>OX422207.1:334150867-344015867 GCA_949130495.1 Sambucus nigra | reverse complement strand
CACACAACACAAGATATACGTGGTTCAGAAAATTACCTATGTCCACGGTGGTGCTCTTTGTTTGTATTTATCTTTTCTCGAGAGGAGTGTTTATGATTACATACCCTTTACCCTGGGCCAGGGAACAGTCAATGTTCGGAGAGTGGGGGTTTTGGGCACTCCCACGTTAGCCCACTATCCCTAGAATATCTCGTGATAGATTTTAGGAACAGGAGGGCTCGATATAGCTACTTTTTGGGGCCTACAAAAATGAACGAGGTACCCACAATATCCATATCTATTTGTTAAAAAATAAAAAAATAAAAATTTTTAGCATGACATTTCATGCATGGGCATGAAATGTAAAAAATATCATGCATGCAACACATAAAAATATACCCCATAGGATATCATATTATATGGTTGGATATCTATATACTAAAGTAAGATGATGGATGACATTTTTATGGTAAAATGTATGGATGATATTTTGACATTTCATGCACATGCATGAAATGTCATGCTGAAAGCAACTTTTTTTCTTAAAAAAAAGAAGGTGTTTGGGCTATGTGTTTGGGTTTCGGTTTGGGCTATGAGTTTGGACTTTGGGTTTGGGCTATGATGGGGTTTTTTTATTTTGTATTTTTAAATAAGGGAGGGGGGGGCGGTCACGGGTCCCACTAGTGTATATATATACGAGTGTATACATTAATCAATCCTTTTATTCAACCAAATTATTTGTATTATTCTTCAATCCTAACAACTAATGTGACAACCCAGTTAATGTGTATTATTATATATAATTCATATTTTTAGATTTTTTTTAATTATGTCCTATTGAATATTCCACCATTAATTAAGTTATACTTTTAATAGTGCACACAGTAAATCTTACTGTCTGTGTAAGTTTTTCGATTGACATATTATGGACTCCGTGAATTTTATTTAATAAATATGTAGATTTCATTTTCCAATTAATACAATAAATTTTACTGTCTGTATAATATTAACAAAGTAAATGTTACTGTTTATAAAAATGTCACCGATGTAAAATTATTTTATTTTCTAATGCATACAGTAAATTTTATAATATAAATATATATATATATATATATATATACATACACACACACACACACACACACACACACACACACATTAATTGACCCTTTTATGTAACCAATTTGTATGTATAATTGTTTCAACCTAACAGCTAATATGACAATCCAGTTAACATGTATTAATATAAATGTAATTTTTATTTTGAGATTTTTTTAATTAAGTCCTATTGACTATTCAATCATTAATTAAGTTGTATTTTTAATGGTGTACAGAATAAATAATATTCTCTGTGTAATTTTTTTCATTGAGATATTATCGACTCCATAGATCTTGTTTGATAAATATATGCATTTTATTTTCTTGTGAATATAGTAAATTTTACTGTCTATGTAATGTTAATACTAGGGGTGGCAAATCGGGTCAGTGGGTCGTGTTTTGACCCGACACGACAAGATTTTTTCGGACACGAACACGACACGACACGAATTCGTGTTTTTTTTAGCTGACACGAACCCGACCCAAATAAAAAATAACACAGCACGACACGACACGACAACCATAATTTCTTAAATTTTAGGCCTAAAAAACACGATAACACGATAACATGACACGACACGACACGACTCATAATTAAAACACGAACACGACACGACACGACTTCGTGTCAAAAAAACACGACACGAACACGACACGAACACGAACTATCGTGTCAATTTCGGGTCAATTTCGTGTCGTTCCGTGTCGTTTTTTCGTGTCGTTTCTAAAATTGCCACCCCTAGTTAATACATTAAATGTTATTGTTTGTGAAAATATCACAGATTATAAGGACATAAATTTTCAATTGAGTCCATGTATTGTTTTGACTTAATTCCGTGAACAAAACTATGTTTGTAATATGTCATAAGGAGATTTTTGTTTTGTCACTATCCCACTTGGTCTATGACGTATTGAAGAAAATTAAAGACGTTGTGGCAAAGCTTCAAAGAAATAATCATGCCGAAGTTTAATTGGTGCAAGTTTAATCGTCTTCAAAGTTAATTGCATTCCGATCTCACTCAGGTATGAATGCGTATAATTAATGGTGCTTGAAATTATTTTTATAAAAGATAAGGATGTATTTTTATAAAGAAAAATGTATTAAATGTTGACACTACGTTTTATTCTAATATACTAGAAATAGAGTTTGAATAATTTAGATCTCTTTGGCAAGAGACGTTTTGAAGAAAAAGTCAAAAAAAGTCAAACTGACGTCAGCTCGCTCAAACGACATAAGGATCTCGTTCGATCTAGATACTTATGTCGCGCGAACGACGTGTCATTGTCATTCGAGAGACACCTTTTTCGAGGCGGTGCTAAATTGTTATTTAAAGCGTGTTTCTATCAGAGTTTCATAGGTGTGCATCGAGAAAAATGGTATACCATCCAGTACGTGTTTGCACATGTTTTTTAAGGTATAAAAAGCATAAACACATCCTTAGAGTTAGCAAAGATCCGAGTTATCATTCTTATATGTTTACATGATCTTGCTGCACCAAAAAGTTTGTTATATCATTGAACATCAAAAGGTTTTGCGGTGAAGAAAAGAGAAGGACTTCTTGTTCGACATCGTAGACGAATCAAAGCCAATCTGTAGACACCGAGACATTCGTGGAGTCGAGTGTTGTGGACAGGTATCGTGGAAGATGAAATTTCTGCATGGGCACTATTGAAGAATGATAAAAGATCAGAAGGATCGTCAAGACTCGTGGGGATCGAGTCATTGTGTAAGGCTAATTTGGCTTTGTAAAACCATTGTTCATAGAGATTGTATGGCTTGGGCCGTCCGAGGTTGTTTTACCACTTTGGGTTTTTTCCTCGTACATCCGGCGTTGTGAGTATTATTTACTTTAGTTTACTTGCTTTAATCACTAGATGCATGTTTACCATTAATCAAGATAAATTTGGTTTAAAGTAAGAATTGGGTTTTTCACAACTTGGTTTAGTGCATATTAAAAGTTGGATTATTTTAGGTGAAAAATTGGTTTGATTTGAAACACACAAATTGGGTGCCTTTCAAATTGGTATTAGAGCTAGAAAACATATTTTTTTTTTATCCCGTGTGTTTTCAAAGATAAATTTTGGATTTAATGAACTTTCTCGAACTCCTATTTTTTATGGCACTAATTACACTTATTGGAAGATGATAATGAAAAGTGAATTAAAATCAATTAATGAGGGTGTGTGGCTAGCAGTTGAGAAAGGTTTGACACCACCTGTCACTATTGTAGGTGAGTTCACTAGTTTAAAGCCTGTTGAGTCATGGACCAAAACTGAACATAGACTTTCAGAATATAATTCTAAAGGTCTGCACATTATTTCTTCACATGTCACACAGGAAGAATATAATATAATTATGACTTGTGAAACGTCAAAAGAGGCTTGAGATATTTTGGCACTCACTCACGAGGGCACTAGCACGGTTAGGGCGTCAAAACATCAAAATCTTGGGCGTGAGGGGTACGGTCACAAAGTTAAGGAGTGTCCCACTAGACTTAAGAAAGTGGGCAAGCAACCCATTGTCTATAATGCCATCTTAAGTGATAGTGATCCGAAAGAGGGAGAGAGTTCCCCCATCGATCGTAACTTTGTTGCATTTATGGCATGTCATGTGAGCGACGGCGATTCTCATGTGCATGACACTTCCGAGGAGGTTTTGAGTGAATCTCATGTTAGTAAGGGTGAAGAGAGTGACGAGGAGGAGGTAAATGTGAAAGAGTTGCAAGTTGTATTTAATGAGTTGTATGCCGAGACTGTGAAAGTGAAAAAGGCAAATGCAAAATTGCAAGCTAAGTTGAATGAGTGTGCCATAAAAAATAATGATAGTTTGATTGAGGATCTTAGGGAACGAGAGAAGAAGTTTAGGGAGAAACTAGAGTTTGTGGAGAAAGAGAGAGATAATCTTCATGGTTTGATGGAGTCCTTGAAAGATGAGGTTTTAGAGTTTGAGGAGTCTAGGTGTTTGCTCGAGTCTAGGATTCACGAGTTGGAGGAGAGATTGAAAGACTCATCAAGAGTCAAGTTTGATTTGAAGGCTTGGTCGGAGAAGTTAGATAAGATCCTAGGCACCGTCCAAATTAAGGTAGATAGGGGTGGTATAGGTTTTAATGAGAGAGTTGTTCCCATTCCCCCCGCACGTGTGATAAACACTAGGAAGGTTAGAAAAGGTCCACATATAGGTAATCATTCCCACCATCGCTATACTTTCACGTTTTATGGTAGGAAATGTCACCTTAGGTGTTATTGTTACGACCTTAGACAAGCTCCTAGGAAGTTTAGGAATAAAGTTGCTCCGGTTCCCCAAACCCCCATGCGTCATTTTGCACCTAGTTGGGTTAGGAAATCGAATTTAGTCTCCTTAGGAATTAAACTTCATGATTCTCGTTTGGGTGCACTTGATTCTTCCCATGCTAAATCTAAAGGACGATAGTGTTGCGATGTTTTTCATATGCTAGTTTTCTTTATGATATATTCATTGCTAGTATTATGACATGTTTATCATTTTGTATTATAGTTTTCATTTATTTGAGTCTTATTGAAAAAATAAAAACAAATTTTGTTTTTTTGATTTTTTTTTGAAAAATCCAAAAAGATTTTGTTTTTGAGAAAACTTTTGAAAAACCCAAATATATTTTTCTTTTATTCAAGTCAGAATATGAAAAGCCAAAAATATTTTCGTTTTTTTTAGTTTACATGTTTGATGTGGCATATTGGTGTTCTTGGAACACACCCCCCCAATCGTTTTATTATCTATGTGGCTAGGACATTTGGTCATTAATATCGATGCTTAGAATTATCTTAAACATTGTTTATATGGGGTTGTTTCGAAGTTGATATGCATTTTGATTCGACTTTGTATATAAGCCAACATTGCACACATGCACGAGTTTCTATGGATGTTTCACTTCTCTTGCATATTTGAATTTGGTGAGTCGTTCTTATCTCAATCTTCTTAACTATGTGTAAATAGACTTAATGAGAAGTGTGCATGTAATAACCGTTTACCATGAGGATTTAAATTGGTAAAAATAATGAGTGATTCACGAGAAAGGGCTACGAGAGTTCAAAATTAACTCGTTGTGAAAGCCACCATTTAAAAGAGCCAAAAAGAAAATGCAATATGCTAAGAAAAGGGCCAAATTAGTTTAGTTTATTCCAAAGAAAATATGATATTATTAAGTGAGTTTGTATGGATTAAAACATTTAAATGGGTTTGCACAACTAATCCTATTGTTGAAACATTGCAGTTTGACGCTATTATTTGTAGAATCGTCAAAATTCTGGATTTGTGTTCAAGTAGTATGTTTAGTTCATTAAGCTCACACTTTTATTATCATATGTCTATGATAAAGTTTGATGATTTATCGCTATTAATTAGAGCTTCTTGATCTTTTCGATGTGTTGTAATTGTGACTCATTTGTTGTAGTTTCACGCCAATTCATTCCATATCCATGTTTGATCACATCGGTTCTATGTTTGCATGTATCTCGCATTTTTAGTTTTTATGAGTTTTTGTGTTTTGTGTTAAAAGCGTACTGTTTTAACACTATTTTGCTTCAGTCAGACCCTTCTTGGATTTTTTTGTGGAAATTTTTTCACTGGGCAATATTATATAATATTCCTGGGAATCTAGGAAATTTTGACAGATCGCGGGAAGTCGTTCAAACGACATCCCCATGTCGCGCGAACGATATTTGTCCTTCGTTCGAGCGACATCCTCATATCGTTTGATCGATGTCCCTTTCTTGTTCTAAAGACAGGATAATTTCTTGCTTCTGATTGGTTTACAGTCCTCTAATTTAAATTGGTATATTTTTTTTATACTGCTAGAAGTGTTTCTGGACTGAACTGACTTATATGCAGGTTTTGTTGGTCAAAATTGGATTTTTGCATATAGTCCGTTTATCAAACCTAATTAGATTTCTACATTCTTTGTTTGATTCCTTGGTTTACTATCTACTGATTTGTCATTCATGATCATATTTACCTGGTTGTTTCATGATTATCTAGCGATTTCAAATTTATTCATATTGGTTTGTATTCTCATGCTAGATACATTGATTGGTTTATCTTTTCACTAGATTGTCTATTCGAGATAAAAAGGGGGAGAGATGTATGTGATGTAGGGGGAGATTTTATTTGAGCATGTTTTTATTTACATATGTTTACAAATTGGTATCTCATATTGGTATCAGTTTACTGCCCAAATTATTTAACAAATGATTTTTCAGAGATTCTTCATATTGGTATCTATTATCGTTTGGTATCATTTGAATATAAATATTGGGGTTTCATTTGTTCTTCCATACTTCACTTGGTATTTGTTTCTCTGTTTCATGTGTGTCAGTGATTCGAGATTTCAAGCCTACATCACATTCAAACAGTTTATGCTCGCCGGTGCTACATATTCTAGTCTGTGTCCTGTATTTTTTATTTTGGGTTTATGGGATGGGATTTAGGAAACATACAGCTTGACGGCCCGTCTTAGGCATTTCACTGTTTTATTTTTATCTCGGAATAGTCAAAGGGGGAGATTTGTAAGGACATAAATTTTCAATTGAGTCCATGTATTGTTTTGACTTAATTCCGTGTACAAAACTGTGTTTGTAATATCTCATAAGGAGATTTTTATTTTGTCACGATCCCACTTGGTCTATGACGTATTGAAGAAAATTGAAGACGTTGCAGCAAAGATTCAAAGAAATAATCATGACGAAGTTTAATTGCTGTAAGTTTAATCGTCTTCAAAGTTAATTGCATTCCGAGATCACTCAGGTATGAATGCGTATAATTAATGGTGTTGGGAATTATTTTTATAAAAGATAAGGATATATTTTTATAAATAAAAATGCTTTAAAATGTTTTTAAAAGTGTTTTAAAGGTTGACACTACGTTTTATTCTGATATAGTCGAAATAGAGTTTGACTAATTTGGATCTCTTTTGCAAGAGACGTTTTGAATAAAAAGTAAAAAAAAAAGTCAAACTGACGTCAGCTTGCTCAAACGACATAAGGATCTCGTTCGAACAAGATGCGTATATCGCGCGAACGATGTGGCATTGTCGTTCGAGCGACACGTTTTTTGAGGCAGCGCTAAATTGTTATTTAAAGCGTGTTTCCATCAGAATTTCGTAGGTGTGCATCTGGAAAAAATAGTATACCATCCAATACGTGTTTGCACATGTTTTCTAAGGTTTAAAAAGCATAAACACATCCTTAGAGTTTACAAAGATCCGAGTTATCATGCTTATATATTTACGTGATCTTGCTAAACCAAAAAGTTTGTTCTATCATTGAATATCAAAGTGTTTTCCGATGAAGAAAAGAGAAGGACTTCTTGTTCGACATCGTAAACGAATCAAAGCCAATCGATGGACACCGAGATATTCGTGGAGTCGAGTGTTTTGGACATGTATCGTGGAAGATGAAATTTGTGCGTGGGCACTATTGAAGAACGGTAGAAGTTCAGAAGAACCGTCAAGAACCGTGGGGATCGAGTCATTGTGGAAGGCTAATATGTCTTTGTAAAACCATTGTTCATAGTGATTATCTAGCTTGGGTCGTCCGAGGTTATTTTCCCGTTTTGGGTTTTTTCCTCGTACATCCGGCGTTGTGAGTATTCTTTACTTTATTTTACTTTCTTTAATCACTAGATGCATGTTTAGTATTAATCAAGATAAAATTGGTTTAAAGTAAGAATTGGGTTTTTCACGACTTGGTTTGGTTCATATTAAAAGTTGGATAATTTTCGGTGAAAAATTGGTTTGATTTGAAACACACAAATTGGGCACCTTTCACAAATATAAAATTATTTCATATTCTAATGCATACATTAAAGTTTAGTGTCCGTGAAATTTTTTTCTATAAAATTTTATAGGCCTTGTGGATTTTGTTTAACAGATCTCTGCGAGAAGATTTTAATAATAGTTTTTTTTGTGACAAATGGATTTGTCAATCAAAAGTTTTGATCATTTAAAGATTAAAAATATGATGAACAAAAGGTTCAACTTCTTTTGTAACTTTCCCCAAAAAGTTATGGATGGTTGGTTAGAATAATATTGTGACAAAAAGTCCCCAAAAATTAGGAAAATAACCTATTTAATGGTTGAAAAGTCAACAGGACGTAGTTCGGGACACTCTATTTTAATAGGACCTATATATAAAAAAAAATTATAAAAATTAAAATTAGACAAATTTTTCCCTAATCATTTTTTGTATGTTTATTTTATTTTAAGATGGACAAACTTTGTTAGTACTTAATTTTAGTCTATTGTCAAACATATATTGTTTTAATGATAGTGTATTGTTTTCCGATCCCGAAAAATAAATAGACTCAATTCGTCACTCATGGATGACCATAATAAATAAATGTAAACATGTGACATTGAATCATACCTCATATTTGGGAGGTTCAACGGTGCACAAATTACAATAAGTGAAACATTTATTGGAGTTAAATTGCTGAATTATTTTGGACCAAAGGACTTTTTATCCAGTCAATATTATGTACCTCTGTGAGTTGAGATTTTAATTCAATTCCCTCTCTGATGGCAAGTAGACAAATTTTTGACTTATTAGAGCCCCGTTGATTTAGTTGTCACAATTTGATGACCATTGGTCAATGGGCGAACCATATAAATTGTGAGTTTATATGTTTGACTGCTTTCTTTTATTCGCATTTACTTGAAATTGTTTGAACGTCCCTATGTTTTTCACAGCGCACAAAATTGTAAAGAAATGTGTAATACCCCGTATTTTTGACTATATTTATTTTGGGATTAATTAATTAAATTGCGTATTAATTGGAAATTAATCCGGGTTATAAATACTAATGAGATGCGAATTGGTATTTATATAATTATATATGTATTTGGTATTATAAAATTTGTCGTGAGATTTATATACGGCATTTTAGAAATTTTGTTGAGACGCGTGGGACCGCCGCGTCACGGTATAATATTTTGTTATTAAAAGTGAATTTAAAATCTATAATCCATATGGTCGTTTTGAGTGCGCCGACGCGTCCGGAAGGGTCGAGATAGTCAGAAAACACTAGCCGGAGGTATAGTTTGGGTCCCGGGGTATTTTTAGGCCATTCCGGTAACTTAAAGGGTATTTTAGTAATTTGGTATTTTTGGGTAATTAAAAGTGACGAAAATTGAGAGTTGTAATCTGATAAGGATTTGACCCAACCAACCCTTATTAACCCAACAAGCTACGGAGGTTTATTAAATTAGGTTTCATAAGTTCCCCCAAAGCAAACCCTAGCCACCATAGCTTTTTAGAGAAGAAAGCTTGGAGAAGGAGAGAGAGAGAGGAATTCTGCAGAAATTCTACACCAAATCCACACCAAATTCAGAAATCAAACCAAGGCAAGTGACTTTATTTCCATTTAATTACTGAGAATGTCTTTTCCATGTTAGAAAATTCAGATTTATGGTTGTTCTTGATGAAATATGAAAACCCATGTAGTCTAGATGATAAAACTTGAGGAATTTGAGAAGGATTGCATGTAGAAAGATAGGTAAATGATTAATCTGATGTTAATACATGATTTGGGTGAAAGAAAAACGGATTTTATTTGATGAATTGAAGGTTCCAAATTTTAGGGTTCATGTTCATAAATGAATTGGGGAAAAGTTTATGTAATTGTAAATTGATTGATGATTTGGGTGAGTAAATCCATACAAACGTGATAGGATGTGGTTATACTATGTTTAGAATTGTTTAAAGACTTTAAAACAATCGTTGGGATAAATTGTAGAAGTGATTTGAGGAGTAAAAATGGTGAAAAATGATTTTTGGGAAATTCTGGGCCGAAACTGGCCTCTCGTTAGAAGCAACCCCCAGGTCGTTCGAACGAACTCGTTCGAACGAGCTTCTAACGAGTTGACCAGTCGCTACTAACGAGTGGGGATTTCTTTCGATATCTCGTTCGAACGAGATATCGTTAGAAGGGTCAGTTCGTTCGAACGAACTGGGATCTCGTTCGAACAGCCTCGTTCGAACGAGACTTCTAACGACCTGACAGTCCAAACTCGTTCGAAGCCTCGTTCGAACGAGACTTCTAACGAGTTGACAGTTTGGCTCTTTTTGGACTGTTTTGACTTTTGGACTCCAGGGAACTAGTTTAAGGGTGGAGTTAGTATTCCTTTGATGATATAGTGAGTGATTTGAGACTTTTGGGTTATTGAGATGAGTAAATCATATATTAGAGTTATATTCAAGGAACCATTTGGGTTGAGACGCGAGTGTCTACTACGATGTGAGGATGAATTATGGCGCGTATAATTACAAACCGGAATAGTACGAATTGTGATAATTATTATTAGTACGAGAATGCGATATGTACTACGATTAAAATACGGTATTACTAAGATGTGTGTTTACTTAGTATTGGTATATGGATTGTATGTATGACATACCTACCATACTTGCTATCACGGGGAGGTTTCGTTCGCTTAGGACCCTCTAATCCTTGTGTGCCTACGGGGGGGATATAGACTGGTACCTTGATGAACATAGGTCATAGAAAGACTTATTGTGATATTAATAAGTCCGCTGACCATGGTTGCGTAGGTATGTGCGTGACCCATGTGATGGTGACTGTGTTCGCCTCCATTATTTGTGATGTTGTTATCGGTAAACTATTCCTGAGAGATTCGGAATATGTAATCCTTATGTACGTGATGTACCGGGATGGATAGCAGAGTATGTGTGCACTACAGCTTAGATTGCGGGGTGCTTGTATTGTATATTTATGAGATGAATAATATACATTATATTGATGGGAATCCTCATGTTAATGTTGTAAAAATATTACGGTATTGTTTCGAGATATATAATGAGTTAGCTGATAGTTATATCAATGGCATATTTAGTAACTGAGTTTACGTTAAACCTCTATTAAATTACGAGCGTTGTTATGCTAAATTAACCGAGTAAAATGGGTAGAACCTTTGGTAGTCTAGCTAGTTACGTTGTCACTTAGCTAGTGGAAAGGGTAGTTATAAATGGGTACTTACGTTAGGAGTGCACAGATAGACGAGAGGTGAGAATATCATGCGAGTGTACGTCCTAACATGTACTTTGCATTTAATGTTTTAAATGTTTTTAAAGCACTTGCAGGTTTGTAAAATATAACACATTCGGGCTCTGACCCGTTTGCTTTTCAAATCTTTTTCTTGTAAACCCATTTTAGGTGCCCAGCCACAAGGACACCAAGCATAGGTACTCATTCAGGTGACGAGCTGTAGCTGTTTGTGGAAGCTACAGGGATTTGCTCATAGACGCTTCTATCTTTTGGATTCCAGAGTCACGATCTATCTATCAGTTGTAGGGCATGTTGCCCATTCCTATTTAGAGCATCTTTTACATTTCAGTTTTCAGACTTTAGCATGTAAATATTTCAGTTTCAGTTATTTATTTCAGTATGGGATTGTAGTGAGGGGTTTCCTCCAGACTTTATTTACTCTATTGTGTTGGTTATTTGTTTTACTTTAGTATGGTGAATGGTGTTATTTATTTCTTCATTACTCTTGTTGCATGTTAATCAGACTTAAATTAAAATTTGGCAACTTGCTTTTTAAATACTAGGTGGTTAGTAAAAATAAAATGTTTTCGACAGTGATGCTATTAACTGAGCCAACTTGGCATTTTGAATTAATTTTATAAAGGAGTAGCTACCCGGTATTTAATTAGTCGGGGTGTCACAGGTGGTATCAGAGCATCAGGTTCTAGTGTCCTTTAGGATCTGTACGGCTATTATGTTTCCGCTACGTTTTCTTTGATATAGAGCCCTATATTTTAGGACTATTGTACTCTTTTGTGTATGCTTCGTTCTTCAGCTATATTAAGTTTATAAACTGCGAACTTATAAACTTTATTCTTATTTCAGATGCCTCCACGATGTGCACGACGAGTTCCCAGGAATGCAACGCCCGAACCCCAGCCCGCTCCAGTTCAGGGTATGTTGAACGCCGCTGAGGTTGCTGCTATAGTAGCTCAAGCGGTAAATGCCGCGATTACCGTGATTCAGCAGGCACCGCCTCAGGCGCCAGTTGCCGCGCCAGCACAGGTTAATGCATTCCCGTCTGCTTGGGAACGTGTACGAGACGCTTTTCAGAAAGCGCATCCGCCAGAGTTTGCAGGTAGCTCAGACGTGGTAGTCTCGAGCCAATGGAGGAAGGACATACAGAGGCATTTGAGGATCCATGAGTGCACAGACGTTCAGAAACAGGTCCTAGCTACTTTCAAGCTAGTGGGATCTGCACTACAGTGGTGGGAGTCAATTACCACCGCGGAGGAGAGGGATACCCTCACGATTCAGGAGTTCTGGTTGCGGTTCGACCGCAAGTACTTTCCGTCCGCAGTTCATACAGAGATGAGGAGAAAACTGATGAGTTTGAAGCAGGAGGGCAAGACCGTGGCCGAGTATGAGGCCGAGTTCACTAACCTGTTGAATATCGTTCCAGACGAGATTCCAACAGAGAAGAAGAAGATAGAGAAGTTCACTGATGGGTTGAATTGGAGGATCCGTCAGCATCTGCTAGGGAACCTATCGTTGGCCACGTATTCTGATGTGGTTAACGCTGCATTATTACACTGCCAGGACCACCGTTTTCATATGGCCAAGGGCAAGCGGTCAGGGGAGTCTAGCCATCAGGGCAGGACTGGAGGATATGGTGCCAGCGGGGCACAGACCGGTCAGGGGCAGAGACAGACTGAGCAGGGTACCCAGCAGGGGGACAATAAGAGGTTCCGGTCAGGGAACTACAGGCAGGGACAGGGAGGTTTCCGCCAGGGCCATCAGGGTCCAAACGGCCAGCAGGGGCAGAATGGGCAACAGTTCCATCAGGGCCAGCAGGGCCAAGGGAGGAATGGTAACGGCCACCAGGGCCGGGGACAGCAGGGGCAGAGGGGAGGGAACTTCCCAGGGAAGTGCTTTACTTGTGGCAAGTCTGGCCATAAGAAGCAGGATTGTCCTGATAGGGGCAGGGCCCCACAGCAGCAACAGCAGGGTGCTCGCCAGGAGCCACAGAGACCTATGTTTCCCGCCGCTCTTCCCGCACCACCGCAGATGGCAGCATTGCCACCCATTCCAGCAGTCCCAGCTCAACAGGGGCAGCTACAGTATGGACGTGTCTACAATGTTCACCAGGCTGCAGTTCCACAGGCACCGCCCGCGATCGAGGGTACATTTCCTATCCATGGCACTATGGGTCGGGTGTTATTTGATACGGGTGCTACACACTGTTTTATTGCTACACACTTCGCGAAAGCTTTAGGATTGTTAGCTACGGCAGAGAGCACAGTGACGTGTGTCGACTCACCATTAGGGAGTGGGTCACTTATTTTCTTTATATGCCGGGGAGTGGGGGTAGAGATCGGTGGTTTGGTATTACCTGCGGACATGTTAGTGTTAGACATGCATGTTCACGATGTGATCATCGGTATGGATTGGCTCGTAGCATATAGGGCCATGATTGATTGATTCAGCGGGAGCATTGTTTTTGCCATTCCGGGGCAAGAGATGTTTATAGTGGCGATGCCTCGCCCAGAGGGAGGATCGACCGCTCATCTGTATTACATAGAGGAGGATACCTCTAAGGAGGTTGTTATTCCTTTAGATTCGATCCCGGTTGTCAGGGAGTATTCAAATGTGTTTCAGGAGATACCAGGCTTACCACCCAGTCGAGAGATAGACTTCGTTATAGATTTGCTACCGGGTACGAGACCTATAGCACGTGCACCGTACCGTATGGCTCCAGCTGAGATGCGAGAGTTACGGGATCAGATAGAGCAGCTGTTAGGGCAGGGCTTTATTCGCAGGAGTACCTCACCTTGGGGCGCTCCAGTTTTGTTTCTGAAGAAGAGGGATGGTTCACTGAGATTGTGCGTGGACTACCGAGAGTTGAATAAGGTCACGATACGGAATAAGTATCCGTTGCCTCGAATCGATGACTTATTCGACCAGTTGAGAGGAGCTTCTTTCTTCTCGAAGATTGACTTGAGGTCAGGATACCATCAGTTGCGTATCAGGGAGGAGGATGTCTCGAAGACTGCGTTCTTGTCGAGATATGGTTCTTACGAGTTTCGGGTTATGCCTTTCGGTTTGACCAACGCTCCAGCAGTGTTTATGGACTTAATGAACAGAGTGTTCAGGGATTTCTTAGACCAGTTTGTCATTGTCTTCATCGATGATATCCTGGTTTACTCTCAGACAGAGGAGGAGCATGCCGAACATTTGAGGCAGGTTTTGCAGACACTTCGTCAGAACGAGCTGTATGCAAAATATGAGAAGTGCGGGTTTTGGCTGAAGGAAGTCCAGTTCTTAGGTCACATTATTTACGACCAGGGAATATCTGTTGATCCGAGGAAGGTGTCAGCGATGAGGGAGTGGGGACAGCCCACGACACCAACAGAGATTCGTAGTTTCTTGGGTCTAGCAGGATACTACAGGAGGTTCATTCGGGGTTTCTCGGAGATAGCAGGTCCTTTGACACATCTTACTCGTAAAGGTGTGTCATATATCTGGAGTGATGCTTGTCATTTGGCATTCGATGAGTTGAAAGACAAATTGACCTCAGCACCTGTGTTAGCATTGCCGAGACCGGGAGTTGAGTATTTGGTTTACACCGATGAGTCTTTGCATGGACTGGGAGGTGTATTGCAGCAGGAGAGACAGGCCATAGCTTATGCTTCCCATAAGCTTAAGCCTCATGAGAAGAATTACCCAACGCATGATTTGGAGTTAGCGGCAGTGGTATTTGCCTTATGGATTTGGAGGCACTATCTTTTGGGGGAGAAGTTTCAGCTGTTCACGGACCACAAGTCACTACAGTACCTGTTCACGCAGAAGGAATTGAATATGCGGCAGCGTAGGTGGCTTGAATTTGTGAAGGACTACCAGTTCGACATCCAGTACCACCCGGGTAAGGCTAACGTGGTAGCAGACGCGTTGAGCCGCAGGCCAGCAGATGAGGTGGCAGAGGTGTGGAAAGCTAAGTGGAAGGAATTGGGACACCAGGATGCAGTGGCCCGATCTTTCATGTCTGTGATGACCGTTACACCGCAGATTGTCACAAAGGTAGTACGGGCACAGGCCAATGACTCGTTCTGTCAGGAGCAGATAGTTCGATTGCTAGCAGAGGGCGCCGAGTCCTATACCGTTAGCTCAGACGGGGGATTGCGCTTCAATGGGAGATTGGTGGTTCCGGAAGGGGAAGAATTACGGCACGATGTGATGGCCGAGCCGCACGGCTCACGGTTCGCGGTACATCCCAGAGGGGACAAAATGTACCAAGACATGAGACGACAGTATTGGTGGAGCGGTATGAAGAGAGATATCGCTGAGTTTGTCTCGAAATGCGCCACTTATCAGCTTGTAAAAGTGGATCATCAGAGACCAGCAGGATTGCTACAGCCGTTGGAGGTTCCGGTGTGGATGTGGGAGAGCATATCCATAAATTTTGTCACGGGGTTGCCTACGTCGCAGAGGGGTCACGACTCCGTTTGGGTAATTGTGGACAGGTTGTCCAAGGTCGCTCACTTTTTACCCGTAAGGACTGACTACACTTCGGGACAGTATGCCCAGCTCTTCATTTCAGAGATTGTGAGACTCCACGGTGTGCCCCTAAATATCGTGTCTGACAGAGACAAGATATTTATTTCGAGGTTTTGGGAGAGTTTCCAGGAAGCCATGGGCACGGAACTGCGGTTGAGTACGGCTTATCATCCGCAGACTGATGGGCAGACAGAGCGCACCAATCAGATGTTGGAGGACATGCTACGCATGTGCATTATTGACTTCGGGGGAGGATGGGAGCAGTACCTTCCACTGGTGGAGTTTGCTTACAACAACTCATATCAGTTCACGATTGGCATGGCTCCGTTTGAGGCATTGTACGGTAGACCTTATCGTTCCCCAGCATGTTGGTTGGAGGTGGGGGACAACAAACTACTTGGGCCGGAAGTAATTCAGGATACTTCGGCAAGGATTGAGTTGATTCGGAGTCGCATTCGGGTAGCTCAAGACAGGCAGAAGAGTTATGCTGATGCGAAGAGGTTTTTCAGGGAGTTCCAAGTGGGGGACCAGGTTCTGCTCAGGGTATCTCCGATGAAGGGGATTATGCGATTCGGGAAGAAGGGGAAGTTGGCACCGAGGTATGTGGGGCCGTTTCCTATTATTGAGCGGATCGGACCCGTTGCGTACAGACTTGGACTACCGGAGCACTTGCATCGGATTCACGATGTGTTCCATATTTCCTCGCTGAGGAAATACCTTAGAGATAATTTGGCTCATTCTCACATTGCTGTGGAGGACATCTATCTCCAGCCGGATAGCTCCTACGAGGAGGGGCCAATTGCTATTTTGGACCGAAGCGAGAGGAAACTGCAGTAAAAAATAGTCCTGTTAGTGCGTGTTCAGTGGCAACATCACAATGTCGAGGAGTCCAAATGGGAGCGCGAGGATGAGATCCGCGAGCGTTATCCAGAGCTGTTTTTAGCAGGTACTTTCTAGTTTCGAATTTCGGGACGAAATTCAGTTATTAGGGGGGGAGTATGTAATACCCCGTATTTTTGAATATATTTATTTTGGGATTAATGAATTAAATTGCGTATTAATTGGAAATTAATCCGGGTTATAAATACTAATGAGATGCGAATTGGTATTTATATAATTATATATGTATTTGGTATTATAAAATTTGTCGTGAGATTTATATACGGCATTTTAGAAATTTTGTTGAGACGCGTGGGACCGCCGCGTCACGGTATAATATTTTGTTATTAAAAGTGAATTTAAAATCTATAATCCATATGGTCGTTTTGAGTGCGCCGACGCGTCCGAAAGGATCGAGATAGTCAGAAAACACTAGCCGGAGGTATAGTTTGGGTCCCGGGGTATTTTTAGGCCATTCCGGTAACTTAAAGGGTATTTTAGTAATTTGGTATTTTTGGGTAATTAAAAGTGACGAAAATTGAGAGTTGTAATCTGATAAGGATTTGACCCAACCAACCCTTATTAACCCAACAATCTACGGAGGTTTATTAAATTAGGTTTCATAAGTTCTCCCAAAGCAAACCCTAGCCACCATAGCTTTTTAGAGAAGAAAGCTTGGAGAAGGAGAGAGAGAGAGGAATTCTGCAGAAATTCTACACCAAATCCACACCAAATTCAGAAATCAAACCAAGGCAAGTGACTTTATTTCCATTTAATTACTGAGAATGTCTTTTCCATGTTAGAAAATTCAGATTTATGGTTGTTCTTGATGAAATATGAAAACCCATGTAGTCTAGATGATAAAACTTGAGGAATTTGAGAAGGATTGCATGTAGAAGGATAGGTAAATGATTAATCTGATGTTAATACATGATTTGGGTGAAAGAAAAACGGATTTTATTTGATGAATTGAAGGTTCCAAATTTTAGGGTTCATGTTCATAAATGAATTGGGGAAAAGTTTATGTAATTGTAAATTGATTGATTATTTGGGTGAGTAAATCCATACAAACGTGATAGGATGTGGTTATACTATGTTTAGAATTGTTTAAAGACTTTAAAACAATCGTTGGGATAAATTGTAGAAGTGATTTGAGGAGTAAAAATGGTGAAAAATGATTTTTGGGAAATTCTGGGCCGAAACTGGCCTCTCGTTAGAAGCAACCCCCAGGTCGTTCGAACGAACTCGTTCGAACGAGCTTCTAACGAGTTGACCAGTCGCTACTAACGAGTGGGGATTTCGTTCGATATCTCGTTCGAACGAGATATCGTTAGAAGGGTCAGTTCGTTCGAACGAACTGGGATCTCGTTCGAACAGCCTCGTTCGAACGAGACTTCTAACGACCTGACAGTCCAAACTCGTTCGAAGCCTCGTTCGAACGAGACTTCTAACGAGTTGACAGTTTGGCTCTTTTTGGACTGTTTTGACTTTTGGACTCCAGGGAACTAGTTCAAGGGTAGAGTTAGTATTCCTTTGATGATATAGTGAGTGATTTGAGACTTTTGGGTTATTGAGATGAGTAAATCATATATTAGAGTTATATTCAAGGAACCATTTGGGTTGAGACGCGAGTGTCTACTACGATGTGAGGATGAATTATGGCGCGTATAATTACAAACCGGAATAGTACGAATTGTGATAATTATTATTAGTATGAGAATGCGATATGTACTACGATTAAAATACGGTATTACTAAGATGTGTGTTTACTTAGTATTGGTATATGGATTGTATGTATGACATACCTACCATACTTGCTATCACAGGGAGGTTTCGTTCGCTTAGGACCCTCTAATCCTTGTGTTCCTACGGGGGGGATATAGACTGGTACCTTGATGAACATAGGTCATAGAAAGACTTATTGTGATATTAATAAGTCCGCTGACCATGGTTGCGTAGGTATGTGCGTGACCCATGTGATGGTGACTGTGTTCGCCTCCATTATTTGTGATGTTGTTATCGGTAAACTATTCCTGAGAGATTCGGAATATGTAATCCTTATGTACGTGATGTACCGGGATGGATAGCAGAGTATGTGTGCACTACAGCTTAGATTGCGGGGTGCTTGTATTGTATATTTATGAGATGAATAATATACATTATATTGATGGGAATCCTCATGTTAATGTTGTAAAAATATTACGGTATTGTTTCGAGATATATAATGAGTTAGCTGATAGTTATATCAATGGCATATTTAGTAACTGAGTTTACGTTAAACCTCTATTAAATTACGAGCGTTGTTATGCTAAATTAACCGAGTAAAATGGGTAGAACCTTTGGTAGTCTAGCTAGTTACGTTGTCACTTAGCTAGTGGAAAGGGTAGTTATAAATGGGTACTTACGTTAGGAGTGCACAGATAGACGAGAGGTGAGAATATCATGCGAGTGTACGTCCTAACATGTACTTTGCATTTAATGTTTTAAATGTTTTTAAAGCACTTGCAGGTTTGTAAAATATAACACATTCGGGCTCTGACCCGTTTGCTTTTCAAATCTTTTTCTTGTAAACCCATTTTAGGTGCCCAGCCACAAGGACACCAAGCATAGGTACTCATTCAGGTGACGAGCTGTAGCTGTTTGTGGAAGCTACAGGGATTTGCTCATAGACGCTTCTATCTTTTGGATTCCAGAGTCACGATCTATCTATCAGTTGTAGGGCATGTTGCCCATTCCTATTTAGAGCATCTTTTACATTTCAGTTTTCAGACTTTAGCATGTAAATATTTCAGTTTCAGTTATTTATTTCAGTATGGGATTGTAGTGAGGGGTTTCCTCCAGACTTTATTTACTCTATTGTGTTGGTTATTTGTTTTACTTTAGTATGGTGAATGGTGTTATTTATTTCTTCATTACTCTTGTTGCATGTTAATCAGACTTAAATTAAAATTTGGCAACTTGCTTTTTAAATACTAGGTGGTTAGTAAAAATAAAATGTTTTCGACAGTTATGCTATTAACTGAGCCAACTTGGCATTTTGAATTAATTTTATAAAGGAGTAGCTACCCGGTATTTAATTAGTCGGGGTGTCACAAAATGTTGTCAAGTTTTGTAGCTCGACAATGCACTGAGTGGGTCATGTACTGGATTAAGTGATCATAAATGTGACTTTTAAACATCACAAGAAGCAATTATCCCTTTTACACAGGTTCAAATTTAAGATAAATAGATAATTCCATGAAAATATTTATAAAACGTTGGAGTGAGATCTTGGATGATTTTGAAGAGAGAGAGTGATGCCCTTATGATCACGATATCACGAAAGAGATAGACATATTGTTGGAAATGATTTGTTTAAAATAATATTTTGGCAAATTTGTGCTGAAATTCGAGGGTACCCACATTCTTAATTTAGCCAAACCACCCTTAAATACGTTATCCTATTCCGAAAAAGTGTCATGGTATATTTGTTATGCGGATACTCATTCTATGGAGTGATTCATGCACGCCCAAGCTAAGAGAAAGAGCAGCTCGAGAGATAACAAGAAAAATTGACTCCAAATGAAAATTAATGACAAAGTAATGAGAAATCACACGCACCAACAAATCACAAGATTAGATATACGTGGTTCACTAATTTCGCTACATTTATGAATTGTGGTTTCTTTTCTTTGATATAAACAACAAGGGTTATAACTCTCACAATCATCATAATGCTCTCAAAGTGTATACAAGAGCACTAAATGATGAACAATAAAAGCACTTTTGAACCATGGCTAAAACCTTCCTTAAATAAGGAATAAAACTGAATAGTAAAACGCATATAAATTGTACCTCGCGTATGAACTGTACCCCCATGTGTGAACAGTAAAATTCAACCCAATTTCCATAAATGTTCAACGTGACAAAAGAATTCTGTAACTCCCACACACCAGCTCAATTATTTAGGAACACCATCACCAATAAACCCCGAAGGGTCTCAATAATGTTAAATTTGGTCAACTTTAAAGCAATGCTCAAACTTGTCCACCGGTACCCCCTTCATCAACATGTCGGTCGAATTATCATTGGTGCCAATTTGTTATGCGGATACTCACTCAATGGAGTGATTCATACAGACCCAATATCCAAGACAAATAACAACCCAATAGATAAAAAGAGAAATACACATTAAACACAAAGAAATGAGAATGTAAAGAGAACTCATACACACCAACAAATCACAAGACCAGATTTATGCGGTTCATCAATTTGGCAACGTCTATTGATGATGGTTTCCCTTTTTTTTTATATAAACGACAAGGGTTACAACTCTCTAAAGCCTCACAATCCTCTCAAAATATATACACAAGCACTGAATGATGAAAAATAGAATCCTTATTCTATTTTTATGTGTTTTGAACCATGGTTTAAACCACTTTAAATAAAGAGTAAATGTGAATAGTAAAATGGTATGAACAATATCCCTCCTATGAACAGTATCTTACATGTGAATAGTACCCCCGAGTGTGAACAGTGCCGCATGTGTGAACAATAAAATTCAAGCCAATTTCATTAAATCTCCATTTTGGAGAAATAATTTTGTTATCCCCACACATCATCTCAATCATTTAGGAGCACCACCACCAGTCAACCCCAAAAGATATCAAGAATATAAAACATTGATCAAGTTTGAACAATGCTCAAACTTGACCCCCGGTACCACCTTTGTCAACATGTAGGCCTAATTATCGTTGCTGCTAATTTTTTATCTGGATATTCACTCAATGGCGTGATTCGTACACGCCCAAGATTCAAGATGAAGAGAAACTCGAGAGACAACATGAGCAATACACTCTAAATGCAAAGTAATGAGATGTTAATGAGAAATCACACACATCAACAAATCACAAGACAAGATGTACATGGTTCACCAATTTGGTTATGTCCACGAATGATGGCTTCCTTTCTTTGATATAAACAACAACGGTTGCCACTTTCTCAAGCATTACAATCCTCTTAAAGTGTATACTAGATCATTAAATGATGAAAAATAGAAGCTCTCTTACATTTCTATGTATTTTTAACAATCGGTAAAACCCTCCTTAAATAAGGAGCAAAAGTGAATAGTAATACGCACATAAATAGTACCCCTCTTAGGAAAATTACCCCCATATGAACAGTACCCTGCGTATAAGCAGTGAAATTCAAGACAATTTACACAATATTCACATTTAAAAGATCAAGTATTGAATGAGAAAATTATATCTAAATCATTCACTTAAGTTGAGAAAACAAAAGAACCTGTATGTAAAACACCTTATCCCATATAGAAAGAATTTGGGAATTGTGAAAAGGTAATAGAGACCATAGAAGGATAAAAAGGCCATGATTATTTATAGAGGAGAGATAAGTTAAGTTCATATGGACTTGTGGGTTTCACCCATAAGCATATGTGCCATCGCTGCCCGCAAGACTCGGGCTTGGGCATGTCATAATAAAGGCTGAAGGTCATGCCTATTTGTGTGATTTCTTATGTTCTATCTTAAGAGACAATTATTGAAAACTTTGGACAACATGGAGGGATATATCTTAAGAGACAATTATCGAAAATTTTGGAGAACATGGAGGGATAAAAATAATTTTAAGGACATATCATGGATTCATTGACTTCGTATTATCTATCGCTAGTTAATTTAAACATTAGAGAATATCTGTTAATTTTTTTTTATTTTCATAAAATTTATTAACAATATTAGTTTTGGGAGGGAAGTGAAATTAGGTTCACATGGACTTGTGAGTTTAACCCGCATGTGTGGGTGTATCCCACATGACTCATTTTGGGGCTTGGGCATGGCCATATGAGAACACCCATATACAAAAATGCATCCTACATGATGAAATATAGAAAAACATATTGTCCACCGCCTGAGCTGCTGCCTATGACTCCATAGAAGCGACATGATACCTATGCCCCTAGTTTAATGGTTGTTATCCATGAGGTTGAGCTGGTAATGTTAGTAAAGCTATCACTCCAACTACTATTGGGGTTATTAACTGCTGACGTTGTCCTTGGGGCTCTGATACCCATATTAACCTCCCAGATACTATGTGCTCTCATTTCCTATAGATAAATTTCTAACTATATGTCCACGCTGGACATAAGTGAAGTAAATGCCGTTAAAATGGTGTCTCTCCTATTATCCTAGATGGTCTTGATGGACTTGGCCCTCCTTTCATTAACATTGTTGGCTTACTGAGACTGTTGCCCCTAGCCCTGGTGACCCTTCCTATTATGGTCATCATAACTATAATGCTTCTTATGACATTGATCCTCTGACTAAGGCCCCTTATATTTCTTTTCCATTGAGCGTTATATCTCCATTTAGGTTTCCCTACTAGATAGACAAATCTATATTGGGCCTCTTCTCTCCTTTCCCCTTTTATAACTACCGATGATCCTGAAAGTGTAGCAAAGCGACATTCACTATATGTGTATAAGTGGTAAAATTCGAGTTCCCCAAAAGTGCCTACCTGATATGTCAAGTCAACCCAAAGATTAAATTCTCCATCTTTTTATCCTTTGTGTCTACCTAATCCAGAGAAAAAAATGAAAGTTTTTTAAGCTCCTGCTCATATTCTGCCACAATGTTGTTTTGCTTGCTTCAGACTCGATAAATGTCTCTTCTTATTACCCGATGACTGGTGTAAATTACTTAGTATTAAACTTGACCCAAACATTTATGATGGTCATCATATCCCTCTCCTCAATTATGGTAATTGACCCCCACCACTATAAAGCCACCCATATCAGCTTAAAGTTGGTCAACTTCTTCTCTTGGACTTCCATACACTCTAACATCATCAAGTATCTTTGGATATCCTTCATTCATTGGTGCGCAACTAAGATGTCGGTACTCCTAACAAACTTGAGTGGGTTGCCTTTTGCAAAGGCACCATCCTTTCTCCCTTAAGTGGTAACATATGGTTGTACAGGTACCACCACTTGTGGTTGTGATGGCAGTTGGAAGTGTTATAACATGGTAGACATCACTGTTGTGACTAACTAGGTAATAATACTATCTAAGTTTGCAGTAGATTTTACCGATGGTTCCTATAGCAAATGTGGTTGATTCTCCTACTGAGCATCCCTATCTACAGGCCTGTCGATGGTCCGTGGTCCTCTATTATGTCTAGTGTTTGTCATCTGAAAGAAAATAAGGTTTGTATTAGCTAACAATCAAAATATTAATACAATGAATCCTACTCATGGGGCTCTAATAAATCAAAGAACACAATGTGGTATATAAAGGAAATTCAATGGAACCTAAAACACTAGAGCTTGGGATGCTTGGATACCCATTGTGACAACCCCCTATTTTCTCACATAGTGATTAGTCATACCAATATGCCAAAGATAGGACATGTTAAACAATATATATCATTTTCAACATCAACTTACAAAATAAAATTGTTTGAAGTGAATTTAATTCTATTCACAACATGTGATTATTAAACGATAAATAAAGACTAGAATAAATACTCAATCGTCTAACAAATAAAATATTAAAATAGTCCCAACTCCTAAATAAACCAACTGAATAAAAATATCTAGGATACAAGGTCCATATTAACTCTAAAAGAAATAAACTAACTAAATTACTAAAATAAGATAGCAACATATGCTGAGACTCAACTCAACGACGAGAAAGAAAGTGAACAGGCAAGTCTGAATATGCTTAGACTTGCGGATCCAATCTATGAATCCATGTAATACAGTTTATTAAGATTTGGGTGAGTGCCCTAAAGTTATAATAAATATCTCCTATATCAATAGTAATAATCATGCGACTCATTTACAATAAACATGTCAACTTGTCGACATTAATATGTCATACATACATAACCCCTCATCATAATTGAAATACTAGTTCATGTCCCAAGCCCAAGGTATAGCTTGTAATACCCCATTTTTTGGAAATTTAATTTAAAATGTTATTTGATTAATTTTCATAATTATTTAAAAAATTTACTAACTATGTAGCATTTAACAAATTTGAGTGAAATTGTTTAAGTAATATATGAATTTAATAAATCAACTATGAAATATATTTATATAAACTTATTTTAATTAAAGAAAATTAGTGTGGCATTAATTGAATTTTTTATTTGACTAGTTTTTAAAGAAGTTGGTAAACCACATGTTATAATGGTTGAACATTTTGTTTTTATTTTTTTAAATATTTTTGGTCATGTTAGTGATACACTAAATATGTTGAAAATATTAAGATTATTTTATAATATAAGGAAGGGAAAATTTAATTTACATGAATATTAGTTGTTTGGTCATTGATAGCGGACAAAGTGCTTA
Source organism: Sambucus nigra (assembly GCA_949130495.1). NCBI lineage: Eukaryota > Viridiplantae > Streptophyta > Magnoliopsida > Dipsacales > Adoxaceae > Sambucus > Sambucus nigra. The sequence goes on along the minus strand of OX422207.1, from coordinate 343,990,995 downwards.
ATTTGTCCACGATTATGAAATTAATGGAGATTAAATAAGGGAGGTGGGGAGTTTTATATGTGAAAGACTTTGACATTTAGTTTTTGTATTTATGTTAATTAGAAATAATAAAATTGGAATTGGTAAGTGTTTGGGTTATTTTCACTTGATTTGAGAACTAAGGTTAATTAAGATTGCAAGCATGCCATATAAGATTTGTGGTCTTTCCTACTAAACGTTTTATCCTAATGATAATTATCAAGTGACACTACACCAAATCCTGCGAATGGTCATGCTCAGTGGGTCACGGCCCAAGTCCGCGACTAGCTGGTCGCGGACTTGGACCGTGACCCACTCAATATTTGGCGTGACCATATTTATTATCACACTAAATTATCGAGGCTCTAGAAGTGGTCACGGACCAAGTCCGTGACCACAGTGGTCGCGGACTTGGGCTGTGACCAGGTCAGGACCATCTTAGCGCCAAACTCGCGCCAAAATTCCCTCCAAGCTTGGTCGCGGATTGGTCACGGACTTGGGACGTGACCATAGGCATGACGAAGCACAAAATACACACATTGGGGGTCACGCCTAGGGGTCGTGACCATTTCTTGGCGTGGGTCACAGCTATGGGCCGTGACCATATGCAGGTCTTTTGGTTTCGGTGGTGTTTCTTCTGATGGGTCACGACTGAGAGCCGTGACCAGGTTCAATCTTAAAAAAACAAAACGCTGCATATGGCGCTGCTTCACTTTAAAAAAACAAAACACTGCTTTTCTCATTCAGTAGCCTTCGTTTCTTTCATTTCCCCCCAATGAAATAGCCCCGATCAAAAAAAACCTTATCGATGGGATTGTGGCTTTTTCGGCGAACCAAAGGTCGAGACCGCCGGCGGTAACGACTAAGGATGGCGGTGGTGGACTGTGGCTTATTTCTCTGGTGAGATGTTTCATCGATTCTCATCTCTCCTTTCCCATTTCTGTCTAACGATATGTTGTTTCACTATAAAGTAAACAAAGTTGTGTATATATATGTTGTGATTTCTATGCTTTAATCTATTTTGATTTCTTTGCTTCACTTTAAGATTTTGTGGTTAATTTGATGTTGGATACAAACTGACTATTGTGCCGAATTAATTTTTGAAGCAGAGTGGTATACAACTTTTTTACTTCTATGGGGATTTATTTTTTGGAAAAAGTCAGAGGGTCCACAAATTGTTGGTTACACTTCTAAAGTAATGATCCTATTAGGCTATCATAGATATTTTTTTGAAGAGAAGAAACCACTTTTTTACTTCTATGGGGATCAAATTTTTTAGAAAATTATTCCACGTGACATCGAATTTGCGAGTTATTGAATTGAGGTTTCAAATTTATTGATAGAAATGGATATTTCAAGTTTAAGTAAAAGGATTAATTTGGTGTTCTTTTTTTGTATTTTCGGGGGATTTTTGTTGAGTATTATCATGTTATACTTTTCCTTCTTTTACCTTCACTGTAATTTCAAAAGAGGGTACACAGATTGTTGGTTAAATGGCAAGCGGGGTTCAACTAACGATGGAGGTGGTGGACTGTAGGGTTTCTTTCATTTCGATTGTTATAAACGGTCTCAGAAATAGAAAGAAGATGGTAGGGTTTTTTCACCCATACATTAACGATGGCGTTGGAGCAGAGAGAGTTCTTTAGTGTGCAGTGAAAGCCATACAAGAAGAAAGTCTGATTTGGTGCCATACAGGAAGAGTTCTTAAATAATAGGATCTTGATTGCGTTGTGTACACGGGTGATGGCTCAAGCACTCGATCGCTTTGCGATAAATTTACCCTCCTCAGGTACCCCCATCTCTCTAAACAAGCACGTATCAATTTCTTTTGTTTTTTTAATTTAATAGTTATATAAACTGGTAATATTACTGTTTAACACTATAATTTTAAAACAGGACACTCTCACACTTTAATATTAGGAGGGCTCCTGCTAAATAAAGAATCTTTCTCAGTTTTTTAACTTTAAGTTGCGATTGATTATATACGTATAAAGTGCGGATGCAACCTCAAGTATGATAGCCTAAAGGTCAAGTGGAGGATCTAAGATTTTTGGTAGGGGGGAAAAGTTTTGAGTGTTGTTGGGTTAATCCGTGTTTTATACAAAGGATACCTTTTGTTTTTATGATTTATTACAATTAGTGCCCAAGTGTTTGAGTAAATACCTCAAAGTTTGAAGGTTTTCAAAATTGCTTACTTACATATTTCTTGTCATTGAAGCATTATGCCTATTCGCAAAGATGAGTGATGTTCTGTATTTTTGTAAAGTCAAATTTCACTAATTCATTTTGAAAGTGGGCATATATACGCATATATCCAATGTTCTGCATTTTTTAATTCATGTCTTGCAATATCAAATGCGTATTTGGTCGGTTTAGATTTATTAAAGTGGGAGACTGACTAGCCACTTTCGCTTTGCTGATATGACTTGCGTTTAATCGGGTATTGTTTGAGACTTATTTATTCGTGAAAGTATAACTATAAGTTTTTTAAAGCAAGTAAATGAGTTTTATTTTTATTTTTTATGTACTATATGAGTATTTAGGATTTCGGTAGTTATATATTCTCATCTTTTATATCTGATTTTGTCCCACTTTGTAGGTTATCAATTTGATTATGTATTTGATTGGACTATATTGAAGTATCCTCAGATTGGTGCCAGTTCTAGAGGACGAGTCGGTGTTTGTATAATTTTCTTTCGTGTTTTTTTCTTCTTCTAAGAATGTTACTTATTTAATGATTTTGTTTTCAAAATTCCAATGGAAATGCAGGTTTAAATGTAGGACCATCTGTGAAAAGGACCTTAGGTACTCTCTCTAAGCATATTCAGATTCGTCCGCGAAATGTCATGTCTTTATATAATTATTCTTCTAATTATTCGATTTAGTGTTGTGAGTCTAATTTGAACTTTACGGAATGGCTATGTTCCTAATTCAACCAAGATTGTAGTTTTACTGGAATGACTTTTTTGGATTCCGTTAGATTTTTTTTAATAAAGCTAACTATGCTTCTGGGGAATATATTGTATATTTTGTTGGGACTCATTTTAGTATCAGTGTGCTATAGCTCCAATTTATATTTCTAAAAAATCTTGTGTTATGCATGCTAGACGGACAGTAAAAAACATTCCCAAGTATGCTCCAGCATAGTTCTACATTGACAATGTGTTGTTTCGAATCAAGGAGAAGAACATTCCCTATTGCTATTGTTGCAGGTTAGATCTGCTATGCTTTACTTTAACAAAAGTAGTTATATAATTGATATGCATTATCTATTAAATCTTTTAGATGATAGAAGGAGTACGGGATAATTATTGGTTTTGTTTGGTTTAGCTGTTGGATAATTATTGGTTGTTGCTTGTTGTTGGATAGTATGTTAGAAGGAGTATGGGATAATTAGAAGGAGTACGGGATAATTATTAGATAATATGTTGAAAATATTTTAGACTCCCGGTTTGAGAATACGACGATAATTTGAAAATGTGTAGGCTTAAGCTTAAAAGCATGGCGTTAGAGGGGAGAAACTCGAAACATCCCCCAAATGGTCCCGTTAGAGGCATCAACACCTTGCACGGAACCAATGTAACTCGTACGAATAGGACACATGATCACAGGACTCCCGGTTTGAGAATACGAGGATAATTTTGCATATATCAGAACTTAGGTTTAAAAACATGGCGTTAGAGGGCGAAAACTCGAAAAAACCCCCGTACGGTCCCGTGAGAGGCACCAACACCTCTAATGGGACTAATGTAACACGTTGAAACTGACCGCTCGATAACGGGACTCCCGGTTTGAGAATACGGCGATAATTTCAAAATATGAAGACTTAAGCTTGAAAACAAGGCGTTAGAGGGTGAAAACTCGAAACAACCCTCGTACGGTCCCGTGAGAGGCACCAACACCTCTCATGGGACCAATGAAACAAGTAAGAACTAACCGTGCGATAACGGGACTCACGGTTGGAGAATACAGCGCTAATTTGAAAATATGAGAACTTAAGCTTGAAAACAAGGCGTTAGAAGGGGAAAACACGAAATAACCCCCGTACGGCCCCGTGAGAGGCACCAACACCTCTCACGGTACCAATGTAACACGTAGGAACTGACCATGCGATAACGGGACTCCCGGTTTGAGAATACGATGATAATTTGAAAATATGAGTACTTAAGCTTGAAAATAAGGCGTTAGAGGGGGAAAACACGAAACAGCCCCCGTACGGTCTAGTGAGAGGAACCAACACCTCTCACGGGACCAATATAACACGTAGGAACTAACCGCGCGATCACATGTCTCCCGGTTTGAGAATACGATGATAATTTGCATATTTTTAGGCTTTGGCTTAAAAACATGGCGTTAGAGGGTGAAAACTCGAAACAGCCCTCTAACGGCCCCGTGGGTGGCACCAACACCTCCCACGGGACCAATGTAACTCGTAGGAACTGACCCTGCAGCCACGACACTCCCGATTTGAGAATACGACGATAATTTGCATATTTTTAGACTTAGGCTTAAAAACATGGCGTTAGAGGGTGAGAACTCGAAACAGCCCCCGAACGTCCCCGTGGGTCGCACCAACACCACCCACGGGACCAATGTAACTCGTAGGAACTGAACCCGCAGCCTCGGGACTCCCAGTTTGAGAATACGACGATAATTTTAATATTTCTAGACTTAAGCAAAACATGGCGTTAAAGGGTGAAAACTCGAAACTGCCCCCGAACGTCCCCGTGGGTGGCACCAACACCTCCCACGCGACCAATGTAACTCATAGGAACTGACCCCTCAGCCATGGGACTCCCAGTTTAAGAATACGACGATAATTTGCATCTTTTTAGACTTAGGCATAAAAACATGGCGTTAGAGGGTGAAAACTCGAAATAGCCCCCCAACGGCCCCGAGGGTGGCACCAACACCTCCAACGGGACTAATGTAACTCGTAGGAACCGATCCCGTAGCCACCAGACTCCCGGTTTGAGAATACGAGGATAATTTGCATATTTGTAGACTTAGGCTTAAAAACATGGCGTTAGAGGGTGAGAACTCGAAACAGTCCTCGAACGTCCCCGTGGGTGGCACCAACACCACCCACGGGACCAATGTAACTCGTAGGAACTGAACCCGCAGCCGCGGGACTCCCGGTTTGAGAATACGGCGGTAATTTTCATATTTTTAGACTTAGGCTTAAAAACATGGCGTTAGAGGGTGAAAACTCGAAACTGCCCCCAAACGTCCCTGTGGGTGGCAGCAACACCTCCCACGGGACCAATGTAACTCGTAGGAACTGACCTCGCAGCTGCGGGGCTCCCGGTTTGAGAATACGACGATAATATGCATATTTCTAGAGTTAGGCTTGAAAACATGGCATTAGAGTGTGAGAACTAGAAACAGCCCCCGAACGTCCCCGTGGGTGGCACCAACACCACCCATGGGACCAATGTAACTCGAGGAACTGAGACCGAAGCCGCGTGACTCCCGGTTTGAGAATACGACGATAATTAACATATTTCTAGACTAAGGCTTAAAAATATAGCGTTAGAGGGTGAGAAGTAAAACCATCCCCCGAACGTCCCCGTGGATGGCACCAACACTTCCCACGGGACAATTATAACTCGTAGGAACTGACCCCACAGTCGCGGGACTCCTGGTTTGAGAATATGACGATAATTTGCATATTTCTAGACTTACGCTTAAAAACTTGGCGTTAGAGGGTGAGAACTAAAAACAGCCCCCGAACGACCCCGTGGGTGGCACCAACAGCTCCCACGGGACCAATGTAACTCGTAGGAACTGACCCCGTAGCCGCGGGACTCCCGGTTTGAGAATACGACGGCAATTTGCATATTTCTTGACTTAGGCTTAAAAACAAGGCGTTAGAGGGTGAAAACTCAAAACCACCCTCTAAAGGCCACGTGGGTCGCACCAACACCTCCCACGGGACCAATGTAACTCGTAGGAACTGACCCCGCAGCCGCGGGACTCCCGATTTGAGAATACGACGATAATTTGCATATTTTTAGACTTAGGTTTACAAATAAAGCGTTAGAGGGTGAAAACTCGAAACAGTCCGCTAATGGCCCCGTGGGTGGCACCAACACCTCCCACGAGACTAATGTAACTCGTAGGAACTGACCCCGCAGCCGCGGGACTCTCGGTTTGAGAATATGACGATAATTTGCATATTTTGTAGACTTAGGCTTAAAAACATGGCGTTAGAGGGTGAGAACTAGAAACAGCCCCTGAACGTCCCCGTGGGTGGCACCAACACCTCCCACGGGACCAACGTGACTCGTAAGAACTGACCCCGCAGCCGCGGGACTCCTGATTTGAGAATACGACGATAATTTTCATATTTCTAGACTTACGCTTAAAAACATGGCGTTAGAGGGTGAGAACTAGAAACATCCCCTGAACGTCCCCGTGGGTGGCACCAACACCTCTCACGGGACAAATGTAACTCCTAGGAACTGACCCCGCAGCCGCGAGACTCCCGGTTTGAGAATATGACGGTAATTTACATATTTCTAGACTTAGGCTTAAAAACATGGTGTTAGAGGGTGAGAACTCGAAACAGCTCTCGAACGTCCCCATGGGTGGCACCAACACCACCCACGGGACCAATGTAACACGTAGAAATTGACCCCGCAGCCGCTGGACTACCGATTTGAAAATACGATGATAATTTCCATATTTTTAGACTTAGGCTTAAAAACATGGCGTTAGAGGGTGAGAACTAGAAACAACCCCCGAACGTCCCCGTGGGTGGCATCAACACCTCCCACTGGACCAATGTAACTCGTAGGAACTGACCCCGCTGCCGCGGGACTCCCGGTTTGAGAATACGACGATAATTTGCATTTTTCTAGACTTACGCTTAAAAACATGGCGTTAGAGGTGAAAAATCGAAACAGCCCCTGAACGGCCCCGTGGGTGGCACCAACACCTCCCACGGGACCAATGTAACTCGTAGGAACTGACCCCGTAGCCGCGGGACTCCCGATTTGAGAATACGACGATAATTTTAATATTTTTAGACTTAGCCTTAAAAACATGGCGTTAGAGGGTGAAAACTCGAAACAACCCGCTAACGGCCCCGTGGGTGGCACCAACACCTCCCACGGGACCAATGTAACTCGTAGGAACCAACCCCACAGCCGCGGGACTCCCGATTTGAGAATACGATGATAATCTGCATATTTCTAGAATTAGTTTTAAAAACATGGCGTTAAAGGGTGAAAACTCGAAAATGCCCCCGAACGTCCCCGTGGGTGGCACCAACACCTCCCACGCGACCAATGTAACTCGTAGGAACTGACCCCGCAGCCGTGGGACTCCCAGTTTAAGAATACGACGATAATTTGCATTTTTTTAGACTTAGGGATAAAAACATGGCGTTAGATGGTGAAAACTCGAAACAGCCCCCCAACGGCCCCGAGGGTGGCACCAACACCTCCAACGGGACTAATGTAACTCGTAGGAACCGACCACGTAGCCACCAGACTCCCGGTTTGAGAATACGATGATAATTTGCATATTTGTAGACTTAGGCTTAAAAACATGGCGTTAGAGGGTGGGAACTCGAAACAACCCTCGAACGTCCCCGTGGGTGGCACCAACACCGCCCACGGGACCAATGTAACTCGTAGGAACTGACCCCGTAGCCGCGGGACTCCCGGTTTGAGAATATGGCGATAATTTTCATATTTTTAGACTTAGGCTTAAAAACATGGCGTTAGAGGGTGAAAACTCGAAACTGTCCCCAAACGTCCCAGTGGGTGGCAGCAACACCTCCCACGGGACCAATGTAACTCGTAGGAACTGACCTAGCAGCCGCGGGACTCCTGGTTTGAGAATATGAAGATAATTTGTACATTTCTAGACTTACGCTTAAAAACATGGCGTTAGAGGGTGAGAACTAAAAACAGCCCCCGAACGTCCCCGTGGGTGGCACCAACAGCTCCCACGAGACCAATGTAACTCGTAGGAACTAACCCCGCAGCCGCGGGACTCCCGGTTTGAGAATACGACTGTAATTTTCATATTTCTTGACTTAGGCTTTAAAACAAGGCGTTAGAGGGTGAAAACTCAAAACAGCCCTCTAAAGGCCACGTGGGTGGCACCAACACCTCCCACGGGACCAATGTAACTCGTAGGAACTGACCCTGCAGCCGCGGGACTCCCGATTTGAGAATACGACGATAATTTGAATATTTTTAGGCTTAGGTTTAAAAATAAGGCGTTAGAGGGTGAAAACTCGAAACAGTCCGCTAATGGCCCCGTGGATGGCACCAACACCTCCCACGAGACTAATGTAACTCGTAGGAACTGACCCCGCAGCCGCGGGACTCTCCGTTTGAGAATACGACGATAATTTGCATATTTTTTAGACTTAGGCTTAAAAACATGGCGTTAGAGGGTGAGAACTAGAAACAACCCCCGAACGTCCCCGTGGGTGGCACCAAACCTCCCACGGGACCAACGTAACTCGTAAGAACTGACCCCGCAGCCACGGGACTCCTGATTTGAGAATAAGACGATAATTTGCATATTTCTAGACTTACGCTTAGAAACATGGCATTAGAGGGTGAGAACTAGAAATAGCCCCTGAAAGTCCCCGTGGGTGGCACCAACACCTACCACGGGACTAATGTAACTCCTAGGAACTTGCCCCGCAGCCACGAGACTCTCGATTTGAGAATATGATGGTAATTTACATATTTCTAGACTTAGGCTTAAAAACATGGTGTTAGAGCGTGAGAACTCGAAACAGCTGCCGAACGTCCTCATGGGTGGCACCAACACCACCCACGTGACCAATGTAACTCGTAGAAACTGACCCCGCAGCCGCGGGACTCCCGGTTTGAAAATACGATGATAATTTGCATATTTTTAGACTTAGGCTTAAAAACATGGCGTTAGAGGGTGAGAACTAGATCCAACCCCCGAACGTCCTCGTGGGTGGCATCAACACCTCCCACTGGACCAATGTAACTCGTAGGAACTGACCCCGCTGCCGCGGGACTCCCGGTTTGAGAATACGACGATAATTTGCATTTTTCTAGACTTACGCTTAAAAACATGGCGTTAGAGGTGAAAAATCGAAACAGCCCCTGAACGGCCCCGTGGGTGGCACCAACACCTCCCACGGGACCAATGTAACTCGTAGGAACTGACCCCGTAGCCGCGGGACTCCCGATTTGAGAATACGACGATAATTTTAATATTTTTAGACTTAGCCTTAAAAACATGGCGTTAGAGGGTGAAAACTCGAAACAACCCGCTAACGGCCCCGTGGGTGGCACCAACACCTCCCACGGGACCAATGTAACTCGTAGGAACCAACCCCACAGCCGCGGGACTCCCGATTTGAGAATACGATGATAATCTGCATATTTCTAGAATTAGGCTTAAAAACATGGCGTTAGAGGGTGAGAACTAGAAACAGCCCCCGAACGTCCCCGTGGGTGGTACCAACACCACCCACGGGACCAATGTAACTCGTAGGAACTGATCCCACAACCGCGGGACTCCCGGTTTGAGAATACGACGATAATTTGCATATTTCTAGTCTTAGGCTGAAAAACATGGCGTTAGAGGGTGAGAACTAAAAACAGCCCCCGAACGTCCCCGTGGGTGGCACCAACACCTCCCACGGGACCAATATAATTCGTAGGAACTGATCCCGCAGCCCCGGGACACCTAGTTTGAGAATACGACGATAATTTACATATTTCTATGCTTATGCTTAAAAATGTGGCGTTAGAGGGTGAGAACTAAAAACATCCCCTGAACGTCCCCGTGGGTGGTACCAACACCTCCCACGGGACCAATGTAACTCGTAGGAACTGACCCCGCAGCCGCGGGACTCCCAGTTTGAGAATACGACGGTAATTTGCATATTTTTAGGCTTAGGCTTAAAAACATGGCATTAGTGGGTGAGAACTCGAAACAACCCCCGAACGTCCCCGTGGGTGGCACCAACACCTCCCATGGGGAAATTGTAATTCGTAGGAACTGACCCCGCTACCGCAGAACTCCCGGTTTGAGAGTACGACGGTAATTTGCATATTTCTAGACTTAAGCAAAACACGGCGTTAAAGGGAGAAAACTCAAAACAGCCCCTGAACGTCCCCGTGGGTGGCACCAACACCTCCCACGGGACCAATGTAACTCGTAGGAACTGACCCCGCATCCGCGGGACTCCCGGTTTGAGAATATGACGATAATTTACATATTTCTATACTAAGGCTTAAAAACATGGTGTTAGAGGGTGAAAACTCAAAACAGTCCGCTAACGGCCCCGTGGGTGGCACCAACACCTCCCACGGGACCAATGTAACTCGTAGGAAATGACCCCGCAGTCGCGGGACTCCCGGTTTGAGAATACGATGATAATTTGCATATTTTTTATACTTAGGCTTAAAAACATGGCGTTAGAGGGTGAGAACTAGAAATAGCCCCCAAATGTCCCCGTGGGTGGCACCAACACCTCCCACGGGACCAACGTAACTCGTAAGAACTGACCCCGCAGCCGCGAGACTTCCGGTTTGAGAATATGACTGTAATTTACATATTTCAAGACTTATGCTTAAAAACATGGCATTAGAGGGTGAGAACTCGAAACATCCCCCGAACGTCCCCGTGGGTGGCACCAACACCACCCACGGGACCAATGTAACTCGTAGAAACTGACCTCGGAGCCGCGGGACTCCCGGTTTGAAAATACGATGATAATTTGCATATTTCTAGACTTAGGCTTAAAAAGATGGCGTTAGAGGGTGAGAACTAAAAACAGCCCTCGAACGTCCCCGTGGGTGGCACCAACACCTCCCACGAGACCAATGTAACTCGTTGGAACTGACCCCGCAGTCGCGGTACTCCCGGTTTGAGAATACGACGATAATTTGCATATTATTAGACTTAGGCTTAAAAACAAGGTGTTAGAGGGTGAAAAATCAAAACAGCCCTCTGACGGCCACGTGGGTGGCACCAACACCTCCCATGGGACCAATGTAACTCGTAGGAATTGACCTCGCAGCAGCGGGACTCCCGGTTTGAGAATACAATGATAATTTGCATATTTTTAAACTTAGGCTTAAAAACATGGCGTTAGCGGGTGAGAACTAGAAACAACCCCCGAACGTCCACGTGAGTGGCATCAACACCTCCCACTGGACGAATGTAACCCGTAGGAACTGACCCCGCTGCCGCGGGACTCCCAGTTTGAGAATACGTTGATAATTTGCATATTTCTAGACTTACGCTTAAAAACATGGCGTTAGAGGGTGACAACTCGAAACAGCCCCTGAACGGCCCCGTAGGTGGCACCAACACCTCCCACGGGACCAATGTAACTCATAGGATCTGACCCCACAGTCGCGGGACTCCCGGTTTGAGAATACGATGATAATTTTCATATTTTTAGAGTTAGGCTTAAAAACAAGGCGTTAGATGGTGAAAACTCGAAACATCCCTCTAACGGCCACGTGGGTGGCACCAACACCTCCCACGTAACCAATGTAACTCGTAGGAACTGACCCCGTAGCCGCGGGACTCCCGGATTGAGAATACGACGATAATTTTAATATTTTTAGACTTAGGCTTAAAAACATGGCGTTAGAGGGTGAAAACTCGAAACAGCCCGCTAACAACCCCGTGGGTGGCACCAACACCTCCCGCGGGACCAATGTAACTCGTAGGAACTAACCCCACAGCCGTGGGACTCCCGATTTGAGAATACGATGATAATTTGCATATTTCTAGAGTTAGGCTTAAAAACATGGCGTTAGAGGGTGAGAACTAGAAACAACCCCCGAACGTCCCCATGGGTGGCACCAACACCACCCACGGGACCAATGTAACTCGTAGGAACTGATCCCGCATCCGCGGGACTCCCGGTTTGAGAATACGATGATAATTTGCATATTTCTAGACTTCGGCTTAAAAACATGGCGTTAGAGGGTGAGAACTAAAAACAGCCCCCGAACGTCCCCGTGGGTGGCACCAACACCTCCCACGGGACCAATATAACTCGTAGGAACTGATCCCGCAGCCCCGGAACTCCAAGTTTGAGCATACGATGATAATTTACATATTTCTAGACTTAGGCTTGAAAAGATGGCGTTAGAGGCTGAGAACTAAAAACAGCCTCCGAACGTCCCCGTGGGTGGAACCAACACCTCCCACGGGACCAATGTAACTCGGAGGAACTGACCCCACAGCCGCGGGACTCCCGGTTTCAGAATACGACGGTAATTTACATATTTCTAGACTTAGGCTTAAAAACATGGCGTTAGTGGGTGAGAACTCGAAACAGCCCCCGAACGTCCTAGTGGGTGGCACCAACACCTCCCACGGGGCCAATGTTATTCGTAGGAACTGACCCCACTGCCGCGGAACTCCCGATTTGAGAGTACGACGGTAATTTGCATATTTTTAGACTTAAGCAAAATATGGCGTTAGAGGGAGAAAACTCGAAACAACCCCTGAACGTCCCCGTGGGTGGCACTAACACCTCCCACGGGACCAATGTAACTCGTAAGAACTGACCCCGCAGCGGCGGGACTCCCGATTTGACAATACGACGATAATTTGCTTATTTTTAGACTTAGGCTTAAAAACAAGACGTTAGAGGGTGAAAACTCGAAAAAGCCCTCTAACGGCCACGTGGGTGGCACTAACACCTCCCAGGGGACCAATGTAACTCGTAGGAATGAACCCCGCAGCCGTGGGACTCCCGGTTTGAGATTATGATGATAATTTGCATATGTCTAGACTTAGGCATAAAAACATGGCGTTAGAGGATGAGAACTAGAAACAGCTCTCGAACGTCCACGTGGGTGGCACCAACACCTCCCACGGGACAAATGTAACTCGTAGGAACTGACCTCGCAGCCGCTGGACTCCCGATTTGAGAATACGACGGTAATTTGCATATTTCTAGACTTAAACAAAACATGGGGTTAGGAGGTGATAACTCGAAACAGCCCCAGAACGGCCTTATGGGTGGCACCAACACCTCCCACAGGACCAACGTAACTCGTAGGAACTGACCCCGCAGCCGCGGGACTCCCGGTTTGAGAATACGATGATAATTTGCATATTTATAGACTTAGGGTTAAAAACATGGCGTTAGAGGGTGAGAACTCGAAACATTCCCCGAACGGCCCCGTGGGTGGCACCAACACCTCCCCCGGGACCAACGTAACTCGTAGGAACTAACCCCGCAGCCGCGGGTCTCTCGGTTTGAGAATACGATAGTAATTTGTGTATTTCTAAACTTAAGCAAAACATGGGGTTAGAGGGTGAAAACTCGAAACAGCCCCTGAACGACCCCGTGGGTGGCACCAACACCTCCCACGGCACCAACGTAACTCGTAGGAACAGACCCCATAGCCCCGGGTCTCCCGGTTTGAGAATACGACGATAATTTACGAATTTCTAGACTTAGGCTTAAAAACATGACGTTAGAAGGTGAAAACTCGAAACAGCCCCAGAACGGCCCCGTTGGTGGCACCAACACCTCCCACGGGACCAACGTAACTTGTAGGAAGTGACCCGTAGCCGCGGGTCTCCCGGTTTGAGAATATGACGGTAATATGCGTATTTCTAGACTTAGGCTTAAAAACATGGCGTTAGAAGGTGAAAACTCGAAACAACCCCAGAACGGCCCCGTGTGTGGCACCAACACCTCCCACGGGACCAACGTAACTCGTAGGAACTGACCATGTAGCCGCGGTACTCTCAGTTTGAGAATACGACAGTAATTTGCATATTAATAGACTTAGGGTTAAAAACATTACGTTAGAGGGTGAGAACTAGAAACAACCCCCGATTGGCCCCGTGGGTGGCACCAACACCTCCCCCGGGACCAACGTAGCTCATAGGAACTGACCCCACATATACATGATTAAAGAATGACATGTTTACTGGATGTCAAGCAATTGGCGATGTGTTTCGGATCCACTTCATAGGTACTACATGACTTTTATTACTTCGTGCACCACCCTATAAGTGGACACAAAGTATTTCAGCTACTATTATACTTTCCTTTCCATTTATAGGTGGACACAAAGTATTTCAACTACTATTATCTTATATTGGCCATTTGTAGAGAAATCAAGTTGGATATACTTTTTGGGCTGTTAAATTAGTTTCTTTGTTATGACAAAGGTATGTATGTCGTCCATATCTCCTATTTATTATTTAAGAAATTAATCCCATTTTCCCATGCCTTATTTTTACAACTGACACTTTAAATGAAGCCATAACCATTGTTCACAGAAATTAATTATCTTCTCCCCTGCCACATTGAGTGTTTTGCTGTCATTTTTGGTACTGTCTTCATTTTTAGTATCGTCTTCATGTATTTTAAACTCGGATACTTCCTGAACATAATAATTTATCACCCTATCTTAGTTTGCTATAGTAGAGTATACACATTCCCTTTTTTTTTTACTTATTTGAGAGGATTGCAATTCATTTTAATCTATTTATTTGATTATGTGTTGAATTACTGGTAGATATTTATGCAGGGCTATAAAACATGTATGTATGTATTTATAAATAGCATTCTTCCTATGGATGAGTGCATATTTAATTCTAGCGTTAAGATCACATAAAAGTGTCAATGTGGCAGTGGGGTGATATTGCACTTCGGTATTTCCGCACACAGGGCTCATAATGTAGGAAAACTCATCAAATCCACACATCAAATCATACCTTCTCCAAGTATCCTTCCTTATTGTAAATGTTATTTGAATTTAAAGGGCTTTTATTGAGTATTAAAGGTGTGGTGAGGTTTTACAACTCATTGAGTTTTAAAAGACATCAAATTCCCCTGTTGTTGTGTTTTGTTAAGAATGTGAACTTCAATTTCAATTTGTCAGTGTTTTTCTTAATTTTATTTTATTCTACATTAGTAACTCATGTTAAGAATGCTGTTTCTCTCTTTTTATGATGTATACTTTTTCCTTTACTATGTATTCATTTTTTTACCATCATTTCTAGCATAAATTCAGACATAAAGAATGACAGAAATTAGTGAGAATACACTCATGATAAATTATGGAAAAAAATGAATGAAAGTGGGGAGTGAAATATTTCCTTTCAACTTCATATGAAGTGAAGTTTGAATTTGCTACAAGTATTACTCTTATATTT
This sequence comes from Sambucus nigra, assembly GCA_949130495.1. Taxonomy (NCBI): domain Eukaryota; kingdom Viridiplantae; phylum Streptophyta; class Magnoliopsida; order Dipsacales; family Adoxaceae; genus Sambucus; species Sambucus nigra. The sequence goes on along the minus strand of OX422207.1, from coordinate 343,975,818 downwards.
TGGTTTAAAGTGATAAAAATTGTTATATTGGTTCCGTTTTGATGTTTGTTAGTCTATGATGGAAATTGTTATATGGTTGATGGCTACCCTACCCTCTTGATACATAGATGTTTTTTTGGATAGCTGAAAGGGCCTTAGTCCGTACAAGCATCAGAATTGCGTAAAATGTTGAACTCAGTTGAGACAGTAGCTACTCTCAGGTCACCAGCTATGCAATAGCTGTGCCTTGGGGACAACCAGTGCGCGACCCTTTTTTAACGGTGCGGATTGAAGCCTTCGACCTCATATACATGATTAAAGAATGACATGTTTACTGGATGTCAAGCAATTGGCGATGTCTTTCAGATCCACTTCATAGGTACTACATGACTTTCATTACTTCGTGCACCACCCTATAAGTGGACACAAAGTATTTCAGCTACTATTATACTTTCCTTTCCATTTATAGGTGGACACAAAGTATTTCAACTACTATTATCTTATATTGGCCATTTGTAGAGAAATCAAGTTGGATATACTTTTTGGGCTGTTAAATTAGTTTCTTTGTTATGCCAAAGGTATGTATGTCGTCCATATCTCCTATTCATTATTTAAGAAATTAATCCCATTTTCCCATGCCTTATTTTTACAATTGACACTTTAAATGAAGCCATAACCATTGTTCACATAAATTAATTATCTTCTCCCCTGCCACATTGAGTGTTTTGCTGTCGTTTTTGGTACTGTCTTCATTTTTAGTATCGTCTTCATGTATTTTAAACTCGGATACTTCCTGAACATAATAATTTATCACCCTATCTTAGTTTGCTATAGTAGAGTATACACATTTCCTTTTTTTTTTACTTATTTGAGAGGATTGCAATTCATTTTAATCTCTTTATTTGATTATGTGTTGAATTACTGGTAAATATTTATGCAGGGCTATAAAACATGTATGTATGTATTTATAACTAGCATTCTTCCTATGGATGAGTGCATATTTAATTCTAGCGTTAAGATCACATAAAAGTGTCAATGTGGCAGTGGGGTGATATTGCACTTCGGTATTTCCGCACACAGGGCTCATAATGTAGGAAAACTCATCAAATCCACACATCAAATCATACCTTCTCCAAGTATCCGTCCTTATTGTAAATGTTATTTGAATTTAAAGGGCTTTCATTGAGTATTAAAGGTGTGGTGAGGTTTTACAACTCATTGAGTTTTAAAAGACATCAAATTCCCCTGTTGTTGTGTTTTGTTAAGAATGTGAACTTCAATTTCAATTTGTCAGTGTTTTTCTTAATTTTATTTTATTCTACATTAGTAACTCATGTTAAGAATGTTGTTTCTCTCTTTTTATGATGTATACTTTTTCCTTTACCATGTATTCATTTTTTTACCATCATTTCTAGCATAAATTCAGACATAAAGAATGACAGAAATTAGTGAGAATACACTCATGATAAATTATGGAAAAAAATGAATGAAAGTGGGGAGTGAAATATTTCCTTTCAACTTCATATGAAGTGAAGTTTGAATTTGCTACAAGTATTACTCTTATATTTTGGTTTAAAGTGATAAAAATTGTTATATTGGTTCCGTTTTGATGTTTGTTAGTCTACGATGGAAATTGTTATATGGTTGATGGCTACCCTACCCTCTTGATACATAGATGTTTTTTTGGATAGCTGAAAGGGCCTTAGTCCGTACAAGCATCAGAATTGGTAAAATGTTGAACTCAGTTGAGACAGTAGCTACTCTCAGGTCACCAGCTATGCAATAGTTGTGCCTTGAGGACAACCAGTGCGCGACCCTTTTTTAACGGTGCGGATTGAAGCCTTCGACCTCATATACATGATTAAAGAATGACATGTTTACTGGATGTCAAGCAATTGGCGATGTCTTTCAGATCCACTTCATAGGTACTACATGACTTTTATTACTTCGTGCACCACCCTATAAGTGGACACAAAGTATTTCAGCTACTATTATACTTTCCTTTCCATTTATAGGTGGACACAAAGTATTTCAACTACTATTATCTTATATTGGCCATTTGTAGAGAAATCAAGTTGGATATACTTTTTGGGCTGTTAAATTAGTTTCTTTGTTATGCCAAAGGTATGTATGTCGTCCATATCTCCTATTCATTATTTAAGAAATTAATCCCATTTTCCCATGCCTTATTTTTACAACTGACACTTTAAATGAAGCCATAACCATTGTTCACATAAATTAATTATCTTCTCCCCTGCCACATTGAGTGTTTTGCTGTCATTTTTGGTACTGTCTTCATTTTTAGTATCGTCTTCATGTATTTTAAACTCGGATACTTCCTGAACATAATAATTTATCACCCTATCTTAGTTTGCTATAGTAGAGTATACACATTTCCTTTTTTTTTTTTACTTATTTGAGAGGATTGCAATTCATTTTAATCTCTTTATTTGATTATGTGTTGAATTACTGGTAAATATTTATGCAGGGCTATAAAACATGTATGTATGTATTTATAAATAGCATTCTTCCTTTGGATGAGTGCATATTTAATGCTAGCGTTAAGATCACATAAAAGTGTCAATGCTGTCCTTATGGTGCTTCTGAATTTGTGCAACATATCTACTCAAATAATAGCTATGTTAGACAAGTATATGATCATTTTAATCATAATTGTGGTATAAGAATTGGTGCTAATGTCATTCCTTTAAGGCTGATTGACTGGTGACTGGGAAAGGCTTAAGCTAAATGTATTAATTTGGCGTTTATAATTGTTCATGTGTCTATATGTTGCCAATTATGGAGAGTGAGAAATAGAAGTAAATTTGAGGGAAATGTATACCTCTAAATCAAAGCATAGCTTATATTAAAAATGAACTAAGGGACATCTTCAGACATTTTTCTGTATGCCAAAATTTATATACCATTGAAGCAGATATTGTTAGACTAAAATTTATATAGCATTGAAGCATGAAAAATTTGCTTCCAGTGAGTTATATTTTTAATAAGGGTTAGTAAATACCCTTTTATCTATTATTTGTTTCATGTATCTATTCAAGATCTGTTATTTTGAATCCTATTCTTCTTTATCTAATTCCTAATGACTTTTGTCTTGACATTTGTTGTTTTGTAGGTGTTTTTTTCGATTCATAACTTATAAAATTAATCTGTCGGTATGTGTTTCTCCATGTAATAGGATCCAATGGTTGATATGAAGGTAGTAAGATGGAGAATGCTGCTAAAAATAAAGGGTAGTGATGTCTTTTAATCCACTCACGTGTCTAACACACCCATGCCTATACCAATCAATGAAATGGTATCTAATTCTAAAAAGTAAATAAAATTTTAATTTTTCAGTATATGTAACCAATGTAAATATATGCGATTTGTTTAAAATTAATTGAATTGATAGTTTTTCTTTCCAATTTTATATATTTACAGGACGATGGCCAATAAATTATTTTGGCAAAGTTCTTACCTTTACCACTGCCTCAGGTAAACCTTCATCTTCATGGAAAAAGTACGACAAAAAATTATAACCTTATTTTGTTTTGGAGAAAAAAAACACTTCATCTAAAACATCTCACTTTTCCTCTCTCATCACGATCTTTCAATTTTTAAATGACATTACAAACTTTTGTCACTCATATTTTGATTTGGATTTAATTTTGTTTTGAACATCCCACAATAGAATATATTCTATCTTCTAATCTCTATTTCTTATTTGGATTTCATTTTAATCACCTTTCATTTTGTTTTGAAGATCCCACAACAGAATGTATTCGACCTTTACATATTTTGATTTGGATTTCATTTTATCGATTGAAAAATGAAGCAGGCGGATACACGAGAATGCTCTGACGCTGCACCAATGACTTATATTGAGTTTATAGATAGAGAAAATGTTCTTAGGAAATCAAAACCACCAACTCCCCATCCACCACAGAGAGCACCTTTAGTTCCCTGGACAAGATCTCAGCTACCAGGAAATTCGCACCCCCGAAAGACGACGACGATGACGATAAAATCTGTCTGAGAATTGAGATATTACCAGGCAGTTTGCCCCCCCTGAATAATGAGATATTCCCCAAATATTGGCTCAGAAAAAGTATTCAAACAAATAAGGTACGTGTTAGTAGAGGGAAGATCATAATATCTTTATTTCTTCTCCTACAATACCTTTATTTATTGATTACTATAGTGTTTACATTTATACTCTGCTTGAAAACAAATTTTAGACTTGACATATCTCAATTCTCAGTAGTATATACAACTAAGCAACAATGAAATAGAGAGAAATGTACATTTACTTCAATGGATGGAAAAAATGGGAGAACAAAAGGATTTACACGATTCAACCATTAAGGAAAACCTAAGTCAAAGGTGAAGAGTACTGTTCAACATTGAGGAAGCTCTGCAGCATGAACTGTATATTATTATATGGACAATATACATTGTGTAATATATAATATGTTATGCACGTGCATAATTTACGGATGCAATTCAAAAAGATTTAATATATTTTTTGTATTATGTTTTGCACATTGAATCCTCCGCGTGAGAGGGAGATGGGTTAAAGCTCCTTGAGGAGAACCAATGGCTATAATCTGTATGTAATCTAATTCACCGTGTTAGGTAATTTATAACATTTTGTATGCTATAATCTGTATAATATTTACTGTATAATATCTATGCTATAATCTGTATGTTATCTAATTCACTGTGTTAGGTAATTTATAACATTCTGTATGCTATAATCTGTATGATATTTACTTTATAATATGTACTGCCCTCGATTGATGTTCATTGTGTTAGGTAATTTATAACATTCATAATTTTCCCCTTAATACATATGAAAACATCAGTGTATAGAATAATTTTATTGTCAACAAAGATTTCTATATATGAAAGTTGTATGCATAAACTTTCCATGGTTCTGGCAACGTAATAGGATATGAATTGGAAATGATACAGAGATATAAAGATGATATGAAAAAGAAAAATATCATATCTTTATATAAGAAATAGAGGATGCGTATAGGGAGAATACATAAATTATTTCCAACACTTTCTGCCTCTTTTTTCTCTTAATTTTATTTATGCATCAAGGATTTTTGGTCTCCAAATTAAAATTTGAGAAGGGGGTTTTCGGTTTTCTCTATATGAATGGTTTAATGTCAAGTTCTACTCTTCTATTTTATTTTACTTTTTGTTTCTATTTGCTCACTATTTCGAAATGGATAGTCATGAGGTGCGGTGTTCAGTTTTTTTATGTATTTGATTTGTTTTTTATTTTTATTTTTATTTTTATGTACATTGTTCATTTGAGACGAGTACATGGGAAATACTCATTTTATTTTAAGCTAAACTTGAAATTATACAGAGTTTTTAGTCATCGTTAAATGGGAAAATAGTCATTTGAACCTCTCTGTGTTAAAAAACCTATCGTGGTTTGTATTTTTGGATTTTTACAGGTTGCAACTTCTATTGATGATGGGGATGGGGTTGGTTTGAGTTTGGGGAGATGTTTTAGGATTTTTCCTTGCTATTTCCATTTAATATTTGTGGTGTTTTGTAAATGTTTTCTCCTTCACCCATTATAAATATATTAAAAAATCTAGATCCACTAAGTTCTGTTCTTGAATTGATGTCCTTTATAGTCCACTGCAATCTTTGGCGGTTAGTTACTGCTCTAATATTTCAATCCTTTGCACGTCCTTTATAAGTCCACACCAATTTTTTTACTTACTGCTCTAAAATTGTTAACCAATATTTGAAGTACAAATTCTCACCATAGCTGCCATTCATTTAGATGTTAATATGTATCGAACATGGATAAGATCGTAGAGATTCTTCGTTGTTGATTCGACTAATTTGTTATATTCCTCTATAAACATGTGGCATTCACATTAACATTGGAAGCCGACATAGTGACTATGACTGAACAAATACAACAATAAATTTAACGATCACGTTCATATATCATTTAATTCATTTAATACATGTTTGTGTCTGTTTGAGGTATTTTAGGATGTAAGTTTCAGGTTTATACCTGTATGTTTTATACCTATTTGTATCTGTTTGTTTTATATATGTTTTATACATATTCATATATGTTTTATATACATTTTAAGATGTCTGTTTAAGGTTTGAAAACATACATACCTGATTATCTCCTTGCATATGGTTAAGATGACGTTAATGTTGAATGCGAACTTGAAAATGTTTGGGGTGTTTCTTTTATGAAAGAGGTTGTTGTTATATGTGACCTTGAACATGCTTGCGTGCTTCAGTTTTTATAGGGATTAGTGATGAATTTGAACTTAAACATGTTTGCAATTTGATCTTGATCATAACTTTCTTTGTCCAGATATTTATATCGATTTAAATGTCTATAGGTTTGCATAAAGAACATGCATAAAAGTTAGTTCGTTGGTAAAAACATCACGGTGAATGTGTAATTTCATCTCCGAATATGGAAGCTATGAAGTTGGATACATGTGCATCAGCAAGTCATAATGAAAATGATGATGTTTCTCGAAGTTTCTCCCTTTCGGTGAAGAAGTTGGAGCGCAATCCTAGCCGGCTCTATGATGTTATGCTTTCTGACCATTCTAGAGAAGCTGGGGTGAAGAAGCTAGGAATTCTGGAGTTAATCCCGCGCATGCTATAACCATTCCTAAACACTACAATCTTAATGATTGTCCTGTCAGTTACAAGTGTGGAGGTGGGTTTACTTTGTTTTTATTATGTTCTGTTTGATTATGAAGTCAAAAATTATTAAACAATAGTTCATTTAAAAAGGAAAAAAACAGAGTCCAAAGTTTTTAATCGTCCCAATTTTTATGTGGCTATGTTCAGTTCTTAAAAAATGTAATAAATCCCTTTTCCCATTATTTTTATGTACAGGAGGTTAGTAGTCGAAAATTAATGCTTAAAGGCATCCAGACTAACTCCGTATTTGAGCCTAGGTATTATTATTATTACGTTACGCATCTCATTTTATTCCCATAGTCAATTTATGTGTTCAATTGTATCTATATTACATGAGGATTGCCTTGAAATGGACTTTTGTATGTCGATGAAGAGGGGCAATCAAGATTGATATGAAGAAGAGTAGAAAAGAATTGGAAGGTATGCTTAGAAATTTTGTGAGATACTTTAATAAGGTGTTTCTTGTATATATATTATGGATTTGAATTAACAAGTCTATTTTTTGTTGTTCGATTTTCAGATTAGGAAAAATATGAGAACGTGAAAATTATAATCTTGAGTTTGGGATCACATTCAACATTGAGCCCCATCCTACCCTAAAAATCATTATTGTGTTTAAGTAATATTTTTATCATCATTTTTGTTGGTAAAATTGCCAATAATGATTTTTTTGTGTAATCAAATATGAAGTCTATTATAGTCATAAATTGAAGATTCAATTTATATAATGTTTGTGATGGAATATTTGTATACTTGAGTGGTTTTAGTTTCTTAAACAGGTAGATAGTCCTATCAATAGAGGAATTTGCCCAAATTTTTTTATCGTGTACACATTTGTGCTCATAATAAATTCTATGATTACAAATCTTAGTTAACGCATTTTTATGGAAGTGTTCATTATTCCTTTAGGCACGAGCATACAATTTGAATGTCATTGCACTATTTATTATTTTTTAAGCAGGGTGGACAGTCCTATAAACAAAAAATATTATGGTCAATTTTTTTAAAATTACATTTTGTTTTGTCGGGGAATGAAGTTTTTTTCGTTTTGCAATTACGTACTTTGGAAATTTTTATCGCTTTGCAATTATCATCGTGCCTTCAGGCACGGGCATACCCTAGTATATATATATATACTTTTGATAATATCTTCTTTGCAAATAAAGTATAAGTGAAAGGTAATGAAATTTGGAATTCATTAAGAATGATAATACTTAATTATGTTAGATAATTAAAGGGACTTTCCGTATTCAACCTAAATGGATATGCATATATTGTTATTACATGTATTATGAGAGAAATACGTGGGAATGAATTGGACTATGGGTAGTGGATACATTGGGTTAAACTAGTTAGCATGAGAACTGTAACTAGTATGACTTAGAGGTATATTAGGTGCGCACTCTAGATGAGAGGTGAGAATCTCAAGTGAGAGTCCGATAATCTAACATGTATATAATAATTGCTGAATATAACATTTATTCACTTACTATTTTCTAAAATATTTTTACATCGGGCTTTGACCCGTTCTATTGCATATTCTCTTCTCTCTCTTGTATCTTCTATATTAGGTGTCCAGCCACAGGGACGCCAGACATAGAGGATTGGAGTATTTGACGTGCTATGGATGCTATGGAGTTCCAGATTTTGTTAAGATTCTTCATCTTCTTGATTCCTACATCTGTAGTAATTGATTTCATTTAGGGCATGTTGCCCAAAGGATTCTAGTCTTTCCATTTCAGTCACTTTATCTACTTGTATTGGAGTCAATTATAATTGGTTTACCTTGGATTATTATATGAGATTTTAACTGGAGAGTTTTATTACAGTTATATTTAATTTAGTTGTGATATTTACTTAGTTTTTATTCAATGCGAATGGATTGTGTTAAATGGTTTATGTTTTAAAAGTGGAATTTTATTAAATTAAAATTTGAAAGTATTTAACACATATTTAATTAAGAATTAGGTGATTATAAAATGTTTTCGATAGTGCTGCTAAGAATCATCCAACTTTATATTCTGATTTAATTGGGTAGGTGATTGATCACCTAATATTTAATTAAGCGGGGTGTTACACCAACAAAATCAATTAAACGACATTTAAAGCCAAAAAGTTAAAAGAGTTAAAATAACAGTCAATAAAGTACTATTGATCATTGATATTTAATGTAGTATTACCAAGATTCCCCTTAAAGAATTGAACTTCCTCTTAAGACTAGAAGTGGGAAGTGTTTCATTTCCAACTGATTTCATAGGACCTAAATTGAAAAATAGTGAATGAATGGTTAAAATGGACTATGTTGCTCGTATATTTACTAATACTACTACTTTAAAGAGTTATAATAGTGGTCAATAGGATAATCTCACTTGGTGAATCAACCTGGATGCCCATCAAAATATTAAGTGTTCTCATAAGACCAGAAGTAGTAAGTGATTGACTTACAACTGAGTTGATCAAAACCTAAAACACAGCTTAGTGATTTAAACAAACTTAATTTCCAACTGATTTCATAAGGATAAAACCTAAACAAAAATGAATGGTTCAAATAGTCTCAGTTTATCATTGATTGTTTGAAAGAAAGCATATTGGTAGATATTGACCAACAACAACCTAACCTAAGATCAAGTTATGATAACTATTTCAATGTGTAACTGATCCAATATATAACTGATTAGAGAAATTCCACCTACGAGCAAGTATGTAGTAAGACATAATCAACAATTCATATCAATTTTTAGTTCTTGCACATTAACTACGAGCAAGTTGTAATATTTTGAACAAAGGAATGGACTTTAAAAAAAGAACAACTTTGTCAATGTCCAAAAAGTATTTTTCAATTAGGATTTGACTTGAATTTGGGTTTATGTTCCCAACTTAATATTGGAAGTTATTCCAAATCCTATTTCTTATAAAGTTTTATCTCTCTTGGGATTCCTATACCAGCATAGGAAGATATTATCGCGCCCTAACTCGGTTTGGCATGACAAGGCATGGCCAAGGTGGGATTTGGCAAAGACAAGTTTGGTGCAACGAAATTCGCTTTTGGTGGTTTATGGAGCCATTAGTGTTTGCAATAGATTCCTTCTCATGGACTATATGTAGAGGTCGGGAAGAAATTTGAACCAAGTAAACTGGGAAAAATATATAATTAATAAATTCAATACGAAATAATTAAAACATTGGTAATTAATAGATGCTTACTTTTCTGTGAGGAAATCAACTAGGTCTTCCTACTATCCGCTAACTCTTTAAACCTCTTATGTCCTCCTTTATATGGGTTTGGGACCGGCAATGCAAAATATATATTTGCATTGGCAGAGTTGGAAAGGTTTTAGCTAATAAAGAAGAAAATTAGTTAGAGATCAAAATATGCACATAACGTAATAACATAAAAGATATACAATCCATTTTGGAAAGTTCCTAACGAAAATATAAGGAAATAATACCTAGCATAAACCATTAAAATCCATAATTAAAAAGTCCATATTAAAAAAATTGGAAATCATTAAACACGCGTGATAAGTGCTTTTGGCCACATATTCCATCTCCCAATACCAATGTTTCTCAAATCCTCAGCTCCACTCTGATGGCCTAAGTAAAGACCATCATTGAGGTCAAATATCATGTCTAGTACCAATACTACCTCTTTTTCATAATTAATGATGTGCGAGTGCACTTTTTCCCAAACAGACACGTCTATTGTTCCCTTAGCAATCACCTTACCATTCAAACCTTTAATCTCACATGACACACAATTTCTAGTATTCACCATGTTGCATTAGATGAAGTAGAGGTTACATGTATGACACTTTATCCATTTACGAGGCTAGAGTAATGCTTCCCCACATTAGACTTTACAAATGTAACAAAGTTAGCAAATGTGTTCTCCATGCCTTTCATAGATGATTCCATTATGTTCAATCGACCTTTCATACATTCAGTTTCTGTTTTTTTGGTTCGAAGCAAAGCAATGGCTGGCATGGAATCTTTAATAGACAATAGTGACACCGAAGACCTTACACCTCGCGTGCGTCCCGTTTTATATATGCCAAATACTTGGGACAACGCATCAGTTTCCAACGATTGGGATTGATCAATACCCTTTTCTTTAAGCTCAACATTCTTTGCTTTCACCTTCTCCTACAACATATTATGTAATAAAATTATTAGCAAATCATTGAACATAACTAATCATATACTTGATACTATCAAATCATTATTGTTTGCAAACACTTACCATGCTTGAAGCAATGGTATCCGGGACTATCCAAATTTCCCTAGAGTGAGAGACTATCCACACGTCAAGACATGTGATATTGGCATTAGGATTGAAGTCGGAATTGTCATCATTTGGATTAGAGTTAGCTTCTGGATTATTGACCTTTTTCTTCCTCTACAAATATAAATTTAATCTATTAGAAAATATTAGATTACAAGAATACAACTAATTGATTAGAAAATATTTGATTACAAAAGAATAATTCATCGAGAAAGAATACCAAGTTTGAAAAAAGGTGTACTTACAATTTTATATAGGACTTGGGACTGACCATTGCGCCCACTAGTGTGAGTAACCCCAATTTTAAATCTATTAGATTTCCCTAATTCTCTTTTCTTTCTGGCAACTTCCATACCCTCATTCTACAAGAACTCCCTCCACTGCTCCGGCTTAACACAGGGAGGTACATTTGCCAACCTTTCTGCATCCGTTGCATACTTCATGTAATATAACCTCCTTAACTTGGATTTTGATGACTTGTACTTAGAGGCTATGTTTTTGAAACATTGTTTCTTATGATAGGATGGAAGATCATATCTTGCTTAGTATGAAGAAGCATTAACTAGCTTTTAGGATATGAGATAATTCATGAAGAAAAAGAACATATAAATAGATATATTATTTATGTTTTACCAGTATCTCAATCAAAACGTCATCTTTGTAGTTGACTGGAACTTTACGCCAATCACCGTATGTAATTGGAACATTATCACAAACTATCTTCCCAAGTCGAGACATATATGGACCTTCTTTCTCACCCATTACTTGATTATCCTCGTCAATAGTAACTATTTCTCTTGTGTCACTACCGTCCAAAGACATCGAATACTGCTTCAAAATAACTAAACAATACAAATTAATGTGCAAAGCATGACAACAACACTAAAATAAGAATTTTAAAAAATCATCATTCCCATTATATACCCAACATATATATCACTACTCAACATCACCATGATCCCAGCATATCACTACTACCTAAAAAGAGGGGAGTATAACTATAATGGTCAAGTGACCAAAAAAATCGCTGAATATGTGAAACCCCCTTCAATTATATTATCATATATGCACCCTTATTTTATGTTTCATCTCCTGAACATCCGGATACAATAATGTTTAATGTGTTTTAATTTATTTGTGTTTCGTTATTATTAACTTTCTTAAGAAACCATCGAGAATTATAAATGTGTTCATTGTAATAAAAATTATTGACACGAATTGTGTTCTATATGTTTGTTTTCGCCAAAGAACTTCATTTATGTAGACACCCAAATAGAAAAGGAAAAAAAAATTATTATGCCATAATGTTCGTTAGATACGACTTTAGTTTTGAGCTATCGGTCATTAATTGAAATTGAATAATAGGAAAAGGTATCGGTTATCCTACTAAGTTTTAATGTTCTTAAAAGGATATAAAGTTGCATTCAATCCCCTGTTGGGTCCTTAATAAGTACCAATATACTTCTACATGTATTAGTGAAATGCAAAAAAATTATAAATGCTGATGGAAATAATATCAAAAGAATGGGTTTTGCTTTTATTTTAATAATATTGATCATGTGGTTAGACTATGCCCGCCTAAGAAATTGACGAACGAGAAAATAATTAGGCCTTTATATTAATAAAGATTTTTATGTCATTGTTATGTAACTTTTTAAACTGAAAAAATATAATAATTATATATAACAAAAATTAACTCTAATATTGCATTGGTTTTTTCATCTTAATCTTAATCTGATAAATAGACTTTTCAATATATATATATATATATATATATATATATATTCATTCAGATTTTAAATTCAGACCTCACATATACATTTATTTCTTAATCATATACCTCTTAAGTGTGAATTATTAAAATTCAGACTTGAACGGATAAAACAAACTAGATTGAATAAAGGATGAGATGAGATAATAAAAAAAGAGTTGATGATGAATAAAAAAAAAGGGACTTGAAAAATGACAAGCCCTACTGAATGCAAAATCCCCACCCCACACCCTTCTTCCTTAATATGTAGTACGCAATACCAATGCCTAAACATAATCAGAATTGGGTGATGAATTCATAAACTACAATAATACTCTCTCTCTCTCTCTCTCTCTCTCTCTGCTCTCATGAAGTTTTTTTCGGCAGTGTACTCAAACTGTTTTAAGTCCCATTACACCTAATGCTCCAACTCCCTCACTTCCTGATCTACCCCACTAAAGACTTAGGGTCATCCTCTTCCTCTTCAAACACCTCCTAAAGATTTACACAATGGAAATTCACAACCCCACCTGGGCCAAAAACCATCCCAAAAGAGCTTCCAATTATCATTTCCGATGTACAACACTCACTCATTTGAAGTGAGTTCGGGTGAAATCCTTAAAGCTTTACACATGCTGCAATACTCACTCATTTTGGGTAATTTGTTGAGGCATATCCCACTCCAATAGTTATCTTTAAGTGATCAATTGAGGGTTGATGCTCCTATTCCATTTTGGTCAGGCAGTTCAACCCCCATTTTGATTAGCAATTTAACTTTCAGATGACCAGTCGACAATTTTGTTTCGATAAAATGTATTTATGATCTCTGATTAAAAACTTGACAAGTTGATCTGGTGCAGAGCACCACCATTTCAAAGAACTAAGATTTAATCTTGTGTGTGAGAGATAATTAACAACCTCATTTTATTCTCTAAAGATGTTACTAAACTAAATAGTAGTATTCTTCACGATGAACCTAAAATTATCCCATCTGAATATTAAATATCAAGGAGGAACTAAATTAGAGGAAATAATACGATGAAGACTTTATTACTGTGACAACCTTTTTTTCTGTTAACGCTTTTTGGGTTAGATCTCAAATTTAAAACCATGCTAATTTGAACAGTTTCCAAATTCGAATTTAGGTGCTACTGAAAAGAAAAATATTCCAGAGAATATATTCAATTTTAGGTACGACCATGTATGGTGCATCAATCATCAAATACAAATATCTGTTGATGACATAATACTTGCCTAGGCACCCAAACCACCACTTCTCCAGATATGTAATCGATACCGAATATGTGAATATGTAAGGCCAAAACTCCTTGGTGATATATTTTAAGAAAGAATCATAGAAGCTTAAACTTTATGAGATGTCTACTACTGGTATGCAACCTATGGAAGACAGAATCACAAAAGCTTAAACTTTATGTTTACCGTAAATAGTGATGAAAATGAAGTATTTTTCTTGTTATTTGTAACTCTATTAATTTATCTTTATGTGTAATGAAATGCCTTATATACCTTGATGGTGTTTTATATTGTATTTTTGTGATGCTTGGTAGGTCGTACATTAAACTTGCTGTACATCAAACACTAATAAACGTCAAAAGAAAACTATTTGATGCTTTGGTTTTCAACTTTTATCTTCATACTTGGTTTTTTCTCTTATATAATGTTCAAAACATATTTCTACTCATCTTCGCATCAATTTTTGGAATTCGTATTGTTTGCTACGGATTCATGAAATCATTATGCCTTTGTAAATTTATTATATTATGAATTGCTAGATAAATTTTTCCATTACATTTAATTTCTTTACTTTATTTTTGTTTTAGTCATTGTTATGGTTTTAATTTGTTAAATTATCATTTGTTCTACTTATAATGCATTTTCAACTCAATTATCTCATAACTTTAAAATTTTGGAATTTCCCACACGTGTAATGCACATGAGCACAACTAGTGTATTATAAAAGGTGATTTAACATTAATGAAAAAGTTGGTAATAACAAAATATGTAATATGGAAAGGGTTGTTTCAACAAACATGAGTCTGGGTTGAATAACAAAAGATGTTTGCATATGAACAAACTCAATTTAATCAGATAAAACACTCAAGAAATGAAAATAATAGTAAACATGTCCAAAAGGCCATATATGTTCTGTTAACATTGAGCAAATCCTTTAGATTGACATTTTCCTCAAGAATGGACTGATACATGACTAGAACCTCAACGTCGTCCACCAATGTCGTCAATCTCTTTGGAGTATGTAAAACAATTGACCATCTATCATTTAAAAAATCCTTAGTATATAATACTTGAGCTGCTTTAGAGGTAAGAATGAACAACTCATCATCAATTCTCTATTTACTCTTAAGTTTACTCAAGTTAACCATCACTAACTTTGAGTGAGGATTAACTTTGCCTCCATTAATCTTTTCCTCCACTTTCACCCAATCATAATAAAATACAACTATCTTGAAAGATATATAGTCTACCTCAAATATGTCATGAATAATTTTGTAATACGTCGTCTCCGCTTCTTTATAATTAGTATATTTCCCGCTTGATATAAACTTAGTGATGGCCTTCATAAACACACCGTTATTTTGTGTTACCCGATGCTTGTCATATTCCCATGTAGAAAATTTGAACCCATTGGAATGATACTTCTTATATGACTGTGCATCATATTTTAGCCCGTTGGCTAACCGCCACATCATTGTATCAGTTGATCCCTTTTTAGTAGATACAGTATATAATGACAAATAAGTATAATGAAATATAAAAAGACATAATCAAATGTTTTCATATAGTTTACTTAAGTGTGAACCTCCTTAATCAACCATGGAACAAAACCCTCTTTTTTTCCTTCATTGTACCCCCCTTTTGATTACGCCCAAAGGTAGATATGCAATAAAGATCATACTTCCTACATTCAATGAAAAAACCTTTAAACATATCATGCGTGTTAACTTAAATAAAAAAACATAACCACAACTAATATACTCACATTTTCCATTCATCCACTTTATCATAATGTTGCAATACCGGGCTTGTTCAAATTGCACCGGGTCAAATTTATTTTCTTCCCTTATACTAAAGGTCCCTCATCAGCACATTCATTGTCTTCATCAAGAAAGGCTTCATGTGTATACTTGTGATTTCCTTCGCATGGGTTTGTCATATACTCCATGCAATAAAGAGTTGATTCTTTTACAATGTATTTCTCAGCAAGGCCTTCAATATACCTCTTGCTGCTAACGTACTTCTTGTAATTTTTCATCAACCTATACCTCAAAGCAAAATGAAAACTAATAAAAAATATTATATATTACTATTTATCTAAAAATCATTATCATGCGTAATTCGCTTACCTCTCAAAAGGATACATCCATCCAAATCTGATCGGGCCACATTTTAGTGCTTCCTCGGCTAAGTTTATGCTGAGGTGCATTGTTACAATGAAAAATGTGGGTGAAAAATACTTATCTAAAACACATATAGCCACAAACAATGCCTTTTTAGCTAAATAAAAAAAGTCCCTCCTTGTTACCTTAGCACACAACACATTGAAAAAAATGCATAACCGTTGAATAGAAACTAACAAATCCTTGTTCTTTGCATAAGCATTTTAAGTAATACTGGAAGAAAATGTTGCATAATAACATAATAATCATGCGACTTCAGTCCCTTCAATCCCAGCGATTATAAAGTTACATTCTTACTCAAGTTAGAAGAAAAACTCTTCGGTAATTTTAATTCCTTTAAGGTACGACAGAACCACTCCTTTTCTTCTTTACCTAAAGTGAATGAAGCTACAAGTTTAATAGTTTTTCCAGATTCATCTATGGTCAACCATAACTGTTTTTATCCCCATCACCTCCATATTTTTACGTTCATTGGTTCCATCTTTTGATTTATCTTTCAAGTCCAAAATATTTCACAAAGTATGATCGGTGACATTCTTCTCAATGTCCATAACATCTAAATTATGCCGAACTTCATGCTCTTTCCAATATGACAAATAAAATAAAATGGACCTTCGAGATCATGGAGTTGTCATATGTGTATCCGCACAATCATTGTTGTCCCCATTTTGCTTCCTTTTATTTTTAATTTTTATTTACCAATTCTCAACTTAATGCATTCTACTTTCTCTTTAATCTCAATACTAGACAACATTTATGAAGCTTGATGATCTTCAAAATTGTTATTAAAGTTGTGTTTGTCCAACCAAACTTTTGATTACAAGGAAGATATCTTTGATAGCCCCGATAGAAAATTTTCTTACTATTTCCAAGATGTTCTGAGTCAACTTCTTTCACACAAACTAGACAAACTTTTTAACCATGAACAGTGCACCCTGACAAACTGCCATGTGCAGGAAAGTCATGAATTGCCCATAATAACATAACTCTCAGTCTAAAATTAGATTTCGTATGGGAGTCATATTCCGTTACACCTTCAAACTAAAATTGTTTTAACTCATCTACTAAAGGTTCAATATAAACGTCTATGTCTTTACCAGGTGCATTCGTTCCAGATATCAAATTTGACAACATGGAAAACTCTCTTTTCATACACAAAGATGACTTCATATTTAAAGGCGCAACAATGACCGACCAATAAATATAACTGGTGTTGAGATTACCATATGTATTAAAACCATCTGTAGCTATAGCAAGACGAGCATTATGCGATTCAACCAACAAAGTCATACATTTCGTATTTATAGACTTCTAAGATGATGAATTAATGGGATGGCGCATAATATATGTAATGGATTTCTCTCGAGCATTCCAAGTCATTTCATTTGCAATCCATGGTATACTAAACAATCTCTTTAGCCTTGGAATTAATGGAAAATGCCTCACTGTCTTTCGAGGTACTTTTTCCTCCCCGTTTGAACTAAATTGATTCTAGATAAGTTGCATATTGGGCATTTCTCCTTCTTTGCATGTTCCTTTCGGTATAAAATACATTCATTATTCCATGAATGAATGATATTATAATCCATACTAACTTCGGTAATTATGTTCTTCATATCTAGATATTTTGTAGGTGTTGAATTTCCTTCGAGTAAAAAATCCTTAATTAAACTCAAGAAATTGGTTAAACTATTATATGAAAAACTGGGTCTTGTCTTTATGTTATTCAATTTGATAAGAAAATACAATGTTGTGTATTTTTTTATACACGACGGATACAATGGTTCACTCGCCTTACCATGTATGTACTTATATTTTATCTCCTCGTGGGTTTGAGAACCATTTTCACCACCTTCGTCTCTATGAATAGGATCCGTAGAATGATTATCATTTCGATTAAACATTTCCAATAAATCATAAACACGTTCTTACATCCTCCGATCTTCAGGCACAATAACATTTTGTTAAACTTCTTCCCCGGTTGAACGTTCATTCCTCTCGACATATTCCTTTTCCCCGTGCAAATGACAAAATGTGTATGAATGCAAGATACCATGGCGAAGAAAATGAAAATGAATATCTTCAAGGTCGAGAAATTTTCCATTATCACATTCACAGCATGGACATGCAAACGTAGTTTCTCCACGACCATTTTCCCCCGTGAAATCGATTAATGTAGCAACCCCATTTATATATTGTGGCGTTCCTCTATCATGTTCTTTCATCCACTCTTTATAAAGTTGTGACGACATTATACAAGTCATAAAAATCTAATGGTAAATAAATTTTAAATGATATACATTATAAAAGTTACAAAGTGATAAAAATAACACAATTAAAGGCCTATTTGGTCTATGATTTAAATGTTTTCTATGTTTAAAACCTAAAACTGGTATAATATGCATTTGGAAACCAATTTTTAAAAGTTATTTTTAACACTATTTGTTGAAAATATGTGTTTAAAACACCAATACCCAATACCACACACAAAAACACTCATTGACTACTAACTATTTCTAGTTACTTATTGATTTAGTTAGTCAAACAAATTATTTTTTCGAAAAAAATATCATCTAAGAAATTACAAACGAAAATACTACAACATCTTTTTCAGACAGAACAATCAAAAGTTTTCTTCCAAATCGAGATAAAATAATGAATTGATTTAGAAAATCTATTATATTTATCTCTACTTTTGGATCAATTGAGTAAATATGTTAGGATTTTTTTTATAAATATATATTATAGATGGTTTGGTTTGGTATTAACCTTATTTATCATCTCATCTTCGCAAAAATAAAAAAACATTGTAAAGAACTATATTATAGGTATTATTTTGTACCTGAGAACAAAAGAACAAAGATGAAATGCGATGGTGATGAGCAGCGAACCGTCTGAGACCAAAGATGGAACCGCCGAAGACCAAAAAGAACCACCTAAGACCAAAGACGCGATGGTGATGAGCGGTGTGAGACCAAAGCCATGATGATGATGAACCTCCTAAGATGAAAGACACGATGGTGACGAACCGTTGAGACTAAAGATCAAAGATGGGAACCTAAAGAACAAATAAGATGAGTGGTTTTAACACTTACCGGTGGTTTCTCTCAAAAGGCGAGAATGGCGAAAAGACAATAGAGAGAAGGAAAAAAAAAATTAACTCTTTTCGAGTCTCAGAAGGAATACACATGACACTCACGTGTTCTATATTATCAGTTGTGTGTTATATTAATAATTTTGTATCGGTCACGGACACTTACAAATTTTATAAGTGACTAAAACAGTTATAAATTTTATAAGTGTTCCGAACACTTACATTATTTTTTCAATTAGTAATAAAAGAGCCAAATTGGTGTAGTTTAAAACTTTGAAATTAAATAAACAGCAGTGTGAAAATGTAAACGATTACAATACGAAATGGAAATAAAGAAATTGAAGACAACAAAAGTAAAGGCAATAAAATTTTAAACAACTTGAAAGGAAGTTACAAATTACCTTATAATCTACTTTGAAAGAAAGAAATGTAATAAACATAGGAAAGAAAATAAAAGACAAGGAAAAAAAAGGAAAGAAAGGATAAAAGTATGTAAATGCTTTTTTGGTGAGGGAGTCTTTTATTCCTTTGTGGGCTCATTGCTTATTTATTGGGTTTCTTGACATGAAACATAACTTCTCCTATAACTACTCAGTAATTATGCATCAAATTGAGTTTTTCTTCTCTTAGGTGCACTAACGCCCCAATTTAAATTGTCTTAAATAATTTTTAACTACCCTGTCCAAGTTCTGACAAGTTTCATGCACATATGTTGCGAATTACCTTAATTTTTATCTAACTGTTTAGATGTTATTACTAATATAATGAATTATGTGTCAACATCTCATTATGTAGTGCTAATATGGTCTAAACATACCCCCCCCCCAACTCGACGCAATAATTGGGTTTTAAGAAGAAAAAAAATTAGGGGACTATTGAGCTCTCTCATGCCATAATCCACCATCCGACCATCATTACGCTCTTCATAAAGACATGATTTTTAATTGTGAGAATATAGATTTTCTTAATCAACCATTGTTTTATCTATACACTCTGATTTATGTCTCTTCAATTGCTCTCTCTCTCTCTCTCTCTCTTGTAAGGCTTGTCTAAGGCATAATAATGTTGTATCCAAATGTTTTCGCGCATCCTGTTATCATCCTTCTTGTAGTGGTTCAATTTCTCCAATGTTTATTGATGGCTATTATGATGATGATTTTTTTTGTTAACTCCCGGGGTAATCCACGATGGTATTTTAATGAGTACTCTTCTCCCTCTATTTATGGTCACTCTAATTTATGTCTCATTCAACAAGAAGATAAAATATCTTGGCCTATAGAAGAAGAAGGTTATAAAGCCTTCATCAATGTATCAATTGAGAGGTCTCAGTATGAACCTAACTAAATACTTCAGACCTCATCCAATCCTCATAAAAATATTGCCACTATAACTTATTTGTAGGCCTTCATCAATGTATTGCCATAAAAATATTGCCACTCTTGATATCTTGAAGCAATATCTTATTTGTAGGCCTTTATGGAAGCACTTGTAAAGATAAAAGTCAAATTTTCTTCCTTTAGATATGAGTTTTTCGTTGACATCTCTCTTTTTATGCTTGACCTCCGTGCTTAAGTGTTTTTTTTGGACAAGAATGTTCCACTGTGCTTATGCTTGGTCAAGTTTATTGTTGACTTATATCCTCTTTGATAAGGAGAAAGGTGAGTATTTTAACCTTTTGGTACCTTAGGGACATTCTTCTTGATTTGAACCATTATGAAAGCCCAATGAAACCTATTTTCCATGCTATTTTGTGTGTTGCAACCTTTCCATTTTTCCAATGATCTTTGCACCCCTTCCTCTGTCTTGGATGGCACTAAGTTTTATACCCTTAACTTTGAAAAGTAAGTTATAGAGACTGTTTTATCTAATGTTATCCTTTCAAAGATGGTTATCTTCTCCTATAATTTGTCTAGGGACCCTTTGAAAGACTTGAAGAGTCTTATTCAAGATGGTCTAGATGTTGGATATAAATCCATCTCCCAGGCCTCTACTACCACTGATGTTCGCAAGGCTTTAAACCACCTTCACTCTTTCTTTGATCTCTCCCCTTGGTTTATTTTCAGGTGACATGCTTTAGAAAATTTTCTTTGGGCAATCGTGACCATTCATTATTTCGAAGGAAGTCCTCCCATTCCTCAATACCAAATATCCTTTTTTTCCTCAAACCTTATCTATATTTTATTAGGAAGTTGAGACATCACGATGTTTATTTTTAAGATCATGATCATCGGATCTTCATTCACTATGATCTTCTGACATAGATCAATCATGCATCGGGGGATTGGAAAAAATTCTCCTCAATTTTTATTTATCAAGAAAGAACTCATGAGGAGCATAAGCTTGATCATATTTTGTATGGATAAATTGTTCATCCAATGGGCCTTCAATATAGTGTTGCAGAAGATTTATTTAGAAGTCCTCAAAATACTGACCCGTCTTTTTTAAAATGGCCCAAGATTTTGCATACTTAGAATGAGAGCAATAGAAAATTCTTTATTTGTGGAATACATTCCATAAGTATGTCCCGTTTGCAGTCCCTTATTATTGTATGACTCTAATGGGATGATGTCTCTTTTATAATTTCCAACTTTTGTACTTTCCCATATTTTGAGTGATTAATGCAAATGTGCCTTTATTTTTGACTTATTGTGGATGGTTTTGGGTTAAACCAATTATATTGTTGAATTTTTATCTTTTGATTTGTTTGGTATTTATTTTCATGTTAACTAATTTTATTACATTGGTATCAAATTTTAATTCAACCATTTGGTATAAAATGTACTTTATAATTTTTCATTTTTAGTCTTAAAACGTTCAAATTCTAAATTTCATAGCATTTGTGAAAGCGTCCCAATAATGACTTTTAGTTGTCATTTGAGATAATCAATTCAAACATGAAGAAGTTTTTTGTAATTTCTTTTCAACCAATGCACCTTGTTGGCTTGGAACTCCCACCACTTTTTTCATATTTTGGGTCATTTAGTAGATAACAAATCTAATCATAATGATGTTTTCATTTTGAAAGCCATAAAAGTGCTACTTGCACCTCAACTTCACCGTAACTATACTTCTGGGAGAGAACATTCTTATAGACACATGTCAACCTTTGCCTTGGACTTTTTTTCATTTCAAACGGTTCTCTCTCACCTATTTAAGTTGATTTCTTTTTGTATTCTCATTTTTACCATTTTATTTCTCTCTCCAAACACATTTGAACCCTCAAACTCACTTATTTTTTCTCGAATCTTCCACCATCAAGGACATATAACTATTTGTAGGTGAGTAAACATCTTTCATTTAACAAAATAATTAATCGACTTACACCCAACACGTTTATTGTTATTGGGAGTACTTTTTGTCCTGTCAAAAATTCATATGTAATATCACTTACTAGTGTGGATCCATATTTTACACACGCAATCCCATCGCATGTGTCTCCTTTTTACCCTAGGTTTAACGACTATACCGTTCTTGTCCAAACACTTGTTGAACTTGAAGTACATTCTACTTTCAAGTTTATGGGTTGGCCCAAGACTTTGGATAATGATTGAATCAAATAGGGTAATTGGATGGTGTCCTCTAAATCAAAATACATGGATAGATTCGACATCTTTGACACCGTCAAACTTAGTTCATCAGACATTGAGATTGACCCATTTATGAAACTTAGTGCCATTAGCTTTTCGAATGAAGGTTTTAGTTGCTTCAAATTTAATTTTTGGATAACATGTTCCACTATTTTGGACATTTGTCAATTGAGTGGGTTTAAATCTTTGGGCGAGAAAGTTCACTCATTCATGCCAACCGTTAATTCTTCCAAGAATTTAAAGCGAAAAAAGTGGTCTATTCCACATTCATGCATTCACATATGAAAATATCTTTAAGTGTAACTAATTTTGAGTATTTGTTTCTTTCATTTATTTTTGCTATCAAGGCATGTTTTTTGTGCTACATCCCAATGACAATTATTAGATCACTCTTTTTTGGTTACCGATCTCGTCTAATGTAAAGAGGCTTCTCTTTCTCCTTATATTTTAGGCTTTCTTATCAAGAGTTATGATGAGCTTATTGAGGACCCTTTCAATGACAAATAATATTGTCCCCTTTAGGTTCTTTAAATGTAATTGCGTGCATAAATTGGCCACATCAAGTATGGTTCAAAATTTAGCAATATAATGGATATTGTAGCTTTAGGTCTGGGAATAAACGCGTCGAAGCTATTATTACCATGTTTATAAGTATGCCTACTGATATGCTAAGGACTTAATTACAATCCCCACTGGCACCAATTAAATCACCACTTTGGCTTGTCCTAATTTTGAGGAATCTTCACACCACACCTCATGATGATCCCTATTGTGGAAGCTTATTAATTCCCATAGACTTATATTATGTAACATCATTTCCCAATATTCCCAAATAGGGAAATATACTTGAATGCCCAATTTTTGGGGCAACTTATTTTTTTACCAATCTATTATTGCCCCTATGAGGAGCCAAGCTAATCTCTACGTGTTTCTTAGGTCTTCTCGGCTTCTAGAGGAAACTATTTTTGAATAATATATCTGAGTATGAAAGGATTTAAAGCCCTATTATCATTGTAAAAACCCATTTCAATTCAAGGGTAACTCCAGGATTGGTAGTCCAAGTATATTGAATTATACTTAAAACTATTGTTAATAACCATAGAACCTTCGAAGCCTTCTTCTGGTAAGGATTTTGCTACTTATTATTACTCTTTTTTTTATTGTCTTCGACTAAACCATTTTATTTTCTTGTAGATGATCCTACCATTGAAAGATTATGAATCCTCATTTGAGAGTAAATTAACCCCTGAATAGCTCTTGGCTATAAAGGAGGAAATTTTGATGGAAGTCAGAGAAGAAAAAAGAGATATCCCTCTTTCTAAACCTACTAAATCAAGGTATTACTCTGTAAATCCTACTAATAATTCATCAAGTCCTACTATATCTAACAAGCTTCTTATTTCTACCACATTCACCATTCAAAAGAGGCGGGGTATGAAAACCATAGCAACGAATCTTGTTCACCAAGCCTAATTGGCGAGTAATCCACTTGTGAAGCAGTTCATCAATTTGATTATTATTACATCGATAAATTTGACTTTGAAATACTCTTTGTCATTTCCATAGATCAGTTGGTGTTTTATCTAACATAGATGAGTCGATTATAGTTAGAGATTTCAGAATACCTCCTCCAGTAGATCCAATTCATGAACCAACATATGAGGTAGCTGATATTCCTACTTTACCAACCAATACTACTTCGAATCAAGCTGTTTAGGAATAGACATTCCTAGTGACTTTTGACACTTCTATCCTCAATCCTTCTTCTCAATATAATTCAGTTAAAACCCCAATTCCATAGAGGAAGGAATCCATGAAGGAAACCAATCTTATTAAAAATTCTCCAGTACCCCGTGCTCTCTCATCTAATATATTCTTGAAAATGATTTAGGATCTAGGGCTTCACCATTGGGAGACACATCTCATGAATCCAAAGCTAATCCTTCAACTGAAAATGTTATATGCTTGACACCCGCTTAGGTCATTTCCTTCCATAATAAATTATAAGGTATTATATCTAAAGACCATGTTGAAGCTCCAAATACTATAATAAGCAGTGTTGAACAATACCTTGGACATCTTGTTCAAGTCCAACCAACAACTTTTTCTTTGCGATTGAAATCTACACAAGCCTTAGACCTACTTCAAAGTTTTTTAGGCTACCATTTGAAGATATAAAAAACATTACTTTTTCCAATAGACTTAGGGAATCCTATTCTCGTGCTTCCTATATTCAAGGCTTATACAAGAATATTTTGAATGCAGTACACACTCACTAGGATTCATTCACTTTCCTATCACCTTAAAACTATAGATCAAGCTAAAGATGAAATCACATCTTATCTGTAGACATAACCCACATATTAAGTTAGAAAGTTGACATTTTCAAGGGGTTTGTAATACTTTGGAGCCATTTAAAGGAAAAAGACTTCCTTTCTCTCTGAGAAAGAAGAACTTGAGAGAGAATTATCCTGGGTTAATGTTGCACTGGATGTGGCCATCATGGAAGATGTAGATTATTAGTAGAGAATTAGCAAAAGTTTGGGGAGATGTAGGACTCAACCCATAATGCTACTCAATTTTATGCAAGAGAGGCTCAAATCAGAATCCAAAAGCTTTTTTATGAGAACTTTTGGATCAATTTTAGGTCTCTTGTATTTTTCCATTTCCATAATATATTACTTTGATTGTTATCTAATGAATAATGCATTTCGTTCTTATTGCCTTGCTTCCTAGATAGTTGCATAATATGGCTTTAGGAAACTGGCATTTATTTTTTCTTTTGTGGATATAACCATTAATGTTTCTTATGTTTTAGTATCCACCTTTGAATGGTCTATAGACTTGTAACGGTCCTTCCCACTTTGGGGACCACTTGCTATAAGTCAAATTATTTGATCTTAAGGAAAAATGGTTTTCCAAACCAAGTCACCCTTTTTAAAGGTTATGTTTTTTAATTTTTTTTTATTATAGATATTATCTATTTTCTTCTTTTCAACTAAAATATTATTTAAAGCTCTAACCCTACCATCATCTATGTTTTCTAACTCCATGCACATATTTTGGTCATAACCTTTCGTTGTCAATTCATTTTGTCAACTTCTCTCAATGAATTAAGAGTGATTTCAATTGGTAGAACAATAACATTCCCATAAGTCAAGGCATATGCAATTACCCCAGTACTTGACCTCTTAGAAGTTTTATATTCCCATAAAACCACAAATAAAAAATTGTGCCAATATTTGAAATTTCTCAATCACCTTTCTCAGGCTATGTTTAATTACCTTATTTGTGGAATCAACCTAGCTATTTGATTGGGCAAAATAGGGTGCTGACTTTTTCATAGTTATTCTTAACCTTGAAGTAAATTCTAGCACGAGGTTATTGTTTTAGGGATCCCAAACCTATATGCAATGTCTTGCAAAAATTCTACCAAGTCATCATGGGTAACCGACTTTAAAGCCTAGGCTTCTACCCATTTAGTAATGTACTACATGGAGACCAAAAAAATTATAAATTTGGAGGATGGAGGATATATTTTCCCTACAATATCAATAGCCCATCTTCTAAATAGCCATGGCTATACTTCATATTGTATATCAACAATAGTCACATGTTTTAAAAGACTGTGCTACTTGAATTTTTGGCATTCTTTTGTAAATTCAATGTATTTTCTCAAAATAGATGGAAAATAAAATCCATGCCTTCTCAATAACCTCCTCGTCTTTAGACTAGCCTGATGGGCTCCATAAATACCCTTATGGACTTTTGTTATAGTTGTTAAGCCTTCATCTTCACTTAGGAATTATAGGATTATACGATTAGCACCTTTTTTTTTATATATTACCAACATACATAACATAATTGGTTTCTCTCATCCTAACAACCCTATCAGTCTCAGTATTGGGGTTAGTTAAATATTCAATGAATGGTTTCTCAAATTTTCTTCAATATCAATGCTCTCAATTTCATCCATACGATATATGGGAGAAACCATCAATGTAATTAAGATTTATCATAGCCAGAACGTCATCATCAAGTTTAAAACCTTAAGATTTTTGAGCCATTTCCTTGTCCTCTTCATTTGAAAACCTAGGAATATGATTCAATTGTAATACCCCGTAATTTTACTGATTTTTATTTAAGGGATTAATTGAATTAAATGAGAATTAATTAGGAATTAATTCGGATATAAATACTAGTGATATGTGAGTTGGTATTTGATAACGATGTTAAAAATTGAAAATTTCATGAGTATTGAAAATATTAAAATTGTCACGAGACTGAAATACGACAATTTGGGAAATTTAGTTTGGACGCGCATGTCAGTCGCGTCAGAAATGAAAGCATTTAAATAAATAAGTGAATTATATTTTTATCAAATGAATGATCATTTTAAGTGCGCCAAAGGGTCCGGAAGGATCGAAATAGTCAGAAAACACTAGCCGGGGGTTTAGTTTTGGTCCCGGGGCACCTTTAGGCCAAATCGACAGCCTAAAAGGGTATTTTGGTAATTTTAAAATTATGGGAATTAAAACCCACGAATTTTTTAGGTAAATATAAGATTATTAAAAGACCCATTAAGTCCATTATCGGCCAAAGAGGCAGTTAGTGGGCTACGGAGTTCAAGGAAGAGTTTGAAGAGGTTTTAAAAGAAACCTCCAGCCACCATCACCATCCTTGGGAGAATTCTGTAGAGAAAGGGGAAAATCAACCTTCATTCACTAACATCAATTCAGAAGAAAGAATCTAAGGCAAGTGTTTTGATGTCATTATTTGCATTGAATATTTCCTCCATGTGTAGTGTAGAGAACTGTTATGTTTTGGAAATTTTGATGAAGAATACCCAATGGAATTATTGTGAATCTTGTGGTTTTGGGTAGGAATTTGCATATAGAACGTTAAAGGATGAATTTGATATATAAAACATAACTTTTGATGATCTGAAAACGGATTTATAAGGAGTTTTTTTATGAAATTAAATTCTAGGTTCAAGTTCATAGGGTTTGGAACAAGAATTGGGGATTTATGATTTTGGCATGTTAATTTGTAAGATTCTACCCCAAAAATATGTTAGGGAATGGTCTAGGATGAATAAAAGTAGTTTATAAACATTAAATGTGATTGGGATGATATTAGGATGAGTTTAGAGAAGAGAAAAATAAAGAAAAACGAATTTGGAAAATTCTTGGCGCAGTCTGCCATCTCGTTAGAAGACCTGCCCAGGTCGTTCGAACGACCTCGTTCGAACGAGCTTCTAACAAGATGACATAATGGCTTTTTAGGCCTGATTTTATTTCAAATGTTCCGTTGACTTATGTAAATGGAGTAATAACCTTCCCTCATTGACTAGTGGGTATATTTGTGAGATTTGAGTATGTTGAGGAGTAAAACTTAGAATCTTGTAGTAAACTGGATGACCTTAATGGATTAAGGAATGAGCACCAAATTACGACGTGAGAAGAGTTGACAACCTTAATGTATATAAATCGGGGACTTGTAATTGTATAACAATAAATGATGGTATAAGAACGAGAAGTATACCTCTATTAATATTATGAGATATCTAAGATGTGCGAATGCTTAGTATATGTGGTTATCTGTGCATAATATACCTACCATACTGGCTATCATGGGAGGTCGACGTTCGATCAGGGCCATCTAATCTTTGTGTGCCTACGGGGGGATTTAGATTGATACCTAGAGGACATAGGTCAGAGAAGAACTTATTGAGAAGTTAATAAGTTTGCTGATTATGGGAACGTAGATATGTGCGTGACCCAAGTGATGTGAACTATGTTCGCCTCCATTATTTGTGATTGTTGTTATTTGAGAACGATTCCTGAGAGATTCAGAATACGTGGTCCTTATGTACGTGATGCACCGAGATTGGATAGCAGAGTATGTGTGAATCGCAGCTTAGTCTCGGGGTGCTAGTATAGTATATTTATGATGAGAATAATATACTGTTAGTTGAAATGCACTGTCATGTATAAATTTGAGTATAAATAATAATAACGTTTTTGTAATGATAAAATGGAAATTTTCTAGTAAGTAGTAATTACTAATATGGGAAACCGAGTAGAAATGTAAAGCTCTCTATTTAAATGAAGATTCCGGAATTAAATCGTAAATCGTAGTAGTGTTAGATTATATATTGGACTAGATAGGTATGGGAAATAACTAGAATGGGTACGGGTACGATAGGAGTACACAATTAGTTGAAAGGTGAGGAACTCATGTGAGTGCACACACTATCATGTACTTTATATTCACTATTTAATGATATTAAACACTTGCTATTTTAAACTGTTTTTCACAATCGGGCTCTGACCCGTTTGCTTTCAAATCTATTTTTTTTTATAAAACCTCTTAAGTGCCCAGCCACAAGGACACCATGCATAGGAGTTCCATTCCGGTGATGTACTGTAGCTGCTGTGGAAGTTATAGGACTTTGATAGTAGACGCCTCCACTTTCGATCTTGATTCTATTGTAACACCCCGCCCGCCCGTGGAGAGCGAACGGAGCGCTAATGCGATAAAATAAATCCAAATCCACAAGTGACAAGGTATAGAGCATCTAAATAAAACCACAATAATATAAATCCACAAATATCAATCTCTTCAATTACAACAAGTCTCTCGAATTAAAATTACAATAACTAACTCGAAAATAAAATACAAATCTCCAAAGCTCTATACATCAAAATAATACAAATATTTCCCAAACAATCCTTGCTGAAATCAATCTCCATAGCACCCCAAAATCTGCGCTAAGCTGCCACTAAAAGAAAATACGGGGAAGTACACAATACGACCGGAAAGATGCTCAACAAATATATATTAGCGATGAATAAAACGTAACAATACGAGTACGAATATTCAAATCGAAATGCAAATCTCAAAGCATTTATCAATATAATTTCTCAACAACACATCAATGGGTAACCAGGCCTCACCCCATTCGCATATGCTTTATCAAGCCATAGCCCGGGAATAGGTATTTTGGTGGGTACTCAACATCCGTGCCATATTAAAATCTCATGACAACGTGCTCATCAACAATATAATGATACCACATGAATCAAAATAATTCCAACAATTATTTTCCAGATTTCAATGAATTTATCAATTCAAATATGAGTTTAATTAAACAAGAATTCAAAGAGAATGACACTCGCGAGATTTAAGGAGCATATTGTGTAAAACCTCATACCTCAAACCATGATGAGAAACCAATGATCACATACCCAAGATCAACACAAAAGATCTACAAAAGCTCCTCCAAGAACCTCCAACAAAATAGCCCCAAGAACACCTCTAATCTAAGGTTGGAACTCATAAATCTCAAGGGCCAATGTGTATATAAAAATAAGAGGAATATAAAATATATTTACTGCCAAATTTGTGCCAAAAATATGTTAAAAGGGTTGCCTACGACTTCCTTTTATAATGCAAAGAAATGAAGAGTTGGAATCCAAAATACTCCTTTAAATAAGGCAAAGAAATGAAGAGTTGGAAGTTAAAACAACTCCAAGAGTTAAAAACATTTAAAAATCATTTTAAAATCCGTTTTGACTCCGTTTTCGAAACCGTTTGAAATTCTCACCTTAAAAAATAATAACCAACAAATTTGAGAAATAAAAATAATTTTATCAAAAACTTTATTTTCCTCCATTTTCCAAAAATTAATTAAAATAGTCCAAAATTACGCGGGTTGTTACACTTCCCCACTAACAATGGAATTTCTCCCTCGAAATTCGCCGAATGCCTAACTCTAAAAAATCAGGCTAACAACCTCGAAAAATAATTTCGTCTCCAAAAATAAATTCCTAACATCTAATCTAGATGCCTATCATGAATATCACCTAAAATTTGCTATCTCCAAAAATTGCTAACCACGCAATGAACCCAAAACCCAATACCCGAGGGTTTTCGTATACCTAAGCTCTGATACCATTTGTCACACCCCGCCCGCCTGGGGAGAGCGAACGGAGCGCTAATGCGATAAAATAAATACAAATCCACAAGTGACAAGGTATAGAGCATCTAAATAAAACCACAATAATATAAATCCACTAATATCAATCTCTTCAATTACAACAAGTCTCTCGAATTAAAATTACAATAACTAACTCGAAAATAAAATAGAAATCTCCAAAGCTCTATACATCAAAATAATAAAAATATTTCCCAAACAATCCTTGCTAAAATCAATCTCCATAGCGCCCCAAAATCAGCGCTAACCTGCCACTAAAAGAAAATATGGGGAAGTACACAATACGACAGGAAAAATGCTCAACAAATATATATTAGCGATGAATAAAACGTAACAATACGAGTACGAATGTTCAAATCGAAATGCAAATCTCAAAGCATTTATCAATATAATTTCTCAACAACACATCAATGGGTAACCAGGCCTCACCCCATTCGCATATGCTTTATCAAACCATAGCCCGGGAATAGGTATTTTGGCGGGTACTCAACATCCGTGCCATATTAAAATCTCATGACAACGTTGTTGATGTAAAAAATTAGATAACTCTAATTATTCAATCACAAATAAATAAATGAGACAAAAGATTTTAAAGTGGTTCAGCCTTAGAAGAATGGCCTACGTCTACTGTTATTTTATTGTCGATTATTTGGGAATTCTAGATTACAAGAAATTCCATTCTAGATCCCCAAGTTTGGATTCAGGATCCGATCCCTTACAATGAGGATTGTACCATGTATTTATAGCATGAGGCTGTAATGTGAAAGGGTAATACATTTAATGATATACATATGAAAGGGTAATACATTTAATGCCCTCTTTGCTTGTGAGTCTGAATGATAAGCATTTAATGAACCAGTTGAACTGTTGGTTATCCAATTATTAATGTGTTGTTTGAGATGCAGCTCGGACTGCCTGAGTAGCTCGGACCGCCTGAGCTTCTCGGTGCTAATGAGTTCCTCGGGGAGATCTTGTTCCTCGGAGCATAAGAGTTCCTCGGAGATGTCTTGTTCCTCGGAGTGTAAGAGTTCCTCGGAGCGTAAGAGTTCCTCGGAGCGTATGATCATCTCGGAAGTGCTTGTTGTTGCCATGTAGATAGCCACGTGTCTTCATATGGTTGGTCCAAGTCAATAGATTAAATTTGGTATCAACAGAAGTCCCCAATGTTTCGTAGTTCGAAATTTGAGGAATATGGAACATTCTTTCTTGGAATACGGTAGCTTTAAATAGTTCTTCCTGATTCTTAGGATCATCTCCTTTGTATTTATTTCTCCATCTCAATTCGTAGAATCATTCTTTTTGGACTTTTCTGCTCGCTTCATTTCTCGCGTCACTTTTTGCCTTTTTAGCCGTTGTTGTTCGCTTTGATTCTCGCGCCAATATTTAATGCTTTTTTAGCCGTCGGTAACGTAATCATCCTTTTTATAATCATTACTTCGCCAGTTCCCAAGGCAAGGTATTTAAACTTCACAGAGACTTCCATCGTCTTCTATCTTTTAAAATTTTCATCTTAGAGTTTTTCATCGTCTTTTACTCTCTTGTGTACTCATCTCTTCCATCGTCTGTCGTCATCAGCTCTACTCTTTTCTTGTAAGATCTTCTTCCTTCATCTTTATTTCTTTATTCACCATGGTTTATCCTGTTGAATCTCTTGAGAAATTTCGTTCTGATTTTTCCATTACCTCTTGGGTCGTCTTGGAAGAGCTTTCTGAGCCTTCCAACTATTTCAATTTGGCTGAGGGACATTGGTTCCCCAGTCTTTTTTTGCTGAGTGTGGATTTTCTTTTCCACCAAATCCTCTGTGTCTGGAATTTTGTCAGTACTTTGATGTTGTTCCTGCACGAATAGCCCCCAACATATGGAGAATAGTTAATGGGGTGCATAAATTAAATCAAGTGCATAGAACTCGTATAGGAATTCCTAAAATCATGTACTGCTATAGATGGGCAGTTAATGATAATATTTATTATTTGAAAACTAGGTTTATAAATAGGGCCTTAGTAGTCAATCTCTCTGATGCCAACAGGGATTATTTTGAACATGGGGTTGTTGTAAAAAATTGGCAACACCCTCCTTTAACCGGAGATGAGGTTTACCAGGGTCCCAGATGCCCTCCTTATGGCAATGGGATAGGTTATACTTATTTTATTTTATTTATCTTGAAACCATGTTTATTTCATGTTTGATAAAATGTGTTACTGATAACAATATGTGTTTATTTGCAGTTGATAGCAAGAGAAAGTGCCCAAAAGAAACAGATGTCAGTCTAAGGCATTTGGGACTTATCTGGGGTCTACATCAATGGGTTGCTGACGAGCACATTCGATCAGCCTCCTATATGCTCCAATACAAGAGCTATACAACTTCTTTCACTGCTCGTCCAGTGATCAGTGAAGCAGAGCTAGTACCACCCTCTGTAAGTTCTTCACCAGAATCTCACATTCCGTTGAGCGAAAGGATGAGGAAGAGAAGGACTGCTGCTCTGTTTGAGAAAATTTCCTCCGGCTTTGGGGAGGTAAAAAGGATTAAGATTGATCCCCCAAAGGAGGGGACAAAGAAAACTGGTGCAGATCCTCCAGCTGCTCCTGTTAAAGTCTCCGAGAAGGTTTCTGATAAGCCCGCAGTGGCTCCGAGCAGCTCTGCTGCTCCTGGAAAGGTGATTGTGATATCACCGACCAAGGATTCTTCCTTGGTTGTACCTGTTCCCCCGAGGAGGATGAAGAAGAGCTCCTCGGTCAATTTGGCTGACACCACCATTCAGCCCCCTGTTGCTGGGACTAGGGTTCCCACATCTGTTCCCCCGATCTCTGACATGAGATCGGTAAAGTCCTTAACCATTCCCTAGGTGCAAGGTAACAAAGATAACCTTACCCGGGATATGGTTACTTCTCGTTATCTTTCTTTAATAAGTACCTTTACTTTGAATCTTTTCATATTTTCCTTTGTTATTTCTCACATTTGTTTCTGATTTTGCTTTCTCTTTCTGTTTACAGTTGACGAGCTGTCTCAAAATAATCCTTAAGAAGGATGAAGCAATCAAAGCTTCTTTCTCCTCGTCCAGTGTTGAGGGAGCTCTAGAAGAAGCTACCAAGTCCTTGGAGGAATCTCGCCAGAGGTACGATACTGATAAAGCAGTCTGGGAGAAGAAACTCGCTTCCTCCGAGTAGGAGAAAACTCGGGTTGCTGAGGCCTCCAGCATTTGGAGAGGAAAGTGAATGCCTTGGAGAAGGCTAATAAAGAGATCGATGTGAAGCTCAAGACTGCTGAGGAGTTTGAAAATAAACTCAAGGCTACTGAAGAGAGGTTGGTCCAACTCCAGGAAATAACTCGGCAGAAGGAGGAAGCTGAATAAAAATTGAAGGCTGCTGATGTTTTGCTGTCCGAGAAGCTTGCCTTGGAGAAGGCCAAAAGGAAAGCTTCCGTGAAGAAGTCCTTCAACTCTGGCTGGGACAAAGGTTGGGATAAGGGATGTGATGCCATGGTCTCTCAAGTGGATTATGGTAGTGTAAAGTATTTCTGGGACGGATGGGTTGCTGCCCTTCAGGAATTGAAGGTCGATGAATCATTCGAGCTCTTTCAGAGACACATCCCTGGTCCCCCTCCTACTCCAGAATATTTAGAAGAGGACGAAGCTACCTCTGAAGAATCTTCAATGATAGTGGGAGAAAATGCCTTAACTAGTTAGCATGCTGTCGAGCAAGGAGTTTCTTCTTTCGAGCAACAACTGGTGCTCTCCGAGCAAGTCACAATTCCCTTCGAGCAACCTGCATCCTCTTCCCAACCTCCCGAGAAGGTTTTGGGAGATAAGGAAAATGTGTAGTGTTGTTCGGTTTTCTCTTTCTTTTTTATTTGTCAAATGTAACTCAAAATTGGTAACTTCAAATTTCATGATCTAATAAAACATGAGTTCTTTCTTCCATACGATTGTCTCTTTTCTATCCTAATCTTCTTGTTAATGATTGTATGTTCTTTGTCTGCTAGTTTCTGGCCAGGATGGATCTTCTATCTACCAATGATACAAAGCTAATGCAGTAATGTAATGAATATTATAAGGCTGGTCACACAGACCTGAGTGCATCAGAAGTTGCCGACATCCTTGGTCATGATGCTTCAAAACAAGCAGTCGAAGCTTATCAGTACCTGAAGTGCTTACTTGACCGAGTTGTGGCCAATAATGTGGCTTACTATGAAATGATTGAGGATCTTCAATGTACCCTAGAAGACCTTTAGAATCAGTACAAGGAATCGACTGCCCTGTTGCATGAAGGGTATGAGAAGAGGTATCAGTAGCTTTCTGTCGAGAAGGGCTACGAGAAGCTCATCGCTGGGTATGATGTCAGGGAGAGAACCCTAAAGGGTGAAGTTGAAGCATGTAGACAGATTGCTGAGCTGTTGGAGCAAGAGAATAACAATTTGCAGAAAGATCTAGCACAGTTAAAGTTTGCAGCCTCTTCTTCAACAGCTATTATCCTAGTGACTGACGAGGGATTTTCATTTTTAGAGGTTGAGAATGCCAAATTGAGGCAAGAGTTGGACACCTTGAGGAGGTCAGGAACTTCCACATCTCCTTGGGGATGAGAAAGAGCTTCTCAGGGTCGAGGAAGAGCAGTTCAGGTTCTTGTGGAGGAACAGAGGACAGCATCTGCCTTAGAGAACCAGGCGTTCCAACTAAAGGCGAAGAACCAGGAGTTATTTGATATGTCAAAGAAAATTCGAGACCTGGAAAAACAACTTTCTGCAAAGATATCAGTGTTGGAAACTAATTTTCTTTTTGTCAATAGTCTCCACGAGAAGCTTGAAAGGCTAACATATCAATTCCACAAATAGCCCAGGGAGTTTTGGATGGCTGGATACAACGAAGCATTATTTCACTTGGACGACCGTATCCAGAATGCCAATAATGAGGGCTACAAGCAAGGCTGGCTGAACGCCTTAGGTGTGCTGAAGCTCGAACAAGGACACTATCTGTGGGACTACCATGATCCCGGATTGCTCGACTTGCATTTGCCACCATATAATTTGGACATGGAATGGATCCCAGCTCGTGCCATTCCTCAGAGATTAATTGCGAAATACCTCGGTGACTACAACTTACATTCTCAATTTGAGGTATCTCGTCCCGAGCATCTTCTAGATCGACCTTCTGTGATGAACGTCAGGATGCTGAAGGATTTGAACTTCATCAATTCTCCTCAGTCTTTAAATGATCCGCCTGCTGGCGAGGAACCTGTATCGAAAGCTGAGGGGAAAAGACCAATATAATAGGAGTTTTTAATGTAACAGTTAGTATTCATATCGATGTAACTTTCCTTTTATCATCAATGTAATTTATTTCGAATTGAATGAAAAACTTTCATTTCTGTTTGCAAATCTTAATTGCTATTGTCTTGTAAATATTAACACTTTACATCTGTGCATATTTATAAGTTAAAAAGATAACAATATTGTGTTGTTCATCGACCAACTTAGTAAAAAAGTTATAAGTATCAGTAATGTTGCTCGATCACTTAATAATAAAGTAATGAGTATAAAAATGTTTAAAAATTTTCCAACCAATTAAGGTTGTTAAATTGTGCTCGTCGACCGATTATAGTTAGTGAGAGTTTATCCCCAACTAAACATACTTTGTAAATTTTTGTCTTTTTCAATAAATGTGTCCGACCAACTAAGGTCGATAAGTTCTCCTCGTTGAACAACTACAGTTGGTGGGTTTTTATCCCCGACCAACCATACTTGGTACAATTTGGAATATTTCGTTTCCTAGCCAAACAGGTTGGCATTTTTAGGAATATTTCTCCTCGTCGACCAACTAAGTTGGTACAGTTTGGAATTTTTTCCCCTCGTTGACCAACTAAGTTGGTACAGTTTGGAATTTTTTCTCCTCGTCGACCAACTAAGTTGGTACAGTTTAGAATATTTCGTTTCCTAGCCAAACATGTTGGCATTTTTAGGAATATTTCTCCTCGTCGACCAACTAAGTTGGTACAGTTTGGAATTTTTTTGTATATTTTGTTGAGTAATCTGCCTTTGCTTGCCGAGTAGTGCATAGCACTATTATTCCTCGAAATTTTTTTAATAAACAAAGAGACTTGCAGAATATTTTCATTTTATTCATACTGATGGAAATTGCGTTACATATACATCACTGATAATACTGGCTCAGGTGCTCTGCATTCCATGCATTCTTAAACTCCTCGCCTTCTAGAGTTTCTATTCGGTAAGTTCCTGGTCGAATAACTTATGTAACTCGGTATGGTCCATGCCAGTTTGCCTCCAGTTTATTATGCTTTTGAATTACTTTCTTCAGCACATAGTCTCCTTCTTTCAGGTTGCACTTTTTCACCCTCTCGTTATAGAACAAAGCTGTTCACTGCTGGTAAGCAGCATTTCTAATGGCTGCCTCTTCTCTAACTTCCTCGAGCATGTCTAAATCCAGTCTTCTCATTAAGTCGCTGACAGGGGAATTGAAATTCAATACCCTGTGTGTTGGGAGACCCAACTCGACAGGTATGACAGCTTCACTTCCAAATGCCAGCATGTATGGTGATTCTCCAGTTGCTACTCGGGGAGTAGTTCTGTAAGCCCAAAGTACTGATTGTAGCTCGTTGATCCAGTTTTCTTTTGCATCGTCCAATCATTTCTTCAAACGGTTTAGCACCGTTCTGTTTATCACTTCAGTTTGTCCATTGCTTTGAGGATGGCCTGGTGCTGAATGAACCTTTAAAATGTTTGACTGATGACAATAGGCGGCAAACTCCTCATTATCAAATTATGTCCCATGATCTGTGATGAAGGCATGAGGGAGACCATATCGGCAAATGATGTTCTTCCAAATAAATTGGTAAACCTTCTCGTACGTCATATCAATGAGTGGCTTAGCTTCTACCCACTTAGTAAAATAATCCACTACGACGACGAGGTACTTGAACCTTCCTCGGGTCGTTGGCAGTGGCCCAACCAAATCAATTCCCCACATGGCAAATGGCCAAGGGGAAGTTATGGGTGTCAATAATGCTTGTGGAGTTCTTCGGATGGAGGAAAAGCGCTGGCACTTGTCACATTTCTTGGCATAGGCTATACAATCTGCCCTCATCGTCGGCCAGCAGTCTCCCTGCGTCATGACCCTTTGTAAAAGTGTCCGACCTGCTATATGTGCTCCACAAGACCCTTCATGGATCTCTTCAATCAAATCTTTCACCTCGGTGGGATGTACACATCTCTGTAATCCTGTCATAATTCCTCGTCTATATAAAACACTATTAGTTAGTACATACCGAGCATCTTTAAACTTCAATTTCTTGGCTGCAAGCTTGTCAGTTGGCAACTCTCCTTCCTCGATATACGCCCTGATGGGATCCATCCAAGATGGACCTAAATCAAGGGTGATAAAGTTCATCGTCCAATCTTCATCTATACTGCGACCAGCCAACACTTCAATTTGGATTGTTCATCGTAGCTCGGTGCGAGTAGCTGATGCTAGTCGAGCCAGGGCGTCTGCTCTTGCATTCCACATTCTTGGTATTCGGACCAGCTGAATAGCAGTAAATTCTGATACCAGCTCCTTTGCCTTTGCATGATATCTGATCATTAATTCTCCTCTAACTGCATATACCCCCATCATTTGGTTTATAATCAGTTGAGAGTCACTGAAGATCATAACTTGCTGCGCCTCCATAACTTTTGCCAAATTAAGTCCTGCAATCATGGCCTCATATTCAGCCTTATTGTTGGAAGCTTTGAATTGGAAACGCAAAGTGTATTCCATGTCGACCTCATCTGGAGTGCTCAAAACTATCCCCACGCCACATCCTGTATTGCAAGATGAGCCATCTACATATAGCCTCCATAAAGGTAACTCGTCTTCAAATTTTTGATCAGTCAGAGTTCCTCGGTGAAATATTTGCTGCTTCTTTTCATCTTCCCCAGACTTTTCTCGCTCCTCGTCGATCATTTGTTCTTGCCCTTTTACCAATCGGAGTTGGTCTGAGCTCGAACTTAATGACCTTGTAACATCCACTTGCCCTTTTACCAACCGGAGTTGGTCTGAGCCAGTGTTTATTGATACTGTAACATCCATAGGTTGATCAGCGAACAAGTCTTGTTCCTCGTTCGGAGTCCTCCCAACTATCTCTGCATCATATCTTGTAACATCCACACGCCCTTTTACCAATCGAAATTGGTCTGGGCTTGTGTTTGTAGATCCTGTAACATCCACAGGTTGACTAGCGAGCAACTTCTGCTCCTCGGGGGTATCAGGATAGGTGAACTCCGCTCTGAAATCTGCTACAGCTTGCCCTTTTAATGATGATCTGGGTTCATAAATTATATCATATTCTCCGAGCTCTATTGCCCAGTACATCAATCTCCCTGATTTTTTTGGCTTGTGGAGGGCTTGTCTCAATGGCATATCGGTATATACTACTATGGTATGAGCCTGGAAATATGGCCTCATTCTCCTACTCGCCTCAATCAGCGCCAGTGCTAATTTCTCCAGCCTTGGATATCTGATCTCTGCTCCTCGGAAGGTCTTACTTGTGTAATAAATTGGCTTTTGTACTCTATTGTCCACTCTGATCAACGCCGAGCTAACTGCATTCTCGGATACTGCAAGGTACAAATACAATTTCTCTCCCATCACCGGCTTGGACAATAGTGGGGGTGCTCCCAAGTATCTCTTCAAGTCTTGAAAAGCCTTCTCACATTCATCATTCCACTCAAAAGCTTTTCTGAGTGTCTTAAAGAATGGTAGACATCTATCAGTTGCTCGTGACACAAATCTATTGAGTGTAGCTACTCATCCAGTGAGACTCTGTACTTCCTTCTTCGTTGTTGGAGATCGCAGCCCTATTAAAGCTTTGATCTTTTCAAGATTTGCTTCAATGCCTCGTTGATTGACAATGTACCCGAGAAACATGCCTTCTCGTACTCCAAAGATGCACTTCGTCGGGTTCAGCTTCATTTGATATTTATCTAGTTGATCAAAAGTCTGGCTTAAGTCAACTAGATGATCGACAACTTTCTTGCTTTTTGTCAGCATGTCGTCAACATAGACTTCCATATTGTCACTAATTTGTTCAGCAAAGACCTTGTTCATCAGCCTCTGATATGTCGCACCTGCATTTATTAAACCAAAAGGCATAACATTATAACAATAAGTTCCCCTAGGGGTAATGAAAGAAGTACTCTCCATGTCCTCAGGTTTCATATTAATTTGATTGTAGCCAGAATAAGCATCCATGAAGCTCAGCAACTCGTGCCCCGAGGTAGCATCCACCAGTTGATCAATTTGGGGCAATGGAAAGTGATCCTTTGTGCATGCTTTGTTAAGGTCGGTGAAGTCCACACACATCCTCCACTTGTTATTTTTCTTCTTTACCATCACCACATTAGCTAACCAATCTGGATATTTAACATCTTCAATAAAGCAAGCTTTCTGGAGCTTCTCGACCTCCTCATGTATGGCTTGATTCTTCTCGGGACTGAATACTCTTCTTCTCTGTTTCACAGGTTTGATCTCCTTATTCACATTGAGCTCGTGACATAAGAAGTTTGGGTCAATCCCTGGCATATCTTCATGACTCCAGGCAAAAGTTTGTTTTCTGCTTCTAAGGAAAGTTATCAATTCTTCTTTTAGTGAGGCTTCCAACGATGAACCTATTTGAGTAGTCCGCTCAGGGTGTTCGTCGTCCATAATGATATTTTAAGTAGCTTCCACTACTTGACCCTTCACAAGTTGCGACTCATCCCGAGGATCCAAGGTTTCAATTTCTGCACCTCCATCCATTTGATAAGTAGTTCTCTTTTTCTTTGATTCTTCCAATTCATCTTGCTCGGTGGATGAATAATAGCAATCCCGAGCTACTTTCTGATCACCTTTCACAACTCCTACTCCAAAGTTTGTTGGAAATTTTAGGCACTGATGCACTGTATATGGTACAACCTCGAACTTCTTCAATCCTACTCTTCCCATGATGATATTGTACGTTGACTGGACATTCTTATCCATCACGAAGAATCGTATTCTTTCTGTCCAACAAATAGGCCATGTACCAATGAATATATCCAACTTGATCGTCCCAAGTGGAAATACTTTTTCGCCAGCAAAACAGATGAGGGGTCTGTGGTAAGGCTCCAATTGAGATAACTTTAAATTTAAACTATCGAAACACGAGTAGAACATGATGTCTGCCGAGCTACCATTATCACCAGTACTCTTGAAATCATTACCTCCTTCATTCTCATTTTGATCACTAGTGGGTCGTCATGAGGATACAGAACTCCTGCAAGATCATTCTTTGAAAACCCAATGACCAATTTTTCTTTGTTCACCTTTCTGGGGAGATCTTCCTCAGCTAAATTTATTCACTGAATGTACGAGCAAGCTTGAGCCTCTCCGAGGTAAGCTTTTCTTTCTGCAGTAAGGCCTCTTCCTCCTGCATCTCCTCCTGTAATAACATTACATTCAAATGACCCAAAGCGTATTGAAAATACCTCTCGTTCTGCCTGCCTTGGTTTCTTGGGAAGATCGGGGTCATCATCTGGATCATCTTCATGGGTTCTCTTCTTTTTCTCCTCTGCTCGACGAGGAGATCTAGACTTCTCTCTAGTTCGGTCATTGTTTCTTCTTTCGCCTCCCCAATCAACATACTTTGCTAGCTTTCCTCGTCGGATGAGTGTTTTAATCTCGTTCTGAAGAGCTATGCAATTTTTGGTCATATGGCCATGATCCTTATGGAACTCGCAATATTTCTCCCTATTCCTCGTGTTAGGGTCTGACTTCATTTTCTTTGGCCAGTTGAACTCCTCGTTGTTCTTAATTTCTTCTAGGACGTGGTTGATATTTTCCTTCAAAGGCGAGTAATTGTCAAATTTCTTCAAGACCTCCCATGACGACCTACTTTTGGAATGTTTGTCACCACCATTGTTCTTATGCTCTTTCTTCTTATCTTTATCACCTTCCCCCTTGGTTTCTTTGGAGTACATATTCTTCTTCGCAGACATAGCCTCATCGGCATTCATAATCTTGGACGCTTTTCCCATCAGGTCCGACATGGTTCGAGGTGGGTCTTTGGCCAAAGTGTAGTACAACTTGTTTGGCAGCAGTCCACTCATCAAAGCAGTAATCGCTGTCTTCTCCTCATAATCAATGACTTCGAGCTTCTCGTTATTAAAACGAGTTATATAGTCTCTAATACTCTCACCAGCTTTTTGTCTAACACTTAACAAATGTGCTACTCGCTTAACTGGCTTTGCTCCGAAGCAGAAATTCCCGATGAATAACTCGACCAGTTGAAGAAAAGTTGAAATCTTACCCCGAGGAAGATTATTATACCATATCTGAGCAGATTCAGTAAGAGTTCCCGAGAATTCCCTACATCTCATCTCGTCTGGGACAGCATAGATGTCGGCATCAGCTTGATATTGTTCTATATAAAGGACAAGGTCAGTCTTCCCATCATACTTGGGAGTCACCACTGGTGCTTTGAACTTTGATGGTGTTGGAAAATCAACAATGTCTTGGACAAAAGGTCTTCCTCGAACAAAGGTTCGTTATAGAGGGTTCTTAGCCTTAACCATTTTTCCTAATCTATCCTCCAGCCTTTGAATAGATCCTTTCCATGCATCATTCCCTTCCTCGGGCCTATTAGTTCGAGCAACTGATCGCGTTGAAGTGACTTCCTGGGATTTGTCTTAACGAGCAGTTGGTCGGTCAGCGGATCCATCTTGATGAGCAACTGGTCGCGACTGGGCAGATCCTTCCCTTAAATCTGATGGTCGTCGAAAACTCCTCGACGCTGTATTAAGAGGAATTTTGTTCCTCCTAGGGCCTAATCTATCAAAAGGAGAGGCCCTACTTAATCTTTCCAATGCACTAGACCTTTCTGGGGAGAGGGTGACACGTTGTTCAGTATCTGTGGCTCGCACTGACGAAGTTCGTCCAGGTTGATAAGAGAAATCTTCAAATTCCTCATTGCGATATGAACTAGAATGCCTAGTACGTACAAAAGGTGAACGAATATTTCTTTGAATGCTTCGTGATCCAGAACGGGGTGGCGCACCGCCATGGAGGGTTTGGATGAGTTTTCGCATCGTTTCTTGCAAGACGGTCTGGCCCTGAGCCAGATTCACCATCATTCTAGTCAGATCTGGAACAATTGGTGGAGCAGATGGATTTGGAGGGGTTCCAGTGTTTCTATTACTGGATTCAGGTATATCAACCATTGGTAATGGATTGCTTGTTATGAGAAAACGATTTTACCAGTCATTTCCCACAGACGGCGCCAATCTGTTGATGTAAAAAATTAGATCACTCTAATTATTCAATCACAAATAAATAAATGAGACAAAAGATTTTAAAGTGGTTCAGCCTTAGAAGAATGGCCCACGTCCACTGTTATTTGATTGCTGATTATTTGGGAATTCTAGATTACAAGAAATTCCGTTCTGGATCCCCAAGTTTGGATTCAGGATTCGGTCCCTTACAATGAGGATTGTACCATGTATTTATAGCATGAGGCTGCAATGTGAAAGACTAATACATTTAATGATATACATATGAAAGGGTAATACTTATAATGCCCTCTTTGCGTGTGAGTCTGAATGATAAGCATTTAATGAACCAGTTGAACTATTGGTTATCAAGCTATTAATGCTTTGTTCGAGATGCAGCTCGGACCTCCTGAGCTTCTCGGTGCTAATGAGTTCCTCGGGGAGATCTTGTTCCTCGGAGCATAAGAGTTCCTCGAAGATGTCTTGTTCCTCAGAGTGTAAGAGTTCCTCGGAGCGTATGATCATCTCGAAAGTGCTTGTTGTTGCCAAGTAGATAGCCACGTGTCTTCATATGGTTGGTCCAGGTCAGAAGATTAAATTTGGTATCAACAAACGTGCTCATCAACAATATAATGATACGACATGAACCAAAATAATTTCAACAATTATATTCCAGATTTCAATGAATTTATCAATTCCAATATGAGTTCAATTAAACAAGAATTCGAAGAGAATGACACTCGCGAGATTTAAGGAGCATATTGTGTAAAACCCCATACCTCAAACCATGATGAGAAACCAATGATCACATCCCCAAGATCAACACAAAAGATCTACAAAAGCTCCTCCAAGAACCTCCAATAAAATAGCCCCAAGAACACCTCTAATCTAAGGTTGGAACTCATAAATCTAAAGGGCCAATGTGTATATAAAAAGAAGAGGAATATAAAATATATTTAATGCCAAAATTTGTGCAAAAAATATGTTAAAAGGATTTCCCACGACTTCCTTTTATAATGCAAAGAAATGAAGAGTTGGAATCCAAAAAACTCGTTTAAATAAGGCAAAAAAATGAAGAGTTGGAAGTTAAAACAACTCCAAGAGTTAAAAACATTTAAAAATCATTTTAAAATCCGTTTTAACTCCGTTTTTGAAACCGTTTGAAATTCTCGCCTTAAAAAATAATAACCAACATATTTGAGCAATAAAAATAATTTTATCAAAAACTTTATTTTCCTCCATTTTCCAAATATTAATTAAAATAGCACAAAATTACGCGGGTTGTTACACTTCCCCACTAACAATGGAATTTCGCCCTCGAAATTCGCCGAATGCCTAACTCTCAAAAATCAGCCTAACAATCTCCAAAAATAATTTTGTCTCCAAAAATAAATTCCTCACATATAATCTAGATGCCTATCATGAATATCACCTAAAATTTGCTATCTCCAAAAATTGCTAACCACGTAATG
This sequence comes from Sambucus nigra, assembly GCA_949130495.1. NCBI lineage: Eukaryota > Viridiplantae > Streptophyta > Magnoliopsida > Dipsacales > Adoxaceae > Sambucus > Sambucus nigra. Next base: position 343,931,234 of record OX422207.1, on the reverse strand, counting down.
AACCCAAAACCCAATACCCGAGGGTTGCCGTATACCTAAGCTCTGATACCATTTGTAACACCCCGCCTACCTGGGGAGAGCGAACGGAGCGCTAATGCGATAAAATAAATCCAAATCCACAAGTGACAAGGTATAGAGCATCTAACTCAAACCACAATAATATAAATCCACTAATATCAATCTCTTCAATTACAATAAGTCTCTCGAATTAAAATTACAATAACTAACTCGAAAATAAAATACAAATCTCCAAAGCTCTATACATCAAAATAATACAAATATTTCTCAAACAATCCTTGCTAAAATCAATCTCCACAGCGCCCCAAAATCCGCGCTAACCTACCACTAAAAGAAAATATGGGGAAGTACACAATACGACAGGAAAGATGCTTAACAAATATATATTAGCGATGAATAAAACCTAACAATACGAGTACGAATATTCAAATCGAAATGCAAATCTCAAAGCATTTATCAATATAATTTCTCAACAACACATCAATGGGTAACCAGGCCTCACCCCATTCGCATATGCTTTATCAAACCATAGCCCGGGAATAGGTATTTTGGCGGGTACTCAACATCCGTGCCATATTAAAATCTCATGACAACGTGCTCATCAACAATATAATGATACCACATGAATCAAAATAATTTCAACAACTATTTTCCATATTTCAATGAATTTATCAATTCAAATATGAGTTCAATTAAACAAGAATTCAAAGAGAATGACACTCCCAATATTTAAGGAGCATATTATGTAAAACCCCATAACTCAAACCATGATGAGAAACCAATGATCACATCCCCAAGATCAACACAAAAGATCTACAAAATCTCCTCCAAGAACCTCCAACAAAATAGCCCAAGAACACCTCTAATCTAAGGTTGGAACTCATAAATCTCAAGGGCCAATGTGTATATAAAAAGAAGAGGAATATAAAATATATTTACTGCCAAAATTTGTGCCAAAAATATGTTAAAAGGGTTTTCCACGACTTCCTTTTATAATGCAAAGAAATGAAGAGTTGGAATCCAAAAGACTCCTTTAAATAAGGCAAAGAAATGAAGAGTTGGAAGTTAAAACAACTCCAAGAGTTAAAAATATTTAAAAATCATTTTAAAATCCGTTTTAACTCCGTTTTCGAAACCGTTTGAAATTATCACCTTAAAAAATAATAACCAACATATTTGAGCAATAAAAATAATTTTATCAAAAACTTTATTTTCCTCCATTTTCCAAAAATTAATTAAAATAGCTCAAAATTACGCGGGTTGTTATATCTATATTATCAGATTTTTCTCATTTGTTGGGCATGTCGCCCCATTTCCTTTGGAGATATTTTTCTTATTCAGTTTTATATCAGATTTTGGGCTGTAATTAATTAATGGTTCAGGCTTTGGATTTGGTTGTATTCAGTATTCAGATTACGTAGAGGAGTATTCCTCTAGAGTCATTATTATCCTATGGTTATTTTATTGTGACTGTTGTTGTGGTTGTGATGTTAGAATTTCATAATCTAAACTATTGCATGTTAATCGGATTCAATTAAAATTGACAACTCACTTTTTAAATATTAGGTGGCTAGTAATTGTTAAAATGCTTTTCGAAAGTGATGCTATGAACTGAACCAACTTGGAATTTTGTATTAATTTAATAAAGGAGTAGCTACCCGGTATTTTATTAGTCGGGGTGTCACAGGTGGTATCAGAGCATCAGGTTCTAGTGTCCTTAGGATCCGGCTTGTTATGTTTCCGCTGAGCTTTCTTTGATGTAGAGCCCTATATGTTAGGACTGTTGTATTCTTTTATGAATGTTACGCTCTTCAGCTATTTTGAGATAATAATTGCAAACTTATAGACTTTACTCTCATTTCAGATGCCTCCACGACATTCACAGCGAGTTTCTAGGAATGCTCAACCCGAGCCACAGCCTGCACCAGTTCAGGGCACCATGAATGCCGCAGAGGTTGCAGCCATTATAGCCCAAGCAGTAAATGCCGCCTTCGCAGTTGTGCAGCAGGCACTACTCCACGCGCCGGTAGTCATGCCAGTTCAGGCTCATGCATTCCCGTCTGCTTGGGAATGCATTCTTGATGCTTTTCAGAAAGCACACCCTCCGGAGTTTGCAGGTAGCTCCGACGTTGTTGTGTCCAGCCAGTGGAGGAAGGACATTCAAAGGCAGTTAAGGATGTACGAATGCACGGATGTTTAGAAGCAGATACTGGCTACTTTCAAGCTAGTAGGATCAGCGTTGAAGTGGTGGGAGTCCATTACCACCGCGGAGGAGAGAGACACCCTTTCTATTCAGGAGTTCTGGATGCGGTTCGACCGCAAATATTTTCCATCAGCTGTTCACAATGAAATGAGGAGGAGGTTGATGAACCTCAAGAAGGAGGGAAAGATCGTAGCCGAGTATGAGGCTGAGTTCAAAAATCTCTTGATCATCACTCCTAATGAGATTCCAATAGAGGATAATAAGATTCAGAAGTTCACGGATGGATTGACTTGGAGGATCCATCAGCACTTGTTGGGGAATCTCTCGTTGGCCAATTATTCTGATGTGGTTAACGCTGCACTGCTTCACTGCCAGGACCACCGCTTTCACATGTCTGAGAGTAAGAGATCAGGAGAGTCCAACCATCAGGGCAGGACAAGGGGAAATGGTTCCAGCGGGGCACAATCTACTCAGGTTCAATATAGGCAGGGAGATCAGGGTTCCCAATAAGGTGATTTTAAGAGGTTCAGATCTGGGGGTTTCAGAAATGGATAGGGAGGTTTACGCCATATCCAGCAGGCTCAGCAGGACCAGCAGCAGCAGTATCAATAGGGCCAGCACGGCCAGGGGAGGAATGGTAACAACCATTAGGGTCGTGGGCAGTAGGGACAACGGGGGAGGGGGAACTTCTCGGGGAAGTTCTTCGTTTGTGGCAAGATTGGACACAAACATTAGGATTGTCCTGATAGGGGCAGGGCCCCACAGCAGCATCATCAGGGTGCTCGACACAAGCCACAGAGGCCTATGTTTCCCGCTGCCCTCCCAGCACCACCACAGATGGCAACATTACCACCCATTCCAGCGGTCCCAGTCCAGCAGGGACAACTTCAGTATGGGAAAGTGTATCAGCACCAGCATGCCACAGTCCCACAGGACCCGCCTACTATTGAGGGTATGTTCTCTATTCAGGGGACCATGGGGCGTATTTGATTTGATACGGGGGCCACACACTGTTTTATTGCCACGATATTTGCACGCACCTTGGGGTTGTTAGACACTGCAGAGAGAACGATTACTTGTGTAGATTCACCATTGAGTAGGGGTTCTGTAATTTCCCTTATTTGTAGAGGTGTGGGTATAGAGATCAGGAGGTTCACTTACCCGCTGATATGTTAGTATTAGCGATGACTGAGTATGATGCGATTGTTGGTATAGATTGGCTAGTTGCGTACCGAGCCATGATTTATTGTTTTAGTAGGAGTATTATCTTTTCCATTCCCGGGTAGGAGATGTTTTTAGTGGCGATGCCTCGCCCTGAGGGGGGATCGTCCACTCACTTGTACTATATAGAGGAGGAGACCTCTAAGGAAGTGGTGATACCACTTGATTCGATTCCAGTTGTTAGGGAGTTTGCTGATGTATTTCAGGATATACCTGGACTACCTCTGAGTAGAGAGATAGATTTCATGATGGATTTGACGCCAGGCACTCGGCCAATTGCCCGCGCACCTTACCGTATGGCTCCAGTAGAGATGAGAGAGCTACAAGATCAGATAGAACAGTTGTTGGGTCAGGGGTTATCCAAAGGAGTACTTCGTCGTGGGGTGCCCCAGTGTTGTTCGTAAAGAAGAGGGATGGATCATTGAGATTGTGTGTAGATTATCGGGAGTTGAATAAAGTCACGATACGGAATAAGTATCCGTTGCCCCAAATCGATGACTTATTCGACCGGCTGAGAGGAGCTTCCTTCTTCTCAAAGATTGATTTACGATCGGGATACCATCAGTTGCGTATCAGGGAACAGGACGCCTCGAAGACTAATTTCTTGACAAGATATGGTTCCTATGAGTTTTGGGTTATGCCTTTTGGCTTGACCAACGCTTCAGCCATATTTATGGACTTCTTGAATAGGGTGTTCAGATAGTTCCTAGACCAATTCGTCATCATCTTTATTGATGACATTTTGGTTTACTCTCAGACAGAAGGGGAACATGCCGATCATTTGAGATAAGTTTTGCAGACGCTACGTCAGAACAAGATTTATGCAAAGTATGAGAAGTGTGGGTTTTGCTTGAAGGAGGTTCAGTTTTTGGGGCATATCATTTCAGGCCGGGGGATATCTAATGATCTGAGGAAGTTATCCGCAGTGAGGGAGTGGGAACAGCCCACGACACCGATTGAGATCCATAGTTTCTTGGGCCTAGCAGGATACTACAGGAGGTTTATTCGGGGTTTCTCAATGATAGCGAGTCCTTTGACACATCTGACTTGCAAAGGTGTGCCATTCATCTGGAGAGATGCCTGTCAGTTGGCATTAGATGAGTTGAAGGACAAATTGACCTCAGCACCTGTGTTTGCATTGCCCAGACCGGGAGTTGAGTATTTAGTTTACACCAATACGTCCTTACAAGGACTTGGAGGTGTGCTGCAACAGGAGAGTCAGGCCATGGCTTATGCTTCCCGTAAGCTTAAGCCTCACGAGAAGAATTACCCCACCCACGACTTGGAGTTAGCGGAAGTCGTATTCGCTCTTCGGATTTGGAGACACTATCTCCTGAGGGAGAAATTTTATTTGTTCACAGACCACAAGTCTCTACAATACCTCTTCACGTAGAAGGAACTAAATATGCGTCAACGACGGTGGCTTGAGTTTATGAAAGATTATCAGTTTGATATCCAATATCACCAAGGGAAGGCTAACGTGGTAGAAAACGCGTTGAGCCGTAGGCGTAGATAAGGTGGACGAGGTGTGGAAAGCTAAGTGGAAGGAGTTGGGACACCAGGATGCAGTGGCCTGATCATTCATGTCTGTGATGACTGTTACACCTCAGATTGTTAGGAGAGTGATAAAGGCCCAGGCAAATGACTCGTTCTGTCAGGAGAAAATAGTTCGATTAATAGCGGAGGGAGCCGAGTCCTATACCGTTAGCTCAGACGGGGGATTACGCTTCAATGGGAGACTGGTCGTTTCGAAAGGGGAAGACTTGTGATACAAGGTAATGGAAGAGTCGCACGGCTCACGGCTCACGGTTCGCGGTACACCATGATGGGGATAAGATGTACCAAGACATGAGACGCCAGTATTGGTGGAGCGGGATTAAGAGAGATATCGTCGTGTTCGTTTCTAAATGCACCACTTGTCAGCTAGTAAAGGTGGATCATAAGAAACCGGCAGGACTTCTATAGCCATTAGAGGTTCCTATGTGGATATGGGAGAGCATATCCATGGACTTTATCACGAGGTTACCTACGTCACAGAGGGTTCACGACTCCATATAGGTAATTGTGGATAGGTTGACCAAAGTTGCTCATTTTATACCCGTGAGTACAGACTACACTACAGGATAGTATCCCCAAATTTTCATTACGGAAGTAGTGAGACTTCACGGTGTGCCTTTAAATATCGTGTCTGACCGAGATAAGATATTTGTTTCACGATTTTGGGAGATTTTCCACGAGGCCATGGGTACGGATTTGCATCTCAGTAAGACTTATCACTCGCAGACCAATGGGCAAATAGAGTGGATAAATCAGATGTTGGAGGATATGTTGAGTATGTGCATCCTAGAATTTGGAGGTGGTTGGGAGCAGTTCCTTCCACTGGTGGAGTTTGCTTATAAAAACTCCTACCAGTTCACTATTGGCATGGATCCATTTGAGGCGTTGTATGGTAGACCTTGTCTTTCCCCAGCATGTTGGTTAGAGGTGGGGGATAACAAACTCCTTGGACCGAAAGTGATTCAGGATACTTCGGCAAGGATAGAGGTGATACGGAGTCGTATTCGGGTAGCTCAGGACAGGAAGAAGAGCAATGCTGATGCCAAGAGGTTCTTCAGAGAATTCAAAGTGGGGGACTAGGTATTACTCAGAGTATCTCCTATAAAGGGGATTATGCATTTTGGGATGAAGGGGAAACTGGCACCAAGATATGTGGGACCGTTTCCTATCATCGAGCGTATTGGGCCAGTTGCGTATAAACTTGGGTTACCGGAGCATTTGCATAGGATTCATGATGTGTTCCATATTTCCTCGCTAAGGAAATATCTTAGGGATGATTTGGCCCATACCCACATTGTTATAGAGGACATCGATCTTCATCCTGATAGTTCCTACGAGGAGGGGTCGATTGCTATTTTGGACCGAAGCGAGTGGAAACTGAGGTCGAAGATAGTACCATTAGTACGTGTTCAGTGGCGACATCATAATGTCGAGGAATCCACATGGGAGCGCGAGGATGAGATGCGCGAGCGTTATCCAGAGTTTCTTTTACCAGGTAGTCATTAGATCCGAATTTCAGGACGAAATTCTGTTATTAGGGGGGAAGTATGTAATACCCCGTAATTTTATTGATTTTTATTTAAGGGATTAGTTGAATTAAATGAGAATTAATTGGGAATTAATCTGGATATAAATACTAGCGAGATGTGAGTTGGTATTTGATTATGATGTTAAAAATTGAAAATTTCATGAGTATTGAAAATATTAAAATTATCGCGAGACTGAAATACGACAATTTGGGAAATTTAGTTTGGACGAGCGTGTCAGTCGCGTCAGAAACGAAAGTATTTAAATTAAAAAGTGAATTATATTTTTATCAACTGAATGATCATTTTGAGTGCTCCAACGTATCTGTAAGGGTCGAAATAGTCATAAAACACTAGCCGGGGGTTTAGTTTGGGTCCCGGGGCACCTTTAGGCCAAACCGGCAACCTAGAAGGGTATTTTGGTAATTTTAAAAATATGGGAATTAAAACCCACGAATTTTTTAGGTAAATATAAGATTATTAAAAGACCCATTAAGTCCATTATCATCCAAAGAGGTAGTTAGTGGGCTACGGGAGTTTAAGGAAGAGTTTGAAGAGGTTCCAAAAGAAACCTCCAACCACCATCACCATCCTTGGGAGAATTCTGTAGAGAAAGGGGAAAATCAACCTTCATTAACCAACATCAATTCAGAAGAACGAATCTAAGGCAAGTTTTTTGATGTCGTTATTTTCATTGAATATTTCCTCCATGTGTAGTGTAGATAACTGTTATGTTTTGGAAATTTTGATGAAGAATACCCAATGGAATTATTGTGAATCTTGTGGTTTTGGTTAGAAATTTGCATGTAGAACGTTAAAAGATGAATTTGATATATAAAACATAACTTTTGATGATCTGAAAATTGATTTATAAGGAGTCTTTTTATGAAATTAAATTCTGGGTTCAAGTTCATAGGGTTTGGAAAAGAATTGGCGATTTATGATTTTGGCATGTTAATTTGTAAGATTCTACCCCAAAAAAATGTTAGGGAATGGTGTAGGACGACTAAAAGTAGTTTACAAACATTAAAATGTGAGTGGGATGATATTAGGATGAATTTAGAGAAGAGAAAAAGGAAGAAAAACGAATTTGGAAAATTTTGGGCCCAGTCTGCCATCTCGTTAGAAGACCTGCCCAGGTCGTTTGAACGACCTCGTTCGAACGAGCTTCTAACAAGATGACAGTATCCCTTCTAACGAGTTGGTAGTTCGTTTGAAGACTTTAGTTCGAACGTCCTCATTCGAACGAGACTTCTAACGAGTTGACATAATGGCTTTTTAGGCCTGATTTTATTTCAAATGTTCCGTTGACTTATGTAAATGGAGTAATAACCTTCCCTCATTGACTAGTGGGTATATTTGTGAGATTTGAGTATGTTGAGGAGTAAAACTTAGAATCTTGTAGTAAACCGGATGACCTTAATGGATTAGGGAATGAGCACCAAATTACGACGTGAGAAGAGTTGACAACCTTAATGTATATAAATCGGGGACTTGTAATTGTATAACAATAAATGATGGTATAAGAACGAGAAGTATACCTCTATTAATATTATGAGATATCTAAGATGTGCGAATGCTTAGTATATGTGGTTATCTGTGGATAATATACCTACCATACTGGCTATCATGGGAGGTCGACGTTCGATCAGGGCCATCTAATCTTTGTGTGCCTACGGGGGGATTTAGATTGATACCTAGAGGACATAGGTCAGAGAAGAACTTATTGAGAAGTGAATAAGTTTGCTGATCATGGGAACGTAGATATGTGTGTGACCCAAGTGATGTGAACTATGTTCGCCTCCATTATTTGTGATTGTTGTTATTTGAGAACGATTCCTGAGAGATTCAGAATACGTGGTCCTTATGTATGTGATGCACCGAGATTGGATAGCAGAGTATGTGTGAATCGCAGCTTAGTCTCGGGGTGCTAGTATAGTATATTTATGATGAGAATAATATACTGTTAGTTGAAATGCACTGTCATGTATAAATTTGAGTATAAATAATAATAACGTTTTTGTAATGATAAAATGGAAATTTTCTAGTAAGTAGTAATTACTAATATGAGAAACCGAGTAGAAATGTAAAGCTCTCTATTTAAATGAAGATGCCGGAATTAAATCATAAATCGTAGTAGTGTTAGATTTTATATTGGACTAGATAGGTATGGGAAATAACTAGAATGGGTACGGGTACGATAGGAGTACACAATTAGTTGAAAGGTGAGGAACTCATGTGAGTGCACACACTATCATGTACTTTATATTCACTATTTAATGATATTAAACACTTGGTATTTTAAACTGTTTTTCACAATCGGGCTCTGACCCGTTTGGTTTCAAATCTATTTTTTTTTGTAAAACCTCTTAAGTGCCCAGCCACAAGGACACCATGCATAGGAGTTCCATTCCGGTGACGTACTGTAGCTGCTGTGGAAGTTACAGGACTTTGACAGTAGACGCCTCCACTTTCGATCTTGACTCTATATTATCAGATTTTTCTCATATATTGGGCATGTTGCCCCATTTCCTTTAGAGACATTTTTCTTATTCAGTTTTATATCAGATTTTGGGCTGTAATTAATTAATGGTTCAGGCTTTGTATTTGGTTGTATTCAGTATTCAAATTACTTAGAGGAGTATTCCTCTAGACTCATTATTATCCTATGGTTATTTTATTGTGACTGTTGTTGTGGTTGTGATGATAACATTTCATAATCTAAACTATTGCATGTTAATCGGATTCAATTAAAATTGACAACTCATTTTTTAAGCATTAGGTGGCTAGTAATTGTTAAAATGCTTTTCGATAGTGATGCTATGAACTGAACCAACTTGGCATTTTGTATTAATTTAATAAAGGAGTAGCTACTCAGTATTTAATTAATTGGGATGTCACATCAATGTGACTTCATCAAACATAAAAAATAAATTTAAAGCCACTTAGTTGTATAAATTTAGACTATTATGAACATATCTTATAACGAATTGGCAATAACTAAATACTTCTATAATTGAAGTATTATAGTTTTGAAGGATTTATATGCCCATTATTGCAGTCTCACATTCCACTTGATTATTAGAACCTACATTTTTTTGTAACTTATATGCATGTTTTCTTTTAATATGTTTAGAAGATGCAATGACCAAACATATACATGACCTTATTTTAGTGTTTTATCCAACAAACCTTAATTCATAAGGGCTTATAAATAGATAACCTATCTCATATTCCCCATCAGATTCATCTTCACATGGATGATATGCCATAAAATGAGCCAAGGCTTGGGATTTTTCTAGTTTGGAGGCATATAATGCAGCTGAAATTAAAAATAAGTCTAATACCCATTTCCCAATTCTATTTTTTAGAATAGTCATTGTCAATATGTATATAATGAGATCAAACTTTGAAATGATAAAACCTCTCTAGGCATCAAATAGTGCCATAATTTCAATATAGAAAAGGACAAAGTTAAACATATTTTTTCCATTGCACAATACCTACATTGACAATCATTTAAGGACCTACTAAGGTAGTAAACAACTTGTTCTTTGCGATACTCATAGTCTTGAGCTAATAATACTCCAATAGATGTATCAGAGGCTAAAACGTATAATTTCAGTTGCTTGTCTTCCATTGGAGGTGTCGAAATAGGTGGCTTAACCAGTTGTTTCTTGAGTTCTTGGAAAGACTTCTCATGCTCCTCTTTCCGATTAAACTCTTCTTGGTCTTTTTACTTCAATAAAGGAGAATATAATTTAGTTTTTCCTATTGCATTAAATATAATTTTATAAAGGAAATTTACTTGACCCAAAAGCCTTTATAATTATTTTTTATTCTCGGGAGTTGTGCTTTAAATGATAGTTTTGTCCTTGTTTTGATCAACTTGGATTCCCCTTTGATTCACTATATATCTTAGGAAACTTCTTGCAGAAACTCCAAAGGCACACTTTAAAGGATTCATTTTAAGTTAATTAAATTTGATTCTTTCAAAGGACTTTTTAAGTTGTGTAATATGATCTATTATTGATTTTGGTTTCATAATTATGTCGTCAATATAGCACTCTAAAAAGTTATCAATCCTTTTTGTTAGTGCCTCTGTATTCATTGGACCAAATGGTGTTTTTATCCATTCAAAGGTTCCAAAATTATGAGGGCACCTAAAAGAATTTTTATGCCCATCTTTTTCAGCTATGCATATTTGGTTACAACTATAAGGACCATCCATTATAGATATGATAGCGTGACCAACTGATCTATCAATGAGTAAATCCACTATTAGCATAAGATGTTCATCCTCTTGAGTGTCTTTATTTAGACTTCTAAAATCAATTCACTCTATCAATTTTCCATTTTTCCTAATTTTTAGCACTATATTAGAGAGTCACTCAACATACTTGCCAGTTCGAATGAATCCAACCTTCATCAGCCTCTCCATTTCCTCTTTTATTTTAGTTGCAACTTATGGAGTTATATCTCCTGAATATTTCTTGATAAGTTTGTAACCTTCTTCGATTGGTAGTCTATGTTCCACTAATTTTATATCTAATCCAGATATCTCATCATATTCCTAAACAAGACTATCTATGTAGTGGTCTATGTCTAATTGCGAGTCATCTATGTCTAATTTAACATTGATATAGGTGACTCTTTTATTTTGCTCGGTTCCTAAATTGACTTTTATAAAGGGATCTTATTGATTTACTATAAGTTCTTAAGATTCTATTAGTGAAATTATTAATTCACCATTATGTTGAGGAGCTTCATTCTCTATATCTTCTTCTAAGACATAGTCATCTCAATTTATGGTATTTTCTATACCAAGTATAGTTATTATGTCCAAATCTCTAAACATATACAAAAGCATGGCCAATATTTCATTGGCATGCTGAATGTTAATGGCTGTGATATCCATTAGGCAACTATTTTGTCTTATTCAGCTGGGCCCATTAGGCCAAAAACTTGGTCATTTCAACTTTATTCTAAGGATAATATATTTATTACTTTAGCACTATAACCTCTTCCTTCACAAGCCCTACATTTTTCTGGTAAATCTCTTCCTCATCACAGGTGGAGATTGTATGAAAGGGAAATGTATATACCTCTACTTACTCCACAAGTCCATCTTACTTTATCAAAAGTAATTTTTGATGCATAGAAGAAGGTATAAAATTGTTATAATGAATCGAATCCCTATCAAGAAAGCATTAAAATTTGGTTTTCCTTTAATGATAGAGAAAAGAGTTTTGGATTTATTAGTGCCTACTTCAATTTCAACTGCTAGTAAGCCTTTGGTGAATGTTTTATCCCCAACATAGTTTGAGATTATTATTTGAGTATGGACCAGTTATATACATATTTTTTAATTTATCTTAGATAACGTGGAAAGTTGCATTAGGTTAATAGTTGCACCATTATTTACTAATATTTTATTGATCAAAATCTCACTTATCCGTGCCTCTATAAACAATTGGTTAATATGGTTATACATGTTCTTAGTAGGCTCTTCGAACCCATAAGTTATGTCACGGGAGGAAATAAATAAATCAAAGTTATCTAACTCTGACTTTTCTTCCTTATCCATCTCCATGGTAGGTAAATAAATCAAAGTTATCCAACTCTGAATTTTCTTCCTCAACCATATCTATGGTAGGTACCGCTTGTCCCTTTTCAGTTTCGAACCTCTTTGGAAGGATCATAGACATATTGATTGGAAGTTCATAAGGCAATGAGATAAACTGAATGAATTATTTCTGCTCAACTTATTTCTCAGGAACTATGTCATCTACTTTCGTCATTTCTTCCTTTTCTTCTTTATCATATGAACCATCCTCAAATGAACTATCCCCATCCAGATGTGACACCGCGCCTATTTTAATCCCGATTGATCAATATTTTATAAAAATAAAATAGGATTCTCATATGGTTCATTCTCAGCACCATTGTCGAAAACCAAATTAATTACTGATAACCTATTATGCCCGGTGTCAAATTTTAAACTCTCTAATCTTTTTAACTTAAACGCATAATAAATCCATCCACACAATTAATATACACATTAATTTAAATAAATAAAATAATAATCGATAACTCTCGGTAAAACACTAATACAACCATATCGAATAAGCGCAAACAAAAAAGCGGAAAAATAATATAAATGACAACTACTAGGCAACATGCCCGAATATAACTCACAATACCTCCTATATAGATCACAAGGATAGAAGTGTATAAGAAATCCTTACTAGCATACACAACTGCTGTACCATCATCTGACTCGAAGGAGTAATATCATACAGGTGTCCTTGTGTCTGGACACCTAAAAGGTTTTTAAAATCTTACAAGCGGATCAGAGCCCAAAGCATTTTGAAAATATTTAGCAATAATTTAAAATACTTTAACATTTAAAATATGATATTCTTCACATTTAAACTGGGGTCACACTCACATGAGATACCCCTCACCTATCTTCTAATAGTGCACACCAAACGCATGTATTTTAAACACCCTATTTACACTACCTAGCCTAACTAGCATCTCTCAAAACTTCTAAGTAATCATACGATATCTCACACCTCGCGTATATAATATTGTACACTTTCGTACGAGGTTTTTCATTACAAATTCTCATTTATAATTTCTCCATTCATTATGAACAACTTTCACTTGTTATTATACATTATTTACGTCTTAGTGTTATTAGTCTTGTATATAATATTCTCATATATATATACGTATCACATTTTATTCCGGATGCAACAACTTCTCACCTTATTCTTTATTTTGTCCGTGTATATATATCTTTTTACATCATGACACACACACACACACACACATATATATATATATATATATACATCAAGTATATCCATACTTATATATCACACACTATATAAGTATAATATCCATCTCTCAGAGCTATAACTCAATGAATGCAGTCTCTATAATGCTATTATCTTCTAGGGATTTCTCTCACATCATCATGAGTACCAAAGGTCGTAATCTACACTGCCTTGGTAAGCATCCAAATCACAACGTATTGGAAGCGAACAATATTCCTCACCAAAAATTGAGAACAAATCATACCCAAGACGTCTCACCCATGATAAAATCACACAATATAAATAATGTACGCTATGACGTTGGGACTATAATCTCCCTACTCCTAAAGCTAGGGGATTCACTCATATCGCACAACTTCCCATGATAGCACTAGAGGGGTATGCATCACACAAATATGCCATTCATACACAGATATATTTATAATCATATCATGTATATACTGTCTCTATACCTGTATCTCTCTCTCTATATATATATATATTGGATCCTACTATCATGCCTATATCCCATGACACAAGCCTATAAATCCCGAAAATACCAATTCGTATTAATTTATAAGTATACACACTTATTTTAATCCCACAAGTATTCACTCACTTATGATACAATTTTTACATTTATTGCTTTCGATTATTAGCTTATCACGTCTAACTAGTATTCTTATTTAATCCTAGTCGCACATTCGGATTCACTCATACAGAATTGGCATATATATATATATATATATATATATATGCCGAAATAATTTCCCGAGTGTCGTTCATTCCAAAAACTCCTAAAATTCATACCCTAGATTTTATTCCCATTAACCCAAGGTTCATATATTACTCATCTAATCAATCAGAAATCCTAACACTCTTTTTAGGATCCCCTAATATTTAACTAAGAGAAAATCTTCATATCTGACAGGGTCGAATCGATTCGCCTAGGACCGAATCGATTCGTCCTCCATTGAATTGATTCGAAATGGTTCAATTTGGCTACTTTTTCGAGTTCGTCATCTTCTTAACACCCATTTTCAACCCAACACTCATCCAACCAATTTTTTGTGGATTCTAACATCACCCATCCTCGATATACACATCTACTCACTTAGATATACCCAACACAATAATTAATAAATGGGATTCAACAATCTAATTAAGAATTTTAACCCTTTTTCTTAATTAAACAAAAAATTTCAATTTTTCCAATTTCTCATCAAAATTACACCATAATCACGGATTTGAGCTTAGATTTCATATGGAGTTATTAACACATCAATTTATATGAAATCATTTCCGAAAATCCCACTTTTTGCAAGAATCCCAAGTCCAAAATTCATATTTCTCTTCACCAATCATAATACGAAATATAAACACACATAAATAATTAAATAAAGTTAAACACTTGCTTCGCTAGATAAATTCTACGACCTCGTGCCAAGATCCTCCGGAGCTTAGCCGGAGTTCTACTCTTCTTCTCCCTTTTCTTCTTCCTTTATCTTGTTTCTTTCTTTTCTTTCTTTCTTTGTCTTTCTCTTTCTCTCGTGTCCTTATAAGAGAGAAATAAGGGTTCTCCACTTAATAAACCCAAATTTGCTCGTATACACAAATGCGAGTCCTTACTGGTTCAAAAAGTCATCGAAACCCAAACACTACCCCCAGATAATCTATTTTGACTATTTCGGTCCATCTGAGACCTAGTGTGCACTCAAAATCTCCATTCGAGTCACTTATTAAAAATTCACCTTTTTAAATCTAATACAACTCAGCACGTGTTTTCCAAAAAAAATATTATTTCTTCTCTCTTTGCACAACCGCGACATAATATAAAATAATCCAACTTCATTTACTTATTCCCTTAAGTAAATATAGTACACGTAAATATTAATTCGTCACTCGCCACTTAATATTTATCCATTCACTTATTTTCTCAAATCATTAATCTGAGTATTAAATTTCATCCACTCATATAATTTAAATACCTATAAAAATATGGGGTATTACATACTCCCCCCTCACATAGGAATTTCATCCACGATTATCAAAGACACCCTATACTAAAGCTAAGGATCTTTAACAACACAACATCCTCTAGTAGTCGAAATCAAACTCAAAGTAACATAAGGGTTACTCTACTATACACCCACTAATGGCACCCACCTGTCTAAAGACTTAGTCACTTCAGCTCCAGCTTCACGACAAGCTTATTCAATTCTTTTCATACTAATATACACCATCAGTCATATGGTCTCACCTCAATAACGACATATCACACATTGTGCTTCTACCAAAGACATCCAAATATGACCTATACATAACTGGCCCTATTGCCTCAGTATTATTAGAAGGCTCCATCTCAACATAAAACTCCCACCCTATGAGAAACCATAAGAACATCTGACCACTCATGTCACTCCTCAAAACATCAGTTAGTGGTGACGTAACTCTTTCGACTGTCAAAAGACACCCAAAACAGTTTGTGGTTACTCCACTTTTGTCAAGAGACTCTAACTATCGTTCTATCTAAAAATTTAATTATCCACTTACCTCTAATCAATCAGAGGGAGAATGGACAGGATTTTCTACACAAAACCTCGATAAGCACCTTGCCTACAAAAAATAGGTACGAGTGACTACACACACCCTACCAACTAGTAAATTTCTCCTCCCAATTATCGTACTATGCTCTGCTTCAATGAGAAGTTAGGTCAGTTGTAGAAGTAAATTAATCGCAGTGACTGAAGAATCGCATTCATACTGCTTTACTACTCGTCAATCACCTCCCGTCTGGTCATCGAGCCACAAGTGACATGACTTTCCCAAAATAAAATGTCATCCCCACAACTTTTTAAAAATCCCTATCTGAGGTGGGGTTCAAGAGTCTCATCATGAGTCACAATAATATTAGGCGATACCTTGCATTGGTGCAATCTTTGTTTTCAAAGAAAGACTTGGGCACACCTTCCAATAGTGTGATTCACCCCAAAAAAATAACAAATACTTCATCTCAAGTCAATTTTTTCCACACATTCGAAATAATTCGTGACCTTATCCTAATGTTGGCAACCCATTAATGAAATTTACCATCCTGTCTGCCCATTACGTCACTGGAATCGTCAGCTTGACACAACATTTTTGGTTGATCATCTCGAACCAACCTATTTCCATTTATGAGTGGTGCACTCGAAGACAAATTCACTATGTCCCGTTCAACACCGACTTTCTCTTATAACGTCTCACATTAAGTGGTACTTTATACTCCCCTTCTTACCTCGAGTATACCTAAAATCTCGGCTCGTGCATTTCTGGGACCTTTTACCTAATAGACATTAACATTCTATTTATGCACAAGCCACTCTCAAAATTCGACTAAGTAAGACTCCGCTCTACTTTCCAATAATAGTTGAATTTTCCTCTTCTTAAGAGATATCCTTTTAAATGGCTTTCCACAGCCTTTCAACCCATCTCGGGTGTGCTACTCACATAGAATATATATACTTGGATCATCGTCTTTCTCACATAATGTTTAATCCATCCTACCATTCCATCTTTGATTATAACTGTCCCACATGCATATATTCCACACATTTATTCACACGTCCCTTTAACTTGGACGATTTGGAAATTAACTAACCAGGGCGCCCATACACCCTATTATCCGTGCATATTAACATCACATAAGAAACATCTCTCACACGTAATACATTCTCAAGAACATGGGTATTAATAATCACCCCATAAATCGTAATTTAATCCTTTTGTACATTATCTCACTCTTCAACTCGTGGTGAGAAAAAATTCAGTTCTTTGTCACAGCATTACTAGCTTCTCATGTCTTATAGCATATAAGAGTTCTCAGCTCAAAATTTTTTCTCCACACATTCATTGATTAACATTCAAAACTGATGCCCTAGTATCCATCAACGTCTCTCTACTCACGATGTTTACCAAAGTCCATGCGTATCTCATCCTGTAATGACATTCAAACAAGGAACTTTCCACTACACCAAAATGACAAAATTTTCACCTTTTAGCCAGCCACCTTTGTCAAGGTCATTAACCGTGACAAAAAACACGCGTTTTGTGTCACGGTCATTGACCTTGACACGACCGTGACAGAGAATTGTCACGGTCAATGACCTTGACACGACCGTGACAACTTCTTCAGCAAAACCCTTTCCCCTTTCTTTTTCCCTCGCCCCGTTCCCTTCCTCTCTCTCTCTCTCTCTCTCTCTCTCTCTATCTACTTTCAGGTTTATTTCTCTCTCTCTCTCTCCCATTTATATACATGTTTGTGTGTATATATATGTGTGTGTGTGTATATATGTGTGTGCATGTGTGTGTGCGTGTGTGTGTTGGGGGGGGGGGGGGGGGGCAGGGGGGTTGTTGTGTGTGAGTGTGTATATGTGTGGTGGGTGTGGAGGGAGGTGGGGTAGGGTGGGGGGCTATTGTGTGTATGTGTGTGTATGTGAGGGGTGGGGGTGTGTGTGTATGTGGTGAGTGGGGGGTGTGGAGGGAGGTGTGTGTGTGTGTGTGTGTGTGTGTGTATTTGAATTAATCCATGAATTTGTATTTTTGTATTTGAATTAACCCATGAATTTGTATTTTTGTATTTGAATTAACCCTTGGATTTATTTTTGTATTTGAATTAATCCATGAATTAACCCATGAATTTGTCAATTTGTTTGTGGGGGGGTGGGGTGGGGGTGGGGAAGCGGGGTAAGTCAAGATACCATTGTAATTCTCTTAATATCGTTCAAGTACTATATGAAAGTAGGATTGACAAGTGTGACTGTTATTTTAATTGATCAATTGAAATAACACTCACACCTGCCAATCTACGTCGTGTACTTGGAAAACTACGGGGATATGCTGTCAAATTTTTTCAAATCGTAACAATGTACATGAGCTGTTAAGTACATTACAGAAAAATGCAGTCTTGAATGGGATATGACCACTCACCCTTTAATAGGATAATTAAATGATGGGATAATAAAATAAAACATACTATAAATCTAAGTTTAGTTTACCTTTAATAGGTGTTTAGTTGTGGTAGCTGTGATGGCATATTCGAAATACAAAGAGTGGATGGGTGAGACTAATAGAATGGGGGATGCGTTCGCAGAGGTGCTAACGAATTTGTGAAATATTCAAAGAGATGTCACAATGATGAAGAGTTTTCGTGTCCGTGTGCTAGGTGTAAGAATGGTAAGGTGTTTGAGTGGAAAACAGTTGAACTACATTTGTTAAGATCGGGTATGCAAGATGGTTATCGATTTTGGAGTTTTCACGGTGAATTGAAAGTTCCTTTTGTCCCCGACCAACCTTCACAACAACCTTCAACAAGTAGAATAGATGTAGAAGGGGACGACGTAGATCATAATATGTTAGAGGATTTAGTTGATGACGCGTACAGAGTTTATGAAGCAGAGGAGAATGATGTTATTAATGATGTAGAAGATTCAAGTGCTCGTGAAGATAACACGATAAAACTTGATGATGACTACCAAAGTTTAAAATTTAAGGCGACCCAACCGTTATACTTTGGCTGTGAGAAAGATCAAACAACTTTACATGCCATGGTTGGTTTGCACAGTTTGAAGACGCAGTATGGTTTGTTTGGAAATAGCGTGACGAGAATTCTGAAATTGGTGAAGGGCTATCCTGTTATGAAGAACAATTTGAAAGGTTTGGGAATGAAGTATATATCGATTGATGCTTGTGTGTATGACTGCATACTATACTTAAAGGAGTATGAAAATCTCGATCGTTGTCCGGTATGCGATGAACCTAGATATGTCCAATCTACTAGTAAGGAAGGCACAAGCTCAAAAGTGCCTAAAAAAATATTGAAATATTTTCCCATTGGTCCTAGATTAAAGAGATTTTTCACAGTACCATGGATTACAGAGGCAATGACTTGGCATGCTAGGGCAGAAGTAGGGGGTAATATCATGCGTCATCCTATTACGATAGTAGAAGAATAACCCAGTGTGCCATGTATTGGATGTGATGCATGAGGAGAAGAACTTCGCTGAACATATTGTGGGTACTTGCCTTGGGGGGAGTCATTCGAAGGATGGAAAAAATGCACGAAAAGACCTTAAAATGTTAAAACTTAAGCCACAACTATGGTTGAAAGAAGATAGTAGGGGAAGGACAATAATTCCCCCCGATGCGTTTACTTTGACGAGTGGGGAAAGGAAGGTACTTCTAGACACAATATATAATTTGAAGGGCCCATCTACTTTTTCTTCCAACTTGCAAAGGATTGTGAATTATACTACTCATGATTTACATAAGTGTAAGTCCCACGATTGGCATGTGATCATGCAATTGGTTCCTCTATTGTTTAAGAACTGTTTCTCCAAGCACAAGGATTTGCGTAGGGCTATTATGCAAATTAGTATTACATTCTCCCTCTTGTGTGAGAAGGTAGTGAATCGAGAACACATAGTGGCCGCGAAATTGGCTGTGGTCGAAGCGATTTGTGTATTGGAGAAGTACTTTCCCCCAGTATTCTTTAACATAAGTGTTCACTTGTTGGTACACCTATGTGACGAGGCACTTCTTTGTGGTCCAATTAGATATCGGTGGATGTATCCGTTTGAAAGATTGATGAAAGTTTTTAAAGATTACGTTAAGAATACGCGATACATTGCAATATCAATTGTAGAGGAATACATCATCGTGGAGTCATCAATATATACTCGAGAATATATGCCTGACTCGATGAATTCGTCGATGATGGTGGTCATGTGATGGGAAAACGAGTGAAATTAACGAGTTTGCAACATGAACAAGTATCTCGTTATCTATTTGACACACATAAAGATGTCGAAGAATGGAAAAAGTAAGTTTCGATTATTATAATGTTTAACATTATTTTAGATTACTTTATACATGATTAATTTTGTAATATGCAGAAAATATGAAGCCTGTGAGAACAATAAAAGACGAAAAACAATGGTACAATCAGACAACGAATTTAGGTTGTGGTTGACACACGAGGTAATTACAATGAAAACAGTCGTTATATAAAGTTACATTACGCTCAAATTTTACCTCTAATATAATTAATTTATCTGTATTCTCAGCTCCTAAAGACGGGTGATGCGACATCAAGGCTTGCTCGTCTAGCCACTGGACCCTTGTTCGTGGTACAAGAGTACAAAAAGTATCGATTGAACGGTTACATTTTTGGCGCTAAAGTGTATGAGGAAAGTACAAATGTAAAGAACTCGGAAATTTCATACAAAGCTCTTACTATCTTTCGAGCGAGCGCAAAAGATAAAAACCTCGTTGAAGCTGAAATGACTTACTATGGTGTAATCCAAAATATATTTGAATGGGATTATATAAGCTTCAAAGAGGTTTTATTTTACTATGACTGGGTAAGAGTTGAGGATAAAAATGCTTGTAAAGTTGATCCTGTCACCAATTTGATCACGGTTGACTTGTCCAAGTTGAAGAGCAACGGCCACGTGAGCGATGAGCCGTTTGTTTATGCATTTTAAAAGGTTAAGCAAGTGTTTTATTCGGAGTATATTAACAACGAGCCGTGGTCAATTGTCCAACACGCTCCAAAGTGTCTAAATAGTAGTGTGGCTGACTTGGATGCTCCTACCGAATATCAATCCATTTTTTATGATAACCCGAATTTGAAACAATTTTTAAATTTGTAATAAATATTTCAATTTGTACTGAAACATCTATTTTTAATGCTTTTAATTGATTTGCACTTTATCATTTTCACTCTTGTGTGGTGTGTGTGTGTGGAGAGGAGATTAATACATAAATATTCCAACTACATCTAAGTTTTCTTTATACTAATCCATGAATATACGCTTCTTACCTTTAATAGGTGATTAGTACATAGCTATTTAGGGTGTCCTATTTGTGGAAAGGAGACTGAATCTCTTCTTCTATCCGAACACTAAGAAATGCCATAATCCTATGGAGTTATGCCCTGTAAATTCCTCCCAACCGTTATGTATCCAAACATCACCAGTTGAAGTTGTCAATTCCATTAAAAGGTGGAATTGACAACTTCAACTGCTGATTTTTGTCTACACAACAGTTGGAAGGAATTTGTAGCGCATAACTCCATAGGATTATGACATTTATTATTGTTTAGATATGAAGAGAATTATATTTGACACGATTGCCAGGGTAACATTAGTTGGAAGGAGGTGGCATATGAGCTAAAGTTAGCTGGTTGGGTGACACTACAAGTAATGTATTTATATTTATATGTCAATTTCGATTTCGATTTCAATTTCGATTTATATTTATCTATATTTGCGGGGCGGATACTAATTTTACTTTATTTCAATTCAGGGGACAGGGAGTGGCCCTGAGGGTAGGCCACATATACTCGATAGTTATGTGGCTATTCGGACGAGAAGGGAAGGATAAGGTCCCCGAGCGTCGCGGTACAAAATCTCTTTTCCAGCTAAATAGTTTGTAGAATTGAGATAATTGATGGTAATGTTGTTTCTTCTTAAATAGTTTCTATTTTGAATATATATTTGCATTATCTTTAGTTTGTTTGGATATATGATGTTTGAACAGATACAACGTGCTATAATAGGTACAAATATACTGCTGGGCAATGGCACTGGCCATACTTCCCAGCAGATTTTTTTAAATTCTGCCCAGAATTGTCACGGTCATTGACCGTGACAAGTCATTGATAAATATTATCACGGACTTATCCCGATAAATGACCGTGATGATTTTTTTAAAATATTGTCACAAGTTTGTCACGATTATTAACCGTGACTAAACTTGTCACGGTCTATGACCTTGACACGACCGTGACAATTCTAACAGACTTGTCAAGGTCAATGACCGTGACACGTTTGTGACAAAAAAATTTGACTCGCCCCGAATTGTCACGGTCATTGACCTTGACAAGTCCAACTTGTCAAGGTTAATGACCATGACAATAGTGCAGTTTTGGTGTAGTGTTCTCCAATGCACTATCACTCAGCGTTGGCAGTAATCAAATTCCATAAAATTCAAACACATAATCGGGACTCTAAAAAATTCCTATCCCCAGACGTATAAATATAAATCTCAACTCCCACATCTCTAAAGGAGTGATATAACAATGGGATCTCCCTATCACCAAGTCCTAAGTGCTAAACATAGTAACAAGCTCAATCATTCCATCCAACAGTAAACCCGATGTACCCCGAATTATATTAGTAAAGTCCCTACACACCAGGATCAAATATCTCGAGATAACTATACTCTAGGAAGTCTCTATCATAATATATATATATATATATATATATATATAATAAAGTAGGAAATTTATATATGTCATAAGCTTAAAAGATGATGTCATCTTTATGACTTTCTATGCACTACCTATTTTGCCCTCTAAGCATTTGAGTTCCCCCTCCTTTTTTTCACACACAATTTAAAAACAAGGCTATTTTTGTAAACTCTCCTCAATCATACTCCCTCAACCCTGCGACACTATCATTTTCTGCCTCTCACTCATTCGTTGCCTTCCAAAGACAAACCCTTTCATTTTGTCCCTCTCTCACTCATCCCCCCACCCCTCTCTCATTCACCCAATGCTTCCCCCTCCCCCAGTTCTCAATCTCTATCTCTGAAACCCTCACTCTCTTTCTCTCTCTTTCACACGCTTCTCCACCTCTTCGAGCTCCACAATTCTCCGCCTCTCTACCTCCAAATGAAACTCTCCGTCTCTTCGAGCTCCATAATGGATGAGGTTTTTAGGTATGCTTATTTTTAAGATCCTCACTCTCCCTGCTATTCGTTTTTAAGATCCTCACATTTGGCTGAGACTGGATCTTAAAAAATATTTTTAAGATCCTCGCCTTTTTTTCCTCTATTATTTCGAGGGCTTTTGTACATGAATGTATTTTTTCTCACATGTACCTCTGAAAATTTCATTTACTTTTCTAGATCTGAACTTGGGGTTCCCCATGTATTTTTTCTTATATTTTCTTTTATTGTGCAGGTTTCTTATAAAAGACCTCCATAAGAAGGAGAAGAAGCTTCCACGGATGTGATGTTGTATGAGTAAGACATATTCTGTAGCAGTTTAAGTATTTTTTGTTGATATAATTTTTGTGTGAGTTTTGATGTTTATGTTTTTTCTATCAGATTGAAACATAATCAGCTATACAGTATCTCCCTCTAATTGGAACATTATTTTTTTATTTTTGGTTCAAACTAATTTTTTGTAGATCTAATTTTTTGTTTGTGTTTTGATGTTTATTTTTTTAGATTCAAGCCTGATCAGGTATGGGGCCATTCTCTTACACCGTATCCCTAGAGGTAATCTCTATCTCTCTTACACACACACACAAAATCACAACATCAGATGTGATGTTTGTCTGTAGCAGTTTAGGTATTTTTTATTGATATAATTTTTGTGTGAGTTTTGATGTTTATGTTTTTTCTATCAGATTGAAACATAATCAGCTATACAGTATCTCCCTCTAATTGGAACTTGATTTTTTTATTTTTGATTCAAACTAATTTTTTGTAGATCTAATTTTTTGTTTGTGTTTTGATGTTTATTTTTTCAGATTCAAACCTGATCAGGTATGGGGCCATTCTCTTACACCGTATCCCTAGAGGTAATCTCTACCTCTCTTACACACACACACAAAATCACAACATCAGATGTGATGTTTGTCTGTGTTTGTTCCATAAACTAATGTATGAAATAGTATGGATTGAGTTCATGTGATTGCAAGATTCCATGTGATTGCAAGCTTCACTGTTATGATTATTAGTTAGAATGTTAGTTTTTATTCATCTCATTATTGGAGTTTAAATTTTTCAACATCTTTTGATATGATGGTTCATGAACTTTATTATTGCGCGGTATTTCAGGCGTGGGGATTCCACTCTGCTTTTTTTAATGCTTGGGTTGACTATGGTAATGGCCAAATATATCTCCGAGGCTTTAATATTTTCTTTCGTATATGATGTTTAATTATGAAGTATGTTTGCATTCTCGAATGATTAGTTTCAAGGCTCTAGATTTAAGTGTACTCCCACTACCTTATTCAATTTTCACTATATAGTGAAACTGTGTATTGTATGAATTTTTAATATAGCAAATATATGAGTTACCAAAAATATTGCGCTTTATCTGTATTATGTATCACGACGATTAAAGCGTTTTTATTAACTCAGGGTAGGAACCAATCACCGTGGTCTTTTTAGTAACTTCGTTTTTAATTAAACTCACCGTGGTCTTATTATTCTCTGATGGATGGTCATATTTAAACAAGAACTCACCTCAATTTCAAAGTGTACTAGATGTATACCTAAAATTCATTGGATAAATATATATTGTGACCTATATTCAAGTCTACCATATGTAGTATTTGTGTTGTATGCTGTGTTGATATTGGTTATTTTGAGGTTCTCTGTCGTGTTGAGTTTCACTATTTTTATTCGAGGCTCAAATGAAATTGATGCGAGTCCATGGATGTTTGATTGTGTCAAAGTGTGAGTACATAATTTACTTCTGCACTATCTGATATTTGGATGAATTTATCCTATATTCACAGGTAGAAAGGATCATTTTTATCCTCTATAATGGATGAATTTATCCTATCTGATATTGTCCTATCTGATATTTCCATTTTTTATACCATGTTCTAATGGAAGAATTATGCTTATCTAGCCATGCTGAATTAAACCTAAGAGCATAGCTTATTTAAACCAACTTCATGCTGAGACAGAGGCTCAGACTACTGCTAGCGAGGCTATGGTGGAAGCCCAGGAGGTGGGCGAGGTAGCTGAGGTTGAGGGCGAGAATGAAAATGATCAGGAGGGGGATACCTATTCAAATAATTTCCAAGAGTGTGCTATCTGTTTCAAGAGTGTGCCATCTGTTTCAACAGTGTGAAAATGATCAAGAGGGGGATACCTATTTCCAAGAGTGTGATATTTGTTTCCAAGAGTGTGCTAGCTTAGTTTCCAAGAGTGTGATTTACCTATTTTGACTTGTATTACTATATAGTTTGACACTGTACCTTTGGCCCTGTAATTCAGTTTTTATCTAAAGCAATTGCAGCCATTTATATATCTTCCTTATTTTTTTTCTTTTCATTTCTAAAGGATGGTATCAATGATTTTTAAGCATTACCACCTCTACTTATGTGAATAATTTGGCAACAAACTACATGTGGCATATAATTTGACATATCCGATCTGAATGTGTTTTCAGCAAAAGTGATGCGGCTCCTGTGGTTTATGAAGAGCCAGAACCGTCTGAAACTAGCCTTTTCTTGGGAAAATGCATAATAGACCCAAATCAAACTGCAGTCAAGCAAGTTAATCCAATTGTCAGCCTATATAAAATCCTCAAGTTCAAATTATCAACGGAAGCTGCCATAGAAGATGTTCTGGCACAAAAGACTAATATTAAATGGTGATTTACCAACCCAATAATATTTGGTATCAAAGCCTTTTATAATGGATTTATCCTAATCTCAGTCACATTTTTACTATTACGTACACATCCATTGACATGTATGCACATGATTTTTACTATTACGTACACATCCATTGACATTTGGTAGTATATACTCTAAAGCATTGCATTTTTTCTACCTTACTTAGTTTAATTTTGATAGCTTTAAAGTCTACGGAGGATCCCCACAAGTTTCTTTATATGCGAGTTATTTATCTTATGTCTCTATTCTATTTTTAGGTACACCTACATGTTCAAGTAGCTAACCACATCCTTAAGGTATTTTTGGTTTGTTGTAAGTTTTCAAAGTATTCTTCAATTTCCCTTTAGTTTTATTTGGTTCATGTTTTGTAAGTTGTTATGCCATATTTAGTAAGTGAGAAGTTCCTATGCCATGTGCCCTATTTAATAAGTTCATATGCCCTGTTTAGCATGGCTTTGGTTATTTTGGAGAATCCTCAACAATATGCCGATAAAAGGCCAATCCATAGGTACATGAGTTCTCCCCCAAGTGGTCTATATCCTTCTACAATAGTATATAAAAATGAAGAAATATAAGAGAAGTAAGATCACATCTTGGCATCAAATAATAGACATTGGGATAGATAATGAGTAATGATGGGAAAAACATTATTTTTCTTTGGTGTCCAATTTTCAGGGTTGATCTTAATTTATTAAGTGTCTTCTTATCAATCCAATGGTACTGTCACTTTCATAGAGAACACAAAATTTCCTATCCAAATCAATGGATTTATTTCTCTTTTTGTTAGTTGTATCTTTTAAATTTTGTTTTATGTCTCTTTATCAATGTTGTCAGTTTGCACAGGATTAATGTGAACAAGATCAACTTACATTCATAATCGATTTTTCGTATACATTATCTTTTAATAACTCAATCTTAATCCTATTTTTGCTTAAAGAATTTACTGTAGTGGATTTTAAAAGGGTAAAACTAACGTACGGGTCTCTATAATGGTATAATTAATATTGTAACTATATCTTACATTTGGTAGTGAATCCAATATATATGGTACTACTAATCTATCACATTAGAGTCCTACACCGACTCATGGTTTTCATAAATTTGAATATTGTTGTAAAGGTCTGTAACACTGTTTATGTACTAGCAGTGGAAGTGCTCTTCTCAAATTTAAATTTTTTGGCATGTCATATTTTATAGCTTTAGTTCATGTTTGTAAAAGCATTGATTGACTAATATTTTGGCAATATTGTTGGGTGTTAGTGTCTTTGAGAAAAATTTTGGATTCATTTCAAAATTTGTATATGATTAGCATTAGGTGGGGGTTTCAACATATATGGGCTTTGATTTGGGGATTTGTTTTTGTATAATAACAACCTTTTATAAAAATTGTCCTGCATTATCAGTTTTTAAACTATTTTTAATTCATATTTCCTAAAGGTTGTAAAGCCTTGAAGGCATTGAAGAAAGAATAATATTAAGGGGTACTTATGTTAATTTTTAAAAAATTAATATGCTTGTCTTCATTTTTACAGTTGGTGCAGCTAGACAAGAATGTTGGAATGTGATTTTTTTGGTGGTAAAGAAAGTGGTGATTGTTGGCGGCACCACTGGACAAGACCAACTGATGATTTGGGTTGAACACATCATGTTAATTGTCCACACAGTCAATTTTGTGGATGATATTTCAAGGTAATCGGTAACACCAGAAGTAATCCACGCCACCGAGCAGGGATTTGATGTTGGAATGCATGCCACTTTTCATATATGTCCTTACTATGGCAAAAATTCCTTAGTGTCCTTACAATGGGACTAACTATTATCTATAACATGCCATCACGAACAGACCAAGATTTTCTAACACGTGTCGTTAACACTGTGGCAGAATGCGAACCTAGCAGGGAGCGCACGTGAAATGATATATTATAAACCTGTGTAGATTTAATGGGATTATTATAAGGAGTGGGAATGATAACGAGTGACACGATTCTAGGTGGGTTGAGGGTGACACTGATGTTATAAATCTTGCAATTTTATTTTGGATTTGATGAAAGATCTCATGTTGATTACGGTATTTTTCATACTGTTTTGGGTTTGCTATAAAATTTAATTATTATAAAGGATATATGACTTCAATTTTTATATGGTTTTGTATCAATTTCCTTTATATCGAAACGAGGGGCGTGGCTCCTCATTATAATATATTTAGGTAAGAACTGTGTTGTTTTGTTTAGGATTTAATTTGATGTTGGTACTAAGAATTTTAGTATTCAATTTGATGTTGATACTAAGTTTATGTATACGGAATTCCCCTCCTTTACAGATTATTGCAAAAGGCTACTGAATTCCCCAGATGACGATCTACTAAGGATTATCTCAACATGACCGTGCTTGACAGTAATTTCTTCCAAAGTAACACTCTAGGGATGGGCTGCTAATATAACATGACTAGACTTCCCAACATATCTGGAGATGGGCTGCCAATGGAGTAGAAGTATGATGTGAGCTTATAATAAAGCCCCTGTGATCTACTCTCTGCTGTTGGGGGCCAAAATTTTGGTGAGAACCATCTCTGTGAGGATGCAGACCATGGAGATGGTAAGAACTATGATGGTAACTGTCATGCAGACCCATGATCCTGATCTTACTTGCCCAGATAACTATGATGCAGACCACCATTGCTCTTCTTAAGAGTTACGTTGTTGTTGGTGATTGCTCCCGCTAGGTGATTGCTCCCTGGAGGACCATAGGGCATGTGTTGGCATTTTGTTGAATATTTGGTGTATGGATATTTGAAGTGTGCCCTGGTAAATAAGAGTACACAATTCAGTAGATACAAAATAATTCCATTATTCTCCTAGACCTGTGAAATTGCAATTTAAATCCTTTATTTTCTTATGCTACAATCATTTTTGGTTACACAAAGTGATGTATCCACATTTTGTTTAACCCATCTCCTTCTAGAATTATGTATTTACATGTTTTGAATATAAATTTCATTAAGTTTTTTCTAATATTTTCTTCATTTAAAAAAAATTGTATGGAGTATAACTTTACGCGATAATATGTTTGATGAAAATGATATGGATGCAATGTTTGTTTTGTTTAATTCATAAGGTATGGAGTATAACTTTCTCCATGAATCTCTATAAGAAACTTAGTTTCCAAGTCGATAGTCTAATAGAAGGTATGGAGTATAATTTGTCGCAGTCATTTCAATCATAAAAATAGTTAAAATAGTTTTCTAAAGTGGAAAAGGTTTTATATATTTTGTTGATAACTATGAAACTCCACACGAACTGGATCTTTTGACCCCCCATGTGATTTAAACGGGGGATAATGTGGTAGAGCCACGTTAATATGTGTCCCGTAATATGTGTCCCGTTTGAAGTATGGTGTTTGTGGAGAGTTTCGAACTCGATACCTTTAGCCTAAATGACCCGCTCCTTACCACCGGAACAACCTTGAAAATATTTTTTTTTTTTTGCAAAAAATTCTAAAAAATATCGTTTTTTTACTTTTTTTTTCAAGGAATAAAAATTCATCTTTTAAAAAATAAAAACTATTTTATAAAAGTAAAATACTCTTTTTAAATTTTAAAAATAACTCTTTTTCGAATAAAACACTTTGGAAACATTATCATTTTCTTTAAATATAGTCCTGTTAAGTTTTTTAAACAAAAAAAAGTGGGGTTAATATCATGGGGGTGAAATGATTTTTTTTAAAGTGGGGGCCATTATTGATCTTGGCCATAGGAGTTCATTACACGACGGTTCTTGACTTAGCAAGTTACTTGGTAGACTCGATTCCGAGGAACTTCAACTCGAGTGAATATTATATTTAGTTTATACAAGGTCCATAAGTGACTATTTATTTGGTTGTTGAAGTATTTTTTTTTTATACCTTAGACAAGTGGATAGTTATATAATTAGATCGGGTTGACCGTTATTTTGTTGTTACTATGTTAAATTGTTAAGTGTTATATATTTTATATAAAAACATTAGACTTATATTATACATGACTTGATATTTTGAAAAAATTCTTCACGCCTTTAGTCAAAAGGCAATAATCTTAAATGCATGATCTTGAATATACGGATGTTGGCTTGCTTATCCCCATATATGAAGAAACTTCTCCCGTATTTTGAACCCGAGACAAACCGTAGCTTTGCCGAGGGAAGTCACCATCACACCAAGGCACGACTTTATGCTTTTCAAAATTATCAGCGTGCCTTCAGGCACATGCATACCCTAGTATGTATATATATATATATATATTCGATCCTCGAACCTCTTACATGTGAAACATCGCCAAAACAACACATCCTACCCTGGAACAATGAACGCTATAGCCTTTCGCTAAAATCCAACTATCATTATAACCATTTTTAACCATCCTATACCCAGGATAATATTATACTCTAAAATGACTCGTTTCAATAAAATATATTTCCATTGGCCAAACCTGCTCCCCTGTGGATGAAACCGAAGATAACCCCACTATACCACGAAAAACACATACACGTAATAATGTTTCGATATAACCACTAAACTCACCTCACATGAAAACCCGACGCTAATCAAAATACCTTGAATCGCTCGTGTCACATAAAGCATTCCTCTACCTTTCCAATCACCCTAACTGCTCAATTAGTTCCCGGACATAACACGCTTGTCTGAACTGAACCAAAAACTATCTTAATCATTACCCTTACTAAGAACCATACTCTTGTACTTACTATATTTTACCAAAATCAATGCATGTGGACTTAGGCTCCATATAAAAATATCTCTATATATAATTCCCTATTCCTGTCCATACTGACCGTATTAGGGTTGCCTTCTCTTGGATCCTCATAGCCTCAACCCTGATGGCCACCCTCATTGTTACCTTGGTTTCCCTGGCCCTAAGGAAAACACTATTGGATTTAACAGACCTGAATGAATCCACCGTCACTCGGTAGGAACTCATCTATTCGAATCATTTAAATGGGTCCCCTGATGGTTGCCATGGTGTTTTGTTAGCACCGTTACATCCAATCTTACTCCCTGACCAAAACCTTTAACTCTTTTATCTCACTTCACATATAAGTGTTAATATACTCATTGTCAAAACATGACATTGTCTCCATCGGCATAGATCGTACACGCAGAATATCCTTTAACTGTTGGTGAATCCTCTCTTGAATGCACAACCCACTTAACGACTCTTTTCTCCATTGTACCTACCTAATCGGGTATAAAGTTCGCTAGAAAAATAAATTCTTTTTCACAAATGGGTCTCTGTCCGACCGTCTTGTGATAAGTTTAAAATTTCATTCACGTCTCTTTCTGAACAACAGATGAAGGAAATTGCAGTCAAAATATCCCGAGGTCCTCCCGTTTGCATAATATTACACTTTTCAAATGTGGTGATTGACTCCCACCATTCAAACACTGCTAATATGATCTAAATTATTTTTTACCCCAATTTCTTGGGCACACTACACTCTGCTATATGCCAAATCCTCTATAGATACTACTTCCATTGGTTAACATTCAAAATCTCTGCATTTTCTAAAATTCCAACGGATGTTCCTCTTCAAAGACCCGTCGGACTCCCTCCCATTGTAACCACACTGGGTGAGTCTAATTTGGCACCACTTTCTGCTATAGTGGTACTTGAAGAATATATGCTACACCCTAGTAGTCCTTACAACCCCAACTGCTAGAGCAATAATAGGAGTGACCTCAACTACGATCATTGTTCCCAAAATATTTTTCAACTTCAACTGGGCCCTTCCTCCTGCTGTCCCCCCCAACGGCCCTCACCTGTTTCCATTGATTGTTCAACATATGAACACACCCGAATGAATATAAGATTCACTATAATTATACATTATAACATGAGAATGAAATATCACCATAGGAATCAACAATCCTAAGCGTATGGCTTTATATCAAACATAAAGCAATGCTGAAAATGTAGTACGTCCGCACATATTCCTAAGGAAACTATAACCAGATTCTTTGATTCCATTTGTGACACCCTGCCTATTTCAATCACGGTTGATCAATACTTTATCAAAATAAAACAGGATTGTCATATAGTTCATTCTCAGCATCACTGACGGAAACCAAATTAATTACTAATAACCTATTAGGCCTGGTGTCAAATTTTAAACTCTCTAATCTTTTTAACTTAAACGCACAATAAATCCATCCACACAATTAATAGACACATTAATTGAAATTAATACAACAATAATCGAAAACTCTCAATAAAACATTAATACAACCATATCGAATAGGTGCAACTGAAAGGCGAAAAAATAATATAAATGTCAACAGTTGGGCAATATGCACGAAATAACTCACAATACCTCCTATCTAGATCACAAGGATAGAAGCGTCTGAACAATCCCTTCTAGCATCCACAACTGCTCCAACATCGTCTGACTCGAAGGAATAATATCATCTAGGCATCCTTGTGTCTGGACACTTAAAAGGTTTTAAAAATATTTGCAAGAGGGTCAGCTCCCAAAATGTTTTAAAAATATTTATTAAGTGTTTAAAATACTTTAACATTTAAAGTATGATATTCTCCATATTTAAATTGGTGTCAAACTCATATGAGATACCCCTCACCTCTCATCTAGAAGTGCACACCTAGCGCATGTATTTTAAATACCCTAGTTACACTACCCAACCTAACTAGCATCTCTTAAAACTTCTAAGTAATCAAAGGTTATCTCACACCTCGTGTATAAAATATTCTATGTTTTCGCACAAGCTTATGCATTATAAATTCTCACTTATAATTTCTCCATTCATTATGAAAAAATTTCACTAGTTATCATACACTATTCACATCTTAGTGTTATTAGTCTCATATATAATATTCTCATCTTTATATACGTATCACATTTTATTCTGAATTTTTATTTTCTTGGATGCAACAATTTACTTCTCACCTTATTCTTTATTTTGTCCGTGTATATATATATATATATATATATATATATATATATATATATATATATATATATATATATATATATACTTATCTGTCACACACTATATAAGTATAATAGCCATCCCCCAGAGCTATAACTTGATGGATGCAGTATCTACAATGCAACCATCTTCCTAGGATTTCTCACACATCATCCTGGGTACCAACGGTCGGAATCTCACACCACCATAGTAAAAATCCAAATCATAATGTATAGGAAGCGGTCATAGTTCCTCACCTGAAAGTGAGAACGAATCATACCCAAGACGTCTCACCCATCATAAAATCACACAATATAAATAATGCATGCTATGACCTCGGGACTATACTTGCCTTGCTCCTCAAGCCAGGGGATTCACCCACATCGAGTAACTTCCCATGATAGCACTAGAGGGGTATGCTTCACATAAATATACCATTCATACATACATACATACATACATACATACATACATACATACATATATATATATATATATATATATATATATATATATATATATATATATATATATATATATATATATATATATAAACTCGTTAAAATAATTTCCCGAGTGTCGTTCATTCAAAACACTCCTAAAATTCATACCCCGAATTTTATTCCCATTAACCCAAGGTTCATATATTACTCATCTAATCAATGATAAATCCTAACACTCTTTTTAGGATCCCCTAATATTTATCTCCACATAGCGATTCTCCTTCCATCCTTAAAACCAAGAGAGAATTTTAATATCTGACTGGGCCGAATCTATTCGTCTTGGATCGAATCGATTCTCCTCGATCGAATCAATTCACCCACAGTGAATCGGTTCGAAATGGTTCAGTTTGGCTACTTTTTCGAGTTCATCATCTTCTTCAACACCCATTTTCAATCAAACACTCATCCAACCCAATTTTTGTGGATTCTAACATCACCCCGTCCTCAAAATAAACATATACTCTCTTAGATATACCCAACACAATAATTAATTCATGGGATTCACCAATATATTTAAGAATTTCAACCGTTTTTCTTAATTAAACCACAATTTTTAATTCATCCAATTTCTCATCAAAATTTCACCATAAACATGGATTTGAGCTTAGATTTCATATGGAGCTTAGATCCCAAACCAAAAATTCATATTTCTCTTCACCAATCATAATATGAGTTATAAACACACATAAATAATTTAATAAAGTTAAACACTTACTTTGTTGGATAAATTCAACGACCTCGTGTTGAGATCCTCCGGAGATTAGCTGGAGTTCTCCTCTTCTTCTCCCTTTTCTTATTCCTTTATCTTCTTTCTCTCTTTTCCTTCTTTATTTCTCTTTCTCTTTCTCTCGTGTCCTTATAAGAGAGAAATAAGGGTTCTCCATTTATTAAACCCAAAATTGACTCGTATACACAAATGCGAGTCCCTACTAGTCTAAAAAGTCCCCGGAACCCAAAAACTACCCCCGTGTACTCTATTTTGACTATTCCAGCCCATCTGATACCTACCGTGCACTCAAAATTCCCCATCCCAGTCACTTATAAAAAATTCACCTTTTTAAATTTAGTACAACTCCACACATTATTTTTGAATAAAATATTATTTCTTGTCGCTTTTCCCAACCGCAACATGATATAAAATAATCCAACTTCATTTACTTATTCCCGTAAGTAAATATAGTACACATAAATATTAATCCGTCGCTCACCAATTAATATTTATCCATTCACTTATTTTGTCAAATCATTACTCGAAGTATTAATTTTCACCCACTCATCTAATTTAAATACCCGTAAAAATACGGGATATTATACCAGACTCATGCCCTTCTCCAATTCTTTGAGCCTTTCATCTAATAGGTCTAAAGACGAGTTTCTTTATTTTTCCTTCCTATTAAACATTAGATTTAGCTTCAATGAGGATGAGGATGAGGAAAATCCCCCTAATCAGCTAGTTCGCAAAATTTTAGAGGTCTCTTGTTAGGGCATGCACTTTCTTTGGATCCTTCTTCATTGAGTACAAGTGTAAGGACATAAATTTCCAATTGAGTCTCTGTATTGCTTTGACTTAATTCCGTGAACAAAATTGTGTTTGTAATATGTCATAGGGAGTTTTAATTTTGTCACGATCCCACTTGTTCTATGACGTATTGAAGAAATTGAAGACGTTACGACAAAGCTTCAAAGAAATAATCATGTCTAAGTTTAAATTGGTGAAAGTTTATTCGTCTTCAAAGTTATTTTCATTCCGAGATCACACAGGTATGAATGCGTATAACTAATGGTGCTCGAAATTATTTTTATAAAAGATAAGGATGTATTTTTATAAAGAAAAATATTTTAAAATGTTTTTAAAAGTGTTTTCAAGGTTTACACTACGTTTTATTCTGATAAGCTCGTAATAGAGTTTGACTAATTTGGATTTCTCTTGGTAGAGACGTTTTAATCAGAAAGTTAAAAAGTCAAACTTTCGCGATGTCGTTCAAATGACATAAGCTCTCGTTTGAACGAGATGCCTATGTCGCGCGAATGATGTGGCATTATCGTTCGAGCGAAACATTTTTTGAGGCGGCGCTAAATTGTTATTTAAAGCATGGTTTCGTCAGATTTTTGTAATTGTGCATTTTGGGAAAATAGTATACCATCCAGTACGTGTTTGCACATGTTTTCTAAGGTTCAAAAAGTATAAACACATCCTTAGAGTTTACAAAGATCCGAGTTATCAGTCTTATATGCTTACATGATCTTGCAGAACCAAGAAATTTGTTCTATCATTGAACATCAAGGAATTTGTGGTGAAGAAAAGAGAAAGACTTCTTGTTCGTCATCGTTGACGAATCAAAGCCAATCGGTGGAAACCGATACATACGTGGACGCGTGTGTTGTGGACAGGTATCGTGGAAGACAAAATTTCTGCGTGGGCACTATTAAAGAACGGTAGAAGATCAGAAGGAGAGTGAAGACCCGTGGGGATCGAGTCATTGAGTAAAGATAATCTGTCTTTGTAAAATCATTGTTCATAGTGATTGTCTGGCTTGGGCTGTCCGAGGTTGTTTTCCTTTTTTGGGTTTTTTCTCATACATCCGACGTTGTGAGTATTATTTAATTTATTTTACTTTCTTTAATCACTAGATTCATGCTTAGGATTAATCAAGATAAAATTGGTTTAGAGTAAAAATTGGGTTTTTCACAACTTGGTTTGGTGAAAAATTGGTTTGGTTTGAAACACACGCATTTAGGGACCACCCCAGGTTTTTCAAATTGGTATCAAAGCTACAAAACATAATTTATTTGTTTTGTGATCCCGTGTGTTTGTTTGTCTCTCCTGTGTTTGTTTTCTCTCGATGGATTCTCTAAGCTTTGACAATTTACATCGTTTGAATTTAAAGTTTGCAAAACGTATTGACATTTTGGAGTAAGAAAATTAGAGGATTGAATATTTGCAAATGTTTCGAATTCAAAGAGATACTTGTCGTGAGAAGTTGAATTCCTTGTTTAAAATTGGGCAAAAAAGGAGAGTGATGATAGATCCTCATTTTAGAAAAAGTGTTAGAGGATTTAAAAAATTCTAAACTTTATGCCGTTGAGGAAAATAATTCAATTAATGATTTTTTGGCACGAGAAAAGGCTCTTAGGGATAAGTTTGCTCACATTGAGGGCGAGAGAGATAACCTTTTAGGGGTAATTGAAAATTTAAAGAAGGAGTCCCGAATCTTTGAGGAGTCTAATCGTTTGCTTGAGTCAAAAGTTTTGAAGTTAAAAAATGATTTAAATGACTCGAGTAGTGATGGTAGCAACTTATCTTGTTCTAGTGGTTCGAATGTAAAATCCAAAACCATAGTTTGTTTTAAAGTGTCAACCACATCCGAGGGTATTAGAAAAGGTCAACCTAAAGGTTTCATTCTTCGTCGTGTTTTCACATGTTCACATTGTGGTAGGAAAGGTCACCTTAGGAGTTTTAGTTTTGATCATAGAAAAGACCATTGGAAGATTAAACATAGTGTCCCATTAGTCCCCAAAACCCGTTTTGTTAGGTATACACCTGTTTGGGTTAGGAAATCCATTTTGGAGATGCTAAATGCTTCGTTGGTTGATCCTCACATGGGTGCACTTGATTCTTCCCTTGCTAAATCTAAAGGATGATAGTGTTGCCATGTTTGTCATATGCTAGTTTGTTTCATGATATATTCATTGCTAGTATAATTATATGTGTATCATTTTGTATTATAGTTTTCATTTGTTTGAGACCTATTGAAAAAATACAAAAAGATTTTGTTTTTGAGAAACCTTTTGAAAATCGAAAAATAGTTTACTTCTATTTCAGTCAAAATATGAAAAACCAAAAAGATTTTTGTTTTTTGTTTTTGAGTTTACATGTTTGATGTGGCATATTGGAGTGCTTGGACCCCCCACCCCCCTCATCGTTTTAATTATCCATGTGGCTAGTGATGAATTACTTTTTGGTGTGTGTCGTTGCTGTAAAAGCTCTTCAATCAAAACCTCAATTACCTATAAATATATAACAAAGTCAAGTGTAGAGTGGTAAGTAAGGATGTCAACCCTAATCTAAGGTGTGAACATGCTAAACATGAGAGGATTATGAATATAATTCACTTGATTCCTTTTTTTTTGAAGTTGTGTTTTATGTTTTCCAAATATTAAAACACTTTTTAGGTGAAAATGTGAAGTAACTCTAAACTAATATAAGAGATGAAATTAACAAACTAACTAATGTGCCAAATAAGAACTACTTAATAAGAATTGAGATGGATTTAAATTTAAGAAATATTCAAGGAATGAAACTTAACCTCCACTTTATCAATTAACTGTGTTAATTATTCTAGTTTACTAATTTTCCAAATATTAACTTATTTTATCAATTGATTCTCATCATTTGAAAAAACAAACTAATATAAAATTAATTAATCCAATTTTCATCCCCACAGCTCAAATGAATAATTGATTTGGAAAAATTATATAAATCACTCGCTAGAGTAAATTCATATAATAAATCATAAATCCCCCAAAATTTTAATGTGTGAGTATAATAAAATATAATATACTCTAATTAGTGGGTCATTCTATCTCTAGTTTGAATCCAAAAATTAAGAGTATATTAGATTTTAATCATTTCTCAAGGATTAGTTTACCATTTCTCAATGCATAAACTCATGTAGGAATGAAAAGAAAATTAACTAAACGAAACAAAGTAAACTAGATTAATTAATACATTCAATTGAGTATATGGGGCTTCATTTCACTCCTTGAATGGCGTGATTAGCCAACCATAGGCATAATCCAAGAATAATTGAAACCAAGTAATAGCAAAGAATGATTAGTAAGAGAAGAATAATCAAACCCAATTTTGCCTTCAACTTGAAATCGAATCTTCAATTACAATCTCTCAATATTTTTTATTAAAAAAAACTAAAACTAAAAATTTCTCTCTCTAACTATTTTTTTCTTCTTCTCAAAGTCTCTTCTCTATTTCAAGATTTTTTTCATGCCCCTCAAATGGGGTCTTGCGTCTTCTTTTATAGTAGATGCATGGCACACATGGGCTAAGGGGTATTTTTGGTAATGGTTAGGGTGAACATGTGGGAGAGGTGTGAGCACATGTGCATGGGGTATGAGGATATTTGGGAAGTGGGGTAATGGAGATAATAATTTGATTTGTTTAAAAAGGGGTTTGGGGTAAAATGGGTATAAGTGGGGGGTGGGGGTAAAAGATATTAGAAAACATATGGCATTTGTTGGTTTCATGGCTTTGGTTGTTGAGATTGGCTTTTGACAGGTGAATGTCGAGAGAAGCTTTGGAGAAGTTCAAATGGGAAGTGGGTTTGGATGCCTTGGATACAGTTTTTGATTGGGTTCCGGGTTATGGAATGGGTTAGGGGCGGCGGGTCGGAGATGGGTAAGGTGAAGATATGGGGCACCGTTTCTTGGGCGGTTCGCCGATGGAAATCAGGTAGGTCTGGCGGTGGTTCAAGGCATCCGGATTGGGGTGAAGTCGGGTTGGAAGGGGCTGGTGAGGTCACGAGTTGGAGGGTTTAAAAGGGGGTTCCGGCCGGTGGTTGTGGTCTTCACCAGAGGTGTAGCGACAGGGGTCTTGGGTCAAGCCGGGGTCAGAACCATGTTATTGGTGCGACGGGGCTGCTGCAGTTGGGTCTAACCAGGTTCATGGGGCTATTCGTGGGTTTGTGACGATGTGGTAAGGGAATCACGGGTGGAGGTCGGTTCGGAAGTGAGGGCTGGTTCGGGTTGGGTTCTTGGGGTAGAGGTCCGGTAGGTGGCTGAACATGGGTACCGGAGAACAGGGGTAAAGTTGAGAGATGGGTTGTAGTGGTTAGGAAGGTGGGTGTTTAGAGATGATGAGCTAAGGAAAGGGGGCTATGTTAATGGTGGGTTTGGTGGTTTAGGAGAGAGAGAGAGAGTGAGGTTGGGGAAGATGAAGTGGTGATGAATGGGTGTATGTGAGGTGTAGAATTGTTAGGGTGAGGCTGAATGAGGAGATATGGTGTAGGTAAGGTGTGTGGTGGTTATGGTGTGAGTGTAGTTTAGTTAAGTGTGTGTGTGGTTAATTTCTACCCAACTAAAATAATAAAAGGACTCAACTAAAATTAATAAAACTAAAAAAATAAAAATAAAATCTAACCAAAAATAAAACAAACTAAAAATAATAAAAATTAAAAATATTAAAACTTAAAAAAATATAATCCTAAGCTATATAAAAACTAAAAAAAAAAATAAAATAAAAGATTAAAATCTAAATGAAAACTAAAGTTCTAAAAAAATATATAATCTAATAAACTAAAAATTAACTCCTTAAAACTAATCCTAATAAAATTAAAAACCAATAAAAATCAAAATAAAATAAAATTATAAAAATAAAATATAAAAATTAGAAATCCTAAATAAATAAAAAATAAATCCTAAAAATAAAAATAACTCACACTAAAAATATAAAAAATATAAAAAGGGGACAAATTAGATACACACTGGGCTCGGGGTAGGGAATTAGCTCCATATTACTGCAAGTTGCCTTGAAACATAGCTTTTACACCGCAACTCCAAGTAAGTCTGCATAATGAACATTTAAGCGCATAAGACCAAAATTGCTGAGAATTATCAACTAAAATACATCTATTCGGGGTATAAAATGTACACTTTTTGGTGCTTGTCACACCACCCCCAAACAGAGCGTTGCTAGTCCTCGAGCAATAAGATAGAGAGAAAGAGAAAGATAAGTAACTAAAAGTGTACCACTTTCGCGGGTACTTGCGATTGCACTTAGCATGTGCAACAAGCCTTTAAACCTATAGTGTACATTTGATGAATTGCGGGTAGGCACAAGCTCATCGTCACTATTTTTGTCGATGAGTTTTCAATAATCAATACAAACACACCAGCTAGTTTGTATGCGGGTATGCACAAGCTCATCGTCACTATTTTTGACAATGGTGACTCCAGACTTTTTAGGCACCACATGAATGGGATAGACCCATTGGCTGCTTGAAATGGGGTAGATAATACCAGCATCAAGCAATTTTAAAATTTCAGCTCGAACTCTTTCATTGTCAGATTGAGTCGGCGTTGTTGCTCACGAGAAGTCTTGGCATTCTCCTCTAAATGAATGCGATGGCTACAGACATTGGGGCTAACACCTTGAATGTCAAAAATAGTCCACCCTAAAGCAGTGCTATGTTGAGTGAAAGTGTGGACCAATTGCTCTTATTCATCTGATGTCAAGTCAGAAGCAATAATGACGGGGTGATGTTGGTTTGGGCCTAAGAAACTATATTTCAACTCAACAGGTAATGGTTAAAAGTAGAAACTAGGCGCTGGCTCAGGAGAGGTAGTGGACTCAGATGTAGAAACAGAGTCCGGGATAATATCGAGATAGGGGTTGACTGGGTTATCCACAGAAAGAAGAGTATCGACAATGAGAGACTCAAATGGAGGAGCCCAAGTGGAAGTGTCCAGCAGAGGTGTGGAATCTAACAAGGAATTTACCTTGGAGATGGAGGAATCAATATCAAAGTTGGACCCAAAGTGAGCCAAACATTGGTGGATAGGATCTTCTCGGTAGGTGGTATCCAACATCTCTTGGACTAAGGAGTCAATCATGCAAACCTCATCAATAGAATCAACATCGGCCTGTGTTGCATGAGGTGAAAAATATTGACTTCGACGGTCATGTTGCCAAAAGAAAGATTCATTGACCCATCTCGATAATTGATGATGGCATTGGCAGTTGCCAAAATGGGACGACCCAAAATGATAAGAATATTGGTTGGGTCGGGAGCATGAGTGTCTAAGATGATGAAATCCACAGGGTAGTAAAAGTCAGACACTTTTACCAAAACATCTTCAACTGTTCCTTTAGGAACTTTCACAAAACGATATGCAAGTTGAAGAGTAACCCGAGTAGGTTTCATGATTTGTAAACCTAACTTAAGGTAGAGAGAGTAAGGTAGCAAATTAACACTAGCTCCAAGATCAATCAAAGCCCGGGTAGTGAACTTATCTCCTAACATGCAAGAGATAGTGGGACGACCAGGGTCTTTATATGTCATAATACCATTATCATGGATGAGGGATGTGGCTTGCTCAGTGACAAAGGCATCACGAGGCACATTCGTTCGTCGCTTGACAGTGCACAAGTCTTTTAAAAATTTTGCATAGGAGGGAACTTGTTGAATCGCGGTGAAGAATGTAATGTTTATGTGAACATTCTGAAAAACTTTCTTGATATCATCAAATTGTTGAGCTTTATTTGTTGGGGACAACCTATAAGGGAATGGTGCTTTGAAAACAAATGCAGTGGTGACCTCAGTAGGTTTATAGGCATTCTTGTCGGTGGATTTATGGGGTGGTGGGAACTTAGGGAGTGGTTCTAATGGGCAATACTGGGTGGGTGGGATTGGAACTTCACGGGGATCAGCAATACCATAGTCAACCTGTTTACTTGATTGTAGAGTACTCACCGCTTTCATGTCCGCTTGGTATGTGGGTGCAGTGGAAGTGGATCCAACCTCATAAGCTGACTCCTTTCCATTCCACTTAGGGTTAGGAACTCGGAAAATGACCTTTCTTTCGCTCGAACTCAAACTGGTTAAGATGTTGCTCAAGCCTTTGGATGGCTGGAGTCTGTGCTTGCGTGGTTTGCTATTGAGTCGTGATAAATTGAGTGAGAAGATTCTCGATAGAGGAGGTGGATGATTGGGGTGGTGGGGCATAAGCCGGTTGGGGAACCAAATCTCGGTTAGAACTAAGAAGTTGGGAATACTCGTAGGATGGAGGTGGGACAGGGACAATTTGATGAGTGGGGTTAGACAGTCCGCCTTGGGGGACAAAGGATGATGGATGGTTTTGTTGGTGGTAAGGAGCATGGTGGTGTTGGGGAGGAGGGCAATGTTGCCTTTGCGGGTTTTGGTGAAACCCTGGTTGATCACTAACATGTTGTTGTGGTTGTGATGGAGCAAGGTGATTTTCGTACTTATAAGAAAAATACGGATGGTTCCTATTATTCGGATTGTAAGAAAATGATGGTAGTGAGGGTTTCCTAGTGGTATCAAAGGCACATGCTTGGGCTAGAGTGGGTTTGGGATCATCTTGAATGAGGGGGCAAAAATGAGATAAATGATCTTGACTTAAACAACCATGACACGAAGGACTAGACTCGTTGATGTTCATCACGTGTTTAGAAATATAAACATTTTGTTTCATAGAATAACTGAGAGCATAAACAATCTTAGTCCAAGTGTTTAAGCCATGAAGCAAGGTTTTAAAATCGAGATCGGTTTTGACCTCATAAGTGCTACCAACACGTGGTGGCTCGGATCACAAAAATTCATTTATGCCCTCCCAATCTTGGGAGTCATCGCCTAATTCAAGGAAAAAATTATAGGCGGCAGTGGGAGTTAGGTGCATGAATTTGCCTTTGTGCATGGACTTAATCATGGTGCGAGTGGAAGGAATGAGACCATTGTAAAAACTATGAATGAGGTGACTCTTATCGAGACCATGATGTGGGAACTATTGATATAGTCTTGAAAATGGCCCCATGCTTCACAAAATTGCTCGGTTGGTTTTTGGTGAAAATCCTGAATGGCTTAACGCATCTCATTGGTCTTACTTATGGGATAAAACTTGGAAATGAACTTCTTCACAAGTTGTTCCCATGTATGGACAGAATCCGGTGACAAGGAATGTAACCACATGGATGCTTTATCATAGAGAGAAAATGGAAACAAGCAAAGACGAACATTTTCTTCATCTAAGTTTTTATTTTTGAAAGTCGCACAAACCATGAGAAATTTTCGCAAGTGAGCGTAGGGAGACTCACGTTTAAGACCATGGAAATTGGGCAACATGGAAATTGTCGTCGGGCGAATTTCGAATTGATCCGCCGAGGTGGGTGGAAGAACTATTCAAGATGGTGGGGTAGCCGTTATCGGGGC
The DNA here is from genome assembly GCA_949130495.1 of Sambucus nigra. Classification (NCBI taxonomy): domain Eukaryota; kingdom Viridiplantae; phylum Streptophyta; class Magnoliopsida; order Dipsacales; family Adoxaceae; genus Sambucus; species Sambucus nigra. Next base: position 343,887,981 of record OX422207.1, on the reverse strand, counting down.
AAAATAGTCCCTTAAGGCACGCTCTTCAGCCATGGTGGGTGGATGAATGGTGGGAATAGAGATGTCAACTCAGGGACAACTCAAAGTGATCGGTGGAATGGAAGAAGTGAGGGAAACACTTGGTTTTCCGAATGTGGAAGAGATGGGAGAAAGACTACGTGAACGAATTAATCGATGATTAACTCGTTGACACGTGGGCATGCAAAGAGGGGTTTGTTTTTGGTTTTTTGGATTTTTTTAAAAAATAAAATATTTTTGGAGTTTTGCTTTTTATGTTAGAAAGAAATAAAATATTTTTTGAGTTTTTTATAAAAATAAGAAAAGAAAATATTTTTGGATTTTTTTTGAAGAAATATGTCGGGGAAAAATTTGGACTCTAAGAATTTGGACGAATTCACTAAAACGGACTACCGAAAAAGGAATTAGACACACACAAGTTAAGGAAAAGAAATCCTAACTAGCACATAGCCAATTTTTTATCATGAAAATAAATGAAAGGGGTAGTCAAATTTTAATGAAATCCGCGGGCAATAAAAATCACGGAATTTATATGAGTGATCGCCCTTTGTAAAATGTGTTTTCCTACTTTAATCACAAGATGCCAAGAGGCTTGCCACAGAGCTTCGCACAAAGCTACTACGATGAAACGATCAGACGGTACAACGTTGGGGAAAAAACAAACCCGTTTTACTGGGCGGCTGCACTTAAAACCCAGTTTCCCTGGACACTTTCGTGCCACAATGCGAACCGTTCGAGGGTTTGCCCGGTGGAGAGAACTCTACGGGTTATCCTACAAGTCAAAATGATCAAAAAGGGGACTACTAACACCGTATCCTATGGGGATATCTAGTTGATTGATTTTAAATTAGTGATGGCTAGGGTAGCACACAAAGGATAATTGATTGAGTCGGGTGATGAAATCCCTTCTCGTGAGTGACCGGGCGTAGGTCTTAGTCAATTTAATTCATCATTCCATTCAAAATTAAATGCAAGAATTAAATCACACAAGATCATGTAGGAGCACACAAGGTATGAACTCGCTAAAAAGAGGGCGCGAGTGTGTAAGAGATGTACCTCCCACTATTTTTAGGCCGTGGGGTGCCGAAATTATTGAGTCGATCGGGGGGAGAATACGTCAATCTCATTCGGCCCTGGGAGTCCGACCGGACCATGGTAGAGAGGCTTCTAAATCCTCGCCAATGGACGCCCTCTCTCTACCTTGTTCGATTTCCCTATCACGCTTTCTTCAATTATTACAAATTTAAAATGAAAATGAAATTGTGTCTCTATGCACCGCAATACAAGCAATGATAAAAAAATCCTAATACAAGCCTTCTAAAATTAAAAATATGGTACTAAAAAAATAAAAAATTGTAATACAAATGAATCACAAAATTCGGAAATCCTCTCAAGCACGTCGAGCTCCAAAGATCGGCAACGACGCCATTTGATGAATTACTTTTTGGTGTGTCATTGTTGTAAAAGCTCTTCAATAAAAAATCTTCACAAACCTATAAAATTAAAGAAACTAGAGTATAATGGTAAGTGAGGTATCAATCCAAATCTAAGGTGTGAACATGCTAAACATGAGAGGATAATGCATATAATTCACTTGACTCTTTTTTCTAGAATTTTGGGCTTTTCTAATTTTTTTATGTTTTTCAAATATTAAAACACTTTTTACGTGAAAATGTGAAGTAACACTAAACTAATATGAGAGATGAAATTAACAAACTAACTAGTGTGCCAAATAAGAACTAAGTAATAAGAATGAGATGAAATTAAATTTGAGAAATATTCAAGGAATGAAACTTAACCTCCACTTTATCAATTAAATGTGTTAATTATTCTAGTTTACTAATTTTCCAAATATTAATTTATTTATCAATTTATTCTCATCATTTGACAAAACAAACTAATATAAAATTAGTTAATCCAATTTTATCCCCATAACTCAAATGAATAATTGATTTAGAAAAATTATATGAATCACTCGCTAGAGTAGATTCATATAATAAATCATAAATCCAACAAAATTTAATGTATGAGTATAATAAAATATAATATACTCTAATTAGTGGGTCATTCTATCTCCAGTTTGAATCCAAAAATTAAGAGTTTATTAGATTCTAATCCTTTGTCAAGGATAGTTTACAATTTCTCAATGCATAAACTCATGTAGTATTGAAAAGAAAATTAACTAAATGAAACAAAGTAAACTAGATTAATTAATACATTCAAATGAATATATGGGTCTTCGTTTCACTCCTTGAATGGAGTGATTAGCCAACCATAGTCATAATTCAAGAATAATTTAAACCAAGTAATTGTATAGAATGATTAGTAAGAGAAGAATTAATCAAACCCAATTTTTACTTCAACTTGAAATAGAATCTTCAATTAGAATCTCTCAATATTTTTTTGGTAAAGAAAAAAAACAAAAACTAAAATTTTCTCTCTCTAACTATTTTTTTCTTCTTCTCCAAGTCTCTTCTCTATTTCATGATCAAAGTCCTTTCAAATGAGGTCTTGAGTCTTCTATTTATATATGGCAAACATGGAGCTAAAGGGATATTTTTGGTAATGGTATTAAGTGAGCATGGAAATGGTCAGTGTGAGATCATGTGGGAAGTGGGGTAATGAGGTAATGGGGATAAAAAAAATCAGATTTATTAAAAGGGTGTTTTTGGGTAAGAGGTTTAAGTTGGGGGGCATTTTGGGTAAAATAGGATTTAAGTGGTTTTACACACATGTGGGCATTTATTTGGTTTTATGGTTTTGTTTATGCAGGTGAAGAAGAATCGTGGGACTTGTCTTTGGGATAACTCGGGTAGAAGTTATAATGGGTCACGGGTTAGTGGGGTAACAACACCGTGGGTTGGGTTGTGTGGGATTGAGGGGGTTCAGGTTAAGATCTTGGTTCGTAGGAGGTAGGCGGGAGCTGGGGTCACATATATGGGTTTGCAGGTCGGGTTGTCGCCGGAGCAGGTGGGTTGGTAGGTGGTCGGGCTAGAAGCGGGTTGGGGCTAGTACGCTGGGCACTGGGGGTGCGCCAAATATGGGTTGAATCCGGGTTGGTGGTCAAAATCGGGGGTAAGAGGCAAGAGGTGGATGGGATGGATATGGAAGAGAGTAGAGATGGAAGTTATGGAGATTGATTTTGTTGTTTGTTGGTTATAGAGGTTGGAGAGAGAATGTTTGAGGTTGAAGATGAGAAGGGAAATGGTTAGATGTGGGGGTGTGTATGGGAGTAACTGTGTGGTTGGGGGGTTTGTGTGTGTGTGAGGTGTAGGATAGTGTGGTGTGAGTGAGTATGTGTGTATGTTAATTTGTGACCCTAAATAAATAACACAACTAAATTTAATAAAACTAAAAATAGAAAATAAAATCTGACTAAAAATAAAACAAAGTAAAAACAATAAAAATAAAAATTTTACAACTAAAAAAAATAAAATCCTAAGCTTATATAAAAACTAAAATGAATTAAAATAAATAAAAACTTAAAATCTAAAGGAAAACTAAAGTCCTAAAAAAATATAAAATCTAATAGACTAAAAATAAACTCCTAAAAACTAATCCTAATAAAACTAAAAACTAATACAATCATGTGTGTAGGTATGCTTCAGCGATTGGAGATTTCAAGTCTACATCACTTCAGACAGTTCATGCTTGCCGGTGCTACATATTCTAGTGCGTGTCCTGTATTTTTGATTTTGGGTTTATGGGGTGGGATTTAGGTGTCAAACATATTGGCGGCCCGTAATAGTCTAAGGGGGAGAAGTGTAACGACATAAATTTCCAATTGAGTCCCTCTATTATTTTGACTTAATTCCGTGAACAAAACTGTGTTTGTAATGTGTCATAGGGAGTTTTTATTTTGTCATGATCCCACTTGGTCTACGACGTATTGAAGAAATTGAAGATGTTGCGGCAAAGATTCAAAGAAATAATCACGATGAAGTTTAAGTTGGTGAAAGTTTATTCGTCTTCAAAGTTATTTGCATTCCGAGATCACACATGTATGAATGCGTATAATTAATGGTGCCCGGAATTGATTTTATAAAAGATAAGGATGTATTTTTATAAAGAAAAATATTTAAAATGTTTTTAAAAGTGTTTTAAAGGTTTACACTACATTTTATTTTGATAAGCTCGAAATAGAGTTTGACTAATTTGAATCTCTCTAGGTAGAGACTGTGAAACCCCGCCTTATTAATCCTTGGTGATCAGTCCTAAATCAAGTTAGAAAAGGTTTCTCAGTTGGTCCATTCTTAGCATCACTGTCATCTTTTTAATTACTAACCACCTAAGTGAGAAAAGTAGACTGGTGCCAGTTTTTATCTTTCAATTAATTAAATAAAACTCATGCGGAACATAAAATAATACACAATCACAGTTAATTAAAATAACCATCCACAAATAAAACACCTAACGGAATAAACCATCGGTCCAAATATCCAATACAAGTAAATATCAGAAGAAAATCTCAAAAAGTCTAATACTGATAAACGAACTATGAGCAACAAGCTCAGATAACTACTAGAGAGTCTCTACACGAATGAAAGAAGGAGGCGTCAATCAAAAACCCCGCAACATCCACATGTGCTGCAGCAAAGGATACCTGGAATAGAGTCAAGCCTGGCGTCCCTGTGGCTGGACACCTAAAAGATTTTTAAATTTTTTTATAGCAAGGGTTAGTACCCAAAAACATTTGAAAACATTTAACAAATGATTAACTTGCAGTAATAAATAAATATGCATGCTCTTCATATTTTAGTTAGTGTCGCACTCTCTTGAGGACTTCCTCACCCCTCCTCTAATGTGCACTACTAACACTTCCATTTAATTTACTAGGTCCTACGCTCCTGACCCAATGCTTATTTTAACCCTTGAATTTTACGTACTTTAACCGAGTATGCCTTAATTCATGATTTTTAAGTTATTATAAACGTCAAACTTTATTAAATCATTACTCCTTTTAATTTCATATAACATTCACACCTGTTATGCACATAATACATTTTTCACCATGTATTTATTATCCCATATATAATTATTTACCTAATTATATATTTAATCAAATTACAGTATTCACAAACATACTGAAATAACATTTAATACAAACTTTCGACCCAGTAAAAATACTCACAAAATATAAATTTTCCCAAGTGCTATCCCACTAGGTGTATTCACGTAACCTAGTTATCCAAGTTAGATTTGCTCACTAACTTAATTTAACATACGAATTGGAGGCGGTCATATTCCTTCCCTGAAAGTGAGATGCCCCTCACCCATATAACGGACGCTATGACCTGGGATTATACTCGCCCTACTCCTCAAGCTAGGGGATTCATCCACTGCGCGCAACCTCCCCTATAGCACTAGAGTACATACTAATAATATTCAATCACTGATATTAATGCACACACACACTATATATATATATATATACTATCACACTCCGTATATATATATATATATATATATATATATATAAAATGCCCGGCTACACCATGTACAACACCCGTAACATAAGCCTATTTAATTTATTAAGAGTTTATGGTCCAACTCTAATTATTAATTAATTCGCACATTAATTAATTAATTAATTCACCTTTGGTGTCGCCCCCACCATAAAATTGGACTTACTCTCGAAGTCCGAATTAACCTCACCCGAGTCTAAATTCTAGACTCCCGAATTATTTAGTCTTTACCTAAATAAGATTTATCACTCGGTATTCCTCAACCGTTATTTCCGGACTTGTTCACTATCTATATTTAATCCTTTCGAGCACCTTCCCAAAAATTCAACCTTAGTGTGTCACACCTAATTTCTCCAAAAACTAACAATTTTAAATTATGATGTCACACTAAGTCGTCTCCAAATTCTAAATTAGCTTTATTCACCATTAATTAGATTTAGAACCCACGTAAAAAATTCTCACCAAATTAATTCATGGAAAAGATTAAATTAAAATTTTCTTCATATAAAAGAAAACTGGGTGAACTGTCAAAATCTTCCGACCATCGATCGATCGACCCCAGACCTTCGATCGATCGATCAAGCAGGTATTCGTCTTCTTCGCGAAGACAGATTCAGCCATAGACGATTTTTCCCAAACCCTAGTTTTCTCTACCAGCAACCTTAAGTCCTCTTAACATTAATACATGTTAGAAACCTTATTAGGGACCTCCAGAATGTCCACCAACATCATTAATTCGTCCATTAACTATAATTTCTATATTTGGGGAAAAATCCATCTTTAACCCTTTACTCATTCACAACCCAAGTTCCATCATCAAATCCGTTTCTAATTATCCAGATAACATCCTACCAGATATATATTAATATACAAATTTCAGATTTTTACATAAACCCTTTCCAAATTCCGTAAATCAGATTATTATCTTCAAAATCAGATTTTGCCAATAACAACCAAAACGAATTTTCTTAAATACACACATCACATGAATATGAATCGAAATATATTTTTACATGCTACAGCAAGTTAACACTTGTCTTAAGGTTCGGAGAGTCTGAATTTGGAGATGAGTTCGAAGGTTGAAGATGACCCTTGTTGGCTTTCTTGTGATCCCCAAATCTGCCTTTAACTACTGTTAGGGTTTCTTAACACACTAACCCTTTTCCTATCCTTACATCACCCGTTTTATTATTTCTTCTAATTCATTAATTTACCTAAATCCCGTTTTTTGGCTAATGGGCCAAGCCCGAATGACCCAATTGCCCCCGTGTGGACCCGGCTATGTCTAAAAATGCCCCGTGACCCGTTTACTACCCCCGAGTATACTTTTTCGACTATCTCAGCCCATCCGGACTCAACCGTACACTTAGAATTGGCATCCAAATTAATTTATGAAAATACTTATCCCCCCACCCCTTATTGTCTATACCGTCTCCCGGTTGAGATAAGTGCATACCCTGTCATTAATACTCGAAATGACTTAAATAAATAATTACTATTCACTTAGTAAATAAATTCCCATAAATATTAATCATTCACTCCTCGATTAATATTTAAATAAAATTTTCCTAATTAATTCAATTAAAATTACGACTCACAAGTAATTTTCAAATCCCGAATTAATTAAATATTTAATGCATGAAAATGCGGGGTGTTACAGAGACGTTTAAATCAAAAAGTTAAAAAGTCAAACTTTTGTGCTGTCGTTCAAATGACATAAGCTCTAGTTCGAACGAGATGCCTATGTCACCCGAAAGACGTGGCATTGTCGTTCGATCGACACATTTTTTGAGGCGGCATTAAATTGTTATTTAAAATATGGTTTCGTTAGAGTTTCGTAAGTGTGCATTCTGAAAAAATAGTATACCATCCAGTACATGTTTGCACATGTTTTCTAAGGTTTGAAAAGCATAAACACATCCTTAGAGTTTGTAAAGATCCGAATTATCATTCTTATATGCTTACGTGATCTTGGAGGACCAAGAAATTTTTTCTATCATTGAACATCAAGGGTTTTTTGGTGAAGAAAAGAGAAGGACTTCTTGTTCGACATCGTCTATCAATCAAAGCCAATCGGTGGACACCGAGACATACGTGGACGCGTGTGTTGTGGATAGGTATCGTGGAAGATGAAATTTCTGCGTGGGTACTATTAAAGAATGGTAGAAGAATAGAAGGAGCGTCAAGACCCGTGGGGATCGAGTCATTGAGTAAGGCTAATATGTCTTTGTAAAACCACTGTTCATAGTGATTATCTGGCTTGGGCCGTCCGAGGTTATTTTCCCGTTTTGGGTTTTTTCCTTGTACATCTGGCGTTGTGAGTATTCTTTAGTTTATTTTACTTTCTTTAATCACTAGATGCATGTTTAGGATTAATCAAGATAAAATTGGTTTAAAGTAAGAATTGGGTTTGTCACAACTTGGTTTGGTGCAAATTAAAAGTTGAATAAGTTTTTGGTGAAAAATTGGTTTGGTTTGAAACACACGCATTTAGGGACCGCCCCAGGTTTTTCAAATTGGTATCAGAGCTACAAAACATAATTTATTTATTTTTTGATCCCGTGTGTTTGTTTGTCTCTCCTGTGTTTGTTTTCACTCGATGGATTCTATAAGCTTTTACGATTTAGATCGTTTGAATTTAAAGTTTGCAAAATGTATTAAAATTTTGGAGAAAGCAAATTACGGTTTCAAAAATAGGATTGAATATTTGCAAATGTTTCGAATTCAAAGAGATACTTCTCGTGAGAAGTTGAATTCCTTTTTTAAAATTGGGCAAAAAGGAGAGTGATGATAGAGTCCTCATTTTAGAAAAAGTGTTAGAGGATTTAAAAAATTCTACACTTTATGCCGTTGAGGAAAATAATTCAATTATTGATTTTGTGGCACGAGAAAAGGCTCTTAGGGATAAGTTTGCTCACATTGAGGGGGAGAGAGATAACCTTCTAGGGGTAATTGTAAATTTAAAAAAGGACTCCGAAATGTTTGATGAGTCTAATCCTTTGCTCGAGTCGAAAGTTTTGAAGTTAAAAAATGATTTAAATGACTCGAGTAGTGATGGTAGCGTCTTATCTTGTTCTAGTGGTTCGAATGTAAAATCCAAAACCATAATTTGTTTTAGAGTGTCAAACACATCCGAGGGTATTATAAAAGGTCAACCTAAAGGTCCCGTTCCTCGTCGTATTTTCAAAGTTCGCATTGTGGTAGGGAAGGTAACCTTAGGAGTTTTTGTTTTGATCCTAGAAAAGACCCTAGGAAGATTAAACGTAGTGTCCCATTGGTTCCCGAAACCCATTTTGTTCAGTATACACCATTTTTGGTTAGGAAATTAGTTTTGGAGATGCTAAATGCTTCGTTGGTTGATTCTCACGTAGGTGCACTTGATTCTTCCCATGCTAAATCTAAAGGATGATAGTGTTGACATGTTTGTCATATGCTAGTTTGCTTCATGATATATTCATTGCTAGTATAATGACACGTGTGACATTTTGTATTATAGTTTTCGTATTTTTGAGACCTGTTGAAAAAATACAAAAAGATTTTATTTTTGAGAAAAATTTTGAAAACCCAAAAATATTTTACTTTTATTTGAGTCAAAATATTGAAAGCCAAAAAGATTTTCCGTTTTTGTTTTTGAGTTTACATGTTTGATGTGGCATATTGGTGTGCTTGGACCCCCCTCATCGTTTTCATTTTCCATGTGGCTAGAACATTTGGTCATTATTATTGATGCTTAAAATCATCTTAACCATTGTTTATATGGTGTTGTTTTGAAGTTGATATACATTTTGATTCGACTTTCTATATATGCCAACATTGCACACATGCAAGAGTTTATATAAATGTTTGACTTGTCTTGAATATTTGAATTTAGTGAGGCGTTCTTATCTCATTCTTGTCATCTATTCGTAAGTAAACTTAAGGAGAAGTGTACATGTAATAACCATTTAACGTGAGGATTTAAATTGGTATCAATAATGAGTGATTCATGGGCAAGGGTCGCGAGCGTTCAAAATTGACTCTTTGTGAAAGCCACCGTTTAAAAGATCCCAAAAAGAAAATGCTATATGCTAAAAAAGGGCCAAATTAGTTTAGTTCATCCCAAAGAAAATATGATATTATTGAGGGAGTTTGGATGGATTATAAATTTAAACGGGTTTTCACAACTAATCCTAATGCTGAAACATTGCAATTTGACGCTATTGTTTGTAGAATCAACAAAAGTCTCGATTTATGTGCATGTAGAATGTTTAATTCATTAATCTCACACTTTTATTGTCATATGGCTATGATAAAGTTTGATGATTTATTGCTATCAATTAGAGCTTCTTGATCGTTTTGACGTTGGAATGATGACTTATTTGTTGTAGTTTCACACCCATTCATTCCATATCCATGTTTGAGCACATCGGTACTATGTTTACATGTAACTCGCATTTTTAATTTTTATGAGTTTTTGCGTTTAGTGTTAAAAGCTTACTGTTTTAACACTGTTTTTCTACTGTCAGGCCCTTCCACTAATTTTTTTCTGGAATTTGTTTCACTAGGCAAAAATATAATATATTTCTTGGAAAATGTGAAAATTTGGCAAGTCGCGAGAAGTCGTTCAATCGACATCCCTATATCGCGCGAACGACATTTGTACTTCGTTCGAGTGACATCCTCATTTCGTTTGCACGACGTCCTTGGCTCATTCGAAAGAATGACTGAATTCTTGCTTCTGATTGGTTTGCAGTCCACTGGTTTATTTTGGTATATTTTTGGTAATGATATAAGTTTTTCGGGATTGACTGATTTATATGCAAGTTTTAATTGGTTCCAAATTTATATTTTGCATATAATTCCGTTTATCACACCTGAGTAGATTTCTATATTGTTTATGTAAGTCATTTGGTTTACTAGCTACTGATTTGTTTTATATTGATCATATTTAGTTGGTTATTTATGATTATCTACCGATTTCACATTTATTCAAATTGGTATATTCTCATGCTAGATACATTGATTGGTTTATCTTTTCACTGGATTGTCTATTCAAGACAAAAGGGGGAGAGATATATGTGATGTAGGGGGAGATTTGATTTTGTTTTGGTTTACATATTTTAAAAATTGGTATTACAAATTGGTAGTATAAATTTGGTATCACTTTGTTGCTGATTGTTTAACAAATGTCTGTTTCAGAGATAATTCATATTAGTATCTATTATCGTTTGGTATCATTTGAATATATATATATATATTTGTTACATTTGTTCCTCCATACTTCACTGGGTATTTGTTTGTATTTTTTATGGGTGTAGGTATACTTCAGTGATTCAAGATTTTATGTTTACATCACATTCAGACAGTTCATGCTTGTCAGTGCTATATATTCTAGTCCGTGTCCTATATTTTTAATTTTGGGTTTATGGTATGGGATTTAGGCGTCATACGGATTGACGGACCGACTTAGGCATTTCACTAGTTTAGTTTTGTCCCGAAATATTCAAAGGGGGAGAAGTGTAAGGACATAAATTTCCAATTGAGTCCCTGTATTGTTTTAACTTAATTCTGTGAACAAAACTGCATTTGTAATATGTCATAGGGAGTTTTTATTTTGTCACGATCCCACTTGGTCTATGACCTATTGAATAAATTAAAGACGTTGTGGCAAAGCTTCAAAGAAATAATCATATCGAAGTTTAAATTGGTGCAGGTGTTTTCGTCTTCAAAGTTATTTGCATTCCGAGATTACACAGGTATGAATGTGTATAATTAATGGTGCTCGGAATTGTTTTTATAAAAGATCAGCATGTATTTTTATAAAGAAAAATATTTTAAAATGTTTTTAAAAGTGTTTTAAAGTTTTACACAACGTTTTATTTTGATAAGCTCGAAATAGAGTTTGACTAATTTGGATATCTCTTGGTAGAGACGTTTTAATCAGAAAGTCAAAAAGTTAAACTTTTGCACTGTCGTTCAAACGACATAAGCTCTCGTTCGAACGAGATGCCTATGTCGTGCGGACGACGTGGCATTGTAGTTCGAGTGACACATTTTTTTAAGCGACACTAAATTGTTATTTAAAGCGTGGTTTCGTCAGAGTTTCGTAAGTGAGCATTCTGGAAACATAGTATACCATACAATACATGTTTGCACATGTTTTCTAAGGTTTCAAAAGTATAAACACATCCTTAGAGTTTGCAAAGATCCGAGTTATCATTCTTATATGCTTACATGATCTTATTGCACCAAGAAGTTTGTTCTATCATTGAACATCAAGGGTTTTGTTGTGAAGAAAATAGAACGACTTCTTGTTCAACATTGTAGACGAATCAAAGCCAATTGGTGGACACCGAGACATACATGGACGCGTGTGTTGTGGACATGTATCATGGAAGATGGAATTTTTTCATGGGCATTATTGAAGAATGGTAGAAGATCAGAAGGAGTGCCAAGACCCATGGGTATCGAGTCATTGAGTAAGGCTAATCCGTCTTTGTAAAACCATTATTCATTGTGATTGTCTAACTTGGGCCGTCCGAGGTTGTTTTCTCAATTTGGGTTTTTTCCTCGTACATTCGGTGTTGTGAGTATTCTTTACTTTATTCTACTTACTTTAGTCACTAGATTCATGTTTAGGATTAATCAAGATAAATTGGTTTAAAGTAATAATTGGGTTTTTCGCAACTTGGTTTGGTGCAAATTGAAAGTTGAATAAGATTTTGCTGAAAAATTGGTTTGGTTTAAAACACACGCATTTAGGGACCACCTCAGGTTTTTCAAATTGGTATCAGAGCTACAAAACATAATTTATTTATTTTGTGATCCCGTGTATTTGTTTGTCTCTCCCGTTTTTGTTTTCTCTCAATGGATTCTCTAAGCTTTTACGATTTACATCGTTTGAATTTAAAGTTTGCAAAACGTATTGAAATTTTGGAGAAAGAAAATTACGGTTTCAAAAATAGGATTGAATATTTGCAAATGTTTCGAATTCAAATAGATACTTCTCGTGAGAAGTTGATTTCCTTGTTTAAAATAGGGCAAAAAGGAGAGTGACGATAGAGTCCTCATTTTAGAAAAAGTGTTAGAGGATTTAAAAAATTCTAGACTTTATGTCGTTGAGGAAAATAATTCAATTAATGATTTTGTGGCACGAGAAAAGGCTCTTAGGGATAAGTTTGCTCACATTGAGGGGGAGAGAGAGAACCTTCTAGGGGTAATTGTAAATTTAAAGAAGGACTCCGAAATGTTTGAGGAGTCTAATCCTTTGATGGAGTCGAAAGTTTTGAAGTTAAAAAATGATTTAAATGACTCGAGTAGTGATGGTAGCGGCTTATCTTGTTCTAGTGGTTCGAATGTAAAATCCAAAACCATAATTTGTTTTAGAGTGTCAACCACATCCGAGGGTATTACAAAAGGTCAACCTAAAGGTCCCGTTCGTCGTCATATTTTCATAGTTCGCATTGTGGTAGGAAGGGTCACCTTAGGAGTTTTTGTTTTGATCATAGAAAAGACCCTAGGAAGATTAAACGTAGTGTCCCATTGGTTCCCAAAACCCATTTTGTTAGGTATACACCATTTTGGGTTAGGAAATCCGTTTTGCAGATGCTAAATGCTTCGTTGGTTGATTCTCACGTGGGTGCACTTGATTATTCCCATCCTAAATCTAAAGGATGATAGTGTTGACATGTTTGTCATATGCTAGTTTGCTTCATGATATATTCATTGCTAGTATAATGACATGTGTAACATTTTGTATTATAGTTTTCATATTTTTGAGTCCTGTTGAAAAAATACAAAAAGATTTTATTTTTGAGAAAAATTTTGAAAACCCAAAAATATTTTGCTTTTATTTGAGTCAAAATATTGAAAGCCAAAAAGATTTTCGGTTTTTGTTTTTGAGTTTACATGTTTGATGTGGCATATTGGTGTGCTTGGACCCCCCCTCATCGTTTTCATTATCCATGTGGCTAGGAGATTTGGTCATTATTATCGATGCTTCGAATGATCTTAACCATTGTTTATATGGTGTTGTTTTAAAGTTGATATACATTTTGATTCGACTTTGTATATATGCCAACATTGGACAGATGCAAGAGTTTATATGGATATTTGACTTGTCTTGAATATTTGAATTTAGTGAGGCGTTCTTATCTCATTCTTGTCAACTGAGTAAGTAGACTTAAGGAGAAGTGTACATGTAATAACCATTTAGTGTGAGGATTTAAATTGGTAACAATAATGAGTGATTCACGGGAAAGGGGCGCGAGAGTTCAAAATTGACTCTTCGTGAAAGCCACCGTTTAAAAAATCCCAAAATGAAAATGCTATATGCTAAAAAAAGGGCCAAATTAGTTTAGTTCATCCCAAAGAAAATATGATATTATTGAGGGAGTTTGGATGGATTAAAAATTTAAACGGGTTTTCACAACTAATCCTAATGTTGAAACATTGCAATTTGACACTATTGTTTGTAGAATCGTCAAAAGTCTCGATTTATGTGCATGTAGTATGTTTAGTTCATTAATCTCACACTTTTATTGTCATATGGCTATGATAAAGTTTGATGATTTATTGCTATCAATTAGAGCTTCTTGATTGTTTTGACGTGGGAATGATGACTTATTTGTTGTAGTTTCACGCCCATTCATTCCATATCCATGTTTGAGCACATCGGTACTATGTTTGCATGTAACTCGCATTTTTAATTTTTATGAGTTTTTGCGTTTAGTGTTAAAAGCTTACTGTTTTAACACTGTTTTTCTACTGTCTGTCCCTTTCACTAATTTTTTTCTTGAATTTTTTTCACTAGGCAAAAATATAATATATTTCTTGGAAAATGTGAATTTGGCAAGTCGCGAGAAGTCATTCAAACGACATCCCTATATCGCGCGAACGACATTTGTACTTCGTTCGAGTGACATCCTCATTTCGTTTGCACGACGTCCCTAGCTCATTCAAACGACTTGCTGAATTCTTGCTTCTGATTGGTTTGCAGTCCACTGGTTTATTTTGGTATATTTTTGGTACTGCTCTAAATTTTTCTGGATTGACTGATTTATATGCAGGTTTTAATTGGTTCCAAATATTTTGCATATAATTCGGTTTATCACACTTGATTAGATTTCTATATTCTTTATGTGAGTCATTTGGTTTACTAGCTACAGATTTTTCTTATATTGATCATATTTAGTTGGTTGTTTTATGATTAACTACCGATTTCACATTGATTCAAATTGGTATATTCTCAAGCTAGATACATTGATTGGTTTATCTTTTCACTGGATTGTCTATTCAAGACAAAAGGGGGAGAGATATATGTGATGTAGGGGGAGATTTGATTTTGTTTTGGTTTACATATTTTTAAAATTGGTATTACAAATTGGTAGCTTAAATTTGGTATCACTTTGTTGGTGATTATTTAACAAATGTCTGTTTCAGAGATTATTCATATTGGTATCTATTATCGTTTGGTATCATTTGAATATATATATGTTGGTTTCATTTGTTCCTCCATACTTCACTGGGTATTTGTTTGTATTTTTCATGGGTGTAGGTATGTTTCAGGGATTAAAGATTTTAAGTTTACATCACATTCAGACAGTTCATGCTTGCCGGTGCTATATATTCTAGTCCGTGTCCTAGATATTTGATTTTGGGGTTATGGGATGGGATTTAGGCGTCATACGGATAGACGGCCCGACTTAGGCATTTCACTAGTTTAGTTTTGTCCCGAAATATTCGAAGGGGGAGAAGTGTAAGGACATAAATTTCTAATTGAGTCCCTGTATTGTTTTAATTTAATTTTGTGAACAAAACTGCATTTGTAATATTTCACAGGGAGTTTTTATTTTTTCACGATCCCACTTGGTCTATGACTTATTGAAGAAATTGAAGACGTTGCGGCAAAGCTTCAAAGAAATAATCATGCCGAAGTTTAAATTGGTGCAAGTGTTTTCGTCTTCAAAGTTATTTGCATTCCGAGATTACACAGGTATGAATGTGTATAATTAATGGTGCTCAGAATTATTTTTATATAAGATCAGCATGTATTTTTATAAAGAAAAATATTTTAAAATGTTTTTAAAAGTGTTTTAAAGTTTTACACAACGTTTTATTTTGATAAGCTCGAAATAGAGTTTGACTAATTTGGATCTCTCTTGGTAGAGACGTTTTAATCAGAAAGTCAAAAAGTCAAACTTTCGCGCTGTCGTTCAAACGACATAAGCTCTCGTTCGAACGAGATGCCTATGTCGCGCGAACGACGTGGCATTGTCGTTCGAGGGACACATTTTTTGAGGCGATACTAAATTGTTATTTAAAGCGTGGTTTCGTCAGAGTTTCATAAGTGAGCATTCTGGAAAAATAGTGTACCATACAATACATGTTTGCACATGTTTTCTATGGTTTCAAAAGTATAAACACATCCTTAGAGTTTTCAAAGATCCGAGCTATCATTCTTATATTCTTACATGATCTTATTGCACCAAGAAGTCTGTTCTATCATTGAACATCAAGGGTTTTGTGGTGAAGAAAAGAGAACGACTTCTTGTTTAACATCGTAGACGAATTAAAGCCAATCGGTGGACACCGAAACATACATGGACGCGTGTGTTGTGGACAGGTATCGTGGAAGATGGAATTTTTGCGTGGGCATTATTGAAGAATGGTAGAAGATCAGAAGGAGTGCCAAGACCCATGGGTATCGAGTCATTGAGTAAGGCTAATCTATCTTTGTAAAACCGTTATTCATAGTGATTATCTAGCTTGGGCCGTCCGAGGTTGTTTTCCCATTTTGGGTTTTTTCCTCGTACATCCGGTGTTGTGAGTATTCTTTACTTTATTTTACTTACTTTATTCACTAGATGCATGTTTTGGATTAATCAAGATAAAATTGGTTTAAAGTAAGAATTGGGTTTTTCGCAACTTCGTTTGGTGAAAATTATATGTTGAATAAGTTTTTGGTGAAAAATTGGTTTGGTTTGAAACACACGCATTTAGGGACCACCCCAGGTTTTTCAATTTGGTATCAAAGCTACAAAACATAATTTATTTGTTTTGTGATCCCGTGTGTTTGTTTTCTCTCGATGGATTCTCTAAGCTTCTACGATTTACATCGTTTGAATTTAAAGTTTGCAAAGCGTATTGAAATTTTGGAGAAAGAAAATTACGGTTTCAAAAATAGGATTGAATATTTGTAAATGTTTCGAATTCAAAGAGATACTTCTCGTGAGAAGTTGAATTCCTTGTTCAAAATTGGACAAAAAGGAGAGTGATGATAGAGTCCTCATTTTAGAAAAAGTGTTAGAGGATTTAAAAAATTCTAAACTTTATGCTGTTGAGGAAAATAATTCAATTAATGATTTTGTGGCACGAGAAAAGGCTCTTAGGTATAAGTTTGCTCACATTGAGGGGGAGAGAGATAACCTTCTAAGTGTAATTGTAAATTTAAAGAAGGACTCCGAAATGTTTGAGGAGTCTAATCCTTTGCTCGAATCGAAAGTTTTGAAGTTAAAAAATGATTTAAATGACTCGAGTAGTGATGGTAGCGGCTTATCTTGTTCTAGTGGTTCGAATGTAAAATCCAAAACCATAATTTGTTTTAGGGTGTCAAACACATCCGAGGGTATTATAAAAGGTCAACCTAAAGGTCCCGTTCCTCGTCGTATTTTCAAAGTTCGCATTGTGGTAGGGAAGGTAACCTTAGGAGTTTTTGTTTTGATCCTAGAAAAGACCCTAGGAAGATTAAACGTAGTGTCCCATTGGTTCCCAAAACCCATATTGTTCAGTATACACCATTTTTGGTTAGGAAATTAGTTTTGGAGATGCTAAATGCTTCGTTGGTTGATTCTCACGTAGGTGCACTTGATTCTTCCCATGCTAAATCTAAAGGATGATAGTGTTGACATGTTTGTCATATGCTAGTTTGCTTCATGATATATTCATTGCTAGTATAATGACACGTGTGACATTTTGTATTATAGTTTTCGTATTTTTGAGACCTGTTGAAAAAATACAAAAAGATTTTATTTTTGAGAAAAATTTTGAAAACCCAAAAATATTTTACTTTTATTTGAGTCAAAATATTGAAAGCCAAAAAGATTTTCCGCTTTTGTTTTTGAGTTTACATGTTTGATGTGGCATATTGGTGTGCTTGGACCCCCCTCATCGTTTTCATTTTCCATGTGGCTAGAACATTTGGTCATTATTATTGATGCTTAAAATCATCTTAACCATTGTTTATATGGTGTTGTTTTGAAGTTGATATACATTTTGATTCGACTTTTTATATATGCCAACATTGCACACATGCAAGAGTTTATATAAATGTTTGACTTGTCTTGAATATTTGAATTTAGTGAGGCGTTCTTATCTCATTCTTGTCATCTATGCGTAAGTAGACTTAAGGAGAAGTGTACATGTAATAACCATTTAACGTGAGGATTTAAATTGGTATCAATAATGAGTGATTCACGGGCAAGGGTCGCGAGAGTTCAAAATTGACTCTTTGTGAAAGTCACCGTTTAAAAGATCCCAAAAAGAAAATGCTATATGCTAAAAAAGGGCCAAATTAGTTTAGTTCATCCCAAAGAAAATATGATATTATTGAGGGAGTTTGGATGGATTAAAAATTTAAACGGGTTTTCACAACTAATCCTAATGCTGAAACATTGCAATTTGACGCTATTGTTTGTAGAATCAACAAAAGTCTCGATTTATGTGCATGTAGAATGTTTAATTCATTAATCTCACACTTTTATTGTCATATGGCTATGATAAAGTTTGATGATTTATTGCTATCAATTAGAGCTTCTTGATCGTTTTGACGTTGGAATGATGACTTATTTGTTGTAGTTTCACACCCATTCATTCCATATCCATGTTTGAGCACATCGGTACTATGTTTTCATGTAACTCGCATTTTTAATTTTTATGAGTTTTTGCGTTTAGTGTTAAAAGCTTACTGTTTTAACACTGTTTTTCTATTGTCAGGCCCTTCCACTAATTTTTTTCTGGAATTTTTTTCACTAGGCAAAAATATAATATATTTCTTGGAAAATGTGAAAATTTGGCAAGTCGCGAGAAGTCGTTCAAACGACATCCCTATATCGCGCGAACGACATTTGTACTTCGTTCAAGTGACATCCTCATTTCGTTTGCACGACGTCCTTGGCTCATTCGAAAGAATGACTGAATTCTTGCTTCTGATTGGTTTGCAGTCCACTGGTTTATTTTGGTATATTTTTGGTAATGATATAAGTTTTTCTGGATTGACTGATTTATATGCAAGTTTTAATTGGTTCCAAATTTATATTTTGCATATAATTCCGTTTATCACACCTGAGTAGATTTCTATATTGTTTATGTAAGTCATTTGGTTTACTAGCTACTGATTTGTTTTATATTGATCATATTTAGTTGGTTATTTATGATTATCTACCGATTTCACATTTCTTCAAATTGGTATATTCTCATGCTAGATACATTGATTGGTTTATCTTTTCACTGGATTGTCTATTCAAGACAAAAGGGGGAGAGATATATGTGATGTAGGGGGAGATTTGATTTTGTTTTGGTTTACATATTTTAAAAATTGGTATTACAAATTGTTAGTATAAATTTGGTATCACTTTGTTGCTGATTGTTTAACAAATGTCTGTTTCAGAGATAATTCATATTAGTATCTATTATCGTTTGGTATCATTTGAATATATATATATTTGTTACATTTGTTCCTCCATACTTCACTGGGTATTTGTTTGTATTTTTCATGGGTGTAGGTATACTTTAGTGATTCAAGATTTTATGTTTACATCACATTCAGACAGTTCATGCTTGTCAGTGCTATATATTCTAGTCCGTGTCCTGTATTTTTAATTTTGGGTTTATGGTATGGGATTTAGGCATCATACGGATTGACGGACCGACTTAGGCATTTCACTAGTTTAGTTTTGTCCCGAAATATTCAAAGGGGGAGAAGTGTAAGGACATAAATTTCCAATTGAGTCCCTGTATTGTTTTAACTTAATTCTGTGAACAAAACTGCATTTGTAATATGTCATAGGGAGTTTTTATTTTGTCACGATCCCACTTGGTCTATGACGTATTGAATAAATTAAAGACGTTGTGGTAAAGCTTCAAAGAAATAATCACATCGAAGTTTAAATTGGTGCAGGTGTTTTCGTCTTCAAAGTTATTTGCATTCCGAGATTACACAGGTATGAATGTGTATAATTAATGGTGCTCGGAATTGTTTTTATAAAAGATCAGCATGTATTTTTATAAAGAAAAATATTTTAAAATGTTTTAAAAGTGTTTTAAAGTTTTACACAACGTTTTATTTTGATAAGCTCGAAATAGAGTTTGACTAATTTGGATATCTCTTGGTAGAGACGTTTTAATCAGAAAGTCAAAAAGTTAAACTTTTGCACTGTCGTTCAAACGACATAAGCTCTCGTTCGAACGAGATGCCTATGTCGTGCGGACGACGTGGCATTGTAGTTCGAGTGACACATTTTTTTAAGCGACACTAAATTGTTATTTAAAGCGTGGTTTCGTCAGAGTTTCGTAAGTGAGCATTCTGGAAACATAGTATACCATACAATACATGTTTGCACATGTTTTCTAAGGTTTCAAAAGTATAAACACATCCTTAGAGTTTGCAAAGATCCGAGTTATCATTCTTATATGCTTACATGATCTTCTTGCACCAAGAAGTTTGTTCTATCATTGAACATCAAGGGTTTTGTTGTGAAGAAAATAGAACGACTTCTTGTTCAACATTGTAGACGAATCAAAGCCAATTGGTGGACACCGAGACATACATGGACGCGTGTGTTGTGGACATGTATCATGGAAGATGGAATTTTTTCATGGGCATTATTGAAGAATGGTAGAAGATCAGAAGGAGTGACAAGACCCATGGGTATCGAGTCATTGAGTAAGGCTAATCCGTCTTTGTAAAACCATTATTCATTGTGATTGTCTAACTTGGGCCGTCCGAGGTTGTTTTCTCAATTTGTGTTTTTTCCTCGTACATTCGGTGTTGTGAGTATTCTTTACTTTATTTTACTTACTTTAGTCACTAGATTCATGTTTAGGATTAATCAAGATAAATTGGTTTAAAGTAATAATTGGGTTTTTCGCAACTTGGTTTGGTGCAAATTGAAAGTTGAATAAGTTTTTGGTGAAAAATTGGTTTGGTTTAAAACACACGCATTTAGGGACCACCTCAGGTTTTTCAAATTGGTATCAGAGCTACAAAACATAATTTATTTATTTTGTGATCCCGTGTGTTTGTTTGTCTCTCCCGTGTTTGTTTTCTCTCAATGGATTCTCTAAGCTTTTACGATTTACATCGTTTGAATTTAAAGTTTGCAAAACGTATTGAAATTTTGGAGAAAGAAAATTACGGTTTCAAAAATAGGATTGAATATTTGCAAATGTTTCGAATTCAAAGAGATACTTCTCGTGAGAAGTTGAATTCCTTTTTTAAAATAGGGCAAAAAGGAGAGTGACGATAGAGTCCTCATTTTAGAAAAAGTGTTAGAGGATTTAAAAAATTCTAGACTTTATGTCGTTGAGGAAAATAATTCAATTAATGATTTTGTGGCACGAGAAAAGGCTCTTAGGGATAAGTTTGCTCACATTGAGGGGGAGAGAGAGAACCTTCTAGGGGTAATTGTAAATTTAAAGAAGGACTCCGAAATGTTTGAGGAGTCTAATCCTTTGATGGAGTCGAAAGTTTTGAAGTTAAAAAATGATTTAAATGACTCGAGTAGTGATGGTAGCGGCTTATCTTGTTCTAGTGGTTCGAATGTAAAATCCAAAACCATAATTTGTTTTAGAGTGTCAACCACATCCGAGGGTATTATAAAAGGTCAACCTAAAGGTCCCGTTCGTCGTCATATTTTCATAGTTCGCATTGTGGTAGGAAGGGTCACCTTAGGAGTTTTTGTTTTGATCATAGAAAAGACCCTAGGAAGATTAAACGTAGTGTCCCATTGGTTCCCAAAACCCATTTTGTTAGGTATACACCATTTTGGGTTAGGAAATCCGTTTTGGAGATGCTAAATGCTTCGTTGGTTGATTCTCATGTGGGTGCACTTGATTATTCTCATCCTAAATCTAAAGGATGATAGTGTTGACATGTTTGTCATATGCTAGTTTGCTTCATGATATATTCATTGCTAGTATAATGACATGTGTAACATTTTGTATTATAGTTTTCATATTTTTGAGTCATGTTGAAAAAATACAAAAAGATTTTATTTTTGAGAAAAATTTTGAAAACCCAAAAATATTTTGCTTTTATTTGAGTCAAAATATTGAAAGCCAAAAAGATTTTCGGTTTTTGTTTTTGAGTTTACATGTTTGATGTGGCATATTGGTGTGCTTGGACCCCCCCTCATCGTTTTCATTATCCATGTGGCTAGGACATTTGATCATTATTATCGATGCTTCAAATGATCTTAACCATTGTTTATATGGTGTTGTTTTGAAGTTGATATACATTTTGATTCGACTTTGTATATATGCCAACATTTCACACATGCAAGAGTTTATATGGATGTTTGACTTGTCTTGAATATTTGAATTTAGTGAGGCGTTCTTATCAGAGTTTATATGGAGGGCCTAGACCAAGGAGACCGCGTTACCTGGTGATTTGTAAACATTAACACGGTCTTTGAATTTCTCTTCTTCCATTACATGTGAGGGACCTTGATTCTTATCAGGATGCCACTTCAAAGCTGACAATCAAAAAGAGTTTTTGACATCCTCGAGCTTCAAAATACCTTTTACGGTAAAGCCAAGTAACGTTCTTTTAGAATACGAGCCTTCGACACATGACTCAACATCAGAGTCCATTTCACTTACCGTGTCCCATTCTTTATTTCTAGTAGCATTTATATTTTGTCTCCACTTGAATCCAACTGATGAACTTTGAAAAGAAAAAGAATACTCCCATGACTTGAAAGACCAAGTATACCATCTATTTCCAAATGTCGCTTGAAACGTTGTCCTGTGATGTTCACCAAACTCATCAAACTTCTTATTTTTAAACTTACGTTTCATTCTTTTGTGTTCATCTTTACTAGTGCATCGACCAAAATAATTTGATAGGGCTTTATTATTTTAATTATCTAAATGATCTACCTGTTCCTCTTACCCTCTATCTTCTTTGAAAGGTTCCTCATCAAATGTAATTTTAGGGGACCCACTAAAAGTTTTATTGGCATTTTATTGAGCTGTTGACATAGTTTTGGGTGTTGAACCATCAACTAATCACGTATTCCTTTCACCATTGTGATGGACTTTGGAACCTTTGTAGGTCTTGAGTTATTACCACGTTAGTGAAATTTAGCCTCTTTGAAGTCAGCCTGATGTATTGGTTTATGAACATTAGCATTCCTTTGGGTATGAAAAGGACCAAATAATAGCCTCACCTTCCTAGAGTGTTTACTTTGAAATTCTTCTTGAACATAACACATTTGGACTTTGGTTTCATAGACATTATTACTACTTTTATTAATCATATCTTGTCTCTTTCCTTTCGAAACCACCAATATATACATTCCAGCATAATATTCAATACACGTGATACATAGGTGCTTCATCATTTTTTAATCAAGTTATTTCGTCACTCAGGCTTCAAATTCGTATGTTCAACTTTTGTCTCATTCAGAATTCTACATGCCCTTTATTCCTTGGAAACTGAATGGATTGTACATCTATAACCATGGTACTCTCTTCTTTTGAATGTAATTTGATTTTCTCCTATCTGGTCAATTATTAAACCTTGATGTGAAGCACGTATCATGAATTAGTCAAGTGAGAGAAAATATTAGTTGATTTCATGATGTTTTTTAGCGTCAACTGATGGTTTTAACAATTTGTCTTTTAAGAGATAGTAAAAAATATCATCATTTTTGGAAATATCAAATGAGTATTTCTTTATCAATCATTTTGATTTACAAACAAAAGATTATGTTGTTCTGTCCTTTTAAAGTAGAGGCTCACAAATTATAGTCTCAGTTCCTATAATTTTAGCATCATCTATCTTAAAGTTAGTATGTTTATAATATGTTATGAAGGAGAAGTATCCCTTTCATTCTCTTCTTCTTGACAGGATTCATATCTAGATATCTTGGAAGTTAATTCTACCAAATCTCTAATCTTAGTGAAATGAATCTACTTTTGAAGTCTGAATTGTAAACCATTTTGTGCCAACTTTAAAAACTCTGATTCATGAAAAGATATTTTTTCTATCCCTTTTAAACATATTTATAAAATTAATAGCCTTTTCATTTGTCTTTTGGTTTAAACTGGCTAGGTCATCCATAAAACGTTCTGGATCAGTTTGGATGAATTGTGCATGAAACATATCCTCCATTTATTTCCAATTCTGGACGGAGTCTTGTGGAAAACTTATAAATCATGTAAAGACTGCATAGGTGAGTGAACTAGAAAACAAACTAAGTTTTAGATATTCAATTGTACCAACATCAGCACACTAACAAGTGAACCTAGCAATGTGTTATATAGTGGAGTTACTTCCGTCCCCTGAAAAAAGTGTAAAGGTTTGGAATTTCAAACCTTTTGCGAGTTCAATCATATCTATCCACTGACGATATGGCTTCCTATAAACTGGAGTTTGCATTCTTAAGCCATTGGTCTACATATTTTAAAAATTAATTCCACAATATTATTCCTTCCAACACCCCCCAGGTGGTAGCACAAAAGGTGGTGGAATTTGTGGAGGCACGATTTATAATGCTCAATAAAACATAGGCTAAGAGACTTGTGGTATTTGGTTATTTAACCTTCTACCTTTTCACTACCCCATAAGTTCCCATTTGAACACATGATTATTGACAATCCTATGGTCCGAAGCTTTTTGGAAGCCTAGATCAGCATCATTGGGGTAAATTCTAGTTATTACTACCATTGGGAGAGATGTTCTCCCCATTGGCTTTTTATAATCCAACTGTTTGTAGGTGGTAGATGGTGTTTCATGTTCCACTGGGTTGGTAATTCCTAGACCAGTGGTAGTGGAATGTCTTGCCATCCTTGTATTTTTTTCAAAGTTTATTTAACCTGTATTAGGTTTATAATTAAAAGGATGGTAAGGGTTTGTTTATTAGTTAAGTTTACACTAACTTGTGGTGCATACATCTGACCATTGGTTATCACCTCACTGGTTAAATCAAACCTACTGGTCACTGTGGTGATCATGGTGTTAAGATTCTGTACAATATTTTCAGTATAAGTAAACAATGGGTTCAGTTCATTAATCAATTCATCTTTGGATGTTCGTGGTTACATCAACGGTTGGTTAGTTTTAAATATTTTTGGCCCTTGGATCTATTGAAATATTCAAATATTGATTGTGAGCCACTGGTCCCCACTTTTGAGTTGTTTCAATTGTGGTTTACTTTGGAGTATAAATAAGTTGTCTTATGGATCCAAGTTCACCACCATTTTATGTTATATATTCTCTATGACATGTCCTAGACATTTGTAACCTTAGAACATCACTATTTTCCGATCGGTCATGCCATAAATACGCTTAGGATATTTTCACTTGTCTTGATAATTAAAGTTAATTTGGACTGCGAGCATGCTAGGCAAGATTTATGGTTTTTCCAGCCAAAGGTTTTAGCGTAGTAAAATTATTAAGTGATTGTGTTGCATTTAATGCCTCAGTGAAGACAACTTATATCTTCAAAGAGAGTGCTAAATTATGGTAATTAACTGGTAAAAAAGAAAATGGGAGGTGCATGAATCGAAATACAAATAAAGCTTTAAAATTGAAAAAAAGAAAGTGTGATAATGTATAATATTACACTATGAAATGTAAAGAAATAAATTAAAGACAAACAAACTTTTGAATAACTTTGAATGATGTTACAAATTACCTTACAATCTACTTTGAAAGAAACAATTGTATTAAACAAAGGAAAGAAAAGAAAAGAAAAAAGGAAAGAAAAAGAAAAGGAAATAAATTATAAATGTACGTAAATGCATTTTTGTAAGTGAGTCCTTTCCTCTTTTTTGGTCTCATTGCTTATTTATCGGGTTTCGTACCATGCAAAATAACTTTTCTAGAAATTGTTGGATAGTTATTCATCCAATTGATTTTTAACTCTCTTAGGTTGACTAGCATCCCCATTCAAACGGAATCAAATAAATTTTAACTACCATGCCAAAGTTGTGATACGTGTCACATATGTATATTGCACGTTGACTTCATTTTGATATAATAAATCGGTTGTTATTACCAATTTATTGACTTATTGTGACAACTCGCTATCCGAAATAAAGGTTGGCCAACCCTAAACCCCGATGAAACAGGAATAATTAATAGATACCATTCTCAGCATCACAATAAATCATACAGAGTATCAGGAATAACCACACAATATAACAGAAAACGGGTTATCAAAAATTTTAGTTTGTAATTTAAAGAAACACTTTCAAAAACCCATAATAGAAAAAGAGGATAGAAACTCCCACAAACATATATGTGTAATTAAATAGATAGGAAAGGACCGAATGTAGCGTCGGTCAATACCATCCATACGACATACAATAAGTTCACGTGTTATATAATACATCAATTATGCAATTACAACCATTTGGGCCACACGCCCGAATAAAGACTGATCTTAGCTAGAAAACAATAATAGGGGCATCTACACAAAATATCCCGTGATCCCCGCAAAATGTCACGGCTCCTCAAAAGACTCAGAGAAAAGATAGTCATTACGGGCGACCTTGCGGCGGAACACCCGAACGAATATAAAAGATAAATGCACAACGAGAAAACGAAGAACTGGTCAGAGGCCAGTTTTATATGATCACTAGATAAATGACAGGTATGACAATAATGTACAGGTAAGCATGGATGATATTCTAGCATGGTAACATCATATAAAGAACTAAGACAGTTAAATGATTATTAAAATAGAATTTAGTTATGCAAAGAAATAAAAGTACTTATAAGACTTTTTCATCTTTCATCATTTTCAATTCCATCTTCTTTCCATTCCTTATCAGGAATGCATTTATTACCATGTGCTCTTTATGGCACTTATCTCAATAGTATGCTCTTTGTGGCATATACTTTGCTCTTTATGGCATTAATGTTCCATCGAGTCCAACTCGATAATAAAATAGTTATAAATATAAATATAACGATTCTAAGACCACCCGTCCGGGTTTCCCCACTGTGCACGTCCCTAAATAACCATTATCTTCCAAGGCCTAACATAAGACAACTTGGGATCCTATCGCAAACGTCGGGAAGCGGCCATATGCCTGCGGGGTAGTCAAGACCACACCCAGAATCTCCTACCCATCGCAGAAAAATATAAAACAAGCGCTCATATGGTCTAGGACTATATCCACCATGCATTCACTAGCCAGGGGGCTTCACCTCACGCACGGACTTCCCTTAAGATGGTATTTAGAGAGGTGTGTAACATCCATTTTAATAATTTCCATTTCGTGATTCAGTAAACTGTGTTTTACTTTATCCATTTTACATTTTATCAAATGCATTATGGTATACTTCACATTATTATAATAACTTCGAAGAATATTTAAACTCCCAAGTTATCTCTCCCAAATGTCCTTGCTTGGACTTCGTAATAATCGTCAAATGAGATCTAGCTCGCATATACTCCTAACATCTCCAAATTCGACCTTAAGATTTCCTAAACTCTTATAGGACTACCTGACTGTTGATACCAAAATTAGTATGCTGATGTGGACGAATAATAAGAAGACACGTGTCAATCTACGTGGTCCAATAGCAACGAGGAAAATTATTCCCCCGACCAACATACTCACTCCGAGCAACAGGTATACTCCGAGGAACGCCCGTCTTCCGAGGAACACCAACCCTCCGAGGAACTCTTATCCTCCGAGGAACTCTTGGACGACGAGCAACTAAGGCGGTTCGAGCTGCATCTCGACCACAACATTAATTTCCAGATAATCAACAGTTCAACTATTCATTGAATGCTTATCATCTTCACACGTACGTTTGAAGAACATTAAGTGAATTACCCTTTCATATGTGTATCATTTAATGTAACACCCTTTCATGTACAACCTAAGGGCTATAAATACCTTGTATCACCCTCATTCAAGGGGACCGGAATTTATTGATAGCACTTGTAATCGAGAATTCCCAAACACTCAGCAATAACATAACAGTGGACGTAGGCCATTCATATAAGGCTGAACCACTTTAAAATCTTTTGTCTCATTTATTTATCTGTGATTAAATAATTAGAGTAATCTAGTTTTTTACATCAACAGATTGGCGCCGTCTGTGGGAACGATTGTTATTATCGGTTTTCACCAAAAATCATTCATCATCAATGGCGGATAATACAGAATCTAGCAATCGAAACACTGGAAATGTTGGAAATCCTCCAAATCCCTCTGCACCTCATGATCTGACCAGGATTATGACGAATCTGGCTCAAGGACAAACCGCCATGCAAGAAATAATGAGGTAACTCATACAAACCCTTCATGGCGGTGCACCTTCACGTTCAGGACAGCGAAGTGGTCAGAGGCAAACTATTTACTTTCTTCACGATCCAGGCATACTGAGTCATATCATAATGAGGAGTCTGATGATTTCTCTTATCAACCTGGGCGAACTTCATCAATAAGGGCTACAGATACTGATCAACGTATCACTCTCTCTCCAGAAAGACCCAGTGCCTTAGAAAGACTGAGTAGGTTGTCCCCTTTCAGTCAATTAGGCCCTAGGAGGAATAGGAGTCCACCTAAGACCATGTCGAGGAGTTTTCGACAACCATCAGATCTAAGAGAAGGATCAACACAATCACGACCAGTTGCTCATCAAGATAGATCTCAGGAGGCTACTTCAGAACGATCTATTGCTCGAACCAATAGGCCCGAGGAAGGAAATGAAGTGTGGAAAGGATCCCTTCAGCGGTTGGAGGATAGAGTGGGAGAAATGGCTAAGGCGAAGAATCCCCTACAACGAACTTTTGTTCAAGGGACACCTTTTGTCCAGGCCATTGTGAATTTTCCTACACCGTCAAAGTTTAAAGCACCTGTAGTGACCCCCAAATATGATGGAAAGACATATCCCGTTCTTCATATAGAGCAATATCAAGTTGCCGCCGATATCTATGTTGTCCCCGACGAGATGAGATGCAGAGCGTTCTCAGGAACTCTTACTGGAGCTGCCCAGATATGGTACAACAATCTTGCTCGGGGTAAGATTTCAACTTTCTTTCAGTTGGCCAAGTTGTTCATCGGTAATTTCTATTTTGGAGCAAAGCCAGTAAAATGAGTAGCACACTTGTTAAGTGTTAGACAAAAATCTGGTGAGAGTACTAGAGATTACATAACTCGTTTTAATAACGAGAAGCTGGAAGTCATAGATTACGAGGGGAAGACAGTAATCACCGCCTTGATGAGTGGGTTATTGCCTAATAAGTTGTATTACACCTTGGCGAAAGATCCGCCTAAAACTATGTCAGAGTTGATGGCAAAAGCGGCCAAAATCATGAATGCCGAGGAAGTTATGGCTGCAAAGAAGAATATGGATAAAGACACCAAGGTGGACTTCGACAAGTCTAAAAATAAAGAGCATAAGGGGAATGGCGATGACAAGCGTTCCAAAAATAATAAGTCATCATGGGAAGTCCTGAAGAAATTCGATAATTATACTCCCTTGAAAATGGGTATTAATCATGTCATGGAAGAAATCAAGAATAACGAGGAGGTAAAGTGGCCGAAGAAACTGAGGTCAGATCTTGATGCGAGGAACAGGGATAAATATTGCGAGTTCCACAAAGATCATGTCCATATGAGTAAAAATTGCATAGCTCTTCAGAACGAGATTGAAACACTCATCCGAAGAGGAAAGCTAGCAAAGTATGTTGATCGGGGAGGTGAAAGAAGAAATAATGATCGAACTAGAAAGATCTAGATCTCCTCATCGAGCGAAGGAGAAAAAGAAGAGAGGCCATGAAGATGATGCCGAGGATGACCCCGATCTTCCCAAGAAACCAAGGCAGCCAGAACGAGAGGTATTTTCCATACGTTTTGGGTCATTTGATTATAATGTTATTACAGGAGGAGATGCAGGCGGAGGAGATCTTACTGCAGAAAGAAAAGCTTACCTCGGAGAGGCACAAGCTTGCTCGTACATTCAGCAAATAAATTTGGCCGAGGAGGATCGTCCGAGGAAGGTAAACAAAGAGAAGCTGGTTATTAGCTTTTCAAAAAATGACCTGGCAGGTGTTCTTTACCCTCACGACGACCCTTTGGTGATCAAAATGAGGATGAAAGAAGTAGTGATTTCAAGGGTGCTGGTAGACAATGGCAGTTCGGCAGACATCATGTACTATTCATGCTTTGACAGTTTAAATTTGAAATTATCTCAATTGGAGCCTTATCACAGACCTCTTCTGGGTTTCGCTGGCGAGAAAGTTTTTCCACTTGGGACGATCAAGTTGGATATATTCATTGGAACTTGGCCTGCTTGTCGAACAGAGAGAATACGCTTCTTTGTGATGGATAAGAATGTGCAGTCAGCCTACAACATCATCATGGGAAGAGTTGGTTTGAAGAAGTTCAAAGCAGTCCCATCTACAGTACATCAATGTTTAAAATTCCCAATAAATTTCGGAGTGGGAGTGGTGAAAGGTGATCAAAAAGTAGCTCGAGAATGCTATTATTCATCTGCCGAGCAAGAGGAGCTTGAAGAGTCAAGGAAAAAGACTACTACTTACCAGATGGATGAAAGTACAGAAATTGAAACACTTGATCCGAGAGATGAATCCCAACTTGTAAAAGGACAGGTGGTAGAATCTACAGAAAATGTTATTCTGGACGACGAACACCCTGAACGAGTAACCCAGATAGGTTCGTCGTTGGATGCTTTAATAAAACAGGAGGTGATAACTTTCTTGAGAAACAGAAAGAAAACTTTTGCGTGGAGTCATGAAGACATGCCAGGAATAGATCCAAACTTCTTATGTCATGAGCTCAATGTGAATAAGGATATCAAGCCTGTAAAAAAGAGAAGAAGGGTATTTAGCCCCGAGAAGAATCAAGCTATTCAAGAGGAGGTCGACAAGCTCCAGAAAGCCCAATTCATTGAAGATGTGAAGTATCCAGAATGGTTTGCAAATGACGTGATGGTAAAGAAGAAAAACAATAAATGGAGAATGTGTGTTGATTTCACTGATCTCAACAAGGCCTGCCCAAAGGATCACTTCCCATGGCCCAGAATTGACCAACTAGTGGATGCTACCTCGGGGCACGAGCTGCTCAGCTTCATGGATCCTTACTCTGGTTACAACCAGATCAAAATGAAACCTGAAGACAGGGAAAGCACTTCTTTTATTACCCCTAGGGGAACTTATTGTTATAATGTTATGCCTTTTGGTTTGAAAAATGCAGGAGCGAAATATCAACGGCTGATGAACAAGGTTTTTGCCAAACAAATCAGTTGTAACATGGAAGTCTATGTCGACGATATGCTGACAAAGAGCAAGAAAGCTTCTGAGCATCTAGTGGACTTAGGTCAGACCTTTGATCAACTGGATAAATACCATATGAAGCTCAATCCGACGAAGTGCACCTTTGGAGTAAGAGAAGGAATGTTCCTCAGGTACATCGTCAACCAGCGAGGCATTGAGGCAAATCCAGCAAAGATCAAAGCTCTTTTAGGGTTGCGATCTCCAATGACGAAGAAAGAAGTGCAGAGTCTTACAGGACGAGTTGCAGCGCTCAATAGATTTGTATCTCGAGCAACTGATAGGTGACTTCCATTCTTCAAAACACTCCGAAAAACTTTTGAGTGGAATGATGAATGTGAAAAATCCTTTTAAGACTTGAAGAAATATCTGGGAACACCTCCATTGCTGTCCAGACCAGTGATGGGAGAAAAGTTGTACATATACCTGGCAGTATCAGAAAATGCAGTCAGCTCGGCATTGATCAGATTGGAGAATGGAGTCCAGAAGCCAATTTATTACACAAGTAAGGCTTTCCGAGGTGCAAAGACCAGGTACCCAAAGTTGGAAAAATTGATATTGGCATTAATTGAAGCAAGTAGAAGAATGAGGCCTTATTTCCAGGCCCATACCATCGTTGTATACATCGACATGCCATTGAGACAAGCTCTTCATAAGCCAGAAAAATCAGGAAGACTGATGTATTGGGCAATAGAGCTTGGTGAATATGATATTGTATATGAACCCAGATCGTCATTAAAAGGACAGGCTGTAGTAGACTTTATAGCAGAATTTACATATCCTGATACCCCCGAGGAGCGAAAGTTGCTCGCTAACCAACCTGTGGATGTTACAGGATCAACAAACATGAGTCCAGATAAACTCCGATTGGAAAAAGGGCTTGTGGATGTAGAAAGATCATCAAATTCAAACCCAGACCAACTCCGGTTGGTAAAAGGGCGAGAAGAGATGGTCGACGAAGAACAAAAAATACCAGGGGAGGATGAAAGGAAACAACAGATATTTCACCAAGGAACTCTGTCAGAAAAGAAATTTGAAGACGAGTTACCTATATGGAAATTATATGTAGATGGGTCATCTTGCACAACAGGTTGTGGGGCAGGGATTGTTTTGAACACCCCAGACGAGATTGACGTGGAATATGCCTTACGATTCCAATTCAAAGCTTCCAATAATGAGGCTGAGTATGAAGCCTTGATAGCAGGTCTTAATTTAGCAAAGATTATGGAAGCGCAACAAGTGATGGTATTCAGTGATTCTCAATTAATTGTGAATCAGATGATGGGAACGTATGCAGTTAAAGGAGAATTAATGGTCAAGTATCATGCAAAGGCGATGGAGTTGTTGGCAGAATTTGATGCCATTCAGTTAATTAGAATACCAAGAATGGAGAATGCACAAGAAGACGCACTGGCCCGACTAGCATCAGCTACTCGTACCGAGTTGCGAAGAACGATACCAATTGAGGTGTTAGAAAGTCGAAGCATAGATGAAGGCCTGATGATGAATGTTATTTCCCTTGATTTAGGACCATCTTGGATGGATCCCATCAGGGCATATGTCGAAGAAGGAGAATTACTGGAGGATAAGATCACTGCCAAGAAATTGATGTTTAAAGCTGCTCGGTATGTACTAACTAATGGTGTTTTGTATAGACGAGGGATTATCGCAGGTTTGCAAAGAAGTGTACATCCCTCGGAGGTGAAATAATTGATTGAAGAGATCCATGAAGGGTCCTGTGGAGCCCATGTAACAGGGCGGACACTGTTGCAAAGGGTGATGACGCAGGGATACTACTGGCCAACGATGATGGCTGATTGTATAGCCTATGCTAAGAGATGTGATAAATGCCAACGTTTTTCTTCCGTCCGACGAACTCCACAAGCATTGTTGACACCCATAACTTCCCCTTTGCCTTTTGCCATGTGGGGAATTGATTTGGTTGGACCACTACCAACGACCCGAGGAAGATTCAAGTACCTCGTCGCCGCAGTGGATTATTTTACTAAGTGGGAAGAAGCTGAGCCTCTGATTGATATGACATACAAGAAGGTGTACCAATTTGTTTGGAAGAATATCATCTGCCGATATGGTCTCCCTCATTCCTTCATCATAGACCATGGAACACAGTTTGATAACGAGGAGTTTGCTGCCTATTATCACCAGTCAAACATTTTGAAGGTTAATTCAGCACCAGGCCATCCTCAAAGCAATGGACAGACTGAAGTGACGAACATAACATTATTAAATGGTTTGAAGAAGAGGTTAAGTGAGGCTAAAGATAATTGGATTAATGAGCTACAATCAGTATTGTGGGCTTACCGAACAACTCCCCGAGCAGCAACTGGAGAATCACCATATATGCTGGCGTTTGGAAGTGAGGCTGTAATACCTGCTGAGTTGGGTCTCCCAACACACAGAGTGATAAATTTCAATTCCCCAATCAGTGACTTGATGAGAAGATTAGATTTGGACATGCTCGAGGAGGTTAGAGAAGAAGCATCCATTAGGAATGCTGCATATCAACAACGAACAGCTCTGTTCTACAACAAGAGGGTGAAGAAATTCGATTTAAAAGAAGGAGATTACGTGCTAAACAAGGTCATTCAGAAGCACAATAAATTGGAAGCAAATTAGCATGGACCTTACCGAGTTACAGAAGTTGTTCGACCAGGAACTTACCGAATAAAAACTCTAGAAGGAGAGGAATTCAAGAATGCATGGAATGCTGAACACCTACGCAAGTATTATCAGTAATGTAAAATTTAAAGCAGTTCTATCAATATGAATAAAACGATGATGTTTCACCATCTTCTCTCCTTTTATTGAAAGTTTTTCGGGGAATACTAGTGTACAACACTATGCTGCTCGACAGCAAAAAGAAGACGATAGTTCAGACCCAGTTGCTCGACAGTAAAAAGAAGACGATAGTTCAGACCCACGACCAACTCCGGTTGGTAAAAGGGCAAGAACAAACTATACTCCTTTGGTTAGGAGGCATACACTAGCGTGACCAACTCCGGTTGGTAAAATAACTAGTGGACACTGATAGTTCAGACCCACGACCAACTCCGGTTGGTAAAAGGGAGAGAACAAACTATACTCCTTTGGTTAGGAGGCATACACTAGCATGATCAACTCCGGTTGGTAAAATAACTAGCGGACATGATAGTTCGAGCGTGATCAACTTCGGTTGGTAAAATAGCGAGAACAAACTATACTCCTTTGGATAGGAGGCGTACACTAGCGTGATCAACTCCGGTTGGTAAAATAACTAGTGGACATGATAGTTCGAGCGTGATCAACTTCGGTTGGTGAAATAGCGAGAACAAACTATACTCCTTTGGATAGGAGGCGTACACTGATGTGATCAACTTCGGTTGGTAAAAGAGTTAGTGGACATGATAGTTCAAACCCATGACCAACTCCGGTTGGTAAAAGGGCAAAAACAACATTCTTAAAAATGCCAATCTCGGTTGGCTTGAAAACAAAATATGCTCTCAAATGCCAACTTATGTTGGTCGGGAGGTAAGATTATTACCGAAAATATAAAAGTTCCTCGAAGAATAAAATATTCCAAACTGAACCAAGTATGGTTGGTCGGGGATAAAAATCCACTAACTGTAGTTGGTCGACGAGGATAAAATTATCGACCTTAGTTGGTCGGACATATTTTATGAAAAAAAAATACCAAGTATGGTTAGTCGGGGATAAAAACTCTCACTAATTATAATTGGTCGACGAGCACAATTTAACAACCTTGGTTGGTTGGAAAAATTTTAATCATTTTTATACTCATTACTTTATTATTAAGTGATCGAGCAACATTTTTGATACTTGTAACCTTTTATTACTAGAATGGTCGATGAACCACAAAGTATTGTTATGCAATCACAAATATAAAAGTGTTAGACAAGTACAAAACAATAGCAATACAGATTTGCAAACAGAAAATCAAAGTCTTTCATTAAAATTCAAAACGAATTACAAATTACATGTATACTAACTACTACATTGAGATCCCTACTGTATTGGTTTCTTTCCCTCAGCTTTTGAAATAGGTTCCTCGCCAGCAGGAGGATCATTTAAGGTCTGAGGAGAATTAATAAAATTCAAGTCCTTCAGCATTCTGACATTCATTACTGAAGGTGTGTCCAAAAGATGCTCGGGACGAGATACCTCGATCTGAGAATGAAGATTGAAATCACCGAGGTATTGTGCAATTAAGCTCCGAGGAATGGCACGATCTGGGATCCATTCCTTGTCCAAATTGAACGGTGTCACAGGCAAGTCAAGCACCCCGAGGTCATAACAGTCCCACAAGTAATGTCCCTGTTCAAGTTTCAACACGTATAAGGCATTCAACCACCCTTGTTTATAGCCCTCATTAGTGGCATTCTGGATACGAGCATCTAAATGAAATAATGCATCGTTGTACCCAGCCATCCGAAATTCCCTAGGCTTCTTATGGAATTGGAAGGTTAGTCTCTCCAACTGCTCGTGAAGGCTTTTTGCAAAAATGTCCTTATTCTCTAAAGCAGACTTTGTCGCAGTAAGTTGATCCTCCAAAGTTAGGATTTTCTTGGACATTTCAGACAAAGACCGATCTTTTGCATTCAGTTGGTACTCTTGAGTTTCCAATGTTGACAGAGTACGAGCTTCTTCAATACTACGAGGAGATCTTGATCGACCCCGAGCAGGTGGAGTACTTCGTTCCTCGACAACATCCTGGGCAACTCTTCCTCGCCCACGAGAACCTCTTCCTCGTCCCCGAGTAGAAGTAGAAGTACCAGATCTTCGCAGGATATCCAACTCTTTCCTTAATTTGGCATTCTCAACCTCTAAGAAGGAAAATCCCTCATCGGTCACTGGGATTATCGTTGTTGAAGAAGAGTCTGTAGACTTATATTGTGCTAGTTCTTTCTGCAAATTATTATTCTCTTGCTCCAGCAGTTCAGCAATTTGTCTACAAGCTTCAACTTCTCCCTTTAGGGTCCTCTCCCGGACATCATACCCAGCAAGGAGTTTGTCGTAGCCCTTCTCGGCAGAAAGCTGTTGATATTTCTTTTCATACCCCTCATGTAACAAGGCATTTGACTCCTTGTACTAAGTCTGAAGATCTTCTAGAGTATATTGGAGCTCCTCGATCATATCATAGTAAGCCACGTTATTGGCCACAGCTCGATCAAGTAAGCCCTTCAGATATTGATAAGCTTCTACTGCCTGCTCTGAAGCACCATGGCCAAGGATGTCGGCAACTTCTGATTCACTGAGGTCTGCGTGACCAGCTTTATAATATTCATGGCATTGCTACATAAACTTTGTGTCATTAGCAAAAAAAGAGCCATCCTGGCCAGAAACTAACAGAGAAAGAAAAAGAAGATCAAGACAGAGTGCAGATAAAGAAGAGACAATCATATGGAAGAAAAGAACTCAAATTTTATTCGATTATAAGGCAAAGTTACAAAGATCTGGGATACAAAGTACAAGTAAAAGAAAAACAGAAAGAGAATACCGAAAAACTTAACACCTTTTCCTTGTCTCCTAAGACTTTCACGGGAGGCTGGGACGAGGAACTTGGTTGCTTGGTGGAAATAATGAGTTGGTCGACGGGAGCTGGAACTTGTTCTGGAGGAGCTGGCAGGGATGAAAGCTCCTCGTCAGCAAGCTGGGTAGGGATGATATCAGCCACTACCAATGAAGATTCTTCTGAGGCAGCTTCGTCCTCTTCTTCATCCTCGATGGCTGAGGGAGGACCAGGGAGATGCTGTTGAAATAGCTCGGAGTCCTCGCTCACCTTAAATTCTTGCAAAGCTGCAACCCATCCATCTCGGAAGTATTTCAAACTTCCATATTGCACCTGAGTCATCATAGCAGCTACTCCCTTGTTCCACCCTTTTTCCCAACCTGTGCTGAAAGACTTCTTTATTGCCTTCTTTCTTTTCATTTTCTCTGAGGAGAGCTTCTCGGATAGAAGGTCCTCGGAGGCTTTCAGCTTGGACTCCAACTCCTCCTTCTTACGATTTGCTTCAGGCAGAAGGGTCAGCTCTTCCTCAGTTGATTTCATCATATTTTCAAGCTCCTCGAAGGTAGTGAGCTTCTCTGAGTATTTCTTATTCTCCCTCTCCAAGTCCTTCACTTTATTTTGAAATATTCTCCCATCATCGATTTTTGGAGACTGAGAAATTAAATTTTGGGAAAATAAAATTTAATTGAATTGGAGAATTTCAAAATTTGGGAACTTAGGCCCGAAAATAAAGAATATTTCAAAGTATTCCGGATGATATTTTTGAGGGTACCATCGATCCCGAGAGGGTCGAGATAGTCAAAATGACTATCATTGGGTCTTATTTCAGCTCCGGAATGTTTTTAAGCTATTTTGACTTGAATTGGAGTAAACGAGTCATTTAAAGTGTGTATTAACTTTTAAAATTGGGATTTTTTTTTAAAGGTTTATGTGGCTTACGGATTAAGCCATTCTCATTTGAGAGAAAGGAAGAGAGAGAGGAAGAAAAGCTTGGGGATTTCCATCCCAACCGCGACATCGAGGACGATCCAACCTCTACAAATCTGAGGCAAGTGTTTAATCTTGCTAAATAGCTATTGTGTATTTCATTTCATAATTTGTGGGGTAAAGAAATGGATTTTTGGGTATAAATACCAAAACCTAGATTTTTGGGTTTAAATCTTGAAATCAATGTTATTCTATGGTTTAATCCCATATAAATGGTTGGGATGAGATGTAGGATGGGTTTTCTTGTTAATAACATTATTGGGTTAAAGATTTGGGGCTTGGTGATGATATTTGGGTATTAAATTCGTGGGGTTTGCTGAAATGGAAAATCGGCCAAGGCAACTGGTATGGCCAGTCGACCGCGGTCTGGGGACCGGTCGACCGCGCCTTAAGGAAAAACCTACTACATTTCTTCGTAGGCAAAATTTGGACCCGCGGTCGATCGGGGGTCTGGGACCGGTCGACCGGTCCCCTGATTTTAGCCCAAAACTTGGATTTCTTCTCCCCCTTTTCTTTTGGAGTTTATTCTTAGGGGCTTCCTCAATGGGCTGTTTTATGGGTTTCCTAAGATGAATTCTAGCCCTTTTTGGTTGGGTTTGTTGATTTGGGGTTCTCTCTTATAAAGTAAGAGATATATTTTGGTGACTTATAGGGGGTCTCTCACTTAGTATCTGATAGTGGGAACTTCTTGGAATCATTGGATAAGAAATATCCATGTATGTTGTGAAATTTCTAGGCGACATTTATGTCAAATCCTTATAAGGATAGGATATGGTTAAGATATAATTTGGGGCCAAATGAAAGAGAGTGGTTGCATACTCTTTAAAGAGTGAGGGCTCTTATATCCTTAGAAAAGTTTAGTCTAAGGGAAATTGATAACTCAATAGGAGTGAGGGTTCCTGATTTCGACTCGAGCCATAGGTGACATTGAGAACGCTTTGGGATCGTACTATCGACTAGAATAAGCGGTAGCATAAATTCTAGTTAGGATAGTTTTCACGTATTATGGGGATATGACCTGTGAGATTCCAATACTTGAAATGAGGTTGGAATAAATTGAGGCTTTAGACTATTAAGTCATGTGTGTGCTTATGGTTAAATAGTACAAAGGTAAATATTGTACTTTTAGTTATGGATGAAACGTGTAGTGATGGATTCCTACGCATACTCTTGGGTGATAACCCTAATGTTGAATATATATGTATAGATATATACATATGGTTTTGGGAGACTCTTCATCTTAGGAAAAATGATTGAATATGTTTCAAGTGAGGGATTGTATTCACATATCGAGGTATATTTATTGGAAATTGTGGTGACGGCTTGTATATTGAGGATTATGTATACTCATAGCCGGGTTTATATATCTTATACATATGAACGGGAATTAGTTTGTATATATATTGATATAGCGATGTGTGAATTTATGTACATATATCTATGTATGAATGTGTATATATAGATATATTTTATGTTGTGAACATACATGGTATGGATATCTAAACCATATATGATGGTTTATTATATTGTATCATATGATGGGATCATATGGGTGTATGTATATTGCGTATGTGAGCAATATATATACTTATATAATGGTTTATTATATTGGATCATATGATGGGATCATATGGATGTATGTATATTGCGTATATGAGCGATATATATACTTATGTGGTTAAGCATACCCCGCTCGTGCTATCATTGGGAAGTTTTCGCGCAGAGGGTGAGCATCCTAGAATATAGAGCAGGGTGTGGATATTCCCAAGGTCATAGTCGTCCCTTGTGTTATTATATGATATAGATATATATTTTTGGTATGAGACGTGGTGGGTATGTTTCGTCTCATTGCCGGTTGGAACTATGGCCGCTTCCCGGGACATCGTGTGTGTGTGTTACCATGAGGTGGGTGTCGTTGATCCCCACCAGGTGGTCCCCAGTTGTTACGTGAGTCGGACTCTGGGAAGATGATATCATTGATGCAGTTTTATCGGCGCTACATATAGCCGGGTATTATATTTACTTGGCCATTGTACATCATATATGGTATGTGCACTTGGTCATGGGTATATGGATGATTGGTATATGTATATATATGGTGAGCATAAATACCTATATATATGTATTTATATATTCTATATAGAAAAGGATATAGAATTTGGTAAAGTACATCTTAGATGATTATGGTGTACTAGATTGATGGGGGTTGATGTATCGCACATAAGGTATTATTCGGTTACATCATCCCAAGGATATTATTGGAGATTCTTTTATTTTATTTCTTTTGTTTTCTTTTCTTTCTTTCTTTCTTTGATAGTTAGTTTAGCAATAATGGTAGTACTATATAGTATGTTAAGAATTATGGATCTCTAGGATCGACATTGCCTAGGAGTAGTGTAACGAGGGGGTCCTTGTTTGGATTTCGCTTTGCGAGACGCCTCACGCACAAAACGCAGTGCTATGTCGAGAGTTGAGAAAAGTAATTCTATTTGTGGCATCTCGGATCTCTGGTCTTGACCTTGTCAGGAGTAGTGTAACGGGGCGGTTCCTTATTTGGATTTCACTTGCGAGACTCCCCACGCATGAAACGAAGTACAAGTTTGAGATTAGAGAGAGGTTTTGCCAATATTCCATGTGCATGATATTAGGAATATAAATTCTTATATTTTAGCCTATATATATATATATATATATATATATATATATATATATATATATATATATATATATGTATGTATGTATATGTATATATGTAGGGGTAACGTATTTAGAATTGAAATTCATGAGATTATGAATCGGAATCCATTAAGCCTTTTATGGCATAATTGTTGTTATCATAATCTAGTAGGATTAAGGTTGGGTCCTTGTATTATGAAGGGAAAGTAGCTTTCGTGGGTATAGGCTAGGCCTATGACAAGTTAGGTTGTCCTAATAACAATATGGGGTAATTTAACTAAAACTTGAGGACGCGAATAGGTGCGCGCCTTTAGATGAGAGGTGAGTTGGGGTTCCACGAGAGAGCGGTCTCAC
This sequence comes from Sambucus nigra, assembly GCA_949130495.1. NCBI lineage: Eukaryota > Viridiplantae > Streptophyta > Magnoliopsida > Dipsacales > Adoxaceae > Sambucus > Sambucus nigra. The sequence goes on along the minus strand of OX422207.1, from coordinate 343,847,434 downwards.
TTTAATTATGAAATAAGTGCACCGATAATTATTATGCATGGTTAACACACTTGCTAAATATTTTTCACATTCGGGGCTCTGACCCGTTTACTTTTCTCTCCTCCTTGTATATATATATATTACCACATGTATCCTACTGCATGGATGCCGGATGACTTTCTATCCAGAGTCATGGGAGCCGTGACAGGTGCGGACGGTTGCGGGATGTTTCATGTAGCCGCTTCCTACTTCTTTAAAATTCTAGGTAGGATTCATGTTGTATATCGGGTTTGTACCCAAGGGATATTTATATACATGTTTATATTTATTCCATTTCAGTTATTGTATTGGCTGTGACCCGACAGCTTATTCGGGTCTACTTTGTGTAGTACATTCGGTTGTATTTATTTAGTTCATTTTATTTCTAGCATTTCATTTATCTTAGTTCTTGCATGCATCATTCTTTTTCTTTAGTTGTAGTGTTAGTGTTGGTTTGTTGTCTGTTGCGTTTTTATTTTAATTTTTCATACCCCGCTTATGTGATTTCGGGTAGTTAGTCCTATATTGTATAGTACCGATAGTTGATGTTGAGACTGGACCATCTGAAACTCCTGATTTAATATAGTATAGGGCTGGCCACCCGTTATTATTTTAGGCGGGTTGTGACAGATGGTATCAGAGCATCAGGTTCTAGATTCCTTAGGATCTGTGCGAGTTATGGATTCTTCCATTAACGTTCTTGACATAAAGCCCTATAAATAGGACTGTTGTGTTCACTGCGTTGTTTTCTTCTGTGAAGTATATTCACTTAATTGGCGTTCTGATAACAGTTGCTCTTGTTTCGTTTCAGACGTCGCCTAGATATTGTCGTCTAGGAAAGGATAAGATTAGAAGTACAATACCCATAGCATATTTTGGGTACGCTGTAGTCGGGGGTATTTGTTTTCCCCGGTTCCGAAGGAGTTATTGAGGAGGTTCTGGCAGTGGTTCGAGGTGATTTATCGGCAGTCGGGTAAGAAAGGAAAATTTACTCGATTGGCGAATCTTGGTCTTAGTAAGGAAAGTCCTAGGAGAGGCATGTAGGGTAGTCCTTGGGAGGTATAGATTGAGAATCTGTTAACCTTAGTTAGGAAACCTGGTTTTGGTGACTCTTACCGATGTGAGGTAGGTGGATTTGTCCCGATATTAGGAGTACCGCCTTCTAAGATGAGGGAGAATGCCTTTGGAGACTCAGTTTCGTTGTTGTAGGACGGAGGGAGTTTTTGGCAGTTGCAATCGCGCCTTGCCCTTCAAAATGGTTAGGAAGGGTTTTGAGGAAGATGTTTCTCTTGTGGAGAAATAGGCTTAGGGATAGTGATTGTCCTAGAAGAAGTTCAGGACCCTAAGTTGAGATTCTAGGGCAAGGGGAACCCTTGAGTTACGGAAATGTAAGATATAATACCTTTCTTTGGGTTTAAGTTACACTTGTGCAATATTGGGAATGTCGCATGTGAGGTGTGATGAGTAGCTAACCGCTATACCGCTAGGGTGTATAAAATTTTTCCTAGAGGAGGAAGTGAGCAAGTGTGGCCTTTGTATGGCGTCTTTGGAGATGTTACACCTTTTCATGACTGAGAGGTTCAGAGTTGGAGCGTATAGTTTAGCTCATATTTGTGCTAGTTTTGATAACTAGGGATTGACTAGAGTATTGTATTCTTTGATGCCTTGTGTTTTAAACATAAGGTGCTTGTTTGGCGTGTCGAAAGACGCGGGATTTATTTATATGGTATTGTTGCATAGGCCCTCGGGAAATATCTAAAATATGGAAATCTTTCTTTTTATAAAACCTTAACCCTGGTTCAACTAATCTCAATCCCCGACCTAGCTACACAGTAGTGTATTGGGAGGGTTCCTTATTTGGATTTCGCTTGCGAGACCTCCCCCGCACGAAGGTGGCTAGTGTCAGGAATTGAGGAGAGTTCTACCATTGGGAAATTTTAAACTTATATATATTTAGTATGTTGTTATGGATCATATTGCTGAGGGTTATGTTGTGATTTGGGGCTAATGGAGCCTGATCATGATTTTACGAGTGGAAACTCGGATACAGGGTGAATGGGCGCCCTGGGTAGTAGTTGCTTTAAAACTATATGGTTCGATATGAGAACCAGGAAGGATCGGTATAGTTATCCTAAGGATTCATGTGAGGACTAGATGATATTGAGGTCCTAAGCATGTCTTAAATTTCGCGAACGAAATTTTTGTAAGGGGGGAAGTGTGTAACAACCCTCGATTTTTGGAGACTGAGAAATTAAATTTTGGGAAAATAAAATTTAATTGAATTGGAGAATTTCAAAATTTGGGAACTTAGGCCCGAAAATAGAGAATATTTCAAAGTATTCCGGATGATATTTTTGAGGGTACCATTGATCCCGGGAGGGTCGAGATAGTCAAAATGACTGTCAGTGGGTCTTATTTCGGCTCCAGAATGTTTTTAAGCTATTTTGACTTGAATTAGAGTAAACGAGTCATTTAAAGTGTGTATTAACATTTAAAACTGGGATTTTGTTTTAAAGGTTTATGTGGCTTACGGATTAAGCTATTCTCATTTGAGAGAAAGGAAGAGAGAGAGGAAGAAAAGCTTGGGGATTTCCGGCCCAACCGCGACATCGAGGACGATCCAACCTCTACAAATCTGAGGCAAGTGTTTAATCTTGCTAAATAGCTATTGTGTATTTCATTTCATAATTTGTGGGGTAAAGAAATGGATTTTTGGTTATAAATACCAAAACCTAAATTTTTGGGTTTAAATCTTGAAATCAATGTTATTCTATGGTTTAATCCCATATAAATGGTTGGGATGAGATGTAGGATGGGTTTTCTTGTTAATAACATTATTGGGTTAAAGATTTGGGGGCTTGGTGATGATATTTGGGTATTAAATTCGTGGGGTTTGCTGAAATGGAAAATCGACCAAGGCAACTGGTATGGCCGGTCGATCGCGGTCTGGGGATCGGTCGACCGCGCCTTAAGGAAAAACCTACTACATTTCTTCGTAGGCAAAATTTGGACCCGCGGTCGACCGGGGGTCTGGGACCGGTCGACCGGTCCCCTGATTTTAGCCCAAAACTTGGATTTCTTCTCCCCCTTTTCTTTTGGAGTTTATTCTTAAGGGCTTCCTCAATGGGCTGTTTTATGGGTTTCCTAAGATGACTTCTAGCCCTTTTTGGTTGGGTTTGTTGATTTGGGGTTCTCTCTTATAAAGTAAGAGATATATTTTGGTGACTTATAGGGGGTCTCTCACTTAGTATCTGATAGTGGGAACTTCTTGGAATCATTGGATAAGAAATATCCATGTATGTTGTGAAATTTCTAGGCCGACATTTATGTCAAATCCTTATAAGGATAGGATATGGTTAAGATATAATTTGGGGCCAAATGAAAGAGAGTGGTTGCATACTCTTTAAAGAGTGAGGGCTCTTATATCCTTAGAAAAGTTTAGTCTAAGGGCAATTGATAACTCAATAGGAGTGAGGGTTCCTGATTTCGACTCGAGCCATAGGTGACATTGAGAACGCTTTGGGATCGTACTATCGACTAGAATAAGCGGTAGCATAAATTCTAGTTAGGGTAGTTTTCACGTATTATGGGGATATGACCTGTGAGATTCCAATACTTGAAATGAGGTTGGAATAAATTGAGGCTTTAGACTATTAAGTCATGTGTGTGCTTATGGTTAAATAGTACAAAGGTAAATATTATACTTTTAGTTATGGATGAAACGTGTAGTGATGGATTCCTACACATACTCTTGGGTGATAACCCTAATGTTGAATATATATGTATAGATATATACATATGGTTTTGGGAGACTATTCATCATAGGAAAAATGATTGAATATGTTTCAAGTGAGGGATTGTATTCACATATCGAGGTATATTTATTGGAAATTGTGGTGACGGCTTGTATATTAAGGATTATGTATACTTATAGTCGGGATTATATATCTTATACATATGAACGGGAATTAGTTTGTATATATATTGATATAGCGATGTGTGAATTTATGTACATATATCTATGTATGAATGTGTATATATAGATATATTTTATGTTGTGAACAAACATGGTATGGATATCTAAATCGTATACGATGGTTTATTATATTGTATCATATGATGGGATCATATGGGTGTATGTATATTGCGTATGTGAGCAATATATATACTTATATAATGGTTTATTATATTGGATCATATGATGGGATCATATGGATGTATGTATATTGCGTATATGAGCGATATATATACTTATGTGGTTAAGCATACCCCGCTCGTGCTATCATTGGGAAGTTTCCGCGCAGAGGGTGAGCATCCTTGAATATAGAGCAGGGTGTGGATATTCCCCAGGTCATAGTCGTCCCTTGTGTTATTATATTATATAGATATATTTTTTTGGGATGAGACGTGGTGGGTATGTTTCGTCTCATTGCCAGTTGGAACTATGGCCGCTTCCCGGGACGTCGTGTGTGTGTGTTACCACGAGGTGGGTGTCGTTGATCCCCACCAGGTGGTCCCCAGTTATTACGTGAGCCGGAATCTGGGAAGATGATATCATTGATGCAGTTTTATCGGCGCTACATATAGCCGGGTATTATATTTGCATGGCCATTGTACATCATATATGGTATGTGTACTTGGTCATGGGTATATGGATGATTGGTATATGTATATACCTATATATATGTATTTATATATTCTATATAGAAAAGGATATAGAATTTGGAAAAGTACATCTTAGATGATTATGGTGTACTAGATTGATGGGGGTTGATGTATCGCGCACAAGGTATTATTCGGTTACATCATCCCAAGGATATTATTGGAGATTCTTTTATTTTATTTCTTAAGTTTTCTTTTTTTCTTTCTTTCTTTCTTTCTTTCTTTGATAGTTAGTTTAGCAGTAATGGTAGTACTATATAGTATGTTAAGAATTATGGATCTCTAGGATCGACATTGCCCAGGAGTAGTGTAACGAGGGGGTTCCTTATTTGGATTTCGCTTTGCGAGATGCCTCACGCACGAAACGCAGTGCTATGTCGAGAGTAGAGAGAAGTAATTCTATTTGTGGCATCTCGGATCTCTGGTCTTGACCTTGTCAGGAGTAGTGTAACGGGCGTTTCCTTGTTTGGATTTCGCTTGCGAGACTCCCCACGCATGAAACGTAGTACAAGTTTGAGATTAGAGAGAGGTTTTGCCAATATTCCATGTGCATGATATTAGGAATATAAATTCTTATATTTTAGCTTATATATATGTATATATATATATGTATATGTATATATTGAGGGGTAACGTATTTAGAATTGAAATTCATGAGATTATGAATCGGAATCCATTAAGCCTTTTATGGCATAATTGTTGTTATCATAATCTAGTAGGATTAAGGTTGGTTCCTTGGATTATGATGGGAAAGTAGCTCTCGTGGGTATAGGCTAGGCCTATGACAAGTTAGGTTGTCTTAATAACAATATGGGGTAATTTAACTAAAACTTGAGGACGCGAATAGGTGCGCGCATTTAGATGAGAGGTGAGTTGGGGTTCCACGAGAGAGCGGTCTCACTTTAATTATGAAATAAGTGCACCGATAATTATTATGCATGGTTAACACACTTGCTAAATATTTTTCACATTCGGGGCTCTGACCCGTTTACTTTTCTCTCCTCCTTGTATATATATATATTACCACACGTATCCTACCGCATGGATGCCGGATGACTTTTTATCCAGAGTCTTGGGAGCCGTGACAGGTGCGGACTGTTGCGGGATGTTTCATATAGCCGCTTCCTACTTCTTTAAAATTCTAGGTAGGATTCATGTTGTATATCGGGTTTGTACCCAAGGGATATTTATATACATGTTTATATTTATTCCATTTCAGTTATTTTATTGGCTGTGACCCGACAGCTTATTCGGGTCTACTTTGTGTAGTACATTCGGTTGTATTTATTTGGTTCATTTTATTTCTAGCATTTCATTTATCTTAGTTCTTGCATGCATCTTTCTTTTTCTTTAGTTGTAGTGTTAGTGTTGGTTTGTTGTCTGTTGCGCTTTTATTTTAATTTTTCATACCCCGCTTATGTGATTTTGGGTAGTTAGTCCTATATTGTATACCACCGACAATTGATGTTGAGACTGGACCATCTGAAACTCCTGATTTAATATAGTATAGGTCTGGCCACCCGTTATTATTTTAGGCGGGTTGTGACAGTTTTCCTCGTTGCCTTGCACTTCAGGAATAATCCAAGTCTTTACCGAGCTCATTGCAGAGCTCGGGGGAATAATGGTTGGAACACCAACTCCACTAGTTTGGAGCTGGGGAATGACTTCAGAAAAACTAACCGAGGAAGACTTCTTTAATCTCCTCGGTGTCTTCTAAACAACCTCAACCAAAGAAGAATTTTTGGTTGGAGAGATAGTGATTACTTCCACAGGCGCATCCTTCTATACAGGAGCCACTGGGGGCTTCTCGGCGACCTTCTGAGGAGCAGCAGAAGGGGCAGCATCCATTTTATTTGTCCCCTTTGGGACATCAGCTTTATTTCTCTTTCCATCTCCAGCAGATGAGGTCTCTTCAAAGAGAGCAAGAACTCTTCTCTTGCCCATCTTCTGACTCAAAGGAATGTGAGAGTCTGGTGAAGAGTCTTCAGAAGCTGGCAATGGTTCGCTAATGCTAGCCACAGGACGAGCAGTATAAGAGGATGTATAGCTCCTGTACTGCAGCAAGTATGAAGCAGACCTAGTGTGCTCGTCTGCAACCTTCTGATGCAAACTCCAGATATGTTTTAAATGCTTGATATTAACTTATGTTTCTTTTGGAGTTTTTCTCTTGCTGTCAACTGCAAATAAAAACATAGTGAAATATCAGTCATACATTTTGTCAAACACAATGAAATCATAATTTCAGAAAATAAAATAAGATGAAAATAACCTATCCCATTGCCATATGGAGGGCATTTGGGACCCTCATATACTTCGTCTCCAACCAAAGGGGCATGTTGCCAATTTTTTACAACTACTCCATGTTCAAAATAATCCCTGTTGGCATCAGGGAGGTTGACTACTAGAGCCCTATTCAAAAATCTAGTTTTTAAATAATAAACATTGTCTAAAACATCCCATCTATAACAATACATAATCTCAGGAATTCCTATACGAGTTCCATGAGTTTAATTTAACCTATACCCCACATTAACTATTCTCCATGTGTTGGGGGCTATTTTTGCAGGGACAACGTCGAAATACTGACAGAACTCTAAGCATAAAGGTTTTGGTGGAAAAGAAAATCCACATTCAGCAATAAAGAGGCTAGGGAACCAATGTCCCTCAGCCAAATCAAAATAACTTGAAGGCTCAGAAAGAACCTCTAAAATTACCCAAGATGGAATAGAGAAATCAGCACGGAATTTCTCAAGAGACTCAATAATGTAAACCATGATGAATAAAAGAAGAAGGAAGAAGAGCTTACAGGGAAAAAGGAGATCTGTTGACAAACAAACGTAGAAAGGGATGGACGCACATGAGAGAGAAAAGCTATAGAAAACTCGAAAGCATAAATTGAAAAGGTAGAAGACGATGGGATTGCCTCTGAAGCTTAAATACTTTGCCTTGGGAAACGGCGAAAGAAATTATTACAAAAAGGAAACTATTACGCTACCGGCGGCTAAAAGGATAAAAGGGGCACGAAGATCGAAGCGCCTATAAAAATGCAAAAACGCGGATTCTGTGAATTTGGAAGGAAATTCAAATATGAAGAAAAGGCTCCTAAAACCCAGGAAGGTCATTTAATATCGCCATATACCGAGAAAGAATGTTCCATACTCCTCAAACTTCGAAATATGAAACATTGGGGGCTTCTGTTGATACCAAAATTAGTATGCTGATGTGGACGAATAATAAGAAGACACGTGTCAATCTACGTGGCACAACAGCAACGAGGAAAATTATTCCCCCGACCAACATACTCACTCCGAGAAACAGGTATACTCCGAGGAACGCCAGTCTTCCGAGGAACACCAACCCTCCAAGGAACTCTTATCCTCCGAGGAACTCTTGGACGACGAGCAACTAAGGCGGTTCGAGTTGCATCTCGACCACAACATTAATTGCCAGATAATCAACAGTTCAACTATTCATTGAATGCTTATCATCTTGACGCGCACGTTTGAAGAACATTAAGTGAATTACCCTTTCATATGTGTATCATTTAATGTAACACCCTTTCATGTACAACCTAAGGACTATAAATACCTTGTATCACCCTCATTCAAGGGGACCGGAATTTCTTGATAGCACTTGTAATCGAGAATTCCCAAACACTCAGCAATAACATAACAGTGGACGTAGGCCATTCATATAAAGCTGAACCACTTTAAAATCTTTTGTCTCATTTATTTATCTGTGATTAAATAATTAGAGTAATCTAGTCTTTTACATCAACACTGACAGAATAAATGCCTAAACATTTCTTTCAATCTCCCCCACCCCTCTGACAGGAAACCTAGATGAATCCCCTTTCGAGTCTAGGGAGTCGACCGAACTCAACTAATACTCTAAGGCCCTATTTTTACTTCATTTAAGAAGGTCCCTATGTTCCTATGAAAATAAGAGGTTAAAGAGTGAAAATAAAATGTTTGGGAAGAAAACAGGGGACCGGTCGATCGGTCCCAATACCGCGGTCGATCGCGTCTCAAGATTTGGCCTAAGAAGAAAAGCATAAAGTTCATTTCGGCAGGACCGATCGACTGGTCATGGGAGCGCGGTCGACCGCGCCATATTTTTAGGTCTTTTTATAATTTCAGTAAACCCTCTCCCGTAGACCCGGTCGACCGGTCTGCGAACCGCGGTCGACCGGTCTGAGCATACCTAGACCAAGACTTCCTAATTTCAAGCAAATCCCAAAGCCAACTCATTTATTCTCACCAACACAACATAAATGCTACTACTGCTACCATCAACATCAGCAATCATTCAACTATCCTTTAATGATTTAAACCCAACCAACATCCAAACCCTAAACTAGTAAACCATAAAAAAATACATCATTCTCACACAAATCATTTATCTTAAACCATAAATAGCGAGTAGTAAACTTGCCTCAATGAAGAAAATGCAGATTTTCTTGGAGTGGGAGCAAGAATCCTCTTAAATCTTCACTTCCCTTTCTTCTCTCTACTCTTTCTCTCTCTCTCTTTAGTTCTCTAGCTTTAGGAGAGAACATTAGGTGAATAGTGATTCCCACAAGACATAAATCGTGCCTTTAGCCAAAAACCCAATTCAATTGATAAATATTGCGATAAAATAATACGCAATTGCATATTTAAGGGATAATCAGTCAAAAATGCCCAAAATCTCAAAACACATAATGGCACAATATCTGACTATCTCGCACGTTCCGGAATCAACTGCGGCCTCCAAATTATCATTTGGGCATTTTATAAATCAATTTAAGTTCCGGTCTCATTATTAAGCCAAATATCATTTTAAATTCATATGATATTAATAAGCATAACATAACAATATTCACCCATAGTTATGGTATATATGGAAACTTATAGTGAATATTAGCTTTTCTTCATTAAATTAGCATTCAAATCACAACCCAACACTTATATCTGATTACCAAACCTAGTAATTAATATAAAATGCGTTCTCATAAGCGAGGGTTATTACATACTCCCCCCCTTATGAGGGAATTTTGTCCCCAAAATTCAGGCATACCTTATAAGAAAAGATGTGGATATTTCTTCCCCATCTCGTCCTCACGTTCCCACGTTGATTCTTTCACATTATGATGACTCCATTGAACTCTCACTAAGGGCACCACACGAGACCTTAACTTGCGCTCCCCATACTCAAGAATAGAAACCGGTTGTTCTTCATAAGAAACATCGGGTTGCAAGTCGATATCTTCAAAAGGGATGTGCCAAAGGGCACCCTCACATCTTCTATACTTCTTCAAAGAGGAGACATGGAATACATCATGGATTTGTTGTAAAGGCTCCGGTAAATCAAGTTGATACGCCACAGGACCAACTTTTGTAATAACTGGGAAAGGTCCAACAAAACGCGGTGCAAGCTTTCCTTTCTTCCCGAAACGTTTAATGCCCTTCATTGGAGACACTCGCACCAATACCTGATCTCCAACCTCTAACTCCACGTGTCTCCTACCCGCATCGGCATAGCTCTTTTGACGGTCCTGAGCTATCCGAATGCGATTTCGAATAAATTCAATCTTTGAAGAAGTGCCTTGGATCATTTCAGGTCCAAGAAATTTGTTATCACCCACTTCCAACCAACAAGCGGGCGATTTACATGGTCGGACATACAAAGCTTCATAAGGTGCCATTCCAATAGTGAATTGGTATGAGTTTTTATAAGCAAACTCAACCAATGGGAGGTATTATTCCCAACCACCCTTAAAATATGCACATACGAAGCATATCCTCCAACATCTGGTTTACCCTTTCAGTTTGACCATCTGTTTGAGGATGATAAGAAGAGCTTAACTTCAACTCGGTTCCCATGGACTCTTGAAAACTTTGCCAAAAGTGGGACACAAATATTTCATCTCGGTCAGAAACAATATTTAAAGGTACCCCATGAAGTCTAACGATCTCCTCAATGAACAATTGGGCGTAGCGAGCGGTATTATAATCCGTATGTACTGGCAGGAAGTGTGCCGACTTTGTTAAACGGTCGACAATCACCCAGATCGAGTCATGACCTCTCTGTGATCTAGGTAAGCCCGTAATGAAGTCAATAAAAATGCTTTCCCATTTCCATACTGGAATCTCCAACGGTTGTAACAAACCTATCGGTCGTTGGTGGTCAATCTTAACCAACTGACAAGTTGTGCATTGGGATACAAACTCCGAGATATCCCTCTTCATACCAGCCCACCAATATTGACGGCGCATATCTTTGTACATATTGTCCCCACCTGGATGTACCGTAAACTTTGACCCGTGAGATTCTGCCATCACAGCTCGTCTCAAGTCCCCATCTTCGGGAACAATAAGTCTTCCATGGAAGCGTAGTCCACCCTCAGAACCAATCGAGTACGACTCCACTCCCTTGGACAGCAGTAGGTGTATATGGTCTTGATAACCTTTATCTCTTCCCTGGGCTTCCACAATTCTCGCTACAATCGTAGGAGTAATGGTCATCACAGAAATTAATGCTCTTACCCCTTCATCCTCCTGACTGAGATCTCTCCACTTAACTTTCCACACATTAGCTAAGTCTCCCTCGGGCCTCCTACTCAAGGCATCCGCTACTACGTTTGCCCTTCCAGGATGATAACGGATATCAAATTGGTAGTCTTTCATAAATTCCAACCAACGACGCTGACGCATATTCAAGTCCTTTTGGGAAAATAAATATTGCAGCGATTTATGGTCGGTGAAAAGACTAAACTTTTCCCCCAAGAGATAATGCCTCCATATCTTCAAGGCAAAGACAACTGCGGAAAACTCTAAGTCATGCACCAGATAGTTCCTTTCGTGAGGCTTCAACTTACGAGAAGCATAAGCAATAGCTTGTCTTTCTTGCTGAGGAACACCTCCTAAGCCTTGAAGAGATGCATCGGTGAAGACTAGATATTCCAATCCCGGTATTGGCAACGCAAGGACTGGAGTCGAAGTTAATCTATCTTTGAGCTCATCAAATGCAGCTTGACATGAACTATCCTAAACAAACCTCACTCCCTTTCGGGTTAAATTCGTCAACGGTCTAGCGATCTTTGAAAAACCCTTAATAAATTGACGGTAATAACCCGCCAAGCCCAGAAAACTACGAACCTCAGTAGGGGTCATGGACTGACCCCTCTCTCTCACCGCAATCACCTTTCCAGGATCCACAGATACACCCTGGGATGACACCACATGACCTAAAAATTGAACTTCCTTCAACCAAAAGCCACATTTCTCAAACTTCGCATACAATTTGTGATCCCTCAATCTCTGCAGGACCAACCGTAAGTGAGTAGCATGATCGAACTCTGTCTTAGAATAGACTAGGATGTCATCGATGAACACAATAACAAACTGGTTAAGGAAATCCCAAAACACCATGTTCATAAGATCCATAAATACAGCAGGAGCATTGGTTAGCCCAAAGGGCATAACCAAGAATTCATAGGATCCGTAACGGGTCAGAAATGTCGTCTTGGATACATCTTGCGCCCGTATCCTCAGTTGATGATACCCCGTCCTCAAATCGATTTTGGAGAAGTATGACACTCCCCTAAGTTGATTAAAAAAATCATCGATGCGAGGTAAAGGGTATTTATTCCGGATGGTGACTTTATTCAACTCCCTATAGTGTCCATGCATAATCGGAGAGAAACGTCTCTTTTCTTCACAAACAATATCGGAGCTCCCCATGGCGATGTGCTATGCCTAATAAATCCCTGCTCAAATAGCTGCTGAATTTGATCTCTCAACTCCCTCATCTCCACAGGAGCCATTCGATACGGAGCTTTAGCAATCGATCGAGTTCCCGACATTAAATCAATCACAAACTCTATCTCCCGACTTGGAGGTAATCCCGGTATCTCCCAAAAAATATCTTCAAAATCTTTAACAATCGGAAGAGAATTTAGGGGAGCCACAACATCCCTAGATGCATCTTCCACAATACAATATAAATAAGCACTTGTACTCCCTTCCATACAAGGCATAACAACCAGGAACATTTCTTGTCCCGGAACTGCAAAAACTATGCTTTTCCCATAACAATTTACTATCGCACGGTATTTCACTAGCCAATCTGTACCCAATATTACATCGTACCTGACCATATCAAGGACGACCAATTCGGCCTCAAAACACAAGTTACCAAGATTAATCCCTACGTTTTTACAAACAAAGAAAATCAATGAGCCATCGCCCATACAGGATTCAATGCTAGTGAAGGTACTTTCAGCAGATTTTATCAAACCTGTGGTCTGGGTAAAACTTCTAGAAATAAAGGATTGTGTAGCACCCGTATCAAATAGTACTCGACCCATATGCCCATGAATGAGAAACTTACCCTCGATTGCTGGCGGTGCCGGAGGAGCTGGAGGAAGCATAGCCTCCGGAATATGGTAAACCCGTCCATACAGCAATCGCCCCTATTGAGGAGGAGCAATTGGATTAGGCTCCTGGGGCGGAAACTGTACATACGATTGCTATGGGGCCCTAGGAATATGCCCTCCAACCAACTGAGTACACGCCCTTTTATAATGGCCCAACTCCGCACACTGAAAACATTTATTATCCGCATTCTCTTGATTCCTACCTTGATTGTTTCAAAATTGCCCCACACCCCGGCCCTGCTGGCCCCTACCTCCATTTCCACCTCTACCTCCCTATTGTTGTTGTTGTCCACCTTGACCCGGCCTGTTATTATTATTATTGTTGCCACCAGCATTAAACCCATCAAAATGTTGACACTTGGACGAAGAAGATGTTCCCCCTTCGCTCCCATTTCCCCCCAGTCTCACCACTTGTCCCATTGCTGCAACCCTCTTATTGTTTTGTACAAATAATCTATGCTCTTAATAGTGAAGTAAAGAAGCATTCATCACGTCCCCAAAGGTTACCAAAGATATATTTCCAAGCAAATGTTGTTTTATTCGCCAGTGCAAACCTCCTACAAATATGGAGATCTTCTTCACTTCCGGAGTCACTTCATCCGGTATAAAGCTTGCTAACCGGGTAAACTCCTCTTCGTACTCGGCAACTGATCTCTCCCCTTGTACTAAATCTTGAAGCTTCCTCTGCATCTCCCTTTGAACTGCGGGAGGGAAGTACTTTCCATCAAACAAAGCCCAAAAATTGGAGATTGACATTGTATCCCTTTGTTCGGGTGTCGTTATTGACTCCCACCAGTGTAAGGCCGATCCGACAAGCTTAAAGGTAACGAGGATTTGCTTTTTCTCCTCACTACATTCCACCATCCTAAGATGACGCTGCATGTCCTTCTTCCACTGGTTTGCCTTTATAACGTCAGAACCTCCCTAAAATTCTGGGGGATGACCCTTTAAGAAAGACTCTCTTACCCATTCCCACTGAGAAGGTCCCGTAGGAACTAGTACTTCTTGTCCTCTCGCTTGAGCTTGTGGCATTTATTGTGCCACTGCAGTCATCGTTGTATTAACAGCTTGGGCCACGATATTTGACACATCAGCGACACTGATATTCCCCGGTGGCGGCGGTGGAGGACCAACCTCATCCTCGACAACCCTATTGCGTCTAGCGGGACGTCCTCTCTTTGGCGGCATCTGAGATAGAAAAGAGATAGAGTTAGAATATTATATAAAACAATCTATCTAGCAGAAGATCACATACATAAGCAACAAGAAAATCCTAACATTAAGCTCTATATCAAAGAACGCTACGGTAGAACGTGACCAGTCCGCATAGATCCTAAAGACTCTAGAACCTGATGCTCTGATACCATCTGTGACAACCCGCTATCCGAAATAAAGGGTGGCTAGCCCCAAACCCCAATGAAACAGGAATCATAGATATATACCATTCTCAGAATCACAATAAATCATACAGAGTATTAGGAATAACCACACAATATTCCCGAAAACGGGTTATCAAAAATTTTAGTTTGTAATTTAAAGAAAACACTTTCAACAAACCATAATAGAAAAAGATGATGGAAACTCCCACAAACATATATGTGTAATTAAATAGATAAGAAAGGACCGAATGAAGCGTCGGTCAATACCATCCATACGACATACAATAAGTTCACGTGTTACATAATACATGAATTATGCAATTACAACCATTTGGGCCACACGCCCGAATAAAGACTGATCTTAGCAAGAAAACAATAATAGGGGTGTCTACAAAAAATATACCGTGATCCCCGCAAAATGTCACGGCTCCTCAAAAGACTCAGAGAAAATATAGTCATTACGAGCGACCTTGCGGCGGAACACCTGAACGAATATAGAAGATACATGCACAACGAGAAAATGAAGAACCGGTCAGAGGTCGGTTTTATATGATCACTAGATAAATGACAGGTATGACAATAATGTACAGGTAAGCATGGATGATATTCTAGCATGGTAACATCATTTAAAGAACTAAGACAGTTAAATGATTATTAAAATAGAATTTAGTTACACAAAGAAATAAAAGTACTTATAAGCCTTTTTCATCTTTCATCATTTTCAATTACATCTTCTTTCCATTCCTTATCAGGAATGCATTTATTACCATGTGCTCTTTATGGCACTTATCTCAATAGTATGCTCTTTGTGGCATATACTTTTCTCTTTATGGCATTAATGTTCCATCGAGTCCAACTCGATAATAGAATAGTTATAAATATAAATATAACGATTCTAAGACCGCCCATCCGAGTTTCCCCACTGTGCGCGTCCCTAAATAACCATCATCATCCAAGGCCTAACATAAGACAACCTGGGATCCTATCTCAAATGTCGGGAAGCGGCCATATGCCTGCGGGGTAGTCAAGACCACACCCAGAATCTCCTACCCATCACAGAAAAATATAAAACAAGCGCTCATATGGCCTAGGACTATATCCACCCTGCATTCACTAGCCAGGGGGCTTCACCTCACGCACGGACTTCCCTTAAGATGGTATTTAGAGAGGTGTGTAACATCCATTTTAATAATTTCCATTTCGTGATTCAGTAAACTATGTTTTACTTTATCCATTTTACATTTTATCAAATGCATTATGGTATACTTCACATCATTATAATAACCTCGAAGAATATTTAAACTCCCAAGTTATCTCTCCCAAATGCCCTTGCTTGGACTTTGTAATAATCTTCAAATGAGATCTATCTCGCATATACTCCTAACTTCTCCAAATTCGTCCTTAAGATTTCCTAAACTCTTATAGAACTACCTGATAAAAGAAATGCCTAAACATTTCTTTAAATCTCCCCCACCCCTCTGACAGGAACCCTAGATGAATCCCCTTCGAGTCTAGGGAGTCGACCGAACTCAAATAATACTCTAAGGCCCTATTTTTACTTCATTTAAGAAGGTCCCTATGTTCCTATGAAAATAAGAGGTTAAAGAGTGAAAATAAAATGTTTGGGAAGAAAACAAGGGACCGATCGATCGGTCCCAATACCGCGGTCGATCGCGTCTCAAGATTTGGCCTAAGAAGAAAAGCAAAAAGTTCATTTCGGCAGGACCAGTCGACTGGTCATGGGACCGCGGTCGATCGCGCCATATTTTTAGGTCTTTTTAGAATTTCAGTAAACCCTCTCCCATAGACTAGGTCGACCGGTCTCCGAACCGCGGTCGACCGGTCTGAGCAGACCTAGACCAAGACTTCCTAATTTCAAGCAAATCCCAAAGCCAACTCATTTATTCTCAAAAACACAACATAAATGCTACTATTACTACCATCAACATCAGCAATCATTCAACTATCCTTTAATGATTTAAACCCAACCAACATCCAAACCCTAAACTAGTAAACCATAAACAAATACATCATTCTCACACAAATCATTTATCTTAAACCATAAATAACAAGTAGTAAACTTGCCTCAATGAAGAAAATGAAGATTTTCTTGGAGTGGGAGCAAGAATCCTCTTAAATCTTCACTTCCCTTTCTTCTCTCTACTCTTTCTCTCTCTCTCTTTAGTTCTCTAGCTTTAGGAGAGAAAATTAGGTGAATAGTGATTCCCACAAGACATAAATCGTGCCTTTAGCCAAAAACCCAATTCAATTGATAAATATTGCGATAAAATAATACGCAATTGCATATTTAAGGGATAATCAATCAAAAATGCCCAAAATCTCAAAACACATAATGGCACAATATCTGACTATCTCGCACGTTCCGGAATCAACTGCGGCCTCCAAATTATCATTTGGACATTTTATAAATCAATTTAAGTTCCGGTCTCATTATTAAGCCAAATATCATTTTAAATTCATATGGTATTAATAAGCATAAGCATAACATAACAATATTCACCCATAGTTATGGTATATATGGAAACTCATAGTGAATATTAGCTTTTCTTCATTAAATTAGCATTCAAATCACAACCCAACACTTATATCTGATTACCAAACCTAGTAATTAATATAAAATACGTTCTCATAAGCGAGGGTTATTACACTTATGTGGCAAATTTTCATTGGTTCATGATATTATGGTTAAATAGGAAGAAAATTGGTGTTAAATAATCAATGTAGGAGTCAATACTCATTTAATAGAGCATTTATGAGTGGATTTGAAGTATTAAATGGGAAAATGAAGGGAGTAAGAGTCAGGGATATGGCATAACGTATTTTAATTAGTTTTAGGATTATTTTAAACAAACCCACTGATAAATAAATGTGTGTTGAGTTTTCTATCTTTTAAACACTTTTTAGAACAAGAATTTGAAAAAATTAAGAGAGAAAATAAGAATAAGTTAAGGGAAATGTTTAGAGACAATCGATCAATTTCTTTCCATCAACACATAAATTCATTTAGTAATCCATTAATCACTCAATCCGCTTGTAATGGCAAGAACTAAGCAAACCACTTGCAAATCTGTTGGTGGTAAGGCCCCTAGAAATTAGTTAGCTACCAAAGCTGGCCGAAAATTAGCACCAGCCACTGAGGGAGTGAAAAAGCCACACAGGTTCTGCCCTAAACATGTGGCTTTTAGAGAAATTAAGAAATAGCAAAAGATCATTGAGCTTCTCATCTCGAAGCTACCCTTACAGAGGATGGTTAGATAGACCACTCAGTATTTGAAGACCAATCTCCGTTTCCAGAGGACCGTTATGGCAACACTTCAAGAGGCGGAAGAGGCATACTTGGTGGGTCTCTTTGAGGATAGCAATTTGTGCACCATTTAGGCTAAGAGGGTCACCATTTTGCCCAAGGATATTTAGTTGGCTAGGAGGATTAAGGGAGACAGGGATTATATTAATCTATAGACATTAGTATATGGCGGGCTTATTCGTATTTGATAGTACAACATTGTAGTATTGGTGTTGTTTCTATTTTGGTATGGTGATGATGATGGAAATTTTGGAAACTAGATGAACGGAAATAGAAATTTAGAACAAAAAAAATAAGAAAATAAAAAAAGAGAAATTTTTAGGGAGAAAAATAATGTGTTTTTAATACAATATGAAAATTAATAATTCTTCCAATTCAATATTTTCAAGGTTTTTAGTGCTTTGATTCATTAATTCTATTTTACGCCATTTTAGGTAGGTTCATTGTCCCATGATTATATAGTGTGCAATACATGTCCATCCTTCTTTATATATATGTATTCATTTAATGTGGTTAATGTTAATATATTTTATGCTTGTACATTATTTTCTCTTGGTGCATACATGTTATGTGATTTTTTTTCATAACGATTAGTTAGCTAAACGGAGCTAGATATGTTTAGATGATATTTTGGGGCATAGGATTTCAATAGAAAATCGATACCTCATTTTTGGTAATTGAATATATTAGTAAAATTGATAATTTGGGAGAATGATTATAATATTGTTTCTTTAAAATGCACAGGGGCACTCCTTAGGTAAACGACCCACAGTATGGTGTGTGCTTTCGGGCTATGATTTTGCCTTTTATTAAATGAACTATGCCATGGCTATGTTGGGTTGTTAAGTCGTTATCTTTTGGAAGGATGGTGAGGGGAGTACCCATTCGTAACTTTATGATTATGAGATGAGATTGTTTATTTTGGGGCCATAGATTATTTAGAGGACGAATTTTAAGAGACTAGAATGAAAGTCCATACCATATTGCGAAAAGTGTGGCGTACATTTTATAATTGGAGAATTTTGGTTGGTGTGGGGACATGTTGTGATATCCTATGATTTAATTGTGATTATCGCATTAGTTGGGCGGACATATTCATACACTTTTATATACTATGAATCCACACACGAGTACGCGTACTTCACTTGGAGCATTTATGCGACCTATTAAGTTTCCCACTCATCCCCTTCCAGTTTTATATTTTCAGTACTTGTTCTCATGATGGTTGTTATTATCGATGTTGAGGCATCGTTCGAATATCGGGATGCACGGACGATTTTACTTTACAATTTTTATTTAGTTATAAATAATTACAAAAAAATATTTTGATGTTAATGAGAATGGGTTCTTTTATTTACATAGTTAGCTTATTTTTATTCTTCCACAAATGCTTATTTAGTCGTTGGCCATGGTTAAATGGCTGGGACAATGTTTTAAACTAAATGCATTTTTACTTCACTTTACTATTACCTGTGAGGGTATTATAAGTAATGTTAAAAGTCATTTTCTCTAGACTAATAAATGATTAATAAGATAGTTAAATTAAATAGAGATGTAACTAACTATCCGTGTAAGAATACAACGCAAATACCAACCCCCACAATGTCAATAGCGAAGTAGGATATACAAAATCTCATTATAACATCATAGAATTGTGAAATAGGGTACATTTTAATTATATGTCCATCAATGAACTAAAATATCTCTTTTATAATTCTCAAATAAATCATATGAAGGAAAATTCCATTAGGGACCGTCTCATGCTTGTATCGATAAATTGCAAAGAGTTCCTTACCTAACAGATTTACACACATATGGAAATTGGGGATCAATACGCAACCAAACCACCAGGTAGTTCCACACCAAAACTCAATGTCTGGATTGGATCATCTTCCTCCCTCATCACAGAGCACAGGCCGACTAAATGTATGGTCAAAATATAACGACATCCATAAATACAGCGTCAAAAACTAGGAGTACAGTACATAGTCACAACCTTTCCAACAGTAACATCGACCGATAGATTATCCATGGGTAATGGTATTAAAAAAAGTAAGAAATTCATATATATATATATATATATATTGCATAACACTCTCGCATACCCAAATCATATCAACCTCCAACAACAGATGTACTAATAAATTTTGGCTTCTAATTTCTCAAACCTACATTAAATCTATTATCATAATCGCATAGTTTGAAATATCACCTCAAACTATATTATAAGTGCATAAAAATTTCCCTAGAATTAATCATGTGCCAAAAACTAATTCAATTCCTTTGTTGCCCCAAAATCTATCGACAAATCAGCCTCGTTCAAATGAAACCTGGATGTCGATCGAGTAAGATACCCTTACTAATTTGATGGAGACACCGATCTCTTTCTAGTAAGATAGACGCTGAATATTTCTGCTTCCTTAAATAGAAAATTAGCTTAGCCTAGTTAAAAGTTCAATCTAAAGCCTTAAAATAACAAATGTCCCTTCCTCATTCGATTCGAAATTATATAAATGCAATACTAATGCGTATTAACAAACTAAAATTATAAATTAATGTCTAATTCATAAAATTTCCAGATTAAACCAAGTTCCTCTTTTTCATTGAATTGACTAAAACACACATATGATTGCAGATCCCAATATAAATGTAACTTGGGATTCAAGTCACGTACAAAAATAAATCATAAACATGAGTTTTATTCCTAGAATGATATCCTAAAAAGATCCAATTTAAGGTTTGCCTTCAAAAGGCTTAAGTCTTTCAAGTCAGAATTAATTCAACACTAATACTAATTAATTCATTAACAAAACATGATTAATATATCAAATCATCATCCTAAACATGTGTTTAAATATCAGATTTAACTACATAACATGAATTATAAACAACTTACATATTATGCATGATAAAGAAAGAGATTTATTTCCTGAATATACAAATGATGAATCTCTACGCGTTGATCCTTATTCTTCCTCTCCGAAATTCACCTCAGGAGCTCACAAAGGTTTAATTGTTGTACGGTTTGTTTCTCTTATGTAAATTATGTTATTAATGAGGCCTAACTCTTCTAATTTATCCTTAATTACTCTTGTCTATATTAGGCCTAATTTTGGGCCTCCAAATGAGCCGAAAATACTATCTACAGTAATAAAAAACAGAGCCCAAAGGTATACTTACCCCACGCAAGCAACTTAAAAATATAAAACATATATTCGGGCCTCTGTATAACTCTAGAGTCCGCTCTAAACGATAGTACCTTATAACACGAAAATACTTCACAACGTAAAACAAAACATAAACATATTTATTTTACGTGTAATCGCATATAGTCCAACCTAAATAATTCCCCGATCAATTAAATATAACACATGGTACAAATAAAAACACATAACATGTAAATTTAGTCATCATTTGACTATGAATTTTTGCTATCACCACTTCATTCAAATAATAATTAATTATAATTTATTAATTCAATCTCACAATAAATAAATAAATAAATAACAAAAAAAAAATATAGGGCATTGGATGATTCAAGAAGGAGATCCGGGAGACTACATTAAGAATATATCAAGGGCAATGGTTCATCTAACGAGTGGTCGAGCTCAGATAACATATTGGATGATGTGGAAGAAGGTCACAGATTCACCATAGTTTCAAGTCCATTCATTCCCAACCATATAAAAGGAAATACACTAAGTGTTGAGATGAAAAATATTGCTTTAGTGATGGAAGCTTTCCATATCGACAATTATAAATCCATAATGACACAATATCATTGCCCATATGATTTTGACCACATGAAGTTGACCATATTTACTTAGGAAGATTTTATGGAACTAAGAAAACCCTACTATGAGAAATTACTTATCCCACTTCGAATTTCCAATTTTGATATCGACAAGCTCCTAGGAGATCAAGGAAGTTCAGGTGAGACTATGTACCTTAAGTTTTTCCATAATTTTAATCTACATATGGAAGACCACAATAAGGACATAATTTTTTTTCTCGGTTTCAAAAGCAAGATGATCATGACTTTGGAAAATGTGATTCATCCCATCCAATCATGGCGGATGCAAATCTTATTAAGTTATCAATCATATATATAGAATCACCTTATAATGAAATAATATGTAAATGGTGTCTACAATTAATGAAAGCTATGACCTCCAATTATCAATAAAATCTCATATAAATTACGAAATATGGAATGTGGGAATAAAGGGAAATCAATATTTTTCTTGGCATTTTTTATGTAAGTAATGAGTCCAAAATAAGATAAGAAGAAGGAAAAACAATGGAAGAAGTTGTCATGGAGGGGAGTATCCTCTCAAATATGATCTAAATTAAGGACAGAGTAGAGGAGACTTTTGTTGCCCTATCTAATCATGTAATGGAACCTTTTGAGGAGGTAATGTTTGATGCTAACAATCCAGAGAATAAATAATCACTAGAACCCTAATGACAATTATGGGAGGCAAGAACTAGTGTATCTACTAAAAGTAAACAAAGACTTATTTGCATTGAATGATTACAATATAATGAGTATAAGACTTGAAATTATGTGTCACAAGTTATAAGTTAATATATCAGACACAAACACAAGAGACATACCAAGAAGTTTCTAAGACGACCAAAGAAATTGAATAATAGGTAAGTAGACTAATAGAAGCATGGTCAATGAAAACAAGTTTAATTTTAGGAACGAATATCCAATCTGGTGGTGGTAAAAAAGAGCAATGGAAAGTAAAGCGTTTATTCCGCCTTCACCAACCTGAGCAAGGCATGCCCGAAAGACACTTTTCATGTTGCCAAAGATTGACAATATAGTTGCAACTATATCATGTCATGAGTGAATGAGTTTTTAATATTACTGTTTATAACTACATAAAAGTTCTGTTGATCTAACTAGAACAGGAGAAGAATTCACCACACTTAAATTGTACTTGTACTATTATGTAGAATTTATATTGGAATTGAGTAATTCAGGATCTACTTACGAGTGGCTAGTAGCCAAGATCAAAGAGTAGTTGGGTTATAACTTGGAAGTATATATAGATGACGTGGTTGTTAACATAAAAAAGAGGACCAACACATAATTTAACTTCAAAAGAGATTTAAATTTGTCTATCACTATTGTATGAAGATTAATGTAGACAAATTCACCCTTGGGGGTATAATCTAACAAATTCCTTGGATATCTGTTTACCCAGGGAGGAAATGGTGCTAGCCCTATAAATAATGAAGCCTTGTCAATGATTCAACGGATGACTGTGCTACAGTAATTTGAAAACCTCAAAATAACTCTTTTTTCCCTCAACTGATTCATTATAAAATCTTTTCAATGATTTCGATCGTTCTTATAGGTGATAAGGAAAGAAAAGAAATAGATCCATAATGATAAATGTTCAATAATTTCACGAGATTTTAATACTTATATGGGAGCTTTACATGTAATAACACTCTACAATCAAGGACTATCTCTATGCTTGTACATGTTTGAAGCATATCATGCATTTAGTTCCACATTGGTTACCAGTTAAGACAATGGGAAGGCCCCAATTTACTAGGTCACAATGTGGAACAGAGGTACTTCCAACTAGAAAAGTTAGTATACTTAAAGTGTTCACAACATGGAAGCATAAACACTACTTTGAAGACCACCCTATCAAAGTTCTCCCCTAGTCCCCATTAAAGGCTATTCTTTAAATGTTGACCTTTTTCGATGTATACCCTAGGTATCGATGGAATTTTGAAGGTTTTATAGCCATGATCAACCTAGGGAAATGATAAGATGACATGTATTAGTTGATTTAAATTCTAAATTTGTGGTAAATAAGCTACAAATTAATTCAATCATGGAAAATGACCAATCCACAAGCAATGATAATAAAATTTGAACAAGTGGACACTGTTCCCCAATGGGGAATTTAATTCCAAATGGTTAAGAGTATGTATCATGCTAATTACTTTCTATGAGGCCATCATTTATAAGGACACAAATTTCCAATTGAGTCCTTTTTAGTTTTGGCTCAATTCCGGACAAAAACATTTGAGTTATAGAATAGTGTTATTGACCATCCTTCAAGCCTATGAAAAGCTAAAGTTGAAGACGTAGCGGCCAAGTTTAAAGCTTCATCAAAATGCCGAGTTTATTATTCCTTGTTTCTACGTCATTAACATGGTTCCATTGCTCCTAACGTATGAATGCATTTTAATATATATATATATATATATATATATATATATATAGGAGCTTGGAACAATTTATATTGGGTGTACTTCATTTTAAAAAATGTTGTTAATTTTCAGAAAGACTTTATTAAAACTTTAAAATAAAGTATATAAAGTTTATGGGCTAAAATCAAATGTTTAGACTTTTTGGAAGTTCGCTCGAATTGTCGTTCGAGCGAGTTTTTCGTTCGAACAATAATGTCGTTCGAACGAGTTTGCCAACGAGATCCCACATTGGCCACTGGAATGTCTTTCGAACGAACATGATGCTCGAACGAGATTTACAACAAGATTTCTAACGAGTTCCCACTGGAACTTCGTTAGAAGGCCCGTTCGAACGATAATGTCGTTCGAACGAGTTTTGGCGAGAACAGTTAATTGGCAATTTTGAGCAGTTTTATCCCACTTTCCCACTTCTTTTCCCACTAACTTTTTGGGCAAACTTAATATTGCAGGAACTAACTTTTTCCATTTAACGATTTCATATCATATAACCTCCAAGAGAGAGTTTGAGAGCATAATTCCAAAAGGAAAAAGTTCATTGTTTAGGTGTTGTTATTTTTCAAGAAAAATATTTTAAATACTTGTTTTACACCCAAAGTTTGTTTATCCAAGTTGATATATATATATACCTTGCTTGGAGTGTTTGGCACCGGTTTATCTCTACATATTAAAGAAGAGATTGTTTGGGTTTGCTTCTACATCCCACAAAGAAGAAGTTTGTTTTGCTGTGGCATTCTCACATGGTGAAAGGCACCATGTGTGGTTGACGGTGTACCTATTGTCTCATTGGTGGATTCCAAGATTCCGATGGAGCTCCGAGGTTGTCGACTAGGCGGATGTGTTTACAAGAAGATGCGTCAAGGATTGAAAGAGTTCGAGTCGAGAAAGTAAGTCATTTGTCTTGTAATTGTAAAACCTTACTTAGTGGACTTAAGGCTAGGGTCGTCCGAGGTTTTTTCCCGTTGTGGGTTTTTCCTCGTACATCCTAACGTAGTGATTTATTATTTATTTTATCTTTCACAAAATTCACCTGGAACGCATGCTTAGGTAAAAAGATAAAATTTAGTTTAATCACTACTTATGTTTAATTTGGTGGAACATAATTAATTGGGTAAATGTTAATTTAATTCATGTCGTCACTTAATTTGATAAAATTGGTTTGGCCTAACT
Source organism: Sambucus nigra (assembly GCA_949130495.1). Classification (NCBI taxonomy): domain Eukaryota; kingdom Viridiplantae; phylum Streptophyta; class Magnoliopsida; order Dipsacales; family Adoxaceae; genus Sambucus; species Sambucus nigra. The sequence continues at coordinate 343,822,221 of OX422207.1, read as the reverse complement.
TGGTAATATTGAAAATATGACTTAGAAAAATTTCTAGGACTTGGGTTAAATTAATTGGTTTAAGTGAAATTATAATTGTGTGTGTGTTTAATCTAATTTCATGTTTTTTAATTTTAATTTAAAAAAGAAATTAAAATTTGTTGTTCAATTGAACCATCTCATGCTTTCGCATATCTATAAAAGGAAATTGCTCTTTTTGAAGTATAATAAGATTCTTAAATTGGGGGCCTATTGTTCCATCAAAGGGGTATCAGAGCCAAAATGATAAATTATTTCGTTAAGATCCTTTAAAATATTTTGGCTGAAACGGAATTTTACCCATTCTCAAAAGTTCCTATTTTCGATGGTTCTAATTACGCGTATTGAAAAGTGCGAATGAAATTGACACTTAAATCTATCGACGAGAGGGTTTGGTTATCTGTAGTTAATGAGTGGTCTCCACCAACTCATTTAGTAGATAATGAACGTGTTCACAAATCGGTCGATAGATGGAGTGAGAATGAGTTTACACTTTAAATTTTAATTCTCGAGGTTTAAACACCTTATTTAGCACTCTGACACCAGATGAATTCTGATGCATTGTGATGAGTGAGACCACTAAATAAGCGTGGGATATTTTACAAATCACTCATGAAGGTACAAGTGTCGCAAAATCTTCGAAACTCCAAAACCTCACCACTCAATTTGAAATCATCAAAATGAACGAAAAAGAAACTTTCGATGAATTTTATGCTAGAGTTTTTGATATTGTTAATTCATCTTTTAATTTGGGAGAGAAAATACCCGACAACCGAGTTGTAAGGAAAATTTTAAGGTCCCTACCCGATAGATTTATTCCAAAAGTGACCGTTTTAAATTCTTTACCAACTTTAGCCTCTACGAAATTAGAAGAGCTTATAGGTGATTTAAAAACCTATGAACTGGACATGTTTTCCTGTTAAACTAAAAAAAGAAAATTTAAAAGGGCGTTGATTTAAAAGCCTGAAAAGAGGAAAAATAAGTAGTAGAGAGCGAGAGTGATAGTGACTCGGAAGATATGGACTTGTTTGCTAGGAAATTTCGAAAGTTTCTTAAAATTAACAAAGATAAATTTAAAAATGACTTTAAGAAATTTAAAACTTCTAAGCATGACAATGCCGCGAGGATCCCTAAAACTTCTAAAGAAACTTTAAATAGGGACGAGTCAAATAGGTGTTTTGGTTGTGAAGGGTATGTCCATAGGGCTTCTGAGTGCCCCACTAAACTAAGGAGAGAGGGTAAGCGGCCCATTTCATTTAATGCAACCCTTAGTGATAGTGATAATGAAGAGGGACCCGATTCCCCCACCAAGACCAACTTTGTGGCCTTTATGGCTAGTCATGTGAGTGATAGTGAAAACTCGTCTATTGATGAAACTTTAACACATGACACTTCCGAGGTCATAGTTTATATTTCCCTTATTGTTTATGGTAGTGAGAGTGAAAAAGAAAGAGAGAGTGAAAATGAAGAAGAGGTTGATGTGAGTGAACTTCAAAATGCTTTTCAAGAACTTTATGAATAATCTATTAAATTAAAAAGAGCTAATTTGAAGTTAAAAGCGAGTTTAAGAGAGCGTGTCAAGATCGTTGATGATAGTGCGATGGTGGAAGACCTTAGGACACGAGAGAGAACTCTTCGAGAGAAGCTTGAATATGTAGAAGGCAAGAGAGATAGCCTTAGAGGTTTAATGGAATCCTTGAAAAAGGAGCTTCTTGAGTTAGAAGAGAGAAATTTTTTATTAGAGTCTAATATTTTAGAATTAAAAAATAAATTAAAAGACTCTAGAAAATTCAAATTTGATTTGGAATGTAGGTCCGAAAAACTAGATAAAATCTTAGGCACGGTCCAAATAAAAAATTACACTTGTGGTTTAGGCTTCGATACTTGTAATGAATCTACTCATAAAGCCAAAAGCGATGTTTTAGGAGAATCATCTAGGAAAGCCTTTAGAGATCAATCCTTAGGTCCTAATTTTTGACGTGTTTTTACTTGTGCAAATTGTGGTCGAAAAGGTTATCTTAGGAAAAAAAAATTTAGATCTTAAACGAGGCCCTAAAAAATTCCACTGTAAGGAAACCAAGGTAGTCAAGATTCCTACACCCCGAGATAGTCATTCGTCATTAGTTTGGGTTAGGAAATCCGACTTGGTATCTTTACAAGATATGATTTTTTATTCTCATTTACTATCACATGCTTCCTCACTTGATAAATCTAAAGGTTGAATGTGTTAGTTCTCTTTGCATACTATATCTTTTTGTTCTTCATATTATATATCATTGTTAGGTGTATGCATGTTTAGTCATTTTCTAGTCATTTCTTTATTTCATATCTAATGCTAGAAATCATGACTTGTTTATCTTTTACATTATATTTCTTTTGTTTGCATTAAATGAAAAATAAAAAAAGATTTTTGTTTATCATTTGGGTTTTTATCTCTTGGTAATTTGAGCTTAATGAAAACTTCAAATGATTTTTGTTTGTCTTTTGAGTATATATTTTAATTTTTGGTTAAAAATTGCAAAAACTCAAAAAAAAATTGTGTGTGCGCGTATTTTAGTTTGACACACTATATGTGGCATATACTTGTGTTTGAATCCCATATTTAACGCTCCCATGTGGCTAGAACTTTTGGTCTAGATTGTCAATCCTTATTATGTTCTTTACCATGCTTACATGGCGTAGTTGGATTTTGTGTTGCTTAAATGGATTCTATTTTATATGCCTTTATTCACACATGCACGAGATCTTTTGAAATTTAATTATCACATGTTATATTTGATCTTTGTGAGGTGTTCTCCTACCAATCTTATCATCTACATATTTGTGACCTATGAGGACTAGTGCATGTCAAAATCCGTTGCACGTGAGATTTGTGAGTATAAAAATATTATATATAAATGTGCACGAGGAAGGGATCCGAAAGGATTTAATAGACTTTGCGAATAGTAAGCCACCATTTATTTGGACCTAAAAGAAATACGTGGTCCAAGGCCTAAATAGAATTATGGCATTAAAAAAAAAATTGCCAAGGCCTATGTTTAGTTGATTTATTCATTCAAAAGAATAATATATATGCTTATCGAGGGAGATTGGATGTTATATCAACGGTTTGTACAATGTTCGTTTATCCTAGTTCTAGTTTCAATGTCATGACTCTATTGGTTTGTAGAATCATCAATATGCTAGGCTTGTATGCATTGTGTATGTTTGTTCATTGAGTTCAGTCTAAATTGTCACATGAGGTTATATTCAATTGTGATGAAGTTCGCAATCAATTGAGAACTTCATGAACATTTTTTAAGTGATTGGATCTAAATTTAAGTGTTACTAGTTCACACCCCAACACTTCCGTTTCAATATGACACATTTTTGCCATACCAGTGTGACAAGATTATCTTTGTTTTGTGTCATTTTGGTGTTTGTATCTATATGTGTGTACTTATCCTTAGCTTGTATCTACTGTGTATACATATATATGATATTTTGTTTAAGTCTTTGCCATGTTTAGCTAGTCCATTTATTCTTCAATTCATGATTAGTACCTTGTTTGTTGCGTAGTTTGTTTGATATCACATGCTTAGAATCTTATTTGTCAATTTGGTATCATTTGTTTTCGTATCATAGTTGGTATTCATTTGTATGGATTTGTTATGATTTTGTTGCCTATCTGCTTTAATGTTCTCATCATTTTACGCACTCTTGTATGTTTAGCTTGTTATCCCATTCTATTTAGCCCTTGCTTAGGTTAAAGGGTGTATATGCTTTAATTGGGGGACATAAGTTGATGTTTTGGTTCTTTATCCTTTGTCTATTCCTTAACAAAAAGGGGGATAATGATAGGGGGAGAAATGGTATCTAATCCTATTGTAATTGTATCTTAGTTTGGGAGATTTTACTTGGGGGGGGGGGGGGGGGGGGCATTATATTCTTAGGTTGATCATAGTTGATAAATGGGAGAATTCATTTAAGGGGAGTAATTTGTAATAACCCTCGCTTATGAGACCGTGTTTTATAATAATTACTTAGTATAGTAATTAGAGACCAGTGTTGGGTTATGATTTGAATGTTAATTCAATGTAGAAAAGTTAATTTTGTTATGAGGTTGCATACATATCATGATTATGGGAAAATATTGCTATGTCATGCTTATTAATATCATCTGAAAATAAAATGATATTTGACTTGATTATAATACCGGAACCTAAATTGAATTTTAAAATGTCCAGATGATAATTTGGAGGTTGCAGTTGATTCCGGAATGTGCGAAATAGTCAAATAATGTACCATATTGTATTTTGTAGTTTTGGGCATTTTTGACTGATTGTGCTTTAATTATGCTATCGCGTATTATTTTATCGCACTTTTGATTAATTAGGTGGAGCATTTACCTTAAGTCACGATTTATGCCCTAAGTCTTCTAATTTCCCCAAAATCCCTTCCTAAACCTAAGAGAGTAAGAGAGAAGTGGAGAGAAAGCTTTGGAGATTGAGGGAGATTGAGACTACACCAAGAAATCTGCATATTTGCTGAATCAAGGCAAGTTTTTACTTGCAAATTGTTGTCTTGAGATAGATGATTGTTGTGATAATGGTGTAGTAATCCTAGTGTAGCAAACTTAGGGTTTTATTATGTGTTTTGGGTTTTGATTTATTCCCAAGATGATTCATGAGGTTTTAAGATGTTAGATAGCATCACTGGTGTCTTATAGTGTTGGTATATGAGTTTGGTTTGGAGAAGCTTGAGTTTGGGTAGCAAATGGAGTCCAAGACTCCATAGCCAATTCTTGGCAAAATCGCAGGCCCGAATCGATTCGGCCCCTAGGGCGAATCGATTCGGCTAGGGGCAGTGCTCAGGTCTTGTTGACCGAATCGATTCGGTCTCCCATCCGAATCGATTCGGCAGTTATGCAGAAACCAATTTTTCTGACCGAATCGATTCGGTCTCCCATCCGAATCGATTCGGCAATTATGCAGAACCTCAATTTTTCTGGCCGAATCGATTCGGCCAAGGGGGCGAATCGATTCGGTAGCCCTGCATTTTCCAAATTTTTCTTTTTTATTTTTAACCCCTTTTCTTTAGGATTATTGATTAGGGACCTTCTTAAATGAAGTAAACATAAGGTTTAGAGTTCTAGTTGAGTTGGGACGACATCCTAGACTCGAAAGGGTTCATCTAGGATTCTTTCAAGGGAGAATTTAAAGTGATGTTTAGGCATCACTTTTGTCTTGTAGTTTTATATCGGTCAAGAATGTATTAAGGTTAATTTGGAGACTGTAGAATTCAATTCGAGTTAGATTTGACTTGATGATTTATAGTAAAGCCTAAAATAGGCCTTGGGGATAACTTTGGAGTCTAATTCCTTTTGAGGATGTTAGGTCGGTACGAATTACATATAGTCCCGATTTAACTCATACCCTTTTAATTAAAATGGGTGATTGTTAAGGTAAATGATAATTTACTAATCACATAATGGGAATTAATGAAATGAAGGTTACACACCTCTCTAAATACCATCTTAAGGGAAGTCCGTGCGATAGGTGAAGCCCCCTGGCTAATGAATGCAGGGTGGATATAGTCCTAGGCCATATGAGCGCTTGTTCTATTTTTTCTGCGATGGGTAGGAGATTTTGGTGTGGTCTTGACTACCCCGCAGGCATATGGCCGCTTCCCGACGCTTTCGATAGGATCCCAGGTTGTCTTATGTTAGGCCCTGGAAGATGATGGTTATTTAAGGACGCGCTCCGTGGGGAAACCGGACGGGCGGTCTTAGAATCGTTATATTTATAATTATGACTATTCTAATTATCGAGTTGGACTCGATGGGACATTAATGCCATAAAGAGCAAAATTGTGCCGCAAAGAGCATGTTATTGAGATTAGTGCCCTATAGAGCACATGATGTCAATTATATTCCTGATAAGGAATGGAAAATGTATACTTGAACTGAAATCTGATTAATGATGATAAAGGCTTATAAGCACTTTTAATTCTGTTTTATTATGAATCTCACTCTATGTAGTCCTTCACCAATTTCAGTTCCTTATATGTCGTTAACATGCTAGACTATCATCCATGCTTCATTGTGCATCATTATCATACTTGTCATTTATCTATTGATCACATATACCCGGCCCTGACCGGTTTTCCTTTTCTTGTTGTGTATGTATATCTATATTATCCGTTCAGGTGTTCCGCCGCACGGTCGCCAGTAATGACCCTTCCTTTCTGTGGATTTTGAGGAGCCGTGACATTGTGCGGGTTTCACGGGATTTTGTGTAGACGCCTCTGTTTATGTTTTAAGTTATGTTCAGTTCATTCGGGCATGTTGCCCAAGCTGTTGTAAATGTATAATGAATTTATTATGTAACACTTGGTACTATATGTATGTTGTATGGATGGTACTGACCGAAGTTTTATTCGGTCCTTTGTATCTTTCGGGTTTTCTTAGATGCGCTTGTGGGGGTTTCCACCCTCTATTTCTAGATGGGTTGTTGAAAATGTTTTCCTTTAAATTTCAAATCAAAGTTTTTAATAACCCGTTTTCTGGAATATAGAGTGGTTATTCCTTATACTTTGTATATTGTTGTGATGCTGAGGATGATATTATCCATGATTTCCTATTTAATCGGGGTATAGGGCTGGCCACCCTTTATTTCGGATAGCGGGTTGTCACATAATTTCAATTGCATTTAATACTTTGATATTCCCTATGCGTTTAATGTGTTTGCATAATTGTGCAGGAATTATATTCTAATTGGCAACTTTCACTGCCAAAGATTTTGATCCATTGGGTTATTTAAGTCAAGCATTGTATTTTTATTTTGGGAGGGACATTTTGTTATGTCTAGTAGAGCTTGACGGCCCTCTAGGATTTTTTTTGTTTTTTGTCCCAGAATAGCAAAGGGGGGAGATTTGTAAGGACACAAATTTCCAATTAAGTCCTTTGTAGTTTTGGTTCAATTCCGGACAAAAACGTTGGAGTCATAGGAAAGTGTTATTCACCATCCTTCAAGCCTATGACATGCTATAGTTGAAGACGTAGCGGCCAAGTTTAAAGATTCATCAAAATGCCGAGTTTATTGTGCCTCGTTTCTACGTCATCAACATGGTTCCATCTCTCCTAAGGTATGAATGCATTTTAATATATATATATATAGGATCTTGGAACAATTTATATTGGGTGTACTTTGTTTTTAAAACTGTTGTTTATTTTTAAAAAGAATTTATTAAAACTTTAAAATAAAGTATATAAAGTTTTTGGGCTAAAATCAAATATTTAGACTTTCTGGAAGTTCGTTCGAATTGTCGTTGGAATGAGTTTTTTGTTCGAACAATAATGTCGTTCGAACGAGTTTGCCAATGAGTTCCCACATTGGCCACTGAAATGTCGTTCGAAGTGTCGTTCGAATGAACATGATGTTCGAACGATATTTAAAAATGACATTTCTAACGAGTTCACCCTGGAAATTTGTTAGAAGGCTCCTTCGAACGACACTTCGTTCGAACGAAAATGTCGTTCGAATGAGTTTTGGCGTGAATAGTTAATTGGCAGTTTTGAGCAGTTTTTTCCCACTTTTCCACTTCTTTTCCCACTAACTTTTTGGGCAGACTTAATATGTGAGGGAACTAAATTTTCCCATTTAACTTTTTCATATCATACAACCTCTAAGAGAGAGTTTGAAATCATAATTCCAAAAGGAAAAAAGTTCACTGTTTAGGTGTTGTTGTTTTTCAAGAAAAATCTTTTAAACACTTGTTTTACACCCAAAGTTTGTTTATCCAAGTTCATCTATATATATACCTTGCTTGGAGTGTTTGGCACCGGTTTATCTGTACATATTGAAGAAGAGATTTTTTGGGTTTGCTTCTACATCCCACAAAGAAGAAGTTTGTTTTGTTGCGGCATTCTCACATGGTGAAAGGCACCATGTGTGGTTAACGGTGTACCTATTATCTCATTGGTAGATTCCAAGATTCCGATGGAGCTCCGGGGTTATCGACTAGGCAGAGGTGTTTACAAGAATATGCGTCAAGGCTTGAAAAGGTTCGAGTCGAGGAAGTAAGCCATATGTCTTGTAATTGTAAAACCATACTTAGTGGACTTAAGGCTAGGTCCGTTCGGGTTTTTTCCCATTATGGGGTTTTCCTCGTACATCGCGGTGTAGTGATTTATTGTTTATTTTATCTTTCGCAAAATTCACCTAGAACGTATGCTTAGGTAAAAAGATAGAATTTGGTTTAATCAGTACTTATGTTTAATTTGGTGCTGCATAATTAATTTGGTAAATGTTAATTTAATTCAAGTCGTCACTTAATTTGATAAAATTGGTTTGGCCTAACTTGGTAATATTGAAAACATGACTTAGGCAAATTTCTAGGACTTGGGTTAAATTAATTGGTTTAAGTGAAATTATAATTGTGTGTGTGTTTAATCTAATTTCACGTTGTTTAATTTTAATTTAATAAAGAAATTAAAATTTGTTGTTCAATTGAACCATTTCACGCTTTCGCATATCTATAAAAGGAAATTAGTTTTTTCATCATTAGGCATGGCAAGAGTCAAAATTACACCATTTTTACCAAAAATCAATAGCTCAAATTAGTTAACTTTAATTCTTGAGACCAATATGGTTGGATTCCTCCGGAAAAACTAGACAACTTTCATTCAGGAATCAGCCTAAATGATATTCTAGAAATTTTCAAAATTAATGTCACAATTTTTAAATCCTAAATTCAATAAATCGAACGGAGGAGATTAAGTGCATTATACACGTGAGAGTGTAGTCAAAACTAGAAACATCTGGACTTTTGACCCAGCGCATGAGGGTGCATCTCTAATCAGAAAAATCAATATTTTTCCAAAAAAATTATTTTAATTTTTTGATAAAAATGGTATATTACATCACCATGTTTGGATTCCTAGAAATTAGTTTCTTGAGAAAATAGTTTTTAAAGTTTTTAAACTCAACTTTAAATTTCCCTTTAAACCCCTGAAACTTTCAACTACTTCAAAACAGTCCCAAACATAAAATATATTTTCCTTTTTATAGAAGCAACAAAATTGTCTATTATCACCAAGTCCAAAATTGAATGGAAATAAGGATATTAATAAAAAAGCGAAAGTTCGCATAATTATATATTAAACCCCAGCCTTAAATTTTACACTGTACCCAAATTGTTCTCTAACCTAAAAATTTCTACTATCCATGATTTCATAATACCCGATTTATGCCTGTGAAAAAAGAGCAATTTCAAACAACTCGAAATTAAAAAAATAGATGATTTTATTTCAATATTATTTTTGAGCTTACACCCTTGAATTACTTCATTTGTTTATATCACTATCTGATAGCTCCAAAACTTTTGTTCTCATTTACAAACTCTTTTATATATTTCATTAATACTATGAATGCTGATTAAATCCTTATCTAATTAAAACCTAACCCGTTAAACTCCTTCAACCTATGATTATAGTTACCGTTAGTAGCATACCTTATTATTTAGGGACTAGACTTTCGGTATACCCATGGAAGAGCTATTTATCCTATAGGACTCAGATTTTTAGGTGCCTAGTTTTATTGCTACATATGTATGAGTGCCGCACTACTTTAGTGTGCTTAACTAGTTACTTTCCCAAAAGGTTTTGGGTTGACTATATCTCTAAAGGTTTTCAATTAATTTTATCTAAAGGTTTTGAATGTTATTATACGAGTATTACTACGTAGTTAAAGCCTTTATAATCGATAATTATAGGCTATCCTGTTATGGTCTAAACCCTATCCTTATGACTCGGTAAAACACTTATCCCGTTATAATAACCATATTGTTCTTACTAACCATAATGTTCTTACTAATATCAACAAAACTACATATACCCTATTTCCTTACTATTAATATCTATGTTCGTTTCCTTTAATAAAACTGTGGCATAACTTTTGATACTTCATTTAATTTTAAATAGACTTGCATATATATAATCGCTATAGAAATAAAATTATCTAGTTGATAAAGTTTTTTTCATTTGTTTCCTTCTCTAGATGGATAATGAACTTGAAGAAGGAGAAATACGCCCTACCCCACTAAATGTTTATTCAGTTATATCAAGAAAAATATTTTCAGTTACATAGGTATGGGCATTAAGAAGTAAAGACGACAATACACATTAAAATACTTTGACGAGAACTAGATAACTTACATCACCTTTTAGTGCCCTTGTTATTTCTATGTTATAAGGGTTCTGAAACAGGTGTAGAGGTAAGCCCAACAAAGACCATGAAAGTACTCGAATGGAAACAACTTACGAACATTACAAAAATACGAAGCTTTAGGACTCGCAGGTTACTATCGATGCTTCTTAGAAGTATTTTACAAAGATTTCCTTAACTTTGATGAAGCTAACCCGAAAAAGATGTTCAGATTGTATGGACCCCCGAATGTGAACAAGATTTCCTTACATTGAATGGAAAATTAACCACCCCAGTCCTCATTATTCTTTTAAGTAATGTTGGTTATGATGTATCTATGGACACCTAATATCAAGGATTAGGATGTGTATTAATGCAACAAGGAAATGATATTGAGGATGGATCGTGATAGTTTAAGCTCCATGAATGTAATTACAAACTACACAACTTAGAGTTAGCAGTTTTAGTCTTTGCCCTAAAATTCTCAAATATATCTTTACTAGAAAAGATCTAAATCTTCAATAAAGATGATAGATTGATTTTTTGGAGGATTAGAAATTTAACTTACTATACCATCCTAGTAAAGGCAACATAGTTGCCGACGCTCTAAGTCAAAAAATAAAATGAAATGCTCATTAGTACATTTTTATTTTTAACTAATATACGGAAGTATAACTTACAAAGATAATCTTCTGAAAAACTAATCATTTTGAGGCATATCATTGCCCATCTAACACTTCACAAAAAAAAATTAGAACATCAAGAAGTGGATGAATTCCTAAAAAGACAAAAGAAAAAACTACAAAACAACATAATAGCGGAAGATTTATCCTATAGCCCCGAGAGAGGACTACGATTTAAAAATCGATTATGTATCCCCCTCGAACCCTCCTTATGAAAAGAAATCCTTGAGCAAGCCCACCATTATAGATTTATGATTCTTCCATGAAGCGTCATGATGTATCACAATCTTAAGAAATAACATTGGCGGGAAGCCATGAAGAAGGACATTACTAATTTTATGGAAAAATGTTTAATCTTCTAAAAGGTAAAAATTGAAAAATGGCATCCCGGTGGACTATTACAACCACTCTCGATTCCAGAATGAAAATGGGATCACATTACAATGGATTATATCATTAGATAACCTTAGAAATCTCAAAGTTACAATTCAATATGGGTTATTGCCTAACGGCTTACCAAATCATCTCATTTTCTTCCAACAAGAGAAACTAATAATTTTAAAAAACACAGTGATCTTTAAATCACTACACCAAAACACAGTTTTAGTAACACAAAAATTTATTAATTACTAACACTATTAGACTGTTACAATTACTAATAGTAATTTAGTGTTACTAAATGAAGATATGTGTTACTAATGAGCTTTATTATGTCAAATAATGTGGCGAAATTAAATTTTAATAATTCACCTCACAAAATATGAGCGGGAGACTTCCCTCTGAATGAAAAACCAATATGTTTTCTCCTTTCTCCCACCTCTCTCCAAATCGTGAATGCGACTTTTGTAATTATTTCATGCCAATTTCATCTAGCAATTTCTTATTTGAATGCTGCGATTTCTTCCAAATGTGGGAGACCTACGGGTTGAGATCTTTTAGCAATCTCCTTAATAAAGAAGAAATTTCTGGGATTTAAGATAGATCGGAATCTTCTAGCGATTTTCACGACTCTCACTACAAGAAAAATGAATATTAGGGACGGGAGTATTAGGGACGACCGTGTCCTTTTGTCCCTAATACTATACCAGAAGGGACGGTTTTAATTACCGTCCTTTTTTATAGTAACAAAAGGGACGGTTTTTAAAAAACCGTCCCTTCTAGTATTTATCAAAAAGGACGGTAATTAAAACTGTCCCTTAAAGCATATACGGTTTTTTAGCGCTAATTTTTCCCGGGTTATTTTAAGGGACGAAATTGAAAACCGTCCCTTTTTCTATATCAAAAGGGACGGTTTGTAAATTCCGTCCCTTTTGATATAGCAAAACGGACGGTTTTAAATTCCGTCCTAGTTAATAAAAAATAATTTTTATTTTTTCCAAATGAGTATTTGGGACGGATTGTTTTAACGGTCCCTTTTAAGATACCAAAAACGACAGTTTTAAAATCCGTCTCTTTTGGTATAAATTAATTTTTATTTTCCCCCCACTTTTTTGGGCAAAAGGGACGGTTACATCCGACCCTTTTAATTTTTATTCTGCCCGCCGCCTCTGCTCCCTACCCCCTTCGCCTCCGTGCTGCGCATCCCTAACCCTCCGCCGCTGCTCCCTACCCTCCGCTGCGCATCCCTAACCCTCTACCTCTCCGTCTGTTCAGATCCTGAGCCTCCGCCTCTCCCCTGCCTTACCCCCGCTCCACCCATACGCCTCCTCCTCCTGAGCGGTTTGAGTGTACGACGTCAATTTGCAAAAAATAGACTTAAAGCATAAAAACATGTCATCGAAGGGTTAAAACGTAAAACAAACCCAAAACGGTCCCGTAAGAGTCACGAACACCTCGGACGGGACCAATGTGACTCGTAGGAACCGACCGCGTAGGCACGGGACTCCCGGTTTGAGTGTACGACGTAAAGTTGCAAAAAAATAGCCTTAAGCATAAAAACATCCCATCCAATTGTGAAAACGTAAAACAGCCTTAAAACGGTTCCGTAAGAGCCACGAACACCTCGCACGGGACCAATGTGACTCGTAAGAACAGACCGCGTAGTCCCGAGGCTCCCGGTTGGAGTGTACGACGTAAATTTGCAAAAAAATAAACTTATGCATAAAAACATACCATCGAAGGGTGAAAATGTACAACAGCCTTAAAACGGTTCCGTAAGAGTCATGAACACCTCGCACTGGACCAATGTGACTTGTATGAACCGATCGCATAGGCACGGGACTCCCGGTTTGAGTGTACGACGTAAAGTTGCAAAAAATTAGCCATAAGCATAAAAACATGCCATCGAATGGTGAAAACGTAAAACAGCCTTAAAACGGTCCCGTAAGAGCCACGAACACCTCTTACGGGACCAATGTGACTCGTAAGAACATACGGCGTAGTCCCTAGGCTCCCGGTTGGAGTGTACAACGTAAATTTGCAAAAAAATAAACTTAAGCATAAAAACATGCCATCTAAGGGTGAAAATGTAAAACAAATCGAAAACGGTCCCGTAAGAGTCACGATCACCTCGCACGGGACCAATGTGACTCGTAGGAACCGACCGCGTAGGCACGGGACTCCCGGTTTGAGTGTATGATGAAAAGTTGCAAAAAATTAGCCTTAAGCATAAAAATATGCCATCGAATGGTGAAAACGTAAAACAGCCTTAAAACGGTCTCGTAAGAGCCACAAACACCTCACACGGGACCAATGTGACTCTTAACAACAGACGGCGTAGTCCCGAGGCTCTCGGTTGGAGTGTACGACGTAAATTTGCAAAAAATAAACTTATGCATAAAAACATGCCATCGAAGGGTAAAAATGTAAAATAGCCTTAAAACGGTTCAGTAAGAGTCACGAACACGTCGCACGGGACCAATGTAACTCGTAGGAACCGATCGAGTAGGTACGGGACTCCCGGTTTGAGTGTACGACGTAAATTTGCAAAAAAATAAACTTTAGCATAAAAACATGCCATCGAAGGGTGAAATCATAAAACAGCCATAAAACGGTCCCGTAAGAGTCACGAACACCTTGCATTGGACCAATGTGACTCGTAGGAACAGATCGCGTAGGCACGGGACTCCCGGTTAGAGTGTACGACGTAAAGTTGCAAAAAATTAGCCATAAGCATTAAAACATGCCATCGAATGGTGAAAACATAAAACAACCTTAAAACGGTCCCGTAAGAGCCACGAACAGCTCGCACGGGACCAATGTGACTCGTAAGAACAGACTGCGTAGTCCCGAGGCTCCCGGTTGGAGTGTACCACATAAATTTGCAAAAAAAAAAACTTAAGCATAAAAACATGTCGTTGAAGGGTGAAAACATAATACAAACCCAAAATGGTCCCGTAAGAGTCCCGATCACCTCGCACGGGACCAATGTGACTCGTAGGAACCGACCGCGTAGGCACGGAACTCCCGGTTTGAGTGTACGACATAAAGTTGCAAAAAATTAGCCTTAAGCATAAAAACATATCATCGAATGGTGAAAACATAAAACAGCCTTAAAACGGTCCCGTAAGAGTCACGATCACCTCGCACGGGACCAATGTGACTCGTAGGAACCGACCGCGTAGGCACAGGACTCCGGGTTTGAGTGTACGACGTAAAGTTGCAAAAAATTATCCATAAGCATTAAAACATGCCATCGAATGGTGAAAACATAAAACAGCCTTAAAATGGTCCCGTAAGAGCCACGAACACCTCGCACGGGACCAATGTGACTTGTAAGAACAGACTGCGTAGTCCCGAGGCTCCCGGTTGGAGTGTAAAACGTAAATTTGCAACAAAATAAACTTAAGCATAAAAACATGCCGTCGAAGGGTGAAAACATAATACAAACCCAAAATGGTCCCGTAAGAGTCCCGATCACCTCGCACGGGACCAGTGTGACTCGTAGGAACCGACCGCGTAGGCACGGGACTCCCGGTTTGAGTGTACGACATAAAGTTGCAAAAAATTAGCCTTAAGCATAAAAACATGCCATCAAATTTTGAAAACGTAAAACAACCTTAAAATGGTCCCGTAAGAGCTACGAACACCTTGCACGGGACCAATGTGACTCGTAAGAACAGGCGGCGTAGTCCCGAGGCTCCCGGTTGGAGTGTACGACGTAACTTTGCAAAAAAATAAACTTATGTATAAAAACATGCCATCGAACGGTGAAAAAGTAAAACAGCCTTAAAACGGTCCCGTAAGAGTCACGAACACCACGCACGGGACCAATGTGACTCGTAGGAACCGACCGCGTAGGCACGGGACTCGCGGTTTGAGTGTACGACGTAAAGTTACAAAAAATTAACCTTAAGCATAAATACATGCCATCGAATTGTGAAAACATTAAACAGCCTTAAAACGTTCCCGTAAGAGCCACGAACACCTCGCACGGGACCAATGTGACTCTTAACAATAGACGTCGTAAACCCGAGAATCCCGGTTGGAGTGTACGACGTAAATTTGCAAAAAAAAAAACTTATGCATATAAACATGCCATCAAAAGGTGAAAATGTAAAACAGCCTTAAAATGGTTCCGTAAGAATCACGAATAGCTCGCACGGGACCAATGTGACTTGTAGGAACCGATCGAGTAGGTACGGGACTCCCGGTTTGAGTGTACGATGTAAATTTGCAAAAAAAATAAACTTTAGCATAAGAACATGCCATCGAATGGTCAAATCATAAAACAGCCATAAAACGGTCCCGTAAGAGTCACGAACACCTCGCCCTGCACAAATGTGACGCGTATGAACCGATCGCGTAGGCACGGGACTCCCGGTTTTAGTGTACGATATAAAGTTGCAAAAAATTAGCCTTAAGCATAAAAGCATGCCATCGAATGGTGAAAACGTAAAACAACATTAAAACGGTCCCGTACGACCCACGAACACCTCGCACGGGACCAATGTGACTCGTAAGAAGAGACGACGTAGTCCCGAGGCTCCCGGTTGGAGTGTACGGCGTAAATTTGCAAAAAAAATAAACTTAATCATAAAAACATGCCATCGAAGGGTGAAAACGTAAAATAGCCTTAAAATGGTTTCGTAAGAGTCACGAACACCTTCGCACGGGACCAATGTGACTCGTCGGAACCGATCGCGTAGGGACGGGACTCCCGGTTTGAGTGTACGACGTAAATTTGCAAAAAATAGACTTAAAGCATAAAACATGTCATCGAAGGGTTAAAACGTAAAAAAAAAAACCAAAACGGTCCCGTAAGAGTCACGAACACCTCGCACGGGACCAATGTGACCTCGTAGGAACCGATCACGTAGGCACGGGACTCCCGGTTTGAGTTTACGACGTAAATTTGCAAAAAAATAGACTTAAGAATAAAAACATGCCATCGAAGGGTGAAATCATAAAACGGCCTTAAAATGGCCCGTAAGAGTCACCAACACCTCGCACGGGACCAATGGGACTCGTAGAACCGATCGCATAGGCACGGGGCTCTCGATTGGAGTGTACGACGTAAATTTGCAAAAAAATATACTTAAGCATAAAAACATGCCATCGAAGGGTGAAATCGTAAAAACAGCCTTAAAACGGTCTCGTAAGAGTCAGGAATACCTCGCACGGGACCAATGTGACTCGTTGGAACAAACGGCGTAATCCCAAGGCTCCCGGTTGGAGTGTACGATGTAAATTTGCAAAAAATTAGCCTTAAGCATTAAAACATGCCATCGAAGGGTGAAAACGTAAAACAGCCTTAAAACGGTCCCGTAAGAGCCACGAACACCTCGTACGGGACAATGTGACTCGTAAGAACAGACGGCATAGTCCCGAGGCTCCCGGTTGGATTGTACGACGTAAATTTGCAAAAATATAAACTTAAGCATAAAAACATGCCATCGACGGGTGAAACGTAAAACAAACCCAAACGGTACTCCCCGGTTTGAGTGTACGACGTAAAGTTGCAAAAAATTAGCCTTAAGCTAAAAACATGCCATCGAATGGTGAAAACGTAAAAACAACATTAAAACGGTCCCGTAAGAGCCACGAACACCTCGCGCGGGACCAATGTGACTTGTAAGAAGAGACGACGTAGTTCCGAGGCTCCCGGTTGGAGTGTACGACGTAACTTTATAAAAAAATAAACTTAATCATAAAAACTTGCCATCGAAGGGTGAAAACGTAAAACAACCTTAAAACGGTTTCGTAAGAGTCACGAACAACTCGCACGGGACCAATGTGACTCATCGGAACCGATCGCGTAGGCACGGGACTCCCGGTTTGAGTGTACGACGTAAATTTGCAAAAAATAGACTTAAAGCATAAAAACATGTCATCGAAGGGTTAAAACGTAAAAAAAAACCCAAAACGGTCCCATAAGAGTCACGAACACCTCGGACGGGACCAATGTGACTCATAGGAACCGACCGCGTAGGCACGGAACTCCCGGTTTGAGTGTATGACATAAAGTTGCAAAAAATTAGCCTTAAGCATAAAAACATGCCATCGAATTTTAAAAACGTAAAACAACCTTAAAACGGTCCCGTAAGAGCTACGAACACCTCGCACGGGACCAATGTGACTCGTAAGAACAGGCGGCGTAGTCCCGAGGCTCCCGATTGGTGTGTACGACGTAAATTTGCAAAAAAATAAACTTATGCATAAAAACATGCCATCGAAAGGTGAAAAAGTAAAACAGCCTTAAAACGGTCCCGTAAGAGTCACGAACACCACGCACGGGACCAATGCGACTCGTAAGAACCAATCACGTAGGCACGGGACTCCCGATTTGAGTGTATGACGTAAATTTGCAAAAAAATAGACTTAAAGCATAAAAACATGTTATCGAAGGGTTAGAACATAAAACAAACGCAAACCGGTCCCGTAAGAGTCACGAACACCTTGGACGGGACCAATGTGACTCGTAGGAACCGACCGCGTAGGCACGGGACTCGCGGATTGAGTGTACGACGTAAAGTTGCAGAAAATTAACCTTAAGGATTAAAACATGCCATTGAATTGTGAAAACGTAAAACAGCCTTAAAACGGTCCCGTAAGAGCCACGAACACCTCGCACGGGACCAATGTGACTCTTAACAATAGACGGCGTAAACCCGAGGCTCCCGGTTGGAGTGTACGACGTAAATTTGCAAAAAAAAAACTTACGCATATAAACAGGCCATCAAAAGGTGAAAATGTAAAACAGCCTTAAAATGGTTCCGTAAGCATCACGAACAGCTCGCACGGGACCAATGTGACTCGTAGGAACCGATCGAGTAGGTACGGGACTCCCGGTTTGAGTGTACGATGTAAATTTGCAAAAAAAAATAAACTTTAGCATAAAAACATGCCATCGAATGGTGAAATCGTAAAACAGCCATAAAACGGTCCCGTAAGAGTCACGAACACCTCGCCCTGCACCAATGTGACTCGTATGAACCGATCGCGTAGGCACGGGACTCCCGGTTTGAGTGTACGACATAAAGATGCAAAAAATTAGCCTTAAGCATAAAAGCATGCCATCGAATGGTGAAAACATAAAACAACATTAAAACGGTCCCGTAAGAGCCACGAACACCTCGCACGGGACCAATGTGACTCGTAAGAAGAGACGACGTAGTCCCGAGGCTCCCGGTTGTAGTGTACGGCGTAAATTTGCAAAAAAAATAAACTTAATCATAAAAACATGCCATCGAAGGGTGAAAACGTAAAACAACCTTAAAACGGTTTCGTAAGAGTCACGAACACCTCGCACGGGACCAATGTGACTCATCGGAACCGATCGCGTAAGCACGGGACTCCCGATTTGAGTGTACGACGTAAATTTGCAAAAAATAGACTTAAAGCATAAAAACATGTCATCGAAGGGTTGAAACGTAAAAAAAAACCCAAAACGGTCCCGTAAGAGTCATGAACACCTCGGACGGGACCAATGTTACTCGTAGGAACCGACCGCGTAGGCACGGAACTCCCGGTTTGAGTGTACGGCGTAAAGTTGCAAAAAATTAACCTTAAGCATAAAAACATGCCATCAAATTGTGAAAACGTAAAACAGCCTTAAAACGGTCCCGTAAGAGCCACGAACACCTCGCACGGGACCAATGTGACTCTTAACAACAGACGGTGTAAACCCGAGGCTCACGGTTGGAATGTACGACGTAAATTTGTAAAAAAATAAACTTAAGCATAAAAACATGCCATCGAAGGGGGAAAATGTAAAACAACCTTCAAATGGTTCCGTAAGAATCACGAACAGCTCGCACGAGACCAATGTGACTCCTAGGAACCGATCGAGTAGGTACGGGACTCCCGGTTTGAGTGTACGATGTAAATTTGTAAAAACAATAAACTTTAGCATAAAAACATGCCATCGAATGGTGAAATCGTAAAACAGCCATAAAACGGTCCCGTAAGAGTCACGAACACCTCGCCCTGGACCAATGTGACTCGTATGAACCGATCGCGTAGGCACGGGACTCCCGGTTTGAGTGTACGACGTAAAGTTGCAAAAAATTAGCCTTAAGCATAAAATCATGCCATCGAATGGTGAAAACATAAAACAACCTTAAAACGGTCCCGCAAGAGCCATGAACACCTCGCACCGGACCAATGTGACTCGTAAGAACAAACGGCGTAGTCCCGAGGCTCCCGGTTGGAGTGTACGACGTAAATTTGCAAAAAAATAAACTTAAGCATAATAACAAGCCATCGAAGGGTGAAAATGTAAAACAAACCCAAAACGGTCCCGTAAGAGTCATGATCACCTCGCACGGGACCAATGTGACTCGTAGGAACGGACCGCGTAGGAACGGGACTCCCGGTTTGAGTGTATGCAAAAAATTAGCCTTAAGCATAAAAAGATGCCATTGAATGGTGAAAACGTGAAACAGCCTTAAAACGGCCCCGTAAGAGCCACGACCACCTCGCACGGGACAAATGTGACTCATCAGAACAGACGGCGTAGTCCAGAGGCTCCCGGTTGGAGTGTACGACGTAAATTTGCAAATAAATAAACTTAAGCATTAAAACATACCATTGACGGGTGAAAACGTAAAACAACCTTAAAACGGTTCCGTAAGAGTCATGAACACCTCGCACGGGACCAAAGTGACTCGTCGGAATCGATCGCGTAGGCACGGGACTCCCGGTTTGGGTGTACAACGTAAATTTTCAAAAAATAGACTTAAAGCATAAAAACATGTCATTGAAGGGTTAAAACGTAAAACAAACCCAAAACATTCCCGTAAGAGTCACGAACACCTCGCACGGGACCAATGTGACTCGTAGGAACCGATCACGTAGGCACGGGACTCCCGGTTTGAGTTTACAACGTAAATTTGCAAAAAAATAGACTTAAGAATAAAAACATGCCATCGAAGGGTGAAATCATAAAACGGCCTTAAAATGGCCCGTAAGAGTCACCAACACCTCGCACGGGACCAATGGGACTCGTAAGAACCGATCGCGTAGGCACGGGGCTCCCGATTGGAGTGTACGACGTAAATTTGCAAAAAAATATACTTAAGCATAAAAACATGCCATCGAAGGGTGAAATCGTAAAACAACCTTAAAACGGTCTCGTAAGAGTCAGGAATACCTCGCACGGGACCAATGTGACTCGTTGGAACAAACGGCGTAATCCCGAGGCTCCCGGTTGGAGTGTACGACGTAAATTTGCAAAAAATTAGCCTTAAGCATTAAAACATGCCATCGAAGGGTGAAAACGTAAAACAGCCTTAAAACGGTCCCGTAAGAGCCACGAACACCTCGTACGGGACAATGTGACTGGTAAGAACAGACGGCGTAGTCCCGAGGCTCCCGGTTTGATTTTACGACGTAAATTTGCAAAAATATAAACTTAAGCATAAAAACATGCCATCGAAGGGTGAAAACGTAAAACAAACCCAAAACGGTCCCGTAAGAGTCACAATAACCTCGCACGGGACCAATGTGACTCGTATGAACCGACCGCGTAGGCACGGTACTCCCGGTTTGAGTGTACGACGTAAAGTTGCAAAAAATTAGCCTTAAGCATAAAAACATGCCATCGAATGGTGAAAACGTAAAACAGCATTAAAACGGTCCCGTAAGAGCCACGAACACCTCGTGCGGGACCAATGTGACTCGTAAGAAGAGACGACGTAGTTCCGAGGCTTCCGGTTGGAGTGTACGACGTAACTTTATAAAAAAAATAAACTTAATCATAAAAACTTGCCTTCGAAGTGTGAAAACGTAAAACAACCTTAAAACGTAAAAAAAACCCAAAACGGTCCCATAAGAGTCACGAACACCTCGGACGGGACCAATGTGACTCGTAGGAACCGACCGCGTAGGCACGGAACTCCCGGTTTTAGTGTATGACATAAAGTTGCAAAAACTTAGCCTTAAGCATAAAAACATGCCATCAAATTTTGAAAACGTAAAACAACCTTAAAACGGTCCCGTAAGAGCTACGAACACCTCGCACGGGACCAATGTGACTCGTAAGAACAGGCGGCGTAGTCCTGAGGCTCCCGGTTGGAGTGTCCGACTTAAATTTGCAAAAAAATAAACTTATGCATAAAAACATGCCATCGAAAGGTGAAAAAGTAAAACAACCTTAAAATGGTCCCGTAAGGGTCACGAACACCACGCACGGGACAAATGTGACTCGTCGGAACCGATCGCGTAGGCATGGGACTCCCGATTTGAGTGTACGACGTAAATTTGCGAAAAATAGACTTAAAGCATAAAAACATGTCATCGAAGGGTTAAAACGTAAAAAAAACCCAAAACGGTCCCGTAAGAGTCATGAACACCTCGGACGGGACCAATGTGACTCGTAGGAACCTACCGCGTAGGCACGGAACTCCCGGTTTGAGTGTACGACGTAAAGTTGCAAAAAATTAACCTTAAGCATTAAAACATGCCATCAAATTGTGAAAACGTAAAACAGCCTTAAAACGGTCCCATAAGAGCCACGAACACCTCGCACGGGACCAATGTGACTCTTAACAACAGACGGCGTAAACCCGAGGCTCCCGGTTGGAATATACGACGTAAATTTGTAAAAAAATAAACTTATGCATAAAAACATGCCATCGAAGGGGGAAAATTTAAAACAACCTTAAAATGGTTCCGTAAGAATCACGAACCGCTCGCACGGGACCAATGTGACTCGTAGGAACCGATCGAGTAGGTAAGGGACTCCCGGTTTGAGTGTACGATGTAACTTTGTAAAAAAAATAAACTTTAGCATAAAAACATGCCATCGAATGGTGAAATCGTAAAAAAACCATAAAACGGTCCCGTAAGGGTCACGAACACCTCGCCCTGGACCAATGTGACTCATATGAACCGATCGCGTAGGCACGGGACTCCCGGTTTGAGTGTACGACGTAAAGTTGTAAAAAATTAGCCTTAAGCATAAAAGCATGCCATCGAATGGTAAAAACGTAAAACAACCTTAAAACGGTCCCGCAAGAGCCATGAACACCTCGCACCGGACCAATGTGACTCGTAAGAACAGACGGCGTATCCCGAGTCTCTCGGTTGGAGTGTACGGCATAAATTTGCAAAAAAATAAACTTAAGCATAAAAACATGCCATCAAAGGGTGAAAACGTAAAACAAACCCAAAACGGTCCTGTAAGAGTAATGATCACCTCGCACGGGACCAATGTGACTCGTAGGAACCACTGCGTAGGCACGGGACTCCCGGTTTGAGTGTACGCAAAAATTTAGCCTTAAGCATAAAAACATGCCATTGAATGGTGAAAACATGAAACAGCCTTAAAACGGCCCCGTAAGAGCCACGATACCTCGCACGGGACAAATGTGACTCATAAGAACAGACGGCGTAGTCCAGAGGCTCTCGGTTGGATTGTACGACGTAAATTTGCAAAAATATAAACTTAAGCATAAAAACATACCATCGAAGGGTGAAAACGTAAAACAAACCCAAAACGGTCCCGTAAGAGTCACAATAACCTCGCACGGGACCAATGTGACTCGTAGGAACCGACCGCGTAGGCACGGTACTCCCGGTTTGAGTGTACGACGTAAAGTTGCAAAAAATTAGCCTTAAGCATAAAAACATGCCATCGAATGGTGAAAACGTAAAACAGCATTAAAACGGTCCCGTAAGAGCCACGAACACCTCGCGCGGGACCAATGTGACTCGTAAGAAGAGACGACGTAGTTCCGAGGCTCCCGGTTGGAGTGTACGACGTAACTTTATAAAAAAAATAAACTTAATCATAAAAACTTGCCATCGAAGGGTGAAAACATAAAACAGCCTTAAATCGGTTTCATAAGAGTCACGAACAACTCGCACGGGACCAATGTGACTCGTCAGAACCGATCGCGTAGGCACGGGACTCCCGGTTTGAGTGTACAACGTAAATTTGCAAAAAATAGACTTAAAGCATAAAAACATGTCATCGAAGGGTTAAAACGTAAAAAAAAACCCAAACGGTCCCATAAGAGTCACGAACACCTCGGACGGGACCAATGTGACTCGTAGGAACCGACCGCGTGGGCACCGAACTCCCAGTTTGAGTGTATGACATAAAGTTGCAAAAAATTAGCTTTAAGCATAAAAACATGCCATCGAATTTTGAAAACGTAAAACAACCTTAAAACGGTCCCGTAAGAGCTATGAACACCTCGCACGGGACCAATGTGACTCATAAGAACAGACGGCGTAGTCCCGAGGCTCCCGGTTGGAGTGTACGACGTAAATTTGCAAAAAATTAAACTTATGCATAAAAACATGCCATCGAAAGGTGAAAAAGTAAAACAGCCTTAAAACGGTCCCGTAAGAGTCACGAACACCACACACGGGACCAATGTGACTCGTAGGAACCAATCACGTAGGCACGGGACTCCCGATTTGAGTATGATGTAAATTTGCAAAAAATAGACTTAAAGCATAAAAACATGTTATCGAAGGGTTAGAACATAAAACAAACGCAAAACGGTCCCGTAAGAGTCACGAACACCTCGAACGGGACCAATGTGACTCGTAGGAACCGACCGCGTAGGCACGAGACTCGCGGTTTGAGTGTACGACGTAAAGTTGCAAAAAATTAACCTTAAGCATTAAAACATGCCATTGAATTGTGAAAATGTAAAACAGCCTTAAAACGGTCCCGTAAGAGCCACGAACACCTCGCACGGGACCAATGTGACTCTTAACAACAGACGGCGTTAACCCGAGGCTCCCGGTTGGAGTGTACGACGTAAATTTGCAAAAAAAACTTATGCATATAAACATGCCATCAAAAGGTGAAAATGTAAAACTGCCTTAAAATGGTTCCGTAAGAATCACGAACAGCTCGCACGGGACCAATGTGACTCGTAGGAACCGATCGAGTAGGTACGGGACTCCCGGTTTGAGTGTACGATGTAAATTTGCAAAAAAAATAAACTTTAGCATAAAAACATGCCATCGAATGGTGAAATCGTAAAACAGCCATAAAACGGTCCCGTAAGAGTCACGAACACCTCGCCCTGCACCAATGTGACTCGTATGAACCGATCGCGTAGGCACGGGACTCCCGGTTTGAGTGTACGACATAAAGATGCAAAAAATTAGCCTTAAGCATAAAAGCATGCCATCGAATGGTGAAAACATAAAACAACATTAAAACGGTCCCGTAAGAGCCACGAACACCTCGCACGGGACCAATGTGACTCGTAAGAAGAGACGACGTAGTCCCGAGGCTCCCGGTTGTAGTGTACGGCGTAAATTTGCAAAAAAAATTAAACTTAATCATAAAAACATGCCATCGAAGGGTGAAAACGTAAAACAGCCTTAAAACGGTTTCGTAAGAGTCACGAACACCTCGCACGGGACCAATGTGACTCGTCGGAACCGATCGCGTAGGCACGGGACTCCCGATTTGAGTGTACGACGTAAAGTTGCAAAAAATTGACTTAAAGCATAAGAACATGTCATCGAAGGGTTAAAACGTAATAAAAAAAACCAAAACGGTCCCGTAAGAGTCATGAACACCTCGGACGGGACCAATGTGACTCGTAGGAACCGACCCCATAAGCACGGAACTCCCGGTTTGAGTGTACGACGTAAAGTTGCAAAAAATTAACCTTAAGCATAAAAACATGCCATCAAATTGTGAAAACATAAAACAGCCTTAAAACGGTCCCGTAAGAGCCACGAACACCTCGCACGGGACCAATGTGACTCTTAACAACAGACGGCGTAAACCCGAGGCTCCCGGTTGGAGTGTACGACGTAAATTTGCAAAAAAAAAACTTATGCATATAAACATGCCATCCAAAGGTGAAAATGTAAAACAGCCTTAAAATGGTTCCGTAAGCATCACGAACAGCTCGCACGGGACCAATGTGACTCGTAGGAACCGATCGAGTAGGTACGGGACTCCCGATTTGAGTGTACGATGTAAATTTGCAAAAAAAATAAACTTTAGCATAAAAACATGCCATCGAATGGTGAAATCGTAAAACAGCCATAAAACGGTCCCGTAAGAGTCACGAACACCTCGCCCTGCACCAATGTGACTCGTATGAACCGATCGCGTAGGCACGGGACTCCCGGTTTGAGTGTACGACATAAAGATGCAAAAAAATAGCCTTAAGCATAAAAGCATGCCATCGAATGGTGAAAACATAAAACAACATTAAAACGGTCCCGTAAGTGCCACGAACACCTCGCACGGGACCAATGTGACTCGTAAGAAGAGACGACGTAGTCCCGAGGCTCCCGGTTGTAGTGTACGGCGTAAATTTGCAAAAAAAATAAACTTAATCATAAAAACATGCCATCGAAGGGTGAAAACGTAAAACAACCTTAAAACGGTTTCGTAAGAGTCACGAACACCTCGCACGGGACCAATGTGACTCGTCGGAACCGATCGCGTAAGCACGGGACTCCCGATTTGAGTGTACGACGTAAATTTGCAAAAAATAGACTTAAAGCATAAAAACATGTCATCGAAGGGTTGAAACGTAAAAAAAAAACCCAAAACGGTCCCGTAAGAGTCATGAACACCTTGGACGGGACCAATGTGACTCGTAGGAACCGACCGCGTAGGCACGGAACTCTCGGTTTGAGTGTACGGCGTAAAGTTGCAAAAAATTAACCTTAAGCATAAAAACATGCCATCAAATTGTGAAAACGTAAAACAGCCTTAAAACGGTCCCGTAAGAGCCACGAACACCTCGGACGGGACCAATGTGACTCTTAACAACAGACGGCGTAAACCCGAGGCTCCCGGTTGGAATGTACGACGCAAATTTGTAAAAAAACAAACTTATGCATAAAAACATGCCATCGAAGGGGGAAAATGTAAAACAACCTTCAAATGGTTCCGTAAGAATCACGAACAGCTCGCACGAGACCAATGTGACTCCTAGGAACCGATCGAGTAGGTACGGGACTCCCGGTTTGAGTGTACGATGTAAATTTGTAAAAAAAATAAACTTTAGCATCAAAACATGCCATCGAATGGTGAAATCGTAAAATAACCATAAAACGGTCCCGTAAGAGTCACGAACACCTCGCCCTGGACCAATGTGACTCGTATGAACCGATCGCGTAGGCACGGGACTCCCGGTTTGAGTGTACGACGTAAAGTTGCAAAAAATTAGCCTTAAGCATAAAATCATGCCATCGAATGGTGAAAACATAAAACAACCTTAAAACGGTCCCGCAAGAGCCATGAGCACCTCGCACCGGACCAATGTGACTCGTAAAAACAGACGGCGTAGTCCCGAGGCTCCCGGTTGGAGTGTACGACATAAATTTGAAAAAAAATAAACTTAAGCATAATAACAAGCCATCGAAGGGTGAAAATGTAAAACAAACCCAAAACGGTCCCGTAAGAGTCATGATCACCTCGCACGGGACCAATGTGACTCGTAGGAACGGACCGCGTAGGAACGGGACTCCCGATTTGAGTGTATGCAAAAAATTAGCCTTAAGGATAAAAAGATCCCATTGAATGGTGAAAACGTGAAACAGCCTTAAAACGGCCCCGTAAGAGCCACGAACACCTCGCACGGGACAAATGTGACTCATAAGAACAGACGGCGTAGTCCAGAGGCTCCCGGTTGGAGTGTACGACGTAAATTTGCAAATAAATAAACTTAAGCATTAAAACATACCATTGACGGGTGAAAACGTAAAACAACCTTAAAACGGTTCCGTAAGAGTCATGAACACCTCGCACGGGACCAAAGTGACTCGTCGGAATCGATCGCGTAGGCACGGGACTCCCGGTTTGGGTGTACAACGTAAATTTTCAAAAAATAGACTTAAAGCATAAAAACATGTCATTGAAGGGTTAAAACGTAAAACAAACCCAAAACATTCCCGTAAGAGTCACGAACACCTCGCACGGGACCAATGTGACTCGTAGGAACCGATCACGTAGGCACGGGACTCCCGGTTTGAGTTTACGACGTAAATTTGCAAAAAAATAGACTTAAGAATAAAAACATGCCATCGAAGGGTGAAATCATAAAACGGACTTAAAATGGCCCGTAAGAGTCACCAACACCTCGCACGGGACCAATGGGACTCGTAAGAACCGATCGCGTAGGCACGGGGCTCCCGATTGGAGTGTACGACGTAAATTTGCAAAAAAATATACTTAAGCATAAAAACATGCCATCGAAGGGTGAAATCGTAAAACAACCTTAAAACGGTCTCGTAAGAGTCAGGAATACCTCGCACGGGACCAATGTGACTCGTTGGAACAAACGGCGTAATCCCGAGGCTCCCGGTTGGAGTGTACGACGTAAATTTGCAAAAAAATAACCTTAAGCATTAAAACATGCCATCGAAGGGTGAAAACGTAAAACAGCCTTAAAACGGTCCCGTAAGAGCCACGAACACCTCGTACGGGACAATGTGACTGGTAAGAACAGACGGCGTAGTCCCGAGGCTCCCGGTTTGATTTTACGACGTAAATTTGCAAAAATATAAACTTAAGCATAAAAACATGCCATCGAAGGGTGAAAACGTAAAACAAACCCAAAACGGTCCCGTAAGAGTCACAATAACCTCGCACGGGACCAATGTGACTCGTAGGAACCGATCGCGTAGGCACGGTACTCCCGGTTTGAGTGTACGACGTAAAGTTGCAAAAAATTAGCCTTAAGCATAAAAACATCCCATCGAATGGTGAAAACGTAAAACAGCATTAAAACGGTCCCGTAAGAGCCACGAACACCTCGTGCGGGACCAATGTGACTCGTAAGAAGAGACGACGTAGTTCCGAGGCTCCCGGTTGGAGTGTACGACGTAACTTTATAAAAAAAATAAACTTAATCATAAAAACTTGCCTTTGAAGGGTGAAAACGTAAAACAGCCTTAAAACGTAAAAAAAACCCAAAACGGTCCCATAAGAGTCACGAACACCTCGGACGGGACCAATGTGACTCGTAGGAACCGACCGCGTAGGCACGGAACTCCCGGTTTGAGTGTATGACATAAAGTTGCAAAAAATTAGCCTTAAGCATAAAAACATGCCATCGAATTTTTAAAACGTAAAACAACCTTAAAACGGTCCCGTAAGAGCTACGAACACCTCGCACGGGACCAATGTAACTCGTAAGAACAGGCGGCGTAGTCCTGAGGCTCCCGGTTGGAGTGTCTGACTTAAATTTGCAAAAAAATAAACTTATGCATAAAAACATGCCATCGAAAGGTGAAAAAGTAAAACAACCTTAAAATGGTCCCGTAAGAGTCACGAACACCACGCACGGGACCAATGTGACTCGTCGGAACCGATCGCGTAGGCATGGGACTCCCGATTTGAGTGTACGACGTAAATTTGCAAAAAATAGACTTAAAGCATAAAAACATGTCATCGAAGGGTTAAAACGTAAAAAAAACCCAAAACGGTCCCGTAAGAGTCATGAACACCTCGGACGGGACCAATGTGGCTCGTAGGAACCTACCGCGTAGGCACGGAACTCCCGGTTTGAGTGTACGACGTAAAGTTGCAAAAAATTAACCTTAAGCATTAAAACATGCCATCAAATTGTGAAAACGTAAAACCGCCTTAAAACGGTCCCGTAAGAGCCACGAACACCTCGCACGGGACCAATGTGACTCTTAACAACAGACGGCGTAAACCCGAGGCTCCCGGTTGGAATGTACGACGTAAATTTATAAAAAAATAAACTTATGCATAAAAACATGCCATCGAAGAGGGAAAATTTAAAACAACCTTAAAATGGTTCCGTAAGAATCACGAACCGCTCGCACGGGACCAATGTGACTCGTAGGAACCGATCGAGTAGGTAAGGGACTCCCGGTTTGAGTGTACGATGTAAATTTGTAAAAAAAATAAACATTAGCATAAAAACATGCCATCGAATGGTGAAATCGTAAAAAAACCATAAAACGGTCCCGTAAGGGTCACGAACACCTCGCCCTGGACCAATGTGACTCATATGAACCGATCGCGTAGGCACGGGACTCCCGGTTTGAGTGTACGACGTAAAGTTGTAAAAAATTAGCCTTAAGCATAAAAGCATGCCATCGAATGGTAAAAACGTAAAACAACCTTAAAACGGTCCCGCAAGAGCCATGAACACCTCGCACCGGACCAATGTGACTCGTAAGAACAGACGGCGTATCCCGAGTCTCTCGGTTGGAGTGTACGACGTAAATTTGCAAAAAAATAAACTTAAGCATAAAAACATGCCATCAAAGGGTGAAAACGTAAAACAAACCCAAAACGGTCCTGTAAGAGTAATGATCACCTCGCACGGGACCAATGTGACTCGTAGGAACCACTGCGTAGGCACGGGACTCCCGGTTTGAGTGTACGCAAAAATTTAGCCTTAAGCATAAAAACATGCCATTGAATGGTGAAAACATGAAACAGCCTTAAAACGGCCCCGTAAGAGCCACGAACACCTCGCACGGGACAAATGTGACTCATAAGAACAGACGGCGTAGTCCAGAGGCTCTCGGTTGGATTGTACGACGTAAATTTGCAAAAATATAAACTTAAGCATAAAAACATACCATCGAAGGGTGAAAACGTAAAACAAACCCAAAACGGTCCCGTAAGAGTCACAATAACCTCGCACGGGACCAATGTGACTCGTAGGAACCGACCGCGTAGGCACGGTACTCCCGGTTTGAGTGTACGACGTAAAGTTGCAAAAAATTAGCCTTAAGCATAAAAACATGCCATCGAATGGTGAAAACGTAAAACAGCATTAAAACGGTCCCGTAAGAGCCACGAACACCTCGCGCGGGACCAATGTGACTCGTAAGAAGAGACGACGTAGTTCCGAGGCTCCCGGTTGGAGTGTACGACGTAACTTTATAAAAAAAATAAACTTAATCATAAAAACTTTCCATCGAAGGGTGAAAACATAAAACAGCCTTAAATCGGTTTCGTAAGAGTCACGAACAACTCGCACGGGACCAATGTGACTCGTCAGAACCGATCGCGTAGGCACGGGACTCCCGGTTTGAGTGTACAACGTAAATTTGCAAAAAATAGACTTAAAGCATAAAAACATGTCATCGAAGGGTTAAAACGTAAAAAAAAACCCAAACGGTCCCATAAGAGTCACGAACACCTCGGACGGGACCAATGTGACTCGTAGGAACCGACCGCGTGGGCACCGAACTCCCAGTTTGAGTGTATGACATAAAGTTGCAAAAAATTAGCTTTAAGCATAAAAACATGCCATCGAATTTTGAAAACGTAAAACAACCTTAAAACGGTCCCGTAAGAGCTATGAACACCTCGCACGGGACCAATGTGACTCATAAGAACAGACGGCGTAGTCCCGAGGCTCCCGGTTGGAGTGTACGACGTAAATTTGCAAAAAATTAAACTTATGCATAAAAACATGCCATCGAAAGGTGAAAAAGTAAAACAGCCTTAAAACGGTCCCGTAAGAGTCACGAACACCACACACGGGACCAATGTGACTCGTAGGAACCAATCACGTAGGCACGGGACTCCCGATTTGAGTGTACGACGTAAATTTGCAAAAAATAGACTTAAAGCATAAAAACATGTTATCGAAGGGTTAGAACATAAAACAAACGCAAAACGGTCCCGTAAGAGTCACGAACACCTCGGACGGGACCAATGTGACTCGTAGGAACCGACCGCGTAGGCACGGGACTCGCGGTTTGAGTGTACGACGTAAAGTTGCAAAAAATTAACCTTAAGCATTAAAACATGCCATTGAATTGTGAAAACGTAAAACAGCCTTAAAACGGTCCCGTAAGAGCCACGAACACCTCGCACGGGACCAATGTGACTCTTAACAACAGACGGCGTTAACCCGAGGCTCCCGGTTGGAGTGTACGACGTAAATTTGCAAAAAAAAACTTATGCATATAAACATGCCATCAAAAGGTGAAAATGTAAAACTGCCTTAAAATGGTTCCGTAAGAATCACGAACAGCTCGCACGGGACCAATGTGACTCGTAGGAACCGATCGAGTAGGTACGGGACTCCCGGTTTGAGTGTACGATGTAAATTTGCAAAAAACTAAACTTTAGCATAAAAACATGCCATCGAATGGTGAAATCGTAAAACAGCCATAAAACGGTCCCGTAAGAGTCACGAACACCTCGCCCTGCACCAATGTGACTCGTATGAACCGATCGCGTAGGCACGGGACTCCCGGTTTGAGTGTACGACATAAAGATGCAAAAAATTAGCCTTAAGCATAAAAGCATGCCATCGAATGGTGAAAACATAAAACAACATTAAAACGGTCTCGTAAGAGCCACGAACACCTCGCATGGGACCAATGTGACTCGTAAGAAGAGACGACGTAGTACCGAGGCTCCCGGTTGTAGTGTACGGCGTAAATTTGCAAAAAAAAATAAACTTAATCATAAAAACATGCCATCGAAGGGTGAAAACGTAAAACAGCCTTAAAACGGTTTCGTAAGAGTCACGAACACCTCGCACGGGACCAATGTGACTCGTCGAAACCGATCGCGTAGGCACGGGACTCCCGATTTGAGTGTACGACGTAAAGTTGCAAAAATTGACTTAAAGCATAAGAACATGTCATCGAAGGGTTAAAACGTAATAAAAAAAACCAAAACGGTCCCGTAAGAGTCATGAACACCTCGGACGGGACCAATGTGACTCGTAGGAACCGACCCCATAGGCACGGAACTCCCGGTTTGAGTGTACGACGTAAAGTTGCAAAAAATTAACCTTAAGCATAAAAACATGCCATCAAATTGTGAAAACGTAAAACAGCCTTAAAATGGTCCCGTAAGAGCCACGAACACCTCGCACGGGACCAATGTGACTCTTAACAACAGACGGCGTAAAGCCGAGGCTCCCGGTTGGAATGTAAGACGTAAATTTGTAAAAAAATAAACTTATGCATAAAAACATGCCATCGAAGGGGGAAAATGTAAAACAACCTTAAAATGGTTCCGTAAGAATCACGAACCGCTCGCACGGGACCAATGTGACTCGTAGGAACCGATCGAGTAGGTAAGGGACTCCCGGTTTGAGTGTACGATGTAAATTTGTAAAAAAAATAAACTTTAGCATAAAAACATGCCATCGAATGGTGAAATCGTAAAAAAACCATAAAACGGTCCCGTAAGGGTCACGAACACCTCGCCCTGGACCAATGTGACTCATATGAACCGATCGCGTAGGCACGGGACTCCCGGTTTGAGTGTACGACGTAAAGTTGCAAAAAATTAGCCTTAAGCATAAAAGCATGACATCGAATGGTGAAAATGTAAAACAACCTTAAAACGGTCCCGCAAGAGCCATGAACACCTCGCACCGGACCAATGTGACTCGTAAGAACAGACGGCGTAGTCCCGAGGCTCCCGGTTGGAGTGTACGACGTAAATTTCCAAAAAAATAAACTTAAGCATAAAAACATGCCATCGAAGTTTGAAAACGTAAAACAAACCCAAAACGGTCCCGTAAGAGTCATGATCGCCTTGCACGGGACCAATGTGACTCGTAGGAACCGACTGCGTAGGCACGGGACTCCCGGTTTGAGTGTACGCAAAAATTTAGCCTTAAGAATAAAAACATGCCATTGAATGGTGAAAACGTGAAACAGCCTTAAAACGGCCCCGTAAGAGCCACGAACACCTCGCACGGGACAAATGTGACTCATAAGAACGGACGGCGTAGTCCAGAGGCTCCCGGTTGGATTGTACGATGTAAATTTGCAAAAATATAAACTTAAGCATAAAAACATGCCATCGAAGGGTGAAAACATAAAACAAACCCAAAACGGTCCCGTAAGAGTCACAATAACCTCGCACGAGACCAATGTGACTCATAGGAACCGACCGCGTAGGCACGGTACTCCCGGTTTGAGTGTATGACGTAAAGTTGCAAAAAATTAGCCTTAAGCATAAAAACATGCCATCGAATGGTGAAAACGTAAAACAGCATTAAAACGGTCCCGTAAGAGCCACGAACACCTCGCGCGGGACCAATGTGACTCGTAAGAAGAGACGACGTAGTTCCGAGGCTCCCGGTTGGAGTGTACGACGTAACTTTATAAAAAAAATAAACTTAATCATAAAAACTTGCCATCGAAGGGTGAAAATGTAAAACAGCCTTAAAACGGTTTCGTAAGAGTCACGAACAACTCGCACGGGACCAATGTGACTCGTCGGAACCGATCGCGTAGGCACGGGACTCCCGGTTTGAGTGTACGACGTAAATTTGCAAAAAATAGACTTAAAGCATAAAAACATGTCATCGAAGGGTTAAAACGTAAAAAAAAAAACCAAAACGGTCCCATAAGAGTCACGAACACCTCGGACGGGACCAATGTGACTCGTAGGAACCGACCGCGTAGGCACGGAACTCCCGGTTTGAGTGTATGACATAAAGTTGCAAAAAATTAGCCTTAAGCATAAAAACATGCCATCGAATTTTGAAAATGTAAAACAACCTTAAAACGGTCCCGTAAGAGCTACGAACACCTCGCACGGGACCAATGTGACTCGTAAGAACAGGAGGCGTAGTCCCGAGGCTCCCGGTTGGAGTGTACGACGTAAATTTGCAAAAAAATAAACTTATGCATAAACACATGCCATCGAAAGGTGAAAAAGTAAAATAGCCTTAAAACGGTACCGTAAGAGTCACGAACACCACGCACGAGACCAATGTGACTTGTAGGAACCAATCACGTAGGCACGGGACTCCCGATTTGAGTGTACGACGTAAATTTGCAAAAAATAGACTTAAATCATAAAAACATGTTATCGAAGGGTTAGAACATAAAACAAAAGCAAAACGGTCCCGTAAGAGTCATGAACACCTCGGACGGGACCAATGTGACTCGTAGGAACCGACCGCATAGGCACGGGACTCGCGGTTTGAGTGTACGACGTAAAGTTGCAAAAAATTAACCTTAAGCATTAAAACATGCCATTGAATTGTGAAAACGTAAAACAGCCTTAAAACGGTCCCGTAAGAGCCACGAACACCTCGCACGGGACCAATGTGACTCTTAACAACAGACGGCGTAAACCCGAGGCTCCCGGTTGGAGTGTACGACGTAAATTTGCAAAAAAAAACACTTATGCATATAAACATGCCATCAAAAGATGAAAATGTAAAACAGCCTTAAAATGGTTCCGTAAGAATCACGAACAGCTCACACGGGACCAATGTGACTCGTAGGAACCGATCGAGTAGGTACGGGACTCCCGGTTTGAGTGTACGATGCAAATTTGCAAAAAAAATAAACTTTAGCATAAAAACATGCCATCGAATGGTGAAATCGTAAAACAGCCATAAAACGGTCCCGTAAGAGTCACGAACACCTCGCCCTGCACCAATGTGACTCGTATGAACCGATCGCGTAGGCACGGGACACCCGGTTTGAGTGTACGACATAAAGATGCAAAAAATTAGCCTTAAGCATAAAAGCATGCCATCGAATGGTGAAAACGTAAAACAACATTAAAACGGTCCCGTAAGAGCCACGAACACCTCGCACGGGACCAATGTGACTCGTAAGAAGAGACGACGTAGTCCCGAGGCTCCCGGTTGTAGTGTACGGCGTAAATTTGCAAAAAAATAAACTTAATCATAAAAAAATGCCATCGAAGGGTGAAAACATAAAACAACCTTAAAACGGTTTCGTAAAAGTCACGAACACCTCGCACGGGACCAATGTGACTCGTCGGAACCGATCGCGTAGGCACGGGACTCCCGGTTTGAGTGTGCGACGTAAATTTGCAAAAAATAGACTTAAAGCATAAAAACATGTCATCGAAGGGTTAAAACGTAAAAAAAAACCCAAAACGGTCCCGTAAGAGTCATGAACACCTCGGACGGGACCAATGTGACTCGTAGGAACCGACCGCGTAGGCACGGAACTCCCGGTTTGAGTGTACGACGTAAAGTTGCAAAAAATTAACCTTAAGAATAAAAACATGCCATCAAATTGTGAAAACATAAAACAGCCTTAAAACGGTCCCGTAAGAGCCACGAACACCTCGCACGGGACCAATGTGACTCTTAACAACAGACGGCGTAAACCCGAGGCTCCTGGTTGGAATGTAGGACGTAAATTTGTAAAAAAATAAACTTATGCATAAAAACATGCCATCGAAGGGGGAAAATGTAAAACAACCTTAAAATGGTTCCGTAAGAATCACGAACCGCTCGCACGGGACCAATGTGACTCGTAGGAACCGATCGAGTAGGTACGGGACTCCCGGTTTGAGTGTACGATGTAAATTTGTAAAAAAAATAAACTTTAGCATAAAAACATGCCATCGAATGGTGAAATCGTAAAACAACCGTAAAACGGTCCCGTAAGGGTCACGAACACCTCGCCCTGGACCAATGTGACTCATATGAACCGATCGCGTAGGCACGGGACTCCCGGTTTGAGTGTACGACGTAAAGTTGTAAAAAATTAGCCTTAAGCATAAAAGCATGCCATCGAATGGTGAAAATGTAAAACAACCTTAAAACGGTCCCGCAAGAGCCATGAACACCTCGCACCGGACCAATGTGACTCGTAAGAACAGACGACGTAGTCCCGAGGCTCCCGGTTGTAGTGTACGACGTAAATTTGCAAAAAAATAAACTTAAGCATAAAAACATGCCATCGAAGGGTGAAAACGTAAAACAAACCCAAAACGGTCCCGTAAGAGTCGTGATCACCTCGCACGGGACCAATGTGACTCGTAGGAACCGACCGCGTAGGCACGGGACTCCCGGTTTGAGTGTACGCAAAAATTTAGCCTTAAGCATAAAAACATGCCATTAAATGGTGAAAACATGAAACAGCCTTAAAACAGCCCCGTAAGAGCCACGAACACCTCGCACGGGACAAATGTGACTCATAAGAACAGACGGCGTAGTCCAGAGGCTCCCGGTTGGAGTGTACGACGTAAATTTGCAAAAAAATAAACTTAAGCATAAAAACATGCCATTGAAGGGTGAAAACGTAAAACAGCCTTAAAACGGTTCCGTATGAGTCATGAACACCTCGCACGGGACCAATGTGACTCGTCGGAATCGATCGCGTAGGCACGGGACTCCCGGTTTGGGTGTACGACGTAAATTTTCAAAAAATAGACTTAAAGCATAAAAACATGTCATCGAAGGGTTAAAGCGTAAAACAAACCCAAAACATTCCCGTAAGAGTCACGAACACCTCGCACGGGACCAATGTGACTCGTAGGAACCGATCACGTAGGTACGGGACTCCCGGTTTGAGTTTACGACGTAAATTTGCAAAAAAATAGACTTAAGAATAAAAACATGCCATCGAAGGGTGAAATCATAAAACGGCCTTAAAATGGCCCGTAAGAGTCACCAACACCTCGCACGGGACCAATGGGACTCGTAGGAACCGATCGCGTAGGCACGGGGCTCCCGATTGGAGTGTACGACGTAAATTTGCAAAAAAATATACTTAAGCATAAAAACATGCCATCGAAGGGTGAAATCGTAAAACAGCCTTAAAACGGTCTCGTAAGAGTCTGGAATACCTCGCACGGGACCAATGTGGCTCGTTGGAACAAACGGCGTAATCCCAAGGCTCCCGGTTGGAGTGTACGACGTAAATTTGCAAAAAATTAGCCTTAAGCATTAAAACATGCCATCGAAGGGTGAAAACGTAAAACATCCTTAAAACGGTCCCGTAAGAGCCACGAACACCTCGTACGGGACCAATGTGACTGGTAAGAACAGACGGCGTAGTCCCGAGGCTCCCGGTTGGATTGTACGACGTAAATTTTCAAAAATATAAACTTAAGCATAAAAACATGCCATCGAAGGGTGAAAACGTAAAACAAACCCAAAACGGTCCCGTAAGAGTCACGAACACCTCGTACGGGACCAATGTGTCTCGTAGGAACAAACGGCGTAGTCCCGGGGCTCCCGATTGGAGTCTACGACGTAAGCTTGCGAAAATACCCATTAGGGCGAGGCACTTGTCGCTCGTCCCTTCTTTACGAAAATACCGAGCTTTATGCTTTTTCGAAAACAAAAGTTTCTCGTCAACCTAAAAACGGAGGAGTTCCCTCACTCCAACCGGTATATATATATATATACTGCATATACTAGTATATATACGAGTATATATACATTATATATATGCATATATATATACTAGTATATATACTGTATATATAGTATATATATGCAGTATAATATACAGTATATTATTGCATATATATACTGTATATATAGTATATATACTGGTATATATATGCATATATATGCATGTATATAACTGCATATATATGCATATATATACTGTTATATATGCATATATATAACTGTATATATATGCATATATATGCAGTATATATATGCATATATATGGAGTTTATATACTAGTATATATATGCAGTATATATGCATTATATATGCATGTATATAACTGCATATATATGCATGTATATAAGTGTATATATATGCATATATATGCAGTATATATATGCATATATATATATATATATATATATATATATATATATATATATATATATATGCAGTATATATACTAGTATATATATGCAGTATATATACTAGTATATATATGCAGTATATATACATTATATATGCATATATATATTGTTATATATGCATATATATAACTGTATATATATGCATATATACCAGTATATATATATGCATATATATACTGCATAACGATTGGTTTGCACTTGAAACAAACATATATTTTAGCACACTAGTATTTTAACATCTTCTGTCTGGGATTGGTAAAACATTAGTTGAAGTTGGTTTGTTACGTAGGAACTAAAAATTGTTAAAAAAATGTTAAAATGAGTAGGAACTAAAAATTTACGTAGGAACTAAAAATTGTTACGTAGGAACTAAAAATTTCTTCCATTAACACTAGTATTGTTAAAAAAATGTTGATTTGTTACGTAGGAACTAAAAATGAGGGAATATTGATCACAAGTTTTTAAGGGTTAAAAATTGCAAAACAAGTAAAACTAACTTTTTTGTTTTTTTTCTTATATTTTTTTGCAGGTTAACATTTTAGGGGTATATTTTATTTGCGTGAAACACATGAACGAAGCAAAGGTTTGTGACAGGTAAATTATTTATTTATTATTGTTGTTGATATGCGAGATTGTTTTTTTTTACTGTCCATGCGGGCTTTTGTGTTGATTAAACAGGTTGGTTTTCATGTATAAACAAAGGAGACTCTGTCGAATTTTTTAAAAAATTGTAATGAATTGTTGATTTGGGAGATTTTTCAATTTTTTTATGGCCATGCGGGCCTTTGTGTTCATTAAACAGGTTGGTTTTCATGTATAAACAAAGGAGATTTTGTCGAATTTTTTTAAAAATTGTAAAGAATCGTTGATATGCGAGATTCTTATAGCTGTGCGGGTTTTTTTATTGATTAAAAAGGTTGGTTTTCACGTATAAACAAAGGAGATTTTGTCAATTTTTTTTAAAATGTGTAAAAAGTTGGTGGTACCATTAACTAATATATTTGGATATTTTATTTTACTATAATATTATTTTGATAAAATGATTATTTATTGATTGCAGGCTGTGCACAAGAAGTTGAAGAGACGGGATTTTGAGTGT
Source organism: Sambucus nigra (assembly GCA_949130495.1). Taxonomy (NCBI): domain Eukaryota; kingdom Viridiplantae; phylum Streptophyta; class Magnoliopsida; order Dipsacales; family Adoxaceae; genus Sambucus; species Sambucus nigra. The sequence continues at coordinate 343,783,338 of OX422207.1, read as the reverse complement.
CTACTATATGCGACACTAAGAGAAGTTTTTGAAGCGTGACAACCATATTTATCATCTTAATTTAGGGATGATATTTTTTTGACAGTTGTATATCGTATTAATTAGTATGATTTTGTACTCATTTAAATATTTCGACTTGAATGTAGTTTAATGGCAGAAATTGTTATTAGATACATGCTTCAATGAATGTGGTCGATATATTGTGTTTTTGATTGGATGATTTGATTTATAATGCATATTAGACGTCAATTATTATTGCAACATAAAACATAAAATAATATAACTATTTATGATAATTTTTATTTATTAATTGGGACGGTTATAAACCGTCCCTAATACTTATTTGTATTAATTGAGAATACCTTTTGGGACGGTTTTTACCACCCCTAATACTCATTTTTGCATGAACTGAAATTACCTTTAGGGACGGTTTTTACCGTCCCTAATTGGGTTGCCAGAATCTCGTAGTATTAGGGACGATTTATCCGTCCCTAATACTATTGGCGGGAGCGGGGATTTTTTCGAAGGAACACTATTTGGGACGGTAAAATCCGTCCCTAATGTCAAATGCAGAGTGTTCATGAATTAAAATTTAGGATGGTAAAATCCGTCCCTAAAATATTTAGGACGCCTAGTATAAGGGACGGATTTTTGCCATTGCAAAACCCGTCCCTAATACTCTTTACGGATGGTTTTTGTACTTTTAGGGACGGTTTTTTACCGTCCCAAATACTCATTTTTCTTATAGTGTCTCTTAGCATTAAGAACATCAAAATCTTCATCTGTGGGTAAGTTTTTTTTTTCCTCTTTTCTCATTCTTTGTCCGTTGATTTCCTTTGAATTGATGATATCTAATTGTTTGTATGTAATATTATATATGTATATGTATATGTGTGTGCATTTTTATCAATTTATTAGATGATTCAAAATAAACACTCTTTCAGTTATTTCCACCTAATCAATGTATCAATTTTCGGTTTTTGTACAAAGCTAGAGTTTTAATTTGTTAAAAAATGTGGGTGATCTTGAGCTAGGGTTTGTGTTTTTTCTGAAGGTCCTAAATTTGATGGGTTTGTTATTGTATGAATATTTGGTGTTATGTGTTATTTTGGTGAAGAAAAGGAAGAGAAAAATAACATGAAGGAGGGTATGGGGAATGTTTTACGGGATTGTGAAGAGGAAACTGAGGGTATGGAGTTGGGGTTTCTGTTAGGGTCACAAGTGCGTGAGGAAAGAAGAGGGAGGTAGAGATTGCTGAAAAATGCAATGCAGCTTTTAGAATTACATTATTCCTTTCAAATATGTGCTCGTTCAAAAATTAAATGGAAGGTAATTGATTGCCATGTTCATTTTTTTCATCTGTGTGTTTACCTTCAATTTTCGGTAAATGAACTAATCTGATCGCTGTGTCGGTGAAGTGGAGATAAGAGAAAATAGTCGTTAATGTATGGTGTATGTAGGGGTAGAGTAAATTTATACTTGAAATTCCCCTCCCCCCCACATACCTCTTTTTGGTGTTTAAACACACACTGAAATATGGTTGTTGCACCATACCTTTTTGTGTGTATATTTTTCTTTTATAATCGATGTATATGATCGAGGACAATATGCTCTAAAATTATGATTATTGTTTTTCCTTTTTTGTTCTTGAATATATTGTTGTTAACCATCCAAGTTCACATGTGCGTTGTGTGTGTGTTACAACTATGATAACAAAGCTAGACAAATTAGTAATGAATTCCTCTATACGTCTAAATTGGAACACTTGTGGGTAAGAGAATGTGATTGGTCTGAAGGAAATTATGATACCAATCCACTGAAATAGTTTCAAGGACATGTATGTGGTTTATGAATTGATGGATACTGATCTTCATCGTGTCATAAAATCTTCACAGCCTCTCCCTACTGACCATATCAAATATTTTTTATTCCAGGGACTAATCTCTCTCTCATTTCTTTATATGATTTTAGCAATAACAGTAGTATATGGACATCGAGTTTTATTTTACATGTTAAATAAATCAATTCCAGACTTCATGTTTCAATAGGAGTTTTCATTTTTTTAAAATATTTTTCCAGATGCTAATTTTGTTCTTACTTCTAACCTTTCGCTGATTTAGTATTGATAGCTTTGTAATGCAGAAAAACAAATGGCATTTCTTCTTATATCTTATGCTTGAAATTCTAGCAATGTTCATAACTGGTGCAATCACTCGTACAAGTAAGTTCTTTATTACTAATAATGATAGCAAACCTTTTTTAGTTAGAAAAAATCCTTTTATTTTTCTGTTCTTTGATTATGAGGGTTGTGTATGCTGAAATAATTTTTTTTAAATAATGTAGAAGTTTTGGCCGATCCAATGGCTCCCTCTTCTTTTGGGGTGTGGTTGAACTATGCTAGTAGTCAGCACACTGGTGCTTTAATATTTCTGATTTATGATTTCTTCCTCTGCTTCGGAGTGGCAATTTTAACTGTTTACAAGCATCTCAGATATATCTCCTGTTACAGCTTTTATAAGCTTCCAAATTAATTGGATCGACCATATGGGCATGATTTTCTCTTGACAGTGGCAAAGCTATCAAAGCTTTGATTTTCTTGATAGTTGAATCTATCTGTTAACAGCTGTTGTATCATCTTATCGGACAGTTACAAAGCTATTAAAGCTGTAGTTACCAGCTTTGTCTATATCTGAATTACTTGAAAGGGGGAAGAAGCTCTTGGTGATTACCTTAATTACTAGAAAATGTGTTGTGATCATGTTGCATCATGTCTTCTAACTATAATACTAATATGTATGTGCTTGACCAAAGGGTGATTACCTTAATTATATTACCCAAATGTACTGAGTTAGTCATTCAGACATACAAAGATAATTTTAAATAAGTTAGGAGTGCTCAGTATTTTTGCCTAATATATTTGGTGTTTAATTTCTTTGAAGGAATGATTTAAAGTTTTAACAGGGACAAAATTACAGGGATTGTGCCTCCTTTCTGATCCAATTCTATATGCTTATATTTTTTTAACCAAAATACCCACCCTTACAACTAAAGAAATATGAAGTTGATTGTATTTTGTGGGCGTTACTTTAAAGAAATACGAAGTTGATTGTATGCAGTGCTTCAAGTAGTTGCATATCACAAGTCGATTGTATACGGAGTAGTACTTCAACCCATAATTTTCTCAAATGCTACTTTACTTTGTATATAATTATATATCTACTGTCAAGCTATTATCGTCATAATTAGGCCTTTCTATTGATATACGTGTCTTCTTTATGATTATTATTGGTAACATTTTTAATTTTTAATATCTTTAACACTCATTTTAGATTTCCATGTCACTTCTCGAGGCGGGAATCAATGCTGGAATCTACCATGGTCAAATGGCTAGCAAAGCTGGTGAGGAGTCACACATGTTCTACACATTCTTGTATTTGACCTATCTGGAGTAGTTATCAAGTCTATTAATTAAACATTCCTATATTTGATGTCTGTCTAAAGTTAGCAGTTATCTATGGAAGGCAATTTGATTATGATTCCCGAGTACTTTTAGTACTTCCTGAGTACGTAGTATTGCATTGCCATTGGCCAGCATAATCTCCTTGATTTGAAGGCTTTCTGTCCCATCTATATAACGTTGAAATGGCCAAATTGGCCCTCTTTCTTTTGCATATCATTTATAACAAACGAAGTTCAAGTCATGGTTACAACTACTGCTTTCGGCATGGGTATTGATAAGCCGAATATAAGGCACGTGATCCACATGGATGCCCAAAGAGTTTAGAGTCTTATTACCAAGAGAGTGAACGCTGTGGTCGAGATGATATTCCTTCTATTTGCTGGCTATATTATACAAGAGGAGATTTCGGAAAAGCTGATTTTTACTTTTCGGAAGCACGCTCAGTATGTTAGCTTGCTTTTTTGTTGAAGATTTTGTATAGCTATAGTATTGGAGTATATATTTGATAATTTGTGAGTATCCATTTTTATATCACATATGAGTTGGGATGGCTTCTATTGAATATTGGCTCATTTCTGAGCTTATATTGTATTCATATATGCTACTATGGTCTTCATTCACCAGGCAAACCAGAGAAAAACTATTATGGAGTCACTAATGGCTGCACAACGTTATTATGAGCTAACACATTTTTGACTAAATACAGATCAAAGGTTTATATCATTCACATAAGAAATGAATTAAGGGCTTCTAAGATTATGAAGAATCGCGCATTGGCTAACCTTAAGATTAAGGTTGTGTGGAATTCGAGTGTAGTGGAGGCGTATGGCAAAAAGGGTTTGGCTGGCTTGAAGGTGAGGGGTGTGGTGACTAGGGAGGTTTTGGATTTGAAGGTATCGGGGTTATTTTTGCAATAGGGCATGAGCCGATTACCATGTTTTTAGAGGGGAGTTTGGAGCTGCATTTGGATCGCTATGTGGAGACGAAGCCCGGGACTATGCACACGAGTGTGAAGCGGGTTTTTGCTGCTGGGGATGTTCAGGATAAGAAGTATAGATAGGTTGTTACAGCTGCTGGTACTGGTATGTTCCGTATATCTCCCTCATTTTCTTTTCATGAAATTTTCAGAGTATATATATGTTACTGTTATCATTGTAATCATTGAATCAAGATTATTTATGGGTTAATATGCTTGATTGTTTATATAAATAGCAACGGAAATGCATGACATGCCATCAAGGGATTTATCGGTCCAATCTAACAAAGAACACTATTCACAACTGAAATGTTTACCTGAAAAATGTACTAATTAAAAAAATGTTGGATCCTAATAATATCTAAATTTAGTTACGAAGAAGTTGTAAAATAAGACTTATTAGTACTTAGTTGAGCAGAATTTGAATTCAATCTCAGAAGTATGAACTCGAATCACTCAATGGTAGATATGGCTGATCAACTTGTAATATTTCAAATTTGTCGCTTTAAGTGTGCGAATATATGTCACAACTTATTAAGATTTAGCTAATTAGGGCAAATATGTTTATGTTTTCATATTTCCTTACTGTATTTGTTACAAGTCCTACATGGATTTATACTCGTTTATTGGCCAATCATATTCATCTAGATTTTTAAGATCTCTCAACAACAGTCGCAAATGTGGCCACAACAACAACCTCCATCTTAGCCTCAGCATTATGCGGCATCACCTCAAATGAGCGGCTCCGACGAGATTCATTTTTTTTGGATTGGAGACGTTCAATATTTAATGGACGAGGCCTACATTACCAACTCTTTATATTCCACTTGAGAGGTACATAACCATCTTCAATATTTTTTTATAATTTAATCACTACTCATCTTGCATCTTTATCTTAAAAAAGGTTTGATTGGTCCATCATCTAATTTGACGGAGAAATTATGATTTTTATATCTCAATTCATGTAATGTATGTTTCTTGTAATTTACATGTATTTGAGAAATCTTTTTGGAGTTATTGGATCTGGTTGTTTTGAATATTTATGACTAACAGTTAAACAATCTATATCCGACCGATCAAATTGGGTTCCTTTTTGTTTTTGATTCAAAGATCTCTTCTTCAGGGTATGCTCATGGTTTAGTGACAATTTCAAAATCAATGGAAATTAGGTTTGTTTCTCAATTGTCTATTTCTTGTTTCAATTCAAATTATAATTCATTTGGGTGTTATATATGTGCCATAGTTTGGAAACTCCATGACTCTAGTGTGGATGTAGCATATGGGTTTTGCATCTTATTTACTTACTAATTATGATAATCGACTTTGTTATTATTATATATTATTTCTTTGCCATCTATTACTTACTCCTACTGAGTTTATTCCTCCTTAATCAGCTAAAGTAGATTGTGCTTATTTGTAGGTTTATTAAGAAAAAATCCCATTTTTGTTTCGGGATATTAAAGGAGCAAATATCTTGGTTGATCCTAATGGGTGTGTGAAATTGGCAGATTTCGGAGTGGCAAAGCATGTAAGTTTTTTTTTAAATTATATTACTTTGTTTTATCTTATAAATAAATACCAAATAGTAATATATTTTACTTGAATATTTGCTGAAAAACTATTGTTGATGCGCCATAAGTTACAAAATGGTATGCGGTGATTAGTTTGTCATTTAGATGATAAAAAGAGAAAAAGAAAAAGTTGGAATGGAAATAGTCCTGGAAAGAATATAACTAATTAATTTTTTTTACTGAATTAATTTTATATGACTAAATGTTGATATTATAACTACTATGATAATTTTATTTTGTTTGACAGAATGTCATTTTTGGATCCTCGTCAAGTTTTTAGCACTGTGGGTTAAGGCATTGATGGCGATGATAATAGAGCAAAGGTTGATATTCGACAACAACAAACTTCTTTTTTATATTTCATTTGATTGGTTATAATATAAAAATATCTCATTTGGGGATGATTGTATTAGAATGTTATATTGGACGAATTTATTAAAATAATGTAACTTTTGGGACGATTGTATTATGATGTTTCATTTGTTTGGATTAAGTTTCTTTTGTATATAAAGAGTGGAGGCGTATATAAATGTAAATGTTGAATATAATGCCTTTTTTTTGTGGACTATGTTTGTATATGTTCTTAGGATTTAAATAGTGACAAGAATAATTGAATTTGTTTAAATTTAAGATATTGGATCTTGAATTTTTTTTAAATATGTATTAATATTAGTAACATAATTTTACCATTACTAATTCTGCATTTTACCGTTACTATTAGTAACAGATTTTACTGTTACTAATTCTGCATTTTACTATTACTATTAATAACATAACTTTACTGTTACTAATTTTGAATTTACCGTTACTATTAGTAACAAAATTTTCCGTTGCTAATTTTGAATTTTATCGATACTATTAGTAACAGAATTTTCCGTTACTAATTCTGAATTTTACCATTACTATTAGTAACAGAATTTTCCGTTACTAGCTTCGTGCCCCACGCCTTTTTTCAAATGGAAAAATTGTGTTACTAATATTTTTCGTAACGGTAAAATTGTGTTACTAACACCTTGTTTTGGTGTAGTGAACCTAAAAAATTATTAGACTCCATGGATTAATCTTATCCATTGTATTTGATCAAGACCTACGTTTCGTAGGAAGATTTTGGAAAGAATGGGAAAAATCCATGGGAGCCAATCTTTATTTAAGCACTGCCTTCCATCCCAAAAATGATTTTTAATCCAAGAGTGTAATCCAAACCCTTGATGATATGTTATGAGCTTTTGGTTTATACTTTATCATTACATGGAATAGTCATCTCGAATTAATAGAGTTCTTTTACAATAATAGCTATTAACCTAGCATTCAAGCAACTCTTTATGAAGCCTTATATGATAAGCCTTGTCGTTCACCGCTATTCTGAATGAATTCGAAGAAAATCATATCTTTGGACCCGAAATTATAGCTAAAACTAGGAAAAAGATACAAATCATACGGGAAAGATTACATTCAGTCCAAAGTCGAAAAAAGAGTTATGCAGAAGGAAAACTTTGGAATTTTGAATAGAAAATCATCAGTTTTTGAGAGTGTCCCCACGAAAATGTATCATTCGAGTCGAAAAGAAAGGAAAGTTACCATCTTATTATATTGGACCTTTTAAGGTCACCAAACATATACGTCTAGTAGCCTATCATTTGGAACTACCCCAAAAAGTATCGATGTACACTATGTTTTCCATGTTTTGTAACTACAAAAACACATACCTGATCCCAATCACAATATTACCTGGGAATGTATATTAGTGAGACCCAGTCATTACTTCAAGGATAACCGTATAAAAATCCTTGATTGGTAAAACAAGGTCCGTCAAAGAAAAATCATTCATCTACTAAAGGATCTGCGGCAACACCATGATACGTAAGAAGCGAAATGGGAAACAAAAACATCTAAGAGACTACACTATCCCACACTTTATGAAGGTTATTTCGAGGAATTATTTTTTAGGAAGGTAGAATGTTAGAAGATACTAATATGTGATAAAATCACTAAAAGAGAAGGTAAGTACCATTGAAACCCTTAATGATTCAAAATTACAAAAATAATACTAGAAATTTTAGAATACATTTTTTATTCCATACCTTACTATTACGATTCAAACTTAAACACAAAACTTCATCAAAGTAATTGTACTTTGCATAAATTGGATAAACCAATCCAACAAGTATGAGAAAATACACATTACTCACTAAACTTTCAGAAACTGAATAATTGTCCTTAAAATTATTTTATATATTATGCAAGGACCCAAATCCAAACAAAACATAATTACCCCTCGTCATTTTGGACAACTGGCTGCCTTGTGGGTAGTTATACCACATGGGATATACATGGAACCCATGTCCTCCCACATGGTACATGTATAAAAACTAACCTAACCAAGGTTAATTCGCACCTCATTTTCAACCACCCTTTCTCCCTCACTAGCACTATAAAAACCCCTCTTCACCACTATCAAAACGTACACAACCATAGTGAAAAACAGAAAGAAAAATTTAAGAATTTTAGTGTTTCTAGGATTTTATGTAGAATTACTATTTCTTTTCATTTGGTTAAGTTTCTGGGGATGGCTAGAGTGAAAATATAAGTTTACTTGTAAGTTTTAACGCGGGAAAATTAATCAAAAGGCTTGAATATCAGGAACCTCCATTAAAGCTTAATCTTTAATGGTGGAACTTGTACTCTTGGCTTTGAATCAGTTTTAAAGTGGGAGAACTGAAGATCTAGGTCAAAGAGACCTAGGTGCACAACTCAGTTTAACAAAAAATGAGTTTTGATACCCCATATTAAAGTTTAAAATTAATGGACCTGAAAATTTCAGAAACAAAATTCAGAAGCTATAATAAACCAAAATCTTTGAAATCAAACCAGTTAGACTACATTTTGGTACTAGATCATGAATGTCCCCATTCTGTATCTCGAATCATAGCCTAAACCCACAAAATAACAATAGCTCGTATTAGTTAATCTCAACGCTTGAGACCAATATGGTTAGATTCCTCTAAAAAAACATACAATTTTCATTCAAGAATCAACATAATTGTATTCTAGGACTGTTCGAAATTAAGGTCAATGTTTTCAAACCCTAAAGTCAACACATCGAAGGTAGGAAATGAAGTGTATTACACTCGTGAGAATGGAGTCAAACCCAAGCGCATTTGGACTTTTACCCAGCGCTTGAGTGCGTATCTGTAATAAGAAAATCATATTTTTTTTCCAAAAATTTATTTAAATTTTCAAATGAAAATGGTATATTACATTACCCTCTTTGGATTCCCAAAAAGAAATTTCAGAGGAAAATAGTTTTTAAAGTTTTTAAATTACCTTTTAAAATTTCACTTTAAACCCCTAAAATTTTCAACTATTTCAAAAATAGTCCTAAACATTAAATATAGGTCCCTTTTTATAAATACAACAAAATTTTCTCTTATCACCAAGTCAAAAGATGAATGGAAATAAGGAAATTAATAAAAAAAAAACTAAAGTTTGCATAATTATATGTTAAACCTCAACCTTAAATTTTACACATTAACCAAATTGTTTTTCATCCAAACTTTTGTTAAAAATTTCATTTCTCTCTTATACTTAAAACATTTCTACTATCCATGATTTTAGAATATGCAAATTAACCCTGTGAAAAAAGACCAACTTCCAACAACTAAAAATTAAAAAGTAGTGATTCTATTTTAATATTATTTTTGAGCTTACATCCTTAAATTACTGCATTTGTTTATATCACTATGTGATAGCCCCCGAACTTTTGTTCTCATTTACGAACTCTTTTGTCTAGTTCACAAATACCATAAATATTAATTCAATTACTATCTAATTAAAACCTAACATAATAAACTCCTACAACCTATGATTTCAGTTATACCTAGTAGCATACCAATTAATTTAGGGACTAGACTTTCGGTATACCCATGAAAGTGCTATTTGGCCTATAGGACTCAAATGTTGAGTACGTAGTTTTATTGCTACATATGTATGAGTGTTGTTACGGTTATTATGCCTAGTTGGTTACTTTTTCCCAAAGGTTTCTAGCTTATTATATCTCCAAAGGTTTTTGATTGATTTTATGCAAAGGTTTTGGACGTTATTATAGATTATTGCAACGTAGTTGAAGCCTCTATAATCGATAATTATGGGTTATCCTATTATAGTCTGAACTTTATACAATTATAATCACCATACTAATATTATTAATATCAACAAAACTTCATATACCAAGTTTCCTTACTATTGATATCTCAGTTTGTTTCCTTTAATATAATTGTGACATAACGTTTGATACTTTATTTAATTTCAAATAAGCTCACATGTGTAAAATCATTATAGAATTAAAATTGTTTACTTGGAAAGTTTTTCTTTTTTGTTTCCTTCTAGATGGACAATGAAATCGAAGAACGAGAAATACCACCCACCCCACCGGATTTTTATTCAATTTTATCAAAGAAAATATTTTAAGTTACATACTTGTGGGCAGTAATAAGAAAAAAGGACAGCGCCTATTCAAATACTTTCACCAAAACTTGCTAGCTTATGTGACCTTTAAGTTCCCCTATTATTTCTATGTTATAAGGACACCAAGAGACCCTTTTTTTTATTTATGTATTAGGAAGACTAAAAAGTATATAATAAAATTTTATGCATTCACATAAATAAAGTTTTATTTTCCTTCTGCTTAAATTATAATTGTTACCTTAGTATTATAAGTCATTGAACCTCAGGTGTGACAATTACCTTTTTTCCACGCATACAATGTTCGCGGGGTCCTACGAACATAAAGCGATCATCATCAAAGGGTGTGAATATGTAAAAAATGGACTCTTCAACCTATTTTACTCAAAAACATGAAAAATATTTAGTTGTTCTCGGAGATACGGCATTAAAATACTAATAAATGCATAAGAAACCCAAGAGATCACGGGTCTGAGGACTAAGTTGGAAGGGGAAGGTGTTAGTCACCCATACACCCATTCGATCTCTCGTGAGCTATAAAATATGTACAGTGTAGTGGGTGAAAAGTGCCTATATGTGTGTGAAAAGTATGTAAGGAGTGAAATCATCGTATCCGCATCACGGGAAAGATGGGACCGAATCATTTCAAAGGAGTGTAACTAAAAAATGAGAATATATATATATATATATATATATATATATATATATATATATATATATATATATACACACACACACACACACACACATTACTAGAATAATAGTGTTGCATCGGATTGTGACTCATTATAGGTAAATGAGTATGCATGACTGACGGGACCGCTAAAAGATAGTACAGTAGGTAGAATACATACTATGAGAAGTTTAACAAATCATGGCTCGTTACAAAAAAATGAGCACGCATGTATCAGGAGACCGCTAAAATTAAGAATGCGTAGGCATATATACGAATGAAAATACTAAGAAGAAATTAGTGAGAAAAGAGGACTCGAATCCCATGGTAAACTCAAGATACCTACGTAGCCAGACACTGACATGAAAGTCCATGTAGTTCGAAAGAATATAAGGGTGGGATTCAATCCATTAATTTGAAACTAGAGCTTTCTTTTTTAATTTTTGAAGAAGGGTGCTCAAGTGGTGAAAATGTGGAAAAACTATAATTTGGGGTTTATAGATTAAGCCATCTTTTTACGGTTTTGAGTTTATAAAAATAAGTTTATTTTTGTATATATATAATAAAAAGGTTATTAGGATGATAAAGTAAAAACTAAAACAATATCTGCTTAAAGTAATAAAATGTTCGAATGGTAGCTTAATGAACTTGAATAAAAAGAAATTTAAACCTTTTGTGAAACTTGGATTCTCATTTTTAAGGTAACATAGGTTAGTTGTAATGGTGGTGAGATGGTGGAAAAATTGGTGGTAAATGTGAGTTGTGGGTGATGTAATGGAATGTTGGGAAAATGTATGGAAAAGGAAATTTTTGAAAAAATGTGCATTAATTTCAAGTCCAAAAGGTCCTGAACAATAAGGTGAGGGTGTCCATTAATTAAAAAATTCCTAAAAAGGCCAAAATACCAACCTTCCCTTGGGGGATCTGTCGATCAGCATAGCGGGTAGAGTTGTCATCGATACTTGACAGAAGGTGGAAAGTAAAGTGTCCCCTGCCTATAGGCAGGGGAAGGTGTGCATATAGGCAGTCCAAAAATAGATTTTTTTGGAAAATTGATCATAAAATACAATCTATAAGTTCATTTTGTGCATGGTATAAATCATTAAAAAGATGATTCAGATCTCTATGAAATGTGTTGAGGTAATGTTTGGTCTAGGAATTATCCAAAGTCAAATAAATCTCATGAGTGTTTGATGGCCTATAGATTTGGGCTAAAAAAGGAAACTATATGTGAACCGTAAGTCTGATTCGCAAGCGGTATGGATAAATGACAAAATCCCAGGTTCAAGAGTTGAGCAATGTCAAATGGAGCTCAGGATCATCTGGTGGCCTTTGATTTAAGGTTTGAAGGAGGACTGGGGGTTTAATGGTTAAAGGGATAGTGGTTGGACCTATGGAGGTGTATGTTGGTACTAAAATAGGGGGCATAGAGCTCATAGATTGGGGAGCTTGAGATAAGGTATAATCATCAAAAGATAGACTCCCTAATAAAATTAGGAGTATCGGGGACACATACCTGATTCCATGGACCTAAGTAATGTATGCAATCGATTCAGGGGATCATGACCAAGTCAGATGGACAATATTATTTCTGAGGACTTACGAAGTGTATGCGACCGATTTAGAGGATCACGACCAATAATAAGGGCCAAGGTCGATATTGAGAACCTAAAGGATGTAAACAAATGATTTAGGGGATTACGACCAATTCTGAGGGCCAAGGTCAATTATAAGGACCTAAAGAGTGTATGCAACCGATTTAGAGGATCGTCGCCACTTCGGAGGTTCAAGGTCAAGCCTAATCACCTAAAGGGTGTAAGTCACCAATTCAGAGGATCATAGATAATTCCAGGGGCCAAAATTAATTTTGAGAACCAAAAAATATACTTAATTGATTCATCAGATCACGTTTAACTCTGAAGGCCAAGGTCAATTATGAGGATCCAAAAATTATATGCGATCGATTTAGAGAATCACAGCTAGTTTTGAGGGCAAAGTTCAACTATATGGAACTAAAGAGTCTATGCGACCAATTCAGAATATCATGATTAATTTGGGGGACCAATGTCACTTTTAAGGACATAAGGAGTGAAAAGGTCAATTTTGTAGACCTAGGGTTAAAGAGGACAATTTTGTGGACCTAAAAGATAAAGTACTAAATTATACGGACCTAAGGATGAAGAGGTCGATTATACGGACCTATGGAGTAAAATAGTCAATCATGTGGGTCTAAGGTTTAAAAAGATCAATTTTACAAATAAAAAGGATGTAGAGGTCAATTACGTGGACTTGATGGGTAAATAGGTCAATTATATGGACCTAAAGAATAAATGTAACACCCCGCTTAAAATAATAACGGGTGGCCAGCCCTATACTATATTAAATCGGGAATTCCAGATGGTCCAGTCTCAACATCAACTGTCGGTACTATATAATATAGGACTAACTACCCGATATCATATAAGCGAGATGTTAATATAAATTAAAACTTGCAACATACAATGACCCCACACAATGAAACTACTAAAGAATAAGAGAGAGATGCAAGAAGCATTATAAGAAATGAAAGGAATAACTATACATGAATGTACCATAAATAAATAAACCCGAATAAGCTGTCGGGTCACAGCAAATACAATAGCTGAAATGGAATAAATATAAACCTGTATATAAATATCCCTAAGATACAAATCCGATATACAACATGAATCCTACCTAGAATTTTAAAGAAGTAGGAAGCGGCTACATGAAACATCCCGCAACAGTCCGCACCTGTCACGGCTCCCAAGACTCTGGATAGAAAGTCATCCGGCATCCATGCGGTAGGATACCTGTGGAAAAACATATATATATACAAGCAGGAGAGAAAAGAAAACGGGTCAGAGCCCCGAATGTGTAAAATATTTAGCAAGTGTGTTAACCGTGCATAATAAATACCGATGTACTTAATTTCATAAATAATGTGAGACCGCACTCTCGTGGAACCCCAACTCACCTCTCATCTAAAGGCGCGCACCTATTCGCGTCCCCAATTTTAGTTAAATTACCCCAATTGATTTTAGGACAACCTAACTTATCAGGCCTAGCCTATATTCACGAGAGCTACCTTCCCGTCATAATCTAAGGATCCACCCATTTCTAATCCTATTATATTATGATTACAACAATTATGCCATAATAGGCTTAATGAATTCCGATTAATAGTCTTATGAATTATAATCATCATAATTCTTAAATCATTACCCCTATACATATACATATATATATATATATATATACATATATAGGCTAAAAACGTAAGAATTAATATACTTAATAACATGCACATGGAATATTGGCAAAACTTCTCTCTAATCCCAAAATTGTACTACGTTTTGTGCGTGGGGAGTCTCGCAAAGCGAAATCAAAACAAGGAACCACCCCGTTACACTACTCCTGACAAGGTCAAGACTAGAGATCTGAGATGCCACCTATGGAATTACTTCTCTCAAATCTCGACATGGCACCGTGTTTCGTGCGTGAGGTGTCTCGCAAAGCGAAATCCAAACAAGGAACCACCTCGTTACACTACTCCTGGGAAATGTCGATCCTAGAGATCCATAATCCTCAGCATACAAGTTAATACTACCATACTACTAAACTTCTATAACTACTAAGAAAGAAAGAAAGAAAAGAAAAAAGAAAACAAATAAAATAAAATAAAAGAACCTCCAATAATATCCTTGGGATGATATAACCGAATAATACCTTATGTGCGAAACATCAACACCCATCAATTCTAGTACACCATAATCATCTAAGATGTACTTCATAAAGTCCATATCCTTTCGTCTATATGATATATATATATATATAAGAATATATATATATATATAGGTATTTATTCCTAACCGTATATATATATCATCATCAATCCAATAGCCAAGTGTACATACTACATATGATGTACAAGGCCATGCACATAATATACCCGGCTATATATATCGCCGATAAACTGCATCAATGCTATCATCTTCCCATTGCCCGGCTCACGTAGCAATACTGGGGCCACCATGGTGGGACTAAACGACACCCATCTCGTGGTAACTCACGCACACGACGTCCCGGGAAGCGGTCATAGCTCCAAACCGGCAATGAGACGAAACATACCCACTACGTCTCATCCCAAAAATAAATATATATATCTTATAATAACACACAGGACGACTATGACCTGGGGAATATCCACACCCTGCTTTTCTAGCCAGGATGCTCACCCTCTACGCGCGCAACTTCCCAATGATAGCATGAGCGGGGTATGCTTAACCAATTAAGTATATATATCATTACATGCACAATATATACATCCATATGATCCAATCATATGATCAAATATTAAACGATCATATAAGGTTTAAATATCTATACCATGTATATCCATAACATAAATATATCCATATAGATATATATACATATATTCACATATCCTTGTATCGATATATATATATAACTAATTCTCATTCATATGTATAAGATATATATAACTGGCTATAAGTATACGTAGTCCTCGATATACAAGCCGTCACTACCATTTCCATTAAATTTACCTTGATATGTGAATATAATTCCATACTTGAAACATATTCAATCATCTTCCTATGATGAGTAGTCTCCCAAAACCATATGTTTATATCTATACATATACATTCAACATTAGGGTTATCACCCAAGAATTTGTGTATAAATCCATCACTACACCTTTCACCTCTAAATGTGAAAGTACATAATTATCTTTAGTACTATCTAACCATAGGCATTAACAGGACTTAATAGTCTAAAACCTCAATTTATTCCGACCTCATTTCAAGTATTGGAATCTCAATGGCCATATCCCCATAATTGCGTATAAACTATCCTAACTAGAATTTACGCTACCGCTTATCCTAGTCGATAGTACACCCGCAAGCTGTTTCCCGCTTTTACCTATGGTTCAAATGTATTTTATGAATCCTTACCCTTATCGGGTTATCATTTATTCCTTGGTCTAAATATTTCTAAGGATAGGAGACCTCTCGCTCTCTAAGAGTTCTCAACCTCAAACATATATATATATATATATATATATATATATATATATATATATATATATATATATATATATATAGAGAGAGAGAGAGAGAGAGAGAGAGGCAGGCTCCTGTGCACACTAAGTTTGCACATTACCTTTTAAAAGTGTGTAAACTTAGTGCTGGCGCACACCAATTTTTTTATGTGATATTTTAACATTTCAACGGGCTCACATAAAAAAAATTAGCTCAAAAAAACGTTTTTTGCTATTTTTAAAAAATCGGTCAAACTTTCGCAGTTTTTAAAGGGCTTAAAAACTGCGAAAGTTTGACCGATTTTTTAAAAATAGCAAAAAAAGTTTTTTTGAGCTGATTTTTTTTATATGGGTTCCTTGAAATGTTTAAATATCACACAAAAAAAATCAACTCAAAAATATTTTTGTTACCACTTTTAAAAGGTAATGTGCAAAGTTAGTGTGCAAACTTAGTTTGCACAGGAGCCTGCCTCTCTCTCTCTATATATATATATATATATATATATACTAGGGTGTACCCGTGCCAATGACACGGCGATAAATATATTCCCATGATAGTTTGTACCCGTGTCGATGGCACGGTGATAAAATGTTCCCGTAATGGCACGTATGATATTATTCCATGATATTTTCTCTTTTAAAAAACTTTACAATGCCACGTATGATATTATTCATCTCACATCGTTGTAATACTATCGAGGAAGAAAACAAAAATTATTTTAAAAATTCTTACACTTCATAAAACTAAACCTATAACAAAAAACAAAAAGGCATAAAAAAAAATTCTAACAAAGATAAATCAAGGAAAGAGTGATGAATCATAAAATATTTGCATTAACACTACAATTTCCCAATGAATAACACCCCAATCTTTGGACAAAGTTTTTTTTCTCCTCGAGCCACGCATCAGAGAATGTCTTAGGAAATAGGTTATGTGCTAGTGAACTGTTTTTAACCGAGAGATTTAATAATAATTAAGCACCGGATCAGTTACTGGTTCTTCATTTATCCAAATACAAAGTTCACTTTTCCTAAGAATATTAATACACGAAGGCTTTTGTCATACTCACTTCCATCACGTTAATAAAACATTCAAACTATTTTTAATAACATTCCAACTATTTGTACCCGTGCCGATGGCACGGTGATAAATTTGCTCCCAAAGATTTGTGATTATCGCACACGCATACTTGTGCCGATGTCACGGTGATAAATTTGTTCTCGAGTATTTATGATTATATAAGACTCACACTCCCATGTATATGTCACTTTAAGAAAGAATTAAAAATACTAACTAAATTTTATCAAAATATAAATATATGTAAAACCAAAAAAGCAAATATATGTAAAACCAAAAAAAATGGAGAATGAGAGTAACGCAAACAAAAATATAGCTAAAATTAAATCAAATATAGGTGATAGAAAATGGCAAAATTAATGAAACGTAATACGACTTTTTGGGATACTAAAATATTCAACCTTCTACCCACGTATTAAAAATTCCAAAGAAACATATTTGCTAGCGAGTTAAAAATAAAAAATAAAGAATAACATGTTTAATGAGTATATCCAAAATCAAAAACCATTTTTTTAGTTACATTAAAAAATAATGGATCAAAAACCATTATTACACACTTTTTTTACAAAGACAACTTTTATTTATCAGCTTTATTTCAGAAGAAAAATAAAAAATTAATTTTGCATGTTTTTTACATAAAAATTTAACCACTTATAATTTTCAATTAAAAAATTAAACAGAAAAGATAACAATCAATGCTACATTATTATTACTATTGGTCCAAATTGGAATCGTCACTAATTGGATTGTTTCATTTTTGTCCATTCTCCACATTTTCAGTCAACCATTGGATTACTTCGTAACTCGTGGAGGACGGACACACTAAAATTTGTTCGGCGCTTCACTAACGTTTGGGTCCCATAGAATAAATTAGGAATTATTTGTTATGGTAGCCACTAAATTCTTTAGAGAATGAGAAATATCAAAATTTAAATTCAAGACCTCAGCCCCTTTATTCACCTATTAAAGTTCAAAGACAAATACTAATTAGTATAGCAGAACAACCATTTTATATGTCAGTATAGTAGAACACCCATTATATAACTGAGAGAACTTTTATATAGCATGTTAATAAGTAAACTAATCTCACAAATCCTCCAATTTGATCTTTTAAGTTAAGCAACAACACCCACTTTTAATAGAGATAGAAACATTAAAAAAATAACAAATAAAAAAGATGAGCAACAAATCGTATGATAAAAAGTACCATATTTTGCAGGTTGTATTTTCCTTTCCATATAATCATATCTTCTACTCTTTTTCATGGAGATAATAAAAAACATCCCTAATAAAAATTTTAACGATCATCAACCAAATAAAATATTACTACGATGACTACAATGTTTTTATGTTACAATGTTTTTATGTTCGAGACAAATAACAAAAAAAACTTCTTGTATATGATTTCACACATTAAGTGAAACAAAATTATAATTATCCTGCAATATATACACTGCTTCCCCTGTTTTTCTATTGTAATAGAAAATCCCGCAATCTTGCTGACAGCTACCCCAATCGGCGGAGAGCTCAAGCTCAGATATCATGCCCTTACCGGAGCAGATCTACTACCCCGACCCCTGTTTTTCTATTGCAATGTCATTTAATTGAACAATAAAAAAGAACAAAAAAAATTAACGATTACGGAACACACCTAAACTCACCGAATAAGAGCAACGCATAAGGAGATATGGTGCTACTCAGTTATGTCTCTTCCGGAACTACAAAACATTAAAATCATGCCGAGAGAAAGAAAAAGAATCTAACCCATGTCGAGAGAGAGAGAAATAGATGAATATAAATGTGTATATACAAACACACTAACTGTGCTCCATTGTTCATCACCTACAAACACCACACAAAATTGCAGTATTATCAACAATCAATCAACAAATAGATAAATATTTTTAAAACAAAAGGTTGAAATGAAAAATAAATAGATTTCATAAAACCCAAAACCATTTTAAATACTATCAAGTTGTGGAGAATCAGGCATGAAGTATAGAAATGTATTATTTTCTATACTCTCATTGATATGGAAACAAACAACCACATGAAATAACTGAATATTAAAACTAAAAAATAAAAACAAAAAAAGAAGTTTTGCCACTAAGGCAACCTCTTACACACAATGGAACTTACGGGAGTTGAAGCATACCAGGCCAACTGCAGGGGCTCCGGTCTGGCTAGATCTGGCATGGCTCTCTCAATAGATCAAAGACTCAAACATCAAACCCTTGTTACAAATAAATCGACAAAATGCGAATAAACAAAAATCAAGATCCAAAATCGAACCAAATCTAGCATTAGTTGTGCCTTGGGGCTCCATGACCACAGGTGTAGATTTGTGCCTTGGGGTTCCTGACCTAAGAAAGAACAGGAAAATGTTGGATCTAAGACCCGATTACAAAACATCAAAAAAAAGACAAACAGGAGAGCAAGATATAGGGGATAAAAGAACCTATTAAAAAATAGAAGGGATGTGTTCACCTTTTGTCCAGCGAGCTTCATGGCAGTAAGATCGACGATGGCGAAGAAGATGGGTATATTTTTTCTCTTCTATTCTCCCTATCATCTCAGCCCTAAACCCCCAAACTAATAATGGTTGCGATCAGATCTAAATACACGGAGAGAGAGGTTTACGGATACATAGAAATTATTGTGCTTCCTTGCCAACAGACCCCGATGAGAGAGAGAGGGAATGTAGAAGATGGAGATGTAGAATATGGATACATAAAAACCGTGTGTTTGTGAGGGAATGTAGAAGATGGAGACCCATATGAGAGAGAGATGGAGTCAGCGAGAGAGTTCAGCATCCCGTGGTTGAAAAGGTTTCACATTGCGTGTGTCAGGACTTGGTTGGTGGGAGTAATTAAATGCACCCCACACATTGCGTGTGTTAGGACTTGGTTGGTGGGAGTAATTAAATGCATCCCGTGGTTGTATGATGTGGCAAGACCCCTCCTTATAGGTTTTGTGTATAAAATTGTATGACGTGGCTATATGATGTGGCAAATATTGTATGATGTGGCAAAAGTCCCTCCTCCTTTATTATATATATATATATATATATATATATATATATATATATATATATATACCTTTATCTATAATTGGTAAATTCCAACCTCCAAGAGTTTTCCCCCAATATTCATACGTAACTCCAATACGTACATGGGTACATTTCTCCCAAGTTACCCTAAAGAGTCCCCAAATCCCAATATGTGAGAAACTCCTTACATGACTCCAAGAATATATCTTTTACATCCTAAGAGAAAGCCCCCAAATCAATAAACCCAATCAAAAAGGGTTTGAAATCACTATGGAGAAAATACTTCAAAATGCCCTGTTTCCGAATCGATTCGGCCTTCCAGGCGAATCGATTCGGGTCCAAAGACCTGGGCTTCTGCAATAGGCCGAATCGATTCGGCTTGGGGTCCGAATCGATTCGGTCAATGCAGACCTGCCAATTTTACCAAACCGAATCGATTCGCTTGAGGGGGCGAATCGATTCGGACCTGCAATTTTTGAAGGGTTCATCTGTTTCTTCAAGACCCACGAATTCTAAACCCTAAATTTCTCATTACAACCCCCAATCCTTCATCAAATCATGATTTTAAGCCCATTAACCAACCCAAAGTTGATCCCAATCATTTCTATGTCATTAATTCTCAATTTAAACATTGATTTCAAGATTTAAACCTAAAATCTAGGTATTGACATTAATACCCAAAAACCATTTCTTTACCCCACAATTTATGAAATGAAATACACAAATAGGTATTTAGCAAGATTAAACACTTGCCTCAGATTTGTAGAGGTTGGATCGTCCTCGATGTCGCGGTTGGACCGGAAATTCCAAGCTTTTTCTTCCTCTCTCTCTTCTTTTCCTTCTTCTTTCTTTCTTTTTCTTTCTCTCTTTCTCTATTTGAGAAGGCTTCATCCGTAAGCCTTAAATCCTTTAAAAACAACAAACCCAGTTTTAAATGTTAATACACACTTTAAATGACTCGTTTACTCCAATTCGAGCCAAAATAACTTAAAACATTCCGGAGCCGAAATAAAACCCAATGACAGTCATTTTGACTCTCTCGACCCTTCCGGGATTGATGGTACCCTCAAAATCATCATCCGGAATACTTTAAAATATTTTCTATTTTTGGACCTCATTTCCCAAATTCTAAAATTCTCCAATTTAATTAAATTTTATTTTCCCAAAATTTAAATTTCTCAGTCTCCAAAAGTCGAGGGTGTTACAATCTCCCCCCCTTACAAGAATTTCGTCCGCGAAATTTAAGACATGCCTAGGACCTCAATATCATCTAGTCCCTACATAAATCCTCAAGATCACTATGCTGATCCTTTCGAGTTCTCACGTCAAACTACGTAGATCTTTACCGGTCTAAAAAAAATCAACTAGCTACCCAGGGCGCCCATACACCACCTACCCGAGTTTCCACTCGTAAAATCCTAATCAGGCTCCATTAGCCTCAAATTGTAAGATAACCCTCGGTAACATAATCTATAACAATATACTAAATATATAAAAGTTTGAAAATTTCCGCTGGTTGAACTCTCCTCAATTCCTGACGCTAGCCACCTTCGTGCGGGGGAGGTCTCGCAAGAGAAATCCAAACAAGGAACCCTCCCAATACACTACTGCATAGCTAGGTCAGGGATTGAGATTAGTTGAACCAGGGTTAAGGTTTTCTAAAAAGATTTTCTCATATTTTAGATATTGCCCGAGGGCCTATACAATAATACAATATAAATATATTCCGCGTCTTTCGACACGCCAAACAAACACCTTATGTTTAAGACACAAGGCCTCTACAAATACAATACTCTAGCCAATATCTAGTTCTCAAAACTAGCACAACTATGAGCTAAATTATCCGCTCAACATACCCCTACTAAACTTTAAATCTCATAACTCTAAAACTCTTTTACATACATTAACGGCTTTCCACAATATAAGTCTCCCTTCTTAGGCTCAAAATAATCACATGCCCTACCTACCCATAAGACAATAGTCTTATAGTCACTATTCAGCGAACCTTAACATTCCTCACCTCCGGAATTCAATGTTATAACTCTCGACGTTCCCGGTATCGCACAAAGTATGACTTAAACTCAAAGAAAGGTATTCTACCTTATACTTCCATAATCTAATGGTTTCACCTCATCCCAGGATCTCAATTCAAGACCCTCTACTTCTTCCAGGACAATCATTACTCCTAAACCTATTTCTCCATAAGAGAAACTTCTTCCTCAAAATCCTTCCTAGCAAAGGTTGAAGGGTTTCTAAATCCAAACCTCCCAAAGACTACAACAACCTCTCCTCAGACTTACTTTACTAAGTCCAAGGTCCACCATTCGAGTAAATTTTCCTTTCTTACTCAACCTTCGATAAATCACCTCGAACCACTGCTAGAAATATCCTCAATATTTCCTCCTAAATCGGGGAAAAACAAATACCCCCGATTAAAGTGTACCCAAAATATACTATGGGTGCCGTATTTCTAAACCTATTCTTTCCTAGACGAAAAAATCTAGGCGACGTCTGAAACGAAACAAGAGCAACTGTTATCAGAACGCCAATCAAGTGAATATACTTCACAGAAGAAAGCAACGCAGTGAACACAACAGTCCTATTTGTAGGGCTTTATGTCAAGAACGTTAACGGAAGAATGCATAAAGCTCGCACAGATCCTAAGGACTCTAGAACCTGATGCTCTGATACCATCTGTAACACCCCGCTTAAAATAATAACGGGTGGCCAGCCCTATACTATATTAAATCGGGAATTCCAGATGGTCCAGTCTCAACATCAACTGTCGGTACTATATAATATAGGACTAACTACCCGATATCATATAAGCGAGATGTTAATATAAATTAAAACTTGCAACATACAATGACCCCACACAATGAAACTACTAAAGAATAAGAGAGACATGCAAGAAGCATTATAAGAAATGAAAGGAATCACTATACATGAATGTGCCTTAAATAAATAAACCCGAATAAGCTGTCGGGTCACAGCAAATACAATAGCTGAAATGGAATAAATATAAACCTGTATATAAATATCCCTAAGATACAAACCCGATATACAACATGAATCCTACCTAGAATTTTAAAGAAGTAGGAAGCGGCTACATGAAACATCCCGCAACAGTCTGCACCTGTCACGGCTCCCAAGACTCTGGATAGAAAGTCATCCGGCATCCATGCGGTAGGATACCTGTGGAAATACATACATATATACAAGCAGGAGAGAAAAGAAAACGGGTCAGAGCCCCGAATGTGTAAAATATTTAGCATGTGTGTTAACCGTGCATAATAAATACCGGTGTACTTAATTTCATAAATAATGTGAGACCGCACTCTCGTGGAACCCCAACTCACCTCTCATCTAAAGGCGCGCACCTATTCGCGTCCCCAATTTTAGTTAAATTACCCCAATTGATTTTAGGACAACCTAACTTATCAGGCCTAGCCTATATTCACGAGAGCTACCTTCCCGTCATAATCTAAGGATCCACCCATTTCTAATCCTATTATATTATGATTACAACAATTATGCCATAATAGGCTTAATGAATTCCGATTAATAGTCTTATGAATTATAATCATCATAATTCTTAAATCATTACCCCTATACATATACATATATATATATATATATATACATATATAGGCTAAAAACGTAAGAATTAATATACTTAATAACATGCACATGGAATATTGGCAAAACTTCTCTCTAATCCCAAAATAGTACTACGTTTCGTGCGTGGGGAGTCTCGCAAAGCGAAATCAAAACAAGGAACCACCCCGTTACACTACTCCTGACAAGGTCAAGACCAGAGATCCGAGATGCCACCTATGGAATTACTTCTCTCAAATCTCGACATGGCACTGTGTTTCGTGCGTGAGGTGTCTCGCAAAGCGAAATCCAAACAAGGAACCACCTCGTTACACTACGCCTGGGCAATGTCGATCCTAGAGATCCATAATCCTCAGCATACAAGTTAATACTACCATACTACTAAACTTCTATAACTACTAAGAAAGAAAGAAAGAAAAGAAAAAAGAAAACAAATAAAATAAAATAAAAGAACCTCCAATAATATCCTTGGGATGATATAACCGAATAATACCTTATGTGCGAAACATCAACCCCCATCAATTCTAGTACACCATAATCATCTAAGATGTACTTCATAAAGTCCATATCCTTTCGTCTATAGGATATATATATATATATATATAAGTATATATATATATATAGGTATTTATTCCTAACCGTATATATATATCATCATCAATCCAATAGCCAAGTGTACATACTACATATGATGTACAAGGCCATGCACATAATATACCCGGCTATATATATCGCCGATAAACTGCATCAATGCTATCATCTTCCCAGTGCCCGGCTCACGTAGCAATACTGGGGCCACCATGGTGGGACTAAACGACACCCATCTCATGGTAACTCACGCACACGACGTCCCGGGAAGCGGTCATAGCTCCAAACCAGCAATGAGACGAAACATACCCACTACGTCTCATCCCAAAAATAAATATATATATCATATAATAACACACAGGACGACTATGACCTGGGGAATATCCACACCCTGCTTTTCTAGCCAGGATGCTCACCCTCTACGCGCGCAACTTCCCAATGATAGCATGAGCGGGGTATGCTTAACCAATTAAGTATATATATCATTACATGCACAATATATACATCCATATGATCCAATAATATGATCAAATATTAAACCATCATATAAGGTTTAAATATCTATACCATGTATATCCATAACATAAATATATCCATATAGATATATATACATATATTCACATATCCTTGTATTGATATATATATATAACTAATTCTCATTCATATGTATAAGATATATATAACTGGCTATAAGTATACATAGTCCTCGATATACAAGCCGTCAGTACCATTTCCATTAAATTTACCTTGATATGTGAATATAATTCCATACTTGAAACATATTCAATCATCTTCCTATGATGAGTAGTCTCCCAAAACCATATGTTTATATCTATACATATACATTCAACATTAGGGTTATCACCCAAGAATTTGTGTAGAAATCCATCACTACACCTTTCACCTCTAAATGTGAAAGTACATAATTATCTTTAGTACTATCTAACCATAGGCATTAACAGGACTTAATAGTCTAAAACCTCAATTTATTCCGACCTCATTTCAAGTATTGGAATCTCAATGGCCATATCCCCATAATTGCGTATAAACTATCCTAACTAGAATTTACGCTACCGCTTATCCTAGTCGATAGTACACCCGCAAGCTGTTTCCCACTTTTACCTATGGTTCAAATGTATTTTATGAATCCTTACCCCTATCGGGTTATCATTTATTCCTTGGTCTAAATATTTCTAAGGATAGGAGACCTCTCGCTCTCTAAGAGTTCTCAACCTCAAACATATATATATATATATATATATATATATATATACCTTTATCTATAATTGGTAAATTCCAACCTCCAAGAGTTTTCCCCCAATATTCATATGTAACTCCAATACGTACATGGGTACATTTCTCCCAAGTTACCCTAAAGAGTCCCCAAATCCCAATATGTGAGAAACTCCTTACATGACTCCAAGAATATATCTTTTACATCCTAAGAGAAAGCCCCCAAATCAATAAACCCAACCAAAAAGAGTTTGAAATCACTATGGAGAAAATATTTCAAAATGCCCTGTTTCCGAATCGATTCGGCCTTCCAGGCGAATCGATTCGGGTCCAAAGACCTGGGCTTCTGCAATAGGCCGAATCGATTCGGCTTGGGGTCCGAATCGATTCGGTCAATGCAGACCTGCCAATTTTACCAAACCGAATCGATTCGCTTGAGGGGGCGAATCGATTCGGACCTGCAATTTTTGAAGGGTTCATCTGTTTCTTCAAGACCCACGAATTCTAAACCCTAAATTTCTCATTACAACCCCCAATCCTTCATCAAATCATGATTTTAAGCCCATTAACCAACCCAAAGTTGATCCCAATCATTTCTATGTCATTAATTCTCAATTTAAACATTGATTTCAAGATTTAAACCTAAAATCTAGGTATTGACATTAATACCCAAAAACCATTTCTTTACCCCACAATTTATGAAATGAAATACACAAATAGCTATTTAGCAAGATTAAACACTTGCCTCAGATTTGTAGAGGTTGGATCGTCCTCGATGTCGCGGTTGGACCGGAAATCCCAAGCTTTCTCTTCCTCTCTCTCTTCTTTTCCTTCTTCTTTCTTTCTTTTTCTTTCTCTCTTTCTCTATTTGAGAAGGCTTCATCCGTAAGCCTTAAATCCTTTAAAAACAACAAACCTAGTTTTAAATGTTAATACACACTTTAAATGACTCGTTTACTCCAATTCGAGCCAAAATAACTTAAAACATTCCGGAGACGAAATAAAACCCAATGACAGTCATTTTGACTATCTCGACCCTTTCGGGATTGATGGTACCCTCAAAATCATCATCCGGAATACTTTAAAATATTTTCTATTTTTGGACCTCATTTCCCAAATTCTAAAATTCTCCAATTTAATTAAATTTTATTTTCCCAAAATTTAAATTTCTCAGTCTCCAAAAGTCGAGGGTGTTACAATAAAGAGGTCAATTATGTGTACCTAAGGGGTAAAAAGGTCAATTTTGCAAACCTAAACGATGAAGAGGTCAATTTTCCAGACCTAAGGGATGAAGAGATAAATTCTAAAGATTTTATGGACCTAAGGGATAGAGAGGTCTATTATACGGACCTAAAGAGTGGAGACATCAGTTTTGTGGAACTAAGTGATGAAGTAACTAATTCTGCAAACCTAAAGAGTGAAATGGTCAACTCTGTAGACTTAAGGGATAAAGAAGTGAAATCTGCTGGACTAAGGGGTAAATAAATCAATTTTCCAGACCTAAGGAATGAAAAGGTTAATTCTACAGACATAAAGAGTGAATAGGTAAAATCTAAAGACCCAATTTTGGAAAGGATATGTGGCGATGTGAGAATTTTTTGAAACCTTTTGGATTTTTTGAGAGTTTTTTCTGATTTGAGGGGATTTTTAGATGCTTGTATATTTTTTATATTTGATTATTTTCATTTAAAATTGTGTAACTTAGGAATTTTTTTGCCCTTTCCGATTTTAGGAATTTTCGAGGAGTTTTTTTGTATTTCCTAGTATCTTATATAATTTATGAGAATTTTTGGAAATTTATTTGAATTTTCTAAGGATTTTTATGAAATTTGGAGGTTTTTCATGGAGAGGATGTTATTTTGATATGATTTGAGATCTTGGATTATGTTGAGATTTTTATGGGATTTTCTTGAAAAATTTTTACCTTTTTTTTGTGATTCTGTAAAAAAATTTAAGGGGGTGCCGATTGACATAGGATGAGGGGTGCTTACGAGGAGAGCATGAAATTATGAGGGGATTTAGGGATTCCCATGGAGCATTTTCGATGGCATATCCAGGGGGTGACGGATGGCATACCTTTGGTTCCATATAAAAGGGGCCAAAGCAGCTTATTTTCTCATAACTTTCAAATGAAATCCATCCATCTCTCAATAAAGTGACCTTAAGTGCATTTTAGAATTTTTTGGAAGAGGTGGCCAATAACTTCTTCATTGAGATTGACGATTAGAATTGTATTGAGTGGCATCGCCCTGGAGCAATGGCGACGGGAGTTGAGAATGCATATCATGGCTTTAAATCAGTGGATGATGAGAGGATTCTATTGCGAGAGCTCGAGCTCCACCGATCTTTGAGAATGAAGATCCAAGATGATTATGTGAATATTTATTCTCTTTAATTCTTATTTTTGAAGTTTTTGATTTTGTTTTTGGAATGTTTATTTTTAAATTTAGTTTTTCACTAGGGATTGACGCCTTTTGGCTTTGAATTACAAACTGAATTTTCTCATAAGATCATTCATTCTTAGGCATGAAGGGGATAAAGAACATGTGGGAGAAGCTTCTAGAGGAGGTACGGTTTATGCTGGGTGTTATTTGGTTTATTCACCTTGCACCGTCTCTAGATAACACACTGCAATTGATATTTATTTTATGTGACCTAGGCGAGTAGTGGTGGGATACCAATCACACCTTCTACTTGGGTGTGGGTGAGATAACAATCTCCCCAATTAATGTGCACCAGATGACAGGAATGGACAGTGAAGAGCTTCAGATAGAGGTGGATAGGTATTTTTGTTTGACCTAGGAGGCGATTCATGGATTTTGGTCGAATCAAATCTGGAGAGTCGATAACGGTGCAAGTGTTGAAGAACACCTTTCTATCACGGAGGATAAACGTTACTGAAGGGTAGTAGATGCAACAGGACACCCACATGTTCACTTTGCTCTTGCTAGGGGGTTCATGGTGGCGACGAGTGGATATATTGTTCATTTGTAATTGTTAGCATTTCTCGGAGCATTTATGAGATCAATCCATATGAGTGGGGGAGCTTGGTGTTGGAGTCTCTCTACACTTCTCTTGATGTCTTCAGGTCGATAATGTATGCAGACTTTTATAAGGCCTACGTATCCTCTAGAGGTAACCTTTAAATATATATTCTTTTATTTTTTGTTCTTTTATTTTGTTCTTTGTTATTTTTGGAGAGTGTTTATTGAAAAATTGTGTTTCCTTTTTAGGCATAGTTTTATAAGGTGATCGGGCACAACATGGGGTTTATGTCTTCAAAAGAGGAGGAAGAAGGGGAGTGGTCGAGGATGATTCGGTGGAAAAGGATGAAGTGGGTGTCGAACGCGTTCCTTCTCCTTAAGGATGTGAGGGACAGACTGAATTCCCTCACAATTGATCAGGTTAAGTCTTATTCTCCTATGGATTTTGGGTATTTTTTATTATTTTCTATTTTACTTTTTTTTTGTTCTGGATATTAATGATTGATTTTTATTTGGGGATAAGTGACGTTCTATCCTTGTGGTTAGTCCTTGTTGATGTAAAAAATTAGAGGATATCTAATTTATTTAATCACAGATAAATAAAATGTGACAAAGAACTTTTAAAGTGGTTCAGCCTTATAAGAATGGCCTACATCCACTATTTCTGTTATTGCTGACTGTTTGGGAATTCTCGATTACAAGTTTTCTCAAGAAATTCCGGTCCCCTTACAATGAGGATAATACAATGTATTTATAGCCCTAAGGCTGTAATGTGAAAGGGTAATACATTTAATGCCTCTTAAGCGTATACATCTGTATGATAATAATAAGCATTTAATACGTAGTCAAACTGTTGGTTATCTGGCTATTAATGCTTTGTCCGAGGTGCAGCTCGGACCGCCTAAGCTACTCGGACCGCCTAAGGTCCTCGGTACTCAAAAGTTCCTCAGAGAGTTCTTGTAGGTCGGAGCGTCTGAGTTGATCGGGGAAGCAGAGTTCCTCGTTGTAATATGGTTCCTCGGAGTCAAGGTGTTGTTCGTAAGTGTTTGTCGCTGCCATGTAGATTGCCACGTGTCTTCACCCAATTGAGCCATGTCAGCAGACTAAATTTGGTATCAACAGAAGCCCCCAATGTTTCATAGTTCGAAATTTGAGGAGTGTGGAACATTCTTTCTCGAAATATGGCGGTTTTAAATGGTCATCCTGAAATTTAAGAGTATTTTCTTTTGTATTTATTTCTTCTTCCAAATTCGTAGAATCGCTCTTTTTTGAAATTTTCTAACTGCTTCGATTCCCTCGCCCCTTTTATCTTTTTAGCCGCCGGTAACGTAACCGTCTCTTTTTGTAATCATTACTTTTATCCTTTCCCAAGGCAAAGTATATAAACGTTGCAGAAAATGCCATCGTCTTCAACTTTTTCAAATTTGTCTCTTTAAGTTTTCCATCGTCTCTCTCTCTCATGTGCGTTCATCTCTTCCATCATTTGTTGTCAATAGACTCATCCCTTTACTGTAAGATTTTCTTCTTTCTCTTTGATTTCCTTCTTTCATCAGGGTTTATCCTGTAGAATCAATTTATAAATTTCGCTCTGATTTCTCCATTCCCTCATGGGTTATTTTGGAAGAGCTTTCTGAGCCTTCAGACTATTTTCGTTTGGATGAGGGACATTGGTTCCCCAGTCTCTTTGTTGCTGAGTGTGGCTTTTCTTTTCCCCCAAACCCTCTATGTCTGGAATTCTGTCAATACTTTGACGTAGTTCCTGCAAGAATAGCTCCCAATATGTGGAGAATAGTTAATGGTGTTTATTGATTAAATCAAATTCATGGAACCCGTATAGGAATTCCTGAAATCATGTTTTGTTATAGATGAGTAGTAGGTGATAATACTTTTTATTTAAAAACTAGGTTTTTAAATAGAGCTTTAGTGGTCAATCTCCCAGATGCCAATAGGGACTACTTTGAGCACGGGGTTGTTATAAAAAATTGTCAACACCCTCCATTGACTGGAGATGATGTTTACCAGGGTCCCAGATGTCCTCCCTATGGCAATGGGATAGGTTGTTTTTATTTTATTTTCAAAATTATGCTTCCTTTGTGTTTGATAAAATGTGCCACTAATATTTTAATTTTGATTTATTTGCAGTTGACAGCAAAAGAAAATCTCCAAAAGAGGCAAACGTTAATATAAGGAACTTAAAACTTATCTGGAGTTTGCATCAGACTGTTGCTGACGATCATATTAGGTCAGCTTCATATCTGCTTCAGTACAAGAGTTACACATCCTCTTTTACTGCTCATCCGGTGATAAGCGACGCAGAACCCATACCAGCCTCTACAAGTTCTTCACCTGAGTCACACATTCCTTTGAGTGAAAGGATGAATAAAAGAAGACCTCCTACCCTTTTTTAGAAACCTGCCTCTGGTTCTGGAGAGGCAAAAAGAAGTAAGCTTGATGTCCCAGGAGAAGGGACAAAGAAAATTGATGCACCTCCCTCGGCTGCTCCTGTGAAGGTGGTCGAGAAGCCCCCAGTGGCCCCGAGCAAAGCTGCTTCTCTAAGTGAGGTGATTATCATTTCTCTGACTAAGACTACATCGTTAGTCAAGAAGGTTGATGCTTCTCTGAGGAGGCTGAAGAAAAGCTCCTCTATCAATTTGGCTGAAACCGTCTCTTAGCCCCCGACTAGTGGAGTTCCCACTTTTGTTCCCCCGAGCTCTGCTATGAGCTCGGTGAAGACTTGGATCATTCTCGAGATCCAAGGTATTGAAGAAAACCTTTCTCGGGACACGGTTACCACATTAGCAGCTCGTCACATTGCTTCTATAAGTCCTATAGTCTTAAATTTTCATTCTTTCCTTTTTGTATCTGTGCACTAACTTGCTTTCGTTTTCTTTTCACAGTTGGTGAGCTGTTTTAATACAATTTTGAAGAAAGATGAAGCTATTAAAGCTTCAAGCTCCTCGTCTGGTGTAGAGGAAGCTTTGGTAGGCCAGGCGCAGTCTCTGAAAGATTCTCGTCAGAAATATGATGATGATAAGGCAGTCTAGGAGAAAAAGCTTACTTTGACTGAGAAGGAGAAGGATCAGGTTATTAAGGTCTCCAAGGGGTTGGAGAAAAAAATGAATGATTTGGAGAAGAAGAATAAACAGCTCGAGGGGAAGCTCAAAAATGCTGAGGAGTTTGAAGATAAACTCAAGGCTACTGAGGAGGAGTTAGGTCGACTTCGGGAAGTAAGTCATCAGAAGGAGGAGGTTGAGAATAAACTGAAGGTTGCTGACAATCTTCTTTCCGAGAAGCTTTCCTCGGAGAAGACAAAGAGGAAATTGGCTGTGAAAAAATCTTTCAGCGCTGGCTGGGATAAAGGGTGGAACAAAGGTTTGGCTTCCATGATGTCGTAAGTAGAATATGACAGCCTCAAATACTTTCGAGATGGGTGGGTCGCTTCTTTGCAGGAGATAGAGGTTGATGAAAATTCTGAATTATTTCAGCGACACATCCCTGGCCCCCCTCCGACTCCTGAAGATGAAGAAGAGGATGAAGCTGCCTCTGAGGAGTCTTCCATGGTGATGGGAGATCAAGTTTCTCATCCCCTAGCCATCCATCCCACTAACGAGGAACTTCAACTACCTGCTACTTCCTCCGAGAAACATCCAGCACTTCCCGAGCA
The DNA here is from genome assembly GCA_949130495.1 of Sambucus nigra. Classification (NCBI taxonomy): domain Eukaryota; kingdom Viridiplantae; phylum Streptophyta; class Magnoliopsida; order Dipsacales; family Adoxaceae; genus Sambucus; species Sambucus nigra. The sequence continues at coordinate 343,750,903 of OX422207.1, read as the reverse complement.
ACCCTCTGCTCCATCCGAGAAACCTACCTCCTCGTCCCAGCCTCCCGAGAAAGTTTTGGGAGACAAGGAAAAGGTGTAGAGTTGTTTGGATTTCTCTCTATTTTATCTTTGTTTGTCAAATGTAACTTCTGAACATGTAACTCTGAACTTTGTACTCCTCCTCTGTGATGTAATAAAATTTGAACTTTTGATTATGCATACTGTTAATTCTCTTCTTCATGCTCTGTTTGTACTCTTATTGATTATTGTTTTTTCTTCCTCTACTAGTTTCTGGCCAAGATGGAATTATTGTCTGCTCATGATACAAAGCTGTTACGACAATGCAATGAATATTTTAAAGCAGGTCACACAGACATGAGTGCAGCTCAAATCACGGACATCCTCGGTCAAGGTGCTTCAGAGCAAGCAATTGAAGCCTATCAGTATTTGAAGTTCCTACTCGATCGTGCAGTGGCTAACAATGTAGCATACTATGATATGATTGAGGATCTACAAGGCACTCTTGAAGAACTTCATCAACAATATAAAGAATCCACTACCCTTTTGCACGAGGGGTACGAGAAGAAGTATCAGCAAATCTTTGCCGATAAGGGATATGATAAACGGTTTGCTGCTTACGACGTGCGGGAGAGAATGTTGAAGGTTGAGGTTGAAGAGCACAGATAGATAGCTGAGTTATTAGAGCAAGAAAATGATAACCTGCAAAGAGAAGTGTCTCAGTTGAAGTCTGCAGCTTCTACCTCCAATGCTTTGATCCTAGTGACCAACGAGGGATTCTCTTTCCTGGAGGTCAAAAACGCCAACCCGAGGGATGAGTTAGAAACCTTGAAGAGGTCTGGCCCTTCTACTTCTGCTCGGGGATGAGCAGGAGCTTCTCGGGTTCCTATCGAGGAACATAGTAATCAATCTTCTCTAGAGAACCAGGCCTTTAAACTAATGGCGAAGAACTAGGCATTAGCTGAGATGTCTACGAAGATCATGGGTCTGGGAGAGCATCTTTCTGCGCAGAAGTCTGTCTTGGAGAATATAGAACTCTTTATCAAAAATCTCCACGAGCAACTGGAAAGATTGACATATCAATTCCACAAGCAGCCCATAGAATTCTGGATGGCTGGATACAATGAGGCTCTCTACCATTTGGATGATCGTATCCAAAATGCAAACAATGAGGGTTATAAACAGGGATGGTTGAGTGCCTTAGGTGTGCTGCAACTAGAACAGGGTCATTACCTATGGGATTACAATAATCCTGGGCTGGTCGACCTACCAGTGCCACCATTCAAGCTTGATATGAGTTGGATCCCTGCTCGGGCCATCCCTCGGTGTCTGATTTCCAAATACCTCGACGATTATAATCTCCATTCCAATATCGAGATATCTTATCCCAACCACCTACTAGATCGACCATCTGTGATGAATATCAGGATGCTTGAAGATCTTAACTTCATAAATTCCCCTCATGCTTTAAATGATCCATCTGCTGGCGAGGAACCTATTTCAAAAGCAGAGGGGAAGAAACCAATAGAATAGGAATCTTAATGTAATAAATTTGTATTTCATTCTTGATGTATTTTGTTCTAAATTTAATGAAATAATTTTATTTACAAATTTTGACTGCCACTGTCTTGTAATTATAAAACACTTTACATTTGTGCATGTATATCTGTTAAAAAGATAACAACATTGTGTTATTTGTCGATCAACTGGAGTTTGTTAAAACTTATTGTCGACTATCTTGAATTTGTGGTAATCATTTGATGACTAACCAAAATTGATGATATTTTGTTTCTCGACCAACTTGGTAGTAATTTAAAAAGTCACGAGTAACAAAAATTTTGCACGATCACTTTCTCGTACTCATAAAATGTTTCCAACCAACCAAGGTTGGTAAATTTTTCTTCATAAAATGTTTTTGACCAACCAAGGTCGGTAAATTTTTCTTCTCGACCAACTACATTTAGTGGGTTTTTCTTACCAACCAATCTTTGGCACTTTTTGGAATGGTTTTACTTCCCGACTAACCTTAGCTGGCGTTTTTGAGAATATATTTACTTCCTAACCAACCAAGTTGGCATTTTTAGGAATAGTTTTAATTCCCGACCAACCTTAGCTAGCGTTTTCGAGAATATATTTACTTCTTAACCAACGAAGTTGGAATTTTTAGGAATAGTTTTACTTCCCGACCAACCTTAGCTGGCATTTTCGAGAATATATTTACTTCCTAACCAACCAAGTTGGCATTTTTAGGAATAGTTTTACTTCCCGACCAACCTTAGCTGGCGTTTTCGAGAATATATTTACTTCCTAACCAACCATATTGGCATTTTTAGGAATAGTTTTACTTCCCGACCAACCTTAGCTGGCGTTTACGAGAATATATTTACTTCCTAACCAACCAAGTTGGCATTTTCGGGAATAGTTTTCCTTCCCGACCAACCTTAGCTGGCATTTTCCAGAATATATTTACTTCCTAACCAACCAAGTTGTCATTTTTAGGAATATATTTGAGTAGTCCGAGATCTGCTGAGTAGTGTGTAGCACTAGTATTCCGCAAAAAAATTCCAATAAAAGGAAAGAAACTGGACAGAACATTGTCACTTTATTCATACTGATGAAACTGCATTACATGAGAGTTTACATTACTGATAATATTTACGCAGGTGTTCTGCATTCCATGCGTTCTTAAACTCCTCCCCTCTAAAGTTTCTATTCTATATGTCCCTAGTCGAACAACTTCCTTAACTCGGTAGGGTCCATGCCAGTTGGCTTTCAGTTTGTTGTGCTTTTAAATCACCTTTTTTAGCACATAGTCTCCTTCTTTCAAGTCGCACTTCTTCACTCTCTTGTTGTAGAACAAAGATGTTCGTTGCTGGTAAGCAGCATTTCTAATGTATGTTTCTTCCCTAACCTCCTCGAGCATTTCCAAGTCTAACCTTCTCATTACATCGCTGACAGGGGAATTGAAATTCAATATTCTGTGTGTTGGAAGACCCAATTCGATGGGAATAACAGTTTCACTTCCAAATGCTAGCATATATGGAGATTCCCTTATTGATGCTCGAGGAGTAGTTCGGTAAGCCCATAACACTGATTGTAGCTCATTGATCCAGTTTGCTTTCGCATCGTTCAGACTTTTTTTCAAACCATTCAGCAGCGTTCTGTTCGTCACTTCAGTTTGTCCATTGCTTTGAGGATGGCCTGGTGCCGAGTGGATCTTTAAGATATTTGTCTGAGGACAATAGTCAGCAAACTCCTCGTTGTCAAATTCTGTTCCATGGTCTGTGATGAAGGCATGAGGAAGACCATATCGACAAATGATGTTCTTCTAAATAAATTGGTACACCTTGTCATATGTCATATCAATGAGAGGCTCAGCCTCAACCCATTTAGTAAAATAATCCATAACGACCACGAGATACTTAAACCTTCCCTTGGTCGTCGGTAGTGGCCCAACCAAATCTATTCCCCATATGGCAAATGGCCAAGGGGAAGTAATGGGTGTCAATAATGCTTGGGGAGTTCTTCGGATGGAGGAGAAGCACTGTTACTTGTCACATTTCTTAGCATAGGCTATGCAATCAGCCCTCATCGTCGGCCAGTAGTATCCTTGAGTCATCATTCTTTACAAAAGAGTTCGACCTGCTACATGGGCTCCACAGGACCCTTCATGGACCTCTTCAATCAAATCTTTCACCTCGGTTGGATGCAGGCATCTTTGCAAACCTGATATAATTACTCATTTGTATAGAATACCATTAGTCAGTACATAACGAGCAGCCTTAAACTTCAGTTTCTTAGCTGCAAGTTTGTCAGTTGGTAATTCTCCTTTCACAATATATGCCCTGATGGGATCCATCCATGATGACCCTAAATCGAGGGTATTAAAGTTTATCGTCAGATCTTCATCTATACTCCGACCAGCTAAAACTTCAATTGGGATTATTCTTCATAGCCCGATACGAGTAGCTGATGCTAATCGAGCTAAGGCGTCTGCTCTTGCATTCTCCATTCGTGGTATTCTGACTAGCTGAATAGTAGTAAATTCTGACACTAATTCCTTTGACTTTGCATGATATCTGATTATTAATTCTCCTTTTGCTGCATATACTCTCATCATTTGGTTTATGACTAATTGTGAGTCACTGAAAATAATAACTTGTTCTGCTCCCATGGTTTTTGCTAAACTAAGACCTGCAATCATGGCTTCATATTCAGCCTCATTATTCGAAGCTTTGAATTGGAAACGTAGGGCGTATTCTATGTCGACCTCATCCGAACTATTCAAAACTATCCCTGTGCCACATCCTGTAGTGCAGGATGAACCATCCACATACAGACTCCATATAGGCAACTCGTCTTCAAATTCTTGATCTCACAGAGTTCCTCAGTGGAAAATTTACTGCTTACTTTCACCATCTCCTGATATTTCTTGTTGTTCATCGATCATCTTTTCTTGCCCTTTTACTAACCTAAGCTGGTCTGGGCTTAAATTTGATGATCCTGTAACATCTATTTGCCCTTTTACCAAGCTAAGTTGGTCTGGGCTTGCATTTGATGATCCTGTAACATCCACAGGTTGACCAGCGAGCAACTTTTGCTCCTCAGGGGTATCAGGATAGGTGAAATATGCTATAAAATCTGCTACTGCTTGCCCTTTAAGTGATGATCTGGGTTCATAAACTATATCATATTCCCCAAGTTCTATTGCCCAGCACATCAATCTTCCTGATTTTTATGGTTTATGAAGGGCTTGCCTCTATGGCATATCAGTATATACTACTATGGTATGAGACTGGAAGTATGGATTCATTCTTCTACTTGCCTCGATCAATGCTAGTGCCAATTTTTCCAGCCTTGGATATCTGATCTCTGCTCCTCGGAAGGCCTTACTTGTGTAGTAGATTGGTTTTTGTACTCCATTCTCTATTCTTATCAATGCCGAACTAACTGCATTCTAGGGCACTGCCAGATACAAGTATAATTTTTCTCCCATCACTGGCCTGGATAACAGTGAAGGTGTTCCCAAATATTTCCTCAAGTCTTGTAAAGCCTTCTCACATTCATCATTCCACTCAAAAGTTTTTCGGAGCGTCTTGAAGAATGGGAGACATCGATCAGTTGCTCGTGATATAAATATTTTGAGTGCTGCTACTCGTCCTATAAGACTTTGCACCTCTTTCTTTGTCGTTGGGGGTCACAACCCTAACAGAGCTTTGATCTTTTCAGGGTTAGCTTAAATGCCTTGCTGATTGACAATGTACCCGAGAAATATGCCTTCTCGTACTCCAAATATGCACTTCGTCGAGTTCAACTTCATTTGATATTTATCTAGTTGATCAAAGGTCTGGCTTAAGTCAACTAAATGATCAGCAGTTTTCTTGCTCTTTGTCAGCATATCGTCAACATAGACTTCCATATTGCAATTGATTTGTTCTGCAAACACTTTGTTCATCATCCGCTGATATGTTGCACCTGCATTTTTCAAACCAAAAGGCATAACATTATAACAATAAGTTCCCCTAGGGGTAATGAAAGAAGTACTCTCCATGTCTTGAGGTTTCATTTTAATCTGATTGTAACCAGAATAAGCATCCATGAAACTCAACAGCTCGTGTCCCGAGGTAGCATCCACTAGTTGATCAATTCGGGACAGCGGAAAGTGATCGTTTGGGCACACTTTGTTGAGGTCAGTGAAGTCTACACACATCCTCCATTTGTTGTTCTTCTTTTTCACCATCATCATATTTTCTAACCAGTCTGGATATTTAACATCTTCAATAAAGCAAGCTTTCTGGAGCTTCTCGACTTCCTCCTGTATAGCTTGATTCTTTTTGGGACAGAATACTCTTCTTCTCTGCTTCACAGGCTTGATCTCCTTATTCACATTGAGTTCGTGACATAAGAAATTTGGGTCTATCCCAGGCATATCCTCATGACTCCACGCAAAAGTTTGTTTTCTGATTCTTAAGAAAGTTATCAATTCCTGTTTTAGTGAGGCTTCCAATGACGAACCTACTTGAGTAGTTTGTTCAGGGTGCTCATCGTCCAGAATGATGTTTTCAGTAGCTTCCACCACTTGACCCTTCACGAGTTGTGACTCATCTCTAGGATCCAATGTTTCAATTTCTGCACCTTCATCCACTTGATAATGATGGTCTTTTTCCTTGACTCCTCCATTTCCTCTTGCTCGGCGGATGAATAATAGCATTCCCAAGCTACTTTCTGATCACCTTTAACAACTCCTACTCCAAAATTTGTTTGAAATTTTAGGCATTGATGTACCGTAGATGGTACAGCCTCGAACTTCTTCAATCCTACTCTTCCCATGATGATATTGTGTGATGATTGAACATTCTTATCTATCACAAAAAAAGCGTATTCTTTCGATTCGACAAGCAGGCCATGTACCAATGAATATATCCAACTTGATCGTCCCAAGTGGAAATACTTTCTCGCCAGCAAAATCGAGGAGGGGTCTATGATAAGGCTCCAGTTGAGATAACTTTAGATTTAAACTGTCGAAGCACGAGTAGAACATAATGTCAGCTGAGCTACCATTATCTACCAGTACTCTTGAAATCATTACCTCCTTCATCCTCATTTTGATCACCAATGGGTCATCATGAGGATATAGAACACCTGCAAGGTCGTTCTTTGAGAAACCAATGACCAATTTCTCTTTGTTCATCTTTTTCGGGTGATCCTCCTCAGCTAGATTTATTCGTTGAATGTATGAGCATGCTTGAGACTCACAGAGGTAACCTTTTCTCTCGGCAGTAAGGTCTCCTCCTCCTATATCTCCACCTGTAATAACATTACAGTCAAATGACCCAAAGCGTATTGAAAATACCTCATGTTCTGGCTGCCCTGGTCTCTTGGGATGATCGGGGTCATCTTCTGGATCAACTTCATGGTCTTTCTTCTTGTTCTCCTCTACTCGATGAGGATATCTAGACATCTCTCTTGCTCGGTCATTGTTTCTTCTATCATTCCTCCGATCAACATACTTTGCCAGTTTTCCTCGTCTGATGAGTGTTTCAATCTCATTCTGAAGAGCTATGCAATTTTTGGTCATATGGCCATGATCTTTGTGAAACTCGCAATATTTTGCTTTATTTCTCTTGTCAGGGTCTACCTTTATTTTATCTGGCCAGTTTAATTCCTCGTTGTTCTTGATTTCTTCTAGAACGGGGTTGATGTCTTTCTTCAAAGGAGTATAATTATCACATTTCTTCAATACTTCCCATGGCGACCTTGTTCTTGAGTGTTTGTTGCTACCATTGTTCTTATTCTCTTTCTTCTTAGCTTTATCACCTTCCACCTTGGTTTCTTTGGCATCTATATTCTTCTTCGCAGCCATAGCCTCCTCGGCATTCATAATCTTGGTCGCTTTTCCCATCAGACCTGACATAGTTCTAGGTGAATCTTTGGCCAAAGTGTAATATAACTTGTTGGGCAGTAGTCCACTCATCAAGACGGTAATCGCTGTCTTTTCCTCATAATCAATGACTTCGAGCTTCTCGTTATTAAAACGAGTTATATAATCTCTGGTACTTTCACCAGTTTTTTGTCTAACACTTATCAAATGCGCTACTCGTTTAACTGGCTTTGCCCCAAAACAAAAATTTCCAATGAATAACTCGGTCAGTTGAACGAAAGTTGAGATCTTACCCCGAGGAAGGTTATTATACCATATTTGAGCAGATCCGATAAGAGTTCCCGAGAATGCTCTGCATTTCATCTCATCTGGAACAGCATAGATGTCGGCTACACCTTGGTATTGTTCTATATGAAGGATAGGATCAGTCTTTCAATCATATTTGGGGGTCACAATAGGTGCTTTAAACTTTTATGGTGTTGGAAAATCTACAATAGCTGGGACAAAAGGTGTTCCTTGAACAAAAGTTCATTGTAGAGGGTTCTTGGCTTTAGCCATTTCCCCTAATCTATCCTCCAGCCTCTGAATAGAGCCTTTCCACGCATCGTTTCCTTCCTTAGGCGTGTTGGTTCGAGCAACTGATCGTGTTGATGTGGCTTCCTGGGATCTATCTTAACGAGCAGCTGGTCGCAACTGGGCAGATCCTTCCCTTAAATTTGATGGTCATCGAAAACTCCTCGATGCGGCTCTAGGAGGACTTTTGCTCCTCCTAGGACCTAATCTATCAAAAGGAGATACTCTGCTTAATCTTTCTAGTGCACTGGTCCTTTCTGGAGAGAGAGTGATATGTTGTTCAGTATTTGTGGCTCGTACCGACGAAGTTCGCCCAGGTTGATAAGAAAAATCTTCAGACTCCTCAGTACAATATTAATCGGTACACCTAATACGTGAAGAAGGTAAACGGGTATTTCTTTGAATACTTTACGATTTTGAATGGGTTGGTGCACCGCCATGGAGGGTTCGTATGAGTTGTTGCATCGTTTCTTGCATGACTGTCTAGCCCTGGGCCAGATTTGTCATTATTCCAGCCAGATCTGGAATATTTGGCGGAGCAGATGGATTTGGAGGGCTTCCAGCCTTTTGATTGCTGGGTTTTAGAATATCATCCATTTGTGATGAATTATTTTTGATGAAAAACGATATTACCAGTCGTTTCCCACAGACGGCGCCAATCTGTTGATGTAAAAAATTAGATGATATCTAATTTATTTAATCAGAGATAAATAAAATGAGACAAAGAAATTTTAAAGTGGTTCAGCCTTATAAGAATGGCCTATGTCCACTGTTTCTGTTATTGCTGACTGTTTGGGAATTCTCGATTATAAGTTTTCTCAAGAAATTTCGGTCCCCTTACAATGAGGATAATACAATGTATTTATAGCCCTAAGGCTATAATGTGAAAGGGTAATACATTTAATGCCCCTTAAGCATATACATCTGTATGATAATAATAAGCATTTAATGCGTAGTCAAACTGTTGGTTATCCGACTATTAATGCTTTGTCCGAGGTGCAGCTCGGACCGCCTAAGCTGCTCAGACCGCCTAAGGTCCTCGGTACTCAAAAGTTTCTAGGAGAGTTCTTGTAGGTTGGAGCATCTGAGTTGATCGGGGAAGCAAAGTTCCTCGTTGCAGTATGGTTCCTCAGAGTCAAGGTGTTGTTCGTAAGTGTTTGTCGCTGCCACGTAGATTTCCACGTGTCTTCACCCAATTGAGCCATGTTAGCAGACTAAATTTGGTATCAACAGTCCTCATAAATAGTGAGGGATATGGGTGTTCATGCCCAAATGTGATGATTTCTGGCACATAATTTTAGGAACATATAGTAACCAAGTGAGATGTTAGTAAAAAAGGTGATAGAGAGCCAGGTGGAGCTGCTGTCATCGGCCTCTCCTATGCATATGAGGAGTGTCGGGAAAATGATGGATGAGTGAGGGGCAACGACGATGGAGGGGGGATATTACATTATTTATACTAATGTGGTGCCATGGTACGACTCTCTAGACTTTGCAACTACTTGGTTGATGCCACCATTGATACATAACATTGAGGGTGCGCCTTCACCATCGTCGGGGACCACATGTGGTGGAAATGCACCAGGATCGTTGACGCAGGTTTCTTAGAGTGGCGCGATGGTAGCGGTAGAGGTTGCTACTCTTCGTCATTATTCCAGTTCATGTTATTATATTCCGTAAGGTGGGGGGGCATTATGTCAGTGACCCAATGTTCGTAGACGACGATCGATATCTTCCCTCCTTTTCTCAAGGAGGATCTCTAGAGAGAGGTATAACCCTTTACAAGAACTTTTATACCTTAAATTCTAAGTTCTTTTGACTTATGTCATTACAAACTCAAACATCATGCTTGATTCTTTCTATTTATATATTATGCTCATTTCTTTGTCCTGACCAAGACAGATCAAAGACTGGATGGCCTCTATGGTTGAGCATGTGCAGATGATGGCTCGATCTTGCATGCCATCTCCAGTGACTATTGATGACCATGTACTGAAGGCGAACTCTAGAAGTGTGTGCTTACTTCTCTCCATTGTGAGAATCACATATCTCGAGACCCTTGAAATTTTGGTCAGAGCTTAGTCTTAGGGTTAGAACGTCCAGGTTGTGTCCCGATAATTATGATAGTTTTTTCTTATTTTCTTCTTTTTTCTATATTCCTGAAAAATGTAAAAGCAATGACAGAGATATATAAAATTATGCATTCTTCATTTTTGGCTTATCATGAATTTAATGACTTAGTCTACTTACACTTTTAATTTTCCATTGGGGTTTTATTTGAATGAAAGATATGAAATATGTTTTTTTAATTTTAAAGTAAAGAAAATTCCTAAGAGACTTTTTTGTAAAACATTATCATTGGAAGGGATATATTTTAAAATGAGGGGAATAAAAAAAGATGAGAATTTTTCGAAAATGGGTGGCATGCCAACCAACACACCCTTTGTCCTGCCTATCGACATACACATACAGTATAATTGCTTTTCAGCCATGGTTGCCCTTTACCTATATTTCTAGTACTTAGTGTTTTTTACTGTAGAAGTAGGTTTATCATTTAGTTTTCCTATGGAGAATTTAAAGTATAAAAGGGTTCTTTTGTTAGAGTTTTAAACCCCTATTCAATTATTCTTTTATTTCTTCCATAAAGTTTCTTGATTATTCTGAAATGGTTATTCCCATTATTGCAATTTTTTCCGCTTATTTTCAAGGGTTGTAGACCATGTGCTTATGAAATGTCAACTAAGAGGCATTCAACTTGCACCCAAATACTCTATGGAATAATTTTTCAATTAAATGGAACCTTCTAGAGGTGGTTTTGCAATTTTGACCTCAAAGACCATATTTTTCGTTTTTCTTTATATGAGTTATGTCCCACCTATGAAGAATTTTATGCTATGTTGGGTGTTGACCCTCGAGTTTCTGCAACTATTACTAACCTTTATCATTCTCCTTGGGTCTCTTTAGTGGAATTGTTGTACATTTTTCCTTTTATTGTCTGACCATTGGTGTGCGGAGGATGTATCAATTTCCATACGGTGCTGAAATCTGTGCACCGGAGAGATTATAGGGATAACAAATTTTTTGGTGCAGTGGCCTTGGGGTTGACTTCCCAAATGCTCTTGGTGATAGAATTTTTGAGTGTGGACACCCAAATAGATAACATAGTAGTGCGAATGAATTACCGCTGCAACCCTATTGTGACCATACTGGCAAAGACATTGAATGATCTTTATTATTGGAAAGAAGGTCGGTCCTCTCTGTTGCGAGGAATCCCTGTGATGTTTTTAATGTGGTTGTTAGAGAGGCTTCATTTGGTTGTTCCCCTAGATATCCTCTGATTTGAGGCTGTGGAGGAAGGAGTGTTAATGTCATCTAATCTTTTTAGGGCATACCGCCGCATGGAGTGTTTAAGGATGTTCCTTGAATATTGGGATTTTAGGGGACCCTAGGTAAATAACGGTGGTGGAGGTGATAATTATGAGGCAGGGCCTTCTGGTAACTGAGATGGATTTTTAAAGGTTTATTAGTGTAGGTTTGGTAATAGGTGTGCATGTGTTTGTGTTTGGGAAATGGATTTGGTTCGGATATATTATTACAGTAGGTAAGTGGAATGCTTATGCAAGCTTTTATATAATTTTATTATCGTTGATACTTCATGTAACTACCATGTTCTCAAAATAAAATAAATAAATGATGATTTTGGCATATCCTGTTGTGCCTTTTGGAAGAATTTCTTAATGTTTGAACTATTTATCCCGACTATTCAGGAATAAATAATCCTTTTGGTCATTAAGAATGATAGGAGATATTAATGTTTCCTAATGGGAGAAAAGAATACCTTTGTGTAAAAGATAAAGTACTATGCCCAATGTTACTTTATAGGATGCCTACGTACCTATTTGGGGATAAAATATAAATTGAAAAATTGATTTGAGAGGATCAATAACTATGTAGTTCTTTGTATAGGACGGATATAATATTACTACTACTACTACTACTACTACTACTACTACTACTACTACTACTACTACTACTACTACTACTACTACTACTACTACTACTACTACTACTACTACTACTACTACTACTACTACTATTATTATTATTATTATTATTATTATTATTATTATTATTATTATTATTATTATTATTAAGAATATAATGGGATGGGAAATGCGCAGCGCGACGAGAATCAGATTAAGTGTAAAATTTCCTGAGGCGGTATATGTTGACTGTATGCGCTATTTCTTCTCCATCGAGATCTGTGAGCATAGTCGCGCCACCTGCTAGGATTTTCTTCACTAGGTAAGGTAACTCCAATTAGGCTTGAATTTCTGTCTTGCGTCCCATATGGGCTCTATGATTTTTTTGATAGCAAGGTCACCTTCTTGCTCACCACAGTCATTGATATTCTTGTTGAATGATCGTGCAATGGGACATTGATATCCTTGTATGTGGTATAAAGATTTTGGTCTTTTCTTATCCAAGAATTAAATCTCATACTAAAGTAGTTATTTCCAATCAACTACTACGCCTCGGATTTTGGGAATGATCATTAGACAAGGTATTTTAAGATAAATAGGAAGGAGCTTTTCCATGTCGTATACAAAGAAGTAAGGGGTAACCCCAATAGACATTCTGACAAACATGCGATAGCTTTCGAGGGCATAAGGGATTCAATCATTCCAATCCCTACAACTCTTGAGCATCTTGCTTATTATGGGTTTAAGGATGTTGTTAGCATCTTCAATAGCCCCATTAGTTTGTGATCGATAGGGAGGAGACTTGTTCCTCTGAATTTATTATTCTTCGATCATTTCTATGACTAATTCAAAACGGTGCCCATTTTCTAAAACAATCTCGTGAGGGATCTCGTAATAACATATAATATTTTGCTGATGAATTTTCCAACCTTTTTCACATTTAACACTGTGTATGATCAGCTTTAACTCATGTGGTAAAATAATCTATGGTGCAAAGAATGAATTTATGACCATTTCATGCTTAGGGAGTGACTTTCCCAATAATATAAATGCCCTAATTTTAGAAGGGATAAGGAGATGTCATATTGTATAACTCACATGGAGGTAAGTATTGATGATTGACAAATTGTTGGAATATGAGGAACCCTTTGACATAAGCAATGTAGTCTTGAACCATAGTGGTCTAGTTGTACCCTTGTCAAAAAATCTGCTTCGAAAGCATATGCACTTATGTGGGGACCACATTCCCTATTGTTGATATTATTCATCATTTCTTTAATGTCATCCCCTGGTATACACTGTAAATGGGTGCCATCAAAGTTCCTTTTAAAAAGAACCTTTTCATAGATAATGAATTAAGATATAAGCTTATAGAGGGTTGTGTGGTCTTTCTTATTAGCCCCTTCGGGATATCAACCATATTTGAGGAGGCCCCATATGTGTAATACCATAGTCCAACTTTGTATGGATCTTCTTCGCAGTGAGCTTGATGTGGTAGCAATGAGTCGTTGTAAAATTCTTTTTTAACTTAAAAGAAGGCATTGCTATTCCGCTGGGGAGGTATACCATAGAAGCTAAGGTTTCCAATGAATAAGAAAAAGTGTTTCTTGGGTAGGAAAGGTAGTAAAAGGTGACATCATTGAATTAGTATGCGAGCTCTTCATAATGGGCGTGAAAGGCAGGAGCTTTTTGACTCTGAATTTAATTTTTTGGCGGACTTATCCTATATATAATAAGGGTAGAGTTTCCATGGATTTTGATGTATTGAATCCCTTTCTCTATGGAAATATTAAGTCATATGGTGCATATTTCATACTACTCCATGTTGTTTGAGGAATGAAAGTCTAACTTGGTAGCAATGGGAATGTGGGATTCAATAGGCACAATTAGGAGTATCCTAATAACATATCCGTTCTTATTAGAGTCACCATAAAATAATATCTTCCACCAGATATATTCATGAGGATTACAAAGGATATAATCATTCGGGACCCTAAAAATCCATACATTAGTGTCTGACATGGGGTGGTCGACTAGATAATTAGATATGACACTTCATTTCATAGCTCTTTGTGTGACATGTATGATGTCAAAATCGACTAGCAACAATAACCAAAAGGGCATGTGTCTTGATAAGGATGGATTTTCTAGCAGGTACTTCCTATGATCCATTTAATAAACTAACTTGATGGGAGAACGTAAGCATGCAGTGTCAAAATTTCTAGGTGACTTAGTGTGATGCACGCCCTTTCCAACGTGGTGTAGTTTACTTCATATCCTTACAATATCCAACTAATGTAGTAAATGGTTCTCTCTTTCCTGACTTTTAAATGTATTGGGATCATATATTTCCAGCTATAACATTTGTGATAGTAAGCTACACGGGAAGCGATAGATTGAGCTATAGTGGCATGACCACCGGAGGTTAGGTAAGGTATCATTTGATTTTATCAAAGGGTTATTCACATGATTCATTTGAGAATTTGGTTAAATCCTTTTAGATGATCTTGAAAATAAGCTCCAAGGTAAAAGTGAGTTGGCTGATAAATCTGCTGATGTACTGGAGTTTTCCCAAGAAACTGTAAACTTCTTTATTTGTTTAGTGAGGCGATGGTTCCAAAATTATGTTCAGTTTGGAGAGATTTTCTTTGAATACTCTTTTAATGACCATGAAGATGAGGAGATTTCCCTTTTTATGCCAAAGATGCATTTTCGTGGATTAAGGTGAATCTTCTATTTCCGTAGTCACTCAAATAATTTTCTCAAGGAAGGGATGTGACCTTATCGAGTCTTATACTTGATGATCTTATCATCAACATATACCTCAACCTTTTTGTGAATAATATTATTATGTATGGTCATATCTTCGCTTTGGTATATAGCCCCAACATTTTTTAGATCGAAGGGCATGACATTATAGCAAAAGGTACCCCATGGAGTGGTTAAATCAGTCTTCTCTATGTGGTAAGGATTCACCTTAATCTGGTAGTGCCCTAAAAATACATCACCGAACTACTTAAGGGAATGATTGGTTGTGTTGCCAATGGTCATATAAATATTGGGCAAATGGTAATCGTCCTTTGGAGAAGCTTTATTCATATCTTGGTAGTCAATGCATATGCAAACTTTCCCTCATAGACTTAGTACATGGACAATGTTAACGATCTAGGTCAGATATTAACACCTAGATGAAACCCACATTCAATTGCTTGACCACTTCATATTCAACTTTAAAGGACCACTCGTGTTATATGTCTTCCAGCTTCTTCTTGATAGTCTTACATTCTCGATAAGTATGGATTTTATGTTGTACGATCTAGGGGTCAATTCTAGACATATCACTCTAGGACCACGTTAACACGTCCATAAATCATTTCAAAAGTTATTTGAATTGTAAATGTTCATTCTCATTGAGGGTTGACCCAATCCTAATCTCCTGCAGAGTGATACTAAAATCAAGATTAATTATAATAGTCTCGTCATCAATAGTTTGAACGTAGTTATCTTGTTTACTTTTTTCCCTTATCGGGATTAGGTCCAAATTTGTCATTAATTACATCATCTTCATCAATTGTTTGATTAAAATCAAAGCAATTAATATAAGACACAACACGATACTCAAAATCTTCATATATTTTATTAGCAACATTTTTTAGAAATATAGCATTGAGGACTTAATCAAAGGAGGCCTCATTTACATTCGTATGAGTAAAAAAAAATGAATGAGTAGGTTCACGTTCATTCTTTAGGGGGTAAACAACAAGGTTTTGAATGGGTAGATTTGGGATGATTGGGAAATTTTGTAGGTTTAGGAGACATTTATTACTAGGATGATCTTTTCAAACGTATAAGATGAATCGGCATAGATGTGGATCAGAATACGTCAATTCCCAATGTATAAAACGTAAACAATTCATCATTATCAGTTCTTTTAGTGCTTTTAGAGGAGATCAAATTAGCAGACTTGATGGCCAAGGGTTCCACCTCATGTTCTGGGCCTTCCATCTAAGTGAATTTCTTTTTGAATAAGATCTCAAACATAAAATTTTCAATATTAAGCTCACCATTGGAGTCATATGAACCCTTCAACTAACAACAATGTTGTTTCTCCAAAAAAAGTCGATACATTCTACAGTCACATATGCTTTATCGTACATACTGTAAAAGTAATGGAACAAAGGGACCAGTTATCCCTTGAGTTTCAGTGTTGTAAGTGATTCGGGAGCTTCACATATCTCCTTATCTTCAAAAAAATCTTAAGATAAGACTTAGACGATGCAGTCTAAATTAGATTCTTCTATAGGCACAAAATAGTCATCTGACCTCCAGGCCAATTTCTGGGATTATGTGTACACGTTGATGATCTTCCACAATTACCTTCATTAATGGAATTTTATCCTAAGCTTCTGAGTTATTTAAAGACAATTATCAACTGCATACTCTTCATTTTTGAGTGGGTTCAAACAATGATTCAAGCTCTTGTCGTGAGGGAAAGATCTTAATAAGGAACATTTTGTGGGTGTAATAGGAAAGATGGGAAAGTTTTGATAGGTTTAGGTGATTTGAGTGAGATAATAGAAGTTTTAGGTTCAATAATGGGTTTAATCCTTCTACATGTGGCAAAATATAGGTCTTCATCAATGAGAATGGAATTTGTTCTAGCATGATGTATTAGTAAAGGATTTTGGGTGGTGATTGGATTAAGATTTATAGGAGGAGCAATAACATGTTTATCTATAAGGATTTGGATGACATTCCTAGGGTGAAATCATTGATCGGTGGTGTGATCGATAATTTTGTGAAAGGGACAACGAGCATCATGTCTAAAATTCTTGAGAAGTGAATTAGGTAGTAAACGGTGGTTTAGAGGCTTAATGAAATTTTGAGATATGATATGTTGGTAAATTTTTTAGATGGGATCATGAAGCTCGATATATTCCTTTATGGATGTAATAGGTTGGTCTTTTGGCACCCATGAAGCAGCAAGCTGAGATATGTTATTAATAACTGAAATAGTGGTACTAGTTCACATGTCATACTTGTGAGGAGTGAATTGTCATGTTGGATTATTTCATTCAAAATTAGTCATTTGGTGGTTAAGATTTTTTAATCTCAACCCCGTTCTCTCGAAGGACTCAAAAATATGGGTAATATTGGCTATCTATAGAGGACTGAATGTGTGACAAATTTTTCTTCTCGATATTTACCTGTTCTTCCTCAAACGAACGATTAGTCAGGGTAGCGACGTTTTCTCTTCACCTACTAATGAAATTGTTGAAAGATTCCTCTGGTTTCATCCCCAAATCTTCATTATACTTGTACTTATCCATGAATCCCTTGGCTACATCCTCATAATTGCGAATCTAGGATTCTTTTAGTGATAAGAACCATCGAAGAGCGCTTTCTGGGAGAGTCTATTGTAACATCTCAACCATAATATCCCAGTTTCCTTAAGTAGGATCATGAAATGGTTTTATTTTCAAACATATATAATGGTAGGTACACTACCTCTAAACTTCTCGTTATCGGTTATCTTGAATATATCTGGAAACCTAGCCTTTGGGTAAGGAGACATGTGGGTGTAATCCATGTAGTTCTCTAAGATTTTGACCTATTCAAACTTCTTGGAAAGTAGTTTGAGGACTTCCTTGACTCGATTCAATTATTTCTCCTTGGGATCAGTAAGATTAGGTGCTGATCGACTAGCCCCAGAATGAGGAAGGTGTAATACCCGTACTTTTATGTTATTATTTGTTATTTTATTGGTAGACCTATTTTGGTTGAAATTATTAAATAGGAATTAATAATTATTTAAAAAAAGTTAACTACTTGGAATATTAATAAATTTACATTGTTCATGATTATGTGATTTAATTATGCCGCATGTGTTATATAGTTAGAAATAATTAAATGTACATGCTATGTGAATTATTTATAACGCATGTTAATATAATTAATATGTGTAATTAATAAATGGGTTATAAGCGATTAATACGTAAAATAATTAAATGCATCATTTTATTTTATGCTGAGGGGTTTTATTGTGTGATTTGAGGTATACCTAGTCTGAGTGGATCCCGAAGTGAATTATAAGACCGTTTACTTGTTTTAAATGTTCTAAGTTAGGCTCGGGGTAGGTACAACCTTAGGGGAGGTTTTATGACATTTCGGGTAGCATTATGGGCTCTTTTGGGGGTCCAAAATTAGGTTTTTGGGACACCCTGCCTAATTAAATACTGGGTAATCAGGCTTTCATTAAATTAAAACAAGATTTACAAAATGGTTTATTCTTAGCATCATTATCGAAAACCAAATTAATTACTAATCACCTATTAGTTAATTAAGTCGGTGCCAAATTTTATCTTGCATTAAACAAACAAATAATAATATGCGAAAAGCTTAATTAGAACATTCACATAATACTAGAGTCCAAATCATCTCAAGTAAATAAATAAATAAAGTGTTGCCGAATTAACAATCGGCTCGAAACCCAAAACAAATAATAAATCTAAATGATAAGAAAATTGGAATACAAGTCTGAAACTGAAATACTAAATGAGAAATGTGTCTCAAATGGAGCCAACATGCCCATACTGATATACTGGAATAAATTCCTATGTTAGGAATGAAATGATAGATGCGTCTAATCAAAACTCTACAAGCCTCCACAACGCTGCAGCTATACGTCCCTGTAAGGAACCATCAAGTCGGGCGTCCCTTTTGCTGGATAATTAAAAGGTTTTAAAAATATTTTATAGAAAGGGTTAGAACCCAAAACATTTTGAAAATATATAGTAATTATTTTTCACAATTTAAAATCAGTTATTGATTACACATGTTAGGTTCACGTACACTCACTTGAGTTTCCTAGCCACTAAACTATTGTGCATGCGTACAATTTCTACTTAGCCCACTTAGCTATTCTACCCAAGCTAACTAGACTTAAGTATTTCTAAATACGAACACATCTCTATTCCCGCACCGCCCATACAACACTTTACTCGTTATTTAATGTTTCTCATACGTTATAATAGTTGGAATTATCATTTTACTTACATTCTCATTTTTTAATTAATTAAGTTTCACTACTTAATTCAATCTTTAGATATCCACTATCTAAATGTCTAGTGTCGCATATAAGTAAAATATAAATTTGTTCCCCTGATAAATTTTTTCCCGTGTCGCCAATAGTGCAACTATAAATATTGTTGGTCATCCCATGGTTAACTTGCGGCATGATTATAATTTTAATACGGTGCATTTGTGTGCCCGTGCCAATGGAGTAGTTGATAATTTTAATCAATTATAGAGTAGTTGATAATTTTAATCAGTTATAGAGTAGTTGATAACTTTTTACATGAAAGAAATATCAACATATTGATTCAAAATTGATATTTCTAAAGAAATTTTGTCAAAATTTACTTACATGAATGAGACATATCCGTTTAAAAATTTTGAATCGTGCTAGTTGTATAAAAGAGCTAGTATTTTAAATTGATTAACATAATAAAGTAAAAAAAATTATAAGTTAATTTTTTTTAAATAAACATTTATAATATAAAAAGCATGTGTGTAATTATCTTTACTACCTTTAGTTACTTAATACCAAGACTTAAGTATAATATATTCATACAGTAAGAATATATATAGTAATAGTCATTTAATTTTACTATGTTTAGTTAGTCCAGAATGTCACAATTTATTACACACAAAATTCAAGTGGTGTCACAATTTATTAAGATCGTGCTCGTGTTTGACAAAAATTAGATAGAATGTCCCGTCACATTTTAATAAGATTTGTATTTTGTTAAAGAAAATAAGATTTGAGTCATGTCGTGTTGATAGAGAATTGATTGCGTCGTTTCATGTTCACATTTGGTAGAAAAAATTGGAATTTTTATCGCCACATGTCGCTTTGATTTGTGTGATGTGTTTTAGGTGAAAAAATGTTATCATCGTGTTTTAATTAAATCATGTTTTCTTTCATAAAAAAATAAATAAATTTTATATTATGCCACTTTTTATTTGTGTTTTACATGTTAAGTAAAAAAATAAATTATTTTGCATTTTGGTTTGTTTTAAACAATGTAAATATTAATATAAATATTAACAAAAGGAAATGTTACATGCTAAATTATATAATTTTAACCTTACTTTGTAATGATTTAATTTTTATTAGTTTTACTTTTTTATTGGTATGTAGTACATACTCAACTAATATAGCTTTTGCGTAGAGTAGGTGAGTGGAGGATCTCTGAAAGAGGTAAAAAGACCCACTCCGCAACACTAAAAAACCCACTTTACAACACTAAAAGAACGTGGAGAGCTTGTCAGAGATGAAAAGATCCACTCCCCAAACATAAAAATGGGCCAAGCTTCAACGAGTTAAATAAATGTAGAGAGACTACACAAAGTTGAATACAAAAATTTAACACAATAATTTCTTAAACCAAAAATTTCATGTACATATGCTCCGTTTTCTCACCAACACAATAATCTCTCTCTCTCTCTCTCTCTCTCTCTCTCTCTCTCTCTCTCAATACAGAACCACACGCAAAATGTGCACACCTCTCCCTAAGCACCCATTAAACAATAGCAACAACCAACAACCAACAACCAAGCATTTTTTATTTATTTTCCTTACTTTGTCTACCGTTTCATCCACGGCGTGTATTTTCTAATGAACAAAACAAATAAAAACACCATCATTTATAGTACACCATAGATCTTGTGGTGTATATCTGAAGAAATGTAAAAGTGAACACAGTGAATGAAAAGGAAAGACCCCCCCCCCCACCTGAACTCTCCGTCGACCCTAACTATGGCACCCTCAAACATCCATCCAAAACACAACACTGTGAACTCCATTCCAACCCCGAACGAACCCTCTCTACCCCCTCCCAAAAACATCGGTGCAAAAAACAACAAATCACGAAAATGATCTCCACCTCCTGCGCCGTTAACGGCCTCCGCGTCATTCGTATCCAATCCAATGATATCGACATTGACGACGACCCCTCTCTCTCCAAAAGTTGCCGCCACATAATCTTGAATCTGTCGAAAAACGTGTAAGCCCTTATCGTCATCTCAGTGGGCTTCCCAGTGGAGTCCCTAGCCAAAGAAGAAATCGAAGCCAACGTCAAACAGTCCAACTACATTATCGTACGTAACGACATTTTTAAAATACAGATCTGAAAATCAAACATAGAAACATGCAAATTTGATGAAGACTCCCAATGTTTGCCCTGTAACTTTTACCACAAACTCCGGTGATGAAGACTCGATGATGAAGAATCTAGCAATAATGAAACAAACTGAATAGAAACATGCTTTTTTCGAATAGATGGGGAAAAAATAAACAACTGTTACAGATCCTCATTGGATAAAATAAAGAACTGTTGAAGATTTTATGTTACCTCAAAAGTCAGAAAGTATATCCGTGGCTTGACTAGAGGAGTTCAAACAAAGCTATTAGATATTTGGGCCTATAAATGTGCTTGAATGAGTAGTTGCGTGGGGAGTGAGAGAAAGTACAAACTACATATTTTAGTTGGGTTACTATACAGTTATATATACAGTTATAAATCCAAGCAAGGAACACATAGTTATTCACATTATCTGGACAAAACATGTTCCATACAAACAAAGCATTTTCTATACAAGTAGAGAGTTGAATGGTAACTCATAGTAAGATGGAGAGTGTGTGCAAATTAAGATTGTATCCAAACTCTTCAGCTCTCTCTCATAGCTCTCTTGTGTGAGTTATAAGATTGTCTTCGAACCACTTATTCTGTGTGTGCATAGATTGTGTATAGTAGATAAAGTACATATATAGGTTGTACTCTAGCCACTCTAAATTGTGAGTCCTAAAGTAGTTTAAGATTACATGGATCATTCCTTGATTGATTCTTAGCCATTGGATTCAAACCTTTCCATTTAATCTCAACCGCTAGTTGATAAAGACTAAATTTATCAGATTTAATCTCAACCGTTAGTTGGGGAGGACAAAAAATCCCTCCTCCTTTATTATATATATATATATCTATATCATCACGGCGCTGCTCAAAAGGACCACCATGGAACATGGGCAAACTTTGTTATCCGTCAAAGTACCTCTCATACTAAATAGGGGAAAATGGTTCGGTACATCTCCTCACCCACAATTAAATAACAAACAATGGAGGCGAACATAGTTCAAACCCTTTCGGATACACACATACCTAACGTACCCAAACGACATGCCAGACACACCAATACATGACACATAATGAGCTGCCTTAAGTTTCTATGATCTGGGGCACAAATCTAGATATCCTTAGAATCGGCAAGGTGGAATCTCCCACTGCACGGGAACCTCTGTGATAGTAGGCAACATAGGTATGTTTACATATAATCAAAATCATATAATAGGTACGCATACAATATCTCTCTCTCTCTCTCTCTCTCTCTCTCTCTCTCTCTCTATCTCTCTATCTATCTATCTATCTATCTATATATATATATATATATATATATATATATATATATATATATATATATATATATATATTCAGTAGGTATTCACACAACCAAAGTTTCAACAGTTGTACGCAATATATATCACTCGAATACTCACCGTTCATTAAATTTATGATTATTCTCACTATCATATTTAATGGAGTACTATTCTCTACTCTAAAGGCCCTAGTTACCCCTTGTTCTATTTAAGTAGCTAAATCTTCCTTACCCTACTGGTTCATGACATAAGCTCACTCACGCTTCCCCATTATTATATTATCATTCTGGCGAATTAATTACAATTTAAGATCGAATCATTCTAGTTTTAACTCTCTCCCTATGACTACCACATGCCCTTATAAAGATCCTACTATAATCCCATAAGTCCCTCATAATGATTTAAAGGGGCCCCAAATGTCACCCAATCATTTACATAAAGTTTCAAGGCTTAAATAGGCAAAAGAGGCAAAACTGGAAGGGCCCAATCGATTTTCCCAAATACCGAATCGATTCACCTTTACGAATCAAGTCGATCTTGGGCCGAATCGATTTGATATGCACTAGATCGTCTTCTTCGTTGTTTTATCATGCGTTTTTCACCATTTTTCACATATGTGTCTTATTTGTGTCTTCACCAAATTCCAAACAAACTTTTCCAAACCTTTTATACATGCATTAGGATGATTTCTAACATTCTAAACACACTAAATCCTCACAAAATTTAGTCAATAATGAATCAAACTCAATAATCATCAAAAACGCTAGTTTTGTGTTCTTCCCACATGTCCATTCAAAAATCCAGATTTGATCTTTGGCGATAATCACATATCTTATGATTTCTAATCCTCTATAGATCTTAAATCATTCTACATGAAATCCCTACCCATAACATGTATAAAAATCATTATTTTTTTGTAAGAACATTCATTTAATCAATATAATTGAAACCATATTCTCATGGGTATTATAACTTCATATTGAATTGCAATAAACCACTTGCCTTTGATTAGTAAGGTCTGATTTCATGGCTGGGATGATGGATTAATGACATTCTCTTCAAGTCTGTAATACCCCGTAATTTTAAATGACTTTTAAAATGGGTTATATTTTAAATTAATGGATTAATTAGATTTTATTATTAATTAATTCATTCGGGTTTATCCGGACGGTGGATATTAAAATGGATGATTCTGAATATTACTTAAAGATATTTAGGTAATATATGAAATGTGATGTCATTGATATGACTGTATGATATAAATTCGGTAATTTATATTTTTAGTCAGACGCGGTATGGGACGTGTCGGGACTAGTTTATTAAATTAAAAAGGAAATTTATTTTTTATTGATCTAATAGTCATTTCGACTGCGTAGTTGTGTCTGGAAGGTTCGAAATAGTCAGAAAAGTCTATTTGGATGTTAATTTTGAGTCTCGGGTCATTTGGAAATGAATAGACAACCCGAAAGGTCATTTTGGTCATTTTTCTAGGGGGGATGAATAGTGATTACGGATTTGGAACTATTATAAGTATTGGTAGATTAAGTGTATGGGGGTTACTCATCTCCTCTTCACAAATAAGAGCAGCCATCTTCCTAGAGAGAGTGTAAGAGTGCTTGGGAAGGGAAAAGCCACTTGGGAAGGAGAAGAACAAGAACCAAGGTTCACCACCACCAACCACCACCGGAGTTTGACCGGAGAAGGGACAACCAACTGAAATATACTACACCAAAGTATCAGACCTACAAGAAAGGCAAGTGTTTGATAATGGCAATTTAAGTTTGTATATTGTCCATGTTAGAATAATATGAAAAGAGAAGATTATTATTGTTTAGAAGAAATAATGGAGTATTAAATGGATTTCTGGAAAACTGAAATGATATAGGAACTTAACTCATGTTTTAGGATGATATTAATCCACGAAATAGTCATGAATCTGTTGAAGAAATTATGAAAACCATTGATGTGTTCTTGAAGATGATATATTGATAATTTCTGGAAATAAGGAGATAAACATGCTTTTTAATCCAATCCCTTGATGATTCTAGGATGTTTAGTGTACTGGAAATCGTTCATATATGTTGGCATATCATGTAGTAATAATTATAACTCATTTTGGAGGTTAATATGAAGGTTTAAATGAGTAAAAATGGTGAAACCCGTAGTTGCTGAAATGCAGAAAAACCAGGCTTGGACCCGAGGGATCGATCGATCGACCCCTGCCTTCGATCGATCGACCTCCCCAGAATATGTAAAGTTGTTTATTTTTAAATGTTGATTCTTATCCCAAACCTTTTGTGTATCTTTGGAGATTATTATTTGGATATTTTGGGACCTAGAAAATATCAGTAAACCCTTGATAAGATTTGAATTAAATTGAATTGGATTCGAGTGATTTAAATGATGAAAATTATATTGAATGGAATTTCGGTTGCTAGATTCATTTGTTAAATTTCCAAATGGGGATGTATGAGGATTTATGTTAGGACCAGTAGGGGTGATTTGATATAACACCTGGGTATCCTTAAGTTTACAAGAGGGTTTCATCCTAAGTGAAAGAATATGTGTTTATAAGAGATTTGAAACTATCGGTTTTAACCTTAAATAAATAAAAAAAAAGAACTAAACTCGTAGTAGTTCGGGGGAATGATGTTATGGACCAGTAGGATATTAGTGACTTCTTACTGAATATATGTTGAGGAAAATCCTATTTGAATCTTATGAGATGGGAGCTTAGAATACATTTGGTTGAAAGAGGTTATGAGGTTATCCCGATCGCATAGTTTAAGTTTTCGGACCTCCTCGATTGACAAAGTTAAGTAGTAGTGTATTGGAGGGGTTCCTTGTTTGGATTTCGCTTTGCGAGACGCTCCGCGCATGAACCTTAACGACGTCGGTAGTGGAGAGATGTTATAGGATGCGAGGATAATTAATGAAGTATAGATATGATATTTTAAAAGAGATATAATGATACGTATGGGAAATATCTTAGGGTAGTGATAATTACCTTATTGATATTATATTATAGGTATGATAATACCTATTTGATTGATTGATGATTATGTGTATGACATACCTAGCTTACTTGCTATCGGTGGGAGGTTTACGCGTGAGGGCAGTCATATCCTGATGAATCCATGGGATCTTTGATTTGTCGCTCAAGAACATAGGTCTATGAAAGACTTATCGGGGAGTTGATAAGTCCGCTGACTGTGGGTGCGTAGGTATGTGCGTGACCCATGGATATGAGAACTATGTTCGCCTCCAATTTGTTTGTTGTTGTTTGTGGTTCGTGGAATCTTACCGAACCTGTAGTCCCCTATTCGGCGACCTGCGATGATGGGACATGATAGCAGAGTAATGCATTGCACCGCAGCTGTGACTCGGGGTGCCGTATTATATATCAATATATATATAATGAATTAAATGATTAAATGGATATATTGTGGTTAGATCTATCTACGGTGATAATTGTAGATACCGGTGAATAAAATATGTTAATGGAATTTAGTTAATAAATGTTTATGCTTTTAGAATTGGAAAAGCTTAACTCATGTTAATGAGAAACGATTCAGATTAATGAATAATGATTCATGTTAATGAGAAACTAAATCATAAAGGAGAAATGTAAATGGATAATAATGTGACGTATGGTATGGGACGTACGGGGATTATGATATGGGAATGGAATTATAATACGGAGACTAGAATAGATGAACCATTAACTAGGAGGTTAATAGGAAACGTTAAGTGTGCACTCTAGTTGAGAGGTGAGAATAGCAAGTGAGAGTTGGGTCTAACATGTACATAATAAATGCTTTATTGCACTTGTTAAATACTTGTTGTTTTAAATATACTCTACACATTCGGGCTCTGACCCATTTCCTTGCATATTTTCTCTTTTATTGTATCTCTATATCAGGTGTCCAGCAACAGGGACGCCAACCATAGTTGATTGTGATAAGCTATGGAGCTATGGAAGTTTTGCTTAGACGCTTGTCATCTTTTTGATTCACAGTATTCTTAGTTAGGGCATGTCGCCCAAAGGATTCAGTTATCTTTTCTATCGAGGTCAAATATTATTGTATTCGGGACTTTTTAATACATTCAACATTGTTGGGATTATTGTAAAGGATTTATATTATTTGGGAATGTTTATTCCAATTGCATTTAAATTCTTTTGTGTTATTTATTGTGTTACCAGTTTTGTAGAATAAAATGTGTAGTGTTATTCTTAAACTAAAAATGGTTTTGTTGAAATCTAAAAATTTGGAAAGTTTTTAACACCAGCTTAATTGGGTATTGGGTGAGTTGTAAATGTTTTCGATAGTGATGCTAAGAATGAGCCAAATGTATATTCTGTTTTAATTTGGTATGTGACTGGCCACCCGGTATTTAATTAGGCGGGGTGTTACAAAGTCTTCACTCCAAGCTTGATTGTGGTGCAAGAACACACTTCAACCTCTCAAGAACTCTTCAAAACCTCCAAGAATTCTCTCCTTTTATTCTCCAATGGACTCCCATTGTATTTTTAGTTTAAAACCCTAGCCCATCTTATTTAACATATGATAAGGGAGTTAGAATTTTTTAGGTCCCTTAACCCTCATTTCCCACTTGACTAAAATGCTCCTATACGGTGCTGGTTTAGCCCAAAAATGCCCCGGGATGCAATCGACACCCCCGAGTATAATTCTGACTATTTCGACCCTTCTGGAGTCATTCGTGACCTCGAAATCATCATCTGAGTCACTATACATAATTATTCCATATTGACCCCAAATTAGTTTATGCGCGACTTTCGATTGAGATAATTCCAATTATGGCAATGTCACTCGCTATTACGTGTAATAATTTCCATACATTATTTACTATTTTCACTTAGTAAATTAAATTCATACTATTAATCATTACCTCTCTCTTGATTATTATTAAATAATCATATTATCATTCAATTTAATAAAATTACTTCTCTCGCGTAATTTAAAATAAAACTAATTAATTACCGAATTGATTAAACTCAAATACTTAGAAATATGGGGTGTTATAACTTTTTTGGGAGATACAAGAATTAAGAGGTTATTTATAACATAAGTAACATTAATTAGGTATTTACATCAACTTTACTTAACCTAGCTTCCTTAATCATTATGGGAGAGGTTAGCAAGCTTGGAGAGGAGAAAGAAAGGAAAATTCATAGAGGAGTCTTCAATCTTCCACTATAATGTAAGAATTTTATTGCAATATCTTTAATAATGTGTTTATTAATTTGGAATCAGATTTTCTTATACAATTTTATGTTTTTATATATGTCAAAGACTAATTCTTATGATGATTAATGATTGGGATTGTTTAGGATTAATAGTTCATAAATCATATATTGGAAGTTGACACTATGAAGATAAAATACGAAATTGACATTGAATAATCAGTGGAAATTATGTTAGAATCTGTAGGTTAGGATCCCTTTACATTTATGAACCAAACCCATGCCATAATTAGATGTTTATTTACTTTTATGAACAAAACCCATGCAATAATTAGAAATTTACTCAGATAATTTGGTTGAAATTATAACCCATGGTTGTTTTAGACAAATATATGATTTCATTATTAAGTCATTAAATTGTAGTAATGATTCTGTTTAGGATGATTATGAACTTATGTGGATGTATTTCCTTGATTGGTATAAACTCGTAGTTGGTTAAATTGAGTTAAGTTGAGGTTTCCATAGCTCATAAGTCATTAATAGAGGTTAGGTAAGATGACAGCATTTAGGTATAGGAAAATATACGCTCACTGCCCACTCCAAATCGATTTGGCTTAAAGAATGAATCAATTCATCCATGATAGAATCGATTTAGGTTTAATGGAAAATTGATTCGGCCCTTGGAGTAAGGTCGGGTCAAACGGGGGGAATGGCCGTGGGATTTTTACGAGTTTATTTGAGTATACGGGAGGTTCTCCGAGGGGTGACTATTATAATTGAGGATTTGTGTTGTTAACCTATAAACAATGTTTATTATAATTAACTAGGAAATTAGTAATTAAGGATAAGGAGTTATATTCTGAGGTTAAGGGAATTAAGTTGAAATGGGCCAATGTATGAGAAGGTGATAGCCTATAGGGTAGTTATATATATATATATATATATATATATGTGTGTGTGTGTGTGTGTGTGTGTGTGTGTGTGTGTGTGTGTGTGTGTCCATCCCAAGGGGGGCTGGGAGGGTTTCCACCTTCTATGCGTGCACGCAAGATTGCGCCATTTCTCGGGTCGATTGGTCGTTGTTAATGTGGGGTGTTTTGTAGAGATAGAGTCCTCAGTCTATTTTGCACAATACAGGCAAAAAATGTTGTCGCCTCAAGAGAATGGCATCAAGGACAATATTGATGCTTGTGTAACTAAGTAGTCCAAAGGTCCGGGAACAAAGTTATGGAAGGGAAATGTGTTAGGTACCTATATTTCCCATTCTGTATCTCATAGTCATGTGTTAATCTTCTCACATTAAACTCTTTGAAGCGTGTGCTTATGTTCATAACATAGATAGAGAATGGAATCGTTCAACTTGTGTTATAGAAAAGGACGGATTGGATTCATCCTTGGGAGTTTTCCTAAAACATAGTCATACAAAATATAATGTGGGTGTTTGCCTAATCTTAAGTCATTATAGAAGAATGAATGTATGCATCAGACATGACACAAGCCCGCAAGAATATGGCATCCATTAAGAATATATATATATATATATATATATATATAATTGCTATCCCCACAACCTAAGTTCTTCCCCCAAACCCTACCCCACACACTAAGACCAAAATACCCTTCCCACTTTTAAAGTACAATATGATTTTAAAATATAAAATATTTTAAGATAGAATTTATACTTTAAGATAAAATATAATTTTATTATTATTATAATGAAAAAAAACTATTATCTAACAAACAAAAAAACAGTTTTTAAAAAAATAAAAACCGTTTTAACGAAATTTTTTTTTTAACAAAATAAAAAGGGCGTGGCTATCCCCACACCCTATGTTCCTCCCCCCCACCCTTCACCACACCCTAAGACCAAAACACCCTCCCCACCTTTAAAATATAATATGATTTTAAAACATAAAATATATTAAGTAAGATAAAATTTATACTTTAAAATAAAATATAATTTTATAATTATAGTTATTATTATTATTATTATTTATTCGCTTTTTTACTTTAACACATTACTAATTATATTAATTAGACTACCTGTAATAAAATAAAAACTTTGTATAACAAAAAATAGTTTTAAAAAACTAATTGTATCTTTAAAAAATCATAAAAAACAGTTTTCCAGGGTTAAAAAAAGCTTATAATGAAAAAAGATACCTTTTTAACAACAAAAAAATAGTTTTTGAAAATAAAACAGTTTTTAACAAAATAAAAATAGTTATAACGAATTTTTTTACCAAAATAAAAACAGTTTATGACCAAAAAATGGGAGCGTGACAAATAAGTCCTCTTTACATGAAATATTTTCTAATATGTTATATCACAACATTTTTTCCTCAATAGGTCCTATTTGTACATATAGTGAATATTTATTATATGTTTACAAATAGGATCTATTATAAAAAAAAATCTTTTTTCGTGGGACCTGATGGCGAAAAAAAAATATATTATGACCTATTTAACATAAACTTAGTAAACAGGACTAATTGGTAAAAAAAAACCAAAAAATCATTAAAAACAATTTCTAAAAGACAAAACAGTTTTTAACAAAGTAAAAAACAGTTTATAATGAAGAACTATTAAAAAAACAATTTTTCGAAAAATAATTATTGTTCTTGTTATTAATATTATTATTTTAATTTTTTTACCTTAACCCATGATATTTTTTATTTTATTTTAGACCTTACTATAAATTAATACAGTTTTTATTTAAAAAAAAAAACATTTTTGAAAAGTTATTTTTATTCTTTCAAAACTGATCTTTTGTTAAAAACAGTTTTTTTTCACTAAAGTGATTTTATTTTTCTAAAAACTGTTTTTTTAATATTTTTATTCTTTAAAAACTAATTTTTTTAAAGATATTATTTCTTTGTTATAAACTTTTTTTATTTTGTTAAAAATGGATTTTTTTTGTTAGAAGTTTTTTTTTAAACTCTTTGTTGTTGTAAATAATTTTTATTTTGTTAAAAAAAAGTTTTTTCGTTAAAACTGCTTTTATTTTGTTAAAAATTGTTTCTTTGTTTGTTAGAGAACTATTTTTTTTTCATTATAATAATAACAAAATTATATTTTATCTTAAAGTATAAATTCTATCTTGAAATATTTTGTATTTTAAAATCATATTATACTTTAAATGTGGGAAGGGTATTTTGGTCTTAGGGTGTGGGGTAAGAACTTAAGGTATGGGGATAGCCACACCATATATATATATATATATATATATATATATATATATATATATATATATATATATATATATATATATATATATAAACAATATAACAAATGAGCATAATAGAGGACTCGAGTCTAGGGATTTGCCCAAGACGCCTATGTAGCCCAAGGGGCATCAAAAGTGCACGTGGGTTGAAGATAACAAAGGGTGTGTTTCAACCCATAAATCTAAATGGGGGATTTATTTTAAATATGTCTGGAAAAATAAATGCACGTAAGTGTGTAGTGACAATCCCTCTTTAGAAATTTAAAGATAAACCCTCTTTTTTTGGATTCTTTTATGAAAATAAGGAATCTACATATAATAATCATAAAGGTTTAAGATTAAGGTGTGTGATGTAATGAAATAAAATGCTAAAATAGAAATAAAGCAACTAATGCTAAAATATCAAAATATAAAAACCATGATGGAGAATTGGACCTCCTTATGAAGACTTGAAGTGGATCTTGAGTGTAAATACGATGATCTTGTAAGGATGTGAAGGTGGTATGAGGAGATGGGGCATATCACTAAACAAAGTATGAAAATGATGGAAAGAATGTGGGAAATGGGCTTTTTAGGATGGGACTAACTCTGAATTCCAGAGAATGTGCTCTAAGTTACTGAGGGGGATGTTCAAGGGTGCCTTTTAAAGTGAGGTCATGGCCTCTATTTATAGGGTCAAGGGGGTGTCGATCGTAAGGGTCCCAAATTTGCCTATCAGCATAGAACCCCAGACACACTACCGATAGGCAGGGTCTTCGGGGGTGCCATTAAATAGTTTGAGACAAATTTATCGAAACAATGGTCGTTAAATATGAATAATAAGTTATAATCACGCACGGGGCAGAAAGTTAGAAAGTATATTCAAAGCCTTTGAGAATCCATTGAGCAACTCTCGAGTTTCGGAGTTGATCGAGGTCAAACGGGGCCCTGAAGTGATTATTGGTCACTAGACGGGAAATTTTCGAAGGAAAATGATTCCTTCGTCTAAACCTAAAGGAAGATTTGTGCAATGGATTGACCAGTGAAAAGGGTATTTAGAGCCCTTCGAGATTTCATCATGCTTCGTTTAGTTTGGAGAGTTAATCAGGGTCAGACAAGGCCCAAAACTGCCTAGTGACCCTTTGGAGTAAAATGGGTCATTCATCCGTATTGTAAGGCTAATACACATGGGGTTGACCCTTGAAAATGGGTATTTATTGTAACAACCCGTCCTTTTGGGAGACCATTAAATTCCATAATTGGATATAAATTGGAATTTGGGGAATTTTCCTAAATAGTAATTTTTGGGATTTTCGAGGATTGAATGATTTTCGATGGGTGCTGTAATTATTTTTGAGACTATATAGGTCGAAATATTTTAATTACATGTCGTCGTTGAGTAAAGCGACACGAGGTAAGATTTCTAATTGGAAAACTCTCATTTATTTATTTTGGGTTGGAATAGTGATTTGCGGTCAAGTACCTCGGATGGGAATTTCGACTGCGCCGTGAGTCTCGGCATGTCCGAGATAGTCGGAAAAGAGTGTCCGATTGTTGAAAATGAGTTTCGGATAATTTTAGAGGTAAAAGTAACTCGTAATTAGGTAAACGAGTCGTTTTTGGGTTTTAAGGGTTAAAACCCCTTTTCTTCCTATTTAAAGAGGGAGAAGGGAAGAGAATAGAGAGAAAAGAGAAAGAAAGGAAAGAAGATAGAGAGGAGGAGAGAAAAGAGGAGAGAAATGGAGATTCGGGCCAAACTCCGCCGGATTCGACTCGAGGTCGTCGGATTTTATCCACGAGGCAAGTGTTTACTTGCTTTATTTATCTTTTTGCATTAATATCTCATACCGTACTTTTGTATAAACAAACCCTAATGGTTTTGGGGTGGGTTATCGTGGATAAAACGGGTTTTTGGGAGTTAAAACAATTAAACCACAATAATATTTCAATTTTGTGGAACTTAGGTTTTAATCTAAATTAATTGGTGGTTTTGGGTCCTAGGATGTTTAGAACCCTTAATATATGTGTATTTGTAGTTGGTTGAGGTTGTAGGACGTTGGGTGAGGCGACAAAAGCTTGGGAGAAGCTTTAATGGCCGAAATCGTCTCGGAGAAGACGATGAATAGTAACCCGTCACCTTAGGGGGACCTTTTTGGCCAGGAAAAGAATTGATTTAGCTTTTGGCCAAAACACGAAAGTTGTAGATCTTTTTTATATGATCGCGTGGGCGCCAACCGCGTATTTTTCTATGATTTGATATGATTTTTACAAGGTGACATCTCCGGGTTGAAATCATCAACTCGGAAATCAAATCGGGAATTGGAAAATTTACGGCTAGAATTAATGTCGTAGATGTTCGGGATAATTTTTGGGGTAGTTTAGAAACCCCAAAAATGAATTTGGGTTGTTGGTTAAGGGAATTAAGGAATTAAAGTTTTGAGGACCTGGCGTGACCGGTCGACCGCGCCCCTGTGGCCGGTCGACCGCGTCAAGGAGAAAGGGCCTACTGCTTTGTTTCGTAGGCTTATTTACAACCCGCGGTCGACCGGTGCCCTGTTTTCAGCCCAAGATTTTGGAGATTAGGATTATTTCTCCTTTTTGAGTTTAATGTTTAAGGCCCTTCCAAATTAGAAATTATGGAGGGTTATTTCCTAAAGGACTTGAGGAATTGGGAATATATATATATGTATATATTCACTTAGAGTGAATTATTATATTTGGAGATATCCAATAAACCTTTAAGAGTTGATTAAGGTAATTATTAGTCATCAAAGTAAGAAAATACTTTGGGCTTAGTATCATGCTTATATGAATGCATGATTGTGATTCATGGAGGGAATCTTTGGGATTATGGTCATCCCTAGATGATATAGGCCATTATGGCCGGTTATATATTCTAGGAGGAATATATAGGATATGTATATATTGTGTGATTTAGGTATATATATATATATATATGTTATCATGGAAATGATTTTGAAAATATATAAATGAATATTTTCAAAATGGAAAGATAAATGATTTTCATAATTGATAAATTATGGTTACACACCTTACGAAATCTCTATCATAAGGGAAGTTGCGCGCGTTGTGGTGAAGCCTTCCTGGCCTTTGAGCAGGTTGGATATAGTCCCTAGGACATATGGGCATTTGTATTACTGCGCTAGTTAGGGGATTCTGGGTGTGGTCCTGACTTTCCCGCGGGCAGTATGGCCGCTTCCCGACGTTGGTAGGTTCCCAGGTTGTATTGTATAGATAGGCCCTAGAAGATGATAGCCATTTATGGGCGTGTCCAGTGGGGAAACCCGGAGGGGCAGTCTTAGTTTTATTAAAGCAATTTATGATAATAAATTGGCTTTAATTTACATTTCCTGAGTATAAAAAGGGAAATGGGATAAAGGTTTGGCTTCGGTAACACTCCCGGATGGAAGAAGGGTTGTGGAAGCATGATTTGATCAAAGCATTTTCATGATAATGGAAATGGCTTTGGGTACATTTCCTGAGTATAAAAAGGGAAATGGGATGATATAAAGGAAAAGCATTTTTATGATCATAAAATTGGCTTTTAAAAGGTATATGATTTGTTAAAGCAATTCATGATAATGAATTGACTTTTATATTTACATTTCCTGAGTATAAAAAGGGAAATGGAAAATTTTGAGAAAAATAAAGGTATTGATAAATACTTGATATAGGAATCCTCAGTCCGGGAGATAGATCCGGATGGTTATGGTAAAATATGATTATATATATATGGATAAATCGAGTACCGAGGGTCTAATGGATCCCGATGATCGACCTTGCCGCATAGTAGTGTATCGGGGGGGGGGGGGTTCCTTGTTTGGATTTCGCTTTGCGAGACACCCCACTCACGAATATGGCAATGTGTTGAGACTGGGGAGAAGTTTAATCCTTAGTGATCTAATATTTTAAATGCTTATGGTATATATTTATATATATCTTTCTGTACTGAGGGACTGAAGGATCTCGACGATCGACCGTGCCGCGTAGTAGTGTATCGGGGGGTTCCTTGTTTGGATTTCTCTTTGCGAGACACCACACGCACGAACATGGCATAGCGTTGAGACTGGGGTGAAGTTTAGCCCTCGTACATTACTTGGACTATCTAGGGTTGATAGTGGTTGGGTGATAGACTAGTCTAGCAGGGTAGCTTGACTAGGATGTTTAGAGGGATGCGCTAGGAGTGCACTATTAGCGGCGAGGTGAGGGGTATCTCATGGGAGTGCGATAACAAACTTAAATATGAGATAAAACCTTTTTCAAAATAATAAGGCATTTATGCACTTGAAAAATATTTTTAAAACTCGGGCTCTGACCCGTTTATCTACTTTTCCTTTCATGCTATATTATATATATACATAGGTGTCCAGACACAGGGACGCCTGGATGACAATTCCTTCGAGTCAGACGTCACCTGCAACAGCTGTGGATGCGTGCAGGTTTTTGATAGCCGCTTCCATCCTTGTACTCTAGATAGGAGGTACTGTATAAATATTCGGGCCAATGGTCCAATTTCATTTATTTACTCTTTCAGTACAGCATTCAATATGGTTGTATATTTGAACCGAGTGTTCGGTTATTTTAATTTATTTCAGTTTCATTTACGCATTAACTTGTGGATCTTTTATTTTTATCGTAAAAAGAGTAGTTAAGTAAAAGTTTTTAACGCTCGCCTAATAGGATATTAGTAATTAAATGGATTTTCGACAGTGATGCTAAGGATGATCCATATGTGACTCCTGTTTTAATTTGATATAGGAGTGATCTCCCGGTATCCCATTCGGCGGGTTGGTACATTTATATCCCTTAGTATATTCATTGATCTTCGCTCAGGCTAGAGAGTTGACCGAGGTCAAATGGGGCCTGCGAGTGCATAGTGGCCTATAAATCAATTTTTGAGGTAAAACGAATCATTTGTCCAAACAGTAAGGGAAATTTGTAGATAGGGTGGACCATCAAAAAGGGGATTCACAACCCTTAAAAGATTAATTGATATTCCACTCAGGTGAGAAAGTTGATTGGAGTCAAACGGTGCTCGGGAGCGCTCGATGACCTCCAGATCAGTTTTTGATAGTGAAATGGATTGTTCGTTCGAACATTAAGGTTCATTCGCGTGTGGATTGCTTGGTTAGAAAAGGGATTCAAATCCCTTCAAATATTTATTGAGCTTCTACTCATTAGAGAAAGTTGATCAAAGCCAAAAATGGCCCGGCAACCCCCGATGACATCTAGATTGGTACTTAGAGTATGATCCTGGGTTTGCGGTGAATGAGTGATTGATATACACCTAAGGAAGTTCTTAGGGAGTTTTACAATGGGGTGTATAAATAGTGCCCCTTGACGGGAGAGATTGTAATAAGTTTAGGTTGTCGAATGATAGACAACACGTCGACATTGGGGAAGTGGATTTCAGGTAAATTATGTGAACCTAGAGTGTGAGGGTGACCTATTCAGAGGGTCGAGGTCAGTTTTAAGGACCTAAGGAGATGAGTATGACTGATTTAGTGGGTCGAGGATGTGTTATAATTGGCTTAAATATGGCTAGGGTGATCTATTCAGCAGGTCGAGGTCAATTATAAAGTTGTGATGTGTGACACCCCGCCTATCAAAATAATGGTTGGATAACCCACTACCAAAATAAAATAGTAGTCTCACGTATCTCATCTTTAGCATCACGGTCGAACAATTAATTAAATTACTACCCACCTATTAGTTTAACAAGAAGAGTCAATTTTAATTTTGTTATTACATTCAACATAAAACCATCCATACATAAGACGTATAAAATAATGATAAACGATAAATTACATCCAATAGAAGTCTAAATGCATAATAATAACTGTGTGCCAAATAAATCATCGGTCATCATAAATCTAGTACAAATGTCCAAAATGAAATAAATAAGCTGAACATCATTAATGTCTAAATGAAAGGAAACATGCCAAACTGATAACTGAGATGGAACCAACTCTAGGAAACAAGAAATGGAGCATCTATAATGACACTCTGCAAACCTCCACATCCGTTGTAGTTATGCATCCCTGGAACAAATGATTATCCATGGTGTCCCTATGGCTTGACACCTAAAACTTTTTGGAAAATATTTTTGACACGGGTCAGAGCCTAAAATATTTTCAAAATATTTGCAAGTATTAAAATGCAGTAAATAAATATGAAGTGAGCTTTGCATATTTAAGTCGGTGTGACACTCTCATGTTATTACCCCCTCACCTCTCAACTATTGTGCACACCTAGCGCTTACATCTTAATCTCCCTAGTTATACTACCCCGTCTAACTAGTCCTAGGGTAAACCTCACGAATACACCACTATAACCCGAGTATTGTCAAATGCTCGTTACTAAACTAGTTTTCGTCTTAGTTTATTTAAGTACCTCATTATTTATAATTGATATAACTTACTCTAGTTATTTCTAAACATTCACACTTAATATATTAAAAATATATCTAATTTATCACTCTATTATATAACTATGGATACACTATAAGAGTTACACATATAATTGCACTCTACGTGTTAAATTCGCATATAAATTACTACACCATTATATACGTAAAGGATATACCACAACAAGCACATGTATGCCACGTATAATTATAATCTCCCGAGTAATAAATCATTAGAGCTCCCCCCCCCCCCCCCCCCGAGTAAGTTCTCATCAAAGGCCTTTATCTACATTGCCATCATCCCTGAGGCACACTCATATCATCATGGCTACTAGTGGTTAGGATCTCACACCGACTTGATAAAATCGTAATGTATCGGAGGTGGACATAGTCCTTCGATAGTGAGTCATACCCATACCCAAAATTACCTCACTTTGAACTTCTGTGTGGCACTATGACATGGGGACTATACTCACATTGCATTCAATAGCCAAGGGGATCACCCACATCACGTAACCTCCACTTATAGCACTAGAGGGGTATGTTCAAATCAATATCATACATATAGATATTAACATTGTTCTCATATATATATATATATATATATATATATATTATAATACTGTTCCTACTAAAGTATGTCTATCACTCAAAGCACTAGCTTAATACAAGTATACATACCCGACCCTTGAACATATTTTTATTCTCATTCATAAATATTTAAAATAATAGCATCACTCCTCTATATCCTCAGACTTACCCACCAAGCCCCTACATCAAATAAATCACATTTTAAATCAACCAATTCATTAATAAAATTAATCACTGATTTATTCTCGTATTGTCATAATTTTCCATTTTAGTTACCCACTCAAACCGAGGCCATATAATTATGCCTAAATTACCCAACGAAGTGTTCCTCATCCTTAAGGGTCAAAGTATATATTGGAAACCCTTCTAATTAGTCCCATACCTAACTGTGAACCCTTTTCTCCAAATTCGATCAAAACTTCTTCAATATATTACACAACCTACATTAAAACACAAACAATGTAATGGGATATAAATATAATGATTCTTACATTTTTAAATCATCCTAACATCAGAAATTGGACTAATATTAATGACTTAATCAATCAATAGGTTTATTTTCAAATCTCTCAATCAAAACCCTAAGTTAAGTCCACAAATCCGAATATAGATTTAATAAATCTCCACACCACATCAAAGTTAAATTTACCAACAGTTATAAATCATCTAAATTCATCAATTCATCATTTAAATCAATTGAATATTATAAGAGATAAATTCAATCACCAAATCCCCTTTTAAGTGAGAAAGACCTTCCCAAAAATAGTTTTCTACAACTACTATGATATGAACACAAATTCAACACATAAAATTCACAACAAGATAACCACCTGCCTTATATATTTATAGGGTGCTCTCCAAACTCTATTTTTCTTCTTCCTTCTTCACTTTCACCTCTTCCTTCACTTGTTTAGGGTTTAGAATTGTGTTTAGTCTACCTCAAAACCTTAACCCTAGGTTAAATAGTCTTAATCACGAAATTACTACAATGGGCTAAGCCCAAATGACCTAAGCACCCTCATGTGAGCCTGGTCCAATATAAAAAGCCCTTGAAACCCAATTACTGCCTCCGGGTACTCAACTTTGCCTAGTCCTGCCCATTTGGGACCAATCGTGAATTCGAAATTACTATCCGAGTTATCTAAAATAAATTTCCTATTAGAACCTTTAAAATAGTCCCTCGTCATTTTAACCCATGGTGATGTATTATGATTTACTATATTTTATTTACTATACACACCTAGAAAATTTAATTTCTAAATATTAATCTTAATCTCTCCAATTAATATACTAATTTCACAACATTTTATTTTAATTTAAATTACTGCTCATGTGTAATTTAAAAATGCCAGAAGTAGATAAATTCTAAATTATTCAAAAACATAGGGTGTTACATAAGATGGTATCTCAGCATTAGGTTCAGGTGTCCTATAGGATCTGTGTGGATTTTTGCATTTCAGCATAACATACTTTGATCTAGATCCCTACTTTTAGGATTATTGCATTTATATTTGCATATTTATATAATTACGTTCTATTGCTAATGATTTGGTGTTTTATTGTGAGCTAATAAAAATTCAATCCCCTTTTAGATGCCACCAAAGAGGATCCACAGACGAGAGCAAGCACCGGGTAAAAGGCCCCACAGGGAAATATTACGTCGGCATAGGTGGATGACATCGTAGCCTAGGAAGTTAATGCAACATTGACCGCATGTCATAACATTTTCCATAGACTCAACCACAGTAGCCCGTGGCACCAGTCGTTCAGGACCATCTAGGGCTACCTGATTTGCAGAAAGTGAGGGACTCATTTTAGAAGGGGCACCCAGTCATTTCTAGTCAGTGGGAAAAGGACACGCAATGCCACCTCCTTATAGTTGAGTGTAGTTACACTCATAAGCCGATTGTGGAGACACTAAGCTATGGGTTCATCTTTATATTGGTGGGATTCAGTCACAACCTCTGCATAAAGAGATACTATGACAATCAATGAGTTGTGGGTTCGGTTCGATCACAAGTAATTTCCTTCAGCGATGATAACAAAGATGAGGAGGAAATTTATTGAGGTGGCATAGGGAGATCGGTAAATTGTTGAATATGAGTAGGAATGTTGTCATTCGATAAATTTTGATCTCGATGAGGTAAATATCGAGGAAAAGAAAATGTTTAAGTTCATCGATTGACTCACTTTTAGGATCACGTAACACCTACGTGGTAATTCGGCGTTAAAGACTTATACTGAGGTTGTCAATGCCACATTACTATATTTCCAGGACTATCGCTTCCACCTGAAGGGAAGTAAGAAAGCGGGAGAGACCATTCAGAGTGGGAAGACAGGTGCGAGTGGTACTAGTGGGGCATAACTGGAGTAGGCGAGCAGGGAGCCCGAGAGGGATTTTTGGCAAAGAGATCCGGCTAAGATATTTAAATCTGGATTATTCAGAAGAGAGGGTTGTGGGGTTAGGCGGGGCTAATAAAGTCCTCATTATTCTCAGCAGTGTCAGTTCCCCAGGGCCACTAGGGTCAAGGGAAAAATAGGGGTGGCCAGTAGGACTAGGGCCATTAGGGTTAGCGATGGGGACAACCCTAATAGGTCCACTAGGTCTAGAGGAAAAGAGACTTCACTAGTCATTGTTGTAATTGTGGAGAGAGGGTCATCAGAAGAAAAATTATGTCACCCAGTAGGGGACTACAACAAGGTGACTATCAGGGGCATCATACACAGTTACCATCGTTATCTCCAGCTCCACTAGACCCATAGAAGTAGGAGAAATTACAGTATGGACATGTCTATAATGTTTAGGATGCCTCCATACCCCAGGGACCACATGCACCATCGGTGGTAGCAGGTATGTTTCATATTCATTGACAGATGGGTGGGGTATAATTTGATATGGGAGCTACACATTCATTTATAGCCACCAGTTTTTCACGAATAATCGGTCTATTAGAGACAGTCCATAATCTTCTTACGTTTGTAGAGTCACTTATGGGTAGTGGATCCCTTATTCACTCAATATATAGGGGGTAAATATAGATGTGGAGAGATTATGTTTAGCAGCCGACCAACTAGTGTTGGATATGGAGTGGCACAATGTCATTCTGGGTATGGATTGGTTAACCAGGTACACGATGATGGTAGATTTCTATGAGAGAACTATCCAATTATCCATTACATGGTAGGAGATAATCGTAATTTCAATGCCTCTACCTGGGGGATGGTTGACCACTCACTTGTATTATATTAAGGAGGAGACCCCGTAGAGGGTGGTTATTCCCTTATACTCAATCCCATTTATGAAGGAGTTTGAAGACATTTTCTAGGAGATACCCGAGCTACCGTCCAGTCAGGAAATTGAGTTTGTGATTGACCTAGTGTCTGGGATGAGGCCAATTACATGTGTATTATACTGTATGGGACCATTAGAGATGCGGAATTTGAGAGATCTGATTCAGCAACTCTTGGCGTAGGGCTTTGTCTGGAGGAGCACATCGCCATGGGGTGTTCTTCTGCTGTTTGTTAAGAAGAGAGATGGGTCACTTCATTTGTGTGTGGACTATTATTAGCTGAATAAGGTCATGATTCAAAATAAATACCCATTACCTCGAATCAATAACTTGTTTGATTAGTTGAGAAGAGCAACATTGTTCTCAAAGATAGACTTATGGTCAAGATACCATCAGTTGTGTATGAGGGAGGAGGATGTTCCTAAGATCGCATTCCTAATGTGGTATGGATCGTACGAGTTCAGGGTAACGCCGTTTGGTTTGACTAATGCACCAACATTGTTTATGTACGAGTTTAGGGTAACGTCGTTTGTATTCATGGATGACATCCA
Organism: Sambucus nigra; assembly: GCA_949130495.1. Classification (NCBI taxonomy): domain Eukaryota; kingdom Viridiplantae; phylum Streptophyta; class Magnoliopsida; order Dipsacales; family Adoxaceae; genus Sambucus; species Sambucus nigra. The sequence continues at coordinate 343,709,204 of OX422207.1, read as the reverse complement.
AGTCTATTGTCACACTAAGGGGGAGCATGCAGAGCATTTGTGCTTGGCTCTGCAATCATTATAGGGGCACTAGTGGTATGCCAAGTACTAGAACTATAGATTTGGCTAAGGGATGTGTAATTTTTGGGTCATGTTATATTAGTTAGATGGATTTTCGTGGACCTAAGTAAGGTATCAGTGGTGAGGGAGTGGGGAAAACCCATGACACCGATGGAGGTTTGAACCTTTTTAGGGTTGACCGGATGTTATCACCACTTCTTAAAGGGTTTCTCAAATATTAAGGGTCTATGGACTAATCTGACTCCTAAGGGGGTACCATTTATTTGGGATGGATATTGTGAGTTAGATTTTGATGAGATAAATGACAAAATTGACTTTAGCATCTGTTCTCGTACTACCTAGGGGTGGAGTGGAGTATCATGTTTACACAGATGCATATATGTAGGGACTTGGGGTTGTATTATAGTAGGAGGATAGGGCTATTACCTATGCATCTCGCAAGCTTAAGACTCATGAGAGGAATTACCCCACACACGATCTGGATCTAGCAACGGTCGTATTTTCCTTAAGGATTTAGAGTCACTATCTTTTGGGTGAGAGATTCAGCTTATTCACAAACCATAAGTTGCTACGATACCTATTTACTCCCAAGGATCTGACAAAGGGGATGGTTAGTGTTCATGAAGGATTATAAGTTTGATATTCAATGTCATCCTGGGAAATATGGTGGTAGACGTGTTGAGCCGACGTCCTAATTGAGTGGTAGTAGAGGTTTGGAAGGCGAAGTTGGGTGAGCTTCAACGTGATGATAACATCGCCACAACTTGCATGTTAGTTTGGGCTATCACACCTAAGATGGTTATTTGGTTAGAGAAAGAACATGCTGGGGACTAGTTCTATTAGGACATAATAAGATAGTTGTTAACAGATGGGGAAGATTCCAACTCGATCACTTTCGAGGGATGATTACTCTTCAATGGGATGTGGTTCGGGTGGATGAGGATTTGATACACACGATGATGATGAGCCTCACAGGTCGAGGTTTGCAGCACATCTCGATAAGTATAAGATGTACTAGGACATACGCAAGCAGTATCGGTGGTCAGGGATGAAGCGGGACATAACAAAGTTTTTTTCAAGTGCGCTACTTGCTAGTTAGTGAAGATAGATAAATAGGTACCGATAGGGATGTTGCAGTCACTTGATATTTCAGTGTGGAAGTGGGAGAGGATCTCGAAGGCCTTTATTATTAGGTTAGAGGTCAGGACTCCATCTAGGTGATTGTGGATTGGTTGAATAAGGTGGACCATTTCCTTCCACTTTGTAAAGATTATGAGATTAGGTTGTACAGGTAGTTGTTTATTGTTAAGAATGTGGGATTACATAGGGTTCCAGTTAATATCGTGTCCGATAGGGACAAGATTTTTGTGTCCAATTTTTGACAGAGCCTTTAAGAGGCTATGTGCACTGATTTACGATTGAGTATGGCTGATCATCCACAGGAATATGGGTAGACTAAGCGGGTTGATCAAATGTTAGAGGACATGCTCAAAATGTGTATACTTGACTTTGGGGGAGGGTGGAAGCACTACTTTCCACTGGTAGAGTTCATTTATAATAACTTATGCCATTTTTCCATTGGCATGGAACCATTTTAAGAACTTTATGGACGACCTTATCATTTGCCCACTTGTTAGTTAAAGGTGGGGAACAACTAGATGTTGGGACCAGAGATGATTCAGGATACTATGGCCAAGATCCAGCTCATTCGGTGATGCATACAAAATGCTCAGAATAGGTAGAAAAGTTACGTGGATATTGGCAGGAGAAATATTGAGCTAGAGATAGATGATTAGGTCTTGGTATGGGTGCCTTATATGAAATTAATCATGTGATTTTGAAAGAAAGGGAAGCTGGCACCGAGATATGTGTAGCCTTTCCTAATCATTGAGAGAATGGGAGAAGTTTCCTATAGGCTGGGTTTACCAGATCATCTACAACGGATCCACGATATTTTCCATATGTCGATGATGAAGAAATATTAGAGGAGTGAGAGGTCCTAATGGCATAACCTATTGGAGGAGATAGACTTGCATCCAGATATCTCATATGTGGAGAGACCACTTGTCATTCTTGATCGTAGCGAGCGTAAGCTGCATTCTAAAATGGTCCCATTGGTTAAAGTTCAGTGGGGATACCATAATTCAGATGAGTCAATGTAGGAGGGAGAGGATGATATGCGAGATTAATATCCTGATCTTTTCAACACAAGTATGTTCAAATCTTGGGGATAAAATTCCTTTGTAGGGGGGAGTATGTAACTACCCATATTTTTGAATAATTTAGAATTTATTTAATTCTGGCATTTTTAAATTACACGTGTGCACTAGTTAAATTAAAATGAAATTTTGCGAAATTAGTATATTAATTGGATAGAATAAGATTGACATTTATGTATTAAATTTACTAAGTGTGTATAGTAAATAAAATACAGTAAATCGTAATTCGTCATGGGTAGGAATGACGGGAGACTATTTTAAGTTTAAAAATTGAAATTTATGTTAGATAACTCGGATCGAAATTTTGAGTTCACGGTTGGTCCTGAATGGGTCAAAATAGGCACGGTTGAGTACCCGAGGGTAGTAACAGGGTTTTAGGGGCTTTTTAGACTAGATCGAGCTCACAAAAGGGTGTTTAGGTCTTTAAGGCATGGCCCATTAGAGTAATTTTATTGTTAAGACTATTTAATCTAGGGTTAAGGTTTCGAGGTAGCGTAAACACAATTCTAAACCCTGACCAAGTGAAGGAATATGGGAAAGTGAAGAAGGAAGAAGAAGAAAAAGAGTTTTGAGAGCCCGTTCGAGGAGCAATTCATCTTCTCCAATGAAATTTCTGACCCTACGAATCGTATAAGGCAAGTGGTTATCTTTCTATGAATTTTATATGTCAAATTCTTGTTCATATCATAGTAGGTGTAGAAAACTATTTTTGGGAAGGGCTTTCTCACACCAAAAGGATATTTTGGGATTTAATCAATCTCCTACAATGTTTAATTAATTTATATGATGAATTTAGATGATTTATAACTGCTGGGAAATTTAACTTTGGTGAGGTGTAGAGACTTATTAAATCTAAATTAGGATTTATGGACATAACTTGGGGTTTTGTTTGAGAGATTTAAAAATAAACCAATTGATTGATTAAATCATTAATATTAGTACGATCTTTGATGTTAGGATGATTGAGAAGTGTTAGAATGATCATATTTGGGTCCCTTTACGTTGTTTGTGTAACACATGGAAGAAGTTTGGATCGATTTTGGAGAAAAGGGTTTGCAGTCAGGTATAGCGAACCAATTCGGATATGGGGCAAATCGGTTTGGATTAGTTGAGAAAACTGATTTGGGTGTTTGGACAAACCATTTCGAACCACCTGATGCTTCAATTTTTCTTATTTAATTTGGGGATTAATTTAGAGGGTTTATAATAGAGACTTTGGCCTGTAAGGATGATGAAAACTTTGTTGGGTAATTCAGGCAGAATTATATGGCCTCAGTTTGAGTAGGTAACTAAAATGGAAAATTATGATAACATGAGAATAAATCAGTGGTTAATTTTATTGATGAATTGGTTGGGTTAATTTTTAATTTATTTGATGTATGGGCTGGTTGGCTAAGTCCGAGGATAGCAGGGTGATACTACTATTCTAAATTTTTATGAATGAGAATAAAAATGTGTTCAAGCGTTGTGCATTGTAGAAACCCCATTCTTCTACCCCCTAAACTCTCCTTAGGTTCCAAGAACCTCCTTTCATCATTATAAACCCAGGTCATACCCCGAGTACCAAATTAGAGGCCATCAGATACTCTCGGGCTCTATTTGACCAAAAAGTCAAACTCTTCAGCTCGATCGAGAGTAAATGATTCTTCAAAGGGAACTAAATCCCCTTTCCAACGATCCATCCCATGCGCAATTCCAACATACTAGGCGGATGAACGACCCGTTTTCCCCAAAACTCAACCAAGAGGCCACCAGGTGCTCCCGATATCCATTTGACCTAAGATAACTCTTTAGCTCGACCTAGACTAAATGAATCTTCTAAGGGTGCTAAATTACCTTTCCAACGGTCCGTCCCGTGCGCAATTCTGATTTACGGTACGGACGAAAGATTCGTTTTACTCTGAGAGTTCACCAAATGCTTCCACGCCTCAGTTGTCTAAAGTCAACACCCCAAATGGGTCAAACTCTTTGGAATTTCTAAGTAAATCTCCTAACCTTTCCAACGGTTTGCCCCGTGCCCGATTCAGACTTACCATGCGGATGAACGATCCGTTTGTGTCTGAAGTTTTCCCGTCCAAAGAACTGACGAGCGCTTCCGAGCCATATCTGACCCAAAGTTAACTCCTAAACCCGATAGTAGTCCAAGGACATTCGAAGGTCTCTGAATTATCTTCCCAATGGTTTGCCCCATTCACGATTCTGATCAGCGATTTGTGCTCTGTGACCAATTTTCTGAAAAGGCCTGAAAGACACTATCAAATGACAGGTCCTAGACCTTGCCTATCAGCAGTGTGCCTAAGTACTCCTTCCGATTTGTAGCACCAGGGCTATGCCGATAGGTAATACCCTAGTCCTATAAAAATTATGATAGACATCACTCTCAGCAAATCCAGAAAACCTCTCTCGAAGTTAGCGTGATTTACACATCCAAATCCCTTTCCAACCTTCACTTTTCATCATCCTTTTCATCAAACTTGGTGAATTAACTACCCTCCATCATCATCCAAGTGCAAAGGCTTCTCTACAACATCTAATATCAAGCTCAATATCTTCAAGATGGTCCAATTTTCTCAATTCTCTCCTTAAACTCTCATAAGTTCGCATTAACTCGTTTTATTACATAGCACTTTTTATTCTCTCATCTCACATATCCTAACATACTTTTTATTTAGTATTATTGCACATCTCTTATTTTCATAAAAAACCAAAAAAATAAGAAAAAGAGGGTTTGCTCATAAATTCCAAACGGGAATTCTCACATTTTCTTACACTTTTCTCACAACCAAAACACTTTTTTTACACATACAAGACACAAATAAGAGAAGTCCCCGGTTGGATTTATAGGATAAACCCCACCCCTCGTTTTGTAGAAGAACTACGCGGACTTTGATGCCTTTATAGGCTACGTAGGCATCTCTGGTAAAACCCGAGACTCGAGTACCATTCTCACTTTTTCTCTCGTTTTCTATTTTCTCTAAACTAAACTCTCTTACATTACATATATTTATATATGCATATATTTGTTCTTAGTGGCATATTATTCCACATACGTTATCGTTCCATTATAACAATCAGCGCAAGGATAATCCCTTAAATCCTATTTTCTAATATTATTTTTATGAACCTTCATACGGATGACTCGCTTCATCTCTTCCATGATACAATTCAAGGATTCCTATCTCCACTATGCATATACACATGCCCACATATCACGGGGAAAATAAAGGAAAATAGGAAAAACCCATGAGAGACCGTAAGGGTGGAATGGGTGCCTAACACCTTCCCATTTCGTAACATAGCCTCCCGACCCTTTTCGAATCATTTTGGTTTCATATGTATCAGTGTGTCTTTGGATGCTGTCCTTCGGGATGGCTCCCTTTCTTTTGTCTGTTTTGAGTAAAATAGACTGGCGACTCCATCTCTCTACATTTTTCACCTTATTCAAACGAGATGTTATTTTGAGGGCCACACTGGCGACTCCACTAGGGATGTTATTTTGAGGGCTAGACTCTATTTACATGGGGGTTATGTTTGTTTATATTTTCCCCCATTTTCGCATCTTCCCCCTTTCCATATATCCCCCATACTTATGCTTTTATTCACACACTTGTAAAAAATTGTCCATGTACACTTCACACCACGTTCTCCTAGGATTACATATATCCACATGTTGCACGCATCACCCATCCATACTTGGTGTACTATTGGTGCTTATAATTTGCTCCATGTTTGGCATGATCAGGAAAGACACTCTCATCATAAGACACTAATAAGATAATCATGCATGATCCACACGACATCACCTAAGAGCATTATGATTTACCAAATTTTGTCCAGTAACTGGAGGGTCACTTCGTGATGGGCGCTGGTCTGTCAGGGTGCAATTATCCTAAGCGATACGAAACTCACCTTCCATTAGCCAAGTACCTTCGACATATATCGAATGGTTCCCTCGCATCGTACCGCCTGACCGAAGTCATGATGGGAGGTATATCACAGGGAACTCATTCACGTACACCGAGTATATCAAATTCGCTTTCACACGTACCGTCTCCAAGAGGTAGATGGTGAGGCAATTCACGTACACTCAGATATATTAAATGGCTTGTCCACAATATCGATTGCCTACAAGAGAAAGACATATATCATGGAAGTCACGCCAAAGGGGAACCCTTTCCGATTCACGCAACCATTTGCATACCCGCATATAGGTTTGAAGCCTAGGACTCACATATAAGATTGTCGGTTTCAACCCAAAACTCGGCTAAAATTCCAGGTTGGCCTGCTGCCCAAATTTTTGCGCATTTTTAAAACGGGACCCTGTCCGTGAGCCTGGTCACAAGTCCAGCCATAGCTTTGCATATGTTACAAACCCAACTTTTCCAGGCTCGGGTCCCGTCTAGCATTTCATTTTGCATTTAGGAGAATTTAATACCAGTGAGAACATAATAATCATAATAATCATGATGAGACTGTCCCCAAATAAAAAATAAAAAAAAAAGAACATTTCCCTTTTCTCTGTCAAAAATCCAAAAACATTTCTCCTCTCTTTATCAAAAAGCCCAAAAATATTTTTTCTTCCAATCTCAAAAGAAAAAAATAATGTCAAAAATATTTTCATCCTTTTTTTTTCTCAAAATAAATCCCATTTTATGCCTTCTCAGGTCGATCGCACGCCCTTGGCATGGATCCTTATTGGCTTCGGTCTTCAGTCAAATCACCCTGAGTTCTGTCAATTCCCCTACTATTTCTATAGAGTTCGGAATCCATCCGCTTTCCATGGAGAACACATATTAAGTTCCAGATCTGACGGTAGTCCTAGCTCAGCTCGTGTCCAAGATTGACAACCTCCAGACTAAAGTTTGAGGGAAGCAATCAAACCAATTTCCCGTTCCTTAAGAGCTTAAGGCCCTGTTCCCTCGCGCTATGCATCCACCCGAGCCTATCTGGTTCCCTAAGAATATAAGCATGCACCACGTGCCCCTCCTTCTAATGGGCCGCCTCCTTCCCAGATTCCTATGACAAACCTTGCCCAGCCTGGGGCTAACTTGCATATGATCGTTGATCCGAAAGAGGAGGAGTTGAACAAAGTCAAAGAAGACCTCAAGATGCTCACTAAGCAGTTTGACCAAGTCAGAATCTCTGGAAATTACATGGACTATACCCACATGTCTCCTTATCCTAAAGTGAGGCCACCCAAGTAGTTCAAGATGCCAAATATAGAGAAAATTTGAGGAATTGGATCCCGATTGCTCATATTTGCAGTTATCAACATTCCATGACTCTTCTAGGGGCTTCTGAAGAAGTGACGACCCAATAGTTTCAGCAAACTTTGAAGGATAGCACCCTCTGATGGTTTTTATCTATCGAAGAGTCTAGAATCCGTAGATGGGAGGATGTGGCTTGAGAATTCATATCATAGTACAAATACAACGAAGAACTTGAGGTCACCCGTCGTGATTTAGAGATGCTCAAATAGAACTCTGGGAATCAGTCAGTAACTTCATAAACCGATAGAGGAAAAAATAATCTACCATGACCAATCGACCATTTGAGGAAGAACAAGTCAGCATAGTGAAGAATAATTTCTTACCCCATGTCCGAGCAACTATGGGAGGACAATACTATCCTCACTTTCGAGATCTCAGATAAGCGGGAGTAAAAATTGAGGATAGTATGGCTAAAACAGATGTTGAACCAAAGAAGGTGTTCGAACAGTTCATCCCCAGAAATTATGATAAGCCCTACAGTGCTACAGTCTCAACCATCAATTAAATCTCTCAATCGACCACATCATGGGCAATAGAGATTCACCCTATCCCAGTCCGAAAAGAATACACCGAGATCTATGCTCCCCTATCTTAAGTTTATCAAGCCTTCTTAATTCAAAACCTTATCAAACCCTTGGATCCCCGTACTTTGCCAAATACGCTCCCTAGAAACTCCAAGGCAAATGCCCATTGCGCCTTTCACCAAACTACTGGCCATACCACTGACCAATGATTTCACCTTCGAAACATAATCCAAGGTCTAATTGATCAGGGTACCATTGCCCCACCAACTAATCCTAAGCCAAACACTACTCACAACCCACTCCCAAATCACGCCAATGACACCTTCTTATAAGAAAACTCAAAATTTGATCACTTAACCCAAATCACACCCACGTACTCTCCTAATCCTCTCCAAGCCTACCCATATTTCCTCCTTCACCCTACTAGCCTCGCTGATCAGGCACTGTCACTCCTTACCAGAGCATGCATAGCTGTCCGTACCCGTTCTAAAAATGGAGGTATGGAATTATCATAAGTGTTAAACCAACTCCTAGAGTTCGGTATGAAATTGACCTCATAGATGATCATTACTTACCATAGGTTCAGCACACTGTTCTTGGAAGCATAAAAATGGGCCCAAGAATTAGATTGTTGGGTATTACTGACCGATGAAGTCAGCCTAGATGATGTCGTCCAGATTATGGAAGAATTATTCAGGCAAACCAATGATATTTTTTGTATCACCAAGTTACTTGATACTCTGAAGCTATAAGGGCACATGATCCCTTCATCCTCACATATCCCCACAGAATGGGAAGACCTGTATAAAGAATCCATTGAAGTTGTGGAATGCATCGACTTTATATGGAAAGACATAATTGTTTCCACCGGATGGGGGAAAGAGTTCGAGGATTCGAATGAAGAGCAAGCTCTAGAGAAAACTGGTCCGATAGCCGACATGTGTGGGATGATATCATTTGAAGAATTCCTCAAAGAAATAAATAAGGTGGAAGAATAACCTGAGATTGACGAGGAAATGGGATTCATGTTCTTCCCTTCTTAAGTACATCACATGACCAGATCAGGAAGGCATTACCAGATCCCAAGCTCACTACCAGCCAATGACAAAGGGAAGGGAATTGAAAACCTTCCTGTGCCAGAAATTACCCTCAAGGAGAGCAAGATCCTCAATCAACTAAAGAAAACTCAAGCTAACATGACTCTATGGGGGGTTTTCATGTCTTCTCAGCTACACATAAATGCTCTGATCAAGTTTCTCACTGGACCCACATTTCCTCCCTCTACTACACCATAAGAAGCAGTAAATTTAGTCAGATCTTTGACCTCTACCCGAATGTTATCCTTTTCTGAAGAAAAAATCCCAAGAATTGGGCCAAACCACAGTCACACACTCAATATCTTCGTCAAAGTTGTGAGGAAAATTATACCACTCTCTTATCGATAAAGGATTCGCCTTGAATGTTTTCCCACTAAGAACCTTCAAATGCTTAGGGCTAAAAGAAAGTGACCTCGCTCTTACTTTCTCTGTTGTACATGCCTACGATAATACCCGTCGGGAGGTGTTAGGATCCATAAAGCTTGTAATAAGGACTGAACCTATAAACCCGTTCATCGAATTCCAAGTTATTGACATCCCATCTTATTTCAACATGTTGCTAGGATGACCTTAGCTCCACAGTATCAAGGGTGTGTCTTCCTCACTCAATCAAAAATTGAAGTTCTTCACCGATGAGGATAATACCGAGGGTGCAAGTACCAACAATCCAATCCTCGAGATACATCACATGTCAAATGGTATGCTCCTATAAGGATTTCGAGTTGAACCCCCAGCAGGGGATGATTTCAAAGAAAGGGTTTATCCAAGAATATGACCCTTATGGCAACATCAATGTTATTCAGATGTTCAAAAACATGCACTTTATGCCCAGACTGGGGCTAGGACAAAGACAACAAGGTATACTTGATCCCATTGAACAAAAAAAAAGCTTTCCCTCTTTATGGTTTGTGGTATCAACCATCAGAACAGGATCTCAAAATGATTCACCGACATCGACCAAAGAGAAGACTAGACTACATCCAGACTACCACAGGTGACTCCTTGAATGAACGATTCATCAAAGAGGGTGAAGACTTCCCCTTTTATGACTATTGGGAACCATGGTATGACCATACAGATAAAAAGATGAAACCCAAAATGGTGATCTTTTTCTAAGATAGCTACCTATGGGCCAAAAGTTCCCAATGCCATGCACAATCTCTCATCAAAGATACCGAAGAGAGTGAGGAAAGTGACTCTAAGGACTAATTAATTTTACAAACTCAAGGGCTGACACTCTGATTGGTTCATTCAAGCACTACATCACTGGATCCATCCTACCTGATTAAAACGGCTGATACACCTCTCCTCAACTGGCATGTTGCGCCAGTTCTACATGTTGAAATCACCTCTAACCCCAATGTTTACCCTATTTCTTCTTCTGTTGTCTGTCCTTGCTCAAATGTAATCGATTCCTCCTTTGATGAGGTTCTCAATGTTGTTTTTCCTATCAATGAAATAAATTAAGATTTTGAGAATCTTGTTGTGCCTTACATTAACTGTTTGGATTCTAATCAAACTTTTGATGATGATGATTTTACAAATGAATAATTTTTAATTGATCTAAATAAGGTTAATAATAAACAACATAATCACATTCAAGTTCATGAAGAAGAGACTATTATTGTTATCCTCGATTCTAGTAGCCAACTGCACGAGATTAGGATAGGGGTTACCTTTGACGAGCATGAGCGTGCACAAATCGAAGAATTGCTAAAGGAATTTGTGGATGTCTTCGCATGGTCCTATGACGATATGACCAACATCAATCTCAAAATTTCTCAGCATAAGATCTCCACTCTTCCAGATTACAAGCCGGTTAAACAAAAGTTAAGAAATCTTCGCACCGAATGGTCGCTCAAAGTCAAAGAAGAGGTGGTCAAACAGTTAAATGTAGGCTTCATTCGTGTGATCGAATATCCCACATGGCTAGCCAACATAGTGCCCGTACCAAAATCAAGAGGGAAGGTTCAGATGTGTTTAGACTGTCGGGACTTGAACAAAGCCTCTCTAAAGGATGACTATCCGCTACCCAATATCGATATGATCATGGACAACACAACCAGTTATGCTCTTAAGTCATTCGTCGATGGGTTTTTCGGATACAAACAAATAAAAATGCAACCAGATCACCAAGAAAAAACCGCGTTCATCACCCCATGGGGAACCTTTTGCTACACTATTATGCCATTTGGTCTCAAGAATTCTGGGGCTACCTACCAGAGGGGTGGCACGACCATCTTGTACAATATGATTCACAAAGAAGTTGAGGTCCATGCGGATGATATGATTATCAAATCCAAAACTAGAGAATGTCATGTTACCGCTCTCCAAAAGTTCTTCGAACGACTGCGAAAGTATCATATGAGACTCAATCCGTAGAAATACGACTTCAGCATTAAACTCTTGGGATTCATGGTCAGTGAGAAAGGGATAGAAACAGATCCTACCAAGATGAAAGACATACTTGAGATGCCACCTCCATGAACAGAGAAAGAATTTCGAGGTTTCCTTGGGAAATTATAATACATCAGCCGGTTCATTAGCCAGCTAACCTATCTTCAAACTTGTCCAAAATAATTCAACCAAGGTTTGGAATGAGGCCTGCTAAGAAGCTTTTGATCGAATCAAGTAATATGTGATCTAACCCTAGGTACTCATGCAACCACAACCTGGTCTCCCTCTACTCCTATACCTAACCATAACTGACACAACAGTTGGGGATTTGATGGACCAATACCTAGAAGATTCTTGTAATGAAAGAGCCATCTATTATGTCAGTCTCATATTGGTTGGGTACGAGGTCAATTACACTTCTTCGAAAAAGGCATGTGTTATGCCTATCTGGGTTACCCAAAAGTTACGACACTACATGCTCGCCTTCCCCATCAAATTTGTATCCCGAATGGACCCTATTAAGTACCTTCCTGAGAAACCTACCTTATCCATCCGAATGGCTCGATGGTTGATGCTCTTAGCCGAGTATGATATCATGTACGTCACACAAAAAGCTATAAAAGTAAGAGCCATCTCGGATTAACTCACTGACTACCCTATAGAAGAAGTTGATGTTTGGGTCTTCGAATTACCAGATGAAAACATCCTCTACGCTGCTCAAGATGACCCTCGATGGCAAATGTTCTTTGATGGCGCTGCCAATAAAAAGGTATATGGCATTAGGACACTTCTAATTGCCCCAGATGACTCCCACACTCCCATCACCATCGAATTGGATTTTCCCTGAACCAAAAACATGACTGAATACGAGGTATGCACAGTAGGGCTCAAGGTTTCTCTCATGAAAGGCATTCAATGCCTGGATGTCTACGGGGATTCCTCCCTCATCATCAGTCAAGTTCTCAAAAAATGGAGAGTCAAGGACGAGAAGCTCCAACCCTTCCATGCCCATTTAGAAGAATTAGCCTCCCAGTTCCAAAATATTACGTTCCATTACTTACCTCGAGCAAAGAATAACCTAGATGATGCCCTTGCTACCATGGCCTCCATGGTCGACATGCTCAAAGGAGTAACAATGACCCCCTTCCTATTTCAAAAGTAAGATAACCTACCCATTGCTACCACATTGATCTCGTCATTGCAAAATATCTCGAGCTAGCCAATTGCTGGTACTTTGATATCTGGCACCTGCTCAAGCACGGTAGGTATCCTGAGGGCTCCAACAACAAAGGATGAGCAACCCTCTAAAGACTGGCTGCCCAATACATCACCTATAAAAAAACACTACTCAAAAGGAACTTCGATGGAACTCATTTGCACTGTATTGTAGGGGTTAACATTGAAAAAATAATACAGAAAATCCACAGCAGGGAATGAGGGCCCCACATGAATGATCACATACAGGCCAAAAAGATCATTCGATAAGGCTATTACTGGACCACCATGACCTAGGATTGCACTTCTTATGTTCGGATATGCCTCAAATGCTACCAATTCTCCAATCTTCAGCACCTGCCTCCGCGAGAATTATATAACATGGCTTCTCCCTGCCATTCTCCACCTGGGTTATTGACATCATAGGGAAGGTCACACCGAAGGATTTCGACGGGCACGAGTTCATCTTAATCTCCATTGATTACTTCACCAAATGGGTCGAAGCTGAGTCATACGCAGTGCTGAATGCTAAGAAAGTAGCTAAATTCATCAAGAAAAACACCATCTGCCGGTATGGGGTCCCGCACGAGTTAGTGTAATATAACGGGTTGTATTTTGAGGCATAAGTCACAGAAGTGGTCAACGAATATGGGACTCAGAGACAAAATCTTCTCCCTACAAACCTCAAACCAATGATGCAGTCGAAGCCTCCAATAAGAACCTTAAAGCCATCATCAGCAAGATGACCAAAAGCTGTCGATATTGAGCCGATCGGATCCAGTACGCCATATGGGGCTATCGAACCTCAATTTGACCTCTACTGGGGATACCCCTTACTCTCTAGTCCGCGGTATGGAAGTATTCCCACCCATAGAGCTGGAAATCCCCTCGCTGTTCGTCATGCTTGAAAGAAAAATTAGCGAAGAAGACTGGTGCCAAATCCGTCTTGAAGAGATGACCCTCCTAGATGAAAGGAGAAGGGTACTAACACCGAATAGCGCATTCATTAAATAAGAGAGTCAAGGACCGCGGTGTTCGAGAAGGGGATTTAGCCCCGAAGAGATTATAAAACCCACTGGGACCCTAGAGGGAAATTTAAGCCCAATTGGAGCAACCCCTATATTGTAAAGAAAATCTTGTCCGGTGTTGCCACCATGCTCATTGACTTAGATGGAGAGGAGATGGCTCGTCCAGTCAACATGGACCATCTCAAGAGATTTTACTCCTTGTCCGAAATCTCGGCGCACTACGACTCTTCTCATCTCCTTTCTATTCTAAAAAAATCTTCATTTCCCTCTACCCAGAACTACGTGGGATTAATCCTCGGCAAAAACATTTTCAAACAAATTAAAAATTTTCAAAACCCCAGAAGTACGTAGGCAACTCATACATCTCTCATGAGCACGACCCTTTCTTTTTCATAAAAAACTATTCTTTTCTTATCTACGAGAACGACAATTCATTTTAACATATACTTGAACAAAAGGGTTATGTATGCCTTAGCAATCGGTATAGATAATTCAAAAATTCAAAACTCATCAAAAGGCACAGCTGGATGATCAAAAACTTGTTCATTTCACTAATAAGAAATAACAGTACAATTACATAAGAAAAGGAATGGATAACTTCCTTCCCCCTACCTTCCTAAAAAGACAAATAAAATTCCCAAACTTGTTCTTCAAAATAAACTCTCTAGGAGTCCTATCCACAACTACCAGAAGAGCCCCCTTCGTCATCATCATCTTCATCCTGGGGTCCCAAAGATTACACTACCTGAATAAAGTGCCGCAGACGCTCCATGGCCTGATAAGCTCGAACCAGCTTCGAAAAAACCACAACGCCTCCTTCCATGGTATTAAATAAGACAAGCCACCTTTGTCCAGTCCCCATTGCCAACATCTTGCTGACTAATCTCCTCCATAACAACTTCATATAATCCCTAAGGATAAGCCAAACTCTCCAAACAGACTGAGAGGGACGGGTCGATTGACGCCGACTCCCCCATAAAGAGCCAAGCCGTATGCATAGACACTCTATTAAATCTTCTACTAAAAAGAAGTCTAGTGTTCGAGGTGGAATGATCTGCTCCCAACCAAATTAGCGCAAAAGCCGCCAAGGGAAAAAAAAAAGAGGTATGTTTGAGACCAACCAATAGAACATACAGATATTCTCCCAGCTCCATAATAGGCAGCAACTTTCCCCACAAAGGTACTGACCAACACGGATTTAGAGACCCATGCTCCACAAACCAGTTCTCCCAGCTCTCAATCTCCAATCCAACGCTGATGAAATGGAGCAAAAAGAAATTAGGAACAGCTGACAAAGGTTACTCTGGATGAGTCACCAGGCAGAGTCTTTTAGACAACCACATGAACAACATCACGAGGCTACCCCTCAGGAAGTCAGAATGACCTTCTCGCCAGGTATCCAGGCCATTTAAAGTCACCGCTAGTATCACCGTCGCAGGATTACGATGATATGACATCCAAGAATTAACGACTGCAAGTTTTGGGCCGTCAGCAGTTCCCCAGTCACCAGTAGTAATTTTGATACTAAGACTAGAACAATGGCTCTAGCGTATCCAGCATCACCAACTTCCTGCAAATGCACAGATTGTAACACCGCCAAAAGAGAGATCATTCCTCCAGTAACCAGTGGTGTGGCCATCGAAGGTGAAATATGAAGAAGCCAGGCCAACAAGTCCCTGAGAGAACAAGAAAACTCAGGAAGAGCTGCAGCAACACTGGGATTTATCCCCAACATAGTGGGAAATTCCTCGTATGTAGGACAGACTTCCTTCAAGACAAAGCGAAATATATGGTCTTCAGGGTACCAAAATTATACCGCTGCCATCAGCATGCTCCATTCCATGGGACGATTACGACACAAAGAGACTCGATGCATGTTGAAAGCATTGTAGTGGACATTATAAGAGAACATTGCTTCCAGGGCTTCGAGGTAGTTAGTAAACTCAATGCTACCTGGGAGAGCCATCTTGCAAAAATAAAAAAATAGTAGGCAAGCACTGTTCTAAAAAACTCTCTTTGGCTAAGCCTAGGCACGCCTAGGCTTAAGGCTTGGGAGAAATGCCCTGCCTTAAGTTTTTTACACCTTATTCTTAGTAAATCCCTAAAGGTACACTTTTTTCTAAAAACAACAATACTTTAGTGAAACGATATTGCCTTTTAAAGAATTATTTTACTAACCAGACCATTATCTCATCCAAAATAATCAAATAGTATTTTAATCTGCATATATTCAGACATATTTTTATAATATGTACAATTTTAGTATTTTAATAGCCTTATTATGGTTAAAAAATATTAAAATATATTAAGAAGGCAAAAATGCCTTTTCACGCCTTTTAATAACTAAGGCCCGCCTAGGTTTTTAAGGCATAAGGCTTGGCCTCCACGCATCGATCATGCCCCACATTTTTTAGAACCTTGTAGGCAAGTAAGGAAGAATGCGAAGGTGTGATGAAAACACTCCATCCTTACCCCTTTTTATACTTAAAAAACCTCACAAAAGACAACCCCCGTAGAAATCAGAAGAAATCCTTCACACAAAGTACAAAAGGCCGAAGAGGGTACCAAATCAAAACTTTGAATTGTTGGGACTGAACTGACCTGTCGATAGGTAGGACAAGGGTCTTGCCGATCGACACCCCCTATTTTTGGAAATTTTCCATTTCCCTCTTTTGTCAAAATCGGAAGCTCACTACAAAATAAATTGATATTTCAAAAAATCCCCTTCTACCCTTGTATAATTTCTCATTTTTAAAATTTTCTTTCAAAATCCCAAAAATATCTCCTTTTACGGTCTCAGCAGTAAAGTAAAAAGCGCATGCGCATGCATTTATTCATCATTAACAAAAGATAATAAAAACCCCATTGCATTGCATATATATGTTTTTCTGTGTTACATCAAATTTTGTAGAAAATAAAGAAAAGCAGCGGGACACAGCCCGAACCCACATTCTCTCTCTCTCTCTCTCCCTCTAACCTAAACTTCACCCCTATGACGTGCTCTCTTCCCCTACGATGAGACGACACACCACCACTACCCGAACCAGACTCCTCCCCAGACGAGGCAGACGACACCAAATAAGAATGAACCGGGACCGCATCCCGAATATGGTTAGTCGCCGAAGATATCCAGTCTCTAATGTCCCTCAACCAAGTGGTCGACACCCGAACTTATTGCAAGTAAAGGGAAAAATCAGTATCAAAACAGAAAAGAAATAAAAAAGAAATAAATAGAGGAACAAGAAAAGATATACCTCAGGTTGAAGAACCTCCTATGTCAAGCCTAGCTCCTATGAATCCATCGCACGAGGATGGTGCAGCATAGGCACCATCCATCCATTATCCCGACGAATGTTGTACGAAGTGGTATGCAACCGCACAAATGGAACCTCCGAAGTCGCTTCCGCCATAGACGTTGACAGACCGCCACTGCTATGGAAGGACCCCACTGCCCGACTCGAACCCGTAGGAGGGAAAGGAAAGGCATCATATATGCTAGGAGCCGTTAGCCAGCTCGTCACAAAGTCCATCTAATCATACGATGCAGCCGTATCAGTGTACAATAGGTAGGAATCGCCAATCATCACGTCCTCCGGTAGCAATCTCTCCCACCTCATAGACATAGGAGGCCTCACAGGTGGCACCACCACTTCCTCAGCAATCTTTCGGACCACCCTCTCCTCGAGATACCAAGAGTGACCAAACTCATGCACCAGTAAGTGTCGTAGCTGTACATTCACTCTAGTCACCCCCGTGTCCTAAATGGCCATCCCCCAAGGGTAAAAGGTCACCTGAAAATCCCCAGAAGGTGTAAGTCAATACGAAATCAGAGCATACAAAGACAAATACCAAAAAGGAAAGAGTCTTACCCTATCACTGGTCACGCCATTCAAGTCCTGACGCACCACCTCCAGAGAGAGATCTTTTCGAATGCCGATTAGCCTTACGCCATCGATACAATCAGCAGAAGTCCCCAATAGTATCGTCCGTCAAAGGGATCAGCTGGGTATTGCACCCAATCGCCTCATAGAACCACGTCTGCCAAGGATAAAAAACTTGTAATAAAAAAAATGAGACGCATAAAGAAAGTACGAATGCATGAAAGGAAAATGTACAAATTAAAGAATACCTCAAGGAGATACGTGGCTCCAGTAAAAGTCTGTCGACAACCTCGACTAAATGCATCCAAAGAAAAATAGAGGTTCACTAAAGTCAGTCTCCCCCAATCATAAAAGGTAATGTTCGAAAACACCTCAATATCGGCAAGAACCACAAATGGACGACATCGCCGCTCGACGCCACCATGAAACACCCAGCACTAGCAAGATGAATAATCGGGCTATCTGCCTCACCTGCAACCCATCCTCCACATCAACTACCCTACTCAGCAAAACATCCTTCAGCAAGGACAACCAAATGGAATCCCTAGACACTATGCTCCCCACATCACCGAGCGCCGCCCGCACCACCTCTTGCCTCACCCACAAAGGGCGATCCACCTCTATCTTCTCCCCATCGCAATCTATCCCTAGTAGCTGCTGCACATCTATGGGAGTCATGGTCAACTCCCCAAAGTCAAAATGGAAGGTGTGGGTAGTATCCCACCATCTCTCCCCAGAGCGCACAAGATCGCTGTCGAACGAGGCGTCTCATCTAGCACGGACGCCAACCTCCCAAAACCCGATGATGATACAACTAAACGCACCATAGGTGGAAGATGCTCCCAAACATCCTTAAGAACCGACATGCCACAGCCACGCATATTCGATAGAGAGACATCAGACTGTCAAAAAGAAATAAAACTTGTCAAATCCAAAAGGAAAAACCACAAAAAAGAGAAGAATGTGAAAAGTCACTTTACTCACATAATCGCCAGGGTTCACCACCCTCGAAGAGTGATGACGCAACGACTCGAATGTGTCGAAAGAATTCTCATTACCCAAAGAAAGAGGTGCCCTGACCCTCCATTCCATATTCTCCCAGTCGTCAATAGTTAACCACTCTCAGTGTACTACAGTGCTCACAAAAGCGAACATTTTTTAGACTACGGAATGTTAGAACGATTTGTAAAACAAAATTACAGAAAGAGAGAAAGAAAGAAGCTATGAAAAATGAAGGGAATTATCCCCCTTTATATAGGATGCCAAAGGTCATGCCGATCGGAACTGACCCCAACTCTACCGATTGGCCCTGCCTCTTTGCCTTCCCGAGGTAGTCCAAAAGTTCGTGCCAATACCGAATGGCACCCTCCACACCATGCCGATCAGCACTCCCCTTAAAATTTCGTACAAAAAGGTTCCAAAAAATACCAAAAAGCCCTGAAAAATCCTCAGAAAATTCCTAAAAATCTCGAAATGGATTTAGAACATTTTTACCAAGAAAACTTCGCACTTCCTCGAGCGAAACCCCTATTTCCTCAGCGTAACTCTAAAAAAATAAAAAAATTCTCCTCCCGGCAACGTCCCCAGAGGATCTCTAAGGGTCACCTCCTGTGACCAAAAGGTCTCAAACCTCCCCGAGCAATATGTCCAATACCTGGACCACCTAATCACTTCCCAGTGGAGTTTATATCATCAAATTTTCCTTTCCTCGGCAAGATATCCAAAATCACATGGATTCCCCCAACCGTAGGCTCCCCAGCTCAAATTAAGATCACAAGATGATTTTCCCCGAAAGAGTTCCCCGAGAACATCTCTACTTAAGCCCGCAGAATTGGCTTCGACCCGTAGAATTGGCTTCAATGCGCAGAATCGGTCATCTCAACTTAAGCTCACAGAATTGGCTTCGACCCGCAGAATTGGTCATCTCAACTTAAGCCCACATAATTGGCTTCGACCCGCAGAATTGGTCACCCCACCTTAAGCCCGCAAAATTTGCTTCGACCTGCAGAATTGGTCACCCCCAACTTAAGCCCGCAGAAGTGGCTTCCACCCGCAGAATTGGTCACCCCAACTGAAGCCCCTAAAACTAGGTTTGACTCTCAGAATTGGTTATCCCCTACTTAAGCCCGCAGAATTGGCTTCGACCCGCAGAATTGGTTACCCCAACTTCAGCCCGCATAATTGGTCATCCCTACTTAAGCTCGCAGAATTGGTAATCCTTGTTTCCTTAAGCCCGCAGAATGGGTTTCGACCCAGAGAATTGGTCGTCCCTACTTAATCCCACATAATTGGCTTTGACCCGCAGAATTGGTCATCTCATCTTTAAGCCTATAGAATTGGCTTCGACCCACAAAATTGGTCACCCCTAACTTAAGCCCACAGAATTGGCTTCAGCTCGTAGAATAGGTCATCTCATCTTTAGTCCCGTTGAATTGTCTTCGACTCGCAGAATTGGTCACCCAACTTAAGCCTGCAAAATTGGTCACCTCAATTTAAGCCCGCAGAATTGGCTTCGACCCACAAAATTGGTCGCCCCAACTTAAGCCCGCAGAATTGGGTTCGACCTGAAGAATTGGTCAACCCTACTTAAGCCCATAGAATTCGCTTTGACCCACATAATTGGTCATCCTTATTTCCTTAAGCCCGCAGAATTGGCTTTGACCCGTAGAATTGGTCATCTCATCTTCAGGCCCTCAAAATTGGCTTCTACCAACATAATTGGTCATCCATGTTTCCTTAGGTCCTCAGAATCGACCTTGAACCACAAAATTGGTCACCCCCAGCATGCTCCTTAGGTCCTCAGAATCGGCCTCGATCCTTTGAATTAGTCATCCTCTTTCAAAAGGCATAATGCGATGTCTATTCAACAGCTATTGTTTATTCCAAATTCACCCATCGAGGGTCTCTGTAGACACCTCATTATGTTACCCCCTAAACTCTCCTTAGGTTCCAAGAACCTCCTTTCATCATTTCAAACCCAGGTCATACCCCAAGAATCGACCTAGAGGCCATCGGATGCTCCCGGGCTCCATTTCACCAAAAAGTCAAAATCTTCAGCTCGACTGAGAATGAATGAATCTTCAAAGGGAACTAAATACCCTTTCCAATGGTCCATCCCGTGCACGATTCTGACTTACCATGCTGACGAACGACCCATTTTCCCCGAAACTTGATCAAGAGGCCACCAGGTGCTCCCGGGCTCCGTTTGACCTAAGACAACTCTTCAGCTTGACTAATATAGAATGAATATTAAAGGGCATTAAATCCCCTTTCCAAAGGTCTGTCCCATGAGCAATGCTGACTTACGGTACGGACAAACGATCCATTTTACTCTGAGTGGTCATCGAATGCCTTTAGGCCCCGGTTAACCAAAGTCAACTCCCCAAACTGGGTCAAACTCTTTGGAATGTTTATGTACATATCCTAACCTTTCCAATGGTCCATCTTGTGCACGATTCTGACTTACCATACGGATGAATACTCTGTCTGCGTCTAAAGTTTTCCCGTCCAAAGGACTGACAAGCGCTTCCAAGCCACATTTGACCCAAAGTCAACTCCTGAACCCGGGAGTAGTCCAAAGAACTTTTGAAGGTCTCTGAATTAAATTTCCAATGGTTTACCCTGTGCATGATTCTGATCAATGATTTATTCTCAGCGACCAATTTTCTGAAAAGGCCCGAAGGACACTACTAAATGACAGGTCCCAGACCCTGCCTATCGGCAGTGTGCCTAAGCACACCTACCGATTGGTAGGACCATGGCTACGTCAATCGTCAATACCCTAGGCCTATAAAAAGGAGGGAATGACCTCATTTCTAGGGGAGCCCAGATCTGATAAATATCACTCTCAGCAAATCCAGATAAAACCTCTCTCGAAGTCAGTGTGATTTCCACATCCAAATTCCTTTCCAACCTTCACTTTTCATCATCCTTTTCATAAAAATTGGTGAATTAACTACCCTCCATCATCATCTAAGTGCAGGGTCTGCCCTCCAACATCCAAGATCAAGCTCAAGCTCAAGATCTTTAAGAAGGTCCAATTTTCTCAATTCTCTCCTTAAACTCTCATAAGTTTGCATTAACTTGTTTTATTACTTAACACTTTTTACTCTCTCATCTCAAATATTCTAATATACTTTTTATTTAGTATTATGGCACATTCTTATTTTCATAAAAAATCAAAAAATAAGAAAAAGAGGGATTGCTCATAAATTCCAAATGGGAATTCTCACACTTTTCTTACAATTTTCTCACAAAAAACACTTTTTTTACACATACAACACACAAATAAGATAAGTACCCGGTTGGATTTATGGGATAGACCCCCCTCAGTTTCCATCCGAACTACGTGGACTTTGATGCCTTTATAGGCTACGTTGGTGTCTCGGGGAAAAACCCGAGACTCGAGTCCTATTCTCACTTTTTCTATTGTTTTATTTTTTTCTTAACTCAACTCTCTTAGATTACATATATTTATATATGCATATATTTGTTCTTAGTGGCGTATTATTCCACATACGTTATCGTTCCATTATAACAATCAACGCAAGGATAATCGCGTAAATCCTATTTTCTAATATTATTTTTATGAACCTTCCTACGGATGACTCGCTTCAACTCTTCCATGATACAATTCGAGGATTCTTACCTCCACTATATATATATACACATGCACACATATCACGGGGAAAATAAAGAAAAGTAGCAAAAACCCATGAGAGACCGTAAGGGCGGAATGAGTGCCTAACACCTTCCCATTTTGTAACTTAGCCACTGGACCCTTTTCGAATCATATTGGTTTTATATGTATCAGTATATATTTGGATGTTGTCCTTCGGGATGGCTCCCTTTCTTTTGTCTATTTCGAGTAAAATATACTGGCGACTCCATCTCTCTACATTTTTCACCTCATTCAAACGAGATGTTATTTTGAAGGTCACAGTCATGTTGACCCGTAGTAATTAAGATAGTGCTTTGAGCGACCGTCACGGTTTTGTTAAAATGGTATTAAAATATATATACGGGTATATAGACATTATATATATATATATATATATATATATATATATATATATATATATATATATATATATATATATATATATATATATATATATATATATGTATGTATGTATATATATATATGTATGTATGTATATGTATGTATGTATGTATGAGAATAATGATAATATCTATGTGAATGATATTGATTTGAACATACCCCTCTAGTGCTATAAGTGGAGGTTACACGATGTGGGTGATCCCCCTGGCTAGTGGATGTAGGGTGAGTATAGTCTCCAAGTCATAGCACTACGCATATCCCTCGTGAGGGTAGAATTTCAAAGTGAGGTAGTTTCGGGTATGGTTGTGACTCACTATTGAAGAACTATGGCCTCCTTCAACATGTTGTCATTTTATTGAGTCGGTGTGAGATTTCGACCCCTGTTAGCCGGGATGATGTGAGTATGCCTCGGTAATTATAGCATTGAAGAGAAAGAACTATTATAAGTTATTATTTGAGGGACCTTTAATGATTTATTAGTTGGTGGATTATAATTATACGCAGCATACCCATGCTTGTTGTGGTATATTCTTTGCGTATATAATGGTGTAGTAATTTATATGCATATTTAACACATGAAGAATAATTATATGTGTAACCGTTGCAAGATATCTATAGGTATATAATAGAGTCATAAATTATATACATATTTAATACATTAAGTTTGAATGTTTAGAAATAAATAAAGTAAAGTCATATTAATGATAAATAGTGGAATACTTAAATAAGATAATGAGAAACTAGCTTAGTAATGAACATTTGAAAAAACTCGAGTTAGAGTGGTGTATTCATGAGTTTTACCCTAGGACTAGTTATACGGGGTAGTGTAACTAGGTGGATTAAGACGTATGCGTTAAGTGTGCATAGTAGTTGAGAGTTAAGGGATAATCTCATGAGAGAGCGAGACCGACTTAAAAATGAAAATCTTACTACATATTTATGTACTGAATTTTTACACTTGAAAATATTTTCAAAATGTTTTGGGCTCTGACTCGTGTCAAAAATATTTTTCAAAAACTTTTACGTGTCCAACCACAGGGATGCCATGGATGATCATACGTTCCAGGGATGCGTAGTTGCAGGGGATGTGGAGGCTTGCAGAGTGTCAGTATAGCCGATCCATTTATTGTTTCTTAGACTAGGTTCCATTTTAGTTATCAGTTTGACATGTTTCCCTTTATTCAGACATTAGTGATGTTTAGTTTATTAATTTCATTTTGGATATTTGTACTAGATTTATGGTGACTGATGGTTTATTCGGCACCGAGTTATTATTATGAATTTAGACTTCTGTTGGATGTGATTTATCATTTAACATCATTTCATACAGTTTATGTATGGATTTTTTTTATGTTGCATGTAATAACATAATTAAAATTGACGCTACCAGTTAAACTACTTGGTGGTTAGTAATTTAATTAATTGTTCGATTATGATGCTAGGAATGAGCGATAGGAGTCTACTGTTTTTTTTGTAGCAGTCTGGCCACCCATTATGTTGATTGATAGGCTGTCGCATGTTAGGGACGACTGATTTTGAGTGACGAGGTCAATTTTGAGGACCTCAAGTTATCACGACCAATTTTGAGGGTCAAGATCATTCTGAGTACCTAAAGTTGGGATGACCAATTTTGAGGGCCGAGGTAAATATTGATGACCTTAAGTTGGGACGAGCAATTTTAAGGGTCAAGGTCAATTCTAAGGACCTAAAGTTGGTATGACAAATTCTACGGGCCAGGTCAATTATGAGAACCTAAAGTTGGGACAACTAATTCTGAGGGTTGTGGTTAGTTCTGAGGACCTAAGTTGTGATGATCAATTATGAGGGCTGAGGTACATTCTGAGGACCTAAAGTTGGGATGACAAATTTTAAGGGTAAAGGTCAATTATGAGGACCTAATGTTGAGACAACCATTTCTAAGGGTTGGGGTAAATTTTGTAGACCTAATGTTGTTATGACCAATTTTGAGGTCAAGGTCAAATTTTATGAAAAATTCCGAGGGCCGAGGTAAATTCTGAAAACCTACAGCTGTGACAAGCAATTTAGGTAGTCGAGGTCAATTTTGAGGACCTAAATTTTTTATGTCCAATTCTGTGGGACGAGGTCAATTTTGATTACCAAAAGTTGTGATGACCAATTTTGAGGGCCGAGGTCAATTATGAGGACCTAAATTTGTAGTGGATGGAAAGATTTAGTTGGAAATATAAATTACCTTAAGGGTGAAAGTTCACTTGTGGTTCAGTTGGGGATTGTGTGGTTTTGAGATTTCACTGGGGGGGGGGGGTGTTTAATTCGAGGGTTTCGGCTGTGAAATTATAGTAGAATTGGGTGTGACTGCATCATTAATTCCGCTGTGGAGTATTCCAGGAATAAGAGTGTAAGATTAATCCCACTGGGGATTTTGAGAGTTTGTAAGTGGCTTACGGATGAGGCCCTCCGACCTGAGATATATTTTTTCATTTTCTCTTTTCATTTTCCTTTGATTTTCTATTTCCTCCTATCTAACTGATTTGTCTTCTTTGTTGCTTTTTTTGCTTTCAGTATATTCGGGTATTGCCCAACTAGCTGAGGGATATGAGAGATTGGATGTGCTCCATGTCTGAGTGTATTAAGAAGTCAACTCCTTCCTGTTTTGTGCTAATTTTCATTTCAGATGAGGGTTCTAGTCTTGAGAGTGGAGTATCCACTGGTCTTCATTAGGGAAAGCATGTTCACCGTGGAGGTTTACGGTTTGAGGGGAAGGTTGAGGGATCAGGGGAAGTCCCGTCTTATATTTTTGTTTTTCTTTTTTCTCTTTCTTGCAAAAAATGTAATCATGCAACAATATATATGGAAAAAAATGCATTTTCCTTTTTATTATATTTTTCTCTTTATTTAACGAGTTATCGTATATGATCTTTTAATTTTCTTCGGAGATTGTTTTATTTTATAGAGATGAGTATAATAATGAAAAGGCAAAATTTATATTTCCAAAATAATTAAAGTAACTCATAGGTTAATATTTCTTTTTCAAAGAAAGATTTTTTTTAGTTCTAATCAAGAAAGGAAAATATTGTTTTTAGTAACAATTTATTTTGATAATGAAAATGTTTTTTTGAGGAAAACACATCTTAAATAAATAAGAAAAAAGAGTAATTTAAAACAAATTACCTGGGGGTAGTTTTTCAAATAATGATTTTTTTGGAAATTGATTTAGTAAAAGTGAAAAAGGGTAATTTTCCAAAATAAGGTGGGTGTCGATCGGCATACCCGTATCAACATGGGGGTTAAGTAAAATCATCCCTAGGCTTTGATTGCACTTTACTTCATACCAGTGTACTTTTTGTAAGGCTGAGAATTAGACGAATTCCTCGAAATTTTACTTTTTGCCAAGGATTTTGGTTATTAAAAGAGGGGGTATGGGATGTGCTTTCCTCACCAATGCCAACATTTCTTTTCTTGCTTCTCATTTCCTATTCCCCAACTGGCTCTTCTCATGTATGAATAATTATCCTCTTATCTTGATGGTCTGGAGGCCATGTGCCTTCACAATGTTGACTATGATACTATCAAGTCTCTCTGTGTTTCTCTATGGCATGATCGAGCCATAGTTTGGAACTTGCTAGTAGTGGCAGTAGAATTCTTGTACACTGAGGACCATGTCTTACGTTTTTGGTCTGGACGAGGTCTGTCCTACCTATGAGGAATTCTCAACAACGTTGGGGGTTAGCCCCAGTGTCGCGATAGACACACCCAATTTTTAAAATCTCCTTGAGCATTTCTAATGGATTTGTACCATATTTCTACTTTGGTGGATCATCCGTTGGTTAGTCTAGGGGCTATTTCTCTTCATGTGGTTATGTATTGAGTGTGCCTGAGGGGCATTGATGTGCTACCTTTGTCAGAGTTATTACTTTGGGAATTACTGTGAGGATTTTACTAGTGACAGGGGAATTAAGGGTTGATCCCCAAGTGGTTGCGATAGCAACATGGATGTCTCATTTCCATAATCCTTCGACGTGGTGTTGGAGTAGACCCTTACTGGTCTTGATGCTCGGAAAGAGGGTCATTCTAATTTTTTGAGGGGATGCTAGAAATTTTGTTCATGTGTCTTGGAGAGAGGTTTCATCTTGTGACCCTTCATGAGTATCACTTGGTGGGTGTGCCTAATTTCTTTGTTTGGCCCTTCTTTAGTTTTACCCGATCGGTAAAGAATGGGGTCAACAGGTTTGTGGATTCCAGAGCCTAGTGTCATCATTGGTCAATTCCATGGTGGGGAGACTTGCAACTTGTTTTACAGCTTAAAGAGTACCGGTATGTTCGGTTGGTTAGCCTTCATCAGTCTTCCTTTTATTTCCCATGGTGGATTCTACGCCAAGTTGAATAGGAAAAAATTATGCCTCATCGCATAAAGAACTTCTTCTTGATGGAAGACTTGATTGAATCATTACAAATGATGTTGGGATCCTTGTAGCAGCTCCCCTTACTTTCTACGCATCCATCATAGTCTGTAGGAGGGGCCTAACATGTGTATGAGGACTACCTAAAGTGGTTGTGGAAGCATGTTGTGGGGAAGATCATGGAGGGAGAAACTAGGCAAAGGTATCTCGCCGCCTTTGAATCCTTGGAAAAAGGTGTTATGGTATTATTCATACTTGTTAGTCTGTACTGCTCCATGTAGCGCATACGAAGTGTTAACTGGGAGTGGGATACTTAGGAACCTCTGAGGGCTGGGAATAATGACGAAGAGGGGCCGTCGAGCACTTAAAGGCAATGACTTGTGAAGCTTAGGTATTTTTTGTGAAGCTAGGTTAATTTGGGTGTTTTAAATTTTTGGGGTTTTAAATTATTTTTATGAATCTTAGTAAGTATTAGGTTTTAAGATGTTTTAGTTAGTGGGAGGGGGTGGTCTGTTTAGCTCCCTTCACTGATACTTCATGTAACACAGATGTATTCCTTTGTTAAAAATAAAAATGATTTTGATCATTTTTTGTTGTGACACTTAATGAGTTTTCATTTAAATTTCCTATACAATTCGCTAAGGCATACATAATCCTTTTGTTCGTGTAAATGATAAAATGTACAATCGTTCTCGGGGGTTAGAAAAGAATAGCATTTTGAGCAAAAAGGGGAACCAGGCCCATGTGTAGATTATAGGCCGCCCACATACCTCTAGGGGTTTTGAAAATTTTCATGAGTTTCATATTAAAAAGAAAATGTTGTTAAGAGGATCAGGTCCAACATAGTTCAGGGTAGGGGTGATTTTTTTAATTAAATGGGGATGAGAAGAGTCATAGCGCGCCAAGATTTTGAACTAAGACTAAAATTTCTTTAGATAGTCCAGGCTGGCTGGACGTGCCATCTCTTCTCTGTTGAGGTCTGTGATTATAGAGGCATCACCTGAAAGAATTTTCTTCACAACGTAGGTGCCACCCCCAATTTGGTTTGAATTTCCCTATGCGGTCCCTGACGGGTTCTATGATCACTTTAAGGGAAAGGTATCCTTCTTGGACACCATGGTCCTTGATTAATTGGTTGAATGATTGCGCTATCCTGTGATAATACCCCAATATATGGCATAGTGCATTAAGTCTATTTTCATCCAAGGGTGATAGTTTGTCAAAGCGACTCTGGTGCCAATCTTCTTCACCAACTTTTCTTTCGAGCATGATGCATAGTGAAGGTATTTTTAGTTCAATGAGTAAGACTATTAGGTGTTCTAATTGAACTTCGGTAGCCCCAAAGGGCATAAGTGATCTGATCGACCTAATCTCCATAACTCTCGATCATCCCGAGGCTCTTGTTGGCAGCTTCAACAGCACCATTGGTCTGGGTTTGGTAGGGAGACGATTTATGGGGAACTTTGTGAGTAGTTCGTCAACTTATTCTATGACTTTGGCTTTGAACTAGTTTCCACTATCGGATACTAACCCGTGGTGTATTCCGTATCAATAAATGATGTTCTTTATGATGAACTTGGCCACTTTCTTAGCATTTAGCACTGAGTCTGACTTGTCTTTGACCCATTTCGTGAAGTAATCAATGGCAACCAAGATGAATTTATCACCCTTTAAATCTTTGGAAGTAACCTTCCCTATTATTTTAATGACCCAAGTGGAGAAAGGGCATGGAGAGATCATGTTTTATAGTTCACGATGAGGTAAGTGTTGGATATTGGCAAACTGCTGGCATTTTAGGCATTTTCGAATGTAGGCAGTGCAATATTGAACCCTGGTAGTTCCATAGTACCCTTAACAGATGATCTTCTAAGTAAGCATATGACCATTCACGTGGGTCCTGCATTCCCCACTTTGTATTTTCTATATCATTTATTTAACAGCAGTCTCTACTGTGCAATGCAAATGATTTTCTCGAAGTTTCTCCTAAAAAGATCTTTATCGCATATGATATACTAGGCAAACAATTTGCGAAGGGTCACATGGTCTTTCTTATCTGTGTCTTAGGTATACCTACCATGTTAAAGGATGCACAAAATGTCATAGAACCATAGCCCGATGATGTTGAAATATTCCTCAGTGACAAGCTCATTGTGGTAGCAGTGGGGGGCATAGCTTATTTCTTAACCAGGAAAGGAGCCATTGTTATTCCCTTTGGTATATTGACCCTGGAGGCCAGGGTAGAAAGGGAATCGTCTAGGTCGTTATTTTCATGAGTAAAGTAATGAAAGGTGACATCTTTGAACTAGGATGATAGCTCTTTTAGGTGGGCGTGGAAGGGTAGGAGATTCTCATCTTTGACTTTCCATTTTCTAAGTATTGTTCGATAATGAGGGCAGAGCGTATGTAGACGTCTAAGTGCCGAATTCCTTTCTTCACGAAATTTTTTAGACCTATAATTCATGCCTCATACTCAGTCATGTTATTGGCCCATGAGAAATCTAATTTGATGGCAGTAAGGGTGTGAGAGTCATCAGAGGCAATCATGCCCCAATAACATATCCTTGCTTATTGGAAGCTCCATCAAAGAACATTTTCCATATAAGGTCCTCTTGATATGTGCAAAAGATATATTCATACGGGAATTTAGATACCCAAACATTAGTTCGTTCCATGGGGTAATCAGCAAGGTAGTCGGAGATGGCTCTCCCTTTCATATCTTTCACGTGACGTACACAATATAAAATTTGGCTAAAAACATCAATCAATGGGCCATTTGGCGGGACAAATAGGGTTTTTCTACCAGGTATTTGATGGGATCCATAAGGAATACTAGTTTGAGAGGGAATGCAAGCATGTAGTGTCATAACTTTTGTGTGACCTAAACCAGGGCGACACATGCTTTCTCTATAGAAGAGTAGTTGACCTCGTAGCTGTCCAATTTTTGACTAGCATGATAAATGGATCTTTCCTTACATGATTATTTAATATATTAGGCTAGAAAATCCCCTGTTGTAGTATCTGTGATAGTCAAGTATAAGAGGAGAGGGCGACCTATCTGTAAAGGCATGAGTGTCGGAGGTCGGGTGAGGTATTTCTTAGTTTGGTCAAAGGATTATTGGTAGTACTCATTCCAAACTTTAGGTAAATACCTTTGAAGAAGTTTGAAAATGTTTTCGAAGATAGAAGTCAGTTGACTGATGAATAGAGTGATATAATGAAGTTTGCCCAGGATTCCTCAAACTTTCTTCTCCATCCATTGTGGTGGCATCTCAAGTATAGATTTTAGTTTAGTATGGTCTTCTTTGATTCCCTCCCCACTAACCATGAATCCCAAGAGTTTTCCTTTCGTTACATCGAAAACACATTTTTATGGATATAGTCGCATCTATTATTATTCCGATCGTTCGAAGAACTATCGGAGGATGGGAGTATGACATTTTTGAGTCCTAGATATAATCATCATGTCGTCTACGTAGAATTCAACCTCCTTGTGAATAAGGTCATGAATGATGGTTATGTTATCCCTTTAGTAGGTAGCCCCAACTCTCTTGAGTCTGAATGGAATGGCAGTATAAGAGAAAGTCCCCCATGGGGTGATGAAGGCGGTTTTCTCCTAATGGTGAGGGTGCATCTGTATCCAATTATATCTAGAACATCAATCAAAAAATTACTTAAGGGTATGGAGAGTCGTGTTTTCCACGAGCATGTCGATGTTGGGTAGTGGGTAATGGTCCTTTGGGTATGCTTTATTTAAATCCCGATAGTCTATGCCCATGTGGACTTTTCCTATGAATTTCGCATGGGGATGATATTAGTGAGCCATGCTGGGTGTATGACTACACAAACGAAACCCACCTTCAATTGCTTGATTACTTCCTCTTTAACTTTGAGTGGCCATTCGATATAGAGTTTCCCTAGCTTATTTTTGGCCGACTTGTATTCTTGGAATGTCGAGATATCCTTTTGAGTTATTTTTAGGTCAATTTCTGGCATATAATTATAGGACCATGCAAAGACGTCCAAGAATTCTTTCAGTAGTTCTTCAAATTGTGCATGGTCATGCTCATTAAGGGTGGACCTTATCTTAATCTCGTGTTAATGGATACTAGAATCGAAATTAATAGCAATGGTCTCATCATCATTAATTCGATGTGATTATGTTGTTTATTATTCTCCTAATTAAGATCAGTTAAGAATCATTCATTTTAAAAATCATTATCATCTAATTTTTTTATTAGAATCAACTCAATTAATATAAGGCACAACAAAATACTCAAAATCCTCAATTATTTTATTTTCAAGTAAAGTATCATTGAGAACCTCATCAAAAAATGTTTTAGTTACATTGATATCAGGAAAAGGAAAAACGACATCAGGTGAAAAGACTTGGATAGGGTAAATATCTAGGTTAGGTTGAATTTGAACAAGTTGGACTGATATTCCATTCCAGTTGAGGAGAGGCATGTCAGCAGCTTTGATTCAAGTGGACGGGTTTGACGATACAACAACTAAACATGTCATGCAGAGACTCAACCCCAGTGTTTACAGGTCAAATAAGATTTCGAAATCATTTTCCTCAGAGTCTTCGATAATTATCACGACTTTTTTTATAAGAGGTTGCATTTCATGTTTAAAGACTTTATCCCAAGAGATACTATCTTGAAAGAAGATTTTTAGCCCTGGTTTCATATTCTTATCAACATGGTTGTACTATGATTCAAGAAAGCGACAGAAGAGAATGTCTGCACCCTCCTGTATAAATATTCCATTCAAACAGTCTCCTAAAAGAGTCCTTTCATGTCCTAAGCTTCTTTTTATCTCGGTCGATGGAGAACTTTTAGTTCATATGGGGAGGGTTGGTAACACACGCCACATGGGGGAAGTCCTCATTCAGGAATTTGGGGTCGAGGATCCATTGCTGACATCTTTGTAACCCCATTATGGTCATGAAGTGCATATTATTAAAAATATAAATCACATTGATATTGCCATGAGGGTTGTATTCTAGACGAACTCAGTCTTTGAAATTTTCCTTGTAAGGGATGGTGAGCGGATCCATTCTGAAACCAGAGAGGATCATCATATTCGTCCAATGCTAGATTTACAATACTGAATTGCTAGTTCTAGCATTATCTATAATGTCATCATCACCTAAAATGGTTATAATTTGAATTTTGGGAAAAAAAATTAGTTTCTGATGAAAGGAAAAGGATACTCCTCATGGAGTAGATTGAAGCATGTGAGTATGTTAATGACTTGAAACTTGTTGGAAGGATTGATAAGGCTAGCCCCAAGTGTGAGTTTTATCTGACACCTTACTTCTTGAAAAGTATTATCATAAGCACATATGACGGTAGTATTCGGAGTGAGATCACTGGTTTTGAGTCCCAAACAGTTAAAGGTTTTGAGAGGACAAACATTGAGACAAATTCCATTATCTGCAAGTGAAAGTGGGATTGTCTTTCCCAAGACTTCAATGGAGATGTTGATAGTATGATTGTGGTCAGGGCCAAACCTTGGTATCTCTTCTTCGAAAAAGGAGAGGAGTCTGGAAGAGGTCACGGACCCAACCAGATTTACGGATTCTTCAGGAGTAATGGAAGGAAGGACTATGGGCCAGGTGAGGATCGTTATCAAGGCATTCCAGTGAAACTTAGAGGATATAAAAAGACCTCATATAGTGATATTATCTTGGTCATTCTTCATCTAATCAAGGACTTTCCTTTCTACGATGGTTATTTTTGGTATGGGAAGTTCTGTGATAAATCCCTTCCTCTTATCTATTTCGATTGTATGAGTAATTAGATATTTGAAGTTTTTTTGTGATCTAGTCGTGTGGTTTACCCAAGTGGGAAAGAATAAGAATCCCGTGGATTCATCTACCTTGAGTTGAACGACCACCTTATTTGTTTCACCCAACTAATCTTTGAAGGATATCATTCCACATAGGCAATCTACTCGATAGACTTTTTCCTAACTTGGGTCATCATTTAAGTTGTCAAAATCATCGCCTTATCCGAAGGCAACTATGTATTTTCACCAAGAGTGATCAATACACTCGACGACCTCAACGGCTTCATCATACAAATATTACCACTTATCAAGGAAGTGCAGAAGTGAAGGGACCGACCATTCCTAGAGCTTGAAAGCAGTGAGAAACTTAGAAATGTTGTAGATTTCACTTATTTATCGAAACATATCGTCCATGGTCTATGCCACATCATCTAGACTGACTTATTCAATAGGTACCACCCATTCATCTGATTACTAATCCCACTTTTGGGTTTTAATGAACAAGCTGCTAAATTTTTGACAATCAACAGTCATCTCAATGAGAAATTTCAACCCAAAATCTAAGAGTTAGTTCGAGACAGTCGGAACTGCATGTCTCCCCTCCTCTTTGAGTAATGCAATACCTTGCAAGGAGTGACGAAGATTGATCAGTCAATCATATAAGATGTATGAGAGAATATGGTCAAACCTTGAGAGTTTTATGTGAGATTATAGCGATGATGAGTGCTTTGCTAGGCACAATTTGAGTAAATCGATTAAATTCCGGGTTTCTTTTTAGAAAGATTGCGCTTTTATGTGCTGGAAATGGGTTATGAGTGGTTTTAGATTTAGGATTAATCAGTGAGGCGATGATACCCTGGTCAATTACGCCTTGGATTATGTTCCTAAGGTGGGAACATTTGTTAGTGGTATGACCTACAAATTGGTGCAAATCACAACGAGCATAAGGTTTGAAGTTTTTAATAAGTGGATCTTGAAGTGGAAGGGGTTTAATAATGTTTTGTTTTAACAATTTTTTCTAGGCTTTGTACTCTTTCTTGGCATGATTATGGTGAATTTTCGATGCTGAAGAGGTTACGGGTTATGAAATGTTATTGATGGTTGAGACTGCAGCACCGACTTGCTTCTCATACTTCTATGGAGTAAACTATCCGATTATTTTCTTTTATTCATATTCGACTTTGGTATTGCCTTCCTCAATTTCTACTCCATCTTCTCGAAGGGCTCAAAAGTGTGGGTAATACTATACTCTTAAGGATGTTGGTATATGAGGCAAGAAGTATTTCTTTATAATACTGACTTATTCCTCCTAAGAGGGTCTTTTGGTCATGTAGCAGCTTTCTCTCTCCACCTTCCTATGAAGTTACTCATTATTTTCCCAGGGCTTTGATTAAGAAGCATTACTCGGAGCATAACCTCTAGTTCTTCATTATACTTATACTTAGACATGATTTCTTGGGTGATATCCTCCCAATTATGGATTTATGATTCCTCGAGAGACAGAAACCACCGGAGGGAACTTTATTTCAAGGTGTAATGAAATATCTGGTCCATTATCTCTTGGGAGGAACCACGAAGGGTCATGTCTCGGTGATAGCTTTCAAGATGAATGATTGGGGGTCCACTTCACCCGATTTTCTCAATGTCTGGCATCTTAAACGTTTTTGGCCATCTAGCTTCGGGATAAGAATACACATGGGTGTAGTCCATGTAGTTCCTAGATATCTTGACTTGTTAAAACTTCTTCAACATTAAATTAAGGTATTTCTTATCTTTTTCAGTTCTTTCTCTTTTTGATCCACGGGTACCGGAAAATTAGCCCCTTGTTGTGCAAGGTTCAAAATAGGGAGTTGAGTTAGTGGCGGCCCATTGGTAGGAGAGGAACTCGGTGAATGATGATACTCTTTTGGGACCCAAAATGTATTGGGAGCAGATGGATCCACGACACCAACAAAGTGAACCTCAGTCTCTTTGGGAATCCGGGCTCAACGATGCTGCATTTCATGGAACTCTATTTGACGATGTCAATTTTGGCACTGATTTGGGTTACGACAAATATCAGATATGGCTACACAATTGGTGCTTCGTCAGTTTTCTCCATGTATATATCGTGGAGGTGGATTTGAAATTCGAACGAACTAGTAGAAAAAGCGATGGAGCTTCGGGGTAGTTTGATAAAAGACCGAAGACAATAGGGAGCCATGCCAAAATTGGGCATGCGATCGACCTGAGAGGGAAAACAGTTCGAAATTATTTGCAAAAGAAGGAGCGAGAATTTTTTTGTATTTTGGAAGGAGGAGAATTTTTTTGGGGGTATTTTTAATTTTAAAGAGAGAAGAAAAATAAAAAGAATTCCATTATTATTATTATTATTATTATTATTATTATTATTATTATTATTATTATTATTATTATTATTATTATTATTATTATTATTATTATTATTTGGATTTCGCTTATATTAGGTTTGCCTAAATGCAGAAAAAATTCTGGACAGGACTCGAGCTTGGGAAAATAGGGTTATGTAAAATACGGTTTGACTTGTTTCCAGGCTCATGGAGAGGGTCCTATTTTGAAAAAGGCAAAATAGTGTAAAAATTATGGTTGTATGGCTACCCGTAATTTTAGTAGAGTTTCTCGTGGTAACTAGCAATCTAAATATGTGTTCCCAAGGTTTGACACCTATATGAGGTTTATGCAATTGTTGGGTTAGTGGAAGGATTCCCCTTTTGGCTTGACTTCCACGATATACCTCTTGCTTATAAGGGCATCCATTCAATAGTATGTGCAAACAAGCCATTTGATATACCTTAGTATATGTGAATTGCCTCACTATATACCTTGTGGCGATAGTAAATGTGAGATATAATTTGATATACTCGACGTACATGAACGAGTTCCTTTCTACATACCTCCCGTCATGAGTTCGGCCAATAAGTACGATGTGGGAGAACCATTCAAAATACATTGAAGGTACGATACCAATGGAAGGTGAGAGTCATATCGCTAAGCCTAACTGCACCATATAAGACGAGCGCCCATGTCAAAGTGACCCCCATTATGGGAATTTTTTTTTGCCAATATTGCCATGCTCTTGGTGATGTAGTGTGTAAAAATGCATGAGTCTCAATTTGTATATTTTGGAAAGATAGTGTTTTATTAATTTCTGTGATGAGCAAAGGTAGCACTATATTAATGAGGATCAATATACAAGTATTATGAAAAGTAAATCTAACATGGAGACTGTACATACGCATTAATATATGAGGGTGAGTAAGTAAATGGGAATATACACAAATGAGTGTGTGTGGTAGTGAACATATAAATGTTACAACTACAAGTGGTGTGTGGCAAGATTAAGTTGAACATAAATATATATACAAGTGTGGGAAGTGTTGGTGTGTGCTAGTGAAGCCTAAGCATGGATATTATGAGTGGAATATGAAGCATTTGAATAAAAGTGAAGCTAATTGCAAGTGTGTGGCATGTACTGGAGAGTATATACAAGTGTGTGAAGTGTATAAGTGAGTGAAAAGTGATATATTCATGAGGTAGATAAAATTAAATAAAGGAGAAAATAAAAATAGATTCTAGTCCTCTTAAAAGGTCTAGTCCTATTAAAAAGTCATACAGAAATAGATTCACCACTATAGCCATTCCAATGGGGGCTAGGAGGGCTTTCCTATTCTGTGGGTGTGCATAGGAAGGAATGCTTTCTCCGTGCGCTCAGTCGTCATCAATGTGGGGTAATATATAGATATAGAGCCACCAGCCTATTTGTACAAAGTAGGAAAAATAAATTTTGCCGCCGCGAGAGAATGGCATCAAGGACATTACTGATGCTTGTGAAACTAAGTAGTTCAATGGCCCGAGGACTAATTTAAGGAATGTGAAGGTGTTAGGAACCCATCCTTCCCTTTCAGTCTCTTATGGGAATGTGTGAATCTTCTCGTTTTAAACTCAGTCAAGTGTGTGATTATATGCATAACATAGATAGATAATGAAATCGTTTATCTCGTGTCATGGACAAGGATGGAGTGAATTCATCCTTAGGAGTGTTCCCAGAACGTAATAATTCAAAATATAATGTAGGTGTTTATCGAATCAAAAGTCGTTATGGGAGAATGAATATATGCATCGGACAAGACACAAGCATGCAAGAATGTGGCATCCATTAAGAATATGAACACACAGGCACACACACACACACACACACACACACACACACACACACATATATATATATATATATATATAATACAAACATAAAAAATGAGCATAATGGAGGACTCGAGTCTAGGGATTTGCCAAAGACGCCTACATAACCTAAAGGGCATCAAAGTCCATGTAGTTCGAAGATAACATAGGGTGGAGTTTAACACATAAATCCAAATGGGGGAGTTCTCTAATATGTGTGTATAGATAACGTGCTTTAAGTGTGAGAATGTGTTGTGAGAACCCCTCTTCTGGAATTTATAGATAAACTCCCTTTTTCTTGTTTTTAGATTTTTTTGGGGAATTAAATTATGTGAAAATACTAATAATAAAGGTTTGAGATTAAGGTATGTGATGTAATGAGATAAAGCGCTAAATTAAAAATAAATCAAGTAATGCTAAAATAAGAGAATTTAGAGAAAATGATAGATAATTGGACCTCCTTATGAAGAATTGAAGTGGATCTTGACTGTAGATATGCTGATATTGCAATGAGGTGAAGGTGATATGTGGAGATAAGGGAATAAATAAATAATTTATGAAAAGGATGGAAGGAATGTGGAAAATGGGATTTTTAGGAGGGGATTAGCTCTGAATTCGACAAAATGTGATCTAAATTGCTGAGAGGGATGTTTAGGTGTGCCTTTCAAACTGAGGTTATGGTCTCTATTTATAGATCTAAGGGGGTGCCAATCGAAAGGGTCTTGTACCTAGCTATCGGCATAGAACCGTTGAGACGCTGGTGATACAAAGGGTCTTAGGGTGCCATTCGGCAGTCTGAGACAAATTTTACAAAAAAATAGTCGTAAAATACAGACCATAAGTCAGAATCATACATGGGATTAATTGTTAGAAAGGGTATTCAGAGCCATTTTGGTCATTAGACACGAAATATTTGGAGGAAAATGGATCATTCATTTGAATGGTAAGGCTGATTCTCGCACGGGATGGGCCATTGGAATAGGTATTCAGATACCTTTGAGATTTCATTTTGTTTCATATGGTTCAGAGAGTTGACTAAGGTTGAACGGGTCCCAGAAGAGCTTAGTGACCTTTCGGAGTAAAATTAGTCATTCGTTCGTACCGTAAGGCTTATTCGCTTATGGGGTGGACCTTGTAAAGAGTATTCAAATCCATTAAAATATTCATTAACCTATGCTCAATATGGAGAGATGGTTGGGGTCAAACGAGGCATAAGAGTGCCCGGTGGTCTCTAGATCATTTTTAGGGGTAAAATGGACCGTTCGTCCGAATCGTAAGGCCGATTCGCGCATGGGGAAGACCATTGGAAATGGGATTTAGGTCCCTTTAAAAATACATTGAGCTTACACTCAAGTAAAAAACATAACCTAAGTCAAACGATATCTAAAAGCGCCTGGTGGCATCCAGGTTGGTTTTCGATAGTGAAATGTACCCTTCGTCCGGAACATAAGGTTGATTCACTCATGGGATGGTTTGTTCAAAAATAATTTTAGAGGTGTTCTAAGATTCATTGAGCTTCCACTCAGATGATAAAGTTGTCAAAAGTCAAACAAGATCCAAGATCACCCGGTGGTCCTTAGATCGGTACTCAGAGTATGACCTAGGATTTACAGTGAACGGATGAGAGCTAGGGAGCTAAGGAGGTTCTTAGGGGTCTTAGGATGGGAGGAATATTATTACAAAAGCCAAAATAGAAAGAAAACTTACAATTTACAAGGAAATTTTTACAGTACTATTGTTGCTGGATATCTGTGAGGTCCCTGCTTCTAATCTAGTTAATAGTAGAAAAAGAAGACGCTAAAGAGCTGCTTTAATCATATATCTTTATATAATAAGACATATTATTTAACGAAATGAGTGGAATTACAACTTATAAGTTTACAACTCATAAAAATATAAACTTTATATGCTTAGTGAAAAGGAGTGGTTAAGAGCTAGATTACTTGCAGAACATAGAAACTTAGACTTTTATACAAAACGAGCTATACAATATAAAAACCAAAAAGAACTTTCAAGATTTCTTGTTGTTAATTTGATAATTATAAATATAAAAGAAAGAACTCGGAAATATAAACTAGAAATAGAAATCTTAGGAGAAAAAGGATGCTTAGGATAGTTAATGATAAGTGAAAACAAATTTTTAAAAGAAAGACCACGTATTGAATATAATATTTTAG
Organism: Sambucus nigra; assembly: GCA_949130495.1. Taxonomy (NCBI): domain Eukaryota; kingdom Viridiplantae; phylum Streptophyta; class Magnoliopsida; order Dipsacales; family Adoxaceae; genus Sambucus; species Sambucus nigra. The sequence continues at coordinate 343,669,905 of OX422207.1, read as the reverse complement.
ATAACGCTAAAATAAAAATAAAAGAAAATATAAAAAATAAAGACCATATTACCGCAACTATTAATAAGTGGATAATGAAAATAACAAATGAAAAAATTCACCAATATAAGTTAGAATTAGAAATTTTAAGCGAAAAAGGAAGATTTTAATGATTTATGACAACTGAAAAACAACGAATTAAAAACTCCATGACACTTAGAAGATAAATAATAAAAATTACCTATAAATTTTTAGAAATAATAAAAGATCGCAAAGACACACAAATAATTGAAGACAGTAAATATTTAATAAATAAACAAGAAAAAGCATTAATAGCTTTAGAAACTAGGTTAGGAGTATTAGCAGAAAGAGGAAGACTAGGATAAATACACGAGTAGTAATACTAATAGTATAATAGAAAGAATTAAAAAACTAGAAGAAAATCAGGATTTTTTTTTTTTTTTCAAAGACTACAATTTATTCATATGGGGTAGAAGAACTAGCCTCTTCTAAATAGCTAACATCCTTGTAAGAAACAAGCGAAAATTTGACAGAAAATGCAAATGAGATTTAACTTAAGAACTCCTAATGGGGGAAATTCCCATTTGATCTGCAACCTCTTATTGAAAGCATTTGAAATTTTTTGAGCTGAAATAGATTGAATCTGGAGATGAATTTGAAAAAGAACAGTAGACACACTAGGACTGCCTTCATCGTACTTGCATTTATTTCTCAAACACCATAAGCACCAACAAACTATGGCAGGGACAATAATTGAGACACCATGGTTTAATTTAACCCCATACAACCACCATTGAAATAATTGATTTCGGAAGCCGCCACCTTTACTTCTTTGAATTCCATATTCTTTGGTAATATTATCCCAAACTGAGTCTGCTATGTATCCCTTCTCAAAAATATGATCAGTTGTTTCTTCTTGCGGTCGCAAACAACATTGGCATTTAGAGGGACCTCTTATCCCAATAGATTTAATTTTCTCATCTGTAGGAAGCAGATTATTCATGAGTTCCCACATAAAAATCGAAATTTTCACTGGAAGGGAACTATGCCATATAAATTTTGTGCTCATTCTTGAAACTCCTCTAAGTCTACTTATACTCCAAGCTGAAGAGGTGGAAAAAGATCCAGAAGTAGATGGCTTCTAGATCAAAGTGTCTGGTAAGTTAGGGAAAAATTCTTGAAAATTAAGCATCTGGACAGCAATGTCTGGCTTGAAGAAATTCATAACCTTTTCCTTATTCCATTTTCTATCCGGAAACCAAAAATCTTTTAAAAGTCCTGCTTCGACTTCTGTAGCATTCTTACAATCAGCTATGCCCCAATTGTCTTTGATAACATTAATTTTACCTTCTCCTATAATCCACTCCATATACTCTTCTGCTTTGTCTCTGATAGCACACATTCTATTCCATGTTTGCCTCCCCCCCTCATTGGAGCAACTGTCGGGTGATGTTTCCTACAGTAGGCTGCTTGCATAAATTTAGACCACAGGGAGTTTTGATTTCTAAAATGCCACCACAACTTCATACTTTGAGCTGAATTTACATCTTGAAGAAGTCTGATACCCAATCCACCTTCGTTAATAGGTTTTGCAATCTTATCCCAACTACACCATTGATGCCTATGCTCGCCAAAATTAGAACTCCAAAAGAATTTTGAGAAAAGAGAGTTTATTCTTTTAAAAATAGCCTTGGGAGGACTAATAGCGGATAACAGGTACATAGGGATGGAAGAAAGAACTGACTTGAGGAGAACTAATTTACCACCTGTACTCAAACATTTGGACTTCCAGCCTTGAATTTTACTCTTAATTTTTTGAACCAAATCTTCAAAGAAAATGATCTTCTTTCTTCCACTGAAAATTGGGCAGCCTAGATAGGTGATTGGGTCTTCTTTAACCTGCATTCCAGTACTTTCCTTCAGCTTGTTAACCATTCTAGAACTTAGTTTCTTGGAGACCAGTTATAGCTTTTGGATCTATTAATGAGTTGGCCTGACACATGTTCATATCGACTTAACACCTTCATTATTTGCTTAGCTTCCCTCTTCAATCCTGAGCTAAATATGATGATATCATCTGTAAAAGAAAAATGGTTAAAACAGGGGCTGCCAAGTGGCATTTTGTATCCCACATAAGAGGGATTAGACATAAGTTTTTCCAGGTTTTTTGAGAGAGCATCTGCCATTATGATGAAAAGGCTTGGGGACAGAGGGTCCCCTTGCCTTAACCCTCTATAAGATTTGAAGAAGCCTGCATTTTCTCCATTGATCAATACTGTAAACCAAGCATTGGATACCAATCTCCAAACCATATCCAACCATCTTTCACAGAATCCCATCCTTCTCATAACATTGATAAGAAACAACCAGGACACTCTATCGTAAGCCATAGCCATATCCATCTTCAATAAGATATTACCTCCAAAGTTTTTATTATGAATTGTAGATATACATTCTTGGGCCAAAAGAACATTCTCTGTAATAAGTCTACCTCTAATGAAACCTGATTGGGAAGGAGAAATGATTTTATGAAGAATAGTAGCTACTCTATCATTCAATATTCTAGAGAATATTTTATTGATAAAGTTTTGCATACTAATTGGTCTAAAATCATTGAAAGTTTGAGGGTTCTCCTTTTTAGGGATCAAAACAATTTTAGTAGAGGTAGTCACCATTGGGAGAGAATAACCTGCAAAAAAACTGTGAACAGCCTTGAGAACATCCAATTTGATATCCTCCCAGAAGAAGGTGAAAAAATAGCCATTGAAACCATCAACACCTGGACCACTGGCTGCATTAAGGCCCTTCACTGCTGTCTCTACTTCTTCCAAATTAGCCCATTCAATAAGACCTTGTTCATGAGCTCATCCACCGAATGTGGAACACATTGCAAAAACTGCTCTTCTTCTCTCGGATTGCTTGTTAGATCAGATTGGAACATATCTGAAAAATGTTGAACTGCTTCTGATTGAATTTCCTCTTTAGTCTCTGCCCAAGTACTATCCTTCTTTCTTATTCTTGAAATGTGTAATTTCCTTTGTTGTCTTTTGACACATCTGTGGAAGTAAGCTAAGTTCCTATCTCCTTCAGTAGTCCACGTATCCTTAGACTTTTGTGCCCAAAATTCGGCTTCAATCTTCAGGCTTTGATTACTAATCGCATTGATCTGAAATAACCTCTCTCTATTAAGCTCTGATTGGTCATTTTCGAAATCCAATTCAGCTTGTAAAAGCTGATCTTCAGAATCCCTAGAAGACTGAAAAATATCTCCATAGGCTTGTTTACTCCACCTACTAAGCTTACCCCTTATAGCTTTTAATTTCATCGAAATGGACACAATCGGATTAGAGCATTCCACTTCTCTCCAGGTGGATCGAACTATGTTAATACAGTCTTCCTTCACAGTCCACAAATTGAGAAACTTGAATGATTTTTTAGGCATAGAATTTATCCCCTTTCTAGTCAGGAGAAGGGGATTATGGTCTGACATACTTCTATTCAGATGTTGGACTTCCCAAACATAACCCAAATCAAGACATTTTTTATTCATCAGCACTCGATCCAACCTACACCAAACACTATTTTCTGGACTTCTTTTGTTATGCCAAGTGTATTTAGAACCTCTATATCCTACATCAACAAGCCCATTATTATCAATACACTCAAGGAATTCATACATGGCTCCAATATTCACAGGATTACCACCAGCTTTTTCACTGGGATTTGTGATGATATTAAAATCACCACCGATTAACCAAGTTGAGTTATGGTCAATTGCAGTCAAATAGTCCCATAAAATTCTTCTAACATTTCTAATACAACTTGCATAAACAAAGCTACACAACACTGATTGATTATTACCTTCCCAACTGACTTTAAAGGAGATGCACTGCTGCATATCAGAATGAACTTCCCACTGAATTTCTTCTCTAAAAAAACACCATATCTTGCTATTCTGATTGGCTTGACAAGAAGAGAAGCCTAACTTCAACATGAAACTTCTAATAAACTCATAATTTTTCTTTGGTTCCAACACTACCAACACTTGAAATTTATGGACATTGTTAAGTCTTTTAAGTCTTCGAAGAGCACCTTTTTTCGAAATCCCCCTAATATTCCAAATTAAAGCTGCTAACATTTGGAAGTTTTAGGAAATTTGGAGTTTGAGTGTGACCTTAACAATATCATAGAGTTATTACCTGAATCCCCCTGTAGCCCTCCTTTGAGAAGAGACTTTTTCTTACTGTAAACAGTGGTAAAGCCGTCTTGTTCTGAAGTTCCATTTTGAGGACTGTTATACTCCTTCTCCACCTGGATGTCTGACTTAGTTGTTATTTCCTCTAATGATTTTTTAAACTTCTGACTAACTGGCACCTCTGTAATCCCTTGATCCTCCTTAGAGTATACCTGAACTGCATCAGACAAGTCATGTATTATGGTAGCACTTCCAGTATCATGGCTAAAGGAAGCGTTTGGCTCATTTATTGTGGTCGCTACAGTATTGGAGGGAATAGAATTTTGGTCACTTGTGGGATTCTTTGCCTTTGAATAATATTTTGTGTTTGGAATATTTTGAAAGAATGAGGAAATTAAAGGTTGAGTAATCTTCTTTGGGTAAGAAATACCTTCCGCTGCTATTTCTCCTTCTTCAACATCATCTTCTACCGCAATGACATTTTCTTGAATAATATTGGCCTTTGCTGTTTGCTCTCCAAAAGACTTTATAACCCATTCTTTTGTTGAATCTTCTCTCTGATGCTCTCCTTTTTGATATTGCACTAGAACTTCATTTGATATACTTGATCCCATCTCCTTCTTAAAAAGACACTTCTCTTGCATATGGCCTTTCTTACCACAACAGAAGCAATATGCAGGAAGATCTTCATACACTATAGACTGCCAAAAGCCCGTGCCTTTAGTATTGTTACCTAATCAGACCCTTGATGGAAGAGTCTTTTTAAGATCAAGTTCCACGCAGATTCTGGACACACTAGGACGGGTTATTGAGTCAGTAGCACTGTCAATCTTGAGGGGCTTTCCTACAACTTGTCCAATAGAGAATAGAGCATTTTTATTGTACAAGTGTATAGGAAGAAGGGGAAGCAGAATCCATACAGGTACAATAGAAGATTCCTAAAGAGGATGGAAATCAATATCCCATTTAAAAGTCCGCATAGGAAATCGATGAATAAACCAAGTATCTTTCAACCAAAGCCGAAGAAAATCCTCTTCATGTTCCAAACGAATGAAGATATGTTTTTGATCCACCAGACCAATATTGAACGAGGCTTTGAGTTGGATAGAAGAAAAGAACTTACGAATAACATCAATGGAAGGTCTGCCATGTGAAAACTTGCCAACAATGGAATATTTAAAAGGAGTAGCCATTTCTAGGAGAGTGGATTCTTCAAACATTAAAGTCGGTTCCCCTTTGAATGAAGATATCTTCTGCAGCAACAATGAAGACTCCTTTTTTGAACAAACAACATCAGCAAATGATTTGGGCTTGGCGGGTGCAAGGGCAGGGTTTGAGGTATGGATAGGATCAGCGAAGATAGGGGAGATGGGATGAATGGTAGATGAAGTTTGCATGCCTTCCCTTTCGTAAGGGAAGGGAAAAGAAGCCATGCAAACCCCAGCTAGGGTTAGAGATGGCTAGGGAGAAAGTCGGCTAGGGTTGAGTTTTTGAAAAATCAGAAAAAAGGACTTTTAGATAATATAAATATTAAATTACATAATATAAAATTTGAATTAGAAAATCTAAACAAACTATTATATAAAAAAGAAGAAACACTAGAAAAATTAACTAAATTTTTATATAAAAAAGAAGAGACCCCAGAAATCAACGAATTAATGAAATTTTTAAAAAACTTAAAACATACCCTAAACCTGCTAAAACAAAACTAAACTTATTCTACTCAAAAGATGTCATCCACATCCACAAAGAGAAATAAAGAAATATATAGGATAGAAAGTTTATATAATAACGAGGAAGACACTAAAAAATATATAGAAAAAGGTATCCAAAAAACTAAAGGACAAAAATTATATAAAAAGAATATGTTAGAATTTACTAAAAAAATATATAATCACACTAGTCAAAGAAAAATATCAGCCGCCAATAGCGAAGTAATTTTGGATTAAATTACTGATGAATCCGCAAGAGAATTAGCTAAAATAAATTTAGAATCTATGCATTTAGGAGTTATAGTTATAGGATTAGTAGGATTAAATAGATTAGCAGTAGGAACTAAAGTATTAGTATATATATATGACGATAGATGGAATAATCATAAACAGACACAAATAGCTAGCGCTGAGGTAGATTTAGCAAAAAATGTAGTAGTCTTAGGATGTATACCTAATTTCTCTGTGGATACAAATAAATTCAGTAAACATATAAAAATAGCTATAAGAATAAGAGGATATAATATGACAGGACAATATAATAATCTTTTAATATATACACTATTTATGGGAAAAATATTTAATCACTATAAAATAAATTTTAAAGCCGAATTTGACTGTATAGTAAAATCATTTAATAGCAAATATGTAGAAATGATAGAAGCACAAAAAATAGGTAGTAGTATATATGAAGAAATTGAATGAAAACTACCTAGTTTAACTATAACAGACCTAAAAAACCCAGAAAAAAAATAAAATATATGAAAATCAAGTAGGACAAAGTAGTATTAAATTTAGTAGATATAAACCTATAGAAGACGAGAGTGAGTAATTATTAAATGAAAGTAATGTATTAATTATAGAGGAGCAAATAGAAGAATTATTCGAACTATTAGAAGATAAAATATACGATATAATTATAGAAAATTGCAATAATTTAACCAATGAACAATTAATAGAAAAATATGGTAATGAAGTTAAGAAAGAAATAATAATTTCAATATACTGTGCTGAAGGAACTAATGATGATAATAAAAGAAAAATAATAAATATAGGATTAGATAAATTTATAAAAGAAGAAATTATAAAAACATTAGAAGAAATAAACCCAGCCCAAGGTATGGAAACTGAATCTTCAACTACACAAACCACAAACAATAGAGCAAACGTTGACTACTGAACACATCAACATTTAGGAGCCACAAGAGAAAGATATAATGAAAATACTAACCCTTTACCAGGAAATAAAAGTAGAAGTAGATATGTATTTGACACTAGTTCTAATATAAACCAATATGGTAGTATATTAAACCTAGATAAAGTAAACCCTTTAGATTGGGAGACTGTAATAGAAATCTGGGAAAAAGGATGTTTTAGGACATGAACCTTAATAGAATTTATAAATAGAAGTGAATGTGAGGCATACTATGAAAATACACTATAAGGAAGCGTATCAAATTGGTATTTAACATATAAATTCCAAGATGAATATTCAAATTTTAAAGAAAAATTCAATGTAGAAAGATTTACGAATTTAATAAAAGAATCTTTCCTGGGAACAAATAGACTTTTACAAATAACAAAAAAATAAACAGAAGCACTAAGAAACTTAGAATAATTACAAATATATAGATTAGAATATATAGGACACTACACTAGAAAATATGTAGAATATTTTACCCAAACTGGAAGAACATCAGATTTTAGTTTATTAGATAGATAAATACAAAAATACCGGGAAAATAGGCGAAAAATATGGAAAAATTGGCCAAAATAAGATGATGCTAAAACAAACCCGTCTATAGGAGCTAGAGTTAATATAGTATATAATACACTAAAATCAGAATGCAGAAAATTAAAAGATGGAAAAGAAATTAAAAAACAATATTATCATACTTGTCAACAGTTAGATTTACCACCGCAATATGGTTGTGATAATAAAAGATAAATAACCAATAAATATAAAAAGAATAATATAAAATTTAGGAATAAAAAGAAACATAAAAAATACAAAAGTTATAAAATAAGACCTTGTAAAACCTATAAAAAATATTATAAATATAATAACTATAAAAGAGAGAGACCATGGTATAAAAAACGAACAATAAATAAAAATAATAACGAAAGTAATGAAAACAAAGACACTAAAAACATAAAGAAAGTAACAAATTTTAAATGTTTTATATGTGGAGACCCTAATCATATTAGACCCAATTGTCCATACAGAAATAAAAATAATTATATATCTAAAATAAAAGAAAAGATAAATATATTAGAGGACATTGAAGATGTCTTTGGGGATACAACAAAATTAGAAAGTATCTACGACGAATACGAAGAATTAGATAACATTAGTATATATAGTATAGAATCCTTAGAATCTATAGAATCCGAAGATAATGATATAGAAATCTTAGAACAAAGTCTAGAAGATTTAAATTTTTGTTATAATATAGAAAAATGTGAATATTATGTTTCTAAAAATAAATTGTACAAAATGCTTAAAAGAATATAAAGAAATATATTTATGCGAAACATGTAAACAAAACTTATGTACAAAATGCTATGAAGAAACAAAAAATAATAAACCTAAAGAACAAATAAGACATCATTAATATCATTTCCTACCAAAATAAAATTTTCAAATAAAACAATAAAAACAACAGCAATGTTAGACACAGAAGCAACAAAAAGTTTAATTCATGTAGACTTAGTAGAAAAAGAAGACGCTAAATAATTAAATTACCCTGTTTATATACATCAATTTAACAAAGACTCAATACCTATAACACAATGCATACAAAACATACCTATATATATAAACGATAAACAATTTATATTACCACAAACATATATAACAAACGTAAAAGGCCATCACCCTTTTATATTAGGATTAAATTTCATTCAATCTCTATCTGGAGGTTTTATGTATATACCATCAGGAATACAATTATTTAAAAAAGGAACACATATTATACCTAATAATCAATCAAATATACTAAAACAAGAAAATAAGATAATTCTTAATAATAATATAGTGTTAGAAACCAAGAAGACATAGAATATAGTAATAATAATGAAATAGACATAGAAGAAAACTATTTAAAAGAATTCATATAGAATATAGAAGATAGTCAAACACAAAAAATAGAATTTGATAAAATAAATAACATAATTTTTAAAAATACAAAACTAGAGTTAGAAGATTTAATTAGATTAGCAAGAAAAAACAGAAATAATAGGAGAAAACCCACAAAAACACTGGAATAAAAATAAAATAGAAGCTAAACTAAATATAATAAACCTTGACATGACAATAAAAACAAAAGATATATCATGCGAAATAATAGACCAAGAATAATTTAAAATACAAATTAGAGAACTTTTAAATTTAGGAGTAATTTAAAAAAGCACTAGTATACATAGAAGCCCTGCATTTATGGTTAGGAATCATGCTGAAATAAAAAGAGATAAAGCAAGAATGGTAATTAATTATAAAAGACTCAATGATAATACATATGACGACAACTATAAAATACCTAATAAAGATGAATTAATCAATAAAATTCAAAAGAAAAAATATTTTTCTAAATTTGACTGTAAATCTCGGTTTTGGTAAATAAAAATGCCAAAAGAATCAATAGAATGGATTGCCTTTACTTGTCCCGAAGGACATTTTGAGTGGTTAGTCATGCCCTTTGGATTAAAAAATGCACCACAAATATTTCAAAATAAAATGGATACAATCTTTAAAAAATATTCAGATTTTTGTATAGTTTATATAGATGATATTCTTGTATTTGGCAACACTGAAAAGGAACATAGAAATCACTTAAAAATAGTTTTTAAAGAATTTATAAATCAAGGTATAATAATTAGTAGTAAAAAATATGCAATTGGAAAAACAAGAGATAGAATTTTTAGGACTTTTTATAAAAGGAGGAAAAATAGAATTACAAGAACATATAGTTAAAAAAAATTTGGAACTTCCTGATAAATTAGAAGAAACTAAAAGGTTACAAGATTTTTAGGATTACTAAATTATTGTAGATCTTTTATTCCAAATTTATCAAAATTAGTAGGACCCTTATATAGTAAACTAGGAAAAAATGGACAAAAATACTTTAATAATGAAGACATAAAATTAGTTCAAAAAATAAGACAAATAGTTAGTAAATTACAACCATTATCATTACCTATAGAAAATAGTTATAAAATCATACAAACAGATGCATCAGTATTACGATGGGCTGGAATATTATTACAAAAGCCAAATAAAGTAGTAATAAAAATGAAGAAGAAATTTGTAAATACTGTTCAGGGAATTTTAATGAGGCACAAAGTAGATTACCTTCAACAGACTTAGAAATACTAGGAGTAATAAATACAATAGAAAGATTTCTACTATTTCTTGGAAAAGAATTTTTAATTGGAACTCATTGTGATAATATAGCAAAACATTTTAATAAAACCAGCCAAAGCAAATCATAAAACTAAAAGATGGTTAAAGTTTATATATAATATTACAGGTAAAGGATTTACACCACAATTTGAACATATTAAAGGTAAAGAAAATCAATTAGCTGATATATTGTCTCGATTAATTACTAACACTTCTTAATTTTGCAGATGTCTTAATATCAAGGATCTTCTTCAGGAACAAAAGAATATACTAATCAATTATTTACTGTTCTTAATGAGAAGCAAAAGTTCAGGTCTAAGGTACCCGTAACAGAGGAACAACATAAAATATTGGACAATCTTTTGTTCAATCGAGAATACAATAAAGGATCTTTTATACATACTATGAATTACCTTAACATATATTTCATAATATTATGAATCATGTTAAAACTCTAGAAGCACAAGTTAATTATTATAAATCTCGTACTAGCACACAACTAATCAAAGACCATGAAACAATAATAAAACATTATAAATTATTAAATCTAAGAAATCAAGATAATGAAAAGAAACTAGAAAAAATAAATCCATATAATAATAGTACTTTTTTAGCCTCTTTTGACCCTTATTTCAGATATATATGTGACATCCCGCCTACTAAAATAATAGGTGGCCAGCCCAATGCTCTAATAATCACTGGAATCAAAGATGGTCCATTCTTAGCATCACTGTCGATTAAAATAGTAGTACGAGATAACCACCAATCATTTTAGAAAACGGACTGTCAATTTAAAATTTAATAAGTAAAAGAAAAATACTAAGACAATCCTATTTGTAAAAATGGTGGATATCAAAAAACCGATGAATAAAGAATGACAATATAATAAATAATCACCGAATAAGTTTTCGGTGAACAAACTAATACAATTAGTTACACCGAGTATTACATTTCAATAGTTACAATATAATAAGTGAGTGCAACAATGGGGCAACACGCCATAATAAAGAAACTGAACATAACTAGAGTACAATGGAAAGAAGCGTCTAATACAAATAACCTACAACATCCTCAATATGTCGTAGCTCCATGACAACCGGAATGGAAACTTAAATATGGGTGTCCATGCGGTAGAGCACCTGTACGGCAAGGAGTATATGCAAAAACATAGAAATATAGACGGGTCAGGGCCTTGTTTGATATGATTCCCATGTGACTAAGATGTATGACAGTTAAGTGCGTAATTCTCTCGCAGTTAACAATAATATTTCTCACCTTTAAATCTAAAAGCAACCTAGCGCAAATCAATGATGATGCTCTAGTTAACCCAAAGTACTAAGGGCTAACTTCTCCTCATTCTCAACACTATGCCCTATTCGTGCGTGGGGTGTCTCGCAAAGCGAAATCCAAACAAGGAACCCCCACGATACACTACTACTTGGGCAAGGTTGATCGTCGAGATTCATTAGACCCTAAGTACAATAATGATGAATATAATCATCTAAATTAATTTCTTTTAACATAGTGCTAAGGGATAAACTTCTCCCCATTCTTAACACTATGCCCTATTCGTGCGTGGGGTGTCTCGCAAAGCAAAATCCAAACAAGGAACCCCCCGATACACTACTACTTAGGCAAGATTGATCGTCGAGATCCATTAGACCCTCAGCACATAACTACTATATACACATGTGGGAAATCATCTACAGCTACTTCAAGGAAACATAAATAACCCATTCACCATCTAAAAGCATAATTCCTTTTTCTTCTTAAGGAATATACATGAATGGTACAACATTTTATCAAATGTTTACCAAGTCAATTACATTTCAAAAATTTCTTTTCCAATTTTATTTCCATTCTTCCATCCAGGAAAAATACATAATTTAAAGTAAGTTTTATTGTCATAAAAAATGCTTTAACCTTTTCATAAAATCCCACTTCCCTTCTTCCATCCAGGGAGTGTAATCAAAAGTCATTTTTATTAACATAAAAATACTTTTGTATACCATATGCTTCCATCTCCCTTCTTCCATCCGTTAAATGTATCCGAAGCCAAACCATATATCCCATTTCCCCTCTTCCATCCGGGAAATGTAATTAAAGCCAATTCATTATCATGAATTTCTTTAACAAATCTATGACCATCCCTCCGAGTTTCCCCACTGGACGTGCCCCTAAATGGATATCATCTTCCAGGGCCTATCAAATAAGACAACCTGGGAACCTACCAATGTCGGGAAGCGGCCATATGCCTGCGGTAAAGTCAAGACCACGCCCAGAATCTCCTAACCAGCGCACTATAATAAATGCCCACATGGCCTAGGGACTATATCCACCCCGCATTCATTATCCAGGGGGCTTCACCACATGCGCGCAACTTCCCTTATGATAGCGATTTAGGGAGGTGTGTAATCCATAAATTATCGTTTATGAAAAACATTTCTTTTTCCGTTTTAAAAACATCCAATTTTACATTCTCAAAATCATTAGTACTTATTTATTTGTACCACAATTCCATAATATACGTTTCTTATTCTTAGTGTCATATTTTATTAATAACTTAAGACCCGAAGTGCCATCAACCACAAACCAGTCTCCAAAAGTTCATATAGTTTCAAGAACCAACAAAATGATTCTTCCTCACTAATAGACTCCCAAAAGTCCCAACATTCACATCTAATCTCCAATGTATTCTTCGATTAATCTCATATTTCATACGGACATTAACCTAAACAACTAACCCTCGGGGTAAACCTAACTATCCCGTTTAATCCTAGGACATTAGTCTACCCAAAACCACCCTCTAGGACTCCCCATTACTTCCTAAAGGAAGGAACCTAAACCTTGGACCTAAAAGAAAAAGGGTTAAAAATCAAACTAGGAAAACCTCACAAAACAGGGCCGAATCGATTCGCCCCTTGTTGCGAAACGATTCGCCCAAAGTGGAATCGATTCGGTGAGTAAAATTTGCATTTTTCCTTAGCCGAATTGATTCGGACCCATACCGAATCGATTCGGTTTCCCAGACCTATAACCTTCCCCATATCCGAATCAATTCGCCCTTGGGCCGAATCGATTCGGTCCTGCAACTTTGCCCAATTAGGGCTACGGGTTCAAGAACCCTAAAATTCCCAAAACCTCAAATCTTTGATTTCTTCCAACAACAACTAAAATTTATTCCCCCAAATCACTTCTACACAATTTATAACTAATATGTTTACCTCAAATCAAGTTAAAACAAAGATTTAAGGGTTTAATCAACAAAATCCACAAAAATCCATTTATGGTTTAAATCTTTAAAAACCTAACCATACATGCAATTAATCACATTAAATCAACATCTAGCAAGTAAGAAACTTGCCTCGAGTTCGTAGTCTCGAATTCTTTTCCGGTGGGGACGATTTTCGGCCTCAAATCTTCATTTCTCTCTTTTTTTCTCCATTTCTCCCAACTCTCTCTTCTCTCTCTCTCTCTCTCTCTCTCTCTCTCTCTCTCTCTCTCTCTTATGGCTTCTAACAGAAGAATGTGGGAAATAAAAGGGTTGGGGGAACTTAAACGGGTCTTAAAACATAAATGCCTTCTATTAATTGCTAATACACCATTAAAATGACTAGTAACCACTTAATTGAGTCATAACGCGTCAAAAGTGCCCGAAACCCAAAAATACAACATGGCACTTATTTCAAATATTCTAAAAATGACCGCACCCTCTATTATGGAATTCGAGATAACGTGAACAAATTATGTGTTCTAACTTCATTTTATTTAATTAATTATACTCAAATTTCAATATGAGTCATAACCGTCGTTTCGCATATAATGACGCAATATACCGCAATATAATGCTATTTACCTTCTCATACGGTAAATCAACAAAACATAGTAAATATTATCCCTAAATCTCACGGGAAATAATATTTACACCAACTTCTCCTATTTTATAAAATTAGCCCATCAGGCAAAATTATATAAAATAGTCGCACAAAAACCTCGGTTGTTACAATATATTACGTACTAAAGTATAATCTCTTTTACCAAGAGAATTAGTAGAAAAAATATTTCTATTTTCAAAAGAAAAAGATACCGTTAATTGGATAGCCATACAAAGCCATTTTTGTTTTAATCTAGAACCATTAGGATGTACATACAAATACGAACACATACGTAATAATTTTCAAAATAAATATGATACTTTAATTTTAGTTGATATCGAATATAAACTTTTTGAAATATTTGTAATTAGTAGACCTAATAAAATATTTCCTCATAACCCACCAATAGAAATAGAGGTAATAATAAGCTTATTATTAGAATACGGTATGGTAACCAGTATTATAATACCCCACCTTGGGATAATATAAATTGTAATTTTCCGAAAGGATTAACAGACGCACTAGGTGAACAACAATTATGGCGAGTTAATTTACCAAATCTTTTACTAATAATAGAAAGCACACCACCTGAATGGGTAGGACTAGGAAAAATTATCCATGGCAGGCACAGTATATTTATTGAACATCAACTAGATAAAATATCAAATTATTTTGTTCAGTGTAGAGACGATGACTCTTTAATACAAGATAAAGAATCAACAAAAGAATTAATTAATATGTATAAAGTGTATATGATAATGAACGAAATACCCTCAGACCCATGGTGTATGACAAAAGAAAATTTTAACATGAGAATTTTTATACCAAAACACCCTTTCAGCCTAAACATAAGATATTTTATGAAAGAAATACGTTCTACAGAAGTACAAGAAGCAATAGAAAATGAGAAAAATACTAATTGTCAATATACTAAATATAGGAATTCTGACTCTGAAAATGATTCAAATGACTCAATGGATTCTGTAACAAGGCACAATATTGATAATATGATGGAACCCTAAAAAATTAAAGATGCAATAGATAAACAAAAGCAAGAGGCAATTACATCAGCATCTCATCAGCAATCACTATTGTCAACAAACAAAAATGAAGACGCAATCAATGACATCAGCAAACATCAACATCTTAGCTTTCACTGTTCAATCACGCGACCGAACTTTTACTGTGCACTTTTGACGAATTGAAGTTACTATGAAAGATTCCATCTCAAGCCGCCCACGTTTCTTTTTAGTTCCGAAGCAAAGTAAATAAAATTTTTGAAGTCCGCAGCTTTTCTCTCCTATAAAAAGAGCCTCTTCCTTCATTCTAATATCACCGACAATCATCAACACTTAGCATCTAAGAATCTCAAAAACTCTCAAGTAACCAAACCCTATTAAATTTCCGTTCCAACTTTTCTACTAAGATATCCAGCAACAACAGTACCGTAAAAATTTCCATGTAAATTGTAAGTTTTCTTTCTATTACTTAGTAAATTATGACTTGTATCTTTGTTTATTGCCTGTAAATTAAGCTTGTAATCGCATGTTCTATTTCCAGTAATAAAATTTCAAGTTTTTATTAGAACTTTCGGGTCAAACACTCTGGGTACTTAGATAATATTCTTATTATATTTTGATATATCATTAAAGGATCCTAGAGAATTTATTTTTATGGTAATATTGACATAAATATTCTGATTGAACTCTGGAATGATATTCGATTTATAAATTTTCTGGTGTCCTATGAGTTTCCATTATCGCCGTTGTGGCCGTGATATAGGCGTTTTTAGGCTTGACTGGGATGCTACAGTTTTCTGTAGTACTGTGGACTTGAGGACTATTTATAAGTTACTGTTCATTTCCACTGTTCATACATACTACTCATGTCACTGTTCATCCATAAAAATAATGGTATCAGAGCTGCTTTAATCATATATCTTTATATAATAAGACATATTTTTAACGAAAAGAGTGGAATTACAACTTATAAGTTTACAACTCATAAAAATATAAACTTTATATGCTTTTGAAAAGGAGTGGTTAAGAGCTAGATTACTTGCAGGACATAGAAACTTAGACTTTTATACAAAACGAGCTATGCAATATAAAAACAAAAAAAAAATCAAGATTTCTTGTTGTTAATTGGATAATTATAAATTTAAAAGAAAGAATTCTTAAATATAAACTAGAAATAGAAATCTTAGGAGAAAAAGGACACTTAGGATAGTTAATGATAAGTGAAAAAGAATTTTTAAAAGAAAAACTACGTATTGAATATAATATTTTAGATAATGCTAAAATAAAAAATATATATATATAAAAATAAAGACCATATTAACCCAACTATTAATAAATGGATAATAAAAATAACAATCGAAAAAATTCACCAATATAAGTTAGAATTAGAAATTTTAAGCGAAAAAGGAAGATTTTAATGATTTATGACAACTGAAAAACAACGAATTAAAAACTCTATAACACTTAGAAGAAAAATAATAAAAATTACCTATAAATTTTAAGAAATAATAAAAGATCGCAAAGACACACAAATAATTGAAAATAGTAAATATTTAATAAATAAACAAGAAAAGAATTAATAGCTTTAGAAACTAGGTTAGGAGTATTAGCAGAAATAGGAAGACTAGGATAAATATATGAGTAGTAATACTAATAGTATAATCGAAAGAATTAAAAAACTAGAAGAAAATCAGGATTACATAAAAGGACTTTTAGATAGTATAAATATTAAATTACAAAATATAAAATTTGAATTAGAAAATCTAAACAAACTATTATATAAAAAAGAAGAAACACTAGAAAAATTAACTAACTTTTTAAATAAAAAAGAAGAGAACCCATAAATCAACGAATTAATTGAAAAATTTTAAAAACTTAAAACAGACCTTAGACCTGCTAAAACAAAACTAAACTTATTCTACTCAAAAGATGACATCCACATCCACAAACAAAAATAAAGAAATATATAGGATAGAAAATTTATATAATAACGAAGAAGACACTAAATGTATATAGAAAAAGGTATCCAAAAAACTAAAGGAGAACTATTATATAAAAAGAATATGTTAGAATTTACTAATAAAATATATAATCACACTAGTCAAAGAAAAATAACATCCGTCAATAGAAAAGTAATTTTAGATTTAATTACTGATGAATCCGCAAGAGAATTAGATAAAATAAATTTAGAATATATGCATTTAAGAGTAATAGTTATAGGATTAGTAGGATTAACTAGATTAGAAGTAGGAACTAAAGTATTAGTATATATATATATATGACGATAGATGTAATAATCATAAACAGGCACAAATAGCTAGCGCTGAGGTAGATTTAGCAAAAAATGCAGCAGTCATAGGATGTATACCTAGTTTCTCTATGGATATAAATGAATTCAGTAAACATATAAAAATAGCTATAAGAACAAGAGGATATTATATGATAGGACAATATAATAATCTTGTAATCTATACACTATTTATGGGAAAAATATTTAATCACTTAAAAATAAATTTTAAAGCCGAATTTGACTGTATAGTAAAATCATTTAATAGCAAATATGTAGAAATGATAGAAGCACAAAAAATAGATAGTAGTATATAAGAAGAAATTGAATGGAAACCTCCTAGTTTAACTATAACAAACCTAAAAAACCCAGAAAAAATTAAAATATATGAAAATCAAGTAGGAAAAAGTAGTATTAAATTTAGTAGATATAAACCTATAGAAGACGAGAGTGAAGAATTATTAAATGAAATTAATGTATTAATTATAGAGGAACAAATAGAAGAATTATTCGAACTATTAGAAAGATAAAATATACGAAATAATTATAGAAGATTGCGATAATTTAACAAATGAACAATTAACAGAAAAATATGGTAATGAAGATAATAAAGAAATAATAATTTCAATATAATGTTCTGAATGAACTAATGAAGATAATAAAAGAAAAATAATAAATATAGGATTAGATAAATTTATAAAAGAAGAAGAAATTATAAAAACATTAGAAGAAATAAACCCAGCCGAAGATATGAAAACTAAATCTTCAACTACACAAGCCACAAACAATACAGCAAACGCTGACTACTCAACACATCAACATTTAGGAGCCACAAGAGAAAGATATCATGAAAATACTAACCCTCTACCAGGAAATAAAAGTAGAAGTAGATATGTATTTGACACTAGTTCTAATATAAACCAATATGGTAGTATATTAAACCTAGATAAAGTAAACCCTTTAGATTGGGAGACTGCAATAGAAATCTGGGAAAAAGGATGTTTTAGGACATGCACCTTAATAGAATTTATAAATAGAAATGAATGTGAGGCATGAGGCATACTTTGAAAATACACTACAAGGAAGTGTATCAAATTGGTATTTAGCATATAAACTCCAAGATGAACATATAAATTTTAAAGAAAACTTCAATGTAAAAAGATTTACGAATTTAATAAAAGAATCTTTCCTGGGAACAAATAGACTTTTACAAATAACAGAAAAACAAATAGAAGCCCTCAGAAACTTAGAACAATTACAAATATGTAGATTAGAATATATAGCAAATTACACTAGAAAATATGTAGAGTATTCGACACAAAATGGAAGAACATCAGATTTTAGTTTATTAGATAGATATATACAAAAAATACTGGGAGAATTAGGCGAAAAATATGGAAAAATTGGCAAAAACACGATGACGCTAAAACAAACCCGTCTATAGGAGTTAGAGTTAATATAGTATATAATACACTAAAATAAGAATGTAGAAAATTAAAAAAAGGAAAATAAATTAAAAAACAATATTATCATACTTGTCAACAGTTAGATTTACCACCGCAATATGGTCGTGATAATAAAAGATTAATAACCAATAAATATAAAAACAATAATATAAAATTTAGGAATAAAAAGAAACATAAAAAATACAAAAGTTATAAAATAAGACCTATAGTAAAACCTATAAAAAATATTATAAATATAATAACTATAAAAGAAAGAGACCATGGTATAAAAACGAAAAATAAATAAAAATAATAACGAAGGGAAAGAAAACAAAGACACTAAAAACATAAAGAAAGTAACAAATTGTAAATGTTTTATATGTGGAGACCCAAATGTCCATACAAAAATAAAAATAATAATATATCTAAAATACAAGAAAAGATAAATATATTAGATGACATTGAAGATAACATAGGAGATACAATAGAATTAGAAAGTATCTACAACGAATACGAAGAATTAGATAACATTAGTATATATAGTATAGAATCCTTAGAATCTATAGAATCTGAAGATAATGATATAGAAATCTTACAACAAAGTCTAGAAGATTTAAATTTTTGTTATAATATTGAAGAATGTGGATATAAACTTAAACAATATATATTTCTAAAAATAAATTGTGCAAAATGCTTAAAAGAATATAAAGAAATATATTTATGGAAACATGTAAACAAAACTTATGTATGAAATGCTATGAACAAACAAAAAATAATAAACCTAAATAACAAATAAATAGTACAAATAAGACAGCATTAATAACATTTTCTACAAAAATAAAATTTGCAAATAAAATAATAGAAACAACCGCAATGTTAGACACAGGAGCAACAAAAAGTTTAATTCATGTAGACTTAGTAGAAAAAGAAGACGCTAAATAATTAAATTACCCTGTTTATGTACATCAATTTAATAAAGACGCAATACCTATAACACAATGCATACAAAACATACCTATATATATAAACGATGAACAATTTATATTACCACAAACATATATAACAAACGTAAAAATCCATCACCCTTTTATATTAGGATTAAATTTCATTCAATCTCTAACTGGAGGTTTTATGTGTACACCATCAGGAATAAAATTATTTAAAAAAGGAACACATATTATACCTAATAATCAATCAAATATACTAAAACAAGAAAATAAGATAATTCTTAATAATAATATAGTATTAGAAACCAAGGAAGGCATAGAATATAGTAATAATAATGAATTAGACATAGAAGAAAACTATCTAAAAGAATTCTTACAGAATATAGAAGATAGACAAAGACAAAGAATAGAATTTGATAAAATAAATAACATAATGTTTAAAAATACAAAACTAGAGTAAGAAGATTTAATTAGATTAGCAGAAAAAACAGAAATAGTAGGAGAAAACCCACAAAAACACTGGAATAAAAATAAAATAGAAGCTAAACTAAATATAATAAACCCTGACATAACAATAAAAACAATAGATTTAGCATGTGAAATAATAGACCAAGAAGAATTTAAAATACAAATTAGAGAACTTTTAAATTTATCAGTAATTCAAAAAAGCACTAGTAGGTATAGAAGCCCTGCATTTATGGTTAGGAATCGTGCTGAAATAAAAAGAGATAAAGCAGGAATGGTAATTAATTATAAAAGACTAAATGATAATACATACGACGACAACTATAAAATACCTAATAAAGATGAATTAATCAATAAAATAAAAAATAAAAAATACTTTTCTAAATTTGACTGTATATATGGTTTTTGGCAAATAAAAATGCAAAAAGAATCAATAGAATGGACGACCTTTATTGGTCCAGAAGGACATTTTGAGTGGTTAGTAATGCCCTTTGGATTAAAAAATGCACCACAAATATTTCAAAATAAAATGGATACAATCTTTAAAAAACATTCAGATTTTTGCATAGTTTATATAGATGATATTCTTGTATTTAGCAACACTAAACAAGAACATATAAATCTCTTACAAATAGTTTTTAAAGAATTTATAAAGTATTTTTGTCCATTTTTTCCTAGTTTACCATATAAGGGTCAAACTAATTTTGATAAATTTGGAATAAAAGATCTACAATAATTTAGTAATCCTAAAAATGATTGTTACTTTTTAGTTTCTTCTAATTTATCAGGAAATTCTAAAACTTTTTTAATTATATGTTCTTGTAATTCTATTTTTCCTCCTTTTATAAAAAGTCCTAAAAATGATATCTCTTGTTTTTCCAGTTGCATCTTTTTACTACTAATTATTAAACCTTGATTTATAAATTCTTTAAAAACTATTTGTAAATGATTTCTATGTTCCTGTTTAATGTTGCTAAATACAAGAATATCATCTACATAAACTATACAGAAATCTGAATGTTTTTTAAAGATTGTATCCATTTTATTTTGAAATATTTGTGGTGCATTTTTTAATCCAAAGGGCATGACTAACCACTCAAATTGTCCTTCTGGACAAGTAAAGGCAGTCCATTCTATTGATTCTTTTTGCATTTTTATTTGCCAAAAATCAGATTTACAGTCAAATTTAGAAAAGTATTTTTTATTTTGAATTTTATTGATTAATTCATCTTTATTAGGTATTTTATAGCTGTCATCGTATGTATTATCATTTAGTATTTTATAATTAATTACCATTCTTGCTTTATCTCTTTTTATTTCAGCATGATTCCTAACCATAAATGCAGGGCTTCTATGTCTACTAGTGTTTTATTTTAATTACTCCTAAAGGATTAACAGATGCACTAGCTGAACAACAATTATGGCGAGTTAATTTACCAAATCTTTTACTAATAATAGAAGGCACACCACCTGAATGGGTAGGACTAGGACAAATTATCCATGGCAGGCACAATATATTTATTGAACATCAACTAGATAAAATATCAAATTATTTTGTTCAGTGTAGAGACGATGACTCTTTAATACAAGATAAAGAAGCAACATAAGAATTAATTAATATGTATAAAGTGTATATGATAATGAGCGAAATACCCTCAGACCCATGGTGTATGATAAAAAAAAATTTTAACATGAGAATTTTTATACCAAAACACCCTTTCAGCCTAAACATAAGATATTTTAGTAAAGCAATACGTTCTACTGGAGTACAAGAAGCAATAGAAAATGAGAAAAATACTAATTATCAATATACTAAATATAGACATTCTAACTCTGAATATGATTCAGATGACTCAATGGATTCTATAACAAGGCACAATATTGATAATATGATGGAACCCTAAAAAATTAAAGATGCAATAGATAAACAGAAGCAAGAGCCAATTACGTCAGCATCTCATCAGCAAAGCAAAATCCAAACAAGGAACCCCCCGATACAATACTACTTAGGCAAGATTGATCGTCGAGATCCATTAGACCCTCAGCACATAACTACTATATACACATGTGGGAAATCATCTACAGCTACTTCAAGGAAACATAAATAACCCATTCACCATCTAAAAGCATAATTCCTTTTTCTTCTTAAGGAATATACGTGAATGGTACAACATTTATCAAATGTTTACCAAGTCAATTACATTTCAAAAATTTCTTTTCCAATTTTATTTCCATTCTTCCATCCAGGAAAAATACATAATTTAAAGTAAGTTTTATTGTCATAAAAAATTCTTTAACCTTTTCATAAAATCCCACTTCCCTTCTTCCATCCAGGAAGTGTAATCAAAAGTCATTTTTATTAACATAAAAATACTTTTGTATACCATATGCTTCCATCTCCCTTCTTCCATCCGTTAAATGTATCCGAAGCCAAACCATATATCCCATTTCCCTTCTTCCATCCGGGAAATGTAATTAAAGCCAATTCATTATCATGAATGGCTTTAACAAATCTAAGACCATCCCTTCGAGTTTCCCCACTGAAAGTGCCCCTAAATGGATATCATCTTCCAGGGCCTATCAAATAAGACAACCTGGGAACCTACCAACGTCGGGAAGAGGCCATATGCCTGCGGTAAAATCAAGACCACGCCCAGAATCTCCTAACCAGCCCACTATAATAAATGCCCATATGGCCTAGGGACTATATCCACCCCGCATTCATTATCCAGGGGGCTTCACCACATGCGCAGAACTTCCCTTATGATAGAGATTTAGGGAGGTGTGTAATCCATAAATTATCCTTAATGAAAAACATTTCTTTTTCCGTTTTGAAAACATCTAATTTTACATTCTCAAAATCATTAGTACTTATTTATTTGTACCACAATTCCATAATATACGTTTCTTATTCTTAGTGTCATATTTTATTAATAACTTAAGACCCGAAGTGCCATCAACCACAAACCAGTCTCCAAAAGTTCATATAGTTTCATGAACCAACAAAGTGATTCTTCCTCACTAATAGACTCCCAAAAGTCCCAACATTCACATCTAATCTCCAATGTATTCTTCGATTAATCTCATATTTCATACGGACATTAACCTAAACAACTAACCCTCGGGGTAAACCTAACTATTCCGTTTAATCCTAGGACATTAGTCTACCCAAAACCACCCTCTAGGACTCCCCATTACTTCCCAAAGGAAGGTACCTAAACCTTGGACCTAAAAGAAAAAGGGTTAAAAATCAAACTAGGAAAACCTCACAAAACAGGGCCGAATCGATTCGCCCCTTGTTGCGAAACGATTCGCCCAAAGTCGAATCGATTCGGTGAGTAAAATTTGCATTTTTCCTTAGCCGAATTGATTCGGCCCCATACCGAATCGATTCGGTTTCCCAGACCTATAACCTTCCCCATATCCGAATCAATTCGCCCTTGGGCCGAATCGATTCGGTCTTGCAACTTTGCCCAATTAGGGCTACGGGTTCAAGAACCCTA
Organism: Sambucus nigra; assembly: GCA_949130495.1. NCBI lineage: Eukaryota > Viridiplantae > Streptophyta > Magnoliopsida > Dipsacales > Adoxaceae > Sambucus > Sambucus nigra. Next base: position 343,646,055 of record OX422207.1, on the reverse strand, counting down.
AAATTCCCAAAACCTCAAATCTTTGATTTCTTCCAACAACAACTAAAATTTATTCCCCCAAATCACTTCTACACAATTTATAACTAATATCTTTACCTCAAATCAAGTTAAAACAAAGATTTAAGGGTTTAATCAACAAAATCCACAAAAATCGATTTATGGTTTAAATCTCTAAAAACCTAACCATACATGCAATTAATCACATTAAATCAACATCTAGCAAGTAAGAAACTTGCCTCGAGTTCGTAGTCTCGAAATCTTTTCCGGTGGGGACGATTTTCGGCCTCAAATCTTCATTTCTCTCTTTTTTTCTCCATTTCTCCCAACTCTCTCTCTTCTCTCTCTCTTTCTCTCTCTCTTATGGCTTCTAACAGAAGAATGTGGGAAATAAAAGGGTTGGGGGAACTTAAACGGGTCTTAAAACATAAATGCCTTCTATTAATTGCTAATACACCATTAAAATGACTAGTAACCACTTAATTGAGTCATAACGCGTCAAAAGTGCCCGAAACCCAAAAATACAACATGGCACTTATTTCAAATATTCTAAAAATGACCGCACCCTCTATTATGGAATTCGAGATAACGTGAACAAATTATGTGTTCTAACTTCATTTTATTTCATTAATTATACTCAAATTTCAATATGAGTCATAACCATCGTTTTGCATATAACGACGCAATATACCGCGATATAATGCTATTTACCTTCTCATACGGTAAATCAACAAAACATAGTAAATATTATCCCTAAATCTCACGGGAAATAATATTTACACCAACTTCTCCTATTTTATAAAATTAGCCCATCAGGCAAAATTATATAAAATAGTCGCACAAAAACCTGGGTTGTTACAATATATTACGTACTAAAGTATAATCTCTTTTAGCAAGAGAATTAGTAGAAAAAATATTTCTATTTTCAAAAGAAAAAGATACCGTTAATTGGATAGCCATACAAAGCCATTTTCGTTTTAATCTAGAACCATTAGGATGTACATACAAATATGAACACATACGTAATAATTTTCAAAATAAATATGATACTTTAATTCTAGTTGATATCGAATATAAACTTTTTGAAAATTTTGTAATTAGTAGACCTAATAAAATATTTCCTCATAACCCACCAATAGAAATAGAGGTAATAATAAGCTTATTATTAGAATACGGTATGGTAGCCAGTATTATAATACCCCACCTTAGGATAATATAAATTGTAATTTTCCGAAAGGATTAATAGACGCACTAGGTGAACAACAATTATGGCGAGTTAATTTACCAAATCTTTTACTAATAATAGAAAGCACACCTCCTGAATGGGTAGGAGTAGGAAAAATTATCCATGGAAGGCACAATATATTTATTGAACATCAACTAGATAAAATATCAAATTATTTTGTTCAGTGTAGAGACGATGACTCTTTAATACAAGATAAAGAAGCAACAAAAGAATTAATTAATATGTATAAAGTGTATATGATAATGAACGAAATACCCTCAGACCCATGGTGTATGACAAAAGAAAATTTTAACATGAGAATTTTTATACCAAAACACCCTTTCAGCCTAAACATAAGATATTTTATGAAAGCAATACGTTCTACTGAAGTACAAGAAGCAATAGAAAATGAGAAAAATACTAATTGTCAATATACTAAATATAGGCATTCTGACTCTGAAAATGATTCAAATGACTCAATGGATTCTGTAACAAGGCACAATATTGATAATATGATGGAACCCTAAAAAATTAAAGATGCAATAGATAAACAAAAGCAAGAGGCAATTACGTCAGCATCTCATCAACAATCACTATTGTCAACAAACAAAAATGAAGACGCAATCAATGACATCAGCAAACATCAACATTTAGCTTTCACTGTTCAATCACGCGGCCGAACTTTTACTGTGCACTTTTGACGAATTGAAGTTACTATGAAAGATTCCATCTCAAGCCGCCCACGTTTCTTTTTAGTTCCGAAGCAAAGTAAATAAAATTTTTGAAGTCCGCAGCTTTTCTCTCCTATAAAAAGAGCCTCTTCCTTCATTCTAATATCACCGACAATCATCAACACTTAGCATCTAAGAATCTCAAAAACTCTCAAGTAACCAAACCCTATTAAATTTTCGTTCCAACTTTTCTACTAAGATATCCAGCAACAACAGTACTGTAAAAATTTCCATGTAAATTGTAAGTTTTCTTTCTATTACTTTGTAAATTATGACTTGTATCTTTGTTTATTGCCTGTAAATTAAGCTTGTAATCGCATGTTCTATTTCCAGTAATAAAATTTCAAGTTTTTATTAGAACTTTCGCGTCAAACACTCTGGGTACTTAGATAATATTCTTATTATATTTTGATATATCATTAAAGGATCCTAGAGAATTTGTTTTTATGGTAATATTGACATAAATATTCTGATTGAACTCTGGAATGATATTCGATTTATAAATTTTCTGGTGTCCTATGAGTTTCCATTATCGCCGTTGTTGCCGTGATATAGGCGTTTTTAGGCTTGACTGGGATGCTACAGTTTTCTGTAGTACTGTGGACTTGAGGACTATTTATAAGTTACTGTTCATTTCCACTGTTCATACATACTACTCATGTCACTGTTCATCCATAAAAAATAATGGTATCAGAGCTGCTTTAATCATATATCTTTATATAATAAGACATATTTTTTAACGAAAAGAGTGGAATTACAACTTATAAGTTTACAACTCATAAAAATATAAACTTTATATGCTTTTGAAAAGGAGTGGTTAAGAGCTAGATTACTTGCAGGACATAGAAACTTAGACTTTTATACAAAACAAGCTATACAATATAAAAACAAAAAAATATTCAAGATTTCTTGTTGTTAATTGGATAATTATAAATATAAAAGAAAGAATTCTTAAATATAAACTAGAAATAGAAATCTTAGGAGAAAAAGGACGCTTAGGATAGTTAATGATAAGTGAAAAAGAATTTTTAAAAGAAAAACTACGTATTGAATATAATATTTTAGATAATGCTAAAATAAAAATAAAAATAAATATAAAAATAAAGGCCATATTAACCCAACTATTAATAAATGGATAATAAAATAAACAATCGGAAAAATTCACCAATATAAGTTAGAATTAGAAATTTTAAGAGAAAAAGGAAGATTTTAATGATTTATGACAACTGAAAAACAACGAATTAAAAACTCTATAACACTTAGAAGAAAAATAATAAAAATTACCTATAAATTTTAAGAAATAATAAAAGATCGCAAAGACACACACATAATTGAAGATAGTAAATATTTAATAAATAAACAAGAAAAGCATTAATAGATTTAGAAACTAGGTTAGGAGTATTAGCAGAAATAGGAAGACTAGGATAAATATATGAGTAGTAATACTAATAGTATAATCGAAAGAATTAAAAAACTAGAAGAAAATCAGGATTACATAAAAGGACTTTTAGATAGTATAAATATTAAATTACAAAATATAAAATTTGAATTAGAAAATCTAAACAAACTATTATATAAAAAAGAAGAAACACTAGAAAAATTAACTAACTTTTTATATAAAAAAGAAGAGAACCCATAAATCAACGAATTAATTGAAAAATTTTAAAAACTTAAAACAGACCTTAGACCTGCTAAAACAAAACTAAACTTTTTCTACTCAAAAGATGACATCCACATCCACAAACAAAAATAAAGAAATATATAGGATAGAAAATTTATATAATAACGAAGAAGACACTAAATATATATAGAAAAAGGTATCCAAAAAACTAAAGGAGAACTATTATATAAAAAGAATATGTTAGAATTTACTAATAAAATATATAATCACACTAATCAAAGAAAAATAACATCCGTCAATAGAAAAGTAATTTTAGATTTAATTACTAATGAATCGGCAAGAGAATTAGATAAAATAAATTTAGAATATATGCATTTAAGAGTAATAGTTATAGGATTAGTAGGATTAACTAGATTAGAAGTAGGAACTAAAGTATTAGTATATATATATATATATATATATATATATATATATATATATATATATATATATATATATATATATATATATATATATATATATATATATATGACGATAGATGTAATAATCATAAACAGGCACAAATAGCTAGTGCTGAGGTAGATTTAGCAAAAAATGCAGCAGTCATAGGATGTATACCTAGTTTCTCTATGGATATAAATGAATTCAGTAAACATATAAAAATAGCTATAAGAACAAGAGGATATTATATGACAGGACAATATAATTGTAACAACCCGCCTAATAAGATACCGGGCGATCACTCCAATATTAAATTAAAACAGGAGTCACAAATGGATCATCCTTAACATCACTGTCGAAAATACATTTAATTACTAATATCCTATTAGGTGGCCGTTAAAAACTTTTATCTAACTACTCTTTTTAGCGCACAAATTAAAACATTCACAATTAAATGCGTAATGAACTGAAATAGAAAAGAAAGGAACTAAAATAACCGAACACTCGGTCCAAATAATACAACCATATCGAATGTTGTACTGAAGGAATAAATAAATGCAATTGAGCCATTGGCTCGAGTGTTTATACAATATCTCCTATCTAGAGTACAAGGACAGAAACGTCTACCGATAACCTGCAAGCATCCACAGCTGCTGTAGCAAACGTCTGACTCGAAAGAGTTTCCATCCAGGCGTCCCTGTGTCTGGACACCTATATATATACAGTATAGAGAAAGAAAGGAGAGTAGACAAACGGGTCAGAGCCCGAATGTTTAGAAAATATTTTGCAAGTGCATAAATGCTTTATTTTTAGAAAAATAGTTTTATCTCATATTTTAAGTTGGTATCGCACTCTCATGAGATACCCCTCACCTCTCCTCTAACAGTGCACACCTAGCGCATCCCTAAAAACATCCTAGTCAAGCTACCCTGCTAAACTAGTCTAATACCCAACCACTATCTAACCTAGATAGTCCAATAAATGTACTAAGGGCTAACTTCACTTTAATCTCGACGCTATGCCATGTTCGTGCGTGGGGTGTCTCGCGAAGCGAAATCCAAACAAGGAATTCCCCCGATACACTACTATGCAGCAAGGTCGATCTTTGAGATCCGCCAGTCCCTCAGTACAGAAAGATATATAATATATATATTCCATAAACATTTAATGATATAAGAGTACTAAGGATTAAACTTCTCCCCAGTCTCAACGCAGTGCCATATTCGTGCGTGGGGTGTCTCGCGAAGCGAAATCCAAACAAGGAACCCCCCCGATACACTACTATGCGGCACGGTCGATCGTCGGGATTCATCAGACCCTTGGCACTCGATTTATACATATACATACATCTACAATATACTTCCGGATAATATAAATAACTCCCGGACTGAGGATTACTTGATACATAAAGTATTTATAAATACAATCCTTTTCATTTCAAAAACTTCCATTTACCTTCTCATATCCAGGAAATGTATTTATAAAAGCCAATTCATTATCATGAATTGCTTTAACAAACCATATACTTTTTGAAAGCCAATTTTATTAACATAAAAAGCTTTTCCTTTATCAATTATCCCATTTCCCTTTTTATACTCAGGAAATGTATACAAAGACATTTTCATTATCATAAAAATGCTTTGATCAAAACATATGCTTCCACATCCCTTCTTCCATCCGGGAAGTGTTACCGAAGCCAATTTGTATATAACCCATTTCCCTTCCTATATCCAGGAAATGTAATTAAAGCAAATCCATTATTATGAACTGCTTTAATATAAACGCGTTTTAAGACCGCCCGTCCGGATTTCTCCACTGTGCGCGCCCCTAAATGGCTATCATCTTCCAGGGCCTCCAAGACAACCTGGGATCCTATATCGAAAGACGTCGGGAAGCGACCATGTGCCTGCGGGATAGTCAAGACCACACCCGGAATCTCCTAACCAGTGCAGAAAATATAACAACAAACGCTCACATGGCCTATAGGACTATATCCACCCTGCATCATTAGCCAGGGGGCTTCACCATACGAACGCAACTTCCCTTATGATAGCGATTTAGAGAGGTGTGTAATCCATATTTTATTAATTATGAAAAACATTTATTTTTCCATTTTGAAAATATTTATTTTTATATTTTCAAAATCATTTACATCATATCATATATACTTTAATCACATAGTATATACATATACCATATATTCATTCTCGAATGTACATAAATGGCCATATTTGCCAACTATATATAGCGATGACCATTAATCCCAAAGATTCCCTCGAGGAATCATAACCATGCTTTCATATAAGCATGATACTAAACCCAAAGTATTTCCTTACTCTGTTCAATACTAATTACCTCAATCATCTCTTAAAGGTTTATTTATCCACAAAACCCTTATTTAGGAATTACCATAAAAATCCCAAATGGTAATTCAACTCCCCATACTCTTAAGGGGAGAAAACTAGAAATTCTGACCTAAGCGAATCGATTCGCCCCTTTAGCGAATCGATTCGGGTGGGCGAATCGATTCGGTTCCCAATCCGAATCGATTCGGAAAGTATTCTGCAAACAGGTCTGTAAATGGCGAATCGATTCGGTCTGTACCCGAATCGATTCGGCCCATTGCAGAAACCCAATTTCCTTTAGGCGAATCGATTCGGCCAGTTCAAGGGCTACAGTTTGGGCGATTTTTCAATCTCCAAAATACCCAAAATTCAATCCAATATCCATTTAAATCCTAACTTGGTTTTATTACTACAAACCCAAAGTTTTTATATCTCCTCAAATTCTTTAGAGGTCCTAACAATCCTTTTGAGAACCCCTAATATCTATCTCCAATAAGTTTTAACTAATGATTTTGATCTCGGACAGCTTTCCGTAGAAAAATCACTATAAATCCAAAAAAAATCAGAAAACTACGCGGTCGGCACCCACGCGACCGCGTCGAAAAGATCTACAATTTTTATTTTTTGACCAAGAGCCGAATCGATTCGGATCAGGGCCGAATCGATTCGGAAAGCCCGCTACTCACTATTCATCATCATCTCCAACTATCCCAAACCTCCATTAATACCCCTCCAAGCTTTTTATTACCTCAGCCAATGTCCTACAACCTCAACCAACTATAGATACACATATATTAAGGGATATAAACATCCTAGAACCCTAAATCACCAATTAATTTTAGGTTAAAACCTAAGTTCCACAAATTGAAACATTATTGGGGTTTTAATTGTTTTAACTCCCAAAAACCCGTTTTATCCACGAAAACCCAACCCAAAACATTTAGGGTTTGTTTATACCAAACTACGATATGAGATTTATGCTCAAAAGTAAATAAAGCAAGTAAACACTTGCCTCGTGGATATAATCCGACGACCTCGAGCCGAATCCCGCGGAGTTTGGCCGGAACCTCCCCTTTCTCCTCTTTTTCTTCTTCCTCTCTCTCTTCTCTCTCTTTTCTTTCTTTTCTTTCTATTTTCTCCCTCTCCTTCTCTTTATAAAGAAAGAAAAAGGGGTTATACCCTTTAAAACCCAAAAACGACTCGTTTACCCATTTACGAGTTACTTTTACCTCTAAAATTACCCGAAACTCAATTTCGACAATCGGACACTCCTTTCCGACTATCTCGACCATTCCGAGAATCATGGCGCAGTCGAAATTCCCATCCGAGGTACTTGACCGCAAATCACTATTCTAACCCGAAATAATTAAATGCGGTGTTCTACTCAAAATCTTACCTCTTTTGTCGCTAAACTCCACGGCGACATATAAATAAAATATTTCGACCTATTTGTCTCAAAATAATTGATAACACCCTTCAAAAATTATTAAATCCTCGAAAACCCCAAAAATCACTTTTTCGAGAAATTCTCCAAATTCCAATTTATATCCAATTATGGAATTTAATCGTCTCCAAAAGGGCGGGTTATTACATACTCCCCCCCTTACAACAGAATTTCGTCCTCGAAATTCAGATGTAACCTACACCCTCTAACTAGGATTACTACAAATCCTAGTATCTAATGGTTCCTAACCATACACTATGCGATTACCGCAATCATAAAGTAACTCTAATACGTCACTCAATACCCATCCTCTAAAATGCCTCTTGGCATGGATTTCAATCTCGTATATTACTCCTATCTTAACTAGGCGGTACATCAAACCACCCTACCAAGGTGCCCATACACCTTTCTAACTTGTGCATATCGGCACAAACATTAAGAATGTCTGACACGCATCACTCTCTCCCAATAAGGGTCTCCTTTCCTCGGTGTGATACTCACCTATGGGTCCTCCGAACCCGCGCATTTCAATACTCCTAACCTCGGCGCTGCTAATACTAGCGAACCTATATCCTAAAAATGCTACGATCTATGCGTTACCCTACCTACACAAAACTAATATAATCCTAAGTATGTCCCTAGTGCCCAAGGCCTCTCTCAACTCCCGACAATTGCTTGGTTTCATGCGTGGGACGTCTCGCCAAGGCGAAATCCAAACAAGGAACCCTCCCGTTACACAACTCCCTCGCGTAGTCGGTCATCGAGATATAGCGACCTAAGGCACACAAGCGGGACGTCCTAAATCCTACTAGGCTAGCCTATGAACGCATTCCTACTATCTTATCCTTCCGCCCATACAGAAGGAAACCTAATGAAACGAAGTGCCCACTTTTTGTAAAAGTGTCACGTACATAATGCTCAAAGAATACCTTATCAAAATTTGCCTTCTTATAGAGGCCTAGCAATCATCCTCAAATCACTTTCTCTAAGTCCTACTCCCACCCAACTATCTGTGGTGAGAGGGCCACTTTAGTGATTTTCCATAGCACAACATTTCCATAAGTATATTAACATTATGTGGCTCATATCCTATAGTGGTTCATCCATACTATAAGACCTTTCCACAAGATCAACATCCTTGCATCCCATAACAGGTCTCCACTCCCGACGCCGTTAAGAGTCATGTGTGGAGTGTCTCGCAAAGCGAAATCCAAACAAGGAACCCCTCCACACATTAACCCTTGACTTCGTTGGTTGTGGAGTTCAGTCATTTCAACATGAAATCGGGATAACCCTATCCCCTAATCCAACAAAAGGTGATATGAACTCCTATCTCTAACTAAGAGTCATACCACCCTGCGCTCGCACTCATTTCTAAGTCCTTGCGCAAACCAATACTGAGCTAAATCTTACCGCTCAACAATGATTATGTGGGCCTTAAATTATATCTATAAGGTTGCCACATATACCATCCAAAATAAGGAAGCCTCTGCTCATCGAGGTTCCATCAATCCATAATAGCAAAGGTGTACTCAACCTGTATCAAGGTGAGACACCACAATAACAACCTGTTCCCTCCAGGAACTGCAGACACGATAGACTTGCCATCATTAGCCTGCTATCGCTCCGTTACACCATATACCGTATACGTATATATACAAAATATAATCACCCGCCTCTATGGCGAATGAAGGGAAATAAAATTCCGCTATTGCGGAAAACACATAGTCATACATTAAGATGTTATCGAGACTGCCACAACTCAAAATACACACACGAGTCTAGGGCTAACTAATACCGCGACTTTATCTAGTCACGCCAAATACTCACACCATATACCTCTGCTGAACCTTAGGCGAATAATTCCCAAAGCTGCATTCTTCTCATCCTGCTGATTCATGGGGACTCACGGTTAGAACTATCCGTAAGATCCCTTTCTAATCCTTATCTCCACGGGGAAATCCAACTTTTGTACCACACTCTATTACGGCGGCAGTATGGTACTCGTAACTACTATGCTTTAGTAGTCATTGAGATAATTCTTAACAATTACCATAGAGAGAGTGACCTCTACTAAGGTACTCATCCCAACCTTGTACCAGCTGCACCAGCTAAGCCTCACCTCCTGCTGCCATCCAAGCTCCGCACACGATTCTCAAACGAGCGCGCAAAAGATTTCTATAATCTCATAATAGGGCAGGAGAACGAAATCTCACAAGAGATATCAACAATCCTAATCCTGGGGCTCTATACAAATCGAGAGCAACGCTGAAAGCGTAGTACGTCCGCACAGATTCCTAAAGACACTAGAACCTGATGCTCTGATACCATCTGTAACAACCCGCCTAATAAGATACCGGGCGATCACTCCAATATTAAATTAAAACAGGAGTCACAAATGGATCATCCTTAACATCACTGTCGAAAATACATTTAATTACTAATATCCTATTAGGTGGCCGTTAAAAACTTTTATCTAACTACTCTTTTTAGCGCACAAATTAAAACATTCACAATTAAATGCATAATGAACTGAAATAGAAAAGAAAGGAACTAAAATAACCGAACACTCGGTCCAAATAATACAACCATATCGAATGTTGTACCGAAGGAATAAATAAATGCAATTGAGCCATTGGCTCGAGTGTTTATACAATATCTCCTACCTAGAGTACAAGGACAGAAACGTCTACCGATAACCTGCAAGCATCCACAGCTACTGCAGCACACGTCTGACTCGAAAGAGTTTCCATCCAGGCGTCCCTGTGTCTGGACACCTATATATATACAGTATAGAGAAAGAAAGGAGAGTAGACAAACGGGTCAGAGCCCGAATGTTTAGAAAATATTTTGCAAGTGCATAAATGCTTTATTTTTAGAAAAATAGTTTTATCTCATATTTTAAGTTGGTATCGCACTCTCATGAGATACCCCTCACCTCTCCTCTAACAGTGCACACCTAGCGCATCCCTAAAAACATCTTAGTCAAGCTACCCTGCTAAACTAGTCTAATACCCAACCACTATCTAACCTAGATAGTCCAATAAATGTACTAAGGGCTAACTTCACTTTAATCTCGACGCTATGCCATGTTCGTGCGTGGGGTGTCTCGCGAAGCGAAATCCAAACAAGGAACCCCCCCGATACACTACTATGCAGCAAGGTCGATCTTTGAGATCCGCCAGTCCCTCAGTACAGAAAGATATATAATATATATATTCCATAAACATTTAATGATATAAGAGTACTAAGGATTAAACTTCTCCCCAGTCTCAACACAGTGCCATATTCGTGCGTGGGGTGTCTCGCGAAGCGAAATCCAAACAAGGAACCCCCCCGATACACTACTATGCGGCATGGTCGATCGTCGGGATTCATCAGACCCTCGGCACTCGATTTATACATATACATACATCTACAATATACTTCCGGATAATATAAATAACTCCCGGACTGAGGATTACTTGATACATAAAGTATTTATAAATACTATCCTTTTCATTTCAAAAACTTCCATTTACCTTCTCATATCCAGGAAATGTATTTCCAAAAGCCAATTCATTATCATGAATTGCTTTAACAAACCATATACTTTTTGAAAGACAATTTTATTAACATAAAAAGCTTTTCCTTTATCAATTATCCCATTTCCCTTTTTATACTCAGGAAATGTATACAAAGACATTTTCATTATCATAAAAATGCTTTGATCAAAACATATGCTTCCACATCCCTTCTTCCATCCGGGAAGTGTTACCGAAGCCAATTTGTATATAACCCATTTCCCTTCCTATATCCAGGAAATGTAATTAAAGCAAATCCATTATTATAAACTGCTTTAATATAAACGCGTTTTAAGACCGCCCGTCCGGATTTCTCCACTGTGCGCGCCCCTAAATGGCTATCATCTTCCAGGGCCTCCAAGACAACCTGGGATCCTATATCGAAAGACGTCGGGAAGCGACCATGTGCCTGCGGGATAGTCAAGACCACACCCGGAATCTCCTAACCAGCGCAGAAAATATAACAACAAACGCTCACATGGCCTATAGGACTATATCCACCCTGCATCATTAGCCAGGGGGCTTCACCATACAAACGCAACTTCCCTTATGATAGCGATTTAGAGAGGTGTGTAATCCATATTTTATTAATTATGAAAAACATTTATTTTTCCATTTTGAAAATATTTATTTTTATATTTTCAAAATCATTTACATCATATCATATATACTTTAATCACATAGTATATACATATACCATATATTCATTCTCGAATGTACATAAATGGCCATATTTGCCAACTATATATAGCGATGACCATTAATCCCAAAGATTCCCTCGAGGAATCATAACCATGCTTTCATATAAGCATGATACTAAACCCAAAGTATTTCCTTACTCTGTTCAATACTAATTACCTCAATCATCTCTTAAAGGTTTATTTATCCACAAAACCCTTATTTAGGAATTACCATAAAAATCCCAAATGGTAATTCAACTCCCCATACTCTTAAGGGGAGAAAACTATAAATTCTGACCTAAGCGAATCGATTCGCCCCTTTAGCGAATCGATTCGGGTGGGCGAATCGATTCGGTTCCCAATCCGAATCGATTCGGAAAGTATTCTGCAAACAGGTCTGTAAATGGCGAATCGATTCGGTCTGTACCCGAATCGATTCGGCCCATTGCAGAAACCCAATTTCCTTTAGGCGAATCGATTCGGCCTGTACCCGAATCGATTCGGCCAGTTCGAGGGCTACAGTTTGGGCGATTTTTCAATCTCCAAAATACCCAAAATTCAATCCAATATCCATTTAAATCCTAACTTGGTTTTATTACTACAAACCCAAAGCTTTTATATCTCCTCAAATTCTTTAGAGGTCCTAACAATCCTTTTGAGAACCCCTAATATCTATCTCCAATAAGTTTTAACTAATGATTTTGATCTCGGACAGCTTTCCGTAGAAAAATCACTATAAATCCAAAAAAAATCAGAAAACTACGCGGTCGGGACCCACGCGACCGCGTCGAAAAGATATACAATTTTTATTTTTTGACCAAGAGCCGAATCGATTCGGAAAGCCCGCTACTCACTATTCATCATCATCTCCAACTATCCCAAACCTCCATTAATACCCCTCCAAGCTTTTTATTACCTCAGCCAATGTCCTACAACCTCAACCAACTATAGATACACATATATTAAGGGATATAAACATCCTAGAACCCTAAATCACCAATTAATTTTAGGTTAAAACCTAAGTTCCACAAATTGAAACATTATTGGGGTTTTAATTGTTTTAACTCCCAAAAACCCGTTTTATCCACGAAAACCCAACCCAAAACATTTAGGGTTTGTTTATACCAAACTACGATATGAGATTTATGCTCAAAAGTAAATAAAGCAAGTAAACACTTGCCTCGTGGATATAATCCGACGACCTCGAGCCGAATCCCGCGGAGTTTGGCCGGAACCTCCCCTGTCTCCTCTTTTTCTTCTTCCTCTCTCTCTTCTCTCTCTTTTCTTTCTATTTTCTCCCTCTCCTTCTCTTTATAAAGAAAGAAAAAGGGGTTATACCCTTTAAAACCCAAAAACGACTCGTTTACCCATTTACGAGTTACTTTTACCTCTAAAATTACCCGAAACTCAATTTCGACAATCGGACACTCCTTTCCGACTATCTCGGCCATTCCGAGAATCATGGCGCAGTCGAAATTCCCATCTGAGGTACTTGACCGCAAATCACTATTCTAACCCGAAATAATTAAATGCGGTGTTCTACTCAAAATCTTACCTCTTTTGTCGCTAAACTCCACAGCGACATATAAACAAAATATTTCGACCTATTTGTCTCAAAATAATTGATAACACCCTTCAAAAATCATTAAATCCTCGAAAACCCCAAAAATCACTTTTTCGAGAAATTCTCCAAATTCCAATTTATATCCAATTATGGAATTTAATCGTCTCCAAAAGGGCGGGTTATTACAATAATAATCTTGTAATCTATACACTATTTATGGGAAAAATATTTAATCACTTAAAAATAAATTTTAAAGCCGAATTTGACTGTATAGTAAAATCATTTAATAGCAAATATGTAGAAATGATAGAAGCACAAAAAATAGATAGCAGTATATAAGAAGAAATTGAATGGAAACCTCCTAGTTTAACTATAACAAACCTAAAAAACCCAGAAAAAATTAAAATATATGAAAATCAAGTAGGAAAAAGTAGTATTAAATTTAGTAGATATAAACCTATAGAAGACGAGAGTGAAGAATTATTAAATGAAATTAATGTATTAATTATAGAGGAACAAATAGAAGAATTATTCGAACTATTAGAAAGATAAAATATACGAAATAATTATAGAAGATTGCGATAATTTAACAAATGAACAATTAACAGAAAAATATGGTAATGAAGATAATAAAGAAATAATAATTTCAATATAATGTGCTGAATGAACTAATGAAGATAATAAAAGAAAAATAATAAATATAGTATTAGATAAATTTATAAAAGAAGAAGAAATTATAAAAACATTAGAAGAAATAAACCCAGCCGAAGATATGAAAACTAAATCTTCAACTACACAAGCCACAAACAATAGAGCAAACGCTGACTACGCAACACATCAACATTTAGGAGCCACAAGAGAAAGATATCATGAAAATACTAACCCTTTACCAGGAAATAAAAGTAGAAGTAGATATGTATTTGACACTAGTTCTAATATAAACCAATATGGTAGTATATTAAACCTAGATAAAGTAAACCCTTTAGATTAGGAGACTGCAATAGAAATCTGGGAAAAAGGATGTTTTAGGACATGCACCTTAATAGAATTTATAAATAGAAATGAATGTGAGGCATGAGGCATACTTTGAAAATTCACTACAAGGAAGCGTATCAAATTGGTATTTAACATATAAACTCCAAGATGAACATATAAATTTTAAAGAAAACTTCAATGTAAAAAGATTTACGAATTTAATAAAAGAATCTTTCCTGGGAACAAATAGACTTTTACAAATAACAGAAAAACAAATAGAAGCCCTCAGAAACTTAGAACAATTACAAATATGTAGATTAGAATATATAGCAAATTACACTAGAAAATCTGTAGAGTATTCGACACAAAATGGAAGAACATCAGATTTTAGTTTATTAGATAGATATATACAAAAAATACCGGGAGAATTAGGCAAAAAATATGGAAAAATTGGCAAAAACACGATGATGCTAAAACAAACCCATCTATAGGAGTTAGAGTTAATATAGTATATAATACACTAAAATAAGAATGTAGAAAATTAAAAAAAGGAAAATAAATTAAAAAACAATATTATCATACTTGTCAACAGTTAGATTTACCACCGCAATATGGTCGTGATAATAAAAGATTAATAACCAATAAATATAAAAAAATAATATAAAATTTAGGAATAAAAAGAAACATAAAAAATACAAAAGTTATAAAATAAGACCTAGTAAAACCTATAAAAAATATTATAAATATAATAACTATAAAAGAAAGAGACCATGGTATAAAAACGAAAAATAAATAAAAATAATAACGAAAGGAAAGAAAACAAAGACACTAAAAACATAAAGAAAGTAACAAATTGTAAATGTTTTATATGTGAAGACCCAAATGTCCATACAAAAATAAAAATAATAATATATCTAAAATACAAGAAAAGATAAATATATTAGATGACATTGAAGATAACTTAGGAGATACAATAGAATTAGAAAGTATCTACAACGAATATGAAGAATTAGATAACATTAGTATATATAGTATAGAATCCTTAGAATCTATAGAATCCGAAGATAATGATATAGAAATCTTACAACAAAGTCTAGAAGATTTAAATTTTGGTTATAATATAGAAGAACGTGGATATAAACTTAAACAATATATATTTCTAAAAATAAATTGTGCAAAATGCTTAAAAGAATATAAAGAAATATATTTATGGAAACATGTAAACAAAACTTATGTATAAAATGCTATGAACAAACAAAAAATAATAAACCTAAATAACAAATAAATAGTACAAATAAGACAGCATTAATAACATTTTCTACAAAAATAAAATTTGCAAATAAAATAATAGAAACAACCGCAATGTTAGACACAGGAGCAACAAAAAGTTTAATTCATGTAGACTTAGTAGAAAAAGAAGACGCTAAATAATTAAATTACCCTGTTTATGTACATCAATTTAATAAAGACGCAATACCTATAACACAATGCATACAAAACATACCTATATATATATAAACGATGAACAATTTATATTACCACAAACATATATAACAAACGTAAAAATCCATCACCCTTTTATATTAGGATTCAATTTCATTCAATCTCTAACTGGAGGTTTTATGTATACACCATCAGGAATAAAATTATTTAAAAAAGGAACACATATTATACCTAATAATCAATCAAATATACTAAAACAAGAAAATAAGATAATTCTTAATAATAATATAGTATTAGAAACCAAGGAAGGCATAGAATATAGTAATAATAATGAATTAGACATAGAAGAAAACTATCTAAAAGAATTCTTACAGAATATAGAAGATAGACAAAGACAAAGAATAGAATTTGATAAAATAAAGAACATAATGTTTAAAAATACAAAACTAGAGTAAGAAGATTTAATTAGATTAGCAGAAAAAACAGAAATAGTAGGAGAAAACCCACAAAAACACTGGAATAAAATAAAATAGAAGTTAAACTAAATATAATAAACCCTGACATAACAATAAAAACAATAGATTTAGCATGTGAAATAATAGACCAAGAAGAATTTAAAATACAAATTAGAGAACTTTTAAATTTATGAGTAATTCAAAAAAGCACTAGTAGGCATAGAAGCCCTGCATTTATGGTTAGGAATCGTGCTGAAATAAAAAGAGATAAAGCAGGAATGGTAATTAATTATAAAAGACTAAAAGATAATACATACGACGACAACTATAAAATAACTAATAAAGATGAAGTAATCAATAAAATAAAAAATAAAAAATACTTTTCTAAATTTGACTGTATATATGGTTTTTGGCAAATAAAAATGCAAAAAGAATCAATAGAATGGACGACCTTTATTGGTCCAGAAGGACATTTTGAGTGGTTAGTCATGCCCTTTGGATTAAAAAATGCACCACAAATATTTCAAAATAAAATGGATACAATCTTTAAAAAACATTCAGATTTTTGCATAGTTTATATAGATGATATTCTTGTATTTAGCAACACTAAACAAGAACATAGAAATCTCTTACAAATAGTTTTTAAAGAATTTATAAAGTATTTTTGTCCATTTTTTCCTAGTTTACTATATAAGGGTCAAACTAATTTTGATAAATTTGGAATAAAAGATCTACAATAATTTAGTAATCCTAAAAATGATTGTTACTTTTTAGTTTCTTCTAATTTATCAGGAAATTCTAAAACTTTTTTAATTATATGTTCTTGTAATTCTATTTTTCCTCCTTTTATAAAAAGTCCTAAAAATGATATCTCTTGTTTTTCCAATTGCATCTTTTTACTACTAATTATTAAACCTTGATTTATAAATTCTTTAAAAACTGTTTGTAAATGATTTCTATGTTCCTGTTTAGTGTTGCTAAATACAAGAATATCATCTACATAAACTATACAGAAATTTGAATGTTTTTTAAAGATTGTATCCATTTTATTTTGAAATATTTGTGGTGCATTTTTTAATCCAAAGGGCATGACTAACCACTCAAATTGTCCTTCTGGACAAGTAAAGGCAGTCCATTCTATTGATTCTTTTTGCATTTTTATTTGCCAAAAATCAGATTTACAGTCAAATTTAGAAAAGTATTTTTTATTTTGAATTTTATTGATTAATTCATCTTTATTATGTATTTTATAGCTGTCGTCGTATGTATTATCATTTAGTATTTTATAATTAATTACCATTCTTGCTTTATCTCTTTTTATTTCAGCATGATTCCTAACCATAAATGCAGGGCTTCTATGTCCACTAGTGTTTTTTTGAATTACTCCTAAAGGATTAACAGATGCACTAGCTGAACAACAATTATGGCGAGCTAATTTACCAAATCTTTTACTAATATTAGAAAGCACACCACCTGAATGGGTAGGACTAGGACAAATTATCCATGGCAGGCACAATATATTTATTGAACATCAACTAGATAAAATTTCAAATTATTTTGTTCAGTGTAGAGACGATGACTCTTTAATACAAGATAAAGAAGCAACATAAGAATTAATTAATATGTATAAAGTGTAAATGATAATGAGCGAAATACCCTCAGACCCATGGTGTATGACAAATAAAAATTTTAACATGAGAATTTTTATACCAAAACACCCTTTCAGCCTAAACATAAGATATTTTAGTAAAGCAATACGTTCTACTGGAGTACAAGAAGCAATAGAAAATGAGAAAAATACTAATTATCAATATACTAAATATAGACATTCTAACTCTGAAAATGATTCAGATGGCTCAATGGATTCTTTAACAAGGCACAATATTGATAATATGATGGAACCCTAAAAAATTAAAGATGCAATAGATAAACAGAAGCAAGAGCCAATTACGTCAGCATCTCATCAGCAATCACTATTCTCAACAAACAAAAATGAAGACGCAAGACGTCAGCAAACATCAACATCTCAGCTTTCACTGTTCAATCACGCGGCCGAACTTTTACTGTGCACCTTTCACTGTGCACTTTTGACGAATTGAAGTTACTATGCAAGATTCCATATCAAGCCGCCCACGTTTCTTTTTAGTTCAGAAGGAAAGCAAATAAAATTTTTGAAGTTCGTAGCTTTTCTCTCCTATAAAAAGAGCCTCTTCCTTTGCCATTTCAATTCTACATTATATGCGTGGATGTTCTAAATTACAGTTTTAATTCTATGGTTTGATGCTAAGGATGGTATATATTATTACATAAGTCCCATCTTTGGCGTATTAGTCTGCAAACCTTTATGTGAAAAATGGGTTTTGTCATATTTGGTATCAAAGAATCTAGGTTCTAGTGTCCTTAGGATATGTGTTGTGATCATTATGTTCTTCATTGAGTTATTTGATATGTAGAGCCCTATTTTAGTAATCATTGTACTATTTACAATTTTTTACTAATACGAACCTTATTTGCTTTCATATGGCAAACATTTGACGTAGTAGACCACAACTCGCTACGAACAAGGCTGCAGAGGATAGGGTTAAGCCAAATATGCAACTACAACTAAAGCCACCACTAGTATCACCTGTAGATATAGAAGAAAAAATGAATACTATAGTTACTCGGGTAGTATCTATAGTGATAGCGACCACCACCACCGTCGCAACAGGTGGTATTACCTGTTCAACAGTAGGGCTCCTTTTCGAAGGGAGTGAGGGAGGACTTTACTAAGGGACATCCAATAGAGTTCGTTGGGACCACATATATTATGGTAGAAATATAATGGAATAAGGACATTCAAAGGAACTTGAGGATGGTAAAGTTCACAATGGTGCACAAACAAATTTTAGCTCTATTCAATTTAGTAAGAGCAATGCTATAGTGGGGGGAGTCAGTCACCACACTGAAGGAGAGGGACAAGATGACTATTGATGAGTTCTAGGTAAAGTACGATGGTAAGTACTTCCCACTTGCAGTGAGGTCGTAGATAAGGAGATTATTTATTCATCTAAAGCAGGAGAACCATACCATAGAGAAATATGAGGTGGATTTTACTACGATGTCATAATTTGCCTTAGATGAAGTGAACACCAAGGAGACAAAAATGCAGAGGTTTCCTATGGGGTTAGCCTCCCACATCAGGAAGTCCCCCTTTGGGAACTCTAATTTTACCACCTATACTCATATGGTGAGTGCCGATTTACTATATTATCAAGATCACCGATCATTTCATAAGGGTAAGGGAAAGAAGAGGCCCAATTTACACTTATTGAGCTAGCAAGACAAGGCAAGTGGGAACTAAAATAAGGGAGTCCAACTATTTAGGGGATCACTGGAAGGAGATCAGTTCAAAAAGAATATGGGTTTTGATGATCAAAACAAGCAGGGCCATCAGGGCCAAGGAAAACATCCCGAGGCCATCATGTCCAGTGGTTACAAGGTCATGATCAACAGGTCCAATGAAGGGAAATACACGGATAAGTGCCCGTTTTAGGGATGATATTACATTTGTAGAGCAACAGGGCATATGTCAAAAAATCCCAATCAAGGAATTCGAGGGCCACTAGAGCAGGGAGCCGAATGTGGGTATTAAAAACCTCAGGGAAGTGTCGGCGGTTTCCATCCCTATTAGTTGTAGCAATGACAACACTACGAGCACCACCCACCCCACCCAAGGGGAAACAACAGTAAATACAGTATGAGCTTGTGTATCGTATCGCACTTAGAGAGGGACGAGTACCACCACAAGAAGTGGAGGGCGTGTTCCCTATCTTTGGGCATATTGGGCGCATTTTATTCCATGCCGGTACATCACATTCATTTAATAGTACTAACTTTGCTCGGTCATCCGAGATGGTAGACTTAGCATCAGATATAGTACTCTATATAGACTCACTCTTAGGTAGAGGGGCACACATAAAATCCATGTGTGGAGATATAAGATCGATATTGGGAGACTTAGGTTTGCAGTCGACCTAGTTGTTTTAGACATGTCATAGTATAATGATATCCTGGGATGGATTGGTCCACCAATAGAGATTGTGTATATTATTGTGAGAGGTTCATCATCTTTTCCATTCTAGTACAAGAGATTTATTTGGTTGTTATGTCGCGTATGGAAGGAGGGTTGAGAACGCATTTGTAAAATATTGAGGCGGGGAATTCTAAGGCAGTCGTCGTATCTTAAGATTTTATTCTGGTAGTCATGGAGTTATCTGATGTGTTTTAGGAGATTCAGAGGTTATCATTGTTTAGGCAGATCAAGTTTAATATTTATTTGATTTGGGTACGATACCCTTTCCCACACACCGCATCGTATGTCTCTTTTGGAGATAAAAGATCTTAGGGATCAAATTCATTAGCTACTAGGTCAGGGATTCATTGGATTACATCACCTTGGGGAACTCCAGTTATGTTGTGAAGAATAAAGATGAATCATTGAGGTTGTGTATTGATCATAGGGTGTTGAAAAAGGTTACCATAAAGAACAAGTACCCATTCCCATTAACTATGGAATTTCAATTAGTTAAGGGGAGATTCGTTCTTTTCAAAGATTGATTTGAGACTGGGGTACCATAAATTGAGGATTTGGGATTAAGATGTTTTGAAGACAACATTTCTAATAAGATATGGGTTTTACGAGTTTATGGTTATGCCTTTCAGTCTAACCAACACACTAGTAGTGCTTATGGACCTAATGAATATTGTGTTTAGGGATTGTTTAGATCAGTTTGTTGTTGTGTTAAAATACGACATATTGATTTATTCTCAAATAAAGGACGAGCACACTTAGCACATGTGGATAGTCTTGCAGATATTAGGAGACCATCAATTATATGCTAAGTTCAAGAAGTATGGATTTCAGTTGAGGGAGAATTAGTTCTTGGGCCACCTTGTATCTGAGATGGGGTTATCAGTAGATTTGGGGAATGTTTTTGCGGTGATAGAATGGGAACAACCCACGACACCTATATATGTGTGCCATTTTTTTCCTTTATCTTGGTACCATCATCAATTCATTTAGGGTCCTCGAAGATAGTTATCCCTCTGACGAATTTGATATGGAAGGTTGTACCATTTGTTCGGGATGATTCTTACCTCATAGGAGAATATACTTTAGATTTTTAACTAATGCATCATTTTGGAGACTTAGAGGTGTATTGATGCAGGAGGAAAGGTCGATAGCTTATGATTCTTGATAGATTAATCCTCACAAAGAGAATTACCCCTCTCATGATCTAGAGTTAACAACCGTTGTATTCACAATACGTATTTAGAGGCATTATCTTTTATGTAAGAAATTCTAACTATTTATGGATCATAAAATTTTGCAGTACTTGTTCACACAGTGGATGTTGAACATGACGCAGTGTATATGGCTTGAGCTTATGAAGGATTATCAGTTTGATACTCATTATCACCCAGGCAAAGAAATTGTAGAGAAAGACAAGATATCTAAACCAATAATATAGTTAACAATGATATGGATGGCAAAGTGGGGTTCACTTAGCATGGATAATGAGTTATCACGTGACTTTATGACAGTTCTTACCATCGCACCTGAAGTAATCATTTGGGTTGTGAAGGTGCATGATGGAGATCCTTTTTATTAGGAGAAGGCTAGGCGATTGTTTGCAAAGGGAAGAAATCATTATTCAATTGGTTCTGAAGGAGGATTATGGTTCCACGGTAGGTTAGTAGTCCTCGAGGGTGAGGAATTATGACAGGTAGTTATGACTAGACACATAGGTCATGTTTTTTTGTACATCCCAATATATATAGGGTGTGCTAGGATATGAGGTACCAATATTAGTGGATAGGCATGAAGAAGGACATTGAGGCATTTTACAACACTTTGATGTAGCGTATCGATTAGCCTTGTTGGATCATTTGTAGACGATCCATGATATTTTTCATATTTTAAGGTTACAAATGTTCCTTAGAGACGATGTCTCTTATCATCACATATATATTTACGAGATAAACATCCACCCCTATGTGAGTTATAAGTAAAACTTGTCTCCATTTAACACCATAGGGAGCGTAGACTTCATTCCAAGATACTTCATTTAGTACACATGAAATGGGGGAAACACAATGAGGATGAATCGATGTGGGAGAGGAAAGATGACATGCGAGAAAAGTATCCAGAACTTTTCTAGTCTAGTATGCGTTGAATTCTAAGGATAAATTTCCATTATTCGGGGAAGAATGTAATACCCGTACTTTTATGTCATTATTTGTAATTTAACTGGTAGATAAATCTTGGTAGAAACTATTAAACGTGATTTAATAATTATTTAAAAATAATCAACTACTTAGAATATTTATAAATTTACATTATGCATGATTATGTGATTTAATTATACCATATGTGTTACATTATTATAAATAAATAAATGTGCAAGATATATGAATTATTTATACCGCATGTTAGTATAATTAATATCCGTAATTACTAAATGGGATATAAGCGTTTAACACGTAAACTAATTAAATGCATCATTTTACTCTACGCCTAGGAGTTTTACCATGTGATTTGAGGTATGCCTAGTCCAAGTGGATTCGAGTGTGATTTAGAAGCCCGTTTACATGTTCTTAGTTGGAATCATGGGTACATATACCCTTAGGGGAGATTTCAAGCCCTTCCATATAGCATTCAGGGGTCTATTGAGGGACCGAAATTAGACCTTATTGGGAGACACAAGAATTAAGAGGTTATCTATAACTTAAGTAACATTAATTAGGTATTCCCATCCACTTTACTTAACCCTAGCAGTCTTAATCATTTTGGGAGAGGTTAGCAAGTTTAGAGAGGAGAAAGGAAGGAAAATTCAACGAGAAGTCTTCAATCATCCACTATAAAGGAGCTAATTTTCTTATAATATCTTTGATAATTTATTTCCTAATTTAGAATCACGTTTTCTCATAGAACTTTAGATTTTAATTGTGTTGGAGACTAATTCTCATGATGATTAGTGATTGGGATTGTTTAGTATTAATCATTAATTAATCTTATATTGGAAGTTAATTAATCTGATTAAACCAAAAATAAACATTGAATCATTAGTGGAAATTATGTTGGAATCTATGTTTTAGGATCCATATACGTTTCTAAATCAAACCCATGAAATAATTAGATGTTTTCTCTAAGAATTTGATGTAAATTGAAACCCATTGATGTTTAGGCAAAGATATGATTTTTGTAACAACCCAAGCCTTTCGGAATAGTAATTATTTTATTTTGGGAGAAATAAATAATATTTTATTGGAGAAATAATTAAATTGACAATTGAGGTCAAAATTTGGAGTCGTTAGAAAGTGTGTCGAATGGCAATTATGAGGGTACCATTGTGTCCGTAAGGGTCAAGAAAAACGAAATGACTGTACTTGGGGTCTATTTGGGTTCCCAAAAAAAAATTAGGACTGTTTGACTCGAATTAAAGATACTGAGTCATTTAAAGTGTGTATCATCATTTAAAGATGTGTATCTTGGGTTTTAGGCTTAAAAAGCCTACGGGAGATTCATTTCTCCAAAAGAGAGAAAGAGAAAAAGAAAAGAAAGAAAGAGAGAAGAAGGAGAAGAGAGAGATAGAGATGATTTTCCCGCGGATTCAGACCCTACGAACCCGAGGCAAGTGATTAAACTTGCTAAATAATTGTTGTGTACCATTTATTGCATGATTTGTGGATTGATTTTTGGGTTTTAGGTTTAGTTTATTAAAACCTAACTTTTGGGTATAATCTTAGATTTAATATGTAGATCTTAGATTTGATGATAGAAATTTGTTAATATGTATTCTAGAATGAATATCAATGTTATATATGTGAATGGGCTGAAGAGAAATGGAGAGAAAACCATAAAAATGATTTTTGGGTATTTTGGCTTACTTAAAAAGTAGCCATTTTTGAGCCTCCAGGTAGGCCGAATCGATTCGGCCCCTTACCCGAATCGATTTGGAAATATGCAGGTGCCTAGGTCTGAGTGACCGAATCTATTCGGACTC
Source organism: Sambucus nigra (assembly GCA_949130495.1). Lineage (NCBI taxonomy): Eukaryota > Viridiplantae > Streptophyta > Magnoliopsida > Dipsacales > Adoxaceae > Sambucus > Sambucus nigra. The sequence continues at coordinate 343,621,523 of OX422207.1, read as the reverse complement.
CAGCTGAATCGATTCGGCCTGAGACAGAATCCCAAGTCTGATGACCCGAATCGATTCGCCTTCCTAGCCGAATCGATTCGCTGGGCAGAATCGATTCGAAATTGGCCCGAATCGATTCGGAAATAGGACTTTTGAGGGATTGTTTTTCTGAAAAGAATCTCATCCCATTTTGTTTCAGGTTATCGATTGGGGATCTCTATAGGAGATATTTGGAGCATGTTTTGGAGACTTTTAGCGAGTTCCCTAAAAGAAATTTTGGAGTCACATTGACTAAATTTGAGGAATACCAATTAGAGACTTTGGTATTTTTCTAAGTGGGGAAGCCCACTTTTATTTGAGGTTTGTTTGGTGATGATAACAACTTCACGACTTGAAGATGAGGTTGACTTAGAGATGCCGGATCTTAGGATCCAATCCCAATTGGGATAACTTTAAAGGTTCATAAAATAAATTGAACCCTATAATGGATGGAGAATTATGAATGCTATTTGATGTGCATATGGATATAGAAATATCCTTATTAATGATTGATTTGGGAGATGTCTCTTACAACGAGAAATGCTAATTGAGGTGCATTAGGATATAGAATATCCTTAACTTAAAAGAATTGAAAGACAATTCATACTAGAAGCGACATGAGAGCTTCAAGCGAGAATTAGTATAGCATATACTAAGTGGGGTAAATGTGTGAGGTTGGGCTTTAGTATATCTTAAAAGTAATATACTAAACAAATGATGTTAATCAAATTGCGCCCAAGGGCATATTATAATCATGAATATGATGTTTCAGGTATACCTTATATAATGGTGTATCTTTATTATGTGGGATGTATGTATACCTTATATGATGGTGTATATACATGTTAAGCATACCCCCTCCTTGCTATCATTGGGAAGTTTCGTGCGTAGAGGGTGAGCATTCTGACTAGAAAAGCAGAATGTGGATATTCCCCAGGTCATAGTTGTCCTTTGTGGTCAACAAATGACATTTATGATATATATATTTAATTATTTTGGGGGTGAGAGGTCGGGGGTATGTGACGCTCTCACTTGCCGGTTAGGAACTATGACCGCTTCCCGGACGTTGTGTGCGTGAGTTAATCACGAGGTGGGTGTCGTTGAACCCCACCAGGTGGCCCGAGTTTGCTACGTATATGGGCTGCTGGAAGATGATAGCATGTGAGTCTGCGTCCTTCGAGTTATAGCTCGGTTGGATGGTTATTATTTCTTGCGATTGTATTTGAGTGTCAAGGGCATAATGGACCTCAACGACCTACATTGCCAGGATTAGTGTATCGGGGGGGGGGGGGGGGGTTCCTTGTTTGGATTTCGCTTCGGCGAGACGTCCCACGCACGAACCGCAGTGTAATGTTGGAACTTGGGGTTAAGTTTAGTCCTTAATGCTCATAATTATATATATATATCACCTATCCCGACGATCGACAGTGCCAGGAGTAGTGTAACGGGGGGGTTCCTTGTTTGGATTTCGCTTCGGCGAGACGTCCCACGCATGAAACGCCGTGTACAGTTGAGAATTGGAAATATTAATTAATTAAAATTGGACAATAATCATTTGGGTTACATGCATCTTGCATTGAGGGCATAATGAGCCCTAAGGATCGATACGGTCAGGAGTAGTGTAACGGGGGGGTTCCTTGTTTGGATTTCGCTTCGGCGAGACGTCCCACGCATGAAACGGAGTACCGTGTTGAGAATCGGGAGGAGTTTAGTTCTTAACTCTTGATGCTAATAACTCATCTATAATAATTATATATATGGTTTCATGCCTTATATGGGCATCACTAGAATATAAATTCTAGTAAATGAGATTGTTGATGTATTGTGATGATATGGACATGATTGGATCATGTAACTTTATTTGTTCAACAAATGAACATTATAAAGATAACTATAACAATTGCATTAAAGATAATGTATATAGTTAAAGTATAGAAATAAATGTAGAATTGGGAGATAGGTTAGATGGTTTCACTTAAATACTTTATTTGGGTTTAAGTTAGAATCCTCTTACCTAATTAGAATCGAACATCCTTTTGGAGACACGTGCATACGCTTAGTGCGTGCTTTTGATAAGAGGTGAGTTGAATTTTTATGGAGTGTTCGATTCCAACTAAATCATGTAATAATGCATTTATAATTATTATGCATTTTAATACACTTGCTATAAACTGCTTTTCAAAACTCGGGCTCTGACCCGTTTATATTTTCCTCCTCCTTGTATATATTGTATTACTTCAGGTGTTCCTCTGCAAGGACGCCTTTGATATTCCTCCATCCAGGATTTGTGGAGCTGTGGCAGTTGCGAACTGTTGCGGCACTTTGCTTTAGTCGATTCCTATCTATTGTACATCTAGATTAGGATTCAGTTGTATTGAGTTAGTGTTCAAGTGTTGTAGATTAACACTTCCATATTCCATTTATCATATTATTGTATTGTCTGTTGCCCGACAGCATATTCGGGTATTTCATTGTTGAGATTTTTGTTGTACAATGTATTGTACTCTTTTCTTATTGGAGCATGCACATCTCACATCATAGTTAGATGTATATTGTTGGTTGTGTGCATTATTGGTTTTGTTGTTGTTAAAAATAAAAGTTTTAAATTTTTGGCATTTCTCACTTTATGATTTCGGGTAGGTAGCCTTATATTATAGTGTTTAGTTGTTGATGTTGAGACTGTACCATTTGAGATACCTGATTTATGTAGTATAGGGCTGGCCACCCGTTATTATTTGGAGCGGTTTGTCACAATTTTTATTAATAAATCCTTGAATTATTGGAATGATTCTATTTAGGATGATTATGAACTTATGTAGATGTATTATTTTGATTGGTATAAACTCGTAGTAAATTAAATTAAGGTTTCCAAAGCTTAGAAGTCATTAATGGAGGTTGGAGAAGTGACCAAATTTCAATATAAGCAAATCCGGGCTCACTGCCCGGTACGAATATATTAGGTTTTGAAAACAAATCGATTCGGCCTTGATTGAATCAATTCGACTTCAGAGGAGGATCAATTCGACCTTTAGAGTGGCTTCAGTTCACACCGAGGGAAATGGTCATGATATTTCTTGGACTTTATTCGACTATATGGGAGGTTATCCAAGTGAGGGTTGACAATTATAATTCAGGATTTGTATTGTTAACCGATAATTAATGCATATTTTAGTTAACTAGCGAGTTAATAATTAAGGATAGAGAGTTGTATTTAGAGGTTATGGGAATTGAATTGAATTGGACCAATGCATGAGAAGGGGATATCCCATGGGGTATTTATATATATATTTTGTGCAATATATTTGTATTCTATACTTTTAAGGACATACCTATATTCGTTGTGGGCCTATAGGTTGGAGTTATGTTCGACATCGGGGATGCATACAATACATCAGTTGAGATGTTCTATACATCATGGAGGTCGTTAGTTTAGATCATGCATTTAGTGGTGTTGTCTTCATGACGAGAGAAGGTTATTTGTATTGGAGCCATTATTCGAGTTGAGTATAGACCCATTAGTGGTGTTACTACATATTAATCACCACACCCTTATGTGCATTTGGCTTCAGCCCTTTAGTTAATGGATTCTTATAGACTTACCGGTATAAGCACGATATGGACATCGGTGGTAGTTGACCTCCTGTTATGAGAATATATATACTGATAACGAAGTAATGCACTCTAATAAAGTAGACAATGTTCTATGAGTGTATCTTGTGGGGTTAGTATTATGGGGGTTAGTGTTGTGATCTTATACGTATAGGTAGTTATGTTCCTATTATACAATATCTAGTTAATATTGGTTCTTTATGATAGTGTCAATACAAGTTATCATTATATGGAGTGGGTTGGGAATCTGCGTAATATTACAATCAGGTTAGGGGTGAAATACTTATTGCATATGAGAGCCGATGTCTGGCATGTGTTGTGAATTAACTATTAGTATTGAAAGTTAATTATTACATCTTTATAGCTCTAACCCAATATATCAAAAATATTTTCCAGGTTTACCTAGATTGGATCAACAGGGTAGAAGGAAGATCAAACTTGCATTTCCACTTGCATAGAAGATTCATTATTTTAGTTCTATCATAGGTTGCTACTCATTTCATTCCAGTCATTTTTATTGTAGATATTGTGTGGGTATAAGCCTGTTATTTATTTATTCAATCAGTTTTATTAAGAGTCATACTATGTAGATATTTATATATCAATATGACAGTGGTATTTGAGACTTACTTATTAATTTAGTCTCACCATTTTAGTTTTACATTATATGAGCGTATGTTTCACATTACTGTTTTTATTTTATGGTTTGATGTGAATAGTGGTATAGATTATTAGTTAAGTGGCATCTTCAGGGTATTGGTCTGGCCAACCTTTATTTGGAAAATAGGGGTTGTCACACAAGGTTTAGCATTGGTAAATGAGCACACGGCGGTAAATTAACATAAAGGACAATCTAAGGGTGATAAGATTATTAGTACTCTTAAATAGTTCACATCTTTTCAAGCATTTATGGTCCCACAAAACAGGGGAAGGAAACACCTGGTTTAAGGGTGTTCAGGGATCTGGCCTTTGTTTCAATATATTACTTGGACCTCTGATTAAAAATTGTATATCTTCTCACTAAGCTGAGGAAATACCAGTATCAGGTCCGACAGAACATTGGTATTCGAATATGGATTTTCCATGAGGTATCTCGTCTAGTTTCCACTGAGGTATATGATGAGGGTGTGGAACTTAAGGGTGTTGATAGAAATTCCAAACCAATAGTGAGACACGCTAAGGAGAATGGTCGCACCTGAGAGTAATTTTTTTTAAAACAATTTTTCTTAGTAATTTTTTGAAAAAACAAAACTAAATGTTTAGGGTATTTTCAAAGAAAGAAGGACGTAAGAACCCCCAATGTAGTTGTTATTAGTAGGTTTCACTTACAATATGTTCCACTTAGGGTGCAAGTGAAATGTTCGATAAGACCCAACTCTGGGAAATGATGGTGTGCACGATTCAAGACTCAGTGTGACTGATTTCCAGACTTGCAAATAATGTCTTGTTTTAAAAATGGGGAAAATGTCATAAAATTTGGGCAATAAGAAGACTCAAAATCTTGGCAAAGTTTTGTGTTAAAATTATCAAACTAGGTATTAGTGTCCTACATCAGATGCTTATATGAGACTTATGCATATGAGGTTAGTGTAAAAGTTTCCCCCTTTGTCATGATTTTTGCGATATCTCTTTCCTATAAGGGAAATCATTCATCTGTACATGAGAAAAATTCATATGATATACCTAAGTGTACATGAATTGCCTCACGATAAACCTTATGATGGCAGTATGAGTGAGAACTAACTCGTTATACTAGACATATGTGAACAAATTCGCAACTATATACCTCATGTTTGGAATTTCATCAAATAGTACGATGTTGGGGAATCGTTTGATATATTACAAAGTTACTTGGCCAATGGAAGGTCAGAGTCATGTCGCTTAGGTTAACCATGCCCTGTAGAATAGACAGCGCATCACGAAGTGAACCCTAGTACGGGAAAAAATAGGATCAATAGGTAATGCTCATGTGATGCAATGTGCAAAATGCATGCGTCTTAATTAGTATTTTTATGAAAACTTTTATGTACGCTAATTAGGATATGTATAACTAATAAGCATGAAATAGAGCATAAGAATCAGCGTGTGAAAAATAACTATGTATATAAGGAACTGAGTAAATATGTACAAGCAACAAGAATCGTGGAGTATATAAAAATGGAGCAAGTATGGTGATATATACAAAGTGTGAAGCACGTGAACACATAAAAGTGAAATGGATATATGTACAATGTGGGAGTAACATGGTAACACGTACAAGTGAATATGACATAGAAATGTGTGCAAGTGATAGTAATGTGGTAGTGTGTTCAAGTAACATGGGATATATACGAGAAAGCATGGCATATGTATATATGTGTGTGTGTGTGTGTATATATATATCTATATAATAAAGTAGAAAACTTATATATGTCATAAGATTAAAACATGATGTCATCTTAATAAATTTTTCGTGCACTCTCTATTTTACCCTTGACTATTTTGATTTCCCCCTCTTTTTTGACACAAAAATTTAATTTTCACTCTTATTCAAAATTCAAAAACAAGGCTAAAATAGTATTTGACCCATTTGAAAGTCTCAAAAGTTGGGAAAAGACCTACTTTTCTCTCATTTACTCCCTTCCCTCATTCTTACACTTTAGCAACAACTTCGCAGCTCCTCAACAACCAATAACCAACTAAGTCTCTCTCATGGATTCACAACCAAACTCCTCCCTCCGAATCTGACTTCCCAAACCCCATCCTCATTTTTGTTTTGTTATTACAGGTAGAATCTTTGTTTTTTCCTTATCTGTCTCTCTCACCCTCATTTTTTGTTCATTGTGTTATAATTTTTGTTTTGTTATTACATGTATTTTCTTATTTTTAATGCTCTATCTCTCTATACGAGTTTGATTTTTTTGGACCTGTGTTTTTATTTTGTATTTTCTAGATCCATCTATTGTTGGTTTATACATGCATTTTTTGATGTTAAAATGTTTTTTTATTTTGCAGAGCCAGCTATTATGCAGATCCAACGTTTTTGGTTGGTCTATTTTCCACATCCAGGTATTATTTATTTTCTATTTTGCAGATCCATGTATTGTTGTACAGCTATTTTAAAATGCATAAGCATTTTGCAGATATGAAGATATCCTCTATTTTTTTTCGTTTTTTTTTTCCGTTTTTTCCTGATGTTTTTTTAGATTTTTTTCCTTTCTTTATTTCAAGATTAGACATTAGACTATAATTTGTTTAGACCTTTATTTATTTCAATATTAGATTAGACGGTCAAAGGCGTTTGAGGTGTTTTCATATTCCTTTTCATATTTTTGGCTCTCATCATATTGTTTGGGTTTGATTTTTTTACATGGATCCGTAAATGTAAAACCCCAATCAGTTTTGAAAAATAAAAATCAAATCGTTCGGGTTCAGATGGCTTCCGTTCTACTTCTTTGGTAAGATTTAGTTCTGTCTCACTCCTGTGGCTAAGATTCAAGAATTAAATATGAGCTAAAATTCAGTTGCACCACTCATACGCTTCTTTGGAACTTTTTATTTCACTATACTTTTTGGTTCAAAGTAGACGACGAGGATGTAATTTTCATCATAGGTAATTGTTGCCGATATTATTATTTGACTCATTTATGGTCGATGGTTACCATACCTCTTGACACACACACGTTTTGTTTATTGGACAGCTAAAAGGGCCTTAGCCCGTATAAAGACGAGAGCTTAAAAGAGCGTAGGACAGCTGAAAAGGGCTTACCCCTAGACACATAAAGTGTTGAACTCATTTGAGATAGTAGGCACTCTCAAGTCACCAGCTATGCGATAGCTGTGTCTTGAGGCTAGCCAGCAGTCAATCAGCAGGGAGTTGTCACTTTCAACAGTGGCCTCCCTTATCTTAAAGGAGCTGACAATTCTGCAACCCAAAAGCTTCACACCCCAAAGATGTTTGGAAAGAGCAATACCCTAAACTGATTTGAGGGGGAGAGCCAGAGATCGAACACGCCAACGCTGATTGCTTTCCTTATGTAACCAAAAAAAAGAACTCATTTTGCTTTTATGCTGATTTTTAATATCGGGTATTTAGATTTTAACTACTTGATGTTTTCCTTTGTTGTTAATTCAAGTTTTGTTTCGATTTGTTGTTTTGTCTTTGCGATAAAGACGTGAGTTATGTATATGACATCTTGCAATGTTCGAAGGATCAAAACTGACAAATATATGAATATTTTTTATAATAACTATTTTTTATTTTTAGTTCATATCAATTTGTAATTTTTTTTTGTACTTTTAAAAATACCTGCGGATTGTACTTATACTATACAATTTTATTTCACTTTTTGACACAATAAAAAATAAGATGAGGCCTTGCGTAAATCAAAGAGTTTTGTTAAGCTTATATGCGGCTACACATATTATAAAGGGTAGTTTTAAACCCATTTAATAGTCTTATTTGATTAAAAAAAACTCACCTTCACAAATATGCTAATGCTGTGACGGTGAGTTTTTTCTCCTGTTTTTGTCGAGTCTTGAAGATTTTGGATGGGATTTGTTTTTTTATTGGATGGAGTTTTTCATCAATCTCTCTCCCTTGGGTTTTCTTTGGTTTACTGATAAGGAGATAAGTGCTGTTGGTTTTTGGTTTTGATGTGGCTGAAGATATTATTTGTGGCTTAATCCGAATGTTTTGGGATTTTTTTTGGATTCATCGTGTTAAATTAAGAAGGGTCGGTGGATAATTTTATGGATTCATTGTATAAAACTCGAGACATGTGCTATGCTTTGTCAACAATCTATTTTTATTTAATCTTTTTATTTATTTCTCTAATGTTAAAGTACCATGCTCAATCTGCTTTTCAAATCTGATTGTTTCACTTCATTTTTTTCCAGGAAAGTATGATTGTTGCTAAAAATAAAAGGTCATTGAATTATATTTTAATATGTTCAATTCCAAGTGGTAGATTCATAATGTGACAATTTGTATTTGTTGGTGTTGATTTTTGGTATTTATATCCATTTAAAAAATACATTTGGAATGGAAATGATTACTCCATCTTTTTTCTGATTATTTGAATAATAGTCTTTTATGAGATTATATTCCATCTAAAGAATGCACTAATTATGTTTACGAGTCTTCCCACGATTTAGCGCTCTGCACTTCTACTTACTTTGCACTAATTACGTGTCTTATTTGCGTAGTAAAGGATTAATGAGTTTGTGCATGTCTTATTTGCATGTGAGGAATGATGAAATTAATGTCATCATAGAGTAAAAACTTATTGTTTATTTAAATTTTAATTTATTATTAGAAATTGGGTTGGCTTAAAAAGTAGTTAAAATTGTTTTTAATATATAAGATTTTAATATTTAATTAATTATTTCTAATTTTACATTTTTATTTTTTTGCAGCTTTAATCATTTTTGGCGGTGGATACATTGATGTACTTCTCCTATAATTATTGATGCTTCATTAATTGCGAACTAAATACGATGTATGGTCCTATGAATGATGTATGCCTTCGAAAATTAACGCCGTGCCTTCAGGCACGGGCATACCCTAGTATATATATATATATATACATACATCCTCATTTACATATATAAATATATAAGAGAGAATAAGTATGGATATCTACAAGTGTAACGCCCCAGCTCGAATTTACGGGTTACCCGTGGTTAACCCGATCCGAACAGAGCGTTAAGTGTGAACTTCAGTGAGACAACCTACATATTGTTGCTATTCCAGTTTTATTTAATTAATGTTTCTCTTGTTTAGAATGTGATTTCCATTTAAATCAAATTACATAAAGGACCCATGGGAAGTGTTCTCGAAATCCAAGCATGCAGAGATACTAACTTAAAATAAAAATGATACTTACCGATACAACACTCTCAAACTACTAAACTACACTTAACCTTCCTTAACAAAAATGAAGAAATAAGTCGAGCGCCCAGTGAAAAAATATAATAATACAATATAGAATCGAACGGCAGAAAAGAGACTCTAACACATTATATAATACCCGCACATGCAACTAATATATATATATATATATATATATATTATTACTCAATCCGATTAATTTGCCATAATCATATAAGAACACCTCCTCACTCGACTCGACGTTTATTTCTTCATTTAAGACACCCGGTTAAATTCTTTTAACTAGTACCTTTTGATTGCCGAAAGCATTTCTATCAATGAAATTACCCTTTTTCTCATACCAAATTTACCTTACTATTTTCATTGAAAAACACCTTTCAACACAAGCAAACACCATGATAGAAAATACTTATTTTTCCTTGAAATCCTTTCATGAAAACACTCATGTGTTAATTAAGGGTTAAACCTCATTAGTTTTCTTAATTACCCATTTAGTCACCTCACTTTAGCATTCTTTTACTTCATGGACATTAATTAATTTTAACATTTACTTGTCTGGACTATCCTTTACCAGAACATTTTTTAATTCATTTAAGTTAGGTTGTCTTCTCTCATATTCAACACACAACACATTTCTTGACATGTTCCTCCGGATCCATCGCATGAGGAAGATGCAGTATGGGCACCATCCCTCCATCATCCCGCCAGATGTTATATGAAGGAGTATGCAACCGCACAAAAGGAACCTCTGAGGTCGCCGCCGTCACCGATGCCATCTACTTCCGCCACTATGAGAAGATCCCACCGACCGACTCGAACCCGCAGGAGGGAAAATAAGGGTGTCATATATCCTAGGCTCCATCAACCAGCACGTTACAAAAGCGACCATTTTCTTGAAGATCGGAATGCTAGAATGATTTGCAGAGAAATCGCAGAAAGAGAGAAAACAAAGAAACTATGAAAAATTAAGGGATTCGCCCCCTTTATATAGGATGCCAAACGCCATGCCGATCTGCACTAAACCCAACCATAACGATCGGCACAGACTCCTTACCTTCCCGAGGCAGTCCAAAAGTCTATGCCACTGTCGAATGGCACCCCTCATACCATGCCGACCTGCACCCCCCTTAAATTCCATACAGAAATTCCCAGAAAATACCAGAAAGCCTAGAAAAATCCTTGGAAAATTCCTAAAAATCGCAAGAAGGATTTAGAACATTTTCACCGGAAAATTTTGCATTCCCTCAAGGGGAACCCCTCTTTCCCAGCGGAATCCTCAAAAACCAAGTGAATCTCCTCCCGATAAAGCCCTGGAGGATCTCTAAGGATCGCCTGATCACTTCCCCAGTGGAGTTTTTACAGCACAAAAATTGGTTGTTCCCCCATGCGAGGCCTCCTAAAGAAACAAAAGCTTCCCCAGTTATCATCTCCCCAGCTCAGATCAAAGCACTTTCTCAAGAAGAATAAAAATCCAATCTTTATTCTCTCTTAGGTAAGAATTGACCTCGGTCTTGGATCATCACCCGAGTTAGGTCGGAAATGGCCTCGATCCTCGCTCGTCACCACTCTTAGGTTAGAATTGACCTCGATCTTGGATCATCACCCGAGTTAGGTCAGAATTGACTTCAGTCCTCGGTCATCACCACTCTTAGGTCAAAATTGACCTCAGTCTCGATTGTCACCACTCTTAGGTCAGAATTGACCTCAGTCTTGGATCGTCACCTAAGTTAGGTCATACCCCGAGTACTGACCTAGAAGACATCGGGCACTCCCAAGCTATGTTTGACCAAAAAGTTAAATTCTTCAGCTCGATCGAGACTGAATGAATCTTCAAAGGGTAGTAAAATCCCTTTCCAACAGTCCATCCCATGCGCGATTCGGACTTACCATGCGGACGATCGTTCTATTTGCGTTCGAAACTTAATCCTGAGGCTACCGGGTTCTCTCGGGCTCTGTTTGACCTAAGTCAACTCTTAAGCTCAATCGAGGATGAATAAATCTTCGAAAGGAACTGAAACACCTTTCCAATGGTCCACTTCGTTCACGATTCTGTCTTACCATTCGGACGAACGATCCGTTTGACTCCAAGAGGTCACCGAATGCTTCCAGGGACTGATTAACCAAAGTCAATTCCCCAAACTGGGTCAAAATATTTATAATTTTGAATTACATATCTTAACCTTTCTAATAGTCTATCATGTGCATGATTCAGACTTACCATGCGGACGAACGATCCATTTGCGTCTGAACGATTCTCCGTCTAATGGACTAACAAATGCTTTCGAGCCATATTTGACCCAAAGACAACTCCAGAACCCGGGAGCGGTCCAAAGGACTTGTTAAGGTGTCTAAATTTCTTTTCCAATGGTGTGCCCTGTGCACGATTCTGACCAACGATTTGCCCTCGGCAGCTAATTTTCTAAAAAGTCCTGAAACACACTACCAAATGGCAGGTTCCAGACCCTACATATCAGTAGGTGCCGATAGGCAGGACCAGGTCTATGCCGATCGACAGCGACCTGGGCCTATAAAAGGAGGCCTTCACCACTTTGGCAAAAGGAGCCCAGATCTGATAGAAATCGCGCTCAGCGAATCCCAAAAACCTCTCTCGAAGACAACGCGATTTCAACATCCAAATACCTTTCTAACTTCCACTTTCCATCATCCTTTTCATCAAATTTGGTGAATTAGCCACTCTCCACCATCATCCAAGTGCAAGGGAGGCTCTCCAACATTCAATATCAAGCTCAAGATCATTCAAGAAGGTCCAACTTTCTCAACTTTCTCTTCAAATTCCCTTAAATTCGGAATAATTTGTTTTCTTACCTAGAACTTTTATTATCTCATCTCACGCATCCTAATATACTTTTTATTTAGTATTATTGCACATCTCTTATTTTAATATAAATAAAACCCAAAAAATAAGAAAAAGAGGGTTTGCTCATAAATTCCAAATAGGGATTCTCATACTTTTCTCACAACTAAACTATTTTTTTCTACACACATACACTCACAAATAAGAGATCCTCCCATTTGGATTTATGGAATAAATCCCACCCCTTGTTTTGTATGCGAACTACGTGGAATTTGATGCCTTTATAGGCTATGTAGGCGTCTCGGGGTAAAACCCGAGACTCGAGTTCTATTCTCACTTTCTCTCTCATTTTCTATCTTCTGAAATCCAATTTTGTTATATTCTATATACTTGTTCTTAGTGACGTATCACTCCACATGCCTTATCATTCCATTATAACAATCAACGTAAGATTTATCGAGTAAATCTTATTTTCAAAATATTATTTTTATACCTTCCTACGGATGACTCACTTTATCTCTCCCATGATACAAGTCAAGGATTCCTATCTCCACTATATATATACACATGCACACATCTCACGGGGAAAATAAAAAAGGAAAATATCAAACATCCATGAGAGACCGAAAGAGCGGAATGGGTGCCTAACACCTTCCCATTTCGTAACTTATCCTCCAAACCCTTCTCGAATCATTTTGGTTTCGTATGCACTAGTATGTCTTTGGATTCCGTCCTTCGGGATGGCTTCCCCTTTTTATTTTATCTATTTTGTGTAAAATAGACTAGCAACTCTAAATATCTCTACATTTTTACACCTCATCTCAAACGACGTCGACTGAAGCGCTCTCGAGAGGGACGCGCGGGACCAGAGGATCCTCCTTCACATGCCCGCCCGTGACGAGGATCAGGGATGGCCACAGGAGAGGTTTAGGAAAGTGTATGGGTGTGATTTGAGTTGAGGGATCTAATTGTGGGTTGCCTTATAGAAAGATGGCATTGGTATGATTTGAAAGAGGGTTATGAGTAGTGTTTGGCTTAGGATTAGATGGTGGGGCGACACTACCCCGATCAATTAGACTTTGGATCATGTTTCAGAGGTGAAATCATTATTTGATGGTATGGCCAGATGTTTGGCAATAGGCGCAATGGGCATCTGCCTTAAAGTTTCTTGGGAGAGCATTTGCCAATAGATAGGGATCCAAGGGTTCGATAAGGTTTTGGCTTAGCAGGGCTTGATAGACTTTGGAGAGGGGAGCATGGAGCTCAGTGTATTCCTTTCGAATTGGGACAGGGCAGCTTTTTGGTGCCCATGATATGGTTGGTTGAGAGATGTTGTTGATGTATCAGACTGTAGCACTGGCAGGCTTACCATATTTTCTGGGGGTGAACTGTCTCGACACCTTTTTTGGTTCGACATCTGTCTTGGCAAGACCTTCATCAATTTCTACTCTTGATTCTCCTCGAGCTCGAAAATGGGGATACTATTATCCTCCCATCATTGTTTAGACATGGGGTAAGAAGTTATTCTTTACTATACAGACTTGTTCTTCTTAGGAAGGCCGATTGGTCATGGTTGCTGCTTTTTCCCTCCATCGGTCTATGAAGTTATTAATTGATTCCCCAGGGTTCTTCTTGAGCAGCTCTAAATCATGGTGGGTGACCTCAAGCTCTTCATTGTATTTGTACTATGATATGAATTCCCCGACTACATCCTCCTAGTTACGAATTCTGGATTCTTCGAGAGATAAAAACCATCGGAGGGCGCTATCCTTCAGAGTTTGCTAAAATAATTGGGCCATTACTTATTCAAAATCCCCTCGTAGAGTCATGGACTGGTGGTAACTTCGGAGATGAACAATTGGGGGTCCACTTCCTCCGAATTTCTCGATATTTGGCATCTTGAACTTCTCAGGTAACCTTGCTTTAGGATAAGGAGACATGTGGGTGTAGTCCATGTAATTTACTAAAATTATGACTTGGTCAAACTTCTAAGTGAGAATCTTGAGGTCCTCTTTGACTTTTTTCTTCTCTTCTTCCTTTGGATCAATGATCATAGGCAAGATAGCCCCATACTGGGTAAGATTCGGCATCGAAAGCTAGGCAGGCGGCAGCCCATTGATAAGAGGAGTACATGGAACTTGCTGATACACTTCGGGAACCCAGATAGGCTTGGGTGGATCCATAGCACAAGGAAATAGGGCCTCGAGCTCTTAAGGAACGGGAACCTGGTTTCGTTGCATCTCTCGAACCTCGATTTGGAAGTTGTTAATCTTGGACACAAGTTGAGCTAAAACTGTCGTCAGATCCGACTGCACAACTGGTACTTGATTTGTGTTCTCCATGGAAAGTGGATGGATTTTGGACTCAGAAGGAGTAATAGGGTAACAGAAGGAACTCCGAGGTGACTTGATTGAGTACTAAAGCCAGTAAGGAGCCAGGCCAAGGGTATTCGATTGACTTGAGAAGGCGTAAAATGGGATTTATTTTTTAGAAAAAAGAGGGGAAATATTTTTGACATTTTTTTTTCGAGATTGAAAAACAAAATATTTTTGGATTTTTGATAAAGAGAGGAGAATTTTTTTTGGCTTTTTGATAAATAAGGGAGAAATGTTTTTTTGATTTTTTTTTCGGGAGACGAATCTCAGCATGATTATTATAATTATTATGTTTTCACTTGTATTAATTCTTCTAAATGCAAAATGAAATGCCGGACGGTACCCGAGCCTAGAAAAATTGCATTTGTAATATATGCAAAGCTATGGATGGACTTGTGACCAGGCTCACGGACAAGGTCTCATTTTAAAAATGCTCGAGAATTCGGGCAACAGGCTGACCCAAAATTTTGGTAGAGTTTCGGGTTGAAACCAATAATCTAACATGTGTGTCCTAGGGTTGACACCTATATGCAAATGTGCAGTTGGTTAGGTGAATCGAAAAGGGTTCCCCCCTTTGGCCGGACTTCCACGATATACGTCTTACTCTTGCGGGCAATCGGTATGTGTGGACGAGCCATTTGATATACCTGAGTGTACGTGAATTGACTCACCATATACCTCATGGGGGCGGTACGTGTGAGAGAAAATTCAATATCCTCGGCGTACGTGAACGAGTTCCTTGCGATATACCTCCCGTCATGACTTCGGTCAAGCGGTATGATGCGGGGAGAAACATTTGATATAAGTCTAAGGTACTTGTCCAATGGAAGGTGAGAGTCATATCGCTTAGGCTAACTGCGCCCTGCCGGACCAGCGCCCATCAAGAAGTGACCCTCCAGCTAGTGGGTAAAATTTGGTCAATCACAATTCTCTTTGGTGATGTCGTGTGAATCATGCATGATTATCTTATTAGTATCTTATGATTAGAGTATCTTTCTTGATCATACCAAACATGGATTAAAGTGCAAGTACCAACGGTACACCAAGTATGGATGGATGATGCATGCAACATGTGGATATATGTGACCCTAGGTGTACATGGTGCGAAGTGTACATGAAGAATTTTCTACAAGTTTGTTAATAGAAGCATAAGCATGGGGGTACCCATGAGTAATAAATGGGGAACATGCAAAATGGGGGAGAATATAAGCAAACATAAAACCCATGTAAATAGAGTCTAGCCCTCAAAAGAAAATCCCTAGCAGGTCACCATTATGGACATCCCCTACCGGATATCTATCCTCGCAGTGGGCGGGCCGTGCGAGAGTGAAGCTCTTAGGGTCCCGCGCGTCCCTCTCGGGAGGGCTTCAGCCGACGTCATTTGAGGTGAGGTGAAAAATGTAGAGATATTAGAGTCGCCAATCTATTTTACTCAAAACAGACAAAAGAAAAAGGAAGCCATCCCGAAGGATAGAATCCAAAGATATACTGGTGCATACGAAACCAAAGTGATTCGAAAAGGGTCCGAAGGCTAAGTTACGAAATGGAAAGGTGTTAGGCACCTATTCCGCCCTTTCGATCTCTCATGGGTTTTTGCTATTTTCCTTTATTTTCCCCGTGATATGTGTGCATGTGTATGTATAGTGGAGATAGGAATCATCGACTTGTACCATGGAAGAGGTAAAGCGATTCGTCCGTAGGAAGGTATAAAAGTATTAGAAAATAGGATTTAGGCGATTATTACTACGTTAATCGTTATGAGGGAATGATAATGTATACAGAATAATACGACCTTAAGAACAAATATATCTATACATATAGTATAAGAGAATGGAGTTTAGAGAAAATGGAAAATGAGAGGAAAAGTAAAAATAGGACTCGAGTCTCGGTTTTACCCCGAGACGCCTACGTAGCCTATAGAGGCATCAAAATCCACGTAGTTCGCATACAAAATGAGGGGTGGGGTTTATCCCATAAATCCAATGTGGGGTTCTCTTATTTGTGTGTGTGTGTGTGTGTAAAAAAAGTGTTTTAGTTATGAGAAAAGTGTAAGAAAAATATGAGAATTCCCGTTTGGAATTTATGAGTAAACCCTCTTTTTTCTTATTTTTTGGGTTTTTATTTATATGAAAATAAGAGATGTGCAATAATACTAAATAAAAAGTATATTAGGATGTGTGATATGAGATAATAAAAGCACTAAGAAATAAAATAAGTTATTGCAAATTTATGAGAATTTAAGGAGAGAGTTGAGAAAATTAGACCTTCTTGAAGATCTTGAGCTTGATCTTGAATGTTGGAGAGCATCCCTTAGACTTGGATGATGATGGAGGGTAGTGAATTCACCAAGTTTGATGAAAATGATGATGAAAAGTGAAGGTTGGAAAGGGATTTGGGTATGGAAATCACGCAGACTTCGAGAGAGGTTTTCGGGGTTTGCTAAGAGGGATATCTATCAGATCTGGGCTCTCTTTGCAAGTGAGGTCAGGCCTCCTTTTTATAGGACCAGGGCATTGCCGATCGGCATAGCCCTATTACTGCCATTCAGCAGGTACGTTTAGGCACACTGCCGATAGGCAGGGTCTAGGACATGCTGTTTGGTAATGTCTTTTAGGCGTTTTTGGAAAATCGATCGCAGAATGCAAACTATTGATCAGAATTATGCACGGGGAAGACCATTGGAAAGGTAATTTAGATTCCTTCAAAAGTCCCATGGACTGCTCCCAGGTCTGGGCGTTGACTATGGGTCAAATATAGCTCGAAAGCATTTGTCAGTCCATTGGACGAGGAATCGTCGGCCGCAAATGGATCATTCGTCCGCATGGTAAGTCCAAATTGCACACTGGATGGACTGCTGGAATGGTTAGGATATGTACTTCAATATTCCAAAGAGTTAGATCAGGTTTGGGGAGTTGACTTTGGTCAATCGGGCCCTGTAAGCATTCGTTGATCTCTCGGAGTCAAATAGATCGTTTGTCCGTACCGTAAGTCAGAATCGTGTACGAAGCGGACCATTGGAAAGGGGTTTCAGTTCCCTTTGAAGATTCATACAGTCTCGATCAAGTTGAAGAGCTGACCTTGGTCAAATGGAGCCCAGGAGCACTCGATGGCCTCCTGATTGAGTTTTAGGGGAAATAGGTCATTCGTCCGCATGGTAGGTCGGAATCACGCATGAGATGGACAGTTGGAAAGTTGTTTCAGTTCCCTTAGAAGATTCATTTAGTCTACATCAAGCTGAAGAGTTTTACTTTTGGTTAAATGAATCTTGGGAGTGCCTGATGGCTTCTAGGTCAGTACTCGGGGTATGACCTCGATCTATAGTGATTAGGGGAGGTGCTAGGGACCTAAGGAGAGTTGAGGGGGTAACAGAATGGGGTGTCTACAAGTTCATAAAGTGATCAGATCACTAATAATATTGATTAGTTTGATGCATATTATTTTACAAAAAAAATTATTTCTATAATAGTAATATGTTATACTTAGTCCAAAACTGTCTCACGACTACGTTCATTTTTCTTTTTTCCTTATCTTATAACATATCCACCCTGTGTCTGCATTTAAGTTATAGTCATGTTGAATGTTCCTTTTAGTTTTAATAGTATATTTATCAGATGGTTATTATTTCTTGGAATTTTGAATGCTCGGGGCATGCTGAAATCAAAAGTGACGAAACCATATTAACCAATTGCTTATGATGTACTTGGTGTTTGACATTTTCTCTTATTTTCTGGGCTCCACATTTTTTTTCTACCCATGAATTGTTGTTTGGGCCTACAAATCAGTATCTTGATTAATGTGTGAGTTGCTAACATAAATTAGTTTATCCGAATCAGAAATGATGTTCCTTATCTTTTGTCCAATGACTGATATGACACAATTAGTGATCAAACTTTGAATGTGACATTTTTTAAGTTTTTGTATGAGGGTAAATAAATCTAGGGGAGGAAAATATATGGCCTATAGTCCAATCACACTAGTTTATTTCATTTATTTTTCCCTATATGAAATATATGTTTTTGTTTCATTTTTATTTCTAGATTTATGTACTTGAGTAAATTAGGTTGTTCGTAGAAGGATTATCACTGAAGGAGTTAGACTGAATTGCAGATGTTTTGATGAAGTTAGGCATATCTACTATGAAGCATGTAATTTACATGTATGGTATGGATCAACACTCTTTTCACGTGGAGATACTCAGGTTTATAGATACATTTGTTATGGTTGATAAGTATATCTATTGATTAAAATAATTGATAAAACGTTATATCTAGTTTTTAAACTTCACTAACATGATCATATCCTTGATGTTATATAGGTTCTTTGTATTGTTACTCTTGGATCACCTATAGAAGCTCAATGTTTGGAGTCCCTCGTTGGTCCCCCAACCAAGCGTTTCATGCTTCACTACAGTTTTCCACCATTTTATATTAATGAAGTTGGTAAAAGAGTTGGACATAATAGGCATGAAGTTGGGCATGGTAAGCTAACATACTTTTTTCCATATGGTTTGCTACTGAAAGTTTAAGTGTGTTGTATAAACATAAGAGAGTAAATGTCCATATGGGAATGAAACAAAGGAAACTCTGTTCGAATTGAGAACTGAAGATTTGACATCAACCATTCAAGCTCGTGGACAGGGCATCTCCACCACATACTCACTAGGACGTCATTTTTTCAAAGGGTTGAAAGACACGGTTTAAGTCATAGACTAGGCAACCCAATTTTTGACTCGTTTTTAGTATCATATTATTATTCGGTGATACGAAACAATATTTTATTTTGAGGAATGTTTTTTGTAAAAAGGTTGTACAACTCGTTTATCGACAAAAAATATTGAAATTTCTACATAGATACATTTGTAATAATGCATGGTTGCCCATTGGTTTTTGAAAATTACCAGCAATAAATTTAGGAATAAATCATATTCAAGAGTCTTACTTTTATTTTGTGTGTCCAGTGTTAAGCATCCACCTTGAAAATCAATGAATACGATTTCACAATATTCAAGTATGTTTTATTTTAGTCATTTATTGTGTTAAAGTTCAATTTTACTTAAAAAATTAGGACTTTCAAACGTGGGCTCGTATTTTTGGATAGTGGGTGTATTTTTTCCCCGAGAAAAATATTCACATTAGTTAAAACATGAAGACAAAACCCTACTTCTCCCATTTTACATATACAGAATGCTAACTTATAATTTCCTTCACTAATTCATTTTATAACTTGTGAAGTTACCAACGAAAATATAAGTTCTAAAGTGATTGTCATTATTTTCATCGCTAAGCTATACTATGATAAACAATCCTTCTCATGTCATGCCTCTCCCGGAGATTGTTCGGACAAAGAAGACTTATGCACAAGTAATTATTGATCTTATGAAAGTTGTTAAAGCCATGAAGAAAGTCCCTCTTGTAGTTGGAAACTGTATTGGATTTGCCATCAATCAAACCTTTCTTTCAATACACCCAGGGTGCACAGATCTTAATAAGTCCAGGAGTGGACGTGTTCAGAATTGACAGGGTGATCAACAGTTTTGGCCTTCCTATGGGTCCATTCCATTAATATTCTTCCCTATAATATTATATTCCAAGTACAAGTTTTCATGTGTATGTTTATTGTTTTCATGAGAAAAAGAACATCTTTGGTTCTATATTGATCATCCCTTTACATTTGAGGGGGGATTTTTACTTTCACTCGTAGTTGTGTTCCAATGCTTATTCATATATCCTTTTTTTTAGAATTTAAGATACTATAAAGTGTCACGTTGTGAGCTTTAGCAATGCGTTAATAGTATCTCAAATTTCAAGAAAAAGTGGCAGAGTAAGAGAAAATTTGGAACAAAGTGGGGGTCATAGTCATAATGACTCTTTTTTTTGCAGAGATAATGCATGGGGAATTGGTATGTTTTGAAGTCTATTCTTGTCTTCTAATGGTCGACTGTCTAAAAGCACGACAATTTAACACAATGGTATTCTTGTGATTTCCCTTCTGGCAACAGATTTGGTTTCTCTATTATAACCATAAATTCACTAACACCAATATCCATTCCTTCCCTAACATTTTCAGTTAGAAAGCTCGCTGACTTGGAAGATGAAATTTCGACAGAATACATAAAAATGAGAGATTTTGTCTCCTCTAAGTTAGAAGTTGCCTCAGAAACTTCCTTAAAACTATCTTATTTTGTCGCACGAGATGTCCCTTTGGTATTCTTTCTCTTTGTAGGAGGTTCGTCCTCTTCATGAGCTAATGATTTGTGTAGATCAACATTTTTAAACAGTAAAATAGCCTAATAATCCTTTGTTCCAGCTTAAACAAACATTTTTTCTTGGTCATTCCATGTCCCCCTTTTTTTCTTCTCTTACTCAAAGTAGCATGATCATAAATTATCTTTGTCTCCTTTTAATTGCCTTAATTCCTAAGCACCCATAAAAATTGATGTGCATATCATTGCATGAAATTCTTTAATAGTGTCGATCATTCTTCAGACATATTGGTTCGTACATTCAATTATAATTCAATTTCCTTATTTGTCACATCCTTATAGATCGTCAAGTAATGAAAATGGTGTCATGGAGTTGGGTTGGGTAGGGAGTCATCTAAGTTTCAACCAACACACCGATACACCAGATGGCAGCTACCAAGGGGACAATAATGAGGGCAATAATGGTACATCAAGATGTGGTTTAACAAGGTTGTCAATTCGGTAATTTCAAGAGACTTTTTTTGTGGATATTTATTCTTTTAAATTTTTGTTAAGTTATTTCACATTTGAAGTTGTGCCTCTTTTCATCCATGTTCAGGATCAATGGGATGAACCTTCATCAATTTGCATCCAGAGAGGTACTTCTACCGATGTGGAGTTGAACTTTTGTTTCTCTAAAATTGTATATAAGTGTGCAGCTATAATTATCATGCGATTTTGGAAAAGAATAGTGAATAAAATTCCAAATAGGTGATAATACTTTTCACCATTTTATTTTAACCAAGTTGAAAATAATTCATCTTGAACCAAATGAGACATAGGTTGAAAATACTTTACAATGCAAAAGAAAATAGTGTGTGGATCTATGTTCTCCAAAGTATGGGCACTTGCATGCACTTGTGAAGGGAAATCTAATTAAGGTCTCAATGAGGATATTGTAGTCGATTGTAGGTTTACCCGTTAAGCATGGACAACTATTTGCACACCCTTGCATTCGCTTATATGGTAGCTCCAAATATCTTCACTTAGAAGATTAACCATTACTCACGAATTAAAATTGGATAAGATAGCCATGCGTGAATATGAAACTTGTTGTGCTGCAATATCTAAACTAGAGTACTACATAGGTTGATTTATTTGACTATCCTATTTAACTTATTTTTTGGCTTCATTTATGGAAGTGAAAGTCATGTTTTTTTTCTCTTATGCCACCCCCCCCCCTATCTCTCTTCAAATCAGATAATTTTGATGGAATATATGATCATTAAACATGGAGGTTCACATGCAAAAGACGACATTGACATCGCAGTAGATTTGACAAGGTTTAATGAGTATAAGGATATGCTCAGAAAATTTGAAGAGATGTTTGATATTGAAGGTGAACTTTGTGGATCAAGAAAGAAATGGAAGGTTTGAGAAACGTGTGTGCTCGTGTTCAAATGATCAAACTATATATAAAACCCTTTTAACACAAACAAACCCTAAACATGCAGCAGTATGTGATTGAATAAATAGATAATCTACGCAAGAACATTCAAACACATGCAATTAAGGAAAAATCCCCCTCAGGGGCAAAACCATTTATTTTCACTATAATTTGTAAGAGAACGGCTTACAATCGGATTACAATGAAAATACAAGTTGACTAAGAATTACCCTCGGGTATCGGATTCTGTAGTTGCGGCTGGAATTATCCCTTTCCAGTAGGGCTGCAATGAAGAAGAAGAACGGTCTCCTCCACAAGGGTTGAACAAACCAAAGTTGTGTTCTTGGGTTGCAAAAGGATTCACAAAGGTTTGGCAATGATGTGTGAATCAAAACATGAGTCTTGGGACTCAAAAATATGAAGACTAGATGTATTTGGACTCTCAAATTCGTCTCCTAAAGTCTTGCAAAACAACTCCCCCGAAGTTGGTATTTATAGGAAAAAATATGAAGAGTCCCACGTTCTTAAAACTCTAAAATTCTATCCAGCGTACAAAAAAAACAGCATTCTTTAAGGAATTTTCTCTATCTTCAAAAGGTCATAACTCCTTCACCGTAGCTCGGATTGAGGTGCCGTTTTTTCCAGTATCTTCGTTGCGGCGAGATATTCAACTTTATAGTTGACCAGACCTCCGAACTATGGATGTGAAATTACGAAAATGCCCTTGAACTCTCCTATTGTGCCTTTTTTCACTGTTTTGACTTCCCTTGCGTACCACTTGCATTAAGTCCCTAAAATCTTGGAACGTGAAGTCATTGAGGCAGATGTGGGACATATTAGTGGAGATAATGCATGCTTGATTCTCGGAATTCGGATAGGGGCCGTCATGTGAGATCGTGAGGAGACGTGCCAAATGTAGCGGCGTACGACATAAATAAATGAAACATTTCGGACATGTGAAAAATGTCCTTACAAATCTCCCCCTATGTCTATGCCGGTACATACATAAAAAATACGAATTATCAAATATGAAATTGCCTATAAAAATCTACCCTCCCATGAACCCAAAACTGGAAAAGTTATAAATGAATAGTCTTCATCGTTTGTTCTTTAATTCTTCAGGAATCTCAAAACTTTTCTCATCAGGGTGTGCAACATATAGATCTGCAATCTTCATACCTAAACACATGAGACAAAGCAAATACCACGTGACATATCGAGTTTGAAATGAGATAACATGGATATCAATATATGATAAAAACATAATCAACATCTCAAAAACTCCCCCAGAATTCAAACTCCCCCATAATATGATAATTCTTTCTCCCCCTTTTTATGATGTCCCCAAATGGACAAATTAGAGAAATAAATCAAATAAGCAAGTGCGGGGTGTCACTAGGATAAAAACACACCATGAATAAACAGAAAGCAACCAAGTCAATGATAACGTAAATGAAGTGGTGTGATCAAATTCGATAGGAAAATCAATGCATACAAACATGACATATGTGCACGATGAATATTGGATATTCCTAGCGAATGAACTCAAATGCTTCATTTGGTGTAAAAGAGTGACAGTATAAGATATTGACTCAATCAAATCAACAAATCAAAGCTCAAAATGATTTTCACACCAATAACGTCCAAAATGATTTTATGCTTTTTCAGGACTTTCAAGGACGTGCAAACCCGTTTAGATTCTCCAACCAAACTCCCTCAGATATTGTATTGAATAGAGGCATTCTAAATTCTCAAACTTTGGAGAATTGATGGTGAAACCTAAGTGGCCCATATTTGGCATGAATTGCTTTTTATTGCCTTTAAATTTTTTTCGGGCTCTTTTAACCTCTTTGGACCTCGGATATTAAAATTCCTCCATTTTTTAGGTCCTTTTTAATGGTGGCTTTTGCGCAAAGGATAGATGATTACCTTTCGCAGCCCCTCCCCGTTATACAAAAACACACAGTCTCACCAAAACGGTTTTTACATGCATTCCAATCTTGTCAAGTTTTATCGCATATTGTACATTGTACAGACATGATTGAGATGAAAACACGCAAGCCAACATGAGATAGACAAGTGCAATAATCAAATATAGCCGTGCATGTGTGCAATAAAGGATATAGGAGTCAAACATGTAGGAAGATATCACTAATTACATCTCAAAGACTCCAATCAATGTAAAGCACATGGATGAAATGATGTAGCCTCTCAAATCTCTATCAAACAGTCACATGGATAAATGGAATGAAGTTGTGACTTGGCTATCTTACATGCTCATCCATAAAAGAAGCAAAATACAAAAATCTTTTTGGATTTTTTCCAAAATTTGGAAAAAAAGAAATAAAATCTTTTTGTGCTTTTCTCAAAATTTTTCTTAAAGGAAAATCTTTTTGTATTTTTTTTAAAAGAAATATAAAAAGCAAAAGGAATAAAACAAAGCTGTACAACAAAGTAATGGTACATATAAAACAGACTAGCAATAGGAAGCATATGATATGAACATGAAGAAGCATCCTATTCTAGACATAGACCAACCCCTCAGTCAACTGTGCAAATCCCTAAAGATTTCCTAAGACTCTCAAATCTAAGGGCATCTAAAGGTTTCGTGAAAATATCGGCTAACTGACGGTCGGTAGGAACAAAACTTAGGGATACGACTTTCTCTTCAACTAACTGACGAATAAAGTGCTCACGTATCCAGATGTGTTTTGTGCGCGAATGCTGAACTGGATTGCAGGATATGTGTATCGCGCTCGTGTTATCACATGAAATGGTCATGGTGTCCTGTGATATCCCATAATCCTCCAGCATTTGCTTCATCCACAAGAGTTGTTTGCAACAACTCCCGGTGGCTATGTACTCAGCCTCCGCAGTGGACAAAGAGATGGAATTTTGCTTCTTTCTCAGCAAGGAGACAAGAGCAGAACCAAAATAGAAACACCCACCAGAAGTGCTCCTACATCCATCTACATCCCCAGCCCAATCGGCATCCGAGTAGGCGGACAGACGGTCATCGGTATCAAAGGAATACTAAATCCCGTATGAGAGAGTCCCACTTACGTATTTAATAATATGTTTTAGAGCAAGTAAATGTGACTCTTTTGGGGATGCCTGATAACGCGCACAGACTCAACACTAAAGGCGATGTCGGGATGACTGGCAGTCAAGTAGAGGAGACTACCTATCATACTCCGATATAAGGTTTGCTCTACGTCCTTGCCTGAAGTGTCCTTACTAAGCTTGGTAGTGGTACTCATAGGTGTACATGCATGCTTAGCGGAGTCTAAACCAAATTTCTTCACTAGGTCTCTAGCATACTTGGATTGGGAGATGAACATCCCATCCTCTAGCTGACGGACCTGGAGACCAAGGAAGAATGTAAGCTCACCAACCATGCTCATCTCAAACTCACTTTTCATCTCCTCCTCAAAGTGGTGAGCATGCTGGGAGCATGTGGATCCAAAGACTATGTCATCCATATAGACCTGGGCAACCAAAATAGCACCGTCATCTCTCCTGACAAACAACGTCATATCTACTCCCCCTCTCTTGAAGCCACGAGCTAAGAGATAGGAAGTAAGCCTCTCATACTAAGCACGGGGTGCTTGCTTCAAACCATACAAGGCTTTCCTCAGATAGTAGACGTGCTCAGGGTGCTGAGGGTCTTCAAACCCTTTTGGTTGTTCCACATAAACCTCCTCCTATAGAATGCCATTCAAAAAGGCACTCTTGACATCCATCTAATACACCTTGAAGCGCAGATGACATGCGATGGCGAGCAGAAGACGGACGGACTCAAGCCTCGCAACAGGAGCAAATGTCTCCCCAAAGTCTACACCCTCTATCTGTGTGTAGCCTTGAGCGACCAACCTAGCCTTATTTCGGATTATGGTACCATTTTCATCCATTTTGTTCTTAAAAATCCACCGGGTACCTATCACATTAATCTCACTAGGTCGGGGGACAAGTTCCCAGACATCATTCTTTTTAAACTAAAGCAACTCATCCTGCATAGCAGATATCCAGTGTTCATCCTTGAGTGCTTCTTTATGGTTCTTGGGCTCGACTTTGGACGTGTAGCAAAGATGGCTAACAACGTTCTCTAGTTGAGCACGAGTCTGGACCCCTAGAGTGGGATCACAGACAATGGCAGAAGGTTCATGACTCTTGCGAACCCAAGAAGGTGTGTCCCCTAACATAGGAGTAGGGTCCACAGAGTGAGAGAGGAACAGGTAAATCACTGTCAGAACAATCCTCATCCTCACACTGAAGGTTAGGATCAATAACCGTCGGAGGTTCATCATCTTTCACGATGACGTTTATTGATTCCATAATCTTAGAGGTCTTCAGGTTAAAAACCCGGTACGCTCTGCTATTCGATGAATATCCTAGAAATATTCCCTCATCGCTTCGGGAGTCGAACTTTCCTAATTGCTCTCTATCCCGTAGGATGTAGCATTTACTCCCAAAGACACGAAAATATGCCAGGTTGGGATTCTTTCCAGTCCACAACTCATAAGGAGTGTGAAGTGTGTGTGGACGCAGAAACACCCTATTCACCGTGTGGCATGCAGTAGACACTGCCTTTGCCCAAAATCTCCTAGAAACTTTACGACCTAGAAGCATAGATCTAGCCATCTCTTGGATCGTTCTATTCTTTCTCTCAATAATCCCATTTTGCTGAGGAGTTCTCACAGCAGAAAACTCATGTTTGATCCCAAGGTTATCACAGTACAAATCCACCTTTGCTTCCTTGAATTCAGTGCCGTTGTCACTACGTATTCTGTTAATAGTGACACTGTATTGATTTTGCAGGACACGGCACTTAGTCATTAAGAAATCTACAGCATCGGATTTCACTCTCAGAAAACCTACAATGGAGTATCTGGAGAAATCATCTACCATCACGAGGATGTACCTCTTACCACCTAGACTCTCAGTACGAGTGGGACCCATAAGATACATGTGAATCAACTCCAGAACACGAGAGGTGGTAATGGAATGTAACTTCCTATGAGGACTACGAATTTTTTTTCCCAACTCACAGGGTCCACAAACGGTCGAAGTTGACTTTCCAAGAGATGGTAAGACACGTACTAGGTCCTTTTTAAATAAACGATTGAGATCTCTAACGTTCACGTGACCTAGACATTGGTGCCACAGATCCATAGGAGTGATCGTGGCACTGTTACAGACAAGTGAGGATGTGGGCTCAGTCCCATAGAAATTATCCTCGGTCCTCACCCCTTGCATCAAAAGTTTACCGGCTTGATTGTAGACTTTACACGCGTCCCGGTCAAACTTTACTGCAAAGTTAGTGTCGCACAGCTGGCTAATGCTGAGAAAGTTTGCTTTCAAACCTTTGACGTACAAAACATTTTCTAGCTTAGGAAAACCAGGTAACTCGATAGTACCTCGTCCTATAATGCTAGACTTACTCCCATCTCCAAAGGTGACTCTGCCATCTTGATAATCCTCAAGAGTAGTAAAAAATAAGGCATCACCTGTCATGTGTCTGGAGCAACCACTATCAAAATACCACTGTGAGGTATTATGTGCTTTGAGAGCAACATGAACAACAAAGGCCTTTTTATCTTTCTTAGGCACCCAAGCAGAGATGACCTTTTGTTTGCCTTTGTTGGTTTTAGCTGGAATGTAAGAAGCATTCACTAACGGCGAAGACATCCGTCAGAATTCTTTCATCAAACTCTGAGTCGTGGCAGCTAAGAACTCAACTCGCTCTCTCAGACTAGAAAACTCATCAGTATGTCGTGGTGGAGCAGTAGTACATCGTGTCCGACCCATGCTATAGCAAGTTTCCCTAAGGTGGCCTTTTCTTTTGCAATAAGTACAAAAGATCTCAGTCAAAGGCGGACCTTGGTTTGCTTTTCTTGGTCGAACTCTCCTTCGAGGTTTTTTACGGTGACCATAAGGAGTTGTAGTAAACTCAGGAACTGGTCCAGGTGCAATTTGGGACGTGGAGGCACCATCATATCCAATTCCTTGACGATCACCAAAACCTAAAGCGGGGCCGAGGAGCATCTTTCCCATCTTCCCAGATCTGTCCTCGATTTGTACCTTGACTTCCCGTGCTTTCTCAAGATCATGAGTCAGCTGGGCAACAAGGGCTTCAAGTTTCTTTCGAGTCTCCACGGAGGAATGGAGCTGACTCGTAAGACTAGTCACTTGCTTGATCAAGTCCCCTCTCTCTTTCTCTAGAGTACTCTCTCTCTCTCTAAACAAATTCTCATTCTCGACACAGGTAGATTCTCTCTCTCTCAGGGCGGTGCAGGTGGAGAACTCTCTTTCTCTATCTTTCCTTAAATCTTCCTCTAGGCAAGTGATCTTAAGAACTAATGCTTTGTTATGCTTTTTAGTTTTAAAAGACTCAGAATATAACTCAGCGTAGGCGCGTTGTATATCACTCTCGCTCTCACTTGTGTCATCCTCCCCCTCACTCACATCGCTCTCACTGTCGAGGTGTCCCTGTGAAGCATTATCCTCAACGTCGTGAGGAGAACTAGGAGTTCTCACTTGGCTGTCCATGAATGCGGTGAAGTTACACTCATGCAGTGACTCATCTCTAGAATTCACCGTCTCGACCTCACTGTCGTCACTAAGGGTAGCATTAAGAACAGCTTTCCCTTTCTCTCTATTTAGACGATTGCCACACTCAAAAGCTCTATGACCCCTACCATCACACTCAAAACATCTCTCACTTTCTTTCAGAGGAGGATTTTTGGAAACTTTTTCATTTTTCTTTTCAAACTTATTTTTCTCAAATTTATTTTTATCTTTAAAATTGCCATTTTTCTTAAATTTGAGAATCCTCTTGAAATTTTTTGCGAAAAGAGCCAAATCATCTAAGTCAAAATCGCACTCAGAATCTGACGTGTCAGTCTCTCTCTTTCTAGATGACTCTACCCTCTTTCTAGCTGACCCCTCACTCCTTCTCTCTTGGGCTTTAAGAGCAATTCCCTTATCTTTAGATTTAGAATTTTTAGGGAACATATCAATTTCATAAGTTTGCAAATCTCCTACAAGTTCTTCCAATTTTAGCGTATTTAAATTACCCATAGAATTTAGCACAGTGACTTTAGGGATAAAACGCTTACGCAAAGAACGAAGAATCTTTTAACAACTCTAGCATTCGGAATATGTTCACCAAGATTAAAACTAGTATTCACAATGTCAGAAAGTCTAGCATAAAATTCATCAAAGCATTCAGAATCATGCATGGTGATTGTTTCAAATTGAGTTGTCAAGTTTTGCAACTTAGACTCTTTCACAGCAATAGTTCCTTCATGGGTGAGTTGTAAAACATCCCATGCCTCTTTTGAGGTGGTACACGTCATTATGCGTTTGAACTCATCAGGTGTGATAGACCCAGAAATAGCACTTAGACCCTTAGAATTAAAAGATGACCATTTAATTTCTTCATCAGACCAAGAAATGTCAGGTTTCAAGTTGGTCACATTATCAACAGTCACGGTGGGAGGAGTCCACCCTCGTTCAACCAAAATCCAGACACGTTCATCAATGGCTTTTAAAGCCGACCTCATATGGGCTTTCCAATAAGCATAATTTGTCCCGTCAAAAATAGGCATTTTATAATATGAATTCTCCATTTGAACACGCACTTTTTCAAAAATCAATTTTTTCAGAAAATTGATATCTTAGAAAAATTTTGGGGAAAAAAAAAAGGAATACGCGATAGATTAGCGTAACCTGCTCTGATACCAAGTTGAGAAACGTGTGTGCTCGCGTTCAAATGATCAAACCATATATAAAACCCTTTTAACACAAACAAACCCTAAACATGCAGCAGTATGTGATTGAATAAATAGATAATCTATGCAAGAACAATCAAACACATGCAATTAAGGAAAAATCCCCCTCAGGGGCAAAACCATTTATTTTCACTATAATTTGTAAGAGAACGGCTTACAATCGGATTACAATGAAAATACAAGTTGACTAAGAATTACCCTCGGGTATCGGATTCTGTAGTCGCGGCTGGAATTATCTCTTTCTAGTAGGGCTGCAATGAAGAAGAAGAACGGTCTCCTCCACAAGGGTTGAACAAACCAAAGTTGTGTTCTTGGGTTGCAAAAGGATTCACAAAGGTTTGGCAATGATGTGTGAATCAAAACATGAGTCTTGGGACTCAAAAATATGAAGACTAGATGTATTTGGACTCTCAAATTCATCTCCTAAAGTCTGGCAAAACAACTCCCCCGAAGTTGGTATTTATAGGAAAAAATATGAAGAGTCCCACGTTCTTAAAACTCTAAAATTCTATCCAGCGTACAAAAAAAACAACATTCTTTAAGGAATTTTCTCTATCTTCAAAAGGTCATAACTCCTTCACTGTAGCTCGGATTGAGGTGCCGTTTTTCCCAGTATCTTCGTTACGGCGAGATCTTCAAGTTTCTAGTTGACCAGACCTCCGAACTATGGATGTGAAATTACGAAAATTCCCTTGAACTCTCCTATTGTGCCTTTTTTTCACTGTTTTGACTTCCCCTGCGTACCACTTGCATTAAGTCCCTAAAATCTTGGAACGTGAAGTCATTGAGGCAGATGTGGGACATATTATTGGAGATAATGCATGCTTGATTCCCGGAATTCGGATAGAGGCCGTCATGTGAGATCGTGAGGAGACGTGCCAAATGTAGCGGCGTACGACATAAATAAATGAAACATTTCGGACATGTGAAAAATGTCCTTACAAGGTTGTCTATGCTAATGACGAGGATGACATGATAATCGTTGGGGATGATCCATGGAAGTTAAGTCTTCATAACTTAGTTCACTATTATTTGCCTTCCTTTGCTTTGTCCGACCTCACCCTCCTCCCTCCCACCCACACCCCCTAGAAGAAAAAGTATATATATATATATATATATATATATATATATATATATGTATAAAAAAACAACTCGTCCAAATTAAACACATCCTCATTAAACTCTTGGTTGGCCTAACTGAATATTATACGCTTATTTTTGGGGTTAAAAATGGTCGTTGGGGGGTTAAAACTTAAAATAGCAACTTAGATTCCTAGAAATAGATACGAACACAAAAAGTTACTAAAGCAACTTGTTTAAACCAAGAGCGTCCTCATTCAACTCTCAATTAGCCTAATTGACTAGTATGGGGGAAAAAATAAGAACAACCCGACTGCATAAAATAGGTACGAACATATCGAGTGATACCAAAGTAAATTATCTATACTAAACGCGTTCTCGTCGGGTATGGCCTTTTGTTGTGTATCGATTAATCCTTAATAAAATTACGTGCGTGCCAATGGCACATGAATGTACTAGTCTTTTATATGATTTACTCATTTATGTTTACACATTTACTAAGATTGAGTTTGTTCAACAGGTTCTGTTGGGAAAATATGAATATTACTCTTGGGAGAATGAAGTATACTTTTGCAAGGAATATCACGAACACTACTTTTTGGAGAATAGTGTGTTTAGAATTTCAATGATGTTAGACTTCGATTCAAGTTTATGGTTAAAAGCTAATTGGTTTATCTTGTATTTATTTTATTTTGAGAACTTTAATGATTATGAATGAAATATAGTTTTAGATCGATTTAATATCATCGAAATATAGTGTCGGTCATTTTCTCACGTGTGTTTTGAAATTATGTTTTGAGTGAAATTGGTGGGAATCGATTCTGCATTGCCATTGGTTGAGCAGAAGTTTTTACTAGTGTATTTATATCTACTTATTTAATGAAAAATTAATATTTTTTTTAAAAATGAAGTAATATTGCTAACGGACTTTAACCGCTACAAATAAAAACATTTGTTACAAATATGAAGCGCCCAATCCATTGCAATGTATTTTGTAATGGTTTGTATCCGTTACAAATTCTATATTTGTAACGGATAAAAACCGTTACAAGTTAGTGTATTTGTTATTAATATACGAGATGTGTACCAATGCCTAATCTGTTACATAATATATTGTAACAGATTTAGCTCGTTACAAATATTAAATTTGTAATGTATTTTATCTGTTACGAATTTTGTTGGTAAAATAAATAACGCCAATTTTCTAATGAATTTAATCCGTTACAAATATTTTTTGTAACGATTTTTGGCCATTAAAATTTACCGTTTTTGGTGTAGTGTTGGTTATACCCTGAATAAGTATCCATGAAATTGAACAACTCATGTTCGTCAATAGCGCTGACTAGTTAGTCCATCTTGAGTAGTGGAGAATGATCCTTAGGAAAAGCTTTGTTGAGGTTAATAAAGTCGACACACATGTGCTACTTATCGTTCTTCATTTTTATCATCACTATTTTTTAGTACCACTCTGGGTACCTGACGTCCTCAATGAATTCTACCTTTATTAATTTGTTAACCTCCTCTTAAATGGTTGATTTCTTCTCTCAGCCGAATACTCATCGCTTCTCTTTGATGGGTTTTGTGTCTTCCATGATATGGAGCTCATGGAAAAGGACTATTGAATATATGCCCGGGATGTCCTTGTGTCTCCAAGAAAACACATTATTTCTCACTCGAAAAAAGTCATCCAATTCTTTTTCAAGGATTGGGTGTAGTGACGAACCGATTTTTTTGGTCCTCTTTGGGTAATCATTATCTAGAATCATGGGTTCGATTTTCTCATTCACTTCTCATGTGACCATCTTATTTTCAGCTCGAGGATCCATCTTAATATGAGAAGTGTCCATTAGTTTCTTTTGTCCTCTTGTTATGTCAATTTGTAGTAGTGCTCTCGAGCCTTTACTTGATTCTCTTTCACAATGCCTAACCCATAGCCTATAGGGAATTTTAGACACCGGTGAACTCTATACTGAACATATTCAAACTCTTTTAGTCCGATCTTAATAAATATGATATTATAGTCTAAGTGATTATTCACATTTTGGACAAAGAAGTGTATCACCTCTATTCAGCAGGTTGGCTATGTGCTAACCACACCCCAAGCATAATTATTGCTAAGGAAAACACCTTCTCCTCCTAAAAATAGATAAGATACCTGTGATATGACTATAATTTTCTACCTCGCAATCTCAAATTATTGAAGAAAATGCAAAATACAACATTAGCTAGACTACCATTTTTTGAGCAGGGTCCTTGCTACCTGAATCTCGTGGAACATCATTATGATGACCAAAGGGTTGTTGTGAGGGTAAAGTACTCATGACATGTCATTCGTAGAGATGGTAATGATATGACAATCTTTGTTTACATTTCCAGGGAGAGTTTTGAAAGCATCAAACCAGTTTGTTTGTTTAATATGAGCACAAGCCTTCTCCTTATTAGGGGTAGTCCTTCCTCTCTGTCGGTTCATCTCCTCCATTAGTAGCAACTCCTGCTATGAAGTTACACCAAAAGGAGATCATCTTGACTTTATGTACATCCTCCTTGGGCTTATTGGGTAGATTTAGATCATCTTTTAAATCACCACCTCTAGCCTTTTTCTTCTTGTCAGCCTTTTTGTAAGGGAAATTTTCTCAGCATCTGGGGTTTTACTCGTCTGGTCGGCCACTTTTATCAACAAACTTCATCAGTTTTCCCTGTATAATGAAATTTTTAATCTTATTCTTCGTAGTAGGAAATCGTCAATGTTGTGGCTATAATTCTTATGGAACACACAATACTTATCTTTGTCTCTTCGGTTTGCGATCTTCAATTTACCCAGTCATTTAAGTTAGTTACTTCATCATATCTTGCTAAGGATGTGGTGTATTCCAACGATAAATGTGAAGCATTCATTGATTCTCCATAGCTTATCAACTTTCTTTTCCTGAGGTATCTACTTCTTATTAGAGTCCTTATTGACCTTTAATCTGGAATGATTTCCTTTATTTCGCTTGACTCCTTGACGTTAATAATTATTTCCCACCTTGGTAAGGATCTCAAAGGTTATTTAACTAACTTACAGTATATCTTTCCAAGCAATAAACAACATTATGATATCGGTTTTGGAAATTTTATCATCATAATTTATCACCTCAAGCTTCTCCGTATTGAATATCTTGATGAATTGCCTTGTTATTTTGTTCGCCTTTTGTTGGACATTTAATAAGTGGGACACTCTTTTTCTTGACTTAATACCAAAATAAAAAAATTTGATAAAAAGGTCGGCCAACTACTAAAAAAGTTGATCTCTTCCCTTTTGATAAGCAGCTATACCAAACTTGCGCTAACCCGCTGATAGTGCTAGAGAAAGCCATGTAGTGCATTTCATTATATATATAGCAGATATCTTAAGTAGCTTGAAATTTCTCCATGTGCAGCATCGAATCATATTTCCCATCATACTTGGGGGTGATAATTAGTAGTATGAATTTGGCAGGGGTTCGGTAAGACACTACTGCAGGTGTGAATAACAACTCTTGAATGAAGCCCCTTTGCAAAGGGTTATTCATTCTGATGATTTTGCCCATCCAATATTCCAAGCATTTGATGGACCCATTCTAGGGTTGTTCTTATCTCTTGGCCTTTGCTAAGATGATCTTATTGGATTGACCTCGACTTTCAACTAAGTTCTTTTCTTAAGAAATCTGCTCGGTCATTATCGTTCCTCGTACACTAGGACATGATTTGGCTGAGTGTTATAGCCTTATCATCTCAAACCTTCATTGATACTCCCTTCCCTCTCTGTGTTGATGTGCACTTTCTTATCTCGGGCTCAATCGATTAAATACAGAGTTTTTGTTTAGCCTTCCCATAGTACTTGGACATTCCAAGGAATAGATCTGATTGTCATCATATCCTTTTGATCTGAGGGTGGAGGTTTCTCTAGGATGATGTAATCTCTCATCCCATATTGATTAAGAGTATCTGGAGATGGGGGTGACATATCTCGTCTCCCATTAGGGTTTTCGCCAGCTATTTTGGTAACTGGGATTAATTCAGTCTTATTTTTTCAATTAAAAAAACTTTGTGCTAGTTCTTCACATTTTTCTGCATAGCCTCCTAATTGAAATTCCCTTTAGGTCACCCATACCCATAGGCGTAGAGGGGTAACTCCTTCAACAATTTGACTACTTTTTGAGTTTTTCTCCACATTCTAAGTATTTAACAGTATCGTAATACCAAAATACAGAGTATAGCAATTGTTTCATCATAAAAATATTAAAAATAAAGTTTTTAAGGAAGAAAACAATAAATCTAATCATGAGTTTAAAGATTAAAGAAAATCGAATGATAGTCGAATGAAACTAGTTCTAACCCGTCAAAACCTAGGTGAATTTAAATGTAATCCACTAGTTTACTAGATAATGGTTATCTTCGAGTTAAAGAAAATATTGATGGTAGAAATTAGCGAAAGGCTTATTTCGTTCCTACAAACAATGCCAATTTGTTATCACCTAAATATGATACAGTGATTTGATCCTAGCTAAATCATACATGCTCAAACGATAATGGATGAAGAGATGAAAATTCATGAAATACTTGTCTTGGACTTACTATAGAGTGAGATTGGAGGAATCTAAATGAAACCAGATTTATGTATTTCAGCCCAAGGCGATGCTTATGTCCATTAGTGCATGTGTAGGTTGTATTAATTTTGTAGAGTGAGACTGAGAAATATCAGTCAGTTGTCCCTTCTGGATTACTCCATGTCTCTTTATATATGGGCTTGACGTATTTATTTATGGACTATTACAACTGATCCATTAGAATATGTTAGGGGTCTTATTTTTATAAAATAAACAAGTACCAAGTTTACACGATAGTGGAGGAATAATTATATAGTTAGTCATGGGAAAACATGAATGGAGTGAATGGTTGTTTGTTTCTTGTGCCTGAGTTAATTTATGACTTGATCCCACTACCTGATTCATTGGTAGTGGATGCATAATTGCATATGCACTTCCCGGGATAACAGCACCGACCAGAAAGCCTAAGGCCGATCATGGTCAAATCTAAGTCGATGTCATTGTTTAATTGAACCGACCTCATTCTATTTAATAATGAGTTCAAGATTCGTCTTCTGATTATTTTAGGGATCATACCATATTTATGGTGCAATGGATGGGTAAATTTAGAACCTTATATCGATCAACAGAATGATATATTTTATAATTTAATTATCTAAGTATATAGCTACAACATTAAGTTTTAATCGAGATAATTTTATGACACAATACACTAAATCATGTCAACTTAGCCTCCAATCCCTTACCTTCGCTAGTAACGAAATTTATGCACCCTTTTTCCTAATTATTAGTCGTTCTTTTTTCTTATTTCTTCAATTCCTATGAAATTAATAGTATTGTTTTTTTTTAAAATAGAACAATGATCCAACATTCAAAGGTACTCATTCTATTTTGTTAAAATATTTGATAATCAAATGATGTTTATTAAATTGAGAAGATTGGATTTTTTTATCAATGCATTTATACAGATTAATTTGTCATAATATTGATCACTTTCAAAATTACTAGTGTTGAAATGATAAAATGGGTGATGTGATGTTGACACTTAGAATAATGACATGAGTTTAAAAAATATAATTTAAATCTTCTTCAATTGATGTGATATTATAATAAATATTTTACACTAAAATATAAAAATAACGTACTATAATATCTTATTGTTATGCCAACTTATGTGATAATTTGAAATTTTTATTTCATACTTATAGCATTTTTGGACATGTTCTCTACACATGAGAGGGGAAACTCACATGATATAATTCACTAATCCCTCTCACCATCATCAATAAATAATTATAGCGTAGCTCATAATTGTATATCAGCTTCACTAAAAGAAAAACATTCCTATAACTATACTTGAGAAAACCCTTGGCAAATCTCGGTGGGTAATTAACTCGATTGAGTGTTCATATATATAACTGTACAAGATTTTCATGAAAGAATTTCTCTGGTATATTGCTTAATATTGAAGACAAATATATAATATGTAAAAACAAATTTCACATAAATGGATGAAGCATTGACAAAATATGTGACGATTTTAATTTATTTTGTTGTTGCCACATATTCATTGTTTTATTGTTACCACATAAATTAAACAAAATAAATAACACATTATGAAATATGTTGTTAACCTTGTCTTGTCACAGAAAAAGTTTTATTCCACTATATTGAAAATTTATAAAATAACAACAAACTATTATGGCCATAATATAATGCCCATGCACTTAGAATGTAATGCTAACACCATCAGCCAAGGCTGATTCTATTAATTTAACATACCCAAAAACACGTGTATTATACAGAAGCAAAGAGAGAGCAATGTGTAAATTCATAACAACTACAACCTACATGTGTCCCACCTAACCACACAAAATCTGTATCAAAACACAAACCACCCTTGAACTAAAACAAACCCATCATCTCCCAAAAAATACAAGAGAGAATGATTCGAGAAAAAATCAAATAAGAAAACCACATCTACTAAACTCAAAATCATAGCAAAATCGAAGTTAAAACTTCTTCCACTAGATGGAAAGACTGAAGATATCCTTGGAAAATTCACCCAACGCCCTCCGAATAAATATCAGATCCAAGGATGGCCATTAAAGAATAAGGAGGGTTAGAAACCTAATCTTGAGGTAGGACCATAGCTGAACAACTCTAAACAACCCAATCAATAGTAGCGTTGACTTTTCTGGTGACATGCAAGAGTGAGGTCTCCCTATAATGGATGGTAAGAGCTTCAATTTGTTTCTTTTCTCCTTTTTAACTCCCATATTGGTTAATCTACTTTATGCATGCATTGGATTAGGCTTTTAGAGTCAAATTAGGAATAATTTGGTCAAGGCCTTTGTCTTTTATAAAAGTAGCCGCAGAATCAAGATCCAAAGACTCCATCTCAAGGTCCGATGATGCATGATCACAAACGCAAGCGTTATCATCAATTAGCACCCCTATATAACTTCTAATAATAAAAACATACGAACCTGACTTCGAATTTTCAGAAAAAGATCCATCATAATTAAATTTTATCCAATATTGGGGAGGGACACCATTTGCTAACTCTCAAAGAGGGTAAGGGAGGGTTTATGTAAGGACATTTTTGTCCATTATTATATATTATGTCGTACGCCATTACACCGTTGAAGAAATTCAAGATTCATATCATCATCAATGAATACGAATATCAAAGAAGAAGGGGAATCGAAAGTCTGATAGGCCGGACCGATCCACCCAGAGAAAATGAACCGATCCGACCTCGGACCGATATGCCCCTGTACCGAACCGAACCGCATGCTGAAAAGCCAGTACACCCCGAACTGCTAGAGAACCGATGATGCCAAAATTTAAAATAACCGATCCGTCTCATACCCGGACCGGTCTGCCTGGGATAAAATCAAACAGATCGTGTTCAGATTTTAAGGCTATAAGTTTCTTTTGTAAACCCACTACGGGGAGTTTATTTTTAAGACTTCTTCACACGATTTTCAGAGTCCAAAAACTCAAAGTCTTCATCTTTATGAGTTCACAAACTCATGTTTAATTCACACAACCTTGCCATATCTGTGTGAATCATTTTGCAACCCAAGAACATATTTTTACTGTTCATACTCTTATGGAGAAGACCGACCTTCTTCTTCATGGTTACCTTCCTGGAAAGGGAAACTTCCAGCCGCTGACTACACATCTGATGCCTGAGGGTAATTCTCTGTCACTCTTGTATTTCATTGTAATCCGTGTAAATTGTGCTTTACAAAATTATAGTGAAATAAATGGTTTTGCCCCTTTGGGGGATTTTTCCTCATTTGTGTGTGCTCGATTGTTCTTGCATGCTTTACATCTTATTCAATCACACCTAGATGCATGTTTAGGGTCTAATTGGGTTAAACTGTGTTTAATTATATAATTTATTTATTTGAACGCACGCGCAACTCTTTCAAATTGGTATCAGAGCCAGTTACACAATTTTACCGTGTAATTTTCCACAAAATTTTTCTAAGATATGAATTTTCTGAAAAATTGATTTTTGAAACGAGTGTGTTCATTATGGAGAAGTTACATAATAAAATGCCAGTTTTTGATGGGACAAACTATGCATATTGGAAAGCCCGCATGAGATCTGCATTAAAAGACATTAATGAACGTGTCTGGATTTTGGTTGAAAGAGGGTGGACACCTCCCTCCGTCACTGTTAATAATGTGATCAATTTAAAACCGATCACTTCTTGGACTAAAGACGAGTTTAGATGGTAATCATTTAATTCTAAGGGTCTGAGAGCTATTTCTTGGTCTGTCACACCTGATGAGTTCAAACGCATAATGACGTGCACCACGTCAAAAGAGCCATGAGATGTTTTACAACTCACCCATGAAGGAACTAATGCTGTGAAAGAGTCTAAATTACAAAATTTGACAACTCAATTTGAAACAATCACCATACATGAGACTGAATGTTTCGATGATTTTATGCTAGGCTTTCTGACATTGTTAATTCTAGGTTTAATCTTGGTGAACATATTCCTAATGCTAGAGTTGTTAAAAATATTCTTCATTCTTTGCCTAAGCGTTTTATCCCTAAAGTCACTATGCTAAATTTAATGGGTAATTTAAATACGCTAAAATTGGAAGAACTTGTAGGAGATTTGCAAACATATGAAATTGATATGTTCCCTAAAACTACTAGGTCTAAAGATAAGGGAATTGCACTTAATGCCCAAGAGAGAAAGAGTGAGGGGTCGGCTAGAAAGAGAGTAGAGTCATCTAGAAAGAGAGAGACTAACACGTCTAATTCTGATTGTGATTTTGACTTAGATGATTTGGCTCTTTTTGCAAAAGATTTCAAAAGGATTATCAAATTTAAGAAAAATGGCAATTTTAAAGATAAACAGAAATTTAAGAAAAATAAGTTTGAAAAGAAAAATGAAAAAGTTTTCAACGATCCTCCTAAGAAAGAAAGTGAGAGATGCTTTGAGTGCGACGGTTGGGGTCATAGAGCCTTTTAGTGTGCCACATGTTGAACAGAGAGAAAGGGAAAGCTGTCCTTAATGCTACCCTTAGCGACGACAGTGAGGTTGAGTCGGTGGATTCTGGAGTCGAGTCACCGCATGATTGTAACTTCACCGCATTCATGGCTAGTCATGTGAGCACTTGTAGTTCTTCTCACGATGATGAGGATGCTGCATCACAGGGACACCACGACAGTGAGATCGATGTGAGTGAGGGGGAGGATGACACAAGTGAGAGCGAGAGTGATATTCAACGCGCCTACGCTGAGTTATATTCTGAGTCATTTAAAACTAAAAAGCGTAACAAAGAGTTATTCCTTAAGATCACCATCTTAGATGAAGATTTAAGAAAAGCAAGAGAGAGAGAGTCCTCCACTTGCACCGCCCTGAGAGAGAGAGAATTTGCCCGTGTTGAGAAAGAGAGATTGTTTAGAGAGAGAGAGAGAGAGAGTAATTTTGAGAAAGAGAGAGGGGACTTGACTAAACAAGTGGCTAGTCTTACGAGTGAGCTCCATTCCTCTGTGGAGACTCGGAAGAAATTTGAAGCCCTTGTTGCCAAGCTGACTCATGATCTTGAGAAAGCAAGGGAAGTGGCCATACTACCCAGCAGATTTTTTTTAAATTCTGCCCAGAATTGTCATGGTCAATGACCGTGACAATTTTTTTTGAAAAGGGTCACGGCTTTGTCACGGTTTATAACCGTGACAAACGTGTCACGGTCATTGACCTTGACACGACCGTGACACAAAAAGCGAGTTTTTTGTCAAGGTCAATGACCGTGACACGACCGTGATAAAAAAAGTTGTCTCGCCTCGAAATGTCACGGTCATTGACCTTGACAAGGTGGATTTGTCAAGGTCAATGACCTTGACAAATGGGCAGATTTGGTGTAGTGCGAGGACAGATCAGGGAAATGGGAAAGATGCTCCTCGGCCCCGCTTTAGGTTTTGTTGATAGGTAGGGAATTGGTTATGATGGTGACTCCACCTCCCAAATTGTACCTGGACCAGTTCCTGAGTTTACTACGACTCCTTATGGCCATCGTCAAAAACCTCAAAGAAGAGTTCGACCAAGAAAAGAAAACCAAGGTCCGCATTTGACTCTGTTCTTTTGTACTTATTGCAAAAGAAAAGGCCACCTCAGGGAGTTTTGTTATAGCATGGGCAGGACACAACGTACTACTGCTCCACCACGTCATACTGATCAGTTTTCTAGTTTGAGAGAGCAAGTTGAATTCTTAGCTGCCACATCTCAGAGTTTGATGGAAGAATTCCGAAGGATGTCTTTGTCGTTAGTGAATGCTTCTCACATTATAGCTAAAACCAACAACAACAAAGGAAAACAAAAGGTCACCACTTCTTGGGTACCTAAGAAAGATAAAAAGTCCTTTGTTGTTCATGTCGCTCTTAAGGCACATAATACCTCACAGTGGTATTTTGACAGTGGGTGCTCCAGATATATGACAGGTGATGTCTCATTTTTTACATCCCTTGAGGATTATCAGGATGGCACAATCACTTTTGGAGATCGAAGCAAGTCTAGCATTATAGGATGAGGTACTGTAGAGTTACCAGGATTTCCTAATCTAGAGAATGTGTTGTACGTTAAAGGTTTAAAAGTAAACCTTCTAAGCATTATCCAGCTGTGCGACACTGACTTTGCAGTAAAGTTTGACCGGGACGCATGTAATGTTTACAATCAAGCCGATAAAATTTTAATGCAAGGGGTAAGGACCGAGGATAATTGTAATGGGACTGGGCCTACTTCCTCACTTGTCTGCAACAGCGCCACGATCACTCCTATGGATTTGTGGCACCAACGTCTAGGTCACGTAAATATTAGAGATCTCACTCGCTTAGCTAAAAAGGACATAGTACGTGGCTTACCATCTCTTGGGAAGTCAACTTCCATGGTTTGTGGACCCTGTCAGTTGGGAAAGCAAATTCGGATCCCTCATAGGAAGTTTCATTCCATTACCACTTCTCGTGTACTTGAGCTTATTCACATGGATCTGATGGGTCCCACTCGTACTGAGAGTTTGGGTGGTAAGAGGTATATCCTCGTGATGGTAGATGATTTCTCCAGGTACTCCATTGTAGGTTTTCTGAGAGAGAAATCCGATGCTGTAGAGTCTTTAATGACCAAGTGTCGTGTCCTGCAAAATCAACAGGGAGTCACTATTAATCGGATACATAGTGACAACGGCACTGAATTTAAGGAAGCAAAGGTAGATTTGTATTGTGATAGCCATGGGATCAAACATGAGTTGTCTGCTGTGAAGACTCCTTAGAAAAATGGGATTATTGAGAGAAAGAATAGAACGATCCAGGAGATGGCTAGATCTATGCTTCTAGGTCGAAAAGTTTCTAGGAGATTTTGGGCAGAGGCAGTGTCTACTTCATGCCACACGGTGAATAGGATTATCCTGCGTCCACACACTCTTAAGATTCCTTATGAATTGTGAACTGGCAAGAAACCCAACCTTACATATTTCCGTGTTTTTGGGAGTAAATTCTACATCCTACGAGATAGAGAGCAATTAGGAAAGTTTGATTCCTGGAGCAACGAGGGAATATTGCTAGGATATTCATCGACTAGTAGAGCATACCGAGTTTTTAACCTGAAGAACTCTAAGGTTATGGAATCAATAAACGTCACCGTACAAGATGATGAACCTCCGACGGTTATTGATCCTAACCTTCAGTGTGAGGATGAGGACTTTTCTGACAGTGATTTACTTGTCCCTCTCTCACACTCTGTGGACCCTACTCCTGTGCTAGGGGACACACCTGCTTGGGTTCGCAAGAGTCATGACCCTTCTGCCATTGTTGGTGATCCCACTCTTGGGGTCAAGACTCGTGCTCAGCTAGAGAACGTTGT
Organism: Sambucus nigra; assembly: GCA_949130495.1. Classification (NCBI taxonomy): domain Eukaryota; kingdom Viridiplantae; phylum Streptophyta; class Magnoliopsida; order Dipsacales; family Adoxaceae; genus Sambucus; species Sambucus nigra. The sequence continues at coordinate 343,578,377 of OX422207.1, read as the reverse complement.
TAGCCATCTTTGCTACACGACGCCCAAGAATCATAAAGAAGCACTCAAGGATGAACACTGGATATCTACTATGTAGGATGAGTTGCTTCAGTTTAAAAAGAATAATGTCTGGGAACTTTTCCCCTGACCTAGTGAGACAAATGTGATAGGTACCAGATGGATTTTCAAGAATAAAATGGATGAAAATGGTACCATAATCAGAAACAAAGCTAGGTTGGTCGCTCAAGGCTACAGACAGATAGAAGGTGTAGACTTTGGGGAGACATTTGCCCCTATTGTGAGGCTTGAGTCCATCCGTCTTCTACTCACCATCGCATGTCATCTGCGCTTCAAGTTATATCAGATGGATGTCAAGAGTTCCGTTCTGAATGGCATTCTACAGGAAGAGGTTTACGTGGAACAAGCAAAAGGGTTTTAAGACCCTCAGCACCCAGAGCACGTCTACTATCTGAGGAAAGCCTTGTATGGTTTGAAGCAAGCACCCCGTGCTTGGTACGAGAGGCTTACTTCCTATCTCTTAGCTCATGGCTTCAAGAAAGGGGGAGTTGATATGACATTGTTCGTCAGGAGAGATGACGGTGCAATTTTAGTTGCCCACGTCTATGTGGACGACATAGTCTTTGGATCCACGTGCTCTCAACATGCTTATCATTTTGAAAAGGAGATGAAAAGTTAGTTTGAGATGAGCATGGTTGGTGAGCTTACTTTCTTCCTTAGTCTCCAGGTTCGTCAGCTAGAGGATGGGATGTTCATCTCGCAATCCAACTATGCTAGAGACCTAGTGAAAAAATTTAGTTCAGACTCTGTTAAGCATGCACGTACACCTAGGAGTACCACTACCAAGCTTAGTAAAGACACTTCAGGGAAGGACATAGAGAAAACCTTGTATCGGAGTATGATAGGTAGTCTTTTTTACTTGACTTCCAGTCGTCCTGACATAGCCTTTAGTGTTAGAGTTTGTGCGCGATATCAGGCGTCCCCGAAAGAGTCACATTTACTTTCTCTAAAACGTATTATTAAATACGTGAGTGGGACTTTCTTATACGGTATTTGGTATTCCTTTGATACTGATGACCGTTTGTCCGCCTATTCAGATGCCGATTGGGCCGGGGATGTAGATGGTTGTAGAAGCACTTCTGGTGGGTGTTTATATTTTGGTTCTGCTCTAGTCTCTTGGCTGAGCAAGAAGCAAAATTTTATCTCTTTGTCCACTGTGGAGGCTGAGTACATAGCCGTCGGGAGTTATTTCACGCAACTCTTATTGATGAAGCAAATGCTGGAGGATTATGGGATTTCACAGGACACCATGACCATTTCCTGTGATAACACGAGCGCGATACACACATCCCGCAATCCAGTCCAGCATTCGTGCACAAAGCACATCAGGATACGTGAGCACTTTATACAACAGTTAGTTGAGGAAAAAGTCGTATCCCTGAGTTTTGTTCCCACCGACCGTCAGTTAGCCGATATTTTCACAAAACCTCTAGATGCCCTTAGGATTGAGAGTCTTAGGAAGTCTTTGTGGATTTGCACAGTTCACTGAGGGGTTGGTCTATGTCTAGAATAGGATGATTTTTCATGTTCATATCATATGCTTCCTATTGCTAGTTTGTTTTATATGTATCATTGCTTTATTGTATAGCTATTTATTTATTCTTTTGAAAAATCCAAAAAGATTTTTGTTTTTGTATACAAAAAATTTTCAGAAAAGCCCAAAAAGATTTTTGTATTTTTTACCCCTGTTATGGATGAGCATTTAAGATAGCCAAGTCACCAAATTCATTCCATTTATCCATGTGACTGTTTGATAGAGATTTGAGATGCTACATCATTTCATCCATGTACTTTACATTGTATGGAGTCCTTGAGATATAATTAGTGATATTTTCCTACATGTCTAACTCTTATATCCTTTATTGCACACATGAACGGCTTTATTTGATTATTGCACTTGTCTATCACATGTTGGCTTGAGTGTTTCCATCTCAATTTTGTCTATACAACTCACAATATGTGATAAAACTTAACAAGATTGGAATGCATGTAAAAATCATTTTTGTGAGACTGAGTGTTTGTTTAAGAACGGGGAGGGGCTGTGAAAGGTAATTCTCTTTTTTGTGCAAAAGCCACCATTCAAAAGGACCTAAAAATGGAGGAATTTTATTATCCGGGGTCCAAACAGTTTAAAAGAGCCCAAAAAAATTTAAAAGCAATAAAAAGTAATTCATGCCACATATGGGCCATTTTGGTTTCACCATCAATTCTCCAAAGTTTGAGAATTTAGAAGGCCTCTATTCAAAATAAAAAATTGAGGGAGTTTGGTTGGAGAATTCAAACGGGTTTGCACTTCCTTGAAAGTCCTGAAAAAGCATGCAATAGTTTTGGACGTTATTGGTGTGGAAATCACATTGAGCTTTGATTTGCTGATTTGATTGAGTCAATGTCTCATATTACCACCTTTTTACACCAAAGGCAGACTTTGAGTTCATTCGTTAGGAGTATCGGATATTCATCGTGCACATATGTCATGTTTGTATGCATTGATTTTCCTATCGAATTTGATCACACCCCTTCATTTCGCTATCAGTGACTTGGTCGTTTTGTGTTCATTCATGGTGTGCTTTAGTCCTTGTGACGCCCCGACTTTGCTAGCTTAATTTATTATTCATTTTGTCTATTTGGGGACATCATGAAAAAAAAGGGGGAGAATAATGAATTATCATATTTTGGGGGAGTTTTGAGTTGTTGAGATTTGATAAAGTATGCTTTCACCATTTAATATCTATGTTTATCTCATTTCAAACTCGATACGTCACTTGGTATTTTTATTTATCTCATGTGTGTAGGTACTTCTTTGATGATCTCTGGTTTGCACACCCTGATGAGAAAAGCGTTGAGTCTCCTAAAGATTCGAAGAGCAAACGATGAAGTCTTATTCAATTGTATCGTTCCAGTTTTGGGTTCATGGAAGGATAGATTTGTATAGGCATTTTGATGTTTGATAATTCGGATGCTTATTTTTATGTATGTACCGGCATAGACATGGGAGGATATTTGTAAGGACATATTTGTCCATTATTATATATTATGTCATACGCCGTTACACCGTTGAAGAAATTCAAGATTCATATCGTCATCAACGGATCCGAATATCAAAGAAGAGGGGGAATCAAAAGTCTGACATGACAGACCGGTCCACCCAGAGAAAACGAACCGATCCGACCTCGGATCGGTCCGCCCCTGTGTCGGACCGATCTTCTTGCTGAAAAGCCAGTACACCCCGGACTGCTAGCGAATTGATGATGCCAAAATTTAAAAGAACCGATCCACCTCAGACCCGGGCCGATCCGCCTGGGATAAACTCAAACAGATCGTGTTTAGATTTTTAGACTAAAAGTTTCTTTTATAAACCCACTACGGGGCGTTTATTTTCAAGACTTCTTCACACAATTTTCAGAGTCCAAAAACTCAAAGTCTTCATATTTATGAGTTCACAAACTCATGTTTAATTCACACAACCTTGCCATATCTGTGTGAATCACTTTGCAACCCAAGAACATCTTTTTGCTGTTCATAACCTTGTGGAGAAGACCGACCTTCTTCTTCATTTTTGCCTTCCTATAAAGGGAAACTTCCAGCCGCTTACTACAGATCTGACGCCTGAGGGTAATTCTGTGGCACTCTTGTATTTCATTGTAATCCATGTAAATTGTGCTTTACAAAATTATAGTGAAATAAATGGTTTTGCCCCTTTGGGGGATTTTTCCTCATTTGTGTGTGCTTGATTTTTCTTGCATGCTTTACATCTTATTCAATCACACCTAGAGGCATGTTTAGGATCTAATTGGGTTAAACTGTGTTTAATTATATAATTTCTTAATTTGAACGCATGCGTAACTCTTTCAGTTTAGACGAGGGAAAGACTTAATTACCTTATAACTTTTTCTTTAGTTAACAGATAAGTACCAAGCCTTAGATAAAATAGATGAAATATGAATGTTCTTTTTCCTAAAAATAGACTCATTTCTAGTCTTCCATATCTCCCAACATGTGCACACAATCAGATATTTTAGATCCATTTCAAGGCTATAACCCCTAGAAAACCTACTCAAAGACTAGTAAAACCAGTCTTTACTACTATCACAAGGGCTAACCGAAGAGGGTTTAAGAAGTGGGTATCTCTCCCAAAACTTCTTAACTCAAGGGTATCTAATTAGTAATTGTTCAGTGATTTCCTTTTCATTCCCACAAATAATGAAAGTAGGGTCTTTTCTAAGTTTCTTTTTCTAAAGGTTGTAATTAACAACCAAAATCGCATTACATCATCTCCAAATAAAATTAAAAACCTAAGGGGGAGCTTAAATGGCCCACAAAATTTTCTAAAGGTTAGTGGGAGGGTGGGAGGAAGGTTGAGGAGATTTTTTCTAGCACAATCTGGGGCGTGGGGTAACATGATAAGAAGTAGAGACAGAAGGAGTGTCATCAATGGTGTGGGGCCAAATTAAGGCCTCCTTATCTAGAAGGTAAATCAGGGGGATAGAAAGATAGAAGAGGCAATGTGACTAAATAATATGGTAGAAATAAGGTTGGCATCTCGAGGGAAAATAATATGGTTAATAAGGTCACTCACCTTAGAGACATGGGCTGAAAAGGTTGAAGGGGGGAAATTTTCCATTAATCCACTTATCTCCACATATGATTATATCCTCACCATTCCCTACTTGCCAAAACACTTGTTCCTTTAAGATCTCCCTAAAAACATATGAGACTATTCCACGTCCAAGGCCATCTTTTTGAACTATGGTCCTCCCAGAAAGTATAGTGGTTGAAATACATGATTTTAAGAGTCAAACCTCAAGCAGACTCGGGGTTAAAGAGGAGCCTGTAGGTTTTCTTAGCTAAAAGATCTTGATTTCATCTATAAAAGTCCCTAAACCCTAATTCCCCATACTTTTTAGACTTTGAGATCCCCTTTCAAGACTTCTAATGGATCCCCTTCCTATATTTATTACTTTTTCACCATAAATTAACATATAATATTACCACTTATCAAGGAGGTGCAGAAGTGAAGGGAGCGACCGTTCTTAGAGATTTAAAGCAGTGAGAAACTTAGAAATGTTGTAGATTTCACTTATCTATCGAAACATATCGTCCATGGTCTATGCCACATCATATAGACCGACTTATTCAATAGGTACCACCTATTCATCTGATTACTGATCCCACTTTTGGGTTTTAATGAACAAGCTGCTAAATTTTTGACAATCAACGGCCATCTCAATGAGAAATTTCAACCCAAAATCTAAGAGTTAGTTCAACACAGTCGGAACTGCATGTCTCCCCTCCTCTCTGAGGAATGAAATACCTTGCAAGAAGTGACAAATATTGATCAGTCAATCATATAGGATGTATGAGAAAATATGGTCAAACCTTGAGAGGTTTATGTGAGATTATAGGGATGATGGGTGCTTTGCTAGGCACGATTTGAGTAAATCGATTAAATTCTGGGTCACTTTCTACAAAGATCTCGCTTTTATGTGCTAGAAATGGGTTATGAGTGGTTTTACATTTAGGATTAATCAGTGAGGCGATGATACTCTGGTCAATTACACCTTGGATCATGTTCCTAAGGTGGGAACATTTGTTAGTGGTATGACCTACAAATTGGTGCAAATCACAACGGGCATCAGGTTTGAAGTTTTTAATGAGTGGATCTGGAAATGGAAGGGGGTCTAATGGTTTAATGATGTTTTGTCCTAACAATTTTTTCTAGGCTTTGTACATCGGATCATGGACCTCTTTATAATCTTTCTTGGCATGATTAGGGCAACTTTTTGATTCTAAAGATGTTACGGGTTATGAAATGTTATTGATGGCAGATACTGCAGCACCGACTTGCTTCTCGTACTTCTAAGGAGTAAACTATCCGATTATTTTCTTTTGTTCAGATTCGATTTTGGTAATGCCTTCCTCAATTTCTACTCCATCTTCTCGAAGGTCTCAAAAGTGTGGGTAATACTATACTCCCATGGATGCTGGTATATGAGGCAAGAAGTATTTCTTTATAATACTGACTTATTCCTCCTAAGAGGGTCTTTTGGTCATGTAGCAGCTTTCTCTCTCCACATTCCTATGAAGTTACTCATTATTTTCCCAGGGCTTTGCTTAAGAAGCATTACTCGGAGCATAACCTCTAGTTCTTCATTATACTTATACTTAGACATGAATTCTTGGGTGACATCCTCCCACTTATGGATTTATGATTCTTCGAGAGATAGAAACCACTGGAGGGAACTTTATTTCACGGTGTACTGAAACATCTGGTCCATTATCTCTTGGGAGGAACCAAGAAGGGTCTCGGTGATAGCTTTCAAGATGAATGATTGGGGGTCCACTTCACCCAATTTTCTCAATGTCTGGCATCTTAAACATTTTTGGCCATCTAGCTTTGGGATAAGAATACATATGGGTGTAGTCCGTGTAGATCCTAGATATCTTGACTTGTTAAAACTTCTTCAACATTAAATTAAGGTATTCTTGTCTTTTTTTAGTTCTTTCTCTTTTTGATCCACGGGTACAAGCAAATTAGCCCCTTGTTGTGCAAGGTTCAGAATAGGGAGTTGAGTTAGTGGCGGCCCATTGGTAGGAGGGGAACACGGTGAATGATGATACCCTTCTGGGACCCAAAATCAACGACACGAGGAAAGTGAACCTTGGACTCTTTGGGAATCTGGGCTCGAAGACACTGCATTTCATGGACCTCTATTTGACGATGTCAATTTTGGCACTGAGTTGGGTTAAGACAAAAATCAGATATGGCTACACATTTGGTGCTTCATCAGTTTTCTCCATGTAGATATCGTGGAGGTGGATTTGAAATTTGAACGAACTAGTAGAAAAGGCGGTGGAGCTTCGGGGCAGCTTGATAAAAGACCGAAGACAATAGGGAGCCAGGCCAAAATTGGGCATGCGATCGACCCGAGAGGGAAAACAGTTCGAATTTATTTGCAAAAGAAGGAGCAAGAATTTTTTTGTATTTTGGAAGGAGGAGAATTTTTTGGGGGGTATTTTTAATTTTCAAGAGAGAAGAAAAATAAAAAGAATCCCATCATTATTATTATTATTATTATTATTATTATTATTATTATTATTATTATTATTATTATTATTATTATTATTATTATTATTATTATTATTGTTATTATTATTATTATTATTATTATTATTATTATTATTATTATTATTATTATTATTATTATTATTATTATTATTATTATTATTATTATTATTATTATTATTATTATTATTATTATTATTATTATTATTATTATTATTATTATTATTATTATTATTATTATTATTATTATTTGGATTTCACTTATATTAGGTTTGCCTAAATGTAGAAAAAATGTTGGACAGGACTCGAGCTTGGGAAAATAGGGTTATGTAAAATACGGTTTGACTTGTTTCCAGGCTCATGGAGAGGGTCCTATTTTGAAAAAGGCAAAATAGTGTAAAAATTATGGTTGTATGGCTACCTATAATTTTAGCAGAGTTTTTCTTGGTAACTAGCAATCTAATTATGAGTTCCCAAGGTTTGACACCTATATGAGGTTTATGCAATTGTTGGGTTAGTGGATGGATTCCCCTTTTGGCTTGACTTCCAGGATGTACCTCTTGCCTATAAGAGCATCCATTCAATAGTATGTGCGAACAAGCCATTTGATATACTTGAGTATATGTGAATTGCCTCACTATATACCTTGTGGGGATAGTACATGTGAGATATAATTTGATATACTCGACGTACATGAACGAGTTCCTTACTATATACCTCCCGTTATGAGTTCGGCCAAGAAGTACGATGTGGGGGGAACCATTCAAAATACATTGAAGGTACGATACCAATGGAAGGTGAGAGTCATATCGCTAAGCCTAACTGCGCCATACGAGCGCCCATATCAAAGTGACCCCCATTATGGGAATTTTTTTTTTGCCAATATTGCAATGCTCTTGGTGATGTAGTGTGTAAAAATGCATGAGTCTCAATTTGCATATTTTGGAAAGATAGTGTTTTATTAATTTGTGTGATGAGCAAAGGTAGTACTATATTAATGAGGGTGAATATACAAGTATTATGAAAAGTAAATCTAACATGGAGACTGTACATACGCATGGGTATATAAGGGTGAGTAAGTGATATGGGAATATACACAAAATGAGTGTGTGTGGTAGTGAACATATAAATGTTACAACTACAAGTGGTGTGTGGCATGATTAAGTTGAAAATAAATATATATACAAGTGTGGGAAGTGTTGGTGTGTGCTAGTGAAGCCTAAGCATGTATATTATAAGTGGCGTATGAAGCATTTGAATAAAAGTGAAGCTAATTGCAAGTGTTAGGCATGTACTGGAGAGTATATACAAGTGTGTGAAGTGTATAAGTGAGTGAAAAGTGATATATTCATGAGGTATATAAAAGTAAATAGAGGAGAAAAGAAAAATAGAGTATAGTCCTCTTAAAAGGTCTAGTCCTATTAAAAAGTCATGCAGAAATAGATTCTCCACTATAGCCATTCCAATGGGGGCTAGGAGGGCTTTCCTATTCTGTGGGTGTGCATAGGAAGGAATACTTTCTCGGTGCGCTCAGTCATCATCAATGTGGGGTAATATATAGATATAGAGCCACCAGCCTATTTGTACAAAGTAGGGAAAATAAATTTTACCACCTCGAGAGAATGTCAGTAAGGACATTACTGATGCTTGTGAAACTAAGTAGTTCAATGGTTCGGGGACTAATTTACGGAATGGGAAGGCGTTAGGCACCCATCCTTCCCTTTCAGTATCTTATGAGAATGTGTGAATCTTCTTGTTTTAAACTCAGTCAAGTGTATGATTATATGCATAACATAGATAGATAATGAAATCGTTCATCTCGTATCATAGACAAGGATGGAGTGAATTCATCCTTATGAGTGTTCCCAGAACGTAATAATTCAAAATATATTGTAGGTGTTTATCGAATCATAAGTCATTATGGAAGAATGAATATATGCATCGGACAAGACACAAGCATGCAAGAATGTGGCATCCGTTAAGAATATGAACACACAGGCACACACACACACACACACAAACACATATATCTATCTATCTATCTATCTATCTATCTATCTATCTATCTATCTATCTATCTATCTATCTATCTATCTATCTATCTATCTATCTATCTATCTATATATCTATCTATCTAGATATCTATCTCTCTCTCTCTATATATATATAATACAAACCTAACAAATGAGCATAATGGACTCGAGTCTAGGGATTTGCCAAAGACGCCTACATAGCCTAAGGGGCATCAAAGTCCATGTAATTCGAAGATAACTTAGGGTGGAGTTTAGCACATAAATCCAAATGGGGGAGTTCTCTAATATGTGTGTGTATAGATAACGTGCTTTAAGTGTGAGAATGTGTTGTGAGAACCCCTCTTCTGGAATTTATAGATAAACACTCTTTTTCTTGTTTTTGGATTTTTTTAGGGAATTAAATTATGTGAAAATACTAATAATAAAGGTTTGAGATTAAGGTATGTGATGTAATGAGATAAAGCACTATATTGAAAATAAAACAAGTAATGCTAAAATAAGAGAATTTAGAGAAAATGATAGATAATTGGACCTCCTTATCAAGAATTGAAGTGGATCTTTACTGTAGATATGCCGATATTGCAATAAGGTGAAGGTGATATGTGGAGATATGGGAATAAATAAATAATTTATGAAAAGGATGGAAGGAATGTGGAAAATGGGATTTTTAGGAGGGTACTAGCTCTGAATTCGACAGAATGTTATCTAAATTGCTGAGAGGGATGTTTAGGTGTGCCTTTCAAACTGAGGTCATGGTATCTATTTATAGATCTAAGGGGTTGCCAATCGAAAGGGTCATGTACCTACCTATCGGCATAGAACCGCTGAGACACTGGTGATTGAAAGGGTCTTAGGGTGCCATTCGGCAGTCTGAGACAGATTTTTCAAAAAAATAGTCGTAAAATACAGACCGTAAGTCAGAATCATACATGGGATTGATTGTTAGAAAGGGTATTCATAGCCCTTTAAGAATACATTGAGCCACTCCCAAAAGCGTCCGTTGGTCATTAGACACGAAATGTTTGGAGGAAAATGGATCATTCATTTGAACTGTAAGGCTGATTCTCGAACGGGATGGACCATTAGAATAGGTATTTGGATACCTTTGAGATCTCATTTTTCTTCATATGGTTTAGAGAGTTGAATAAGGTCGAACGGGTCCCACAAGAGCCTAGTGACCTTTCGGAGTAAAATTAGTCATTTGTTTGTACCGTAAGGCTTATTCGCATATGGGGTGGACCTTGTAAAGACTATTCAAATCCCTTAAAATATTCATTAACCTATGCTCAAGATGGAGAGCTAATTGGGGTCAAATGAGGCATAAGAGTGCCCGGTGGTCTCTAGATCATTTTTGGGGGTAAAATGGGTCGTTCGTCCGAATCTTAAGGTCGATTCGCGCATGGGGTAGACCATTAGAAATGGGATTTAGGTCCCTTTAAAAATACATTGAGCTCACACTCAAGTAAAAGACATAACCTAAGTCAAACGAGATCCGAAAGCGCCTGGTGGCGTCTAGATTGGTTTTTGATAGTGAAATGTTCCTTTTGTTCGGAACATAAGGTTGATTCACTCATGGGATGGTTTGTTCAAAAATAATTTTAGAGGCGTTCAAAGATTAATTGAGCTTCCACTCAAACGATAAAGTTGACCAGAGTCAAACAAGATCCAAGAGCACCTAGTGGTCCTTAGATCGGTACTCAGAGTATGACCTAGGATTTACAGTGAACGGATGAGAGCTAGGGACCAAAGGAGGTTCTTGCGGGTCTTAGGATGGGAGGAATATTATTACAAAAGCCAAAATAGAAAGAAAACTTACAATTTGCAAGGAAATTTTTATAGTACTATTGTTGCTGGATATCTGTGAAGTTCCTTCTTCTAATCCAGTTAATAGTAGAAAAAGAAGATGCAAAAGAGCTGCTTTAATCATATATCTTTATATAATAAGACATATTATTTAACGAAAAGAGTGGAATTACAACTTATAAGTTTACAACTCATAAAAATATAAACTTTTTATGCTTAGTGAAAAGGAGTGGTTAAGAGCTAGATTACTTGCAAAACATAGAAACTTTGACTTTTATACAAAACGAGCTATACAATATAAAAACCAAAAAGAATTTTCAAGATTTCTTGTTGTTAATTGGATAATTATAAATATAAAAGAAAGAATTCATAAATATAAACTAGAAATAGAAATCTTAGGAGAAAAGGACGCTTAGGATAGTTAATGATAAGTGAAAAAGAATTTTTAAAAGAAAGAGTACGTATTAAATATAATATTTTAGATAACGCTAAAATAAAAATAAAAGAAAATATAAAAAATAAAGACCATATTAACGCAACTATTAATAAGTGGATAATTAAAATAACAAACGAAAAAATTCACCAATATAAGTTAGAATTAGAAATTTTAACCGAAAAAGCTAGATTTTAATGATTCATGACAACTGAAAAACAACGAATTAAAAACTCTATAACACTTAGAAGAAAAATAATAAAAATTACCTATAAGTTTTTAGAAATAATAAAAGATCGCAAAGACATACAAATAATTGAAGACAGTAAATATTTAATAAATAAACAAGAAAAAGCATTAATAGCTTTAGAAATTAGGTTAGGAGTATTAGCAGAAAAAGGAAGACTAGGATAAATATATGAGTAGTAATACTAATAGTATAATAGAAAGAATGAAAAAACTAGAAGAAAATCACGATTACATAAAAGGACATTTAGATAGTATAAATATTAAATTACATAATATAAAATTTGAATTATAAAATCTAAACAAACTATTATATAAAAAAGAAGAAACACTAGAAAAATTAACTAACTTTTTATATAAAAAAGAAGAGACCCTAGAAATCAACGAATTAATTGAAAATTTTAAAAAACTTAAAATAGACCCTAAACTTGCTAAAACAAAACTAAACTTATTCTACTCAAAAGATGACATGCACATCCACAAAAAAAATAAAGAAATATATAGGATAGAAAAGTTATATAATAATGAAGAAGACACTAAAAAATATATAGAAAAATGTATCCAAAAAACTAAAGGACAACAATTATATAAAAAGAATATGTTAGAATTTACTAATAAAATATATAATCACACTAGTCAAAGAAAAATAACAGCCGTCAATAGCGAAGTAATTTTAGATTTAATTACTGATGAATCCGCAAGAGAATTAGCTAAAATAAATTTAGAATTTATGCATTTAGGAGTAATAGTTATAGGATTAGTAGGATTAACTAGATTAGAAGCAGGAACTAAAGTATTAGTATATATGTATGACGATAGATGGAGTAATCGTAAATAGGCACAAATAGCTAGCGTTGTGGTAGATTTAGCAAATAATGCAGCAGTCATAGGATGTATACCTAATTTCTTTATGGATATAAATGAATTCAGTAAACATATAAAAATAGCTATAAGAGCAAGAGGATATAATATGACAGGACAATATAATAATCTTTTAATATATACACTATTTATGGGAAAAATATTTAATCACTATAAAATAAATTTTAAAGCCGAATTTGATTGTATATTAAAATCATTTAATAGCAAATATGTAGAAATTATAGAAGCACAAAAAATAGATAGTAGTATATATGAAGAAATTGAATGGAAACTACCTAGTTTAACTATAACAAACCTAAAAAACCCAGAAAAAAATAAAATATATGAAAATCAAGTAGGACAAAGTAGTATTAAATTTAGTAGATATAAACCTATAGAAGACGAGAGTGAAGAATTATTAAATGAAATTAATGTATTAATTAAAGAGGAACAAATAGAAGAATTATTCGAACTATTACAAGATAAAATATACGATATAATTATCGAAGAATGCGATAATTTAACAAATGAACAATTAATAGAAAAGTATGGTTATGAAGATAATAAGGAAATAATAATTTCAATATACTCTGCTGAAGGAACTAATGAAAATAATTAAAGAAAATTAATAAATATAAGATTAGATAAATTTATAAGAGAAAAAGAAATTTTAAAAATATTAGAAGAAATAAACCCAGCCGAAGATATGGAAACTGAATCTTCAACTACACAAGCCACAAACAATTGAGCAAACGATGACTACTTAATACATCAACATTTAGGAGCCACAAGAGAAGGATATAATGAAGATACTAACCCTTTACCAGGAAATAAAAGTAGAAGTAGATATGTATTTGACACTAGTTCTAATATAAACCAATATGGGAGTACATTAAACCTAGATAAAGTAAACCCTTTAGATTGGGAAATTGCAATAGAAATCTGGGAAATAGGATATTTTAGGACATGCACCTTAATAGAATTTATAAATAGAAGTGAATGTGAGGCATACTTTGAAAATACTTTACAAGGAAGCGTATCAAATTGGTATTTAACATATAAACTCCAAGATGAATGTTTAAATTTTAAAGACAACTTCAATGTGGAAAGATTTACGAATTTAATAAAAGAATCTTTCCTGGGAACAAATAGACTTTTACAAATAACAGAAAAACAAACAGAAGCACTCAGAAACTTAGAACAATTACAAATATGTAGATTAGAATATATAGGAGAATACAATAGAAAATATGTAGAATATTAGACACAAACTGGAAGAACATCAGATTTTAGTTTATTAGATAGATATATAAAAAAAATATCGAGAAAAATAGGCGAAAAAATATGGAAAAATTGGCAAAAACAAGATGATGCTAAAAGAAACCCGTCAATAGGAGCTAGAGATAATATAGTATATAATACACTAAAATCAGAATGTAGCGAATTAAAAGAAGGAGAGGAAATTAAAAAACAATATTATCATATTTGTCAACCGTTAGATTTACCACCGCAATATGGTTGTGATAATAAAAGATTAATAACAAATAAATATAAAAACAATAATATAAAATATAGGAATAAAAAGAAACATAAAAAATACAAAAGTTATAAAATAAGACCTAGTAAAACCTATAAAAAATATTATAAATATAATCACTATAAAAGAAAGAGACCATGGTATAAAAAATGAAAAATAAATAAAAAAAAGTAAAGAAAACAAATACACTAAAAACATAAAGAAAGTAACAAATTGTAAATGTTTTATATGTGGAGACCCTAATGATATTAGACGCAATTGTCCATACAGAAATAAAAATAATTATATATCTAAAATACATGAAAAGATAAATATATTAGATGACATTGAAGATGAGTTAGGAGATACAATAGAATTAGAAAGTATCTACGACGAATACGAAGAATTAGATAACATTAGTATATATAATATAGTATCCTTAGAATCTATAGAATCCGAGGATAATGATATAAAAATCTTAGAACAAAGTCTAGAAGATTTAAATTTTTGTTATACTATAGAAGAATGTGAATATAAACTTAAACAATATATGTTCCTAAAAATAAATTGTGCAAAATTCTTAAAGGCATATAAAGAAATATATTTATGCGAAACATGCAAACAACACTTATGTATAAAATGCTATGAAGAAACAAAAAATAATAAACCTAAAGATCAAATAAATAGTACAAATAAGACACCATTAATAACATTTCCTACAAAAATAAAATTTGCAAATAAAACAATAGAAACAACAACAATGTTAGACACAGGAGCAACAAAAAGTTTAATTCATATAGACTTAGTAGAAAAAGAAGACGCTAAAGAATTAGATTACCCTATTTATATACATCAATTTAATAAAGACGCAATACCTATAACACAATGCATACAAAACATACCTATATATATAAACGATGAACAACTTATATTACCACAAACATATATAACAAACGTAAAAAGCCATCACCCTTTTATATTAGGATTAAATTTCATTCAATCTCTAACTGGAAGTTTTATGTATACACCATCAGGAATACAATTATTTAAAAAAGGAACACATATTATACCTAATAATACAATCAAATATACTAAAACAAGAAAATAAAATAATTATTAATAATAATATAGTATTAGAAACCAAGGAATACATAGAATATAGTAATAATAATGAAATAGACATAGAAGAAAACTATGTAACAACCCTCGCTTATGAGAGTCTATTTTATAATTTCTTGCTATGAGAAGTAATTACATATAAAATGTTGAGATATGGAGTAAGTATTGATTATATGAAGAAAGGTCAATATTCACTAACTTGTTGTATATTTACTGCATATTAATGTAGATATCCTCATGTGGAGTTTTATAGGGTCACGAGATATAAATGACATTGATGATTTGAAAAATGGAACCGGAACTTAAAATGAATTATAAAATATCCAAATGATAATTTGGAGGCCGTAGTTGATTCCGGAACGTGCGAGATAGTCAAAATATGTACCATATTGTATTTTGAGGTTTTGGGCATTTTTGACTGATTATACATTGAATATGCAGTTGCGTGTTATTTTATCGCGGTATTGATCACTTAAGTTGGGATTGTTGGCTAAAGGCACGATTATGTCTTGACTTAAGTCACTATTCACCAAATTTTATTTCCTAAACCTAGAGAACTAGAGAGAGGAAGAGAAAGAGTAGAGAAAAAGGAGAGATTGAAGGAGGATTCTTGCTTCCACAAAAAGGAAGTCTGCATTTGCTAGCTTAAGGCAAGTTTTCTACTTGCTATTTGTGGTTTAAGATAACTGATTTGTTATGATAATGATGTATTGATCATGGTTTAGCTATTTTCGGTTTCCTTTGTGTATATGTGGGTTTTGATCCATTCAAAAATGATTGGGATGATTAATGAGGTTTAAGGTGGTTACTAGTAGTATTGATGATCTATTGGTGATGATAAATGAGTTTGGTTTGAGGATATTTGGGTTGGGAGTATATTTGGAGTCCAAGACTCCATAGCCATTCTTGGCAAAATCGCAGGCCCGAATCGATTCTGCCCTCAGGGCGAATCGATTCGCTAAGGTCTAGTGTTCAGGTCTAGGTGAACCAAATTGATTCGGTTTGGTCCGAATCAATTCGGCATTTATGCAGAAACTCAACTTTCTTGGCCGAACCGAATCGTCCCTTTGGGCGAATCGATTCGGCCAGTATGCAGAATCCCATATCTTCTGGCCGAATTGATTCGGCTAGGCCCCGAATCGATTCGAAAACCCTGCACTTTTTCAATTTCTTTTCTTTTTCAATTTTAACCCTTTTCTTTAGAATTAGTAATTAAGGATCTTCTTTAATGAAGTAAATATAGGTTCCTAGAGTATTAGTCGAGTTTGGTCGATGCCCTAGACTAGAATGGGTTCATCTAGGGTTCAGTACTGGGGTGTTTAAAGTAATGTTTAGGCATTACTTCCCTCGTTTAGATTATAGAAATCTAGGAGATTTCTAAGTCATATTTGGAGACTTTAGAAATTGATTTGAGGTATGATGGTATATATGAAATCTAAAAAGGAGGTTTGGAAAATAACTTGGGAGTTTATATGTTCTTCGAGGTTATTACAAAGATGTTAAGCACGCATAGTTCCGGATAACCATAATGAATTTGATAAAATGTAAAATGAACAAAGTAAATGATAATTTACTAAATCATGGAATGGAAATTAATGAAAAGGTTAAACACACCTCTCTAAATACCATCTTAAGGGAAGTTCGTGCGTGAGGTGAAGCCCCCTGGATAATGAATGCAGGGTGGTTATAGTCCTAGGCCATATGAGCGCTTGTTTATTATTTTTCTGCGATGGGTAGGAGATTTCGGGTGTGGTCTTGACTATCCCGTTTGCATATGGCCGCTTCCCGACGTTTTCGATAGGATCCCAGGTTGTCTTATGATAGGCCTTGGAAGATGATGGTTATTTAGGGGCGCGCACAGTGGAGAAACCCGGACGGGCGGTCTTAGAATCGTTATATATATATATATATATATATATATATATATATATATATATATATACGTATAACTATTCTAATCATCAAGTTGGACTTGATGGATATAATTGCCATAAAGAGCATAACGAAATTGCCTTAAAGAGAAAAGTACATGCCACAAAGAGCATACTATTGAGATAAGTGCCACAAAGAGTACATGATAATAATTGTATTCCCGATAAGGAATAAAAAGATAAGATGAAATGGTGAATGATGAAAAAGGTTTATGATTATTCTTATTCTTTTATGTAATTGAATTTCACCTTATAATCATTCAACTGTATTAGTTCATTATAAGTTGTTATCATGTAGAATGCCATCTTCATCATCCATGCTTAATCATTCATTATTGTCATACTTGTCATTTATTTGGTGATCACATAAAATCGGGCCCTGACCAGTTCTTCTTTCTTGTTGTGTATATATATATATTATATCCGTTCAGGTGCTCCACCGCATGGTCGCCCATAATGACCTTCTAGTCCCAGTGTATTTTGACGAGCCGTGACATTTTGCGGATTTCACGGGATATTTTGTGGACGCCTCCTTTGTTGTTTTCTAGTTATGTTCGGGTTCTTATTCGGGCGTGCGTCCCAACTTTTGTAAATGTATAATGAATGTAATATGTAATTGATTGAACTTGTTGTACGTTGTATGAAACTCTGTTGACTGATATTTTAGTCGGTTCTCTTACTGTACACTTGTTATTAATGTATATTGTTTTTGGGGTTTCCACTTTCTTTTTCATGTATGGGTTGTGTAAAATGCTTTCTTTAAATTATAAAACAAAAATTTTCGGCAACCCGTTGTCTGAATTATTGAGTGGTTATCTCGTATAATCTTTATGTTGTCGTGATGCTGAGAATGAATCCGTCTATGATTCCTATATTTTTGGAGTACCGGGCTGGCCACCCCTTATTTCGGATACCGGGTTGTCACAAACTATCTAAAAGAATTCGTACAGAATATAGAAGATAGTCAAACACAAAAAATATAATTTGATAAAATAAACAACATAATGTTGAAAAATACAAAACTAGAGTTAGAAGATTTAATTAGATTATCAGAAAAAACAGAAATAATAGGAGAAAAGCCACAAAAACACTGGAATGAAAATAAAATAGAAGCTAAACTAAATATAACAAACCCTGACATAATAATAAAAACAAAAGATATAGCATGCGAAATAATAAACCAAGAAGAATTTAAAATACAAATTTGAGAACTTTTAAATTTAGGAGTAATTCAAAAATGCACTAACCTTGCATTTATAGTTAGGAATCATGCTGAAATAAAAAGAGATAAAGCAAGAATGGTAATGAATTATAATAGACTAAATGATGATACATATGATGACAACTATAAAACACCTAATAAAGATGAATTAATCAATAAAATTCAAAATAAAAAATACTTTTCTAAATTTGACTGGAAATCTGGTTTTTGCAAATAAAAATGCAAAAAGAATCAATAAAATGGACTGCCTTTACTTGTCCAGAAGGACATTTTGAGTGGTTAGTCACGCCCTTTGGATTAAAAAATGTACCACAAATATTTCAAAATAAAATGGATACAATCTTTAAAAAACATTCAGATTTTTGTATAGTTTATATAGATGATAGTCTTGTATTTAGTAACACTAAACAGGAACATAGAAATCACTTACAAATATTTTTTAAAGAATTTATAAATCAAGGTATAATAATTAGTAGTAAATAGATTCAATTAGAAAAACAAGAGATAGAATTTTTAGGACTTTTTATAAAAGGAGAAAAAATAGAATTACAAGAACATATAGTTAAAAAAGTTTTAGAATTTCCTGATAAATTAGAAGAAACTAAAAAGTTACAAGAATTTTTAGGATTACTAAATTATTATAGATCTTTTATTCCAAATTTATCCAAATTAGTAGGACCCTTATACAGTAAACTAGGAAAAAATGGACAAAAATACTTTAATAATGAAGACATAAAATTAGTTCAAAAAATAAAACAAATAGTTAGTAAATTAGAACCTTTATCATTACCTATAGAAAATAGTTATAAAATCATACAAACAGATGCATCAACATTAGGATGGGCTGGAATATTATTACAAAAGCCAAATAAAAGTAGTAATAAAAATGAATAAGAAATTTTTAAATACTGTTCTGGGAATTTTAATGAGGCACAGAGTGGATAACCTTCAACAGACTTAGAAATACTAGGAGTAATAAATACAATAGAAAGATTTCAACTATTTCTAGGAAAAGAATTTTTAATTAGAACTGACTGTGATAATATAGTAAAACATTTTAATAAAACCAACCAAAGCAAATCAGCAACTAAAAGATGGTTAAATTTTATAGATAATATTACAGGTAAAGGATTTACACCACAATTTGAAAATATTAAAGGTAAAGAAAATCAATTAGCTGATATATTGTCTCGATTAATTACTAACACTTCTTAATTTTGCAAATGTCTCAATATCAAGGATCTTCTTCAGGAACAAAAGAATATACTAATCAATTATTTACTGTTCTTAATGGGAAGCAAAAGTTCAGGTCTATGGTACCCGTAACAGAGGAACAACAGAAAATATTGGACAATCTTTGGTTCAATCGACAATACAATAAAGGATCTTTTATACATACTATGAATTACCTTAACATATATTTTCATAATATTATGAATCATGTTAAAACTCAAGAATCACAAGTTAATTATTATAAATCTCGTACTAGCACACAACTAATCAAAGACCATGAAACAATAATAAAACATTATAAATTATTAAATCTAAGAAATCAAGCTAATGAAAAGAAACTAGAAAAAATAAATCTATATAATCACAGTACTTTTTTAGCCTATTTTGACCCTCATTTCAGATATATATTACATACTAAGTAGATTCTCTTTTACCAAGAGAATTGGTAGAAAAAATATTTCTATTTTCAATAGAAAAAGATACCGTTAATTGGATAGCCATACAAAGCCATTTTCGTTTTAATCTAGAGCCATTAGGATGCACATACAAATATGAACACATACGTAATAATTTTCAAAACATATATGATACTTTAATTCTAATTGATATCAAATATAAACTTTTTGAAAATTTTGTAATTAGTAGACCTAATAAAATATTTTCTCATAACCCACCAATAGAAATAGAGGTAACAATAAGCTTATTATTAGAATACAGTATGGTAGCCAGTATTATAATACCCCCACCTTAGGATAATATAAACTGTAATTTTTCGAAAGGATTAACAGACGCACTAGGTGAACAACAATTATGGCGAGTTAATTTACCAAATCTTTTACTAATAATAGAAAGTATACCACCTGAATGGGTAGGAATAGGACAAATTATCCATGGCAGGCATAATATAATTATTGAACATCGACGAGATATTATAGAAAATTAATTTTGTTAGTGTAGAGACAATGACTCTTTAATACAAGATAAAGAAGCAACATAAGAATTAATTAATATGTATAAAGTGTATATGATAATGAGCGAAATACCCTCAGACCCATGGTGTATTATAAAAGAAAAGTTTAACTTAAGAATTTTTATACCAAAACACCCTTTCAGCCTAAACATAAGATATTTTAGTAAAGTAATACGTTTTACTGAAGTACAAGAAGCAATAGAAAATGAGAAAAATACTAATTATCAATACACTAAATATAGGCATTCTGACTCTGAAAATGATTCAGATGACTCAATGAACTCTATAACAGGGCACAATATTGATAATATGATGGAACCCTAAAAAATTAAAGATGAAATAGATAAACAGAAGCAAGAGGTTACGTCAGTATCTCATCAGCAATCACTATTCTCAACAAACAAAAATGAAGATGCAAGCAATGACGTCAGCAAACATCAACGTCTCAGCTTTCACTGTTTAATCACGCGGCCGAACTTTTGTTGTGCACCTTTCAATGTGCAATTTTGACGAATTGAAGTTACTATGAAAGATTCCATCTCAAGCCACCCATATTTCATTTTAGTTCAGAAGCAAAGTAAATAAAATTTTTGAAGTCCGTAGCTTTACTCTCCTATAAAAAGAGCCTCTTCATTCATTATAATATCACCGACAGTCATCAACACTCAGCATCCAAGAATCTCAAAAAATCTCAAGCAACCAAACCCTCTTAAATTTCTGTTCCAACTTTTCAACTAGGATATCCAGCAACAATAGTACTGTAAAAATTTCCTTGTAAATTGTAAGTTTTCTTTCTATTACTTTGTAAATTATGGCTTGTATCTTTGTTTATTGCCTGTAAATTAAGCTTGTAATCGCATTTTCTATTTCCAGTAATAAAATTTCAAGTTTTTATTAGAACTTTCGGGTCAACCACTCTGAGTACTTAGATAATGTTCTTATTATGTTTTGATATATCATTAAAGGATCCTTGAGAATTTGTTTTTATGGTAATATTGACATAAATATTCTCATTGAACTCTGGAATGATCTTCGATTTATCAATTTTCCAGTGTCCTGTGAGTTGCCATTGTCGCCGTTGTTGCCGTGATATAGGCGTTTCTAGGCTTGACTGGGTTGCTACAGTTGTCTGTAGTACTGTGGACTTGAGGACAATTTATAAGTTACTGTTCATTTCCACTGTTCATCCATACTATTCATGTCATTGTTCATCCATAAAAAATACTGGTAACAGAGTTGCTTTAATCATATATCTTTATATAATAAGACATATTATTTAATGAAAAGAGTGGAATTACAACTTATAAGTTTACAACTCATAAAAATATAAACTTTATATGCTTAGTGAAAAGGAGTGGTTAAGAGCTAGATTACTTGGAAAACATAGAAACTTAGACTTTTATACAAAACGAGCTATACAATATGTAACAACCCGTTCTTTTTGGAGACAATTAAATTCCCTAATTGGATAAATTGGCAATTTGGAGAATTTCTCGAAATAGTGATTTCTGGGATTTTCGAGGATTGAATGATTTTCGAAGGATGTTGTGATTATTTTTGGGACTATATAGGTCGAAATATTTTAATTATATGTCATCGTGGAGAAAAGCGACACGAGGTAAGATTTTTAATGGGAAAACCCGCATTTATTTATTTTGGGTTGGAATAGTGATTTGTGGTCAAGTACCTCGGATGGGAATTTCGACTGTGCCATAATTCTCGGAATGGTCGAGATAGTCGGAAAAGAGTGTCCGATTGTCGAAAATGAGTTTCGGATAATTTTAGAGGTAAAAGTAACTCATAATTGGGTAAACGAGTCGTTTTTGGGTTTTAAGGGTTTAAACCCCTTTTCTTCTTATTTAAAGAGGGAGAAGGGAAAGAAAAGAGAAGAAAAGAGAGAGAAGAGAGAGAGGAAGAAGAAAAGAGGAGGAGAAATGGGAACTCCGGCCAAACTCCGCCGGATTCGACTCGAGGTCGTCGGATTTCATCCACGAGGCAAGTGTTTACTTGCTTTATTTCATTTTTGCAATCCTCTCATATCACATTTGGTATAAACATGATTTTAGGGTTAGAACCCTTAAAATAAATTGGGTAAAAGTTGATTATGAGTTTACACATTGATGTAGTGTAAACTCTTAATGATTTTTAGTATCAAAACCATGTTAATGGAGTATAAAATGGCTTTAAATGTTAAGTTGGGGTTTTTATGGTTTTAGGGTTTAAAACTAAGAGAAATGATTCAATACCCCAAAATAATTGACGTGTTAGTTGTAAAACATAGATTAGATGTTTATTGAGTTGTTGGGTGAGGTTAGAAACAACAAAAATGGAGAAAAATGGAGTTTGGGATTTTGGTAGGGATGATGAATAGTAACCCGTAATCTTGTGGGGTTATTTTGAGTAGGAAAATAATTGATTTAGCTTTCGGCCAAAACACAAAAGTTGTAGATCTTTTCGATACGGTCGCGTGGGCGCCAACCGCGTATTTTTCTGAATTTTCTACGATTTGATATGATTTTTACAAGATGACAGCTCCGGGTTGAAAGTACCAACTCGGAAATCAAATCGGGAATTGGAAAAATTACGGCTAGAATTAATGTCGTAGATGTTCGGGATAATTTTTGGGGTAGTTTAGAAACCCCGGAAATGAATTTGGATTGATTTTTGGGTATTTTGGAGTTTGATAAATCGCCAAAACTGTGACCCTCGAACAGGCCGAATCGATTCGGGTACAGGCCGAATCGATTCGCCTAAGAGGAATTGGGTTTCTGCAATGGGCCGAATCGATTCGGGTACAGACCGAATCGATTCGCCATTTGCAGACCTGTTTGCAGAATACTTTCCGAATCGATTCGGATTGGGAACCGAATCGATTCGCCCACCCGAATCGATTCGCTAAAGGGGCGAATCGATTCGCTTAGGCCAGAATTTCTAGTTTTCTCCCTTTAAGAGTATGGGGAGTTTAATTACCAATTAGGATAATTTGGGGGTATATATATATAATATATACTTCACTTTGAGGAAAATAGTATCATTGGAGATATCCAATAAATCCTTAGAATAGGATTAAAGTATATAGTGATTATTAAAGTAAGAATTACTTTGGATTTAGAATCATGCTAATATCAATGCATGATTATGATTCCCGGAGGGAATCTTTGGGATTATTATCATCGTTAGATGCTATAGGCCACTAAGGCCGTTTATATATATATATTCTAGGAAGAATATATAGGATATGTATATACTGTGTGTTTTAGGTATATATATATATATATGATGATGGAAATGATTTTGAAAATATATAAATGAATATTTTCAAAATGGAAAGAGAAATGTTTTTCATAATTAATAAAATATGGATTACACACCTCTCTAAATCGCTATCATAAGGGAAGTTGCGTTCGTATGGTGAAGCCCCCTGGCTAATGATGCAGGGTGGATATAGTCCTATAGGCCATGTGAGCGTTTGTTGTTATATTTTCTGCGCTGGTTAGGAGATTCCGGGTGTGGTCTTGACTATCCCGCAGGCACATGGTCGCTTCCCGACGTCTTTCGATATAGGATCCCAGGTTGTCTTGGAGGCCCTGGAAGATGATAGCCATTTAGGGGCGCGCACAGTGGAGAAATCCGGACGCCTCTTAGAATGCGTTTTTATTAAAGCAGTTCATAATAATGGATTTGCTTTAATTACATTTCCTGGATATAGGAAGGGAAATGGGTTGTATATAAATGGGCTTCGGTAACACTTCCCGGATGGAAGAACGGATGTGGAAGCATATGTTTTGATCAAAGCATTTTTATGATAATGAAAATGTCTTTGAATACATTTCCTGAATATAAAAAGGGAAATGGGATAATTGATAAAGGAAAAGCTTTTTATGTTAATAAAATTGGCTTTCAAAAAGTATATGGTTTGTTAAAGAAATTCATGATAAAGAATTGGCTTTTATAAATACATTTCCTGGATATGAGAAGGGAAATGGAAGTTTTGAAATAAAAAGGATAAGTATTTATAAATACTTTATGTATCAAGTAATCCTCAGTCCGGGAGATATTTATATTATCCGGAAGTATATTGTAGATGTATGTATATGTATAAACTGGGTGCCGAGGGTCTAATGAATCCCGACGATCGACCGTGCCGCATAGTAGTGTATCGGGGGGGTTCCTTGTTTGGATTTCGCTTTGCGAGACACCCCACGCACGAATATGGCACTGTGTTGAGACTGGGGAGAAGTTTAATCCTTAGTTCTCTTATATTATTAAATGTTATGATATATATATTATATATCTTTCTGTACTGAGGGACTGGCGGATCTCAAAGATCGACCTTGCTGCATAGTAGTGTATCGGGGGGGTTCCTTGTTTGGATTTCGCTTCGCGAGACACCCCACGCACGAACATGGCATACCGTCGTGATTAAAGTGAAGTTTGGCCCTTAGTACATTTGTTTGACTATCTAGGTTAGATAGTGGTTGGGTGATAGACTAGTTTAGCAGGGTAGCTTGACTAAAATGTTCTAGATAGATGCGTTAGGTGTGCACTGTTAGAGGAGAGGTGAGGGGTATCTCACGAGAGTGCGATACCAATTTAAATATGAGATAAAACTATTTTTCTAAAAATAAAGCATTTATGCACTTGCAAAATATTTTCTAAACATTCGGGCCCTGACCCGTTTGTCTACTCTCCTTTCTTTCTCTATACTATGTATATATAGGTGTCCAGACACAGGGACGCCTGGATGGAAACTCTTTCGAGTCAGACGTCTGCTGCAGCAGCTGTGGATGCTTGCAGGTTATCGGTAGACGTTTCTTTCCTTGTACTCTAGATAGGAGATATTGTATAAACACTCGAGCCAATGGCTCAATTGCATTTATTTATTCTTTCAGTACAGCATTCGATATGGTTGTATTATTTGGACCGAGTGTTCAGTTATTTTAGTTCCTTTCTTTTCCATTTCAGTTCATTACGCATTTAATTGTGAATGTTTTAATTTGTGCGCTAAAAAGAGTAGTTAGATAAAAGTTTTTAACGGCCACCTAATAGGATATTAGTAATTAATTGGATTTTCGACAGTGATGCTAAGAATGATCCATATGAAACTCCTGTTTTAATTTAATATTGGAGTGATCGCCCGGTATCTTATTAGGCGGGTTGTTACAGATGGTATCAGAGCATCAGGTTCTAGTGTCTTTAGGAATCTGTGCGGACGTACTACGCTTTCACCGTTGCTCTCGATTTGTATAGAGCCCCAGGATTAGGATTGTTGATATCTCTTGTGAGATTTCGATCTCCTGCCATATTAGAAGATTATAGAAATCTGTTACGCGCTCGTTGCGAATCATGTGCGGAGCTCGGAGGGCAGTAGGAGTAGGAGCTTAGCTGGGGGAGCTGGTAGAAGACGGGGACGAGGATCTTAGTAGATGCCACTCTCCTTGTGGCAAATGCTAAGGACTGTTGCGATGACTACTAAAGTATAGTAGTTATGAGCAACCAAGTACTACTGTGATAGAAAGTGGTACTAAAGTTGGATTTCCCCGTGAAGATAAGGGTTCCAAAGGGATCTTACGGATAGTTCTCACCGTGAGTCCCCATGAATCAACAGGACGAGAAGAATGCAGTTTTGGGAATTATTCGCCTAAGGTTCAGCCAGGGGCCGACGGTGAATAAAGAGTATTATGGCAAAGTGGCAAAGTGAGTGTGGTACAATGAATATTGAGTCCTTTCCAAGGAGGATGGGCTCACTAAAGAATGGGTATGTTCGAGGACCCCATGGTTGGACATCCACTCGGGGAAATCGTTATAATGAAATTGTGGTTATGAGTTTTACCTCAATTGAGGAGGTATATTAGGCGTGACTAGATGAAGTCGCGGTATTAGTTATCCCTAGACTCGTGTGTTTATTTTGAGTTGTGGAGGTCTCGATAACATTATAATGTATGCCTATGTGTTTTCCGCAATAGCGGAATTTTATTTCTCTTCATTCGCCATAGAGGCGGGTGATTATACTTTGTATATATACGTATACGGTATATGGTGTAACGGAGCGATAGCAGGCTAATGATGGCAAGTCTATTGTGTCCGCAGTTCCTGGAAGGAACGGGTTGTTATTGTGGTGTCTCACCTTGATACAGGTTGAGTACACCCTTGCTATTATGGATTTATGGAACCTCGATGAGCAGAGGCTTCCTTATTTTGGATGGTATATGTGGCGACCTTATAAATATAATTTAAGGCCCACAGAATTGTTGTTGAGCGATAAGATTTAGCTCAGTATTAGTTTGCGCAAGGACTTAGGAACGAGTGCGAGCGCAGGGTGGTATGACTCTTAGTTAGAGATAGGAGTTCAGATCACCTTTTGTTGGATTAGGGGATAGGGTTATCCCGGTTGCATGTTTAAATGACAGAACTCCATAACCAACGAAGTCAAGGGTTAATGTGTGGAGGGGTTCCTTGTTTGGATTTCGCTTTGCGAGACACTCCACACATGACTCTTAACAGCGTCGGGAGTGGGGAGCTGTTATGGGATGCAAGGATGTTGATCTTGTGGAACGGTCTTATAGTGTGGATGAACCACTATAGACTATAAGCCACATAATGTTAAAATACTTATGGAAAATTGTGCTATGGAAAAGCACTAAAATGATTCCTTCGCCACAAATGGGTGGGTAAGGTTGGACTTAGAGAAATTTAATTGAGGACAATAGTCAGGCCTTAATGAAAAGGCAAGTTTTGAGGAGCTCCATTTTGGGTATTATGTTCGTGACACTTTCTACAGAAAGTGGGCACTTGATTTGTTAGGTTTCCTTCTGTATGGGCGGAAGGATAAGATAGTAGGAATGCGTTCATAGGCTAGCCTAGTAGGATTTAGGACGTCCCGCTTCTGTGCCTTGGGTCGTTATATCTCGATGACCGACTACGCGAGGGAGTAGTGTAACGGGAGGGTTCCTTGTTTGGATTTCGCCTTGGCGAGACGTCCCACGCATGAAACCTAGCACTTGTCGGGAGTTGAGAGAGGCCTTGTGCACTAGGGACATACTTAGGATTATATTAGTTTCGTGTAGGTAGGGTAACGCTTAGATCGTAGATTTCTAGGATATAGGTTCGCTAGTATTAGCAGCGCCGAGGTTAGGAGTATTGAAATGCGCGGGTTCGGAGGACCCATAGATGAGTATTACACCGAGGAAAGGAGACCCTTACTGGGAGAGAGTGATGCGTGTCAGACGTTCGTAATGTTTGTGCTGATATGCACAAGTTAAAAAGGTGTATGGGCACCTTGGTAAGGTAGTTTGATGTACCGCCTAGCTAAGATAGGAGTAGTACACAAGATTGAAATCCATGCCAAGAGGCATTTTAGAGGATGGGTATTGAGTGACGTATTAGCGTTACTTTATGATTGCGGTAGCCGCATAGTGTATGGTTCGGAACCATTAGGTTAGTATCTTTTTCCTTGAGGTTTTAGGATTTGTAGTAATCCTAGTTAGAGGGTGTAGGCTACATCTGAATTTCGAGGACGAAATTCCGTTGTAAGGGGGAGAGTGTAACAACCCGTTCTTTTTGGAGACAATTAAATTCCCTAATTGGATAATTGGCAATTTGGAGAATTTCTCGAAATAGTGATTTCTGGGATTTTCGAGGATTGAATGATTTTCGAAGGATGTTGTGATTATTTTTGGGACTATATAGGTCGAAATATTTTAATTATATGTCGTCGTGGAGAAAAGCGACACGAGGTAAGATTTTTAATGGGAAAACCCGCATTTATTTATTTTGGGTTGGAATAGTGATTTGCGGTCAAGTACCTCGGATGGGAATTTCGACTGCGCCATAATTCTCGGAATGGTCGAGATAGTCGGAAAAGAGTGTCCGATTGTCGAAAATGAGTTTCGGATAATTTTAGAGGTAAAAGTAACTCGTAATTGGGTAAACGAGTCGTTTTTGGGTTTTAAGGGTTTAAACCCCTTTTCTTCTTATTTAAAGAGGGAGAAGGGAAAGAAAAGAGAAGAAAAGAGAGAGAAGAGAGAGAGGAAGAAGAAAAGAGGAGGAGAAATGGGAACTCCGGCCAAACTCCGCCGGATTCGACTCGAGGTCGTCGGATTTCATCCACGAGGCAAGTGTTTACTTGCTTTATTTCATTTTTGCAATCCTCTCATATCACATTTGGTATAAACATGATTTTAGGGTTAGAACCCTTAAAATAAATTGGGTAAAATTTGATTATGAGTTTACACATTGATGTAGTGTAAACTCTTAATGATTTTTAGTATCAAAACCATGTTAATGGAGTATAAAATGGGTTTAAATGTTAAGTTGAGGTTTTTATGGTTTTAGGGTTTAAAACTAAGAGAAATGATTCAATACCCCAAAATAATTGACGTGTTAGTTGTAAAACATAGATTAGATGTTTATTGAGTTGTTGGGTGAGGTTAGAAACAACAAAAATGGAGAAAAATGGAGTTTGGGATTTTGGTAGGGACGATGAATAGTAACCCGTAATCTTGTGGGGTTATTTTGAGTAGGAAAATAATTGATTTAGCTTTCGGCCAAAACACGAAAGTTGTAGATATTTTCGATACGGTCGCGTGGGCACCAACCGCGTATTTTTCTGAATTTTCTACGATTTGATATGATTTTTACAAGATGACAGCTCCGGGTTGAAAGTACCAACTCGGAAATCAAATCGGGAATTGGAAAAATTACGGCTAGAATTAATGTCGTAGATGTTCGGGATAATTTTTGGGGTAGTTTAGAAACCCCGGAAATGAATTTGGATTGATTTTTGGGTATTTTGGAGTTTGATAAATCGCCCAAACTGTGACCCTCGAACAGGCCGAATCGATTCGGGTACAGGCCGAATCGATTCGCCTAAGAGGAATTGGGTTTCTGCAATGGGCCGAATCGATTCGGGTACAGACCGAATCGATTCGCCATTTGCAGACCTGTTTGCAGAATACTTTCCGAATCGATTCGGATTGGGAACCGAATCGATTCGCCCACCCGAATCGATTCGCTAAAGGGGCGAATCGATTCGCTTAGGCCAGAATTTCTAGTTTTCTCCCTTTAAGAGTATGGGGAGTTTAATTACCAATTAGGATAATTTGGGGGTATATATATATAATATATACTTCACTTTGAGGAAAATAGTATCATTGGAGATATCCAATAAATCCTTAGAATAGGATTAAAGTATATAGTGATTATTAAAGTAAGAATTACTTTGGATTTAGAATCATGCTAATATCAATGCATGATTATGATTCCCGGAGGGAATCTTTGGGATTATTATCATCGTTAGATGCTATAGGCCACTAAGGCCGTTTATATATATATATTCTAGGAAGAATATATAGGATATGTATATACTGTGTGTTTTAGGTATATATATATATATATGATGATGGAAATGATTTTGAAAATATATAAATGAATATTTTCAAAATGGAAAGAGAAATGTTTTTCATAATTAATAAAATATGGATTACACACCTCTCTAAATCGCTATCATAAGGGAAGTTGCGTTCGTATGGTGAAGCCCCCTGGCTAATGATGCAGGGTGGATATAGTCCTATAGGCCATGTGAGCGTTTGTTGTTATATTTTCTGCGCTGGTTAGGAGATTCCGGGTGTGGTCTTGACTATCCCGCAGGCACATGGTCGCTTCCCGACGTCTTTCGATATAGGATCCCAGGTTGTCTTGGAGGCCCTGGAAGATGATAGCCATTTAGGGGCGCGCACAGTGGAGAAATCCGGACGCCTCTTAGAATGCGTTTTTATTAAAGCAGTTCATAATAATGGATTTGCTTTAATTACATTTCCTGGATATAGGAAGGGAAATGGGTTGTATATAAATGGGCTTCGGTAACACTTCCCGGATGGAAGAACGGATGTGGAAGCATATGTTTTGATCAAAGCATTTTTATGATAATGAAAATGTCTTTGAATACATTTCCTGAATATAAAAAGGGAAATGGGATAATTGATAAAGGAAAAGCTTTTTATGTTAATAAAATTGGCTTTCAAAAAGTATATGGTTTGTTAAAGCAATTCATGATAAAGAATTGGCTTTTATAAATACATTTCCTGGATATGAGAAGGGAAATGGAAGTTTTGAAATAAAAAGGATAAGTATTTATAAATACTTTATGTATCAAGTAATCCTCAGTCCGGGAGATATTTATATTATCCGGAAGTATATTGTAGATGTATGTATATGTATAAACTGGGTGCCGAGGGTCTAATGAATCCCGACGATCGACCGTGCCGCATAGTAGTGTATCGGGGGGGTTCCTTGTTTGGATTTCGCTTTGCGAGACACCCCACGCACGAATATGGCACTGTGTTGAGACTGGGGAGAAGTTTAATCCTTAGTGCTCTTATATTATTAAATGTTATGATATATATATTATATATCTTTCTGTACTGAGGGACTGGCGGATCTCAAAGATCGACCTTGCTGCATAGTAGTGTATCGGGGGGGTTCCTTGTTTGGATTTCGCTTCGCGAGACACCCCACGCACGAACATGGCATAGCGTCGAGATTAAAGTGAAGTTTGGCCCTTAGTACATTTGTTTGACTATCTAGGTTAGATAGTGGTTGGGTGATAGACTAGTTTAGCAGGGTAGCTTGATTAGAATGTTCTAGATAGATGCGTTAGGTGTGCACTGTTTGAGGAGAGGTGAGGGGTATCTCACGAGAGTGCGATACCAATTTAAATATGAGATAAAACTATTTTTCTAAAAATAAAGCATTTATGCACTTGCAAAATATTTTCTAAACATTCGGGCCCTGACCCGTTTGTCTACTCTCCTTTCTTTCTCTATACTATGTATATATAGGTGTCCAGACACAGGGACGCCTGGATGGAAACTCTTTCGAGTCAGACGTCTGCTGCAGCAGCTGTGGATGCTTGCAGGTTATCGGTAGACGTTTCTTTCCTTGTACTCTAGATAGGAGATATTGTATAAACACTCGAGCCAATGGCTCAATTGCATTTATTTATTCTTTCAGTACAGCATTCGATATGGTTGTATTATTTGGACCGAGTGTTCGGTTATTTTAGTTCCTTTCTTTTCCATTTCAGTTCATTACGCATTTAATTGTGAATGTTTTAATTTGTGCGCTAAAAAGAGTAGTTAGATAAAAGTTTTTAACGGCCACCTAATAGGATATTAGTAATTAATTGGATTTTCGACAGTGATGCTAAGAATGATCCATATGAAACTCCTGTTTTAATTTAATATTGGAGTGATCGCCCGGTATCTTATTAGGCGGGTTGTTACACAATATAAAAACCAAAAAGAATTTTCAAGATTTCTTGTTGTTAATTGGATAATTATAAATATAAAAGAAAGAATTCATAAATATAAACTAGAAATAGAAATCTTAGGAGAAAAAGGACGCTTAGGATAGTTAATGATAAGTGAAAAGAATTTTTAAAAGAAAGACTACGTATTGAATATAATATTTTAAATAACGCTAAAATAAAAATAAAAGAAAATATAAAAATAAAGACCATATTAAGGAAACTATTAATAAGTGAATAATTAAAATAACAAATGAAAAAAATCACCATTATGAGTTAGAATTAGAAATTTTAAGCGAAAAAGGAAGATTTTAATGATTTATGACAACTGAAAAACAACGAATTAAAAACTCTATAACACTTAGAAGAAAAATAATAATAATTACCTATAAATTTTTAGAAATAATAAAAGATCTCAAAGACACACAAATAATTGAAGACAGTAAATATTTAATAAATAAACAAGAAAAAGCAATAATAGCTTTAGAAACTAGGTTAGGAGTATTAGCAGAAACAGGAAGACTAGGATAAATATATGAGTAGTAATACTAATAGTATAATAGAAAGAATTAAAAAACTAGAAGAAAATCAGGATTACATAAAAGGACTTTTAGATAGTATAAATATTAAATTACATAATATAAAATTTGAATTAGAAAATCTACACAAACTATTATATAAAAAAAACACTAGAAAAATTAACTAACTTTTTATATAAAAAAGAAGAGACCCCAGAAATCAACAAATTAATTGAAAAAAAATTTAAACTTAAAATAGACTCTAGACCTGCTAAATCAAAACTAAACTTATTCTACTCAAAAGATGACATCCACATCCACAAACAAAAATAAAGAAATATATAGGATTAAAAATTTATATAATAATGAAGAAAACACTAAAAAATATATAGAAAAAGGTATCCAAAAAACTAAAGGAGAACAATTATATAAAAAGAATATGTTAGAATTTACTAATAAAATATATAATCACACTAGTCAAAGAAAAATATCAGTCGTCAATAGCGAAGTAATTTTAGATTTAATTACTGATGAATTCACAAGAGAATTAACTAAAATAAATATAGAATTTATGCATTTAGGAGTAATAGATATAGGATTAGTAGGATTAACTAGATTAGAAGCAGGAACTAAACTATTAGTATATATATATGACGATAGATGGAATAATCATAAACAGGCACAAATAGCTAGTGCTGAGGTAGATTTAGCAAAAAATGCAACAGTTAGAGGATGTATACCTAGTTTCTCTATGGATATAAATGAATTTAGTAAACATATAAAAATAGCATTAAGAACAAGAGAATATAATATGACAGGACAATATAATAATCTTTTAATATATACACTATTTATGGAAAAAATATTTAATCACTATAAAATAAATTTTAAAGCGGAATTTGACTGTATAGTAAAATCATTTAATAGAAAATATATAGAAATGATAGAAGCACAAAAAATAGATAGTAGTATATATGAAGAAATTGAATGGAAACTTCCTAGTTTAACAATAACAAACCTAAAAACCCCAGAAAAAAATAAAATATTTGAAAATCAAGTAGGACAAAGTAGTATTAAATTTAGTAGATATAATCCTATAAAAGACGAGAGTGAAGAATTATGAAATGAAATTAATGTATTAATTATAGAGGAACAAATAGAAGAATTATTCGAACTATTAGAAAGATAAAATATACGATATAATTATAGAAGATTGCGATAATTTAACAAATGAACAATTAATAGAAAAATATGGTAATGAAGATAATAAAGAAATAATAATTTCAATATACTGTGCTGAAGGAACTAATGAAGATAATAAAGGAAAAATAATAAATATAGGATTAGATAAATTTATAAAAGAAGAATAAATTATAAAAACATTAGAAGAAATAAACCCAGCCGAAGACTTGAAAACTGAATCTTCAACTGCACAAGCCACAAACAATTGAGCAAATGCTGACTACTCAACACATCAACATTTAGGAGCCACAAGAGAAAGATATAATGAAAATACTAACCCTTTACCAAGAAATAAAAGTAAAAGTAGATATGTATTTGACACTAGTTCTAATATAAACCAATATGGTAGTATATTAAACCTAGATAAAGTAAACCTTTTAGATTGGGAGTCTGCAACAGAAATCTGGGAAAAAGGATGTTTTAGGACATGCACCTTAATAGAATTTATAAATAGAAGTGAATGTGAGGCATACTTTGAAAATACACTACAAGGAAGCGTATCAAATTGGTATTTAAAATATAAACTCGAAGATGAATATTTAAATTTTAAAGAAAACTTCAATGTATGAAGATTTATGAATTTAATAAAAGAATCTTTCCTACGAACAAAATGACTTTTACAAATAACAGAAAAACAAACAGAAGCACTCAGAAGCTTAGAACAATTACAAATATGTAGATTAGAATATGTAGGAAATTACACTAGAAAATATATAGAATATTGGACACAAACTGGAAGAACATCAGATTTTAGTTTACTAGATAGATATATAAAAAAAAATATCGGGAGAAATAGGCGAAAAAATATGGAAAAATTGGCAAAAACAAGGTGACGCTAAAACAAACCTATCTATAGGAGCTAGAGCTAATATAGTATATAATACACTCAAATAAGAATGTAGAAAATTAAAAAAAAAAGGAAAAGAAATTAAAAAACAATATTATCATACTTGTCAACAATTAGATTTACCACCGCAATACGGTTGTGATAATAAAAGATTAATAACCTATAAATATAAAAACAATAATATAAAATATAGGAATAAAAAGAAACATAAAAAATACAAAAGTTATAAAATAAGACCTAGTAAAACCTATAAAAATATTACAAATATAATAACTATAAAAGAAAGAGACCATGGTAAAAAAACGAAAAATAAATAAAAAGAATAACGAAAGGAAAGAAAACAAAGACACTAAAAACATAAAGAAAGTAACAAATTGTAAATGTTTTATATGTGGAGACCCTAATCATATTAGACCCAAATGTCCATACAGAAATAAAAATAATAATACATCTAAAATACAAGAAAAGATAAATATATTAGAAGACATTCAAGATGACTTACGAGATACAATAGAATTTGAAAGTATCTACGACGAATACGAAGAATTAGATAACCTTAATATATATAGTATAGAATCCTCAGAATCTATAGAATCCGAAGATAATGATATAGAAATCTTAGAACAAAGTCTAGAAGATTTAAATTTTTGTTATAATATAGAAGAATGTGGATATAAACTTAAACAATATATGTTTCTAAAAATAAATTGTGCAAAATGCTTAAAAGAATATAAAGAAATATATTTATGCGAAACATGTAAAAAAACTTATGTATAAAATGCTACGAAGAAACAAAAAATAATAAACCTAAAGAACAAATAAATAGTACAAATTAGGCAGCATTAATAACATTTCCTACAATAATAAAATTTGCAAATAAAACAATAGAAACAACAGCAATGTTAGACACAGGAGCAACAAAAAGTTTAATCCGTGTAGACTTAGTAGAAAAAGAAGACGCTAAATAATTAAATTACCCTGTTTATGTACATCAATTTAATAAAGACGCAATACCTATAACACAATGCATACAAAACATACCTATATATATAAACGATGAACAATTTATATTACCACAAACATACATAACAAACGTAAAAAGCCATCACCCTTTTATATTAGGATTAAATTTTATTCAATCTCTAATTGGAGGTTTTATGTATACGCCATCAGGAATACAATTATTTAAAAAAGGAACACATATTATACCTAATAATCAATCAAATATACTAAAACAAGAAAATAAGTTACTTCTTAATAATAATATAGTATTAGAAACCAAGGAAGACATAGAATATAGTAATAATAATGAATCAGACATAGAAGAAAACTATCTAAAAGAATTCTTACAGAATATAGAAGATAATCAAACATAAAGAATAGAATTTGATAAAATAAATAACATAATGTTTAAAAATTCAAAACTAGAGTTAGAAGATTTAATTAGATTAGCAGAAAAAACAGAAGTAATAGGAGAAAACCCACAAAAAAACTGGAATAAAAATAAAATAGAAGCTAAACTAAATATAATAAACCCTGACATAACAATAAAAACAAAAGATATAGCATGCGAAATAATAAACCAAGAAGAATTTAAAATACAAATTAGAGAACTTTTAAATTTAGGGGTAATTCAAAAAATCACTAGTAGACATATAAGCCCTGCATTTATGGTTAGAAATCGTGCTGAAATAAAAAGAAATAAAGCAAGAATGGTAATTAATTATAAAAGCCTAATTAAAATACATACGACGACAGCTATAAAATACCTAATAAAGATGAATTAATCAATAAAATTCAAAATAAAAAATACTTTTCTAAATTTACTGTAAATCTGGTTTTTGACAAATAAAAACGCAAAAAGAATCAATAGAATGGACGACCTTTACTTGTCCAGAAGGACATTTTGAGTGGTTAGTCATGCCCTTTGGATTAAAAAATGCACCACAGATATTTCAAAATAAAATGGATATGATCTTTAAAAAACATTCAGATTTTTGTATAGTTTATATATATGATATTCTTGTATTTAGCAACACTAAATAGGAACATAGAAATCACTTACAAATAGTTTTTAAAGAATTTATAATGTATTTTTGTTCATTTTTTCCTAGTTTACTATATAAGGGTCCAACTAATTTTGATAAATTTGGAATAAAAGATCTACAATAATTTAGTAATCCTAAAAATCATTGTAACTTTTTAGTTTCTTCTAATTTATCAAGAAATTCAAAAACTTTTTTAACTATAGTTCTTGTAATTCTATTTTTCCTCCTTTTATAAAAAGTCCTAAAAATGCTATCTCTTATTTTTTCCAATTGCATCTTTTTACTACTAATTATTAAACCTTAATTTATATATTCTTTAAAAACTATTTGTAAGTGATTTCTATTTTAGTGTTGCTAAATACAAGAATATCATCTATATAAACTATACAAAAATCTGAATGTTTTTTAAATATTATATCCATTTTATTTTGAAATATTTGTGGTGCATTTTTTAATCCAATGGGCATGACTAACCACTCAAAATGTCCTTCTGAACAAGTAAAGGTAGTCCATTCTATTGATTCTTTTTTCATTTTTATTTGCCAAAAACCAGATTTACAGTCAAATTTAGAAAAGTATTTTTTATTTTGAATTTTATTGATTAATTCATCTTTATTAGGTATTTTATAGTTGTTGTCGTATGTATTATAATTTATTCTTTTATAATTAATTACCATTCTTGCTTTATCTCTTTTTATTTCAGCATGATTCCTAACCATAAATGCAGGGCTTCTATGTCTACTAGTGCTTTTTTGAATTACTCCTAAAGGATTTACAGATGCGCTAGCTGAACAACAATTATGGCGAGTTAATTTACCAAATCTTTTACTAATAATAGAAAGCATACCACCTGAATGGGTACGACTAGGACAAATTATCCATGGTAGGCACAATATATTTATTGAACATCGACCAGATAAAATATCAAACTATTTTGTTCAGTGTAGAGACAATGACTCTTTAATACAAGATAAAGAAGCAACCGAAGAATTAATTAATATGTATAAAGTATATATAATAATGAACGAAATACCCTCAGACCCATGGTGTATGATAAAAGAAAATTCTAACATGAGAATTTTTATACCAAAACACCCTTTCGTCCTAAACATAAGATATTTTAGTAAAGCAATATGTTCTACTGAAGTACAAGAAGCAATAGAAAATGAGAAAAATACTAATTATCAATATACTAAATATAGGCATTCTGACTCTGAAAATGATTCAGATGACTCAATGGATTCTGTAATAAGGCACAATATTGATAATATGATGGAACCTAAAATTTATTTTATAGTGATTAAATATTTTTCCCATAAATAGTGTATATATTAAAAGATTATTATATTGTCTATCTCTCGTTTTTCCAATTGCATCTTTTTACTACTAATTATTAAACCTTGATTTATAAATTCTTTAAAAACTATTTGTAAGTGATTGCTATGTTCTTGTTTAGTGTTGCTAAATATAAGAATATCATCCATATAAACTATACAAAAATCTGAATGTTTTTTAAAGATTGCATCCATTTTATTTTGAAATATTTGTGGTGCATTTTTTAATCCAAAGGGCATGACTAACCACTCAAAATGTCCTTCAGGACAAGTAAAGGCAGTCCATTCTATTGATTCTTTTTGCATTTTTATTTTCCAAAAACCAGATTTACAGTCAAATTTAGAAAAGTATTTTTTATTTTGAATTTTATTGAATAATTCATATTTATTAGGTATTTTATAGCTGTCGTCGTATGTATTATCATTTAGTCTTTTATAATTAATTACCATTATTGCTTTATCTCTTTTTATTTCAGCATGATTCCTAACCCCTATGACCCCTAGGAACCTCCTTAGGTCCCTAGCTCTCATCCGTTCACTGTAAATCCTAGGTCATACTCTGAGTACAAATCTAACGACCACCAGGTGCTCTTGGATCTTGTTTGACTCTAGTCAACTTTATCATCTGAGTGGAAGCTTAATGAATATTTGAACGCCTCTCAAATTATTTTTGAACAAACCATCCCATGAGTGAATCGACCTTATGTTCCGTACGATGGGTACATTTCACTATCGAAAACTAATCTGGATGCCACCAGGCACTTTCGGATCTCGTTTGACTTAGGTTATCTTTTTTACTTGAGTGTAAGCTCAATGTATTTTTAAAGGGACTTGAATCCCATTTCTAATGGTCTGACCCATGCATGAATCGACCTTACGGTTTGGACGAACGGTCCATTTTACCCCCAAAAATGATATAGAGAGCACCGGGAGAATCGGCCCCATGTCCTTATTTATTGATATTGAAAATTATTTATTGTAACTTTAGGACTCTGACCCAAATTATTAAAAATATTTTTGAGATTTACCTAGACAGGATCAGTAGGGCAAACTTGCAATTCCACTTGCATTGCAGATCCAGTCTTTTGATTACATAATTAGTTGTTAATCATTTCATTCCAATGATTTTTATTTTAGATATTGTATGGGCATAAGTTCGAGATTTATTTATGCAACTAGTTTTATTTAGAGTCATTTATGTAGATACTTCTATGTCAGTGGGATTTGAGACTTATTTATTAATTTAGACTTTTCCATTTCAATTCTACATTATATTCGTGGATGTTTAAATTACAATTTTTATTCTATGGTTTGATGCTAAGGATGGTATATATTATTACATAAGTCCCATCTTTGGCGTATTAGTCTACAAACCTTTATGTGAAAAATGGGGTTTGTTATATTTGGTATCAAAGAATCTAGGTTCGAGTGTCCTTAGGATATGTGTTGTGCTCGTTATGTTCTTCATTGAGTTATTTGATATGTAGAGCCTTATTATAGTAATCATTGTACTATTTACAATTTTTTACTAATACGAACCTTATTTGCTTTCATATTACAAACACTTGACGTAGTAGACCACAACTCTCTACCAACGAGGCTGCAGAGGATAGGGCTAAGACAAAGATGCAACTGCAACCAATGTCGCCACTAGTACCTGTAATACCCCGTATTTTTGGCTGTATTTATTTTTTGGGATTAATTAATTAAATGAGAATTAATTGGGAATTAATCCGGATAAAATACTAGCGAGATGTGAGTTGGTATTTGACTAAACTGAGTATATATGATGATATATAAATATTGAATTATGAAATTTGTCGTGAGATTGATATACGGCAATTTGGTCATTTTACTGGGACGCGTGTGACAGTCGCGTCAGGGTATAATTATTTTAATTATAAAAGTGAATTTAAATTCTATAAATCGTATGGTCATTTTGAGGGCGCCAACGCGTCCAGAAGGGTCGAGATAGTTAGAAAACACTAGCTGGGGATTTAGTTTGGGTCCCGGGGTATTTTTAGGCCATACCGGCATCTTATAAGGGTAGTTTGGTAATATTGTATTTTTGGGAATTAATAATGACGAAAATTAGGAGTCTTTATCTGATTGGGAATAGACCCACTAAACCCACTAACCAACCCTTAATGACCCAGTAAGCTATGGGGGTTATTAGATTAGGTTTCCAAAACTTTCCCAAAGAAAAACCCTAGCCACCATAGCCACCTTTGGAGAGGAAAGCTTGTAGAGAGGGAATTCTGCAGAGAGAGAGAGAGATAACTTCAGCAAATCAACATCAAAATCAGAGATAAACTCAAGGCAAGTGATTTAAATTTCGTTTAATTTTAGAGAATGCTTTTCCATGCGTAGGAATTTGATAAAGATTGAATTGTTCTTGGAGTATTATGAAAACCCATGTATTTTGGAACTTAGAACTTGAAATCTTGAAGAGAAATTGCATGTAGAATGGTAGGTAGATGATTATTCTGATGACATTAGATATTGGTTGAAATTAAAATGGATTTAATTGGGTAAATTCATGATTATAAATTCTAGGGTTTATGTTCTTGAAAATTTGGGGAAAATGGTAGAGATTTGATGAATTAATGATGTTTAGGATGTGTAAATTCCTTAAAAGATGTTAGTATATGATATTAGTATGTTTAAGGATGATTAGAGACCATAAAACATTGTTGGGACGAATTTTGGTTGAGATTAGAAGTGTAGAAATTGGTGAAAAACGTATATAGAATTTCTGGGCTTGAATCTGGTCACTCGTTAGAAGACCCACCCAGGTCGTTCGAACGAACTCGTTCGAACGATCTTCTAAAGAGTTGACAGTTTGGGGTTCTAACGAGATGGATGTTCGTTCGATAATCTCGTTCGAACGAGATCTCGTTAGATAGCCCAGTTCATTCAAACGAACTCTCGTTCGAACAGCCTCGTTCGAACGAGACTTCTAACGAGCTGGCAGTTTAGGCCTTTTAGCCTGTTTTGATTTTGGGAGTCCCGTAAACTTGTTCAAGGATAGAGATAACATTACTTTGTTGGTTTATTAGTATACTTGGTACATTTGGGATATAATGAGGAGTAAATTATATAAGTGTGGATCAAATCAAATAGACATTTGAGTCGAGACGTGAGTGCCTACTACGACGTGAGAATAAATTATGGCGCGTATAAATATGGACCGGGATTATATAGGTTGTATATATTAGGTTGGTACGAGAATGCTATAAGTACTACAATTAAACTACGGGATTACTAAGATGTGTGCTTACTTAGTATTGGTATATGAATTGTGTGTATGACATACCTACCATACTTGCTATCACGGGAGGTTTGCGTTCGCTTAGGGCCCTCTAATACTTGTGTTGCCTGGATTTAGACTAGTTACCTCGATGAACATAGGTCAGAGAAGGACTTATTGGGATGTTAATAAGTCTGTTGATCGTGGGAGCGCAGGTATGTGCGTGACCCATGTGATGTGACTGTGTTCGCCTCCACTATTTGTGATTTTTGTTATCTGAACGATTCCTGAGAGATTCGGAATACGTGATTCCTTATGTACGTGATGTACCGAGATGGATAGAAGAGTATGTGTGCACCGTAACTTAGTCTCGGGTGCTTATATTGTATATTTATGATGTGGAAATATACGCTTAATAAACTGGGAACTTTAATATGGCATTGTGTGTATAAGTATGGAATAACAAAAGGGATGATCTATAATGAGTTGTATTACTTTTACGTGAGAACCTGAATTTACGTTAAGCCCTACTTAATTGCGAATGTTATAATGTTAATGGGAATCGAGTAATAAGGGTAGGACCTATGACAGTCTAGCTAGAGATGATGTTACTTAGCTAGTGGGTTGTGTTATTTTAGATGGGTACTTACGTTAGGAGTGCACAGTTAGACGAGAGGTGAGAATTTCATGTGAGTGCACGTCCTAACATGTACTTTGCATTTAATGTTTTAAATGTTTTTAAAGCACTTGCAGGTTTTTAAACTATCTCCACATTCGGGCTCTGACCCATTTGCTTTAAAATCTATTTTCTTGTAAAACCATTTTTAGGTGCCCATCCACAAGGACACCATGCATAGGATACTCATTCAGGTGACGAGTTGTAGTTGTTTGTGGAAGCTACAGGGATTTACTTTTAGACGCTTCTATCATTTGGATTCCATATTCAGTATTCTTCAGTTTTAGGGCATGTTGCCCAGTTCCATTAGAGTTACTTTTCCATTACAGTTTTCAGACCTTGGCATGTATTGTTTCAGTATTCAGTTTAATTATTTCAGTTTGTGGATTTGTAGGGAGGAGTTTTCCTCCAGACTTTATTTACATTATGTGATGGTTATTCTATTTACTTCGGTATGTTGTTATTATTCTTCATTACACTTGTTGCATGTTAATCAGACTTTAATTAAAATTTGGCAACTTACTTTTTAAATACTAGGTGGTTAGTAATAATAAAAACTGTTTTCGACAGTGATGCTATTAGCTGAGCCAACTTGGCATTTTGAATTAATTTAATAAAGGAGTAGCTACCCGGTATTTAATTAGTCGGGGTGTCACAGTACCACCTGTTGATATAGAAGAAAACATGAATACTATAGTTACTCGGGTAGTATCTATAGTGATATCTATCACCACCACCGCCGCAACAGGTGGTATTACCTGTTCAGCAGTAGGGCTCCTTTTCGAAGGGAGTGAGGGAGGACTTTACTAAGGGACACCCAATAGAGTTCATTGGGACCACATTTATTATGGTAGAAATATAATGGAATAAGGACATTCAAAGGAACTTGAGGATGGTAATGTTCACAATGGTGCACAAACAAATGTTAGATCTATTCAATTTAGTAAGAGCAACGCTATAGTGGTGGGAGTCAGTCACCACACTTAAGGAGAGGGACAAGATGACTATTGTTGAGTTCTGGGTAAAGTACGATGGTAAGTACTTCCCACTTGCAGTGAGGTCATAGATAAGGAGATGATTTATTGATATAAAGAAAGAGAACCGTACCATAGCGAAATATGAGGAGGATTTTACTACACTGTCATAATTTGCCTTAGATGAAGTGAACACCAAGGAGAAGAAAATGCAGAGGTTTCGTATGGGGTTAGCCCGCCACATCAGGAAGTCCCCCATTGGGAACTCGAATTTTACCACCTATACTCAGATGGTGAATGTCGATTTACTACATTATCAAGATCACCGATCATTTCATAAGGGTAGGGGAAAGAATAGGCCCAGTTTACACTTATTGAGCT
The DNA here is from genome assembly GCA_949130495.1 of Sambucus nigra. Taxonomy (NCBI): domain Eukaryota; kingdom Viridiplantae; phylum Streptophyta; class Magnoliopsida; order Dipsacales; family Adoxaceae; genus Sambucus; species Sambucus nigra. The sequence goes on along the minus strand of OX422207.1, from coordinate 343,535,315 downwards.
AGCAGGACAAGGCAAGTGGGAACTATAATAAGGGAGTCCAACTATTTAGGGGATCACCGGAAGGAGATCAGTTCAAAAAGAATAGGGGTTTTGATGATCGAAATAATCAGGGCCATCAGGGCCAAGGACAACATCTAGAGGCCATCATGTCCAGTGGTTACAAGGTCATGGTCAACAGGTCCAATAGAGGGAAATACACGGATAGGTTCCCGTTTTAGGGATGATATTACATTTGTAGAGCAACAGGGCATATGTAAAAAAAAATCCCCTTAAGGAATTCAAGGGCCACTAGAGCAGGGAGCCCAATGTGGGTATTAAAAACCTCAGGGGAAGTGTTGGCGATTTCCATCCCTATTAGTTGTAGCAATGACAACACTACCAGCACCACCCACCCAACCCCAGGGGAAACAATAGTAAATACAGTATGAGCTTGTGTATCACATCGCACTTAGAGAGGTACGAGTACCACCACAAGAAGTGGAGGGTGTGTTCCCTATCTTTAGGTATGTTTGGCGCATTTTATTCCATGCCGGTACATCACATTCATTTATTAGTACTAACTTTGCTCGGTCATCAGAGATGGTAGACTTAGCATCAGATATAGTACTCTATATAGACTCACTCTTAGGTAGAGGGGAACACATACAATCCATGTGTGGAGATATAAGATCGATATTGGGAGACTTGGGTTTGCAGTCGACCTAGTTGTTTTAGACATGTCAGAGTATAATGCTATCTTGGGGATGGATTGGTCCACTAATAGAGCTTGTGTATATTATTGTGAGAGGTTCATCATCTTTTCCATTCTAGTACAAGAGATTTATTTGGTTGTTATGTCGTGTATGGAAGGAGGGTTGAACACGCATTTGTAAAATATTGAGGCGGAGACTTATAAGGTAGTCGTTGTATCTTAAGATTTTATTCTGGTAGTCATGGAGTTATCGGATGTGTTTTAGGAGATTCAAAGGCTATCATTGGTTAGGCAGATCAAGTTTAATATTTATTTGATTTGGGTATGATACCCTTTCCCGCACACCACATCTTATGTCTCCTTTGGAGATGAAAAATCTTAGGGATCAAATTCATTAGCTACTAGGTCAAGGATTCAGAGGATTACATCACCTTGGGTAACTCCAGTTATGTTGTGAAGAATAAAGATGAATCATTGAGGTTGTGTATTGATCATAGTGTGTTGAAAAAGGTTACCTTAAAGAACAAGTACCCATTCCCATTATCTTTGGAATTTAAATTAGTTGAGGGGAGATTCGTTCTTTTCAAAGATTGATTTGAGACTGGGGTACCATAAATTGAGGATTTGGGATTAGGATGTTTTGAAGACAACATTTCTAACAAGATATGGGTCTTATGAGTTTATGGTTATGCCTTTCAGTCTAACCAACACACCAGTAGTTCTTATGGACCTAATGAATACTGTGTTTAGGGACTATTTAGATCAGTTTGTTATTGTGTTAAAATACAACATATTGATTTATTCTCAAATAAAGGACGAGCACACTTAGCACATGTGGATAGTCTTGCAGATATTAGGAGACCATCAGCTATATGATAAGTTCAAGAAGTATGGATTTCGATTGAGGGAGGATTAGTTCTTGGGCCACCTTGTATCTGAGATGGGGATATCAGTGGATTTGGGGAATGTTTTTGCGGTGATAGAATGGGAACAACCCATCAGACCTATATAAGTGTGCAATTTTTTTCCTTTATCTAGGTACCATCATCAATTCATTTAGGGTCCTCGAAGATAGTTAGCCCTCTGACGAATTTGATATGGAAGGTTGTACCATTTGTTCGGGATGATTCTTATCAGTAGGCATTTGATGAGGTGTAGATCAAGTTGGCCCAAAATTTGGTGCTCGTCTTACCTCATAGGATAATATACTTTAGATTTTTAACTAATGCATCCTTTTGGAGACTTAGAGGTGTATTGATGCAGGAGGAAAGGTCGATATCTTATGATTCTTGATAGATTAATCCTCACAAAGAGAATTACCCCTCTCATGATCTAGAGTTGACAATTGTTGTAATCACACTACGTATTTAGAGGCATTATCTTTTATGTAAGAAATTCCAACTATTTATGGATCATAAAAGTTTGCAGTACATGTTCACACAGTGGAAGTTGAACATGATGCAGTGTATATGGCTTGAGCTTATGAAGGATTATTAGTTTGATACTCATTATCACCCAGGCAAAGAAATTGTAGAGAAAGATGTATTGATCTCTAAACCAATAATATAGTTAGCAGTGATAGGGATGGCAAAGTGGGGTTCGCTTAGCATGGGTAATGAGTTATCACGTGACTCTATGACGATTCTTACCATCACACCTGAAGTAATCATTTGGGTTATGAAGGTGCATGTTAGAGATCCTTTTTATTAGGAGAAGGCTAGGCGATTGTTAGTAAAGGGACGAAATCATTATTCGATTGGTTCTGAAGGAGGATTATGGTTCCACAGTAGGTTAGTAGTCATCGAAGGGTGAAGAATTATGATAGGTAGTTATTACTAGGCACATGGGTCATGTTTTTTTGTACATCCCAATATGTATAGGGTGTGCTAGGATATGAAGTACCAATATTAGTGGACAGTCATGAAGAAGGACATTGAGGCATTTTACAACACCTTGATGTAGCGTATCGATTAGCCTTGTTGGATCATTTGTAGAGGATCCATGATATTTTTCAGATTTGAGGTTAAAAATGTTCCTTAGAGACGAGGTAGCTTATCAGCACATAGATATTTACGAGATAGATATCCAACCCTATGTGAGTTATAAGGAAAACTTGTCTCCATTTAAGACCATAGGGAGCGTAGACTTCATTCCAAGATACTTCATTAGTACACATGAAATGGGGGAAACACAACGAGGATGAATTGACGTGGGAGAGGAAATATGACATGCAAGGAAAGTATCCAGAATTTTTCTAGTCTAGTATGCGTCGAATTCTAAGGATAAATTTCCATTATTGGGGGAAGAATGTAATACCCGTAATTTTATGTCATTATTTGTAATTTAACTGGTAGCTAAATCTTGGTAGAAACTATTAAACGTGATTTAATAATTATTTAAAAATAATCAACTACTTAGAATATTAATAAATTTACATTATGCATGATTTTGTGATTTAATTATGCCATATGTGTTACATTATTATAAATAAATAAATAAATGTGCATGATATATGAATTATTTATACCGCATGTTAGGATAATTAATATGCGTAATTACTAAATGGGCTATAAGCGGTTAACACGTAAACTAATTAAATGCATCACTTTATTCTACGCCTAGGAGTTTTACCATCTGATTTGAGGTACGCCTAGTCCAAGTGGCTTCGAGTGTGATTTAGAAGCCCGTTTACTTGTTCTAAGCATCCTTAGTTGGAATCATGGGTACATATACCCTTAGGGGAGATTTCAAGCCATTCCATATGCATTCAGGGGTCTTTTGAGGGACCGAAATTAGACCTTATTGGGAGACACAGGAATTAAGAGGTTATCTATAACTTAAGTAACATTAATTAGGTATTCCCATCCACTTTACTTAACCCTAGAAGTCTTAATCATTCTGGGAGAGGTTAGCAAGTTTAGAGAGGAGAAATGAAGGAAAATTCAATGAGAAGTCTTCAATCATCCACTATAAAGGAAATAATTTTCTTATAATATATTTGATAATTTATTTCTTAATTTAGAATCATGTTTTTTTATAGAACTTTAGATTTTAATTGTGTTGGAGACTAATTATCATGATGATTAGTGACTGGGATTGTTTAGTATTAATCGTTAAATAATCTTATATTGGAAGTTAATTAATCTGATTAAACCAAAAATAAACATTGAATCATTAATGGAAATTATGTTGGAATCCATGTGTTAGGATCCATATACAATTCTAAATCAAACCCATGAAATAATTAGATGTTTTCTCTAAGAATTTGATGTAAATTCTAACCCATTGATGTTTTGGCAAAGATATGATATTTATTAATAAATCCTTGAATTGTTGGAATGATTCTATTTAGGATGATTATGAACTTATGTAGATGTATTCCTTTGATTGGTATAAACTTGTAGCAAATTAAATTAAGGTTTCCAAAGCTTAGAAGTGCTTAATGGAGGTTAGAGAAGTGACCACATTTTAAGAGAGGCAAATCTGAGCTCACTACCCGGTACGAATATATTAGGTTTTGAAAACAAATCGATTCGGCCCTGATTGAATCGATTCGACTTCAAAGGCGAATCAATTCGACCTTTGGAGTGGCTTCAGTTCAGACCAAGGGAAATGGTCATGATATTTCTTAGACTTTATTCGACTACATGGGAGGTTATCGAAGTGAGGGTTGACAATTATAATTCAGGATTTGTATTGTTAACCTATAATCAATGCGTATTTTAATTAACTAGGGAGTTAATAATTAAGGATAAAGAGTTGTATTCAGAGGTTATGGGAATTGAATTGAATTGGACCAATGTATGAGAAGGGGATATCCCATGGGGTATTTATATATATATTTTGTGCTATATATTTGTATTCTATACTTTTAAGGACATACCTATATTCGTTGTGGGCCTATAGGTTGGAGTTATGTTCGACATCGGGGCTGCATATAATACATCACTTGAGATGTTCTAGACATCGTGGAGGTCGTTATTTTAGATCATGCATTTAGTGGTGTTGTCTTCATGACGAGAGAAGGTTATTTGTATTGGAGCCATTATTCGAGTTGAGTATAGACCCGTTAGTGGTGTTACTGCATATTAATCACCACACCCTTATGTGAATTTTGCTTAAGCCCTTTAGTTAATGGATTCTTATAGACTTACCGATATAAGCACGATATGGACACCGGTGGTAGTTGACCTCGTGTGATGAGAATATATATATACTGACTAAGAATTAATGCACTCTAATAAAGTAGACAATGTGCTATGCGTGTATCTTGTGGGGTTAGTATTATGGGGGTTAGTGTTGTGATCTAATACGTATAGGTAGTTATGTTCCTATTATACAATATCTAGCTAATATTGGTTCTTTATGATAGTGTCAATACAAGTTATCATTATATGGATTGGATTGGGAATTTGTGTAATATTACAATCAGGTTAGGGGTGAAATACTTATTGCATATGAGAGTCGATGGCTGGCATGTGTTGTGAATTAACTATTACTATTGAAAGTTAATTCTTACATCTTTAGAGCTCTAACCCAATATATCAAAAATATTTTACAGGTTTACCTAGATTGGATCAACAGGGTAGAAGGAAGATCAGACTTGCATTTCCACTTGCATAGCAAACTCATTATTTTAGTTCTATCATAGGTTGCTACTCATTTCATTCCAGTCATTTTTATTTTAGATATTGTGTGGGTATAAGGCTGTTATTTATTTATTCAATCAGTTTTATTCAGAGTCATACTATGTAGATATTTCTATATAAATATGACAGTAAGCTATTCGGAGTCATACTATGTAAAGGTCTTCCGGGAGCACCAACTGAATGCATCCATAGAAGAGTAAAGGGTTGTCAAAGTCAGACTCCCCCAATCATAGAAAGGGATGTTCGAAAACATCCTCAGGTACGACAAGAAGCACAAATGGATGACGTCGCCACTCGACGCCACCATGAAACCTCCCAACACCAGAAAAATAAATAACCGGTCCATCTGCCTAACCTGCAACCCGTGCTCCAAATTAATCACCCTACTTAACAAAACATCCTTCAAAAGGGACAGCTAGATAAAATCCTGAAAAACTATCCTCCCTACATCACCAAGTGCCGCACGCACTGCCTTCGGTCTCACTCGTAAAGAGCGATCCACCTCTATCTACTCTCCATCAAAATCTAGCCCCAACAGCTGTTGTACATCTGTGGGAGTCACAGTCATCTCCCCAAAGTCGAAATGGAAGGTGTGGGTAGTATCCCACCACCTCTCCCCCAAAGCGTACAGGACTGCTGTCGAACGAGGCATCTCATCCAGTGCGAATGCTAACCTCCCAAAACCCGCTGATGATATCACCCAATGCACCAAAGATGGGAGTCATCCCTAATCCCTGTTGTCCCGCGAGCGCGCATGTTCTTCAAAGACATATCAGACAGGAAAAAAGAAAAAATTTCAACAGAAGTCAAGAAAGAAAGAAAAATCACCAAAAAAAAGGAATGCCAAAGGTCGGGTTACTTACATAACCACCAAGATTCACTCTCGAAGAGCGATGAAGCGACATCTCCTGCAGTAAAGTCCGCTCATCCACAACAGGCTCAAACGCATCGAAGGAGTTATCACTCCTCAAAGTAAGAGGCGTTTTGCATTCCACTCCACATTTTCCCAGTTATCAACGATCAACCATTCCCCGTGGGTTGCATTGCTCACAAAAGCGACCATTTTCTTGAAGATCAAAATGCTAGAACGATTTGCAGAGAAATCACAAAAGAGAGAAAGCAAAGAAGCTATGAAAAATTAAGGGATTCGCCCCCTTTATATAGGATGCCAAACGCCATGCCGATCGGCACTGACCCCAACCATAACGATCGGCACAGACTCCTTACCTTCCCGAGGCAGTACAAAATTCTATGCCACTACCGAATGGCACCCCTCATACCATGCCAACCTGCACCCCCCTTAAATTTCATACAGAAATTCCCAGAAAATACCAGAAAGCCGCGAAAAATTCTTGGAAAATTCCTAAAAATTCCAAGAAGGATTTAGAACATTTTCAGCAGGAAAATTTTGCATTCCCTCAAGCAGAACCCCTCTTTCCCAGCGAAATCCTCAAAAACCAAGTGAATTTCCTCCCGGTAAAGCCCCGGAGGATCTCTAAGGATCGCCTGATCACTTTCCCAGCGGAGTTTTTACAGCACAAAAATTGGTTGTTCCCCCTGCGAGGCCTCCTAAATAATTAAAAGCTTCCCCAGTTATCATCTCCCCATCTCAGATCAAAGCACTTTCTCAAGCAGAATCAAAATCTAATCTTTATCCTCTCTTAGGTAAGAATTGACCTCGGTATTGGATCATCACCTGAGTTAGGTCAGAAATAGCCTCGATCCTCGGTCTTCACCACTCTTAGGTCAGAATTGACCTCAATCTTGGATCGTCACCCGAGTTAGGTTAGAATTGACCTCGATCCTCGATCATCACCACTCTTAGATCAGAATTGACCTCGGTCTCGGTTGTCACCACTCTTAGGTCAGAATTGACCTCAGTCTTGGATTGTCACCTAAGTTAGGTCATACCCCGAGTACTGACCTAGAAGACATCGGGCACTCCCAGGCTCCGTTTGACCAAAACGTCAAACTCTTCAGCTCGATCGAGACTGAATGAATCTTTAAAGGGCAGTAAAATCCCTTTCCAAAGGTCCATCCCATGCGCAATTCCGACTTTCCATGTGGACGAACGTTTCGTTTGCGTCCGAAACATAATCCTAAGGCTCCCGAGCTCTGTTTGGCCTAAGTCAACTCTTCACCTCAATCGAGGATGAATGAATCTTCTAAGGGCACTGGAACCCCTTTCCAATGGTCCACTTAGTGCGTGATTCGGACTTACCATACAAACGAACGATCCGTTTGACTCCAAGAGGTCACTGAAAGCTTCCAGGGATCAATTGACTAATGCCAACTCCCCAAACTAGGTCAAAATATTTGGAATGTCAAAGTAAATCTCCTAACCTTTCCAATGGTCTATCCCATGCGTGATTCAGACTTACCATGCGGACGAACAATTCATTTGTGTTCGAACGATTCCCCGTCTAATAGAGTGACAAATGCTTCCGAGCCATATTTGACCCAAAGTCAACTCCTGAACCCGAGAGTGGTCCAAAGGACTTGTTAAGGTGTCTAAATTACTTTTCCAACAGCGTTCCCCGTGCACGATTCAGACCAATGATTTTCCATCGGCAGCTAATTTTCTGAAAAGGCCTGAAACACACTACCAAATGGCAGGTTCCAGAACCTGCCTATCGGCAGGTGCCGATATGCACGACCAGGTCTATGCCGATCGGCAGCGACCTGGGCCTATAAATGGAGGCCTTAACCTCATATGCAAAAGGATCCCAAATCTGATAGAAATCGCTCTCAGCGAATCCCAAAAACCTCTCTTGAAGACAACGCGATTTAAACAACCAAATACCTTTCTAACTTCCACTTTCCATCATCCTTTTCATCGAACTTGGTGAATTATCCACTCTACACCATCATCCAAGTGCAAGGGAGGCTCTCCAACATTCAGGATCAAGCTCAAGATCATTCAAGAAGGTCCAACTTTCTCAACTTTCTTTTCAAATTCCCTTAAATTCGCAATAACTTGTTTTATTACCTAGAACTTTTATTATCTCATCTCACACATCCTAATATACTTTTTATTTAGTATTATTGCACATCTCTTATTTTCATATAAATAAAACCCAAAAAACTAGAAAAATAGGGTTTGCTCATAAATTCCAAATAGGGATTCTCATACTTTTCTCACAACTAAAATATTTTTTTCTACACACATGCACTCACAAATAAGAGATCCCCCCATTTGGATTTATGGAATAAACCCCACCCCTCATTTTGTATGCGAACTACGTGGACTTTGATGCCTTTATAGGCTATATAGGCGTCTCGGGGTAAAACCCGAGACTCGAGTTCTATTCTCACTTTCTCTCTCATTTTCTATCTTCTCTAAATCCAATTTTCTTATATTCTATATACTTGTTCTTAGTGACGTATCACTCCACATTCCTTATCATTCAATTATAACAATCAACGTAAGAGTGATCGCGTAAATCTTATTTTCTAAATATTATTTTTATACCTTCCTATGGATGACTCGCTTTATTTCTCTCATGATACAAGTCAAGCATTCATATCTCCACTATATATATACACATGCACACATATCACGGGGAAAATAAAAAAGGGAAATATCAAACATCCATAAGAGACTGAAAGGGCGGAATGGGTGCCTAACACCTTCCCATTTCGTATCTTAGCCTCCGAACCCTTCTCGAATCATTTTGGTTTCGTATGCACTAGTATGTCTTTGGATTTCGTCCTTCGGGATGGCTTCCCCTTTTTCTTTTGTCTGTTTTGAGTAAAATAGACTGGCGAATCTAAATCTCTCTAAATTTTTACACCTCATCTCAAATGACGGCAGCTGAAGCGCTCTCGAGAGGGACGCGGGGGACCCGAGGATCCTCCTTCACGTTCCCACCCACGGCGAGGATCGAGGACGGCCACATGAGAGGTTTAGGAAAGTGTATGGGTGTGATTTGAGTTGAGGGATCAAATTATGGGTTGTCTTCTAGAAAGATGGCATTGGTATGATTTGGAAGTGGGTTATGAGTAGTGTTTGGCTTAGGATTGGCTGGTGGGGCGACAATACCTCGATCAATTAGACTTTGGATCATGTTTCAGAGGTGAAATCATTGTTTGATGGTATGGCTAGCTGTTTGGTGATAGGCGCAATGGGCATCTGCCTTGAAGTTTCTTGGGAGTGGATTTGGCAATGGATGGGGATCCAAGGGTTTGATAAGGTTTCGGCTTATCAGGGCTTGATAGACTTTAGAGAGGGGAGCATGGAGCTCAGTGTATTCCTTTCAGACTGGGACAGGGAGGCTTTCTGGTGCCCATAATGTGGTTGGTTGAGAGATGTTGTTGATGGTTCAGACTGTAGCACTGGCAGGCTTATCATATTTTCTAGGGGTGAACTATCCGAACACCTTTTTTGGTTCGACATCTGTCTTGGCAAGACCTTCATCAATTTCTACTCTTGCTTCTCCGAGAGATAAAAAATGGGGATAGTATTGTCCTCCCATCATTGTTCAAACATGGGGTAAGAAGTTATTCTTTACTATACAGACTTCTTCTTCCTCGGAAGGCCGATTGGTCATGGTTGCTGCTTTTTCCCTCCATCGGGCTATGAAGTTACTGACTGATTCCCCAAGGTTCTGCTTGAGAAGCTCTAAATCACGGCAGGTGACCTCAATATCTTCATTGTATTTGTACTGTGACATGAATTCCCCAGCTACATCCTCCTAGTTACGAATTCTGGATTCTTCGAGAGATAAAAACCATCGGAGGGCATTATCCTTCAGAGTTTGCTGAAATAATTGGGCCATCACTTCTTCAAAATCCCCTAGTAGAGTCATGGAACGGTGGTAACTTCGGAGATGAACAATTTTGGGTCCACTTCCTCTGAATTTCTCAATATTTGGCATCTTGAACTTCTCGGGTAACCTCGCTTTAGGATAAGGAGACATGTGGGTGTAGTTCATGTAATTTACTGAAATTATGACTTGGTCAAACTTCTTAGTGAGCATCTTGAGGTCCACTTTGACTTTTTTCAGCTCTTCTTCCTTCGAATCAATGATCATAGGCAAGTTATCCCCATGCTGGGTAAGATTCGACATCAAAAACTGGGCAGGCGGCGACCCATTGACAGGAGGAGCACATGGAATGTGCTGATACACTTCGGGAACCCAGATAGACTCGGGTAGATCCATATCATGAAGAAATAGGGCCTTGGTCTCTTGAGGAATGGGAACCTAGTTTCGTTGCATCTCTCGGACCTCGGTTTGGAGGTTGTTAATCTTGGACACAAGCTGAGCTAAAACTGTCAGATGATGCCAGAATCAGCACCACTAGATAAGGTGTTTTCAAGCTCAATATAAGAATAACAATGGCAGCACAACTATATAAAGAGGTAAGAGAATGAGATGAGGATAAGAGGAGAGGGCACCGGTATATAAGTGGTTCATCCAATCTGGCCTACGTCCACTATGAGTGTGTGTGAGTAATATCACTGAATGAAGGCACTAATGGCCATGGATACAATCTCTCAGGCTTTCTCTCTCTACTGTGTATCTAGAAAAAGTTTCAGCTAGGGTTGAATATCTGGATCCTTTTGCAAGGTAGGGGATAACCCCTATATATAGTACCTAGGGGTGTAATGTACCCCCCATGCATGTAATTAACATGTGTGTGGTAGCCTAACCAATGTGGGAGTGCCATCTGTCACTGTCACATGTAGAGAATGATGATGCAATATTCTCCCCACGTGCAGGGAATAATCTTGTTACAACTGATTTGTGCCAGTGTGTCCTTATCTGGATGTCAACATGTGCTCGGCTATCGTGTCTGGTGTATGACCTCGGCCTTAATGAGGCTGAGGTTGGTGAGTCTTGATACTTGTTCAGTCCGGGTATTCCATGGAGGTCTCGGCCTAATCCCAGTTGAGATAATGGACAAGGTCGGCCTGATATGAGGTTGAACTGGTGGCTTCCTACCGGCTCAGCCTATGTATGGCCGAGGTTGTCATTCCACGCCATATACGAGTGCTGCTGATCCTTGCGATATCCCTTGGAGAGGCTCATGGTAGTGTCGGCCTGGGCCGACCTTGATATGGCCGAGGGCTGATATCGTGCATCCAAGACATGCCCAATGTCGGCCATAATATCGGCCGGGGTTGGTGTCTCTAGGCCGAGGTTGGTATCTCTAGGATGAGGTTACACTTCGAGCATATCAATCACCCCCCAGCCCTTAGTCATATGTGAGAGCAAGTGACTAGGGGATTACTACACCTCCGAGGCCTGTCTGTTCCAAGCCAGTACCTTCCTGACACCTGTCCAATGCTAGAACATGCTTACTTGGTGGGTGTGTGCTGTTAGTCGTCCTTTGGGGATACCGAGGCAATGATGGGACTTGGAAGTTGTGCCTGAGTATATAAGGGTTTTGAACCCTTCTTTCTCTTTCTTCTCCATTTCTTCCATTTCTGCCGCTAGCGTTTCTGCAATTCTCTCTCTCTAGAAAGATTTGATTCAAGGCTTTTGGGTGGTGATCTCTCCCGTTTCCTCCTCACTTCCTTACCATTTCCTCCTCAGGTAAGGATTTCTATACTTTTTCCTTCATTTTACCTGCAAGCACCCTTATTTTCGTACTTTCCGGCGACCTTCTTAGTTTTCCGGCGCCACCACCATAGTTTCAGGCGAGTTTTTCTTGCCAAGTTTAAGTAGTTTGATCTTTAAATTCCTTTGCTTATTAGCCAGTCTTGTTTGTAAATTTTGGAGTTTAGGAAAATCCCCAAGTGTAGTGTCGTCCTCTGATGCTCAGACCTTTATATCAGCTTCTTGAGGAGTTCCATTCTCTTAGAGAGAAGACTTTAGAAAATATTAGGCAAATAGAGAGAGGTCAGGAGGAGGCTCGTAGGTCACAAGAGTTTCCCGTTAGACCCTTGTTTCCACCACCTCTGAGGGTAATATATCCCGACCCCCCGGAGAACTTCTATCAGACAGGGGTTCCTGCTGATCCCATACCTATGTTTGAGTCTAAATCTTCTACCTCAGACCCCATGTCCGTGGACTCCTTTCAAGAGGCCATGGACTTCACACCTAGGCCTGATCAGGCCCCTGATCAGGCCGAGGTCTCCAGCCGAGCCTCGTCCCATAACCACTCAAGCACCTCAGGGTCTTCCTCAGAGGTTGATATTCTTGAGCCGAGTGTGGTCATACCACCACCAATTGATGCCATCCCTATGTCGGCTGTTACCGAGGCAAAATTTGCTCAGAGGTTTCCTGGTAACCCATCAACATCTGCTCTGGCCGACGTTGAGCTGGAGGATGCTGAGGTTGAGTCTGATGTCGACGTCTCTGAGGCGGCAGAGCACGAGAGTACTATTACTGAGGTAGACCTTCTCTGCTTTAGATACCTGTATTCTATCAGCCCCTCAATAAAACTTAGGATACCTCTGAGGGAAGAGAGGGCTTATCACGGCCGAGACGGGGAGATCTGCTTATACGAGCAGATGTTCAAGTTGGGGTTCCGTCTGCCCATTCACCCCATTATCAGATCCATCCTTTCTTACATTAATTTTTCCCCCTCCCAGCTCTCTCCTAATGCTTGGAGAATCCTAATAGGCGCCATAGTGTTATGGAAGGCCGTCCACCACTCAGACCTTCCAGTTCAAGTCTTTTTAGGATGTTACGTCCCTTCCTCGGCCAAAAATCATCCAAGCTACTACCATTTTGTAGCTCAAAGTCTTGAGAAGAAATTGCTTCAGGTGACCCAGACTTCCAACCATAACTGGAAGCCTCAGTACTTCTTTGCATCAGGGCCATGGGAGTTTGGCCCATGTGTTCCCTCGTCTCATCTGGAGCAGAGGATGCCCCTTAGGTGGGGTAAGGTCACCATGTCTGCCAGGGCCAACCCTGTCCTAAGTCTTCAAAACCTCCAAAAGGTGAAAGCCCTTCAGGATCAGGGGTAAATGGTCTATTTTTTAGGTTTGAACATCTGATGACTCCCCACTTCCTCTCTGGGACAGGTCTGGGTGGAAGTCCCCTTGCCAAGCTTGGTAAACATTTTTGTTTTTAAAGTTTAACCTCTGAGTTTATTCATATCTAATTATCTAACTCAGGTCTACTAATTTTTTGCAGAGCGACCAAGGGATATTCCTGACGAGCTGTGGGATATGGCTACACCGAGCTTGACAAGACTTGCCAAGAGAGCAGGGCTTAATGCTCCTCCCCCAGCTCCCTCGGCCTCTAAGCCCCCGACCAAAAAGAAGAGGGCTCCTGAAGATCACGCCCCTGAGGATCAGAGGCCGAAGAAGAAGACCACTGAAGCTGCTATCCCTATCACTTCGTCCGACATCCTGACGGCTCGTCTGGATTAGTTGAAGTTAACCGATAATGTGGTCGACCACAGCATGTAGGCCGTGGATGCCATCGGCTCTGTAATGACCGAGGCTGACAATCGCTTCTACAGGGCTATGGACACCCCCTGATGGTTGAGTTAGGCCTTCACAGAGCCCTTCAGGTATAATTTGGTCCTTCAATACAAATTCTTCAAAGTGTAACATCTGACTCTTCTTAAACTTTACTCATGTTCACTAAAAATGCCTGGCTTGACCACTATGCACCATCTATCAAACTGGGCTCTGAGGAAGTTGCCTCTCATCCAAAAGGGGCAAGAGGCCAAGAAAGTCCAGGGTGCTCTGAATGCAGAGATAGGGCGCCTCAAGTCTGAGCTGAAGGCCTCTGAGGAAAAGGTGAAGGGGTTGGAGAGGAACATCTCTCAGCTCGGCAAGGACCATGCTGCTTCACTGAAGGCTAAAGACGACGTTCTTCAGCAAAAGGTCAACTCGGCTGTCAGGACCGCTATTGAGGATGCCTCTGAGAAGATCATTGATGACTATAAATCCTCTGATGAGTTCATGGGGTTTGGCTTTGAATACCTTGAAAGAGGTATCAAAGCCACTACTAAATGGGCTGACATCAGAGAGAGAGAGAGGCCAGCACTCTGAAGGCCTCTGGCTTCGTGGGTCTCGGCTTTTCTGATCCACAATTTGCCCAAGCTCTTCAAGAGTTTGAGGAAGAGGCTGCTGCTCCTGCCGAGACTGCTACTCTGGAGGTCACCGAGGTTGGAGGGGCAGACCCTTGTGATGATGCAGTCGAGGTCTCTAACCAGGCCGAGGGTGTCAGCGTTCCCCCCGCAGACTCTTAGGATATTTTTTTTATTTATAATTTATCGGTATTGTGGAACATTTGTCTGTAATAATTGAACATCACATTTCTGAATATATATATCAACCTCTGATGAGGACCCTCTTCACTTTCTTTTCAGTATATTCCATGTGATGCTTTTCATTCTTAGTTCCATTATTATGGTGTCTGCTAGAAATAAATTTGCAATGAGCTTCAACCTCTGAAGCCCTCTTTATAAGCTTGTCTTTATAATGGTCTTGTTTAAACTCGACCAATGGTCCTGATCTCAGACCTTTTCACCAACGAATGATGTTATGCAGGTCTGAGGTCACTACCTAAGAGGTTAGCTTCATAATAAATTTCACCAAATTAATGATGTTAAGGGCCTGAGGTCATCTCATTATGGTGTCTGAGCTCAGACCTCGTCATCACTGAATGGTGTTATGAGGGTCTGAGGTCATCACCTAAGATGTTAGCCTCATAATAAATCTCACCAAATTAATGATGTTAAGGGTCTGAGGTCATCTCATTATGGTGTCTGAGCTCAGACCTCGTCACCACTGAATGGTGTTATGAAGGTCTGGGGTCATCACCTAAGATGTTAGCCTCATAATAAATTTCACCAAATTAATGATGTTAAGGGTCTGAGGTCATCTCATTATGGTGTATGAGCTCAGATCTCATCACCAATGAATGGTGTTATGAAGGTATGAGGTCATCACCTAAGATGTTAGCCTCATAATAAATTTCACCAAACTAATGATGTTAAGGGTCTGAGGTCATCTCACTATGGTGTCTGAGCTCAAACCTCGTCACCACTGAATGGTGTTATGAAGGTCTGGAGTCATCACCTAAGATGTTAGCCTCATAATAAATTTAATCAAATTAATGATGTTAAGGGTCTGAGGTTATCTCATTATGGTGTCTGAGCTCAGACCTCGTCACCACTGAATGGTGTTATGAGGGTCTGAGGTCATCACCTAAGATGTTATCCCCATAATATATCTCTAATCTAAGAATGAAGCAAGCACTGTCATGGAAACTGATCTTTACTAATAACCTCTTCTCAATAAGATGGCACATTTACATAAAATTCTATGCCACATCATATGTAATATCTCTTTAAGTGGTCAGCATTCCATGGGTTAGTGAAAGGTTCTCCTTCTAGGTTTTCTAGCCTGTAAGTGCCAGGCACAACCTCTTCTATTACTTTTTAGGGGCCATGCCAGTTTGGGTGTAGCTTATTTGCTTTCTGTAGGGTCTTCTTTAGCACTAGGTCTCCATTGCAATGGGTCTTGACTTTACCCTCTGGTCGTAGAATTTCACTACCCTCTGCTGGTAGGCTGCTTTTCTCACCTCTGCGTCCTTTCTTCTTTCTTCGATAAGATCCAGGTCTAGCCTCCTATCTTCCCCATTGTTGTCAGGGTCGTAGGTCTGAATCCGATGAGTTGTGAGTCCTACTTCCATTGGTATGATGGCCTCTGAGCCATGTGCCAGCATGAATGGGGTTTCTCCTGTTGGTGTCCTTGTCGTGGTTCTGTAGGCCCATAACACAGCGTAAACCTCTTCTGTCCATCTCCCCTTTCGCATCTTCTAACCTCTTCTCGATTCCGTCCAAGATAGTTTTATTTGTGACCTCGGTCTGACAATTTGCCTGAGGTCGACCAGGAGATGAGAAGAACTGTTTAATCCCCACTCTTAGGTAATACTTTTTTAAGGAGGAGTTCTTGAACTGGGTCCCATTATCCGAGATGAGAGTGTTTGGGAGGCCATATCTGCATATGATGTTCTTCCAAATGAACTTGAAGGTCTTTTGCTCGGTGATTGTTATTATCGGTTCTGCCTCCACCAACTTTAAAAAGTAGTCAATGGCAACTATCAAGAATCTATAGTTGTTGATAGCTCTTGGCAAGGGTCCTACTAAGTCAATTCCCCATACCGTAAATGGCCATGGAGAAGAGATTAATGTCATAGGCTGATGGGGTTGATGAGGGATAGTGGAGAACCTTTGACATTTGTCGCACATCTTCACATAGTCTGCAGCATCCTTGGACAAGGTAGGCTACCAGTATCCCTGAGTGATGATCCTTTTGGCTAAGGGCCTTCCCCCTATGTGACTAGAGCAAGAACCCTCATGAACCTCCTATAAGACCCGGGGTACTTCCATGGGATGCACACATCTGAGGAGAGGCAATAGAAACCACTTTTTGTACAAGACGTCTCCTACCATTGAGAACTTGGCAGCCCTGTATCTCAACTTTCTCCTTTCTAGCTTGGACTCAGGCAGCTCTCCCTCTCTTAGGTATCTGACGAGCGAGTCGATCCATAAGTCTCCTTGGTTCACATGGTGACAAGGGATACATACCTCGTCCTCCTCGATGGTTTCCTTTCCTAAGACCTCGATTGGAATGGTACTTCCCATATCTGTCTTCATTGTCGAGGCCAGCCTTGCCAATGCATCAGCATGATTGTTTCTCAGTCGAGGCATTCTCTTCAGTCTTGCTTCTTCAAAATATTTTAACAACCTTCTTACCTTCTTTAAGTACTTGGCCATCCTTTCGTCTTTGGACTCGTATATCCCCAATACTTGATTGATAACCAACCTTGAGTCGCTATGGAGTAGGAGTCGCTTAACTCAAAGAGTTGTTGCCAATGAGAGACCTGTTATCATGGCCTCATACTCGGACTCGTTGTTTGAGGACTGGAAGTTGAATCTCAAGGCGTATTCAATGTTGGCATCATCTAAAGCCAAGAGTATTAGCCCCACATCGCTTCCACTATCACAGGAAGAGCCATCAACAAAGAGGCTCCAGACGTCTGAATCTGATGAGAAGAACCCTTCTCTCATAACCCCTTTCTTGAAGAGGTATCGATCCTCTTCGTTCTCTTCTATTCTGCTCCGGGTTTTTCCTGAGATGACTTCTTCCCGATCTCAGAACATGTTTGGTGCCATCTCTTCCGAATTTTGAAAGACACTACGGTTCGTCTCTTCACCGTTATCTAAGCCTTTCTCTATCTCGGCCTCTTCCAAACTTCTATCGACCTCTTCCCAAGTGAATTCTATGATAAAGTCTGCAAGGGCCTGTCCCTTGATGGTTGTCCTAGGCTGGTAGGTAAGATCATATTCTCCTAGTTCGATGGCCCAGGTCATCAATCTTCTGGACTTCTCAGGTTTGTGCAGAACCTACCTTAGTGGGGAGTCAGTGAGGACTACCATGGAGTGAGCTTGGAAGTAAGGCTTCATTTTTCTTGAGGCACGTATTAGGGCATAAGCCAACTTCTCCATTCGGGGATAATTTTGTTCAGACCCTTGAAGGGCCTTACTGTTGAAGTACACAGGCCTTTGAATCCCATCCTCTTCCCGTATGATGTCCGCGTTGATGGCTGATTCAGAGACTATCAGATACACAAACAACCTTTCTCCTACGATGGGCCGAGACAACAATAAGGGAGACCCTAAGTAGGACTTAAGATAGTTGAAGGCTTTTTCACACACTTCATCCCATTGGAAGACCTTTCTTAGAACTTTAAATAAGGGAAGACACTTGTCCGTTGCCCTAGAAACAAACCTGTTAAGGGCAGCCACTCTTTCCGTAAGTCTTTGGATATCCTTGATACCCCTAGGAGTCTTCATGTAAAGTAATGCCTTGATTTTCTCATGGTTCTCTTCGATTCCCCTGTGGTTAACGATGAACCCCAGAACTTCCCAGCTCCTACTCCGAAGACACACTTTGTTGGGTTGAGTTTCATTTTGTACGAGTCCATAACATCGAAGGTCTTCTCAAGGTCTGCTACATGAGTACAAGCTTTCAAGCTCTTCGTTAGCATATCGTCTACATACACCTCCATGGTCTTACCTATTTTCTCCTCGAACATCTTATTGACAAGACGTTGATATGTTTCCCCTGTATTTTTCAGACCGAAGGGCATCACTTTGTAGCAGTACGTCCCTTTGTCAGTAATGAAGGTTGTCTTCTCAGAGTCTGCGACGTTCATGAAGATTTCGTTATAGCCTGAATAAGTGTCCATGAAGCTCATGAGCTCGTGCCTCGCCATTGCGTCCACCATCTGGTCTATCCGAGGTAAGGGATAGTTGTATTTTGGGCAAGACCTGTTCAGGTCAGTGAAATCCACACACATTCTCCACTTCCCATTGGCCTTAGGCACGATGACTGCATTTGAGAGCCACTCCGGATAGGTTACCTCTCTTATGAACTCGGCTTCTTCCAACTTTTTGACCTCTTCTCGGATGACATCGTACTTCTTCCTGGAGTAGACTCTTCATCTCTTCTTGATCGTCTTGGCATCTCTGGTCACGTTGAGCTTGTGGCTCATCACCTCAGGGTCGATGCCAAGCATGTCCGCGTGACTCCATGCGAAGACACTCTGTCTCCTCCTGAGGAAGTTTATCAGCTCTTCCTTGATTCCTGGATCTAGGGCCTTGCCGACCTGGACGGTTTTTTCTGGCTCGCCCTCATTAAGGATGATGGATTCTACCTCTTCCGCGGCTTCTCCCTTTTTCAATTTTGTTTGGTCTCTTGGGTCAAGAGTGTCAATGCTGTAAGTAGTGGTTGCCCTCTTATGGGCTTCTCTCTCTTCGGTTGAGTTAAAGTAACACTCTCGCGCCGTGGTCTGGTCCCCTTGCACTTCCCCTACTCCATAAGGAGTCGAGAATTTTAGCATCTGATGGGCCGTCGATGGCACAGCTTCAAACTCTTTAAGGGCCACCATTCCTATGATGAGGTTGTAGGCCGAGAAAACATTTTCGTCCATAACGAAAAACTTTATCCTCTTGGTCAGCCTCTTAGGCCATTCATCACCCATCCGTATGTCCATCTCATACATGCCCAAGGGGTGGACCTTTTCGCCACTGAAGCCTATCAATGAGTGATGATAAGTCACCAGCCTTGCTATGTTAAGACCTAGACTCTTGAAGCAAGTCCAGAATATCACGTCTACTGAGCTCCCCCCGTCTATGAGGATCCTTCGTACCTCGCACCCATGCACCCTTATTGTTATGACCAGTGGGTCGTCATGGGGGGCTAAGATACCCTTGAAGTCGAGTCTGGAAAACCCCACTATGAGGGTGTCCATGTCTACCTTCTTCCTCTTCTGCACTGCATCGGAAGACGTTAGATTCACAATTTCAGGCTTGGCCACTGATCTGGCCTCTACTAAATGAGCCTTCATATCGGCTACTTCAGAGCCACCTCCTGCAAATCCCCCACATATGGTGCTAACACCAAAGGAGATCGTACAGACCCTCTTCACCGGGGTGTTGTCATCTTTTGGCGGAAGATCCGGGTCGTCTTCGTCATCTCCTTCCGAATCATCGTCTCTTCTGGCCGGGACATTTCCCCAGCATCTGTCATCTCTTCTTTTCTTAGGGTCATCTCTTCCACCCTTTGTAGCCTTACCATCCACATACTTCCTCAGCTTTCCAGACTTTAACATCTTCTCAATCTCATCTTTTAAAGCGAAGCATCTGTCCGTGACATGGCCATGATCCTGATGGAACTCGCACCATAGGTTTTTGTTCCTCTTATGTGGTGGGGCCTTCAGTTTCTCTGGCCATCTCAGAGTCCGGTCAGTCTTAATTTCATTGAGGATGTACTCACAGCTCACAGTCAGGGGAGTATAGTGAGCGAACTTGTCATCTCCTGACCTCTTCTTCCCCTCTTTCTTGCTTTGGGACCTCCCAGTGCCACCGCGGTTTTCCTCCTCATACTTGGCGGCCATTGCCTCTTCCACATTCATTACTTTTCCTGTGATTGCCAGCATCTCCGCCATAGACCTAGGGGGGTCTTCCACCAGTTTCCACAATAGCTTCCCCTTCTGGAGGCCTCCTATAAGGACGGTCATGGCTATGCTCTCTTCATAATTTTCTACCTCCAATTTCTTTTTGTTGAATCTTGTTATGTAGTCTCTTAGGCTCTCACCCTTGGCCTATTTGACATACAGCAGGTGGGTAGTCTTCTTTTGAGGTTTTACCCCGAAGTAGAAGTTGTGGATGAACTGCTCAACCAAGCCTTTGAAGTTCTCAATTGAGTTCTTTGGAAGGGAGGTGAACCAACTATGCGCTGCTCCTGTCAAGGTCCCCGAGAAGGCCCTACACTTCATCTCATCGGGTATCGAGTAAATGTCTGCTGCTGACTTGTACATCTTGATATGAGGCTTGGGAGACACTGTAGGAGGCTTGAACTTAGCTGGGGTTGGGAACCCCGCTACCCGAGCCACAAATGGGGAGCCCTCTGAGTAACCCCTTTTTAATGAGCCCCTACTTTTAATGAAGTCTCCTATCTTCGCCTCAAGGCGTTGAATAGAATCATTCCAGGGTCTTCTGTCATCAACTTGGCAGAGGTTATCCCCTGCCACCTCCCTACGATGGATAGAGGGTTCTCCTGCCACAACACGTTGGCTGTTGACCTCTTCCTGTTCCCTGCCTCTTCTTTCATAGGGTCGGCCTTGGTCTGGCCGACCCTATCTGTTCCCTCTCTGAGAGCCTGCTGCGCTCCTTGACCTCGACAGCCTCTGTCTTAGGTCATTCACCGGGCCCAGTCTCTCGAAGGCCGACCCTCTGCTCAACCTATCAAAGGCCGACCCTCTTTGATGGGCCACTTCACCTCTTTGGACGACACATCCTTGACTTTGCCTAAGAGGCCGTACAGTGTTATTTGACACCTCATACGTCTCCCAGCAGTCTTCTGGGGCTTCTTTAGCTTCTAGGTCATCATACCTGTCCTCTGGGCAAGGGTTTCCCTGCCTCCCCAGGCGCAAGCGCCTAGGGTCAGCAACGTTCCTTCTCCACTGGGGTGCAGGCTGGTCCTTCATCGGCGCCTGGGGTGGTCCCCTGGCGTCAGGATGAGGCTGAACTGACGCAGGAGTGATCATGTCTGGTGAGACTCCAGGTGGCCTCATCATAGTTTTATTGAGCTGAACAAATTGCTCCTACATGGCTTGTTGTGTTGCAACTAAAGATCTCAAGGCTTCTGCTACCTCCGCCATTTCGGACTGGGGGGTGCCTGACTAGGCCCTCCAACCCTAGACGGCGGAAGAGGCGGTGGTAAATCTGGTGCCATATGTTAACACTATAGAGCTTGAGTAGCAGGTGAGCTTAGTACCTCACAGGACCTCTTTCAATGGTGAAGCAGCTCCGCGCTAGGGGGAGGCCTGGTTCACCACCAGAGTCTCCGGTGAGGTTAAGCAGAAAAAGAGGAAGAGATAGCTTCTCCTTACCACAGACGACGCCAAAATGATGATGCTAGAATCATCACCACCAGATAACGTGTTTTCAAGCTCAATATAAGAATAACAATGGCAGCACAGCTATATAAAGAGGTAAGAGAATGAGATGAGGATAAGAGGAGAGGGCACCGGTATATAAGTGGTTCAGCCAATCTGGCCTACGTCCACTATGAGTGTGTGTGAGTAATATCACTGAATGAAGGCACTAATGGCCATGGATACAATCTCTCAAGCTTTCTCTCTCTACTGTGTATCTAGACAGAGTTTCAGCTAGGGTTGAATATCTGGATCCTTTTGCAAGGTAGGGGATGACCCCTATATATAGTACCTATGGGTGTAATGTACCCTCCCCCCCCATGCATGTAATTAACATGTGTGTGGTAGCCTAACCAATGTGGGAGTGCCATCTGTCACTGTCACATGTAGAGAATGATGATGCAATATTCTCCCCACGTGCAGGGAATAATATTGTTACAACTGATTTGTGCCAACGTGTCCTTATCTGGATGTCAACAGTTGCTCGGCTATCGTGTCTGGTGTATGACCTCGGCCTTAGTGAGGCCGAGGTTGGTGAGTCTTGATACTTGTTCAGTCTGGGTGTTCCATGGAGGTCTCGGCCTAATCCCAGCCGAGACAATGGATAGGGTAGGCCTGATATGAGGTTGAACTGGTGGCTTCCTATCGGCTCGGCCTATGTATGGCCGAGGTTGCCATTCCACACCATATACGAGTGCTACTGATCCTTGCGATGTCCCTTGTAGAGGCTCATGGTAGTGTCGGCCTGGGTCGACCTTGATATGGCCGAGGGATGATATCGTGCATCCAAGACATGCCTAATGTCGGCCATAATATCGGCCGAGGTTGGTGTCTCTAGGCCGAGGTTGGTATCTCTAGGCCGAGGTTACACTTGGGGCATATCACTGTCGTCAGATCTGACTGCACAACTGGTACTTGATTTGTGTTCTCCATGGAAAGTGGATGGATCCTGAACTTGAAAGGAGTAATAGGGTAACAGACGGAACTCCGGGGTGACTTGATTGAGGACCAAAGCCAGTAAGGAGCCAGGCCAAGGGTATCCGATCGACCTGAGAAAGCGTAAAATGAGATTTATTTTTGAGAAAAAGGGAGGAAATATTTTTGACATTTTTTTTTTGAGATTGAAAGACAAAATATTTTTGGATTTTTGATAAAGAGAGGAGAAATGTTTGTCTTTTTGATAAATAAGGGAGAAATGTTTTTTTGATTTTTTTTCGGGAGACGGATCTCAACATGATTATAATAATTATTATGTTTTCACTTGTATTAATTATCCTAAATGCAAAATGAAATGCCGAACGGGACCCGAGCCTGGAAAAATTGGGTTTGTAATATATGCAAAGCTATGAATGGACTTGTGACCAGGCTCACAGACAGGGTCCCATTTTAAAAATGTGCAAGAATTCGGGTGACAGGCTGACCCGAAATTTCGGCAGAGTTTCGGGTTAAAACCTACAATCTAACATGTGTGTCCTAGGGTTGACACCTATATGCAGGTATGAAGTTGGTTAGGTGAATCAAAACGGGCTCCCCCCTTTGGCCTGACTTCCACGATATACATCTTGCTCTTGCGGGCAATCGGTATGTGTGGACAAGCCATTTGATATACCTGAGTGTACGTGAATTGCCTCACCATATACCTCATGGGGACGGTACGTGTGAGAGCAAATTCGATATCCTTGGCGTACGTGAATGAGTTCCTTGCCATATACCTCCCGTCATGGCTTCGGTCAAGCGGTACAATGCGGGGGGAGCCGTTTGATATACATCGAAGGTACTTGTCTAATGGAAGGCGAGAGTCATATCGCTTAGGCTAACTGCGCCCTACCAGACCAGCGCCCATCACGAAGTGACCCTCCAGTTAATGGGTAAAATTTGGTCAATCACAATGCTCTTTGATGATGTTGTGTGAATCATGCATGATTATCTTATTAGTATCTTATGATTAGAGTATCTTTCTTGATTATACCAAACATGGAGCAAAGTGCAAGTACCAACGGTACACCAAGTATAGGTGGATGATGCGTGCAACATGTGGATATATGTGACCCTAGGTGTACGTGGTGCGAAGTGTACATGAAGAATTTTCTACAAGTGTGTGAATAGAAGAATAAGCATGGGGATACGCATGAGTAATAAAGGGGAAACATGCAAAATGGGGGAGAATATAAGCAAACATAAAACCCATGTAAATAGAGTCTAGCCCTCAAAAGAAAATCCCTAGCAGAGTCGCAATTGTGGCCATCCCCTCCCGAATATCGATCCTCGCGGCGGGCGGGCGGGCCGCGCGAGAGTGAGGCTTCTCAGGTCTCGCGTGTCGCTCTCGGGAGCGCTTCGGCCGACGTCATTTGAGGTGAGGTGAAAAATGTAGAGATATTAGAGTCGCCAATCTATTTTACTCAAAACAGGCAAAAGAAAAAGGAAGCCATCCCTAAGGACAGCATCCAAAGACATACTGGTGCATACGAAACCAAAGTGATTCAAAAAAGGTCCGGAGGCTAAGTTACGAAATGGGAAGGTGTTAGGCACCCATTCCTCCCTTTCGATCTCTCATGGGTTTTTGCTATTTTTCTTTATTTTCCCCGTGATATGTGTGAATGTGTATATATAGTGGAGATAGGAATCATCGACTTGTACCATGGAAGAAGTAAAGCGAGTCGTCCGTAGGAAGGTATAAAAGTATTAGAAAATAGGATTTAGGCGATTATTACTACGTTAATCGTTATGAGGGAACGATAACGTATACGAAATAATACTCCATTAAGAACAAATATATGTATACATATAGTATAAGATAATGGAGTTAAGAGAAAATAGAAAATGAGAGGAAAAGTAAAAATAGGACTCAAGTCTCGGGTTTTACCCCGAGACGCCTATGTAGCCTATAGAGGAATCAAAGTCCACGTAGTTCGCATACAAAATGAGGGTGGGGTTTATCCCATAAATCCAACGTGGGATTCTCTTATTTGTGTGTGTGTGTGTGTGTAGAAAAAGTGTTTTAGTTATGAGAAAAGTGTAAGAAAGGTATGAGAATTCCCGTTTGGAATTTATGAGCAAACCCTCTTTTTTCTTATTTTTTGGGTTTTTATTTATATAAAAATAAGAGATGTGAAATAATACTAAATAAAAAGTATATTAGGATGTGTGATATGAGATAATAAAAGAAATAAGAAATAAAACAAGTTATTGCAAATTTATGAGAATTTAAGGAGAGAGTTGAGAAAATTAGACCTTCTTGGAGATCTTGAGCTTGATCTTGAATGTTGGAGAGCAGCCCTTAGACTTGGATGATGATGGAGGGTATTGAATTCACAAAGTTTGATGAAAATTATGATGAAAAGTGAAGGTTGGAAAGGGATTTGGGTATGAAATCACGCAGACTTCGAGAGAGATTTTTGGAGTTTGCTAAGAGTGATATCTATCAGATCTGGGCTCTCTTTGCAAGTGAGGTCAAGCCTCCTTTTTATAGGACTAGGGCATTGCCGATCGGCATAGCCCTATTCCTTCCATTTAGCAGGTACGTTTAGGCACACTACCGATAGGCAGGGTCTAGGACTTGTTGTTTGGTAGTGTCTTTCAGGCCTTTTTGGAACATCGATCGCAGAATGTAAATCGTTGATCGGAATCATGCACGGGGCAGAACATTGGAAAGGTAATTCAGATTCCTTCGAAAGTCCATTGGACTTCTCCCAGGTTTGGTAGTTGACTCTGGGTCAAATATAGCTCGGAAGCATTTGTCAGTCCATTGGACGAGGAATCGTCGGACGTAAACGGATCATTCGTCTGCATGGTAAGTCCGAATTGCGCACGGGGTGGACTGATGGAATAGTTAGGATATGTACTTCAATATTCCAAAGAGTTTGATCAGGTTTGGGGAGTTGACTTTGGTCAATCGGGCCCTAGAAGCACTCGGTGATCTCTCGAAGACAAATGGATCGTTCGTCCGTATCGTAAGTCAGAATCATGCACGAAGCGGACCTTTGTAAAGGGGTTTCAGTTCCCTTTGAAGATTCATTTAGTCTCGGTCAAGTTGAAGAGCTGACCTTGGTCAAATGGAGCCCAAGAGAGCTCGATGGCCTCCTAATTGAGTTTCGGGGGAAATGGGTCGTCCGTCCACATGGTAGGTCGGAATCACGCACGGGTTGGAAAGGGGTTTCAGTTCCCTTAGAAGATTCATTTAATCTAGGTCGAGCTGAAGAGTTTTACTTTGGGTTAAATGAAGCTTGGGAGTGCCCGATGGCTTATAGGTCAGTACTCGGGGTATGACCTCGATCTGTAGTGATTAGGGGAGGTGCTAGGAACCTAAGGAGAGTTGAGGGGGTAACAGAATGGGGTGTCTACAAGTTCATAAAGTGATCAGATCACTAATAATATTGATTAGTTTGATGCATATTATTTTACCAAAAAAATATTTCTATAATAGTAATATGTTATACTTAGTCCAAAACCGTCTCACGACTACGTTCATTTTTCTTTTTCCTTATCTTATAACATATCCACCTTGTGTCTGCATTTCAGTTATAGTCACGTTGAATGTTTCTTTTAGTTTCAATAGTATATTTATCCGATGGTTATTATTGCTTGGAATTTTGAATGCCCGGTGATATACCCGTTTATATCCTCGGCTTGGCTAAAGATTACCTCCAAACGGACGACCCCTCGGTGGGGGGGGGGGGCCTTCACCAGTCTCCAGACGACCCTCAGGGGGCCTACCCTTCATCAGGCTCAAGGCGACCCCTCAGGGGGGCCGACCCTTCACCAGGCTCCAGACGACCCCTCAGGGGGCCGATCCTTCATCAGGCCCCGGATGACCCCTCGGGGGGCCGACCCTTCATCAGGCTCCAGACGACCCCTCAGGGGGCCGACCCTTCATCAGGCCCCGGACGACCCCTCGGGGGGCTGACCCTTCACCAGGCTCCAGACGACCCTCCGAGGGTACGACAGTACGAGGCCAGAATTGGGCCAGACTCACTACTAAAAGGAACTTTGCCCTCGGCCTCGGCCCATAGGCCGAGGGTGACATCATCACAGCGCGTGGTTTGGGAGATGCATGGAACAGTGCACGTGAGGCTCACATGGCATAAGGGAGACCGTTATAACAAAATCACACCCTCACGTGAGGGAATATTATGTCATCATTTGGCATCTACAGGTGTCAACAGAGGATTGGCTAAAGATCATGATTCACATGCACCATGCATACTTGGGGGGTACACTACACCCCCCAAGACCTATATATACTTGTCACCTACAACCCTACAGGGGATCGATCATTTTGTTGTAACCCTAGCTAAAACTCTGCTTGTTCACATAGTAGAGAGAGAGAGGAGCTTATGTGCATTGTATCCAAGGCCATTAGTGCCCATACTTAGTGGATCACACACTCACAGTGGATGTAGGCCAAATTGGATAAACCACTATACATCATTGTCTTATTTCCTCTTATACTCATCCTCTTCTACATACTTATACACTTATGCATCTCTATGGCTGCCATGGCTACTACTGTTTGAGCTCTCTATCACTTATCCGGTGGTGCTAAATCTCAGCATCATCAGTTTGGCGCCGTCTGTGGGAAACGAGAAGACATCTCTTCCTTTGTACAGCTTGACCTCACTGGGCACTCTGGTGGTGAGTCAGCACTCCCCCTGAGAGGAGATGTTTCACCATTGAAAGAGACCCACTAAGGTCCTCAAGCTCACCAGTTTTTTTTCTTCAGTTCATCTTTTCATAGCTCAAACAGATGGCACCTGAAATGCCACAACCACCACTTCCCCCGCCGGATGATAGGGGAAGACCCAGTTCCAGTCAGCCGCTGCCTCAGTCCGAGATGGCTGATGTGGCGACAGCCTTAAAGTCTCTGGCAGCAACCCAGCGGATGATGTAGGAGCAGTTCACAGCTCTAAGCGAGAATATACTAAGAGCACCAGGGGTTTCACCTGAGATGATTACTCCGACAGCAGTTCCAGGACAGCATGAGGCCAGGGGACCACCCCAGGCACTGCGCAAAGACCTGTCACCTCCTCAGCGGCGTAGGGATGTTTCTGACCCCCGGTGTCTACGCCTGGGGAGGCAAGGAAACCCATGGTCTGAGTACAGATATGACGATCTGGAGGGAGAGGAGGCCCCTATAGAACGCTGGGAACCATATGAGGTCTCCAACAATACTTTACTACCTCTCCGAGATAGTAGAGGAAAGTGCGGGAGACCAAATCCTGATGATCGTCCGAGAGGTTCTGCTTTTTATCGCTTGAGCAGAAGGTTAGACTTTGAGAGGCTGGACCCAGCAAATGACCTACGGGAACAATTGTCCAGGTCAAGAAGTGATGCGAGGTCCAGGAGGGAGGCAGTAGATGGCCTACCCCAAGGACGAGATGACGGCCAAAGGGAAGTAAACAGCCGACACAGGCCCGCCGCGACAGAGCCCCCCGTCCACCTTAAAAAGGCGGCAGGGGATAACATCGGCCAAGCCGACCCTGTGAGGCCCTGGAATGACTCAATGCAGCGGTTAGAGGATAATATCGGTGATATACTGAAGAGTCGGGACCCTCTTCAGAGGGGATACACCATAGGCTCACCCTTTGTGGCAAAGATAGTCAACTTCCCCACGCCATCAAAGTTCAAGCCACCTGTGGTCACCCCAAGATACGACGGGAGCACCAACCCCGTCCACATGGTGGAGATGTATCAATCAGCAACAGACATATACTCTATCTCAGATGAGATGAGGTTTCGTGCCTTTTCTGGTACCCTGACAAGGGATGCACATGTCTGGTACACGTCTCTTCCAAAAAATTCCATTGAAAACTTTAAGCAGTTGGCAGACCTGTTCATCCACAACTTCTGCTTTGGGGTGAGGCCACAGAATAAGACCACCCACCTGCTCTATGTTAAGCAGGGGAAGAGTGAGAGTCTGAGGGACTACATAGCCAGATTCAATAAGGAGAAGCTGGAGGTGGAAGACTATGAGTAGATCATAGCTATGACAGCCCCGATTGGAGGACTCCAAAAGGGGAAGATGTTATGGAAGCTTGCTGAAGACCCTCCGAGGACGATGGTTGAACTACTGTCGACAGCAGGAAAGGTGATGAACGCCGAAGAGGCGATGGATGCAAAATATGAAGACGAAAAAGGAGGTGCTAGTGGGGGTAAATACCCTAAGAAGAACAAAGAGGGGAAAAAGAGGTCCACGGATGACAAGTTCGCTGGTTACACCCCTCTAACGGTCAGTTGTGAATATATTCTCAATGAGATAAAGAGTTACCGGTCCCTGAAGTTGCCTGAGAAGCTGAGGGAAGCCCCCGGCAAGAAGAATAAGAACCTGTGGTGTGAATTCCACCAAGACCACGGCCACATAACAGACAAATGCTTTTCTCTGAAAGACGAGATTGAGAAGATGATGAAAGAAGGGAAGCTCAGAAAGTACGTGGACAAAGGTGCCTTCAAGAGGGGCCGAGAGGACGACCCCAGAAAGAAGCGAGGCGATGCATGTACAGAAGGTCCTCAAAAAAGAGGGGATGACCCTTCTGATGATAAGGACGACCCTGACCTCCCGTCGAGAGACGACCACGACCCTATCATGAGGCTTAATATGATCTCGCTCGGTGTGGGAATGATCTTCGGGGGTCTAGCAGGAGGAGGGTCTGAGGTCGCCGACAGGAAGGCCCATGTGACTGAGGCCAAGGCAATGACGAAGACGGTACACTCAACCTCTCTGGAGGTCAAGTCAGAAAAGAGAAAGAAGGTTGATATGGACACTCTGATAGTGGGATTTTTAATAATGGACTTCAAAGGCCTCTTAGCCCCACATGATGACCCTCTCGTCATCACTACCAGGGTGCACGGGTGCGAAGTGCCGAGGATCCTGGTAGATGGGGGCTCATCTGCAGATGTGATGTTTTGGTCATGCTTCAAAGCCTTAGGCCTCAGCCGTGCCATACTTGTCCCATACCATCATCCATTGATTGGGTTTAGTGGGGAAAAGGTTCATCCCCTTGGAGTATATGAGGTTGATGTCAGGATAGGGGACGAATGGCCGAGATGGCTCATCAAGAAGGTCAGATTCTTTGTAATGGATGAGCATGTGTTTTCGGCCTACAACATCATACTGGGGCGTGTGGCCCTCAAGGGGTTTGAAGCTGTGCCATCTACAGTCCATCAGATGATCAAATTTCCTACCCCTTATGGGGTGGGGGAAGTTCAGGGAGACCAGACGATAGCGCGAGAATGTTACTACAACTCCGCTGAAGAAAGGGAGACACACAAGAGATCTACGACCACTTACAATATTGATACCCTAGACCCCAGGGATGAGACGAAGCTAAAGAAAGGAGAGGCCGCGAAAGAGGTAGAATCCATCATCCTCGATGAGGATGACAAAAAAAAACTGTCCAAGTTGGCAAGTCTCTGAAGCCCAACATCAAGGAAGACCTCATTAAACTGTTGAGGAGAAGACGAAGCGTCTTCGCATGGAGTCATGTAGATATGCCGGGGATTGACCCTGAAATCATATGCGACAAGCTCAATGCGATAGAGGGAGTGAAGCCGATAAAGCAGAAGAGGAGAATCTACTCTAGAGAGAAGTATGAGGTCATCAGGGACGAGGTCAAAAAATTAGAAGACGCTGAATTTATCAGAGATGTCATCTACCCTGAATGGTTGTTCAATGCAGTCATCGTCCCAAAGGCCAATGTGAAGTGGAGAATGTGTGTGGACTTTACAGACCTCAACAAGCACTGTCCCAAAGACAGCTTCCCTCTCCCCCGCATTGACCAGATGGTAGACGCTACCGCAGGCCATGAGCTCATGAGCTTAATGGATGCCTATTCAAGGTATAACCAGATCTTCATGAACCCTGAAGACTCGGAGAGGACAACCTTCATCACTGACAAGGGGACATATTGTTATAAGGTCATGCCCTTTCGCCTAAAAAATAGGGGGGCTACGTACCAGCGCCTCATAAATAAAATGTTCGAAGACCAAATTGGAAAGTCTATGGAGGTCTATGTAGATGACACGCTGACTAAGAGTCTTAAGGCAGAGGATCATGTGGCAGACCTGGAGAGGACCTTTAATATGATGGACAAGTACAAGATGAAGCTTATTCCGACCAAGTGTGTCTTCGGGGTCGGAGCAGGGAAGTTCTTAGGGTTCATTGTTAATCAAAGAAGCATCGAGGCCAATCCTAAAAAGATAAAGGCCCTTATTGAAATGAAGACCCCCAAGTCAATTAAAGATGTTCAGAGGCTCACAGGGAGAGTTTCTTCCTTGAACAGGTTCGTGTCTAGGGCCACATACAAGTGTTTGCCATTCTTTAAGATCCTTAGGAAGGCCTTCGAATGGAGTGAAGAGTGTGATGAGGCTTTCAGAGACCTAAAGTCATACTTAGGGTCTCCCTTGCTGCCGTCACGACCCGTGCAGGGTGAACGACTTTATGTGTACCTCGTCGTCTCAAAGTCGGCTATCAGTGCAGCCATCGTGAGAGACGAAGATGGGATACAAAAGCCTGTGTATTTTAACAGCAAGGCACTCTAGGGGGCAGATCAAAGATACCCGAGGATGGAGAAGTTAGCCTACGCCTTGATCCATGCCTCAAGGAAGATGAAGCCGTACTTACAGTCCCATACAATGGTCATCCTCACCGACTCTCTCCTTAGGCAGGTCCTACACAAGCCAAAAAAATTAGGCTGGCTAATGGCCTGGGCTATAGAGCTAGGGGAGTTTGACATAGTGTATCAGCTTAGGACGGCCATTAAGGGGCAAGCGCTGACGGATTTCGTGGCTGAGTTTACTTGGGAGGATGATGAAGCTGAGGGTGAGACCCTCGGGAAGACAGATACACAATAAGACAGGCCCAGCGACACACCCGCAGATAGGGCTGAGACAAGCACCGCTAGAAGGAAAGCGGCTGAAAACGAAGAGAGAAGATACATCTTTAGACAGGGATCCCTCTCCGAGGGAAGTTTCTCAGAAGAACGCACCGTGTGGAGTCTCTTCGTCGACGTGTCCTCTTGCGAAAGCGGGAGCGAAGCTGGATTAATAGTATCAGCACCCGACGACACAGACATTGAGTATGCCCTGAGGTTCAATTTCAAAGCCTCCAATAATGAGGCTGAATATGAGGCCTTAGTAGCAGGCCTCTCCTTGGCCAAGTCTCTTAGTGTCGACCAGATTTTGGTCTATAGTGATTCAAGGCTAGTAATGAATCAGATACTAGGAGCCTACGAGGCTAAGGACGAGAGGATGGCTAGGTACCTTGAGAAAGTGAGGTCATTACTAAAAGGCTTCAGAGAAGTAAAATTAAAGAGGATACCTTGGCTCGACAATGGCCGTGCTGATGCCCTTGCGAGGTTGGCCTCGACAACTAGGACAGACATCAGGAGGACGGTCCCAGTAGAAATTTTGCTTCAGCCGACTATTGAAGACGCCGAGGGAACACTTGGCAATTGCCTAAATGTTTCTCAAGAAGCCTCATGGATGGACCCTCTGATCAGATACGTTAAAGAGGGTGAGATGCAACAGGCAAGGCAAGAAAAGAAGAAGCTGAGGTACAGGGCTGCAAAATTCACTATCATCGGAGACACCTTGTACAAAAAGGGGTTTTTGCTCCCCTTGCTTAGGTGTGTGCATCCCTCAGAAGTCCCTTCAATTTTTCAAGATGTGCACGAAGGATCGTGCTCAAGCCACATCGGGGGCAGATCCTTAGCGAAGAGGGTGATCACCCAGGGATACTGGTGGCCGACCTTGGGGAAAGACGCAGCGGCATATGTAAAAAAGTGTGACAAATGTCAAAGATTTTCCACCATCCCTCACCAGCCCCATCAGCGTCTTACTTCCATTACATCCCCATGGCCATTCGCAGTGTGGGGAATTGACCTAGTAGGACCCTTGCCTAGGGCCATCAATAACTTTTGATTCCTCATCATAGCCATTGACTATTTTTCAAAATGGGTGGAAGCGGAGCCGATGGTGACGATTACAGAGCAGAATACTTTCCAGTTCATCTGGAAAAATATTATATGCAGATATGGTCTCCCCAACAACCTCATCTCGGATAACGGGACTCAGTTCAAGAATACCTCTCTACAAAAATACTGTGAAAGGGTGAGTATCAAAAAAAAATTCTCCACCCCAGGCCGACCTCAAGCCAATGGGCAAACATAAGTTACAAACAGGACAATCCTAGATGGAATCAAGAAGAGGCTTGAGGAGGCAAAAGGAAGATGGGTCGAGGAGTTATATGCCGTGTTGTGGGCGTACAGGACGACAGTGAGGACCTCTATCGGAGAGACCCCATTCATGCTAGCTTTTGGCTCAGAAGCCGTCATCCCCACCAAAATTGAGTTTCCTACGCATAGAGTCCAAATATATGACCCCCAAAAAAATGCGGAAGAGAGGAGACTCGACTTAGATCTGATTGAGGGAAGAAGGGAGGACGCTGAGATAAGGCAGGCTTCCTACTAGCAGAGGACCGCCAGGTTTTACAATCAGAGAGTGAAACAGAGGCCTATCGCAGTGGAGGACTTGGTCCTCAAAAAGACTTAGCAAAAGCCCAACAAGCTCCATCCTAATTGGCATGGACCATATAGGGTCATCGATGAAGTCGTCCTTGGGACCTATAGACTAGAAAACCTAGAAGGGGAACCTTTTTCCAACCCCTGGAATGCAGATCATTTGAAGAAATACTATCAGTAGTGTTGTGAGGTCTTGATAGACCATAATTGTAATAAGACTTACTCCAACAGAACACTTTGGAAAATTAATGATAAATATCAGTGTTTCCCCTCATCCTGTGGTTATCAGTTCTAGTACACATGGAAAAATCTACAGAGAACCACCCTCAGCTATAATGAGGGCCAGTGGAGGGGACGACTCCACCACTGTCCTCAAGAAAGATGACGGAAAACTTTATTAAAAACCATTAATTTGGTAAGTTGATCCCTCGGCTATAATGAGGGTTAGTGGAGGGGACGACCCCACCACTGTCCTCAAGAAAGACAAGGGAAAACATTATTAAAAACCATTAATTTGGTAAGTTGATCCCTCGTCTATAATGAGGGCCAGTGGAGGGGACGACCCCACCACTGTCCTCATGAGAGATGAGGGAAAACTTCATTAAAAACCATTAGTTTGGTAATTTGATCCCTCGGCTATAATGAGGACCAGTGGAGGGGACGACCCCACCACTTTCCTCAAGAAAGACGAGGGAGAATTTATTAGAGCCATCAGTTTGGTAGTTTGATCCCTCGGCTATAATGAGGTCCAGTGGAGGGGACGACCCCACCACTGTCCTCAAGAAAGATGAGGAAAAACTTTATTAAAAACCATTAATTTGGTAAGTTGATCCCTCGGCTATAATGAGGGCCAGTGGAGGGGACGACCCCACCACTGTCCTCAAGAAAGACGAGGGAAAACTTTATTAAAAACCATTAATTTGGTAAGTTGATCCCTCGGCTATAATGAGGGCCAGTGGAGGGGACGACCCCACCACTGTCCTCAAGAAAGATGAGGGAAAACTTCATTAAAAACCATTAGTTTGGTAATTTGATCCCTCGGATATAATGAGGACCAATGGAGGGGACGACCCCACCACTGTCCTCAAGAAAGACGTGGGAAAATTTATTAAAGCCATTAGTTTGGTAATTTGATCCCTCGGCTATAATGAGGGCCAGTGGAGGGGACAACCCCACCACTGTCCTCAAGAAAGACGAAGGAAAACTTTATTAAAGGCATTAGTTTGGTAATTTGATCCCTCGGCTATAATGAGGGCCAGTGGAGGGGACGACCCCACCACTGTCCTCAAGAAAGACGAGGGAAAAATTTATTAAAACCATTTGTTTGGTAGTTTGATTCCTCGGCTATAATGAGGGCCAGTGGAGGGGAAAACCCCACCACTGGCTTCAAGAAAGACGAGGGAGAGGTTAGTGGAATTAACAAATACAAAGCAAACCATACAAGAAGAAAATATGGAAGACAGTAAAGAAGACGATGGTATTAATGAAATGCCAGTTATACAAAATATCAAGTGTTCTGTAAAGTAAAGTACAAAAATGTTGATTACATTAAGAGGGTATGGGCTACAGACAACCACCCTATGGGACAATATCGGAGGGCAGAGCCTCAACATCCACCAGAGGGTTTTCCTCAATGACCATAACCGGCTGGTCCTCAGATGTGCCGACCCCCTCAACCTGCACTTGTGATTCTACATAAGTCAGAGCCTCGACAATCATAGGGTCATCCAGTCTGACTGCTTCAATCGAAGGGCGGACCGAGGAGATGACATCACCAAACCCGAGGACGACCCACCGGCAGGCAGTCCTGATTCCTCTCTCCAAATATTCAAGGCCGAAGCCTTGAAACTCATCAAAAATCTTATAATCCTCAACTGCATCAGCCTCGGCTTTCTTGATGGCTGCTTCAAGATCAGTCTTGTACTTGGCCTCCATGTTGGTCAAGGCCTTGTCCTTTTCCTTGATAAGCAAGTCCTTGGCCTTAATGTTCTCCTCATGCTGCCACGTCAGCTGGTCTAGGATCCTTGCATGCTCAGTCCTGGTACTTTCCAACTCATCCCTTGCAGTATCAAGATCCGATTGAAGATCAGCCTCATGTTGGATAGCCCTCTCGGCTTCATGGAACTTTTCTTGGTTCTCAGCCATCCATTTTGTTGTCGAGGTAAAGGTACACACAGACTGCACAAGAAAAATAAACACACGTCAAGAGGCCAAGGAAATAGTTGGTGAAAGAATGAAATTAAAACAAGTGGGTCAAGACCAATACCTGTGCAAGGGCATGCAGACCATAGTCGTACACTTTGGCAGGAGGCATCTTTGACAGGAACTCTTAGTCAGAGGCCGAGGGTGCAGAAAACATTGAGGCCTTGGCTGCCCTCAAGTTTGCAATGAGTGATGAGGGCTCGGCCCTCAGATGTGCCCGATTTTGAGACCAGAAGGCCCCCATGCTGGATGAAGAGGCCGTCCCCTCAGATGCTTCGACCCTGGACCTCGTCCGAGAATTCGGCCGAGGGTCAACAGGGGCCTCAGGCTCCTTTCTTTTATGGCTATCGATGGTCGTCTCCACCACCGTCGACCCAGCGACCCTCGTCTTCCTCGGAGCCTGTTGAGGCTCCATTCCTTTATTCTTGGCCAAGCCTGATAATAAGCTGGGAGCAGTTATTTCCCAAAGATAGCCTGATATACCTGCAGGACGACCTGATAAGAGGACGACACATCAGAAAAATGCAGAGATAAAGAGGAAACACTTCAAAAATAAGTAAAGAATGGAAATTGTTCAGTGTAACTCACATAGTTCTGTCAGAGGGCCGGCCCTCAGACCAACTTGTTTGAGGAACCGGGGGGTCATCAGGTCTTCAAATTTTAGAAGTTCACCCTCTCTCCCTCGTCCTTTCAGATATTCAACGATGTCCTTATCCTACAAACTAAGTCCAGGGTCTGACCTGGCCTTCATGGAAGGGTTAGACCATCTCCTGGGGACCATCGGCGGTGAACTCCCACTCCCCAGAGATAAAGAAGAATCTTTTTTTCCAATCGTGGTTGGAAGTTTGCGCCACGTGGAGGAGTTTCTTCTCAGACCTCCTCGCCCCCAGATGATAGTATCCAGGCTGTTTGGACGAGGAGGTGATATTGTAGCAGACCAAGAATAGTTCGGCCGAGGGCTCATCGGTGAAAGCATTCTTCCACAAGGAGATGTAGCCCGGGATCGTCCTCCAAGAGTTGGGAGGAAGTTAAGAGGGGGCAACACCAAGGGAAGACAGGATATCTACGATGGCAGGATGCAGAGGGAATATGACTCCAACCTTGAACATTTGTTCGTAAACTGCAACCTCTCCCTCTTTATAATCAAAAACCCTATCAGACTCAGATAGAACCCTCATTGTTACGCTGGGGGGCACTCCATAGGCATGCCTCCATATCAAGAGGTCGCGATCCCTAACAGAGGAGATATAGGACGAAGAATTGGAGGTATCAATCTGGTCATTTGTATCATCTCCCTCGTCCTCAGTCCCCTCTCCCTCGGCCTCGTCATCTACCAGACGACCATGGGGAAAGGCCATTTGGAAGGCATGGGGCGATAGGGTTGTCATAGCGACAGCCTCGTAGGGGACCATACCCTCGACCTTTAGGCCTGGGCTTAGGTCAGATGCCTCTCTCTTATCGGAAGTTCCAGCGCCAGTTGGCGAGGATGCTCTCTCGTCCATCTCACTTGGTTTGGGAGTCTCGGCTGGATGAGAGGACGGCCCACAAGACTCAGACGGTTCAAATGGTTTTATTGTGGCAAGAGGAATGGGAAATATGGGTCGTACCAAGTTAGGGTCGGCCCCTCATCTCCTCTCTTCCTCTTCCTCTTCCTCTATTCGTCTGATCTCTGCAAAGAGCTTCTCCCTCAAGGATGGGAATTCAGATGCTAAACTATAAAGCCTCCTAAGCATTAAAAGGGAAGAACCTACACTTGGAGGAATTTGGGGAACTTAACTACAAACAAGTTTGCAATTGACCAAATTAGACTTTTGAATTAAAAAGGGAAATGATGGTTTTCACTCAAGAACACTCAAGAACACTCAAAAACCATTCGCCAGAAAAGTTAAGAAACCACCCAAATCTGCCCCTACATGCCTAAAACCAAAACGCAAAAAAACTAATGACAGTAAAGAGGACGCTGGGGCAGAAGGATTACCTGAGAAAGAAATAGCAAAGTTTCCGAACTCGAAACATAGAGATTGCAGAAATGAAGAGAAGGCTGGAAGCTAAAAAGAGAAAGCTTGGGCGCGAAGAAGAAGAAGAAGAGAGAGAGAGAGTTCAAAAATCTCTTAAATACCTTAGTAATGAGTGGTCCCATTGGCCAAGGCAGGACACAGCCCACGAGGAAGGCATCATTAGGGCACAAAGCCCCAAGAAAAGTGTGCAGCCGCCATGCCTTGGAAACTGGAACAACAATGAGTATCTGCCCAGGTGTCACTCACCTAACTGATCATACACGCATCTCAATTACAACACTATCGCTCAGCCATATCAACAACATCAATGGCTAAGAGCTGGGAGGTGATTGATATACCCGTTCATATCCTCGCCTTGGCTGAAGATTACCTCCAAATGGACGACCCCTAGGGGGCCCTCACCAGTCTCTAGACGACCCTCAGGGGGCCGACCCTTCATCAGGCTCAAGGCAATCCCTCAGGGGGGCTGACCCTTCACCAGGCTCCAGACGACCCCTCAGGGGGCCGACCCTTCATCAGGCCCCGAACGACCCCTCGGGGGGCCGACCCTTCATCAGGCCCCGGATGACCCCTCAGGGGGCTGACCCTTCACCAGGCTCCAGACGACCCCTCAGGGGGCCGACCCTTCACCAGGATCCAGATGAACCTCCGAGGGTATGATAGTATGAGGCCAGAATTGGGCCAGACTCACTACTGAAAGGAACTTTGCCCTCAGCCTCGGCCCGTAGGCCGAGGGTGACATCATCACAGCGCGTGGTTTGGGAGACACATGAAACAGTGCGCGCGAGGTTCACATGGCACAGGGGAGACCGTTATAACAAAATCACACCCTCATGTGAGGGAATATTATGTCATCATTTGGCATCTACAGGTGTCAATAGGGGATTGGCTAGATCATGATTCACATGCACCATGCATATTTGGGGGGTATACTACACCCCCCAAGACCTATATATACTTGTCACCTAC
Source organism: Sambucus nigra (assembly GCA_949130495.1). Taxonomy (NCBI): domain Eukaryota; kingdom Viridiplantae; phylum Streptophyta; class Magnoliopsida; order Dipsacales; family Adoxaceae; genus Sambucus; species Sambucus nigra. The sequence goes on along the minus strand of OX422207.1, from coordinate 343,496,855 downwards.
AACCCTACAGGGGATCGATCATTTTGTTGTAACCCTAGCTAAAACTCTGCTTGTTCACACAGTAGAGAGAGAGAGGAGCTTATGTGCATTGTATCCAAGGCCATTAGTGCCCATACTTAGTGGATCACACACTCACAGTGGATGTAGGCCAAATTGGCTGAACCACTATACATCATTATCTTATTTCCTCTTATACTCATCCCCTTCTACATACTTATACACTTATGCATCTCTATGGCTGCCATGGCTACTACTGTTTGAGCTCTTTATCACTTATCCGGTGGTGCTAAATCTCAGCATCATCACCCGGGGCATGCTGAAATCAAAAGTGACAAAACCATATTAACCAATTTCTTATGATGTACTTGGTGTTTGACATTTTCTCTTATTTTCTGGGCACCACATTTTTTTTCTACCCATGAATTGTTGTTTAAGCCTACAAATCTGTATCTTGATTAATGTGTGAGTTGCTAACACAAATTAGTTTATCCGAATCAGAAATGATGTTCTTTATCTTTTCTCCAATGACTGATATGACACAATTGGTGATGAAACTTTGAATCTGACATTTTTGAAGTTTTTGTATGAGGGTAAATAAATCCAGGGGAGGAAAATATATGGCATATAATCCAATCACACTAGTTTATTTCGTTTATTTTTCCATGTATGAAATATATGTTCTTGTTTCATTTTTATTTCTAGATTTATGTACTTGAGTAAATTAGGTTGTTCGTAGAAGGATTATCACTGAACGAGTTAGACTGGATGGAAGATGTTTTGATGAAGTTAGGCATATCTACTATGAAGCTTGTAATTTACCTGTATTGTATGGATCAACACTCTTTTCACGTGGAGATACTCATGTTTATAGCTACATTTGTTATGGTTGATAAGTATATCTATTGATTAAAATAATTGATAAAACGTTATATCTAGTTTTTAAACTTCACTAACATGATCATATCCTTGATGTTATATAGGTTCTTTGTATTGTTACTCTTGGATCACCTGGAGAAGCTCAATGTTTGGAGTCCCTGGTTGGTCCCCCAACCAAGCGTTTCATGCTTCACTATAGTTTTCCACCATTTTATATTAATGAAGTTGGTAAAAGAGTTGCCCTGAATAGGCATGAAGTTGGGCATGGTAAGCTAACATACCTTGTTCTATAGGTTTGCTACTGAAAGTTTAAGTGTGTTGTATAAACATAAGAGAGTAAATGTCCATATGGGAATGAAACAAAGGAAACTCTGTTCGAATTGAGAACTGAAGATTTGACATCAACCATTTAAGCTCGTGGACAGGGCATCTCCGCCACATACTCACTAGGATGTCATTTTTTCAATGGGTTAAAAGACACGGTTTTAGTCATAGACTAGGCAACCAAATTTTTTACTCGTTTTCAGTATCATATTATTGTTCGGTGATACGAAACAATACTTTATTTTGAGGAAAGTTTTTTGTAAAAAGGTAGTACAACTCGTTTATTGACAAAAATATTGAATTTTCTACATAGATACATTTGTAATAATGCATGGTTGCCCGATGGTTTTTGAAAATTACCAGTAATAAATTTAGGAATAAATCATATTTAAGAGTCTTACTTTTATTTTGTATGTCCCATGTTAAACGTCCACCTTGAAAATCAATGAATAAGATTTCACGATATTCAAGTATGTTTTATTTTAGTCATTTATTATGTTAAAGTTCAATTTTACTTAAAAATTTTGAACTTTCAAATGTGGGCTCGTATTTTTGGATAGTGGGAGTATTTTTTCCCAGAGAAAAATATTCACATTAGTTAAAACATGAAGACAAAATCCTACTTCTCCCATTTTACATATACAGAATGCTAACTTATAATTTCCTTCACTAATTCATTTTATAACTCGTGAAGTTACCAACTAAAATATAAGTTCTAAAGTGATTGTCATTATTTTCATCGCTAAGCTATACTATAATAAACAGTCCTTCTCATGTCATGCCTCTCCCGCAGATTGTTCGGACAGAGAAGACTTATGCACAAGTAATTATTGATCTTATGAAAGTTGGTAAAGCCATGAAGAAAGTCCCTGTTGTAGCTGGAAACTGTACTCGATTTGCCATCAATCAAACCTTCTTTCAATACACCCAGGGTGCACAGATCTTAATAAGTCCAGGAGTGGACGTGTTCAGAATTGATAGGGTGATCAGCAGTTTTGGCCTTCCTATGGGTCCATTCCATTAATATTTTTCCCTATAATATTATATTCCAAGTACAAGTTTTCATGTGTATGTTTATTGTTTTCATGAGAAAAAGCGCATCTTTGGTTCTATATTGATCATCCCTTTACATTTGAGGGGGGATTTTTACTTTCACTCATAGTTATGTTCCAATGCTTGTTCATACATCCATTTTTTTAGAATTTAAGATACTAGAAAGTGTCACGTTGTGAGATTTAGCAATGCGTTAATAGTATCTCAAATTTGGAACAAAGTGGGGGTGATAGTCATAATGACTCTTTTTTTTTTATAAAGATCATGCATGGGGCATTGGTATGTTTTGAAGTCTATTCTTGTGTTCTAATGGTCGGCTGTCTAAAAGCACGACAATTGAATACTTTTTAGGTAACCATGTCTCCTTTTTTTACTCTAAAGCATGTAAAGTCATTCTCGTTTCTGGAAATTTATATATTAGTCTTATAATTAACATTTTCTAAAAGATTAAAAATATTTCAATGTTTAACAATGTTTTGATGCCCATGCCCTGGACATCACAGGATGGCAAAACAAGATTCACCTAGCTCACCCCACGTAGATACCTTCAGTTGACGTAGTTTTGATACCATTCTTATATGTATTTTCTAAAGTTTGAAAAATCTTGTTTAGAGATTTCAGAGTGGGATTTAGAGAAACCAATCAATAAGGCATGGTTGTGACGTTATCTTTATTTTTGAAATAGAGGATTCTCTCTTCATATATGATAAGTTTGAAAAACAATTTAATATGTGGTGGCAAATAATACTCAGGTGTAAACTGCGATGTGGAATTTAGCGACAATAACAATTTTTTTATTATCAAAGATGCAGAAAGGCTAAACCCTATCAAACCTAATTGTGTTGTGAAGCTCGAGGAAGAAAATATGCCAAAGGTACCAATGCTTCCACAGAATTATTAAGCCCATCTACATAATCGACTTTGTGCATATCCATGAAGCTATCTGATGCAGGTGAACTTTTTCCAACTAAGGGCTCTTCTGGTTGGGAATCCTCAACAAAAATTTCGAAGCTCTCCACTTTGATAAAACTAGATTCTCCATTAACCTACGAAATATTTTACACTTCTTTATTGTCCCCAAGGACCTCATCCTGCAAAATTTGCTCAGCAGACACATAGGGCTCTTCAGACTCTACAAACGTTTGATCACCGTGAATATAAGATCTTTCTTCTTCAACAATCACAACAAGACTGGACTGTGTGGCTATCAATAACTTATCCTCGATTTCAACATTTTTATGTTCAACAAAAGAAACATCTACACATGTTGTCTCAATAAAACTTATTTTCTCCGCAATCATAACCACATTACTAATATCCTCAGTTATAGTCAGGCTGCGAAAGATCGAATTGTTTCAATGCCATTAAAGCATATCACTATGATATTCTTGTGATTTCCCTTCTGGCAACAGATTTGGTTTCTCTATAATAACCATAAATTCACTAACACCAATATCCATTCCTTCCCCTACATTTTCAGTTAGCAAGCTCGCTGACTTGGAAGATGAAATTTCGACAGAATCCATAAAAATGAGAGATTTTGTATCCTCTAAGTTAGAAGTCACAGCAGAATCTTCCTTAAAACTATCTTCTTTTGTCGCACGAGATGTCCCTTTGGTCTTCTTTCTCTTTGTTGGAGGTTCGTCGTCTTCATGAGCTGACGATTTGTGTAGATCAACCTTTTTAAACAGTAAAATAGCCTAATAATCCTTTGTTCCAAATTAAACAAACGTTTTTCTTGGTCATTCCATGTCCCCCTCTTTTTTTTGTCTTACTCACAATAGCATGATCATTAATTATCTTTGTCTCCTTTTAATTGCCTCAATTCCCAAGTGCCCATAAAAATTGATGCGTAGATCGTGGCATGAAATTCTTTAATAGTGTCGATCATTCTTCAGACATATTGGTTAGTACATTCACTTATAATTCAATTTCCTTATTTGTCACACCCTTATACATCGTCAAGTAATGAAATATGGTGTCATGGAGTTGGGTTGGGTAGGGAGTCATATAAGTTTCAACCAACACACCGATACACGAGATGGCAGCTACCAAGGGGATAATAATGAGGGCAATAATGGTACATCAAGATGTGCTTTACCAAGGTTGTCAATTCGGTAATTTCGAGAGACTTTGTTGTGGAAATTTATACTTTTAAATTTTTGTTAAGTTATTTCACATTTGAAGTTGTGCCTCTTTTCATCCATGTTCAGGTTCAATGGGATGAACCTTCATCAATTTGCGTCCAGAGAGGTACTTCTACCGATATGGAGTTGAATTTTTGTTTCTCTAAAATTGTATATAAGTGTGCAGCTATAATTATCATGCGATTTTGGAAAAGAATAGTGAATAAAATTCCAAATAGGTGATAATACTTTTCATCATTTTATTTTAACCAAGTTGAAAATAATTCATCTTGAACCAAATGACACATAGGTTGAAAATTATTTACAATGCAAAAGAAAATAGTGTGTGGATCTATGTTCTCCAAAGTACGGGCACTTGCATTCACTTGTGAAGGGAAATCTAATTAAGGTCTCAATGAGGATATTGTAGTTGATTATAGGTTTACCCGTCAAGCATGGACAACTATTTGCACACCCTTGCATTTGCTTATATGGTAGATCCAAATATCTTCACTTAGAGGATTAACCATTACTGACGAATTAAAATTGGATAAGATAGTCATGTGTGAATATGAAACTTGTTGTGCTCCAATGTCTAAACTAGAGTACTACATAGGTTGATTTATTTGACTATTCTATTTAACTTATTTTTCTGGCTTCATTTATGGAAGTGAAAGTCATGTTTTTTTTCTCTTATGCCACCTCCCCCCTCTCTCTCTTCAAATCAGAGCATTTTGATGGAATATATGATCATTAAACATGGAGGTTCACATGCAAAAGACGACATTGACATCGCAGTAGATTTGACAAGGTTTAATGAGTATGAGGATATGCTCAAAAAACTTGAAGAGATGTTTGATATTGAAGGTCAACTTTGTGGATCAAGAAAGAAATGGAAGGTTGTGTATCCTAATGACTAGGATGACATGATGATGGTTGGGGATGATCCATGGAAGTTAAGTCTTCATAACTTAGTTCACTATTATTTGCCTTCCTTTGGTTCGTCCGATGTCACCCTCCTCCCTACCACCCCCACCCCTAGAAGAAAATAGTATATATATATATATATATAAACAAAACAACTTGTCCAAATTAAACACATCCTCATTGAACTCTTGGTTGGCCTAACTGACTATTATACGCTTATTTTTGGGGTAAAAAATGGTCGTTGGGGGGTTAAAACTTAAAACAACAACTTAGATTCCTAGAAATAGATACGAACACAACAAGTGATACTAAAGAAACTTATCTAAACCAAGAGCGTCCTCGTTCAACTCTCAATTTTCTTAATTGACTAGTATGCGCTTCTTTTGGGGTTAAAAATTGGTGTTTGGGGAAAAAAATAAGAACAACCTGACTGCATAAAATAGGTACGAACATATCGAGCGATACTAAAGTAACTTATCTAAACTAAACGCGTTCTCGTCGGGTATGGCCTTTTGTTGTGTATCGCTTAATCCTTAATAAAATTACGTGTGTGCCAATGGCACATGAATGTACTAGTCTTTTATATGATTTACTCATTTATGTTTACACATTTACTAAGATTGAGTTTGTTCAACAGGTTCTTATGGGGAAATATGAAGATTACTCTTGGGAGAATGAAGTCTAATTTTGCAAGGAATATCATGAACACTACTTTTGGGAGAATAATGTGTTTAGAATTTCAATGATGTTAGACTTCGATTCAAGTTTATGGTTAAAAACTAATTGGTTTATCTTGTAGTTATTTTGTTTTGAGAACTTTAATGATTATGAATGAAATATAGTTTTAGATCGATTTAATATCATCGAAATATAGTGTCGTTGATTTTCTCACGTGTGTTTTGAAGTTATGTTTTGAGTGAAATTAGTGGGAATCGGTTATGCATTGCCATTGGTTGAGCACAAGTTTTTACTAGTGTATTTATATCTACTTGTTTAATGAAAAATTAATATTTTTTTTTAAAATGAAGTAATATTGCTAACGGACTTTAACCGCTACAAATAAAAACATTTGTTACAAATATGAAGTGCCCAATCCATTACAATGTATTTTGTAATGGTTTGTATCAATTACAAATTCTATATTTGTAACGGATAAAAACCGCTACAAGTTAGTGTATTTGTTATTAATATACGATATGTGTACCAATCCCCAGTCCGTTACATAATATATTGTAACGGATTTAGCTCGTTACAAATATTAAATTTGTAATGGATTTTATCTATTACGAATTTCGTCGGTAAAATAAATAATGCCAATTTTCTAATGAATTTAATCCGTTACAAATATTTTTTGTAACGGTTTACCGTTTTTGGTGTAGTGTTGGTTGTACCCTAAATAAGTATCCATGAAATTGAGCAACTCATGTCCGTCAATAGCGTTGACTTGTTAGTCAATCTTGGGTAGTGGAGAATGATCCTTATGAAAAGCTTTGTTGAGGTTAATAAAGTCGACACACATGTGCTACTTAGCGTTCTTCATTTTTATTATCACTATTTTTTAGAACCACTCTGGGTACTTGACGTCCTCAATGAATTCTACCTTTATTAATTTGTTAACCTCCTCTTAAATGGTTGATTTCTTCTCTCAGCCGAATACTCATCGCTTCTCTTTGAAGGGTTTTGTGTCTTCCATGATATGGAACTCATAGAAAAGGACTATTGAATATATTCCCGGGATGTCCTCGTGTCTCCAAGAAAACACATTCTTTCTCACTCTAAAAAAGTCCTCCAATTCTTTTTCAAGGATTGGGTGTAGTGACTAACCGATTTTTTAGGTCCTCATGGGGTAATCATTATCTAGAATCATGGGTTCGATTTTCTCATTAACTTCTCGTGTGACCATCTTATTTTCAGCTCGAGGATCCATCTTAATATGAGAAGTGTCTATTAGTTTCTTTTGTTCCTCTTGTTATGTCAATTTGTAGTAGTGCTCGCGAGCCTTTACTTGATACTCTTTCACAAATGCCAAACCCATAGCCTATTGGGAATTTTAGACACTGGTGAACTCTATACTGAACATATTCAAACTCTTTTAGTACGATCTTAATAAATATGATATTATAGTCTAAGTGACTATTCGCATTTTGGACAAAGAAGTGTATCACCTCTGTTCAGTATGTTGGCTATGTGCCAACCGCACCCCCAAGAACAATTATTGCTAAGGAAAACACCTTCTCCTCCCAAAAATAGATAAGAAGCCTGTGATATGACTATAATTTTCTACCTCGCAATCTCAAATTATTGAAGCAAATGCAAAATAGAACATTAGCTAAACTACCATTTTTTGACCAGGATCCTTGCTATCTGAATCTTGTGGAACATCATTATGATGACCAAAGGGTTGTTGTGAGGGTAAAGTACTCATGACATGTCATTCGTAGAGATCGTAATGATATGATAATCTTTGTTTACCTTTCCAGGGAGAGTTTTGAAAGCATCAAACAAGTTTATTTGTTTAATATGAGCACAAGCCTTCTCCTTATTAGGGGTAGTCCTTCCTCTCTGTCGGTTCATATCCTCCATTAGTAGCAACTCCTGCTATGATGTTACACCAAAAGGAGATCATCTTGACTTCATTTACATCCTCCTTGGGCGTATTGGGTAGATTTGTATCATCTTTTAAATCACCACCTCTACCCTTTTTCTTCTTGTCAGCCTTTTTGTAAGGGAAAATTTCTCAGCATCGGGGTTTTACTCGTCTGGTCGACCACTTTTATCAACAAACTTCATCAGTTTTCCCTGTATAATGAAATTTTTAATCTTATTCTTCGTAGTAGGAAATTGTCAATGTTGTGGCTATAATTCTTATGGAACACACAATACTTATCCTTGTCTCATCGGTTTGCGACCTTCAATTTACCCAGTCATCTAAGTTAGTTACTTCCTCATATCTCGCTAAGGATGTGGTGCATTCCAATGATAAATGAGAAGCATTCATTGATTCTCCATAGCTTATCAACTTTGTTTTCCTGAGGTATCTACTTCTTATTAGAGTCCTTATTGGCCATTAATCTGGAATGATTTCCTTTATTTCCCTTGACTCCTTGACGTTAATAATTATTTCCCACCTTGGTAAGGATCTCAAAGGTTATTTAACTAACATGAAGTATAATTTTCCAAGTAATAAACCGCATTATGATATCGGTAATGGAAATTTTGTCATCATAATTTATCACCTCAATCTTCTCCGTATTGAATCGCTTGATGAATTGCCTTGTTATTTTGTTTTCTCCTTTTGTTGGACATTTACTAAGTGGGACACTCTTTTTTCTGACTTAATACTAAAATAAAAATTGTTGATAAAAAGGTCAGCTAACTACTAAAAAAGTTGATCTCTTCCCTTTTGATAAGCAGTTATACCATACTTGAGCTAACCCGCTGATAGTGCTAGAGAAAGCCATGTAGTGCATTTCATCATATATAGAATAGATATCTTAAGTATCTTAAAATTTCTCCATGTGTAGCATCGAATCATATTTCCCATCATACTTGGGGGTGATAATCAGTGGTATGAATTTGGCAGGGGTTTGGTAAGCCACTACTGCAGGTGTGAATAACAATCCTTGAATGAAGTCCCTCTGCAAAGAGTTATTCATTCTGATGATTTTACCCATCCAATATTCCAAGCATTTGATGGACCCATTCTAGGGTTGTTCTTATCTCTTGGCCTTTACTAAGATTATCTTATTGGATTGACCTCGACTTTTAACTAAGTTCTTTTCTTAAGAAATCTGCTCGGCCATTGTCGTGCCTCGTATACTAGGACATGATTTGGCTGAGTGTTATAACCTTATCATCTCAAAACTTCATTGATAATAACTTCCCTCTCTGTGTTGATGTCCCCTTTCTTATCTAGGGCTCAATCGATTAAATACGGAGTTTCTGTTTAGCCCTCCCATAATACTTGTACATTCCAAGGAATAGATATGATCGTCATCATATCCATTTGATCTGAAGGTGGAGGTTTCTCTAGGATGATATAATCTCTTATCCCATATTGATTGAGGGTATCTGGATTACTCCATGTCTCTTTATATATGGGCTTGATGTATTTATTTATGGACTATTACAACTGATCAATTAGAATATGTTAGGGGTCTTATTTTTATAAAATAAACAAGTACCTAGTTTACACGATAGTGGACGAATAATTATACGGTTAGCCATGGGAAAACTTGAAGGGAGTGAATGGTTGTTTGTTTCTTGTGCCCGAATTAATTTATGACTTCATCCCATGACCTGATTCATTGGTAGTGGATCCATAATTGCATGTGCACCTCCCAGGATAACAGCACCGACCAGAATGCCTAAGGCCAACCATGGTAAAATCTAAGTCGATGTCATTATTTACTTGAACCGACCTCATTCTATTTAATAATGAGTTCAAGATTCTTCTTCTGATTAGTTTAGGGATCATGCCATATTTATGGTACAATTGATGGGTAAATTTAGAACCTTATATTGATCAACATAATGATATATTTTATAATTTAAATGTCTAAGTATATACTTACAACATTAAGTTTTAATCGAGATAATTTTATGAAACAATACACAAAATCATGTCAACTTAGCTTCCAATCCCTTAACTTCGTTAGTAATGAAATTTATGCACCCTTTTTCCTAATTATTAGTCGTTCTTTTTTCTTATTTTTTCAATTCCTATGAAATTAATAGTCTTGTTTTTTAAAATAGTACAATGATCCAACATTCAAAGGTACTCATTCTATTTTGTTCAAATATTTGATAATCAAATGATGTTTATTAATTTTAGATGATTGGAATTTTTTATCAATGCATTTATACAGATTAATTTGTCACAATATTGATCACTTTCAAAATTACTAGTGTTGAAATGACAAAATGGGTGATGTGATGTTGACACTTAGAATAATGACATGAGTTTAAAAAATATAATTTAAATCTTCTTCAATTGATGTGACATTATAATAAATATTGTACACTAAAATATAAAAATAACATACTATAATATCTTATTATTATGCCAACTTATGTGATAATTTGAAATTTTTATTTCATACTTATAGCATTTTTGGACATGTTCTCTACCCATGACAGGGGAAACTCACATGATATAATTCACTAATCCATCTCAACATCATCAATAAATAATTATGGCGAAGCTCATAATTGTATATTAGCTTCACTAAAAGAAAAACATTCCCATAACTATACTCGAGAAAACCCTTGGCAAATCTCGGTGGGTAATTAACTCGATTGAGTGTTCATATATATAACTGTACAAGATTTTCATGAAAGAATTTCTCTGGTATATTTCTTAATATTGAAGACAGATACATAATATGTAAAAACAAATTTCGCATAAATGGATGAAGCATTGACAAAATATGTGACGATTTTAATTTATTTTGTTATTGTCGCATATTCATTGTTTTGTCGTTACCACAAAAATTAAACAAAATAAATAACACATTATGAGATATGTTGTTAACCTTGTCTTGTCACAGAAAAAGTTTTATTCCACTATATTGAAAATTTATAAAATAACATCAAACTATTATGACTATAATATAATGTCCATGCACTTAGAATATAATGCTAACACCATCAGCCAAGGCTGATTCTATCAATGTAACATGCCCAAAAACACGTGTATTATACAGAAGTAAGGAGAGAGCAAGGTGTAAATCCATAACAACTACAACCTACATGTGTCCCACCTAACCACACAAAATCTGTATCAAAACACAAACCACCCTTGAACTAAAACAAACCCATCATCTCCCACAAAACAGAAGATAGAATGATCTGAGAAAAAATCAAATAAGAAAACCAGATCTACTAAACTCAAAATCACAGCAAAATCGAAGTTAAACCTTCTTCCACTAGATGGAAAAACTGAAGATATGCTTGGAAAATTCACCCAACACCCTCCGAAGAAATATCATATCTAAGGATGGCCATTAAAGCATAAGGAGGGTTAGATGCCCAATCTTGAGGTAGGACCATAGCTGAACAACTCTAAACAACCCAGTCAATAGTAGCATTGGTTTTTCTGGTGACATGCACGAGTGAGATCTCCCTATAATGGCTGGTAAAAGCTTCAATTTGTTGTTTTCTCTTTTTTAACTCCCATCTTGTTTAATCTACTTTATGCATGCATTGGATTAGGCTTTTAGAGTCAAAATCTGAATAATTTGGTCAAGGCCTCTGTCTTTTATAAAAGTAGCCGCAAAACCAAGATCCAAAGCCTCCAACTCAAGGTCCGATGATGCATGATCACAAACGCAAGCGTTATCATCAATTAGCACCCCTATAGAACTTCTAACAATAAAACCATAGGAACCTGACTTCGAATTTTTAGAAAAAGATCCATCGTAATTAATTTTTATCCACTTTTGGGGAGGGGTGTAATACCCCGTACTTTTATGCTTTCTAAATTTGGGGATTTATTAAATTTAATGTGAATTATTAATTTAATATAAATCCGAAAATTAAATATTTTTATAATTACTAACGTGACGAGAGTTCTTAATCATTTGAAACTTGTTGAATATTACTAATGAGCAAAGTAATATATAATATTGGTTCTATTAAATGTCACGAGTGAATAAAATGACAATTTTGGAAATTTGAGTCGAGACGCGCCCATGTCGTGTTAGGACTAAATATTGATTATAAAAGTGAATAAATTATAAATCACCCATATGGTCATTTCAAGTGAGCCAAAGTGTCCGGAAGGGTCGGGATAGTCAAAATAATGTACCCGGGGGTTTAGTTCGGGTCTCGAGGCGTTTTTAGGCCTAATTAACACCCCGGGAGGGCGTTTTGGACATTTTACATTTTTGGGCCTGAAAACCCACGAAAATTCTATGGTTATATCAGATGCTTAGGGTTGTCTTCTAGGGTAAACACAACCAAAAACAATTGACGGCCATTGGAGAAGGAAAGGGAAAGCTTAACAAGGAGTTCTAGGCCAAAAACTCTTATGTTTGCACCGCCGTCACCGCCAAACGATAGATCGCGTAACGAGGATCACCACCACACTGATTTCAACAAAAAATCAGAAACAAAAATCCCTAGGCAAGTATTTATCTTGATTGATTTAGTTAATGCTTCATTCATATTAGTCTAGGGTTGATTAGGATGAGTTTTTATAGAAGAAAACACATGTTGGAGATTAGAAATCGTTTGTTGTAGAGATATAAAAATTATTCTGGAAATCCCCTTCACATGTAGAGGTTGAACCACGAGTTTCTGTTGGATTAGAAGTAGAAAATTATGGAAAAAGACTGAGAAGAATTAAGTTAAAGAAATTTTTAGGGTTCATGAGAATTGTATAGATTTTAGCCCTTTTAATCCATGATTCTTTATGAAAACTCGCATGCCTTACATAAAATATTGTCCATTTGGGTTTAGAATGTTTGTGGTATAAATTTCTGGGAGTTTGGGTGTTAAAAACTTGGATTTGGATGATGTTGGATGATAATTTCCATGACTAGTAATCTGCAGTTTTCGCCATACCTGCTTGATCGATCGATCGATCGACTATAGAGCATCGATTGATCGATGGTTCGATCGATTAAACACCTGCCCTCGATCGATCGACTCCTTCTGTATAACTCATACTCCCATTTAAATAGTTCATTCCAAATTAAATGATTAGACTTTTAGGATATTAATGTTAGAATATTTTGGGATATAAATTAGACCAGTAGGACTTTAGAAATATACGGGACCGTTGATAAAAAGAAAATTTAACATTTCACGGGGGTGTTTTACATTTAAGGGAAAATTGAAATACGTGTTAAAGGGTGAGACTCGAAAATAAGTTACATTGAAAAATGATTAAGTACCTACTGAAATTTCACTTTGGAATGATAAGAATCAATGAGTGTTACGTAGTAAGTTGGAATAATCCCACAATTTAAAATAAAAGATGAATCGTTATACGTGATAACTAAATAGCGAGTAATAAGGATAAATATCATAATTATGGGTCATGAGAATGTACCTAAATTGATATGGTAATAGTAGTATATTTATATGACTGTGTTTATGCATATACTATATACGTGTAAAAATCATGCCCGCGCTACTTGCTATCCCTAAGGTTACTGCGCTGGGACAGTCTTATCTCGATGGGACCTTTATGAGGGATATTGACTCGTACCCTAGAAGATAGAAATCCTTTGGTATAGGCTATCGAATCGATAGTCAGACGGTCCTAAGAGATGTGAGGGCATGTGCTGACCTCTTAGAGACTTGGAACTATACTTCGCCTCAATATTGTTTGTGTTTTGTTTCAATACAGTTCGAGAGTGATTCCGAACTTGTATTTCCCTTAGTACGAGTGATACAGGGACAGGATAGCAGAGTATGCCTGCACCATAATTGTTATGTGGGGTGCTGTTAGAATATATATGAGTATTTAATATATATATATATTTAAATCTGAAATTTGGGTACTACCTACTGTGCCTATGGTGAGTAAGAAATGAATAATTAATTCAACTTGGAAATGAGTGTTTGAAAAGTATAATATATTACTGAGAACCTTTATTATTAAATAAGGTTTAAATGAAAACTTTGTTGTTAAATGAAATTAACGTCTTAAACAATTGAATTTGTCACTCTAAGATCTTACGAGCAACCTAAGATAAGATAAGTTAAACCGTTGGGAAGGTTAGTGCGATAGGCGTGCACATTAGAAGAGAGGTGAGAATTTCTCAAGGGAGTGCCAAACTAATATGTTGTTGCATTAGCCAGTAAACATTTTAAATACTTGCTAAACTAATTTTAAACTGTTTTTATAATTGAGCTCTGACCCGTTTCCTATTTCTTTTCTCTCTTGTACATATGTATATATTACAGGTGTCCAGCCACAGGAGCGTCTTGCTTAGGATCCTTTGGAAGGAACGCGCTACAGCTTAGGTGGGAGTAGCAGGCCTCTTGCTTAGACGACCTCATTTTTTATTCCACTCCTAGCATTATTTTATCCAGTTGGGCATGTGTCACCCTTTTCCATTATTCAGTTGTTTTATTGGATATTGTGTTTCGTTTATTTCCAGTATTTACACTTTGGGATTTATTATTGTCAGGATGTTTTTCCTTTAAGTTTTAAATGTTGGAATCAATTAGTTGAATGTTTGATTATTTGGATTATATGTTCCAGGATAGTTGTTGTGTGATTCTTCAACTATGAATTACGTAAAGTTTTAAATGTTGGTATATAAAATAAAATTGGGAAAGTAATGTCTAAAAATTATTTTGACACTTAGCTTAATTATTTAGGGTGTTTAATTGGAAAAGTTATTTTTACGACAGTGATGCTAAGAATAAACCAACCGTTCACCTTGATTATAATTTAATAAAGGACTGATCACCCGGTATTTAAATATGCGGGGTGTCACAGGTCGTATCATATTATCAGGTTCTAGTGTCCTTAGGATCTGTACGGCTTATTTCGCTTTCAGCTTAGCATTTTTGTTATAGAGCCCTATTTTAGGATTGTTATATTATTGCTTTTACGATTGCGTCTTCAGCTATTTGAGATTTGATGATAACTATAGACTAATAAATTTCTTCACGTTTCAAATTCCTCCGAGACGTGCACCAAAGGATAGGCGTGCCCAAGCCGAGCAGCTAGTAGCTCTGGCTCAGGGAACAATGAATGCAAATGAAATAGCCGCCATCATTGCTCAGGCGGTCAATGCCGCGCTAGCGATAGTACAGCATGCTCCACCCCAAGTTCAGGCAGTGACGCCAGTACCTGCAAAGCTTCCATCTGCATGGGAGCGGGTTAGGGATGCCTTTCAGAAGGCGCATCCCCCTGAGTTCTCGGGTAGTTCAGATATCATCATTGTCAGCCAATGGAAGAAAGATATCCAGAGGCTTCTACGTATGTATGAGTGCACATACGTGCATAAATAGTTGTTGGCTTCGTTTAAGCTAGTAGGGGCCGCATTGAAGTGGTGGGAGTCCACCACCACCTTGGAGGAGAGGGATATTATCCAGATTCAGTCATTTTGGGAGCGGTTTGACCGCAAGTATTTTCCATCTGCCTTGCAAATTGAGATGAGGCAAAAGTTACTGAACTTGAAACAGGAGAATTCTACTATTACAGAGTATGAAGAGGAGTTCACAAGACTTCTCACTATAGTGCCAGATGAGGAACCCACTGAGGGCAAGAAGATACTATTTTTTATGGACAGGTTAGCTTGGAGGATCCGTCAGCACCTTTTAGGGAATCTGTCTCTGAGTACCTACACAGATGTACTCAATGCTTCTTTGCTACACTACCAGGATCATCGCTTACATCTACAGGGAAGAAAGCGAGCATGAGAGTCTAGCCAGTATGGCAGGACAGGGGGTAGTGGCGCTAGTGGAGCACCGACACCTCAGGGGCAGACTTGTCAGCATGAACCGAGTTTCCATCAGGGGGACCCTGCCAAGCGGTTCCGATCAGGTGATTCCAGGTAGGGATTTGGTAGATTTAGGTAGGGTCAGCAGGGCCAGCAAGGCCAACACCGCCAGCAGTAGAGTTAGTAGCAGGGCCAACAACATTTTCATCAGGGCTAACAGGGTTAGTGGAGGGGCGATAATGACCAACAGGGCTATGGTCAACAGGGTCAGAGGGGAGGTAATTTCAGGTGTCGATGTTTCATGTGCGGCAAGAATGGCCATAAGTGCCAGGATTGTCCAGAGGGTGATAGGGCCCCACAGCAGTAGGGTACCCATAATGAGCCATAGAGGCCACTTTTCCCAGCCGCCCTCCCAGCACCAGCTCAGGTACCAGCCCTACCATCCATTCCATCCGCTCCAGTGCAGAAGGAGCAGTTACAGTACGGACGTGTCTATAACGTCCACCAGGCAGCAGCTCCACAGGCACCACCCGCGATTGAAGGCATGTTTCCTATCCATGGTACTATGGTTCGGGTTTTATTTGATACTGGGGCAATGCACTGTTTTATAGCTACCCATTTTGCGAAGGCCTTAGGGTTATTAGCCACATCAGAGAGCACTATAACGTGTGTAGACTCACCACTGGAAATGGATAGCTAATTTTCTTTATATGCTGGGGTGTGGGGGTAGAGATTGGTAGCTTGGTATTACCAGCATACATGTTAGTCTTAGATATGCATGAGCACGATGTTATTATCAGTATGGATTGGCTCGCAACTTACAGAGCCATGATAGATTATTTCGGTGGGAGTATTATCTTTGCCATTCCGGGGCAAGAGATGTTTTTAGTGGCGATTCCTCGTCCAAAGGGAGGCTCGACCGCTCATTTGTATTACATAGAGGAGGATACCTCTAAGGAGGTTGTGATTCCCTTAGACTCGATCCCAGTTGTTCGTGAGTATTTTGATGTATTTCAGGAGATACCAGGCTTACCCCCAAGTCGAGAGATAGATTTTGTCATAGATTTATTATCGGATACTCAACCTATAGCACGCACTCCATATTATATGGCTTTGACAGATATGCGAGAGTTACGAGATCAGATAGAGAAGCTGTTAGGTCAGGGCTTCATTCGCAGGAGTACCTCACCTTGGGGCGCTCCTGTTTTGTTTGTGAAAAAGAGAGATGGTTCACTGAGGCTATGTGTGGACTAACGGGAGCTGAACAAGGTCACGATATAGAACAAGTATACGTTGCCTCGAATCGATGATCTGTTCGACCAGCTGAGGGGAGTAACTTTCTTTTCGAAGATAGATCTGAGGTCAGGGTACCATCAGCTACGTATTAGGGAGCATGATGCTTCAAAGACTGCTTTCTTGACGAGATATGGGTCCTATGAGTTCAGAGTGATGCCATTTGGACTCACAAATGCTCCAGCCGTATTCATGGACTTGATGAACCGAGTGTTCAGAAAGTTCTTGGATCAGTTTGTCATCGTCTTCATATATGACATCCTGATATATTCACACTCCGAGGAGGAGCATGCCGAGCACTTGAGGCAGGTTCTTTAGACTCTACGAGAGCATCAACTCTATGCTAAGTACGAGAAGTGCGGGTTCTGGTTACGTGAAGTGCAGTTCTTGGGTCATGTTGTTTCTGAACAAGGGATAGCAGTTGACCCGAGTAAAGTGTCGGCGGTGAGGGAGTGGGGATAGCCCACGACACCGACGGAAGTACGTAGTTTCTTGGGATTATCCGGATACTACAGGGGATTCATTTGGGGGTTCTCAAAAATAGCGGGTCCATTGATGAACCTGACTCGCAAGGGGGTACCATATGTTTGGGACGATGCTTGGCAATTGGCTTTCGATGAGCTGAAAGACAAGCTTACTTCAGCACCGGTCCTTGCTTTACCTAAACCAGCCGTGGAGTATCTGGTTTACACCGATGCCTCTTTACGGGGACTTGGGGGAGTACTTCAGCAGGAGGAGAAGGCTATAGCTTTTGCCTCCCGCAAGCTTAAGCCGCACGAGAATAATTGCCCCACACACGACCTAGAGTTAGCAGCGGTCGTTTTTGCGTTGAGGATATGGAGGCACTATTTATTAGGGGAGAAATTTCACTTGTTCACAGACCACAAGTCACTACAGTACCTGTTCACTCAATGAGAGCTGAATATGCATCAGCGCAGGTGGTTAGAGTTTGTGAAGGACTATCAATTCGACATACAGTACCATCCGGGGAAGGCAAACGTAGTTGTCGATGCGTTGAGCCCTAGATCGGTAGACGATGTAGTGAACATCTGGAAAGCAAAGTGGAAAAAGTTGGGTCACCAGGATGCAATAGCCCATTCCTTCATATCTGTCATAACAGTGACACTCGAGATTATTACGAGGGTGGTACAGGTGCAAACCGCAGACCCATTTTGCCATGAGAAGATTGTATGACTTTTACTTGAGGGTGCTGAGTCCTATTCTGTTAGTTCTGATGGGGGTTTGAGGTTTAATGGGAGATTGGTGGTCCCAGAAGGAGCAGACTTACGTCATGCACTGATGACCCAGTCTCATGGGTACCGATTTGCGGTACATCTTGGGGGAGATAAGATGTACCAGGATATAAGGCGGCAATATTGGTGGAGTGGGATGAAAAAGGACATTGCTGAGTTCGTGTCCAAATGTTCTACCTGCCAGTTGGTAAAAGTGGACCACCAGAAACCGTCAGGGTTTCTTCAGCCATTAGAAATACCCGCATGGAAGTGGGAGAGTATTTCTATGCATTTTATTACTGGGTTGCCTACATCACAGTGGGGCCATGACTCCATTTGGGTGATTGTGGACCGTTTGACCAAGGTGGTTCATTTTCTACCGGTGCGGACAGACTATACCACGCGTCAGTATGCTTAGTTGTTCATTGCTGAGATTGTCAGATTACATGGGGTACCCCTGAATATTGTGTCAGATAGAGATAAGATTTTCGTGTCACGTTTCTAGGAGAGCTTTCAGGAGGCTATGGGTACAGAGTTGAGGTTGAGTTTCGCTTATCACCCACAGACAGATGGACAAACAGAGCGTAATAATCAGATGTTGGAGGATATGTTACGTATGTGTGTCCTTCATTTTGGAGGAGGTTGGGAGCCACATCTTCCACTGGTAGAGTTCGCTTATAATAACTCTTATCAGTTCATGATTGGAATGGCTCCATTCGAGGCTTTGTATGGCAGGCCTTGCCGTTCCCTAACGTGTTGGCTAGAGATGGGGGATAACAATTTGCTCGGACCAGAGGTGATTCAGGAAACCTTCACGAGGATTGATATTATCAGGAGTCGCATTCGAGTAGCCCAGAACAGGTAGAAAAGCTACGCCGATGCAAAACGGTTCTTCTGAGAGTTTAATGTGGGGGATCAAGTATTAATACGTGTATCTCATATGAAGGGAGTGATTAGGTTCGAGAAAAAAGGGAAATTGGCCCCGAGGTACGTGGGACCATTTCCCATTATCGAGAGGATTGGGTCGGTAGTATACAGATTGGGAGTGCCGGAACATTTACATCGCATCCACGATGTATTCCACATCTCGTCGTTGAGACGATACCTTCGGGATGATATGGCCCATACCCACATCGTGATAGAAGAGACAGACTTACAGCCTGACATCTCTTACGAGGAGAGACCAGTAGCTATCCTGGACCATAGCGAAAGGAGATTGAGGTCGAAGGTAGTTCCACTTGTATGGGTCCAGTAGGAGCATCATAATGTGAAGGAATCCACCTGGGAGCGCGAGGCAGATATGCACGAGAGATACGCAGATTTATTCTTACCAGGTATGCCTTATTTTTCGAATTTCATGACGAAATTCCGTTATTAGGGGGGAAGTATGTAATACCTCGTACTTTTATGCTTTCTAAATTTGGGGATTTATTAAATTTAATGTGAATTATTAATTTAATATCAATCCGAAAATTAATTATTTTTATAATTACTAACCTGACGAGAGTTAGTAATCATTGGAAACTTGTTGAATATTACTAATGATCAAAGTAATATATAATATTGGTTCTATTAAATGTCACGAGTGAATAAAATGACAATTTTGGAAATTTGAGTCGGGACGCGCCCATGTCGTGTTGGGACTAAATGTTGATTACAAAAGTGAATAAATTATAAATCACCCATATGGTCATTTCGAGTGCGCCAAAGTGTCCGGAAGGGTCGGGATAGTCAAAATAATTTACTCGGGGGTTTAGTTTGGGTCTCGGGGCGTTTTTAGGCCTAATTAACACCCCGGGAGGGCGTTTTGGACTTTTTACATTTTTGGGCCTGAAAACCCACGAAAATTCTAAGGTTATATCAGATGCTTAGGGTTGTCTTCTAGGTTAAACACAACCAAAAACAAGTGACGGCCATTGGAGAAGGAAAGGGAAAGCTTAACAAGGAAATCTAGGCCAAAAACTCCTCTGTTTGCACCGCCGTCACCGCCAAACGATAGATCGCGTAACGAGGATCACCACCACACTGATTTCATCCACAAATTAGAAATAAAAATTCCCAGTCTAGTATTTATCTTTCTTAATTTAGTTAATGCTTCATTCATATTAGTTTAGGGTTGATTAGGATAATTTTTTATAGAAGAAAACCCATGTTGGAGATTAGAAATTGCATGTTGTAGAGATATAAACATTATTCTCGAAATCCCCTTCACATGTAGATCTTGAACCACGAATTTATGTTGAATTAGAAGTAGAAAATTCTAGAAAAAGAATGAGAAGAATTAAGTTCAAGAAATTTTTAGGGTTCATGGGAATTGTATAGATTTTGGCCCTTTAATCCATGATTCTTTATGAAAACTCCCATGCCTTATGTAGAATATTGTCTATTTGGGTTTAGAATGTTTGTGGTATAAATTTTTGGGAGATTGGGAGTTAAAAACTTGGATTTGGATGATGTTGGATGATAATTTTCCTAACTGGTAATCTGCAGTTTTCGCCATACCTGCTTGATCGATCGATCAACCATAGAGCATCGATCGATCGATCGATCGATGGTTCGATCAATCGAACACCTGCCCTCGATTGATCGACCCCTTCTGTATAACTCATATTCCATTTGGAATAGTTCATTAAAACTTAAATGATTAGACTTTTTAGATATTAATGTTTGAATATTTGGGGATATAAATAAGACCAGTAGGACTTTAGAAATAAATGGGAGCGTTGACAAAAGGCAAATTAAACATTTCACGAGGGTATTTTACATTTAAGGGAAAATGGAAATACGTGTTAAAGGGTGAGACTCGAAAAGAAGTTACGTTGAAAAATGATTAAGTACCTACTGAAATTTCACTTTGGAAAGATAAGAATCCATGAGTGTTACGTAGTAAGTTGGAATAATCCCACAATTTAAAATAAGAGATGAATCGTTATACGTGATAACTAAATAGCGAGTAATAAGGATAAATATCAGAATTATGGGTCGTGATAATGTACCTAAATTGATATGGTAATAGTAGTATATTTATATGACTCTGTTTATGCATATACTATATACGTGTAAAAATCATGCCTGCGCTACTTGCTATCCCTGAGGTTACCGCGCTGGGACAGTCTTATCTCAATGGGACCTTTATGGGGGATATTGACTCGTACCCTAGAAGATAGAAATCCTTTGGTACAGGCTATCAAATCGATCGTCAGACGGTCCTAAGAGACGTGAGGGCATGTGCTGACCTCTTAGAGACTTGGAACTATGCTTCGCCTCAATATTGTTTGTGTTTTGTTTCAATACAGTTCGAGAGTGTTTCCGAACTTGTATTTCCCTTAGTACGAGTGATACGGGGACTGGATAGCAGAGTATGCCCGCACCATAATTGTTAGGTGGGGTGCTGTTAGAATATATATGAGTATTTAATATATATATATTTAAATCTGAAATTTGGAGACTACCTACTGTGCCTATGGTGAGTAAGAAATGAATTATTATTTCAACTTGTAAATGAGTGTTTGAAAAGTATAATATATTACTGAGAAAATTTATTTTTAAATAAGGTTTAAATGAGAACTTTGTTGTTAAATGAAATTAACCTCTTAAACAATTGTATTTGTCAGTCTAAGATCTTACGAGAAACCTAAGATAAGATAAGTTAAACCGTTGGGAAGGTTAGTGCGATAGGCGTTCACATTAGAAGAGAGGTGGGAATTTCTCAAGGGAGTGTCGCACTGATATGCTATTGCATTAGCAAGTAAACATTTTAAATACTTGCTAAACTAATTTTAAACTGTTTTTACAATCGGGCTCCGACCCGTTTCCTACTTCTTTGTGACAACTCGCTCTCCGAAATAAGGGGTGGCCAGCCTGATACCTCGGCATAATGGAATCCTGGATGGATATCCTCCTTAGCATCATATCAATAATTAGGTATATGGGTAAGCCACTCCATAAATCAGAAAGCAGGTTGTCAAAGTTTTAATTTAATAAAGATTTAAGGAATAAATTAAATAACCCAAATCTGACAAAAGTGGAATTGCCATGGAACATATAGAAAATTAGCCAAAACAATATACAATAAAAGAACCGAATAATCTGTCGGTCCAAAGTTACATCGGAATGTTTCAACAAACTAATATATATGCTACATACTACATTCATTAACAATTACAAAAGATGGACCACTAGCCCGAATGTAAGACCCGATCATAACTAGATTCCAAAAAGGAGGGTGTCTAACAACATCCTGTAATAATCCTCAAGGTCATACAGATCATCAAAAGCATAAGAAGGGAAATTCATAATGAGAGCCCTTGCGGAGGAGCACCTAAGCGGATACAAAATATGCACAACATAAAAAATGAACGGGGCAGGGCCCGATTGATATATGATTCCCAGAAGAGTAAGAAACATGATAGACGTGGAGAATGAATCGTACTTATATGAAATGAGAATCTAACAACATAATCATAAAATGTGATAATCCAATTATATAAGTTTCTAACAATTATAAAATTAAGCAAGAGAAATTAAATTAATTCTCATTTCTTTCCATCACTTAGCATTTTTCCATTCCTTAACAGGAATATAATTACCATCACATATCTTATGGAAATTTGCATACCTCAAGTCCCACTTGAGTTAGAAAGGTTACATTCATATACATATAACGTTTCTAAAACCGCCCCTCCGAGTTTCCTCACTGGGCGTGCCCCTAAATGACTATCATCTTCCAGGGCCTATCTATACAAGACAACCTGGGCACCTAAACGCACGTCGAAAAGTGGCCATATGCCTGCGAGTGAGTCATAACCACACCCAGAATTAACTCACTAACGCAGAAAAACATAAACAAGACCGCATATGGACGAGGACTATAGTCAGCCTGCATTCAATAGTCAGGGGGCATCACCTCATGCGCGAGCTTCCCTTATGATAGCATTTAGAGAGGTGTGTTTAAGTAATTTAACAATTACTAAATTATCCCATTTTCATTATCATGAATCTCATGTGATTCATTTTATTTAAAACATTTATCTTTGAATATTTACCCAACTTCAACCCATTCAAATCCCTATCCTTTAAGGCTACCAAATGATCATAAATGCATCATGAAACCTAAATTTACCTCCAAACCATATCGATTAATCCTTCAAAGATCTAAAGCCCATAAATCAAACAAAACCCTAACTTCCATAAACCATCCATATCCATAACTATCAATGCAAATTACTCTACTTAAATCATAAAATAGCAAGTAGATAACTTGCCTCAAGTTTGCAAGTTCAGAATTTGATGAAGTAGTAAGCAAGACAATCACCCAGGCTTCAATTTCTCCTATTCTCCCAAGATTTCTTCTTACTTTTTCTTTCTCTAGGCTTAACAAGGTAATTTGGGGAAATAGTGATTTACTCAAGACATAAATCGTGGTTTAGATTAAAATTCCAGCTTAAGTGATTAACATGCGATAAAATAATACGCAAATTTCTCATTTAAGTTACTACCAGTCGAAAGTGCCTGGAAACCAGAAATACAATATGGTACACAATTTGACTATCACGAACCTCCCGGAACTAATGGCACCCTCCAAATTATCATTTGGAGATTTTTATAATTTATTTTTTAGGTTCCGGTTCCATTTTAAGCCAAATGTCATTTTTAAGTCATATGACATTACCAACATAATATAGCCAAATTCACCTCTACATACGATAAATATGCAACATCATAGTAGATATTAACTTGCCTTCCTTAAATTAATACCTACTCTACAAATCAACATCTTTATCTAATCACTATAATTAGCTGATTAAATATAAAAAATAGAATCTCAAAAGCAAGGGTTGTTACATACTTCCCCCCTTATGAGAATTTTGTCCCCAAAATTCAAGCGTACCTCGTATAAAGAGATGCGGATATTTCTCCCGCATGACATTCTCGCACTCCCACGTAGATTCCTTGGAATTATGGTGACTCCATTGAACCCTCACCAAGGGGAAGACACGAGACCTCAATCTACGCTCCCCATACTCTAATATAGCAATCGGTTGTTCTTCATATGAAACATCGAGTTGCAAATCAATATCCTCGAAAGGAATCTGCCAAAGCGCACCTTCACATCTCCTATACTTCTTTAGGGAGGAAACATGGAATATATCATGAATTTGTAGCAATGGTTTCGGTAAAGCAAGTTGACATGCCACGGGACCCACCTTTGCAATAACTGGAAATGGTCCAACAAAGCGCGGTGCAAGTTTCCCCTTTTTATCGAAACGCTTTATCCCTTTCATGGGCGACACTCTAACCAAAACTTGGTCCCCAATCTCCAACTCCATGTGCCGACGACCCACATTGGCATAGCGCTTTTGACGGTCTTGGGCTATCCGAATGCGATTCTGAATCAACTCAATCTTCGAGGAAGTATCTTGGATCATTTCAGGCCCAAGAAATTTATTATCACCCACTTCCAACCAAAAAGCGGGTGATCTACACGACCTTCCATACAAATCCTCATAAGGTTTCATTCCAATTGTGAATTGGTAAGAGTTGTTATAAGAAAACTCAACCAATGGGAGATATTGTTCCCAACCACCTTTGAAGTCAAGCATACACATGCGAAGAATATCCTCCAACATTTGATTTACCCTTTCAGTTTGGCCGTCTGTTTGAGGATGGTATGAAGTGCTTAACTTCAATTCAGTTCCCATCACTTCTTGGAAACTCCACCAAAAGTGGGAAACGAAAATTTTGTCTCTGTCGGAGACTATATTCAAAGGCACCCCATGGAGTCTCACCACCTCCTCGTTGAATAAGAGAGCATACCGAGTAGCGTCATAATATGTCAGCACAGGTAGGAAGTGTGCCGACTTTGTCAATCGATCGACAATTACCCAAATAGAATCACACTCGCTTTGTGATCTTGGCAAGCCCGTAATAAAATACATCGATATACTTTCCCATTTCCACACGAGAATCTCTAACGATTGCAACAAACTTATCGGTTTCTGATGATAAATCTTGACCAGTTGACAAGTAGTGCATCGAGACACAAATTCCGAAATATCCCTCTTCTTACCTGACCACCAATACTGACGGCGCATATCCTGATACATTTTGTCCCCACCAGGATGAACCATAAACCTAGACCCATGATATTTGGCCATCACTGCCCGCCTCAAATCTCCTTCCTCCGGAATGATGAGTCTTCCATGGAAGCGTAACCAACCCTCGGAACCAATCGAGTAGGACTCCGCTCCCTCGGACAACAATCGACGAATATGGTCTTGACATTCCTTATCCCTTCCTTGAGCTTCTACCACCCTAGCCACAATGGTAGGAGTAACAGTCATTATCGACATGAATGCTCTCACCATCGTATCCTCCTGACTGAGTTCCTTCCATTTAGCTTTCCAAACCTCAGCTAATTCTCCATTAGGCTTCTTACTCAAGGCATCTGCTACCACGTTGGCCTTACCCAGATGATAATGAATATCAAATTGATAATCTTTCACAAACTCTAACCATCGGTGATGTCTCATATTCAAGTCCTTCTGTGAAAATAAATATTGCAGCGATTTATAGTCCGTGAAAAGACTAAACTTCTCTCCCATGAGATAATGCCTCCATATTTTCAAGGCAAAAACAATTGTGGCTAGTTCTAAGTCATGCACCGGATAGTTTCTTTCATGGGGCTTTAACTTATGGGAAGCATAAGCGATAGCTCGTCTCTCTTGCTGAAGTACACCTCCTAATCCTTGAAGAGATGCATCGGTGAAGACTAAATATTCCAATCCTGGTTTTAGCAATGCAAGGACCGGAGCCGAAGTCAATCTATATTTAAGCTCATCAAATGAATCTTGGCAGGAATCATCCCAAATAAAGCTCACCCCTTTTCGGGTCAAGTTTGTCAAAGGGCTCGCTATTTTAGAGAAACCCTTGATGAACCGACGATAATAACCCGCCAATCCCAGAAAACTACGAACTTCAGTAGGTGTCGTGGGGTGACCCCACTTCCTCACCGCAGCTACCTTGCCTGGATCCATTGATACACCCTGGGACGTCACCACATGACCCAAAAACTGTACTTCCTCCAACCAAAATACACACTTCTCGAACTTGGCATATAGTTGATGGTCCCGTAGTCTATGTAGGACCAACCTCAAATGTATAACATAATCAGACTCCGTTCGAGAATAGACTAAAATGTCATCGATGAAAACAATAACAAATTGGTCCACGAAATCCCGAAAGACCCTATTCATGAGATCCATAAATACAATAGGGGCATTGGTTAGTCCAAAAGGCATAACCAAAAATTCATAGGATCCGTACCTCATAAGAAAAGCAGTCTTGGATACGTCCTCCTCTCGTATCCTCAATTGATGATACCCCATCCTCAAATCGATCTTAGAGAAGTACATCGCTCCTCGAAGTTGATCAAACAAGTCATCAATACGAGGTAAAGGGTATTTATTCCGGATGGTGACCTTATTCAATTATCTATAGTCCACACGTAACCGGGAAGAACCATCTCTTTTCTTAACAAACAACACTGGAGCACCCCATGGCAATGTGCTACGCCGTATAAATCCCTGCTCCAACAACTTTTGAATTTGATCTCTTAGCTCCCTCATTTCAATAGGACCCATTCGGTATGTAGCCCTCGCAATAGGCCTCATTCCCGGCGCTAAATCAATCACAAATTCAATCTCTCGGCTAGGAGGTAAACACGGTATCTCTCGGAATACATCCTCAAAGTCTTTCACAACTGGAATGGAACCCAAGGGAACGACTACATCCCTAGAAGTCACCTCGTCAATGCAATACAAATAAGTACAAGTACTCCCCTCTAAACGAGGTAAAACTACCAGGAACATTTCTTGTCCCGGCATGGCGAAGACTATACTCTTCCCGTAGAAATTTACAATAGCATGATATTTCATCAGCCAATCCATACCCAAAATTACGTCATACCCGACCATATCCAGGACGAGTAAATCAACCTCAAAACAGAAATTATCGAGAGGGATTTCTATATTTTTACAAACAAAGAAGATGAGTGAACCGTCACCCATAGAGGACTCCACACTATTAAAAGTTCTTTCGACAGATTTAATCAACTCAGTGGTCTGAGCAAAGCTCCTAGAAATAAACGAATGTTTTGCACCGGTATCAAATCAAACACGACCCAAATGTCCCTGAATAAGGAACTTACCCTCAATGGCTGGCGGTGCAGGCGGAGCTGGAGGAAGCATATCATCCTGAATATGGTAGACCCTACCGTATTGTAACTGACCCTATTGTGGGGGAGCAACTGGGTTAGGCACCTGTGGAGGGAATTGAACGTACGCCTGCTGTGGAGCTCGAGGAACCTGTCCCCCGATCAACTGAGGACATTCCCTCTTATAGTGACCCGCTTCCCCGCATTGGAAACACTGACCTATCATATTCTCGGCATTTCGACCACGATTGTTTCTAAACTGATTTACACCCTGGCCCTGCTGGCCTCTGCCTCCCTGACCACCACGTCCAGCTTGTTGTTGTGGGGCACCCTGACCTTGCCTATAATTTTTGTTCCCCGAATTAAACCCACCAGAACGCTGCCTCTTAGACAAGTCCCCCTGTTGAGGATCCCTTTCTTTCTGTTTACTACCCAAAGGTTGGGATGAGGGAAAGACTCCTCCTATAATCCCACCACCTCTCGGCCTTCCACCTTGCCCCAATATAGAGGTCTTCTTACCACTTTGCAAAAAGAGTCTATGCTCTTGGCAATGTAATAGAGCTACACTCATCACTTCCCCAAAAGTCTGTAAAGCAGGATTACCCAGCAAGTGTTGTCGGATCCTCCAGTTCAGCCCTCTCAAAAACTTTAAAACTTTCTTTTCTTCGGGAGTCACTTCATCCGGTACGAAGCTTGCTAAACGGGTGAATTCCTCCTCATATTCCGCTACTGACCTCTCCCCTTGTACAAGTTCCTGCAACCTCCTTATTATCTCCCCTTGAATTACGGGAGGAAAGTACTTATGATCAAATAAAACACAGAATTCAGAGATCGACATTGAATCCCTTTGTTCTGGCGTAGTCACGGACTCCCACCATTGTAATGCGGCACCAACCAATTTAAAAGTAGCAAGGACCTGTTTCCTATCCTCACCACACTCCACCATACGTAGATGGTGTTGAATATCATTCTTCCATTGATTCGCCTTTATAACATCCGAGCTCCCATAAAATTTCGGGGGCTGACCCTTCAGAAAAGATTCCGTAGCTCTCTCCCACGGAGAAGGTCCAGTAGGAACTTAGGCATCTAGCGCTCTCTGCTGAGCCTGTGGAACTTGTTGGGCCACTGCTGTCATGGCCGAATTAACGGCTTGAGCCACTATATTTGCCACATTTGCGGCATTAAATGTTCCTTGTGGCGGCGGAGGAGGACCAACATCCTCATCTAAGATCCTATTGCATCTCGCCAGGCGACCTCTTTTAGGCGGCATCTGAGATAGAGAAACAATAGAGTTAAAATTTCACTTAAAACAATCTATATTTGCAGAAGATCGTAAGCATAAACAACAAGTAGTCCTAACATTAGGCTCTATGTCAAAGAACGCTACGGTAGAACGTGACAAGTCCACAAGATCCAAAAGACTCAAGAACCTGATGTTCTGATACCATCTGTGACAACCCGTTCTCCGAAATAAGGGGTGGCCAGCCCGATACGTCGGCATAATGGAATCCTGGATGGATATCATCCTGAGAATCATATCAATAATTAGGTATATGGGTAAGCCACTCCATAAATCAGAAAGCAGGTTGTCAAAGTTTTAATTTAATAAAGATTTAAGGAATAAATTAAATAACCCAAATCTGACAAAAGTGGAATTTCCATGGAACATATAGATAATTATCCAAAACAATATACAATAAAAGAACCGAATAATCTGTCGTTCCACAGTTTCATCGCAATGTTTCAACAAACTAATATATAAACTACATACTACATCCATTAACAATTACAAAAGATGGGCCACTAGCCCGAATGTAAGACCCGATCATAACTAGATTCCAAAAAGGAGGGCGTCTAACAACATCCTGTAATAATCCGCAAGGTCATACAGCTCGTCAAAATCATAAGAAGGGAAATTCATAACGGGCGCCCTTGCGGAGGTGCACCTGAGGGGATACACAATATGCACAACATAAAAAATTAACGAGTCAGAGCCCGATTGATATATGATTCCCAGAAGAGTAAGAAACATGATAGATGTGGACAATGGATCGTACTTATATGAAATGAGAATCTAACAACCTAATCATAAAATATGATAATGCAATTATATAGGTTTCTAACAATTATAAAATTAAGCAAGAGAAATTAAATTAATTCTCATTTCTTTCCAGCACTTATCATTTTCCATTCCTTAACAGGAATATAATTACCATCACATATCTTATGGAAATTTGCATACCTCAAGTCCCACTTGAGTTAGAAAGGTTACATTCATATACATATAACGTTTCCAAAACCGCCCCCTCCAAGCTTCCTCACTGGGCGCCCCCCTAAATGACTATCATCTTCCAGGGCCTATCTATACAAGACAACCTGGGCACCTAAACGCACGTCAGGAAATGACCATATGCCCGCGAGTGAGTCATAACCACACCCGGAATTACCTCACTAGCGCAAAGAAACATAAACAAGACCGCATATGGCCGAGGACTATAGTCAGCCTGCATTCAATAGTCAGGGGACATCACCTCATGCGCGAGCTTCCCTTATGATAGGATTTAGAGAGGTGTGTTTAAGTAATTTAACAATTACTAAATCATCCCATTTTCATTATCATGAATCTCATGTGTTTCATTTTATTTGAAAAATTTATCTTTGAATATTTCTTATTCAATTTCAACATATCATTACGTCCCAAAGTATTCTCTAAACCATTTCTCGAATTCTCATAAGACCCAGGATTTTATATACCACCAAAGGGCTTCTAACATCTACACATATGGGCTTAGAACTCTAACTTTAACTAATTTCCCAAAAGAGAAGTGATACCTAAGTATCACTTCAAGTATCCCAAAACTAACCCCAAGTGATCCCACTCAACTATAAGGTAACGACCAAACTCAACTAGGACTCTAAAATCCTAGTTTCACTTCATACCAGAAGGGTCCTAGGTCATAATCCTAAAAAGAAGGGTGAAATTTTAAAGAGAAAAATAATTGAAAAATAGGTTTTCCGAATCGATTCGGACTAGCCGAATCGATTTGGGATATCAAAGGCGAATCGATTCGGACTAGCCGAATCGATTCGGTCTGGAAAAATGAGATTCTGCATAAGGACGAATCGATTCGGGTGAACCGAACCGATTCGGACAACCCTGGCTTGAAATCTGTCTCCTAGTAAATCGATTCGGCCAGGCCGAATCGATTCGATTCTGCAGAATTTCCAAATTTTTTTTATGGAGTCTTTGACTCCATATTCTACCCAACTTCAACCCATTCAAGTCCCTATCCTTTAAGGCTACCAAATGATCATAAATGCATCACCCAACCTAACTTTACCTCCAAACCATATCAATTAATCCTTCAAAGATCTAAAGCCCATAAATCAAACAAAACCCTAACTTCCATAAACCATCCATATCCATAAGTATCAATGCAAATTACTCTACTTAAATCATAAAATAGCAAGTAGATAACTTGCCTCAAGTTTGCAAGTTCAGAATTTGATGAAGTAGTAAGCAAGACAATCACCCAGGCTTCAATTTCTCCTATTCTCCCAAGATTTCTTCTTACTTTTTCTTTCTCTAGGCTTAACAAGGTAATTTGGGGAAATAGTGATTTACTCAAGACATAAATCATGGTTTAGATTAAAATTCCAGCTTAAGTGATTAACATGCGATAAAATAATACGCAAATTTCTCATGTAAGTTACTACCAGTCGAAAGTGCCTGGAAACCAGAAATATAATATGGTACACAATTTGACTATCACGAACCTCCCGGAACTAATGGCACCCTCCAAATTATCATTTGGAGATTTGTATAATTTATTTTTTAGGTTCCGGTTCCATTTTAAGCCAAATGTCATTTTTAAATCGTATGACGTTACCAAACATAATATAGCCAAATTCACCTCTACATACGGTAAATATGCAACATCATAGTAGATATTAACTTGCCTTCCTTAAATTAATACCTACTCTACAAATCAACATCTTTATCTAATCACTATAATTAGCAGATTAAATAAAAAAAATAGAATCTCAAAATCGAGGGTTGTTACATTCTTTTCTCTCTTGTACATATGTATATATTACATGTGCCCAGCCACAGAACCTTCTTGTTTAGGATCCTTTGGAAGGAACGTGCAGCAGCTTAGGTGGGAGTAGCAGGCCTCTTGCTTAGACGACCTCATTTTTTATTCCACTCCTAGCATTATTTTATCTAGTTGGGCATGTGTCTCCCTTTTCCATTATTCAGTTGTTTTATTGGATATTGTGATTCGTTTATTTCCAGTATTTACACTTAGGGATTTATTATTGTCAGGATGTTTTTCCTTTAAGTTTTAAATGTTGGAATCAATTAGTTGAATGTTTGATTATTTGGATTATATGTTCCAGGATAGTTGTTGTGTGATTCTTTAACTATGAATTATGTAAAGTTATAAATGTTGGTATATAAAATAAAATTGGGAAAGTAATGTCTAAAAATTTTTTTGACACTTAGCTTAATTATTTAGGGTGTTTAATTGGAAAAGTTATTTTTACGACAGTGATGCTAAGAATGAACCAGCCGTTCACCTTGATTATAATTTAATAAAGGATTGATCACCCGGTATTTAATTAGGCGGGGTGTCACAAGGGGCACCATTTGCTTACTCTCAAAGAAGGTAGTCAAGGGAAAGACCTAAATACCTTATAATGTTTTCTTTAGTTAACAGATAAGTACCAAGCCTTAGATAAAATAGATGAAATATGAATATTCTTTTTCCTAATATAGCCTTATTTCTAGTCTTCCATATCTCCCAACATGTGCACACCATCAGATATTTTAGATCCATTTCAAGTCTAGAACCACTAGAAAACCTACTCAAAGACTAGTAAAACCAGTCTTTACTACTATCACAAGGGATAACTGAAGAGGGTTTAAGAAGTGGGTATCTCTCCCAAAACTTCTTAACTTAAGGGTATCTAGTTAGTAATTGTTCAGTGATTTCCTTTTCATTTCCACAAATAATGCAAGTAGGGTCTTTTCTAAGTTTCTTTTTCTAAACGTTGTAATTAAAAACCAAAATCTCATTACATCATCTCCAAATAAAATTAAAAACCTAAGGGGGAGCTTAAATGGCCCACAAAATTTTCTAAAGGTTAGTGGGAGGGGGGAGGAAGGTTGAGGGGATTTTTGGGGCGAGGGGTAACATGATAAGAAGTAGAGACAGAGTGAGTGTCATCAATGGTGTGGGGACAAATTAAGGCCTTCCTATCTAGAGGGTAAATAAGGGGGATAGAAGAGGCAATGTGACTAGGGAATATGGTAGAAATAAGGTTAGCATCTCGAGGGAAAATAATATGGTTAATAAGGCCACTCACCTTAGAGAGATGGGCTGAAAAGGTTGAAGGGGGGGAATTTTCCATTAATCCACTTATCTTCCCATATGATTATATCCTCACCATTCCCAACCTGCCAAAACACTTGTTCCTTTAAGATCTCCCTACAAACACATGAGACTATTCCACGTCCAAGACCATCTTTTTTAACTATGGTCCTCCCAGAAAGTATAGTGGTTGAAATACATGATTTTAAGAGTCAAACCTCAAGCAGACTCGGGGTTAAAGAGGAGCCTGTAGGTTTTCTTAGCTAAAAGATCTTGATTTCATCTATAAAAGTCCCTAAACCATAATCCCCCATACTTTTTAGACTTAGAGATCCCCTTTCAAGACTTCCAAAGGATCCCTTTCCTATATTTATTACTTTTTCACCAGAAATTAACAATTTTTTAGGAAATATCATAACAAAACCCCTTAGGAAACTGAAAAATTGACATAGCATAGGAAACAAATGATTGGGGGACAACCATTATAAGGACCTTTTGTGTCCATGCCTCCCTGGTTAATTTCCTCTCTCCTTATCCAACTCGGGGGTTGGCGTTTGTGTGCGTGGTGGAGAGAGATAGAGGTCTCGCGCCCTTTATAGGAGCGCTTCGGCCATCATCGATGTGGGTGATATAAAGAGCTAGAGTCGCAAGCCTATTTTACACAAAATAGGAAAAATAACATGTTATCACCTTGAGAGAACGACATCAAAGACAAACTAATTCTTGCGAAACCAATTAGATCAGAAGTTTAGGGGGTAATATGCGAAATGGAAAGGTGTTAGGCACCAATCCCATCCTTTAGGTGTATCATGGGCTTATTTTCCTATTCTCCTTAATTTCTCCATGAAGTGTGTGTGTGTGTGTGTATATATATAAGTGGAGATCGGAATCACTTGACTCACATCATAGAAAAGATGGAGTGAGGTCATCCATAGGAGTATTCCCAAAATAATAATTAAAAATATGATGTGTGTACTTATCGAGATATTGATCATTATGATGAAACCATTATATGTGTTAGATAAGCAGAAAGTATGAATCAAAGTATTATATATATATATATATATATATATATATATATATATATATATATATGAATAATGTAGGGATAAAATAGGAAAAAGAAGGAAAATAAGAAAATCAGACTCGAGTCTCGAGTTTTAGCCCAAGAAGCCTACATAACATATAAAGGCATCAAAGTTCACGTAGTTCGTATGCAACATGAGGGTGGGGTTTATCCCATAAATTCAAAGGGGGATTTTATTATATGTGTGTGTAAGAAAAAAGGTGTTTTTAGTTTTGAGAAAATGTGGTGAAGAAAATCCTATTGGAATTTATAGGTGTAACCCTCCTTTTCTTGTTTTGGGTTTTTTAGTAAAAAATATATTATGTGCTATATTACTAATAAAGGATTGAAGATTAATATGTGCATGATATAAAGTAAAATCTAAATTAATAACTTATATAATTAATGCAAAAATAAAGAAATTTAAAGAGAGGGAAGAATGTTTGGACCTTATTTGGAGACTTGGAGATTAATCATTATTTATGATGATCTTCCTTGCAAGTGGGTGAAGAATTTCGGGGGATTTTTTCTAAATTGGGTGTGAAAGTGTTGGAAATGAAAAGTGGAGAAATTTTTCAAACAAGGAAACCTTCGTGACTTATGAAAAATATTTTTGAGATCATTGAAGTTGATGTTTCTTGGGTTCCATAGAAGATGGTATCATGATCTCCTAATATAGGGTTAGGGGAATACCGATTGACATTGTCCTTTCCCTACCTATTGGAAGGTAACCCTAGACACATTGTCGATATGCAGGGAAATGGAACTACCAATTGGCAGTCTCGTATAGATTTTTCAAAAAATGGTTATAAAATGAAATTCGTAAATCCAAATCGTGCACGAGGCATACCGCTGGAAAGGTTATTAAGATACCTTTGAGAATCCTTTGATGCACTTCCAGTTCTAGGAGTTGAATTTTGTTCAAATGGGGCTAGGAAGCGTCTATCGATCCTTTGGATAGGAGATCGTCGGACGACGATGGATCGTTAGTCCAAATCATAAGTTTGAATTATGCACGGGGTTTGGAAATTTTATGCAAGGCAATTCAATGTTCCAATGATCTTCGCTTGGTTCAGAGAGTTGACTTTGGTCAAACGAGGCCCAAAAGTGGTTGGTGATCTTTCAGAGTGAAACGTATCATTCGTCCGTACAAGAAGGCTGATTTGTGCATGTGGTAGACCATTGAAAAGGGTATTCATTTCCCTTTGAAGATCCATTCAGTCTCATTTGAGCTAAAGAGTTGACATTAGTCAAACAGAGCCCAAGAGCACTCGGTGGCTTTCAGATCAGTTTTTGTTGATTGGGGTCAAAATGGGGCTCAAGAGCGCCCAGTGGCCTCCAGATTAGTTTTTGGTAGTAAATTGGTTCGTTTATCTGAACCGTTATGCCAATTTATGCATAGGGTAGACCGTTGGAAAGAAGATTCATATCCCTTAAAATATTCATTGAGTTTTTGCTTTGACAATGGAGTTGACCGGAGTCAAATGTGGCCCGAGAGAGACTGATGGCCTCTAGATCGGTACTCAGAGTACGACCTTGGTTTTGTAATGAATTGGGGAGGTGCTAGGGACCTAAGGAGAGATTATGTGGTCCTAGAATGTGGTGTTTAGACCTCTTTACCATCTTGACTGAGGAAATGTTCTTTCCAATCCTCCATCTTCTATAAAATTCTCACCTAAGCCTGTTAAGTGTTCCTTTCTTTGACTTACCCACTCAGAGGGAAGCCCTAAATACTTACCTGGGTTGTCTAAAATGAGGATATTCTGCCTATGGGAACCAACCAATTTAGAGGATAAGGTCATGTTGCCGCTATAATTAATCATAGACTTAACTAAGTTACTGAGTTGACCAGATACTTCACAATAACTTTTTAGACATCCCAAAGTTGCACTTTTATCCTCAATCCCTTTAAAGAAAAAGAGAGAATCATCAGCAAACAACATGTGTGAGATAAAGGGATCAGAGAGATTAACTTTAATACCCATAAATATATGATCACTCATAGCTTTAGAAATGAGAAGGGATAGACTATTAGCTACAATGATAAATAGAAATGGGACAAAGGGTCACCTTTCTTAAGGCCCCTTGGTGTATTGAAAGAAGAATTATTATCCCCGTTGATAAGAATCCTAAAAGAGACAGTATTAACAACATCCATAACCAAACCCACCCGTTTGATATTGAAACCAAAAGCTAAAAGTGACTCTCTTAAGAACCCCCATTTAACTCTATCATAGGCCTTGTTCATATCTAATTTAAGAGCACAATAAAAACCCTTCCTCTTCTTTCTCTCCTAAGGAAAGCAAACTTCTCTTGGGCCACAGTAATATATGCTGACACCTCAACTCATCTTATTTTTTAGTTATGATTTGAGAATATTCTAGTATTACTCATTTTTTTAAAGTTCATGAAAAGTTAAACCAAAAAATCATCTCACACAAAAATTCCTTTGGAAGCTTTAAACGTCATAAAAAACGAAATTTTAATATAGTTTGAGATGCTCGTCAACCTTCTTAAATGGAGGAGTCAATACATTTTTATGAGACTAGCATACAACATGTGCGATTCACGAATGATTTACAATAAACAAATATAATGATAATTGTAAAAAATAGTTAGTATATATATATATATATATATCATAAGTTCAATATCTTATCTTAAATTCATTATAAAGGTTAATGTGTACATAAATAAAACTTCTATATTATCTTTAAATATTTTTTATTATATAAAAACTATTTTTTTTAAAACAACTCCAAAACAACTGTACGTGTTTTATATAAAAAAATGTACATATTTTTATTTATTGTAATTTAAAAAACCGTGTGTCATTTATAGACACAAACTTATAGTTTTTTCTATAACTAAAATGTCAAAAATGTTTCTATAAGCAATTTTTATAATTTATAATAAAAATAATTTCGATATTTTGAATTTAATTTTAACTTAAAAACTATTTTTTATAAATAAAAACTTCAAAAAAAATAAACTATACGTATTCATATAAAAAAAAATTGTACAAACTTTTATTTGTTTTCAGTTAATTTTTTTTTAATGTCATTTATAAATAAAAACCTAAAGTTTTTTCTATAAATACAACATTAAAAATGTTTTTTTAACCAAAAACCTTTTTATTGATATAAAAATAATTTTGAATTTTTGAAAACTTTTTTCAAATTTGCTCTTGAAATAAAAACGTTATATATATGCATTGGTATTAGTAGCACTGTGTAATTTGATTTGAGTGGATAATGATGAAATGAGATTAATTATATCTAGATTGTATCAAATCGAAAGATGAATTAATGGAGTCGAGAATGGATCATTTTTTAGTTTTTAAGCGACTTTTGACTTATTCATTTTTTTTGTTTCAAAAAGATTTTTGATTAATCCATTTTGGTGGTAGGAAGCATTAATTTTAGGAGGAGATAAACATATTTTAGTAGGGAATATTAATTATGATTTCACCTCTAGTACTATTGTATTAGGGGAATAGTTTAAATTACGTTTTCAAAACCAAAGAGGACTTCAATCTATTAACTTTTGTATACCATGTCATTAATTTTAGTCCCATTGTGGACTCCAAGTCCTCGAGGATTAGGATGAGTTCCAACCTAACTAATAAATATGCAGAGTGATGGGGTGGTGCGAATGCCTGAATGCTTTAATTTTCAAAAGACTAAAAGTGCGGGAGCGGCACCAAAGCGGCTTTAATTTATTATTTTTAAATTATATATTTATATAAAAACATATATATATATATATTTTACAAAAAATATAATTACTTTTCATTACATTTAAAATAAATTTATTTTTCTTGCCAAGTAGCTACAACTATAAAACTTAAAATGGAACATATTAAATATAAAAGAAACATACTTGATAACTGGTGTGGATGAAATGAATTGCTAGATATCAATGGTTTGAGGATGAGGAATATAGGCGTAGGGTTGTGTCTCAGCATGATAAAGCACTGTCATTATGTATACATAGGGTAGATGGATGAATTGAGAACTGACATTTTCTCCAACTATCATGACATCTAAAAGGTGAGATTGGATGTCATCTACCTGTAAATACAAATCCTAAAATTTGACACTGCGACTTGTAAATGTTCAAGTCGCGAATTCACAGTGACTTCGCATAAAGATCATGAAATCGCAATTTCAGAGCGAGTGCGGTAACCAAATCTGGTGAATTCATGTGACTAGGGTTCCAACTCGACACTAGACCACTCAACAAAGCCTATATGAGAAACATACCCATTCGTGTATTTTTTTTTCAAAAGTAAATTTCATTATGATAAGTAATGTTTGATCCACTGAGTCCTTTTACACTTAGTTCACCTTAATTATTAAGTTACAAAAAATTCGTGTTCTATTTTTTTTGACAATTTTTTTCCTTAGAGTTTAGAATATGAGAATAACGAGTGTTTGAGAGTGTTTTATTTGGTGAATGACTTTTTGTATCAAAATAAAAAGATTTGAATTAAATATTAATTAAAAAAATTCTGAGGAACTTTTTGTTGAATGACCCAATTCCCATTAACTAAGAATAATTATATAATAGGACATCATAGTCTTTTTTTTCATCCATTAATTTGACTTAAAAAAAAACTTCCCTTTTTTAACTTGAACTCGCCGTCTTTGGGACAGAAACAATTTGACCCTAGTATGTATTGCCCAATAGTTAATTTTTTTAGGATATTTTTTGCCTTGCTCGTATTTTAGTTTCAGCTTTATTCCAAAATAAAAATCAACCTGTATGATGTGAGTCGTCTTTGAATTGTAATTGAAACATTGAAGACAAAGTTTTAGTATCGTTACATTGCATACTAGAACCGACAACTTTGCAATCATGGTTCGGTAAACTTTTATGGTTTTTTAATTCCTTAAGTTTTATTTTCAAATTAAGGAAGTTGTATGACAAAATATTTTATAAAAAGAAAAATATTTTTAAATAATTGCCTTTTTATATGGGGTTTTGAATTTTGGATTGTTGTTCGAAAGACAACTTCCACGTACAAAATTTACTTCACATTATAAGCATTTTTAGCAAACAGAGGACCTTGTATGTAATTTTATTTTGCATGATAAACTCTCATGAGAAGTCAAATTTTCTTTAGGATCTTGAATTGCTTCCAAAACACCTCGTATGAAAATAAATTCACATGAGGTCCCTGTTGCGCTAAAGCAAGACTATCTCTAGCGACCAAGACGATAAAACTCACTCGGGAATTTTATCAAACACTTGGTGTGCGGAAAACACCCAAGACCTTGTTCCCAAAATGAACTAGTGTGCAAACTCCCAATCGAATCAACCAAACATCAATGAAGAGACAATAAGAACATACAAGCAATCATCAAAGCAAAACAACAACGATATACCGTGGTTCACCCGAATTTGGGCTACATCCACAAATGGTAGGATATCTTCTTTCTATAGATAAATGGAGGAACCCAAAAGTTATACACACACAATTTATCTCTCTTAGAAAGTCACTCACAACCTCACAAGATCTCACCCCTCAAATGGGAGTTCTATCTCTCTTTAGCTTTGATAACTCACAAAATAGCTCTCAAACTTGTCCTCTCTCAAAACCTAGAAATGACACTTGTATTTATAGATTTGAGCCAAAATGGCAAATTTGTAAATAAACCAAAACTGAAAAAATAGGAGAGCCAAAATCAACAAACTCCACCTTGGCGATCCTGACGATCCAACCAATCTCTAGAATGCTGAAATTGAACCCGCTTGAAGACTGTCCCACCATCTACCAAGCTAATGCGATTCCCCCAGGCGATCCTCACGATCCAACCGAACTCGGAATGCAAACATCAAATCCGCTCTAAGATCATCCCGACATCTAACAAGCCAATACGCTCCACTCGACGCTAAGCCACCTCAAACTTCAACCATGAAGTGAGATACCGCAAGTCTTCACTCCAAGACTCCAAACGACTCCACCCGCCGAGGAACCAAGTTCTAAACTAAGAACTCCCCTGAATGCTTCCCATGTAACCATACGGTGAAGCTCGCTCCTCATGTAACCCGGTGAGTACACCCCCACACAATACATATAGCATACACCTTCTTTACACGAAACATTCAAACACATCAACACCATCTTCCACCTTGAGAAATAACCACGGATGAGAGGGAAAATTCCTCACCTCCCACACCCTCCAAATCTCACCCTC
This sequence comes from Sambucus nigra, assembly GCA_949130495.1. Taxonomy (NCBI): domain Eukaryota; kingdom Viridiplantae; phylum Streptophyta; class Magnoliopsida; order Dipsacales; family Adoxaceae; genus Sambucus; species Sambucus nigra. The sequence continues at coordinate 343,456,760 of OX422207.1, read as the reverse complement.
GAAAGATGTACCAAGTCTTTGTCACGAAGAAATCCCGTTTTCCAATGCTCGCAAACAATAACTCATCGGCCCACCTTGAACTAGCTACACACACCTCGAATCCATCACAGTCCTACACCTCCTCGATTCGAATCGGCCAATGCATGTGTGCAACTAAACCGGGTCAACATCACCCATTGGCCCTGGAGGGGGACTTCGATCCATCCCCTCCACGAGTAGGTATTCTCCCATCACTACCGTCTACTCTTGGAAAGCTAGCACCCAATGTCTCCGCTTTGTTCACAAACGAGACATGCCTCGAACGTTCGATCACTTGTGCACACCGCTTCCCAATCTTCCTCGAAGTTTGATTTAGACGATACAACCCCTCTCTCTCCTCTCCCCTCGCTAGGACCATACAACCGCGTGTGACTTTCAAGACTCTACCCGCCACCGACACCCGGCAACCCTTGGAATCCAAACGGCTAATGGATATCAAATTCTTTCGCAACTTTGGGACATAGGCCACACCACCCAAAGTGCGTTCCACCCCATCGAACATCTTGAGTTTCACCGTCCCGACACCCTCAACGGAAACCTTCTCTCCGTTAGCCAAAGACATGGAACCTTTTCCATTTTCTGTGAAAGTCTCAAAATATTCCCTTTTGGAGCAAACGTGATCCGACGATCCCGAATCTAATATCCAATCATCTTGGGAAAGAGAGTTAACCTTGGAGATTGTGAGAAGTTCTCCAAGTTCATCTTCATAATTCGCACTCGCTACCGTTGCCCTCTCGGAATCAACCTTTCCCTTAACCTTGTCGTTCCACAAAGGACATTCTCGGATCATATGACCCCATTCCCGGCACTTGTAGCATTTCGGCCCTTTACCACCAACGCCTCTCGATCTAGACCTACTACCGTCATTAAATCCCCGGTTGGAGTTCCTCCCGCCATTTTGCCCACCTCCGTCTCTCGCCATAAGGCCTTCATTATGGGAATACCCGTCACCTCCACCTTCCTTCTTTCTCATCGTGACATGAGATTGAATATCTTGCACAACCTCGTTGCACCGGAGCGTAGACTTCCCAAACATGAGCGTGGTCACAAAATGCTCGTATGAATCGGGTAATGATGCAAGCAACAACAATGCTTGATCCTCCTCAATGAATTGAACGTCTATCCGGTTCAAGTCATTTATCAAGGCATTAAAAACGTTGATATGCTTCATCATATCCTCACCCTCCTTCATCTCAAGCTTGAAGAGTTTCTTCTTGAGGAACAATTTATTTGACAACGACTTTCCCAAATAAATCTCTTCTAGCTTATCCCACATGCCTTTAGCCGTGGTCTCCGCTATCACATTATTCAACACATCATCCGTGATAAGCATCTCAATACACGAAGCCGCTCTTTGATCAATGTCAATCCACTCGGCATCGATCATGCCTACCGGTCGTCCCTCTACCCCAACAATGCTAATTGCCACCTCTGTTGGACAAGAACGCCTCGCATTCGTCTTTGCCATAACCCGAAATTGATCTTCTCATCAAAAGCCTTCATGTCCGTCTTCATTGAGCCACTTGATCCATAACTCGGATCCCATCTCTTAGAGACTCCGCTCGTAGAGGTTGATTCTCGAGTACTCTCCACATTTTCCGTCATTTGGAACAAAAACAAAAGCTATGCCAAAATTGCCAAAATTGATTCAACCTCGAACCAAAATACCGGACAAACAATGCAACCAAAGCTCTGATACCACTTGTTGCGCTAAAGCAAGACTATCTCTAGCGACCAAGACGATAAAACTCACTCGGGAATTTTATCAAACACTTGGTGTGCGGAAAACACCCAAGACCTTGTTCCCAAAATGAACTAGTGTGCAAACTCCCAATCGAATCAACCAAACATCAATGAAGAGACAATAAGAACATACAAGCAATCATCAAAGCAAAACAACAACGATATACCGTGGTTCACCCGAATTTGGGCTACATCCACAAATGGTAGGATATCTTCTTTCTATAGATAAATGGAGGAACCCAAAAGTTATACACACACACAATTTATCTCTCTTAGAAAGTCACTCACAACCTCACAAGAACTCACCCCTCAAATGGGAGCTCTATCTCTCTTTAGCTTTGATAACTCACAAAATAGCTCTCAAACTTGTCCTCTCTCAAAACCTAGAAATGACACTTGTATTTATAGATTTGAGCCAAAATGGCAAATTTGTAAATAAACCAAAACTGAAAAAATAGGAGAGCCAAAATCAACAGTCCCCTCGTCCAAAGATCTCGTTCAAATGAGGTCTTCCCTTATTTTAATGAGAGTCTGCTTTCCTCCAGAATCCTGTATACAAAGAGGAGCAACCTTGTTTTACAAAACCCAATTCTAATGTTTTGAGGGAGCTTTTCGAGAGGAATAATTTAAAATGCATGTTTTCCAAATAAGATTTTGTTTACAAAGCCCTTATAATCTTTCACTATAATATGTTATCATGAGAACTTGTGTCGGCTTATTGTGCACCAGTTGGAGCTTGGTGTATACTAAGGCTTGAGGGCTCTGTAAGCTATGTTGGGCTCTGTAAGCTATGTTTATTGGAAGCATTTGATTGCTAGTACGGACAAAGACATCGAAGCAGAGCTCGATGTTTGGGACTTTATGGCTGTGATCCTATTCTTGTATGTAAGTCGTGTTTTTCACATTGTAAGACCTAAAACATTATAGTACAAGTGGAATTATTGGGATCGGTGAGATAGTTGTTTTTCCTATTAGGGCTTCCACTCTAAATATAGTTCCTTGTATTTATATATTTTTATAATTTCCTCATCAAATTGAATTAAATAATTTTATTCTATAAAATTACAAATTTGTTTAATTAAAATAATAATTTTCTTCTAAGTATGCATAAATTAGATTAATTAATTGGACTTAAATGCCTAGGCTCATAATTTTTCAAATGGGTATTAAAGTTGGTATTCACTATGAATCTTTGGGGTATGTGTCAAAAGGGTTATCCAATCACACATCCCCCTGCATTTAATGGTGGCAATTATGCCTACTGGAAGTGTATGACCTTTTTCTTGAAGTAACAAAATGAGAAGGTTTTTTTAAATATAGTTAAGGGATGGAAACGTCCCACGGAAAAATAGGGAATATTGATACCCTTAAGCTTGAGAAGATGCTGTTTAAGTATGGGCACATGTTAGCTAGCTATAACTCTAAAGGTTAAATTTTATTTATAACGAAATTACACCGAAGAAGAGTTCCATCATATCTCAAAGGGTACTACTTCCAAGGAGGTGTGATATATTTTTCAAGCCATCCATAAGATTACTTATATTATAAGGGTCCCAAAGATCATACATTTTACCAACCAACTTAAGTTGGTTATATATTATTGATAGTGACACCTTCGATGATTTCTAACCTTGAATTTGATGGAAGTTCTTAGCTCATAGTTAATATCGAATTGTGCCAACTCTAGAGACCACTTTGTCATTTTATTTGAAAAGTCGACCTTATTTAGAAACTTATGAGTAGTAAGTATGTGTGAATTTCTATAGGATGAGACCCTCAAAGTAATGCCTCAGTTTTTTAGAAAAACATTACCAAGGCCAAAGAAAGCTTCTCAATAACCATATACAACCTTTGAATGTCAAGGAAAGAGTGGTTAGTGTAGTACGCAAGTTTCTACCCTCCGTCATCCAATACCAATGACTCACTACTTATGTGTTGTGAAATGGCAAAGTACAAGTGGAGATTCTCACCATTTATCGGCATTGAAAATAACAGTGGGGATCTTAGGTACCTCTTGAGTTGCTCCAATACCAAATCACATTATAGTGTCTAGATTGTTGTGTTCAATATATTTAATTCTTGAATGAAAGGAAAACACTTATCTGATAACCTTGGTATAAATTGATTAAGCACTACCAACATTCTAGTCAGAACATATACCTCCCTAAGCTATGAAAGGCCTCTTAACCTCTTGTAAGGCTTTAATCTGACCCATATTTGCCTCTATACACCTTTGGGTGAAATAGTAGCTTAAGAAATTTCCTAATCTAACCCCAAAGGAGAATTTTGATGCATTGAGCTTAATTCTATAATTTTCAAGGATCTTGAACTTTCATGGAAGACCTTTAATGTGCTCGGTGACGAGATTTATCTTTACAATCATGTCATAGATGTAAACTTCCATTTTTGAACCGATTTTCTTCCTAAACATCTTCGCCATCAATATCTAGTAAGTCTACCCGGTATTATTGAGGTTGAATGACATCACTTTGAAGAAACATAATCCCAATATAGTGAAAAATGAAATCTTTTCTTAGTCGAAGCCTAAAACTAGTATTTAATGAAATCTGGAGTAGGTGTCTATGAAGCTCATCCATTTATATCCCACAGTTGAATTGACTAACTAATCAATCACAGAGAATGGAAAGATATCTTTGGGGTATACCTTGCTGATATCAGTAAAGTCCATATAAACTCTCTATTTACTAGTTTTTTTTTGGACGACCATTGTGTTAGAGATCCAAATCTCAAAATTGAACCTCATTGATGAAGTTAGCGTAAAGTAGCTTATTAATTTCATCATCAACCTCTTTGACCTTTTCTAAAGAATATATCCTTGGCTTCTGCATGATAGGATGAATAAAAAATTGACATAAGACTAGTTACTAACAATTTCTGGATCAATTTCTAACAGATCATAGGGCTTTTAAGAGAGAATGTCAATATTTTTTTAAGAACTCAACTAGGTTATTTGGTTCCTATTTTGGAAATTCTAGGATGATGAGGAACTACTTCCCTAATTTTTTTTGGATATGAGGAATTACTCATAATTCTTCCATTACTCGACCAACAAGGGGCAGTTTTGTCTTTTCAACCCCAAGATGAGAACCCTTTACTGTTATGTATTGATCACGCTCAGAGTCAACATTCTCTACGCCTTTCTTATACTAAGATAACTTTTTCTTGGTGGCGGAGATGAAATAACTCTAAAATATTGCCCAACCATCCTTGATTTCCATTTATCCTTTAATAGTCATTGAGTTCAGGTTCTGGTGGAGTGAAGACAGCATGACCCTGTTGGGTATCAATATACAAAGAAAACTTTCTGCCCCAAAACTTTGATTAATCATGCTACAAAAAGTGGAAAACAAAAACTAAGTTTAAGAGATTAAACCTAGGTTATGAATATAATACTTTTGCGGATCATATTACATCCGAATATGGAGAAAATGTATTGATGAATATGAGAGTAATATTTTCTTTTGCTCCTCAAAATTCTTACATGTGTTCACTGAAATGCTTGGATCTTCTAGTATATGATCCTCCTAAACCTAGGTAAGTGGATAGGAACATTTACAGATGGAAACCTTTTATTTTGAGTGAGATATGGACCTATCTTTCTAAGACTCTTCACAAAGAAATGAATATTGTTTTCTCTCCCCACTCTATAAACCTTAATATTGATTATGCAGATTAAAAACTTAACTTACACCAATATATATTAGTATAGCCTACATAGTCGAAATTGACACCAAAGTCCACGTACATAGAAACAACGCAAGCATGTAGTTTAATTTATAAGCATGAAACTAAAGTTTTCTATTTTGTGAAGAAAACTTTAATTTGGGATTTATGGATTAATCCACTTTTTTTGGAGTTTTATGAAGATAATTTTTGTGAATATATAGAGATACTTTTTTTATTAGAGGCAAGAAACTGGAAACTAAGTGTACAAATATGCTAAACTAGTAAAGTGTAAGAAATGATGCTTAATAATAAGCTTGAATAGATAGAGTTTAAACTTTCTAAGAAAATTGGAATATCATTTTGAAGAGATGCAAGTTGATTTTGTTGGGTGATGTAATGGTGTGAAAAGGTGAGGTGAGAGTGAGGTAATGGTATATTGGAGAGAATGTTTGAAAATGGATATTTTGGAAAGTTGCGCACTTATCTCGAGAAAACCCCCCCTAAATAGTGGGGACAAAGATTCATTAAATGGGAAACCCTAAAGGGGACAAAAGACAAAGCTACCCCAGGGGGGCATATACCTTGGCCTTCCTATTATCATCGGTGCCAGACTTGGCGGCCAAGTAGGGTTTTATGTGCTACTAACGATATGACCAACGTAATGATGGAAGGGGTCAAGCTAAGTAGTAGGTTTTCAGGGTGTCTAGGCCTTGATACTTGGGCATATGGACTACACTAGTGAACCAAGATAAATAAATACAGTGGCTTCAAAATAATTACTCAAAAATCCCAAATTACATCATGGTAATTTATTTCCTTTTTTTATTTAATCATAATTAATTCCATTAAATAATTATGACCGAACTCTAATTTAATTATCTCAAAATTACTTCGAATAATGATCTTTTTTTTGCAAATTTGACTTGTTAGATAATGTGAATCCATTTATTAAGTTTTCAATACCCGTTTGTTTAACTCAATTTTTTGCTAATTTATTTTCACCATGGTCTATTCAATTCCTTGATTTTTGGACTGAACTTATTTTCTAATCCAACCAATTATAAAATAATCCAATAATCAAGTTCACTTGTGGAAATAACTTTTCTAAGTCCATATATGGGTATTACAATCCAAGATCTTTCTTGGACGTGAATTTTCTATGAATTATGATCTCAAACCTTTTCACACAACCATTTACCTACTTGTAGGGATCTATTGACCAGATATAAAATTTAATTGCACCTATAATACTAAAAGAAAAAATCATACAAACATTATAATACTCATAACTCTATGGATTAAGAATCTATGAACCCCTTGAAAATAGTGTGAGATTTCCTAAGTTTAATCAAGACAATCGTTCAATTTAAGTCTCATAACTAATCCTATTCAAAACATTTCTGAATGTACCAATCACAATCCTCTTTTGAATTTTCATGAAAGTTCTTAAACCTTCAGAAAGATTCCTGTAATTTGAGATAAACTACTAGGATAATACATGCAACTATACTGATAGTATGTCAAATCCATATCTAGGTTTTGAAATATTCAGTTGTACTAAAATCAAAATTCTGATCTTCTGTGATCAAGCCAAATCGAACTCACCGAAATTACTACTAAGTACAATTGGCTAACATTATAAATACTATATTTAAAACATAAATATAAATTGCTCTCACAAACATGATTCTTATTTCAAATAAACTAGACAATCTTTTTATTAAAAAATCAAATTATCATTACATGGTTTTACGAATGGAAACCCGCAATCTCCCACTTAGTCTTAAAGCTATTTGCTTATGCATTTGACTCATATTCCCACTACATGACTATCAAAAGTCTTATATCGTGATATATTTATAAAAGAATTCACCAGGTTGTCCTAAGATACAATCTTGGTCACATTGATGTCGCTTCTTTTCCTAATCTCCCGAATAAGGTGACACTTACAATCAATCCGCTTTTCACTCTTATGAGTTCTTGATTCTTTCAAATTTCCAAACACACTGCTATTATCATAATAGCATATAATTTTCGACTACACTAAAGTAACTACACCTAAGTCAACTAGGATGTTCTAGAGCCAACTGTCTCCTTCGCTGCCTCTGAAGCGGTAACATATTCGGATTCTAGGGTAAAATATGTAATTTATGACTACATGATACTCCTCCAAATTATGGATCCACCTCGTAGCATAAATACATATCCCAAGGTTGATCTACTAGAATCCCTATCTGACTAAAATTTGAGTCAGTAAATCGAATGGGTACTAGACTATCCACTAAGTAAACCAACAAATAATGTCCCATCCTTTTCAGGTACTTAAGAATGTGCTTAATAGAAATCCATTTCTCTTCACATTGGTTACAATGGACTCTGGTGACCTTGCCAATATCGAAGAAGATATTTGGTCTTGCATGAAGCATAACATACCTGAGGCTGGCCATTCCTATTGCAAAAGCTATATTCCTTATTCTCTCTATCTGATCGGGTATCTTAGGACATTGATACTTAAATAAAGAAATTCCATCTCTAAAAGGGAGAAATCAATTATTAAAATCATTGATGCTAAACATTATGAGCACATCATCAATATAAGTGTCTTGGGATATGCTCAACATGCTAATGATCTGATTAGCTTCTCCTATGTACTTCATATTCAACTCACTAGAAAATAACAATTTTATACAAGACAATACACCCACATAGTTCCCTATTAGTATAATATCAATAACGTAAAGTAATAAAAATACTACTACATTTCCGCTATGCTTCTTACAGATTCATTCAAATATTGATGAAAAAACAAAATATTTTATTGCCCCATCAAATTGAATGTTGTAAGAACTTTCCACTTTCTTAAGTCCATAAATGGATTTCTTAAGATTGGACACCTTTCTTTCTTGGCCATTTAATATAAATCCCTTAAGTTTCATAATATAGATGCACTCCTCGAGACTACCATTCAAGAACACTATCATCATGTCCATTTCCCAAATCTGGAGATCGAGATGAGTCACAGTGGATAAAATAATCCAAATAAACTTTAGCTTTGCTACTGGAGAAAAGGTTTCATCATAGTCAATCCCCTCATTTAGAGTAAACCCTTTCTCAACAAGCATTGCCTTGAAGGTTTGTACCTTCTCGTCTACCCTTCTTTTTTCTTATAGAGAAATTTGCATCTGATGGGTTTTATCATATCTGGTAAGTCTACAAGTTCAAAAACTTTATTTGAATACATCGAATTCATCTTGGAATTCATAGGCTTTATCCAATGCTTAGAGTCTTTATTTTGGCAAGACTCTTCTTAGTTGTCGGGGTTCTAGTTTGTGCTCCCCTAGGTTCTCACCAAAGTGTTCACCCAAATACACTAGCCTATTATTTTGAGATACGACTCTCCCACTATGATGTGGCTCCATTTGTGATCAAATATATTTGATATGTCTATCATGATCATCGATAATACTCCCACTTCCGCTAGGCCATGTACTATCGATATCAAGTTATATTTCATCAATTACTTGGTCTTTCCCACTTAGATCTTACAAGATAATCTTGCTGTTGGGCTTGTGGTTTATCATATAATCTTCCTTTAAGTATCGAGAATTGGGGTTAACCAATACCTATGGTCCTTAGGATTATAAAATAAACCACATTGGGTTCCTTTTTGATAACCTGTAAAGAGACATACTACTATGCTTGATTCCACCTTATCAATCTCCTTCCTCAACCCGTGTTGGATAACCCAAATATTGAACACATAATAGACTAAGTTAGAACCCATTCCAAAGCTTTGTGGGAGTTATTATGACCACTAAGAAGGAACTAAGTTCCGAAAATAATTAGTTGTCTTTAATACATGACCCCAAAAAGAATTTAGAAGATCCTAATAACACAACATGGATATAATAATGTCCAAAGGAGTAATGTTCATGTCTCTGCTATACAATTTTACTATGGAGTGACTAGAGAAGACAATTAGGATGTATTCTCGATCTCCAAGAAGTGATTCTTAAACTCTCCCAAAAGGTATTCTCCTCCATGACCAGATTCTACAGTTTAGATTAGATAACAATGCCCATGCTCCATTTAAAACTTATACACTTTAGACTTATCAAATGACTCAGGCTTGTGATGCATAAGGTAAACGCACCCAAACCTCGAGTAGTCATCAATGAAAGTGATGAAGTACTCATAGCGACCTCTTTCATGAATTGTCATAGGGCACAATAAATCATAATCAATGATTTCCAACACATCTTTGTCTCTATAGATTCTGACCATGAAATGATTCCTGGTAATTTTACCCTCAAAGAAGGATTCAAGACTCAAACTGCCTCCATTTCCAATAAACTTAATTGTATATTTAAAAAATCTTTAAATTCTTCTTAGATTAATATAACCTAAGCGTAAGTGCAAAAGTTACGTTTGGTTCAACTTATAAGGGTATTTCCTCTAGAGTTTATTTCTATTTAAGTTATTCATTTAAATATTAGTCATTAGTGGTGAGACATGACTTATAATAAAAAATCATTTTCCAATGCAGCAAAATAGATAAGAGATTTTCATTTCTATTAAAAACACCTTAATTAAATATAAACAAAATATCCATTCAAAATCACTTTAGTAACTAAAATCATATTTCTTTTAATACTAAGGACATAAAAATAATCTGCTAATATTCACTTTCTTTCTTCACTAAAATGTAATGATAAATTTTCTACTTCTACTACCGATGTCCTACTTTGCTCACCCGTGAACATAAATGTTTCTCCCTCATGGATATCCATAGTTACCTAAAATCCCTACAAACAATTGCAAGCATGATTAGTAGTTACCGAATCTACATACAGGTACATTGCACCATAAAAAATGTGAAAATGACTAAGGAGAAATTACCATTTCCATTCTTCCTTATTAAGAAGACAAGGGATTGTTTCTTTCAGTGTCTTTAACATTTCCAGATATAACAGTTTCTTTTCAACATCTTGCCTAGTACTTGATATTTTAAATCATTTTAACAATCATAAAGTATGCCTGAGACATTCTTCTTCTTCTTCTTCTTCTTCTTCTTCTTCTTCTTCTTCTTCTTCTTACCTTGATGGACAAAAGAAGATGGGACTTTTTTAATAACCTAATCCACACTCTTACGCTTCGTGATATTATCCATATCTTGGAGTTCCTAAAGAGGTTTCACCAAAGAGTAATAAAATTTAGGCGAAGCTATTTAAATGAATATGGTAGTGATTAGAGCACAAAATCTACCTAGGTTTCCCCATTAAATTCAGATCCAAACACCTCCAATTTTCCTAAAATGACATCATCTTAAGAACATGTGCGTATATGGGAGTACCATATAGTATATTAGTGTTAACCAACCTTGCCATAACATCTAGCCTTGAGATATGGTTTTGATCCTTAAACATAGCCCTAAGGTTCATAATAATGTTGTAAGCACTTGGTATGTGTTGATATTAGTGTTGTAATACATAGGTTATAAAAGCCAATATGTATCAACGAGCCATCTGATCCGTGACCTTTTCCACCACTGATAATCTCGGACATCTCAATTAGATGCCTCCTCATTAATCTTGACAGGACAGGTTTTAGTTAAAACAAGCCTATAATCCTCAATAATTAATAAAATGTCTAGGTTTCTATTCTAGTTAATACAATTCATACTAGTTACCTTATTTTCCTTTAAGATTAAAGCAAGTAGGTTAAATGGTGAGCCCATTTTGAAATATGAGAATAAGGAATTTATTTCAAAATAAACATGTGAAAATTAACTTCGATTAAATTTTAATTTGTCATTCCTCTACTATTAATAAAAAAACACCGAACATCCTAGTTCCCTTATGAAGTGAGATTTCTTGATGGGAGATTTAAACACTTCACTTTAAATAAAGAAGACTTTCTTCTTTCAACCAAATTCTACAGATAGTCCAAAAATAAATCTCTTAAATAATTAAATCATCAATAATTTTTTTGCCCACACCTAATGATAATGATTTTGATGGGGAGGATATTATTAGTTTCATTTAAGTGTATACCATCGGTTCATTCGGTGAAATTAAACTCGCTTGTGTAGAACTTCCTCGATGGTGGGAAAGAATACACTCACATTCAATTTTAATGAAATATTACTCAAGAATGATAAAATTTTCGTGATGCCATGATTAAAACAATCTACTAGGGTGATACATCAAAGCCAACATGAGGAATTAATCAATGAGAAAAAAAGACGGGATTTTCTACGAATTTATTCATATCGTTGGCTAACCACACACAATTCAAATTTTAACCAAATTTTTTCTTGATTTACAATTTGGCGTGCATGAAATATTAAGTCCAAATTAATTATTCCAAACCAAGCGATAAATCAAACAATGAACCCAAAGATGCGAAGAGGATAAGGAATAATCCCTTTCGGGTAAAACATAGTATTTAGCACTGTAAAGAGTTTGACGAACACAAGTGACTTACAGACTACTTAGCTCCACTAAGTATAATGCATAGGGTCTTCAAGAGATTTTCCCTTAGTATCCAGCAATCAGCCTCAAAATGCACGATCCTATCTTCTTCAAACATAGAGCCTTGGCTCCACAAATTAACAGTGGATTATAACTCTAAAAGAGTTTGATGTAAGTGTAAGGAAATTTGGATTTGGACAAACTCAAAAAATCAAATATTGGATTTATGATCTAGAAAAATAAAACACTGATTTGGTAAACAAAAGTGTTTTTATGAAATACAAAGGTGGGAAATTTTTATGTATAAAAAAATACTTTCTCCTAAAGTTCTAAGTAAAATAGGTTAGAACAACCTTTTTAATGAAAAATACACTTTTTGAGGCGGCGAAGTCGTTAGAACAAAAATGGCACACCATTAAAAAGAAAACACCAGTTTCGTTCTAACGAAATATGGTCTCGGTTGAACAATAACTCATTTTCATTCAAAAAGACTCCTAATGACCTTCCAATGAGAGTGGACCTGTTAGACAGAGGATTCTCGTTTGATGTTGTTCGAAGCTCGTTGGAACAAAAATCCAATTTCATTCTAACGAGATCTCAATCTCGTTCGAACGAGATTAAAAAATAAAAAAAAATTATTTTCAAATTTTTTTATCCAAATATCTCGATTTAAAAGGAAACATCCCAGAATATAATTCATATGAGAAATGAAAATCACAAGTCATATACCTCCATAAAGTGTCGGTGACAAATTCGGCTAGAAATCCAAAAACTATGTTCGATCACTAATATGTCTTCAAATTATCACGGAGGAAATTTAGATGTTATGTTCGATTTGTAATAGGATACGCCAAAAAAAGAAAAAGGCCTAAGCGAGCTTGACCTAATGCAGGACCGAGGAGCATCTTTTCAACCTTCTTAGAGGTGCCTCTAAAGTGACCTTGACCTCCCCAGCACGTTAGAGATCAATCTCAAGTTGGGATACACGAGATTTATTTTTCTCACGAGTCTTCAATTAAGTTTTAAGATCTCTCGTAAGACTAGAAATAGTGTTGATGAAATCGGTCTTCTACCAACCAACAATAATCAACTCTTCACATAAAGAAACTTTCACTTTCTCGAGTTGACTCACCAACGTCTCACACTCTCTCAAAACATTTGCCTTCTTCTCTAAATCAAAGAGATAAGTCTTTATTGACCTTTTTTTATTTTTAAAGTTTCATTGTAATCATCACGAAAGAATTTTTGGAATCCACCTTCTCCATCACACAAATTCTCTTCCTCACTCTCACTTTCTTTAGAATGATAAAAACTATCGTCGAGGATCTCACATTTAGGAATGTCCTTCTCAGTGTGGAAAAAACTAGAAGTACTCATGTGACATTTCATGAACGCATATAAATTAGGTTCATGCGGTGATTCATTCCCAGAATACAACGACTCGATGTCAGTATCGCTAAGAGTGGCTTTACATGCAACTTTTCATTTGAACTTCCTCTTTAGCCTAGTGGCACACTTACTGGCTTTATGCCTCTTTCCCTCACACTCATAACATCTCACCTCATCTTTCTCATAAACATTACTGACCTAATTTCCATTTTTATTTTTTCACAAAAACCTTCTTTTTGGAAGAATTTTCTTTATTAAATTTGAGAATTTTTTTGAAACTTTTAACAAAAAGGGATAAATCATGAAGATCAAAATCAAATTCAAACTTATAATTGTAAACTTTTTCTTTCTTGTTTTTAGTTTGATCTTTCAATGCAATCCCTATTACATTTTTCTTAATAGTTTTGGGAAACATGTTTATTTCATATGTTTAAAGGTCTCCTACATTTCTTCTATTCTAAGAGTATCTAATATTCCCAACGAATTCAGGACAGTGACTTTAAGGATGAAGGGCTGAAAGTAATCTAAAAATATCTTTAACTACCCACTTCTTAAGAATTTTCTCACCGAAATTAAAATTAAAATTGACCATGTTCGATAAACGTTCATAAGACTCATCAAAAGACTTAGACTTTAGCATGGTAATGGTGTCAAACTGCGTGGTGAAATGCTAAACCATAGAAGGTTTCAAAACATTGGTACCCTCACGAGTGAGCTGGAAGATATCCCAGGCTTCCTTAAACGTGCTGCACGTCATGATGCGATATAACTCGCTAGGGGTGATGGCTCCAAAAATGGCACTTAAATCACGTGAGTTAAATTGACACCATTTTATTTCCTCTTCTATCTAGGCAGTGACATGTTTAAGACACATGACATTATCATTGATGACAATGGTAGGTGTCCACCCTCTTTCACACGGAAGCCAAAAACGCTCGTCAATCGGTTTCAAAGACGACCTCATTCAAGCTTTTCAATACACAAAACTAGAGCCATTAAAAACTAGTAGCCTATTATACAAATTATCCATCTAAACCCCAAATTTTAAAGAATTACACAAAAACATGGTGTAACCGGCTTTGATACTAGTTTGAGAAACTTGGTATTTAAAAAAAATCCATAAATAAATTAGGATCATACGATATTTTACTGAAACTCCCTTTAATAACAATTTGAGAAAACAATATCGGATTTTCTACGGATTTATTTGTATCTTAGGCTAATCAAGCACAAATACAAATTTTAATCAAATTTTATTTTAATTAGAAATTAGGTGTGACTGAAATATTAAGTCCAAATTAATTATGCTAAACTAAGCAATCAGTCAGACAATCAACCCAAACATGTGAAGAAAATAAGGAAAAATCCATTTTTGGCAAAACCAGGTATTCATCACTGTAAAGAGTCTGACAGACACAATTGACTTATACACTACTTAGCTATACTAAGTACAACACGTAGGATAGTCAAATCTTTTACAAAAAATGGCACAGTCCATCATTCTCCACAGGAAGCGATCTTCCCTCAGTATCCATCGATCAACCTCAAGATGAAGGGTCCTATCTTCCCCAGTCATTGAGCTTTGGCTGTACAAATCAGCAGTAAGGTATAACTCGATAAGTATTTGATGCAAGTGTATAGAAACTTGAGTTTGAACAAACTCAACAAATCATATTTGGGATGTATGATTTCAAAAAATAAAACATTGATTTGGTAAAAAAAAAAGTGTTTTTATGAAACACAACAGTGGGAAGAATTTTTTATTTAGCCAAAGTTCTTGGTAAAATAGGTCAGAAGAACCCTTTCTATCATAAAAAAAAACATGTTTTTCGAGGCGTCAAAGTCTTTAGAATGAAAATGGCATCTCATTAGACTAAAAATAAAGATTTCGTTCTAATGAGATATGTTCTCGTTAGAACAAGAGTTAATTTTCGGTCGAACAAACTTCTAACGACCTTCTAATAAGAGTGGACCTGTTAGATAGGGGATTCTCGTTTGATGGCATTCGAAGAACATTCTAACAAAATGCCAATTTTATTCTAATGAGATCTTAATCTCGTCAAAATGAGATTATAAAATTAAAAAAATATTTTCAAAATTTGTTTATATCAGAAGGCCTCGAATTAAACGTAAACATTCCATAATATAATTCGAATGAGTAATAAAAACCAGAAGTCATATACTTCTATAAAGTGTAGGTGACAAATCCAATGGCTTGAAACCTAGAAACTACGCTCGGTGACTAACATGTCTTCGAATAATTGTGGAGCCAATGCGGATGTTGTGTTCGGTTTGAAACTCCGATTCGTAACAGAATATGCAGAAAATAGCAAAACGCCTAAGCTATGAGCAATTATAAAATTTTGGTTTAACAATCACATTAAAATTTTAAAATACCGATGGAGACTGCACGGTTTATTTTAAAACCCCTATCCCACTTAATATTTTAAACTTTAGGGTTTATGAAAAAAAAAATATTTAATTTTAAAAGTCCGATTTAAATTGTTAGTAATTTCCATTTTACTTATACAAATTAATGTTTCCAATCTCACTATATAATTTTACAAAAATATAAAATTTTAAAATTAAAATAAAATCTATTAACCTAAATTGAATTTATATATTTAAATTGAGTACTTGATTAAATTCAATTTATGAAAAAAATAAATAAAATAAATTTTCTAGAAAAATGGTGATCTAGGCCGGTCACAGTAAACATCCTTGTTGTCCATATAACGTGGTATCCTAATTAGTCACTTAATTAGTGCATGAAATTCTCAACAAGATAGATTGTAAATAATAGTAAAATAGTTTAATCAAACAATCAAAATTTGAATATGAAACTATTTCCCTTTCCATCATTCCCAAGTGTTCTTTTTAAAGTAGAAATCTTCAAGATAAATAATCTCTATTCTTCTTGAAGTAGAAATCTTCAAGATATAGAATCTTTGTTGGTGACTTACTTTTAAACTATAGTCCTCCTCGAGGTAGACTTCATTAGAAATTGGATATTTATTCATTTTTTACTTAAAAAAGTTCTTTATACTTTGAGAATGATTGTGATGAAGATCAGAGGTTGAAACGACAAAAAACAACATCAAACAGAAAATCCGGACAAACTATAAGGGCATGATCGACTGATATGGGATTAGATCGATCCGAGTCTGTAGCTCAGTAACTTCGGCTCAAGTTCACCATTGCCATGTCAAAACGTCTATAACCTTCATGAAACTTTGTGTATCCCCGTAACCCTTGTAAATACATGGTTCAAAACGTAAAAAACTATTACATCTCCTAACATACTCCTCAAAATACATCGTTAAAGAAATAATTACAAAACCGTAATTATTACAACCATATCAAATCTAGTATCGAAAAATAACTACATATAAACCACTGTAGGATTCACTCACACAAAACAAGCACATGAGAGAATGATGGAAGGGATTTAAACATGGAATCTCTGGAGATCCATGTCATTACCAAACAACACACATACATGTACTCTCATATAACATGTAAACTAGGTCTTTTCATAATGGACAAAATGGACGTCTCCAAAGCATGATCAATTTAAAGTCAGGGCTTTGATACCAATTACTAGAAATTGATATACGCAGAGAAATTTCAACCTAAAAACTTTAATTAATTGTGTTATAAAAAGTGAAAATTAAAAAATATTTCTAAAAGATTAAACATAGGGTTATTAATACAATACCTTTGCGGATTCATTTACAATCTGAATATTAAGAAAATATATTTATGAAGATTAAACGGATGCCTTCTTTTGGTCCTTTAAAATCTTGCATGTGTTCACCTTGAATCTTCAAGTATTTGATCCTTTAAAATATAGGTAGGTGTGTGTGAACCTTTGGAGATGAAAACCTTTAGTTTGATTGAGATATTGACCTTTCTCTCGCTAAGCCTCCTCAGAAAAATGTCAATAGTTCTTTCTCTCCACACTCTCTAACCCTTAATAATGATTATGAAACTTAAAACCCTATCTTATACCAACATGTATTAGTATATGTCAAGAGTTCAATCTAAAATGGATTTCTAGAGAGTTTGGGACATTTTACATGGGCATATGGACTATACTAGGGACCCAAGAGAAATAATTAAATTATCTTCCAAATAAGTACTCGACAATCCCAAATTACATTCTTGTAATATATTTCCTTTCTTTATTTAATCATAAATAATTCCACTAAACAATTATGACTTAAATCTAATTTAATTATCTCATAATCACTCAAAATAATGAGGTCTTATTTGCAAAGTTTATTTGGTTCATAATGTGAATTCCCGCGTTAGGTTTTCATGACGGACTTAATTAAATAAAATTGTCGCTAATTGATTTTAAATAACATCTAATGAATTACATGATTCTCTAGCTTAACTTATTTTTCTACTCCATCGGATTATATACCAATCCATTAATTAGGTTCACTGGTGGAAAGAATTCCTAAAAGTCTATCTAGGGGTATTACACTTCAAGATCTTTCTTGGATTTTTATTCCTGCTGACACAACCATTAACCAACTTATAGGGATTCGTTGAACCAATTTAAAATTTAATCGCACCCATAGAAATCAAAGAAACGATCCTGGAAGTATTTCAATCCTCATAACTCTCGGTATTAAGAATCTATGCACCCGTTGGAAATGGTGTGAGATTGCTTAAATCTAATTAAGACAACCCTTAGACTTAAATCTCATGAGTGGTGTTGTTTAATGAATTCATGAATGTACCTCTCATAAATTCTCTTTCACACTATCATAAAAGTTTTCGAACCATCAGACAGGTTCCCGTAGTTTAATATAAAACACTAGGATTGTACAAATATACATACCGATATGATATAAACTCATTTTTCTAGTATGTTAATTGTTTAATTGTACAAGAACTGAGATTCTAATCTCCTAAAATCAAACCGAAGCCATCTCATATGAATTCATACTAAGGATAATTGACCAACATTATACATAATATATTTAAAACTTAAATATAAAGCATTCTCATGAACATGATTCTCATTTTGAATTAAGATCATAGTACTTCTATTAAAAAAATAAAATGTCAATATATGATATCAAGAATAAAAACCCAATAGGCCCTCCTGGTATGTAATAACCCTCTAATAAGGATGGATTTATATGTTGATTTTGATCCAACCACATGGAATTACATCTCCCTATTAATGATATGCCTTTAATTGGAAGCTTGATCATTCCCAAGGGTGTTGCCTCATTGATATTGAAGTCTATTAACGATCTGAACTTATTATACAGGTTGTGAATATTATTTCCAAGTTTTTAGATCTGGTCCATACTCATAATCTCTAAGGATATTCCCTTATCCAAAGGCGAGGTCCAAAGAGTCCTATTGAGGCAGTTTCATTCTAATCTAATCCTCATAGAAAATACGATAACTTATTTGAAGTCAATATCCTTAAGGTTTTTTTCTAAGGATGATCATGGGAACCTAAAATTGGAAGGCCTGATGGATGTTTACATCAACTCTAATCCTCTCATGTACATTTTTATCGGTACATTGGATAGTAAATGTTTAGCCACGGATGGTTTCCACTATACCTGAAAGATATAGGTCATCATCATCTTTATTTTCAACGAAGTTAACTAGTGTTGAAGCATTTGTCTTATATACATATATATACTCCTTGATATGGAGGAAATGGTAATGTTGCTATAAGAAGCCCACAAACCATTACACATGGGTGGAGCTAAAGTATTTGATAAGTTAATGACACTGGAGTATCATTGGCCCACGATGGAGGCTTGCGCCATTAACATCGTGAAACAATGTAAAGAATGTCAAGTGCATAAAAACATAGTTAATTATCTATCATTAAGTTTGCAATGTTTGTCTGCTACTTACCTTTTCCACATTTGGGCAATTGACTTAGTGGGAAATATCACACTAACCTGTTCAGGAAAGGCTTTCATTTTGGTTGCTCCAAAGATATCTACTAAATGAGAAGAATCGATATTTTTTAGGAGGATAATCTTATAAGTGGGAATTTAGTTCATTCTAAAATACATCATTTGCAGGTTTGGAATATCAAAGCTCATTATCACATATAACAGTTAGCAATACGTGTGCAAGGAAATGAGATTATTGACAGACAAGTGTAGGATCATCCATATTAATTCTACCATCTTTCCATTTTTAGTTTTATATTGAATAAAAGTTGTCCTATCAATGTAGGTAAAAGTGCCTTAAGAAAAATAGATTTGAATCATGACTTTCTCCTAGATCCAATGCATGTGTAGCTAGAGGTTTTGGACGATCACATATATAAGGCCAAAAAGAATTTCAAAGTTTATACTCATCAACTCTTGTGATCTTATGAGAATTTGGTTAATCCAAGGAACTTCCAAGTAGGTGATTTGTTTCTTCGAGAATCTACTCACCACCTGAGGAGCATATCTGCCTCTAAGTTAAAACCTAATTGCGAAAGGTGTTGGAAAGTCAGGATATTGCCAAATTTCAGAGTCAGAGAATGATTATCTTCAATCGATCAATTATTAGCGGATGAAGAATAATTTCACTTAAGGTATTCTAGAGTTAGATGTTTGTTTCATTTTTATTTATGAAAAATGAAAAATGCTTTTACGAAAAGTTAAGTTTCGTCTAAATGAGAAACATTTGGAAGTGCTAAGTTTATTCTAAATGAATATTATTACTCTTGTTTGGTTATATCAAAGTTTTCTTATATATATATATATATATATATATATATATATATATAATGATGTCTCCTCATGTTATTATGACACTTTGTCCACATTAATGAATGCAAGAGTTATGTTTTAGAAAACTGTACTTTTTTTACAGTTGTACATAAAAAAAACTTTTTATTATATAAATATTAGAATTTATAAATTGAAGAAAAAGATGTTTCATATAAAAAAAACTTTATATATATAAAACTATTTATTATATAAATACTATCATTTATTAATTAAAGAAAAAGATGTTTCATATAAAAATATTTATACGAAACACATTTTCCTTTAATTAACAAATGATAATACTTATAAAATAAACAATTTTTTATATATAACTCAAAAATATTTTTTTTACAGTTTTCTAAAATAGTTTATAAATTCTGAACTTTAACATTACTTCATAAGAATATTATATCTATGCTTACTAAAAAATCTTTTAAAGCACAATTTATATAATGAAATGAAGTTCAAAAATATAGTTTTTAGAAATTTACTTTATAAAAATACAAATTGTATATTTAATAAAATATTTTGTACTTATCTTTATAAAATCAGGTGTTGTAGCAAAATTATAAAAAAAATGTTGAAACTATACTTTTATAAAACAAATTATTATATATTTATATTTTTATGAAAACAATATTGTTTTAACAAATAATTTATATTGATTAAATATTTTTTCAGATATATATATATATATATATATATATATATATATATATATATATATATATATATACACATATGTGTGTGTGTGTGTTTGTGAGAGAGAGAGAGAGAGAGAGAGAGATTATTTTTGTTTTTTAATTCCCCTTACTTCATCATTAAAAGTTCCCCTTTCTGCATTTCAATTTTACATGCAATTATTTATTTGGCATGAAATATTCTATAAATGAAATACATATATTCATTATTCTTTTGTAAATTTTTCTACATTAAAGTCATGTATCACACAAATCTAAAACAAGTCTTTTAATGTTATATATTTTACCTCTATTTTTGTTAGTATGTCCACATTGCATTATAACAAGAACTATAAAGCACCTGCGCATCGCGCTGGGCTAAAAACTAGTTTGAGTAAACTAGATATCATATTAATCATACATGTTGTGCTATAACCAAAGTTGATAATTATTTTACTTATATATTTATAATATTTTATGAAGAGATACATTTCCATGTTATGATTGCTATGACCCAAAACAAAATTGTCACACTGTGCTAAGTTCTAGCGTCGCCCGCCACCAAAACTAAGACATGTGCAAGTAAATAAAATACCATTATAAGCATGTGACATATATGAGGAATATAAAATCAGTCCAAAAGATAAATAATTTAATCAATCACAAAAGACAATAGCCAACCATGCAATAAAAGATCCATTACCATTCTAAACTCGAATAATGTAAAACTGAATAAACTCCAGTTGAATCCATAATAAAATATCTGAATAAAACCCATAACAACTTTGGAACCGAATGGCCCAACAAAGCCATAAACTAAGTCTTAAAGTAAATACGAAGGAAGGAAATATAACTAATAAGCATAATGTAAAGTGAGTCCAGTTGTACCTCCAAGAAAATCTCCAAATAGTCATATGCAACTTCTCCAGATTTATTCCTGAAAAGTTTTGTCAATGCACAAGGTCAGAGCCCCGAGCATGGATACACACTACTCTCCTCAAATAGGGTCCGTGAACCCAAATAGTAGCATTTTACATGATAAATAATACAATAGAAATTTTAATTAGACAAAATATAATTAAACGCGATAGCACAGTTCACTAACTGCCCACAGTAATTGTTATTCACAAAGCACAATAATATGATTTTAAATAAATAGGCTCCATGCTACTAATTTAATTAAATTAATCCAATTTATTATTCTTCTCACTTTATTATGGCGGTCCTCCCGACCCGAGTGATATTACCATCGAAGTTTTACACTTCCCCTTGTCAATAGCTAGCTGATTCGTTTAAAATGTTGACCCCGCAATATGACAAGGTTTCACACACGACACGACATAAATGCAACCTGACACGTTTAAACTGTCGGTCCCCACACATTATGTCACCACCAATTTTAATACCTATTATTATTTTAGGCATTAATTCTCATCTTCTCAATTTCTCATTTATCAAATTACTCCATCCTTATTATGGATGCGAGATCCTCAAAATACCCCTTAGTCCCATACCTAAGGGTCCCCAAAGTACACATACGTCCTACCCTATATATTGGATGAATTATCAACATTTAACGCCTCCTAGTCTCATGCCTAGGCTAATGTACCGACGATAAAGCATAAAAATCCATCCCACTCCGAAATATAAAATTCGTACAAATCTACACTAACTAGTCCCAAACCTAGAAAGCATAAATTATAACCAAGGCCTACGCACTAGTCCCATACCTAGTAAGCATTATAAAATAGAGGTGATCAATATATTACCCAAAAGCCCCTAGTCCTCAGGATGGAAAAAGTAACGAAAACAAATCACACTAAACACAATTCAATATGCACAGCCTAGCAATTTAATCATGAAGGTCCAAATTTAATTTAAATCAATTAATAGCATCATCGTTGATTTCAACACAATTAATTCCATTAAATAATGTTAATTTAATTAACATGAAAAATATTCACTACGTCATAATACTTGTCTTTTACAAGTCATATAGTTCTTATAAGTGTGTACGCATCCCGCATAACATATAAATAATCCGTTAAAATTCTACATGAGATCCTACACCCAAAACCATAAAAAACCAATTATCTAACCTACACACCCAAGGGTGTCAAATATTAATTCATATTTAAAAGTTTCAAAAAAATAATCCCAAAATTAGTGTCCATTTTCTCTAATTAAGATGCTAATTAATTTTAAGAAAAACATGTAATTAAGGGTTTAGGCGACATTTGAAATACATAATACTAAAGGAAGAGAATAGAGTATTCATGACTGGGTATAAATCATTTTTAAATGATGAATAGAAGGCTGGATTCCTCTCGAAAAATTAGCAAAGAGTCATTCTTGAATACTCTTGAGAAAACACCAATTAAGCCTTCAAATATTGAGCCAAACACTTAATTAAGTTTGGAGCTAAAGTTTGTTGATGAAAGGGAATAATTTTGGAGAGGTCTTCTGGTTGAAAAGTTGATGAAAAAGTTATTTGAAAATCCAAGCCATGAATTTGTTGTGATATATAAAGGATTAAGATTTCGATTAAGAAAAGAGTTCTAATCAGATACAAAAACTTAAATAAACATTTCGGACGATCGAATCGTTGGAATTGGATAAAATTTGGGGGCATAATAGATGAAGATGATAGAAAGTTGCATGTAAAATTTCAGCTCGATCAAACGGTCAAATATTTATATATATTTTTTCTAGAGAGTTTTATATTTTGAAGACTCTTTTATATGGCCCAAGACTTATATATACTCATATTAGGATTCTTATAATCCATCTTGATGAATTTCAAATATAAAAACCAACATATTTAATTATTAAAAATAATTCAATCCAAAATTTTATTTTTCTCTAATTTATGAATTAATTAAATAAATAAATAATTAATAAAAACACGAGATGTTACAAAAATATGGAGAGAAAAGTAATACATGAGTTCCCACAATATGAGGGAAAATCAATGGAGTTATTAATACAAATATAGCCGCTTGTTCGAATACAATAAAATGAACTGCAAAGTAAATGCATAAGTGAAAGATATAAACAATGATATTTCTATTTCATTCCACAAAAATAGACTTCTCGAATAGAATGCAAAAATATTACAAAGATATTTTAAAAAAATAGGCAAAAAACTAAACAAAGGCATGATCTAGCCACCACTTACTAGAAAAGGAAGGTTTTCACTATCATAGAAATCCTATCAAAGGGTGCCTATCTATCATTTCACTTCTTCTTTGACATTGGTCACTAAAAAATTACCCTCTTCCTCTCAAAATAAAACTTTACTTGTCTCATTTCAAGTGACTTTATATGTTTCCTCGCAGCTATTGCTCATTGTAGACGTTCCCCATCCTTGGCATTATCAGAAGACTTGACTTTCATTAACTTCTTCATCGAAGGGTGAATGACGTAGTAAATAATGAAATCTAACTAGTCCAATTAGAAATGAAAACAATCCTCTAGTATTTAATAGATTCAAGGAAGTGACGAGCATCAGCATAAGTCTTATCCTTGGGAGAGGTAACAGTAAATCGTCGAAGGTTGCAATGGTAATGCCATCAACATTTCGAATAGACCGTAATCCCATACGAATGATAACACTTACTTCATTATCTTGTTCACCTTCATCTCCCTCATAATGAATGGCTTTTAATTCCTTCTCACCATCTTCATTGCATTCTCCCACTCATCTTCTTCATCCTGAGAAATTTGAAGAACAATAAATATAACAAGTATAAATAGGATTGGTTATCTATACGAATAAAACTTACTCGCAAGCCCATACGAATGAGAAGGTTGACCAAACACCTACGTTGTCACCCTTCATATGAAGAATAAAAATAACATTATAGAAAATGAAAGACAAAGTCAACTGAAGTAAGAGTAGAAAAAATGCAAGCAACTCACTTGTTGCTTAGAAGAGGGGTCCACAGTGAAGATATGAGGATGCAAGTTTGTATCAAATATACATATAAAATTTGAAAAGTACATGAAACAAGAAAGAAAATAAGTACAAAAGATATACTATAGGCTTTAAATATACATGATAGTTCACATTGTTAATCTGAGAACATATAAACAAGTTAAACAAGTGAGTAATATTTACAAATTATGTATAAAAGAAAAAAAATAAGCAAAAAAGTTAAGTGCCTATGTCCCCAAAGGCATAGGGGGTGGTCGATTGTGCAATAGACACAACCTGGATATAAGGAAAATTATTGATCATATAGCTTACAATGTTTTGTAGAGTATGAGAAAAATAAAAAGATAAGTACAATAGTTAGTATAAGAGACCCCGTAGGCATAGTAGCACTCGGACTAGTCGCAATATCAACATGAAAAAAATAACAGTTCGAGTAAATAATATTTTTCAAAGTATGTGTAATAAACAAATACTTGTAACAATACTTGAGGGCTCAAAAGTAGAGGAGCCTCAATGTTCAAGTTCACAACATTAATTTCAACCTATCCCAAAGAACAAGGAGTCGAATAGTGCAAACAATAGTGAAAAAAAAAGTTATAGTATATTTGTAACCTTCACATACATGAGGCTCAAAAAAGATTAAGTGATTGGTACTAATGGAATGCTGATTCCAACCTGAGAGCAATCAATAATGAAAGTTATGTATAATGGATCTACGAAAAAATGGCCATTGATATTATCTCGTTAAAAGTCAGAAGAATAAACTAGAGCGTGCGCTTACCTATTTGAAAGGAAAGGAGGAAAGCACTGGCCTTATTTAGGGGTCGCTCGACACAATGTGTAAGATGGTTGAGAATAAATATTTTCCACTTGAGGCATATTAACCATTAGTAACCTCACCCTTGGAATATAAATCCTACCTAAAGGAGGTAGCCTAGAAGAAGTCGCTTCAGTTGATAAAGAAACATTAATAAAAGAAACAGGGATGCTCACACCTCTCTCAATAAGAGGAGAATGTAAATGATAGTAAATATTATAAGTAAAATTACTTCTTTGAGCGATAATAAATAAATTGTCAAGTAGAATTAACTCCATCGTAGATGTGGTAGTTGTCTCTAGTGGTTCGGTAGAAGAAGTACTCACCACTATCGAGGTCATAGAACTACGAATGGAGGTGGGCACATAAAATGCCTATCAATAAAAGAAAACGCTAGTATAATCTGAGTGTTAAACAAAGGCTTGAGGTGGGCACATAGCATCACTGTCAAAAAAATTTAATTACTAACCACCTATTATTTAAACAAGCTGGTGCCAAGTTTTATCTTTCATTAATTACAAAATAGTAAACCATTCACCAGAAGCCCTTCAAAGTAACCAAATTAAAATAATCCATAACTATAATAAAGTGTAAAGGAAGAATAATTTAAAAATCCAAATACCGAATACAACATCAATTAAAACACAAACCAATACAATCCACACTAGCTGAATTAAATAAAAACTGAATTTAAAGAGTCTGATAAAAGGAGCGATATGCCCACTAACAACTGAAATAAAACCTAGCTAGAATACTAGAGATAAAATCGATTACTCAAAAACCTGCAATCATCCACTTCTGCTGTAGCTCCATAAATCCTGGAAAGAGTGATGACGATAGGTGTCCCTGTGGATGGACACCTAAAAGTTTTGAAAATATTTGATACAGGTAAGAGAAAAAAACCTTTAAAAACATTTAGCAAGTGTTTGAAATATATTAATAAATATACATTGTAATATATCATATTCAAACTGGTGTCGCACTCCCATGAAATACTCGTGATGGCCATCATGAGAGGGTGGTGTCTCTCCGGGGGGTCCGGGAGGAAAATGGGTATCCCGAGGTGGATCCCTCCTTCCTTCCCTTTTTATGGAATGCACATGGAGTTGCATTTTTTATCGGGGTTCTTGGTTGTCGTTGATGTGGGGTGACATATAGAAATAGAGTTTCCAGCCTATTTGGCACAAAATAGGAAAAAGAAATGTTATCGCCTCGAGAGAGCGACATCAAGTACAATATTGATTCTTGCAAAACCAAGTAGTTCAAGGGTGCAGGGAATAAGTTATGTAATGGGAAGGTGTTAGGCACCCATCCCTCCATTTCGGTATCTCATGGGCATATGTTAATCTTCCCCTGTAGAAGTCCCTGATTTTGTGTCCTTATATGTATAATATAA
Organism: Sambucus nigra; assembly: GCA_949130495.1. NCBI lineage: Eukaryota > Viridiplantae > Streptophyta > Magnoliopsida > Dipsacales > Adoxaceae > Sambucus > Sambucus nigra. Next base: position 343,429,844 of record OX422207.1, on the reverse strand, counting down.
ACAGAGGATGGAATCTCCCTACTCGCGTGATGGATAAAGGCAGAGCGAGGTCATCCTTAGGAGTATTCCTAAGGTAATAGTAAAAAATATAATGTAAGTGTTTGTCGATTCACAAGTCATTATGGAAGAACGACTGCGTATATCAAAAAAGGAATAAGAAATAAATTATATAAAATATATGACGAGAATAAAGTAATAAATGTATGTGGTAGGACTCGAGTCGAGGGATTTACCGAAGACACCTACGTAGCCCGTGAGGGCATCAAAGTCCACTTAGTTTGAAGAAAATATGGGGTGGGGTTCAATCCATAAATCCAAAATGGGACTTTATTTATATATGTGTGTCGAAAAAGGTGTTTTAATATGAAAAAATGTGATGAGAAATCCCCGTTTGAAATTTACAAGTGGTCCCACTTTTTCTAGTTTTGGCTTTTCTATGAAAAAAATGTTCAAATACTAATAATAAAAAGTTTGAAATTAAGATATGTGATGTAATAAAGTAAAGTTCTAAAGAAAAAAAGAAGTAACTAATGTAAAAATAAGATAATTTAAAGACAAAGAGGAAGAATTAAATCTCCATGTGAAGACTTGAAGTATATCTTGATTATAGATGCACTGATTTCAAGATGAGATGATGTTGGTTTAGGAGGTGAGTGGGAATTTACTCTAAAGATAATGAAAAGTATGGATGGGTGGATATGGGAAATGGACTGTTAAGGAAAGAACAACTCTAAATTTGAAGGAATTCTCTCTGAATTATTGAGAGGGATGTTCAGGGGTTTCTTTTAAAGTGAGCTCATGGCCTCTATTTATAGGTCCAAGGGGGTGACGATGGAAATGGTCCTAAACCTAACTATCGGCATTGAATCCTAGACACACTACTGATAGGCAGGGTATGGGGTGTCAATCAACAGTTTGAGGTACGTTTTTGGCAAAATGGCCATAAAATGCGAACCATAAGTCAAAATAACGCATGGGGTGAATCGTTCAAAAGGGTGTTAGGAGACCTTTAAGAATCCATTAATACACTCCCAAAGTTTGGGAGTTGATCAAAGTTAAATGGGTCCCGGAAGAGCCCATTGATCAATGGGTAGGAAATTCTCAGAGGAAAACAGATCGTTCTTTCGAACAATAAGGTCGATTCAAGCACGAGACAGACCATTGGAAAGGGTATAGAATGCCCTTTGAGATTTAATTCATCATCATTAGGTTAAGAGAGTTAACCTAGGTCAAATGGGGCCTGAAAGCACTTGGTGACCCTTCAGAGTAAAATGGGTCATTCGACCATACCGTAAGGCTGATTTGTGCATAGGGCAGACATTTGGAAAGGAGATTCATATACCTTTAATTATTCATTATAGATGAAGATTTAGTCGAGTCAAATGAATCTCGAGAGTACCCGGTGGCCTCCGAATCAGTTTTTCAGGGTAAAACGGATTGTTCATCCGAACCGTAAGGCAGATTCATGTACGAGGCAGACCATTGGAAATGGGATTAAGATCCCTTCGAAGATTCATGATATTTCTCTTAGAAAAAGAAATTAATCAGGTCAAAAGGGGCCTAGGAGCATTTAGCGGCCTCTAAATCAGTTTTTAGTTTAAAATGGACCGTTTATTACAATCGTAAGGCTGATTCGCGTACATGTCTGATTACTAGAAAGGGTATTCACATCCCTTTAATGATTCTTTGAGATTTATCTCAGTTTAGGAAGTTAATCAAAGTTGAAACAATGCTCAATGGCCTCTAGATCGGTACTCAAAGTATGACCTAGGGTTTGTGGTGAAGGAGTGAGTGATAGGGATTTAAGAAGGTACTTAAGGGTTCCTAAGATGGCATGTCTATGGAGAGCCCCTTGATGGGAAAAATTAGAATATGTGAAGGCCGTCGAATGATAAACACCACATAAACGTTGGAAAATAGTTTTTTAGGTCAATTCTTAGGGCCTAGATGATGAGATAGACCAATTCAGTGGGATGAGATTAGTTCTGAGACCTAAGGTTAAGAGGATGCCCGATTCATCGGGTCGAGGTCAGTTGTGAGGATCCAAAGAGATAAAGAGGACCAATTTAGCGTATTAAGGTCAATTCTAAGGACCTAAGGAGATGAGGATGACCGATTTAGTAAGTCAAAGATGTGTTATGATTAGCTCTAAGGGGCTAGGGAGATAAGGAAGACTTATTAAGTGGGTGAAGTCTAACTCTGAGGAACTTGAGTTGTGAACACAAATTATGAGGATCGGGGTCATTTATAATGACCTTTAGTTGTGACAACCAATTCTAAGGGTCGAGATCAATTGTGAGGACCTTAAGTTATGATAAACGATTGTGAGGGTCGAGGTTAATTTTGAGGAGCTTAAGTTATGGTGACCAATACTGCCGACCGAGGTTAATTTTAAGGGACGAGATAAATTTTGAGGATCTGAAGTTATGATGACCAATTTTCAGGGACGAGGTCAATTTTGAGAACTTAAAGTTGTGACAACCAATTTTAAGGATCGGGGTTAATTCTTGGGACCTTAAGTTATGGCAATAAATTCTACGAGTCGAGGTAAATTCTAATGACCTGAAGTCATGATGAACAATTCTGAGGGTTGAGGTGAATTTTGAGGACCTTAAGTTATAACAAATAATTCTAAGGGCCGAGGTCGACTTTAAGGACCATAAGTTGTAGTAATCAATTTTGAGGGCCGAGGTAAATTCTAAGGACCTTAATTTGTTATGACTGATACTAAGAGACGAGGTCAATTATAAGGACCTGAAGTCGTAGTGACTAATTCTAAGGGTCGAGGTTAACTCTGAGGACCTTCTTTTGGACCTTCCCTTGTTAAGAAAGATCCGGACCTTCCCTTGTTAAGAAATATCCTGACCTTTGTCTCCACAGTCTTGCAACCCATTTCAGGTGTGATAATTCTCCTTGTTGTATATAACCAGACTATTTTCTTCCTCAAATGATGTTCAGTTCATCTTCCATATTTTCCAATTTTATTCCTTCTGCCCAAAAAGCATGCAATTTAACACATTTTTTTACCACGTCTCCTCATCCTGGATGATTCTAAAAGTTAAAGTAACCAAGGCACCCATACACCTTATATCCCGTGCATATTTGCACAAATATTACAAATGTCACATACGTAACATATTTATCTCAAGATCGGCCCCCGTATTCTCGGCATGACTATACAGTAAGGTTATGCTCGATTACCTTACTAATTGTGACTTAGTCCTTCTCAAGACCACCCCATCTGTCAACTAGTGGTGCAAATTTGTTCCCAGTGATTCATACATAGCACTACCTAGCTCCAATGGCCTTGTATCATAATATAGCGCTCAGCTCAAGGTGTTATTTGCATACATGTATAAAAAAAAGGTAATAAACCTATGTCGTAGCTCCCAACACATCTCTCAAATCCTCACATTCACTAGGGTTCATGCGTGGGACGTCTCATAAGATAATTCCAAATAAGAAACCCCCTTATACACTACTACCTAGCATCCTTGGTCATCAAGATTTATAGGACCAAAAGCATATAACCCAAGCACTCAAAATCCTATCCCTGGGTATGTAAGTATAATCATTAACTCCCACAAGTCTAAAGAAGTCATCTAATCGGCTCGCTCACTATCACTAAGTCCTCAACACTAAATTAATAATGAGATGAACATCTCTTCTCGATGGTAAACCCAATATCCCCTGAATCTCATTAGTAAAGTCCTTAGTCACTGGGAACGAATATAATGAGACTACTATACTCTCTAACGTCTCCCCTACAATATAATATATACGCAGGCTCGACCCTCTTTCAGGATGAGACATCGCAAAACAACACATCCCACCTTGGAACAACGAACTCGATAGCCTTATCATAAAATCCCATTATTGCTAAAACCATCTCTAGCAAGTCAATAACGAGGACACAACCATACTCGAATATTACATCTCTCTAAAATAAGTAAATCTATAAAGCATATCCTCTCAATTTCCACACTCGCTCCCCTACAGATGGAACCAAAGAGATCCCCGCTACTCATTAGTAAATAAAAACACTTGTTTGTGATACTAATGATACATCTACTAAACCCATCTCATGCTTGAATTTAGTTCTAACAAAAGTCACTGTGATGCACTCGTGTCACACAAAACTTACCCCATTTACCTAAGGATAAAACTCGTATGTTTAAATGACAATAACACTAGATGTTTAGTTGGTTCCTGTACAAAATTCTCAATTAACCTAATAACAACAACTATTGTTACACCAGTTTGGCATCCTGCTCTTATCCCCTCGCTCGCTGCGACAAGTTCGACGCATGTGGCCCTGCGCTCCACATGTAAAACACTTACCTGTGTAATCCCCTTGTCTTTGGCCCTATTGGCTGTGTCCGGGATGTACTGATCTCTGACCTTGGTGGCCTCGCCACTGATCATCACCCCCATGGTTACTTTGCCCCTGTTATTCTTAAAGAACGCATTATTGGCTCTAATAGTCCTAACTGAGTTCACAGTCACTTGGTCGGAATTCCCTTGATCTGAATCCCTTATACAAGTCCCCCTATTGGGTATCCCCCACTGGTGCCCTACGATCACTGATACCTCTCGTATTTCCCTGTTGTCCAGACTCTACAAATATTTTGTCTCCCTTCACATAAAAACGTTGATATTGACATTATAAAAGTACGACATTGATGCCATCTGCACAAGTCGTCTAAAGACGAATTTATCAGAAAGTGTTGGTGACTTTTACCTGTGAGTACATCATCACACTTAAGGATTCTTTTCTCCTACGTATCAACCTAATGGGGCTTGGAGTTCACTAAACAAGTAAATTTTTCCTCATACGCGGCCACTATTCGTCCATCCTGTGACAAGTCTAGAAATTTCCTTCACATCTCTATTTGAACAGTAGATGAAAGGACTTACAGTAAAATCACACTCAAAATCCCTAATAATCATGGTGTCTCTCTCCTCAAACTTGGTAACTGACTCCCACCACTGTATTTTCTCTCCTACGAGATTAAAAGTTGCTAAAATTTATTTTTGACTCTCACTGCACTCAACCATACGCAAATGCCTTTGGATGTCCTCCTTCCATCGGCTAATAAATACAACGTCCAAATTTACCTAAAACTCCAATGGATGGCCATTCCGAAAGTCCCCTCTGATTCTCTCCCATACTAGTTGCACTAGGTGAGTCAGAATTGGTGCCACCTTCTATTGTGGTGGTGCTTGGGGAAACTACTGCGCCCTAATTTTATCGCAGCATTAACTTCCTAATCAACAATAGTGGTGACCTCTTTTATGGTCACTATCTCCTGAATACTCTGTGGCTCCAGCTGAGCCTCACATCCTACGATCCTCCTAATGGACTTCGCTGGTTATCCTTCCCCTATTCATCTTATGAAACCCATTCTAGCTCGAATAAGATTCTTTTCAATTATACATAATAGCAGGATAATGTAATACGCAATATAAGTAGATAGTCCTAAGCATAGGGCTCTACATTAATGAGAAAGCAACACTGAAAACATAATAAGTCGCACATATCCCAAGGATAATAGAACCCGATTCATTCGCCAAATGATAAAATTATTGAATCTTTATGGAGCAGGGGAAGTTCAGGGTGACTTAGTTGCGACGTGTGAATGCTACTTTAATTCAGCCAAGGTAAGAGAAACACATAGGAAGACCACCACCATTTACAACATAAATACTCTCAACCAGAGAGATAGGAAAGGTCTAAAAAAGGGTGAGGTCATTGAGGAGGTAGAATCCATCATCCTCAATAAGGACAAACCAGAAAAAACCATCCAAATCGGTAAAGACTTGAAGAAAGAAATAAAGGAAGAGTTGATCAATCTTCTAAGGTAGAGACATAATATGTTTGTATGGTGTCATGAGGACATGCTAGGAATTGATCTGAAGATCCTCTGCCATAAATTGAACGTAGACAAGGGAGCTAAGCTAGTTAAACAAAGGCAGAGGATCTATTCTAGGGCAAAGTATGATGTTACATGAGATGAAGTGAAGAAGTTAGACAAGGTCGATTTCATCAGAGAGGTTATCTATCCAGAATGGCTAGCTAATGTAGTCATTGTGACTAATCCAAATGGCCAGTGAAGGGTATGTGTGGACTTCATAGAATTGAATAAGGATTGTCCCAAAGATAGATTCCACCTTTAAAGAATATAGATCAAATGGTAGATGCAACAACTGGGCAGGAACTACTGAACTTCATGGATACCTACTCAGGATACAATTAAATCTTCATGGATCCCGTTGATGTAGAAAAGACCTCATTCATCACTGATAGGGGTACATACTGCTACAAAGTGATGCCCTTCGACCTCAAGAATGTTGGGGCGACGTACCAGAGGATAGTGAATAAGATGTTGTATGATCAAATAAGCCCGACCATTGAAGTATATGTTGATGACATGTTAATAAAACACCTCAAGGACGATATGCATGAGGCCGACCTCGAGCGTAATTTCAACACGCTGGATAAATATGGAATGAAGCTCAATCTTGTAAAGCGCGTGCTCAGCATTAGAGAAGGCAAGTTTTTAGGGTTCATTATCAATTAACAAGGGATAAAGGCTAATCCTGAGAAAATAAAAGCATTTTTTGAGATGAGGACCACAAAAATAATAAAAGACGTTCAGACGCTGACTGGACGAGTTGCTGCTTTGAATAGATTTATGTCAATGGACATGGACAAATTTCTTCCCTTCTTTAAATCATTGAGAAAAGCATTTCATAGCATAATGAGGAGTGAGAAAAATCCTTCTAGGAGTTAAAGTCTTACCTCGACTCCCCACTTCTATTATCTCGGTCTATTCAGGGTGAAAAGCTATACCTATACATGGATGTATATGAGTTAGCAATAAGTGAAAACATTCTATGAGATGATGATAGGGTGCAAAAGCCAGTCCATTTCAACAACAAGGCTCTTAAAGGGGTCGAGCAGAGGTATTTGAAGATGGAAAAGATGGATTATAGTCTGATTAATGAATCTAGATATATGAAACCCTACATCCAGGCTCACATGATGGTCATACTTACTGACTCTCCTCTTAGACAAGTCCTCCATAAACCTGAGAAATCACATAAGTTAATGGCCTAGTCGATAGATTTAAGAGAATACAACATTATCTACCAACTAAGAATAACTATCAAGGGACAAGATTTCACAGATTTCGTAGCAGAGTTAACTTAGGATGAGGACAATAGTGAAGAGTTTACAGATCTAATGAATGAGCCAGAGAAATAAATTCCAAGCCCGACTCAGGTCGAGATGCATAGTGCAAACACTGTTGTGGCTGAGAATAAAGGAGAAAAATTATGTTGAAGTATGGAGTCTTGGAAGAGGGAATATTTTTTAATGAAGGTACTATTTGGAGCCTGTTTGTTGACTGCTACTCATGTGAGGCACGAAGTGGAGTAAGCCTGATAGTGTCAACCCTAGATGGAACAGATATAGAGTACACTTTGAGATTCAGTTTTAAGGTGTCAAACAATGAAGATTTCGGGCTGGTAGTAAATAAAATCTTAGGACTATATGAAATAAAAATATGAGAGGATAATACAATGGAGTTCAACTTAAACCATGACATAAGTGCATCCTGGATAGATCCTCTCATTCGATACATTAGGGATAGAAAACTACTAGAGTCCAAGCTATAGAGGAAGAAGCTAAGATACATAACAACTAAGTTCTCAGTCATAAAAGATGTCTTGTACAAGAAAATCTTCCTCCTACCTTTACTTCCGTGTGTTCATATGACTGAGGTAGAATATATATATTGAATGACATGCATGAAGGTTGTTGCTCCAGTCATATATGAGGGAGATCATTGTCAAAAAGGGTAGTCACATAGGGGTATTGGTGGCTGACCTTGGCCAAGGATGAGGCTAGTTATGTGAAACGATGTGACAAATTCCAAAGTTATGCCAACATCCCTTATCAACCTCTACCATCTATTACTTCTCCTTATTAATTTTCTATTTGAGGAATTAATTTGGTAGTACCGCTCCCAAGAGCTACAAGTAATTATCGGTATCTTATAGTGGAGATCGACTATTTCTCTAAATAGGTGGAGGCAATGGCCATGGTAACTATCACTGATATGAAGACCTTCAAATTAATTTAAAGGAACATCATTTATAAATATGTTCTACCCCACACCTTAATCTCTGATAACGGGAAATAGTTCAAAAACTCATCTTTGGAGACCTATTATAAGAGGGTCGGTATCAAACAATTTTTCTCATCTCTAGGCCGACCTCAAGAAAATTTCCAAACAGGGGTGATTAATAAAACTATAATGGATGGGATAAAGAAGAAATTTGAAGATGCTAAAGGTCTTTGGACTGAAGAAGTTCATGCCATCTTGTGGGCCTACACGACGACAAAGATAATGCCAATAGGGATCACTCCTTTCATGATTGGTTATAAAAGATGTGATACCTATAGAGATCAGCCTACCAAGTCATAGAGTTCAAACATACATCCTAAAACCTAATGATGAGGAACAGAGGTTAGGCCTAGATCTCATTGAAGAATAAAGATAGGATGCAAAGATCCGACAGGCTGCCTATTAGGAAAAGACTGCTAGATTCTATAACAAACGGGTGAAGGCTAGGCCAATAGCTGATGGAGACTTAGTTTTGAAGAAAGCTTGGAAAAATCCAAATAAAATCCATGCAAATTGGCATGGTCCCAACAGAGTTACAAAAGAATTTGTTCTTGTCACGTATCAGCTTGAAAATTTAGAGGGAGAGCCGTTCTCCAACCCATGGAATAATGATAATTTAAAGAAATATTAGCTATAGTACATTGTAAAAGTTTTGTTTTATCATTGTATGAGACATGTATTGAAAAAGTAATGAATGAAAAATTACGAGTGTTCTCTCATATTCTTGTTGTATGAATTGGTCAAATTGTATGTTATAAGTCGTCCTAAGCTATATAACATCACTCATGTTGGGAAATGGTATTAACTCACTCTCGATGACATGACAATCGGGACGGTTCTTACGTTCTCCATGGATTCTCAATAACACCGAGAGGGGGGAACCATGTGAAAAAATCACCTTTGGTGGTGATAAGAACAAAAAATTCAAAAATCATTTAATTATGGTTCAATTAAACCTCATTAACGTGGTGATGAGAGTCAGAACTCTCTCGACGAGACGATAGTGTAGGATGAGGCGACACTCATCCATATACTCTCAAAACAACGAGACGTGACTTATGATTAAACACCATTAATTTGGTGAAATAAAATTAAAAAATTATTTAATTATGGTTCATTTAAACATCATTAACTTGGCGATGAGAGTCAGAAATCTCTCAATGAGACGATAATGTAGGACGAGGCGACACTCATTCATACACTCTCAAAGCGACAAGAGGTCACTTATGATTAAACACCATTAATTGGGTGAATTCAAATTCAAAAATCATTTAATTATTGTTCGTTTAAACATCATTAACTTAGTGATAAGATTCAAGACTCTCTCGATGAGACGACAATGTAAGATGAGTCGACACTCATCCATACACTATCAAAATGACGAGAGGGGACTTATGATTAAACACCATTAATTTGATGAATTAAAATTCAAAAATAATTTAATTAGCGTTCATTTAAGAACCATTAACTTGGTGACGAGATTCAAAACTCTCTCGGTGAGACAATAGTGTAAGACAAGCTGACACTCATCCATACACTCTCAAAACGACGATAAGGGACTTATGATAAAACACCATTAATTTTGTGAATTCAAATTCAGAAATCATTTAATTATGGTTCATTTAAACATCATTAACTTAGTGATGAGAGTCGAAACTCTCACTGCGAGACGAGAATGTAGGACGAGACGACAATCATCAATACACTCTCAAAATGACGAGAGGGGACTTATGATTAAACACAATTAATTTGGTGAATTCAAATTCGAAAATGATTTAATCATGGTTAATTGAGGTTAGTTGTGGTTAACTAAGGAATCGACTATAGACGAGAGTAAAGTTGGCAAATTCAACATCATTGATTTGGTGACCTCTCATTTAATGAGTAATTTAGTTATTATCTTATGACTCAAGACAAGGGAGAAAGAAAACATAGAAGCTAAGATGAGAACATAATTAACAAAAAGAAAGGAAAGATCAAGTACGATAGAACACTTCATTCATTAAAGATTAACTAGCATTCAGTCATAACACAAAATATTACGAAGAATTGACTGAGTCTACTGAAAAAAAATTAATTACAAGATAAAGGGTATCGATCATAGATGATGACCTTACAAACTTGGTTCAACATCAATGGCCGACCCTTTAGTACCATCCTCGATTGGAGAATCCACGACAACAACAATAATGTCGATATTACCCTCAACGGGGGACTTGGCCATGGTCTCATCTTCCTCGGCTTAAGGCATGTGTAACAACCCGGATATTTTTAAATGGAGATTTTTTAAATCAATTTTAGAAATCGGAGAAAAATGAAATTTTAGATTTTTATAAATTTATAATTTAAAATGTTGGTTTTTATATTTGAAAAATAAATTTTCAAAGGTAATTGAAATCGGAATTAAAATGGAGTTTTAATTGAATTTTTATTATATAGAAGAGTCCTCAAAACATAAAACTCTCTTAGAGTCCTCGAAATATAAAACTCTTTAGCCAAAACAAATATTTAAAAATATTGAATGGTCCGATCGAGTTAAATTTTTTTCGACAGCTTCCTCTCCTCTTCAGCTAATTTTCTGTAACATTTCATCCAATTCCAACGGTCTGATCATTCGAAATAAATTTTTTAATTTTTGTATCTGATTAGAACTCTTTTCTTAATCAAACTCTTAATACTTTATATATCAACAAATTCGTGGCTTGGCTTTTCAAATCACTTTTTTTCAAACTTTTCAACCAGAAGACCTCTCCCAAATTACTTCCTTTCATCTACAAACAATAGCCCCAAACTTATTCAAGATTTTAACCTTAGATTAGAAGGCTTATTTTGTGTTTCTCAAGTTTGGTCTAGAACAAGATTTGATAATTTTTGCGAGAAGAACGTGATGGTGTTATTAGATTTTGAGGCTAAAATTATGTGATGAGTCTTGTGATGATTTTAAGGTATGGGGTTTTACACAATATGCTCCTTAATCTCGCGAGTGTTATTCCCGTTGTTTTCGTGTGATTATTGACTCACATTTGAATTCCTAAATTCTTTGGAATCTGGAAAATTATTGTTGGAATCTAATTTTTATTCGTGTGGTATAATTATTTGTGTTGGGCATGTTGTCATGAGATTTTAATATGGCACAGAGGTTGGGCACCCGTATATATATATTTTTTTATATGCTTAAGAATGCATAGGCGCGATATGGTGGTGAGGCCTAGTGACCCGGTTAATTGGTTGTTGGGAAATTATATTGATAAAAATGCTTATGAGATTCTCATTTGATTTGAATATTCGTACTCGTATTGTTACTTTTTATTCACCGCTTATATTTGTTGATCATATTTCCTGTCCTATTGTGTACTTCCCCAATCTTGTTTTCTTAGTTGGAAGGTGAGCATGGATTTGAGTGATATGGACTAATTGGGATGATATTTAGTGTGGATTATTGTGGGAAGATTTTTAATACATTTGAGAAGATTATATTTATTTTTGTTGTATAGAGAATTTTATTTCGAGATAGGTAGTTGTATTTATTCGAGAGAATTTTGTTGTGTTAATTTGAAGAGAATGAGATTAGTGGATTCTCTTATTTATATTGTGGAATTGGTTTTAGATGCTCTATACCTTGTTATTTGTGAATTAGTATAGTTTTTATCGACAGTAGCGCTCTGTTCTCTCTCCTCTGGCGGGGGTGTTATATAATGGTATCAGAGCTTAGGTATACGACAACCCTCGGGTCTTGGGTTTTGGGTCTAGCATGCGGGCTAGTCATGTTTTCTTTGGATATAGAAATTTGTGGTGATAAATCATGTTAGGCATCGAGGTTAGATGTGAGGTATTAAAAGTTGATTTTTGGAGACGAGATTTATTTTTGAAGATTGTTGGTGTGGCCTGATTTTTAAGTGTTAGGCTTCGTTGATTTTCTAGGGCGAAATTCCTTATTAGCGGGGAAGTAGGTAACAACCCGAATATTTTTAAATGGAAATTTTTTAAATTAATTTTGGGAATCTGAGAAAAATGAAATTTTAGATTTTTATAAATTTTATAATTTAAAATGTTGGTCATTATATTTGAAAAATAAATTTTCAAAGGGAATTGGAATTGAAATTAAAATGGAGTTTTAATTGAATTTTTATTATATAGAAGAGTCCTCAAAACATAAAACTCTCTTAGAGTCCTGAAAACATAAAACTCTTTAGCAAAAAAAATATTTAAAAATATTGAACGGTCCGATCGAGCTAAATTTATTTTGACAGCTTTCTCTCCTCTTTTGCTAATTTTTGGTTAAATTTCATCCAATTCCAACGGTCTGATCGTCCAAAACAATTTTTTTTGTGTTTGTGTGTGATTAGAAATCTTTTCTTAATCAAACTCTTAATCCTTTATATATCAACAAATACGTGGCTTGGCTTTTCAAATCACTTTTTCTCAAACTTTTCAACCAGAAGACCTTTCCAAAATTACTCCCTTTCATCTATAAACCATAGACCCAAACTTATTCAAGATTTCAACCTTAGATTAGAAGGATTATTTGGTGTTTCTCTAGTTTGGGCTAGAACGAGATTTGATTATTTTCACGAGAGGAACGTGATGGTGTGATCAGATTTTGAGGCTAAAATTATGTGATGATTTTAAGGTATGGGGGTTTACACAATATGCTCCTTAATCTCTTGAGTGTTATTCCCGTTGTTTTCATGTGATTATTGACTCATATTTGAATTGCTAAATTCTTTGGAATCTGGAAAATTATTGTTGGAATCTAATTTTGATTCATGTGGTATAATTATTTGTGTTGGGCATGTTGTCATGAGATTTTAATATGGCACGGAGGTTGGGCACCCGTCAATATTCTTTTTTTCAGAAATGCTTAAGAATGTATAGGCGCGGTATGGGGGTGAGGCCTGGTGACCCGGTTAATGTGTTGTTGAGAAATTATATTGATAAAAATTCTTATAAGATTCTCATTTGATTTGAATATTCGTACTCGTATTGTTACGCTTTATTCACCGTTTATATCTATTGATCATCTTTCCTGTCGTATTGTGTACTTCCCTAATCTTTTTTTCTTAGTTGGTAGGTGAGCACGGATTTGAGTGCTATGGACTAATTGGGATGATATTTAGTGTAGATTATTTTGGGAATATTTTTAATACATTTGAGAAGATTTTATTTATTTTTGTTGTATAGAGCATTTTATTTCGAGATAGGTAGTTGTATTTATTCGAGAGAGTTTTGTTGTGTTAATTTGAAGAGATTGAGATTAGTGGATTCTCTTATTTATATTGTGGGATTAGTTTTCGATTCTCTATACCTTGTTATTTGTGGATTAGTATAGTTTTTATCAATAGTAGCGCTCCGTTCGCTCTCCTCGAGGAGGCGGGGTGTTCCTGCATGGACTCAATATAGGCTAGATTCGAGACCAAGAAGGGATCTTCCAAATCAGGAGCCTGCAACTTAGGATGTATTGATGAGACAACCTCAGAAAACTTACTAACTACACATCGACATGCCATCTTAATACCTCTTTCAAGGTACTCCACCCCAAAGCTGCCAAATTCATCGGATGCTTTTTAAGCCTCAAAGGCATTGTCCTGAATTTTCTTTATCGCCTCAGGAGAGAGGGATTCATCTTTTGTTTTTTGGATAGCCTCAGTCAAAAGGGCCTCGTCTTTCGCTTTTTGGAAATATGCAACAAGGTTTGTTGTATATCTTGCAGCTAGAACAATCACCTCCTCATCATTCGCTGCAGATCATTATCATGATCCATGTTCAGTTTTTCAGTAATTTTCTTATACTCTTCTTTATGATCCTTCAACTTCTTCTTCAGGTCGGCCACATCTCGAAGAGCATGCTCAAATTCTTGAATTTTGGAAAAATTCTCAGTTAATCACATGGTAGTCGAGGTAAGAGCATATACAGACTCTAAAAGAATGAAAATGATAGTGTCGGAATAAAGAAATGTAAAAATTAGATGAGATGATATTAAAGTTAAAGACGAGGCCGATACCTAAGCAAGATGACCAAGACCAAAGTCGTAGGTCTTCAGGGGGTGCATCTTCCCTATAAACTTGTAGTCCCCCTTAGAAGGGACAACAAATATGGCAACCCTTGACCTCAGCATCGATGGAATAACTGAGTCAGGGCATGCCTTCAATAGGGCTATATTGGATGCCCAGAAATCATCAAAGTAATGTAAAGAAGAGCCACCAGAGGATCTCGACACATATGTGTATAGGACAGGATTCACTCTCTGCCTCTTCTCATGCTCCTGATAAGTGTCTGAAGGAAGAATGGGCTATTTTTTTCATTGTCGACCTCATGATTGGTTGGCCCACCAATAGTCATCTTTTTCGTGGGTTGCTTGTCCCCTTCTTGGATAGATTACTCTTTAGGCTGGAGGTTGTCATATTCCATATCTCATTACAAATATGGGGATTATGATTTTGCAAAGGAAAAAAAATTGGTCAGTTATAAAAATAAGAGACGAGAAAAGACTTTATTGAAGAAAGTTTAGTAACTCACATAGAAAGTCTTGGGGGCCAGTCCGCAGACCAGACTCCTTAAGGAAGTCAGAAGTCATGAGATCCTAAAATTCAGGAAGATAACCTTTTTTCCATTGATGCCTAAAATAGTTGACCGTATCCCAATCATTAATGCTGAGGCCCGGGTTCAATTTGGTGGACATGGAGGGGTTAGACCAGGCATATGGAACCCTTAGGTCATCCTTCGAGTGCTCAGTATCATCTTGAAATTACTAGGCCCAAAAAATAAAGAAAAAACTCGACTTCTAGTGGTTATTTGATCTATAGGTAATGTGAATAATCTTTTTATCTGGTTTCGACCCTTAAGTCAAAATAGCTAGCCTAATTGTTTGAAGGCCAGCTGTTATAGTAGGATCTAAAGATTTCTACTAAAGGCTCGTCCTCATATGTATTCCTCTAGAAGGAAATATAGTCGAGAATAATCCTCCAAGATTCGGGACCAGCTGGGAAGGATCAACTCTCAGGCAACATAGAATATCTTGGATGGAAGGGTGGAAAGGAAATCGGATGCTAACCCTAAACATCTAGCCATAAACGGTGACTTCACGCTCTTGGTTGTCTTACACTCCCTCGTCCTCGCTCGGGACGCATATTACTATGTCAGGATTAACGCCATATAAATGTATCCAAATGAGAAGGTCATACTCTTTTATAGTAGAATGAAAGGATATAATATATGATCAGTTAACTAATTCCTCAGCCTCAGAGTCATTATTGTCGGCAACATTTTTAGCGATCGAGTCCCCATTTGGAAACGTCTCCTAGAATTCACTCACAGTCATGGCCGAGAGATGGACAACATGAAGAGGAATGACCACTTAATAGTCATCTTAGTCTTTTTTGACTCAGCATTATCATCCACAATTTGAATTTAAGAGTTTTCATCTCCAGATGACTCGGCTTGATGAGAAGATGAAGTCCGAGAAGAGCTCTTGGCTGACTTAGACCCTGACCCCACCAAATTCTTGGAAGACAATATTATGTCCTCTTCAATGGAATCCCTACTCTCGTTTGGGGCAGAGGATGAGTTAAGCATCTCGTCCCCACCTACTTCAGAGGACAAGGGAAAAATGGTCTTTAAAGGAATGTGAAATATGGGGCGAGTAAAGTCGGCCCCGACTCTGCATTGATCCTCGTCCTCCTCCTCAATCCTACGGATTTCTTGGAAATATCTCTCTCCGAGTGGGAAATCGTTCTGCTAAATCGTAGACATTTTTTAGCATTCAAAAGATCGAGTCTTAACTTGGAAAAATAAATACAAAAAAGGGACAAATAGTTTGTTATTTGACCAACATTGACCCAAAGATCAAAATGAGGAAATGAAATGTTCTTTCAGAGAACACTAAATAACAATGGCTTTAATGCTACCGGAGAAGCTCTAGTGACAACAGAAATGGCTAAGAAGATAGGGAAATGGTGACAAAACCCTAAAATTCCTATTATTTGCCCAAAACCTTCAATCACCAGAAAACTAAAAAAAGCTTAAACTAACTTAAATGGGGAAAATCTTGAAAAATATGGATGGAGGAGGTTATCTACAAGGAGTGGAAGAATTAAGAAGAAAAATTAACTCTAAAATCTATCCTAAAATTTCCTAAATGGGAGGAGAGGAAGACTGGTTTTAAAGGGAGAAAGAGCTTGCACATGAAGAAAAAGAGATATGATAGAGAAATAGAGGGTTTTAAAATAATTAAATATATAATCATTGTACACAACTTCCAAGGTATCCATCATTAGGGCATAGTGTCCTATGGCACACTTATAACAGTCGTTCTTGAGCCATATGCTAACCCATAAGATGGATGCCAAGTGTGAGTTCAAGGGCTATATTCAATGTTCCAGACCTGACATTTAAAAAGACCTCAAACGTCAGTCAGAGGAACCTCATCCACTTTTGCAAATATCATACATCATTCAAGGACGTCTTATCCACACCTACCCAGAAAAACTTTATCCCTCAGCCTTCTATTCACATGGAAGACTAAGTCTAGGGGTGATTGATATATCAAGTATATCCTCGTCCAGAGACTGGACTCACTTGGCCTTGGCTTACTAGTGTCAGACCATCGAACAACGAAAGTTATGACTCGACTCGAGACCCAGCATCTAAGGTCTTGTCCTAGGCCACATGCAGATCACATGAAGCCTCGTACTCATCTCAGAATATAGTCACCAACAACAATATTAATGAACTTGGAGTTTAGGCCCCTTGGCCTCATCCATCACTTTGAGGATGGAGGCCAAGGAAATACTTTGCCCAACATGGAACGTAACACACCATCAGAGGACCTTGACTAAGTAACTCAATTTCAATCGACATCGAATAATCGAGGGTGGAAAACTGGCATAGCATGTGGATTGGGGCACCCGTGGAAGAGCGCACGTGGGATAGAAGCCCACGTGCACAAAACTATTATAACAAGATCTCCCTCACACGTGAGGGAATATTTCATCATCATGATCTATGTGTGTGAGTGTCAAGTGGTTGCTCTACATTGGCCAATACATGCTGCACACGCCTATTACATGCTTGGGGGGTAGACTACACCCCCAACAATATATATACTTTTTTCTCCCATATTGTAAGGGATCCATTATTCAAAACCCAGACAAATCTCTATTAAAATTACAGTGGAGAGAGAAAGTTGAGTGAATTATAATCATGGGCCTTTTAGAGACCATTTTCATAGTGAAACTCACTCACCATTACACACCGGAGTAGGCCAGATGGATGAACCACTCACGATATAGTCTCTCTCTCTATTTCCTCACCTCCTTCTTACTTTTACATGCTTTATTTCCACCATTGATGCATATTTGACATTATACTTGATTGAGCTCTTGCTCATTTACTTGGTGGTTCCATAGCTGGTATCATCATTGAATTGTATTATTTAAATCTATAGTTGGTTACATGCCTGTAACATATTATTATCTAGTTGCACATTTATTACTCAAGTGATAGAGAATTTTAGTATCATGCATGCCGTGGGTAGGGACATTAATTTGTTATCTCACTTATGATTATGAGTGAGGTATTGTTGCATGAAATTATCGTAGGGTATATATGTTTATTGTAAATGAATTGTATGATTATTACTGTTGATATCGAAGATATTTCTTGCAACTTTAGGGTTCTAACCTGAATTATACAAAACTGTTTGCAATCATTCATAGTCAGGAACCACAAGGCTGAGGTGATTCGGGCTTCTAACTGCACTTGCCTTCAGTCTCTTAAGTTTATTCCCATATTAGATTATTATTTGTTATAGTATTTTCAATCATTTATTTTATTCAGATATTGTATGGACCTTGAGTCCCAACTAATTTTTTCAGTTGGTTTTCTTGTGAGATGAGACTATTTTGGTTTTTTTATTGTTTGATAATTGAGTACTTATTCCAATTTATATTTATCATTTATTTTTCCCATGTTATGGATGGATTTAAATTCACTTCAATTAATTTTATTCGTATGTTTAAGTTGAGAATGATATAAATTGTTTAACTCTCCATATCTTTAACATATTGGAATGGCCAACCAGTATGTGAGAAAATTAGGGTTGTTAAAGTTGGTATCAGAACATCCCATAGTGTCTTAGTTTCTTTGGATTCCTGTTACGTTCTCCATTGCATTATTTTAATTATTAGGGCCCTATGAGTAGGATTTATTGTATGCATATTTGAATCGTTAGGTAATATGAACCTCATTTTCTTTTAAATGGGAAACACCAGACATAGTAGATGAAGATAGACTGTCGACAAGGCTACCTATATGGATGTTCATTAGGAGTAGCAGTCTCAGGAGGCACCACCAGTAGTACCCTTGTATCCTTAGCTGATGTTGTTACTCAGACAGCCAGTATGGCGATGGATTTGATTTTACAACACATACAACCATTGTTTATGGTTTTCACTTGGTTTGGTTAGCATAGTTCGATTAATTTCAAGCATGCTAGAAAGTTTATGGCCTTGCTAACCAATTTAATATATTAAACTTTTTATAATAAAATAATTATGTATAGTTTGATGCTTCAACTAAGAATACATGTTCTTGCCTTAGGGAAGACTTTGATGCGAGTGCTAGATTTCTATGACTAACTAAAACAAACAAAGAAAAAGTACTAGGCATAAACTGAAATTAAAGTAAAGGCTCAAAACTAATGAAAGATAAATGCGATAAAAGAAAAAGCACACTAAGAAATGCAAGAGAATATTATACTACTAAAAGAAAAATAAATCAAATGTAAAGGCAAAGAAACTTTAGCCAACTACAAAAAAGTTACAATCTACATTACAAACTACTTCGAACAAAGTAAAATGTATAAATAAATGAAAAGAAAAAGGAAATAAAAGTAAAATAAAATAAAATGAGTAAATGTAGATCTTCATTGAAGGAGTCCTTTTTTACTTTTTCTTATAGTTTCTTATTTATAGAATTCCTTGCCATACAATTCTCACTTAATAATTGGAAGGTAACCCAAATAGATTTTTCCTCCTAGGTGCTTAAGTGGTCCAATAACCTCTAATCCATGCTTACTCCCATGTCCAAATTATTAATAGGTGTCAAGCATTTGAGTTCCCTTTTGCATTAAAACCACGTTTTATGTTTCGATCGTAATTTTCGTTTAGTAATTATATGTGGTAGACTTTCGTTAGACGATGATAATGTGGTGCAAATATACCCATGTGATGTATAAATAAATGTCCACAATGATTATGTATTGAGGAAATGTTTATTAGTGGATGGTTAGCTTCAAGGTGCAATTAATCCATGTTTATATTATCATTAATTTTAATCAAATGATGTATAAATAATCATGTGTTGGTGATGAAACGATCCTCACTTCAGTCTGTTAGTATCATTAACTATACTCCTTGTTTCTCGCTCTTTCATCTTCTCTAAAATCAATAATAGCATCACAAGGGAACAAAAAAGTTAGAACCAAGAGCATCCATGCATTTGGATCTACTTCGAACTCAGTCAACACTAGCATTAACCCATTGGGGTTAATAAAATCTCCCTATATCATTTTTTATGATGAGTTATTTTTTGTTCGTATTCAGAGGAAGATTGGTCATGAATTTTATGAAATCCCTATTCCACCCTCTATTGGAGGGTCTTGCTCAGATTTTAATAGGCCAGTTGTTGCAATCTCAACCCCTCCTTATTGAAGAAAATAGTTATGAGGATATGGACACTAAGGATGATGAAATCTCTAAAGTACATATTCTATAGTATAAACCCAAATATACACTTTGAAATTTAACTAATGACTATGGGGAGCATCCCATAATAGTTCATGATGGTCCTTTTCTCGATCTCCCTCTTGGTCCAGTGTGGGGATAACCTATTTTTCTCTCTCATGATACCATAGCCATCGGTTATGATCGAGCCTTTACTCTTCCATACTTTCTACCTGGGTTTCAATAATAAGTTGTTTTCTTCAACTTCACGAGCAATCCAAATATAGAATACTCTTGGTCAAAGCCACACCAACCATATTTTCCTTTAAACACTCAAAAGAGTTAGTATTTGAGACTTTTGAATGCCTAGCATCATTCATCCTACAAGGTTCCATGGTATGGCTGCAATGATGCCCACAACCCCTTTAATGATCTGATCTATCTTACCGATTATTGTATCATTAATGGATTTACTACCTCATATGTCCTAGCTAGGTCTATGAAGTTATTCGGCTATAGTGGGGGAAGAGGAGGAATCTACAGAAATCATTTGTCAAAAAATCACTGTAACCCTTGTGGGGACCCAAAAGTTCTTGTCTCTATATCTTCCACCTCTCCCTGAGATTCGATTATCATATCAGTTGGTTTGATGATTTTACGAAGCTATTAGACACTATTTCCAGTTTTTTGGCATGAGACTAAGTATTCTCCATGTGAGGGGTTATAGATCCTTCTGAACTTCCTATTTGTATCATATAAGAATAAAGAAAATATTCAAGTTAGCCATTTTAATCTAATCCTAAGGCAAATATAGGTCTGCGAATGATTTAGAGATTCTAGTTGTAGGGTTCGAGAACCAGGTTACAAGTGGGGAAGGTGTTAGGTACCCACTTTTCCTTTATGCTTCATTAATTATATGATTATTATATATATTAACATTATGTGATTACTTTTTAGTTTATTATAGAACTTGCTTAGAGTCCTTAGTTTGATAATCCCTTAAATTTAAGATGGGTTCTTAGGTATAAAAACGTATTGGTCCGAGGTGTATGAACATCACTGATATGCCATATATGTGCCCATCTGCTCAGAGACATAAACCTCGGCTTGGAAGAGGACGAGGTCGAAAGGGCCTTAGATTAACCCCCAGCGGTCTCATCCTAAATAAGGCCGGCCACGGCCGACATTACTAGTTACCTCAGCAGGAGAGGTCTTCTTGATCCACAGAGGCAGTTATCTATCTGGTCATCCAAGGCTTGAAACCTCGGCTTGGTTAAGGTCGAGGTTGCCGACCCATCATCATAACCAATCTCGGTTGGGGATCAGCCGACATTCCTCCTAAGACACCAATACCTCATCCCAGGTCGATGTTACAGCTCCACCTGCCTTACCTCGGCTCTCCCACTGAGCCAAGGACACCACCTCGTCCTCTTTCAAGCCGAGGTTGGGACCATTGACAGATGGACGAGTCCTTATCAGCATATGTACTGTTGGGAACACGTGTACAAAATCAGTTATAATCGAATCATTCTCCTCACATGAGGGAATATTGAGGTCATCATTATCTGCATGAGATCAGCCAGGTGTCATTCTCATACTGGTTCGATCGTTATGCACATGTTCATTTCATTCTTGGGGGGTAGATTACACCCCCCATGCACTATTTATAGAGGTCATCCTCTACCCTATAAGGGATCCGAAAGATTGGCAACCCTAGCTGAAACTCTATCCAAACATACAGTAGAGAGAGAAATCTTGAGAGATTGTATCAATGGCCGTTAGTGCCCTCATATAGTGATATTGATCACACACTTGCACAGTGGACATAGGCTTAATTGGCTGAACCACTTATACTCTAGAGTTGATCCTCTTCTCCTCACCTCTTTCTCTTATATTTGATATACTTATGCTGCCATTATTATACATTGATTAGAGCTTATATACACCTTACCTGGTTGTGCTATTTCCAGCGTCACCATTTTGGCACCGTCTGTGGGAACGAGAAGCTGTCTCTTCATCTTTATTCGCTTAACCTCACCGGAGAATGTGGTGGTGAACCAGTCCTCACCCCCTGCGTGGAGCTGTTTCACCATTAAAAGAGGTCCTATAAGGTATTAAGCTCATTTACTACACCAGCTCTTTTGTGCTAACACATGGCACCGAAATTACCACCACCTCTTTTGCCGCCTGGTGCAGTAGGACCTAGATCCGGCCAGGCATCGCCCCAATCCGAAATGGCAGAGGTGGCCGCAACCTTGAGGTCTTTTGTTGCAACGCAATAAGCAATGCATGAGCAATTTGCATAGCTCAGCCAAAATATGATGAGGCCACCTGGAGTCTCACCAGAAATGATCACTTCGACGGCTGTTCAGCCTTATCCTGACGCCAGGGGACCACCCTAGGCACCGCGAAAAGACCAACCTACACCCCGGCAGAGGAGGGACGTTCCTAACCCTAGGCGCTTGCGCCTGGGGAGGCAAGGAAACCCTTTCCCTGAGGACAGGTATGATGATCTAGAGGCAAAAGATGTCCCGAAAGATTATTGGGAGCCTTATGAGGTTTCGAACAATACAGTTCGTCCTATCCAACGAAGCCAAGGTGTTGGGGCAGAAGAAATGGAGAAGCCCAACAACGAGGATCAGCTTTTGATCGGATGAGCAGAGGGTCATCCTTTGAAAGCCTCGGCCCAGTAAATGACCTAAGGCGAAGGTTGTCAAGGTCTAGAAGTGCAGCTGGCTCACAAAGGGAAGAGAGACAACGTCGGCCCCAATCGAGACGAGGAAGAGACCAAGAAGAGGTCAACAGCAGACGCTATGCTGCGGCTGGGGAACCTTCAGTCCATCCTTTATAGGTGGATGGGGATAACCTCGGCCAAGTGAATGTTACAAGACCGTGGAATGACTCCATCCAACTCCTTGAGGACAAGATACTTGACCTCATCAAAAGTCGGGATCCACTATAAAGAGGTTTCTCAGAAGGCTCTCCGTTCGTGGCTAAGATAGTGAGCTTCCTTACCCCAGCCAAGTTCCAGCCACCTACAGTGACTCCCAAGTATGACGGTAGTACCAATCCTATACATCACATTGAGATGTACCAGTCAGCGGCGGATATTTATTCAATACCGAATGAAATGAAGTGACGGGACTTTAACGGGAGCTGCGCACATATGGTTTACTTCTCTTCCTAAGAATTCAATTGAGAACTTTAAGGTTTTGGCTGAACGGTTCATTCACAATTTCTGCTTTGGGGTAAGACCTCAAAAAAAGCCCACCCATCTGTTGTATGTCAAGCAAGGCAAGCACGAGAGCCTAAGAGACTTCATTGCCGGGTTCAACAAAGAAAAACTTGAGGTTGAAGATTACAAAGAGAATTTTACCATGACCGCCCTCATAGGAGGTCTTCAGAATTCTAAAGATTACAAAGCTTGCGGAAGACCCTCTAAAGTCCATGGCGAAGCTATTGACAACTACGGGGAAGGTCATGAATGCTGAAGAGACCATGTCAGCTAAGTTTGAGGACGAGAACGGCGGTAGAAGCGGAAAGTTCCAAAGAAAGAAGGATGGAAAGAAGAGGCCAGTTGATGACAAGTTTGCACGATACACCCCTCTTACTGTAAGCTACGAACACATCCTTAATGAGATCAAGAATGACCGACCCCTAAGATGGCCAGAGAAGTTGAAGGCTCCTCCACATAAGAGGAACCAAAACTTATGGTGTGAATTCCACCAAGACTATGGTCATGTCACTGACAAGCGCTTCGCCTTAAAGGATGAGATCGAGAAGATGTTGAAGTCAGGAAAGTTGAGGAAATATGTTGATGGCAAAGCTCCCAAAAGGGGAAGAGAAGAACCCAAAAAAATAGACACGATAGGTTTCATGGCGATACCACAACAAGAAAAGATGATGGCTCGGATGACGATGATGAAGACGATCCTGACCCCCCACTAAAAGATGACAACACCCGAGTAAAAAGGGTTGGTATGATATCCTTGGGTGTTAACACCATATGCAGAGGAGTTATAGGGGGTGGTTCTGAGGTGGCTGACTGGAAGGCCCATGTGGCAGAGGCCAAGTCGGTGGCCAAACTTGAAGTAGTAAATCTAACATCTTTCGAGACGATGCAGAAGAGAAATAAGGTGGACATGGACACACTCGTAGTTGGCTTTTCCCAACTCGACTTCAAAGGCATCCTAGCTCCACACGATGACCCTTTGGTGATCACAACAAGAGTTTATGGATGTGAGGTGCAGAGAATTCTTGTAGATGGAGGAAGTTCTGCAGATGTGATGTTCTGGCCCTGCTTCAAAATCCTGGGCCTTAGCAGAGCTAGGATGGTACCCTATCATCATCCGTTGATGGGGTTCAGTGGCGAAAAGGTCCATCCATTGGGCATGTATGAGATGGACGTGCGAATGGGAGATGAGTGGCTTAAGAGGTTAACCCGGAAGATCAACTTTTTTGTTTTGGATAAAAATGTCTTCTCGGCCTATAACCTCATCATGGGAAGAGTATCCCTTAAGGATTTTGAATCCATGCCATCGATGGTCCACCAGATGCTAAAATTCCCGAACCCCTATGAGGTAGGGGAAGTGCAGGGTGACCAGACCATAGCACCAAAATGCTACTTCAACTCGGCTGAAGAGAGAGAGGCTTATAAGAGGGCAACTACCATATATAATATTGATACACTTGACCCCAAAAATGAAACAAAATTAAAGAAATGAGAGGCCTAGGAAGAGGTACAATCCATTATCCTCAATGAGGAGGATCTGGAAAAAACCATCCAGGTCGGCAAAGCCTTAAAGGCAGAAATCAAGGAAGAGCTGATAGACTTCCTAAGGAAGAGGCAGAGTGTCTTCGCTTGGAGTCACACGGACATGCCTGGCATCAGCCCTGACGTTATGTGCCACAAGTTGAATTTGAATAGGGATACTAGGCCAATCAAACAAAGATGAAGAATTTACTCCAAGGAGAAGTACAACGTCATCCGGTAAGAAGTCAGAAAGTTAGAAGAGGTTGAGTTCATCAGAGAAGTCATATATCCGGAGTGGCTATCGAATGCAGTCATTGTGCCCAAAGCCAAGAGAAAATGGAGAATGTGCGTAGACTTCACCGACCTGAACAAATCTTGATCGAAAGACAGTTATCCCTTACCTCAGATTAACTAGATGGTAGATGCAACTACAGTACATGAGCTCATGATCTTCATGGATGTGTACTCAGGCTACAACCAAATTTTCATGGATGCCGAAGACTCAGAGAAGACATCCTTCATCACTAACAAAGGGACGTGTTGCTATAAGGTTATGCCCTTCGGATTGAAGAATATGGGGGAAGCATACTAACGTCTGGTGAATAATATGTTTAAAGACCAAATAGGCAAGACTATGGAAGTATACATCGACGATATGTTAATGAAGAGCATAAAGGACTGCACCCACGTGCCAGAACTAGAAAAGACTTTCGATACCATGGACTTGTATAGAATGAAACTCAACCCTGCGAAGTGTGTCTTCGGGGTAAGAGCTAGGAAATTTCTTGGATTCATTGTCAATCAGAGGGGAATAGAGGCAAACCCCGAGAAACTCAAGGCTTTGCTCGACATAAAGACACCAAAGAGTATCAAGGACATGCAGAGGCTTACTGGAAGAGTAGCTGCACTCAACAGATTTGTTTCAAGAGCAACAGACAAGTGTCTTTTGTTCTTTAAGGTGCTTAAAAAGGCCTTCGAATGGGAAAAAGAGCGTGATGAGGCTTACAACTAGCTCAAGTCCTACCTCGAATCCCCCTTACTCTTATCTTGACTCATAGCAGGAGAGAAGTTGTACGTCTATCTAGCAGTATCTGAATCAGCTATAAGTGCATCCATAGTACGGGAAGACATTAGGGTCCAAAGGCTTGTTACTTCAACAGTAAGGCCCTTCAGGGGTCTGAGCAAAATTATCCTTGGATGGAAAAGTTAGACTACACCCTGATACATGCTTCTAGGAAGATGAAGCCTTACTTCCAAGCCCATTCCATGGCCATCCTCACCGACTCGCCACTAAAAGAGGTCCTCCATAAGCCTGAGAAATCGGGTAGGTTGATGACATGGGCCATTGAGTTGTGGGAATATGACCTCACTTATCAGCCTAGGACAGCTATCAAAGGAAAGGCACTGGCAGATTTTATCGCAGAGTTCACATGGGAAGAGATCGAGGTTGAGAATAGTCTAGAGACTACAAAATGGTCAAACAGCAAGGTCTTCCGACACCCGAAAGAGGTTATGCGCAAGAGGGTCAGAGATGGAATAGCCAAGAATGAGGAAGACCTGTACCTCTTCAGGCAAGGAATTATGTTAGAAGAGGGTTTCTCATCAGATAAAGACATCTGGAACCTCTTCGTCGATGGGTCTTCTTGCAAAAATTGAAGTGGTGCGGGCCTGATACTTTCAGCCCCGGATGGTACCAACATCGAATATGCCCTAAGGTTTAACTTCAAGGCGTCAAACAACGAGTCAGAATACGAGGCTATGATAGCAGGCCTCTCCTTGGCAAGGACCATTAGTATAAGACTCCTCCTCCTTCACAGTGACTCAAAGTTGGTTTTTAATTAAGTATTGGGGGTTTATGAGGCCAAGGACAAAAGGATGGACAAATACCTAAAGAGGGTGAGAACGATACTCAAAGGCTTCGAAGAGGTAAAGATAAAGAGAATACCTAGGCAAAATAACAGTCATGAAGACGCATTAGCGAGGCTAGCTTCGGCAACAAGGACATATATCAGAAGGACAGTCCCTGTTGAGATCTTGCCCAGAGCAACCATTGAAGAAAAAGAGGTCAGTAACCCTTACCTCAATTTGAACCAAGGGAACTCATGGATGGATCCCCTTATCAGATATATCAGAGAGGGGGTCCTACCGAAGTCAAAGTTAAAGAGGAGGAAATTGAGGTACAGAGCGGCAAAGTACTCAATAGTAGGAGATATCCTATATAGGAAGGGATTCCTATTACCTCTCCTCAGATGCGTTCATCCCACAGAAGTTCCCCACGTCCTACAAGAGGTAAACGAGGGTTCTTGCTCCAGTCACATAGGAGGGAGACCTTTGGCGAAGAGGATTATCATGTAAGGATATTAGTGGCCGACCTTGGCCAAAGATGCTGCAGCCTACGTGAAGAGGTGCGATAAATGTCAGATATTCTTCACTATCCCACATCAACCTTATCAACCTATGAAATCAATAAGTTCCCTTTAGCCATTCGTAGTATGGGGAATTGACCTAGTAGGACCCCTGCCAAGGGCTACAAATAATTACCGATTTCTGATAGTCGCCATTGATTACGTCTCTAAGTGGGTTGATGCAGAGCTGATGATCACGATTACAGAGCAGAAGACATATAAATTTATTTGGAAGAACATCATATGAAGACATGGCCTCCAAAACACCCTCATTTCAGACAACGGAACCCAGTTCAATAATTCCTCCATAGAAAAATACTGCGAAAGAGTTGGGATAAAGAAATTTTTCTCTTCCCCTGGCCGACTTCAGGAAAACGGTCAAACTGAAGTCACTAACAGAACAATCCTCGATGGGATTAAGAAAAGGTTAGAAAAGGCTAAGGGGAGTTGGACTGAAGAGGTTTATGCTGTGCTATGGGCCTATAGAACAACAATAAGGACACCAACGGGGGATACCCCATTTATGTTATCATATGGCTTAGAGTCCATCATACCCACAGAGGTAGGACTCCCTACTCATAGGGTTCAGACCTACGACCTTGAGAAAAATGGGGAGGAGAGAAGACTCGAGTTAGAATTGTTTGAAGAGAAAAAGGGAAGATGTAGAAATCAGGCAAGCATCTTACCAACAGAGAACAACAAATTTTTACAATCAAAGGGTAAAATCAAGGCCCATAGTTGTAGGGGATCTGGTCCTGAAGAAGACGTTATAGAAGGCAAATAAGCTTCACCCAAATTGGCATGGTCCTTATAAAGTAATTGAGGAGGTTGTACCAAGAACCTACAGGCCAGAGAACCTCGAAGGGGAACCTTTTTCCAATCCCTGAAATACTGATCATCTAAAAAAGTATTACATATGATGTTGCAAGAGCTTTTTGTAAATATATCATCTTATAAAGAGATTATTAATGAGAAGATCAAAATTCCTGTGTCAGTTCTTGGTTCATTATGCCCGAGTGGTGAATTTTACAGGGATAACATCTTAGTTGATGACCTAAGACCTTATAACATCATGATTTGGTGACAAGGTCTGAGGTCAGACATCATACTTGGATGACCTCAGACCCTTAACATCATTAATTTGGTGACAAATTATTTATAGGGATAACATCTTAGTTGATGACCTCAGACCTTATAACATCATGATTTGGTGACAAGGTCTGAGGTCAGAGATCATACTTAGATGACCTTAGACCCTTAACATCATTAATTTGGTGACAAATTATTTATGGGGATAACATCTTAGTTGATGACCTCAGACCTAAATACACATTGGATAAGGAAGAAAATCATTCAAAGAACACTCAGCAAATAAGGAAGTGAAGCATGTATCAGAAGTTAATATAAACTAAGAGTTACAGGATACAAGGTAACTGAGTTTACAATCAAAAGTTACATCTTGAAGTAAAAATCAGAGAATTGCATAAAGCTTCCCAAAAAAGGCCTAAGGGTTTGCAGCTATAGTATTGGCATCCTCGGCCTCATTCCCCTGACCTATGTTGGTCACCTCAGCCCCATCATCTTGGAGGTTGGCGCCTTTGGTCTCAGTAACATCCAAAGTAGCAGTCTCTGCAGGGGAAGCATCCTCCTCTTCAACCTCTTGAAGGACCTGGGCAAATTGAGGATTGCCAAAACCTAAACCAATGAAGTCAGAGGCTTTCAAGTTCCCTGACTCCTTCTCCTTTGCAGTCGCCCATTTTGCAGTGGCCTTAATACCTCTTTCAAGGTATTCAAAGCCAAAGATGATGAATTTATCAGAGACTTTTTAATCAGCTAGGATCCCCTCAGAAGCATCCTCAAGGGCTGCCTTCACTACAGCATCAACTTTTTGCTGGAGAACGTCGTCCTTGGCCTTCAGAGCAAAGGTGTGGTCCTTTTTAAGCTTGGAGATCTCTTTCTCAAACTCCTTAACCTTCTTATCAGATCCCTCAAAGTCAGACTTCAGAAGATCTACCTCTGCATTTAGGGAGCTTTGCACCTTCTCAACCTCTTGGCCTTTTTCGATGAGGGGAAACTTCTTCAGAGTCCAGTTGACAAAATGGTGCATAGCAACGAGGCCTTGCAAATTAAGAAATCAAATGTATAAGTTCAAATTCAAAACAGAGGTTACACTTCAGAGTTAAACTGAAATCCAAAGTTATACTTTAATGGACCTGTGAAGGCCAAACTCAACCAGCAGAGGAGTGTCCATGGAGTGATAAAAGCGTTTGTCAGCATCGGTCATAGCAGAGCCGATGGCATCCAATGCTGGAAAACTGTGGACTATAAGGCTATTATTAATTTTTAGCTGCTCTAGACGGGCAGCCAATGCATCTTCAGAGGATATGGGGATGTCCTTTTAGGCCTTACTTTTCCTCTGATCATTAGGGGAGGTGGTTGTAGTTTTCATCTTTCTTGTAGCATCCCTTGGACGTACCGACACTTTTTTTGAGTGGAGGAGGAGGGGGTGCATTCAGGCCTGCCTTCTTCACCAGCTTCACAAGACTCGAGGCAGACATCTCCCAGACTTCGTCTAAAATGCCTTCGGGCGCTCTATAAATGGAAAGGTCTGAGTTAGAAAATAAGAGACATAAAAAACTCAGAGGTTTAACTTGCTGAAATGATAAAAAAATTACTTACGAAGCTCTGTCAAAGGACTACCCCAAAGACCAGTCTCTGAGAGATAGTAAGGGGTCATCAGGTGTTCGAACCTGACCAATAGACCGTGCTCCCCCTGATCTTGGAGGTCTTTTACTTTTTGAAGATTATTCTGTCTTAACCCAGGGTCGGCCCTGGCAGCCATTGAAACCTTGCCCCATCTCAGGGATATCCTCGGCTCTAAGTTCGAAGCGGGGACACAAGGGCCAAATTCCTATGCCCCTGAGGCAAAGAAAAATCGCGACTTCCAATTATGGTTACTAGTTTGGGTAACCTGCAACATCTTCTTCGTTGACTTTACAACTAAGAAAAGGTAATAGCTCGGATGGTTCCTGGCAGAGGATGGGATATAGCACCCGGTGAAGACCTGGACAGGAAGGTTTGAATGGTGGACTACCTTCTATAGAACTATAGGTCCAATTATCACCCTCCGGTCATTGGGGGATAACTGAGAAGGAGCTAAGTTGATGTAGGAAAGTATAGCCCTAATAATGGGATGAATGGGCAGACGAAACCCTAACTTGAACATCTTCTCATACAAACAAATCTCACCATCTCGTCCGCCAAAAGCCCTCTCTTACCTCAGAGGTCTCCTGAGTTTTATGGAGGGGATAATGGAATATAGATGCTTGAAGGCAAGAAGGTCGATCTCGATGACAGTGCTCTATATCTCGGCCACCTCAGAGGTGTTAACATCACTCTCAGCATCATCGTTATCATCATCATCCGGTTCAACATCGGCCTAAGCAGATGATGGGGCACCACTTGGGAACCTCTGAGCGAACTCAACCCCTGTGATAGCTGATAGGGGAATGGATTGAAGAATTGGTGGAACAGCAATGCTAGGACCCACAACCTCAACGTCGGAGGAAGAGTACGATGTGCTTGATCTCTTGTGAGATGAGGCCCGATGAGAAACCTCGGTTTTGTCAGGGACCTCATCCTACTGAGTGGAAAAGTCCATGGCCTCTTGAAAAGAGTCCACATGCATAGGGTTGGAGGTAGACGACTCAGACTCAGACATGAGGGAAGTTTCAACTGGGACCTCTGTTGATTTAACTGGTTCGGTTTGCTCAGGGTATATGACCTTCAAAGGGGGTGGAAAGATAGGTCTGAGGGGGAATGCATCTGCTCTGTGAGCCACCTCTTGGGCTCTTTCTATCTGCCTAATTTTATCTAAGGTCTTCTCCTTAAGAGAGGGGAATTCCTCTAAGAGTTGGTATAGGGGTCTGAGCATATGAGGAAGACCCTACACTTGTGCCTCTTCTAGGAAAATAACTTGACTTGGCTTGGCCAAGGATCAAACTAGGGTTTTGAATGAAAAATGATCAAGAACAGTTCACCAAAAAATACATGAACTCGCCTAAAAAACTAATAAACTAATCGGAACCCTCTAGAAGCTCACCTAAAAATGCAAAAATAGGAACAAGGCACGAAAAATGAAGAAGGAGATATGGTAAATGATACCTGAAGGAAGGCGATGAGAAGAAATAAAGGGATTGCAAGGAAAGTCCACTTAGTGCACTTCCAACCAGAGCTCTTGTAGAGAGATAGAGGCAAAAAATTTCACATGAAGAAATGAAGAAGTGGGGAAGAAAGAGAAAGGAAGTGAGGGTTTAATCCTTAAACAACCCTACACGCATCCCAAGGCCCATCATTGCCTTGGGAGCCCAAAAGACTGCAATCATTACACTTGTCTGGCACGCTAGCCACTTCAGTAGCTGACACTTGTCAAAAAGGTATAAATACCTAAGAAAGTCCAACCTCGGGCAAATATACCCCTTAGGCACCGGATCACACAGGTAACTAAGGGCTAGGGGTGATTGATATGCCATATATGTGCCCATCTTCTCAGAGACATAAACCTCGACCTGGAAGAGGACGAGGTCGGAAGGGCCTTAGATTGACCCCCAGCGGTCTCGTCCTAAGAAAGGTCGGCCACGATCGACGTTACAAGGTACATCAGCAGGAGAGGTCTTCTTGATCCACATACGCAGTTATCCATCTCGTCATCCAAGGCTTGAAACCTCGGCTTGGTTAAGGTCGAGGTTGCCGACCCATCATCATAACCAATCTCGGTTGGGGATCAGCCGACATTCCTGCTAAGACACCAATACCTCATCCCAAGTCGATGTTACAGCTCCACCTGCCTTACCTCGGCTCTCCCACTGAGCCAAGGACACCACCTCATCCTCTTCCAGGCCGAGTTTGGGACTATTCACAGATGCCCGAGTCCTTATCATCATATGTACTGTTAGGAACACGTGTACACAATCAGTTATAATCGAATCATTCCCCTCACATGAGGGAACATTAAGGTCATCATTATCTGCATGAGATCATCCAGGTGTCATTCTCATACTGGTTCGATTGTTATGCACATGTTCATTGCATGCTTGAGGGGTACATTACACCCCCTGACACTATTTATAGAGGTCATCCTCTACCTTGTAAGGGATCCAAAATATTGGCAACCCTAGCTGAAACTCTGTTCAAACATACAGTAGAGAGAGAAAGCTTGAGAGATTGTATCCATGGCCGTTAGTGCCCTCATACAGTGATATTAATCACACACTTGCACAGTGGAAGTAGGCCTAATAAGCTGAACCACTTATACTCTGGAGTTGGTCCTCGTCTCCTCACCTCTTTCTCTTATATTTGATATACTTGTGCCGCCATTATTATACATTGATTAGAGATCATATACACCTTACCTGCTGGTGCTATTTCTAGCATCATCAGTCACTTAAACTGGCCTGAATACATACGGGTTATTGTGTATGACTCTTCACTCCTATAATGAGTGATTGTTATAATGTAAGTACGTATGAGAGTAATTTCGGCTTGGGTAATGGGTGGTCGTTAATGTATATAAGGGTGTGAGGAAGGCTGACTTTGGTAATGGATGGCCGTTAAGTTTATGTGGGTGTGTGCATGAAAATTTACCACTTGAGATAGTTTGATATCTCATTCGAGGTTTAAGAATATATAAAAAGCTAAGAGATAACAGATGGATGCATCTCTATTGTGAAAACATATCGAGAGAGATATTATTGAGGCTTGTGATCGTGAAAAGGACTTGGTCTTGAGCCTACATACATATGTAGTGACAAGATCAAAGGCTACGTAGTTCAGTTATGAGGATGTATATGTGTTAGAATGTTTGTATGGAGGTTCCTGAGAGGTCGTGGCTTTGATATGTTACAAAAGATAATATTTGAGAGGTAAAAGTTGGGTGCATCTCCATGGGGACAACATATCATGAGATATGTCCTCGAGGCTTGTGCTCACAAGATGGATTAGGTATTTCACCTATGTACTCATGCAAATGAGATGTCAAATCCTACATAGTTTCTTTATGTGATTGGTGTATATGTGTTTTCATGTTTATGAGGATGTGAATTAAAGGGCACGACCTTGATATAGTTGGATACCTTATGGAGGGTAAGAGGTAATAGGCGATAGGTAAGAGAATGATGAATTTCGATGGGGACAACGTATTAATTTTGGAGTGGCTCATATGTAACACCTCTCCCTAATATTTTATTATGTTTTCCCATAAAAATTGTGAACATATGAAAACCTTGGGATTTGGATCATTGTGATGGAGGTTTTAGCTGCAATTGATTGTTAGGATCATGATTGTAATTCTTGGAAGTTTGTGGGTTAAAATTGGAAACCTTGGAGTATATTTGAGTTGAAGTCGTGTGAATGAAGTCGGTTCATTCAAATGAGATTAATAGGTCATTAAATAGGGATAAAATAAGTTTCAAATGAGATTCCATTGTATAATAGGTCTAGGTCATTTGAAGTTTGTTGAAGCCAAGTTTAGACGAGGGGCGAATTTCATTCAAACGAGATCACACATAATTTTTAATTCGAGTTACCCCTGTGCATTATCACGTTTTTGGCCATTGGATCGTTGAGTTCTCAGTATATGGTAAGCCCGGATGGGCAAAAATGGGATTATAAAGGTTTTGGGGTGTTTTATAAGGTTTTTTTGGTTCATTTGGGTCATTTTAGAGTTGTAGAGAGAGAGAGAGAGAGAGAGAGAGAGAGAGAGAGAGAGAGAGAGAGAGAAGGGTAGTCTTATAACATTGTTGAGCATGTCCGCCACCTGGTTCCACCTCAAATCACCATGCCACCACAAAATATCCACCTTAAACCATCATATTCTCCTAGTATTCACCATGTCCAATCTTTGGATACCCAGTTCCACCATTTTTGAGCATATCTACAAAATCTGGAGATATTGTTGTGGGGTTTGGAGAAGATGAATATGGGAGTTTCATGGATCTTATAGAGGGTATTTTATGGAGCTTTCATGGATACAAGCTTGGTGGAGCTAGGAAACCTCCTTTAGGCCACCTTAAGAGGTGGGAGGTTGACATCTTCGTAGACATTTCATACCTTCCATTGTTGGAGATTCATTTGAAGTGGGAAAGCCTACTTTTAGTTGAAGACCTATTTTTTGTATTAGTATTGTTATTTCTAGACTTTAAGAGTAAAATGTATATGAATAAAATGACGGGTTTCTAATAGATTTGGTATTAAATATTTTTTATGAAATAAAAATTTTGTTTTTGTTGAATACAAATGATGAGTAAATATTTTGAGGTTTTCTTGAAATAATTGGGATTTTCTTATAAATGGTATATTTTAAGAAGTTGAGTGACAAGAATTTTTATAGAATATTTTTTTTTAAATTTACATTTTTATCTTACTAGAGATATTTGGTAAATTAAGTTTGATTTCATGCAAAAATAAAGATTTTATAAAAAAAATGGGACATTCGTTTGAGTTTTTAAGAAATAAAATTTTGTATGGTCTAAAAAGTATTTTTTGCAAGTATTATAAATTTCTAGAATAAAAACTATGTTGAACCCATTTAGTAGGATTTTAGGATTAAAATCCCTCTTCTCAAGCATATAAACTTGCAGTATTTTGATAATGAACATATAAACTTGTTTAAAGAAGGTTAAGAAAGGTAGAAATTCTATTCCTCAAAGTGTGTGAAAAAGGGATGATGGTGATAGGTGTAAAGTTGTAAGATTACATGTATTAATAAAAAGAAACGGTGTTTTTCTTATAAATTAATCTTATATGCTTAATAATTCTTAGAAATAGAGGTATTGAAATAAACATGTTTGAATTGACAAGAATATTACTCCAAAAGTTTAAAAAGTTGTTAAGGTGTTTTCAATTGAGAATAATATTACTCCAAAAGTTTAAAAAGGTGTTAAAAACACTTAAGAATTTAGTGTAGGTAACTTAATGGTGTTTTGAAAAATTAAAACTTGTGAAAATGGAGTAAAAAGTGAGTTTGGAAACAAATAAGTAAAATGGTAATTTAGCGAAAAGTGGAACATTTTTATGAAATAAAAATGTTGGAAAGGGTGTTACACATGATAGTCCTAATCAACATGATTTTTGGAATAATAAACTCAAAGCTAAAGTCTAAAGGACATCAAATGACGATTTTCAAAGTGTAACACAAGTTGGAGTGAAACCATGAGTTTTGGCTTCGACCTTTAAAAAGGGAAAGTGTAATAATGAAGACATTTTCAAAATATTAAAGCACATTAAAAAAGAACTCGAATGACACCGAAAAAAATTATGGCACACCCGAAGCCGTAGGGCGACCCAAAACACTGACCAAAGCATATAGTGGTGTCGCTGGTGGTGTGGAACCCATTAAAGTAAGCAATCATTGGAAGATTTTGAGAAAAAAATAAAGGAATAAGGAACATGTCCATAAATGGTTATGTGGTGAGAATGTGTTAAGGCAACCTAACTTGAATGAACTAATAAATGTTAAGGTAAAGGTGATAATGGACAAGAAACAAGTAAATTGATTAACGTACACAAGGTAAAGGAAAGTTAAAGTATGTTAGTAAATGGGTGGTTAAGAAACCTATGTGGTTTAACTCACAATTAACACAAGGGTGTGTAGTGAAAGGTTTTCAAAGACTAAATAAGTATTTTCTAACACGGTGTTTGCGTGTGTTGAAATAGTGATTTTCAATGAAAATACTAATGCAGATTGGTTAAAATGAAAGGGGTAATATCAGTAAAGAAATGGTTTTTGATCAAACCAAATGTAGTTGTTGCAAGTGTTTAACCGTAAGTGTTAAACAAAGGGATTGGAGTCAAAATAATGAGACGGAAGTCATTTGCAGGATTAAGATGAATTAATCAGGATAAATAATATTTTCCAAAGTAAAACGGTTCCATGCATTAAGTGTATATATATACACACACACACACACACACACACACACACACACACACACACACACACACAATAGTTTCATGCAAAACGTGTTAAAGTCTTCTTTCTGTTGTTCAATTATATCTTTCATTTGTATATTTCCCAGTAAGTAGTCAACTCACTCCCTCGTTTTGTTATGAAAGATTGGGTGTGGTTTTGTATTTTGAAAGAATTATATAGATAAGTACTCTCTCTTATTTTATGTTAGTATCTTTGTATACCTGGACTCTAGGGTGCTCCCAAAGGTCCTCATGTAGTTTGATTTTAAACTGTAATTGCATGCTTAACAAGTGAAATGTTAATTAAAGTAAAACTAAATTAAACATTATATAGGGTGTTTAATTGAACTTCACACCTATGCTCGGTTGGACCAGATTGACTATGAGTAACCCATAAATCCAGGTTGGGGCGTTACACTTTAAGCCCCCAAATATATCTATGTATTTGTTATCGACATAGATAAAATCCCAAAGATGCCATATTCCTTGGGATGGTTTGAGGTTATAGAGAAACGGGTCTTAGAGTAGATATGGAGGCATACCTTGGAAATAATATACCCAGAGACGTATTATTAGGCTTGAACTTCACGATTTTGATTTAGTATAACACTACATACCCAAGGAGACTTGGGATCAAAGAAAACATTGTTCCAACAAATGGGACATATATAAAGGTCCAGGCAATAGTATACCAGGTATACAACACACAACATTATTGTATTTATGGAGCCTAGTCCTTAATATAGGATTTTTATTTTATTGGATTGATATATTTTTACGTTCAAAATATGTTAATCAAAGGACGATGATTAGAAAGTATTTGAATGAAAATGGATATTATGGGATGCCACGATTGAGAGGGGCTTTATTCGCTAAGATAAAGGGTGAGAGTAGGATGGTTTTAGACTTTAGCTTTGCAAAGTTTCACAATAACTCGGATCACTCACAGTTTCTTAAGAGTGATTTTGAAAAATATGTTTTCAGGTTTGTATTTATTGGTCGCATTTTATTATCATTTATTTAACATATGAGTATGTCATTTTAATAAATAGTGATGTTGGGTTAAAAACTAGGATTTAAATTATAAACGCTGTAAAGTGCGTACCTGGTTACCCATAAAAGAGGGCCATGTTAAAAGAGAGAAACATATATGCACAATATATATGTGGTATAGGCCCAAATTTTACACAGATTGCTACCTTTGTAGAGTGAGATTAATTTTTTTCGAGGGAGTGTTCCCAGTGTGGCGGTGCCGACTTTTGGGGAATACGACAAGAGGTTTGACTCTGTTATTTAGGAGAAATGATCTTTCAGAAGTATGAAATTCACTCGGGGGAAGTGGATTTTTAGAAGTATGAACTCTCCTCAAGGGAAGTGACTTTTCGAAACTACGAAGTTCACTCGGGACTTTTTCGAAATCTCAAGTATCTCTGGCACTCGAGATTGAAGAAAGTAAGAAAACCGAATTAATATTGAGTTTTATGGTGCATTTCAAGGGTGGTGGGAACCTCCTTTTATAGGGGTCAATAGGTCTCCTTTCATAGTTCGGTTCATCCATGTCCTTTTATCATTAGGTGATCCACATCGTAATGTGTACGATGGATAAGGGTGGAAAAGAAATGTATATGGCTAGCGTGAGATTTTCATACATTGGGTAATCATTACTTTGGGGGGGGGGGGGGGAGGGCATTCGCTAAACATCATTATTAACCGTTCGGTTATCTAACATAGGGATCTTTAACTATTCAGTAAAAGGACCTTCTGGTGAGGTTTTGGTGTTTTGGCATGTTTGGGTATTTGCATTTTGGCCCCTGAAAGTTATATCCTTATGATTTTGACCATTTCATTTTCTTTGGGCTAGTTTTGCCACTCTTGCCCATGGGATATTCAGTGGTTTGGTTTTAGGTTATTTTATGAAATATGATAAAATGAAGCACACCTTGATTGCAATTTTGGGTATCCATAGAGGCGGTTGACTTGTAGGGCGCATGCGCAGACACTTTTCATCGAAATTGAAATGGATAAAAAAAGATTTGCCTACATTTAGAATGGGTGCAGACGTGAGTTTAAGAGGTAGGAATCTTTTTTTTTTGGGGCGGGGGGGATATTGGGATTTTTATGAAGGTTAACCATTCGGATAACCATACCTTTTGACCATTCGATCATCCAGAAGGAAATGGTTGACCATTATGTCATCCCTTTATAGAAGATCGGAAGCTACTTAATGAAGATTCGTCTTTCCTCTTTTGGCAAGTCTCTTTAATTAATTTTAGCGATGCTTCCTTTTTTACTGACATTATCATTCCGTCGGTTTACATCACCTTTATTGTTCATGTAAGTTTGTTTTCATCTTTTTACTACGGATATGGTGAGAAGATGAAGCTTCGACATGCTTGATACCCCATTTTTATTTTCCTTATCGGGAAACCTTCTCATGTGGGTGAGGTCCTCTATTTCTGTGCTGGTAGCCTCGATGAGCATGAGGGATGCCACCTATTTGTCTCTCTTATTTGCCATTCCATCTCAGCCAACAATCCAAGTTGAAAGTTGCATCCTTCCAATGCTCCTGTTGGCGTTTACTGTGGTCCTCCATGGTGAGGATCAAATTGTGAATATTCATCGATATGGTTCAGCGCTCGGGATGGTTTTGCCAGCTTTGGATGCAACTATTTTTTGCGAAAGATGTGAGTTGATATTTATAGACTATTTTCTTATGAATTCTTGATTTGTATTTGATGAATAATTGATTTTTTTTTTATGTTTTTCCAAATTTTCAGTATGTGTCGGTCAATGCTGTCCATCTCCAAGAGATATTAACCAGGTGATCTTTGATGCATTTGGCTCTTCATTAACTCGATGCTAAAGTTTTTACTGATTAGACCACCGACAACATAGGGGAGTCATCGCATC
Organism: Sambucus nigra; assembly: GCA_949130495.1. Taxonomy (NCBI): domain Eukaryota; kingdom Viridiplantae; phylum Streptophyta; class Magnoliopsida; order Dipsacales; family Adoxaceae; genus Sambucus; species Sambucus nigra. Next base: position 343,390,897 of record OX422207.1, on the reverse strand, counting down.
TAGTAAAGTATGCAGTAGTTCCTACTTAGTATGTTGGCGCTTCTTTATTAGGCACCTGAGCCTAGATAAAGGGTCCCATGGATTTGGATGGAGGACATGCGGGTGGTTATCTAGGGAATAGGCCCAGTATGTGATGGTTTAATGGGATAGTATTTTCAGCTGGCCTTGGGTAGAAATTTAAGCAACCCCCTAAAAAGGCATTTGTTGTGGGTTGTTCGGGCCAAAGCCTCATGTATTTAGTGTGTTCCATTTAGAGTAGAACATGAAGAATCCCCATTACATTTTTGGCTTATAAGGGGATTCTCTCGCAAACATATTTTTTATATAAAAATGCCATTTTCACGTGATGATCAATCGTTCCCATTTGCATGTTCCACTCCGTTTTCTTTAATTTTCAGTAATTATGCATCAGAGTAATGAAACCTACGTGTATGGACCAAATGGGATGAAGCTCTTCAAATGGTAGTGGCATGTATATACACTTTATTTATAAAAATGTGAAATAAAAGAGATACGTATACACATCAAAACAAAAGTTCCCTATTTTGAGACCTTTCTTTTGGAGATAGGAAATTTCATCCACCTTGCTAGTGAATTGTCGGTCTATAGTATTGATGGTTGTGAAAAAAGAAGGTTCCCTTTATTTGCTTGCTAACATGCAGGAATTATATGATGTAGATTTAGAGTCGGAGAACTATAGTTTAGCCAAGATATGGTGTGATTTTGCATGGATCCCTTATCAAGTCTTTTCGATGATGATAAGTCCCGGGATGTGGGGCGTTTTGAAGAGAGTATTTTTCCGTTTCTTTCTATGGAAACAAGTGTATAGGGGAAGTGTACTTTTGTTTCTAGGGTCCTTTTGATTGTTTATTTCATAGTTTCATCTTTAATGTGATGTTTCTTAAATAAGGATAATTCTGTAGAGTTCCAAAATGCCTTACGTCACTTTTTCATTATTGTTTTTTACCTAGTCCGAAGAAATATCTCTGGTTGCCTACATCTCTCTGATTAAAAAATGACAATATGTATATATCTGAATGCCCGCGGTAATAATATAATAGATAAACATATTTATTCAGTTCTCTTAAATGAAAAAGTTGGGGGCCTAAAGTGTTTCAGCTGACTTCAAGAGAAAGGTTGGGGGCATAATTATCTTTTTTATAGGAATAGGAATGTGTATGGGCTTTCATGGTATTCCTTTCCTTACATAAATAATTTTTTGTGTTAAATTGTATGTTTCCTTTTTAACACAGGTAGTTTCAAGGAAAGAATTTCATCAATCAATCGATATTGAAGGGTTGGGAAGATGTGATTCCATTGAGATCAGCTAAGGTAGATTCCCACATGTGTTTATTTTGGTGATGAGGTAGGGTCCTCCCAATTTAGGTGAAGATTTTCCTTTGGATTTAGGGAAGGTGTGACACCATGCATATTTTGACATTTGAGATGGATAGTCCCTGTCGCTAAGCTACGTCAGGTGTCACAATTAAAATGCCATTTTTAGCATATGAGACACTAAAAAAATCCCATAAGATATAATTTGAAATTAGTTAAACGACTATAAACAAACACCACGATAAAATCCATCACCATACTAACTCCAAGAAATCTCAACTCCAAACGATAAAATAATACTCAAATCAAATAATCAAATTATAAATCTCCATCTTAAATTCGTAAACAACAACGGGACTAAATGTCCCACCAAATCCATAAACCAATATCATATATAAAATGGTGGAAAAGTAAACTGAACTACTAAATAAATAAAATGTAACTACATCTGCAACTCCACGGATCTCTGTAAATCTTATGTGGCTAGTCCAACAACTATACCTTATATATTAGTCAACACAATGGGTCAGAGCCCACATAATGAATACTAGCTACTCCTCCCAAATAGGATTCGTGAATCCAGACATAAGCATCATATGAGATAAATATCATAATTGAGTATCTTAAATTAATCGATATAAGAAGTTGCAAGTAAAGTAAAACAGTACTAACCACCCACATAAACTAAGCAATCCCATTTGGTTATTTCAAAATTTAGTTATATTTAAACCATTAAATTAACTTAATACATTTAACTAGTTATTTGGCGATGTTCCACACACATAACACTTGCTAGTCGACCCATCAAACTCACACCCATCACACTTGCCATTGACCCAATTTCATTAGCCCTACACATATTGGCGATGTTCCACACACAATACATCACTACAGCACCACATTCCTTTTTCATTCGATCTTTACATATTGTTGACATCAATATACACCCACATCACTATACCCATAAAAACCCATTTTCATTAGTCCTGCACATATTGGTGATACATTTAGTATCCTAAGCATTAATTATCGTATCTTTATCATGTTCTCTTTATTTTAATTATCCCCACCCATAATTCGAGCAATATAACTAAAACCATCCTCAGTCCCATACCTAGAGATCACCAAAATATATGTATTACCTAGTCTATCAACAAGGAAGAATATTTACTAAAATCATCAACTAGTCTTGCAGCTATTCTAAATGAATAACATAATTGTGTATTACCCATCCCCACCTAAAAAAATACTTAACTGTATGAGCCACACTCATTAGTCCCATACTTAGAATGTGCAAACAATAAAAAATTCTACATACTAGTCCCTTACCTAGCAAGAAACCTACCACGCAAGGGTAATAGAACAACTACTTTCAAAAATCCAAAGGTCCTCGAGGTGTCGAAATATTAACATCAACAATTTCTACCTAATCATATATTTATAATAAAATGTTAGAACGTAATTCAATTTTGTTCTACAAAATAGTTACACAAGTTGTCAAATTTCATGATTCCAATACGAGTGATATTATATGAATTCAGCACAATCCAATCCAAATATGTGTAATAATAATGTTTTACAACAATTAGTTATGGTATACAACATACACATTAATATCAAAATTTATGAGTCAAAACATTATTTTAATTTTAACAAATGATTCATCGCATAAATCTACGAAAATCTAACACACTAATCTAAGCATGCGGTGCTTTAAGTATTAAAATATATTTTTTATTTAATAAAACAATTCGAACTAATTATCACTTTTCTTAAATAATTGTTCTAATTACTTTTAGTAAAACATGATTAAAAAAGGTTTAGGCAACATTTAAAATATATAACACTTAAGGAGAAAAATAGAGATATTCATGCCTAAAAATAGACCGTCTTGAAAATCGAATTAAGTAATTGCGATCGGCTCATAAAAAAAAACAAAATCTCATTCTCGATTGATCTTGATAAAACTTGATTTGAGTTTTCAAAACATGGGTTCAAGCTTTATTTTCATGGTAGTTTTTATGGCAGAAGGAGGGGAAAACTTATAAAGCTAATTCTTTTTCGGATGATACAAAAGTGTTAGAAATGTCTAAACACTCGTAAAGAAGCCATCCCATAACTTATACCCAATGAAAATCAATTTTCCCCTAGGGCCGAATCGATTTGGCACCTAGGAGGAGCCAAGTTTTGCAAATATAAAATAAAAGTTTATAGAATCCTATTTTTCTCTCATTTTCGAACCCAATTAATACCCTATTATTTTTATATTAAACCAAATATTTTTAAATGATAAAAAAAGATTATATCCAATAAAAAATATTTTCCTTATTACCAAAATGTATAAAATATTGTACGATCCAAAATCACATGGTGTTACATTACTTAACGTCTCATACTTCTATCACATGCTAAGAATGGTATTTCAACTCTGATGCCTCACATAGGTTTCCAATGAGGATTGTCCACCTCTAATGTCAAAATATGCAAGGTGTTACTTAGTTTGAGATTCTCTTTTAGGATTTGGTCTCCCAAGAGTATGTTCCACTTTTTGACCCTCTTATTGAATGCTCGAACCATAAACTACTTGTAGGCCTGATTTAGATAAACGACCTTTAGCTTCCTCTCATTTATGTGGGATAGTTCATCGTAATAGGCTTTGACCTAGTCAGTTTTATCCACTTTTCTTTCGATCATGAACAATAGTTGAGGGTATCTCAAATTTTATGTGTAGGACTGCATCTATGCCATAAACTAACGAGTAAAGGGTGGTAGATATCAAGTTTCATTCTATAGTATGATAACACTAAAAGTCATACAAGAGTTTGTCTGACTAATCATTATAACTCTCATACATCTTATTGACAAAGTTCTTAACATTTTTGTTTGCAACTTCAATTGCTCCATTAATTTGAGGTCTGTACGGGGACGACTTACGTCGAGTAATTTTATACTCGTGTAGTATGTTTGAGACCTCTTCTCGAACTGAGAATCGTTGTCTCACACCAAATTGTTCAGTATGCCTAACCAAAATATCATGTTTTGACGTATGAATTTTTCCACCTTCTTAGTGTTCACAACTGAGTAAGATTTGGCTCTGGCCCATTTGGTGAAATATTCTATGACAACTAAGATGCATTTCATGACTGATGGAGGCCTTAGAGGTTACCTTCCCTACGATGACTATCCCCCACGTGGAGAAAGTAAGAGAGAGATCATTCAGTAGAGATATCGGGAGTAGATGTTAACTGGGGCGACATCAAATTGACATTTGAGGGACCTCCAAACATGATATGTGCAATATTTTTCCCTAATAATCCACTAGTATGATTATCAAAGGTTTTTTCTAGAAATGATGTGCCTACTAATGTTCGGGACATATTCACCACTATGGATTTTTACCATAATCTCGAGGATGTGATCTTCTATGATGCACTAAATGAGTATTCCATTGAACCCTTTTTCTTAGATTTAGCCCCCATAAATGATGAATTGGGCCACCAATCTCCTTACGGTGAATCGATCATTTGAAGAGGCATTGGGCGGGTAGTTGTTCTCTTTTAGCGAGGTTCATATGTCATAGTACCATATCGTAGGTACTATAGTAATTTATTTAATGGCATCGATCTCGAAGGAGTAAGAAGTGGTGCTCTAGCTAGTTACAGTAAACATGATTTTTGTGTTTCCTTCTGAAATGTCTATCATGGAGTTATTTTTAGTATTCTCTTGGTGATCAGGGTTGTGTTCATTTTTATCTATTTATAGACGGTGAACCCATCTACAAAGGATATAAGGGCATTTTAATTTGTGATATCTAACAATATGCCTATGTGTGATAGAAGGACATCATCCCTGGGGAAATCCCAATTGAGATCCCTATAGTCTATGCACATTCAGACTTTTTGCTAGGCATTAGGTACTAGGTATGATGTTAGCCAGCCATGTGGGATACGCTACTACTCGGATTAAACTGATGTTGAGTAGTTTATCCACTTCCCATTTTTACTTTCAAGGACCACTCGAATATTAATTTACAGAGTCACTGCTTTATGGGGTTAAGTAAAGGAGAGTGGGTATCTCGTTCATGATGATAGTTGGGTCGCTGATAGACATATCTACATAAGACCAAACGAATACATCTAAAATGTTGGTGAGGATATCCGTGAGCTCATTTTATTCGTTCTTATCTAGGGAGGAGCAAATTTGTAAATTTTTGGGGTTTTAGTAAGCGCCTAAGTTTATTGTTAGTGTGTGGACCTGGTTGTAATACATTCGTCTATTTTGACTTTGGTCAAATTTTGGTAAGTATTTTAAATATTTTATACATGCAGAGTCATCATTATTGGGTGTGAGTTCTATTCCATCGTCGAATTCGTAATCATCGTATGCAACACAAGCAAGAAAAGACTAGAAATCCCTATTTATTATGCCATCAAAGGGGGAAGGACAACATTGATTATAGTAGAAAATTCTACCTTATAGAGGGATACATAAGGAGACGGGAAGAGGGAAGAATCTTTTACTAATAAGACAGACTCAAAAGTCTTGTGAATGATGGGTGCTAGGATGCATTTGATAAAATTCTAATTATCCAGTATCGCAGCTCCTGTGAAATCTTGATGAGGTGGGTTGGATTTCACTTGGGGACCCTAGGATTTATTTTTAGGTGCTTTCGAATAGTAGCACAAATTACAGGCTAGTGCAAGATTTGTTCTTCAAGTTGTGTTAGTTTTTTATCAGAGTTTGTAGAGAGGACATTTGTTGGTCTTATAATGATATTAGTGTAGTGTAGGGCCTTGGTGAGGGTTTGCAATAAGAGTTGGTGACTTTTTTTACTCCACTAAAAGTCCCATTAGGGTTGGTAGGTCACATGTCGAGGCTTGAATAAAGGTGGTTCCTTAGGATGTGGGACCATTGAATCCAATACACAAAGTTAGAGGTTGAGTTCAGGGATGGTAACTAATCATCCTTTTTCAATAGTGATACCACGGGCGATGGAGGTGATCCACTACTCATGGAAGCATTTTGTGGGTCTTAAATATGAGGACCCCAACTGGCTATTGGAGAAACTTCATCAAGATAAGTTATAGGAAATCACCACTCAGGATTCGATTGGAATTTTTTTTATCCTTCTCACTAACCTATGATATGTTGGGTCCGTTTTGGCTGACCTTGTGGATTGTCTCATAATTTACCCATAGTCCTTGTTTATAGACGATATCCATACCTGGTTATTAAGGTTTCTTTGGTTTATCCTACCATGGTTTAAAAGGTCCATGATAGGGAAATACCTCTCCTTAGAGATGGAAGTGGACATTCCACCCTCGATGAGGGTCTTTAGGATCGAGGGTTATGGATTTGTTATTAGTGTTATACATGAGACCAATTTTTCCCTTATGTTTGTCATAGCGGTGATGGCCTCGAGGTTTCATTACTAATTCTATCTAAGTTTGAATCTTGGAAGGTATCCCATATTCTAGTTGATTCGAGTGGCTATACTATGAATAACCGACTAGTCTTCTTCCAAATAAGAGAGGGTTATAACTTAGAACCCACTAAAGTAGATGTAACTACTATCATAAATGGTATCTAGGAGGAGAATGGTTCTAGTGTTGGTAAATATGGCTCTGCCGTCATCTCCTTAAATTATGATGACCTCCGCATCGAATGGGAATCTGACTCTTATATGTAAGGATGAGGGAACTATCACCATGGGGTGTATCCAAGACCTCCCAAACAAGATGTTAAAACTATATGGGAGGTGGATTACCTAAAACTCCATAACATATTTGATGGTCTCCACTATGAGAGTGAGGATAATGGCTCATAAGACTTATTAACAGGTATTATCATAAGCCCTAATGACCATAGAAGATGGTATAAACTTTGAGGTATCATATCTTAGGCTGATGGCAGTGCGGAGATGGAACACATTGGTGGAGGACCCATCATTTATCAATACAAGGGTCACGATCTATTTATAACCCTTAATGGTGATGTGTAGAGTGAACTTGTAGTTATGTCTTTGCATAGAGAGGCCCTCATAAAAAAACTTATGTTCGGTCGCATGGTGATGGACCTAATAGTGGATGACATATTGATTGGAGTCAGGTCTTGAGGCACAAAATATTGAGAAAATAGATGGATAAGGGAAGCTCAATGGTCTCTGTATGTAGCTAGAAATTCATAGATGGTGATGTTAGCTGATGTCTAACAGAGTTGTTCCTAGATTTTTTAGTTCTCACGAGGAGGAGGTATGATGGTTTCTTCATAGGGTCTCTTCTTTTTACTATATGGATTCTTCAGTGTGAATTGCCATACTGCATGGGTAAGGAAGTTAACTTTTTTTTTTCTGGAGAGCGTATGGGTTATTCCCAGGCTTTTTGTTATTTTTTTCTCCGAGCAGAGAAAAAGGTCAGTTAGGGATGTGGGTTTTGAGGCAGGTGGTGTTAGTTTTGGAGCTATTACATATGTCTAGTCCAGGACAGGGGATGGTTTTAGGATTTTAGGAGCCTTATTTTTAGTTTTGGAGAGAGTTAGGGACATGGAGTCATCCATACGGGAGACTCAATTATAAATTATTTAAAAAGTCATCTCTCTTTTTCTTACTATAGGTCTAGTGTTCATGTTGTTCTTGTTGATCAAGCTTTTCTGCAGTAACTCGGTATTCGGTCCGTAACTTATAATCTCAAATGATGGAAGCCCTAAAGGATATAGATCCTTGTTTGTAAAGTCTTAGACATTTCCCTGAGGAGTATTCCCATTATGTCATTATTTTTCCAGATTTAAGTGTTGAGTACAAATTTTTCTCAAAGCTGTGGAGATGTGTTCCCCTTGGTGATCTAGAGGTGGAATAAGCAATCCTTGATTATCTATTTTGGTAGGTTAGCATAGTAAACTTGTTCGGGCTTAGTGACTGAAGGTCTCGAGATACACTCTGATTTACTAGAGGCGGTGTTTTAAATGGTAGAGTTCAAACTAGGTTTAGGGCTATCAATCGGGAAGGGTCGACATAACCCCTTAAGTCCATTCATATCATGTGGATACTGGTGAGAGGGAAGACTTATGTCTCAGGTCTTTGGAGAGGGGGTAGAGCAGTCATCCTATGTTTTCAGTCGTATTCTAATTAGAATATTATCTGGGCGACCATGACCCTTTGATTCTCATAAAGAAAGTTCCATATCTCTCTTGGAAGACTCTCATGCATGATATAAGATATTGGATAGGGTTTTCTCTTATCTCAGCTTCCTAAGAACGGTACCTTTAAGAAATGTGGGATCTTATTCGCTCATCCTCTTCATACAACAGTTGATGATAAAATCGGTACTTTCAAGTAATATGATCATTGGCCCTGAGTTATTGATCTCTCTCACTCATTTATATTAGGGGATTGGATGTTGGATCATATGAGGCACGATTTCTTCTATGTTGTGACTAGAATATGTGGAGATCCTAATGTTTCCCAAATATTTGGCCGAGAACATTTTTAATCCAGTGGGTGGGTGGGTATCATTATTAGTTTTAGAATCCGTGAGGGAAAATATATTCGCTTTAGTGGTAGATCCTCCGCATCCGGTGGATTGGATTGGTAGTGAGAATGTGACATGTTTGATTTCTTAGAGGGCCTCGTTATGTAACTCCTAATATTTGACTATGATTTATTTCCATTAAGGAAGGAATAAGGAGCTTTGTCTCTTTTGAGAGTATTAACTCCGTGATTAGTAGAAAGTTTATGCTATATTTGTTAGTTTTTAGGAAGTGTGTGTTCATTAGGTATAATTTTATGTGGTCAATGGTGGGCATTGTTTCGACAATGATATTTAGAGAGAGTGATGGCATTCACAAGGGGGAAGTGATAGTATATCTCCATCCTCAGTTTGTGATGATGGGGACTATCAAGGCAGATGGGTTGGTGTTTGGTATGAGAGTGTCTAGTAAGGCATTGGTGGGGGGGGGGGATCAAATGGTAGGGGTTGTAGTAATATATGGTATTGGTGGCATCAACATCCCAGCAGAAAATAAGATATTATATGGCGTACCTTGTGGACTAACAGTTATCCTTGATGTGATCGAGCCCCTGGTGGAATTATTAATACGCGTCGACCTATTAGTTCATGTTAAGAATGGCAGGGGTGGTCTCTGGTTGAGAGGTTTTAAGTGACCTTATAACTTCAAGGTAGTTAATACCCGACTGAGATGAGCTTGAATAACTATAAAGTGTCTTAGACAGGTGAAAAAATCTTTCAGAGGAGGCATAAATTGATAATCTTTTGGAGGGAATACTAGTTGAAAGGGTGAAACGGTGGCTACCATAACTTGGGAAGTGTTGGTAATGGAGTGTGAATTCGGTTATGAACTAATCACAATAGTAATGGTATGAGATGTGGAAGCTCTAATGAGGTCTTGCAGACAGAGAACTAATTTGTATCTTGACGAGATTCTTTAACAGATTTGGTAGCTTTAGTGGACAAAGTTTCCTCAATTTTACACTATATATGGTTGAGAGGAATAAAATATGGGATCCAAGTTATCCCGAGTTCATTCTATACCTCTTTCCCGATGTTACTGGTCACAATCTCTATCTGGTGATTTTTTACGATCGATTAACAATTTCATCTGCCTTTTCTCCCTAACGAGTGAGAAATTTTCAATTACCTCTCATCCTTCTTATTTTTAGCATTTCTAAATCCTTACGTTTGACTCCAAGCTCCTTATTATATTTGTATTTCATAAGAAAATCATGACACACATAATCCTAGATTTTTGTGGTTCCCTTACGTTTCAAGAATATATACCAGGTTAGTGTTCCTCCAAACAATGTAGTAGAGAACATCCTCTCTAGAAATCCTAGGTCAATGTTTCAGACCTTCATCTGAAGGTGGTAGTCAAATCAATGGGCAGATTGGGTTCCCAATACTTAGTAAGTTTTGTACACTAACATCTTGAACTTGTATGACAACGATCTTTAAGAAAGAGGGACATGATTTATAAGATCATCCCTAGTTTGAATCAAGCTTCTTGGAGGAGACACGTCTCAGATTGGACCCGTGTTATCGCTTGATTTGAAGATGGAGAAACAACCTCGTTGGTCGATAGAGGGGCTATAGATTCATATTATGGGTGTCCTTGTAATTAGGTGTATGGGTACTCAATGGACAAATGGTAGGGGTTCAAAGTATCCATGCCTAGAAAGAAGTATTTGGAACTGGGGGTACCGATTTTAGTAGGTTATAGAGTTAGTGCAGGAGGATCCTAGTAATCAGTTGATACTTCTTCAACAGTTTCCGCTAACGGTGTGCCAGTGTTGGGGATAAGAGAAGGGATTGTGTTCTCTAATATTTTGTTTGTAGTAATGGCCTCTTGCAGATGGATTTGCCCTAGGCCTAGTGACTTGATTTCTAATTACATGGTTTCCTGAGAGCTAGTAATATTTTCCAGTTGTCTCAAAAACTAATCCATCATAGATGGATCCTAGTCTTTTTCAGTATACATGGAACGTACTACAAGTGCTAGGGAGCTTGCTGAAGAAAAAAGACAGTCGGACGGAGTGTAAACTCGAGTTTCCAGGTCAAAAAATAGTGTGAATTCTCCACTGATAATGATAACATCTGAAAAAGTCGGGGAACATCCCTTCAGGATTTTGTAGATAAAGGACTAATAGAAGGAAAATATATAAGGGGAATGGTTCACACATGTATGAAGTTTTTGGATGAATTTATTTTATCTGTGTCTGACCATATGTTGATGTTATTTTGTTTTTTTTTTTGCATTTTTTGTAGTATCTTCAAAGGAAAATAACTGAAATGAGTGCTATCGTATTCGAGTAAAAATAGGTGAGCTCTCATTTTTTGCAAGAGTAGCGAGTAATTATAAGACTATGGTATATTATTTCTCCAAAATAAAATAGGGGTTATAGGATCAAACATAAAGGAATTTTGTTTTAAAGATGACTTACAACTTTATATTTTTTTTGTTTTCCATGTAGAAGGGGAACATATTCATACTGGAATCTAAGGGTTTTGGACCAGCCTCCGGTTGTCTGACAATTTTGAAGAAGTTATGTCAAAGTAATTAGCACATAAGTATTTACTCTTTTGTCAAATGGGTGTGTACCTAACTCTTTTTATCCATATGAAAAACGGCAATGCGACTTAGGAATCGGTGGATCTATTTTGATTGCCATGAATCACGATATATCAAGATACTTGGATTAAACACCTTTTAAGCTACGTTTGAAACTATTTTATCATAGTAATGAATATATTTGAAATCCTATTCGATATACTCTTGTACTGAACAAAATTCAAATGCTCCTGGTCACCAAGACTTTTAGATGAACATAATAACTTCTCGATATAAAAGACGAGTGGGTGAAAAGAGTGGGAATATTAATCAGAACCATCCTTTCAGCTAACCTCTTTTGGCCTTGAGGGTATAGGGTTTAAATACTACAAAAATAAAGACTATGTTGTGAATGATGAAAATAGGTGATTTTTATTTTTACATATTGGTTGGGAGAAAATGAGTGGTCGGGTGAGGAAATCGTTATTATTTGGTTTATCACCATAATGCAAGTACCTAAACTTTTACTATGCTTGTTTTTATAATTATAGTGATGAGTTTGGGTATCAAATCCACAGATAACATTTCTTGAATTAAATCAATTTATAACTTCATAAATAAAAGTGTAAAAGTTGATCTTTTGATTTAAGACAGTTTATTACTCAATTAAACTACACAAATATTTAAACTAAATTAATTAAAAAGAATGCAAGTTATAAGTTGAGAATTATATTCCTAACCACGGACTTCATAGCATAAATGGCTACATGAAAAAAGGATTTTCAAGATTACTACCCAATTGAACAATTAATAAACTTATAGTTGTCAAACCCTAAATTCTCATAAAAGCTTAGTTTGAGTTTGACGAAACAAAACTTCTGAAATCACATAGGAAAGGTCGCAAATATGGTGTATACATGATATTCTCCATTAAGGATGCTTGATGCAAAATCAAGAATGACCTATTAAAAATATCATAAACCATTATACCGTAGCAAAACAACTAAATACCCCATGGTGAGTTCAATAATATCAACCAAATTTAATTATCTAGAAAGCATTTTATATGGCTAACTACAACAATATAAGAAATAAAGCATTAAATAAATTAATAAAACTAATTAACAAAGCATTAAACTAATTATGAAAGATTTAATTATCGAAGAAAAAAATGAATAACAATTTACATACCTTTGAAAATGGAAAACCTAGGGAGGAGAGGGAGAGGATCTCGAAACAAATCAAAACCACTAAAAATATTTGATATATCTTAAAGAAATAACCTCTTACAATATATCATAAACTAGAAAAAATATAAACTAAAAACAAGGGGAAAATGTACAATTTTTGAACCCATGTATCGATCCATAAAATTGGTGGATCGATCCATGGGCAAAATATCAAAATTCAAAAATTTATGCGAACGGTTGGATTTGGTGGATCAATACACAAAAATGGAGGATTGATCCATGGTCAATATCTAAAATCACCAAAACGCTTCAAGAAAATATCCATAACCTGATTATTCAAACTCAATATAGCACGCAGTTAGCGGCCATGCAAAGATAATTTGAAGAGATGAACAACCATTGAAACCTAAAATCAACATTTAGAAGTATGAAGTTATGAAAATACCCTTAAAGTTGCATCTTGTGACAAAAATTTCCCGAAATGCAACAAACTTCACACTATGAGTCCTCAATACCTATAAAAGCTAAAATAAACCTTGAAAAATATATACACATAAAAAGGCAAAGGTTATATAATAGTAGATGTTAAATATAGAAATTAATGAACAGAAGAATGTTTGAATGTGCAACAATAAAGGTCACTATAAAGAGTGCACCTTTGTTCAAACTAAGAAATTATTTAATTAAACTCAATTTTTCAATTAAATCCTAAACATGCATCTAGGTGTGATTGAAATAAATATGATCATGCAAGAACCATCAATCATAAACAAAATACACAAATGAGGAAAAATCCCCCAAAGGGGCAAAACTTTTTTTTTTTCACAATAATTTGTAAGAAACGGTTACACGGATTACAATGAAAATAAGAGTGACATACGAAATACCCTCGGGTGTCGGTTTTGATGTCGTCGGCTGGAATCTCCCACAAGAACTCCAGGTGGGATGCAATGAAGAAGAGACATCTTTTCCAAAAATTACTCAAGATGAGTAAAAATGATCCTCTTGAAGGTTTAACAATTCACATACATAGATGGGAGTGTTTATGTGAATAAAGAAGGCGTAAAACCTTAAAAGCTGAAGTCTATTTTCTGGGTTGTGAAAATGCAAAAACTTGTGTGCGAAAAAGCCTTGGACAACGTGTAGAAAGTGATCAGATATTTATACGAAAATTGAGGAGGCAGTGGCGCTCCAACGAGATAGGCATCTCGCTCGAACGAAGGACATGTGTCATTCGAATGATATCGCATGAGATTCTTATCTCGCTCGAACGATAGTGTGAACTCGTTTGAATGAGCTCATCGACCGAGACACTCCGCTTCTACACTTAAAAAAATTATTGTTTTGATAAAAAAACATTTTCATACTTAAAAAAAATATTTTCTAAATATTCCCAAATATATATGCAAATATAAACAACTCCAATAAATCATTTTACCAATACTGCGTAGTGGAGTAGTGGGAATGGGTGAGCAGCACGTCGCATGAAGCATGATGCACGTGTGAAGATAATGGATGCAGGGATTTGGATCTAAGCCGTCATGGATGATCGTGTTGACGTGCCGAATTTAGCGGTATCAGACATACAAACTGTGATTTGGAAAAAAAAATCCTAGATTCTACCTCGGACATTTATAAAATCATGTCCTTATAAATTTCCCCTTATGCCTATGCCGGTACATACATAAAAAATCCGAATTATGCAATCTCTATAAAACAAATGATATATAATATAATATCCCAATTAAACCCTCAAACTGAGAATACTAAATGACATGTCATCAATCAAACTTCAACATCTCCAAATCTTTAGCTCTTCAGAAGCGCTCTTCCGAAACTCCCAAAGCTTTTCTCATCAGGGTGTGCAATCCAATAATAATAAATTTTGTACCTACACACATGAGATAAAGCATATACCCGTGACAAGCAACAATTTGAAATATAATGATATGCAAAAATCAAAGATCAATTAAGCTTAAGCAAATCATTGATAAATCAATAAAATTCTCCCCCATAATTCATTAAAATCAAAGATCTATTAAGCTTAAGCAAATCATTGATAAATCAATAAATTTCTCCCCCATAATTCATTCTCCCCCTTTTTATGATGTTCCCAAACAGACAGATATGAGAAGCATAAATATGGAAAATGTCACATGGTAAACAGCTTGCTCTTTTTGAATTTTTCACACAAAATATACAGCAAAGAATCACACCATGAACAAATATAAAAACAACCAAGTCGATGATAGCGTAAATGTAGGGGTGTGATCAAATTCGATAGGAAAATCAGTGCATACAAACATGACATACGTGCGCGATGAATATTGGATACTCCTAACGAATAAACTCAACATCTTCCTTTGCTGAAAAAAGATCAAAATATGAGACATTGACTTAATCAAATCAGCAAATCAAAGCTCAAAATGATTGCCACACTAATAACGTCCAAAATAATTTAATGCTTTTTCATGACTTTTAAGGAAGTGCAAACCCTTTTAAATTATCCAACCAAACTCCCTCAGATTTATATTTTGAATAGAGGTGATCTAAATTCTCAAACTTTGGAGAATTGATGGTGAAACCTAATTGGCCCATTTTTGGCATGAATTACTTTTTATTGCCTTAATTTTTTTTCGGGCTCTTTTATCCTCTTTGGACCCCGGATAATAAAATTCCTCAATTTTTTAGGTCCATTTAAACGGTGGCTTAATCACAAAGGATAGATAATTACCTTTCGTAGCCCTTCACCGTTTTTTAAAAAACATCACACAATCTCACCAACTGGGATTTACATGCATTCCAATCTTGTCAAGTGTTATCGCATGTGGTTCATTGTATAGACAGAATTGAGATGGAAACACTCAAGACAATATGTGATAGACAAGTACAATAATCAAATAAAATCATGCATGTGTGCAATAAAGGAGATAAGGAGCCAAACATGTAGAAAGATATCACTAATCACATCTCAAAGACTCCAAACAATATAAAGCACATAGATGCAATGATGTAGCGTCTCAAATCACTATCAAACAGTCACATGAATAAAATGGAATAAAATTTGTGACTTGACTATCTTAAATGCTCATCAATAAAAGGTTTAAACAAAATACAAAAATATTTTTTGTGGTTTTCTAAAGTTTTATAAAAAAAAAAATCTTTTTGGATTTTTCAAAAAAATAAAAAGGCAAAAATAATAAAACACATGATACAAACTAGCAATAAAAATCATATGATATGTATATGACATTACATCCTATGTAGACACAAACCAACCCCTCAGTCAACTTTTCAAATCCCTAAAGACTTCCTAAGACTCTCGAATCTAAGGGCATCTAAAGGTTTAATGAAAATATTAGCTAACTGACGGTCGGTGGGTATGAAACTCAAGGGTACGACTTGCTCCTCAACTAACTAACATATAAAGTGCTCACGTATCCTGATGTATTTTATGCGCGAATGCTAGAATGGATTGTGGGATATGTGTATTGAGCTCGTGTTATCATAAGAGATAGTCATAGTGTCTTGTGAAATCCCATAATCCTCCAACATTTGATTCATCCACAAGAGCTGCATTCAACAACTCCCGACGGCGATGTACTCAACCTCTATAGTGGATAAAGACATAGAGTTTTCCTTCTTGCTCATCCAGGAGACAAGAGAAGAACCAAAATAGAAACACACAAAAGAAGTGCTCCTACAACCATCTACATCCTCGACCCAATGGGCATCCGAATAGGCAGACAAATGGTCATTAATATCAAAGGATACCAAATACCGTATAAGAGAGTCCCACTCGCGTATTTGATAATACGTTTTAGAGAGAGTAAGTTTGACTCTTTCGGGGATGCTTGATAATGCTCACAGACTCCAACACTAAAGCCTATGTCAGGAAGACTGGTAGTCAAGTAGAGAAGACTACCTATCATACTCCGATATAAGGTTTGCTCTACGTCGTTGCCTGAAGTGTCCTTACTAAGATTGATAAAAGTACTCATAGGTGTACGTGCATGCTTAGCGGAGTCTAAACTAAATTTATTCCCTAGGTCTCTAGCATACTTAGATTGGGAGATGAACATCCCATCCTCTAGTTGACGAACCCGGAGACCAATGAAGAAAGTAAGCTCACATACCGTTCTCATCTCAAACTCACTTTTTATATCCTCCTCAAAGTGGTGAGTATATTGGGAGCACGTGGATCCAAAGACTATGTCATCCATATAGACATGGGCAACTAAAATAGCACCGTCATCTCTCCTGATGAACAAAGTCATATTAACTCCCCTTCTCTTGAAGCCAAGGGTCAAGAGATAGGAAGTAAGCTTCTCGTACCAAGCACATGGTGCTTGCTTCAAACCATACAAGGCTTTTCTCATATAGTATACATGCTCCGGGTGCTTAGGGTCTTCAAACCCTTTTGGTTGTTCCACATAAAACTCCTCCTGTAAATGCCATTTAGAAAGGCAGTCTTGACATCCATCTGGTATAACTTGAAGCGCAGATGACATGTGATGGCAAGTAGTAAGGGGACGGACTCAAGCCTTCAACATGAGCAAATGTCTCCCCAAAGTGTACACCCTCTATCTGTGTGTATCCTTGAGCGACCAACCTAGCCTTGTTTCTGATTATGGTACCATTTTTATCCATTTTATTCTTGAAAATCCACCTGGTACCTATCACATTAGTCTCAGTAGGTCGGGGGACAAGTTCCCAGACATTGTTCTTTTTAAACTGAAGCAACTCATCCTGCATGACAAATATCCAGTGCTCATCCTTAAGTGATTCTTTGTGATTCTTGGGCTCGACTGTGGACGTGTAGAAAAAATTACTAACAACGTTCTCTAGTTGAGCACGAGTCATGACTCCTAAGGTGGGATCGCCTACAATGGAGGCAGGGTCATGACTCTTGCGAACCCAAGAAGGTGTGTCCCCTAACACATGAGTAGGGTCCACAGGGTGTGGGTGAGAGACAAGTAAATCGCTGGCAGAAAAGTCCTCATCCTCACACTGAAGGTTTGGATCAGTAAACATCGGAGGTTCATCATCTTGCACGGTGAGGTTTATTGACTCCATAACCTTAGAGCTCTTCAGGTTAAAAACCTGGTACGCTCTACTATTTGATGAATATCTTAGAAATATTCCCTCCTCGCTCCGGGAGTCGAATTTTCCTAATTTCTCTCTATCCCGTAGGATGTAGCATTTACTCCCAAAGACACGAAAATATGCAAGGTTGGTTTTTTTGCCAGTACACAATTCATAAGGTGTCGTAAGTGCGTGTGGACGTAGGTAAACCCTATTCATCGTGTGGCACGCAGTAGACACCACCTCTGCCCAAAATCTCCTAGCAACGCTATGACCTAGAAGCATAGATCTAGACATTTCCTGAATCATCCAGTTCTTTCTCTCAACAATCCCATTTTACTGAGGAGTCTTCACTACAGAAAAATCATGTTTGATTCCTAGGCTATCACAGTAAAGAGATACCTTTGCTTCCTTAAATTTTGTGTCGTTATCACTATGTATCCCGTTAATACTGACTCCGTGTTGATTTTTCTGGACACGACACTTGGTCGTTAAAAACTCTACAATATCAGATTTCTCTCTCAGAAAACCAATAATCGAATATCTCATGAGTATATGCCTCTTACCACCCAGAATCTCAGTACAAGTAGGATCGATAAGATCCATGTGAATCAACTCAAGAATACGGGAGGTAGTAATGGAATGAAACTTCCTATGGGGGCTACATATTTGCTTTCCCAACTGACAGGGTCCACAAACCATGGAAGTTGGCTTTCCAAGTGATGGTAAGCCACGTACTAGGTCCTTTTTGGCTAAACATGTCAAATCTATAGCGTTTACATGACCTAGATGTTGGTGCCACAGATCCATAGGAGTGATCGTGGTGTTATTGTAGGCAAGTGAGGACATGGTCACAGTCCCATAGCAATTATACTCTGTCCTCACCCCTTGTACTAAAAGTTTATCGACTTGATTATAGACATTACACGCGTCCCGGTCAAATTTTACGTCAAAGTCAGCGTCGCACAGCTAACTAATGCTGAGAAGGTTTGCTTTCAAAGCTTTGACGTATAAAACATTACCTAGCTTAGGAAATCTTGGTAACTCTACTATACCTCGTCGTACGATGCTAGAATTGCTCCTGTCTCCAAAGGTTACTTTACCTTCCTTATACTCCTCTAGGTCGGTAAAAAATGAGACAACACATGTCATATGTCTCAAGCACCCACTATCAAAATACAATTATGAAGTATTATGTGCTTTGAGAGAGACATGAACAATTAGGGCCTTTTCATTTTTCTTAGGTACCCAAGAAGTGGTAACCTTTTGTTTACCCTTATTGTTGTTGGTTTTAGCCGAGATGCGGGAAGCATTCACTGACGACAAAGACATCCGTCAGAATTCCTCCATCAAACTCTATGATATGGCAGCTAAAAACTCAACACGCTCTCTCAGACTGGAAAAATCATCAGTATGATGTGGTGGAGCAGTAGTACGTCATTTCCTATCCAAACTATAGCAAAACTCCTTGAGGTGGCCTTTTCTTTTGCAGTACATACAGAAGAACACAGTCTTAGGCGAACATGGGTTTTCTTTTATTGGTCGAACTCTTCTTAGTGGTTTTTGACGATGGCCATTTAAATTCTTCTTCAGTCCAGGCAGTGACAGATTTTAAATTAGTCACGTTATCAATAGGGACGGAGGGAGGTGTCCCTCTTTCAACCAAAATCCAAACTCTTTCATCAATGGCTTTTAAATAAGATTTCATGCGGGCTTTCCAGTAATCATAGTTTGCTCCGTCAAAAACTGGCATTTTATTATATAATTTCTCAATTTTGAACACGCCCTTTTTCAAAAATCAAATTTTCAGAAAATTGATATCTTAGAAAAAATTTGCGGAAAATTACATGGTATAATTGTCTAATTGGCTCTGATACCAATTTGAAGAGTGCGCTTTTGTTCAAAATAAGAAATTATTTAATTAAACTCATTTTTTCAATTAAATCCTAAACATGCATCTAGGTGTGATTGAAATCAATATGATCATACAAGAACCATCAATCACAAACCAAACACACAAATGAGGAAAAATTCCCCAGAGGGGCAAAAACTTCTTTTTTTTCACTATAATTTGTAAGAAACGGTTACACGGATTACAATGAAAATAAGAGTGACATACGAAATACCCTCGGGCGTTGATTTCGATGTCGTCGACTGGAATCTCTCGCAAGAACTCTAGGTGGGCAGCAATAAAGAAGAGACGACTTCTCCACAAATTACTCCATATGAGTAAAAATGATCCTCTTGAAGGTTTAACAATTCACATACATAGATGGGAGTGTTTATGTGAATAAAGAAGGCATAAAACCTTAAAAGTTGAAGTCTGTTTTCTGGGTTGTGAAAATGCAGAAACTTGTGCATGAAAAAGACTTGGAAAATGTGCAGAAAGTAACTAGATATTTATATGAAAATCGAGGTGGCGACGTCGCTCGAACGAGATAGGCATCTCGCTCAAACGAAGGACACGTGTCGTTCGAACGACATCGTGCGAGATGCTTATCTCGCTCGAACGACAGTGCGGACTCGTTTGAATGAGCTCGTCGACCGAGGCACTCCGTTTCTACACTTAAAAAAATTTCTTCTTTTGATAAAAAACATTTGTGACTTCAAAAAAATTCCCAAATATTTATGCAAATATAAACAACTCCAATAAATCATTTTACCAATATTGCGTAGAGGAGTAGGGGAACGGTTGAGCATCATGTCGCATGAAGCATGATGCACGTGTGATGATGATGGATGCATGGATTCGGATCAAGGCCGTTGTGGATGATGGTGTTGATGTGCCGAATGTAGCGGTATCAGACATACAAACTGTGATATAGGGAAAATATAAAATTCCTATAGACATTTATAAAATCATGTCCTTACACACTAAATGAAATATTCATGACTAATCACACTCTTAACTTACAAATTACTTTTCCAATATCAAAAATTTTGGGCCTAAAGTCTACTAGCATAAAAGAAATAGAACATGCATCATCGATTTAGCAATTGTATTAGGAAATTATCTCATTAATAATTGAAAACATGGGGAAAAGGCCCAATAAAAGGAACAAAAGAAAGAAAATATTTTTAAAAGTTTTTAATTTTTTTCCAAAAAAAGTATGCTTGGGAAAAACATGTATCCAATGAAACTAAAAAATAAATGGGAAATTATATCCCACACCCCGTAACTTAAACTTTGCATTGTCCTCAATGTGAATCAACAACACATTTTCATAAGAGGGAAAGATGGATATTACTTAACATAGAGCGATCCCGGAATAACACAAGTCCATTGATTCTAAAAATTCGTTAGATAATATTATTAGAAAGGAAAAAGAACAAAAAATTTAACCAATTACAATAGACAAAAAAACAAAAAAGAAAGAAGTGACTATGCATAACTAATAATATTAACTTTTAATTAACAATACACTAAAAGTTGAAATTTTTTAGATTTACCCATAAAATAATTGAGTTTATGGGGTAGGGTTCACCCATAAAACAATTGTCTTTATGAGGTCTGTGGTGTACTCCTACTAAAAATCGTACCTACCACAAATTACGAATTTCATTTTCACAACGGAAGGCATTCAAAGAGAGGGAGAAAAGAGACATCACCTAAAGGATAAGAAATAGAGGGTTTTGATACTATAGGGGACAAGGCCAAATAGGTATTAAGAATATAAAAATTAACTCTCAAATGTTTTTTGATTTGAATGGGGGTGTATAAAGTGTAAGTGAATAACCAATTATCGAAACCATCTCTAGAAAGCATTCTCTTTCAAAAATTGGGTCAAAGGGATCAAGAATTTCGTCCGATTCTTACGGTAAATGTAATGGTTGGATAATGGTGGGGGAACAAGGAAATGAAAGACCTTAATCATCAAAATAATTTTAATCATTAATTAAAGGTTTAATTTTGAAATTGATTCGACCATTCTCAAGTATTTCTTCTTCTAAAATAAGTGGAGGTGAAACGCAAATTTCGACCTACACCGAACTTTTTCAAGAAAAATGATTTCGTCAAGGTGGTGATTTATTTCATTAGACAAAGCTTTATGACCCTCAAGTTGTTCATTCAATCCACTTTTTGCTAATTCTTGATCAAACCAACAGAAGGATATAACATCTTTTTGGGGAATTCTCTCGTACTTAGTGAATTCCCTATTTTTTAAAGTTTCCTAATTTTCTTCAATTCATTTTTTTTCAACCCTTTTATTTTCAAGAATTTTATAGGCATTTAAGCATTGTATTAGGTTTGTAATTTTGAGAACCATTATCATAGTTATTAAATCTATTGAATGAGTTAAGATGAGACATTTCTTTTACCAAAGTGTCTCTCTTAGGCAATTTACTAAACACGTAATGTGCAGTAAAATTTCAAGTTCCTCAAAGCTATAATAGTGGTAATCACGAAGAAAGTTAAAAAAGCAAAAAAGATAATTATATCCCTCACTACATAGTACATAATATAAATGGTTACATGGAAAGAAAATCATTTTCAAGATTGGTACCCATTTTTATAATTAATAAAACTTATAGCGATCACCCTTTAAATTCTCATAAAAGTTTCGCTTGTGTTTAACTCCAACAATACTCCCAAATTCACATGCAAAAGTCATAAATATGGTGCATTCATGATATACTCCATTATGGTTCCTAGATGAAATACTAAGAACAAATAACCCATCAAAACTAGCCTAATCCATCATATCATAGCAAACAAACTAAATACCCCAAGGTGAGTTCAACAACCTTAACCAAATTTAATTCGATAGAAATATTTTTAAATGGCTAAATACAATAATAAATGAACGAAAACAATAACCAAAACAATAAAACTAATTAACAAAGCATTAAACTAACTGTGAAAGCTTTAATTAATGAAGAAGAATAAGAATAGTACATTACATACCGAGAAAAATGGAAAAAGTAGGGGGGGGGGGAGAGAGAGAGAGTATAAAACAAGGTACCACAAATAGAATTTAAAACAACAAAAATGGGAAAATACTATTTTGCGAACCTGTGGATCGATCCATGAAATTAATCGATCAATTCGTGAGAAATATCTCAAAATCCTAAACTTTGTGCTAATTGTTAGATTTGGCATATCGATACACATAAATGGAGGACTAATCCGTGGAAGATTTTTAAATGGGAGATCGATCTGTGAGAAAAATATAAAAAACACCCAAATGCATCACAAAACTAGCCATAACTTGATCGTTAGGACTCTAAATGATGTGCGATTAGTGGAAAAGTTAATATATTTCGAAGAGATACAAAACCATGGAAACTCAAAGTCCAAATTCAGAAGTATGAAATTATTAAAAGGCCTTTGAAACTTCATCTTGTGATGAAATTTTCCTAAAATGCATCCAACTTCACACTATGCATTCCATTTGCTTATAAAAATCTCAAAGCAACCTTAAAAACATATAAACATAAAGAACATATGACAACAAATATAATAGCTTAAACTGAGGAATTAAGGAACACGAGAACTCTATAATGTGCCAGAACAAATGCTAGTAAGTGAAATATTCATGACGAATCACATAATTCGATTTTTTTTATCGATAGGTCCTTCGCGTGTACCTTAACATTTGGAGGATTATACAATGTCATACATGGGGACCTAAGCACATATGTATGTTTTGATGGAATCTAAAACTAACACCTCTAAATAATTCTAAAATTTTCATAAAGTAATCATGTGGGGGCGATATTAAGCATAGTAGGAAGGAAGCATAAGAATAGTTCGGTTCTCTTGATTAATCTCCCGTGGAGTCACCACTATAGTGTTATGTTCCCTAAGTGGGGGGGGGGGGGGGGGGGAGTAGGATGCTATGAGAAGCTCTTTTTGATGGCTCATTGTTATCCCTTAAATGACATAAGAGGGCTTGTCCCACGATTGACATCTTCTCCTCGAGGTTAGCATCTTGGTTAGTCTAATGATTTTCCCCTGGAAGTTGCTACACACTACATCCAGTTTTTATTGCATGCCCCTGCTTAGGATTGAGCCTATGTATGCTTCGTGTGAGGAATTTTCATTTATTCAGAGTCACCAATTTGTTTTATATAAGGATTCCTATTAGTGATTTGTGTCAAATATCGCATTTTATTCCCCTTTTTATACAAAATAAGGCAATCCTATGCTTGTTAGAATCGCATTTTATACTCATTTACTATATAACCTTAATTATTCATTGTTAATCATTTGGGCAAGGTTTATTTCATTATTTAAAGGGTATATGATTCTATGGTTGAAGTGTGGATGCAATTCGGGCAAAGAATAGTCACTAACACACTTCCAAGGGAAAAATGATAATTTTACAAGGGCATTAAAGGACTCTAACTCTTCACAAAGATTGTCGTCCTCGAAATAACGAACATTTGGGTTCAAATGGCAAAGTAGTCAGATTTCAAACAAAGAAGTTATGGCGAGTCAAAGTTTGAAACCCAAAAAGATAAAAGTCAAATCTTTAAGTCAATGCAAAAGTCAAATCTTATGACCGGAGAGCGGTAGAAATTTTGTTGGCATCAAAATGAGGGTCATTTTCATTCAAGTAGTGCATAAATTCAACGTTGTATAAAGAAGTTACAAACCTTGGGGTTGAATGTGCAATTATTAAAATATGGGTTAAAATAATGGTTATATATTAACGAGGGAATTATTTTTAACGAATGAGTGGTTAAATTGAAGGTAAAAAGGATGAAATTATAGATATGGGTTCGATCATGATAGGCCAATTTTGTTTTTATGAAGCAGAATAAAGGAAATACTAAACATTAAGAAATTCTATTAGTAAGGGGACTATAACTTAAGCCTCCCCCAAACTATGCCCTTACAGGGGGGAATGACAGGGGTAATGACTCTCGAACGGGTCTAAGGGCTATTGAATGTGTACATAAGAACTAGAAGGCTAGTATCTATGCGCACTATGTGTAACTTAGAAGGTTTATAACTATGTATAATTTACCCTACTTTTAATTGCTGTTCTTAAAATTTATGTTGCTCACCACATTAAAACAACCAATCAAATAACACTATTTATACTTTACTTTTAAATTCTTAGACCACAACCAACCACTTGCAAAAATACGATTAAAACTATAATTAAAAAGAAATGTACATATCTTCTAAACATTAATTTGAACATTATAAACTGAAAAAGGGGAAATGACATATTTTATAAGTTTAAAAAAATCCTTGAATGGAAACATAAATCTAAATATCATTCAAATTGCACACCAATTATGTCAAATTAAAAAATAATTAAGGATGAGTTAATAAGTTACCATCTAGTTGGAGTCGGAGAGGAGAAAAATGGAGATGGAGCCGGAGAGGTCAACCAGAAGAAGGTCTGAAGCTTGCATGCATTTAAATTGTAATTGTTAACAAAAAAATGACTCATTGCAAACATATAACATAATATTATAATGAAATCACAATGAAATGTCTTACAATGAAATCAAAAATTAAAAACATCTTTTAATGTTTATTTATAAAGGAAATCGGAAATCAATGGAAAGAAATAAGTGAAAATAAACCTGCAATGGCCTAGGTTTTATATAGAAAATGAAAATCTCACTGTTAAGACCCTTACAAAAATCATGGAATTTTATTTCAAAATTTGTAATCAATCGAGGTAGCCTAAGGTAGAAGATAGGTGAGTGGCCGGAGTTTAGGTTCATTTTTTCACTGAGCGGAGGTAACAAGTTGAGGGCGGGATTTGAGGCTTCACAAATCTTTTCACTAAAAGATAACATTTGTTTGTTTATATTTGTTTAACACAAAACAAAAATAAGTAAGAAATGAAATAAAATACATTTGGCATCGCAATTTTCTTTGTTGCCAAAAGTATGATATTTTTCTCACCACACTCCTATGTTGCCAAAAGTTAAGTCATGTTTGGCAACAAACATATATGATGCTAAAAGATAAAATTCCCCCCCCCCCCCCCCCCCCCTTTATTTTGCTAGATTCCCCATTGAAAATTTAACCTTTAGCAACATGTTTTATTTTATGTTGCCAAAAGTACAATGTAAAATGGTCTTTTGGCAACATAATTAAGATTTTGTTGCCAAAAGGGTATCTTTGGGAACAAAAATAGCTTGTGTTGCTAAATATTGTTGCTAATGATGCAAATTATTATAGTGCCTTAACCATCAGACCAGGCACATATTTGTTAATTATACTGAACTCATTAATATATAACCTATAACTCAACCTAGATTCTTTCCCCCACATTTTTCGACTTACTCTCTCTCCCACCTTCTTTTTAATTTCACCTATTTTTTTATTCTCCTCCCATAATATTCCCATCAGTCACCCCATGCCTACAGTAAATAAATCATTTTACCTAACTCCCATATTTTAACAAAATATTAATCAACCATAATTATTTTTAATTCAATTAAATAGAATAAAATATTGTAAAATACCGATTAAACCTCTAAACCCTATTTTATCCCTAACTAACGAGCCTTATGAGTCCCTAATACACACACCTTCTTTTAGATGAAATTCATAGGGAGAGTATGGTAGGAGTAGATCTAATTTAGTAATTTATTTATTTATTTATTTTATCATTGCAATGCAATTCTTTTCTCGAAATGGGGAGTGTTTCTTTTACTTATTCGTTATGCAATTTCTTACGATCTTTTATAGTTAATCACCTCACTTTAAAAACTAGTCTATCCTTATCTCAAAGTTATTTCTTCTCACCACACTTGCACTTTAATTAAGTATAAATGTTTTTTCCTGTAAATATTGTTTAAGTTAAAATTAACGAGAGCATTTTAAATGTGTAGTTGGTTCGCTATGATATGATGGTATAAACCAGACTTTTACAGGTTGATTATTTCCTACATTACAACGAGGGACCTTAATGGGGTATATCATGTATACATCATATTTGCAATGCTGCACGACTGATTTTAGGACTATCATTGACACTAAACTCTTAATCGGAATTTTATGAAAATTTATGGAGTGACGTTATGGGCTTAAATAATTGTTCAAAAGGAGTATCAATCGCATTTAAAATGCATTTAATCATGTAATCATTTATTCTATGTATACCGGAGTTCCGAAATTAATTATCAACTTATGTTTCTTTCATTTAATATAGATTATATACTCGCCTAGAATAATCATAGTATAATTATATCTCACAAACAAAAAAATCATGGTATACACTTTGTTTTCGAAGTAATAAATCAATTAGATTTTAAACGACATTCCTTCTGGATTCGATATTCTAACTCGCCGCTATACATATAAAACATGTGTAGTTAAAGTTTAGGTTTTTTTATGGGGGTAAAAAATTGACAACAACGACAAGCATATTTACATGACACTTAGTTTTCCCCCTAATCAGTTAGTCCTTTCAAACTAATCCTATGGAAGGTTCAGATCTACCAATGATCCATATATTCTTATTTTAGGGTTTGGGAATTGAACTACGAGTGGGGAAGTTGTTAGGCACCCCGATTATTATTTATGCTTCCTTAATTTTATACTTAGTATCTCCCTTAACATTATGTGATTACTTTTGAGTTTTTTTAGTTCATTCTAAGAGACCTTAGTTTGAGAATCTCTTAAAATGCTGATGGATGCTTAGGTATGAAAATTGTATTAGTGAGAGGTTTATGGATGCCACTGTACTAGTATTGATACACAAGGGTTTTTGTGTATGACTCTTTATTAATAAAATGGGTGGATATTAGTATGTAGGTAAGTTTGTGAGGAATCTAGTCTTGGGTAATGGGTGGGCGTCATTATATATAAGGGTGCGATGAACATATGGTTAGATAACAGATGGTCGCTAAGGTTATGCGTGAGTGGATGAGAATTCACAGCTTGATATATTTTGATATCTCATTTGAGGTTTGAGGAGAGATAGAATGGTAAGAGATTAGAGATGAATACATCTCTGTTGTAATAACATATCAAGTGATATATTGGCAAGGCTTGTGCTAAATAAAAGTACTCGATATTGCCTTACGTACTAGGAACACCCCGATACAAAAGACTATGTAGTTTGGTTGTCAGGGTATATACAAGTTAGAACGCTTGTATGTAGGTGCACGAATTCTAATGGTCATGGCTTTGATATGGTTTGATATATAATTAGGGATAATAGAATAAAGGTAAGAGATGTGTGCATATCCATGGGGACAAAATATCATGACGCATGTCATCAAGGCTTGCTCTTTTGATATGGACTCGGTACTATGCCTACATACTCGTGTATTCGAGAAATCAAAACCCACATAGTTCGGTTGTTCGATTGGTTTATATATGTTTCACATTCTTATGGATGTGCATGAGAGGTCGCGAATTTTAAATAGTTGGATACCTTATGGATTTTAAAAGGTAATAAAGGAGAGGTAAGAGATGTGTGCATCTTTTTAGGGAGAACATATCATGAGACATGTCGTTGGGGCTTGTTCTCTGAGGTGGAATTGATATTTCACCTATGTACTCATGTATCCATGAGATCAAAGCCTACATTCTTCAGTTGTGTGATTGGAATATATATGTTTGCACGTTCGAATAGAGTCGCACAACAGGTCTCTACCTTGATATAGTTGGCTACCTTACGGAGGGTAAGAGTTAATAAGTAAGATGGAAGAGATGAGAGATGGGTGTATCTCCATGGGTAAAACGTATCATGAAACGTGTCATCGAGGCTTATGGCCATGAGACGGACTCGGTATTGTCCCTACATACTAGTGTTATCGAGAGATAAAAGCCTATACGTCATTCAATTATGAATGTATTCAAAATTTATATGTTTCCAAGTGTAGGACTTTTCTTAATAATGGTGGAAGATATATATAGGACATAGGCTAGGTTCGGTGGAGGTTCAGAATAAGAGTGGTCCTGAAGATTACTAGTAGTGGCATATTATATTATGATCATCGGGTGATCACTTACAGGAAGGTATTGTCATTTAATATAGTTTGGAGATGTATAAGGAAGTTATGTAAAATATTTAATGTTTTATAGTTCAAAAATCGAGAAAAACACCATGGTTCAGGTTTTGAGCGGACCAAAAGCCACCGATAGAGATCTACGTATCCCTTATTGTCATAAATAAAATCTTAAAGGTACCATAGTCCTATGGTTAATTTGAGGAGATGGAAAAATGGGGTTTGGACAACAAATGAAGTCATCTTAAAGAAATAATATGTGGAGAGATGTATTATGAGGCTTGGTCTTCCGAGTTTGGTTTGATACAGCGTTTATGTACCCAAGGAGACTTGGAATCAAAGCTTACATAGTTCTAGCAAATGGGATATATTTGCGGGGGTAATAGATAGGATACCGGGTATATAATTTATAACATTAATGTATTTATGGATCCAAGTTATTCATATAGCATTTTTGTTTTGTTGGATTGATATATTTATATGTTAAAAATACATTAATCAAAGGTCGATAGTTCACCATTATTTGTAGTAAAAAGAATATTTATGGATGTCATCATTAAGATGAGATTTGGTTTTTCAAATAAGCAATGAGAGTTGTCCGATTTGAAACTTTAGCTTTGCAAAGTATCGAACTGACTAGTCTCACTGAAACTTTCCTGATAATGGTACAAAAGTATGTTTTCAGGTATGTGTTTATTTATGAAATTTGATTAGAATTTATTTAACATGTGAATATGTCATTTCAATAAAGAGAGGTGTTGGGTTAAAACCATTTTTTAAAATATAAATTATGTAAAGTGCATACTCGGTTGCCAAAAAGTGAGTTGAATTAAAAGAGATAAACATGTATGTAAAATTTATCATAATATATATGGGTATAGACCTAAATTCCATAGAGTGTCTTTACCCTTATAGCATGAGGCAAATTTTTCCCAGTGGAGTGTCCCTTACCAGGTTGCACCGTTTAGTTAGGTAGTGCTTCATTTAGCTGCATCGATTATTACTAGATACGTGTAGAGGTTTGTCTCTCTTTCTCAGAGGAAATAATATTTCATACGTACGAACTTCACTTGGGGGAATGACCTTTTTTAAAGTACAAAATTTCCTCGAGGAAAGTGATTTTTATGAAGTACGAACTTCATGCAGGGCTTTTTGGAAGGAGTTTGAGTATCTCTGGCACTTGGGATTGGAAAAACCTTAGAAAATCAAATCAATGTTGGATTTGGGGTGTTTTTCAAGGTTAATGGGGACCTTCTTTTATAAAAGCTTATTGGTATCCATTGAACATTCGATCATCCATGTCCTTTAATCATTCGGTCATCCACATCTCTAGGTGTATGGAAGATAAGGGCTAGGAAAACACATTTGTGGCTGGGGTGAGATTTGTATAAATTTGGTAATCATTACGTATATGGGATAATCATTCGATTAAAGGTCATGGTTAATTGTTTGGGGATAATTATTCAGTTAGACATCATTTTTAATCATTTGGTTATCTAAAATGGGGGTCCTTAACTGTTCGATCAAAAAACCACCTACAGAGGTTTTGGTTGTTTTTGCTATTTTTATTTTGGCGCATTAAAGTTATATCCTCCTGGTTTTGACCTTATTTCTTTCCTTCGGAGTGCTTTTTCCACTTTTTCCCTTAGGATATTCGCTGGGTTTGGTTTTAAGGTATTTTTTAGGAGCCAACTTTGAAATCAATGCCTTTAAGAAAGGGAGTGAGACAAGCTTTTCTAATAGTCTCCTTTCTAATATGGTCATATTTCCACACACACGTCATTTGGGGATCCAATCAGTGATTTAGAGAAACTTGTTCAAGATCGTTTTTACATTGTCTACAACATCATCACTCAGCTCTCTACTATTAGTAAATTTTGTAAAGCTCTAGAACTTATCCATGCCTTCTACCATCTCTTTCGATGTGTACCTTTGAAGGGTCATTATGTGTTTTGTGATGCGTAGGGACACCTAGAGCGTGGTTATCCTCCTAGGAGAAGACTATCTCCTATTTTGTATTCTAGCTTAGGTTAATATTGCCTTTTTCTCTTATTTTTAGTCTTTAGTTGGTCTTCAATCATATTTGGGGATAATTTGTCATTTTTAATTATTAGTTGTTCTTTTTAGTGTTTTGGATCATTACCTAGTTACCAAGTAATTTTTCTTTATAAATAGGCCATTGGTAGGTGTTGTGTTGTTGTGTAGTTGTAGTAATAATGTTCCCACGTTAATAGATTCACATCAAATTTGTATCATAGTTGCACTGGTGTTTATCATGGTGTGTGAAGTGGGTATCGAGTTGTGGTTCCAAGTTGAGAAATCCTTCAATCATTAGAATGATAAATGTCCAAATAGAAATCGAGTGGAGGTAAACCCTAGATTCCATCATCTCTAATTGGGGGATCCTAAACATTTTATCCTCCACCTTCCACCCTTTATCATATCCTTCCTCCATCTTCATCTCCCACCATCATAAAGCTTCCATATCTCCAAAATATAGCCCTATCTTTTATCTCACCCCAAATGAAACCCTAAACCTAACCACAAATACACCCCTTTTTCCTACCTTCCTACCCTAATCACCCTTTTTAGACCCCACGATCATTGCCCAGAAACCCACCTGTTGGCTTCAATCACCGCCATTGGAATATTTGAACCTCCTCCGATCAACCTCAAAATTTACCACTAGACTCGCATTGGGCGAATCTATCAATGTTTCCAAAGAAATGATGCAAAAAAGATATTGAATAAGGGTAAAAATGCCGACAATGACATGCCTCTTGAAAAGTCATCACCCAATTTTCCTCGTCCTTTTATTATTTTTCTTGCATTTCTCCTACGAATTCATCATCCCCACACCCGGGAGAGTATATTACACCCTGACCCCCTATGCCATATCTGACCACCAGTTCAGTGACCCTCCGGACGGTCAGAAACTGCCCCAGTCCCTTTTCACCCTTTTTCCAGCCCTTTTTTCCCCCGAAATAAACCCCCGTCACCCCTTTCACTTCCCCCTTTACCAACCCAAATCCTAGTTTCCCTTCGCCCTTTTCTTATCCCTAAACTTCCCCTATCCCCTTTTTACTCTATTTTCATCATTTCCCTGCTAATCTATGCCCAACTATAATCAAAACCCCCCATTTAACCTCAAATCTAGTCAAAATTTGTCTAATTACCTATTTATAACACAACTCATGACTTCCATAAAAATGCATCCAACTTAGGATCCATTTTCGACTATCAGCCATTTTATGGTCCGGCTTTACCGAATGTCACCGCCCTTAGTTTGCTTGTTCCACCATCGTACTCGTAAAGGTGCAGTCGCTAGAGTTTTCATCCACTCAAATCCAAGGTTCCACCAAACTACGTTGCAATCACAGGCTCGTAGTGTAGAGAAGGTGGATATGGTCGCTAGTCTTTTATTGCTCAAATTTTGTAGGGAACATTACCTAGATCTGAGTATATTAGACTGATTATTGATGAGGTTCATATGCATGGGACTAATTAAAGTTTTGGCATCCAACTTTTGGTTTATTTTGATTGGAGTCCAATATTTTTCAAGGATTATATCATGTGGTAGTAATGAATTACCTTACATGCTCGAGGACGATCTTTTCGAAGATGGGGATAATGCTGTGTTTTGTGATACGTAGCGACACGTAACCCGTGATTGTGCTCCTGGGAAAATACTTTCTTTTATTTTGTATTTTGGTTAAGGTTAATATTATCATTTCCTTTATTTTTAATCTTTAATTGGATGCCAATCATGTTTGGGCCTCATTAGTCATTTTCAGTTATTAGTTGTCCTTTTTAGTCTTTGGGATCATTAATTTGTTACCAAGTAATTTTTCTCTATAAATAGGCTCTTAATATTCATTTGTAATTACACTTGAATATTGAGAAAGTGAATATATAGAGAGCAAGAAACCCATTTTCATAGTTTAGTTTTATTTATTGTTGTGTAGTTAGTAGTTGTTGTGTTGTTGTACTAATAACGCTTACAAATTCATAGATTCACATTAGGTCATGCTCTAAACAACTTGTTTTGGACTTTTTGGATTGTTCATAACTTCAAAGACACTACTCCAATCCCAAAGGATCAAACTTCATTATTCCTGAAATCTTATCTCACTTTTGTTAAAAGATTAATACACTATGATAATGAATTCAAAGATTATGAGGAACACATAGCTCTTCGTGGTCATCTTTTTACTACAGCCAATCATATGTTAAAAGATATGAAGTATTTATCCTTAGTTTATGCTCATGAGTAGGGTGACCATGTTGACTATGGCATTGATACACTTTCACCTAAAGAAATTTCCTTAAGATTGAGGCAGTTCCATGAGGAAGCCAAAGAGATGGTTCAAAATAGTCATCACTACTTGTATTTTTTGGATAAGATTTCTTGAGATCTTTCTTATATATAATCATAACAAAATCAAAGAGTATCTATGTTAAATACATTCCTTAAATTTCTTACTTATGCATTTGCTCATTGTTGTTCCATCCACGGAGGGTGATGTTATTTTTTTTTTTTTTTTATATTTGTAATTTGTAGACTTATAAATATCAATAAAAGGATATCATTTTGTTTAGAGCCTTTATTGATGTCTTGTAGTGAAAGCAATGTGTTATGGATATCTAATATAATTTCTTATTTTTTGGTATTTAATTTCACAATTTAACCTATTATATCACCTTGGCATAATATTTACTTTAGTCATTGAATAAACATTCTATGCTTTAACCAAATTTTCTATGTTATGTTCACTTGTAACTGTTTTGGTAGTTTTAGACCAAGATTTTTTTAATTATCGCGTATTTTTCATACATGTTTTATTATTGGAAGTGTTCCTACCAATTCTCATTATATGTGTGGATGAATCCAAATGATCACTTTTTACTACTAATTGTAATACTTAATTCTTTGAAAATAGGCAACTTTTACAATTTTCTGCAACCAATGTATTTGGCTACGCAATCGTGAGGTAATTGTAAAACCCCACAGAGCTCTCTTCGACTCAGTGTTTTAATTTTCATACATTCACAATTAGCTACCTATTGTTGGTTCCCACTAACTAAAAAGGTTAATATGTCGCGAGGTAATCCTAAATCCTAGTGGGTTCTCCCTCTCAGTGTTTTAATTATCATATGTTCACTCTTAAAATTAACTATATTTTATTACTTCTAACTAAAGGATAATTAGTCATGATGTAATCCCAAACCTCTAGAGATTTCTCTTTCTCGGTGTTTTAATTTTTGTTCGTTCACACTTAAGCCACCTATCATTGTTTCCCACTAACTAAAAAGGTTAATAAATCTTGATCTTATCCTTCCCACAAGATCTTTCCTATCGATGTTTTAATTATCATATGATAAAATTAAAGCTACCTATCTTTAATTCAGTCTTACTAAAATAGTTTATCAATCGCGAGGTAATCTTAAAAAAAAAACTCTAGGTGTTTCAATTACCATATGTTCACAATTTAAATACCTATCCTTGGTTCCCGCTAATTTATAAGATTAATTACTCGTGAGGTATTCCTAAACTCTTTAGAGTTTTCTCCCTCTCTCTTTTTTAATTATAAAGGTTCCTGCTAATGAAAAAGGTTAATAAATTGTGAGATAATCCTAAAAATGCCTAGAGATTTCTCCCTCTCATTGTTTTAAGTATTGTAGGTTCACTCATAAGGTACCTATATTTGGTTTCATATAACTAAAAAGTTTAATTAGTTTAAGATAATCCTAAAACACATTGGAGCATTCATCCTCTTTTCATGACTGTAGTATACTCGAGGTGCTCCATATAATGGATTGTCTGAATTTTTTAACGAACACATGTTTGAGTCTTTGTCCAAGAGGTCACCAGAAAGCTTCATCAACAAATCAAATTTATCCAATACCGAACCTCAGGAACACCACTTAGTAAAAGGTATAATACTTAGTGGACTTAGATTCACCTTGGTTAATCTATTTTTATAATTTAAAAAATCTATTTTAATTAACCTTCATTTTATAATTATGTCAAATACACATGATAATATACTTTTTCAATAGTAAAATTCATTTTATAAAGAATGGAATTCTTAGTGTATTTTAAGTATGTGTGGTTATGCGAGAAACAAACAAGCTTTGAGTTTGCCTAGAAAACATAACTTTAAAATTTTTCTATAGGGAAATTGGAAAAATGTATGGATGCATGCGCGACCTTTTTCACTTCAACTTCACCGCAGTGATGGTTGGCCTCGTAGCAGTTAAAATTCTCACTGAAATTTTCTTGTCCCTATTTCAAAATATCTAGACAAAGGCGCGACAATATTTGCAAAAGTTCCACAATAGCGGTGGTCCTCCTCACTGCAACGATACAATCTCAACGGTTTTTTGTGTCCCCATGCAAAAAGTCTGGATTAGTGCATGACCTAGATCACTTCAAGTTCGCCACAGTGATGCAATAGCTTACTATAGTGACCCTAAAGTGGCACGTGTCTAACAATGCCAAAATTTACTTTTTCACAAGATCTTTCTTTAAGATTCTCTTAGTTAATGTGTGAAGTATAAATTTTTGGGTGACTAAGACCCTGATGTGATAATTTGACACCTTAAGAGTGTGATACCTAGCATTTGACACTTTAAACCTTTTCGAATGAAAAAGCTAAAAGTTAAGATGTTGTCTAGTCTTACAAACCAAGAGTGATATCCTTGAAAAAATATTTTTGTTGATGAAAATAGTTCATATATTTAAGAGCATAATTTTTCACTCCTCTTCCTTGATTTCTTTCGCCATTATTTTTAATACATACATACATACATACATATATATATATATTCACACCATATTTAAAAAAACTAATCTTTATTGGTGAGTTAATATTTTGTCTTTCTTGGCTTGAAAAAAATCGTTTTGAGATTTAAAGCACTGCCCCCTTTGCAAACACCTCAACACATATCTTTATAGGATTCCCTAAAAAATCCTAGGTGTAGTAATTTGGTTTCTTGAAGATTTCATCCTGAAACACTATAAATTATTTCTACTTTGAGGTTTAGCCTGAGGATTTGAAGGCATTAGTTATGAACCAAAACTGACCATAGTTGTGCAACATACTCTAGCTGTTAGCATTTTTCATGGAGAATATAGTTGAAAAGAGTGTCTATTCATTTGTAGCGTCGTGAGGTTGTCAGTATATTTCATCTAGTTGTAAAAATCTACTATAGTGAATTTGTCATTCTTATCGAGTCGTGGTTTTCTTGTTTGTGGATTTTTCCCCATACATCCAGTCATGTTCTTATTTTACACTTCTAGCGTCTTTTATTATCACTGTCTTAATTAAAAAGATAAAACTTTTGAGATTCTAAAATTTAGTAAAATATTTTTTCACGTATTCTTTTGGATTATTAAACCCTTTTGTAATAATAAATTAGCAAACATTTTTTCTTGAATTATTTTTTATTTGGGTAGCTAATATCATGAGGTAGGCAGTCACTCTCGATGTTTTATTTTTCATATGTTCATACTTGCGCTACTAATATTTGCTTCCCACTAACTAGAAAGGTTAATCAGTCGTGAGGTAATAATAAAACTCACCAGATCTTTCTTCCTCTCGGTGTTTTAGTTGATGTTTCTTTAGACTTGAGCGACCCATATTTGCTTCCCGATAACTAAAAAGGTCAATTAGTAGTGCGGTGATCCTAAAGTCCATGGATATTTGTTCTTGTTGTGTTTTAATTAGGGTATGTTCATAATTAAAATACCAATTATTAGTTCGCTTTAACTAAAAAGGTAATAATTAATGAAGTAATCCTAAACCCCTCGGATATTTTTTCCTATCGATGATTTGATTTTTCATACGTTCACACTTAAGCTACCTATCTTTGGTTCCCGCTAAAAAAATTGGTTAATGAGTAATTAGGTAATTCTAAACCCTTGGGTGGTTTCTCCCTCTTAGTGTTTTAATTACTGTGCATTCACACTTAAGCTACCTATGTTTGGTTTTGTCTAATAAAAAAGGTTAATTAGTCGAGAGGAAATCCCAAAATCCACCAGAGCTTACACCTTCTCGGTGTTTTAATTCTCCTATGTTCACACTTAAGCTACCTATATTCGGTTCCCTCTAAATAAAATGGTTCATTAGTCATGGGATAAAACTAAACCTCGATGGATCGTTCTCCCTCTCGATGTTTTAATTTCCATACATCCACACTGAAGCCACCTATATTTGATTCCCGCTATTTGAAAAGGTTAATCAGTCATGAGGTAATCCTAAAACTCACTAGCTCTATCTCTCTCTTAATGGTTTAATTATTGAAAATTAAAACTTATGCTACCTATATTTGGTTCCCACTACTATAAAGGTTAATGAGTAGTGCGGTAATCCAAAACCCCCAGAGTTTTCTCCCTATTTGTGTTTCAACTACCATATTTTCACACATAAACTACTTATCATTTGATCGTGTCAACTCAAAATATTAATCGGTCATGATGTAATCCTAAAACCCCATATAATTTCATCACTCGCAGTGCTTTAGTTATCATAAATTCATACTTCGGTAACCTGGATTTGGTTCCCGCTAACTAAAATGGTTAATTAGTCGTGAAGAAGTTCTAACCCCCTCAGTTCTTTATCAATTTTTAAATATAATGAACGTATGTTCACATTTAAACTACTCAAATTTGGTTCCCACTAACTAAAATGGTTAATTAGTCATCAGTTAATCCTAAAACCCCTCAGAGATTTCTCCCTCCCCATATTTGATTATTGTACGTTCAAACGTAAGTTACCTATCTTATGTTCAGGATAACTAAATAGGTTAATTAGTTGTGAGGTAATCCCACCATGGATATTTCTCTCTCTCGAGATGTTTTAACTACTGTAAGCTTAAACTTAAACTACCCATCTTTGGTTCCCACTAACTAAAAAGGTTAATCTGGCATGAGGAAATACTAAAAGGGACCTAATCTTACTCAATATCGGTGTTTCAACAATTATACGTTCACACTTATGCTACCTATTTTTGGTTCCCTCTAACTTAAAAGGTTAAGAAATTGAGACATAATCTTTTCAGATCTTTCTCCCTCTCGATGTTTGATTAATCATACGTTCATAATTAGTATACCTATGTTTGGTTACCTTTAACTAAAAAAGTTAATTACTCTTGAGATAATCCTCAAATCCCCTGGAGATTTCTCCCTATTGGCATGTTAATTATCATATGATCAAAATTAAGCTACCTATCCTTGATTCTTGCTAACTAAAAAGGTTGATTAGTCACTAGGTAATCCTAAAAGCCATCAGAGCTTTCCCCATCAGAGCTTTCTCCCTCACGATGTTTTAATTATCATACGTTTACACTCAAACAAAGGATGGAAACAAGTCGGGTATTAGGTGGGTTTGTAAAAAGCCTAACACACCCTACGAGTAAAAAAATTAATTTGAACCCTCCTTGAAACCCAATATGGTTTTTTTAAATCCCTAAACCCGATTAAATATAACCCCCTTAACCCTCCCTTGCCCCGCCCCACCCCATTTGTATTACACGAGTTAAAAACCCGATCACGGTGGGTTTAAACCCATGTTTTCTCTTTTCCTTAAAAATATTTTTGTTATATAACATATAATAATAAAGAGTTGATATAATAATTTGTTAAAAAAATAATGCAAACACCTTTTACCTCCAACATTTTAAATGTAAACAAAATATAAAAATAATAAATCCTCATCAAGCAACGAAACTAATGCATACAACAAATAAGTAAAATATCTCGAATGCTCTCTTCCAAGTGTCAACTATTTAAATGTTACAATTAAAATGTCCAACATATTTTTAAAGTAACACAACTATTCAGTTTCATTGACATCATACACTATTGCAGATTCCTCCTCCTCATCTACTTAATTCTGAAAAAAGACACATTTTTAAAAACATGTTTACAAAACATAAGTGAAAAAAAACACCAAATTTGAAAATGTTATGTAGACACCCCATATTAAGACCCCCCCACCCATAAAAATCTCCTTAGTTCCCTAGCAGTCACTCATTCACCACAAACCCTCAGTCATACTCTGAGTATTGATCTAGAGGTCGTCCGGCACTTTCAGACCCCCTTTGACTTCGGTTAACTTTCTGTTCTAAGAGGAATCTCAATGAATCATTTAATTGATCTAAATAACCTTTATAACAGTGTGCCTCATGCCTGAATCGGCTTTGGGATTTGGACAAATAGTATATTTTACGTTAAAAACCGATTTGGAGGCCACCAAGCACTCTCAGGCACCATTTAACCCCGATTAACCTTTTCACCTGGAAAGAAGCTCAATGAATCTTTCAAGATCTCTGAATCCCATTCCAACTGTCCACCTCATGTGGGAATCGACATTACGGTACAGATGAATGATTTTTTTATCACGAAAACTGGTCTAGAGGCTATCGAACGCTTTCGTGCCTATTTGACTCCGGTCAACTCTCCTACTTCAGTAATGTTCAATGAAATTTCTAAGGGCTATAAATCCCCATCTAATGGTCTGCCCTGTGTACAAATCAGCTTCATGGTACAGACGAATGAACAATTTTACTTCGAAGGGTCATTGGGTGCTTTTCGGACCCATTTAACCTCTGTCAACTCTTTGAACATAATGACGCTTAATCAAACCTCGAAAGGCTCTGAATACCCTTTCCTACCTATCTTTCATGTGCTCGAATTGGCCTTATGGTTCTTACAACTGATCCGATTTCCTTTGAAAACTTCCTATCTAATGACTAACGGGCTCTTTTGGGACCTGTTTAACCTCCGTCGACTTCCAAACTTGGGATTGTCTCAATAGATTCTTAAAGGGCTCTGAATACCCTTTCCAACGATCTGGACCGTGTGCAATTTTGACTTACAAATTGGATTTTATGCCCCATGTCCAAAAAATATGTCTTATACTGCCGAATGGCACCTGATAGTGTGCCTGAGGTCCTATACCGATAGGAAGTTCCATGACCATGCAGATCGGCACCCCCCTTGGTCCTATAAATAGACTCCATGACCTTACTTTGAAAGGAACCCTTAAACATCCCTGTCAGCAATTCATAGAACATTCTTTTGAATTCAAAGTTGTTCCCTTCCTAAAATGCCCATTTCTCACATTCCATTCCATCCTTTTCTTACTTGATTTAGTAAATTCCTCCAATCTCTTCATTCAATCTTCATCCCATTGTAAAATAATCATATCTATACTCAAGATCAATATTAAGCATTTATAAGGAGGTCCATTTCTCTTTCCTTTCCTCTAAATTCTTTTATTATAGTATTAATTTCTTTAATTCTACTTTAGAACTTTATTACATTACGTAACATATATTAATCTCAAACCTTTATTCGTAGTAGTTTCATATACTCTGTTTTCATAAAAAAACAAAAAACAAAAAGAGAGAGTTTATCTATAAATTCAAAAAGAGGTATTATCACTACACATTCTCACTCTTATAACACATTTCATTCATTCACAAGAGAAATCCCCCGTGGAATTTGATTCCCCTTGGGATACGTAGGTGTCTTGGGTGCGCATTATAATATTATTTTCATATATATATATATATATATATATATATATATATATATATATATATATATATATATATATATATTTATATATATTTATAGGTCATAATTTTTAATGCTTGTGTTTTCTCCAATATGTACATTCGTTCTTCCATGACGTCTTATGATTTGGAAAACACTCATACTATATTTTGAATTATTATTTTCGGAAACACTCCTAAGGGTGAATCCACTCCGTCTTTCCCATGATTCGAGCTGAACGATTCCAGTCTTTATCTATATTATGCAC
This sequence comes from Sambucus nigra, assembly GCA_949130495.1. Lineage (NCBI taxonomy): Eukaryota > Viridiplantae > Streptophyta > Magnoliopsida > Dipsacales > Adoxaceae > Sambucus > Sambucus nigra. The sequence goes on along the minus strand of OX422207.1, from coordinate 343,350,462 downwards.
ATAAGCATACACTATACGGAGTGTAATAGGAGAAGTTTAACACATGCCCACGAGAGATCGAAAGGGAGGGATGGGTGCCTAACACCTTACCATTCGATAACTTAGTCCTCGAACCTTCGAACTACTTCGTTTTGCAAGCATCAATATCGTCCTTGATGTCGTTATCTCGAGGCACTGAAATTTATTTTGCCTATTTTATACAAAATAGGCTGGCGACTCTATCTCTACACATTACCCCGCATTGACAATGATCGAGCACCCAAAGAAAGGGTGAAATCCCACGTGCGCTGAATGGATCCCTAAAGAAAGAAAAAGAATAAGGGGGAATCCCACCGGGATGGCCACATGCTACAAATAGTATCTGAATTTAGATTGTTCACTTAAACTTATGTGAATATCTGAGATAAGCTCGTAGAAGAGTATATTCTACTAAATGTAGTTGGCTTCAAATGATATTTTATTCAAATCCCACACAATTCACATGTAACTTACAGGCAACACAAATGTAAAAGGACATATAATCATATTCAAAAATACATTTCGGTCTTAATAATTTTAGCAGTGCCATTAAGTAGTATTATATGAATATAGAAACACATGTTGAAAAGTAAATTCAATTGATAAAACAAATTTCAATGCTTATTTTAAAACGTTTTTCAAAACAAATTATAATAATCATATTAACACAAATTATTTAAAAAACATTATAAATCATATTTTAGTACTTACTTAAAAAGGGGAGGGGGGTTACCTGGGAGATAAAATAGGGCGTGGTTTCTAACTTGTGGCAGTTGCAAATGAACACAAAAATAAACTTGTTTTCCTACTGCATATTAATGTTATTACATTATTTATTATTATTATTATTATTATTATTATTATTATTATTATTATTATTATTATTATTATTATTATTATTATTATTATTATTATTATTATTATTATTATTATTATTTTTATTATTATGATCAGCACATCCAAACAACAATTTTTTAGTTAGTAAACTATAAATATATACAAATTGTCTTGCCTGAGAGAAATGATCTCTATTCGCTGGTTAGTGTGAGCTTTTAAGAGAAATGGACTCAGACTGAGTTCTTTCTTCAGAGAATTGCCAGTGTGAGCCAAAGATTTACCGGTGTGAGCCAATCCGCACTGAAACGAAGGTCGATGATGAAATATATTTTAGGCTTAGTTCTTGTTAATCCACTGAGATGGGGGTCGATGATGAAAGGGTAGAGATTGCGAGGGAGGTAGGATGGGTTTTTTGTGTGGGTAGAGAGAGAGAGAGAGCACCCTTTTGCTTTTTTGGGTATACATTAGATTATAGTTTTGTTTGCTTATTTATATGGTGGGAAGTCTAGAAAATATAACTAATAAGGTTTTTTAAGTAAATGTATGAAAGAAATGGGGAGGGGCGGGTCAAGCTTATACATACAATATCCGAACCTGCCCCGTTCAATTGACGATTCTTTTTAAAACCATACCAACCCATAATTTTCAAAATAGGTTTTAAAACTCGCCCTATTAGGGCCATGTAGAGTTGAGAACCCTATGGGTCTAATTGAACTGTCATCCATAACTGAAACTACCTATTGTTTATTCACATTAACTGGAAAGGTTAATCGTTCGTGAGGTAATCCTAAGGTCTTGGATCTTTCTCGATCTATGTGTTTTAATTTTTATACGATCAATCTTTACCTACCTATATATGGCTCCCTATAACTAAAAAGGTTAATCAGTAGTGAGGTAATCCTACCCTCCCCCCCCCCCAGGAGCTTTCTCCCTCTATGTATTTTCGTAATCGTTTGTTCACACTTAAACTACCTATCATTGGTTCCCGCTAACTAAAAAGGATAATCAGTCATAAGGTAGTCCTAAACCCCCCCCCCCCCCCCCTAAGCTCTCTCCCTCTCACTAGTTTAATTTTCGTACATTCACACATAATCTATCTATCTTTGGTTTCCGCTAACTGAATAAGTTGATCATTTGTGAGGTAATCCTAAACCCCTGAAGCTTTCTCCCTCTTAGTGTTTTAATTACCATACGTTCACACTTAATCCACCTATCTTTGGTTCCCCCTAACTAAAAAGGTTAATCACTCGTGTAGTATTCCTAAAACTCTTGGATCTCCCTCCCTATCAATATTTTAATTGTCGTACATTCCCAATTAAGCTACCTATATTTCGTTCCCGATAACTGACAAGGTTAATAAGTCATGAGGTAATTCCTTTTGAGATTTATCCCTTTAGATGTTTTAATTATCACACGTTCACACTTGAGATACCCATATTTGGTTCGCTCTAAGTAAAATGGTTAATAACTCATTAGGTAATCCTAAAACCAACCCGAGGTTTCTCATTCTTAGTATTTTAATTATACTGAAAATGAATAAATGTCGTGTGTGATACCGATTTAAATTAATTCGCAAGTTTCCAATTAAATCTTATTTAATTAGAGCCTATTTTTAAACAAGCTAAATTCAGCCCTTAAACATGCATCTAAACATCATAAATCATTCAACTCATGCATAAAAAATAAAGACGATCGATTTAGGAAAAAAAAACTTTCGGGTAAAACCTTTTATACCACTTTTAAGAATTCACAAGACCTTTGACGTACATACAACCAGATAATCGCCCACAAGTGTGTAATGCACGGTGCCTTCAACAAATATTCAAATATACGAGAGACATCAAAATACCCTCCAGGCGTCGGTTCATCGTCTTCGGATCATCCACAGGCAGAATGACTACGCTCGGTATCCACCGATCAAATATGGAGATGCTTTCTCCACAAAGGTTGAACAAAAGCAAAGTTGCCTTCTTGAACACCAAAATAATTCACTAAATCATATGGGAGTTTTGTGAATTGAAAACAAAAAGGGATTAAACCCTAAACTAAGAATCCAAAAGAATTCTGCTTTCGCAGTTTTCCTATTTTATAAAATGCTAGGACTTCTTAATGAAAACGAAACCATTTAATGTGTATTTAAACAAAAAAAGCTACCTCAGAATACGTGCTCATTCGAACGAGATAAGGATGTCGCGCGAACGAAGTACATATGTCGTTCAATCGACATCTCGCGACAACCCTATGTCGCTCGAACGAGATATCTATCTCTCTTGAATGACCTGGGCATCAAAACTGAGGTACGCTTCAATACTTAAAGACAATACTCATTCTCAAATTTTGACGAAAAATTCCGCTCCAACACTTAGAAAATATTTTGTAAAAATATCCCAAAAGCTCTAAGTGAAATGTTAAGTTATTTAAAAAAAAAACTTACCAAAGTAAACGTCGCGGAGTCTTTTTTATGAAGAACATTATTAATTCGGATCCGTCTTGATGTAAATTTCTCTTGAATGCTCTTCGACGATATAGCGGTATATGACATAATAAATTGATAACGGACTTATAAAAATATGTCCTTATAAATCTCCCCCCATGTCTATGCCGGTACATACATAAAAACATCTGAATTATCAAAAAAACAAAATGCCTATACAAATCTACCCTCCCATGAATAAATTTTCAAGATCTCAAACTGTTCTTCAAATATATTCGTCAAATCTCAAAGCTTTTCTCATTAGGGTGTGCAACGTAATGATCTTGAGTCTTTGTACCTACACACATGAGATAAAGCAAAAACCTTCATGACGCATCGAGTTTGAAATGATATATGAATAAAGCATTAATAAATCAAATCTCTCCCATAATGCAAAAACTTCCCTATAACATGATAATTCTTTCTCCCCCTTTTTACGATGTCCCCACATAGACAGATAAGAAGAAAAAATCAAAACATGGAGTGTCACGATAAAAATGCATAGCAAACATGGATCGAACTACGCGCATGCAAAGGTATGTCTCAAAAATTTCACAAACTATTTTCGATTTTTTAATTTTTTTATACAAAAATAAGATACTAAAAATCACACCATGGATTTAAACTCAAATAACCAAGTCATGAAAATGGAATGTATGGGGTGAACACATTCGATAGGTAAATTAACTCAATCAATCATATGTGCACGATGCATATGTTTACTCCTAACGAATGAACATAAAAAGTGTCCTTAGGTGTAAAAATTGTTGAATTTTGATGAGATCGTCTTATGCAAATCAACAAATCAAAGTCAAAGTGATTTCCACACCAATAACATCTAAAACTATTTAGCACTTTTTTAGGATTTTTAAGGATGTGCAAACCCGTTTAAATTCTCCAACCAAACTCCCTCAAAAATATTTTTTTTTGGAGGTGTATAAACTAAATTCTCAAACTTTGGAGAATTGGTGCAAAAACCTAAATGGCCCATAATTGGCGTGAATTTCTTTTTATTTCCTTTAAATTTTTCGGGCTCTTTTAAACCTCTTTCGACCCCGGATAATAAAATTCCTCAATTTTCTACGTCCAATTTAAACGGCGGCTTAATCGCAAAGGATAAAAAAAGAATCTTTCGTAGCCCTTCACCGTTTTCAAACAAAGCACACAAACTCACAAACGACTCTTATATGCACAACTTTCTTATCAAGTTTTATTGCGTTGAGTTTGTTTTACGGACAGGATTGAAGTGAAAACACCCAACCAACATGTGATAAGGCAAGCATAATAATCAAACAAATTTATGCATGTGTGTAATAAAGGAAAACATGAGTCAGACATGTAGGAAGTAACACTTAATTACATCTTAATGACTCCAAACATTATAAAGCACATGGATGAATTAACCTATTGTCTAAAAACACTATCAAATAGCCACATTTAAAAAATGGAGTGATGTTGTGACTCGATCATCCTAAGTGTCCATCCATAAACAGTGCAAACAAAATACAAAAGTCTTTTTGGATTTTTTCAAAAAAAATTATCAAAATAAAATCTTTATGTATTTTTTAAAAATTTTCAAAAGGAAAAATTTATACAAAAATGATACATATTATCAATAGGCAAATAATGACATCATGCAAATCATCCTATGCTAGTAAACAAGTCAAACCTCAATCGTTAGGTGCAGAGGGGTTTTCCAAAGGTGATGCCAACTTATGAAAAATCTCCATCAAATCTTGTGAAGTTTTGACCAAAAACATAACTTGTCACCAAAATGTGTAAACTCTCTCATGTAGTCTATGGGAGCACGTAGAGTATCCTTTGTGGGTGCATGTGTGGCAGAAACATGTGTAGTAGAAAAACGTGACACATAACCCAACTTAAAGCAAAATTCCCTAAGGTGTCCTCTCCTTTTGCAATGGGAACAAACATATATAGGTCTAGGAACACCTTTCTCAAAAACTCTAGGATGTGCTCTCCTAATAGGAAGCGGACGCCTAGGTGGGTTAGGGTGAGACTCATGTGAATCTAACACTAAAGTGGGAACTGGATCGGGTACTAATTGGGAAGTAGAATCACCGTCATGACTTATTCCTAGCCTCTCACCTTTACCCTTAAGAATCACCTTTTCAGCCTTTTTAGGTGCGTTCTTAAAATTGACTTTGACCTCCATGACACATTCAAGATCACTCTCGAGTTGGGATACACGTGTCGTCAGACTAGACAACGTGTTGGTCAAATCACACTTCTCCTTTCTTAAAACCTCCTTCTCTCTCAAAATTTAAAACTCGACGATCTAAATCTCTATTATACTTCTTATTTTTCAAGGTCTCAGTGTACAAATCTCTAAAGGCTTTTTGGAGCTCACTTTCATCTCTACTCTCGAACTCGCTCTCATCTCCACTAGAAACAATCGAGTCATCAACGGTGCTCTCGTGACCACTATCAATGTGAGACAAACTATGTGTGCTCACACGACTCGAAAAAGCTACACACATCCCATGAGCTAAACCTTTATCAAACTCATCTCCCCCATCACCCTCATCACCTTCATTATCACTAAGTGTGGCGGGCATAGAAGTCTCTTTTCCCTTTCTCCTTATCCTAGTAGGACACTCTTTAGCTATGTTACCTTTTCCCTCACACTCAAAGCCCCTTATCTCATCCTCCTTATCACTATCTTTGGCCTCCACTTTCTTTTTATTTGATTAAAAATACGTCTTTTTATTGGAAGATATTTTTTTTTCATTTTCAGAAAATTTTTCAAAAAATTCACAAGCATGGACACATCATCAAAATCAAACTCACCCTCAGAATTAGAGTCGCAAACGTTTTCTTTCTTTTTCTTAAAATGGGTCTTTAAAGCAAAGCCATTATCCTTAGCCTTAATGGTTTTGAGAAACATTTCAATATCATTGGTTTGAAGATCTCCTACAAGTTCTTTCAACTTAAGTGATTTCAAATTTCCCAAAGAGTTCAAAACAATAACTTTAGGAATAAAACGTTTTGGAAGAGATCTCAAAATATTTTTAACGACACACGTGTTATCAATAACCTCACCCAAATTAAAATATGTGTTAACAATGTCCGACAAATGTGCATAAAAATCATCAAAGTATTCAGACTTAAACATGGTGATAGTCTCAAATTGGGTGGCCAAATTTTGTAATTTTAATTCTTTAACCGCGTTCGTACCCTCATGTGTCAATTTCAAAACATCCCATGCCTCTTTAGACGTGGTGCACGTCATAATACGATGAAACTCGTTGGGAGTGACGGGTCCAGAATTAGCACTCAGACCATGGGAATTAAAATTAGACATTTTATAATCGTCTTCAGTCCAGGCCGACACGCGTTTTAAAGAGGTGATATTATCAATAGTGACCATGGGAGGAGTCCACCCATTTTCAAAAAGCAACCAAACACGCTCGTTAATATAATTTAAAATAGATTTCATACGATCTTTCCAGTAGGCATAGACCCGTCAAAAATAGGCATCTGATTATATAAGTGCTCCAAACGAAAAATTATGATTTTTCACAAAACTGATTTTTAAAAAAAATATTAATATCACACAAATTTTGTAGAAAATAGGAATACGCGAAAAATTAGCGTAACCTGCTCTGATACCAATTTGAAAATTGAATAAATGCAGTGTGTGATACCGAATTAAATTAATTTGCAAGTTTCTAATTAAACCTTATTTAATTAGAGTCTATTTTTAAACAAACTAAATTCAGCCCCTAAACATGCATCTAAACATCATAAATCATTTAACCCATGCATGAAAAATATAGACCACCGATTGAGGAAAAAAACCCTTTCGGGTAAAACCTTTTATACCACTTTGAAGAATTCACAAGACCATTGACTTACATACAACCTGATAATGGCCCACAAGTGTTTAATGCACGGTGCCTTCAGCAAATCTTCAAAGATACGAGAGACAGCAAAATACCCTCCAGGTGTCGGTTCGTTGTCTTCAGCTCATCCACATGTAGAATGACTACGCTCGCTATCCACCGATCAAATATGGAGATGCCTTCTCCACAAATGTTGAACAAAAGCAAAGTTGTGTTCTTCAACACCAAAATAATTCACTAAAGCATATGGGAGTTTTGTGAATTGAAAACAAAAAGGGATTAAACACTAAAGGAAGAAGCCAAAAGAATTCTTCTTTCACAGTTTTTCTGTTATGTAAAACGCTGCGACTTCTTATTGAAAACGAAACCATTTAATGAGTATTGATACAAAAGCACGCCGCCTCGGAATAGGTGCTCGTTCAAACGAGATGAGGTTCTCGCACGAACGAAGGACAAATGTCTTTCAAACGACATCTCACGACAACCCTATGTCGCTCGAACAAGATACCTAACTCGCTTGAACTACCTGGCAGTCAAAATTGAGGTACGCTTCAATACTTAAAAATAATACTCATTCTCAAATTTTGACAGAAAAGTCCGCTCCAACACTCAGAAAATATTTTGTAAAAATATCCCAAAAGCTCTAAGTGAAAAGTTAAGGTATTTAAAATAAAACCTTACCAAATTAAACTTCGCGAAGTCTTTTTAATGAAGAGCTTGATTAATTCAAATCCGTCTTGATGTAGATTGCTCTTGAATGCTCTCCGACGGTGTAGCGGTATATGACATAATAAATTGATAACGGACTTATAAAAATATGTCCTTACATATACTACATTCACACTTAATCTACCTATCTTCGGTTCCCAAAACTAAAAAGGTTAATCAGTAGTTAGGAAATCCTAAATTCCAGAGAGCAGTCTCCCTCTTGGTGTTTTAATTACCCTAAAGCTTCTCAGATCTTTCTCCCTCTCAATGTTTTAATTATCGTACGTTCACATTTAAGGTACCTAGATTTGGTTCCTGCTAATTATAAAGGCTAGTTAGTCTTGAGGTAGTGCAAAAACCCTTAAGAGCTTTCTCCTTCGTAGGGTTTTAACACTAAAACTACATATCTTCGGTTACCTCAAACTAAAAATTGTCAGTCGGTAGTGAGTTAATCCAAAAATCCCACGAAGCTTTCTCTCTCTCAATGTTTTAATTATGTTACATTCACACTTTAGCTATCTATATTCGGTTTTATTTTACTAAAAAGGTTAGTTTATCATGAGGATGCCCTAAAAGAATACGAGGCTTTATCCCCCTTGGTGTTTTAACTACTGTATATTCACATTTAAACTACTTATCTTTGGTTCCCTCTAAATAAAATGCTTAATCTCTGGTGAGGTAATCCTGAACCCCTTGGATATTTCTCCCTCTCGATCTTTTAATTATAGTACATTCAAACTTAAGTTACATATTTTTGTTTCTCGATAACTAAAAAGGTTAATCAGTCGTGAGGAAATCCTAAAAGCCACCAGAGCTTTGTTCCTATCGATGTTTTAATTGTTATACATACTTTTCTTTGGTTCCTGCTAACTCAAAGTGTCAATAACTCATGAGGTAATCCTAAAACCCCTGGAGATTTATTCATCTTGGTGTTTTAATTATTGCAAGTTCACAATTTAGTTACCTATCTTTGGTTCTCAAAAGCTAAAATGTTTATTCAGTCACGAGGTAATCCTAAAATTCACCGAATCTTTCTCCTTCTAGATGTTTTAATGTTGAACATTCACACTTAATCTACTCATCTAAGGTTACCTCTAATTAAAAATGGTAATCAGTAGTGAAGTAATCGTAAAATCCTTAGAGCTTTCTCCCTATTGGTGTTCATGAGGTAATCTTATAGCCCTCGAATCTCTCTTTCTCTCTCTCAGTGATTTAATTCCCATATGCTCACACATAATATAACTAACTTTGGTTTGGCTAACTAAAATGGTCAATTAGTCGTGATTTAGTCCAAAACCTTTTCGAACTTTTCTCCATCTCGATATTTTGATTACTATTTATTCACACTAAAACTACATATATTTGGTTCCCAAAACTAAAAAGTTTAATCAGTCGCGAGGTAATCCTAAAACCCCCCTTAGATTTCTCCTCTTGGTGTTTTAATTCCTATACATTCACACTTAAGCTACCTATCTTTAGTTCCCTCTAACTTAAAAGGATATCTAATGTGAGAAAATCCTAAAATTCGTCGGAGCTTCCTACCTCTCGGGGTCTTAATTACAGTATGTTCACACTTATACTACCTATCGTCAGTTCCCACTACCTAAAAAGGTTAATCAATCATGAAGTAATCCTAAAATCCCTTAAAGGTTTCTCCCTCTCAGGGTTTAATTATAGTATATTCACACTTAAAATACCTATCATTCATTCCCATTAACTATATAGGTCAATCAATCACGAGGAAATACTAAAATCCATCGGACCATTCCTCTTCTCAGTGTTTTAATTTGCTTATATTCACACTTAAGATACGTATATTTGGTTCCCCTAACTCAAAAGGTTAATCATTTGTGAGGTAATCCTATAACCCAATGTAGCTTTCTCAGTATTGGTACTTCAATTGTCATACAATTATATATATATTACCTATCTTTGGTTCTCAAAAATTAAAAAGTTAACCCACTGGAGGTTTCTCCTTCTCGATTTTCTAATTGTCGAATGTTTACATTAACCTACCAATATGCGACTCCCGCTAACTAAAAGGGTTAATCATTGGTGAGGTAATCCTAACCCCCCTGGAGATTTCCCCCTCTTGGTGTTTTTATTACCATAAGTTCATACTTAAGCTACTTATCATTGGTTTCATTAACTAAAAAGTATTATCAGTCATGACCCCTCAAATCTTTCTCCCTCTCAGCATTTTAATTTTAGTACGTTCATACTTATGTTACATATCTTTTGTTCCCACAAACTGAAAAGTTTAATTAGTCGTGAGGTCCTAAATCCCGCGGAGCTTTCTTCCTCACAGTGTTTTAATTACACTATGTTCACAATTAAACTACTTATCTTTGGTTCCTAATAACTAAAAATGTCAGTAAGTCATGAGATAATAATACCCCCCTTGGAGCTTCTCCCTTTCAATGTTTTAATTGTCATACATTCACACTTAAGATACATTTCTTTTATTTGATCTAACTATAATAGGTTAATTCTAAATCCCCTCAATCTTTCTTCCACTCGGTGTTTTAACTACCATACATTCACATATAAGTTACCTATCTTTGGTTCCCACTAACTAAAAATGTTAATCAGTCATGAGGTAATCCTAAATCACCCAGAGATTTCTCTCTCTTGGTATTTTAATTGCCATATGTTCACACGTAAGATACCTTTATTTGGTCCCCGCTAACTAAAAATGGTAATCAGCTGCGAGGAAATCATGTCGAAGGTTTCTTCTTATCGAATGGTTTAATTATTGTGAGTTCATACTTCAAATATCAATCTTTGGTTCTCATTGACTAGAAAAGTTAATCACTCGTGAGTTAATTCTAAAACTCATGGATCTTTCTCCATATCTATATTTGAATTGTTGTATGTTCACACTGAAACTACCTATCATTGGTTTGCGTTAACTAAATAGTTAATCAGCTATGAGGCAATACTAAACCACCTGAAGCTTTCTTCCCCTCAGATATATAATTTTTGTACGTTTAATAGACTACATATGTTTGGTTACTTCTAACTGAAAAGGTTAATAAGTTTTGAGGTAAACTTAAAAGCCTTGAGATCTTTCACCCTCATGGTACTTTAATTACTGTATGTTCACACTCAAACTACCTATTATTTGTTCGCATTAACTAAAAACATTATTAAGTAAATAGGGAATTAAAACCCCCATTATATCTTTCTCCCTCTCCGTGTTTTAATTATCGTACTGACGCGACTAAGAATGTGTCTTAGAAGTGCGTACTCTCTAGGCTCAAGTGCAAGCATGTCGCGTTAGCAATAAACTCGGTAAGTTGGAATCGTGTCCTTAGAGAAATTGGACAACAGAGTTGTAACGACGTTGGACAGACAAAGGAAACCTAACTTTGACTATAAAGAAAAGGAAAATGAGATTTGAATGGTCAAATAGCTACAACTATATGCAATTTTGAAAATGTTTAACTAAAGAAATCAAGAATGAATGGAATGCAATTACTCTAAATTATCTAAAATACTGATGATGATTAAACTAAACATGAACTATATGATGAGGAAAACAGGTCGGGAATACAACCCCTCAACCCTAGAGTATTGTTGGTATAAAACTAATCGTAACTTTAAATGACTTATCAAACCCAGACTTTAGTGCTCCCAAGTATTACGTATATGAGGTTCAAGCCCGCAACATACGAAATCATAGGACAAGTTAAGCGGTACACGATAGCGACACTCGCATTGCATTGTAAAGCATTCTGGTTATCCTGGACCAAACGAGATCCAAAGATATACAATGATTGTGTTTGCTACGCAATACGGTCATAATAAATTCTTAAATTTAGAGGAATATTTTTATACACATGCAATTATAACATCGGGTTGATTTCATGCATCCCAACCACCAAGAATTTAGCTAGACATATTGAACCTAACTATGTATGAATTAATTACGTTGCATGCGAAAGAAATCATGATGAAACTATATTGAAACATGCAAGAAAATGTTATAAACCTAGAATTTATCTGAGTCATGCAAGAAGAATAACATGCAAGGGAAACAATGGAGAGAATAATACTTGAATTAAAAATTGAAACCAGATCGGGAATTAATCAATCTTCAATCAACAATGCAAAACTATATTCGTAGGTTGTTCGTCTGTTCTTCTCTCCCCCAAAAACTGATCAAATCTACGTTTTTTCATGCTACACAATGATAGAAATACGTTTTAGAAGGAGTTGTTACAATATAGGACTCTTTGGACAAATCAGAATTAAGGAGAAAATTTGCACATCAGGACCCCCGAACCGGTTTATGGGTACCCCGAATCGGTTCGCCCCCGAACCAGTTCACAGTGTGGTTCGAGAATTCTTGCTGGTTTTGGGTCTCTTTTCTTCAATTCCAACACTTAGAATTTTTTCCTTGATTTCTTCTTTTCTTCTTTGGATTTTTCTTCAACTTCAAATGATCAAAACTCTTTCACTAGAGCTCAGATTTGGGCATCGTTTCTTCCATTATTCTCTTTGTTCTGATCTCTTCAACTTTCCAGTTGGCCCCACCTTTGGGATTAGGCTGCAGAATTACAAATTACCCTTGAACTTTCCTTCCTAGCCTTTCTTTCATTATTTCAATTTTTCTTTCGCACTGCTTGCATAATTTACCTGTAAAACACATATGAGAAACACGAGACCTAAAATAGTTGCTAACGAAGGTTAGTAGAATAAATGTGAGTTAAATCCATATCAATTGCATCAATCGGGTTCAAAAAGGTACCGAAATTAAGGGGATAAATATACAATATTTATCCCTAATCAAATCCCCCTAACTTAGAACTTTGCGCGTCCCGAGCAATGTAAAAGAGAAAGAAAAATGTGACAACTCTTCTAAACATTTTATTGGGATAGAATACCTTTTTCGCGGGCAAGCGATTGCATTTAGCGTATGCAACAAGCCGTTAAACCCCTAGGTTACCCTTGTAGGACGAGTGTTATCTCGTGAGGTTTTGCAGTGAATATACTCACAAAATTTGTTGTTGACTCAAAGAAAAATCAAAATGCTTAAAAATTGTACAATTTAAACTCCCCCCAAAAAAATTGGTCACCTTAAAATCATATTCACAAGTCTTAAGTCATAGTGTGTGTGTGCATGATCAAAAATCGAATCACTAACTTCCACCGATTGATCATTACATTACTTTCCAAAAATTCATTTTGATTCAAATGATCACGGGATGCTCTCTCAATGAATCTCTCGAATTGTGGCTATTCTCTCGGTGTGCGTGATATAAAGAGTAAATTCATTCGAACACAAATTCACGTACACAATATAATGGACCGAAAATTTAGGGTGAAATGATCTCTTCATCGGAATACTATCGTAAGGAAATGAAAACATTGCCTCTTTTTCACACATTTAATCTCTGTTATTATCTTTTGGTGTCTTAGCTCTCCACGCGATAATCAATTTATCAATCCGAACTCGGTTAGGACGTTTTCGGGTTATAGGTGTATTGGGTAATCATGGAAATGGTTGGGAAATTTGAAATTGGAATTTTTTTCCTATGATGTCCCTTAGTGCTTTTTCGGGCTTTTGCTCATTTTTTTTATTCTTCTATATTTTTTTTTCACTTCTTTTCTTTTCTTACTATTTTTGTTGAGCATTTCTAATTTTTTTCTTGCCCCTTCTTATGCACTTTTCGGACTTTATTTAATGAATATTTAATTTTCGCAATTTCGGGCCACTTGGATTTTTTGAGTTACCAAACGAAAAGGAAAAATTCTATTCGGCTCAAAATGGGTTGCAAAAACGTTAATTGTTTCATGACTTTTTATGGCTAATCTTTTTGGGTAACAAACGATGGCCTACTTCATTGTCTGAATTACTTATTAATTTACCATATTTGTCTCAAGATTAATTCAATTTAGAGATTTGTAGCACGCTTTTCGAGGCAATATCACGCATGTTTCGCGTAACTGATCAAAACAAAGAATTGAGATCATCAACGATTTTTTTAAAACGCTGAAATGAACTTCCAGTTAATCATTAACTCGAATTTATTTAAACTACTCTTGAGAAAAAATATAGGCTCGAAATCTCACCGGGTTACTAATCTCCACACTTATTCGTTACGCCGTCAATTTTTGCTCAATTTCCATCTTTGGTCAATTTTGGCTTTGTGCATTTGATTTTTACAACTTGAGGAAAAATATTTGTGACATTTTTTAGGCTTTTAAATTTCAATTTTTATTTATTTTGAAGAAAAATATTTTTTTCAGTTTTTAAAATTTTATGATTTTTTTTTTGAAATTTTTGGGCTTTTTTAAAAAATTGTGAAGTTTTAGAAACACGCACTTGTGACCCCCCCCCCCTAAATTAGACTATTGCATTGTCCTCAAGCAAAAAGGACTAAAATCTAACTCAAAGCGAATTAAAAGTGCGAGAAAATCAAACGAACAAATAAAACATAAATGCAGAATTTTTTATAGATACGAAGAATTCGGTTTTACAAAGGAGATGGGAGAGCATAAAACTAAACAATTTTAACCAACTACCAACATCACGCAACCAAAAAAAACATCAAAAATAGACATGGGCTTCATTGGGGAGGCATATTTGAGGGTCCCGGTGCGTTCGGATCATATGGATCATAAAAGAAAGTCAGAGGGGGTCCACCGAAGTTCAGCTCGTATAAATGCGCTTGGAGACGATACATCATGCTCGTGTCCCTCCGGTAGGCTTCTTGATCCCGATTGTATTGGGTGATGAAACCGTCAAAGAGAGATTCCAACACCAAAAGGCGCCTATCAAAATCCGCACCGGGAGGCTGAAAGTCGGAATCGTCGTCCTTGTCTTCATTATATTCTTCTTCTTCCCCCACATCCATCATTGGGGTGTCATGTTCTGCCTCCCCCGCACCCTCGTCGAGAATAGGACGGTCGGGATGGGCCACCCTCATTTTTCGTTCGCTACGGGTGGTGGAGGTGCTTCCAATGGGGCGGAGGAGTCGGACTTGCTGCCCTGGATCGTCCACCCCGGCGTCAATCAAAATTTCAGTGATGAGGCGAGTGTAAGGGAGTGTCGCTTTGCCCCACTCGTCGTAGGCGGCATTGACAATGTCCAAGTAGAAGAGTTGGGCCAGATTTATCATGCTTTCGGGGTCGAGGAAATGGTATAGTAAGTTGGTGTGATGCAACTGAACCACCGAGTCATTGGTGGTTTGTTGGATTGCTCCACACGCAACGAGGTCTGTGAAACACACCATATCCGAAAGACTTCCAATTAAAAAATAAGCGGGCACCCATTCCTCCCCAGGTGCCATTTGAGCAATACATTCGAATTTGGTGCGGGGGGCACCATTTGTGGGATACATGAATGGCATGGGGAGGACAACCCTTTTAGCTCTCGTTTTGCTCGCGATGATGGCGGTGGAGAATGGAATTTAAATACCGTCAAGATAGGCCTCATAAAGCATGGACGATTTGCGAACAAGCGTCGCATAGAATTGGCGAATTTCATCTTTAAAAACTTTTGTGCTCGTAGGAGAGAGAAAAGAGCACCACCCCTGGGTTGAATAGGGCGGTGACGTCACCAGGAAGCTCCTCCAAATTGACAAACCACACTATATGAATTGGGTGAGTGGTCGAGAAGTAGCGCTCGGACCAATGCCATTATTGTACGCACTGAAATACTCCTGCACCCTCGTCATTGAGAATGGTGGTGGCGTCATATTTTCGAGGGCGAAAATTGGCTTGGCGGGGGCGTGGCATGGTGAGAGAGAGATATATATTATGGTTTAGAAGAGAGGTACAGTGAAATGAAATGTGAGAAATGGAGATGGGTGGAGGGTGTATTTATAGGTGTGGGGGGGTGAATTTTGGTGGGAAATTGTAATTGTTGTGGAGGGAGATGAAGGGGGAAGTAATTTGGAGTGGGAATTGGTAGGGGGAGTTTTTGGAGGGTTAAATTTTATAGGTGAAATGAATGTAGGGTAGGGGAAGAGAGGATGAATTTGGAGAAAAAAAGGGGGGGGGGGAATCTGCCAAGTACCTCGAACCGGTTCGGCTGGTACCCCAAACCGGTTCGCCCCAAAATCGGTTCACCCTGGGATTCGGGGGAAGAAGCTGTCCTGGAAGCTTGGTTTCTCTCTTATCTCAAAAACTAAGTTTTCTCTCATGCCTCCTCTTGTGCATATGTCATCGAAATATATCCTAGACCCTCGGGTGCCCTAAAAATTCCTCGACTAAGCCCTCTAAATGCATGCAAGCTCTCTCGAAAAGTATGCTAACCTACACCCTATCGTGAACCGTGCTATGGAATCCTAAATATCCTACTCACTCACGACTAATATACACATGAATTCACCCCATATGCGTCAAGGTTAAGACGACCTCTCGTTTTCATCTCACTTTACCCCGTAAATGGGGTCCGACAACCAAATGGTGTCGACTTCTTCCACACACGACTCTAGATATGGCTTTAAGCGTTGGCCATATACCTTGAATGCATTCCCCCTTTTAGATCTTCTAATTCCACAGCTCTGTGAGGGAATACATTCTTCACAACAAATGGTCGAGTTCATCGTGACCGCAACTTACCCAAAGATAGATGAAGCCGAGAGTTATAGAGAAGAACTTTTTGTCAGGGAAGAAACTCTTTGCATCGAATACTGTTATCGTGGGCGGGTTTCATCCTTTCTTTGGAATTTTTTGCATTCTCGTACGCATCATTGCGTATCTCTTCTAACTCATTTAATTGAAGCCTTCGAGCTTCACTGTCTTTATCTATGTCATAATTCTACTTCTTAATCGCCCAATACGCCTTGTGCTCTAGTTCAACGGGAAGATGACAAGGTTTACCACACACAAAGAGGAATGGGGACATCCTGAATGGATTTTTGAATGCAGTACAATAGGCCCATAGTGCATCGTTCAATAGAAGTGACTAATCTTTTTGGGTGGGATTGACGGTCTTCTCGAGAATGTTCTTGATTTATGGATTCGCTAATTCATCATATCCATTCGTTTATGGGTGATAGGTCGTTCCAACCTTATGAACGGCGCCATACTTTCTCATGAGCTTCGCGAATGGCCTGTTGCAAAAGTGCGTGCCGTTAACGCTAATTATCGCTTTCGGAGCACCAAAGCGGGAAAGTATGTGTTCATGTAGGAACCTGATCACCACTTTGCTGTCATTTGTCTTGGTAGAAATGGCTTCCACCCATTTAAAAATATAGTCTACCACGATAAGGATGTATAGGAAGCTAAAAGATGAGGGAAAAGGTCCTATGAAGTCAATACCCCAGCAGTCGAAGATCTCAATAATGAGTATCAGGGTTAATGGCATCATGTCTCATTGAGTAATCGCCCCCATCCTTTGACACCTATTGCAATATTTGCAACAATTGTTCACATCCTAGAATATTTTTGGCTAATAGAGGCCGCATTGAAGAATCTTAGCGAACGTCTTTTTCATCAAAAAGTGACCTCCACAAGCTTTCGAATGACAAAATTGGATGACTTTCGGGATCTCATCATCTGGTACGCATCGTCGGATGATTTGGTCAGCGCAACCAAGTGATGAACCTCTTCTTATCTTGCGGTGTCCAATCGGGAGGGACGGCTCCCGTGATAGGATAGTTCACTATATCCACAAACCAGGGAAAAGAAGAGGTAGCAAAGAGTTGCTCATCCAAAAAATATTCATCTATGGGTATCGGATCACTAGGTACGTCGGACAAAAGTCATGATAAGTGGTCGGCAACGACGTTTTCTACTCCTTTTTAATCTTTAATGGAGAGATTAAACTCTTGTAGGAGTAGGATCCACCTTATAAGGCGTGATTGTGCATCTTTCTTTACAATTAGGTATTTTAATGTTGCGTGGTCGGTGAAGCAAATATTGGGAGAACCAATAATATAGGATCGAAATTTATCAAGAGCAAAAACTACGGCTAGCAACTCCTTCTCGATAGTGGAGTAATTGAGTTTTGGTTCGATAAGAGTCCAGCTAGCATAGTAGATGATATGAACCTTATTGTCTTTTCTTTGGCCCAAAATAGCCCCTATCGCATAATCGCTAGCATTACACATAAACTCGAATGGTAAGGACCAATCCGAAACCTGCATGATGGGAGCGGACACAAGCATGGTTTTTAGTTTTTCAAAAGCGCTATGGCATGCTTCCGTCCACTCAAAAGGGGTGTCCTTCATAAGAAGATCGCTTAAGGGTCTAGCGATGGCGCTAACGTCCTTAATGAACATTCGATAAAACCCCGCGTGACCCAAGAAAGAGCGTACATCTTTGAGTGTTTTTGGTGGGGGTAGATCGGCTATGACATCTATCTTAGATCTATCAACTTTAATCCCCTTGGATGAAACTATGTGGCCAAGAACTATTCCCTCAGTGACCATAAAATGGCATTTCTCCCAATTTAGTAATAAGTTCTTCTCCACACACTGGGCAAGTACTTTTTCCACCTTTTCCAGACAAAGATTGAAAGAGGTGACAAAAATGATAAAATTGTCCATGAACACTTCAAGCCCTCTCTCAACCATGTCGCTAAATAAACTCAACATGCACCTTTGAAAGGTCATGGGTGCATTACACAAGATAAATGGCATACGTTTGAAGGAAAACGTACCAAATGGGCAAGTGAAGGTCGTTTTCTCCTGGTCAAGTACATCTATCTCAATTTGGTTATATCCAAAACAACCATCAAGGAAGCAATAGTAATGGTGTCCCGCTACTCTCTCAAGCATCTGATCAATAAATGGCAAGGAGAAATGGTATTTCCTAGTTCTCGAATTGATTTTTTGGTAATCAATGCAAACGCGCCACCCGGTGGTGTTACGTGTGAAACTAGCTCTCCCTTAGAATTTTCGGGACAACTTTTATAGGGCTCGACTTCTTCGGCATGCTCAACTTCTTCAGGACAACTTTTATAGGGCTCACGCACTTACTATCCGAGATTGGGTAGATAATCCCGGCATCCAATAACTTAATGATTTCGATCCTCACAACTTCTTTCATATTGGGGTTTAGCCTTATTTGCATTTATCTAGAGGTCTTGACATCCTCCTCAAGGTGGATCTTATGGGTGCAAATCAAAGGACTTATCCCCTTCAAATCAGCAATACACCAATCGAAATCACTTTGGTGCTTCCTCAGAATCTTTAACAGTTTACCCTCCTACTCTTCGTCTAGTCTATAAGAGACAACAACAGGAAATGTCTCGTCCTTTCCTAGATATGCATATTTAATATGGGAGGGTAGTTTCTTCAATTCAAGGGTTGGAAAATTGTCACTGGAGGGAACCGGGCGTGATTCCATTAGAGGTAATTCCTCGAATCGAGAAACCCAACTTACATCTCTCGTATCCTCGTTCGATGCTCTCTCATCAAGTAATTCTCTCAACTCCTCGACTTCCCTCTCAAATTTGGTATACGACCCCTCACTCTCGTGACTCGATACTAATCAGGTCCCTAGGGCATCTCCACAATAGTTTTCCTCAAAGTACTCCTCTACGATCTCATCGATTAAGCTCACCGCGTGAAGATCATCTTCATCCCCTGTATGTTGGGCTATATGAAACATGTTAGTTTCTAAGGTCATTGTTCCAAAGGTGAGTTACATCTTCCCATTTCGAGTATTAATTATTTCATTAGCCATAGCTAAGAATGCGCGATCGAGAATGATGGGAACATGATTGCTCGAGGCGAAGGAGGGCTCCGCGTCCTAAATGACAAAGTCTACGGAAAAGTAGAAAGTGTCAACTTGGACAATCACGTCCTCAATTATACCTCTTGGAATCTTCAAGATTCGATCCGCTAATTAGAGAGTGATATTTGTGGGCTTAAGGTCGCCCAAATCAAGTTGCCTATAGATGGTGTAAGGGAGGATATTAACACTTGCACCCAAGTCAAGTAAGGCTTTTTTAATTTTATTTTCTCCAATGATGCAGGAAATGGTGGGAGCATCGAGATCTTTGAATTTTGGTCGAAGATCATTAAGTATAATGGAGCTCACGTTCTGTGATAGAAATACGTTTTTCTTTACCTTCATCTTCCTCTTTACTTTTAACAAGTCTTTGATGACTTTTGCATAAGCGGGAATCTGCTTAATGGCATCGAGGAAAGGTAAATTTAACTTCACTTTCTTAAGCACGTCTAGAACTTCATCATGGGGGTTTCTTTTATGGGAAGGAACCAGCCTTTGAGGAAACCGTGTCGCGGTGGGTGGTTTCACTACTACCTCGGTCTCACTAGCATCTTCATTATCACTTTCTTTCTAGGGGACATCTTAGGCCTCTTTTGTTCTGGGCGAAATATCCTTGTCTTTGGTTTCGTCGTGTGGGGGAGGTGATAAATCAATGACTCTCCCACTACGAAGAGGATTGAGATGATCAGGAGTTGCATCCGGGTAGCCCAGGACAGGCAGAAGAGCTACGCCGATGCGAAACGGTTCTTCCGAGAGTTTAATGTGGGGGACCAAGTGTTACTACGTGAATCCCCTATGAAAGGAGTGATGAGGTTCGGGAAGAAAGGGAAATTGGCCCCGAGGTACATGGGACCATTTCCCATTATCGAGAGGATCGGGCCGGTAGCATACAGATTGGGACTACCAGAGCATTTACATCGCATTCACGATGTATTCCACATCTCGTCGTTGAGACGATACCTTCGGGATGACATGGCTCATACCCACATCGTGATTGAGGAGATAGACTTACAGCCTGACAGCTTTTACGAGGAGAGACCGGTGTCTATCCTAGACCATAGCGAGAGGAGATTGAGGTCGAAGGTAGTTCCACTTGTACGGGTCCAGTGGGAGCATCATAATGTGGAGGAATCCACTTGGCAGCGCGAGGCAGATATGCGCGAGAGATATCCAGATTTATTCTTATCAGGTATGCCTTATTTTTTGAATTTCGGGATGAAATTCCATTATTAGGGGGGAAGTATGTAATACCCCGTATTTTTATGCTTTATAAATTTGGGGATTTATTAAATTTAATGTGAATTTTTAATTTAATATAAATCCAGAAATTAATTATTTTTAATTATTAACGTGATGTGAGTTAGTAATTAGGGGAAACTTGTTGAATATTACTAATGAGTAAAGTAATATATGATATTGGTTCTATTAAATGTCAAGAGTGAATAAAATTACAATTTTGGAAATTTGAGTCGGGACGCGCCCGTGTCGCGTCGGGACTAAATATTGATGAATAAAAGTGAATAAATTATAAGTAACCCGTATGGTCATTTCGAGTGCGTCAAAGTGTCCAGAAGGGTCTAGATAGTCAGAAAAGTGTACCCGGGGGTTTAGTTTGGACCTCGGGGAGTTCTTAGGCTTAATTAGTACCCCAGGAGGGCATTTTGGTCATTTTGTATTTTTGGGTAATTAAACCCACAAAAATTATTAAACTATATCAGCCATTTGGAATATCCCTTTAGGGTTAGCAGACTCAAAACATTATAACGGCCATAGGAGTGGGAAGGAGAAAGCTTTCCAAGGAAACGAAGTTCAAAAATCCATTCGGTTGCACCGCCACCACCACCAACGCGTAGATCGCGCGACGGGGAACGCAACAACACCAAATTCGTTCACATGTAGAATTGGTAGAAGAAAATCCATGTTGGAGATAGGAAAATTGCATGTAGAATTGATTTGAATGAAAATCTGGAAACCCCTTCATATGTAGAGGCTTAACAAAAAATTATGATGAATTAGGAGTAGAAATTTCTGGAAAAAGACCGATTAGAACCATGTTAAAGAAATTCTAGGGTTCTTGAGATTTTTATGAAGTTTTGGCCTATTAATCCATGGTTATTGATGAAAAATTGCATGCTTTACGTAGAAGAAGAATAATATGGGTGTATACTGATTATAGTACGAATTTTTAGGAGTTTGGGTGTGAAAAATATGGATTTGATTGAGGTTGGATTGTGAGACTCGTAACTGTTAATCTGCAGAATTCGCATGCCTGTTTGATCGATCGATCGAACTAGGAGTGTCGATCGATCGACGCATCGATCGATCGAGCTCCTGCCATCGATCGATCGACCCCTTCTGGCAGACTCATGTTTCCCCCTTTTTAAATTAGTTGAATTCAATTTAATGAGAAATAATCCTTGGACAACCTTATTAAAATGTTTTGGGAGATAAAGAAGACAAGTAGGACTTATAAATAATTATGGGACCTTTAATGTAAGACGAGAGTTGTATTTTTGGGATATTTACATATAAGGGACGATGAAATTATGTATTAAGGGGAGAGACACGTAAAATAGTTACGTTGGAAATTAGATGAGTACCTACTGAATTCTACACTTGGGAGGATAGAGTCCATGAGTGTTACGTAATAAGTTGGAATGATCCCTCAAATTAAAGTAACAAATGAACGATTATACTTGATAACTAAATAATGAGAAATAAGGACAAATGTCGTAATTATGGGATTAGAGATGTACCTAATTTGATATGGTAATAGTAGTATAGTTATATGAATGTGTTTATCCATATACTATCTATGTGTGAAAATCGTTCCTGCGCTACTTGCTATCCCTGAGGTTACCGCGCTGGGACAGTCTTATCTCGATGGGATTTTTATGGGGGATATTGACTCGTACCCTAGAAAATAGAATCCTTGGTACAGGCTATCGAATCGATAGTTCATACGATCCTAAGAGACGTGGGGGCATGTGCTATCCTCTTAGAGACTTGGAATCTATGCTTCGCCTCAATATTGTTTGTGTATGTGTTAATACAGTTTGAGAGTGATTCCGAACTTGTATTTCCCTTAGTACGAGTGAAACGGGGATTGGATAGCAGTGTATGCCCGCACCATAATTTTATGTGGGGTGCTATTAGAATATATATAGCATACGAGTACTTAATGTATATATATTAAATTCTAAAATTTGAACTTCCTGTTGTGCTTAGGGGAAGTAAGAAACGAATAACGATTTAAATGTGGAAATACTTGCTTGAAAAGTATAATATGATACTCGAAAACTTTATTAGCAAATATAGTTAAAATGAGAGTTTTGTTATTAAATGGAATTTACCCCTTAAACAGTTGAATCGCCAGTTTAAATCTTAAGAGCAAACTAAGATAAGATAGGTTAAACCGTTGGGAAGGTTAGTGCGATAGGTGTGCACATTAGAAGAGAGGTGAGAATTTCTCAAGGGAGTGCCGAACTAATATGTTGTTGCATTCGCCTGTAAACATTTTAAATACTTGCTAAACAAATTTTAAATCTTTTACAATCGGGCTCTTACCCATTTCTATTTTCCTTTCTTTCTTATATATATATGTATATATTACAGGTTCCCAGCCACAGGGGCGTCTTGCATAGGATCCTTTGGAAAGAACGCGCTGCAGCTTAGGTGGGAGTTGCAGGCCTTTTTCTTAGATGACCTCATTCATTTGACTCTACTCTTAGCATTATTTACTCCAGCTGGGCATGTGTCGCCCTTTCCTTTATTCAGTTGTGTTGTTGGATATTGTAATCCATTTATTTTCAGTATTTGCACTTCGGGATTATTTATTGTCAGGATGTTTTTTTTTTTATTTAAGTATTAAATGTTGGATTCAATTACTTGAATGTTTGGTTATTTTGATTTATATATATTCCAGGATAATTGTGATGTGATTCTTTAATATTGAATTATGTAAAGTTTTATATCATTGGTTATAAATAAAATTTGGAAAGTAATATCTAAAAATGGTTTTGACACTTAGCTTAATTATTTAGGGTGTTTAAATTGGAAAATTTTTCTTTACGATAGTGATGCTAAGAATGAACCAACTGTTCACCTTGATTTTAATTTAATAAAGGAGTGATCGCCCGGTATTTAATTTGGCGGTGTGTCACATTTTACAAACTGTAAAATTTATCAAGATGGGGTAGATCTAAAAACATGCAAGACTTTAAGTCACTTTTTCAAATTTCAAAATTGATATGAGTGGGTATAAATATTACAAACGTTTATGCCAAGATCCAATTGAGAGATGTAATAAAAAAACAAGAAATCACAAAAATAACGTAGTGAAGATGTGAAATGATCACACGGTTTAAATCTCAAGTTTCTATAAAGAAACGAGATTTTGAACCAAGTGAGGTTGATATGAAAGATATTAGATTATCAAAGGAAGTTGAAACAACTACAAGATCCAAAATTATTGATCCTAATAACTCATAAAAAAAACTAAAAGATATGGAAGTAAAACTAGTGTTTTAGAAGATTTTTTTCAACTAAAACGAAGGGACATTGTTCTTTAAAAGTAAAAACCTAACTCTCTTATATTTTGAGAAAATAGATTTCAAGATCTATGAAAGAATTTTCTACGAAAATCTATTTCTCTCTCTCTCCCCCCATCTATCTACCTTTAATATTTTCTTCTATCTTCTCTCTCCTCTCCCTCTTTTTTTTTCTCAAGAAATAAACTCGTTAAAAGTCTAAAATTGCTGAGACTTTGTCTCAATTTATAGTAACAGAAGAAAATTCAAGATACATGGTATCAAATCATTGGTTATAATTAAATTGACTGGTTAGGGTTTTATCTTAGGGTCAAGAATGCACCGCTTCATGGATTTAAACCGTCAAACACCGGTTAAGGTAGCCTCACTCTGATTGGTGGAAATGGATAACACGGGGATCGCAACTAAACACATGCAGACCATCGATAAACAAAAATCAACAGTGGACAAACTCTCTCAAATATGTGAGTGTGAACTAACACAATTTGAGCCAATTAGTTTGTGCCATTTGTGTACATGTGTTACACTCTCACAAGCAAAAAAAATACAAGAGTTTACATTTTAAAAAATCCCAATTTCACCCCAACTGTTATGTTCCAATTTTATTTTATGTCCAAAAGGTTTTTAGGAGAAATATGAATATTATACTTAAGCGAAAACAAATTTAAAACAAATTTTAAATGTTTAAAAAATCAATTTTAAATGTTTGAAAATTCCCAAAAATTATTTTTAAATAGTTTCAAACAAACCAAATGCACAATAAGTGAAATGTGATCCTAGAGTATGTTGTTAATTACCTTTTGACTTATATTTCAGGGTTAGGATTGTTGAGCATGTACTTGATACATTCTTGGTTGTACTTTGTCTTAAATAGACAATGGGTAAACGAATATAAGAGGGATGAAATGGAATTATTATACCAAACTTACGTCATAACTAGGGTCATATCAGGGGTCTCCTATGCTAAACAAATAAAGGATGCATCTTTTATCATTTATCAAACAACAATAACTTAAACCATTATAAACCAATAATAAACAAGATATGTATCGAACATATGACTAGGAGGTATACTTATTATTCAAGAACTATCACCCATATATATTTCCTTAATGGTTCATAAAGAGTATATTGTCCAAGGTATTTTTGAATAAAGCAGCCAACTATTTTGAGTGTTTAGATACTCAATTTCTATTTCTTTAGATTCAAAAAGTTCTCTGATGACGTGATGTCTGATTTTAATATGCTTAGTTCATCAGTGTTGAACATGGTTCTTAGATATGTTTACAGAACTTTGATTATCATAAAATAGTGTAAGTTTGTCTTACTTAATGTCATAATCATAGAACATTTGTTTAATTCCCAATAATTGAGCACAATAGCTACCAGTTGCTATATACTCGGAGTTATCAGTTGATAAGGATATACAGTTTTATTTCTTACTAATCCACCCAACTAGATAATTTCCTACATAATAGTAGTCATCAAATGTACCTTTAACATCGTCTGACCATCCTACCCAGTTAGCGTCTATGTAACTAACTATAGTGCTTGTAGTGTCTTTTTTATACCAAATACCATAATTAAGTGTGCCCTTAACATATTTTATAATTTTTTAACATATGATAAATGAAATTCTTTGGGTGAACATTAATAGCATGGACAAACACATACATCAAAAGAAATATCAGGTCTTGATGCAGTAATGTATAACCGACTCACTATCATGCTTCTATACAGAGTAGGATAGATATTTTTCCCGTGTTCATTTTTAGATATCTTAGTGTTAGTGCTCAAGTGTGTACGTAAAGTTTTAGCATTATCAAGACCAAACTTTTTAACTAATTCACTAGTATATTTAGTTTGAGAAATAAACAGGATATCCCTACATTATTTAACATGTAAACCAAGTAAATATTATAACTCTCCCATTAAGGACATCTAGAATTCCCCGTGCATGATACTAGAAAATTCCTTTACTTGTTCAAGAGAGGTGGAACCAAAAATGATATCATTCACATAAACTTGTGCAATAAAAACTTCATGATCATTTTTTTGGACAAATAATGTCAAGTCATTGCCTCCACGTTGAAACCCTTTGTTGACTAAAAAAATTAGAGGCATTCATAACAGTCCCTAGGGCTTGGTTTAAGTCATGCAATGGATTTTTTTTATCTATAGATATGTTTAGGGTAAGAGGGATCAATAAATCCCTTTGACTCCTTAATTTACACTTCCTCTGATAAAATACCATTTAAAAAGGTAGACTTAGTGTCCATTTGAAAAATCTTGAATTTCAAATGATAAGCAATAGTTAAGAGGAGACGAACAAACTCGAGTCTTATCACCATAGAAAAAGTATCATTAAAATCTATTCCCTATATATAGGAATATCCTTCTGCTACTAACCTTCCTTTGTTTCTAACTAATACCCCAGTCTCATCAGTTTTATTTTTAAAAATTAACGGGTGTCGATAACCTTTTTGTCTCCATGCCTTGGTATAAAATACCAAACATCATGACTCTGGAACTGAAATAACTCATCTTTCCTTGTGTTAATCCAGTATAAGTCATTTAGGGAATCATTTACACTTTTTGGTTCTACAAGAGAAACAAAACATGTAGATGTTTCCACATTTTGGAGTTGGGATATAGTTTGCATAGGCTCTGAAGGGTTACCAATAACCATTTCTAAAGGATGGCCTTCATAAACCCAAGTCGGTACTTAAGGGACCTCTGGTGGTAGTGGATTAGTTGTTTGAGGAGAGCGGACTTCAAAATCATATTCACACTCATCAATGCCTACTTATTGACTGCCAAGACTCTCAGTGCTTGTGTCATTTACAATTACATTAATAGAATGCATTATAACTTTTATATGCTAGTTGTATACACGATAATCCCTACTTCATTGGAAATGCCACATAAAAATGTCTTTATGACCTCTGGTATCTAATTTATAAATAAATTCTCTACCTTTGCAAACATAAC
The DNA here is from genome assembly GCA_949130495.1 of Sambucus nigra. Classification (NCBI taxonomy): domain Eukaryota; kingdom Viridiplantae; phylum Streptophyta; class Magnoliopsida; order Dipsacales; family Adoxaceae; genus Sambucus; species Sambucus nigra. The sequence continues at coordinate 343,323,328 of OX422207.1, read as the reverse complement.
AGATACTCCCGACGGTTCTAAAGTATTTCAAACTGGGTTTTTTACTGTAGAAAAGTTCATAGGAGGTCTCTTTGGTATTTTTCTGAGGTAAACACAGTTAATAATATGACACACCATCTAGAATGCCTCAACCCAAAATTATTTTGGCAAATTTTTGGCATGTAACATAACCCTAGCCATCTCTTGGATTGTCCAATTCTTTTACCCAACACTACCATTTTGTTAAGGTGTCTTAGGTGCACTAAATTCATGTTTATACCCATTAGAAAAACAATATTATGTCACACTAGAGTCTTTGAATTCTCCACCCCTATCACTCATTATACGAGATATTTGGGTAACCTTTTCATTTTTAGTTTTTAAAAGGATTTTAATAAATTCTCGAAAGATATCTAATTTATTTTTCATAAAATTAACCCAAGTAAATTATGTAAGGTCATACACTATCACAAGGATGTAACTAATACCACAGAGGCTCACAGTTCTAAAAGGAACCACCAAGTCCTTGTAGATTAACTTAAGATGTTTAGAAATCATGACATCTTTGGCTTTCTTGTGAGCAGACTTACTTAATTTCCCTACTAGGCGAGGACCACAAATAGTGTTTAAAGTTTTTTCATTTTTTGTAAGCCTCTAACTATCTCTTGGGAACACAATTTGCATAGGTTATCAAAATTAGTGTGGAGTAATCTGTTATGCCATACATCGAAATCATCTAATTTGGAAATCTTACAGGATTCATTAGCCGAAATCACTGTGTAATAGTTATCCTGATTTCTCTTTCTTGAAAGAAAGCAGTTGCCTTATTTGTTCAAAATTTTGTAATTAGTTTTAGAAAAAGTAACTATTTGATGAGAGGCATAGAATTGTGATATACTAAGCAAATTAGCTTTAAGACCTTTTACCAACAAGACATCATTTAGAGCAGGAAGACCCTCTTCACAAAGCGTTCCCTTACCAATGAAATGGGATGAGACTCCATCACCAAAAAGGACATTACCTCCAAAAAAGTTTGTCTTATTAGTTAATTTAGTCTCATCCCCGTTCAAGTGTTTAGAACACCCAAATACCAAATACCAACCAGTTGAGGACCGTTCATCTTTAAACGCAGTTATAACCATATTTCATATGAGCTATGGTAAGAGGTCATCATTTCTAACCCAAATGTCCCTGTTTTAATTTTTTCTTTGGCCTTGGGCTTAAAAAAGGTTTGAGAAGTCTTTTTAAATGCTTTTTTGTTAGTTTGAGGTCCTTCATTTTTCTTCCTATAGTTAGAGTTTTCAATGGTCTACCTAGGGAGAACATACGTATTTCTACTCTTTCTAGAATAGTTGAAGTTCTGGGAAACGGGTGTGAACAGGTGTTTTTGAAAACACTCAGTAATGGAGTGACCATAGACAATGAAGTCATCACAGTATTGGTGCGAAGTAGGATTGACTTTATTTTTTAAGTCCTTAAAGATAGGTTCAGACATGTTCAAAGAATGAGTTTTAACACCAATCATCTTACTAAATTGTTAAATATCTCTTAAAAGGGGCAAACAAACTTAGTTTTACCATTAGGTTTCATTATTAGATTACTCACACTTTGTTCTTCTTTAAAGACATCAATGTTTAGAATTCATTTCTAAGATTTATCAAAATTCTAGCCTGTTTTGACAAAGATTATTCCTGAATATTAAAAAGTATTCTTGTTTCTTTAATATTTTTATCAAATACAAGACTAGTTTTATCATCAGAATAGATCTGGTGATTTTATCATAAGTTTTAGCATGAGTCTCAAAGTGAAGTCGTTTTTGGAAGACACTTGAGACCTCTTGTTTAAATTATTCCAATTCAACTAAGGTGGATTTACACCTTTCTTCTTAAATAAATTTTTTCTCAGATAGATTTTTTAATTTGTAAGCATATTATTTAGTTTCTATCTCATGTTAAACACATTGGGATGCGTAATCCATAACATTCTTCCCAAAAATATTACTTAGTTCTTCAACACGTTTAGTCAACAATTTCACCATTTTCTCTAATTTGACACATCTCTTAAGGGTCTTAGTATACAATTCGTGTATGTCAGTTAGATCACCTTTGGACTCACTAAGTAATGTGTGTGATGTGTCCTCTATTGCTTCAATTTATGTAGTGGAACTCACACACCCATTAAATTCATGACAAGATTTATCACTTTGACTAACACTCATACATGAGTTATCTAAATCATTCACAACAGAAGTAGATACAACATTAAAATCAATAGTATATATATCACTATCAATAGGCAAGCATGATGTATCATCATAATATATTATCTTGGTAAAAAAAATTATGCATGATTCATTAGTATTGGATGCCTCAAGTTCATCCTCTTCTGAGTCACTAGAATTATCTTGGGTTTTACACATACGGGCATTTTACACCGTTATTTAGCTTAGTTCTACGTTTAGCAGCATAGTGTCCCATTTTCCCACATCTGTGACATTAAATAGTACTAAGGTCTTTCTTAGATATAGAATTACTATCTGAGGTCAGTTTATCACAATTTATATCATGTGGTCTGTTATTTTGAAAGTTTTAATGATCAAATTTTCCTTGTTTCGAAGAAAGTACATTCCTAAACTTGATAATTTTCTTAAATTGTTTACTCCTCAAGGCAATTCAATTATCAAGACTCTCTAAATCACAGTCCTCTTCTAAGTCTTGGTCATAGTCAGGTACATTCCTTTTAGGGACAGTTAACTAAAATTAAAATACAACATTAGAACCAAAGGATCTTTAACTATGTGAGGCCATTTGTTCCATGTATTCTAACTCTATTTTAACAATTCTAAGTTTTCTATTGAGCAATGTAGGAGTTAAATTAGGATCATCCATATCTTCTATGGAATAATATACTATTCCATTAGCATGCAATTTAGTCATAATATCAGCCAACTTAATATAAAAGTCATCAAAACGATTCAGTCTCATCCATCATAAGGGTGTTATAGTGTTGAACAAGAATTTGTGTTTTCCCAACCTTAACAAATTCATCACCTTCATGGGCAGTGATAAGTGTGTCCCAAGCTTCTTTGGAAGTGGTACAGATAGATATTCGTTTAAACACATGTTCACTAATAGATATAAAAATAGATCTTTTACCCTTATTATTACTAAGTTACATTTTCTTTTCTTCTCAGTGAATTCACTCAGACTTTTTGTAGCCCTTGTTGTACTTATTTCAGCTAAAGGATTAATACAGTTAACATAGCCATTTTCAATAATCTCTTAAATATCATTACCCACAGTTCCTTAGATGAAAGAAATCATCCTTACCTTCTAGTAAGGACAATTGTGTCCATCATAGAGGGGCGGTCGGGGCAGGTCACCAAGCTTCTTAAATTTTTCATCCAATTTTTGAAAACTTTATTTGAAAAGAAATTTCAGGAGTTTCAAAATTAAAATAATTATGAAAAAACCACTTTGATACCACTTGAAAATTTCTTACTATGTTACTAACAAAAATTAAATTTTACGAAAACTTCGATTAAAATCGTTGAAGAAATTCCTCTTGAATATAAATACAAGATGTGTAAAGATTTAAAATATAATCAAATTTAAGATTCTTGGTTAATTAGTTTTTCAACAGAAAAACCTTATTAAGTATTTAAAACCTAACCACTATTGCAAGATTTAAGTATTGAAAGAATTAAAGTACACACAAGATTTTTACATGGTAAAACCCTAAATTAGGGGAAACCTCTAGAATGACCTCTACGCCATAACAAAAAGATCCACAAATATGAAAAAAGTTTACAAGAATGCAAACAGAAACATAGAATCAAAAGTACAAGACTCGAAACATGTCTAACATTATAAATTCTCCAAACAGTGCATTTCCTTGCTTTTATTTTCTCCATCAGCTTGTCGCTCTTTGTCTCTTTTTCTCTATAATGAATCTCAACTCAGTCAAATTTGGTCTATTACTTAACAACACACTTTATTAAGTATTTTATGTGTGAAGATGTGAAGTGATAGTGTTGTGCCTAGTATGCAATAATGAAACTCACACACACTCAAATTTTACACGATAGTCATACAAATTACAAATTTTCTAATATGATGTAGGAGTTTTAAAGCCACAGAAAAATGGACTTAATTTCATGAATTTATTTTCAAATCTGGGATTTCTAGATCTCTGAAAAATGTAATAACCCTTACTTTTGAGTAATTGATTTTATATTAATTTTCCATGAGAGGTAAGTATATAAAATATTGGATATTGGGGTAAATACTGTTTTAAGTGAGTTAAAAGCTAATATTTACTTGATTTTTGCATATTTACTGTTATGTGAATGTAAATAGCATTGTGTTACGATTTATAGTGTCGTTGTGCTTTAAACAGCATCTATGGTTTAAATGAAGTTGGAACTTGAAATGATTTATATTATTCTGGATGCCAATTTAGAGGGCACGGTTAGTCCCAAAATAGTCGAGAAAGTCAAAATAAGTGCCATATTGTATTTTTGGATTCCGGGCGCTTTTGACAGGTTATGACTCAATTATGTAGTTATGAGTCATTTTAATGATGTATTAACATTTAAGGATTGAAATTAGGGCTAAGTACCCAATTGAGTCTTACAACCCCTTTTATTTCTCAAGTGTGTTCTTACTAAACCTAGAGAGAAAGAGAGAGGAAGAGAATTGTGGAGAAAAAGAAGAGAAAGAAGGAGAATTGAATAAATTGGGTTTGATCTTGCATCTATCGAAAAGGAATTCGAGATTTCAGCTTAAGGCAAGTTTCTTACTTGCTAAGATAGGATTTGGGATGAATAAATTGTAGTGATAGTTGTGTATTGGAATCAATTAAACAGTTATGGGTCTTAATGAATTTTTAGTATTTGAACCCCTAAACATTGTTTTAGACAGATGTTGTGTTGATTATAGTAGATAGTATTTAGGTATGATGGTTTTGGTTGGATTAACGGTGGTTGTTGTGCGCAATAGTGGAGGAGAAATGAGTTTGGAAAAAGTTGGAGAATTAAACCCCATAGCCGAAATTGGGCATTCTGGCCCAGGCGAATCGATTTGCCCATAACGAACCGATTCGCTAAAGGGGTAGGCTACAGGTCTGTGATGAGCGAATCAATTTAGCTTATCTAAATCGATTCGGTAGCATTCAGAATGTTGGGTCCTCTTGACCGAATCGATTTGGACAATCCAAATCGATTCACTTTCAAGACCGAATCGATTCGGCCAAGGCGAATTGATTCGGAATTCTTGTTATTTTAAGGTATTTTTCTATCTTAGTTTGTGACCCTTTTTTTTAGGTTTCGGACCTAGGAACTTTCTCTTAGGATGAAATAAAGTGTATTAGAGACTTACCTGAGGTACGTAACCACCCTAGATTAGAAAGGGGATACTCGGGCTTATCTCAGGGTTTATGAAATAGACGTTAGGGTGGTTCTTTCTTGAACGAACTAGTTTGAGACTAGGGAAGAGTAGTATTATATAATTTTGGAAATTTCAAGACGTGTTTGAGGTATACTATACTTGGTGTCTTCTAGTAACGTTATTATTTCTCGGAGACTAATTTGGGGGTTTATTAAACGTTGAAGTTTATAATGATGACATTAAACGCTTATGGCTCTGGATAAAGACTTAATGTATGTTTTAAAATGGGAATAACTTGTGAATGATAAATTGCTTATACATACCTCTCTAAATGCTATCATAGGGGAAGTTACGCGGATAAGGTGAAGTCCCCTGGTTAGTGAATGCAGGGTGAATACAGTCCTCAGCCATAGGATCAGTTATTATATATTGTGTGATTATTGTTCGAAGTGAGGTAATTTCGGGTGTGGTTATGACTCACTGTCGAAGGTATATGGCCGCTTCCTGACGTCAAGTGATATGTAGGATGGCCAGGTTGTCTTGGTGATAGGCCCTGGAAGATGATAACTAATTAGGAGCGCATCCAGTGGGGAAACCCGGAAGGATGGTCTTAGAATTATTATATGTTATGAAGTATAACTATTCTTATTAAAGTGGGATTTTATTGATGACACGACACTTAATGAAGTAAATTGCTTTGAATACGTTTCCTAATGAGAAAAAGGAACGGTAAAATAAAATTTGGGTAAGAAGGAAATTGAATCTCATTAAGTAATATTTTATTCATATTCTCTAGGATAATTGAATTGTCATCATAGTCATTATATATGCGTTAGGTTCTGCTTTTAGATTTAGAAGTTAGATTCCTTATCATTATTTATGGTGAACGAAACAAGCTTATTCATAATAATTAATTGTCCATAACTGTCATGCACTTTATTCACTTGGTAATCATATTAAACCGGGCCCTGGCCTGTTTTATTTCTTTGTTTTGCTTAAATCTTATATTCATCGAGGTGCTCCACCGCAAGGTCGCCCGCATTAACTTTTCTATCCCTGTGTCGGGGAGCTGGTACACTTTGTGGATGTTATGGGATATTTGATTTAGACACTTCCATCTTTTTGTATTCTAGTTATGATCGGTTACACAATCGGGCGTATTGCCTAAGTTTTGTACTTGAATTATATAATGTGATATTGTACTTTAATACTCTGTGTAACCCAATTGTATATGTATGTTAACCAACAACTCATTCCGTTATTTTGTTATATATGGTTGCTGATTTATTATCTATCCTTACGGTTATCCACCTCCTTTTCAATTGGATTGTTTAAATGTTTTTCTTTAACTTACAAATTAAATCTTGACAATCCGTTTTCTAAAATAATGGGTGGTTATCTCGTAAACTTATTGTACGACTGTGATGCTAATAATGGACCAACAATGATTCCTGTAATTATTGGAGTACCGGGCTCGCCATCTCTTATTTTAATAAGCGGGGTGTCACAAAAACTTTGATCTTAAAAGACTATTTACACACAAAAATTCTATAAACTGTATCAAGATGGGCCTGATCTAAAAACATGCAATATTTTAAGTCTCTTTTTCGAATTTCAAAAAAGAGATGTGTGGATCTAAAATATTACATACATTTAAGCCAATAGCCAACCAAGAGATAATTTAAAAAAAAAATGACCTAGTGAAGATGTGAAATGTACCATATGCTTTAAATCTCAAGTTTCTACAAAGAAATAGAATTTTGAACCAAGTGAGGTTGTTATGAGAGAGATTAGATTATCAGAGGAAGTTGAAACAACTACAGGATCCTAAATCACCCATTCTAACAACTCACAGAAAACCCAAAAAGATATGGAAGTGAAACTAGGGTTTCAGAACCGTTTTTCCTACTAAAATGAAGGGAAATCCTTCTTTAAAAATAAAAACGTAAATTTGATTGGTGGAAATGGGTAATACTGCGATCGCATCCAAACACAGGCAGACCATCGATAAATAAAAATCAACAGTGGACAAACTCTCTTTCGTATATGAGTCTAAACTAACACAATTCTATCCAATCATTGTTGCCATTTATGTACACGTGTTACACTCTTACAAGCTAAAAAATGCGAGAGTGTACATTTTAAAAATCCTAGTTTCACCCCCAATATTATGTGTCGATTTTATTTTAAGTCCAAAATGTTTTTAAGGGAAATATTAATATTATACATAAGTAGAGAAACACTTTAAAACCAATTTTAAATATTTAAAAAAGTAATTTTGAATGTTTTAAAATTCCTAAAAATTATTTTAAAATAGTATTAAACGCACCAAATGCATAATAAGTGAAATGTGATCCTAGAGCATTGTGTTTTTAACTGCCTTTTGACTTATATGTTAGGCTTAGGATTGTTGATGATGTACTTAATGAAGTCTTGATAGTACTTTTGTTGAAGACAGGCTCATACAATCTAGAAAAATATTTTGTCTTTATATGCAAACTAGTTGAAACTCATATATGGCACAAACTCCTAATAAGTCAACCATTTAGTGTGTGTCATCTCCCTCTCATTATTTAAACTAATATAAGTTCACACGTTATCCACCTATCTTTGGGCCCCTAAATAAAAAGGATAATCAGTGGTTAGAAAATCCTAAATCCCATTGGATATTTCTCCCTTGATATTTTAATTTCTATATGTTCACACTTAAACTACCTATCTTTTGTTCGTCCTAAATAAAAAGGTTAATCTGCCATGAGTTAATCACAAAACCCACCCTAGATTTTTCCTTCTCGATGTTTTATTCACCCGAACTTCCACACTTTAGCTACTTCTCTTTGGTTCCCTCCAACTAATAAGGTTAATCAGTTGTGAGGTAATCACATCGGATCTTTCCCCATCTCGATATCTCAATTGTTGTACGTTCACACTTGGATTCTTATATTTTGTTTCCACTAACTAAAAAGGTTAATCACTCGTAAGGTAATCCTAAAAAATCCTCGAGCCTTCTTTCCCTCGGTGTTTTGGTTGTCGCTGGTTCCAAATAAAGTTAGTTGTATTTGATTCCCGCTAACTAAAAATTTTAATCAGTCGTGCGGTACTCCTAAACACCGGGGAGTTTTATCCATCTCGATGTTTTACTTACTGTTCATTCACACTTAAGCTATAAATAATTGGTTTGTGTTCACTAAAAATGTTAATCATACTTGAGGTAATTCTAATCATCCTTGAATATTTCCCCCTCTCGGTGGTTTAATTATCGGATGTTCACATTTAATCAAACTTTCTTTGGCTCCCGCTAAATAAAAAGGTTAAGTAATCGGTATGTTTTCCTAAACCCCCAATGATGTTTTTCCCTTTCTGTGTTTTAATGACCATATGTTCACACCGAAACTACTTATCTTTGGTATCGCTAAGTAAAAAGGTTAATCGGTCGTGAGTTATGAACCAAACCGTAAATTTAAATCGGTAATTATTTCAATAAATTCGGACTCAAAAAAATAAATTTTCTTAATTTATTATTTTTAGTAATTTAAAATGTTGGTTTTAATTTTTGCAAAATATGATTTTAATCGGAATTAAATCGGGGGTCAAATCTCATCTTTATACTTTTAAATAAATATTTTGGGGCATCCTTGGCTGAAATCGAGGGGAGATTCGACCTTATAACTAAATCGATTCAGTTTTTGTCACGTCGACAGTTTGCTTGATTTTTAAGAGTTTGTTTTAACTCCAATTCCTCCCACGTAGTTATATAACTTTAATTTGGGGTTAGGAATTTTAAACCTCATTCTTAACAACCCTAAGAGGAGAAGACCTCTAAAGTTATCATCTTTTTCCACCTCCCAACCCTAGCCCCATTGTAAACAACCTTCAACTCAAGTTCTGTCAAGATAAACTAGGTTTTCTCAAGTTGATCCAAAAACGAAAATTTGTCATATTTTCACAAGGAACACATCTCTAAAATCATATTCCTTTAAACAAATTCCAGACATGAATATCTCTTTTCATGAGAGTGCAAAACTGACAGCGAACCAGGTTGACTCTCCATAGTTAGCGGAACGGGTGTGGTGTAAAACATTTAGTGGGAGTCTCGTGACTAATGTGGCGTAAATCTTTAAACGGGAGTCATGTGACTGAAAAATATTGAAGTTGATAAAAATAATAAATTTGATTAATTAAATAAAATTAAATGGGTTGATGTTGGGAAAATTAAATAGTTGGGCTTGGACTTTAAGTAGACTTAATTGTGTGTAGATAGTGATTTACTTTTCTCGCATATTAATATGTCTCGTTTAATTTAAAATATTCTACTATTATATTTATCATGTATAATGTTATTGTCTAGGTTCACGTAGCCTAATTCGGGGGAGTAGCTGGTATTCATGAACTGAGCTCTAACCTATTACGTTGACTAACATTTTAGGTCAAGCGTTGGAATAGCTGCATAGGAATCATTGGAGAAGCTTTTAGAGGTTCAAATGGAGTTTATTAATTGTTTAGTTGTTTACATTTATTTTCCATTTTTGTGGCATTTTTATTATGAGACTTTATTTATAGATTATTTTTATTCATATATTCATAGTTGGATATTTATTTCAGTTTTATATCTATTGGAGATTTTATTTAATCGGAGTTTAGCATGGTGGTGGATTTTATATTGCCTGAGAGGTTATTATTTATTGGAATCAATATATTTATTCTCTTGCAGATAATTTTTTTTATATGTCTCATATCTATCACATGCTAAGAATGATATTTAATTTAGTAACGACTGGCGTAGTCTTGGTGGCGGTCGATGCTAGGAATGCGTGGGGTGTTATAGATTGTATCAGAGCATGGTCTTAGGTCTCATAAATTATGAGTGTGTTTTAGTTTCCACGTTGTTATCTTTAATTCCTTTTGATGATTTGTACTCTTAGTTATTCTGAGTCTGATGTTGTTTTGTTCCTATCTTTTCAGATGGGGAAGAATATGAGGACTCAAGATAGGAGAGAGGGTTTAGTTTCTAGTTTCTTAAGTCAGTAGAGAACGAGTCAGATTATTTTGGATGCCAAGGATTTAGCGTCTATTATAAGTGAGGCCACGACGGTTGGTATCAAAGTTGGGAGACAGATTTGGGTTTCATTAAAGGTGTAGTAGGGTACACCCACTTCTACTTGGGATAAAGTGAGGGCCAACTTGCATAAGGGGAGTCCTCCCACCTTCGCAGTGGGATTTGAACCAATGGTTTCTTACCAATGGAGGAGATACATGGAGAGACATTTAAGGATGGTGGACTGTACGGATGTGCAGAAATAGATGTTGGCTACGTTTAATCTAATTAGAGATTTATTACAGTGATGGGAGAGTGTCACCACATCGGAGGATAGGGATCACCTTAAATATGGGTGTTTTTTGATAAATTTTAATAATAATTATTTCCTTTATAGAATTAGGAGCGCGAATAAGAGGGAATTTTTGGACTTAGAGCAGGTTCGAAGACATTTGTCGAATATGAGCAGGAATTTATGAATTTATCAATGTTTGTACCAGAGGAGGTCAATACAAAGGTGAAAAATATGGAGTGTTTCATTAAAAGATTATCTTGGTCTATTAGGCAAATGGTGTTGGTGAATCTGGCATACACTACTTACACTCAGGTGGTGGATGTTGCAATGTTATTGTGGTAAGAAAAAGTAAATTATCAAAAGAAGTTGGGGAAAAGAAAAGAGTCTAACGGATAAGGAGGAGAAAAAAAAGTCAAAATGATTAGCAGTGGAAAAGACAATGAATAAATCAGGAGCAGCAGGGCAATGGTGCCCCACAGGATCACCAAATATAGGGACAGTGAGAGTAGGGGGTGGGAGGGCCACATAGGCAAAATAGGTATTTTCGGGGCAAATGTTTCAACCATGGAGAGGTAGGACACCAAGCTTCAAGATGTCCAAAGGCACAAGGTCAACAGGGCCAGGTCGAACAGGTCCAACGAGCTTAGGGCCATCAAGGTCAAAGGCCTCATGCACCAGCAGCACCATGTGCACCGAGAGCACCAGCAGTGACCGTAGTGGGTAGGTGCTATTTACTTCAACCTAGGGAAGAGCAGACTCATCCAGAGCCAAAACGTGGTTAGGAGGGTGGCGGAGTATGTATTATATTCCTATATATATATATATATATGTGTGTGTGTGTGTGTGTGTGTGTGTGTGTGTGTGTGTGTATGTGTGTGTGTGTGTGTGTGTGTGTGTAAAATATATTATATTTTGATCTTGGGGTAGGTGCGTGCATGATTGGGTGTACTGGTACCCGATTGTGGTATCATATGGGTAGGCATATGCGAGCCTTATTTTATTTTACGCGTTTATGCTTCGTCAAATTTCGAGGACAAATTCATATGCTAGTGGGAAAGTATGTAACAACCCGTAAATTTAAATCGGTAACTATTTAAATAAAATCGAAAAAATAAAAATTTTTGGAATTTATTATTTTTAATAATTAAAAATTTTGGTTTTTATTTTTGGAAAATAGGATTTTAATGGGAATTAAAATCGGGGGAAAATTTTGGTTTTAATTCTTATAAATATATATATTTTGGAGTGTCCTTGGCTAAAATTTTGGGGCGAATCGATTCGGCCTTATAGCTGAATCGATTTGGTTTTGGTTAGGTCAGCAGTTCGATTGGGTTTTAAGAGTTTGTTTTAACTCAAATTCTTCCCACTTATTTATATAATTTTAATTTGGGGTTAGGACTTTTAAACCTCATTCCTAATAACCCTAAGAGCAAAAGCCCTTAAAAATTCTCATCTTCTTATACCTCCAAACCATATCCCCATACTAAACAATCTTCAACTCAAGTTTTGTCAAGCTAAACCGAGATTTCTCAAGTTGATCCAAGAATGAAACTTTGTCATCCTTTCGTAAGAAACACATTTCTACAATTAGATTCCTTCAAAAAACTTCCAGGCATGAATATCTAAATTCCTTTCCTTTAGTATTATGCGTTTTAAATATGGACTACACACTAAATACACGTGTTTTCTTATAACAAATTAGAGATATTAATTAAGGAAAGTGGAAGACAAATTAAGACTACTTTTATGAAAACTTTTAATATGTATGAAGACTCAAAATCTTGAATGTTATGATAAAGATTTGGGTTCCGTAGGTTTATGATGTTAGCATGTAGATTTTTACGTAAATATATCATTAATTAAATTTTACCATGAGTAAACCATGCTAACTTTCTTAATGTTAGGCGGTAGATAAATTCTTATTGTATGAACTCGATAACACGCATGTGATTAGAAATTGAAGAATTTGATGAGAAAGTATTGTTTAATTAATATTATGATTAAACTAACATGAAATGAATAAATATTGATGTTGGATTAAATTGTTACAATAATTGTGATAAATTAAAATTTAGCCTTATGCCATTTGTTTATTTTTAATATATTTGACACTACAGGGATATGATGGTATGAGACTAGTTAGTAGACCTTTGGGTTGTCTTCGCTTTCTAGGTATGGGACTAGATAGTGATGACGGGTTACATATAGATATTCCGGGGCGGGGCTAATTTTTACATTGTTCCCTGTTTTAGTGAGCCTAGGGTGAGGAAAAGTGATGTTTGTTAGTTAGTTTTCTTCCTAAATAATAGGCTAGAAAATACTTGTGTGTTGGAGACCTTTAGGTATGGGACTAAGGGTGTATGTGGATTTTGTGTCAATATAAAGGGTGGGGATAATTTGAGATAATAATGAGAAACTTGAGAAATTGTGAATTGAGGCCTAAGATAATAAATATGTATTAAAATAAATTGCGTTGAGAGTATGTATAGGGCTGACAGTAAAATGGGCTAACGGGCTATATCGATGTGGGAGTGAGTTGGCGTCACGATTATAGGCGGGTTGATAATTAAACGGGATGACGAACAAGTGTGACTTGTCGTGCGTGGAACCTCACGAGTGTGTGCATAGCTGACAGTAAACCGGGCTGACTAGCCATAGTGAGGGGAATGGGTGTGGTGTAAAACATTTAGCGGGAGCCCCGCGACTAATATGGTCTAAATAATTAAGTTGGAGACCCGCGACTGAAAAATAATGAAGTTGATAAAAATAATAGATTTGATTAATTAAATAAATTTAAATGGGTAGATGTTGGGAAAAGTAAATAGTTAGGCTTGGACTTTGGGTAGACTTAGTTGTGTCTAGATAGTAATTTACTTTGCTCGCATATTAATACATCTCGTTTAATTTAAAATATTCTACTGTTATATTTATTAAGTATAATGATATTGTCTGGGTTCAGGGACCCTAATTGAGGGAAGTAGCTAGTATTCATGCAGTGGGCTCTTACCCATTGCGTTGATTAACATTTCAGGTTAAGCACTGGAGTAGCTGCATAGGAATCATTGGAGAATATTTTGGAGCTGCAACTAGATTTTATTAATTTCTTAGTATTTTAGATTTATTTTCCATTTTGTCGCATTTTTATTGTGAGACTTTACTTATAGATTTGTTGGGACAATCGGTTCCACAGTTGTTTACCATTTTTATTCAGCTATTCATAGTTGGATATTTTATTCAGTTTTGTATCTATTAGAGATTGGATTTGATTGGAGTTTAGTATGGTGATGGATTTTGTATTGCATAAGTGGTTATTATTTATTGGAATCAATTTAATTATTCTCGTATGGATGAAATTTTTTATATGTCTCATATTTGTCACATGCTAAGAATGATATTTAATTTAGTAACGCCCGAGATAGTCTTGGTGGAAGCCGAAGTCAGGAATGCGCGGGGTGTTATAAGTTAATCCTAATAACAAGCCATATATTTCTTCCTTTCGATGTATTAATTTTTATACGTTTGCACTTATGCTGCCTATCTTTGTTTCCCACCAATTGAAAAGGTTTATCACTCATGATGTGATCCGAAACCCGTGGGATATTTCTCCCACTTGGTGTTTTAAATACCGTACGATCATATATAAACTACCTATCTTTTATTACCATTGAATAAAAAGGTTAATCAGTCGTGACGTAATCTTAAAAAACCTTGAGATTTCTCCATCTCTTTATTTTGTTCACGCCTGAGCCACATATCTCTGTTTCTTTCTAACTAAAAAGCTTAATCAGATGTGAGGTAATCCTCAAAGCACCTAGAGATTTCTCTCAATTGAAGTTTTAATTGTTGTAAATTCACACTTAAGATACCTATCTCTGGTTTTCATTAACTAAAAAGGTTAATTAGTCGTTATATAATCCTAAATGCCACAGATCTTTCTCCTTCATTGGTGTTTTAACTGTAACCTCATAAAAGGAGATCATGACATTGGTTGTAGGTGTCACCAAATATGAGGGATCCAATAAGGGATGTGATAAGTTTGTGACTAAGGTTATATGATATAAAAATCGATTTAGTATTAGATGCATTAGAGAATACCTTTAAGACTAACTGAGAGGTTGATGTGGTTTTATTCTTAAAACCATGTATGGCATTTATTTTTCAATAAAGGTGTGTCAAGTTCATTTTAAAAAAACAATCAAGTTGGAATGACTTATATTTATTTTATATATATTGTATCCACTTCAATCAATTAGACTTATTGGAAATTCTATTAAGTGGGGTTTGGCACAATAAAAAAACATTAGAATTTTGGCTCTAGTACAGTTGAACATCTCACATCCTATATGAGGAGTTGACATCCTATCACTAAATATGTGTGTATAATATTGGTAGTTTGTCATCACTATGGTAATATATCTAATGGTTCATGAATTTATCTGATATTTCAAAGAGGATTGTATCAGTACATCAGGAATGTACGAAACAGGACCATAGGTTAGATTCATTTCTTAGAGCTAACTAGATTAGGCATGCACAATAGCACAAAGTTTTTAAAGGGTGCATAGATTAATAATCATAGTATTATTAGGATTTTAACATTCACATAATTATTGATCTGATTATTTTGGGTGCGATTCAATTTATTTGGTTTAAATCTCCGCAAGTTGGAAAATCATTACGTGGTTATATCAGAGATAATATTCCAGAATAATTCATGTCTAGAAGATATCCCAGATTGTGATACTTCCTTATGAAACTTAGTTTTAATTCTCCCATTAAACCCAACCGGTGGATTTTATAATCCGGTACAATATCAAATAAGTTAAGTTTGATCAATGAATAAATAAGATATCGATGAAAATTAGTCACCGACAAATTGAATTTTACCAAGTGGATATTGTATGCTTTATGTGGGGAATCTTAAAAGGTGTTGTGAAACTTTTTAAACAAGGACTCAAGATTTGAGAAATTATAAGATAATTAAATTAAAGTGAAATTATAAGTATTTAGTGGAATTATTTATAATTATAAAGAGATGCAATCAAATTTTTGGGTGTGATATGTGATTTTCGTATATCTGTTTGAAAGTTAATTTAGTTATTAGACTTGGGTGCCCAACATAGTTCATTTTCCAAGTAGCAAGTCCAAAACTCTCTTAAAACCCTATTTAGCCAAAACCCATTTAATGTTATAATTAATATGGATCAAGGAAAGGGGTTTAAGTATCGTGATACATTCTCAAGTGTTAGAGATGGATAGAAAAAACACTATTCAGATTTTGTGAAGAGGCAAAGAGAGATGAAGTGATTTATCTCATATTTCAATAATTATTCATTTCCGTAAGTGATTTATCTCATCATCTTCTTCATCAAACCTTTCTCATATATCATATCACCTACAAGATCTTCAAAGGTATCATGATCCAAACTCTAGATCTATTGTCTTAGAGATAGTTATTTTTCTTCTATTTTTTTTAAACATGGTGAATCTAAGTTCATGGGCGACAAAGTATTGTATCACATTAATCCTTAACACCATAAATGAGCATTCTCACCCCTAATATGGAGGAAACCGTATTTGTTTGGAATTTAAGATTGGGGGGAATGTCCATTTTCTACTTAGGTATCCATAATGTCCCAGAGATGCTGATCTCATTGGTGGTTTTTCCACCGCTCATGTCTTAGCATATGCCATCATCCTTATGAAACCCCTTTAAGGTCACCTTCTATAAATCCAACATTACAATTGATTTATTAATATAAATAGCGTTTTGAAGAGCATGAAATAAAAGTTTTCCATTTAAGGAGACAACTGATCAAACGTAAATAGTGGTATGTATTAATTTATTATTGACCTGGTCATTATCATAGGAATATAATCCATTCCTCGAGGACTCCTCCTTCTTATAATGACCCTCAGGCCTCCACGTCGATATTTAGATTACCCCTATGAAGATAATGTTAAGCAATGTGAAGAAAGATGCACTTCCATTTAAATAACTACCAATGGGTTAAATCGGATTATTGTTACATCTCATATTGTTAACTATAGGAGGGTAGTGGTACTAGTGTCTATGAATATCTTGAGAGAGTGGGGTATGACCCGCACTTGTAGATGAAAAAATGACAATGATTTTTTTTAAGGAGCTTGTAGATAATATTAAGGAGCTTGTAGATGAAAAAATGAATATTTCTTAATAATGACAATGAAAATATGACAATGAAAAAATGCTAATAATATTAAGGAGCTTGTAGATGAAAAAATGGACATTTCTCTATAATGACAATGATTTTTGTTACGGAGCAATAGTAGTGATAAAATACAACACTTCAATAATGAAACCAACTTTACTACAAAAAAAGAGCAGAGATCTCTTGAGAGTAATAATTATTTGAGAGAAAAAAAAGTAAGCACTCCAATAAATGAGATGGAGTAAGAAAAGAATACCTTTTGGCTCTTGTCAATTTTTGTTCACAATGATATTGCTTTTTATGCGGTAGTAAATTCCTATTCACCTAGCTTTCTATTTGTAGGAATATTTTATGACTGACGTGTTACTTACATGCCACAAGAATATTCTATGTGATAAATATCTAGGGATATTTTTCTGTTATCATTGTTTACCACGATTTGCTTTTTATGAAACACCATAAATAGTTAACTCTTAGGTTTTTCTCGAGTCTACACTATTTAGTGTTTCATCTTGTTTTGATATTGTGCAAAACATATTTTTAGAATTATTAACGCTCTAGTTTGTGCATTAAAAAGTTGCCCAAAACAATCTTCTATATGAAGACAATGGTAAAAAAATGTAAAATGACCAACAAACTTTTTCACGCACTACACTATTATATCGCATATTTATACATATTTTTCTAGTATTTTTCCACGAGTTTAATTTAATATATTTAAATTAGAAAAAAATAATTTTTGATATTTTAATCTGAATTAAAATAAAATTTTCAGAGTAAAAAAAAATTAACATTTTTTGTCACATTGTGTACATTTGTTTCTTAGAGAAACATACACACACATTAATCTTGAATAAATTTAGACCCTTATTAATAATTGAGATCCAATGAAATTTAATGCTCGATCAAAGTGACTGTTGACTCGCTAATAAGAATGGAGAACCCTCTATAGCATTACCATCTACAATCATTTTATTATTTTTAAGGGATCTTATGCATTTATTTTCATTTTTTAAGATTCATTTGTAGTCACTCCCATATTTTTATTTTTTTAATTATTGGTCATATTTTAACCATTATAGGACAAGTGTCATTCTTTACGAAAAGAGAGAGTTGTGTTTATGGAGTGGTTATGAACAATTAATTTCCTGATTTGTTTTTCATCCATTTCTTTTAGAAAGAGAATCCAGTTGATATCAGTTATCTCTTTGACCAAAATTTTTTTAACCAGTTATTTCCCTTAACAACTATTAAAAATCCCCAAAAAAATTACGACTATTCTTCAAAATCCGAACAATTTGTTCTTTAAAATAAAAATAGTATACTCATTCAACATTTAAAAAAAAGACTAAGACAAGTCTATTGAAATTTGCTGGAAATTCGTCTTCATCACCCAACCCGTTGCCTCCTCCATATCATAGCTCCCTCGTCAAAATTTGTCGCCTTAAATGGCTCCATTTGAAAAATGTAAAACACGTGTAGTCTGAAAAAATTAATATTCATCCATTAAATAATATTTAAGTACTTGAAAGGCTGGCCATGAATAGTTGCTCCTGGGGTGGCCAAATAAGGCTTAGCTGATCGTATTAGTACCGAATCTACTTGAACAATTAGAGCTTGACCCGATTTTAGGTGTGGTCCATTTTTTGTTATACACACATTTTCACAAATAAATTGCCCAAGATTAATTAGGGTAGATGTCTCTTATTTTTTTCTTTTTTTTTAATGGAAGAGGGATAACACCCCCATAGAGCTTTTATTAAAGAAAGAAGGAAGAACCTCGCTCAAGAAAAAAAGAGAACTTACAAAAGGAATCAAAAGAAAAAAATAATAAATATGGTGCTTTATAGTAGCCCCATTACAAAGAAGAGTCTATGATTGTTTTCTAATGTATTGGCACCCCAATTTATCTAACCTTAAAGAACCTCTAACCAAGGATGGCAGGTCCAATAAGTGATTAAAAGTTGCAGTTCAGTGTATGGAGAGGCTGTGATTAGCAAGAGCATCAGTAACCATATTTGATTCCCTGTAGAAATGAGAGAATCTGAAGCCATTTTTCTGCATCATCTCCTTAATATCAGCCACGAACTCTATTAGTTGCCAAGGGGGATGCCAATCTTTATTAATCAAATTCACCACAAATAAAGAATCAGATTCAATCTCCAAGTTTTTGATATTGCTGTCCTGACATAGCTTAATTCCCAACCATATACTTTTAAGCTCCACAACAGTGTTAGATGTTACTCTTTCAAGTCTTGCATAAGCAAAAATTAAATCACCCTTGTCATTTTTTAGAATGCCACCTATACCGCTTTGCCCCGGATTTCCTTTGGATTCTCCATTTGTGTTTAATTTACACCAAGAAGAAGAAGGATATCTCTACTTGATTAATTTAATCAAATGAAGAGGATTTCTGATTTCAATCTTGAAAACTTCTTGTATGCCATGGTCAAACTTTGCAATCTTATTCATAATCTTGGATTCTTGGAAAATTTTAGAGATAGAGAAATGGACTGATTGACAATAGCTTTATCATCAACCTTCATATTATCAAATAACGATTGATTTCAACTTTTTCAGATTTCCCAGAAAACAATAATTGGCATGCACTTACTAAGAAATTTTGAGTAATCCTGATGACTAGACTTGATCCACCAACTGAGAAGCATAAATGGAATGTTGGTTAGGTTCAATTCAAGGCCCATTAAATTAGAAAAGAAATTCCAAACGGGAGTAACTTTTGGGCAATGAATGAAAATATGTTTCAGATATTCTGATTGAGCTTGACAGGCATAACATCTAGAGCATAACCTTATCCCAACTCCTTGAATATTAGGATCTATAGGGAGACAATTATTAAGGATCTTCCATAGGTTAATAGAGCATTTCTTTTGGATATTAGAATCCTAAATAATGCTACTGGAAGCTGAAAAGGCAATATGCATTTTACAACTGTTATAGGCAGACTGAAAAGAAAAGGTTCCTGAGTCTTCTATACTCCCATACCATTTATTATCTATGCAAATCATATTGTCAAGGCTGATGACTTTAACTTTCATCAAGTTCCTCCATGTATGAGATACTCCATAAGAATTTTGATCACAATTCTTGTATCTGTTTAACATGAATTCAGACCACAGATATTTCTCAGAAGTCATTTTCCAAAATAGTTTCATAAAAGAAGCAGTTAATAAGTGATGAAGATTCACCAAACCTAGACCCCGTTCTCTGATGTCTTTACTCAAAAATTCGTAGCTCTTCTATTGGTGTTTCTAACCCAGGTCTTCATTAACTCCCCAGAAGTTTTTTGTATATTATGTGAGCTTGAGTTATCACTGCTTTCGAAGGTGAAATTGAGGCTAAAAGGAAAGAAGGGAATTAGTGAGGACATGTTTCAGAAGAATAAGCTTGCCAGCTGATGAAAGAAAATTAGATTGCCAACCTGCTATCTTTGGTCTCAACGCATAGATAAAACCATAATAATATCTGACCTTATTTCTTCCCTTATACAGTGGGAATCCTAGGTATTTTAATGGAAAAGCTTTATGATTTAGGCCAGTGACTTCAGCAACTTTGGATTTAAAGTGGGGCTTCCATTTGACATCGATGGTGAAGCTGCTCTTATTAACAGTTATCTTTCGACCTGACCACCTGCAATAATTAAAAAGGAATTCTTTGATTTTAGAAAGTCTTCTTTTGTCCCCTCTACAAAAAATAATAAAGTCATCTGCAAATTCCAGGTGGGATATAAGGGGGCTGCCACTTGGAAGGTAGAAAGGTATGACAAAATCAAAAACCATCCAATTATTAAGCCTTCGACTAAGAAAATCATAAGCCAGAATGAATAAACTTGGGGACAAGGGGTCCCCTTATTTTAAACCTTTTGTAGACTTGAAGAGCCCATGTTGTTGACCATTAATTACCACTGAGAACAAATTAATAGATATACTCCTCCATACCAGATCAATCCATCTCTCTCCAAAGCCAAATGCCCTTAGAACTCTAATTAAAAAGCCCCAATGAACCCTGTTATAAGCCTTCTACATGTCAAGTTTTATTAACACATTACCACCATTAACTTTCTTCCCCAAATTGTGGATCATTTCCTTAGCAAGAAGAACATTTTCTTGAATTAACCCGCCTTGGATGAAACCACTTTGATTAGCAGATACCAATTTTTGAAGAAAATTTCCTAGTCTTTGGGAAAGAATTTTTGTGATTATCTTAAAATAGAAGTTAGACATGCTGATAGGTCTTAGATCTCCACGTGTCTTGGAAACTTTCACTTTAGGGATCAAAGCTATAGATGTGCTTGTCCAGCTTTGAGGGAGATTTGCACCTGCAAAAAAAGAATTTATTGCCAAAACAAGGTCAGCTTTAATTATGTTCTAACATTTTTGATAGAAAACACCCCCCACCCCAAACCATCAGGTCTTGGAGCTGAGTCTTCACTAAGGCTCTTTATGGCTATTAGAATCTCCCCTTCATCAGTGTATGCTTCTAGAATTTCATTGTCTTCATGGGAAATGAGAGTTGGGATGGTATTTGAAACATCTACAAATGGGACATCCTGATCTAATTGGAGATGGGCTTGAAAGAATTTTAGAATATGGGAATTCACTTTTGTCTTGTCTTCAATAACTGATCCATTATCATCCTGAATAGATTTAATCCTCAATTTATGGTGTTTGGCCTTCGCATATTGATGGAAAACATAGAATTGGAATCCTCTTGTTGAATCCATTTAAGAGATGATTTTTGTCTCCAGTAGGCTTCTTCATTCTTGTAGGCAGTCGATAAATCATCTTTACCCTTGTTCATAGCTACTCTATTAGCTTAACTGCTGTCCAACTCATAACAAAGCTCAAGATGCATATTAAAATCCTCTAGATCCCTCACAAACTGAAAAATATCCTTAAATGTGTCCTTATTTCATTGTCTAAGATCCCTTTTTAATCTTTTCAGCTTAGTAGCAAACTTTTTAGACCAAAACCTCTATAGTCCTCATTCCAAGATTTGTGCACAAGATCAAGGAATTCAGGGTGGTTACACCACATTTTCTAGAACTTAAAGGATTTAGGATGATTTTCTTTAGAAGGTTTGAGAGTTAAAAGAAGTGGAGCATGATCAGATGAAACTCGATTAAGGTGTTTGATCAAGGAATTATGAAACTCAGAAATGAATTTTTGGTTAACTAAGCATATGTCTAACCTAGCCATGATTAAATCTTCATCTTTTCCATGGTTACACCAAGAAAACTTAGTGCCGGAATACCCCAAGTACGTAAGCCCACTATCTTCAATTGCCTAAATAAAATCCTCTACCGCTAGATGATCAATATCATTCCCACCAAGTTTTTCATTTTGAGATACAACCACATTGAAATTCCCAATAGTAACCAGATGACAAGCATGTTACCTGTCTGCAATAAGTCTTAACTAATCACATAGCTTCTTCATGTATTATTTTGTACACATTGCATAAACCACTGTTAGAATCACAGATGCTTGGACTGAATGATGACTAAGTTTTAAGGTTAAGTGTTGAGGGTGATCTATGAGGCATTGAGTGGACATATTGAATCTCCAAAAAAAAAAAAATTTTACCATTAGAATTACTACAACAGCCTTCAAAGCCCCATTTAATCCTGTATTTATCAATTTTCTTTGAGTCAACCTTTGGTTCAAGAAGAGCAAGGATTTTCATCTGGTGATTTTTTTTGAGGAGTTTAAGTCTTCCAGGAGAAGAGTTCTTAGCTACACCTCTAATGTTCCAAACAATAAAGTTGATCATTGATAAATTGAGGGAAGAAATTTAGTGGTACCTTTATCTGCTGATCGAGTAAGACTTTTAAATAGAGGATCTTGCATTTTTCTTTGCTTACCTTTGAATTTGATAGGATATGCTAAGTGTTTTTCCATGACTACTTCCTTGGTCAATTACTGCTTCAAGGAGAGTTTCTTATCAATCAATCTTGAAAAAAGTTGGAGTTCCTCGATGAAAGGCAGGTGGCGAGCATATTCATCTTCAACATATGTGAGATACAATCACTCAATTGCTTGGTTCTTTTTAAATTTTGGAATAACTGTTCCTGTAAGGGATAAAGAAAATTCTTTAACAACTTGCACATCTTCTCTATTCATAACTTCATCTTGAATTTTATTGAGGTGGACTTGAATCTTGGAGCATGTCTTCTTCCATTTAGTGTTCTGCCATTCCTCTACTGATAGGATGTTAGGGTTCTCTTTAAAACTCACCTTGTTACACAGAGACTTGGTTATGATGGTTTCTTCCTCGATTTCGTCCCGATCTTGTCTTCTTCAAACCCATCTCCATTATTGTTCTCTGCTAAATCTTTCTCACTGGAAAGGGCAGTGTTCAAGTTGCATACTTCCTCAATATTGTCTTTTATCTTCTCCTTTTCTAATCCATCATCATGTCTTTCTTCTTCCATGTTCTTTTCTCTGCTAACTATGGCAGTAATTTGAGCAGTGTCTATTATCTACTTTTCATACCTCTGAATAACTTTCTTTGGCCTTACATTATCTCCATTCTTTGGGTTATTATCAAGCTTCTGATTTAGAAAAATGCAAGTTTCCTCATCATGTCCTTTCTTAGAGAAATGCTTACAATATTTCGGTTCATTTTCTTCAATTACCTCCTACCAAAACCCCTAACCAACACAACCTATCCAACCTCTTTTTGGATTTTTTGTGTAAGGTCTACTTCAACACACACACGGGAAATGCTAGGTCTGTTGATCTCCAGAGTTGAAGAGTCAAGGTTTAATGGTTTTCTTATAAGATGAGCTATTGAAAAAAGAGATGATTTTGAAAAAAAAAATGAATGGGAAGTTGGGGAAAGGATATCCAAATTGGTGATATAATGCTCTCTTTATCAGATCGAAATTTGGGATTCCATTTGAAAATCCTCATTGGAAAGCTACCAACATACCAGGTATCACGTAACCACATTCGCGAATAATCTTCATTAGAGTTTAATCTAATGAGGACATGTTTGTTATCAATAAGTCCAATGCTGAAAGAAGTTTTAAGGGAGAAGGTCTGAAAAACCTATCTTATGACTTCCAAAGACGGCCTACCATGAGAGAACTTTCCCACTAGAGCATGCTTGAAAGGTTTTGAGAGGATCTCAATGTCTTCATTTGAAAAAAGAACTGCTAACTCTCCTTTATTAGTTGGTGGTGATTTTAGTCAGAGATCATGATTTTGAGAGGAAGTTTCTGCAACTACTGATGCAAAGGAACGATTCCGAATGGATTTAATGTCAGGTGGCTTAGGATCAATGAGGGGCGGGTGGGTTTGGTCTACCATGCAAACCCTAGTTTGGGTTGGGGCATCTAGGGAGAGAGAGAGAGAGAGAGAGAGAGAAAGAAAGGGTTTTATGGTTAGAAGACTGAAATGTAGATGTCTCTTCACGATAATTGTGATAGAGAAAATACAAATTCAAATTGAATGGATTCAAAACGATGTTTAGTAATTAAAATGTAAAAAACAAGATAATTCGTTTAAAAAAAAATAGTATTGTGCAAATAAAATGAAATAAAAGAAGTAATTTGTTTAAAAAATATATCTAAATAAATGTATTCTATTTAAAAAGATGTAATTTGAAAATAAAATTAATTTTAAATTAAAAATATAAAAGAACTAGATTAAATTAAATTAATCTGTTTAAAAAAAATAATTAATCCTTTTGAAAAAAATTAAAAATGAAATAGACCTAAAATTAATATGTTTAAAAAAGGTTTATAAAATTAAAAATGAAATAGGTTTACAAATCTAAAAAATGAAATGGGTTTACAGATCTAAAAAAGGAAATCGAAATTGGTTTGTAGATCTAAAAAACGATAACAAAATGGAAAATGAAATGTAAAACGAAATGGAAATCTGAAAAAGAAATGGTTTACCTTTTCGTGGTCACTAGTGAAGTAGATGTCAATATTTCATGGTCGCTGGTGAAGTAGAGGGCGTCGATGAGTAGCGAGCGGGTGAGGGATTTGAAGCAGAGGACACTGATATGTGAGAGAGGAGAGGATGAGTGAGATGACAAATGATTTGGTTGAAATAATTTGAAGTAGGTTTTTTTGTCTTCTTTTTTAACTAAAAATACAAAACTAGACTTCTCTTTTAACGGTTCAGCGGGTATAACGACTGAATACGGGTTCCACGACCTTTTTGTAATTCACTTAATAAATAGGTCTGGGTGGCCATAAATGGGTTTTGAAAATATACATGAATCTGATTACTTTTTTAACGTGTCTGGCGGGTCCACCCGTTTGTGACTCGAACCTGTTGAAAGCATGTCGATTTCAAGTCGGGTGAATGGATCATGCCGTAAATTGACACCCCTAGGTTTAAGAATTTAATATATGCGGTTGGCTTCCTTATGGCACATGTTTTGAGCCTCAAAATAGTAAGTATGAAGGCTCCACATGAGTATATGTTTTGAGCCTCTAGCCAACTATTAACTAGATTAAATTAGAGCATTTAGTTCATTTATGGAACATAGTTGTTTCCTATTAATGATTCTCAGTCGTAGTATTCGAATATGATCGTTGTTTGTTCACAGTTTTGAGTTTTGGGAAAATACTAGCCGCTAATTTGAGGAAGTCTTTATACATGGTTTGGGGGTTTAAAAACACCATCTTTGGTTTCTCCATTGGAGTATTTTGTAAGCAAATATTGATAAAAGTTGGATTTCATATGTTAATCTATTCCCTTCATTCTAATAAGGTTCAGAATACATTGTTATCAATTATGCGAAGAATAATGCTAGGCTTATCGGAACATAGTATCAAGTTAGTATCGAATACATTTTATTTTCTTGCAATATGGTGTGGGTCCCGTCATGATGCAAGTCAAATAAAGTTTGTCCGGTATTAACCTGGTACTAAGTTTCGATAAGTGTAGCATTACTCTTATATAAACTCCATTATACACATTTGTTAGGTTTCAATCACAGATCTAACACCCGTATTTTTAGAGAGAGAAATTTCAAATGGCGTGTAGAGAGAGAGAGAGAGAGAGAGAGAAATCTGAAAATACAAGAAAAAAACCTATATGAGTGAGATGAGGAAGAAATGGTAGCTTGATAGAGAGAATTTCATCTTCAAACATCGTAATACTCCTAAAAGATATTCTCCATGTTTTAACCTAAAGCCTAGTTTCAAAATCTCTAGTTTTTTCAATATACTAAAAAATTGGAAGTCGGTTCTACATTTTTAGCACAAACACATTAGTGTTAGAATTTTTCTTGACTAAAATGGCTTTGAAACTTGAAAATTTATTTTAAATCATTTTTAATAAAAGTTATTTTAAAAGCTTATATTCTTTTGGATCTTGTTGTTATCATTCTATCTTGTTCAAATCAAATATCTTTAGTTGAATCAAAACATGTTTTAAAATTTTCAGTTTATGGATCTTGTGTATATAGTGCTAAACCAATTTTAAATCTTTTGAAATGTTTTCAAATAGTCTTCTATTTTAGATCAGGTCTGATTTTGTGGGTTCTATCTGAAAACTATTGATAAAGTTTTACAACAATTTGATTCAACATCTTGTAACATATTATGCATTTAGAAGAATATTGTAACTTGTTTATGATTTGATTGTACCCAAGTGTGTGTGTGCGTATTGTGCATGGGCATATAGGTCTATACACTACACATACACGAAACATTTTGCACAAAATCACTAATAGTTTGTTTTATTGGCATTGGGAGAACATATTCTTCAATCGACTTGAAGTTGAAGGTTTACACTTTTGCATTAGCCGATCAGAAAATAGTGCATATAGTCGGATCTCAATTTTAATATATCTTTCTTTTCATTTTGATTATATTGCGTAACCTAATACTCATTTGTTTAGTAATTATTTTTTGTTGTGACGTAGAGGTCACCACACAAGTTTTTCAAATGGTTGGAGTTTTGTAACACCCTGTATTTTAGGGAATATTTATATTACATGTGTGCTCATAATTGAATTAATTTGTGAAATTTAAAGAGAATTAAATAAATATTAATTAGTGAATATTGGAAGAATATTTATGTGTTATTATATTTACTTGTGTGATAAGTGAATGAAATTATATTATTTTATATTACGTCATATATGGATACATGATCTTATTCGGGATGCTTGTACCACGTTATATTGGGGACATGATGGTAAATTAATGATAGGTAACTCGGATGGTGATTTCAAGTGCACGAATACTCCGGGATGGTCGACATAGTCTGAATTAGTTACTCAGGGGTTGTAATCAGCTTACAAGGACGTCTTAATCAACACAGGACCCGTGCGGGGATATTTAGGTAATTTTAATGCGACTAGTTAACCTAATTTCTGGATTAGGGAATGCTAAGGGTTTTTGGATGAGGGAGACAACACAATTGATCATTATAATCACCTAGGATTGATAAAGAGGAAATAATCGAAGGGAGAAAACTCAAGAGATGAATCAAGAAGGCAACCAGGGGAGGAAACTAGAAATTTTCAAGCTAGGATTCTTGGGTAAGGAAGATCTACAAAGAAGGATTTATACCCTATGACAATTTAAGGCAAATGTTTAACTTTCCTTGATATAATATGCGTGATTTTAATTCATATTAAAGTTGGTGACACAAATATGAATTTTTGGGTGGGATTCATGTGTAAAAATGGGAATTAAGTGAATAAAATTAGGTGAGAATAATTGGTTTATGATCCCATGTAGAATCAAATAATTATTTATGTAGAAAAGTGTGATATGGAATGATTATTATTAGGTTTGATTAAATTTTTAAGTCAAATTAAGGACATGTGTAATTCTTGATTAATGATGTTTAATTCTAGGAATTTAAATTATTATTGGGTGAGTTATGATGTGAAAATGAGTATAATGATGCTTAGTATTTGATAAAGACCGTAAATTTTGGGATAGATTGATGATATATATGTGATTGTTTATGGGAAGATGATGAATACCACCTAGAAAAGATCTTTACAACGTCAACATTATTTGAAACTCGTTTGAACGAGTTGATATTCTCATTCAAACGCGATTGACATTTAGTTCAAACGACCTGCGGATTTTGTTCATGGAGATAGATCTTTTAGTTACGAACGTGTAACCATTAGTTTTGTATTCTTTTTTCTAGAATTAATTATGAATTCTCTAGGAAAGGGTGTTTGAGATTGAAATGTTTAGTAGGAAATCGAATCCAGGTATGGATGCACCGGTGTTTTCGGGTGAAAAAATACTTCGGTTATGATTTATGAAATTGGGTTGGGATTTTATAAATAGTTAGGTTACGGGTCAGTTTGAGATAGGCTTAGTGTCCGGAGTAAAATATAAATGTGATATATATATATATATATATAAGTAAGTGACTACTTTAGAATTTGGGGATCGAATTTTAGACTCGGAGATTATAGGGTAGTGTTGTGAGTGATATGCATGATTAGCCAATTTTATTTTTTATATACGCAAGTATAGAGACAGTGTATATACAGGTGTGTGAAAATATATATGTATAATATCTATGTGATACATGCCCATCCTAGCAGATATGCTATCATTGGAGGTTGCGCACCGTGGGATGGCACTCTGTGAATCTCAACAGAGGGAGTACCATTCACTAGGGTCATAGGTTTGTACATGCCCATACTATGGAGCGTTGGAGTCATGTGGAGCAATGTGGTACTCTTATGATGACAGACTTAATTCCATGACCCTCTCTGATTTTTGTTGTCATTTTGGATTCAGTGGTGAGATTCTGACCCGATTGCTCGGGTTATATTAGACATTCCTAGAGCTTGATAGCATGCTAGTGATTTTGCATCTAGTGAGTAATTACTCTAAGGGATTGCAGTTATACATATATAGTGAGTGATATATATATATATAAGTATACTTAGTGTGATTTTTGTATTCCTATACATATGTGTGTTGATATATATACAGGCGAATTAAAGTATATTATGAACAGTAAATTTATAGGTATTTGAGAGGACAACTTGTTGTGTGTAAATACATATATAAAGGTGAAGAAAATTATAGATGGGAATAACACACTAAAGTGTAAACATTGAATTAATAAGTAGTGAAAGTTATTTGAAATGAATTAATTTAATTGTAATTGTAAAGTGGATGCGAAAGCTAACTGAGAATTGAAAATGAATAATATTACTCTTGATACCGGGTAGAATATGGGACTAAGATTAGAGTTGAATTACTAGTTAGGCTGGGTGACATAACTAAGATGTTTAAAATACATGCATTGGGTGCGAATATATATGAGGGTGGGGCATATCTCATGGGAGTGAAACACTAGTTTAAATATGAAATATTACAATGCATATTTATTACTGTATTCAAACACTTGCTAAAAAAATTTAAAAGGTTTTGGACTCTCACCCATATCAAATATTTTAAAAACTTTTAGGTGTCCAGCCAGAGGGACGCCAAACGTCATCACTCTTTCTAGGATTTATAGAGAGGCTTGATAGTTTTGGAGTAGTTGATTTTATCTTTGATATTCTAGCTAGGTTCTATTTCATTTATTAGTGGGCATGACGCTCCTTTCATCAGACTCTTTACATTCAGTTTTTATTTAATTTAGCTATTGGGGATTGCATTGCATTATTTTGTAACCGATGGTGTATTCGGTATATAGATTTTTAAATTTATTCCTTCGATAGACTTTATTACAATGATGGTTTATTTTTAATTTGGTTACACTAAATGGCTTGTGGTGAATGGTTTACTTTTCGGTAATTAATGAAAGATGGAATTTGGCAACATATTATTTAAATATTAGGTGGTTAGTGATTAAAATCTTTTCGACCATGATGCTAAGAATGAACCAAATGAGATTCCAATTTTATTTTAGTAGAGGATTGATCACTTGTAATCTAAATATGTTGGGTGTCATAGATGGTATCAGAGCATGAGGACACTGCCTCAAATAATTTGAGGGAGACTCGTCTTATTATTATGATATATGTTGCATAGTCATTCTCATCCATTACGAAGAAGTGCATCTTCTTTGTGATACATCTCATCCACGTGATCCCCATACAGACGTCCAATTCTCAAAGAATAAGAAGGTGGACTTTTGCTCCGCTAAATCTAGTCAAGGGTTAATGATATGGGATGAGTATCTTCTTGGTTAATCTGAATCCCTCGAAATAATCCCAAAACATTACATCGGCCGAACTACCACCATCGACTAATATCCTAGGGACATCATAACCATATACTATAGTGGTGATCACCAAAGTGTCATCGTGAGGAGCTAAAATCCCCATGAAGTTCAACCTTGAAAGGCCAATTATAAGGATGTTCATGTTTACTATCTTTCTTTTAGCCAACTTTGAATCAACAACTACTAAGTTTGCCAGTTTCGGATTTTGGAGAGCCTTGGCCTCTGCTACATGGACCTTCCTAATAGTAATATATTTTCCACTGTCTGCTAATCCTCCAAAAATCATTTTCACCCCCAGAGATATTGTATTTAGACGACCTTTAGGATCAGGTATCTTCGGCGGGAGGTATGGGTCACCCTCATCGTCATCATCAGAATCATCATCATCCCTATTTGCTAGGGCGACTGGTTTACACTTTTCACTTCTTCTCTTACGGGTGTCATCTCGGACACCCCTTGAACTTCTCTTATCCATGTACTTTTTAAGATTCCCTTGATTAATTTTTTTTTCTATCTAATCCTTGAGCACAAATCATTTGTCGGTGGTGTGGCCATGAGCCTGGTAGAACTCGCACCACTTACTTTTATACTTCTTGTGAGGATGGGATTTAAGCTTCTCTGACCATCTCAAGGACCTATGATTCTTGATGTCATTCGGGATCATGTCAGGGCAAGTAGTCAATGTGGTATATTCAGTGAGCTTGTCATCCTTCAACCTCTTCTTATATCCTTTACCTTAAATTTTTTGGGATTTAATCCCAATGGTTACCTACTCATCTTCTTTTTTGGTCGAAATGGCCTCCTCCGCAATCATGACCCTCCCGACCATAGCTAGAAGTTAATCCATGGACTTTGGAGGATCCTAAGCCAACTTCCATATGAGCTTATCCTTTTGTAATCCTCCCATCAGGGTAGTCATTACAATGCTCACATCATAGTCTTCCACCTATAACTTCTCTTTATTGAACCGAAAAATGTAGTCTCTCTAGGACTTGTTCTTTCCTTAATTTACGTCCAACAAATGGGTGGTCTTATTTAAAGGCTTCACCCTAAATAAAATATTATGAATGAAACACTCTCCCAGTTGCTTGAAGTTATCAATTGAGTTCATTGGGAGAGATGTATACCATACATGCGCTGCTATAATGAGGGTTCTGGAGAAAGCTTTTCACCTTATCTTATCAGAGATTAAATATACATCTGCGACTAACTGATATATCTCAACATAGTGGACTGAATTTTTACTCACATTATATTTCAGTGTCACCATTGGTGGATGAAACTAAGCCGGGTTAGGGTAGCTCATAATTCTGGCAACAAAAAGTGACCCTTCTATATAACCCTTTTGCAAAGGGTCTCAACTCTTTAGTAAATCTCAAATCTTCTTCTCTAGTCTCTGAATAGAGTTATTCCACGGTTTGTCGACTGCGACAACTAGGGAATTACCTCCCTCAATCAAAGTAGCATTATCACCTGCCCCCTCCCTCTCGGCGTGGTGTTGTACGGGTTCTCGGTTAGCCGTCCTCTGAAGGATATTGACTTCGCATTGCTCCTCATCTAGGCCATGAGAGGTTGATATGTCAATGCATCCTCCTTTTCACCTAGATGATGCCCTACTATGAGACTAGGACAGTTGATCTCGGAGATCACCAATGGCGCCTAGTCTGTATAAAGCAGAACCCCTGTTGATCCTTTTAAATGCTGAAAGAAGAGGTTGACCTTATCAACTCGGACTTACGTTGTATAATTTACTATCTTGAACAGGGCATATAGTATCTCCCAAGATTTTATGTGGTTCACAACACTCTTCGTCATCATCATACCCATTATCTTAATATTCTTGACCTTGCATCCCTAGGAGTAGATGCCTGGAGTCAGTAATGTCTATTCGCCTCTACTACGGCTGTGTATCCTTCTATGGGGCCCGAGGTGGTCCCCTAATTGCTTAATGTCCGTTCTCCCTAGCGGTCGGAGTTATCATCTCCACCATCGCGCCAGCGATCTTAGTCAAGATGTTTTGAAAAACAAATACTCTTGAATCTTCATTTAGCTGTATACCAATAAGCGCATCGCTGCTGCGACTTTCGCTATCTCAGATTGTGGCGGTGCTTGACTGGACCTAGGGCCAACACCTGGGAGAAAGTCTATTACCATTGAATTCTAGCAAACAAAATGACAAAGAGGTAAACTGGAAGAGCTTAATAAACTAAAAAGAAGCTTGAACAACTCAAACCGGAGCTCTTTCAATCATGGTTCAAGCCATGACAAATGTGGGGTTGGACCACCACCAGAGAATGCAGGGAGGAGTAAACTAAAAATAAGAGGAAGAAGATGATGATCTTACTTCCCATAGACGTCTCCAAAAATGATGATACTAGCTATGGAAAAACCAAGTAAATAAGTAAGAGCTCAATCTAGTAGAACCTCAAATATGCATCAATGGTGGAAATCAGGCATATAAAAGTAAATAAGGAGGTGAGTCAATGGAGAGAGAGACTATAGCGTAAGTGGTTCAGCCATCTGGCCTACTCCACTATGCAAGGCTGAGTGAGTTTCACTATGAAAATGGGCTAAAAAAGGCTCGTGATTAAAATTCGCTTAACTTTATCTCTCTACTGTAATTTCAATAGAGTTTTTCTTGGGTTTTTAATTATGGATCCCTTATAATGTAGGAGAAGACAAGTATATATAGTTCGTCCTCCATCCTCCAAGCGATGGAGGAAGACGAGGGGCCTGAACTCCAAGTCCATTAATATTGATGTTTTTTTGGCACCATTGTCGGGAATTTAGGTAGATTGTAGGTTAGATCAAGTTAATCTAAAAGTTTGACCAAAAATTCAGTAAAATTAAAAAAAAATAAGAAAATATAAAAAAACATCCAAGAAGATACAACATTTCTCATAGTCCTTTCATGAAAAATCCGTAACAAACTCCTCAATCAACTTAAAATTGCATTTATGAGAATCCATTAGTTGTGTACGATCTTGATAGCCCACATACTCCTAACGTACCTCAGTTTTGGGTCCCACATCTTACACCGCCAAACTCCATAGCAAGTTACACTTCGAGTTATCCGTCAAATTACCCTTTGAGTTACCCATCAAGTTACACTTTAGGTTACACTCAGAGCACACAGAGTGAGGATACTGAGTCACTTGAAGAGAGATACATGTCTAATCAATCTAGTCATGGTACAGGTGAGGGAGAGGCACCGTATCGCCCTTTGAGAGAATTCATATATCCCGATCGATCAGTGACTCTTGAATGCATTCTACTCCCACACAATACAGGGAAATTTCACTTTAGGAATGGTATGATCCAAATACTTCTCACTTATCATGGAATGGAGTCGGAGAAACCATATCTCCTCGTTCGTGAGTTCGAGGAGGCGTGCAAAACTTTTAGCCATAAAACGTGCATGAAAGATGTATTCCTCCTCAATATTTTTCCTCTATCTAAAGGATAAAGCTAAACAATAGCTATGGTCTTTATCTTCAAACTCGATTACATCGTGGAATCAGTTACAATCCAAGTTTCTTAAAAAGTTCTTCCCTCCGCATCGAAATAAATGCCACTAAGGCTCAAATTCAAACTTTTTAACAACTAGAAAATGAGTCGTTTGATTGATGTCATGAGCATTTTAATGAGTTAGTCACTTTATGACCTCACTATGGTCTTGATAAACAGCAACTCGTCTCTTTCTTCCATAATGGGCTAAGTATAAACTCCAAACAACTCGTTTAAACGGTGTGTGGTGGACCCTTTATCGATGTAGATGCTAATGATACTGAGATCCACCTTAAGTACGTCATCGAGACTACTCATGTGTGGGACACATCTTATCCTAATGCTTAAAATCGGCCTTGACATGCATCTACCACTCCTTCTGCGTTTGGTTCATACCACTTAGACAAAGATAGTTTGTTAGATCGTCGACTTGACCAATTTGAGAGGAGCATGAGAGAAATACTCGAATTACGGATAAAAGAATCAACCGACTCCATCCACACCCCCGTAGAAAAGGTGTAGGTTATTCGTGAGGCGGGACATTCAATAGAGGAATCCCCGATGATACCCGCCTACAAAGTTATGCTTCAGGATCAAGTGAGTCAAGTAGAAGTATTTAAGGGTAATTTTGGTGCCTCGCACGGGAATTCTTACAACACTTCATGGAAAAACCATCCTAGTCTTAGCTACGGGAAATAACATGTTACGTTGAATCCTAATTCACACGTTGCCCCTCCTCCACCCCCACACTTTCAACAATCACCACATATGCAAGACATATGCAAGAACCACCTCCCGGATCGTATATCACTCCACTGCGAAGAAATCTCGAGGATACGATACACTAATTCATCAATGCCGAGAATGCAACCAATGCTAAGTATGAGGGCATGTTCACTAACATAAATGCGAATATCTATAAGTTGCAATCATCATTGAGTATCCAAAAAAAGGGTAATTTTCTGGCTCAAGGCCAAAGACCTCCTCAGGGTCAAACTAGTGTTAGCTCTACATCCATAAAGAATCAAGAGAAATGTCTAGACATCACCACTCTACGTAGTGGGAGAGTAGTTGGTTTATCACCTCCCCCACATGACACACCAAAGGATAAGGAGATTTTTCCCGTCAGGAAAAATGCCAAAGGTTCCCCCTTGAAGGAGAGTTAAAATGATGACACTAGTGAGCCTGAAGTCGTATTGAAACCACCCATCATCGCGCCATTTCCTCAAGGGTTGGTGCCTCCCCAAAAAGAAAACCCCCGTGATGATGTGCTAGAGGTCATTAAGTAAGTCAAGCTGAACTTATTGTTTCCTGGATGTCATAAATCAAATTCCCTCCTACACTAAAGTTCTCAAGGATATATTGACGCTGAAAACAAGGCTAAAGGTGAAAAAGAATGCATTCCTCGCACAAAACGTGAGCTCTGTTTTACTTAATGATCTCCCACCAAAGTTCAAAGATCCGGGTGCACCTACGATTTCCTGCATCGTAGGAGAAAACCAAATTGAAAAGGCCTTACTAGATTTAGGGGTGAGTGTCAACATTTTCCCTTATTTCATTTATAGGCAACTTGATTTGGGTGACCTTAAGCCCACAAAGATGACTCTCCAACTTGCGGATCGTATAGTGAAGATACCAAAAGGTATTATCGAGTACGTGAGAGTCCAAGTTGACACCTTCAACTTCCTGATAGATATTTTTATTTGGGAAATGGATCCCTCATTTACCTCAAGTAACCATGTTCCCATTATACATGGGCACCCATTCTTAGCTAAAGCTAATGCCTTGATCAACACTCAAAATGGGAAAATGCAAATCACTTTCAGGAACATGACCTTAGAGATAAACATCTTCAACGTCGCCCAACATGTGGGTGATAAGGACGATTTTCACACATTGGATCTTATTAAGGAGATTGTAGAGGAGAACATAGAGGGAAATTTCAGTGGAGATGCCTTAGGAGCATGCCTAATATCAAGCAGTGAGAGTGAGGGGACGTACACCGACTTCGAGAGGGAGATAGAAGAGTTGAGAGAGATATTACATGAGAGAGATTTCGATTCTATATTCGAGGAACTACCACTGAGGGAGTCACACACGGTTCCCTCTGATGAAAATTTTCCTACCCCCGAATTAAAGAAACTACCCTCCAATGTTAAATATGCTTATTTGGAAGAGGATGACACATTTCCTGTTGTTGTCTCCTTTAGCATAAATAAAGAGAAAGAGGGTAAATTGATGGAAATTTTGAGGAAGCACCGAAGTGCTTTTGGTTGGTGCATAGAAGATCTGTGAGTTATAAGTCCTTTGATTTTTACACATAAAATCCACCTCGACGAGGACGTGAAGCCCTCGAGGGAAATGCAAAGAAGATTGAACCCCCCCCCCCCCATGAAAGAGGTAGTGCGAGCTGAAATTCTTAAGCTGTTGGACGTCGAGATCCATATACCCAATCTCGGATAGCAAATGGGTGAGTCCTATACAAGTCGTCCCAAAGATGTCGGGTATGACTGTTGTTGAGAATGCCAAGGGTGAACTAATTCCCCAACGTACCACAATAGGGTGGCGCATTTGGATTGATTACCGAAAACTCAATGCGGGCACTAGGAAAGACCATTTCCCTTACCATTCATCGATGAAATTCTATAAAGAGTTGAGGGACACCCATACTATTGTTTCCTATACGGTTATTCCGGATATAACCAAATAGAGGTAGATCTACTTGACCAAGAGAAGACGTCTATCACTTGTCCTTTTGGCACATTTTCCTACAAACGTATGCCATTTGGATTGTGCAATGCACCCACGACTTTTCAAAGGTGTATGTTGAGTCTCATTAGAGACATGATTGAAAGAGGACTTGAAGTTTTTATGGATGACTTTAGCATTTTTGGCACCTCCTTTGATCTTTCTTAGCGAATCTAAAGAAAGTACTTGTACGATGTGTGAAAAAGAACTAGGTGATGAATTGGGAGAAATGACATTTTATGGTCACAAAAAGAATAGTTCTTGGCCATATTATATCATCCAAGGGAATCGAGGTTGATAGAGACAAAATATATGTCATAGTTGAGTTACCCCCACTAAAATCACTAAAAGATGTGCGTTCTTTCTTGGGCCACGCGGGGTTTTATAGAAGGATTATCAAAGAATTTAGATCCATCGCTAGACCCTTGAGTAACCTTCTTATAAAGGACAGCCCATTTGAGTGGAATGAAGTATGCCAATGTGCTTTTCTAAATTAAAAAGCATGCTTCTTTCCACTCCCATCGTGTAAGATCCGGATTGGTCTTTACCATTCGAGCTTATGTGTTATGCGAGTGATTTTGCAAGAGGGGAAGTTTTGGGATGAAGGAAATACAAGATAGCTCATGTCATCTACTATGCTAGCTAGACTTTAACCGAACCACAAATCAATTACTCCATCACGGAGAAAGAATTTTTAGCGTTAGTGTTTTCCCTAGATAAATTTTTCTCGTACCTCATTAGTTCTCCCATCACATGCTTCACCGACCATGCTGTGCTGAAATATCTCCTTGCTAAGAAAGATGCAAAGCCATGCCTCATAAGGTAGATCCTCCCACTACAAGAGTTTAATATTTCTATTAAGAAAGGAGTATAAAATTTCGTTGCTGATTATTTATCCTGGATTTCGTTCGACGTGCCTAGTGATCCCTTACCTATAGACGAATATTTTTCGAATGCACATTTATTTGCTACCACTTCTCTCCCCTAGTTTGTGGACATAATTAACTACCGTGTCATAGGAGCCGTCCCTTCCAATTGGATACCCCAAAAGAAGAAGAGGTTTATTACTTGGTAATGCGTGCTTTTCTTTGACGATCCATTCCTCTTCAAATATTGTGCGGATAATGTGTATCGGATGATGAGATACCAAAGGTCATCGAATTGGGTAATTCGAAAGCTTGTGAAGGTAATTTTTCGACGAAAAAGATGGTCGTTAAAATCCTTTAAAGCGACCTCTATTGGCCCAGAATCTTTCGGGATGTTGATGAGTGTTGCAAATCTTGCAATAGGTGTCAACGGATGGGAGATATTATCCGACGAGATATGATGCCA
This sequence comes from Sambucus nigra, assembly GCA_949130495.1. Taxonomy (NCBI): domain Eukaryota; kingdom Viridiplantae; phylum Streptophyta; class Magnoliopsida; order Dipsacales; family Adoxaceae; genus Sambucus; species Sambucus nigra. The sequence goes on along the minus strand of OX422207.1, from coordinate 343,285,646 downwards.
CTAACTCCCATACTCATTATTGAGATTTTTGATTGCTAGGGCATCGATTTCATGGGCCCTTTTTCCCCGTTCTTTAGATTCCTATACGTCCTCATTAGGGTAGACTACGTTTTAAAATGGGTGGGAGCAATAGCTACCAAAATAAATGACAACAAAGTGGTGATAAAGTTCTTGCAAGAACACATATTCTCTCGCTTTGGTGCTCCAAAGGCGATAATTAGAGATAACGACATGTATTTTTACAACAAGCCATTTGATAAGCTTATGAGAAAGTATGGGGTCATCCACAAGTTTGGAACAACGTATCACCCATAAATTAATGGGCAAGCCGAGTTGTCGAATCGTGAGATCAAGAACATCCTTCATAATATCATCGATCCTAATGGGAAAGATTGGTCCCTTTGACTGAACGATTCTTTGTGGGCTTATCGCACCGTATACAAGAACCCCCTCGGGATGTCTCCGTTTCTCTTTGTGTATGGAATGCCTTGCCATCTCCCCATGGAGGTAGAACAGAAGACTTATTGGGCCATTAAGAGGTTTAACTACAACTTATATAAGGAGGGTGAAGCTCACAAGCTTCAATTGAATGAGTTGGAGGAGATACACAATAATTGGTACGACAACGCAAAGATATCCAAAGAACGGATGAAACTTGCACATGATAATATTATTCGACACAAGGAGTTTCATTCCGGACAAAAAGTGCTTCTTTAAAACTCTAGGCTTCATTTGTTTTCGGTAAATTCTGGTTTATATGGACTGGCCCATTTGTCATGAAGAAGTTATTCCCCTATGGAGTTGTGGAACTGGAAGATCCAAAGGGAGGATATACATTTAAAGTTAGCAGGAAATGCCTAAAGCCTTATTTAGAGGCGTGTTGGATGAATTTGACACCATTTGGTTATCGGACCCCATTTGTGGGGTTGAGTGAGATGTAACGGAGATGTCATCGTGCCCCCTACGCATATGCGGTGAATTCTTGTGTATAGTAGCTGTGAGTCGGCTAGGGTAGTTAGAGTCTATAGGTTAAGTCACGAGAGGTTAAGGATAGGAACAACATCACACATTTTGAGAAAGCGTATAGGGTTTGGAGTAAGCATCGGGAGGTTTTAGTTCAATCATGCTTAGGATAATGGTAGGAATATGCGAGGTTTGAGAGAGAAGTGGATTTAAAGTTAGGGGGAAAATTAGCCTTTCTGGGAACCGGACTGGTCCGGTCTTGGAGACCTGGATCGGTTCATTTTTGGAAAATTTGAAAATGAAAATGACTCGGACCGGTATGGTCCTGGGAACCCTGATCGGTCCGGTGTTTGAAAATTTTCTTCTCCCTAGGTTAAACCCCCATTCCCTAAAAAAAAATCCCTCCTAAACCAACCCCTCACCTCCCCTCACCAACTATAAATACAACCCTCTCCCCCCCCCCTTAATTTCATCACCACTCTCTTACTCTCTCTCACTATCCAATAAGCTCGTTTTCCTTCAATCAACATGGACAACCAAGTCCTTCCCCAAAAATATGACTCTAACGAGATTCTCAATGATGGCGAGGTCGCACACCGATCCCTTCAAGAACGAATATGGTGTGAGCACTTCTTCAGATGCCTAATTCCATCACTAATATCTTCATGTAGAAGGGTTGGCGTCGTTTCCTTAATGAGCCACATGGAGCGGTGTGGGCAACCCAAGTACGAGATCTTTATGGCTCCCTAGTCTGCACCGGCCATAACGTCTCCAAGGCTTACATTGGCGGAATTTGCATCCCATTCTCCTTAGATATTCTCATCCAAAAATTAGCGACAAAAGACGTTCCAATCCCTTTCCCATACACATACCCTAACCACCTCCCTCCCCTTGAGAAGGATATATGCTTGTTCCTCAATGCACCCAACACACAGTGGAATATCGAGACATTCTCGGTGGGTCGGCTAAGCGACAAGGAATGCCTCACCTCTCAAATTGTATTCTCCAATATACTAAAAACTTCCAATGACTCGGCCATGCGCCCGCATCAAGCAACCCTTGTTTATCACGTCTTTGACCCCAATACACCGATCCACCTGGCCCAAATCATTTATAAACACATATCTGAAGTTGTCGTGGACCAAAAGGGTAAAACCCCTCTCCCTTATGCCATGCTAATAATTTTCATCCTAGCAGACGTCGGCATTGAGCCTTCCAACGATTTTCCTCGCCTTCCCAAACCTCTTGGGAAGGGAACACATACAAAAAGTTAGAAGCAATGGGAGATTCTACGAGCACGAAGGGCAGCTCAGGATGATTCGGATGATGATGATGAGGGTGATTATGACAAGGGTGATGATTATGAGAGTTACAAGGAAGAGGAGGAGACGGAGGCGGATGTTGTGATGGGCGATAGCGAGGAGGAGTACGATGAGGATGCCAATTTAGATCATATGTCGGGAGGAAAAGATCTCACTGCCGGGGTTGTGTCTCTCGAGGCACATTTCGAGGGGTTTATGACTGAGTACCGTGAAACCCGTAGTGCATATCAGTGCGACACTAGTATGATGGCGCGTCTTCAGGCTGAGATATATCGTATGTCTATGGTTACGCCACCACCTACATATCTTTATGACCCATATGATCCTAACACGCCCGGTAGCTCCCACCCATCACCCCAATGAAGCCTTTGTCTAGTGTTTTGTATGTTGGTTATTTGTGTTTCTTTTCGAATTCTTTGTAATTACTAGTTTCTTTTATTCATATCTTTTGTAACACATGTTTGCTCATTGTATAAAAATCTGCACTTTCACTATTTGTTCGTTTTATTTCATCGCACTATTAATTCGCTCTTTGTTGGATTTTCATCCTTTTTGCCTGAGGGCAATGCAAAAGTCTAAGTTAGGGGGGTGACAAGTGCGTATTTCTAAAATTTCAAAAATTTATAAAATGCCCCCAAAAAATTAAAAAATTTTAAAAATTTCCAGAAAAATTTAAATTTTTTGAAAAATCCAAAAATATTTTTCTTCAAAATAAATGAAAATTGGAATTTAAAATCTTCAAAAATGTCAGAAATTTGTTGCCTCAAGTTTAAAAAAAATCAATCAAATGCACAAAGACAAAATTAACCAACGATGGAAATTGAGCGAAAATTGATGACTTAATGAATACATGTGGAGATTAACTAACCCGGTGAGAATTCGAGCCTATCACGTTTTGTGAGTTTTTAAATCAATTCAAGTTAATGGTTAACTTAAAGTTCATTTCAGCGTGTTAAAAAGTCGTTGAGGATCTTATTAGCCTCGCTTTGAACGGTTACGAGAAACGAGTGCAATGTTGTCTCGAAAAGCGTGCCAACATATCTCTAAACTAAAATTCATCTCGAGACACATATGGTAAATTGATTAGTAATTCGGATAAATGAAAGTAGGCCAGCATTTGACACCCAAAATATTGACCAGAAAAAGTAATGAAATATAATCCATTTTGCAACCCCAATTGAGCCTAATAAATATTTTACCTTCGTTTAATAACCAGAAAAACCCATTTGGCCCGAAATTATGAAAACTGAAAAGTCGGAAATAAAGTCCGAAAAATGCATAAAAAGGGGCAAGAGAAATAGAAGTTTGCTCAACAAAAAAATAGCAAGAAAAAAAAGGAAAAGTGTGAAAAATAAAAAAAAAATAGAAAAAGAAGAGAAAATGAGCAAAAGCCCGAAAAAGTACAAATGGACATATTAAGAATAGTTTCCAATTCCGAATTTCCAAATCAATCCCATTTTACCCAATATGCCTTAACCCGATAAAGTCCTAATCGAGTTCAGATTGCAAAATTAATTACCGCGTGGGGAGCTAAGACACGAAAAGATAATAAAATAGATTAAAATGGTGTGATTAAGAGATGTTGTTTCCCATTTCCCAATGACTGTAACCCGATGAAGAGATCTTTTCACCTATAAATAATTTATGTATTTCAATTTTGTGTACATGAATTCGTGTTCTAATGCATTTACTCTTATTAATTACACACACCAATAGAAAATAGCCGCATTCAGAGTGATTCGTTTGTGAGTGTATCCATGAGATTTCGAAATCAAAACGAATTTTTAGAATGTAACGTAATGACCAATCGGTGGAAATCTGTGATTTTATTTTCGGCTTCGCACACACACACTATGATTTGAGATTTGTGAATATGATTTTAAGGTGACTATTTTTTGGGGAAGTTTAAATTATCCAATTTTTAGATAATTTGAATTTTTTTGAGTCGAAAATGAATTTTGTGGGTATATTCACTTCAAACCCTCACGAGACACAACTTGTCCTACTAGGATAACCTAGGGTTTTAAAGTCTTGTTGCATATGCTAAATGCAATTGTTTGCCCGCGAAAGAGGTGTTATATCCACAGTTAGAGTTTGACTATGCTTTTGATTCTTTTACATTACTCGCGACGATCAAAGTTCTAAGTTAGGGGGTTTGATTAGGCATAAATTCTTTCGATTTATCCATTTAATTTAGAGGCTTTTATCACCTAGGGTGATGTAAAATGCGTTGATTTATCTCATATATGTGATACTAAAATCTTCTAATAAATACCCCGAGTTTTGCGTATTTTTCATAAATTTTGCAGGTATTTAATGCATGAGAGAAAGAAAGAAATAGGAAGAAAATAAAAGAAGAAAAGTCAAAAGGTAAAAAGAGTAATTTGTAGCTAGAGTCCAAATGAGGACCCAAATAAAAATTGAAGACCTCGAGTCTACAAGCACGTAGGTAGAAATGACGTCCAAATCCGAGTCCCAGAGAAAAAGTCTCGAGTCTTGAAAGATGAGAGATAATAATAAGAAATTAATGAGAAAATGAAGAGAAATTGATCCAAGGACCTGGACCGATCCGAATTACATCATAAACAAACCGATTCGGCCCCCTTGAAGTTCATTGTATAAGTTTGGTGAAGTGGATCGATTCAAATTCCATAAAAAAATGAACCTGTCCGGACCCTTAAACTTATTGTCTAACCTTTGTGAAGCCGACCGATTTGATATAACAAAGAAACGAATCGATTCAGTATCACTACACCATAATGAATTTTTTGCAACTAATATTATATTTAATTTGTAAGTGTTTATAGCACTTACAAAATTAACAACGGTTTTGAACACTTACAAAATTTGTAAGTGTTCAAAACCGTTGCTATATCTATAATTTTATTTCCCCAAACTTCAAAAGTGTAACATAATCCCTAAAAGGGTAATAATATTTCCCTCTCTAACCTAATTTTCAATCCCCGCTCTCTCTCAATTATTCCTCCCTCGACTATTCACGAAATCGCAAACCTGTTCAAACTCCATCCCACCACGATTATACTCCATCGCTCCATTGTTCTTCATTTTTCTTCGTCTTCTCAGAGGTGTATCGAAAACCTATTTGGCGTTGATTTAAGTTACCTTTTATGGATGATGTTTAATCTATGGTTTTAGATCAGATCATTAGTTCAATTTTGTTGTGATGTTGTTGGATTTGTAGGTTTTGTAGGTTTTGTAGTCAGATATTATATATATATATACATGTATGCTTCATATCTGTATTGTATATAAAATCATGTTTGAGCTCATTATTTTTTTACCTTGGCATTGATTTAGATTACCTTGTTACCATTACTTCACGGAGAGAATTAATTTTTGTCATTTGAGTAATATTAAATTTAATTATTTTGGGTTTAACTTCAGTATAATGGATGTCTACATGTAGGTCAATTGGTAGGTGGCAGATACCATGTGTGTGGGTGTGAATAATTGGATATATCTATGCGTGTGTAGCATATTGTATTTTATATATATATATATATATATATATATATATATATATATATATATATATATATATATATATATATACATTGTATACTGTATAGGGATATGTAAAATTAAATGTAAACAAATCACACACACACACACACACATATTGATAAGTAACAGATACTGTTTGTTTACGATTCTCAATTGGTACAGTGATGTACGTGGAGTGCCATTACATATGCAAGTTGTCAGGCCAAATAGAGAAGCTAAGGCAGTGTGACCATAATGGGCTTAATATATATATATATATATGTATATATATCAACTATTATATAGTGTATAGGGATATGTAAAATTAAATGTAGACAAATTTCACAGACACGCACATATTGATAAGTAACAGATATTGTTTGTTTACGATTCTCAATTGGTACAGGGATGTACGCACAGTGCCATTACATATGCAAGCTGCCAGACCATATAGAGAAGCTGAGGCAGTGTGTCTGTAGCAGGCTTAATAAATAACCTGGTGCAAAGTTTATTAGAATATGGTTCATCAAATGATAATATTATTCATCATTATTTGTCCATATTCCGGTGTACTTTTTGTTTTTTAGAATAATAATTTTATATACTGTAGGGCATTGATGAACCCCGCTATAAGGAAGTGTCGTATTAATGAGCTCAAATTCGGTTGCATAGTTGATCGCCATCTAGAAGATGGGTACATTGATCCTTTTAATGGTGAACCGAGCTTTCATCGGATGTCAATCATGTTCCATAGGGTTAGTACAGTCCCTATTCCATATAATTTAACCATATGTTTAAATTAATGGAACTTGCTGATGTTACTTTAATTCTCGGTGAGCAAACTGTACCTCTCCATTTGTCGTTCATACTTTTATTTATGTCATATGATATATACCCATATTTTGTCATACTTGTTTTAGACTATTTGATTTTTCAATTTCTCCGTAATCTTTGAATTTAACATTGACCTCTGCTCTAGTTTCGTGAATGGAAACAATCCATCTGCTCTGCATGAATTAGTAAGTAGATTTTTTTATTGTGATATATATTTTAAAGGATCTTGATATAGTGTTTAGCTGTGTTGTCTGCTTATTTTATTTTTTCCTCTTCATATATAAAGGTTTAACATGCCCTCCTTTTTCCAGTCACTGATGACCATTATGTCTTTTGGATCCTCATTATGACTGTTCTTATGAATTAGGTTGTTGAATTGCCCAATGTCAGTTGGGAAGATATTGGAGGCCTCAAAAATGTTAAGAGGGAGCTTCAAGAGGTAGTTAGAGTTCCTGGAATGTATTAACATATATTTTCACCAATTCTGTTATTTTTTTTTCAGTTTGTTTACCAAATATCAATTTATTATGCAGACTGTGCAATATCCTGTGAAGCATCCTGAAAAGTTTGGTATATCCCCCTAGAACGGAGTTCTCTTCTATGGCCCCCTGATGTGGTAAAACTTTGTTGGCCAAGGCTATTGCCAATGAATGCCAGGAAAATTTCATCAGTATCAAGAGTCCTAAATTACATACTATGTGGTTTGGAGAGAGCGAAACCAACGTATGAGAAATATTCGACAAAGCTTGTGGGTCTGCTCCTTTCGTCTTATTCTTTGATGAACTAGACATAATTGCTACTCAGCATTGTATAATGGCTTTCAAATGTGATTACCTATTTTCTTCCTCTTTTTGTTGAAAAAGGGTTAATTTTGACTTTCACCTCCACTTTATTCCAACTTTTGTGTTACACCCTTGCCTTTTAAAAACTGAGATAACCCCCCAAAAGTGTGGCTAAAACTCAATGTCATAAAATACCTTCAAATAGTGATTGAATTTTAGCAACACTCTCGATGTTATGTCTCAATTGTCGAAAACATGGGGTCACAACGTTGAAGTTTAAACGGAAATCAAAAGGACCCCAAAATATTGTTTCATTGATCCTGAATTAAATTGTTTTTTTGTTATATTATGCAGAGGGGAAGCAGTGTCGGGGATGAAGTTGGTGCTGCTGACTGAAATGGATGGAATGTCAGCCAAGAAAATAGTTTTCATTATGGGAGCTACTAACAAACCTGACATTACTGATCCTGCACTTTTGCATCTTGGTCATCTCGATCAATTAATTTACATCCCTATGCCAGATGAGGATTCCTGATTTTAGATCTGCAAGTCATGTCTGAGGAAATCTCCTATTTTGAAAGATGTGGACCTGAGGGATCTTGCCAAGTACAATCAACGCTTTAGTGGTGCTGATATTACAGAAATTTTGCCAATGTGAATGCAAGTATGCCATTAGAGAGAACATCGAGAAAGTGAGTTTATATGTTTCCTTTTATTGCAGATTGCTTCCTCTCTTGATATAATAGTGAAGTTAGGTCGATCAACAAATGATAAGATTACACATGTTAACACTAATAGACCAAATGCTAAATAACCCCTATAAATAGCCTAAAAATGTTTTTAGGCTATTTGAAAATATTCTAGGGACACCTCCATACCGCGCATCATGGTTCCGTTAGAAGTTAATTAAACTATATGCTTTATTTGACTTATTAAGAAATGTTTTCAGGGAGTATATCAATGTTATTATCACTCTGAGAATTCCTATGGAGCAACTACTTATTTGATTATTCATCCTGAAGGAAATATTCTTGTATACAAGTGACTTAAAGTTTTCTAAATTCACCACATTGATGGTATCTTTAACTCTTACACTAAATCTGGTCATTTAAGTAAAAAGGACTTAGGAATTTGAGGGAAGTTCAATGGAAGATGGTGTTTTCTTGTACTGAAATGTTTGGTAGAGATGAGTTTGACATAAACAAAATGTCTATCGTATTATTTTGCAGTCCTCGATACACGGAGAAACTTACACGTAACATTGAGATGTTGGGTGGATCTCGATACATGTTTCACACCCACAAGTATGATGACATGACCTGAACCAATGAAATTTATCTTTGTAAATTTTTAGGATATATTGATTTCTCTTTTCCTAATCAGGGATGACGTTGCGGCTCATGAAAAGTGGTCAAAGCGGTTCTGTTGTGAAAGAATTCTCCACTTCAAAGAGGTATGGTGAATTACTTTTTTATGGTTTTTGAATAGGTAGTATTTTTTTCTTCATGTGGAACTCCATAAGAATAATATCTTGGGTGAGAATTGTCTGAAAACAATCAATTTTTTAATAAAATTCTTGCCATCTTCTTCATATTTTTCGTATCATAAACACACTAACCTGACAAAACACTAGCCCCCAAACATTCCACCACAATCACTGGTTGTCACCTTCCAGCTCACCACCAGCCATAGCACCCGCAAATAAAAAAACACGCACTGCCCAAACCCATTTCACCTCCTTCCCCAAGTGCCAATTTTTGCTATTTTTTACTCCTCAACTTTCTTGTTGCTTTACTTAGATTTAACAGTAGGCTTTTCTTTTCCTTGTGTTTGCAAAGAACTTTTTGAAAAACAGAAGAAGATAATAAAATTATCGTTGTTGTCGTTGAGAAGAATGATAAAGAATTACATCGTGAGCTTTTGTTCTGACTTCTGTGTTCACCCACCCACCCACCCACTTCTGTAATAAAATTGAAATACACCTCCAAAGCATTGTTAAAACTCAGGAAATGTCACTTTATAAATGTCTTTTATGTGCTTTAGAGATGCTTACGAGGGTGTATCTCAAATTTCTAGAAAAGTGTGGTGGTGGTGGCGTGGGGTGGGATGGGGGATTTGACTTTTACACAATTAACTGAAATTCTCAGCGTATACATTGACTACAATTTGCATACTAGTCTTAAATCTATTCCTAATAATCGACATAGAACATGGACCGGGCATTAACCAAAGCTTTGTGTAGTCATTTCTACGTAATGTTATCGTATCCTACATCCATGAGTCAGTACTCGTGGTTTACATAACTCAGGTATTCTTTGTATTGCTTTTAATTAGAAGTGAATGAAATAAGCAAATAAAAAAATATCTGGCAAAAGTAGGATGTGAGGACCTACATAAGTGAAAATAAATGGAGCAAGGGCCCACATCATGTTTTGTAAGTGGGATGTGATGTAAAAGATCATATAATAAGATCATAATATAATAATCATACAAAAGTAGGATGTGACGACCTACATAAGTGAAAATAAACGGAGCAAAGGTGCCACATCACTAAAACTAATTAGTAGAAAACGGAGTTGTCTAGTTAAATTTCCTGCCACATTATTTTGTTATCAACTTTTTGTGTGGATTTTGTGCGCCTAAAATTACTGAAACGCTTGGTAGGATAAATGTTGACTATAGATATCCCTTATGTAAAATAAATTAGAAAGGATAAACAACCTAAAACACATACAATAATTGCAATGCCTTGCGAATGGTCTAAAAAAGCGTATATTCCATTAATGAAAGCAACCATCATTGATGCCACTGCGGTAATAACCATTGTGGTGGCAAAGACTATGTGCTTAGAAGTTTACGCTCTTCTTTAACATATCCCAGGACGAAGTAAATGAATACAACACAACTAGAGCACACCACAACTATAGTATCCGTAATGATAAATGCTATAAAAGCTTGCCTTTTAAGAGTCACTTATTTGTTTATGTCCTTTAGTTTTAATGTTTTTCCTTGGACCCGTTTGCTTGCCTTTTAAGAGTCACTTATTTTTTTATGTCCACAATCACATAAAACTGTTGCTAAATTTGACTTTCGTGATGTTACTCAGGTTTTTATTAGACTCTCATGAGTAGTGTTATTTCATCTTCTGCCGATTGGAATGATGAAGTGGTAGAAGCTTTGATTTCGTTTTTTATGCACTTGAAGAGCCATTTGGCGATGAGGCGGTGAGTACTGGTAATGGTCTCTTGAGGGAACTAGTGACAATGCTCTTATCGATACGATTTCCTTGCCATACTAATAGGGTTGTGTCACAAGTGTATTTGGATACAATAACTAGATGTATGAAGTTCGTTAAGGAGAATACTCAATATATACCTTTGGTTCTTGTTTCAACTCTTGATGAGAGTGTTTGTTTATGTCGAACATATCATGAAGTATTGTATGAAAGTGTTTGGATATAATTTTTATATTTTTAGTCATTCTTATTGTTTGTTATATGTGAGGTTGGTGGTATGTGGTGGATAATTTTTATTTTTTTTAATATTTTAATTTATGTAAGTGTTCATAACACTTACAAAATGAACATTGTTTTCCTTCATATTAATATTTGTAAGTGTTTTGAACCGTTACAAAATATATATATATATATATATATATATATATATATATATATTCTTTTCCATGTGTTCTAAACACTTGCAAATAAAAAATTTGTAAGTGTTTAAAACACTTGCAAAAGTTTAATATGTAAGTGTTCAAAACACTTACAAAGTATTTTGTAACGGTTGCCCGAAACGGATATGTGTTCCCAATGAACACTTACAAATGATATTTGCAACGGTTTTGAACACTTATAATTGTTTTGCAACGCGCCAATTTGTAAGTGTTTTAAACACTTGCAAATCGCATTTGTAAGTGTTCAAAACACTTACAAATCTCCTGTTTTGGTGTAGTGTATACACTATACCGAACCGAAATATCAGGTTGGACCGGTCCGAAGGTTGAATTTTATAATTATCCAATATTTCATCTAGAGTCTTGCATGGCTAAAACTCTTGTAATTTCGTAGGCTATTCATTCAAAACGATTCCCAAACATAGGGGAGCTTATTTTACATAGTTTTAGAGAGAGAAAGTAGAGAAGAACCTTAGAAGCTCAAAAATTACAGTTGTTAATTCTCAATTATAATTTTTGCAGTAAAGTTGAATTCTTTCTCTTCTCTATTGTTTGATTTCAATAATTCTTGCATGATTAGTTTATTCCCACTAGATATTACATCTTTATTCTTCTTTAGAAGTAATTTCATCATGAATTCAGTTACATGCACCGTAGAAACCCCAGTTTTTATTAATTGCACCATACTAGGCTAGACTTTTAGGGGTTGGGATGCATGAACCCAAGTCGATGTTGTTTGCATGTGTGGTGATCACAACCGTTGTTAGACTTTTGATCTCGTTTGCCCTAGGTAATCAGGATGCTTAAGAGTGCAACGCGCGTGTAGCTACTATAACACCGTTTTATTCTTACTTTTGATTATATATGGTGCGAGTTTGTACCCTCATATATGTAATGCTTGAGATTAATAAACACTGGATTTAATCAATTATTTAATTCATAACTAGTTTTATAGACGGTAAACGTACTAGGATTGGGGGATTATATTCTAAACTATTTTTCCCATTCATACTTAGTAAATCATAATTAGCTTACTCTTGCATGTTTAGTTTCATAATTAGTTTAATTTACTTGCATTTAGTTGATAGAAAGTTTCCCACTTTGATCATTTATTTTTATTTCTTTTTAGAGTCAGGTTAGGGTTGATCGTGTTACCGTTCATCGTCATGAGTAAAATCTTCACAAAACAGGTATTTATAGGCAAACACGAATTTTGAGGCAATAAAAAGTCATTAGAATGAGATCATCAGGTCATTTGAACGAGATGTCTATCTCATTCGAAGTGACCATTTAACGATCCAAAAAACTAAAATAGTACACCTTTGTTTGAACCGTATTAGATGTAGGCCATCAAACAACATATCAAACAACATGACCATGTCATTTTAACGACAAGGTAAAGTCATTCTAACGACTTCATGCGAAAAATATTTTTAAATTTTAAATTATATTAAAAAACTATTTAAAAATGCCTCATTTTGATAAAAATCGGTTTAGAAAATTACTCCAATACTTAGCAAAAAAATCTACGAAACACAAAAAAATATCCTTATTAAAATTATGTCAAGTCGTAGAATATGCTGAAGATGCTTGATAATCGGATCCGTCTTCTTGAACTTGTGAACTTAAATTACCTTGACGAATGTAATGGGATACATCATACTCAATGTAAACTAGAATCTATGGACAAGTCCTAGAATCTAGGGGTAATGATGGAAAATTTGCCCTTACAATGGCGTAACCACATATAGTCAAATCCTGCTTAATTAATTACACCCCACAATTAAACATAACATGCGATACAAATAAATCACAGAGAGTGCAAATATAATCATCATCTAAATGAGAATTTTTCTTACTACCAGTTCCTTAAAGTAATAATTAATTTCAATTTATTATGTATTCTCCCAATTAATAAATAAATACCCAAAAATGGGAGGTATTACAAATTGGTATCATGACTATGAAGAAAACATATCCATTTTTATGGATGGAAAACACCTACAAGAACATATTAGTTGACATTATTTTATGATAATTTATATTTTATGAATATTATGCTTTTTAATTATTATTTTTTAGAGTATGCACACTTCATTTTATCTTTATAATAGACTGGTAATGTTTGTTTTATAATATCAAGTGGTTGAATAAAATTGATTTTTCCCATTTGTATATTCTCCATTTTATTAATATTAAGCGTGTAAATAAATATTCTAAAATATATGTACAATGACGCTCTTCAACACACCATAGAATACAACTAAATATTTATCACTTAAGTACATTGGGTTGGGTTAGGCGGGGTCATTCTAAAAAACCTGACCCAAAATGTTATGACTCAGAATACTTAAGTAATGATAAGTAAGGTTTATTGTTTGGTGTGTTAAATGTGGTGTGTTAAAGAGCCTCACCATATATATATATATATGTGTGTGTGTGTGTGTGTGTGTGTGTGTGTGTGTAGAGTTGATCTTATTGCTATTAATGGTGAATAGACACTTTGAAATGAATGACTTAAGTTTTCATCAACACAGATTTCTCCCCAACATAATATTAATTTTTTAGCAGACCCGATGACAATGCTCAAATTTTAAGAGAAACTAAAAACTTTTCTTTCTTGTCGTGTGAGTTTCTTATAGTATTTTTTTGGTCTAGGGTAAATATAAAACTGAAAACACATAGTATATTGTTAAAATCCAAACCTTTTTTGTATCATTTCGATCATTCTCAATCCGAATTGTTGTAGATTATTAGTGTTCAGAGATTGCGCTATGAAATGTAATGCATTACGACTAAGGTAAGAAAATGTTAACGTTAAAATGTACACATAAGATAGTATTAACGATTAAGGAAGTATGTTAATTGAAGAAACAAATATGAAATAATACTATCTTAAAATCCAAACGTTCTTCCTATGTACATCCGCAATGCCATTTTTATCGATCTCACTTTAAAATATGTTATATTGATTGAAGAAAAATATAATACAATATATCGTAATGTTAAATCATGAATAATGACTTATAAGTTAAAGTGAAAAAAATGTTCTTAGTATATTACAACGTTAATTCCATATTGACTAAGGAAAAAATATATATAAGAAAAATGTTTACATATGATTTTAAAATATAAATAAATATATAGAACATAATATTATAAGCAAGAAATAACTTATTATTTTCTCTAAATTAACTCAACCTACAACAAATACATATGTTTTAAAAAAATCATGATGTTAATATATATATTGAAAAATTTATGGAGATAATAATTTACCTACCGATATATACTCAAGAAAACGTGTCATTTTTTCTTAATAAACTTGTAGTTACTCGTTGAAAAAAGTAACACAAATTAGATATTACACATTCAATTGCAAAACATATACCAACACATTGTATGTATTATCTTAATAACCTGCCAGCTTTATGTCAACTTATTTACTAACACTTAAACCAATACACTAAGGGAAAAACAAAAGCAGAACTACCCCCACCCCGAACACACACACACACACACACACATATATATAGAGAGAGACACACACACACACACACACACGAAGCATGACAAATTACTTGTGGTTAATGTTAGAGGTGTCAATTCTATGAACAATATAAAATGAGACAAAATTCATACAATGTGTTGCATTTGTGTCAGAGTTTTTTCATCAAAAAGTCGTATTATGATGTTTTATCGTCTTATCCATGTTTTTATTCATATTTGTGTGTTATAGTGTTTAATTGTATTAGTCATATCGTGTCATGGTGTCCTCTCACGTTGTAATGTTAAACAGAAAATCTCGCATAAATAAAGTAAAATAAGGCCACAGTTTACGCTACCCACACACATAATCTGTACACATATATAATACCCCCACATATAGACACAAATTAACATTCTTTAAAATACGTCATAGAAAGAGTACTTGAGTCTACCAAAATAACTTCATAAAACGGATAATTCGAGGACGACACACAAAATAGACACATTTAGTGTGACACACAGGGGCGGAGCTACAGTGTCACGAGTGGGTGCGGGCGCACTCACTGAAATTCTGATTTTTTTTTTTTTTTTTTTTTTTAATATATACATACCTATGTGTAATAACTTAAATGTTGAGGTTAAAAATCGTAATTTTGGAAACTTATTTCTATACCCACAAGTTGTGAACATCAGCAGCCGGCCCTAATAACACAAGGAGAGCAGCAAACTTATTTCTCCCTCTCTCTCTCTCCCTTGCAAAAACTCTAAAAGGTATGTCTTTTCTTTATCTCATATATGCTCTCTCTCTCTCATAAATTATATGGATATCACTGATGAATGGGTCTTTAGAGGTTGTTTTTAAAGCTTTGTTTTAGAGGTTGTATATATCACGTTAATGCTATGTTAGATGCTTTTTTTATTTTTTTTTATGGATAAATGTTGTGTTAAGTTTCTTTATATATCTATATAATTTAGTAATTAATTTTGGAGTTTAATTAATGTTTAGTCCCTAGAAAATGTTCCATTTAATGTTTTTTGGTACAATATATTTTCAAAAATAATTTTTATTCTTTAAAAAAAGTTTCATTTAATTTTTAGTCCCCAAAAAAATGTTCTATTTATTGCTAATCTCACTACTAAGGACTAAATGTTATTTTAAAAATATGTTGGTACACAATTATCAATCAATATTTTTTTGGTAGACTATTCTAATTGACATATACTATTTTTTTGGTAGACAATATTTTTTTGTGATGATTGTGGTATTACATTATTTTTTTTGGTATATAAAATTGTTGGAAAACTGTTAAAGCATATTTTGAAATTGTTAAAGCACTCTTAATGTTATTGGTGCACAACATATTCTGTTTTTAATGTTATTGGTGTATAAAATTGGTGTATAACTTATTTATGTTAGATTAATTCTGTTTTTTCTATTAACTTCAGAATATGTTGAAGTATTTTAAAAAAGCTAAAGAGTCATCCTCGACTCCGCCTCCACCGCCTCCATCTTCGCCTCCACTGCCTCCATCTTCGCCTCCACCGCCCATAGTGGAGACAAATTTTGAGGAGTATCCATCCGATCCGGGGTTGAGAAAAAGCATTCATAGCTTTGGTGCTAAAGAGAAAAAAATATTCGAATGTATTACTTGCAAAAAGGCCCATGTCAACCTAAGAATCATGTGTTCCCTTGGCGTTTATGCGGCAATGAAAGACGTAGATTCATCTCATCATGGTTTAGCGATCACTCTTATTGGTTGGAATATAGCATACAAAAAGATGCGGCATTTTGTTTGTGTTGTTATCTTTTCAAATGTGAGAATGGTGATCAAGGCGGTGGTGATGCGTTTGTTGTTAAGGGGTATACAAATTGGAGAAAGAAAGATAGGTTTAATGTGCATGTTGGAGAACCACTTAGTGTTCATAATCAATGTTTGAGGGCGTGTCAAGATCTAATGAACCAAAAACAACACATTGACATTGTGTTGTCTAACCATTCCAATCAGACTCGAATGGACTATCGTATTCGTCTAACTGCAACAGTTGATTGTATTAAATTCCTTTTGCGCCAAGGGATGGCTTTGCATGGTCATGATGAGTCTCAGGAATCTTTTAATTAAGGAAATTTTCTCGAACTGTTACGATTTCTTTCTAGGCACAATGAGGAGGTCAATAGAGTGTCACTTCAGAATGCCCCTGGAAATCATACGCTAACATCACCCATGATTCAAAAAGACATAATTAGTGCCATAGCGAATGTGACTACAAGGGATATTCTTCGTGAACTTGGTGATGGTTTATTTTCTATCTTAGTTGATGAGGCGCGTGATGTATCAGTGAAAGAACAAATGGCCATTGCTCTACGGTTTGTTGACTCAAGAGGGTGTGTTGTTGAGCGTTTTCTTGGCATTGCACATGTTAGAGATACGACTGCCTTATCACTAAAGGCATCTATTGAATCTCTTTTTTCCCGTCATGGTTTGAGCATTTCGAGTTTACGGGGCCAGGGATATGATGGAGCTAGCAATATGAGAGGCCAATTTAATGGCTTGAAAAGTTTGATATTATTAGAGAATGAAGAAGCTTATTATGTACACTGTTTTGCACACCAACTTCAATTAACACTTGTAGCTGTCGCGGAGGGACATAGAACTATTTCTACATTTTTTGATATTATTTCCCTTTTATCAAATATTGTTGGAGCTTCATGTAAGCGAAGAGACATACTACGAGAGAAACAATTTGAGAAAGTTGTTGAAGGAATCTGCAATGGTGATATATTGACTGGCAAAGGCATGAATCAAGAAATGGCAATGAGGCGAGCTACAAACACACGTTGGGGTTCTCATTACGGTACACTTTTAAGTTTGATTCATTTGTTCTCGTCGGTCATTGATGTTGTTTTAATTGTTGAGGATGAAGGGACAAATGACAAGCAAAGAGGTCATGCTGAGGGGCTTTTGAAGAATGTGCAATGTTATGACTTTGCATTCATTTTACATTTAATGAAAAATATTTTGTCAATTACAAACGATTTGTCCCAAGCTTTACAGAGAAAAGATCAAGAAATTCTTAATGCCATGAATCTAGTGAGAATAACAAAACAACAATTGCAAGATATGAGAGATAATGGGTGGGAATTGTTGTTAGTTGAAGTCTCATTATTTTGTGTCAAATATGAGTTGGATATTATACAAATGGAGGATTTGTATGGATTTTGTGGAAGGTCAAAGCGTAATGTTCATGGAAAAACAAATCTCCACCATTATCGAGTTGAAATGTTTTATGCGGTGATAGATTTACAAATTCAAGAGTTGAACAATCGTTTTACTGAGGCAAATATGGAGTTGTTGTTGTGTATGGCCTGCCTTGATCCCTTTGATTCATTTGTTAAATATGATGCAGAAAAATTGCTTCGATTTGCTGAATTTTACCCATCAGATTTCACTCCTATGGATTTAATGCATATTAAGCGTCAACTTGGAACCTATATTATGGATGTACGCTCTGACGATCGATTTGATAGAGTTGAGGGGATTGGTGGGCTAGCTAAAGTACTTGTTCAGACAAAGAAGCATACTTTATATCCGTTGGTATATTTACTCGTGCAACTTGCATTACTTTTACCCGTTGCTACTGCGACAGTTGAAAGAGTTTTTTCTGCTATGAAGATTGTTAAGACTTCACTTCGTAACAGATTGGGGGATGAGGTGATGAATGATTGTTTGGTGGCATATATCGAAAGAGATGTCTTGGATGATATTGACACTGAAGATATCATTCAATTTTTCCAGAAAATGAAGTCTAGGAGAGTTGCATTTTAATAATTATCATATGATATTTTGATAATGGTTTTAATGTATGGTTTTTTTGTTGAAAATGAATATTAATGCATGTTTTTTTTTTAAATTTACTTTAGTACTAGATTTATGCCTAATATAGTTAAAATAACTATAAAAAAAATCGCCTCGGGGGCTCCCGCCCCCGAACCCCCGGGATACGTCAGACATATTTCGCACCCACTAACTCACAATCCTGGCTCCGCCACTGGTGACACACTATCGTGTCACACTTGTATTGGCTTGTGCTAAGGCTCCATTGTTTTTGGTACGAACATAAGCCAATGTGCATGCAACATGTTCGTTTTACCACTAAGAACTAACATACACATACGACAAATATAAATAACACATGATATATATATATATATATATATATATATATATATAGATAGAGAGAGAGAGAGAGAGAGAGAGAGTTCTCACACTACTAACTTATTATTTTCCAGAAACTATAAAAGTAAACAAAAAAATGAGATGAACTTAGAAAGAGGGAGGAACAACATTCTCACATGTACAAATAAAAGAAAAATATGTATATAGAGAAAGATGGTTACAAAATTGCTAATTTTTAGATTTTTAATAAAAGCAAGAAAAAAATAGAAAACATGGATAATTTTGAAGAAAACATAGATATAGAGAGAACACATTCTCACAATATGCATAGAAAAAAAACTGATGCAAAGAATGGCATAGAGAACGAGAGAGGGGTGATATGAACAAACAAAAAGAGATACAGGTAGCTGAATGTCATCGAATGATTGATAAAGGACGGTCAAAGAGAGAGAGAGTGAAAGAGATTGGGATGTGAGGGAGATATATAAGTTCCTAGAATTTGAAAGGATTGAAATTTACAAATATGCCAACCTTATACTAAAGCACGAATAAAGAAATTATAAAAATATGTTAAATTTAATTTTTTTGAACAAAAGGATCGTTCATAAAATGTTGATGCAAAAAGTTCATAGGTTAGAGAACATGTGAAACCCTAAAATGTTGAAGACGAATGTCCATATGCCAAAGGAGCTCAGGAACCCAAAATATTAAAAACGAGGGCCCATAAGGTGAAGGAGTTTAGGGAACTCAAAATATTGAATCTGAAGGTCTATAAGATGAAGGATATATGAGACCCTAAAATGTTAAAGCTAAAGGTGCGTAGGCCAAATGAGCCACGGGACCCAAACAAGTTAAAGTCTAAGGCTCAAATGTCAGAGTAGTTAAAGGAACTGAAAATGTTTTATCAGATGGTCCGTAGGCATAAGGAGATGATGGGCCCCAAAATTTTGAAATCGAATGTCTATAGGTAAAAGGATATAAGAGATCCTAGATCTTGAGTCGATGGTCCATCAGCTAAAGGAGATTGGGGACCCTTAAATTCTTAAGATAATGGCTTATTGGATGAATAAACGGAGGGACCTAAAAATGTTGTAGTCTAAGGTCTATAGGATGAATGAGATGAGGGACCCCAAAATGTTAAAGCTAAAAGAGTATGGTGAAAATTATTTATAAGGTAATTTCCTTTGAGTTAAGAATTTTTTATCCTTCTTTATTCCGTCATTATGTATTATGTCATATGGGAAGTTTATACTAACAAAGTCCAATTCTTACTTACATGAGGTTAAGATCTCACTAGATATCTTTCACCTTAAACATCTATCAAGTTGGTTCGTTCTCTCTCTCTATTATACTCTCAACATTTCCAATGATTTAGTGCGTAGTTCATTAGTGTTCTTAATCTCCGTTGAATTTTCCTATAAGAATAACCTCCTCTAGATATATTTTCAACATGATTTAGTTACTCATTCTAGTTTTGCCGCTACTTTCAAATTTTGTATAGAAAATTTATTGATATTTGTTCATGTTCTTTTTAACACCTCGTATTTTTAAGAATACATAAATTATACGCGTCGCAGTGATTTAATTAAATTGAAAAATAACGTGAATTTAAATAAATATTAATTAGCAACAAATGGATTAAAATTTATGTTTTATTATATTCACTTGTGTGATACGTAAATTAAATTTCATTTTTTTATATTAC
Organism: Sambucus nigra; assembly: GCA_949130495.1. NCBI lineage: Eukaryota > Viridiplantae > Streptophyta > Magnoliopsida > Dipsacales > Adoxaceae > Sambucus > Sambucus nigra. Next base: position 343,265,197 of record OX422207.1, on the reverse strand, counting down.
ATTATAAGTGAGTAAAACAATGGGTTAACAATATCTTATTCAGGAGGCGTGTGGGGTCATGTTGGGAATAAGATGGTAAATTGATGATGGGTGAATCAGATGATGATTTTGAGTGCACGGCTGAACCGGAATAGGTCAAAATAGTCAAAACTAAATCCCCGGTGGTAATGATTGGGTTCTAGGGAATTTTTAGACCTGTCGGAACTCGTACATGAGCATTTTAGTCATTTAAAAGTAATGTAAAAAGGAAAATTTGCGATTAAACTTATATAATGAAGGGTTAGGATAATATGGTTAGTCATTTTACAATACCAAAGATTTTTGCTTGGTTATATAAAAGTTTATAGAGAAATTGAAGAGAAAGGAGATGAAAATTCAAGAGTTCATGAAAGAAACTCAAAGGGCACTCTAGAAAGGCTATGAATTGTGAAGAACTTGAAATTTTTTTGGGCCTAGGATAATCATCAAAGGAAGTTTTTCAATGAAATTCAAACTCTTCAGGTGTTTAAAGGCAAGTAATTATCTTTCTAAATAATTATGTGTAGTATTCAATTCATATCATGATTAGGAAAGGATTTTTGGGTGGGATTCATGGGAATTTTTTTTAAGGAAATGATTTCATAATAAAATGGTGCAATTTATTATATTGAAATCTGAATATTTGAATCCCATGTTGGCAGATGAGTTATTGATTTAGTAGATTGAGAAAATAATGGATTGTTGTGATATTGGGAGAATTTTCTATTACTTGAAAATTAAGAATAAATCCCATGTAGAGATCATGTGTAAATGAATTCTATTCTAAAATGATTGTGTTTCATATCTAGGATTCATGATAATTGTTAATCATTGAGGAAAATATGATTTGGGTTTCATTCTTTTGGGTTAAACTTTGCTAAAAATCGAAATGGGAAGAACTGGCGATATCAGTAATCAAGCCAAACCGATTCGACATACTGTTACAACGAAGTTGGGTTAATTGATATATTTTGGTAGTGATTTGGTTATTGGTTAAACTATAATGTTCGGGAATGGAAATAATTATTGGCTAGTACTACGAGTGATAGGCACGGTTTGCCGATGTTTTGGAATATACATACATACATATATATATATATATATAGTGGTTCTCATGCATACCCCAGTTTGCATACCGCTGGCGCGGACCAATTTTGATAAAATAGTAAAAAAAATATTTTTGATGTAATTTTTTTTTTATAGTTTCTAAACATTTCAATAGGACCATAAAAAAAATTCAACTCAAAATGAATTTTTTTGCTATTTTAAAAAAATCGGTCAAACTTTGTCAGTTTTTAACAACTTAAAAACAACTTAAAAATTGACAAAGTTTGACCGATTTTTTTAAAATAGCAAAAAAAATCATTTTGAGTTGAATTTTTTTTTATGGTCCTATTGAAATGTTTAGAAACTATAAAAAAAATCAGCCCGAAATTATTTTTTTTTACTATTTTAAAAAAATGGTCCGCACGGAGGGTATGCAAACTGGGTATGCATGAGATCCTTTCTGTATAAATATATATATATATATATAAATATATATATATATATATATATATATATATATATATATATATATATATATATATATATATATATATATATATATATGTGTGTGTGTGTGTGTGTGTGTGTGTGTGTGTGTGTGTGTGTGTGTGTGTATGATATAATTGAATGAACATACCATTATAGTGTTATCATCAAGGGTCGCGCAATGTGGGTGATCTTCCCTGGCAAAAAACAATAGGCTATATATCGAACCCATGTCATAAAGCCATGCATGCCCTTGTAAGTTGGAGTCCGAATAAGGTAATTTTGGTTATGACTCACTATCTTTAGGACTATGACCACCTCCAACACGTTTGCGATTTGTCGGCTTCGGTGTGAGAGGTTGACCCAGTAACCCAGGATGATGTTTGTATGCCTAGTATATGATAGCATTTTAGAGACCCTCTTCCAGTGGGAGATTACTCCGAGGGATGGCAGTTATATGCGATATATGTGTGCTTATTATTTTATAGAAAATGCATATATATGTGTGTAAAGTAATATATATGGTCTTTAGACATTAATTATGGATAATAACGTAAGAACTAGTGAAAGTTATTAGAAACGAATTAATAGATTATAACTATGAATTAAAATTATTAAATAGTTGTAAAAATAAATTTTATAAAATACGCGTGACACAGGGTATCATATGTACTTGAGGATATATTGGGACTAGTTGGGTTGGCTAGCATAACTCAAAATGTATACGTTAGGTGCACACTGCAGTTGAGGGGTGAGGATTATCTCATATGAGTGTGACACCAATTTCAATATGGAAGAATGTATTCATAATCATTATGAATTTTAATTACTTGAAAAATATTTTCAAAAGGTTTTGGGCTCTGACCCATGAGAAAAAAAATTCAAAAATTTTTAGGTGTCCAGCCATGGGGGTGCCAAGCATGATTATCACTTCTAGGTTATCAGCGCTGCAACAGTTGTGAAGTAGTGCAGGGATCGTTTAGTCATTCCTACCTTTGAGATTCCACATAGGATTCAGTCAGTTATGCTTCTGTCATATAGTCCAATATCAGTTATATTTTAGTTTTATTTAATTCCGTTGTATGGGATTATTATATTGGATTGTAAACCGATGGTTTATTCGGTTAATGTATTTTATTATATTTTATTTTTCATATATGATTATGGATTTAATTATTTATTTTTCATGTTGATAGCGAATGGTTTTATATATGTTAATTTAATTAAAGTTTAAATTGACACGACTTGATTAATAAAATGTGGTTAGTAAGAAATTGGAGATTCGATAGTGATGCTAAAAATGAGCCGTTCAAGATTATTGTTTTACTTTAGTAGAGGGATGGCCACCTATTATTTTAATAAGAGGGTTTTCAGAGATGGTATCCGAGCATCAGGTCATAGTCTCCTAAGGATCTATGTGGACTCACTACATTTTAGTGTTGCTTTTCTTTGATATAGAACCTTATGCATAGGATTATTGGTTCCTATTGCGATTTACGTTCTTCTACTATTGCGTATAATTAAAGTGAATCGCATACGAGTTTAGTTGGGTTGCATATTCCGAACAATGGAGGGAAATTAGCGAGGGCCGTTAGGAGGAATGTAGGAGGAGAGGCCCAGCTATAGCTGCAGAATAGTTGGAAAACAGTGACAACATCAGAGGATGCCACTACTACGGCTCATGAAGTTAATGTTATGAAGACCAATGTGGTGAAGTAGTTTCCCAAACTCTGCCACAGAGGACGATGACAGTAATTCGGACTAACCCAGCTTAGTCAGTATAGGAGAGAGTCAACGGGGCCATTTAGAAGGGCCGTCCGCCAGAATATCCGTTAAATGAGGACAATGTATTAATTAACCATTGGAATATCCAAAGGCATTTGAGTATGGTGGAGTGTAGTGACACTCAAAAACAAATTTTGGTGATTATTTGTTTATCTCGTAAGAGCATCGTTACAGCAGTGGGAGTTAGCCACCACATTTGAGAAAAGATATACTATAAATATCGAGAAATTTGGGTGCGATTCAACAACAAGTCCGTTCATCATCTATTCAAATAGAGATGCAAAGAAAGTTTCAATATGGGTCATAGGAGGGGCGGACAGTGTTCTAGTATAATGAAGAATTTACTTATTTAGTGAACTTCGTACCCGACGAGGTGGATATGAAAGCGAACAGGTTCCTTAAGTTGATAATGGAATCACGGATAGAATTCGCCAATGCTTACGATGAGGATGTGGCTAGCATGACTTATGCTAAGGTTGTCAATGTTGTACTAATAACGTGTAAATATCAATTCTTCCATGTGGAGGGAGATAAAAGTGAACAGTTGAATAAAATCATTAGTAGTGGGGCACTATAGGGCGGAATCCAAAAGAGGGACCCATTTAAATGGTTCAGATCAAAGGATTTTTGATCGAGTAAAGGTGGATTTAGACAGGGCCATCGGGTCCAGCAATGTGTTCCACAGGGCCGGCGGAGCCAAAGGATAAACAAAGGTTTCCATCAGGACCGAAGAAAGCAGAGCCAGAGAGTAAAGAAGTCTTAATATGACCAGTGCGGCTAGAGACATGGGGATTATATTGGAAGGTGTTTTATATGTGGAGAGAAAGACCACATGCGTTGATCTTGTTCATAGAGGGATGGGGGACAGGACAGGGTGCCCAATATGGGGAACCGTTATAACATTTTTGGCTTAGTTTAAACATGATTATTACATCAATGAATCATTTGAATAGCCAGTGTTATTGTCAATGGAAGGTGTAATTTTTATCTGTCGAAAAATGGGGTAAGTTTTGTGTGACATGAGTTCGTCACAGTATTTTGTTATAATCAAATTCGCATGTGAGACAGGTTTGGTGGATGTGTCATTAGTATCATTATTGTGTGTTTATATTTATTGTTGAGTAGCGAACATCTCTTTAGTCCCAACTTTTGGGGAGCAGATGCGAACACTAAGAGGATTTGTTTTAGTGAATTTGCTCTTAAACTGTGTCACTTGCAAAAGGGTCGAGACCACATACATACTATATTTTAGTAGAGACTTCGAAGAGTATAGTTGTCTCTTATTATTTGATACCGGTGCATAGGGAATATACTAATGTGATTCGGGGTATAAAGAGTTTACTGTCGAGGGGGATATTTATCTCGTTATTAATATAGCGATGGAGACTTAGTGATAGTGCGATCGCCACATTGTAAGACTCCTTTAGAGATGTGGGATTTAAATAATAGACTTATACGTTTGAGGAAAGGATTTTGAGTGCCTCAGTTATGTTCTTTGATGTTAAAGGACCTTGATAATCGATAATGCTAGGTGATAGGGCATTAGGGAAATTCCTTAGTTGGATTATAATTTGTGTGACGTTCCATACATGAACCTTAATAAATGTCAGGAGATAGGAGTCGTTGTTGGATGCTAGAGTAATGATGATCATTGTACGTATGGAGAAAATGCTTCGAGATAGGAGTTATTATACGATATAAGGCTGATGTAATCGTGTAATGTTGTGTATGAAGCACTGGGGAAATTTTTACACCACTAGTGAATAGATGGGATAATATTGAGGATAATTAAATGGAGATTAGGAGGGTAACTGAGTATAACCTTATGGTATATCCACGTTGAGCATGCGGGCTCGAGTTTAAGATAAATATGTTACGTCTATAATGTTTGTGCGAATATGCATGGGATATAGGGTGTATGGGCTCTCTGGTTAGTTTGGTTTTCAAAATCATCAGAATTAAGGTGGCATGATAATATAGGTGTTAAATTGTACGCCTGTGGGGCAATAGAAGAAGAATTGAAAGAACAAGGTTGACTGAACTTTGGTTGAGGAAGAAGATAGTCCGTCTATATATATATATATATATATATATATATATATATATATATACATACAGCAAGGAGAGCTATTACCCTCGAGATAGGTTGAAAGAATGGGCAGACATAGGCGAGGGGGCTCTCTAGCCAATGGAGGATTTAATAATTTTGGGAATTAGAGCGGAGGCATACTTAGTCAAATTCTGAGGATGGCTTACGCATAAGTAGGATGTTAATTTTAACAGGCAAGAAGGACCCAAAAAGTGCGTAGTTTGGAGTAGATGAATGGGTCATGATTTTTATAGTACCCCAATAAAGGGAGTAAGATATGCCCGGTGACATGGGATATCGAGAAAGTGAGTCAGTGTGGAGTGAGACATAGTGAAGTTGCCTTCAGTTGCACTACTTGTAGATGGGAAGAGGTTAGTTTGAGGCGATTCACTAGAATTATTGGTGATTTTAGTGAAAGAATGGACAAGTAGACTGATTAAGTTCATTCTTGGGTTACCAATATTGTGGAACAATCAAGATTACCTCTAGGCTGGTGAAATGTGTTGATCGAGAGGAAGAATTTATTATTAATTTGGAGAAGTTACACTATCGGATAGTGTGTCCATAGTTTCATTAAAGAAAAAGGAATAATTAGATACAAGGTGACGCCCAACATTGTTGTGAATTGGGATGAGATCCCTTAATCCCACCTCTGCTGGTGGTTAGTAGGATTCGATGGGGGCAAAGTTTTGATTGGATCAAGACGCATTACCATAGATCGAGGGGTAGAGAGGAGAGGTGACTAAAATGTTGGAGAATGCATGAGATGCATATTGTAAATAATAAGGTACTTAGGAGGAGTAATTACTCTGTTAAGGAACCTTTTGCGACTTTGTGTGAGAAATTTTGTGATAAAACCTAATTAAAAGAGGGGGGAATAATAAGTTTTGTGAACTAGACATGATTTAGAGTCTGTCACCATGGATCGAGTTAATCGAAGTTATATTTGTATAGTTCTGGAACATCATAAGAGCAACATCATCAAGAATCGAAGAGTTAAAAACTGACATGAGTGGTCAGAAATTATTGTGGATATACATCATTAAAGGAATTCCGTGATTCAACAAGAATGGAAGCTTACAATGACGGAAGTGGGGGCCTTTTCCCCGGTATTTAGATGATAGAGCTAGTAGTGTATAGGCTTGTCTTATTAGTGCTTTTTGGCAATTTAACAATATTTTTTCTTATCGCCATCAAGATATCATTGTAAAATCATTTAATAGACTTTTTTCCAATCTTGGGTCTTAATGAGTAGGCCTTCAGGCACGATTGTCCCACTAGCGGGTGTATATCAGAAGAACCATAATATTATCATGACTTGATTTAGGGTATGTTCGGATGTCGTGCGGGTAAATATTCAAAGTTTTTGGTACCAGGCATATCCAAATTTTAGGGACAAAATTCATTTGCAAGGGTGAAATATGTAACACTCCACATTTTACGAATACTTAAATACACGTGTTGTAGTAATTCAATTAAATTGAAACATAAAATGAATCTAAAATAAATATTAATTATTGAGAAATAGATTAATATTTATGTTTTATTATATTTAATTGTGTGTTAAGTAAATGAAATTGTATTATCTCATATTACGTCGTAAGTGAGCAAAAGTGACAGGCTAATAGTATCTTATTCGGGACGCGAGTGTGGGTCGTATTTCGAATAAGATGGTAAATTGATGATGGGTGACTTGGATGATAATTTCCAATGCGCATTTATTCCAAAATAGGTCAAAATATTCAAAATTAAGTACCCAGTGGTAGTGATTGGGTTCCGAGGGCGTTTTAGACTCATCGAGACTCATTTAGGAGCATTTTAATCATTCGAACGGAGTGTGAAAAGGAAAATTTGGAATTTATTTATATAATGAAGGGTTAAGGTGATATGGTTAGTCATTTCACAATAACAAAGGTTTTCATTGAGCTATATCAAAGGTTAAAGGGAAACTGAAGAGAAAAGAGAAGAAAATTCAAGAGTTCTTTAAGTAAACCGAAAGGGTGTTCAATAAAGGCTAGGAATTGTGAAGAACTTGAAGATTTATGGGCTTGGGATATCATAAAAGGAGTTTTTTCAATCAAATTCAAACTCTACAAGTGTTTAAAGGCCAGTAATTATCTTGCTAAATAATTACGTGTAATATTCAATACATATCATGGTTCGGAAAGGATTTTTGAGAGGGATTCATAGACAATTTGGTTTCTGGAGAAATCATTTCATAAACAAATGGTGCGATTTAGTATATTGAAAAATGAAAATTTCAATCCCTTATGGATGGATGAATTATTGATTTAGTTGATTGAGAAAATTATGAATTTTTGTTATAATGGGATAATTTCCAATTATTTGAAAATTAAGAAAGAATCTTATGTAGAGATCATGTGTAGATGAATTCTATGCTAGGATTCATGTTTCATATTGGGAAAAATTAAGAATGAATGTGTTTCATATTTAGGATTCATGAGAATGCATAATAATTGAGAAAAAAATATGATATGGGATTGAGTATTTTGTGTTAAACTTTGCTGAAAATCGAAAAATGGAAGAACTGGAAATATCTATAAGGGTAAAACGGTTCACCCTTAAGTCATAGATAATCACCATGATCAAGAACTAGATGAGAAATAATTTAGGTCGACTCTAATATTTTTTGTCTTCCCCGGACTCCTCATGTTAAGGGTCCATTCAGAGTTCTCCGACAAGGGAATATGACTCTAATTTTAGCCCAATTATTCCTTATCGTTCAAATGACATATCTGTAGGTAGAAAGAAAATGATCCAAAATAAGGATTCATTTAAAGTTGTGATGAAAATCATCCTAGATATTAGCGGTCTCTGAATGTTTGAGAGTGATTTTCTAGTCGTGTCTTACTATAATACCTTATCTAGATTTGGTGATGAACATGGAGTCTTAATCTTATGGTTCATCTTCCACAAAGGTTTTTTATCAGCCAAGTGTTGAGGGAGGTCATACTAAGAGGCATACTGATTTCATTGAGATTATAGATTTCATGGATGAGGAGTATCATGAGGAATTATAACATAATCCCTTTGGGAAATTAGCCACATGTTTCCTCCCCCTCATATCTAACGTTGCTTAGTTATTTATGAGGATTATGAGATATATATGAGTGATTTCACTAGGGATTTCCTTTATATGATCCTATCAACCAATTTATGGCCATTAGGATACAACATAACTATGGCATAAGTTCGGAGATGGCGGTGATATGTTTTGAGGGTGAGGAGATGTGTATGACCCGAGGAATCAAATAAAATATTTTTATATGATGGAATTTTCAAGATTAGGTTTATGATCCTTTTCCACCCTTATATAAGGCATATTCTCTCTGCGATAGGGACAACATATTCAAAGTTAGACCCAAATTCCTAGACAATCAACATTAACTCTTCTAAGAACATATTTCTTATCATGTCCATTTTTTATAATTGGCTTAATTCTAGACAAAATAAATTAAGTCTAGGCTAGTTTTATTATGAATTTTAATTGAGCCTACGACAAAGTTCAAGTCCAAGAATGTGCAATTTAAAGCTTTGAAGAAGATTTCAATCAAGACGTTTAAGATATGTTTAAGATCACTCAGGTATGAATACTTGTGATCATTTGGGTAATTTAGTATGTTGATTAAATGTTGGGTGATTTAAATGTTTGGGAATTAAATCTTTTTTGCGTAAATATTTTTTTAAATATTTTTGAGTTAAAACAGTTTAAGAAAATTCGAGGAATTATTTAAAGAAAATTATTTTTAAACACTGGCGCTCGAACGAGACAGTGGGTTGTTCAAACGAAAATCCCTTGTTGCGCGAACGAGATCCACTTCTTTCTCAAACGAGATTTTTCCGCCTCAATTTTTCGTGTTTTGGTTTTCTTGGACTCTGTGTTGCTCAGATATAAATAAAACGTCTCTACAAAGGTTTTGGTGTGCAAAACAGTTTTGAAAAACTCATTCCCTTATATTTTTCATCATCTGGAGTTTATTTAAGATCAAATTATTCAATTCCAAAGTTTGTGATCTTGAACGTGTTTATCGGAAGACAATTCGTTCACTGACTACACCGTTTTGTTCTTTGTGGGGAGAAATCAAAAACCGACAGTTGCGTGCTATTGTGGAAGGAGTCCTTATGAAGTTCACTTTTGTGGAGAAGCCATTTCTTTTCCATTGCTGACCATTTGGAGTTCTTGTGGGAGATTACAGCCGACGACATCAGAACCGAAACCTGCGAGTATTTCGTATGTCACCCTATTTCATTGTAATCCGTGTAAGTTGTGTCTTACAAATTATAGTGAAATAAAATGGTTTTGCCCTTCGGGGATTTTTCCTGAAATTGTTTCTTTTACCAAATGCTTTATTCATGGAATGGATTTAATCACTTAGATGAATGTTTAGGTTTTAAGAAGTTAAAATTGGTTTTAACTAAAAATTAGAATTATGATGTTTTTGCCTAAAGTACACACTAAGGGGCCTTCTTAAATTGGTATCAGAGCTTGTTGCACTATCTTATTGTGTTTGTGATCCCGTGTCTTTAGGAATGCCTTTCGGTGGTTTTGATAATTTTAGAATTCACTTGTTTGAATCATCTAATTGGAAACCACACATGAAAATTGCTCTTTAAAAATAGGTTAATAAGGGTGATTATGAAAAGTGTCTTCGCTACGAAGGGTTTGATCACACGGTAGATGAGTGTCCCACTAAACTTAGGGAGAATTTTAATAAATTGATAAATCGAGTTTCTACCCTTAGTGATAGTGGCCGAGAAGAAGAAAATTTTTATGCTAGTAAGCGTGAACTTCCCACCTTTGTGACTAGTCATGTAAGTGATAAAGACTTACCTTTGCATGATTCTTCCACAGCCACAGAAGTTGATACACCTAAGAGTGAGGGTGAGGTGAGTAAGGATGAGAGAGAAGACGAGAGAGATTTGCAAACTGCTTTCAAAGAATTGTATGAAGAAACATGAAAAGCCAAGAAAGCAATCTTGAAATTAGGAGCTATGTTGAAAGAACGTGTCGTAGAAATAAATAATTCCAATGCTTTAATTGAGTATCTTAGGGCAAATGAAAAGAAAATTCGAGCGAAGCTAAAATATGTCGAGGGTGAGAGAGATAGTCTTCCAGGGTTGATGAAGACTATGAAAAAGTAACTTCTTGAGTTTGAGAATTCTACACATTTACTTGAGCCAAGGATAGGTGAGCTTGAGGAGAAACTGAGAGATTCGAGTAAAGTTAAGTTTGATTTGGAGGCTAGGTCTGAAAAGCTTGACAAAATCTTAGGCACCGTCGAAATCAAAGATAATCGGAGAGGTACTGGCGTTGATAATCATGTCTCACCTTCACCCAAAGACAAAACCATGCAAACAAGAGAGATTCCTAGGAACTTTAGGAGAGATCCACCTAGGAACGTGAGGTATAATCGGCCTATAGGACACTCTCCTCACCGTATCTACACTTGCACTCATTGCGGTAAGAGAGGTCATCTTAGACGGTTTTGCTACGATCTTAAGAACACTCCTAGAAAGTCAAAAGCCATTTAAGTTCCCAATACCCCTTCTCGTCGTTTCACACCTACTTAGGTTAAGAAGTCAGATTTATAGGCGTTAGGGATTAGGCTTAGTGATTCTCGCGTCATTGTCCGTGGTTCTCATCATGTTTCATCCTTCGATTGAGGTTGTTCGTCGGTTTGTCATACTCTAGTTTTGTTATTTATTTGAGTCTTATCAAAAATTACAAAAATACTTTTCCTTTTATAAAACTTTTGAAAATACAAAAAGATTTTTGGTTGTTGAGTCGTGAGCATGCATGTTTGATGTGGCATATTAGTGTGCTTGACCCCCCCCCCCCCCCCCTCCTTTCATTATTCATGTGGCTGGGACATTTGGTCATTGTTATTGATACTTAGAATGATCTTAACCATTGTATTATGGGGATGTTTCGAAGTTGATATGCCTTTTGATTCGACTTTGCTTATATGCCATCCTTGCACACATGCACGAGTTTATATGAAGGTTTGACTTCTCTTGCATATTTGAGCTTGGTGAGACGTTCTTATCTCAATTTTGTCATCTATGTGTAAGTAAACTTAAGGATGAGGTGTTCTTGTAAGAACCGTTTTCCATTAGAATTGATATTGGAAAAATGATGAGTATTCACGGGAAAGGGCTGTGAAAGTATAAAATTGACTTATCGTGAAAGCCACCGTTTAAAAGAGCACAAAATAAAATCAAGGCAATAAAAATTTATATGCCAATAATGGGGGCCAATAGGACTTTTTCTAAGTTGAGATTGATAGATATTTCTAAACATCTTGAAAAATTCATATATATGAGGGAGTTTTGTTAGAGAAAAATTTAAACGGGTTCGTACCATGAATCCTACGTTGAAACATCGTATCATGATGTTATTGTTCGTAGAATCGTCAATAATCCGGACTTGTGTGCATGTTGTTAGTGTAGTTCATTAAAATCACACTTATTTTGTCACGAATGGCTCGGATGAAGTTTGATGATTTCTTGCTAGCAATTAGAACTTCTTGATCGATTCGACGTATTGAAATAGTGACTCATTTGTTGTAGTTCACGCCCATTCAGTCCACATTCATGTTTGAGCACATTGGTACTATGTTAACATGTAATTATCGTTAGTCGTTTTACTTTGTTTTCTGTTTTTTTTTCTATTTTTGAGTCTGTTTGATGTCTGTTTCTGCTTTCCAGGTTCTGTTTTCAAATATTTTTTCACTGGGAAAATTCTTACTAATTTTGGGGTATTTCTGGAATTTTTTTCGTTTGAACAACACCCTATGTCGTGCGAACATGTCATTCAAGCGAAATACAAAGTCGTTCAAGCGACACAACAAAGTCGTTCGAGCGACTTCAAGCGAGATCAGGGTTTTATTTAACATCAGACATTCTCTCTTCTTCTCTTGTCGTTCACTCATAACCCCTTCTCTGCACAAGCGATGACAACAATTCTTTTTGTTAAAATACCTCCATGGTTAATCTTTAAAGCTTCGATTTTTTGGATTTTCATCTCATTCTTAACTCGAGTGCTACCCATATTCGTCGTCTCTCTGTCTTGTGTGCGTATATCTGTCCAACATCAGCCATTTTTGCTCCTGAGTTCTCCTTCGATAGCGAGTTCACCACAATCCTCCAGATTTAGTTCCATCAGCCTCATTTTTACATCGTGTGCCTCCAACGTGTTTTCACCTTCTTTAAGACAGTTCCCCATTTCCTGGGATTTCGAGGTACTTCTGTTCGTGGTTTTTTTCATCAGAAATCATTTGATAGGATTGGTTGCTGCATTAGAATACTATTTCTGATTTGTGTTGTTGTTCTGGTTGGTGTTCACGAGGGTTTGGTTGGATGTTTTGTACGGAGATAGGTTCTTAGCTGTGTGTTCCTCGATGATGGTACCCTTTTACACTGTACACACTTTTGTCATGCCGCCTAGATGTCATGGTTCCCCTTCAGGCCGACTCGATGAGCCTCCACCCTCTGCTCGAGCTCAGAGAGCTCAGGCCAGTAAACCCCAGTACTCTTTAGTGAGATGGGCCACACGTGTTGAGCATGATCATTATTTCTTATTGGGTCTCCATATTAGGTCTTATGTTCAGGAGCGTCTGTTTCATTTTTTTGAGTTTCAAGAGTTGGGTATTCAGTACTAGTTGTCTGGTAGGGGTAGGGATCGCCTGTTTGAGGCTCGTGGGGCTGTCTATCCGGACATTGTCCGCAAGTTTTTCTTTCGCGCTCTTCCCCGTGTTGAGGGGATTTTTTATATTATTCGTGGCGAACCTGTTCTCGTCATAAGAGATCTTATAGTAGCCTTTCTACACCTTCCCCGTGTCCCTGACACTATGTTTCCTCATTATTCCGATGATGGACCTAGATATGATGATATTATGCGTCATTGCTTCTGGGAGATTCCCCAGGCGGGTACTACTATCAATCATCACAAGCTTTTCCCTATCTTCCGTATTCTTAATAGGTTTGTGTCAGCATCCATTTATCCTTGGATAAATCATACTCAGATCGGGTCTGACATTGTCTATTTTATGTACCATGTATCTCGGTGGTGGGATATCGATTTACCAACTATCATACTTCGTGTTATATCCTATGTCACAGTCAGTGGTACCACTCCTGTCCGCCCTGCTCTTCCTTATGGGATTCTCATTTACCTCATTTGCACTGCTATTAGGGTTCCTATTTTAGAGGGTGATCAGTGTCTCCCTTCACCTGCTATTATTGATCACAATACTTTCACACGTTCAGAGAGTCATTTTCCACAGGAGGCGAGAGCTAGATTTCCACCCACTGAGGGAGCCTTCTCCGATACTGATCCATGTCAGCCTGATGATCACTCTGTTCCAAGAACCTCTAATTTTTCTCACCCACTCCCCTCCACACCTGCACCCACACGTCCTATTAAGGAGGAGGATTCAACTTTATATGCATAGGTAGTTGCCCAAACCCAGATTTATGACATTATCATTTCCAGATTTTATGCTGAGGCCAAAGCACGTGTTTGTGCTGAATTCAGGATGACAGCATTCTATGATGGGATGCGGCAGCGAGAGCAGCTGAGAGGCGAAGGATCCTCTGGACTCACCCATATTTCATCTACATACACTAATGATGATGATGATGATACTCCTATTGATGTCTAGCTGTATTTTTTTCATTGTATCTGAGACATTGATATTCCTGATTTATTTATTTATTCTCTGATATGATGTAATCTTATGGACAGTTGTATCACCATTGGTTTTATTTTATGGCATGGATGTATAGTTTCTTTTGCAGTTTTAGTGATTCTCTCATTATGATTCAGTTACTGCTATATTTTTCTATCCATAGTCATACTGATATTGTTTATCTAGCCATGTTGTTTATTCCCATTTATTCATGCTAGATTTCGTGTGTCTTTCCCACCTTTTGTCTATTCCAGGCAAAAAGGGGGAGATATATGTGATGTAGGGGGTATATTTATTATGATATTATTCTTGTTTTGTTCCTCCATACTTCACTTGGATATTGTTTTTTGTCTCGTGCATAGGTATATTCTTTTTTCAGAGATTCAGATATTTATTCATACATCACATTCATAGATAGAATCAGATTCAGATGCTTGCCATTCAGAGATATAATGAGAGTTAGATGCTTGCTGTTTATTCAGTTTCATTATGTCCTATATTTTTATCATTTTGAATTTGGGGATAGGACATGTACTTTTTACGGCATATAGCATTTTTGTTTAGTTTTGTCGCGGAATAGCCAAAGGGGCAGATTTGTAAGAACATATTTCTTATCATGCCCATTTGTTATAATTGACTTAATTCCGGACAAAATAAATTAAGTCTAGGCTAGTTTTATTATGGAGTTTAATTGAGCCTACGACAAAGCTCAAGTCCAAGAATGTGCAATTTAAAGCATTGAAGAAGGTTTCAAGTAAAGCCGTGTTGCATATGTTTAAGATCACTCAGGTATGAATACTTGTGAGCATTTGGGTAATCTAGTATGTTGATTAGATGCTGGGTGATTTAAATGTTTGGGAATCTAATCTTTTTTTCGAAAAACATTTTTTTAAATATTTCTGAGTTAAAATAGTTTAAGAAAATTCGAAGAATTATTTAAAGAAAATTATTTTTAAACACTA
Organism: Sambucus nigra; assembly: GCA_949130495.1. Taxonomy (NCBI): domain Eukaryota; kingdom Viridiplantae; phylum Streptophyta; class Magnoliopsida; order Dipsacales; family Adoxaceae; genus Sambucus; species Sambucus nigra. The sequence continues at coordinate 343,250,099 of OX422207.1, read as the reverse complement.
TCGCTCGAACGAGACTGTGGGTCGTTCAAACGACAATCCCTTGTCACGCAAATGAGATCCACTTCTCGCTCGAATGAGCCTGCCGCCTCGATTTTTGTGTTTTGGTTTTCTTGGACTTTGTGTTGCTCAGATATAAATAAAACGTCTCTACAAAAGTTTTGGTGTGCAGAACAGTTTCAAAAAACTCATTCCTTATAGTTTTTCATCATCTACAGTTTATTCATGATCAATTTATTCAATTCCAAAGTTTGCGATCTTGAACGTGTTTACCGGAAGACAATTCGTTCATTGACTACATCGTTTTGTTCTTTGTGGGGAGAACTATACAACCGACAGCTGAGTGTTATTATGGAGGGAGTCCTTATGATGTTAACTCTTGTGGAGAAGCCGTTTATTTTCCATTATTGACCATCTAGATTTCTTTCTGGAGATTCCAGACGACGACATCGTAACCGAAACCTGCGGGTATTTCTTATGTCACCCTATTTCATTGTAATTCGTGTAAGTTATGTCTTACAAATTCTAGTGAAATAAAAAGGTTTTTCCCTTCGAGAAATTTTTCTGAAATTGTTTCTTTTACCGCATGCTTTATTCATGGAATGGATTTAATCACTTAGATGCATGTTTAGGGTTTAAGAAGTTAAAATTGGTTTTAACTAAAAATTTGGAACAAAGTTGTTTTTGCCTAAAGTACACACTAAAGGGCCTTCTGAACTCTATCTTTACTTGGAGAGAAGTCCATGTTAAACACATCACATGTTGACATATTTAGATAGATTTATACATTAGTCTCCAACAAAAACTTTCTTGGTGTTTTTTAATAAGACCTTCTAACCCAAATGCAAACTAGTAAGTAGTTCCCAAACTTTTAACCACAACTAGAAGATAACGTATTTCTTCGTTGGGAATTCTTAGGATTTTTTAGCAGGGAAAGTTTGAGAAGGAATCTTTTGGGTTCTTTTCAAATGGGGAACACCTCTACTTAGCAACATATTTTTTACTTATCTTTTTTATTTCACTTTTATGATTTTGAGTATTGACTCTAATATTTCATTTTAATTTCTTTCTTATCACTAAAGTTTTGCTCGGCCTTAATCTTAATCAGGGGCGAAGCCACGGTAAGGCAGAGGGGGGCCGTGGCCTCCCCCAAGATTTGCTATTTTTTTAGAATACCAGCATATTGTATAGTCCCCGTTCAAAAATAGTGTCATTTCACAAGGAGTGTCCCCCACCAAACAAACATTTTTACCGTAAAGCAGAGCCCACTTATATTTAGACTTAAGAAATATAGTCCAACCCTATTCCCCTCTTTTAACTCCCAACAACCCCCACTTCCTTTCCTTCCATCTCTCTCATATCAGCAGATGGAAGCTCCGCCCAGCCCCTCCCATCCCATCCCCTCTTCCAGTAATTTCTTCAATCGCAGCAAATGGCGGCTCCGACTCTCTCTACTCTTAGTTACGTTCTGAGGTAATTTTTTTATTGAAATTTCTTTAATGTTATTATGTTAATAGTCTAAAATTAAATGTTTATGTATAGTTTGAATGTTTAAATGTTTAGTTAAAGTTTATTAAATGTTAAATTTTAGTTTAATGAATTATATTTATGGTTCTTAGTTTCAACTATAAAGGTTTAATTTCCAAAAATGTTGATTTGTTAGGTTGTTAAATTAGCTTAAATGTTAAATTTTTTAAACATATTAATTATTTGTTAGTGGGTTGTTGCTTATTTGGTGAATAATTGTTATCATTTAATTATTGAAAATATAATTTGGAATATCTAATTTAATTGCTGAAATACTTATTTTTTAATTTGAAATAATTGTCGTCATTTAATTATTAATACATTTTTAGTGCTAAAAAATTGTATAAAACTATAATTAACTCTAAAAAAAATCGCCTCAGGGGCTCCCGGCCCCGAACCACCGCTAATACTCGAACCTTTTGCACCACCTCACTAAAATTTGGCCCCCACCAAAATAAAATCCTGACTTCTCCCCTGATCTTAATGCTTGTTTGAAGGTCGACGAGGGGACCAAGGCTTAAATAAATTCTATTAGCTAACGACCCCATCTAGGCTTTAAGGATCCTAAAATTATCTCTAACCATTATCCTTTGAAAAAACTTCTTAAGTTGTACACATTCCCGATTTAGCATTCCTTATTTGTCTCTCGATTTTGGAAGAATTTTCTAATGTCTTTTCTTTTTTAGAAGATCGTCAATCTAGTGTATTGAACAAATATTGAGAGATGATTATACATTAGCTATTCAAGCATAATGAACAGGGGTCCATCCCGAATACGCAACATAATCCCAATCAATCCAAGAAAATGGGTAAGCAATCAATGGTTAAACTCAAAGCAACCAAAAATCCCCAAAAACTCCGAAGGGGGCTTAATATAAAAAGGGAGGGAATATGATACCTATGAAGCTTATAGCTAAAGGAAATCTCTCAAAATCTAGGGATCATTAGGCGAAGCTACAAACTAACAAGACACTTTTTATGCCAACTGCCATCGAGCCCCAGAGTCGCTTTATCAAAGTCTACCTTTACGTAATAAGGCTTATTTTTCTAATTTGGTTCGAGCGGAAGACCTTGACTTGGATATTAATAAGGGCTTGTAGGTATGAGTTTATTCTTTTAAGTTTCCCTTTTGTGATGTTCCGTTCAATTTTTAATGATTTGTCTTATTTTTTTGTAGATTCTGATGATGATGGTAGATATTTACCAATGCATTACTAGAAACCATAAATCTTTAGAAGAAGACGTCAACACCAATAGAGACTATGATGATGTAAAAATTAAGTATGATAAGCTGAGGAAACATAAAGCCTCTAAACTGAAGTAGCCGAGGATTGGGAACATAGAGTTTAGGGAGGAATTAGAAGTCGATCATGTAAAGAGCCTTACACATCTTAAATATGATCACCGTAAGGAGTTAAAAATGGAAATTAAGTAGGATAAAATATAGGTTGTGTATGAGTTTCATGTTTCTAGAGAATTTTAAGAGATGGGGATTTACTATCCCCACGGAGGTTATGCGAAGACAAATGAAATTCTTGTTCGACATTACCCTGATCTTTCTAAAGAGGTTAGGGATTCGAGAGATAAAATAGGAATAAGTCAAGGTTATATCAATTGAATATGATGTTGATGAAGATAAGGCGAGGGCTACGAAGATGCTAAATTGGATACAAATGCTGAGCTTGATCCTAAGGATGAGGTTAATGAGGATAAAGCCAACTTCGACCCCAAAGATGTTAAGGTGAATGCTACCCTTGTGGATATCTCTTCTACTACTAAAAAGGCTAATGATCAGGAATAAATTTTTTATTCATGATCTTATTTTGTCAATCTTTCTATTGTCCCTACATGGTGTTCTTTTATTTGAATAATTGTTTTGTATTCTAAATATTTTCTCCCTCAGCTAAGGGGTTTAGCATTAATCATTTTTGTGGTTAAATGATGAATGGATTATTTAATTAAATTTCATGTACTAATATCCTTACTTATCCATTGCTTGTTTCTTCTTTCTTGAATAAATGTTGGGTTGAGTCCATATTTTAGTATGAGGTGTGTCATTATGTATATAACCCTTTTATGCTTAGCCAAATTATGAATGTTATTCACAATAGTTTGAGGTCAAGTTATGTAGACCAAGTCATTGGAAGGACATTAAAATTCTCGTGAACGAGTCGCTTTCCAACTTTATTTTAAATTATCCGAATGGATATGATTAACCTTATTTGTTAATTACACTTTATTCTCTTCTTAAGCCGTATCTTAGTTTTCCATACACATATTTGAAAAACATTCAAGGTTAGTATTTATGAGTGCTCCAAGTGTTCTACTGAAATTTAACTATTCACTCGTTAAATTTTTTATTTTGTGATTTGTTGTTTTTATAAAGGGCCGCTAAATCTATTGTATATACTATGTTGTATATCATTACACAGTTTATATGACCTATCTGGCCACTTTATGTTCAAAGTATAAAAGGTTTGTCTTTTGAGACGAGACTAGTACACTTTTAATGACTCGAATTAATTGAGTTTCTCTCTTATGGGTCGTAAAGATTTCATCTGTGTGCTCTTATTGTAGGAATTAATTCCTCGTCCTTAACTTAATTTAAGTAATGCCTAAGAGTTCACATCCCTAGGAAATAAATAGTTTTTTGGGGGTTTAGTCCCATGCTCAAAGCTTTTTTAGATGCCCTGCCATATTTTTTTTAAAATTGTAATTAATCTCATAACTACTCAAAACCTCCATCAACCACCTTCTAGCCTCCTCTCTTTCTCTCCACAGAGAATGACACGTGTCCTCCACTTGTTACAATAGGACCAACGACTAAAAAAATAAAAACATGAGAGTGAATACAAATAAATTTTTGAAAGTGAGACTAAATACCTGTGATCCCTTTATGTTATTGTTCAAGTTTACTTTCAAAGAATTAATATAGTGAGATAAGAAATTGTATAAGAGGTAAAACTTTGAATTTTATTGATCACGTCATTTAATTGACTTGACATGTAGATCTTATTTATATAACTTCATATTCCATCTAGTGGTGATACTTTTTTAAGTCCTCTATGTTCTAAGTGTCAAAAATCGTTCCCCTGAAAATTTTCCATCCGAAAAGATCCTACGATTACCTCCTCGGTAATTTTGTAAGGTTTAATCCAATTTGGATGAATTTTGTTCTTATTATGTATCACTTTCTTGATAACGTATTCTCCCACTTTCAATGGTCATCTCTTGACCTTATTATTATAGTAACCGCTAACACTTTGTTAATAGACTCTCTGTCGTATCTACATGTATTCTCCTCTCCCCTCCATCAAATATATGCACCCAATTCTCATTTTTGTTGCTTTTCTCAGTAAAGTGGTGGATCATATGACTCGATAGCCTTATTTTACTTGGAACTACTTCCTTAGACCCACAAACTAACGTATTGGGGTTCTTAAAGTTGTTCGATAATACTAAAGGATAGTCTATAACTCATCTATCCTCATTACTTTATTTTATTCTAATACTATATTTATTCTTGATAGCAGAGTTTAGTTCATCACCTCAGTTTTTCCATTAGTTTGTGGATGACCCTGTGTTAAAAAACAGTGCCTTATCTGTTGCTTTTCACAATATAATTCATGTGAGTTATTTTTAAAGTAGCATTCGTGGTTCGTGATAAATGCTCGAGTCACTCCATATTTTCATATTATATTTCCCCATATAAATTGGAACACATTTTCCAAGTAATATTTGTCATGGCATCTGCCTCGAACCATTTTATAAAGTAATTAAATGATACCATGAGGAACAGGAATTTCTCAAGGTAATGGGTTGACAGTGTTTATACCTCATTGAGCAAAAGGACAACCCATCGAGATTGGTGTGAACCTCGGTTGGGTTTTTTTATTGATATTGACATCACATCATCACGCATCATACATCTTGATATATGCCTTATCCATATTTCTTTAGAGTCGTCTAGTTATGCCCTTGTGCCACTATTATCTTAGTCAAGCATTATTCAGCTACATGGATACTACATTATAATTCATATACTTGTTTCAACATATATTCATTCTTTTTTCGAAAGTACACATATGGGGAGAGGTGATAAGAATCCTATTTTGTATAGTATGTCATAATAAATGAAAATTTTTGTAGCTCAAAATTTATTCATCATTGACTCTCTTTTGGGGTAGTAATTTTCCACTATATAGATATTCAATTATAGGATCCATCAAGGAAGTAACAATTTTGAGGTTAAAAACATCAGTATCTGGTTCTTCCACATCTATGCTTAGTTTGATCAGTATTTCAATGGGAAATACTCTTTTTATCTTTGCATTGGAGGTCGAGGCTAGCCTTACAAGTCTATCTTCTCGAACATTATCATTTCTTGGTGGTCTGCTAGAATCATTTTATATTCTTCAGTATCATTCTCAATGATTTATCTCTATTTTCCTATTTCTCTGTGATTCGAGTATCTGTCATTTGAAATGTCTTTGGCTGAGACTTTGGCCGAATATTTCGAATGTTGATGACAAAGGTATACATGTCGAGGGAGGTGAGGGCCCCATAATGTGGAAGTTGAGTATGTACCAAATTTATTGAGTTTGGGTCATCCCAAGTGCACTTTTCTATAAAGCCTGCTAATCCTTGTCCTTTAATTGTTGTTATGGACTGATGATTTATACCATACTCCCAAAATTCCACAAATTGGGCCATAGGATGACCAAATTTCTCTAGTTTTTGCACAAATCACTTGAGAGGTATATTTCTTAGCACATTAATCAAGTGGGCTACAAACTATGATTGATTTTTTTCCTATGGCGTATATGAGTGAAAAAGAGAGTTTTTCCATCTTAGGATACCAACATTCATCCCCTTGAAAATCTTTACATTATGTGTACCCACCACCACCCGCATATGAAGACAAACCATTAGTGCACTAGCCGATGACTCTGAGTCTGCTAGGTGTAAGTATAACTTTTCACCAAAGACATGGTTTAAAAGTAAATATGCCAAGATAAGATACACCTTTAACTTATGAAATTCTTGGCCGCATTCTTATTTCCACTCAAAGGCCTTCTTTAAAACTTCTATAAATGGCAAGATTTTCTCATTGGCACTTTAGATGAACCTATTCAAGGACTCTACACATCTCACCAACCTTTTCAGTTCTGTTATATTTCTAGGGGATTTCATTTCTATAAATGCTTTCATGTTGGCTGAGTTGGCATCTATTCCCTTAAAATTAACAATAAAAATAAAGAAGTTTTCAAAGTTGACTCCAAAGACAAAGTTGGACGAGTTTAGATTCATTTGGTGTTTATATATTGTTTCAATTGATTTGGCTAAATATTTAATGCGTTCCTCCATCCTAAGGATCTTAGTGAGAATATTATCTATTTATATTTCAATGATCTGACTAATCAAATCTTCAAATATGTTATTAACTAGACTCAAGTAAGTGGCTCCCGCATTGTTCAGGCTTAAGGGAATAACGTTATAGTAGTAGGTGCCTTAGTTTATGATGAAAGATTTTTTCTTAACATTATATTTATTCATAAAAAATTTCTTGTAACTTGTATATGCGTCAATTAAGCTAACGAGCATCCAACCTCATATTTATTCATTGAAAGTGTTAGGATATCCAATTGTAACATCCACCATCTAATTAATTCTTTAAAGAGTGAAGAAATATTTACATCAAAACTTATCCATTTATGCTAAGTACACAAAATATGGACAATTTATCATTTGGATTTTGAAGTAATACCATATTTGAGCTTAAAGATGGGTACTTGGCATCCTAAATAAGTTCGAAAACTAGCAGGTTTTTCATTTCTCCTGGGATGATGAAATAATGGTCCAGAGCAAACTATCTTCACTTTTGTTTGACTCCTTTAGTGATAGGTACCATATCTAGAGGGTGGAATACAGTTTTGCGTTCTATCCTCAGCCTATATTTATACGACAAAGAAAATATCTCCCCCCACGTTTTTAAATGATTCACTAGCTTTTTTTAATGATTGTTTCAAAGAGGAGCCAATTTGCATTTTTTAAGGTTTTTTTCCTCAAGATCCATAAATTCCACCTTCTCAGATGCCTCACCCTTTCTAATTTATTTTCATCTGTCAGGTGGAGATATAATTATTGTAGGAGGTAGTCTTCATATTTTAGTCCCCTATCTATTAGGCTAACATTAAGTAGCACTCTCTGGCATCAATATAACCACCCAAGACTTCCCTTACCCCAAATGGGTTGGAAATCTCATCATCTGATGGATCGCGGATGGAAAGACTTCAAATTACATTAGAAAGACTTGACCTAAGATGATGTTGTATGCGGAAATTACATTTTGGTCCATTATGAATAAACTAACATTATTTGTAAGGAAGGTGGACCATTTTTCGTATATACATGAAGATTGACCATTCTAATTGGGAAAAACTTATCACAGCTAAAACTAAACAAAATTTGATGATAGGGCTTTAATTCTTTTACATTGAGCCCAAGGATATTAAATCAGTACCAAAATATAAAAATAAACTAAACTTTATCCGTCCACAAGGATTTAAGAGACACTGCATTCATGAACTATGAGGTTCATCACTAGAAGATCATCATGTGGGTAGAGAATGTCTTTTAAAGTCAAGTGGAGAAAACACAACGATCACGTGATCGATGTTCACTTATATAGGTCATATATTTTTTCATCCTCATAATCTAAACTCACACCACCTGTCATGATCCAACTTTGGCCTCTCCCACATAATCTTTTCGATCTAGAACTTCTGCCCCACTCCCTACTACTCCTCCTCCTCCTCCTCCTCCCAAAATCATGTTTAGGCCAAATGATATCATGTGCATATTCACTGCAAAGTATGTAGGTTTGATAGAAAGATATGTGTCATCTTCGGCATATTCCTAAGAGTTTCGTACATGATTTTGGTTTCCTACCTTTATTATTATGATATTTACATCAAGCATGTGATTCAGACTCTTCCTATTTTCTTGACGTCGACCCCTCATGTCTATAAACTTTTTCAATCTACCTCTCTTAATAAATTTTTTGATCTCATCCTTTAGGTCATAACATTCATCCATATTATGCCACGGTCATTGGGAAATTAATAGTGCTTATTCTTATTCCCCTTGTTCGTTGGAGATTTTAGTTTTTCTAGCAATTTTATTTCACCATCGTCTTTGGTTTCATTAAGGATTTAATGCAAAATAGTTTTAAGTGGAGTGTGACTTTTTTATTTTCTATCTAACTTATCGTTGGACTTTTTACCCCGCTGCCCCTATTCTGAGTATATTTAGTAGATCTTTCTTTTTCCATTCCCCTTCTTAGTAGACATAGCCTCCTCGGCCTCCATGACCGCCCGAGCCTTAATTAATATTTGGTTCATGTTGATGGGAGGTTCGTTTCAAACAAACCAATATAACTGACCAGGATGGGGCCTGGTGATGAGGGAGATCATTTACAGTATTTTCATTCTAGTCTACCACTTTTAAATTTTCCTTGTTAAATAAGGAGATGAAGTATCGAAAGGAATCTCCTTTCTTGGGTCGTAAAATAAGTGATGAGTCATTATTCTAAATTTTTTAGCGCGAGGAAGTTATTATGGTCGAACTTTTCATCTAACTCTTTGAAGTGCTTGATTTGACCCATTGGCAAGATAGTATACAACAAATGATATACCCCTGTGAGAGTACTAGATTAGGCTATGCATCTCATTTCATTTGCAAGTGAATATATGTGAGCCACTAATTGATACATTTTAATATGATTAATAGGATTGAAGCTTCCATCATATTTAGGATTCACAACAAGTGGTTTAAATTTATCCAGAGTAGGAGTTATGATCTTGGGAATGAATGGAGACCCATCCATAAGTCCTCTCTCTAAGGTATCCTTCTTCTTCTCTAGTTCACCCAACTTGTCTTCTAGTCTATGAATTTAACTTTTCCCATGTCTTTTCACCCTCAAGGTTGTTATCCCATGATCCTTACATTTTTAACTCCACTCAGCTCCTATTACTGAAATGATAAGACCAATATCGAGGTGCAATATAGGCTTATCCATTTGGGATTAGTGTTCCCAAATGAACCTCAATAAATTAACACATGTCATATTACCTTTGAGCAAAATAAAGGACACATTGTCGAGGGTCGAGCCTATCAAATATTGGGGGTTATCATCCTATGTAATGAAGGGTGCATAGTTTATCCGGCTCGTACTCTTACTGGAAAAGAGTAGGCATACCAGACTTATAGGAATTTTCTCTAGTTCTTGGTTGAGATTCAACCTCATCCTCTCCCTCGTCGTCCAATAATATCTCCTCACTAGATTATTTTCCTTCATATTCCATGCCTAGTTGACATGATATATCAGTGTCCTGACGTCTCATCTCAAAGGGACCAACCTTTTTGGGTGTATATCTCGACCTTCTAAAGGATTTTGGTGCCTCTTGGGTATGGGGTGTGATGATTAACGATCCCTTGTGATGCTCTACACACTAGAGTCTAGGTCAGGGAAACCATATGAGCTTTGATTCTTTTTCATTTTCTATTACCTTCTTCAGAGATCCGACAAGATGATCCATGTTAGACGAAGGGTTGTTGCTCGAGGATTTCATCATGCTTGGAGGATGTGGTGGTTGAAACTTTGTAGACATTTTAAGCAATATATTTGTAGATATAATATGGATATTAACCAATAAATTTGTAATATAAGAAGATGAATAAGAACGATGAGTTTATAAACTTGAATTAGAAATTTCTCTGAAAAGTTAAAGAGCATAAAAGAAAATAAAATTAATGATGATTTATCTGATTAAATTATAAGAAATTAGAGAGTGGACAATGATTTGTTACCTAGAATTATACCCACGCTAAGATTAAAAAGAAAATAAAGTATGATTAGACTCAGTCACTTTTCATACACAATACAATGAGTTTCAAAACATGTTACTATAGCATGAATTAAAATAAGTTTACTCAATGAGAATGACTAAGCTCAGTCACTTTCCATAGATGATGCCAAATTATTAATACTCTAAACTGAGACCATCTCAGTCAATAAAATAGATGAATATAAAGTTATTACAATAAGAAGAACATGATCTCTCTTAGTAAGAGTATGAATTGTAAGCAACAAATATGGAAAGATAAAGGGAGAAAATAAATTAAAACACACTAATTTTAGTAGTTCATCCAATTAGGCCTAATCCATTGAAAGTAAAACTGCTTATCACCATCAATAATGGTGAATCACCATGTTTTCGTAGTCTTATGATCTTTTGTGGGGGTTTTCTCTGTCTAAAATACAGTTTGACAAAGTTTTAGTAAGGTTTATAATAACCTACTCACTTGTTGAACACAATAGTGAATAGAGGACTTATATATAGGTGTCGAGGTCTAATGTGAATCCCAATTCACATTTAGTTTGCTTTTTCTGATCAATGCCTATAAGGATATGCCATATGTCATTTTAGAAGATGTGTAGGGATGCATGATTATTCCCTCAAGTTCTATTTCGATTATATCTTATATTAATGGGAGTTGAAAACTACTGAATACCCTTTTTAGAGTAATACGCGCAAGTGATAAAAAAATTCTTAGCATATGAACAAATATCAACTAACAAGTAAAGATGTTAAATGGTGCTTTAGTGTATGCAAAATGCAAAGGAATTATTAATGGTCAAACTAAAAATAGAGGAGATTGTAGGTGTGGAATGTATCTTCCCATACAAGATTTTAATTATAAGGTTTGTGCATTTGTACCTTTATAAAATTTACTTATCAAATATAATGAGAAGGGGCATGCATCATGATGTTTCTCCCCTCATAGGTATGGTTTTTATCATGAAATTTTTGTCTTTTGAGCTTATTGGTCTGATTTTTTATTGTGTAAACAGTTAAGAAAGTAAAGCTTATAACGAATTGTCACCAAGTTATTTAGGAAAATCGACATTGGATGATGAATGTATGTGTGAGTTTCTTAATGATGATTGTAATATGTTTTTCTGAATTAAAATTTATCAACACACACGCAAACACACACACACACACACACACACACACACACACACACACACATATATATATATATATATATATATATATATACACACACACACACACACACACATTAAGTTTTATTAACCCTCCCCCTATAGGACTTCTTAGGGATGATTTAGACCTACAGACAACCATATGTGAAAGTTCTTGTTAACTGTGTAACTTTCCCATACAAATATAGGATTTGCAGCCAACAACATGGATTATCTGGAAATTCATTGAAGGTTCTTTCTAACACATTCCTCGTAAAAATTCCACCATAATGAACTCTAAAGGCATTATCAGTAACTCTTTTATTCATATTATAAGATCTTTATGGCTTCACAGATAATAAAACCATCCTATCTTATTTGAAATATAGCAATGAGACACAATCACCCTTATTCTCCAAACCCCTCACCCCCAAGCATAAAATCTATTCATATTTGTGTTTGATAATATAAAGTAGAGATATGGTCATTTACATGAACCAATTATCTGAGTAGTTGTGTAGCTAAGATGTGTAATATCCTAGTATAAAACAAACATAAGTTCTTATTTCAAATAAATGTAGAATTCTTTCCCCATAAATAAACAATACTTTGTATTTTTTTACCTGAATATTATACAATAACTTTATTTTCCAATCTATTTTATTTTTTGGACATGAATCTTATAGAGTAATTCTATTTGCTAGTCCTATAACCATTAACAATATTGGAAAGAAATTTTAATGGTTGGTATTTATGAATTTAAATTATTTCAAAAGAATAACTAAATATCTTTTGATGAAAACAATTCAATTAGTAAATTACAAAATTTAACTTATTCCCTCAAAATGTTCTTGAGGTCATAACATCATACTCAAACTTCACTCTCGCAACCAATGCTACTGAAGAAAGTCAAGTTTAAACCCCAAAGAAGATGTAGAGAAAATATCACAAAGAGGTCAAAGCTACCATCACTTAAGCTTCAACTTCAAAAAAGTTCATGAAGATGCAAGAAGAATTTAATTGACTTAGGACTTGTTGTAAAAGTGTATTTTCCTTATATTTTGATTATTATATTGGGTCAAAAACATACAAATAATCACATTACATTCTACCAAATTAAAAGAAAGTTTGAAAAACAAAAATTGTCATATTAGACAAATTTAGTCGATTAAAAGACTTTAAGTAACTTAAAAAAGTAAAATAGTTGTGGGAAGAATTGGAACAAAATTTAGGAGTTTAAGTCGACTTAACAAAATATCAGGTCAACTTCACCTAATTGAATCAGCTCAATCTCAAATTAAGTCGATTTAATAAGACTAAATGGAATCCCAACGACTAATTTATTTGAAATTCAAAATACAAATTTTTGGAACCACGTCATAAACATTTCCCAACTTCTTGTATGGACTGTTTTCTTTTTACACACTATAAATACACCATTAATCATCTTTTGTATTTACACATGATATTAAAAACAACATCAAAGATCCATTAATAACACTTGTGTAAAAAACTTCCTTTGATATTTTAGATGAAAATTAAAAAGAAATAAAATTTCATAATGCATTTTGAGCCTCTAGTTTCGATAAGACAAAAGCTTTCACACTTCTAGAGATAAACGTTTGTATTCACTCAAAAGATTGCCTGAGTGCAATGTAATTCTTGTGTTAATTATTTACACATTTTCTTTATGGTTTAACCTCATTATATTGGCAAGGATGATAATTCTTTTGTGACCGGGTTATGGAAGGACAATGATCTAAGGACTTCTTGTTGATTATTATTGCTAGGAGATTTTTGGGAGACATCACAAGGTGGAACGAGGAGATTTTTAGGAATATTAGGGATCTCATTGAGAGATACATAAAAGAAATTTGGGTTCTCGACGAGAAGGAATGGGCAGTAGGTCTTCTGGGGGGAAGAAAAAATGGTACGAGAGTGCAAAAGGGAGAAGTATGGTGGAGGTTAATTCTGGAATAGATTAGTTGGAGGCAAAAATTGAGGGCTTTGTGGTTGAAGGAGGGGGACAAGAAAACTACATTTTTTTAACAAAGTGGTTAATTCCTACCCAAACTTTAACCATATTAGGAAAATTTTATTAGGGAAGAGGAGTTCGCTAAGGAAAGTGAGATGAGGGGGCCATTAGTCAGTATTATGAGAGTCTGTACATGAAAGAGGAATCTTGGAGACCCATGTTAGATGGGATGAACGTAGGGAGAATTGCAGAACTAGAAGCCGATAAGTTAGAGGGATTATTCACGAAGGATGAGTTATTTTAGGTTCTGAAGGCTATGCACGGTGACAAAGAACGTGGTCTAGATGGTTTCACCACAGCCTTCTTTCATCATTGTTAAGGAGTTTTGTAAGCGGACGTAATGGTTGTTTTTTACCGAGTTCCATGATAGGGGTTTCTTCCTCAGATGTCTAAATGCTATATTTATTATGATGATTCCCAAGAATGGGGGTCGATGGATGTGAGGGTTTTTTGACCGATTTGCTTAGTAGGAAGTATTTATAAGCTCATTGGCAAGGTTTTATCAGTCATAATTAGAAGGATTATTGACCCTCTTATTTCAGAGGGCCAAATCATTTTGTGGTAGGTAAGAAAATTTTGAATGCAATGATTATGTCAAATGAGTGTGTGGAGTCTCGAACAAGAATTAGTGATTTGAGAAATATAAGTGTAGGTACCCAGAATTGAGAACCATGGGCCTGGACGAGTAGCCCAGTTCTGGCAGCCCAAAGTCCAGGCCCTCTATCTTTCATATTGATCCGGTCTCTCCCCACAATCCCATAAAGAGAAGTTATAGGGGAGCACAATCCCATGAAGGGAAGAGATAGGGAAGATGGCTAATATGAAGGAACCCATCATCTCCACTAACTAGCATACACATATATAAATTAAACCCTAGGTCCGGGGCAAAGGAAAAGTTGTATTCTCTGTACTTACTCTTCAGAACATAGAGAAATAATACTGACTGCACCACCGTGGACGTAGGCACATCTTTGCTGAACCATGTACACCTGTTGTTGTGTGATTGGCATTTTATTTGTTCTTTCTTGGTCATTGCCTCTTTCATATTTATTTGTGTTGCACAACAATTGACACCACAATTGGCGTCGTCTGTGGGAAGTGTGCCAGAGTTTGATTTTCTGGGAGAGACTACTGCTGAGCCGATACCGTTGGACGAAGAGGAGAGCAGCTCTGAAAGTGAGCCTGCTGGTAATCTCGGTGAAGGGAGTTCTGATAGTAGCAGCTCTTCTAATTCCGAGGACAGTTCTGGTGAAGATATGCCTCCAAGGAAGAACCTGATCAGAGATGATGATGATGATGTGCTCCTTGCACAAAGGTCAAAGAAACAGAAGACTGTGTCGGTTGTGGCTATAAGTTCTCGGCCTTCCTCTCAGGAGCAAGAGAGGAAGAGGAGAGAAGAAGAGCAGGTGAAAGAGAGGGAGAGAAAGAAGGAGGAGGAGGAGAAGAAGGTGGAAGAAAGGAAAAGGGTCGAGGAGAGGAAGAAGAGAGAGAGTGAGAGGGGGGAGGAGAAGAGGAGAGCTGAGGCAAGGACGAAGGTCGGGTAGGCCTTAGTTCCAGTGTCTGCTCTGCCAGAGGGAGCTTCCGTGGCAATCTCCCCTCAGCTAACTCCGGCCCTTCTTGAGAGAGCTGTCCTCCCGGCTGATCGCCAAAGGGCAATAGGTTTGGAGCATCTGGCCCTTCAGGCTAGTCAGAGGTTTGCTCTGGTAAGGTTTCTTTTCCTCTCATGTTTTGCTGACTTCTGTTGCTTTCCTTTTCTTATATCTCTTTCTTTTTCGTAGTTCGTTACCGAATTTGTTGTGATGTATCGCTCACGCGACGAGCTGGTGAAGAAGAATAGTGAACTGGATCAAGAAAACTCTGCCTTGAAGCTGATGGGTAAGGAGCTCGAGGCTAGTTTCAAGGCTGTTGATGCTACTAGGATCTCGTCTGATTTGGCTCTTGCCACTTCTGCTCGTGAGAGAGATAACGCGGTCAGGGAGCTGGGCGAGCTGAGAAAGGCTTATGATCTGGTATGTACGAGCAAGCTGGACCTTGCAGAGAAGAGCAGAGTTCTATCCGAACAACTAGAGGCAGAGAAAGCCCAGGCAGCCACCATGAAGGAGGACTCATACAACTCTGGGTGGGCTGCTGCTTATGATGATGCTGAGGCTCAGATTGGCTATATCAGCCGTCTGAATTTCAAGAAGGGATGGAACAAAGCTCTTCTAGCTGCTGGTGTGGATTCTGAGTCTCCCTTGTTTGACGAGCACGACCCGAGTCCCAAGCCAACTGTGGATGAAGAAGCTCCTGCTCCAATTATCGAGGGTGCTGATCTTCCCTCAAATACAGTTCCTGCTGAGGGGGATACTTCTGCTGCAACTGATAAGGGGAAGCAGCCAGACACCGCTGGGTAGTCTGAGGTTGCCAGTTAATCTGTTTTTAGGATTTTCTTTTGTACTTTTTGCTTGTAATCTCCAAGTTTTTTTTGCTCGATGTACTTGGCCTTTATTAATGAATGATAAGATTCTCCATTTTATTTACGCTGATCCCTTTTTGTCTTCTATCTTTCTTTTATCTGTAGTTGGTTGATGTGGATGACTATATTCCTGTTACTTCCCAACTGGGTAGGACTCTTGGTCCTAATGCAAGCCCTGCAGTTCGCCAGGCCTTTGCTAGACTTTGCAGGTTTTCTAAATCAAGGAACCAAAAATATAAGGATCAGTCCGAGCTAGTGGCCAAGTTGAAGGACAGGCTCCAGGAGATGGGAGAGATCAGTGCTTCAGTGCAAGAAGAAGTCAGTGCACTGAGAGCAAGGTTACTGGAGGCCACCGAGATTAACCAGGTCGGGGAGTTCCTGCAGCAGGAGAATGAAGACTTGAGGAGGGAAGTCCTGAGGCTTAAGGAGCATTCGCCGAGCATCGCGTCAGCAGTCCTACAAGGCTCTTCTTCATCGCGAGTTGCTCGGCCTTCCCTCCCGCGTGCTGGTAGGAGTGCCAGGGGTAGGAACAGGGAAGTCGAGGAACAGCGTGAGAGGGAGATGGAGGAGTTGCGCGGTGACGTTCGGCGAGCTTATGTGACTGCTGCTGGGCTCCAGAGGGATGTTACCCGACTACAATATTTGTTTAAGAACGGTCCTCGATAAGTGTGGTCCGATGGCTACGATCAAGGCTGGCTGGATGCTCTGACGAGACTATCAGAGTTCGAGGAGCTCTCCTTCATCAGAGGGTGGTTGAGTGCCCTCAAAGAGCTGCAGTGGGATGATTGCCTCCATACCATATGTTAGTGAGAATGGTGTTTCTCCTGTTACTCGCTTAGGAGTCGTTCTATATGCCCATAGGATATGCGGTAGCTCGGTTGCCCATGCGCCTTTGGCTCGCTCTAACCGTTTCTTCAATCCAGCGATCACGGTTTTATTGGAAGCTTCTGCTTGTCCGTTGCTTTGAGGGTAAGCTACCGAGCTGAAATGGTGCCTGATCCCGTGTTCATTGTAGAAGTCTTGAAAAGGGCCACTCTCGAACTGTGTTCCATTGTCAGTGATGATGGTCCTGGGGATTCCGAATCTAGTGATTATATTCCTCCATACGAACCTCATCATGTCAGCATCTCGGATGTTCGCCAGTGGTTCTTCCTCTATCCACTTGGTAAAGTAGTCAGTTACAACCAACAGATATTTGCGATTGCCGGCAGCGGTGGGCAGTGGTCCCACGATGTCCATCACCCATTGGGCGAAAGGCCAGGGGATGATCAGGGATTTTAATTCGCTGGCGGGCTGGTGGACCATAGGAGCGTGAAGTTGGCATTTCAGGCATTTGCGGACATATACTGCGGAGTCCTTTTCCATGTATGGCCACCAATAGCCTTCCTTCATTGCTCGAAAGGCTAGAGACCTTCCTCCAACATGACTTCCACAGATTCCTTCGTGAAGCTCTTGAAGCACTGCCTTGACATCGCCTGGGTGGACGCATCTAAGGTAGGGACCGGAGAAAGATCTTTTATATAAGTCTCCTCCTGTGGATAAGTGAAAGCGAGCAGCTTTGACTCTTATCTGGTGGGCAGTTCTCTTGTCCTCTGGAAGCGTTCCGTCCTTTAAATAATCCTTCAAGGGATCTATCCAGCTGGGGCTGATTCCAATTGGAGTATTGGTTTCGCGTTTGGAAGCTCGCAGTTGCTGTGAATGCTTGGGACACTGAGGAAATCGATAGGGATGACCCTTTTAAGTCTAGAATCAACCGCCGAGCTTAGGGCTGCTAACGCATCAGCGTGGCTGTTTTGCCCCCTGGGAAACTGTTGGATGTTGATCTATTCAAAGCTCGTCATTAAGTTTTTTACCAAGGAGAGGTAGGCTGCTATTCTCTCATCCTTCGCGTTATTGTCTCCACTTATCTGATTGGAAACTAGTTGCGAATCACTGAATACCTGCAAATGCTTTGCTCCAGAGTTTGCGCCTTTTGGAGACCTACTATTAGGGCTTCGTATTCTGCTTCGTTGTTGGAGGCTGCAAATCCCAGCCTGATTCCTTGCTCAAGGACTGTATTTTCTGGGGTGATGAGAACAATTCCTACCCCTGCCCCTTTTGAGTTGGAGGCTCCATCAACGAATAGTTTCCAGCTTTCCACTGTAGCTTGGTAGTTTTGATCTTTTGGCTTAGGCTGGTCGAAGGGTTCTTCGCCTGTGAATTCAGCTATGAAATCAGCAAGGATTTGACCCTTGATAGCTGTCCTTGGTTGAAATTGGATGTCAAATCGGCCGAGCTCGACTGACCATTTAGACAGTCTGCCCGATAAATCCGCCTTCCTTAGGATAGCCTTGAGGGGGTGTGATGTAAGGACGATGATCAAATGAGCTTCGAAGTAATGCTTCAGTTTCCTCGAGGCCATTAATAGGGAAAATGGGAGCTTTTCCAATGGTAGGTAGCGTTGCTCGGCATCTAATAAGGTTTTGCTCGCGTAATAGACTGGATGTTGGATTCCTGTAACTTCACACATTAGCGTTGAGCTGACAGTATGACTGGATACAAAGAGATAGAGGTACAAAGAGTCCATCTGCCGTGGTATGACAAGCAATGGTGGTGAGCTTAGGTAGGACTTGAGCTCGTCTAATGCTCGCGAGAAATTTGGGGTCCATTTTACTGTTTTGCTGCCTTTTAAGAGTTGGAAGAAAGGCTTGCATCTCTCGTAGGATTTAGAGATGAAACGATTTAGAGCAGCGAGCATTCCAGTGAGCTTCTGTACATCTCGGACTGTGCGAGGAGGTTACACTCTGTTGATTGCATCAATCTGGTCCGGATTAGCCTCTATGCCTCGATTGCTGACCAAATACCCAAGAAACTTTCCTGACTGGACACCGAAGGAACACTTGCTCACATTGAGTTTCATTCGGTACTTCCTGAGGATTTCGAAGGTACTTGACAGGTCCGAGAGGTGAGTCTTCTTCTCCTTTCTCTTGACGAGCATGTCGTCGATGTAGACCTCCATTGTGTCTCCCATTTGATCTTTGAACATTTTAGTAACTAGCCGCTGATAGGTTGCCCCTGCATTTTTGAGCCCAAAAGGCATGACCTTGTAACAGTATAAACCAACCGTCGTGATAAATGCCGTTTTGTCCTGATCTGGGGCATACAGGGGAATCTGGTGATATCCTGAGTACGCGTTCAGGAAACTCATTCGTTCGTGATCTGCGGTGGCGTCTACTAGTTGGTCTATTTTCGGAAGAGGTAAGTTATCCTTGGGGTAGGCTTTGTTGAGGTCAGTGAAGTCTATGCAAACTCTCCACTTCCCGTTGCTTTTCGGAACAACCACTGGGTTGGATAACCATTTGAGGAATTGTACTTCCCGTATGGATCCTGCATCCAGTAGTTTCTCGACTTCTTTTTCTATTGCTCTGGCTTTCTCGGGAGCAGTTTGTCGTGCCTTCTGCACAATTGGCGCCGTCTGTGGGAAACGTTCATCTTTCCCTGAGAAGAGCCCACGCCAAGAAAAGAATCTAAGATGTCTGGTCACAGCAGCAACGCTCCTCAAGCAGGAGACATTCAAGAGCGACCTGCTCCTCGCAGGATTAGGTCTGAAGTTCGACGCTCAGATCATGGGGCTCGTTTAGAAAGGCCAGCCTCAGAAGAAAGTCAAGGACCGGCCAGGTCCACGTAGATATCCAGATTGATTGATGCATACGAGGCAAGGCTCCACGAGCAGAGGGAGTCTTCTCGCAGATACGAGGCTGAAAATGCTCGCTTGAAAAGGAGACTGGAAAGACTGGAGAAGGAACTACGCCCTGATACCAGGAGACACCCCTATCGCACTCCTAGCCCTCAGGCGAGTAAATCTCGCAGCCGAGGAAGGAGCCCTAGGCGGGAATATCAAGGGGTAGAAGGTGGCGACTCAGATGACGACCTCCGTGAACAACTAAGAAAAGCTCGCCGCTACCAAAACCCTGCTCGCAGCGACGAAAACATACGGAACCTGGTCCGCAGAGAAATGGACCAGCATCCAGCTCACCGCGGTACCAGGTCTACCAGAGAACTCGCCAGGAGAGCTCTCAAGACCTAGATGAAGTCACCCTTCACGAAGGAAATTGAAGAGGAAGAGGCTCCCAAGAAATTTTCCATTCCAAGGTTCAAGATTTACGACGGGAAGACTGATCCCATTGATCATGTCAGGCAGTACCGGCAGGCCATGACCCTCTGGAACCACCGGGATGCACTGATGTGCCGTATTTTCCCCTCGAGCCTCCATGACGTGGCTCAGAAATGGTTCGAAAAACTCCCTCACCGATCCATCAGAAATTTCAAATCCCTGGCCGAGCTCTTTACGGCCCAGTTCATCACCAGCAGCTCCCATCCCAAAAGGATGGATGCTCTATTAACTATGAAGAAAACGCCTCAAGAAACACTCCGAGACTATGAAAAGAGGTACTGGGAGTTATTCAACGAGATTGAGGACTGTGCGGAAGAGGTGGCAGTGGCTTCCTTCAAAATCGGATTACCTAGCTCTTCCCTCCTTTACCAGTCCTTGACGAAGAAGGAAGCTATGACCATTGACGACCTGATGGCCCGAATTGAGAAATACGCAAAGGTGGAAGACGTCACCCGCCTTAATGTAGGAGAGAACTGTCGAGCTATGAAGCTGGAGCCTGTGTTCTTGTACTCGAGCAAAAAGGCAGCAGACCTGGGATGCTCGCCGTCACCCAGAGGCTCCCTAATATTCCAAGCTTTCACCAACTCCGAGATACGAACCTCGCTGAGAGCAGGCTCCAAATTCTTTATCCTCGCTGTGAAAGAAAAAGCAAAGAGGTTAGAAAAATCACAAGCCAGCAAAGGTTGAAATAACAGTACAAATGTCTACCTATATA
This sequence comes from Sambucus nigra, assembly GCA_949130495.1. Lineage (NCBI taxonomy): Eukaryota > Viridiplantae > Streptophyta > Magnoliopsida > Dipsacales > Adoxaceae > Sambucus > Sambucus nigra. The sequence continues at coordinate 343,229,166 of OX422207.1, read as the reverse complement.
TTCTTCCCCATAAAAAGGGACAGTGAACCTCTCAAACCTCGACCCTTCAAACTGGGGAGTGAACTGCCAATTCCTAACGAGGAAACCCTCTTGCCAGTAGTTCTTATGGGAATCAGGTAGGTTTACTACCAATACCCTATCAAGACTCCTAGCTTTGAGGTATAAAACACCTGAGCTAGTTCGAGATAAGGAATAGCAGAAACAGATCTCATCAAGTCCTAACCTAGTACCATACAACTGGTTTATTCTATGGACGCCATTTACTATCTTCCACACATTGGGCGAGCACTGTGCAGGAACAATATCAAAATAACCAAAAAAATTCAGAAATAGATCATTAGGGGGAAAAGTAAGTCGATCATTAGGGGGAAAAGTAAGCCCCCCCTGGGAGAGCAACAATACATGGATCCAGTGAGCATCCTATATATCCCTAACGTTCCTAGGAGGGGAGGCACAACATTCAATATCTACCCACTCAGGAATATTGTAGAACTTCCTAAACTCAGAGATTGACCTATTTCCAATCTTCGCCATTGAAAAACTCAAATCCTACAAACCAAAGAGAAAGTGCTAAGAAAGGGCAGAAGAAACTTACAAAATAGAAGATCGGTTCGAGTGATGAAGAAGCACGAGCTCAGAACGACTAAGAAGCAATGGGAATGGGAATTCAGAGAGGAAGGTACGAGACGCTAGAGTTCTCAGAAGAAGGAAGAATACTGGAAAGGCTGAAATGACGAATGAAAAAGTGGCTATCCCAACAAGCCTTCAATTCTAATCATAGTGCACGGACAGCGAAGCGGGTGCCGCCAAAGCAACTTCACAGTTTTCGAAGAATCACAAATCAGCCATAATGGCTGATCATTTAAATTCATTGGACCCATAAACATGGCCCATCAAATTTAGGGGCAATTGTAGGTACCCAGAATTGAGACCCATGGGCCTGGACGAGTAGCCCAGTTCTGGCGGCCCAAAGTCCAGGCCCTCTATCTTTCATATTGGTCCGGTCTCTCCCCACGATCCCATGAAGAGAAGTTATAGGGGAGCACAATCCCATGAAGGGAAGAGATAGGGAATATGGCTAATATAAAGGAACCCATCATCTCCACTAACTAGCATACACATATATAAATTAAACCCTAGGTCCGGGGCAAAGGACAAGTTGTATTCTCTGTACTTACTCTTCAGAATATAGAGAAATAATACTGACTTCACCACCGTGGACGTAGGCACATCTTTGCTGAACCACGTACACCTGTTGTTGTTTGATTGGCGTTTTATTTGTTCTTTCTTGGTCATTGCCCCTTTCATATTTATTTGTGTTGCACAACAATTGACACCACAATAAGCAAGATTCACATTAAGAAGGCATATGATCATGTGAACTGGGGGTTCCTTTTATATATGAGGAGGAGGATGGGGTTCGTGGATCAATGGTTTTTTCTAGATCAGAAGTAATAACTCTTTAGTTAAAAAAAATTTGTTAGTGAATGCGGTCCCGGAGGTTTTCTTTTCTAGTTTTAGAGGGATTTTTTAAGAGGAACCCTCTTCATCTTAGTGATGTAGGCTTTAACTAGGATGATTAGTCATACAGTTGAGGTGTAGAGGATTAGTGGATTCATGATTGGTGACCTAGACACTTAGTCAGTCAGATTTTATCATCTACTCAGTTGACATGATTATTTTTCGTGATGCGGTAGAGGGGCAAGTGATATCTCTTAGGTGGTTATTATTGTTGTTGTTGTTGTTATTATTTTTGTTCTATTTTGAGCAATATCAGGTTTGCATATCAATGTGTGAAAATGTGAGATGATTGTAGTTGGGGAAGTGAAGAATGTGGATCATTTGGATTTTGTGTTAGGATGCAAGGTCGGTGTGATTCCCTCAACATATCTTAGAATTCCATTAGTCATTAAGTTCAAGTCTATGGTTATTTGGGACCCAGTCCTTAAGAGGGTAAGAAGGAGATTGGTAGGCTGGAAGAACTGCTTCCCCTGAAATGGGGGATGCTAAAGTCGATCAAAAGTGTGTTATTTATCCTATTAACGTACTTCTTGTCAGTCTTACCTCTATTGGGTTCAGTGTGTAAGCTTTTGGAGAAAATGGTGAGGTAATTCTTGTGGAAAGGCACTAGGGAGAGTTTTCAGTACTGTTTAATGAGCTGGGAGGAGGTTTTCCATTCCATTTAATGAGGGCAGAACGTGAAGGTAATCCCTGGATCAGTTCAATAATGATTTATTGGGTAAATAGTTGTGGAGATTTAATAAAGAAGAAGATATATTATAAAGGGATTGGTAGGGGCAATGAGTGGACACTCATGCCATGGGTGGGGCCTAATAATGGGGAGATTCACATATGGATTGGGGATGTGGAAAAGCATAATGCTATGATGGGAAGAATTTTCTCGGTTCACGATTTTTCAGTCAAGGAATGGGAGAAAAAATAGATTTTGGAGAGACAGGTGAGGGAAAGATGGCATATTGAAGGATTATTTTCTAGGGATTTATTGCTTAGGAAGGGATAAGTCAGGGCTAGTGGTTGATCGCGTCTTGGGGGTAGGATATTGATCTGTGTGGAATTCAAAATTTAAAAGATGACGTGATTGGGATCTGGAGGAGGAGGAATTCGTTATTGATTGGCTAGGGACGACGCTGGTTCCAATAAGTAGGGAGGAGTCCTTAAGATGGGTTAGTGGAAAGACATGGCTATTCATGGTTAGGAACTTATACACAATACTAAGAGGTTCTCGAAGTACATCTTTCCCGTGGAAGTAAGTGTGGAGAGTGAAGGCACCCCCCAAAGTTATTTTATTTGCATGGATTGCTGCTAGACAAACTATTTTGACGATAGAAGGATTACAGACGAGGGGGAGACGGATGACCCATTGATGTTGGTTGTGTAAAGAAGCGGAGGAGTTGACTAATCATTTTATTCTGCATTGTCGGGTGATGAGGGGTTTGGGGATGTCTTCTTATGCTTATGCCGGGTTCGTTGGATCATATCTCAGCCAGTGAGTGAAGGGATGGTCGCGCGGAAGTGTCTAAGGGGTTGGAAGGGGATATGAAAGTTTGGAGGATGGATCAACATTGTATCCTTCAGATAGTTTGGCAAGAGTGGAAACGAGGTGCTTTTAACGGAAGAAAGTGGCTTCAGCAAGGCTGGATTACATCTTTTTTAGTTCACTTTTTCTCTGGCATAGGAATAATCACATGATGTCGCTTCTTTCGCTCATGGATTTCGTGGAGGAACTATAGAGGGCGACTAGATTTTTTTATTGTGTCATGGATTCCTTTGAGGTGATTGCTCTGCCTTAGTGAGTTGAATATAGTGAAGTTCCTGAGTTTTGTCGCAACATAACTTTAGATAAAGCCAAACAACGTAAAATATTAATTTGCAAAGTTTCTCATCTCCTTCTCCTACTTCTAGATTATATCTTTCGTAAGTTGTTTACATTTCATATAGCATTATTTCCTACAAGAAGGATAAGAGAAAAGATTTTAATTTTACATTAATAACATTAACATGCATTTTGGGGTAATTGATTTTGGGACAACAATAATCGTGAAAACAGTTTATCTGCATATAGAGGGGTAACGCTTTGTATATTTACCCTCCCCCCCCCCCCCCCCCCCCCCCCCCCACACACACAGACCACCACCACCACCACCACCAGTATCCCGCAGTGGCGGGAGTCTCGTGTACTCGATTTGCCCTTTTTGACTTTGGGACAACAATAATAAAATTGAACTAAACATTATTTGCTATATATTGTAATTTTACACATTACATGTGGAAAGTTATTTGTAGATAGAATAATATAAGTAAAAAAATTAAAAGGAAAAATCGTTCCTTAGATAGATACCTCTTTACCATAACTTATAATAGATCCCAAGTGTCCATATCATTAGGGATGTCTCTCCAACTGATTTCGACTTCTTTAGCAAAAGTTTCAGCTCCTTTTGTTGGGGAGAGACATAATTCATTGTCACAAACGCTTGCTACATGTCCTTGATGGTTCGAGACACTGATGGGAAATTCTTCGCCAAATTCCTTCTCAACAAGAATGTTATCCCACCACTGAAGATCACCATCACCCACTTGTTCACATGACGACACTGGTGATTGCTTGCTAAGAGGTGGTACACCAACTTGGATTTTATTTCCATTACTTATTAAAGTGTTTTCCCTCATCAAATGTAGATTTTTATGAAAGGTCCGAGGTTGAGGCTTTATAATTGTGGCTTTTGTGAGTTTCTGATCTTTCGCTTTGAACTTTACACGAGTCAGGGTTAGCTTCCTCTTCAGGGATGTGCTCCAGTAATTCTTAACATCATTTGCCGTTCTTCCCGGGAGTCTACCAGCAATCAGTGACCATCTACATTCACAAAAATTATAACACAAATATTAGATTAAAATGATTTTTTGATATAAAAAATAAATATTTATCATCAATTGTGTTTCAACATTTTTGTAAAGAAAGTTAGTCATGTTTTAATACTTAATGTAAGCAATAATATGAATTTTCATACTTTCAATTAGAGATGACATGAACATAACTACAAATAACTTATTTCTACCACCAAGTCGATGCAACCCAATCACAAATGTTCACTGTTAGTTATGTATTTATTTTAGGGACATATACCAAATAGTCCCTCGGACATTTTTTAGTACCCATTTAGTCCAAACTTTTTTATTTTGCCTCAAAAAGTCCTTTGCCACATATTTTGGAGAGGGAGTGCCGCTGGCGCGGACCTCTAAAAATAACAGGATATTGAGTGCTTGAGGGACTAAATGGGTTAAACTAAAAATATGTGTCCTTTTTAAAAAATATATATTTATAGTAGGGACTATTTAATAATTGACCCTTTATTTTTTATACATAAAAATAAGATAAGACACCATCCATTGTGAGTTGTAATAAGAAGAAGAATATTTATCAACAATATTGAGGTGTTGTTTATATTTCTTAACATGTGATTATAGGATGTTAAATATTTAAACCTGATTTTTTTCGTCAAATAAAGCTTGTAAATTATCGCTGACGGTTGTTATACAATTATTTGCTTCTACTTGTCTAATATATGTGAATTGTACTATTTTATCTCTATTATTTGTTCCTTAAACTACTTCATATTACTTCTATTGTAGCCAAAATAGGAAGGTAAAGTTTTTAAAAAAATATCATAGATATATGTCCTCATTAATAAAGAGGCATTCATTTAATTTCATATTATATAATTACACACACGCAATACTTGTTAAATCTTTACTTTTTAATGATTTACATTTTATTGGACATTTAATTAGAGGACTAAAATCATTACATCTTACGAATATTATAAAATTTAATTTGAGACAATGGTCTACATTAAAAAAGAGAGAATAAATATTAATGATCTTAGATCTTAAAAAAATCATTGTTGCAATATCTGACAATAATATTTTTATGGGTTTATTACTTTGCCGCCGAGATAATCTTGTATTTGAGAGACACTCATACATATTTAGTCATAAGAGTTTCCCCTCATGTAGGGGTGTAAACAGATTTTCAAAAATTCAAATCCTTCCGATATTCATGTCTAAATTTTACGAATATTTATCCTAAAAAAGAGATATCGATACGTATATGGATAGTGTGTTAAAATTTGGATATGAATACGGATAATATGTGTACACATATCTGAGGTGGATTATCAATATCTATGGATATCCGTTTTTTCTAGATATTCGTATACGTATTGTATTTAATATTAATTTATTGTTAATATTAGTTATATATAATTATTATTTATAATATTTATTATATGTAATGTAAAATATAAATATATTATATAAAATGTTAAGCATCACTTTTCACTCATTTAAAAAAAGTAAAGAAATAATATTTTTTAAAAGATATACTCATGTTGTAAAATAAAGGACGCAGAGAGAATTTAGAATGAGAGATAATATGTTATTTCTCGGGTGTGTATATAAACTCATAGATGGATCACTCTATTTATAGTACATGGTGAAATATTGCAATAGATATGGAACTCAATAGATAGGAAATATATGTGAACACCCACACCAAAAGTCATATTATTTAACAACGCATGCTTTGTTTTTTTTACTCGTGAGGTACATACAGATAAAATCGTTAAGGCCACTTGTATTTATTATAAGAGAAAGTTCGATGTTGTAAGTTTGAAGGAGACCTCACAGTTAGTGAGAAACTAAGTAAGTCGATTAACCATTTGTTTATTTGTCATTACAAATTTATAAATATACTCATGTTTTGTTTTGTCTTTTCAGAAAATTTGAAGGTCACAATGCATACTGAATAGCGAGACATTGGAGGCTTGTGATTTTTACAGATGTTGAATTTGGGGGCGGCGACAACCCTTATTATTATTATTATTATTATTATTATTATTATTATTATTATTATTATTATTATTATTATTATTATTATTATTATTATTATTATTATTATTTACTTTTTTGTAATTCAGTGACTTATTTGAGTTTTGTGACATGGCTTTTAGATTGTGGCATCCCTTTTTTGTAATTCAGTGACTTATTTAAGTTTGGTGACTTGTCTTCTATATTGATGTACCTTTTTTTTATAAGAGAGGCTTATTGGTAGTTATTTGAATTACAAGTTATGGCCACACACAACAAAAAAGAGATAATTATTAGTGGCTTATTTAAATATTCATTCACTAGAGTAGCGTTGGTTCATAAAGTTAAGAATTTCATATGTACTATTCAATAAGAGGAAAAGAGGACTCATGATTCATGAGTATGAACATTAGAGGTTAGTAATTGATTTTAAACATTCTCTTAAGAGTTTATATTGCTTCCTTTTTTGTTAGTTATAGCAACATTTTCATGGACTTTGATCATCTAATTTTTATTCTATATGAATATTAATTAATTTCAAAATTAGTGTTAATTACAATTGATAAGCAACGTAAATGGATACGGATATTATCTGAATCCGGGGATTACGGGAGGATACGATTAGGAATATTTATTTATATATCCACGTGGATATAGATACCGATACGGATAGTGCATCCAGATAGTGGATACAGATATGAAATGTATGGTATCCACTCGATATCCATTTGTTTACCACTCTAACGTCATGTAACATTTTAATGCATACAATAAAAATGATTAATGTGAATACAAACACGTGAGGATTGTCTTAATTAATACGTAGGTGTTATCTTAGAGTACCTAATTGTCTAGGGGGAAGTCCACTTGGAAGCGTTACTCTCTCTGTGTGTGTGTGTGTGTGTGTGTGTGTGTGTGTGTGTGTGTGTGTGTGTGTGTTGAACACAAAGAAAGAAAGAGTGGTCAATTTATTGGAGATTGAAGCTAACATACTAAGAATACTTAAGATTCTCTATAGGAGTACGTTTTCATTTCGTAGTAAAAATTTTGGTAGGAAACACTCCTAGCAGAATTAAAAATGTAAAGCTACTCAAACATTAATATACACGAATGTTGATGTTCCAATTTTTTAATCCTATTTTTATTTATCTAGTTTTAAGAGAGAAAATAGGTAGTATTTTCAATTGGAATTCTCATAATGTGTGTTTTAAGAACATGCACTAAAAACACAAAAATAGTAACATGTCATTTACATACGATTAATATGTCACAAATGATTGTGACAGCTAGTCATTCTTACTATTTTGACACCCAAACAATGTGCACTAAGAATATTTATTATCATTTTCATTTCAATAGACCTCATCATTATTCGCAGATCTTGGACAAGTTTCCCTAAAATGTTTTCTTTCCACGTGGCTCGACAAGAATTTACTTTCGACGATTTTAAGTGTTAGATTTGCACTTATTAAGTTCAAGTTATGGAGAGTTCCAAAGAGAAACGCAAACATATTTTTCTTCTTCTTTATATCATTCTCATAATTGGAGTTCGCATGCATATGCACCATATTACTTCCATATGCTCGATGATAACAAGTTATTTAGTTTCCCTAATAAATACATTATCTTGGCATGTATATATCATGTACCGACCAAACACACCCACGACAAACAATAAAAATATTCTTTGTCTTAGGGTGCAGTGGCGGATCCAGGATTTAAAGTGAAGTGCGACGAAGTTTTTTTATGAAGCTCGGGGGTTCGAGGGCGAGAGCCCTCGAGGAGATTTTTTTGAGTTCTTTGAATTTATATATTTGCAATTTTTAACCCTAAAAATGTTGAGGTATTAATTAACTAAATTTGAATTCCTAAATTTTTCCGTTTCGGATGCGATTGAACTTCAGTTTCGGATACGGTTAGTGTGTTGTCTCCTCTTTTTCGTTTAAATTTTTTTTCCATTAACTTCCTATATTTAGAACAAATTTAATTTAATTTTAGACTAATAGATTCACACTAAATTTAATTTAATTTCAGATTAATTTTACATTATAACATAAATTTCACACTAATAGATTCTATGGATTTTAATTTTAATATTCATTATAAATTTAAACACATTTAAACAAAAACACATATTTTATTTTACTAAACAAACACATATAAACATACCTCTATCTCTATAAACAAATTCACATATATAAACATATAAACAAACACAAAATAAAAACAAATTCATATAAATAATGAACTGTTTATAAACAAAAGGAGAGAATAGGAGAGAATAGGTTATGAGATTTAAGAGATGAACGTGTGAGTTTTTTTTTATAATTTATTACACATTTTCCCTGATCTTTGAATATAATTCGAAGTAGCTCCAAATTTAATTTTTTACCTAAAAACCCCTAATTTTTTTTTTAAGTTGAACTAGGGCGACCGCCCACTTCGGCCAGGACTGAATCTGCCCCTACTAGGGTGGACCCCTAATATATATATATAACTAACTTAAATGTTAGATTTAGATAAGAAAATCCATTACTTGGTCATATATCCTTTATTTGGCTGAAATGGTGATATATTTTTAAATTGGTATAGACATGTGCTATAAGCAGGGGCGGCTTTGAGCATGTGCTAAGTGGGCGATCGCATAATGACTTCGCTAGTTTATTTGTTAGTACTTATAGGATCAAATACCAAAAAGTTCCTCATATTTTTTTAATACACATTTAGTCCGAGCATTTTATTTTGTACCAAAAAGTCCCTTGTTCTCTTATCTTTAAAGGTCCGCGTCAGCGGCATAGTAAAACCTTTTTGGCATGGTGAAGGACTTTTTGGTGCAAAATTAAAAGGCCTGGACTATACATGTATTAAAATAAGTTCAAGGGACTATTTTATATATACCACATACTTATATGCTGATGGCCCATTTTTTTATATCAATACATATAAAAAAAACTTATTTTACAATTTTTGCACAAAATCTTATCAATCTCAATACCGACCTTGCTTATAAGCACCTCAAAAATCATTCAATCCATTAAAGGTATAACATAGTTTAAAATGTGTACCCTACAATTACTCTACATGAAATCCACCGGAATCTAATAGTTTGAATGACTATGCCTATACTATGTACTATATACGTATAAAATAGTGCTATGTTATTTGCACTTGTCGGTTGCCTAGTAGGTTATGAAGCCTTGTAATCAGATCCACTTCATCTACTTCGAAGTCCCCTCTTTTTATATTTGGCTGAAGATAGTTTAGCTACCTTAGTCTACAGCTCTTTCTGCATCTTTTTAACCCTGCAACGCACGACATAAATTAGATATTCCTACTTTTCACAACATATTATCAAACTCTCTCTCTCTCTCTCTCTCTCTCTCCTTATATATATATATATAGTCAAGCTCTCCAACATACCTCCTAGCAACATACCTACGAACATACATATTTTTTAAAATAGTAAAAAAAATAATTTTGAGTTGACATTTTTTATATGAATTCATAATATTTCAATGTGCCCCTGTAAAATATTCAACTCAAAATAATGTGTTTTGCTATTTTTAAAAAATAGGTAAAAAGAAATTGACAATTTTAAAGGGTAAAAACTGTCAGTTTTTACCTATTTTTTAAAAATAACAAAAAATATTATTTTCACTTGATTTTTTTTATAGGAGCACATTGAAATATCATGAACCCATATAAAAAATATCATTTCAAAATTATTTGTTTTACTATTTTAAAAAAGTGTATGTTCGTAGGTATATTGCTAGGAGGTAAGTTGGAAAGCGTGATTGTGTGTGTGTATATATATATATATATATATATATATATAGGCATAGGCATAGGCTCAAATGAGGTCCTTATATGAGGTCCATAATAAGACAAAAGTAAGACCTTTAGCAATATTCGATTTTAGACCCCAATACTTTTAGAAAATAATTTTGTATTTTAAAGCTTTAAGACCTTAGAAATAAAAAATCGCCAAATTCTGACCAAACCCCAATTCTGGTATCAGAGTCATAAGACGCTCATTTTAGACGTTTAGTAAAAAGACTTTAATGCCCTTGGGAATTATCCCCCGCATTTACAAATATATTTTTAGAACCAACCTAGACTACCATCCTATACCCATAACTGATTTAGACTCACTAGGTTGTTTAACCTCTCACATAAACGGTTGTTCACACACTGAACACATCCCAGCCAAACATGCGCATAATAGACCAAAATAAGTGTATACTCCTTATATTAAGACAATTAATAAAAGATACTCAAATCCTAGAAGTAGAGATAAAAAATATCTCTAAAATACTACTAGAAATAGATAACCAAATCCCAATAGACCTAGTACAAGTTTTACAAGAAATAAATATTAAGACTAATCATATAGAAGTCCTTAACAAAGACATTTTAGAAATTAAAACCTTAACTAAAAATCCGGACAATGACTTAATTAAACTTACTAAAGAACAAACTAAGCTTATCCATAGATTAGATAGTTATCTTCCTAATGGAGATAGTTTGATCACACTGGAATGAGGTACCAAGAGACCTCTCCATTCAAACCTTATTAGACTTTTATCAAAGAATTTTAGAAAAGTTAAACGATGATAAATTTTATTATAAGATAAATGAAAATGAGATTGCCAACGCTGCTAAAGCAACTAGACTCATATTAGAAAGACTAAATTTAATTTCTACATCCATAGCAGCTACCCAAGACTATAACAGTAGCTTTGTTAAAAACTTGCATTTGGATTTAAAAGCTAAGACAGAAGGATTAACCACCTTCTACACATACTTTGTTAAATTCCAACAAAATTTTGCAAATTATTTTAATAATATGAAAAGCCATAACTTATCCAAAATGGATAGTATTTTTAATGAACTTATACTAGACATGGCCCAAGTAGAAGAAAAATATGAAGAAATTATAAAGGGAATTAAGTTCGTATATAATAAGCCTTCCCAAGAAGAAATAGACTCTCATTTTATTCTAACTCGTGTATATAAAATAGAAAGGACTGTAGAATCTATAGAAGCCAGATCTATGCAGCAACAAGAAAAAGATAATGAAGTAAAATACTATATTACAAATGTTGCCAAATCTCTAGTTAATTCTCTTGCTAGACATAGTGAAGAAATTTCTGAGAAGACAAGAAAAGAGAATAAGAATTTTAAAGAACAAATCCTTAGTCAAATAAAAAGATAAAAAGATTATTTAGACTTTTTAGAAAGAAGTGAAAAAAAGACTTGAACAAAAACAGGTAACCACGTGTAAATTTAGAGAAACCCCTCCTATAGAAATTAAAGAAAGGAATATCATAGGTAGACGATTCATAAATGACGGATTACATAAGACTAGTAAGATAGTTAACTCTATCCCTAATATGGGACAGAGTAATCATATGCTCTAAGTACTTAAGGATTCAACCTCCAATGTTAGGACATGGTGGAAAGAAAGAAATTTCACCAATCCTCTCCAATGGAAAGAATGGGGTGAAGTTGACTGGAAGATTGTTGAAGATTCCATTCATAATGGACAATTTTCAGCCGTTAGATACATAGACTTGTTTAAAGAAGGTGCCACTCCTAAGACTCCTAATTATAACATGACTTACCATTGTAGGAATCATGTGTTAGACAAATCCTATGCTGAGATCCATGTGTTTGACCTAGAATGGCTTAGATCTAGAGGAACTGATAAGAAGTTCCAATTCCTAACCTTTGGACTCTTTCAAGTAAGAATCCAAGGATTACATATACCTCAGAATAATATCAACATATTATGTTGTTTAGTAGATAAAACATGGAAAGATTTTGAGAAGAGCCTTATTGGGATAGCCCAACTAAAAATATCAGATAACATAGGATACTTTAATGTCATTCCGGCATTTACAGTAATCGTAGACACAGCCAAACATTTTAAGTTAATCTTATATGCTAGTGGCTATGAAGACTATATTATCCCAGACGCTAATATAAATATAGAATTCTAAAGTTATGTGAAGTTCTCCCAATTTTCTTATGAAGCAATGCAATCGAAAATTCCTAGCGGTAAACTCAATGAAGAAATCTCAGTTAGAACCAATGTTTCAGACTACAATCAAACTTATAGTATTAAAAATACTGGACCTATGAAAGAAAAAGCTAAGACCCTTTGGCAATTGCCAGAATTTCAAGAAAGTAAGATTATACAGAATAAACCTCTATTTATTAATCAAGACGATGTCACTGGAAATGTTACTATCCAGTTTGGCCCCCCTAAGATTGTCAATAAGAATATCCAGACCAAATAAATTAGATTTAGGAATATGGGAGAAGCCATAATCAATGATCCTTCAGAAGGAGAATGAAGTAGTAAGACTAGTGCTACTACTGCTAGTTTACTAAGGCAAGCCCTGGTAAATAGACCTAGAAGATCGTTTGAACAAAAAGACTTAATTAAAGAAAAAGCTAGGATCCAAAACTTTGGACATGAACCTTCAGAATTGGATATGAAGACATTTAAAGATCACCTTAAGAAAAGTCATTATGTTAGATTTCAAGAAAGAGAAAGAGTTAATATGATAGCCCAAGACCACATATTAAAATTAAGAGAATCTAAGAATACAAAGGAACTTCTTAGAAACTTAAGACTAATAGAAGAAAGAGTAATGCCAACTACACAAGTAAAACCTAATAAATAAGAGATAGGAAGTAGTAGTAGGCTAGAAGTTGCTCCTAGACTTTTTAGTAAACCAATAGGAACAAATATTCCTATATACTCTAGCTCTATAGTCAAGACTAAACCAGATTATATAAAAGACTTTCCAACTAGTGACAAGAGCTTTACTCCTATTAAGACTATGGCAAGTCAAGTCATAAACCCAGTAGGTATAAATTTTAACCTAGACCATGTTCAAGACAGGGAGAAGGCCTTAGATGGATGGCGTAATCAGATGAACATGTGTTTTTAATCCAATGAACAATGGGATGCAAGTTCATGCAAATAATACGCTGAGAAATCCATTATATGTATTGAAAAAGATTATTTAGATAGTCTAAGAAAGGCTACTGATGAAGACTCCTTAGCTAAGGTTGAGAAGATGAAAGAAAACTTAGAAGAAAGATCAATTGAAGAATATATTCAATTGTTCATGACATAATTCATTGGAGATGGACATCTAGCTCAAATTAATGAACAAGACCTAGCGAAAACTAAGTTAGCCCTTCTTAGCATTTGCAAATTAGATAAGATAAATGAATATAGCAATAATTATGGGCAGCTATATTACCAAATTAAAGAATTTGGAGAGACCTTAAAAGATGAATACTTTAGGAAGATACTAGCCATAGGACAAATCCTAATTAATGAATATAGGAATTGGCCAGGAATAGATGGAGTAAAGAATAACTCCCTTGGTGAAAGAATCAATTTCGCCAAAGACTATATCATATCGAAGAGACGTGATATAACTCAAGGAAAATTAATAGAAGAAACTTTCAAGCAGATCCCTCCAATCAAAGACGAAAGAGACATCGCTCCAATCCAATGAGGATGTGGTTGTGAACCTAAGAAATTCAAAAGGAACTTAGAATGGAAACATAGGAAGTTTAAGACTAGACCTTTAGGATTTCCAAAGAAGTATAAATTTAGACAATCTACTACCTTTAGAGAAAAAAAAAACCTATGACTAAGAAAATAGATTTAATCAAAGAAGATATTTTAAGAAGAACACTAGTAAGTATAAGAAGGTTCCTAATTATAGGAAAGAAAAAGATATAGCTCAATCTAAGATCTCTATCAAAGAATGTTGGACTTGCGGCAAAGAAGGACACGTTGTTAAAGACTTCCCTAATAAGAAAGATAAAGAAGGTATTAAAATTATTAATACAATGCTAGACTATGCAGATCTAGAAGAGTTAGATATCCTATATGTTAACGCAAAAATTCTCCATCTATGAGGACCAATCAGAAAAGGACACATGTCATCCTACGTGGCAATATTCGACACCCGAGGAGAGTTGGCCGGCATCCGAGGAGAATTGGTCGGTACCCGAGGAGTGTTAGTCGGCACCCGAGGAGAGTTGGTCAATACCCGAGGAGAATTAGTCGGCACCCGAGGAGAGTTGGTTGGCATACCAACCAGGAAGATCAAAGGATGACTATGCATTTAATGTGCATTAATGAAGATGACAACGCATTTAATGAGCCTTAATGTACATTTATACTGTATTAATAGATCACAACACATTGCATACCAAGCAATTCAACAATCAGATTCGTTGAATGTAGACATAAATGTCTACATACAATGAATCTCTTTATCTCCCATCACTATAAATACATGTGTTCCCTTAGTCAAAAGAGGGGGAGATCCGAGGGGAACCTTGAAACCCCATACACAAGATACACATTCTTTCTCTCTCTAAACCTTATGGTGCTATTGTAAACCCCTGGGAATAAAATAACAGTGGACGAAGGCTTTATTCATAGACGAACCACTTTAAAAACCTTTGTCTCTTATATGTTTGATGTGAATGTTTATCTTCATCTTCAATCTCATCCTCATCATTTGTCTGCTGTTGACGCCACTAAAATGACAGTGGCCATTTTTTGTCTTCAACAGATTGGCGCCGTCTATGGGAACGTGTTACAAGCATTGTTCTCCATCAAACCTAAGTTTTTATTTTCTCTACGTATAATCAATTATACATACGTGTTTTTATTCAATCATGATTTTTATGTTTATATACATAAATTAATTGTCATATTTTTTTTTGCAAAATATTGCATATCATGATTTTAAAATCATAACTGTTAGATTAATTCTTATTTAGAAATCTGAAAAATAGTGGATTTCATAAATCATAACTTTTTGCTTGATTCTCAAGTTTCAATTTTATATCATGGAATAAATATTTTAAATGATTACATATACCAATATATTTGACGGTGGTAAGATTTGATAATTTTCATTATAAATTTTGTAAGATCTTTGATGTCTATTCAAATTCCCATCATATTTTTAATCAGAGAATGGGAAAAGTTAAAATCAAGAACAATTTCTCTCTCGATAATCACAATTCTGACCCAGATCTGCTTTAAAAGTTCTCATCAATTTTATTCATAAATATATATATATATATATATATATATATGTTTATATTCAGTGTTAGACAATTTTCATCATGAACGTTAAGCATCTATAGCTCTTCTTGAAAATGTTCTGGGCAAACACGTTTATGTAATGAATTACATCAAGAAAAAAGATTTGACATATGTTGATTCACATATTTCACATCTTCTACAAGGGAGTACAAATTCAAAACCATTCTTTTTCCTCTTGGATATTGATCGTATTTTCTCTTAGATCTGATGATTTCTATTGGTTATCTCTTAGATCTAAGAATTTTGATTTGTTATGATTTATTAATTCTGATAAAGATCTATTTATTGGTTCGATGATGGATATTATGCAATTTGAGGAGTTCCCGAGCTCCCATTCGTTGATAGGCTACATCTATTTCTACTCGGATGTACCTATTGTTGGTCGGCGTGTATATAGTTGGTCGCGAAAATCAATTGTTGGTCCGCAACATCTCAACCTTGGTCGGAGGCAGTAGAAAGCTAATACCAGAATTGAAAATTGACGATTCCTCTGGTTCTCTCTTTTTGATTTTGACAAAATCACTAGTTCGCTGCCAAAGGACAAGACTATCCCCTTATTCTTATCCTTATCCTTATCCTTTATTAATTCAAAACATGAAATTCCTAATTGAAAATTTGCATGGAGAAAAATTAAAATGCATACTTGGTTATTTTCTAATCCACGGAAACTTTATGTGAAAAATATTCCAAGACCAAAAAATTATATTTGAGCATTTATTGAATTTCAAATAATTCCTAAAGTGATAAATAATTTCTAAAAAACCAATTTATATTTGGTCTTTTACTTAAAATTAAAATGCCTAGCATTTTTATTAAAATTTGCTCATGAAATACACGTGTGGCACAAAAATATTATTTCATATGTTGAAATTTTTATTATTTTATGCTGATACACATCACATATTGTTTGGTTGAATAATTATTCTCATGATAATAATTATTTTCTCTAGTCTCGACAGGTGCTCGGGCAGCTTATTAAAATTTCATAGGGACGAGATTCAATCCCGATGAAAGTTCTCGTAAACCTCTGGAAACTAGTATTGCTCAACATCAGGCAATTTTGCCTCGACATATCAGCCAACATATATTATTTCATTTTTTGAAATTAATATTTTTATTTCTCAAGCATATACCTATCATATATTTATTGGATGATTAAATTATTCTCATGACTAATCAATTCAGCCTACACATATGGTAGAGCAAGATATTAATTTTTACAGGTACAAGACTCAACGCCGACGAATGCTCGGAAACAATTATCATTTCACCTCGGCGAGGCATTATATATTTTATTATTACTCGGAGATATCGGCTCAAGCACAAATTATTCTATATCCCTTGGGATTCATATTGTATATTCATCTCAACACGGAACTCGACGAGATATTCATATTCAACTCCGAGGAAGAACTATAACAGTTATTATATTTCACCCCTAACGGATAGTTGGTTGGGGTAATTCTTATTTATATTCAGCAAGGAGCTCGGAAAATTTCTTCTCTCTATATATATTCAGCTCCGAGGAGGTCCCCAGCATTTATTATATCTTATTCCCAACAATCTGTTGGCCAGCTCCGAGGAGGTCTCTAGCATTTATTATATCTTATTCCCAACAGTCTGTTGGTCAGCTTCGAGGAAGTCTCCATCATTTATTATCCAAAATATTTCTCAAAAATGCCAACTAAGGTTGGTTCGGAAGTAAAACTATTCCTAAAAATGTCAACTAAGGTTGGTTAGGAAGAAAAACTATTCCTAAAAATCCCAGCTAAGGTTGGTTAGGAAGAAAAAATATTTCCCAAAAATGCCATTTAAGGTTGGTTGGGAAGAAAAAATATTTCCCAAAAGTGCCAACTAAGGTTGGTTGGGAAGAAAAAATCCACCAACTCAGGTTGGTTGGAAATAAGAAGTTGTCAATTACAGTTGGTCGGAAACATTTTATGAGTATGTGAAAGCGATCAAGCAAAAAGCATTCAAAGTTCACATTCCACACTTGGGGGCTTCTATTAAAAATTCAGTTGCACATTCTCATAACATCATACAGTCGAGCACAAAATTCAACTCCATAAACTTACATAGTCGGGGCCCCGACTAATTATCATTCCGAAGTTGTTTTTCTTGCTCTAGAATTAGTTCAGGAGGCTATTGAAGTTCAGGAGGAATATTGAAGTTCAGGAGGTATATTGAAGTTCAGGAGGCGTATTCAGAAGTTCAGGAAGCGCATTCAGAAGTTCAGGAGGCATATTCAGGAGTTATTATGCACATACTATTGAAGTTCAGAAGTCAAATTCAGCATCTACAACACTAAGATCTTTACTACTACTGTCCCGACCAACATTGAAGAAGAAGTTGTTTGAAAATATTTCGAAGTCCACCACTAGCTTGGTACTAATCAGATTGGAGAGTTGGGTTCAAAAGCTAGTATGTTACTCGACAAAGTATTCAGAGGATCATAAATCAGAAGAATCAAGACGTGAAGTTAGCACTCAGTTGCTCGACACAGGAGGCAGTTGCTCGGCTAGCAAACCAATCAACATACTTGAAGATTATAACAAGCTATAATCTGCATACTATGGCATGGCTGCATCCAAATTCCCAGGGGTGATACATAGCACATGGAGTTCCTCAAAAGAAAGATTAACAACAATCGATCAGTCTGCATCATATGTCGTCCAGGAGATAATGCACTTTATGTTGAACAAATCAAGAAGGTAGATCAAGAATTTCACGAGCACCGAGCAACACTGCAGAATAAATACTCCATCCTTTCAAGCAAACCATAAAGCATGGAGCATTGGGGGCTTCTGTTAACGCAAAAATTCTCCATCTACGAGGACCAATTAGAAAAGGACACGTGTCATCCTACGTGGCAATATTCGACACCCGAGGAGAGTTGGTCGGCATCCGAGGAGAATTGGTCGGCACCCGAGGAGTGTTAGTCGGCACTCGAGGAGAGTTGGTCAATACCCGAGGAGAATTAGTCCGCACCCAAGGAGAGTTGGTCGGCCCCCGAGGAGAGTTAGTCCGCACCCGAGGAGAGTTGGTCGGCATACCAACCAGGAAGATCAAAGGATGACTATGCATTTAATGTGCATTAATAAAGATGACAACGCATTTAATGAGCCTTAATGTACATTTATACTGTATTAATAGATCACAACACATATCATACCAAGCAATTCAACAATTAGATTCGTTGAATGTAGACATAAATGTCTACATACAATGAATCTCTTTATCTCCCATCACTATAAATACATGTATTCCCTTAGTCAAAAGAGGAGGAGAGCCGAGGGGAACCTTGAAACCCCATACACAAGATACACATTCTTTCTCTCTCTAAACCTTATGGTGCTATTGTAAACCCCTAGGAATAAAATAACAGTGGACGTAGGCTTTATTCATAGCCGAACCACTTTAAAAACCTTTGTCTCTTATATGTTTGATGTGAATGTTTATCTTCATCTTCAATCTCATCCTCATCATTGATCTGCTGTTGACGCCACTAAAATGACAGTGTCCATTTTCTGTCTTGAACAGATTGGCGTCGTCTGTGGGAACGTGTTACAAGCATTTTTCTCCATCAAAAGCTAAGTTTTTATTTTCTCTACGTATAATCAATTATACATAAGTCTTTTGATTCAATCATGATTTTTATGTTTATATACACAAATTAATTGTCCAATTTTTATTTACAAAATATTACATATCATGATTTTAAAATCATAACTGTTAGATTAATTCTTATTTAGAAATCTAAAAAATAGTGGATTTCATAAATCATAACTTTTTGCTTGATTCTCAAATTTCAATTTTATATCATGGAATAAATATTTTAAATGATTACATATACCAACATATTTGACGGTGGTAAGATTTAATAATTTTCATTATAAATTTTGTAAGATCTTTGATGTCTTTTCAAATTCCCATCATATTTTTAATCAGAGAATGGGAAAAGTTAAAATCAAGAACAATTTCTCTCTCGATAATCACAATTCTGACCCAGATCTGCTTTAAAAGTTCTCATCAATTTGATTCATATATATATATATGTTTATATTCAGTGTTAGACAATTTTCATCATGAACGTTAAGCATCTATAGTTCTTCTTGAAAATGTTCTGGGCAAACACGTTTATGTAATGAATTACATCAAGGAAAAAGATTTGACATATGTTGATTCACATATTTCACATCTTCTACAAGGGAGTAAAAATTCAAAACCATTCTTTTTCCTCTTGGATATTGATCGTATTTTCTCTTAGATCTGATGATTTCTATTGGTTATCTCTTAGATCTAAGAATTTTGATTTGTTATGATTTATTAATTCTGATAAAGATTGATTTATTGGTTTGATGATGGATATTATGCAATTTGAGGAGTTCCCGAGCTCCCATTCGTTGATCGGCTACATCTATTTCTACTCGGATGTACCTATTGTTGGTCGGCGTGTATATAGTTGGTCATGAAAATCAATTGTTGATCCGCAACATCTCAACCTTGGTCGGAGGAAGTAGAAAGCTAATACCAGAATTGAAAATTGACGATTCCTTTGGTTCTCTCTTTTTGATTTTGACAAAATCACTACTTCGCTGCCAAAGGACAAGACTATCCCCTTATTCTTATCCTTATCCTTATCCTTTATTAATTCAAAACATGAAATTCCTAATTGAAATTTTGCATGGAGAAAAATTAAAATGCATACTTGGTTATTTTCTAATCCACATAAACTTTATGTGAAAAATATTCCAAGTCCAAAAAATTATATTTGAGCATTTATTGAATTTCAAATAATTCCTAAAGTGATAAATAATTTCTAAAAAACCAATTTATATTTGGTCTTTTACTTAAAATTAAAATGCCTAGCATTTTTATTAAATTTTGCTCATGAAATACACGTGTGGCACAAACATATTATTTCATATTTTGAAATTTTTATTATTTTATGCTGATACGCGTCACATATTGTTTGGTTGAATAATTAGTCTCATGATAATAATTATTTTCTTTAGTCTCGACAGGTACTCGGGCAGCTTAATAAAATTTCATAGGGACGAGATTCAATCCCGATGAAAGTTCTCGTAAACCTCTGGAAACTAGTATTACTCGACATCAGGCAATTTTGCCTCGACATATCAGCCAACATATATTGTTTCATTTTTTGAAATTAATATTTTTATTTCTCAAGCATATACCTATCATATATTTATTGAATGATTAAATTATTCTCATGACTAATCAATTCATCCTACACATATGGTAGAGCAAGATATTAATTTTTACAGGTACAAGACTCAACGCCGACGAATGCTCGGAAACAATATGGAAACTATTATCATTTCAGCTCAGCGAGGCATTATATATTTTATTATTACTCGGAG
Source organism: Sambucus nigra (assembly GCA_949130495.1). Lineage (NCBI taxonomy): Eukaryota > Viridiplantae > Streptophyta > Magnoliopsida > Dipsacales > Adoxaceae > Sambucus > Sambucus nigra. The sequence continues at coordinate 343,208,241 of OX422207.1, read as the reverse complement.
ATATAGGCTCAAGCACAAATTATTCTATATCCGTTGGGATTCATATTGTATATTCATCTCAACACGGAACTCGACGAGATATTCATATTCAACTCCGAGGAAGAACTATAACAGTTATTATATTTCACCCCCAACGGATAGTTGGTCGGGGTAATTCTTATTTATATTCAGCATAGAGCTCGAAAAATTTCTTCTCTCTATATATATTCAGCTCCGAGGAGGTCTCCATCATTTATTATATCTTATTCCCAACAATCTGTTGGTCAGCTCTGAGGAGGTCTCCAGCATTTATTGTATCTTATTCCCAACAATCTGTTGGTCAGCTCCGAAGAAGTCTCCATCATTTATTATCAAAAATATTTCTCAAAAATGCCAACTAAGGTTGGTTGGGAAGTAAAACTATTCCTAAAAATGCCAACTAAGGTTGGTTAGGAAGAAAAACTATTCCTAAAAATGCCAACTAAGGTTGGTTAGGAAGAAAAAATATTTACCAAAAATGCCAACTAAGGTTGGTTGGGAAGAAAAAATATTTCCCAAAAATGCCAACTAAGGTTGGTTGGGAAGAAAAAATATTTCCCAAAAGTGCCAACTAAGGTTGGTTGGGAAGAAAAAATCCACCAACTCAGGTTGGTCGGAAATAAGAAGCTGTCAACTACAGTTGGTCGGAAACATTTTATGAGTATGTGAAAGCGATCAAGCAAAAAGCATTCAAAGTTCACATTCCACACTTGGGGGCTTCTATTAAAAATTCAGTTGCACATTCTCATAACATCATACAGTCGAGCACCAAATTCCACTCCATAAACTTACATAGTCGGGGCCCCGACTAATTATCATTCAGAAGTTGTTTTTCTTGCTCGAGAATTAGTTCAGGAGGCTATTGAAGTTCAGGAGGAATATTGAAGTTCAGGAGGTATATTGAAGTTCAGGAGGCGTATTTAGAAGTTCAGGAACCGCATTCAGAAGTTCAGGAGGCATATTCAGGAGTTATTATGCACATACTATTGAAGTTCAGAAGTCAAATTCAGCATCTACAACACTTAGATCTTTGCTACTACTGTCCCGACCAACATTGAAGATGAAGTTGTATGAAAATATTTCGAAGTCCACCACTAGCTTGGTACTAATCAGATTGAAGAGTTGGGTTCAAAATCTAGTATGTTACTCGACAAAGAATTCAGAGGATCATAAATCAGAAGAATCAAGCACGTGAAGTTAGCACTCAGTTGCTCGGCGCAGGAGGCAGTTGCTCGACTAACAAACTAATCAACATACTTGAAGATTATGACAAGCTATAATATGCATACTATGGCATGGATGCATCAAAATTCCCAGGGGTGATACATAGCACATGGAGTTCCTCAAAAGAAAGATTAGCAACAATCGATCAGTCTGCATCATATATCGTCCAGGAGATAATGCACTTTATGTTGAACAAATCAAGAAGGTAGATCAAGAATTTCACGAGCACCGAACAACACTGCAGAATAAAATACTCCATCCTTTTAAGTAAACCATCAAGCATGGAGCATTGGGGGCTTCTGTTAACGCAAAAATTCTCCATCTACAAGGACCAATCAGAAAAGGACACGTGTCATCCTACGTGACAATATTCGACACCCGAGGAGAGTTGGTCGGCATATGAGGAGAATTGGTCAGCACCCGAGGAGTGTTAGTTGGCACCCAAGGAGAGTTGGTCAATACCCGAGGAGAATTAGTCGGCACCCGAGGAGAGTTGGTCGGCCCCCGAGGAGAGTTGTTCGGCACCCGAGGAGAGTTAGTCGGCACCCGAGGATTGTTGGTCGGCATACCAACCAGGAAGATCAAAGGATGACTATGCATTTAATGTGCATTAATAAAGATGACAGCGCATTTAATGAGCCTTAATGTACATTTATACTGTATTAATAGATCACAACACATAGCATACCAAGCAATTCAACAATTAGATTCGTTGAATGTAGACATAAATGTCTACATACAATGAATCTATTTATCTCCCATCACTATAAATACATGTATTCCCTTAGCCAAAATAGGGGGAGATCCGAGGGGAACCTAGAAACCTCATACACAAGATACACATACTTTCTCTCTCTACACCTTATGGTGCTATTGTAAACCCCTGGGAATAAAATAACAGTGGACGTAGGCTTTATTCATAGCCGAACCACTTTAAAAACCTTTGTCTCTTATATGTTTGATGTGAATGTTTATCTTTATCTTCAATCTCATCCTCATCATTTATCTGGTCAACACTATATGCTATAGAAATATCAGACATAGAAGATGATGATAATACTAGTATCTATAGTACATATACAAATAGTGATTCAGAAGACTATAGTGATACTGATGAGTGTGAAGACTCAGGATACTCTTGACTTTTATATGATGCAAACTAATCAAGATGATTTTGATAATGAATATATAAACTTTGGAGATGCTTGGTATAAGTGTATATTAAGCCCCTTTTTAAAGAAAAGATTGACAGTTAGTAATCCTGAGTTACTAACATATATACCTAGATGTTACTTTGATGAACGACATTATTGCACATTTGAAATGAAATGTTGCAAGAAAGACTTTATATGTGTAGAATGCTTTGAGACTATATAAACAGAATTATTTATGGTTTGTGTTATTTGTCAACTACACTACCATGAAGACTATTGGAAAACTAGATTTAGAGAAATTTATACTAGCCAGTATGACGGTCAAATAGACGTAGATATTAAAACATATTATCAAGACATTGATAGAAATATAGACAAAAGATTGCAAGAAAATGAAGACTTCAAAGGAAAGGGAATTTCTTATAATTCAGAAGAATACCATTCTGATAATAGTTCAGAAGAACAAATAACCTTAGATTTTATTGATAGGCCTCATAAAGGAATATCTATTTTAAAAAAGAACAATTTAGGAATTTCTACTAAACCACATGCTTCTTTTGTAGAATTATTTGTTCAATATAAAGACTATCCTAAAATACTTTCAACTTTTATAGATATAGGATGCTCTCAGAGTATCTGCAAGGTTAGTGCCTTCCCTGAAAACTATTTTTTAGAAAGTACTCAAGAAATCTATGGTAAAGTGGCTAATGGAGACCCATTTACCTTAAATTTCCAGACTATTCATATTTATTTTAAATTAGGAAATCAGACTAACAAAACCGTTAATCATCGGTTTTGGATAATGGATCCTCGCCCTAGTTTCACAGGAAACATTATTTTAGGACAAGACTTTATTAGGAAATATCATCCTTATACTCAGTATAACGATAAGATATTAATCAGTGATACAAAGGAATTTAATATTAAAGCCCCTCTAATAGATCACAAGACTGCCTTTGACCTTATGCAGGTCAAACCCAACTATAGACTTATAAAACATCAAAGTTCTTCAGCTGAGCATGGTGGACCTAGACCTACAACCCAACAAGAAGCCCTAAATATTACCAAACCCTTACAAAAGATTTGTAAGTGTCTAGACCAAAACCGTTATAAGAAAATAGCACTTATACAACAAGACATTTTAGATCAAGCCCAACATACCTTATTAAAGGTTCAAACTATATCCAAACAGAAGAAAATGGATATAGAAGTAGAAAAGGAAAAGATTAGGCAACTAGAAGAGCCTACTTTAGGAGAAAATCTCATCTCTAAGTGGGATAAAGACCAAAGTTATTGTGAAATCATCCCTATTAACCCAGACGTCACTATCAGTGGTGAAACCTTTAAGAAAGGATATTCACAAGAAGATAGAGAATGATTCAAAAAAGACATAGATGAAATGCTTAAGTTAGGCATTGTTAGATAAAGTAAAAGTAGACATAATAGCCTTTCCTTCTATGTTCAAAATGAATTTGAACATAAAAGAGGAAAAAGAGGTATGGTTATAGATTATGGACAATTAAATAAGAATTGTGAATTTGATTCTTATAAGATACCAGACAAGAATAATTTGATCAATTTGATTGAAGATAGACTTATATTCAGTAAGTTTGATTAAAAATCAGGCTTCTGGAAAATTAAGATGCATCCAGACAGTATTACTAGGACAACTTTTAGTGTGCTCCAAGGAAAATACGAATGGCTAGTAATGCCCTTTGGATACTTGAATGCTCCTCAAGTATTCCAAAGAAGAATGGATAATATATTTAGACCTTATTCTGAATTTTGTCTTGTTTACATAGATGACATTCTTGTAACTAGTAAGACTGAGAGAAAATATGTAGACCATCTTAAAAATATTATTTTAGAATTAGACAAACATGGTATTGTTATTTTCGAAAGAAAAATGCAGTTATTTCAGACTGAGATAGACTTTTTGGGAATGCATATTAATAAAGGAAAACTATCCTTAGCAGAACACATAACTAAAATGATTCTCGAGTTTTCAGATCAACTCAAGGATAGAAAATAATTACAATCATTTTTAGGATTGCTTAATTGTGCTGCAGACTTTATTAAAGACCTCGTTTCAAAGGGACAAAGCCTAACATCTAAATTAAAAAGGAACAGACAAAACTAATCCTTTTTATTGGACCAAAGATGATTTTGAAGTTATAAGACGGATTAAAGATGCAGTCAAGAACATTCCTTTACTTGAATTGCCTAATGCAGAAGACCAGTTTATAGTAGAAACATATGCCTCTTATAAACAATGGGGAGCAATATACTTTGTCATTGATCATCAGACAAAAAAGAAGAAGCTTTGTAGATATAGTTCTAGAACCTTTACAGACCCAGAAACAAGATACACTACCCATGAAAAATAAGTTTTATCCATAGTAAGGGCAATAGAAAAATATATGCTTTTTCTTAGACCTAAACATTTTATGGTATCTACTGACTCTTCTTATATTATAAAATTCAGAGACATAGACTTATCCAAATCAAGGACTAATAAACTTATTAGATGGCAACAATTGCTTAATGGTTATGACTTCTCTGTTATACATATTAAGGGAAGTAAAAATACCATTCCACACATTATATCAAGAGAACCGATGTTTGTTAACACTAATATGATTTCATGTTTTATGTTGCAAACAGAAGACCTAGAGAGCATGAGTTCCTCTAGAATGAATAGACTGGACAAAGAAGACACTACAGACTATTTTAGACGCGTAAGGCCAAGTGCTGGTATAATGCAAAGGCAGACTCATATTCAAGACTCTCAAGAAAGACCAATCCTAGAGAACTTTGATGATATCCTAGGTCCTCCTGAAAAATCTAGACATGAGATTGTTTCTCAAAATAGACTCGCTGGGAAGAGTTATTTTCCCCAATATAGACCTGATCAAAGATATCCAGACTTAATAAAATTTAGACGAGAATTTTCAGATGATGAAAATACTCTCAAAGACACTTTATGGTGGAACATGAAGAATAGACTATGGATCGAGTTTAAACAAAATTTGGTAGCCATCGCCAGATTCTTGAGGACTTAAAGACTTTCAGTCACCCAACTCAGTGGTACTGCTATGCCTAGACCTCAGATTCAGACTTGTGCTCAGACTCTTGGAGAATCCTCCAAAACTAGACCTGTTGATTTTCGTTATCAGAAAAAGACTTTTAAGACTAAAATTGTTATACCGTTTGGTCATAATAATTTCCCATTAGTAGAAGAATTTCAAAAAGAAACTAATAACACTATTGATCATTTTAATATGTTATTATCAGAAATAAATGGAGATGCTTTAATGATTAAAGGTTTCTTCAAAGACGTTCTAAAAATATATCCTTTTGGAAAATCAGATATGGCTCATATAACTCATGCACACTACGGGTTCATTAGACTCATTCAGATAAAGGATATTGAAGACTCTGTTACTCTTGAAAAAATAGTCCATGAGTATGTTAAGAAAGTAGAAGACTTCTGTTGATACCAAATTTAGTCTGCTGACATGGCTCAATTGGGTGAAGACACGTGGCAATCTACATGGCAACGACGAACACTTACGAACAACACCTCGACTCCCAGGAACCATACTGCAACGAGGAACTCTGCTTCCCCGATCAACTCAGACGCTCCGACCTACAAGAACTCTCCGAGGAACTTTTGAGTACCGAGGACCTTAGGTGGTCCGAGCAACTTAGGTGGTCCGAGCTGCATCTCGAATAAAGCATTAATAGCAGGATAACCCAACAGTTTGACTGCGCATTAAATGCTTATTATAATACAGATGTATACGCTTAAGGGGCATTTAATGTATTACCCTTTCACATTACAGCCTTAGGGCTATAAATACATTGTATTATCCTCATTGTAAGGGGACGGGAATTTCTTGAGAAAACTTGTAATCGAGAATTCCCAAACAGTCAGAAATAACAAAAACAGTGGACGTAGGCCGTTCTTATAAGGCTGAACCACTTTAAAAGTTCTTTGTCTCATTTTATTTATCTGTGATTAGATAATTAGATATAATCTAATTTTTTACATTAACAGATTGGCGTCGTCTGTGAGAAACGACTGGTACTATCATTTTTCATCAAAAATAATTCATCACAAATGGCTGATATTCCAGAACCCAGTAATCAAAACGCTGGAAGCCCTCCAAATCCATCTGCTCCACTCAATATTCCAGATCTGGATGGAATAATGACAAATCTGGCCCAGGGCTAGACAGTCATGCAAGAAACTATGCGACAACTCATACGAACTCTCCATAGCGGTGCACCAACCCACTCAGAATTGCGAAGTATTCAAAGAAATACCCGTTTGCCTTCGTCGCGTACTAGGCGTACCGATTCATATCGTACTGAGGAGTCTGGAGATTTTTCTTATCAACCTGGATGAACTTCATCGGTACGAGCCACATATATTGAACAACGTATCACTTTCCTTCATAAAGGACCAGTGCACTAGAAAGATTAAGCAGAGTATGTCCTTTTGATTGATTAGATCCTAGGAGGAGCAAAAGTCCTTCTAGAGCCGTATCGAGGAGTTTTCGATGACCATTAGACTTAAGGGAAGGATCTTCCCAGTCACGACCGGCTGCTCGTCAAGATAGATCCCAGGAAGCCACATCAACGTGATCAGTTGCTCGAACCAACATGCCCGAGGAAGTAAACGATGCGTGGAAAGGCTCTATTCAGAGGCCGGAGGATAGATTAGGGGAAATGGCTAAGGCCAAGAACCCTCTACAACGAACTTTTGTTAAAGGAACACCTTTTGTCCCGGCCATTGTAGATTTTCCAACACCATCAAAGTTCAAAGCACCTGTTGTGACCCCCAAATATGATGGAAAGATCGACCTTGTCCTTCATATAGAACAATACCAAGCTGTAGCCGACATCTATGTTGTTCCAGATGAGATGAGATGCAGAACATTCTCGGGAACTCTTACCGGATCTGCTCAAATATGGTATAATAATCTTCCTCGGGGTAAGATCTCAACCTTTTTTCAACTGGACGAGTTATTCATTGGGAATTTATGTTTTGGGGCAAAGCCAGTTAAACGTGTAGCACATTTGTTAAGCGTTAGACAAAAAGCTGGTGAAAGTACCAGAGATTATATAACTCGTTTTAATAACGAGAAGCTCGAAGTCATTGATTATGAGGAAAAGACAACGATTACCGCCTTGATGAGTGGACTACTGCCCAACAAGTTGTACTACACTTTGGCCAAAGATCCACCTAGAACCAAGGTGGAAGGTGATAAAGCTAAGAAGAAAGAGCATAAGAACAATGGTAATGACAAACACTCAAGAACAAGGTCGTCATGAGAAGTATTGAAGAAATTTGATAATTATACTCCTTCGAAGAAAGACATCAACCACGTTCTAGAAGAAATCAAGAACAACGAGGAATTAAATTGGCCAGAGAAAATGAAGGCAGACCCTGACAGGAGAAATAAGGTAAAATATTACGAGTTTCATAAAGATCATGGCCATACGACTAAAAATTGCATAGCTCTTCAGAATGAGATTGAAACACTCATCAGACGAGGAAAACTGGCAAAGTATGTTGATCGGAGGAGTGATAGAAGAAATAACGACCGAATAAGAGAGAGGTCTAGATCTCCTCATCGAGCAGAGGAGAACAAGAAGAGAGACCATGAAGTTGATCCAGAAGACGACCCCGATCTTTCGAAGAGACTAAATCATCCAGAACGTGAGGTATTTTCAATACGCTTTGGGTCATTTGACTGTAATGTTATTACAGGTGGAGATGCAGGAGGAGGAGACCTTACTGCAGAGAGAAAAGCTTACCTCTGTGAGGCTCAAGATTGCTCATACATTCAACGAATAAATCTAGCTGCGGAGGATCGCCCGAGAAAGGTGAACAAAGAGAAATTGGTCATTGGTTTCTCAAACAACGACCTCGCAGGTGTTCTATATCCTCATGATGACCCATTGGTGATCAAAATGAGGATGAAGGAGGTAATGATTTCAAGAGTATTGGTAGACAATGGTAGCTCGGCAGACATCATGTTTTACTCGTGCTTCGACAGTTTGAATCTAAAGTTATCTCAACTGGAGCCTTATCATAGACCCCTCCTCGGTTTTGCTGGCGAGAAAGTATTTCCACTTGGGACGATCAAGTTGGATATATTCATTGGTACGTGGCCTGCTTGTCAAACTGAAAGAATACGCTTCTTCGTGATGGATAAGAATGTTCAATCATCATACAATATCATCATGGGAATAGTAGGATTGAAGAAGTTCGAGGTTGTACCATCTACGGTACATCAATGCCTAAAATTTCCAACAAATTTTGGAGTAGGAGTTGTTAAAGGTGATCAGAAAGTAGCTCGGAAATGCTATTATTCATCCGTCGAGCAAGAGGAAATGGAGGAATCAAGGAAAAAGACCACCACCTATCAAGTGGATGAAGGTGCAGAAATTGAAACATTGGATCCTAGAGATGAGTCGCAACTCATGAAGGGTCAAGTGGTGGAAGCAACTGAAAACATCGTCCTGGACGACGAACACCCTGAACGAACTACTCAATTAGGTTCGTCGTTGGAAGCCTCACTAAAACAGGAATTGATAACTTTCCTAAGAAGCAAAAAGCAAACTTTTGCGTGGAGTCTTGAGGATATGCCTGGGATAGACCCAAATTTCTTATGTCACGAACTCAATGTGAATAAGGAGATCAAGCCTGTGAAGCAGAGAAGAAGAGTATTCAGTCACGAGAAGAATCAAGCTATACAGGAGGAAGTCGAGAAGCTCCAGAAAGCTTGTTTTATTGAAGATGTCAAATATCCAGACTGGTTAGCAAATGTGATGATGGTGAAAAAGAAGAACAATAAATGGAGGATGTGTGTAGACTTCACCGACCTCAACAAAGCATGCCCAAAGGATCACTTTCCGCTGCCCCGAATTGATCAACTAGTGGATGCTACCTCGGGACACGAGCTACTGAGCTTCATGGATGCTTATTCTGGTTACAATCAGATTAAAATGAAACCTGAAGACATGGACAGAACTTCTTTCATTACCCCTAGGGGAACTTATTGTTATAATGTTATGCCTTTTGGTTTGAAAAATGCAGGTGCAACATATCAGTGGCTGATGAACAAAGTGTTTGCAGAACAAATCAGTTGCAATATGGAAGTCTATGTTGACGATATGCTGACAAAGAGCAAGAAAGCTGCCGATCATCTAGTTGACTTAAGCCAGACCTTTGATTAACTAGATAAATATCAAATGAAGTTGAACCCGACGAAGTGCATATTTGGAGTACGAGATGGCATGTTTCTGGGATACATTGTCAATCAGCGAGGCATTGAAGCTAACCTTGAAAACATCAAAGCGCTGTTAGGGATGAGATCCCCAACAACGAAGAAAGAGGTGCAAAGTCTTACAGGACGAGTAGCAGCACTCAACAGATTTGTATCGCGAGCAACTGATCGATGTCTCCCATTCCTCAAAACGCTCGGAAAAACATTTGAGTGGAATGGTGAATGTGAGAAGGCTTTCCAAGACTTGAAGAAATATTTGGGAGTACCTCCACTGTTATCCAGGCCAGTGATGGGAGAAAAATTATACTTGTATCTGGCAGTAACTGAGAATGCAGTTAGTTCGGCATTGATAAGAATGGAGAATGGAGTATAAAAATCAATCCACTACACAAGTAAGGCCTTCTGAGGAGCAGAGATCTGATATCCAAGGCTGAAAAAATTGGCACTAGCATTGATCGAGGCAAGTAGAAGAATGAAGCAATACTTCCAGGCTCATACCATAGTAGTATATACTAATATGCCATTGAGGCAAGCCCTTCATAAACCAGAACAGTCAGGAAGATTGACGTGCTGGGCAATAGAACTCGGTGAATATGATATAGTTTATGAACCCAGATCATCGCTAAAAGGGCAAGCGGTAGCAAATTTTATAGCAGAGTTCACCAATCCTGATACCCTCGAGGAGAAAAATTTTCTCGCTGATCAACCTATGGATGTTACAGGATCATCAAATGCAAGCCCAGACCAACTTAGCTTGGTAAAAGGGCAAGTAGATGTTACAGGATCATCAAATTCAAGCCCAGCCCAGCTTAGGTTGGTAAAAGGGAAAGAAAAGATGATCGACGAACAACAAGAAATATCAGGAGATGGTGAAAGGAAGCAGGAAATTTTCCACCGAGGAACTCCGTCAGATCAGAAATTTGAAGATGAGTTGCCTATATGGAGTCTGTATGTGGATGGTTCATCATGCACTACAAGATGTGGCGCAGGGATAGTTTTGAACAGTCCGGACGAGGTCGACATGGAATACGCGCTACGCTTCCAATTCAAAGCTTCGAATAATGAGGCTGAATATGAAGACATGATTGCAGGTCTTAGTTTGGTAAAAACTATGGGGGCAGAACAAGTTATTGTTTTCAGTGACTCACTATTAGTCATAAATCAAATGATGGGAGTATATGCAGCTAAAGGAGAATTAATGATCAGATATCATGCAAAGGCGAAGGAATTTGTGTCAAAATTTGCTGCTATTCAGCTGGTCAGAATACCAAGAATGGAGAATGTAAGAGCAGACGCCTTAGCTCGATTAGCATCAGCTACTCGTACCGAGATACGAAGAACAATCCCAATTGAAGTTTTAGCTGGTCGGAGTATAGATGAAGATCTGACGATAAACTTTAATACCCTCGATTTAGGGTCATCATGGATGGATCCCATCAGGGCATATATTGAGAAGGGGGAATTACCAACTGATAAACTTGCAGCCAAGAAACTGAAGTTTAAAGATGCTCGTTATGTACTGACTAATGGTATTCTATACAGACGAGGAATTATAGCTGGTTTGCAAAGATGTGTGCATCCCACCGAGGTGAAATATTTGATTGAAGAGGTCCATGAAGGGTCCTGTGGAGCCCATGTAGCAGGTCGGACTCTTTTGCAAAGAATAATGACTCAATGATACTACTGGCCGACGATGAGGGTTGATTGCATAGCCTATGCTAAGAAATGTGACAAGTGTCAGTGCTTCTCCTCCATCCGAAGAAATCCCCAAGCGTTATTGACACCCATTACTTCCCCTTGGCCATTTGCCATATGGGGAATAGATTTGGTTGGGCCACTACCGACGACCAAGGGAAGGTTTAAGTATCTCGTGGTCGCTGTGGATTATTTTAGTAAATGGGTTGAGGCTGAGCCTCTCATTGATATGACATATGACAAGGTGTACCAATTTATTTGGAAGAACATCATTTGTCGATATGGTCTTCCTCATGCCTTCATCACAGACTATGGAACACAATTTGACAACGAGGAGTTCGCTGCCTATTGTCATCAGTCAAATATCTTGAAGATCCACTCGGCACCAGGCCATCCTCAAAGCAATGGACAAACTGAAGTGACGAACAGAACGCTGCTGAATGGTTTGATAAAAAGACTGAACGATGTGAAAGAAAACTGGATCAACGAGCTACAATCAGTGTTATGGGCTTACCGAACTACTCCCCGAGCAGCAACATGGGAATCTCCATATATGCTGGAATTTGGAAGTGAAGTTGTTATACCTGTCAAATTGTGTCTCCCAACACACAGAATACTGGATTTTAATTCCCCTGTCAGCGATTTAATGAGAAGGTTAGACTTGGACATGCTCGAGGAGGTTAGGGAAGAAGCAGCCATTAGAAATGCTGCTTACCAGCAACGAACAACTTTGTTCTACAACAAGAGAGTGAAGAAGTGAAACTTGAAGGAATGAGACTATGTGCTAAAGAGGGTGATTCAAAAGCACAACAAACTGGAAGCCAATTGGCATGGACCCTACTGAGTTAAGGAAGTTGTTCGACCAGGGACATACAAAATAGAAACTTTAGAGGGGTAGGAGTTTAAGAACGCATGGAATGCAGAACACCTGCGCAAATATTATCAGTAATGTAAACTCTCATGTAATGCAGTTTCATCAGTATGAATAAAATGACAATGTTCTGCCCAGCTTCTTTCCTTTTATTGGAAATTTTTTGCGGAATACTAGTGCTACACACTACTCAGCAGATCTCGGACTACTCAAATCTATTCCTAAAAATGCCAACTTGGTTGGTTAGGATGTAAATATATTCTCGAAAACGCCAACTAAGGTTGGTCGGGAAGTAAAACTATTCCAAAAAATGCCAACTTGGTTGGTTAGGAAGTAAATATATTCTCGAAAACGCCAACTCAGGTTGGTCAGGAAGTAAAACTATTCCTAAAAATGCCAACTTGGTTGGTTAGGAAGTAAATATATTCTCGAAAATGCCAACTCAGGTTGGTCGGTAAGTAAAACTATTCCTAAAAATGCCAACTTGGTTGGTTAGGAAGTAAATATATTCTCGAAAACGCCAACTCAGGTTGGTCGGGAAGTAAAACTATTCCTAAAAATGCCAACTTGGTTGGTTAGGAAGTAAATATATTCTCGAAAACGCCAACTCAGGTTGGTCGGGAAGTAAAACAATTCCTAAAAATGTCAACTTGGTTGGTTAGGAAGTAAATATATTCTCGAAAACGCCAACTCAGGTTGGTCGGGAAGTAAAACTATTCATAAAAATGCCAACTTGGTTGGTTAGGAAGTAAATATATTCTCGAAAACGCCAATTCAGGTTGGTCGGGAAGTAAAACAATTCCTAAAAATGTCAACTTGGTTGGTTAGGAAGTAAATATATTCTCGAAAATGCCAACTCAGGTTGGTCGGGAAGTAAAACTATTCCTAAAAATGCCAACTTGGTTGGTTAGGAAGTAAATATATTCTCAAAAACGCCAACTCAGGTTCGTCGGGAAGTAAAACTATTCCTAAAAATACCAAAGATTGGTTGGTAAGAAAAACCCACTAACTGTAGTTGGTCGAGAAGAAAAATTTACCGACCTTGGTTGGTCGGAAACATTTTATGAGTACGAGAAAGTGATCGAGCAAAATTTTTGATACTCGTGATTTTTTTTAAATTACTACCAAGTTGGTCGAGAAACAAAATATCATCAATTTTGATAAGTCATCAAATGGTTACCACAAATTCAAGATAGTCGACAATAAGTTTTATCAAACCCCAGTTGATCGACAAATAACACAACGTTGTTATCTTTTTAACAGATATACATGCACAAATGTAAAGTGTTTTATAATTACAAGACAATGGCAATCAAGATTTGTAAATAAAATTATTTCATTAAATGTAGAACAAAATACATCAAGAATGAAATACAAATTTATTACATTAAGATTTCAAAACAGGTTCCTCGCCATCAGGTGGATCATTTAAAGCATGAGGGGAATTTATGAAGTTAAGATCTTCAAGCATCCTGATATTCATCACACATGGTCGATCTAGTAGGTGCTCGGGACGAGATATCTCGACATTGGAATGGAGATTGTAATCGCCGAGGTACTTGGAAATCAGACACCGAGGGATGGCCCGAGCAGGGATCCAACTCATATCAAGCTTGAATGGTGGCACTTGTAGGTCGAGCAACCCAGGATTATGGTAATCCCACAGGTAATGACCCTGTTCCAGTTGCAGCACACCTAAGGCATTCAACCATCCCTATTTATAACCTTCATTGTTTTCATTTTGGATACGATCATCCAAATGGTAGAGAGCCTCATTGTAGCCAACCATCCAGAATTCTCTGGGCTGCTTGTGGAATTGATATGTCAATCTTTCCAACTGCTCGTGGAGATTTTTGATAAAGAGTTCTTTATTCTCCAAGATAGACTTCTGCGCAGAAAGCTGCTCTTCCAGATCCCTGATCTTCTTAGACATTTCAGCCAAGGCCTGGTTCTTTGCCATCAGTTGGAAGGCCTGATTCTCTAGAGCAGATTGAGTCCTCTGTTCCTCGACAGGAATCCGAGCAGCTCTTGCTCGTCCCCGAGGAGCTCTTACTCGTCCTCGAGTAGATGTAGAAGGGCCTGACCTCTTCAAGGTTTCTAACTCATCCCTCAGGTTGGCATTTTCGACCTCCAAGAACGAGAATCCCTCGTCAGTCACTGGGATCAAAGCATTTGAGGTGGAAGCTGCAGACTTCAACTGAGACACCTCTCTTTCTAGGTTATTATTTTCTTGTTCTAATAACTCAGCTATCTGTCTGTGCTCTTCGACCTCAGCCTTCAACGTTCTCTCCCGCACATCGTAAGCAGTAAACCGTTTATCATATCCCTTATCGGCACAGATTTGCTGATACTTCTTCTCGTACCCCTCGTGCAAAAGGGCAGTGGATTATTTATATTATTGCTGAAGTTCTTCAAGAGTGCCTTGGAGATCCTCAATCATATCATAGTATGCTACGTTATTAGCCACTGTACGGTCGAGTAGGCACTTCAAATATTGATAGGCTTCAATTGCTTGCTCTAAAGCACCCTGACCGAGGATGTCAGTGATTTGAGCTGCGCTCATGTCTGTATGACCGGCTTTAAAATATTCATTGCATTGCCTTAACAGCTTTGTATCATGAGCATACAATAATTCCATCCTGGCCAGAAATTAGTAGAGGAAGAAAAAGCAATAATCAATAAGAGTACAAACAGAGCATGAAGAAGAGAATCAACAGTATGCATAAGCAAAAGTTCAAATTTTATTGCATCACAAAGTTCAGAAGTACAAGGTTCAGAGTTACATGTTCAGAAGCTACATTTGACAAAGAAAAATAAAATATAGAGAGAAATCCGAACAACTCTACACCTTTTCCTTGTCTCCCAAAACTTTCTCTGGAGGCTGGGACGAGGAGGTAGGTTGCTCGGATGGAGCAGAGGGTTGCTCGGGAATTTCTAAAGGTTGCTCGGAGGAAGTAGCGAGTTGCTGAAGTTCCTCGTTAGTGGGATGGATGGCTGAGGGATGATAAACTTGATCTATCATCACCATGGAAGACTCCTCTGAGGCAGCTTAATCCTCTTCTTCGTCTTCAGGAGTTGGAGGGGGGCCAGGGATGTGTCGCTGAAATAATTCAGAAGCTTCATCAACTTTCATTTCTTGTAGAGCAGCGACCCATCCATCTCTAAAGTATTTGAGGCTGCCATATTCGACTTGCGACATCATGGAAGCCAAACCTTTGTTCCACCATTTATCCCATCCAGCGCTGAAAGATTTCTTCACAACCAATTTCCTCTTTGTCTTCTTCGAGGAAAGCTTCTCGGAAAGAAGATTGTTAGCAGCCTTCAGTTTATTCTCAACTTTTTCCTTCTGACGACTTACGTCCCGAAGTCGACCTAACTCCTCCTCAGCTGCCTTGAGTTTATCTTCAAACTCCTCAGTATTTTTGAGCTTCCCTTCGAGCTCTTTATTCTTCTTCTCCAAATAATTCAGTTTTTTCTCCAACCCCTTGGAGACCTCAATAACCTGAGCCTTCTCCTGCTCAGTCGAAGTAAGCTTCTTCTCCCAGACTGCCTTATCATCATCATATTTCTGACGAGAATCTTTCAGAGACTGCACCAGGCCTACCAAAGCTTCCTCTACACCAGACGAGGATCTTGAAGCTTTAATAGCTTCATCTTTCTTCAAAATCGTATTAAAACAGCTCACCAACTGTGAAAAGAAAATGAAAGCAAGTTAGTGCATAGATAGAAAAAGGAAAGAATGAAAATTTAAGACTATAAGACTTACAGAAGTAATGTGACGAGCTGCTAATGTGGAAACAGTGCCCCGAGAAAGATTTTTTTCAATACCTTGGATCTCGGGAATGATCCAAGTCTCCACCGATCTCATAGCAGAGCTCGGAGGAACAAAAGTGGGAACACCACTAGTCTGGGGCTGAGAGATGGAGTCAGCCAAATTGACAGAGGAGCTTTTCTTTATCCTCCTCAGAGGAGCATCAACTTTCTCGACTAAAGTTGTAGTCTTAGTCGGAGAAATGAGAATCACCTCGCCTGGAGTTGCAGCCTTGCTCGGGGCCACTGGGGGATTCTCGACCACCTTCACAGGAGCATCCGAGGAAGATGCATCAATTTTCTTTGTCCCTTCTCCTGGGACATCAAGCTTACTTCTTTTTTCATCTCCAGCACCAGAGGCAGGTTTCTTAAAAAGGGTAGAAGGCCTTTTTTTCTTCATCCTCTCACTCAAAGGTATATGTGATTCAGGTGAAGAACTTGTAGAGGCTGGTATGGGTTTTGCGTCGCTTATCACCGGACGAGCAGTAAAAGAGGATGTGTAACTCTTGTACTGAAGCAGATATAAAGTTGACCTAATATGCTCGTCGGCAAAAGTCTGATGCAAACTCCATATAAGTTTTAAGTGACTTATATTAACGTCTGCCTCTTTTGGACACTTTCTTTTGTTGTCAACTGCAAATAAATCAAAATTAAAATATCAGTGGCATATTTTATCAAACTGTAATACCCCGTACTTTTGGCTATATTTATTTTTGGGATTAATTAATTAAATGCGTATTAATTGGAAATTAATCCGGGTTATAAATACTAATGAGATGCGAATTGGTATTTGATTATGTGCATATATGATTATATTTGTATTTGGTATTATGAAATTTGTCGTGAGATTTATATACGGCATTTTAGAAATTTTGTTGAGACGCGCGGGACCGCCGCGTCACGGTGTAATAGTTTGATAATAAAAGTGAATTTAAAATCTATAATCCGTATAGTCGTTTTGAGTGCGCCAACGCGTCCGGAAGGGTCGAGATAGTCAGAAAATACTAGCCGGGGGTATAGTTTGGGTCCCGGGGTATTTTTAGGCCATACCGGTAACTTAAAGGGTATTTTTAGTAATTTTACATTTTGAGGAATTAAAAGTGACGAAAATTAGAGATGTAAATCTGATGTGGATTAGACCCATTAAGCCCATTAACCAACCCATATTAACCTAGAAAGCTACGTAGGTTATCATTTAGGTTTTCTAAGTTTCCCCAAATCAAAACCCTAGCCACCTTAAGCCACCATTGGAGAAGAGCTTGGAGAGAGAGGAATTTCTGCAGAAAACTTCATCTAATCTACACCAAACTCAGAGACAACCAAGGCAAGTGGTTTAATTATGTTTAATTTCAGAGAATGTTCCCTCCATGTTAGAAAAATTCGGATTTATGGTTTGTTCTTGATGAAAATATGAAAACTCATGTAGTTTAGATCATAGAACTTGAGAAATTGTGAAGAGAATTGCATGTAGTATGATAGGTAGATGATTTCCCTTATAATAATTGTGATTTGAAGGAATTAAAACGAAATAAATTCTGGGATTTGATGATGATATAAACCTAGGGTTTATGTTCTAGAGAAATTGGGAAAAGTATAGAGATTTGTAAATTTGGTTGATGTTATGATGATTCAATCCTTGAAAACATGTTAGGAGATGATGTAAATATGTTTAGGATGAATTAGAGACCCTAAAACGTTATTGGGATGAACCTTGGAAGAGATTAGAAGTGATAAAAATGGTGAAAAACGAGATGGGGAAAAATCTGGGCCGAAACTGGTAGCTCGTTAGAAGCAGCCCCCAGGTCGTTCGAACGAACTCGTTCGAACGAGCTTCTAACGAGTTGACTAGTCGTTACTAACGAGTAGGGATTTCGTTCGATATCTCGTTCGAACGAGATATCGTTAGAAGGGACAATTCGTTCGAACGAACTGGGATCTCGTTCGAACAGCCTCGTTCGAACGAGACTTCTAACGACCTGACAGTCCAAACTCGTTCGAACAGTCTCGTTCGAACGAGACTTCTAACGAGTTGACAGTTTGGTCCTTTTTGGACTGTTTCGATTTTTGGAGTTCCATAAACTCATTCGGGGTTATAGATATCATTCCGTAGATGTAGTAATGATAGAATTGGGACATTTGGGTATTTATGAGGAGGAATTTACATACGAGAGTTGTATTACATGGACGGTTTGGGTTGAGACGTGAGTGTCTACTACGATGTGAGAAACTATGGTGCGTATGAATATAAACCGAAACAGTATGAATTGTGATAAATATAAGTTAGTACGAGTATGCGATATGTACTACGATTAAAATACGGTATTACTAAGACGTGTGCTTACTTAGTATTGGTATATGGATTGTGTGTATGACATACCTACCATACTTACTATCACGGGAGGTTGCGTTCGCTTAGGACCCTCTATTCCTTATGTGCCTACGGGGGGGATATATACTGGTACCTCGATGAACATAGGTCATAGAAAGACTTATTGAGATATTAATAAGTCCGCTGACCGTGGGAGCGTAGGTATGTGCGTGACCCACGTGATGGTGACTGTGTTCGCCTCCACTATTTGTGATTTGTGTTATCTGGACTATTCCTGAGAGATTCGGAATATGTGATCCTTATGTACGTGATGTACCGGGATGGATAGCAGAGTATGTGTGCACCGTAGCTTAGTTCTCGGGGTGCTTGTATTGTATATATATGATGAGATTAATATACATTTAATTAATGAGAATCCTCATGTTAATGTTGTAATTATATTACGTTATTGTTTCGAGAAATATAACGAGTTAACTGATAGTTATATATATTGCATATTGAGTATCTGAGTTGACGTTAAACCCCTATTTAATTACGAGCGTTATTATGTAAATGGAACCAAGTATTATGGGCAGGACCTTTGGCAGTCTAGCTAGATATGTTGTCACTTAGCTAGTAGTATGGGTAGTTATAGATGGGTACTTGCGTTAGGAGTGCACAGTTAGACGAGAGGTGAGAATATAATGTGAGTGCACGTCCTAACATGTACTTTGCATTTAATGTTTTAAATGTTTTTAAAGCACTTGCAGGTTTTTAAAATATAACTCCACATTCGGGCTCTGACCCGTTTGCTTTTCAAATCTTTTTCTTGTAAAACCTTTTTAGGTGCCCAGCCACAAGGACACCAAGCATAGATTATCCATTCAGGTGACGAGCTGTAGCGATTTGTGGAAGCTACAGGGATTTGCAAGTAGACCCTTCTATCTTTTGGATTCCAGAGTCACTATCTATCAGTTGTAGGGCATGTTGCCCATTTCTATTTAGAGCATCGTTTACATTTCAGTTTTCAGACTTTAGCATTTATTGTTTCAGCATTCGGTTATTTATTTCAGTATGGGATTGTAGTGAGGAGTTTTTCCTCCAGACTTTATTTACTCTATTGTGATGGTTATTCATTTTACTTCAGTATGGTGAATGGTGTTATTTACTTCTTCATTACTTTTGTTGCATGTTAATCAGACTTAAATTAAAATTTGGCAACTTGCTTTTTAAATACTAGGTGGTTAGTAATATTAAAATGTTTTCGACAGTGATGCTATTAACTGAGCCAACTTGGCATTTTGAATTAATTTAATAAAGGAGTAGCTACCCGGTATTTAATTAGTCGGGGTGTCACAGGTGGTATCAGAGTATCAGGTTCTAGTGTCCTTTAGGATCTGTACGGCTATTATGTTTCCGCTACGTTTCTTTGATATAGAGCCCTATATTTTAGGACTGTTGTACTCTTTTTGTGTATGCTTCGTTCTTCAGCTATATTAAGTTTATAACCGTGAACTTATAAACTTTTTTCTTATTTCAGATGCCTCCACGACGTGCACGACGAGTTCCCAGGAATGCAACGCCCGAACCCCAGCCCGCTCCAGTTCAGGGCATGTTGAACACCGCTGAGGTTGCAGCTATAGTAGCTCAAGCGGTGAATGCCGCGATTGCCGTGATTCAGCAGGCACCGCCTCAGGCGCCGGTTGCCACGCCAGCACAGGTTAATGCATTTCCGTCTGCTTGGGAGCGTGTACGAGACGCTTTTCAGAAAGCGCATCCGCCAGAGTTTGCAGGAAGCTCAGATGTGGTAGTCTCGAGCCAATGGAGGAAGGACATGCAGAGGCATTTGAGGATGCATGAGTGCACTGATATTCAGAAACAGGTGCTAGCTACTTTCAAGCTAATGGGATCTGCACTACAGTGGTGGGAGTCTATTACCACTGCAGAGGAGAGGGATACTCTCACAATTCAGGAGTTTTGGGTGCGGTTCGACCGCAAGTACTTTTCGTTCGCAGTTCATACAGAGATGAGGAGGAAGCTGATGAGTTTGAAGCAGGAGGGAAAGACAGTGGCCAAGTATGAGGCCGAGTTCACTAACCTGTTGAATATCGTTCCAGACGAGATTCCAACAGAGAAGAAGAAGATAGAGAAGTTCACCGATGGGTTGAATTGGAGGATCCGTCAGCATCTGCTAGGGAACCTATCGTTGGCCACGTATTCTGATGTGGTTAATGCTGCATTATTGCACTGCCAGGACCACCGCTTTCATATGGCCGAGGGCAAGTGGTCGGGGGAGTCTAGCCATCAGGGCAGGACTGGAGGACATGGTGCCAGTGGGGCACAATCTGGCCAGGGGCAGAGAAAGAATGAGCAGGGTACCCAACAGGGGGATAATAAGAGGTTCCGGTCAGGAAACTACAGGAAGGGACAGGGAGGTTTCTGTCAGGGCCATCAGGGTCCAAACGGCCATCAGGGCCAACAGGGGCAGAATGGGCAGCAGTTTCATCAGGGCCAGCAGGGCCAAGGGAAGAATGGTAACGGCCACCAGGGCCGGGGACAGCAGGGGCAGAGGGGAGGGAACTTCCCGGGGAAGTGCTTTGTTTGTGGCAAGACTGGCCATAAGAAGTAGGATTGTCCTGATAGGGGCAGGGCCCCACAGCAGCAGCAGCAGGGTGCTCTCCAGGAGCCACAGAGACCTATGTTTCCCGCCGCTCTTCCCGCACCGCCACAGATGGCAGCACTGCCACCCATTCCGGCAGTCCCAGCTCAGCAGGGGCAGATACAGTATGGACGTGTCTACAACGTTCACCAGGCTGCAGTTCCACAGGCACCGCCCGAGATCGAGGGTACGTTTCCTATCCATGGCACTATGGGTCGGATGTTATTTGATACGGGTGCTACACATTGTTTCATAGCTACACACTTCACGAAAGCTTTAGGATTGTTAGCTACGGCAGAGAGCACAGTGATGTGTGTCGACTCACCATTGGGGAGTGGGTCACTTATTTTCTTTATATGCCGGGGAGTGGGAGTAGAGGTTGGTGGTTTGGTATTGCCTGCAGACATGTTAGTGTTAGACATGCATGTTCACGATGTGATCATCGGTATGGATTGGCTCGTAGCATATCGGGCCATGATTGATTGCTTCAGCGGGAGCATTGTTTTTGCCATTCCGGGGCAAGAGATGTTTATAGTGGCGATGCCTCGCCCAGAGGGAGGATCGACCGCTCATCTGTATTACATAGAGGAGGATACCTCTAAGGAGGTTGTTATTCCTTTAGATTCGATCTCGGTTGTCAGGGAGTATTCAGATGTGTTTCAAGAGATACCAGGCTTACCACCCAGTCGAGAGATAGACTTTGTCATAGATTTACTACCGGGTATGATACCTATAGCACGTGCACCGTACCGTATGGCTCCAGCTGAGATGCGAGAGCTACGGGATCAGATAGAGCAGCTGTTAGGGCAGGGCTTTATTCGCAGGAGTACCTCACCTTGGGGCGCTCCAGTTTTGTTTGTGAAGAAGAGGGACGGTTCACTAAGATTGTGTGTGGACTACCGAGAGTTGAATAAGGTCACGATACGGAATAAGTATCCGTTGCCTCGAATCGATGACTTATTCGACCAGTTGGGGGGAGCTTCTTTCTTCTCGAAGATTGACTTGAGGTCGGGATACCATCAGTTGCGTATCAGGGAGGAGGATGTCTCGAAGACTGCGTTCTTGTCGAGATATGGTTCTTACGAGTTTCGGGTTATGCCTTTCGGCTTGACCAACGCTCCAGCAGTATTTATGGACTTAATGAACAGGGTGTTCAGGGATTTCCTATATCAGTTTGTCATTTTCTTTATTGATGATATTCTGGTTTACTCTCAGACAGAGGAGGAGCACGTCGAGCATTTGAGGCAGGTTTTGCAGACACTTCGTCAGAACAAGTTGTATGCAAAATATGAGAAGTGCGGGTTTTGGCTGAAGGAAGTCCAGTTCTTGGGTCACATTATTTCCGACCAAGGGATATCTGTTGATCCGGGGAAAGTATCAACGGTGAGGGAGTGGGGACAGCCCACGACACCAACGGAGATTCGTAGTTTCTTGGGTTTGGCAGGATACTACAGGAGGTTTATTCGGGGTTTCTCGGAGATAGCAGGTCCTTTGACACATCTTACTCGTAAGGGTGTGCCATACATCTGGAGTGATGCCTGTCAGTTGGCATTCGATGAATTGAAGGACAAATTGACCTCAGCACCTGTGTTAGCATTGTCGAAACCAGGAGTTGAGTATTTGGTATACACCGATGCGTCTTTGCAAGGACTGGGAGGTGTATTACAGCAGGAGAGATAGGCCATAGCTTATGCTTCCCGTAATCTTAAGCCTCATGAGAAGAATTACCCCACGCATGATTTGGAGTTGGCAGCGGTAGTATTTGCCTTACGGATTTGGAGGCACTATCTTTTGGGGGAGAAGTTTTAGCTGTTCACGGACCACAAGTCACTACAGTATCTGTTCACGCAGAAGGAATTGAATATGCGGCAACGTAGGTGGCTTGAGTTTGTGAAGGACTACCAGTTCGACATCCAGTACCACCCGGGTAAGGCTAACGTGGTAGCAGACGCGTTGAGCCGCAGGCCAGCAGATGAGGTGGCAGAGGTGTGGAAGGAATTGGGACACCAGGATGCAGTGGCCCGATCTTTCATGTCTGTGATGACCGTTACACCGCATACTGTTACGAAGGTAGTACGGGCACAGGCTAATGACTCGTTCTGTCAGGAGCAGATAGTTCGATTGCTAGCAGAGGGAGCTGAATCCTATACCGTTAGCTCAGACGGGGGATTACGCTTCAATGGGAGATTGGTAGTTCCGGAAGGAGAGGAATTGCGACACGATGTTATGGCAGAGTCGCACGGCTCACGGTTCGCGGTACATCCCAGAGGGGACAAAATGTACCAAGACATGAGACGGAAGTATTGGTGGAGCGGTATGAAGAGAGATATCGCTGAGTTTGTCTCCAAATGCGCCACTTGTCAGCTTGTAAAAGTGGATCATCAGAGACCAGCAGGATTGTTACAGCCATTGGAGGTCCCGGTATGGATGTGGGAGAGCATATCCATGGACTTTATCACGGGGTTGCCTACGTCGCAGAGGGGTCACGACTCCGTTTGGGTAATTGTGGACAGGTTGTCCAAGGTCGCTCACTTCTTACCCGTAAGGACTGATTACACTTCGGGACAGTATGCCCAGCTCTTCATTTCAGAGATTGTGAGACTTCACGGTGTGCCCCTAAATATCGTGTCTGACAGAGACAAGATATTTGTTTCGAGGTTTTGGGAGAGTTTTCAGGAGGCCATGGGCACGAAATTGCGGTTGAGTACGACTTATCATCCGCAGACTAATGGGCAGACAGAGCGCACCAATCAGATGTTGGAGGACATGCTACGCATGTGCATTATTGACTTCGGGGGTGGATGGGAGCCGTACCTTCCACTGGTAGAGTTCGCTTACAACAACTCCTATCAGTTCACGATTGGCATGGCTCCGTTTGAGGCGTTGTACGGTAGGCCTTGTCGTTCCCCAGCATGTTGGTTAGAAGTGGGGGACAACAAACTACTTGGGCCGGAAGTAATTCAGGATACTTCGGCAAGGATTGAGTTGATTCGGAGTCGCATTCGAGTAGCTCACGACAGGCAGAAGAGTTATGCTGACGCGAAAAGATTTTTCAGGGAGTTCCAAGTGGGGGACTAGGTTTTGCTCAGGGTATCTCCTATGAAGGGGATTATGCGATTCGGGAAGAAGGGGAAGTTTTCACCGAGGTATGTGGGGCCGTTTCCTATTATTGAGCGGATCGGACCGGTTGCGTATAGACTTGGACTACCGGAGCACTTGCATCGGATTCACGACGTGTTCCATATTTCCTCACTGAGGAAATACCTTAGAGATAATTTGGCTCATTCTCACATTGCTGTGGAGGACATCGATCTCCAGCCGGATAGCTCCTACGAGGAGGGGCCAATTGCTATTTTTGACCGAAGCGAGAGGAAACTGCGATCAAAGATAGTCCCGTTAGTGCGTGTTCAGTGGCGACATCACAATGTCGAGGAGTCCACATGGGAGCGCGAGGATGAGATGCGCGAACGTTATCCAGAGCTATTTTTAGCAGGTACTTTCTAGTTTCGAATTTCGGGACGAAATTCAGTTATTAGGGGGGAAGTATGTAATACCCCGTACTTTTGGCTATATTTATTTTTGGGATTAATTAATTAAATGCGTATTAATTGGAAATTAATCCGGGTTATAAATACTAATGAGATGCGAATTGGTATTTGATTATGTGCATATATGATTATATATGTATTTGGTATTATGAAATTTGTCGTGAGATTTATATACGGCATTTTAGAAATTTTGTTGAGACGCGTGGGACCGCCGCGTCACGGTATAATAGTTTGATAATAAAAGTGAATTTAAAATCTATAATCCGTATAGTCATTTTGAGTAAGCCAACGCGTCCGGAAGGGTCGAGATAGTCAGAAAACACTAGCCGGGGGTATAGTTTGGGTCCCGGGGTATTTTTAGGCCATACCGGTAACTTAAAGGGTATTTTTGGTAATTTTACATTTTGAGGAATTAAAAGTGACGAAAATTAGAGATGTAAATCTGATGTGGATTAGACCCATTAAGCCCATTAACCAATCCATATTAACCTAGAAAGCTACGTAGGTTATCATTTAGGTTTTTTAAGTTTCCCCAAATCAAAACCCTAGCCACCTTAAGCCACCATTGGAGAAGAGCTTGGAGAGAGAGGAATTTCTGCAGAAAACTTCATCTAATCTACACCAAACTCAGAGACAACCAAGGCAAGTGGTTTAATTACGTTTAATTTCAGAGAATGTTCCCTCCATGTTAGAAAAATTCGGATTTATGGTTTGTTCTTGATGAAAATATGAAAACCCATGTAGTTTAGATCATAGAACTTGAGAAATTGTGAAGAGAATTGCATGTAGTATGATAGGTAGATGATCTCCCTTATAATAATTGTGATTTGAAGGAATTAAAACGAAATAAATTCTGGGATTTGATGATGATATAAACCTAGGGTTTATGTTCTAGAGAAATTGGGAAAAGTATAGAGATTTGTAAATTTGGTTAATGTTATGATGATTCAATCCTTGAAAACATGTTAGGAGATGATGTAAATATGTTTAGGATGAATTAGAGACCCTAAAACGTTATTGGGATGAACCTTGGAAGAGATTAGAAGTGATAAAAATGGTGAAAAACGAGATGGGGAAAAATCTGGGCCGAAACTGGTAGCTCGTTAGAAGCAGCCCCCAGGTCGTTCGAACGAACTCGTTCGAACGAGCTTCTAACGAGTTGACTAGTCGTTACTAACGAGTAGGGATTTCGTTCGATATCTCGTTCGAACGAGATATCGTTAGAAGGGACAGTTCGTTCGAACGAACAGGGATCTCGTTCGAACAGCCTCGTTCGAACGAGACTTCTAACGACCTGACAGTCCAAACTCGTTCGAACAGTCTCGTTCGAACGAGACTTCTAACGAGTTGACAGTTTGGTCCTTTTTGGACTGTTTCAATTTTTGGAGTTTCGTAAACTCATTCGGGGTTATAGATATCATTCCGTAGATGTAGTAATGATAGAATTGGGACATTTGGGTATTTATGAGGAGGAATTTACATATGAGAGTTGTATTACATGGACGGTTTGGGTTGAGACGTGAGTGTCTACTACGACGTGAGAAACTATGGTGCGTATGAATATAAACCGAAACAGTATGAATTGTGATAAATATAAGTTAGTACGAGTATGCGATATGTACTACGATTAAAATACGGTATTACTAAGACGTGTGCTTACTTAGTATTGGTATATGGATTGTGTGTATGACATACCTACCATACTTGCTATCACGGGAGGTTGCGTTCGCTTAGGACCCTCTATTCCTTGTGTTCCTACGGGGGGGATATAGACTGGTACCTCGATGAACATAGGTCATAGAAAGACTTATTGAGATATTAATAAGTCCGCTGACCGTGGGAGCGTAGGTATGTGCGTGACCCACGTGATGGTGACTGTGTTCGCCTCCACTATTTGTGATTTGTGTTATCTGGACTATTCGTGAGAGATTCGGAATATGTGATCCTTATGTACGTGATGTACCGGGATGGATAGCAGAGTATGTGTGCACCGTAGCTTAGTTCTCGGGGTGCTTGTATTGTATATATATGATGAGATTAATATACATTTAATTAATGAGAATCCTCATGTTAATGTTGTAATTATATTACGGTATTGTTTCGAGAAATATAATGAGTTAACTGATAGTTATATATATTGCATATTGAGTATCTGAGTTGACGTTAAACCCCTATTTAATTACGAGCGTTATTATGTAAATGGAACCAAGTATTATGGGCAGGACCTTTGGCAGTCTAGCTAGATATGTTGTCACTTAGCTAGTAGTATGGGTAGTTATAGATGGGTACTTGCGTTAGGAGTGCACAGTGAGATGAGAGGTGAGAATATAATGTGAGTGCACGTCCTAACATGTACTTTGCATTTAATGTTTTAAATGTTTTTAAAGCACTTGCAGGTTTTTAAAATATAACTCCACATTCGGGCTCTGACCCGTTTGCTTTTCAAATCTTTTTCTTGTAAAACCTTTTTAGGTGCCCAGCCATAAGGACACCAAGCATAGATTATCCATTCAGGTGACGAGCTGTAGCGGTTTGTGGAAGCTACAGGGATTTGCAAGTAGACGCTTCTATCTTTTGGATTCCAGAGTCACTATCTATCAGTTGTAGGGCATGTTGCCCATTTCTATTTAGAGCATCGTTTACATTTCAGTTTTCAGACTTTAGCATTTATTGTTTCAGCATTCGGTTATTTATTTCAGTATGGGATTGTAGTGAGGAGTTTTTCCTCCAGACTTTATTTACTCTATTGTGATGGTTATTCATTTTACTTCAGTATGGTGAATGGTGTTATTTACTTCTTCATTACTTTTGTTGCATGTTAATCAGACTTAAATTAAAATTTGGCAACTTGCTTTTTAAATACTAGGTGGTTAGTAATATTAAAATGTTTTCGACAGTGATGCTATTAACTGAGCCAACTTGGCATTTTGAATTAATTTAATAAAGGAGTAGCTACCCGGTATTTAATTAGTCGGGGTGTCACACAAACACAAAGGAAGCATAATGTTGAAAATAAAATAAAATAAAAACAACCTATCCCATTGCCATAGAGAGGACATCTGGGACCCTGGTAAACATCATCTCCAGTTAATGGAGGGTGTTGCCAATTTTTCATAACAACCCCATGCTCAAAGTAGTCCTTATTGGCATCTGGGAGATTAACCACTAAAGCTCTATTTAAAAACCTAGTTTTTAAATAAAAAGTATTATCGGCCACGACCCATCTATAACAAAATATAATTTCAGGAATTCCTATACGGGTTCCATGAATTTGATTTAATCTATAAACACCGTTAACTATTCTCCATGTGTTGGGGGCTATTTGTGCAGTAACCACGTCAAAGTATTGATAGAATTCCAGACATAGAGGGTTTGGGGGAAAAGAAAAACCACACTCAGCAACAAAGAGACTGGGGAACCAATGTCCCTCAGCCAAACGAAAATAGTCTGAAGGCTCAGAATGCTCTTCCAAAATAACCCATGAGGGAATGGAGAAATCAGAGCGAAACTTATCAATTGATTCTACAGGATAAACCATGATGAAAGAAGGAAATCAAAGAGAAAGAAGAAAATCTTACAGGAAAGGGATGAGTCTATTGACAACAAACGATGGAAGAGATGAACGCACAGGAGAGAGAGAGACGATAGAAAACTCAAAGAGATAAATTTGAAAAAGTAGAAGACGATGGGATTTTCTGCAACGTTTAAATACTTTACCTTGGGAAAGGGTAAAAGTAATGATTACAAAAAGAGACGGTTATGTTACCGGCGGCTAAACAGACAAAAGAGGCGCTAGAATTAAAGCGATTAGAAAAATTCAAAAAAAGGCCGATTCTACGAATTTGGAAGGAGAAATAAAAGAAAATACTCCTAAATTTCAGGATGACCATTTAAAACCGCCATATATCGAGAAAGAATGTTCCACACTCCTCAAATTTCGAACTATGAAACATTGGGGGCTTCTGTTGATACCAAATTTAGTCTGCTGACATGGCTCGATTGGGTAAAGACACGTGGCAATCTACATGGCAACGACGAACACTTATGAACAACACCTCGACTCCGAAGAACCATACTGCAACGAGGAACTCTTCTTCCCCGATCAACTCAGACGCTCCGACCTACAAGAACTCTCCGAGGAACTTTTGAGTACCGAGGACCTTAGGCGGTCCGAGCTGCATCTCGAACAAAGCATTAATAGCAGGATAACCCAACAATTTGACTGCGCATTAAATGATTATTATAATACAGATGTATACGCTTAAGGGGCATTTAATGTATTACCCTTTCACATTACAGCCTTAGGGCTATAAATACATTGTATTATCCTCATTGTAAGGGAACGGGAATTTCTTGAGAAAACTTGTAATCGAGAATTCCCAAACAGTCAGCAATAACAAAAACAGTGGACGTAGGCCATTCTTATAAGGCTGAACCACTTTAAAAGTTCTTTGTCTCATTTTATTTATCTGTGATTAGATAATTAGATATAATCTAATTTTTTACATCAACAACTTCCTTCCTCTATTTGCTAGAATCTATCAGATTGCTCCAAGCTCCTGTAGAGGAATAGGAGTTTAAGGATTTAGACTTATTAGATTTTCCAACTATATATTCGAAGATGTTGAGATTCTATCAGAAAATGAGACTAAAGACACTACAAGAAAAAGTATCATTTATGTCAGTTTGAAAATTAGCGTTATGGCAGACAAATGTAAAATGACATAAATGATATACATTTATGTCAGGTTGGCTTTGAAGGTAAATTTTTATTCCAATTTAAATATAACTGAGATAAAAACTAAATTATTTATCTCAAATTTATATAAAGATGACATAAATGTACCCATTTGTAATTTTAATTCTTTTAGACTTTAACTAAAAACTGATATAAATGAGAAAAAGAAGCGCGGTCATTTTTTTTTTTGGAATCCCGCCCCGTAGAATTGGCTCCATATCAAATTCTTTCTAAAAAAAATGGGTCAACTCTCTCACACCTCTCTTCCACGATCCAGCAGCGTAGAGCGGCACATCTCTCTCGCTCTCTTGCCTCATCTCTTCCACCTCTCTAGGCAGCGGCACCGGCGCCGGCAAGTCACCATCGCCACGATAGGTACACGATTCGTCCAACTCTTATGATTTTTCCAACTCTTACGATTTGTCCTTAAGATTAATTCCTAGGTTTTTCAAAAGCTTCACGATTTGTTCAGTGAATCGATTTCTTCAGTGATTCGATTTGTTAAGAGTTTTCCGGCTTGAATCGATTTGTTCAATGAATCGATCTCCTAAAAAAAACTAGTAGAAACATAATTGATACTTAAGACTTATTCTCTCTCATTTTTCTCTTTTAATGTCTAAAATTGAGTTTATGGACATGTTTATTCTCTCTCATTTTTCTCTTTTAATGTCTAAAATTGAGTTTATGGACATGTTTGTGCTTGAAGAACTACCAGTCAAATTGATAAATTCTCTTTACATTTATGTTTTTTAACCTATTTTGGTTTTTCAGATATAAGGCAAAGCTCCTTATTACTGTTGATTTTTTGCCATTTAATTATGAATAAACTTATGTGTACCCTTGTTTGGTACCCTCTAATAAGACAAGGCACCAAGAGCTTGTACTTATTGTTGTGGGTCCCGTCAAGGCAATAAGTACAAGCTTTTGTTGCCTTGTCTTATTATAGGGTACCAAATAAGGGTACCGAATAAGGGTACATGTAGTATTACTCTTTAATTATTAGTTAGTACCTAGTTAAATTTTCCTCATTTGATTCTCTTCTGGAAAGGGGGCAATGCATGTTTGTGATACTATATTATCAAATTATGTAGTATTCTTTATGAAAGTTCCTATTTTTTAGTGAAACTTTTATTCGTGAAGTGAAGAGGTTTGATTTTCTTAACTTTGGTATATCTTACATATGAAATAATATGCACCATATAGGAACAACAACTATTATATTTTTTCATTATCTCAGCTTATATAATAATATGCACGAATACATGTATGTGTATGAAGCATACATGTATGTGTATGTGTATGACCCATATATGTATGTGTATGAAGCAAAGTATGATCAAATAAGTGCCTGTTATCAAAATTATATGGATTCTTGAATGTTCATATACACTCAATGATTATTGTGTTTTGTGATCCAGTGTTTTGTAATTAGACATTTGGACCGTTGATTTCATCTTTTTGAGCTTGTCTTAAATTGCATTGTGTTTCTCCCGGCGGTTTGTGTTGTCCCGATGGCAGTGGAGGCTAGGGTTTATCCGCCATCCACCACTTAAGACCCATTTTGCTCGCAGTCTCCATAGAAGCATACAGACATAAGAAATCAAAATACATATGGTTCATTATCCAACTTTTCTTCATTTTCGATATTTGTGCATTTGCGCTAATAAGGGTTGAAGTTTTATAGTTAGTAGGATTTTGTGCAAATCAGGCTGTACGATTTGTTTATACCCACTTGAGCTTGCATTTACACTAGTATTTTTCTTTGATTTTGTTGAAACTAGTAATGAATATAGCTCAATTTGTGTGATATTTTGTTTTTCTTCATCTACATTTACAATTTCATACAGAAAGAATATAAGTTGTGGAAATCATGTTCAAAATGCATATGGATGATTGCATTACGATTTATGATAATGAATTGATTGAAAGGAATGTGATATACATCTCTATAACTTTTTGAAATTTCAGAAATGCTGATGTGGTTTACGTGTTTCATAAAATTACCCAATATAACCATACACATTGATAATGTCGACTTGATGGGGTTGACAGTAATAGAAAAATCTAAGAAGGTTTAATATTTGAATGTTTTGTCTTGTGAGTAATTTAGATTTGAAATTTTGTGATTTATTATCTTGTTTCAAGTTTAATGTGTTTTCTATCTTTTTAAGAACGTTGATAATGTTATTGGGAGTGAGTTCATTCATTAGAAAATATATTGTTACACCTGTACATAAATAATTAATCTTACTCGTGGGTTTTGTGAGGCGCGTCGTTATTTTGACAATGGGACTATTATTTGTAAACATATGTTATTAATGAGATAGTTCTTTTGGTTTATATCATTTATAAATTAATCACTAATGTTGTCTTTTGTATAGATGCGTGAGTTGTTTCCAAAGACCAATAGTAATTCTGATGACTCAATGTCATAGTGGACTTATTCATATAAATAACCCAATCTGAGATCATCCTATTGTTAACATATCCTCACCTCATCAAAGATAATTCATAAATGACTCTCTATTGATATAAATGGTTGTTAGAGTTTGTAAGATCATGTTTTTTTCTCCATATTGAAGGTTATTTTGTGGAATAGATTTTTTCCTGCGGATACTAAATAACATGTTTGCTCTGTTTAGATGATATGGTATATCATAGGCGATCAATGTGACTATGTTTGTCATATAAGAATATAGTTTTCTTCATTATCGGATCCCTAACCAACTGATAAGTTTATATAAGATATTGAAGGAAGCTTTACTTTTGTTGTCTATGATATTAGAGATGGAAATGTGTTTGCGTCACTGGTATGTTTGTGTTAAGGTTGAGTTGATTGTAGAATCACATAATATGTCTATTTGAGTTTATCAAATGCATAAATGATCAAGATACTAAATGGGAGAAGATTGTCGGCTATTACTATGCATTATTGATGACATTCTCGTTTCCCATCGACTAAGATGTGCATTACTGCTTTAATAATCATCTCCGTTGTGTTTATCATTCGTATCTAGATTTAGTTTTATTTATCGGTATATCTTTGTTGTGTTTGGTGTGTGTGTGTGTGTGTGTGTGTTGTGTGACTATTTGCGATGTTAGAGTGGTGAGAGTCAACACATAACATATGATATCATACCATGTGTAATGTAATTTTAGATGTGAGGATTGTAGTCATTGACAGAACCCATATCATACCATGAGTTCACGAGCAATTCCTAGAATTCGGGAGAGTTGTGCCTCCTTCCATTGGCTAGTGTCACTACAAGAAAAATAATTGTTTTTAAGTTTACATTATGTCACAAAAGGTTCAAGATGAGATAAATAACATCTACATAGTATCATTTCTCACATTTTGAGTATGATTATGAACTTTTTTTGCCACGCTTTCATCAAGCTGATCTTTGACACTCAGCGACCATCTTCACAAGGCCTTCATCATCTCTACCTCTCTATTGCTACACACGGTGAACTATCATTTTCTATATTGTTTTCTCTATTTCTATACACGCGCACACGTGCACAATCGTGTTGAACATATACGTATGTATATTTTGATTAGGGGATTGTTTTGATTAGGGGATTGGTTGTGGACAAGAATTTGTTCATTTGTCCATAAGAACTATTTATTGGTTGGATTCATTGAATATGATACCGAGTGATAAAGATAAGTTGTATATTACTACGTGAGTATAATATAATTTTCACTTTTGTTTGACATGCATTATGTGTACGTTATTATTGCGATCTCCTAATACACATCTTTGAATTCTCTTTACATGTAGTGGGATTAACACGTTAAACATCGATGGGAAAAGGCCGAACACATCGTGGAGTTGTATTAAGGTAAATTCCATCATATAACATCTCTGTCATTCCAAAGTAAATTAAAGGAACTCCTTTAAATTTCATCATGTATTTGACTTGTTTCACTTCCTTATGGATTCTTTCCTTGAGCTACAACTGGGAAAATATAATTCGATTTGGTTGTTTCCTTCTGTTACAAAGGCTCAATCTTAAAATTTTGTATTGACGTGTTGATGCATACATAACAGATGCAAGCTTATTTTCGTAAATATTTAAAAGATGAGAACAGTTTAGGATTCGAGGTACTATTTCATGCTCACTTCATCAATTACCCCTTCTTAGAGACTGAAACAGAGATTGATTAGAAGCATAGGAAGTCATTAACTCCATTCCTACTTGTATTTAAGGAAACTCTATCATCATATCTTTAGAAAACAATATTTTTTTATGGATATCAAGTTATGTATGCAAATACTTATTTCTTTTCATGATCCATGAATCCATCCTCAATGTCACCATTATCTGTGAAATTATTGGCGAAACATCTTTTGAATCATTGCTCCAGTGACAAAGTGACCTTATACATCGAGGAAAAAATTCTTAGATTTTAAAAATACTGGTGTTTCAATGTTCTGTTATCAAGAATTGTGTTATTCTTTATTTTTAACTTCACCTAATACGCAACCCCACCCAGTATCTTTTATCTCTGGGAAATCAGTAGAACAAGAGCTAGAATCTATCTATCCTTAGTCTAAAAATTAATAAACTGTTGAGTTTTTTTCTTAGCCAGAGAATGAAAGAATTTGGTGTTTGCGTCCCCTTCACTAATCCATTTCACCCTTGATTTTTGACACAAGTAAGTTTCTTCTTTCATGTGTTCCTGCTGCATTAACGCCTTAGCTTTCTTCCACTTTATGAAAGCTCCTTTTGAAAAGTCAGTCTGCAAAGCTACATCGGCTTGGAAAAGGTTATTTTCAACTTGGTTAACTTCTTGAAAAACATTTTTAAAGACATCCATGTTCCACATTCGAAGCGCATACTTAACAGCTTTAAGTTTCTGCACAAATTTATACATGGGAGGGACAACAGTAGTATAATTCAAAGTCAGCACCACCAACTCAGAGAATGTGTGATGTTTAGTCCAACGATACTATTAATAGAGAGTGATCCGAGTGTAGTCTGACCAAATGGTCCATTTTTGTAGTCTGGAAGAGATTGTTCCAAGACGTATTACTTAGAACCCTGTCAAGCCTTTCCAAAATTCTTTGTGAAGTCAATCTCCATAAAACCAGCTAAAGTCAACGTATATTTGAAATCATCTGCTGCCACTTGGTCAATGCTATTTCGTTCCAGCTTGTCAGATTTCTCCATAACAATATTTTAGTCACGACCAGTGACGATTAGATCACACTCCTTATTATCCAAATC
This sequence comes from Sambucus nigra, assembly GCA_949130495.1. Taxonomy (NCBI): domain Eukaryota; kingdom Viridiplantae; phylum Streptophyta; class Magnoliopsida; order Dipsacales; family Adoxaceae; genus Sambucus; species Sambucus nigra. The sequence goes on along the minus strand of OX422207.1, from coordinate 343,173,680 downwards.
TTTAATTCCATGCCAAATCTCCCTCCTAGTTTATCTATCACTGCTACCATGATGAACACTACCGCAAAATTCAGATTATGTGAGTTTTTTTTCCCATGATGAACACTACCGCAAAATTCACTCTTACTTGGTTTTGATATTCCCATGATGAGCACTACCGCAAAATTCACTCTTACTTGGCATGGACGAATTTGATTCATAGTTCCCCTTGCAAGGGTTATTCTCTGGTGACCCACCGTTCTCCTCATAGGCTGCCCGGAGCCGCCCGATGAGTGCGTCAAGGCTTCCCCAAGCTTGCCTTAGCGAGCAGGTGCGAGGTGCGTTCATCTATGTTGATGAGTGTTAGTTTTTGTAGTATGCCAAATCAAGTGTAGTATTTGTTTATTTAATTTATGATCTGAAAAAAATGGGATGTTCTTTATTTTTTTTTGTAGTTTATTTGATACAGATTAAGATGTATGCCAAATTAGATGTACTCTATGTTTATTTAATCTATGTTGATGAGTTTGGTGTTTGTAGTCAATGTGTTTGACATAATGTTAAAAAGAATGTTTCACTGAACGAAGTGGATTTTTGTTACTATTTGGGTCCTATGATTGACCTTATTTTAGTATATGATATTCATGGATATAAGTTGTGCGCTAACTTGCGGTTTCAAAAATCGGATTCTTGAGGTGATGGCCAAGATCAAAAATCGGAGAGAGAGGTTTCAATTTCAAACGGTTTCTATATGCGGTTTCAATATTCTGATTCAACCAATTTCAATTTTCTTATTAAACCGGGATTTGTTTTCAAATGATTGTATAATTGATTTGGTATTATGATTTAAAATACAATTTGCTAAAATTATATATCATTTTTAGCATCTTACCTGTTTGATTCTTTCTTACTTTGTGAAACATGCTAAAATTGTATGTGGTCAATGCCAGAATTTGCTAAGATTGAGAGCAATTGTATATACATGCAGAACTTGAGGAAGCTATACGTTATTATATTACGACAACAATTTCAATTATACTCTTGAGTGATTATCTATTATTGATTTATAGTTTTTGTAATGACTTAACTACTACTGATTTCTTTACAACTAATTGTTGAATGGATCGGTAGTGATATTATCTATGGCTTATGTCAACTTTTTGTATTTGTTAGTTGTAAGTTAGGGAAGAGTGTCACTTATGGGATTAAGTATATATCGAGAATCCCAACATCCCCTATTCCCATGTTTTGGTGTGAATGTATCCATAACCGTACTGTATGTGCTGTGTATATATGATGACACTGACCTTTTTTCTTGATTTTCTTCGTTTTGGCATTTACATGTTAAAATCATTGGAGAAGCGATTAGGAATGCTCAGATATGGATGTTCACCATAAGATCGTTACTTTTGTTGTCAATATAAGAACATAAATCATGTAAAAAGACATGTAATTACTGTAACATGTACAAGGGCGTGTTTGTTTTCTTATTATTGATGCATTGATGTTTTCTCCATCAGGTGTTCTGTTCTCCATCAGGGGTGATAATTATCACCTGACTAGAGTAGTAACCAGAGTCGCCTTATTCTAATAACTTGAGGTAAGCATACGGTGTGTATTTTGATATGCTTCGGCTATCTTTGGTAGTTGTCTAGCGCTAACCGACCTTGCACAATTAGTTGGCTTTCAAAAGGATCCTCAATAAATAATTCACAAGTTTTAGGCAACTTTCTATGCAGGTAATATTCACAAGTTTTAGACGCTGGGTATTTATTATTGGATTTTCGTTACAAGTTCTCTTTAGACACTGATTTTTTATGTTTGTATTTCAGATATGGGTAGTTTAGAAGAGGTCGTTGCAGCCATACAGGGCCTAGATGGCAAGTATTTGATCTGAGAATGATTTTTGATGAGGCAAAAGTCATTGTATATCCCATAGTCATGAGTCTTGCAGCTGCCAACTCTATTATCGGCATTGACAGGGTGTACTGGACGAATGCATCATTAGTACTTACTTGCCGATCCGATTATTGGCCCTGTATTTGCCACCAAGCTACGCACTTTTTTATGTGAGGATTATCTTGCCCAGCTCTCTAAATGTACTGCCTTGGCTAAGTTTCCTTGGTTTACTCTTGCTTATGAGTTTTAATTCACTTAATCCTTAAATCCAACTAAGTTGAGACGAACATCTACATTGAAGGGCCAAGATAATGATGAACTCGATTCATTTAGATGTCGTAGCATACATAATATTGCTCCAAAACACTTGATATGCCACTTAAAGATGGCACACACGTATTTTAAATATGAAAGTGTAAAAATTTATGGTGTGGTTACCGTGAGTGTGGTCGGTGTCATGGCTTACTCTGAATTCGTCTGACTAATATTATGTTCCTTGCAACTCAGTCTAGAGTATAATAAAAACATAATTTACTTCAAAGAATCAACGCTTTTGTATGTATGTTTTGATAGTGACACTAAATTACACCATGTTACTTTTTGTATATGTATATTTGTTTAGATACCTTAGATACCTTCCATTTATTTGTTGTTTGAAGTTAATATTGTTGGAAATTACTAAGAGATACCAAATAGACCGTGGATTGTGTGTGTGTGTGGGGGGGGGGGGGGGGGGATATTGGATTTTGGAAATAAATTATATATGAATACATGCCTTGCTATTACTATAGTTGTTTTAAAGTTTGGAATGATAAGGATAATTGCATACTACTAAATGTCAGTATCAAAGATTTATAAAAATTAATTTTCTATATGATTTTAAGTGAGTGTGGATGACATTCTTCTGTTATTCTTTGATTTCATTTGTTTGTTAATGATTTTAGGTGCCATCTTATATCATCAGGAATGGACCAGCCAAAAATATCAAAGTTTTCTTTGATCCATGCTTCATGTGTGCTCTTGGGAAGCACACTTTGATCCGTGCTCTTGGGATAGCAATCTGTGCAGCAGTCTTCCCTAATTTTTCTGTTACTGTAAGTAGCACTGGATCTTGGGGACATCGCTCTTGAGCCATGTTGTACCGGGAGAACCCAAAGGTGAATACCCGGATAGGGGAACACCCTTAGATTTACAGAATTCCTACAGTATGGTCTGCTGTCATGAAGGATGACACTCCACCTGGTTTACAGCAGGGGGATGCATGCCACATCTAATAAATCTCCCAATTTCTTTGTACAGAAATTGTTAACACCAATAGCTCGAGCCTTGCCAGCGTCATAAAGTGCTTCCATCGTTCTCTGTGTGCTAGGCACATCTGTTGGAGTAAGGTTTTCACTTTTCAGGGTTGAAGCGAACAGACCCCTTCTTCAGCCGAACAGTCCAATGAATAAGGTACAAATCAACTTAGTCAAGATGCATGTCTTTCAAAGTTCTCTCTAATTCCACGGGTACATCTTCGGGGGAATGGCCAGTAATGAAATATTCCTCCTGCTTCACCACTCCATCTTTTTTTTTCCAGGATTCACCACTCCATCTTTAAACAACTTCTTCAAAACTGAACCATTCTCCTTATCATTGCGTTATACTTGAGTACAATCAATATAGAGGTATCCAAGCTTGATGAAAGCTTGAACATCTTGGCCAACGAGACCATGGTTCGACTGCCAAGTGCCCAGACCAACGGAGATGATTTTGGCTGTGATGTTCAATTAAAAGAAACCAATGTCAATTGCCATTTTTACGTACCTTTTAGGTTATAGATCCATGGTCTACTCATTTATAATAAACCTCTGTTTCATGACGTATACTAACACTCACTCTTCCCTTTGTTTTTCCTATTTCAAATTTAAAGCTTTTGATCAGAGATATGAGAAGTTGATATGCTAAGTTGATCAGAGATATGAGAAGTTGATCAAATTTAAAGCTTTTGGCCCTGTATGTGCTTATACTTTTTTCAATAGTTTATTTCTCCCTTTTTTTATAGGAGTAATTTGGGTTCTTATATGTTTCATACTGATCTCAATCTTCTATACGGACATGGATCACTCTTTCTACCATTCTTTCTTGCAATTTATTTATTTTTTCCTTCCAAAATTCGCTTATACTTTTTTAGTCTTATGTACTCCATATGAGAGTTATATACTTTTTTTAATGTTTGTCCAGTTTATTTCCTTCTGTTTAGCGTCGTGGAGATGATGGCCCAATCTTATGTACTCCAAATGTAATAGATTATTTTTTGTTTATGTGATTCAGTGTATCTATTTGAGTACGGTGTTTTGTAATGGATGTCCGTGATTCAATTGTAATGGACCTGTTTTCTGAGAACTGTTGGAATCAAATTACTGTTACCCGGTTTTTGGAAACATCTTACATGTTTCCTATGTGATTCAATTGGTGGAACTGTTGGAATGTCTATGTGATTCAACAGAAGTGTTTTAGTATTATTAGAACAACTGGAACAGACTACGCGGAGTATACTGTTGTTTAAATTCCAATGTATATATATATATATATGCTATATGCTGTTATATATATATATATATATGCTATATGCTATATGCTGTTATATATATATATATATATATATATACTGTAGTTGATCATCGCCCCTTTTTCTAAGTCAAAAAATTCATTTGTATGCTCTTTTTGAACTATAGTTAATCCATTGGGGACTACATTCTTATTTTTCTTCTTCTTGTAAATAAAGTTGCTAGTTTTGAAGCATGGTTTCAAAGGAGTAGCTGCCTTACCATAGTCCTTATGTCCTCCAACTTTACAGTCTTCATTATGATGCCTTACTTTTAGACAATTAGAACAATAACTAGGAGTAAGATCATATAAAACTAATGTTGTGTACTATAAAATGTTTATTAACAATTTTGATGTGAATGTGTAGTCGTCATCCATTTAATATGTACAAGTAAAGGTCAATAGTATTGCAAGCAGTCGAGTTGTTTTACTAAATTGCGTGCTTAGCAGAAGAGTTTGTAAGTAAGAGCTTTTAAGAATCCGTCTTTAAAGCTTCAGTGTAAGGCGTCGCAATCTCAGGTATTCCTTTATTTTTTGTAGTATTTTTTGTAGTATTCATCTTCTAATGCTTACTTATATGTTTGATTTTTTCTCAGGTAAGGATTCTGCAGTTTGTGTATTCCATTTTTACCCATTTTTTTATTTGTTCGATTTTACCGACTCAAGATTAACCCGATAACAAATGGGGAAGAACGGGCCAGATAACAAATGGGGCAGAATGAACCAGCAACCCAATGACTGAAATCAGACCAACATCAGCAAAACCAAGCACTGCGAAGTGAAAATTGACCTAGCACTGCCAAGTGAAAAGGGACCAAGCACTGCCAAGTGTTGATTCAAAGATGGCCGCAACTACCTTTTGTAGGAGAATTCTTAAAAGGTTGCCATGTATTTCAATTTTACATTTTGTTGGATTGGTTGTTACCCTTTGGGTGGATAGTCCAATAAATAAAGGAGACTCTGTCCATTTTTTTTTAAATTGAGACTTTTATTTGAGGCACAATGTAATTTTCTTTAATGAATATTGTATATTTCAAGTTATATATGAATTTGTTTGATGAAATCTAGACTATTTGAATATTGTTCGACTATTTATTATCTATTTACAAGGGTTGATTTAACTATAAATAATAGTTGTTTATTGATGGAGTAATGATTTTTTTTTAATTTTATATCAACATTTATGTCAGTTTTGATAAAACTCTCATAAAAATTACTAAAATTGACATAAATGTGATGTTATTTATATCAGTTTTTCGTGAAAATGTGATTAAAAACATGGTGAATACCGTAGTTTTTATGTGTGTTCTTAAAAACTGAGATAAATGTGATCTTATTTATGTCAGTTTTACGAACATTTATGTCAGGGCTTTATATGTCAGTTTTGAAAAATTCTAAAACTGACATAAATGGTCATTTATGTCAGTTTTTGACTGACATAAATGATCATTTTTCTTGTAGTGAGATTTAATTGTTGATAAGTCCAAGCTCCAGATTGCTCATACCATAGAGACAATAGAAATCATGGAATTATTGACAGGCAAAGACAGATGGTACACTGCTTACCACAAAGAATACCTAATAATCCAAGCTGATGAGCCATTTAATGGAAGGCTCAAGAAAGAAGCCAAGGAGTTGGTAGAGATAGCTTTGCCAGCTAGCCTTAGAATTGTGGTCCTCATGATGAATTTTTCAATAATGCCCTCCCAGGCCAAGACAAGGTAGAAGAAGACACAGACGGGACCCTCGTTAGTAGAAGAATTATTGAAAACAGAAGATGCCCTGCTTTAGACCTGTGCATCATTACAAGACGACAAGACTCATCTAGATTTCCTCGCAGTGTGAAGAAGAAGGCAACTCGGACCTGCCCCATATGGGCCCAAATAGCCTCCTTTCATAAAGATAAAAGTAGAAGGCTGAAGACGTTAGGTGCACGATAATTGCTAAACGCCAAGATTGATTTTTATAAGAAAAACACTCAAAGATTTCAAAGCTTCAGACTTTTAATTATTGTATGTCTCTTTAACAATTGTATGCTTTCAATCGGATCACTTTTTATAACCGGTTACCAGTCATCTGTAAGCCTCCTTATGCTATAAAAGGATAGGTAAGGAGTGATTAGAGGAGGGGGGAAGTTGAGAAGTGAGAAATAGTGTGTAAGCTTGAAGAGAGTAATATGTATATGAGTGAGTAATTCCCATATAGTTAGGGGAATAGTGACAGTTGTAATTGTGAATGCAATGCAATAAAAATATTTTCCTTTCCAGAAATCTCTTATGTTGAGTTGTTATTATTTTCCAAATTGTTTCCAACTTTCTGTTCATAGAGGACTATTGTGTGGAACCTCTGGTCTAGCACACAAGGTGTTATACTATTGAACCGCCGTCAAGTTGCGATTAGCCGTGAGCCGTTAGCCAGGTGGGCGTTAGGCGTACAGGCAGGAAACAGGTACAAAGCCAAAATAGTGGATTGAGGTGCGACACATAAAGAGAGGGTTGTAGGAGGGAGAGACTGGAGAAGAATAGTAACAAAGATAAGGAGAAGAAGGAAAGAAGATAAAGATATTGTAGACCAAAAGAAAGGTATAACTCAAACTAAACCCTTAACTATTTTTCATATTATTATTTTAAAAGAATCTTGCGTGAGCATACAAATCACTACAGACTTTTTAGAATTTGTTAATCAAACAAATTTAGACTTAACTAGAGAAATCCAAGATTTGACCCTTACAGACCCTAAAGATAAAAAAAACTTATAGAAACTGCTTTAACATACGTAGGTGCTACTTTCAAATATATAGACCAGGTTATTGAGTGGTTAGCTCGTGAAGTACCTAGAATAGAAATAATTAGAACATCAATTCGAGATCTCTTTAGACAAAAGATAAGAACGAAAGAATTCGCGGAAGAACTTTCAAGACCGGAAAAATATCAAGAATACACTAGAATACTTGAAGATAGTATAGACGTATTAAAATATATTAGACGTAAAAGGTTAGCTGAAACAAAAGTTATTTTAATTAGAGTCGGAGGAATCCATCTCCTCCTTAAAAACGTATTAACAGTTGCCCCTTGAACATATCCAAGGTTTTTGTCATCTTACGGAGATAACGAATTAGACAAATTTATAGAAAACAATATAATTGATATTGTTAATCAGATATATAAATAAACTAGACTGTTAAAACCACAATACTGTATAAGGTATTTAAGACTAGAATATTTCCCTACAAAACTGCTTGCAATTTGTAGACTCTCTGAAGAAACCATTTATATAGACAATCCTCGCTATTCAGAATCCCAGTATGATAGTGACGGAAGAAGCTTGAGAAGTAGAAGTAACCCTGAAACTTCTACACTTAGACTTCGAGATTAATTAGGCCTTAGAATAAGCTTAAAAGACTTTAGAAATCATTGGAGTAGAAATTTCTATTCCCTAAAAACTTTAGAAAAAGACAAAGGTGCATAAAAACAATGTGGTCCCTAGGAAAGTTTTGGACTATAGCTAGTCCGCATGCTTAGTCCCTAAATTAGGTCGGCATTAGATCCATTCTCTCTCTCTCTCTCTCTCTCTCTCTCGAGAGAGAGAGAGAGAGAGAGAAAGGCTCATGTGTACACTAAGTTTGCACATCATTTTTTTAAAATAGTAATAAACATATTTTTGAGTTGATTTTTTTGTGTGATATTTAAACATTTCAACGGACCCATGTAAAAAAATTCAGCAAAAAATAATTTTTTTTGCTATTTTTAAAAAATAGATCAAACTTTCGCTGCTTTTAAGCAGTTTAAAAGCTGTGAAAGTTTGACCGGTTTTTTAAAAATAGCAAAAAAAGTTTTTTTGAGCGAATTTTTTTTACATGGATCCGTTGAAATGTTTAAATATCACATAAAAAAATCAGCTCAATTTTTTTTTTAATGCTTTAAAAAAATTGGTGTGCGCCAGCACTGTGCAAATGCATATATATATATATATATATATATATATAGGGAACCACTATCCCCACACCCCCAAAAGGTTTCCCCCACACCATTTCTAAAACAAAAACACTAAATGACTAAAATACCCTCAATTCAGTTTTTAAGTAAAAAATTTTGTTTACAGCTTTTTAAATAAAAATTTATTACTTAAAAAAACATAATATTTTGAAAAAAAATAAAAACATAAATTTTGAATATAAAAAATCCTAATATTCTGGAAAATTAAAATTTTAATATTCTGAAAAAATAAAATCATAAAATTCAATTTTTTATTTTATAAAATATTATGTTATTTATAATAAAAACTTATTATTTTTTTAATTCAAATGGACGTTAATAAAAAAAGTTGTTTCGTTATTTAATTAAAAAATGGACTTTCTTTTTATGAACAAAAAAAAAAAGTTGACGTTAATTATATTAAACAAAAAATCTGAACATTATTTTTTGTTAATAAAAACTGGAGTAAAATTTTATTATAAACTATATTTTTTGGGAACCTCTATCCCCACACCCCAAAAGGTTTCCCCGACATCCTTTCTAAAACAAAAACACTTAATGGCTAAAATACGCCCAATTCAGTTTTTAAGTAAAAAAAAATTGTTTACAGCTTTTTAAATAAAAATTTATTACTTAAAAAAAACGTAAAATTTTGAAAAAAAATAAAAACATAAATTTTGAATATAAAAAATCCTAATATTCTGGAAAATCAAAATTTTAATATTCTGAAAAAACAAAATCATAAAATTCAGTTTTTTATTTAAAAAAAACATTATGTTATTTATAAAGGAAACTTATTAGTTTTTTTATTAAAATGGGCGTTAATAAAAAAAAACTGTTTCGTTATCTAATTAAAAAAATGGACCTTCTTTTTATCAAAAAAAAATTGACGTTAATTATTTAAACAAAAAATCTGAACATTATTTTTTGTTAATAAAAACTGGAGTAAAATTTTATTATAAACTATATTTTTTTTAAATATGTTTTTTACAATTTTTTATAGAACATAGCTTTTTAAAAAAACTGTATTTTTTTGGTAAAATCTAAATTTTGACTTTAATAAATTACTATTTTTTTTGTATTTAAATAAAACTGTATTTTTCTTTTGTAAAAAACTGTATTTTTGTTTTTACTGTTTTTAAAAAAGCTCTATTATTTTGTTATCAAATGAATTATTTGTTTTTATCAAATGTACTATTTGTTATAAAAAAATACAGTTTTTTTTTATCAAATTACTATTTTTTATAAACTCTTTGTTTATTTGTTATCAAAAAAATAACATAGTAATTTGTTTTTTTTATCAAATTACATTTTTTATAACAAAAAAATAATACATTTTTTTAAAAACAAAGTACATTTTTTTAATCAAAAAAATAAACAAAAATACAATTTTTTTAAAAAAAAATACAGTTTTTTAAAAACAGTAAACAAAGGTACAGTTTCTTACAAAAGAAAAATACAGTTTTTTTTTTAAATACTAAAATAAAAAATAGTAATTTTTTAAAGACAAAATTTTGTTTTTACCAAAAGAAAACAGTTTTTTTGAAAAGCTATGTTTTATAAAAAATTGTAAAAAACAAAGTTTAAAAAAAATATAGTTTATAATAAAATTCTACTCCAGTTTTTATTAACAAAAAATAATGTTCAGATTTTTTGTTTAATATAATTAACGTCAACTTTTCTTTTGTTCATAAAAAGAAAGTCCATTTTTTTAATTAAATAACGAAACTACTTTTTTTTATTAACGTCCATTTGAATTAAAAAAATAATAAGTTTTTATTATAAATAACATAATATTTTATAAAATAAAAAATTGAATTTTACGATTTTATTTTTTCAGAATATTAAAATTTCAATTTTCCAGAATATTAGGATTTTTTATATTCAAAATTTATGTTTTTATTTTTTTTCAAAATATTATGTTTTTTTAAGTAATAAATTTTTATTTAAAAAGCTGTAAATAAAATTTTTTACTTAAAAACTGAATTGAGGGTATTTTAGTCATTTAGTGTTTTTGTTTTAGAAAGGGTGTGGGGGAAACCTTTTGGGGTGTGGGGATAGTGGTTCCCTATATATATATATATATATATATATATATATATATATATATATATATACAGTACTGCTCTTGTGCATACCAGTCCGCATTTTAAGAGTGCGGACCGAACACGTGTCCCCTGGCGGTGATCCTCAAAATTATAGGCACACTCTCTCTTTTTTAGATTCACCGTCAGGTGATACGTGTCCGGTCTGCACTCTTAAAATGCGAATTGGTCCGCCCTCTTAAAATAAGGACTGTTCCGCACAAGAGTAGTATTGCTGCTCTTGTTCGAATTAGTCCGCATTTAAGAGTGCGGATCGGACATGTGTCGCCTGATGGTGAGCGTAGAAGAGAGAGAAAGAATGCCTATAATTTAACCTATAATTTCTACGTTCACAGATAATACATGTTCAATCTGCACTCTTAAAATGCGAACGAATAAGACCATATGTATATATATACAAATATTTGAATATAAGGAAATATGTATACCTGTTCTGACAGGAACTTGGTGCCACTTCCCCTCTCCATACTTTTGAATGCACGCCCTGACAAGAACATCTTCTTCATGAGTTCATGCACCTTTCCGGAGTCCCATAGATTCACTCCTCATTCTTCAACCTACCAACTTTGTGTTGTACAGTGTTCACGGACACAAACACACGTTTTATAATTAATACTGACACCGCAATTAAGGCTTATTTGTCGTTAAGGCCTACCCCAGCTCACCCTTTCAACCACGCTGCTCATATAAGTCCAAATATTTCTTAACGCTGTGTAGTGCATGTTTCGTAGCCATAAACACGAAATTCAACTCTCTGTCCGGAAAGAAAAGCACGCGTCCTTCTCAATTATTTTAAGCCGTTAAAACATATATCAATTTCAACTGTTGTCAATTTATATATTCAGAAAAATAATGAACAATGTTCCAAATTTTAAACCTAATTATTAAGGGATCTATCTATTAGATTATTTAATTGTATACTATCAATATGAGTCATACTTCTTTAATATTGACATATTAATTAAATAAAAAACTCACACGCTCTAAATTTTTCTTGTATCCCTTTTATTTTACAACACGTTATAAGCACGAGCGCTCTCAAATTTATTGTCTAATGAAATTACAAGGGACATGAAGTACTTGATCTCCCATTTATAGAGGATAGCTTGAATGTTCATGTGGCTGATTCGGTGATAATCTATTATGAATATGAAGGAGCAAGATGTGGTTCTATATGAACATCAATAGATAAGTTTAAACACTCAAAGGTGATTACATGTGCTTATACTTTTAATTATTTTTATATTGATCCCATAATTTTAGTTATTTATAAAGTTTTTGCATGTTTACATTTTGAATATTTAATTGTGAAAAATTACAATGTCACACCTAAATTTTTGTATACGAAAAAAAAAATTAAAGATTGGACGCTAACGTTTCTTATGATAATTGAAACTTGAAATTTAAGTTTTACCTTTAAATTTAGGGCGTGAAGTGGTCTAAATACTTAAATTATGGAACCAAAAATTTTCTGTTTTTATTAGGTACCGAAGTTCCTAATTATCATTCATATTTGGAATCTGAAGTTCCCAGTACTATTTAAAATTTGGTGTCTCAAATTCCCAATTGCTATTTTCATAAACTTGAAGTTTCCAATGGTTATCTTTATTTTGGGACATGAAGTTCCCAAATAGTTATTAATTTTGGGACATGAAGTTCCCATATAAAATTTTTATTTGGGTCAATTTTCATATTTGCAAATAGAAGTTTCCAAATTATTTTAAAATTGATTCCCGAAGTTCTTAATTATTGTTCAATTATTGGATTTATCAATGAAATATGCCCTAAAATCAAACCAAAAGTTTTGATTATTTCTATAATAGGGCAAGGGATATTAAAAGGCCCATATAATTTGGACCCGAAGCTATAATAATTTTGTAATTAAACACGAAGTTTTGATTATTTATATAATAAGGATGCGGATATTAAATGATCCAAAATGATTATTTATATTTGGACCTAAGGTTCCAAATAATTTAAACCCTTATAAAACTTGAAGTTTGAATATAATTGGGTGGGTGTTTAAAGTCCCTAAATATTTAATGTTGTGATATGAAGTTGCACGAATTATTTACAATTGGAACTTGAAGTTTCTCAATCATTATCCAAATATGAAAATTGATTTTTTTCTTATTACTATTTTGGAACCTGAAGTTCCTAAATCATTTGAACCTAAGTGTCAAAAGAAAATATATCACAATTAAACCGAAAGTTTTAATTGTCAGATTGAAAGGGTATAGATCAAGATTCCCCAATTATCATTGATTTGTGATATGAAGATTCATATTCAATATTGGGAGCAAAAGTTCACAATTTTTATTTTAGAATTGGGATATAAAATATGAAGTTGAAAACTCTCATGCTATTTCTGATTGTTTGGACTTGAAGATCCTACTGAAATTTACCATAAATTAAAACTTGAAGTTTTGATTATTTACATGGTATGAATTTTAAAAGTTCTCCAATAATTATTTATAATTTCACCCTGAAGTGGCAAATATATTATTTTTATTGCGATTAGTTTTAAGTGTAGTGGATATTTTAACACATCTTTTTAAATTCTTGGCTTTTCATTTTCTTTATTAAATCAAATATATTTTTAAATACTCTTTTTATGGTTAAGTGTCCCTTTAACAATCACATTAATAGTTTCACCATTAAATTTTTGTCTCTCACAACACCGTATTAGGCGAATGGCCAATACCAAAGACCCTGACCAGGACTGTTGATCGTAGCCAAAGGCCGTAACCATTTCGGGGGTGACCATTTTCGTTGGTCACAGCCCAAATTCCTGACCAAATGATGGGTCACGGACCTGGGGGGGTCGCGACAGATGGTCATGGACTAGGGTCGTGACCAATACATACATCTGGTCACGACCATTGGCCGTGACCCATCAGTTAATATATGAGAATGGCCAGGAATCTAATCACAACTAATGTCCGTGACCCATCCTTAATTATATGAAAATGGCAACCACAATGGTCACGGCGCAAGGCCGTGACCCATGCTTTATCCTCACCAAAACAGTCCTGACCCTAAGTCGTGACCCTGTTTATGCGTGATAACAAATAGAGATGGTCATGGCTTACATCCGTGACTAGTTTTAAAAAAAAATTGGACAAAATTCTTATGTTTTATGGACATTCTAAAACCTGCGTAATGTAAACCTTGCATGACCATAATGCTAAACAATAAATTATGAAAGCCTGCATGATCACGGGGACCCCGCGTGGTCAAATTATCATCGTGCTCTCGGACCGAGAGTCCCATGACTACGTGATCAGCTCCTACGAGTTATAATGGTCTCGTGCGAGGTGTTAGAGCCCCTCACGGGACCGTTTGGGTGGTGTTTCAGGGTTTCTCTCTCTAACGGCATGTTTTTAAGCCTAAGTGTAGATATTCTAAAAATTAGGTCGTGCTCTCGGACCGGGGTCCCGTGACCACGCGGTCGGTTCTTACGAGTTACATTAGTCTTGTGCAAGGTGTTGGCGCCACTCACGGGGCCGTTTTAGGGGGTATTTTCGAGTTTCGCCCTCTAATATCATGTCTTCAAGCCTAAGTTTAGATATTTTGAAAATTGGGTCGTGCTCTAGGACCGAGGGTATCATGACCACGTGATCGATTCCTATGAGTTACATTGGTCCCGTGCAAGATGTTGGCACTTCTCACGGGGCCATTTGCTGGGTGTTTCGTGGTTTTACCCTCTAACGGTATATTTTCAAGCATAAGTGTAGATATTCTAAAAATTGGGCCATGCTCTAGGACAGGGGGTCCCATGACCATGCGATTAGTTCCTACGAGTTACATTGGTCCCGTGCGAGGTGTTGGAGCAGCTCACGGGGCCATTTGGGGGGGGTATTTCGGGGTTTCACCATATAACGATATTTTTTCAAGCCTAAGTGTAGATATTTTGAAAATTGGGTCATGCTCTTAGAATGAAGGCTCCCGTGACCACGCTGTTGGTTCCTACGAGTTACCGCTGGTCTCTTTGGAGTTTTGTCTGGATAGTGTTTTGATAGGTGCCCTAGATTTTAACAACTATATCAAGTGTTCCCATTACTTATTTTAGATGGTGGAGTTTGATTTTGTTGAGGAGAATGAGGGGAAGTAGTGCTTGTTATGCAACTATAGTTTGATTCCATGCTTTCCTTCTCAAATGCCATATTGTTGGTGGGAATTTTCATTGAAAATAGAAGACTTAGTATGAGTGATAAAGTGACCGTTGTGTGAAGGAGATCAAAGGTCGGGTCACAAAGATTTTTGCAACTTGGGTCATACCATTCTCTGCTTCAATTATAAGCTATGTTAGTTACGAAATTATATTACTGTGGAATTACAAGTTGTGTCTGTTGGGAAATTATATTTTCGCGTGGTCACGGGATCCCCTGTTTAAAAATATGACAATAATTTGAAAATATCTAGACTAAAGCTTAAAAACATACCGTTAGAGGGCGAAAAAACAAAACACTCCCCAAACGTCTCCGTGAGAGGCGCCAACACCTCATACGGCACCAACAGCCAAAAAGTAACAACAAGACAACAACCAATAATTATCTCGTACTCCTTCCAACATACTATCCAATAACAAGCCAACAACCAATCATTATCCAGCAGTCAATCCAAACAAAACTAATAATTATCCCGTACTTCTTCTAACATACTATCTAACAACAAGATCAATATCAAACATACTATTAAACATTCGTAAAAGTAACTAAACATTCATATACTCATGTACATAGGAATACACACACATTCAAAGAGATACACACATACACACACATATATATTAGGGTTTAAATCAGAAATACAAAAAATATCGTTTACCTTTGAGATTGAGAGAGAGAATTGGGCCGAAATTACATTCATAAAAGTAACTAAACATTCATACATCAAAGTAAAGCGCTAATATAATGTCAATATCATAATAGGATACAAATAAGATTGACAAGGATGACATAATATTTTGATACTCAATCTTTCTATAAAGCAACTAAAAGATCTTTCAAGTTAGGTTTGTCATCAATAGCTGACTGGAACTCTATTGGAGCCTTTAATGCATCCATTTCAGTAGTTATACACTTTGGTTCATGCACAACAATAAACTAATTACCATCGTTTATGCACTTCCAGTCGAATACCTTCTTTACATTCTGAAAGGCACATATAAAAGGCATGTCGACTATACAATTTCTACTCTTAAGATTTGATAAATGTACCATAATATTATTGGAGTGAGGAGAAACTTTGCAAGCATTCGTTGTATACTCCACCTTTACTTGCGAAATCTAAGTAATCAAGTTCTAAGATTTGTTGGATTATCCCATAATAGGTTAGCACCGTATTCTTTGGATTTTTATCGCTTTTGCTAGCGATACAGGTGGTCAAGGAGGAAATTGATATTCTACTATTTTGCTTCAAAAGTTTTTACTCATATGGATATGAAATGAAATCAAAACCGTTGGTGTGAAATTTCTTAAACTCTTTTGTAAGGACAAAATTTTCAATTGAGTCCATTGTATGTTTATTTGACTTATTCCCGGAACAAAACACTTTTGAGTCATAGGTTTTATTTTTATCATCAAGATTTCACACGCACTATGACGTATTGAAGTTTATTAAAGATTTTGCGTCAAAGATTCAAAGATTTATCATGCCGATTTTATGATGCATACTTCGATTTCAAATCAAATTTCATTTTGAGATCACTCCGGTATGAATGCGTAATTTTAATGGGACTCTGAATTTATTCTAAAAATTATTTAAGGATGATATTTTATTAAAGAAATGTTTTAAAATGTTTCTAAAAGAGTTTTAAAAGGATTACACTTCGTTTTATTTTGAGATAAGGATCGATTAGAGTTGTATAAAACGCAAACTATAAATGTTTCTCATTTAAACGACATCAAAAATCATTCAAGTGAGATGTACATGTCGTTTCAACGACATGGAAATATCGTTCGAGTGATAGGCTATCTTGTTCGAATGATGCGCCGCCTCAAGAAAATTATTTAATGCGTGTTTTTCTCAGAATTTCAAAAGTGTGCAATCTGAAAAAACGGTATATGATCAGTGCACATGTTTTCTAAGGTTTTCTAAGTACAAAAACATCCTTAGATTTTTAAAGATCTGAGATTTCATTATCATATGCAATTGTGATCTTTGTTTTCACCTTGTTGGAGTTTGTTTTATAGTTTCAAGAACATTGCTAGGTTTTGCGGAGAAGAAGCGAAGGAGTTCGTGTTCCAATTTCGTTGACTTTCCAAGCTACATAGGTGGACACCGAGGCATTTGTGGTGGCGACTGTTGTGGATAGGTATCGTGGAAGGATTCTCATGGGCATTGTGGAGGAGTTGTTGAAGATAATAAGAGCATCAAGTCTTGTGGGGATCGAGTCATTGAGTAAGACTTGTGTTTGTTCCTTATAATTCCACATCATAGTGATTGTCTGGCTTGGGTCGTCTGAGGTTTTTTCTCATTGTGATTTCTCGTACATCCGATGTTGTGAGCATTATTTTCCTTTCTTTACTTGTTTTAATCACTAGATGTATGTTTAGGAATAATCAAGATAAAATTTGGTTAAGTAAAAATTGGTTCACAACTTGGTGCGGTTTAAAAATTGAAAAAACAATTATAAAAAGAAAGTTGTTTTTTTGTTATCCTTAAAACACATTCGAAAAAAAGGGTTTACAAATTGGTATCAGAGCTAGAAACATATTTTTATTTTGTTGATCCCTTATGTCTTTAAGGATGAATTTTGGTGGTTTTGAAAGTTTTCATTCTCCTATTTTTTATGGCACAAATTATGCTTATTGGAAAATGCGAATGAGAAGTTTTTTGAAATCAATTAAAGAGCATGTGTTGTTAGTGGTAGAAAAGGGTTGGACTCCATCGGTTATTGATAACTTTACTTTTTGTGTGTTGTCGTTGTTGAAAGCCAAGTTAATCAAAACCTTAAAATTACCTACAAAATATAACAATCTAAAGTGTAGAGGTAAGTAAGGGTATCAATCTACATCAAGGGGGTAAGCTAGAGACAAACTCAATTGTAATTCAAATTTATTTTCTTTTTTTGGGATTTTTACTTTTCCTATTTTTTTTTCTTTTCAAATATTAAAACAATTACGTGAGGTGAGGATGTGATAACACTAAACTAAAATGAAGGATCAAATGACAAACTAAAAGGGGACTAAAATGGAAAATAAAGTCTTAACACTAAAATATAAGGTAAATGAGGTAAATAAATTTGAGAACAATCAAGGAGTGGGATTACACCACAAATTTTAGCTATTCTAATTAATTAATTTAATTAATTTAATTCTCCCAAATTAATATCAATATTACTAACCAACTCTGGTTGCAAATGTAATTTTAATATTAACATTTTAGAAAATTAAGTTTAACACACCACAACTCTAGAAAATAGATCTACACTCCTTTTAATTAATCACCCGCTTGGATCGATCAATTAAATTTTATGTAAATCTTAGAAAATAAATTTAGAGTTGAAATTCAAGTAATAATACCCCACTTAAGAAACCCCTATCTTTAGTTCGAATTTAAAATGGGTATTATAGCTAGAATTTTGATTTTATATCGAAAATCATTTGCCCTCTCTCGAGGCGTAAATTTAAGGATGAGGGGTCAAAATTAATATTCAAAGGAAATTTTCAAGTAATCAAACTAAATAAATTAAAATAACATCAAATAAGGGTTTCCCCCCACCCCTTGAAAGGGGATTTAGCCTAACATGAAATTTGACAAATTAATAATCAAAGGCATAAAATAGATGAGAAGAGAAGAGAACAATCAAACCCAATCTCTTGAAGTGAAATTGAACTCTTATTTCCTTGAAATCAAGCACTATACATCCAAATTAAGCATCCAACAATAATCAATTTAATATAATACTCAACTGAATTACTCACAATTTATCACTCAATAATCTCTAAAAAGAAAAATAAAAACTATTTACAAAAATAATTTCCGAATCTATTTTCTAGTCTAACCTATCTCTCTCTAGAATTCTCTCTACCAATTCACATTCTCAAGCTCTCTTCAAATTGAGTCTTCCATTCTTTAAATAGTAAGTATGGAGCATGGGGGTTAGTTTTGGTATTTAGGAGTGCAAGAGCATGGGGCGTGTGCACATGAGGGGAAATTGGGTAATGGAAGTGCACATGTGCATGGAAAAGGTGTGAGGTAAGGAAGGTACATGGGTGAGGGAATTTGGGTGACAAAATTTGATATGGTTATGGGGTATTTTTGGGTATATGGATTAAATGAGTTAGTTGGGGGTAATTTGGGAAAATGGGTAAAATGTTGGTTTATTAGACATGTGGGCATTTTGTCTTTTGGTCTTATGGCAGGTAATAGGATTAAGGCTTGGTGGGTTTTAAAAAGGTAGACAATGGGAAGAAGTGGGTCTTGGTTTGAAAATGATAAAATGGGTTTGGATTGTTGGAGACGGGTTTCGGGTTCAAGAGGTTGGTTGGAGGTTGGGAGGTCGCTGGCGGGTTCTGGTTTGGATGGTGGCTGACGGGCTGAGCAAGGTGCGAAGTGGGGAACTGGTTTATGGCCGGATTCGAAGGGGAAAGGCTAGCTTAGATCAGGTCAGGCGCCGGTAGGTTCGGCAGGTGGTGTAAGGGGCAGAGGGTCGTCGGGGCTGGGGTTAGCCGAGATGGGTTTGTGTATGGGCGCTGGTAAGGGAATGGCAGGAGGGATGGTGGTTGAAGGAAGGTGGGTTATGGAGTTGGGGCGGTGAGTTCGGGTCGCTGGTGAATGGTGATCGGGCATGGGTCTCTAGTAGGCTGGAGATAGGTCCGGTTTGAGCTCGACGATTTTGATAGGAGTAGGAGGTGGGTTCCAGGTTAAGGGGTTTGGGTTTTTGATGATAAAGGTTTTGTGGTGAGGAGAGAGAGAGAGAGGGTGAGGTGATTTTGGTGGTTTAGGAGAGAGAGAATGAGGTTGGGGAAGATGAAGTGGTGGGGGCTTAGTGTGTATGTGAGGTGTAGGGTGTTAGGATGTGGGTGAGATGAGGGTTGGTCTAGGTGTGAGTGAGTGTGTAGTAATTTGGTGTGAGGGGTTTTGTGTGTGTTTAACTTATGACCCTAAAACTAAAAGATAAAATAAAACAAAATAAAAATTTAACTAAACTAAAAAAATAAAAATAAAAATAACTAAAATAAAAATTACACAACATGACACACTAAACAAACTCTAAAAAAAACTAAACACAACTAAAATAAAAACTAGAAAAATAAAAATCTAATAAAATAAAAAAATAAAAAAAATAAAATAAAATAAAATAAAATAAAAAGATGAAAAAATAATAAACTAACTAAAAACTACGAAAATAAAAGAAAATTTAAAAACTAATACACGAAGTGCTAAAAAAATATAAAAATCCTAAAAATATATAATGACTCAATAAAATAATAAAATAACCCGTAAAAATAAAATGACACAAATAAAATAAAATGGGACAAACTAAACACACACGGTTTGGGACAGAGTTTAAGCTAGGTTATGATAGGCTAGGGTTACAGAATTGGTAATTAGCTCCATAATTCGCACAATTGCCTTGAAATACGCGTTTGAACACCGCAACGTGCATTCGACCTATAAAATAGACAATAAAGCGCATAAGACCCAAATTGCCGAGAATTAGCAACTAAAGTATGTCTATTCGGGGTATAAAATGTACAGTTTTGGGTGCTTATCAGTTATACGAGAGGGTGAGGCCACTACACCAAACCCCGATGAGTTATGGACTGAAATCAAATATAGACATGCACTTTACAACTCTAAGGGTTTACACATTATTTCCTCACATGTCACACCAAAAGAGTATTATAGAATCATGACTTGTGAAACTTCAAAAGAGGTTTGGTATACACCTGCACTTACTCATGAGGGCACTAGCACGGTTAGGGCGTCTAAGATTCAAAACCTCACTACACAGTTTGAGATAATTAAGATGTTAGAAACTGAGTCGCTTGATGAGTTTTACGCTATATTGTCCAACATTGTCAACTCGTCGTTTAACTTAGGAGATAAGAAACTCGTCAACCGTGTGATATAGAAAATTTTGAGATCTTTTCCGAGTAGGTTTGATGCAAAAGTGACTATTTTAAACTCCTTAGGTATGCTTGAATCGACGAAACATGAAAAAATTGTAGGTGACCTACAAACCTATGAACTCGATATGTTTACCTCCAAGCAAGTGCCAAAGAAATAAAAGGGCATTGCTTTGAAAGCCCGGAAGTAGGAGACCAAAGTTTCGAAAGACGAATCTGATTCCGATTTTGAGGATGTTGCCTTGTTGGAAAAGAAGTCCAAAAAGTTTTTTAAATTTGAAAAATAATCAAAAGATGCCAAAAACTTTAAGAAATTCAACTACAATAAGGTAGATTCCACCCCTAAGAATAAGAGTGGGAAATTTAATGGGGTTTAGTTGAATAGGTGTTTTGGGTGTGATGGGTATGGTCACAAAGTTGCTGAGTGTCCCACTAGACTTAAGAAAGAGGGAAAGAAACCGATAGATTATAGTGCCTCCTTAAGTGATAGTGATCCAAAAGAGGGAGAAAGTTCCCCCAATAAGAGCATGTTTGTTGCTTTCTTAGCATGTCATGTGAGCAAAGATGATAAATATTCCCATGAAGATTCTCGTGTGCATGACACTTGAGAGGCCATTGAATCCCAAGTGAGTGAGGGTTAAGTGAGTGAGCAAGAGGAGGTTGATGTGAAAGAGTTGCAAGTTAACTATAATGAGTTGTATACTGAAGCGATGAAGGTGAAAAAGGTAAATTCTAAATTGCAAGCTATGTTGAATGAGCGTGCCCTAGAAAATAAGGATGTTTTAATTGAGGATCTTAGGTCACATGAGAAGATGCTTAGGGAGAAGCTAGACTACCTTGAGAAAGAGAGAGATAGCCTTAATGGTTTGATGGAGGCATTGAAAAAGGAGGTGTTAGAGTTTGAGGAATCTCGGTGGGTGCTTGAGTATATGATTTATGAGTTAGAGAGAAGTTGAAAGACTCAAGTAAGGTTAAGTTTAACTTGGAATCCAGGTCAGAAAAGTTGGATAGGATATTAGGCCAGTCCATGTCAAAGGTGATAGATTTGGTATAGTCTACGATGATAAAGTTGTTCCCATTCCCAAATCCAGTACCAATCGTGTGAGAGAGCCCACTAGGGACGTGAGGAGAGGTCGAAATTTTGGTAATCATTCCTGTCGTCTTTACACTTGCACACATTGTGGTAGGAAATGTCACCTTAGAAGTTTTTGCTATAACCTTAGGAATGCTCTAAGGAAGTTAAGGAATGAAGTCGTTTTGGTTCCCAAAACTTCCATGCATAATTTCACACATACTTGGGTTAGGAAATCGAACTTAAAGGCTTTAGGACTTAAACTTCATGGTTCTCATTTGGTTGCACTTGATTCATCCCATGCTAGATATAAAGGATGATTATGTTTCCATGTTTGTAATATGCTAGTCTTTGCATCTTGATTTATATATTGCTAGTATTATGAAATGTGTATCTTTTGTATCATATTTTTCATTTATTCGAGTCCTATTTGAAAAAATACAAAAGGATTTTTCTTTTGAGAATTGTTTTTGAGAAAATACAAAAAGATTTTTCTTTTATTTGAGTCAAAATATATTGAAAAAATAAAAGTATTTTCGATTTTTATTTTTTATTTTTGATTTCACATATTTGACATGGCATATTAGTGTGCTTCGGCCCCCCATCCTTTCATTATCCATGTGGCTAGGACATTTGGTCATAATTAGTTATGCTTAAAATTATCTTAACTATTAAATATGGCGTTGTTTTGAAGTTGATATGCATTTTGATTCGACATTGTATATATGCCATCTTTGCACACATGCACGAGTTAATATGAATGTTTGACATCTCATGCTTATTTGACTTTGTTGAGGCATTATTATCTCAATATTTTCATCTATGCATAAGTAGAGTTAAGGAGGAGGTGTGCATGTAAGAACCGTTTACCGCGAGAATTAAATTGAAAAGAAATTAATGAGTGTTCACGGGAAAGGACTACGAGAGTGCAAAATTTACTCATCGTGAAAGCCATTATTTAAAAGAGCCCAAAAGAAAATCAAGGAAATAAAAACAAACAAATGCCAAAAATAGGGCCACTAAGATTTTCTCTAAGTTGAGAATAATAGAAACCTCAAAAGAACTTGAAAACGTAAATATATATATGAGGGAGTTTGGTTGGAGAAAATTTAAACGGGTTTCCACCACGAATCCTAACGTTGAAAATTTTAATCATGATGCTATTATTTGTAGAATCATCAATATTCCGGATTTGTGTGCATGTTTGATTGTTTAGTTCATTTAGCTAACACTTTAAATGTCACATCTGGCTAAAATAAAGTTTGATGATTTAGAGCTATCAATTAGAGCTTCTTGACCATTTCGATGTGTTGGAATTGTGATTCATATGTTGTAATTCATGCCTATACTTTCCATGTTCATGTTTGATCACCTCAGTACTATGTTAGCATGTAACTCACATTTTTTTTGCTACTGTTTTGCAGTTTCCACTCTTTCCAGTTAACTATTCAGGAATTTTTTTCACTAGAACTGATTTTTTTAATTTTTCTCATTCAAACGAGTTATCAATGTCCTGCGAAGTTACGCGACTCAAAAAGTGTCTAAGGTGCGTGTTTATATAGGCTCAAGTGCAAGCCTGTCACATAAGTAATAAATCCGGTAAAACATGATCGAATCCACAAGGAAATAGGACGTAGATTTGGACTACGGTAGGTAAGATGGTCAATCCTAAACTAACTCTAAAAGGAAAATATACAGATGATCTAAGTAAGATTATATCTATTAAATAAGTGTAATTAAATGAAACTAAGTATTAACTAAGCATGCAAGAGTGGATTTATTATGATTGATTAACTATTAATGAGAAACGCAAGGTCGAAATACAATCCTCCAACCCTAGTACGTTTGTCTGTAATAAAACTAGTTGTGAATTAGATAATTGACTAAACTCCGTCTTTATTAATCTCAAGCATTACATATATGAGGATACTATCCCGCACCATACCTAATCAAAATTAAGAATAAAGCGGTGTTGTTATAGCTACACGCGCGTTGCACTCTTAAGCATCCCAGTTACCTAGGGCAAACGCGATCAAAAGTTCTACGACGGTTGTGATCACCACACAACACGATTGATTGGACATAAATATTTTATATTTATTCCCCTTATTTTCGTGCATTTGTGAACCCGAGTAATGTAACCTATATGGATTTGATGCACATTCATGCTACTAATCTTCTTTGTCAAGTATTTCGTGTTTCGTGCTTCTCTTATTGGTTTTACAGGTTAATTATGCAAGCAGCGCAAAAGAGAAAGCGAGACAATGAACGAAAAGCTAAGAGGGCAAGTTCAAGGGCATTTTGGTAATTCTGCAGCCAGATCCCGAAGGAGAAGTCAACTGGAAAGTTGAAGAGCTCAGAACAACGAGAACACTGGAAGAAACGGTACCCAAATCCGAGCTACGGTTGATGTGTTATGACCAGTTGAAGTTAGAGAAAAATCCAAGGAAGAAAGGAAAGAAAGTAAGAAAAATTCTAAGTGTTGAATAAGC
This sequence comes from Sambucus nigra, assembly GCA_949130495.1. Lineage (NCBI taxonomy): Eukaryota > Viridiplantae > Streptophyta > Magnoliopsida > Dipsacales > Adoxaceae > Sambucus > Sambucus nigra. The sequence continues at coordinate 343,149,488 of OX422207.1, read as the reverse complement.
ACCCCAAACCAGCAAGCATTCACGAACCCAAGGGCGAACCGGTTTGGGGGGCGAACCGGTTCTCATGTACCCCGAACCGGTTCACCCCCCAAACCGGTTCGCCCTTGGGTTCGCGAATTCTTGCTGGTTTGGGGTGCTTATTCAACACTTAGAATTTTTCTTGCTTTCTTTCCTTTCTTCCTTGGATTTTTCTCCAACTTCAACTGGTCATAACTCATCAACCGATGCACTCTTAAGCATCCCGGTTACCTAGGGCAAACGCGATCAAAAGTTCTACGACGGTTGTGATCACCACACAACACTATTCAATCCTTTATTTAATTCAGGGAACTAAATTTTACACATATGCAAACCACATCGGGTTGGGTTCATGCATCCCAACCCCTAAAAAATCTAGCCTAGCATGGTGCAACTAGTGAAAGCAATGGTTTTTACAGTGCATGTCACTGAAATCATTGGGAAATTATAACTAAATGAGTAAAAATATTCAATGTTTCTTCGAAATAAACTAAGCTTTCATGAACTAACGAAATCAAACAATAGAAGAGAGAGAGAAATAAACTTTACTATAGAAATCTTAATTGAGAATTAACAATTTGTATTACTGAGCTTCTAGGGTTCTTTTGCACTTCCTCTCTCTAAAACTTATGTACAAAGAAGCTCTCCCCATGTCTTCAAAGACGTTATAATAAATAACCTACAAATTTACAAGAGTTTCAACCATGCAGGACTTTAATTTTTCAAGTGGATAAATTCAAATTTCGACACCTGAACTGATTCTATTCAGAGGATTCGGTTCGGTTTGCCTCTAACAGAAAGCTTTGCCAGAACCGATTCGGTTCATTTTCTTCAACTTTGGTTCGGTTCCATCTTTGTTTTTATGTTTCGTAGAAAGTTTTCCAAGGACAGGATCAGTTCATTTTTCACCCTCTTCGGTTTTGTTTGATCTTCACAGGAAACTTTTTATTCTTTGTGTTTTCTCTCAACTTTGAAGTCTTGTAACTTTTGATCCGTGATTCGGATTTGGATGTCGTTTCTTCCTAGGTGTTCGTAGATTTGAAATCTTAAATTTCTCTTTAGGCCTCTCTTCCAAATTCTCGAGGGAAATTACTCTTTTTCCCCTTTGACATTTCTGCTCGTATTTTCATTCTTTCTTCCAATTTCTTCCTTCTTTGTAGGCATCAAATATGTACAAAAGTGATGAGAAATATACGAAACTCGGCATACTCGTTAGGAAATGTCAGTAGTAATGATATGAGATAAATTCACTCGAATTACACTTCGCGGAGCGATAAAGGACCTTAAATTATGGGGATAAATATGAAGAATTTATGCCTAATCAAACCCCCCTAACTTAGAACTTTGATTATCCTGAGAAATGTAAATGAATCACAATATGGTCAAACTCTCAACAAACACTAAATGGGATAGAAAACCTCTTTCACGGGTAAGCGATTTCATTTAGCATATGCAACAATCCTTTAAACCTCTAGGTTACCCTAGTAGGACAAGTTGTGTCTCGTGAGGGTTTGCAGTGAATATACCCACAAAATTAGTTTTCCTAGACTCAAAGGAAGTTCAAAACACTTAAAAATTGTACAATTTAAACTCCCCAAAAATGGCCACCTTAAAATCATATTCACAAGTCTCAGGTTATAGTGTGTGTGTGTGTGTACGAAGCTAAAAATCAAACCACTAACTTCCACCGATTGATCACTACGTTACTTTCCGAAAATTCGCGTTGATTTCAAAATCTCTCAGGGTGCTCTCACAAACGAATCACTCGAAAATGTGGCTCATTCTCTCGGTATGCGTGATATAAAGAGTAAATATATTGGACACAAATTCACAAAACCATTTGAAAGACGGATTATTTGAGGTTAAAAGATCTCATCATCAGAATACGATTATTGGAGAGTGGGAAACATCGCCTCTTTTATTCACACATATTGATCTCTCTTATTATTTTTTCGTGCCTTAGCTCTCCACGCGGTAGATAATTTCGCAATATGGACTCGGTTAGGACTTTCATGGGTTTAAGGTGTATTTGGGTAAAGCGAAAATTGTGGGAACTTCAGAATTGGAGAATTCATTTATGATGTCCATTTGTGCTTTTTCCGGGCTATTGCTCATTTTATCTTCTTTTTCCATTTTTTTTCTATTGTTCACACTTTTCTTTTCTTGCTATTTTTGTTGAGCATACTTCTATTTTTCTTTTCTTGCACCTTTTTATGCACTTTCTGGACTTTGTTTCTGAATTTATGCTTTTCACAATTCCGGGCCAATTGGGGTTTTGGGTTGTCAAATGAAAGGGAAAAACTTATTTGGCTCAAATTGTATCTTAAAAAGGTTAATTGTTTTACGACTTTTTCTGGGTAATATTTTTGGGATACAAACGAGGCCTACTTCATTCTCCAAATTGTTAATTATATTATCATATGCATCTCAAGATTAATTTAAGTTTAGAGGTATATTTAGCGCGCTTTCGAGACAACATCGCACACATTTCCCATAATGGATAAAAACAATAAAATAGAGATCATCAACGAATTATTAAAATGCTGAAAAGAATTTTGAGTTAATCATAAACTCGGATTGATTTAAAAACTCAAAAAAAATCGATAGGCTCGAAATCTCACTGGGTTGATTAATCGCCACACTTATTCGTTAAGTCGTAAATTTTCACTCAATTTCCATCTTTGGTCAATTCCGGCTTTGTGCATTTGATTTTTACAACTTGAGACTAAAAAGAATTTGTGACATTTTTGAAGATTTTAAATCCCATTTTCTTTTATTTTGAAGAAAATTATTTTTTTTCTTTTCTGAACTTTTTCTATTTTTTGAAAATTTTGGGCATTTTGAAAATTTATGAAGTTTTAGAAATACGCACTTATCACCCCCTAATTTAGACTTTTGCATTGTCCTCAAGCAAAAAGGACGAAAATCCAACTAAGAGCGAATTAAAAATGCGAAGAAATAAAACGAACAAATAAGAAAAAAAGCATATTTTTATATTAAGATCAAACATGTGTTACAATTGGTTGGGAAAGAAAAACAACCAGCTGTGACAACCAATCAGAAAGGCAACACAAACACAACCAACACACAGAACACCATACACAGGCTTCATTAGGATAGTGGGCGGGAGCTACCGGGTGCATTAGGACCATGTGGGTTATAAAAATATGTAGGCGGTGGTGTACCCATAGACAAATGATACATCTCATCCTGAAGAAGTACCATCGTACTAGTGTCGCGTTGATATGCGCGACGGTCTTCATGGTACTCAATCATAAACCCCTTAAAACGCGCCTCGAGGGAGACAATCCTGGTGGTGAGATCTTCTTCTCTTGACATATAGTCTGAATCGGCCTCCTCATCATACTCCTCCTCACCTTCTTCCTCTCCCCTCTCGACATCCTCTTCCTCCTCTTCGTCATACTCATCAACATCAATAGCTGACTGAGCTTCTCGTGTGGCTTCCCGTTTCTTAGCAATCCTATTGCGCGATGCCTGCCCAATGGGCTTTGGGAGGCAAGGAAAAGCCTAAGGCGACTGAATGTCGGCATCGGCAAGAATGAAGGTGATAAGGTGTGAATATAGGAGGGGTACCTCACCATTTTTCTCCAGTGCCGCAAGAATATAGCCGCGTAGAATGTGCGGGCAAGATTGATCGTGAAGTTGGGATCATAAAGGTGGTAGACGAGGGTGGCTTGCTGAGGACGCATCACCAAGTCGTTAGAGGTCTGAAGCAGATTAGCGCAAACAATAAGAAAAGTAATGTGCTCCTTATCATTAAGGCATCCCACTGGGAAGGTTCCCCTCACCCGATTTTCGTCGGGTGCGAGACGGTTGATGCATGTTTGTTTCAGAATGGTGGGGGCATTTGTGGGGTAGTCAAATTGGGTCGGGTTTGGAACTCCCATGGAGGAAAGTTTTCCGGACAGAATGTCCAAAGAGAAAGGGATGGGGTGACCGTCCACAAAAGCTTGGCCCTCAAACTCGCCAGTGCGAACGAGTGAGCCGTAAAAAGATCGAACCTCGTCTTCCCGCATCACATTGTAAAGCACTTCGAGATATTCGACCCACCACCTTTGATTGAAAAGATTGGAGACTGAGAGCGGCATTTCGTTCCATTTAACGATACGCTTGATGTGAAGCTTTCTGGAAATGCTGAAAAACTTCTCACACCAATTCTCTCCATGCGAGAGCGATATTACCCGTTACCACTTGGAAGGACCACGGTGGACAAGTATTTTGGGGGAAGACCTTGATTTTCCATGGGAATTTTTGGGGTGGAGCTGGATTGGAAATAAAATAGAGGGAGAGTAATTATGAAATGGAAGTGTGGAGAAATGGGGGTGAGAGGGGTAGTAATTTATAGGTGGGGGAAGTGGAGTTGGGGGGAAGAATTTGGAAGGAAAGAAGGGGGGAGGAATGGAGGGAAATCGGTATGAAGGAAGGAAAAAATAGGTTTGGGGATGGAAGTGAAGATATTGAGGAAGGGGGAAGGTACCTTAATAAATGGCAAAGGACTGCAAAAACATAACCGATCCGATTTAAGGGCGAATCATCCGGTTCTGGATTCTTTTTCCTTATCTTTTCCCAATCGAACCAATTCGGTATACGGGATTCAGTTCGGTTCTCTTTAAGCATAAGTATCTCCTCTTTTTGCTGAGCATGAATTTTTTTTACTCCCCAAACACCCCAGCACCTCTTCTCATAACTGAACTTACTCGACGCTCTCTACGCCCTCTCGAAAATCTTGTTTGAACTCCTAACTTCTTATGACTCACACCTATGGACTCCTAATGATACTAACCTAACTCACGACTACTATACACAAGAATCATCCCATAAGTGTCAGGGGTGTGACGACCTCTCTATTACAGCTCACTCAACCCCGTACCCAACAACCAAATGGTGTCGACATCATCCACATACGCCTTTAAATAAGGCTTTAGGCATTGTCCGTTAACTTTGAATGTATTTCCCCCTTTTGGATCTTCAAATTCCACAGCTCCGTGGGGGAATACATTCTTTACAACGAATGGGCCAGTCCATCTAGACCATAATTTACCCAGAAACAAATGAAGCCTCGAGTTGTAAATAAGCACTTTTTTCTCGGAATGAAACTCCTTGTGTCGAATGATCTTATCATGTGCAAGTTTCATCCGTTACCTTGATATCTTAGCTTTCTCATACACATCATTGTGTATCTCTTCCAACTCATTTAATTCAAGCTTATGAGCTTCACCGACTTTGTGTATGTCGATGCTATAGTTCAATCTCTTAATGGCCCAATATGCCTTGTGTTCTAGGTCCACGGAGGTATGGCATGGTTTGACATACATAAAGTGAAAGGGAGACATACTGAGGGGGTTCTTATATGCGGTGCGATAAAGCAATAGCAAATCGATCAATCGAAGGGACCAATCTTTTCCGGTTATGATCAACGGTCTTCTCAAGTATGTTCATGATTTCACGATTCACCAACTCAGCTTGCCCATTCGTTTATGGGTGATAAGTCATCCTAGACTTGTGGACAACTTCATAATTCCTCATAAGCTTCTCAAATGACTTGTTACAGAATTGTGTGTTGTTATCACTAATTATCGCCTTCGGAGCACTGAAGCGAGAGAGTATGTGTTCCTGCAAGAACTTTATAACCAATTTATTATCATTTATTTTGGTAGCTATGGCTTCCACCCATTTAGAAACGTAGTCTATTGCAACAAGGATGTATAGGTATCCAAAAGACGGGGGAAAAAGACCCATGAAGTCAATACCCCAATGGTAAAAAATCTCAATAATGAGTATGGGGGTTAATGGAATCATGTCTCGTCAGGTGATAGCCCCCATCCGTTGGCACCTATCGTATGATTTGTAATAATTACTCACATCCCGAAACATGGTGGACCAGTAAAGGCCGCTTTGAAGGATTTTAGCGACCGTCTTTTTCATTGAGAAGTGACCTCCACAAGCTTTCGAATGACAGGATTGGATGACCTTGGGTATATCATCATTTGGTACACACCATCAAATTATTTGTTCCTCATAATATTTGAAGAGAAATGGATTGTTATAGAAAAGCATGCGTGACCAAGTAATGAACCTCTCCTTCTCTTGCGGTTTCCAATCGGGAGGGATAGCTCTTGTGACAAGATAGTTGACTATATTCTCAAATAAGGGGAGAGACGGGGTGGCAAAAAGTTATTCATCCAGGAAATATTCATCTATGGGTATGGGATCGCTAGGTACATCAGATGAATGCCGGGATAGATTATCGGCAATGATATTTTCTACTCCTTTATTTTCTTTAATGGAGAGATTAAACTCTTGTAGGAGTATAATCCACCTTATGAGATGCGGCTTTGCATCTTTCTTTGCAAGGAGGTATTTTAACGCCACGTGGTCAGTGAAGCAAGTAATAGGTGAACTGATGAGGTAGGAACGAAACTTATCCAGAGAAAATACTACCGCTATCAATTCTTTCTCCGTGGTGGAGTAATTTAGTTGAGGTCCGGTTAAATTCTAGCTAGAGTAGTAAATGAAATGGGTCTTTTTATCTTTCCTTTGGACACTCGCATCACACATAAGATCGAATTACAAGGACCAATCCGGAGCTTGCATGATGGGAGCGGAGACAAGCATGCTTTTCAAATTTTCAAAAGCGCATTGGCATGCTTTATTCCACTTAAATGGGACTCAAGGGTCTAGTGATGGCGCTAAATTACTTAATAAACCTTCTATAAAATCCCGTGTTACCTAAGAAGGAATGCACGTCTTTTAGCGATTTTAGTGGGGGGTAGCTCAGCTATGACATCTATCTTAGCTCTATGAACTTCAATTCCTTTGGATGAGACAATATGGCCAAGAACTATTCTCTCAGTGACCATAAAATGCCTTTTTCCACAATTCAGCACTAAGTTCTTTTCCACAAACTGGGCAAGTACTTTCTCAAGATTTGCTAAACAAAGATCTAAAGAGGTTCCAAAAATGCTAAAGTCATCCATGAACATTTCAAGTCCTCTCTCAATCATGTCGCTAAAAAGACTTAACATGCACCTTTGAAGGGTCGCGGGTGCATTACACAATCAGAATGTCATACGTTTGTAGGCAAACGTACTAAAAGGACATGTGAAAGTCATATTTTCCTGGTAAGCACATCTACCTCCATATGGTTATATCTGAAATGACCATCTAGGAAGCAATAATAAAGGTGTCCCGCTACTCTCTCTAGCATCTGATCAATAAATGATAAGGGAAAATGGTCTTTCCTAGTTCCCACATTGAGTTTCTGGTAATCAATGCAAATGCGCCACCAGATGGTGGTATGTTGGGAAACTAGCTCACCCGTAGGATTTTCAATCACAGTCATTCTCGAATTCTTCGACACAACTTGTATGGGACTCATCCATTTTCTATCCGAGATTGGGTAGATGATCCCGGCATCCAGCAGCTTAATAATTTCTACTCTCACCACCTCTTTCAAAGTACGATTCAGTCTCCTTCGCATTTGCCTCGAGGGCTTCACGTCCTCCTCGAGGTGTATTTTATGGGTACAAATCAAGGAACTTATACCATTCAAACTAACTATGCACCAACCAAAAGCACTTTGGTTCTTCCTTAATTTTTTTAATAATTTACCCTCTTGCTCTTCATCTTGGCTACATGAGACAACAATAGGAAATGTCTCGTTCTCTCCTAAATAAGCATATTTTACATTAGAGGGTAGTTTCTTTAATTCGAGGGTAGAAATTTTTTTACTAGAGGGAACCGTGTTTGACTCCCTTGGTGGTAGTTCCTTAAATCTAGGAACCCAACTTACATCTCTCATATCCTCGTTTGATGCTCTCTCAACTCCTCTATCTCCTTCTAAAAGTCGGTGTATGCTCCCTCACTCTCATTGCTCAATACAAGGAAAACTTCTAATGCATGTACACTATAATTTTCCTCTATGTTCTCCTCTACGATCTCGTCAAAAAGGTTCCTCGTGTGAAGATCATCTTCTTCCCCCACATGCTATGATATGTTTAAGATGTTAGTCTCTAAAGTCATGTTCCCGACGGTGAGTTGCATCTGTCCATTGCGAGTATTAATCAAAGTGTTAGTCATAGCTAAGAATAGGCACCCAAGAATAATGGGAACATGGTTATTCGAGGCAAAGGAGGGATCCGTGTCCCAAATGATAAAATCTACCGGGAAGTAGAAAGTGTCAACTTAGACTATCACGTCCTCTACAATACCTCTTAGTACCTTTATGGTACGATCCTCTAATTGGAGAGTGATATATTTGGGCTTGAGGTCACCAAAATCAAGTTGCCTATAGATGGAGTAGGGGAGGATATTGACACTCTCACCTAAATCGACTAAGGCTTTTTCGATTTGATTCTCTCCTATGATGCAGGAAATGGTGGGTGGACCCGAATCCTTGAACTTTAGTGGGAGATTGTTGAGTAAAACGGAGCTCACATTTTGAGCTAGAACACACATTGTTCTTTACCTTAAGCCTCCTCTTCACCGTCAATAAGTCTTTGATAACTTTTGCATAAGAGGGACTTTGCTTGATGGCATCGATGAAAGGTAAATTCAACTTCACTTGCTTAAGGACTTCTAGCACACCATTACGGGGGTTTCCTTTTTGGGAAGGAGCCAACCATTGAGGAAATGGCGCTGCGGTGGGTGGTTTCATTACTATGTTGGGCTCACTAGTGTTGTACTTTTCACTCTCTTTCAAGAGGACATCTTTGGCCTCTTTCATGTCAGGAAAAATCTCCTTATCTTTCGGTATGTCATGTGAGGGAGGTGATAAATCAATAACCCTCCCACTACGTAGAGTGGTTATGGCTTGACATTGCTCTTGATGTTCTGTGGAAGTTAATCCAACACTAGTTTAACCTTGGGCAGGTCTTTGGCCCTGGGCAGGAAATTTACCCTTCTCTTAGACACTCAATGACGATTGCAACTCCGAGATGTTCTCATTTATGTCGGTGAACATGCGCTCATATCTAGCATTAGTTTCATTTTAGGAGTTTTTGAATTGGTGTATTGCGTCCTCGAGATTTCATTTTAGGAGTTTTTGAAAATGCGCTCATAAGAGTTTTTGATATACGGTGCTGGAGGAGGTTGGGCTGGCACATGTCCTTACTTAGGCGGAGATTGTTGAAAGGTAGGAGGTAGAAGAGGGGCAACATGTGAATTAGGATTCAATGTACCCTGCGGTTTCCCATAGCTTAAACCATGATGGTGTTTCCATGAAAGGTTATAAGAATTTTCGTGTGGAGCATCGAAATTACCCTTCACTCCTCCTATACCATTTACCTGCTCGTTAAGCATATCTTTTTAAGCGGGAATCATCGGACATTCCTCTGTTGAATGTCCCACTTCACAAATAACACATACCTTCTCAATGGGGGTGTGGATGGGGACAGTTGGTTCTCTTACGCGCATAGAAAGTAACTCTCTCGTACCTTTCTCAATTTGATTGATTCGATGGTTTGTAATGGTATCTTTGTCGACGTTGAATAAATCGGACACCGATGGAGTGGTGGCCGTCTGGCAAGTTCGATTCTGAGCGCTATAGTCAGATGTATCCCATGCTTGAGTGGTGTCGGCGACATACCTTAAGTGGAACATTAGCGTCTAATTTTATAAAGGGAACATCACACATTGTTTTAACAAGTTGCTTGGAGTTGATGGTCAACCCATGATGGAAGACGGATATGATTTGTTGTTTATTAAGTCCATGGTGAGGGCATAAGGTCACTAACTCGTTGAAATGCTCAAAACATCGATCAAATGGCTAATTTTCTAATTGTCAAAAGGTTTGAATTTGAGCCTTAATGGAGTTCATTCGATGTGGAGGGAAGAAATTATTGAGAAACTTGGATTGTAACTCATTCCATGACGTAATCGAATTAGGAGATAAAGACCATGGCCAGGTCTTAGCTTTATCCTTTAGAGAGAATGGGAAAAGTTTGAGGCGGATTAATATTTTGTGCATGTTTGATCACTGAAGGTCTCACACGCCTCTTCAAATTCCTGAATGTGGAGATAAGGCTTATCCGACTCCATTTCATGATATGTGGGAAGGATTTGGATCATTCCATTCTGAAAATGGAATTTCCCTACATTATATGGGAGTAGAATGCATCCCGGAGTGACTGATGCTCAGGGTATACGAATTCTCTCATAGGGAGATATGATGCCTCTCCCTCACCTGTACCATGACTTGCTTAATCAGACATGTATCTTTCTTCAAGTGACTCAGTATCCTCACTCGGTGTGCCCGGAGTGTAACCTAAGGTGTAACCTAAAGGGAAATTTGAAGGAGCACTCGAAGTGTGACTTGCTATGGAGTTTGGCGGTGTAGGATTTGGAACCCAAAACTGAGGTACGTTAGGAGTGTGGGGGCTATCAGGATCATACACAACCAACGGATTATCGTAAATGGTATTTGAAGTTGATTCAGGAGTTTGTTACAGATTTAGCATGAAAGGACTATGAGAAATGTTGTGTCTCTTTTTGGTTTTATTTATTTTTCTAATTTTTTTGTCAAAGTTTTTATTAATTGGATCTAACCTAGCAGTCTACCTAAATCCCTGACAACGGTGCCAAAAACAAGACGTGACTCAAAAAGTGTCTAAAGTGCGTGATTATATGGGCTCAAGTACCAGCATGTCGCGTAAGTAATAAACCCAGTAATACAAGATCGAATCCACATGGAAATAGGACGTAGAACGTGATGAAATTAAGTAAGATGGTCAATCCTAAACTGATGATCTAAGTAAGATTATAACTATTAACTCAATTTAATTAAATGAAACTAAGGTAATTAAATGAAACTAAGTATGAACTAAGCATGCAAGAGTGGATTAATTGTGATTGATTAAATTTAAATGAGAAAAGCAAGGTCGAAATACAATCCTCCAACCATAGTACGTTTGCCGGTAATAACACTAGTTATGAATTAGATAATTGAGTAAACCCTATCTTTATTAATCTCAAGAATTACATATATGAGGGTACTAGACAGCACCACATGTAATCAAAAGTAAGAATAAAGCGGTGTTATATCTACACGCGTATCGTACTCTTAAGCATCTCGGTTACTTAGCGCAAATGAGATCAAAAGTTCTACGATGGTTGTGATCACCACACACCACGATTCAATCATTTATTTAATTTATGGAACTAAATTTTACACATATGCAAACCACATAAAGTTGGGTTCATGCATCCCAACCCCTAAAAAATCTAGCCTAGGATGGTGCAACTAGTGAAAGCAATGGTTTCTACGGTGCATGTCACTGAAATCATTGTGAGATTATGACTAGATAAGTAAAAAGATTCAATATTTCTTTGAAATAAACTAAGCTTGCATTAACTAACGAAATCAAACAATAGTAGAGAGAAAGAAATCAACTTTACTATAAAAATCTTAATTGAGAATCAATAATTTGTATTAGTGAGCTTCTAGGGTTCTTTTGCACTTCCTCTCTCTAAAACTTATGTAAAAAGAAGCTCTCCCCATGTCTTCAAAGATGTTAGAATAAATAACCTACGAATTTACAAGAGTTTTAACCATGTAGGGCTCTAATTTTACAAGTGGATAAACTCAAATTTCGACACACGAACCGATCTTGTTCAGGGGATTCAGTTCGATTTCCCTCTAACAGAAAGTTTTGCCAGAACCAATTTGGTTCATTTTCTTCAACTTCAGTTTGGTTCCATCTTTTTTTTTTATGTTTTGCAGAAAGTTTTCCAAGGGCATGATCAGTTTTTTTTTCACCCTCTTCGGTTTTGTTTGATCTTCACTGGAAACTTTTTCTTCTTTGTGATTTTCTCTCAACTTTGAAGTCTTGTAACTTTTGATCCGTGATTCGAATTTGGATGGCGTTACTTCCTAGGTTTTCATAGACTTGAAATCTTAAATTTCTCTTAGGCCTTCCGTCCAAATTCTTGATACAAATTACTCTTTTACCCCTTTAACATTTTTGCTCTTATTTTTTTCTATCTTTCGATTTCTTATTTCTTTGTATGTATTAAATACCTGCAAAGTGATGAGAAATATACGAAACTTGGCATACTCGTTAGGCGATGTCAGTAGCAATGATATGAGATAAATCCAATCTAATTACACTTCACGGAGCGATAAAGGATCCTAAATTATAGGGATAAAAATGAAGAATTTATGCCTAATCACGATGCCTTCAAGTGAAAAGCCTATGTCGTTTGAACGACAAGGCTGTGCCGTTCGAGCGACGGTCTAGATATTTTTTTTCTCTAGTTTCTTTAGTTTCAGTAGCCTAGTTCATATGGTTATTTCTTTTGGTACTACTGGGTATGTTTGGTCAGTTCTTGTTATATTATTATGTTGCATTGTGTTGATTTAATCACATCATTACTGATTGAGTTGATTTCTAACATGTGATTATTGTTTGCTACCTATGGATTTGACATCTTTTGATCATTATTAGCTAGTTGTTTCATGTTTATCTGGATACACTTCATTGATTATCCCATGATAGATATGTTTATCTTTTCATCGGATTGTCTATATAAGATAAAAAGGGCGAGAGATGTATGTGATGTAGGGGGAGATTTTTTTGAGCACATAGTTTTTGTTGCATTACATAATGATGATTTCATGCTTATATGTTAGTAATAATTAGTTTGCACAAATTGGTATCCTGATTTAGATATCTATTGAAATTGGTATCCATATTTTTCCTCAAATGTTTTTTATCATTTGTTCCTCCATACTTCACTAGGTATTTTTCTGTTTCACGTGTGTAGGTATGCTTAAGAGATTCGACATTTCAAGACTATATCACATTTTGACAGTTCATGCTTACAGGATCATCATTTACTAGTCTTGTCCTATAATTTTTAATTTTGGATTTATGGAATGGAATTTAGGCATCATACAGTTTGACGGCCCAACTTAGGCATTTCACTATTGGTTTTATCCTGGAATAGTCAAAGGCGGAGATTTGTTAGGACAAAATTTCCAATTAAGTCCATTGTATGTTTATTTGATTTATTCCCAAAACAAAACACGTTTGAGTCATATGTTGTATTTTTATTGTCATGATCACATACAGACTATGACGTATCGAAGTTTATTGAAGACCTTGCAAAAAACTTTCAAAGATTTATCATACCGATTTTATGGTGCATAATTCGTCTTCAAATCAAATTGCATTCCGATATCACTCAGGTATGAATGCGTAATTCTAATGGGACTTGAAATTTATTTAAAAATTGTTTAAGGATGTTATTTTATTAAAGAAATGTTTTAAAATGTTTCTAAAAGAGTTTTAAAAGGATTACACTTCGTTTTATTATGAGATAAGGATGGATTATAGTTGTATAAAAAGTAAACTCTAAATTCTTCTCGTTCAAACGACATCAACAGTCGTTCAAGCGAGATATGCATATCTTCCGAACGACATGGCAATCTCATTCGAGCGACATGCTATCTCGTTTGAACGATGCACTGCCTCAAGAAATTTATTTAAGGCGTGTTTTCCTCAAAATTTCGAAAGTGTGCAATCTGAAAAGAGATTATGCGACCAGTACATATTCTGCACATGTTTTCTAAGTACAAAAACATCCATAGAGTTTTAAAGATCCGAGCTTTCATTATCATATGCAATAGTGATATTTGTTTTCACCTTGTTGGATTTTTTTATAAACTTTGAAGAACATTATTGGGTTTTATGAAAAAGAAGCAAAGGAGTTCGTGTTCCGATTTCGTAGACTTTCCAAGCTACATCGGTGGACACTAAGGCATTCGTAGAGGTGACTGTTGTGGACAGGTATCGTGGAAGGATTCATGTGGTCATTGTGGAGGAGTGGTTGAAGATCAAAATAGTGTCAAGTCTCATGGGTATCAAGTCGTTAAGTAAGACATGTGTCTGTTCCTTGTAATTCCACATTATAGTGATTGTCTGGCTTAGGTTGTCTGAGGTTTTTTCCCTCTGTGGTTTACTCCTACATCGGTGTTGTGAGCATTCTTTTCCTTACTTTACTTGCTTTAATCACTAGATGTATGTTTAGGATTAATCAAGGTAAAATTTCATTAAGTTAAAATTTGTTCACAACATGGTGCGGTTAAAAATTGGAAAAAAGTTTTTTATAAAAACAAAGTTGGTTTTTGTCATCCTTAAGATAGATTCAAAATAAAAAGGGTCTTACTTGTTTCACATGAAAACTAAGGCCTTCTGCTAGGTGTGCAATCCTGGAAGAGACATCACCTCTTTTTAGAAGCTGCATTTATTAATGAATTTGTATTCGGGTATGCTTTTATCACACACGAATAAATAACCACACATAACATGTGAAATGTACCTCTTTTGATACCCATGACCTAAAATTAGTGGTAGTGCAATTTCTCCTTTGATTTTGGGAAATTTTGTTCTCTTACTGCCTACCGGTAAATTGTTTAGTTTAGATAATAAAATATATAAAACATATAATTAAAGAAGAAGAGTTAAGTAGATACTCACTCGCTCCAGTCTTCGACCTCATCTTACAATTCGAAGACATAACGAGCTTCGACTTCAGTAGATACTCACTAAATAAATACCAAGCCCTAAATGACAATACCCTCAAATAATTCAATTTATTTTAATCCCTAAGTAACCACATTTAGTCAACACTAATAATACTCAATTAATTTCAAACTCTAAATAAATTTGAAGCCCTAAATGACAATACCCTTAAATTTCGCAATTTATTTAATTCTTTAAGTAACCACATTCAGTCAATATTAATAATGACAATACCCTTAATAATGCAAACAATTTCAAACTCTAAATAACAATTCCCAGTCAATGTTAACTATACCCAATAAATAATGCAATAACTTTCAATCCCTAAATATAACATTCATTTTCTTGAAAAAAAGTATCCACACATACACACATATAAACACATATACACACATATACAGATGTACACACATACATAGATATACGCACACATTAATATAAATATACACACACATATACATGCATATATGCACGTACACACACATACACAAAAATACACACACATTAACACACATATACATTAGGGTTTAACAAAGAAATAAGAAATTAGGGTTTACATTTGACATTGAGAGAGAGATTGAGATTCAGAGATCCTAAATTAGGGTTTGAGATTACAAATCGCCGAGAGAGAGAGGGAGAGAGAGAGAGAGAGAGAGAGAGAGAGAGAGAGAGATTGATGCAGGAAGAAATGAAATGAAGGCAGGGTTTTTTTTTATTATAAGGACCCTTGGCACGACCTAGAGCCGTGCCCTATTGCCATGACCCTTAAAGTTTTTCCGTATTAGCGTGTAGGCAACCCCGTGGTCATGACCCCCAGCTGTGACCCACGCGTGTGAACAAATTGAGATGGTCACAACCCAAAGTCTTGACCCATTAGGTGTGCATTGTGGCCTTGGTCATAGCCCTTTTTCGTGACCCTAACATAACCAAACATGGAGGGAACTTTGGCTCTAATTTGGCTCCATGATGGTCACGACTTGGTTAGGGGTTTGGTCTATGACCACGTCTAAAAGCATCCACGGCCACACTGGGTCATGGATATAGTCATGCTAAATTTTATGTGGTCACGAATTTGGGTCCTGACCTCCTGAGGGTGACCATTCGCAGGATTTGATGTAGTGTCTCAACCTTTCACTTCATTTGAGTATTAAGTAACTATTAATAGTATTTAATATTAACTCATTTTCACATTCCAATTATTTAATGTACACTCGAGCCTTGGGAATGTGAAAAATTAAGATCCTCATTTTCTTTAATAAGGAAGTTGGATTATTATTGGTCGGAGTTAATAAAATTATTCAACAATTGTTTGAAAGAGTCTCTAACATTTTCCCCCTAATTAAACCTGAATTTTTGATACAAAATGGAAGAGAATTTAATGTCCTTAGACATTAATAATATTGAAATTGAAGTTCAACTATTTGTGTAGAACCAAACATTTTCACATATAAATGATAAAAACTTGAAGTTTTATATATAATTTGTACCACGCACTTTGTGAGTTAATTTAATATAGGTACTGAAGTCCTAGGTTTTACTTTTATAATTTATATGAACCCGAAGATTCATATACATGTGACATTAAATAGAGATTCTTAAGTTCTAATTACTTTTCAAAACAAAATATTTGTCATAATTATTTTATTGGCCATAGTTGTATATTAGAAACCTAAAGTTTCTTAATTTGATCTTGAAGTCTCTCACATATCATAAGATTATGAACTTTTGATTCATTAGTTATTAACTCAATATTTTAAACTTAAATTGTCAAAGTTTTTGTTATCTATCCCATTCTCTGAATATTTGATACTATTTTTTTAAATACTTTCACTTCTTAAAGTTTGGTTAACAAAAATTTGATCATAAAATATATTATTTTATTCCTGAGCATCTCTATATTTTAATCTTGACTGTTAAAAGTGGTAATTGTGAATAGTCATTATGTGATGAAATTTGTTTACAAGATAATGAACAACTCACGCTATTATGAAAAATCAAAAAAAAAATCTGAATTGATGTGTAATATTGTAGAGGTTTAAACCATAATTGAATCTAAAGCTCCAGAAGAGCCAATGCGATGATATTACTTGGTACTCTCCATACATATGCGATAAATTATATGAAAGAAATTCCTGAACTAATTTGCTTTGTTTTATAGGCATCAGTATACATGGGTTTCCTATGAAAATAAATCGTTCAAAGTAATTTTGTATTACTTCTAGTATTAGAATCCAAAAGCTTACAGTAGCAAACAATCATTATATTATTCGAGGTATTACACTATACAATATTTAACATGGTAAAATTGCACTTTGGCATGAGCCTGCAGCTCCATGGTTCAATTATTAATTATTATACGATGATAATTTTGGTCACCTTAACTATTGTTCATAAGATATTGTGAATATAAATGATATTCATGACAATGGTATATATGATGCTTATGATTCACCCTTTCTTAAACCAGTGATAAATATAATGTTTAAAGTATACATGAAATTTTATTTTGATGAGACACTAGTCGCATCATTAAGGGGAGGATAAAATGTATCATAAGTACAAATTATTCTTAAAGAATAGTTCGTTCATAAAGAACAATGAGAATTACCATGGAATACTGTCACTTTGTCTCATATAATCCCTTGGATCACTCAATGCGAAAATCCCTTGTATTGCTCATTGTGAAAATGAAGTGAAAAATCATATTGCAGCATCAAATGTCACATGGACTAGATGCAAATGTGATTTCCATAAACATTGTCCCAGAAGGATAAAAAATATTCGGCAAAAAATAAATTTATCGCACACCAGAAGCATGACAAACTTATAGGTCCTAACTACTTCACTCCTTAGTAGTGGAGGTTAAATAAAACCATACCCAAATAACGCTCCAAAAGAGGTTATACATAACGCTCTAAAATAGGTTATTAATAAAAGATCCACCCTCTCTAAAACACCAGAAGAGGTTATTTTTTATGAAAAGACACAAGTCCCTGAAGTGGCTATATATCCCCTAATGTTGACAAAGGTACCAAATAACTATTGAGATCTTTATGTTTTATAGATATACACGAGAAAGGTGGGATAAACAAATATGATCAACGATGATATAATTATATATCTTGTAGCTATACAAATATCAAAGGGAAATGATACTATAAATCCACATACTATGAATGAATGTCAACGAAGAATATATTGACCAAAACGAGAAAATGCCATGATGGCATAATTCGGGTCTCATAATATACTTGGTGTATTTGGACCTATAATAGAAACCCCATGAGATGCTAGCCCTGAAGGTTATAAATGGGTGTTAATAAGAAAGCAAAATGATAAGCTCGCTAAAAAGTGAACAACCTATGGCAAAAGGTTTCTTGAAGAAATCGAAGATTGATTATATGAACATACCATCCCATTATGACTATAAATAATTTTAAGATATCTGACTAGTTTAGAAGTTTTTTAAAACATATTATATGAGACTAGTGAATATTATAACTTCTTATATATGCAGGACTTAGGCAAATAATATATATATAAATCCTAAATGGATTTTCTTTGCCTGAAGCAAACATAATGAGAACATACTCAAATGCACTAAGACGTTCACTGTACAGCAGGCTCTCCAAATGGATATAGATAAAATCATCTTAGTAAATATTTGTTTAAGGAAGGGTATGAAAATAATCAGATATGCGAATGTGGCATTATAAAATATCCTTAATGGATGTGCTCCTGAAGAGCACAACTAAAATAAAAAATATCCTTAAATGGATGTGCACCGAAATAGCTCAACTAAAATGAAAAATATCCAAATATGGAATTAGAAAATGAATGACCTTGGGGTAACTAATTATTATCTCGACCTGCAGATCGAGCACATTTCATGTTAATCTCGTATCCATTCGTTAAATGGATTGAAAAGTCCTGCAATACTTTAGTATATATTAAGCATACCGTTTTATTATACCCATGGCCTCCGGTATTCGAATGATCCATATCATCATAAAAGAGGATGAAAAATATAAATTTAATTCAGAAGTACCGTACACGTACAATATTAATATATTGATATACATGACATAATGCATGATACTGATATTATATATGCAGTCAATATATTGGCAAGAAACAATAACATTGAATTGCATAACATGTGACTAATATCAATAATATCATATGACATTTTATATCTAACTATCTATGTCCAGTTAGTTATATAAATGCAGGTTTATCTCTGGGATCCTTATAAAGAATAATCAAAGCACTTATGACTTGCCTCAAATGACATATGGTCCTGCTAATACTTATGAATGGCTCTTGTATAGCTCCAACTTAAAGAGGCTACATCAAGGGATATATAACCAACACATTTCAATTCTTCTACGTCCATGAACTCAAG
The DNA here is from genome assembly GCA_949130495.1 of Sambucus nigra. Classification (NCBI taxonomy): domain Eukaryota; kingdom Viridiplantae; phylum Streptophyta; class Magnoliopsida; order Dipsacales; family Adoxaceae; genus Sambucus; species Sambucus nigra. Next base: position 343,130,522 of record OX422207.1, on the reverse strand, counting down.
AGGAGTTATGCAACACACAAACTCTAGAAGGGTTATGCCATTGAAGTCAAATAGATGTGATAAAGTGATATGTTCATCCCTCTTCATCCAAGTCTTATAAAAATTGAGCATATGAAGAAACATGAAAATGAAGTAACAGTGGATCAAATCTATTCACCATGTTAAAGAAAAATTTTAAAATATTGTATATGAGACTGATATGCACCAACTCAATCATCAGAGAAATATCATAATCAGGCGGAGTATCCAATCAGGGGGCGCATTTGATCAGTGGGAGAATCATATAACATGATATTTTGGATATATGCGCATTGTACTCTTTTTCCTTTAATTAGGTTTTTTCCCATTGGATTTTCCAGCTAAATATTTTAACGAGGCAAGACTAAGTGCGTCTAACACAATTCAATGCTTAAAAAAGTTGTACTCTTTTTCTTTCACTTTGGTTTTTTCCCACTGTCTTTTCCTTTTAACGAGACAATAATCATTGAATGGTGGGTATAGTGTACATCCAAGGGGGTGTTATAAAATATTTATTTAAATGGATGTCCACTTGTATTCTAGTCCACTGGTATTCCATAATTATTAAGGTATCCATTGTATTACCTTATCGTGTACTATAAATATTGGTCATACCCCTTTATTATTGACAGATCAATGAATTGAAAAACTCCCTCCCTCTAAATTTCTCTTATGACCCTTATATTTTACAAGAAGTTTTGAATATTATGGAATTACAAAAATATTACATTTAGTGCTTCCGTATATGTACTTTTAAAATGTGTCTACTACTATAATGTTTATAAATATACAAATATTTCTTTTACTTTATTATTTATGAATTTTCTTGTATCAGACTTTAATATTGTTATTACTATTAATTTTATAAAAAAAATAGTATAAAATAAAATCAAAATTATAAAATTACTAACAATTGTAATTACATAAATAAGAAAATTTACTTACTAATGTGGAAGATTAAACAACATATATAACCATAAAATCAAAGCCATGTGAATTCACGGTGTCCTTAAGACGAATTAATTCCTTTCATGGATCTAAAGGTTATGAATTATCGTCTCCCAAGATAGAATGAATTGTGAATCAAAATAAGTAGCACTGCAATATTTTGATTCTGACGAACTCAATTATGTGTTCTTTACTCAAACCATGAACAGGAATGCATGAACTAAAAGAAAAAATATATCTAGAATAATGTAGGAACTGAATATAATGTTTTTTGGTATGCATGAATAAAGGAATTTTTCCCCCTATTTAAAATTGAATAGACATATTCAATTTATCGTTTGTTGGTTGACTATTCAGATAGTCAACAGTTAAAAATGGTTGTAACTATCCCAAATGAACTGAATTTTATAAGCCCAAGTCCAAACCCGGACCGAATAGAAGGACGGACGACGCACTCGAATGCGTGTTGGCCTTTGGCCCAAACCCAACACATGCATAGTGTAGGCCATTTCCCCTTCAAAGAGTTGGGATACCCCAAAGGCATCCAAACCTTGTTACATAAATGTGATTTTATTAAGTCTTCATATTCCCACTATTCTACCAATGTACGCTAAGAGCAATACACACCCAAATTCATTAAACTTCATTACTTAATGAGTGACTTTAAGCTCAAATTTTTTATTCATTACTTAATGGTTCTGGTCAAACAAATATACTACGTTATACTCCTCATAAAGGGGAATGTATTTGTGCGTGGTCCCGATGAAATCGGAATGTGGGTTCCACAATAAAATGAGCTCAAAATGGCTCATTTCCCCTTTTTCAAAACCTATTTCCAAAAACCCCTTACATTAATGAAATTTGTCTCTCTATAACATGCTAATGATAATGTAGGCACTGGTTTAAGTAAAGCATAAAATTTATTGCATCGGGACTTGAATTTTATTTAGCAATATACTATCAGATTTACTTGGTTAATCAATAAAATAAACATCCTTGAACAGACAACCATTTTTGTAAAACTAGACAACATTATTCACACAATATTTTTTCAACACAGTTGTTCCTCATGTTTGTGTTCGTTTTGTCCATGAACACCACTTGGTTCCATGAGTATTTTAGGTAATTTTGCCTTTTATTATAATCATAGAAGTGGCCCTCTTTTACTCATGCGAGGGATTCCATAAGAAGTATCCCGCAATACCCCACTTAGACGTACTAAGATATAAATATCATTAAAAGCGTAACTTATCAACATATGTGAACTGTCGCATCTTTGGAAGCGATAGGATTAAACATCCCTCAGTGTGGGATATATACATTATAGTTTGGTTTACCCATTAAACCTAGATCTTGGGATCTCTAGTTAACTAGGTTGGGTGTCCACTATATTGATTCTTGTTTATTTTTAAGCTTTAGACCTACTCCTCTCGATGATCTTTCAACTTTCTCTCGATTTAAACCTTCGGTAAGTGGATCCACTATATTATATTTTGACTTTACATAGTGAATTGAGATAATTTCACTTGGGAGAAATTGTGTAAAGGTATTATGTCTACGACGAATATGTCATGAATTTCCGTTATGCATGTGATTATGTGCCCCTACAATAGCTGGTTGACTATCACAATGTATACATATCATATGCACATGTTTTTACCAATTTGGAACATCCTCTAAGAATTTTTTAATTTATTCAACTTCTTCTCCATCTTTATATAGGGCAATGAATTCAGATTCCATTATTGATCTAGCAATACAAGTTTTCTTTGAGGATTTCCAATAGATGGCTGCACCTCTAAGGGTAAATATATAACCATTTATTAACTTAAAGTCTTTTGTATCGGATATCCATTTTGCATCACAACGACCTTCATGTACGGTTGGATATCTCGAATAATGTTGTCACACCCTGTTTATTTTTATGAATAAACAAGAAGTACACATAAAGCAACAAATTGAAGTTAAGGAGGAATAACCTAACTTTATTCATTATTAAGTAGGTTTACATGGGGTTGTACCACTGTAAGGGTGAGTTACATGTTTTTAGTACAAGCAATAATATAAAAAATTAAAAAGAGCCACTCCTTATTCCCATTTGGCTTATTTTATGCACACACAGTCACATACGCAAACCGGTGATCGGTTTCTGTCTCTAGTTGGGAAGAAAAATTATCCTCTTTCTCTGGGCGTATCTGGAGAAGGAAGGAATTAGCACAAATATTCTAAGCAGATTCTACCAGTTTTAGTACAATTATATATATATATATATATATATATATATATGAGAGTTGGAGTGTTATAGAATCAATGTTTAAAAATGCTAAAAATACAAATAAGATGATAATACCATACTTATTAGTTTTGGGAAATCATTAAAAGAGTTGGAACTAATAATCCCATACTTACTAGCCAGTTTAAGAAAATGAAGCTCATTTCCAGTTTATTAAGTATCATGTAAAGAACGTCGAAGAGTCTTGAACTAGTAATACCATACTTACCAGTTGACTAAAGGGTACAGAAGTAGTTAAGCCATCGATAAAATCATATTAATAGGTAATCAATAATCAACACAAAAATTTTGGTGAAAAGTAACCTGCTGTGCACATAATTAAAGTGTGTACTCATACGTATGTAGCAATACAACCATGTCTCTCAATCATATAAGACCATTAGGAGAAGTATAATGTTTTCGGTAGGATAACATGCTATTGTACTTCCTAGTTAATAATGATGGTTATAGTAAAATAGCACAAAAGTGCAAGGGTAACGGAATCAATATGAAATATTATACCAGTTATTAGGTGTGACACCCCACCTAATAAAATACCGGGTGATCAGTCCTATACCAAATTAAAACAGGAATCCCAATTGGTTCATCCTTAGCATCACTGTCGAAAACTTTTTAAATTTTACTAACCACCTAGTATTCCAAAAGCTAGTGCCAATTTTTTTAACTTTTTAATTAACAAAACAATACATGCGGAAATAAATATAAACCATTCACACAACTGAATAAAACTCAACTGAATAATTAATTAAACAAATTTGTCGAATAAACCATCGGCCACCGAAGGGAAATCCAATACAAATATTCAACACCTGAATAAATACATCTTAAAACTTTAATGAGAAGTCTGGGCGACAAGCCTTAAATAAAACTGAAACTGATACATGATTCCTACTCTAGGAATAAATGAACGATGCGTCTAATCCAAACTCCTGCTAGCATCCACATATGCTGCAGCTCCGTGTCCCTGGAATAGAATATCAATCCTGGCGTCCCTGTGGCTGGACACCTAAAAGGTTTTAAAAATAGTTTTATTGCAAGGGTTAGAACCCAAAACATTTTGAAAATATTTAGCAAGTGAATTAACTGCAGTAATTTAAAATGCATGAATGCGCTTCATATTTAAGTTACTGTCGCACTCCCTTGTGGACATTATCACCCCTCCACTATTGTGCACACCTATCGGTTACCTTAACCCCCACCTAGTTGTACTACCCCGTCCAACTAGTCCTAGTATAACCTCCCCCTTGCCATACTACTCTAACCCGAGTATAGTGATTCTTGAATTATAAGTTATCTCACAATTAACTTAATTAACTCCTTCTTAAATAGTAACATATAACTGTGTCACAAGTTATATAAAGTAAATATATCACACACTGTATTATTGCTCGCATATAATATTGAATACCATTATATACGTACCTTTACTAAAACATCCACACATATAACATACGTATATCCATCCCTCCGATTATACCCTCGCCGGATGATTCCATCTAAAGTGCTATGTCACTAGGCGTGCTCACATAACCTAGTTACCCAAGTTGGAATCGCTCACCAACCTGGCCCAAAACATAAACGAAGTGGAGGCGGTCATATTCCTTCCCTGAAAGTGAGATAACCCCTTCACCCATATACCGGATGCTATGACCTAGGGATATACTCACCCTACTCCTCAAGCTAGGGGATTCACCCACATTGCGCAACCTCCCTTGATAGCACTAGAGTATATAAATTAAGTAAATATATAATCACTAATATTTAATAACACACACAGTATATACACACAGATATATATATATATATATACTATCACTACACCATATATATATAGTATAAACCCCGACTTTACCGTGTACTTAAAAACCCGTAACACTAGCCTGTAATTTCCCGAGTCTCTGGGCCGACTCAACTTAATTAATTTTCTCACTTAATAATTTCCATCTTCCCGAGTCTCTGGGCCGACTCTAAATAATAATACTCTGCACAATAATTTATAAAAAATTTGTCCGAGTCTATGATTCGACTCTTATTCAATTAATTTACACATTAATTAATTAACACAACTTCGAGTCTGTGGTCCGACTCTCATTTAATTAATTTACACATTAATTAATTAACACATATCCGAGTATGTAGTCCGACCCTCATTTAATTAATCTACACATTAATTAATTAACACAAATCCGAGTCTGTGGTCCGACTTTAAAATAATTAATTCACACATCAATTCATATACTATTTTCCCTGAGTCTATGGTCTGACTCTAATTAAATTAATTAACACACCTATTAATTTAATACCTTCCCGAGTCTATCATCCAACTCTAATTAAATTAATTAACCCACCTATTAATTTAATACCGATCCGAGTCTGTTGTCTGACTCCCAGTTAATTAATTTACACATTAATTAATTTATACTAAACCGAGTCTGTGGTACGATTCTCATTTAATTAATTTTCACATTAATTAACTTATACCAATCTGAGTCTGTGATACGACTCTCATTTAATTAATTTACACAATAATTAATCCATACCCTTCCCGAGTCTACAATCCGACTCTAAATTAATTAATTACAACATCAATTAATTTAATACCTTTTCGAGTCTAACTTCCGACTCTACTTTCATTAATTAATACATCCATTATTTAATAACTTGGTGTCACCCAACCATTATCCCCGGACTCGCTCATTTGGTCCATAACTTAATATTTCCTGAGTCTATATTTCGACTCCAAATTAATTTACTCTCTCGATAATTAATTTAATACTTTGGTGTCACTTAACCCACATGCCCGGACTCGCTCACTTGGTCCATTTTTACATCTCATAATTTCATTCCCACATTTTCGCCCACATTGTGTCACACATTCATCTCCATAAATTCACCAATTATATTTACCTATAATTTCCAACATACCCGGACTCGCCCACTTGGTCCATAGTTAAATTAAATATGTTTCACCCAAAATTCTCACTTTAAGTCCCAACTCTTAACTTAAATTGCACATTCCCAATAGCTATCTTTTGATCCCCTAGCTATTAACTTCTCTATAATTTTTCACCAATGAAAATTATACCCAAGATAAAAAGTAAACAAGGCAAAGCAATAACTGCCCGACCTGCCAAGTTTTTCCCATCGTCGATCGATCGATGGCCGCCGATCGATCGATCGATCCTTTCGTTGCAGTTCTTCTTCCCCACTGAATTCCACCATTAATGAAAATTCAAGGTTCGTAAACCTTAATTTCAACCTCTAATCAAGTCATCCCACCACACAAGCATATTGGACTTCGATCTTATACATCATCTACACTTTATAGTATATGAATTTCTCAAATTATCTCACAATTTCCGAAATGGGTTTTTCCATAAATCTCCATTTTATATTCCAACTTTTTTCTACAACTCCAACTTCCAGATTCAAATTCCACCATTTTATATTCCGGTTTCTCATTTAAATCAGATATCTATACTCATAGATATACAACACAACTAATTCTTACTTTGAATCTCATTCAATAGTTCCATGAACAAAAACCCCATTTTGTATCCATTTATCCCCAAAACGGATTTTGATTTACACATCACTATGATATGAATTGATTATCATCAATTTAGAAATCATAATAGTTAACCACTTACCTAGATTGTTCGTAGGGTCTGATTCCGTTGGTGTAGAGATTGGTTAATGAAGAACACCCCAAATAAATCCCTTAATTTGGCTCCAAAAGACTCCCAATTGCTCTTGGTTTGCTTTCCCCCAATTTTCCTCTCAAACCCTAGGCTTCGAATTTGTGTTTGCTGCTATTTGATACTTCCCAAATTAGGTTAAAACCCTTTATCCCGTTTTTGGCCATATGGGCCTAATTAAAATGGCCTGAATCACTCCGTGTGGGCCCGGCCATGCCCAAAAATACTCCGGCACCCAATTACTACCCACGGGTACTCTTTTATGACTATCTTGACCCATCCGGACGCAACCGCGCACTCGAAATTGTCATCCGAAATACTTTTTGTCATTTCCAAATTTCGACCTCAAAATGCGACACACGAGATTTTAAACCATTAAACTTAAAAGTCGCCAATTATAAATAATTCGGCTCACTCAAATAAATTCTCCAAGTCATGAATTTAAGTTTCTACAATTTAAATTTTTTTATAACTCCCAAAAATAATTAAATATTAAATCCTCAAAATTATGGGGTGTTACATTAGGTGAAAAGGTTTAAATACTAATGATGGTTAACAAAATATGTAGTATGGCAGTATAATAAGATGCACACACACTAAGAGTCAATAGGGGTAATCATATAGTGTTATTAATGGCAGTATGTCAAATACGCAAAGTATACTATTGAAAAGGTAGGAAAACCCAACTTGTTTGGTATTCGGTAGACTTTATATCACAATGGGATATTGGGGGAGAAGCAGGTGCTTGATTTTCTATATACAATATTTGGGTATGTAAGTATTTGTGATTTAATCATCAAGTTTATAATAAAACTTTATCTCTTACAGTTCTGGGGATTTAGTTGTAATTATTTTAGGGACTTTAAAATACTGAACTTAAGATCATTGTTGAACTTTGGTGTAAGATATTTTTTGTCCTAAAATATTTTAGAGTATTCGTGGACAATTTGGGGACCAAATTCATACAATGGAAAAGTTGAGAGGGGCCAATTTGGAAATTTTAAAAAATGTTTTAAAGTTGAAACGTTAGTTTTTCATAACTCATGCTAGGAATATCCAAAAATGGTCTTATCCTATACAATTTTGACCAGAAACATTTAATAAAATTTGTGGCAAAAAATAAGAAATTCCTGATTAGTCACGCGCCCTCACCCGCGTGGTCAAAGTTCATGGTAAAAGTCTTCATCTTCAACCTCTTGATTTGACTTTTTAGCGTTTTAATTTTTAACCTTGATATTCTCCTTCATTGTTATACAATTTGAGAAAATTCCATAACCAACTTAGCCTAATTTTCCATGAGGAATCCAAATATATAAGTTTTGTAGATTAATATTCAGTATAACTCAATATTCAAAACTGTGTTTATTTTTTCTAAAGTTTTTACCTGACATTCATGGATTTCTAGAGTATAACAAGGTTTCATAGGAACTTGGGTTGCTTTATTCTATATATTAGAGTTGTTTGGTTTTGATTTCAAAGAATAAGATCGATTATACAGGAAGAATTTTGGATTTTCATTCTTTGAGCTTAAAATACACTTTTGATCGATTTGAATTCTATATGAACATTCATGGCTTTTAACCATTACACTCGAGATCCTTTGGTTATAATGAAGTTATATGTAGCTTCAAATCAAAGTTTAAGGCATTCTATCAAGATTCACCATTAAAGCTCAAGCTTTAATGGTGTTCCTTCCTATTTTTGCTAGCCTAAGCTATTCTACACGTAAAAGCTTACATATTATGATTGCCCTAACTATATTAACTACGCAGAAAACTATTGGAGTTAAAAGAACTATAAATTAAGCATAAAATTAAAAGGAGGATTAGCAAGTTTTCGAACTGGGTTGTAAGGTGTGTTTTTACTGCTGAGTTCGTGGGGTATTTATACTACTTCTTCAGGAGATTTGATTGGAGCCTTTCGGTAGTGGATTTGAGGCAGTTTATGTATAGTTTTCCTTATGGGTAAGTGTAGTGAACATGGTTATATGGTGTGTTCATGTATAATTTGACCTCTAGTGATGAGGTGAAGAACTAGGTGGAAATGGATTTAACTATAAATAAATAAATTTCCATGTTTGGTCTTATTTGTTTGTATAATTACATTATAGCCTTCAAAGTAAACTTTTTGTAAAGTATAGGGGTATTTTGGTAATTTCAAAAAGTTTCCAGTGTTAAAATTATAATTTTATGTTAATGAAGGTCTAAAGTATTAATTTAATGTAAAATTAGAATTATGGGCTAATTATACATCAATTTATCTTACTTTGAAACTTTTGGTGGCTATTTTGTAATTTACTAAAACTTCATGGGGTCCACGTTAGTAAAAAAAATTATAGGTTTATGAGTGTAGTTTCTTTCTTCTTCAGAAGACTTTTGATTTTACACACATTATAAAGGTTTAATTGATGGTTATAGGTAATTTTAGGTTTGAAAAATTCCCGGTTCTTACAATCTACCTTCTAAAAAAAATTCATCCTCGAATTTTACCTTGAAATAAGTCGAGGTGTTGATCCTTCATTGCTTGTTCCGGTTTCCATATAGCTTCTTGCTAATTCTGATGCTCCCAAAGGACTTTAACTAAGGGAATTTCTTTATTTCTGAGATACTTCACTTGAAGATCTAGAATTTGAATAGGACGTACTTCAAACTCTTGGTTGGGTTGGCCGAAACATTTTTCCATGTAATGATATGGGTTGGATATGAAATATACTGGCATAATTGTGAAATATGAAACACGTTGTGGATATTGGATAATTCCACAGGTAATTATAGTTGATAGGCTATAGAGCCGATTCTTTTAGAAATTGTGAAAGGTACAATATATCTGGGGGGCTAGTTTTCCTTTCTTTCCGAAGCATAAAATTCCTTTCTGGTGAGACACTTTCAGAAACATTTCATCATTCACTTGAAATTCTAAGGTTTTCGGCGTTGGTTTGCATAATTTTTATGTCGATCTTGGGATATCTTCAATTTCTATCGAATTTGTTTTATTACTTCAGTGGTCTCTTGGATTATTTCGGGGCCAAATTTTTTACTATATCCCGATTCTATCCAACATGGAGGTGATCTACAGGGTCTTTTGTATAAAGCTTCAAACGTAGTAACTTTAATACTGGCTTGTAACTATTGTTAAATGAAAATTCTATACGAGGTAAATATACATTCCAGTTGTCAGACATATCTAACGTACAAGCACGTAACATATTTTATATGGTTTGAATTGTATGTTCTTGATACGACGCAAATATTGCGTATTTCACCCGTTAACCTACGCGTTATTAGCCCCCTCGGGTATCTTAATCCCTATATTTATGCTCGTTAACCAGACAACCTCAGATTTCTATGTTAACATGTTTTGCAGGGGTTAATTGAGCTTTTGTAGGTATTTGGATGCTTAGTATGAAGTTCAGATGCATTCCGGTGAAGTTCCGTACACATTCGCACGGGCAAGGGCATTTTAGTCTTTTCACAGCTTGGGTACCTGGCCTGATATCTCACAGAAGTTGTATCCCTCCTTGCTAGCTTCGAGTGGCCGTGAACGGTGCGCGATTCTGATTCATAACGAAGAAGTTACGGCGATTTCAGTGGAGGAAAAACAAGGAAGCAAAAGAGGAGAAGGGAGAAGAAGAAAAGAGGAATTCAGTAGGCTGCTGCATTCTGCCCTACTTGATTGATCGATCGACGCTTCTGGTCGATCGATCAACCATTCTGATTTGCCAAATTTTTGCCTAGGTTGATCGATCGACCAAAGGGGTCGATCGATCGATACTCTGTTTTCTGCAGATATTTTGCCTTATTTTCTTTCTTCTTTATTTTTATTCCAACTTACTATATAAGCCAATTTTGTTGTAATAACACCATATATCAGTTTAGGAACGATTTTAGGTTAGAATAGTTAGGGTTTTGGGGTTTTGGATGGTTCTTCTTCATTTCTCTTTGGTTTGACACCCCATTTGGATTGTAAGTTGACTATTGATCTCCCCTACCTTTAATATAACTTGATTTCCATTATTTCCTTGCTTTTTAGATAATTTATATGCTTTCATAATTAGTTTATTGTGTTTATTTCTTGCTTTCTTAGTTTAATTAGTTTAATTTAGTTTAGTTCACTATGCACCCTGAGATAAATAGGGTCGGGATTTCATTTCCGCCATTTTCGGGTCCCGAGCTCCGAAAATTAGGTTTTGTGTAAAATTGCATTTAATTGAAACCTCGCATATTAAAGTCGGATTATTATGCGTTTAACTTTCTTTGTCACGCAACGTTAGTGTTTATAGCGATAATCCGAATTTAATCCGCGTGTGACCATTTTCCATTAAATGTTGAATCTCGCAACTTTGGCTTAAATTCCTTATTGTGTGATGTTTATGCTTAATTGAAAATGAACGATTAAATTACACCCATTTTGTGGCCGGGCGGAAAAAGTGTGTTCGTGTGAGGACACAATCGTTGTGTGTTTCACCGCCGCGATACAAAAGAAACCTAAGCTACTACTACACTTGACAAGCAAGCACAACGGTAAGTCGGGTATCGTAAGAAATCCACAGGGAGTGATTGAATTTTACACGTTAATTGTTTTAATTACTTCAGGAATAAAAGTGTAAAATAAATAAATGAAAAGGTGATGTGTGGTTATGGTGACAAAAGAAAAAGAATAAGTTACGCTACACAAAAGGAAAGCGAGGATCGGGATCGCATTCCACCACACGGGCTAAACAACAACTAATTAGAATTACGGATCCAAAGCAATTTAATCGATCATTTTCAATTAAGTATAAACATCACGCAATAAGGAATTTAAGCCAAAGTTGCGAGATTAAACATTTAATGGAAAATGGTCACACGCGGATTAAATTCGGATTATCGCTATAAACACTAACGTTGCGTGACAAAGAAAGTTAAACGCATAATAATCCGACTTTAATACGCGAGGTTTCAATTAAATGCAATTTTACACAAAACCTAATTTTCGGAGCTCGGGACCCGAAAATGGCGGAAATGAAATCCCGACCCTATTTATCTAAGGGTGCATAGTGAACTAAACTAAATTAAGCTAATTAAACTAAGAAAGCAAGAAATAAACACAATAAACTAATTATGAAAGCATATAAATTATCTAGAAAGCAAAGAAATAATGGAAATCAAGCTATATTAAAGGTAGGGGAGATCAATAGTCAACTTACAATCCAAATGGGGTGTCAAACCAAAGAGAAATGAAGAAGAACCATCCAAAACCCCAAAACCCTAACTATTCTAACCTAAAATCGTTCCTAAACTGATATATGGTGTTATTACAACAAAATTGGCTTATATAGTAAGTTGGAATAAAAATAAAGAAGAAAGAAAAGAAGGCAAAATATCTGTAGAAAACAGAGCATCAATCGATCGACCCCTTTGGTCGATCGATCGACCTAGGCAAAAATTCGGCAAATCAGAATGGTCGATCGATCGACCAGAAGCATCGATCGATCGATCAAGCAGGGAAAAATGCAGCAGCCTACCGCATTCCTCTTTTCTTCTTCTCCCTTCTCCTCTTTTGCTTCCTTGTTTTTCCTCCGCTGAAATTGCCGTAACTTCTTCGTTATGAATCGGAATCGCGCACTGTTCACGGCCACGCGAAGCTAGCGAGGAGGGCTACAACTTTCGTGAGATGTCAGGCCAGGTACCCAAGCTGTGAAAAGACTAAAATGCCCTTGCGCGTGCGATTGTGTACAGAACTTCACCGGAATGCATCCGAACTTCATACTAAGCATCCAAATACCTACAAAAGCTCAATTAACCCCTGCAAAACATGTTAACATAGAAATCCTAGGTTGTCTGGTTAACGAGCATATATATAGGGATTAAGATACCCGAGGGGGCTAGCGTAGGTTAACGGGTGAAATACGCAATATTTGTGTCGTATCAGTTCTTATTGTCCATCCGTTTAGTGGTGGAATGCAGTAATTAAATGAAGTTTAGTATGCACTGCAGTTTGCAATGCTTATCAAAATTCTCATATAAAACAAGAATCTCTATTTGATACGATGGATAAAGGAATTCCACGTAATCGAATAATTTCTCGAATATAAAGCTTGCTAAGCTTTTAGAACGAATCGGTGGTCTTTAAAAGTAGAAAATGAGCAGATTTTGCAAGTCGTTCTACTATTACCCAAATCAAATTATATCCTTCAGATGTAAGAGGTAATCCACTGAGAAAATCCATGGTAATATGATCCCTTTTTCATTCAGGAATAGGTAAGGGTTGAAGAATTCCACCAGGGTGTTGGTTCCCTATCTTTACTTGTTGATAATTAATACATTTACTTACAAAATTCTCAATATCAGTTCTCATATTTGGCCACCAATATTGCATCTTCAGAGCATGGTGCATTTTTTAACTTTCGGGGTTTATGATAAATTTTGAATGATGAGCTTCTTGCAATACTTATTCTCGAAGAGATGCATTAGTAGGTACATATAATCTATTTCTAAATCATAGTCCCATTTCTTTATCGTAGGAAAAATCTAAATTCGTGTTCGAAAAGTTTTGAACAAAAGAATCTTGGGTTTGTTGAACTAATATTTTCTCCCTCAACTCAGGATAAGCGATAATATTAAAGAGTTTCGCACAACAGATAAGTAACCATAAATCATATTGTTCTATGGTAGTGGCAATATCATAGGGAATTAGGGTGTGGAGTCTTCCTACTTGATTTTGACTTAAAGCGTCGGCTAATACATTACCTTTACTTGGATGGTAATTTAGTTTAGATCCATAATCTTCCAAAAATTCTATACAACATCGTTGTCTTAAATTTAATTCCCCTTTGGGTAAAGATATATTTCAAACTTTTATTATCTGAAAAGACTTGAAAATTCACACCATAAAGGTAACAATGCCAAATTTTTAATGCAAAAACTACGACTGCTAGTTCGAGGTCATGGACATGATAGTTACATTCATGAGTCTTGAGTTGTCGTGACCCATATTCTATCACTTTCTCATTTTTTATTAACACATAACCTTGTCCTTGTAACGAAGCATATGTGCACACATCGTAACTTACAACGCTAGAAGGAAGAGAGAGAATAGGAACAATAGTCAATTTTTCCTTCAACACTTGGAATGATTGATTACATTCTTCAGTCCATACAAATGGAACTACTTTCCTAGTTAGTTATAAATGGGGAAGAGAAATGCACAAAAATCCTTATACAAAATGATGATAATATCCAGCTAATCCCAGGAAACTTTTATTTTAGTAATATTGGTAGGACTTTTACATTCCAAAATAGCTTAAGTTTTAGTTGGATTGACTTGGATTCCATTTCAGAAATAACATGTCCTAAAAATTTGATTTCTTTCATTAAAAAGTCACATTTTTTCTTTTTTTCATATAACCGATGGTTTCTAAGAGTTCTTAAGACCGCTTTCAAATGTTGAACATGAGAATATCGTCAATAAAAACGATATCAAACTGGTTAAGAAATTATCTAAAAATTATATGCATTAAATACATAAAGGCTGCTGGTGCATTTATCAAACCAAATGATAATAGGATATATTCTAAATGTTCGTAACAAGTTTAAAAATGAGTTTTTGGAATGTCGTCCTCTCTAACAGGGAATTAATGAGAACTAGATCGTAAGTCTATGTTAGAAAAGACCCTTTCTCATCAAAGTAGATCAAATAGATCTACGATTCGAGGCAAAGGATACTTAATTCTTAATTGTTACTAAGCTCAGTTTACGATAATCTATGCATAATCTAAAGCTACCATCATGTTTTTTAATGAATAATACTGGAGCTCTCTAAGACGATGATCTTAGTCATATAAAACTTTTTTTTTTACAAAATATGATCTAATTGGGTATGGAGTTCTCGAAGTTCTAAAGGATCCATCCAATATGGATGTATCAAAATAGGAAGTGTATTGGGATAAAGATTGATACTTAACTCAATTTCTCTAGAAGGGGGTAATCATGGTAAATCCTTGAGAAAACATCTTTGAATTGTTCCAATAGATTTGGAATGAAAGAAGAAATATGGATATGGAAATATGAGGGTTCTGATGGACCTGATCCTTGAAACATAAAAAAACAACTATTTTCATTTCAAAAATGAATTTTCTTAGCTTGACAATCGATATAAGCATGATGTCTCGATAAAACATCCATTCTGATAATAATTTTGAAACCACAAATATCTAAAATTATCAAGTTAACAATGAGGGTTCCTAGACCAAGATGAATATTACAATTCCTATAACATTTCATTGGTGTACTGATTTCACCTATTGGTAACTCAATATCGAATGGATCAGTTAAAGTTGTTAGTGATAATTGTATTAATTTAGCTAGTCTCGGGCAAATAAAAGAATGCGTGGATCTAGTATTAAAAAAATATGTGTAGAAAAATATTGAAAAATGACCATACCTTCTATCATTTCTTGTGTGTTTCGCAAAGGCAGTATAACATAATTCCTCCCACGATTCAAGATTGGCTTATTTCCTTGTGTAGAGTTTGGCTTGGATTGATTCTAGATGGAAATAAATTTTGGATTTTGTGTGGGTTTATTTGGCTGATGACAGATTAAAGCTGACTTTATCTGAGGAGATTGGGGCTGAATATGTCGTACTTCATGTCACTTGTGATAATAAATTTCTAAACGTGTTTTGTTATGACGAATCTGAGAATAAGCTTGTCCACTAGAGTTTGCATAAGGGTGATGACAAGAATTATATAGAGTTCTAATGATATGGTTGATCCTAATAATTGGGGGTGAAGATTGGATTATGGTAGAAGAATTGCATTCTATAATGGTTTAAACGTCAATCAATTGAGAATACTCACGGTCTTGTAATGATGTGATTAAATTCTTAACTCTCGGATGTAATTCTTTTTCAAACTTCTTTCATTTCTTTACCTCAATATCTACATATTCTACATCATAGTAAAGTAACTCGATAAATTTAGCCTCATACTGGGCTATTGACATGTTAGTTTGTTTTAATTTTAAGAAATTAATAGTCCGTTGATCTCGCTCAGTCTTCGAAAAATAAGTTTTGAAGAAAGGCTCCTCAAATTACTCCCAAGTAAAATTAAGAACATTCAGATTATGTGACACAGCTTTACACCAGAAATGAACTTCAACTTCAAACATATAAGTAGATAAAGTTACGTGAAGATTAGTAGCTATACATACTCCATTCATAATTTTCACAATCTAGCGTATCCATTTATTAGCTTCATCAGCACCTGGTTTTCCAAGAAATAACGGGGGTCATTAGCTTAGAAATTCTTTAAGATCATTCATTTAACGGATTTCCTTAGAAACATCCTTTGGAGTAGAACGATTTGTTTATTGTTGTTAGGCTAAAGTAGTAAGTTCCTAAAGACATCGCATAATTCCTGCAGTTTGTGTCTGTTCAAGTTGAGTTCCAGTGGTGGGAATTAGAGTACTAACCATCCTAAAATACAATAGATTAAATAATAAAAATTATAAACAAAAATAAACTAACAAGCCTACTATATTTCACATAAAAAGTTATATGGTATCATAACCTTTGTTAGTGCAGCTACAGGTATATACTTTTTATAATATCCTACTAAATATAACTCGTACTAAAATAACTTTTGTCTTTGGATTATTTTAAGTGGGTACGATAGATTAATCACTGGAAGTGGACTCTGGGTTGACTAAGTAGTCTCCCTAATCTGAGCCATATGTTGTGCCAAGAAAATAATCACCGTGTATTTCACTATTAGATGTAACCTCGGGATACATCGGTGGAGTTGTCATCTCATCTGTAAATGCCATATTTATTTCCTCTTGGAGTATTATCGGGTCATTGGCATAATCATCCACTTTTCGCATGACTTGCATCTCGCCTAGAAGTTTGTTGGTCAACACCATCCTCTTAATCTCATTACTCAATCCTACCTAATCTTCCTCGACCCCACCGATCATTTTCCTGAATCTTGCAAGATCTTCTTCTTTCACTCGTATTTCCCATCGACTGTCTAGTTCGAGCTCTATATTAAATAGGAATGTGCCCCATGCATCCATGATGAAAAATGGAATTACCATATAATAATAGTAATAAAAGAATTTACGAAAAGATAAAATAACTTATATACTATGTGTTACCCTCAGAGAATGGTAACCAGGCGGTATGTTTAGATTTAAAACACACTCTGATACCAACTTGTCACACCCTATTTTTTGGTATAAATGAATATGAAGTACACATAAAATAATGAATCAAATCTAAGGCGGAATAACATAACTTTATTCATTATTAAGTAGGTTTACATAGGGTTGTACCACTGTAGGTGTGAGTTACATATTTTTAGTACAAACGATAATATAGAAATTAAAAAGTTCCACTTCTTGTTCCCATCCATCTTTTTCTCTACCCACATAGTCACATACGCAAATAGGTGACTGATTTCTATCTCTAGTAGGGAAGATATGTTATCTTCTTTCTCCGGGCGCATTTGGAGAAGGATGGAATTATCACAAATATGCAAAGCAGATTCTACCAGTTCTATAGCAATTATATAGATATATATGAGAGTTGAAGTGCGTATAAAATCTGTGTTTAACAATGCTAAAAATAAAAATAAGCTGATAGTGCCATACTTATTGGTTTTAGGAAATCATTAAAAGATTTAGAACTAATAATCCCATACTTACTACTCCATTTAAGAAAATGAGGTTTATTTCCTGTTTATTAAGGACCATGTAAAAAAATCCTAATGAACTAATAATCCCGTACTTACAAGTTCACTAGAGGGTATAGAAGTAGTTGAGGCATCAATAAAATAATATTAATAGATAATCAATAGTAAACCCAAAACTTTTGGTGAAAAGTAACTTGCTATGCACATAATTAAAGTGTGCACTCATACGTATGTAACAATAAAACCATGGCTCTCAATCATGTAAGACTATTAGGACAAGTAGAATGTTCGGTGGGATAACACATTATTCTAATTCCTAGTTAATTATGATGATTATAGTAAAATAGCACAAAAGTGCAAGGGTAACTGAATCAATATGAAACAAGATACCAGTTAGTAGGTGAGAAGGGTGAAAATTGATCCATAGTTTAAGTTCAAATACCGGGGATAAATTCAAATATTGATGATGTTTAAAAAAATGTAATATGGAAGTATAATAACATGCACACATTAAGAGTAAATAGAGGCTATCACATAGTGATATCAATATCAATATGTCAAATAAACAAAGTACACTATTGAAAAGGTAGGAAAAACCTTCTTACTTGGTATTCGGTTGGCTTTAAATCACAATAGGATATTGGGGAAGATATGATGCTTGATTTTTTATGCATAATGTATGGGTATGCAAGTATTTGGGATTTAGTGAGTCAGTTTTGTACTAAAAATGTATCTTTTAAAGTTCCAGGAGTTTATTTGCAATTATTTTAGAGACATTAAAATACTAAGCTTAAATCATTTTTGAACTTTGGTGTAAAAGACTTTTTGTCTTAAAATATTTTGGAGTATTCGTAGATAAAATTTGGGGATCAAATTCATAATTTGGAAAAGTTCATAGGGTTAATTTGTAAATTCAGAAAAATATTTTTAATTAAAAACCGTAGTTTTTCATAACTTAAGCTAGGAATATCCAAACATGGCCTTATCTTATACCTTTTCGACTAGAAAAATTTAATAAAAATTTAGGAAAAAAATAGAATTTTCTGATTGGCCACATGCCCTCAAGCGCATGGTCATAGTTCCTGGTAAAAGTCTTCATCTTCAATCTCTCGATTTTGACTTTGATTTTCTCCTTCATTGTTATACCATTTAAGATGATTCCTTAACCTACTTGGCCTAATTTTTCACGAGGAATCCGAATATATAAGTTTTGTTGATTGATATTAAGTATAACTCAAGATTAAAAATTGTGTTTTCCCCTTAAAATTTTAACTTGGCATTCGTGGATTTCTCGAGTATGAAAGGTTTATTATGAACTTGGGTTGGTTACTTCTATATATTAGAGTATAATGGTTTTGGTTTCAATGATTAAGATGGATTATACTTGAAGAATTTCAGATTTGTAGGTTTTGAGTTTAAAACACACTTTTGATCGGGTTGAGCTTTATATGCACATCCATGGCTTTTAACCATTACACTAGAATCCTTAGGTTATAATGAAGTTATATGTAGCTTCAAATCAAAGTTTATGGCATTGTATAAAGATTCACCATTAAAGATTAAGCTTTAATGGTGTTTCTTCATGTTTTTTCTATACTAAGCTATTCTACGCGTAACATCTTACATATTGGAATTGAAAGAACTGTAAATTAAGCATAAAAAGGTAACTAATTTGAGAGAATTCTCGAGTTTTCAAACTGGGTTGTAAGGTGTACTTTTACTACTGAGTTCTTGGCGGTATTTAAACTACTTCTTCATGAGATTTGATTAGAGCCTTTAGGTGGTGGATTTGAGCCAATTTTTGTATAGTTTTCCTTATGGTTAAGTGTAGTGCACATGGTTACTTGGTGTTTTCATGTGTAACTTAACCTCTAGTGCTGAGGTAACACTAGGCGCATAGGGATTCAGTTGTAAATAAAGAAATTTCCATGTTTGGTCCTTAGTTGATTATATAATTACTTTTATAGACTTAAAAATATCTATATAATATGGGAGGAGGGTGTTTTACTATTCTAAATTATCAATGATTAAGATTGATTTTTTTAGTCGATCTAAGGGTCTCAGATTGTGCCATGTAATTATGACATGGAAATTTGAGATAACACACATCGGGACTTGGAAAGCTCATTTGAACTCTATCAGAGCACAAGGCTCGAAGTTATTCCCTCTCTCTCCCCATCACCATCTCTCAATCTTCGATCTCTCCCTCACTGTTCTTAGTTCACAAAGGATATGGGACTTTTCATTAGGACTCGCAAACTACACTTGTTAGACTAGACAACCTAATATATGGGCAATGTCTATATCTCCACTCCACCTAGAGAGAGAAACTTGATTAGAGCTTGTCTACATCTTCAGACAATAGAGAAAGAAAACAATCTTCTAGGGCTTTCACAAGTGTTGGTCCGGAACTCATGAGTTTGAATTTTCTTCATCTTCAAATCATGTCTTTTTATTTATGTTCAAATCACGGCCATGAGTCGCTGGGATATAAAGTGGGTGGTGTTGACAGTGATGGGAATGTCGGGTAAAAGAAAAGAAAGGGGCTTAAATCTTTCTGGTGAGTATTGTAATACCCCGTATTTTTATGCTATATTAATTTGGGGATTTATTAAATTTAATGCGAATTAATTATTTAATATAAATCCGAAAATTAATTATGTTATAATTATTAACGTGATGAGAGTTAGTAATTATGGGAAATTTGTTGAATATTTCTAATGAGCAAAGTAATATATAATATTGGTTATATTGAATGTCACGAGTGAATAAAATGACAATTTTGGAAATTTGAGTCGGGACGCGCCCATGTCGCGTTGGGACTAAATATTGATGAATAAAAGTGAATATATTATAAGTTGCTGTATGGTCATTTTGAGTGTGCCAAAGTGTCTGAAAGGGTCGAGATAGTAAAAAAAGTGTACTAGGTGGTTTAGTTTGGGTCTCGGGGCGTTTTTAGGCCTATTTAACACCCCGGGAGGGCATTTTGGTCATTTTGCATTTTTGGGTAATTAAACCCACGAAAATTATTAAACTATATCAGCCATTTGGAATAGACATTTAGGGTTATCAGGCTCAAAACATTAGAACGGCCATAGGAGAGGAAAGGTGAAGGCTTTCCAAGCAATCCAAGGCCAACGATTCACCCGGTTGCACCGCCACCACCACCAACGCGTAGATCGCGCGATGGGGAGCGCAACAACACCAAATTCATCATCAAATTAGAACTTTGAAAATCCCAGGCAAGTGTTTGTCTTGCTTATTTTCGTTAATGCATCACTCATGTTAGTCTAGGGATGATTAGGATGAATTTTGTGGAAGAAAACCCAAATTTGAGATAGGAAATCGCATGTAGTACTAATTTGAATGTAAATCTAGAAACCCCTTCACATGTAGAGGATTAAACCAAGAAATTATGATATTTTAGAAGAAGAAAATTCTGGAAAATATTGATTAGAACCATGTTAAAGAGATTTATATCTTGAGATTTACATGAATTTTGGCCTGTTAATCCATGGTTATTAATGAAAATTTGCATGCGTTACGTAAAAGATGTATGAAATGGGTTTATACTATTAGTAGTACAAATTTCTGGGAAATTAGGAATGAAAAGTTTGGATTTGGATGAGGTTATGTGATAGAACCCGTAGCTAGTTAACTGTAGAATTCGCATACCTGCTTGATCGATCAATCGAGCCAAGAGCTTCGATCGATCGAAGGTTCGATCGATCGAGCCCCAGCCCTCGATCGTCGACCCCTTCTGGCAGACTCATATTTCCCTTTTTAAATTAGTTGAATTCAATTTAATGAGAAATAATCCTTGGACACCCTTGTTAAAATATTTTGGGAGATGAAGAAGACCAGTAGCACTTATAAATAATTATGGGACCTTTAATGTAAGACGAGAGTTGTATTTTTGGGATATTTGCATATAAGGGATGATGAACTTGTGTATTAAGGGGAGAGAAGCATAAAATAGTTACGTTGGAAATTAGATGAGTACCTACTGAATTCTACGGTTAGGAGGATAAAGTCCATGAGTGTTACGTAATAAGTTGGTATGATCCCTCAAATTTAAGTAAGAAATGAACGGTCATACGTGAGAACTAAATAATGAGAAATAAGGACAAATGTCATAATTATGGGAATTGAGATGTACCTAATTTGATATGGTAATATTAGTATAGTTACATGACTGTGTTTATGCATATACTATCTATGCGTGAAAATCGTGCCCGCGCTACTTGTTATCCCTGAGGTTACCGCGCTGGGACAGTCTTATCTCGATGGGACCTTTATGGGAGATATTGACCCGTACCCTAGAAGATAGAAATCCTTGGTACATGCTATCGAATCGATAGTTCAGACGGTCCTAAGAGACATGGGGGCATGTGCTATCCTCTTAGAGACTTGGAATCTATTCTTCGCCTCAATATTGTTTGTGTATGTGTTAATATAGTTCAAGAGTGATTCCGAACTTGTATTTCCCTTTGTACGAAAGATACGGGGATTGGATAGCAGAGTATGTACGCACCATAATTTTTATGTGGGGTGCTGTTAGAATATATATATTATACGAGTATTTAATATATATATATGAAATTCTGAAATTTGGAACTGTCTACTGTGTTATGATAAGTAAGACATGTATAATGACTCGAATTTGAAAATACTTGTTTTAAGAAAAAGTATAACATGACACTAGGAAACTTTATTAATAAATAAAGTTAAGATGAGAGCTTTGTTACTGAATAAAATTTTCCTCTTAAACCATTATATTGTTCAGTTTTGAATCTTACAAGTAACCTAAGATAAGTTAAACCATTGGGAAGTTTAGTGCGATATAAGATAAGATAATCCATTGGAAAGATTAGTACGATAGGCGTGCACATTAGAGAGAGGTGAGAATTTCTCAAGAGAGTGCCACACTAGTATGTTGTTGCATTGTCCTATAAACATTTTAAATACTTGCTAAACAAATTTTAAATCATCTACACTATCGGGCTCTGACCCGTTTCTATTTCTCTTTCTCTCTTGTATATATATGTATATATTACAGGTGACCAGCCACAGGGGCATCTTGCATAGGATCCTTTGGAAGGAACGCACTACAGCTTAGGTGGGAGTTGCAGGCCTCTTGCTTAGACGTCTTCATTTATTTGACTCCACTCCTAGCACATTCATTTAGTGGGGCATGTGTCGCCCTTTCCATTATTCAGTTGTTTATTTGGACATTGTGATTCAGTTATTTCTAGTTTTGTCATCTTGGGATTTATTACTGTCTAGATGTTTTTTTCTTTAAGTTTTAGGGATTTAGTTGTTGAATGTTTAAATTATTTGGATTATATGTTCCAGGATTATTATGGTGTGATTCTTTAATATTGAAATGTTGTAAAGATTTAAATCTTGGTTTATAAAATAAAAATTTGGAAAGTAATGTCTAAAAATAGTTTTGACACTTAGCTTAATTAATTAGGGTGTTTAAATTGGAAAAGTTATTTTTACGACAGTGATGCTAAGAATGAACCAACTGTTCACCTTGATTTTAGTTTGATAAAGGAGTGATCGCTCGGTATTTAATTAGGCGGGGTGTCACAAGTATCAGAACACTTCCTTGCTCAAATCTCAACTACAAAGGTCCCAAAATCTCCCCGGGATTTAAGGATTTCACTACTGAATTTGATATGTCATTGGAGAAATAAAGCGTTGTCCGAATTTTGTTTTCTATGTTAATATATTTTTTTATTTTTCTTTTCGGGATTTTTAAAAAGTGAAAGTGTCGCTTTTTTTTTTCATTTTGAAAATAGCATAACAGAAGCTATGAAAGTATTCAGTCTTCCTAATCTTCCATAGATTCGAAATATGCTTAACTTCATGCCTCTGAAGCAAGGTCTACGCGATGCAAATTTGGCTATAATTACTATATTTGTATTTTTTCACTTGAAGTAAATACTTTTCTCATTGCGAGATTTCCTGAACCAATTATTTTTGTTATGCTTGAAAATTGTCAGAAATGTCTTTCATATAGAAATGAAGGAGTCTTTAAATATATTTATTAGAAATATTTTTTCAGTTAGAAATTGAGGTGTATTTTGTGGTCTCAAGATTCAGTATAAATTTCATATTTTTTATTGTGTTTATGATTTTTTCTGTGTTTACAGCAAGTTTCTAATTTTTTGTGTTTACAACAAGTTAATCCAAATAAATTCAAGACTCTTAAGGAACTCCAGAAGTCATTTATAGTTAGGGAAGTTAAAGTTCTCAAAACTTACAACTTTTAATCAGTTTATATCCAGGTTGTTGAAAAAATGTTTTTCATTATTTTAAGCATTAAAGAATTCCAACACTATGATCTTAACTCCAAACTACGACGAAGTCTTAGAAAAGATCAAGAAGTTTCTTGGCTCGCCACCTCTATTATCCCACTCAATTTGTGGAGAAAGTGCAAGTTTATTTTGTTGTATAATTTTAGATTTTCCTTTATTACATACACTACTATTTTGATTCTTTTTTATTGCAGTTTTTGAGACAGAATATGAAAGACTTTTGAGATCTGATCTGATCTGAACTTTGCTCCATGTTTTTAGAGGTAATCTGTATAGTTATATGTATTCAACGATAAATATGTTATCGACATATATGGTTTTTGAGAGGTGATCTGATATGACATTATGTTAGCGCCATATGTTTCAGCAGACATGATAGTGAAATAGAGATATACAATACTAATGAAATAAAGATATATTTCTAACTATTGATTGTGATAATATGATACCTGTTAAATTGGAATGATGTAGGTTCCTTATTTTGGAAGAATTTATTATTGTTGCTCTTTTTTGGGTTTATTCATATCCGAGTATATTTAGTAATTTGAGTTGGACATTATTCATGATTATATTTAGTTGGTAAAGTATTTATTTCTTTTTGTATTTATTTTATCAACTATTTGTTGAGTTGAAATGAAATTTTTGGGTGCAAAGCCGTGATATATACTCTTTGACTATTTAGATCTAAGTAGATCATACCATTGGGTGCAAAGCCTTGATATATACAAATTTGTATGCTAATAGGAATAACTAATTGGTTATACTTGAAAGTACCAATTGCTGATATCCATTGGATATTATTAGAAAATTGAATAGAAAGTGAGGACAACCTTTGCTTCTATGCATGGTTGTCCATTGCTGATATTTATTGCACATGCCTTTTTATAATGTCCAACACTTTAAAGTGCTAGGATAGACCATTGTCATTAGACTATTTAAATGTCGTTGGACAATTTATCATTTGTTAAGCAGGGTGGATAGTCATATAAACAAAGAAGAATATGGCCTATATTTTTAAAATTACACTTTTTGTTGGGGAACAATATTTTTTCCGTTTTTTAATTACGTACTTTGAAAATTTTAGTCATTTTGCGATTACGTACCTAGGAAATTTTTGTAGTGCCTTCAAGCACGAGCATTCCGCTAGTACTTTTTATAAAGTATAGGGGTGTTCTGGTATTTTCAAATATATTTCAGGGTTAAAATTATAAGTTTATGTTAATTAATCTCTAAAGGATTAATTTAATGTAAATTTGGGGTTTAGGGATTAAATATACATCAAGTCATCTTACTTTGAAATTTTTAGGGGCTACTTTCTAATTTATTAAAATTTCAAGGGGTGTAAGTTAATGTTTGATAACATAGCATTATCAAATTTTTCATGCCATTACATTGGCGCTTGTTTTGATCCTTAATGTTATTTTACAAGCTTACATACTTTTCTTTCTTGTCCGGGAGCTATGAGCCCTTTATGTTGCTCCATATATATTTTCTCATATAATTCACCATTCAACAAAGCTATTTTCACATCCATTTGATGTATTTCAAGTCTGTCTACTACAGTATTGCTATCAATATTTGAATGGATGTAATTCTCATCACTGGTGAGTGTGTATCAAAGTAGACTCACCCTTGTGTATTCTTTTGCGACAAGTTTTTCTTTATACTTATCAATTGATCCACCAATTTTCATCTTGTTTTTGAATATCTATTTTAACCTAAAGGTTTTGAACTTTTTGGTAAATCTACGAGTTCCATGTATGATTTTCCATTATGGATTCTATTTCACTATCAATTGTTTATTTCTAATTTGAAGCATAAACTTAAGATATAGCTTCTTTGTACGTTTAAGGATCGTTTTCCAACAAATATATTAGAAAATTAGGATCAAAGGAAGTTGACATTTTTTGTCCTTTTCCTACGTCTTGGTTCATCTATTACAGATTATTGATCTTTGGTTTGATGACTACCATTGGTTGTATCATCACATGTCCTATTCGTAGGACTAGATTCTTAAATCATATTATACAAAAATTCATTTTTAAAAAATAAAGCGTCCCTCGATTGAAAAATGGTATTAGCATGAATATTCGAAATCTCTGATTTACAAATTAAAAAGAGATACGCATTGGTATTATTAGCATAACCGATGAACACATAATCAACGGTTTTTGGCCCTGTTTTTATCTTCTTAGGTTTAGGAAACATCACTTTGGTTAATCACCCCCACACTTGTAAATATTTATAGGAGGGTTTTCGACCTTTCCGCAACTCATAACGTGTCTTGTGAGTTTTCTTATATGAAATTTTGTTACGAATGTAATTACCAGATAATATGGCTTCCCCCTAAGTTATGTAGAGCTCTGAACCTTATTAACATGGAGTTCATCATCTCCGTCAATGTGCAGTTTTTGCGTTCAGCAATGCCGTTAGATTGGGGAGAGTAAGAAGCAGTTTTTTGGTGAATAATTCCATGTTCGGAATAGAATTCCTCAAATGGAGATTCATATTCATCATCTATATCACTAGTAATAGCCTTTATCTTTTTGTTAAGTTGATTCTCAACTTCATTTTTTTATTGTTTAAATACATCGATAGCCTCATCTTTACTACATAACAAATATACATAGAAATATTTTGTGCAATCATTAATAAAAGTAATAAAATATTTTTTCCCGCCTATAGTTTGTAAAATGTTCAAATCACAAATATCAATGTTAATTAAGTTTAAGTGTTCACTCATTCTTTCAATACAGTGAAAAGGTAGTCTTGCAAATTTTGATTCCACACATATATCACATTTATGATTTTTATCAATGTTAAACTTTTGCAAAAATTTCATGTTAATTAATCTACGGAAAGTATCAAAATTAACATGTCCTAATCTATCATGCTACATATTTGAAGACTCGAGCAAACAAGAGGAATTAATATTATTATTAATGATTGCCTTAGGCACAATAGTCATTACATTCATCTTAAATAGCCCTTCAGTCATGCATCCCTTTCCTACATACACATTATTCTTAGAAATAACAAAATTTATGAGATACAAACACCAACTTGAAACCATTCTTTTGAAGTATATATCCAAATATAAGATTCTTGCAAATATTGAGAACATGAAGCACATCATTGAGAGTGAATTCTTCTTCGGATGTCATTTTTAGCACAATCTTTCCACGCTCTTCAACTTTTGGAATGAATTACCCATAAATAGATTCTCCTCAGTTTCCATTGGCTTGTAGGTAAGTAATATCCATTTGTTTGAATAAATGTGGTGTGTAGCACCAGTGACCACCCAGCATTCTTTAGTATTTCCCACCAAATTACATTCTGATACCACCACAAAAGATTGATACCAACCATGCCTTCTGAAATCTTCTCAGATTCTGTTACATTATCTTGTGCATTTTTCTTATTGAATTCCTTTGGCTTTCAACATTAACTTGAGCAATGTTCAGGTTTTCCATAATTATATTATTTTCCGTTGAACCTTTTTTTCTAATTTAAAAAGACATCACTTCACGATTTCTTTTGTTCGGTTTTGATCTTTGCTCCACCATATTAGCCTTGAATTCCGTAGGATTCCTCTCACCATTATTTTCCGACCCGCGATTGTCTTCTTCAATCCATAACCTCACAATTAATTCTTCTACGTCCACCTCTTTACATTTACGCTTGAGATAATTCTTGAAGTCTTTCCCCGATGGCAATAATTTATCGATTATTGATGCCACTTGAAAAGAATCTATAATACCCCTTACTTTCGTGTATTTATTTTGATATTAAGTTTCCTGGGGCGTGTGTGATTTAATATAATTGAGAATCAAAACTAAAATTTAACATGAATATTAATTGGGTAGAATAAATAATATCTATGTGAATTGTATATTTACTAGTGTGATGAGGTAAATATAATTAGGTTGCATGCAATTACGTCGCATGCGTGTATTAGCGGCGGGAATTAGTTAATTCTCAATAGGCGCATATTGGAGTGAGTTTTATGAGGTCGGGAGATGATTTTTAGTTGAAAGTCTTGGATGACAAATTGGTGTGCACGGTTGGTCTCGGAAGGGTCGAGATAGTCAAAATGACTGCCCGGGGTTTTTATTTAGCTTCCAGGGTCTTTTTGGCTAGTTTGACTTGAATTTGGGTATACGTTTAAGTGTGTATTATCATTTAAAGTTGGGGTTAATAGAAAATGGGTTATAAGGCAATCTCATTATGAGGGAAAAATCGTTTGAGAGAGAGTGAGAGAGAAAGAGAGACTTGATAAATAATAGAAGATGATAAAACCTTGGCGCTTTGGAAATTTTTGGTTAAATCCATGATTTCGAGGAAGATTCGGACCCTACGAATTTGAGACAAGTGATTAAACTTGCTAAATGCTTATGATTGTGATTTATTTCATAATTTGTGGATAAATTATGGTGATGTTGAATATATATGAGAAACCCTAGATTTTGTGTTAAAATCTAGCATTTGATATGTATGTATGGGTTTGATGGTGTAAAAATGGTTGGGATTATATTATGCTGATCTACGATGTTAAAATAAAGTATAAACGGCTTACCGAGATTTAGGGAAAATTATGTAGGAACAAAATCTGAACAGGTCAGATCGGTTTTATTGTGGACCTCAGATCGTTTCATTTTAACAACGGATCGATTCATTTTCAAAGGTCTTTGGTTCGGTTCGCCCCTCTCAGTGTAGCGGACCGGTTCATTTTTGGGAACTTCGGTTCGGTTCGATCGTGGCAGATTTTTAACTCTTCTGTAACTCCTTTCCATTTGGGTTTGGTGTTTGGAAACCCTCTAAAATAATACGACAAACATGTTTATGAGTTAAAAATGGGGATATTATAACATGATGGTTGAGGAGACATCAGGTCAATTATGGAGGCATAGTCGGAGTTTGCTATGCCAAATTATTTCGTAAATACTCCTAGTGCTAGGGATTTTCTTAAGGAAGGATACAACTGAGTTGATAAGAGGTCATGTCTCTTGCGAGGTGTTAAATTAGTGATTATTTATATCATATGTGTGATTGATGATCAATTTTCAAGTAAGTGATTGAATAATAAAGTATATTCGGAATAATTATGTGGATTATCGGCTAGTGTAAGGTGTGGTATATACATGTAGCTGGGATTATTAAATATATACATTCAGATATGAGATGGTTTGTATATATGATGTGTATATATATATTATGTGTATGATATATATATCTATTGTGTGTGGATATACCCCTCTAGTGCTATCGTGGGAAGTTGCGCGATGGGCGTGAGGCCCTTGGCTTAAGGAAGAGGGGGGTATTGTCCCCAGGTCATAGCATCCATTTATTTATTATGTGGCATTTATCAGGGGTAAGACGTCTTGGGTATGATTCATCTTATTTCTGGTGAGGAACTATGACCGCTTCCCCTGCGATTATGATTTGGTTTATACTAAGTCGGTGTGAGAGTCTGACCACTAGTAACCCAGGATGGTATGTGAGTAATTCCCTGGAAGATGATAGCATTGTAGAGACTTCATCCATTGAGTTAAAGTAGGGGTGTAAGCGGTACGGTTTGGTCAGTAAATAGTAGATACCAATACCAAAACCAAACTCTGGATGGTAAAACCAAACCGTACCAGTTTACCATCCAGTACACCAAAATTAATACCAAAACCAAACCGACCGGTATTTCATTAATTTCATTTTTTTTGTTTCGATAAATTCTATTTTTTTTGTTTCTTCTGGTTTTTTCTGGTTTCGGTAAATTCTGGTTTTTTCTAGTTTCGGTTTTTTTTTTTGTTTCCGTAAACAGCACAAAAAGCCCCAAAAAATCCAAAACAAAACCAACCAACTTTTTTAAATATTAAAACCAAAACCAAAACCAAATTTTGTCTGGTTTCAGTAAATTTGGTACGGTAAATTTGGTAAATTCGGTACGGTACGGTAATTTCAGTACGGTTTTTTCTAGTTTCAATAAATTCGGTACGATACGGTAGTTTCAATACTATTTTTTTTGGTTTTGGTAAATCGGTTTTTTAAATATTAAAACCAAAACCATCCTACTTTTTTACGATAATATCAGTTTCGATAAGACCGATTTCTGGTATTTTAATATGTGAAACCAAAACCATTTTTTTTGGACCAAAACAGTACGGTAGGGTAAAAACCCATATAGCTTCCACCCCTAAGTTAAAGCTCCGAAGGATGGTTAGTATGCATATGTTATGTGTGTTATGTACGTGTACTTAGTGGAGATGATTTGTCTTATATAATAGATAGACTGATATTGTACAAACTTGAAGATTATGCGTGATATGTTGTGAATAACTAGTGATAGTTATTAAGTAATAAATTGTTACATACTCATTTAGGATGAGATTTAAATGACTATATTTTGGGTAAACTTGATACGCGAGTGGGGTAAATGCATAGAATTGAGGTTGAGTTATCTCTAGATGAGTTGGGTAGCTTGATTAATATTAAAAGGTATACGTTTAGGTGAACACTATAGTTGAGGGTCAAGGTTGAATCTTGAGAGAGTGCGACACCACTTTATATTATGAAATTGTGCATTCATAATTATTCTTCATTTTAATTAACTTGCTAAACTATCTTCAAACCTCGGGATCTAACCCGTTTATATCCTCTATCTTGCTTTCATTTATTATTATGTTGATGTCCCACCACAAGGTTGCCAAGGATGATTATCTATTCTAGTGTCTATGGAGCTGTAACATTTGCGGACTGTTGCTGAGTTTTTGTTATAATCGCGTCCATTTTAGTAAATTTATTTAAGGATCCATATTGGTGAATCGGGTGTATGAACCCAAGTGTTGTACATTTGTATATCTCTTATATTCTGGATACTTGTTATTGCATAGTCTGTTTCTCGACAACTTATTCGGGTATACTCTTTTTGTTGCACATGTTGTGTGAATATGATCACTTTTGGTTGTTGTACATGGTTTGATTGTTCTATATGTTTTGAAAAATAAAATTTTGGCATCCGTTTATTCTGTTATTGGGTGGTTAGATACTTTTAATTTTATTCGGCAGTTGGTGCTAAGAATGATCCACTTGAGATTCTTATCTTATATTAGTATAGGGTTGGCCACCCATTTAATATTATAAGCGGGGTGTCACAGGTGGTATCAGAGCATCAGGTTCTAGTGTCTTTGGATCTGTGGGAATTCTCTACATTCTACCATATCATTTTTTAGATAGAGCCCTTGTATTAGGATTGTTGTGTTCATTATGTGTATACGATATTTTGCGATGATAATTGATTGAACTAGTCGGTGTGGCTCTCTAATGGTAGGAGTCGGTTATTACCTCTGAGTAGAGAGATACTTTGCCCATTGAGGAATTTTGGGTTCGTTTTGATCGTAAGTATTTTCCTCCAGAAGTTCAGATCGAGATGACGAGGAGATTATTGGATATGACTCAAGGAGACCAAACAATGGATGAGTATGAGGAAGAATTTATCCACCTGGCAAATTTTTTGTCGGAGGAGGTAAATACGGAGGAGAAGAGGATTTTGAAGTTTATGGGAGGTTTGAATTGGAGAATTCATCAATATCTGTTAGGGAACCCAACTTTGTTAACATTTACAGATGTAATAAATGTTGCATTGTTACATTGTCAGGATCACCGTCTACGTTTGAAGGGGAGTAAGAACTTTATGAAATCGGGCTCATCGAGTAAGTCGGGAGTAAATGGTGCCAGTGGGGCACAACAGGCTCAGCCACAGGGATATTAGCAAACAGAGCGGGATCTCTATTCAAGGGATTTATCTAAGAGATAACGTTCACGAGGCTTTAGATTAGACGATGGTGGTTTTAAACAGAATATTCAAGGGGGGCCAACAGTAGCAACATCAGAATGTTCCTCATGGCCAGGCAGGTTGAGGGAGCAACGATGGAGGCCAATCGGGCTAAGGCCATTAGGTCCAACGACAAGGCCATCCCAGATTCAGATAGTAGGGCCAGTAATAGGAGAATTTTATAGGCCGTTGCTTTCTGTGCGGGGAGGAAGGCCACAGGAGAGTAGAGTGCCCACAACAAAACTGAGTACAAGCACTAGGAGCTCAGCAGATTCAACAGGCGCCATTACCACCTCTAGCATCTGTTCCAGTTGTTCAGCCTCAACAGGGACAAATGCAATACGGATGAGTTTGCAATGTCTAGAATGCGGCGTTACCATAGGGGTAGAAGCCCCCACCAGCAGTTGAGTGTAAGTTCCCTATCCATGGGTGTATAGGTCGGGTGTTATTTGATATTGGAGCATCCCAATCATTTATAGCCGTTCAATTTGCACGAACGATAGGATTGTTAGAGTCTATCGATGGTCTTTTAATGTGCATAGATTATCCTTTTGGCAATGGGGCGCTTATTCACTCCATTTGTAGAGTAATGGAGATAAATGTAGGAAGATTGTGTTGAGATGTTGATTTACTTGTGATGGATATAATTGGGTATGGCGTTATTCTGGGGATGCACTGGTTGGCAAAATATCGAGCGATGGTAGATTATTTTAGGAGGTCGATTGTAGTTTCCATTCTAGGCCAGTAAATGTTTTTAGTTTCCATGCCTCTTCCATAGGGAGGTTCGAGTAATCATTTGTATTATATTGAGGAGGAGACTTCGCAGGAAGTGCTTGTTTCCTTAGATTCGATTCCGGTGGTCAGGGAGTTCGCTGATGTTATTCAGGAAATTCTAAGCTTACCTCCTAGTCGTGAGATCGAGTTTGTGATTGATCTAGTGCCTGGGACTAGGTCGATTGCTAGAGATCCTTACTGTATCTCTCCCTTGGAGATGATTGATTTACGTGACTAAATCCATAAACTTTTGGGGAAGGGCTTTATTCGTCGGAGTACATCACCATGGGGAGCCCCTGTGTTGTTTGTAAATAAGAGGTATGGTTCTCTATGATTGTGTGTAGATTACCGAGGGTTCGATAAGGTAAAAATTAGGAATAAGTGTATGTTACCTAGAATCGATGATTTATTTGATTAGTTGAGAGGAGCCTCTTACTTCTCAAAAATGTATTTGCGTACAGGATATCACCAGCTTCATATTAGAGAGTAGGATGTCTCTAAGAATGCGTTTTTGACCCGATATGGATCCTATGAGTTTTTGGCTATGCTGTTTGGGTTAACAAATGCCCCTGCAGTGTTCATGGATCTAGTGAACAAGGTCTTTCAGGATTTCTTGGACCAGTTTGTGATTGTGTTCATTAATGATATCCTTGTCTATTCTCAGACAAAGGGCGAGCACGCGGAGCATTTGCGGTTGGTTCTGCAGATATTACAAGACCATCAGTTATATGCCATGTTCGAGAAATATAGATTTTTATTTTAAGAAGTGCAGTTTTTGGGTCACATAGTATCAGAGAAGGATATTTCCATGGATCCAAGTAAAGTTGCAGCGGTGAGGGAGTGGGGTTAGCCCATAATACCGACAAAGATTTATAGTTTCTTGGGTTTGGCCGGCTATTATCATCGCTTTATTAAGGTCTTTTAAAAGATTACAGGCCCTTTGACAAATTTAACCCGATAGGGGGTATAGTTTGTATGGGATGATTCCTGTCAATTAGCATTTGATGAGCTAAAAGATGGATTGATGTCGGCACCCATTCTCGCATTGACTAAAGAGGGAGTAGAGTATTTAGTCTTTATGGATGCATCTCTCCAGGGTTTAGGGGGTGTTCTTCAGCAAGAGGAGAGGGCTATTTCTTATGCGTCCTATAAGCTCAAGCCCCATGAAAGGAATTATACTACACATTATCTGGAGTTGGTTGCTGTAGTCTTTGCATTAAGAATATGGAGGAATTATTTCTAGGGGGAGAAATTCTGTCTTTTCATGGATCACAAGTCGTTGCAATATTTGTTCACCCAGAAAGATCTAAATATGAGCCAGCATAGGTGGTTGGAATTTGTAAAGGATTATCAATTTGATATCCGATTCCATCCAGGGAAAGCTAATGTAGTAGTTGACGCATGGAGTCATCGAACCACTGGGCAATTAGTGAAATAATGGGAACCCAAGTGGAAGGAACTTAGCCAGGATGATGCAGTGGACAGAACATATATGGCAGTATTAACAGTCACACCGGAGATGGTGATACGGGTGGTGAAAGATCAATCTGAAGATAAGGATTGCCAAGATATGGTGCATAAATTATTGACGAAGGGATTGGAATCCTACTCTATCATTTCTGAGGGGGGATTACATTTCAACGAGAGATTGGTAGTTTCGGATGATAAGGATTTGCGGCATGCTGTTATGTCAGAGTCTAACGGGTCGAAATTTATGGTCCAACTAGGTGGAGACAAGATGTATCAGGACATGCATCGTCAATACTGGTGGGCAGGTATGAAAAGGGATATAACTGAGTTTTTCTCCCAATGCACCACTTTCCAGGTAGTGAAAGTGGACCACCAATGATCTTTTGGAATGTTGCAACCGTTGAAGATTCTAGTATGGAAATAGGAAAGCATCTCCATGGATTTTATCACGGGATTACCTATTTTGTAGCCTAGTCATGACTCCATTTGGGTTATAGTAGATCGTTTGACTAAGTCAGCACACTTTTTACTTGGAAGAACGGATTTCATGACTGCGCAATATGTCCAGCTTTTTATTACAGAGATTATACAATTGCATATGGTACCGATCAATATTGTGTATTTATCTCCCATTTTTGGCAGAGTTTTCAAGAAGCAATGGGAACTGAATTGTGATTGAGTACTGCATGCCATCCCCAAACCGATAGGAAAAATAAGCGAGTAAATCAGATGTTGGAAGTTATACTCCATATGTGTATGTTGGATTTTGGGGGAAGTTGGGAGCAATACCTACCGCTGGTAGAATTTTCTTATAATAATTCTTACCAATTTACCATAGGTATAGCTCCTTATGAAGCATTGTACAGTCGCCCATGTCGTTCGCCCGCTTGTTGGTTAAAAGTTAGTGATAATAAACTTCTTGGATCGAAAGTGATCCAAGACACTTTAGTGAAAATTAAGTTGGTTCAAAACTTCATATGCATTGCACAAGACCGAAAAAAAAGTTAGGCCAATGTAGACCGTGGACACGTGGAGTTAGAAGTAGGAGACCAAGTGTTGCTAAAGGTATACCCGATGAAAGGTGTAATGAAATTTGGGAAGAAAGGCAAGCTTACGCCAAGGTATGCAGGGTCTTCTCCAATTATTGAGAGAATTCGTCCTATAGCCAACAAACTTTATTTTCCAGAGCATTTGTAGAGAATCCATAATGAATCCCACGTTTTATCCTAGAAAAAGTATCGAAAAAGTGAGAGGGAATATTGGCATCTTCCATTAGAAGAAATTGAGTTGAAACCTGATATCTTGTATGAAGAACAACCAGTTGCCATTTTAGACCGTAGGCTACGATCGAAGGTCATGCCTTTAGTTCGAGTCCAATGGGGGCACCATAACGCCAATGAGTCAACGTTGGAATGAGAGGACGATATGAGTGCCAAATATCCTTACCTCTTTCCATAAGGTACGCTTGAATTTCAAGCACAAAATTCCTTTGTAAGGGCGGAGTATGTAATACCCCTTACTTTCGTGTATTTATTTTTATATTAAATTTCCTAAGGCGTGTGTGATTTAATATAATTGAGAATTAAAATGAAAATTTAACATGAATATTAATTTGGGCAGAATAACTAATATCTATGAGAATTGTATATTTACTAGTGTGATAAGGTAAATATAATTAGGTTGCATACTATTACGTCGCATGTGTGTATTAGCGGCAGGAATTAGTTAATTCTCAATCGGGGTGTATTTGAGTGAGTTGTAGGAGTTTGGGATGTGATTTTTAGTTCGGAGTCTCGGATGATAAATTGGCATGCACGGTTGATCTCGGAAGGGTCGATATAGTCAAAATGATTGCCCGGGGGGTTTTATTTGGGTTCTGACGTCTTTTTGGCGAGTTTGAATCGAATTGGGGTATACGAGTCATTTTAAGTGTGTATTATCATTTAAAGTTGGGGTTAATAGAGAATGGGTTATTAGGCAATCTCATTGTGAGGGAAAAATCGTTTGAGAGAGAGAGAGAGAGAAAGACTTGAGAAAGAAAAGAAAAGAGGAGAAAATCTTGGGGCTTTGGAAATTTTTTGTTAAAGCCGTGATTTCGAGGAAGATTCAGACTCTACGAATTTGAGGCAAGTGATTAAACTTGTTAAATGCTTATGTGCGTGATTTATTTCATAATTTGTGGATAAATTATGGTGATGTTGAATATATATGAGAAACCCTATATTTTGTGTTGAAATCTATCATTTGATGAGTACATATGGGTTTGATGGTGTAAAAATGGTTGGGATTATATATAGGTTGATCTATGAAGTGAAAATTAGGTAAAAATGGGTTCCCGAGATTTAGGAAAAATTTCTAGGAACCAAATTTGAATAGGCTGGATCGGTTTGGTTACGGGCCTCGGATCGGTTCATTTTAACAGCGGATCGATTAATTTTCAATGCTCATCGATTTGGTTCGCCCCTCTCAGTGTAGCGGACTGGTTCGTTTTTGGGAACATTCGATTTGGTTCAATCGTGGCAAACTTTAACTCTTCTCTAACTCCTTTCCATTTGGTTTTTGTGTTTGGAAACCATCTAAAATAATATGACAGACGTGTTTATGAGTGAAAAAGGGGGATAATGTTATGACACTATGGTTGAGGAGACATCGAGTCAATTATGGAGGCATAGTCAGGAGTTTGTTATGGAAAATTCTTTCGTAAATACTCCTAGTGACAGAAATTTTCTTAAGGAAGGATACGAGAGAGTTGAGATGAGGTCGTGTGTCTTGCGAGTTGTTAAATTAGTGATTATTTATATCATATGTGTGATTGATGATCAATGTTCAAGTGAGTGATTAAATAATAAAGTATATTGGGAATAATTTTTTGGATTATCGGCTAGTGTAAGGTGTGGTATATACATGTAGCTGGGATTATTAAATATATACATTCGGATATGAGATGGTTTGTATATATGATGTGTATATATATCTTATGTGTATGATATATATATCTATTGTGTGTGGATATACCCCTCTAGTGCTATCGTGGGAAGTTACGCGATGTGGGTGAGGCCCATGGCTTGAGGAGCAGGGAGCGTATAGTCCCCAGGACATAGTGTCCATTTATTTATTGTGTGGCATTTATAAGGGGTACGGCATATTGGTTATGATTCATCTTATTTTCGATGAGAAACTATGATCCCTTGTATTTGTGATTTGGTTTATACTATGTTGGTGTGAGAGTCCGACCGCTAGTAACCTAGGATGGTATGTGGGTAATTCCCTAGAAGATGATAGCATTGTAGAGACTACATCCATTAAGTTAAAGCTCTGAGGGATGGTTATTATGCATATGTTATGTGTGTTATGTATGTGTACTTAATAGCAATGATTTATCTTATATAATAGTGAGACCGATATTATGCAGACTTGAAGATTATGCGAGGTATGTTATGAATAACAAGTGATAGTTATTAAGTAATAAATTGTTATATGATCATTTAGGATGAGAGTTAAATGATTACATTTTGGGTAAACTAGATATGCGAGTGTGGTAAATGCATATACATGAGGTGGAATTATCCCAGAGGAATTGGGGTAGCTTGATTAAGATTAAAATGCATACGTTTAGATGCATATTATAGTTGAGGGGTAAGGTTGAATCTCTAGAGTGTGTGACACCACTTTATATTATGAAATTGTGCATTCATAATTATTATGCATTTTAATTCACTTGCCAGAATATTTTTAAACCTCGGCATCTGACCCGTTTATATCCTCTCTCTTGCTTTCATTTATTATTATGTAGGTGTACCACCGCAAGGGCACCAAGGGTGATTATCCATTCCAGTGTCTATGGAGCTGTAACATGTGCGAACTGTTGCAGAGTTTTTGTTACAGTAGCATCCCTTTTTTTAAATATAGTTAAGGATCCATATTTATGAATCGGGTGTGTGTACCCAAGGGTTGTATATGTGTATATCTCCTATATTTTAGATACTTGTTATTGCATAGTCTGTTGCCCGACAGCTTATTCGAGTATATTCTTTTGTTATACACGTTATGCAAATATGATCACCTTCGGTTGTTGTATATAGTTTGATTGTTCTATATGTTTTGAAAAATACAAATTTGGCATCCGTTTATTCTGTTATTGGGAGGTAAGTTACTTTTAATTCTATTTGGCGGTTAGTTCTAAGAATGATCCACTTGTGATTCCTTTCTATCTTAATATAGGTATGGACACCCGTTATTATTATAAGTAGGGTGTCATAGAATCACTAATTGACAATTCCTGCAGCATAAATGTCATGAAGAATACCTTTTAGTTATTTGACTTGCACTACCACTAGCTTAGTATCTACCATTTTAAAGTTAAGAAATCTTCCAACTATGAATTTCTTTTTGCCATCATCTTGAGTCTTGTACTTCTTATCTAATGATTCCCAAATTTCCTTTACAGTCTTCATGGTATAACACACTTTATAGACTGAATTGTCGAAATAAGTGAGGACATAGTTTCGGCATATATATTCAGAATGTTTCCATGCTTCCACATCTTGAATTATCTCTTTTCATCTCCCTTCATAAGTAGGGGACATTCCTCACATAGGAACCTTGTAAAATGAAAAGTAGCAAGGTAGA
The DNA here is from genome assembly GCA_949130495.1 of Sambucus nigra. NCBI lineage: Eukaryota > Viridiplantae > Streptophyta > Magnoliopsida > Dipsacales > Adoxaceae > Sambucus > Sambucus nigra. The sequence goes on along the minus strand of OX422207.1, from coordinate 343,091,870 downwards.
ATTACATCTATTGTTGCTATTTCTTGAAATCAGTTCCTTTTAATGTTTTAGGCTTTTCCCCATAAGGCACAGTCATGGGTGCGACAAAAGTCATTTCATGAGAATACTCATAGTTTGTGAAACAGTAGTTGAACTTGTATCACCCATTTCTCTTAGAAAAAAAGTTCTATTAATAATATTGCCAATATTTAATTTTATTATTAAAACAGAATACAAAATTCTATTTGACAATTTTGATTGACACATTTATACATCTAAATATATGTACAAATCAAAATTTTTAATTCTAAACGAAATTTCTAAAATATATCTCAAAATATAATTAGACTAAAAATGGAAAACTATTTTATTAAATTTTCTATAATAAAAAAATTCAAATTTTCTGTAACAAAAAAGATTTTTATCACAGAAATTAAGAATCGGTGAAAAAGTTAAAATTTCTATAACAACGCAATTTTTTTGTACTTTACGACTAATTTTATAAATTAAATAGTACATAATAAATTCAAAATTATAGAATTACTAACAATTGTATTACATGAATAAGAAAACTTACTTATAAATGAGGACGATCGAACAACATACATAAACTGAGAATCCAAGCCCGGTGAATTCACAATGTGCTTAAGACGAATTAATTCCCTCCATAGTGCTAAATGTTGTAAATTATCGTCTCCCAAGATAATCGACTGCAAATCAAAATAAGCAGCACTACAATATTTTGATTCCGGCGAACTCAATTATGTGCTCTTTACTCAAACCATGAGCATGAATGCATTAACTAACAACAAAAACATGTCTAGAATAATGTAGGAACTGAATGTAATGTTTTTTTGGTATAAATGAACAAAGGGAATTTTTTTCGTATTTATAATTGAATTGATTTGTTCAATTTATAGTTTATTGGTTGACTATTCAAACAGTCAACAACTACAAACGGATGTAACTGTTGGGTCCAACCAATAACCCAAACAGGTTTAATTAAGGATTAAAACCCAACTAAGAAGTTTAATTTAATTGGACCAAATTGAAATTGATTTTATAAGCCTAAGCCTAAGTCCAAGCGCAAGCCCAAGCTCGATCTTAGCTCGGACCGGATCAAGATGATACGAGATGGCCGAACGGATGACACATGCATGTTGTCCTTTGGATCAAGTCCAACACAAGCATAGTGTAGGCCATATCCCTTTCAAAGAGTTGGGCTACCCCCAAAGAATCAAAACCTTAGTGTACATTTGTGGTTTTATTAACTCTTCATATTCCCACTATTCTACCAGTGTGGGACATGAGAAATACATACCCAAATTCATTAAACTTCATTACTTAATGGGTTACTTTGAGCTCAAATTTTTCATTCATTACTTATTGGTTTTAGACAAACAAATATGCTACGTTATACTCCTCATAGAGGGTAACATATTTGCTTGTGGTCCTGACGAAATCGGAATGCAGGTCAGATAATAAAATGAGCTTAAAATTGAACATTCGGACTTTTTCAAAACCCATTTACAACAAATAAATTTTAATTAAATATTGAAATTTCTCAACCATCCATTAATGGGAATTTAATTTAACAGAAACGCATCATTTTCATTAAAAAGTTATTAACCCCCCCCACCCCCCCCCCCCCCCCAAAAAAAAAAAAAAAGAAGAAGAAAATAAATAAAAAAGAAAACAAACCATCCTCTCTCTCTCTCTCTCTCACACACACACACACACACATATAATACACAACTCTCTCATACGTTTACCAACTACCACTACTCCAACCTCTCCCTACTAATCCTCGTAGAAAAATCAATGTAATCACCCTTGACCACTAAATTTGTCTATGTCGTCACACCCCATGATAAATCTATGAAAAATAATTAGTCAAGACAATTATGATTCTAATAGATATTTGAGATTGATTTGCAACCCAATACGTTCGTAAACATAAAAATTTAATACAAAGAAATTTGAGCTTGATTCGCAAATCAGTCCTACAACATATATGTAAATACGCAAGCACACACACTAATGTATATGTTAGAAATTAATGAAATGATATATAGAAAAATTAATCTAAGCTAATACATGTCATGTTAAAGGAATGTTGTCTTTTAAGCAGTATTTCTCTCTTTCTAGTTAAAGATCGTGAGTACACAACAGAGCTTGTAATAGAAATTGTCTTCAGAATACAATGTAGTTGTGACACTTGTTTGATGCCAACTATGTACATAGTGTTCAAACCATGAATACATTGAATCATAACCTAATGAAGAAAAAAGATAGGGGACATATAGAAAAGAACAAATCAATTTTTGGTGTCCAAAATAGAGGTCTGGAACTTTTTTTATGCCCATTATAGTGACTATTCATGATCAATCACATATTTTCATATCCCAACTCATCAACTGTTGGATCCTGTCTATTCAAACTTCTTTAAATCAAATGGTTCATATTTAACGTCTCATTATAATCGAATGGACGCACCACTATGGATCACTACAATTTAATTCAATGGTTTAGATTAACCCACTTGGCTTATAACATCCTTAGATCAAATCACTTCATCACAATCATCAATCTGATTGACTTTAATAAAACTAAAGGCTCCCATGCTCTGAGATACGATGCGCACATGTGAAGTACCAAATGCACCATTATAGAGACCAATTCTCCCTAAGTGTCTCAATTTCTCTTTTTTTCCATCGCGCAAAAGCTCGTTATGTGTCGCGATTGGTGTTGTTTTACACCATCGTAAGGCACCATATCTTAGCCACTTTGGTTATAAGTTAAATTGTTTTCATTTTTTTGATTTTTTCATATCCTTAAACTTTGTGGTAAAGTTTCTATGTGAGACTTTAGAAATTATACCCACTTCTTTTACACCCATTTTCTTAATTTCTCTCTATACAGGAACACCCAAAAAAGATGCCTACATAATAATAATACCCATTTATAATTTGAAAATTTTGAGCAATTCCCCACCCATAAGAAATAGTTCTTTTATTATAATGAATCGAAGATACAAGAGGAAAAGGACAATAACGAAGTTCTGTAGACATTATTGATGAAATCTAGTACATAAATGAGAAGTGTCTTTGTAATTTAAACTACAACTATGTGCAAATAATTCAAAGATTCATCAATATACTATGTTGAAAGTATCTGGAGACAAATACCCTTTGATGTGGGATTGAATCATTACATATGATGATATCTGTGGTAAAGAGTGTTCTGTTAGTTTGGACATTTATGGCGCTTTTTTATCCTGATTTTATGACTGCATTAAGATTAGACCTAGTTCCTCAGAAATCGACCACACTTTCGAAACTCATAAAGGTAAATCAACTTCTATGATTTTTCAAGTCACGTTTATATGACTTTTTAATAAGTGACCTTCATCCTCCATCATGTAGAAAACTAACAGTAGTGACATATGAATGGAACTTTATGTATAAGTTCATAGATCGAACTTCAAATATAATTTCCCAGTATTGCATAACTATCATTTATTTATTTTTTACCACATTGAACTTTGTCTATGTTGTGAAGATATATGTTGGGTTACCATTGAATATAGTTGACTTATTTAATAGATATCAATCTCATTCCTTTTGAGGTGATAAATATCATCTCTCTAATAAGACGTTTAATGATAGGATCTACTAATCTTTTGTTCCTTTCAACATAATCAATTGTAATTATTTCTTTCTTGAGTAATTGCCCCCAAATTTGATTTCTTAGACCAATGTGTTTGTATTTCCCATTATAAGTATTGCTTGAAACCTTATATATTGTATCTTAGTTAAAATAATTAAACATAATAGCAGAAAATGAGATTTTTCATAAAGGAATATCAAATAATAATTTTATAAGTCATTCCACTTCACCAAATGCATTTGTCGGGGCTATGAATTTTGATCTCATTGTTGAATCAGGGACATACATTTGCTTCTTAGATCTTCATGAAATATTCACTCCTCCTGGTGTAAATATCCAACAAGTAGTGGACTTTGATTTTGATTCATGTTTATTCCAACTATAATTACTATATCCTTCTAATACAGATGGATACCCAAAATAATGTAAGTCATAATCCATAGTCCTATTCATGTATATAAGCACCCCACAACTTGCATTCCAATGCTCTTATCTTCGATTACCTATAAATCTACATAGTAATCTTATTGCCTAAGTAAAGTGTAGTATAGTACAATGTATGGCATATATATGACTTCCAATGACACTTGCATACTTAGATTGATCAATTGTGCCCCTAGTATTTTTCATTAGTTTGATACTAGGATCTACTCTTGTGGCCTCTGTCTTAATTTCAAAATTATTACATCTCTTAACAACTTTTTCAATATGGCGAGATTGAGATAATACTAATGTATTATTTTTTCTCATTATTTTGGGTTAATTACACCTAGGGCCACTAAACTTTGTCCCTATTGGCACTTCCGCCCATTCTTTCAATTTTTTTAATTTATAACCTGTAGTTTCACTGACAGTTCAATTGACCCAAGAACGTGATGGGCGTCTATTTTTTGGCGAGAGATGGCTCACGTGAGTTGCGTGTGTGTTGTAATTGAGGGTATGTTGGCCTTTTCAGGGGTTAAATTTAACGTTTTGACCGTTTGTTTCTCAAAACCAAATCTGCAGGTGGAGAAAAAAGGCATCTTGAAGGAAAGAAGACAAATCAGAGAAGAAGGAAGAAAAAGGAAGAATGAAGAAAGAGGAAGAAGGAAGAGAGAAGAAGGAGGAATAAACTAACCATGGAAGGAATATGCTACTCTGGAAATTCCACTGCTATTCGTACATCTTGGACGGATTCCAACCCTGCAACGAGGTTTCACTCTCGCTCATCTTGTGGATACTTTGTATGGAAAGATCCCCCAATGTGTCCAAGATCAAATAACATTATTCACGGTCTTCTTCGATAGATTCGGGATCTCGAGGCTCATGTGGGTAGAAATAGGGGAAGACACAAGTTTTGTTATATGGGTTGTGTACTTTATATGTTGTTGGTATTTGTTTTATGTTTTGTTATGTGGGTCAATACTAATAATGTGCAAAACAAATTGGAACTAAAGTAATATGCTTTGGATGTACTAAAGAAGTTATGCATCAATGAAATGAAATTTATGCAGTAATGTTGTTTGCAAACATAAGCCTACTAGACTTTAAGCCCCACAAAAAAGGTTGATTCATAACATTAAGTTACAAAAATCACAGCCAATATTAGAGAACCCAACCAAAAAATAGGACAATGTGCAAACATTTACTAAAGTTCACCAAACAACAATAAAGAAAAGCAAACTGCATAGAAATCTTCAATCCATCAACTTTGTGTAGGTAAAGGGGGCCGTGAGGGACCTGGTGTTAACACCTTAGCTGCTGCACCACATTTCCTGGCCCTCACCTACATAAACAAACATATTCAAGTGTTAGGCACCATATTCTATTGAAGTAAAGAAACATATACAATTGAAAAGGAATCACATTAAATGAAAAATGAACTGCATTTAGTATTAAACTTACCGTACCAACTTTCTGTCCTACCCCACTTCCACCAGGAACATCCCCACTTATAGCAGCCACATTAGTGTTTTTTGTATTATTTGGACATCCTCTCTTGTTATGCCCATGGCCCCCATAAACTTTGCATGTCATTATATCCCCGTTCCTCCATAGTTTGAATAGATTTGCAACAGGTGGTTCCTCCTCCTCTTTGCCCTTTAAGGTCTTCCAGGTTGTGTTGTGTAAACTGGAAGGAGGATGGTGTTCAAATTTGACTTTGTCCATAAATCTCTTCCATTTATTGGGTTGAGCAAGTTAGAATAGGTGTTTATATAAGTATGCACATACTATGTTTTGCCCACATATTTTTCAGCTTCTTCTCCCAAGTAATGCAGGGCAACAACCATATGAGAGCATGGTATACCTTTCAAATCCCATCTCCTACATTCACATGTAGTAGCAACAAGATCTACAAAATATTGCACTCCCTAGGGACCAACTATCTCAAACTTCTGATCACTATTCCACCTTATTATCCATATAAATGATTCCTATTTGGATTTCTCCAATCCCTTTTTAACTTTTAAACAAATAATACCACCCATGTAATTCCACTTTTTATCTATATTTTTGGGTTCTCTCCATCAAATTGATTATAATTTCTTCTAACATCGTAATTATTGGCTCGATCCTTACCTCATTTATGTTGACATTGAAGCTATCACAAAGATTATTGAGAAGCATGTCACTCTTGCTAAAAGTGCTAAAGTGTGACCTACTCCAATACTTAGCATGCATGTCTTATTGCCAGTCATATGTCACTGTCATCTATTACCTTTATCTCTTTTATTATGTTGTTGAATTAAGGAACTATTATTTCTCTTGCTACTTTCCAAACTAGTGTTTCTAACGTCAATCCCTTAAACTCCCCCTTGAAGTTAGTGTAAAGATGCCTTACACACTACCTATGCTCAGAGTTTGGGAATCTCTCCTCCAATGCATGTACTAGTTCCTTTACAATGCATGATACCCAATACATATGGATGTCAAAGTGTACATTATGTGCATAGAAAGTGTGCAGATTACCTTTTGTTTGTCTGAAATGAAGGTGTACACTTTGGAGTTGGGAATGATCAAGTCATCCTCCAATAGTTTGAAAAACTAGCTCCGTGATGTCTTCATTTCCTTTTCCACAATAGCATTCAAGTCCCACTGCAGTCATCAAAATAGCACCAATCTATCCTTTTAAATGACAATCATCTAAGCCAATTAAAGGCCTACAATTCTCTAAAAATTCATTCTTTAAGTCCCCCCAACAGATACACATTCTTTTGAAAATATATTTACCCTCCTACTCTGAAGAAAACTTCAACCAAATTGTTGTTCATGGATTGGTTCTCTAGAACTCAACAATGTATTACCAAACATGTTAGATTGATCATTATTTTTCTCATCTATCATTGCAAAAGATTTCTTCCTTGCCCTATAGATTGGTGATGTGCTAACTTTCACATTATAGTCCTTCTAAACATATTCTTTGAAATATTGAATAGGACAAGTAAGATTTGGCCTGAGCTTCTCAATATACCTTTATGCCAACCATTCGGAGTTCACATGTTTAACCTCAAATGACTTGTTGCAAGTATGTATATCCATAAATACCTTAATTTCCATAGTATCCTCACATTGAACTTGGGAGTCATAAATGACCCATGGGCAGCCTGCTTTACATATCACCGTGACTTTCGCCCTGTCATTCTTAATAAATGTGAGTTGTTTACCATTTTTATGGCATATTCACTTACTGTATCCCTAAAAATTCTAACATTAGTGAATACTATCCCCAATTTAAATTGGGGGCAATGAAGGTCCCCGCTAACTCATTATAGTCTTCCCCGTATTTTTTTTTGCAGTAGACTTCCCATCATGGCCCTCCTCTCCTAATGATGATGTGGTTTGAAGTTCATCTGAAGGGGTATAGTCAGTGTTAGTGTCTAAATTTGTATTGGATGACACCCAATCATTTACACCCTTCTCAGCTCCTTAGCCTTCATTTGCACCATTACCTTCATTAACATCCTTACCTTTATCTCTATTTTCTCCTTCCCTTTGGACATTATCTACATCATTTTCACTCTCAAAGCGCACCCTATCAGTTGTGTACTTACCAAGATTATCATAAGTTACACTAAAAAATAAGTCATCAATGCTTTCCAAATCAGATGTTTCAGTATTTGCTTTAAAATATATATCCACTTCAAATTCATCTTTAACTTCACACTCCACCTCCACCTCCACTTCACACTCACGAGGCACTTCTCTAGCATCTAAATGTTCAACTTAAAGTACCACAACATCTTTCTTGTTAGCATAATTTTTCAAGTTCATTGTTTCAACATCATTGCTTATAGGCCTGAGTATTTTCAACTGACTGTCACCACTTGCTAAGAAATGAATTGTGCAGTTGGATGTATACCCTAACTCCTTCAGCATTAGCGTTATTTCAATGCATGACATCTTATCAACATGACAAAAATCTGCATATGCAACATCCTCCCTTCATACACCTCATCACCAACTAATTTAAGCTTCCCTCCATAGTAAAGCGTAATTGTTAAGTACTCAAATAATTTCTCTATAAAAACAAAAAAAATGGATTTGATGAAGAACAAAATTGGAGAAAAAAACAACAATAAAAGAAATTGTTGTAGTTTGAATGGGTGACATGTATGAGAAAAAAGAATGAACAAAAAAACATGCCTCCTTTTCAACTAAATGAAAAGGTTGAATAATGACATGCATCATAAATAACAGTAAAAAAACCCAACTTTATTGAACTTTAGCAATAAAAAAATTATCTTTTAATGGTTCTATGCTACACATTTGTTGTTTAAAGGTTGAAAACATTGAAACATTAACAAAGGACCAACATGTAACACAATCACAACATGAAATATTTGAATAACATCAAATAAACACAATAAACGCAATAAAATATACCATAGATTAGAGTTTTAAGACCTTCATCCGCATCGAACATGTATTTCCTCAATTCACAGACCATTCCAAGTAATCTCCAACCGAAATCAGTGAACGAATGATTTGTCAGACGATAATCTTGAGAGTTAGGGTTTTACCTTCTTTTTTTTATTTCTTTAGATAATTAAACGTTTCATTTTACCCTTAAAAAGACCATCATACCCTCACTTACAACACACGTGCAACTCATGTGAGACATCTCCCGCTAAAAAAATATGTCCATCACGTTTTTAGGTCATTTAAACTGTCAGTGAAACTACAAGGTGTAAATTGAAAAAATAGGGGGAAGTGCTAATAGGGAAAAAATTTATGGGGCCTAGGTTTAATTATCCCCGTTATTTTTATAAGGGTTAATAAAGAATCAACCCGATCCGACTCACGAGTTAGTTGTGAAGTGCAATGGAACAACCTAAATAATTTTTTAATCCAATTTTATTATTATTTAACATTAGACTTATCAGCGTGTGATTCTAATTCAAACTACATGATGTCAGACCCAAGGGAAGTGCTCGAAGGCCAAGTAAATAGGGCTACTAACATAAAGGCAACTTAAGTACTTAATTGTACAATGCTCTCAAAATATGGGACAACATACAACCTTCCATAACAAAAGGAGGGAGTGAGATGAATGCTGAGTCGGAACTATACAAATATATAGTATAGAAATGAACGACATAAGGAATACTCACACGCTACGTCTACATGCATGTCAAAATACCGTATATATATACTATTACATATTATGATGTATGGAACCGTTCTATTCCAAAACTTTTATTTTTTTCGCATATTCTCTTTGTTCCTACAAAACAATCATTATGTTTCATTATGCTTTAAAACTAGCATTTTTCTCATTAAGACACCCGCCTAAACGAATAACATTTGTTCGAAAATCTTCCATTTACTTAATGTTCATTAACTCACACCAGAGTCACTTAACCATTACCTAAGACTTTCTTTCAGCACACACAGATGTCGTGTTACAAAATATTCATGAACATTGATAGCCTTACAGAATACACACTTGTGTTATTATGGGTTTAAACCTCATTAGGTAGCTTAATGACCCATTAATTCACCTTGATTAACCATTTTTCCCTTCTTATGGACAATAATAAGTATTCTCAATTTACTTGTCCAGATTACACTAATTGGGACCTTAAACATCCCCACAAATTAGGTTATTTCTATCTTATAACGCATTTCTTATCATGTTCCCGATTACGTCATTATCTTTCAAATTTATTCAATAACCACAGTTTCACGGTTAGTAACGTTGGGTCCTTTCACCACTAGGGACATCATGCCCTTCTTAATTTTTTCGACATCATCCGAATATTCCATTATCTTTTCAATGTGTTCAACATTATTCCAATCTTTACATTAATCCATATTTATTATCTTTTATGAGCAAAAGACAAAAGCCAGACTTAATCATCTATGTCCTGCTTTACACTTGTAAAATCATATCTTTTTCCTGAAGTCCCGTTTTATCACCCACAACATCGATTTTATGCCAAAATCATTTACTGTTTAAGGACAGATATCACTTTCCCCCACAATAGTGTAATATCATTCGCTTTCATTTTTAGTTCATCAAAATGTTCCCTTTTAAGTAAATTTACAAATTTACTCCTTTATTTACAAAACTTGCAATTTAATCCTTTAACAAGTGTCATTTTTTAAAAATGGCAATTTAAGTTTCCGACTCGACAGTTAAACACATTGTGCCATTTTTAACAATTTTTCAATATCTCCTTGGACTAAACTTTCACATTTAACACTGCAACACATTTGATATATAATTTCACACATTTTACATATTAAAGTCCCATTTGACACATATTTGGTATGTACACTTTCTTCTTGGGTTATCACATCTTAATACCCAATTAACCATTATTTACATATTTAAAACCTTTAACCTCCATTATTAAATTTTAACCCATAACTTATGAAAAATCCATACTTTTCACATGTTTACACATTAAATCCATTTTACTTTATACATGAGCTTAACATACCTTAAAATACCTATTTAAGTTAAATCTCATTTATCCCCATTTAACACAATTATCTCACATAGGAAAACATACTTTATTTTCATAAAATATCTTAATCAAGCCTAATTTATTGCTTTTCACAAAATCATATTATTTTCTATAAAGAACATCATTTAACATATTTTATTTCATAAAATGTTTGAAGAACATTATCTGAAATTTCTAAACTTTTAAAACCCATTTGAAATCACTTCTTTGAAACCCGTATTCTACACACATTAAACCAAATATATATAAATAAGAACACTAAAATTTAACACAAAATAAACATATGTCAAGATTAGTTTATTCTAACCTCTAAAGACTCCAAATGGTGATAGAGAGGTTGGTGTAGGAGTGTGACACCCCGCCTAATTAAATAGAAGGTGATGAGGCCTTTATTAAATTAAAATAAGATTTACAATATGGTTCATTCTTAGCATCACTGTCGAAAACTAAATTAATTAGTAATCACCAACTAGTTAATTAAGCTGGTGCCAAATTTTATCTTGCATCAAATAGATAGATAACAATATGCGAAAACTGAATTACAACATTCACACAATACTAGAGTCCCAAAATATCTCAAGTACATAAATAAATAAAGTCTTGCTGAATAAACCATAGGCTAAAAATCCCAAACCAAATAATGAATCCAACTAAAAAAGAATATCTAAATACAAGTCTGAAACTGAAATGCTAAATGAATAAAGTCTCAAATGGGTCCAACATGCCCAAACTAAAATACTAAAAATAACTCTTATGCTAGGAATGAAATGATAGATGCATCTAATAAAAACTCTGCAAGCCTCCACAGTGCTGCAGCTATTCGTCCCTCTAAGGAATCAACAAGTCTGGTGTCCCTGTGGCTGGACATAAAAGGTTTTGAAAAGATTTTATAGCAACGGTTAGAACCCAAAACATTTTGAAAATATTTAGCAAGTATATATCACAATCTAAAATTAGTTATTTATTACACATGCTAGGTTCACGTACACTCTCTTGAGTTTTCTCACCTCTTAACTATTATGCATGCCTAAAATTCTACTTAGCCCACCTAGCCATTCTACCCAAGCAAACTAGACTTAGATATTTCTTAATATGAACACGTCTCTATTCACGTATCGCCCATACAGTACATTACCCATTGTTTAACGTTTCTCATACGTTATAAGAGTTGAAATTAACATTTCACTTATATTCCCATTATTCAATTAATTAAGTGTCTCTACTTAATTCCATCTTTAGATATACACTATCAAACTGTCTACTGTGACACGTAAGTAGAATATTCACATTGGTGTATATATATATAGGTAATATTATCTAATGAAAAGAGTGGAATTACAACTTATAAATGTGGAACATATATATTTATATGTTCTTCGAATTCTTCTGAGTAGTCGTATACAATTTTATATTGAATACGTAGTTGCCTTTTTAGAAAATCTTTTTCACTTTGCATAACACAGAAGTTTTAAATCTTATAAGTTTTAATTCCGCTCTTTTCGTTAAATAATATTACTTATTATTATTATTATTATTATTATATATATATATATATATATATATATATATATATATATATATATGTCATTGCGGTGTCTCTCAAAAGGACCACCGTGAAACATGGGCATAGTCTGCTATCAGTCCAAGTACATCTCGTCGAACCCCACAATCAATCAACCAGCAGTAGAGGCGGACATAGTTCTAAGCCTTTCGACTACGCACACACCTAACGTACTTAAACGACATGCCTGCCACACTAATACATGACACATAGTGAGCCTCCCTAAGTTCTGGGGCACAAATCCTGACCTCCTTGGAATCAGTAAGGTAGGATCTCCCACTACACGAGAACCTCCTTGATAGCAGGCAACGAAGGTATGTCAACCTATATATATTTAGTAGGTACTCACACAACCTAATTATCATCATTTCTACGTAGTATATATATATATATATATATATATATATCACTCTAATACTCATTGTACATTCAATTTATGATTATTCTCACTATCGCATTTCATGGAGTATTGTTCTCTACTTTAAGGATCCTAGTTACCCCTTGTTTTATTTCAGTAGCTAAGTCTTCCTTACCCCACTGGTTCATTCCATAATCTCATTCACGCTTTTGCGTAATTACATTCTCATTGTCGGGAATTAATTACATTATCATTTAATCGCATTTAATCATCGTCTTAATTCTATTGATAAGACTTAATTCCCATAACCCTATTATGGCCTACTGATATATAATAGATCCCTCATTATATTCTAACAATGTCCTAAAAGTTTTCCTGGCAACAATTTAGGAGTTCTAAGCTTAAAAGAAGAATTCACATGTTTTCTAGAAAACCGAATCGATTCGCTAGGAGGCTGAATCGATTAGCTTTCCGAATTAATTTTCCAGGAGGCTGAATCGATTCGCTTTCTGAATTAATTCACCTATGGGCCGAATCAATTCTCTTTCTATAGATTCATCTTCTTCCTTACACAAGGGTATTTTTCACCATTAACACCCACATAACTTATATATTTCTTCGCCACATTTGAAACCAATTGTCCCTAAACATTTCTACATGCATTAGGATGATTTCTAACGTAAATACAACATCAAAACCTTATAATTTTCATTCAAGAAGGGATTTAAACATCTAATCCTCAAAACCCTAGGTTTTTATGTTATTCCACAATTATTCATCAAAAACCCAAATTTAATTCGTGGATAATAACAAAAAATATCTAATTTATTATCCTCAACTGGTATAAAATCTTTCTACATGCAATTCCTACCCAAACATGCATTTAAATCATTATTTTCTTCCAAAAACCATTACTTTAATCAAAATATGTTGAAACCCTAGCCACTTGGGTATTATAACTTCAAATAACTTGTACATAAACACTTGCCTTTGATGAGTAGGGTCTGATTTCGTGGCTTGGTGATGTATTTAATTGTCTTATCTTTCAATCATCACTCCTAGGTTGTTTGTGGTGCAAGATTGAGATGAAAAGCTCCAAGAATCTCTTCAAAAGCTCTAAGGACTCTCTCATTTTTCTTTCTAATGGTTTCCTTTGATTTTAAACACTCTTAACCCTAACCCTTTTTTTTATCTAATATCTTATATAAGGTTGGGAAATTCGTAACTCCTTCTACCTAGACTACTAAAAGAATAAAGGGTCAAATAGTAAAAAGTCCCTCAAATATCTTTTAATACACATTTAGTCCAAGCCTTTTATTTTGTACCAAAAAGTCATGTATTCTCTTAATTGTAAAGGTCCGCACCAGCGGCATGGTAAAGGACTTTTTGGAGGATTGGACTAAACATGTATGAAAAAAAATTTGAGGAACTATTTGGTATATGCCCCAAGAATAAATTACCCTTATACGACCTCGGTTTAGTCTAAAAATTCCTCGGGATCAAATCAATACCCCCGGTTATACTATTTCGACTATTTTGACCATTTTAAAATCATATGTGACCTCAAAATCATCTGTCGAGAAACTCTACATAATTATTCCATCTCGACCCCAAATTAGTCTACACGCGAATCCTGATTGAGATAAATCCAATTATTCAGTATAACTCGATATTACACGTAATAATTTCTATACGTTATTTACTATTCACTTAGTAAATTAAATTCATAATATTAAGCATTATCTCACTCATGATTAATACATAGTCAGCACATTATTACTCATTTTAATTAAATTACTTCTCTCGCGTAATTTAAAATGAAACTAATTAATTATCAAATTAATTAAATTCAAATACTCAAAAATACGGGGTGTTACATACTTCCCCCCTTACAAAAGAATTTTGTCCCTAAAATTAGTTCATACCTGCGATAAACAACTCTGGATACGACTCTCGCTTGTCATCCTCCCGCTCCCAAGTAGACTCATCAACACAATGGTGTCCCTACTGAACTCTGACTAGTGTCCCCACCTTAGATCATAGTTTACGCTCACTACGATCTAGAATAGACACAGGTCTCTCATCGTATGAGACGTATGGATGAAAATCAATCTCCTCGAGTTGAATGTGACAAAAAGCTCTCTCACTTCTTCTTTACTTCTTTAGTGACAACACATGGATCACGTCGTGTAATCGCTAAAGATGCTCTGGTAAACCCAGTCTATAAGCTACTAGTCCCACCCTCTCAATAATAGGGAAATGTCCCATATATCTCGACGCTAGCTTACCTTTATTGCTGAATCTCATGATCCCTTTCATGGAAGACACAGGTACCAACACCTGATCCCCAAACTCTAACTCCACGTGCCTTCGATTGGCATCAGCATAACTCTTCTCCCTATCCTGAATAATCTGAATCCATCCACAAATTAGCTCAATCTTGGCAGTCATTTCCGGTATCAAATATGGCCCCAAAAACTTGTTATTCCCCACCGCTAACCAGGAAGTGAGAGAACAAAAGGGTCTCCCATACAATGCCTAAAACGGTGCCATGTCGATGGTAAATTGGTAAGAGTTTTTATACGTGAACACTAGAAATAGAAGGTATTTCTCCGATCCTCCCCTAAAATCCAGAATGCACATGCTCAACATGTCCTCTTGCATTTGATTAACCCTCTCAGTCTGTCCGTCTGTCTGTGGATGATAAGTGGTACTTAACCGCAAGTTTGTACCCATGGCCTCATGGAAGCTCTATTAGAAGTGAGATACAAAGATCTTATCTCTATTGGACATAATGTTAATCGGCACCTCGATGAACAGCTACGCATATTGACTTATCTCATAGTCGGTGCAGACCGATAAGAAGTGGGTCACCTTGGTCAATCTATCCACCATCACCCAAATGGAATAGTAACCCCTATACGAAATCGGTAGACCTATAATAAAATCCATCGATATACTCTCCCACTTTCACATGGGAATATCCAATTTCTATAGCATCCCTCAAGGTCTCTGATGGTCAACTTTCACAAGATGACAAGTAACACACTTCGAGACAAACTCTTCTATGTGTCTCTTCATTTTTGCCCACCACTATTATCTCCTCATGTCCTGGTACATCTTATCCCCTCCGAGAGGTACCACAAACCTCGAACCATGGGACTCATTCACCATAAAATGCCTCAGATTCTCATCCTACGGTACAATTAATATCCCATTAAAATGTAGAGCTCCCTCCGAACTAATCGAGTAAGAGTCCGCACCCTCAGTAAATAACTCCCGCACCCTGTCCAGATAGAAATGATCCTCTACCAGTACTTTCACTACTCGTATCACAACCTCAGGAGTGATAGATAACACTTCCATACATTCTCTGAGGACCTCATCATCACGTTGAAGCTCACTTCACTTCTCTTTCTAGACCTCCGCTAACTCTCCAGTAGGTCGTCGACTCAACGCGTCTGCTACCACATTAACCTTACCAGGGTGATACTGTATATCAAACTTGTAATCCTTCACAAACTGTAGCCACCTCCTTTGCCTCATCTTCAAATCCTTATGTGTGAAGAGATACTAAAGTGACTTATGGTCCAAAAACAATGTAAAATTCTCCCCCAATAGATAGTGCCTCTATATCCTCAGGGAAAAAACAACCGCTGCTAACTCAAGGTCGTGGGTGGGGTAATTCTTCTCATGGGGCTTAAGATTTCGAGATGCATAAGCTATGGAACTCTCCTCCTTGTGCAATACACCCCCAAGTCCCTACAAGTATGCATTAGTGTAAACTCGATACACCACCCCACTCCTAGGGAATGCAAGTACTGATGCTAACGTCAAGTTATCCTTCAGCTCATTGAAGGCCATCTGACATTGGTAACTCCTCACAAACGTGTGACACCCCGCCAAATTAAATACCTGGCGATCATCTTTTATTAAATTAAAATCAAGGTGAACAGTTGGTTCATTACTTAGCATTACTGTCGTAAAAATAAACTTTTCCAAATTAACACCCTAATTAATTAAGCTAAGTGTCAAAACCATTTTTAACTTTTCTAACCAAATTGAAATTTTAAAGAAAAACTTATTTATTTAATTATTAACCACATTTTCAATAAGTAAGAATCATACAACAATTATCCTGGAACATAATCCAATTACTTTAAACATTCAACATCCAAAATCCCAACATTTAAAACTAAATGTAAAACATACATGCTGAATAAATCCCAAAGTAACAGTACTAGAAATAACTGAAATACAAATGTCGCAACAGAACAGATAAATAGTGGAAAGGGCGACACATGCGCCAATAACTGAGAATCATAGGAGTGGAATCAAGTAAATGAAATCGTCTAAACAAGTGGCCTGCAACTCCCACCTAAGCTGCATCTCGTTTCTTCCAAGGGATCCTAAGCAAGACGCCCCTGTGGCTGGGCACCTGTAGTACATACATATATATACAAGAGAGAGAGAGAGAGAGAGAGAGAGAGAGAGAGAGAGAGAGAGAGAGAAACGGGTCAGAGCCCGATAGTGTATATGATTTAAAAATTGTTTAGCAAGTATTTAAATTGATACAGGCCAATGCAACAACATATTAGTGTGCCACTCTCTTGAGAAATTCTCACCTCTCTTCTAATGTGCACACCTATCGCACTAACCTTCCCAGTGGTCCAACTCATCATATATCATGCTATCCTTTCCCAATGATTGACTTATCTTAGCTTATTCGCAGGATTTAAAATTTAACGATTCAATTGTTTGAAAATAATATTTCAATTAGTGACCAAAGTTCTCAATTTTAACTTTAATAATCAATAAAGTTTTCCAGTGTCATATTATACTTTCTCAAAATAAGTATTTACAATTTGAGTCATCAACCATGTCCTACATATCAAATCAGAGTAGGCAATTCCAGATTTCAGAATTTCATATATATATTAACTACTCGTAAAATATATATATATATATCATAACAGTACCCCAAATAAAAACTATGGTGCGAGCATACTCTACTATCCAATTCCCGTATCACTCGTACTAAGGGAATACAAATTCGGAATCACTCTCGAACTATATTAACACATACTCAAAGAATATTGCGGCGAAGCATAGATTCCAAGTCTCTAAGAGGATGGCATATGTCTGCGTCTCTTAGGACCGTCTGAACTATCACTGCGATAACCCGTACCAAGGATATCTATACACAAACAATATGAGGCGAAGCACATATTCCAAGTCTCTAAGAGGATGGCACATACCTGCGTCTCTTAGGACCGTCTGAACTATTACATCGATAGCCTGTACCAAGGATATCTATCTTCTAGGGTACAAGTCAATATCCCCCATAAAGGTCCCATCGAGATAAGACTGTCCCAGTGCGGAAACCTCAGGGATAGCAAGTAGTGTGGGCATGATTTTCACACATAGATAGTATATGCATACACAATCATATAACTATACTAATATTACCATATCAATAATGGGTATATTCTCAAATCCCATAGTTACGACTTTTATTTATCATTATTTAGTTATCACGTATAACCGTTCACATCTTACTTTAATTTGAGGAACCTTTCCACTTACTACATACGCTCATGGTTTCTATCCTCCCAAGTATAAAATTCAGTAGGTATACACATTTGTCCCAAAGTAACTCTCTTACGTGTCTCTCTCTTTAAATCATAAATTCACCGACCCTTATGTAATTATCCCAAAATACAATCTTTGCCCGACATCAAGGGTCCCAAAATCTATTCACATGTCCTACTGGTCTTCCCTATCTCCCAAAACATTTATTAAGGATGCCCAAGAATTATCACACAATAAATTGAATTAACTCATTTAAAAAGGAAATAGGAGTCTTCTAGGAGGGGTCGATCGATCGAGGTCTGGGGTTTGATCGATCGAACCTTCGATCGATCGAAGCTCTGGGCTCGATCGATCGATCAAGCAGGTATTGCGATTTCTGCAGAATTGCAGCTACGGGTTCTAACACATTTCTTCATCCAAATCCATATTTTTCAATCCCAAACGTCTCAAAAATTGTACTGCCAACATTATATCATCATACTAGGTATTTCCAACGTGAAGCATGAGGAATTCTATCATTATACATGGATTAACCAACCAAAATTATTATAATTATCAAGAACCCTAGAATTCTCTTAAACATGGTTCTAACAAGTATTTCCAAAAATTTCCTTCTTGTAAACATCCTAATTTGGTGGGTAATTCCTCTACATGGCAAGGGTTTCCAGAATTATCAATTTATTCATCACTACATGCAATTTCCTAACTCATATCTTAGGTTTCTTCCATAAAAACTCATTCTAATTACTCCTACACTAATATGAAAGATGCACCAAAAAAAATAAGCAAGATAAACACTTGCCCAGGATTTTTGGTGTTCTAATTTGCAGATGATTTTGGTGTGGTTTCATAGCCCGTCGCACGATCTACGCGTTGGTGGTGGTGGCGGTGCAAACGGATGGATTTTGGGCCTTGAATTTTCCTTGAGAGCTCTCTCCTTCCTCTCCTATGGCCGTTCTTGTGTTTGTGATTTCTAACCCTAGCTGAATAACCTAAATGGATGATATATATTACTGATTTTCGTGGGTTTAATTACCCATAATTGCGAAATGTCCAAAACGCCCTCACGGGGTACTAATTAGGCCTAAAAACGCCCCGAGACCCAAACTAAACCCCCGGGTACACTTTTCTGACTATCTCGACCCTTCCGGACGCGTTGGCGCACTCAAAATGACCATACGAATGACTTATAAAGTATTCACTTTTATTTATCAAAGTTTAGTCCCGACGCGACACGGGCGCGTCCCGACTCAAATTTCCAAAATTGTCATTTTATTCACTCGTGACATTCAATATAACCAATATTACATATTACTTTGCTCATTAGTAATATTCAACAAATTTCTCATAATTACTAACTCTCGTCACGTTAATAATTACAACATAATTAATTTTCGGATTTTTATTAAATAATTAACTCACATTAAATTTAATAAATCCCCAAATTAATATAGCATAAAAATACGGGGTATTACATACTTCCCCCCTAATAACGGAATTTCGTCCGGAAATTCGAAAAACAAGGCATACCTGGTAAGAAAAAATATGGATATCTCTCGCGCATATCGGCCTCGCGCTCCCAAGTGGATTCCTCCATATTATGATGCTCCCACTGGAATCACACAAGTGGAACTATCTTCGACCTCAATATCCTCTCACTATAGTCTAGGATAGCCACCGGTCTCTCGTCGTAAGAGCTGTCAGGCTGTAAGTCTATCTCATCTATCGCAATGTGAGTATGGGCCATATCATCCCGAAGATACCGTCTCAATGATGAGATGTGGAATACATCGTGAATGCGATGTAAATGATCTGGTAGTCCCAATCTGTATGCTACCGGCCCAACCCTCTCAATAATGGGAAATGGTCCCACGTACCTCGGGGCCAATTTCCCTTTCTTCCCGAACCTCATCACTCCTTTCATAGGAGATACACGCAGTAACACTTGGTCCCCCACATTAAACTCCCGGAAGAACCGTTTCGCATCGGCGTAGCTCTTCTGCCTGTCCTGGGCTACTCGAATGTGACTCTTGATCATCTCAATCCTCGCGGAGGTTTCCTGAATCAACTCCGGTCCTATCAACTTGTTATCCCCCACCTCGAGCCAACAAGTGGGAGAACGACAAGGCCTGCCATACAAAGCCTCAAATGGAGCCATACCAATCGTAAACTGATAAGATTTATTATAAGAAAACTCTACCAGTGGAAGATGTGGCTCCCAACCTCCTCCAAAATCAAGAACACACATGCGTAGCATATCCTCTAGCATTTGATTAGTACGCTCTGTCTGTCCATCTGTCTGTGGGTGATAATCTGAACTCAACCTCAACTCAGTACTCATAGCCTCCTGAAAGCTTTCCTAGAAATGTGAGACGAAAATCTTGTCTCTATCTGACACAATATTCAGGGGCACCCCATGTAATCTGACAACCTCAGCAATGAACAACTGAGCATACTGACCCGTGGTATAGTCTGTTCCCACCGGCAGAAAATGAGCCACCTTGGTCAAACGGTCTACAATCACCCAGATAGAATCGTGGACCCGCTGTGATTTAGGCAACCCTGTAATAAAATCCATGGAAATACTCTCCCATTTCCACGCGGGTACTTCCAATGGATGAAGCAATCCTAACGGTTTCTGATGGTCCACCTTCACCAGCTGGCAGGTAGAACATTTGGACACGAACTCAGCAATGTCCTTCTTCATCCCACTCCACCAGTATTGTCTCCTCATATCCTGGTACATCTTATCTCCTCCAGGATGTACCGCAAATCGGGACCCGTGAGACTGGGTCATCATTGCATGACGTAATTCTGTCCCTTCTAGAACCACTAACCTTCCATTAAACCTCAAACCCCCATCAGAACTAACAGAGTAGGACTCAGCACCCTCAGCTAAAAGTCGTACAATCTGCTCCTGGAAAAATGAGTCTGTGGTTTGGGCCTATATTACCCTCATAACAATCTCGGGTGTGACTGTCATAACAGATATGAAGGAATGGGCTACTGCGTCTTGGTGGCCTAACTCCTTCCACTTCGCTTTCCAGACGTCCGTTACCTCGTCTACCGGTCTACGGCTCAACGCATCAACAACTACGTTGGCCTTCCCCGGATGATACTGAATGTCAAACTGATAGTCCTTCACAAACTCTAACCATATGCGTTGTCGCATATTCAACTCTCGCTGAGTGAATAGGTACTGCGGTGACTTGTGGTCTATGAACAAGCGGAATTTCTCCCCCAATAAGTAGTGCCTCCATATCCTCAATGCAAAAATGACCGCTGTTAACTCCAGGTCGTGGGTGGGGTAATTCTTCTCATGCGGCTTAAGCTTGCAGGAGGCGAAAGTTATAGCTTTCTCCTCCTGCTGAAGTACTCCCCCAAGTCCCCGTAAAGAGGCATCGGTGTAAACCAGGTACTCCGCACCCGACTTCGGTAAAGCAAGGACTGGAGCTGAAGTAAGCTTGTCTTTCAGCTCGTCGAAATCCAACTGACAAGCGTCATCCCAAACATATGGTACCCCTTTACGAGTTAGGTTCGTCAATGGACCGCTATTTTGGAGAATCCCCGAATGAATCTCCTGTAGTATCCGGCTAACCCCAAGAAACTACGCACTTCCGTCGGTGTCGTGGGCTGTCCCCATTCCCTAACCGCTGACACTTTACTCGGGTCAACTACAATCCCCTGCTCAGAAACAACATGGCCCAAGAACTGTACTTCTCGCAATAAGAATCCACACTTCTCGTACTTAGCATACAACTAATGCTCTCGTAAAGTCTGAAGAACCTGCCTCAAGTGCTCGGCATGCTCCTCCTCGGAGTGTGAATATATCAAAATGTCATCTATGAAGACGATGCCAAAC
Organism: Sambucus nigra; assembly: GCA_949130495.1. Taxonomy (NCBI): domain Eukaryota; kingdom Viridiplantae; phylum Streptophyta; class Magnoliopsida; order Dipsacales; family Adoxaceae; genus Sambucus; species Sambucus nigra. Next base: position 343,069,896 of record OX422207.1, on the reverse strand, counting down.
TGATCCAAGAACTCTCTGAATACTCGGTTCATTAAGTCCATGAATACGGCTGGAGCATTTGTGAGACCAAATGGCATCACTCTGAACTCGTAAGACCCATATCTCGTCAAGAAGGTAGTCTTTGAAACATCATGCTCTCTAATACGTAGCTGATGGTACCCCGACCTCAGATATATCTTCGAAAAGAAAGTTGCTCCCCTCAGTTGGTCGAACAGATCATCGATTCGAGGCAACGTATACTTATTCTGTATCGTGACCTTATTCAACTCCTGGTAGTCCACACACAACCTCAGTGAACCATCTCTCTTCTTCACAAACAGAACTGGAGAGCCCCAAGGTGAGGTACTCCTGCGAATGAAGCCCTGGCCTAACAGCTGCTCTATCTGATCTCGTAACTCTCGTATCTCCGCCGGAGCCATACGGTATGGAGCGCGTGCTATAGGTCTGGTATCTGGCAATAAATCTATAACAAAGTCTATCTCTCGACTGGGGGATAGGCCTGGTATTTCCTGAAACACATCGGAATACTCATGAACAACTGGAATCAAGTCTAACGGAATCACAACCTCCTTAGAGGTATCCTCCTCTATATAATACAAATGAGCGGTCGAACCTCCCTCTGGGTGAGGCATCGCCACTACAAACATCTCTTGCCCCGGAATGGCAAAAACAATTCTCCCACCGAAGCAATCAATCATGGCTCTATAAGCTGCGAGCCAATCCATACCAATAATAATATCATGCTCATGCATATCTAGGACTAACATGTCCGCAGGTAATACCAAACTACCAATCTCTACCCCCACTCCTCGGCATATAAAGAAGATAAGTGACCCACTCCCTAGTGGTGAGTCTACACACGTCACTGTGCTCTCTGCTGTGGCTAACAACCCTAAGGCCTTCGCAAAATGCATAGCTATAAAACAATGAGTCGCCCCAGTATCAAACAAAACCCGACCCATAGTACCATGGATAGGAAAATACCCTCAATCGCGGGTGGTGCCTGTGGGGCTGCTGCCTGGTGGACGTTATAGACACGTTCATAATGTAACTGCCCCTGCTACACTGGAGCTACTGGGAGGGCTGGTAGGGCTGGCACCTGGGCTGGAGCTGGGAGGGCAGCCGGAAAAACTGGTCTCTGTGTCTCATTACGGGCACCCTGCTGCTGTGGGGCCCTATCTCCCTCCGGACAATCCTGGCGCCTATGGTCGTGTCTACCACACCCAAAACATCGGCCTTTGAAGTTACCTCCCCTCTGACCCTGTTGACCACGGCCCTGCTGGCCCTTACCTCCCCGCCACTGGCCCTGCTGGCCCTGATGAACACGCTGTTGGACATGTTGGCCCTGCTGCTGACCCTGCTGTCGGTGTTGGCCTTGCTGGCCCTGATGATTAGGCTGGCCCTGTTGACCCTGCATATAACCCCCAAATCCCTGCCTGGTATCACCTGAACGGAATCACTTATCAGGGTCCCCCTGATTGGAACTCTGCTCGTGCTGACGAGTTTGTCCATGAGATGGTGCCCCATTAGCACTATTACCCCCGGCCTTGCCCTGTTGGCTGGACTCTCCTGCTCTCTTGCTTCCCTGCAGATGGAAGCGGTGATCCTGGCAATGTAGTATCGCAGCATTGAGTACATCAGTAAAAGTACTCAGAGATAGATTCCCAATAATATGCTGACGGATCCTCCAAGCTAACCCGTCCACAAACAACATAATCTTCTTGCCCTTAGTGGGTGCCTCATTTGGCACGATGGTGAGAAGTCTCGTGAATTCCTCCTCATATTCAGCTATGGTAGAATTCTCCTGCTTCAAATTCAGTAATTTCCGCCTCATCTCAGTCTGCACGGCGGGTGGAAAATACTTACGGTCAAACCGCTCTCAAACAACTGAATAGGGATCGTGTCCCTCTCTTCCAATGTGGTAGTGGTCTCCCACCACTGTAAAGCGGCCCCCACCAGCTTAAAGGAAGCCAACAACTATTTTTTCACGTCGGTTCACTCATACATATGAAGATGCCGTTGGATGTCTTTCTTCCATTGGCTGACTGTGACGATATCTGAGCTACCAGAGAACTCAGGGGGATGTGCCTTCTGAAAAGCATCCCTAACCCTCTCCCATGCAGATGGAAGCTATGTTGGTACTGGCACCACTGCCTGAATCTGGGGTGGAGCCTGCTAAACCACCGGTAGCGCGGCATTCACCGCCTGAGCAACAATGGCGGCTACTTCATTAGCTTTCATAGTGCCTGGTGCCGGAGCTACTGGCTGCTCGGCCTGGGCACTCCTATCCTTCGGTGCACATCTCAAAGGCATCTGAAATGTGAAGGAGTTTATTAGTCTACAGTCATTAACAAATCTCAAATAGCTGAAGACATAAACTTGAAAGCAAGAATACAACCATCCTATAATAGGGCTCTATAGCAAAAACGTTAGGCTGAAAGCGAAATAAGCCGTACAGATCCTATGGACACTAAAACCTGATGCTCTGATACCACCTGTGACACCCCGCCTAATTAAATACCGGGCGATCACTCCTTTATTAAATTAAAATCAAGGTGAACAGTTGGTTCATTCTTAGCATTACTGTCGTAAAAATAAACTTTTCCAAATTAACACCTTAATTAATTAAGCTAAGTGTCAAAACCATTTTTAACCTTTCTAACCAAATTGTATTTTTAAAGAAAAACTTATTTATTTAATTATTAACCACATTTTCAATAAGTAAGAATCATACAACAATTATCCTGGAACATAATCCAATTACTTTAAACATTCAACATCCAAAATCCCAACATTTAAAACTAAATGTAAAACATACATGCTGAATAAATCCCAAAGTAACAGTACTAGAAATAACTGAAATACAAATGTCCCAACATAACAGATAAATAGTGGAAAGGGCGACACATGCCCCAATAACTGAGAATCATAGGAGTGGAATCAAGTAAATGAAATCGTCTAAGCAAGTGGCCTGCAACTCCCACATAAGCTGCAGCTCGTTTCTTCCAAGGGATCTTAAGCAAGACGCCCCTGTGGCTGGGCACCTGTAGTACATACATATATATACAAGAGAGAGAGAGAGAGAGAGAGAAACGGGTCAGAGCCCGATAGTGTATATGATTTAAAAATTGTTTAGCAAGTATTTAAATTGATACAGGCCAATGCAACAACATATTAGTGCGACACTCTCTTGAGAAATCCTCACCTCTCTTCTAATGTGCACACCTATCGCACTAACCTTCCCAGTGGTCCAATTCATCATATATCACGCTATCCTTTCCCAATGATTGACTTATCTTAGGTTATTCGCAGGATTCAAAATTTAAGGATTCAATTGTTTGAAAAGAATATTTCAATTAGTGACCAAAGTTCTCAATTTTAACTTTAATAATCAATAAAGTTTCCAGTGTCATATTATACTTTCTCAAAATAAGTATTTACAATTTGAGTCATCAACCATGTCCTACATATCAAATCACAGTAGGCAATTCTAGATTTCAGAATTTCATATATATATTAACTACTCGTAAAATATATATATATATCATAACAGCACCCCAAATAAAAACTATGGTACGGGCATACTCTACAATCCAATCCCCGTATCACTCGTACTAAGGGAATACAAATTCGGAATCACTCTCGAACTGTATTAACACATACTCAAACAATATTGAGGCAAAGCATAGATTCCAAGTCTCTAAGAGGATGGCATATGTCTGCGTCTCTTAGGACCGTCTGAACTATCACTGCGATAGACTGTACCAAGGATATCTATACACAAACAATATGAGGCGAAGCATAGATTCCAAGTCTCTAAGAGGATGGCACATGCCTGCGTCTCTTATGACCGTCTGAACTATTACATCGATAGCCTGTACCAAGGATATCTATCTTCTAGGGTACAAGTCAATATCCCCCATAAAGGTCCCATCGTGATAAGACTGTCCCAGCGCGGAAACCTCAGTGATAACAAGTAGCGTGGACATGATTTTCACATATAGATAGTATATGCATACACAATCATATAACAATACTAATATTACCATATCAATAATGGGTATATTCTCAAATCCCATAGTTACGACTTTTATTTATCATTATTTAGTTATCACGTATAACCGTTCACATCTTACTTTAATTTGAGGAACCTTTCCACTTACTACATAACGCTCATGGATTCTATCCTCCCAAGTATAAAATTCAGAAGGTATACACATTTGTCCCAAAGTAACTCTCTTACGTGTCTCTCTCTTTAAATCATAGATTCACCGACCCTTGTGTAATTATCCCAAAATACAATCTTTGCCGGACATCAAGGGTCCCAAAATCTATTCACATGTCCTACTGGTCTTCCCTATCTCCCAAAACATTTTATTAAGGATGCCCAAGAATTATCTCATAATAAATTGAATTAACTCATTTAAAAAGGAAATAGTAGTCTGCCAGGAGGGGTCGATCGGTCGAGGTCTGGGGCTCGATCGATCGATCAAGCATGTATTGCGATTTATGTAGAATTGCAGTTACGGGTTCTAACACATTTCTTCATCCAAATCCATATTTTTCAATCCCAAACGTCTAAAAAATTGTACTGCCAACATTATATCATCATACTAGGTATTTCCAACGTGAAGCATGAGGAATTCTATCATTATACATGGATTAACCAACCAAAATTATTATAATTATCAAGAACCCTAGAATTCTCTTAAACATGGTTCTAACAGTATTTCCAGAAATTTCCTTCTTGTAAACATCATAATTTCGTGGGTAATTCCTCTACATGGCAAGGGTTTCCGGAATTATCAATTTATTCATCACTACATGCAATTTCCTAACTCATATCTTAGGTTTCTTCCATAAAAACTCGTTCTAATTACTCCTACACTAATATGAAAGATGCACCAACGAAATAAGCAAGATAAACACTTGCCTGGGATTTTGGGTGTTCTGATTTGCAGATGATTTTGGTGTGGTTGCGTATCCCGTCGCGCGATCTACGTGTTGATGGTGGTGGTGGTGCAAACGGATGGATTTTGGGCCTTGAATTTGCCTTGAGAGCTCTCTCCTTCCTCTCCTATGGCCGTTCTTGTGTTTATGATTTCTAACCCTTGATGACTCACCTAAATGGCTGATATAGATTACTGATTTTCGTGGGTTTAATTACCCATAGTTGCAAAATGTCCAAAACGCCCTCCGGGGGTACTAATTAGGCCTAAAAACGCCCCGAGACCCAAACTAAACCCCCGGGTACACTTTTCTGACTATTTCGACCCTTTCGGATGCGTTTTCGCACTCAAAATGATCATACGAATGACTTATAAAATATTCACTTTTATTTATCAAAGTTTAGTCCCGACGCGACACGGGCGCGTCCCGACTCAAATTTCCAAAATTGTCATTTTATTCACTCGTGACATTCAATATAACCAATATTACATATTACTTTTCTCATTAGTAATATTCAACAAATTTCCCATAATTACTAACTCTCGTCACGTTAATAATTATAACATAATTAATTTCCGAATTTTTATTAAATAATTAACTCACATTAAATTTAATAAATCCCCAAATTAATATAGCATAAAAATACTGGGTATTACAAAACGGTACACCCTTGCGATTTAGGTTCGTCAATGGAATCCCAATATTTGAAACATCTTAATGAAGCGGTGATAATACTCGGCCAAACCCAAGAAGCTTCGAATATCTATCGATGTCGTGGGCTTTCCCCACTCCCTTACCGTCTATACCTTACTCGGATGCACTATAATGCCTTTATCAAATATGATGTGGCCAAGAAACTACACCTCCTTAACCAAAATCCACACTTCCTGAATTTGTCATACAAGTTGTGGTCCCGAAGTGTCTGCAAGACCCTACGCGTATGCTCCGCATGCTCCTCCTCCGTACGAGAGTAAACCAGAATGTAGTTTATAAAAATGATCATGAACTGGTCTAAGAACTCCCTGAATACTCTATTCATGAGATCCATGAACACTGTTGATGCATTGGTGAGCCCATATGGAATCTCCCCGAACTCGTACGACCCGTACCATGATAGAAAAGTGGTCTTGGGAACGTACCCCTCCCAAATGTGCAACTATTGATAACCCGATCTCAATTCAATCATTGAGAAGTGGGAAACCCCTATTAACTGATCAAACAAGTCATCGATCCTCGATAACAGATATTCATTCTATATAGTGACCTTGCTCATATCCCTGTAATCTACACACAAGCGAAGCAAATCATCCTTCTTATTCACAAATAATATCGATGCACCCCACGGTGAGGTACTCTGTCGAATGAAAGCTTGACACAAGAGCTGTTGAATATGCTCTCTCAAATCATGCATTTCTAAAGAGTCCATACGATAAGGTGCTCAGGCAATTGATCTCGTACCCAGTGTTAAGTGGATCACAAACCTGATTTCCCACCTGGGTGGCAACCCGAGTATCTCCTAGAATACATCTTTAAAATCTCTCACAAATGGAATCGATTCAATTGGAGTCACTACCTCCTATGAGGTCTCCTCCTAAATGTAGTATAAGTGTTTGAACGAACCTCCCTCGGGAAGAGGAATTACCATATGGAACATATCCTTCCCCAAAATGGAAAACACAATATTCCTCTCATAGGAGTCTACCATCATCTTGTATCCTTCCAACCAATCCATACCCAAAATCTCATTGTACTCCTCCATGTCTAACACTAGAAGGTTTGTCGCTAGGCTCAGTCTCCCAATCACAATATCGACACTTCTACAAATCGAGTGTATTAGTGAACCATTACCCATCGGTGACTCTATACAAATAAGGAGACTTCCTAGTCTCTAATAAACTAGCAGCTCTAGAAAATATGGTCTTAATAAACGAATGTGATGCCCCAGTATAAAAAATAATCCTACCCTCAAACTCATGAATAGGAAACGTACACTCTACTGGTGGCAGCGCTTGAGGTGAAGGTGGCATCGATAAGTCTCGGATGTTATACACATACCATAATGCATCTGTCCCTGCTGTTGTTGAGGGGATGGTGGTGTTGGTCCTATAGGGGTAAAGGAGCTTGTTGTCCCTACTAGGCACCCTGCGATTGTGCCCTACCCTACTATGGTCAATCTCTCCTATTCTGACCCTTCTGGCTACAGATAAAGCACTTCCCCAGGAACTCTCTCTGTCTGTGGTCCTGCTGGGCCTGACGTCACTAACCCTAATGGCCTCAACCCTGATAGCCTCCCCTAGTTTCTTTGGCCCTAACGGACTTGAGGAAACTGCTATTGATTTCGGCCCTATTGACCTTGTCTGTAACTCTACCCCTTTGGTCGGTACCCTGAGTGCCTGAAACTCTTGGCATTATTCCCCTGATGGGAATCCTTCCCCTGCTGATTGTCTGTCTACTGCTATGGTGCCCCACTGGCACCACCCCCATTTGCCTTGCCCTCCTGGCTAGGCTCCATAACTCTCTTTCTCCCTTTTGCATGGAAGTGATGATCCTGACAGTGCAAAAGAGCGGCATTGACGACATGGGTATATGTCACCAACTCGGGTTTACCTATCAAGTGTTGCCTGATCTTGCAGGGCAAACCATGCATAAACTTTTATCTCTTCCTCTCCTCATTTCTCACCTCATCTAGCACAAAATTATCTAGACGAGTGAACTCCTTCTTATACTCAGCTACCGAGCGGTCACCTTGTGCTACTACCCCAACCTTCTTTTGCATCTCTGACTCGACTACAGGCATAAAGTATTTGTGGTCGAATCGCACCCTGAACTCGGTAATGGTCATCATATCTCTCTCCTCAGCGGTGGTCACCGACTCCCACCACTGTAAGGCTGGTCCAGTCAGTCTAAAAGAAGCTAACATATGTTTATAAATCTCAATACATTCCACCATGCGCAGATGGCGCTAAATATTCTACTTCCACTAACACGCCTCCACCACGTCGGAACTACCCTGAAACTCAGGCGGGTGACCCTTCGAAAATGTCTCTCTGACTCTATGCCAAGTAGACGACCCTATATACGCCTGAATGAATGTATTTTAGCTATGAACGTAAGCAGTGGGCTCTCTAACCTCTTCCCGATCGACCGGTCCCCTGTTATTTTCGACGCTAGTGGCTTCCCATTTTTCTATTTCTTTTTTATTTATTTAAATCCTAACTTAATATAAATAGATGATTTAGTTTATTTTTATATAACATCTTATTTTTATCTCTTTTCTTTAGTTTAGAACCTAGGGTCAGAGATTTGGGGATTATTTGTGGATTTCCCTCTCCTTCATTTTTTTTGTTGGGTTTTCACCCATTAATGTAAATGGGTACTATTTATTATCTTCTTTGTCTACTACATACTATTATTGTTTATTTCTTGCTTTATCAATTAGTTCCATACCTAGATAAATTGTTACAGTTAATTTAATGCTTATTTTCTCTTGTTAATTTGTTTATTTAATTTATGCTTTTTACCATGCTTTCTAGCTAAGTTAAATTAGGTTGTGATTAATGGAACTCACCTTGGTTTCAATGTGTTGATTTACTATGGTGATGGGTTTTATGTATCAAATTCTATTGGGTTGCTCTTATTATTAGGCTCAGGAGATTTAGCAAGGTATATAATGTATGCTCCGCATTTACGACCTTGCGTGTGTAATTTTTGGGATATTTTTTAATGACAAAATCATATTAGGCTTTTATGAGAATTTATGGGGTGATAACTCTAGATTAATTAACTGTTGAAATGAGATTTAATCTTACTAAATTTGTAGTCACATGTAACCATTTATACGTATTAAGCCAAGGTGGTGGATATTAGTCGCAATAATCTTAGTTTAAATACTCATGCCTAGTTATCTTTTCTTTTTGTTAAAAATTATCATTTACACTTTTATTGAGAAGTATTAAACCAATATAATTCTAACAAATAATCTCTGTTATTTTTTGATACCCCAACTGGCCATTGTACTCCCTTAAAAGAGTGTAGTCAATAGTTTAGGTTTTTGCATAGCAGTGGGAGTCGAGCATAATGACCGGCGTATATATTTATACTCATACGCCGCGGGTTTTTGATAAGTAGGGAGAAACCGCGGAGCAAGATTATAAAGATATATGCTGATCATTATGGTCGGCTCCCACCGCTATGAAAAAACCTAGACTATTGACTACACTCTTTACATGAGTATAGCGGCTAGTCCGGGTATCGAATAGTTGTTAGAGCTCTATAAATTTAATACTTTTCAAATAAAAGTGTAAAAGGTAATTGTTAACAAAAAGAAAACATAACTAGGCATGGGTATTTAAATTAAGACTAATAAAATGAAAAAAAACTATAGGTTGAGACCAATATCCCTCACCTCGGTTTAATGCATATAAATGGTTACATGGGACTACGAATTTAGTGAAATGAAGTTCATTTTTTGTTCAAACGAGATCTGACTCTCGTTCGAATGAGCTTGGTTTTCATTCGAATGAATTTTTCTCCTTGAAATTCGTCTTTTCTTATTAAAGGCATTTTAAACATGAAAATTTAAGAACTTTTTACAAAAAGTGTTTGTTCACCTCTTTGCAAAAGTTCTAAAGAAAAAGGTACACCTTTTTAGTTTCAAGATCCAAGTTTTTTAATCTAATTGCTTTAATATCTTTGTTTGCTCCTTCATTTTATTCTTTCATATAGAACGAACAAGGTTTGTGTGGTGGACTCCGTACATGACACTCTCGGTGTGAGACGACGGCTTAAGCTACATCTGTGGATATTTAGTCACATGTGGACTCGAATGCTTTGAACAGCTTGCGTGGGTGGGCTCTTGCATTGCACTATGAAGGAGCGATTGAAGATATAAAAGAATAGAGGCTTGTGGGTGATTGAGTCATTGAGTAACTTTACTGTCTAATTTTTGTAATTCCGTATCATAGTAATTTGTTTGGCCTAGACATTCGAGATTTTTTTTCCTTAGTGGTTTCCTCGTACAATGACATCTTGTGGTTGTGCATTATTAATTTTATCTATTTCATCACTGTATATGCATGTTATAGGGTTAAAAATACAAAATTTGGCAAAATAAGTTTCCCACAATATTTGTTTAAAATGTCTGTAAATTAAAATTGAGATAAATTTGAAAAACATTGACTTTTCCTAAAGTACACACTGTAGGTGCATCTCACATTGGTATCAGATCTATAAAACTTAGTTTTTGTGTTTTTGATCCCGTATCTTTAGGAATTAATCTTGGAGCTTATGATGGTTTAAGAACCATGGGACGAATTATGCTTATTGAAAAATGCATATAAAGTTAGCACTCAAGGCTATAAATGAATGGGTGTGGATAACTATAATTAAAGGGTAGTCTCCGCCTATCATGAGAGATGGAGAGGAAATTCATTTGAAACCTATAGAGTCGTGGAGTGAGGCTGAGCATTAATTACCGCAATATAATTTTAAAGGTTTAAATTCTCTTTTCTTTTCTATCACCCCAGAGAAATTATTCCGTATTATGACGTGTGAGACATCCAAAGAGGCTTGGCATATACTCTAACTGACCGATGAAGGAACTAGTGTTGTTAAGGATTCTAAAATCTAATATTTGACCACTTAATTTGAAACAATTAAGATGTTAGAGAGTGATACTCTTGATGATTTCTACACTAGATTGTCCGACATAGTGAGCTCATTATTTAACTTGGTAGAAACGATATCCGATAATCGAGAGATAAAGAAAATCTTAAGTTCATTGCCTAAAAGATTTAATCAAATGGTGACTATCTTGAAATGTTTGGGTACACTAAACTCGACGAAACATGAAGATCTTATAGGTGACATACAAACTTATGAGCTTTACATGTTTACCATTAAGAATGTGGAAAAAAGTTCATAACTTTGAAATTCGAAAAGGAGGAAATAATTTTTTAGATAATGAGTCTGGCATTGAATCTGAGAATATGGCCAATTGGCAAAGAATTTCAATAAATTTCTCAAAGTTTAAAAGCAATCGTAAGATGACAAAATGTATGAGAAAGACAAGAACAAAAAGGTCAATTGCTTTCCTAATAACCCGAGTGAGAATGTTGAGAGGGATGAGTCGATTAGATGTTTTTGTTGTGAGGAATATAGCCATAGGTTAGCTAAGTGACACATTAAACGAATAAAGGAAGAAAAGAAAATATTATCTTATAATGCCACTCTTTGTGATAGTGATACGAAAGAGGGAAACGATTCTTCCAGTGAGCATAACTTTACTGCATTCATGGCTAGACATGTGAATGCCTACAAGAAATCTTTCTATGAAGATATTTCTTTTGATGACACTTTCAAGGCCATAGTTAGTGAATCCCAAGTGAGTGTTTGTGATGAGAGTGAAAAAAAGTGGATGATAATGAGCTACAAGTTTCTTTACTTGAATTATATGTGAAAATGTTGAAGGTAAAGAAGGCTAACTTGAGATTGGAAGCTAGATTGAAGGAACGTGCCATAGGAAATGATGATAGTGTTTTGATTGAGGATCATAGGACAAATGATAGGACTCTCTAAGAGAAGCTAAAGTACATTCAAGAGGAGGGAAATAGTCATCGTGGTTTGATGGAGACTACGTAGAAATAGCTTCTAGAATTTGAGGAGTCTAGGCATTCACTTGAGTCTAGGATAGTTGATCTTAAGGAGAGATTGAGATATTTGAGTAGGGTCAAATTTTATTTGGAGGCTAGGTCAGAAAAGTTGGATAAAATGTAGGCACCATCCACATCAAAGATAATAAGTGTGGAATTGGCTTCGATGATCGTATTTATCCCATTCCTAATCCATGACCATGTGTTTGAGAGATTCGAATAGGAACATTAGGAACGGTCAACCTTTAGGTAACAACAAAATATGCTTACAGATGCACTCATAGCGGTACAAAGGGTCACCTTATGCCTTTTTGCTATGATTTTAAGAATTGTTCTAGGAAGTGTATAAATAAAGTCACTATGGTTCCCAAAACCCTTAAGCAACACTTTACACCAACTTGGGTTAGTAAATCGGATTTAGAGGCTTTATTATTACGTTGTTGATTCTCGTTTAGTCACGCATGATAGTTCCAATGGTTGATTATGTTAACGGTGTTTATCATACTCTAATAGCTCTTCTCGATAGATCCTTTGTAGTGTTATGACTTGTGTATCTTTCGTATTTTTATCGTTTACTTTCTTAAGTCTTATTGAAAAAATACAATAATATTTTAGTTTTCTTTTGAGTTATAGTCTTTTTCAAAAAGTTGGTATGTTTGTTTGGAAAATTTTAGAAAAACTTAAAAAGATTTTCCGCTTTAGTGTTTTAAGTTTTACACTTATAATATCACATATTAGCGTGCTTAAATCCCCTTATCCTCGCAACTTCCATGTGGCTAGGACATTTTGTTATGATTTTAGATACTTATATTGATCTTAACAAATTTTTTCAGGAGTTCTTTCAAACTCGACTTTCATTATGGGTTCGACTATGTATATGCCTCAGCACACACATGCATTAGCCCTTTGAATGTTTAACCTCCCATGTACATTTGATTTTGCTGAGATGTTCTCCTATCAGTTTTCCCATCTACACGTATTAGTGACTAAGAGGGAGTTGTGCATGTAAGGACCTTTGCCCGTGAGCATTGTTTAAATTAATTGAAATTAAAAATATGAGTGTGCACGTGAAAGGACTAAGAAAGGAGAAAATCTCCTGGGAAATCCTCTATTGGCAAGATCACAATAAAAGATTAAAGGCAATAAAAACAAAAAATGGCCAAAAAGGGGTCAACTTAGTGCACTGATTGATCATTCAAAAAAAATAACTTCAAAAGAATCATGAATAGTAAAGAATGAAAATATGATATATGTTTATCTTATGAGTGAGTTTAGTTGAAGATGAATGGGTTTGCATAATGAATCCTAGTTATATCAGTCGCATCATGACACTATTGATTTTTAAAATGATTAAAATCTAGGCTTGTGGGCATTCTGTTTATTTTTTCATTAATTTCAATATATAATGTCACTTAAGACTAGATCATAGTTTGGATAAAATTTTATGGTCAATTAGGGCTTCTTGAATGTATTCAAGTGTCTGGGTCATAATTCATTTGATGTTTTACATGCCTATTCACTCCATTCCACACGTTTTGGCACATTGATACCATGTTACCGCATAACACTTTTTTGCAGTATAACACTTGAGTTCTGGTCTTGTTTTTTCATGACTGAGTGTTTAGTTATACTAGGGTTTCTTGTCACATTTTTTGGAAAAAAAATAAGAGTTTTTAGAGTTCGTTAACAAAAATAAGTCTCGTTCAAATGAGTTGTAGATCATGTTTAATATCTACTTCAAGCAACAATCCAACGAGGGAACACTATTTCAATTCGTTAGATGCTCGTTCGAAGAAAAATCCAACAAAATCTTTACTTCATTCAAACGACATCCAAGTTTCTTTTAAACAAGGTGCAATTTTCATTTAAAATAATCCTAATTGTCATTCGCACGAAAGTTAAAACCAATTTAGGGCTTCTTCTTCTCATTTTCTGTCATTTTGCCCATTACTCCTCTTCGTCTTCTGAGATACCCAACACCCCAAAATTCCATTGTTGAACAATTTTTACCTCATAAGATTCTTTCTTTGGGCTTTTCTTAATCTTTGCACTCAAGCTTGCTCAGTTTCCTTGGGTATTCCCTCGTTTCCCTTGTGGTTTGTAATTGATGGGGTATTTTGACTCAAAATGAAAGGGACAGATTTTTTTCTACATTTATATTTATTTTTCATTGTTTATTTTCATTAGGCATGTATAATTAATTTTTTCCCTATCACTTTGAATCAAAAACTAAATTTTTTTAGGCTTTTCATGTTTACTCGCTTTTTTATATTTTTGGGGATTGGTTATTTTGTTGCCCATAGTGTTGTTTGTCATAAAGCTTCAATCCAAATTATTTTTTATTAAAAAAATTGTCATTTTTGGGAATTTATAGCATACACAGTGTTCCTTTTTTGTGTTTTTCAGTACTTCCTTCTTTATGTGATTATGTTTATACCTATTTTTCGTGGACTGGGTTTCACGCTGTTTAGAATGGATGTTGTACAGAGATAGGTTGAAGAACAGGTTAAGTGTGAAATTGGTTATAGTTTCTATTTTGTACACTTATTTTCTTGATGGTTTGTCTATTTTTCATGGCCGATGGTAGACGTCTACGCTCTATTCATACTAGCGTTGTTGATGAGACCTCATCGTCTTTTTTGCGGGCCCAAGTTGCATAGGCCTCGTTACACTACTGATCGTTGGGTTGGCCACGTCTATTATGACCTCTATTATACATTGGGTTTACATATTAAAGCTATCGTGTGTGTGCATGTGCGTGTGTGTGTGTGTGTGTGTGAGAGAGAGAGAGAGAGAGAGAGTCTTTAGAGTTGAGGAGTTTGGACTTTCTCTTGTCCCGAGTTGGTTAGCCGGTAGTGGTTTGGATCATCTGTTCCATATGTTTGATGTGATTCTTACACTTACTCACATTGTTTAGGAGTTCTATTGTAGGTCTACATGATCATCTGCCATTTTGCATTCCTTTATTCATGGGATTGAGGTCCTCATCATGCCAAACACCATTGCCCACATATTACACATTCCCCGAGAGCCTGAGGCTAATTTCCCAGGTCATGTTGTCGGTCATCTTGAGATCGATGAGATACTGAGAGACATGTTTAGAGAGATTCCCACTATGACCATCACGCTGTTCCATCATCATCATCATCATTATCATATCTACATGCTCATTGTAGGTTCTTTATCTGGGTCACTTATTTTTCTGTTTATCCACGGGAAAATCATACTCAGATTTCCTTTGACATTATTTATTTCATGTACGCAGTCAATCACGGTTGGCGTATAGATCTTCCTACTCTCATGTTATTTGTCATGTCCTTTGTCCCTAACACTGGAACTACTACGATCCGCACTGCAATCCCTTATGGTATTCTCGTTTCTCGTGTCTACATAGCAGTAGGAGTTCTGTCTCTTCTTGACGAGGTTGAGATGACCTTCAAGTCTATGATCGACGCAAATTTCGTTCGTCGATTCGAGAGTCACCTATCCCAGGAGGGTCGATATGGATATTCTGTAGTTGATTCATCATCGTTCATGTATGGTCATAGATTTGGGTTTATAGGACCCCTTCCTACAGATATCCCATGTATTGAGATCGGGAAAAGTTGAGATGAGACGATTCGACTGCTGGAGCAGGTGCGGGCTGCACGGATTCATTTAAAGGAGACACTTATAGAGCAACATAAGATTACTAATGTTTTCATAAAAAGACTTGATGCTGATGCTGATGCCGATCAGAGAGCACTGCAACACTCTTAGTTTACTTTTTTCTAGATAAGATGCGTCGTCGAGAGAATATGCATGGTGCAGGTTCATCAAAAACTAGTCATGATGATCAACGAGATGATGGTTCACCCCGCTGCTGATGTTTTTATTCGACGAGCTCCATACATTTTATCCATACTGAGGACACATTTTTTATTGTCTTGTACTTATTGATAGACTAGTGATTGTACTCATGTTTATTTATCATCTGTAATTGGTTGGGTTTTAGACACATAGTTTTTATCTATGCAACACTGATGGTTATGTTTACGTGTTGGAGCTTATTTTTATGATGATATGGATTATTCTGTATATGCTTCTCATATATTTATTGTGATACTCATGTGATCTATTCCATGTGGATGAGATTATTTTTTTTCAAAATATGATTATACTAATTGTATTCTTCATATGGCACTATCTAGCTATGATTTATCACGTTGAATCATATTCTTTTAGCTGGATATTCTATTCACCATTTTTGTCCTCCCTTTGTCTTTTTTAGTCAAAAAGGAGAAGAGATATATGTGATGTATAGAGAGTATTTATTGAGATTTTAGTGACTTTTTATTATATTATTTTATTCCTCCATACTTCACTTGGTATTTTTGTTTCATGCGTGTAGATACTCATATGTTTTAGATTTTGTCTACACATTAAAATATTTTGGCTACACATTCAAATGCAACCTACCATGGTTTTCTATGTCCATGCTTTTGGGAGGATTTATGTGTTGGGCATAGGATATTGGATTAACAGCCAGGCTTAGCACATTTCACTTATTTTTTGGTTTTGTCCCATAATAGACAAAGGGGGAGTGTTGTAAGGATAATTTTTCAATCAAGTCAATTTTTCTGTAATTGGCATAATTCTGGAGAAAACTATTTTGAGTCATAGGTTAGACATTGAGTTTCATGATCCCATTAAGCCTATGACGTTAAGTGTTGAAGATGTAGCGGCCAAACTTCAAAGATATATCATTTTAGTGCCATATTTATCTCCACACGTTTACCAAGTATCTCTCAGGCATAAATGCATAAAAATATTTAAGACCTTGGATAAATTTTTATAAGGATGTGTAGATTTCTAAAAAATGTTTTGGAACTTCGTTTTATTTTTAAAGAAAATTTGTTTTCGAGTTCAAATGAGATAAAAACTCGTTACAAAGAAAATATAGTTTTTGTTCAAACGACGTTATACCTCGTTTCAAGTAATTTGGTTTTTCGTCAAAATAGGGTTCAAACGAACATCAAACGATGTCACACTATTGGAATTCATTATAAGCTCGTTTGATGCTGGTTCAAATGAGGAAGCAATTTCGTTCAACGAAGATGGTTTTTGTTCAAATGAGAATTGATTCATTCGAATGATCTTGGTTTTTGTTCGAACAAATTTGCCACCTCGAAATTCGTGTTTCCTAATTTACGTCTTTTTAGACTCATAAATTTAAGAACGTTTTGCGAAAAACATTCCTCACCTGTTTGCAAAAGTTCCAAAGAAAAATATATATCATTTTAGTTTCAAGATCCAAGTTTTCTAATATAATTGATTTGAGATCTTGGTTTGCACTTTCATTTGATTCTTTCATCTAGAAAGAATAATTTTAGAACTATGTAATCCATACATATGAAGGTCACTGTGAGACAGTTGCTTATGCTACATCGATGGATATCGAGGCGCGCGTGGACTTGTGTGTTCTGTAGACAACTTATGTGCATGAACTTTTTGCACTGCGAAGGAGCGGTTGAAGATAGATGAGAACCAAGGCTTGTGGGTGATCGATTGATTGAGTAAGTCTACTATTTACTCTTTGTAATAAAGTATCATAGTGATTTGTTTGTACTAGTCGTTCGAGATTTTTCCCTTAGTATTTTTCTCGTACATCAGCATCTTGTGGTTGTTCTTCATTTACTTTTATCTGCTTAATCACCATAGATTCATGCTACAGGGTTAAAAGGATAAAATTTAGCAAAATAAGTTTACCACAAAATTTGTTTAAAATTGGTGCAAATTGGAATTGAGACAAATCTGGAAAATATGGACTTTGCTTAAAATACACACTGTAGGCACACTATCAAATATTGGGTACAGGTTTTACATTCTTCTCTCCTCAGGAAATTTCATCCCTAAAATTATATATCTGCAATTCCTAAATTTCATGGGATTTACCAACTCTTATTCTAAGTCATAGAAATCCTTCAAGACAAAATCATCAAAGTCCTCAATAACCAAGATGACATCACACACTCTCACATAGGTGTTATCACCAAATGTTTAACATGTAACATACTTTAAGTCTTATTGCCATGCTAATCATCAATGTTTTATCACTAAAAGTTTAACATGCAACAAGCTTTAACTCTCACCATTATGCTAATCATCAATGTCACATAACCATCCTCGAGTCTCAACTCATTTGATGCTCAATCGAGTCCTTACCTTATTTATACCCAACGCATACCAGCGCCCCTACAGGTAACACCATCTAGTGATCGACACTCACCCAAGAGAAAAATGACATATAACTAACACCCAATCCGATTCATCACCCAGAATCATCTCTAATCTTAGGATTACACATCCCATGTTTCCTCCAATCTTCAGGTCACCATGACCACATAATCTCATTAGGTTTGATACTATTATCATATCGCAAGTCACCCACTTCGTGGGTCAATAGACCTACCAAGTCACAATTCGTTCACCTAACTAACAACCCCCACAAGATCTTACTATGAACATCGTATTACTCTATGTGTCAAACTGTGGAACACACACCTAAGTATTGTGCCAATCCACTCACTATGGAAAAACAACAGTGAGTCTAAATTTCCTCGAGTTCTAACAATATATAATGTCTTCAAGTCATTATCCCGCTCTTCGCACCCAGAGCCACTGACTTTCATAACGGCCAGTCGTAATTTTGTTAATTCTAAAGTGAAGGGACACTATAAGCAACCTGCACAGCTGAAATGTGGCCACTCGCACAAAGAACTTCGTGCAACAACAAGGATTTCTCATATAAGGGTGCACCCAGTTATCGATATGTATTGAGCATTCCAAGTCTAACCGGATTCGATTGGGCTAAACCTCATCGTACCATAACTGGTACAAATACGGGCTACCACAGTCATGGGAATATGAATCCTCTATTACCACAATCGAAATGGACACACAAGTATCATAAGGAACAAATAATCATTATAAGAAAATCCTATCCATATGATTGGAAATATGGTTTACGAAAAGTGAACCTAAGTATAATTCCTCCCAGCCGTTCTCACTGGGCACTAACCTTGCCACATCCTGGCTCGAATCGCCAACTGTGATGAATCAAATCATAACCGTTCATCCTTACTAGACAAAAGAAATATACGAATCGATTATTTTCTAGGAAGTAAAACACGATACTTCCCTCCTTAAGGGTAAGCCTCACTCCTTACATCCTCGACAAACATGTGCCACTCTGGCCTACTAGTGCCAACGCTTTTGTCCATGTCGACTTTGTCCAACTTTCTAACTATGTTGTTAGAGAACCCTATACTCTTGACTCACTTGAGTCTACATTGAATAAGTTCTCATCTAGTCTGGAAATAGTGACAAAATTGAGTCCATTCCCTAGATTCCAAAAGCCTCAGACTCTACTCTTTATTCCTCTTGATTGTTTGTTTAAAGGTATATTCTCAATCACCCACACACATAAGGATTGCATTTATAACATATATATTGTATAAAATGATTGTGTGAGAGTTGTGTGTGTTTAATCCCATTTAAAATTAGTTTTAATAATTGTTTAGGAATTTTTAAAAAAATTTAAACGATTTTTTGGAAATTAAAATGTCGTATAAAAAGCTTTTGGGGTCATTTTGTAATTACTGATTTTATGTTTTCATACTTGAATGTTTGGTTGGGTAGAATCCAAATGCGCTTGAAAATTCAGGGTGCGTGTGTAATTATTTTGAAAACAGACGTGTATGAGTGCATCTGGGCCTTACACCTGTCAACTCTATAATGGCCTGATCTGTGTTTCTTGGTAGACTCATAACTCGTACACCTTCTCAGTCTTTGGATCAATTCTATCAACGCTCTGCATGCGTTTGATCCCAATCCTTGTGAACCTCTTTCGACCTATCATCATGCGTTTAAATCACCGTCGTTCTTCCACCGTTGGATCATAGTCAATTGACTTAGACCAAATCTCAGCCTTAGATTTGGATAGACCTTCTCGATCCTTCCTAGCCTACTATATAAGTAGGCTTACCCTCATCATTTGGGAACTTTTTGGCAGTTCGTCTAAATAGAAAGATAAGAGAGAAGAGAGAAGAGAGAGAGAGAGAAACCCTTTTCGTTTTCAAACCCTAAACACATTTATCCAAAACAGTTTATACCAAACACTATACCTTTGTGTTTAAGAGTGTTGGTGGGGGTTTGAAGGGTGTTTAAATTGTTTTATCCTCTTGGTTCGAGATCTTGTTTCCAACTTAGACATTACTTGTTAGATCTCTATTTCTCTTTCGTAGAAATAGTAGATCTGATTATTGCATGTCATACTACGCATAGATCTGCATATTTTAGTTTCTCATCTTGAGAAATCACATTTGTTGATTATTGTTTTGTAAATTTTTTTAAAACGTTAGAATCAATAAATATATTTTATATTTCTAGTTCTTATGAAACAAGACTGTTGACCTACTTGGAATCGCAATTGGTGGTTTCCAATTTCAAAATCATTTTCAAAATCCTCTGAAATTGGATATGACCTTGGCGGTCTTACGACCAAGGTAACCTTGGATTCCGGGATTATTTGAAAGGTTAAATAAAGTCTCTTTCGTTTCTAAAGAAGAGAGAAACTAAAAACAACATCATTTAGATTTGATTTGTAATTTGATAGGACTATTTGTATAAAATAAGTGTGTGTGTGTGGATACATATGTTAGAGCACCATCACAAACACTTGACACACTACAACACATAAGTGTTGGCCATAAAATCTTGAATCTTCAAGAGTCGACGTAAAGACTGGAACAAAGTGGAGAAGTTAGCAAACTGGGAAAGCCACATCAACATCAGAACTAGGGGTGGCCATAGGCCCGAGGCCCGCCAAGCCCGCACAGCCCGCCCAATAAAAAAATAGGGCTTGTGTAAGGTGAATAGGCCCGCAAAGCGGGCTTGGCACAATTTTATAGGCCCGATTTTTTTTCGGGCGGGCTTGGGCATGAGTTCTTAAGCCCGATGAGGCCCGGCCCAGCCCGAGGCCCGAAAAATATATATATATATATATATATGTGGGGGGGGGGGGGGAACTTTTATAAATATAAAAACGTATACCAAGTCTTTTCATGTAGAATGGGAAACTTTACATATGGATTTTGTAATATATGGAGTTTAAAACAGATTTTTAATTAAAAAAATTGGTCTTTAAATAAAAAATAGGTATTTTAATTTTAAAAAAAATCTTTTAATTAACATAATAAGGCCCGATCGGACGGGCCTGGGTAAAGACCTTTCAAATCTGGGCGGGCTTGGGATTACTTAATAAGGCCCGACCTGGGCCCGAGCGGGCTTGGGATAGCACTTAATTTTTCAAGCCCGGGCCGAGCCCGACCGGGCCTGCCCTGGCCCGGCCCACGGCCACCCCTAATCAGAACTGCAGAGAAGTTAGAATTAAACATGTGGGTACATTTCTAAACTTGTATAGGTCTGATTAGTTTGCATGTGTGTTAAATAGTTTGTAACTTGTATATATGGTTTTAGTGGATTTTTGGTTTGTGACTTAGAAGTCACCGTGGATGTTTCCTCAGTTGGGTGAGGTTTTACCACGTTAAAAATGCCTTGTTCTTAATCTTTCTACATCTCATTCTTATGGTTGTGCTAAGTTTAATTAATTTAAACTGATTTACTAAACCTATTATAAAATATTGAACAAATCTCGTGCTTGTTTTATTAAACACACCTTGTGATTAATTCTTTTTTATTTAAAGAAAAGAGTTTCTTTAAAAAACAGTTCGGAGTTACTTTAATAGTTTAATCTTGTATTAAACAGCCTAAGTAACAGCTTTTTCAGTTGTGAACAATGTAATACACCTTGGTCGTTGTCGATATTATCAAACCGTGATCGTATCCGAACATCTCCTCAGGAAGAACCCCATTAAGAAAAACATTCACCTTATAGTAACCATTAACTACACGAGGTCGTCACCTTAAGATTTCACAACAAGTTGATTTCGATTCCCAATGATGCCACACATAACTTGTCATACGGGCACTCCAACAGGCCCTAAAACCATACTTACACTGGAATTTCGTTGCATTTAGCCATTATCTAAGCCGTTAAAACATGCCCTAATACTTAAACAATAATTTTATCTCATTTTCACATGATTTTGGCCATAAGCCACATACCAAAACTACAAACTAACACTCGTAAGTATTTCGACAGGATATGGGAGGTCGCATACAACCTATAAGCCACTATGTAAGAGCATACTTTCTATCATTTCTCATAGCTTAGGCTAATATAGTTTTTGTCATAACCTACTACCATTCGACAGGAGCCGTCACAAAGGAACTAATATCCAACATCTTCAACATTCAAGGATCTCCACACTACGAAGGTATAATACTATTAAGAGTTTAAATTTATTCATTGAATTTATTTTTGGATGTTTGATCTTTATTAAAACTAAAATAGGATTTCTTGTTTTAAAAATCTAGGCATTTTATATGTTTATTTATTTTTTTTATAAATTTGCCTACCTCCTTTAAACGACAAGGCATTCTCATTTGAACTAGTTTCATGTTTCGTTCAAAGGCTTGTTTGAAGTTTACTTCAATTGAACATCAAACGAGGGTGTACTATCTTATTTCGTTTGAATCTCGTTTCAAGTTGGTTCAAATGACATAGTTGTTTCGCTTAAACGAGATCCTATTTCATTCTAACTACTTTATATTCTCATTCGAACGAGGCTCATGTTCATTCAAACGAGACAACCCCTCAAAATTTGTGTTTTCCTTATAAATACCTATTTCCTGTTCAGAATTTTTAAGATCGCCAGAATTATTTCTACATATCTTTTTGGAAAAGTTTTCATACTTTTGAGGTTAGAAAACCATTTTGGTTCACAAAATCCATTACCAAAATATATTTGTCTAAATCTATTTAAACCCTATAGTTTTGTATCCTTACATACACAACTCTTTGGGAGAGAGTTTCTTCACGAAAGACGATTGTGATTCTCGAGGGGATCATTGCTGAAGACAAAGGTTGATAGGTGGATACCGAGAATGGAAGGCCACGTGTAGGATGTTCCTTATTGATTAATATTATCTGGAGATTCTATGAAGACACTGGGAATTGTACTTATGGATCGTATCATAGACATATAAGTCCATAATCTTGTAAACTCTCTAAAGTGATTAAAATAAAAGGTTTTTCTCAGAAGAGATTTTCCTCAGCTTGCCTTTGTTGAATGCATGTTTTAATGTATTTTTTTATCATCTAGATACTTGTCTTTGGATAAAAAGATAAAATTTGGAATTGTGTTTATTGAACATTTTATTTTATAAATAATCCATTAAGATCACAAGCGTACTCTCAAATTGGGATCATAGCCCCTTGTAGAAATTTACTGTGTGATCTTTATCTGTAAAATTAATTTTTTTCTTTTATACCATTTTTTTAAAATTTTTGATCTTTTAAAAAACAAATTTTTAATGGAAAATTAGTATAATGGAGTGCCCATCTTTGATGGTAACAATTATGCTTACTGGAAGGCTAGAATCATATCTATCTTAGAAGCCATGGATGAAAGAGTCTGGTTAGCTTGTGAAAGAGGGTGGACTCCTCCCATGATCACAGTTGATAATGTTGTTGGCTCTAAAACTATTTCTTCGTGGACTGATGATGAATTTAAGTGGAATAATTTTAATTCTTGTGGAGTTAGTGCTATTTCTGGAGCAGTCATCCTTGACGAATTCCGTCGCATCATGACATGCACTACGCTGAAGGAAGCATGGGATACCCTCCAGATCACTCATGAGGCTACCAACATTGTTAAAGCATCAAAACTTCAAAATTTGACCACCTAATTTGATACCATCACTATGTTTGAGTCTGAGTCATTCAATGAGTTTTATGCGAGTTTATCGAAAATTGTTAACTCGAGTTTTAATTTGGGTTAGAAAATTCTGGAGACGAGAGTTGTTAAAAATATTATGAGGTCATTCCTTGCCCGCTTTAATCCTAAGGTCACTGTGCTAAACTCATTAGGGAGTTTAGACACTCTTAGGTTAGAGGAACTTATAAGAGACCCTTAGACTTATGAGATAGATATGTTCCTTTAAATCATTAAACATAAAGAAGTAAGGATTGGTTTAAATACTCAAACTACGAAAAAGAATAAAGAAATGTGAGCCTGTTTTTAATAAAGAGGGACAATACTCCCACAAATCTTATTAAAAACCAAGCCTAACTAGACAATAGCTATAACATAAGAAAACTAGAGGTTGGGTCCAATACTCTAGTTCGAAAGCTAAAAAGAAGGGGATATATAAGCATCCCCTTTACAAAGAGATAATGAAAGCAATAGATTTGGGATTTTATTTATAATCACATTACAAAGTTTTCTTTCTTATTTGGGGAATCTATATTCTATCTAGTTTAAGAAATACGAATTCTAAAATTTGTGAAGTAGCAGCCTTTGGTGCTAGACCATCTGCAACAATATTAAATTCTCCCCAACTATGAGTGATCATGAGATGATGATAAGATAAAATCTTTTGTACCTACTCTTGAATTACCTAAGGAGGTTTTCCTTTTTTTCAAAATCAAATCAACCAACACTTTAGAGTCTTATTCAACAAAGACATTATCAATATTAAGGTTCTTGCATACCTTTAGGCCCTGAAAAATAGATTGAGCCTCAGCATAGATAGAGGGCTTAACCCCCAATGCTATGCTAAAGACTGTTATAAAAATACCTTTGGAATCTCTAATCACTCCACCAATACCACAAGAGCATGGATTATATTGAGAGGCACCATGTATATTGAGTTTGAAAGATCCTTTAGGAAGTTTTGACCACACTCATTTCATGAGTTTTACTTGAGGAGGTTTAATTCTCATCTTGAACCAAGCGATATCTGATAAATACAACATAATATTGTTTATAATTATTACTGATTTCATAGTAACATTTTCAAATATTTGAAGATTTCTAGCCTTCCAAAGCTCCCATATAATTAATTTAGGAAGACTAGAGATAATGAAATCTTGATATCCCTTGATGGCATGGACAACCACCAAGACATAATGAGGGTTTTGAAATTCTCAAACTTCATAGAGATACCAAGTTTGCTACCAAAGAAGTGTCAAACCTCTTGAGCTATAGAGCAGCTAGTAAGCAAGTGATTGGCAGATTTAATATCAAACTCACAATTTTTTCATCTAAATTCTAATCTAATGCTTATGTTATGAATTTCCACATCTGTAGGAACAACCTTATGCGTAACTTTCCAAATAAAAATTCAAATCTTAAAAGGACAGTGATGGCTCCATATAAACTTACAACTCTAAGCTAATGGTTTATACCTTCTAATAGCTTCATAAGTAGACTTAAGATTGAAATCCCATGTGGTTGAAGGCAACCATAACTCTTTATCTTCATTATGAACTCACTAAGAGCTTCGTGGAATGGTGTTATTCTTTTGAAGGTACGAGAACCTTTTGAAAGGACTAAAGCATATTTAAATTTATTTCTCATAAAGATCCCCCATAGTCTATTGTCAAATCTCAAATTCCAATGAAGTTTGAGACGAGTAGAATC
This sequence comes from Sambucus nigra, assembly GCA_949130495.1. Lineage (NCBI taxonomy): Eukaryota > Viridiplantae > Streptophyta > Magnoliopsida > Dipsacales > Adoxaceae > Sambucus > Sambucus nigra. The sequence continues at coordinate 343,044,707 of OX422207.1, read as the reverse complement.
AATGATATCATCCAAATTTAGATGTTAAGACCGCCTTCCTCAGTGGGATACTAGAGATTATCCCAACTTCTCCAATGGTGATGCTTATCAGGTGAGAAGCCTCCGCACCAAAACTTGTTGAAGAAAGCTTTAATTCTATTTAAGACTTCCTTGGGAGGTGATATAACTGATAAAATATGGAGAGTGATAGAATATAAGACATGTTTGATATGAATTAGTCTACCTCCCCGAGATAGAAGCTTAGAGGACGAACTGAAAATCTTGTTTCTAATATTACCAATAAGCTCTGAGAAATGTATAATTTTATTCCTTCCAGGATTGATTGGGACCCTGGATATTTGATAGGGAAAGACCTATGGAGGAGGCCAGTCTTCAATATCTTTAATTCTTCTCTTTTTAGTCTTCTTAGACATGAAGAATTCACTTTTCTCTATGTTCACTAGATTCCCGAAGGCATTTTCAAAGTTTATTCAAGAAAGTTTTCAATGATCTTTACCTACATTACTAAAAATAATTAAATCAACTTGTAAGGGAAAATTTCCAATTGAGTTTATTTGTAATGTTGGCTTAATTCCGGACAAAACTAATTGAGTCATAGGATAGTAGTTTGTTATATCCTTTCAAGACTATGACATTTGAGTTGAAGACGTAGCATCCAAGAGTTTGAAGATTACATCATTGACGGTTTATGTGCCAAGTTTTTACGTCATCAACATAAAGTTTTTAAGTCTTTTCTCTTGTTTATGTAAAACCATACCTAGTGGATTTTTTTGTTGGGTCATCCGAGATTTTTCCCGTTGTGGGTTTTCCTCGTCCATCGTGACATTGTGTGTTTATTTCTATCTTTATCTTCCTAAAATTACATTGATGCACGTGTAGGATTAAAAAGATAAAAATTGGTTTATTCACAACAATGGTGTAATTTTGGTTCCAATTATGTTTGGGTAATTTTAGTTTAATTTAAGTCAAGAAATTTAATTTGAAAATATTCATGCTTTATTTTTTTATCATATATAGAACTTGAATTGGGATTATTTAATTTTTGTTTGAAAGAAAATTAAATATTTGTTTAGTTGAGTCTAAGGGGGAGTCCCCACCAAAGAATGATTAACTTAGTTAATTCGATGCCTGACAGACAAAGAAGGAAGATAAAAGATTACCTGATGGAGTTCCCTAGAAGATCCTCCACAGACATGACTCAAAGAATCTAGCTCGTAGATAAAAGTCACTCTAACGACGATTGTTTGTAATACGAAATATAATGTATTTTATCACGTAGTTTATCTTAGGCTATATTGCGAGAAAGGTTATTCGGTATCCACGAGGGACCATGCCTAGAAGGACATGGGAGAGATAACATTCTCTATCGAACAACCTTATCCTGGGAACCTCACAGGAACATGGTTTGGAGGATTGGGAGTAAGGAATGATTGGGAATACAATAACAAACCCTCTTGGCATATTTGGGAAAAACTTCATCCAATATATGCAGTTGCTCGAGCTACCTACAATCGAGCTACCATAACTTCCACTCACTCGAGGGAACCTCCTCGAGGTACCCCAACCTTAAAACCTTAGCCTAATGATAGTTTTAGCCAACAAACAGAAGACTAAAACACTCGACCTACTTATCAGTCGGGCAACCTCAAACCAAAAACCATTCATCTAACTGATGTGACCACATGCCTAGTGGGGTCATTGTTCACCCACTTTCGAATGTCATAACATCTGGCATATAGGGACTCAAAATTACAACACTCAAGTGGGTTCATCATTAGGGTGGAAGGCCTAGTCTACCAAATGTGACCCTTTATCCATTATAAGATAAGCCTTGGAGCTACCACGCGATGTTCCTCATTAATACCCATCATTCTTCCACATGGTTAAGCAATTTCCCACTAGATGTTAAGATCCCATTCATTTAATGCAATATCTCCCACATTAATGAAGGGAGGTACTTGGGCATTTAATGTTGTTAATCGCATTGAATACCAATAAGGTTAATCGAGTGACCTTGCCTCCATATAAATACAATAATAAAATAGTTTAGGACCGCGACATTCTGAACCTAGAAGTGATGCCCGATTTCCTTCATACATGAGAGCTCTTGTAAGGACATTCGTCCAACACTCATTTAATACCCGTATTATTGCTAGACTTGAATTTCTTGCCTTGTCTTTATTATTACCAGAGTGCTTTCTCTTTCTCCCTCTGACCCAGTTACCTGCTGATCCCATCTATTTATTATACATGTAGTGTGTGCATGGTGTAGAAATATTATTCAATACAAGTGTGAATATTGAATCTCATTATCCATTTTCACATGTATATATTATCATTATTAAATATTGTCTTGAGCATTGATCCCGATATTGATAAGGGATTACGCCTCACTTGATACTAGTCGTATTCCAAGAACTCACATCTTACATTTGGCGACTCCGTTGGAGACGTATTCTCTTTTGATAAGATGACAGAGGATAACACCACCAAGATTATTGATTTTGACACCATACAGCGTGAGTAGGAGGCATACCTCTCTGTATTTCCTGAAGAAGTGAGAATAGCACGAACGAATCCTAGTGCATCCAGTATCGGTTTGATATAAATGACAGATGCACAGGCAGGAATGGGACCAACACAAATGATGGGGCTCATGGGATTGTTTGTAGAGTTCATCAAGACTTTGGTGGCCCAAGCGATGTTGGGAGTCCCTGGGGGAGTGATCTCTTTTATGACATCACTAACAGGAACATCGGCTCCTATTGTTATAGGAGGAGTTACCGCATGTACTTTCTGTGGTGTTCCTCCCACTGCTCCGCCAATCTTGGGTGACGTTCCTCCCACTAATTTCCCGTATGTGATGATGGGGCTAGAGATATAAGACTGGGGAATAACTTAGTAGCTCAGTCCTCGACTGGTGGCATGGGGAAAAGCACACCACCCGCTCCGGTAATGCCAGTGGTGGTAATAGTGCAGCCAACCAGCTCTCTATCGGTCAGCTTAGAGGAAATGAAGACGGAGTTGCTGAACGTCATAATAGTGTCTAGAGAGGGAGACAGTTTTTCATTGTATGATGACTTTATTACTCCGTATTTGGAGAAATATAACAATGAACCCTACCCACTAGGGTATATTCCACCAATCTTCGAGAAGTACACATGGAAGGGTGAAAATCCTAAAGAGCACTTGAAAAGGTTTATTGAAAGCCTTGGGGACCATTGCAACGACAAAAGACTGAGGCTGAGGGAATTTTCAAAATCCCTGACAGAGAAAGCCTACTCGTGGTATTCCCACTTGACCCCAGGTGGCGTGGCTAGTTGGGAAGAGCTGCACGTTTTGTTCGTACAAAAGTTCATTTTGGCTAAGGATAAGTTAACACTCACTCAGCTAGCATTTGAGAAGCAAAAATTAGGAGAATATGTTGTGACCTATATTAGGAGGTTTCGCAAGCGCTCTATAGATGTTAGAGAGTAGATACGAGAGGATAAGGTTTTGCAAGTTTGTGTAGAAGACTTGTTGCCCAAATATATTTATCGCATGATCAGTGAAACACGAGAGGGTCCATTTGCTGCATTTTTTCAAAAGGCGAGGAACGTCGCCTTGGTGGTTAAGCCCACATTTCTCCCACCTGCCTTGTCAAGTTTGCTACTAAGTCCATCAGTTGCCTCAGGGAGGGGAGTACCCTCGAGGGTAAATAATGCAGATGAAAGGGGTAGGGGGAAAGCAGTGGTGGTCAAGGAAGAAAGGGACGAGACAATAAGAGAAGATTTGAAGGCGAGGAGGATCCTCCCGAGCTACCCTACATAATGTACCAAGCCTTAAACTTATATAATCTCATGGTTCGTGACAAAGTCTGTAGACCGGTCAACATCAGCACGGTGCAACTCCCTCGAGAGGACAGGGAGAAACCTCACCATTGTACACTTCACAATAGAGTGAACCATTCGAACAAGATGTGATTTTTGCTAAGAAGATTCATCGACCATCATGTGGAGAATGGGGACATCCAGCTGCCTCAAGCTAAGGTGAATGATAATCCTTTACTAGCTCATAGGCCTTATATGGACAACGCTTTTAATGAAAAGGCTGAAATGAGAGAGTAGTGGTTTGAAGAGAATGATTTTAAAGAATCCCTAGAGAAATGTACCCTCGAGCTAGCTCATCTCCAACTAGAGGATGAAACAAATAAAGGATATGAACGAGAAAAAGAAGAATATAACTCCATTGAGGGACTAAATAGGCAGATGGGATCCTTCTTCGTAGAGATGGTAAATGCAGTGATAGCCTACGATGAGGCTGCGTACAGAGACGTAGAAGAAGTCTATGAACTTAAAGATGAACAAATATACTGTTGGATCGAATGCGCGACGGTTGCTCGCTCACAAAAAATTGATTGGTTCTTCGATTAGGTTGGGCTCCCCGAGCTCTAGCGATTGGAGGTTACACGAGCCATCTTAAAAATAACAAAGACGAATATGACGCCACACCTGAAATGGAAGAGCCCATGGCGAAGCCCGTAAGAAGGTATATCTCTAAAGTCACGTTCTCAAAGGCTGACAGATTGATCAGGTACCCCCACAATAGAACATTGTATGTTACAAAATTTGTGAAAGATTATGTTTTCTATCTTGTTCTGTTAGATGGGGGAGCATCCATCAATATAATGCCTATCGGATCCTTTTATGCCACCGGCTTATTTGAGGCAAGGATAGTGCCACATTCATTGGCAATCTTGGGGTACGATAATTAGTCGTCAAAATCTGTGGGGTACGTTAGTGTAGGCATCATAATGGGGAATATCACCTCCAACATCTTTCAGATTATGGGCTACAATCTATCATACCAACTTCTAGTTGGAAGGGTGTGGATGCACGACCATGGGTTGGTACCCTCCACCTATCATCAATGTACCAAGGCAAACGTAAAGGGCAAAGAGGTGGTGATTTGAGCTTCCAAAAAGACTTTTACAAAGGAGGAAGCACATCTAGTATACGCTACCTTCTACATAGATCTGATAGAAGAAGTCACAACGGTAGCAAGGTATACTGGGGAAACAAGGGTCCTGATTTCTCGAGAGAGGGTGCGAACACCCGCTCGAACAGTGGTGGCCTACAAAGAAGAGCATTCTGGACGCAGTAATCCCACCCAGTTTATCGAGGCAATTGCGGGATCGAATAACACCACGCATTGAGCTAATCGAAGACCAAGTCCAAACTCAGAGCATCCTCAACAGGCACACTACGAGAGGTTTGGATAAGAATTGTTGGAAGAGGACCTATAAGGAAGAGGCCTATCGATAGTGCAAGAGGATAGTTTTGCCTAATGGAAGAATTATATACACATTATAAAGGTGTGAGTGGGAAGCTGAAGGTCTAAATGATGAGGTTGAACCAATTTACGAATGCTTCCTAGTGGACAATAAGGGTCATTATTTAGTGATTGATAATTCTGGTGTTCAGGAGTTTGTAAAGGAAATAAAAGAGGAACCTGAGTACATTAAGGATAGACCCATGCCACAAATCCAGGAGTTGGATAAAATAGACTTGGCCAAACAAGGTGATGATCATAACCCTATCTTTATCTCGAAGGACCTGGAATGGGTGTCTCGAGAGGATTTGATCAAGTTTTTACTAGATTTAAAGATGTCTTCACGTGGAAGTATATCGAGATGCCTAGGGTGAACAAGGAGGTGAGTTGTCATAAGTTGAATGTTTAACGTCAGCCATCCCGGTAAAGCAGGCCACCGAATGTATAAGGAATAGTTAGATCTGAAGATCAAAAAGGAGGTTCAAAAGTTTCTTACAACCATCTTCGTAGTTCCAATCCAGCATCTGATTTGTTTTTTAAGTATTGTGCTTGTGGGAAAAAAGGACAAGAGCCAGATCAGAATGCGTGGATTTCAAGGACTTGAATCGAGCGTACCCAAAGGATAAATTCTCACTAACTGCAATAGATATCTTTATCAATGAAACTACGGGCCACGAGATTTACAGTTTCATAGATGACAATGTAGGGTACAACCAGATAAACATGGATCTAACTGATGCAGATAATACTGATTTTTGAATGCCTTTGGGTAATTTCATGTACATGGTTATGACCTTTGGATTGAAGAATGCGGGGGCCACTTACCATAGAACAATGATTGCTATCTTCCATGATCTCTTCCACAAGGTAGTGGAATTTTACATTGATGATTTGGAAATTAAGTCCAAAAAAGAGGGATCTCACTTAGATGACTTGAGGAGGGTGTTCACCCTGATGCAGGAAATACAAGCTAAAGATAAACCCCCTCAAATGTGCATTCGGGGTAACAAGAGGGAAGTTCCTGGGGTTTGTGGTAAATCGAAAAGGATTTCAGATGGACTTGGACAAGAGCCAAGACATTCTTGATATGCCAAGACTGAAGTCAGCAAGAGAGCTAAAGAGTTTCCTAGGAAAAGCCTTCTACTTGAGGAGATTTGTTCCAGGGCTGGCCGAGGTAACGCACCCGCTGATAGAGTTACTGAGAAAGGGCACTATGTTCACATGGGAACCAATGCACCAGGACGCCAAGGACAAATTAAATACGCTCCTTACTTTCCCTCAAATGATGATCCCCCCGAAGCTAGTTTCCCTTTATGTCTATATCTTACATCTACTGAACCATTTATTTGTGTGTTATTGGCCTAAGAGATGGATGGTATAGAAAAACCTGTTTATTACTTGAGTAGAATTATACATGGGATAGAGGCCAGATATACTAGAATTGAGAGGCATTATTTAGCCCTTGTATTTGAAGCACAAAAACTTAGGCACTACTTACTGTCGTTCATAATCCACATTGTCACTAGATGTGATCCTATAAAAAAATTTATTGCTAGAAATTTATTAATAAGTAGGGCAACTGGATGGTTCCTAATCCTATTGGAGTATGATCTTAAATGCGTACTCCCTCGAGATATCAAGAGCCAGGGGTATGCAGATTTAGTTGCTATCTTTCCGTCTGGAACATTCGAGCCACCCGCGGATGAGCTTCTGGGTGATATCTTTAAGCCAACTTTATAGCAACCTTCCTGGATGAGTGGAACGTGGAGTTAGATGTCTCCTTGATTGAAAATAAAGGGGGAGCTGGGGTCATCCTGAGAAAGAATGGTGAAGAGATTCGATTATCTTTCAAGCTATAATTCAAATATTCGAACAATGAAGCTGAATATGAAGCACTGGTCTTGGGGCTACTTGACACCCTTAAAAGGGGTATCCAAGTACTAGCAATAAAAGGGGACTCCAACTTAGTGGTGAAATAGGTAACAGGTGAGTTCTCTTTGAAGCACACGAACCTGGAGCCCTATCGAACAATTATACAATGGTTGCTTAGGCAGTTCGAAGCTGTAAAAATCAAAAGACATCCCCAAACAATGAATCATCATGTCAATGCTTATGCTATTATTACTCAAAATATTTCCTTTGAGGGGGAGTCACTAGTTATTCGAATCACAAAGAGGACAACTCCCTCGATCATGTTAGAGATGTTGCCCACAAATGACAAGGATGATTCGAGGGGTGAAATTAGAAAGCAATTGGAAAGAGGTTAAGGCCCATTGACCCTAGTTGACCTGGCATAGTATTTCGTTACCAGGGGAAACTTATATTACAAAAATAAAGGAGGTTGGTTATCCAGATATGTAGACCCCGAAGTAGCCAATAAAAGACTGATCGAAGTACATAAAGACAGCTGTGAAACCACTTATATCCCCTTGTATAGAAGAGTCAAACGGGCAGGGTATTTTTAGCCGTCGATGAGGTAAAACTCCGTGATGATACAAAGAGATTGTGAGAAATGTCGCTTATCCTACCAGGAAACAGAATGCAACTTCATCGATCAACCCCAAGACTAGAGACAACTATACATGGACCTATTGGCAAATGGAGTAGTACCAACGGACAAAGAAGACGCTATGAAGGTGAAAAGATGATCACCCAAGTATCTTTTCTAAGAAGGGAAATTTTATTAACTAGGCTATCATGATGAGCCTCTAAGGTGCATCAGGGGGGAGGAAGCTGAAGAAGTGATGAAGCAGGCTCATGATCCAGGACACATCGGAGGAGCCAAACTCTACGATCAAATCATGACCTTGGGATACTATTGGCCTACAATGGAGAAAGACTCAGCAGAGTTCATTCATTAATGTCAAGATTGTCAAATGCTTGGAAATATGATCCACGCTCCTTTGATGGATTTGCGTTCTCTCTCTACACCTTTTCCATTTCACACATGGTGTTCGATCTAGTAGGGGAAATAAACCCTTCTTCCAGAGGAAGATTTAAATATTGTTTGCCACTGAATGTTTCACCAAGTGGTAAGGGGTCATACCACTCAAGAGGACCACAATGGGTGTATTGGCTCGATTCATGAAAGAGTACATCATTTGTCGATTTGGCATCCTAAAAGTATTCCTATCAGATAAAGGCACCCCTTTCGTGAATACTGAAGTGAGCCTGCTAACAGAAAAGTACTCCATCATCCACCATAAGTTGATAGCAGCATACCCTAAGTGCAACGGGCAGGCAGAAGCCACTAACAAGACTTTGGTGAATATCTGGACAAAAATATTAGAGGATTTTTCGAGCACATGGGCTGAAAAAATCCCTGATGTACTATTGGTCTATTGAATAACAAAGGGGAAACTGATGGGGTATACTCTATTTTCCATGGTATTTGGGGCAGAAGTTGTTTTGCCAGTTAAGCTTGAGGTACCTTTGGCCCGCTATAACTTACGAAGTGCCATGCTCCCTCATAGCCGACACGTGCAACTTGAAGCACTAGAAGAGCATATGGATAATGTTGCGAGACATTTTTAGATGTATAGAAAATATCCGTCTAGATCCTACGATGAAATGGTGAGGCCGAGGAAGTTAAAATAAGGGGATGGTCCTAAAAGCATGCACGAGGCACAAAAGGAGGTTGTCATTACCAAAGTTTGAAGCCAATTGGGAGGGACCCTAGATCATTTGATCAGCTTATGATTCAGGATACTGCGAGACATCCAAAGTGTAAGACGATGTTACCTTCAAACCAAACAACAAGTGGATGAAAATCTATCATGTTTGAATATATGTTTTGCCAGTACTTCAGTTTATTGTAGTATGTTTTTCTAATACTCATTAGGGAGGATGTCCCTTACAAGTGATTGGGACTACTTGTTTAACATGGTGTAAAGTGATATTTGTTATAAAGATGTCGGCCCACTCTTCTTTCGTGTTACTTATTTTCCTTATTTTCCATGGTGTGACATACATTAATGTAATAGATCAGGAAATATTCAAACAAGGTAGAAAGGAAAGAAATAAAACTCCATAAAATTTATTTGAATAAAAGATTTATGTGATCATATGCCAAAGAGAATAAAAAATAACAAACTGTGGGACATGTAAAACGAGAAATTAAACAAAGGCTGCTAAGGGGATCCATGAAAAAGGAAAGGTTAGCCAAGCCAACAAGTCGATAATGATGCTGAGGGAGAATGAGCTCGAGGCTACTTTGGCCAGAGATTAGATCAGCCAGATCCTTTTGGCGGAGCTCCCTCCTCCGTTGAATATTCTCCAGGTTCTGCTCCTTCTTGAGTAACTCAGCTTCCGCTCGACCAATAGCTTCACGCATTTCCTGCACTTCCTAATCAAATATAACGAGTTCGGTCCCCAATCTTACAATTTCCTCCAAGATAGCTACCTGCGAGTGATGAGAACTTTGCAATCGATGATAGAGATCATATAGGTGTGCCTTCTTAAAATCGCGCAGTAATTTCACTAACTAGGCCAACGAGAACCCATCATTAATAAGCACATTGACCTTCACAAAGAGCGTTTTAATTGCATCAGATCTGAGAGACTCCAAAGGAGTATTGAAGATTTCCTCTAAAATAGTGGAGAGCCCAAGCAGTCGGAAAACCATCATCACAGGTATAGGTTGAAGGCTACGAGAAGAAAAGGTTGAGAGAAATCTGGCCAATAGTTGCTCAATCAGCGCATGGGGTCCTTCAGTCAATATATGGGGGAAATTGATCAAGTTCTACCTTACAACCACTTCGAGGCCTACCTCAAGAGGGTGCACACTAAAAATGCTATCACTCCTAGAGGGGAGTCTAGTGTGCGAAGCACTATCACTATATTAGGCTTTGGAAGCAACCAACTCGTGCATCCCACCAACACTGGGTACCATTCCTTTAACCTGCACGCTAAGGGCCTCAGCCATGGATGAAAATTCAACCAAAGTCCTCTCTTGTGCAATTGCATGAGCGACACCCTTAACTCTTGGGTCGCGTGTTGTATGCTGCTCATCTTCCACCTGAAATTCAACAACTTGTCAAGTCGGGAAACAAATATGCAAATTGGCTTGCAAGAACTGATTTTAAGACCAATATGACTTGTCCTGCCTGACCCTCGGTTATGGTAGATTTTAATTCCAATATGACTTGGCCCGCTTGACCATCGATTATGGGAGATTTTAAGACCAATATGACTTGGCCCGCCTGACCCTCGGTTATGGGAGATTTTAAGACCTATATGACTTGTCAAAATTAACAACGTTTAAATAAAGGATATACATATAAGAAAAGCATACCTCTAGCTGCTGGTCACCGAAAAACTAACGGGTAGCCATCTATACCACATATTCTTCCTCTGTAAATCAGGTGTCACCAAAAGGCGTTATTCTGGGAGGGCAACCATGCCACCTCCTACTTAAGAAACTTCATCCCGCCCCCTTTCCCTATCCCACGGTAATAACTTCAACTCGCTCCTAATTATGGATTGAGTGCCCAAAAAGCGTAACAAGAACCTGGTCATAGGAGGAGGGGGGACTAACGGAGCAATGGGTTTGGGCAAACAAACCTGCGAAGCACAATGGAGAGAAAGTAAGAAAAATAACACAGCAACATAAGAAGCTCAGAACAATTAGAGTAAAAGATTACTACGGATGACAGAACAACAATAGCGAGGGACTTATGTACTGATTCAACGACACTTTCATCAAGAGCACCTGCCACGAGACCAACGTGCTCGACCAAAAAATCAGAGTAAAACGAATAGCCACTACTGGATTCAAGGGAAGTAACAGAAATATCTGCCCTTAGGGGGAAATTTGTAAATAAATATGAGACTGTAAGAGCGGATATCTCCTTCTGCACAACTTCTTTCGAAGAAGGTGAAACTTTGACTGGATTTTCCAATAAATTGATTTTATTAACACTATCATGCGCACCACTTTTCACACCAACCTGAAAAGAAAAAGGGGGTACAAACAGGAGTTAAAATCACAAAGGGAAAAAATAAATGTTACAGAATTGAAAGGGGAATCGCAAACACTTCTCTTCTTCTTCATCCAAAACATCCCCTAAAACCTCATAATCTCGAGGAGGTGAAGCAGGATTAGAAGAAGAAACAATTATTCTCAAACTATGCCTTCGAACAAAAAGAGACTACTCTTCATGTTCTTCTTCTCCAACTCATTCTTCTTCCTCTTTCTCTTCTTCCTCCCCCTCTCCCTCCTCCTCCTCCCCATCGTCAGAACCTTCACCAACAGATGCATATGTATCACACTGTTCTTCCTCACTCACCTCACTTAATTCATCCAACACAAGTTTAACTGGGATAATCAACTTCCTCTTCTTTCTACCTTTGGCTGATGGGGAAGTATAGGAAAACCCACGAAAGGCCATCTAGGCTGACATAAAATCCCTATCCTCCTCGATAAAACTCTCCCAAGTCTGCCTGAGTTGATGAAATATCAAGCTAACTAGTTGGGTAATCTTGGGATCAGGTGTTTGGAATGGAGAGACTTGTTGGATAACCTTTGGCTTCTTTGTTGGGACATTGCTAGTGGCCCTCATAGTTACTCGAGTTTAAGTAGCACAGTAAGTATCAACCCCCTAACTAGGCCTGGAGGTACTAAAGGAAATGACAATCACCTCGACCGAAATATAAGGTTGAGCAACTTTCTTCCTCTTTACCACTGTTTGATCTACATGGGCAAGTTGAGGCAACTAGGAGGGAACAAAACTGTTGGTGGTGTTGAGAGGGAACATTTAATTAAATGTAGTACAAATTCTCAAACCTAACTCCATAGGAGGATACCTTTCAACCTCAGGATACCGAGGCTCCTTGAGAAGATTGCTCTGTAAGCGACCAAGTTAGTTCTGCCAGAATACTATAAGGTACATCATTGACCTACCTCCTCGTGCACCTTTGCTTAGGATAATAGGGTTGGAAGGTTAATTCGTGCAAAGATCAACAACGGTTGAAGAAAGGAAATTGATACATGCAAATGAGAAGTTGGTGGGCTTTTCTCGGGTGAAATGGCTTAACATAGGGTTGCCGTGATCATAGCTAAACTGCATGGCTACATGGTGTGGATTGTAAATGGAGTAAAGAGAGGTCCATTATGTATAAGAAGGTAAGTAAGAAGGAATCAACAATAATGAAACATTTCTCGCTAAAACGTTCCTTGCTAATGATTCCTCAACAGGGGTGATGGGATGCTCCTCGTGTGCAAAGAACTGATTAAAAAAAAATGTTCTACCCCAACGTAGGGATGAGGGACAAACCTTTCAACTTTATCAATTAAAGACATAAGTGGTTTCTTGGAAATCTTGTGATTCCACCAGCAAACTCGAGGGACTCTGATGAGATGAGAGCTGGGATAGCTACCAGCGGGGCATAATCTGGAAAGTGGGTATATAATAAGGCTATCAACAGCACACGATTCGCATAATTGGAGACATCAAACCTACCGATGCTCCTAGCCGAGTCAGCTTGTACTCGATCCAGCCAAGTATATAGTAAACCAAGGGTCATAGCAATAAGGGGAAGATTCACACCACTAGACATACGAACAGTCATATTAATTAGGTCCTTTCTTGGGCAATCGTGGGGCTTGCCTGGGAGAAATATCTTCAATAGCAGAACCCAGATGTAGCCCGTAAGTTCAATTTGGGAGTTAAACCCCTTTCCAGTTGATGGTTGCTCGAACACGTGCTTCCCGCGAGGGTTCTCTTTGGCTGCCTTGCGCTCCTTAATCACAGCTTTGTCCTCAATAAAATAAAATACCTAATCACCTCCGAGTAGGTACATTTGTTGTATGTTACCATACAGTCTTTCACAACCACCTCTAACTCCGCCCGTAAATATTTTTCTTTGCTAGAAATAACCTCCTCGAAGAAGATGTCGAAACCTGCCGCCTCCAGACCCAACATCTCACAAACATCCTCGAGGGTGATGGTAAACTCATCCCAAGAGGTCACAAAAGTGTTCTACCTATGACTCTAGTGAGATAAAAGCAACTGGAGGTCGGCATTATTCTTTGCAAGGGTGAGATCACCCAACCAACTGGTACATGATAGACCAATCAGAGCTAGTTGTACATGATACTTGGAGTGTATATAATTTCTCCAAGGATCCAAACCTTCACAGGTTCCAGAGGAGGGCTCAAACTCTACCTTTAAAAATAGATAGTCACAACGCTCAATATTGAACCTCATAATAATGACAATGGGGATATATGTGAAGTCTTCAGCATCATCACTCTCTTCCATCAAAAACCTCGCCTATTATACTGGCACCAATTCATCGAGAAACTTTTAATCCATCGGCCAAAAATGATTGAGCTCACTAAATTATGCGGCATGATGATAGCATGCCCATTAGTTCTAGCGCGCCTGAGTACAGGGGGAAGCACCCCTAGCAGATTGAGTCCTTTTCACAATGGGTACCATGGGAGAAATTAAAAGGAGAATGAAGGGGAATAGATTAAAAGAAAGGAAGGTAGAAGGTAAATCACTGAATACCTTCTCTCTTAAAGACGCTCTCACTTTGTAAACAAAAACCCAAGGGTGAAAGTTTGAGATGAAAGTATACCATTTTCATAGGGGAAACACAAAACCCCAACAGGAAGAAAATATCAAAGCTTTGGGAAGTGTAACGACGATCAAATTGGCTTACATGGACTGCACGAGCGCGTAGGGGTACGATTCAAGGGTTGTAATGATGATGCTTAGGGAAGCGACCCGTTGATAATCTGAAGTGAGGAAAATGCGCTTACCTTGATGTCTTTATGTGTTACACACAAAAGCGCAAGCAATATCCCCATTAAATAAGACGTGTTTAGAGTTTTTTCAAACTTGGGGGGAGATGAAGAGCTTTGGGGGATATTTAAATAAATCACTTCAGTTCCCCCAAGGTATCTAGCACACGCAATCATGAAGCCCTATTAAAGAAACGGTGCTATCAGAAATATTACAAGGCATTTGAACAAATGAAAAAGCTCGAAAGACAGGTAAAGGATTGAAGGCCAATAAAAGGTTTCATACAGATATTTCTTCATGCAGTAAATAAATATATCTACGAAGGGGAAAATGTGGGGGATTCCCCACCAAAGAATGATTAACTTAGTTAATCCGATGCCTAATAGACAAAAAAGGAAGATAAAATATTACCCGATGGAGTTCCCTTGAAGATCCTCCACACACGCGACTCGAAGAATCTAGCTCGAAGATCAAAGTCACTCAAATGATGATAGTTTGTAATAGGAAACATAATGTAGTTTATCATGTAGTTTATCTTACGCTACATCATGAGCGAGGTTGTACGGTATCCACAAGGGACCATGCCTGACAAGACATGGGAAAGCTCCGTGGAACCTCGTAGGGACATGGTTTGGAGGATTGGGAGCAAGGAATCATTGGTAATACAATAACCAACCCTCTTCGAAAACTTGGGCAAAACTTCATCTAGTATGTGAGGTTCATCGAGCTACCGTAACTTCCACTCACTCGAGGGAACCTCCTTGAGGTACCTTAATCTTGAAGCCTTGTCCTAATGATAGTTTTAGCCAACAAACAGAAGACTAAAATACTCGAGCTTCTTATCAGCTGAGCAACCTCAAACCAAACACCATTCGTCTGACTGACGTAACCACATGCCTAGTGGGGTCACTTTCACTAACTTTCTGACGTCATAACATCTGGCATTTAGGGACTCAAAATTACAGCACTCAAGTGGGTTTATCATTAAAGTGTAAGGCCTATTCTACCAAACCTGACCTCTTAGCCGTTATAAGATAAGCCTCTGAGCTGCCACGCTACGTCCTTCATCAATGCCCACTATGTTTCGAACTGGTTAAGCAATTTCCCGCCAAATGTTAAGATCCCATGCATTTAACGAAATATCTCCCAGATTAATAAAGGGGTACTTTTGCATTTAATGATGTTAATTGCATTGAATACCAGCAAGTTTACTCGATTAACCTTGCCTACATATAAATACACCAATAAAATAGTTTACGACCGTGGCATTCTGAACCTAAAACTGCCGCCCGATTCCTTCATACTCGAGAGCTCTTCTGAGGACATTCTTCCTACACTTATATAATACCCTTATCATTGAGCATTAACTAGACTTAAAGTTCTTGTAATGCCTTTATTATTCCCAGAGTGATTGCTCTTTCTCCCTCTGACCAAGTAACATGTTGGCCCCATCTATTTATTATACATGTAGTGTGTGCATAGTGTAGAAATATCATTCAATACAAGTCTGAATATTGAATCTCATTATTCCTTTTCACATGTATTCATTGTCATTATTAAATACTATCTTGGGCATTGATCCCAATCTTGATAAGGGGCTACACCTCACTTGATACTAATCGTATTCTAGACATTTTACATTGAGTTTAATTTTAATTTTGTGGAAATTAAAATTTGGGAAATTTAATGTTTAATTTGAAGGAAATTTTAAGTTTGGTATATTGTGTGAACCATCTAACATTGAGAATTTAAAAATTGGGTTATAAAAGAATATACTCTAAGAAATCACATTCTCAGATTGGTATCAGAGCGGGAAACCTAAATTGTTGTGTTAAGATCCTTTGTAAAAAAAAATTCTTTAAAAATGGAAAATCTACCTTTTGCAAAATTCCCTATTTTTTATGGTTACAACTATGCGCTTGGAAAGAGCATATGAGATCGGCACTTAAATCCTTAGATGAGCAGGTTTGGTTATCAGTAGTTAAAGGGTGGATCCCACCAACATGCCTAAAAGGTGAGGTTCGTGTACCTAAACTCGTAGAAAGATGGAGTGAGACTGAGCTTAAGTTAGCTAATTTTAATTCCTTTGGTATAAATGCCCTTTTTAGTACGGTCGCACCGGAGGAATTTCTATGGATTATTACGTGCGAAACATCTAAGGAGGCATGGGATATACTCCAACTCGCCCATTAGGGAACAAGTATCGTGAAAGCTTCAAAACTTTAAAACCTCACCACTCAATTTGAAACCACTATGATGTTAGAAAGTGAGAGTTTTGATGAGTTCTATGTGAGATTATCTAATATTATGAACTCTTGTTTTAATTTGGGAGAAAAGATACCCGACAACCGTGTCATGAAGAAAATTTTAAGGTTATTAATCGATACATTTATTCCAAAGGTGACCGTTTTAAATTCTTTAAGCACTTTAGACTCTACGAAACTTGAAGAGCTTGTAGGTGACCTTCAAACCTATGAACTTGGCATGTTTCCCTCTAAGGATGAGAAGAAAAAATACAAGGGCATAGCTTTGGAAGCCTTAAAGGAGGAAACATCTATTTCGAATAATGAGTTTGAAATTCGCTCGAAAGATATGGCTTTGTTTGCTAGGAAGTTTAGAAAATTTCTCAAGTAAAGAGACAGTTAAAATGATTATAAGAAGTTTGAGAATTCTAAGCATAGTAAAGCTGACAAATTCCTAAAAATCATAATGAGGATATTAATAGGGATGAGTCAAATAGGTGTTATGGTTGTGAGGGTTATGGCCATAGGGCATGCAAGTGTCCCACTAAACTAAGGAAGGAGGGAAATCAACCGATTTCATATAATGCCACCCTTAGTGATAATGAACCAGAAGAGGGACCTAATTCCCCCATTTAGCGCAACTTCACCGTGTTATTGGGAAGTTATGTGAGCATTAACACTGAATCTTTCCATGAAGATATTCCTTTACATGACACTTTCGAGGTCATTAATTGTGAATCCTAAGAATTTGATGGTAAATAAAGTGGAGGAGAGAATGAGAATGAAGAGGAGTAAGAGAATAGTGTACTTCAAGTGACCTTGTGTGATTTGTATGCGGAATCATTCAAATTAAAAAGGGATAACTTGAAGTTAGATACTAAAATGAAAGAATGTAACGTGGCTAATGATGAGAGCATATTAGTTGAAGACCTTAAGGCATGAGAGAGAACTCTTAGTGAGAAGCTAGAGTACGTAGAAGGTGAAAGAGATAGCCTTAGTGGTTTAATGGAGGCTGTGAAGAAAGAGTTTCTCGAGTTTGAAGAGAATAGGAATTTAGTTGAGTCTCGAATAGTAGAACTTGAAGAGAAAGTGAAAGCCTCAAGTCGGGTGAAATTAAATTTCGAGTGCAGGTCGGAGAAATTAGATAAAATCTTAGGGACCGTCTCAATCAAAGACGATAAGTGTGGTATTGGCTTCGATACTGAAGATACTTCCACTAATAAATTCAAAACCATAGTTTTAAGATAATCGTCTAGGAACACTATAAAAGGTCAATCTTTAGGCCATACTTCACATCGTGTTTTGACATGCACACATTGTGGTCGAAAGGGGCACCTTAGGAAGTTTTGATTTGATCTTAAATATGGTCCTAAAAAGTCAAAGGGTAGAGTCGCCAAGGTTACCAAATCCCAAGAGCGTCGTGTTTAACTTATGTGGGTTAGGATATCCAATTTAGAGACTTTACGTGACAGAGTTTATGATTCTCATTTACTTTCACATGATTCCTCACTTGCTAAATCCAAAGGTTGATTGTGTTAGTTTTTTTACATACACTAGCTTTTGCGCTACATGATATATTCTTGCTAGTTGTATGTTTGTTTGTCATTTTCTAGTCCTTGATTAATCATATATGTGTTGCTAGAATTATGACTTGTGTATCTTTTGTATTTAATTTTTATTTATTGTGTCTTAGTTGAAAAATACAAAAAGATTTATGTTTGTCTTTTGGATTGTCTTTCTGGTTCAATAAAAATTTAAAAAACTCCAAAAGATTTTCTATTTTTGTGTATTTTAGTTTTACACATTTTATGTGGAATATACCTGTGTTTGAATCCAATATCATCCCTGCTTTCATGTGTCTAGAACTTTTGGTTAAGATTTTCAATCCTTAAAGTGTTCTTTAAATTGCTTGCATGGAGTAGTTTGACTTTGACTTTCATAATGGATTCTCTTTTTATATACCTCGATTCACACATAGACGAGCTCATTTTATCTTTAACTTCACATGTATATTTAAGGTAAGTAAGATGTTCTCCTATCAATTTAGTCATCTACATGTTGCTATAACTATAGAGGATTTGCGCATGTAAGAACCGTTTCCCAGATTTAAAAAAAAAATATATTTGGTGCAGTGTTTATCAATGAAATCGGGATGCAAAAGACAAAATTACTTTGCGTGAATAGCTACCATTGAAATATGGCCTAAAAGGAAAAAAAAAGAATGTGCATTGTTCAAATTAGACAAGGCCAACGTATTTGAGTCTGATATGAACATTCAAAAGAAAAGAATTATTATATTCGAGGAAGTTTGGATGGATATATCAACGGGTTTTCAAAATGACAACGTATCCTAGTTATGATATTTTTTCCATGCCCCTACTGTTTTGTAAAATCATCAAAATTCTAGGCTTATATGCATTATGCTTGTTTGTTCCGTTAGTTCACTTTATCTTGTCACATGAGGCTATATTTAAGTTTGATAAAGAATTGCAATCAAATAAGAACTCCATCAACATGCTTAAGTGATTGGGTATTAATTCTTTTGTTTCTAGTTCGCACCCCTTCAATACCATTTATCACATGTTATGTAGACACATTTTTTATACGAGTGTGGAAAGCTTAACGTGTATTGTGTCTTGTGTGGTGTTTATACCTACGTATATGTCTATGCGCATTATTGGTATTATATATATATATATATATATATATATATATATATATATATATATATGGTATTCCTTTTGTTTTTGAGTATTTGCCTTACTATTTAGTCCTTGTATGATTCATGTTGATATAAATATTAATCTTGTTGCGATTGATATCTCATTCATATATTCGTTTATTCTATTTGGTATCGTTTTTCTATCGCATCATAGTTGTATGTATCAATCTTTGTGTTGGATTAGTTGATTCTCATGCCATGTGCTTTATTATTCTTGTCACTTTATTCACCATTGAATGATTTACTTTTTTTTCCATTAATATTATCCATTGTTTCATTTAGGGGGAGTATTTGATTTAATTGTGGAGAAATAGGTTATTTAATGCATTTTTATCTTTGTTTATTCCGGAACAAAAAGGGGGATAAATGGTATCTAAACCTTTTAATTTGGGAGATCTAACTTAGGGGGATACAACGTTTTCTTAAGTAGGGAATGTTGGACAAAGGGGGAGTATTTAATCATGTTATTTATCTTGTTATATTCCCTATGCGTTTGATGGTGTGCTTAAGTGTGTAGGTTTTCATCTGTAGTGGCACTCTTTTAAAGAGACAAAGCATTTCATCCTATGTGTCTAGTCAAGTGTCTATTTTTTTTTAATTTGGGAGGGTTCGTGTCTTTTTAGAAGAGACTGATGGACCATAGGATTTTTAATTTGGGTTTTATCCCTGAATAGCCAAAGGGGGAGATTTTTAAGGAAAAATTCCCAACTAAGTTTATTTGTAGTGTTGGCATAATTTCGGATAAAACTAATTATGTCATAGGATAGTAGTTTGTATATCCTTTCAAGCCTATAATGTTTAAGTTGAAGACGTTTGAAGATTACATCATTGTCGGTTTATGTTCCAAGTTTTTACGTCATCAACATTTCATTATTTTCCAAGGTCTCTAAAGGTATGAATGCATTTAATATATAGAGAGTCTTAGATATTTTTTCATAAAACTTTTGTCATAACGAGTTTTTATTTTCTCTGAAAATCATTTCAAAAATATACATAAAAGTTTTTGGGCTTATAAAGCATTTTTGGATTTTTTGAAAATTCGTTCGAACAAAAGTGGTATCTTGTTCAAACGAGATGCCCAGGTCATTTGAACGAACCACAAACGAGATATCGAATGAAATTCGTATCTTTTTCTTAAACGTCCTCAGAACAACATCGTTCGAACGAGTTTTTTTGCCTATTTCTCTTCTAAAACCTCGTTTGAACCAAGACATTCGAACGACATTCAAAAGTCGTTCGAACGACCTGGAGGTTTTCGCATAGTTTCACCAGTTTTCTTTTTAAACCGCCCACTTCCCCAATAAGTTTTTACCTGATTTAATATGTGCAGGAACAACATTTTTAGTGAGACTTTTTCATACTTTTCAAGTGCTTTAGAGAGAAAAGTCTTTTCACCAAAAAGTTCCATTTTGTGTTCTTAATTTTTTATGGTTTAATTGTCATCAAAACAGAAAGTTTAGACCCATAGTTTTTTCTTGATCTAATTTCTTAGTTTATTATGTTTTGAGATCATCAAGTTGGAACCAATTTTTTTTCTCATCCCCAAAGATAAGATTTCCAATGGAGGAGTTCATGTTTATTGTGATTCGTGGTGTGCATACAGAGGAGAGGCTTTCGTATGTTTGATGGTAGCTAAGGCCCATCAGTGAATTCCAAGACTACAGAGTATTCCAGAATTATTAACTAGGCAAAGGTAGAAGGAAGAATAAGCACTAAGGTGTAACTCCCCGCCCGCCCGGGGAGAGCGAACGGAGTGCTAATGCGATAAAACTAAATTAAATCCACAAGTAACAAGGTATAGAGCATCTAAATAAACCCACAACAACAAAAGATAAACTACAAATCTCAATTTCTTCAAATAAATACCAAGTCTCTCGAATTACATACAACAACTAACTCGAAAATAGAATACAAATATCCAAATCTCTATACATCAAAATAATACAAATCTTTCCCAAACAATCCTCGCTAAAATCAATCTCCATAGCGCCCCAAAATCCACGCTAACCTTCCACTAAAAGAAAATATGGGGAAGTACACAATACGACAAGAAAGATGCTCAATAATTATATTAACGATGAACAAAGCGTAACAACACGAGTCCGAATATTCAAATCAAAATGCAAATCTCAAAGCATTTATCAATATAATTTCTCAACAACACTTTAACCGGGTCACCAGGCTTCACCACATCCGTATATGCTTTATCAAGCCATAGCTCGAGAAATAGGAATTTTGGTGGGTTCACAACATCCGTGCCATATTAAAATCTCATGACAACGTGCTCAGCAACAATATAATGATACCACATGAATCAAAATAATTTTAACAATTATTTTTCAGATTTTAATGAATTTATCAATTCAAATATGAGTTCAATTAACAAGAATTCAAAGAGAATGACACTCGCAAGATTTAAGGAGCATATTGTGTAAAACCCCATACCTCAAACCACGATGAGAAACCAATGATCACATCCTCAAGATCAACACAAAAGATCTACAAAAGCTCCTCCAAGAACCTCCAACAAAATAACCCCAAGAACACCTCTAATCTAAGGTTGGAACTCACAAATCTCAAGGGTCAATGTGTATATAAAAAGAAGAGGAATATAAAATATATTTGCTACCAAAATTTGTGCCAAAAGTAGGTTAAAAAGGTTTGCCCATGACTTCCTTTTATAATGCAAAGAAATGAAGAGTTGGAATCCAAAAGACTTCTTTAAATAAGGCAAAGTAAATGAACAGTTGGAAGCCAAAAGACTCCTTTAAATAAGGCAAAGAAATGAAGAGTTGGAAGTCAAAAAAACTCTTGAAAATTACTTAATGTTCGCCGACTTAGAATTTCAAGAGTTAAGAACATTTAAAAATTATTTTAAAATCCGTTTTAACTCCGTTTTTGAAACCGTTTGAAATTCTCGCCTTTAAAAATAATATTCAACATATTTGAGCAATAAAAATAATTTTATCAAAAACTTTATTTTCCTCCATTTTCCAGAAATTAATTAAAATAGCCCAACATTACGCTGGTTGTTACATAAGGCTTGAGAGGGAGTCGAGTCAAGGAAGTAAGTCTTTTGTCTTGTTTATGTAAAACCATACCTAGTGGATTTGTTGGCTGGGCAGTCTACGGTTTTTTTCGTTATGGGTTTTCCTTGTACATTGCGGTGTTGTGTGTTTGTTTCTATCTTTATCTTGCTAAAATCACATAGATGCATGTGTAGGATTAAAAAGATAAAAATTGGTTTATTCACAACAATGGTGTAATTTTGGTGCTAATTATGTTTGGGTAATTTTAGTTTAATTCAAGTCAAAAAATTTAATTTGAAAATATTCATGTTTTGTTTGTTCAGCACATCTAGAACTTGAATTGGGTTTATTTAAGTTTTGTTTGAAAGAAAATTAAATATTTGTTTAATTGAGTTTAATTTGAATTTTTCAAAAATTAAAATTTGGGAAATTTAATTGTTTAATTTGAAGTAAATTTTAAGTTTGGTATATTGTGTGAACCACCTCACATTTGGAATTTAAAAATTGGGGTATCAAAGCATAAATGCTAAGAAATCACATTCTCACAACTGTAAATCCCAAATGACTAATTAGGACACTTCTAGGATGGTGTGAGAAAGGAATGGCCACATTAGACTCAAACAAATGGTTCAATTTTCTACTAAGAACTTTAGCGGCAATGATGAGAAGACTATGAGATAAAGGATCTCCTTCTCTATGCCCCCTTGTATAATTAAAAAGACTACATTTTGTCCATTAACTATTATAGAGACCCAATTAAAAGCTATCAATCTCCAAATCAAATTGTTCAATGCCTCAAAAAATCCAAATTTCCTAAGAGTAACACACAAGAATGGCCAATATACCACATCATAGGCTTTTTTCATATCTAATTTTAAGATAATGTTACCTCCATTAGAGTTCTTACCCAGATATTGAATAATTTCATTGGCCAATAAAATGTTATCTTGAATGCTTATTCCTTTTACAAAACCACTTTGGTTGGTGGAGATGATGGAAGGAAGAATAGGGCCAAGTCTATCACAAAGGATTTTTTAGATAACTTCGTTGGAGAAATTGCACAAACGTATTGAGCTTAAGTTTGAGAATTTGCAAGGATTACTAACATTTGGGATCAGTTTGAATCTCAGCGTGATTGTGATTTTGATGAATTTGCCTTATTTGCAAATTTTTTAAAAATTTTCTCAAATTTTGAAAACATAATTCTTTCAATAATAAGATTTTTAAGAAAAACAAAAATAAGAATTGTGGTGACAATAAATCTCAACACAAATTATATGCAAATGCGATCACCAGAAAAAATAAAGAACATAAATTAGAATGGTCACAATCACACACGACACAAGATATACGTTGTTTGACAAATTGCCTACATCCACGGTGGTTCTCTCTGTTTGTATTTCTCTTTTTGCTAGGGGAGTGTTTATGATTACATACCCTTTGCCCCGGGTCAGGAGTGCAATATATACATGTAAACTTCAGAGTTTTGGGGTGTTAAGAACGTCCACGTTGGCCCATAATCCCTAAAATATCTCCTGAGAGATTTTAGGAGTTGAATGGGTCGTTGCTGACTTAACCATCTATCGGAGTTTGGAGTTCGGGATGGGCTCTCCTTATTCTTCATAGGGCTTAGTCTAGAAAATTCTCTGGGCCAAGATAAATGGGCGAGGTACCCACAATTGCCCCAAAAAAATTTGGGTCACAATTTGGGCTCAATAATTTTAAATAATAGATCTGATGGAATTTTTGTGAACTGCACGATGCTTTGGGGAGAGAAATATCTTTCCCTAGTAGAATTAGGCGGAAGATTCACATCGTTCTTAGTGCGTCATCATTTAGAGGATTTAAAATTGTTTGAAGAAGCCATTTCTGACGTCGCTTCATAAATTTTCGCACTATGAAGATATCTTTTGCTTCCTACTGCATTTTCTCACTTCCATGTCTCTCTTTTCATCTTCGATCTCTCCCTTATCTTTCCATCTTCCTTGCTTGTGGGCTTGCATCGTTTCAAGCTGATTTTCACTTTGTAAGTTTTCCAAACCTCTTCTTATTTCTTTTCTAGTTAAAATTTCTTTTCTATCACTATTAGGGTTTATTTATGGCAAGAATAGGTAATAGATCAATATATGAGTTTAGGAAATTCTATAATATCCCAAACTAGGTGGACATCGAATGTGCCCCTCTTCCTCGTAATGTTCGAGATATTAAGGATGGGCATTGGATTCATGGTCTCCTGTTGTCTTAGGGGGGCCTAACCTTTCCCCCAAATCGTTTATTTTTACACTTCTTTAGTTACTTTTACATAGTTCCTACTCAATCTTCTCCAAGTGTTTAGAAAATTGCCAATGGTGTTCATATGATTAACCAAATTTATGGCACCAATTTAGGTCTTGCTGAAATATGTTATTGCTATACCTTTTCTCGAACAAGTTCTGGTATCCTCTATCTAAAATCTAGGAGTCCTGACAAGGTGTTGGTAGTCAGTCTACCTGATTCCCACAAGGACTATTGGCAAGAAGAGTTCATTGCCAGGAACTGGCAGTTTCCTCCCCAAACTGGGGGAGAGAGGTATAAAGGACCAACGATTCCCTTATACGGGGATGAGTACCTAGGTAGATATATGTCTTATTCTGCTAATTGATTCTCTACTAGTATGCTTTACTTCTCATGTTTTCTTTTTTCCCCTTTTCAACGAAGACAAAGAACTCGAAACCTACACTCCATGAAATTGGAGTTACTGAGCTAATCAAAGCTTGAAATATCAGGGAATATTTGGCTGATGGTGAGGATCCACGATCAACTGCATTCCTTTTAGAGTACAAGAACATTAGTTCCAGCTTCATCGCCTGACCTATTGATAGTATTCCTCAGCTAGATATCATAGAACAAGTCATTGCTGAGCCAACCTAAATAGACGAGGAGCAGAGCAGATCTAGTGACGGGAGTGTAGGGGCTGACAGAAGTGGAGTTGAGGGTGATTCTAGCGAGGAGAGTTTAAGTGGTGATGGATCTTCTAGTTTAGAGGAGGGTTTAGAGGGTTTAGAAAGTTCGAAGGATTCGGATAGCTCTAGCGAAAATACTATGGCTCCTCTTAAGAAGAATTTAGTTCACGATGATGATGAGGACAATGTTACTCTTGCTCACAGGCCGAAGAAGCAGAAGTCTGGGAGTGGGGATACTACCACTGGCTCCCAGATTGTGGCTCATAAAAGGGAGAGAAAGAAGAAAGAAGAGGCATTGGTGAGAGAGAGAGAGAGAGGAAGAAGGAAGAAAATAGGAAGAAAGAGGAAGAGAGGAAGAGGTTCTAGAGGGAAAAGAAGGAGAGAGGAGAAGAAAGGAGGAGAGTAGAAGTGAGGATAAAGATGGAGGCAGTCTTTAGTGCCCGTGTCTGACCTAGCTGAGGGGGGTTCTGTTTCTCTTGCCCCTCAGCTGTCTCCGACAATGCTCGAGAGAGCAATTTTTCCAGATGATCGCCAACGGTCATCAAGTATAGGGACAAACCAGTTAGCCCTAACACTACACCAAAAACAGGAATCTGGCACAGTTTAAAATCGTGCCAGATCAAATCTGGCACGATTTTGAACTGTTCCAGAATCAAGTGTTCCAAAATGGCCATTTTTTTCTGGCACGGTTTAAAAGTGTGCCAGATTTTAACAAACACAAACACTTCTGGCACACTTTTAAACCGTGCCAGAATTTGATATTTCTAGCACACTTTTGGCACAGTTTTTAACTGTGCCAGATTGAGCACATTTTGATAAACTTGTGGCACAGTTCAAAATCGTGCCAAAATTTGATACACTTTTGGCACGATTTTGAACAGTGCCAAATTTTTGGACAAAAGAAAAAAAATTATAAATAATATTACCCAAAAAAATCAACATTTCCACTATTTATCGTACATGTTTTAGAATAACAAAAATTCAATAATAATATAAAACCATCATGGCAAAAATAGTACAACAATACAAATAGTCCACAACAACACTAATACACATCAAGACAATAAGCCCACTAAAAATTAATGGCTCATATTCCATTAATAGAAAATTCATGTCAATACATATGAAATTCATCTCAATACATGAGGAATTTTGAATTTTATCTCAATTCATGTCAATACATATGAAATTCATCTCAAATTCCACAGTCTTCTCTTCAAGCAGCACTAACGTGTTTAACTCCTCGTTTATCAGGCAGTGGTTCACCTCTACATACCCAACCATCGAACTTCCAATGAGTTCCAACCTATAAAACAAACAAACAAAAAAGAGTAATTAATTATTATCATTTGACAAGATTGAATCCCAATAATTTAATAAAGACTAATATATATTCTTTCAATCACACAAGATCTGAAATCTAGTGCACAATTGAGTTAATTATTAATAAGCCCACTAATATACTAACTAATTAATAATTACAATTGACATTAATTACTTATACAAACGAATCAAACCAAAATAATTAAAATTATATCCAGAGTAGAACCGAGTATTCACATTGCGTGAGTATGGAAGGTTGCAAGGGTTTCCTGATTTTTATAGATTTTAGCATACTAAAAACTAATTTTGGGGACAAATTATTTTTTAACAACAACAACAATAATTTCAGCATACTAACAACTAAACTAATTAACTAATCTATTAAAAAAATTAACAACTAAAAACTAATTAACAACTAAAAATTTCAGCATACTCATCAGATCTATTGAAAAAAATAACATACTCAAAGGAATGTGTTGCCATTGCACTGCTTCGTGGATGAAAAGAGGGTTGTGTGCTGCCGTTGCTCTACTTCAGCAGGGGACTGCATTTGCGAGTGAGGGAGAGAAGAGAGGGCAGGGGCTTCCACTGCTCTACTTCGGTAGGGGACTGCCATTGCACTGCGTTTGGAAAAGAAAAATTCAAATACAAATACAATGTATGGTGCTTTTGATTTTGTTAGCCTCAACTTAATCAACCTCACGCGTGTCCATAATCCTGTCTTATCATTAGTATAAACTCTAAATCACACAACCAAAACAAACTTCATGTAATTGAACTCATGTTGATAAAATTTCCATTTTAAGTTGCAAGCGGATAACATGAGTTTATCATGCATCTCATACAAACATTGTTGAACCTTCAGAAATATATGAAAAATGTCTCATAAGTACATGCACATGTTACAGGGAACTTCAAAACATTAATTAGTGTGTGTATGTTATCAAAATAGACTTATCGCCCATCCAGTAGCCATACATTCAACACCGTTAAAAAGTATTCCTACACAGGGAAGGGGGAGTATGCCTAAATATATTTTATGGGCTTTTCATAATGACGATGGAAAGTCCATTACATGGTGGGGGTATGTCTAATTAATGAACGTGTAAGGGGTATGTCTAAATACATAATTATCTAAGGAGTACATTAAAGAAATGCAAATAATATGGAAAGCAATCCACTTTTAAAACAAAAGAAAGGAAAGGAAAAACAAGACAAATTCACTCCTGGCATGAAGAAAACAAAGTGAGAAGGATAGTTCTTTAAAAGTGAATAAGTGATATTTAAATAATTACTAAGCATGAATTTACCATTTTTTGCCTTTGGTTTAATGATAATAGATTATGCATCTCAAATTCATTCCATCATCCATCTAAGAATATTTTCTGCCATGTAACCTCTAAGAATGATTTCAAGCACTAGTTAAACTGACACATAATGGCAATACAACATGAACCATTAGGTACCATATTTTCGTAAGTTATTTATCCTCCATGCCCATAAGACAAAATACAGCACACTCTGAATAGGATATGGGTATTAAAAAGGTACTATAATTGGACTAAGGAAACATACACAAACTTACCTGTGCTCTAAGAAAATTCAGTTTTTGAAGATATTCTTCTTTCATCTTTTGAGTACTAACATTAGAAGTAGGATAAATACTTGGGCAAGATTCCAAATCTTGTTTTTTCAATGCTCACAAGTGTTTCGACATTCTTGAAGGTCCCGGTGTAGCTCTCTATTACCCGCCTCAAGAAAAAAATATCTTGTGCTTCAGAATATAAGAGAGAAAAAGGTAATTCAAGATCCAAAACTAATAGATTTTGAGCAAATACTGATAATTATCAGAACCAATCATACCTGAAGTTCCTCAAATGGTGGAGTGGAATACCTATAGATGTAAATTAGCTGATCGTGCAACTGTTCAATTTGGTTCCACCTTCTTTGATTTGAATTGGAATTAGATCAAGTTGATCTACAAGTTGAAAGGAATTAGATAAGTATATTTATAGTAAGTTGCAAACTCAATCAAATGGTTTAATGGTTAAAAAACATTTGCAGAACACAAAGGCCCAATCAAACAACGAGAGTACACTGACTCTAAAAAGCCTATGCTCCAAATTGTTAAAATTAGTGCATGAATATGACATAGAAGAAACTTTGCAATAAAGGGCAACTGCTTTTTGCGTGTTGTATAGTTGTGGTATAAATTTGATTGGGATTGGAACAAATTGAATTGCGAAAGAATATACCTTCAAACTCTTGCAGAAATATACCTTCAAACTCTTTAGTGCATTTAAACCATCTTCACCAAATGATAAATGCAGAATTATGTGTTTTAAGTCTCCGAATTCCCCCAACTCTAGAATGATAGTTTTTTCAGTACCAACCCAATGCATTTTATCCACCATGTGATGGTAGTATTTGGATTAATGAGCATTAAAATTTTTGAATTGCTAAATGAGGTAAAATATCTAATACCCCATACAAAATTGAAAACTCCCAAGTTGGGTAAAAGGAATAAGCTTCATCTCATCATAGTAAATAGAAAAGGTTAGATCACTAAAGAGTGCAATGCTTTTAGCTCAACCAAGAATTATGAGTCGACTCTATCAAAATGCAAGTATAACTCTTAATTGAGAGAAATATGATATCAATTAGCTTCAAATTTAACACAAGTGTTAGACAGACCATTCATATCCAACAACCTAAGACTATTTAACTGAGTTTTCACAGTCTTTAATTCCTCGTCATGGTTTAAACCTTTAAACAACAAAGAAGATGAAAGATAAGTAAAATTAATCATAGCCTGGCAACTTAAGTACATTAAAAAATTGACAATATATTAAAAAATTGTCAGTTATCCTAGTTATAAGTCACGGCATTCATCCATATTAGTGAAAAACTGATAGTATATTTCTTGTAGATTCACCATCTACATGTTCGTGTCCTATACTTTTAGAACTTATCGTGTCAACGAGTCTATGCTTCATTCAGGGTCTAATGAAAGTCAGCAATAAGCAGCAGCCATAAAAGAGTAGCAAATAAAATTGAACAAACCTGAGACAAAAAATCATTTCATGTACCAAAGCAAGAATATCCAGCTTGAGAATTCTGGTTCAACAAGCCACCTGGAAACCCACCTTGTGCTCCCTACGTAACATAATCCACTGCATATCCACTTTGAGATGCCTGCAAACACCAATGCAATAAAATATCAATGCAACAAATGTCTAAATGACCAATTATGATAGTAGAATTACTTGAAGAGTTTTATGACTTGCACTTCTGTGTAGAAGTCAGCAACATTATATGGAACGTGTGATCCTTACCTTTTAACATCATCACCCAAGAAATCCTAAATGATAGTCCGAAATAAGTGTAAGTTAAATTCCTAAATTACGTCCAGAAATAACAAACTCGAATACAATTACCCGAGACATGCCACCAATAGAGAACCCTTCACGAAATGGTCGGCTTGGTCCTTGGGCTGTCATCAATCATGCATAGAAAAAGTGTTATGCCTTAGATTATTTAGAGGTCTCTTTCGAGGATAACAATACCAGTGACCAAGTTTCATTTCTTATGAGAGCTAAAAATTCATCAGTCATGGAAGATTTCCAGTGTTGTTGATGTAATGGTCTATCAATTTAACTAGCTTCTTTGGAAGTGATATAAACCTTAGGCTTGAAAATACCTGCCTTAGCTCTAGTCCTCTTGGGGTGAATATTATGAGTTGGTTCTCGCATAGAAGAACAAACTAGAACAGATGCAGAAATAATAGGTAATAAAACTAGTTCATTCAAATCAAAAGTTTGGTCATTAGAATTAGGAGCAGATATCAAGGAAGGACTAAGAGTAAGATCAGGTACAGAATTGGGAATGGGAGAAGTAAGATCAGGTACTGAATTAGGAATGGGAGAAGACACGTGTGGAACATGAGATGTATTCGGAAGATAATTAATGAACGAGCAATAAACTGGTGGGATGGCTATAGTACCTGGAGTAGAAATAAATTTGGAAGGAGAAATATTTTGACATTTAAACAAAGGAGAAGAGTTTTCATGAAAGATTACATGTATGGATATATAGATACGACCAGTGGGGTCTAAGCATTTGTAACTGTGGGTACCAAGAATTAAGCCCATGCGCCTGGACGAGTAGCCCATCTTTGGCGGCCCAAAGTCCAGGTTCCCCGCCTCTTATTCTGAATATGATCCGGTCTCTTCCCACGTTCCCATTAAGGGAGGTTATAGGGAGAGATGGAAGACGTGGGGGAACCCATCACGCCCACTTACCTAAATATACATGTATATATATAAAACCCTAGGTCCGGGGCAAAGGACATGTTGTATTCTCTATAATCACTCTCCGGAGTATATAGAAATAGAATCGACTGCACCACCGTGGACGTAGGCACCTCTTTGCTGAACCACGCACATCCTTTATTGTGTGATTGTTATTTACGTTCCTTATTCTTACTTGGTAATTGCCTCTTTTATATTTATTTGTGTTGCATAATAATTGTCACCACAATTGGCGCCGTCTGTGGGAAACATTCATCTTTCCTTAAGAAGATCCCACACCAAGAAAGGAGTTTAAAATTCTAGTCACAACAGCAATGCCCCCAGGCAGGGGATATTCAAGAACCACCTGCTCCTCGCAGGATCAGGTCTGAAGTTCGACGTTCAGATCATAGGGCTCGCTTGGAAACGCCAGCCTTAGAAGAAAGCCAGGGACCAGCGAGGTCCACACAGATATCCAGATTAATTGATGCATACGAGGCAAGGCTCCATGAGCAGAGGGAGTCTTCTCGCAGATACAAGGCTGAGAATGCTCACCTGAAAAGAAGACTGGAAAGACTGGAGAGGGAGCTTCGTCCTGATAACAGGAGACGTCCATATCGCACTCCTAGCCCTCAGGCGAGCAAGTCTTACAGCCGAGGAAGGAGCCCTAGGCGAGGATCTCAAAAGGTCGAGGGAGACGAATCAGACGACGACCTCCGCGAGCAGCTGTGAAGAGCTCGCCGTTACCAGAGCCCTGCTCGCAGCGACGAGAACATACGAAATCTGGTCCGTAGAGAAATGGACCAACATCCTGCCCACCACGGTACCAGATCAACCATAGAAATCGTAAGGCGAGCTCTCAAAACCCCGATGAAGTCACCCTTCACGAGGGAAATCGAAGAAGAAGAAGCCCCCAAGAAATTTTCCATTCCAAGGTTTAAGATTTATGATGGTAAGACTGATCCCATCGATCACGTCAGGCAATACCGACATGCCATGACCCTCTGGAATCACCGGGATGCACTGATGTGTTGTATTTTCCCCTCAATCTTACATGATGTGGCGCAGAAATGGTTCGAAAGACTCCCTCACCGATCCATCAGAAGTTTCAAATCCCTGGCCGAACTCTTTACGGACCAATTCATTACTAGTAGCTCCCATCCCAAAAGGATGGATGCTTTACTAACAATGAAGAAGACGCCTCAGGAGACCCTCCGAGACTACGCGAAAAAGTACTGGGAGTTATTTAATGAGGTCCAGGACTTCTCGGAGCAAGTGGCGGTGGCCTCTTTCAAAATTGGGCTACCTAGCTCTTCTCTTCTCTACCAGTCCCTGACGAAGAAGGAAGCCATAACCATCGATGACCTAATGGCTCGCATTGAGAAGTATGCCAAGGTGGAAGATGTCACCCGCCTCAATACAGGAGAAAACGGTCGAGCTAAACTCACTACCAAGGGAAGTGACAAAGCTGAGAACCAGAAGAAAGGAGGAAAGAACGGGGGCAAAAATGGCTCTAAGAACGGAGGGAACCATGATGCGTCGAAAGCATTCCAGACGGTCAACACCGTCTTCAAAGAACCAATTTACAAAATTCTCATGAAGATCAAAGATGATCCATTCATCAAGTAGCCCAGGAAGATGGGAGGAGATCCCTCGAAGAGGAATAATGCGTTAATATGCGCTTTTCAAAATGAGGGAGGACATAAGACCGAGCACTACAAAGCTCTTAAGTCTCACCTCGAGGAGTTAGCCCAGTCTGGGCATTTGAACAAGTTTGTGAAGAAGAAGGCAGAGAAAGCGACTGCCAATAGAGAAGCATGACCTGACAACGTGCTCGAAGATGATGCCGTACATGAGTTCGTGGTAATTTATGGGGCATCTGATGCCAAGCAGATCCAAGGAAATTCAGCTCGAATGGAGATGAAGAAGCTTATAGCGGTAATGCAGGCTTTTCAGATCGATCCAGCAAAATCACAATCAGGAAAGCGTCGACGAGCAGATGACGTTAACTACAACAAGCATATTATTTTCACAGATGAAGATCTGATAGGAGTAAGAACCCCACACCATGATGCTCTAATTATTACCCTTAGGATAGCTAACTTTGACGTCGACAAGCTTCTCGTCGACCAAGGTAGATCGTCCGAGGTGATGTACCTCGACCTATTTAGAAAATTAAAGTTGAGCGTTGTCGACCTAAAAGAAGCTACTGTCCTTTTAGTTGGCTTCGCTGGAAAAATAACTATGCCCATGGGGAAGATTGTACTACCGGTGCGGGCTGGAAACATCTACAAGATGATCGAGTTTTTAGTAGTTGATATCGACTCACCATACCAGGCCATCCTCGGCAGGGGATGGCTCCATGCGATGAAGGTAGTCTCCTCGACCTACCATCAGAAACTCAAATATATAATCGAGCGAGGAGTAATGGAGATCCATGGTGATCCGACAATGGCGGGAAGGTGCTTCATAGCAGCCATCCGACCGAGGCCAGAAAAGAGGGCCGAGCAGCCCGGTGAGAAGGTTGAAGAAGGTCTAACACCTTCTAAATAACAATTAAAGTACGAAAGACCTGGAGTAGAGGAGACCAGACTCCTCCCCTCCGAACGGGTCGTCGAAGACCTGGTAGGAGTGACGGCTAGGGAAGGCGACAGTAACAGAGTCTTCTTGATTGGAGCATCTCTCACCGACCAAGAACAGAAGGAGTTGACAACCTTGCTGAGGCGTAACGTAGATGTTTTGCATGGGAACCATACGAGCTGCCTGGAATAGATCCCAATATGGTCTTTCATCAGCTGCACGTCGTCCCCACATTCAAGCCAATCACGCAGAAGGCATGACAAACTGCACCCGAGAAGGCGAAAGTGGTTGAAAAAGAAGTGGAAAAACTGTTGGATGCAGGATCCATACGGGAGGTACAATTCCCCAAATGTCTATCCAATCTAGTAGTAGTTCCGAAGAGCAATGGGAAGTGGAGAATTTGCATCGACTTCACTAACCTCAACAAAGCATGCCCTAAAGATAGTTTCCCCCTCCCGAAGATAGACCAACTAGTAGACGCCACCGCAGCTCATGAGCGAACGAGTTTCCTGGATGCATACTCAGGATATCACCAGATCCCCCTATATGCCCCCGACTAGGACAAAACGACGTTCATCACAACAGTTGGATTATACTGCTACAAGGTCATGCTCTTCGAGCTCAAGAATGCAGGGGCAACCTATCAACGGCTAGTCACCAAAATGTTCAAAGGTCACATGGGAGACACCATGGAGGTCTATATATCAGTGACATGCTTGTTAAGAGTAAGAAGAAGGAAAATCACCTCTCCGAACTGTCAAACACCTTCGAAATCCTCAAGAAGTACCAAATGAAGCTTAACGCGAGCAAGTGTTCCTTAAGTGTCCATTCAGGAAAATTTCTTGGGTACTTCGTCAGTAAGAGAGGCATAGAGACTAACCCAGACCAGATCGATGAAATCAATAGGGTACAACCCCCTCGCATAATCCGGGATGTACAGAAGCTCACTGGTATGCACGCTGCCTTAAATCGCTTCATCTCCAAATCCTCCGAGAAGTGCAAACCTTTTTTCTAGCTTCTAAAGGGGAGCAAAACGATAGAGTGAAGCCCAGATTGCTCGCAAGCATTGGTCGAGCTCAAGTCTTACTTAAGATCTCCACCACTGCTCGCCATACCACAGCAGACAGATTCTTTGTACCTGTACCTCTCCGTGTCCATTCACACTGTCAGCTCTGCGCTAATATGCGAGGTTGCAGGAATCCAGCACCCCATTTATTACGTGAGCAAGACCTTACTGGACGCCGAGCAAAGGTACCTACCATTAGAGAAGCTCACCTTTGTGCTACTAATAGCCTCAAGGAAGCTAAAGCATTATTTAGAAGCTCATACTATTATCGTCCTTACATCGCATCCCCTTAAGGCAGTCCTAAAGAAAACGGATTTATCGGGTAGACTGTCTAAATGGTCAGTCGAGATCGGTCGGTTTGACATCCAATTTCAACCAAGGATAGCTATCAAGGGTCAGATCCTTGCTGATTTCATAACCGAATTCAAGGGCGAAGAACCCTCCGACCAACCTCAACCAACAAGGCAAAAGGAGAACCCAGTAAAAGAGGAAACCTGTAAACTGTTTGTTAATGGAGCGTCCAACTCCAAGGGGGCAGGGGTCGGTATTGTCCTCATTACTCCAGAGAACACAATCCTTGAACAAGGAATCAAGCTTGGATTTTCAGCCTCCAATAACAAAGCAGAGTACGAAGCCCTAATAGCCGGCCTCAAAAAGGCGCATACTTTGGGAGTAAAATATTTACATGTGTTCGGCGATTTCCAACTGGTCTCCAATCAGATAAGTGGAGATTACAATGCAAAAAATAAAAGAATGGCAGCCTACCTCGCCTTAGTGAAAAAATTGATGTCAAGCTTTGAAGAGATCAACGTCCAGCAATTTTCCAGGGGGGAAAACAGTCATGCTGATGCCTTAGCAGCCCTGAGTTCGGCAGTTAACTTCGACCTAAAAAGAGTTATCCCCATCGATTTCCTCACTTGCTCGAGCATCGACAGAAATCCACCAAGCGTGAAATAGGTACTCCAAGTGGAGTCAGCCCCCAGCTGGATGGACCCCTTAAGAGAATATTTAAAGGATGGCACGCTCCCGGATGACAAGAAGACCGCCCACCAGATAAGAGTCAAATCTGCTCGCTTTCACTTATCCCCAAAAGGCAACTTGTATAAGAAATCCTTTTCCGGTCCCTACCTCTGATGCTTCCACCCAGGGGATATCGAGAAAGTGCTACGCGAGCTTCATGAAGGAATCTGTGGAGGCCACACTGGAGGAAGGTCTCTATCCTTTCGAGCAACGAAGGAAGGCTATTGGTGGCCATATATGCAAAAGGACTCTGCAGTGTATGTCCGCAAATGCCTGAAATGACAACTCCACGCTCCTATGGTCCACCAACCCGCCAGCGATCTAAAGTCCCTATCCAGCCTATGGTCATTCGCCCAACGGGGAATGGACATCATGGGACCACTGCCTATCGTTGTCGGCAATCGCAAATATCTGTTGGTTGTGACTGAATACTTCACCAAATGGATCGAGGCAGAACCCCTGGCGAACATCCGAGATGCTGATATGATAAGGTTCATATGGAGGAATATAATCACTCGTTTTGGAATCCCTAGAACCATCATCACCGATAATGGAACACAGTTCGAAAGTGGCTCCTTTCAAAACTTCTGTGACGAACACGGTATCAGACACCACTTCAGTTCGGTGGCCTACCCTCAGAGCAATGGCCAAGCTGAGGCTTCCAAAAAAACCATTATCGATGGATTGAAGAAGCGATTGGAGCGAGCCAAAGGCGCATGGGTAAATGAACTACCTCACATCCTATGGGCATATCGGTCCACTCCTCGGCGAGCAACAGGAGAAACCCCATTTTTGTTGACATATGGCATGGAGGCAGTCATCCCACTCAAAGCAGGTCTGTCGACACTGAGGTCCACTCTTATCGACCATGGCCATAATGATGTAGCATTACTTGCTGAGCTCGACCTAGCCGATGAGCGCCAGGAGCTAGCCCAAGTGAAACTAGCGAGCTACCAACAACAGCTCGTGAGGCATTACAACAAAAGGGTTAACCCGAAGGCATTCCGAATTGGGGACTATGTTTTAAGGAAAGTCCTGGGCAGCGTAGTGAAACCATCAGACGGCAAGCTAGGTCCCAACTGGGAAGGACCCTTTAAAGTAACCAGAGACGACCTGCAGGGCGCCTATCACTTGGAAACGATGGAAGGAAGAGAAATACCACGAGCATGGAACGCAGCTAATCTCAAGAGATTCTATTTTTAGATCTTTCTATTGTATTCTTTTATTATACAAGTGCATTTCCCTTATTATTAATGAAAATTATTTAGTTGGTTACACTCTGATTAGTAACAGCTGCATTTATCGCACATTTTTTCCAAGTAACAGGCACATTGATCACTATACTATAGCAGGGGAACACCCCTCCTCAGGTCATCTTGATGAAACACGAAGAACCTCTTAGCATTTCCCCTGGCAATATATGAAGCCCTACAGGGGATCCTTAGGCAATACGACCAAATTTTATACTGGTTATCAAAACTCCTTTGATTGAATAAAATCCTGATCGGATGGAACATCCAACCTCAGGTGTGTCCTCGCCAATTGCCCCACTTAGGCCTAAGGGAGTGTGACGACACAACCTAAAAGGTAAAGTGATGCACAATGGTATCTCGATATTATACTGGACTGGGAGGACACTTGCATGACAAAACAAACTTAGAAGATTATAAAGCAGTAAGAATATGAAGAATATGATGCACATGTTTAGTCAGCAAGATTGCCCAAAACACAAACTTTTCATTAATTCATCATATTTACAACAATGGTGATATATGTTTATTCGGCGAGCTCGCCCAAAGCATTTACATTATCAGAAATACAAAAAAAAAAAACTGGCAAAATTTCAATGGGGGTGAGGCCTCTGAGCGAGATAATCAGCCACTCGAGCTCTTCATCCGTCATCAGGAGCAGGAGTTAATTCTTCCTCAACCTCATTAGCATACGACTCCAATAACTGCCGAGGGATGGCATCGATGGGGATCCATCGATCATCCGTCCGAAAGGGGTTAGGCATCAGGGTAGAGGGAGAAATCTCATGGCGATACCAGAGCATAGAATTCCTCGGGACCTGCAGCTCCTTCAAAGCAGTTAGTCGCCCCCTGATAAAGGAAAGCTCTTCGAACTCCGATAACCTCGTTGGAGCATCTGACCAACCTGGTCGTAGCCATCAGCCCACACTTGTCGAGGACCTTTTTTGAACAGGTACCGCAGCCGAGTAACGTCCCTTTAAAGCCCAGCAGCAATCACATATGCTCGCTGGACATCACCACGGAGCTCTTCCATTTCCCAATCTCGAAGTTCTTCCGCTTCCCTGTTATGGCTCCTGGAGCTCCTACCAGCTCGCAGAACGGGTGGGCGAGTGGAACCTCGCGACACAGGAAGAGTAACGCTCTGACCAGCTCTAGTTCGCGATGATGAGGAACCTTGTAATACTGCTGGAGCAGTTCTCGGCGTATGCTCCCTAAGTCGTGAGACTTCTCTCCTCAGAGCCTCATTCTCCTTCTAAAGAACCTCCCCAACTTGGTTGATCTCGGAGGCCTCCAATAGCTTTGTTCTCAGTGCATTGACCTCCTCTTGGACTGAGGCACCAATGTCCTCCATCTCCTGAAGCTTGTCCTTCAGCTTGGCGACGAGCTCTGTCTACTCTATAAAGTTCTTGTTCCTTAGTCACAGAGACTTACAGATCCTCACAAAAGTGTGACGAACTTTGAAACTCACATTATGCCCCAACATCCTTCCTAATTGGGAAGTATTAGGAATGTAATCGTCAACATCACTCAACTACAATAAATAG
Organism: Sambucus nigra; assembly: GCA_949130495.1. Taxonomy (NCBI): domain Eukaryota; kingdom Viridiplantae; phylum Streptophyta; class Magnoliopsida; order Dipsacales; family Adoxaceae; genus Sambucus; species Sambucus nigra. The sequence goes on along the minus strand of OX422207.1, from coordinate 343,006,639 downwards.
AAAGACAAGGGAAAGAAAGAGACAAATCAGAGCACTGAAAAATAGAAGTCTTTTCATTAATAAAGATGAAAGTTACATCGAACAATGGAAAGAAAGTTTACAGATAGAAAAAACAAAAAGTACAGAGCAATCCTAGTAGATAACTAGTTGACAACCTCAGGTGGCCCAGAGGTCGATGGCCCCTTCCCCTTATCAACATCAGCAGGAGCACCGCCCTCAGCAGGGGTAATCTTTGTCCCTACAACCAGAGAAATGTTAGCAAGGGTCGCTTGAGGAACAGGATCAGTGCCTTCAATAGCTGGGGCAGGAACTTCATCCACGGTTAGCTTCGGACCTGGGTCATGCTCGTCAAACAAGGGAGAATCGATGTCGACGCCAGTAACCAAAAGGGCCTTGTTCCAGCCTTTCTTGAAGTTCAGACAACTAATATAGCCTATCTGAACTTCAGCATCCTCATATGTTGCAGCCCAACCGGAATTGTATGAGTCCTCCTTGGCAGTAACAGCCTCAGACTCCTTCTTCTTCAGCCCTTCGGAGAGCACCCTGTTCTCCTCCAAGATAGTAAGTTTGCTCGAGCAAACTAGGTCATAGGCCTGTCTCAGCTCCTTCAGACCATCGACTGCCGCGTCCTTCTCCTTGTTGGCAGTGGCAAGAGCCAAGTCGGATGAAATTCGAGCAACGTCAACAGCTTTAAAATTAGCCTCGAGCTCTTTACCCTTCAGCTTCAGGGCGGAGTTCTCTTGCTCCAGCTTGCTATTTCTCTTCAATAGCTCATCGCGTGAACGATACAGCATGGTGAAGTCAGTAACAAACTATAAAAAAAGAAGGCATTAGAAGAGGAAAATGAGGGAATTCAGAACAACATAGGAGAAAAGGGAAAAACCTTACCAGAGCAAGCCTTTGACTAGATTGAAGGGCCAACTGCTCCGACCCTACCTCCCTTTAGAGATCAGCCGGGAGGACAGCTCTCTCAAGCAGAGATGGGGCGAACTGGGGAGAAATTGCCACAGAGGCCCCCTCGGGCAGCGCGGATACAGAGACTAAGGCCTGCCCGGCCTTCGTCCTATCTTCTCTCCTCATCCTTCTCACTCTCCTTCTTCTTCCTCTCCTCTACCCCCTCTTCTCTTTCATCTTCTTCCTCTCTTCTTCCTTTTTCCTCTCTCTCTCTCTCACCTGCTCCTCTTCCTTCCTCTTCCTCTCCTGAGCAGAGGACCGAGAACTAGTAGCCACAACCCCGGAGCTAGATTTTTGCTTCTTTGACCTTTGTGCGAGAAGCGTGTGGTCTTCATCATCGTCATCCCGAATCAGGTTCTTTCGGGGTGGAGCCATCTCTTCACTCAAACTACTGGACGTGCTCGATAACTCTTGAGCTTCAGAAACCTCCCTACGATCAGAGGAACTACTGCTGCTAGAGCTCTCTCCCCGTAAATCACTTACAGCTCCTGCAATGTCACTCTCAGAGCTGCTCTCTTCCTCGTCCAACTGGATAGGACCCGCAGTAGTCTCTTCAAATAAGTCAAACTCTGGGATACTATCCACAGGCCTAGCTATGAAGCTAGAACCAACGCTCTTGTACTCGACCAAAAAAGTAGCAGATCTGGGATGCTCGCCGTCACCCAAGGGCTCCCTGATATTCTAAGCTTTTATTAATTCTGAAAGGCGAACCTTGCTGAGAGCAGGTTCCAAGTTCTTTGACCTCACTGCAAAAGAAGAACAGAGAAAAATTAGAAGGACCACAAATTAATAAAAATTGAAGCAACAAGAGGAATGTCTACCTATGTATTCTTCCCCATAAAAGGGAATAGTGAACCTCTCAGATCTTAACCGCTCAAATTGGGGAGAAAACTGCCAGTTTCTGGAAAGGAAGCCTTCTTGCCAATAGTCCTTATGGGAATCAGGTAGGTTTACTACCAATACCCTGTCAGGACTCCTAGCTTTGAGGTAGAGCACACCAGAGTTAGTTCGAGAGAAGGAATAGCAAAAATAGACCTCGGCGAGCCCCAACCTAGTACCATACAACTGGTTTATTCTGTGCACGCCACTAACTATTTTCCACGTATTGGGAGAGCATTGTGCAGGAACAATATTGAAATAACCAAAGAAATGCAAGAACAAATCATTGGGAGGAGAGGTGAGTCCCCCCTGGGAAAGCAACAAAATATGGATCCAGTGAGCGTCATCTATCTCTCTAAGTTTTCTAGGAGGAGAAGTGCGACACTCAATATCTACCCAATCAGGGATGTTATAAAACTTCCTAAATTCAGAGATCGACCTATTCCCAATCTTCTCCATTGGAAAACCCTAGAAAAGCTACAAACTCAAAGAGAAAGTACAAATAAAAGGCACAGGAAACTTACAAAATAGAAGATCGATTCAAGCAATGAAGAAGCACAAGACCAAACAACTAGGACGCGATGAGAATGGAGATTGCGAGAAGAAGGTACGAAGTGCTAGAGCTCACAGAGAATATAAGAATGCTGGAAAGACTGAAGCGACGGTAGAAAAGTGGCTATTCCAACAAACCTTCAAATTCTGCTAATCATAGTACACAAGAAACGAAGCGGGTGCCGCCAAAATCAACTTCACAACTTTTAAAGAGTTGCAAAAGAGCCATTATGGCTAATCATTTAAATTTATTGAACCCATAAACATGACCCAATAAACTTAGGGGCAATTGTGGGTACCAAGAATTAGGCCCATGGGCCTGGATGAGTAGCCCATCTTTGGCGGCCCAAAGTCCAGGTTCCCCGCCTCTTATTCTGAATATGATTCGGTCTCTTCTCACGTTCCCATTAAGGGAGGTTATAGGGAGAGATGGAAGATGTGGGGGAACCCATCACCCCCACTTACTTAAATATACATGTATATATATAAAACCCTAGGTTCGGGGCAAAGGACTGGTTGTATTCTCTGTAATCACTCTCCGGAGTATATAGAAATAGAATCGAATGCACCACCGTGGACGTGGGCACTTCTTTGGTGAACCACGTACATCCTTTGTTGTGTGATTATCATTTTACATTCCTTATTCTTACTTGGTAATTGCCTCTTTTATATTTATTTGTGTTGCATAATAATTGTCACCACAGTAACCTTTATAAATTAAGCTATATCCAAGAAAAGTGCACTCAACTGATCTGTAGGCAACCTCATGTCTATTATAAGATATGTAGGCAACCTCAAGTGCTATTGGGCAGGATGAACGATGTACAATACCATGAGTTTCAAGAAAATTGGTGAAAGCACTATATCCCCCCTCCCCCGGAATCTGTTTGAATGGCTACGATTTTAGTACCTATCTGGAGTTCAACTTTGTTTTTAAAATGAAAGAAAGTTTATAAAGCATCTGATTTTTTTTCTTAATTAATAAATCCAAGTGAAGCTTGAGAAACTATCAATAAAGTGAATGTATATTTATAACAACTAGAAGATTGAACTGGGGAGGGATCCCAAAGATCAGAGTGAACTATTTGCAAAGGTTGAGTGTAAACTGTTTCCAAAAGAGAAAAAGGAAATTTGTGTATTTTTCCCATAAAAAAAGCTTTACAGAAATGCAAAATACTTTTATTAATATTTGTAAACTTTACATTGTCACATAACTGTTTGAACTATCTTAGCTGAAGGATGACATAACCTATTGTTCCACAAATCATATACAGAATTTGTTTCAAAATCTACAAATTTAGACAGCTGAGTATAGTGAACAGATATGTTGCATGCTGGTTGAGATAAGGTAGGTTGAAGTAATCTTGTTGAAGACAGGTTGTTTTGAATTTTCATGAAAGAATGATCAAACGCATAGAGGCCATGTCTTAGTCTCCCTTCCATTAGAATAAGACTGGAATTATGGTCACTAGAAATCATAATGAAATTCAAAAAAGACTTTATTATCATAAGCAAATTTTGAAACACTTATGAGATGCTTAGTAATTAATGGAACATGAAAAAGAATATTGAAGGACAATTGTTTGGAATGGAAAGGTGAAAGAAAAGAAGAATGACCAATGTTCCGGATAGACAAACATGTTCTATTGTCTACATGGATTTTGTCTAGTCCAGAGTACTCAGTTTTGTACCAGAGATTGTTCAGATGCGGAGTGACATGATTCGTTGCTCCAAAATTAGGGTGCCGACTGTTGTGATGAACTATTTCTGGTGTAGCAACCAATGCATCCATTTGTGCGGATATGTGATTTCCTTGATTGATGTGCTGTTGATTCTGAGGCGTCTTTGTAAATTGTACAACACGTTTTCAGATTGTAAAATACTTTTTTAGTTTTCACCTTTTAACAGCATGTTTTTAAGCCTGAGTCTAGATTTTTGCAAATTACTGTCGTATTCTCAAACCGTGAGTACCGTGAATACGCGGTCAGTCCCTACGTGTTATGTTTGTCCCATGCGAGGTGTTCGTGCTCTTGAGGGACCGTTTGGGGTTGTTTTCAGGTTTTCACCCTCTAACGGCATGTTTTCAAGCCTAAGTTTAGTTTTTTACAAATTATCATCGTATTCTCAAACCGGGAGTCTCGTGAATACGCAATCAGTCCCTACGTGTTACGTCAGTCTCGTGCGAGGTGTTCGTACCTGTTAAGGGGTCATTAGGGAGTTATTTTGGGCTTTCACCCTCTCACGGCATGCTTTCCAGATTAAGTCTAGATTTTTACAAATTATCGTCGTATTCTCAATTCGGGAGTCCTGAGAATACACGGCCAGTCCCTACGTGTTACGTTAGTCCTGTGTGAGGTGTTCCTGCCTCTTAAGGGGCCGTTTGGGGGTTCTTTTTGGTTTTCACCCTCTAACGGCATGTTTTCAAGCCTAAGTCTAGATTTTTGCAAATTAATGTCTTATTTTCAAATCGGGAGTCCCGTGAATACGCGGTCAGTTCCTACGTGTTACATTAGTCCCGTGCAAGGTGTCCGTGCCTCTTAAGGGGTCGTTTGGGAGTTATTTGGGGTTTTCACCCTCTGACAGCATGTTTTCAAGCCTAAGTCTAGTTTTTTACAAATTATCATCCTATTCTCAAACCGGGAGTCCCATGAATACGCGACAAGTCCCTGCAAGTTACGTTACTCCCGTGTGAGGTGTTCGTACCTCTTAAGGGGTCGTTAGGGAGTTATTTTGGGCTTTCACCCTCTCACGGCATGTTTTCGAGCCTAAGTCTAGATTTTTGAAAATTATTATCATATTCTCAAATCGGGATTCCCGAGAATACACGGCCAGTCCCTACGTGTTACGTTAGTCCTGTATGAGGTGTTCCTGCCTCTTAAGGAGTCATTTGGGGGTTATTTTGGCGCCTACAAATGCTTTGTAAACCTTGCCAAATAACACATACAGTTATCGACATATGCTTTTAAACTCAGTCAAACCAACAACAATAACTTGTGATTATCGTTTTCTTTTCAAATTCACAACACATATAGTTACCCACAAAAGAAAACTAAGAGAAAATACTTGTTCAATTTTATTCTCGTATTTGTGTCTGTTTGAATGAAAATCAAAAGCAATAGCATTCAAATAAAAAATTATAACAATTTATTACGAAATTTTAATCAAATGAAGAGAATTAGCAAAAAGTGAATGGAACCTAAAAAAAGAGCAGGTCTGAGTATATAAATTTACAGTGAATAGTCCCGACATTCCATAAAAGTATATAAAAAAGGATGGAATAATAATCACACTATACCCTGCCTTCAACATTACACGCATGAAATGGATGAAATAATAAAAGCATATAAAAGTACCCGCACTAACAAATCAATGTTGTTGTAAGCTTTATGCTAATAACACCACCATGTCACGATTTTATCTTTCTTGAAACTAACAGACTGCTCTATGAAATCAAAACTGATTGGGTTTTGTTTTCCCATCAAATACACCCCAACACCATGTTAGAACTTCGTAATTGGGGTGCGCTCGAGTCGGTTTCAAACTCATGTCATCCAATCTTCCATTTGAAGTGTGATTTTTTATTTGAAATAAACTTATCCCCATCTACTATAGAGATTATTACAATCAATTGAGTTTAATTCCTCATTAATTTAGGAAGTCTCCTATGAGCATCCAATATAATATTCTTGATTTGTGATCAATGACACTAACATTTCGATTATCAAATAAATATTTTTTATAAATATTACAAAGCAACATGATCAATGTCAATGACTTTTCAATCATTCACATATTCATAAAAGAATATATAAATAAATCAAAATCCTTGGTCTAATTTTTTTAAAAAACACTTACTTCTATTACCTTATGTAAAGACTAGGGTACCTCTTAAACAATACCTGCATCTTGTAAGGTTGCCCTTTGATTTTGGCCAAATTCTAGAATATTAACAAATTTTGTAGTTAGAACCAATATAAAAAATGGTCACATACAACACCTAAATTTAGAAATTTGATGTGGACATGTTAAAGTAGCAACCAAACCTACAAAAATCAATAACAATGAAAACTCACGTCAATAAAAAAAAATCAATTGAAGCATCAAACTCAATTTCTAAAAAATTACCTTTTACTACACTTAACTACACCCCGTGTCCAATGAATCATAGAGGGATTGAATACCAAATATTGATTACACCGTGTATTAGCCTATTATCCAAATAACATGTTAAATGATTAGATTAAAAAAATAACACAATAAATAAAAATAAATCATTAATAAGATTACAACGATTTTATATTATAAATAAGTATAGGCCAATTATTTATAATATTCTTACCTTTTCAATCCCCAAACAGGGGAGGGAGTTACCTATTTCAAAATTGCAACATACCAACAAACAACAATTTGAGTATTTATGTATTAACTTTTACATAATATGATAAAAACAAAATGCCTACAAAACACATTGATGGATGTAAAAGCTCATGATTGGATAAATAATACTTAAGTCACAATCCAAAACATTGTTTTCATATCCAGCTTCTATAAACTAATCAGAAAATTAAGTTCATTCCACTACCCGTCTTCTATAAACCAATAAAAAAAATTAAGAACACAAAAGTAAATTACCCATTTAGGAATTGTTTCAAACACCTGAGATGGAATCAACAAATAGAAACATTTAACACTTTCACTTTGCAACTAATTTGTTGGAGTGAAAAATTAGTGATTATTGAAATCTAAAAATTAGGGTTTCAAAATAGCAAATGATGAATTCTGAAGAACGAGAGAATGATGAAGACAGAGAATACCATAATTAAAAGTACAATTGATCCACAAAATGCACCAACCAAATCAGTTGTGCGTGTAGGCTGATTCGTGAGAGGGAGTGAATGAGGATGAGAGGGTGAGCGGGAAACCACAAAACTACTATAATGATTTTTTTAGGGTATTTTATATTTTAGTTAAGTGTACTCAATTTTGGCACACTTTAAAACAGTGCCAAATTTTGGCACTGTTTTAAAGTGTGCCAGATTGTTATTAAACCGTGCCAAAATTTGGCACGGTTTTAAACTATGCCAGATTTTTAATATCAGGGTGTGCCAAATTGCTGTTTTTGGTGTAGTGTAAAGTCAAGCCAGGGGCTAGACTCGATAAGTCTGTTTTTACATCTCTACTCTTACAATTTTCATTCTAATACCTTATTCGCTAATGTTTTCTTTCTCTCTGCAGTTTGTGTTTGATTTCGTTGTCCTATATCGCAGCCGCGATGAGTTGGCAAGAAAAAATGTTAAGATAGAGGCGAGCCTAAAGACTGCCAGTGCTGCTCAGAAGTCTTTTAACCTTACCTTGGTTGAGGCCAATAAAGCAAAAGAGGCGATGTCTAAGGAGATGGAGGAGCTAAGGCAGTCCTATGACTTGGTCTGAAAGAGAAAGCTGGAGGTGGTTGAGGAATATAAGGTGCTTGCCGCGAATATAAAAAAAATTGGAATCTGAGGTTGCCACCATTAAGGAGAGCTCTTACAATGTTGGGTGGCTCGCAGCATATAAGGATGTCGAGGCTCATATCGGCTACATCAACGGTTTCAACTTTAAAAAAGGTTGAGCCGGGTCTTTTCTCACTGCTGAGGTGGATATTGATTCTCCTCTCTTTGACGAGCACGACCCTGGACCAAAACCTGTTGTAGAGTGCATGCCTCCTACTGCTGCCAACGAAGATGCTTCAGTTGTTCCAACCACTGCCATTGACGCCCCTTGATCAGGGAATGGTGATTGTTCCGTCTAAGGGAGGTACACATGAGGCTGTTGTGGATAGGGGGAAGCAACCAACATCCTCGGAGCAGACTGAGGTTGCCAGCTAGTCTTTTTAGGGGGGACTTTGTATTTTTTTGCATTTCTTTTGTTCTCTTTTTCTTGCATTGTAGCCGATTATGAAGATATCAAAGTATTTGCGTAATTGGAATATTTAATAGATATATTTAACAACATGTATATGAAGTGTAAATTTCAATCAAGTAGTATTGAGGTCACCCTCACCAAAGTAATCTATAGGAAATCAAGTAGCGAACTTGAATGATGTAAGACTCAATCTTTAGACACGATGGTAGATAATCTTTATAAAATGATACAAATGGCTATTGTAAATTTTCTAAACTCAATAAGTTTTAAGAATTTCAGGGATTCCAACCTTATTTCCATTATAAGGGTGAGGTCCAATAACCATTGAAATAATGTTTATAAAGAGTTATATGGCTTTCATTATTATCTCTCTTAATCCTAAGGTCTAATGGCTATTGACTTAAAATCTTTAAATAGTTGTCAGTACTTCATTCTTAATTCTAATATTCCTATTGTGCCATTTACTTAGATATTTAATGAGTTATAAATCTTTCATCCTTAGCTCTAGATGTTATCATGTCTAATTTGAAGATTGAATTAATGTGAAGATTGGAATAATGTTTAACACATTGAAAAGATAATGTAATATTCGGATGATGCCGAAAAACTAAGAATGGCTTGACGTCCCTAGTGGTAAAAGGCCCCAAAGTAACTTATCAGTAGCATATGGTGCTCGGTGCCGGTGGTGAGGAGCCCGTAAAATCGTGGTTATTGGCTAAATCCCAAAGATATTGATGGAAATGGGAATATGATGAGATACAAGTTATAAGATAGAAATAACCTAATTTGTGTGAATATTTAAGGTCTTGGTTAATGCAATGTGGACAAGTAAATTAAGAATAATGACTAATGATAACTCTCAAATTTGTATTTCTTCGGATATGGAATTGGAATGTCGCTGCGGTCAAACTTCGAGTATCAAAATTCCTGTAATTACCTTCAAATTTTGTTAAAAATTCAGTATCGTGGCAAATTCGGGTATCAATCCAATTTCTAGCGCTGAAATTGTAATCGTGAAAACTAGCAGTTCCAATTTTTATTAAAAATATTTTTGTGTTTTTAAATGTTTTTTTTATATTTTAAAAACAGTTTTCAAGGGAGGAAACGACAATTTATGCAACTAAAATGACTATGAAAAATCAGAAAGTAATCTAGTTTAGAATTTATGAGAAGAAACAAGAGGTGGGATTACACTGCGTAGTCAAATTAATTTAAAGTCATAATCGTTCAATTGAATAGTTCGAAATAATATTCAATTTAAAATTTAACTCTCGTTACAATCTTAACTTCAATTTTATTTTTTTCAGCAATTAAATAGGGAATAGTCACAACATAAAAAATAAGATTCACACTCATTTCAACAAAATATTCGCCAAGATTAATTTATTAAAATTTGTACGAATCTTTGAATTGCATACACAAAATTAATATTTAAATTTAAGAATAATACTTATCTCTAAGTGAAATCCAGAAATCAAATATTAATTTGTGCTATTAATTTATTAACTCTCGTTACATAAATTAATGTGTGATTTTTCCCAATTTAATTAGCCTAGAACACATCAATGAACCATTATTCAAATAAAAAAAATCAACATACGCGTTTCATCCCACCCCTTGAAAGGGGTGTTTAGCGAGACATGATTACAATTTCAGCACAAGCACAATTAACAAACAAGAAACTAAAGAGAAAGAGAAAGAAATACGATACGCAATAATTTCTTGTGTCAACTATGTGCATGAGCACGCGTCCCAAACTTGTCACAAAATCTGACTGAATTACAAAACTAAAAGTAAAAAATGAACCTACAAATTTTTCTAAACCTAAAACTATATTTTTTTTCTATTTTTTCTAACTATTTTTCTACCCTCTTTTTTTTCTTTTTCTGTCTCTCCGTTCTCTCTCTGTGTTTGTGTTCCTTTTTTTGTGCTGTGAGAGTCCTCCCTTTATGAGCTTCATTACTCTTTCTTTATAGCCCATGACTTAAAATGGATGGAGAGATTTTTTAGGGATTTTTTTTTTTGAATTTTTGTCTCTACTTTAAAGGGATTGGGTTTGACAGATGCAAGGTTTCGAATTGAGATGGGTCAGCTCGCGTGTTGAAGCTGGAGGTCGCGGGTTTCTCGTCGGAGATCCCGCGGGTAAGGGTCGGCATTTTTCGATTTGCAGGTCGGGTCCTGGTATGGGGGTTTCAGGTTGGATCGGGCAGACCCGGGTTGGGGATGGTGCGAGTAGGGTTTAGTTTTGCCATGGGTCTTGTTATTGGATTAACTGGAACCATCTATGTCTGCTGACCAGAGCAGGAGTGAGCAGGTTGTGGGTTGGAGGTCGTGTGGTGGTTCGGTTGTTTTGATTTTGGGTTGGTTGAGAGATGAGAGATGGATTTGTGCTGATAATGGAGGAGAGAGTGTGAAAAGGTTTGGGGGAAGAAGATGATGTGGGGGTGGATTGTGTGTGGGGGTGTATATGGGAAAGGTGTGGGTGAGTTAAAGGTGTTTGTGTGTATGTGTTTAATTTGTGACTCTTAAATAAAATAAAATAAAACTAAAATAAAATAAAAACTTAAAAAAAATTAAAAATTCTATTCTAAAATAAAACAAGGACTCAAATAAAAATTGAAACTAAAAAGAAATAAAAATAAAAATAGAAAACTAATCCTAAAATAAAATTTAATAAAACTGATAAATAAATAAACTCCTAAAAATTTCTAATCCTAATAAAAACTAACAAAAATTAAATTAAATAAAAATAGAAAAATAGAAAATGAAACGTAGAAATTCTAAATAAATCTAAAATAAATCCTAAAAATAAAATGACTCAAAATAAAAATCTAGAAAAATAATAAAGGTACAAACTAAACACACACCGGGATTGGGGAATGGTCAGGGCGCGGTGTAGGCTCAGTTTAGGGTTACGAAACTAGTTTGGGACATCGGAACTCTTTTGGGCAAGCTCAATGAGGACTCTGACTTCACGGTCTCTTTTGATTTCTTCGTTGCACTCTTTTGATCGCTTTTGCGTCGCAATTACCCAGATTTGGCATCAATTCAAACCGCGACTGCTGATTGACCTGTCAAATAATAAAATACGACATAAGGCCAATTTTAATTAAAACGAGAGTCTAAAGTGCATCTATTCGGGGTATAAAATAAACACTTTTGGGTGCTTATCAACTAATATCCATAAGATAAACGAAATGGTTAAGAAAGGTAATTTAATGGGTAATTAAGCTACCTAATGAGGTTTAATACCGTTATAATGCAAGTGTGTGTTGTATAAGGCTTTCAATGTTAATGAATATTTTCTAACACGAAGTGTGCATGTGCTAAAAGAAAGTCTTACGTAATGGTTAAGTAACTCGGGGATGAGTTACTGAACGTTGATTAAATGGAAGATTTTCTAATAAATACTATTTGTTTAATTGGGTGTGTTAATGAAAAAATGCTAGTTTAAAGCATAATGAAACAGAATGACTATTTTGTAAGAACATGGAATAAATAATGTTTTTTGAATAAAACGGTTTCGTACATCATAGTATGTATTATTATATCATATATATATACACAGTATTTTCTCATGCATGTAAATGTAGTGTGTGAGTATTCTTTCTGTCATTCGTTTCTATACTACATATTTGTATGGTTCCAACTGAGCATTCAACTCACTGCATCCTTTTGTTATGGTAGGTTGTATGTTGTCCCGTTTTTTGAGAGCATTGTGTAGGTAAGTACTAAATTTTCATTTACATTAGTAGCTTTGTTTACTTGTCCTTGGGGGCACTCCCCTTGGGTCACATCACGTAGTTTGATAAAAATTAGAACCATATGCTAATAAGTATGACGTTGAATAATAATAAAATTGGAATAGAAACATTGTTTGGGTTGTTCCATTGCACTTCACAATTAACTCTCGAGTCGGATCGGGTTGATCCTTTATTAACCCTTAAATTCATGACGGGGCTTTAGAACTTGATATCAAGGCTTTAGGTTCAATGTTCCTTTCGGGTGTGATGTGGTGACGTCGGTAGCGGATCTTCTCGATGTCGATGTTGGTTTGAGAGTGGTGATGGTGGATTAGTGATGGTTTTGATTCGTATCCCAAACGATGAAGTGAAGAATCTTAGCACGATGCGTAACCCTTTATGAGATGATAAAAAGTACATGTGGTGGTTATTCATGTTTCGCGGAATTTCTGATGTAGTTTTGTTGGTAAGTTATGGTTTTCAGTGTAGGACAATAGCGAAAACACTGTGATCTTTGTGTGAGATGTATTGTGTGGAAACTTCGATTATGAGAGTAACCTTTGTATTATTGGCAACGTCAAGTAGTGCTCATTCTAACCTCTCTGGAAAGCTTGCAGATCCATCTGAGGAGATTAGGTTATGGAGTAGCAGGCTTAAGAGTATTGGTTCTATAGTGAGAATTCTTTATGTATCTTGATTACGATTAGGGTTTAGATGATCATAATCAAGCGAGGCAACCTAGTAGTGAACCTAGATAATCTTTGCGATGCAATGTTAGAGATGATGGCATGAATCTGTAGTTTTAGAGATAATAATGTCGTATCAAGGAATATGATCCCTTTTAGCATCCTTGTTGTGGACTAGGATGTTTATAGGCAATACCCGACATCCCCTATCCTATAAAACCTATGAACGTTAACTTGTGATTTATCTCATAAGTGTGGTGATTCCATGGTGAGATAAGTTAGTTGTTGTAGTTGAATACTCATTGAGGTTTAATATTGTAGTTTGATGAAATTAACTTCGGGATAGTCATATAGATAACCATATGAATCCGTATTGATAGTTTCTTGAAGGTTTACACTAAGGTTTAGCTAATGAGATGTTAATGTGGGTGATAACCATTTTGTAATGGTAAATTAGAGGTTGTGTAGGTCACGATATGACTTGTGATTTCTCATGATAGATGTGTAAGTTATTTATAGAGATGACTGATTTTGATGTCATTGCACATGAAGCATTTGGGAATCATTATTGCATTGAAGTGTGACACCCCGCCTACTAAAATATTGGGTGGCCAACCCGTGATCAAAATAAAATGCTGGTCTCATATGGATCATTTTTAGCATCAATGTCAAAGACATTTTAAAGTTACTAACCACCTAGTAATTTAAATAGGCCGGTGCCAAATTTTATCTTGCAATCATTAAGAACATGCAAAAACAAATAATAATTAAACGATCTACATAAAGAGGTAACTGAATCCAATACAAATGAATTATATGAATAAAGATGACCGAATCAACTATCGGTTCAACAATAAAATACAATAGTAAAGTGAACCAATAACCTGAATATACAAGGTCATATAAATAATTGAATACTAAATCTGAGGTCCACATGCCCAAATGAGTACTTAAGTAAAGATCCTACACTAGGAATAAATGAACGAAGCGTCTATAACAAAAACCTGCAACTTCCACATAAGCTGCATTTGCGCATCCCTGGATAGAATCCTCAGACTGGGCATAACTGTGTCTAGACACCTAAAAGGTTTTGAAAAAGATTTTGACATGGGTCAGAGACCAAGTAAAACATTTTGAAAATATTTATCAAGCAGTTAAATTGCAATAATTAAATATCCATGCACACTCTTCATATTTATGCTAGTGTCGCACTCTCTTGAGGTATAACTCACCCCTTATCTAATGTGCACACCCAACGCTTTCCTTCTAACCTTCCTAGTTATGCTACCCCAAATAACTAGCCGCATCACACCTCTTTCTACCGCACTACTGTAACCCGGGTATTCTTACTTTCATTATTCTGTTATCTTCTCATTAACTTATTAATCGGTTCAGCTATATTAAATCATATAATGTTTACACTAGTTATATAGGAAACCCTTTTTTAAATCATATAAATTTCACACTAGTTATATAAGAAATACATTCACACTTATGTATTATTCCCGTATATAATTATCTACTCATATTATATAAGTACTAGTATACAACAACATTTACGCGCATGTAACATATAATAACCATCCATTTCCGACTAATAACTCATCGGATGCTTTCTCTAAAATGAAATTATATTCCAAGCATACTCACTCTAGCCCAGCTACCTCAAGTCTGACTAGCTCACACCGAACTTGGGCAAAAATATCGCAAACATAGTGAAGGCGGTCATATTCCTCCCAAAAGTGAAACCAAATCATACCCAAAGCTTCTCACTTTGGAAAATAAATCACGTAATAAAATAATAGGCGACATGACTTGTGGACTATACTCTCCCCTCTCCTCAAGCCAGAGGATTCACCTACATCGTGAAACCTCCTATGATAGCAATAGGTATGCATATATTGAATAAAAGTCCGGCTAACATGTGCCAAACACCGGTAGCACTAGCTCCAAAATATCCAAGTCTATATTCCGACTCGTAATTTAATTAATCACACATTAATTATGTTTCATTAAAGTTGTGTCACCCAACTACTATACACAGACTCACCCATTCGGTTAGTATCTTTACCCTTTAGAATTTATCACACAAAGTCCCACTATTTAGGTTAACACTCCTTGTTAAATTTAATATTTGATAATTTATTATATATATCTATAATAAATTAAACCAGCTAACCCATGCCTAACTCCCGTCTCACTAGCCTGAAAAATATCCGAGTCAAATTTTCGACCCTTAATTTAATTAATATCACATTAATTAATTTATTAAAGTGGTTAATATAATACACGGGCACATTCACTTGGCTCGTAACTTTAAACGTTTTTGGAATTTACCACTCAAAATTCTATGAATAAATTTCACCCTTTTATTTTTCCTTCCCAAATTTTCTATATTCACCCCTTAAGTTCTTAAGTATGATAGAACTAAAATTTCATCACAATTATCTCCTTAGTCCCCAACAAGCCTCAGGACGAATTAAAAAAAAGGGCAAACTGTGCGAAATTCACCAGCGTCATTCAAACGATGCCCCATGTCATTCGATCGACCTGCTGGGTTTTTGCCCTCTCCGTCTTCCTGCTTTGTTCATAAGCCATTAACAACACTGCCAATTTTTTTTTATCCCAAAATAAAATTTCAATAGCCCGAACTTTTATTCCTACCCTTGTAAATTTCCAGATTTGGTTTTCTAAGGGTTTCGATATTTTATCATCCCAATATACAACATCATAAATCGAATAACTCAATTATGTAATTGGGTTTCTACATAGTTTGGGTTACAATAGTTTTCTAACTTATATTACATCATTAATTGATCTCTTAATCCACTTTCACATGTGAAATTTCTAAAAAACCATTTCAACGTAATAAATTACCCAAAAATGAATTTCAATTACACCCACCATGATATGAATCAAAATACTACAATTAAATTGAAAGAAAGTTTAACTACTTGCCTGAATAAATTCGTAGGGTCTGATTTCCTTCGATGTAGACGAAGGTTTAACGAAGAACACACCCAATTCTTTTTTATTTGGCTCCCAATTTCTCTTTTTTTTTCTACTCTACAAAACTAGGGTTTTCTTATTGAGTTGTATCTTCCACAAACTTAATAATGTAGGTTTTATATTGCTAATCCCTAAATTAAGCCTATGAGCCAAACCCAAATGACTCGAACACCCCCATGTGAGCCTAGTTATACCTAAAAATGCCTCGACACCCAATTACTATTCTCGAACACTCATTTCTTACTATCTCAGCCTATTCGGAATCAATCGTGCACTCAGAATTGTCATCCAAGTTACTTTACTAGAATATCCAACCTCGACCTCAAATTATGACACATGTGAATTTTAAAAAAATTAATTAATAAAATTTAAAATTCAGTAAATTAATTAAATCCTCTAGAATAATCAATTCCTATATCACCAAATTAATTAAATTCTATATCCTCAAAAATACGGGATGTTACGTGAAGTTTACATAGTGTTGGTAGATCGTTGATGATTATCATATGGTTAAATTGTGTTGACTTGTGGCAGTGCCTCATAGCTAGTTCTATGATTTGGTTTGTGAGCATATGCCATGATATGACCTTTGATGATAATATTCAAAAATAGGTTGATACGTACTAGGTTATGTACCTGGGATACTTAGAACACCATAATGTTCATCAAGGTTTTTTATATACACTCAGAATGGATTGTTAGGATTTATTATAGCACCTACGTGTGCTACTTGTATGATTTGGCATGACTCTAGTGAGTAAATCCTTAAGTCTTAGGCACGGATTATAATTGAATGTTTGAGATGCCATTAGGACATTTATGATTTGGGATCATGTATGACGTTGCTAAGATTTGTATAAGTGGTTTGTGAGTTGAATGTTTAAAACTATGTGAGCATTATATTTCTCTTGATAAGAGTGATCTCAAAAATTGAGTTTAGCTATCATGTGTTGAAATTATGGAGGCCTATGTATGATAGGTCGGTGATTAATGATACGCGCCAAGATATATAACTTCGCCTTTATTTGGGATAGTTATGCATACCAATGATGGAAGATGTAGCATTGGTCCTAAGGAAGGAAGCCTAGAGTTTCATCTTCTCGAAGAAACTAGTTTTGTATTATGTTTGTTAAGTAAGGATAGAAAATTCATGGTTAGAACTGGTTAGGTTCAATGGGCCAAGCTAGGGTATTACGTAAGGCTAAGACTTTAGACGATATCAGTGAGGGCATAGACTTCAAGGGTATGTTTTGGGTTCGTACTTCGTGTGGCATAATTCATTATTGTAATTTGATTATTTTTATTTGGCATGACAGTCGCCTAATTTGTTGCATTCCTTATGTCTTTTTTGATACCAGTAATAGTTGTTGATCAGTTATGATTCAGGTGTAGTGTTACATAAGCTCAATAATGGCGCGGGTTAAGTCGGTTGTGGCTGATGCGCCACGGTAAATAAGTGTTTTGTTCTTTGGAGGCATCTTTATTCTACACTAGTGTGTGTATACGCATGGTCTCACGTTTGTTTCATAAAGCTTGCATATGTTACTTGATTGCTTTAAGTTAACACATTTCATTACTCAACTAGTATAACTAGTTACGACAGGGTCGTGGTTTCGAGGTTGTATCTCGAGGATAATTATGAGTGTCAGAACCTGATAAAACATTAGATGTTAGTGTTCCACTTTGCTTATAATTATGCAGATTGAGAATATGATCACTTTTGTATATTTGTGTTGTGATACTTATGATGACTCTAGGTTAGTGTAAGGATCTCGTTAAAGATATCGATCGGGTAGACCAATTTAATAAGGTAATTGTCTTATGGTCATTGATGTGTATGATTAGAAATGTTGAGGTTGTATCAACCTAGGCTAGGCGTGATCCAAAATTATTGAGGAAACGTAGGCTTGTAAATACTAGTGTAGGAAGGATTCAACATGATGAGTTCATTAGTGGTAGCATGACAGTTTTTGAGTACTAGTCATTTCGAGGGATTGTTTTGATGGATGATTTTGGCATGCTTAAGATTAATAGAAAGACCATAGTGTCATGTACGATTGGGTTGACAATGTAATTGATGAAAATAAAATATTTGGGCTTTAGCCCAAAATGTTGAGGATGACCTAGGATTGAAAACTAATTATAAATAACTAGATTCTAAGGTTAATGACAATGAATTTCGAGGACAAAATTTCCTAAAAAGGGAAGAATGTAATACTCCACCCTAGAAAGAAAATAAATATTTAATGATAATTGAAATATTCTATTCAAATGGAAAATATGAGGAACAAATATATAAGGGAATTAAACCAAATGGCACAAAAATTGATGCATTACGAAAAGTAATTGAGAAAAAAAATCCCAAAGTTGCATGGTTCACTTGAATGCGTGTTTAAGTTCTAATATTCCTAGTAAGTATGTTCTTTAAGTTTGATGCATAAATGCCAATGAATGATTGTTAAACAGTCATAATATAACGCATTTTTGCTGTCACGAGCCATGCAAGACGTGAACTTGAACGATTATTATAGGACAATTGGAGAGGGATAAAAATAGTGTGACTACATATTTGAAGTCCTAAAAATAAAAGGGAAAATACTATGTAGAGGAAATATCAAAAATAAAATAAAAGTTAATCTAGCACTTTTTGATGGTACACGACACTACAAAAATGGAACTTTGTGCCCATTGTGTAGGACACTTGGAAGACATAAAAAATAAAATGACCACTTTTATTTAGGGTCCAAAAAATAAATATAAAAATACCTTCTTGTCAAAAGTCAAAAAATAAATAAAAAATATACTTTTGTCAACATATGAAAATGCTCAGAAAAATATGAAAGTCAACCAAACGACGTAAAATTTAATTTTGAGAAACATTCCCTTTTTTGACGTCCTCGAAAAAGAAAAATTTAGACCCATTTAGTTTGATTTTTTGTTTAAAATATAGTAAAAGTATTTTAGGTTCTATCAAGATATGGTCCATTGATCTAGGACACGTGTCGACCTATTAAAAAGTCTAGACCAAGATGATTTCAGGTTTTTCCTTATTAGGAGGGTTGGTGGGGTTACCACGTATAGTATGTAGAGTTTGATGGTTTCAAATATAAAATCTTAAGGGTGTGTGAGCTAGAGTTTTTGCCTCCCCATTTTGTAGCCTCTCTCTCTCTCTCTCTCTAAACCTGGTCTTCCATGGAGAAGGAAATCTGCCCAGACCAATTCACCACCATTTCCACCCCTATAACCACCATTAAAAATCCTTGAACCATCTTATAACACCATAGAAACTAAAGTGGGTATTTATGGGTTAAATAAGATGAGGTTCTTGGAGTTGTTGGAGGGTTTTGTTGAGGGTTTCCTGTAGCTTGAAGAGGATTTCGTGGAGATTAAATGGAGCACATATGGAGCTTTCATGGAGGATGCATTTGCTAACCCCTTGAATCTACCTTTGAGGGTGAGGATACATATATTAGGATTAATATGTGTAGAATATGATTTAGTTTGCATCTATGAGTTAATTAGTTGCACGGGTTTCAAAGAAGTGATTATAAATGGGTTCTAAAAGTTTAGAATTTTTAAAATGATTCTTAAAGCATTTTATGAAATAAAATGTGTTAAATTATGCTCTTAATGGAAGATGACATGATTTTTTGAAAAGGAAAGCATTAGTCTTGATTAAGTCAATTTATGAAAATAAAATATTTTTTCTTATGTGAGATAATGGAGTTATTTGAGAGGAAACGAGCTTTCACTTTAATGGTTATTTTAAGGCGTGTAAAACTCATGTAGAAAGTAAAATGGTTTTAATGTGTAAATATGTGAAAAGTAAGGATTTTTCATAAGTTTTGGGTTAAAAGTTAGTAATGAAGTTAAATGTTTTAAATATGTAAATGATTACTAAATGGGTATCAAGATGTACAAAACGCAATAAGAACGTGTACATATCAATTATGTGTCAAATGGGAGTTTAATACATAAAATATGTGAAATTATGTATTGAAGGTATTGGAATGTTAAATGTGACAGTTTAGTAAAACGAGGTATTGAACAAGTGTTAAAAATGGCTAAGCGTGTTAAAGTGTTGAGTCAAAAACATAAATTACCATTTTTGAAAAATGACACTTGTTAAATGACTAAATTGCAAGCTTTGGTAATAAATGGGTAAATTGCTAAATTTACTTACAGTGAAACATTTTAATGAATTATAAATGTTAACGGATGATGTTACACTAATGTGGATGAAAATGATATCAGTCCTAAAAACGTAAATGATTTTAGCATAAAATCAACATTGTGTGTGATAAAAAGAGGCTTAAGGAAAAATAAATGATTTTACAAGTGCAAAGTGGGAAACAGGCGGTTTAGTTGTTCAGATTTTGGATTTGGCCCATAAAAGATGATAAATGTGGATTAATGTGAAGATTGGAATAATGTTGAACACATTGAAGAGATAATGGAATATTAGGATGATGCCGAAAAATTAATAATGGCGTGACATCCCTAGTGGTGAAAGTCCCGAAAGTAACTGATCAGTAGAATATAGTGCTCGGTACCACTGGCAAGGAGCTCGCAAAATTGTGGTTATTGGCTAAACCCCAAAGATCATGTTTTAATCGGGAACATGATAAGAAATGGGTTATAATATTGAAATAACCTAACTTGTGGGAATGTTTAATGTCCTAGTCAATATAATGTGGACAAGTAAACTAAGAATAATGACTAATGTCCCGAAATGGTTAAACAAGGAGACTTAATGGGTAATTAAGCGACCTACCGAGGTTTAAAACCATGATAACACAAGTGTGTTTTGTATAAGCATTTTAAGGTTAATAAATATTTTATAAGACGAAGTGTGCATGTGCTGAAAGAACGTCTTAGGTAATGGTTAAGTAACTTTGACGTGAGTTAACAAACATTAAGTAAATGGAAGATTTTCCAATAAATTTTATTTGTTCAACTAGGTGTGTTAATGAGAAAATTGAAATTTTTAAACCATAATGAAACATAAAAATTATTTTGCAAGAATGAAGATAAACAACTTTTTTTCAATAGAAGAGTTTAATACCTCATAGTATCTATTAGTATATATTTTGTGTGTGTGTACGTATATATATATATATATATATATATATATATATATATATATATATATATATATATATATATATATATATATATATATATATTCATGTTCATTGTTGATGTAAAAAACTAGATCACTCTAATAATTTAATCACAGATAAATAAATGAGACAAAATATTTTAAAGTGGTTCAGCCTTGTATGAATGGCCTACGTCCGCTGTTATGTTATTGTTGAATGTTCGGGAATTCTCGATTACAAGCTCTATCAAGAAATTCCGGTCCCTTTGAATGGGGGTGATACAAGGTATTTATAGCCTTTAGGCTGTACATGAAAGGGTGTTACATTAAATGATACACATATGAAAGGGTAGTTCATTTAATGCTCTTCAAACGTGTGCGTCAAGGTGATAACCATTCAATGAATAGTTGAACTGTTGATTATCTGGCAATCAATGCTGCGGTCGAGATGCAGCTCGAACCGCCTTAGTTGCTCGTCGTTCAAGAGTTCCTTGGAGCGTTGGAGTTCCTTGTAGTATAGTTGTTGCTCGGAGTGATTTTGACTTGATCGGGGGAATGAACTTCCTCGTTGCAATTGTGCCACGTAGATTGACACGTGTCTTTTTATTATTCGTCCACATCAGCATACTAATTTTGGTATCAACAGAAGCCCCCAATGTTTCATATTTCAAACTTTGAGGAGTATGGAACATTCTTTCTCGGTATATGGCGATATTAAATGACCTTCCGGGGTTTTAGGAGCCTTTTCTTCATATTTGAATTTCCTTCCAAATTCGCAGAATCCGCTTTTTTGCATTTTTATAGGCGCTTCGATCTTCGTGCCCTTTTTGTCCTTTTAGCCGTCGGTAAATAGTTTCCTTTTTGTAATCATTTATTTCGCCGTTTCCCAAGACAAAGTATTTAAGCTTCTGAGGCAATCCCATCGTCTTCTACCTTTTCAATTTCTGCTTTCGAGTTTTCTATAGCTTTTCTCTCTCTTGTGCGTTCATCCCTTTCTTCGTTTGTTTGTCAACAGATCTCCTTTTTCCCCGTAAGCTCTTCTTCCTTCTTCTTTTATTCATCATGGTTTACATTATTGAGTCTCTTGAGAAATTCCGTTCTGATTTCTCTATTCCATCTTGGGTAATTTTGGAGAGTCTTTCTGAACCTTCAGCTTATTTTAATTTGGCTGAGGGACATTGGTTCCCTAGCCTATTTATTGCTGAATGTGGATTTTCTTTTCCACCAAATCCGTTGTGTTTAGAGTTCTGTCAGTATTTCGATGTTGTCCCTGCAAAAATAGCCCCCAACACATGGAGAATAGTTAATGGGGTGTATAGGTTAAATCAAACTCATGGAACTCGTATAGGAATTCCTGAGATTATGTATTGTTACAGATGGGCTGTTTTAGACAATGTTTTTTATTTAAAAACTAGGTTTTTGAATAGGGACTTAGTAGTCAACCTCCCTGATGCAAACAGGGATTATTTTGAACACGGGGTAGTCATTAAAAATTGGCAACATGCCCCTTTAGTTGGAGATGAAGTATATGAGGGTCCCAGATGCCCCCCATATGGCAATGGAATAGGTTATTTTCATCTTATTTTGTTTTTTGAAATTACGATTTCATTGTGTTTGACAAAATGTATGACTGATATTTCACTATGTATTTGTTTGCAGTTGACAATAAGAGAAAAACTCCAAAAGAATCAGAAATAAACATTAAACATTTGAAACATATCTGGAATTTGCATCGAAGAGTTGCAGACGAGCACATCAGGTCTGCTTCATATCTGTTGCAGTACAGGAGCTACACATCATCTTTTACTGCTCGTCCAGTGGTCAGCATTAGTGAACCATTGCCAGCTTCTGAGGAATCTTCACCAGAATCTCATATTCCTCTAAGTCAGAAGATGGGCAAGAGAAGAGTTCCTTCCATCTTCGAGGAGACCTCCTCTGCTGGTGATGGAAAGAGAAACAAGGTTGATGTCCCAAAGGGGATAAAGAAAGTGGACGCTGCTCCTTCTGTTGCTGCTCAAAAGGCTGCCGAGAAGCCTCCAGTGGCTCCGAGCAAGAGAAGTACTTCTGTGGAAGTGGTTACCATCTCCCCCACTAAAGGTTCTTTGGCTGAAACTGTTGAAGTACCACTGAGGAGATTGAAAAAATCCTCCTCGGTCAGTTTTTCTGAAACCATTCCCCAGCTCCAAGCTAGTGGAGCTGGAGTTCCAACCATTATTCCTCCGAGTTCTGCGATGAGCTCGGTAAAGACTTAGACTATTCCTGAAGTCCAAGGGATTGAAGAAAACATGTCTAGGGATGTGCTGACATCCCTAGCTACTCGTCACATTTCTTCAGTAAGTTTCTTGTATTCTGAATTTTTCTTTCTTTCAGTCAATATATGTATCTCGGCACTGACTTATCATTACCTTCTTTTTCAGCTGGTGAGCTGCTTTAACACCATAGTGAAGAAAGATGAAGCGCTCAAGGTTTCAAGCTCCTCGTCCGGAGTAGAGGATGCTTTCCAGGGTTTGGCCCAATCTCTTAAGGAATCCCGTCAAAAATACGATGAGGATAGGGGTGAATGGGAAAAGAAGTTGACTGCGTCTGAGGCAGAGAAGGTACAGTTGGGAAATAAAGTGAAGGATTTGGAGAGAGAGAATAAAAAATATGCCGAGAAGCTCACAAGCTTTGGGGACCTTGAGAATAAGTTGAAGTCGGCCGAGGAAGAGCTGACCCTTCTACGAGAAGTAAATCGCCAGAAAGAGGAGGTGGAGGCCAAGTTGAAAGCCACCGAGGATCTTCTATCCGAGAAGCTCTCCTCGGAGAAAATGAAGAGAAAAGTGGCTGTGAAGAAATCCTTTCGAACTGGTTGGGACAAAGGATGGGATAGGGGGTAGCGGCAATGATGACCCAGGTTAATTATGGGAGTTTGAAATACTTCTGAGATGGTTGGGTTGCTGCCCTGCAAGAACTGAAGGTGAGAGAGGACTCAGAACTATTTCAACAATATCTTCCTGGTCCTCCTCCTGCTATTGAAGATGAAGAAGAGGATGAAGCTGCATCCGAGGAGTCTTCAGTGATAGTGGGTGACCAAGTACTTGCTCCACAACCCAATCAGACAGCCACCGAGGAGATTTCTTCCTTGCCTGCTCCTCCTGAACAAGTCCCAACTTCTGCCAACCAAATCGTTGTTCCCACCGAGCAACCAAGCTCCTCGTCCCAGCCTCCCGAGAAAGTCTTGGGAGACAAGGAAAAGGTGTGAATTTGTTCGGTATTCTCTTTTATTTTTCCTTTTACTTGTACTTTGTACCCCAGATCTTTGTAACTTTGCCTTATGATCTAATAAAATTTGAGTTCTTTTCTTCCATATGATTGCCTCTTCTCTATCTGCACTCTGTCTTGATCTTTCTTTTTTTTCTCTGTTAGTTTCTGGCCAGGATGGATCTGCTGTCTGCTAATGACACAAAGTTGATGCAGCAATGCCATGAATATTATAAAGCTGGTCACACAGACCTAAGTGCATCAGAAGTTATCGACATCCTTGGCCATAGTGCTTCAGAGCAGGCAGTAGAAGCTTATCAATACCTGAAGGGCTTACTTGATCGAGCTGTGGCCAATAACGTGGCTTACTATGACATGATCGAAGAGCTTCAATATACTTTAGAATATCTTCAGACTCAGTACAAGGAATCAAATGCCTTGATGCATGAGGGGTATAAAAAGAAGTATCAACAACTTTCTGCCGAGAAGGGCTACGACAAACTCCTTACTGGGTATGATGTCAGGGAGAGGACTCTAAAGGGAGAAGTTGAAGCTTGTAGACAAATTGCTGAGCTGTTGGAGCAAGAGAATAATAATTTGCAAAAATAGCTAGCACAATATAAGTCTGCAGCGTCTTCTTCAATAGTGGTAATCCCAGTGACTGATGAGGTATTTTCCTTCTTAGAGGTTGAGAATGCCAAATTAAGGAAAGAGTTGGATATCCTGAGAAGGTCTGGTACTTCTACTTCTACTTTTACTCGGGGACGAGGAAGAGGTTCTCGTGGGCGAGGAAGAGTTGCCCAGGATGTTGTCGAGGAACGAAGTACTCCACCTGCTCGGGGTCGATCAAGAACTCCTCGTAGTATTGAAGAAGCTCGTACTCTGTCAACAATTGAAACTCAAGCATACCAATTGAATGCAAAAGATCGAGCTTTGTCTGAAATGTCCAAGAAAATCCAAACTCTGGAGGATCAACTTGCATCGACAGAAACTGATCTGAAGAATAAGGATGTTTTTGCCAGGAGCCTTCACGAGCAGTTAGAGAGAATAACTTTCCAATTCCACAAACAACCTCGTGATTTCTGGATGGCAGGCTGCAATGAGGCCCTTTGTCACTTGGATGCTCGCCTTGAAAATGCCAATAATAAAGGTTATAAACAGGGATGGTTGAACGCCCTGGGTGTATTAAAACTAGAGCGGGGCCATTATTTATGGGATTATCATGCTCCTCGGCTACTAGACTTGCCTGTACCACCTTATAAATTGGACATGGAATGGATCCCAGCTCGTGTCATTCCTCAGAGCTTAATTTCAAAATACCTTGGTGACTATAATCTTCATTCCCAAGTTGAGTTATCTCGTCCCGAGCTACTACTGGACACACCTTCTGTGATGAACGTTAGGATGCTGAAGGACTTGAACTTTATTAACTCTCCTCAGACTTTAAATGATCCTCCTGCTGGCGAGGAACCTATTTCAAAAGCAGAGGGAAAGAAACCAATAGAGTAGGGATCTCAATGTAATAGTTAGTACACATATGTAACTTGTAATTTATTTTGAGTTTTAATGAAAGACTTTCATTTTCTGTTTGCAAATCTGTATTGCTATTGATATTGTCAAACACTTTATATTTGTGCTTGCATAACAATATTGTATGGTTCATCGACCAATTTAGTAATAAACAGTTACCAGTATCAGAAATGTTGAAAATTATTCCAACCAACCAAGGTTGTTAAATTGTGCTCGTCGACCAATTATAGTTAGTGAGAGTTTTTATCCCCGACTAACCATACTTGGTAAATTTTTGTCTTTTTCATAAAATGTGTCCGACCAACCAAGGTCGATAAATTCTCCTCGTCGACCAATTACAGTTAGTGGGTTTTTATCCCCGACCAACCATACTTGGTACAGTTTGGAATATTCATTCTTCGAGGAACTTTTATGTAATAGACTTACTTCTCGACCAACATAGGTTGGCATTTGAGAGCATATTTTGTTTCCTAATCAACCGAGATTAGCCTTTCGTCGATCATCTTGTGTTCTTGCCTTTTTACCAACCGGAGTTGGTCGTAGGTTTGAACTATCATGCCCACTAATTATTTTACCAACCTGAGTTGGTCACGCTAGTGTACGCCTCCTAACCAAAGGAGTATAGTTTGTTCTCGCCCTTTTACCAACCGGAGTTGGTCGTGGGTTTGAACTATCATGCCCACTAGTTATTTTACCAACCGGAGTTGGTCACGCTAGTGTACGCCTCCTAACCAAAGGAGTATAGTTTGTTCTCGCCCTTTTACCAACCGGAGTTGGTCGTGGGTTTGAACTATCATGCCCACTAGTTATTTTGCCAACCTGAATTGGTCACGCTAGTGTACGCCTCCTAACCAAAGGAGTATATTTTGTTCTCTCCCTTTTACCAACCGGAGTTGGTCGTGGATTTGAACTATCATGCCCACTAGTTATTTTACCAAGGTGAGTTGGTCATGCTAGTGTACGCCTCCTAACCAAAGGAGTATATTTTGTTCTCGCCCTTTTACCAACCGGAGTTGGTCGTGGGTTTGAACTATCAGTGTTGCCGTGTTGCCATAAATTGCTGAACAGCGTAGTGTTGTACACTAGTATTCCCCAAAAAACTTTTAATAAAAAGAAAGAGGATGGTGAAACATCATCGTTTCATTTATATTGATGGAACTGCTTTACATTTTACATTACTGATAATACTTGCGTAGATGTTCAGCATTCCATGCATTCTTAAATTCCTCTCCTTCTAGAGTTGCTATTCGGTAAATTCCTGGTCGGACAACTGCAGTAACTCGGTAAGGTCCATGCCAATTTGCTTCCAACTTATTGTGCTTCTGAATGACCTTCTTTAGCACGTAATCTCCTTCTTTTAAGTCGCATTTTTTTACCCTCTTGTTGTAGAACAGGGTTGTTCGCTGTTGATAAGCAGCATTCCTAATGGCTGCCTCTTCTCTAACTTCCTCGAGCATGTCCAAATCTAATCTCCTCATCAAATCGCTGACTGGGGAATTGAAATTCAGCACTCTGTGTGTTGGAAGACCCAACTCGGTAGGTATTACAGCTTCACTTCCAAATGCCAGCATATATGGTGATTCTCCAGTTGCTGTTCGGGGAGTTGTTCGGTAAGCCCACAATACTGACTGTAGCTCATTAATCCAATTAGCTTTAGCCTCACTTAGCCTATTCTTCAAACCATTTAGTAATGTTATGTTCGTTACTTCAGTCTGTCCATTGCTTTTAGGATGGCCTAGTGCCGAATGAGTCTTCAAAATGTTTGACTGATGACAATAGGCGGCAAACTCTTCATTATCAAATTATGTCCCATGGTCTGTAATAAAGGCATGAGGGAGACCATATCAGTAGATGATATTCTTCCAAACAAACTGGTACACCTCCTCGTATGTCATATCAATAAGTGTCTCAGCTTCAACCCACTTAGTAAAATAATCCACTGCAACAACGAGGTACTTGAATCTTCCTCGGGTCGTTGGCAGTGGTCCAACCAAATCAATTCCCCACATGGCAAATGGCCAAGGAGAAGTTATGGGTGTCAACAATGCTTGTGGAGTTCGTCGGATGGAGGAAAAACGTTGGCATTTATCACATCTCTTAGCATAGGCTATACAATCAGCCCTCATCGTTGGCCAGTAGTATCCTTGCGTCATCACCCTTTGTAAAAGTGTCCGACCTGCTACATGGGCTCCACAGGACCCTTCATGGATCTCTCCAATCAACTCCTTCACCTCGGAAGGATGTACACATCTCTGCAAACCTACCATAATTCCTCGTCTATACAAAACACCATTAGTTAGTACATACCGAGCAACTTTAAACTTCAATTTCTTAGCAGCGAGCTTATCCTCCGGCAGTTCTCCCTCTTCAATATATGCCCTGATGGGATCCATCCAAGATGGTCCCAAATCAAGGGTAATAACATTCATCGTCAGGGCTTCATCTATGCTCCGAGCTTCTAATACTTCAATTGGTATCGTTCTTCGCAGCTCAGTACGAGTAGCTGATGCTAGTTGGGCCAGTGCGTCTGCTTGTGCATTTTCCAGTCTTGGTATTCTGATCACCTGAATGGCATCAAATTCTGCCAATAATTCCATCACCTTTGCATGATACCTGACCATTAATTCTCCTTTAACAGCATATATTCCTATCATCTGATTCACAATTAATTGAGAGTCACTGAATACCATCACTTGTTGTGCTTCCATAATCTTTGCTAAATTAAGACCTGCTATCATCGCCTCATATTCAGCCTCATTATTGGAAGCTTTGAATTGGAATCGCAGGGCGTATTCCACGTCGATCTCGTCTGGAGTGCTCAGAACTATTCCCGCGCCACATCCTGTAATGCAAGATGAGACATCTACATATAACCTCCATATAGGTAATTCGTCTTCAAATTTCTTATCTGACAGAGTTACTCGGTGAAATATCTGTTGTTTCCTTTCATCCTCCCCTAGTATTTTTCGCTCTTCGTTGACTATCTCTTCTCGCCCTTTTACCAACCGGAGTTGGTCTGGGTTTGAGTTTGATGATCTTTCTACATCCACAAGCCCTTTTACCAATCGGAGTTGATCTGGACTTATGTCTGTTGATCCTGTAATATCCACAGGTTGGTCAGCGAGCAACTTTTGTTCCTCGGGGGCATCAGGATACGTAAACTCTGCGATAAAGTCTGCTACAGCCTGCCCTTTTAATGATGATCTGGGTTCATACACAATATCATATTCACCGAGCTCTATTGCCCAATACATCAGTCTCCCTGATTTTTCTGGCTTATAAAGGGCTTGTCTCAATGGCATGTCGGTATACACGACTATGGTATGGGCCTGGAAATAAGGCCTCATTCTTCTGCTTGCTTCAATTAATGCCAATGCTAATTTTTCTAGCTTTGGGTACCTGATCTCTGCACCTCGAAAATCCTTACTTGTGTAATAAATTGGCTTCTGGATTCCATTCTCCAATCTGATCAATGCCGAGCTGACTGCATTCTCTGATACTGCCAGGTACAAGTACAATTTCTCTCCCATTACTGGCCTGGATAACAATGGTGGTGCTCCAAAATATTTCTTCAAGTCTTGAAAGGCTTTTTCACATTCATCATTCCACTCGAAAGTTTTTCGAAGTGTTTTGAAGCATGGGAGGCATCTATCAGTTGCTCGGGATACAAATCTGTTGAGCGCTGTAACTCGTCCTGTAAGACTCTGCACCTCTTTCTTCGTCGTTGGGGATCGCAACCCTAAAAGATCTTTAATCTTTGCTGGATTTGCCTCAATTCCTCGCTGGTTGATGATGTACCCGAGGAACATTCCTTCTCGTACTCCAAAGGTGCACTTCGTCGGGTTGAGCTTCATTTGGTATTTATCCAGTTGATCAAAGTTCTGACCTAAGTCAACTAGATGATCAGCAGCTTTTCTGCTCTTTGTCAGCATATCGTGGACATAGACTTCCATATTGCAACTGATTTGTTCGGCAAAAACCTTGTTCATCAGCCACTGATATGTCGCTCCTGCATTTTTCAAACCAAAAGGCATAACATTATAACAATAAGTTCCCCTAGGGGTAATAAAAGAAGTGATTTTCCTGTCTTCAGGTTTCATTTAGATATGGTTGTAACCAGAGTAAGCGTCCATGAAGCTGAGCAGCTCGTGTCCCGAGGTAGCATCCACTAGTTGATCAATTCTGGGCAATGGAAAGTGATCCTTTGGGCATGCTTTGTTGAGATCGGTGAAATCAACACACATTCTCCATTTATTGTTTTTCTTCTTTACCATTACTACATTTGCTAACCAATCTGGATATTTCACATCTTCAATGAATTGGGCTTTCTGGAGCTTCTCGACCTCCTCTTGTATGGCTTGATTCTTCTCTCGACTAAACACTCTTCTTCTCTGCTTTACAGGCTTGATCTCCTTATTCGCATTGAGTTCATGGCATAAGAAGTTTGGATCTATTCCTGGCATATCTTCATGACTCCATGCAAAAGTTTTCTTTCTGTTTCTCAAAAAAAGTTATCAACTCCTGTTTTATTGAAACATCTAACGATGAACCTATCTGGGTTACTCGTTCAGGGTGTTCGTCGTCCAGAATAACTTTTTCTGTAGATTCCACCACCTGTCCTTTTACAAGTTGGGATTCATCTCTGGGATCAAGTGTTTCAATTTCTGTATCTTCCTCCACCTGGTAGGTAGTAGTCTTTTTCCTTGATTCTTCAATCTCCTCTTACTCGGCGGACAAATAATAGCATTCCCGAGCTACTTTCTGATCACCTTTCACAACTCCTACTCCGAAATTTGTTGGGAATTTTAAGCACTCATGTACTGTGGATGGGACTACTTCGAACTTCTTCAAACCAACTCTTCCCATGATGATGTTGTAAGCTGATTGCACATTCTTATCCATCACAAAGAAGCGTATTCTTTCTGTTCGACAAGCAAGCCAAGTTCCAATAAATATATCCAACTTGATCGTCCCAAGTGGAAAAACTTTCTCGCCAGCAAAACCCAATAGAGGTCTTTGATAAGGTCCCAATTGAGATAATTTCAAATTTAAACTGTCTAATTATGAATAGTACATGATGTCTGCCGAACTACCATTATCTACCAGCACCCTTGAAATCACTACTTCTTTCATCCTCATTTTGATCACCAAAGGGTCGTCGTGAGGGTAAGGAACACCTGCCAGGTCGTTTTTTGAAAAACCAATGACCATCTTCTCTTTGTTTACCTTCCTCGGGCGATCCTCTTTAGCCAAATTTATTCGCTGAATATATGAGCAAGCTTGAGCCTCTCCAAGGTAAGCCTTTCTTTCTGCAGTAAGGTCTCCTCCTCCTGCATCTCCTCCTGTAATGACATTACAATCAAATGACCCAAAGCGTATTGAAAATACCTCTCGTTCTGGATTCTTTGGTTTCTTGGGAAGATCGAGGTCATCCTCTGTATCATCTTCATGATCCCTTTTCTTCTTCTCCTCTGCTCAACGAGGAGATCTAGACCTTTCTCTAGTTCGATTATTATTTCTTCTTTTGCCTCCCCGATCAACGTACTTTGCTAGTTTCCCTCTTCGGATGAGTGTTTTAATCTCGTTCTGAAGAGCTATGCAATTTTTGGTCATATGGCCGTGATCCTTATGGAACTTGCAATATTTATCCCTGTTCCTCAGGTCAGGGTCTGACCTCAGTTTCTTTGGCCACTTTACTTCCTCGTTATTCTTGATTTCTTCCAAGACATGATTAATACCCATTTTCAAAGGAGTATAATTATCGAATTTCTTCAGGACTTCCCATGACAATTTATTATTCTTGGAATTCTTGTCACCGCCATTGCCCTTATGCTCTTTCTTCTTGGATTTGTCGTCTTCCACCTTGGTTTCTGTATCCATATTCTTTTTTGCGGCCATAGCCTCCTCGGCATTTATGATTTTGGCCGCTTTTGCCATCAACTCTGACATAGTTGTAGGTGGATCTTTGGCCAAAGTGTAATACAACTTATTAGGCAACAACCCACTCATCAAGGCGGTGATTGCTGTCTTTTCCTCATAATCTATGACTTCCAGTTTCTCGTTATTGAAACGAGTTATGTAATCTCTAGTACTCTCACCAGATTTTTGTCTAACACTTAACAAGTGTGCTACTCTTTTTACTGGCTTTGCTCCAAAACAGAAATTGCCGATGAACAACTCGGCTAACTGAAAGAAAGTTGAAATCTTACCCCGAGGAAGATTGTTGTACCATATCTGGGCAGATCCAGTAAGAGTTCCCGAGAATGCTCTACATCTCATCTCGTCGGGGACAGCATAGATGTCGGTGGCAGCTTGATATTTCTCTATGTGTAGAACAGGATCTGTCTTTCCATCATATTTGGGGGTCACCACAGGTGCTTTAAACTTTGACGGGGTAGGAAAATACACAATAGCCTTGATAAAAGGTGTCCCTTGAATAAAAGTTCGTTGTAGGTGATTCTTCGCCTTAGCCATTTCTCCCAATCTATCCTCCAATCGTTGAATAGAAACTTTCCATGCATCGCTTCCTTCCTCGGGCTTGTTAGTTCGAGCGATTGATTTCTCTGAAGTAGCCTCTTGAGATCTATCTTGACGAACAACTGGTCGTGATTGTGCTGATCCTTCTCTTAGATCTGATGGTCATCGAAAACTCCTCGACATGGACTTAGGTGGACTCCTATTCCTCCTAGGGCCTAATCGACTGAAAGGAGACACCCTACTCAGTCATTCAAAGGCACTGGGTCTCTCTGGAGACAGAGTGATACGTTGATCAGTATCTGTAGCCCTTATTGATGAAGTTCGCCCAGGTTGATAAGAGAAATCATCAGATTCCTCATTACGATATGACTCAGTACGCCTGGATCGTGAAGAAAGTAAGTAGGTTTGCCTCTGACCACTCCGCTGTCCTGAACGTGCAGGTGCACCGCCATGAAGGGTCTGTATGAGTTGCCTCATTATTTCTTGCATGGCGGTTTGTCCTTGATCCAGATTCGTCATAATCCCAGCCAGATCTGGAGGTGCAGAGGGATTTGAAGGATTTCCAGTATTTCCAGCGTTTCGATTGCTGGATTCCGGATTATCTGCCATTGATGATGAATGATTTTTGGTGAAAAACGACAATAACAATCGTTCCCACAGACGGCTCCAATCTGTTGATGTAAAAAACTAGATCACTCTAATAATTTAATCACAGATAAATAAATGAGACAGAATATTTTAAAGTGGTTCAGCCTTGTATGAATGGCCTACGTCCACTGTTATGTTATTACTGAATGTTCGGGAATTCTCGATTACAAGCTCTATCCAGAAATTACAGTCCCTTTGAATGAGGGTGATACAAGGTATTTATAGCCTTTAGGCTGTACATGAAAGGGTGTTACATTAAATGATACACATATGAAAGGTTAATTCATTTAATGCTCTTCAAACGTGTGCGTCAAGGTGATAAGCATTCAATGAATAGTTGAACGGTTGATTATTTGGCAATCAATGCTGCGGTCGAGATGCAGCTCGAACCGCCTTAGTTGCTCGTCGTTCAAGAGTTCCTCGGAGCGTTGGAGTTCCTCGTAGTATAGTTGTTGCTCGGAGTGATTTTGACTTGATCGGGGGAATGAACTTCCTCGTTGCAATTGTGCCACGTAGATTGACACGTGTCTTTTTATTATTCGTCCACATCAGCATACTAATTTTGGTATCAACATTCATGTAGATGTAGAGTGTGAGTATTCTTTCTGCCGTTCATTTCTGTACTACATATTAGTATAGTTCCCACTAAGCATTCAACTCATTCCCTCTTTTTGTTACGGCATGTTGTATGTTGTCCCGTATATTGAGTGCATTGTATAGGTACAATGCTAGTAGCGGTGTTACTAGCGGTGTTTACTTATCATTAAGGGCACTCCCCTTGGGTCACATCAAGTAGTTTGATGGAAATTGGAATCACATGCCAATAAGTGTAACGTTAAATAATAGTAAAACTAGATTAGAAACATAATTTTGGTTATTCCATTGCACTTCACAAATAACTTACGAGCCAGATCGTTTTGATCCTTTATTAAACCTTAAATCTGGGTTGGAGCTTTACAACTTGGTATTAGAGATTTAGGTTCAATATTCCTTTCGGGTGTGACTTGGTGAGGTCGGTAGCAGATCTTCTCGATGTCGATATTGGTTTGGGAAAGTCACGCTCGATTTTATACGGATTCGATTTGTATCCTATATGGTGAAGTCAAGGATGTTAGCACAATGTGCAACCCTTTTACGAGATGATAAAATACCCATGTGGGGGTTATTCATGTTTCACGGTATTTCTGATGTAGATGGGTTGGTAAGCTATGATTATCAGTGCAGCCTGATAGCGATAACATCGTGATCTTTATGTGAGACGTATTATGGGTAATCTTTGATGATTAGAGTAACCTTAGTGGTATTGGTAACGTTAAGTAGTGTTCACAGCAACCTATTTGGAAAGCTTGTAGATTCATTTGTGGAGATTCATTTGTGGAGATTAGGTGATGGAGTAGTATTTTAAGAATGTTGATTATGTAGTGAGAATGCTTTATGTAACTTGATTATGATTGGGGCTTAAGTGATCATAATGATTGAAGACAACCTAGGAGTGAACCTAGATAATCCTTCTGATGCAGTGTTAGAGATTATGTCATCAATATCTAGTTTTAGAGATAATAATTTGGTATCAAGGAATAGGATCACTTCTAGAGTCCATAGTGTGAGTGGAGATGTTTATAGGCAATGCCCGATGTCCCTTATCCTACCCAACACTTATAAGCGTTAGATTGTGATTTATCTTAAGTGTGGTGATTGCATAGTGAGATAATTTGTTGTTGTGCTGGAACACTCATTAAGGTTTTATAATGTGATTTGATGAAATTGACTTTGGGTTAGTAATATGGATATACATGTGAATCCGTATTGATAATTCCTTGGAGGTGTATACTAAAATTTGGCTAGTGAGATATTGATGCGGGTGATAAATATTTCATAATGATAAATTCGTTGTTGCGTAGCATAAATCACGACATGACTTGTGATTTCTCATGATAGATGTGTAATCTGTTTAGAGAGATGATTAAGCTTGATGTTTTTTCCTATTAAGAATTTAGGAATCATTGTTGCATTTAAGTTTACATAGTGTTGGTAGATCATTGATGAAAGTAATATGGCTAAGTCATGTTGACTTGTGACAGCGCCTTGGAGCTAGTTCCTTGATTTGGTTTATGAGCATGTGACATGATATAACATATGAGGATAATGTTGATAATAGGTTGATAAGTGCTAGGTTATGTAGCTGGGGGACTTAGAATAGGGTGATGTTCATCATAGTTTTAGAGATAGCACTCAGATGGAGTGCTAGCATTGATTATAGCATCTACATGTGCTACCTTTATAGGTTGGTATGACTTTAGTGAGGAAATCTTTAGGTTTTTGGCATGGATAATGCTTGAAAGTTTGTAATGCCACTAGGATAGTTATGATATGGGATCATGTAGGACGTTGCTAAGATTCCTAGCAGTGGTTTGTGAGTTAAATGTTTGAAACTATGTGAGCGTTGGGTTTCACTTGATGTGTGATCTAAAAAACTGAGGTTAGGTATTGCGTGTTGAAATTGTAAAGGCCTAAGTATAATAGGTGGGTGACTAACGAAAAGAGCCAAGATATGTAACTGCTCCTTGATTTGGGATAGTTATGCTCACCAATGATGGAACAGGTAGCATTGTTCTAAAGGAGGGAAGCCTTGCATTTTAGCTTCCCGAAGAAATTGGTTTTGTATTTCGTTCGTTTAGCAAGGATGGATGATTCATGGTGTGGACATGTCAGAGTTAATGGGCCAAGCCAGAGTATGTGACAAGGTTAATACTTTAGCATATATTAGTGAGGGTATAAACTTCATGGGTACGTTGTGGGTTCATACTTCGTGTGGCACAATTCATTATCAAAATTTTCCTATTTTCTTTTGGCGTGAAAATCGCCTGATTTGTCACATTCCTCAAGTCTTCTTTTATCAATTCTGATCTGGGTGTAGAGATGCATAAGCTCAGTAGTGGTCCGGGTTAAGCCGGTTGTGGCTGATGTGTCATGGTAAATGAGTGCGCTCTTCTTCGGAGGAACCTCTATTTTAAACTAGTTTGAGCGTACGCGTGGTCTGGCATTTATTGCATATAGTTTGCATATGTTACTTTATTTCTCTAGGATAAAAAATTTTATTAGTCAACTGGTATGAAAAGTTATGACTTGGTCGCGGGTTTCAAGGTTGTGACTCGGGGTTATTGTGAGTATTAAAACCTTATAAAATATTAGATGTTAGTCTTGCACTTTGCTTGGAATTGTGCGGATTGAGGATGTGATCGCTCGTACATACTTGTGTTGTGATACCTAGGATGACTCTAGGTTAGTGTAATGATCTCGTAGGAGATATCGATCGGGTAGACCAATGTGATAAGGTGACTGTCTTATGATCATTGATGTGTATGATTATAAATGTTAAGGTTGTATCATCCTAGGCTAAGCGTGATCCAAAATTGTTGAGGAAACATAGGCTTGTAAATCCTAATGTAGGAAGGATTCATGATGATGAGTTCATTAATGGTAGCATGATATTTTCTGAATAACGGTTATTTCGAGCGATTACTTCTATGGACGAGTTAGGAATGCTTGGTGTTAGTAGTAAGACCTTAGTTTTCACCGTGACAGAGTTAGCAATGCAATTGATGAAGATAAAATCTTTGGATTTTAGCCCATAATGCTGAGGATGCCCTAGAATTGAAAATTGGTTGTAAATAACTGGATTCTAAGGTTAATTTCTATGAATTTCGAGGATAAAATTTCCTAAGGAGAGAAGAATGTGATACCCCGCCCTAGAAAAAATAAATATTTAATGATAAGCAAAGTATTTTATTCAAAGGAAAACTTGAGGAATAAATATAAGGGAATTAAACCAAATGGCACGAAAAGTAATGCATTGCGAAAAGTAATTAAGGAGAAAAATACCTATGTTGCATGGTTTTCTTGGATGCGTGTTTAAGGTCTAATATTCCTAGTAAGTATGTTGGTTGAGTTTGACACATAAATGCCAAGAAATG
The DNA here is from genome assembly GCA_949130495.1 of Sambucus nigra. Classification (NCBI taxonomy): domain Eukaryota; kingdom Viridiplantae; phylum Streptophyta; class Magnoliopsida; order Dipsacales; family Adoxaceae; genus Sambucus; species Sambucus nigra. Next base: position 342,969,945 of record OX422207.1, on the reverse strand, counting down.
ATTGTGACATGGTAATGGTTAATATAACACGATTTTTGTCAGCACGTGGTGTGTAAGAAGCGAACTTCCACATTTTTATAGTACAATTGGAGAGGGGTAAAAATATTGTGACTACATATTTGGAGCCTCCAAAATATAAGGAAAAATACCATGTATAGAAAAATAAAAAATAAAATAAAAGTTAATCTAGCACATATCTATGGTATGTGACACTGCGAAAATGCAACTTTGTACGCATTGTCTAGGACACTTGGAATACCGAAAAATAAACTGATCACTTTATAGGGTCCAAGAAATAGATATAAAAATGAAATGGGGTCAAAAGTCAATAAATAAATAAATAAAATATTTTTTCTCCAAATATGATAGTGCTCAGAAAAATCTAAAAAAATCAACCAAAAGATGTAAAATTTGATTCCAAGCAAATTTTCCTTCTTCAACGTCTTTGAAAAAAAATATTTAGACCCGTTTTAGTTGGATTTTTAGTTTAAAATATAGTAAAATTATTTTAGGTGCTACCAAGATATGGTCCATTGATCTAGGACAAGTGTCGACCTCTTAAGAAGTCTAAGCCAAGATGATTTAAGGTTTTTCCTAATTAGGAAGGTTATGGGGGTTACCACTTATAGTATGTTGGGTTTAGTGGTTTCAAATATAAAAGTTCAAGGGTGTGTCTGCTAGGGCTCATTATTCTCCTCCCCATTTCATAGCCTCTCTCTCTCTAATCTTGGTCTTCCACGTAGAGGGCAATCTGCCCAGACCAATCCACCCCCATTTCCACCACTATAACAACAATTAAAAACCTATAAAATCTTATAACACTATAGAAACCAAAGTGGGTGTTGATGGGATGAAGAAGATGAAGTTCTTGGAGTTATTAGAGGGTTTTGTAGAGGGTTTCTTAGAGCTTGAAGGAGGATTTCATAGAGCTTAAATGGAGAACATATGGATATTTCATAGAGGATGAATTTAGTAATCTCTTGAAGACACCTTTGCAGGTGGGGGTTGCTCTTCCTTGTAACACCCCGTATTTCAAAGTATTTGAATTTAATTAGTTTTATTTTAAATTACGCTAGAGAATTTATTTAATTTAATTGAGCACTAATGTGCTTACTATATATTAATCACAACTGAGATAATGATTAATATTATGAATTTAATTTACTAAGTTAATAGTAAATAATGTATGGAAATTATTACACATAATAATGAGTGATATTAGCGTAATTGGAATTATCTCAATCGGGAGTCGCGTGTAGATTAATTTGGGGTTTAGATGGACTGGTTATGTAGAGTGACTTGGATTACGATTTTGAGGTCACCGATGATTCTGAAATGGTCGAAATAGTCAGAATAGTATACTCGGGGGTATTATTTGGATCCCAAGGCATTTTTAGACTAATTTAGGGTCGTATAAGGGTAATTTAGTCTTTCGGTAGCCTAGGGTAGAAGGAGCTACGATTTTTCCAACCTTATATCAGATGTTAGATAGAAGGGTCTAGGGTTAAGAGTGTTGAAAACCAAGGGAAACCATCAGAGAGAAAAATGAGAGAGTCCTTGGAGCTTTTGAAGTGATTTTTGGAGCTTTTCATCCCAATCTTGCACCACAAACAACCTAGGAGTGAGGATTAAAAGAGAAGATAATAAAATTCATCACCAAGCCATGAAATCAAACCCTAATGATCAAAGCCAAGTGTTTATATACAAGTTATTTCAAGTTATAATACCCATGTGACTAGAGTTTCATCATATTTTGATTAAAGTGTTGATTCTTGAAAGAAAAGAATGATTTAAATGCATGTTTGGGTAGGAAGTGCATGTAGAAAGATTTGACATCAGTTGAGGATAATAAATCAAAGATTTTGTGTTATTATCCACGAATTAAATTTGAGTTTTTGATGAATAATGGTGGAATAACATAAAAACATAAGGTTTTGAGGATTATATGTTTAAATCCCTTCTTAGATGAAAATTATAAGATTCTAATGTTGTATTTACGTTAGAAATCATCCTAATGCATGTAGACATGGTTAGGGAAAATTCGTTTCAAATGTGGTGAAGAAATATATTAGTTATGTGGGTGTTAATGGTGAAAAATGCACTTACGTAAGGAAGAAGATGAATCTGTAGAAAGCGAATCGATTTGGCTCATAGGCGAATTGATTCGGAAAGCAAATCGATTTGGCCTCCTGACGAATCGATTCAGTTTTCGAGAAAACATGGGAATTCCCCTTTTAAGCCTAGAACTCCTAAATTGTTTCCAGGAAAACTTGTAGCACGTTGTTAGAATATAATGAGGGATTTATTATACTACAGAAGGCCATGATAGGGTTATGGGAATTAAGTCTTATCGAGAGAATTAAGACAATGATTAAATGGGATTAAACGAGAATGTAATTAATTCATGAGAATAAGAATGTAATTATAGAAAACTGTGAGTGAGATTATGGCATGAACGAGTACAGCAAAGAAGACTTAACTACTAAAATAAAACAAGGGGTAACTAGGACACTTGGAGTAGAGAACAATACTCCATTAAATGCGATAGTGAGAATAATCTTAAATTGAATGTACGGTGAATATTAAAGTGATATATATATATATATATACACACACTAGGGTATGCCCATGCCTGAAGGCACGACAAAAAATTTCAAACCATATAATCGCAAAACGACAAAAAATTCCAAATTTTGAAATTCCAAAACGACAAAAAAAAAATTGTTCCGCAACAAAACAAAGTGCAATTTTAAAAAAATTGGCCATAATTTCCTTTGTTTACAAGACTATCCACCCTGTTTAAGAACTAAAAATATACTCCAAAAATAACAATCCTAAGAGTCCATTTGAAAATGTTATTTATCATTAATGTATTACAAATTGATAGGGTACATAGTTCCATATGAGATTTTTTTAGGACAAAAATTCACATGTTCAACATTTATGTTCCATTTCGAGCAATAAATATAACACTATAATCACAATAAACTATAAAAGAAGAAGAAACTGCGTTAACCAATTCAAAGGGGTGAATGTAATATTCTAAGACACGACAATCCAAATGGTAGCTTCCAAGAAGATGAGTTTCAGTCTCATCAGATCAACTCTCAGAGTTATAGAGGCCCCGTCTGATGATGAGCTCACTCTTTAAATGCGTTTCAGCTCATCGTATGCCCAAAAGTGGATAGCCCACCCCGCAACTCTTCTTACATCAATCCTTTGTCCATATAAACAAACATATTAATTAAAAAAAATATGAATTGTTCATAACAAAATCAACATGTGTTATCACAAAACCAAAAAAAGACAAAAATGGGACAAAGGTGACAACACATGTAGCTGAACTCTGCGTTGTACTTATATTTACTTCTTTTATTGAAGAGGAGACAAAATAAAGTCAATTTATCATATTTTTACGATACATTAAATTTTTTAAAACAAAGTTACGATGAAAACACCAAACATGCCATTTTAACGTAAAAAGTAATCGACACATTATTAATCTTTTGAGTCCAAAAAAAATATCTTCTAAACTCCATAAGGACAATGAATGATAGATATGTACCAAGATAATAGTAACATACCTGATCAAAGTTACACTTGAGATTTGTGGATCATGTAAATTTCAATCTCTCACTTGGTCTAAGAAATCACCTTATAAGGAGTCGTGTCTCATAGATGTAGGTGGTTGAGCACATAATCGTTTGATCACCTATATGCATGGTGTTACAACATACATTTTAACCTTCCATTAATTTTGGTACCTCTTGGGAAATATTAAATTAGGAAAGAAATTTGACATGCCAAAATATAATTTCTTCATATTCAATTTCTAAATCTGAAACACCCCGAGGCCAACCTGCAAAAGACACACTCGCACCATACATGTATCTAGATAGTACATAAATGTATGTTCAAATGTTTTAATAGAATTCAAATTCCAAAAAAAAGTGTTAAGAGAAAATCAATACTTTAGAAATCTAAAACTTAAAATCAAAGAGATCACTACGTAAAGCCACAAAAACCCAAACCTTAAACAGCTCAAAACCAAATATAACAAAAGAAGGGATATCTAAACCCCCGTATATAAATTGAATCCAAGTGCTAGGTGCTAAGAAATTGCAGGTTCATAAATTTAATCAAGTCCTAAGAAACATCATAACACTGAAATGAAAGTGGAGACCCTTTATCCTTTTAACTTCCCAATGTCTCATGTAACTATGTTGGAGACTCACACATATAGCTTCTCTATTACATAAGCTGCAGCATGCCTACTAAAGCTTGGTGGGCATGCCTCTTCTACATGAGCTTCCCCCCAGACAAATCTATCAGCATACCTACTGTCGTCATGGCCTGATCTGCTACACTTGGACTGTAGACCTACCACTGTCTTTCTATGCTCGTTTATTACTTTGAAGATTCACACCTTGGACTGTGGACCTGCCTGGGCAAGTGATGGTTTATCATCATTTCTATTATTTTCCAATTCTTGTCTTAATTCAATAAGATATAACATTAATTCAATAAGAAATGTGTATAAGGTTGAAATTGATACATTCATTTGGGAAAGATATAGCATTTAAAATGTAAAGAAAATAGTGGAGAGTGATGGACCTTGAGAGCAAATTCCCAACGCAAGGCCGTGATTCATTCGTGAAGGTCTTTGAGGACAATTCTATGCACACGTTTCCTATCTTCCATTCCACTGATGTAATAGAGCAGGTTCTGTGCAAGACGGTTTTGTGCACACGTTTCATGTTAGAAATTTCTCCTTCCAAGATCTAGCAACCAAGCATACATATAGCAGATGTAGTGTTATATAAAATGACAGTATAAATCATGAATGTTCAAAATTATATGCATGAAATGGATGGAACAATAAAAGCATATATCTTTGAAAAAATTCATACATGTCAGATATACCATATATAGTTAGATTTGAGGCGGATGCTTATTGTATTGTTCTTATGGTTAACGTTCTCAAATCTCCTTGCAACAATAACAATAGATCAAAGTGAAGATGATTGCATCACTGGTAGTTCTCCAAAGCTCCTTTACTTCTCTTTCTATTTCTTCTAACTCCTTAATAATCTTAGCTTCTCACCCTCTATCTGCTCACCTTCAGTCAAATATACGAAAAAGCCATGTTCTATTGTAGAAAAACTAAAGCGATAGGAGAGGATTAAAGCGTCCTTCAGCAGTACCTGAAAATTTAATGTATTAAATCGTTTGTAAATTACTTCAGATGTTGACTCTTAATTCGAGATGGGGAGAGTATTTGTTAATTGAATTTTCATAAAATGAAAGATGTTCAAGAAAAGTGTAAATGAAATATGTTCAAGAAAAGTTTTGTGAAAGCCTTTACCCGTTATAGCAATCATTATATAGGCATTGTGTTTTATAGATTTGATGGTCCACTCAATACACCTAATGAAAACTGAGACGAATAGTAACAACCACATGACAATAACTGAACCTAGAACAAAGAATATAAAGAAAAAATATACAAAATAAACATAACCATAACTGAATTAAAAGCAAATGAAGTAAATTCAAACACACTTGTTCTCCATTTTTTTATCACAATTCATATGAGAAAATTCAATTCATTTCATTAAAATAGAGACTATCCAAGTAGTGCCTTTACATACATGAAGAAAATAATCAATATGAAGCAAATATCTTCAAGACAATACCTAAACATAAAATAGTGGGATTATTATGAATCTAATGTACCTGATTCGACTATAATAAACTAAACTATATATAATATGACTTAAAGTTGCGTGGATCGGCATAATAGTAGCCGAACATAAAAGGTTTAATGAACCGAAAAAGTAGTCAAACAGAAAATGAACTCTTCAGTGTTAAAGTAGAACTCCCTTGAAACCTTAGGTCCATGTATCAGAGGGCAAGATCCTTGGTCATCTTCCCTGTCTCCTCCGTCTCAATGCATGTGCCTTCTAGCTTTTGGACAAAATTCAACAAATTTTTGTTGTTATCAATTTTGGCCTGATGCTCAAGGCCTCGTGTCCATGGAAATATGCCACACTTGAGTCCTTGGTTGTGCCTGGACAAACTTCACATGTACCACACTTGAGTCCTATAGTCCATGAGGACGTGAGCCCCATAAAATTACAAAGCCTGAAAAATTAAGGATAAAAAGATTAGTATAATATATTATGAATAATTCCAATAATATACGACCTATAAAAATTTAGCATACAACTTATAAAAGCACCAATCAGTATAGTTGCTGCTGTGAAATTAACTTTATGAGAGATATAAATTATGGATAATTCCATTGGACCAAAGGTTGTAGAGAGAATAAAGAGTGAAGAGGAGGAAACTGTGAAATATTTTGAATTAGATTTCAAAAATGCAGGGGATGCAAATCTGATCACATAGCCACAAATTGTAGATGATTTTGATTATAGAAAATTAGAACTTACAGAGAAAATGGAATAGGAAACTTATGTGATGAAGCATAAGAACATTGGAGATGTTTATGGTAAAGGTATTCATATTCTGAACGGGATCACACACATGATTATATGATATTCCAACTCTAGTAGGTTAATTTTTGCCCAAAAGCCCTCGAAATTCACCGGTGTCAGATAAAGTTCTTGTACCTTAATTGCTATGTATCTGTATCATAAAACGTTAATTGGCACTACAACGATCTATGCAACATCTTTGTATCATATCATCAAAAACATTATTTACATAAAATAATTTTACTAATAATCTATATATTCAAGGAAAATTCTGTTTGACTGTTGTGCATCTTTGGCCACAGTTTACATCAAAACAAAACACAGTTTGAATGGAAAAAAAAGCGTACCTGTTGTTATTCCACGTATTAAACCAAAGAAACAACTTATCAAAATCTCCTCAATACAGAGGCAAATAAGATCGGCATCTTATCTTCACCTGTATACAAAGGATTCACCAACAGGTTAGTCGACAACTTAACGATTTAGTGAGCAATAATACTAATCAGCCTCTCTTAACTCCCAAATCTTGTTGGGAAACTTTAACGGATTAAAAAGGATCAATGGTAGTCTCCTTACTCCATTTAAATAGGATGACACGGACACTAAGCCTCAAAACAGGATAAAATATTCTTATTAACGGAAGATCCAATTCAGATAAAAGTGGACTATACAAAATATTGTTTTGTTGAGAAAAAATGCATTTCATTCAAAATTACATACATATATAAACTGACACGTGTACAAATGAGTAAAACAAACATATATTTCGTCCCTCCATTTTTCACAAATGAAAAATACTAAAACATGTTAAATATAAAACTATAAAAAGTACAAAATTACTAAAAAACTGTCAAATCTAAACTGATGCCCCAATTTTTCACAGTAAATAGAACTCTTTAACTATATAAATACATGATGCTGAAATAATAGGATTATGAGCACGCATTTTTTAGTAGCATATGCATAGAATGACGCAATGCATCAAAATTATACACAACATTATTTCAGAACATGGGTTTAACCAAAATAAAATATGATAGCCGAACATAAAATGTTTAATGAACCGTTGTTGTGGATCGGCATATATGTGGCGGTAATATCTCTAATCTACACCCTCGCAAGGGCTGGGGCGAGGGGTGGATGTTAATGAGCTGAGAGGTGAGGGGATGAGGGGTGTGTGGTTGCAGCAGTGAGCTGAGAGGTGTGGTGATGAGGGGTGGTGAGGGGATGAAGGCTGAGAGAGAGTAGTTAGAGAGATGAGAGTGAGAGAGAGAGAGAGAGAGTATGAAATTAGAGTATGAAATTAACTAAATGTTAAGTGCTTATTTATTGACACCACACAAATACGATACAAAACGGTTGACGGATGTATTTGCAACTAACTAAATGCTACCTCCCTATTATTTATTATTCAAAAATTTGAAAGGAAATATAGATAGTAAGAAAGTGCTCACACCAAAATAATTTACGCCTTGAAAATGGCCTAAAGAAGACTTTGATTTTACAGCATAGTCCAATTATGTCTATAGTATGCACCTGTGTGACACGAACACAGTCAGTCAAAAAAGTCAGCAGTGGAATACCTTTTGAAAATAATAGAAGTAAAGACAAATTGGATACGTAAATCATATCCTATATTATGATAAAGTATAAGCTTGTTAGAATTATTATAGAAAATGACATACCTGTTCAAGGCTACTTTTGTTAAAATATCATATTGAATGTGTCTCATATCCAAATTATGTGGGCTTATGGGTACCCTTATACAATCACTTCTTTCCAGATCCAAAAATCCTTCAAAATGCATTGAAACTATGACAATAATGAAGCTTCAGATCACAAAATACAGAACAATTTTGTATAAGAACAATAACGATTTAACTGTAAAAAATGACTAAAAAGGTTTGAAAAACAAATCACATAATGTTACCTTGGGGAAGTTACGTGGAAATCTCGTGACATGAATGATGAATATAAGATCTCCAAGGTTTTGACCGCAATCTTCAATATTAACCAAATCTTTATTAAAACCACAAATTTAACATTTCCAAGATAACAATTGCAAGCTATGTTGTATTGATCTTATGTCAATGGCAACCTATGTTGTTTTGATCCTATGTTCGGCATTTGAGCGAACAATACCATAAAGTGAGTCTCAATAAAAATCACTAATAAGATTATTATGGTCATACAAACGAATTTTACTCATAATTGACATAGACAAACACACATGGGACTGCGAAAATAAACCCAAGTCAATTTAAATTGTGCCCCCAATAAAAAAAAAAAAATTTAAACGCATAACCAATGCTAACACAAAATATTGATTTATTTTTAAATCACACAAATATCATAGCCACTACATGATTAAGATGAATTTAATATGAACCTAAAAGAATGGGGAGATTCCTCTATAAGAAGCTGTTATATTCAATAGATTTCAATTCCATGGGGTTGCAATCCACAGGCATTTCACCAATTATACCGATGAGCAATTTGGCGCTTGGTGTGGTTCATGCTACGCTACAAATTTTAATCCTTTCCCAAATAAAACTGAACAGAAATTAGGTCTAGACTCTCGTGTGATACTTGAGCATCCTTTTGGGATTTTGAATCAAGCGAGTGGTTTGTCATTGAATATTTTCAAATTGTAGACTTCAATGTGTAAACCAATCAAGCAAGCAACAAAACCTATCAAATTTCAATTTGTCATTGAATATGTTTGTAAATGCACAATGTGTAAAGCAATAAACATAACACTTATCAAGATGAGAATTGCAAAAGAATCCTATAGAAGTAAAAAATCTATCAAATTTATATTTGTGAGTGAGCTTTTAATAAAACAGTAACTTCCAATTCAAATGTGACTCATGTTGACATCAGATGGAGCAAGTATAGAATTGGGGCGTAGTCGTAGAGTTGAAAGCATGCTCTTTAGAGGCCGAATTCATTCTTTACTTCTATTTACTCACATTAAGATTTCACCTTTAGTTATCTCAAGTACAACAATGTGAAATCAATCAATGTTAACAATTCGAATACAATAATAAACAGAGCTTAGTTAGTGGCAACACTATAAAACTACTAATTATCTTAGAATTGCCTTTAAAAGTGAACAGTATAAAAACATATCTTTGCTACTATCTAAATAAATCCAAACTTAATACCGATAACGGAAGTATATATACCTGACACATATAGACATAGACATAGAAATTATTCTTATTCTTCACTTCTCATGGCAGCTAAACCTTTGTGAAAAGTAATATGAGAAAGAAATTCAATTTGAACCCAATCAACAAATTGAAAGTGTGTGGATATGTGTATGTGGGATATATATATATATATATATATATATATATATATATATATATATATATATATATATATATATATATATATATATATATATATATATATATATATAGAGAGAGAGAGAGAGAGAGAGAGAGAGAGTATACCTTGTGAGCACACGATTGTGAGCCTAGATTTTTACTGGGGAAAAACACTCAAAAAAAATTTTAGTTACACACCACGAAACTGAAACTGAAGTATTTGAGTTTTTTATTCTAAAAAGGTATGAGGGTTCATGGTCGCTGTGATATATAAATGAGATTGGAGGAAATAATGCCACAAAACTGGACATCTCAATTATTAATGAGTTATTTATAACAGCCCCAATCATCATATAGGTACAGGGATGCCATATTTAAATTCAAGCAAAGATGAGTACTTCGAGAGGAACGACGATCATCTAAATGCCATCAGTTAGGGTTGGGGTGTCACCCATTGTCGTTAAAGAAAAAAAGGGTAGCGTCTAACATACATAACTTCCATAAACTCCTTCATCCCATAAATACCTACATAACTTACATACATACTACATGAATGCCTTCATCCCATAAATTCCACCAAGCGTTCATATCACTAGTTTAAAAAGGAATAACTATGAAAGTAATATCATGCAAAGAGAAAATGAAACGCATATTTAATGAAACGTAGAACAAATTTCATATATTTAATATGTCATATACCAAATTTTCACCAAACGTAAAGGTTTAAATAGAGAAAAAATGTGGGTCCTTTTTCAAAGCTTCTTAGAAGTAAGAGTCAAAGTAATAACTTACGTATTAATAGACACACCTTACAAGTAACCAAAACGGACAAAGACATCGGTACTTTACGAACAAAAAGAATACAAACTCATTTGGAATTTTTATCAAACACCTTGCAAGTAACAAAAGAAATCAAAAAGTATAAATTCATTCCAACAAATTTTTTAACCAATTTCAAAATGGAACCCAAACTTGATTTCTATGAAGAGGTTCCTATTGTCAAACACAATACAAAATCACAAATAAAAAACCCTAAAACATAATATCCAAACAAAACAACAAAATACAATATAAAATGTAAAAGAGTATACCTGTAAACAGGGTTTGAACTTTAGGGTTTTGAAGTATAATCAGGTCTTGATCTGGAAAAAAAATAAAAAAATAATTAGATCCCAAGATATAAACATAAATATAAACAAATATTAAACCAAATTTGTTCACGAAATCTAAGTTACAAAGCCCTAATTTATCACAATATCTTATCCGAAATCACAATGAATAAATTATATTGTACACAAATCGCACCATGTTTTCAGATGTACATAAGAAATGAGCACAATATCTTCACCACATCATCAAATCTCCAAAGCCTAGATAAAAACACCAAATAAACAAATCAAAGAACCACATAATAAAACCTTAAATAAAAAATTGAAGAGAGATAAAATGAGGGGGAGAGAGGCGACAACTTTGGAGAGGGCAGCAGCAAGGGGGGGAGGCAGTGAGGGATGGGTGGCTGTGTTAGTGCTCAGTTTTTCCCACATATGTTGGTTCTCCAAAAAGGAACCATTCTTGTGCCATGGTTATAACTGCACAAAATAACCCAGCAACGATTCTCGTGTTTAAAATCAAAACCGAGATTAAGAACAAATCTTGAAATTACCTAAAAAATGAACAGATCTTGAAATCACCTCAAAAACCATATGAGAGAGAGCGAGATTGAATGAGAGAGAGAGGTTGTGCTTGCCAAATGAGGGTCGGGGAGAGAGAGATCTTGCTTTTGTAATTGGTATTTGACAGTAAGTGTGTAATTTCCTCTTTTATCCGTGTGTTTGAATTTTGGGTAAGAGGAGGAAAGAAAATAAAGGGTTTAAAAGGGGGGGGGGGGGGGTGGAAACCAAATATTTAAGGGGAAAATATGGTAAGAGGTGTATTTTAATCTCAACCCTTGGATCGTTGCCTTGTTGGCTTCGATCTGAACCGTGAAGTGTCTTCCCATCTTATGAATAGTGAAAACACCATTGTAACTTATTATATATATATATATACTAGCGGAATACCCGTGCCTGAACGCACGGAGGAAAATTTTCAAAGCATTTCATTGTGCCCATGTATGATGTCATGGAGGAAAATTTTCAAAGCAATGAACCGTGTAAAAGGAATATAAACACATTGATTCAAAATTGACATTTCTAGAAGACGTATTTATGTTGGGATTTACTTACACGAAAGTGTCATGTTCGTTTTAAAATTTTGAACTACTTTATAAAAATTGATAGACACAATTGCAAAGTTCTTCAAGTGCCGATGGAACGGTTGTAAAGATCTTCAAGTGCAATTTTCTCCCTAACACTATGTGTACAACACTAATATCAACAAAGAAAAAGAAAAATAAGAATTTCAAATATTAGGTGTTTAACCCATGGCCTAAATATTTAGATCCTTAAAATATGAAAATCCTTAAAATCCACCTAAAACTAACAAAAAAATATAAAAAATAATAATCAATATAAACTTTAAAACTCTGATGTGGAATTATTAAACATAAAAAACCCATAAATTTGATCCGAGAAGTGAAAGAATGATACAAACTGACACGAAGTTAGCAAAAAATGTTCTGGGTATTTCATAATAGTAACTAAGTTTAGAAAAATGAGATCCGCAAATACAAACTGACACGAAGTTATAAATTAATGCGTGAACCCATTAATAATTTCAAATCATGTCAACACCAAACTAATAAAATGCGACATGTAATGGGTGGAATTTGTTTTGACCTACTTCAATCGTAAATAAAAATAATTCTTTGGGCTTGTAATTTTTCTTTAAATTAATGTTAATTCTCCACTTAAAGAGGTAGTGACAAAAGTTATGGTGTAAAGGAGAAAAAATATTTTTAAATAGTAAAATGATTTTTAATTTTTGAAGTGGTTAATATATTTTTTTAAATTAGTAGGGGTGATAATTTTAAGCACAACACGATAATACAAAACAACAAAAATATTTCAAATGTTGCTTGCTCCAAGATTTTTTTAAACTAAATTGTGTCGTATTCGTGTAAAAATTATCACTCGGGATGATCGTATCATGTATTTTTGTCTAAATTATAACAATAATGTCCTCCGTTATTACATAAACGTTTATATTATTCATATATATATATCAAGATATGTACTCATCCTATTTAAAAAAAAATACAACCAACCGATGATTTGTACTTTGACTACCTAAACATGTCCACACATTATATTAAATGCTCATGACAAAAATGATTTGGTTCTGACCGAATATATTTCATTGATAGCCATAGTATTTTTTTTGTAGCTTTAGTTTTTGGCTAATCCATTTATTGTGCCTTTATCACTTAGCTTTCGGCCCTCAGTTGTCCAAATGTCATGCTACAGTTGATACAACCTGTCATGCTACAACCTAACACGCCACATCATGCTCCTCTTAGACCTACATCCAATCAATACTTATAAATCGCCATTATCTTTTTCCTACACCCCTTGATGCTTTTGTAATCAAAATTTTGTATCTATTCAAAGATTTATTCCAACTAAAAAGCGCTCTTAATGTTTCAAGTTGTGCAAATTTACAAACCATATTATTTTGGAAAAATTAATTCCTTTACTGCAAAATCCAATTAACAACATATTTTCAAAATTCTCTTTCCCAAACATTGAAGTTGTTTGGACAAATTTAATTGGTAGTATTAGATAAAAGAAGATCTCTAAAGTATATTATTTAGTTTTCCTAGTAAAAAAAAGATAAATCACAATATATGAAATCGTTGGTTTAAAGAAAACTATTTTTGATACAATCAATGCGATACCCCTACATATAAATGCTAAAATAACCAAGATCATCACACAAAAGTCATTATTTTTATTCTAAATATTTTAGGTAAGAAAATATTCATGTGCACAACAAACAAATTTACACATTAGGCATGGTATATCCCCCTTACCGCATCCACCATACAACACCATCTTCACGCCAAACTATCACGCCGCAACCATCGTGTACCCCATCTTGAATAGATCCATCGTGTACCCATCTTGAATAGATCCATTTCTTCCATTTCTATTATTTCCTACAGTCAAAGCAAAAGATATCTTAGGGACTCGTATACTCGTTATCAACTTCTCCAAATGTAAGAACTAATAAAAACAATAAAAGCCAGTACAAATATACCACTCCTAAAAATGATGCACGTGGAAAATTACCAAAAAAGACAAAGGTTGAATGAGGCAACATTTGCTTAGCACTTTCCTACAAAATTACACCTCCCACGCCAAAAATTATCAACCCAACACGATTAGTAGAGAGGGAAAGCGAAAGTAAGGGAATAGGGTTCTAAAAATTATACCTTGATCTTATAAGAGAGTGCAAATGTTAAATGTAAAAAACTAAAACCAACAATTGAATCATATGTTCCAACTAAATAAAACAACTAATTATACTTGGATCTTCACAAAGGGAAAAAATTCTAACTAACATAAATTGTATGATCTCTTACCAAAACAAAAAAAAAATTGGTTCACAACCAATTAAAACCCGAGACCCCTCCTGATAAAATTACTGTTTGTCTGACACAAACAATGTTGTCAATGCCATCTTATACACCTCATCTTCAAAACTCAGATCTGAAAAATGCAAAAAAAAAAATAGTCATCATAAATGAACCTTTGGAATCCTAGAGAACTTATATTTATAGTTTGGAAATATCAACTACTCTGTAGCCTTTTAATAATTCACATAAAACTAAATAAAATACAGGAAAGGGCAACCATAGAAAAAATTGAAAACATAAAAAAAGTAGTAGACAAATAATACATAACCTCTTTCCATGACATTAAGCATCAGAACCAAGCAAGGCCATGAAGTCAGCTCCGGCCACCGGAGGAGTGAAGAAGCCCCATCGTTCCCCCCAAGACTTCCGTCTAAGATTTCAAAGCAGTGCATCCCTTCAAGAGGCAATTGAGCCTTATCTCGTCCATGTGTTTAAAGATAATAGAACTTTTGAAACTGAGTTATAAAGAGGTCATGGGAGAGGCTCGATGGACTGCATCACTATAGAGGAAAAATGGTGCTTGTTATGGTTTCGTAGTCAGAGAGAGAGAGAGAGAGAGAGAGAGAGAGAGAGAAGATATATTTTGGAAACAGAGGAAATAACAAATGACGTTTACGTTGGAAGATATGATTGAAAACACACACATTCAAATTAAGGTGAGCTGTATTTTTCAGCGGTAGGTATCATAAATTGATCAGAGCCCTCCATTTCGTGACAAACCAATTGGAAACCTAGAAAAAAAATTAAAACACGCATTAGAGGTGTTGTGTAACTGAGATACATTGAATAAAAGAACGGTACTCTACAAAACAAAAATCAGTACTTGAAACCCCTAATTAAACCCCTATTTAGACACCATTACAACCAATTTAAATGCCTATATGTTGGACCCAAAAATGCAACACTACAACTCATCTGAAACATAAATGAGGGAGGGTGAGTACCTAAAATATCCGAGCTAAATTTCCAGAAATGGGAAACCAAAACACACGAATAAAAACCCAACTGTACAGATGGACAGATGGAGAGAGATTATACCTTGGGGGATTTAGTCATGTCCTGTAGCAGCACTCTCTTAAAACCCACATAAAAGAGAATATTTTTTAAAACTTCAAATCAGAGCCTGGGGTTATGTCGGTGGTTTCGTAGTGCGATTCTTGACGGATTGAGAGAAGAGAGTGATATATTAATCAGTGAAAGTTATCTCCGATTAAAGAAGGGGAAGGGGAGGAAGATGAGGAGGTACGACATAGGTGTGTGTTTAGAGAGAGGTTGCGTGTTGTGTAAGGAAAAAATAATGAGTGATTTGGAGAGTTATGTTGGAAAACGCGTCAGTAGTGAAGGTTGATAGAGAGAAAGGGTCTTGTAACATTTCAAATTAAAGCAAGATTTGCCTTTCCAATGCTTTATCCTCGAGCCTTATGCTTGATTAGATTGAAGATGAGTTGCTGCAGCTTGGTCATTCAATCTGTTATTTTTAATTTTTTTTATTGATACAATCATCCTCATTTAGCATAGGCATGCCCCGCTCCTTTCACGTGTCCTCATGTGAAACCATTAGATTGAAACGCTATGAATTAATCTCAACCCTTAATTGTCTTATAAACTTATTGAACAGTAAAAATACCATTACTCCTTATTATATATATATATATACACACACACTACGTACAAATGATGATAATTAGGTTGTGTGAATACCTACAGAATATATACAGATTTTGTGTGTACCTATT
Organism: Sambucus nigra; assembly: GCA_949130495.1. Taxonomy (NCBI): domain Eukaryota; kingdom Viridiplantae; phylum Streptophyta; class Magnoliopsida; order Dipsacales; family Adoxaceae; genus Sambucus; species Sambucus nigra. Next base: position 342,953,801 of record OX422207.1, on the reverse strand, counting down.
ATATGATTGATTATACATGTTATCATACCTACGTTGCCTACTATCACGGAGGTTCCCGCGCAGTGGTCAATCCTACCTTGCTGATTCCAGGGAGGTCAAGATTTGTGCCCAAGAATATAGAACTTAGGTCGGCTCACTATGTGTCGTGTATTGGTGTGTCCGACATGTCGTTTGGGTACGTTAGGTATATGCGTAGCCCAAAGGCTTAGAACTATGTTTGCCTCCACTGCTGGTTGATTGATTTTGGGGTTCGAGGATATGTACCAAACTATTTGTCCCTATTTAGTATGAGAGGTACTTGGACTGATAGTAGAGTATGCCCATGTTTCACGGTGGTCCTTTTTAGAGAGGCCGTAATGATATATATATATATATATATATATATATATATATATATATATATATATGTGTGTGTGTGTGTGTGTGTGTGTGTGTGTGTGTGTGTGCCAATGTGAATATTCTACTTACATGTGGCAATAAACAATTAGATTGTGTATATCTGAAGATTGAATTAAGTAGGGAAACTTAATTAATTGAATAATGAGAATATAAGTGAAATGGTAATTTTAACTCTTATAACGTATGAGAAACATTAACCAACGAGTAATACTTAAGTCTAGTTAGCTTGGGTAGAATAGCTAGGTGGTTTAAGTAAAACGTTAGGCGACACAATAGTTGAGAGGTGAGGAAACTCAAGAGAGTGTACGTGAACCTAACATGTGTAATCAATAACTGATTTTAAATTGTGATAAATGCTTGCTAAATATTTTCAAAATGACTTGGTTTCTAACCCTTTCTATAAAATATTTTCAAAACTTTTTAGGTGTCCAGCCACAGGGACGCCAGACTTGTTGATTCCTTACAGGGATGTATAGCTATAGCGATGTGGAGACTTGCAGAGTTTTTATTAGACGCATCTATCATTTCATTCCTCGTATAGGAGTTACTTCCAATATTTAAGTTTGGGCATGTTGACCCTATTGGAGACTTTATTCATTTTGTATTTTAGTTTCAGACTTGTATTAAGATATTCTTATTTATTTGGATTCATTATTTGGTTTGGGATTTTTAGCCGATGGTTTATTCGGCAAGACTTTATTTATTTATTTACTTGAGATGTTTTGGGACTCTAGTATTGTGTGAATGTTGTAATTCATTTTTTTTGCATATTGTTATTTATCTATTTAATGCAAGACAAAATTTGGCACCGACATAATTAAATAATAGGTGATTAGTAATTAATTTGGTTTTCGACCGTGATGCTAAGAATGAACCATTTTATAAATCATGTTTTAATTTAACAAAGGCCTGATCACCTGGTATTTAATTAGGCGGGGTATCACAGATCGTATCAGAGCATCAGGTTTAGGTGTCCATAGGATCTGTACGGCTTATTACGATTTTTTCATATCATTTTTTTGTTATAGAGCCCTATTATTAGGACTGTTTATCTTAGCTTCACGTGTTTGAGTTATCGTGCTTCTGCTATTAAATTTTGTATAAATTGTGTACTTATACAATTCGATCGGTTTTCCAATGCCACTGAGGAGAGAACGAGCAACTAGGGTGACAGGCAGGGATGATGTGAGGGAGGCTCACTAGGTTCCAGAGGAGGTGCCTCAGCCATAGCCACCACCATAGATGATCTCGATGGCCCAGGTGGTAGAGATTTTGGCCCAGGTGGTCAATATAGGGATGACAGCTATGGACATGCATTTCTCATAGCCCCATCCACAGCAACCAATGGAACAGGATTTATCGATCGATCGGTAGCGCAGGGCCGATCGACCGGCGATGCTAGGCCTGCTACTTTGTTTGGGCAAAGGCCAAGACCTGCTTCTTCCTTATAAATTGCAAAAGATCAACTCCTTTCATGTCCAAAGACCAGCAACAATTTGTGTGTGGCCCAAGACCTGCTCCATATTTAATGGACAAAGATAGACAAGGACTATCTTCAATTCATTTGGACATGTTTGCTATCATTTTGGGCCATGACCTATTGGTCATTTATTTAATTATTTTCCTTTTTGTAATTTCCTTATATTTCTCCCCCGCTTAAAGGCTCGTAACATCTTTTTTTGGACTCGGATCCCCACACCATTCATGGCCATGCGAAGCATAATCTGAGGACCTCAACTTTCGTGAAGACTTTAGGCAAAAATCCCAAAGTGTAAAATGACTGATTTTCCCCTTAACGTGCGAATGTCAATGGAACTTTACTCTAATGCACCCAAACTTCACTCTAAGCACCGTAATACCTACAAAAACTCAATAATACCTCATAAAACATGTTATCATATAAAACAAAGGTTGTCTGGTTATCGAGCATAATTATAGGAATTAAAGTCCCGAAGGGGCTAAAATGCTTAAGTATGGAGGGTATATATGTGCATTATTCGGAACGAATTAGTAACCTGGTCATAGCATCATATGAAATAATATGATTTCATTGTCAGTTAAAATATATTAGTAAATTGTACTTAAATAATTTGAACTACTCGAATGAGTTCCATAATGAGAATATGATATATTGGGTCTATCACAAAGTGATATCAACGATAAGTGTAATTCAATAGCATTGCGAGGAAATAATATTGAATAGGAAATCACCTACTTGGATTTTTAGGGTTTTGAGTGTTTCGTAGAATTGTTAATGGTCAGTGTGGTAATCTGTGAAAGTCCGTTTAAAGGAAAAGTGTATTTGGTGTTAGTGTGAGTTTTGTAACTTAAATCGAATGTGCGATAACCTTAGGATTGCATGAAAGAATAAAAATTGGGTTTAATTTGTAAAAAAATTTAGAATTTTATTACATTAAGTTCCTTAACTTTTTAGGATATGTGCTAAAATACTTTTTTATTCCTAATAAGGTCCAAGAGTTATAGAAAAAAGTTTGGGGCAAAAATATAAAAGTTAGAAAACTTCAGGGGTTATGTGCAAAACTTATTATTAAAGTATAATTCTTAAATTAGGCTCTATGTCATATTTGAGTTTTGAACATCCAATCATGGTGTTATAATATTCCATTTTGATAAGAAAAATAAAATAAAAATTTTGGAATAATTTTCATAATTTCCTGATTTGACACATGCTCCTATGCGCTGAGTCAAAGTTGACATGCACTGATTTTGACTCCCCTTGCACGCGTTGACTACACACGTATTTAACCTCTCAAATTTTGACCTTGGTTTTTGAAAACTTTGACTTGCAATTAAATCCTCTATAAAATATCATTTAAGTTCATTCAAAAGCCATTCTTTCTGATATTTCGCAAGGATTCCAAATGTATAACTTTTAGGAATTAAAATGAAATGTAGACATTTCTTTAAGAACTTTAAAATATCGATAATTTTAGTTTAACATATATGGATGTAGGGTAAAATTCGAAGCATGGCAGTACTGGGGTTTTATTGAGGTATGATTTGTGAACGAAATGGTTTTGGTTTGAAAGTTTGATTCATCGTGTGCAAGAAGAATTTTGGTTTTGAAGTTTTTATTGACGAATTTGAAAAGCTTGGATTATGAACTGTTAGGGATATCATAATGAAATTAAACTACATGGTGAAGATCCTACAAGTATCAAGACAATGATTCCCATTTTAAAACTGGTTTAAACTCAGGGACTCAAAATCCACCATTTGGAGCTCAAGCTTCCATGGTGATTTTTTATACTTGCCATTAACTCGAGGTTTCTACGTAAAAGAACACATTTAAAAGATTATTTAAATTTTATGCTACTGTAGAAACACAATTATAGTGAATGAATCAAGACTTAAACATAAAAAAATACAATAAGTAAAAATGCTAAAATTTTAAGCTTGTTTGTACTCAATTCTCTGCACAGATAGGGGCCTTTTATAGGGTGGGGTGGAGGTAAACTAATTGGTCAAATTTTGGGTGAAATGGGTTGGTCTGATGGAAATGAACTTAATGCAAAATTAAGGTGTGAAAGAGTACAAGTCTACTTTGCTTGGTATCGGTTCCTATGGAGGTGGTTCGGCCATTCTTATCAGCTTTGTTGACATGGAAGATGATAAAAGGTTTGGTTTTCGTCCTTATGAAGTTTTTGTTAAGGTTTAAGGTGTTTATTCTTTGTTTTCCAAATTTGAGGGGCCTTTGTGTAATTTCCAAAACTTAGGAAGGTGTGGGGAGGGGATGGTTTGAAATTTTAGAGAATAAGGAACATTTTTATAAAGAAATATGGAAACATATTTGATATTTGGACAGATGAAAAGTCCATAAAAACTTTTAGGGGGTGTTTTTGCAATTATGAAAACCTAAGGATAGCTTTGGAACTTATATTTTCCATGATGTTTCTGTTGGTGATAATTTAAATTTAGTTCACATGTTGCTCGTATGTTAGGTTAGAATAACTTATTTCTCAATAACGTAGGTTAAATTAATGAATTTGGACGCGCTTGTACTATACGGGTCTTACATTGACCCTCTCAATTTCCATGTGTTCATGTACATATACATTTATCGATCGGTTTATTTGATGTAGTCTTCATAAAATGAAGTTAAAATAGCTTCATTTTACGAAGATTGTATCAAAGAAACTATTCAACAAATGTACCTATAAAATAATATGCTGGGGCTCCAGGATCAATTTGGTATGATCACACATCCATAAGACTATTTAATGTCCTTCTTGGATCGCACGAATCATGTACTCTATAATTTAACTGGAGTAGTTATATAATTAATATATATTCATTATCTTTTAAATCTTTTTTATGATAGAAGGAGTATGGGATAATTACTAGTTTTTTTTTGTTCGGGTGTTGGATAATTATTGCTTGTTGGCTTATTGTTGGATAATATGATGGATAATTACTGGTTGTCGTGGTCACGGGACTCCCGATTTAAGAATAATACGACAATTTTGAACATATGTAGACTTAGGCTTAAAAACATGTCGTTAGAGGGAAAAAATGCAAAATAGCCCCGTGAGAGGCACAGACACCTTGCACGGGACCACAATGTAACTCGCAGAAATTGACCGCGTGGTCAGGGGACCCCCAATTTGAGAATATGATGATAATTTGAATATATCTAGACTTAGGCTTAAAAACATATCATTAGAGGGAAAAAAATCCAAAGCACCCCCAAATGGCCCTGTGAGAGGCGCGAACACCTCGTACGGGTCCAATATAACTCGCAGGAACTAACTGCGTGGTCATGGGACTCCTGATTTGAGAATACGATGGTAATTAAAAAATATCAAGACTTAGGTTTAAAGACATGCCAATAGAGGGAGAAAATCGAAAACACCCACCAAACAGCCCGTAAGAGGCGCAAACACCTCGCATGGGACCAGTGTAAGTTGCAAGAACTGACCGCATGGTCATGGAACTCTCGGTTTGAGAAAATAATGATAATTTCAAAATATCTAGACTAAGGCTTAAAAACATGCCATTAGCGATGAAAAACCCAAAATACCTCCCAAAAGGCCCCGTGAGAGGCGCGAACACCTCGCACGAGACCAATTTAACTCCCAGGAACTGAACGCATGGCCACAAGACTTTCGATTTGAGAATATAATGATAATTTGAAAATATCTAGACTCAGACTTGAAAACATGCCGTTAGAGGGCAAAAACCCAAAACACCCACCAAAAGGCCCCGTGAGAAGCGTGAACACCTCGCACGAGACCAATATAACTCGTAGGAACTAACCGCATGGTCACGGGACTCCAATTTGAGAATATGATAATAATTTGAAAATATCTAGATTTAGGCTAAAAAAATCTCGTTAGAGGGTGAACACCTAAAACACCCCCAAACGCCTCGTGAGAGGCGCAAATACCTCAACTGGACCAATTTAACTCGTAGGAACTGATCGCATGGTCATGGAACCCTCTATTTGAGAATGTGATGATAATTTAAAAATATCGAGATTTAGGCTTATGAACATGCCGTTAGAGGGAGAAACCAATAAACAACCCCCAAACGGCCCAATGAGAGGGGCGGGCACCTCGTACGGGACCAATTTAACTCGCAGGAATTGATCGCGTGGTCATGGGTCCCCCGATTTGTGATTATAATGATAATTTGAAAATATTTAGACTTAAGATTGAGAACATGCCGTTAGTGGGTGAAACCCCAAACACCCCCCAAATGGTCCCGTGAGAGGCACGAACACCTTACAAAGGACCAATGTTCGATTATTGGATAATATGTTGGGTAATTATTGATTATTGTAGCACGTAGTATTCCCAATTTCTCCCACCATCACTCTCTAATTAATGTCCTATTCGCAAAACTCTTAAGCTATAGAAAGTTGCAAATTTTTTTAGCTCTAAACAATTGCACACAAGGTGTTCGTGCCACTTGCGGTGCCGTTTGGGTTCCGCTGGTGGTGCCCACCCCTATGGGCACGTTTTATAGCCTAAGTGTTTCTATTTTTGAATTTATTGTATTTCACACCCACAACATGCTACTCTAGACAAAAGCTATGCTAGCTTTGACACGTTTCCAAGTTTTGAACGCCATACCTATGATGGTGAATCCCAAATATTAGGTGGAGTACAAATCCATTGCGAACGATGCTTGGTACACCTCTTAAGTGATTGTCCATGATCAATATATAATCATTAAGCTCCTAAACTTCCCCGACTTATGCGATAAGAAATTCAGAGCCCGTCATTTCAAAACCTTGCAAGCCATGGATGACTTTTGTCGAGGTTTAGGCCTATATCCAGACAAGTACAAGACAACCACTGCTCCAAAATAATCAAAGCACTACACCAAATCTGCCCATTTGTCAAGGTCATTGACCCTGACAAATCACCCTTGTCAAGGTCAATGATCGTGACATTTCGAGGCGAGACAACTTTTTTTGTCACGGTCGTGTCGCGGTCAATGACCGTGACACGTTTCTCACGGTTTATAACCGTGACAAGCCGTGACCCTTTTAAAAAAATTGTCACGGTCAATGACCGTGATAATTCTGGGCAGAATTTAAAAAAAAATCTGCTGGGCAGTATGGCCACTGCCACTGCCCAATAGTATATTTGTACCTATTATAGCAACGCCGTACCTGTTCCAAACATCATATATCCAAACAAACTAAAGATAATGCAAATATATATTCATCACTGATAGGAAATAATCAAAGCCATGTATGTTGGAATTTTTTACTGATACTCGCATGGATGTATGGACGGATTATTTCCTATCAGTGATGGTGGGCATTGTATGGATGAATTATTTCCTGGACAGATATGATGGGCACTATATGGACGAATTATTTCCTAAACAGACATGGTGTGCAGTGTAGGGAAATAATTCTTCCATAGTCCGTCCTATTATCAAACAAAAATTTCAACATACATCGATTCTCGTATGGATGAATTATTTCCTATTAGTGATGGCTTTGATTATTTTAGAGCAGTGGTTGTCCTGTACTTGTTTGGATATAGGCCTGAACCTCTGGCAAAAGTCATCAACGACTTGGGGAGTTTGGAAATGTTGAGCATTAAATTTCTTTTTGCAAGAGTCGGGGAATTTTAAGAGCTTAACGGTCAGATATTGATCATGGACAATCAGTCGAGAGGTATACCAGGCGTCATCGGCGATGGATTTGTACTCCACCTCGTATTTGGGATTCTCTTTGATGAAGTGTCAAAGCTAGTGTAGTGTCTGTCTAGAGTAGCATGGTGTGTATGTGAAATACAATAAAATTCAAAAATTGGCACACTTGGGCTTGAAAACGTGCCATGGGTGTGGGCACCCCCAATGGTAACCAAACGAAATCGCGAGTGGCACGAACACCTCTTGTGCAATTGTTTAGAGCTCAAGAGTTTTGCAACATAGAGCTCAAGAGTTTTATGAACATGACATTAATTGAGTAGTGATGGTGGGAGAAATTGGGAAGCCTACGTGCTACCTAAGATGGAGGTTACAGGACTTCCTATTTGATATTATGATGATAATTTTAAAATGTCTATACTTAGGCTTAAAAATATGCAATTAGAGGGAAAAAAACAAACGACCCCATGAGCGGAGCGAACACCTCGCACCAGACCAATGTAACTCGCAGAAACTGACCGCATGGTCACGGGAGTCCCAGTTTGAGAAAATAACGATAATTTGAAAATATCTAGACTTAGGCTTAAAACATGCCGTTAGAGGGAAAAAATCCAAAATGCCCCCAAACGGCCCTAAGAGAGGCGCGAACACCTCGCATGGGACCAATGTAACTCGTAAGAATTGATCGTGCAATCACGGGACCCGCGGTTTGAGAATATGATGATAATTTAAAAGTATCTAGACTTAGGCTTAAAAATATGTCGTTAGAGGGTGAAAACCCAAAACACCCTCCCAAATGGATCCGTACGAGGCGCGAGCAATTCGTACAGGATCAATGTAACTCGCAAAAACTGTTCACGTGGTCACGGGACTCCCGGTTTGAGAATACGATGATAATTTAAAAATATCAAGACTTTGGCTTAAAAACATATCGGTAGAGGGAGAAAATCTAAAACATCCCCAAATGTCCTTGTTAGAAGTGCGAACACCTCTCACGGGACCAATATAAATCGCAGGAACTAATCGTGTTGTCATGGGACTCCCGATTTGGGAAAATGATGATAATTTAAAAATATCTAGACTAAGGCTTAAAAACATGCCATTAGAGAGCAAAAACCCAAAACACCCCCCAAAAGGCCCCTTGAAAGGCGCGAACACCTTGCACGGGACTAATGTAAATCGCAGGAACTGATCGCATGTTCATAGGACTCTCGGTTTGAGAATGTGATGATAATTTTAAAATATCTAGACTTACGCTTAAAAACATGCCATTAGAGGGACAAAACCCAAAACACCCCCCAAAAGGCTCCGTAAGAGGCGCGAAAATCTCGTACGGGACCAATGTAACCTCCACGAACTAACCTTGTGGTCACTGGACCCCCAATTTTAGAATATTAAGATAATTTAAAAATATCTAGACTTAGACTTAAAAATATGTCCTTAGTGGGCGAAAACCTAAAGCACCTCCGTGAGATGCGCGAACAAATTGCACGGGATCATTCTAACTCGCAAAAACTAAATGCATGGTCATTGGACCCCCGATTTGAGAATAAGACTATAATTTGAAAATATCTGGAGTTAGGCTTAAAAGCCTGCCGTTAGAGGGTGAAAACCCAAAACACACCACAAACGACCCCATGAGTGGCACGAATACCTCGCACGAGACCATTTTAACTAGCAAGAACTAACTGTGTGATCACGGGACCCCCAGTTTGAGAATATGACGATAATTTAAAAATATCTAGACTTAAGCTTAAAAACATGCCGTTAGAGGGAGAAAACCCAGAACACCTCCCAAACGGTCGCGTGAGAGGCACGAATACCTCACACCGGACCAATGTTTGATTATTGGATAAGATGTTGGATAATTATTGGTAGCATGTAGGATTTTCAATTTCTTTCGCCATCACTCTCTAGTTAATGTCATGTTTGAAAAACTCTTGAGCTCTAAAATGTTGCGCACGAAATGTTTGTGCCACGGGCAGTGTCATTTGGGTGTCGCTGGGGGTTCCCACCCCCTCGCGACACATTTTTAAGCCTAAGTGTGCCTATTTTTGAATTTTGTTGTATTTCACAGAAACATACCATTCTAATCTAGACAAAAACTACACCATCTCTAACACTTTCCCAAGTTTTCAAATGCCATACCTATGATGGTGAATCCCAAATATGAGGTGCAGTATAAATCCACTACCGATGACACTTTGTACACCTCTTGACTAATTGTCCATGATCAATATGTGATCATGAAGCTCGTAAACTTCCCCGACTCTTGCAATGAGAAATCGGTGCTAACCATTTCAAAACCCCACAAGTTGTGGATGATTTTTGTTATAAGTTCAGGCCTGTATCCGGACAAGTATAGGACAACACTGCTCTAGCATAATCAAAGACATCACTGATAGGAAATAATTCATACATACGATTATCGATGTCTGTTGGTATTTTTTACTACTACTCATATAGAAGTATGTTATACAACGTATGAGAAAGGCATGGTAATATGTACAAGGTGTGAGATATGTGGGTATAAACAAATGATGTGGACATGTGTACAAAGTGGGAGTAATATAGGAGTAAGTGTAAGTAAAGAAAACATGAAAATATGTGGAAGTGAGGTGAAATATATACATGAATCATGTGCTGTATATAATTTGTGTGAAATATGTATGTAAATGTACAAAGTATGAGAAAGGCGTGGAAATTTGTACAAGATGTATGACATGTGCTTATACAGAAGTGAGAAGGATATATATACGAAGTGTGAGTAACATGGAAATATGTGTAAGTAAGGAAAAGATGGAGATATGTGCACGTGGTGTGAAATATATACATGAATCATGTGATATATACAAGTGAAGTGAAACATGTGATACATGAAGCATGTGAATATATACAAGTGGGAAGAATGTGAAAATATTAATGAGCGAAGTGAAACATAAAAAATATATAATATTGAATGTGAAACATGAGATATATACAAGTGAATGGAGTATAGTCATATACATGTTAGATGGCTCATGTGATTAAAATGATGGTATATACACATGTGAGAATATAAGTATGCTGGAGAAAGGATGTACATAAATAGTATAACATGAGCATATCATATATAACACGTGAGAAGGAGAAACAATCGAGAATATGTAGGTGTAGACATATATACACATGTATAAAGATGGAGAAAAGAGAAAAATCAAAACAAAGCCCATGTAAATAAAGTATAATCCTCTAAAATGTCCCTAGCGGAGTCGCCAATATAGCCATCCTGGGTGCCACCACGGGAGAAATTAATGAGGGGAGGATCCCTTATCACCGTTCACACAGCGTACCCTATGGTCTACAATGGACATGAAGTGGCCGACATCAAGGATGTGAATGTGTAAGGATTGGACTTGCCAGCATATTTTACACAAAGTAGGCAAAATAGGAAGCCATCTCCGAAGAGACGACATGAAAATGTCAAACTCATGCATGCGAACGAAGTAAATCATGGGCTCAAAGACTATGTTATGGAATGGAAAAGTGTTAGACATTTATTTCTCCCTTTCGGTCTCTCATGGGAAATTAAATGTAAACCTTCTCCTAAACGTGTAAACATGTGTAAAATGTTTGTGAGGTGAGAATATATATATATATATATATATATATATATATATATATATATATAGAGAGAGAGAGAGAGAGAGAGAGAGAGGCTCTCATGCACACCAAGTTTGCACACTAATTTTTTACCTATTTTTTAAAAGTAGGAAAAAAAAATTATTTTTGAGTTGAATTTTTTTATATGGCATTTAAACATTTTAATGGACCCATATAAAAAAATCAGCTCAAAATAATTTTTTTTGTTATTTTTAAAAAATCGGTCAAACTTTCACAGCTTATAGAGTGCTTTAAAAGGTGCGAAAGTTTAACTTATTTTTCAAAAATAGTAAAAACGTTATTTTGAGTTGACTTTTTATGTGGTCCCCTTGAAATGTTTAAATGCCATATAAAAAAATTCAACTCAAAATTATTTTTTTTACTATTTTAAAAAATCAATGTGTAAACTTAGTGTGCACAATTGGTGTGCATGACAGCCTCTCTCTCTCTCTCTCTCTCTCTCTCTATATATATATATATATATATATATATATATATATATATATATAAGAATCATTCCAAAGAGTAAAATCGAAAGAAAAGAAAAAGTATAAGGATATCCAAAATATGAGTTATGCTCCGGATCGCAACTCACTATGAACAATTGACATTGCACGTCACCGGGACTGCTAAAAATGAATAGATGAATAAAAGTGGATAAACTATGAGCGATGTGTTGGATCATGAATCCCTACGAACACGTGAATATGCATGTCAATGGGACCGCTAAAAAGTGATAAAGGGTTCAATGATAGATAAACTATAAGCGACGCGCCAGATCGTAAATCACTATGAACAAGTGAGCACGCATGTCAACGGTGTCGCTAGAAAGTGATACAGTAGGTCAAATATATAAACTAATATATAAGTAGAACATTAGTAAGAACAAAGTGAAAGAGGTAAAATAAGGAATCGAATCGCAAGATAATCTCAGAACGCCTACATAGCTAAAATCAACATCAAAGTCCATGTAGATCAAATAAGGCACAAGGTGGGGTCTAACCCATAATTCGAAATTATGGTCTTCTCTCTTTAATATACTAAAATTTGTGTAAAAGTGATGGAAGTATGAGAAAATGTGATAAATACTCTAATTTTGGATTTATAGGATAAACCATCTTTTTGAGTTTTTGAGTATCTGAAAATAAGTTGGATAGTATATAATTAATTAAACGTGTGATTAGTGGTGAGAAGATAGAAATTAACTAGAAAATTGTACACGGATCTATGGCAGCTCACAGGATTAGCAAAGCGTGGTCAATGATGGAAGAAACTTCAACCAAGATCAAAGAGGAATGGCACTGGACCGCTTCAACATCAGGTGTATTTTCTTTCTCATCTGCAGTTCAATTAACTAGAGAAATCAAACTGCAATCAGCATCATTTAAATTCATATGGGATAAATATATACCTCCGAAAGTATCAGCATTCGCGTGGAAAGTGCTTCTCAAAGCAGTGCCAATTGACTCAGCAGTCAGAGATATGGGAATAAAAATGGCATCCAGATGTAATTGTTGCTCTTTATCAGAAGAAAGTCTGTCTCACCTCTTCTTCTCAGGTCTTATAGCTTCTCAGGTATGGGATTACTTTGAAGAAAGACTAGGTTTCAACTCTAATTCTTCCTCTTCTTCACAGAAAATCATTTTTTGGTGGTTGAATTCTAGCTCGGATCCAACTTTTAAAAGGTTGTGTCAGCTTATCTATTGCTTTATATTGTGGGAAATTTGGCTGAGTAGAAATAATTCAAGATTCCACAATAGCTCCATGAATCCTCTTCTAATCATTGAGTCAGTTAAAAAAAGAATTCAAGAATCATTTTTCAGTTTTGGCTGTCCTCAATCTTCATCGAAAATATGTTTACATTCTTTGAAAAACCTCAACATTCCTTGTTCAACTCCAAAAACCCCTTCCTTCTCTCTCATTGCCTGGTCAAAACCTCCAAAAAACTTTTTGAAGCTAAACGCAGATGGTGCTTGTGATACTAATAGAAGAATGGGTCTGGGAGCAGTCTTGAGAGATTCAAAAGGCGATCTAATCTAGGCATTTTATAAGGGCATTTGTGATGGGACTAATAACTTGGCGGAGGCTATGGCTATCAAACACAGCTTAGCACATTGCATACTAAAAGGATGGAACAATATTATAGTTGAATCAGATTCTGCTCTAATTGTCAGTTGCATAAATGACCAACTCAAAATTCCTTGGAAAATAAAAGAAGAAGTTCTACAAATTCAAGATCTCATCAAAGGCCAAAACATTAAAGTTTCTCATTGCTATAGGGAATCAAACTTCACTGCTGATTTGCTATCAAAGCTTGGAATGGAAGCTCAAGAATCCAAAATGTTCAACACAGCATATGAATTGCCGAGGGAAATTAAGGGGTCTCTTTATTTAGATAAACATAATGTCCCTTACTTGAGAATAGTGAGTAAAGATTCTTCATGTAATAGATAGTTTATTTTCATTTATGTATAAGCTCTGAGAGAAGCTGTTTCTCTCCAATCAATAAATTCTAAATTTTCTCAAAAAAAAAAAAAAAAAAAAAAAAAAAAAAAACTAGAAAATTGACTAAAAGTAATGAAATATATAAAATGACACTAAATTGCTAAAGTAGGATGAAAAGGGTTTAGACCTTTTAAGTGATTTGGATTCTGATTTTTAGAAGTTGGGTAATTAGATTTTTGAATGGTGGTGGAGTTATGGCATTTGGTGGCAAATGCTGAAGTCTGGGGGGGTGATATAAAGGAATGTAAGAGAATATTTTTTAGGAGTGATGTAATAAGGTTGCCACACAAAATGAAAGGTTTAAGCCCCTGCATGGTGAGGTTGGTTTCCTTAAATAGGGAAACTTAAAATGCCAAAATATCACCCGTGGGTGGGTCAACATGTCTCTTGGTTGCCTTTCGATTACAATTTGAAGGAGAACCAAGGGTACGAGATTTCAATGGACTTTGTTTAGACCCCGTGGAGGTTATGGGGTTATTAGAATAAGGTGTCTATAATTTAGAATTCGGGAAAAATAGAAACATAACTAAAAATGTCACAACCTTTCAAATAAGGGAACAAAAGGTTTCAATTACATTAGAAAGTGGATTTTCACAAAAATTACGTTTCAATAAGAGAGTAATCTTTGCATTTTGCTTCATATCATAACGAGTATTCCCAGGATATTATTAATGCCCCAAAAATGTGTTGAGTATTTTCTTAATGCCACAAAATTTTAGTGGCAGACATTTTCGTAATCTTTCAAAATTTTCTTTTTGGCATTGTGGCAATTTTGAAATGCATGAAATTTGTAGAACATGGTTGTCTTTTTACCATATTGGCTAATTGGGAAAATAGAAAAACACGCCAGAAAAATGTGTAAAATAGTTTTTTTTGGAGTTTAAGGCGTCTTTATTGACACTTAATTATTTTTAGGTTTTTTTACCCCATAAATTACTTTGCTTGAACCATGCGCTCCCCGATCACCTTGTAGCTTCCAAATTCAGCATTCCAATAATTTGTTGTAAATTGTAATGAACAAACAAATTCCACCACATAAAATGGCCACGGCTACACATTTTATTTTATAATTGTTTGGAGCTGTCAAATTCAAAAAATGATATAAGAATAGTGTTCAAAATGCAGGACAAAAGAGTCATTGTCCACTTCACATTTCAACATTCAACATATATTGTCATACGTCCATTAATCATCCACAAGAATCAACAACTTGCCCATAATTATGACTCAGGTAAGTCGACGTCCCAAAGCACGGGTAGAGTATCAATCTTTGTAATGGTTAACCTTTAAAAGACGACAACTTAGAACTTCCAACGTATAAAATGACAAATATTTAATTTGATTAATTCTTTTTAACGGTTTAAAGTGAGTGGACTGGTGGCTGAGCGGACTAAATCATTGAGTACGATAGTGTTGCTCTTATTGGATATTTCGGAAAGTAATGCTTGAATGTGGAGGGTAAACACGCACGTATTGTGAGCTATTATTAGAAATTGGAATTACATGAAAAAATGACAGCTGGTGTGGTCAGACCTCATGGAAGAAAAATGAGCTCAAATTTTTCATGTGCTTATTAAGCCTTTGGGTGTGCAAAGGAACGGTCCACGCCCATATTGCCGACTGCAGTATGAAGAGTGAAAATTTAGGAGTGAGGAAAGGTGCTTGGACACATGAAGAAGACGTTCTTCTTAACAAGTGCATTCAACAGCACGGCGAAGGAAAGTGGCATTTGGCTCCTCGCAGAGCAGGTAATACTTGCACATATATATATTTTTTTCCGAAATGATATTGAGACTGAATTTTTGAGGGAAAATGGAATTACCTAATAAGGTGAAAAGTTTCTATTAGTTCTTTTGTGGGATCTACGTTACTGAAATTAAAGAACAAACTAATAATATATTGTCACATGATAAAAAAATTCAATCAAAAATTATGTTACAACATAAATACTCTATTTTTTTCCTCTTATTGAAGTAGTTGTTCTCGATAACAGATTTTTCCGTTTAAAACAAAGTGGTCATACCACTTGAGTTACGGCCCTATAATACAAAAAGAATATTTAATACACTTTTCAACGACTGAACTGGACAAAAAAAGATTCAATTATTTAGGATCAGCCAAAATCCAAAGGTTTTTCAAGGACATTATATGAAAATCAATAAACAATACTGTCATATATATATATATATATATACGAGGCAGGGTTCTGTGCACACTAAGTTTGCACATTACCTTTTATATATAGTAAAAAAAATATTTTTGAGTTGATTTTTTTTGTGTGATATTTAAACATTTCAAGGAACCCATATAAAAAAAATCAGTTCAAAAAAACTTTTTTTGCTATTTTTAAAAAATCTGTCAAACTTTCGCAGTTTTTAAGCGCTTTAAAAACTGCGAAAGTTTGACCGATTTTTTAAAAATAGCAAAAAAAAAATTTTTGAGCTAATTTTTTTTATGTGAGTCCGTTGAAATGTTATAATATCATATAAAAAAATTGGTGTGCGTCAGCACTAAGTTTGCACACTTTTAAAAGATAATGTGCAAACTTAGTGTGCATAGGAGCCTGCATCTATATATATATATATATATATATATATATATAGAGAGAGAGAGAGAGAGAGAGTGCACTCCTTAAGCGGGTGCCAAAAAGGAATGCCGTAATAAAAAGGTGATTTTGAATTCATTCACAAATTTTGTTAAGTACAAGTTAATACTTGAAAGCTTTAATAAGTTAATCCACTAAAATTTATTTGTTGGCATTAACTTTGCGAATATTTTATTTTAATGGATTAACTTATTAATTATTTTTAAATGAATATATCAATGTTTTAAAAAATTCGTCTAGGCATGTCTAGGCTTGAGGCTTGGGTGAAACCCCCCACCTTAAGATTTTGACGCTTTATACTTGGTAAAACTCTTAAAGCGTACTTTTTCTCTAAAAACAACAATGCTCTAGTGAAACGATATCGCCTTTTAAAGATTTTTTTACAAACCACACAATTATCTCATCCAAAATAATCAAATAGTATTTTTATTTGCAAATATTCAGACATATATTTATGCTATGTACAATTTTAAAAAATATTAAAATATATTTAAAATGTCTAAACGCCTTTTCACGTATTTTTACCCCTAGAACCGCCTAGACTTTTAAGACTTAATACTTAACCTCCACAGCTCGATCACCCCGCATTTTTTAAAACATTGAAATATACTTACTGAGTTGATGGATGAATATAAAAAGAAGGATTCAAAAGTCAAACTTACCTTCATCACAATACCCAAATTTGGCACCTCATTCTTTCTCTCTACTCGGTAGCCTCTCCGTTGGGGAATCTCAGTTTACTTCCACTCTCTAATTTATAAACTAAACACAGTTTTTATATAAAAATTATAAATATTGTTTTCAAATTAAAAATATAATGCAGTTATTATAAAAATGTTTTCTTTATAATTACTTATATATATATATATATATATATATATATATATATATATATATATATATATATATATATATATATATATAAGCAAATATTGTTTTAACCTTTTTTATAAAGCAGGTAATGAAACAATTTTTTTAATTTTATTAAATAGCATTTTTTTAATTACTCTTTTATTTGATTTTTTTTTATAATTATATAAAAGGGTGATTATACAAAAAATAAGTATTTAATTTTTTTTTTATATAAAAGAGTGATTATATGGGGAAAAAAAGTATTTACTTTTATAAAAACTGACTTTTATTTTAAACAGTTAATTATAACGGTTTTTAATATGAGGCATATATCAAATAGTCACTCGAACATTTTTCAATATACGTTTAATCAAAGACTTTTTATTTGTTTCAAAAAGTCCCTCAAAATGCCGCTAGCGCGGACTTTAAAAATAAGAAAATATTGATTAAATGAGTGTTTGAGTGACTTTTTGAAACAAAATAAAAACGCTTAAACTAAATGTGAATTAAAAAATGTTTGAGGGACTTTTTGGTATTTGATGCTTTTAATATTTTATTTAAAAATAAGAAACATTTTTTATAAGAAAAAAAAAGTTTTATAAAAAATGTTACGAAAAAGATGTTTTTTATAAAATAAAAAAGTGAGTTGTTTTGTATAAATTTTTACGGTTTACTGGATAATAAGAATTTTTTTTCCAAAAAACAACATAACTTTAATTGAAGCTTTTAAAAGTGAATTTCAAAGAAATGGAAATATATTTCTTTTCAAACCTCCCAATCAACTGTTCATAATAAATGTCAGTTTTATAAAACAAATTGTCTTATGGTCTAGTGAACTGTAAAACTTTATACAAAAAACTCACTTTTTAATTTTATAAAAACATGTTTTTCATAACATTTTTTATAAAACAGTTTTTTTATCTACTTCTCAAAAAAGTCTCTTATTTATAAAACAAATATTAAACCCTGTTGTAAAAAACTGTTTAAAATAAAGGTCAGTTTTTATAAAGGATGAAATATCAAAAAGTTCCTCAAACATTTTTTAATACAAATTTAGTCCAAGTCTTTTCATTTTATTCCAAAAAGTCGCTCAAACACCCATTTAAGTAATATTCTCTTATTTTTAAAGTTCGCGCTAGCGGCATGTTGAGGAACTTTTTGGAACAAATAAAAATATTTGGACTAAACGTGTTTTAAAAATGTTCAATGGACTATTTGGTATATGCCCCTTTTATAAAAGTAAATACTTTTTTCTTCATATAATCACCCTTTTATATAATTACATTTAAAAAAATTATTATTACTATATTTTAAAAAATATTTTTATAAAAGTAAATACTTTTTTGTATAATCCTCTTTGATATAATTACATTTTTTGTAAATAATTTAATAAAAAAAACTGTTTACTTATATATATATATATATATATATATATATATATATAGTCCTCATGTGCGGACCGGACATGTGTCACCTGGCGGTGGTGTGCCTATAATTTATCGGATAATTTCTAGGTGCACCGTTAGGTGACACATGTCCAGTCCACATTCTTAAAATGCAAACTAGTCCGCACAAGCACACACACATATATATATATATATATATATATATATATATATATATATATATAATTTTTTATGTATAATCACTCTTTTATATAATTTTAAAATAGTATTTCAAATAAAAGAGTAATTATAAAACTGTAGTTTAATAATGTTTAAAAAAAACAGTTTAAATACTTTTTTTATAAAAAAAGGTTAAAATAATATTTTCTTCGTTATATATATAAAAGAATAATTATATAAAAAAATATTTCTATATAAGTGTATTATAGTTTTTGGGTATAGCTAACCACACTCCAAAAATTCTTAAAACACTCCAAATACTTTTTAAAAGACGAACTTGCCCTTTGCTCTAAAGATCAAACAAATACTTTTTTATTTGTTAATTTTTTTCAATAAAGAACAGTATTTTAAACTGTTGTTTAAAACATTTTTTTATTTTTTAAAGTAAAAAAATAAGTATTTTTTATAAAAACTGTTAAAAAAACAGTTATGACAGTTTTAAAAACCTTTTTTTTTAGTTAAAAAACGGTTATGATAGTTTTAAAAAAGGTTTTATTGTTAAGATAGATTTAAAAACTAGGCAAAAAATTATCAAATAAAAAAAACTATTTTTTATATTGAAAACTGTTTTTTTTTATACTTTTTAAATAACACGATCACGACCCAAATAAAACACGACATGGCATGGAGTCGTATTTTTTTCATACCGGTGGCGAGGACCGTTATTTATTATTTCAAAAATAATATTTTTACTATTTAAAAAAATGATCTGCGTCAGCGGTATGCAAAGGCAGTCCAACCACCTCTACATACCACAGGCGCAAATCATTTTTTCTAATATGTTGGTATGCACCAGCGGTACGTATAGGCGGTATTATAAAACATTTTAAATAAAATGTACAAAAAATAAAACAGTTTTAAATAAATAATTTTAAACAATTTTTTAAGTGCTTAAAGATTTTATTTAAAACAATTTTTTTAAATAAAATCTTTAGGCACTTAAAAAATTATTTAAAACTATTTTTTTAATTTTATTTAAAATATTTTATAATACGCGATCAAAATAAAATTAACACGACATAGCACGACACACCTCAAAACCTTAATTTTACGTAAAATGAATATGACACATATGAAAGTGACATGGTACGACACAAAATCTCGTATTTTACGAAATACGAACACGACCAACTTGTCGTGTTGCATTTTAAGTGGGTTGTGTTAGTATTTGATAAAAAAATGAGACTTCATGTTGTGTCATATCACTTTTATAGGTGAAAATAAGATTTTGAGGGATGTCGTATCATTTTTATTTTGATTGGATTCGTGTTTAGTTAAAAAAATAACATATATTGTGACGCGTCACTTTTACTTGGGTCGTGTTCGTGTTTTATAAAAAAATAATATTTCATGTTGTGTTGTGTCACTTTTATTAGGACCGTGTTCATATTTGGTTAAAAAAAATTGTCGTGTCGTGTCGAGTTTCTTTTATTTGAGTCGTGTTCGATGATAAAAGATTTTATGTCATGTCATGTTGTCTTTGTATTTTTATTTTAGTTGTTTCCGTGAAAAAGTAAGATTTGGCAGTTATATATTTTGAATGGATACAGTTATATATTTTCATATTTTTAACATTCATAATTATTTTCATATGTTGTAAGGAAGTAATATACATTTAGTTATTTGTTTAATAATATATTCAGAATTCGAGTATATTTATATATATATATAAAAAGATTAAATTGTAAAGAGTACTAGATGTTTTAATTATAGTTGAAAGAGAGAATTAAAGTTTTGCAATATCTTTCTTGCTTTTAGATAATGAATTATTTAAAAAAAATGTAAAAAGCATATAGAAGAAGTTTTGTTTTATAGCAAGGATAGTTTTGTCATTATAGTATATAATTTGGAGTGCCTTAAGATTTTAAGGAGTGCCAATAAAGGCACCCTAGTTTTTTTTATATAAAAATAATATTTATAATTTTTATGTAAAGACAATGTTTACTCTATAGGAACATTCACATCTAGATCCTATTAGAATTTCTTTTAGACTTTTTTATCCCACCATGTGTTTTCCTTAAATATAAGTCCTACTCCTAATTTTTTGGAACTTTTTTTCATAATTTTACCATTTTAAAACCAACCATCCGTAACTTCCTTGAGGAAGTTACATAAATGTTTGAACCTTTTTATTCAATCTTCAAATGATTATAACTTTTGATTAACAAATTCGTTTTTAGCAAAATTAGTATTTTTGAAATCTGCTCGACGAGATCTATCAAACAAGATCCATGAAAGCTATAAAATTTCAAAGAAAAAAATTTACACAAACAGTAAACTTTACTGTGTGCACTAGAATATGAAATAATTTTATATATGTGCATTTTCACAAACAGACAGTAACATTTACTGTGATAATATTACACAGTATATATATATATATATATATATATATATATATATATATATATATATATATATATATATATATATATATATATATATATATATACTGTGTCATATGAACACAGTAAATGTTAATATTTGTGAAATGTTATAGATATAAACCTAACCCAATGCCACCCCTACTCATCTTAAATCGGAGCTCCGGTGGATCCAAACCCCATTTATCTAATATTCTCTTAATTTCAAAGGTCCGCGCCAGCGGCACCCTATGCCACTACTACCCACCAAAATCATAGCTCTGATGAAAGTCGTTGAAGCTCCGACAATGAGGGTGTGTAGTGGTGGGAATTGAATGTTGCTAGCGTAAACTTTAAAAATATGGTAATTTTGAAAAAAAAGAGGTTATGTTTGTGTGTGTGTCTATATATATATATATATATATATATATATATATATATATATTGTGTAATATTAATTAAGTAAATGTTACTGGTTGTGAAAATGCTCTCTCTCTCTCTCTCTATATATATATATATATATATATATTGTGTAATATTAACTCAGTAAATGTTATTGTTTGTGAAAATGTTATATATATAAAACTATTTCATAAATATATTAACACAGTAAGTGTTATTGTTTATGAAAATATCACAGATATAAAACTATTTCATTTTCTGGTGTGTACAATAAAGTTTAATATCTATGACATTTTTACAAACAATAGCATTTACTGTGTTATCACATTATATATATATATATATATATATATATATATATATATATATATATATATATATATATATCCAATATGCTCTTATTTTTAAAGCTCTGCGCCACCGGCACCTAGTGCCACCCCTACTCACCCCAAACCGGTACTCAAGAGGATCCAGATCCCATTTATTCAATCTTATTTTCAACGGTCTGCCCCAGCGGCACCCCATGACACTCCGGTCGATCCAAAACCCATTTATTC
The DNA here is from genome assembly GCA_949130495.1 of Sambucus nigra. Taxonomy (NCBI): domain Eukaryota; kingdom Viridiplantae; phylum Streptophyta; class Magnoliopsida; order Dipsacales; family Adoxaceae; genus Sambucus; species Sambucus nigra. Next base: position 342,931,720 of record OX422207.1, on the reverse strand, counting down.
AAAAGTCTCTTATTTTCAAAGCTCCGCGCCAGCGGCACCACATGCCACCCTTACCCCACCCCAAATCGGAGCTCTGACGAAAGTCGTTGGAGCTCCAACAATGGTGGTAAGGATTGGATGCCGCTAGCGCGAACCTTTAAATATAAGGTAATTTTGAAAAAAATGGATTTGGATATATATATATATATATAGTGTATAATATTATCACAGTAAATGTTATTGTCTGTTTGTGAAAATGTCACATATATTATACTATTTCATATTCTAGTGCATACAGTAAAGTTTATTGTTTGTGTAAATTTTTTTCTTTGGAATTTTATAGCTTTCATGTATCTTGTTTGATAGATCTCGTCAAGCAGATTTTAAAAATAGTAATTTTGTGAAAAACGGATTTGTGAATCAAAAGTTATGATCATTTAAAGATTATAAAAAAAAGTTCAACCACTTATGTAACTTCCTAAAGGAAGTTACGGATGATTAGTTATAAAAGGATAAAATTGTGAAAAAAATCCCTAAAAAGTTGGAATAAGACCTATATGATTATTGAAAAGTCAATAGAACTTATATGAATATTGGTCCGACAAATGAGAATTAAATATAATTATCTCTACTTTATAAATGAGGGAGTGGGAGTAATCTGAGATTTCTAAATGATAGAGAAAACGGAATAGAGAGAGAATGAGGTGCCAAATGATTAGGGTATTGTGGTCAAGAGTAGCAAGTTTGACTTATCAATTCTTATTTTTATGACACAAGCTACGTATATGTCTTATTAGAGCATCCGTTCTTGACGCTCGTTTTTCCATTCGCTTAAGAACCTCTCTCTCTCTCTCTCTCTCTCTCTCTCTCTATATATATATATATATATATATATATATATATATATATATATATATATATATATTATCGAGGAGATTCTAAAAATATCGGTTATGTGCTTTAAACACCAAGTATTTGATTAAAGGGTTGATCAGTCATGATTAAGAAATTTATACTCCCAATTTCTATTTTGCAAATTCTTATTCGGAGTGAAGAGAATAGTTTGAAATCCACTCAAGCGGGCCCGCCATAAATAACCCTTTGTATAAAAAACATTAATGTGCTTTTAATCTCACACTTAAAAAGCAACTAAAAATCCCATTTAACATTTTGAACAAGAGTGGCAAATATTGTTAATATTCTCTCTTTTTCGAATTTTCATGGAACTCTATTTAACGGGGAAATAATTAATTTGTATCAAAAGTAGGGAAGTTTAGAGTCTCAGACGCATTAAAACTATCATCTTGATAGAATAAATTTTTAATCGAAAAAAGCAAAGAAAGACAGTATAATAAGCGGTTTATATGATAAAAAATGTAATTCATACTTACATTTCTTACCTACATTTGTATCAGATTATTTTAACATGTTTGTACTTTTTGACTGAATGTTTGTACCTTTTTCCTGAAAATTCAAAGGTACAAATACGGGTGAAAATTCGGGCTAACGAGTCGTGTTTGGGTCTGGCCTGACACGGTACGACTTTATTTTACCAGACACGACACGACACAATGTCGTATTTTTTTCATAACACGATACGATACGAATAGCACGATAAATCAATTTCATGTCAAATGGCACGATTCAACACGACTCAACACAATAGGCCGCCTATTTTTTATATATATAAATGTCATTTTCTTTAATTTTATATTGCATGAGATATATTAATTATAAAAGGGTGGTAATCGGGTCCAATTGGGTTACTTAATCCGGTTATAATTGTATCAAAACGGGTTAATTTCGTTTTAAACCTATGGCAAACACGACACGACCCGCTATCAGGCTAGCCCAAACACGACATACCATGTTGATTTCATATCAATTTTGTGTTGAGTCGTGTCGTGCTGAAAATTATCAGCCCTAGATACAAACATGTTAAAGCCACCCATTAAGAAATATAGGTAAGTCTACCAGTCCTCTTATATATATATAAGGCGTATTAGAGGTTGACTTAGGGTCCGTTTTATTGTCATGGAATTATTTTTCGTGGAAAATATTAATTTTAATTTCTATTTTACTTTTGTTGTGCTTGATTTCAAATATATTTTATAAAAATAATAGTCATAAATACGGAAAGTGTGCCATTTTTATATCATTTTCATGAAAAATATTTCTTATCCAAACCCTAAAAAATTGATTTCCATGTAAAACTCCACAAGGAAGATCATATTAGTCTTATTTTTTTCACTCATTTTTCAACTTTACATTAAATTAAATTAATTTTCAATTATTTTTTAATTCTATTATCAAACACGCCCTTAATATTTTTCTTTGTCATTGTAGGGTTGAATAGGTGCAGAAAGAGCTGTAGATTGAGATGGTTGAATTATCTTCAGCCAAATATCAAAAGAGGGGACTTTCAATCAGATGAGGTGGATCTTATTATAAGGCTTCATAAGCTCTTAGGGAACAGGCAAGTATAAATTATACTCCTATCGTCCCCAAATTATGAGTGATCAAATTAGAAGTTCATATTATCTTTTTATATAAATTATGACTCAAATAAAAAATAGTAGGGATATTCACCATGATTAGATTTAGAAAAAAATTATTAATTTGAAACAATGCTAAAAAAAATATTGGACTCTTAATTTAAAATGAAAGGAATACATCAATGTATAATATCTTTGTACAACCAATCATTGAAAGAGAAAATATAGACAATAAAATAATTACAAAACACATAGTAAAATATATTAAACTATGCAATGACCATTATGTCAAACTCATTAAACAATCTTATTATAAAAAAAATTTACAACTATTTAAAACCACATGAGGGTGGAAAAAAAGTCTGAATAAAAGATGTCATGATAGAATTATTTATTATATTAGTCCATATAGTTATTGACATAGTCATTTCCCATTTAATGACACAAAAGATGGCTAGTGCTTATTTTTATATGCAAAAATAAAAATGAAAATGAATTTTTTTTATATGGTAAAGTATGAAACTAGGAGACTGCGCAATAATTTATTTATTTGTTAAAAAAATGCTAAATTTGAAGTATAATAATGTCGTTCAAAGTAAGAAGGGATTGAATTGAACTTGCTTTGACAAAAAATGATAATTACTTTAAACAATCAAAAAAGTAAACTAATTACTTGAAAAGTTTACACAAATTTGCAGGCAATTATAAAAACACTCGTAAAATATTATTTCTTAAACAATTATGGCAATAAAATTATCATTTTAACAAAAGCACCTCAACTTAATCCTCATCTATCCATTCCTCTCTCCTTTCGCCGTGATTTCACCACAGTCGTTCACTGACAGATCACTGGCAGCCAGCAGGTTGTTGGAGAATTGGGGGGGGGGGGGGGGGGGGCGGGGGGGGGGGGGGGGGGGGTGGTGTTGAGTTAAATCATCACTGTTTCGAGTCAACCTACAGTGTTAGACTAAATTCGCTACATGTGTATATTAATTTAGTGCGCAACCATTATGTTTGAATGTGTTACATTTAATAATATATACCTCTTTTCCACCATTCTTTTGGTGGTGTTGCTCGAGTAAGATTCATGGTGAAGAGACACTATACTAGAACACATTTTGTGGAAAGAGATAATAACAAGAAAATTGTTTCCGTAGCCTTAACATGTGATCATTTTCGTGTCCCTTGGACTATCTATATTCTTAATATTGTAACTAAAACAAAAAAAATCTATACTCTGAATTTGTATTTAGATGGACAATGAATGATGTCATTCGGGTATTATATATAGAACTAACGTACAATTCCCGTGAAGCGCAACCGTTTACCAATGAAACTTCAAATCGATGATTATAAAAACTTAAATGAGTTTATTACTTACAAAAATACAATGTAGCCATAAAATGATATGGTGGTCAAATATAAGTCAACGTCTAAAAATGTTTCTCGCAAAACCATAAACACCTTTTAAGAAGATCTCTTGAAATAGAGTTATTAAAGAAGAGGGTAATTGGTATCAAGTCGACTTGATCAATGGTGCAAAAGATTTTTGACTCGATAAATGATGTCAAATGTCTTATTTGTCAACTCAAGGCAATAAAATGATCAGCATACCATCAAAATATCTTTTACAGTTAACTACCTCGTTTTCGCAAAAAAAAAATATACTAAATCTTTACAAGTCCATAACTTCAAATTTATAAATTCCAAATTCACAAAATTTATATATTTAAAATATGCTTGTCAAGATCTATCAATTAACACCCATATTCGATGTTTTTTGACGAAAAAAATGAAATAGATAAATTTGCAGTTTTTGTAAAGCCTCCATTTTTTTCCTGCAAGAAACATCATTTTTTTCGACGAAAAATCTTCTTCTCAATCAATGACTATTATGCCGCTGGCGCAGACCAGAAAAGAAAACAAATAGAAGAGAGAGAGAGAGAGAGAGAGAGAGAGAGAACATGTTGTGGGGTGGTGGGGCTTCTAGAGAGAAAGATAGTGATTATGTGTTTATTTTTAAAAAGAGAGAAAATGGATTGGGAGTGGTGGTGATGAGTAAATTTTTCTAAATATATGTACTCTATAATGAAAAAGGACTTGGTCTATTAAATAAAAGTCAATGTAATTTTTTGCATTTTTGACCCAACAAATAAGAGTATCCCATAATAATGACTTAAAAAAAGAACACGAAAAGAGTTATGAACAATTACCAGCTTTTAGAAACTCTAGTTGTGTCTTGCTTGTTGAGACATAAAGCTCCACATAGAAAAATTAGAGCATTGCACCATAACATATAAGATCCTGATGCCCCTCCACCCATCGCCAATTGATTTTGGATTGGATGTTCCAATATTTAAGATGATATCAGAACAGGCAATGTGACTCAAAGGGCTATTTATTCCACGCCAACAAATAAAAAATATGTCCATGTGATGCTCAATTAACGCCACACGTGAGGGGGGCCATTGAGACATAAAGTTCCACATGAAAAAATTAGAGTCTTGCGCCACAAAATATAAGATCCCTGGGCCCCTCCACCCTTTGCCCATTGGTTTTGGGTTGAGTGATCCAATATTTAACAATGCTTATCTTCTTATATATTTTTGGACATTGTTAGTCCCAAGCCCGGCTAAAGGAGGACGATTACGTTAGGTTGCTGAAAACCAGCATAAAACTTTTCAAATCCTTACGAATATTAATCTTATGAATATACGCACTAATACTAGGGGATTCCCCTTAAGCAATGCATTACCCCTGCTAGCTGTCTCAAAAAATAGGTAAGGGGTGTTGCGCCTGCCATTGGGTGTCTCGAAAATAAGCAACAAGAGTTGCATTGGTGCCCTAGTTGATGAGAAAAGATAGAGAAATAAATTATACATGGTTTAAATTATATTATACAGAAAAACATAAAAATAGGAACATAATCGGAATAATCGTAAATAAGAACCTTAGGTGTGATTTCATAACTGTTGTTTGGAAATGTGATATACTCATACTTGTAAAACTAGTATTAGGTGGAAATATAAATAATATTGTTAGTGCTTAAGCACCCCAAGTGGGATTAAATGATTATACTAAAGTACAATTTTGGGAACAAATGGATGAATTAATTTAAGAAATACTCATAGTCAAGAAAATCTATACAGGGGGGGAGATTTTAATGGTCGTACATGAGCAGATCATGTAGTATATAAGATAGTGCATGGAGGATATAATTTGGAGATGGAAACGTCGGTGAAGAGCCTATCTTATATTTTGCAATGACTTATAATTTTATACTAGTAAATACATATTTTATAAAAGGTTCGAACACATAATAACTTATAAAAGTGGAATGCATAAGAGCCAAATATAAGTTTTCATTACTAGAAAATGAGACTAATTAATATGTAAAGATTACAAGACTATCCTAGGTGAGAGCGTAACCTCACACTATAGGATAATAGTGTTAGATAAAAATATTAAAAATCAATTACGAGTGTGAAAAGAGAAGAGTAAGCCATGAATTAGGTGGTAAAACTTAAAAGAAGAGAAATTATAACTATTCAAAGATAAAATATTAGATGAAGCGTCATAGATTACCGAAGATGAGACTAACATAATATGAGATAAGATGGTCACATGCATTAGGAGAATGCCGAATGAAATTCTTGGAAAATTAAAAGGCATGGGCCATAATCTAAAGAAACTTTGTGGTGGAGTGAAGAATTATATATATAACAAAAATCAAAAGGGAGTGCCTTAAAACATGACAAATAACTAAAAACGAAGAAAATTTTAAAAAATATAAATGCTCTAAACAGGAAGTTAAGAAATTGAAAGAGATGCTAAGTTAAAGACGTACGATGATATTTATACAAAATTAGGAAGAAAAAAATGGGAAAAACTATTTATAAGCGTGCTAAACTTAGGTACAAAAAGCCAAAAGATTTAAATAATATTGAGTATATTAAAAATGATGATTCGAGAGTCTTACTCAATGAGGATGGGATTATGAAAAGATGAAAAAACTACTTCGAGAGGTTATTAGGGGAGATAATGGGAGTAGATTAGATATAAAGGAACTTAGGGAGAGTTGAGAAAATATATTTTTTTCACAAAATTAGAACAACAGAGGTTATGATTGTTTTTAAAAAAATGAAAATGGGGAGGGCTTTAGGACTATATGGTATCCCTATTGAGAATTAAAAGTGTTTAGGGTAGGTACGAGTGTTTTGGCTTATAAAATTATCTAATAGAATTATAATGACTAATAAGATGCTGAGTGAATGGAGAAAGAGTATTTTACTACCTATTTATAAAAATAAATGGGACATACAAAATTGTTCAAATTATTATGGTATTACGTAAATGAGTCGTATAATGAAACTTTGGAAGAGAGTGATTGAATATAGATTGTGATTGAAAACAATAGTATGTGATAATCAATTTGGGTTATGCCTAGGAGGTTAACAATGGAAGCAATTTATTAATTAAGAAAATTAATGAAGATGTATTGGAAAAAAAAAAATAAGGACCTTCATATGTTTTTTATAGATTTGGAGAAGGCAAGTTATATGATACCAAAAGATATAATATAGTGACTTCTACATAAAAAGGTGTGACTCATAGATATAGTTATGTGATCAAGGATATATATGATGGGGCATGAATATAGTAAAAACATTAGCTGGAAAAAGTAGTAAATTCTCAATTATTGTATGTATGCACACAGGTTCAGTACTAAGTCCTTATCTCTTTGCTCTTGTTATCGATGAGTTGACTGGACATATACAAGATGAGGTGCCATGGTGTATGCTATTTGAAGATGATTTTATTTTAGTGGATGAGACTAAGACAAGGATTAATGTTAGATTGAAATTATGGAGAGAAACTCTACAAACAAGAGAATTTAAAATAAGCATGACTAAAATAGAATATGTGGAGTGCAATTTTAGTAGTAATAGGAGGACAAATGAGGATTTGGTGAAATTGGAGGGTCAAGGAGATTTCTAGATTTAATCATTTTCATTATTTAGACTCGATTATCCAAAAAAAAAAAAAATAGAGATATTAGTAATGATGTTACCGATTAGATTAAAGAATGTTGGATTAAGTGGAGAAGTACTTCCGTCGTATTGTGTGATAGGGGTATACATTTGAAGTAAAAATAAAAAATTTATAGGATGACCATTAGACCTATCATGTTCAATAGGATAGAGTGTTGGACAATCAAACAACAAAATATGCATAAAATGAGTGTGGCAGAGATGTGAATGCTAAGATGGATTTGTGCTAAAATTCAAAAGGGTAAAATTAAAAATGAACTAATTTATGAAAGGGTAAAAGTAGCTCCTATAGAAGTTAAATTGAGTGAAAATCGACTTAGATGGTCTGGAAACATCAAGTGTAGACCAGTGGATACCTCCGTAAGGAAGAGTGATTTCGTTAGTATTTAGGGTAACACAAGGGGTAGAGACAGGTCTAAATTGACTTGGTGAGATATTATAAAAAAAGATATTATATCATATGGTTTAACCAAAGAAATTGCACAGAACATAATGAAATGAAAAAAATAGTATTCACGTAGCCGACACCAAATAATTAGAAATTTTTTGTTGTTGTGTTGAGTAGCTTCTTTTATGACAAACCACATAATATATAGAATGGTAAAAATACATAAACTTTATGGCACACCAGCACCCTTAAACTATTTCTCTTTTAAAAATTGCAATTTTGTTTTATGCTGAAACTATTTCTGAGCTATGAGTGAAATCTAGAAACAAACCTTTCAAGACTATCTAAGAAACATATGACACGGGGACTTAAAATTCAGTATGGTTTTGCGGATTCATTGTAAATGGATAGATTTCAAATATTAAATAGACAAATTAAAGAAAAAATAATAAACATATGTATACCAATGTCACTCCATAATATAATGGAACCAATGTATTACTAATAATATAAAAAGCATGATTGTATCTAGAATATACAAATTACAGTGGTTTTTAAAACTTGAAATATGGTAACATTGTTGAAAGGACATTTTAGAAGAATAAATTAAAAGGTTATGATTTGACCAAAAATATAACAATATTCTTGAAGTTAAAATTTTCACAAGAAGAAATACATTCAGGTTCCTGTATAAAGTTAAATGCCGTTTTGTACAAGGATCCAAAATAATCTGAGTAGAGGATGTAATTGTGCACAAAATCACCACCACCTTTGTTTCTATCAAATCCCAAAAATTAAATTGTGCAGGCTTTAACCATCGAATTCCCTCTTATTTATATTCTTTTATAGCTGGTAAATTATACCGTTGCGATATATTATTTATTTTTTATATGTTCCTTCTCCTTCGCAATTATCGCCACCGTCGAATTAATCCTCATAGGGTTTCTTCTAAATCAAAGAAGGTAAAAGTTAAATATGTATGGTAACGTAATGATACTCTTATCGGGAGATAGTACCGGGCTAATACCGAATGTGCTTTATATGCCTTGTACCCTCGAGGGATCCACACCATAGTACAAGCCATATAAAGCGCATTCGGTACTAGCGCGATACTAACTCCGGATAAGAATAACATTTTTCTTCATAATATATTATGTAGATTATACCAACAACTGAACATCACTTTTGATGCCATCATGGTTGCCAATGGACTCTACGAAATCTATAGCTTGTTCTTATGGCAAGCAGAGTAACTATTCAATGCCATAATTAATGACCGACACGCAACGTAAAATTAAATATAGGAACAAAGCTATATAAGAGAATCATTTGCATGTATATATCTATCATACAACCTTATAAAATAACACTTTCGTTATAGTTGTTGCTATGTAACACTCAATAGATAATTCAAACTTAAACTTTTCATAATTGCTTTCAATTTTAGCAAATAAACAGTGTCAAATCACAATATATATATATATATTCAAACATGACATCAAAAGATTAAATAGAGATGTGTATATATTTGTATTTATAATTTAAAGAAATTAACTAATGAAAGTAAAGCTAATTTAGAAAATGTTATTAAAATGTAAATGGTCTTCAAATAAGCATCACATTACTATAAATTTAAAAGCATCCTCTAAATGATAAAGTGTGAGAATATGTCTTACAATTATTTGATAGAACATAACACTTGAACTAAAAGGCCGAAACCGAAAAATAGCGTTGCACATCCCAGAAGCACAAAACCCAAATACACCAAAGTAACATAAAAATGCAATTACATATATTTATAGATTACTTGTGTAGCACAACATATTCGTAGCTCTACATGGCATGTATGTGTTTGGCAAATATCAGAAAACGAGAAAGAGTTGAGAATTGGAGTGTGGTGCAACGTAGATAATCAGATTTGGTGATGTTTTAATTGAAATACAAATTACAGATTCATAGATCCAATAATAAACAAAAAGGTAAAATCAAAAGATATATACAACATACCTAAAACTAAAACTGAGTGGGGATAAAAGAATCGGTAGTATAAAGAGACAACGAGAGTTGATAGTACAGAGAAGAATTATACCTGAAACTAAGTGGTGATAAAAGAGTCGGGAGTAGAGAGATAGGAATCGTTATTGGGGAGGAATAGATTCTAATCTCGCGCGACACGCGTGAGCTATGTATGGCTTGTTGTGCCCTCTATATGATAAGAGTAACTACAATTAGACTTTGGAAAACACGTAAGAAATGAGCAGTTATCATTCTTATATGTGACTTATTGCCTACGAAATACCAAAATGACTTGGTTAAGGGGTGGTTTGTTCATCTGCTAATTTGTGACATGTGAGTTAAGGATACTATACTCCTGTAGAACTTGAGGGAATGCTAATTCCCTCAGTTTCTAAGATTTTACACAAATAAAATTAAGAAACTATTGTGATTTCCTTAAAGCACTTTTAGATTTATTTAATATAATAATATAAACTGCATATACATGTTTAATTTCCTTCCATACATGTTGTTCTTCCTCCCACCAAACCACATACATATTCATTTTTTTTTGCTCCATGCACTCAAACTTAGTTACCTTTATGCTATCCTTTAACAGCAAAAGCTATTATTGCGGGACAATTTCACATAAAGTATAACATGAAGACATAGTGATAAGATCCCATTTGGTCAAACTATTATGTGTAAAATTTTGTCATGAAATTACATTTTTATAGCATCACTCAAAATATAAATCCAGCATATAAATAAAAGAATCTCCCAAGTCAATATTCAATTTGATGATATGCGGGATTGTTTAAGAAGCCATTTGTCATGTGCTTGTATAATAGTGATTAGAAGCCATGAATGTAAATTGTCCTACATAATGTTGTTATACCAACATTCTAACCCATTGACCCCATTAAAAACACACCTTCTGCCATACTCATAAATATACTAAAAGAAGAAAGTGGAAATTTTAGGTCTTGTTTTATCAAAATAGATGGAATGTAAAAAAAACTAAACTAATAATTAAGAAAATCAATTAGCATTTTCACCACCACTAACCAAAAAATTCAATTTGATTTATAAAACTACTTTTATTTGTATTTGTTAACTACTTAGGTACTTTTGCTTCTGGCAATGGTATACAACAGGGGATATACATATATTTTTAAAAACTATCTTTTAAACTACTTAATTTGTAACTGTACAAATAACTCATTTGTAAATATTTGCATATTAGTGTTCTTTCTTACTAACTATACTCACATTTCATTGCAATTTCAGTAGAAAATTCTTAAACATATATCATCCCTCAAACTAATATAATAATATAACTCAAGATGATAGTTGGGAATTTTAAAATATGAATATGTTGTGAGAGAGATAAGAGGTAGTTATGAAAAAAACATAGATTTGATTAAGAGAGACATACGTAAGGAAAGTTCTGTCGTAGCTTCGGCAGCAATGGTCATAATTTAAGGCTTGCAGTTGAAGGTATGAGAAAAGAGGTTGATACAAGTTCATATAAAGGTTGGGATCAGTTGAAATTAAAATTGGGACTTCTAAGATCTGAACCAATCCTATGGGAGGTGAAGGGAACTGTAGTTGGCTAGTTGGAGGCAAGGCTGCAATCATACTGACGAAGAAAGAAATCGTGAAGAGAGAGAGGGGTGAAGCTAAAGAAACACATGAAATTAATAAAAGAAAAAAAAAATCCTTATCCCATAAAGATAGAGAGGAGTTGTGTAAATGGACAAATTGATACGCTTCTTTTACGGTAATAGGGTGAAAGTGGATTAGTCTTAATTTCAGCTTCATTTTCCAGCCATATGATGAAGACACACTAGGGAACACCACATTGGGTTACTAATGTTTGATAGATAAGGGCTACTCCGTGGGTCGTTTGGTTTCCTTGGGAAAACCAAAGAATTACAGAGGTTTTGGATGAAAAACAAGGAAGTTTGACAAATAAGTCTTATTTACATAAAAGATTTTTTAATTAGTCTTATCAAAACAAAACTTTTTCATTAAGATCTATTTATGTATGTAGCGAATATTCAATATATATTTATAAGGGTCATTTACTATTTAGGGTACTTTTTTTTATAGTATTTATGACTTGAGGTATGTTTTCTATTATAATTGGATGGATATTATTTTAATGGCTTGAGTTAAAACGTCTAAATGATGTTGTATCCCTTCTTATCAACTACCAAAAACACCCTTAATATCTAAATATGGACATAACAACTCTATTTTTAAAACCCTGATATCCTCTCTCTCTCTCTCTTACCCACCGTAGTACCCCTCCCCGCTACTCCCCTCTCCTTCGCCCCATATTGCCACGGCTCCCCCTTGCCCCCTTCTGCCTCCCCTCCCCCTTTCCCTTCGCTACCTCCAAATCGGTCACTACATTCTAAAGAAAAACCATTCCCAAACTGGAGTTGGGCCTTCTCTGCAAAAAAAAAAAAAAAAAAATTCGAAAATGGTTGATCAGATGAAATTGTTCCTGGTGGGTTTTGAGATTCTGAGATTTTGAGGTTATAATATTTGGGTTTTGTTGGCAAGAGACAAGAATGGGATTAAATGACCGTGGGCCATGAATGGAATCATAGCTAACTATTCTTTTGGACTTGTTTCCACTTGAACTTTTTTGAGTAATGAGTTAAATGGTAGTGACATGAATTGGCCCCAAACAGTTAAGTTTATATTGTTTTTTTATTTTTTGTAATTTTCAATTTTCAATTTTTTTTTTGTAACGTACTGTTTTTTTTATTTTCAATATTTTCTACAGTTTTTTAATTTTTAGTAATTTTTTGTAAATTAAATTTTTAAAGAAAATCTTAATAATTTTTTACAAAAATTGTATTGTAACACCCCGCTCAATTAAATATCGGGTAATCAGTCATATACCCAATTAATTCAGAGTATACAGTTGGTTCATTCTTAGTATCACTATCGAAAAAAATTTTCTTTTTGTTAATCAATTAAGCCGGTGTTAAAAAAACTTTCAAATTTTAATTAAATACAATCTCATTTTACCATTACAAATAATTTCATGTAATCCATTTCACAATAATGCATAATAGATAAGTAACATCACAACTGAATTAAATGTAACTGGAATAAACTCTCCCCAGTTTTTATATCTCCCAATTTTTATATCTCAATACAACAATCCCAATAAACTGAATGTATCAAAATTGACATAAGTAATACCACTTTCTGAGATAGAATCGAAATAACTAGAATACTTGGATGATATGCACTACATGAACTAACTACTACTGATGTATGAATCAAGAGAATGAAAACGCCTATACATTGTCTGCAACTCCATAGCATCCATAGTACATCAAGTATCCAATCCTCTATGCCTGGCGTTCCTGTGATTGGACACCTAATATAGAAGATACAAGGAAGGCGAGAATATACAAGAAAACGGGTCAGAGCCTGATGGTAAAATATTTTTAAAAATAGTAAGTGATTAACAAGTGAAATTAAGCAATTATTATGTACATGTTATATTCTCGAACTCTCTCTTGAGATTCTCACCTCTCATCTAGTGTGCACGCCTAACGTACTTTCAAACCATACTAGTTGTTATTCCCATGCTAACTAGTTCTTTCGAGTCTAACATCTAAACATAGCCCAATATCCTTCCCACGTAGTTCTCTCTCTCTCTCTCTCTCTCTCTCTCTATATATATATATATATATATATATATATATATATATATATATTTGTTATCATGTCAGGGTACATATCGTTATGCTATCATGTCCGGGTACATATCGTTATTGTACAAAGGACCATTGGTTCAGTATCTCACTTTCACCATCATCACAAATCACACATATTGGAGGCGAATATAGTTCCAAGTCTATGGGCTACGCACATACCTACGCACCCATATGACGGTCATCACTATCATTATCACAGATAGTATGTACGTAGGTTCTATATTCTGAGGCACAAGTTAAAAATCCCCCCGAAAGGCTCATCAGGATATGACTGTTCTCAACGCGCGAACCTCCCATAGATAGCAAGTAGGCTAGATATGTAATACACATAACTCATCATATAGGTATACACTATATATATATATATATAATACACATAACTCATCATATAGGTATACACTCAACCTATATGGGATAAGCACATCTCATATTACAAGTCTCATACGTAGTATACTTATATCTCGAATATCATATATATCATGGTATTTTAAACCTCAATTATATTATAGGTATTCGCTCCACCTATGTACATATACATATATATATATATATATATATATATATATATATATATATATATATATATATATATATCAACAAATGGGTATACTCTCATCCCATATACAAATCTCACACGTAGTATTCAAGTTTATCCCATAAACTAATAATTCACATTTTATTCACATTTCCCATTACTCTTAACATCTCTTGTTAACCGAAAGGATTTAATTAATTATTCCAGAAGCTACCTTCAACCCATACTTATTGGTCCAAAATCCAGACTCATTATAACAAGCCCAGATTATATTTTAATTCCCAATAATCCCTTTTCTCAATAAAGTTACATTCTTCACAGAATTATAAAATTACAATTTCAGGCTTTTCTGCTCCGATTTTGAAAAAACTTAAAACTACAAAGTTGCGCAGAACGATATTTTATAGAACAAGCACAATACCAATATTCGCTTAAAACAGTCCTAAAATGATCATACAATGTTCGTCCTTTTTCTACATATTTCTACCTGTTGGTTGTAACATAATTCATCATCAAAACCTTTACCAAATGATAACAAACTCTAATTAATCTCAAATGATATACCCAAGTATGTACATGATTTATGGCTTCAAAATCATCATGTAATTTCAATTAATCATGCTAATCCCCTTTTAAATTAGAAAATCTGCATTTTATCATTCTTACTCAAGAACACGTATAAATTCCAAATTTCTTCATCAAATAAACCCAAGTTTCGTGATGTTAATTCTAATATAAACAAGGGATTAATCCTACATGGTTGCCATTTCAAGGATTAAACGAAAATCATCAAAATTCATCTTTGATTTATAAAACTTAAAAACAAATCTTTTCTATCTACCATCCTCGTGGCAAATTTCCTAACTGACCTAAACCATCAAACAACTTAGTCTTGAAGTTAGAACTCCAACATTTATTTACCTCTAAAATATGTACTATGCCACAATTCTCAGTTATGGAAAATACTACAATCCAACTATCTATGGCGCCCATACACCCTATGTTGTTTACATTTCATCATATGATCTAAATGGATGTGATATCCTACACTAGACGTGATTACTCTATAAGGTTACACTTTACCAACTTACTACTTATAATATAATCCGTATCCCACTGGTTTTCACATTCACATTTGGCAACTCCACTGACCTCAAATCATACCATAACCCATAACTCTCAGTTTTAATAGATACATATTATAACAAAGATTCTAAACCCATATCCTAAAGGCCCAACTTACTTTGACTCCAAACGTTCGCTAGTTTCATGGGTGGGGTGTCTTGCAAAGCGAAATTCAAACAAAGAACCCCCCGATACACTACTGCCTAACCTAGTCGGTCGTCGAAACCCTTCAGGTCCTTAGTCCATAGTATGTACCTTCCCAACAGGTTTTGTCTGTTTATATGAAAGTCTACTCATCCACTCTCATGTCCCTCAAAGATAATATTATACATGGCGCTCTCACTAACACAAGTTCTTGGTGCTACAAAATAACGAGAAATATTTCTCTCTGCACGAATTAAGAACACAATATATCATGAATCACATCAGTAGCAAGTCCCTAGACACCGGCATAATCAAAGATGCCAAGTATAGAATGCCATCTATAAATTTATACACTTAGGCCCAACCTTATTTCAGGTGGCCCCTAACAGAATTATTACAGTTCACTCTGAAATAACAAATACGATAGTCTTATTACATAATTTATCATCATTTCAATACTCGAAAATCAGTCACTACACATTACCGTAATAAATCCTACATTCCTCACTCACAAATGTAGTATATAATAACATAATTCTTAATGATCCTACCCGTTTCTCCCCACGGGTGTCAACAACGGGTTTTTCTACCCCATAAACATATATGGTGATATCTATACCTAGGATTCACATCTACTGTTCCCAATCTCATGGGTCCCACTCACTTTCTATGGACTCATTCAACATTAGTTGCCCCAGTTTTTTTTCCTACACATGGAACAACTTTTCATGTCATTTTCCTTGTCCCTAGTCCTACAAACCATTTTGAACCTAACAATACTAGCATCAATTGTTGCTCTTATGATTTCTTTGGATCCACTTTCCCTATGGAACTCGTTATTGACTATACTAGTCTTGAATGAATCCACCTCCACTTAGTAGATATTCAATTAAACCATATATATGGGTCCCCCCCCCCTACTAGGTATGCCCCTAAGTGGTGTTCTACTATCCCCGTTCACCTTAGTCTCACTTTTCGACTAAATTTTCCAACACCCTTGACTCCCTTCTCACGGAAGCATTGATATTGATTCATAAACTTACACCCTTGACGACATCATCACTAGTCATCTAATTACAATTTTTCCATTTACACATGGGTATATAAATCACGAACTCTTCAACAAAAAGTAACTCATTTTTTTCAGGTACATCCCATTTATGATGAGGTCCAAAATTTCATAATTTCATTCACATCTCCGTTACAACAGTAGATGAACGATTTCACGATCAAACCATTCCCTAAATTCCATATTTAACTCAATGCCAACTTCTTTATGTACGAAGTCTAATGTCCATCACTTAAGATTGCACTTATGAGCGAAATGTTGTCGAAAATTCTTAAATCCTGGGTCTTGCTACATTTCACCCTATACAATTGCATTTGGATTTCTACTTCCATTAGCCCCTCACTTTTCTTCCTTTACACATTTTATAAATGTTCTTTTTTTTTTATAAATCCTTCCAACTCCACGACCCTTTACCGATAATGCTGGGTGAGTCTGGAACGGCACCATCGTCACCAACAACAGTGTTTAAGGAAACTACAGTTTCCAAGCGATTTCTTTATCGTCGTCAACTTGAACAATAATTATGGTGAATTTTACCTCTATCAACATTTACACTAAGTCTCCTATTAAGCCTTTTCCTACTGCATTTTGTCCAACGACCTTCGCTTATCGTCCTATCTGTTCGGCGTACGAAGCCCGACCGAACCTATACAAGAATTTCACCACTTATGTTTAATAGCAAGAGAACATAAATCTTCATACGTGAATGAATACAACAATCATAATCATAAGGCTCTACATCAAAGGATGCTACACTGAAACATAGATCGCTGTACAGATCCTAAGGACTCTAGAACCTGATGCTCTGATACCACCTATACCGCCTCGCTCAATTAAATACCGGGTGATCAGTCATATACCCAATTAAATCAGAGTATACAGTTGGTTCATTCTTAGCATCACTATTGATAAACATTTTCTATTTGTTAATCACCTATACTCAATTAAGCTGGTGTTAAAAAAACTTTCAAATTTTAATTTAATATAATCTCATTTTACCATTGCAAACAATTTCATATAATCCATTCCACAATAATGCATAATAGATAAGTAACATCACAACTGAATTAAATGTAACTGGAATAAACTGAATGTATTAAAACTGATATAAGTAATACCACTGTCTGAGATAGAATCGAAATAATAAAAATCCTTGGGAGACATGCCCTACATGAACTAACTACTAAGGATGTATGAATCAAGAGAATGAAAGCTTCTAAGCATTGTCTGCAACACCATAATATCCATAGTATGTCAAGTATCCAATCCTTGATGCCCGACATTCATGTGACTGGGCACGTAATATAAAAGATACAATGGAGGCGAGAATATATAAGAAAACGGGTGAGATCCCGATGGTAAAATATTTTTAAAAATAGCAATTGATTGACAAGTGCAATTAAGCAATTATTATGTACATGTTATATTCTCAAACTCTCTCTTGAGATTCTCACCTCTCATCTAGTGTGCACGCCTAACGTACCTTCAAACCATACTAGCTATTATTCCCATGCTAACTAGTTCTTTCTAGTCTAACATCAAAACATAGCCCAATATCGTTCCCACGTATTTCTCATGCAATATATATATATATATATATATATATATATATATATATATATATATATATATATATATATATATATATAACACTTCACCCCGAGACTTAGCTGCGATGCATGCATACTCTCCTATCATGTCCGGGTACATATCGTCTCTGTACAAAGGACCATTGGTTCCGTATCTCACATCAACCATTATCACAAATCACACGTATTGGAGGTGAATATAGTTCCAAGCTTATGGGCTACGCACATACCTACGCGCCCATATGACTGTCATCACTATCATTATCACAGATAGTTCGTACCTTGGTTCTATATTCGGAGGCACAAGTTAAAAATCCCCCCCAAAGACTCATCACGATATGACTGTCTTCAACACGCACACCTCCCGTCGATAGCAAGTATGCTAGGTATGTTATATACACCAATCATTATATAGGTATACACACTCTCTCTCCCTCTCTCTCTCTCTATCTATCTATATATATATATATATATATATATATATATATATATATATATATATATATATATATATATATATATATATATATATATATATATATCAACAATAGGGCATAAGCACATCCCATATTACATGTCTCATACGTAGTATACTTATATCTCGAATATCCTACATATCATGGTATTTTAAACCTCAATTATATTATAGGTATTCGCTCCACCTACGTATATATATCAACAAATGGGTATAGTCTCATCCCATATACAAATCACACACGTAGTATATTTCAAGTTTATCCCATAAACTAATAATTCGCCTTTTGTTCACATTTTCCATCACTCCTAACATCTCTTGTCAACCGAAAGGATTTAATTAATTATTCCAGTAGCTGCCTTCACCCATACTTATTGGTCCAAAATCCACACTCATTATAACAAGCCTGGATTATATTTTAATTCCCAATAATCTCTTTTCTTCATAAAGTTACATTCTGTCCAGAATTACAAAATTATAATTTGAGGCTTTTCTGCTCCGATTTTGAAAAAACATAAAACTACAAAGTTGTGGAGAATGCGATTTTATACAACAAGCACACTGCGAATTTTCACTTAAAACAGTCCTAAAATTATCATACAATGTTCGTCCTTTTTCTACATATTTCTACCTACGGGTTGTA
This sequence comes from Sambucus nigra, assembly GCA_949130495.1. Classification (NCBI taxonomy): domain Eukaryota; kingdom Viridiplantae; phylum Streptophyta; class Magnoliopsida; order Dipsacales; family Adoxaceae; genus Sambucus; species Sambucus nigra. The sequence continues at coordinate 342,912,483 of OX422207.1, read as the reverse complement.
ATGTAATTCATCCTCAAAACCTCTACCAAATGATCCCAATCTCCTTATAATTCATCCCAAATGATATACCTAAGTATGTACATGATTTTTACCATCAAATCATATCAAAATCATTGTGGAATTTCGATTAATCATGCTAATCCCATTTTAATTCAGAAAATCTGCATTTTATCATTCTCACTCAAGAACACGTATAAACTCTAAATTTTTTCATCAAATAAACCCAAGTTTCATGATGTTAATTCTAATATCAACAAAGGATTAATCCTACATGGTTTCCATTTCAAGGATTAAATCAAAATCGTCAAAATTCATCTTTGATTTATAAAAGTTTAAAAAAAAAATTCCTATCTACCAAAGATAACGTAAATGCTATAGATTGCAAGAGTTAAAACATTTTCCTTTGATTTCGTAGGTCTGAACCTTTGGATAAGATGTTGATATGGTGTTCCTCTCTTTTTCAATCACTCTTCGGTGGCGGTGGTGGTGGTGCAAGGTGCCTTTGTCCTTTGGTTTTCCTAGAACAACCCTTCCTCTCCTAGAGAAATCTTTCCCTTTCCTCAATGGATGTCTCTTAGAGTTTTGGTGAATAAACCTTTGGCTAACATATATCTTAACTTATATAAAAATACCCAAATTTCGTAAGTACTATTCATCTCCCAAGTAAAATGACCAAAACACCTCTTTGGGGTGTCTATTCGGTTCCAAATTGACCCGAGACCCAAATCAAACCCCTGGGTAGACTTTTCTGACTATTTAAATCCCTTCGGACACTTTGGCGCACTCGAAATGACCATTCAAATGACATAAAAATAATTTACTTTTCATTCCATTTAATTATAGCCCCGACACGACTCACACGCGCGTCCCGACTTAATTACCGTAATTGTCGTATTTATAAACCTCGACAATTTTTTATAAAGTCATATTCATTTTTTACTTTTAATCGCTACGTAATATTTTATATCAATCACATATAACTTTATTCTAGTAATATTCAATTAGGATTAATTTCAATTATTTTCACATAAAAAATTTCAATTAATCCCCATTGATTTAACCCATTTACTTTTAATTTATCTCATTTTAAAAGTCATTAAAATACGGGGTATTACATGTATTACTTTAAATCCAGTATTTTCAGATTTGTATAAAAAAATTATTTTAGAAAACACGCATTTTTAAAACAATTGTTAAAGAATTATTTTTAAAGCAGTTATAAACACGTTATTTAAAAAAAATGTTTATAAAAAATTATTTTAAAAATAATTTTTAAAACTGTTTGAAAAAAACATTATTAAGAGAGTTACAATATTTTAAACGTTTTCATAATTATTTTTTTTTAAATTATAGAAACACTAATTTTATTGTAAAAACATTATATATTTTTTTAAAATCAGTTTATATATTTTGAAAATATATAAAGAGTTTATATATAAAAATAAGTTTATATATAAAAATAAACAATTTAAATATAAAAATATTTTTTTAAATGCATTTTAATAAGTTTATATGTAAAAATCAGTTTATATATTTTTTAAATGTATAAGCAGTTTTAAAAATTTATAGATAAAAAATCAGTTTATATATAAAAGTATGTTTATATATATGAAAAATAGTTTATCCATAAAAACAGTTTGAAAAAACATTTAAACATATATATATATATATATATATATATATATATATATATATATATATATATATATATATATATATATATATATATATATATATATATATATATATCACTGTTCTAAAAAACCCGCCTAGGCTCCGCCTAGCACGCCTAGGCTCCGCCTAGGCTTGAGGCTTGGGAGAAACGCCTCGCCTTAAGATTTTGACGCCTTATGCTTGGTAAAACCCTTAAGGCGTACTTTTTCTCTAAAAACAACAATGCTTTAGTGAAACGATATCGCCTTTTAAAGATTTTTTTTACAAACCGGACCATTAACTCATCCAAAATAATCAAATAGTATTTTTATTTGCAAATATTCGGACATATTTTTATGATATGTACAATTTTAGTATTTTAATAACCTTGTTATGGTTAAAAAATATTAAAATATATTAAAAAGACCTAAACGCCTTTTCACGCCTTTTTACGCCAAGGGTCGCCTAAGCTTCTAAGGCTTAAGGCTTGGCCTCCACGCCTCGATCACGACCCGCGTTTTTTAGAACCTTGATATATATATATATATATATATATATATATATATATATATATATATATATATATATATATATATTACTGTATTCGGGGATAAAGTTGTCTTTTTATTTAGAAAAAAGTTGGTCAACTGACGGTTCAGTGAGTCAGCTAACGGGTTCCGTTAGTTATGAATCTAACCAATTAATACGAAACTAACATACTGCAAGTCACAAATATTATAAACATACGTACTCCAAATAGTAAATGGCCCTTTTTATAAATAGGACCTATCGGAGCAAAGATCTTTCTTAACGAGACATGTTGGTGCAAAAAAAAGATCATAGAAACTATTTGACTACATAATTTGTAAATGGGATTAAGGGGTGAAAAAACCAAAATAAAGACTTATTGGGTATTGGAGAGAGAAACTAGTAAATGAGGCTCCGCTCAAAAGATTACAAGTGGCACTCTAAATAATGGTTAGGAGTCAAATTTATAATATTTTATATAATTTTATAGATTAGTAAGGTAAAATTAATTGACTTATAAGTAATCGACTCTAGTTGTGTATAACCAAGTTTTTGTTCATATGTAGATGGTCCCTAATTGCTGGTAGACTCCCGGGAAGAACAGCAAATGATGTTAAAAATTACTGGAACAGCCACCTTAAAAAGAAGCTAACGTTGCGTGGCGAAGACCCCAAAGCCAAACACCAGAAAATCACAAGAGCCACAATTACAAAGCCTCGACCTCGAACCTTCAACAAAAATTTACACGGGCTTAGAGCAAAATCTCCAATTATTGATGCAAGTAATCCTAATTTAGGAGATTTCAGTCTAAGCAAACCATTGCCAACATCTTCTGAGGCAGTAGTGGGTGATGAAAATCTTCAATGGTGGTGGGATAACCTGTTTATGGACAAGGTGGCGGGGGAAGGATCATCCATTAGTGTCTCAGAGCATCAACAACCAGTAACCGACGTTGCTAACAATGCATTGTCTCTAGCAGCAATAGAAGATGGTGAATCTCTTGTTCAAGGCCAGAAGAGTTGGAGTGACATAGCCACTGATGTAGATATTTGGGACTTTTTAAATTACGATTGAGCGCTCTTGATGAAATGAGAGCATGGTTTCATTTAGTTTTTCATTTTTTTGTTTCCCTTGTACCCGACTTTTCATACACTCAGTAACCTGGATTATGAAATCAAAATGGTTATAAAAATAAATCAAAATACAAACGATAAAACGAATTAAAATAAAGACATAAGCACAAGAAAAATTTATGTACCAATATTACATTATAAACTTTGTATAAGGTACTTGACACTATCTTTAAATACAATATGTTGTTATTATCCTTGTCGTACAAAGTATACGTGCTTTTGTGGTTTGAAGAAATCAAGTGATATATTTTCATATGAAGTCAAATTCAAATAATAAAAATAATCAACACACCAAAATCTACATACGGTAGGAAACTAATTGATATCAAATATTGTATTTCACACAATTTCCATGAAATGAATTCGTTTCCTCATCGATGTCCATGGTCTGATGAATGTTTATCTCCCAAGCTAGAATGACATTTTTGTCTTTATAGATGCGACACTTCAATCTTTAAAGCTCCGGTGATTCTAAATTCTTTGTTGTATTTTCTTATGGATTGACTCAAGAAGGGATGAAAAATGATAATTATTCGATAAAAAAATGTTCTTAGACTAAAAGTGGAGCGGTTTATTTATATAATGCGAGGGACCCTTTTCCAAATGGAGAAACGCTTTCATAAATAATTATGTACTTTCCTAAAGGTCATGAGCTTACATGAAGGGCACGTCCCTTACAAATGGTTACGATGACCTTTCACGAAATGACAAAACTCTTCACAAACTACATGTGTGTTCGAAAATTTAAAAACTAATTTTAATTATAATTTTCAATCAATTAATATTATTAAATTATATTAATAATGTCCAGCATATGAATGCTACTATAATATGTGAAGAGCACATTTATAAATCAAGCATTATGAATTTTAATTACCTCAAACACTAACCAGGCATTTACGACTCATTACCGTGATGACCAATCTATATTGAAAAAGTTTCCCTTATTATTTCACCTAATTATTGGTGTCCAATACTAAGTGACTCTTTCAAAGTAGAGTAACGTCATTTTTTCCACATAAATTTCTAAAATCATCCACCAAGTGATATGCCATAAAATTAAAATTTTGTACTTCATAATTATTATAATACAATGTAAAAACACTTATTACAATGTCACATCATTTTGGGGATGCTTTGTGATATTTTTTAGACTCGTATATTTTTTTTCAAGTAATGGGCAGTTCGAAACATAATTATTGACATTTGTTTATAATTTGTATTAAGTTTTTGTCAAAGGAAAAAAAGGAAGCAAAGTATTGTGAATAAGAAACAAGTTTTATGATAAAAGAAGATAAATAATAAGGACCGTTGTATGTATTTTATTTAATAATTTAGATGAAATTTGTGAGAATGTGAAGATCTAAAATCCTATACTCAAGAACATATTGCATTCTTAAGTAGTAATTAAGAAATGAAGTAGTCACATATTAAAGAGGTATGAATGCCCTTTTTCATGTTTCGACAAAACAGTTATGGAATACTACATTTATGGCATAATAGTAAAATAAAATTGGGGCTTTTACTGTCGAGTCCCTGGACTAACAATTTTGGACTCTAAACCCAGTTTCAACAAATTTTAAACGATTAGGCTTAACATATAAATATCCACGAACTTAAAACAAACACGCACTTCACATAAATTCAACCGCAAAAAAAAATGTATTATCTTTTTAATCAAAATCCTAACTGCATTGTCTCTTCGATCAAAATCCCAAAATGATTCTCATTCTCAATCAAATTTTGGTCCAATAACAACATATAAATACTCTAAAATTTCAAAACAAACACACTTCACAGAAATTGAAGTCATCAAAACCCTAATCGTGAAAATTCTAACAGGCATTTCACATCCTCAATAAAATTCTTTCAAACAACACTAACAAATATGGATACATGCTCATATATATGTATTTAATGTAATATTGTGTTCTTCAGTTTTGTTCTTAAGATTATACCATACAATATATATATATATATATATATATATATATATATATATATATATATGTTGTGTTCTTAGTTTTTTATTTCATATATCACCTGTTTGTCCTTGTTTTTTGAGTGATATGTTGTGTATTCCATGTACTATTTTTGTGTCCTTAGATTTTATATAACCTTTTTCTTATTTAATTATGTATCTTTTATTTTCATATGTATAAATTTATAGACATTATATATGGATTGATGAAATCACAATATTCTTATTCATGATATGAAAAATACATTTGTTGCCCTAATTTTAAATGCAAAACACACTTTTCGCATGTTGAGAACTGAACATTTTTGTATTTCATCACTGTACATTTCCTCTTATATAGATAATTTATTGAGGAATGAGAATATATACATGATTGAAATATGTACATACTCTTTGAATTTGTATAGGTCCTATATTAATTTTGGTCCGCTCTAGCGGCATTTATTAAGGACTTCATGTAATTTCTTAATTTAGGTCATGTATTTGTACAAGTCATGTATTATGTGCGTGTAATTTATGAATTTGCGTGTACTTTCAAACCGTACACGCAAATTCATAAAGTACGCGCACATTGAAATTAATTTGATTCAATCCAATGTGCGTATACTTTTACGTACTATTCGTGTACTCTATGCAATATATGTGTAATCTCCATATTTAATCAATCCTAGATACTGTGACAACCCGCTCTAAATAATAACGGGTGGCCAGCCCTATACTAAAATAAATCAGGTATCTCAGATGACACAGTCTCAACATCAACTTACTAACCATTAATATAAGGCTAACTACCCGAAATCATTAAGTGCGAATTGTTGAAAATTTTAAACTTTTTATTTTTAACAACAACAACAAAACCAATAATGCACATAACCAACAATATACATCTAACTATGATGAGTGAGATGTGCAAGTTCCAATAATAGGAAAGAGTACAATACATTGTACAACAAAATCTCAACAATGAAATACCCGAATATGCTGTCGGGTAACAGACAATACAATTAACTGATAAGTGAAATATGAAAGTGTTAATCTACAACACTTGAATACTAACTCAATACAACTAAATCCTAATCTAGATATACAAAGATAGGAATCGACTAAAGCCAAGTGCCGCAAAAGTCCGCTACTGCCACAGCTCCACGAATCCTGAATGGAGGAACATCAAAGGCGTCCTTGCGGAGGAACACCTGAAGTAATACAATATATACATGGAGGAGGAAATATAAACGAGTCAGAGCCCGAGTTTTGAAAAACATTTTTATAGCAAGTGTATTAAAATGCATAATAATTATAAATGCATTATTACATGATTTAGTTGTAATCGAGCTCTCCATAAAAACCATCTCACCTCTCAACTAAAGCGCGCACTAAGTGTATGCACGTGATCTCCAAATGGATGCCCGATTCTATTTAGGTAAGAGGATTCTAGCTTAAACCCAAAAGAAGTATTTAAGTGAAACCGTCTAACCTATGTCCCAATCTACATTTATCTCAATTATCTTTAAGTTAAATGCTTTAACTTTAATGTAATAGTTACAGTTATCTTTATAATGTTCATTTGTTGAACATATAAAGTTACATGATCCAATCATGCCCACATCATCACAATACATCAACAATCTCATTTACTAGAATTTTTGTATTCTAGTGATGCCCTTATAAGGCATGAAACTATATATATAATTATTATAGTAATTATATATGAGTTATTAGCGTCATGAATATTAAAGACTAAACTCCTCTCGATTTTCAACACGGCACTGCGTTTCGTGCGTGGGATGTCTCGCCAAGGCGAAATCCAAACAAGGAACCCCCCCGTTACACTACTCCTGACCGTATTAATCCTCGAGGCTCATTATGCCCTCAACTCATGATGCATGTAACCCAAATTATTCTCCAATTTTAATTAATGAATATTCCCAATTCTCAACAGTACACGGCGTTTCATGCGTGGGACGTCTCGCTGAAGGGAAATCCAAACAAGGAACCCCCCGATTACACTACTCCTGGCACTGTCGATTGTCGGGATAGGTGATATATATATAAATGATTATGAGCATTAAGGACTAAACTTATTCCCAAGTTCCAACATTACACTGAGGTTCGTGCGTGGGACGTCTCGCCGAGGCGAAATCCAAACAAGGAACCCCCCCAATACACTAATCCTGGAAATGTAGGTTATTGAGGTCCATTATGCCCTTGACACCCAAGTACAAACACAAAAAATAATAACCATCCAACCGAGCTATAACTCGAAGGACGCAGGCTCACATGCTATCATCTTCCAGCAGTCCATATACGTAGCAAACTGGGGCCACCTGGTGGGCTTCAATGACACCCACCTCGTGATCTACTCACGCACACATTGTCCGGGAAGCGGTCATAGTTCCTAACCGGCAAGTGAGAGTGACACATACCCCCGCCCTCTCACCCCCAAAATAAATAAATCTATATCATAAATGTCATTTATTGACCACAAAGGACGACTATGACCTGGGGAATATCCACACCCTGCGTTATTTGTCAGGATGCTCACCTTCTACGCACGAAACTTCCCAATGATAGCAAGGAGGGAGTATGCTTAACATGTATATAAACCATCATATAAGGTATACATACATCCCACATTATAAAGATATACCATTATATAAGGTATACCTGCAACAATCATTTTCATATTCATTATACGCTATTTGGCGCAATTTGATTAACATCATTGTTTAGTATATCTCTATCATGATACACCAATCGTCAATACTCACACATTTACCCCACTTAGTATATGCTATACTAATTCTCGCTTGAAGCTCTCATGTCGCTTCTAGTATGAATTGTCCTTCAATTCTATTTAAGTTAAGGATATTATATATCCTAATGCACCTCAATTAGCATTTCTCATTGTGTGAGATATCTCCCAAATCAATCATCAATAAGAGTATTTCTATATCCGTATGCCCATCAAATAGCATTTATGATTCTCCATCCATTATAGGGTTAAATTCAGTTTATGAACCTTTTTAAAGTTATCCCATTTGGGATTGTATTATAAAATTTATTATCTCTAAATTTGACTCATTTATTCATATAATTGTAATTATCATCCCCAAGTCGAATCTCCAAATCACGGTGGGCTTCCCCACTTAGAATATACCGAAATCTATAATCGAAAATCCTTAACTTTAATTAATATGACTCCCATAATTTTGTATGATGGAAACCCTCTAAAAGTCTCCAAAACATACTCCAAATGTCTCATATAGAGGCCCCAAATCGATAACCTCGAACAAAACGGGATGAAATTCTCCTTAGAAAACATCTCCAAAAATTCCCCTATTTCCGAATCGATTCGGCCCCTCCGAATCGATTCGGTCCAAAGGACCTGGGAGTCTGCTACATGCCAAACCGATTCGCAAGGGGCATATCGATTCGGCCCTAAAGACCTGGGCATTCTGCAACAGACCGAATCGATTCGGTAGGAGCGAATCGATTCGGCAAGTGCAGCAAACTACGAAATGGGCAATTTTCTTCTTAACCCAAAATACCCAAAAATCATTTTAATCATCTTCCAACCATTTTCATCCAACCCAATCAAATATATAACATTAATATTCATTCTAGAATACTTATAAACTAATTTCTAACCTTAAATCCATTTTATACACTGCAAATCTAAGGTTTTTCCCAAAAGTTAGGTTTTAACAATTTAAACCAAAAACCCAAAATTCAATCCAAAAATCATGCAATAATTGGTACACAATAATTATTTAGCAAGTTTAATCACTTGCCTCGGGTTCGTAGGGTCTGAATCTGCCTTAAGATCGCGTATTTTCCCGGAAATCCTCTTTCTCTCTCTTTTCTTCTTCCTTTTCTTCTTCTCTTTCTTTTCAATTCTCTCTTTGGAGAATTATTTCTCCCGTAGGGTATTTTAGCCTAATCTCCCAAGATACACATCTTTAAATGATAATACACACTTTAAATGACTCGGTAACTTTAATTCGAGTCAAACGGTCCTAATTTATTTCAAAACCCAAATAGACCCCAAGTATAGTCATTTCGACTTTCTCGACCCTTCCGAACACTATGGTACCCTCAGAATTGCCATTCGACATACTTTCTAATGACTCTAAATTTTGACCTCAATTGTCAGTTTAATTGTTTCTCCAATAAAAATAATATTTATTTCTCCCAAAATAAATAAATATTCGTATCCAAGACCTCGGGTTGTTACACATACTCTTTGTACTTGTATATGTCCTATATTAATTATGATGCGCACTAGCGACATTTATTTAGAACTGCATGTACTCTTTGAATTTGCGTGTACTTTCAAACAGCATATACAAATTCATAAAGTGCACACAGTGAAATTGGTTTGGTTCAATGCAATATGTGTGTACTTTTATGTACTATGTGTGTACTCTATAAAATATATATGTGATCTTCAAATTTAATCAAACCTATGTTATTGTGGTCCCCGCCAGAGGCATTTGAATGATATTCTATAAGTCTGTAAGAAGTATTATTGTTGTGTTATTATTTAGGAGTCATACCATCAAGCATATTCAACTACAAAGTTATTGGTTGCACATTTGAAGATCTTAATAATAAAAAAAACATTCACATTGACAGTGAATACTACTTATGATAACGAAATTCATTTTCTGCTTTGCATCAATGATGGAGTGAAAAGGTTGCTTGGTTTTTTCCACTACTATGAAAACATTAAGTGTACTTTTGATGTAGAAAAGCTACAAGTAACTACATCGAAAATGAAGGATTTAGCAAAACTAATTAAAAAGTACTGCTTAAAAGATTTTGAAAATGCTAGCGTGTTTAGCATGGATATATTGTACCACTTCTTTTCTGAATATGTTAGGAACATATAATCTTAGTTTATAACTTGTCAAATAATATGTATTACAATGTAAAAGACGATATGTATTAGCTTGGTTAGCATGTATTTTGTTAAGATTTGTAAGAAGTGTTTACGGGAATATTGCATGTACTTTTAAAGTGTTTATGATAATATTGCGTGTGCTTTTGTTAAATACGCATGTACTTTATTGTTACAGCTTGTATTTTATTCGAATTCGCGTGTATTTTATTTGTTGTACTTTTAATTTATCATTATAGGTTTGTAATTTAAATTTATGTTTTTAGATTATTAGAATGGGGGTGAAGATGAGATCAAGAAAAGGAAAGAACAACAAGAAGAACAGTTTTGAAGATAGTTCTTCAAGGAGTGATGTGGAATCTACACGTGGTGTGAATAAACATGACCAGTATAGGTCGAATGTTGTTATCTTTTATCATGATTTTGATTCTATTAAAAGTAAAATAAATGATAGGGATATTGAACTGCTTAAGAAGACTCCATTATGGGAGATTTTCAATACTTATGACAGAGAGGAAGTAGTAGAAGCGCAACATAAAAAAATTTGATAAAAATATTCTATGGATGATCTTGCTCTACAATATATAAACGGGTAGTTTTGAAATGAAGAACAGTGCCAAAATAAGCCCAAAAGATATAAGTGAAATATTTGGCATCCCAATGGCAGAGGAGTAAAAATTAATAGAACTGAAAAAGATTTTGGTTGTGTCTCAAAAACTTGAATTCCTTGCCCAATACTTCAATGCTAAAAAAAATTAAAAAGTCAGAAATATGTAAGGGCTTGAAGACATCGGTAGAGTTGGACATAGATAAGGGCATTACCGATTCTATAAAACTTGTTTGTCTCCACTTCATGACGATGTTATTTTTCTCCAACTCAAACTTCACATTAGGAATTTTTTTAAAAGCATACATCAACAATATTAATCACATGATTAATTATGATTGGGCATCTACCGTGCATTGATTTCTCATCAATTCACTCAACAAAATGTCAAGTTGAAAACGTAGAACAACAACTGGATATGACAATTCACTATTGGTGAGCAAAACATATTAATGTAGTCCAACAAATAAATTGAAAAAATTATTTGAAAACCCGAGTTCACGTGGACTTTGTAAATATCACGTGCACTTTGAAAGTACATGTGATTTTTATAAAGTACACGCATGTACTTTAGAAATATCACGTGTACTTTCAATGTACATGTGATGTTTATAAAATAGTTTTTTTGAATTTAGTCTCGTGCCCAATATTTTTCTAGGCTCCCCTCCCATGTATTTTTAAAATTGTATTGAGTCCCATAAATACCCTAAACCTCCTTCAATCGCCTTATAACCGCCTCTCTTTTTCTTCGCAAAGAATGACACGTGTCCTACAATTGTTACAATAGGACCAACGAGTGAAAAAATAAAAATATGGGAGTGGATACACATAATTTTTTATAAGTGGGACTAAATACCTGTAATCCCTTTATAAAATACACCTCATAATTTCATTGACCATTTTGTACTTTTTAAATATCACGTGTACATTGAAAGTACATGTGATATTTATAATATATACACTTAATTTCTTTGACCATGGCTGGAATATCACGTGTACTTTGAAAGTACAAGTGATATTTACAAGGTACACGTGTTATTATAATAAGAAAATTTGATAATACAATTATTAATATCATGTTTTTGTTACATGATTGATCGAGTGGAAAACCGAGCGTCCGTGTAATACGCTAGTCGTTGTTATCAGCTTCCAACCTCAATAAAAAAAAGCCTAAACTTTTAACTACACTTTTATGGAGTATAGTAGTAAGTCTGGGTATCGAATCCACAGGGAATGTTTTATAGAATTTAATTGATTTATTACTTCTAAAATAAAAGTGAAAAAGATGATGATGGTTGACAAGGGGAAATAAGTTGGAACAAATTTATAAAACTAATTAAAATGAATGAGGAAACAGGTTGGAATACAATCCCCCAATCCCTAGTAATTACCGATTAGAATACTAGAATTGTAAATTATAAATTTGAATGAATCCAGTTTTTATAGATCCTAAACATTACATATATGAGGTTCAAGCCCGCATCATATGAAATCAAAGATAAATATAAAGCGGTGCTAAATAATTACACGCACATCATATTCTTAAATATTCCAAGTACCTAGGGCAAGAGAGATTAAAAGATCTAGGATGATTGTGAACTTATCTTACACGATTCTTTCAAATTTAAATTTAAATTCTATTTCCTACGTAGATAAATTACATCGGGATGGGTTCATGCATCCCAACCCTTAAAAATTAGCTAAACATGATGAAAACAAAAGAAAACTCTAACAAACATTGTTAACAATTTGCAAAACAATTGAGAATTGAATGGAAAAATAAAATAGAGAATAGAAATTGATACTTGTATTTAGCAAGAGGAGAAAGAGATGAATTTGAATCCAGCAAAACTTCTTCTTCAAACTTACAACTAGGGTTTATGAAAACTTCTACCAAAGAAAACTACAATCTAACTTTCTCTCTCTAATCCTACTCCTACAACTTGATAAAAAACCACCTAAAAGGATTTTTTTAAGCCTCCCCCAAAAGAATGCTAGGGCTTCGCCTTTTATAGCACCAAGTTGCACGAATTTAACATCAAATTTCGCTTGTGGAACAAGTTTTTGCCAACCAATCACCATAAAATCTGCATAATTAATGACAGGAATCCGCACATCCAGACTCTTCATTATCGCGCAACTTCAAAACATCGTAACTTCTTCGCCGTAGCTCGGATTGAGGTGCCGTTTTTTCCAGTATTCTTGTAATTTATAGCTATTAAACTTTCTAGTTGGCCCCACCTCTGGACTAAGGATGAAAAATTACGAAAATGCCCTTCAACTCTCCATTTCTTGATTTCTTTCACTATTTTGAGTTCTCCTTCGCACTAACTTACATGAAATACCTGTAAAACACATGAGAAATACACAAAACAAGAAATACTTGCCAAAAAAGGTTAGTAGCATAAATACGAGACAAATCCAAGCTATTTGCTGTAACAACCCTCGATTCTGGGAGGCTCATTTTATACTAATTTTACCGCATAAGGTAATTATATAAAATGTGGGGACTGGAGTAAATATTAATTTAATGAATTGAAAGTTAATATTTACTAGATTGATGCATAATTACTGCATGTGAAAGTAAATAACATCAGGTTGCATGTCTGTAGTGTCATGTATTTTAAATGGCCTTTTAGTTTAAATGATTTTGGAACTCGAATAATTTATAAAATTTCCGGATGCCAGTTTAGAGGGTGTAGTTAGTCTCGGAAGGTGCGAGACAGTCAAAATAAGTGCCATATTGTATTTTTGTGTTTCGGGCACTTTTACCTGGTTTTAGCTTATATGCGTATTTGCGAGTCATTTTAATGTGGTATTAACCATTTAAGTTGGGAGTTTTAACCTAAGCCACGATTTTAGTCTTCTAAATCCCTTATTTTCCCCATTTTATGTTTTGAACATAGAGAGAGAAAGAAAGAAGAAGAGAAAAATGGAGAAATGAGAGAGAGATTGAAGATGGAGGATTTGGGATTGCTTCTTCTCCAAATAAATCTGAGATATCAACCCTAAGGCAAGTTTTCTACTTGCTAATATGTGATTTAAGATGCATAAATTGTATGATAGTTGTGTATTTATATTTATGGTTTGAAAATGGAATTTATGGGAACTAAGCCCTAATCTTAGTTTTGATGATGAAATTGTGGACTAAAATGGTTTTAAATCGTGTAGGATACACTTTGGGTAGATAAATATTGTTGGTTGTGTGTAAGATGGAAGAGATTTGGGGTTTAGAGAAATTAGGGTTCATAACCCTTCGTAGCCATTTATGGCAAATTTGCAGGTCCGAATCGATTCGGCCCTTAGGGCGAATCGATTCGCTAAGGGAAATTGGCAGGTCTGCATAACCCGAATCGATTCGGGTTGAGGCTGAATCGATTCGGTCAATTGCAGAAAGTTGGTTTAGTCGTCCGAACCGATTCGCTTTTTGGGCGAATCGATTCGTTTTCCTGCTGTTTTTGAGTTAATTTTATAACTCAATTCCAATTCTTTTCTTTAAGTATAGGGATTAGGAACCTTCTTGAATGAAGTAAACTTAGAGTCCTAGAGTGTGAGATGAGTTAGGTGTGTGCCCTACATTAGGAATGGGTTATGTGGGGACTTTTCCGGGGTTAGGCCTATTAATGATAGGGCATTCTTTTCTTCTAGTTAATTATTATAAACTAGGAAATGTAGTGTTATGTTCGGGAGACTTTAGAAGCTTAATTAAGCTATACTAGTTTTGATGGTTTATATTACCACCCCAAAATAATGTTGGGAGACTTTAAAAGTTCGATTGAGCTATGTTAACCTTGGTGGTTCATAATAGTACCTTAAAAGTGAGTTTGGAGAATAAATTGAAAGTCATTTCATTCCTTCGAAAGATGATAACCTTGGGGTTTTAAAATAACCTCCTACAATGCTTGGAGATAATGAAGAGTTTATTTACTCCTTTGAGGTTGTAGTGTTGATATAAGCTATCGTATGACTATGGATGGTAAGTTAGATTATTTACAAGGTAAATAATAACGGTTTCGAATAAAATGAAACATATACGTGGAATGGAAATGAAATGGAAATGGTATTGATATTAGTAAATGATAATTTACTTAATCATGAAACCGGTAAATAATGATTTACTTAATTTTGATATGATAAATAAAATGGTTTAAACACACCTCTCTAAATGACATCATAAGGGAAGTTCGCTCGTGAGGTGAAGCCCTCTGGCTAATGAATGCAGGGTGGATATAGTCCTAGGCCATGGGAGCGCTCATTGTTGTATATATATTTCTGCGATGGGTAGGAGATTCCGGGTGTGGTCTTGACTACCCCGTAGGCTCATGGCCGCTTCCCGACGTCTTGCGATATAGGTTCCCAGGTTGTCTAATGATAGGCCCTGGAAGATGATGGTCATTTAGGGGCGCGCACAGTGGGGAAACCTGGATGGGCGGTCTTAGAATTCGTTATATGTATATAAATATAACAGTTCATAATCAAGTGGGACTTGATGTATTTGTTATGCCATAAGAGCACATGTAAATGCCACAAAGAGCATTTGAAAATGATTATTTTCCTGATAAGGAAAGGATATTTATAAAAGGTAAAATTGAGATAAAATCTCCTTAAAGAGCATAAGATTGTGATTATATATATACTTCCTGCTAAGGAAAAGATATATGAAATAATTGGCACATTTGGTGAAGTTTTTAGTTTAATGCTTCTTATTTTTGTTCCTGCTTAGCTTATGTTTTAAATTGTATAGGTTGCTTCTTATTTCTCTTTCTTCACGATTTATCATACATAACTGTCATACTCTTTATTCATCTGGTAATCATATAGAACCGGGGCCTGACCTGGTTATATTTCTTGTTGCATATTCATCTTGTCTCTGCTCAGGTACTCCGCCGTAAGGATGCCTGATTTGAATTCCTATTCCGATGTTTTCGACGAGCCGTGATGCATTGAGGGTATTACGGGATATACTTGGTATAGACGTTTTCATTTTTATTCTAGTTAAGATCAAGTCTTTTATTCGGGCGATAGGCCCAAGCTTTTGTAAATGTCTAATGAAATGTAATAATTAACTTATTGAACTTGTGTATTATTGGTGTATCAGTTTAGTGACCGGTTACATATTCGGTCTCTTTATTGTATTCTTGTTGTATTATTTATATATGTCTTGGGGTTTCCCTTATCTTTCAGGAATTGGGTTGTTTGTTTTCATTTATTTACTTTCAAATCAAAATTTTTGGCAACCCGTTTTCTGAAATATTGGGTGGTTATCCTTGATACTCTATATTTTTATTATGATGCTGAGAATGATTCCATCCATGATTCCGTTATATTGGAGTATTGGGCTGGCCACCCCTTATTTTGGTGAGCGGGTTGTCACATTTACACTGCACGGGATCATAAAAATACCGAAATTAAGGGGATAAATGTGAAGAATATGTGCCTAATCACACCCCCTAACTTAGAACTTTGCGCGTCCCGAGCAATGTAAATGAAAGTAGTTTAAAGTTCAACTATTGAAAATTCTTTTATTGGGATAGAATACCTTTTTCGCGGGCAAGCGATTGCATTTAGCGTATGCAATAAGCCTTTAAACCCCTAGGTTACCCTAGTAGGACGAGTTTTGTCTCGTGAGGGTTTGCAGTGAATACACCCACAAAATTCTTTATTGACTCAAATAAAGATCAAAATACTTAAAAATTGTACAATTTAAAATTTTCAAAAAATACTCACCATAAATTCATATTCAAATGTCTCAAACCGTAGTGTGTGTGTGTGCAAAGCCAAAAATTAAACCTCAAATTTCCACCGATTGAGCATTACGTTACTTTCCGAAAATTCGTTTTGATTCAAATTATTACGGATGCACTCACAAACGAATCACTCGGATTGTGATTATTTTCTCTCGGTATGCATGATTTAAAGAGTAAATATAATGGACACAAATTCACGCATACAAAATTGAAAAGAAGGAAATTTATGGTGAAAAGATCTCATCATCGGAGTACGGTTATTAGTAAACGGGAACATCACCTCTTGTTCACACCATTTTAATCTCTTAATTATCTTTTCATGTCTTAGCTCTCCACGCGGTAACCAATTTCGCAATTTGGACTCGGTTAGGACTTTTCTTGGGGTTAAGGTGTAAAGGGAAAAAATGGAAATGGTAGGGAATGTTGGAATTGGAAAATTTCCTTATGATGTCCATTAGTGCTTTTTCGGGCATTTGCTCATTTTTCATTTTTTTTCATTTTTTTTTCATTTTTTTCCATTTTTTTCTTGCTATTTTTTTTCTATTTTTCTCTTTCCCCTTTTTATTACACAATTTGGACTTACTTGATGAATTTTTTTCAATTTTCACAATTCCGGGCTATTTGGATTTTTTGGGTTATCAAACGAAAGAAAAATATTTTATTAGGCTCAACTTGGGTTGCAAAGTGATAATTTTTCACAACTTTTTTATGGCTAATATTTTTGGGTTAAACAAAAGAGGGCCTACTTCATTGTCCAAATTGCTAATCACCTTACCATATGCATCTCGAGATTAATTAAGTTTAGAGATATATTTAGCATGAATTTCGAGACAACATTTCACACATTTCCCATAACCGATCAAAACAAAGGATTGAGATCATCAACGACTTATTAAAATGATGAAAAAGATTTTGAGTTAATCATAAACTCGGATTGATTTAAAAACTCAAAAAAAAATTGAAAGGCTCGAAATCTCACCGGGTTTGATCAATCTCCACACTTATTCGCAAAGTCGTCAATTTTCTTTCAATTTCCATCTTCGGTCAATTTTGGCTTAGTGCATTATGAATTTTATAATTTGAGACTTTAAATAGAATAAGGGTGACATTTTTGAAAAAATTAAATTCCAATTTTTATTTATTTTGAAGAAAAATATTTTTGGCTTTTTTCAACATTTTTCAATTTTTTTTTATTTTATTTTTATTATTATTTTTTTAAAAAACACACTTGGAAAGAACATGTGATCGAATCAATGAATCTAAACAATAAATGGGAAGAATATCCCTCACCCCTAACTTAAATGTTGCATTGTGCTCAATGTGAATCAAGAACACAACATAAAGAGAGGAAAATAAAGATATTACCCAAAAGGAGCGATCTCCGATGAGTGCGAGTCCATTGAATCTAAAAAACATGTTAGAACCAAGCATAACAAAAATAATAACAAAAACTTTAACTAATGACACTACACTATTAAAAAAGGAAAGAAAAAGAAAATTATGTACAACCTACAATTTGAAATTCTAATAAGTTATACACTAGAAGTCGAAAAATTTGAGGGTCCACCCAAAATACAATTTGACGAGGGAATAATGGTGTGCCCTCACTAGGATGCATGCCTCCCGAAAAATAAGAATTCCGTTTGAAAAACGGAAGGCATGCGTGAGATGGAGAAAATGAACCATCACCAATTAAAAAATTTAACGGGATGATGGGGGGTTTGGGTGCTAGGTGGGACAAGTACAATTGAGATCCAAGAAAAATATAATCACCTCCCAAAGATTTTTCAAGTAGTATGGGGTGAGGGGCACACAAAAAGGAACAGTCCATATTAGAAAACAATTCTAGCAAAGTGTCTTTGTCGGTAAAAGGTGTAAACGTTTCAAAATTTTCAACCGACTCATAGGAATCTAGCGGTACTTCTAATGGTTCAATAACCGTGAACGAAAATGGTGATGAAATAAACTCAATCTCAAGTGATTCATCATCAATTGGAGATTGAATTTCAAGGGAGCAAGACTCACTTTCAATGAGATGTTCTTCAAAAATTTGAGGTGACACACAAGTCTCAACCTCCTCTTTGTTTTCCAAAATAGAACGCACATCATCGCAAACTGTGACCATTTCCTTCACAAGACCATAATCGATATTCTTTGTGCTTTGGGTGGAAAGAAAATCCAGTACTCTTTTGGTTAGAAAAAGCGTGGTTTCTTCCAAAGTAGGATCCCTTGGCTCTAAAACCTCGGATTCCTTTTTTGGTTGAAAACCTTCTATAGTTTCACAAATATCGGAAGAAAAATCTTCATTGGATTTCCCAAAATGATTTTTTTTTCGATATTCGTTTTCAAGCTTTTCATACGCAAGATTTAGAAAGGCCTCACCCATGGTAATAGGTCGAGGCACAAATTCTTGAGAATATTTAATATAAATTTCTCTCCTATATTCATTTTCAAGCCTTTCATACTCGAGAGTTAGAATGGCCTCACCAGTGGTAATAGGTCGAGCTGCAGACTCTTGAGAATAAAAAGTTTGAAAACGATTACCATATGAACCATTATAATTACCGAAATCACCATGAAAAAACATGATTACCGAATAGTATGTAAATGGAAATTCGAGTACAGAGGAGAGGTGTGCGATTGAGGATTCAACGTTTCTTGGCGCTCAATTGTGCAAGGCTACAAAAAAAGTAAAAAAAAATACCAAAGAAAAAAAATCTTTCGAAATAGTAAATCAATTATAATCTATAACAAAACATTCCCCGGCAACGGCACCATTTTTGATCGAGTGGAAAACCGAGCGTCCGTGTAATACGCTAGTCGTTGTTATCGGCTTCCAACCTCAATAAAAAAAAAACCTAAACTTTTAACTACATTTTTATGGAGTATAGTAGTAAGTCTGGGTATCGAATCCACAGGGAATGTTTTATAGAATTTAATCGATTTATTACTTCTAAAATAAAAGTGAAAAAGATGATGATGGTTGACAAGGGGAAATAAGTTGGAACAAATTTATAAAACTAATTAAAATGAATGAGAAAACAGGTTGGAATACAATCCCCCAATCCTTAGTAATTACCCATTAGAATACTAGAATTGTAAATTATAAATTTGAATGAATCCAGTCTTTATAGATCCTAAACATTACATATATGAGGTTCAAGCCCGCATCATATGAAATCAAAGATAAATATAAAGCGGTGCTAAATAATTACACGCACATCATATTCTTAAATATCCCAAGTACCTAGGGCAAGAGAGATTAAAAGATCTAGGATGATTGTGAACTTATCTTACACGATTCTATCAAATTTAAATTTAAATTCTATTTCCTACGTAGATAAATTACATCGGGATGGGTTCATGCATCCCAACCCTTAAAAATTAGCTAAACATGATGAAAACAAAAGAAAACTCTAACAAACATTGTTAACAATTTGCAAAACAATTGAGAATTGAATGGAAAAATAAAATAGAGAATAGAAATTGATACTTGTATTTAGAAAGAGGAGAAAGAGACGAATTTGAATCCAGCAAAACTTCTTCTTCAAACTTACAACTAGGGTTTATGAAAACTTCTACCAAAGAAAACTACAATCTAACTTTCTCTCTCTAATCCTACTCCTACAACTTGATAAAAAACCACCTAAAAGGATTTTTTTAAGCCTCCCCCAAAAGAATGCTAGGGATTCGCCTTTTATAGCACCAAGTTGCACGAATTTAACATCAAATTTCTCTTGTGGAACAAGTTTTTGCCAACCAATCACCATAAAATCTGCATAATTAATGACAGAAATCCGCACATCCAGACTATTCATTATCGCGCAACTTCAAAATATCGTAACTTCTTCACCGTAGCTCGGATTGAGGTGCCGTTTTTTCCAGTATTCTTGTAATTTAGAGCTATTAAACTTACTAGTTGGCCCCACCTCTGGACTAAGGATTAAAAATTACGAAAATGCCCTTCAACTCTCCATTTCTTGGTTTCTTTCACTATTTTGAGTTCTCCTTCGCACTAACTTACATGAAATACTTGTAAAACACATGAGAAATACACAAAACAAGAAATACTTGCCAAAAAAGGTTAGTAGCATAAATACGAGACAAATCCAAGCTATTTACACTGCACGGGATCATAAAAATACCGAAATTAAGGGGATAAATGTGAAGAATATGTGCCGAATCAATGATCATAGTATTAGGTATGTTAGAAGTTTGATATGATTCCACTTATTGAAGGGAAGAAAAAGAAGGCACTAAAATCTCTTAGATGGAGCTTGTCATCTTTGAAAGATTGGTTATATAAGAATGATATCTCTTCAGCAAATTTGAAGAAGGAGACTGCAAATAAAGAAGCTAGTAAGGACAATGCAATACAAAGTGAAGTTTATCTTAACAAGGGCATCAAAAACAGTAAAACTCAAAGTGAAGGGGGCCCAGCTTCTCTCTGAACATTTCTGAGGCAAGTCCTGTACATACTGAGTCATAGTTCGATGAAGTTGCTGAAACTTTTCATGATAATGAACTTTCATCGGGTTGAAATAGTCCCATTAAAAACTATGTGATTCCTTCAAAAAAGAAGGAAAGCGATTAACAAAAAGATATTGGGAATTTTGAATCAAGAGAGTTTAATGAATCAGGAGATTTTGATAATGTTGAGAAGGTAAATTTGGATAAAAAATGTGCTGAATTGAAGAAGGTGTTGTTGGAAAAAAATTCTGAACTATCTAAAGTAGCTCAAGAACTTGATTGTGCACTTGAGAAGGTGAATACTTTGGAGGTGGATAATTCAAGACTTATTGTTGTGAATGTATAGTTGGAGTTAGATAATTATCAACTTGTGGAAACATAAGAGGAAATTAAGAAGTTGGAGGTGGAAAATTTCTAACTTTTGAACGAAAAAGAGTTACTAAATAAGTTGGAGGTGGAAAATGCTAGCCTTGTTATGATAAGCAATTCTTTGAATTAAAAACTTGTTCAAGCAAAAAATGAATGACTCAGATAGAATGAAAGAATTGGATGAATCATTGAAAAAATAGTCTGAATGATCAAGAATCTAAAAACAAACTAATGTCTATCTATCTGAGAGTAATAAAAATATAAAAAACATTAATGAAGATATAGTGCAAAAATTGAAAGATGGTGGCCTAGAAATTGTGACGCTAAGGCTAAATCTTCACAAATCAGAAGTAAAAAGAAACTGAACAAGTACTTTTGATTAATTTTCAAATGAAAAACATCATTATTCTATAGAGTACAAGCAGTAATTTTATAAAGTATACGCGTTTTTATCAAAATACACACAGTATTTTGATAAAAATACACACATTTTATACTTTAGTATAATGATATTTTAAGAAAATGCAGATTTGTTTTTACAAAGTATAGGAATTTACTCATGTTTTTATTTATCATTTGTTTAATTTATTTGTATTTGTATTCATTTTTTATTTAAAATCATGCGTGTATCTTATAAAGTACAAGCATATCACCTCAAAGTACACATGAAATTATTTTGACATTTAAGTGTACTCGAAAAGTTTTCATGTGTACTTAGGTATTATTTAGAAATTAATGGAGAGTACACACATATTTCATAAGGTACACACATTTTCTTATGATGATCATCCATAGTTTGATAAAGTACATGCATAGTTTAATAAACTACACTCATTATCAATCTAGTAAATTCACGAGTCCTCGTGTTCTTTGACATTTCTTTATTTTCATTGAGGTTTATGTCATGTTTAATAGTTAAACATGATGTATTGTTTTCTCTAGGAAACCGAAAATAAAATTCTCAATAAAAAGATAGAAGAATTGTCATCCTCCATTTCCAAAAAGGATGAAGAAATCATTTTAATTCAAAACTCAATGATTGGGAGAATCCAAGAAAGAGCTGACATGAAGCAAAATATTGTTGAAGATTAGGTATATTCACAACCTATTCATGATTTGTCAAAAGGAGATAGGAATAAAAAACCTTTGAATGATGCTCCTACTGAATTGAAGCCAAAAGGAAGAAATAGACAAACCAATAAGGCTAGTACTGTGCCATAAAAAAAATGTCTGAACAATAAAGGCAAGTCTTCTTCAATATCAACACATAAAGTAGACCTGTAAATTTATAAGAGTACAAAACACCTTACAGAAGAAGCCCAAAATAAATTGAAAGAATATTTGATAGAGGATAAGGATACAAAGTAAATCCTCTAATTATTTATATTGATACTAACTTATATTTATTTTGAAATGCACTTACTTTATTCTGTAATGCACTCATTTTTATAAAGTACACGCATTTTGTATTGAACTTTATGCGTGTACCTTATTAAGTGCACACATATTTCATAAACTACACGCATATTTCATAAAGTGCATGCATATTATTTAATGATCATAGATTATATACATGTTTTAATTATTATTCTAACATTATTTTCTATCTTGAAATTCAGCAATTGTCTCTATACAACAGAAGACTCATTATTTGTTTACGCCGATGATATTAAAGAATTGCTGAAAGGTGAAGAAATATCAAACTAAGTATGTAATCGAAACATAGTACATTGATTAATTTCGCTATCCTTACCTTTTTAAATTCGTAAACAAATAATTCAATGCTTCTCCCGTTTAATGGAGACAAAAAAGAAGAAAAATGGGCTTCGACTTACGCATGCTTTTAACCTATATGCTTGGGTAAGGAAAATAAAACATAAAGCTTTGTCCATCACGTTGAAATATATATTATCATACTGTTTCTTACTAACAAATCTAATAATTTTAACAGGAAGCCGTTCAAACTAACGATCGTAAAATGCAGAAAGAGCAAATCAAAAAACAAATTTTGGAATTTTTTGGAATTTATGATATTCTATTAATTCCCATGAGACATTCAATCAGTGATGATACGGGACATTTTACATTGTTAGTTTTCCACAAAGAAGAAACTAAAGTTGTCCATATGGATTTTTTCGCCCATTGAAAATCAATCCATCCTCATTATACTACAATGAGGCCAGTAAAATGGTTGCGCCCTAAACTTATTTACATTACATGCTCTTTTGTATTTTATATATACCGATGGTTTTTACTCTTAGCAGTTTTCTATTTTTCAAGAAAATTTGTACAAATTGAAGGACCGAGCACCACAAATAAGTCAAATAGGTACAATAAGAAGATACTTTGAAAGGATGGAATTGGAAGATATACTATCCAGCGAGAAAAAAACAATAACAGACTGGCTCTTGAGTCATGATATCAATTTTGAACTACTCAAAGATAATGAATACGCGACACAAAATAACAAGTAAGATCAAACAGTTTTGTTAAAATACACGCATAATTCATCACGACACATTTCAACAAATTTCATTCATATTAGGATAACTGATATATTTGTTTTATTTTAATTTTAGTATTGACTGTGGGGTATACTGTATATTCTTCATGGAACAAATTGCCAAAAGAAATGCGCTCAAAACATCATTTGAAGAAGACAAATTGCTCCAATAAAGAGCATATATAGCTGATGAATTTTTATTCCTTGGTTGTTAATAGGAGGAAAAAGATTGTAAAATTTTTTGTTAACACAAATGATAATAAATTTTTTTGTATGTATTATTTTATTTTTTTATTCAATGTAGTTCCATATAATTTGTAGTAAAAAAATTGTGTGTTGTTGGCGCGGACCATTCAACGTGCAGGAATAAATATATTCTAACATGTAAAGTACAAGCATATGATATGTGTACTTTGTAGTATTATGCGTGTACTTTGCTTTGTTTCCCATAACAAAGAAAGAATCCAAAAGTACACGTGAAATATTACAAAGTACTCGTATGGGAATAATATCACATGTACTTTACTTTTCAATGTTAAACTAAACAATTCTTGGCAATTGGGACTACTCCAAAAATCCCACAATTAAATAAGGAATCCTAAAGTACACGCAAGACATTACAAAGTACACGTACTACCTTAAAGATTTTCACGTTTAATTTGTAATTTTATGCATATATTTTTCCTTATTTACTTGTCTAAACCAATATTCTTAAAGTACACGCAAAAATAAAAAAGAACTAAACCTATACAAAATTCTTTTAAAAGAATTACACATGTACACCATATACTATATTATTTACACGTGCACACCATATACTATATTATTTACACGTGTACACTATATACTATATTATTTATTAAGTCAAAATTTGTCAAATGAATTCAAACCTTAGAACTCTCTATGTTATTTACTTCATTTATCAATACAACCACCACCCACCATAATTATTAGGGTTAAAAAATCATAACCGTGTTGTAATGTTTGCCATTCTAAATTTCATTCATAAAAACGTCAAAAGGCTGTTCCAGCAAAGTCTTTGAGAGATGCTCTTGAAAATGAAAACTATTATAGAGATAAATTACGAATGATTGAGGAAGAAATTTTCTCAATCATTTGATCAATCGATTCCTTTAACGAATACGTTAAAGAAGGCTCCCCCGGACTCCCACCTATCCCGTATGATTTATTTAAAGAGGATGTGCCATCGACGGAATCCCACGAAGCCCTCTTCAATTTCTATAATACTTTTGAAAAACTGTATGAAGGACATGGATTTTACCACAGAGGTCCTTTATCACTGGAGAATAGAATTCGGGTGATCTCGAATTTTATCGGCGCTCTTCCGGATCCCGTTGACAGTTTCATTCATTTTCCAGATGATATTTTTTATATTTGATGAGTCTTATTTTTTTTCTTTTTTTAGTTATAGTTTTTTTTTCAATTCAGTTGTAATTTGTTTTATTAATGAATGAGATTATCTTTTCTTTTAATTCATGTTTTTTTTATGATAATAGTATTGACAATCATATAAAAATGACAAAAAACACAACTGAAAAATCAATTAGGATTAAACATTCGTTATAAGTTCCATGACCACCCAAAACTACCTATAATTAATTTGTCGCTCATCTTTCTTTTTTGCAGAGCATGACACTTGTCCCATAGTGATTATAATAGGACCAATACTAGAAAATAAAGACGTGGGAGTGGAAATAAATAAATCTTAAAAAATGAAACTAAACACTTAAGATTGCTAAAAAAAATTCAATATGCGTGTACTTTGTGTTGTATGTGCTTACTTCAACTAAGTACACGCATTATTTATTAAAGTACACGCACATTGACAATGATATAAATATATATTTTTTTATAAAATACATGCATAAAATACATTTTCATACATAAACACATTAAATATGAAAAGAACAGTTTTATAATTTACATTAAATACATATGTGTAGTGAAATACATGTATTAAATATGCAGAGCATGTATATTTTCTAAATTAAGAATATTCTGACAGTACTCCAATAATAATATCGCTGGCGTGGACCACAATACACATAGGAATGTGAGAACATAAGTGACCTGTTCATTAAATATTAAAAAAATAATATAATAGAAGCAACACCTTTGAAAAAATAATAATAATAGAAATTATAATGTCAAAAATGAATAAAATAAATCTAAAGTAAATGCAATAATAGATAAATAAAAGTGAAAAATAGAAATTATAAGTTTATAATATATAAAGTACACACATATTTTTATAAAGTACACGTACATTAGATGATCAAAACCATTTTCTAATTGCGTGTACTTTATCTATTATACGTGTACTTTATAAAGTAGATGAATATTTCATAAAGTACACGCATATTGAAATAGATTTTTTTCATTACAATGTGCGTGAATTTTATAAAAAAACGTGTGTACTTTATGTTGATCCAATTCCCAAATAAATAATAAAAAAATGAATATTAAACAATAAAATTACAATAATTTATTCAAATGTGAATGTTCACTGATTTTATTTAAAACTACTATTACCATGAATGAATTGAGTAATATTAAGAGGAATCAAATAGGTTCTTTACACTTGGACCTGTAATGACCCCTTTAATGCCGTTGGCGCGGACCATGATACATGTAGGAATGTGAGAATATGAGTGACTTGTTCATTAAATATTGAAAAATAATATAATAGAATGTCAAAAATGAATAAAATAAATCTAAAGTAAAAAATGGAAATTATAAACTACAATACATAAAGTACACACATGTTTTTATATAGTACACGCACATTGTACTGATCAGAACCATTTTCTAAATGCGTGTACTTTATGTATTACACATATACTTTATAAAAGTACACGCATTTAGAAAATGGTTTTGGTCATTACAATGTGCGTGTACAGTATAAAAACACGCGTGTACTTTGTGTTGATCACATTCCCAAACAAATAATACAGAAATGAACACTCAACTATAAAATTACAATAATTAATTCAAATGTGAATGTTCATTGATTTTATTTAAAAATACTATTACAATGAATGAATTAAACAATATTAAGAGGAATAAAATTGGTTCTTTACACAAGGGCTTGTAATGACATGTTTTACTAATCCTAAAGCAATTAACTTCTCTTACTAGGACATCTCCAACATATTTTATGCTCTTATTTCTTAGCCTCCATGTCAGTTTCTTTGTTAATGGAGGAATGATTGCTGGATTTTCAGGTAATGGAATGTCTAGGGACATCAAATCAGGAAGAGGAACTATAAGTGATGAGTATGATTTTTTATAGAAAAAAATCTTTCAATAATCCTCAATATGATCATAAATACTTCCACCTATCTTTCGTATGACAAAAACAACATGAGAACATGGAAACCATCGTAGCTGCCAACTCTTACAAGAGCAAATTTCTTGTTCTAAGTCAACCATGGTCCGCACATCTAAGTGAACTTTGAATACATGTTTACTTGAGCGGCTAATAGTCCAATGTCTACTTTTTCTTTTAATTTTTAGTTAGTAATTTATCAAAATGAGGATACAACTCCTTTGACCATGTTTCAGATTCAACAAGTTTGTTTGCATTGAAATTCATAATCTTGATCCTCATTTTGTCCATCATATTAATTATCGATAAATGCCTTTCCTCTAAGATCCAGGAGTTGAATGATTTCGCAACATTTGATGCCATGTCAGCATAATGTTTTCCAGTAAAATATGCACAAGGCCAATTCTTCGGAGGCAAATTACCAAGAAAATCAACAACACCAACTCCATCTTCATTCTTCAGGGCATTAATGTTATTATGAAACTTATCAACTGTTACAACATATGCACAATGCATAAAATCTTAAACGAACTTCTTTCCAAAGTTCCCACTCCCCCGTATTTTCTTCTTTATATTTTCCTGTAAATGATGTATATAGTAGGAATGTGCAGACATTAAAAAAAACCATTGAAACACCTTCAATAAGATAATTATTCCGATAAGATATGAATGTTATGTTTCGATCTTGACAAGCTATTGCATTATAAAAATTAATGAGAAACAACAATAAATTATCCTCCATCTCTGAATCAATAACTGCATATGCAAGAGGATAAGGCCTGAAATTATAGTGAAATATATGAGTACATACAGATTCTATGATGAACTCCAAAAATGGTGCCACTAGCGCGGACTAATAAAAACATTGGCTATACAAGTGAATAAATATATTTGTATTGATAGGCTACACAAATGTAAAGTATAAACATATTATGCTTTTACTTTAATATATAAGGGTATAATTTATTATTTCATTACACCATAACAAATAAAGAATCACAAAGTACACATAAAACATTACAAAGTACACAAAGTGTAAACATGATTTCACGTGTACTTTGCAATGATATTCGTGTACTTTGCATTATTGGTCCCAAACAAACAAGGAATCATAAAGTACACACATGACATTACAAAGTACACATGACATAGAATATAAATTCACGCGTATTGTTTAATCTAATGCGTGTACTTTGAGATTCTATACAAATAATAAAAATAGACCTCAAAGTACACATATAGTACATAAAGTATATGCATATATTCACATATACTATATGAATGTCATGCATGTACTTTATATTTTATTGAAAGAATATACAAAGGATTCCAAAATAAAGGCATAATATTGTAAAGTAAACTTCAATGTTTGACATTTACCATTGTTCCCATTCCTTACAGTTGTCAAAAAAATCATTCCATGGTACCCGCTTTTCAAAAAAACACCATTAAGAAACAAAATAGGCCCGCAGTACTAAAATCCATCAATGGATCCTGCAAACATTAAAAAAAAAATTGAATAATTTTCTTTCTGGCTCGACTGCAAGAATGTAATGCGATCCTGGATTATACTGTAATAAAATTCCTTATAATAAATCATTAATGCGTAGAAAACTTTCTCATCACCATGCAACTCAACAACAACCATCTCTTTGCCATGCCATGCACGATGTTAACCTATATCAAGACCGTAGTTCTTTTTCATATCGCTAATTACATCAATTGGTCTCAACAATGGTTTATCCCTTAGCACATCAGCAAGCAATATCAAAACCAATTTGGAGTCCATTATTCTGCTTGATGGACTATGATACACACCCCTACAAGTATGCTCATTGTTCAGACTTCGTATATAAAAGTAACCATTTACTGTTGATGATAAAGCATTAACTCGCCACATGCAATTCTCAGTACTCCTTTTAGAACACTCTGCTGTCACCCGAGTTTTATCACTCTTAAAATATATATACTTGAAACTAACCTCAACAGCATACTTTCGCAACTGATCACAAAACTCAGCCACACCTCCTTTAAAACACTGCTCTTCATGACTAATATATGTCTTCCAATAATTGGAGAGATAAACTTTTGACATACTCAGCTCCACACCCCCAATATAAACATCATTTTTAACTCCACTACTAATATCAATCGCAGTGAATGCTGATATATAGTCTACCCTTTCTTTACTTGCACCACTTTTTTCAACCCTCTAATAACTTTTATAATCGTAATCAATCGTTTCATGGATTCTCTACATGCACTCAACCCGTTCGTGAATTGTACTAGGCGCCAAAGCTGTTGAATCAAAGACATATATCCAAATAAAATCATCTTTGTGTAATACCCCGTACACTTATGGATATTTAAATTACCTAAGTGAGGGTAATTTAATAATTTAAGGATTTAAAATGCATATGATGGATTATAATTAAAAAGGTCAAAAGTTTATAAAAGCGGCAGTTGATGTTACTTTATTAGGGAAAACACGTGTGGAGGTGTGTTGAATTTAAAATGAAAATTTTGATTACTCACTCGAGTGGGAATTTTGAGTGCGTGGTTGGTCTCGAAAGGGATGAGATAGTCAGAATAGAGTACTTGGGGGTAGTGTTTAGATTTTGGGGACTTTTAGGACTGGTAGGGACTCGCATTTGTGTATACGAGTCAATTTTTGGTATAATAAGGGATAAACCCTTATCTCCCATTTTTTAAGGCACGAGAGAGAGGGATAAAAGAAAGAAATAAGGAAAGAAAGAAAGAAAGAAAGAAAGAAAGAAGAGAAGAAAGGAAGGAAGAAAAGGAGAAGAAGAAGACAAAGTGGACCGAGCTCCGGCGGATTCGAGGCGAAATCTTCGAATTTCATCCACCCAAACAAGTGTTTAACTTGCTTTAACTAGTATGTGTGTATATATTTCATATTAGAGTTGATAAAAATATGAATTTGGGTTTTGGGATTCTTGGATCAAATGGGATTTTTAGAAATTAACCCATAGAAATTGATGTGTTAACACCCCTATGAAATCTAGACAAAAATCCATGAAAATAGTGTAAACTATAGTGGAAAATTGGAAGAAATGGAGATTAGGGCTCAATTAAGAAAAAAAGAGTAGATTTCATGGATTAAATTGATTCAAACCCCAAATTTATGGCAGTCTTGGGTATAAATATGCTAGGAGGTGTTTATTTTGAAGTTAGAGGTATATTGGTTTTAAAATCAATTCACCAATAGAGCGAATCGATTCGGGCATATGCAGAAGCAAAGTAGGACCATTTCGAATCAATTCGGACCTGTCAAATTGGAAAATTTTCTCTTAAGTTTTTACAGATAAAGGGAGATAATATCTTGGGGGAAAATATTAGGGGATCAAATATAGAGTATAAGGACCTCTAGGAGATTAAATGAGGGATGTGTGACCCTTAGAAATTATATGCAAGAAATCTGGGAGATGATTGGAAAGAGTGTTTGGGTTGAGTGACACTCGATAAATAAAATTTGGCGAATATATATATATATATATATATATATATATCTATATCGTTCGCATAGGATTTATTTAAATTTCAATTATATGAGATTAAATCTGAAAGTGCGGGTAAGATAAAATAAGAATATGTAATACCCAATACTTTTGTGATTTAAATAATTCTGAGATTAATTATTATTGTGGGATCAATTGAGATTAATTGAATTAAAATGTGAGAATTTGATTGTTCATTAATCCGGATTTAAAATAAATATTAACTAGTGTGCCAAGGGTTAATACTTATTGATTGAATATTACTGTGCAATATATAATATGGAACTATACACTTCGGTAAATTGTCAAGAATAAGAAATTTGACAGTTTAGTAAATTAAGTCAGACACGCGTGTGAGTCGTGTCGAGACTAATTTTATGGAATAAAAGATAAATTATTTTTGGGTAGCTCGTATGGTCTTTTCGAGTGCCCCGTTGAGTTCGGAAGGATCGAGATAGTCGAAATAGTATACCCGGGTATTTAGTTTGGGTCCCGAGGCAATTTTAGGCCTAACTGACACCTCGAAAGGGCATTATGATAAATTGTATTTTTGGGATTAATTAATGGACGAAAGTTAGGAGTTATATTATCAGCCAAGGAAAGTCCATTAGGGTTAAAAGTTACAGAAAGTTAAGTACGGACATATAAGCTGCGAGGGAGAGAAAATTCCAAGAGGAAAGGCCTAAGTTTACACCGCCTTGCACAACCGCCACCACCACCGTGTAGATCGAGACAAGGGGAACACACCCATACCAACAATGTCAAGAAATCAGACGACAAATTCGAGGCAATTGTTTATGACTTGCTGTACCTTAGCATTTATCATAACTCATGTTAGTATAGGGTTGTTATAAACATATTTTAGTTCATAAAAGTGATGAAAATTGGGGAATTAGGATATATAAATCGAATATGAAATTTGTTAAATTGAAACCCTCCATGTATGTAGACTAGAAATTACATTTTGATGAACTTATGTGAAGAACGAATCTATAAATTATGTGTTCTTCAATAAGAATTTGAAGAATTAGGGTTTTGATAAATTAAATTGGGTATTCCACGTTTTATTAATGATTCGTAATGAATTGATGATTCTAGGAGGTTAGAATTCATATATAATTGATCGGATTCGAATTGGAACTATTTGTTTGGAGTTTGGGATGTTGATTTAGAGGTTTTAGGATTAAAAATGGTGGGAAAACGCTAAAATTCTGGGTAGGAGACGAACAGTGAAATCTCGCGCGAAGTCGCTCGAGCAACACGTGGTAGCCGTTCGAACGACATGCCATCTGGTTCGAGCGATAAGGTGAATTTTCGATAAATTTCTTAGGGGACGTTTTGGGATTTTTCCAATCTTTACAAGTGAGGGAAATTACCAGTTAAGGGATTTGAAACGAGGTAGGTCTACGAGGAAGTAGGTGAGTTTTATATTTTAAGTAATCCAGAAAGAAGAGTTACTTTGGAAATTACTAAAGAATTATGGAAATTTAGTAATATTATAAAACACGTAATGATGAGAACGAAATACGTGTGGGACATATACAAGCAGGTTGGGGAGAATGCCTAATAATATTAATAGGATATGTGAATGCCTATTACTTGTTTAATATTATTTGTGTATCATACCTAGCTCCTTTCTATCACGGGGGGTTGTGTAGAGACATGCTTAACCTAGGTAACCTTCGGGGGGGGGGGGGGGGGGGGGATATTTGACTCGTATCTCAGAAAATAGTACTTTGAAGACTTATTTATGAGTTGATAAGTCTGATGACTATGGGAGCGTAGGTATGTGCGTGACCCACAGGTATGCGAACTATGTTCACCGCCACTATGTGTGTTTTGTGTATATGGTTCGTGGGAGACTTTCGAACTGACTGTCCTTTTTAGAGTACGAGATGTACCGGGACATGATTGCAGAGTATGCAATGCACTACCGGTTTAGCCTTGGGGTGCGGTATTAGCATATGTATATTATAGCGGTGAATGTGTGTATATATATATATATATATATATATATATATATATATATATATATATATATATATATATATATATATATATATATATATATACTTTGTGATATTCCTACTGTGAGATAATTGTAGGTTATTGGGATAGTATAGTAGTAAGGGACATAAGCTATGAATATTTAACTTAGTGTGATAACACTTAATCGGATTAATAAATGATGGTATTAATAAGGTGAAAAACTGGGAATTAAGGGTTACTACCACGAGGTATAACAAGAAGTATAAATAGTCATCTAGTTAGAAGCGTTACGAATGGCTAGGTGAAAATAGATGTACGTTACGTGTGCACAATAGACGAGAGGTGAGAATCTCATGTGAGAGTTCGAACTAACATGCATTTGACACTTTCTTTACTGCAAATTTTAAATACTTGCTAAAACAAATATTTTTACACATCGTGCTCTGACCCGTTTCTTGCATCTCTTTTCTCTCTTGCTATATATATGTATTATATCAGGTGCTCAACCACAGGGACACCAAGCTTAGAGATTTGGATTGCTTGGCATGCTGTAGTTGTTGTGGAAACTGTAGGTCTTCGTATTAGATGCCTCCATCATTTAATTTCCATTCTTTATAGACTTTATATTTAGGGCATGTGTCGCCCATTCCTTAGACAGTTTTTCAGAAATTATGTTCAGTTTACTTTTCGTTCATTTTCATTTGGATTTATGGTTATTATGATGCCTGGTTTAAAGTTTTGAACTCGAATGTTTATCTAGTCTTAGTTATTTCAGCATGTGATTCTGATTCAGTATTTTATTAATTAATTATGCGTGTATGGATTATGTTTAATTTCGTGGATTAGTAATTGAATAAAAATAAAAATAATAATAATAATATTTGTTCGCACTAGCTTAATTAATCATTAGGTGGTTAATCAGATTTTTATATTTTCGACAGTGATGCGAAGAATGAACCAACCAAACATTCTATTTTAAATTTTATAAATGACTGATCACCCGATATTTAATTGGGCGGGGTGTCACAGTTGGTATCAAAGCATCAGGTTCTAGAGTCCTTTATGATCTGTACGACTTACTATGTTTCAGCTTTGCGTCTTTTGATATAGAGCCTTATCTTTAGGACTGTTGTGATCTTAATTTTGCGATTTCGACTTCAACTATTTGAGATTTAGTAATAACTTTGGACTAATAAAATTCTTTCTTGTCTCAGATGCCTCCTCAATGTGCACCAAGAAACAGACAGGCCCAGCCAGAACAGTTGGCAGTGCAGACTCATGGGACAATGAACGCAACAGAGATTGCGGTAATAGTGGCACAGACGGTGAATGCAGCCATAGCGGTGGTGCAGCAGGCCCCACCCCAAGCTCAGGCAGTAGCACCAGTTCCAGTGCATCTGTTTCCCACTTCATGGGAAAGATTGAGAGAGTCCTTTCAGAGGGCATGTTCCCCAGAGTTCATGGGCAGTTCAGATGTGATTATTGCTAGTCAGTGGAAGAAGGACATACAACGACACCTTCGTATGAATGAGTGCACTGAAGTTTAGAGGCGAGTTTTGGCTTCCTTCAAGCTGAGAGGGGCATCCTTACAGTGGTGGGAATCTACTACTACTATTGAGGAGCGAGATTTGATGACAATTAGTGATTTCTGGGTGCAGTTCGACCGCAAGTACTTTCCTTCAACCGTCAAGACCGAGATGAGGTGGAAACTTTTAGACCTCACCCAGGAAGGGAGAACAGTTGCGGAATATGAGGAGGAGTTCACCTGATTGGCAAACATGGTTCCAGATGAGGTGCCAACTGAGGAGAAGCGCATTAAAATGTTCATGGATGGCCTCACCTGGAGGATCAGGCAGCATCTTCTGGGTAACCTCTCATTACAGACCTATTATGATGTTCTTAATGTAGCACTGCTGCATTGCCAGGACCACCGCTTCCATATGACTGGGAGCAAATGAACGGGGGAGTCCATCCAGCTGGGCAGGACAAGAGGTTATGGTGCCAGTGGGGAACATCCAGCTCAGGGTCAGCAGAGGTCGGTTGATCAGAGTTCCCAGTAGGGGGATTCTAATCGATTTAGGTCAAGGGGTTTCCATCAGGGTCAGGGAAGTTTTAGGCCTAGCCAGCAGGGTCAACATGGCCATCAGGGCCAGCAGGGCCAACAGTAGTTTAGGCAAGGCCAACAGGGCCAAGGGGGAGGTGGGAACGGCCAGCAGGACCAAGGACATCAGGGGAAGCGAGGGGGACACTCTGGTGGGAAGTGTTTTATATGTGGAAAAATTGTCCACAAGCGACATGACTGTACTGAGAGGGGCAGGGCCCCATAGCAGTAGCAACAGGGTTCTCGACAGGAGCCCCAGAGACCGATCTTTCCCACCTCCCTCCCAGCACCACCTCAGAGGCCAGCATTGCCAGCTATTCCAGTAGTTCCAGTTTAGCAAGGGCAAATTCAGTATGGACGGGTTCATAACCTCCATCAGGCCGCAGCCCCACAGGTACCACCCGCGATTAAGGGTACGTTTCCTATCCATGGCACTATGGGTCGGGTTTTATTTGATACTAGGGTGTCGTACTATTTTATAGCTACTCATTTTGTAAAGGCTTTAAGGTTATTAGACACAGCAGAGAGGACGGTGACATGCGTCGACTCACCACTGGGGAATGGGTCTTTGATTTTCTTTATATACCGGGGTGTAGGAGTAGAGATTGGTAGCCTAATTTTACCAGCTTACATGCTAGTCTTAGAGATGCATGAGCACGATGTTATTATTGGCATGGATTGGCTCGCTGCTTACTGAGCCATGATATATTGTTTTGGTGGGAGTATCATCTTTTCCATTCCAGGGCAGGAGATGTTTTTGGTGGCGATGCCTCGCCCAGAGGGAGGCTCCTCCACCCATTTGTACAACATAGATGAGGATACCTCTAAAGGGGTTGTGATTCCCTTAGATTCGATCCCAGTCGTTCGTGAGTATTTCGATGTATTTCAGGAGATATCGGGCCTAGCCCCCAGTCGAGAGATAGATTTTGTCATAGACTTGATGTCGGGCACCCGACCGATAGCGCGTGCATCGTATCGTATGGCCCTAGTGAAAATGAGGGAGTTACGAGATCAGATAGAGAAACTATTAGGTCAGGGTTTCATTCGTAGGAGCACCTCACCTTGGGGCACTCCAGTGCTGTTTATGAAAAAGAGAGATGGTTCACTGAGGTTATGCGTGGATTATCGAGAGTTGAACAAGGTCACGATACAAAATAAGTATCTGTTGCCTTGAATCGATGACTTATTCGACCAGCTGAGGGGAGAAACCTTCTTTTTGAAGATAGATTTGATATCGGGATACCATCAGCTACGAATTAGGGAGCAGGATGTGTCAAAGACTGCTTTCTTGATGAAATATGGGTCCTATGAGTTCATATTCATGCCATTTGGGTTGACAAATGCTCCAGCCATATTCATGGACTTTATGAACCGAGTGTTCAGAGAGTTCTTGGATCAGTTTGTCATCGTTTTCATAGATGACATCCTGATATATATACACACTGAGGAGGATCATGCCGAGCAGTTGAGGCAGGTTCTTTAGACTCTACGAGAGCATCAATTATGGGAGGTACAGTTTTTGGGGAATGTTGTGTCAGAATTGGGAATATCAGTTGACCTAAGCAAAGTGTCGGCGGTAAGGGAGTGGGGACATCCCATGACTCCGACGAAAGTGCGTAGTTTCTTGGGGTTAGCCGGGTACTACAGGAGATTCATCCTAGGCTTTTCAAATATAGCGGGTCCATTGACGAATCTGACTCGCAAGGGAATTCCATATGTTTAGGATGATACTTGTCAATTGGCTTTTGATGAGCTGAAAGATAAGTTGACTTCGGCACCAGTTCTTGCTTTGCTCAAGCCGGGAGTAGAGTACCTGGTGTACACTGACACTTATTTACGGGGACTCGGGGGAGTACTTCAGTAGGAGGAGAAGTCTATAACTTTTGCCTCCCGCAAGCTAAAGCCTCACGAGAGGAATTACCCCACCCACGACCTAGATCTAGCAGCGGTAATTTTTGAATTGAGGATTTGGAGACATTAATTGATGGGGGAGAAGTTTCACTTATTGACATACCATAACTCGCTACAGTAATTGTTCACTCAGCGAGAGCTGAATATCCGTCAGCGCAGATCGTTGGAGTTTGTGAAAGACTACCAGTTCGAGATACAGTACCATCCGGGAAAGGCTAACATGGTTGTTGATGCATTAAGACGTAGACCGGAGGGCGATGTAGCAGACATCTGGAAAGCGAAGTGGAAAGAGTTGGGTCACCAGGACGCGATAGCCCGTTCTTTTGTATCTTTTATGACAGTCACACCAGAGATTATTACGAGGGTGATACAAGCACCATCAGTTGATAAGTTTTTTTAGGTGCAGATTGTACCTCTTTTAGCTGAGGCTTCTGAGTCTTACTCAGTAAGTTCTAATGGAGGTTTGAGATTAAATGGGAGACTGGTGGTACCAAAAGGAGAAGACTTACATCATACAGTGATGACACAATCTCATGGGTCCAGATTTGCGGTACATCCCAAAGGAGATAAGATATACCAGGATATAAGGTAGTAGTACTGGTGGAGTGGGATGAAGAAGGACATTACTGAGTTCGTGTCCAAGTGCTTTACTTGATAGATGGTAAAGGTAGACCACCAGAGACCGTCGGGGTTTCTTCAGCCATTGGAGATACCTATATGGAAGTAGGAGAGTATTTCCATGGACTTCATTACTGGGCTACCTACATCACAGCGTGGTCACGATTCCATATAGGTTATAGTGGATCGATTGACCAAGGTGGCTCATTTTCTGCCAGTACGGACAGACTATACCACGGGTCAGTATGCACAGTCGTTCATTACCGAGGTTGTTAAGCTACATGGGGTGCCCCTGGATATTGTTTTGATAGAGATAAGATTTTTGTGTCGTGCTTCTAGGAGGGGTTTCAGAAGGCCATGGGTACATAGTTGAGATTGAGTTCAGCTTATCACCCACAGACGTATGGACAAACAAAGCGTACAAATAAGATGTTGGAGGATATGCTACACATGTGTGTCCTTGACTTTGGAGGAGGATGGGAGTCATATCTTCCACTGGTGGAGTTTGCTTACAATAACTCCTACCAGTTCACGATCGGCATGACTCCATTTGAGTCATTTTATGGAAGGCCTTGTCGTTCTCCCGCTTGTTGGCTAGAGGTGGGGGACAACAAATTCCTTGGACCTGAGGTAATTCTGGAACCTCATCTAGGATTAAGCTCATCAGTAGTCGCATTTGGGTAGCACAGGACAGACAGAAGAGCTACGCTGATGCGAAGCGATTCTTTCGAGAGTTTAGTGTCGGGGACCAAGTATTACTGCGGGTATCTCCTATGAGAGGGGTAATGAGGTTTTGGAAAAAGGGGAAGTTGGCTCCGAGGTATAAGGGACCATTTCCCATTATCAAGAGGATTGGGCTGGTGGCATACAGATTGGGGTTGCCAGAGAATTTGCACCGCATTTATGATGTGTTCCACATCTCGTTGTTGAGACGATACCTTCAAGATGACATGGCTCATACTCACATTGCGATAGAGGAAATTGATTTGCATCCACTACAAGAAAACTAATTTTTTCGGCACTTTTTTCTCGGTATTATTCAAAAATGCTGCGAATTTTATTTTGACCAGCATTTATTTGTAAGTATTGAAAATTCACGGAATTTATATTGATGTGCCGCATAAGTAGAGCATTTTTAATGGGGATTTGTAAATTTAGGACCTATTGTAATATGTATTTTGAAAATAAGACAACAAATATTTTATTTATAGTTTTAGTCCCTATTTTTCAATAAAGCTGTTGGCGCGGACCCATTTTCATAAAACGTCAACCAATCACAACTTGACACGTGTTTCTTTAATTTAAAATTAGGGACTAAAAATGGAAACGAAATGTTTGTTGTCCTATATACATAATCAATATTATTTTAAGTCCTAAAAATACATAATCTATTTTAATGTTCTAAAAAACGCGCCTAGGCGCGTGGCTTTTTAGATACGACAAGTTTTGGCCCTGGGTGTGGATCAAGGCATGGTCAACGATAGTCAATATTTTTTAGGGTAAGGTGTGAAAAAATGCGCATTTTTTGGGGTAAGGCGTGAAAAAACGCAAGTTTTTTAGATGTAAGGCGTGAAAAAATGCAATTTTTTTCTTTTGTATTTTAAAAAAATAGTATTTTAATTTACAAATATTTAGACATATTTTTAAGGTATGTACCATTTTAGTATTTTTAATAGCGTTGTCATAGTAAAAAAATATTAAAATATATTAGGAAATGCCTAAACACCTTTTCACGCCTTTTTACGCCTAAGGCCCGCCTAGGCGTCTAAGGCTTAAGGCTTGGCCTCCACGCCTCGATCACGACCCGCATTTTTTAGAACTTTGCTATTTTTTTAATTAATGCTGAAACAAATGTAATATTTTTTAGGCATTTCATAACTAATTCCACTAAAATTGGGAAAAAAATTACCTTCACTTAAATAAATATGGCAGGTCTTATTTTCTTATAAAAGAATATCACTTTTGCCCTATTTTTTGGCGGGTAAAGTCGTGTAAGCTTGGATGGCTCTCCGGTCACGTTCTCCTCTCTCCCGTATCTTCCTCTCCCGTATTTGGCTCAATCTCTTAAACCTAATCGTCAACAAACCTTATCAAGTATCTACCTCAATCTCACCCAATCACTCTGCCTCAATCTCACCCATCTTGGAATGATTTTTGTTGTTCCCTTATTATAAGAAGGATGACGGTGCTCTCATCTCACCCATATTTAAATTTTCGGAGGCTCAGATAATCACTTTCATTATTTCGGTGTATTTTTCTTTGAAGCATTGGACGATTTTGATCATTGAAGCTTTGCACGATTTTTTCTGTTTCCTTGTTAGAAGAACGTTTTTGTTCTTTGAAACTTTGAGGTAAGTTACGTTTTATTTTGTTTATTTCGGTGTATTCTTCTTATTTTCGTGTATTTCGGTGTATTTTTCTTATTTCTATGTATTTTTTTTGGCTCAGAGAATCACTTTCTTTCATATATTGGCTTTTGATTTGATTCTATTTGTTATTGGCAATAGAGGCAAAGAGTTTTCACAAGAAAGATATATTAGAAAGAAGAAATCCCTGAAGCAATGTAATATTTTCTTTTGTTCGTGATATGTACCTGTGAGTTTTTAAATCCATACCAGTCTCATTAGTCATGAATCAATAATATTTTGACATCTTTAATATTTAACTCTTTTTTTCCAGATTTGATATTATATAATCATGTATATGAAGTAGTGTAATCTTTATTTTTTCGTAACATTTGTGTTATACAAAATTTATGCATATAGATAATGGTTATTGTGGTGACGATTATTATGAACGCAAATAAATACGAGAGAAGCTATTATCAAGGAAGAACAAGGAATATAAGATGCCAATCACACAACAAAGGATGTACGTGGTTCAGCAAAGATGTGCCTACGTCCACAGTGGTGCAGTCGATATTATTTCTATATACTCCGGAGAGTAATTACAGAGAATAAAACTTGTCCTTTTGCCCCGGACCTAGGGTTTAATATATACATGTACATGTAGGTAAGTGGAGGTGATGGGTTTCTCCACATTTTCCATCTCCCCTATAACTTCCAATTGTGGGAACGTGGGGGAGACCGGATCAATATAAGAGATGAGGGGCCCAGAATTTGGGCCCCCAGGATTGGGCTACTCGTCTAGGCCCATGGTTCTAAATTTTGGGTACCCACAATTGCCCCTAAATTTGTTGGGCCATATTTATGGGCTCAATGAATTTAAATGATCAGCCATTATGGCTGATTTTCGATTCCTAGAAAGCTATGAAGTTGATTTGGCGGCACCCGCTTCTCTTATTATGCGCTATGATTAGAATTTGAAGGCTTGTTGGAATAGCCACTTTGTCTCCCGTCGCTTCAGCCTTTCTAGTACTCTTCTATCTTCTGAGAACTCTAGCTCCTCGTACCTTCTTCTTTCAATTTCCATTCCCATACTTTCTTAGTTGTTTGAGCTCGTTCTTCTTCATCACTTGGACTAATTGTCTGAGCTTGTGCTTCTTCATAACTTGGGTTGATTGTCTATTTTGTAAGTTTCCTGTGCCCTTTCCTTGGACTTTCTCTTTGGTTTGTAGCTTTTCTTGGGTCTTCCAATGGCGAAGATTGGAAATAGGTCAATCTCTGAATTTAGGAAGTTTTACAACATTCCTGGGTTGGTAGATATTGAGTGTTGTGCCTCCCCTCCTAGGAATGTTAGGGATATAGATGATGCTCACTGGATCCATGTTCTGTTGCTTTCCCAGGGGGGACTCACTTTTCCTCCCAATTATTTGTTCCTGCATTTCTTTGGCTATTTCAATATTGTTCCTGCACAATGCTCGCCCAATGTGTGGAAAATAGTAAATGGCGTCCTTAGGATAAATCAATTGTATGGTACTAGGTTAGGACTTGCCGAGGTCTATTTTTGTTACTCCTTTTCTCGAACTATCTCAGGTGTCCTATACCTCAAAGCTAGGAGCCCTGACAGGGTATTGGTAGTAAATCTACCTGATTCCCATAAGGACTACTGGAAAGAAGGTTTCCTTGTTAGGAATTGACAGTTCCCTCCCCAATTTGAAGGGTCGAGGTCTGAGAGGTTCTCTGTTCCTTTTTACGGGGAGGAATATATAGGTAGACATTGTACTGTTGTTTCAACTTTTGTTGATTTGTGACCTTTCTAACTCTTCTTTGCTTTTTCTTGCGCAGCGAAGTCAAATAACTTGGAACCTGCACTCAATGAGGTCCGTCTTTCAGAATTAGTAAAGGCTTGGAAAATCAGGGAGCCCTTAGGTGACGGCGAGCACCCCAGATTTGCTGCCTTCCTGCTCGAGTACAAGAACGTTGGCTCTAGCTTCATAGCGAGGCCTGTGGATAGTATACCAGAGTTTGACTCCTTCGAAGATACTACTGCAGAGCTTATCCAGCTGGACGAGGAGGAGAGCAGCTCTGAAAGTGACTTTGCAGGAGCCGTGAGTAATTTGGGTGGAGGGAGCTTTGATAGTTGCAGTTCATCGAGAACTTCTAGCAGTTCAAGTGAAGAGATGGTTCCCCCAAGGAAGAACTTGATTAGGGATGATGACGATGAGGACCACGTGCTCCTGGCACAGTGGTCAAAGAAATAAAAAGCCACTTCTGGGGCCATGGCTATTGGTTCTTGATCCTCTGCTCAGGAGCAGGAGAGGATAAGGAAGGAAGAGGAGCAGGTGAATGAGAAAGAGAGGAAAAAGGAAGAAGAGAGGAAGAAGTTGTAAGAGAAGAGTAGAGCGGAGGAGAGGAAGAAGAGGGAGAGCGAGAAGGAGGAGGAGAAAAAGAGGGTTGAGGCGAGGACGAAGGCTGGGTAGGCCTTAGTCCTAGTATCTGCTCTGCCTGAAGGGGCCTCTGTGGCAATTTCTCCTCAGCTAGCCCCGACTCTACTCAAGAGAGATGTCCTCTCGACTGATCGCCAAAGGGCAGTAGGTTCAGAGCACCTGACCCTTCAGGCTAGTCAGAGGCTTGCTCTGGTAAGGTTTCTTTTTCTCTTGCATTTTTCTGACTTCCCTTATTTTCCTTTTCTAATATCTTCTCTTTTTCGTAGTTTATTACTAACTTTGCCGTGCTATATCGTTCACACGACGAGCTGGTGAAGAAGAACAGTGAATTGGATCAAGAAAATTCTGCCCTGAAGCTGAAGGGTAAGGAGCTCAAGGCCAATTTTAAGGCTGTTGATGCTGCTCGGATCTCATCCGACTTGGCTCTTGCCACTGCGAGCAAGGAGAAAGATGCGGAGATCATAGATCTAAGGGAGCTGAGGTAGGCCTACGACCTAGTTTGCTCGAGCAAACTTGCTGTGCTAGAGGAGAAAAGGGTACTTTCTAAAGAGCTGAAGAAGAAGGAGTCCGAGGCTATCACTGCTAAGGAAGACTCTTACAATTCCGGCTGGGCTGCGGCATACGAAGATGATAAAGTTCAGATAGGCTATATCAGCCGTCTGAACTTCAAGAAAGGATGGAATAATGATCTCGTAGATACTGGGGTGGATGTTGCATCCTCACTCTTTGACGAGCATGACCCAGGGCCGAGGCCAGTCGTAGACGAGGACCCTACCCCAGCTGTTGAAGGCACTGATTCTGTCCCTCAGGTGACTCCTGATGATGTTTCTCTTATTAAGGGGATAGAGGTCAGCCTTGCCGAGGATAGTGCTCTTGCTGATGCTGATAAGGAGAAGGGGCCATCCACCTCTAGGCCTCCCGAGGTTGCTAATTGACAGGGCTTTTGTATTTTTGCGTTCTCTAGTCTGTAAATTTTCTTTCTTCAGTCTGATGTAACTTCAATTTTTATTAATGAAAAATCATCATTTCTACTTCTGCTGATCTCTTTGTCTCCTTTATCTTCCTTTCACTTGTAGTTAGTTGACGTGGACGATTACATCCCATCTACTTCCCAGTTGGGTAGGACCCTTAGTCCCAATGCAAGCCCTGAAGTTCGCCAGGCTTTTGTTAAGCTTTACAAGTCCCTCAGGTCTAGAAATCAGAAGTATAAGGAGCAATCCGAGCTAGTGGCTAAGCTGAAAGACAGGCTCCGGGAGATGGAGGACATTGGTGCCTCAGTGCAAGAGGAAGTCAATGTGCTGAGAACAAGACTCCTAGAGGCCACCGAGGTCAACCAAGGTGGGGAGTTCCTTCAGCAGGAGAATGAAGACCTAAGGAGGGAAGTCTTACAACTTAGGGAGCATGCACCGAGAACTGTTCCGACAGTTCTGCAAGGCTCCTCGTCGTCACGAGCAAGATCTGATCCTGTGCTGCGAGGCTCCACTCGCCCTCCCCCTCCGTGAGCTGGTAGTAGCACCAGGGGAAGAAATAGGGAATCAGAAAAACTTCATGATAAGGAGATGGAAGAACTCCATGATGATGTTCGGCGAGCATATGTAATTGCTGCTGGGCGTCAAAGGGACGTCACCCAGTTGCGGCACTTATTCAAGAAAGGTCCTCGGTAAGAGTGGGCTGACGGTTATGATCAAGGCTGGTCGGATGCTCCAACAAGGCTATCTGAGTTCGAGGAGCTTTCTTTCATCAGGGGATGGCTAAGTGCCTTGAAGGAGCTGCAAGTCCCAAGGAACTCGGTGCTATGGTATCATCATGAGATGTCTCCTCCACTCTGTTGACCAACCCATTTAGGAGGGACGATCGATGGATCCCCATCGATGCTATTCCTCGACAATTATTGGAGTCGGATGTGAATGAGGTTGTGGAAGAGTTTGCTCTTGCTCCTAATGACGGACGAAGAGCTTGAGTGGCT
Source organism: Sambucus nigra (assembly GCA_949130495.1). Classification (NCBI taxonomy): domain Eukaryota; kingdom Viridiplantae; phylum Streptophyta; class Magnoliopsida; order Dipsacales; family Adoxaceae; genus Sambucus; species Sambucus nigra. The sequence continues at coordinate 342,868,351 of OX422207.1, read as the reverse complement.
GATTATCTTGCTCGGAGGCTTCCACCCCCTTGAGATTTTGCCAGTCGCTATTTTTTTATTTTTGATAATGTAAATGCTTTGGGTGAGCTCGCCGACTAAACATGTATTATCATTGTTGTGAGTAAAATGGATTAATGAAAAGTTTGTGTTTTTGGGCGATTTTGCCAACTAAACGTGTATATCCTACTTTTTATATCCTTGTTGCTTTATGATCTCTTCTGTTTTGTCATGCAAGTGTCCCCCCAGTCTAATATAATATCAAAGTACCATTGTACCCCATCTTACCTTTTAGGTTGTGTCGTTACACTCCTTTGGGCCTAAGTAGGGCAATTGGCGAGGACACACCTGGTGTTGTATGTCTTCATTCGATCAGGATTTTGTTCAACCGAAGTAGGTTTGATGACCAGTATAAGATTTGGTCGTATTGCCTAAGAATTCTATGTAGGGCTTTATATATTTCCAGGGGAAACGCTAAGAGGTCTCTCGTGTTTTATGACGATGACCTGAGGAGGGGTATTCCCCTACTGTAGTGATCAAGGTGCTTGTTATTTGGAAAATATGTGCGATGAATGCAACTATCACCAATCAGAGTGTAACCAACTAAGTAACTTTCATTAGTAATAAGGAAAATGAACATCTGTTTTCATAACAAAACAAATACACGAAAAAGATCTAAAAATAGAATTTCTTGAGATTAACTGCGTTCCATGCTCGTGGTATTTCTCTACCCTCCATCGTTTCCAAGTGATAGGCACCTTGCAGATCGTCTTTAGTTACTTTAAAGGGTCCTTCCCAGTTTGGGTCTAGCTTGCCGTCTGACGACTTCACTGTGCTGCCCAGGACCTTCCTTAGAACATAGTCCCCAACTTGGAACGACCTCGGGCTAACCCTTTTGTTATAATTCTTCGCAAACTGTTGCTGATAGTTCGCTAGATTCACCAGGGCCAACTCTCTACGCTCGTCGACTAGGTCGAGTTCGGCGAGCAGTGCTTCATCATTCAGGCCTTGGTCGATAAGGTTGGATCTCATTGTTGGCAAACCTGCTCCTAGTGGGATGACTGCTTCCATGCACCTGTTGCTCGCCGAGGAGTGGTTCGCTATGCCCATAGAACATGGGGTAGCTCTGTTACCCATGCACCTTTGGCTCGTTCTAATCGCTTCTTTAATCCATCGATCACAATTTTATTGGAAGCTTCAGCTTGGCCATTGCTCTGAGGGTAGGCCACCGAGCTGAAGTGGTGTCTGATCCCGTGTTCGTTACAGAAGTTCTGAAAGGGGCCACTTTCGAACTGCGTTCCATTACCGATGATGATGGTTCTGGGGATTCCAAACCGAGTGATTATATTTCTCCATATGAACCTTATCATATCAGCATCTCGGATGTTCGCCAGGGATTCAGCCTCGATCCATTTGGTGAAGTAGTCAGTCGCAACCAACAGGTATTTGCGATTGCCGACGGTAGTAGGCAGCGATCCCACGATGTCCATTCCCCATTAGGCGAAGGGCTATGGGTTGGACAGGGACTTCAGATCGCTGGTGGGTTGGTGGGCCATAGGAAAGTGTAATTGGCATTTCAAGCATTTGCGAACATATACTGCGGAGTCCTTTTGCATGTATGGCCACCAATAGATTTCCTTCATTGCTCGAAAGGCTAGAGACCTTCCTCCGATATGGCTTCCACAGATTCCTTTGTGAAGCTCGTGTAGCACTTGCTCGACATCACCTAGGTAGACGCATCTAAGGTAGGGACCGGAGAAGGATTTCTTATACAAGTCGCCTTCTGTGGATAAGTGAAAGCGAGCAGCTTTGACTCTTATCTGGTGGGAAGTTTTCTTGTCATCTGGGAGCGTGCCATCCTTTAAATAACCCCTTAAGGGGTCCATCCAGCTGGGGGCTGAACCCACCTGGAGTACTTGTTCCACGTTTGGTAACTTGTTGTTGTGGTTAATGCTTAAACAAATGAGGAAATCGATGGGGATGACCCTCTTAAGGTCAGAGTCAATTGTTGAACTTAAGGCTACTAAGGCATCAGCATGACTGTTTTGCCCCCTGGGAAACTACTGGATGTTGATCTCTTCAAAGCTTAACATTAATTCTCTCACTAAGGCGAGGTAGGCGGCCATTCTTTCATCCTTTGCATTGTAATCTCCACTTATCTGATTGGAGAGTAGTTGGGAGTCGCCGAACACCTGTGAACATTTTTCTCCTAGAGTTTGTGCCTTTTGGAGATCGGCTATTAGGGCTTCGTACTCTGCTTCGTTGTTGGAGGCTATAAATCCAAGACTGATTCCTTGGTCGAGGATTGTATTTTCTGGAGTGATGAGTACAATGCCTACCCCTGCCCCCTTTGAGTTGGAGGCTCCATCAACAAAGAGTCTCCAGGTTCTCTCTGTTGCTTGGTTCTTCTTTTGCCTTGTTGGTTGAGGTTGGTCGGAGAGTTCCTCACCCGTGAATTCGGCTATGAAATCAGCAAGGATCTGACCCTTGATAGCTGTCCTTGGTTGAAATTGGATGTCAAATCGGTCGAGCTCGACTGACCACTTAGACAGTCTGCCCAACAAGTCCGCTTTCTTTAGGATCGCCTTAAGGGGATGCGATGTAATGACGATGATAGTGTGAGCTTCGAAATAATGCTTCAGCTTCCTCGAGGCTATTACAAGTGCAAAGGCGAGCTTCTCCAATGGCAGATACCTTTGCTTAGCGTCTAATGAGGTCTTTCTCGTGTAGTAAACGGGGTGTTGGATTCCTGCAACCTCGCATATTAACGCAGAGCTGACAGTGTGATTGGATACCGAGAGGTACAGGTACAAAGAATCCATTTTCTGTGGTATGACAAGCAGCGGTGGAGAGCTTAAGTAGGACTTGAGCTCGTCTAAATCTCGCGAGTAGTCTGGGCTCCACTCTATCAGTTTACTCCCCTTTTGAAGCTAGAAATAAGGTTTGCACTTCTCGGAGGATTTGGAGATGAAGCAATTTAAGGAAACGATCATTCCAGTGAGCTTCTGCACGTCCCGGATTGTTCTAGGGGGTTGTACCCTGTTGATTGCATCGATCTGGTCTGGATTAGCTTCTATGCCTCTCTCACTGATCAAGTACCCAAGAAATTTTCCTGACTGGACACCGAAGGAACATTTGCTCGCATTAAGTTTCATTCGGTACTTCCTGAGGATTTCGAAGGTCTTTGAAAGGTCTGAGAGGTGATTTTCCTTCTTTTTTCTCTTAACGAGCATGTCATCGATGTAGACCTCCATTGTGTCTCCCATTTGATCCTTGAACATTTTGGTGACCAGCCGCTAATAGGTTGCCCCTGCATTCTTGAGCCCAAATGGCATGACCTTGTAGCAATATAACCCAACTATCATGATGAACGCCATTTTGTCCTGGTCTGGGGCACACAAGGGGATCTGGTGATATCCTGAGTATGCGTCCAGGAAACTCATTCGCTCGTGAGTTGTAGTGGCATCTACTAGTTGGTCTATCTTCGGGAGGGGGAAACTATCCTTAGAGCATGCTTTGTTGAGGTCAGTAAAGTCGATGCAAACTCTCCACTTCCCATTATTCTTCAGAACTACTACTGGGTTGGAAAACCACTTGGGGAATTGCACTTCTCGTATGGATCCTGCATCCAGCAGTTTTTCGACATCCTTTTCGACCGCTTTAGCCTTCTCGGGTGTAGTTCTCCGTGCCCTCTGCGTGACTGGCTTGAATGTGGGGTCGACGTGCAGCTGATGACAGACCATGCTAGGATCGATTCCAGGCAGATTGTATGGTTCCCATGCGAAAACATCTACGTTGTGTCTCAGCAAGGTCGTCAACTCCTTCTGTTCTTGGTCGGTGAGAGATTCTCCAATCAAGATGACTCTGCTACTGTCACCAACTTCAGCTATAACTTTTACCAGGTCCTCAACGACACGCTCGGAGGGGAGGAGCCTGGTCTCCTCTACTCCAGGTCTTCTATACTTTAATTTCTACTTGGAAGGTATCATAACCTCTTCAACTTTCTCCCTAGGTTGATCGTCCTTCTTGGATGGCTTCTATAAAGAACTTCCTCGCCATCTCTTAGTCACCGTGGATCTTCATTACTCCTTGCTCGGTTACATACTTGAGCTTCTGATGGTAGGTCAAGGAGACCGCCTTCATTGTATGAAGCCATCCTCTGCCTAGGATGGCCTGGTACGGTGATTCGATGTTAACTACTAAAAACTCAATCATCTTGGAGACGTTCCCAGCACGAACTGGCAACAGTATCTTGCCCAGGGGCATGGTCATTTTTCCAGTGAAGCCGACCAAAGGAACAGTAGCTTCCTCTAGGTTGGCAACGCTCAACTTCAATTTCTTGAATAGGTCGAGGTACATTACTTCGGATAAACTTCCTTGATTGATGAGCAGCTTGTCGATATCAAAGTTGGCTATCCAAAGTGTAATGACCAGTGCATCATGATGTGGGGTCCTTACTCCCACTAAATCTTCATCCGTGAAAATAATATGCTTGTTATAGTTGACGTCCTCTACTCGTCGACACTTTCCTGACTGTGACTTTGCTGAATCGATTTGAAAAGCCTGCATTACCACTATAAGTTTTTTCATTTCCATTCGAGCTGAGTTCCCTTGTATCTTCTTGACATCAGATATTCCGTGGATTACAGTGAACTCATGTCCAACATTATCCTCCATCACGTTGTCGGGTCTCGCCTCTCTGTTGGCAGCCACTTTCTCTGCCCTCTTTTCCATAAAGTCGTTCAAATGCCCAGACTGGGCCAACTCCTCGAGGTGAGACTTAAGATCTTTACAGTGCTCGGTCTTATGTTCTCCCTCTTTGTGGAAAGCGCATCTCAACTCATTGTTCCTCTTCGAGGGATCTCCTCCCATTTTCCTGGGCCACTTGATGAATGGCTCATCTTTGATCTTCGCGAGAATTTTGTAAACTGGTTCTTTGAAGACGGTGTTGACTGCCTAGAATACTTTCAACGCGTTATGGTTCCCTCTGTTCTTGGAGCCATTTTTTCCTCCGTTCTTTCCTCCTTTCTTCTGGTTCTCAGTTTTCTCACCTCCCTTGGTAGTGATCTTAGCTCGACCGTTTTCTCTTTTATTAGGGCGGGTGACATCTTCCACCTTTGCGTATTTCTCGATTCGGGCCATTAGGTCATCAATAGTCATAGCTTCCTTCTTCGTCAGGGACTGGTAGAGGAGGGAAGAACTAGGGAGCCCAATTTTGAAGGAGGCCACTGCCACTTCCTCCGTGCAGTCCTCGATCTCAATGAGTAACTCCCAGTACCTCTTCGCGTAATCTCGGAGGGTCTCTTGAGGCATTTTCTTCATTGTTAGCAGAGCATCTATCCTTTTGGGATGGGTGCTACTGGTAATGAATCGGGCCGTAAAAAGTTCAGCTAGGGATTTAAAATTCTTGATCGACCGGTGGGGGAGCCATTCGAACCACTTCTGTGCTACATCATGAAGGCTCGAGGGAAAAATGCGGCACATCAGGGCATCTCGGTGATTCCAGAGGGTCATGGCCTGTCGGTATTGCTTGACGTGATCGATGGGATCCGTTTTTCCGTCGTAAATCTTGAACCTTGGAATGGTAAATTTCTTGGGAGCTTCCTCCTCTTCGATTTCCCTTATGAAGGGTGACTTCATCTGGGTTTTGAGAGCTCACCTCGTGAGTTCTCTGGTTGATCTTGTTCCGTGGTGAGCGGGATGCTGGTCCATCTCCCCGCGGACCATGTTTCGTATGTTCTCGTCGCTGTGAGTAGGGCTCTGGTAGCGGCGATCTCTTCGCAGCTGTTCGCGGAGGTCGTCGTCTAACTCGCCTCTTTCGTCCTTTTGAGATTCTCGCCTAGGGATCCTTCCTCAGCTGTGAGATTTGCTCGCCTGAGGGCTAGGAGTGCGATATGGGCGTCTCCTGTTATCAGGACGAAGCTCCCTCTCCAAGTTTTCCAGTCTTCTTTTCAAGCGAGCATTCTCAGCCTCGTATCTTCGAGAATATTCCCTCTGCTCAAGGAGCCTTGCCTCGTATGCATCAATCAATCTGGATATCTGCGTGGACCTCTCTGGTACCTGACTTTCTTCTGAGACTGGTCTTTCCAGGCGAGCTCTCTGATCTGAACGTCGGGCTTCAGACCTAATCCTGCGAGGAGCAGGTGACTCTTGAATATCTCCTTTTTGAGGGGCATTGCTGCTATGACCAAACATCTTAAACTCCTTTCTTGACGTGGGCTCTTCTCAGGGAAAGATGAACGTTTCCCACAGACGGCTCCAATTTTGGTGACGATTATTATGCAAAACAAATAAATACGAGAGAAGCTATTATCAAGGAAGAACAAGAAATATAAGATGCCAATCACACAACAAAGGATGTACGTGGTTCAGCAAAGATGTGCCTACGCCCACGGTGGTGCAGTCGATATTATTTCTATATACTCCGGAATGTAATTACAGAGAATACAACTTGTCCTTTTTCCCCAGACCTAGGGTTTAATATATACATGTACATGTAGGTAAGTGGAGGTGATGGGTTTCTCCACGTTTTCCATCTCCCCTATAACTTCCAATTGTGGGAACGTGGGGGAGACCGGATCAATATAAGAGATGAGGGGCTCGAACTTTGGGCCGCCAGGACTGGGCTACTCATCCAGGCCCATGGTTCTAAATTTCGGGTACCCACAGTTATGATAGACACTTTAAATAAGGAAAAACTATATATAGCGTGGTTGCAAGAAACTAGAAAGGAAAAATTAGTACAAAATTGGTAGGGGGTGTTATTATGGTAATTATTGTTGTGTAATCTTTGTTTTGTTATAATTTGTATTTTTGTGAGAGAAAAAAACACTGAATTTTTTTTAATTTTAATTGATGTGCAAGAGAAAAGTGTTAGAAATGTGTAATTTGTTACTTGTTGCTGTGTTTTTGGTTCTATTTATATAATTAGATGAAGTATTCAGTTGGATTTTCTTATCTATTTTTGGTAACTACCAATTTTTTTTCACTCTTTCATTTATTTCAATTGATTAAAAAAGTCTAGTTCAACGTACAATTAAATCACTCCCTATAATATCATCTTTGTGCAACTCTTATACACCTGTTTTAATTGATTAGTATTATTTTAACCATCTAAACCGACGTGTTTTTTTTTTACTATAGGGGGTTGTATACATATTTTTTTTCATGTTTATGTATGTGTGCATTCATGTGATGGTATATATGTGTCACATTGTTGTATACATATATTTTTTTCATGTTTATGTATGTGGGCATTCATGTGATGGTATATATGTGTCACATTTACATTTTAGTTTGATATGTACATATTATTTCTCATGTATATGTATGAGTGTATTCATGTGTGCACTTATATATGTATCACATTAGCCTTTTAGTTTGATATTACAAAACCTACCAACTCTAAATGAAAATTAGATGGGTCTACATGTCTTTATTCATTTATTTTAAACTATTTTAGATTTATTAGTTCATCTTACTTTTATATATGATAATGTCCAGACTGCAAGCTAGAGCTAATCTCCAGAATTCGACAATATACTTATTGCGCGAACAAATGTAACAACCTTTTTCACAATGTTTTCAGTCATTCAACTTAGTTTGTATATGTTCCGTTTTGTAATTAATGTTGTTGTGATGGTATCTTTACAAAATTAGTTTTTTACATTGTAGTTGAATTTAGTAAGCCCCTTTATTTATTCATGCAACAAGTGCTGAATTTTAAGATAACAAATAAGTTTTAATATTATTTTCTATTCTCGACATTTTGATTTAGTAGCATTTTCATCTACATTCTATGATTTAATTATGCTATCTCATTATTGACAAGGAGATTTGTTTTTCGTAATGATTATTTTTTACTAAAGTTGTTTTTTAAGCGAGGGCCTTATGAATTATTTTGTGTTTAATCTTTTTAGCTTTTAGAAAATTAAGTCTTGATGTGAGTTGTTGTGTTGGGGTTTTCATTCGTTGTACATTAGTTTCGTTTAAGCTAAAATGTTTAGGCATTAGGCGTAGTCTTCTTCTTAATCTGTCGTGACTCATTGCTACATTAATATCGTTTAGTAATTGATTATGTTATGAGCGAGTTTTTTAATTTTTGTTAACTAATTAAGGTTAAAATATATTGATAGTTAAGTTTCTTCATTTTATATCACTAAATATTGGTAGGTTTCATATAAGGCCACATCCAAATGGTGTTATAATTAGAGTCTTACTATTTGTAAATTTACATAGTTTTGAAGAAGCATATTAATGATTTATGGTTTAACACTTTTTTTTATTATTGTATTTTTTATGAATTTTTTCTAATGAATCTAACAACAATTTAGGGATAGTGTGAGGTAATCAACAATCTTTTCAAATGGTTAGCGATAAGAGTTGGATGGAATTGTTAAGAGTTTCTCAACCTTATATTAAATGAGTTAATGGGTTTCTTGACTTTGCATTTGGTAATAAATACCCCGAGCTAGTGATCAAGTTACCATGTAAGAAATGTCGAAATACCATTAGCCATAAAAGAGAAGTTGTTTATAAGCATCTGATCGTACATGGGCTTGTTAACAATTACACTAGGTGGATTTATCACGTAAAAGGTGCTCCATACACAATGGGAATTAGTGGAGCGGATGAAGTGCATGACTCGAATACAATAGATGATATGTGTGGACTACTACATGATATATTCGAAAATCGAAGTGAAGAGGGTATCCGATGTAATGACCCGTACGAAACCCGAAATGGGATGGATGAAAATGCATCAACATTTTTCAAGTTGTTGAAAGACGGGGAACGTGAGTTATACCCTGGTTGCAAATCTTTCTCATCACTTTCATTTATTTTTCCACTATTTCATATGAAAACACTTTATAAGTGGAGCCACATGCCATTTACATCATTGCTTCAATTCTTAAAAGAGGCATTTCCGGAGGGTGAGAAATTGCCAAGTTCATACTCTCAAGTAAGAAAGATGGTTAATGATTTGGGGTTTGATTATCAAAAAATTCATGCCTGTCCAAATGATTGTATGTTGTATTGGAAAGAGAACATAGATCATGAGGATTTCATAATATGTCACACATTAAGATGGAAGCAATTTTCGGGTGAGTCTGATGATGAAGAAGCTAGGGGTCGAAAAATCCCTACAAAGGTTGTTAGGTACTTTCCACTGAAACCAAGGCTTTAAAGATTATTTATGTCATTGAAAACATCCTCCCTAATGAGATGGCATGCAGAGGATCATGATGACGATGGCATCTTAAGACACCCCGTTGATTCTAAAGCATGGAAACACTTCGATCAACAAAATCCATTTTTTTCTAGTGACTCTCGCAATGTTAGGCTCGGACTAGCAGCCGATGGCTTCAATACTTTTAAAACAATGAGCATTTCTCATAGCACGTGGCCCGTTGTTTTGATTATATACAAATTGCCTCCGTGGATGTGTATGAAACAACCTTATCTTATACCGTCTACGTTGATTGATGGTCCACGCGGCCCAGGAAATAATATCGATGCTTACTTGCAGCCTCTCATCGACGAGTTGAAGGAATTGTGGAATGATGGCATACTTACTTACGATTCATCTACTAAAAAAATGTTTTGCATACGTGTAGCGTTAATGTGGACAATTAGTGGATTTCCTTCGTATGCAAATTTATCAGGTTGGAGTACAAAAGGGAGATTGGCTTGTCCTTATTGCAACAAGAACACTCATTCACAATGGTTAAAGAATGGGAAGAAATTTTGCTATATGGGCCATCGTCGGTGGTTGGATCACAACCATAAATTCAGAAATGATACTGTTGCTTTTGATGGGAAAGTTGAAAGAGAAGTCAAGCCCACTCAAGCATCTGGGGATGATATCTTGGAGCAATTAGAGGCAATGGAAAGAAATAATGAGAAGGGTCACTCATCGGCGACGAAGAAGAGAAAAACGAGTATCTACGATGAAGGGAATGGTGATAGTTATCTAAATTGGAAGGAAAAAAATCATATTCTTTCAGCTTCCATACTGGAAGGATCACTTGATTCGTCACAATCTTTATGTTATGCATGTAGAGAAAAATGTGTGCGATAACATACTTTGGACATTGTTAAATGTTGATGGAAAATCAAAAGATAATATGAAGGCTCGTCGAGACCTTGAGAACATGGGTATTCGAAAAGAATTGCACCTTAAAAGCTTGCCAAATAACAAAGTATATTTACCACCAGCATGCTTCACAATGAGTAAAAGAGATAAAGACATATTTTGTAAAGTTTTAAAGAATATCAAAGTCCCAGATGGTTATGCATTTAATATTTCACGTCGTGTAAACATTAAAGAGCGGAATATTTTTGGACTTAAGAGCCTTGATAATCATATCATAATGAAACAACTACTCCCGCTAGCAGTACGAAAATCATTGCCTAAGAATGTAGCAAGGTCTTTGATTGAATTATGTAATTTTTATCGACAGCTCTGTTCAAAGACAATGACCTTCAAAGATTATGAATATTTGCAAGATCGTGTTTCTCTTACACTCTGTCATCTTGAGAAAATCTTCCCCCAACGTTTTTTGATGTTATGGAGCATTTAACAATCCATTTAGCTGAAGAGGCAATGATTGTTGGACCAGTACAGTTTCGATGGATGTATCCCATCGAGAGGTACGTTTCGTGTATGAATTATGTTTGTGTCACCTAAATTAATGCATACGAATACTACTTTAATTTTTTTACAATAACGAACAGGTTTTTATTCACACTAAAAGAATATGTTTGTAACCGAAGTCGTCCAGAAGGTTCAATTGCTGAAGGATACCTAGCAGAGGAATGCACGACGTTCAGTGCGAGGTACCTTGGTGATGTTGAGAGTAAGTTAAATCGAACTTTACGAAATGATGAAGCTGATGCCAACTCAAGTTCAATAGGTCGTACATTAGGTAAAGGAGTAGCATTTATTCTTGATGACACTTCGTTTTCACAAGCACATCAGTACGTGTTATTTAACTCTGCCGCAGTGAAGCCTTTTCGCAAGTAAGATAACATTTGAATGAATTTTAAACTTTACTTAATTAAATATCACTCTACAGTATTCAATTTATACATACATGTTTTACAAGAAACATATAACAATGCTAAAACGGGAGAGACCTCGTGTAAGACACTACGAAATTAACCGCATTCACAACGAAATGTTTCACAAGTGGTTTGGGGATCATGTAAGTCATCTTTGTATTTATATGTAACAACATTTTAAAATCTTAATAACATGTTTAATTTTTACACATCTAATTTTTGTTACTCAATCATATGAAAAAATTTAGGTACGGAATCTAAATGAGGGTGAGGTGTCAAAGGAAGTTGCAATTTTGGCTTCAGGGTCCTCCCAATGGGCTAGGAGATACACGGGATATATTGTAAATGGGTTCAGGTTTCGTACAAAACATCGTGAGAGAAGATTGAATACTCAGAATAGTGGATTTATGCTTGATTCCACCACCGAAGGTTTTTCAAGTGCAAAGGACAAACGACCTATTTCGGGGGGGTCTAACATATTACGGAGTATTAACAAATATATTTGAATTTCTCTATTCAAATGATTTCAAGTTTGTGCTATTCAAGTGTGATTGGGTTGATACCCATTCGGGTATGACAAATGATGATTTTGAGTTCACATTAGTGAACTTCAAACATTCACTATACAAGCATAATCGACTATCAGATGAACCGTTTATATTAGCATCTCAGGCCAAACAAATTTGGTATGTGCGAGACCCAATTGAAGAAGATTGGTAATCCATCGTGAAGATGAAACCAAGAGATTTGTATGACATGTATGGTAAAGATACTTATGGATATGACACAATAGATGCGTAAGTTGAGACGTACAACATCCAACAACTTGATGACACTCTAATCTACGATGATGGGGATATTACATGGGTTAGGGCTGGTGTAGAGGGAATGACTGTTGACAACATAGTTGATATAGATGGCGGTGATGATATCTGTGTTGATATTGATGAGGACTGTAATGATGAGGATGTTTTTGAGACTTATGAAGATGATTCCGAGGCGGACGAGGAAGCTAACGAGAGTGATATAGATGAAAGTGATGAAAATGAGGAGACTAGTGATGATTATGATACTGACATGGATAAAGATGACAATTGATATGAATTTTTCAGTTATGAATGGTTTTATTTTTAAGGATGCTTAGATGTTCACGAAATTTGACATTCTTTTCTTAGTTTAATATTTTAAAAATAACTAATGATTGAATGCATTTTATTTTTTTCACATCAGTAATGATGGAGAGTCAAGTTCTTTTTTGTTTTTAGTTTTATTTTTGTATTTATTTATGATTAATGAATGAATGCATTTTATATTTCTTGAATTTTATTGATGATTACATCTACTACTAAAATTGTGATTAACGAAGAAATTTCATCATCGTTATTCTCAATGTCATTTCTTCATTTGTTATTTTACTTATTTAGGCCAATTAAGAACTGTTCAGCTCCATCAGGGAATTTTCTAGGGGATAAATTTAGTTGAAGAACCATTTGTTTCTTAGGATTAGCAGTGTTAGTTCCCATTTTGTATTAGCCTTCTCCCTCGGGAACTATTCATCCACCTTGAGACTAGCACAAATGAAATCTGATATTGATTGAATAATAACTGAATATAGTGGGGTCAAACTCAATATAGAAAATAATTGGGGACCAAAGACCCAAAACTCTTTATTACCACGTTATGTGAAAAGGTTAGGCATTATGCTAATGTTTTTAAATTAATTGCCCTGTTGTCCACTTGATTTGGTTACATCATGAAGGTTTGGGAGTGTAAAGCAGTGAAGCTATAATTAACTTCGCATTAACAATATGGATTGAAATATCATTAGAATTGATAAAATGCTAGATAATGGGAGAAGAAATTTTCTACATAAAGTATACAGAGGATAATTCTACTCCATTTATGAAGAATATTTACATTGACAGACTCACTGAAGCTGTAAATACCTCCATGTCTCTAATTTGGAGGATGCTTTTTTAAAGTAAAATGAAGATCTTGACCACATGCTTTTACAATGTGAGATGGTAGTCTTCATTTGGAAAAAGTGGTTGAGAAAATTTGGTATAGTTTGTGGACCATCCAAACAAGCAAAAGATTTGTTTAAATCCCTTTCCATTTCACAGGCCGACAAAATTGCCGTTGGAGCACACTACTTGCATCGCAGTCCTATCCCCTCCTATTATCACATCTTGGGACATTATATTTGTAGTATCCATATATATATATATATATATATATATCATGTATATGATTTCATAATTACATGATAGTTACCTAATTAAATCAAATGTGATGCACAATATTTAACCTATTAAATTGTTAGAAGAAATATCTGAGTTGCTAAAGCAGAGCTCCAAAACTGAACATAATTTTATACTATATTTCCCGTTGTTTCTATGTGTTTACAAATACAGAACTAAATAGCCTTATATAGTATTTCGCTGTCACTAATTCAATGCACATACACATTCTAGATCCATTCTTGGAACTTACACAAGTGACATCTGAGATAACTGATGACTCAAATACATGAATGTTATTTAATACAATTATAGGAATAATGAACTTTCTTCATACAATGAATTTCTTTGAAGTAACCGAATTCATTCATTGACAATGCTTTGGTAAAGATGTCTCCAACCTATTCATTTGACTTGCACAACTCCAAATTGACCTCTCCCTTTGAAATTGTTTCTCGAATAAAATGATACTTAGTGGAAATGTACTTGGTATGATTGTGAAACGATCAATTCTTAGAAATTACCATAGATGACTTGTTATCACAAAAAACACTAGTTGCCTCTTGTTGCTATTGGTTCAGATCTCCCAATATCCGCCTTAACCAAATTGCTTGACCAATTGCATTAGTAGCTGCTACATATTCCACTCCAACTATTTCTTTTTGTTTTCTAGTATATTTCATCACCTGTTCCGCTTTATTTGGTCTATTTTCATCCTTCTAGGTCTTGTGGAGTTGCTGGATTAACTATGTATGAGCTTTTTTGGATAGATAATATTTCTTTGATATTGAATACATGAATTTGAAAACTAGTATGGGCTTGATTGTATTTCTATCTGAGAGGTAAGAACAGAGAAGATTTATTTCTCACTTTAGTTTAATGATTAGCTCGAACAAGTTTAAAGTGGCCAGTATAAATTTTCCCCCTTGGGGCTGGTAGCATTTGCCGACAAAATAGGTTGTGGTGTTGATTTTTGGCAATTGACGTACTTAGGGCCCCTGTTAGAGGTAACGTGATTTCGCTCAGTGAGTCTACTGTTTAGTTCTTTTACGTGGGGAGTTTCATGGCTTTATATATGCTGAGGGTAGTGTTCAGTATCCATTTTAGCCTGGTCTATGCATTCTAGTCTTCATTACTTTTATTCCTAAATGCGTTTCGCAACACGCTAGTAACCACAGATTGAGAAGATTTAGTGCACTGAAAAATGTCGAGATGATCCCTAATATTAGTAGTTGGTCTGGTCCTGACACCTACATCAGTGACTGCCCTTGTGTAATGAGGATTAGTTATTGGATCGTTTTCCTCTTTGGTTGACCTTTCGGAAGGAATGAAATATGAGGCATTATTAGAGTGTGAAAATGTATGCACTGAGCTACAAAATGTTTTCTAGGAGTAAAAACAAGATTCGATTCCCAGAATTAATGAGGGATGAGACTCCCCTACTTAGAACCTCTTAATCTAGGAAAAACAAGAAGGGGTATAGTGTATCCCCCTCCCTCACACCTCTGGAGAAATTAAATATACCACTGAATTTCCATTGATTAGAATTGAGATTCTAGTATACTTTAAAAGATACGTAATTTTTCTTCAAAATATTCGTGCCCAACTATTTTCGAACTTGTTATGGCATGTCCACATCGTGTCATATTTTGAATCTGGAATTTGTATCCACAAAATAATATACGCATCACATTAAACACCTCAGTTTTTATTGAGGTATTGGAATCTTCAGGCCTCAGGGTAGTCATATTCATGTCCGTTTTTTGTCCCCCTATTGATTTAGTCCCTTAAATATGAGTTGATTTTAAGTTGTATAATCCTATTGTCTTCTCTTCTCATCCCTTGGTTTGTGTCATTGAGAGCCCAACTAAGAGCTGCTCCTGCATAAACTGTTGACTGTATATGACCTAGAGTTATCGAGGACTACTTTCCACCAACTGACTATCTGGAGTTATTTTTGTTTATATTGAGCCCTTTAAACTCTGTTCCAAAATGTAAGACTTACCATGCACCGAAATATGGACTATAAATCCTGACAGCTAAAAATTTATGTTGACAACAAACTATTTAAAATTATTTTATCACAGATACCATTATACTCAAATTGGTCCCTTTCAAACTTTAAATTTTCCTATAGGCGAAGATTAAAAATAATTTTTAACTCACAGATACCATTATACTCATAGATGTCATTTCTCCTAGAATCCTTTTTTCCAACACACAGAAATCTGCTCAAAACCCTGCACTCCAATATTCTCCTCTTTAGTGTTCAACTTCTCATGATACCTTACAATCCCATCAACAACCTCTCTGTCATCCTCAAAATCATCTTCATTGTCCCTTTCTAGATTATTCACAATTTCATTTGCTCTCTTATTACTCACAATTCTATGAATATAATTTGGATTTGTGCTGGACCTATGGTGCCAGATCAGCCTTTTACCAACGAAAAATATCATTCCAAAATCCGAATACGAGAAAAATCACACTACTGGTCAGCTACCTACAATAAAGTATGCTAATAACAACTAATGCAGATCAGCCATTAACCAAGAACTCAAAACACAAGACATATGAAAAAGCACAATGCAACGTAGGATCCAAAAAGTTTAATCAAGCCCCTATCAAACAAAATCTAACCAATGGGGTCTCAGGGGCAATATTCCCGTCAGACAATAGTTTAAGCAGAATCATGCACTACCCTTGTGCCTTTTAAGCGATGCTCATATATGTATGTTCTTCAGCATTTATTAAAATATATATATATATATATATATATATAACTCTTGTAAGCTCAGTGGTGAATTTTTATTATTGCAGGTTGCTATGACATCACAGAGGTAGAATACATCCCTCTCACAGGCACATTCCCATTCATGGTCTCGATTGCACTCACAATCCAATATCCAACCACCATTTCAACCACAATCTCAGCCCAGTTCCCATTCCCTTTCAGATTCTAGCTCGATCGAACGATCAAACTCAAGTGACTGTGAAAGCGATAGTAGCTCGACGGAGAGTGAGCCGTTACATAACCAAGATGCCCATTCACATGAAGAAGGTAATCAAAGTTATTTGATTTATATGTGCTTATTTAACTGTGTAGATTGAAGTTAACAGATATTTTCAATTTTTACGGTTTAGCTTCAGCACAATATGCCACTAAACGTAAAGGCATTGCGAAGTTGGGTGAATTATAGGGTACAGGGAAACGCTTAGATTTTCACTTCAACGATTTCTATCAGCCAGTCGGAGATACCGCAGATAGACTATTTACCCATTTAGGCATTTTAGTTCGTGATGGGAACATGTAAAGTTTCTTTTGTAAATTTTTATATAACACAACTCTTATTAGAATATTCTTTGCAATACTGTACGTTATCTATTGATAATTTAAAGTTTATTATTTAATCGATGTAAAAGGTTACTAATTTTTTATTATATCGATGCTGAATAGGTTACCGTTGGCTTTCAAAGATTGGCGATGCAAGGAGTTATACCCATATAAGGAACACGTTTGGCGAGAGGTGAAGGTAAAATCAGAAGATATCATAATTTGTGGCAAATGAATTGAAAATTTTGAATTCTTTAGGTAAAAGTCAACTATGCATGGGTTGTCTTGCCAATCACAACAAAGTTAATAATAGCTCAAATCATAACTTTGAAAATGATAAAACATAATTCAAGCTAAACTCATGTGTAGTAGATGACTTGTTTTTCTATACATTGTAATTATATAGGAGAACACTGATTCCCCTGAAAGATATGGAATAATTGGAAAGATATGGAATACATTGGAAAGCAGAGGTGAAGAAACATTATCATGCCTTTGATACTAACGAAGAGAGATTGAAATATTGTCCACCTAGAGTAAATCTAGAGAAGTGGTCACAACTTGTTAAGTATTGGGGAACTCGTGAGGCAAGGGTATGAATGTATTACTACCAGTAAAGCTTTATAAATTCAGGTTAAAAATATATTTTAAATATATTTTTGTAACAAAAAACGAGTCGAAGAAATCGTCGAACTCGTAAGAAGCAAAGAACACCACATACTTCTGGAAGAAAGAGTCATACTAATGTTTCTCATGAGGTGTTTTATAAAAGATTTTTATTGTGAATATTATTTTATGTTTTCAAACTTATTCATGTAACGACTTACGAGTCATTGGGTTTATGCAAATGGAGGCTGATCAAGGGAAAAAGGTTTCGTTGGTTGACGTTTACATCAAAACACATGAGAGGAGCGATGTCTCAGCCGTCGATTAGGATTTCGCTGAAGCAATGGTACAAAAATATCATCCATGTTCCTTCCCTTATTTCTTAGAAAATCTCAACAACGTCATTTTACCTATTAATCAAAATTCTTATTTTATTTACCAACCATTATAAAAGGCAACACGCAGGATATTGTGTCATATTTTTAAAAGCATAATATATATCATACATGGATGAGGATGAAATTAACAATTAAATAAGTTTGTTATTATTTATGAAATTTAAAATTATGCATGAAATTATTATGTGAATAAGAATCGTTTTATTTCAGTCAAAAATGAGGCAAAAAGTAGATCAACTGTCGTCAGATTGTAATGAATCCGCCAGTCGTAAAGATGAGATATTTTATGAAGTCCTGGAACCTAATAAACACGGTCATTGTCGAGATTATGGGCATGGACCATCTCCAACTGATGTGCATGGAACTAAGCGACCGAAGGTTAATGAAAAAGAGCATGAGCGACTAAGATTTGAGATTCAATCTGAATTTTAGGATAAATTTGATCATTTAAAGGCTCAGTTTGAGTTGATATGCACACACATGATGACTTGCCCTTCCGTTGTATCCAAATAGGTTAATAAGTACACTTTTATCTTTAGTGCTTAATTATCATGTATATATAAATGTATGTTCTAGTATTAAATTATGCTATTAACAGGTTCCTCAATCCTCCAACGAGCAAAACGTATCATCATATTGGTCTATTTTGCAACCCGAGCAACAATTAGAAGAAACAAACCAATTTCAACCTGTAGTGGTACCACACTCAAATCACCATTTAGCTCCATCTCAACATGCAAGTAGATAACTACTTTTTAAAATCATAATTTACGACTATATCTTTTCATAATTGAAATAATTCATTTTTTGTAGATTGCAAATTCTCAACACTTGGATGCCCCAGAGACTGCTGCTCGTGTTGGTGAGCAAACGAATGCTACTTCAATTCAGGTATGTTACTAATTTAATGGATGCTAATGGGCACAATATATCTGCACTTTTTTGGAGAGTTTATGTATACTTGACATTGAGTTGTTAAATATTTGGCTGTATATAGTCTTAAAATTATTTGGATGTCTTAAAAATAAATAAAACTCTGACGATTTTTTTCCAGAAATATATGGTTGATGACATATCATCTTATTTGGGGAAAGAACCATCAAAGAAGAAGAAGCACCGTCAACCATGACAAAGTGTCTCAAATAATGCACTTCATAAAATTGTAGACCTTATTACTTCCGGACTTCCAAAAGTGATTGTGGCACGTGGATTCATTGTGAGCAAGGACCCTTCAACAAAAGTAGGGAGTACGCAACTGGGTGAAGACTTTTGGGAAGTATATATTGAAAAAACATTTGTAACAAATGAATCATTGCCTAGACCTTATGGAAACAAGTCCACAATTGGAGATGCACATCATTCAACCGTAGCGTGGCATATTGCTAATGTACTAATTTTTAATTTTAATTTTTAAATTAAAATACTAAAGAATAAGTATCAATGGCTAACAATTGACTTTTTTATTTGTAGGTCGAAGAGGATGTTTGACTTTAATGAAGAAGGATCGTACATTATATAAAATTTAGTTTCCCTTCATGTTTCATCCTTTTTTTCTTATTAGACAAGTGATACATTTTATTTTGTGAATGGAAAATTGTTCCAAGAACAATTACATTCATTTACGATGAATACTATTGGTTTTAATTTAATGACGTTTTAATTAGATTACTGCCCTCTTAATTTAATGTTACGGTAATGTATTTGCACATAGATACAATACTTCTTATAATTGATTTTTTTAACACTTGTTCGCAGTCACATATTACAAGATAATGTCAACATTTTGTTTGATGCCTCTATATTTATTCTCGGCATTTTTTTAGTGCCGCCAAAAGTGTGTTGAACATTTAATAGGTGCTGCAAAAGATTATTATCAATATTTTTTTAATGCCGTTAAAAGGTTATTACCAGCATTAATATAAATGCTTAAAAGTGTTGCTAACTTTTTGCCGCATTTTTTAAAGTGTCGTTGTTCTTTTACCACATTGGCTACCACACTTGTGGAAATGCCGCTATAAGTGCTGCTAACTTTTCGCGGTATTTTTTAAAATGCTGTTGTTTTTTTACCACATTGGCTACCACACTTGTGGAAATACCGCTATAAGTGCCGCTAACTTTTCGCGGCATTTTTTAAAATGTCATTGTTCTTTTACCACATTGGCTATTACTGCACTTGTAGAAGTGCCACAAAAAGTGTTACCTACATTTTTAGTGCTTTTTTCGGCATTTAATTTATGCTGGGAAAAATCAATATTCCTGTAGTGATCCCGACAGCTCTTACGAGGAGAGACCAGTGGCTATCCTAGACCATAGCGAGAGGAAATTGAGGTCGAAAGTGGTTCCACTTGTTCGGGTGCAGTGGCAGCATTATAGTGTAGAAGAGTCTACTTGGGAGCGGGAGGCGGATATGCGAGAGAAATATCCAGACTTATTTGAACCAGGTATACCTTATTCTTTTTTTGAATTTCGGGATGAAATTCCATTATTAGGGGGGAAGTATGTAATACTCCATATTTTTATGATTTAAATAATTATGAGATTAATTATTATAGTGGGATCAATTGAGATTAATTGAATTAAAATATGAGAATTTAATTGTTCATTAATCTGAATTTAAAATAAATATTAACTAGTGTGCCAAGGGTTAATACTTATTGATTGAATATTACTGTCTAATATGTAATATGGAACTATACACTTCGGTAAATTGTCAAGAATAAGAAATATGACAATTTAGTAAATTAAGTCAGGCGCGCGTGTGAGTCATGTCAGGACTAATTTATGGAATAAAAGATTAATTATTTTTGGGTAGCTCATATGGTCTTTTCGAGTGCGACGTTGAGTCCAGAAGGGTCGAGATAGTCGAAATAGTATACCCGGGTATTTAGTTTGGGTCCCGGGGCAATTTTAGGCCTAACCGGCACCCCGAGAGGGCATTATGGTAAATTGTGTTTTTGGGATTAATTAATGGACGAAAATTATATCAGCTAAGGAAAGTCCATTAGGGTTAAAAGTTACAGAAAGTTAAGAACGAACATAGAAGGTGTGAGGGAGAGCAAATTCCAAGAGGAAAGGCCCAAGTTTACACCACCTTGCACAACTGCCGCCATCACCGTGTAGATCGGGACAAGGGGAACACACCCATACCAACAACGTCAAGAAATCAGATGACAAATTCGAGGAAAGTGTTTATGACTGGCTGTACCTTAGCATTTATCATAACTCATGTTAGTATAGGGTTGTTATACAAATGTTTTAGTTCATAAAAGTCATGAAAATTCGGGAATTAGGATATATAAATCGAATTTGAGATTTGTTAAATTGAAACCCTCCATGTATGTAGACTAGAAATTATGTTTTGATGAACTTATGTGAAGAATGAATCTGGAAATTATGTGTTCTTGAATAAGAATTTGAATAACTAGGGTTTTAATAAATTAAATTGGGGATTCCATGTTTTATTAATGACTCGTAATGAATTGATGATTCTAGGAGGTAAGAATTCATATATAATTGATAATATTCGAATTGGAACTGTTTGTTTGGAGTTTGGGATGTTGATTTGGAGGTTTTAGGGTTAAAAATGGTGGAGAAACGCTAAAATTCTGGGTAGGGGACAAACAGTGCAATCTCGCACGAAGTCGCTCGAAGTTGTTCGAGTGAGATTGCACCTCGCGCGAAGTCGTTCGATCTACACGTGGTAGTCGTTCGAATGACATGCCATCTGGATCGAGCGAGGGGGTGAATTTCTGAGAAATTTCTTAGGGATAGTTTGGGGATTTGTCCAATCTTTAAAAGTGAGGGAAATTACTAGTTAAGGGATTTGAAACGATGTAGGTGTAACACCCCATAATTTTGAGTATTTAATATTTAATTATTTTGGGAGTTATAAAAATATTTAAACTGGGGAAACTTAAATTTATGATATGGAGAATTTATTTAAGTAAATAGAATTAATTATTTTGGCGATGTTTAAGTTTAATTGTCCGAATTAAATGTGTGTCGCGTTTTGAAAATTTGGAAATGTCAAAATAGTATTTCAGATGATAATTTTGACTGCGCGGTTGAATCCGGATGGGTCGAGATAGTCAGAAATGAGTACCCGGGGGTAGCAATTGGGTCTCGAGGCACTTTTCGGCTAAACCGGGCCCATACGAGGGCATTCTGGCCTTTTTACATTTTAGGGTGAGGAGACCCACGAATTTAACAACTCTAAGTAAGTTTATAATAGTTGGAGGCTAGGGTTAGGGAGAAGAAAAACACACCATAGCCATTAAAGAGAAGAGAGAAACAATTCCAAGGCAAAAAGGAAGAAGTGGGAAGGATTCAAAGGAGACTTTCACCACAAACTCATTGGGAAGAAATATTGAAGGAGAAAGATCATCAATCACCAACCACAATCACAAAATCAGACCTACTGGACATAAGGCAAGTGTTTATTGCAAATCAAATTCAAGTTATAATACCCATATGTAGGGAGTTTTAAGAATTGGTTGATTCTATTGAAAAACCTTGAATTAAATGTTTGAATTGATCACATGTTTGGGTAGGATTGCATGTAGAATGAATCCCTAAGTAAAGATAAAATGAAATTTGAATATATTTTATGATTCACATTGAATATTTATGAGTTCTTGGATGAAGAACATGAATCTTTAATGACATAGGGTTTAATTGATGAACACAAGATGTCAATCTGCCAAAATTTTTGAGACAACTTTAAAAGTATTCCATTTGAGTTGTACTTCTAATTAGAGTGTAAAACATACATTCCTGGAAAGTAATTTCTCTTAGATATCCAATGAACTTTGAATGAGGTCAATCGGAGTTTTGTAGAGGGAGTAATCGATATTTTTCTACAGGGTGTTTGATATGTCAACATAGTAATATGCTAGAATTTTGACGTGATGTTAAACGTGTATGATTTGAATTTAACTTTGAATTAGAGTGTGAAACATACATTCCTATAAATTTATTTCTCTTAGATATCCAATGAAATTGGAATCAGATTAATCGGAGTTCTGTAGAGGGAGTAATCAACATTTTACTACAGGGTGTTTGATCTGTCAACATAGTAATCTGCCAGGATTTTGACGTGACTTTAAACTTGTGCAATTTGAATTTTACTTCGAATTAGAGTGTGAATCATAGATTTATGTAAATGGATTTCTCTTATATTTCCAATGAACTTGGAATCAGGTCAATCGGAGTTCTGTAAAGGGAGAAATCAAAATTTTACTAGAGGGTTTTAATCTGCCAGAAAATTTGAGATTTTTTTTAATCCTTAAATGTCTAAGATTTTATCGGGGAAGTGTTTGGGACCTTGATGAAATATATTGATGGAATAATGATATGGCAGTAGGTCTATGATTGAGTGTTGGTCTTTAATTTTGTGAGAGAGTTAAAGTGGCGATTCATAGGCTTGATTGTGACGTACTCTAATTCGAGATGATAAGAATACAATTACGAAAAAGCGTGAGTGAGCTTAAATTCGTTAGGTTAGTAGGTTAACAAGGGTAACTACTGAATTGATATAATAAGGGGTAACTAGGACCCTTAGAGTTATGTGAATACTCAAATTAATACGAAAGTGAAATAAATTCGTAAAGAAAATAAGTACGGTGAATATTAAAGAGAAATATATTAGGTACAAGTATGAATAATTGGTTTGTGTGAATACCTACTGTTTTCAAGGATTACTTGGGTTGTGAATGACTATTGTCTGTTTCCTTATGATACGATTAGTAAATTCGATGATACATTCCGAACTATGCTCGATGAGATATTTCGAGCCAGGTTCGAGGGGACATTCCGAACCATGTTCAAGGAGACATTCCGAACATTACTTGAGGAGACATTCTGAGCAAGGTTCGAGGGGACATTCCGAGCCATGTTTGAGGAGACATTCTGAACATTACTCGATGAAACATTTCGAGCAAGGTTCGAGGGGACATTCCGAACCATGTTCGAGGAGACATTCCTAACATTACTCAAGGAGACATTCCGAGCAAGGTTCGAGGAGACATTCTGAATCATTTGTCCTTAATGTGTTAAATAGGACCGATAATAGGATATGTTGTACTGGGTATAGGTGTGTGTGAAAGATATACCGTATGAATAACCTACTTATGTGTGATAGTAGTAAGATTAGGTGTGGTATACCTAAGTATTGTTTTCAATATATACTCAGGCGTGATAGTAGTGAAAACTATTAGTGCATAACTAAAATTGTATAAACTACATATGGGCAAGAGTGTCTGGAACATAAGTGGACAGCTAGAATATATATATAAAATCTACTTGAGTGTAATTAGTAGAAAGGGTAGGTAGTATGTACCTAAGATTTGATTAAGTATGAGAACTTAATTTTAAAGTATTGATACTAAGGTAAGAGTAAAGATAATTGCTAGACGTTCGGGCACGTACTGTATGGGCGATACTGATGAGTTAGATTGTCTGAGGTATGTAGATGTTGGATAACTAGTTAAGATGGGTAGTGAGACTAGGTAGGAACGTTAGATGCGCACGATAGACGAGAGGTGAGGAAACTCAAGAGAGTGTGCATGAGCCTAGCATGTGTAATCAATAACTGTTATTTATTGCGATAAGTTACTTGCTAAATATTTTCAAAACGTTTTGTGTACTAACACTTGCTATACAACATTTTAAAAACCTTTTAGGTGGATATCCACACGGACGCCAAGCGTGACTTCGTTCCAGGGATTTCAGAGCTGCAACATAGGTGGGTGTTGCAATGCATTGACTAAACACTTCCTTTACCCTTTCCGGATCTAGTGTATGATCTCAGTTTTTAGCACTCTCATTTTGGGACGTGTTGTCCACTCATTACATTTGCAGTTATTCTACTGTCTTGGATTTTGAGTTGGTTTTATTTCAGCCATAGTTTTCGGCAAGACTTTATTTTATTCAATTATTCATGATGGTTGGTTTTAGTATTGCTTAATTTATATTGTTCCGCTTGAGATGTATCTGTTTAATAAAGATAAAATTTGGCACTAGCTTAATTTCACTTAGGTGGTTAGTAATATAAAGGTTTTCGATAGTGATGCTAAGAATGAACCATTTAAGAAACCTATTTTAAATTAAATTAAGGCTTGATCACCCAAGGTTTAATTAGGCGGGGTGTCACAAAAGGTCTATAAGGAAGTAGGTGAGTTTTATATTTTAATCAATCCGGAAAGAAGAGTTACTTTGGAAATTACAAAAGAATTGTGGAAATTTAGTAATATTATAAAACACGTAACGATGAGAATGAAATACATATGGGACATATACAAGAAGGTTGGTAAGAATGCCTAATAATATTAATAGATATGTGAATGCCTATTACTTGTTTAATATTATTTGTATGACATATCTAGCTACTTGCTATCACGGGGGGTTGTGTAGAGATAGTCTTATCCTAGGTGACCTTCGGGGGGATATTGACTCGTATCTAAGAACATAGTACTGTGCAGACTTATTTATGAGTTGATAAGTAAGCTGACTATGGGAGCGTAGGTATGTGCGTGACCCATAGGTATGCGAACTATGTTCACCGCCACTATGTGTGTTTTGTGTATATGGTTCGTGGGAGACTTCTGAACCGACAATCCTTTTTAGAGTATGAGATGTACCGGGACATGATAGCAGAGTATCCAATGCACTACAGGTTTAGCCTTGGGGGTGCTATATTAGTATATGTATATTATAGCGGTGAATATATATATATATATATATATATATATATATATATACTTGTGATATTCCTACGGTGAGATAATTGTAGGTTATTGGGATATTATAGTCATAAGTGACATAAGCTGCGAATATTTAGCTTAGTGTGATAACACTTAATCGGATTAATAAATGATGGTATTAATAAGGTGAAAAACTGGGAATTATGGGTTACTACCACGAGGTATAACAAGAAGTATGAATAGTCATCTAGTTAGAAGCGTTACAAATGGCTAGGTGAAAATAGATATACGTTAGGTGTGCATAATAGACGAGAGGTGAGACTCTCATGTGAGAGTTTGAACTAACATGCATTTGACACTTGCTTTACTACAAATTTTAAATACTTGCTAAAATAAATATTTTTACACATCGGGCTCTGACCCGTTTCTTGCATCTCTTTTCTCTCTTGCTATATATATGTATTGTATCAGGTGCTCAACCACAGGGACACCAGGCTTAGAGATTTGGATTGCTTGGCATGCTGTAACTGTTATGAAAGCTGTAAGTCTTCGTATTAGACGCCTCCATCATTTAATTTCCAATCTCTAGACTTTCTATTTAGGGCATGTGTCGCCCATTACTTAGATAGTTTTTCAGAGATTATGTTCAGTTTACTTTTCGTTCATTTTCATTTGGATTTATGGTTACTATGGTGCCTGGTTTAAAGTTTTGAGCTAGAATGTTTTATCCAATCTTAGTTATTTCAGCATGTGATTGTGATTCCATATTTTATTAATTAATTATGCATTTATGGATTATATTTAATTTCGTGGATTAGTAATTGAATAAAATAATAATATTTTTTGTCACTAGCTTAATTAATTATTAGGTGTAATCAGATTTTTATGTTTTCTACAATGATGCTAAGAATGAACCAACCGAACATTCTGCTTTAAATTTTATAAAGTACCGATCACCCGATATTTAATTGGGCAGGGTGTCACAGAATACTTGCTAGATGTGATAGGCTATTATTCATAAATAAGAAAGGTAAGAATGGTATCACAAGTGAGTGAATAATTATGGATTGAATATAAGCTGTGTGCATACTTATATTAGAATTATAAATTGTTATGTTTGGATTTTAGGCTAATGCCATGGGAGATAATATATATATATATATATATATATATATATATATATATATATATATATGAAAAGTTTACGAATGTATCAATTGTGATTGTTATGTTAATGTAGATCATACCCCTCTAGGGCTATCATGGAAAGTTGCGCGACGTGGGTGAATATTTTGGCTTGAGGAATAGGAGATTATAGTTACTAGGTCATAGTCGTCCATTTTTAACCGTTTGTGAGGTAGGTGTCAGACGTCTTGGGTATGATTCATCTTACTCCAGGTAAGGAACTATCGCCTCTTCTTAAATTTTTGATTTGGTTTTTAACAAGTCAGTGTGAAAGTCCGACCGCTGGTAGCCTGGTATAAAACGAGTAAATCCTAGAAGATGATAGCATTTAGAGAGTCCATCCATTGAGTTATAACTCTAAGGGATGGTTATTTCACCTACATAGTGTGTGATATATAAGTATTGATATACTTCATGTGTATAGTATATTATGTGTGTGTGTGTGTATATATATATATATGCATGGATTAAGGTAAGTAATGAGCTATAGATATACTAGAGGGGTATAGTATATCCTATATATATGTTTGAGAGAAGTATATATGCGTGGATTGATAAGGAAAATAATTCTGAGTTAAATTCAGGGTTACCCAGGAGTATAGAATCCGAAATAAGATGTGGATGATATATGTATATAAGGTGAGAATGTTATATACGAGATTGATAACACTAAGATGAGAGTAGTGTAATATCTAGAGATAGTTATTTTAGATAAATCGAGAATATTAACAAAGGGCGAAATTATAATGTATAAGCTTGGGGCAAGCTTAGGATAGTACACCCAAGAAATATGGGAATGGCATGTGGATTTAGAATGTTGGTGAAATACTAGTTAGGCGGGGTATCATAACTCAGATGGGTAAAAGTACTTGCGTTAGATGCACACTGTTAGATTAGGGGTGAGGAGTCTTTCATGAGAGTGTGATATCAATTTATATATGGAGTATAACATAGCGTAGAAGTTATTATAATTTACACACTTGCTGAATAGATTTTTAAACCTGGGTTCTAAGACGTTTCTATATTTCTCTGTCTTATGTTATATATATATATATATAGGTGTCGAGACATAGGGATACCATGATGACCATTTCATTCGAGTCAGACGCTGCTGCCACAGTTGGGTGATGTGGACAAGATTTTGTATAGACGTTTTCATTTTTGATATCTAGATAGGAGGTATTATTACATAAATTTGGGCATGTTGCCCAGTTGATGTCATTTCTTTTATTTTACCGATTTTATATTACGCACATTCAATATGGTTGTATCATGTTTACTGAGAGTATCGGTTATTATTATTTATTCCTTATATTTAGTGTTTATATTCCTACATGAATGGATTTTATTTATGCGTTGTGATTGAAAAAATTAAAAAGTTTAATTTGATGCCAAGCCTAATAGGTTATTAGTAATTAATATGGTTTTTCGACAGTGATGTTGAGAATGAAACCTCATGGATTCTTGTGTAATTTGATATAGGACTAATCACCCAGTATTTTATTAGGCAGGGGTGTCACAGGTGCTATTAGGGCATCTAGTTCTAGTTTATTTAGGAATGTGTGTGGACGTACTACACTTTTAGCGTTACCTTCTATTTGATGTAGAGCCCCACATTTAGGATATTTTATTCCAATGATGAGATTTCGTTCTACGGCTATATATATATATATATATATATATATATATATATATATATATATATATATATATATATATATATATATATATTAATGAATCTTATTTGTGTTCGGGTGTGTTCGTGTGCCGAACCATAAAGGATGATGGGCGGGGGTTGTTGGGAGGACAATAGAAGGCAGGGATAAGTTTAGGTTATAGAATATTTTGGGGATTTTGAAAGTAGTTACAGTCACCCCTACTGATGCTCAGAAAGATAGGAGTTGTAAGGACGGATAGGGTGCAACATTTGATTTCCAAGTACTGTCGTGGTAGAAAGTGGTGCCAAATTATACTTACCTAGTGTGGTTGGAATATGGGGGAGAGTCAGGCAGGTCATTGGAAAAGACCAATTGTGGAAATTTAAAAATGTTGAGATTATGTGGGCTATCCACTGGAAGTTAGATATATAGAGGCTCTAGCTTATGGCTAAGTGTGTAATACTCGAAAGTGAAGGTTTTGGGTAAAACTGTTCTGGCTCGTAGGTGTAAAGTTATAATGGTGGGAAGTCAACCACCGCATTCAGAAGGCAAAATGTTGTGGCAAAGGGAAGGATTTTAGTTACAGTTTGACCGTAAATTCCTTCGTTAGTTGTTCAGGAGGAAATGGGTGTACTCCATCGACAATAATGAATTTATTGCTATAATGGATTATGTACCAGATGAGACAGGTACAATGGAGAAGAGAACTCTAAAGTAAGTATTGACTCGTGAGAAGAGTTGGCAGTGCTTAAGGTAAATTTTTCTTGGGCGATTGATGCAGATAGTGACAAGGTCATATTATTACCAATGGAAATGTTAACGCTTATTTGGGAAGGGAGCTAAAATATTTTAAATGATTTAGTCAGAGCGTAAGACCTGACGAAACAATGTTAGTGAATGCCACCAAGGGGGAGACCCATTAAGGGACCCATAAGAGTATGATGCCTAGTAAGGGAAGTAATTAAAGTAGTTTTGGTACATTTTGAACAAGTATGCTATGTCTGGGAACCATTTGATAAGCTAGGGTGATTGGCAAGGCGGGAATATGAGATTTATCCTCTGGAAGGGTCGTGTTTTATGTGACGGGGATTAATCACTTTATTTTTAGTAATGCTAGATTCACGTGTGAGATGAGTTAAGTGCATATATTGATAGCAATTTATTATGTGTATGTGTATGTTATCCATGTTTCTATGGGTATATTGGTAGTGGTATATATATTTGGATTGATATTACTCGTTTTAGTGATGTATTATACGAGTATGATGATGTTTGGATTATGGTTGTCTTGAGATAATTGATTCCAGTGTGTAGGGACATTATTAATAAGATTCGAGGTATATTGGATTCACGGTGGGACTGAGAGATTTAGCTCGTTATTATGTTAGTACTAATGACTTGGTGATAGAAAGAGCGCATTTTTATATTTCTCCTTTAGAAATGTGGGAGTTAATATTTATATTTATATGTCTGGGGACAGGATTTAGAAGTCTCGGTCGTGTATTTGAGGTTTATGTAATGTGATTACCATCAATGCTGAGAGATAGTGCATTTGGGGAAAATTTCGTGTTTAATTGAGACTGCGGGATGATACACGCATGCATTTGGATAAACATCCCAAGTAGAGAGAGACGGGAATTTAGGTGTAAATGATATGGACTAAGAGCCTAACGGATTTTTATGACCGACAATGCTAGGTTGTAGTGTATTAGGAGGGTTACTTGTTTATATTTCTCTTTATGAGACGTCCCACAAACGAAATTTAGCGCAATGTTGGTGGTTGGGAGATGCTTGGCTATTAGTCCACGAGTCTCGTGCCGTGGTCATCATACAAGTATGCAATTATCACTGTGAGTTGGAAGTTAAATTTCGAGATAAGGCTAGTGAAGCCGGTAGTTCTATAGAAAATCATTGAAGTTGTTACCACGAATTGAAGAATGGGGAAATGTTAAACATTATTAAATTTTGATTTAAGGAGTGATTGAGAATACCCAAGTATCATAGCCACGTTATAAGTGCGAAGGCCATTATTGGAATGTGAGTGACATGGGGTACTGTGTATTATGCGTGAGGCGTATTTGATATATATATATATATATATATATATATATATATATATATATATATATATATATATATATATATATATATATATATATATATATATATATATGTCGATGTGAGTGGACTATCGGGTGTGTGGTCACCTTGGCTAGCTAATTTCATAATCGTTCGAGTGAGAAGGGCGTGAGACTAGAATTGGGATATATATGCATGTGGGGCAGTTATAATAAAGTTGAAATGATAGAATGGGTTAAGCTTCATGAGAGAAAGAAGATGATCCAACTATATGTGTACAACGAGAGTAGCACGCGTTAGATGGAATGAAATGCTATGGAAAAACATTAAAAAGGATGTCTCTTGAGAAGAGAAAAATCCAACTATTATGGTAAATTTGGGGCGGAGTCCTACTCAGTCGAATGTTGAGATTGACTTGCGCGTAAGTCAAATGATGATGCCAATAAGGACCCAAAATTGGCGAAAAGTGCACGGGTTGAAACTTCTGGTATGCTGGAGAATAAGGGGAGTATTAGTATCACTCATTGTGAGACCTTATAAGTGGAAGTTGGGGTCGAGCATGACATAGTGAATAGTCTTGAGGATTTGCATCACTGTGAGGTACTGCCCAGTATTGTTGCGAATCAGGATGAAATCTTTGAACCCCACCCCCAATAAGGGATTCTAGCAAGCAGTGGGGGACGACATTTAATTTGGGAAAGTCGGGTCACCTTAGATCTGATGAGTCGACGAGAGATGACTAACGACTAGTAAAGCGATATGAGTTCATATTCGCGGTTGTTTTCCTCCCCCAACTAATATAGCTTGTAAGTGAAGTATAGCGTAGTAAGTTATGCGGGAGGAGAATTTTATGTTGGAAGGATTGTTGTGGACAAGGAGCTTATTGAGGTTTTGAATGGAAAAACTTAATTTTTATTCCTCTAGTTGATCAGAAGTGAGCGAATAATTAGAATTTTGGATTGGACAAGAGTTAGAATCCACTGATTTATGTGGAGGACCCAAAACTGTTTTGGATGACTTGTGACTATCGTAAGAGTTACGTCATCATGAATTAATGTTTGGAGGACCAATTGGGGTGGTCAAATGGTTATATGCTTCCTCTCAGGATGGGAGTTTTATATTGGGATGAATACGAGAAGCTGAAACGTAGTGATATTCGGCTTTCCAATATTAAGGCAATAGATCTAGTGAAGTATACACTCGTCATGTTTGTACGTCTCTGGTGAAGCACAAGGTGTGATGAGCTATTTTGGGGATGCAGTACACCAAATCTGCTGAATTGTCACGGTCATTGACCTTGACAACTTGGACTTGTCAAGGTCAATGACCGTGATAATTCTGGGTGAGACAACTTTTTTGTCACGGTCATTGATCGTGACAAATTCGTTAGAATTGTCACGGTCATGTCACGGTCCTTGACCTTGACAAGTTTTTTCATGATTTAGGGCCGTGACAAACCCGTGATAATGTTAAAAAAATTATCATGATCATTGACCGTGACAAGACCGTGACAACTTTCTTTGTTA
Organism: Sambucus nigra; assembly: GCA_949130495.1. Lineage (NCBI taxonomy): Eukaryota > Viridiplantae > Streptophyta > Magnoliopsida > Dipsacales > Adoxaceae > Sambucus > Sambucus nigra. The sequence goes on along the minus strand of OX422207.1, from coordinate 342,836,564 downwards.
AGATCTTGTCACGGTTAATAACCGTGATAATTCTGGGCAGAATTAAAAAAAATCTATTGGGCAGTATGGCCACTGCCACTGACCAGCAGTATATATGTACCTATTATAGCAACGTTGTACCTGTTCAAACATTACATATCCAGATAAAATAGAGATAGTGTAAATATACATTCAAAATAGTAAAAATCCCGTACCTGTTCAAAATGTTGGGATTCTCCACAAAGTACCTCAACTGTTTAACTCCATTGTTCGACCCCAATCTCATAATTTCGATTGTCTTTAGGTGTGATCTCAAACAATCAGGTACATACCATTCCAACCACGATGTCCTGATTTGTTCACAACAAAATGAAAAACCCTAATATAAGAAGAAACAACATCACCATCAATTACCTCAAATCTACAAACTATTTAGCTGGAAGTGATGTTATGAACCTTTGACGTACCTCAAAGATAAGAACCTCTAGAAGAGGACAACTTTTGAGAAAATCCAGCACCAATTTCCAGTTCCAGTTCCACTATAAGAATCAGTCACTGCAAGACACTGCACAAGAGTGTAGTGCCACCCAATAAGCAAATATTCATAAAAACTGAAATCGAAATTGAAATTTAAATATACATATAAATATAAATACATTACCATTCGTGTCTCCCAAACAACTAATGTACCCCGGGCAATCGTTTCAAATATAATTCCTTTCATAACTGAACACTAAAAAATGCCATAATCCTATGGAGTTATTCTCTGTAAATTCCTTCCAACCGTTGTGTATCCAAACATCACCAGTTGAATTTGTCAATTCCACTTTCCATATTTTCCCAAGTTTTGCTATAGGTTCTAAGTGGTGGGGTATGGAAAGTGGAATTGACAACTTCAACTGGTGATGTTTGGAAACACAACGGTCAGAAGGAATTTGCAGAGCATCACTCCATAGGATTATGGCATTTCTTAGTGTTCGGATATGAAGGGAATTCTCGCTTCATTTTTTGAGCTAAAGGATAGACGAAGATATTCAGTCTCCTCTCCATAAATAGGACACCCCAAATAACTATGTACTAATCACCTATTAAAGGTAAGAAGCGTATATTCATAGATTAGTATAAACAAAACTTAAATTTCAAATAGATAACGAACTACTTGTTCATGTTGCAAACTCGTTAATTTCACTCGTTTTCCCATCACATGACCACCATCATCGACGAAATCATTAGTGTCATCAATGCTAGTCGAGTCAGGCATATATTCTCGAGTATATATTGATGAATCCATGGTGATGTATTCCTTTGCAATTGATCCTGCAATATATCGCGTGTTTTTGACGTAATTTTTAAAAAAATTCATCAATCTTTTAAACGGATACATCCACCGATATCTAACTGGACCACAAAGAAGTGCCTCATTGCATTGGTGTACCAACAATTGAACACTTATGTTAAAGAATGCTGCGGGAAAGTACTTCTCCAATACACAAATCGCTTCGGTCATCGCCAATTTTGCGGCCACTATGTGTTCTCGATTGACTACCTTATCACACAAGAGGGAGAAGGTAATACTAATTTGCATAATAGCCCTCTTCAAATCCTTGTGCTTGGAGAAACAATGCTTAAACAATAGAGTAACCAATTACATGATCACATGCCAATCGTGGGACTTACACTTATGTAAATCATGAGTATCATAATTCACAATTCTTTGCAAGTTGGACGAAAAAGTAGATGGACCCTTCAAATTATATATTGTCTAAAATCACCTTTCTTTCCCCACTCGTCAAAGTAAATGCATTAGGGGGAATTATTTTCCTTCCCCTACTATCTTCTTTCAACCATAGTTGTAGGCTATGTTCAACCCCGTCCAATAAAAAATTGGATCCTTTCTTAGATCTGAAACTATGAGACGGGGGGGTAAAAACCTCCTATGGTAATCGTATACATTTTTTGAGCTAAAGGATAGATGAAGAGATTCAATCCCCTCTCCATAAATAGGACACCCCAAATAACCATGTACTACACAACCGAATAATGTCCCATAAGCTGGAAAATCATTAATTTCCCACATCAACATAGCTTTCAGTGTAAACTCTTCTTTTCTAAAAGAGTCAAATGATTTCACACCCTCTTCCCACAACTCATTTAATTCTTCTAGCAAAGGAGCCAGGTAGAGGTCGATGTTATCACTTGCTACCTTTGGCCCAGGTATCAACAAAGCCATCATTAAAAATTCAGGTCTCATATACTATAAAGGAGGGAGGTTGAGTGGGTCTAGGATCACTGTCCATACACTCTAATTGGTTCTTAGATTTCCAAATGGATTGAAACCATCTGTTGATATAGCCAAACGAATGTTGCTTTGTTCTCGAGCAAAATCGGGATACTTAAAATTCATCCTCCTCTAGGCAGTAGAATTAATAGGATGACGTATGATATTACCCCCTACTTCTGCGTTAGCATGCCAAGTCATTGCCTCTACTCTCCATGGTACTGTGAAAAATCTCTTTAATCTAGGCCCAACGGGAAAATATTTCAATAGTTTTTGAGGCACTTTAGAGCTTGTTCCTTCCTTACTAGTAGATTGGACATATCTAGGTTCATCGCATACCGAACAACGATTGAAATTTTCATACTCCTTTTGGTATAGTATGCAGTCATACACACAAGCATGAATCGATTTATACATCATTCCCAAACCTTTCAAACTGTTCTTCATAACATGATATATATTTGGAAGTGTATTCTCCTTGGGTAATACACCCTTCACCCATTTCAGAATTCCTGTCACGCTATTGCCAGACAAACCGTACTGCGTCTTCAAACTATGCAAACCAACCATGACATGTAAAGTTGTTCGATCTTTCTCACAGCCAGAGTATAACGATTGGGTCGCCTTAAATTTTAAACTTTGGTAGTCATCGTCAAGTTTTATCGTGATATCTTCATGAGCACTTAAATATTCTACATCATCAGTAACCTCATTCTCCTATGCTTCATAAACTCTATACGCATCATCAAGTAAATCCTCTAACATATTATGATCTACGTCGTCCCCTTATACATCTATTCTACTTGTTGAAGGTTGTTGTGAAGGATGGTCGGGGATAAAAGGAACTTTCAATTCACCGTGAAAACTCCAAAATCGATAACAATCTTGCAAACCCGATCTTAACAAATGTAGTTCAACTATTTTCCACTCAAACACTTTACCATTCTCACACTTAGCACACGGACACGTACACGAACACGGAAACTCTTCATCATTATGACATCTCTTTGCATATTTCACTAATTTGTTAGCACCTCTGCGAAACACATCCCCCATTCTATTTGTCTCACCCATCCACTCTTTGTATTTTGGATATCCCATCACAGCTACCACAACTAATCACATATTAAAAGTAACCAAAACGTAGATTTATAGTATGTTTCATTTAATTATGTCTTATTTATATTCAAATTCAATTTATAATAGAAATTTCTATTTCCTCCATCTCCTCTAAAGGGTGAGTGGTCCTATCCCATTCAAGACCGCGTTTTTCTGCAATATACTTAACAACTCATGCACATTGTTACGATTTGAAAAAAATTTGACAACATATCCCTGTAGTTCTCTAAGTACATGACGTAGATTGGCAAGTGTGAGTGTTATTTCAATTGATTAATTGAAATAACAGTCACACTTGTCAGTATATACCCAGAGAACATTAAGATACGACTGCAGAACTTTCTTCAAAAGTAACAACTTTAAGCCACTAAGAATACTATACAAAAATTATACAGTCTAAAATTGTCCAAACGGGACAATTCGAGAGATCTCATTACAGGGGTAATGACTCTTGAACGGGTCTAAGGGCTATTGAATGCGTACGCATAAGAACTAGAAGGCTAGTATCTATGCGCACTATATTCACTTTCAGGTATGTTTCATTTAATTATCATACTATATATATATTGTTCGATACACAAAGTAATTTTCAAAAAAAGTTGAATAATTCCATCCCCATATGGACAATAATCCAGTGGTCATGCCACTTTTAAAACCAACATTTACTAAACAAAATAATCCAACAACAATGTCAACAACAAATGTGTATCCCGTACTCTTTCTAATTCATCTACTCAATTAATTCATTTCATCAATTAAACTAAAAATTAAAGTATACAATTATTAATTTACTAATTTACAATGAGGGGCAATCCTACTTTAATATGAAATGGGCACTAATTATTAATTTACTTTCATCTAAAACTATACAATTAAAGTTATAATTAAAGCTATACAATTTATTAATTAAAACTATACAATTGTTAAGATTGCCCCACCACACTCCCACCACCACACTCCCACCCCCTACCCCCTCCCCCCGCCACACACACCTGCACACACACACCCCACCCCACCCCCACCACCCCTACCCCTGCCCCCATCATCCCACCACACACACTCACACACCTGCACACACACACACACCACCACCCCCACCCCACCACACACACACACGCACACACCTGCACACCCCCTGCCCCCTCCCCCACCACACACCACCACATACATACATATACACAAGTATATAAACGAAAGAGAAAGAGAGGAAAAAACATACCTTAGAGAGAGAGAGAAATGGAAATCGCTTAGAGAGAGGAAGAGAGGGAAAACGAAAAAACAGTGGGAGAAAAGAAAGCGTAGGGTTTTTTTACTGAACAATTTGTCACGGAAGTGTCACGATCATTGACCATGACAATACTAAAAATATTGTCACGATCTTTGACTGTGACACATAAATTTGTCAAGGTCTTGTCCCGGTCAAAGACCGTGACAAAGCCTTGTCACGGTCTTGTCACGGTAAATGACCGTGACACAAAATGCTTGTTTGTTGTCACTGTCAATGACCGAGACAAGGCTAAGCGGCTAAAGGGTGCTAATTTTCCCATTTTAGTGTAGTGGTGTGACCCTATGACTCATATTAGAGACTCACTTTGTGATTGATTTTGAGTACTAAGAGGATATGTTATGGTAAAGATCCGAGTCTAGTAATAGTTGTATCTGAATTTTGAGGATGAAATTATTTTGTAGGGGGAACGTATGTAATACCCCGTACACTTATGGATATTTAATTTACCTAAGTGAGGGTAATTTAATAATTTGAGTATTTAAAATAAATATGATGGATTATATTTAAAAAGGTCAAAAGTGTATAAATGGGACAAGTGGTGTTACTTTATTAGGGAAAACATGTGTGGAGATGTGTTGAATTTAAGATGAAAACTTTGATTAGTCACTAGGATGGGAGTTTTGAGTGAGAAATTGGTCTCGGAAGTGCCGAGATAGTCAGAATAGAGTATCCTAAGGTAGTTTTTGGATTCTGGGGACTTTTAGAACTGGTAGAGACTCGCATTTGTGTATACGAGTCAATTTTGGGTATAATAAGGAATATATCCTTGTTACCCATTTTATGTGGCATGAGAGAGAGGGTGAAGACAAAAAAAGAGGGAAAGAAAGAAAGAAAGAAAGAAGAGAATAAAGGAAGGAAGAAAAGGAGAAGAATAAGAGAAAGGGGGCCGAGCTCTAGCAAATTCGAGGCAAAGTCTTCGGATTTTATCCGCCCAGGCAAGTGTTTAACTTGCTTTAACTAGTATGTGTGTATATATTTCATATTTGAGTTGATAAAAATATGAATTTGGGTTTCGGGATTATTGTATCAAATGGGTTTTTGAGAAATTAACACATAGAAATTGATGTGTTAAAACCCCTCTGAAATCTAGACAAAAATCCATGAAAATAGTGTAAACTACAGTGGAAAATTGGAAGAAATGGAGAGTAGGGTTCAATTAAGAAAAAAAGAGTAGATTTCTTCAATTAAATTGATTAAAACACCAAATTTATGGGTGTGTTGGGCATAAATATACTAGGAGGTGTTTATTTTGAAGTTGGAGGTATATTGGTTTTGAAAATGGAGGTTTGAGAAGATGATAAATAGTAGCAGTTTTCGAATCGGCGCAGGGCGAATCAATTCACCAATATAGAAATTCGATTTGGGCATATCCAAAAGCAAAATAGGACCATTTTGAATCGATTCAGTGAAGGGCGAATCGATTCGGTCAAGCGAATCGATTCGGACCCTGCCGAATCGATTCGGACCTGTCAAATTGGAAATTTTTCTATTAAGTTTTTATGGATAAAGGGAGAGAATTTCTTGGAGAAAAGTATTAGGGGATGAAATATAGAGTATAAGGACCTCTAGGATATTAAATGAGGGATGTTTAACCCTTAGAAATTATGTGCAAGAAATTCGGGAGATGATTTGAAAAAGTGTTTGGGTTGAGTGACACTCGATAAATTAAATTTGGCGGATATACACATAAATATATATCATTCGCGTAGGATTTAGTTATATGACAATTATATGAGATTAAATTCGAAAGTACGAGTAGGATAAAATAAGAATAGTAGCTAGATGTGATAGGCTATTATTCAGAAATAAAAAAGCTAAGAACGGTAACACAAGTGACTGAATACTTATGGATTGAATATAAGCTGTGTGCATACTTATATTAGTGTTATAAATTGTTATGCTTTATATATATATATATATATATATATATATATATATATATATATATATATATATATATATATATATATATATATATATGTATATGACATGTTTACGAATGTATCTGTTGTGATTGTTATGTTTATGTAGATCATATCCCTCTAGTGCTATCATGGAAAATTGCGCGATGTGGGTGAATTTTTTAGATTGAGGAGAAAGAGAGTACAGTCCCCGGTCATACCCGTCCATTTTTAACCGTGTGAGGTAAGGGTAAGACGTCTTGGGTATTATTCATCTTACTCTAGGTAAGGAACTATAGACGGTTCCCAAACGTTTTGATTTTGTTTTTACCAAGACGGTGTGACAGTCCGACCGCTAGTAACCTGGGATAAATCTGTAATACCCCGTAATTTTATTGATTTTTATTTAAGGGTTTAATTGAATTAAATAAGAATTAATTGGGAATTCATACGGATATAAATACTAGCGAGATGTGAGTTGGTATTTGAGTATGATGTTAAAATTGAAAATTTCATGAGTATTGAAAATATTAAAATTGTCGCGAGGCAAAAATACTACAATTTGGAAATTTAGTTGGGACGCGCATGTCAGTCGCGTCAGGAATGAAATTATTTAAATTAAAAATTAAATTATATTTTTATCAACTAATGGTCATTTTGAGTGCGCCAACGTGTCCGGATGGGTCGAAATAGTCAGAAAATACTAGTCGGGAGTTTAGTTTGGGTCCCGGGGCACTTTTAGGCCAAATCGACAACCTAGAAGGGTATTTTGGTAATTATAAAAATATGGAAATTAAAACACACGAATTTTTGAGGTAAATTAAAGATTATTAAAAGACCCATTAAGTCCATTATCATCCAAGAAGGGAGTTAGTGGGCTATGGGACTTTAAGGGAGAGTTTGAAGAGGTTCCAAAAGAAACCTCCAACCACCATCACCATCTTTGGGAGAATTTTGTAGAGAAAGGGGAAAATAAACCTTCATTCACCAACATCAATTCATAAGAACGAATCTAAGGAAAGTGTTTTTATGTCGTTCTTTGCATTGAATATTTCCTCCATGTGTAGCGTAGAAAACTTTTTATGTCTTGGAAATTTTGATGAAGAATACCCAATGGAATTATTGTGAATCTTGTGGTTTTGGGTAGGAATTTGCATGTAGAACGTTAATGGATGAATTCAATATACAAACAAAAATTTTGATGACCTGAAAACGGATTAATAAGGAGCCTTTTTATGAAATTAAAATTCTGGGTTTAAGTTCATAGGGCTTGGGACAAGAATTGGGGATTTATGATTTTTGCATGTTAATTTGTAAGATTTGGCCCCAAAAATATGTTAAGGGATGATCGAGAGTGACTAAAAATAGTTTACAAACGTTAAAACATAATTTGTATAGTCTTAGGGTGGATTTAGAGAAGAGAAGAATGAAGAAAAATGGATATGGGGATTTCTGGGCGTTTACTGCCATCTCATTAGAAGACCTGCCCAGGTCGTTCGAACGACCTTCTAACGAGATGACAGTATCCCTTCTTACGAGTTGGTAGTTCATTCGAAGACACTCATTCGAACGACCTCGTTCGAACGAGACTTCTAACGAGTTGACAAAATGGCTTTTTAGGCCTGATTTTATTTTAAATGTTCCATAGACTTATTTAATGGAGTAATAACTTTCCCTTATTGACTAGTGGGTATATTTGGGAAATTGGAGTACGATGGGGAGTAAAACTTAGAACCTTGTAGTAAACCGGATAACCTTTATGGATTAGGAAACGAGTACCTAATTACGACGTGAGAAGAGTTGACAATTTTAATGTATATAAATCGGGGACTTGTAAATGTATAACACTAAATGATGGTATAAGAACAAGAAGTATACCTCTATTAATATTATGAGATATCTAAGATGTGAGAATGCTTAGTATATGTGGTTATCTGTGTATTACATACCTACCATACTTGCTATCATGGGAGGTCGACGTTCGATCAGGGCCATCTAATCTTTGTGTGCCTACGGGGGGATTTAGATTGGTACCTCGAGGACATAGGTCAGAGAAGGACTTATTGAGAAGTTAATAATTCTGCTGATCATGGGAGCGTAGGTATGTGCGTGACCAATGTGATGTGAACTATGTTCACCTCCATTATTTGTGATTGTTGTTATTTGAGAACGATTCCTGAGAGATTCGGAATACGTGGTCCTTATGTACGTGATGTACTGTGATTGGATAGCAGAGTATGTGTGCACCGTAGCTTAGTCTCGGGGTGCTAGTATTGTATATCTATGATGAGAATATTATATGGTTAATTGAAATGAACTGTCATGTATAAATGTGAGTATAAACAATAGCAATGTTTTGTAAAGATAATGGAAGATCTCTAGTAAATAGTATTACTAATATGGGAAACTGTGAAGAAAAGTAAAACTCTCTGTTTAAATGAAGATGTAGGTATTAAATCGTGAATCGTATAGTGATGTTAGATTTTGTATCGGACTAGTTAGATACTGGAATAACTAGAATGGGTACGGGTACGATAGGAGTGCACAATTAGTTGAGAGGTGGGGAACTCATGTGAGTGCACACACTATCATGTACTTTATATTCATTTTTTAATGATATTAAACACTTGCTATTTTTAAACTATTTTCACAATCGGGCTCTGACCCGTTTCCTTTCAAATCTATTTTTGTAAAACCTTTTAGGTGCCCAGCCACAAGGACACCATGCATAGCAGTTCCATTCCGATAATGTACTGTAGCAGCTGTGGAAGTTACAGGACCTTGACAATAGACGCCTCCACTTTTGATCTTGACTCTATATTATCAGATTCTCTCATCTGTTGGGCATGTCGCCCCATTGCTTTTAGAGACACTTTATCTATTCAGTTATTTAAGATTTTGGGTTGTAATTAATTTAGTGAGGCAGACATAATATTTGTTTATTCCAGTATTCAGATTGTTGTGAGGAGTATTCCTCCAGATTCATTATTATTTTATGGTTATTCTATTGTGACTATGTTGTGGTGGTTATGCTAGCATTTCAGAATTTACTTATTACATGTTAATCGAATTTAATTAAAATTGACAACTCACTTTTTAAATATTAGGTGACTAGTAGTTATTGTTGATGCCAAATTTAGTCTGCTGACATGGCTCAATTAAGTGGAGACACGTGGCAATCTGCGTGGCACTAACAAACACTTCTGAACAACACCTTGACTTCGAGGAACTCAATTTCCCCGACCAACTCAGATACTCCGAGCAGTAGGTGCTCTTCGAGGAACTTTACTACATCGAGCAACTCATGGATACCGAGATACTTAGGCGGTCCGAGCAGCTAGTCGGTCCGAGATGCACCTCGATCAGAGCATTTATTATCAAATAATTAAGAGGATTAAATGAGCATTAAATGCTGATTATTATCATACAGATGTATACGATTATTGGACAGCTATGTATGATCTTTCATATGTACAGCCTCAGGGCTATAAATATATTGTATCATCCTCATTATGGGGGGACCAGAATTTCTGGAGATAAACCCTACCTCGAGAATTCCTAAACAGTCAATAATAACAAAAATAGTGGATGTAGGCCATTCGTTCAAGGCTGAACCACTTTAAAATTTCTTTTGTCTTATTTATTTTATCTGTGATTAAATAATTAGAGATAATCTAATTTTTTACATCAATAAATTGACACTGTCTGTGGGAGAACGACTCTAATTTTCATTTTTCACCAAAAATAATTCATCACTAATGGCTGACAATCCTGAGTCCAGCAATCGAAATGCTGGAAACCCCCCAAATCCATCCGCTCCTTCATATATCCAAGATCTAGCTGGAATAGTGGCCAATTTTTCTCAAAAACATGCAAGAAACAATGCGACAACTCATGCAAACTATCCAGGGTGGAGCATCAACCTATTCAGTACAACGAAGTGTTCAAAGATATACTCGTTTACTTTTTGCATGAATTAGGCAAAGTGATTCATATCGCACTGAGAAATCTGAAGATTTTTCTTATCAACCGGGTCGAACTTCGTCAGTACGAGCCACAGATACTGAACAACACATCACTCTCTCTCTAGAAAGGACCAGTGCACTGGAAAGATTAAGTAGAGTCTCTACTTTTGATCAATTGGTCCCTAGGAACAATAAAAGTCCTCCTAAGGCTGTGTCGAGAAACTTTCGATGATCATTTGATCTAAGAGAAGGTTCTGCCCAATCACAACCAGTTGCTCTACAAGATAGATACAGGAAGCTACTTCAACACGATCAATTGCTCGAACCAATAGGTCCGAGGAGGGAAATGATGCGTGGAAAGGCTCTATTCAGAGGTTGGAGGATAGATTAGGGGAAATGGCCAAGGCCAAGAATCCTCTACAAAGAACTTTTGTCCAAGGGACACCTTTTGTCCAAACAATTATGGATTTTCCCACACCATCAAAGTTCAAAGCACCTGTTATAACTCCTAAATATGATGATAAAACCGACCCTGTCCTTCATATAGAGCAATACCAAGCTGCTACTGACATCTATGCTGTGCTATATGAGATGAGATGCAGGGAATTCTCGGGAACTCTTACAGGATCTGCTCAAATATGGTACAATAATCTTACTCGGGGTAATATTTCAACTTTCTTTCAACTGGCCGAGCTCTTCATTGGAAACTTTTGTTTTGGAGCAAAACCGATTAAATGAGTAGCACACTTGTTAAATGTTAGACAAAAAGCTGGTGAGAGCACTAGGTATTATATAACTCGTTTCAATAACGAGAAACTTGAAGTTATTGATTATGAGGAAAAGACAACGATTACTACTCTGATGAGTGGGCTGTTTCCTAACAAGTTGTACTACACTTTGGCTAAAGATCCACCCAGAACCATGCCAGAACTGATGGTAAAGGCGGCCAAGATCATGAATGCCAAGGAGGCTATGGCTGCAAAGAATAATATGGACACCAAAGAGACCAAGGTGGAGGTTGATAAGGCTAAAAAGAAAGAGCATAAGAACAATGGTGGTGACAAGCAGTCAAAAACAAAGCCATCATGGGAGGTATTAAAGAAATTTGAAAAATATACTCCTTTGAAGGTAGACATCAACCATATTCTAGAAGAAATCAAGAACAGCGAGGAGTTAAACTGGCCGAAGAAAATGAAGTCAGACCCTGACAAGAAGAATAAGGCCAAATATTGCAAGTTACATAAAGATCATGGCCACACGACCAAAAATTGCATAGCTCTTCAGAATGAGATCGAAGCACTCATTAGACGAGGAAAACTGACAAAGTATGTTGATCGTAGAAATGAAAGAAGAAACAACGATCGAGCAAGAGAGAGGTCCAGATCTCCTCGTCGAGCAGAGGAGAACAAGAAAAGAGACCATGAAGATGATCCAGAAGACGACCCCGATCTTCCCAAAAGACCAAAGCAGCCAGAGCGTGAGGTATTTTCAATACGTTTTGGATCATTTGATTGTAATGTTATTACAGGTGTAGATGTAGGAGGTGGAGACCTTACTGCAGAAAGAAAAGCTTACCTCAATGAGGCTCAAGCCTGTTCATACATTCAACGAATAAACTTGGCTAAAGATGATCTCCCGAGGAAGGTCAACAAAGAAAAACTGGTCATCGGTTTCTCAAAAAATGACCTCGCAGGTGTGCTGTATCCTCATGATGACCCATTAGTGATCAAAATGAGAATTAAGGAAGTAATGATCTCGAGAGTACTGGTTGATAATGGTAGCTCGGCTGATATTATGTTCTACTCATGCTTCAACAGCTTAAATCTAAAGTTGTCTCAGTTGGAGCCTTATCACAGGCCCCTCCTCGGGTTTACTGGCGATAAAGTTTTTCCACTTGGGACGATCAAATTTGATATTTTTATTGGTACATGGCCTGCTTGTCGAACAGAAAGAGTATGCTTCTTCGTGATGGATAAGAATGTTCAATCAACCTACAATATCATCATGGGAAGGGTAGGATTGAAGAAGTTAGAAGCAGTACCATCTACGGTACATCAATGCCTAAAATTTTCAACCAATTTTGGAGTAGGAGTTGTGAAGGGTGATTAAAGAGTAGCTCGGGAATGCTACTATTCATCTGCCGAGCAGGAGGAATTGGAGGAATCTAGGAAAAAGACTACTACCTATCAGGTGGATGAGGGTGTAGAAATTGAAACATTGGATCCTAGAGACGAGTCGCAACTCGTGAAAGGCCAGGTGGTGGAAGATACTGAAAACATCATTCTGGACGACGAGCACCCTGAACGAACAACTCAGATAGGTTCGTCGTTAGATGCCTCACTAAAACAGGAATTGATAGTTTTTTTAAAAAGCAGAAAACAAACTTTTGCTTGGAGTTATGAGGATATGGACGGAATAGACCCATTTTTTTTATGTCACGAGCTCAATGTGAATAAGGAGATCAAGCCAGTAAAGCAAAGAAGAAGAGTGTTTAGCCTTGAGAAGAACCAAGCTATATAGGAGGAGATCGAGAAGCTCCAGAAAGCTTGCTTTATTGAAGATGTTAAATATCCAGACTGATTGGCAAATATAGTAATGGTGAAGAAGAATAACAACAAGTGGAGAATGTGTGTAGATTTCACTGACCTTAACAAGGAATGCCCAAAGGATCAATTTCCCTTGCCCCGAATTGACCAATCACTATAAAAAAAAGTTGCTTTTAAGACCCTATTTTTTGAGACAGACAAAATATAGTCTTTAAAACATACTTTTTTATACGAATATAATGAGCCGTCTCAAAAACTATTATTTTTTGGGACTGCTAATTATATCCGTCTAAAAAAGGTCATTTTTTGATACGGTTAATTATACCCGTCTAAAAAAAGGTCACTTTTTGATACGATTAATTATATCCGTCTTATAAAGTAAAGCAAATGAGACGGTAAATACTTACTGTATCAAAAGATAAACCAAATAAGACGGCTAAAAACAATGATTCCCACTACTAATTGTTTTCATCTCCCGCTCTAACACTTTAACCTAACTTCCCACCTCAAAAAAAACAAAAAACAAAAAACAAAAACAAAAAACCCAAATTTCGTCTCCTACAAACCCAAACCGCCCCCCATTCCCCCCCCCACCCACCCACGCACGCCCGTTTCTTCTCCAGCCAACAGAGGCGCGCTCCGCCCCCTCCCCCACCCACCCACGCACGCCCGTTTCTTCTCCAGCCCACAGAGGCGCGCTCCGCCCCCCCCCCCCCCACCACAGCTTTGTTCTCTCCCTCTCCCAGCTGCGTTATCTCTCCCGTTATTTTCTTTTCATGGTAAGTTTTCATCTTTACTTTTTTTTTGAGAAAAACAGCATAGAAATTATTGTTATTAATTTATTTATTATTTTTCTTCTTCAAAATATGCTACTGTAAATAGTCTGTTGCACAATGGTAACAATGGGTGATCAAAAATTATTCTTTAGACATAATTAATGATGCCATATACATAAAACTGTAAATAAATAACCATATGTATAATACTTATATAAAATGTAAATAAAGAGTGGATGCTTATTTGTTGATTTTAATTTTTTTTGTAGCTTTCAATGTGACCTAATAAGAAGATCTATAATAGGCTATTTTTTTTTTGATGTTATATAGAATTATGGTTCATGTTGGGTCAATGATTCTATAATAATTTTTTATTTAATTTTTAAAGAAATTCTTAAATGCATGAACCAATTATTCGAAGATCCTAAAATTATTCTTCTCCCAAACCATTAACATTTTTTTTTATGTATTTGAGGTGTGTAAAACGATTGATTAGGTTTTTGATGTAAAGTTATGATTGGTAGATCTTTTTTTTATGTATTTCTAAGAATGAAGTTAAATGATATTGGGTCTTATTACTATAAAGCTAAAGGCAAGGATAAAAATGATTTAGGGATCGTTTGGTTCGAGGTTTAGAAAAGGGATGGGAATTCTTGATTCTAGGAATTCTAAGTTCCTGGAATCTTGAATTCCTTTCCATTGTTTGGTTCAAACGAGAATTATTTTTTTTTCGGCATCAAATTTATTTTCCCATATTAGGAATAAATATCATTTAATTAAAATACCCTTCTACTTGATTTGAGTGTGTGCGCGCGAGTGTGTGGTGAGTGTGTATGTGTGTGAGTGTGTGTGAGACAGTATATGTGTGTGTGTGAGAGAGAGATAGTGTGAGAGAAAGAGAGAGAGTGTGTGTGTGTGAGAGAGAGAGCGTGTGTATATGTAAGAGGGCGTGTGTGTGTGATAGAGAAAGATATTATGTGTGTGTTTTGTGAGAGAGAGAGAGTGTGTGTGTATGTGTATGAGAGAGAAAGAGAGAGAGAGAGTGTGTGTGTGTGAGAGAGAGAGAGAGAGAGAGAGAGAGAGAGAGAGATAGAGATAGAGAGAGAGAGAGAGAGAGAGAGTGTGTATATGTGTGTGTGTGTGTGAAAGAGAGAGATAGAGTGTGTGTGTGTGTAAGAGAGAGATAATGTATGTGTGAGTTTAAGTGAGGTGGTATTTTTGTCTCACCACAAAAGTAAACTAGAATGCCCGGGAATATAGGATTCCCCCATTTAAGAGGGGAAATGAGAATTCCAATTTTGTTGGAATTATAAATTCCAGTAATTCTAAGTTCGTCCCAAATTTCCAACCAAACATTGTAATTCTAGATGAGGGGAATTCTAAATTCCTTTTCCAAACCTCGAACCAAATGAGTCATTAAAGTTCTACAACTACTTTGGAAGCAAGTATAGAAATGAAATTAACATGTTAAAGAAGTAGTATGAGTCTCATTCCTTCTTTAATTACATATCTTTTCTCAGAAAAAGTTTGTGACAATGAAGGAGTACGAGAAAGAAAAGAGGAAGAGAATAGAAGAGAATAGAGCAAAATTGAAGGAATTGGGAATACATGAATTGTATTTGGCAATTCAAAACAAAGATAAAAATAAAAAAAGTGGTTCAAAGAGTAAAAAAAAAATCATTGGTGATGATGACGAGTTTGTGCCACGTGAAGAAGAAAATGAGCATACGGATTCAAACGAGGATGAAAATGGGTATGTGCCTCGTGAGTTTTTTAATGTGTAAATGTTTAGTGACGTAGATGTTAATTAGTTGATTGTGTGAATTTTTGTTTGATACTTTCCATTATCATGCGTGCATTAATACTTTAATATTTCAAATTTGAATTGCTCGGTTTAGTTAGCCATAATAATACTTAAATTGATGTGATGAATTATGTTCTTATTTTATAGTTTGTTCTCTTTTTATGTGCTAATCTTTTTAGGAATTCATGTTTGCCATTATTAATCTTTTTATCTTTTCATCATCTTACGAAAACATTATTAATCTCTTTATCTTTATATTATGAAATATAAATTTACTGACATTTTTTTTTTAGATTCATTGATGGGAACCATGGATAAGAGTTGGATTGATTTTCGCAATCGATGTTCAAAGGAATACATTAATGGGATTGAAGGGTTTCTTAATTATTCATATGCTAATAAAAACATTGAGATAACGAAAATCTATTGCCCCTGTAAGAGATGTGCAAATCGAGTGTACCACGCCCGACAAACTGCGAGAGATCACCTTGAGATGCATGGTTTCGACAAGACATATAAGGTTTGGATTTTTCACGGAGAAAGTTTTGGTGGCGTAAGCATCAATATAAATACTCCCGGGGATGATATGTTAGTTGATGATATACATATACCTGTTGAGCTGAGTGCTCGAGATAACATGGTTACAATGGTTCAAGAGGGAATAAGTATTTCCCACGCGCATGACAATATGCGTGAGGAGGAATATAACACCGAAGATGTATTTGAATCCG
The DNA here is from genome assembly GCA_949130495.1 of Sambucus nigra. Lineage (NCBI taxonomy): Eukaryota > Viridiplantae > Streptophyta > Magnoliopsida > Dipsacales > Adoxaceae > Sambucus > Sambucus nigra. Next base: position 342,820,177 of record OX422207.1, on the reverse strand, counting down.
ACGAAGATGTTCCAGAGTACTATACTCTTATGAAAAAGGCTCAATGAGACTTTTATGAAAATTGCCCTCCTGGGATTATCGAATTATCATTTGTTGTTGAACTCTTGCAAATGAAGCAACTTCATGGTTGGACAAATTGTTCTCTCACGGCTTTATTGAAATTTTTGGGGAGGATGTTTCCGCATGCTAGAATTCCCAACTCTTACTACCAAGCCAACAAGATAAAAAAAGACCTGGGATTCAAGTACGAGACATGGGATGCATGCCCAAATAACTGTATGTTGTTTCGTAATGAAACCGAGGGTCTTGAAAAGTGTGGCATATGCGGATCTTCTCGATATAAAGATGAGGACTCAAGTATTGATGGTGTCCATGGTCCGAAGGTAGCCATAAAGAAAATGAGATACTTCCCTTTGAAACCGAGATTGCAAAAATTATTTTGGTCATCCTATTCAGCTCCTTTAATGAGATGGCATGCTGAAGAAAGGATCGACGATGGTGTAATGAGACATCCCGCTGACTCTCCTTCTTGGAAAACTTTTAATGAGAAAAACCCTTATTTTGCGAGGGAGATTCGCAATGTTAGACTTGGGTTACCTGCTGATGGATTTAATCCGTTTGGTAATATGAGCATTAAGCGCAGCACATGGCCGGTTATCCTCATTATTTACAACTTACCTCCGTGGTTGTGCATGAAGCAACCTAACTTGATTATGTCTATTCTTATAGATGGACCAAAAGGACCCGGAGATAAGATTGATGTATTTTTACATCCATTGATTGATGAGTTGATTGAGCTATGGGTTGATGGTGTACGCACTTACGATGCGTCAAGTAATGAGTTCTTTCAGTTGCATGCATTGTTGTTGTGAACCATTAATGATTTCCCCGCTTATGCGATGTTATCGGGATGGAGCACAAAAGGTACATTTGCTTGCCCTTGCTGTAACAAAGACCACCAGTCAATGCGATTAGATAAGGGTAAGAAGTTCTGTTATTGGGGTCATCGTCGATTCTTAGACTCGCGCCATAGGCTTCGTAGGCAGAAGGCACCATTTAATGGGAGGGTAGAATTACGTACATCCCCACTTAAACTTTCGAGCTTACAAGTATTGCAACAGTTGAATGATCTTGACGTTGAATGTGAATATAAGATGGAAGATGTCTTTAGAAGGAGGGAAAGAGAGGCGTTAGAAAAAAGTAAACAGGTAGTTCGAAAATGTAGATTTGGTTGGAAAAAAAAGAGCATATTTTTTTAATTGCCATATTGGAAGGATAATCTTATTCGCCATAATCTTGATGTCATGCATATTGAGAAAAACGTCTGCGATAATGTCCTGTTTACATTGTTGGGTACTAAAGGGAAGACAAAAGACAATTTACAGGCTCGAAAAGATCTAAAAAAATTGGGTATTAGATCAGAGCTACATCCTCAGCCACGAGGGCAAATCTAGAGTACCTCCCCCCAGCAGAGTACACGATGAGTAACAAAGAGAAGGAGAGTTTTTTAAAGGTGTTGCAGAATGTTAAAGTTCCTGATGGCTACTCTTCGAACATTTCACGGTGCGTGAACATGCAAGAAAGAAATATTTCAGGATTAAAGAGCCATGATAATCATATTTTAATGCAACAATTACTTCCAATAGCCGCGAGAAGGGTATTGCCCACTCATATTGTCAAAGTCTTGATTGAATTGAGCAATTGCTTTGTTATACTGTGCTCAAAAGAGGTTATCGCAGCTGATTTGGAAAGGTTTGAAGATCGGATGGCCCTTACACTTTGTAGCCTTGAGAAGATATTCCCTCCGAGTTTTTTTGATGTGATGGAACATTTGCCTATACATTTGCCGGACGAACTCTTAATTGCTAGATGTGTCCTTTACCGTTGGATGTATCCGATTGAAAGGTACCTCCACACTTTAAAAGGCTACGTTGGTAATCGGGCTCATCCCGAGGCCTCGATTGCCAACTCTGTTATTCTTCAGGAATGCATGAGTTTTTGTTCCCAGTATGTGGATGTGGAAACTAAGTCTAACCGACCGGCTAGAAATGATGACTGGGGGCATATAAATGGTCGTGTAATTGGGAAAAAAGTTCAATTTGAATTTGATTCTATAATGTATATGCAAGCTCATCGGCACGTTCTTACCAACACTGAGGCAATGGAGCCATTTGTTGAGTAAGTTTTATTATAAGTAATTGGTGTTTTTGAAAACCATTTTTATATTTTTTGCGTAATTGACATATGGCTATATGTTTACTTGTAGAAAGCATCTTGCATAACTTTTATCAAAGTATCCTCAAGATTCACAAAAGCATCGTGTTAATCATCTTCACAACGATGAGTTCCACAAATGGTTTAAGGATTATGTAAGCGAAAATATCATAACTAATAGTTGAATTATGAATAAATACTATACTTTTATATTGACATTTACTTTAATATACTATAGGTTAATAAATTGGGACGTGACGGTGTGCAAGTATCCGAAGAAATCAAATGCTTGTGTTTAGGTCCTCTTAAGGATGCGGTCAGATTCAACACTTATATTGTTAGTGGTTTTAGATTTCAAACAAAGAGACTTGATAAGGGAAAGAAAACTCAAAATAGAGGAGTTTTTATAAAATTCGAACAAATGAGTTATTCTAGCCGGAAGGATAAAAACCCCATTGTGGGTGATATTACATACTATGGGGAACTAACGGATATTATTGAAGTTCAGTATCTTAATGGCATAAAGTTTGTGTTATTCAAGTGTGATTGGGTTGAAAATCGCATGGGTACAAAAGTTGACGAGTTTAACTATACGCTGGTGAATTTCAAGCATTTGAAATATAAAGATGATCGAGAGAGTAACGAACCTTTCGTACTAGCATCCCAAGAAGAACAAATATTTTACGTGCAGGACCCTATCGATACAGATTGGCATGTTGTTTTTCCCATGACACCAAGAGACCAATTTGATGGGTACACGACAGTTCAAGAAACTAGAGAAGAATTATTTCTTAATGGAGATGAGCCGTTTGTCATGCAAAATTTGAATGAAGATCACAACTTACGGTGGGTGAGGGATGGAGATGGAGATGGATTAATAGTTTACACTAGTGTTGTTCAAGATAATGATCACGAAAGTGCAAATGCAGATGAAGACGAAGATGGAGATGAAATTTAGAGGGACAATGCTTGAGGGAGATATAGTCATAAACTAGTTATTTTTGTTTTTGAACTGGAGCATTTGTAGTTTGGTTTTGTACTGATGCATAACTGAGTAGTGTTTCTTATAACAAATGCATAACTGAACAGATAGTTTGCTGCATATCTGAAAATATGTTTTGTTAGTTTTCTGAATTAGCTAGTTTGCTGAATTTGCTTTGTGATTACTGAATTCGCTATATCATATGCTTTATAATTAATAGTTGTTGAACACTTATTATAAAAGGATCCTCCAAATCCATCAGGACTTGGAGCTGAATCATCATTGATCACAGAAATAGCTTGACAGATCTCCAATTCAGAAGGAAAGTCATAAGGGGAGGATGATCCCCCACCATGGACCAAACACTGAGTCATTTGTCTACAGATCTTAACCCTTTCCCTAGTGGCATTGGTCCTTTTGTGTTTGGGACTGAACTGAGACATAGGTTCATCCATAGGACTCTTATTACATGTAGGGCTCACATCATCTGAAGCAATATCCTTTCTTTTCCTTTAGTTTTTATAATATTTGCAGCATCGGCCTCTGCTTTCCTCCTACCATCATACTCAGCATTCGTTCGAACCTTGGCATTCTACCTCCTCGCGATAGCGACTTTCTTACCGGCCCTATCATTAGCAACGGTGCTCTTCTTTTTATCCTCAATGTCTAGTTTCCTCTTCAGAGTAATCTTCATAATAACATGATCAATTTATGGAATAGTCATGCCAGACGATAGCTCAATTCGAAAAGTAGATAAAGTGGAAGTGGAAGCTATACGAGATCACATAATTTAGCAAAGTCAAAATGGTCAACCAAAGATGAGCTATTAAAGGTAAAAAGTCTTATACATTCTTTGACCTCCTGATCGGATCATCCTTCCCAGTCAGCAGAAACCTTACCTTTAACTATGAAGTCTACCTCATCATTTCTAGGGGAAAACTTTTAGAATGGGTGTAATAACTAATGAATATAATCTTCTTGGAAGAATATACTTGAAAATATAATCTTTAAGAAAATAAGTGGTTGAGTCGGCTATTTGAATTGAAGGAGAAATGAACTTTAGTTTATGGGCGACAAACATTTTGTGCAGATATAACTACCACTCAATGCAATGAAAGAATGAATAATTCAATAAAGAAGTATGTGCGTTACAAGTATGATTTATTGAGGTTCTTCCGTCACTTTCAAAGATTGCTTTATGATCATCGTTACAATGAGTTGAGAGCAAACTTCAAAGAAATTCATACCTCCCCTGCATTATTATTCCCCGTAAAAATTTTGAGACATACAACAAAAATGTACACACCAACAGTGTTAAAGTGGTTTCAAGTTAAGCTATGCAAAGCTCATCTGAGCCCCATGAAGTTATTCGCTGAGATTGAAACAATGAGCATAAATCCATGATCTTTAACTTCAGCCATCATGAAGGCCATGAGTACGAGTAGAGTTCCAGGCAGATGAGGTGGTAAACTGACCATTTGGCATAGCCTTCCATTGAGTATTATCCTTTTTGAATAGATGTATTTGAGGAAGATTTACATGTTTGATCTCATTTAGTTCCCAAGTAACAGTAGCAGGCCAAGACGGTTCATTATTGGAGATAAAATTAGCCACTTTAGCTTTGTGATTGCTAGCAGCATTATAGATGAATCTATCACCATATAGGGGCCAAAGAGGACCATTTGGGTGCCAATTGTCATGCCAAAACAAGCGTTTATCCCAGTGCCAATGATGGACATAACAAGAGGTCTGGTAGTACTTCTCAGTTTCATGAGTTTAGACCAAGTCCATGAAGCATCAGTAGGAAGAGGAATGTGCCATAAGCTTCTGCCTTTCAACTTGATGTGTGGCGCCATTTTACCCTCATAATTTCCTTCTTGCAACAGAGGTTCCATAAGAGTTTGAGCATAGAAACAATATTCTACTCTTAGATTTTCTTTATTCTCAAACCCCCTCATTTTTAAGGAGGCAAACATGACTCCATTTGACTTTGGCACCCACCTTTTTCATTTCAAGACCATTCCAGAGGAACCATCGAAGTATTTTTTTCAATAGCATTTATAGTTTTCTTTGGGATTATGAAGATGCTGCACCACTAGACTTACATACTTACCAAAATAGAATTGACTAAATTTAACCTCCCAACATAACTTATCATTCTATTTGACCAGCTCTTTACTCTATAGTTGATCTTGCCAATTAACTCCACACAATTCTCACGTTTAAGTTTTATGGAGATGAGGGGGACTGCTAAGCATTTGATTGGAGTTTGGCCATTTTGAAAGTTTAAAAACCATAAAATAATTTTTCTTCTGGTATGGATGGTGGAGTGCCCTAAGTTCAACTGGTGATGGTTGGTAATGCAGGCCTCAAGAGGAAAAGCCTTATTTCAGTGTTATTGGCTCAAGAATCCCTTGCTGACAGTGACCCAACCCCATTCCTAGTAATAAATGCATATTTTTTAACAAGTGAATCTCATTGACATTACCGTGTGGGTTGTACTCTGGAAAGACTCTCTCTTTTAAATTATCTTCATCTATGATAGGAACACGCCATTAGTCCTATGCTAGACTTTAATATGGGGTTGGACGTGTCGACGCAATCAGAGTTGTTATCATCTCCAATGATAGTGATGACCTGATCGTTAGGGAAGAATTTCATCTTTTAATGGAGGAAGAATACACTCCTCGGATACAATGAAGTAAAGGGTAATTGAGGAGTAGGTTGAAGTATGCCAGTATATCTATGACTTAAAACTCGATTTGGGGGAAAATTCGACCAGATCCTAGTATGAATTTTATAAAGACCGTAACTGTCGAAAGGTATTATCATAGGAGTACATATCGACTAAAGTGGAGATGAGATCACTAGACTTTATCCCTAGGTAGGTGAGAGTTCTCAATGCACACACTTTTAAAGTAAACTCATTGTCAATAAGTGCTAGCATAACTATTTGCCCCCTGACTTTGACTGAGATATTAAGAGCGCAGTTATGGTTAGGACCGATCTTGGGGATTTCTTCTTTAAGGAAAGATATGATCCTTGTTATGGTTAGAGATACCACCACGTGGAACCGCTTCTTTAGTAGTTGTAAGAGGAGGAACTGTGGGTCCATTAAGGATTTGATCAGAGCATTTATGTATAATTAGAAGGATATGAAAATCCCACATAGTGATGTTGGCTTAGGTTTTATTGAGTTCTGAAGGACCTTACTTTCTTAAACTGTCCTTTCTAGCATTAGGAGTTCCTTAATGACTCATTTTCCATTATTTGTTCCTACTGGCGGGAGGACTAGATCTTTCTAACGCTGCACAGACTGAGTCATGTGATTTATAGAGGCACAAAAGAATAGATATTGTGTATCTTCATCTACCCCGATTATGATGGATATGTCATTGATCCATTCTAGAAATTCTTCAAAAGAAATCACTCCACACAATAAGGAAATTTTTTTGATGACTCCACTATCCAATTCATTATCATAGCTGTCAAAATCGTCACCCCATATAGCGGCAATAATGCCATCCTTCCACAAAACGGGAATGCATTTTATAACTTCAACAGCCTCCTCGTACAAATCTTCCCATTTAATTGACAAGTGTTAGAAGGAGAGGTTCAGATACCCCTTGAGTTTTAAGACTATAAGCAGTTCGAAGGACGTACACATTTCTTTCTTCTTGACGAGTTCATCAGGCATAACTTGCATAATACTTTCCAAACTGAATTCTCCCATTGATATGAACCATTCATTTAACTGTCGAGCCGACTCTCGAGCCTTCGCATACATGTCACTGATATTTTCCTAGTTATTCTCTTTGAAGGTCATTTCTAAGGGCAATTTTAGCCCAAACTCTTGAATTTGATTCAACATTGTAAGCATATTCATACTTTCTCTTTTTGAATGGATGCGGATAGCAATCTAGGTACTTGTTAGGAGAAATAAAGTTGGCTCGAATTCATTCTTCGGATGCATATTTACCTCTGAGAATTAGTCATAGGCTTTAAGAATGCCAGTCTTCATTGCACACCTAAGAGGCCCATGGTTCCTATAATTGTTTCTCACAAGATTTTGCATAAGCAGAATGTTGTCCCCAATTGATCTACCTTGGACAAAAGGCAGATTTTTTGTCATTTATTAGTTGGGAGGATAAAAGGTTTCACCCTATACACCATAATCTTGGAAATGTACTTATAAATAGTATTCTAACATGTTACGGATCTGAAGTCATTCATGGTGGAAAGGGATTTGGTTTGGGGGATAAGGACAAGATTTGTGCAATTCCACTGTCTCAGCATCTGACTATTATTAAAAAAAGATGTCACAGCCTTCATAACCTCTTCACCCATAATATCCCAGTTCTTAGTAAAGAATTCAGCGTTGAAACCATCATGTCTAGGAGGTTTATTCTTACCCAAGTTAAAAAAGGCCTTTTTAAACTCATCATTTGTAATAGGCCTGATCATATTGTCTTGCCTACTCGATTAAACATGTCCACATTTGGCTTCAGCAGAGCAAACAAAAGTTCTGTCCCTCATAGTGCCATTTTTATATCTGTGAACCGGTTTAATCGAGTACTAAAACCAAAACTATATGCATACCGATTGTAAAAACTGCATCATCTTCTGTATCAAATTCAATACCAATTATTGGAATTAGTTCTTGATGCATTCTGGAATGAATTGTATCAACCTTTTCAATCGGCTTTGCGACTTCTTCTAATTTTTATCCACTATTATCTTTAACTTTGAGTCTCATTTTTTTAATAAATAAATGAATTAAAATTAACACAGCATTGCAAGAACATTCTTGAGTTGCGAAGAAAGAAAACGGTTAATGCTTCATAAAGCAAACGAGTTGTCAATCAAAAAAATAAGCTTCAACCCCCTAATTGGAATTTGTTGTATCTACACTCTGATCAGCAGATGAGTTATATTCACTTGGAGATTCTGGACTGTTAAGTATTGCTTTCACCATTTATAGATTCAACGACCGAGTTCGGATCTTTAGCTTCAAGGATAGATATTGTGTCTGGGACGCATGTCTTCTTTAGCTCCTTCAATAAGGATTTGTTTTCTTTTTTAAGCTTCATGCAAATCTTAGAAAGCTTCCTTAGGTTGTAAGTGAGCTTGGACGTTTCATTGCTTAAAAGCGGACTGTAACGGGATAATTTCAGGTCATATGGCACTTTGATATCGTGTTAATAGCCGTTTATTTTCTGTATATATAGATAGACAGAGTGAAAAATAATAGTTCCAGTGATCATAGGTCTCTGCAAGATAAATACTATCTATACTATTTGTCCTCGTTTGCTTGAGTTTTTGTGATTTCTGGGAATCTACGAAGTGTCATAACCATCTCGAAACTTAAAAAAACAAGATTCATTTTCTATAACTCAAAATTTATCTATAAATTTACCAGTTTAGAATGTCAGGAATGCAAAAAAGATTGAATGAAATGATCACTAAGAGACTGAGATAATTTAGGTAGATTGTAATCCTCATGTGATATCGCCAATTATATCATAATATTATTTCGAAATAACATCTTTTGATTCCAAAATTGTACGTGTTCACTGTGTGTATAACATTCCAAAATTTTTATTAAATTTATCAGTAGATATTTTGAGCTTAAGTAAGGATAAGAAAGGGAACTTATGATCTTTGATTAGTTTCAAATGAGACTACATCTCAAATATGCTTGACATCATCCCAATGCCAACAACTTTTGCAACTTCTAAATTCGCAAATTGCAATTTCATCCACTGATTTCCCAAACTGATCAATCATTATCATTGAATTTCATTCAATCTGGTAGCACATCTATGACAGGTTTTATTAATTCTACAAAGTCTTTATGTTCATCAGCTATATTTTCTTCCATTAAAGATATGCATATTGATACTTGAACGTCTCAATTTTATAAAAAACATTTCATGAGTTTTTAAATACTGAGACTTCTAGGATAGTTGAAATTCAACACCTTAAATAAATAGGCACCCTTGAGTGCAGCCCCTTCTTTTTTTACTAAAGTGTGCGCAATTTAGTTATTACTTTCTTGTCTTCGATATAACTGTTCATTTTACACAGAGATGGATGAAATCAAGATCTCTATGACTCAAATTAATAAGTATTTATCAGTAATGGGTTTAAGTTGCTCCTCTTATTCTTGGAAATGATTTAGAAATGAACATGATCATTTTAATATAATGATCGATCATTTTATATTTTGTTTCATGTTTGATTAGTTTTATAACCGATGTTGAAATGTGATATATAACTAAAATGTAACTTCTCTCTATGATAAATGCAAATATACAGATCCATGACATTGAGGCGTCATCATCGTCGGTTGACTATGTCCGACCTCATAGGCGAGGAAAGACTACTCGAAAAGCAACCACTCACAACTCCAGTGAGAAATGATTTAGAGAGGACATCTCAAATTACTTCCTTGCAACACAACATAAGGGACTATGGAAATATAGAGATGCAACCACAACTTTCCCCAAATATTGAATTAACATACCGTAATACACACCGCAACTCAAGAGCTCAAGTTTCTTTATTTCAAACACCTACAAGTCAACTTTCCCCAAATATTGAGCAGATTGATAATTCAGTTGGGAATGCCAATCCTCCATCTTCTTTAGATGGTGAGGATCTCACAGGTATGCTGTGTTACACAGTGTTTGAATATCTCCATTTGTATTACTATTATGTTTATATTCATATTGAATAAGATGTATAAACATTATTTATCAACTTTTTTTCCAGGTACAATGTCTACCGTTACTAGTAAAAAAAGGGTTTGAAAGGGGGCAAGGCCTTGGCTCGAATGGAATGATAACAAAAAAAAGATATTGGAATGGAATGAACTTTGTCAGCCAGTTTGTAAACTTGAAAGTAAATTGATGTCACATTTAGGTTATTACGCAAGGTGTGGAAATTTATTTCCATTGACAATGTTGTATTGGAGAGAGGTGGATGAGGAAGCACTTGATAATATTTGGAAGGAAGTGAAGGTAACTTATTAGTTTGATTTATTTATTTGTTCTGTTGTACATTAGCTTGTCAAGTTTTAACTAATTTATTCTTTTTGTTCTTAGAATAACACAAATGCACCGGAAGGTTTTAAACAAATCTGCTTTGCAAGGGTGGGACTTGCGTGGAAGCAATGGAAGCATCGAGTGAAGGGGAATCACTATAAAAAGTTTCAAACAGATGAAGAGCGGTTGAGTTATACGCCTGAACGAGTCAAAAAAGATCAGTGGCCTGAATTGGTGAAATACTGGGGTCTAAAGAAGATTAAGGTATAAATATCACATTTATTAAGAATTTTATACATACATTCTTCTTCACTAGTATCATAATTTTTATTTTTATTTATTCAAATATTTAGGATATTGCCGATCAAAACACTAAGAACCGTGAAGTTGAATGTGCTTACTCAAGGACAGGACGAAAGCCACATGCTAAAATAGCCAAGGAGGTTGGAATTTTTATTATTATAAATATTTCTGATTTTAATATAAGAGTATTAATATACATACATTGTTTTTTTCAGAGGATAGAACTGGGGGAGCCCGTCGACAATATTAGCATGTGGAAAGCCACTCGAGTTCCAAATAATAAACCTTTTAGTGTTGAAGATGGATCATTTGATAGAGCGGTATGTATAAATATTAATTCGTAAGAGATGATTGAAAGATTTATTTAATATTTGTTATAAATTGTGTTCTTGAAAATTATTTTATGTTCATTAATAATAATATTAATTCAATTGGTAGAAAATGCTTGAAAGATGACTAAATGAGCTACCAGAAGAGCAACAAAATGATCCAGAAGTGCGGAACAAGATTTTTACTGATGTAATAGGATATGGAGGGCATGGGTATGCTTTACTAAAGGGAGCAGGTATTAGGCCAACGTCGACAAAAGCATGTTCATCTCAGTTATTATTGGAAGAAATTAACCAGTTAAAGAAAGAAGCTGAAGATCGAGAGACTCGACATCTACAGGAGCTTGAAGAGTTAGAGATTCGCAACCAACAAGCTTTATTACAGATGAAGAATGATATGCGAAGGGAAATGCGAAGTGAAATGCAAAGTTTGTTCCAAAGTTTTACCCTTCAGCAAGCTTCCACTACCTCGACGATTCAGTCCGACTAGGTAATACAATATAATTCATACATATAATTACTTATATATATATATAATGAAGAATTCTCTTGTTTAAAATTAAATTTTCAATGGCAGTGGGGAAAATTTGTTATGGTGGTGAGAATCTATTATGGTGGTGGTTAAAATTTTCTGTTGTTGGTGTATATCATTCTTAGAATCAATTTTGATGTTTAAAACAGGTTGGCTACCTGTGGTTTTCATGAATAAATAAAGGAGACTCTGCCGAATTTTTAAAAAAATAATAATAGTTGGATATTTATATTGTTAATGATGAAAATATACTATATTGATTCATTTTGCACATTGTATTGTTGACGAGGGGTATTAATTCTGACATAATCGAAACTATATTTTTTTTGTGCAGGTGACAATTTTTGTAGAACATGCAAATGTTAATTAGTGGTTTTGGAGGTCGTACGCTTCAGTGTTGCGGAATTAGTTTGATAAAAGCATTTCATGTTTGGAGTATTAATAAATTAATGTATTTTTGTTATCAAGTCAAATATTTGAACTTAGTGTTATAATTCTTATTTTGATGAATATTTAGAGATGGTTGTAAGAACTCTATTTATTGTTGAATGAAAATGATTCGTTCTGTTGGTTGAAAATCATCTTATGTATTACATTTTATGATTATTCGTTGTTTGTGTTGTTTCAAATGTAATTAAATTCTATATTAAACTTTAGCGGTAGATTTTATTCTCCACAAAATATTGGTGCAAAAATTTTAAGATCCCTTCACCTGTTTTGAGATGGATAAAACTGTCCCAAAAATATATTAAAGACGGCTATGTTGCCGTCTCAAAAAGGTTTTTTAAAATAGTAATCTTTTGAGACAGATTAATTTTCCTTTCAAAAACAATCTTTTGTGACAGCTCTTGTGCCGTCTCAAAAGGGTCATATAAAATGAGGACCTTTTGAGACGGATCTGTTCCTGTTTCAAAAAACTCTTTTAAGATGGCTATGGCGTCACAAAAAGTATTTATAACCCCCTATCAAAAAGACCCCCCCTAGCCGTCCCAAATAGCGTCACAAAAAGTATTTGAGACGGATAAATGATCTTTTAGGACTCTTAGGCCACCGTCTCAAAAGCTATTTTTTTGTAGTGAATTAGTGGATGCTACCTCGTGACACGAGCTGTTGAGCTTCATGGATGCTTATTCTGGTTACAACCAGATTAAAATGAAACCTGGAGACAGGGAGAGTACTTCTTTTATTACCCCTAGAGGAACTTATTGTTATAATGTTATGCCTTTTGGTTTGAAAAATGCAGGTGCAACATATCAGCGGCTGATGAATAAGGTGTTTGCAGAGCAAATCAGTTGCAATATGTAAGTCTATGTTGATGATATGCTGAGAAAGACCAAGAGAGCAGTTGATCATCTAATTGACTTAGGCCAGACCTTTGATCAACTAGATAAATATCAAATGAAGTTGAATCCCACAAAGTGCATATTCGGAGTACGAGAAGGCATGTTCCTCGTGTATATTGTCAACCAACGAGGTATTGAAGCAAACCCTGAAAAGATCAAAGCTCTATTAGGGCTGCGATCTCCAACGACGAAGAAGGAAGTACAAAGTCTCACAGGACGAGTTGCAGCACTTAACAGATTTGTATCACGAGCAACTGATAGGTGCCTTCCATTGTTCAAAACACTCCAAAAAATGTTCGAATGGAATGAAGAATGCGAGAAAACCTTTCAAGAGTTAAAGAAATATCTGAGAGCACCTCCACTGTTGTCCAGGCCAGTGATGGGAGAAAGATTGTAATTATATCTGGCAGTTTTAGAAAATGCAGTTAGCTCGGCATTAATAAGAGTAGAGGATGGAGTACAAAAACCAATTTATTACACTAGTAAGGCCTTTCGAGGAGCAGAGATCGGATATCCAAAACTGGAAAAGTTGGCACTGGCGCTGATCGAAGAGAGTAGAAGAATAAAGCCATACTTCCAGGCTCATACCATAGTCGTATATACCGATATGCCGTTGAGGCAAGCTCTTCATAGACCAGAAAAATCAGGGAGATTGATGTATTGGGCAATAGAACTCGGTGAATATGATATAATTTATAAGCCTAGATCATCACTAAAAGGCCAAGCAGTAGCAGATTTTATAGCAGAGTTCACTTATCCTGATACCCCCGAGGAGCAAAAGCTGAACACCGACCAACCTGAGGATGTTACAGGACCATCAAATTTAAACCCCGATCAACTTAAGTTGGTCGGAGAACAAGAGGAGAAGGTCGACGAGCAGCGAGGTGTGGTAGAAATGGAGATAAAGGAGCAACAAATATTCCATCGAGGAACTTTGTCCAATAAGACGTTTGAGGATGAGATACCTATATGGAACCTGTATGTGGATGGCTTATTGTGCACCTCAGGTAGTGGAGTCGGGATTGTATTGAAAAGTCTAGACGAGGTCGATATAAAATATGCTCTGCGCTTTCAATTTCAAGCTTCTAATAATGAGGACGAATATGAAGCGATGATTGTAGGTCTTAGTTTGGAAAAAACCATGAATGAAGAGCAGGTAATCATATACAGTGACTCATAGTTGATTGTAAACCAAATGCTCGGTGTATATGCAGCAAAAGGAGAGTTGATGATTAAGTACCATGCAAAGGCGATGGAATTGGTATCGGAATTTGTTACTGTTCAATTGGTCAGAATGCCAAGAATGGAGAATGCAAGAGCAGACACTTTAGCTCGATTAGCATCAGCTACTCGTATCGAGCTACGAAGAACAATCCCAATTGAAGTTCTAGCTGGTCGGAGCATAGAAGAAGATCTGACGATAAACTTTATTACCCTAGATTTAGGGCCATCTTGGATGGATCCCATCAGGGAATATATTGAGGAGGGAGAATTACCGATTGACAAACTCACAGCCAAGAAATTGAAGTTTAAAGCTGCTCGTTATGTACTGACTAATGGTATTCTATACAGACGAGGAATTATGGCAGGTTTGCAAAGATGTGTGCATCCCTCCGAGGTGAAAGACTTGATTAAAGAGGTACATGAAGGGTCCTGTAGAGCCCATGTAGCAGGTCGGACGCTTTTGCAAAGAATAATGACGCAAGGATACTACTGGACAATGATGAGGGATGATTGTATATCCTATGCCAAGAAATGTGACAAGTGTCAGCGCTTCTCCTCCATCCGAAGAACTCCCCAAGCACTGTTGACACCCATTACTTCCCTTTGGCCATTTTCCATGTGGGGAATTGACTTGGTTGGGCCACTTCCAACGACCAGAGGAAGATTTAAATATCTCATCGTCACAGTGTATTACTTTACTAAGTGGGTGGAATTCGAGCCTGTTGTCGACATGACGTACGAAAAGGTGTACCAATTTATTTGGAAAAATATCATTTGTAGATAAGGTCTTCCCCATGCATTCATCACCGACCATGGAACACAATTTGACAACGAGGAGTTCGCTGCCTATTGTCATCATTCAAATATCTTGAAGATCCACTCAGCACCAGTCCATCCCCAAAGCAATGGACAAACTGAAGTGACAAACAAAACACTACTAAATGGCTTGAAGAAAAGACTGAATGACGCAAAAGCAAACTGGATCAACGAGATACATTCAGTACTGTGGGCTTATCGTACTACTTCCCGAGCAACAACTGGAGAATCTCCATATATGCTATCATTTGGAAGTGAAGATGTTATACCTTCCGATTTGGGTCTCCCAACACATAGAGTACTGAATTTTAATTCCCTTGTCAGCGATTTAATGAGAAGGTTAGACTTGGACATGCTCGAGGAAGTTAGAGAAGAAGAAGCCATCAGGAATTCTGCTTCCCAGCAACGAACAACTTTTTTCTACAACAAGAGAGTGAAGAAGTTCGACCTGAAAGAAGGAGACTATGTGCTAAAGAAAGTGATTCAAAAGCACAACAAACTGGAAGCGAATTGGCATGGACCTTACCGAGTTACAAAAGTTGTTCGACCAGGAACCTACAGAATAGAAACTTTAGAAGGGGAGGAGTTTAAGAATGCATGGAATCCAGAGCACATGCGCAAATATTATCAGTAATGTAAACCCTCATGTAATGCAGTTTCTTCAGTATGAATAAAATGTGAATATTCTACCCAATTCTCTCATTTTGTTGATTTTTTTTTTCGCGGAATACTAGTGCTACACACTACGCAGCAAAATCCACCAACTCCGGTTGGTCGGGAATAAAAATATTTCTCAGAAATACCAACTCCAGTTGGTTGGGAAGAAAATCCACCAACTCAGGTTGGTCGGGAATAAAAAATATTTCCCAGAAATACCAACTCCGATTGGTTGGGAAGAAAATCCACCAACTCCGGTTGGTCGGGAATAAAAATATTTCCCAGAAATACCAACTCCGGTTGTTTGGGAAGAAGAACCACCAACTCCGGTTGGTTGGGAATAAAAAATATTTCCCAAAAATACCAACTCCGGTTGGTTGGGAAGAAAATCCACCAACTCCGATTGGTCGGGAATAAAAATATTTCCTAGAAATACCAACTCCGGTTGGTTGGGAAGAAGAACCACCAACTCTGGTTGGTCGGGAATAAAAAATATTTCTCAGAAATACCAACTCCGGTTGGTTGGGAAGAAAAACCACCAACTCCGGTTGGTCGGGAATAAATATATTTCCCAGTAATACCAACTCCGATTGGTTGGGAAGAAAATCCACCAATTCGGGTTGGTCGGGAATAAAAAACATTTTCCAAAAATACCAACTCCGGTTGGTTGGGAAGAAGATCCACCAACTCAGGTTGGTCGGGAATAAAAAGTATTTCCCAAAAATACCAACTTCGGTTGGTTGGGAAGAAGATCCATCCACTATAGTTGGTCGGGATTAAAAACACCAACTCTTTTTGGTCGAAAATAGTTTGTTAAACAAATAATGGCTTAGTATTAGAAAGTGATCAAGTAAAATTTTAATACTTGAAACATTTCAAATTACAACCAAGTTGGTGGAGAAACAAAATATCATCAACTCTGGTTGGTTGACAAATGATTATCATCAATTTGAGATAGTCAACAATAAGTTTCACCAACTTTAGTTGATCGGCAAATAACACAATGTTGTTATCTTTTTAACAGATATACATGCACATTCATTAGTAAATAAAAAGAAATGTCTTATCAAATATTTACAAGACATTGACTATCAAGATTTGCAAAGAAAACTAGAATTTTTTCATTAAATTCATAACAAAATACATAAGAAATTATTACATCATGAATTCTATTCTATTGGTTTCTTCCCCTGTGCCTTTGAAACAGGTTCTTCACCAGCAGGAGGATCGTCTAAGGCATAGGGGGAATTTATGAAATTGATATCTTTGAGCATCCTGATATTCATTACTGATGGGCGATCAAGAAGGTGCTTTGGGCGAGATATCTCAACATTGGAATGGAGACTGTAATCGCCAAGATATTTGGAAATCAAACACTGAGGGATTGCCCGAGCAGGAATCCAGCTCATGTCGAGTTTGAATGGTGGCACTGGCAGGTCGAGCAACCCAGGATTATAGTAATCCCACAAATAATGACCCTGTTCCAATTGCAGCACACCCAAGGCATTCAACCATCCTTGCTTATACCCATTGTTGTTCGACTGCTAGATCCGTTCATCAAGGTGATAAAGAGCTTCATTATAACCAGCCATCCAGAACTCTCTAGGCTGTTTGTGGAATTGATAGGTTAATCTTTCTACCTGCTCGTGAAGATTTTTTACCAGATTCATTTTATTCTCAAAGGCAGAATTTTGGGCATCCAGTTGCTCATCGAAGGCTTGGATCTTCTTAGACATCTCAGCCAATGCCTGGTTCTTTGCCATTAATTGGAAGGCTTGGTTCTCCAGAGCCGATTGAGTTCTTTGTTCCTCAACAGTAATTCGAGAAGCTCTTGCTCATCCCCGAGAAGCTCTTGCTCGTCCGCGAGCAGAGGTAGAAGGACCAATTCTCTTTAAGGTTTCCAATTTGTCTCTTAGATTGGCATTTTTAACCTCCAAGAAAGAAAAACCTTCATCATTTATGGGAACTAAGGCTCCTGAGGTAGAGGCTGCAGATTGTAATTGGGATATCTCTCCTCACAAATTATTATTCTCCTACTCTAACAGTTTGGAGATCTGCCTATGCTCTTTAACCTCAGCCTTCAAAGTCCTTTCCCTTACATCTTAAGTAGCAAACAACTTATAATATCCCTTATCAACATTCAGTTGCTGATACTTCTTCTCATATCCTTGGTGCAAGAGGGTTGTAGATTTCTTGTATTGTTGTTGAAGCTCCTCGAGAGTGCCCTGGAGGTCTTCAATCATCTCATAATATGCTACATTATTAGTCACTGCCCGGTCGAGCAGACACTTTAAATACTGGTAGGCCTCAACTGCTTGCTCTGAAGCATCTTGACTGAGGATATCAACGATTTGAGCTTCAGTTATATCTGTATGACCAGTTTTGAAGTAATCATTGCATTGTCTCAATAATTTTGTATCATAAGCAGATAACAATTCCATCCTGGCCATAAAATAGTAAAAGGAAGAGATAGCAAGAATCAATAAGAGTGCAAACAGAGCAAGAAGAAGAGAATCAACAGTATGATTCAAAATTTCAAATTTTATTGCATCATAAAAGAGAAGTACATAGTTCAGAGTTACATTTGACAAAGAAAATAAAACAGAGAGAAAAGTCCAAACAACTCTACACTTTCTCCTTGTCTCCCAAAACTTTCTCGGGAGGCTGGGACGAAGAGGAAGGTTTCTCGGATGGCACAGAAGGTTGCTCGGTGTATGCTGGAAGCTGCTCGAATAAAATGTTGGATAACTGAAGCTGCTCGGTAAGAGTAATAGTTGGTTGGGGCTGCTCCTAGAGAAGTTCAACAGTAGGGGCCTGATCATCAACCATCATAGAAGATTCCTTAGAGGCAGATTCGCCCTCTTCTTCTTCCCCAAGAGAAGGAGGGGGGACAGGAATAAAGGTCGAAGTTCTCATCGACATTCATCTCTGTCAAAGAAGCCACCCAACCATCCCTGAAATATTTAAGACTGCCATACTCCATTTGTGAGACCATGGCAGCCAAACCCTTATTCCAGCCTTTCTCCCAGCTAGCGCTGAAGGACTTTTTAATAGCCAATTTCCTTTTCACCTTCTCCGAGGAAAGCTTCTTAGATAGAAGTTCCTTGGTAGCTTTCAATTTATTTTCTACCTCTTCCTTCTGACGACCAACGTCACGAAGTCTACTTAGTTCTACCTCGACAGTTTTGAGCTTATTTTCAAACTCTCCAGCATGTTGGAGCTTCTCCTCGAGCTCTTTATTTTTCTCTTTCAAGTCTTTTATTTTCTTCTCCAACCCCTTGGAGACTTTAACATCCTGATCTCTTTCCTGCTCGGTGGAATTAAGCTGATTCTCCTAAGTAGCCTTATCATCAACATACTTTTGACGAGAATCCTTTAAAGATTGCATCAGACCTATAAAAGCCTCCTCTACACCACCCGAGGAGATGGACGACTTGATGGATTCATCTTTCTTCAGAATTATATTAAAACAAGTTACCAACTGGAATAAGAAAATAACTGTAAGTCAGTGCAAGGATATAATATTGAAAAATGAAAGTTTAGATTAGCAATACTTTCTGAGGCAATGTGCTGAGCTGCCAACGTGGTAACCCTATCCTAGGAAATATTTTCTTCAATACCTTGGATCTCGGGGATGATCCAAGACTTCATCGAGCTCATGGAAGATCTCGAAGCAACAAAAGTGGGAACACCACTTCCAGTAGTTGGAGGCTGAGAGATGGATTCAGCCAAATTGACCGAGGAGCTCTTCTTCAGCTTCCTCGGGGGAACAGGAACAAATTCGACCAAGGATGTAGTCTTGGTCGGGGATATGACTATAACCTCACTTGGAGTAGCGACCTTGCTCGGAGCCACTGGGGGGGTTCTCGGTAACCTTCATAGTAGCAGCTGGAGGGAGTGCATCAATTTTTCTTATCCCTTCTTCTGGGACATCATGCTTGATTTTCTTTGCCTCTCCAGCGATAGAGGCAGACTTCTCGAAGAGGGAAGGATCTCCTCTTCTCTTTATAATTTCACACAGAGGAATATGTGACTCAGGTGAAGAAGTTGCAGAAGCTGGTACTGGTTCTACGTCACTTATCGCCGGACGAGCAGTAAAAGACGAGGTGTAACTCTTCTACTGCAGCAAATATGAAGATGATCTGATAAGCTCATCGGCAACAGTCTGATGCAAACCCCAGATAAGTTTCAGATGTTTTAAATTAACTTTTGTCTCTTTTGGAGACTTTCTCTTGCTATCAACTGCAAATAAATCAAAATTAAAATATCAGTGACACATTTTATCAAACACAAAGGAAGCATAATTTCAAAAAAAAAAAATAAAAAAAAATAAAAATAACCTATCCCGTTGCCATAGGGAGGGCATCTAGGACCCTGGTACACATCATTTTCAGTTAGTGGAGGGTGTTGCCAATTTTTCATAACAACACCGTGCTCGAAGTAATCCTTATTGGCATCTAGGAGATTGACTACTAGAGCCCTATTTAAAAACCTAGTTTTAAAATAAAACGTATTGTCACCAACAACCCATCTATAACAAAACATAATTTCTGGAATTCCTATATGGGTTCCATGAATCTGATTTAATCTATGAACACCATTAACTATTCTCCATGTGTTGGGGGCTATTTTTACAAGAACCACGTCAAAATATTGACAGAATTCCAAACACAAAGGGTTTGTGGGAAAAGAAAAGCCGCATTCAGCTACAAAGAGACTGGGGAACCAATGTCCCTCAGCCAAACAGAAATAATCTGAAGGTTCAAAAAGTTTCTCCAAAACAACCCATGAAGGAATAGAGAAATCAGAATGAAACTTATCAAGCGACTCAACAAGGTAAACCATGGTGAATAAAGGAAATTAAAGAGAAGGAAGAAGATCTTACAGAAAAAGGATGGATCTGTTGACAACGAACGATGAAAAGGATGAACGCACAAGAGAGAGAGAGAAAATGGAAAACTCAAAGATACATATTTGAGAAAGTAAAAGACGATATGATTTTTTCCAACGCTTAAATACCTTACCTTGTGAAAAGGTAAAAATAATGATTACAAAGGGAGACGTTTATGCTACCGGCGGCTAAAAGGACAAAAAGGGCTCGGAGATCGAAGCAGTTAGAAAAATTCGAAAAGTCTGATTCTATGAATTCGAAAAGAAAATGCGAAGAAAAAACTCCTAAAATTCAGGATGACCATTTAATCCTGCCATATTTTGAGAAAAATGTTCCACGCTCCTCATTATCGAATTGTGAAACATTGGGGGCTTCTGTTGATGCCATATTTAGTCTGCTGACATAGCTCCATTAAGTGGAGACACGTGGCAATCTGCGTGGCAATAACAAAAAATTTTGAACAACACCTTGACTTCGAGGAACTCAATTTACCCGACCAACTCAGATACTCCGAGCAGTAGTTGCTCTCCGAGGAACTTTACTGCACCGAGCAACTCATGGATACCGAGATACTTAGGCGGTCCGAGCTGCACCTCGATCAGAGCATTTTTTATTAGACAATTAAGAGGATTAAATGCACATTAAATACTGATTATTATCATACAAATGTTTACGCTTATTGGACAACTATGTATGATCTTTTCACATGTACAGCCTTAGTGCTATAAATATATTGTATCATCCTCATTGTGGGGGGACCGAAATTTTTGAAGATAAAGCCTACCTCGATAATTCCCAAACAGTTAATAATAACAAAAAAAGTGGACGTAGGCCATTCGTTCAAGGCTGAACCACTTTAAAATTTCTTTTGTCTTATTTATTTTATCTGTGATTAAATAATTAGAGATAATCTAATTTTTTACATCAATAGTTGTTAAAACGCTTTTCGACAGTGATGCTATGAACTGAACAAACTTGGCGTTTTGTATTAATTTAATAAAGGAGTAGCTACCCGGTATTTAATTAGTAGGTGTGTCACAAAAGCGAGTAAATCCTGGAAGATGATAGCATTTAGAGATTCCATCCATTGAGTTATAACTCTGAGTGTTGGTTATTTTACTTACATAGTGTGTGATATATAAGTATTGATATACTTGATGTGTATAGTATATATATATATATATATATATATATATATATATATATATATATATATATATATATATATATATATATATATATGCATGGAATAAGGTAAGTAATGACCTATAGATATACTAGAGGGGTATAGTATATCCTATAAATTTATTTGAGAGAAGCGTATATCCATGGATTGATAAGGAAATGAATTGTGAGTAAAATTCAGGGTTATCTCGGAGTATAGAATCCTAAATAAGATGTGGATAATATATGTATATAAGGTGAGAATGTTATAAACAAGATTGGTAACACTAAGATGAGATTAGTGTAATAACTAGAGATAGTTATTTTAGATAAATCAAGAATATTAATAAAGGGCGAAATTATAGTGTATAAGCTCGGGGCAAGCTTAGGATAGTACACACGCGAAATATTGGAATGGCATATGGATTTCGAATGTTTGCGAAATACTAGTTAGGCGGGGTTAGGCCTGTCAACGGGTCGGAGACGGGTCGGTTTAGGAAGATCCATATCCGTGTAATCGGGTCTTCATCGGGTTCGGATTTGGATTCGGGTCTTCATCGGGTCAACAATATTGGATCTAGACTCAGATCCGTTCGGCTCTTTGGGTATTGGGTTCGGGTCCAGGTCTGGCCAAATATAAACATTTAATTTATATTTATTTTATTTTATCCCCCTTTTTTTAATCTTAAATTAAAATATTTTGTAATGTATTACAAAATATTATTAGTATAAATGAAACATATATTGCTTATATTTATTATGTAGATAAATATTTATTTTTATATATAATACTTATATGTTATATTGATAAGATATATATATATATATTAATAATAATATTGTACAGTTCGGGTCAGGTCTTCGGGTTTGGGTCTTGTATAAGATCCAGACCCTACTCGTTTAATAAAGGGGCTTCGGGTTTTCGGGTCTAAAAAAATATGCTCAGACCGTATTATATGGATTGGGTCCAGATCGGGTCCGTATCTAGACCCCGACCCACTGACAGGCCTAGACGGGGTATCATAACTCGGATGGGTAAAAATACTTGCGTTAGATGCACGCTGTTAGATGAGGGGGGAGGAGTTTCTCATGAGAGTGCGATATCAATTTATATATGGAGTATAACATAGCGTTACACACTTGCCAAATATATTTTTAAACCCAGGCTCTGACCAGTTTCTTTTCTCTCTTTTGTTATATATATATATATATATATATATATATATATATAATAGGTGTCCAGACACAGGGACGCCTGGATGACCACTTCATTTGAGTCAGACGTTGCTGCCGCAGATGTGGATGTGGACAGGATTTTGCATAAACATTTTCATCTTTGAGATCTAGATAGGAGGTATTATTACGTAAATCCGGGCATGTTGCCGATTTGATGTCATTTCTTTTAGTTTAGCGATTTTATATTATGCACATTCGATATGGTTGTATCATGTTTACTGAGAGTATCAGTTATTATTAATTATTTATTCTATTTAGTGTTTATATTCCTGCATGAATAGAATTTATTGATGCGTTGTGATTGAAAAGATTAAAAAGTTTAAATTTGATGCCAGGCGTAATTGGTTATTAATAATTAATATGGTTTTTCGACAGTGATGCTGAGAATGAAACCATATGATATCCTTGTTTAATTTGATAAAGGACTTATCACCGGTACTTTATTAGGCAGGGTGTCACACTTTGAGAATCACTTGAGACCGCAACATACAACGAACATCTTTATCACAAACCAACATGAATCGACTTTCATCACCAAAGACGTACTTCAATGAAAAATATTCAGCTTCCAAATCCATAAACCCGCTACATAACACATTTCATATGAAATCTAATTCGGTGTCTTCAAAATTTTCAATTCAAGCCATATTATTTAAATAACAACACCGGGAAATTGACAACATTACATTTTCACCCGTATTAAATTGAAACAGAAAAATGGTTTTGCTAACAAAGACATGACTACTCTATTAAGCATGAGTCAACAGTAACAAAGTAAATGCACATTAACATTATGAAGAATTTATATAAAAAAATAATGAGAATTAATCATTAGAAAATCACGTTTACTTTAGATCAAATTGTGTGTACTTTACTGCAATTTTTTGCTCACGTATATACAAAATACTTTACTATTGTAAAACATCAAGATTGATCAATGCCGCTGGAACAAACCCACAAACATATGCTCATCTAATACATGACAAGTCTATTAAGTAATGAATAGAAAGTAACAAAGTTAACACACGTTAACATTATGTAAAATTAGTGTCAAAAGAGAAAATAATAATTAATCAAGTCTAACATTCACATGTACATTATATCAACTTGCGTGTACTTTACTGCGATGATCCTTTGAGGTTTATACATGAATAACATGCATATATATAAAGTACACACACATGAACACACAATCACAACATATAAATACACAACCTGTTACAAAATCAAAACACAAAGTCAAAATATATTTATGTAAAATTAAAATAAATTTAGAAAAACACACAATCAAATCATTCATTCAATGTTCGAGTTAATTCAACACATGATTTACACAATTACAATGATTTGATTAATTGAAAACAAATACGTCAACCTATTTTAATTGATCGATATGCAAAACATTTATTCATAACAGGTATAAACTTATAAATAATAGAATTAATGCAAAGAAAATACATTAACCTATTTTAATTGATCAACATGCAAAACATTTCTTCATAACAGGTATAAACTCACAAATGATCGAATTAATGCAAAGGATAATATAGGTTAAACAAAGCAAAAAAGAATTGATTTCTTCGAACAAAATGATAACTTTTTTCTTTGAGAGAACAAAGATGGTTAAACAGAAGTGAGAAAAAATCATAAGATTCTAAGTTATTAGAGAGAACGAATCAGTTTGGTAGAAGAGGAAGGAAGAAAGAGAAGATTGTAGCTTATTGAAAATATTATCAATCCTTAATTAAGTCAATGATAACAAAATTAATGAAATGTCGTAAAAAGTGTCTCTATGGACCAAATCATTTAAAATTTGTGTCACCCAGTTAAAAAGTCCAAAATCTCCAGTCAAGGGACTAGAGTGTAAAAACCTAAATAAAATTCCATAAAAAATAATTTACAACATTTGAAAAAGTCTTTAAAAGAATGAGCCTTAATAAGATAAAGCTTAATCTTTTGAAGTGTTCATTTGGAGTTTATTGTAGAAAACATTTGAGGTTATCAAGGAATTCGTTTGGATAAATAAGACCTAAATATAGTAAGCTCGCTCAAATTAAGTTAGATTTACGTAGGTTTTAGGTCAAGTTAACTTTCTTCAATGCTCGAGGATGAACTACAGTATTTTCTCAATTTTTAAAAATATTGGATCGTGAAAAGATGAGCAAGATCACGATTTTCAAGGCGTAAAGAAATATTTGGGCAAAATTTTGTTAGGATGCCTCAAATAGATGATAAGCCTAGAACGTTGTATATGTCAGCAGCTGATACATCTATTGGAATCCTTTTGGACCAATATATTAATCTTAAATTATATTAATTCAACTATTAACTTGGAAGGTTGTTACATTAGAATGAATAAAATTCTTCTTTACAGATAAACTACATTTAATCTTGAATTTTGTTGCAACGATGTGGAGATATTATCCTTTACCAAGAGAAATATTAGCATCCCATATTTTTCACACGTCAGGTTGCTCGTCCGATACACCGAAGATGGGGTGTTTCACTCAATTTACATTACTTTTAGCACCAAAGAGTATATAAGTTTATAAAAGTATAAAGTGAACTATCCACAAAAAATAATAAATAAAATGAATAATTGAGATAAATATAAACCGCCTCCCACCATAATCACAAAACTAAGAAGTCTCCATAAACTGAATGGAAATAATTGACAAACTCATCAAATGACTACTCTCCAAAATTGGAATGTAAATAACTCTAGAACCACTACTGATCCATAAATAATATTCAAAAAATAAATACATAAGTCTTATTGAATAACTGGGAAGGAAATAACATCCTACACTACGAAATGAAAGTTAGAAAGTTGAATAAAGGCTAGTGTAATTGTTCATCCTTACTGCTCCTTCTTAGGAATATCTTTAAAAGAGTTTTAGATAACTAATGGGTCAAAGCCTAAAAGATGTAAGAATTAACTTACTTTATCAAGACAGTGATAACATGCGACTTATTATGTAATTATGTCAATCTATCAACAATCTCATGCAGAAAAATACCTCAACTCCTCAACATAAGTGAAATCATCTATAGTGAGTGCTCTATAACAAACCACAACAATAACATATATGACACAACTCTAAAAACGTACAGTAAACTATCTCATTTTATCGTATGGTTACTACATGACAATATCCAAATCCATATCCATACTCTATGGATAAAACTAGCATGGTCCTTATATGTCACCCATATCATAAGATATACATAATATCAATATAAACGCAATAACGTGACAAAAAGTCTTCATATATCATGTCCATCACTTGACTAATCAAAATACATAACTCTCACAAACACGAATATTGTAACCTTCTTGGACATTTCGTGCCTCAATCAATAAATTTGTAAGAGTTCCACTCCTAGTGGATTCGTAACAAGATCACACTAAATAATGGAGGAGGTATCACTAGGCAGTTACACCATCGTAAAGTCATATACAAAATCACCTGATGGATCAAGTCATCAAAGTCTTCCCGTTGTGAAATGACAACTAACTGGACATAGGATTAAAATTTCAAACTCAACGCATCCTACTTAATTAGTTAGGGGAACGACCCGCGATACCACAATATATTTGAATCCACAACCCTCATCGAAAGATTCCCCATAATACTGACATGTACATATAATATGCCTGCAATCACATGAATCATAAATAGCAATACACATGTCAAATATAGTGTACTAAACTTAACATATGTAAAACATACATAGTATACCACATTTTAACTTTCATCATTCTTATTTAGAACTTATTATATTATATTAATAAACCCCACGTATAAACTCAAAAACTCTGGAGACCCACTCGATTCCTAACTCCTAAAATAAGTAGTCATCCAAGAACTAAAAAGAAAAAAGTTTGTAACCCTGATATCTTAAAAAAGAATATCCCATGATCTGAGCTTGGGACTTCCACTATAATAATTAGCATGTTCTAATATCAATAGTAATGAAGTTTGGATATTAATATATGACAGATTCACTAACTCTAAAACTTTATTCTACATTGACCTACGATAATAAATATTTAATCATCTCATCAGATTCCTAGCATGCATCAAATCACAACTTGATTCATTAACATTAATCAAAACATAAATGAATTAATAGTTAGCTCGTGATAGAGAAAAGGTATTTCTTTCAATTAATGAAGGTCCGGAGTCTTTGAAACGCCCACGTGATCTCCTAGTTCTTCACAAAATCCTTCCTCAATTCTCCCCAAATCTCCTATGCTACTTGTTTTCTGTAATTTACGTTTATGGTAATTAATATATAAGGGTTAATGATAATTTTATACCCTCACTCCAGAAGGTCCATAAAAGGTATTATTGTGGGTCCCCATATGAGTCTAAAATGCTACCTAGACTGACCCAAAACTTAAGCCAAAGGTATACTTACCCCTGGGGCCCAATGGAATACATTAAAAATACATTTTTAGGCCTATGTACCAACCGATTTGGTCCAAATGATTTATCTTTGTATAAACTTATATCATATGATATTCTGTTATAGGAACCATACTTCACCATCTTGTTTCATATATTTGTGAATTATATCATATTCTTCATTTCTTATATATTATGACTGTATAGTTGCACATTATTTATTTTTCCAAACAACCCACACACATATTCTAATATTTCACAAATAGACTTCAAACCTTTCGTTATAGCAATAGAATTATCTACTTGGCAAGGTTTTCCTTATTTATTTCCATTTCAAATGAAAATTAAGCTATAAGAATATGAAACACACTCATTTTTTGGACATGTATTTATTTGAACCTTGAGCAATATTTTCAGTTACATGCATATAAAAGGACTTAGGTCAGAGTCGTGACACTTTGTGGAACTCCCTTACTATTATATATCCATTTCTTAAATTTATAATTATCTTCCCCCTCTATTCGTTAATATTAAGCTGCTTACGTTATGGCTATAATAAAAATCTCGTGAGATTGACTATTTTAAAAAATGTTTCAATTTTTCTTTAATATATATTATTAATTATTACATGTATACACATCTCACATTTACACGTAATAGGGCATGATAAATTTTGTTTCATATAAATTAACTAAGAAATTACACAAGAAAAAACTCAAAACACTAGATCTATGAAGGAAAAAAACTAAATGAAAAACATATTGGGATGTATGCTCTCTCTCTCTCTCTCACACACACACACACACACACACACACACACACACATATATAGACACACACACACACACACACACATTAAAGATGAAATCAATTTTATGCAGAGCAAGTACACAAACATTATGTCCTTTATAAGTAGTTTCCCTCAACAGATAAACTCTCCAAAATTCAAATGAGAATTAACTGCGAAGATCCATCACCAACATAAAATAAGTAAATTATCATGAAACTTGCATGAAAATTTAATTGTTCATCAAGTTTTCATGGTTGAACCCTAGGATAACTTCTCTCATTTCAAGATAGCCAATTACTCAGATTTGATCCATAATTTATATCATTTAGGATTGGTTTCAATTCTCTAATCTTTTTAGAATTTATCTACATGAAAAACCTACCCATATTCAAGATTTAATTCTCCCAATTCATGAAATTATCAATATTTCAAGTTTAGTCTCCAATTCTAAAGTACCACAGATAACATATTTGATGAATCATAACAAGTTAAATCACTTTCCTTAAATGGAAGTTCTGATCCTCTAGAGAAGGTGATATGGTGGTGATGTTCTCTTTCCGGTCACAAATTCGACGGTGGTGCAAGATGGTTATTTGGCCCTAGCAACCCTTGGAAACCCTTACTTTCTCTCTACTTCTCTCTCTTAAGTTTGTAGCAGCCAATAACCCTAATGGTCCTAAGTGTTGGGTGATATATCTACCCTAAATTTCGTAGGTCACTATTCATCAAATAGTAAAATGATCAAAATACTCGCCCGAGTTGTCGATTTGGCCTAAAACTCCCCGGGATCCAAACAAAACCCCCAGGTAGAGTTTTATGATTATATCGATACTTTTGGACACATTAGCGCACTCAAAATGAGCATAAGGATGACATAAAAATAACTACATTATAATCCATTAAATGGGTCCCAACAAAATTGACACGCGCATCCCAACTTAAATTCTAAAACTATCGTATTTTCCACACATGACAATTTTAATAATTTTGTAATCATATATTACTATACTCACTTAGTAATATTCAACGTAATTATCATAATCAAACACTAACTCTCATGTTGCTAGTATTTAAATCCGTATTAATTACCAATTAATTTCCCATTTTTAATTAAATTAATCCTATAATTAAAATCATTAAAAATACAAGGTATTAGATCCACCAGGTTTTAAATAATCCATTGATCAGGTTTACCGGTGAAAAAAATCATATAAGTTTATCAAAGGGGTATCGTAATCCATGGTATTTCTGGATGAGGATTCCTCCATATTAAGATCTAATATCTACTTATATAACTGTCATCTAATATGTGGGGATCATTTAAATTAATAAAAAATTGAATCGCGCCCAAAGAAATCAAAGTGACATCTACATTAGCAATCCAATCCTCATAATTCTCAAGTTAAATAATGTCTACACCCTTTGAAAATAGTGTTACATTTCCTGTGTCTAATTTAAACATACTTTATACTCAAATGTCATAGGTTGTCTTGTTAAGTACATTTTTTGGATGTATTGGTCACAATCCATTGTTAAACAATCGTACAAGTTCTAAAACCATGACATGGGTTCTTATGGTTTTAAATAAACTTCTTAGTTTTGGATTGCAACCATTCCGATAGGATTCCAACTTCCTATAAAGGTTTTGACTTTTTAATAGTGCTAGCCCTAGAATTACATTCTCCTTGTGATCAACCTGAAGTCGCGTCACTCGAATTTCTATTAAGATCTATTACCTGATATTAATGTTAAGACAATATATTTAAACAAATATAAGTCATTCTCACAAAGATGATTCTCATTTCAAAATGAGTAAAATAGTCCTTTAAATGATAATACATGTTTTACACATGGTTTTAAGAATAAGACACTAACACTTTTAACCCTCGAAATTTTGTCAAACGTAGGGGTGATCATATATTGTCATGGTCATGCACCGTGACAACTTTTGGTTTATCACAGTAGTGTCACACTCAAGGATCGTAACAATGAGTGTGTTGTCACAATCTTATCACGGTTAAGGACCGTGACAATGATTGGTTCATCACAGTTAAGGACCGTAGAAAGATAATTCTTGTCACAGTCACGGACCATGACAAAACCATGACCCAAGAAAACAATAATTGTTGGGGAAGTAGCTACGCCCATCAAAAAACCTACTTTAAACATCCATAACTAACCCATTTTTTTAAAACAAAATAACAAAAACCAGCTACAATATAATATGCAATTAAAAGTCATCAAACCAAACACATAATTACACATATATGATAAAATTACATAAAATTCAAGTTAATTACATCAAAATAAAATACTTAAATTTAATTACATCAAACTAAGTTTAATCATAAGTATAAAAAAAAAAAATCAATAATGGTAGAGGAGAAAGGTCAAAACCTCAACGAATGTGACAGATACAAACTTTTTCCCAAGCTAACTCAAATGGAGTTTGGATAGTGGGGTTGAGGTAGAGTATATATATCAAAAGGGGATGATGAGTCGATCAACATCGGTGAGGGGATAGGATAATGGTCCCCTCACCAACCATTTCATTAGCCATTATTTTATTCTTCTCCTTCCCTTTCCCTATATCTGTGACTGACCGTTTCAGCCATTCAAACAAATGGTTCATAGTTAGATGAATATTTTTGTAACACCCCGCCTAAAATAATAACGGGTGGCCAGCCCTATACTATATTAAATCAGGAATTCCAGATGGTCCAGTCTCAACATCAACTAACGGTACTATATAATATAGGACTAACTACCCGAAATCACATAAGCGAGATGTTATAAAAATTTAAAACTTGCAACATACAAAACCCAACACTATGAAACTACTAAAGAATAAGAGAGAGATGCAAGAAGCAATAAGAAATGAAAGGAATCACTAAACATGAATATGCCATAAATAATTAAACCCGAATAAGCTGTCGGGTCACAGCCAATACAATAACTGAATGGAATAAATATAAACATGTACGTAAATATCCCTTGGGTACAAACCCGATACACAACATGAATCCTACCTAGAATTTAAAGAAGTAGGAAGCGGCTACATGAAACATCCCGCAACAGTCCGCACCTGTCACGGCTCCCGAGACTCTGGATAGAAGGTCATCCGGCATCCATGCGGTAGGATACCTGTGGAAAATATATATGTATATACAAGAAGGAGGGAGAAGTAAACGGGTCAGAGCCCCGAATGTGTAAAATATTTAGCAAGTGTGTTAACCGTGCATAATAAATACCGGTGTACTTAATTTCATAAATAAGTGAGACCGCACTCTCGTGGAACCCCAACTCACCTCTCATCTAAAGGCGCGCACCTATTCGCGTCATCAAATTTTAGTTAAATTACCCCCATTGATTTTAGAATAACTTAACTTATCAGGCCTAGCCTATAACCACGAGAGCTACCTTCCCGTCATAATCTAAGGATCCACCCATTTCTAATCCTATTAGATTATGACTACAACAGTTATGCCATAAAAGGCTTAATGAATTCCGATTAATAATCTCATGAATTATAATTATCATAATTCCTAAAACATTACCCCTATACATACACATATGTATATATATATATATATATACCTATATAGGCTAAAAACGTAAGAATTAATATACTTAACAACATGCACATGGAATATTGGCAAGACTTCTCTCTAATCCCAACATTGTACTACGTTTCGTGTGTGGGGAGTCTCGCAAAGCGAAATCCAAACAAGGAACCGCCCCGTTACACTACTCCTGACAAGGTCAAGACCAGAGATCCGAGATGCCACAAATAGAATTACTTCTCTCAACTCTCGACATGGCACTGCGTTTCGTGCGTGAGGCGTCTCGCAAAGCGAAATCCAAACAAGGAACCCCCTCGTTACACTACTCCTGGGCTATGTCGATCCTAGAGATCCATAATCCTTAACATACTATATAATACTACCTTTACTACTAACTATAACTACTAAAGAAAGAAAGGAGAAAAGAAAAGAAAGAAAACAATTAAGATAAAATAAAAGAACCTCCAATAATATCCTTGGGATGATGTAACCGAATTATACCTTATGTGCGATACATCAAGCCCCCATCAATCTAGTACACCATAATCATCTAAGATGTACTTCATAAAGGTCCATATCCTTTCATCTATAGGATATATATATATAAATATATAAATATATAGGTATTTATTTCTAACCGTATATATATATCATCATCATCAATCCAATAGCCTAGTGTACATACTACATATGATGTACAAGGCCATGCACATAATATACCCGGCTATATATATCGCCGATAAATTGCATCAATGCTATCATCTTCCCAGTGCCCAGATGGTATCAGAGCATCAGGTTCTAGAGTCCTTAGGATCTGTGCGAGCTTTATGCATTCTTCCGTTAATGTTCTTAACATAAAGCCCTACAAATAGGACTGTTGTGTTCATTGCGTTGTTTTCTTCTGTGAAGTATATTCACTTGATTGGCGTTCTGAGAACAATTGCTCTTGTTTCGTTTCAGACGTCGCCTAGATTTGGTCGTCGAGGATGGATAGGATTAGAAGTACAATACCCATAGTATATTTTGGGTACGCTTCAATCGGGGGTATTTGTCTTCCCCGGTTTTGGAGGAGTTATTGAGGAGATTTCTAGCAGTGGTTCGAGGTGATTTATCGGCAGCTGAGTAAGGAAGGACATTTACTCGAATTGCGAATCTTGGTCCTAGTAAGGTAAACCCGAGGAGAGGCATGTAGTGTAGTTCTTGGGAGGTTTAGATTGAGAATCTGTTAACCTTAGTTAGGAAACCTAATGTTGGTGACTTTTACCGAGGTGAGGTTGGTGTAGTTGTCCCAATATTTGGAGTATCGCCTTCTAGAATGAGGGAGAATGCCTTTGGAGACTAAGTTTCGTCATGTAGAACTGAAGGAGTTTCCGACAGTTACAATCGCGCCTTGCCCTTCAACATGGTTAGGAAGGATTTTGAGGAAGATGTTTCTCCTGTAAAGAAATAGGCTTAGGGATAATGATTTCCCTAGAAGGAGTTGAGGACCCTGAGTTGAGATTCTAGGGTGAAGGGAAACCATTAGGGTATGGAAATGTAAGGTAGAATACCTTTCTTTGAGTTTAAGTTACGCTTTGTGCGATAGTGGGAACGTCGAGTGTGAGGTGTGATGAGTAGCTAGCCGCTATACCGCTAGGGGGTATGGAATTTTCCTAGAGAAGGAAGTGAGCAAGTGTGGCCTTGGTATGGCATCTTGGGAGATGATACATCTTTTCGTAACGAGATAGTAGGGAAGTTTTAGAATCCCAATGAGGGAAGGATTTATTTTTATATAAAGGTGTTAATATGATGTATAGGAGTTTCATAACTGAGAGGTTCAGAGTTTGGTAGATTCGTGAGGAGCGGATAATTTAGCTCATAGTTGTGCTAGTTTTGAGAACTAGGTATTGACTAGAGTATTGTATTGATTGAGGCCTTGTGTTTTAAACATAAGGTGTTTGTTTGGCGTGTCGAAAGACGCGGAATATATTTATATCGTATTATTTGTATAGGCCCTCGGGAAATATCTAATATACCAAAAATCTTTTTCTAAAACCTTAACCCTGGTTCAACTAATCTCAATCCCCGACCTAGCTACACAGTAGTGTATTGGGAGGGTTCCTTGTTTGGATTTCGCTTGCGAGACCTCCCCCGCACGAAGGTGGCTAGTGTCAGGAATTGAGGAGAGTTCAACCAGTGGAAATTTTCAAACTCTTATATATATAGTATATTGTTATAGATTATGTTACCGAGGGTTATCTTACAATTTGAGGCTAATGGAGCCTGATTAGGATTTTTCGAGTAGAGACTCGGGTACGGGGTGTATGGGCTCCCTGGGTAGTAGTTGCTTTATAACTGTATGGTTAGGCATGAGAACTAGAAAGGATCGACATAGTGATCTTAGGGATTGATGTAAGGACTAGATGATATTGAGGTCCTAGGCTCATCTTAAATTTCGCGGACGAAATTTCTGTAAGGGGGGAAGTATGTAACAACCCTCGATTTTGGAGACTCAGAAATTAAGTTTTTGGGAAAATAAAATATAATTAAATTGGAGAATTTTAGAATTTGGGAAATGAGGTCCAAAAATAGAGGATGTTTTAAAGTATTCCGGATGATATTTTTAAGGGTACCATTGATCCCGGAAGGGTCGAGATAGTCAAAATGACTGTCATTGGGTCTTATTTCGGCTCCGGAATGTTTTTAAGTTATTTTGACTTGAATTGGAGTAAACGAGTCATTTAAAGTGTGTATTAACATTTAAAACTGGGTTTGTTGTTTTAAAGGATTTGAGGCTTACGGATGAAGCCTTCTCAAATAGAGAAAGAGAGAAAGAAAAAGGAAGAAAGAAAGAAGAAGGAAAAGAAGAGAGAGAGGAAGAAAAGCTTGGGATTTCCGGCCCAACCGCAACATCGAGGATGATCCAACCTCTACAAACCTGAGGCAAGTGTTTAATCTTGCTAAATAGCTATTTGTGTATTTCATTTCATAAATTGTGGGGTAAAGAAATGGTTTTGGGTATTAATGTCAAAACCTAGATT
Source organism: Sambucus nigra (assembly GCA_949130495.1). Lineage (NCBI taxonomy): Eukaryota > Viridiplantae > Streptophyta > Magnoliopsida > Dipsacales > Adoxaceae > Sambucus > Sambucus nigra. The sequence continues at coordinate 342,785,655 of OX422207.1, read as the reverse complement.
TTAGGTTTAATCTTGAAATCAATGATTAGATATGGAATTAATGACATAGAAATGTTTGGGATCAACTTTGGGTTGACTTATGGGCTTAAAATCATAAATTGATGGAGGTTTAATTGTTAGAAATGGAAATTTAGGGTTTAGAATTCGTAGGTTTTGAAGAAACAGATGAAACCTTCAAAAATTGCAGGTCCGAATCGATTCGTCCCTTCAAGCGAATCGATTCGGTTTGGTAAAATTGGCAGGTCTGCATTGACCGAATCGATTCGGACCCCAAGCTGAATCGATTCGGCCTATTGCAGAAGCCCAGGTCTTTGGACCCGAATCGATTCGCCTTGGAGGCCGAATCGATTCGCTAGTCCGAATCGATTCGGAACAGGGCCGAATCGATTCGGAAACAGGGCATTTTGAGGTATTTTCTCCATAGTGATTTTAAACCCTTTTTGGTTGGGTTTATTGAATTGGGGCCTTCTCTTAAGATGAAAGAGATATGTTCTTGGAGTCACATAAGGAGTTTCTCACACATTAGAGTTTTGGGGACTCCTTAGGGTAATTTGGGAGAAATGTATCCATGTATGTATTTGGAGTTATGTATAGAGATTTTGGGGGAAAACCCTTTGGGATTGGGAATCCTAATTGTAGATTAAAAGTAAGTGTAGATGTGATGTGAGGCTAAGAACTCTTAGAGAGATCTTAGATTAGGGTATTCACAAAGTGATCGAACCATAGTCGAAATCGAGGGAAATGAGATTATTTGATGATTGAAAGAATGAGCTTGAGGCTGATAGACTATTAGTAAAATGTATACCGATAGTCAGAATGATTACTAGATTCTTTAATGTACTCGGAGATATAGATGATTTGTGTAGTGAAAGATTCCTACACAAACTCTTAGGTGATAGCCCTAATGTTGAATATATATAGGTATAGATATATACATATGGTTTTGGGAGACTATTCATCATAGGAAAATGATCGAATATGTTTCAAGTATGGGATTATATTCACGTATCGAGGTAAATTAAAGGAATTGTGGTGACGGCTTGTATATTGAGGACTATGTATACTTATAGCCATGTATATATATATCTTATACATATGAACGAGAATTAGTTTATATATATAGATAAGGTTATGTGTGTATGGGTTGATATATATCCGTATGTATATAAATGTATGGATCTATTTATGTTATGAACATACATGGTATGGATATTTAAACCGTATATGATGGTTTATTTACTTGATCATATGATTGGATCATATGGATTATATATTATGCATGTGAATGATATATATACTTATTTGGTTAAGCATACCCCGCTCATGCTATCATTGGGAAGTTGCGCGCGTAGAGGGTGAGCATCCTGGCTTATAATGAAGGGTGTGGATATTTCCCAGGTCATAGTCGTCCCTTGTGATTATTATACATATAGATATATATTTTTAGGATGAGACGTGGTGGGTATGTTTCGTCTCATTGCCGGTTTGGAGCTATGACCGCTTCCCGGGTCGTCGTGTGCGTGAGTTTACCACAAGATGGGTGTCGTTTAGTCCCACCAGGGTGGCCCCAGTATTGCTACGTGAGCCGGGCACTGGGAAGATGATAGCATTGATGCAGTTTATCGGTGATATATATAGCCGGGTATATTATGTGCATGGCCTTGTACATCATATGTAGTATGTACACTTGGCTATTGGATTGATGATGATGATATATATATACGGTTAGAAATAAATACCTATATATATATATATATTAATATATATATATCCTATAGATGAAAGGATATGGACCTTTATGAAGTACATCTTAGATGATTATGGTGTACTAGATTGATGGGGGTTGATGTATCGCACATAAGGTATAATTCGGTTACATCATCCCAAGGATATTATTGGAGGTTCTTTTATTTTATCTTAATTGTTTTCTTTCTTTTCTTTTCTCCTTTCTTTCTTTAGTAGTTATATTTAGTAGTAAAGGTAGTATTATATAGTATGTTAAGGATTATGGATCTCTAGGATCGACATAGCCCAGGAGTAGTGTAACGAGGGGGTTCCTTATTTGGATTTCGCTTTGCGAGACGCCTCACGCACGAAACGCAGTGCCATGTCGAGAGTTGAGAGAAGTAATTCTATTTGTGGCATCTCGGATCTCTGGTCTTGACCTTGTCAGGAGTAGTGTAACGGGGCGGTTCCTTGTTTGGATTTCGCTTTGCGAGACTCCCCACGCACGAAACGTAGTACAATGTTGGGATTAGAGAGAAGTCTTGCCAATATTCCATGTGCATGTTGTTAAGTATATTAATTCTTACGTTTTTAGCCTATATATATATATATATATATATATATATATATATATATATATATATATATATATATATACATATGTGTATGTATAGGGGTAATGTTTTAGGAATTATGATAATTATAATTCATGAGATTATTAATCGGAATTCATTAAGCCTTTTATGGCATAACTGTTGTAGTCATAATCTAATAGGATTAGAAATGGGTGGATCCTTAGATTATGACGGGAAGGTAGCTCTCGTGGTTATAGGCTAGGCCTGATAAGTTAAGTTATTCTAAAATCAATGGGGGTAATTTAACTAAAATTTGATGACGCGAATAGGTGCGCGCCTTTAGATGAGAGGTGAGTTGGGGTTCCACGAGAGTGCGGTCTCACTTATTTATGAAATTAAGTACACCGGTATTTATTATGCACGGTTAACACACTTGCTAAATATTTTACACATTCGGGGCTCTGACCCGTTTACTTCTCCCTCCTTCTTGTATATACATATATATTTTCCACAGGTATCCTACCGCATGGATGCCGGATGACCTTCTATCCAGAGTCTCGGGAGCCGTGACAGGTGCGGACTGTTGCGGGATGTTTCATGTAGCCGCTTCCTACTTCTTTAAATTCTAGGTAGGATTCATGTTGTGTATCGGGTTTGTACCCAAGGGATATTTACGTACATGTTTATATTTATTCCATTCAGTTATTGTATTGGCTGTGACCCGACAGCTTATTCGGGTTTAATTATTTATGGCATATTCATGTTTAGTGATTCCTTTCATTTCTTATTGCTTCTTGCATCTCTCTCTTATTCTTTAGTAGTTTCATAGTGTTGGGTTTTGTATGTTGCAAGTTTTAAATTTTTATAACATCTCGCTTATGTGATTTCGGGTAGTTAGTCCTATATTATATAGTACCGTTAGTTGATGTTGAGACTGGACCATCTGGAATTCCTGATTTAATATAGTATAGGGCTGGCCACCCGTTATTATTTTAGGCGGGGTGTTACAATTTTCTAACTTTGAGTCTATGTCCTCTTTGTACTTATCGACCTTGGAGGATAGCCTACTAGTATGGCAAGAAAGTTCTAGTAAATCCAACTTTCCTATCAAGGATCTAACACCTCGAGTGTGGTTTTTTCTATCTTAGACCAACACTTCGCTCAGTGCATCCGTAATCAGAGATGCCATATCACCATCACCCCGGTTGTTATGTATGACCTATATCTTATCCTAAATTAGTAGAAAAATAAATTATTAACTTTGAAAAATAATATTAATAAATTACTTAAATTGACAATGTAATTTCAATTATTATTTACAAAAGTCTTGAAGGCCTATGAAGTAGTGGCCTCACCATTCTTCAACCGAATATTTACATAGGAGTCGATCCTATGTGTCATTCCCCCCATATCAGTCAAAAACTTATGCATGGATTAAAATAATAATAAAATTTCAATTTCACCATTAAAATATTTTTGACCAAATTAAAGATATTTACTTACCATCCTATGCACCACCTTCGTGTAAGATGTTCTCTCGAAGTAGGGAACATCTTACTTCTTTGATCGGTTATTCCTCGTCGATCCATGGGTGGACAACTATCTCTCAAATTCCTCAAAAATAAAAAACCTCTTCCAGTTGGACAACATGATATGATCCTTGTTTAGACGGTCTCCCTACATCACAACACAAACTTTAGTTCTTCCTAAAATGGCAGACACGTATGTTCATCTTCCATGTCTTCCGTTGCTCGCCTAAAATGACCAATATAGTGTACCACAATTCCGAGGGAAAATTTAATTAATGTTTTCCAACAAATATATAATATAAGAAGGTAGTGAATTAATATTTAGAAAATATATAATAAAATCTATTATGAAAGTCAAATATTTAATATACATATTTTGATTTTTATACCTCTAAGGGCCCCTAAATATTCATCTTCGACTCATCCGGCATATTCCTCAAATTATCGCACTCGTGACCAAATATTTATTTCATAAATTCTCCCAACCTCATCAATAGATCCTTCTTATTTTCAATGATTCTCACATGCTTGTGGAACTTAATGGGATTTCTGTCTGATGACCCCCCCTCGCTTTGACCCAAGGTACGATGGCTTGAGGTAGACATATTATGCAAAAATTAGGCTTTAGTACCATAATATATAACATAAATAAAATGGAAATACTCCATAGGAATATAAAAATTGAAATAATATAAAACTATTCCACCTCATTTAGGTTGTTTCTACAAGTTAGTTTAGTACCGTCTAGCATCATCGTGCCTCTTGTCGAGTAGTTTTGTTATTAAATTACGTTTTAACTCCCTAACTCCCTATTTTCCTACCAAATTCTCACTCGCAAGTCACACGACTACATCGGTTGTTTCTATAAGTTATTTTAGTAACATGTGATGTGATTATGCCTATTTTTGACCCTTTTTGTTGTTAAATTACATTTTCATCCCCAAACACACTATATTCATGCTTAAGCCTTTTATTAATTGTATACCAAATTCTCACTCTGATAAATACACGACTCCTTTATTTATATCTTAAGTTAGTTTACTGGCTTATGATGTGATCTTGGCTCTTTTTTAATAGTTTTATTATTAAACTATACTTTCACCTTCTAACGCCCTATTCCAAGCTTAACCCTTTATTATTTTGAAGTTCAACCAAATTCCCACCTTATTAAGTACATGAATCCATTGTCGTTTCAACAAGATGTCGCATGACATGATCGTACCACTTTTCTAGTAATTTTGTTGTTAAATTAAGTTTTGGGCCATTTCTCATTTAACTCCCTATAATGAGTCAAACCCCAGAGAATTGACTTTCTTAAGATTAGGCCCCCATTTTTAACTTTCCATCCATTCAGCCGTTAACCCACATGTTTATTGCCAGTTATACCGTCAAAAGTTTTTAGTATTACATCTATAAATACAATTGTCTTTGTTGATGTATTTCTTGAGGAAACCCAATCGATGCTCTCCTTCTCTCCCTCTTTATCGATCAATACTCTAACTTCCTTCAATCCACCATTGATCATAGTTCCACCAACTCCGGCCGAAATGGGTTTATCCTTATCCCGTTTTTCCATTTCACTTGTTTATTATTCATTTCTTATTCTCTCTCTATTTTTTCCATTAAAATGAAGCTTTGTGCTTCTCGTTGTGCGTGCGCGCACGCGTGCGTGCGTGTGTGTGTGTGTGTGTGTGTGTGTGTGTGTAGACATGCATGTGTGTGTGTGCAATCAAAACTGTACGAGACCTATAGACATGTGTGTGTGTGTGTACCAATTTTTCTATTTCTTCTTCTCTCTCCATGGTCGGGCGATCAAACACTGTTGTATTTTAAAATGGGGATTTTAAAAAAATGGGTTGTTGATGCAATCACGGTTGTGTGTGTCTGCAATCAGAGTTGTTGATGCAATGGGGATTTAAAAAAAAATGGGTTGTTGATGCAAAGGGGATTCTAAAAAAATGTGTGTGTGTGCGATCAAAGTTGTTGATGCTTTAGAAAAACGGGGATTTAAAAAAACACAGTTATATTTTCTGATTTCATTTTTTATTTTCTATATTTCTATTTTCATTTCTGGGTGTTTTTTAAAATTAATTCTTGAGTTAATATTTATTTTTTGTACTTTTTTCATTATCTTTGGTCTTTATTTATTTGTGACTTTTTTTCTGAGCATTTTTTTTTATTTTCCGTTATCTGTTTTCTTAATTAATATATTTATAACTTTTTAATAAATTTCTAGGAGTATTTTAAAATTAATTCTTTGGTTAATATTATTTTCTTAATTAATAAATTTCTAACTGTTAATAAATTTTTGGGTTAGGTGTTTTTAAAATTAATTCTGGGGTTAATATTTATTTTCTATTTTTTATTCTTATTCTGTATTTTGTTCATTATTTTTGGTCTTCAGTTATTTCAACGTTTTTTAAAACTTTCTTAGCATTTTGATTTTATTTTCTATTATTTATTTTCTTAATTAACAAATTTATGAACTTTTAATAAATTTATGGATGTTTTTTAAAATTATTCTAGGGTTAATATTTATTTTCTATATTTGAAATCATTTTTTGTATTTTTTTCATTATTTTTGGTCTTTATTTATTTATGCTTTATTTATTTTTATTTTTTGAGCGTCTTTTATATTTGGTCTTTATTTTCTATTTTTAATTGTCTATTTAATTGGAAAATAGATTACAAATTAATAAATTATATTAATAAATAGAGTAGAAAATTATTTGCAGGCTTGAGGGGCACTCTAGGGATAAAAATTAGAAAAAAATATGTGGGCTAATGGCTGAATGGACGAAATGTTAAAAATGGGGGCCAAATGATACGACGCAAATATTACGTATTTCATCTCTCGAACCTACACATTTTAGCCCCCTCATGTATCTTATTCCCTATATTCATGCTCATGAACCAGACAACCTCAGATTTCTACGTTAACATGTTTTACGGGGGTTAATTGAGCTTTTATAGGTATTTGGATGCTAAGTGTGAAGTTCGGATGCATTCCGCTCGATTTTCGTATGCGATCGCACGTTCAATGGCATTTTAGAATTTTCATAGCTTGGGCAACTAGCCCAACATCTACACGAAAATTGTATCCCTCCTCGCAAGCTTTGCGTGGCTATAAACGGTGCGTGATTTCGATTCAGAACGAAGAAGTTATGGCAATTTTAGCGGACGAAAAATGCAAACAAGCCAAAACAGCAATGCAGGGGGCTCATACTTGCTTGATCGATCGATCGATCAAAGGGATCGATCCTTCACATTTTTGCCAAATTGTGGGAGACAGTGGGCTCATTTTCTGAGCATCAATCGATCGATCCCCATTTTTCTGCAGATATTTTGGCCTTTTATTTTCTTTCTTCTTTTCTTTTCTAATTTAATTCCATTTACTATATAAAGTAATTTTGTTGTAAATATTAGATATTAAGTTTTAGAATAAATTTTAGAGAGTTGTAGGTTAGGGTTTGGGGATTTGAGAGTTCTTCTTCTTTCTCTCTTAGTTTGACACCCTTTAGGGTTTGTAATTGGTACTTTCATCTTCCCTCTCCATTTAATATAGTTGTATTTCCATTGTTCGTGCTTTGATAATTAGATTTACATGAGCACATGCACTTTTAACGTTCTATTGATTTGGTTTAAGATTTTTATAACTCGGTAATCTTTTGTTGCATTGTATATACTTACACCGAGTAAGCTTTGTACCTTTCATCGTTTGTGAGTGTTATGAACTATCCTTTCCTCTTTAAAAACATTGAATTTGTTGGTAATCTCACTATTCTTTCATTTGATCATTCATTAATTAAGTTCATACTTGAAATGTCTTACTTGAACATGATTTTTAGATATTGTTTTGACTCGAGAATTGCGTAAACTTTGTGAAATGATCATTGGCATTCTTTGTTATATCACCCATATTAGCCTTGACCTCACCCTTATATGTTTAGCCTCGTTAACCCCTTTGAGACTAAATATTAGCCTTTCGTTTGATAACCCCAATCCCATAACCAACTCTAAATTGGAGTTTTAGCCCATACATACACTTTCCATACCTTTGTTTGGAATGTTGCTTGGGATTGAATGATGTTATTGTGTTGCGGTTGTAATTTGGGCATAGGAGAGTATGAAAAGTAAAGAAAAGAGATGAAAAAGGGAAAGATAAAAGAAAACAAAAGAAAACATGAGAAAAAGAAGAAAAGAAAAGAAAGAGAAAGTTATAAATGTGTATAGTGTTCAATAAGCTTTGATTACGCTCCTCGATGATATATGTAATGCTTTTTTGGAACTTGTTTTCCAATTTTGATATTTCCTGCATATTCCCATTATCCCGAGTTTTCATCCCGAACACTTTGGATCCGTACATACATATCTTTCGTTTCGTACCTTAGCCTATCCTACTTTACAACCCTATTAAAGTCCTATGTGATCTGAGGTTGATGTAATTCAAAAGTTTAAATAGTTTTGATAATCTATGAAAATGCATTTCGTCTCTTTTTAGTGTGCGGTATCCTTTCATTGAGATTACCGTTTTCACTTTATATATAGCGTTCTTTATTTGTGACATGTGTGCGGCCTAGTTTCCATTTATATTTACTCTTTATGCCCGCATGTTCCATGTGTTACCTCCCTGTTTCAAGTGAATTCACTTTATGAGTGTAATGCCCGTGAGGATTGAATATATGCTTGCTTTAATGCTTATCCGGTTTATTTAAATTTTTCGCCCAATCACACTTTGCATGTACTCGCTCCCCTCCCACATTTTAAGGTTTCAATTATATGTGGTGCATTCTATAATGTTAATGGTTCGGACTTTTGTTTGAATCTGTTCAATGGGCTAATAATGTGTATGAAATCCTTTTCGCTATTTTTGGGCTTGTCGCATGTTGGGCTGGGCATATATTTTGAGAAAACCATGTGATGTATGTGGGTACCATCTATGAAAAACCCTCACGAGACGACACTCGTCCACTATGGTGACCTAGGGATTTAACGGCATATTGTATACTCTAAATGCAATCGAATCGCCCGTGAAAGTGGCCTTATGCTTTTATACCATATTTTTGTACTTATCCTGCTTTTGGTTTGCTTGTAGTTCTTGTTGCGTCCTATTTCATTGCTAGGGACTAGCAATGTGCAAGTTAGGGGGTGTGATACGACGCAAATATTGCGTATTTCATCCCTCGAACCTACGCATTTTATCCCCCTCGGGTATCTTATTCCTTATATTTATTCTCATTAACCAAATAACCTCGGATTTCTACGATAACATGTTTTGGAGGGTTTAATTGAGCTTTTATAGGTATTTGGATGCTAAGTGTGAAGTTCGGATGCATTTCGCTCGATTTTCATACGCGATCGCATGTTCAAAGGTATTTTAGTCTTTTCACAACTCGGGCACCTAGCCTAACATCTCATGGAAGTTGTAGCCCTCCTCGCAAGCTTCGTGTGTCTGTGAACGGTGCACGATTCCTATTCAGAACGAAGAAGTTACGATAATTTTAGCGGATGGGAAATGCAAACAAGTCAAAACAACAATGCAGGCGGCTCATACCTGCTTGATCGATCAATCGATCAAAGGGATCGATCGATCGATCCTTCACATTTTGCCAAATCGTGGGAGACAGTGTGCTCATTTTCTGAGCATCGATCGATCGATCCCCTATTTTGTGCAGATATTTTGTCCTTTTATTTTCTTTCTTCTTTTCTTTTCTAACTTAATTCCTTTTACTATATAAAGGAATTTTGTTATAAATACCAAATATTAAGTTTTTAGAATAAATTTTAGAGAGTTGTAGGTTAGGGATTGGGGGATTTGAGAGTTCTTCTTCTTCCTCTCTTAGTTTGATACCCTTTAGGGTTTGTAATTGGTACTTTTATCTTCCCTCTCCATTTAATATAGTTGTATTTTCATTATTCTTGCTTTGATAATTACATTTACATGCTTTCATAATTAGGTTTACATGCTTTGATTTAGTTGCTTTCTAGTGTAGATTTATCGCGTTTATTTACCGCTTTCATTTATCGCGTTTTTAACATGTTTTCTATCTAATTTAAATTAGGTTGTGTTTTGAATGGGACTCACTCGGGTTGACGCATTGCTTGTCTTTGGTGATGGCGTTTACGGGTCTATTTCAGGTGCGTTGTCCTAGTTATTGCGCCTAGGAGATTTTACGGGGCATATCATGTATGTCCCGTGCTTACGACCTTTCGTGCGCAATTTCCATGGTATTTATTAGCACCAAAATCTTATTAGGTTTTTATGCGGATTTAGGGGCGTGACAACTCTTGATTTAATTAATTGTCGAAACGAGACGCATTCACAATAACTCGTCAACCCATGTATCCAATTTAGACAAATTAACCCGGGTGAGGGATATTCGACGTAAACTATAGTTTTACTCGCTTTTTTAATCTAGTTTAATTTACCCTCGCCTAGATTAATATTTCCCTTTTATACATCTTTTTGTTTTAGTTTATAATCACCTTTTTCCCTTTTATTTAGAAGTATTAAATCAATTAAATTTTAGAAACTCGTCTCAGTGGATATTTTCGATACCCTACTTACCGCTATACTCACCAGTTGAGTGTAGTCGTAATTTAGGTTTTTGTATTGACGAGGTGAACAAAAAACAACGATCAGCATTTGACACGCCCTACTTTTGACCCTCGATCACCAAACCTTAAGAAAGTCAATTCTCGGGAGTTTGACTCATTATAGGGAATTAAATAGGGGCCAAACCTTAAGTGACCCTTATGTTTTCACCCCCTAAAGTGCTATTTTTAAGCTTGAGACTACCTTTTTTCAATTTTCTAACAAATTATCAACCCATGAATAACATGACTGCATCGATTATTCCTACAGGTTAGTTTACTATTATGTGACCCGATCGTGCCTCCTTTTGGGTTGTTTTATTTTTTAATTTTGTTTTCACCACTTGATGACCCATTTTCAAGCGTAAGTCTCTCATTTGTGAAATTGCTACAAAACTCTCAAGCCATAAAGTAGACGACTTCACTGACTGTTCCTACAAGTTAAATTAATGTTGTGTGACATGATCATGCTTTTTTGAGAAGTTTTGTGTTGGGAATTAAAATATGCAGAATAAAAAATTTAGCCTCGAATATCCTATTAATCAAACATTATAAAGCACAAAAACGAACAACTCGGTTTGAAGAACAAACCTAGGGTATAGAACACAATTCCTTTGGGAATTCGATTGTGATCCGATGTGGAGAATTGCATTTGTTGATGATGAAGGGATGAATTCTTTTTTATCTTTAATCACTTGCTAAAACTTCTCAAAATCATTGATCTTCTAGTGTATGATCCCGCCCAAATCTAGGTAGGTGTGTGCGCACCTTTGAGGTGAAAAATACTCCTTATAAGTGAGATATGGTGGTATCTCTCTAGGCCTCTTCACAAAATATAAATTGTGTTTTCTCACACCCCTATCACATCCTAATGCCGATGAATAATGATTAAAACCCCGTCCCACACCTTTAACACAAGTACATAGGTGAACTTAGGTAAGGTTTCTTAAGAGTTCGAAACTAAGTACTCAGGTATATGCATTAAACTAGGAACCTAATACAAATAATTAAATTGTATTCCAAATAAATACTCTGAAGTATCAAATTAACATAATTTATTTTATTTATTTATTTAATCATAAATAATTCCACTAAATAAGTATGATCGCACCTCAATTTAATTATCACTCGGATATAAAGATGTTTATTTTTAAAGTTTATTGTGGTACATAATCTGATTCTTTGCATTAAGATTATGATACTCACTTAGTTAATTGAATTTGCTATTAATTGAGTTTAACAAATATCTAATCAATTTCCTTGATTCTCATCATTAACTTATTTTTCTACTCCATTGGATTTTAAACAATCCAATGGTTAGGTTTACTGGTGGAATTAAATTGTGTATGTCTATCAAGGGGTATCACAATCTAAGGTATCCTCAATCGCGGATTCTTCCAAATTAAGATTTCTGACGTACTCATATAATTGTCACTCAATATATGGGGATAATTTTATTTAATCTGAAACTGGATTGCTCCCATAGCAACCAAAGCAATAACTACATAGGAATTCTAATACTCACAATTCTCGCGATTAAAAATATACACAGTCTTTGCAAATGGTATGGGATCTCCAGTATAACACCCCGACCCGAATTTATGGGTTACTCATGATGAGCATGGTCTGATCCGAGCATTAGTTGTGAAGTGCAATGAAATAACCTACATAATATTGCTAGTATAGTTTTATTTAATTAACATTTCACTTGTTTATCATGCGATTTCCATTTCAAATCAAGCTACATGAGGAACCAGTGGGAAGTGTTCCTGGAATCAAGGCATACAGAGTTACTGACGTATAATAAAAGAGCACTTACATGTATAAGACTCTCAAAATACGTTACTTATTCCAATTAATTCACCTTAATCTTATAGAAGAACTCCCTTTTACTTCACTTGATAATTATTACTTTATCTAACACACCCGGTTAAATAAACAAAATAAATACACCTTATTTATGGAAAAATCATTTCCTTCCCCCAAATTGCCCCTTTATTCATAACAATTCACGTTAGTCTTTTCAGTGAAAATCACTCTTTCAACACATGTAAACACCTTGTTAAAAAAAAACACTTATTTTTTCTTTGAAAACCTTTCATAAACATACCCTTGAATTACTCACGGGTTAAATATCTTTAGGTTGCTTATATACCCATTTGATCCATTTGGTTTACCATTGTTTTACCTTATGCACATTAATCGATTTTTGCATTTCTTGTCCACTTTATCCTTTACCGGAACATTTATTAATTCATTCAAGTTAGGTTATCTTTTCACATATTCACCACACAACTCATTTCTTATAATTTTTCATTTTTCGTTATATTTTCTCGGAATCTTCCAATATCTGAGTACTTTAACGAGCTCCACATCGCTTGCTATGCTACCATATGCTTTGGCTAGTGATTTTGGGTCTTTCACTCTAGGGCTTTGGTCCCTCCTTAATTATCTCGGTGTCATTTGAGTCCACATTAATGTGTTTTAACATTTTACAAATGTTCACATTATTCCACTTTTTCATTTTTCTAGATTGAAGATAAAACCCGAGGTTTCATCCCAAATTATGTTACACTTTAAAATCATAATTTCTTGTATTTTTTACGAGATCATGTTCATTTAGGATCATTTTATGTAACATCTTTCCCAATATTTTTATTTTACAAAAATGTTCCACTTTACTTCGAATTAAAATTTTACCCATTCATTTCCAAACTTGCCTTTTCCTCCATTTTCACGAGTGTTATATCTCAAAACATCATTAAGTTACCGACACTAACTTCTTAAATATTTTTAACTCATTAAACCTTATTTAACACCTTGGAGTTTCTTCTCATGTTAGCAACATCTTTATTTCATCACTTTTTTTCTCTAAGAAATCGTTGGACATTTAATGACTACTTTATAAGAAAAACTCCATTTCCTTTTTTAATATATGTAGTCTTGTAACCTTACACTTATAATATTTTTAACACCTTTTCACACACTGTAAGGGATGAAATTTCTATTTTTTTATTCCATCTTTAAACCCAATAATACTAACATTAAACTTGTTTATATTCTCAATATCAAAATACTAGAATTTATATGCATGATAAGATAGATTTTAAGATCGAGAATCGTATCAATGGATATAACATGTGATTTTCTCTAGAAAATTCATAATGTTTGTACAAACATACTTCCCAATGCAAACGACATTTTTGTTTCTTCAAAACTTGAATAAAATGTCCATTTATATAAAATCCCAATTTTCACAAGAAAATTCTAAGACATTTATTCATAAAATATTCTCATTCAAAATGAGCATTCTTCCAAAAATTGTATTCCATAAAAATGTATAATACCATGTTTTCTTGAAATATATTATTTCTCTCAAAAGCATTGAAACCCTTTGTAAGACCATTCTTACAAATCATAAGAAATATCATTCTTATATCATAAATTCATCACACTCTTACAATTTTTGCTACAAGACCACACAAAATAGAGTTTTAAACTATGAGTAGAGTTTTTCACCTCAAATGGAGCTCCAAAAATGGTGGATGAAGAAGACAATGGCAACCCCCACCTCCTAAGGTGGCCTCAAGGAGGTTTCCCAGCTCCACAAGCATGCTCCAAGAAATCTATAAGCAAAATTCCCTTCAAAACTCCCAAAATATCTATTCTTCTTCTACTCCAAAACACCCAGCAACACTTCTATAAATTCGTAGCTTAGCTCAACCATGGTGGAAATGGGTGTATTGGGCTTAAATAATGTGGAATACTTCTAGAATACGATGGCATAAGTTGGAGACATGGTGTTGTAGGGTGGTTGGTGATGGTGGGAAAGGGTGGTGGAAAACTCAAGAGCTAAAGAAAGAGACAGAGAAAGAGAGAGACAAATAGAGGAGAAATAAAAAAAATGGTGGGGGAAAACCACCCCCACCTTCTTCTCTTCTAACTAAAAAATAACCCAAACAAACCCTTCTAAAATAACCCAAATACTAAAATCTTAATTTTGACCATCTGGATGTCTCAGGAATCGACACGTTGTCGATTTAATGGTAAAAATGGGACAACACACAAGGGCGTCTCAATAAAATTTTCTGAACAGGTCTTTCGAACAAAAATGGGACCTCATTTGAACGAGATCTTAATTTCAATAAATCTCCCATTGACCGACCTTCTAAAGAGGAAGAAAAACCTTATGCAATGACATCTCATTAGATCCTCATTATAACCCAACTTTGAATAACACTGGATTCTCGTATGGATCATTGTTTGTCATTCAAACGAAACACGAATCTCGTTCGAATGACCTTCAAGTTCGTTCAATCTTACCAGATTCCCAAAATCTCCAATTTTACCCACAAAATTCCAACATTTAACATCAAGGCCTAAGAATAATCTTATAGATTCAAAAGCCCATATATTAATGATCTAATTTCCAAGGATTTCATATGATTACAATTTTCACAGGAAAATGATAAAATATGATAAGGACAAATTTCTAATCGTGCCATTTGTTTGTATTTGGATTAATTTTGGACAAAAATATTTTGAGTCATAGTTTAGCATTTGATTTCTGTGATCCCATCCAGCCCAGGGCATTAATTGTTGAAGAATGAGTGTTCGAGCTTTAAATATATATCATGCCGAGTTTTAGTGCTATATTTATCTTCACACGTTTACCAAGTAGCTTTCATGTATGAATGTATAAAGAATTTTACGACCTTTGATAAAATTTTATAAGGATGCGTATAGACACCCCATTGGAAGATGCCCCTAAGAACCTCCTTAGGTCCCAAGCACTCACTCATTTACCTCAAAACCTAGGTCATACCCCTAGTACCAACCTAGAGGCCATCGGGCACTCTCGGGCCCGATTTAACTCCGATCAATATTTTTTACGGAGTGAAAGCTCAATGAATCTTTGAAGGGATCTGAATCCTCTTTCAAACAGTATGTCTCATTTATGAATCAGCCATACAGTTCGAACGAACGATCCATTTTACTATAAAAAAATGATCTAGAGGCCATTAGGCGCTCTAGGGTCCCATTTTGACTTCGATTGCTTCCTCACCTGAGAAAAAGCTCAATGAATCTTTGAAGGAATCTGAATCTTGTTTATAATGGTCTGCTTCATGTACGAATCAGCCTTATGATCTAGATGAACAGTCCATTTTACCCCAGAAATTGATCTACAGGCCAACGGGGCTCTCGGGCTCAGTTTGACTCATGTAAACTATTCAGCTAAAATGAAGCTGAATGAATCTTTGAAGGGTTATAAATACCATGTAATACCCCGTATTTTTATGGCTTTTATTATGGTGATTTTATTAAAACAAATTGGGATGAAATTTATTTAATATTTATCTGAATTTTAAAACAAATAATTACTAGCGTGATGAGAGTTTGTAATTATTTGGTGGGAATTACTTAATGAGTAAAGTAATACATATAATTGAATTTATTAAAATTATCGTGAGTGAATAACACGGCAGTTATAAAATTTAAGTTGGGACGCGCTTGTATTGTGTCGGGACTAAATCAATGTAATATAAAGTAATCAAATTATAAGTCACACATATGGTCATTTCAAGTGCACCAATGTGTCCAGAAGGGTCGAGAGAATCAAAAAAATGTACCCGGGGGTTTAGTTTGGGCCTCGGGACGTTTTTAGGCCTAACTAGTAACTCGAGAGGGCATTTTAGTAATTTTTCTTTTTAAGGCTTAATTATGGATGAAAATTAAAGGGGTATATCTGATGGGAGTCTTGAGGATTAGAAATGTTAGAGTTGAAGAGAGGCTAAGGAAGGGAGAAGAGAGAAGATTTCAAAGGAGAGAACCACCCTACCTACACCACCTTTGCTGAATTTCACCCCCAACACGTAGATCAAGAAACGAGGGACACAGCCATACCCATCAACACCTGAGAATCAGACCTTCATATTTGAGGCAAGTATCTATCTTGATGTAATCTTGGTTGATATTACACCCATACTAGTGTAGGACAACAATATTCATGTTTCAATAAAGGATAATTGATGTTTGGGATAAATTGTTGAAAATTATAGAATAAAAATCATGTTAGGATGATTCCTTGTTGAATTTAGATTAGTGTAAAAAAAATTGATATCCAAAAGAAGTAGGAACCTGTTATTCATTGAATTTCTTAGGAAATTAAATAAACTAAGGTTAGAGATATATTTTGAATTTAATTCAGTTGATGATGATTATTGATGATTTAAGAGGAAATTTACGTTATATATTGTCTATTATTGTTTATATAATGTTCTTTATGGTTGTTTGGGAGTTTGGGACTTGCTAATGGCGATTTGGTTAAGATTTATGGAAGAAACCCATAGGTATGAATTTGCAAAATCAGGGCAAGAACTGCTGAATCGATCGACCGACTCAAGAATGTCGATTGATCAATTGACCCCTCCTGGAAATTGTATAATTTTTCCGTTGTCAGTTAATTCAATTAAAATGCGTAGTGACCCTTGGATGTAATCTAAAGACCATATCGGGTCATGAGAAGGACTTGTAAGGTCTAAGAAAGTTTCGATAAATGTAATTTTATACGATGTAATCGTGTGATAACGGGGGCATAAAATTAGATAGAAATTGTGTGTACATTAAGTGAGGTATTGGGAGACTCAATAAAGACTTAGACCAGTATGTTAGTGAGGGTACACCTACTTAATTTACATCTAGTAAAAGAAAACACTTCGAGGGACGAGAAGTACCTATGAAATGTAGATAATTGAGAATAAAATGAAATGGGTTAATTATACATAGGACGGGTGAGTTGTGCCACGTATGGATATAATATTATTATGGGTTATGGGCGTACCTAAAAGAACAATGAGAATATATATATATATATATATATAACCGAGTGCATGTGTGCATATATAATGATATTTAACCGTGTATAATCATACCCGCGCTACTTGCTATCACGGAGGTTTCCGTGCCGGGATAGTCTTATCTCGATGGGACCTTTATGGGGGATATTGACTCAAGCCCTAGAACATAGGATTCCTCGGTACATGCTATTAGATAATGATAGTCAGCCGGTCCTAAGAGACATGAGGCTATATGCGGAGCTCTTAGTGACTTGGAACTATGCTTCACCTCCATTATGTGTGTGTATTGTGTTAACACAGTTCAAGAGTGATTCCGAACTAGTATTTTCCTTTCTGTAGGAGAGATATGGGGACTTTATAGCACAGTATGCCAACAGCATAGATTTTATATGGGGTGACGATTTGTATATATATTGTATGAGTAATTTATATATATGCTTATACCTGAAATTCTTCTATTGTGCGTATAAGAAGATAAATATTGAATAAATTATTTTCATTATAGTAAGAGCTTGACACTTCCCAGCAGTATTGATAAATTCATAACTGACTTAAACGATCCCTAAGAGGATTGTATTTTAAATAAAGTATAAACATACGACTTCGTGAATAAGAATTTATGGGAGGAGAATTGGGTTAAACTTATTAGTCATTTTAGTAGTACGATAGGCGTGCACACTAGATGAGAGGTGAGAATTCTTAAGAGAGTGTTGCATACTAACATGTGGTCATATCAACTAGTAAGCATTTGAAATACTTGCTAAACTATTTTTAAAGTTGTTTTACACTCGGGCTTTGACCCATTTCCTCTCATTTCTCCTTCTCTTCTATATATATATATATATATATAGATATATATATATATATATATACATATATACATATATGTATGTATATATATATATATATATATATATATATGTATATATGTATATATATATATATATATGTATATATGTATATATTACAGGTGCCCAGCCACAGGGGCGTCAAGAGTAGATTCATTGGATTGGACGTGCTGCAACTTGTGTGGGATTTGCAGGTCCTTGCAGTAGAAGATTATTCCTTTGAATCCTCAGCTTCTTATTTAGTTCTCTCTAGTTAGGGCATGTGTCGCCCATTTCTATACTTCTGTTTAGACTTGATAGAGATTTCCTACTTTTTCTATTACTTCAGTATTCTGTTTTATTTGGTATTGTTTTATCTATTACGTTGACGGTAGTTGTGAATATTTATTTGGATTGAGTAATCTAGTTGGTATAACTCATTTGAATGGTTTGTTTTGTTTATCATTATTACTATTCCTAAGTTGGTTTATACACATAAGATCTTTACAATGGAATTTAAATTAAACAAAATTAAATGTTTTGACACTTAGCTTAATTATTTATTAGGGTGTTAATAAAGAAAATTATTTTACGACGGTGATGCTAAGAATGAACCAACCGGGAACTTTGAATTAATTTAATTAAGGACCGATCACCCGGTATGTTGATGTAAAAAATTAGATTATATCTAATTATTTAATCACAGATAAAATAAAATGAGGTAAAGAAATTTTAAAGTGGTTCAGCCTTATAAGAATGGCCTACGTCCACTGTTTCCATTATTGCTAACTGTTTGGGAATTCTTGATTACCAGTTTAGTCAAGAAATTCCCGGTCCCCCTACAATGAGAATGATACAATGTATTTATAGCCCTCAGGTTGTACATGTGAAAGGGTAATACATAGCTATCCATTAGGCGTATACATCCGTAAGATAATAATAAGCATTTAATGCGCAGTTAATCTATTGGTTATCCTGCTATTAATGCTCTGATCGAGGTGCAGCTCGGAACGCCTAAGCTGCTCGGACCGTCTAAGTAGCTCGGTACTCATAAGTTTCTCGGTGTATTAAAGTTCCTCGGAGAACTCTTGTTGGTCTGAGCGTCTGAGTTGATCGAGGAAGCAGAGTTCCTCGTTGCAGTATGGTTCCTCGGAGAGCATCTATTGCTCGGAGTATCTGAGTGGGTCAAGGTGTTATTTGAAAGTGTTTGTTATTGCCACGCAGATTGCCACGTGTCCTCACTTAATTGCGCCATGTCAGCAGACTAAATTTGGTATCAACAGAAGCCCCCAATGTTTCACAGTTCAAAATTTGAGGAGTGTGGAACATTTTTTCTCGAACTATGGCAGTTTTAAATGGTCATCCAGAAATTTAGGAGTATTTTCTTTTGTATTTATTTCTCCTTCCAAATTCGTAGAATTAGACTTTTTGAATTTTTATAACCGCTTCGATTCCCGTGCACTTTTAATCTTTTTAGCCGCTAGTAACGTAACCGTCTCTTTTTGTAATCATTATCTTTACCCATTCCCAAGACAGGGTATTTAAGCGTTGCAGAAAATCCCCTCGTCTTTTACTTTTTCAAATTTGTCTCTTTGAGTTTTCCATTGTCTCTCTCTCCTGTGAGTTCATCCCTTTCATCATTCGTTGTCAACAGACTCATCCTTTTTCCTGTAATATCTTCTTCTTTCTTTTTGATTTCCTTTACTCATCATGGTTTACCCTGTAGAGTCGCTTGATAAGTTTCGTTCTGATTTCTCTATTCATTCATGGGTTATTTTGGAGGAACTTTCTGAGCCTTAAAATTATTTTCGTTTAGCTGAGGGACATTGGTTCCCCAGTCTCTTTGTCACTGAATGTGGCTTTTCTTTTCCCCCAAACCCTTTATGTCTGGAATTTGTCAATATTTTGACGTGGTTCTTGCAAGAATAGCCCCCAATACGTGGAGAATAGTTAACGGAGTTCATAGATTAAATCAAATTCATGGAATTCATATAGGAATTCCAGAAATTATGTTATGTTATAGATGGGCTGTTGGTAACAATACTTTTTATTTAAAAACTAGGTTTTTAAATAGGGCTTTAGTGGTCAATCTCCCAGATGCCAATAGGGATTACTTCGAGCACGGGGTTGTTATGAAAATTGGCAACACCCTCCACTGACTAGAAATGATGTGTAACAGGGTCCTAGATGTCCTCCCTATGGCAATGGGATAGGTTGTTTTTATTTCATTTTATTTTTGAAATTATGTGTCCTTTGTGTTTGATAAAATGTGTCACTGATATTTTAATTTTCATTTATTTGCAGTTGACAACAAAAGAAGGTATCCAAAAGAGACACAAGTTAATTTAAAATATCTAAAACTTATCTTGGGTTTGCATCAGACTGTTGCTGACGAGCATATCAGGCCAACTTCATATTTGTTACAGTATAAGAGTTACACCTCATCTTTTACTGCTCGTCCGGTGATAAGTGAGGTAGAACCAGTAACTGCTTCTGCAAGTTCTTCACCTCAGTCTCATATCCCTCTAAGTGAAAGAATGAAGAAAAGAAGAGATCCTTCCATCTTCGAGAAATCTGCCTCTGTTGCTGGAGAGGCAAAGAGAAGTAAACATGATGTTCCAGAAGAGGGGACAAAGAAGATTGATGCAGCCCTTACGTCTACTACTGTGAAGGTTGTCGAGAAGCCCCCAAGGGCTCTGAGCAAGGCTGCTGTTCCAAGAGAGGTGATTGTTATCTCTCCAACTAAGACTACATCGTTATTCGAGACCATTCCTATTCCCCCGAGGAAGCTGAAGAAGAGCTCCTCGGTCAATTTGGCTGAATCCATCTCTCAGCCCCCGATTACTGGAAGTGGTGTTCCCACTTTTGTTGCCCTGAGCTCTGCCGTGAGCTCGGTGAAGTCTTGGATCATTCCCGAGATCCAAGGTATGGAAGAAAATCTTTCTCGGGACATGGTTACCTCATTAGCTGCTCTGATATAGCTTCTATAAGTATCATTGTCCTCAACTTTCATTTTTCCCTTGTTACATCTGTGTACTGACTTGATATCATTTTCTTTTCCCAGTTGGTGACCTGTTTTAATACCATTTTAAAGAAATATGAAGCTATTAAAGCTTTAAGCTCCTCGTCTGGTGTAGATGAAGCTTTGGTGGGCCTGACGCAGTCTTTGAAAGATTTTTGTCAGAAGTATGATGATGATAAGGATGCTTGGGAGGAGAGACTTGATTCCACCGAGCAGGAGAGAAACCAAGCTGTTGATGTCTCCAAAGGTTTGGAGAAAAAAATAAAAAACTTGGAAGAGAAGAATAAAGAGATCGATGAGAAGCTCAAAAATGCTAGGGAGCTTGAAAGTAAGCTCAAAAATGTTGAAGAAGAGTTGGGCCGACTTCGTGAAGTAGGTCGTCAAAAGGAAGAAATAGAGAATAAGCTGAAGGCTACCGAGGATCTTCATTCCGAGAAGCTTTCCTTGGAGAAAGCGAAAAGGAAGTTGGCTATAAAAAAGTCTTTCATCACTGGCTAGGATTAGGGGTGGAATATGGTAGCCACAAATACTTTAGGGATGGCTGGGTCGTTGCTCTGCAAGAGATGAAGGTTGATGAAAATTCTGACCTGTCACTACACCAAAAATAGGAAACTGGCACGGTTTAAAACCGTGCCAGAATCAGGCGTGCCTGATTTTCTAGCGCGGTTTAAAACCGTGCCAGATTTTCCAATCTGGCACGCTTTTGGCACACTTTTAAACTGTGCCAGTTTTTTAATCTGGCACGCTTTTGGCATGCTTTTAAACTGTGCCAGATGTTAAATCTGGCACGCTTTTGGCACACGCCAAAATCGTGCCAAATTATCTATTTTCTGGCACGGTTATAAAGCGTGCCAGATTGTTTTATAAGCGTTCTCATTTTTTATGCATTGGCACGGTTTTGGCACGGTTTAAAACCGTGCCAGATTTTTCAGTTGATTAAAAAAATAATAATAGGAACCAAATCTGGAAAATCTACAAATTCCAAATTCGATAGGAAAAATATTTATTATTTGCAAAAACAAAATCAAGAAAATTCACAAATTATGAATATCGCAGGTTGTTGATAAACTAATGTGCATACAAACTTCAAAAAATTACAAGAGATAATTCCAATATAAAGCAACACATGACCATAAAAGTTGACAATAACTTCAAAAAATTACAAGAGTTGATAGTTCTCATATAAAAAAAAAATTGGGCAGAGTTTTCTCTATTTTTTGAGCATTCCAAAACCTGCTAACATAAAATCTGCCCATATAAAGCCCGCACGGCCATAAAAGTCAATAATAAAACTACTATAGCCAGCACGACCATAAAAATAAACCATAAAACTACGGAAGCCTGCTCTGCCATAACATAAAAAATAGAATCTTGAATATTAACGACACTAAATACACAATCCCCCTGTTGTAAAGCATTGACTTCTTCGTGCGTTCCAAGCGGATAAAAGCTAACGATTGAATGTCATCTTACAAAAAAAAATAAGACACAAAAAAGAAACAATATTAGTAACCAAGTCATTTTTAAAAAAAATATTCAAGCAAACAAATTGCATATACAAGAAGAAAAATTGCATATACGACTACGCGGTCAGTTCGTACAAGTTACATTGGTCCCGTGCGAGGTGTTTGTGCCTCCAACGGGGTCGTTTGGGGGTTGGTTTGGATTTTCACCCCTTAACGACCTATTTTCAAGTCTAAGTGTGATTTTTGCAAATTATCGTCATATTCTCAAACTGGGAGTCCCAGGACTACGCGGTCAATCCCTACAAGTTACATTGGTCCCGTTCGAGGTGTTCGTGTCTCCTACGGGGTCGTTTGGGGCTGGTTGGGGTTTTCACCCCTTAACGGCCTGTTTTCAAGTGTAAGTGTGATTTTTGCAAATTATCGTCATACTCTCAAACTGGGAGACCCGGGAATATGCGGTCAGTTCCTACAAGTTACATTGGTCCCGCGCGACGTGTTCGTGCCTCCTATGAGGTCGTTTGGGGGCTGGTTCGGGTTTTCACCCCTTAACGGCCCATTTTCAAGTGTAAGTGTGATTTTTCCAAATTATCATCATACTCTCAAACCGGGAGTCCCGAGAATAACTGTCAGTTCCTACAAGTTACATTGGTCCCGTACGAGGTGTTCATGCCTGCTACGGGGTCGTTTGGGGGCTGGTTCGGGTTTTCACCCCTTAACGGAATATTTTCAAGTCTAAGTGTGATTTTTGAAAATTATCGTCATACTCTCATACCGGTAGACCTGGGACTACGCGATCAGTTCCTACAAGTTACATTGGTCCCGTACGAGGTGTTCGTGCCTCCAACGGGGTCGTTTGGGGACTGGTTCAGATTTTCACCCCTTAATTTCAAGCCTAAGTGTGATTTTTGTAAATTATCATCATACTCTAAAACCGGGAGTCCCGGAACTACGCGATCAGTTCTAACAAGTTACACTGATCCCGTGCGAGGTGTTAGTGCCTCCTACGGGATCGTTTGGGGGCTGGTTTGGCTTTTCACCCCTTAACGGTCCGTTTTCAAGTCTAAGTGTGATTTTTGCAAATTTTGGTCATACTCTCAAACCCGGAGTCCCGGGACTACGCGGTCAATTCCTACAAGTTACATTGGTCCCGTGCGAGGTGTTCGTGCCTCCTACGGGGTCGTTTGGGGGCTGGTTTGGGTTTTCACCCCTTAACGGCATGTTTTCAAGTCTAAGTGAGATTTTTACAAATTCAGGTCATACACTCAAACTGAGAGTCCTGGGACTACGCGGTCTGTTGATACAAGTTACATTGGTCCCGTACGAGGTGTTCGTGCCTCCGACGGGGTCGTTTGGGGGCTGGTTTGGGTTTTCAACCCTTAACGGCATGTTTTCAAGTGTAAGTGTGATTTTTGCAAATTATCGTCATACTCTCAAACTGGGATTCCCGGGACTACGCGGTCAGTTCCTACAAGTTACATTGGTCCCGTGCGAGGAGTTCTCACCTCCTCCGGGGTCCTTTGGGGGCTGGTTCCGGTTTTCACCCCTTAACGGTCTATTTTCAAGTCTAAGCGTGACTTTTACAAATTATCGTCAAACTCTTAAATTGGGAGGCCCGGGACTACGCGGTCAGTTCCTAGGAGTTACATTGGTCCCGTGCGAGGTTTTCGTGCCTCCTACAGGGTCGTTTGGTGGCTGGTTCGGGTTTTCACCCCCTAACGGCCTGTTTTCAAGTCTAAGTGTGACTTTTGCAAATTATCATCATACTCTCATACCGAGAGTCCCGGGACTACGCGGTCTGTTCCTAGAAGTTACATTGGTCCCCTACGAGGTGTTCATGCCTCATACGGGGTCGTTTGGGGGCTAGTTCGGGTTTTCACCCCTTAATGGCCTGTTTTCTACTTTAAGTGAGATTTTTGCAAATTATCATCATACTCTCATACCGGGAGACCCGGGACTACGCGGTCAGTTCCTACAAGGTACATTGGACCCCAACGAGGTGTTTGTGTCTCTAACGGGGTCGCTTGGGGGATGGTTCAGGTTTTCACCCCTTAACGGCCTGTTTTCAAGTCTAAGTGTGATTTTTGCAAATTCGGGTCATACTCTCAAACCGGGAGTCCCGGGACTACGCGGTCAGTTGCTACAAGTTACATTGGTCCCGTATGAGGTGTTCGTGCCTCCTACGTGGCCGTTTGGGGACAGGTTCGGGTTTTCACCCCTTAACGGCCTATTTTCAAGTCTAAGTGTGATTTTGGTAAATTATCATCATACTCTCAAACTGGGATTCCCGGGACTACGCGATTAGTTCCTATAACTTACATTGGTCCCGTGCGAGGAGTTCGTGCCTCCTACGGGGTCGTTTGGGGGCTGGTTCGGGTTTTCACCCCTTAATGGCCCGTTTTCAAGTCTAATTGTGACTTTTACAAATTATCGTCGTACTCTTAAATTGGGAGGCCCGGGACTACGCGGTCAGTTCCTAGGAGTTACATTGGTCCCTTACGAGGTGTTCGTGCCTCTAACGGGGTCGTTTGGGGGCTGGTTAGGGTTTTCACCCCTTAACGGCCTGTTTTCAAGTCTAAGTGTGATTTTTGCAAATTATTGTCATACTCTCATACCGAGAGTCCCGGGACTATGCGGTCTGTTCCTAGAAGTTACATTGGTCACCTACGAGGTGTTCGTGCCTCATACGGGGTCGTTTGGGGGCTAGTTCGGGTTTTCACCCCTTAATGGCCTATTTTCTAGTCTAAGTGAGATTTTTACAAACTATCGTCATACTCTCATACCAGGAGTCCCGGGACTATGCGGTCAGTTCCTACAAGATGCATTTGTCACCTACGAGGTGTTCGTGCCTCCTATGGGGTCGTTTAGGGGCTGGTTCAGGTTTTCACCCCTTAACGGCCTGTTTTCAAGTCTAAGTGTGATTTTTGCAAATTCGGGTCATACTCTCAAACCGGGAGTCCCGGGAATACGCGGTCAGTTGCTACAAGTTACATTGGTCCCGTACGAGGTGTTCGTGCCTCCTACGGGGCCGTTTGGGGACTGGTTTGGGTTTTCACCCCTTAACGGCCTGTTTTCAAGTCTAAGTGTGATTTTTGTAAATTATCATCATACTCTCAAACTGGGATTCCCGGGACTACGCGATCAGTTCCTATAAGTTACATTGGTCCCGTGCGAGGAGTTCGTGCCTCCTACGGGGTCGTTTGGGGACTGGTTTGGGTTTTCACCCCTTAACGGCATGTTTTCAAGTCTAAGGGTGATTTTGGCAAATTATCGTCATACTCTCAAACTGGGAGACCCGGGACTACGCGGTCAGTTCCTACGTGTTACATTGGTCCCTTACGAGGTGTTTGTGCCTCTTATGGGGTCATTTAGGGGCTGGTTCGGGTTTTCACCGCTTAACGGCCTGTTTTCAAGTCTAAGTGTGATTTTTACAAATTATTGTCATGCTCTCATATCGGGAGTACCGGGACTACGCGGTCAGTTCCTGCAAGTTACATTGGTCCCCTAGGAGGTGTTCGTGCCTCCTACGGGGTCATTTGGGGGATGGTTCGGGTTTTCACCCCTTAACGGCATGTTTTCAAGTCTAAGTGTGATTTTTGCAAATTATCATCATACTCACAAATCGGGATTCCCGGGACTATGCGGTCAGTTCCTACAAGTTACATTGGTCCCGTGCGAGGTGTTCGTGCCTTCTACGGGGTCATTTTGCGGATGGTTCTGGTTTTCACCCCTTTACGACCTGTTTTCAAGTCTAACTGTGATTTTTGCGAATTATCAACATACTCTCAAACCGAGAGCCCCGAGACTACGTGGTCAGTTCCAACAAGTTACATTAGTCCCGTGCGAGATGTCCGTGCCTACTACGGGGTTGTTTGGGGGCTGGTTGGGGTTTTCACCCCTTAACGGACTATTTTCAAGTCTAAGTGTGATTTTTGCAAATTATCATCATACTTTCATACCGGGAGTCCCGATACTACGCGGTCAGTTCCTACAAGTTACATTGGTTCCGTGCGAGGTGTTCGTGCCTCCTACGGGGTCGTTTGGGGGCTGGTTCGGATTTTCACTCCTTAACGGCCTGTTTTCAAGTGTAAGGGTGATTTTTGCAAATTATCATCATAATCTCAAATCGGGAGACCTGGGACTAAGCGATCAGTTCCTACAAGTTACATTGGTCCGGTGCGAGGTGTTCGTGCCTCCTACGGGGTCGTTTGGGGGTGGTTCGGGTTTTCACCCCTTAACGGACTCTTTTTAAGTCTAAGTGTGATTTTTGCAAAATATCATCATGCTCTCATACCAGGAGTCCCGAGACTACGCGGTCAGTTCCTACAAGTTACATTGGTCCCTTGCGAGGTGGTCGTGCCTCCTACGGGGTTGTTTGGGGACTGGTTCGGATTTTCACCCCTTAACGGCCTGTTTTCAAGCCTAAGTGTGATTTTTGCAAATTATCGTCATACACTCAAACCGGGAGTCCCGGGTCTACGCGGTCAGTTCCTACAAGTTACATTGATCCCATGCGTGGTGTTCGTGCCTCCTATGGGGTTGTTTGGGGGCTGGTTTGGGTTTTCACACTTGACGGCCTATTTTCAAGTATAAGTGTGATTTTTGCTAATTGTCGTCATACTCTCAAACATGGAGTCCCGAGACTACGCGGTCAATTCCTATAAGGTACATTGGTCCCGTGCGAGTAGTTCGTGCCTCCTACGGGGTCACTTGGTGGCTGGTTCGGATTTTCACCCCTTAACGGCCTATTTTCAAGTCTAAGTGTGATTTTTGCAAATTATCATCATACTCTCATACCAGGAGTCCCGGGACTACGCGGTCAGTTCCTAGAAGTAACATTTGTCCCCTACGAGGTATTCGTGCCTCCTACGGGGTCGTTTGGGGGCTAGTACGAGTTTTCACCCCTTAACGGCCTGTTTTCAAGTTTAAGTGTGATTTTTGCAAATTCTAGTCATACTCTCAAACCGGGAGTCTCGGGACTACGCGGTCAGTTCGACAAGTTACCTTGGTCCCGTGCGAGGTGTTCGTGCCTCCTACGAGGTCGTTTGGGGACTGGTTCAGGCTTTCACCCCTTAACGGCCTATTTTCAAGTCTAAGTCTTGTTTTTGAAATTATCGTCATACTCTCATACCGGGAGTCCCAGGACTACGCGATCAGTTCCTACAAGTTACATTGGTCCCCTACGAGGTGTTCGTTCCTCCTACGGTGTCGTTTGGGGGATGGTTCGGGTTTTCACCCCTTAACGGCATGTTTTCAAGTCTAAGTGTGATTTTTTCAAATTTGGGTCATACTCTCAAATCGAGAGTCCCGGGACTACGCGGTCAGTTGCTACAAGTTACTGTGGTCCCGTGCGAGGTGTTCGTGCCTCCTACGGGATCGTTTGGGGACTGGTTCGAGTTTTCACCTCTTAACGGCCTGTTTTCAAGTCTAAATGTGATTTTTACAAATTATCGACATACTCCCAAACCGGGAGCCTCGGGACTACGCGGTCAGTTACTACGAGTTACATTGGTCCCGTGCGAGGTGTTCGTGCCTCCTACGGGGTCTTTTGGGGGCTGGTTCGAGATTTTACCCGTTTATGGCCTGTTTTCAAGTCTAACTGTGATTTTTACAAATTATCATCATACTCTCAAATCGGGAGTCCTGAGACTACGCGGTCAGTTCCTACAAGTTACATTCGTCCCGTGCGAGGTGTTCGTGCCTCCTACGGGGTCGTTCGGGGGCTGGTTTGGGTTTTCAGCCCTTAACGGCTGTTTTTAAGTCTAAGTGTGAATTTTGCAAATTGTCGTCATACTCTCAAACCCGGAGTCCCGGGACTATGCGGTCAATTCCTGTAAGTTACATTGGTCCCGTGCGAGTTATTCGTGCATCCTACGGGGTCGTTTGGGGGCTGGTTCAGATTTTCACCTCTTAACGGCCTGTTTTCAAGTGTAAGTGTGATTTTTGCAAATTATCATCATACTCTCAAACCGGTAGTCCCAGGACTAAGCGGTCAGTTCCTACTAGTTACATTGGTCCGGTACGAGGTGTTCGTGCCTCCTATGGGGTCATTTGGGCACTGATTCGGGTTTTCACCCCTTAACGGACTATTTTCAAGTCTAAGTGTGATTTTTGCAAATTATCGTCATACTCTCATTCCGGGAGTCCCGGGACTACGTGGTCAGTTCCTATAAGTTACATTGGTCCCGTGCGAGGTGTTCGTGCCTCTTATAGGGTCGTTTGGGGACTGGTTCAGATTTTCACCCCTTAACGGCCTGTTTTCCAGCCTAAGTGTGATTTTTGCAAATTATCGTCATACTCTCAAACCGGGAGTCCCGGAACTACCCGGTCAGTTCCTAAAAGTTACATTGATCCCGTGCGAGGTGTTCGTGCCTCCTACGGGGTCGTTTGGGGGCTCGTTTGGGTTTTCACCCCTTAACGGCCTGTTTTCAAGTCTAAGTGTGATTTTTACAAATTGTCGTCATACTCTCAAACCGAGAGTCCCGGGACTACGCGGTCAATTCCTACAAGTTACATTGGTCCCGTGCGAGAAGTTCGTGCCTCCTACAGGGTCATTTTGGGGCTGGTTCGGATTTTCACCCCTTAACGGCCTATTTTCAAGTCTAAGTGTGATTTTTGCAAACTACCATCATACTCTCATACCGGGAGTCCCGGGACTACGCGGTCAGTTCCTAGAAGTTACATTGGTCCCCTACGAGGTGTTCGTGCCTCCTATGGGGTCGTTTGGGGGCTGGTTCGGGTTTTCACCCCTTAACGGCCTGTTTTGAAGTCTAATTGTGATTTTTACAAATTATTGTCATACTCTCATACCGGGAGTCCCGGGACTACGCGATCAGTTCCTACAAGTTACATTGGTCCCCTACGAGGTGGTCGTGCCTCCTACGGGGTCGTTTGGGGGCTGGTTCAGGTTTTCACCCCTTAATGGCATGTTTTCAAGTGTAAGTGTGATTTTTGCAAATTTGGGTCATACTCTCAAATCGGGAGTCCCAAGACTACGAGGTCCTTTGCTACAAGTTACATTGGTCCCGTACGAGGAGTTCGTGCTTCCTACAGGGTCGTTTTGTGGCTGGTTTGGGTGTTCACCCCTTAACGGCCTGTTTTCAAGTCTAAGTGTGATTTTAGCAAATTATCGTCACACTATCAAATCGGGTGACCCGAGACTACGCGGTCAGTTTACTACGAGTTACATTGGCCCCATGCGAGGTGTTCGTGCCCCTTACGGGGTCGTTTGGGGGCTGGTTCGGGTTTTCACACCTTAATGGCCTGTTTTCAAGTCTAAGTGTGACTTTTACAAATTATCATCATAATCTCATACCGGGAGTCTTGGGACTACGCGGCCAGTTCCTACAAGTTACATTGGTCCCCTACGAGGTGTTCGTGCCTCCTATAGGGTCGTTTGGGGGCTTGTTCGGGTTTTCACCCCTTAACGGCCTATTTTCAAGTCTAAGTGTGATTTTTGAAAATTCGGGTCATACTCTCAAACCGGGAGTCCCGGGACTACGCGATCAGTTACTACAAGTTACATTCGTCCCGTACGAGGTGTTCGTGCCTCCTACGGGGCCGTTTGGGGACTGGTTTGGGTTTTTACCCCTTAACGGCCTATTTTCAAGTCTAAGTGTGATTTTTACAAATTATCGTCATACACTCAAACCAGGATTCCCGGGACTACGCGGTCAGTTCCTACAAATTACATTGGTCCCGTGCAAGGAGTTCGTGCCTCCTACGGGGTCGTTTGGAGGCTGGTTTTGGTTTTCACCCCTTACCGGCCTATTTTCAAGTCTAAGTGTGATTTTTGCAAATCATCATCATACTCTGAAATCGGGAGACCCGGGACTACGCGATTAGTTCCTACTAGTTACATTGGTCCTGTGTGAGGTGTTCGTGCCTCCTAAGGGGTCGTTTTGGGGCTGGTTCAGGTTTTTACCCCTTAACGGCTTGTTTTCAAGTCTAAGTGTGATTTTTCAAATTATCATCACATTCTCATACCGAGAGTCCCGGGACTACGCGGTCAGTTCCTACAAGTTACATTGGTCCCCTACGAGGTGTTCGTGCCTCCTACGGGGAAGTTTGGGGAATGGTTCGGGTTTTCACCCCTTAACGGCCTATTTTCAAGTCTAATTGTGATTTTTATAAATTATCGTCATACTCTCATACCGGGAGTTCCGGGGCTACGCGGTCAGTTCCTACAAGTTACATTGGTCCCGTACGAGGTGTTCGTGCCTCGTACGCGGTCGTTTGGGGGATGGTCCCGGTTTTCACCCCTTAATGGCCTATTTTCAAGTCTAAGTGTGAGTTTTGAAAATTCAGGTCATACGCTCAAATCGGGAGTCCCGGGACTAGGCCGTCAGTTCTTACAAGTTACATTTGTCCCGTGCGAGGTGTTCATGCCTCCTACGGGGTCGTTTGGGGAGTGGTTCGGGTTTTCACCCCTTAACGGCCTGTTTTCAAGTCTAAGTGTGATTTTTGAAAATTATCGTCATACTCTCAAACCGGGATTCCGGGGACTACGCGGTCAGTTCCTACAAGTTACATTGGTCCCGTGCGAGGTGTTCGTGCCTCCTACGGGGTCGTTTGGGGGCTGGTTCGGGTTTTCAACCCTTAACGACCTGTTTTCAAGTCTAAGTGTGATTTTTGCAAATTATCATCATACTCTCATACCGAGAGTCCCGGGACAACGCGGTTAGTTCCTACAAGTTACATTGGTCCCCTACTAGGTGTTCGTGCCTCCTACGGGGTCGTTTGGGGCCTTGTTCGGGTTTTCACCCCTTAACGGCCTATTTTCAAGTCTAAGTGTGATTTCTGCAAATTATCATCATACTCTCAAACTGGGATTCCCGAGACTACGCGGTCAGTTCCTACGAGTTACATTGGTCCCGTGCGAGGTGTTCGTGCCTCCTACGCGGTCGTTTGGGGGCTGGTTCGAGATTTCACCCCTTAACGGCCTGTTTTCAAGTCTAACTGTGATTTTTGCAAATTAACATCATACTCTCAAACCGGGAGTCCCGGGTCTACGCGGTCAGTTCTACAAGTTACATTGGTCCCGTGCGAGGCGTTCGTACCTCCTACGGGGTCATTTGGGGGCTGGTTTGGGTTTTCAGCCCTTAACGGCCTGTTTTCAAGTCTAAGTGTGATTTTTACAAATTGTCATCATACTCTCAAACCCAGAGTCCCGGGACTACACGGTTAATTTCTACAAGTTACATTGGTCCCGTGTGAGGTGTTCGTGCCTCCCACGGGGTCGTTTAGGGGCTGGTTCGGATTTTCACCCCTTAACGGCCTGCTTTCAAGTGTAAGTGTGATTTTTGCAAATTATTGGCATTCTCTCAAACCGGGAGTCCCGGGACTAAGCGGTCAGTTCCTACAAGTTACATGGGTTCGGTGCGAGGTGTTCGTGCCTCCTACGGGGTCGTTTGGGGGCTGGTTCGGGTTTTCACCCCTTAACGGACTATTTTCAAGTCTAAGTGTGATTTTTGCAAATTATCTTCATACTCTCATACCGAGTGGCCCGGGACTACGCGGTCAGTTCCTACAAGTTACATTGGTCCCGTGCGAGGTGTTCGTGCCTCCTACGAGGTCGTTTGTGGACTGGTTCAGATTTTCACCCCTTAACAGCCTATTTTCAAGCCTAAGTGTGATTTGTGCAAATTATCGTCATACTCTCAAATCGGGAGTCTCGGAACTAACCGATCAGTTCCTACAAGGTACATTGATCCCGTGCGAGGTGTTCGTGCCTCCTACGGGATCGTTTGGG
Organism: Sambucus nigra; assembly: GCA_949130495.1. Taxonomy (NCBI): domain Eukaryota; kingdom Viridiplantae; phylum Streptophyta; class Magnoliopsida; order Dipsacales; family Adoxaceae; genus Sambucus; species Sambucus nigra. The sequence goes on along the minus strand of OX422207.1, from coordinate 342,753,312 downwards.
GGCTGGTTTGGGTTTTCACCCCTTAACGGCCTATTTTCATGTCTAACTGTGATTTTTGAAAATTGTCTTCATACTCTCAAACTCGGAGTCCCGGGACTACGCGGTTAATTCCTACAAGTTACATTGGTCCCGTGCGAGGTGTTCGTACCTCCTACGGGGTCGTTTGGGAGCTGGTTCTAATTTTCACACCTTAACGGCCTGTTTTCAAGTTTAAGTGTGATTTTTGCAAATTATCGTCATACTCTCATACCGGGAGTCCCAGGACTACGCGGTCAGTTCCTAGAAGTTACACTGGTCCCCTACGAGGTGTTCGTACCTCCTACGAGGTCGTTTGGGGGCTGGTTCGGGTTTTCACCACTTAACGGCATGTTTTCAAGTCTAAGTGTGATTTTTACAAATTATTGTCATACTCTCATACCGGGAGTCCCGAGACTACACGGTCAGTTCCTACAAGTTACATTGGTCCCCTACGAGGTGTTCGTGCCTCTTACGGGGTCGTTTGGGGGCTGGTTCAGGTTTTCACCCCGTAACGGCCAGTTTTTAACTCTAAGTGTGATTTTTGCAAATTCGGGTCATACTCTCAAATCGGGAGTCACGGGACTACGCGGTTAGTTGCTACAAGTTACATTGGTCCCGTACGAGCTGTACGTGCCTCCTAAGGGGTCGTTTGGAGACTTGTTCGGGTTTTAACCCCTTAACGGCCTGTTTTCAAGTTTAAATGTGATTTTTTCAAATTATCATCATACTCTCAAACCGTGATTCCGGGGACTACGTGGTCAGTTCCTACAAGTTACATTGGTCCATTACGAGGAGTTCGTGCCTCCTACGAGGTCGTTTGGGGCCAGGTTTGGGTTTTCACCCTTAACGGCCAGTTTTCAAGTCTAAGTGTGATTTTTGCAAATTATCGTCACACTATCAAACCGGGAGACCCGAGACTACGCGGTCAGTTCCTACGAGTTACATTAGTCCCCTACGAGGTGTTCGTGCCTCTTACGTGGTCGTTTGGGTACTGGTTCGGGTTTTCAACCCTTAACGACCAGTTTTCAAGTCTAAGTGTGATTTTTGCAAATTCGGGTCATACTCTCAAAACGGGAGTCACGGGACTACGCGGTCAGTTCCTACAAGTTACATGGGTCCCCTACGAGGTGTTCGTGCCTCCTACGGGGTTGTTTGGGAGCTGGTTCGGGTTTTCACCCCTTAACGGCCAGTTTTCAAATCTAAGTGTGATTTTTGCAAATTCGGGTCATACTCTCAAAACGGGAGTTCCGGGACTACGCGATCAGTTACTACTAGTTACATATGTCCCGTGTGTGATGTTCATACCTCCTACGGGGTCGTTTGGGGACTGGTTCAGATTTTTACCCCTTAACGGCCTGTTTTCAAGTCTAAGTGTGATTTTTGCAAATTATCGTCATACTCTCAAACCGGGATTGCCGGGAGTACGCGGTCAGTTCCTACAAGTTACATTGGTCCCGTGCGAGGTGTTCGTGCCTCCTACGGGGTCATTTGGGGGCTGGTTTGGGTTTTCACCCCTTAACGGCATGTGTTCAAGTCTAAGTGTGATTTATTTAAATTATCATCATACTCTCAAATCGGGAGACCCGGGACTACGTGGTTAGTTCCTACGAGTTACATTGGTCCCGTACGAGGTGTTCGTGCCTCCTAAAGGGTCGTTTGGGGGTTGGTTCGGGTTTTCACCCTTAAACGGCCTGTTTTCAAGTCTAAGTGTGATTTTTGCAAATTATCATCATACTCTCATACCGAGAGTCCCAGGACTACGCGATCAGTTCCTACAGGTTACATTGGTCCCCTACGAGGTGTTCGTGCCTCCTACGGGGTCGTTTGGTGGTTGGTTCGGGTTTTCACCCCTTAACGGCCTATTTTCAAGTTAGAGTGTGATTTTTAAAAATTATCGTTATACTCTCATACCGGGAGTCCCGAGACTATGCGGTCAGTTCCTTCAAGTTACATTAGTCGCCTACGATATGTTCGTGCCTCCTATGGGGTCGTTTGGGGGCTGGTTCAGGTTTTCACCCCTTAACGGCCTGTTTTCAAGTCTAAGTGTGATTTTTGTAAATTCGGGTCATACTCTCAAACCGGGAGTCCCGGGACTACGCGGTCAGTTGCTACAAGTAACATTGGTCCCGTGCGAGGTAATCGTGCCTCCTACGGGGTCGTTTGGGGACTGGTTCGGGTTTTCACCCCTTAACGGCCTGTTTTTTACTCTAAGTTTTATTTTTTCAAATTATCATCATACTCTCAAACTGGGATTCTCGGGACTACGCGGTCAGTTCCTACAAGATACATTGCTCCCGTACGAGTGGTTCGTGACTCCTACGGGGTCGTTTGGGGGCTGGTTCGGGTTTTCACCCCTTACCGGCCTGTGTTCAAGTCTAAGTGTGATTTTTGCAAATTATCGTCACACTATCAAACTAGGAGACCCGGGACTACACCGACAGTTCCTACGAGTTAATTGGTCCCCTACGGGGTGTTCGTGCCTCTTACGGGGTCGTTTGCGGGTTGGTTCGAGTTTTCACCGCTTAACGGCCTGTTTTCAAGTCTATGTCTGATTTTTACAAATTATCGTCATACTCTCATACCGGGAGTCCCCGGACTATGCGGTTAGTTCCTACAAGTTACATTGGTCCCCTACGAGGTGTTCGTACCTCCTACGGGGTCGTTTGGGGGCTGGTTCGGGTTATCACCCCTTAACGGCCTATTTTCAAGTCTAAGTGTGTTTTTTGCAAATTCGGGTCATACTCTCAAACCGGTTACTACAAGTTACTACAAGTTAGTTACTACAAGTTACATTGTTCCCGTGCGAGGTGTTCGTGCCACCTATGGGGTCGTTGGTGACTGGTTCGGGTTTTCACCCCTGAACGGCCTGTTTTCTAGTCTAAGTTTGATTTTTTCAAATTATCATCATACTCTCAAACTGGGATTCCCGGGACTACGTGGTCAGTTCCTATAAGTTACATTGGTCCCGTGCGAGGAGTTCGTGCCTCCTACGGGGTCGTTTGGGGGTTGTCTTGGCTTTTCACCCCTTAACGGCCTATTTTGAAGTCTAAGTGTGATTTTTGCAAATTATCATCATACTCTCAAACCGGGAGACCCGAGACTACCAGGTCAGTTCCTACGCGTTACATTGGTCCCATGCAAGGTTTCTTGCCTCCTACGGGGTCGTATTGGGGCTCGTTCGGGTTTTCACCCCTTAACGGACTATTTTCAAGTCTAAGTGTGATTTTTGCAAATTATCTTCATACTCTCATACCGAGAGTCCTGGGACTACGCGGTCAGTTCCTATAAGTTTCATTGGTCCCCTAAGAGGTGTTCGTGCCTCCTACGGGGTCGTTTAGGGGCTGGTTCGGGTTTTCACTCCTTAACGGCCTATTTTCAAGTCTAAGTGCGATTCTTACAAATTATCATCATACTCTCATAACGGGAGTCCCGGGACTATGCAGTCAGTTCCTACGAGTTCATTGGTCCCCTACGAGGTGTTCGTGCCTCCTACGGGGTCGTGTGGGGGATGGTTCGGGTTTTCACCCCTTAACGGCCTGTTTTCAAGTCTAAGTGCGATTTTGCAAATTGTCATTATACTCTCAAACCCGGAGTCTCGGGACTACGCGGTCAATTCCTACAAGTTACATTGGTTCCGAGCGAGCTGTTCGTGCCTTCTACGGGGTCGTTTGGGGGCTGGTTCGGATTTTCACCCCTTAACGGTTTGTTTTCAAGTCTCAGGGTGATTTTTGCAAATTATCATCATACTCTCATACCGAGAGTCCCGAGACTACGCGGTCAGTTCCTAAAAGTTACATCGGTCCCGTGCGAGGTGTTCGTGCCTCCTACGGGTCGTTTGGGGACTGGTTCGGGTTTTCACACCTTAACAACCTATTTTCATGTCTAAGTGTGATTTTTACAAATTATCGACATACTCCCATACCGGGAGTCTCGGGACTACGCAGTCAGTTCCTACAAGTTACATTGGTCCCCTACGAGGTGTTCGGGCCTCCTACGGGTCGTTTGGGGGATGGTTCGGGTTTTCACCCCTTAACGGCATGTTTTAAAGTCTAATTGTGATTTTTGCAAATACGGGTCATACTCTCAAACCGAGAGCCCTGGGACAACGCGGTCAGTTACTACAAGTTACATTGGTCCCGTGCGAGGTGTTCGTGCCTCCTACGGGGTCGTCTGGGGACTGGTTCGGGTTTTCACCCCTTAATGGACTATTTTCAAGTCTAAGTGTGATTTTTGCAAATTATCGTCATACTCTCATACCGGGAGTGCTGGGACTACGCGGTCAGTTCCTACAAGTTAGATTGGTCCCGTGTGAGGAGTACGTGCCTCCAACGGGGTCGTTTGGGGGCTGGTTTGGGTTTTCACCCCTTAACGGCCTGTTTTCAAGTCTAAGTGTAATTTTTGCAAATTCGGGTCATACTCTCAAACCGAGAGTCCCGACACTACGCGGTCAGTTGATACAAGTTACATTGGTCCCGTGCGAGGTGTTCGTGCCTCCTACGGGGTCGTTTGGGGACTGGTTCGAATTTTCACCCCTTAATGGCCTGTTTTCAAACCTAAGTGTGATTTTTGCAAATTATCATCATACTCTCAAACCGGGAGTCCCAGAACTTCGTGGTCAGTTCCTACAAGTTACATTGATCCCGTACGAGGTGTTCGTGCCTCCTACCGGGTCGTTTGCGGGCTGGTTTGGGTTTTCAACCGTTAACGGCCTGTTTTCAAGTCTAAGTGTGATTTTCCAAATTTTCGTCATACTCTCAATCTCGGAGTCTCGGGACTACGCGGTCAATTCTTAGAAGTTACATTGGTCCCGTGCGAAGTGTTCGTGCCTCCTACGGGGTCGTTTAGGGGCTGGTTCGGATTTTCACCACTTAACGGCCTGTTTTCAAGCCTAAGTGTGATTTTTGCAAATTATCATCATACTCTCATACCGGGAGTCCCGGGACAACGCGATCAGTTCTTAGAAGTTACATTGGTCCCCTACGAGGTGTTCTTGCCTCCTCTGGGGTCGTTTGGGGGTTGGTTCGAGATTTCACCCCTTAACGGCCTGTTTTCAAGTCTAAGTGTGATTTTTGCAAATTATCATCATACTCTCATACCGGGAGTCCCGGGACTACGCGGTCAGTTCCTACAAGTTACATTGGTCCCCTACGAGGTGTTTGTGCCTCTTATGGGGTCGTTTTGGGGCTGGTTCAGGTTTTCACCCCTTAACGGCCTATTTTCAAGTCTAACTGTGATTTTTACAAATTGTCGTCATACTCTCAAACCCAGAGTCCCGGGACTACACGGTTAATTTCTACAAGTTACATTGGTCCCGTGTGAGGTGTTCGTGCCTCCCACGGGGTCGTTTAGGGGCTGGTTCGGATTTTCACCCCTTAACGGCCTGCTTTCAAGTGTAAGTGTGATTTTTGCAAATTATGGACATTCTCTCAAACCGGGAGTCCCAGAACTTCGTGGTCAGTTCCTACAAGTTACATTGATCCCGTACGAGGTGTTCGTGTCTCCTACCGGGTCGTTTGCGGGCTGGTTTGGGTTTTCAACCGTTAACGGCCTGTTTTCAAGTCTAAGTGTGATTTTCCAAATTTTCGTCATACTCTCAATCTCGGAGTCTCGGGACTACGCGGTCAATTCTTACAAGTTACATTGGTCCCGTACGAAGTGTTCGTGCCTCCTACGGGGTCGTTTAGGGGCTGGTTCGGATTTTCACCACTTAACGGCCTGTTTTCAAGCCTAAGTGTGATTTTTGCAAATTATCGTCATACTCTCATACCGGGAGTCCCGGGACAAAGCGATCAGTTCTTAGAAGTTACATTGGTCCCCTACGAGGTGTTCCTGCCTCCTCTGGGGTCGTTTGGGGGTTGGTTCGAGTTTTCACCCCTTAACTGCCTGTTTTCAAGTCTAAGTGTGATTTTTGCAAATTATCATCATATTCTCATACCGGGAGTCCCGGGACTACGCGGTCAGTTCCTACAAGTTACATTGGTCCCCTACGAGGTGTTTGTGCCTCTTATGGGGTCGTTTGGGGGCTGGTTCAGGTTTTCACCCCTTAACGGCCTATTTTCAAGTCTAACTGTGATTTTTGCAAATTCGGGTGATACTCTGAAACCGGGAGTCTCGGGACTACGTGGTCAGTTGCTACAAGTTACATTGGTCTGGTGCGAGGTGTTCATACCTCCTATGGGGTCGTTTGGGGACTGGTTCGGGTTTTCAACCCTTACGGCCTGCTTTGAAGTCTAAGTGTGATTTTTGCAAATTATCATCATACTCTCAAACCGGGATTCTCGGGACTACGCGATCAGTTCCTATAAGTTTGATTGGTCCCGTGCGAGGAGTTCGTGCCTCCTATGAGGTCGTTTGGGGGCTGGTTTGGGTTTTCACCCCTTAACGACCGATTTTCAAGTCTAACTGTGATTTTTGCAAATTATCATCATACTCTCAAACCAGGAGACCCGGGACTATGCGGTCAGTTCCTACGAGTTACACTGGTCCCCCAAGAGGTGTTCGTGGATCTTACGGGTTCGTTTGGGGGCTAGTTCAAGTTTTCACCCCTTAACGGCCTGTTTTCAAGTCTAAGTGTGATTTTTTACAAATTATCGTCAGACTCTCAGACCGGGAGTCCCGGGACTACGCGGTGAGTTCTTACAAGTTACGTTGGTCCCCTATGAGGTGTTCGTGCCTCCTACGGGGTCATTTGGGGGCTGGTTCGGGTTCTCACCCCTTAACGGCGTGTTTTCAAGTCTAAGTGTGATTTTTGCAAATTATTATCATACTCTCAAACCTAGTGACTCGGGACTACGCGGTCAGTTCCTACGAGTTACATTGGTTTCGTGCGAGGTGTTCATGCCTCCTACGGGGTCGTTTGGGGACTGGTTCGAGTTTTCATCCCTTAACGGCCTGTTTTCAAGTCTAAGTGTGATTTTTTCAAATTATCATCATACTCTCATTCCGAGAGTCTCGAGACTACGCGATCAGTTCCTACAAGTTACATTGGTCCCCTACGAGGTGTTCGTGCCTCCTACGGGGTCGTTTGGGAGCCGGTTCCGATTTTCACCACTTAACGACCTGTTTTCAAGTCTAAGTGTGATTTTTACAAATTATCGTCATACTCTCAAATCGGGATTCTCGGGACTACGTAGTCAGTTACTACAACATACATTAGTGCCGTGCTAGGTGTTCGTGCCTTTTACGCGGTCGTTTGGGGACTGGCTCGAGTTTTCATCCCTTAACGGCCTGTTTTCAAGTCTAAGTGTGATTTTTGTAAATTATCGTCATAGGCTCAAAACCTTGAGTCCCGGGACTACGCGGTTAGTTCCTACAAGTTACATTGGTCCCCTACGAGGTGTACGTGCCTCCTACAGGGTCGTTTGGGGGCTGGTTCGGGCTTTCACCCCTAAACGACATGTTTTCAAGTCTAAGTGTGATTTTTGCAAATTAAGGTCATACTCTCAAACCGAGAGTCCCGGGACTACGCGTTCAGTTGCTATAAGTTACATTGGTCCCGTGTGAGGTGTTCGTGCCTCCTACGGGGTCGTCTGGGGACTGGTTCGGGTTTTCACCCCTTAACGACCTGTTTTGAAGTCTAAGTGTGATTTTTGCAAATTATCATCATACTCTCAAACCGAAATTCCCGGGACTGCGCGGTGAGTTCCTACGAGTTACATTGGTCCCGTGCGAGGTGTTCGTGCCTCCTACGGGGTCGTTTGGGGACTAGTTCTGGTTTTCATCCCTTAACGGCCTATTTTCAAGTCTATTTGTGATTTTTGCAAATTATTGTCATACTCTCAAATCGGGAGTCCCGGGACTACGCGGTCAGTTCCTATAAGTTACATTGGTTCCGTGCGAGGTGTTCGTGCCTCCTACAGGGTCGTTTGGGGACTGGTTCGAGTTTTCATCCCTTAACGGCCTATTTTCAAGTCTAAGTGTGATTTTGGAAAATTATTGTCATACTCTCAAAACCTGGAGTCCCGGGACTACGCGGTCAGTTCCTAAAAGTTACATTGGTCCCCTACAAAGTGTTCGTGCCTCCTACAGGGTCGTTTGGGGGCTGGTTCGGGCTTTCACCCCTAAACGACATGTTTTCAAGTCTAAGTGTGATTTTTGCAAATTAAGGTCATACGCTCAAACCGGGAGTCCTCGGACTACGCGGTCAGTTGCTACAAGTTATATTGGACCCGTGCGAGGTGTTCGTACCTCCTACGGGGTCGTCTGGGGACTGGTTCGGGTTTTCACCCCTTAACGACCTGTTTTGAAGTCTAAGTGTGATTTTCACAAATTATCATCATACTCTCAAACCGACATTCCCGGGACTACGCGGTGAGTTCCTACGAGTTACATTGGTCCCGTGGGAGGTGTTCGTGCCTCCTACGGGGTCGTTTGGGGGCTGGTTCTGGTTTTCATCCCTTAACGGCCTGTTTTCAAGTCTATTTGTGATTTTTGCAAATTATTGTCATACTTTCAAATCGGGAGTCCCGGGACTACGCGGTCAATTCCTATATGTTACATTGGTTCCGTGCGAGGTGTTCGTGCCTCCTACAGGGTCGTTTGGGGGATGGTTTGGGTTTTCACCCCTTAACGGCCTGTTTTCAAGTCTAAGTGTGATTTTGGAAAATTATTGTCATACTCTCAAAACCTGGAGTCCCGGGACTACGCGGTCAGTTCCTACAAGTTACATTGGTCCCCTACAAAGTGTTCGTGCCTCCTACAGGGTCGTTTGGGGGCTGGTTCGGGCTTTCACCCCTAAACGACATGTTTTCAAGTCTAAGTGTGATTTTTGCAAATTAAGGTCATACGCTCAAACCGAGAGTCCCGCGACTACGCGTTCAGTTGCTATATGTTACATTGGTCCCGTGCGAGGTGTTCGTGCCTCCTACGGGGTCGTCTGGGGACTGGTTCGGGTTTTCACCCCTTAACGACCTGTTTTGAAGTCTAAGTGTGATTTTTGCAAATTATCATCATACTCTCAAACCGACATTCCCGGGACTACGCGGTGAGTTCCTACGAGTGACATTGGTACCGTGGGAGGTGTTCGTGCCTCCTACGGGGTCGTTTGGGGGCTGGTTCTGGTTTTCATCCCTTAACGGCCTGTTTTCAAGTCTATTTGTGATTTTTGCAAATTATTGTCATACTTTCAAATCGGGAGTCCCGGGACTATGCGGTCAATTCCTATATGTTACATTGGTTCCGTGCGAGGTGTTCGTGCCACCTACAGGGTCGTTTGGGGGATGGTTTGGGTTTTCACCCCTTAACGGCCTGTTTTCAAGTCTAAGTGTGATTTTTGCAAATTATCGTCATACTCTCAAACCGGGAGACCCGGGACTACGCGGTTAGTTCCTACGAGTTACATTGGTTCCGTGCGAGGTGTTCGTGCCTCGTAAGGGGTCGTTTGGGGGTTGGTTCGGGTTTTTACCCCTTAACGGCCTGTTTTCAAGTCTAACTGTGATTTTTGCAAATTATCATCATACTCTCATACCGAGAGTCCTGGGACTACGCGGTCAGTTCCTTCAAGTTACATTTATCCCCTACGAGGTGTTCGTGCCTCCTACGGGGTTGTTTGGGGGCTGGTTCAGGTTTTCACCCCTTAATGGGCTGTTTTTAAGTCTAAATGTGATTTTTACAAATTATCATCATACTCTAAAACCGGAATTCCCGGGACTACGCGGTGAGTTCCTACGAGTTACATTGGTCCCGTACGAGGTGTTCGTGCCTCCTACGGGGTCGTTTGGGGGCTGGTTCTGGTTTTCATCCCTTAACGGCCTGTTTTCAAGTCTATTAGTGATTTTTGCAAATTATTGTCATACTCTCAAATCGGGAGTCCCGGGACTACGCGGTCAGTTCCTACAAGTTCCATTGGTTCCGTGCGAGGTGTTCGTACTTCCTACAGGGTCGTTTGGGAGCTGGTTTTTGTTTTCACCCCTTAACGGCATGTTTTCAAGTCTAAGTGTGATTTTTGCAAATTTTCGTCATACTCTCAAACACGGAGTCCCGGGACTACGCGGTCAATTCCTACAAGTTACATTGGTCCCGTGCGAGTTATTCGTGCCTCCTACATGGTCGTTTGGGGGCTGGTTCAGATTTTCACCCCTTAACGGCCTGTTTGGAAGTTTAAGTGTGATTGTTGAAAATTTTCATCGTACTCTCAAACAGGGAGTCCCGGGACTAAGCGATCAGTTCCTACAAGTTACATTGGTTTGGTGCGAGGTGTTCGTTCCTCCTACGGGGTCGTTTGGGGGCTGGTTCGGGTTTTCACCCCTTAATGGACTATTTTCAAGTCTAAGTTTGATTTTTGCAAATTATCATCAGACTCTCATACCGAGAGTTCCAGGACTATGCGGTCTGTTCCTACAAGTTACATTGGTCCCTACGAGGTGTTCGTGCTTCCAACGGTGTCGTTTGGGGGCTGGTTCAGGTTTTCACCCCTTAACGGCCTGTTTTCAAGTCTAAGTGTGATTTTTTCAAATTTGGGTCATACTCACAAATCACGAGTCCCGGGACTACGCGGTCAGTTGCTACAAGTTACATTGGTCCCGTGTGAGGTGTTCGTGCCTCCTGCGGGGTCGTTTGGGGACTGGTTCGGGTTTTAACCCCTTAACGGCCTGTTTTCAAGTCTAAGTGTGATTTTTTCAAATTATCATCAGACTCTCAAACCGGGATTCCCAGGACTACGTGGTCAGTTCCTACATGTTACATTGGTCCCCTACGAGGTGTTCGTGCCTCCAACGGTGTCGTTTGGGGGCTGGTTCAGGTTTTCACCCCTTAACGGCCTGTTTTCAAGTCTATGTGTGATTTTTGCAAATTATCATCACACTATCAAACCGGGAGACCCGGGACTACGCGGTCAGTTCCTACGAGTTACATTGGTCCCTTACGAGGTGTTCGTACCTCCTACGGGGTCGTTTGGGGGCTGGTTTGGGTTTTCACCCCTTAACGGCGTGTTTTCAAGTCTAAGTGTGATTTTTGCAAATTATCATCATACTCTCAAACCGAGAGTCCCGGGACTACGCGGTCAGTTCCTACAGGTTACAATGGTCCCCTACGAGGTGTTCGTGCCTCCTACGGGGTCGTTTGGGTGCTGGTTCGGGTTTTCACCCCTTAACGGCCTATTTTCAAGTCTGAGTGTGATTTTTAAAAATTATCATCATACTCTCATACCGGGAGTCTCGGGACTACGCGATTCGTTCCTTCAAGTTACATTGGTCGCCTACGAGGTGTTCGTGCCTGTTACGGCGTCGTTTGGGGGCTGGTTCAGGTTTTCACCCCTTAACGGCCGGTTTTCAAGTCTAAGTGTGATTTTTGTAAATTTGGGTCATACTCTCAAACCGGGAGTCCCGAAACTACGCGGTCAGTTGCTACAAGTTACATTGGTCCTGTGCGAGGTGTTCGTGTCACCTACGGGGTCATTTGGGGACTGGTTCGGGTTTTCACCCCTTAACGGCTTGTTTTCTAGTCTAAGTTTTATTTTTTCAAATTAACATCATACTCTAAAACCGGTATTCCCGGGACTACGTGGTCAGTTGCTACAAGTTACATTGGTCCCATACGAGGGGTTCGTCCCTCCTATGGGGTCGTTTGGGGGCTGGTTAGGGTTTTCACCCCTTAACGGCCTGTGTTCTAGTCTAAGTGTGATTTTTGCAAATTATTGTCACACTATCAAACCGGGAGACCCGGGACTACACGGTCAGTTCCTATGAGTTAATTGGTCTCCTACGGGGTGTTCGTGCCTCTTACGGGGTCGTTTGGGGGTTGGTTCGGGTTTTCACCCCTTAACGGCCTGTTTTCAAGTCTAAGTGTTATTTTTACAAATTACCATCATACTCTCATATCGGGAGTCCCCAGACTACGCAGTCAGTTCCTACAAGCTACATTGGTCCCCTAGGAGGTGTTCATACCTCCTACGGGGTCGTTTGGGGGCTGGTCCGGGTTTTCACCCCTTAACCATCTGTTTTCAAGTCTAAGCGTGATTTTTGCAAATTCGGGTCATACTCTCAAACCGGGAGTCCCAAGACTATGCAATCAGTTACTACAAGTTAAATTGGACCCGTTGCGAGGTGTTCGTGCCTCCTACGGGGTCGTTGGGGACTGGTTCGGGTTTTCACCCCTTAACGGCCTATTTTCTAGTGTTAGTATGATTTTTGCAAATTTTCATCATACTCTCAAACTGGGATTCCCGGGACTACGTGGTCAGTTCCTATAAGTTACATTGGTCCCGTGCGAGGAGTTCGTGCCTCCTATGGGGTCGTTTGGGGGATGGTTTGGGTTTTCACCCCTTAACGGCCTGTTTTCAAGTCTAAGTGTGATTTTTGCAAATTATCATCATACTCTCAAATCGGGAGACCCGGGACTAAGCGGTCAGTTCCTGCAAGTTACATTGGTCCGGTGCGAGGTGTTCGTGCCTCCTACGGGGTCGTTTGGGGGTGGTTCGGGTTTTCACCCCTTAACGGACTATTTTTAAGTCTAAGTGTGATTTTTGCAAATTATCGTCAAGCTCTCATACCAGGAGTCTCGAGACTACGCGGTCAGTTCCTACGAGTTCCATTGGACCCGTGCGAGGTGTTCGTGCCTCCTACGGGGTCGTATTGGGGTTGGTTCGGGTTTTCACCCTTTACCGGCCTGTTTTCAAGTCTAATTGTGATTTTGGCAAATTATCGTCATGCTCTCATACCGAGAGTCCCGGGACTACGCGGTCAGTTCCTACAAGTTACATTGGTCCACTACGAGGTGTTCGTGCCTCCTACGGGGTCGTTTGGGGGCTGGTTCGGGTTTTCACCCCTTAACAGCCTGTTTTCAGGTCTTAGTGTGATTTTTACAAATTATCATCATACTCTCATACCAGGAGTCCCGGGACTATGCGGTCATTTCCTACGAGTTACATTGGTCTCATACGCGGTGTTCGTGCCTCCTACGGGGTCTTTTGGGGGCTGGTTCGGGTTTTCACCCCTTAACGGACTATATTCAAGTCTAAGTGTGATTTGTGTAAATTATCTTCATACTATCATACTAGGATTCCCGAGACTACGCGGTCAGTTACTACAGGTTAGATTGGTCCCGCGCGAGGTGTTCGTGCCTCCTACGGGGCCATTTACGGACTGGTTCGAGTTTTCACCCCTTAACGGCCTGTTTTCAAATCTAAGTGTGAGTTTTGAAAATTATCATCATACTCTGAAACCTGGATTCTCGGGACTACGCGGCCAGTTCCTACAAGTTACGTTGGTCCCGTGCGAGGAGTTCGTACCTCCTACGGGGTCCTTTGGGGGCTGGTTTGGGTTTTCACCCCTTAACGGCCTGTTTTCAAGTCTAAGTCTAATTTTTGCAAATTATCATCATACTCTCAAACCGGGAGAAACTGGACTACGCGGTCAGTTCCTACGAGTTACATTGGTTCCGTGCGAGGTGTTCGTGCCTCCTACGGGGTTGTTTGGGGACTGGTATGGGCTTTCATCCCTTAATAGCCTGTTTTCAAGTGTAACTGTGATTTTTGCGAATTATCATCATACTCTCATACGGAGAGTCCCGGGACTACGCGGTCAGTTCCTACAAGTTACATTGGTCCCCTACGAGGTGTTAGTGCCTCCTACGGGGTCGTTTGGGGCTGGTTCGGGTTTTCAGCCCTTAACGACTTGTTTTCGTGTCTAAGTGTGATTTTTGCAAATTATCGTCATACTCTCATACCGAGAGTCTCGGGACTATGCGGTCAGTTCCTACAAGTTACATTGGTCCCCTACGAGGTGTTCGTGCCGGCTTCGGGGTCGTTTGGGGACTGGTTCGGGTTTTCATCCCTTAACGGCCTGTTTTCAAGTCTAGGTGTGATTTTTACAATTTATCGACATAGTCTCATTTCGGGAGTCCCGGGACTACGCGGTCAATGCGTACAAGTTACATTGGTCCCCTATGAGGTGTTCGTGCCTCCGACGGGGTCGTTTGGGGGCTAGTTCGGGTTTTCACCCCTTAACGACAAGTTTTCAAGTCTAAGTGAGATTTTTACAAATTCGGGTCATACTCTTAAACCGAGAGCCCCGGGACTACGCGGTCAGTTGATACAAGTTACATTGGTACCGTGCGAGGTGTTCGTGCCTCCTACGGGGTCGTCTGGGGACTGGTTCGGGTTTTCACCACTTAACGGCCTGTTTTCAAGTCTAAGTGAGATTTTTCAAATTATCATCATACTCTCAAACAGACATTCCCGGGCCGACGTGGTGAGTTCCTATGAGTTACATTGGTCCCGTGCGAGGTGTTCGTGCCTCCTACGGGGTCATTTGGGCGCTGGTTCGGGTTTGCACCCCTTAACGGCCTGTTTTCAAGTCTAACTGTGATTTTTGCAAATTACAGTCATACTCTCAAACCGGGAGTCTCGGGACTATGCGTTCAGTTCCTACAAGTTACATTGGTCCCGTGCGAGGTGTTCGTGCCTCCTACAGGGTCGTTTGGGGGCTGGTTTGGGTTTTCACCCCTTAACGGCCTGCTTTCATGTCTAAGTGTGATTTTTGCAAATTGTCATCATACCCTCAAACCCGGAGTCCCGGGACTATGAGGTAAATTCCTACAAGTTACATTGGTCCCGTACGAGGTATTCGTGCCTCCTATAGGGTCATTTGGGGGCTGGTTCGAATTTTCACCCTTTAATGGCCTGTTTTAAACTATAAGTGTGATTTTTGTAAATTCGGGTCATACTCTCAAACATGGAGTCCCGGGATTAAGAGGTCAGTTCCTACAAGTTACATTGGTCCGGTGGGAGGTGTTCGTGCCTCCTACGGGGTCGTTTGGGGGTTGGTTCGGGTTTTCACCCCTTAACGGTCTATTTTCAAGTCTAAGTGTGATTTTTGTAAATTATCGTCATACAATAATACCGGGAGTCCCGAGACTATGCGGTCAGTTTCTACAAGTTACATTGGTCCCGTGCGAGGTGTTCGTGCCTCCTACGGGGTCGTTTGGGGACTAGTTCGGATTTTCACCCCTTAACGGCCTGTTTTCAAAGCTAAGTGTGATGTTTACAAATTATCATCATACTCTCAAACCGGGGGTCCTGGAACTCCGCGGTCAGTTCCTACATGTTACATTGATCCCATGCGAGGTGTTCGTGCCTCCTACGGGGTCGTTTGCGGGCTGGTTTGGGTTTTCACCCCTTAACGGCCTATTTTCATGTCTAAGTGTGATTTTTGAAAATTGTCGTCAAACTCTCAATCTCGGAGTCCCGAGACTACGCGGTCATTTCCTACAAGTTACATTGGTCCCGTGCGAGGTGTTCGTGCCTCCTACGGGGTCGTTTGGGGGCTGGTTCGGATTTTCATCCCTTAACGGCTTGTTTTCAAGTCTAAGTGTGATTTTTGTTAATTATCGTCATACTCACATACCGAGAGTCCCGGGACTCCGCGGTCAGTTCTTAGAAGTTACATTGGTCCCCTACGAGGTGTTCGTGCCTCCTCCGGGGTCGCTTGGGTGTTGGTTCGCGTTTTCAGCCCTTAACGGCCTGTTTTCAAGTCTAAGTGTGATTATTACAAATTATCGTCATACTCTCACACTGGGAGTCCCGGGACTACGCGGTCAGTTCCTACAAGTTACATTGGTCCCCTATGAGTGTTTGTGCCTCTTACGGGGTCGTTTGGGGGCTGATTCAGGTTTTCACCCCTTAACGGCCTATTTTCATGTCTAAATGTGATTTTTGCAAATTCGGGTGATTCTCTCAAACCGTGAGTCCCGAGACTATGTGGTCAGTTGCTACAAGTTACATTGGTTCCGTGCGAGGTGTTCATGCCTCCTACGGGGTCGTTTGGGGACTGGTTCGGGTTTTCACCCCTTAACGGCCTGTTTTTAAGTCTATGTGTGAGTTTTGTAAATTATCATAATACTCTCAAACCGAGAGACCCGAGACTACGCGGTCAGTTCCTACGAGTTACACTGGTCCCCTACGAGGTGTTCGTGCCTCTTACGGGCTTGTTTGAGGGCTGGTTCGGGTTTTCACCCCTTAACGGCCTGTTTTCAAGTGTAAGTGTCATTTTCGCAAATTATCATCATGCTCTCAGACCGGGAGTCCCGAGACTACGCGATCAGTTCCTACATGTTACATTGGTCCCCTACGAGGTGTTCGTGCCTCCAACGGTGTCGTTTGAGGGCTGGTTCAGGTTTTCACCGCTTAACGGCCTGTTTTTAAGTCTATGTGTGAGTTTTGCAAATTATCATAATACTCTCAAACCGAGAGACCCGAGACTACGCGGTCAGTTCCTACGAGTTACACTGGTCCCCTACGAGGTGTTCGTGCCTCTTACGGGCTTGTTTGAGGGCTGGTTCGGGTTTTCACCCCTTAACGGCCTGTTTTCAAGTGTAAGTGTCATTTTCGCAAATTATCATCATGCTCTCAGACCGGGAGTCCCGGGACTACGCGATCAGTTCCTACATGTTACATTGGTCCCCTACGAGGTGTTCGTGCCTCCAACGGTGTCGTTTGGGGGCTGGTTCAGGTTTTCACCGCTTAACGTCCTGTGTTCAAGTCTAAGTGTGATTTTTGCAAATTATCGTCATACTCTCAAACCGAGAGTCCCGGAACTACGCGGTCAGTTCCTACAAGTTACATTGGTCCCGTACGAGGTGTTCGTGCCTCCTACGGGGTCGTTTGGGAGCTGGTTCGGATTTTTACCCCTTAACGACCTGTTTTCAAGTCTAAGTGTGATTTTTGCAAATTATCGTCATACTCTCATACCGAGAGTCCGAGGACTACGCGGTCAGTTCCTACAAGTTAGATTCGTCCCGTCCGAGGTGTTCGTGCCTCCTCTCGGGTCGTTTGGGGGCTGGTTCGGGTTTTCACCCCTTAACGGCCTGTTTTCAAGTCTAAGTTTGATTTTTACAATTTATCGACATACTCTCATTTCGGGAGTCCCGGGACTACGCGGTCAGTTCCTACAAGTTACATTGGTCCCTATGAGGTGTTCGTGCCTCCGACGGGGTCGTTTGGGGGCTGGTTTGGGTTTTCATCCCTTAACGGCATGTTTTCAAGTCTAAGTGAGATTTTTATAAATTCAGGTCATACACTCAAACTGAGAGTCCCGGGACTACGCGGTCAGTTGATACAAGTTACTTTGGTCCCGTGCGAGGTGTTCGTGCCTCTTACGGGGTCGTCTGGGTACTGGTTCGGGTTTTCACCCCTTAACGGCCTGTTTTCAAGTCTAAGTGTGATTTTTGCAAATTATCATCATACTCTCAAACCGACATTCCCGGGACTACGCGATGAGTTCCTACGAGTTACATTGTTCCCGTGCGAGGTGTTCGTGCCTCCTACGGGGTCGTTTGGGCGCTGGTTCGGGTTTGCACCCCTTAACGGCCTGTTTTAAACTATAAGTGTGATTTTTGCAAATTCGGGTCATACTCTCAAACCGGGAGTCCCGGGACTATGAGGTCAGTTCCTACAAGTTAGATTGGTCCGGTGCGAGGTGTTCGTGCCTCCTACGGGGTCGTTTGGGGGCTGGTTCGGGTTTTCACCCCTTAACGGACTATATTCAAGTCTAAGTGTGATTTTTGTAAATTATCTTCATACTACTATACTAGGATTCCCGGGACTACGCGGTCAGTTCCTACAAGTTACATTGGTCCCGTGCAAGGTGTTCGTGCCTCCTACGGGGTCGTTTGGGGACTGGTTCGGATTTTCCCACTTAACGGCCTGTTTTAAAACCAAAGTGTGATTTTTACAAATTATCATCATACTCTTAAACCGGGAGTCCTGGAACTACGCGGTCAGTTCCTACATGTTACATTGATCCCATGCGAGGTGTTCGTGCCTCCTACGGGGTCGTTTGCGGGATGGTTTGGGTTTTCACCCCTTAACCGCCTATTTTCAAGCCTAAGTGTGATTTTTGCAAATTGTCGTCATACTCTCAATATCGGAGTCCCGGGACTACGCAGTCAGTTCCTACAAGTTGCATTGGTCCCGTGCGAGGTGTTCGTGCCTCCTACGGGGTCGTTTGGGGACTGGTTCGGATTTTCACCCCTTAATGGCTTGTTTTAAAACCTAAGTGTGTTGTTTACAAATTATCATCATACTCTCAAACCGGGGGTCCTGAAACTACGCGGTCAGTTCCTACATGTTACATTGATCGCATGCGAGGTGTTCGTGCCTCCTACGGTGTCTTTTGCGGGCTGGTTTGGGTTTTCACCCCTTAACGGCCTGTTTTCATGTCTAAGTGTGATTTTTGAAAATTGTCGTCATACTCTCAATCTCGGAGTCCCGAGACTACGCGGTCATTTCCTACAAGTTACATTGGTCCCGTGCGAGGTGTTCGTGCCTCCTACGGGGTCGTTTGGGGGCTGGTTCGGATTTTCATCCCTTAACGACCTGTTTTCAAGTCTAAGTGTGATTTTTGTAAATTATCATCATAATCTCATACCGAGAGTCTCGAGACTACGCGGTCAGTTCTTAGAAGTTACATTGGTCCCCTACGAGGTGTTCGTGCCTCCTCCGGGGTCGCTTGGGGGTTGGTTCGGGTTTTCACCCCTTAATGGCCTGTTTTCAAGTCTAAGTGTGATTTTTACAAATTATCGTCATACTCTCACACTGGGAGTCCCGAGACTACGCGGTCAGTTCCTACAAGTTACATTGGTCCCCTACGAGGTGTTTGTGCCTCTTACGGGGTCGTTTGGGGGCTAGTTCAGGTTTTCACCCCTTAACGGCCTATTTTCAAGTGTAAATGTGATTTTTGCAAATTCGGGTGGTTCTCCCAAACCGGGAGTCCCGGGACTACGTGGTCCGTTGCTACAAGATACATTGGTCCCGTGCGAGGTGTTCATGCCTCCTACGGGGTCGTTTGGGAACTGGTTCGGGTTTTCACCCCTTAACGGCCTGTTTTCATGTCTAAGTGTCATTTTTGCAAATTATCATAATGCTCTCATACCGGGAGTCCCGGGACTACGGGATCAGTTCCTACAAGTTACATTGGTCCCGTGCGTGGTGTTCATTCCTCCTATGGGGTCGTTTGGGTACTGGTTCGGATTTTCACCCCTTGACGGCCTATTTTCGAGCCAAAGTGTGATTTTTGCAAATTATCGTCATACTCTCAAACCGGGAGTCCCGGAACTATGCGGTCAGTTCCTACAAGTTACATTGGTCCCGTACGAGGTGTCCGTGCCTCCTACGGTGTCGTTTGGGGGCTGGTTCGGATTTTCACCCCTTAACGGCCTCTTTTCAAGTCTAAGTGTGATTTTTCCAAATTATCGTCATACTCTCATACCGGGAGTTCGGGGACTACGCGGTCAGTTCCTACAAGTTACATTCGTCCCGTCCGAGGTGTTCGTGCCTCCTCCGGGGTCGTTTGGGGGCTGGTTCAGGTTTTCACCCCTTAACGGCCTGTTTTCAAGTCTAAGTGTGATTTTTACAATTTATCGACATACTCTAATTTCGGGAGTCCCGGGACTACGCGGTCAGTTCCTACAAGTTACATTGGTCCCTATGAGGTGTTCGTGCCTCCGACGGGGTCGTTTGGGGGCTGGTTTGGGTTTTCAACCCTTAACGGCATGTTTTCAAGTCTAAGTGAGATTTTTACAAATTCAGGTCATACACTCAAACTGAGAGTCCCGGGATTACGCGGTCAGTTGATACAAGTTACTTTGGTCCCGTGCGAGTTGTTCGTGCCTCCGACGGGGTCATATGGGGGCTGGTTTGGGTTTTCAAACCTTAACGGCATGTTTTCAAGTCTAAGTGAGATTTTTACAAATTCAGGTCATACACTCAAACTGAGAGTCCCGGGACTACGCGGTCAGTTGATACAAGTTACATTGTTCCCGTGCAAGGTGTTCCTGCCTCCTACGGGGTCGTTTGGGCGCTGGTTCAGGTTTACACCCCTTAACGGCCTGTTTTCAAGTCTAACTGTGATTTTTGCAAATTACAGTCATACTCTCAAACCGGGAGTCCCGGGACTACGCGGTCAGTTCCTATAAGTTGCATTGGTCCCGTGCGAGGTGTTCGTGCCTCCTACAGGGTCGTTTGGGGGCTGGTTTGGGTTTTCACCCCTTAACGGCATGTTTTCAAGTGTAAGTGTGATTTTTGCAAATTGTCATCATACCCTCAAACCCGGAGTCCCGGGACTACGCGATCAATTCTTACAAGTTACATTGGTCCCGTGCGAGGTGTTCGTGCCTCCTACAGGGTCGTTTGGGGGCTGGTTCGGATTTCCACCCCTTAACGGCCTCTTTTAAACTATAAGTGTGATTTTTGCAAATTCGGGTCATACTCTCAAACCTGGAGTCCCGGGACTACGAGGTCAGTTCCTACAAGCTAAATTGGTCCGGTGCGAGGTGTTCGTGCCTCCTACGGGGTCGTTTGGGGGCTGGTTCGAGTTTTCACCCCTTAACGGACTATATTCAAGTCTAAGTGTGATTTGTGTAAATTATCATCATACTATCATACTAGGATTCCCGAGACTACGCGGTCAGTTCCTACAAGTTACATTGGTCCCGTGCGAGGTGTTCGTGCCTCCTACGGGGTCGTTTGGGGACTGGTTCGGATTTTCACCCCTTAACGGCCTGTTTTAAAGCCTAAGTGTGATGTTTACAAATTATCATCATACTCTCAAACCGGGGGTCCTGAAACTACGCGGTCAGTTCCTACATGTTACATTGATCCCATGCGAGGTGTTCGTGCCTCCTACGGGGTCGTTTGTGGGCTGGTTTGGGTTTTCACCCCTTAACGGCCTGTTTTCTTGTCTAAGTGTGATTTTTGAAAATTTTCGTCATACTCTCAATCTCGGAGTCCCGAGACTACGCGGTCATTTCCTACAAGTTACATTGGTCCCGTGCGAGGTGTTCGTGCCTCCTACGGGGTCGTTTGGGGGCTGGTTCGGATTTTCATCCCTTAACGGCCTATTTTCATGTCTAAGTGTGATTTTTGTAAATTATCATCATACTCTCATACCGAGAGTCTCGGGACTACGCGGTCAGTTCTTAGAAGTTACATTGGTCCTCTACGAGCTGTTCGTGCCTCCTCCGGGGTCACTTGGGGGTTGGTTCGGGTTTTCACCCCTTAACGGCCTGTTTTCAAGTCTAAGTGTGATTTTTACAAATTATAGTCATACTCTCACACTGGGAGTCCCGGGACTACGCGGTCAGTTCCTACAAGTTACATTGGTCCCCTACGAGGTGTTTGTGCCTCTTACGGGGTCGTTTGGGGGCTGGTTCAGGTTTTCACCCCATAACGACCTATTTTCAAGTCTAAATGTGATTTTTGCAAATTTGGGTGATTCCCTCAAATCGGGAGTCCCGGGACTACGCGGTCAGTTCCTACAAGTTACATTGGTCCCGTACGAGGTGTTCGTGCCTCCTACGGGGTCGTTTGGGGGCTGGTTCAGATTTTCACCCCTTAACGGCCTCTTTTCAAGTCTAAGTGTGATTTTTGCAAATTATCGTCATACTCTCATACAGGAAGTCTGGGGACTACGCGGTCAGTTCCTACAAGTTACATTCATCCCGTTCGAGGTGTTCGTGCCTCCTCCGGGGTCATTTGGGGGCTGGTTCAGGTTTTCACCCCTTAACGGCCTGTTTTCAAGTCTAAGTGTGATTTTTACAATTTATCGACATACTCTCATTTCGGGAGTCCCGGGACTACGCGGTCAGTTCCTACAAGTTACATTGGTCCCTATGAGGTGTTCGTGCCTCCGACGGGGTCGTTTGGGGGCTGGTTTTGGTTTTCACCCCTTAACGGCCTGTTTTCAAGTGTAGGTGTGATTTTTGCAAATTGTCAACATACCGTCAAACCCGGATTCCCGGGACTACGCGATCAATTCTTACAAGTTACATTGGTCCCGTGCGAGGTGTTCGTGCCTCCTACAGGGTCGTTTGGGGGCTAGTTCGGATTTCCACCACTTAATGGCCTGTTTTAAACTATAAGTGTGATTTTTGCAAATTCGGGTCATATTCTCAAACCGGGAGTCCCGGGACTAAGAGGTCAGTTCCTACAAGTTACATTGGTCCGGTGCGAGGTGTTCGTGCCTCCTACGGGGTCGTTTGGGGGCTGGTTCGGGTTTTCACCCCTTAACGGACTATATTCAAGTCTAAGTGTGATTTGTGTGAATTATCTTCATACTATCATACTAGGATTCCCGAGACTACGCGATCAGTTCCTACAAGTTACAATGGTCCCGTGCGAGGTGTTCGTGCCTCCTACGGGGTCGTTTGGGGACTGGTTCGGATTTTCACCCCTTAACGGCCTGTTTTAAAACCTAAGTGTGATTTTTACAAATTATCATCATACTCTCAAACCGGTCGTCCTAGAACTACGCGGTCAGTTCCTACATGTTACATTGATCCCATGCGAGGTGTTCATGCCTCCTACGGGGTCGTTTGTGGGATGGTTTGGGTTTTCACCCCTTAACGACCTGTTTTCAAGTCTAAGTGTGATTTTTGCAAATTGTCATCATACTCTCAATATCAGAGTCCCGGGACTACGTGGTCTGTTCCTACAAGTTGCATTGGTCCCGTGCGAGGTGTTCGAGCCTCCTACGGGGTCGTTTGGGGACTGGTTCGGATTTTCACCCCTTAACGGCATGTTTTAAAACCTAAGTGTGATGTTTACAAATTATCATCATACTCTCAAACCGGGGGTCCTGAAACTACGCGGTCAGTTCCTACATGTTACCTTGATACCATGCGAGGTGTTCATGCCTCCTACGGGGTCGTTTGCAGGCTGGTTTGGGTTTTCACCCCTTAACGACCTGTTTTCTTGTCTAAGTGTGATTTTTGAAAATTTTCGTCATACTCTCAATCTCGGAGTCCCGAGACTACGCGGTCATTTCCTACAAGTTACATTGGTCCCGTGCGAGGTGTTCGTGCCTCCTACGGGGTCGTTTGGGGGCTGGTTCGGATTTTCATACCTTAACGGCCTGTTTTCAAGTCTAAGTGTGATTTTTGTAAATTATCATCATACTCTCATACCGAGAGTCTCGGGACTACGCGGTCAGTTCTTAGAAGTTACATTGGTCCCCTACGAGGTGTTCGTGCCTCCTCCGGGGTTGCTTGGGGGTTGGTTCGAGTTTTTACCCTTTAACGACCGGTTTTCAAGTCTAAGTGTGATTTTTACAAATTATCGTCATACTCTCACACTGGGAGTTCCGGGACTACGCGGTCAGTTCCTACAAGTTACATTGGTCCCCTACGAGGTGTTTGTGCCTCTTACGGGGTCGTTTGGGGGCTGGTTCAGGTTTTCACCCCATAACGGCCTATTTTCAAGTCTAAATGTGATTTTTGCAAATTTGGGTGATTCTCTCAAACCGGGAGTCCCGGGACTACGTGGTAAGTTGCTACAAGTTACATTGGTCCCGTGCGAGGTGTTCATGCCTCCTACGGGGTCGTTTGGGGACTGTTTCGGGTTTTGACCCCTTAACGGCCTGTTTTTAAGTCTAAGTGTGAGTTTTGCAAATTATCATCATACTCTCAAACCGAGAGACCCGAGACTACGCGGTCAGTTCCTACGAGGTACACTGGTCCCCTACGAGGTGTTCGTGCCTCTTACGGGCTTGTTTGGGGGCTGGTTCGGGTTTTCACCCCTTAACGGCCTGTTTTCAAGTCTAAGTGTGATTTTTACACATTATCGTCTTACTCTCATACCGGGAGCCCCAGGACTACGCGGTCAGTTTTTACAAGTTACATCGGTCCCCTACGAGGTGTTCGTGCCTCCTACGGGGTCGTTTGGGGGCTGGTTAGGGTTTTCACCCCTTAACGGCCTGTTTTCAAGTCAAAGTGTTATTTTTGCAAATTCGTCTCATACTCTCAAACCGGGAGTCCCGGGACTACGCGATCAGTTACTACAAGTTACAATGGTCCCGTGCGAGGTGTTCGTGCCTCCTACGGGGTCGTTTGGGGACTGGTTCGGGTTTTCACCCCTTAACAGCCTATTTTCAAGTCTAAGTGTGAGTTTTGCAAATTATCAACATACTCTCAAACCGAGATTCTCGGGACTACGCGGTCAGTTCCTAAAAGTTATGTTGGTCCGGTGCGAGGAGTTCGTGCCTCCTACTTGGTCGTTTGGGGGCTAGTTTGGGTTTTCACACCTTAACGGCCTGTTTTCAAGTCTAAGTGTCATTTTTGCAAATTATCATCATGCTCTCATACCGGGAGTCCCGGGACTACGCGATCAGTTCCTACAAGTTACATTGGTCCCGTGCGTGGTGTTCATTCCTCCTACGGGGTCGTTTGGGTACTTGTTCGGATTTTCACCCCTTGACGGCCTATTTTCAAGCCTAAGTGTGATTTTTGCAAATTATCGTCATA
Source organism: Sambucus nigra (assembly GCA_949130495.1). Classification (NCBI taxonomy): domain Eukaryota; kingdom Viridiplantae; phylum Streptophyta; class Magnoliopsida; order Dipsacales; family Adoxaceae; genus Sambucus; species Sambucus nigra. The sequence continues at coordinate 342,729,063 of OX422207.1, read as the reverse complement.
CTCTCAAACCGGGAGTCCCAGAACTACGCGGTCACATCCTACAAGTTACATGTGTCCCGTACGAGGTGTTCGTGCCTCCTCCGGGGTCGTTTGGGGGCTCGTTCTGGTTTTCACCCCTTAACGGCCTGTTTTCAAGTCTAAAATTGATTTTTGCAAATTATCATCATACTCTCATACCGGGAGTCCGGGGACTATGCGGTCAGTTCCTACAAGTTACATTCGTCCCGTCCGAGGTGTTCGTGCCTCCTCCGGGGTCGTTTGGGGGCTGGTTCTGGTTTTCACCCCTTAACGGCCTGTTTTCAAGTCTAAGTGTGATTTTTACAATTTATCGACATACTCTCATTTCGGGAGTCCCGGGACTACGCGGTCAGTTCCTACAAGTTACATTGGTCCCTACGAGGTGTTCGTGCCTCCGCCGGGGTCGTTTGGGGGCTGGTTTGGGTTTCCACCCCTTAACGGCATGTTTTCAAGTCTAAGTGAGATTTTTAGAAATTCAGGTCATACTCTTAAACTGAGAGTCCCGGGACTACGCGGTCAGTTGATACAAGTTACATTGGTCCCGTGCGAGGTGTTCGTGCCTCCTACGGGGTCGTCTGGGGACTGGTTCAGGTTTTCACCCCTTAACGGCCTATTTTCAAGTCTAAGTGTGATTTTTGCAAATTATCATCATACTCTCAAACCGACATTCCCGGGACTACGCGGTGAGTTCCTACGAGTTACATTGTTCCCGTGCGAGGTGTTCGTGCCTCCTACGGGGTCGTTTGGGCGCTGGTTCGGGTTTGCACCCCTTAACGGCCTGTTTTCAAGTGTAAGTGTGATTTTTGAAAATTGTCATCATATCCTCAAACCCGGAGTCCCGGGACTACGCGGTCAAATCCTACAAGTTACATTGGTCCCGTGCGAGGTGTTCGTGCCTCCTACAGGGTCGTTTGGGGGTTGGTTCGGATTTCCACCCCTTAACGGCCTGCTTTAAACTATAAGTGTGATTTTTACAAATTCGGGTCATACTCTCAAACCGGGAGACCCCGGACTAAGAGGTCAGTTCCTACAAGTTACATTGGTCCGGTGCGAGGTGTTCGTGCCTCCTACGGGGTCGTTTGAGGGCTGGTTCAGGTTTTCACCCCTTAACGGATTATATTTAAGTCTGAGTGTGATTTTTGTAAATTATCTTCATACTATCATACTAGGATTCCCGGGACTACGCGGTCAGTTCCTACAAGTTACATTGGTCCCGTGCGAGGTGTTCGTGCCTCCTACGGGGTCGTTTGGGGACTGGTTCGAATTTTCACCCCTTAACGGCCTGTTTTAAAACCTAAGTGTGATTTTTGAAAATTATCATCATACTCTCATATCGGGAGTCCCGGGATTACGCGGTCAGTTCCTACAAGTTATATTCGTCCCGTCCGAGGTGTTCGTGCCTCCTCCGGGGTCGTTTGGGGGCTGGTTCGGGTTTTCACCCCTTAACGGCCTGTTTTCAAGTCTAAGTGTGATGTTTATAATTTATCGACATACTCTCATTTTGGGAGTCCCGGGACTACGAGGTCAGCTCCTACAAGTTACATTGGTCCCCTATGAGGTGTTCGTGTCTCCGACGGGGTCGTTTGGGGGTTGGTTTGGGTTTTCACCCCTTAACGGCATGTTTTCAAGTCTAAGTGAGATTTTTACAAATTCAAGTCATACTCTCAAACTGAGAGTCCCGGGACTACGCGGTCAGTTGATACAAGTTACATTGGTCCCGTGCGAGGTGTTCGTGCCTCCTACGGGGTCGTCTGGGGACTGGTTCGAGTTTTCACCCCTTAACGGCCTGTTTTCAAATCTAAGTGTGATTTTTGCAATTTATCATCATACTCTCAAACCGACATTCCCGGGACTACGCGGTGAGTTCCAACGAGTTACATTGTTACTGTGCGAGGTGTTCGTGCCTCCTACGGGGTCGTTTGGGCACTAGTTCGGGTTTTCACCCCTTAACGACCTATTTTCAAGTGTAAGTGTGATTTTTGCAAATTGTCATCATACCCTCAAACCCGGAGTCCCGGGACTACGCAGTCAATTCCTACAAGTTACATTGGTCCCGTGCGAGGTGTTCGTGCCTCCTACAGGGTCGTTTGGGGGCTGGTTCGGATTTCCACCCCTTAACGGCCTGTTTTAAACTATAAGTGTTATTTTTGCAAATTTGGGTCATACTCTCAAACCAGGAGTCCCGGGACTAAGAGGTCAGTTCCTACAAGTTACATTGGTCCGGTGCGAGGTGTTCGTGCCTCCTACGGGGTCGTTTGGGGGCTGGTTCGGGTTTTCACCCCTTAACGGACTATATTCAAGTCTAAGTGTGATTTTTTTAAATTATCTTCATACTATCATACTAGGATTCCCGGGACTACGCAGTCAGTTCCTACAAGTTACATTGGTCCCGTGCGGGGTGTTCGTGCCTCCTACGGGGTCGTTTGGGGACTGATTCGGATTTTCACCCCTTAACGGCCTGTTTTAAAACCTAAGTGTGATTTTTACAAATTATCGTCATACTCTCAAACCGGGAGTCCTGGAACTACGCGCTCAGTTCCTACATGTTACATTGATCCCATGCGAGGTGTTCGTGCCTCCTACGGGGTCGTTTGCGGGATGGTTTGCGTTTTCACCCCTTAACGGCCAGTTTTAAAGTCTAAGTGTGATTTTTGCAAATTGTCGTCATACTCTCAATCTCAGAGTCCCGGGACTACGCGGTCAGTTCCTACAAGTTGCATTGGTCCCGTGCGAGGTGTTCGTGCCTCCTACGGGGTCATTTGGGGGCTGGTTCAGATTTTCACCCCTTAACGGCCTCCTTTCAAGTCTAAGTGTGATTTTTGCAAATTATCATCATACTCTCATACCGGGAGTCCCGGGACTACGCGGTCAGTTCCTACAAGTTACATTGGTCCCGTCCGAGGTGTTCTTACCTCCTCCGGGGTCATTTTGGGGCTGGTTCGGGTTTTCAACCCTTAACAGCCTGTTTTCAAGTCTAAGTGTGATTTTTACAATTTATCGACATACTCTCATTTTGGGAGTCCCGGGACTACGCGGTCACTTCCTACAAGTTACATTGGTCCCCTATGAGGTGTTCGTGCCTTCGACGGGGTCGTTTGGGGGATGGTTCGGGTTTTCACCCCTTAACGGCATGTTTTCAAGTCTAACTTAGATTTTTACAAATTCGGGTCATTCTCTCAAACCGAGAGTCCCGGGACTACGCGGTCAGTTGATACAACTTACATTGGTCCCGTGCGAGGTGTTCGTGCCTCCTACGGGGTCGTCTGGGGACTGGTTCGAGTTTTCACCCCTTAAAGGCCTGTTTTCAAGTCTAAGTGTGATTTTTGCAAATTATCATCATACTCTCATACCGGGAGTCCTGGGACTACGCGGTCAGTTCCTACAAGTTAGATTGGTCCCGTGCGAGGAGTTCGTGCCTCCGATGGGGTCGTTTGGGGGCTGGTTTGGGTTTTCACCCCTTAATGGCATGTTTTCAAGTCTAAGTGAGATTTTTACAAATTATCGTCATACTCTCACACTGGGAGTCCCGGGACTTCGCGGTCAGTTCCTACAAGTTACATTGGTCCCCTATGAGTTGTTTGTGCCTCTTACGGGGTCGTTTGGGGGCTGGTTCAGGTTTTCATCCCTTAACGGCCTATTTTCAAGTCTAAATGTGATTTTTGCAAATTTGGGTGATTCTCTCAAACCGGGAGTCCCGGGACTACGTGGTGAGTTGCTACAAGTTACATTGGTCCCGTGCGAGGTGTTCATGCCTCCTACGGGGTCATTTGGGGACTGGTTCGGGTTTTCACCCCTTAACGGCCTGTTTTTAAGTCTAAGTGTGAGTTTTGCAAATTATCATCATACTCTCAAACCGAGAGACCCGAGACTACGCGGTCAGTTCCTACGAGTTACACTGGTCCCCTACGAGGTGTTCGTGCCTCTTACGGGCTTATTTGGGGGCTAGTTTGGGTTTTCACCCCTTAACGGCCGATTTTCAAGTCTAAGTGTGATTTTTACAAATTATAGTCTTGCTCTCATACCGGGAGTCCCGGGACTACGCGGTCAGTTTTTACAAGTTACATCGGTCCCCTACGAGGTGTTCGTGCCTCCTACGGGGTCGTTTGGGGGCTGGTTCGGGTTTTCACCCCTTAACGGCCTGTTTTCAAGTCAAAGTGTTATTTTTGCAAATTCATCTCATACTCTCAAACCGGGAGTCCCGGGACTACGCGATCAGTTACTACAAGTTACAATGGTCCCGTGCGAGGTGTTCGTGCCTCCTACGGGGTCGTTTGGGGACTGGTTCGGGTTTTCACCCCTTAACGGCCTATTTTCAAGTCTAAGTGTGGGTTTTGCAAATTATCAACATACTCTCAAACCGAGATTCTCGGGACTACGCGGTCAGTTCCTACAAGTTATGTTGGTCCGGTGCGAGGAGTTCGTGCCTCCTACGGGGTCGTTTGGGGGCTGGTTTGGGTTTTCACCCCTTAACAGCCTGTTTTCAAGTCTAAGTGTCATTTTTGCAAATTATCATCATGCTCTCATACCAGGAGTCCTGGGACTACGTGATCAGTTCCTACAAGTTACATTGGTCCCGTGCATGGTGTTCATTCCTCCTACGGGGTCGTTTGGGTACTAGTTCGGATTTTCACCCCTTGACGGCCTATTTTCAAGCCTAAGTGTGATTTTTGCAAATTATCGTCATACTCTCAAACTGGGAGTCTCGGAACTACGCGGTCAGTTCCTACAAGTTACATTGGTCCCGTACGAGGTGTTCGTGCCTCCTACGGGGTCGTTTGGGAGATGGTTCGGATTTTCACCCCTTAACGACCTGTTTTCAAGTCTAAGTGTGATTTTTGCAAATTATCATCATACTCTCATACCGGGAGTCCGGGGACTACGCGGTCAGTTCCTACAAGTTACATTCGTCCCGTCCGAGGTGTTCGTGCCTCCTCCGGGGTCGTTTGGGGGCTGGTTCTGGTTTTCACCCCTTAACGGTGTGTTTTCAAGTCTAAGCATGATTTTTACAATTTATCGACATACTCTCATTTCGGGAGTCCCGGGACTACGCGGTCAGTTGCTACAAGTTACATTGGTCCCTATGAGGTGTTCGTGCCTCCGACGGGCTCGTTTGGGGGTTGGTTTGGGTTTTCACCCCTTAACGGAATGTTTTCAAGTCTAAGTGAGATTTTTAGAAATTCAGGTCATACTCTCAAACTGAGAGTCCCGGGACTACGCGGTCAGTTGATACAAGTTACATTGGTCCCGTGCGAGGTGTTCGTGCCTCCTACGGGGTCGTCTGGGGACTGGTTCGGGTTTTCACCCCTTAACGGCCTGTTTTCAAGTCTAAGTGTGATTTTTGCAAATTATCATCATACTTTCAAACCGACATTCCCGGGACTACGCGGTGAGTTCATACGAGTTACATTGTTCCCGTGCGAGGTGTTCGTGCCTCCTATGGGGTCGTTTGGGCGCTGGTTCGGGTTTGCACCCCTCAACGGCCTGTTTTCAAGTGTAAGTGTGATTTTTGCAAATTGTCATCATACCCTCAAACCCGGAGTCCCGGGACTACGCGGTCAATTCCTACAAGTTACATTGGTCCCGTGCGAGGTGTTCGTGCCTCCTACAGGGTCGTTTGGGGGTTGGTTCGGATTTCCACCCCTTAACGGCCTGTTTTAAACTATAAGTGTGATATTTGCAAATTCGGGTCATACTCTCAAACCGGGAGACCCGGGACTAAGAGGTCAGTTCCTACAAGTGACATTGGTCCGGTGCGAGGTGTTCGTGCCTCCTACGGGGTCGTTTGGGGGCTGGTTCGGGTTTTCACCCCTTAACGGACTATATTCAATTCTAACTGTGATTTTTGTAAATTATCTTCATACTATCATACTAGGATTCTCGGGAGTACGCGGTCAGTTCCCATAAGTTACATTGGTCCCGTGCGAGGTGTTCGTGCCTCCTACGGGGTCGTTCGGGGACTGGTTCGGATTTTCACCCCTTAACGGCCTGTTTTAAAACCTAAGTGTGATTTTTGAAAATTATCGTCATACTCTCATACCGGGAGTCCCGGGACTACGCTGTCAGTTCCTACAAGTTCATTCGTCCCGTCCGAGGTGTTCGCGCCTCCTCCGGGGTCGTTTGGGGGCTGGTTCGGGTTTTCACCCCTTAACGGCCTGTTTTCAAGTCTAAGTGTGATTTTTATAATTTATCGACATACTCTCATTTCGGGAGTCCCGGGACTACGAGGTCAGATCCTACAAGTTACATTGGTCCCCTATGAGGTGTTCGTGCCTCCGATGGGGTCGTTTGGAGGATGGTTTGGGTTTTCACCCCTTAACGGCATGTTTTCAAGTCTAAGTGAGATTTTTACAAATTCAAGTCATACTCTCAAACTGAGAGTCCCGGGACTACGCGGTCAGTTGATACAAGTTACATTGGTCCCGTGCGAGGTGTTCGTGCCTCGTACGGGGTCGTCTGGGGACTGGTTCAGGTTTTCACCACTTAACGGCCTGTTTTCATGTCTAAGTGTGATTTTTGCAAATTATCATCATACTCTCAAACCGACATTCCCGGGACTACGCGGTGAGTTTCTACGAGTTACATTGTTCCCGTGCGAGGTGTTCGTGCCTCCTACGGGGTCGTTTGGGCGCTGGTTCAGGTTTGCACCCCTTAACGGCCTATTTTCAAGTGTAAGTGTGATTTTTGCAAATTGTCATAATACCCTCAAACCCGGAGTCCCGGGACTACGCGGTCAATTCTTATAAGTTACATTGGTCCCGTGCGAGGTGTTCGTGCCTCCTACAGGGTCGTTTGGGGGCTGGTTCGGATTTCCACCCCTTAACGGCCTGTTTTAAACTATAAGTGTGATTTTTGCAAATTTGGGTCATACTCTCAAACCAGGAGTCCCGGGACTAAGAGGTCAGTTCCTATAAGTTACATTGGTCCGGTGCGAGGTGTTCGTGCCTCCTACGGGGTCGTTTGGGGGCTAATTCGGGTTTTCACCCCTTAACAGACTATATTCAAGTCTAAGTGTGATTTTTTTAAATTATCTTCATACTATCATACTAGGATTCCCGGGACTACGCAGTCAGTTCCTACAAGTTACATTGGTCACGTGCGGGGTGTTCGTGCCTCCTATGGGGTCGTTTGGGGACTGGTTCGGATTTTCACACCTTAACGGCCTGTTTTAAAACCTAAGTGTGATTTTTACAAATTATCGTCATACTCTCAAATCGGGAGTCCTGAAACTACGCGGTCAGTTCCTACATGTTACATTGATCCCATGCGAGGTGTTCGTGCCTCCTACGGGGTCATTTTCGGGATGGTTTGCATTTTCACCCCTTAACGGCCTGTTTTCAAGTCTAAGTGTGATTTTTGCAAATTGTCATCATACTCTCAATCTCGGAGTCCCGTGCGAGGTGTTCATGCCTCCTACGGGGTCGTTTGGGGGCTAGTTCAGATTTTCACCCCTTAACGGCCTCCTTTCAAGTCTAAGTGTGATTTTTGCAAATTATCGTCATACTCACATACCGGGAGTCCCGGGACTACGCGGTCAGTTCCTACAAGTTACATTGGTCCCATCCGAGGTGTTCGTGCCTCCTCCGGGGTCGTTTGGGGGCTGGTTCGGGTTTTCACCCCTTAACAGCCTGTTTTCAAGTCTAAGTGTGATTTTTTCAATTTATCGACATACTCTCATTTCGGGAGTCCCGGGACTACGCGGTCAGTTCCTATAAGTTACATTGTTCCCCTTTGAGGTGTTCGTGCCTCCGACGGGGTCGTTTGGGGGCTGGTTCAGGTTTTCACCCCTTAACGGCATGTTTTCAAGTCTAACTGAGATTTTTACAAATTCGGGTCATACTCTCAAATCGAGAGTCCCGGGACTACGCGATAATTAGATACAACTTACATTGGTCCCGTGCGAGGTGTTCGTGCCTCCTACGGGGTCGTCTGGGGACTGGTTCGGGTTTTCACTCCTTAACGGCCTGTTTTCAAGTCTAAGTGTGATTTTTGCAAATTATCATCATACTCTCATACCGGGAGTCCTGGGACTATGCGGTCAGTTCCTACAAGCTAGATTGGTCCCGTACGAGGAGTTCGTGCCTCCGATGGGGTCGTTTGGGGGCTGGTTTCGGTTTTCACCCCTTAACGGCATGTTTTCAAGTCTAAGTGAGATTTTTACAAATTCAAGTCATACTCTCAAACTGAGAGTCCCGGGACTACGCGGTCAGTTGATACAAGTTACATTGGTCCCGTGCGAGGTGTTCGTTCCTCCTACGGGGTCGTCTGGGGACTGGTTCGGGTTTTCACCCCTTAACGGCCTGTTTTTAAGTCTAAGTGTGATTTTTGCAAATTATCATCATACTCTCAAACCGACATTCCCATGACTACGCGGTGAGTTCCTACGAGTTACATTGTTCCCGTGCGAGGTGTTCGTGCCTCCTACGGGGTCGTTTGGGCGCTGGTTCGGGTTTGCACCCCTTAACGACCTGTTTTCAAGTGTAAGTGTGATTTTTTCAAATTGTCATCATACCCTCAAACCCGGAGTCCCGGGACTACGCGGTTAGTTCCTACAAGTTGCATTGGTCCCGTGCGAGGTGTTCGTGCCTCCTACGGGGTCGTTTGGGGGCTGGTTCAGATTTTCACCCCTTAACGGCCTCCTTTCAAGTCTAAGTGTGATTTTTGCAAATTATCATCATACTCACATACCGGGAGTCCCGGGACTACGCGGCCAGTTCCTACAAGTTACATTGGTCCCATCCGAGGTGTTCGTGCCTCCTCCGGGGTCGTTTGGGGGCTGGTTCGGGTTTTCACCCCTTAACAGCCTGTTTTCAAGTCTAAGTGTGATTTTTACAATTTATCGACATACTCTCATTTCGGGAGTCCTGGGACTACGCGGTCAGTTCCTACAAGTTACATTGGTCCCCTTTGAGGTGTTCGTGCCTCCGACGGGGTCGTTTGGGGGCTGGTTCAGGTTTTCACCCCTTAACGGCATGTTTTCAAGTCTAACAGAGATTTTTACAAATTCGGGTCATACTCTCAAACCGAGAGTCCCGGGACTACGCGGTCAGTTGATACAACTTACATTGGTCCCGTGCGAGGTGTTCGTGCCTCCTACGGGGTCGTTTGGGGGCTGGTTCGGATTTCCACCCCTTGACGACCTGTTTTAAACTATAAGTGTGATTTTTGCAAATTCGGGTCATACTCTCAAACCGAGAGTCCCGGGACTACGCGGTGAGTTCCTACGAGTTACATTGTTCCCGTGCGAGGTGTTCGTGCCTCCTACGGGGTCGTTTGGGCGCTGGTTCGGGTTTTCACCCCTTAACGGACTATATTCAAGTCTAAGTGTGATTTTTTTTTAAATTATCTTCATACTATCATACTAGGATTCCCGGGACTACGCGGTCAGTTCCTACAAGTTACATTGGTCCCGTGTGAGGTGTTCGTGCCTCCTACGGGGTCGTTTGGGGACTGGTTCGGATTTTCACCGCTTAACGGCCTGTTTTAAAATCGAAGTGTGATTTTTACAAATTATCGTCATACTCTCAAACCGGGAGTCCTGGAACTAAGCGGTCAGTTCCTACAGGTTACATTGATCCCATGCGAGGTGTTCGTGCCTCCTACGGGGTCGTTTGCGGGATGGTTTGCGTTTTCACCCCTTAACGACCTATTTTCAAGTCTAAGTGTGATTTTTGCAAATTGTCGTCATACTCTCAATCTCGAAGTCCCGGGACTACGCGGTCAGTTCCTACAAGTTGCATTGGTCCCGTGCGAGGTGTTCTATCCTCCTACGGGGTCGTTTGGGGGCTGGTTCAGATTTTCACCCCTTAACGGCCTCCTTTCAAGTCTAAGTGTGATTTTTGCAAATTATCGTCATACTCTCATACCGAGAGTCCCGGGACTACGCGGTCAGTTCCTACAAGTTACATTGGTCCCGTCCGAGGTGTTCGTGCATCCTCCGGTGTCGTTTGGGGGCTGGTTCGGGTTTTCACCCTTTAACAGACTGTTTTCAAGTCTAAGTGTGATTTTTACAATTTATCGACATACTATCATTTCGGGAGTCCCGGGACTACGCGGTCAGTTCCTACAAGTTACATTGGTCCCCTATGAGGTGTTCGTGCCTCCGACGGGGTCGTTTGGGGTCTGGTTCGGGTTTTCACCCCTTAACGACATGTTTTCAAGTAAAACTGAGATTTTTACAAATTTGGGTCATACTCTCAAACCGAGAGTCCCGGGACTACGCGGTCAGTTGATACAACTTACATTGGTCCTGTGCGAGGTGTTCGTGCCTCCTACGGGGTCGTCTGGGGACTGGTTCGAGTTTTCACCCCTTAACGGCCTGTTTTCAAGTCTAAGTGTGATTTTTGCAAATTATCATCATACTCTCAAACCGACATTCCCGGGACTACGCGGTGAGTTCCTACTAGTTACATTGGTCCCGTGTGAGGTGTTCGTGCCTCCTACGAGGTCGTTTGGGCGCTGGTTTGGGTTTGCACCCCTAAACGGCCTGTTTTCAAGTCTAACTGTGATTTTTGCAAATTACAGTCATACTCTCAAATCGGGAGTCCCGAGACTACACGGTCAGGTCCTACAAGTTACATTGGTCCCGTGCGAGGTGTTCGTGACTCCGACAGGGTCATTTGGGGGCTGGTTTGGGTTTTCACCCCTTAACGGCCTGTTTTCAAGTCTAAGTGTGATTTTTGCAAATTGTCATCATACCCTCAAACCCGGAGTCCTGAGACTATGCGGTCAATTCCTACAAGTTACATTGGTCCTGTGCGAGGTGTTCGTGCCTCCTACAGGGTCGTTTGGGGGCTGGTTCGGATTTTCACCCCTTAACGGCCTGTTTTAAACTATAAGTGTGATTATTGCAAATTCGGGTCATACTCTCAAACCGGGAGTCCCGAGACTAAGAGGTCAGTTCCTACAAGTTACATTGGTCCGGTGCGAGGTGTTCGTGCCTCCTACGGGGTCGTTTGGGGGCTGGTTCGGGTTTTCACCCCTTAACGGACTATTTTCAAGTCTAAGTGTGATTTTTGTAAATTATCGTCATACTATCATACCGGGAGTCCCGGGACTATGCGGTCAGTTCCTACAAGTTACATTGGTCCCGTGCGAGGTGTTTGTGCCTCCTACGGGGTCGTTTGGGGACTGGTTCGGGTTTTCACCCCTTAACGGCCTGTATTCAAGTCTAAGTGTTATTTTTGCAAATTCGGGTCATACTCTCAAACCGAGAGTCCCGGGACTACGCGGTCAGTTCCTACCAGTAACATTGGTCCCGTGCGAGGTGTTCGTGCCTCCTACGGGGTCATTTGGGGACTGGTTCGGGTTTTTACCCCTTAACGGCCTGTTTTCAAGTCTAAGTGTGATTTTTGCAAACTGTCGTCATACTCTCAATCTCGGAGTCCCGGGACTACGCGGTCTATTCCTATAAGTTACATTGGTCCCATGCGAGGTGTTCGTGCCCCCTACGGGGTCGTTTGGGGGCTGGTTCGGATTTTCATCCCTTAACAGCCTGTTTTCAAGTCTAAGTGTGATTTTTGTAAATTATCGTCATACTCTCATACCGGGAGTCCCTGGACTATGCGGTCAGTTCTTAGAAGTTTCATTGGTCCCCTACGAGGTGTTCGTGCCTCCTTCGGGGTCGCTTAGGGGTTGGTTCTGGTTTTCACCCCTTAACGGCTTGTTTTCAAGTCTAAGTGTGATTTTTACAAATTATCATCATACTCTCATACTGGGAATCCCGGGACTACGTGGTCAGTTCCTAAAAGTTACATTGGTCCCCTACGAGGTGTTTGTGCCTCTTACGGGGTCGTTTGGGGGCTGGTTCAGGTTTTCACCCCCTAACGGCCTATTTTCAGGTCTAAATGTGATTTTTGTAAATTTTGGTGATTCTCTCAAACCAGGAGTCCCGGGACAACGTGGTCAATTGCTACAAGTTATATTGGTCCCGTGCGAGGTGTTCATGCCTCCTACGGGGTCGTTTGGGGACTGGTTCGGGTTTTCACCCCTTAACGGCCTGTTTTTATGTCTAAGTGTGAGTTTTGCAAATTATCATCATACTCTCAAATCGAGAGACCCGGGACTATGCGGTTAGTTCCTACGAGTTACACTAGTCCCCTTCGAGGTGTTCGTACCTCTTACGGGCTTGTTTGGGGGCTAGTTCGGGTTTTCACCCCTTAACGGCCTGTTTTCAAGTCTAAGTGTGATTTTTACAAATTATCGTTTTACTCTCATACCGGGAGTCCCGAGACTACGCGATCAGTTTTTACAAGTTACATTGGTCCCCTACAAGTTGTTCGTGCCTCCTATGGGGTCGTTTGGGGGCTGGTTCGGGTTTTCACCCCTTAACGGCTTGTTTTCAAGTCTAAGTGTTATTTTTGTAAATTCAGCTCATACTCTCAAACCGGGAGTCCTGGGACTACGCGATCAGTTACTACAAGTTACATTGGTCCCGTGCGAGGTGTTCGTGCCTCCTACGGGGTCGTTTGGGGACTGGTTCGGGTTTTCACCCCTTAACGGCCTGTTTTCGAGTCTAAGTGTGATTTTTGCAAATTATCGTCATACTCTCAAACCGGGATTTCCGTCACTACGCGGTGAGTTCCTACGCATTACATTGGTCCCGTACGAGGTGTTCGTGCCTCCTACGGGGTCGTTTGGGGGCTGGTTCGGGTTTTCACCCCCTAACGCCCTCTTTTCAAGTCTAATTGTGATTTTTGCAAATTATCGTCATACTCTCAAACCGGGAGTCCTGGGACTACGCGGTCAGTTATTACAAGTTCATTGGTCCCGTGTGAGTTTTGCAAATTATCGTCATACTCTCAAATCGAGATTCTCGGGACTACGCGGTCAGTTCCTAAAAGTTACGTTGGTCCCGTGCGAGGAGTTCGTGCCTCCTACGGGGTCGTTTGCGGGCTGGTTTGGGTTTTCACCCCTTAACGGCCTGTTTTCAAGTCTAAGTGTGATTTTTGCAAATTATCATCATGCTCTCATACCGGGAGTCTCGAGACTACACGATCAGTTCCTACAAGTTACATTGGTCCTGTTCGTGGTGTTCGTTCCTCCTACGGGGTCGTTTGGGTACTGGTTCGGATTTTCACCCCTTGACGGCCTATTTTCAAGCCTAAGTGTGATTTTTGCAAATTATCGTCCTGAAACTACGCGGTCAGTTCCTACATGTTACATTGATCCCATGCGAGGTGTTCGTGCCTCCTACGGGGTCTTTTGCGGGCTGGTTTGGGTTTTCACCCCTTAACGGCCTGTTTTCATGTCTAAGTGTGATTTTTGAAAATTGTCGTCATACTCTCAATCTTGGAGTCTCGAGACTACGCGGTCATTTCCTACAAGTTACATTGGTCCCGTGCGAGGTGTTCGTGCCTCCTACGGGGTCGTTTGGGGGCTGGTTCGGATTTTCATCCCTTAAGGACCTGTTTTCAAGTCTAAGTGTGATTTTTGTAAATTATCATCATAATCTCATACCGAGAGTCTCGAGACTACGCGGTCAGTTCTTAGAAGTTACATTGGTCCCCTACGAGGTGTTCGTGCCTCCTCCGGGGTCGCTTGGGGGTTGGTTCGGGTTTTCACCCCTTAATGGCCTGTTTTCAAGTCTAAGTGTGATTTTTACAAATTATCGTCATACTCTCACACTGGGAGTCCCGAGACTACGCGGTCAGTTCCTACAAGTTACATTGGTCCCCTACGAGGTGTTTGTGCCTCTTACGGGGTCGTTTGGGGGCTAGTTCAGGTTTTCACCCCTTAACGGCCTATTTTCAAGTGTAAATGTGATTTTTGCAAATTCGGGTGGTTCTCCCAAACCGGGAGTCCCGGGACTACGTGGTCCGTTGCTACAAGATACATTGGTCCCGTGCGAGGTGTTCATGCCTCCTACGGGGTCGTTTGGGAACTGGTTCGGGTTTTCACCCCTTAACGGCCTGTTTTCATGTCTAAGTGTCATTTTTGCAAATTATCATAATGCTCTCATACCGGGAGTCCCGGGACTACGGGATCAGTTCCTACAAGTTACATTGGTCCCGTGCGTGGTGTTCATTCCTCCTATGGGGTCGTTTGGGTACTAGTTCGGATTTTCACCCCTTGACGGCCTATTTTCGAGCCAAAGTGTGATTTTTGCAAATTATCGTCATACTCTCAAACCGGGAGTCCCGAAACTATGCGGTCAGTTCCTACAAGTTACATTGGTCCCGTACGAGGTGTCCGTGCCTCCTACGGGGTCGTTTGGGGGCTGGTTCGGATTTTCACCCCTTAACGGCCTCTTTTCAAGTCTAAGTGTGATTTTTCCAAATTATCGTCATACTCTCATACCGGGAGTCCGGGGACTACGCGGTCAGTTCCTACAAGTTACATTCGTCCCGTCCGAGGTGTTCGTGCCTCCTCCGGGGTCGTTTGGGGGCTGGTTCAGGTTTTCACCCCTTAACGGCCTGTTTTCAAGTCTAAGTGTGATTTTTACAATTTATCGACATACTCTAATTTCGGGAGTCCCGGGACTACGCGGTCAGTTCCTACAAGTTACATTGGTCCCTATGAGGTGTTCGTGCCTCCGACGGGGTCGTTTGGGGGCTGGTTTGGGTTTTCAACCCTTAACGGCATGTTTTCAAGTCTAAGTGAGATTTTTACAAATTCAGGTCATACACTCAAACTGAGAGTCCCGGGATTACGCGGTCAGTTGATACAAGTTACTTTGGTCCCGTGCGAGTTGTTCGTGCCTCCGACGGGGTCATATGGGGGCTGGTTTGGGTTTTCAAACCTTAACGGCATGTTTTCAAGTCTAAGTGAGATTTTTACAAATTCAGGTCATACACTCAAACTGAGAGTCCCGGGACTACGCGGTCAGTTGATACAAGTTACATTGTTCCCGTGCAAGGTGTTCCTGCCTCCTACGGGGTCGTTTGGGCGCTGGTTCAGGTTTACACCCCTTAACGGCCTGTTTTCAAGTCTAACTGTGATTTTTGCAAATTACAGTCATACTCTCAAACCGGGAGTCCCGGGACTACGCGGTCAGTTCCTATAAGTTGCATTGGTCCCGTGCGAGGTGTTCGTGCCTCCTACAGGGTCGTTTGGGGGCTGGTTTGGGTTTTCACCCCTTAACGGCCTGTTTTCAAGTGTAAGTGTGATTTTTGCAAATTGTCATCATACCCTCAAACCCGGAGTCCCGGGACTACGCGATCAATTCTTACAAGTTACATTGGTCCCGTGCGAGGTGTTCGTGCCTCCTACAGGGTCGTTTGGGGGCTGGTTCGGATTTCCACCCCTTAACGGCCTCTTTTAAACTATAAGTGTGATTTTTGCAAATTCGGGTCATACTCTCAAACCTGGAGTCCCGGGACTACGAGGTCATTTCCTACAAGTTAAATTGGTCCGGTGCGAGGTGTTCGTGCCTCCTACGGGGTCGTTTGGGGGCTGGTTCGAGTTTTCACCCCTTAACGGACTATATTCAAGTCTAAGTGTGATTTGTGTAAATTATCATCATACTATCATACTAGGATTCCCGAGACTACGCGGTCAGTTCCTACAAGTTACATTGGTCCCGTGCGAGGTGTTCGTGCCTCCTACGGGGTCGTTTGGGGACTGGTTCGGATTTTCACCCCTTAACGGCCTGTTTTAAAGCCTAAGTGTGATGTTTACAAATTATCATCATACTCTCAAACCGGGGGTCCTGAAACTACGCGGTCAGTTCCTACATGTTACATTGATCCCATGCGAGGTGTTCGTGCCTCCTACGGGGTCGTTTGTGGGCTGGTTTGGGTTTTCACCCCTTAATGGCCTGTTTTCTTGTCTAAGTGTGATTTTTGAAAATTTTCGTCATACTCTCATTCTCGGAGTCCCGAGACTACGCGGTCATTTCCTACAAGTTACATTGGTCCCGTGCGAGGTGTTCGTGCCTCCTACGGGGTCTTTTGGGGGCTGGTTCGGATTTTCATCCCTTAACGGCCTATTTTCATGTCTAAGTGTGATTTTTGTAAATTATCATCATACTCTCATACCGAGAGTCTCGGGACTACGCGGTCAGTTCTTAGAAGTTACATTGGTCCTCTACGAGCTGTTCGTGCCTCCTCCGGGGTCACTTGGGGGTTGGTTCGGGTTTTCACCCCTTAACGGCCTGTTTTCAAGTCTAAGTGTGATTTTTACAAATTATAGTCATACTCTCACACTGGGAGTCCCGGGACTACGCGGTCAGTTCCTACAAGTTACATTGGTACCCTACGAGGTGTTTGTGCCTCTTACGGGGTCGTTTGGGGGCTGGTTCAGGTTTTCACCCCATAACGGCCTATTTTCAAGTCTAAATGTGATTTTTGCAAATTTGGGTGATTCCCTCAAATCGGGAGTCCCGGGACTACGCGGTCAGTTCCTACAAGTTACATTGGTCCCGTACGAGGTGTTCGTGCCTCCTACGGGGTCGTTTGGGGGCTGGTTCAGATTTTCACCCCTTAACGGCCTCTTTTCAAGTCTAAGTGTGATTTTTGCAAATTATCGTCATACTCTCATACAGGAAGTCTGGGGACTACGCGGTCAGTTCCTACAAGTTACATTCATCCCGTTCGAGGTGTTCGTGCCTCCTCCGGGGTCATTTGGGGGCTGGTTCAGGTTTTCACCCCTTAACGGCCTGTTTTCAAGTCTAAGTGTGATTTTTACAATTTATCGACATACTCTCATTTCGGGAGTCCCGGGACTACGCGGTCAGTTCCTACAAGTTACATTGGTCCCTATGAGGTGTTCGTGCCTCCGACGGGGTCGTTTGGGGGCTGGTTTTGGTTTTCACCCCTTAACGGCCTGTTTTCAAGTGTAGGTGTGATTTTTGCAAATTGTCAACATACCGTCAAACTCGGATTCCCGGGACTACGCGATCAATTCTTACAAGTTACATTGGTCCCGTGCGAGGTGTTCGTGCCTCCTACAGGGTCGTTTGGGGGCTAGTTCGGATTTCCACCACTTAATGGCCTGTTTTAAACTATAAGTGTGATTTTTGCAAATTCGGGTCATATTCTCAAACCGGGAGTCCCGGGACTAAGAGGTCAGTTCCTACAAGTTACATTGGTCCGGTGCGAGGTGTTCGTGCCTCCTACGGGGTCGTTTGGGGGCTGGTTCGGGTTTTCACCCCTTAACGGACTATATTCAAGTCTAAGTGTGATTTGTGTAAATTATCTTCATACTATCATACTAGGATTCCCGAGACTACGCGATCAGTTCCTACAAGTTACAATGGTCCCGTGCGAGGTGTTCGTGCCTCCTACGGGGTCGTTTGGGGACTGGTTCGGATTTTCACCCCTTAACGGCCTGTTTTAAAACCTAAGTGTGATTTTTACAAATTATCATCATACTCTCAAACCGGTCGTCCTAGAACTACGCGGTCAGTTCCTACATGTTACATTGATCCCATGCGAGGTGTTCGTGCCTCCTACGGGGTCGTTTGTGGGATGGTTTGGGTTTTCACCCCTTAACGACCTGTTTTCAAGTCTAAGTGTGATTTTTGCAAATTGTCATCATACTCTCAATATCAGAGTCCCGGGACTACGTGGTCTGTTCCTACAAGTTGCATTGGTCCCGTGCGAGGTGTTCGAGCCTCCTACGGGGTCGTTTGGGGACTGGTTCGGATTTTCACCCCTTAACGGCATGTTTTAAAACCTAAGTGTGATGTTTACAAATTATCATCATACTCTCAAACCGGGGGTCCTGAAACTACGCGGTCAGTTCCTACATGTTACCTTGATACCATGCGAGGTGTTCATGCCTCCTACGGGGTCGTTTGCAGGCTGGTTTGGGTTTTCACCCCTTAACGGCCTGTTTTCTTGTCTAAGTGTGATTTTTGAAAATTTTCGTCATACTCTCAATCTCGGAGTCCCGAGACTACGCGGTCATTTCCTACAAGTTACATTGGTCCCGTGCGAGGTGTTCGTGCCTCCTACGGGGTCGTTTGGGGGCTGGTTCGGATTTTCATACCTTAACGGCCTGTTTTCAAGTCTAAGTGTGATTTTTGTAAATTATCATCATACTCTCATACCGAGAGTCTCGGGACTACGCGGTCAGTTCTTAGAAGTTACATTGGTCCCCTACGAGGTGTTCGTGCCTCCTCCGGGGTTGCTTGGGGGTTGGTTCGAGTTTTTACCCTTTAACGACCGGTTTTCAAGTCTAAGTGTGATTTTTACAAATTATCGTCATACTCTCACACTGGGAGTTCCGGGACTACGCGGTCAGTTCCTACAAGTTACATTGGTCCCCTACGAGGTGTTTATGCCTCTTACGGGGTCGTTTGGGGGCTGGTTCAGGTTTTCACCCCATAACGGCCTATTTTCAAGTCTAAATGTGATTTTTGCAAATTTGGGTGATTCTCTCAAACCGGGAGTCCCGGGACTACGTGGTAAGTTGCTACAAGTTACATTGGTCCCGTGCGAGGTGTTCATGCCTCCTACGGGGTCGTTTGGGGACTGTTTCGGGTTTTGACCCCTTAACGGCCTGTTTTTAAGTCTAAGTGTGAGTTTTGCAAATTATCATCATACTCTCAAACCGAGAGACCCGAGACTACGCGGTCAGTTCCTACGAGGTACACTGGTCCCCTACGAGGTGTTCGTGCCTCTTACGGGCTTGTTTGGGGGCTGGTTCGGGTTTTCACCCCTTAACGGCCTGTTTTCAAGTCTAAGTGTGATTTTTACAAATTATCGTCTTACTCTCATACCGGGAGCCCCAGGACTACGCGGTCAGTTTTTACAAGTTACATCGGTCCCCTACGAGGTGTTCGTGCCTCCTACGGGGTCGTTTGGGGGCTGGTTAGGGTTTTCACCCATTAACGGCCTGTTTTCAAGTCAAAGTGTTATTTTTGCAAATTCGTCTCATACTCTCAAACCGGGAGTCCCGGGACTACGCGATCAGTTACTACAAGTTACAATGGTCCCGTGCGAGGTGTTCGTGCCTCCTACGGGGTCGTTTGGGGACTGGTTCGGGTTTTCACCCCTTAACAGCCTATTTTCAAGTCTAAGTGTGAGTTTTGCAAATTATCAACATACTCTCAAACCGAGATTCTCGGGACTACGCGGTCAGTTCCTAAAAGTTATGTTGGTCCGGTGCGAGGAGTTCGTGCCTCCTACTTGGTCGTTTGGGGGCTAGTTTGGGTTTTCACACCTTAACGGCCTGTTTTCAAGTCTAAGTGTCATTTTTGCAAATTATCATCATGCTCTCATACCGGGAGTCCCGGGACTACGCGATCAGTTCCTACAAGTTACATTGGTCCCGTGCGTGGTGTTCATTCCTCCTACGGGGTCGTTTGGGTACTTGTTCGGATTTTCACCCCTTGACGGCCTATTTTCAAGCCTAAGTGTGATTTTTGCAAATTATCGTCATACTCTCAAACCGGGAGTCCCAGAACTACGCGGTCACATCCTACAAGTTACATGTGTCCCGTACGAGGTGTTCGTGCCTCCTCCGGGGTCGTTTGGGGGCTCGTTTTGGTTTTCACCCCTTAACGGCCTGTTTTCAAGTCTAAAATTGATTTTTGCAAATTATCATCATACTCTCATACCGGGAGTCCGGGGACTATGCGGTCAGTTCCTACAAGTTACATTCGTCCCGTCCGAGGTGTTCGTGCCTCCTCCGGGGTCGTTTGGGGGCTGGTTCTGGTTTTCACCCCTTAACGGCCTGTTTTCAAGTCTAAGTGTGATTTTTACAATTTATCGACATACTCTCATTTCGGGAGTCCCGGGACTACGCGGTCAGTTCCTACAAGTTACATTGGTCCCTACGAGGTGTTCGTGCCTCCGCCGGGGTCGTTTGGGGGCTGGTTTGGGTTTCCACCCCTTAACGGCATGTTTTCAAGTCTAAGTGAGATTTTTAGAAATTCAGGTCATACTCTTAAACTGAGAGTCCCGGGACTACACGGTCAGTTGATACAAGTTACATTGGTCCCGTGCGAGGTGTTCGTGCCTCCTACGGGGTCGTCTGGGGACTGGTTCAGGTTTTCACCCCTTAACGGCCTATTTTCAAGTCTAAGTGTGATTTTTGAAAATTGTCATCATATCCTCAAACCCGGAGTCCCGGGACTACGCGGTCAAATCCTACAAGTTACATTGGTCCCGTGCGAGGTGTTCGTGCCTCCTACAGGGTCGTTTGGGGGTTGGTTCGGATTTCCACCCCTTAACGGCCTGCTTTAAACTATAAGTGTGATTTTTACAAATTCGGGTCATACTCTCAAACCGGGAGACCCGGGACTAAGAGGTCAGTTCCTACAAGTTACATTGGTCCGGTGCGAGGTGTTCGTGCCTCCTACGGGGTCGTTTGAGGGCTGGTTCAGGTTTTCACCCCTTAACGGATTATATTTAAGTCTGAGTGTGATTTTTGTAAATTATCTTCATACTATCATACTAGGATTCCCGGGACTACGCGGTCAGTTCCTACAAGTTACATTGGTCCCGTGCGAGGTGTTCGTGCCTCCTACGGGGTCGTTTGGGGACTGGTTCGAATTTTCACCCCTTAACGGCCTGTTTTAAAACCTAAGTGTGATTTTTGAAAATTATCATCATACTCTCATATCGGGAGTCCCGGGACTACGCGGTCAGTTCCTACAAGTTATATTCGTCCCGTCCGAGGTGTTCGTGCCTCCTCCGGGGTCGTTTGGGGGCTGGTTCGGGTTTTCACCCCTTAACGGCCTGTTTTCAAGTCTAAGTGTGATGTTTATAATTTATCGACATACTCTCATTTTGGGAGTCCCGGGACTACGAGGTCAGCTCCTACAAGTTACATTGGTCCCCTATGAGGTGTTCGTGTCTCCGACGGGGTCGTTTGGGGGTTGGTTTGGGTTTTCACCCCTTAACGGCATGTTTTCAAGTCTAAGTGAGATTTTTACAAATTCAAGTCATACTCTCAAACTGAGAGTCCCGGGACTACGCGGTCAGTTGATACAAGTTACATTGGTCCCGTGCGAGGTGTTCGTGCCTCCTACGGGGTCGTCTGGGGACTGGTTCGAGTTTTCACCCCTTAACGGCCTGTTTTCAAATCTAAGTGTGATTTTTGCAATTTATCATCATACTCTCAAATCGACATTCCCGGGACTACGCGGTGAGTTCCTACGAGTTACATTGTTACTGTGCGAGGTGTTCGTGCCTCCTACGGGGTCGTTTGGGCACTGGTTCGGGTTTTCACCCCTTAACGACCTATTTTCAAGTGTAAGTGTGATTTTTGCAAATTGTCATCATACCCTCAAACCCGGAGTCCCGGGACTACGCAGTCAATTCCTACAAGTTACATTGGTCCCGTGCGAGGTGTTCGTGCCTCCTACAGGGTCGTTTGGGGGCTGGTTCGGATTTCCACCCCTTAACGGCCTGTTTTAAACTATAAGTGTTATTTTTGCAAATTTGGGTCATACTCTCAAACCAGGAGTCCCGGGACTAAGAGGTCAGTTCCTACAAGTTACATTGGTCCGGTGCGAGGTGTTCGTGCCTCCTACGAGGTCGTTTGGGGGCTGGTTCGGGTTTTCACCCCTTAACGGACAATATTCAAGTCTAAGTGTGATTTTTTTAAATTATCTTCATACTATCATACTAGGATTCCCGGGACTACGCAGTCAGTTCCTACAAGTTACATTGGTCCCGTGCGGGGTGTTCGTGCCTCCTACGGGGTCGTTTGGGGACTGATTCGGATTTTCACCCCTTAACGGCCTGTTTTAAAACCTAAGTGTGATTTTTATAAATTATCGTCATACTCTCAAACCGGGAGTCCTGGAACTACGCGCTCAGTTCCTACATGTTACATTGATCCCATGCGAGGTGTTCGTGCCTCCTACGGGGTCGTTTGCGGGATGGTTTGCGTTTTCACCCCTTAACGGCCAGTTTTAAAGTCTAAGTGTGATTTTTGCAAATTGTCGTCATACTCTCAATCTCAGAGTCCCGGGACTACGCGGTCAGTTCCTACAAGTTGCATTGGTCCCGTGCGAGGTGTTCGTGCCTCCTACGGGGTCATTTGGGGGCTGGTTCAGATTTTCACCCCTTAACGGCCTCCTTTCAAGTCTAAGTGTGATTTTTGCAAATTATCATCATACTCTCATACCGGGAGTCCCGGGACTACGCGGTCAGTTCCTACAAGTTACATTGGTCCCGTCCGAGGTGTTCTTACCTCCTCCGGGGTCATTTTGGGGCTGGTTCGGGTTTTCAACCCTTAACAGCCTGTTTTCAAGTCTAAGTGTGATTTTTACAATTTATCGACATACTCTCATTTTGGGAGTCCCGGGACTACGCGGTCAGTTCCTACAAGTTACATTGGTCCCCTATGAGGTGTTCGTGCCTTCGACGGGGTCGTTTGGGGGATGGTTCGGGTTTTCACCCCTTAACGGCATGTTTTCAAGTCTAACTTAGATTTTTACAAATTCGGGTCATTCTCTCAAACCGAGAGTCCCGGGACTACGCGGTCAGTTGATACAACTTACATTGGTCCCGTGCGAGGTGTTCGTGCCTCCTACGGGGTCGTCTGGGGACTGGTTCGAGTTTTCACCCCTTAAAGGCCTGTTTTCAAGTCTAAGTGTGATTTTTGCAAATTATCATCATACTCTCATACCGGGAGTCCTGGGACTACGCGGTCAGTTCCTACAAGTTAGATTGGTTCCGTGCGAGGAGTTCGTGCCTCCGATGGGGTCGTTTGGGGGCTGGTTTGGGTTTTCACCCCTTAATGGCATGTTTTCAAGTCTAAGTGAGATTTTTACAAATTATCGTCATACTCTCACACTGGGAGTCCCGGGACTTCGCGGTCAGTTCCTAAAAGTTACATTGGTCCCCTATGAGTTGTTTGTGCCTCTTACGGGGTCGTTTGGGGGCTGGTTCAGGTTTTCATCCCTTAACGGCCTATTTTCAAGTCTAAATGTGATTTTTGCAAATTTGGGTGATTCTCTCAAACCGGGAGTCCCGGGACTACGTGGTGAGTTGCTACAAGTTACATTGGTCCCGTGCGAGGTGTTCATGCCTCCTACGGGGTCATTTGGGGACTGGTTCGGGTTTTCACCCCTTAACGGCCTGTTTTTAAGTCTAAGTGTGAGTTTTGCAAATTATCATCATACTCTCAAACCGAGAGACCCGAGACTACGCGGTCAGTTCCTACGAGTTACACTGGTCCCCTACGAGGTGTTCGTGCCTCTTACGGGCTTATTTGGGGGCTGGTTTGGGTTTTCACCCCTTAACGGCCGATTTTCAAGTCTAAGTGTGATTTTTACAAATTATAGTCTTGCTCTCATACCGGGAGTCCCGGGACTACGCGGTCAGTTTTTACAAGTTACATCGGTCCCCTACGAGGTGTTCGTGCCTCCTACGGGGTCGTTTGGGGGCTGGTTCGGGTTTTCACCCCTTAACGGCCTGTTTTCAAGTCGAAGTGTTATTTTTGCAAATTCATCTCATACTCTCAAACCGGGAGTCCCGGGACTACGCGATCAGTTACTACAAGTTACAATGGTCCCGTGCGAGGTGTTCGTGCCTCCTACGGGGTCGTTTGGGGACTGGTTCGGGTTTTCACCCCTTAACGGCCTATTTTCAAGTCTAAGTGTGGGTTTTGCAAATTATCAACATACTCTCAAACCGAGATTCTCGGGACTACGCGGTCAGTTCCTACAAGTTATGTTGGTCCGGTGCGAGGAGTTCGTGCCTCCTACGGGGTCGTTTGGGGGCTGGTTTGGGTTTTCACCCCTTAACAGCCTGTTTTCAAGTCTAAGTGTCATTTTTGCAAATTATCATCATGCTCTCATACCAGGAGTCCTGGGACTACGTGATCAGTTCCTACAAGTTACATTGGTCCCGTGCATGGTGTTCATTCCTCCTACGGGGTCGTTTGGGTACTAGTTCGGATTTTCACCCCTTGACGGCCTATTTTCAAGCCTAAGTGTGATTTTTGCAAATTATCGTCATACTCTCAAACTGGGAGTCTCGGAACTACGCGGTCAGTTCCTACAAGTTACATTGGTCCCGTACGAGGTGTTCGTGCCTCCTACAGGGTCGTTTGGGAGATGGTTCGGATTTTCACCCCTTAATGACCTGTTTTCAAGTCTAAGTGTGATTTTTGCAAATTATCATCATACTCTCATACCGGGAGTCCGGGGACTACGCGGTCAGTTCCTACAAGTTACATTCGTCCCGTCCGAGGTGTTCGTGCCTCCTCCGGGGTCGTTTTGGGGCTGGTTCTGGTTTTCACCCCTTAACGGTGTGTTTTCAAGTCTAAGCATGATTTTTACAATTTATCGACATACTCTCATTTCGGGAGTCCCGGGACTACGCGGTCAGTTGCTACAAGTTACATTGGTCCCTATGAGGTGTTCGTGCCTCCGACGGGCTCGTTTGGGGGTTGGTTTGGGTTTTCACCCCTTAACGGAATGTTTTCAAGTCTAAGTGAGATTTTTAGAAATTCAGGTCATACTCTCAAACTGAGAGTCCCGGGACTACGCGGTCAGTTGATACAAGTTACATTGGTCCCCTGCGAGGTGTTCGTGCCTCCTACGGGGTCGTCTGGGGACTGGATCGGGTTTTCACCCCTTAACGGCCTGTTTTCAAGTCTAAGTGTGATTTTTGCAAATTATCATCATACTTTCAAACCGACATTCCCGGGACTACGCGGTGAGTTCATACGAGTTACATTGTTCCCGTGCGAGGTGTTCGTGCCTCCTATGGGGTCGTTTGGGCGCTGGTTCGGGTTTGCACCCCTCAACGGCCTGTTTTCAAGTGTAAGTGTGATTTTTGCAAATTGTCATCATACCCTCAAACCCGGAGTCCTGGGACTACGCGGTCAATTCCTACAAGTTACATTGGTCCCGTGCGAGGTGTTCGTGCCTCCTACAGGGTCGTTTGGGGGTTGGTTCGGATTTCCACCCCTTAACGGCCTGTTTTAAACTATAAGTGTGATATTTGCAAATTCGGGTCATACTCTCAAACCGGGAGACCCGGGACTAAGAGGTCAGTTCCTACAAGTGACATTGGTCCGGTGCGAGGTGTTCGTGCCTCCTACGGGGTCGTTTGGGGGCTGGTTCGGGTTTTCACACCTTAACGGACTATATTCAATTCTAACTGTGATTTTTGTAAATTATCTTCATACTATCATACTAGGATTCTCGGGAGTACGCGGTCAGTTCCCATAAGTTACATTGGTCCCGTGCGAGGTGTTCGTGCCTCCTACGGGGTCGTTCGGGGACTGGTTCGGATTTTCACCCCTTAACGGCCTGTTTTAAAACCTAAGTGTGATTTTTGAAAATTATCGTCATACTCTCATACCGGGAGTCCCGGGACTACGCTGTCAGTTCCTACAAGTTCATTCGTCCCGTCCGAGGTGTTCGCGCCTCCTCCGGGGTCGTTTGGGGGCTGGTTCGGGTTTTCACCCCTTAACGGCCTGTTTTCAAGTCTAAGTGTGATTTTTATAATTTATCGACATACTCTCATTTCGGGAGTCCCGGGACTACGAGGTCAGATCCTACAAGTTACATTGGTCCCCTATGAGGTGTTCGTGCCTCCGATGGGGTCGTTTGGAGGATGGTTTGGGTTTTCACCCCTTAACGGCATGTTTTCAAGTCTAAGTGAGATTTTTACAAATTCAAGTCATACTCTCAAACTGAGAGTCCCGGGACTACGCGGTCAGTTGATACAAGTTACATTGGTCCCGTGCGAGGTGTTCGTGCCTCGTACGGGGTCGTCTGGGGACTGGTTCAGGTTTTCACCACTTAACGGCCTGTTTTCAAGTCTAAGTGTGATTTTTGCAAATTATCATCATACTCTCAAACCGACATTCCCGGGACTACGCGGTGAGTTTCTACGAGTTACATTGTTCCCGTGCGAGGTGTTCGTGCCTCCTACGGGGTCGTTTGGGCGCTGGTTCAGGTTTGCACCCCTTAACGGCCTATTTTCAAGTGTAAGTGTGATTTTTGCAAATTGTCATAATACCCTCAAACCCGGAGTCCCGGGACTACGCGGTCAATTCTTATAAGTTACATTGGTCCCGTGCGAGGTGTTCGTGCCTCCTACAGGGTCGTTTGGGGGCTGGTTCGGATTTCCACCCCTTAACGGCCTGTTTTAAACTATAAGTGTGATTTTTGCAAATTTGGGTCATACTCTCAAACCAGGAGTCCCGGGACTAAGAGGTCAGTTCCTATAAGTTACATTGGTCCGGTGCGAGGTGTTCGTGCCTCCTACGGGGTCGTTTGGGGGCTAATTCGGGTTTTCACCCCTTAACAGACTATATTCAAGTCTAAGTGTGATTTTTTTAAATTATCTTCATACTATCATACTAGGATTCCCGGGACTACGCAGTCAGTTCCTACAAGTTACATTGGTCACGTGCGGGGTGTTCGTGCCTCCTATGGGGTCGTTTGGGGACTGGTTCGGATTTTCACACCTTAACGGCCTGTTTTAAAACCTAAGTGTGATTTTTACAAATTATCGTCATACTCTCAAATCGGGAGTCCTGAAACTACGCGGTCAGTTCCTACATGTTACATTGATCCCATGCGAGGTGTTCGTGCCTCCTACGGGGTCATTTTCGGGATGGTTTGCGTTTTCACCCCTTAACGGCCTGTTTTCAAGTCTAAGTGTGATTTTTGCAAATTGTCATCATACTCTCAATCTCGGAGTCCCGTGCGAGGTGTTCATGCCTCCTACGGGGTCGTTTGGGGGCTAGTTCAGATTTTCACCCCTTAACGGCCTCCTTTCAAGTCTAAGTGTGATTTTTGCAAATTATCGTCATACTCACATACCGGGAGTCCCGGGACTACGCGGTCAGTTCCTACAAGTTACATTGGTCCCATCCGAGGTGTTCGTGCCTCCTCCGGGGTCGTTTGGGGGCTGGTTCGGGTTTTCACCCCTTAACAGCCTGTTTTCAAGTCTAAGTGTGATATTTTCAATTTATCGACATACTCTCATTTCGGGAGTCCCGGGACTACGCGGTCAGTTCCTACAAGTTACATTGTTCCCCTTTGAGGTGTTCGTGCCTCCGACGGGGTCGTTTGGGGGCTGGTTCAGGTTTTCACCCCTTAACGGCATGTTTTCAAGTCTAACTGAGATTTTTACAAATTCGGGTCATACTCTCAAATCGAGAGTCCCGGGACTACGCGATAATTAGATACAACTTACATTGGTCCCGTGCGAGGTGTTCGTGCCTCCTACGGGGTCGTCTGGGGACTGGTTCGGGTTTTCACTCCTTAACGGCCTGTTTTCAAGTCTAAGTGTGATTTTTGCAAATTATCATCATACTCTCATACCGGGAGTCCTGGGACTACGCGGTCAGTTCCTACAAGTTAGATTGGTCCCGTACGAGGAGTTCGTGCCTCCGATGGGGTCGTTTGGGGGCTGGTTTCGGTTTTCACCCCTTAAAGGCATGTTTTCAAGTCTAAGTGAGATTTTTACAAATTCAAGTCATACTCTCAAACTGAGAGTCCCGGGACTACGCGGTCAGTTGATACAAGTTACATTGGTCCCGTGCGAGGTGTTCGTTCCTCCTACGGGGTCGTCTGGGGACTGGTTCGGGTTTTCACCCCTTAACGGCCTGTTTTCAAGTCTAAGTGTGATTTTTGCAAATTATCATCATACTCTCAAACCGACATTCCCATGACTACGCGGTGAGTTCCTACGAGTTACATTGTTCCCGTGCGAGGTGTTCGTGCCTCCTACGGGGTCGTTTGGGCGCTGGTTCGGGTTTGCACCCCTTAACGACCTGTTTTCAAGTGTAAGTGTGATTTTTTCAAATTGTCATCATACCCTCAAACCCGGAGTCCCGGGACTACGCGGTTAGTTCCTACAAGTTGCATTGGTCCCGTGCGAGGTGTTCGTGCCTCCTACGGGGTCGTTTGGGGGCTGGTTCAGATTTTCACCCCTTAACGGCCTCCTTTCAAGTCTAAGTGTGATTTTTGCAAATTATCATCATACTCACATACCGGGAGTCCCGGGACTACGCGGCCAGTTCCTACAAGTTACATTGGTCCCATCCGAGGTGTTCGTGCCTCCTCCGGGGTCGTTTGGGGGCTGGTTCGGGTTTTCACCCCTTAACAGCCTGTTTTCAAGTCTAAGTGTGATTTTTACAATTTATCGACATACTCTCATTTCGGGAGTCCTGGGACTACGCGGTCAGTTCCTACAAGTTACATTGGTCCCCTTTGAGGTGTTCGTGCCTCCGACGGGGTCGTTTGGGGGCTGGTTCAGGTTTTCACCCCTTAACGGCATGTTTTCAAGTCTAAGTGTGATTTTTGCAAATTGTCGTCATACTCTCAATCTCGAAGTCCCGGGACTACGCGATCAGTTCCTACAAGTTGCATTGGTCCCGTGCGAGGTGTTCTATCCTCCTACGGGGTCGTTTGGGGGCTGGTTCAGATTTTCACCCCTTAACGGCCTCCTTTCAAGTCTAAGTGTGATTTTTGCAAATTATCGTCATACTCACATACCGGGAGTCCCGGGACTACGCGGTCAGTTCCTACAAGTTACATTGGTCCCATCCGAGGTGTTCGTGCCTCCTCCGGGGTCGTTTGGGGGCTGGTTCGGGTTTTCACCCCTTAACAGCCTGTTTTCAAGTCTAAGTGTGATTTTTTCAATTTATCGACATACTCTCATTTCGGGAGTCCCGGGACTACGCGGTCAGTTCCTACAAGTTACATTGTTCCCCTTTGAGGTGTTCGTGCCTCCGACGGGGTCGTTTGGGGGCTGGTTCAGGTTTTCACCCCTTAACGGCATGTTTTCAAGTCTAACTGAGATTTTTACAAATTCGGGTCATACTCTCAAATCGAGAGTCCCGGGACTACGCGATAATTAGATACAACTTACATTGGTCCCGTGCGAGGTGTTCGTGCCTCCTACGGGGTCGTCTGGGGACTGGTTCGGGTTTTCACTCCTTAACGGCCTGTTTTCAAGTCTAAGTGTGATTTTTGCAAATTATCATCATACTCTCATACCGGGAGTCCTGGGACTACGCGGTCAGTTCCTACAAGTTAGATTGGTCCCGTACGAGGAGTTCGTGCCTCCGATGGGGTCGTTTGGGGGCTGGTTTCGGTTTTCACCCCTTAACGGCATGTTTTCAAGTCTAAGTGAGATTTTTACAAATTCAAGTCATACTCTCAAACTGAGAGTCCCGGGACTACGCGGTCAGTTGATACAAGTTACATTGGTCCCGTGCGAGGTGTTCATTCCTCCTACGGGGTCGTCTGGGGACTGGTTCGGGTTTTCACCCCTTAACGGCCTGTTTTCAAGTCTAAGTGTGATTTTTGCAAATTATCATCATACTCTCAAACCGACATTCCCATGACTACGCGGTGAGTTCCTACGAGTTACATTGTTCCCGTGCGAGGTGTTCGTGCCTCCTACGGGGTCGTTTGGGCGCTGGTTCGGGTTTGCACCCCTTAACGACCTGTTTTCAAGTGTAAGTGTGATTTTTTCCAATTGTCATCATACCCTCAAACCCGGAGTCCCGGGACTACGCGGTTAGTTCCTACAAGTTGCATTGGTCCCGTGCGAGGTGTTCGTGCCTCCTACGGGGTCGTTTGGGGGCTGGTTCAGATTTTCACCCCTTAACGGCCTCCTTTCAAGTCTAAGTGTGATTTTTGCAAATTATCATCATACTCACATACCGGGAGTCCCGGGACTACGCGGCCAGTTCCTACAAGTTACATTGGTCCCATCCGAGGTGTTCGTGCCTCCTCCGGGGTCGTTGGGGGGCTGGTTCGGGTTTTCACCCCTTAACAGCCTGTTTTCAAGTCTAAGTGTGATTTTTACAATTTATCGACATACTCTCATTTCAGGAGTCCTGGGACTACGCGGTCAGTTCCTACAAGTTACATTGGTCCCCTTTGAGGTGTTCGTGCCTCCGACGGGGTCGTTTGGGGGCTGGTTCAGGTTTTCACCCCTTAACGGCATGTTTTCAAGTCTAACTGAGATTTTTACAAATTCGGGTCATACTCTCAAACCGAGAGTCCCGGGACTACGCGGTCAGTTGATACAACTTACATTGGTCCCGTGCGAGGTGTTCGTGCCTCCTACGGGGTCGTTTGGGGGCTGGTTCGGATTTCCACCCCTTGACGACCTGTTTTAAACTATAAGTGTGATTTTTGCAAATTCGGGTCATACTCTCAAACCGAGAGTCCCGGGACTACGCGGTGAGTTCCTACGAGTTACATTGTTCCCGTGCGAGGTGTTCGTGCCTCCTACGGGGTCGTTTGGGCGCTGGTTCGGGTTTTCACCCCTTAACGGACTATATTCAAGTCTAAGTGTGATTTTTTTTTAAATTATCTTCATACTATCATACTAGGATTCCCGGGACTACGCGGTCAGTTCCTACAAGTTACTTTGGTCCCGTGTGAGGTGTTCGTGCCTCCTACGGGGTCGTTTGGGGACTGGTTCGGATTTTCACCGCTTAACGGCCTGTTTTAAAATCGAAGTGTGATTTTTACAAATTATCGTCATACTCTCAAACCGGGAGTCCTGGAACTAAGCGGTCAGTTCCTACAGGTTACATTGATCCCATGCGAGGTGTTCGTGCCTCCTACGGGGTCGTTTGCGGGATGGTTTGCGTTTTCACCCCTTAACGACCTATTTTCAAGTCTAAGTGTGATTTTTGCAAATTGTCGTCATACTCTCAATCTCGAAGTCCCGGGACTACGCGGTCAGTTCCTACAAGTTGCATTGGTCCCGTGCGAGGTGTTCTATCCTCCTACGGGGTCGTTTGGGGGCTGGTTCAGATTTTCACCCCTTAACGGCCTCCTTTCAAGTCTAAGTGTGATTTTTGCAAATTATCGTCATACTCTCATACCGAGAGTCCCGGGACTACGCGGTCAGTTCCTACAAGTTACATTGGTCCCGTCCGAGGTGTTCGTGCATCCTCCGGTGTCGTTTGGGGGCTGGTTCGGGTTTTCACCCTTTAACAGACTGTTTTCAAGTCTAAGTGTGATTTTTACAATTTATCGACATACTATCATTTCGGGAGTCCCGGGACTACGCGGTCAGTTCCTACAAGTTACATTGGTCCCCTATGAGGTGTTCGTGCCTCCGACGGGGTCGTTTGGGGTCTGGTTCGGGTTTTCACCCCTTAACGACATGTTTTCAAGTAAAACTGAGATTTTTACAAATTTGGGTCATACTCTCAAACCGAGAGTCCCGGGACTACGCGGTCAGTTGATATAACTTACATTGGTCCTGTGCGAGGTGTTCGTGCCTCCTACGGGGTCGTCTGGGGACTGGTTCGAGTTTTCACCCCTTAACGGCCTGTTTTCAAGTCTAAGTGTGATTTTTGCAAATTATCATCATACTCTCAAACCGACATTCCCGGGACTACGCGGTGAGTTCCTACTAGTTACATTGGTCCCGTGTGAGGTGTTCGTGCCTCCTACGAGGTCGTTTGGGCGCTGGTTTGGGTTTGCACCCCTAAACGGCCTGTTTTCAAGTCTAACTGTGATTTTTGCAAATTACAGTCATACTCTCAAATCGGGAGTCCCGGGACTACACGGTCAGGTCCTACAAGTTACATTGGTCCCGTGCGAGGTGTTCGTGACTCCGACAGGGTCATTTGGGGGCTGGTTTGGGTTTTCACCCCTTAACGACCTGTTTTCAAGTCTAAGTGTGATTTTTGCAAATTGTCATCATACCCTCAAACCCGGAGTCCTAAGACTATGCGGTCAATTCCTACAAGTTACATTGGTCCTGTGCGAGGTGTTCGTGCCTCCTACAGGGTCGTTTGGGGGCTGGTTCGGATTTTCACCCCTTAACGGCCTGTTTTAAACTATAAGTGTGATTATTGCAAATTCGGGTCATACTCTCAAACCGGGAGTCCCGGGACTAAGAGGTCAGTTCCTACAAGTTACATTGGTCCGGTGCGAGGTGTTCGTGCCTCCTACGGGGTCGTTTGGGGGCTGGTTCGGGTTTTCACCCCTTAACGGACTATTTTCAAGTCTAAGTGTGATTTTTGTAAATTATCGTCATACTATCATACCGGGAGTCCCGGGACTATGCGGTCAGTTCCTACAAGTTACATTGGTCCCGTGCGAGGTGTTTGTGCCTCCTACGGGGTCGTTTGGGGACTGGTTCGGGTTTTCACCCCTTAACGGCCTGTATTCAAGTCTAAGTGTTATTTTTGCAAATTCGGGTCATACTCTCAAACCGAGAGTCCCGGGACTACGCGGTCAGTTCCTACCAGTAACATTGGTCCCGTGCGAGGTGTTCGTGCCTCCTACGGGGTCATTTGGGGACTGGTTCGGGTTTTCACCCCTTAACGGCCTGTTTTCAAGTCTAAGTGTGATTTTTGCAAACTGTCGTCATACTCTCAATCTCGGAGTCCCGGGACTACGCGGTCTATTCCTATAAGTTACATTGGTCCCATGCGAGGTGTTCGTGCCCCCTACGGGGTCGTTTGGGGGCTGGTTCGGATTTTCATCCCTTAACAGCCTGTTTTCAAGTCTAAGTGTGATTTTTGTAAATTATCGTCATACTCTCATACCGGGAGTCCCTGGACTATGCGGTCAGTTCTTAGAAGTTTCATTGGTCCCCTACGAGGTGTTCGTGCCTCCTTCGGGGTCGCTTAGGGGTTGGTTCTGGTTTTCACCCCTTAACGGCTTGTTTTCAAGTCTAAGTGTGATTTTTACAAATTATCATCATACTCTCATACTGGGAATCCCGGGACTACGTGGTCAGTTCCTAAAAGTTACATTGGTCCCCTACGAGGTGTTTGTGCCTCTTACGGGGTCGTTTGGGGGCTGGTTCAGGTTTTCACCCCCTCACGGCCTATTTTCAGGTCTAAATGTGATTTTTGTAAATTTTGGTGATTCTCTCAAACCAGGAGTCCCGGGACAACGTGGTCAATTGCTACAAGTTATATTGGTCCCGTGCGAGGTGTTCATGCCTCCTACGGGGTCGTTTGGGGACTGGTTCGGGTTTTCACCCCTTAACGGCCTGTTTTTATGTCTAAGTGTGAGTTTTGCAAATTATCATCATACTCTCAAATCGAGAGACCCGGGACTATGCGGTTAGTTCCTACGAGTTACACTAGTCCCCTTCGAGGTGTTCGTACCTCTTACGGGCTTGTTTGGGGGCTAGTTCGGGTTTTCACCCCTTAACGGCCTGTTTTCAAGTCTAAGTGTGATTTTTACAAATTATCGTTTTACTCTCATACCGGGAGTCCCGAGACTACGCGATCAGTTTTTACAAGTTACATTGGTCCCCTACAAGTTGTTCGTGCCTCCTATGGGGTCGTTTGGGGGCTGGTTCGGGTTTTCACCCCTTAACTGCCTGTTTTCAAGTCTAAGTGTTATTTTTGTAAATTCAGCTCATACTCTCAAATCGGGAGTCCTGGGACTACGCGATCAGTTACTACAAGTTACATTGGTCCCGTGCGAGGTGTTCGTGCCTCCTACGGGGTCGTTTGGAGACTGGTTCGGGTTTTCACCCCTTAACGGCCTGTTTTCGAGTCTAAGTGTGATTTTTGCAAATTATCGTCATACTCTCAAACCGGGATTTCCGTCACTACGCGGTGAGTTCCTACGCATTACATTGGTCCCGTACGAGGTGTTCGTGCCTCCTACGGGGTCGTTTGGGGGCTGGTTCGGGTTTTCACCCCCTAACGCCCTCTTTTCAAGTCTAATTGTGATTTTTGCAAATTATCGTCATACTCTCAAACCGGGAGTCCTGGGACTACGCGGTCAGTTATTACAAGTTCATTGGTCCCGTGTGAGTTTTGCAAATTATCGTCATACTCTCAAATCGAGATTCTCGGGACTACGCGGTCAGTTCCTAAAAGTTACGTTGGTCCCGTGCGAGGAGTTCGTGCCTCCTACGGGGTCGTTTGCGGGCTGGTTTGGGTTTTCACCCCTTAACGGCCTGTTTTCAAGTCTAAGTGTGATTTTTGCAAATTATCATCATGCTCTCATACCGGGAGTCTCGAGACTACACGATCAGTTCCTACAAGTTACATTGGTCCTGTTCGTGGTGTTCGTTCCTCCTACGGGGTCGTTTGGGTACTGGTTCGGATTTTCACCCCTTGACGGCCTATTTTCAAGCCTAAGTGTGATTTTTGCAAATTATCGTCCTGAAACTACGCGGTCAGTTCCTACATGTTACATTGATCCCATGCGAGGTGTTCGTGCCTCCTACGGGGTCTTTTGCGGGCTGGTTTGGGTTTTCACCCCTTAACGGCCTGTTTTCATGTCTAAGTGTGATTTTTGAAAATTGTCGTCATACTCTCAATCTTGGAGTCTCGAGACTACGCGGTCATTTCCTACAAGTTACATTGGTCCCGTGCGAGGTGTTCGTGCCTCCTACGGGGTCGTTTGGGGGCTGGTTCGGATTTTCATCCCTTAACGACCTGTTTTCAAGTCTAAGTGTGATTTTTGTAAATTATCATCATAATCTCATACCGAGAGTCTCGAGACTACGCGGTCAGTTCTTAGAAGTTACATTGGTCCCCTACGAGGTGTTCGTGCCTCCTCCGGGGTCGCTTGGGGGTTGGTTCGGGTTTTCACCCCTTAATGGCCTGTTTTCAAGTCTAAGTGTGATTTTTACAAATTATCGTAATGCTCTCAAATCGGGATTCTTGGGACTACACAGTCAGTTACTACAACATACATTAGTGCCGTACTAGGTGTTCGTGCCTTTTACGGGGTCATTTGAGGACTGGTTTGAGTTTTCATCCCTTAACGGCCTGTTTTCAAGTCTAAGTGTGATTTTTGCAAATTATCGTCATACTCTCAAACCTGGAGTCCCGGGACTATGCGGTCAGTTCCTACAAGTTACATTAGTCCCGTACGAGGTGTTCGTGCCTCCTACAGGGTCGTTTGGGGGCTGGTTTGGGTTTTCGCCCCTTAACGGCCTCTTTTCAAGTCTAAGTGTGATTTTTACAAATTGTCATCATACTCTCAAACCCGGAGTCCCAGGACTACGCGGTCAATTCCTACAAGTTACATTGGCACCGTGCGAGGTGTTCGTGCCTCCTACAGGGTCGTTTGGGGGCTGGTTCAGATTTTCACCCCTTAACGGCCTATTTTAAACTATAAGTGTGATTTTTGCAAATTCGGGTCATACTATCAAACCGGGAGTCCCGGGACTAAGAGGTTAGTTCCTACAAGTTACATTGGTCCGGTGCGAGGTGTTCGTGACTCCTACGGGGTCGTTTGGGGGCTGGTTCGGGTTTTCTCCCCTTAACGGACTATATTCAAGTCTAAGTGTGATTTTTGTAAATTATTGTCATAGTATCATACTAGGATTCCCGGGACTACGCGGTCAGTTCCAACAAGTTACATTGGTCCCGTGCGAGGTGTTCGTGCCTCCTACGGAGTCGTTTGGGGACTGGTTCGGATTTTCACCCCTTAACGGCCTGTTTTCAAACCGAAGTGTGATTTTTATGAATTATCATCATACTCTCAAATCGGGAGTCCCGGAACTACACGGTCAGTTCCTACATGTTACATTGATCCCATGCGAGGTGTTCGTGCCTCCTACGGGGTCGTTTGCGGGCTGGTTTGGGTTTTCACACCTTTACAGCCTGTTTTCAAGTCTAAGTGTGATTTTTACAAATTGTCATCATACTCTCAATCTCGGAGTCCCGGGACTTCGCGGTCAATTCCTACAAGTTACATTGGACCCGTGCGAGGTGTTCGTGCCTCCTATGGGGTCGTTTGGGGGCTGGTTCGGATTTTCATCCCTTAACGGCCCGTTTTCAAGTCTAAGTGTGATTTTTGTAAATTGTCGTCATACTCTCATACTGGGAGTCCCGAGACTACGCGGTCAGTTCTTAGAAGTTACATTGGTCCCCAACGAGGTGTTCGTGCCTCCTTCGGGGTCGTTTGGGGGTTGGTTCGGGTTTTCACCCCTTAACGGCCTATTTTCAAGTCTAAGTGTTATTTTTGCAAATTGTCATCATACTCTCAATCTCGGAGTCCCGGGACTACGCAGTCAATTCTTACAAGTTACATTGCTCCCGTGCGAGGTGTTCATGCCTCCTACGCGGTCGTTTGGGGACTGGTTCGGGTTTTCACCCCTTAACGGCCTGTTTTTAAGTCTAAGTGTAAGGTTCGCAAATTATGATCATGCTCTCAAACCGAGAGACCTGGGACTATGCGGTCAGTTCCTAAGAGTCACACAGATCCCCTACGAGGTGTTTGTGCCTCTTACGGGCTCGTTTGGGGGCTGG
Source organism: Sambucus nigra (assembly GCA_949130495.1). NCBI lineage: Eukaryota > Viridiplantae > Streptophyta > Magnoliopsida > Dipsacales > Adoxaceae > Sambucus > Sambucus nigra. The sequence goes on along the minus strand of OX422207.1, from coordinate 342,692,964 downwards.
TCCGGGTGTTCACCCCTTAACGGCCTCTTTTCAAGTCTAAGTGTGATTTTTACAAATTATCGTCATACTCTCATACCGGGAGTCCCGGGACTTTGCAGTCAATTCATACAAGTTACATTGGTCCCCTACGAGGTGTTGGTGCCTCCTACAGGGTCGTTTGGGGGATGGTTCGGGGTTTCACCCCTTAACGACCGGTTTTCAAGTCTAAGCGTTATTTTTGCAAATTCGGGTCATACTCTTAAATCGGGAGTCCCGCGACTACGCGATCAGTTACTACAAGTTACATTGGTCCCGTGCGAGGTGTTCGTGCCTCCTACGGGGTCGTTTGGGGACTGGTTCAAGTTTTCACCTCTTAACGGCCTGTTTTCAAGTGTAAGTGTGAGTTTTGCAAATTATCGTCATACTCTCAAACCGGGATTCTCGGGACTACGCGGTCAGTTCCTACAAGTTACATTGGTCCCGTGTGAGGAGTTCGTGCCTCCTACGGGGTTGTTTGGGGGCTGGTTTGGGTTTTCACCCCTTAACGGCCTGTTTTCAAGTCTAAGTGTGATTTTTGCTAATTATCATCATACTCTCAAACCGGGAGACCCGGGACTACGTGGTCAGTTAATACGAGTTACATTGGTTCCGTGCGAGGTGTTCGTGCCTCCTATGGGGTCATTTGGGGACTGGTTCGGGTTTTCATCCCTTAACTGCCTATTTTCAAGTCTAACTGTGATTTTTGCGAATTATCATCATACTCTCATACCGAGAGTCCCGTGAGTACGCGGTCAGCTCCTACAACTTACATTGGTCCCCTACGAGGTGTTTGTGCCTCCTACGGGGTCGTTTGGGTGCTGGTTCCGGTTTTCACCACTTAACGGCCTGTTTTCAAGTCTACGTGTGATTTTTACAAATTATCATCATACTCTCAAATCGGGATTCTCGGAACTACGCAGTCAGTTACTACAACATACATTAGTGCCGTGCTAGGTGTTCGTGCCTTTTACGGGTTCGTTTGGGGATTGGTTCGAATTTTCATCCCTTAACGGCCTGTTTTCAACTCTAAGTGTGATTATTGCAAATTATCGTTATACTCTCAAACCGGGATTCCTGGGACTACGCGGTTAGTTCCTACAAGTTACATTGGTCCCGTGCGAGGAGTTCGTGCCTCCTACGGGGTCGTTTGGGGGCTGGTTTGGGTTTTCACCCCTTAATGGCCTATTCTAAAGTCTAAGATTGATTTTTACAAATTATCGATCTACTCTCATACCGGGAGTCCCGGGACTACGCGGTCAGTACCTACAAGTTATATTGGTTCCCTACGAGGTGTTCGTGCCTCCTACAGGGTCATTTGGGGCCTGGTTTGGGTTTTCACCCCTTAACGGCCTGTTTTCAAGTCTAAGTGTGATTTTTGCAAATTCGAGTCATACTCTCAAACCGAGAGTCGCGGGATTATGCGGTCAGTTGCTACAAGTTACATTGGTCCCGTGCGAGGTGTTCGTGCCTCCTACGGGGTCGTTTGGGGACTGGTTCGGGTTTTCACCCCTTAACGGCCTGTTTTCGAGTCTAAGTGTGATTTTTGCAAATTATCGTCATACTCTCAAACCGGGATTTCCGTCACTACGCGGTGAGTTCCTACGCATTACATTGGTCCCGTACGAGGTGTTCGTGCCTCCTACGGGGTCGTTTGGGGGCTGGTTCGGGTTTTCACCCCCTAACGCCCTCTTTTCAAGTCTAATTGTGATTTTTGCAAATTATCGTCATACTCTCAAACCGGGAGTCCCGGGACTACGCGGTCAGTTATTACAAGTTCATTGGTCCCGTGCGAGGTGTTCGTGCCTCCTACGGGGTCGTTTGTGGGCTAGTTTGGGTTTTTACTCCTTAACGACCTGTTTTCAAGTCTAAGTGTGATATTTGCAAATTGTCGTCATACTCTCATTCTCGGAGTCCCGGGACTATGCGCTCAATTCCAACAAGTTTCATTGGTCCCGTGCGAGGTGTTCTTGCCTCCTACGGGGTCGTTTGGGGGTTGGTTCGGATTTTCACCCCTTAACGGCCTGTTTTCAAGTCTAAGTGTGATTTTTGCAAATTATCGTCATACTCTCTTATCTGGAGTCCCGGGACTACGCGGTCAGTTCCTATAAGTTACATTGGTCCCCTACCAGGTGTTTGTGCCTCTTATGAGGTCGTTTGGGGGCTAGTTCAGGTTTTCACCCCTTAACGGCCTATTTTCAAGTCTAAGTGTGATTTTTGCAAATTCGGGTCATAATATCAAACCGGGAGTCCCCGGACTACGCGTTCAGTTGCTACAAGTTACATTGGTCCCATGCGAGGTGTTCGTGCCTCCTACGGGGTCGTTTGGGTACTGGTTCAGGTTTTCACTCTTTATCGGCCTGTTTTCAAGTCTAAGTGTGATTTTTGCAAATTATCAACAACTCTCAATCCGGGATTCCTGGGACTACACGGTCAGTTCCTACAAGTTACATTGGTTCCGTGCGAGGAGTCCCTGCCTCCTACGGGGTCGTTTGCGGGCTGGTTTGGGTTTTCACCCCTTAACGGCCTGTTTTCAAGTCTAAGTGTGATTTTTGCAAATTATCATCATACTATCAAACCGGGAGACCCGGGACTACGCGGTCAGTTCTTACAAGTTACATTGGTCATCTACGAGGTGTTCGTGCCTCCTACGGGGTCGTTTGGGGGTTGGTTCTGGTTTTCACCCCTTAATGGCCTATTTTCAAGTCTAAGTGTTATTTTAGCAAATTATCCTCATACTCTCAAATCGGGAGTCCCAAAACTATGCGGTCAGTTTCTACGAGTTACATTGGTCCGTTACGAGGTGTTCGTGCCTCTTACGGGGTCGTTTGGGGGCTGGTTCAGGTTTTCACCCCTTAACGGCCTGTTTTCAAGTCTAAGTGTGATTTTTACAAATTATTGTCATAATCTCAAACCGGGAGTCCCAGAACTACGCGGTCAGTTCCTACAAGTTACATTGATCCCATGCGAGGTGTTTGTACCTCCTACGCGGTCGTTTGGGGGCTGGTTTGGGTTTTCAACCCTTAACGGCCTGTTTTCAAGTCTAAGTGTGATTTTTGCAAATTATCATCATACTCTCAATCTCGGAATCCTGGGACTACGTGGTCAATTCCTACAAGTTACATTGGTCCCGTACGAGGTGTTCGTGCATCCTACGGGGTCGTTTGGGGGCTGGTTCGGATTTTCACCCCTTAACGGCCTGTTTTCAAGTCTAAGTGTGATTTTTGCAAATTATCATCATACTCTCATACTGGGAGTCCCGAGACTACGCGGTCAGTTCTTAGAAGTTACATTGGTCCCTTACGAGGTGTTCATGCCTCCTCCGGGGTAGTTTGGGGGTTGGTTCGGGTTTTCACCCCTTAACGGCCTGTTTTTAAGTCTAAGTGTGATTTTTATAAATTATCATCATACTCTCATACTGGGATTCCTGGGACTATGCGGTCAGTTCCTACAAGTTATGTTGGTCCCCTACGAGGTGTTTGTGCCTCTTACGAGGTCGTTTGGGGGCTGGTTCAGGTTTTCACCCCTTAACGGCATGTTTTCAAGTCTAAGTGTGACTTTTGCAAATTATCATCATACTATCAAACCGGGAGACCCGGGACTGTGCGGTCAGTTCCTACGAGTTACGTTGGTTCCGTGCGAGGTGTTTGTGTATCATACGGGGTTGTTTGGAGGCTGGTTCTGATTTTCACCCCTTAACGGCCTGTATTCAAGTCTAAGTGTGATTTTTGCAAATTATTGTCATACTCTCATACCGAGAGTCCCGGGACTATGCGGTCAGTTCCTAAAAGTTACATTGGTCCCCTACGAGGTGTTCGTGCCTCCTACGGGGTCGTTTGCAGGCTAGTTCGGTTTTCACCCCTTAATGGCCTGTTTTCAAGTATAAGTGTGATTTTTACAAATTATGGACATACTGTCATACCGGGAGTCCCGTGACCACGCGGTCTGTTCCTACAAGTTATATTGTTCCCCTACGAGGTGTTCGTGCCTTCTACGGGGTCATTTGGGGGCTGGTTCGGGTTTTCACCCCTTAACGGCATGTTTTCAAGTATAAGTGTGATTTTTTGAAATTCGGGTCATACTTTCAAACTGAGAGTCCCGGGAATACGCGGTCAGTTGATAAAAGTTACATTGGTCCCGTACGAGGTGTCCGTGCCTCCTACGGGGTCGTTTGTGGACTGGTTCGAGTTTTCACCCCTTAAGGGCCTGTTTTCAAGTCTAAGTGTTATTTTTGCAAATTATCGTCATACTCTCAAACCGGGATTTCCGGCACTACGCGATCAGTTCCTACGAGTTACATTGGTCCCGTGCGAGGTGTTCGTGACTGCTACGATGTCGTTTGGGGGCTGGTTCGGGTTTTCACCCCTTAACGGCCTGTTTTCAAGTCTAATTATGATTTTTCCAAATTATTGTCATACTCTCAAACCGGGAGTCCCAGGACTACGCGGTCAGTTCCTACAAGTTACATTGGTCCCGTGCGAGGAGTTCGGGCCTCCTACGGGGTCGTTTGTGGGCTGGTTTGGGTTTTCACCCCTTAACGGCCTGTTTTCAAGTCTAAGAGTGATTTTTGCAGATTATCATCATACTCTCAAACCGGGAGACCCGGGATTGTGGTCAGTTTCTACGAGTTACGTTGGTTCCGTGTGAGGTGTTCGTGCCTCCTACGGGGTCGTTAGGGGACTGGTTCGAGTTTTCATCCTTTAACGGCCTGTTTTCAAGTCTAACTGTGATTTTTGTGAATTATCATCATACTCTCATACCAAGATTCCCGGGACTACGCGATCTGTTCCTACAAGTTACATTGGTCCCCTACGAGGTGTTCGTGTTTTCACCCCTTAACGGCCTGTTTTCAAGTCTAAGTTTCATTTTTACAAATTATCATCATACTCTCAAACCGGGATTTTAGGGACTATGCGGTTAGTTCCTACAACATACATTGGGGTTGTGCGAGGTGTTCGTGACTTATACGGGGTCATTTGGGGAATGGTTCGAGCTTTCATCCCTTAACGGCCTGTTTCCAAGTCTAAGTGTGACTTTTGCAAATTATCGTCATAATCTCAAACCGGGAGACCCGGGACTACGCGGTCAGTTCCTATGAGTTACATTGGTCCCCTGCGAGGTGTTCGTGTATCCTACGGGGTCGTTTGGGGGCTGGTTCGGGTTTTCACCCCTTAACGGACTGTTTTCAAGTCTAAGTGTGATTTTTGCAAATCATCATCATACTCTCATACCGAGAGTCCCGGGACTACGCGATGAGTTCCAACAAGTTACGTTGGTCCCCTACGAGGTGTTCGTGCCTCCTACGGGGCCGTTTGGGGGCTGGTTCGGGTTTTCACCCCTTAACGGCCTGTTTTCAAGTCTAAGTGTTATTATTGCAAATTTGGGTCATACTCTCAAACCGGGAGTCTCGGGACTACGTGATTAGTTCCTAAAAGTTACATTGGTCCCGTACGAGGACTTCGTGCCTCCTACGGGGTCGTTTGGGTGATGGTTTTGGTTTTCACCCCTTAATAGCCTGTTTTCAAGTCTAAGTGTGTCTTTTGCAAATTATCGTCATACTCTCTAACCGGGAGACTCGGGACTACGCAGTCTGTTCCTACAAGTTACATTGGTCCCGTGCGAGGTGTTCGTGCCTCCTACGGGGCCGTTTGGGGGCTGGTTCAGGTTTTCTCCCCTTAACGGCCTATTTTCAAGTCTAAGTGTTATTTTTGCAAATTCGGGTCATACTCTCAAACCGGGAGTCCCGAGACTACGTGATTAGTTCCTAAAAGTTACATTGGTCCCGTCCGATGAGTTCGTGCCTCCTACGGGGTCGTTTGGGTGCTGGTTTTGGTTTTCACCCCTTAACAGCCTGTTTTCAAGTCTAAGTGTGTCTTTTGCAAATTATCGTCATACTCTCTAATCGGGAGACCCGGTACTACGCAGTCTGTTCCTACAAGTTACATTGGTCCCGTGCGAGGTGTTCGTGCCTCCTACGGGGTCGTTTGGGGGCTGGTTCGGATTTTCACCCCTTAGCGGACTATTTTCAAGTCTAAGTGCGATTTTTGCAAATTATCGTCTTACTCTCATACCGGGAGTCCCGGGACAATGCGGTCAGTTCCTACAAGTTACATTGGTCCCGTGCGAGGTGTTCGTGCCTCCTACGAGGTCGTTTGGGGACTGGTTCGGATTTTCATCCCTTAACGGCCTATTTTCAAGCCTAAGTGTGTTTTTTGCTAATTATCATCATACTCTCAAACCGGGAGTCCCGGAACTACGTGGTCAGTTCCTACAAGTTACATTGATCCCGTGCGAGGTGTTCGTGCCTCCTACGGTGTCGTTTGGGGGCTGGTTTGGGTTTTCACCCCTTAACGGTCTATTTTCAAGTCGAAGTGTGATTTTTGCAAATTGTCGTCATACTCTCAATCTTGGAGTCCCGGGACTACGCGGTCAATTCCTACAAGTTGCATTGGTCCCGTGCGAGGTGTTCGTGCCTCCTACGGGGTCGTTTGGGGGCTGGTTCAGATTTTCACCCCTTAACGGCCTCCTTTCAAGTCTAAGTGTGATTTTTGCAAATTATCATCATACTCTCATACCGGGAGTCCCGGGACTACGCGGTCAGTTCCTACAAGTTACATTGGTCCCGTACGAGGTGTCCGTGCCTCCTACGGGTTCGTTTGGGGGCTGGTTCGGATTTTCACCCCTTAATGGCCTGTTTTCAAGTCTAACTGTGATTTTTGCAAATTATTGTCATACTCTCATACCGGGAGTCCCTGGACTACGCGGTCAGTTTTTAAAAGTTACATTGGTCCCCTACGAGGTGTTCGTGCCTCCTACGGGGTCGTTTGGAGGCTGGTTCGGGTTTTCACCTTTTAATGGCCTGTTTTCAAGTCTAAGTGTTATTTTTGCAAATGCGGATCATACTCTCAAACCGAGAGTCCCGGGACTACGCGATCAGTTACTACAAGTTACATTGGTCCCGTGTGAGGTGTTCGTGCCTCCTACGGGGTCGTATGGGGACTGGTTCCTGTTTTCATCCCTTAACGGCCTGTTTTCAAGTCTAAGTGTGTTTTTGCAAATTATCATCATACTCTCAAACCGGGATTATCGGGACTACGCGGTTAGTTCCTACAAGTTACATTGGTCCCATGCGAGGAGTCCGTGCCTCCTCCCGTTTGGGGGCTGGTTTGGGTTTTCACACCTTAACGACCTGTTTTCAAGTCGAATTGCATTTTATGCAAATTATCATCATGCAATCAAATCGGGAGACCCGAGACTACGCGGTCAGTTCCAACGAGTTACATTGGTCCCCTACGAGGTGTTCCTGCCTCTTACGGGGTCGTTTGGGGGCTGGTTCGGGTTTTCACCCCTTAACAGCCTGTTTTCAAGTCTAAGTGTGATTTTTACAAATTATCATTATACTCTCATACCGGGAGTCCCGAGACTACGCGGTCAGTTCTTACAAGTTACATTGGTTCCCTACGAGGTGTTCGTGCCTCCTACGGGGTCGTTTAGGGGCTGGTTCGGGTTTTCACCCCTTAACGGTCTGTTTTCAAGTTAAGAGTTATTTTTGAAAATTCAGGTCATACTCTCAAACCGTGATTCCTGGGACTACACGATCAGTTACTACAAGTTACACGGGTCCCGTGCGAGGTGTTCGTGCCTCCTACGGGGTCGTTCGGGGACTGGTTCGGATTTTCACCCCTTAACGGCCTGTTTTCAAGTCTAAGTGTTATATTTACAAATTCGGGTCATACTCTCAAATCGGGAGTCCCAGGACTACGCGTTCAGTTACTACAAGTTACATTGGTCCCGTGTGAGGTGTTCGTGCCTCCTACAGGGCCGTTTGGGGACTGGTTCAGGTTTTCACCCCTTAACGACCTATTTTCAAGTCTAAGTGTGAGTTTTGCAAATTATCATCATACTCTCAAACCGGGATTCTCGGGACTACGTGGTCAGTTCCTATAAGTTACATTGGTCCCGTGCGAGGTGTTCGTTCCTCCTACGAGGTCGTTTGGGGACTGGTTCGGATTTTCACCCCTTAACGGCCTGTTTTCAAGCCTAAGTGTGTTTTCTGCAAATTATCATCATACTCTCAAAACGGGAGTCCCGAAACTACGCGGTCAATTCCTACAAGTTACATTGATCCCGTGCGAGGGGTTCGTGCCTCCTACGGGGTCGTTTGGGGGCTGGTTTGGGTTTTCACCCCTTAATGGCCTGTTTTCAAGTCTAAGTGTGATTTTTGCAAATTGTCGTCATACTCTCAATCTCGGAGTCCCGGGACTACGCGGTAATTTCCTACAAGTTACATTGGTCCCGTGCGAGGTGTTCGTGCCTCCTACGGGGTCATTTGGGGGCTGGTTCGGATTTTCACTCCTTAATGGCCTATTTTCAAGTCTAAATGTGATTTTTGCAAATTATTGTCATACTCTCATATCGGGAGTCCCTGGACTACGCAGTCAGTTCTTAGAAGTTACATTGGTCCCCTACGAGGTGTTCGTGCCTCCAACGGGGTCGTTTGGGGGATGGTTCGAGTTTTCACCTTTTAACGGCCTCTTTTCAAGTCTAAGTGTTATATTTACAAATTCTGGTCATACTCTCAAATAGGGAGTCCCAGGACTACGCGATCAGTTACTACAAGTTACATTGGTCCCGTGTGAGGTGTTCGTGCCTCCTATGGGGTCGTTTGGGGACTGGTTCGGGTTTTCACCCCTTAACGGCCTGTTTTCAAGTCTAAGTGTGATTTTTGCAAATTATCATCACACTCTCAAACCGGGATTATCAGGACTACGCGGTTAGTTCCTACAAGTTACAATGGTCCCGGGCGAGGAGTCCGTGCCTCCTACGGGGTCGTTTGGGGGTTGGTTTGGGTTTTCACCCCTTAACGACCTGTTTTCAAGTCTAAGTACGATTTTTGCAAATTATCATCATGCAATCAAATCGGGAGACCCGAGACTACGCGGTCAGTTCCAACGAGTTACATTGGTCGCCTACGAGGTGTTCGTGCCTCTTACGGGGTCGTTTGGGGGCTGGTTCGGGTTTTCACCCCTTAACAGCCTATTTTCAAGTCTACGTGTGATTTTTACACATTATCATTATACTCTCATATCGGGAGTCCCGAGACTACGCGGTCAGTTCTTACAAGTTACATTGGTTCCTTACGAGGTGTTCGTGCCTCCGACGGGGTCGTTTAGGGGTTGGTTCGGGTTTTCACCCCTTAACGGTCTGTTTTCAAGTTTAAGAGTTATTTTTGAAAATTCGGGTCATACTCTCAAACTGGGATTCCTGGGACTATACGATCAGTTACTACAAGTTACATTGGTCCCGTGCGAGGTGTTCGTGCCTCCTACGGGGTCGTTTGGGGACTGGTTCGGATTTTCACCCCTTAACGGCCTGTTTTCAAGTCTAAGTGTTATATTTACAAATTCAGGTCATACTCTCAAACCGGGAGTCCCAGGACTACGCGATCAGTTACCACAAGTTACATTGGTCCTGTGCGAGGTGTTCGTGCCTCCTATAGGGCCGTTGGGGGACTGGTTCGGGTTTTCACCCCTTAACGGCCTGTTTTCAAGTCTAAGTGTGAGTTTTGCAAATTATCATCATACTCTCAAACCGGGATTCTCGGGACTACGTGGTCAGTTTCTACAAGTTACGTTGGTCCCGTGCGAGGAGTTCGTGCCTCCTACAGGGTCGTTTGGGGGCTGGTCTGGGTTTTCACCCCTTAACGGTCTGTTTTCAAGTCTAAGTGTGATTTTTGTAAATTATTATCATACTCTCAAACCGGGAGACCCGGTACTATGCGATCAGTTCCTTTGAGTTACATTGGTTCCGTGCGAGGTGTTCGTGCCTCTTACGGGGTCGTTTGGGGACTGGTTCGGGTTTTGATCCCTTGACGGCATGTTTTCAAGTCTAATTGTGATTTTTGTGAATTATTGTCATACTCTCATACCGAGAGTCCCGAGACTATGCGGTCAGTTCCTACAAGTTACATTGGTCACCTACGAGGTGTTCGTGCCTCCTACGGGGTCGTTTGGGGGCCGGTTCGGGTTTTCACCCCTTAACAGCCTATTTTCAAGTCTAAGTGTGACTTTTGCAAATTATCATCATACTCTTAAACCCGGAGTCCCGGGACTGCGCTGTCAGTTCCTACGAGTTACATTGGTCCCGTGAGAGGAGTTCGTGTATCCTACGGGGCCGTTTGGGGGCTGGTTCGGGTTTTCACCCCTTAACGGCCTGTTTCAAGTCTAAGTGTGATTTCTGCAAATTATCATCATACTCTCATACCGAGAGTCCCGGGACTACGCGGTCAGTTGCTACAAGTTACATTGGTCGCCTACGAGGTGTTCGTGCCTCCTACGAGGTCGTTTGCGGGCTGGTTCGGTTTTCACCCCTTAATGGCCTGTTTTCAAGTCTAAGTGTGATTTTTATAAATTATCGACATACTCTCATACCGGGAGTCCCGGGACCACGCGGTCAGTTCCTACAAGTTATATTGGTCCCCTACTAGGTCTTCGTGCCTCCTACGGGGTCGTGTGGGGGCTGGTTCGGGTTTTCACACCTTAACGGCATGTTTTCAAGTCAAAGTGTGATTTTTGGAAATTCGGGTCATACTCTCAAAGTGAGAGTCTCGGGACTACGCGATCAGTTGATACAAGTACCATTGGTCCCGTACGAGGTGTTCATGCCTCCTACGGGGTCGTTTGGGGACTGGTTCGGGTTTTCACCCATTAATGGCCTATTTTCAAGTCTAAGTATTATTTTTGCCAATTATCATCATACTCTCAAACCCGGAGTCCCGGGACTACGCGGTTAGTTCCTACAAGTTACATTGGTCCTGTGCGAGGAGTTCGTGGCTCCTATGGGTTTGTTTGGGGGCTGGTTTGGGTTTTCACCCGTTAACAGCCTGTTTTCAAGCCTAAGTGTGATTTTGGCAAATTATCGTCATACTCTCAAACTGGGAGTCCCGGAACTACGCGTTCAGTTCCTACAAGTTACATTGGTCCCGTGCGAGGTGTTCGTGCCTCCTTCGGTGTCGTTTGGGGCTAGTTCCGGTTTTCACCCTTTAACGGCATGTTTTTAAGTCTAAGTGTGATTTTTGCAAATTCGGGTCATAATCTCAAACCGAGAGTCCCGGGACAACGGGATCAGTTGCTACAAGTTACATTGGTCCCGTGAGAGGTGTTCGTGCCTCCTACGAGGTCATTTGGGGACTGGTTCGGGTTTTCAACCCTTAACGGCCTGTTTTCAAGTCTAAGTGTGAATTTTAAAAATTATCATCATACTCTCATACCGGAAGTCCCGAGACTACGCGGTCAGTTCTTACAAGTTACATTGGTCCCCTACGAGGTGTTCGTGCCTCCTACGGGGTCGATCGGGGCTGGTTAGGGTTTTCACCCCTTAACGGCCTGTTTTCAAGTCTTAGAGTGATTTCTACAAATTATTGTCATACTCTCAAACCGGTAGTCCCGGGACTACGCGGTCAGTTACTACAACAAACATTGGTGCCGTGCGAGGTGTTCGTGCCTTCTACGGGGTCGTTTGGGTACTGGTTCGAGTTTTCATCCCTTACCGGCCTGTTTTCAAGTCTAAGTGTGATTTTTGCAAATTATTGTCATACTCTCAAACCGAGATTCCCGGGACTAGGCGGTTAGTTCCTACAAGTTAGATTGGTCCCGTGCGAGGAGTTCGTGCCTCCTACGGGGTCGTTTGGGGGCTGGTTTGGGTTTTCACCCCTTAACGGCGTGTTTTCAAGTCTAAGTGTGACTTTTGAAAATTATCATCATACTCTGAAACCGGGAGACCCGGGACTACGCGGTTAGTTCCTACGAGTTACTTTGGTCCCGTTCGAGGTGGTCGTGTATCCTACGGGGTCGTTTGGGCGCTGGTTCGGGTTTTCACCCCTTAACGGCCTGTTTTCAAGTCTAAGTGTGATTTTTGCAAATTATCGTCATACTCTTAAACCCGGAGTCCCGGGACTGCGCTGTCAGTTCCTACGAGTTACATTGGTCCCGTGAGAGGTGTTCGTCTATCCGACGGGGCCGTTTGGGGGCTGGTTCGGGTTTTCACCCCTTAACGGCCTATTTTCAAGTCTATGTGTGGTTTTTGCAAATTATCGTCATACTCTCATACCGAGAGTCCCGGGACCACGAGGTCAGTTCCTACAAGGTACATTGGTCCCCTACGAGGTGTTCGTGCCTCCTACGAGGTCGTTTGCGGGCTGGTTCGGTTTTCACCCCTTAATGGTCTGTTTTCAAGTCTAAGTGTGATTTTTATAAATTATCGACATACTCTCATACCGGGAGTCCCGGGACCACGCGGTCAGTTCCTACAAGTTATATTGGTCCCCTACGAGGTCTTCGTGCATCCTACGGGTTCGTTTGGGGGCTGGTTCGGGTTTTCACCCCTTAATGGCATGTTTTCAAGTCAAAGGGTGATTTTTGGAAATTCGGGTCGTACTCTCAAAGTGAGAGTCCTGGGACTACGCGATCAATTGATACAAGGACCATTGGTCCCGTACGAGGTGGTCATGCCTCCTACGGGGTCGTTTGGGGACTGGTTCGAGTTTTCACCCATTAATGGCCTATTTTCAAGTCTAAGTGTTATTTTTGCAAATTATCATCATAATCTCAAACCGGGATTTCCGCCACTACGCGATTAGTTCCTATGAGTTACATTGGTCCCGTGCGAGGTGTTCGTGCCTCCTACGGGGTCGTTTGGGGGCTGGTTCGGGTTTTCACCCCCTAACGGCCTATTTTCAAGTCTAACTGTGATTTTTGCAAATAATCATCATACTCTCAAACCGGGAGTCCCGGGACTACGCGGTCAGTTACTACAAGTTACATTATTCCCGTGCGAGGTGCTCGTGCCTCCTACGGGGTCATTTGTGGGATGGTTAGGGTTTTCACCCCTTAACGGCCTGTTTTCAAGTCTAAGTGTGATTTTTGCAAATTATCATCATACACTCAAACCCGGAGTCCCGGGACTATGCGGTTAGTTCCTACAAGTTACATTGGTCTTGTGCGAGGAGTTCGTGGCTCCTATGGGTTTGTTTGGGGGCTGGTTTGGGTTTTCACCCCTTGACAGCCTGTTTTCAAGCCTAAGTGTGATTTTGGCAAATTATCGTCATACTCTCAAACCGGGAGTCCCGGAACTACGCGATCAGTTCCTACAAGTTACATTGGTCCCGTGCGAGGTGTTCGTGCCTCATTCGGTGTCGTTTGGGGGCTATTTCCGGTTTTCACCCTTTAATGGCATGTTTTTAAGTCTAAGTGTGATTTTTGCAAATTCGGGTCATAACTCAAACCGGGAGTCCCGGGACTACGCGGTCAGTTGCTACAAGTTACATTGGTCCCGTGAGAGGTGTTCGTGCCTCCTACGAGGTCATTTGGGGACTGGTTCGGGTTTTCAACCCTTAACGGCCTGTTTTCAAGTCTAAGTGTGAATTTTAAAAATTATCGTCATACTCTCATACCGGAAGTCCCGAGACTACGCGGTCAGTTCTTACAAGTTACATTGGTCCCTTACGAGGTGTTCGTGCCTCCTACGGCGTCGTTTGGGGGCTGGTTAGGGTTTTCACCCCTTAACGGCCTGTTTTCAAGTCTTAGAGTGATTTTTACAAATTATTGTCATACTCTCAAACCGGGAGTCCCGGGACTACGCGGTCAGTTACTACAACAAACATTGGTGCCATGCGAGGTGTTCGTGCCTTCTACGGGGTCGTTTGGGGACTGGTTCGAGTTTTCATCCCTTACCGGCCTGTTTTCAAGTCTAAGTGTGATTTTTGCAAATTATTGTCATACTCTCAAACCGAGATTCCCGGGACTAGGCGGTTAGTTCCTACAAGTTACATTGGTCCCGTGCGAGGAGTTCGTGCCTCCTACGGGGTCGTTTTGGGGGCTGGTTTGGGTTTTCACCCCTTAACGGCGTGTTTTCAAGTCTAAGTGTGACTTTTGAAAATTATCATCATACTCTGAAACCGGGAGACCCTGGACTACGCGGTTAGTTCCTACGAGTTACATTGGTCCCGTTCGAGGTGGTCGTGTATCCTACGGGGTCGTTTGGGGGCTGGTTCGGGTTTTCACCCCTTAACGGCCTATTTTCAAGTCTAAGTGTGATTTTTGCAAATTATCATCATACTCTCATACCGAGAGTCCCGGGACTACGCAGTCAGTTCCTACAAGTTACATTGGTCCCCTACGAGGTGTTCGTTCCTCCTACGGGGTCGTTTGGGGGGTTGTTCTGTTTTCACCACTTAATGGCTTGTTTTCAAATCTAAGTGTGATTTTTACAAATTATCGACATACTCTCATACCGGGAGTCTCGGTACTATGCGGTCAGTTCCTACAAGTTATTTTGGTCCCCTACGAGGTTTTCGTGCCTCCTACGGGGTCGTTTGGGGGCTGGTTCAGGTTTTCACCCCTTAACGACATGTTTTCAAGTCTAAGTGTGATTTTTGGAAATTTGGGTCATACTCTCAAAATGAGGGTCCCGAGACTACGCGGTGAGTTGATACAAGTTACATTCGTCCCGTACGAGGTGTTCGTGCCTCCTACGGGGTCGTTTGGGGACTTGTTCGGGTTTTCACCCCTTAACGGCCTGTTTTGAATCCTAATTGTGATTTTTACAAATTATCGTCATACTCTCAAACCGGGAGTCCCGGAACTACGCGGTCAGTTCCTACGAGTTACATTGGTCCCGTACGAGGTGTTCGTGCCTCCTATGGGTTCGTTTGGGGACTGGTTCGGATTTTCACCCCTTAACGGCCTGTTTTCAAGTTTAAGTGTGATTTTTGCAAATTATCGTCATACTCACATATCGGGAGTCCCGGGACTACTCGGTCAGTTCCTAAAAGTTACATTGGTCCCGTGCGAGGTGTTCGTGCCTCTTTCGGGATAGTTTGGGGGCGGGTTCGGGTTTTAACCCCTTAACGGCCTGTTTTCAAGTCTAAGTGTGATTTTTGCAAATTTGGGTCATACTCTCAAACCGGGAGACCCGGGACTACGCAGTTAGTTGCTACAAGTTACATTGGTCCTGTCCGAGGTCTTCGTGCCTCCTACGGGGTCATTTGGGGACAGGTTCGGGTTTTCACCCGTTAACGGCCTGTTTTCAAGTCTAAGGGTGATTTTTGCAAATTATCATCATACTCTCAAACCGGGATTACCGGGACTACGCGGTCAATTCCTACCAGTTACATTGGTCCCGTGCGAGGTGTTCGTGCCTCTTACGGGGTCGTTTGGGGGCTGGTTCGGGTTTTCACCCCTTAACAGCCTATTTTCAAGTCTAAGTGTGATATTTGCAAATTATCATTATAATCTCAAACCGGGATTCTCGGAACTACGCGGCCAGTTCCTACAAGTTACATTGGTCCCGTGCGAGGAGTCCGTGCCTCTTACGGGGTCGTTTGGGGGTTGGTTCGGGTTTTCACCCCTTAACGGCCTGTTTTCAAGTCTAAGTGTGATTTTTACAAATTATCGTCTTACTCTCATACTGAGAGTCCCAAGACTATGCGGTCAGTTTTTACAAGTTACATTGGTCCCTTACGAGGTGTTCGTGCCTCCTACGGGGTCGTTTGGGGGTTGGTTTAACGGCCTGTTTTCATGTCTAAGTGTGATTTTTGAAAATTTGGGTCATACTCTCAAACCGAGAGTCCTGGGACTACGCGGTCAGTTGCTACTAGTTACATTGGTCCCGTGCGAGGTGTTCGTGCCTCCTACGGGGTTATTTGGGGACTGGTTCGTGTTTTCACCCCTTAACGGCCTGTTTTCAAGTCAAAATGTGATTTTTGCAAATTATAATCATACTCTCAAACTGGGATTCCCGGGACTACGCGGTCTGTTCCTACAAGTTACATTGGTCACGTGCAAGGAGTTCGTGCCTCCTACGGGGTCGTTTGGGGGTTGATTTGGGTTTCAACCCCTTAACCGCTTGTTTTCAAGTCTAAATGTGATTTTTGAAAATTATCATCATGCTATCAAACCGGGAGACACGGGACTACGCGGTCAATTCCAACGAGTTACATTGGTCCCCTACGAGGTGTTCGTGCCTCTTACGGGGTCGTTTGGGGGATGGTTCGGGTTTTCACCCCTTAACGGCCTGTTTTCAAGTCTAAGTGTGATTTTTATAAATTATCGTCATACTCTCATACCGGGAGTCCCGATACTACGCGGTCAGTTCTAACAAGTTACATTGGTCCCCTACGAGGTGTTCGTGCCTCCTACGGGGTCGTTTAGCGACTGGTTTGGGTTTTCACCCCATAATGGACTGTTTTCAAGTCTAAGTGTGATTTTGCAAATTATCGTCATACTCTCATACCTGGAGTCCCGGGACTATGCGGTCAGTTCCTACAAGTTACATTGGTCCCGTGCGTGGTGTTCGTTCCTCCTACGGGGTCGTTTGGGGACGGGTTCGGATTTTCACCCCTTAACGGCCTGTTTTGAATCCTAATTGTGATTTTTGCAAATTATCATCATACTCTCAAACCGGGAGTCCCGAAAGTATGCGGTCAGTTCCTACAAGTTACATTGGTCCCGTACGAGGTGTTCGTGCCTCCTACGGGTTCGTTTGGGGACTGGTTCGGATTTTCACCCCTTAACGGCCTGTTTTCAACTCTAAGTGTGATTTTTGCAAATTATCGTCATACTCACATATCGGGAGTCCCGGGACTACTCGGTCAGTTCCTAAAAGTTACATTGGTCCTGTGCGAGGTGTTCGTGCCTCTTCCGGGATAGTTTGGGGGCGGGTTCGGGTTTTAACCCCTTAACGGCCTGTTTTCAAGTCTAAGTGTGATTTTTGCAAATTTGGGTCATACTCTCAAACCGGGAGTCCCGGGACTACGCGGTTAGTTGCTACAAGTTACAATGGTCCTGTCCGAGGTGTTCGTGCCTCCTACGGGGTCATTTGGGGACTGGTTCGGGTTTTCACCCCTTAACGGCCTGTTTTCAAGTCTAAGGGTGATTTTTGCAAATTATCATCATACTCTCAAACCGGGATTACCGGGACTACGCGGTCAGTTCCTACAAGTTACATTGGTCCCGTCCGAGGTGTTCGTGCCTCTTACGGGGTCGTTTGGGTGCTGGTTCGGGTTTTCACCCCTTAACGGCCTGTTTTCAAGTCTAAGTGTGATATTTGCAAATTATCATTATAATCTCAAACCGGGATTCTCGGGACTATGCGGCCAGTTCCTACAAGTTACATTGGTCCCGTGCGAGGAGTCCGTGCCTCCTACGGGGTCGTTTGGGGGCTGGTTTGGGTTTTCACCCCTTAACGGCCTGTTTTCAAGTCTAACTGTGATTTTTGCAAATTATCATCATGATATCAAACCAGGAGACCCGAGACTATGCGGTCAGTTCCAAACAGAGTTACATTGGTCCCCTACAAGGTTTTCGTACCTCTTACGGGGTCGTTTGGGGGTTGGTTCGGGTTTTCACCCCTTAACGGCCTGTTTTCAAGTCTAAGTGTGATTTTTACAAATTATCGTCTTACTCTCATACTGAGAGTCCCAAGACTATGCGGTCAGTTTTTACAAGTTATATTGGTCCCCTACGAGGTGTTCGTGCCTCCTACGGGGTCGTTTGGGGGCTGGTTCGGGTTTTCACCCCTTAACGGCATATTTTCAAGTCTAAGTGTGATTTTTGGAAATTCAGGTCATACTCTCAAAGTGAGAGTCCCGGGACTACGCGGTCAGTTGATACAAGTTACATTGGTCCCGTACGAGGTGTTCGTGCCTCCTACGGGGTCGTTTGGGGACTGGTTCGGGTTTTCACCCCTTAACGGAATGTTTTCAACTCTAAGCGTTATTTTTGCAAATTATCGTCACACTCTCAAATCGGGATTTCCGGCACTACGCGGTCAGTTCCTACGAGTTACATTGATCCCGTGCGAGGTGTTCGTGCCTCCTATGGGGTCGTTTGGGGGCTGGTTCGGGTTTTCACTCCTTAACGACCTGTTTTCAAGTCTAAGTATGATTTTTGCAAATTATCGTCATACTCTCAAACCGTGAGTCCCGGGACTACGCAGTTAGTTAATACAAGTTACATTGGTCCAGTGCGAGGTGTTCGTGCCTCCTACGGGGTCGTTTGGGGGCTGGTTAGGGTTTTCACCCCTTAACGGCATGTTTTCAAGTCTAAGTGTGATTTTTGCAAATTATCGTCATACTCTCAAACCAGGAGTCCCGGGACTACGTGATTAGTTCCTACAAGTTACATTGGTACCGTGCGAGGAGTTCGTGCCTCATATGGGTTCGTTTGGGGGCTGGTTTGGGTTTTCATCCCTTAACAACCTGTTTTCAAGTCTAAGTGTGACATTAGCAAAATATCGTCATGCTCTCAAACCGGTAGACCCGGGACTACGTGGTCGGTTGCTATAATTTAAATTTTTCCCGTGCGAGGTGTTCATGCCTCCTACGGGGTCGTTTGGGGACTGGTTCGGGTTTTCACCCCTTAACGGACTATTTTCAAGTCTAAATGTGATTTTTACAAATTATCATCATACTCTCACACCGGGAGTCCCGGGACTACGCGGTCAGTTCCTACAAGTTACATTGGTCTCGTTCGTGGTGTTCGTTCCTCCTACGGGGTCGTTTGTCGACTGGTTCGGATTTTCACCCCTTAACGGCCTATTTTCAAGATTAAGTGTGATTTTTGCAAATTATCGTCATACTCTCAAACCGAGAGTCCCGAAACTGCACGGTCAGTTCCTACAAGTTACATTGGTCCCGTACGAGGTATTCGTGCCTCCTACGGGGTCGTTTGGGGGGTGGTTCGGATTTTTACCCCTTAACGGCCTGTTTTCTAGTCTAAGTGTGATTTTTGCAAATTATTGTCATACTCTCATACCGGGAGTCCTGGGACTACGCGGTCAGTTTCTACAAGTTACATTGGTCCCGTGCGAGGTGTTTGTGCCTCCTCCGGGGTCGTTTGGGGGCTGGTTCTGGTTTGCACCCCTTAACGGCCTCTTTTCAAGTCTAAGTGTCATTTTTACAAATTCGGGTCATACTCTCAAACCGGGAGTCCCGGGACTACGCGGTCAGTTGCTACAAGTTACATTGGTCCCGTGCGAGGTGTTCGTCCCTCCTACGGGGTCATTTGGTGAATGGTTTGGGTTTTCACCCCTTAACGCCCTATTTTCAAGTCTAAGTGTGATTTTTTCAAATTATCATCATACTGTCAAATCGGGATTCCCGGGACTACGCGGTCAGTTCCTACAAGTTACATGGGTCCCGTGCGAGGAGTCCTTGCCTCCTACGGGGTCGTTTGGGGGCTGGTTTGGGTTTTCACCCCTTAACGGCCTGTTTTCAAGTCTAAGTGTGATTTTTGCAAATTATCATCATGCTATCAAACCGGGAGACCCGGGACTACGGGGTCAGTTCCAACGAGTTACATTGGTCCCCTACGTGGTGTTCGTGCCTCTTACGGGGTCGTTTGGGGGCTGGTTCGGGTTTTCACCCCTTAACGGCCTATTTTCAAGTCTAAGTGTGATTTTTACAAATTATCATCATACTCTCATACCGAGAGTCCCGAGACTACGCGGTCAGTTCCTACAAGTTACATTGGTCCCCTACGAGGTGTTCGTGCCTCCTCCGGGGTCGTTTGAGGTCTGGTTCGGGTTTTCACCCCTTAACGCCCTGTTTTCAAGTCTAAGTGTGAGTTTTGCAAATTATCATCATACTCTCAAACCGGGATTCTCGGTTCTACGCGGTCTGTTCCAACAAGTTACGTTGGTCCTGAGCGTGGAGTTCGTACCTCCTACGGGGTCGTTTGGGGGCTGGTTTGGATTTTTACCCCTTAACGACCTGTTTTCAAGTCTAAGTGTGATTTTTGCAAATTATCGTCATACTCTCAATCCGAGAGTCCCAGGAGTACACGGTCAGTTCCTACAAGTTACATTGGTCTCGTGCGTGGTGTTCGTTCCTCCTACTGGGTCGTTTGGGGACTGGTTCGGATTTTCACCCCTTAACGGCCTGTTTTCAAGCATAAGTGTGATTTTTACAAATAATCGTCATACTCTCATACCGGGAGACCCGGGACTATGCGGCCAGTTCCTAAAAGTTACATTGGTCCCGTGCGAGGTGTTCGTGCCTCCTCCGGGGTCGTTTGGGAACTAGTTCGGATTTTAACCCCTTAACAGCCTGTTTTCAAGTCTAAGTGTGATTTTTGCAAATAATCGTCATACTCTCATACCGGGAGCCCCGGGACTATGCGGCCAGTTCCTAAAAGTTACATTGGTCCCGTGCGAGGTGTTCGTGCCTCCTCCGAGATCGTTTGGGGGCTGGTTCGGGTTTTCACCCCTTAACGGCCTATTTTCATGTCTAAGTGTGATTTTTGCAAATTCGGGTCATACTCTCTAACCGGGAGTCCCAGGACTACGCGGTCAGTTGCTACAACTTACATTGGTCCCGTGCGAGGTGTTCGTGCCTCCTACGGGGTCATTTGGGGACTAGTTCAGGTTTTCACCCGTTAACGGCCTATTTTCAAGTCTAAGGGAGATTTTTGCAAATTATCATCATACTCTCAAACCGGGATTCCCGAGACTACGCGACCAGTTCCTACAAGTTACATTGGTCCCATGGTAGGAGTCCGTGCCTAATACGGGGTCGTTAGGGGGCTGGTTTGGGTTTTCACCCCTTAACGGCTTGTTTTTAAGTCTAAGTGTGATTTTTGCAAATTATCATCATGCTATCAAACCAGGATACCCGGGACTACGCGGTCAGTTCCAACGAGTTACATTGCTCCCATACGAGGTGTTCGTGCCTCTTACGGGGTCGTTTGGGTGTTGGTTCGGGTTTTCACCCCTTAATGGCCTGTCTTCAAGTTTAAGTGTGATTTTTATAAATTATCGTCATTCTCTCACACCGGGAGTCCCAAGACTACGCGGTTAGTTTTTACAAGTAACATTGGTCCCCTACGAGGTGTTCGTGTCTCCTACGGGGTCGTTTGGGGGCTCGTTTGGGTTTTCACCCCTTAACGGCCTGTATTCAAGTCTAAGTGTTATTTTTGTAAATTCGAGTCATACTCTCAAACCGAGAGTCCCGGGACTACGCGATCTATTACTACAAGTTACATTGGTCCCGTGCGAGGTGTTTGTGCCTCCTACGGGGTCATTTGGGGTCTCATTCGGGTTTTCACCCCTTAACGGCCTGTTTTCAAGTCTAAGTCTGAGTTTTGCAAATTATCATCATACTCTCAAACCGAGATTCTCGGGACTACGCGGTCAGTTCCAACAAGTTACGTTGGTCCCATGTGAGGAGTTCGTGCCTCCCACGGGGTCGTTTGGGGGATGGTTTGGGTTTTCACCCCTTAACGGCCGATTTTCTAGTCTAAGTGTGATTTTTGCAAATTATTTCCATACTCTCAAACCGGGAGACCCAGGACTACGCGGTCAGTTCCTACGAGTTACATTGGTATCGTGCGAGGTGTTCGTGCCTCCTACGGGGTCATTTGGGGACTTGTTCGGGTTTTCATCCCTTAACGGCATGTTTTCATGTCTAATTGTGATTTTTGCGAATTATTGTCATACTCTCATATCGAGAGTCACGGGACTACGCGGTCAGTTACTACAAGTTACATTGGTCCCTTACGAGGCGTTCGTGCCTCCTACGGGGTCGTTTGGGGGTTGGTTTAACGGTCTGTTTTCATGTCTAAGTGTGATTTTTGCAAATTTGGGTCATACTCTCAAACCGGCAGTCCCGGGACAACGCGGTCAGTTGCTACAAGTTACATTGGTCCCGTGCGAGGTGTTCGTGCCTCCTACGGGGTCATTTGGGGACTGGTTCGTGTTTTCACCCCTTAACGGCTTCTTTTCAAGTCAAAGTGTGATTTTTGCAAATTATTATCATACTCTCAAACTGGGATTCCCGGGACTACGCGGTCAGTTCCTACAAGTTACATTGGTCCCGTGCGTGGAGTTCGTGCCTCCTACGGGGTCGTTTGGGGGCTGGTTTGGGTTTTCACCCCTTAGCCGCTTGTTTTCAAGTCTAAATGTGATTTCTGAAAATTATCATCATGCTATCAAACCGGGAGACACGGGACTACGCGGTCAATTCCAACGAGTTACATTGGTCCCCTACGAGGTGTTCGTGCCTCTTACGAGGTCGTTTGGGGGCTGGTTCGGGTTTTCACCCCTTAACGGCCTGTTTTCAAGTCTAAATGTGATTTTAACAAATTATCGTCATACTCTCATACCGGGAGTCCCGAGACTACGCGGTCAGTTCTTACAAGTTACATAGGTCCCCTACGAGGTGTTCGTGCCTCCTACGGGGTCGTTTGGCGGCTGGTTTGGGTTTTCACCCCTTAACGGCCTATTTTCAAGTCTAAGTGTGATTTTTGCAAATTATCATCATACTCTCATACCTGGAGTCCCGGGACTACGCGGTCAGTTCCTACAAGTTACATTGGTCCCATGCGTGGTGTTCGTTCCTCCTACGGGGTCGTTTGGGGACTGGTTCGGATTTTCACCCCTTGACGGCCTGTTTTGAATCCTAATTGTGATTTTTGCAAATTATCGTCATACTGTCAAACCGGGAGTCCCGGATCTACGTGGTCAGTTCGTACAAGTTACATTGGTCCCGTACGAGGTGTTCGTGCCTCCTACGGATTCGTTTGGGGACTGGTTCGGATTTTCACCCCTTAATGGCCTGTTTTCAAGTCTAAGTGTGATTTTTGCAAATTATCATCATAGTCACATACCGGGAGTCTCGGGACTACGCGGTCAGTTCCTAAAAGTTACATTGGTCCCATGCGAGGTGTTCGTGCCTCCTCCGGGATAGTTTGGGGGCGGGTTCTGGTTTTCACCCCTTAACGGCCTGTTTTCAAGTCTAAGTGTGATTTTTGCAAATTTGGGTCATACTCTCAAACTGGGAGTCCCGGGACTACGCGGTTAGTTGCTACAAGTTACATTGGTCCTGTCCGAGGTGTTCGTGCCTCCAACGGGGTCATTTGGGGACTGGTTCGGGTTTTCACCCCTTAACGGCCTGTTTTCAAGTCTAAGGGTGATTTTTGCAAATTGTCATCATACTCTCAAACCGGGATTACCGGGACTACGCGGTCAGTTCCTACAAGTTACATTGGTCCCATACGAGGAGTCCGTGCCTCCCACGGGGTCGTTAGGGGGCTGGTTTGGGTTTTCACCCCTTAACGGATTGTTTTCATGTCTAAGTGTGATTTTTGCAAATTATCATCATGCTATCAAACCGGGAGACCCAGGACTACATGGCCAGTTCCAACGAGTTACATTGGTCCCCTACGAGGTGTTCATGCCTCTTACGGGGTCGTTTGGGGGCTGGTTCGGGTTTTCACACCTTAACGGCCTGTTTTTAAGTCTAAGTCTGATTTTTATAAATTATCATTATAATCTCAAATCGAGATTCTCGGGACTACGCGGTCAGTTCCTACAAGTTACATTGGTCCCGTGCGAGGAGTCCGTGCCTCCTACGGGGTCGTTTGGCGGCTGGTTTGGGTTTTCACCCCTTAACGGATTGTTTTCAAGTCTAAGTGTGATTTTTGCAAATTATCATCATGATATCAAACCAGGAGACCCGGGACTACGCGGTCAGTTCCAAACAGAGTTACATTGGTCCCCTACTTGGTTTTCGTACCTCCTACGGGGTCGTTTGGGGGCTGGTTCGAATTTTCACCCCTTAACGGCCTATTTTCAAGTCTAAGTGTGATTTTTGCAAATTATCGTCATACTCTCATACCGGGAGTCCCGGGACTACGCGGTCAGT
The DNA here is from genome assembly GCA_949130495.1 of Sambucus nigra. NCBI lineage: Eukaryota > Viridiplantae > Streptophyta > Magnoliopsida > Dipsacales > Adoxaceae > Sambucus > Sambucus nigra. Next base: position 342,669,251 of record OX422207.1, on the reverse strand, counting down.
TCGTACAAGTTACATTGGTCCCGTCCGAGGTGTTCGTGCCTCCTCCGGGGTTGTTTGAGGGATGGTTAGGGTTTTCACCGCTTAACAGCATGTTTTCAAGTCTAAGTATGATTTTTGCAAATTCGGGTCATACTCTCAAACCGGGGGTCCCGGGACTATGCACTCAGTTGCTACAAGTTACATTGGTCCCGTGCGAGGTGTTCGTTCCTCCTACGGGGTCATTTGGGGACTGGTTCGGGTTTTCACCCCTTAACGGCCTATTTTCAAGTCTACGGGTGATTTTTGCAAATTATCATCATACTCTCAAACTGGGATTCCCGGGACTACGCGGTATGTTCCTACAAGTTACCTTGGTCCCATGCGAGGATTCCGTGCCTCCTACGGGGTCGTTTGGGCGCTGGTTTGGGTTTTCACCCCTTAACGGCTTGTTTTCAAGTCTAAGTGTGATTTTTGCAAATTATCATCATGCAATCAAACCGGGAGAACCGGGACTACGAGGTCAGTTCCAACGAGTTACATTGGTCCCCTACGAGGTGTTCATGCCTCTTACGGGGTCGTTTGCGGGCTGGTTCGGGTTTTCACCCCTCAACGGCCTGTTTTCAAGTCTAAGTGTGATTTTTACAAATTATCGTCATACTCTCATACCGGGAGTCCCGAGACTACGTGGTCAGTTCTTACAAGTTACATTGGTCCCCTACGAGGTGTTCGCGTCTCCTACGGGGTCGTTTGGGGGCTGGTTCGGGTTTTAACCCCTAACGGCCTATTTTCAAGTCTAAGTGTGATTTTTGCAAATTATCATCATACTCTCATACCTGGAGTCCCGGGACTACGCGGTCAGTTCCTACAAGTTACGTTGGTCCCATGCGAGGAGTTCGTGCCTCCCACGGGGTCATTTGGGGGATGGTTTGGGTTTTCACCCCTTAACGGCCGGTTTTCAAGTCTAAGTGTGATTTTTGCAAATTATCGTCATACTCTCAAACCGGGAGACCCAGGACTACGCGGTCAGTTCCTACGAGTTACATTGGTATCGTGCGAGGTGTTCGTGCCTCCTACGGGGTCGTTTGGGGACTTGTTCGTGTTTTCATCCCTTAACGACATGTTTTCATGTCTAATTGTGATTTTTGCGAATTATTGTCATACACTCATATCGAGAGTCACGGGACTACGCGGTCAGTTACTACAAGTTACATTGGTCCCTTACGAGGTGTTCGGGCCTCCTACGGGGTGTGTTTGGGGGCTGGTTTAACGGTTTTTTTTCATGTCTAAGTGTGATTTTTGCAAATTTGGGTCATACTCTCAAACCGGGAGTCCCGGGACTACGCGGTTAGTTGCTACAAGTTACAATGGTCCTGTCCGAGGTGTTCGTGCCTCCTACGGGGTCATTTGGGGACTGGTTCGGGTTTTCACCCCTTAACGGCCTGTTTTCAAGTCTAAGGGTGATTTTTGCAAATTATCATCATACTCTCAAACCGGGATTACCGGGACTACGCGGTCAGTTCCTACAAGTTACATTGGTCCCGTCCGAGGTGTTCGTGCCTCTTACGGGGTCGTTTGGGGGCTGGTTCGGGTTTTCACCCCTTAACGACCTGTTTTCAAGTCTAAGTGTGATATTTGCAAATTATCATTATAATCTCAAACCGGGATTCTCGGGACTATGCGGCCAGTTCCTACAAGTTACATTGGTCCCGTGCGAGGAGTCCGTGCCTCCTACGGGGTCGTTTGGGGGCTGGTTTGGGTTTTCACCCCTTAACGGCCTGTTTTCAAGTCTAACTGTGATTTTTGCAAATTATCATCATGATATCAAACCAGGAGACCCGAGACTATGCGGTCAGTTCCAAACAGAGTTACATTGGTCCCCTACAAGGTTTTCGTACCTCTTACGGGGTCGTTTGGGGGTTGGTTCGGGTTTTCACCCCTTAACGGCCTGTTTTCAAGTCTAAGTGTGATTTTTACAAATTATCGTCTTACTCTCATACTGAGAGTCCCAAGACTATGCGGTCAGTTTTTACAAGTTATATTGGTCCCCTACGAGGTGTTCGTGCCCCCTACGGGGTCGTTTGGGGGCTGGTTCGGGTTTTCACCCCTTAACGGCATATTTTCAAGTCTAAGTGTGATTTTTGGAAATTTAGGTCATACTCTCAAAGTGAGAGTCCCGGGACTACGCGGTCAGTTGATACAAGTTACATTGGTCCCGTACGAGGTGTTCGTGCCTCCTACGGGGTCGTTTGGGGACTGGTTCGGGTTTTCACCCCTTAACGGAATGTTTTCAACTCTAAGCGTTATTTTTGCAAATTATCGTCACACTCTCAAATCGGGATTTCCGGCACTACGCGGTCAGTTCCTACGAGTTACATTGATCCCGTGCGAGGTGTTCGTGCCTCCTATGGGGTCGTTTGGGGGCTGGTTCGGGTTTTCACTCCTTAACGACCTGTTTTCAAGTCTAAGTATGATTTTTGCAAATTATCGTCATACTCTCAAACCGTGAGTCCCGGGACTACGCAGTTAGTTAATACAAGTTACATTGGTCCAGTGCGAGGTGTTCGTGCCTCCTACGGGGTCGTTTGGGGGCTGGTTAGGGTTTTCACCCCTTAACGGCATGTTTTCAAGTCTAAGTGTGATTTTTGCAAATTATCGTCATACTCTCAAACCAGGAGTCCCGGGACTACGTGATTAGTTCCTACAAGTTACATTGGTACCGTGCGAGGAGTTCGTGCCTCATATGGGTTCGTTTGGGGGCTGGTTTGGGTTTTCATCCCTTAACAACCTGTTTTAAAGTCTAAGTGTGACATTAGCAAAATATCGTCATGCTCTCAAACCGGTAGACCCGGGACTACGTGGTCGGTTGCTATAATTTAAATTTTTCCCGTGCGAGGTGTTCATGCCTCCTACGGGGTCGTTTGGGGACTGGTTCGGGTTTTCACCCCTTAACGGACTATTTTCAAGTCTAAGTGTGATTTTTACAAATTATCATCATACTCTCACACCGGGAGTCCCGGGACTACGCGGTCAGTTCCTACAAGTTACATTGGTCTCGTTCGTGGTGTTCGTTCCTCCTACGGGGTCGTTTGTCGACTGGTTCGGATTTTCACCCCTTAACGGCCTATTTTCAAGATTAAGTGTGATTTTTGCAAATTATCGTCATACTCTCAAACCGAGAGTCCCGAAACTGCACGGTCAGTTCCTACAAGTTACATTGGTCCCGTACGAGGTATTCGTGCCTCCTACGGGGTCGTTTGGGGGGTGGTTCGGATTTTTACCCCTTAACGGCCTGTTTTCTAGTCTAAGTGTGATTTTTGCAAATTATTGTCATACTCTCATACCGGGAGTCCTGGGACTACGCGGTCAGTTTCTACAAGTTACATTGGTCCCGTGCGAGGTGTTTGTGCCTCCTCCGGGGTCGTTTGGGGGCTGGTTCTGGTTTGCACACCTTAACGGCCTCTTTTCAAGTCTAAGTGTCATTTTTACAAATTCGGGTCATACTCTCAAACCGGGAGTCCCGGGACTACGCGGTCAGTTGCTACAAGTTACATTGGTCCCGTGCGAGGTGTTCGTCCCTCCTACGGGGTCATTTGGTGAATGGTTTGGGTTTTCACCCCTTAACGCCCTGTTTTCAAGTCTAAGTGTGATTTTTTCAAATTATCATCATACTGTCAAATCGGGATTCCCGGGACTACGCGGTCAGTTCCTACAAGTTACATGGGTCCCGTGCGAGGAGTCCTTGCCTCCTACGGGGTCGTTTGGGGGCTGGTTTGGGTTTTCACCCCTTAACGGCCTGTTTTCAAGTCTAAGTGTGATTTTTGCAAATTATCATCATGCTATCAAACCGGGAGACCCGGGACTACGGGGTCAGTTCCAACGAGTTACATTGGTCCCCTACGTGGTGTTCGTGCCTCTTACGGGGTCGTTTGGGGGCTGGTTCGGGTTTTCACCCCTTAACGGCCTATTTTCAAGTCTAAGTGTGATTTTTACAAATTATCATCATACTCTCATACCGAGAGTCCCGAGACTACGCGGTCAGTTCCTACAAGTTACATTGGTCCCCTACGAGGTGTTCGTGCCTCCTCCGGGGTCGTTTGGGGTCTGGTTCGGGTTTTCACCCCTTAACGCCCTGTTTTCAAGTCTAAGTGTGAGTTTTGCAAATTATCATCATACTCTCAAACCGGGATTCTCGGTTCTACGCGGTCTGTTCCAACAAGTTACGTTGGTCCTGAGCGTGGAGTTCGTACCTCCTACGGGGTCGTTTGGGGGCTGGTTTGGATTTTTACCCCTTAACGACCTGTTTTCAAGTCTAAGTGTGATTTTTGCAAATTATCGTCATACTCTCAATCCGAGAGTCCCAGGAGTACACGGTCAGTTCCTACAAGTTACATTGGTCTCGTGCGTGGTGTTCGTTCCTCCTACTGGGTCGTTTGGGGACTGGTTCGGATTTTCACCCCTTAACGGCCTGTTTTCAAGCATAAGTGTGATTTTTACAAATAATCGTCATACTCTCATACCGGGAGACCCGGGACTATGCGGCCAGTTCCTAAAAGTGACATTGGTCCCGTGCGAGGTGTTCGTGCCTCCTCCGGGGTCGTTTGGGAACTAGTTCGGATTTTAACCCCTTAACAGCCTGTTTTCAAGTCTAAGTGTGATTTTTGCAAATAATCGTCATACTCTCATACCGGGAGCCCCGGGACTATGCGGCCAGTTCCTAAAAGTTACATTGGTCCCGTGCGAGGTGTTCGTGCCTCCTCCGAGATCGTTTGGGGGCTGGTTCGGGTTTTCACCCCTTAACGGCCTATTTTCATGTCTAAGTGTGATTTTTGCAAATTCGGGTCATACTCTCTAACCGGGAGTCCCAGGACTACGCGGTCAGTTGCTACAACTTACATTGGTCCCGTGCGAGGTGTTCGTGCCTCCTACGGGGTCATTTGGGGACTAGTTCAGGTTTTCACCCGTTAACGGCCTATTTTCAAGTCTAAGGGAGATTTTTGCAAATTATCATCATACTCTCAAACCGGGATTCCCGAGACTACGCGACCAGTTCCTACAAGTTACATTGGTCCCATGGTAGGAGTCCGTGCCTAATACGGGGTCGTTAGGGGGCTGGTTTGGGTTTTCACCCCTTAACGGCTTGTTTTTAAGTCTAAGTGTGATTTTTGCAAATTATCATCATGCTATCAAACCAGGATACCCGGGACTACGCGGTCAGTTCCAACGAGTTACATTGCTCCCATACGAGGTGTTCGTGCCTCTTACGGGGTCGTTTGGGGGTTGGTTCGGGTTTTCACCCCTTAATGGCCTGTCTTCAAGTTTAAGTGTGATTTTTATAAATTATCGTCATTCTCTCATACCGGGAGTCCCAAGACTACGCGGTTAGTTTTTACAAGTAACATTGGTCCCCTACGAGGTGTTCGTGTCTCCTACGGGGTCGTTTGGGGGCTCGTTTGGGTTTTCACCCCTTAACGGCCTGTATTCAAGTCTAAGTGTTATTTTTGCAAATTCGAGTCATACTCTCAAACCGAGAGTCCCGGGACTACGCGATCTATTACTACAAGTTACATTGGTCCCGTGCGAGGTGTTTGTGCCTCCTACGGGGTCATTTGGGGTCTCATTCGGGTTTTCACCCCTTAACGGCCTGTTTTCAAGTCTAAGTCTGAGTTTTGCAAATTATCATCATACTCTCAAACCGAGATTCTCGGGACTACGCGGTCAGTTCCAACAAGTTACGTTGGTCCCATGTGAGGAGTTCGTGCCTCCCACGGGGTCGTTTGGGGGATGGTTTGGGTTTTCACCCCTTAACGGCCGGTTTTCTAGTCTAAGTGTGATTTTTGCAAATTATCGTCATACTCTCAAACCGGGAGACCCAGGACTACGCGGTCAGTTCCTACGAGTTACATTGGTATCGTGCGAGGTGTTCGTGCCTCCTACGGGGTCATTTGGGGACTTGTTCGGGTTTTCATCCCTTAACGGCATGTTTTCATGTCTAATTGTGATTTTTGCGAATTATTGTCATACTCTCATATCGAGAGTCACGGGACTACGCGGTCAGTTACTACAAGTTACATTGGTCCCTTACGAGGCGTTCGTGCCTCCTACGGGGTCGTTTGGGGGTTGGTTTAACGGTCTGTTTTCATGTCTAAGTGTGATTTTTGCAAATTTGGGTCATACTCTCAAACCGGCAGTCCCGGGACAACGCGGTCAGTTGCTACAAGTTACATTGGTCCCGTGCGAGGTGTTCGTGCCTCCTACGGGGTCATTTGGGGACTGGTTCGTGTTTTCACCCCTTAACGGCTTCTTTTCAAGTCAAAGTGTGATTTTTGCAAATTATTATCATACTCTCAAACTGGGATTCCCGGGACTACGCGATCAGTTCCTACAAGTTACATTGGTCCCGTGCGTGGAGTTCGTGCCTCCTACGGGGTCGTTTGGGGGCTGGTTTGGGTTTTCACCCCTTAGCCGCTTGTTTTCAAGTCTAAATGTGATTTCTGAAAATTATCATCATGCTATCAAACCGGGAGACACGGGACTACGCGGTCAATTCCAACGAGTTACATTGGTCCCCTACGAGGTGTTCGTGCCTCTTACGAGGTCGTTTGGGGGCTGGTTCGGGTTTTCACCCCTTAACGGCCTGTTTTCAAGTCTAAATGTGATTTTAACAAATTATCGTCATACTCTCATACCGGGAGTCCCGAGACTACGCGGTCAGTTCTTACAAGTTACATAGGTCCCCTACGAGGTGTTCGTGCCTCCTACGGGGTCGTTTGGCGGCTGGTTTGGGTTTTCACCCCTTAACGGCCTATTTTCAAGTCTAAGTGTGATTTTTGCAAATTATCATCATACTCTCATACCTGGAGTCCCGGGACTACGCGGTCAGTTCCTACAAGTTACATTGGTCCCATGCGTGGTGTTCGTTCCTCCTACGGGGTCGTTTGGGGACTGGTTCGGATTTTCACCCCTTGACGGCCTGTTTTGAATCCTAATTGTGATTTTTGCAAATTATCGTCATACTGTCAAACCGGGAGTCCCGGATCTACGTGGTCAGTTCCTACAAGTTACATTGGTCCCGTACGAGGTGTTCGTGCCTCCTACGGATTCGTTTGGGGACTGGTTCGGATTTTCACCCCTTAATGGCCTGTTTTCAAGTCTAAGTGTGATTTTTGCAAATTATCATCATAGTCACATACCGGGAGTCCCGGGACTACGCGGCCAGTTCCTAAAAGTTACATTGGTCCCATGCGAGGTGTTCGTGCCTCCTCCGGGATAGTTTGGGGGCGGGTTCTGGTTTTCACCCCTTAACGGCCTGTTTTCAAGTCTAAGTGTGATTTTTGCAAATTTGGGTCATACTCTCAAACTGGGAGTCCCGGGACTACGCGGTTAGTTGCTACAAGTTACATTGGTCCTGTCCGAGGTGTTCGTGCCTCCAACGGGGTCATTTGGGGACTTGTTCGGGTTTTCACCCCTTAACGGCCTGTTTTCAAGTCTAAGGGTGATTTTTGCAAATTGTCATCATACTCTCAAACCGGGATTACCGGGACTACGCGGTCAGTTCCTACAAGTTACATTGGTCCCATACGAGGAGTCCGTGCCTCCCACGGGGTCGTTAGGGGGCTGGTTTGGGTTTTCACCCCTTAACGGATTGTTTTCATGTCTAAGTGTGATTTTTGCAAATTATCATCATGCTATCAAACCGGGAGACCCAGGACTACATGGCCAGTTCCAACGAGTTACATTGGTCCCCTACGAGGTGTTCATGCCTCTTACGGGGTCGTTTGGGGGCTGGTTCGGGTTTTCACACCTTAACGGCCTGTTTTTAAGTCTAAGTCTGATTTTTATAAATTATCATTATAATCTCAAATCGAGATTCTCGGGACTACGCGGTCAGTTCCTACAAGTTACATTGGTCCCGTGCGAGGAGTCCGTGCCTCCTACGGGGTCGTTTGGCGGCTGGTTTGGGTTTTCACCCCTTAACGGATTGTTTTCAAGTCTAAGTGTGATTTTTGCAAATTATCATCATGATATCAAACCAGGAGACCCGGGACTACGCGGTCAGTTCCAAACAGAGTTACATTGGTCCCCTACTTGGTTTTCGTACCTCCTACGGGGTCGTTTGGGGGCTGGTTCGAATTTTCACCCCTTAACGGCCTATTTTCAAGTCTAAGTGTGATTTTTGCAAATTATCGTCATACTCTCATACCGGGAGTCCCGGGACTACGCGGTCAGTTCGTACAAGTTACATTGGTCCCGTCCGAGGTGTTCGTGCCTCCTCCGGGGTTGTTTGGGGGATGGTTAGGGTTTTCACCGCTTAACAGCATGTTTTCAAGTCTAAGTATGATTTTTGCAAATTCGGGTCATACTCTCAAACCGGGGGTCCCGGGACTATGCACTCAGTTGCTACAAGTTACATTGGTCCCGTGCGAGGTGTTCGTTCCTCCTACGGGGTCATTTGGGGACTGGTTCGGGTTTTCACCCCTTAACGGCCTATTTTCAAGTCTACGGGTGATTTTTGCAAATTATCATCATACTCTCAAACTGGGATTCCCGGGACTATGCGGTATGTTCCTACAAGTTACCTTGGTCCCATGCGAGGATTCCGTGCCTCCTACGGGGTCGTTTGGGTGCTGGTTTGGGTTTTCACCCCTTAACGGCTTGTTTTCAAGTCTAAGTGTGATTTTTGCAAATTATCATCATGCAATCAAACCGGGAGACCCGGGACTACGAGGTCAGTTCCAACGAGTTACGTTGGTCCCCTACGAGGTGTTCATGCCTCTTACGGGGTCGTTTGCGGGCTGGTTCGGGTTTTCACCCCTCAACGGCCTGTTTTCAAGTCTAAGTGTGATTTTTACAAATTATCGTCATACTCTCATACCGGGAGTCCCGAGACTACGTGGTCAGTTCTTACAAGTTACATTGGTCCCCTACGAGGTGTTCGCGTCTCCTACGGGGTCGTTTGGGGGCTGGTTCGGGTTTTAACCCCTAACGGCCTATTTTCAAGTCTAAGTGTGATTTTTGCAAATTATCATCATACTCTCATACCTGGAGTCCCGGGACTACGCGGTCAGTTCCTACAAGTTACGTTGGTCCCATGCGAGGAGTTCGTGCCTCCCACGGGGTCATTTGGGGGATGGTTTGGGTTTTCACCCCTTAACGGCCGGTTTTCAAGTCTAAGTGTGATTTTTGCAAATTATCGTCATACTCTCAAACCGGGAGACCCAGGACTACGCGGTCAGTTCCTACGAGTTACATTGGTATCGTGCGAGGTGTTCGTGCCTCCTACGGGGTCGTTTGGGGACTTGTTCGTGTTTTCATCCCTTAACGACATGTTTTCATGTCTAATTGTGATTTTTGCGAATTATTGTCATACACTCATATCGAGAGTCACGGGACTACGCGGTCAGTTACTACAAGTTACATTGGTCCCTTACGAGGTGTTCGGGCCTCCTACGGGGTGTGTTTGGGGGCTGGTTTAACGGTTTTTTTTCATGTCTAAGTGTGATTTTTGCAAATTTGGGTCATACTCTCAAACCGGGAGTCCCGGGACTACGCGGTTAGTTGCTACAAGTTACAATGGTCCTGTCCGAGGTGTTCGTGCCTCCTACGGGGTCATTTGGGGACTGGTTCGGGTTTTCACCCCTTAACGGCCTGTTTTCAAGTCTAAGGGTGATTTTTGCAAATTATCATCATACTCTCAAACCGGGATTACCGGGACTACGCGGTCAGTTCCTACAAGTTACATTGGTCCCGTCCGAGTTGTTCGTGCCTCTTACGGGGTCGTTTGGGGGCTGGTTCGGGTTTTCACCCCTTAACGGCCTATTTTCAAGTCTAAGTGTGATATTTGCAAATTATCATTATAATCTCAAACCGGGATTCTCGGGACTATGCGGCCAGTTCCTACAAGTTACATTGGTCCCGTGCGAGGAGTCCGTGCCTCCTACGGGGTCGTTTGGGGGCTGGTTTGGGTTTTCACCCCTTAACGGCCTGTTTTCAAGTCTAACTGTGATTTTTGCAAATTATCATCATGATATCAAACCAGGAGACCCGAGACTATGCGGTCAGTTCCAAACAGAGTTACATTGGTCCCCTACAAGGTTTTCGTACCTCTTACGGGGTCGTTTGGGGGTTGGTTCGGGTTTTCACCCCTTAACGGCCTGTTTTCAAGTCTAAGTGTGATTTTTACAAATTATCGTCTTACTCTCATACTGAGAGTCCCAAGACTATGCGGTCAGTTTTTACAAGTTATATTGGTCCCCTACGAGGTGTTCGTGCCCCCTACGGGGTCGTTTGGGGGCTGGTTCGGGTTTTCACCCCTTAACGGCATATTTTCTAGTCTAAGTGTGATTTTTGGAAATTTAGGTCATACTCTCAAAGTGAGAGTCCCGGGACTACGCGGTCAGTTGATACAAGTTACATTGGTCCCGTACGAGGTGTTCGTGCCTCCTACGGGGTCGTTTGGGGACTGGTTCGGGTTTTCACCCCTTAACGGAATGTTTTCAACTCTAAGCGTTATTTTTGCAAATTATCGTCACACTCTCAAATCGGGATTTCCGGCACTACGCGGTCAGTTCCTACGAGTTACATTGATCCCCTGCGAGGTGTTCGTGCCTCCTATGGGGTCGTTTGGGGGCTGGTTCGGGTTTTCACTCCTTAACGACCTGTTTTCAAGTCTAAGTATGATTTTTGCAAATTATCGTCATACTCTCAAACCGTGAGTCCCGGGACTACGCAGTTAGTTAATACAAGTTACATTGGTCCAGTGCGAGGTGTTCGTGCCTCCTACGGGGTCGTTTGGGGGCTGGTTAGGGTTTTCACCCCTTAACGGCATGTTTTCAAGTCTAAGTGTGATTTTTGCAAATTATCGTCATACTCTCAAACCAGGAGTCCCGGGACTACGTGATTAGTTCCTACAAGTTACATTGGTACCGTGCGAGGAGTTCGTGCCTCATATGGGTTCGTTTGGGGTCTGGTTTGGGTTTTCATCCCTTAACAACCTGTTTTCAAGTCTAAGTGTGACATTAGCAAAATATCGTCATGCTCTCAAACCGGTAGACCCGGGACTACGTGGTCGGTTGCTATAATTTAAATTTTTCCCGTGCGAGGTGTTCATGCCTCCTACGGGGTCGTTTGGGGACTAGTTCGGGTTTTCACCCCTTAACGGACTATTTTCAAGTCTAAGTGTGATTTTTACAAATTATCATCATACTCTCACACCGGGAGTCCCGGGACTACGCGGTCAGTTCCTACAAGTTACATTGGTCTCGTTCGTGGTGTTCGTTCCTCCTACGGGGTCGTTTGTCGACTGGTTCGGATTTTCACCCCTTAACGGCCTATTTTCAAGATTAAGTGTGATTTTTGCAAATTATCGTCATACTCTCAAACCGAGAGTCCCGAAACTGCACGGTCAGTTCCTACAAGTTACATTGGTCCCGTACGAGGTATTCGTGCCTCCTACGGGGTCGTTTGGGGGGTGGTTCGGATTTTTACCCCTTAACGGCCTGTTTTCTAGTCTAAGTGTGATTTTTGCAAATTATTGTCATACTCTCAAACCGGGAGTCCTGGGACTACGCGGTCAGTTTCTACAAGTTACATTGGTCCCGTGCGAGGTGTTTGTGCCTCCTCCGGGGTCGTTTGGGGGCTGGTTCTGGTTTGCACCCCTTAACGGCCTCTTTTCAAGTCTAAGTGTCATTTTTACAAATTCGGGTCATACTCTCAAACCGGGAGTCCCGGGACTACGCGGTCAGTTGCTACAAGTTACATTGGTCCCGTGCGAGGTGTTCGTCCCTCCTACGGGGTCATTTGGTGAATGGTTTGGGTTTTCACCCCTTAACGCCCTATTTTCAAGTCTAAGTGTGATTTTTTCAAATTATCATCATACTGTCAAATCGGGATTCCCGGGACTACGCGGTCAGTTCCTACAAGTTACATGGGTCCCGTGCGAGGAGTCCTTGCCTCCTACGGGGTCGTTTGGGGGCTGGTTTGGGTTTTCACCCCTTAACGGCCTGTTTTCAAGTCTAAGTGTGATTTTTGCAAATTATCATCATGCTATCAAACCGGGAGACCCGGGACTACGGGGTCAGTTCCAACGAGTTACATTGGTCCCCTACGTGGTGTTCGTGCCTCTTACGGGGTCGTTTGGGGGCTGGTTCGGGTTTTCACCCCTTAACGGCCTATTTTCAAGTCTAAGTGTGATTTTTACAAATTATCATCATACTCTCATACCGAGAGTCCCGAGACTACGCGGTCAGTTCCTACAAGTTACATTGGTCCCCTACGAGGTGTTCGTGCCTCCTCCGGGGTCGTTTGGGGTCTGGTTCGGGTTTTCACCCCTTAACGCCCTGTTTTCAAGTCTAAGTGTGAGTTTTGCAAATTATCATCATACTCTCAAACCGGGATTCTCGGTTCTACGCGGTCTGTTCCAACAAGTTACGTTGGTCCTGAGCGTGGAGTTCGTACCTCCTACGGGGTCGTTTGGGGGCTGGTTTGGATTTTTACCCCTTAACGACCTGTTTTCAAGTCTAAGTGTGATTTTTGCAAATTATCGTCATACTCTCAATCCGAGAGTCCCAGGAGTACACGGTCAGTTCCTACAAGTTACATTGGTCTCGTGCGTGGTGTTCGTTCCTCCTACTGGGTCGTTTGGGGACTGGTTCGGATTTTCACCCCTTAACGGCCTGTTTTCAAGCATAAGTGTGATTTTTACAAATAATCGTCGTACTCTCATACCGGGAGACCCGGGACTATGCGGCCAGTTCCTAAAAGTTACATTGGTCCCGTGCGAGGTGTTCGTGCCTCCTCCGGGGTCGTTTGGGAACTAGTTCGGATTTTAACCCCTTAACAGCCTGTTTTCAAGTCTAAGTGTGATTTTTGCAAATAATCGTCATACTCTCATACCGGGAGTCCCGGGACTATGCGGCCAGTTCCTAAAAGTTACATTGGTCCCGTGCGAGGTGTTCGTGCCTCCTCCGAGATCGTTTGGTGGCTGGTTCGGGTTTTCACCCCTTAACGGCCTATTTTCATGTCTAAGTGTGATTTTTGCAAATTCGGGTCATACTCTCTAACCGGGAGTCCCAGGACTACGCGGTCAGTTGCTACAACTTACATTGGTCCCGTGCGAGGTGTTCGTGCCTCCTACGGGGTCATTTGGGGACTAGTTCAGGTTTTCACCCGTTAACGGCCTATTTTCAAGTCTAAGGGAGATTTTTGCAAATTATCATCATACTCTCAAACCGGGATTCCCGAGACTACGCGACCAGTTCCTACAAGTTACATTGGTCCCATGGTAGGAGTCCGTGCCTAATACGGGGTCGTTAGGGGGCTGGTTTGCGTTTTCACCCCTTAACGGCTTGTTTTTAAGTCTAAGTGTGATTTTTGCAAATTATCATCATGCTATCAAACCAGGATACCCGGGACTACGCGGTCAGTTCCAACGAGTTACATTGCTCCCATACGAGGTGTTCGTGCCTCTTACGGGGTCGTTTGGGGGTTGGTTCGGGTTTTCACCCCTTAATGGCCTGTCTTCAAGTTTAAGTGTGATTTTTATAAATTATCGTCATTCTCTCATACCGGGAGTCCCAAGACTACGCGGTTAGTTTTTACAAGTAACATTGGTCCCCTACGAGGTGTTCGTGTCTCCTACGGGGTCGTTTGGGGGCTCGTTCGGGTTTTCACCCCTTAACGGCCTGTATTCAAGTCTAAGTGTTATTTTTGCAAATTCGAGTCATACTCTCAAACCGAGAGTCCCGGGACTACGCGATCTATTACTACAAGTTACATTGGTCCCGTGCGAGGTGTTTGGGCCTCCTACGGGGTCATTTGGGGTCTCATTCGGGTTTTCACCCCTTAACGGCCTGTTTTCAAGTCTAAGTCTGAGTTTTGCAAATTATCATCATACTCTCAAACCGAGATTCTCGGGACTACGCGGTCAGTTCCAACAAGTTACGTTGGTCCCATGTGAGGAGTTCGTGCCTCCCACGGGGTCGTTTGGGGGATGGTTTGGGTTTTCACCCCTTAACGGCCGGTTTTCTAGTCTAAGTGTGATTTTTGCAAATTATCGTCATACTCTCAAACCGGGAGACCCAGGACTACGCGGTCAGTTCCTACGAGTTACATTGGTATCGTGCGAGGTGTTCGTGCCTCCTACGGGGTCATTTGGGGACTTGTTCGGGTTTTCATCCCTTAACGGCATGTTTTCATGTCTAATTGTGATTTTTGCGAATTATTGTCATACTCTCATATCGAGAGTCACGGGACTACGCGGTCAGTTACTACAAGTTACATTGGTCCCTTACGAGGCGTTCGTGCCTCCTACGGGGTCGTTTGGGGGCTGGTTTAACGGTCTGTTTTCATGTCTAAGTGTGATTTTTGCAAATTTGGGTCATACTCTCAAACCGACAGTCCCGGGACAACGCGGTCAGTTGCTACAAGTTACATTGGTCCCGTGCGAGGTGTTCGTGCCTCCTACGGGGTCATTTGGGGACTGGTTCGTGTTTTCACCCCTTAACGGCTTCTTTTCAAGTCAAAGTGTGATTTTTGCAAATTATTATCATACTCTCAAACTGGGATTCCCGGGACTACGCGGTCAGTTCCTACAAGTTACATTGGTCCCGTGCGTGGAGTTCGTGCCTCCTACGGGGTCGTTTGGGGGCTGGTTTGGGTTTTCACCCCTTAGCCGCTTGTTTTCAAGTCTAAATGTGATTTCTGAAAATTATCATCATGCTATCAAACCGGGAGACACGGGACTACGCGGTCAATTCCAACGAGTTACATTGGTCCCCTACGAGGTGTTCGTGCCTCTTACGAGGTCGTTTGGGGGCTGGTTCGGGTTTTCACCCCTTAACGGCCTGTTTTCAAGTCTAAATGTGATTTTAACAAATTATCGTCATACTCTCATACCGGGAGTCCCGAGACTACGCGGTCAGTTCTTACAAGTTACATAGGTCCCCTACGAGGTGTTCGTGCCTCCTACGGGGTCGTTTGGCGGCTGGTTTGGGTTTTCACCCCTTAACGGCCTATTTTCAAGTCTAAGTGTGATTTTTGCAAATTATCATCATACTCTCATACCTGGAGTCCCGGGACTACGCGGTCAGTTCCTACAAGTTACATTGGTCCCATGCGTGGTGTTCGTTCCTCCTACGGGGTCGTTTGGGGACTGGTTCGGATTTTCACCCCTTCACGGCCTGTTTTGAATCCTAATTGTGATTTTTGCAAATTATCGTCATACTGTCAAACCGGGAGT
The DNA here is from genome assembly GCA_949130495.1 of Sambucus nigra. Taxonomy (NCBI): domain Eukaryota; kingdom Viridiplantae; phylum Streptophyta; class Magnoliopsida; order Dipsacales; family Adoxaceae; genus Sambucus; species Sambucus nigra. The sequence goes on along the minus strand of OX422207.1, from coordinate 342,654,037 downwards.
CCCGGATCTACGTGGTCAGTTCCTACAAGTTACATTGGTCCCGTACGAGGTGTTCGTGCCTCCTACGGATTCGTTTGGGGACTGGTTCGGATTTTCACCCCTTAATGGCCTGTTTTCAAGTCTAAGTGTGATTTTTGCAAATTATCATCATAGTCACATACCGGGAGTCCCGGGACTACGCGGTCAGTTCCTAAAAGTTACATTGGTCCCATGCGAGGTGTTCGTGCCTCCTCCGGGATAGTTTGGGGGCGGGTTCTGGTTTTCACCCCTTAACGGCCTGTTTTCAAGTCTAAGTGTGATTTTTGCAAATTTGGGTCATACTCTCAAACTGGGAGTCCCGGGACTACGCGGTTAGTTGCTACAAGTTACATTGGTCCTGTCCGAGGTGTTCGTGCCTCCAACGGGGTCATTTGGGGACTGGTTCGGGTTTTCACCCCTTAACGGCCTGTTTTCAAGTCTAAGGGTGATTTTTGCAAATTGTCATCATACTCTCAAACCGGGATTACCGGGACTACGCGGTCAGTTCCTACAAGTTACATTGGTCCCATACGAGGAGTCTGTGCCTCCCACGGGGTCGTTAGGGGGCTGGTTTGGGTTTTCACCCCTTAACGGATTGTTTTCATGTCTAAGTGTGATTTTTGCAAATTATCATCATGCTATCAAACCGGGAGACCCAGGACTACATGGCCAGTTCCAACGAGTTACATTGGTCCCCTACGAGGTGTTCATGCCTCTTACGGGGTCGTTTGGGGGCTGGTTCGGGTTTTCACACCTTAACGGCCTGTTTTTAAGTCTAAGTCTGATTTTTATAAATTATCATTATAATCTCAAATCGAGATTCTCGGGACTACGCGGTCAGTTCCTACAAGTTACATTGGTCCCGTGCGAGGAGTCCGTGCCTCCTACGGGGTCGTTTGGCGGCTGGTTTGGGTTTTCACCCCTTAACGGATTGTTTTCAAGTCTAAGTGTGATTTTTGCAAATTATCATCATGATATCAAACCAGGAGACCCGGGACTACGCGGTCAGTTACAAACAGAGTTACATTGGTCCCCTACCTGGTTTTTGTACCTCCTACGGGGTCGTTTGGGGGCTGGTTCGAATTTTCACCCCTTAACGGCCTATTTTCAAGTCTAAGTGTGATTTTTGCAAATTATCGTCATACTCTCATACCGGGAGTCCCGGGACTACGCGGTCAGTTCGTACAAGTTACATTGGTCCCGTCCGAGGTGTTCGTGCCTCCTCCGGGGTTGTTTGGGGGATGGTTAGGGTTTTCACCGTTTAACAGCATGTTTTCAAGTCTAAGTATGATTTTTGCAAATTCGGGTCATACTCTCAAACCGGGGGTCCCGGGACTATGCACTCAGTTGCTACAAGTTACATTGGTCCCGTGCGAGGTGTTCGTTCCTCCTACGGGGTCATTTGGGGACTGGTTCGGGTTTTCACCCCTTAACGGCCTATTTTCAAGTCTACGGGTGATTTTTGCAAATTATCATCATACTCTCAAACTGGGAATCCCGGGACTACGCGGTATGTTCCTACAAGTTACCTTGGTCCCATGCGAGGATTCCGTGCCTCCTACGGGGTCGTTTGGGCGCTGGTTTGGGTTTTCACCCCTTAACGGCTTGTTTTCAAGTCTAAGTGTGATTTTTGCAAATTATCATCATGCAATCAAACCGGGAGACCCGGGACTACGAGGTCAGTTCCAACGAGTTACATTGGTCCCCTACGAGGTGTTCATGCCTCTTACGGGGTCGTTTGCGGGCTGGTTCGGGTTTTCACCCCTCAACGGCCTGTTTTCAAGTCTAAGTGTGATTTTTACAAATTATCGTCATACTCTCATACCGGGAGTCCCGAGACTACGCGGTCAGTTCTTACAAGTTACATTGGTCCCCTACGAGGTGTTCGCGTCTCCTACGGGGTCGTTTGGGGGCTGGTTTGGGTTTTAACCCCTAACGGCCTATTTTCAAGTCTAAGTGTGATTTTTGCAAATTATCATCATACTCTCATACCTGGAGTCCCGGGACTACGCGGTCAGTTCCTACAAGTTACGTTGGTCCCATGCGAGGAGTTCGTGCCTCCCACGGGGTCATTTGGGGGATGGTTTGGGTTTTCACCCCTTAACGGCCGGTTTTCAAGTCTAAGTGTGATTTTTGCAAATTATCGTCATACTCTCAAACCGGGAGACCCAGGACTACGCGGTCAGTTCCTACGAGTTACATTGGTATCGTGCGAGGTGTTCGTGCCTCCTACGGGGTCGTTTGGGGACTTGTTCGTGTTTTCATCCCTTAACGACATGTTTTCATGTCTAATTGTGATTTTTGCGAATTATTGTCATACTCTCATATCGAGAGTCACGGGACTACGCGGTCAGTTACTACAAGTTACATTGGTCCCTTACGAGGTGTTCGGGCCTCCTACGGGGTGTGTTTGGGGGCTGGTTTAACGGTTTTTTTTCATGTCTAAGTGTGATTTTTGCAAATTTGGATCATACTCTCAAACCGGCAGTCCCGGGACAACGCGGTCAGTTGCTACAAGTTACATTGGTCCCGTGCGAGGTGTTCGTGCCTCCTACGGGGTTATTTGGGGACTGGTTCGTGTTTTCACCCCTTAACGGCTTCTTTTCAAGTCAAAGTGTGATTTTTGCAAATTATCATCACACTCTCAAACTGGGATTCCCGGGACTACGCGGTCAGTTCCTACAAGTTACATTGGTCCCGTGCGTGGAGTTCGTGCCTCCTACGGGATCGTTTGGGGGCTAGTTTGGGTTTTCACCCCTTAACCGCTTGTTTTCAAGTCTAAATGTGATTTTTGAAAATTATCATCATGCTATCAAACTGGGAGACACGGGTCTACGCGGTCAATTCCAACGAGTTACATTGGTCCCCTACGAGGTGTTCGTGCCTCTTACGAGGTCGTTTGGGGGCTGGTTCGGGTTTTCACCCCTTAACGGTCTGTTTTCAAGTGTAAGTGTGATTTTAACAAATTATCATCATACTCTCATACCGGGAGTCCCGAGACTACGCGGTCAGTTCTTACAAGTTACATAGGTCCCCTACGAGGTGTTCGTGCCTCCTACGGGGTCGTTTGGCGGCTCGTTTGGGTTTTCACCCCTTAACGGCCTATTTTCAAGTCTAAGTGCGATTTTTGCAAATTATCATCATACTCTCATACCGGGAGTCCCGGGACTACGCGGTCAGTTCCTACAAGTTACATTGGTCCCATGCGTGGTGTTCGTTCCTCCTACGGGGTCGTTTGGGGACTGGTTCGGATTTTCACCCCTTGACGGCCTGTTTTGAATCCTAATTGTGATTTTTGCAAATTATCGTCATACTGTCAAACCGGGAGTCCCGGAACTACGTGGTCCGTTCCTACAAGTTACATTGGTCCCGTACGAGGTGTTCGTGCCTCCTACGGATTCGTTTGGGGACTGGTTCGGATTTTCACCCCTTAACGGCCTGTTTTCAAGTCTAAGTGTGATTTTTGCAAATTATCATCATAGTCACATATCGGGAGTCCCGGGACTACGCGGTCAGTTCCTAAAAGTTACATTGGTCCCATGCGAGGTGTTCGTGCCTCCTCCGGGATAGTTTGGGGGCGGGTTATGGTTTTCACCCCTTAACGGCCTGTTTTCAAGTCTAAGTGTGATTTTTACAAATTTGGGTCATACTCTCAAACTGGGAGTCCCGGGACTACGCGGTTAGTTGCTACAAGTTACATTGGTCCTGTCCGAGGTGTTTTTCACCCCTTAACGGCCTGTTTTCAAGTCTAAGGGTGATTTTTGCAAATTATCATCATACTCTCAAACCGGGATTACCGGAACTACGCGGTCGGTTCCTACAAGTTACATTGGTCCCATGCGAGGAGTCCGTGCCTCCCATGGGGTCGTTAGGGTGCTGGTCTGGGTTTTCACCCCTTAACGACTTGTTTTCAAGTCTAAGTGTGATTTTTGCAAATTATCATCATGCTATCAAACCGGGAGATCCGGGACTACATGGCCAGTTCCAACGAGTTACATTGGTCCCCTACGAGGTGTTCATGCCTCTTACGGGGTCGTTTGGGGGCTGGTTCGGGTTTTCACTCCTTAACGGCCCGTTTTCAAGTCTAAGTCTGATTTTTATAAATTATCATTATAATCTCAAACCGAGATTCTCGGGACTACGCGGTCAGTTCCTACAAGTTACATTGGTCCCGTGCGAGGAGTCCGTGCCTCCTACTGGGTCGTTTGGCGGCTGGTTTGGGTTTTCACCCCTTAACGGATTGTTTTCAAGTCTAAGTGTGATTTTTGCAAATTATCATCATGATATCAAACCAGGAGACCCGGGACTACGCGGTCAGTTCCAAACAGAGTTACATTGGTCCCCTACTTGGTTTTCGTACCTCCTACGGGGTCGTTTGGGGGCTGGTTCGGGTTTTCACCCCTTAACGGCCTATTTTCAAGTCTAAGTGTGATTTTTGCAAATTATCGTCATACTCTCATACCGGGAGTCCCGGGACTACGCGGTCAGTTCGTACAAGTTACATTGGTCCCGTCCGAGGTGTTCGTGCCTCCTCCGGGGTCGTTTGAGGCTGGTTAGGGTTTTCACCGCTTAACGGCCTGTTTTCAAGTCTAAGTATGATTTTTGCAAATTCGGGTCATACTCTCAAACCGGGGGTCCCGGGACTATGCAGTCAGTTGCTACAAGTTACATTGGTCCCGTGCGAGGTGTTCGTGCCTCCTACGGGGTCATTTGGGGACTGGTTCGGGTTTTCACCCCTTAACGTCCTATTTTCAAGTCTAAGGGTGATTTTTGCAAATTATCATCATACTCTCAAACCGGGATTCCCGGGACTACGCGGTCTGTTCCTACAAGTTACCTTGGTCCCATGCGAGGAGTTCGTGCCTCCTACGGGGTCGTTTGGGGGCTGGTTTGGGTTTTCACCCCTTAACGGCTTGTTTTCAAGTCTAAGTGTGATTTTTGCAAATTATCATCATGCAATCAAACCGGGAGACCCGGGACTACGAGGTCAGTTCCAACGAGTTACATTGGTCCCCTACGAGGTGTTCATGCCTCTTATGGGGTCGTTTGCGGGCTGGTTCGGGTTTTCACACCTCAACGGCCTGTTTTCAAGTCTAAGTGTGATTTTTACAAATTATCGTCATACTCTCATACCGGGAGTCCCGAGACTACGCGATCAGTTCTTACAAGTTACATTGGTCCCCTACGAGGTGTTCGTGTCTCCTACGGGGTCATTTGGGGGCTGGTTCGAGTTTTCACCCTTAACGGCCTATTTTCAAGTCTAAGTGTTATAATTGCAAATTTGGGTCATACTCTCAAAACCGGGAGTCCCGGGACTACGCGATCTGTTACTACAAGTTACATTGGTCCCGTGCGAGGTGTTTGTGCCTCCTACGGGGTCGTTTGGGGACAGGTTCGGGTTTTCACCCCTTATCCGCCTGTTTTTAAGTCTAAGTGTGAGTTTTGCAAATTATCGTCATACTCTCAAACCGGGATTCTCGGGACAACGCGGTCAGTTCCTAAAAGTTACGTTGGTCTCGAACGAGGAGTTCGTGCCTCCTACGAGGTCGTTTGGGGGGTTGTTTGGGTTTTCACCCCTTAACGGTCTGTTTTCAAGTCTAAGTGTGATTTTTGCAAATTATTGTCATACTCTCAAACCGGGAGACCCGGGACAACGCGGTCAGTTCCTACGAGTTACATTGGTTCCGTGCAAGTTGTTCGTGCCTCCTACGAGGTCATTTTGGGACTGGTTCGAGTTTTCCTCCCTTAACGGCATGTTTTCATGTCTAATTGTTATTTTTGCGAATTATTGTCATACTCTCAGACCGAGAGTCACAGGACTACGCGGTCAGTTCCTACAAGTTACATTGGTCACCAACGAGGTGTTCGTGCCTCCTACGGGGTCGTTTGGGGGCTGGTTCGGGTTTTCATACCTTAACGGCCTGTTTTCAAGACTATGTGTGAATTTTACAAATTATCGTCATACTCTCAAACCGGGAGTCCCGGGACTACGCGGTCAGTTACTACAACATACATTGGTGCCGTGCGAGGTGTTCGTGCCTTCTACTGGGTCGTTTGGGGACTGGTTCGAGTTTTCATCCCTTAACGGCCTGTTTTCAAGTCTAAGTGTGATTTTTGCAAATTGTCGTCATACTCTCAAACCGGGAGACCCAGGACTACGCGGTCAGTTCCTACGAGTAACATTGGTCCCGTTAGAGGTGTTCGTGTATCCTACAGGGTCGTTTGGGGGTTGGTTCGGGTTTTCACCCCTTAACGGCCTCTTTTGATGTCTAAGTGTGATTTTTGCAAATTATCATCATACACTCATATCGAGAGTCCCGGGACTACGCGGTCAGTTCCTAGAAGTTACATTGGTCCCCTACGAGATGTTCGAGCCTCCTACGGGGTCGTTTGGGGGCTGGTTCGGTTTTCACCCCTGAATGGCCTGTTTTCAAGTCAAAGTGTGATTTTTAAAAATTATCGACATACTCGGATACCGAGAGTCCTGGGACCACGCGGTCAGTTCCTACAAGTTATATTGGTCCCCTACGAGGTGTTCGTGCCTCCTACGGGGTCGTTTGGGGGCTGGTTCAGGTTTTCACCCTTTAACGGCATGTTTTCAAGTCTAAGTGTGATTTTTGCAAATTCGAGTCATACTCTCAAACCGGGAGTCCCGGTACTAAGAGGTCAGTTCCTACAAGTTACATTGGTCCGGTTCAAGGTGTTCGTGCCTCCTACGGGGTCGTTTGGGGGCTGGTTCGGGTTTTCACCTCTTAACGGACTATTTTCAAGTCTAAGTGTGATTTTTGTAAATTATCGTCATACTATCATACCGGGAGTCTCGGGACTATGCGATCAGTTCCTTCAAGTTACATTGGTCCCGTGCGAGGTGTTCGTGCCTCCTACGGGGTCGTTTGAGGACTGGTTCGGATTTTCACCCCTTAACGGCCTACTTTAAAAGCTAAGTGTGACTTTTGCAAATTATCATCATACTCTCAAACCGGGAGACCCAGGACTACGCGGTCAGTTCCTACGGGTAACATTGGTCCCGTTAGAGGTGTTCGTGAATCCTACAGGGTCGTTTGGGGGTTGGTTCGGGTTTTCACCCCTTAACGGCCTCTTTTGAAGTCTAAGTGTGATTTTTGCAAATTATCGTCATACTCTCATACCGAGAGTCCCGGGGCTACGCGGTCAGTTCCTAGAAGTTACATTGGTCCCCTACGAGATGTTCGAGCCTCCTACGGGGTCGTTTGGGGGCTGGTTCGGTTTTCACCCCTTAATGGCCTCTTTTCAAGTCAAAGTGTGATTTTTACAAATTATCGATATACTCTGATACCGGGAGTCCCGGGACCACGCGGTCAGTTCCTACAAGTTATATTTGTCCCCTACGAGGTGTTCGTGCCTCCTACGGGGTCGTTTGGGGGCAGGTTCGGGTTTTCACCCCTTAACGGACTATTTTCAAGTCTAAGTGTGATTTTTGCAAATTCGAGTCATACTCTCAAACCGGGAGTCCCGGGACTATGCGATCAGTTCCTACAAGTTACATTGGTCCCGTTCGAGGCGTTCGTGCCTCCTACGGGGTCGATTGGGGACTGGTTCGGATTTTCACCCCTTAACGGCCTGCTTTAAAACCTAAGTGTGATTTTTACAAATTATCGTCATACTCTCAAACCGGGAGTCCTGGAACTACGCGGTCAGTTCTTGCATGTTACATTGATCCCATGCGAGGTGTTCGTGCCTCCTACGCGGTCGTTTGCGGGCTGCTTTGGGTTTTCACCCCTTTACGGCCTGTTTTCCAGTCTAAGTGTGATTTTTGCAAATTATAATCATACTCTCAAACTGAGAGTACCGGGACTCCGCGGTCAGTTGATACAAGATGCATTTGTCCCGTACGAGGTGGTCGTGCCTCCTACGGGGTCGTTTGGGGACTGGTTCGGGTTTTCACCCCTTAACGACCTGTTTTCAAGTCTAAGTGTTACTTTTGCAAATTATCATCATACTATCAAACCGGGAGTCCCGAAACTATGCGGTCAGTTCCTACGTGTTACATTGGTCCCCTACGAGGTGTTCGTGCTTCCTACGGGGTCGTTTGGTGGATGGTTCGGATTTTCACCCCTTAACGGCCCGTTTTCAAGTCTAAGTGTGATTTTTGCAAAATTATCATCATACTCTCATACCGGGAGTCCCTGAACTACGCGGTCACTTCCTACAAGTTACATTGTCTCGTGCGAGGTGTTCCTGCCTCCTACGGGGTCGTTTGGGGGCTGGTTCGGGTTTTCACCCCTTAACGGACTATTTTCAAGTCTAAGTGTGATTTTTTCAAATTATCGTCATACGCTCATACTGAAAGTCCCGGGACTACGCGGTCAGTTCCTACAAGATACATTGGTCCCGTGCGTGGTGTTCGTTCCTCCTACGGGGTCGTTTGGAGACTGGTTCGGTTTTTTACCCCTTAACGGCCTATTTTCAAGCCTATATGTGATTTTTGCAAATTATCCTCATACTCTCAAACCGGGAGACTCGGGACTACGCGGTCAGCTCCTATGAGTTACATTGGTCCCGTTCGAGGTGTTCGTGTATCCTACGGGGTCGTTTGGGGGTTGGTTCGGGTTTTTACCCCTTAACGGCCTGTTTTCAAGTCTTTGTGTGTTTTTTGCAAATTATCGTCATACTCTCATATCGAGGGTCCCGGGACTACGCGGTCAGTTCCTACAAGTTACATTGGTCCCCTACGAGATGTTCTTGCCTCCCACGGGGTCGTTTGGGGGCTGGTTCGGTTCTCACCCCTTAATGGCCTGTTTTTAAGCCAAAGTGTGATTTTTACCAATTATCGACATATTCTGATACCGGGAGTCTAGGGACCACGCGGTCAGTTCCTACAAGTTATATTGGTCCCCTACGAGGTGTTCGTGCCTCCTACGGGGTCGTTTGGGGGCTTGTTCGGGTTTTCACCCCTTAACGGCATGTTTCAAGTCTAAGTGTGACTTTTGAAAATTTTAATCATACTCTCAAACCGGGAGACCCGGGACTACGCGGTCAATTCCTACGAGTTACATTGGTCCCGTTCGAGGTGTTCGTGTATCCTACGGGGTCGTTTGGGGGTTGGTTCGGGTTTTCACCCCTTAACGGCCTGTTTTCAAGTCTAAGTGTGATTTTTGCAAATTATCGTCATACTCTCATACCGAGAGTCTCGAGACTACGCGGTCACTTCCTACAAGTTACATTGGTCCCCTACGAGATGTTCGTGCCTCCTACGGGGTCGTTTGGGGGCTGGTTAGGTTTTCACACCTTAATGGTCTGTTTTCAAGTCAAAGTGGGATTTTTACAAATTATCAACATACTCTGATACTGGGAGACCCGAGACCACGCGGTCAGTTCCTACAAGTTATATTGGTCCCCTAAGAGGTGTTCGTGCCTCCTACGGGGTCGTTTGGGGGCTGGTTCAGGTTTTCACCCCTTAACGACATGTTTTTAAGTCTAAGTGTGATTTTTGCAAATTCGGGTCATACTTTCAAACCGGGACTCCCGAAACTATGCGATCAGTTCCTATAAGTTACATTGGTCCCGTACGAGGTGTTTGTGCCTCCTACGGGGTCGGTTGGGGACTGGTTCGGGTTTTCACCCCTTAACGACCTGTTTTCAAGTCTAAGTGTTATTTTTTCAAATTATCGTCATACTCTAAAACCGGGATTTCCGGCACTACGCGGTCAGTTCCTACGAGTTACATTGGTCCCGTAGGAGGTGTTCGTGCCTCCTACGGGGTCGTTTGGGGGCTGGTTCGGGTTTTCACCCCTTAATGGCCTGTTTTCAAGTCTAACTGTGATTTTTGAAAATTATCGTCATACTGTCAAACCGGGAGTCCCGGGACTACGCGGTCTGTTACTACAAGTTACATTGGTCCCGTGCGAGGTGTTCGTTCCTCCTACGGGGTCGTTTGGGGGCTGGTTAGGGTTTTCACCTCTTAACGGCCTGTTTTCAAGTCTAAGTGTTATTTTTGCAAATTTGGGTCATACTCTCAAACCGGTAGACCCGAAACTATGCGGTCAGTTCCTATAAGTTACATTGGTCCCGTACGAGGTGTTCGTGCCTCCTACGGGGTCGTTTGGGAACTGGTTCGGGTTTTCCCCCCTTAACGACCTGTTTTCAAGTATAAGTGTTATTTTTGCAAATTCGGGTCATACTCTCAAACCGGGAGTCCCGGGACTACGCGGTCAGTTCCTACAAGTTACATTGGTCCCGTGCGAGGTGTTCGTGCCTCTTACGGGGTCGTTTGGGGACTGGTTCGGGTTTTCACCCCTTAACGACCTATTTTCAAGTCAAAGTGTTAGTTTTGCAAATTATCGTCATACTCTCAAATCGGGATTCTCGGGACTACGCGATCAGTTCCTACAAGTTACATTGGTCCCGTGCGAGGTGTTCATGCCTCCTACGGGGTCGTTTGGGGGCTGGTTGGGATTTTACCCCTTAACGAAATATTTTCAAGTGTAAGTGTGATTTTTTCAAATTATCGTCATGCTATCAAACTAGGAGACCCGGGACTACGCGGTCAGTTCCAACGAGTAACATTGCTCCCCTACGAGGTGTTCGTGCCTCTTACGTGGTCGTTTGGGGGCTGGTTCGGGTTTTCACCCCTTAACGGCCAGTTTTCAAGTCTAAGTGTGACATTTGCAAATTTTTGTCATACTCTCAAACCGGGAGACCCGGGACTACGCGGTCAGTTCCTACGAGTTACATTGTTCCCGTTCGAGGTGTTCGTGTATCCTACGAGGTCGTTTGGTGGTTAGTTCGGGTTTTCACCCCTTAACGGTCTGTTTTCAAGTCTAAGTGTTATTTTCGCAAATTCGGGTCATACTCTCAAGCCGAGAGTCCCGGGACTACGCGATCTGTTACTACAAGTTATATTGGTCCCGTGCGAGGTGTTCGTGCCTCCTACGGGGTCGTTTGGGGACTGGTTCGTGTTTTCACCCCTTAACGGCCTGTTTTCAAGTCTAAGTGTGAGTTTTGCAAATTATCATCATACTCTCAAACTGAGATTCTCGGGACTATGCGGTCAGTTCCTACAAGTTTCGTTGGTCCCGTGCGAGGAGTCCGTGCCTCCCACGTGGTCATTTGGGGTTGGTTTGGGTTTACACCCCTTAACGGCCTGTTTTCAAGTCTAAGTGTGATTTTTGCAAATTATCGTCATACTCTCAAACCGGGAGACCCGGGACTACGCGGTCAGTTCTACGAGTTACATTGGTTCCGTGCGAGGTGTTCGTGCCTCCTACGGGGTCGTTTGGGGACTGGTTCGGGTTTTCATCCCTTAACGGCATGTTTTCATGTCCAATTGTGATTTTTGCGAATTATTGTCATACTCTCATACCGAGAGTCACGGGACTATGCGGCAGTTCCTACAAGTTACATTGGTCCCCTACGAGGTGTTTGTGCTTCCTACGGGGCCGTTTGGGGGCTAGTTTGGGTTTTCACCCCTTAACGGCTTGATTTCAAGTCTAAGTGTGATTTTTGCAAATTATCATCATGCTATCAAACCAAGAGACCCGGGACTACGCGATCGGTTCCAACGAGTTACATTGGTCCCCTACGAGGTGTTCGTGCCTCTTACGGGGTCGTTTGGGGGCTGGTTCGAGTTTTCATCCCTTAACGACCTGTTTTTAAGTCTAAGTGTGATTTTTGCAAATTATAATTATAATCTCAAACCGGGATTCCCGGGACTACGCGGTCAGTTATTACAAGTTACATTGGTCCCGTACGAGGAGTCCGTGCCTCCTACGGGGTCGTTTGGGGGTTGGTTTGGGTTTTCACCCCTTAACGGCCTATTTTCAAGTCTAAGTGTGATTTTTGCAAATTATCATCATGCAATCAAACTGGGAGACCTGGGACTACGCGGTCAGTTCCAACGAGATACATTGGTCCCCTACGAGGTGTTCGTGCCTCTTACGGGTTCGTTTGGGGGTTGGTTCAGGTTTTCACCCCTTAACGGCCTGTGTTTCAAGTCTAAGTGTGATTTTTATAAATTATCGTCATACTCTCATATCGGAAGTCCCGAGACTACGCGGTCAGTTCTCACTAGTTACATTGGTCCCCTACGAGGTGTTCGTGCCTCCTACGGGATCGTTTGGGGCCTGGTTCGGGTTTTCACCCCTTAACGGCCTATTTTCAAGTCTAAGTGTTATTTTTTCAAATTCGGGTCATACTCTCAAACAGGGAGTCCCGGGACTACGCGATCAGTTACTACAAGTTACATTGGTCCCGTGCGAGGTGTTCGTGCCTCCTACGGGGTCGTTTGGGGACTGGTTCGGGTTTTCATCCCTTAACGGCATGTTTTCATGTCCAATTGTGATTTTTGCGAATTATTGTCATACTCTCATACCGAGAGTCACGGGACTATGCGGCAGTTCCTACAAGTTACATTGGTCCCCTACGAGGTGTTTGTGCTTCCTACGGGGCCGTTTGGGGGCTAGTTTGGGTTTTCACCCCTTAACGGCTTGATTTCAAGTCTAAGTGTGATTTTTGCAAATTATCATCATGCTATCAAACCAGGAGACCCGGGACTACGCGATCGGTTCCAACGAGTTACATTGGTCCCCTACGAGGTGTTCGTGCCTCTTACGGGGTCGTTTGGGGGCTGGTTCGAGTTTTCATCCCTTAACGACCTGTTTTTAAGTCTAAGTGTGATTTTTGCAAATTATAATTATAATCTCAAACCGGGATTCCCGGGACTACGCGGTCAGTTATTACAAGTTACATTGGTCCCGTACGAGGAGTCCGTGCCTCCTACGGGGTCGTTTGGGGGTTGGTTTGGGTTTTCACCCCTTAACGGCCTATTTTCAAGTCTAAGTGTGATTTTTGCAAATTATCATCATGCAATCAAACTGGGAGACCTGGGACTACGCGGTCAGTTCCAACGAGATACATTGGTCCCCTACGAGGTGTTCGTGCCTCTTACGGGTTCGTTTGGGGGTTGGTTCAGGTTTTCACCCCTTAACGGCCTGTGTTTCAAGTCTAAGTGTGATTTTTATAAATTATCGTCATACTCTCATATCGGAAGTCCCGAGACTACGCGGTCAGTTCTCACTAGTTACATTGGTCCCCTACGAGGTGTTCGTGCCTCCTACGGGATCGTTTGGGGCCTGGTTCGGGTTTTCACCCCTTAACGGCCTATTTTCAAGTCTAAGTGTTATTTTTTCAAATTCGGGTCATACTCTCAAACAGGGAGTCCCGGGACTACGCGATCAGTTACTACAAGTTACATTGGTCCCGTGCGAGGTGTTCGTGCCGCCTCTGGGGTCGTTTGGGGACTGGTTCGGGTTTTCACCCCTTAACGGCCTGTTTTCAAGTCTAAGTGTGAGTTTTGCAAATTATCGTCATACTCTCATACCTGGAGTCCCGGGACTACACGGTCAGTTCCTGCATGTTACATTGGTTCCGTGCGAGGTGTTCGTTCCTCCTACGGGGTCGTTTGGGGACTGGTTCGGATTTTCACCACTTAATGGCCTATTTTGAATCCTAAGTGTGATTTTTGCAAATTATTGTCATACTCTCAAACCGGGAGTCCCAAAACTATGCGGTCAATTCCTACAAGTTACATTGGTCCCGTACGAGGTGTTCGTGCCTCCTACGGGTTCGTTTCGGGACCGGTTCGGATTTTCACCCCTTAACGGCCTATTTTCAAGTCTAAGTGTGATTTTTGCAAATTATCATCATACTCACATACCGGGAGTCCCGGGACTACGCGGTCAGTTCCTAAAAGTTACATTGGTCCCGTGTGAGGTGTTCGTGCCTCCTACGGGGTCGTCTGGGGACTGGTTCGGGTTTTCACCACTTAACGGCCTGTTTTCAAGTCTAAGGGTGATTTTTGCAAATTATCATCATACTATCATACCGAGAGTCCCGGGACTACGCGGTCAGTTCCTATAAGTTACATTGGTCCCATGCGAGGAGTCCGTGCTTCCTACGGGGTCGTTAGGGGGCTAGTTTGGGTTTTCACCCCTTAACGGCTTGTTTTCAAGTCTAAGTGTAATTTTTGCAAATTATTATCATGCTATCAAACCGGGAGACCCAGGACTACACGGTCCATTCCAACGAGTTACATTGGTCCCCTACGAGGTTTTTGTGCCTCTTACGGGGTCATTTGGGGGCTGGTTCGGGTTTTCACCCCTTAACGACCTGTTTTCAAGTCTAAGTGTGATTTTTACAAATTATCGTCTTACTCTCATACTGGGAGTCGAGAGACTACGCGGTCAGTTTTTACAAGTTACATTGGTCCCCTACGAGGTGTTCGTGCCTCCTACGGGGTCGTTCTGGGGCTGGTTCGGGTTTTCACCCCTTAACGGCCTGTTTTCAAGTCTAAGTGTTATTTTTACAAATTCGGCTCATACTCTCAAATCGGGAGTCTCGGGACTACGCGATCAGTTATTACAAGTTACATTGGTCCCGTGCGAGGTGTTCGTGCCTCCTACGGGGTCGTTTGGGGAGTGGTTCGGGTTTTCACCCCTTAACGGCCTGTTTTCAAGTCTAAGTGTGAGTTTTGCAAATTATCATCATATTCTCAAACCGAGATTCTCGGGACTACGTGGTCAGTTCCTACAAGTTACGTTGGCCCCGTGCGAGGAGTTCGTGCCTCCTACGGGGTCGTTTGGTGGCTAGATTTGGTTTTCACTCCTTAACGGCCTGTTTTCAAGTCTAAGTGTGATTTTTGCAAATTATCATCATGCTCTCATACGGGAAGTCCCGGGACTACGCGATCAGTTCCTACAAGTTACATTGGTCCCGTGCATGGTGTTCGTTCTTCCTACGGGGTCGTTTGGGTACTGGTTCGGATTTTCACCCCTTGTCGGCCTATTTTCAAGCCTAAGAGTGATTTTTGCAAATTATCATCATACTCTCAAACCGGGAGTCCCAGAACTACGCGGTCAGTTCCTACAAGTTACATTGGTCCCGTACGAGATGTTCGTGCCTCCTACGGGGTCATTTCGTGACTGGTTCGGGTTTTCACCCCTTAACGGCCTATTTTCAAGTCTAAGGGTGATTTTTGCAAATTATCATCATACTCTCAAACCGGGATTCTCGAGACTACGCGGTCAGTTCCTACAAGTTACATTGGTCCCATGCGAGGAGTCCGTGCCTCCTACGGGGTCGTTTGGGGGCTGGTTCGGATTTTCACCCCTTAACGACCTGTTTTCAAGTCAAAGTGTGATTTTTGCAAATTATCATCATGCTATCAAACCGGGAGACCCGGGACTACGAGGTCAGTTTCAACGAGTTACATTGGTCCCCTACGAGGTGTTCGTGCCTCTTACGGGGTCGTTTTTGGGCTGGTTCGGGTTTTCACCCCTCAACGGCCTGTTTTCATGTCTAAGTGTTATTTTTGCTAATTTTGGGTCATACTCTCAAAACCGGGAGCCCCGGGACTACGCGATCTGTTACTAAAGTTACATTGGTCCCGTTCGAGGTGTTCGTGAATCCTACGGGGTCGTTTGGGGACAGGTTCGGGTTTTCACCCCTTATCGGCCTGTTTTCAAGTCTAAGTGTGAGTTTTGCAAATTATCGTCATACTCTCATACCAAGAGTCCCGGGACTACGCGGTCAGCTCCTACAAGTTATATTGGTCCCCTACGAGGTGTTCGTTTGTCCTACGGGGTCGTTTGGGGGCTGGTTCGGGTTTTCACCCCTTAACGACATGTTTTCAACTCTAAGTGTGATTTTTTCAAATTCGAGTCATACTCTCAAACTGAGAGTCCCGGGACTACGCGGTCAGTTCCTACGAGTTACATTGGTCCCCTACGAGGTGTTCGTGCCTCCTACGGGGTCGTTTGAGGGATGGTTCGGATTTTCACCCCTTAACGGCCCGTTTTCAAGTCTAAGTGTGATTTTTGCAAATTATCATCATACTCTCATACCTGGACTCCCAGGACTACACGGTCGGTTCCTACAAGTTACATTGGTCCCGTACGACGTGTTCCTGCCTCCTACGGGGTCGTTTGGGGGCTGGTTCGGGTTTTCACCCGTTAACGGACTATTTTCATGTCTGAGTGTGATTTTTTCAAATTATCGTCATACTCTCATACCGGGAGTCCCGGGACTACGCGGTCAGTTCCTAAAATATACATTGGTCCCGTGCGTGGTGTTCGTTCCTCCTATGGGGTCGTTTGGAGACTGGTTCGGATTTTTACCCCTTAACGCCCTATTTTCAAGCCTAAGTGTCATTTTTGCAAATTTTCATCATACTCTCAAACCGAGAGACCCGGGACTACGCGGTCAGTTCCTACGAGTTACATTGGTCCCGTTCGAGGTGTTCGTGTATCCTACGGGGTCGTTTGGTGGTTGGTTCTTGTTTTCACCCCTTAACGGCCTGTTTTCAAGTCTAAGTGTGATTTTTGCAAATTATCATCATACTCTCATACCGAGAGTCCTGGGACTACGCGGTCAGTTCCTACAAGTTACATTGGTCCCCTACGAGATGTTCGTGCCTCCTAAGGGGTCGTTTGGGGGCTGATTCGATTCTCACCCCTTAATGGCCTGTTTTTAAGTCAAAGTGTGATTTTTACAAATTATCGACATATTCTGATACCGGGAGTCCCCAGACCACGCGGTCAGTTCCTACAAGTTATATTGGTCCCCTACGAGGTGTTCGTGCCTCATACGGGGTCGTTTGGGGGCTGGTTCGGGTTTTCACCCATTAACGGCATGTTTTCAAGTCTAAGTGTGACTTTTGCAAATTTTGGTCATACTCTCAAACCAAGAGACCCGGGACTACGCGGTCAGTTCCTACGAGTTACATTGGTCCCGTTCGAGGTGTTCGTGTATCCTACGGGGTCGTTTGGTGGTTGGTTCGGGTGTTCACCCCTTAACGGCCTGTTTTCAAGTCTAAGTGTGATTTTTGCAAATTGTCGTCATACTCTCATACCGAGAGTCCCGAGACTACGCGGTCAGTTGCTGCAAGTTACATTGGTCCCCTACGAGATGTTCGTGCCCCCTACGGGGTCGTTTGGGGGCTGGTTAGGTTTTCACCCCTTAATGGTCTATTTTCAAGTCAAAGTGTGATTTTTATAAATTATCAACATACTCTGATACCGGGAGACCCGGGACCACGCGGTCAGTTCCTACAAGTTATATTGGTCCCCTACGACGTGTTCGTGCCTCCTACGGGGTCATTTGGGGGTTGGTTCGGGTTTTCACCCCTTAACGGCATGTTTTCAAGTCTAAGTGTGATTTTTGCAAATTCGAGTCATACTCTCAAACTGGGAGTCCCGGGACTAAGAAGTCAGTTCCTACAAGTTACATTGGTCCGGTGCAAGGTGTTCGTGCCTCCTACGGGGTCGTTTGGGGGCTGGTTCGGGTTTTCACCCATTAACGGACTATTCTCAAGTCTAAGTGTGATTTTTGTAAATTATCATCATACTATCATACCGGGAGTCCCGGGACTATGCGATCAGTTCCTACAAGTTACATTGGTCCCGTTCGAGGTGTTCGTGCCTCCTACGGGGTTGTTTGGGGACTGGTTCGGATTTTCACCCCTTAACGGCCTGCTTTAAAACCTAAGTGTGATTTTTACAAATTATCGTCATACTCTCAAACGGGGAGTCCTGGAACTACGTGGTCAGTTCCTACATGTTACATTGATCCCATGCGAGGTGTTCGTGCCTCCTACGCGGTCGTTTGCGGGCTGGTTTGGGTTTTCATCCCTTTACGGCCTGTTTTCCAATCTAAGTGTGATTTTTACAAATTATCATCTTACTCTCAAACTGAGAGTACCAGGACTACGCGGTCAGTTGATACAAGATGCATTGGTCCTGTACGAGGTGGTCGTGCCTCCTACAAGGTCGTTTGGGGACTGGTTCGGGTTTTCACCCCTTAACGACCTGTTTTCAAGTCTAAGTGTTACTTTTGCAAATTATCATCATACTATCAAACCAGGAGTCCCGAAACTATGCGGTCAGTTCCTACGAGTTACATTGGTCCCCTACGAGGTGTTCATGCCTCCTACGGGGTCGTTTGGTGGATGGTTCAGATTTTCACCCCTTAACGGCCCGTTTTCAAGTCTAAGTGTGATTTTTGCAGAATTATCATCATACTCTCATACCGGGAGTCCCTGAACTACGCGGTCAGTTCCTACAAGTTACATTATCTCGTACGAGGTGTTCCTGCCTCCTACGGGGTCGTTTGGGGGCTGGTTCGGGTTTTCACCCCTTAACGGACTATTTTCAAGTCTAAGTGTGATTTTTTCAAATTATCGTCATACTCTCATACCGGCAGTCCCGGGACTACGCGGTCAGTTCCTACAAGATACATTGGTCCCGTGCGTGGTGTTCGTTCCTCCTACGGGGTCGTTTGGAGACTGGTTCGGTTTTTTACCCCTTAACGGCCTATTTTCAAGCCTAAGTGTGATTTTTGCAAATTATCGTCATACTCTCAAACCGGGAGACTCGGGACTACGCGGTCAGTTCCTATGAGTTACATTGGTCCCGTTCGAGGTGTTCGTGTATCCTACGGGGTCGTTTGGGCGTTGGTTCGGGTTTTCACCCCTTAACGGCCTGTTTTCAAGTCTAAGTGTGATTTTTGCAAATTATCGTCACACTCTCATATCGAGAGTCCCGGGACTACGCGGTCAGTTCCTACAAGTTACATTGGTCCCCTACGAGATGTTCTTGCCTCCTACCGGGTCGTTTGGGGGCTGGTTCGGTTCTCACCCCTTAATGGCCTGTTTTTAAGCCAAAGTGTGATTTTTACAAATTATCGACATATTCTGATACTGAGAGTCTCGGGACCACGCGGTCAGTTCCTACAAGTTATATTGGTCCCCTACGAGGTGTTCGTGCCTCCTACGGGGTCGTTTGGTGGCTTGTTCGGGTTTTCACCCCTTAACGGCATGTTTTCAAGTCTAAGTGTGACTTTTGCAAATTTTGGTCATACTTTCAAACCGGGAGACCCGGGACTATGCGGTCAGTTCCTACGAGTTACATTGGTCCCGTTCGAGGTGTTCGTGTATCCTACGGGGTCGTTTGGGGGTTGGTTCGGGTTTTCACCCCTTAACGGCCTGTTTTCAAGTCTAAGTGTGATTTTTGGAAATTATCGTCATACTCTCATACCGAGAGTCTCGAGACTACGCGGTCACTTCCTACAAGTTACATTGGTCCCCTACGAGATGTTCGTGCCTCCTACGGGGTCGTTTGGGGGCTGGTTAGGTTTTCACACCTTAATGGTCTGTTTTCAAGTCAAAGTGGGATTTTTACAAATTATCAACATACTCTGATACCGGGAGACCCGGTACCACGCGGTTAGTTCCTACAAGTTATATTGGTCCCGTAAGAGGTGTTCGTGCCTCCTACGGGGTCGTTTGGGGGCTGGTTCAGGTTTTCACCCCTTAACGGCATGTTTTCAAGTCTAAGTGTGATTTTTACAAATTCTGGTCATACTCTCAAACCGGGAGTCCCGAAACTATGCGGTCAGTTCCTATAAGTTAAATTGGTCCCGTACGAGGTGTTCGTGCCTCCTACGGGGTCGTTTGGGGACTGGTTCGGGTTTTCACCCCTTAACGACCTGTTTTCAAGTCTAAGTGTTATTTTTTCAAATTATCGTCATACTCTAAAATCGGGATTTCCGGCACTACGCGGTCAGTTCCTACGAGTTACATTGGTCCCGTAGGAGGTGTTCGTGCCTCCTACGGGGTCGTTTGGGGGCTGGTTCGGGTTTTCACCCCTTAACGGCCTGTTTTCAAGTCTAACTGTGATTTTTGAAAATTATCATCATACTGTCAAACCGGGAGTCCCGATACTACGCTGTCTGTTACTACAAGTTACATTGGTCCCGTGCGAGGTGTTCGTGCCTCCTACGGGGTCGTTTGGGGGCTGGTTAGGGTTTTCACCTCTTAACGGCCTGTTTTCAAGTCTAAGTGTTATTTTTGCAAATTCGGGTCATACTCTCAAACCGGTAGTCCAAAAACTATGCGGTCAGTTCCTATAAGTTACATTGGTCCCGTAAGAGGTGTTCGTGCCTCCTACGGGGTCGTTTGGGAACTGGTTCGGGTTTCCCCCCCTTAACGACCTGTTTTCAAGTATAAGTGTTATTTTTGCAAATTCGGGTCATACTCTCAAACCGGGAGTCCCGGGACTACGCGGTCAGTTGCTACAAGTTACATTGGTCCCGTGCGAGGTGTTCGTGCCTCCTACGGGGCCGTTTGGGGACTAGTTCGGGTTTTCACCCCTTAACGACCTGTTTTCAAGTCAAAGTGTTAGTTTTGCAAATTATCGTCATACTCTCAAATCGGGATTCTCGGGACTACGCGGTCAGTTCCTACAAGTTACATTAGTCCTGTGCGAGGTGTTCATGCCTCCTACGGGGTCGTTTGGGGGCTGGTTGGGATTTTACCCCTTAACGAAATATTTTCAAGTCTAAGTGTGATTTTTTCAAATTATCGTCATGCTATCAAACCAGGAGACCCGGGACTACGCGGTCAGTTCCAACGAGTTACATTGCTCCCCTACGAGGTGTTCGTGCCTTTTACGAGGTCGTTTGGGGGCTGGTTCAGGTTTTCACCCCTTAACGGCCAGTTTTCAAGTCTAAGTGTGACTTTTGCAAATTTTTGTCATACTCTCAAACCGGGAGACCCGGGACTACGCGGTCAGTTCCTACGAGTTACATTGGTCCCGTTCGAGGTGTTCGTGTATGCTACGGGATCGTTTGGTGGTTGGTTCGGGTTTTCACCCCTTAACGGCCTATTTTCAAGTCTAAGTGTTATTTTTGCAAATTCGGGTCATACTCTCAAGCCGAGAGTCCCGGGACTACGCGATCTGTTACTACAAGTTATATTGGTCCCGTGCTAGGTGTTCGTGCCTCCTACGGGGTCGTTTGGGGACTGGTTCGGGTTTTCACCCCTTAACGGCCCGTTTTCAAGTCTAAGTGTGAGTTTTGCAAATTATCATCATACTCTCAAACCGAGATTCTCGGGACTACGCGGTCAGTTCCTACAAGTTACGTTGGTCCCGTGCGAGGAGTTCGTGCCTCCCACGGGGTCATTTGGGGCTGGTTTGGGTTTACACCCCTTAATGGCCTGTTTTCAAGTCTAAGTGTGATTTTTGCAAATTATAGTCATACTCTCAAACCGGGAGACCTGGGACTACGCGGTCAGTTCCTATGAGTTACATTGGTTCCGTGAGAGGTGTTCGTGCCTCCTACGGGGTTGTTTGGGGACTGGTTCGGGTTTTCATCCCTTAACGGCATGTTTTCATGTGCAATTGTGATTTTTGCGAATTATTGTCATACTCTCATACCGGGAGTCACAGGACTACGCGGTCAGTTCCTACAAGTTACATTGGTCCCCTACGAGGTGTTTGTGCTTCCTACGGGGCCATTTGGGGGCTAGTTTGGGTTTTCACCCCTTAACGGCTTGTTTTCAAGTCTAAGTGTGATTTTTGCAAATTATCATCATGCTATCAAATCGGGAGACCCGGGACTACGCGATCGGTTCCAACGAGTTACATTGGTCCCCTACGAGGTGTTCGTGCCTCTTACGGGGTCGTTTGGGGGCTGGTTCGAGTTTTCACCCCTTAACGACCTGTTTTTAAGTCTAAGTGTGATTTTTGCAAATTATAATTATAATCTCAAACCGGGATTCCCGGGACTACGCGGTCAGTTATTACAAGTTACATTGGTCCCGTACGAGGAGTCCGTGCCTCCTACGGGGTCGTTTGGGGGTTGGTTTGGGTTTTCACCCCTTAACGGCCTATTTTCAAGTCTAAGTGTGATTTTTGCAAATTATCATCATGCAATCAAACTGGGAGACCTGGGACTACGCGGTCAGTTCCAACGAGTTACATTGGTCCCCTACGAGGTGTTCGTGCCTCTTACGGGGTCGTTTGGGGGCTGGTTCGGGTTTTCACCCCTTAACGGCCTGTGTTTCAAGTCTAAGTGTGATTTTTCTAAATTATCGTCATACTCTCATATCGGGAGTCCCGAGACTACGCGATCAGTTCTCACAAGTTACATTGGTCCCCTATGAGGTGTTCGTGCCTCCTACGTGATCGTTTGGGGCCTGGTTCGGGTTTTCACCCCTTAACGGCCTATTTTCAAGTCTAAGTGTTATTTTTTCAAATTCAGGTCATACTCTCAAATAGGGAGGCCCGGGACTATGCGATCAAATACTACAAGTTACATTGGTCCCGTGCGAGGTGTTCATGCCTCCTCCGAGGTCGTTTGGGGGCTGGTTCGGGTTTTCACCCCTTAACGGCCTGTTTTCAAGTCTAAGTGTGAGTTTTGCAAATTATCGTCATACTCTCATACCTGGAGTCCCGGGACTACGCGGTCAGTTCCTGCAAGTTACATTGGTTCCGTGCAAGGTGTTCGTTCCTCCTACGGGGTCGTTTGGGGACTGGTTCAGATTTTCACCCCTTAATGGCATGTTTTGAATCCTAAGTGTGATTTTTGCAAATTATCGTCATACTCTCAAACCGGGAGTCCCAAAATAACGCGGGCAATTCCTACAAGTTACATTGGTCCCGTACGAGGTGTTCGTGCCTCCTACAGGTTCGTTTGGGGACCGGTTCGGATTTTCACCCCTTAACGGCCTATTTTCAAGTCTAAGTGTTATTTTTTCAAATTCGGGTCATACTCTCAAACAGGGAGTCCTGGGACTACGCGATCAGTTACTACAAGTTACATTGGTCCCGTGCGAGGTGTTCATGCCTCCTCCGAGGTCGTTTGGGGACTGGTTCGGGTTTTCACCCCTTAACGACCTGTTTTCAAGTCTAAGTGTGAGTTTTGCAAATTATCGTCATATTCTCATACCTGGAGTCCCGGGACTACGCGGTCAGTTCCTGCAAGTTACATTGGTTCCGTGCGAGGTGTTCGTTCCTCCTACGGGGTGGTTTGGGGACTGGTTCGGATTTTCACCCCTTAATGGCCTGTTTTGAATCCTAAGTGTCATTTTTGAAAATTATTGTCATACTCTCAAACCGGGAGTCCCAAAATAATGCGGCCAATTCCTACAAGTTACATTGGTCCCGTACGAGGTGTTCGTGCCTCCTACGGGTTCGTTTGGGGACCGGTTCGGATTTTCACCCCTTAACGGCCTGTTTTCAAGTCTAAGTGTGATTTTTGCAAATTATCATCATACTCACATACCGGGAGTCCCGGGACTACGCGGTCAGTTCCTAAAAGTTACATTGGTCCCGTGCGAGGTGTTCGTGACTCTTACGGGGTCGTCTGGGGACTGGTTCGGGTTTTCACCACTTAACGGCCTGTTTTCAAGTCTAAGGGTGATTTTTGCAAATTATCATCATACTCTCAAACCGGGATTCCCGGGAACGCGGTCAGTTCCTACAAGTTACATTGGTCCCATGCGAGGAGTCCGTGCTTCCTACGGGGTCGTTAGGGGGCTAGTTTGGGTTTTGACCCATTAACGGCTTATTTTCAAGTCTAAGTGTGATTTTTGCAAATTATTATCATGCTATCAAACCGAAAGACCCGGGACTACACGGTCCATTCCAACGAGTTACATTGGTCCCCTACGAGGTTTTTGTGCCTCTTACGGGGTCATTTGGGGGCTGGTTCAGGTTTTCACCCCTTAACGACCTGTTTTCAAGTCTAAGTGTGATTTTTATAAATTATCGTCTTACTCTCATACTGGGAGTCATGAGACTACGCGGTCAGTTTTTACAAGTTACATTGGTCGCCTACGAGATGTTCGTGCCTCCTACGGGGTCGTTCTGGGGCTGGTTCGGGTTTTCACCCCTTAACGGCTTGTTTTCAAGTCTAAGTGTTATTTTTGCAAATTCGGCTCATACTCTCAAACCGGGAGTCTCGGGACTACGCGATCTGTTATTTCAAGTTACATTGGTCCCGTGCGAGGTGTTCGTGCCTCCTACGGGGTCGTTTGGGGACTGGTTCGGGTTTTCACCCCTTAACGGCCTATTTTCAAGTCTAAGTGTGAGTTTTGCAAATTATCATCATACTCTCAAACCGAGATTTTCGGGACTACGCGGTCAGTTCCTACAAGTTACGTTGGTCCCGTGCGAGGAGTTCGTGCCTCCTACGGGGTCGTTTGGGGGCTAGATTTGGTTTTCACTCCTTAACGGCCTGTTTTCAAGTCTAAGTGTGATTTTTGCAAATTATCATCATGCTCTCATACCGGAAGTCCCGGGACTACGCGATCAGTTCCTACAAGTTACGTTGGTCCCGTGCATGGTGTTCGTTCTTCCTATGGGGTCGTTTGGGTACTGGTTCGGATTTTCACCCCTTGACGGCCTATTTTCAAGCCTAAGAGTGATTTTTGCAAATTATCATCATACTCTCAAACCGGGAGTCCCAGAACTACGCGGTCAGTTCCTACAAGTCACATTGGTCCCGTACGAGGTGTTCGTGCCTCCTACGGGGTCATTTCGTGACTGGTTCGGGTTTTCACCCCTTAACGGCCTATTTTCAAGTCTTAGGGTGATTTTTGCAAATTATCATCATACTCTCAAACCGGGATTCCCGAGACTACGCGGTCAGTTCCTGCAAGTTACATTGGTCCCATGCGAGGAGTCCATGCCTCCTACGGGGTCGTTTGGGGGCTGGTTCGGATTTTCACCCCTTAACGGCCTGTTTTCAAGTCAAAGTGTGATTTTTTCAAATTATCATCATGCTATCTAACCGAGAGACCCGGGACTACGAGGTCAGTTTCAACGAGTTACATTGGTCCCCTACGAGGTGTTCGTGCCTCTTACGGGGTCATTTTTGGGCTGGTTCGAGTTTTCACCCCTTAACGGCCTGTTTTCAAGTCTAAGTGTTATTTTTGCAAATTTTGGGTCATACTCTAAAAACCGGGAGTCCCGAGACTACGCGATCTGTTACTACAAGTTACATTGGTCCCGTGCGAGGTGTTCGTGCCTCCTACGGGGTCGTTTGGGGACAGGTTCGGGTTTTCACCCCTTATCGGCCTGTTTTCAAGTCTAAGTGTGAGTTTTGAAAATTATCGTCATACTCTCAAACCGGGATTCTAGGGACTACGCGGTCAGTTCCTAAAAGTTACGTTGGTCTCGAGCGAGGAGTTCGTGCCTCCTACGAGGTCGTTTGGGGGCTGGTTTGGGTTTTCACCCCTTAACGGTCTGTTTTCAAGTCTAAGTATGATTTTTGCAAATTATCGTCATACTCTCAAACCGGGAGACCCGGGACTACGCGGTCAGTTCCTACAAGTTACATTGGTTCCGTGCGAGGTGTTCGTGCCTCCTACGAGGTCATTTGGGGACTGGTTTGGGTTTTCATCCCTTAATGGCATGTTTTCAAGTCTAATTGTGATTTTTGGGAATTATTGTCCTACTCCATACCTAGAGTCACGGGACTACGCAGTCAGTTCCTCCAAGTTACATTGGTCCCCTACGAGGTGTTCGTGCCTCCTACGGGGTCGTTTGGGGGCTGGTTCGGGTTTTCACACCTTAACGGTCTGTTTTCAAGTCTAAGTGTGAATTTTAAAAATTATCCTCATACTCTCAAACCGGGACTCCCGGGAATACGCGGTCAGTTACTACAACATACATTGGTACCGTGCGAGGTGTTCGTGCCTTCTACGGGGTCGTTTGGGGGCTGGTTCGAGTTTTCATCCCTTAACGGCCTATTTTCAAGTCTAAGTGTGATTTTTGCAAATTATCGTCATACTCTCATACCGGGATTCTCGGGACTACGCGATTAGTTCCTACAAGTTACATTTGTCCCGTGCGAGGAGTTCGTGCCGCCTACGGGGTCGTTTGGGGGTTGGTTTGGGTTTTCACCCCTTAACGGCCTGTTTTCAAGTTTAAGTGTGACTTTTTCTAAATTATCATCATACGCTCAAACCGAGAGACCCGGGACTAAGCGGTCAGTTCCTACGAGTAACATTTGTCCCGTTCGAGGTGTTCGTGAATCCTACGGGGTCGTTTGGGGGTTGGTTCGGGTTTTCACCCCTTAACGGTCTGTTTTCAAGTATAAGTCTGATTTTTGCTAATTATCGTCATACTCTCATATCGAGAGTCCCGGGACTACGCGGTCAGCTCCTACAAGTTATATTGGTCCCCTACGAGGTGTTCGTGCCTCCTACGGGGTCGTTTGGGGGCTGGTTCGGGTTTTCACCCCTTAACGGCATGTTTTCAACTCTAAGTGTCATTTTTTCAAATTCGAGTCATACTCTCAAACTGAGAGTCCCGGGACTACACGGTCAGTTCCTACGAGGTGTTCGTGCCTCCTACGGGGTCGTTTGGGGGATGGTTCGGATTTTCACCATTTAACGGCCCGTTTTCAAGTCTAAGTGTGATTTTTGCAAATTATCATCATACTCTCATACCGGGAGTCCCAGGACTACACGATCAGTTCCTACAAGTTACATTGGTCCCGTGCGACGTGTTCCTGCCTCCTACGGGGTCGTTTGGGGGCTGGTTCGGGTTTTCACCCGTTAACGGACTATTTTCATGTCTGAGTGTGATTTTTTCCAATTATCATCATACTCTCATACCGGGGGACCCGGGACTACGCGGTCAGTTCCTAATAGATACATTGGTCCCGTGCGTGGTGTTCGTTCCTCCTATAGGGTCGTTTGGAGACTGGTTCGGATTTTTACCCCTTAACGGCCTATTTTCAAGCCTAAGTGTGATTTTTGCAAATTATCGTCATACTCTCAAACCTGGAGACCCGGGACTACGCGGTCAGTTCCTACGAGTTACATTGGTCCCGTTCGAGGTGTTCGTGTATCCTACGGGGTCGTTTGGGGATTGGTTCTTGTTTTCACCCCTTAACGGCCTGTTTTCAAGTCTAAGTGTGATTTTTTCAAATTATCATCATACTCTCATACCGAGAGTCCTGGGACTACGCGGTCAGTTCTTACAAGTTACATTGGTCCCCTACGAGATGTTCGTGCCTCCTACGGGCTCGTTTGGGGGCTGGTTCGGTTCTCACCCCTTAATGGCCTGTTTTTAAGTCAAAGTGTGATTTTTACAAATTATCGACATATTCTGATACCGGGAGTCCCCAGACCACGCGGTCAGTTCCTACAAGTTATATTGGTCCCCTACGAGGTGTTCGTGCCTCATACGGGGTCGTTTGGGGGCTGGTTCGGGTTTTCACCCCTTAACGGCATGTTTTCAAGTCTAAGTGTGACTTTTGCAAATTTTGTTCATACTCTCCAACCGGGAGACCCGGGACTACGCGGTCTGTTCCTACGAGTCACATTGGTCCCGTTCGAGGTGTTCGTGTATCCTACGGGGTCGTTTGGTGGTTGGTTCGGGTTTTCACCCCTTAACGGCCTGTTTTCAAGTCTAAGTGTGATTTTTGCAAATTATCGACATATTCTGATACCGGGAGTCCCCAGACCACGCGGTCAGTTGCTACAAGTTACATTGGTCCCCTACGAGATGTTCGTGCCTCCTACGGGGTCCTTTGGGGGCTGGTTAGGTTTTCACCCCTTAATGGTCTATTTTCAAGTCAAAGTGTGATTTTTATAAATTTTCAACATACTCTGATACCGGGAGACCCGGGACCACGCGGTCAGTTCCTACAAGTTATATTGGTCCCCTACGAGGTGTTCGTGCCTTCTACGGGGTCATTTGGGGACTGGTTCGGGTTTTCACCCCTTAACGGCATGTTTTCAAGTCTAAGTGTGATTTTTGCAAATTCGGGTCATACTCTCAAACTGGGAGTCCCAAAACTACGCGGTTAGTTCCTATAAGTTACATTGGTCCCGTACGAGGTGTTCGTGCCTCCTACGTGGTCGTTTGGGGACTGGTTCGGGTTTTAACCCCTTAACGACCTGTTTTCAAGTCTAAGTGTTATTTTTGCAAATTATCGTCATACTCTCAAACCGGGATTTCCGGCACTACATGGTCAGTTCCTACGAGTTACATTGGTCCCGTGCGAGGTGTTCTTGCCTCCTACGGGGTCGTTTGAGGGCTGGTTCGGGTTTTCACCCCTTAACGGCCTGTTTTCAAGTCTAACTGTGATTTTTGCAAATTATCGTCATACCCTCAAATTGGGAGTCCCGGGACTACGCGGTCTGTTACTACAAGTTACATTGGTCCCGTACGAGGTGTTCGTGCCTCCTACGGGGTCGTTTGGGGGCTGGTTAGGGTTTTCACCTCTTAACGGCCTGTTTTCAAGTCTAAGTGTTATTTTTGCAAATTCGGGTCATACTCTCAAACCGGGAGTCCCGAGACGACGCGGTCAGTTCCTACAAGTTACATTGGTCCCGTGCGAGGTGTTCATGCCTCCTATGGGGTCGTTTGGGGGCTGGTTCGGGTTTTCACCCCTTAACGGACTATTTTCAAGTCTAAGTGTCATTTTTGCAAATTATCATCATACTCTCATACCGGGAGTCCCGGGACTACGCGGTCAGTTCCTATAAGTTACATTGGTCCCGTACGAGGTGTTCGTGCCTCCTTCGGGGTTATTTGTGGGCTGGTTCGGGTTTTCACCCCTTAACTGCCTGTTTTCAAGTCAAAGTGTGATTTTTGCAAATTCGGGTCATACTCTCAAACCGGGAGTCCCGAGACTACGCGGTCAGTTCCTACAAGTTACATTGGTCCCGTGCGAGGTGTTCATGCCTCTTACGGGGTCGTTTAGGGACTGGTTCGGGTTTTCTCGCCTTAAGGGCCTGTTTTCAAGTCTAAGTGTAATTTTTCCAAATTATCATCATACTCGCAAACAAGGATTCTCTGGACAACGCGGTCAATTCCAACAAGTTACATTGGTCCTGTGCGAGGTGTTCGTGCCTCCTACAGGGTCGTTTGGGGACTGATTCGGCTTTTCACCCCTTAACGACCTGTTTTCAAATCAAAGTGTGAGTTTTGCAAATTATCATCATACTCTCAAACCGGGATTCTCAGTACTACGCGGTAAGGTCCTACAGGTTACATTGGTCTCGTGCGAGGAGTTCGTGCCTCCTACGGGGTCATTTGGGGACTGGTTTGGGTTTTCACCCCTTAACGGCCTGTTTTCAAGTCTAAGTATGATTTTTGCAAATTATTGTCATACTCTCAAACCGGGAGTCCCGGGACTACGCGGTCAGTTACTACAAGTTATATTGGTCCCGTGCGAGGTGTTCGTGCCTACTACGGCGTCGTTTTGGGGCTGGTCTGGGTTTTCACCCCTTAACGGCCCGTTTTCAAGTCTAAGTGTGATTTTTACAAATTATCGTCATACTCTCATACCGGGAGTCCCGGGACTACGCGATCAGTTCTTACAAGTTACATTGGTCCCCTACGAGGTGTTCGTGCCTCCTACGGGGTCGTTTGGGGGCTGGTTCGGGTTTTCACCCCTTAACGGCCTGTTTTCAAGTCCAAGTGTTATTTTTGCAAATTCGGGTCATACTCTCAAACCTGGAGTCCCGGGACTGCGCGATCAGTTACTACAAGTAACATTGGTCCCATGCGAGGTGTTCGTGCCTCCTACGGGGTCGTTTGGGGACTTGTTCGGGTTTTCACCCCTTAACGACCTGTTTTCAAGTCAAAGTGTGAGTTTTGCAAATTATCATCATACTCTCAAATCGGGAGTCCCGGGACTACGCGATCAGTTACTACAAGTTACATTGGTCCCGTACGAGGTGTTCGTGCCTCCGACGGGGTCGTTAGGGGGCTGGTTTGGGTTTTCACCCGTTAAAGACCTGTTTTCAAGTCTAAGTGTGATTTTTTCAAATTATCGTCATACTCTCAAACCGGGAGTCTCGGGATTACGCGGTTAGTTCCTACAAGTTACATTGGTCCCGTGCGAGGAGTTCGTGCCACCTACGGGGTCATTTGGGGGCTGGTTTGGGTTTTTACCCCTTAACAGCCTATTTTCAAGTCTAAGTGTGACTTTTGTAAATTATTGTCATACTCTAAAACTGGGAGACCCGGGACTACACGGTCAGTTCCTATAAGTTAGATTGGTCCCATGCGAGGTGTTCGTGCCTCCAATGGGGTCGTTTGGTGGCTGGTTTGGGTTTTCACCCATTAACGGACTATTTTCAAGTCTAAGTGTGATTTTTATAAATTATCGCCATTCTCTCATACCGGGAGTCCCAGGACTATGCGGTCAGTTCCTACAAGTTACATTGGTCCGGTGCGAGGTGTTCGTGCCTCCTACGTGGCCGTTTGGGGACTGGTTCGGAATTTCACCCCTTGACAGCCTGTTTTCAAGCCTAAGTGTGATTTTTGCAAATTAACGTCATACTCTCAAACTGGGAGTCCCGGGACTACGCGGTCAGTTCCTACAAGTTATATTGGTCCCGTGCGAGGTGTTGTGCCTCCTACGGGGTCGTTTGGGGGCTAGTTTGGGTTTTCACCCCTTAACGACCTGTTTTCAAGCCTAAGTGTGATTTTTGGAAATTATCGTCATACTCTCAAATCGGGAGTCCCAGAACTACGCGGTCAGTTCCTATAAGTTACATTGAACCCGTGCGAGGTGTTCGTTCCTCCTACGGGGTCGTTTGGGGGCTAGTTCGGATTTTCACCCTTAACGGACTATTTTCAAGTCTAAGTGTGATTTTTACAAATTATCATCATACTCTCAAGCTGGGAGTCCCGGGATTACGCGGTCAATTACTACAACATACATTGGTGCCGTGCGAGGTGTTCGTGCCATCTATGGGGTCGTTTGGGGACTTGTTCGAGTTTTCATCCCTTAACGGCCTGTTTTCAAGTCTAAGTGTGATTTTTGCAAATTATCATCGTACTCTCAAACTGGGATTCTCGGGACTACGCGGTTAGTTCCTACAACTTACATTGGTCCCGTGCGAGGAGTTCGTGCCTCCTACGGGGTCGTTTGGGGGCCGGTTTGGGTTTTCACCCCTTAACGGTCTGTTTTCAAGTCTAAGTTTGACTTTTGCAAATTATCATCATACTCTCAAACCGGGAGACCTAGGACTACGCGGTCAGTTCCTACGAGTTACATTGGTCCCCTGCGAGGTGTTCGTGCATCCTACGGGGTCGTTTGGGGGCTGGTTCGTGTTTTCACACCTTAACGGCCTGTTTTTAAGTCTAAGTGTGATTTTATCAAATTATCATCATACTCTCATACCGAGAGTTCCGGGACTACGTGGTCAGTTCCTAGAAGTTGCATTGGTCCCCTACGAGGTATTTGAGCCGCCTACGGGGTCGTTTGGGGGCTGGTTCGGTTTTCACCCCTTAATTGCCTATTTTCAAGTCTAAGTGTGATTTTTACAAATTATCTACATACTCTCATACCGGGATTCCCGGGACTACGTGGTCAGTTCCTACAAGTTATATTATTCCACTACGAGGTGTTAGTGCTTCCTACGGGGTCGTTTGGGGCCTGGTTCGGGTTTTCACCCCTTAACGACATGTTTTCAAGTCTAAGTGTAATTTTTGCAAATTCGGGTCATACTCTCAAATCGAGAGCCCCGAGACTATGCGGTCAGTTGATACAAGTTACATTGGTCCCGTTCGAGGTGTTCGTGCCTCCTACGGGGTCGTTTCGGGACTGGTTCGGGTTTTCACCCCTTAACGGCCTATTTTCAAGTCTAAGTGTGATTTTTGCAAATTTTCATCATACTCTCAAATCGAGATTTCTGGCACTACGTGGTCAGTTCCTACGATTTACATTGGTCCCGTGCGAGGTGTTCGTGCCTCCTACGGGGTCGTTTGGGGGCTGGTTCTGGTTTTCACCACTTAACGACCTGTTTTCAAGTGTAACTGTGATTTTTGCAAATTATCATCATACTCTCAAATCGGGAGTCCCGGGACTACGCGGTCAGTTACTACAAGTTACATTGGTCCCATACGAGGTGTTCGTGGCTCCTACGGGGTCGTTTGGGGACTGGTTCGGGTTTTCACCCCTTAACGACCTGTTTTCAAGTCTAAGTGTTACTTTTGCAAATTATCATCATACTATCGAACCGGGAGTCCCGAAACTATGCGGTCAGTTCCTACGTGTTACATTGGTCCCCTACGAGGTGTTCGTGCCTCCTACGGGGTCGTTTGGTGGATGGTTCGGATTTGCACCCCTTAACGGCCCGTTTTCAAGTCTAAGTGTGATTTTTGCAAAATTATCATCATACTCTCATACCGGGAGTCCCTGAACTACGCGGTCAGTTCCTACAAGTTACATTGTCTCGTGCGAGGTGTTCCTGCCTCCTACAGGGTCGTTTGGGGGCTGGTTCGGGTTTTCACCCCTTAACGGACTATTTTCAAGTCTAAGTGTGATTTTTTCAAATTATCGTCATACTCTCATACCGAAGTCCCGGGACTACGCGGTCAGTTCCTACAAGATACATTGGTCCCGTGCGTGGTGTTCGTTCCTCCTACGGGGTCGTTTGGAGACTGGTTCGGTTTTTTACCCCTTAACGGCCTATTTTCAAGCCTAAGTGTGATTTTTGCAAATTATCATCATACTCTCAAACCGGGAGTCCCGGGACTACGCGGTCAGTTACTACAAGTTACATTATTCCCGTGCGAGGTGCTCGTGCCTCCTACGGGGTCATTTGGGGGATGGTTAGGGTTTTCACCCCTTAACGGCCCGTTTTCAAGTCTAAGTGTGAGTTTTGCAAATTATCATCATACTCTCAAACCGAGATTCTCGGGACTACGCAGTCAGTTCCTACAAGTTACGTTGGTCCCGTGCGAGGAGTTCGTGCCTCCCACGGGGTCATTTGGGGCTGGTTTGGGTTTACACCCCTTAATGGCCTGTTTTCAAGTCTAAGTGTGATTTTTGCAAATTATAGTCATACTCTCAAACCAGGAGACCTGGGACTACGCGGTCAGTTCCTATGAGTTACATTGGTTCCGTGAGAGGTGTTCGTGCCTCCTACGGGGTCGTTTGGGGACTGGTTCGGGTTTTCATCCCTTAACGGCATGTTTTCATGTGCAATTGTGATTTTTGCGAATTATTGTCATACTCTCATACCGGGAGTCACAGGACTACGCGGTCAGTTCCTACAAGTTACATTGGTCCCCTACGAGGTGTTTGTGCTTCCTACGGGGCCGTTTGGGGGCTAGTTTGGGTTTTCACCCCTTAACGGCTTGTTTTCAAGTCTAAGTGTGATTTTTGCAAATTATCATCATGCTATCAAACCGGGAGACCCGAGACTACGCGATCGGTTCCAATTAGTTACATTGGTCCCCTACGAGGTGTTCGTGCCTCTTACGGGGTCGTTTGGGGGCTGGTTCGAGTTTTCACCCCTTAACGACCTGTTTTTAAGTCTAAGTGTGATTTTTGCAAATTATAATTATAATCTCAAACCGGGATTCCCGGGACTACGCGGTCAGTTATTACAAGTTACATTGGTCCCGTACGAGGAGTCCGTGCCTCCTACGGGGTCGTTTGGGGGTTGGTTTGGGTTTTCACCCCTTAACGGCCTATTTTCAAGTCTAAGTGTGATTTTTGCAAATTATCATCATGCAATCAAACTGGGAGACCTGGGACTACGCGGTCAGTTCCAACGAGTTACATTGGTCCCCTACGAGGTGTTCGTGCCTCTTACGGGGTCGTTTGGGGGCTGGTTCGGGTTTTCACCCCTTAACGGCCTGTGTTTCAAGTCTAAGTGTGATTTTTCTAAATTATCGTCATACTCTCATATCGGGAGTCCCGAGACTACGCGATCAGTTCTCACAAGTTACATTGGTCCCCTACGAGGTGTTCGTGCCTCCTACGTGATCGTTTGGGGCCTGGTTCGGGTTTTCACCCCTTAACGGCCTATTTTCAAGTCTAAGTGTTATTTTTTCAAATTCGGGTCATACTCTCAAATAGGGAGGCCCGGGACTATGCGATCAAATACTACAAGTTACATTGGTCCCGTGCGAGGTGTTCATGCCTCCTCCGAGGTCGTTTGGGGGCTGGTTCGGGTTTTCACCCCTTAACGGCCTGTTTTCAAGTCTAAGTGTGAGTTTTGCAAATTATCGTCATACTCTCATACCTGGAGTCCCGGGACTACGCGGTCAGTTCCTGCAAGTTACATTGGTTCCGTGCGAGGTGTTCGTTCCTCCTACGGGGTCGTTTGGGGACTGGTTCAGATTTTCACCCCTTAATGGCATGTTTTGAATCCTAAGTGTGATTTTTGCAAATTACCGTCATACTCTCAAACCGGGAGTCCCAAAATAATGCGGCCAATTCCTACAAGTTACATTGGTCCCGTACGAGGTGTTCGTGCCTCCTACGGGTTCGTTTGGGGACCGGTTCGGATTTTCACCCCTTAACGGCCTATTTTCAAGTCTAAGTGTTATTTTTTCAAATTCGGGTCATACTCTCAAACAGGGAGTCCTGGGACTACGCGATCAGTTACTACAAGTTACATTGGTCCCGTGCGAGGTGTTCATGCCTCCTCCGAGGTCGTTTGGGGACTGGTTCGGGTTTTCACCCCTTAACAGCCTGTTTTCAAGTCTAAGTGTGAGTTTTGCAAATTATCATCATATTCTCAGACCTGGAGTCCCGGGACTACGCGGTCAGTTCCTGCAAGTTACATTGGTTCCGTGCGAGGTGTTCGTTCCTCCTACGGGGTCGTTTGGGGACTGGTTCGGATTTTCACCCCTTAATGGCCTGTTTTGAATCCTAAGTGTCATTTTTGAAAATTATCGTCATACTCTCAAACCGGGAGTCCCAAAATAATGCGGCCAATTCCTACAAGTTACATTGGTCCCGTACGAGGTGTTCGTGCCTCCTACGGGTTCGTTTGGGGACCGGTTCGGATTTTCACCCCTTAACGGCCTGTTTTCAAGTCTAAGTGTGATTTTTGCAAATTATCATCATACTCACATACCGGGAGTCCCGGGACTACGCGGTCAGTTCCTAAAAGTTACATTGGTCCCGTGCGAGGTGTTCGTGCCTCTTACGTGGTCGTCTGGGGACTGGTTCGGGTTTTCACCACTTAACGGCCTGTTTTCAAGTCTAAGGGTGATTTTTGCAAATTATCATCATACTCTCAAACCGGGATTCCCGGGAACGCGGTCAGTTCCTACAAGTTACATTGGTCCCATGCGAGGAGTCCGTGCTTCCTACGGGGTCGTTAGGGGGCTAGTTTGGGTTTTGACCCATTAACGGCTTATTTTCAAGTTTAAGTGTGATTTTTGCAAATTATTATCATGCTATCAAACCGAAAGACCCGGGACTACACGGTCCATTCCAACGAGTTACATTGGTCCCCTACGAGGTTTTTGTGCCTCTTACGGGGTCATTTGGGGGCTGGTTCAGGTTTTCACCCCTTAACGACCTGTTTTCAAGTCTAAGTGTGATTTTTACAAATTATCGTCTTACTCTCATACTGGGAGTCATGAGACTACGCGGTCAGTTTTTACAAGTTACATTGGTCGCCTACGAGATGTTCGTGCCTCCTACGGGGTCGTTCTGGGGTTGGTTCGGGTTTTCACCCCTTAACGGCCTGTTTTCAAGTCTAAGTGTTATTTTTGCAAATTCGGCTCATACTCTCAAACCGGGAGTCTCGGGACTACGCGATCAGTTATTTCAAATTACATTGGTCCCGTGCGAGGTGTTCGTGCCTCCTACGGGGTCGTTTGGGGACTGGTTCGGGTTTTCACCCCTTAACGGCCTGTTTTCAAGTCTAAGTGTGAGTTTTGCAAATTATCATCATACTCTCAAACCGAGATTTTCGGGACTACGCGGTCAGTTCCTACAAGTTACGTTGGTCCCGTGCGAGGAGTTCGTGCCTCCTACGGGGTCGTTTGGGGGCTAGATTTGGTTTTCACTCCTTAACGGCCTGTTTTCAAGTCTAAGTGTGATTTTTGCAAATTATCATCATGCTCTCATACCGGAAGTCCCGGGACTACGCGATCAGTTCCTACAAGTTACGTTGGTTCCGTGCATGGTGTTCATTCTTCCTACGGGGTCGTTTGGGTACTGGTTCGGATTTTCACCCCTTGACGGCCTATTTTCAAGCCTAAGAGTGATTTTTGCAAATTATCATCATACTCTCAAACCGGGAGTCCCAGAACTACGCGGTCAGTTCCTACAAGTTACATTGGTCCCGTACGAGGTGTTCGTGCCTCCTACGGGGTCATTTCGTGACTGGTTCGGGTTTTCACCCCTTAACGGCCTATTTTCAAGTCTTAGGGTGATTTTTGCAAATTATCATCATACTCTCAAACCGGGATTCCCGAGACTACGCGGTCAGTTCCTACAAGTTACATTGGTCCCATGCGAGGAGTCCATGCCTCCTACGGGGTCGTTTGGGGGCTGGTTCGGATTTTCACCCCTTAACGGCCTGTTTTCAAGTCAAAGTGTGATTTTTTCAATTTATCATCATGCTATCTAACCGAGAGACCCGGGACTACGAGGTCAGTTTCAACGAGTTACATTGGTCCCCTACGAGGTGTTCGTGCCTCTTACGGGGTCATTTTTGGGCTGGTTCGAGTTTTCACCCCTTAACGGCCTGTTTTCAAGTCAAAGTGTTATTTTTGCAAATTTTGGGTCATACTCTAAAAACCGGGAGTCCCGGGACTACGCGATCTGTTACTACAAGTTACATTGGTCCCGTGCGAGGTGTTCGTGCCTCCTACGGGGTCGTTTTGGGACAGGTTCGGGTTTTCACCCCTTATCGGCCTGTTTTCAAGTCTAAGTGTGAGTTTTGAAAATTATCGTCATACTCTCAAACCGGGATTCTAGGGACTACGCGGTCAGTTCCTAAAAGTTACGTTGGTCTCGAGCGAGGAGTTCGTGCCTCCTACGAGGTCGTTTGGGGGCTGGTTTGGGTTTTCACCCCTTAACGGTCTGTTTTCAAGTCTAAGTATGATTTTTGCAAATTATCGTCATACTCTCAAACCGGGAGACCCGGGACTACGCGGTCAGTTCCTACAAGTTACATTGGTTCCGTGCGAGGTGTTCGTGCCTCCTACGGGGTCATTTGGGGACTGGTTTGGGTTTTCATCCCTTAATGGCATGTTTTCAAGTCTAATTGTGATTTTTGGGAATTATTGTACTACTCCATACCTAGAGTCACGGGACTACGCGGTCAGTTCCTCCATGTTACATTGGTCCCCTACGAGGTGTTCGTGCCTCCTACGGGGTCGTTTGGGGGCTGGTTCGGGTTTTCACACCTTAACGGCCTGTTTTCAAGTCTAAGTGTGAATTTTAAAAATTATCCTCATACTCTCAAACCGGGACTCCCGGGAATACGCGGTCAGTTACTACAACATACATTGGTACCGTGCGAGGTGTTCGTGCCTTCTACGGGGTCGTTTGGGGGCTGGTTCGAGTTTTCATCCCTTAACGGCCTATTTTCAAGTCTAAGTGTGATTTTTGAAAATTATCGTCATACTCTCATACCGGGATTCTCGGGACTACGCGATTAGTTCCTACAAGTTACATTTGTCCCGTGCGAGGAGTTCGTGCCGCCTACGGGGTCGTTTGGGGGTTGGTTTGGGTTTTCACCCCTTAATGGCCTGTTTTCAAGTTTAAGTGTGACTTTTTCTAAATTATCATCATACGCTCAAACCGAGAGACCCGGGACTAAGCGGTCAGTTCCTACGAGTAACATTTGTCCCGTTCGAGGTGTTCGTGAATCCTACGGGGTCGTTTGGGGGTTGGTTCGGGTTTTCACCCCTTAACGGCCTGTTTTCAAGTCTAAGTCTGATTTTTGCTAATTATCGTCATACTCTCATATCGAGAGTCCCGGGACTACGCGGTCAGCTCCTACAAGTTATATTGGTCCCCTACAAGGTGTTCGTGCCTCCTACGGGGTCGTTTGGGGGCTGGTTCGGGTTTTCACCCCTTAACGACATGTTTTCAACTCTAAGTGTCATTTTTTCAAATTCGAGTCATACTCTCAAACTGAGAGTCCCGGGACTACACGGTCAGTTCCTACGAGGTGTTCGTGCCTCCTACGGGGTCGTTTGGGGGATGGTTCGGATTTTCACCATTTAACGGCCCGTTTTCAAGTCTAAGTGTGATTTTTGCAAATTATTGTCATACTCTCAAACCGGGAGTCCCGGGACTAGGCGGTCAGTTACTACAAGTTATATTGGTCCCGTGCGAGGTGTTCGTGCCTACTACGGCGTCGTTTTGGGGCTGGTCTGGGTTTTCACCCCTTAACGGCCCGTTTTCAAGTCTAAGTGTGATTTTTACAAATTATCGTCATACTCTCATACCGGGAGTCCCGGGACTACGCGATCAGTTCTTACAAGTTACATTGGTCCCCTACGAGGTGTTCATGCCTCCTACGGGGTCGTTTGGGGGCTGGTTCGGGTTTTCACCCCTTAACGGCCTGTTTTCAAGTCCAAGTGTTATTTTTGCAAATTCGGTTCATACTCTCAAACCTGGAGTCCCGGGACTGCGCGATCAGTTACTACAAGTAACATTGGTCCCATGCGAGGTGTTCGTGCCTCCTACGGGGTCGTTTGGGGACTTGTTCGGGTTTTCACCCCTTAACGACCTGTTTTCAAGTCAAAGTGTGAGTTTTGCAAATTATCATCATACTCTCAAATCGGGAGTCCCGGGACTACGCGATCAATTACTACAAGTTACATTGGTCCCGTACGAGGTGTTCGTGCCTCCTACGGGGTCGTTAGGGGGCTGGTTTGGGTTTTCACCCGTTAAAGACCTGTTTTCAAGTCTAAGTGTGATTTTTTCAAATTATCGTCATACTCTCAAACCGGGAGTCTCGGGATTACGCGGTTAGTTCCTACAAGTTACATTGGTCCCGTGCGAGGAGTTCGTGCCACCTACGGGGTCATTTGGGGGCTGGTTTGGGTTTTTACCCCTTAACAGCCTATTTTCAAGTCTAAGTGTGACTTTTGTAAATTATTGTCATACTCTAAAATTGGGAGACCCGGGACTACACGGTCAGTTCCTATAAGTAAGATTGGTCCCATGCGAGGTGTTCGTGCCTCCAATGGGGTCGTTTGGTGGCTGGTTTGGGTTTTCACCCATTAACGGACTATTTTCAAGTCTAAGTGTGATTTTTATAAATTATCGCCATTCTCTCATACCGGGAGTCCCGGGACTATGCGGTCAGTTCCTACAAGTTACATTGGTCCGGTGCGAGGTGTTCGTGCCTCCTACGTGGCCGTTTGGGGACTGGTTCGGAATTTCACCCCTTGACAGCCTGTTTTCAAGCCTAAGTGTGATTTTTGCAAATTAACGTCATACTCTCAAACTGGGAGTCCCGGGACTACGCGGTCAGTTCCTACAAGTTATATTGGTCCCGTGCGAGGTGTTGTGCCTCCTACGGGGTCGTTTGGGGGCTAGTTTGGGTTTTCACCCCTTAACGACCTGTTTTCAAGCCTAAGTGTGATTTTTGGAAATTATCGTCATACTCTCAAATCGGGAGTCCCGGAACTACGCGGTCAGTTCCTATAAGTTACATTGAACCCGTGCGAGGTGTTCGTTCCTCCTACGGGGTCGTTTGGGGGCTAGTTCGGATTTTCACCCCTTAACGGACTATTTTCAAGTCTAAGTGTGATTTTTACAAATTATCATCATACTCTCAAGCTGGGAGTCCCGGGATTACGCGGTCAATTACTACAACATACATTGGTGCCGTGCGAGGTGTTCGTGCCATCTATGGGGTCGTTTGGGGACTTGTTCGAGTTTTCATCCCTTAACGGCCTGTTTTCAAGTCTAAGTGTGATTTTTGCAAATTATCATCGTACTCTCAAACTGGGATTCTCGGGACTACGCGGTTAGTTCCTACAACTTACATTGGTCCCGTGCGAGGAGTTCGTGCCTCCTACGGGGTCGTTTGGGGGCCGGTTTGGGTTTTCACCCCTTAACGGTCTGTTTTCAAGTCTAAGTTTGACTTTTGCAAATTATCATCATACTCTCAAATCGGGAGACCTAGGACTACGCGGTCAGTTCCTATGAGTTACATTGGTCCCCTGCGAGGTGTTCGTGCATCCTACGGGGTTGTTTGGGGGCTGGTTCGTGTTTTCACACCTTAACGGCCTGTTTTTAAGTCTAAGTGTGATTTTATCAAATTATCATCATACGCTCATACCGAGAGTTCCGGGACTACGTGGTCAGTTCCTAGAAGTTGCATTGGTCCCCTACGAGGTATTTGAGCCGCCTACGGGGTCGTTTGGGGGCTGGTTCGGTTTTCACCCCTTAATTGCCTATTTTCAAGTCTAAGTGTGATTTTTACAAATTATCGACATACTCTCATACCGGGATTCCCGGGACTACGTGGTCAGTTCCTACAAGTTATATTATTCCACTACGAGGTGTTAGTGCT
Organism: Sambucus nigra; assembly: GCA_949130495.1. Taxonomy (NCBI): domain Eukaryota; kingdom Viridiplantae; phylum Streptophyta; class Magnoliopsida; order Dipsacales; family Adoxaceae; genus Sambucus; species Sambucus nigra. The sequence continues at coordinate 342,613,935 of OX422207.1, read as the reverse complement.
TCCTACGGGGTCGTTTGGGGGCTGGTTCGGGTTTTCACCCCTTAACGACATGTTTTCAAGTCTAAGTGTAATTTTTGCAAATTCGGGTCATACTCTCAAATCGAGAGCCCCGAGACTACGCGGTCAGTTGATACAAGTTACATTGGTCCCGTTCGAGGTGTTCGTGCCTCCTACGGGGTCATTTCGGGACTGGTTCGGGTTTTCACCCCTTAACGGCCTATTTTCAAGTCTAAGTGTGATTTTTGCAAATTTTCATCATACTCTCAAATCGAGATTTCTGGCACTACGTGGTCAGTTCCTACGATTTACATTGGTCCCGTGCGAGGTGTTCGTGCCTCCTACGGGGTCGTTTGGGGGCTGGTTCTGGTTTTCACCACTTAACGACCTGTTTTCAAGTGTAACTGTGATTTTTGCAAATTATCATCATACTCTCAAATCGGGAGTCCCGGGACTACGCGGTCAGTTACTACAAGTTACATTGGTCCCATACGAGGTGTTCGTGGCTCCTACGGGGTCGTTTGGGGACTGGTTCGGGTTTTCACCCCTTAACGACCTGTTTTCAAGTCTAAGTGTTACTTTTGCAAATTATCATCATACTATCGAACCGGGAGTCCCGAAACTATGCGGTCAGTTCCTACGTGTTACATTGGTCCCCTACGAGGTGTTCGTGCCTCCTACGGGGTCGTTTGGTGGATGGTTCGGATTTGCACCCCTTAACGGCCCGTTTTCAAGTCTAAGTGTGATTTTTGCAAAATTATCATCATACTCTCATACCGGGAGTCCCTGAACTACGCGGTCAGTTCCTACAAGTTACATTGTCTCGTGCGAGGTGTTCCTGCCTCCTACAGGGTCATTTGGGGGCTGGTTCTGGTTTTCACCCCTTAACGGACTATTTTCAAGTCTAAGTGTGATTTTTTCAAATTATCGTCATACTCTCATACCGAAGTCCCGGGACTACGCGGTCAGTTCCTACAAGATACATTGGTCCCGTGCGTGGTGTTCGTTCCTCCTACGGGGTCGTTTGGAGACTGGTTCGGTTTTTTACCCCTTAACGGCCTATTTTCAAGCCTAAGTGTGATTTTTGCAAATTATCATCATACTCTCAAACCGGGAGACTCGGGACTACGCGGTCAGTTCCTATGAGATACATTGGTCCCGTTCGAGGTGTTCGTGTATCCTACGGGGTCGTTTGGGGGTTGGTTCTTGTTTTCACCCCTTAACGGCCTGTTTTCAAGTCTTTGTGTGGTTTTTGCAATTTATCGTCATACTCTCATATCGAGAGTCCCGGGACTACGCGGTCAGTTCCTACAAGTTACATTGGTCCCCTACGAGATGTTCTTGCCTCCCACGGGGTCGTTTGGGGGCTGGTTCGGTTCTCACCCCTTAATGGCCTATTTTTAAGACAAAGTGTGATTTTTACAAATTATTGACATATTCTGATACCGGGAGTCTCGGGACCACGCGGTCAGTTCCTACAAGTTATATTGGTCCCCTACGAGGTGTTCGTGCCTCCTACGGGGTCGTTTGGGGGCTTGTTCGGGTTTTCACCCCTTAACGGCATATTTTCAAGTCTAAGTGTGACTTTTGCAAATTTTGGTCATACTCTCAAACCGGGAGACCCGGGACTACGCGGTCAGTTCCTACGAGTTACATTGGTCCCGTTCGAGGTGTTCGTGTATCCTACGGGGTCGTTTGGGGGTTGGTTCGGGTTTTCACCCCTTAACGGCCTGTTTTCAAGTCTAAGTGTGATTTTTGCAAATTATCGTCATACTCTCATACCGAGAGTCTCGAGACTACGCGGTCACTTCCTACAAGTTACATTGGTCCCCTACGAGATGTTCGTGCCTCCTACGGGGTCGTTTGGGGGCTGGTTAGGTTTTCACACCTTAATGGTCTGTTTTCAAGTCAAAGTGGGATTTTTACAAATTATCAACATACTCTGATACCGGGAGACCCGGGACCACGCGGTCAGTTCCTACAAGTTATATTGGTCCCCTAAGAGGTGTTCGTGCCTCCTACGGGGTCGTTTGGGGGCTCGTTCAGGTTTTCACCCCTTAACGGCATGTTTTGAAGTCTAAGTGTGATTTTTGCAAATTCAGGTCATACTCTCAAACCGGGAGTCCCGAAACTATGCGATCAGTTCCTATAAGTTACATTGGTCCCGTACGAGGTGTTTGTGCCTCCTACGGGGTCGTTTGGGGACTGGTTCGGGTTTTCACCCCTTAACGACCTGTTTTCAAGTCTAAGTGTTATTTTTTCAAATTATCGTCATACTCTAAAATCGGGATTTCCGGCACTACGCAGTCAGTTCCTACGAGTTACATTGGTCCCGTACGAGGTGTTCGTGCCTCCTAAGGGGTCGTTTGGGGGCTGGTTCGGGTTTTCACCCCTTAACGGCCTATTTTCAATTCTAACTGTGATTTTTGAAAATTATCGTCATACTCTCAAACCGGGAGTCCCGGGACTACGCGGTCTGTTATTACAAGTTACATTGGTCCCGTGCGAGGTTTTCGTGCCTCCTACGGGGTCGTTTGGGGGCTGGTTAGGGTTTTCACCTCTAAACGGCCTATTTTCAAGTCTAAGTGTTATTTTTGCAAATTCGGGTCATACTCTCAAACCGGTAGACCCGAAACTATGCGGTCAGTTCCTATAAGTTACATTGGTCCCGTACGAGGTGTTCGTGCCTTTTACGGGGTCGTTTGGGAACTGGTTTGGGTTTTCCCCCCTTAACGACCTGTTTTCAAGTATAAGTGTTATTTTTGCAAATTCGGGTCATACTCTCAAACCGGGAGTCCCGGGACTACGCGGTCAGTTCCTACAAGTTACATTGGTCCCGTGCGAGGTGTTCGTGCCTCCTACGGGGTCGTTTGGGGTCTGGTTTGGGTTTTCACCCCTTAACGACCTGTTTTTAAGTCAAAGTGTTAGTTTTGTAAATTATCGTCATACTCTCAAATCGGGATTCTCGGGACTACGCGGTCAGTTCCTACAAGTTACATTGGTCCCGTGCGAGGTGTTTATGCCTCCTACGGTGTCGTTTGGGGGCTGGTTGGGATTTTACCCCTTAACGAAATATTTTCAAGTATAAGTGTGAATTTTTCTAATTATCGTCATGCTATCAAACTAGGAGACCCGGGACTACACGGTCAGTTCCAACGAGTTACATTGCTCCCCTACGAGGTGTTCGTGCCTCTTACGAGGTCGTTTGGGGGCTGGTTCGGGTTTTCACCCCTTAACGGCCAATTTTCAAGTCTAAGTGTGACTTTTACAAATTTTTGTCATACTCTCAAACCGGGAGACCCGGGACTACGCGGTCAGTTCCTACGAGTTACATTATTCCCGTTCGAGGTGTTCGTGTATCCTACGAGGTCGTTTGGTGGTTGGTTCGGGTTTTCACCCCTTAACGGCCTGTTTTCAAGTCTAAGTGTTATTTTTGCAAATTCGGTTCATACTCTCAAGCCGAGAGTCCTGGGACTACGCGATCTGTTACTACAAGTTATATTGGTCCCGTGCAAGGTGTTCGTGCCTCCCACGGGGTCATTTGGGGCTGGTTTGGGTTTACACCCCTTAACGGCCTGTTTTCAAGTCTAATTGTGATTTTTGCAAATTATCGTCATACTCTCAAACCGGGAGACCCGGGACTACGCGGTCAGTTCCTACGAGTTACATTGGTTCTGTGCGAGGTGTTCGTGCCTCCTACGGGGTCGTTTGGGGACTGGTTCGGGTTTTCATCCCTTAACGGCATGTTTTCATGTCCAATTGTGATTTTTGCGAATTATTGTCATACTCTCATACCGAGAGTCACGGGACTACGCGGTCAGTTCCTACAAGTTACATTGGTCCCCTACGAGGTGTTTGTGCTTCCTACGGGGCCGTTTGGGGGCTAGTTTGGGTTTTCACCCCTTAACGGCTTGTTTTCAAGTCTAAGTGTGATTTTTGCAAATTATCATCATGCTATCAAACCGGGAGACCCGGGACTACGCGATCGGTTCCAACGAGTTACATTGGTCCCCGACGAGGTGTTCGTGCCTCTTACAGGGTCGTTTGGGGGCTGGTTCGAGTTTTCATCCCTTAATGACCTGTTTTTAAGTCTAAGTGTGATTTTTGCAAATTATAATTATAATCTCAAACCGGGACTACACGGTCAGTTATTACAAGTTACATTGGTCCCGTACGAGGAGTCCGTGCCTCCTACGGGGTCGTTTGGGGGTTGGTTTGGGTTTTCACCCCTTAACGGCCTATTTTCAAGTCTAAGTGTGATTTTTGCAAATTATCATCATGCAATCAAACTGGGAGACCTGGGACTACGCGGTCAGTTCCAACGAGTTACATTGGTCCCCTACGAGGTGTTCGTGCCTCTTACGGGGTCGTTTGGGGGCTGGTTCGGGTTTTCACCCCTTAACGACTTGTGTTTCAAGTCTAAGTGTGATTTTTATAAATTATCATCATACTCTCATATCGGGAGTCCCGAGACTACGCGGTCAGTTCTCACTAGTTACATTGGTCCCCTACGAGGTGTTCGTGCCTCCTACGGGATCGTTTGGGTCCTGGTTCGGGTTTTCACCCCTTAACGGCCTATTTTCAAGTCTAAGTGTTATTTTTTCAAATTTGGGTCATACTCTCAAACAGGGAGTCCCGGGACTACGCGATCAGTTACTACAAGTTACATTGGTCCCGTGTGAGGTGTTCGTGCCGCCTCTGGGGTCGTTTGGGGACTGGTTCGGGTTTTCACCCCTTAACGGCCTGTTTTCAAGTCTAAGTGTGAGTTTTGCAAATTATCGTCATACTCTCATACCTGGAGTCCCGGGACTACGCGGTCAGTTCCTGCAAGTTACATTGGTTCCGTGCGAGGTGTTCGTTCCTCCTACGGGGTCGTTTGGGGACTGGTTCGGATTTTCACCCCTTAATGGCCTGTTTTGAATCCTAAGTGTGATTTTTGCAAATTATCGTCATACTCTCAAACCTGGAGTCCCGAAACTATGCGGTTAATTCCTACAAGTTACATTGGTCCCGTACGAGGTGTTCGTGCCTCCTACGGGTTCGTTTCGGGACCGGTTCAGATTTTCACCCCTTAACGGCCTGTTTTCAAGTCTAAGTGTGATTTTTGCAAATTATCATCATACTCACATACCGGGAGACCCGGGACTACGCGGTCAGTTCCTAAAAGTTACATTGGTCCCCTGTGAGGTGTTCGTGCCTCCTACGGGGTCGTCTGGGGACTAGTTCGGGTTTTCACCACTTAACGGCCTGTTTTCAAGTCTGAGGGTGATTTTTCCAAATTATCATCATACTATCATACCGGGAGTCCCGGGACTACGCGGTCAGTTCCTACAAGTTACATTGGTCCCATGCGAGGAGTTTGTGCTTCCTACGGGGTCGTTAGGGGGCTAGTTTGGGTTTTCACCCCTTAACGGCTTGTTTTCAAGTCTAAGTGTGATTTTTGCAAATTATTATCATGCTATCAAACCGGGAGACCCGGGACTACACGGTCCATTCCAACGAGTTACATTGGTCCCCTACGAGGTTTTTGTGCCTCTTACAGGGTCATTTGGGGGCTGGTTCGGGTTTTCACCCCTTAACGACCTGTTTTCAAGTCTAAGTGTGATTTTTACAAATTATCGTCTTACTCTCATACTGGGAGTCACGAGACTACGCGGTCAGTTTTTACAAGTTACATTGGTCCCCTACGAGGTGTTCGTGCCTCCTACGGGGTCGTTCTGGGGCTGGTTCGGGTTTTCACCCCTTAACGGCCTGTTTTCAAGTCTAAGTGTTATTTTTGCAAATTCGGCTCATACTCTAAAATCGGGAGACTCGGGACTACGCGATCAGTTATTACAAGTTACATTGGTCCCGTGCGAGGTGTCCGTGCCTCCTACGGGGTCGTTTGGGGACTGGTTCGGGTTTTCACCCCTTAACGGCCTGTTTTCAAGTCTAATTGTGAGTTTTGTAAATTATCGTCATACTCTCAAACCGAGATTCTCGGGACTACGCGGTGAGTTCCTACAAGTTACGTTGGCCCCGTGCGAGGAGTTTGTGCCTCCTACGGGGTCGTTTGGTGGCTGGATTTGGTTTTCACTCCTTAATGGTCTGTTTTCAAGTCTAAGTGTGATTTTTGCAAATTATCATCATGCTCTCATACGGGAAGTCCCGGGACTACGCGATCAGTTCCTATAAGTTACATTGGTCCCGTGCATGGTGTTCGTTCTTCCTACGGGGTCGTTTGGGTACTGGTTCGGATTTTCACCCCTTGACGGCCTATTTTCAAGCCTAAGAGTGATTTTTGCAAATTATCATCATACTCTCAAACCGGGAGTCCCAGAACTACGCGGTCAGTTCCTACAAGTTACATTGGTCACGTACGAGGTGTTCGTACCTCCTACGGGGTCATTTCGTGACTGGTTCGGGTTTTCACCCCTTAACGGCCTATTTTCAAGTCTAAGGGTGATTTTTGCAAATTATCATCATACTCTCATACCGGGATTCTCGGGACTACGCGGTCAGTTCCTACAAGTTACATTGGTCCCATGCGAGGAGTCCGTGCCTCCTACGGGGTCGTTTGGGGGCTGGTTCGGATTTTCACCCATTAGCGGCCTATTTTCAAGTCAAAGTGTGATTTTTGCAAATTATCATCATGCTATCAAACCGGGAAACCCGGGACTACGAGGTCAGTTTCAACGAGTTACATTGGTCCCCTACGAGGTGTTCGTGCCTCTTACGGGGTCATTTTTGGGCTGGTTCGGGTTTTCACCCCTCAACGGCCTGTTTTCATGTCTAAGTGTTATTTTTGCTAATTTTGGGTCATACTCTCAAAACTAGGAGTCCCGGGACTACGCGATCTGTTACTACAAGTTACATTGGTCCCGTTCGAGGTGTTCGTGGATCCTACGGGGTCGTTTGGGGACATGTTCGGGTTTTCACCCCTTATCGGCCTGTTTTCAAGTCTAAGTGTGAGTTTTGCAAATTATCGTCATACTCTCATACCGAGAGTCCCGGGACTACGCGGTCAGCTCCTACAAGTTATATTGGTCCCCTACGAGGTGTTCGTGCCTCCTACGGGGTCTTTTGGGGGCTGGTTCGGGTTTTCACCCCTTAACGGCATGTTTTCAACTCTAAGTGTGATTTTTTCAAATTCGAGTCATACTCTCAAACTGAGAGTCCTGGGACTACGCGGTCAGTTCCTACGAGTTACATTGGTCCCCTACGAGGTGTTCGTGCCTCCTACGGGGTCGTTTGGGGGATGGTTCGGATTTTCACCCCTTAACGGCCCGTTTTCAAATCTAAGCGTGATTTTTGCAAATTATCATCATACTCTCATACCTGGACTCCCAGGACTGCACGGTCGGTTCCTACAAGTTACATTGGTCCCGTGCGACGTGTTCCTGCCTCCTACGGGGTCGTTTGGGGCTGGTTCAGGTTTTCACCCGTTAACGGACTATTTTCATGTCTGAGTGTGATTTTTTCAAATTATCGTCATACTCTCATACCGGGAGTCCCGGGACTACGCGGTGAGTTCCTAAAAGATACATTGGTCCCGTGCGTGGTGTTCATTCCTCCTATGGGTTCGTTTGGAGACTGGTTCGGATTTTTACCCCTTAACGGCCTATTTTCAAGCCTAAGTGTCATTTTTGCAAATTATCATCATACTCTCAAACCGGGGGACCCGGAACTACGCGGTCAGTTCCTACGAGTTACATTGGTCCCATTCGAGGTGTTCGTGTATCCTACGGGTTCGTTTGGGGGTTGGTTCTTGTTTTCAACCCTTAACGGCCTGTTTTCAAGTCTAAGTGTGATTTTTGCAAATTATGATCATACTCTCATACCGAGAGTCCTGGGACTACGCGGTCAGTTCCTACAAGTTACATTGGTCCCCTACGAGATGTTCGTGCCTCCTACGGGGTCGTTTGGGGGCTGGTTAGATTCTCACCCCTTAATGGCTTGTTTTTAAGTCAAAGTGTGATTTTTACAAATTATCGACATATTCTGATACCGGGAGTCCCCAGACCACGCGGTCAGTTCCTACAAGTTATATTGGTCCCCTACGAGGTGTTCGTGCCTCATACGGGGTCGTTTGGGGGCTGGTTCGGGTTTTCACCCCTTAACGACATGTTTTCAAGTCTAAGTGTGACTTTTACAAATTTTGGTCATACTCTCAAACCAGGAGACCCGGGACTACGCGGTCAGTTCCTACGAGTTACATTGGTCCCGTTCGAGGTGTTCGTGTATCCTACGGGTCGTTTGTTGGTTGGTTCGGGGTTTCACCCCTTAACGGCCTGTTTTCAAGTCTAAGTGTGATTTTTTCAAATTATCATCATACTCTCATACCGAGAGTCCCGGGACTACGCGGTCAGTTGCTACAAGTTACATTGGTCCCCTACGAGATGTTCGTGCCTCCTACGGGGTCGTTTGGGGGCTGGTTAGGTTTTCACCCCTTAATGGTCTATTTTCAAGTCAAAGTGTGATTTTTATAAATTATCAACATACTCTGATACCGGGAGACCCGGGACCACGCGGTCAGTTCCTACAAGTTATATTGGTCCCCTACGACGTGTTCGTGCCTCCTACGGGGTCATTTGGGGGCTGGTTCGGGTTTTCACCCCTTAACGACATGTTTTCAAGTCTAAGTGTGATTTTTGCAAATTCGAGTCATACTCTCAAACCGGGAGTCCCGGGACTAAGAGGTCAGTTCCTACAAGTTACATTGGTCCGGTGCAAGGTGTTCGTGCCTCCTACGGGGTCGTTTGGGGGCTGGTTCGGGTTTTCACCCCTTAACGGACAATTTTCAAGTCTAAGTGTGATTTTTGTAAATTATCATCATACTATCATACCGGGAGTCCCGGGACTATGCGATCAGTTCCTACACGTTACATTGGTCCCGTTCGAGGTGTTCGTGCCTCCTACGGGGTTGTTTGGGGACTGGTTCGGATTTTCACCCCTTTACGGCCTGCTTTAAAACCTAAGTGTGATTTTTACAAATTATCGTCATACTCTCAAACGGGGAGTCCTGGAACTACGTGGTCAGTTCCTACATGTTACATTGATCCCATGCGAGGTGTTCGTGCCTCCTACGCGGTCGTTTGCGGGCTGGTTTGGGTTTTCATCCCTTTACGGCCTGTTTTCCAATCTAAGTGTTATTTTTACAAATTATCATCATACTCTCATAGTGGGAGTACCGGGACTACGCGGTCAGTTGATACAAGATGCATTGGTCCCGTACGAGGTGGTCGTGCCTTCTACGGGGGTCGTTTGGGGACTAGTTCGGGTTTTCACCCCTTAACGACCTGTTTTCAAGTCTAAGTGTTACTTTTGCAAATTATCATCATATTATCAAACCAGGATTCCCGAAACTATGCGGTCAGTTCCTATGAGTTACATTGGTCCCCTACGAGGTGTTCGTGCCTCCTACGGGGTCGTTTGGTGGATGGTTCGGATTTTCACCCCTTAACGGCCCGTTTTCAAGTCTAAGTGTGATTTTTGCAAAATTATCATCATACTCTCATACCGGGAGTCCCTGAACTACGCGGTCAGTTCCTACAAGTTACATTGTCTCGTGCGAGGTGTTCCTGCCTCCTACGGGGTCGTTTGGGAATGGTTCGGGTTTTCACCCCTTAACGGACTATTTTCAAGTCTAAGTGTGATTTTTTCAAATTATCGTCATACTCTCATACCGGCAGTCTCGGGACTACGCGGTCAGTTCCTACAAGATACATTGGTCCCGTGCGTGGTGTTCGTTCCTCCTACGGGGTCGTTTGGAGACTGGTTCGATTTTTTACCCCTTAACGGCCTATTTTCAAGCCTAAGTGTGATTTTTGCAAATTATCGTCATACTCTCAAACCGGGAGACTCGGGACTACGCGGTCAGTTCCTATGAGTTACATTGGTCCCGTTCGAGGTGTTCGTGTATCCTACGGGGTCGTTTGGGGGTTGGTTCGGGTTTTCACCCCTTAACGGCCTGTTTTCAAGTCTAAGTGTGATTTTTGCAAATTATCATCACACTCTCATATCGAGAGTTCCGGGACTACGCGGTCAGTTCCTACAAGTTACATTGGTCCCCTATGAGATGTTCTTGCCTCCTACGGGGTCGTTTGGGGGCTAGTTCGGTTCTCACCCCTTAATGGCCTGTTTTTAAGCCAAAGTGTGATTTTTACAAATTATCGACATATTCTGATACCGGGAGTCTCGGGACCATGCGGTCAGTTCCTACAAGTTATATTGGTCCCCTACGAGGTGTTCGTGCCTCCTACGGGGTCGTTTGGGGGCTTGTTCGGGTTTTCACCCCTTAACGGCATGTTTTCAAGTCTAAGTGTGACTTTTGCAAATTTTGGTCATACTCTCAAACCGGGAGACCCGGGACTACGCGGTCAGTTCCTACGAGTTACATTGGTCCCGTTCGAGGTGTTCGTGTATCCTACGGGGTCGTTTGGGGGTTGGTTCGGGTTTTCACCCCTTAACGGCCTGTTTTCAAGTCTAAGTGTGATTTTGGCAAATTATCGTCATACTCTCATACCGAGAGTCTTGAGACTACGCGGTCACTTCCTACAAGTTACATTGGTCCCCTACGAGATGTTCGTGCCTCCTACGGGGTCGTTTGGGGGCTGGTTAGGTTTTCACACCTTAATGGTCTGTTTTCAAGTCAAAGTGGGATTTTTACAAATTATCAACATTCTCTGATACCGGGAGACCCGGGACCACGCGGTCAGTTCCTACAAGTTATATTGGTCCCCTAAGAGGTGTTCGTGCCTCCTACGGGGTCGTTTGGGGGCTGGTTCAGGTTTTCACCCCTTAACGGCATGTTTTCAAGTCTAAGTGTGATTTTTGCAAATTCGGGTCATACTCTCAAACCGGGAGTCCCGAAACTATGCGGTCAGTTGCTACAAGTTAAATTGGTCCGGTACGAGGTGTTCGTGCCTCCTACGGGGTCGTTTGGGGACTGGTTCGGGTTTTCACCCCTTAACGACCTGTTTTCAAGTCTAAGTGTTATTCTTTCAAATTATCGTCATACTCTCAAACCGGGATTTCCGGCACTACGCGGTCAGTTCCTACGAGTTACATTGGTCCCATGGGAGATGTTCTTGCCTCCTACCGGGTCGTTTGGGGGCTGGTTCGGTTCTCACCCCTTAATGGCCTGTTTGTAAGCCAAAGTGTGATTTTTAAAAATTATCGACATATTCTGATACCGGGTGTCTCGGGACCACGCGGTCAGTTCCTAAAAGTTATATTGGTCCCCTACGAGGTGTTCGTGCCTCCTACGGGGTCGTTTGGGGGCTTGTTCGGGTTTTCACCCCTTATCGGCATGTTTTCAAGTCTAAGTGTGACTTTTGCAAATTTTGGTCATACCCTCAAACCGGGAGACCCGGGACTATGCGGTCAGTTCCTACGAGTTACATTGGTCTCGTTCGAGGTGTTCGTGTATCCTATGGGGTCGTTTGGGGGTTGGTTCGGGTTTTCACCCCTTAACGGCCTGTTTTCAAGTCTAAGTGTGATTTTTGCAAATTATCGTCACACTCTCATATCGAGAGTTCCGGGACTACGCGGTCAGTTCCTACAAGTTACATTGGTCCCCTATGAGATGTTCTTGCCTCCTACGGGGTCGTTTGGGGGCTGGTTAGGTTTTCACACCTTAATGGTCTGTTTTCAAGTCAAAGTGGGATTTTTACAAATTATCAACATACTCTGATACCGGGAGACCTGGTACCACGCGGTTAGTTCCTACAAGTTATATTGGTCCCCTAAGAGGTGTTCGTGCCTCCTACGGGGTCGTTTGGGGGCTGGTTCAGGTTTTCACACCTTAACGGCATGTTTTCAAGTCTAAGTGTGATTTTTGCAAATTCGGGTCATACTCTCAAACCGGGAGTCCCGAAACTATGCGGTCAATTCCTATAAGTTAAATTGGTCCCGTACGAGGTGTTCGTGCCTCCTACGGGGTCATTTGGGGACTGGTTCGGGTTTTCACCCCTTAACGACCTGTTTTCAAGTCTAAGTGTTATTTTTTCAAATTATCATCATACTCTCAAACCGGGATTTCCGTCACTACGCGGTTAGTTCCTACGAGTTACATTGGTCCCGTACGAGGTGTTCGTGCCTCCTACGGGGTCGTTTGGGGGCTGGTTCGGGTTTTCACCCCTTAACGGCCTGTTTTCAAGTCTAACTGTGATTTTTGAAAATTATCATCATACTGTCAAACCGGGAGTCCCGATACTACGCTGTCTGTTACTACAAGTTACATTGGTCCCGTGCGAGGTGTTCGTGCCTCCTACGGGGTCGTTTGGGGGCTGGTTAGGGTTTTCACCTCTTAACGGCCTGTTTTCAAGTCTAAGTGTTATTTTTGCAAATTCGGGTCATACTCTCAAACCGGTAGTCCCGAAACTATGCGGTCAATTCCTATAAGTTACATTGGTCCCGTACGAGGTGTTCGTGCCTCCTACGGGGTCGTTTGGGAACTGGTTCGGGTTTCCCCCCCTTAACGACCTGTTTTCAAGTATAAGTGTTATTTTTGCAAATTCGGGTCATACTCTCAAACTGGGAGTCCCGGGACTACGCGGTCAGTTGCTACAAGTTACATTGGTCCCGTGCGAGGTGTTCGTGCCTCCTACGGGGTCGTTTGGGGACTAGTTCGGGTTTTCACCCCTTAACGACATGTTTTCAAGTCAAAGTGTTAGTTTTGCAAATTATCGTCATACTCTCAAATCCGGATTCTCGGGACTACGCGGTGAGTTCCTACAAGTTACATTAGTCCCGTGCGAGGTGTTCATGCCTCCTACGGGGTCTTTTGGGGGCTGGTTGGGATTTTACCCCTTAACGAAATATTTTCAAGTCTAAGTGTGATTTTTTCAAATTATCATTATGCTATCAAACCAGGAGACTCGGGACTACGCGGTCAGTTCCAATGAGTTACATTGCTCCCCTACGAGTTGTTCGTGCCTCTTACGAGGTCGTTTGGGGGCTGGTTCGGGTTTTCACCCCTTAACGGCCAGTTTTCAAGTCTAAGTGTGACTTTAGCAAATTTTTGTCATACTCTCAAACCGGGAGACCCGGGACTACGCGGTCAGTTTCTACGAGTTACATTGGTCCCGTTTGAGGTGTTCGTGTATCCTACGGGATCGTTTGGTGGTTGGTTCGGGTTTTCACCCCTTAACGGCCTATTTTTAAGTCTAAGTGTTATTTTTGCAAATTCGGGTCATACTCTCAAGCCGAGAGTCCCGAGACTACGCGATCTGTTACTACAAGTTATATTGGTCCCGTGCTAGGTGTTCGTGCCTCCTACGGGGTCGTTTGGGGACTGGTTCGGGTTTTCACCCCTTAACGGCCCGTTTTCAAGTCTAAGTGTGAGTTTTGCAAATTATCATCATACTCTCAAACCGAGATTCTCGGGACTACGCGGTCAGTTCCTACAAGTTACGTTGGTCCCGTGCGAGGAGTTCGTGCCTCCCACGGGGTCATTTGGGGCTGGTTTGGGTTTACACCCCTTAACGGCCTGTTTTCAAGTCTAAGTGTGATTTTTGCAAATTATAGTCATACTCTCAAACCGGGAGACCTGGGACTACGCGGTCAGTTCCTACGAGTTTCATTGGTTCCGTGCGAGGTGTTCGTGCCTCCTACGGGGTCGTTTGGGGACTGGTTCGGGTTTTCATCCCTTAACGGCATGTTTTCATGTGCAATTGTGACTTTTGTGAATTATTGTCATACTCTCATACCGAGAGTCACGGGACTACGCGGTCAGTTCCTACAAGTTATATTGGTCCCCTACGGGGCCGTTTGGGGGCTAGTTTGGGTTTTCACCCCTTAACGGCTTGTTTTCAAGTCTAAGTGTGATTTTTGCAAATTATCATCATGCTATCAAACCGGGAGACCCGGGACTACGCGATCGGTTCCAACGAGTTACATTGGTCCCCTACGAGGTGTTCGTGCCTCTTACGGGGTCGTTTGGGGGCTGGTTCGGGTTTTCACCCCTTAACGACCTGTTTTTAAGTCTAAGTGTGATTTTTGCAAATTATAATTATAATCTCAAACCGGGATTCCCGGGACTACGCGGTCAGTTATTACAAGTTACATTGGTCCCGTACGAGGAGTCCGTGCCTCCTACGGGGTCGTTTGGGGGTTGGTTTGGGTTTTCACCCCTTAACGGCCTATTTTCAAGTCTAAATGTGATTTTTGCAAATTATCATCATGCAATCAAACTAGGAGACCTGGGACTACGCGGTCTGTTCCAACGAGTTACATTGGTCCCCTACGAGGTGTTCGTGCCTCTTACGGGGTCGTTTGGGGGCTGGTTCGGGTTTTCACCCCTTAACGGCCTGTGTTTCAAGTCTAAGTGTGATTTTTCTAAATTATCGTCATACTCTCATATCGGGAGTCTCGAGACTACGCGATCAGTTCTCACAAGTTACATTTGTCCCCTACGAGGTGTTCGTGCCTCCTACGGGATCGTTTGGGGCCTGGTTCGGGTTTTCACCCCTTAACGGCCTATTTTCAAGTCTAAGTGTTATTTTTTCAAATTCGGGTCATACTCTCAAACAGGGAGTCCCGGGACTATACGATCAAATACTACAAGTTACATTGGTCCCGTGCGAGGTGTTCATGCCTCCTCCGAGGTCGTTTGGGGACTGGTTCGGGTTTTCACCCCTTAACGGCCTGTTTTCAAGTCTAAGTGTGAGTTTTGCAAATTATCGTCATACTCTTATACTTGGAGTCCCGGGACTACGCTGTCAGTTCCTGCAAGTTACATTGGTTCCGTGCGAGGTGTTCGTTCCTCCTACGGGGTCGTTTGGGGACTGGTTCGGATTTTCACCCCTTAATGGCCTGTTTTGAATCCTAAGTGTGATTTTTGCAAATTATCGTCATACTCTCAAACTGGGAGTCCCAAAATAATGCGGCCAATTCCTACAAGTTACATTGGTCCCGTACGAGGTGTTCGTGCCTCCTACGGGTTCGTTTGGGGACCGGTTCTGATTTTCACCCCTTAACGGCCTGTTTTCAAGTCTAAGTGTGATTTTTGCAAATTATCATCATACTCACATACCGGGACTCTCGGGACTACGCGGTCAGTTCCTAAAAGTTACATTGGTCCCGTGCGAGGTGTTCGTGCCTCCTACGGGGTCGTCTGGGGACTGGTTCGGGTTTTCACCACTTAACGGCCTGTTTTCAAGTCTAAGGGTGATTTTGGCAAATTATCATCATACTCTCAAACCGGGATTCTCGGGACTACGCGGTCAGTTCCTACAAGTTACCTTGGTCCCATGCGAGGAGTCTGTGCTTCCTACGGGGTCGTTAGGGGGCTAGTTTGGGTTCTCACCCATTAACGGCTTATTTTCAAGTCTAAGTGTGATTTTTGCAAATTATTATCATGCTATCAAACCGGGAGACCCGGGACTGCACGGTCCATTCCAACGAGTTACATTGGTCCCCTACGAGGTTTTTGTGCCTCTTACGGGGTCATTTGGGGGCTGGTTCAGGTTTTCACTCCTTAACGACCTGTTTTCAAGTCTAAGTGTGATTTTTACAAATTATCGTCTTACTCTCATACTGGGAGTCACGAGACAACGCGGTCAGTTTTTACAAGTTACATTGGTCCCCTACGAGGTGTTCGTGCCTCCTACGGGGTCGTTCTGGGGCTGGTTCGGGTTTTCACCCCTTAACGGCTTGTTTTCAAGTCTAAGTGTTATTTTTGCAAATTCGGCTCATACTCTCAAATCGGGAGTCTCGGGACTACGCGATCAGTTATTACAAGTTACATTGGTCCCGTGCGAGGTGTTCGTGCCTCCTACGGGGTCGTTTGGGGACTGGTTCGGGTTTTCACCCCTTAACGGCCTGTTTTCAAGTCTAAGTGTGAGTTTTGCAAATTATCGTCATACTCTCAAACCGAGATTCTCGGGACTACGCGATGAGTTCCTAGAAGTTACGTTGGCCCCGTGCGAGGAGTTTGTGCCTCCTACGGGGTCGTTTGGTGGCTGGATTTGGTTTTCACTCCTTAACGGCCTGTTTTCAAGTCTAAGTGTGATTTTTGCAAATTATCATCATGCTCTCATACGGGAAGTCCCGGGACTACGCGATCAGTTCCTATAAGTTACATTGGTCCCGTGCATGGTGTTCGTTCTTCCTACGGGGTCGTTTGGGTACTGGTTCGGATTTTCACCCCTTGACGGCCTATTTTCAAGCCTAAGAGTGATTTTTGCAAATTATCATCATACTCTCAAACCGGGAGTCCCAGAACTACGCGGTCAGTTCCTACAAGTTACATTGGTCCCGTACGAGGTGTTCATGCCTCCTACGGGGTCATTTCGTGACTGGTTCGTTTGGGGGTTGGTTCGGATTTTCACCCCTTAACGGCCTGTTTTCAAGTCAAAGTGTGATTTTTGCAAATTATCGTCATGCTATCTAACCGGGAAACCCAGGACTACGAGGTCAGTTTCAACGAGTTACATTGGTCCCCTACGAGGTGTTCGTGCCTCTTACGGGGTCGTTTAGGGACAGGTTCGGGTTTTCACCCCTTATCGGCCTGTTTTCAAGTCTAAGTGTGAGTTTTGAAAATTATCGTCATACTCTCAAACTGGGATTCTAGGGACTACGAGGTCAGTTCCTAAAAGTTACGTTGGTCTCGAGCGAGGAGTTCGTGCCTCCTACGAGGTCGTTTGGGGGCTGGTTTGGGTTTTCACCCCTTAACGGTCTGTTTTCAAGTCTAAGTGTGATTTTTGCAAATTATCGTCATACTCTCAAACCGGGAGCCCCGGGACTACGCGGTCAGTTCCTACAAGTTACATTGGTTCCGTGCGAGGTGTTCGTGCCTCCTACGGGGTCATTTGGGGACTGGTTCGGGTTTTCATCCCTTAATGGCATGTTTTCAAGTCTAATTGTGATTTTTGCGAATTATTGTCATACTCTCATAGCTAGAGTCACGGGACTACGCGGTCAGTTCTTCCAAGTTACATTGGTCCCCTACGAGGTGTTCGTGCCTCCTACGGGGTCGTTTGGGGGCTGGTTCGGGTTTTCACACCTTAACGGCCGGTTTTCAAGTCTAAGTGTGAATTTTAAAAATTATCGTCATACTCTCAAACCAGGAGTCCCGTGACTACGCGGTCAGTTACTACAACATACATTGGTGCCGTGCGAGGTGTTCGTGCTTTCTACGGGGTCGTTTGGGGACTGGTTCGAGTTTTCATCCCTTAACGGCCTGTTTTCAAGTCTAAGTGTGATTTTTGCAAATTATCATCATACTCTCAAACCGGGATTCTCGGGACTACGAGATTAGTTCCTACATGTTACATTTGTCCCGTGCGAGGAGTTCGTGCCTCCTACGGGGTCGTTTGGGGGTTGGTTTGGGTTTTCACCCCTTAACGGCCTGTTTTCAAGTTTAAGTGTGACTTTTTCTAAATTATCGTCATACGCTCAAACCGAGAGACCCGGGACTACGCGGTCAGTTCCTACGAGTAACATTGTCCCGTTCGAGGTGTTCGTGAATCCTACGGGGTCGTTTGGGGGTTGGTTCGGGTTTTCACCCCTTAACGGCCTGTTTTCAAGTCTAAGTTTGATTTTTGCAAATTATTGTCATACTCTCATATCGAGAGTCCCGGGACTACGCGGTCAGCTCCTACAAGTTATATTGGTCCCCTACGAGGTGTTCGTGCCTCCTACGGGGTCGTTTGGGGGCTGGTTCGGGTTTTCACCCCTTAACGGCATTTTTTCAACTCTAAGTGTCATTTTTTAAAATTCGAGTCATACTCTCAAACTGAGAGTCCCGGGACTACGCGGTCAGTTCCTACGAGTTACATTGGTCCCCTACGAGGTGTTCGTGCCTCCTACGGGGTCGTTTGGGGGATGGTTCGGATTTTCACCATTTAACGGCCCGTTTTCAAGTCTAAGTGTGATTTTTGCAAATTATCATCATACTCTCATACCGGGAGTCCCAGGACTACATGGTCAGTTACTACAAGTTACATTGGTCCCGTGCGACGTTTTCCTGCCTCCTACGGGGTCGTTTGGGGGCTGGTTCGGGTTTTCACCCGTTAACGGACTATTTTCATGTCTGAGTGTGATTTTTTCCAATTATCGTCATACTCTCATACCGGGAGTCCCGGGACTACGCGGTCAGTTCCTAATAGATACATTGGTCCCGTGCGTGGTGGTCGTTCCTCCTATGGGGTCGTTTGGAGACTGGTTCGGATTTTTACCCCTTAACGGCCTATTTTCAAGCCTAAGTGTGATTTTTGCAAATTATCGTCATACTCTCAAACCTGGAGACCCGGGACTACGCGGTCAGTTCCTACGAGTTACATTGGTCCCGTTCGAGGTGTTCGTGTATCCTACGGGGTCGTTTGGGGGTTGGTTCTTGTTTTCACCCCTTAACGGCCTGTTTTCAAGTCTAAGTGTGATTTTTGCCAATTATCATCATACTCTCATACCGAGAGTCCTGGGACTACGCGGTCAGTTCTTACAAGTTACATTGGTCCCCTACGAGATGTTCGTGCCTCCTACGGGGTCGTTTGGGGGCTGGTTCGGTTCTCACCCCTTAATGGCCTGTTTTTAAGTCAAAGTGTGATTTTTACAAATTATCGACATATTCTGATACCGGGAGTCCCCAGACCACGCGATCAGTTCCTACAAGTTATATTCGTCCCCTACGAGGTGTTCGTGCCTCATACGGGGTCGTTTGGGGGCTGGTTCGGGTTTTCACCCCTTAATGGCATGTTTTCAAGTCTAAGTGTGACTTTTGCAAATTTTGGTCATACTCTCCAACCGGGAGACCCGGGACTACGCGGTCAGTTCCTACGAGTCACATTGGTCCCGTTCGAGGTGTTCGTGTATCCTACGGGGTCGTTTGGTGGTTGGTTCGGGTTTTCAACCCTTAACGGCCTGTTTTCAAGTCTAAGTGTGATTTTTGCAAATTATCATCATACTCTCATACCGAGAGTCCCGGGACTACGCGGTCAGTTGCTACAAGTTACATTGGTCCCCTACGAGATGTTCGTGCCTCCTACGGGGTCCTTTGGGGTATGGTTAGGTTTTCACCCCTTAATGGTCTATTTTCAAGTCAAAGTGTGATTTTTATAAATTTTCAACATACTCTGATACCGGGAGACCCGGGACCACGCGATCAGTTCCTACAAGTTATATTGGTCCCCTACGAGGTGTTCGTGCCTCCTACGGGGTCATTTGGGGGCTGGTTCGGGTTTTCACCCCTTAACGGCATGTTTTCAAATCTAAGTGTGATTTTTGCAAATTCGGGTCATACTCTCAAACCGGGAGTCCCAAAACTATGCGGTCAGTTCCTATAAGTTACATTGGTCCCGTACGAGGTGTTCGTGCCTCCTACGTTGTCGTTTGGGGACTGGTTCGGGTTTTAACCCCTTAACGACCTGTTTTCAAGTCTAAGTGTTATTTTTGCAAATTATCATCATACTCTCAAACCGGGATTTCCGGCACTACACGGTCAGTTCCTACGAGTTACATTGGTCCCGTGCGAGGTGTTCTTGCCTCCTACGGGGTCGTTTGAGGGCTGGTTTGGGTTTTCACCCCTTAACGGCCTGTTTTCAAGTCTAACTGTGATTTTTGCAAATTATCGTCATACCCTCAAACCGGGAGTCCCGGGACTACGCGGTCTGTTACTACAAGTTACATTGGTCCCATACGAGGTGTTCGTGCCTCCTACGGGGTCGTTTGGGGGCTGGTTAGGGTTTTCACCTCTTAACGGCCTGTTTTCAAGTCTAAGTGTTATTTTTGCAAATTCGGGTCATACTCTCAAACCGCGAGTCCCGGGACGACGCGGTCAGTTCCTACAAGTTACATTGGTCCCGTGCGAGGTGTTCATGCCTCCTATGGGGTCGTTTGGGGGCTGGTTCGGGTTTTCACCCCTTAACGGACTATTTTCAAGTCTAAGTGTGATTTTTTCAAATTATCATCATACTCTCATACCGGGAGTCCCGGGACTACGCGGTCAGTTCCTACAAGATTCATTGGTCCCGTGCGTGGTGTTCGTTCCTCCTACAGGGTCGTTTGGGGGATGGTTCGGATTTTCACTCCTTAACGGCCTATTTTCAAGTCTAAGTGTCATTTTTGCAAATTATCATCATACTCTCATACCGGGAGTCTCGGGACTACGCGGTCAGTTCCTATAAGTTACATTGGTCCCGTGCGAGGTGTTCGTGCCTCCTTCGGGGTTATTTGTGGGCTGGTTCGGGTTTTCACCCCTTAACTGCCTGTTTTCAAGTCTAAGTGTGATTTTTGCAAATTCGGGTCATACTCTCAAACCGGGAGTCCCGGGACTACGCGGTTAGTTCCTACAAGTTACATTGGTCCCGTGCGAGGTGTTCGTACCTCTTACGGGGTCGTTTAGGGACTGGTTCGGGTTTTCTCCCCTTAACGACCTGTTTTCAAGTTTAAGTGTGAGTTTTGCAAATTATCATCATAGTCTCAAATCGGGATTCTCAGTACTACGCGGTAAGGTCCTACAGGTTACATTGGTCTCGTGCGAGGAGTTCGTGCCTCCTACGGGGTGATTTGGGGGCTAGTTTGGGTTTTCACCCCTTAACGGCCAGTTTTCAAGTCTTAGTCTGATTTTTGCAAATTATTGTCATACTCTCAAACCGGGAGTCCCGGGACTACGCGGTCAGTTACTACAAGTTATATTGGTCCCGTGCGAGGTGTTCGTGCCTACTACGGGGTCGTTTTGGGGCTGGTCTGGGTTTTCACCCCTTAACGGCCCGTTTTCAAGTCTAAGTGTGATTTTTACAAATTATCGTCATACTCTCATACTGGGAGTCCCGGGACTACGCGATCAGTTCTTACAAGTTACATTGGTCCCCTACGAGGTGTTCGTGCCTCCTACGGGGTCGTTTGGGGGCTGGTTCGGGTTTTCACCCCTTAACGGCCTGTTTTCAAGTCCAAGTGTTATTTTTGCAAATTCGGGTCATACTCTCAAACCAGGAGTCCCGGGACTGTGCGATCAGTTACTACAAGTTACATTGGTCCCATGCGAGGTGTTCGTGCCTCCTACGGGGGTCGTTTGGGGACTTGTTCGAGTTTTCACCCCTTAACGACCTGTTTTCAAGTCAAAGTGTGAGTTTTGCAAATTATCGTCGTACTCTCAGACCGGGATTCTCGGGACTACGCGGTCAGTTCCTACAGGTTACATTGATCCTACGTGAGGAGTTCGTGCCTCCTACGGGGTCGTTTGGGGTAGGTTTGGGTTTTCACCCCTTAACAACCTGTTTTCAAGTTTAAATATTATTTTTGTAAAATATTGTCATACATTCAAACCGGGAGACCCGGGACTACGCGGTCAGTTCCTACGAGTTACATTGGTTCCGTGCGAGGTGTTCGTGCCTCCTACGGGGTCATTAGGGGACTAGTTCGGGTTTTCATCCTTTAACAGCCTGTTTTCAAGTCTAACTGTGATTTTTGCGAATTATCGTCATACTCTCATACCGAGAGTCCCGGGACTATGCGATCAGTTCATTCAAGTTACATTGGTCCCCTACGAGGTGTTCGTGCCTCCTACGGGGTCGTTTGGGGGCTGGTTCGGTTTTTCACCCCTTAAGGGACTATTTTCAAGTCTAAGTGTGATTTTTACAAATTATCATCATACTCTCAAACTGGGAGTCCCGGGACTACGCGGTCTACTACTACAACATACATTGGTGCCGTGCGAGGAGTTCGTGCCTCCTACGGGGTCGTTTGGGGGTTGGTTTGGGTTTTCACCCCTTAACGGCCTGTTTTCAAGTTTAAGTGTGACTTTTTCTAAATTATCGTCATACGCTCAAACCGAGAGACCCGGGACTACGCGGTCAGTTCCTACGAGTAACATTTGTCCCGTTCGAGGTGTTCGTGAATCCTACGGGGTCGTTTGGGGGTTGGTTCGGGTTTTCACCCCTTAACGGCCTGTTTTCAAGTCTAAGTCTGATTTTTGCAAATTATCGTCATACTCTCATATCGAGAGTCCCGGGACTACGCGGTCAGCTCCTACAAGTTATATTGGTCCCCTACGAGGTGTTCGTGCCTCCTACGGGGTCGTTTGGGGGCTGGTTCGGGTTTTCACCCCTTAACGGCATGTTTTCAACTCTAAGTGTGATTCTTTCAAATTCGAGTCATACTCTCAAACTGAGAGTCCCAGGACTACGCGGTCAGTTCCTACGAGTTACATTGGTCCCCTACGAGGTGTTCGAGCCTCCTACGGGGTCGTTTGGGGGCTGGTTCGGATTTTCACCATTTAACGGCCCGTTTTCAAGTCTAAGTGTGATTTTTGCAAATTATCATCATACTCTCATACCGGGAGTCCCAAGACTACACGGTCAGTTCCTACAAGTTATATTATGCCCCTAAGAGGTGTTAGTGCTTCCTACGGGGTCGTTTGGGGGATGGTTCGGTTTTTCACCACTTAACGACATGTTTTCAAGTCTAAATGTAATTTTTGCAAATTCGGATCATACTCTCAAATCGAGAGCCCCGAGACTACGCGGTCAGTTGATACAAGTTACATTGGTCCCGTTCGAGGTGTTCGTGCCTCCTACCGGGTCGTTTGGGGGTTGGTTCGGGTTTTCACCCCTTAACGGCCTATTTTCAAGTCTAAGTGTGATTTTTGCAAATTTTCGTCATACTCTCAAATCGGGATTTCTGGCACTACGTGGTCAGTTCCTTCGATTTACATTGGTCCCGTGCGAGGTGTTCGTGCCTCCTACGGGGTCGTTTGGGGGCTGGTTCGGGTTTTCACCACTTAACGGCCTATTTTCAAGTCTAACTGTGATTTTTGCAAATTATCATCATACTCTCAAATTGGGAGTCCCGGGACTACGCGGTCAGTTACTACAAGTTACATTGGTCCCGTGCAAGGTGTTCGTGCCTCCTACGGGGTCGTTAGGGGGCTGGTTTGGGTTTTCACCCGTTAAAGACCTGTTTTCAAGTCTAAGTGTGATTTTTTCAAATTATCGTCATACTCTCAAATCGGGAGTCCCGGGATTACGCGGTTAGTTCCTACAAGTTACATTGGTCCCGTGCGAGGAGTTCGTGCCACCTACGGGGTAATTTGGGGGCTGGTTTGGGTTTTTACCACTTAACAGCCTATTTTCAAGTCTAAGTGTGACTTTTGTAAATTATCGTCATACTCTAAAACCGGGAGACCCGGGACTACATGGTCAGTTCCTACAAGTTAGATTGCTCCCGTGCGAGGTGTTCGTGCGTCCAACGGGGTCGTTTGGTGGCTGGTTCGGGTTTTCACCCATTAACCTACTATTTTCAAGTCTAAGTGTGATTTTTATAAATTATCGCCATTCTCTCATACCGGGAGTCCCAGGACTACGCTGTCAGTTCCTACAAGTTACATTGGTCCGGTGCGAGGTGTTCGTGCCTCCTACATGGCCGTTTGGGGACTGGTTCGGAATTTCACCCCTTGGTAGCCTGTTTTCAAGCCTAAGTGTGATTTTTGCAAATTAACGTCATACTCTCAAACTGGGAGTCCCGGGACTACGCGGTCAGTTCCTACAAGTTATATTGGTCCCGTGCGAGGTGTTGTGCCTCCTACGGGGTCGTTTGGGGGCTAGTTTGGGTTTTCACCCCTTAACGACCTGTTTTCAAGCCTAAGTGTGATTTTTTGAAATTATCGTCATACTCTCAAATCGGGAGTCCCGGAACTACGCGGTCAGTTCCTATAAGTTACATTGAACCCGTGCGAGGTGTTCGTTCCTCCTACGGGGTCGTTTGGGGGCTAGTTCGGATTTTCACCCCTTAACGGACTATTTTCAAGTCTAAGTGTGATTTTTACAAATTATCATCATACTCTCAAACTGGGAGTCCCGGGATTACGCGGTCAATTACTACAACATACATTGGTGCCGTGCGAGGTGTTCGTGCCATCTATGGGGTCGTTTGGGAACTTGTTCGAGTTTTCATCCCTTAACGGCCTGTTTTCAAGTCTAAGTGTGATTTTTGCAAATTATCATCGTACTCTCAAACCGGGAATCTCGGGACTACGCGGTTAGTTCCTAGAAGTTACATTGGTCCCGTGCAAGGAGTTCGTGCCTCCTACGGGGTCGTTTGGGGGCTGGTTTGGGTTTTCACCCCTTAACGGTCTATTTTCAAGTCTAAGTTTGACTTCTGCAAATTATCATCATACTCTCAAACCGGGAGACCTAGGACTACGCGGTCAGTAACTACGAGTTACATTGGTCCCTTGCGAGGTGTTCGTGCATCCTACGGGGTCGTTTGGGGGCTGGTTCGTGTTTTCACACCTTAACGGCCTGTTTTTAAGTCTAAGTGTGATTTTTTCAAATTATCATCATACTCTCATACCGAGAGTTTCGGGACTACGTGGTCAGTTCCTAGAAGTTGCATTGGTCCCCTACGAGGTATTCGAGCCTCCTACGGGGTCGTTTGGGTGCTGGTTCGGTTTTCACCCCTTAATCGCCTATTTTCAAGTCTAAGTGTGATTTTTACAAATTTTCGACATACTCTCATACCGGGATTCCCGGGACTACGTGGTCAGTTCCTACAAGTTATATTATTCCACTACGAGGTGTTAGTGCTTCCTACGGGGTCGTTTGGGGGCTGGTTTGGGTTTTCACCCCTTAACGACATGTTTTCAAGTCTAAGTGTAATTTTTGCAAATTCGGGTCATACTCTCAAATCGAGAGCCCCGAGACTACGCGGTCAGTTGATACAAGTTACATTGGTCCCGTTCGAGGTGTTCGTGCCTCCTACGGGGTCGTTTGGGGACTGGTTCGGGTTTTCACCCCTTAACGGCCTATTTTCAAGTCTAAGTGTGATTTTTGCAAATTTTCGTCATACTCTCAAATCGAGATTTCTGCCACTACGTGGTCAGTTCCTATGATTTACATTGGTCCCGTGCGAGGTGTTCGTGCCTCCTACGGGGTCGTTTGGGGGCTAGTTCTGGTTTTCACCACTTAACAGCCTGTTTTCAAGTCTAACTGTGATTTTTGCAAATTATCATCATACTCTCAAATCGGGAGTCCCGGGACTACGCGGTCAGTTACTACAAGTTACAGTGGTCCCATGCGAGGTGTTCGTGCCTCCTACGGGGTCGTTAGGTGGCTGGTTTGGGTTTTCACCCGTTAAAGACCTGTTTTCAAGTTTAAGTGTGATTTTTGCAAATTATCATCATACTCTCAAACCGGGAGTCCCGGGATTACGCGGTTAGTTCCTACAAGTTACATTGGTCCCGTGCGAGGAGTTCGTGCCACCTACGGGGTCGTTTGGGTGCTGGTTTGGGTTTTTACCCCTTAACAGCCTATTTTCAAGTCTAAGTGTGACTTTTGTAAATTATCGTCATACTCTAAAACCGGGAGACCCGGGACTACACGGTCAGTTCCTACAAGTTAGATTGGTCCCGTGCGAGGTGTTCTTGCTTCCAACAGGGTCGTTTGGTGGCTGGTTCGGGTTTTCACCCCTTAACGGACTATTTTCAAGTTTAAGTGTGATTTTTACAATTTATAGCCATTCTCTCATACCGGGAGTCCTGGGACTATGCGGTCAGTTCCTACAAGTTACATTGGTCCGGTGCGAGGTGTTCGTGCCTCCTACGTGGCCGTTTGGGGACTGGTTCGGAATTTCACCCCTTGACGGCCTGTTTTCAAGCCTAAGTGTGATTTTTGCAAATTAACGTCATACTCTCAAACTGGGAGTCCCGGGACTACGCGGTCAGTTCCTACAAGTTATATTGGTCCCGTGCGAGGTGTTCGTGCCTCCTACGGGGTCGTTTGGGGGCTAGTTTGGGTTTTCACCCCTTAACGACCTGTTTTCAAGCCTAAGTGTGATTTTTGGAAATTATCGTCATACTCTCAAATCGGGAGTCCTGGAACTACGCGGTCAGTTCCTACAAGTTACATTGAACCCGTGCGAGGTGTTCGTTCCTCCAACGGGGTCGTTTGGGGGCTAGTTCGGATTTTCACCCCTTAACGACCTGTTTTCAAGTCTAAGTGTGATTTTTGCAAATTATAGTCATACTCTCATACCGGGAGTCCCGGGACTACGCGCTCTGTTCTTAGAAGTTACATTGGTCCCCTACGAGGTGTTCGTGCCTACTATGGGGTCGTTTGGGGGTTGGTTCGAGTTTTCACCCATTAACGACCTATTTTCAAGTCTAAGTGTTATTTTATCAAATTCGGGTCATACTCTCAAACCGGGAGTCCCGGGACTACACGATCAGTTACTATAAGTTACATTAGTCCCGTGCGAGGTGTTAGTGCCTCTTACGGGGTCGTTTGGGGACTGGTTCGGGTTTTCACCCCTTAACGACCTGTTTTCAAGTCAAAGTGTGAGTTTTACAAATTATCGTCATACTCTCAAACAGGGATTCTCGGGACTACGCTATCAGTTCCTACAGGTTACATTGGTCCTGTGCGAGGAGTTCGTGCCTCCTACGGGGTCGTTTTGGGGCTGGTTTGGGTTTTCACCCCTTAACGTCCTGTTTTCAAGTCTAAGGGTGATTTTTACAAATTATCATCTTACTCTCAAACCGGGAGACCCGAGACTACGTGATCAGTTCCTACAATTTACATTGGTTCCGTGCGAGGTGTTCGTTCCTCCTACGGGGTCGTTAGGGGACTAGTTCGGGTTTTCATCCCTTAACGACCAGTTTTTAAGTCTAACTGTGATTTTTGCGAATTATCATCATACTCTCATACCGAGAGTCCCGGGACTACGCGATTAGTTCCTACAAGTTACATTGGTCCCCTAAAAGATGTTCGTGCCTCCTACGGGGTCGTTTGGGGACTGGTTCGGGTTTTTACCCCTTAACGGCCTATTTTCAAGTCTAAGTGTGAGTTTTGCAAATAATCGTCATACTCTCAAACTGAGATTCCCGGGACTACGCGGTCAGTTCCTACAAGTTACATTGGTCCCGTGCGAGGAGTTCGTGCCTCCTACGGGGTCGTTTGGGGGCTGGTTTGGGTTTTCACCCCTTAACGACCTGTTTTCAAGTCTAAGTGTGCTTTCTGCAAATTGTCGTCACACTCTTAATCTCGGAGTCTCGGGACTACGTGGTCAGTTCCTACAAGTTAAATTAGACCCGTGCGAGGAGTTCGTGCCTCCTACGGGGTAGTTTGGGGGCTGGTTTAGGTTTTTACCCCTTAAAAGCCTGTTTTCAAGTCTAAGTGTGACTTTTGCAAATTATCGCCATACTCTCAAACCGGGAGACCATGGACTATGCGGTCAGTTCCTACAAGTTACATTGGTCCCCTACGAGGTGTTTGTGCCTCCTACGAGGTCGTTTGGGGGCTAGTTTGGGTTTTCACCCCTTAACGGCATGTTTTCAAGTCTAAGTGTGACTTTTGCAAATTATCGTCGTACTCTCAAATCGGGAGACTCGGGACTACGCGGTCAGTTCCTACGAGTCACATTGGTCCCATTCGAGGTGTTCGCACATTCTACGGGGTCGTTTGGGGGCTGGTTCGGGTTTTCACCCCTTAACGGTATGTTTTCAAGTCTAAGTGTGATTTATGCAAATTATCGTCATACTCTCATACCGAGAGTCTCGGGACTACGCGGTTAGTTCCTACAAGTTACATTGGTCACCTACGAGGTGTTCGTGCCTCCTACAGGGTCGTTTGGGTGGTGGTTCTATTTTCACCCCTTAATGGCCTTTTTTCAAGTCTAAGTGTGATTTTTACAAATTATCGACATACTCTCATACCGGCAGTCCCGGGACTACACGGTCAGTTCCTAAAAGTTATATTGGTCCCCTACGAGGTGTTCGTGCCTCCTACGGGGTCGTTTGGGGGATGGTTCGGGTTTTCACCCCTTAACGGTCTATATTCAAGTCTAAGTGTGATTTTTGCAAATTATCGCCATACTCTCATACCGGGAGTCCCGGGACTATGCGGTCAGTTCCTACTAGTTACATTGGTCCGATGCGAGGTGTTCGTGCCTCCTATGTGGAAGTTTGGGGACTGTTTAGGATTTTCACCCCTTAACGGCCTGTTTTCAAGCCGAAGTGTGATTTTTGCAAATTATCGTCATACTCTCAAACTGGGAGTCCCGGTACTACGCGGTCAGTTCCTACAAGTTACATTGGTCCCGTGCGAGGTGTTCGTGCCTCCTACAGGGTCGTTTGGGGGTTGGTTTGGGTTTTCACTCCTTAACGGCCTGTTTTCAAGTCTAACTGTGATTTTTGCAAATTATCGTCATAATCTAATATCGAGTGTCCCCGCACTACGCGGTCAGTTTCTACAAGTTACATTGGTCCCGTGCGTGGTGTTCGTTCCTCCTACGGCGTCGTTTGGGGACTAGTTCAGGTTTTCAACCCTTAACGGCCAGTTTTCAATCCTAAGTGTGATTTTAGCAAATTATCATCATACTCTCATACCGAGAGTCCCGGGACTATGCGGTCAATTCCTACAAGTTACATTGGTCCCGTGCGTGGTGTTTGTGCCTCTTACGGGGTCGTTTGGGGGCTGGTTCAGATTTTCGCCCCTTAATGGCCTGTTTTCAAGTCCATGTGTGATTTTGTCAAATTATCGTCATACATTCATACCGGGAGTCCCGGGACTACGCGGTCAGTTCTTACAAGTTACATTGGTCCCCTACGAGGTGTTCGTGCCTCTTACGTGGTCGTTTGGGGGCTGGTTCGGGTTTTCACCCCTTAACGGCCTATTTTCAAGTCGAAGTGTGATTTTTGCAAATTATCTTCATACACTCAAACCGGGATTCTCAAGACTACGTGGTCAGTTCCTACGAGTTACATTGTTCATGTGTGAGGTGTTCGTGCCTCCTAAGGGGTAGTTTGGGGACTGGTTCGGGTTTTCACCCCTTAACAGCCTAGTTTCAAGTCTAAGTGTGATTTTTGCAAATTATCATCATACTCCCAAACCGGGATTCCCGGGACTACGAGGTCAGTTCCTACAAGTTACATTGGTCCCGTACGAGGAGTCTGTGCCTCCTAAGTGTGATTTTTTACAAATTATCATCATACTATCAAATCGGGAGACTCGAGAATACGCGGTCAGTGCCTACGAGTTACAATGGTTCCGTGCGAGGTGTTCGTGCCTCCCACGGTGTCGTTTGGGCGCTGGTTCGGGTTTTCACCCCTTAACAGCCTGTTTTCAAGTCTAAGTGTGATTTTTACAAATTATCGTCATACTCTCATACCGAGAGTCCCGGAACTACGCGATCAGTTCCTACACGTTACACTGGTCCCCTACGAGGTGTTCGTGCCTCCTACGGGGTCGTTTGGGGGATGGTTCGGGTTTTCACACCTTAACGACATGTTTTCAAGTCTAAGTGTGATTTTTACAAATTATTGTCATACTCTCATACCGGGAGTCTCGGGACTACACGGTCTGTTCCTGCAAGTTACATTGGTACCCTACGAGGTGCTCGTGCCTCCTATGGTGTCGTTTGGGGGATGGTTCGGGTTTTCACCCCTTAACGGCCTGTTTTCAAGTCTAAGTGTGATTTTTGCAAATTTGGCTCATACTCTCAAACCGGGAGTCCTCGGACTACGCGGTCAGTTGCTACAAGTTACATTGGACCCGTGCGAGGTGTTCTTGCCTCCTAAAGGGTCGTTTGGTGGCTGGTTCGGATTTTCACCCCTCAACGGCCTGTTTTCAAGTCTAACTATGATTTTTGCAAATTATCATCATAATCTAAAACTGGGAGTCCCGGGACTACGCGGTCATCTCCTACAAGTTACATTGGTCCCGTGCGAGGTGTTCGTGCCTCCTACGGGGTCGTTTGCTGGGTGGTTCGGGTTTTTACCCCTTAACGCCCTGTTTTCAAGTCTGATGTGATTTTGCGAAATTATCATCATACTCTCATGCCGAGAGTCTCGGGACTACGCGGTCAATTCCTACAAGTTACATTGGTACCCTACGAGGTGCTCGTGCCTCCTACGGTGTCGTTTGGGGGCTGGTTTGGGTTTTAACCCTTAACGAACTCTTTTCAAGTCTAAGTGTGATTTTTGCCAATTCGGGTCATACTCTCGAACCGAGAGTCTTGGGACTACGCGGTCAGTTGCTACAAGTTACATTGGACCCGTGCGAGGTGTTCGTGCTTCCTACGGGGTCGTTTGGGGACTGGTTCGGGTTTTCACCACTTAACGGCCTGTTTTCAAGTCTAAGTGTGATTTTTGCAAATTATTGTCATACTCTCAAACTGGGATTCCCGGGACTACGCGGTCAGTTCCTACAAGTTACATTGGTCCCGTGCGAGGTGTTCGTGCCTCCTATGGGGTCGTTTGGGGGCTGCTTTGGGTTTCCACCCCTTAACGGCATGTTTTCAAGTCTAAGTGTGATTTTTGCAAATTATCATCTTACTCTCAAACCGGGAGTCCCGGGACTACGCGATCACTTCCTACAAGTTACATTGGTCCCATGCGAGGTGTTCGTGCCTCCTACGGGGGGTTTGGGGGCTGGTTCGGGTTTTCACCCCTTAACGGCTTGTTTTCAAGTCTAAGTGTGATTTTAGTAAATTATCATCATACTCTCAAACTGGGAGTCCCGAGACTATGCGGTCAGTTCCTACAAGTTACATTGGTCCTGTGCGAGGTGTTAGTGCCTCCGACGGGGTCGTTTGGGGCCTGGTTCGGGTTTTCACTCCTTAACGGCCTATTTTCAAGTCTAAGTGTGATTTTTACAAATTATTGTCATACTGTCATACCGGGAGTCTCAGGACTACCCGGTGAGTTCCTGCAAGTTACATTGGTACCCTACGAGGTGCTCGTGCCTCCTACGGTGTCGTTTGGGGGATGGTTTGGGTTTTCACCCCTTAACGGCCTGTTTTCAAATCTAAGTTTGATTTTTGCAAATTCGGGCCATACTCTCAAACTGGGAGTCCTCGGACTACGCGGTCAGTTGCTACAAGTTACATTGGACCCGTGCGAGGTGTTCGTGCCTCCTACGGGGTCGTTTGGGGACTAGTTCGGGTTTTCACCCCTAAACGGCCTGTTTTCAAGTCTAAGTGTGAATTTTACAAATTATTGTCATACTCTCATATCAGGAGTCTCAGGACTACGCGGACAGTTCGTACAAGTTACATTGGTACCCTACGAGGTGCTCGTGCCTCCTACGGTGTCGTTTGGGGGCTGGTTCGGGTTTTCACCCCTTAACAACCTGTTTTCAAGTCTAAGTGTGATTTTTGCAAATTCGGGTCATACTCTCAAACCGAGAGTCCTGGGACTACACGGTCAGTTGCTACAAGTTACATTGGACTCGTGCGAGTTGTTCGTGCCTCCTACGGGGTCGTTTGGGGACTAGTTCGGGTTTTCACCACTTTACGGCCTGTTTTTCAAGTCTAAGTGTGATTTTTGTAAATTATCATAATACTCTCAAACTGGGATTCCCGGGACAACGCGGTAAGTTCCTACAAGTTGCATTGGCCCCGTGCGAGGTGTTCGTGCCTCCTATGGGGTCGTTTGGGGGCTACTTTGGGTTTTCACCCCTTAACGGCCTGTTTTCAAGTCTAAGTGTGATTTTTGCAAATTATCGTCATACTCTCAAATCGGGAGACCCGAGACTACGCGGTCAGTTCCAACGAGTTACATTGGTCCCGTGCGAGGTGTCCATGCCTCCTACGGGGTCGTTTCAGCGCTGGTTCGGGTTTTCACCCCTTAACGGCATGTTTTCAAGTCTAAGTGTGATTTTTGCAAATTATCATCTTACTCTCAAACCGGGAGTCCCGGGACTACGAGGTCACTTCCTACAAGTTACATTGGTCCCATGCGAGGTGTTCGTGCCTCCTACGGGGGGTTTGGGTGCTGGTTCGAGTTTTCACCCCTTAACGGCTTGTTTTCAAGTCTAAGTGTGATTTTAGCAAATTATCATCATACTCTCAAACTGGGAGTCCCGAGACTACGCGATCAGTTCCTACAAGTTAGATTGGTCCTGTGCGAGGTGTTAGTGCCTCCGACGAGGTCGTTTGGGGGTTGGTTCGGGTATTCACCCCTTAACGGCCTGTTTTCAAGTCTAAGTGTGATTTTTACAAATTATTGTCATACTCTCATACCGGGAGTCTCGGGACTACGCGGTCAGTTCCTACAAGTTACATTGGTACCCTACAAGGTGCTCATGCCTCCTACGGTGTCGTTTGGGGGCTGGTTCGGGTTTTCACCCCTTAACGACCTGTTTTCAAGTCTAAGTGTGATTTTTGCAAATTCGGGTCATACTTTCAAACCAGGAGTCCCGAGACTAAGCGGTCAGTTCCTACAAGTTACATTGGTCCTTTGCGTGGTGTTAGTGCCTCCGACAGGGTCGTTTGGTGGCTGGTTCGGGTTTTCACCCCTTAACGGCCTGTTTTCAAGCCTAAGTATGATTTTTACAAATTATTGTCATACTCTCATACCGGGAGTCTCGGGACTACGCGCTCAAGTCTTGCAAGTTACATTGGTACCCTACGAGGTGCTCGTGCCTCCTACGATGTCGTTTGGGGGCTGGTTCGTGTTTTCACACCTTAACGGCCTGTTTTCAAGTCTAAGTGTGATTTTTGGAAATTATCGTCATACTCTCAATCCGAGATTTCAGGAACTACGCGGTCAGTTCCTACGAGTTACATTGGTCCCGTGCGAGGTGTTCTTGCCTCCTAAGGGGTCGTTTGGGGGCTGGTTCGGATTTTCACCCCTCAATGGCCTGTTTTCAAGTCTAACTGTGATTTTTGCAAATTATCATCATAATCTAAAACCGGGACTCCCGGAACTACGCGGTGAGTTCCTACAAGTTACATTGGTCCCGTGCGAGGTGTTCGTGCCTCCTACGAGGTCGTTTGCTGGGTGGTTCGGGTTTTTACCCCTTAACGGCCTGTTTTCAAGTCTAATGTGATTTTAGCAAATTATCATCATACTCTCAAGCTGAGAGTCTCGGGACTACGCGGTCAGTTCCTGCAGGTTACATTGGTCCCCTATGAGGTGTTAGTGCCTCCTACGGGGTCGTTTGGGGGCTGGTTCAGGTTTTCACCCCTTAACGGCCTGTTTTCAAGTCTAAGTGTGAATTTTACAAATTATTGTCATACTCGCATACCAGGAGTCTCGGTACTACGCGGTCAGTTCCTACAAGTTACATTGGTACCCTACGAGGTGCTCGTGCGTCCTACGGTGTCGTTAGGGGGCTGGTTCGGGTTTTCACCACTTAACGACCTGTTTTCAAGTCTAAGTGTGATTTTTGCAAATTCGGGTCATACTCTCAAATCGAGAGTCCTGGGACTACGCGGTCAGTTGCTACAAGTTACATTGGACCCGTGCGAGTTGTTCGTGCCTCCTACGGGGTCGTTTGAGGACTGGTTCGGGTTTTCACCACTTAACGGCCTGTTTTCAAGTATAAGTGTGATTTTTGCAAATTATCGTAATACTCTCAAACTGGGATTCTCGGAACTACGCGGTCAGTTCCTACAAGTTACATTGGTCCCGTGCGAGGTGTTCGTGCCTCCTATGGCGTCGTTTGGGGGCTGCTTTGGGTTTTCACCCCTTAACGGCCTGTTTTCAAGGCTAAGTGTGATTTTTGCAAATTATCCTCAAAATTTCAAACCGGGAGACCCGGGACTACGCGGTCAGTTCCTATGAGATACATTGGTCCCGTGCGAGGTGTTCATGCCTCCTACGGGGTCGTTTCAGCGCTGGTTTGGGTTTTCACCCCTTAACGGCATGTTTTCAAGTCTAAGTGTGATTTATGAAAATTATCATCTTACTCTCAAACCGGGAGTCCCGGGACTACGCGGTCACTTCCTACAAGTTACATTGGTCCCATGCGAGGTGTTCGTGCCTCCTACGGGGGGTTTGGGGGTTGGTTCGGGTTTTCACCCCTTAACGGCTTATTTTCAAGTCTAAGTGTGATTTTAGCAAATTATCATCATACTCTCAAACCGGGAGTCCCGAGACTATGCGGTCAGTTCCTACAAGTTACATTGGTCCTGTGCGTGGTGTTAGTGCCTACGACGGGGTCGTTTGGGGGCTGGTTCGGGTTTTCACCCCTTAACGGCCTGTTTTCAAGTCTATGTGTGATTTTTACAAATTATTGTCATACTCTCATACCGGGAGTCTCGGGACTACGCGTTCAGTTCCTGCAAGTTACATTGGTACCCTACGAGGTGCTCGTGCCTCCTACGGTGTCGTTTGGGGGCTGGTTCGGGTTTTCACCCCTTAACGGCCTGTTTTCAAGTCTAAGTGTGATTTTTGCAAATTTGGGTCATACTCTCAAACCGGGAGTCCTCGGACTACGCGGTCAGTTGCTACAAGTTACATTGGACCCGTGCGAGGTGTTCTTGCCTCCTAAGGGGTCGTTTGGTGGCTGGTTCGGATTTTCACCCCTCAACGGCCTGTTTTCAAGTGTAACTATGATTTTTGCAAATTATCATCATAATCTAAAACCGGGAGTCCTGGGACTACGCGGTCAGTTCCTAAAATTTACATTGGTCCCGTGCGAGGTTTTCGTGCCTCCTACGGGGTCATTTGTTGGGTGGTTCGGGTTTTTACCCCTTAAAGCCCTGTTTTCAAGTCTAATGTGATTTTAGCAAATTATCATCATACTCTCATGCCGAGAGTCTCGGGACTACGCGGTCAGTTCCTGCAAGTTACATTGGTCCCCTATGAGGTGTTCGTGCCTCCTACGGGGTCGTTTGGGGGCTGGTTCGGGTTTTCACCCCTTAACGACCTGTTTTCAAGTTTAAGTGAGAATTTTACAAATTATTGTCATACTCTCATACCAGGAGTCTCGGGACTACGCGGTGAGTTCCTACAAGTTACATTGGTACCCTACGAGGTGCTCGTGCCTCCTACGGTGTCGTTTGGGGGCTGGTTCGGGTCTTCACCCCTTAACGACCTGTTTTGAAGTCTAAGTGTGATTTTTGCTAATTCGGGTCATACTCTCAAACCGAGAGACCTGGGACTACGCGGTCAGTTGCTACAAGTTACATTGGACCCGTGCGAGGTGTTCGTGCCTCCTACGAGGTCGTTTGGGGACTGGTTCGGGTTTTCACCACTTAACGGCCAGTTTTCAAGCCTAAGTGTGATTTTTGCAAATTATTGTCATACTCTCAATCTGGGATTCCCAGGACTACGCGGTCAGTTCCTACAAGTTACATTGGTCCCGTACGAGGTGTTCGTGCCTCCTATGGGGTCGTTTGGGTGCTGCTTTGGGTTTTCACCCCTTAACGACCTGTTTTCAAGTCTAAGTGTGATTTTTGTAAATTATCATCTTACTCTCAAACCGGGAGTCCCGAGACTACGCGGTCACTTCCTACAAGTTACATTGGTCCCATGCGAGGTGTTCGTGCCTCCTACGGGGGGTTTGGAGGCTGGTTCGGGTTTTCACCCCTTAACGGCTTGTTTTCAAGTCCAAGTGTGATTTTAGTAAATTATCATCATACTCTCTAACTGGGAGTCCCGAGACTATGCGGTCAGTTCGTACAAGTTACATTGGTCCTATGCGAGGTGTTAGTGCCTCCGACGGGGTCGTTTGGGGGCTGGTTCGGGTTTTCACCCCTTAACGGCCTGTTTTCAAGTCTAAGTCTGATTTTTACAAATTATTGTCATACTCTCATACCGGGAGTCTCGGGACTACGCGGTGAGTTCCTGCAAGTTACATTGGTACCCTACGAGGTGCTCGTGCCTCCTACGATGTCGTTTGGGGGCTGTTTCGGGTTTTCACCCCTTAACGGCCTGTTTTCAATTCTAAGTGTGATATTTGCAAATTCGGGTCATACTCTCAAACCGGGAGTCCTCGGACTACGCGGTCAGTTGCTACAAGTTATATTGGACCCGTGCGAGGTGTTCGTACCTCCTACGGGGTCGTTTGGGGACTGGTTCGGGTTTTCACCCCTTAACGACCTGTTTTCAAGTCTAAGTGTGATTTTTGGAAATTATCGTCATACTCTCAAACCGGGATTCCCAGGACTACGCGGTCAGTTCCTACAAGTTACATTTGTCTCGTTTGAGGTGTTCGTGACTCCTATGGGTTCGTTTGGGGGATGCTTTGGGTTTTCACCCCTTAACGGCCTGTTTTAAAGTCTAAGTGTGATTTTTGCAAATTATCGTCATACTCTCAAACCGGGAGACCCGGGACTACGCGGTCAGTTCTACGAGTTACATTGGTCCCGTGCGAGGTGTTCATGCCCCCTACGGGGTCGTTTCAGCGCTGGTTCGGGTTTTCACCCCTTAACGGCATGTGTTCAAGTCTAAGTGTTTTTTTTTCAAATTATCTTCTTACTCACAAACCGGGTGTCCCGGGACTACGCAGTCACTCTCTACAAGTAACATTGGTCCTGTGCGAGGTGTTAGTGCCTCCGACGGGGTCGTTTGGGGGCTAGTTCGGGTTTTCACCCCTTAACGGCCTGTTTTGAAGTCTAAGTGTGATTTTTACAAATTATTGTCATACTCTCATACCGGGAGTCTCGGGACTAGGCGGTGAGTTCTTGCAAGTTACATTGGTCCCCTACAAAGTGTTCGTGCCTCCTACGGGATCGTTTGAGGGATGGTTCGGGTTTTCAACCCTTAACAGCCTGTTTTCAAGTCTAAGTGTGATTTTTACAAATTATTGTCATACTCTCATACCGGGAGTCTCGGGACTACGCGGTGAGTTCCTGCAAGTTACATTGGTACCCTACGAGGTGCTCGTGCCTCCTACGATGTCGTTTGGGGGCTGTTTCGGGTTTTCACCCCTTAACGGCCTGTTTTCAATTCTAAGTGTGATTTTTGAAAATTCGGGTCATACTCTCAAACCGGGAGTCCTCGGACTACGCGGTCAGTTGCTACAAGTTATATTGGACCCGTGCGAGGTGTTCGTACCTCCTACGGGGTCGTTTGGGGACTGGTTCGGGTTTTCACCCCTTAACGACCTGTTTTCAAGTCTAAGTGTGATTTTTGGAAATTATCGTCATACTCTCAAACCGGGATTCCCAGGACTACGCGGTCAGTTCCTACAAGTTACATTTGTCTCGTTTGAGGTGTTCGTGCCTCCTATGGGTTCGTTTGGAGGATGCTTTGGGTTTTCACCCCTTAACGGCCTGTTTTAAAGTCTAAGTGTGATTTTTGCAAATTATCGTCATAATCTCAAACCGGGAGACCCGGGACTACGCGGTCAGTTCTTACGAGTTACATTGGTCCCGTGCGAGGTGTTCATGCCCCCTACGGGGTCGTTTCAGCGCTGGTTCGGGTTTTCACCCCTTAACGGCATGTCTTCAAGTCTAAGTGTTTTTTTTTCAAATTATCTTCTTACTCACAAACCGGGTGTCCCGGGACTACGCAGTCACTTCCTACAAGTAACATTGGTCCTGTGCGAGGTGTTAGTGCCTCCGACGGGGTCGTTTGGGGGCTAGTTCGGGTTTTCACCCCTTAACGGCCTGTTTTGAAGTCTAAGTGTGATTTTTACAAATTATTGTCATACTCTCATACCGGGAGTCTCGGGACTAGGCGGTGAGTTCTTGCAAGTTACATTGGTCCCCTACAAAGTGTTCGTGCCTCCTACGGGATCGTTTGAGGGATGGTTCGTGTTTTCAACCCTTAACAGCCTGTTTTCAAGTCTAAGTGTGATTTTTACAAATTATTGTCATACTCTAATACCGGAAGTCCCGGGACTACGCGGTCAGTTCCTACAAGTTAAATTGGTCCCATACGAGGTGTCCGTGCCTCCTACGGGGTCGTTTGGGGACTGGTTCGGGTTTTCACCCCTTAACAGCCTGTTTTCAAGTCTATGTGTGATTTTTGTAAATTCAGGTCATACTCTCAGACCGGGAGTCCCGGGAGTACGCGGTCTGTTCCTACAAGTTACGTTGGTCCCGTGCGAGGTGTTCGTGCCTTGTACGGGGTCGTTTGGGGGCTGGTTCGGGTTTTCACCTCTTAATGGCCTGTTTTCAAGTTTAAGTGTGATTTTTGGAAATTCAGGTCATACACTCAAACCGGGAGTCCCGGGACTACGCGTTCAGTTCCTACAAGTTACATTTGTCCCATGCGAGGTGTTCATGCCTCCAATGGGGTCGTTTGGGGACAAGTTCCGGTTTTCACCCCTTAACGGCCTGTTTTCAAGTCTAAGTGTGATTTTTGCAAATTATCATCATACTCTCAAATCGGGATTCCCGGGACTACCCGCTCAGTTCCTTCAAGTTACATTGGTCCCGTGCGAGATGTTCGTGCCTCCAACGAGGTCGTTTGGGTGCTGGTTTGGGTTTTCACCCGTTAACGGCCTGTTTTCAAGTCTAAGAGTGATTTTTACAAATTATCGTCATACTCTAAAACTAGGTGACCCGGAACTACGAGATCAGTTTCTACGAGTTACGTTGGTCCCGTGCGAGGCATTCGGGCCTCCTACGGGGTCGTTTGGGGGCTGGTTCGGGTTTTCACCCCTTGACGGCCTATTTTCAAGTCAAAGTGTGATTTTTGCAAATTATCGTCTTACCCTCAAACTGGGAGTCGCGGGACTACACGACCAGTTCCTACAAGTTACATTGGTCTCTTGCGAGGTGTTCGTGCCTCCTACGGGGGGTTTGGGGCTGGTTCGAGTTTTCACCCCTTAACAGCCTCTTTTCAAGTCTAAGTGTGATTTTTACAAATTATTGTCATACTCTCATACCGGGAATCCCGGGACTACGCGGTCAGTTCCTACAAGTTACATTGGTCCCCTACGAGGTGTTCGTGCCTCCTACGGGGTCGTTTGGGGACTGGTTCGGGTTTTCACCCCTTAACGGCCTGTTTTCAAGTCTAATTGTGATTTTTGCAAATTATCGTCATACTCTCAAACCGAGAGTCTCGGGACTACGCGGTCAGTTGCTACAACTTACATTGGTCCCGTGCGAAGTGTTCGTGCCTCGTACAGGGTCGTTTGGGGGCTGGTTCGGGTTTTCTCCCCTTAACGGCCTGTTTTCAAGTCTAAGTCTGATTTTTGCAAATTATCGTCTTACTCTCAAACCGGGAGTCCCAGAACTACGCGGTCAGTTCCTACAAGTTACATTGGTCCCATGCGAGGTGTTTGTGCCTCATATGGGGTCGTTTGGGGGCTGGTTCGGGTTTTCACCCCTTAATGGCCTGTTTTCAAGTCAAAGTGTGATTTTAACAAATTATCGTCATAGTCTAAAATTGGGAGACCCGGGACTACACAGTCAGTTCCTACGAGTTACATTGGTCCCGTGCGAGGTGTTCGTGTCTCCTACGGGGTCGTTTGGGGGCTGGTTCGGGTTTTCACCCCTTAACGGCCTATTTTCAAATCAAAGTATGACTTTTGCAAATTATCGTCATACTCTCAAACCGGGAGGCCCGGAACTACGCAGTCAGTTCCTACAAGTTACACTGGTCCCGTGCGAGGTGTTCGTGCCTCCTACAGGGTCGTTTGGAGGCTAGTTCAGGTTTTCACCTCTTAACGGCCTGTTTTCAAGTTTAATTGTGATTTTAGCAAATTATAATCATACTCTAATACCGAGAGTCCCGGGAC
The DNA here is from genome assembly GCA_949130495.1 of Sambucus nigra. NCBI lineage: Eukaryota > Viridiplantae > Streptophyta > Magnoliopsida > Dipsacales > Adoxaceae > Sambucus > Sambucus nigra. Next base: position 342,574,603 of record OX422207.1, on the reverse strand, counting down.
TACGCGATAAGTTCCTACAAGTTACATTGGTCCCCTACGAGGTGTTCGTGCCTCCTACGGGGTCGTTTGGGGGCTGGTTCGGGTTTTCACCCCTTAACGGCCTGTTTTCAAGTCTAGGTGTGATTTTTACAAATTATTTTCATACTCTCATACCGGGAGTCTCGGGAATACGCGGTCAGTTCCTTCAAGTTACAATTGTACCCTACGAGGTGCTCGTGCCTCCTACGGTGTCGTTTGGGGGTTGGTTCGGGTTTTCACCCCTTAACGGCCTGTTTTCAAGTCTAAGTGTGATTTTTGCAAATTCGGGTCATACTCTCAAACCGGGAGTCTTGGGACTACGCGGTCAGTTGATACAAGCTACATTGGACCCGTGCGAGGTGTTCGTGCCTCCTACGGGGTCCTTTGGGGACTGGTTCGGGTTTTCAACCCTTAACGGCCTGTTTTCAAGTCTTAGTGTGATTTTGCAAATTATCGTCATACTCTCAAATCGGGATTCCCGAGACTACGCGGTAAGTTCCTACAAGTTACATTGGTCCCATGCGAGGTGTTCGTGCCTCCTATGGGGTCGTTTAGGGCTGCTTTGGGTTTTCACCCCTTAACGGCCTGTTTTCATGTATAAGTGTGATTTTTTCAAATTATCGTCATACTCTCAAACTGGGAGACCCGGGACTACGCGGTCAGTTCCTACTAGTTACATTTGTCCCATGCGAGGTGTTCATGCCTCCAATGGGATCGTTTGGGGACAAGTTCCGGTTTTCACCCCTTAACGGCCTGTTTTCAAGTCTAAGTGTGATTTTTTCAAATTATCATCATACTCTCAAACCGGGATTCCCGGGACTACCCGATCAGTTCCTACAAGTTACATTGGTCCCGTGCGAGATGTTCGTGCCTCCTACGAGGTCGTTTGGGTGCTGGTTTGGGTTTTCACCCGTTAACGGCCTGTTTTCAAGTCTAAGAGTGACTTTTACAAATTATCATCATACTCTAAAACTGGGTGACCCGGGACTACGAGATCAGTTTCTACGAGTTACATTGGTCCCGTGCGAGGCATTCGGGCCTCCTACGGGGTCGTTTGGGGGCTGGTTCGGGTTTTCACCCCTTGACGGCCTATTTTCAAGTCAAAGTGTGATTTTTGAAAATTATCGTCTTACTCTCAAACTGGGAGTCGCGGGACTACACTGCCAGTTCCTACAAGTTACATTGGTCTCTTGCGAGGTGTTCGTGCCTCCTACGGGGGGTTTGGGGCTGGTTCGGGTTTTCACCCCTTAACAGCCTCTTTTCAAGTCTAAGAGTGATTTTTACAAATTATTGTCATACTCTCATACCGGGAGTCCCGGGACTACGCGGTCAGTTCCTACAAGTTACATTGGTCCCCTACGAGGTGTTCGTGCCTCCTACGGGGTCGTTTGGGGACTTGTTCGGGTTTTCACCCCTTAACAGCCTATTTTCAAGTCTAATTGTGATTTTTGCAAATTATCGTCATACTCTCAAACCGAGATTCTCGGGACTACGCGGTCAGTTGCTACAACTTACATTGGTCTCGTGCGAAGTGTTCGTGCCTCGTACAGGGTCGTTTGTGGGCTGGTTCGGGTTTTCTCCCCTTAACGGCCTGTTTTCAAGTCTAAGTCTGATTTTTGCAAATTATCGTCTTACTCTCAAACCGGGAGTCCCAGGACTACGCGGTCAGTTCCTACAAGTTACATTGGTCCCATGCGAGGTGTTTGTCCCTCCTATGGGGTCGTTTGGGGGTTGGTTCGGGTTTTCACCCCTTAACGGCCTGTTTTCAAGTCAAAGTGTGATTTTTGCAAATTATCGTCATAGTCTAAAATTGGGAGACCCGGGACTACACACTCAGTTCCTACGAGTTACATTGGTCCCGTGCGAGGTGTTCGTGTCTCCTACGGGGTCGTTTGGGGGCTGGTTCGGGTTTTCACCCCTTAACGGCCTATTTTCAAATCAAAGTATGATTTTTGCAAATTATCGTCATACTCTCAAACCGGGAGGCCTGGGACTACCCAGTCAGTTCCTACAAGTTACATTGGTCCCGTGCGAGGTGTTCGTGCCTCCTACAGGGTCGTTTGGAGGCTAGTTCAGGTTTTCACCTCTTAACGGCCTGTTTTCAAGTTTAATTGTGATTTTAGCAAATTATAATCATACTCTAATACCGAGAGTCCCGGGACTACGCGATAAGTTCCTACAAGTTACATTGGTCCCCTACGAGGTGTTCGTACCTCCTACGGGGTCGTTTGGGGGCTGGTTCGGGTTTTCACCCCTTAACGGCCTGTTTTCAAGTCTAGGTGTGATTTTTACAAATTATTTTCATACTCTCATACCGGGAGTCTTGGGACTACGCGGTCAGTTGCTACAAGTTACATTGGACCCGTGCGAAGTGTTCGTGCCTCCTACGGGGTCGTTTGGGGACTGGTTCGGGTTTTCAACCCTTAACGGCCTGTTTTCAAGTCTTAGTGTGATTTTTGCAAATTATCGTCATACTCTCAAACCGGGATTCCCGGGACTACGCGGTCAGTTACTACAAGTTACATTGGTCCCATGCGAGGTGTTCGTGCCTCCTATGGGGTCGTTTAGGGCTGCTTTGGGTTTTCACCCCTTAATGGCCTGTTTTCATGTATAAGTGTGATTTTTTCAAATTATCGTCATACTCTCAAACCGGGAGACCCGGGACTACGCGGTCAGTTCCTACAAGTTACATTTGTCCCATGCGAGGTGTTCATGCCTCCAATGGGGTCGTCTGGGGACAAGTTCCGGTTTTCACCCCTTAACGGCCTGTTTTCAAGTCTAAGTGTGATTTTTGCAAATTATCATCATACTCTCAAACCAGGATTTCCGGGACTACCCGGTCAGTTCCTACAAGTTACATTGGTCCCGTGCGAGATGTTCGTGCCTCCTATGAGGTCGTTTGCGTGCTGGTTTGGGTTTTCACCCCTTAACGGCCTGTTTTCAAGTCTAAGAGTGATTTTTACAAATTATCGTCATACTCTAAAACCGGGTGACCCGTGACTACGCGATCAGTTCCTACGAGTTACATTGGTCCCGTGCGAGGCATTCGGGCCTCCTACGATGTCGTTTGGGGGCTGGTTCGGGTTTCACCCCTTGACGCCGTATTTTCAAGTCAAAGTGAGATTTTTGCAAATTATCATCTTACTCTCAAACCGGGAGTCCCGGGACTACACGGCCAGTTCCTACAAGTTACATTGGTCTCTTGCGAGGTGTTCGTGCCTCCTACGGGGGGTTTGGGGTTGGTTCGGGTTTTCACCCCTTAACAGCCTCTTTTCAAGTCTAAGTGTGATTTTTACAAATTATTGTCATACTCTCATACCGGGAGACCCGGGACTACGCGGTCAGTTCCTACAAGTTACATTGGTTCCCTACGAGGTGTTCGTGCTTCCTACGGGGTCATTTGGGGGCTGGTTCGTGTTTTCACACCTTAACAGCCTGTTTTCAAGTCTAAGTGTGATTTTTGCAAATTCGGGTCATACTCTCAAACCGGGAGACCCGGGACTACGCGGTCAGTTGCTACAGCTTACATTGGTCCCGTGTGAGGTGTTCGTGGCTCCTACGGGGTCGTTTGGGGACTGGTTCGGTTTTTAACCCCTTAACGGCCTGTTTTCAAGTCTAAGTGTGATTTTTGCAAATTATCGTCATACTCTCAAATCGAGATTCTCGGGACTACGCGGTCTATTCCAAATACTTACATTGGTCACGTGCGAGGTGTTCGTGCCTCGTACGGGGTCGTTTGGGGGCTGGTTCGGGTTTTCACCCCTTAATGGCCTGTTTTCAAGTCTAAGTGTGATTTTTGCAAATTCAGGTCATACACTCAAACCGAGAGTCCCGAGACTACGCGGTTAGTTCCTACAAGTTACATTTGTCTCGTGTGAGGAGTTCATGCCTCCTACGGGGTCGTTTGGGGACTGGTTCCGGTTTTCAGCCCTTAACGGCATGTTTTCAAGTCTAAGTGTGATTTTTGCAAATTATCGTCATACTCTCAAACCAAGATTCCCGGGACTACGCGATCAGTTCCTACAAGTTACATTGGTCCCGTGCGAGGTGTTCGTGCCTCTTACGAGGTCGTTTGGGGTTGGTTTGGGTTTTGACTCCTTAACGCCCTATTTTCAAGTCTAAGTGCGGTTTTTACAAATTATCGTCATACTAAAAAACTGGGCGACTCAGGACTATGTGATTAGTTCCTACGAGTTACATTTTTCCCGTGCGAGGTGTTTGTGCCTCCTATGGGGTCGTTTGGGGGCTGGTTCGGGTTTTCACCCCTTAACGGCCTGTTTTCAAGTCAAAGTGTGATTTTTGCAAATTATCGTCATACTCTAAAACTGGGAGACTCGGGACAACGTAGTCAGTTCCTACGAGTTACATAGGTCCCGTGCGAGGTGTTCGTGCCTCCTACGGGGTCGTTTGGGGGCCGGTTCGGGTTTTCACCCCTTAACGGCCTATTTTCAAATCAAAGTATGATTTTTGCAAATTATCATCATACTCTCAAACCGGGAGGCCCGGGACTACGCAGTAAGTTCCTACAAGTTACATTAGTCCCGTGCGAGGTGTCCGTGCCTCTTACAGGGTCGTTTGGAGGCTGGTTCGGGTTTTCACCTCTTAACGACCTATTTTAAGGTTTAATTGTGATTTTAGCAAATTATCGTCATACTCTAATACCGAGAGTCCTGGGACTACGCGGTCAGTTCCTACAAGTTACATCGGTCCCCTACGAGGTGTTCGTGCCTCCTACGGGGTCGTTTGGGGGCTGGTTCGGGTTTTCACCCCTTAACGGCCTGTTTTCAAGTCTAGGTGTGATTTTTACAAATTATTTCATACTCTCATACCGGGAGTCTCGGGACTACGCGGTCAGTTCCTTCAAGTTACAATTGTACCCTACGAGGTGCTCGTGCCTCCTACGGTGTCGTTTGGGGTCTGGTTCGGGTTTTCACCCCTTAACGGCCTGTTTTCAAGTCTAAGTGTGATTTTTGCAAATTCGGGTCATACTCTCAAACCGGGAGTCTTGGGACTACGCGGTCAGTTGCTACAAGTTACATTGGACCCGTGCGAGGTGTTCGTGCCTCCTACGGGGTCGTTTGGGGACTGGTTCGAGTTTTCACCCCTTAACGGCCTGTTTTCAAGTCTTAGTGTGATTTTTGCAAATTATCATCATACTCTCAAACTGGGATTCCCGGGACTACGCGGTCAGTTCCTACAAGTTACATTGGTCCCATGCGAGGTGTTCGTGCCTCCTATGGGGTCGTTTGGGGCTACTTTGGGTTTTCACCCCTTAACGGCCTGTTTTCAAGTCAAAGTGTGATTTTTGCAAATTATCGTCATAGTCTAAAATTGGGAGACCCGGGACTACACAGTCAGTTCCTACGAGTTACATTGGTCCCGTGCGAGGTGTTCATGCCTCCTACGGGGTCGTTTCAGCGCTGGTTCGGGTTTTCACCCCTTAACGGCATGTTTTTAAGTTTAATTGTGATTTTTTAAAATTATCATCTTACACTCAAACCGGGAGTCCCGGGACTACGCGGTAACTTCCTACAAGTTACATTGGTGCCATGCGAGGTGTTCGTCCTTCCTACGGGGGGTTTGGGGGCTGGTTCGGGTTTTCACTCCTTAACGGCTTGTTTTCAAGTCTAAGTGTGATTTTAGCAAATTATCGTCATACTCTCGAACCAAGAGTCTCGAGACTACGCGGTCAGTTCCTACAAGTTACATTGGTCCTGTGCGAGGTGTTTGTGCCTCCAACGGGATCGTTTGGGGGCAGGTTCAGGTTTTCACCCCTTAACGGCCTGTTTTCAAGTCTAAGTGTGATTTTTACAAATTATTGTCATACTCTCATACCGGGAGTCCCGGGACTACGCGGTCAGTTCCTTCAAGTTACATTGGTCCCCTATGAGGTGTTCCTGCCTCCTACGGGGTCGTTTGGGGGTTGGTTCGGGTTTTCACCCCTTAACGGCCTGTTTTCAAGTCTAAGTGTGATTTTTGAAAATTCGGGTCATACTCTCAAACCGGGAGTCCCGGGACTACGCGGTTAGTTCCTACAAGTTACACTGGTCCCGTGCGAGGTGTTCGTGCCTCCTACGAGGTCGTTTGGGGGCTGGTTTGGGTTTTCACCCCTTAACGGCCTGTTTTCAAGTCTAAGTGTGATTTTTACAAATTATCATCATACTCTAAAACCGGGAGACGCGGGACTACGCGGTTAGTTCCTACGAGTTACATTGGTCCCGTGTGAGGTGTTCGTGCCTCCTACGGGGTCATTTGGGGGCTGGTTCGGGTTTTCACCCCTTAACGGCCTGTTTTCAAGTCAAATTGTGATTTTTGCAAACTATCGTCTTACTCTAAAACCGGGAGGCCCAGGACTACGTGGCCTGTTTCTACAAGTTACATTGGTCCCTTGCGAGGTGTTCGTGCCTCCTACGGGAGGTTTAGGGCAGGTTCGGGTTTTCACCACTTAACGGCCTATTTTCAAGTGTAAGTGTGAGTTTTACAAATTATTGTCATACTCTCATACCGGGAGTCCCGGGACTACGCGGTCAGTTCCTACAAGTTACATTGGTCCCGTCCGAGGTGCTCATGCCTCCTACGGGGTCGTTTGGTTACTGGTTCGGGTTTTCACCCCTTAACGGCCTGTTTTCAAGTGTAAGTGTGATTTTTGCAAATTCAGGTCATACACTCAAACCGGGAGTCCCCGGGACTACGCGGTCAGTTCCTACAAGTTACATTTGCTCCGTGCGAGGTGTTCTTGCCTCCTACGTGATCGTTTGGGGACTGGTTCTGGTTTTCACCCCTTAACGGCCTGTTTTCAAGTCTAAGTGTGATTTTCGCAAATTATCGTCATACTCTCAAACTGGGATTCCCGGGACTACGCGGTCTGTTCCTACAAGTTACATTGGTCCCGTGCGAGGTGTTCGTGCCTCCTACGAGGTCGTTTGGGGGCTAGTTTGGGTTTTCACCCCTTAACGGCCTGTTTTCAAGTCTAAGTGTGATGTTTACAAATTATCGTCATACTCTAAAACTGAGAGACCCGGGACTACGCGGTCAGTTCCTACGAGTTACATTGGTCCCGTGCGAGGTGTTCGTGCCTCCTACGGGGTCGTTTGTGGGCTGGTTCGGGTTTTCACACCTTAACGGTCTGTTTTCAAGTCAAAGTGTGATATTTGCAAATTATCATCATACTCTAAAACCGGGAGACCCGGGACTACGCGGTCAGTTCCTATGAGTTACATTGGTCCCGTGCGAGGTGTTCGTGCCTCCTATAGGGTCATTTGGAGGCTGGTTCGGGTTTTCACCTCTTTACGGCCTGTTTTCAAGTTTAAGTGTGATTTTATCCAATTATCAGCATACTCTAATACTGAGAGTCCCGAGACTACGCGGTCAGTTCCTACAAGTTAAATTGGTCCCCTACGAGGTGTTCGTGCCTCCTACTAGGTCGTTTGGGGGCTGGTTCGGGTTTTCACCCCTTCACGGCCTGTTTTCAAGTCTAAGTGTGATTTTTACAAATTATTTTCATACTCTCATACTGGGAGTCTCGTGACTATGAGGTCAGTTCCTACAAGTTAAAATGGTGCCCTACGAGGTGCTCGTGCCTACTACGGTGTCGTTTAGGGGCTGGTTCGGTTTTCTCCCCTTAACGACCTGTTTTCAAGTCTAAGTGTGATTTTTGCAAATTATCGTCATACTATCAAACCGGGAGATCGTGGGACTACGCGGTCAGTTCCTACGAGTTACATTTGTCCCCTAAGAGGTGTTCGTGCCTCTTACGGGGTCGTTTGGGGGTTGGTTCGGGTTTTCAACCCTTAATGGCCTGTTTTCAAGTCTAAGTGTGATTTTTACAAATTATCGTCATACTCTCAAACCGGGAGTCCCGAGACCACGCAGTCAATTCCTATAAATTACATGGGTTCCGTACGAGGTGTCCGTGCCCCCTACAGGGTCGTTTGGAGGCTGGTTCGGGTTTTCACCCCTTAATGGTCTGTTTTTAAGTTTAAGTGTTATTTTAGCAAATTATCATCATACTCTAATATCGAGAGTCTCGGGACTATGCGGTCAGTTCCTATAAGTTACATTGGTCCCCTACGAGGTGTTCGTGCTTCCTACGGGGTCGTTTGGGTCCTGGTTCGGGTTTTCACCCCTTAACGGCCTATTTTCAAGTCAAAGTGTGATTTTCACAAATTATTGTCATACTCTAATACCGAGAGTCCCGGGACTATGCCGTCAGTTCCTATAAGTTACATTGGTCCGCTACAAGGTGTTCATGCCTCCTACGGGGGGTTTGGGGGCTGGTTCAGGTTTTCACCCCTTAACGCCCTGTTTTCAAGTCTAAGTGTAATTTTTGCAAATTATCGTCATACTCTCAAACCGAGATTCTCGGGATTACGCGGTGTGTTCCAACAAGTTACATTGGTCCCGTACGAGGTGTTCGTGCCTCGTACGGGGTCGTTTGAGGGCTGGTTCGGGTTTTAACCCCTTAATGGCCTGTTTTCAAGTCTAAGTGCGATTTTTGAAAATTTAGGTCATACACTCAAACCGGGAGTCCCGAGACTACGCGGTCAGTTCCTACAAGTTACATTTGTCCCGTGTGAGTTGTTCATGCCTACTACGGGGTCGTTTGGGGACTGGTTCCGGTTTTCACCCCTGAACGGCCTGTTTTTAAGTCTAAGTGTGATTTTTGCAAATTATCGTCATACTCTCAAATCGGGATTCCCGGGACTACGCGGTCAGTTCTTACAAGTTACACTGGTCCCGTGCGAGGTGTTCGTGCCTCCTACGAGGTCGTTTGGGGGTTGGTTTGGGTTTTCACTACTTAACGCCCTATTTTCAAGTCTAAGTGTGATTTTTACATATTATCGTCATACTCAAAAACTGGGAGACTCGGGACTACGCGATCAGTTCCTACGAGTTACATTGGTCCCGTGCGAGGTGTTCGTGCCTCCTATGGGGTCGTTTGGGGGTCGGTTCAGGTTTTCACCCCTTAACGGCCTGTTTTTAAGTCAAAGTGTGATTTTTGCAAATTATCATCATACTCTAAAACTGGGAGACCCGGGACTACGCAGTCAGTTCCTACGAGGTACATTGGTCCCGTGCGAGGTGTTCGTGCCTAGTACGGGGTCGTTTGGGGGCTGGTTCGGGTTTTCACCCATTAACGGCCTGTTTTCAAATCAAAGTAAGATTTTTTGCAAATTATCATCATACTCTCAAACCGGGAGGCCCGGGACTACGCAGCCAGTTCCTGCATGTTACATTGGTCCCGTGGGAGGTGTCCGTGCCTCCTACAGGGTCGTTTGGAGGCTGGTTCGGGTTTTCACCTCTTAACGGACTGTTTTCAAGTTTAACTGTGCTTTTAGCAAATTATCATCATACTCTAATACCGAGAGTCCCGGGACTATGCGGTCAGTTCCTACAAGTTACATCGGTCCCCTACGAGGTGTTCGTGCTTCCTACGGGGTCGTTTGGGGGCTGGATCGGGTTTTCACACCTTAACGGCCTGTTTTCAAGTCTAGGTGTGATTTTTACAAATTATTTTCATACTCTCATACCGGGAGTCTCGGGACTACGCGGTCAGTTCCTTGAAGTTACAATTGTACCCTACGAAGTGCTCGTGCCTCCTACGGTGTCGTTTTGGGGCTGGTTCGGGTTTTCACACCTTAACGGTCTATTTTCAAGTCTAAGTGCGATTTTTGCAAATTCGGGTCATACTCTCAAACTGGGAGTCTTGGGACTACGCGGTCAGTTGCTACAAGTCACATTGGACCCGTGCGAGGTGTTCGTGCCTCCTACGGGGTCGTTTGGGGACTGGTTCGGGTTTTCACCCCTTAACGGCCTGTTTTCAAGTCTTAGTGTGATTTTTGCAAATTATCGTCATACTCTCAAACCGGGATTCTCGGGACTACGCGGTGAGTTCCTACAAGTTACATTGGTCCCATGCGAGGTGTTCGTGCCTCCTATGGGGTCGTTTGGGGGCTGCTTTGGGTTTTCACCCCTTAACGGCCTGTTTTCATGTCTAAGTGTGATTTTTTCAAATTATCGTCATAATCTCAAACTGGGAGACCCGGGACTACGCGGTCAGTTCCTACGAGTTACATTGGTCCCATGCGAGGTGTTGATGCCTCCTACGGGGTCGTTTCAGCGCTGGTTCGAGTTTTCACCCCTTAACGGCATGTTTTCAAGTCTAATTGTGATTTTTAAAAATTATCATCTTACACTCAAACCGGGAGTCCCGGGAGTACGCGGTAACTTCCTACAAGTTACAATGGTCCCATAAGAGGTGTTCGTGCCTCCTACGGGGGGTTTGGGGGCTGGTTCGGGTTTTCACCCCTTAAGGGCTTGTTTTCAAGTCTAAGTGTGATTTTAGCAAATTATCGTCATACTCTCAAACCGGGACTCGAGACTACGCGGTCAGTTCCTACAAGTTACATTGGTCCTATGCGAGGTGTTTGTGCCTCCGACGGGATCGTTTGGGGGCTGGTTCGGGTTTTCACCCCTTAACGGCCTGTTTTCAAGTCTAAGTGTGATTTTTACAAATTATTGTCATACTCTCATACCGGGAGTTCCGGGACTACACGGTCAGTTCCTACAAGTTACATTTGTCCCCTACGAGGTGTTCGTGCCTCTTACGGGGTCGTTTGGGGGCTGGTTCGGGTTTTCACCCCTTAAAAGCCTGTTTTCAAGTCTAAGTGTGATTTTTGCAAATTCGGGTCATACTCTCAAACCGGGAGTCCTGAGACTACGCGGTCAGTTCCTACAAGTTACATTGGTCCCGTGCGAGGTGTTCGTGCCGTCTACGAGGTCATTTGGGGGCTGGTTTGGGTTTTCACCCCTTAACGGCCTGTTTTCAAGTCTAAGTGTGATTTTTACAAATTATCATCATACTCTAGAACCGGGAGACGCGGGACTACGCGGTCAGTTCCTACGAGTTACATTGGTCCCGTGCGAGGTGTTCGTGCCTCCTACGGGAACATTTGGGGGCTGGTTCGGGTTTTTCACCCCTTAACGGCCTGTTTTCAAGTCAAAGTCTGCTTTTTGCAAATTATCGTCTTACTCTAAAACCGAGAGTCCCAGGACTACGCGACAAGTTCCTACAAGTTACATTGGCCCCTTGCGAGGTGTTCGTGCCTCCTACGGGGGGTTTGGGGATGGTTCGGGTTTTCACCCCTTAACGGCCTGTTTTCAAGTCTAAGTGTGATTTTTACAAATTATTGTCATACTCTTATACCGGGAGTCCCGGGACTACGCGGTCAGTTCCTACAAGTTACATTGGTCCCGTACGAGGTGTTCGTGCCTCTTACGGGGTCGTTTGGGAACTGGTTCGAGTTGTCACCCCTTAACGGCCTGTTTTCAAGTCTAAGTGTGATTTTTGCAAATTCAGGTCATACACTGAAACCGGGAGTCCCGGGACAATGCGGTCAGTTCCTACAAGTTACATTTTCCCCCGTGCGAGGTGTTCATGCCTTCTACGGGATCGTTTGGGGACTGGTTCCGATTTTCACCTCTTAACGGCCTGTTTTCAAGTCTAAGTGTGATTTTTGTAAATTATCGTCATACTCTCAAACCGGGATTCCCGGGACTACGCGATCAGTTCTTAGAAGTTACCTTGGTCCCGTGCGAGGTGTTCGTGCCTCCTACGAGGTCGCTTGGGGGCTAGTTTGGGTTTTCACCCCTTAACGGCCTGTTTTCAAGTCTAAGTGTGATGCTTACAAATTATCATCATACTCTAAAACCGGGAGACCCGGGACTACGCGGTCAGTTCCTACGAGTTACATTGGTCCCGTTCGAGGTGTTCGTGCCTCCTACGGGGTCGTTTGTGGGCTGGTTCGGGTTTTCACCCCTTAACGGTCTGTTTTCAAGTCAAAGTGTGATATTTGCAAATTATCGTCATACTCTAAAATCGGGAGACCCGGGACTACGCGGTCAGTTCCTACGAGTTACATTGGTCCCGTGCGAGGTGTTCCTGCCTCCTACGGGGTCGTTTGGGGGCTGGTTCGGGTTTTCACCCCTCAACGGCTTCTTTTCAAGTCAAAGTGTGATTTTTTCAAATTATCGTCATACTCTCAAACCAGGAGGCCCGGGACTACGCAGTCAGTTCCTTTAAGTTACATTGGTCCCGTGCGAGGTGTCCGTGCCTCCTACAGGGTCGTTTGGAGGCTGGTTCGGGTTTTCACCTCTTAACGGCCTGTTTTCAAGTTTAAGTGTGATTTTAGCCAATTATCGGCATACTCCAATACCGAGAGTCCCGAGACTACGCGGTCAGTTCCTACAAGTTAAATTGGTCCCCTACGAGTTGTTCGTGCCTCCTACTGGGTCGTTTGGGTCCTGGTTCGGGTTTTCACCCCTTAACGGCCTATTTTCAAGTCTAAGTATGATTTTTACAAATTATCGTCATACTCTCAAACCGGGAGTCTAGAGACTGCGCAGTCAGTTCCAACAAGTTACATGGGTTCCGTACGAGTTGTCCGTGCCTCCTACAGGGTCGTTTGGAGGCTGGTTCGGGTTTTCACCCCTTAATGGCCTGTTTTCAAGTTTAAGTGTTATTTTAGCAAATTATCATCATACTTTAATATGGAGAGTCTCGGGACTCCGGGGTCAGTTCCTATAAGTTACATTGGTCCCCTACGAGGTGTTCGAGCCTTCTACGAGGTCGTTTGGGTCCTGGTTCGGGTTTTCACCCCTTAACGGCCTATTTTCAAGTCAAAGTGTGATTTTCACAAATTATTGTCATACTCTAATACCGAGAGTCCCGGGACTATGCGGTCAGTTCCTATAAGTTACATTGGTCCGCTATAAGGTGTTCATGCCTCCTACGGGGGTTTGGGTGCCGGTTCGGGTTTTCACCCCTTAACGGCCTGTTTTCAAGTCTAAGTGTGATTTTTGAAAATTCAGGTCATACACTCAAACCGGGAGTCCCGGGACTATGCGGTCAGTTCCTACAAGTTATATTTGTCCCGTGCGAGGTGTTCACGCCTCCTACGCGGTTGTTTGGGAGCTGGTTTGGGTTTTCACCCCTTAATGGCCTGTTTGCAAATCTAATTGTGTTTTTGACTAATTATTGTAATACTCTAATATCGGGAGTCCCGGGACTACGCGGTCAGTTCCTACAGGTTACATTGGTCCGGTGCGAGGTGTTCGTGCCTCCTACGGGGTCGTTCGGGGGCTGGTTTGGGTTTTCACCCCTTAACGACCTGTTTTCAAGTCTAAGTGTGATTTTTCCAAATTATCGTCATACTCTTAAAACCGGGAGACCCTGGACTACGCGTTCAGTTCCTACGAGTTACATTGGTCCCGTGCGAGGTGATCGTGCCTCCCACGGGGTCGTTTGGGGTTTGGTTCGGGTTTTCACCCCTTAACGGCCTGTTTTCGAGTCAAAGTGTGATTTTTGCAAATTATTGTCATACGCTCATACCGGGAGTCCCGGGATTACGCGGTCAGTTCCTACAAGTTACATTGGTCCCCTACGAGGTGTTCGTGCCTCATACGGGGGGTTTGGGGGTTGGTTCGGGTTTTCACCCTTTAACGGCCTGTTTTCAAGTCTAAGTGTGATATTGGCAAAATTGTTGTCATAGTCTCAAACCGGGAGTCTCAGGAGTACGCAGTCAGTTCCTATAAGTTACATTGGTCCCGTACGAGGTGTCCCTTCCTCCTACAGGGTCGTTTGGAGGCTAGTTCGGGTTTTCACCTCTTAGCGGACTGTTTTTAAGTTTAAGTGTGATTTTAGCAAATAATTGTCATACTCTAATACCGAGAGTCCCGGGACTACGCGGTCAGTTCCTACAAGTTAATTTGGTCCCCTACGAGGTGTTCGTGGCTCCTACGGGGTCGTTTGGGTCCTAGTTCGGGTTTTCACCCCTTAAGGGCCTGTTTTCAAGTCTAAGTGTGATTTTTGCAAATTATCCTCTTACTCTCAAACCGGGAGTCCCGGGACTACGCGGTCAGTTCCTACAAGTTACATTGGTCCCTTGCGAGGTGTCCGTGCCTCCTACGGGGGGGTTTGGGGCTGGTTCGAGTTTTCACCCCTTAACGGCCTGTTTTCAAGTCTAAGTATGATTTTTACAAATTATCGTCATACTCTCAAACCGGGAGTCCCGAGAATACGCAGTCAGTTCCTACAAGTTACATGTGTCCCGTACGAGGTGTCTGTGCCTCCTACAGGGTAGTTTGGAGGCTAGTTCAGGTTTTCACCCCTTAATGGACTATTTTCAAGTTTAAGAGTTATTTTAGCAAATTATCATCATACTCTAATATCGAGAGTCCCGGGACTACGCGGTCAGTTCGTACAAGTTACATTAGTCCCCAACGAGGTGTTCTTGCCTCCTACGGGGTCGTTTGGGTTTTCACCCCTTAACGGCCTGTTTTCAAGTCAAAGTGTGATTTTCACTAATTATTATCATACTCTAATACCGAGAGTCCCGGGACTATGCAGTCAGTTCCTATAAGTTACATTGGTCCGCTACAAGGTGTTCATGCATCCTACGGGGGTTTGGGGGCCAGTTCGGGTTTTCACACCTTATCGGCCTGTTTTCAAGTCTAAGTGTGATTTTTGCAAATTCTGGTCATACACTCAAACCAGGAGTCCTGGGACTACGCGGTCAGTTCGTACAAGTTACATTTATCCCGTGCGAGGTGTTCACGCCTCCTACGGGGTCGTTTGGGGGCTGGTTTGGGTTTTGACCCCTTAACGGCCTGTTTTCAAATATAAGTGTGATTTTTACAAATTATTGTCATACTCTCATACCGGGAGTCCTGGGACTACGCGGTCAGTTCCTACAAGTTACATTGGTCCCCTACGAGGTATTCGTGCCTCCTACGGGGTCGTTTGGGGGCTGGTTCGGGTTTTCACCCCTTAACAGCCTGTTTTGAATACTAAGTGTGATTTTTGCAAATTATCGTCTTACTCTCAAACCGGGAGTCCCGGGACTATGCGGACAGTTCCTACAAGTTACATTGGTCCCTTGCGAGGTGTCCGTGCCTCCTACAGGGTCGTTTGGAGCCTGGTTCGGGTTTTCACCCCTTAACGGCCTATTTTCAAGTTTAAGTGTTATTTTAGCTAATTATCGTCATACTCTAATATCGAGAGTCCCGGGACTACACGCTCAGTTCCTACAAGTTACATTGGACCCTTGCGAGGTGTTCGTGCCTCCTACGGGGGGTTTGGGTGCCGGTTCGGGTTTTCACCCCTTAACGGCCTATTTTCAAGTCTAAGTGTGATTTTTGCAAATTCAGGTCATACACTCAAACCGGGAGTCCCAGGACTATGCGGTCAGTTCCTACAAGTTATATTTGTCCCGTGCGAGGTGTTCACGCCTCCTACGCGGTCGTTTGGGTGCTGGTTTGGGTTTTCACCCCTTAATCGCCTGTTTGCAAATCTAATTGTGTTTTTGACTAATTATTGTAATACTCTAATATCGGGAGTCCCGGGACTACGCGCTCAGTTCCTACTGGTTACATTGGTCCGGTGCGAGGTGTTCGTGCCTCCTACGGGGTCGTTCGGGGGCTGGTTTGGGTTTTCACCCCTTAACGACCTGTTTTCAAGTCTAAGTGTGATTTTTCCAAATTATCGTCATACTCTAAAACCGGGAGACCCGGGACTACGCGTTCAGTTCCTACGAGTTACATTGGTCCCGTGCGAGCTGATCGTGCCTCCCACGGGGTCGTTTGGGGGTTGGTTCGGGTTTTCACCCCTAAACGGCCTGTTTTCGAGTCAAAGTGTGATTTTTGCAAATTATTGTCATACGCTCATACCGGGAGTCCCGGGACTACGCGGTCAGTTCCTACAAGTTACATTGGTCCCCTACAAGGTGTTCGTGCCTCATACGGGGGGTTTGGGAGTTGGTTCGGGTTTTCACCCTTTAACGGCCTGTTTTCAAGTCTAAGTGTGATATTGGCAAATTATTGTCATACTCTCAAACCGGGAGTCTCAGGAGTATGCAGTCAGTTCCTATAAGTTACATTGGTCCCGTACGAGGTGCCCGTTCCTCCTACAGGGTCATTTGGAGGCTAGTTCGGGTTTTCACCTCTTAGCGGACTGTTTTTAAGTTTAAGTGTGATTTTAGCAAATTATTGTCATACTCTAATACCGAGAGTCCCGGGACTACGCGGTCAGTTCCTACAAGTTAATTTGGTCCCCTACGAGGTGTTCGTGGCTCCTACGGGGTCGTTTGGGTCCTTGTTCGGGTTTTCACCCCTTAACGGCCTGTTTTCAAGTCTAAGTGTGATTTTTGCAAATTATCCTCTTACTCTCAAATCGGGAGTCCCGGGACTACGCGGTCAGTTCCTACAAGTTACATTGGTCCCTTGCGAGGTGTTCGTGCCTCCTACGGGGGGGTTTGGGGCTGGTTCGAGTTTTCACCCCTTAACGGCCTGTTTTCAAGTCTAAGTATGATTTTTACAAATTATCGTCATACTCTCAAACCGGGAGTCCCGAGAATACGCAGTCAGTTCCTACAAGTTACATTTGTCCCGTACGAGGTGTCCGTGCCTCCTACAGGGTAGTTTGGAGGCTAGTTCGGGTTTTCACCCCTTAATGGACTATTTTCAAGTTTAAGAGTTATTTTAGCAAATTATCATCATACTCTAATATCGAGAGTCCCGGGACTACGCGGTCAGTTCCTACAAGTTACATTAGTCCCCAACGAGGTGTTCTTGCCTCCTACGGGGTCCTTTGGGTTTTCACCCCTTAACGGCCTGTTTTCAAGTCAAAGTGTGATTTTCACAAATTTTTATCATACTCTAATACCGAGAGTCCCGGGACTATACAGTCAGTTCCTATAAGTTACATTGGTCCGCTACAAGGTGTTCATGCATCCTACGGGGGTTTGGGGGCTGGTTCGGGTTTTCACACCTTATCGGCCTGTTTTCAAGTCTAAGTGTGATTTTTGAAAATTTTGGTCATACACTCAAACCGGGAGTCCTGGGACTACGCGTTCAGTTCGTACAAGTTACATTTATCCCGTGCGAGGTGTTCACGCCTCCTACGGGGTCGTTTGGGGGCTGGTTTGGGTTTTCACCCCTTAACGGCCTGTTTTCAAATATAAGTGTGATTTTTACAAATTACTGTCATACTCTCATACGGGGAGTCCCGGGACTACGCGGTCAGTTCCTATAAGTTACATTGGTCCCCTACGAGGTATTCGTGCCTCCTACGGGGTCGTTTGGGGGCTGGTTCGGGTTTTCACCCCTTAACAGCCTGTTTTGAATACTAAGTGTGATTTTTGCAAATTATCGTCTTACTCTCAAACCGGGAGTCCCGGGACTATGCGGATAGTTCCTACAAGTTACATTGGTCCCTTGCGAGGTGTCCGTGCCTCCTACAGGGTCGTTTGGAGCCTGGTTCGGGTTTTCACCCCTTAACGGCCTATTTTCAAGTTTAAGTGTTATTTTAGCTAATTATCATCATACTCTAATATCGAGAGTCACGGGACTACGCGCTCAGTTCCTACAAGTTACATTGGTCACTTGCGAGGTGTTCGTGCCTCCTACGGGGGGTTTGGGGCTGGTTCGAGTTTTCACCCCTTAACGGCCTGTTTTCAAGTCTAAGTATGTTTTTTACAAATTATCGTCATACTCTCAAACCGGGAGTCCCGAGACTATGCAGTCAGTTCCTACAAGTTACATGGGTCCCGTACGAGGTGTCCGTGCCTCCTACAGGGTGGTTTGGAGGCTGGTTCGGGTTTTCACCCCTTAATGGCCTATTTTTAAGTTTAAGTGTTATTTTAGGAAATTTTCATCATACTCTAATATCGAGAGTCCCGGGGCTACGCAGTCAGTTCCTACAAGTTACATTGGTCCCCTACGAGGTGTTCGAGCCTGCTACGGGGTCGTTTGGGTCCGGGTTCGGATTTTCACCCTTTAACGGCGTATTTTCAAGTCAAAGTGTGATTTTCACAAATTATTTTCATACTCTAATACCGAGAGTCCCGGGACTATGCGGTCAGTTCCTATAACATACATTGGTCCGCTACAAGGTGTTCATGCCTCCTACGGGGGTTTGGGGGCCGGTTCGGGTTTTCACCCCTTAACGGTCTGTTTTCAAGTCTATGTGTGATTTTTGCAAATTTTGGTCATATACTCAAACCGGGAGACCCGGGACTACGCGGTCAGTGCCTACAAGTTACATTTGTCCCGTGCGAGGTGTTCACCCCTCCTACGGGGTCGTTTGGGGGCTGGTTCGGGTTTTCACCCCTTAACGGCCTGTTTTCAAGTCTAGGTGTGATTTTTGCAAATTATCATCATACTCTCAACTGGGGATTCCCGGGACTACGCGGTTAGTTCCTACAAGTTACATTGGTCACGTGCGAGGTGTTCGTGCCTCCTACGGGGTCGTTTGGGGGCTGGTTTGGGTTTTCACCCCTTAACGGCCTGTTTTCAAGTCTAAGTGTGATTTTTACAAATTATCATCATACTCTAAAACCGGGAGACCCGGGACTATGTGGTCAGTTCCTACGAGTTACATTGGTATCGTGCGAGGTGTTCGTGCCTCCTACGGGGTCTTTTGGGGGCTAGTCCGGGTTTTCACCCCTTAACGGCCTGTTTTCGAGTCAAAGTGTGATTTTTGCAAATTATTGTCATACTCTCATACCGGGAGTCCCGAGACTACGCGGTGAGTTCCTACAAGTTACATTGGTCCCTTACGAGGTGTTGGTGCCTCATACGGGGGGTTTGGAGGTTGGTTCGGGTTTTCACCCTTTAACGACCTGTTTTCAAGTCTAAGTGGGATATTGGCAAATTATTGTTATACTCTCAAACCGGGAGTCTCAGGAGTACGCAGTCAGTTCCTATAAGTTACATTGGTCCCGTACGAGGTGTCCGTTCCTCCAACAGGGTCGTTTGGAGGCTGGTTCGGGTTTTCACCTCTTAACGGCCTGTTTTCAAGTTTAAGTGTGATTTTAGCAAATTATCATCACACTCTAATACCGAGAGTCCCGGGACTACGCGGTCAGTTCCTACAAGTTATATTGGTCCCCTACGAGGTGTTCGTGCCTCCTACGGGGTCGTTTCGGTCCTGGTTCGGGTTTTCACCCCTTAACGGCCTGTTTTCAAGTCAAAGTGTAATTTTTACAAATTATTATCATACTCTCATACCGGGAGTCCCGGGACTACGCGGTTCGTTCCTATAAGTTACAGTGGTCCCGTACGAGGTGTTCGTTCCTCCTACAGGGTCGTTTGGAGGTTGTTTTGGGTTTTCACCTCTTAACGGCCTGTTTTCATGTTTAATTTTGATTTTAGCAAATTATCGTCATACTCTAATACCGAGAGTCCTAGGACTACACGGTCAGTTCCTACAAGTTACATTGGTCCCCTACGAGGTGTTCGTGCCTCCTACGGGGTCGTTTGGGTCCTGGTTCGGGTTTTCACCCCTTAACGGCCTATTTTCAAGTCTAAGTGTGATTTTTACAAATTATTGTCATACTTTCATACCGGGAGTCCCGGGACTACGTGGTCAGTTCCTACAAGTTACATTGGTCCCCTACGAGGTGTTCGTGCCTCATACGGGGGGTTTGGGGGTTGGTTCGGGTTTTCACGCTTTAACGGCCTGTTTTCATGTCTAAGTGTGATTTTGGCAAATTATTGTCATACTCTCAAACCGGGAATCTCGGGACTATGCGGCCATTTAATAGAAGTTACATTGGTTCCGTACGAGGTGTTCGTACCTCCTACGGGGTCATTTGGGGCCTGGTTCGGGTTTTCACCCCTTAACGGCCTATTTTCAACTCTAAGTGTGATTTTAGCAAGTTATCGTCATACTCTCATACCGAGAGTCCCGGGACTACGCGGTCAGTTCCTACAAGTTACATTGGTCCCATACGAGGTGTTCGTGCCTCCTACGGGGTCGTTTGGGGGCTAGTTCGGGTTTTCACCCCTTAACGGCCAGTTTTCAAGTCCAAGTGTGATTTTTACAAATTTTTGCATACTCTCACACCGGGAGACCCGGGACTACGCGGTCAGTTCCTACAAGTTACATTGGTCCCCTACGACATGTTCGTGCCTCCTACGGGGTCGTTTGGGGGCTGGTTCGGGTTTTCACCCCTTAACGGCCTATTTTCAAGTCTAAGTGTGATTTTTTCAAATTCGAATCATACTCTCAAACTGGGAGTCCCAGGACTACGCGGTCAGTGCTACAAGTTACATTGGTCCCGTGCGAGATGTTCGTGCCTCCTACGGGGTCGTTTGGTTACTAGTTCGGGTTTTCACCCCTTAACGGCCTGTTTTCAAGTCTAAGTGTGATTTTTGCAAATTATCGTCACACTCTCAAATTGGGATTCCCGGGACTACGCGGTTAGTTCCTAAAAGTTGCATTGGTCACGTGCGAGGTGTTCGTGCCTCCTACGGGGTCGTTTGGGGGCTGGTTTGGGTTTTCACCCCTTAACGGCCTGTTTTCAAGTCTAAGTGTGATTTTTACAAATTATCATCATACTCTAAAACCGGGAGACCCGGGACTATGTGGTCAGTTGCTACTAGTTACATTGGTATCGTGCGAGGTGTTCGTGCCTCCTACGGGGTCTTTTGGGGGCTAGTCCGGGTTTTCACACCTTAACGGCCTGTTTTCGAGTCAAAGTGTGATTTTTGCAAATTATTGTCATACTCTCATACCGGGAGTCCCGGGACTACGCGGTCAGTTCCTACAAGTTACATTGGTCCCTTACGAGGTGTTGGTGCCTCATACGGGGGGTTTGGGGGTTGGTTCGGGTTTTCACCCTTTAACGGCCTGTTTTCAAGTCTAAGTGGGATATTGGCAAATTATTGTTATACTCTCAAACCGGGAGTCTCAGGAGTACGCAGTCAGTTCCTATAAGTTACATTGGTCCCGTACGAGGTGTCCGTTCCTCCAACAGGGTCGTTTGGAGGCTGGTTCGGGTTTTCACCTCTTAACGGCCTGTTTTCAAGTTTAAGTGTGATTTTAGCAAATTATCATCACACTCTAATACCGAGAGTCCCGGGACTACGCGGTCAGTTCCTACAAGTTATATTGGTCCCCTACGAGGTGTTCGTGCCTCCTACGGGGTCGTTTCGGTCCTGGTTCGGGTTTTCACCCCTTAACGGCCTGTTTTCAAGTCTAAGTGTAATTTTTACAAATTATTGTCATACTCTCATACCGGGAGTCCCGGGACTACGCGGTTCGTTCCTATAAGTTACAGTGGTCCCGTACGAGGTGTTCGTTCCTCCTACAGGGTCGTTTGGAGGTTGTTTTGGGTTTTCACCTCTTAACGGCCTGTTTTCATGTTTAATTTTGATTTTAGCAAATTATCATCATACTCTAATACCGAGAGTCCCAGGACTACGCGGTCAGTTCCTACAAGTTACATTGGTCCCCTACGAGGTGTTCGTGCCTCCTACGGGGTCGTTTGGGTCCTGGTTTGGGTTTTCACCCCTTAACGGCCTATTTTAAAGTCTAAGTGTGATTTTTACAAATTATTGTCATACTTTCATACCGGGAGTCCTGGGACTACGTGGTCAGTTCCTACAAGTTACATTGGTCCCCTACGAGGTGTTCGTGCCTCATACGGGGGGTTTGGGGGTTGGTTCGGGTTTTCACGCTTTAACGGCCTGTTTTCATGTCTAAGTGTGATTTTGGCAAATTATTTTCACACTCTCAAACTGGGAATCCCGGGACTATGCGGCCATTTAATAGAAGTTACATTGGTTCCGTACGAGGTGTTCGTACCTCCTACGGGGTCATTTGGGGCCTGGTTCGGGTTTTCACCCCTTAACGGCCTATTTTCAACTCTAAGTGTGATTTTAGCAAGTTATCATCATACTCTCATACCGAGAGTCCCGGGACTACGCGGTCAGTTCCTACAAGTTACATTGGTCCCATACGAGGTGTTCGTGCCTCCTACGGGGTCGTTTGGGGGCTAGTTCGGGTTTTCACCCCTTAACGGCCTGTTTTCAAGTCCAAGTGTGATTTTTACAAATTTTTGCATACTCTCACACCGGGAGACCCGGGACTACGCGGTCAGTTCCTACAAGTTACATTGCTCCCCTACGACGTGTTCGTGCCTCCTACGGTTCGTTTGGGGGCTGGTTCGGGTTTTCACCCCTTAACGGCCTATTTTCAAGTCTAAGTGTGATTTTTTCAAATTCGAATCATACTCTCAAACCGGGAGTCCCGGGACTACGCGGTCAGTGCTACAAGTTACATTGGTCCCGTGCGAGATGTTCGTGCCTCCTACGGGGTCGTTTGGTTACTAGTTCGGGTTTTCACACCTTAACGGCCTGTTTTCAAGTATAAGAGTGATTTTTGCAAATTATCGTCGTACTCTCAAACCAGGATTCCCGGGACTACGCGATCAGTTCCTACAAGTTACATTGGTCCCGTGCGAGGTGTTCGTGCCTCCTACGGGGTCGTTTGGGGGCTGGTTTGGGTTTTCACCCCTTAATGGCCTATTTTCAAGTCTAAGTGTGATTTTTGATAATTATCGCCATACTCTCAAACCGGGACACTCGGGACTACACGTTCAGTTCTTATGAGTTACATTGGTCCCGTGCGAGGTGTTCGTGCCTCCTATGGGCTCGTTTGGGGGCTGGTTCGGGTTTTCACCCCTTAACAACCTGTTTTCAAGTCTAAGTGTGATTTTTGCAAATTATCGTCTTACTCTCAAACCGGGAGTTCCGGGACTACGCGGTCAGTTCCTACAAGTTACATTGGTCCCATGCGAGGTGTTCGTACCGGCTACGGGGTCGTTTGGGGTCTGGTTCGGGTTTTCACCCCTTAACGGCCTATTTTCAAGTCTAAGTGTGATTTTTGCATATTATCGGCATACTCTTAAGCCGGGAGTCCCGGGACTACGCGATCATTTCTTATAAGTTACATTGGTCCCGTACGAGGTGTTAGTGCCTCGTACGGGGTCGTCTGGGGCTGGTTCAGGATTTCACCCCTTAATGGCCTATTTTCAAGTCTAAGTTGATTTTTGCAAATTCAGGTCATACTCTCAAACCGGGAGTCTCGAGACTACGTGGTCAGTTCCTACAAGTTACATTTGTCCCGTGCGAGGTGTTCATGCCTCCTACGGTCGTTCGGGGACTGGTTTGGGTTTTCACCCCTTAATGGCTTGTTTTCAAGTCTAAGTGTGATTTTTGCAAATTATCACCATACTCTCAAAACCGGGATTCCCGGGACTACGCGGTCAGTTCCTACAAGTTACATTGGTCCTGTGCGAGGTGTTCGTGCCTCCTACGGGGTCGTTTGGGGGCTGGTTTGGGTTTTCACCCCTTAACGGCCTGTTTTCAAGTCTAAGTGTGATTTTTGGAGATTAACGTCATACTCTAAAATTGGGAGACTCGGGACTACGCAGTCAGTTCCTACGAGTTACATTGGTCCCGTGCGAGGTGTTCATGCCTCCTACGGGGTCGTTTGGGGGCTGGTTCGGGTTTACACCCCTTGACGACCTGTTTTCAAGTCTAAGCGTGATTTTTGCCAATTATCGTCTTACTCTCAAACCGGGATTCCCGGGACTAAGCGGTGAGTTCCTACAAGTTACATTGGTCCCTTGCGAGGTGTTCGTACCTCCTACGGGGGGTTTGGGGCTGCTTCGAGTTTTCACCCCTTAACAGCCTATTTTTAAGTTTAAGTGTTATTTTAGCAAATTATCGCCATACTTTAATATCGAGAGTCCTGGACTACGCGGTCAGTTCCTACAAGTACATTGGTCCGCTACGAGGTGTTCGTGCTTCCTACGGGGTCGTTTGGGTCCTGGTTCGGGTTTTCACCCCTTAACGGACTGTTTCAAGTCAAAGTGTGATTTTCTCAAATTATTGTCATACTCTCATACCGAGAGTCCCGATACTACTCGGTCAGTTCCTACAAGTTACATTGGTCCCCTACGAGGTGTTCGTGCCACCTACGGGGGGTTTGGGGCCAGTTCGGGTTTTCACCCCTTAACGGCCTATTTTCAAGTCAAAGTGTGATTTTTGAAAATTATCGTCCTACTCTCAAACCAGGATTCCCGGGACTACGCGATCATTTAGTAAAAGTTACATTGGTCCCGTGCGAGGTGTTCGTGCCTCCTACGGGGTCGTTTGGGGGCTAGTTCGGGTATTCACCCCTTAACGGTCTGTTTTTAATTCTAAGTGTGATTTTAGCAAATTATCGTCATACTCTCATATTGAGAGTCCAGGGAATACGCGATCAGTTCCTACAACTTACATTGGTCCCCTACGAGGTATTCGTGCCTCCTACGGGGTCGTTTAGGGGCTGGTTCTGGTTTTCATCCCTTAACGGCCTGTTTTCAAGTCTAAGTGTGATTTTTACAAATTATTGTCGTACTCTCATACCGGTTGTCCCGGGGCTACGCGGTCAATTCCTTCAAGTTACATTGGTCCCCTACGAGGTGTTCGTGCCACCTACGGGGTCGTTTGGGGGCTGGTTCCTGTTTTCACCCCTTAACGGCCTGTTTTCAAGTCTAAGTGTGATCTTTTTAAATTCGGTTCATACTCTCAAATCGGGAGTCCTGGGACTACGCGGTCAATAGCTACAAGTTACATTATTCTCGTCCGACATGTCCGTGCCTCCTACGGGGTCCTTTGGGGACTAGTTCGGGTTTTCACACCTTAACGGCCTGTTTTCAAGTCTAAGAGTGATTTTTGCAAATAATCGTCATACTCTCAAATCGGGATTCCCAGGACTATGCGGTCAGTTACTACAAGTTACATTTGTCCCGTGCGAAATGTTTGTGCCTCCTATGGGGTCGTTTGGGGGAGGGTTTGGGTTTTCACCCCTTAACGGCCTGTTTTCAAGTCTAATTGTGATTTTTGCAAATTATCGTCATACTCTCAAACCGGGAGACCCGGGACAACGCGGTCCATTCTTACGAGTTACATTGGTCCCGTGCGAGGTGTTCATGCCTCCTACAGGGTCGTTTGGGGGATGCTTCGGGTTTTCACCCCTTAACGACCTGTTTTCAAGTCTAAGTCTGATTTTTGCAAATTATCGTCTTACTCTCAAACCGGGAGTCCCGGGACTACGCGGTCAATTGCTACAAGTTACATTGGTCCCGTGCGAGGTGTTTGTATCTCCTACGATGTCGTTTCGGGGCTAGTTCTGGTTTTCACCCCTTAACGGCCTGTTTTCAAGTCTAAGTGTGATTTTTGTAAATTCGGGTCATACTCTCAAACCGGGAGTCCCAGGACTACGCAGTCAGTTGCTACAAGTTACATTTGTCCCGTGCGAGGTGTTCGTGCCTCCTACAGGGTCGTTTGGGGACTAGTTCGGGTTTTCACCCCTTAACGGCCTTTTTTCAAGTCCAAGTGTGATTTTTTGCAAATTGTCATCATACTCTCAAACCGGGTTTCCCGGGACTACGCTGTCAGTTCCTACAAGTTACATTGGTCCCGTGCGAGGAGTTTGTTCCTCCTACGGGGTCGTTTGGGGGCTGGTTTGGATTTTCACCCCTTAACAGTCTGTTTTCAAGTCTTACTGTGATTTTTGCAAATTATCATCATTCTATAAAACTGGGAGACCCGGGACTACGCGGTCAGATCCTATGAGTTACATTTGTCCCCTATGAGGTGTTCGTGCCTCTTACGGGGTCGTTTTGGGGCTGGTTCGGGTTTTCACCCCTTAACGGCCTTTTTTCAAGTCTAAGTGTGATTTTTACAAATTATCGTCATACTCTAATATCAGGAGTCCCAAGACTACGCGGTCAGTTCTTACAAGTTACATTTGTCCCCTACGAGGTCTTCATGCCTCCTACGGGGTCGTTTAGGGGCTGGTTCGGGTTTTCATCCCTTAACGGCCTGTTTTCAAGTCTAAGTGTTATTTTTGCAAATTCGGGTCATACTCTCAAACCGGGAGTCCCGGCACTACGCGATCAGTTACTATAAGTTACATTGGTCCCGTGCGATGTGTTCGTGCCTCCTACGGGGTCGTTTGGGGACTGGTTCGGGTTTTCACCCCTTAACGGCCTGTTTTTAAGTCTAAATGTGATTTTAGCAAATTATCGTCATACTCTCAAACCGGGATTCTCGAGACTACGCGGTCAGTTCCTACAAGTTACATTAGTCCCGTGCGAGGACTTTGTGCCTCCTACGGGGTCGTTTGGGGGCTGGTTTGGGTTTTCACCCCTAAACGGCATGTTTTCAAATCTATGTGTGATTTTTGTAAATTATCGTCATACTCTCAAACCGGGAGACTCAGGACTAGGCGGTCAGTTCCTACGAGTTATATTGGTCCCATGCGAGGTGTTCGTGCCTCCCACGGGGTCGTTTGGGTGCTGGTTCGGGTTTTCACCCCTTAACGGCCTGTTTTCAAGTCAAAGTGTGATTTTATCAAATTATTGTCATACTCTCATACCGAGAGTCCCGGGATTACTCGGTCGATTCCTACAAGTTACATTGGTCCCCTACGAGGTGTTCGTGCCTCCTACGGGGTCGTTTGGCGGATGGTTCGGGTTTTCACCCCTTAATGGCCTGTTTTCAATTCTAAGTGTGATTTTTACAAATTATTGTCGTACTCTCATACCGGGAGTCCCGGGGCTACGCGGTCAGTTCCTACAAGTTACATTGGTCCCCTACGAGGTGCTCGTGCCACCTACGGGGTCATTTGGGGACTGGTTCGTGTTTTCACCCCTTAACGACCTGTTTTCAAGTCTAAGTGTGATCTTTTCGAATTCGGGTCATACTCTCAAATCGAGAGTCCCGGTACTACGCGGTCAGTAGCTACAAGATACATTATTCCCGTGCGAGATATTCGTGCCTCCTACGGGGTCGTTTGGGGACTAGTTCGGGTTTTCACACCTTAACGGCCTGTTTTCAAGTCTAAGAGTGATTTTTGCAAATTATCGTCATACTCTCAAATCGGGATTCCCAGGACTACGCGGTTAGTTCCTACAAGTTACATTTGTCCCGTGCGAAATGTTCGTGCCTCCTACGGGGTCGTTTGGGGGCGGGTTTGGGTTTTCACCCCTTAACGGCCTGTTTTCAAGTCTAATTGTGATTTTTGCAAATTATCGTCATACTCTCAAACCGGGAGACTCGGGACTAGGCGGTCAGTTCCTACTAGTTATATTGGTCCCATGCGAGGTGTTCGTGCCTCCCACGGGGTCGTTTGGGTGCTAGTTCGGGTTTTCACCCCTTAACGGCCTGTTTTCAAGTCTAAGTGTGATTTTTGCAAATTATCGTCATACTCTCATACCGAGAGTCCCGTTACTACGCGATCAGTTCCTACAAGTTACATTGGTCCCCTACGAGGTGTTCGTGCCTCCTACGGGGTCGTTTGTGGGCTGGTTCGGGTTTTCACCCCTTAACGGCCTGTTTTCAAGTCTAAGTGTGATTTTTACAAATTATCATCATACTCTCATAGTGGGAGTCCCGGGACTATGCTGTCAATTCCTACAAGTTACATTGGTCCCCTACGAGGTGTTCGTTCCTCCTACGGGGTCGTTTGGGGGATGGTTCATGTTTTCACCCCTTAAAGGCATGTTTTCTAGTCTAAGTGTATTTGTGCAAATTTGGGCCATACTCTCAAACCGAGAGTATCGGGGCTACGTGGTCAGTTTTTACCAGTTACATTGGTCCCGTGTGAGATGTTCGTGCCTCGTACAGGGTCGTTCGGGGACTGGTTCGGGTTTTCACCCCTTAACGGCCTGTTTTCAAGTCTAAGTTTGATTCTTGCAAATTTTCGTCATACACTCAAACCGGGATTCCCGAGACTACGCGATCAGTTCCTACGAGTTACATTGGCCTCGTGCGAGGTGTTCGTGCCTCCTAAGGGGTCGTTTGGGGGCTGGTTCAGGTTTTCACCCCTTAACGGCCTGTTTTCAAGTCTAACTATTATTTTTGGAAATTATCATCATACTCCAAAACCGGGAGTCCCGGGACTACGCGGTCAGTTCCTACAAGTTACATTGGTCTCGTGCGAGGTGTTCGTGCCTCCTACGGGGTCGTTTGGGGGCAGGTTAGGGTTTTCAACCCTTAACGGCCTATTTTCAAGTTTAAGTGTGATTTTTACAAATTATTGTCATACTTTCATACCGGGAGTCTCGGACTACGCGATCAGTTCCTACAAGTTACATTGGTCCCCTACGAGGTGATCGTGCCTCCT
This sequence comes from Sambucus nigra, assembly GCA_949130495.1. Lineage (NCBI taxonomy): Eukaryota > Viridiplantae > Streptophyta > Magnoliopsida > Dipsacales > Adoxaceae > Sambucus > Sambucus nigra. Next base: position 342,546,564 of record OX422207.1, on the reverse strand, counting down.
ATGGGGTCGTTTAGGGGTTGGTTCGGGTTTTCACCCCTTAACGGCCTGTTTTCAAGTCTAAGTGTGATTTTTGCAAATTCGGGCCATACTCTCAAACCGGGAGTCCCGGGACTACGCAGTCAGTTGCTACAAGTTACATTGGACCCATGCGAGGTGTTCGTTCCTCCTACGGGGTCATTTGGGGACTGGTTCGGGTTTTCACCCCTTAACGGCCTGTGTTTCAAGTCTTGGTGTGATTTTCACAAATTATCGTCATACTCTCAAACCGGGATTCCCGGGACTACGCGGTCAGTTCCTACAAGTTACATTGGTCCCGTGCGAGGTGTTTGTGCCTCTGACGGGATCGTTTGAGGGCTGGTTTGGGTTTTCACCCCTTAACGACCTCTTTTCAGGTCTAAGTGTGATTTTTGCAAATTATCATCACACTCTCAAAATGGGAGACCCGGGACTACGCGGTCAGTTCCTACGAGTTACATTGGTCCCGTGCGAGGTGTTCATGCCTCCTACGGGGTCGTTTCGGTGCTGGTTCGGGTTTTCACCACTTAATGGACTGTTTTCAAGTTTAAGTGTGATATTTGCAAAATATCATCTTACTCTCAAATCGGGAGTCCCGAGACTACGCGGTCACTTCTTACAAGTTGCACTGGTCCAATGCGAGGTGTTCGTGCCTCCTACGGGGGGTTTGGGGGTTGGTTCGGGTTTTCACCCCTCAACGGCTTGGTTTCTTATCTAAGGGTGATTTCAGCAAATTATCGTCATACTCTCAAACCCGGAGTCCCGAGACTACGCTGTCAGTTCCTAAATTTACATTGGTCCTGTGCGAGGTGTTAGTGACTCCGACGGGGTCGTTTGGGGGCTGGTTCGGGTTTTTACCACTTAACGGCCTATTTTCAAGTCTAAGTGTGATTTTAGTAAATTATTGTCATACTCTCATACCGAGAGTCCCAGGACTACGCGGTCAGTTCCTACAAGTTACATGGTCCCCTACAAGGTGTTCGTGCCTCCTACGGGAGGTTTGGGGGCTGGTTCGGGTTTTCACCCCTTAACGGTCTGTTTTAAAATCTTAGTGTGATTTTTGGAAATAATCGTCATACTCTCAAATCGAGAGTCCCAGGACTACGCAGTCAGTTCCTAAAAGTTACATTGGTCCCGTGTGAGGTGTTCCTGCCTCCAACGGGGTCGTTTGGGGGTTGGTTCGGGTTTTCATCCCTTAATGGGCTGTTTTTAAGTCTAAGTGTGATTTTTAAATATTATTGTCATACACTCATACCGGGAGTCTCGGGACTACGCGGTCAGTTCCTACAAGTTACATTGGTCCCCTACGAGGTGTTCGTGCCTCCTACGGGGTCGTTTGGGGGCTGGTTTGGGTTTTCACCCCTTAACAACCTATTTTCAAGTCTAAGTGTGATTTATGCAAATTCGGGTCATACTCTCAAACCGGGAGTCCCGGGACTACGCGGTCAGCTGCTACAAGTTACATTGGTCCCGCACGAGGTGTTCGTGCCTCCTACGGGGTCGTTTGGGGACTGGTTCGGGTTTTCACCCCTTAACGGCCTATTTTCAAGTCTAAGTGTGATTTTTGCCAATTATAGTCATACTCTCAAACTGAGATTCCCGGGACTACGCGGTCAGTTCCAACGAGTTACATTGGTGTCGTGCGAGGTGTTCATGCCTCCTACGAGGTCGTTTGGGGGTTGGTTTGGGTTTTCACTCCTTAACGGCCTATTTTCAAGTCTAAGTGTGATTTTTACAAATTATCGTCATACTCAAAAACCGGGAGACTCGGGACTACGCGATCAGTTCCTAGGTGTTACATTGGTCCCGTGCGAGGTATTCGTGCCTCCTATGGGGTCGTTTGGGGGCTGGTTCGGGTTTTCACCCCTTAATGGCCTATTTTCAAGTCAAGGTGTGATTTTTGTAAATTATCGTCATACTCTAAAACTGGGAGACCTGGGACTGCGCGGTCAGTTCCTACGAGTGACATTGGTCCCGTGCGAGGTGTTCGTGCCTCCTACGGGGTCTTTTGGGGGCTGGCTCGGGTTTTCACCCCTTAACGGCCTGTTTTCAAGTCAAAGTATGATTTTTGCAAATTATCGTCATACTCTCAAACCGGGAGGCCCGGGAATACACAGTAAGTTCCTACAAGTTACATTGGTCCCGTGCGAGGTGTTTGTGCCTCCTACAGGGTCGTTTGGAGGCTGGTTCGGATTTTCACCTCTTAACGGCCTGTTTTCTAGTTTAAGTGTGATTTTAGCAAATTATCGTCATACTTTAATACCGAGAGTCCCGGGACTACGCGGTCAGTTCCTACAAGTTACATTGGTCCCCTACGAGGTGTTCGTGCCTCCAACAAGGTCGTTTGGGGGCTGGTTCGGGTTTTCACCCCTTAACGGCCTGTTTTCAAGTCTAAGTGTGATTTTTGCAAATTATTGTCATACTCTCATACCGGGAGTCTCGTTACTACGTGGTCAGTTCCTTCAAGTTACATTGGTACCCTACGAGGTGCTCGTGCCTCCTACGGTGTCGTTTGGGGGCTGGTTCGAGTTTTAACCCCTTAACGGCCTATTTTCAAGTCTAAGTGTGATTTTTGAAAATTCGGGTCATACTCTCAAACCGCGAGTCCTGGGACTACGGGGTCAGTTGCTACAAGTTACATTGGACCCGTGTGAGGTGTTCGTGCCTCTTACGGGGTCGTTTGGGGACTGGTTAGGGTTTTCACCACTTAACGTCCTGTTTTCAAGTCTAAGTCTGATATTTACCAATTATTGTCATACCCTCATATCGGGAGTCTCGGGACTACACGGTCAGTTCCTATAAGTTACATTGGTACCCTACGAGGTGCTCGTGCCTCCTACGGTGTCGTTTAGGGGCTGGTTCGGGCTTTCTCCCCTTAATGGCCTGTTTTCAAGTCTAAGTGTGATTTTCACAAATTCGGGTCATACTGTCAAACCGGGAGTCCTGGGACTACGCGGTCAGTTGCTAAAAGTTACATTGGACCCGTGCGAGGTGTTCGTACCTCCTACGGGGTCGTTTGGGAACTGGTTCGGGTTTTCACCCCTTAACGGCCTGTTTTCAAGTCTAAGTGTGATTTTTGCAAATTATCGTCATACTCTCAAACCGGGATTCTCGGGACTACGCGATCAGTTCCTACAAGTTACATTGGTCCCGTGCGAGGTGTTCGTGCCTCCTATGGGGTCGTTTGGGGGCTGCTTGGGTTTTCACCCCTTAACGGCCTATTTTCAAGTCTAAGTGTGACTTCTGCAAATTATCGTCATACTCTCAAACTGGGAGACCCGGGACTATGCGGTCAGTTAATACGAGTTACATTGGTCCCGTGCGAGGTGTTCATGCCTCCTACGGGGTCGTTTCAACGCTGGTTCGGGTTTTCACCCCTTAACGGCATGTTTTCAAGTCTAAGTGTTACTGTTGCAAATTATCATCTTACTCTCAAACCGGGAGTCCCGGGACTACGCGGTCCCTTCCTATAATTTACATTGGTCCCATGCGAGGTGTTCGTGCCTCCTACGGGCGTTTGGGGGCTGGTTCGGGTTTTCACACGTTAACGGCTTGTTTTCAAGTCTAAGTGTGATTTTAGCAAATTATCATCATACTCTCAAACCGTGAGTCCCGAGACTACGCGGTCAGTTCCTACAAGTTACATTGGTCCTGTGCGACGTGTTAGTGCCTCCGACGGGGTCGTTTGGGGGCTGGTTCGGGTTTTTACCCCTTAACGGCCTGTTTTCAAGTCTAAGTGTGATTTTAGCAAATTATAGTCATACTCTCATATCGAGAGTCTCGGGACTACGCGGTCTATTTCTACAAGTTACATTGGTCCGCTACAAGGTGTTCGTGCCTCCTACGGTATCGTTTGGGGGCTGGTTCGAGTTTTCACCCCTTAACGGCCTGTTTTCAAGTCTAAGTGTGATTTTTACAAATTATTTTCATACTCTCATACTGGGAGCGCTGGGACTACGCGGTCAGTTCCTACAAGTTACACTGGTCCCCTACGAGGTGTTCGTGCCTCCTACGGGGTCGTTTGGGGGCTGGTTCGGGTTTTCACCCCTTAATGGCCAATTTTCAAGTTTAAGTGTTATTTTAGAAAATTATCATCATACTCTAATATCGAGAGTCTCGGGACTACGCGGTCAGTTCCTATAAGTTACATTGGTCCCCTACGAGGTGTTCGTGCCTCCTACGGGGTTGTTTAGCTGGTTCGGGTTTTCCCCCCTTAACGGCCTGTTTCAAGCCTAAGTGTGATTTTCACAAATTATCCTCATACTCTAATACCGAGAGTCCCGGGACTATGCGGTCAGTTCCTATAAGTTACATTGGTCCGCTACAAGGTGTTCGTGCCTCCTACGGGGGGTTTGGGGGCCGGTTCGGGTTTTCACCCCTTAACGGCCTGTTTTCAAGTCTAAGTGTGATTTTTACAAATTCAGGTCATACACTCAAACCGAGAGTCTTGGGACTACGCGGTCAGTTCCTACAAGTTACATTTGTCCCGTGCGAGGTGTTCATGCCTCCTACGGGGTCCTTTGGGGGCTGGTTTGGGTTTTCACCCCTTAACGGCCTATTTTCAAATCTAAGTGTGATTCTTACAAATTATCGTCATACTCTCATACCGGGAGTCCCGGGACTACGTGGTCAGTTCCTACAAGTTACATTGGTGCCCTACGAGGTATCCGTACCTCCTACGGGGTCGTTTGGGGGTTGGTTCGGGTTTTCACCCCTTAACAGCCTGTGTTTGAATACTAAGTGTGATTTTTGCAAATTATCGTCTTACTCTCAAACCGGGAGTCCCGGGACTACGCGGTCAGTTCCTACAAGTTACATTGGTCCCTTGCAAGGTGTCCATGCCTCCTACGGGGGGTTTGGGGTTGGTTCGAGTTTTCACCCCTTAACGGCCTGTTTTTAAGTCTAAGTATGATTTTTACAAATTATCGTCATACTCTCAAATCGGGAGTCCAGGAACTACGCAGTCTATTCCTAAAAGTTACATTGGTCCCGTAAGAGGTGTCCGTGCCTCCTACAGGGTCGTTTGGAGGCTGGTTCGGGTTTTCACCCCTTAACGGCCTGTTTTCAAGTTTTAGTGTTATTTTAGCAAATTATCGTCATACTCTAATATCGAGAGTCCCGGGACTACGCGGTCAGTTCCTACAAGTTACATTGGTCCCCTACGAGGTGTTCGTGCCTCCTACGTGGTCGTTTGGGTCGGGGTTCGAATTTTCACCCCTTAACGGCCTGTTTTCAAGTCAAAGTGTGATTTTCACAAATTATTGTCATACTCTCATACCGAGAGACCAGGGACTATGCGGTCAGTTCCTATAAGTTACATTGGTCCCCTACGAGGTGTGCGTGCCTCCTACGAGGGGTTTGGGGGCCGGTTTGGGTTGTCACCCCTTTACGGCCCCGTTTTCAAGTCTAAGTGTGATTTTTGCAAATTCAGGTCATACACTCAAACCGGGAGTCCCGGGACTACGCGGTCAGCTCCAACAAGTTACATTTGTCCCGTGCGAGGTGTTCAAGCCTCCTACGGGGTCGTTTGGTGACTGGTTCCGGTTTTCACCCCTTAACGGCCTGTTTTCAAGTATAAGTGTGATTTTTGCTAATTATCGTCATACTCTGAAATTGGGATTCCCGGGACTACGCGGTCAGTTCCTACAAGTTACATTGGTCCCGTGCGAGGTGTTCGTGCTTCCGACGGGGTAATTTGGGGGCTGGTTTGGGTTTTCACCTCTTAACGGCATGTTTTCATGTCTAGGTGTGATTTTTACAAATTATCATCATACTCTAAAACCGGGAGACCCGGGACTACGCGGTCAGTTCCTACGAGTTACATTGGTCCCGTGCGAGGTGTTCGTGCCTCCTACGGGGTCGTTTGGGGGCCGGTTCGGGTTTTTGCCCCTTAACGGCCTATTTTCAAGTCAAGCTGTGATTTTTGCAAATTATTGTCATACTCTCATACCGGGAGTCCCGGGACTACGCGGTCAGTTCCTACAAGTTACATTGGTCCCCTATGAGGTGTTCGTGCCTCATACGGGGGGTTTGGGGGTTTGTTCGGGTTTTCAACCTTTAACGGCCTGTTTTCAAGTCTAAGTGTGATATTGGCAAATTATTGTAATACTCTCAAACCGGGAGTCTCAGGAGTACATTGGTCCCGTACGAGGTGTCCGTTCCTCCTAAAGGGTCGTTTGGAGGCTGGTTCGGGTTTTCACATCTTAACGGCCTGTTTTCAAGTTTAAGTGTGATTTTAGCAAATTATCATCATACTCTAATACCGAGAGTCCCGGGACTACGCGGTCAGTTGCTACAAGTTACATTGGTCCCCTACGAGGTGTTTGTGCCTCCTACGGGGTCGTTTGGGTCCTGGTTCGGGTTTTCACCCCTTAACGGCCTGTTTTCAAGTCTAAGTGTGATTTTTACAAATTATTGTCATACTCTCATACCGGGAGTCCCGGGACTACGCGGTGAGTTCCTATAAGTTACATTTGTCCCGTACGAGGTATCCGTTCCTCCTACACGGTCGTTTGGAGGCTGGTTCGGGTTTTCACCTCTTAACGGCCTGTTTTCAAGTTTAAGTGTGATTTTAGCAAATTATCATCATACTCTAATACCGAGAGTCCCGGGACTACGCGATCAGTTCCTACAAGTTACATTGGTCCCATACGAGGTGTTCGTGCCTCCTACGGGGTCGTTTGGGTCATGGTTCGGGTTTTCACCCCTTAACGGCCTGTTTTCAAGTCTAAGTGTGATTTTTACAAATTATTGTCATACTCTCATACCGGGAGTCCCGGGACTATGCGGTCAGTTCCTACAAGTTACATTGGTTCCCTACGAGGTGTTCGTGCCTCATACGGGGGGTTTGGCGGTTGGTTCGGGTTTTCACCCATTAACGGCCTGTTTTCAAGTCTAAGTGTGATTTTTGCAAATTATTGTCATACTCTTAAACCGGGAGTCCTGGGACTACGCGACCATTTAGTAGAAGTTACATTGGTTCCGTGCGAGGTGTTCGTACCTCCTACGGGGACGTTTGGGGGTTGGTTCGGGTTTTCACCCCTTAACGGCCTGTTTTCAATTCTAAGTGTGATTTTAGCAAGTTATCATCATACTCTCATACCGAGAGTCCCAGAACTACGCTGTCAGTTCCTACAAGTTACATTGGTCCCATACGAGGTGTTCGTGCCTCCTACGGGGTCGTTTGGCGGCTAGTTTGGGTTCTCACCCTTTAACGGCCTATTTTCAAGTCTAAGTGTGATTTTTACAAATTATTGCATACTCTCATACCGGGAGTCCCGGGACTACGCGGTCAGTTCCTACAAGTTACAATGGTCCCCTACGAGGTGTTCGTGCCTCCTACTGGGTCGTTTGGGGGCTGGTTCGGGTTCTCACCCCTTAACGTCCTATTTTCAAGTCTAAGTGTAATTTTTTCAAATTCGGATCATACTCTCAAACCGGGAGTCCCGGGACTACGCGGTCAGTTGCTACAAGTTACATTGGTCCCCGTGCGAGATGTTCGTGTCTCCTACGGGGTCGTTTGGTTACTAGTTCGGGTTTTCACACCATAACGGCCTGTTTTCAAGTCTAAGAGTGATTTTTGCAAATTATCATCATACTCTCAAATCGGGATTCCTGGGACTACGGGGTCAGTTCCTATAAGTTACATTTGTCCCGTGTGAGGTGTTCGTGCCTCCTACGGGGTCGTTTGGGGGCGGGTTTGGGTTTTCACCCCTTAATGACCTGTTTTCAAGTCTAAGTGTGATTTTTGCAAATTATCGTCATATCCTCAAACCGGGAGACACGAGACAACGCGGTCAGTTACTACGAGTTACATTGGTCCTGTGCGAGGTGTTCATGCCTCCTACGGGGTCGTATGGGGGCTGGTTCCGGTTTTCACCCCTTAACGGCCTGTTTTCAAGTCTAAGTGTGATTTTTGCAAATTATCGTCTTACTCTCAAACTGAGAGCACCTGGACTACGGGGTCAGTTCCTACAAGTTACATTGGTCCCATGCGAGGTGTTTGTGCCTCCTACTGGGGGTTTGGTGGTTGGTTCGTGTTTTCAACCCTTAACGGCCTATTTTGAAGTCCAAGTGTGATTTTTGTAAATTATCGTCATACTCTCAAACCGGGAGTCCCAGGACTACACGGTCACTTCCTACAAGTTACATTGGTCCCGTGCGAGGTGTTCGTTCCTCCTACGGGGTCGGTTGGGGGCTGGTTCAGGTTTTCACCATTTAACGTCCTATTTTCAAGTCTAAGTGGGATTTTTGAAAATCCGGGTCATACTCTCAAACCGGAAGTCCCGGGACTACGTCGTCAGTTGCTACAAGTTACATTGGTCCCGTGCGAGGTGTATGTGCCTCCTACGAGGTCGTTTCGGGACTAGTTCGGGTTTTCACCCCTTAACGGCCTGTTTTCAAGTCTAAGTGTGATTTTTGCAAATTATCACCGTACTCTCAAACTAGGATTCCTGGGACTACGCGGTCAGTTCCTACAAGTTACAATGGTCCCGTGCGAGGTGTTCGTGCCTCCTACGGGGTCGTTTGGGCGCTAGTTTGGGTTTTCACCCCTTAACGCCCTATTTTCAAGTCTAAGTGTCATTTTTGCAAATTATCATCATACTCTCAAACCGGATGACCCGGGACTACGCGGTCAGTTCTTACGAGTTACATTGGTCCCGTGCGAGGTGTTCGTGCCTCCTATGGGCTCGTTTGGGGGCTGGTTCGGGTTTTCACCCCTTAACGGCCTGTTTTCAAGTCTAAGTGTGATTTTTGAAAATTATTGTCTTACTCTCAAACCGGGAGTCCCGGGACTACGCGGTCAGTTCCTACAAGTTACATTGGTCCCATGCGAGGTGTTCGTGCCTCCTACAGGGTCGTTTGGGGTCTGGTTCGGGTTTTCACCCCTTAACGACCTATTTTCAAGTCTAAGTGTGGTTTTTGGAAATTATCGTCATACTCTCAAACCGGGAGTCCCCGGACTACGCAGTCAGTTCCTATAAGTTATATTTGTCCCGTGCGAGGTGTTCATGCCTCCTACGGGGTCGTTTGGGGACTGGTTCGGGTTTTCACCCCTTAACGGCCTGTTATCAAGTCTAAGTGTGATTTTTGCAAATTATCACCATACTCTCAAACCGGGATTCCCGTGACTACGCGGTCAGTTCCTACAAGTTACATTGATCCCGTGTGAGGTGTTCGTGCCTCCTACGGGGTCGTTTGGGGGCTGGTTTGGGTTTTTACCCCTTAACGGCCTGTTTTCAAGTCTAAGTGTGATTTTTTGAAATTATCATCATACTCTAAAATTGGGAGACTCGGGACTACGCGGTCAGTTCCTACGAGTTACATTCGTCCCGTACGAGGTGTTCATGCCTCCTACGAGGTCGTTTGGGGGTGGGTTCGGATTTACACCCCTTGACGGCCTGTTTTCAAGTCTAAGTGTGATTTTTGGAAATTATCGTCTTACTCTAAAACCGGGAGTCCCGGGACTACGCGGTCAGTTCCTACAAGTTACATTGGTCCCTTGCGAGGTGTTCGTGCCTCCTATGGGGGGTTTGGGGCTGCTTCGAGTTTTCACCCCTTAACGGCCTATTTTTAAGTTTAAGTGTTATTTTAGCAAATTATCATCATACTCTAATATCGAGAGTCCCGGGACTACGCGGTCAGTTCCTAAAAATTTACATTGGTCCCCTACGAGGTGTTCATGCCTCCTACGGGGTCGTTTGGGGACTGGTTCGGGTTTTCACCCCTTAACGGCCCATTATCAAGTCTAAGTGTGATTTTTTGAAATTATCATCATACTCTAAAATTGGGAGACTCGGGACTACGCGGTCAGTTCCTACGAGTTACATTGGTCCCGTACGAGGTGTTCGTGCCTCCTACGGGGTCGTTTGGGGGTGGGTTCGGATTTACACCCCTTGACGGCCTGTTTTCAAGTCTAAGTGTGATTTTTGGAAATTATCGTCTTACTCTCAAACCGGGAGTCCCGGGACTACGCGGTCAGTTCCTACAAGTTACATTGGTCCCTTGCGAGGTGTTCGTGCCTCCTATGGGGGGTTTGGGGCTGCTTCGAGTTTTCACCCCTTAACGGCCTATTTTTAAGTTTAAGTGTTATTTTAGCAAATTATCGTCATACTCTAATATCGAGAGTCCCGGGACTACGCGATCAGTTCCTAAAAATTTACATTGGTCCCCTACGAGGTGTTCATGCCTCCTACGGGGTCGTTTCGGTCCTGGTTCGGGTTTTCACCCCTTAACGGCCTGTTTTCAAGTTAAAGTGTGATTTTATCAAATTATTGTCATACTCTCATACCGAGAGTCCCGGGATTACTCGGACGATTCCTACAAGTTACATTGGTCCCCTACGATGTGTTCGTGCCTCCTACGGGGTCGTTTGGCGGATGGTTCGGGTTTTCACCCCTTAATGGCTTGTTTTCAATTCTAAGTGTGATTTTTACAAATTATTGTCGTACTCTCATACCGGGAGTCCCGGGGCTACGCGGTCAGTTCCTACAAGTTACATTGGTCCCCTACGAGGTGCTCGTGCCACCTACGGGGTCGTTTGGGGACTGGTTCGTGTTTTCACCCCTTAACGGCCTGTTTTCAAGTCTAAGTGTGATCTTTTCGAATTCGGGTCATACTCTCAAATCGAGAGTCCCGGTACTACGCGGTCAGTAGCTACAAGTTACATTATTCCCGTGCGAGATATTCGTGCCTCCTACGGGGTCGTTTGGGGACTAGTTCGGGTTTTCACACCTTAACGGCCTGTTTTCAAGTCTAAGAGTGATTTTTGCAAATTATCGTCATACTCTCAAATCGGGATTCCCAGGACTACGCGGTTAGTTCCTACAAGTTACATTTGTCCCGTGCAAAATGTTCGTGCCTCCTACGGGGTTGTTTGGGGGCGGGTTTGGGTTTTCACCCCTTAACGGCCTGTTTTCATGTCTAATTGTGATTTTTGCAAATTATCGTCATACTCTCAAACCGGGAGACCTGGGACAACGCGGTATGTTCCTACGAGTTACATTGGCCCAGTGCGAGGTGTTCATGCCTCCTACAAGGTCGTTTGGGGGTTGCTTCGGGTTTTCACCCCTTAACGGCCTGTATTCATGTTTAAGTATGATTTTTGCAAATTCTCGTCATAATCTCATACCGGGAGTCCCAGGACTACGCGGTCAGTTCCTACAAGTTACATTGGTCCCCTACGAGGTGTTAGTGCCTCCTACGGGGTCGTTTGGTGCTGGTTCGAATTTTCACCCCTTAACGGCCTGTTTTCAAGTCAAAGTGTGATTTTCACAAATTATTGTCATACTCTCATACCGAAAGACCCGGGACTATGCGATCAGTTCCTATAAGTTACATTGGTCCCCTACGAGGTGTGCGTGCCTCCTACGGGGGGTTTGGGGGCCGGTTTGGGTTTTCACCCCTTTACGGCCTATTTTCAAGTCTAAGTGTGATTTTTGCAAATTCAGGTCATACACTCAAACCGAGAGTCCCAGGACTACGCGGTCAGTTCCAACAAGTTACATTTGTCTCGTGCGAGGTGTTTAAGCCTCCTACGGGGTTGTTTGGTGACTGGTTCCGGTTTTCACCCCTTAACGGCCTGTTTTCAAGTCTAAGTGTGATTTTTGCTAATTATCATCATACTCTGAAATTGGGATTCCCGGGACTACGCGGTCAATTCCTACAAGTTACATTGGTCCCGTGCGAGGTGTTCGTGCCTCCGACGGGGTCATTTGGGTGATGGTTTGGGTTTTCACCTCTTAACGGCATGTTTTCAAGTCTAAGTGTGATTTTTACAAATTATCGTCATACTCTAAAACCGGGAGACTCGGGACTACGCGGTCAGTTCCTACGAGTTACATTGGTCCCGTGCGAGGTGTTCGTGCCTCCTACGGGGTCGTTTGGGGGCCGGTTCGGGTTTTTGCCCCTTAACGGCCTATTTTCAAGTCAAACTGTGGTTTTTGCAAATTATTGTCATACTCTCATACCGGGAGTCCCGGGACTACGCGGTCAGTTCCTACAAGTTACATTGGTCCCCTATGAGGTGTTCGTGCCTCATACGGGGGGTTTGGGGGTTTGTTCGGGTTTTCAACCTTTAACGGCCTGTTTTCAAGTCTAAGTGTGATATTGGCAAATTATTGTAATACTCTCAAACCGGGAGTCTCAGGAGTACATTGGTCCCGTACGAGGTGTCCGTTCCTCCTAAAGGGTCGTTTGGAGGCTGGTTCGGGTTTTCACATCTTAATGGCCTGTTTTCAAGTTTAAGTGTGATTTTAGCAAATTATTGTCATACTCTAATACCGAGAGTCCTGGGACTACGCGGTCAGTTGCTACAAGTTACATTGGTCCCCTACGAGGTGTTTGTGCCTCCTACGGGGTCGTTTGGGTCCTGGTTCGGGTTTTCACTCCTTAACGGCCTGTTTTCAAGTCTAAGTGTGATTTTTACAAATTATTGTCATACTCTCATACCGGGAGTCCCGGGACTACGCGGTCAGTTCCTATAAGTTACATTTGTCCCGTACGAGGTGTCCGTTCCTCCTACAGGGTCGTTTGGAGGCTGGTTCGGGTTTTCACCTCTTAACGGCCTGTTTTCAAGTTTAAGTGTGATTTTAGCAAATTATCATCATACTCTAATACCGAGAGTCTCGGGACTACGCGATCAGTTCCTACAAGTTACATTGGTCCCATACGAGGTGTTCGTGCCTCCTACGGGGTCGTTTGGGTCCTGGTTCGGGTTTTCACCCCTTAACGCCCTGTTTTCAAGTCTAAGTGTAATTTTTACAAATTATTGTCATACTCTCATACCGAGAGTCCCGGGACTATGCGGTCAGTTCCTACAAGTTACATTGGTTCCTTACGAGGTGTTCGTGCCTCATACGGGGGGTTTGGGGGTTGGTTCGGGTTTTCACCCATTAACGGCCTGTTTTCAAGTCTAAGTGTGATTTTTGCAAATTATTGTCATACTCTCAAACCGGGAGTCCTGGGACTACGCGACCATTTAGTAGAAGTTACATTGGTTCCGTGCGAGGTGTTCGTACCTCCTACGGGGACGTTTGGGGGTTGGTTCGGGTTTTCACCCCTTAACGGCCTGTTTTCAATTCTAAGTGTGATTTTAGCAAGTTATCGTCATACTCTCATAGCGAGAGTCCCAGGACTACGCGGTCAGTTCCTACAAGTTACATTGGTCCCATACGAGGTGTTCGTGCCTCCTACGGGGTCGTTTGCCGGTTAGTTTGGGTTCTCACCCTTTAACGGCCTATTTTCAAGTCTAAGTGTGATTTTTACAAATTATTGCATACTCTCATACCGGGAGCCCCGGGACTCTGCGGTCAGTTCCTACAAGTTACAATGGTCCCCTACGAGGTGTTCGTGCCTCCTACGGGGTCGTTTGGGGGCTGGTTCGGGTTTTCACCCCTTAACGTCCTATTTTCAAGTCTAAGTGTAATTTTTTCAAATTCGGATCATACTCTCAAATCGGGAGTCCCGGGACTACGCGTTCAGTTGCTACAAGTTACACTGGTCCCCGTGCGAGATGTTCGTGTCTCCTATGGGGTCGTTTGGTTACTAGTTCGGGTTTTCACACCTTAACGGCCTGTTTTCAAGTCTAAGAGTGATTTCTGCAAATTATCATCATACTCTCAAATCGGGATTCCCGGGACTACGCGGTCAGTTCCTATAAGTTACATTTGTCCCGTGTGAGGTGTTCGTGCCTCCTACGGGGTCGTTTGGGGGCGGGTTTGGGTTTTCACCCCTTAATGACCTGTTTTCAAGTCTAAGTGTGATTTTTGCAAATTATCGTCATACCCTCAAACCGGGAGACACGGGACAACGCGGTCAGTTACTACGAGTTACATTGGTCCCGTTCGAGGTGTTCATGCCTCCTACGGGGTCGTATGGGGGCTGGTTCCGGTTTTCACCCCTTAACGGCCTCTTTTCAAGTCTAAGTGTGATTTTTGCAAATTATCGTCTTACTCTCAAACTGAGAGCACCTGGACTACGGGGTCAGTTCCTACAAGTTACATTGGTCCCATGCGAGGTGTTTGTGCCTCCTACGGGGGGTTTGGTGGTTGGTTCGGGTTTTCAACCCTTAACGGCCTATTTTGAAGTCTAAGTGTGATTTTTGTAAATTATCATCATACTCTCAAACCGGGAGTCCCAGGACTACACGGTCACTTCCTACAAGTTACATTGGTCCCGTACGAGGTGTTCGTGCCTCCTACGGGGTCGGTTGGGGGCTGGTTCAGGTTTTCACCATTTAACGTCCTATTTTCAAGTCTAAGTGGGATTTTTGCAAATCCGGGTCATTCTCTCAAACCGGGAGTCCCGGGACTACGTCGTTAGTTGCTACAAGTTACATTGGTCCCGTGCGAGGTGTATGTGCCTCCTACGGGGTCGTTTCGGGACTAGTTCGGGTTTTCACCCCTTAACGGCCTGTTTTCAAGTCTAAGTGTGATTTTTGCAAATTATCGCCGTACTCTCAAACTAGGATTCCAGAGACTACGCGGTCAGTTCCTACAAGTTACATTGGTCCCGTGCGAGGTGTTCGTGCCTCCTACGGGGTCATTTGGGCGCTAGTTTGGGTTTTCACCCCTTAACGCCCTATTTTCAAGTCTAAGTGTCATTTTGGCAAATTATCATCATACTCTCAAACCGGATGACCCGGGACTACGCGGTCAGTTCTTACGAGTTACATTGGTGCCGTGCGAGGTGTTCGTGCCTCCTACGGGGTCGTTTGGTGGCTGGTTTGGGTTTTCACCCCTTAACGGCCTCTATTCATGTTTAAGTATGATTTTTGCAAATTCTCGTCATAATCTCATACCGGGAGTCCCAGGACTACGCGGTCAGTTCCTACAAGTTACATTGGTCCCCTACGAGGTGTTCGTGCCTCCTATGGGGTCGTTTGGGGCTGGTTCGAATTTTCACCCCTTAACGGCCTATTTTCAAGTCAAAGTGTGATTTTAACAAATTATTGTCATACTCTCATACTGGGAGTCCCGGGACTACGCGGTCAGTTCCTACAAGTTACATTGGTCCCCTATGAGGTGTTCGTGCCTCATACGGGGGGTTTGGGGGTTTGTTCGGGTTTTCAACCTTTAACGGCCTGTTTTCAAGTCTAAGTGTGATATTGGCAAATTATTGTAATACTCTCAAACCGGGAGTCTCAGGAGTACATTGGTCCCGTACGAGGTGTCCGTTCCTCCTAAAGGGTCGTTTGGAGGCTGGTTCGGGTTTTCACATCTTAACGGCCTGTTTTCAAGTTTAAGTGTGATTTTAGCAAATTATTGTCATACTCTAATACCGAGAGTCCCGAGACTACGCGGTCAGTTGCTACAAGTTACATTGGTCCCCTACGAGGTGTTTGTGCCTCCTACGGGGTCGTTTGGGTCCTGGTTCGGGTTTTCACCCCTTAACGGCCTGTTTTCAAGTCTATGTGTGATTTTTACAAATTATTGTCATACTCTCATACTGGGAGTCCCAGGACTACACGGTCAGTTCCTATAAGTTACATTTGTCCCGTACGAGGTGTCCGTTCCTCCTACTGGGTCGTTTGGAGGCTGGTTCGAGTTTTCACCTCTTAACGGCCTGTTTTCAAGTTTAAGTGTGATTTTAGCAAATTATCATCATACTCTAATACCGAGAGTCCCGGGACAACGCGATCAGTTCCTACAAGTTACATTGGTCCCATACGAGGTGTTCGTGCCTCCTACGGGGTCGTTTGGGTCCTGGTTCAGGTTTTCACCCCTTAACGGCCTGTTTTCAAGTCTAAGTGTGATTTTTACAAATTATTGTCATACTCTCATACCGGGAGTCCCGGGACTATGCGGTCAGTTCCTACAAGTTACATTGGTTCCCTACGAGGTGTTCGTGCCTCATACGGGGGGTTTGGGGGTTTGTTCGGGTTTTCAACCTTTAACGGCCTGTTTTCAAGTCTAAGTGTGATATTGGCAAATTATTGTAATACTCTCAAACCGGGAGTCTCAGGAGTACATTGGTCCCGTACGAGGTGTCCGTTCCTCCTAAAGGGTCGTTTGGAGGCTGGTTCGGGTTTTCACATCTTAACGGCCTGTTTTCAAGTTTAAGTGTGATTTTAGCAAATTATTGTCATACTCTAATACCGAGAGTCCCGAGACTACGCGGTCAGTTGCTACAAGTTACATTGGTCCCCTACGAGGTGTTTGTGCCTCCTACGGGGTCGTTTGGGTCCTGGTTCGGGTTTTCACCCCTTAACGGCCTGTTTTCAAGTCTATGTGTGATTTTTACAAATTATTGTCATACTCTCATACTGGGAGTCCCAGGACTACACGGTCAGTTCCTATAAGTTACATTTGTCCCGTACGAGGTGTCCGTTCCTCCTACTGGGTCGTTTGGAGGCTGGTTCGAGTTTTCACCTCTTAACGGCCTGTTTTCAAGTTTAAGTGTGATTTTAGCAAATTATCATCATACTCTAATACCGAGAGTCCCGGGACAACGCGATCAGTTCCTACAAGTTACATTGGTCCCATACGAGGTGTTCGTGCCTCCTACGGGGTCGTTTGGGTCCTGGTTCAGGTTTTCACCCCTTAACGGCCTGTTTTCAAGTCTAAGTGTGATTTTTACAAATTATTGTCATACTCTCATACCGGGAGTCCCGGGACTATGCGGTCAGTTCCTACAAGTTACATTGGTCCCCTATGAGGTGTTCGTGCCTCATACGGGGGGTTTGGGGGTTTGTTCGGGTTTTCAACCTTTAACGGCCTGTTTTCAAGTCTAAGTGTGATATTGGCAAATTATTGTAATACTCTCAAACCGGGAGTCTCAGGAGTACATTGGTCCCGTACGAGGTGTCCGTTCCTCCTAAAGGGTCGTTTGGAGGCTGGTTCGGGTTTTCACATCTTAACGGCCTGTTTTCAAGTTTAAGTGTGATTTTAGCAAATTATTGTCATACTCTAATACCGAGAGTCCCGAGACTACGCGGTCAGTTGCTACAAGTTACATTGGTCCCCTACGAGGTGTTTGTGCCTCCTACGGGGTCGTTTGGGTCCTGGTTCGGGTTTTCACCCCTTAACGGCCTGTTTTCAAGTCTATGTGTGATTTTTACAAATTATTGTCATACTCTCATACTGGGAGTCCCAGGACTACACGGTCAGTTCCTATAAGTTACATTTGTCCCGTACGAGGTGTCCGTTCCTCCTACTGGGTCGTTTGGAGGCTGGTTCGAGTTTTCACCTCTTAACGGCCTGTTTTCAAGTTTAAGTGTGATTTTAGCAAATTATCATCATACTCTAATACCGAGAGTCCCGGGACAACGCGATCAGTTCCTACAAGTTACATTGGTCCCATACGAGGTGTTCGTGCCTCCTACGGGGTCGTTTGGGTCCTGGTTCAGGTTTTCACCCCTTAACGGCCTGTTTTCAAGTCTAAGTGTGATTTTTACAAATTATTGTCATACTCTCATACCGGGAGTCCCGGGACTATGCGGTCAGTTCCTACAAGTTACATTGGTTCCCTACGAGGTGTTCGTGTCTCATACAGGGGGTTTGGGGGTTGGTTCGGGTTTTCACCCATTAACGGCCTGTTTTCAAGTCTAAGTGTGATTTTTGCAAATTATTGTCATACTCTCAAACCGGGAGTCCTGGGACTACACGACCATTTAGTAGAAGTTACATTGGTTCCGTGCGAGGTGTTCGTACCTCCTACGGGGACGTTTGGGGGTTGGTTCGGGTTTTCACCCCTTAACGGCCTGTTTTCAATTCTAAGTGTGATTTTAGCAAGTTATCGTCATACTCTCATACCGAGAGTCCCAGGACTACACGGTCAGTTCCTACAAGTTACATTGGTCCCATACGAGGTGTTCGTGCCTCCTACGGTGTCGTTTGGCGGCTAGTTTGGGTTCTCACCCTTTAACGGCCTATTTTCAAGTCTAAGTGTGATTTTTACAAATTATTGCATACTCTCATACCGGGAGTCCCGGGACGACGCGGTCAGTTCCTACAAGTTACAATGGTCCCCTACGAGGTTTTCGTGCCTCCTACGGGGTCGTTTGGGGGCTGGTTCGGGTTTTCACCCCTTAACGTCCTATTTTCAAGTCTAAGTGTAATTTTTTCAAATTCGGATCATACTCTCAAACCGGGAGTCCCGGGACTACGCGGTCAGTTGCTACAAGTTACATTGGTCCCCGTGCGAGATGTTCGTGTCTCCTACGGGGTCGTTTGGTTACTAGTTCGGGTTTTCACACCTTAACGGCCTGTTTTTAAGTCTAAGAGTGATTTTTGCAAATTATCATCATACTCTCAAATCGGGATTCCCGGGACTACGCGGTCAGTTCCTATAAGTTACATTTGTCCCGTGCGAGGTGTTCGTGCCTCCTATGGGGTCGTTTGGGGGCGGGTTTGGGTTTTCACCCCTTAAAGACCTGTTTTCAAGTCTAAGTGTGATTTTTGCAAATTATCGTCATACCCTCAAACCGGGAGACACGGGACAACGCGGTCAGTTACTACGAGTTACATTGGTCCTGTGCGATGTGTTCATGCCTCCTACGGGGTCGTATGGGGGTTGGTTCCGGTTTTCACCCCTTAACGGCCTGTTTTCAAGTCTAAGTGTGATTTTTGCAAATTATCGTCTTACTCTCAAACTGAGAGCACCTGGACTACGGGGTCAGTTCCTACATGTTACATTGGTCCCATGCGAGGTGTTTGTGCCTCCTACGGGGGGTTTGGTGGTTGGTTCGGGTTTTCAACCCTTAACGGCCTATTTTGAAGTCCAAGTGTGATTTTTGTAAATTATCGTCATACTCTCAAACCGGGAGTCCCAGGACTACACGGTCACTTCCTACAAGTTACATTGGTCCCGTGCGAGGTGTTCGTGCCACCTACGGGGTCGGTTGGGGGCTGGTTCAGGTTTTCACCATTTAACGTCCTATTTTCAAGTCTAAGTGGGATTTTTGCAAATCCGGGTCATACTCTCAAACCGGGAGTCCCGGGACTACGTCGTCAGTTGCTACAAGTTACATCGGTCCCGTACGAGGTGTATGTGCCTCCTACGGGGTCGTTTCGGGACTAGTTCGGGTTTTCACCCCTTAACGGCCTGTTTTCAAGTCTAAGTGTGATTTTTGCAAATTATCGCCGTACTCTCAAACTAGGATTCCTGGGACTACGCGGTCAGTTCCTACAACTTACATTGGTCCCGTGCGAGGTGTTCGTGCCTCCTACGGGGTCGTTTGGGTGCTAGTTTGGGTTTTCACCCCTTAACGCCCTATTTTCAAGTCTAAGTGTCATTTTTGCAAATTATCATCATACTCTCAAACCGGATGACCCGGGACTACGCGGTCAGTTCTTACGAGTTACATTGGTCCGGTGCGAGGTGTTCGTGCCTCCTATGGGCTCGTTTGGGGGCTGGTTCGGGTTTTCACCCCTTAACGGCCTGTTTTCAAGTCTAAGTGTGATTTTTACAAATTATCGTCTTACTCTCAAACCGGGAGTCCCGGGACTACGCGATCAGTTCCTACAAGTTACATTGGTCCCATGCGAGGTGTTCGTGCCTCCTACAGGGTCGTTTGGGGTCTGGTTCGGGTTTTCACCCCTTAACGGCCTATTTTCAAGTATAAGTGTGGTTTTTGCAAATTATCGTCATACTCTCAAACCGGGAGTCCCGGGACTGCGCAGTTAGTTCCTATAAGTTATATTTGTCCCGTGCGAGGTGTTCATGCCTCCAACGGGGTCGTTTGGGGACTGGTTCGGGTTTTCACCCCTTAACGGCCTGTTATCAAGTCTAAGTGTGATTTTGGCAAATTATCACCATACTCTCAAACCGGGATTCCCGGGACTACGCGGTCAGTTCCTACAAGTTACATTGGTCCCGTGCGAGGTGTTCGTGCCTCCTACGGGGTCGTTTGGGGGCAGGTTTGGGTTTTTACCCCTTAACGGCCTGTTTTCAAGTCTAAGTGTGATTTTTTGAAATTATCATCATACTCTAAAATTGGGAGACTCGGGACTACGCGGTCAGTTCCTACGAGTTACATTGGTCCCGTACGAGGTGTTCGTGCCTCCTACGGGGTCGTTTGGGGGTGGGTTCGGATTTACACCCCTTGACGGCCTGTTTTCAAGTCTAAGTGTGATTTTTGGAAATTATCGTCTTACTCTCAAACCGGGAGTCCTGGGACTACGCGGTCAGTTCCTACAAGTTACATTGGTCCCTTGCGAGGTGTTCGTGCCTCCTATGGGGGGTTTGGGGCTGCTTCGAGTTTTCACCCCTTAACGGCCTATTTTTAAGTTTAAGTGTTATTTTAGCAAATTATCGTCATACTCTAATATCGAGAGTCCCGGGACTACGCGGTCAGTTCCTAAAAATTTACATTGGTCCCCTACGAGGTGTTCTTGCCTCCTACGGGGTCGTTTCGGTCCTGGTTCGGGTTTTCACCACTTAACGGCCTGTTTTCAAGTCAAAGTGTGATTTTATCAAATTATTGTCATACTCTCATACCGAGAGTCCCGGGATTACTCGGTCGATTCCTACAAGTTACATTGGTCCCCTACGAGGTGTTCGTGCCTCCTACGGGGTCGTTTGGCGGATGGTTCGGGTTTTCACCCCTTAATGGCCTGTTTTCAATTCTAAGTGTGATTTTTACAAATTATTGTCGTACTCTCATACCGGGAGTCCCGGGGCTACGCGGTCAGTTCCTACAAGTTACATTGGTCCCCTACGAGGTGCTCGTGCCACCTACGGGGTCGTTTGGGGACTGGTTCGTGTTTTCACCCCTTAACGACCTGTTTTCAAGTCTAAGTGTGATATTTTCGAATTCGGGTCATACTCTCAAATCGAGAGTCCCGGTACTACGCGATCCGTAGCTATAAGTTACATTATACCCGTGCGAGATATTCGTCGGGTTTTCACACCTTAACGGCCTGTTTTCAAGTCTAAGAGTGATTTTTGCAAATTATCGTCATACTCTCAAATCGGGATTCCCAGGACTACGCGGTTAGTTCCTACAAGTTACATTTGTCCCGTACGAAATGTTCGTGCCTCCTACGGGGTTGTTTGGGGGCGGGTTTGGGTTTTCAGCCGTTAACGGCCTGTTTTCAAGTCTAATTGTGATTTTTGCAAATTATCGTCATACTCTCAAACCGGGAGACCCGGGACAACGCGGTCTGTTCCTACGAGTTACATTGGCCCAGTGCGAGGTGTTCATGCCTCCTACAAGGTCGTTTGGGGGCTGCTTCGGGTTTTCACCCCTTAACGGCCTATTTTAGAGTCTAAGTCTGATTTTTGCAAATTAACGTCTTACTCTCAAACCGGGAGTCCCGGGACTACGCGGTCAGTTCCTACAAGTTACATTGGTCCCATGCGAGGTGTTCGTGCCTCCTACGGGGGGTTTGGCGACTCGTTCAGGTTTTCACCCCTTAACAGCCTATTTTCAAGTCTAAGTGTGATTTTTTCAAATTATCATCATACTCAAAAACTGGGAGTCCCGGGACTATGCGGTCAGTTCCTACAAGTTACATTGGTGCCGTGCGAGGTGTTCGTGCCTCCTACGGGGTCGTTTGGTGGCTGGTTTGGGTTTTCACCCCTTAACGGCCTGTATTCATGTTTAAGTATGATTTTTGCAAATTCTCGTCATAATCTCATACCGGGAGTCCCAGGACTACGCGGTCAGTTCCTACAAGTTACATTGGTCCCCTACGAGGTGTTCGTCCCTCCTACGGGGTCGTTTGGTGCTGGTTCGAATTTTCACCCCTTAACGGCCTGTTTTCAAGTCAAAGTGTGATTTTCACAAATTATTGTCATACTCTCATACCGAAAGACCCGGAACTATGTGAGTAGTTCCTATAAGTTACATTGGTCCCCTACGAGGTGTGCGTGCCTCCTACGGGGGGTTTGGGGGCCGGTTTAGGTTTTCACCCCTTTACGGCCTATTTTCAAGTCTAAGTGTGATTTTTGCAAATTCAGGTCATACACTCAAACCGGGAGTCCCGGGACTACGCGGTCAGTTCCAACAAGTTACATTTGTCCCGTACGAGGTGTTCAAACCTCCTACGGGGTCGTTTGGTGACTGGTTCTGGTTTTCACCCCTTAACGGCCTGTTTTCAAGTCTAAGTGTGATTTTTGCTAATTATCATCATACTCTGAAATTGGGATTCCCGGGACTACGCGGTCAGTTCCTACAAGTTACATTGGTCCCGTGCGAGGTGTTCGTGCCTCCGACGGGGTCATTTGGGGGATGGTTTGGGTTTTCACCTCTTAACGGCATGTTTTCAAGTCTAAGTGTGATTTTTACAAATTATCGTCATACTCTAAAACTGGGAGACCCGGGACTACGCGGTCAGTTCCTACGAGTTACATTGGTCCCGTGCGAGGTGTTCGTGCCTCCTACGGTGTCGTTTGGGAGCCGGTTCGGGTTTTCGCCCCTTAACGACCTATTTTCAAGTCAAACTGTGATTTTTGCAAATTATTGTCATACTCTCATACCAGGAGTCCCGGGACTACGCGGTCAGTTCCTACAAGTTACATTGGTCCCCTATGAGGTGTTCGTGCCTCATACGGGGGGTTTGGGGGTTTGTTCGGGTTTTCAACCTTTAACGGCCTGTTTTCAAGTCTAAGTGTGATATTGGCAAATTATTGTAATACTCTCAAACCTGGAGTCTCAGGAGTACATTGGTCCCGTACGAGGTGTCCGTTCCTCCTAAAGGGTCGTTTGGAGGCTGGTTCGGGTTTTCACATCTTAACGGCCTGTTTTCAAGTTTAAGTGTGATTTTTGCAAATGATCGTCATACTCTAATACCGAGAGTCCCGGGACTACGCGGTCAGTTGCTACAAGTTACATTGGTCCCCTACGAGGTGTTTGTGCCTCCTAAGGGGTCGTTTGGGTCCTGGTTCGGGTTATCACCCCTTAACGGCATGTTTTCAAGTCTAAGTGTGATTTCTACAAATTATTGTCATACTCTCATACCGGGAGCCCCGGGACTATGCGGTCAGTTCCTATAAGTTACATTTGTCCCGTACGAGGTGTCCGTTCCTCCTATAGGGTCGTTTGGAGGTTGGTTCGGGTTTTCACCTCTTAACGGCCTGTTTTCAAGTTTAAGTGTGATTTTAGCAAATTATCATCATACTCTAATACCGAGAGTCCCGGGACTACGCGATCAGTTCCTACAAGTTACATTGGTCCCATACGAGGTGTTCGTGCCTCCTACGGGGTCGTTTGGGTCCTGGTTCGGGTTTTCACCCCTTAACGGCCTATTTTCAAGTCTAAGTGTGATTTTTACAAATTATTGTCATACTCTCATACCGGGAGCCCCGGGACTATGCGGTCAGTTCCTACAAGTTACATTGGTTCCCTACGAGGTGTTCGTGCCTCATACGGGGGGTTTGGGGGTTGGTTCGGGTTTTCACCCATTAACGGCCTGTTTTCAAGTCTAAGTGTGATTTTTGCAAATTATTGTCATACTCTCAAACCGGGAGTCCTGGGACTACGCGACCATTTAGTAGAAGTTACATTGGTTCCGTGCGAGGTGTTCGTACCTCCTACGGGGACGTTTGGGGGTTGGTTCGGGTTTTCACCCCTTAACGGCCTGTTTTCAATTCTAAGTGTGATTTTAGCAAGTTATCGTCATACTCTCATACTGAGAGTCCCAGGACTACGCGGTCAGTTCCTACAAGTTACATTGGTCCCATACGAGGTGTTCGTGCCTCCTACGGGGTCGTTTGGCAGCTAGTTGGGGTTCTCACCCTTTAACGGCCTATTTTCAAGTCTAAGTGTGATTTTTACAAATTATTGCATACTCTCATACCGGGAGTCCCGGGACTACGCGGTCAGTTCCTACAAGTTACAATGGTCCCCTACGAGGTGTTCGTGCCTCCTACGGGGTCGTTTGGGGGCTGGTTCGGGTTTTCACCCCTTAACGTCCTATTTTCAAGTCTAAGTGTAATTTTTTCAAATTCGGATCATACTCTCAAACCGGGAGTCCCGGGACTACGCGGTCAGTTGCTACAAGTTACATTGGTCCCCGTCCGAGATGTTCGTGTCTACAACGGGGTCGTTTCGTTACTAGTTCGGGTTTTCACACCTTAACGGCCTGTTTTCAAGTCTAAGAGTGATTTTTGCAAATTATCATCATACTCTCAAATCGGGATTCCCGGGACTACGTGGTCAGTTCCTATAAGTTACATTTGTCCCGTGTGAGGTGTTCGTGCCTCCTACGGGGTCGTTTGGGGGCGGGTTAGGGTTTTCATCCCTTAATGACCTGTTTTCAAGTCTAAGTGTGATTTTTACAAATTATCGTCATACCCTCAAACCGGGAGACACGCGGTCAGTTACTACGAGTTACATTGGTCCCGTGCGAGGTGTTCATGCCTCCTACGGGGTCGTATGGGTGCTGGTTCCGGTTTTCACCCCTTAACGGCCTGTTTTCAAGTCTAAGTGTGATTTTTGCAAATTATCGTCTTACTCTCAAACTGAGAGCACCTGGACTACGGGGTCAGTTCCTACAAGTTACATTAGTCCCATGCGAGGTGTTTGTGCCTCCTACGGGGGGTTTGGTGGTTGGTTCGGGTTTTCAACCCTTAACGGCCTATTTTGAAGTCCAAGTGTGATTTTTGTAAATTATCATCATACTCTCAAACCGGGAGTCCCAGGACTACACGGTCACTTCCTACAAGTCACATTGGTCCCGTGCGAGGTGTTCGTGCCTCCTACGGGGTCGGTTGGGGGCTGGTTCAGGTTTTCACCATTTAACGTCCTATTTTCAAGTCTAAGTGGGATTTTTGCAAATCCGGGTCATACTCTCAAACCGGGAGTCCCGGGACTACGTCGTCAGTTGCTACAAGTTACATTGGTCCCGTGCGAGGTCTATGTGCCTCCTACGGGGTCGTTTCGGGACTAGTTCGGGTTTTCACCCCTTAACGGCCTGTTTTCAAGTCTAAGTGTGATTTTTGCAAATTATCGCCATACTCTCAAACTAGGATTCCTGGGACTACGCGGTCAGTTCCTACAAGTTACATTGGTCCCGTGCGAGGTGTTCGTGCCTCCTACGGGGTCGTTTGGGCGCTAGTTTGGGTTTTCACCCCTTAACGCCCTATTTTCAAGTCTAAGTGTCATTTTTGCAAATTATCATCATACTCTCAAACCGGATGACCCGGGACTACGCGGTCAGTTCTTACGAGTTACATTGGTCCCATGCGAGGTGTTCGTGCCTCCTATGGGCTCGTTTGGGGGCTGGTTCGGGTTTTCACCCCTTAACGGCCTGTTTTCTAGTCTAAGTGTGGTTTTTGCAAATTATCGTCATACTCTCAAACCGGGAGTCCCGGGACTACGCAGTCAGTTCCTATAAATTATGTTTGTCCCGTGCGAGGTGTTCATGCCTCCTACAGGGTCGTTTGGGGACTGGTTCGGGTTTTCAGCCCTTAACGGCCTGTTATCAAGTCTAAGTGTGATTTTTGCAAATTATCACCATACTCTCAAACCGGGATTCCCGGGACTACGCGGTCAGTTCCTACAAGTTACATTGGTCCCGTGCGAGGTGTTCGTCCCTCCTACGGGGTCGTTTGGGGGCTGGTTTGGGTTTTTACCCCTTAACAGCCTGTTTTCAAGTCTAAGTGTGATTTTTTGAAATTATCATGATACTCTAAAATTGGGAGACTCGGGACTACGCGGTCAGTTCCTACGAGTTACATTGGTCCCGTACGAGGTGTTCGTGCCTCCTACGGGGTCGTTTGGGGGTGGGTTCGGATTAACACCCCGTAGACGGCCTGTTTTCAAGTCTAAGTGTGATTTTTGGAAATTATCGTCTTACTCTCAAACCGGGAGTCCCGGGACTACGCGGTCAGTTCCTACAAGTTACATTAGTCCCTTGCGAGGTGTTCGTGCCTCCTATGGGGGGTTTGGGGTTGCTTCGAGTTTTCACCCCTTAACGGCCTATTTTTAAGTTTAAGTGTTATTTTAGCAAATTATCGTCATACCCTAATATCGAGAGTCCCGGTACTACGCGGTCAGTTCCTAAAAATTTACATTGGTCCCCTACGAGGTGTTCATGCCTCCTACGGGTTCGTTTCGGTCCTGGTTCGGGTTTTCACCCCTTAACGGCCTATTTTCAAGTCAAAGTGTGATTTTATCAAATTATTGTCATACTCTCATACCGAGAGTCCCAGGATTACTCGAACGATTCCTATAAGTTACATTGGTCCCCTACGATGTGTTCGTGCCTCCTACGGGGTCGTTTGGCGGATGGTTCGGGTTTTCACACCTTAATGGCCTGTTTTCAATTCTAAGTGTGATTTTTACAAATTATTGTCGTACTCTCATACCGGGAGTCCCGGGGCTACGCGGTCAGTCCTACAAGTTATATTGGTCCCCTACGAGGTGCTCGTGCCACCTACGGGGTCGTTTGGGGACTGGTTCGTGTTTTCACCCCTTAACGGCCTATTTTCAAGTCTAAGTGTGATATTTTCGAATTCGGGTCATACTCTCAAATCGAGAGTCCCGGTACTACGCGGTCAGTAGCTACAAGTTACATTATTCCCGTGCGAGATATTCGTGCCTCCTACGGGGTCGTTTGGGGACTAGTTCGGGTTTTCACACCTGAACGGCCTGTTTTCAAGTCTAAGAGTGATTTTTGCAAATTATCGTCATACTCTCAAATCGGGATTCCCAGGACTAAGCGGTTAGTTCCTACAAGTTACATTTGTCCCGTGCGAAATGTTCGTGCCTCCTACGGGGTTGTTTGGGGGCGGGTTTGGGTTTTCACCCCTAAACGGCCTGTTTTCAAGTCTAATTGTGATTTTTGCAAATTATCGTCATACTCTCAAACCGGGAGACCCGGAACAACGCGGTCTGTTCCTACGAGTTACATTGGCCCAGTGCGAGGTGTTCATGCCTCCTACAAGGTCGTTTGGGGGCTGCTTCGGTTTTTCACCCCTTAACGGCCTATTTTAGAGTCTAAGTCTGATTTTTGCAAATTAATGTCTTACTCTCAAACCGGGAGTCCCGGGACTACGCGGTCAGTTCCTACAAGTTACATTGGTCCCATGCGAGGTGTTCGTGCCTCCTACGGGGGGTTTGGTGGTTGGTTCGGGTTTTCAACCCTTAACGGCCTATTTTCAAGTCTAAGTGTGATTTTTTCAAATTATCATCATACTCACAAACTGGGAGTCCCGGGACTACGCGGTCAGTTCCTACAAGTTACATTGGTGCCGTGCGAGGTGTTCGTGCCTCCTACGGTGTCCTTTGGTGGCTGGTTTGGGTTTTCACCCCTTAACGGCCTGTATTCATGTTTAAGTATGATTTTTGCAAATTCTCGTCATAATCTCATATCGGGAGTCCCAGAACTACGCGGTCAGTTCCTACAAGTTACATTGGTCCCCTATGAGGTGTTCGTACCTCCTACGGGGTCGTTTGGTGCTGGTTCGAATTTTCACCCCTTAACGGCCTGTTTTCAAGTCAAAGTGTGATTTTCACAAATTATTGTCATACTCTCATACCGAAAGACCCGGGACTATGCGATCAGTTCCTATAAGTTACATTGGTCCCCTACGAGGTGTGCGTGCCTCCTACGGGGGGTTTGGGGGCCGGTTTGGGTTTTCACCCCTTTACGGCCTATTTTCAAGTCTAAGTGTGATTTTTGCAAATTCAGGTCATACACTCAAACCGGGAGACCCGGGACTACGCGGTCAGTTCCAACAAGTTACATTTGTCCCGTGCGAGGTGTTCAAGCCTCCTACGGGGTCGTTTGGTGACTGGTTCCGGTTTTCACCCCTTAACGGCCTGTTTTCAAGTCTAAGTGTGATTTTTGCTAATTATCATCATAATCTGAAATTGGGATTCCCGGGACTACGCGGTCAGTTCCAACAAGTTACATTTGTCCCGTGCGAGGTGTTCAAGCCTCCTACGGGGTCGTTTGGTGACTGGTTCCGGTTTTCACCCCTTAACGGCCTGTTTTCAAGTCTAAGTGTGATTTTTACAAATTATCGTCATACTCTAAAACCGGGAGACCCGGGACTACGCGGTCAGTTCCTACGAGTTACATTGGTCCCGTGCGAGGTGTTCGTGCCTCCTACGGGGTCGTTTGGGGGCCGGTTCGGGTTTTCACATCTTAACGGCCTGTTTTCAAGTTTAAGTGTGATTTTAGAAAATTATCGTCATACTCTAATACCGAGAGTCCCGGGACTACGCGGTCAGTTGCTACAAGTTACATTGGTCCCCTACGAGGTGTTTGTGCCTCCTACGGGGTCGTTTGGGTCCTGGTTCGGGTTTTCACCCCTTAACGGCCTGTTTTCAAGTCTAAGTGTGATTTTTACAAATTATTGTCATACTCTCATACCGGGAGTCCCGTGACTACGCGATCAGTTCCTATAAGTTACATTTGTACCGTACGAGGTGTCCGTTCCTCCTACTGGGTCGTTTGGAGGCTGGTTCGGGTTTTCACCTCTTAACGGCATGTTTTCATGTTTAAGTGTGATTTTAGCAAATTATCATCATACTCTAATACCGAGAGTCCCGGGACTACGCGATCAGTTCCTACAAGTTACATTGGTCCCATACGAGGTGTTCGTGCCTCCTACGGGGTCGTTTGGGTCCTGGTTCGGGTTTTCACCCCTTAACGGCCTGTTTTCAAGTCTAAGTGTGATTTTTACAAATTATTGTCATACTCTCATACCGGGAGTCCCGGGACTATGCGGTCAGTTCCTACAAGTTACATTGGTTCCCTACGAGGTGTTCGTGCCTCATACGGGGGGTTTGGGGGTTGGTTCGGGTTTTCACCCATTAACGGCCTGTTTTCAAGTCTAAGTGTGATTTTTGCAAATTATTGTCATACTCTCAAACCGGGAGTCCTGGGACTACGCGACCATTTAGTAGAAGTTACATTGGTTCCGTGCGAGGTGTTCGTACCTCCTACGGGGACGTTTGGGGGTTGGTTCGGGTTTTCACCCCTTAACGGCCTGTTTTCAATTCTAAGTGTGATTTTAGCAAGTTATCGTCATACTCTCATACCGAGAGTCTCAGGACTACGCGGTCAGTTCCTACAAGTTACATTGGTCCCATACGAGGTGTTCGTGCCTCCTACAGGGTCGTTTGACTGCTAGTTTGGGTTCTCACCCTTTAACGGCCTATTTTCAAGTCTATGTGTGATTTTTACAAATTATTGCATACTCTCATACCGGGAGTCCCGGGACTACGCGGCCAGTTCCTACAAGTTACAATGGTCCCCTACGAGGTGTTCGTGCCTCCTACGGGGTCGTTTGGGGGCTGGTTCGGGTTTTCACCCCTTAACGTCCTATTTTCAAGTCTAAGTGTAATTTTTTCAAATTCGGATCATACTCTCAAACCGGGAGTCCCGGGACTACGCGGTCAGTTGCTACAAGTTACATTGGTCCCCGTGCGAGATGTTCGTGTCTCCTACGGGGTCGTTTGGTTACTAGTTCGGGTTTTCACACCTTAACGGCCTGTTTTCAAGTCTAAGAGTGATTTTTGCAAATTATCATCATACTCTCAAATCGCGATTCCCGGGACTACGCGGTTAGTTCCTATAAGTTACATTTGTCCCGTGTGAGGTGTTCGTGCCTCCTACGGGGTCGTTTGGGGGCGGGTTTGGGTTTTCACCCCTTAATGACCTGTTTTCAAGTCTAAGTGTGATTTTTGCAAATTATCGTCATACCCTCAAACCGGGAGACACGGGACAACGCGGTCAGTTACTACGAGTTACATTGGTCCCGTGCGAGGTGTTCATGCCTCCTACGGGGTCGTATGGAGTCTGGTTCCGGTTTTCACCCCTTAACGGCCTGTTTTCAAGTCTAAGTGTGATTTTTGCAAATTATCGTCTTACTCTCAAACTGAGAGGACCTGGACTACGGGGTCAGTTCCTACAAGTTACATTGGTCCCATGCGAGGTGTTTGTGCCTCCTACGGGGGGTTTGGTGGTTGGTGCGGGTTTTCAGCCCTTAACGGCCAATTTTGAAGTCTAAGTGTGATTTTTGTAAATTATCGTCATACTCTCAAACCGGGAGTCCCAGGACTACACGGTCACTTCCTACAAGTTACATTGGTCCCGTGCGAGGTGTTCGTGCCTCCTACGGGGTCGGTTGGGGGCTGGTTCAGGTTTTCACCATTTAACGTCCTATTTTCAAATTTAAGTGGGATTTTTGCAAATCCGGGTCATACTCTCAAACCGGGAGTCCCGGGACTACGTCGTCAGTTGCTACAAGTTACATTGGTCCCGTGCGAGGTGTATGTGCCTCCTACGGGGTCGTTTCAGGACTAGTTCGGGTTTTCACCCCTTAACGGCCTGTTTTCAAGTCTAAGTGTGATTTTTGCAAATTATCGCCGTACTCTCAAACTAGGATTCCTGGGACTACGCGGTCAGTTCCTACAAGTTACATTGGTCCCGTGCGAGGTGTTCGTGCCTCCTACGGGGTCGTTTGTGCGCTAGTTTGGGTTTTCACCCCTTAACGCCCTATTTTCAAGTCTAAGTGTCATTTTTGCAAATTATCATCATACTGTCAAACCGGATGACCCGGGACTACGCGATCAGTTCTTACGAGTTACATTGGTGCCGTGCGAGGTGTTCGTGCCTCTTACGGGGTCGTTTGGTGGCTGGTTTGGGTTTTCACCCCTTAACGGCCTGTATTCATGTTTAAGTATGATTTTTGCAAATTCTCGTCATAATCTCATACCGGGAGTCCCAGGACAACGCGGTCAGTTCCTACAAGTTACATTGGTCCCGTACGAGGTGTTCGTGCCTCCTACGGGGTCGTTTGGTGCTGGTTCGAATTTTCACCCCTTAACGGCCTGTTTTCAAGTCAAAGTTTGATTTTCACAAATTATTGTCATACTCTCATACCGAAAGACCCGGGACTATGCGATCAGTTCCTATAAGTTGCATTGGTCCCCTACGAGGTGTGCGTGCCTCCTACGGGGGGTTTGGGGGCCGGTTTGGGTTTTCACCCCTTTACAGCCTATTTTCAAGTCTAAGTGTGATTTTTGCAAATTCAGGTCATACACTCAAACCGGGAGTCCCGGGACTACGCGGTCAGTTCCAACAAGTTACATTTGTCCCGTGCGAGGTGTTCAAGCCTCCTACGGGGTCGTTTGGTGACTGGTTCCGGTTTTCACCCCTTAACGGCCTGTTTTCAAGTCTAAGTGTGATTTTTGCTAATTATCATCATACTCTGAAATTGGGATTCTCGGGACTACGCTGTCAGTTCCTACAAGTTACATTGGTCCCGTGCGAGGTGTTCGTGCCTCCGACGGGGTCATTTGGGGGATGGTTTGTGTTTTCACGTCCTAACGGCATGTTTTCAAGTCTAAGTGTGATTTTTACAAATTATCGTCATACTCTAAAATCGGGAGACCCGGGACTACGCGGTCAGTTCCTACGAGTTACATTGGTCCCGTGCGAGGTGTGCGTGCCTCCTACGGGGTCGTTTGGGGGCCGGTTCGGGTGTTCGCCCCTTAACGGCCTATTTTCAAGTCAAACTGTGATTTTTGCAAATTATTGTCATACTCTCATACCGGGAGTCCCGGGACTACGCGGTCAGTTCCTACAAGTTACATTGGTCCCCTATGAGGTGTTCGTGCCTCATACGGAGGGTTTGGGGGTTTGTTCGGGTTTTCAACCTTTAACGGCCTGTTTTCAAGTCTAAGTGTGATATTGGCAAATTATTGTAATACTCTCAAACCGGGAGTCTCAGGAGTACATTGGTCCCGTACGAGGTGTCCGTTCCTCCTAAAGGGTCGTTTGGAGGCTGGTTCGGGTTTTCACATCTTAACGGCCTGTTTTCAAGTTTAAGTGTGATTTTAGCAAATTATCGTCATACTCTAATACCGAGAGTCCCGGGACTACGCGGTCAGTTGCTACAAGTTACATTGGTCCCCTACGAGGTGTTTGTGCCTCCTACGGGGTCGTTTGGGTCCTGGTTCGGGTTTTCACCCCTTAACGGCCTGTTTTCAAGTCTAAGTGTGATTTTTACAAATTATTGTCATACTCTCATACCGGGAGTCCCAGGACTACGCGGTCAGTTCCTATAAGTTACATTTGTCCCGTACGAGGTGTCCGTTCCTCCTACAGGGTCGTTTGGAGGCTGGTTCGGGTTTTGACCTCTTAACGGCCTGTTTTCAAGTTTAAGTGTGATTTTAGCAAATTATCATCATACTCTAATACCGAGAGTCCCGGGACTACGCGATCAGTTCCTACAAGTTACATTGGTCCCATACGAGGTGTTCGTGCCTCCTACGGGGTCGTTTGAGTCCTGGTTCGGGTTTTCACCCCTTAACGGCCTGTTTTCAAGTTTAAGTGTGATTTTTACAAATTATTGTCATACTCTCATACCGGGAGTCCCGAGACTATGCGGTCAGTTCCTACAAGTTACATTGGTTCCCTACGAGGTGTTCGTGCCTCATACGGGGGGTTTGAGGGTTGGTTCGGGTTTTCACCCATTAACGGCCTGTTTTCAAGTCTAAGTGTGATTTTTGCAAATTATTGTCATACTCTCAAACCGGGAGTCCTGGGACTACGTGACCATTTAGTAGAAGTTACATTGGTTCCGTGCGAGGTGTTCGTACCTCCTACGGGGACGTTTGGGGGTTGGTTCGGGTTTTCACCCCTTAACGGCCTGTTTTCAATTCTAAGTGTGATTTTAGCAAGTTATCTTCATACTCTCATACGGAGAGTCCCAGGACTACGCGGTCAGTTCCTACAAGTTACATTGGTCCCATAGGAGGTGTTCGTGCCTCCTACGGGGTCGTTTGGCGGCTAGTTTGGGTTCTCACCCTTTAACGGCCTATTTTCAAGTCTAAGTGTGATTTTTACAAATTATTGCATACTCTCATACCGGGAGTCCCGGGATGACGCGGTCAGTTCCTACAAGTTACAATGGTCCCCTACGAGGTTTTCGTGCCTCCTACGGGGTCGTTTGGGGGCTGGTTCGGGTTTTCACCCCTTAACGTCCTATTTTCAAGTCTAAGTGTAATTTTTTCAAATTCGGATCATACTCTCAAACCGGGAGTCCCGGGACTACGCGGTCAGTTGCTACAAGTTACATTGGTCCCCGTGCGAGATGTTCGTGTCTCCTACGGGGTCGTTTGGTTACTAGTTCGGGTTTTCACACCTTAACAGCCTGTTTTTAAGTCTAAGAGTGATTTTTGCAAATTATCATCATACTCTCAAATCGGGATTCCCGGGACTACGCGGTCAGTTCCTATAAGTTACATTTGTCCCGTGCGAGGTGTTCGTGCCTCCTACGGGGTCGTTTGGGGGCGGGTTTGGGTTTTCACCCCTTAAAGACCTGTTTTCAAGTCTAAGTGTGATTTTTGCAAATTATCGGCATACCCTCAAATCGGGAGACACGGGACAACGCGGTCAGTTACTACGAGTTACATTGGTCCCGTACGAGGTGTTCATGCCTCCTACGGGGTCGTTTGGGGGCTGGTTCCGGTTTTCACCCCTTAACGGCCTGTTTTCAAGTCTAAGTGTGATTTTTGCAAATTATCATCTTACTCTCAAACTGAGAGCACCTGGACTACGGGGTCAGTTCCTACAAGTTACATTGGTCCCATGCGAGGTGTTTGTGCCTCCTACGGGGGGTTTGGTGGCTGGTTCGGGTTTTCAACCCTCAACGGCCTATTTTGAAGTCTAAGTGTGATTTTTGTAAATTATCGTCATACTCTCAAACCGGGAGTCCCAGGACTACACGGTCACTTCCTACAAGTTACATTGGTCCCGTGCGAGGTGTTCGTGCCTCCTACGGGGTCGGTTGGGGGTTGGTTCAGGTTTTCACCATTTAACGTCCTACTTTCAAGTCTAAGTGGGATTTTTGCAAATCCGGGTCATACTCTCAAATCGGGAGTCCCGGGACTACGTCGTCAGTTGCTACAAGTTACATTGGTCCCGTGCGAGGTGTATGTGCCTCCTACGGGGTCGTTTCGGGACTAGTTCGGGTTTTCACCCCTTAACGGCCTGTTTTCAAGTCTAAGTGTAATTTTTGCAAATTATCGCCGTACTCTCAAACTAGGATTCCAGGGACTACGCGGTCAGTTCCTACAAGTTACATTGGTCCCGTACGAGGTGTTCGTGCCTCCTACGGGGTCGTTTGGGCGCTAGTTTGGGTTTTCACCCCTTAACGCCCTATTTTCAAGTCTAAGTGTCATTTTTGCAAATTATCGTCATACTCTCAAACCGGATGACCCGAGACTACGCGGTCAGTTCTTACGAGTTACATTGGTTCCGTGCGAGGTGTTCGTTCCTCCTATGGGCTCGTTTGGGGGCTGGTTCGGGTTTTCACCCCTTAACGACCTGTTTTCAAGTCTAAGTGTGATTTTTGCAAATTATCGTCTTACTCTCAAACCGGGAGTCCCGGGACTATGCGGTCAGTTCCTACAAGTTACATTGGTCCCATGCGAGGTGTTCGTGCCTCCTACAGGGTCGTTTGGGGTCTGGTTCGGGTTTTCACCCCTTAACGGCCTGTTATCAAGTCTAAGTGTGATTTTGGCAAATTATCACCATACTCTCAAACCGGGATTCTCGGGACTACGCGGTCAGTTCCTACAAGTTACATTGGTCCCGTGCGAGGTGTTCGTGCCTCCTACGGGGTCGTTTGGGGGCTGGTTTGGGTTTTTACCCCTTAACGGCCTGTTTTCAAGTCTAAGTGTGATTTTTTGAAATTATCATCATACTCTAAAATTGGGAGACTCGGGACTACGCGGTCAGTTCCTACGAGTTACATTGGTCCCGTACGAGGTGTTCGTGCCTCCTACGGGGTCATTTGGGGGTTGGTTCGGATTTACACCCCTTGACGGTCTGTTTTCAAGTCTAAGTGTGATTTTTGGAAATTATCGTCTTACTCTCAAACCGGGAGTCCCAGGACTACGTGGTCAGTTCCTACAAGTTACATTGGTCCCTTGCGAGGTGTTCGTGCCTCCTATGGGGGGTTTGGGGCTGCTTCGAGTTTTCACCCCTTAACGGCCTATTTTTAAGTTTAAGTGTTATTTTAGCAAATTATCATCATACTCTAATATCGAGAGTCCCGAGACTACGCGGTCAGTTCCTAAAAATTTACATTGGTCCCCTACGAGGTGTTCATGCCTCCTACGGGGTCGTTTCAGTCCTGGTTCGGGTTTTCACCCCTTAACGGCTTGTTTTCAAGTCAAAGTGTGATTTTATTAAATTATTGTCATACTCTCATACCGAGAGTCCCGGGATTACTCGGTCGATTCCTACAAGTTACATTGGTCCCCTACGAGGTGTTCGTGCCTCCTACGGGGTCGTTTGGCGGATGGTTCGGGTTTTCACCCCTTAATGGCCTGTTTTCAATTCTAAGTGTGATTTTTACAAATTATTGTCGTACTCTCATACCGGGAGTCCCGGGGCTACGCGGTCAGTTCCTACAAGTTACATTGGTCCCCTACGAGGTGCTCGTGCCACCTACGGGGTCGTTTGGGGGCTGGTTCTTGTTTTCACCCCTTAACGACCTGTTTTCAAGTCTAAGTGTGATCTTTTCGAATTCGGGTCATACTCTCAAATCGAGAGTCCCGGTACTACGCGGTCATTAGCTACAAGATACATTATTCCCGTGCGAGATATTCGTGCCTCCTACGGGGTCGTTTGGGGACTAGTTCGGGTTTTCACACCTTAACGGCCAGTTTTCAAGTCTAAGAGTGATTTTTGCAAATTATCGTCATACTCTCAAATCGGGATTCCCAGGACTACGCGGTTAGTTCCTACAAGTTACATTTGTCCCATGCGAAATGTTCGTGCCTCCTACGGGGTCGTTTGGGGGCGGGTTTGGGTTTTCACCCCTTAACGGCCTGTTTTCAAGTCTAATTGTGATTTTTGCAAATTATCGTCATACTCTCAAACCGGGAGACCCGGGACAACGCGGTATGTTCCTACGAGTTACATTGGTCCAGTCCGAGGTGTTCATGCCTCCTACAAGGTCGTTTAGGGGCTGCTTCGGGTTTTTACCCCTTAACGGCCAATTTTAGAGTCTAAGTCTGATTTTTGCAAATTAACGTCTTACTCTCAAACCGGGAGTCCCGGGACTACGCGGTCAGTTCCTACAAGTTACATTGGTCCCATGCGAGGTGTTCGTGCCTCCTACGGGGGGTTTGGCGGCTCGTTCAGGTTTTCACCCCTTAACATCCTATTTTCAAGTCTAAGTGTGATTTTTTCAAATTATCATCATACTCACAAACTGGGAGTCCCGGGACTACGCGGTCAGTTCCTACAAGTTACATTGGTGTCGTACGAGGTGTTCGTGCCTCCTACGGGGTCGTTTGGTGGATGGTTTGGGTTTTCACCCCTTAACGGCCTGTATTCATGTTTAAGTATGATTTTTGCAAATTCTCGTCATAATCTCATACCGGGAGTCCCAGGACTACGCGGTCAGTTCCTAAAAGTTACATTGGTCCCCTACGAGGTGTTCGTGCCTCCTACGGGGTCGTTTGGTGCTGGTTCGGGTTTTCACCCCTTAACGTCTTGTTTTCAAGTCTATGTGTGATTTTTACAAATTTGGGTCGTACTCTCAAACCGGGAGTCTCGGGACTACGCGGTCAATTTCTACAAGTTACATTGGTCCCGTGTGAGGTGTTTGTATCTCCTACGGGGTCGTTTCGGGACTAGTTCGGGTTTTCACTCCTTAACGGCCTGTTTTCAAGTCTAAGTGTGATTTTTGCTAATTATCATCATACTCTCATACCGGGAGACCCGGGACTACGTGGTCAGTTCTTAGAAGTTACATTGGTCCCCTACGAGGTGTTCAGGCCTCCTCCTGGGTCGTTAGGGGGTTGGTTTGTGTTTTCACCCCTTAACGGCCTGTTTTCAAGTCTAAGTGTGATTTTTACTAATTATCGTCATACTCTCATACCGAGAGTCCCGGGACTATGCACTCAGTTCCTACAAGTTAGATTGGTCCCCTACGAGGTGTTTGTGCCTCTTACGAGGCCGTTTAGGGGCTAGTTCAGGTTTTCACCCCTTAATGGCCTGTTTTCAAGTCTAAGTGTGATTTTTGCCAAATCGGGTCATACTCTCAAACCGGGAGTCCCGGGACTACGCGGTCAGTTGCTACAAGTTACATTGGTCCCGTGCGAGGTGTTTGTGCCTCCTACAGGGTTGTTTGGTGACTAGTTTGGGTTTTCACCCCTTAACGGTCTGTTTTCAAGTCTTTGTGTGATTTTTGCAAATTATCATCATTCTATCAATCCGGTAGACCCGGAACTACGCGGTCAGTTCCTACGAGTTACATTGGTCCCCTATGAGGTGTTCGTGCCTCTTACGGGGTCGTTTTGGGGCTGGTTCGGGTTTTCACCCCTTAACGGCTTATTTTCAAGTCTAAGTGTGATTTTTATAAATTATCGTCATACTCTAATATCAGGAGTCCCGAGACTACGCGGCCAGTTCTTACAAGTTACATTTATCCCCTACGAGGTCTTCGTGCCTCCTACGGGGTCGTTTAGGGGCTGGTTCGGGTTTTCATCCCTTAACGGCCTGTTTTCAAGTCTAAGTGTTATTTTTGCAAATTCGGGTCATACTCTCAAACCGGGAGTCCCGGCACTACGCGATCAGTTACTATATGTTACATTGGTCCCGTACGATGTGTTCGTGCCTCCTACGGGGTCGTTTGGGGACTGGTTCGGGTTTTCACCCCTTAACGGCCTGTTTTCAAGTCTTGGTGTGATTCTTGCAAATAATCATCATACTCTCAAACCGAGATTCCCGAGACTACGCGATCAGTTACTACAAGTTACATTGGTCCCGTGCGAGGAGTTGGTGCCTCCTACAGGGTCGTTTGGGGGCTGGTTTGGGTTTTCACCCCTAAACGACCTGTTTTCAAGTCTATGTGTGATTTTTGTAAATTATCGTCATACTCTCAAATCAGGAGACTCGGGACTACGCGGTCAGTTCCTACTAGTTACATTGGTTCCATGCGAGGTGTTCGAGCCTCCCACGGGGTCGTTTGGGTGCTGGTTCGGGTTTTCACCCCTTAACGGCTTGTTTTCAAGTCTAAGTCCGATTTTTGCAAATTATCATCATACTCTCATACCGAGAGTCCCGGGACTACGCGATCAGTTCCTACAAGTTACATTGGTCCCCTATGAGGTGTTTGTGCCTCCTACGGGGTCGTTTGGGGCGTGGTTCGGGTTTTCACCCCTTAACGGCCTGTTTTGAAGTCTAAGTGTGATTTTTACAAATTATCGTCATACTCTTATACTGGTAGTCCCGGGACTACGCGGTCAGTTCCTACAAGTTACATTGGTCCCCTACAAGGTGTTCGTGCCTCCTACGGGGTTATTTGGGGGCTTGTTCGGGTTTTCACCCCTTAACGGCATGTTTTCAAGTCTAAGTGCAATTTTTGCAAATTTGGGGTGTACTCTCAAACCGAGAGTCTCGAGGCTACACGGTCAGTTTCTACAAGTTACATTGGTCCCGTGTGAGGTGTTCGTGCCTCCTAAGGGGTCGTTTGGGGACTAGTTCGGGTTTTCACCCCTTAACGGCCTGTTTTCAAGTCTAAGTGTGATTTTTGCAAATTTTCGTCATACACTCAAACCGGGATTCCCGAGACTACGCGGTCAGTTCCTACGAGTTACATGGGTCCCCTGCGAGGTGTTCGTGCCTCCTAAGGGGTTGTTAGGGGGCTGGTTCGGGTTTTCACCCCTTAACGGCCTATTTTCAAGTCTAACTGTGATTTTTGCAAATTATCATCATACTCTGAAACTGGGAGTCCCGGGACTACGCGATCAGTTCCTACAAGTTACATTGGTCCCGTGCGAGGTGTTCGTGCCTCCTACAGGGTCGTTTGGGGGCCGGTTCAGGTTTTTACCCCTTAACCGCCTGTTTTCAAGTCTAAGTATTATTTTAGCAAATTATCATCATACTCTCATACCGAGAGTCCCGGGACTATGCGGTCAGTTCCTGCAAGTTACATTGGTCACCTACGTGGTGTTCGTGCCTCCTACGGGGTCGTTTGGGGGCTGGTTCGGGTTTTCACCCCTTAACGGCCTGTTTTCAAGTTTAAGTGTGATTTTTTCAAATTATTGTCATGCTCTCATACCGGGAGTCTCAGGACTACGCGGTCAGTTCCTACAAGTTACATTGGTCCCCTACGAGGTCCTCGTGCCTCCTATGGGGTCGTTTGGGGTTGGTTCGGGTTTTCACCCCTTAACGGCCTGTTTTCAAGTCTAAGTGTGATTTTTGCAAATTCGGGTCATACTCTCAAACCGGGAGTCCCGGGACTACGCAGTCAGTTGATAAATTTTACATTGGACCCATGCGAGGTGTTCGTGCCTCTTACGGGTTCGTTTGGGGACTGGTTCGGGTTTTCACCCCTTAACGGCCTATTTTCAAGTCTAGGTGTGATTTTCCCAAATAATCGTCATACTCTCAAACTGGGATTCCCGGGACTACGCGGTCAGATCCTACAAGTTACATTGGTCCCGTGCGAGGGTCTCGTGCCTCCTACGGGATCATTTGAGGGCTGGTTTGGGTTTTCACCCCTTAACGACCTGTTTTCAGGTCTAAGTGTGATTTTGGCAAATTATTGTCATACTCTCAAATCGGGAGACCCGGGACTACGCGGTCAGTTCCTACGAGTTACATTGGTCCCGTGCGAGGTGTTCATGCCTCCTACGGGGTCGTTTCGGGGCTGGTTCGGGTTTTCACCCCTTAATATCCTATTTTCAAGTCTAAGTGTGATATTTCCAAAAT
The DNA here is from genome assembly GCA_949130495.1 of Sambucus nigra. Classification (NCBI taxonomy): domain Eukaryota; kingdom Viridiplantae; phylum Streptophyta; class Magnoliopsida; order Dipsacales; family Adoxaceae; genus Sambucus; species Sambucus nigra. The sequence continues at coordinate 342,506,911 of OX422207.1, read as the reverse complement.
ATCATCTTACTCTCAAATCGGAGTCCTGGGACTACGCGGTCACTTTTTCCAAGTTGCATTGGTCCCATGCGAGGTGTTCATGCCTCCTACGGGGGGTTTGGGAGTTTGGGGGTTGGTTCGGGTTTTCACCCCTTAACGGCTTGCTTTCATATATAAGGGTGATTTAAGCAAATTATCATCATACTCTCAAACCGGGGGTCCCGAGACTACGCGGTGAGTTCCTACAAGTTACATTGGTCCTGTACGAGGTGTTAGTGCCTCGGACGGGGTCGTTTGGGGGTTGGTTCGGGTTTTTACCCCTTAACGTTCTGTTTTCAAGTCTAAGTGTGATTTTAGCAAATTATTGTCATACTCTCATACCGAGAGTCCCGGGACTACTCGGTCATTTCCTACAAGTTACATGGTCCCCTACAAGGTGTCCGTGCCTCCTACGGGAGGTTTGGGGGCTGGTTCGGGTTTTCACCCCTTAACGGCCTGTTTTCAAATCTTAGTGTGATTTTTGAAAATTATCGTCATACTCTCAAACCGGGAGTCCCAGGACTACGCGGTCAGTTCCTACAAGTTACCTTGGTCCCGTGCGAGGTGTTTGTGCCTCCTACGGGGTCGTTTGGGGGCTGGTTCGGGTTTTCACCCCTTAATGGCCTGTTTTTAAGTCTAAGTTTGATTTTGATAAATTATCATCATACTCTAATACCGAGAGTCCCGGGACTACGCGGTCAGTTCCTACAAGTTACGTTGGTCCCTTACGAGGTGTCCGTGCCTCCTACGGGGTCGTTTGGTGGCTGGTTCGGGTTTTCACCCCTTAACGGGCTGTTTTCAAGTTTAAGTGTGATTTTTACAAAGTATTTTCATACTCTCATACCGGGAGTCTCGGGACTATGCGGTCAGTTCCTACAAGTTACATTGTCCCCTTACGAGGTGCTCGTGCCTCCTATGGGGTCCTTTGGGGGTTGGTTCGGGTTTTCACCCCTTAACGGCCTGTTTTCAAGTCTAAGTGTGATTTTTGCAAATTCGGGTCATACTCTCAAATCGGGAGTCCCGGGACTACGCAGTCAGTTGCTACAAGTTACATTGGACCCGTGCGAGGTGTTCGTGCCTCCTACGGGGTCGTTTGGGGACTGGTTCGGGTTTTCACCCCTTAACGGCCTGTTTTCAAGTCTAGGTGTGATTTTCGCAAATTATCGTCATACTCTCAAATCGGGATTCTCGGGACTACGCGGTCAGTTCCTACAAGTTACATTTGTCCCGTGCGAGGTGTTCGTGCCTCCTACGGGGTCATTTGGGTGCGGGTTTGGGTTTTCACCCCTTAACTCCCTATTTTCAAGTCTAAGTGTGATTTTTGCAAATTATCGTCATACTCTCAAACCGGGAGACCCGGGACTACGCGGTCAGTTCCTACGAGTTACATTGGTCCCGTGCGAGGTGTTCATGCCTCCTACGGAGTCGTTTCGGGGCTGGTTCGGGTTTTCACCCCTTAACGACCTATTTTCAAGTCTAAGTGTGATATTTGCAAAATATCATCTTTCTCTCAAACCGGGAGTCCCGGGACTACACGGTCACTTCTTACAAGTTGCATTGGTCCCTTGCGAGGTGTTCGTGCCTCCTACGGGGGGTTTGGGGGTTGGTTTGGGTTTTCACCCCTCAACGGCTTGCTTTCATATCTAAGGGTGATTTTAGCAAATTATCATCATACTCTTAAACCGGGAGTCCCGAGACTACGCGGTCAGTTCCTACAAGTTACATTGGTCCTGTGCGAGGTGTCCGTTCCTCCTACAGGGTCATTTGGAGGCTGGTTCGGGTTTTCACCCCTAAATGGCCTGTTTTCAAGTTTAAGTGTGATTTTAGCAAATTATCATCATACTCTAATACCGAGAGTCCCGGGACTACGGAGTCAGTTCCTACAAGTTACATTGGTCCCATGCGAGGTTTTCGTGCCTCTTACGCGGTTGTTTGCGGGCTGGTTTGGGTTTTTACCCCTTAACGGCCTGTTTTCAAGTCTAAGTGTGATTTTTTGAAATTATCATCATACTCTAAAATTGGGAGACTCGGGACTACGCGGTCAGTTCCTACAAGTTACATTGGTCCCGTGCGTGGTGTTCGTGCCTCCTACGGGGTCGTTTGGGGGCTGGTTCGGGTTTTCACCCCTTAATGGCCTGTTTTTAAGTCTAAGTGTGATTTCAGAAAATTATCGTCATACTCTCATATCGAGAGTCCCGGGACTACGCGGTTAGTTCCTACAAGTTACATTGGTCCCCTACGAGGGTGTTCGTGCCTCCTACGAGGTCCTTTGGGGGCTGGTTCGGGTTTTCACCCTTTAACGGCCTGTTTTCAAGTCTAAGTGTGATTTTACAAATTATTGTCATACTCTCATACCGGGAGTCCCGGGACTACGCGGTCAGTTCCTACATGTTACATTGGTCCCCTACGAGGTGTTCGTGCCTCCTACGGGGTCGTTTGGGGGCTGGTTAGGGTTTTCACCCCTTAACAGCCTTTTGAAGTCTAAGTGTGATCTTTGAAAATTCGGGTCATACTCTTAAACGGGGAGTCCCGGGACTACGCGGTCAGTTGCTACAAGTTACATTGGTCCCGTAGGAGGTGTTCATGCCTCCTACAAGGTCGTTTGAGGACTGGTTCGGGTTTTCACCCCTTAACGGCCTGTTTTTATGTCTAAGTGTGATTTTTGCAAATTATCATCATACTCTCAAACTGGGAGTCTCGGGACTACACGGTCTGTTCCTACAAGTTACATAGGTCCCGTGCGAGATGTTCGTGCCTCGTAGGAGGTCGTTTGGAGGCTGGTTCGGGTTTTCATCCCTTAACGACCTGTTTTCAAGTCTAAGTGTGATTGTTGTAAATTCAGGTGATACTCTCAAACCGAGAGTCCCAGGACTACGCGGTCAGCTCCTAAGAGTTACATTTGTCCCGTGCGAGGTGTTCATGCCTCCTACGGGATCGTTTGGGGACTTGTTCTGGTTTTCACCCCTAAACGACCTCTTTTCAAGTCTAAGTGTGATTTTTGCAAATTATCATCATACTCTCAAACCGGGATTCTCGAGACTACGCGGTCAGTTCCTACAAGTTACATTGGTCCCGTGCTTGGAGTTTGTGGCTCCTACGGGGTCGTTTGGGGGGTGGTTTGGGTTTTCACCCCTTAACGGCCTGTTTTCGAGTCTACTTGTGATTTTTGTGAATTATCGTCATACTCTCAAACCGGGAGACTCGGGACTACGCGGTTAGTTCCTACGAGTTACATTGGTTCCGTACAAGGTGTTCGTGCCTCCCACGGGGTCGTTTGGGTGCTGGTTCGGGTGTTCACCCCTTAACGGCCTGTTTTCAAGTCTAAGTGTGATTTTTGCAAATTATCATCATACTCTCATACCGAGAGTCCCGTGACTACACGATCAGTTCCTACAAGTTACATTGGTCCCCTACGAGGTGTTCGTGCCTCCTACGGGGTCGTTCGGTGGTTGGTTCAGGTTTTCACACCTTAACGGCCTGTTTTCAAGCTTATGTGTGATTTTTACAAATTATCGTCATACTCTCATACCGGTAGTCCCGGGACTACGCGGTCAATTCCTACAAGTTACATTGGTCCCATACGAGGTGTTCGTGCCTCCTACGTGGGTGTTTGGGGGCTTGTTCGGGTTTTCACCCTTTAACGGCATGTTTTCAGATCTAATTGCAATTTTTGCAAATTCGGGTCGTACTCTCAAACCGAGAGTCTCGAGGCTACGCGGTCAGTTTCTACAAGTTACATTGGTCCCGTGTGAGGTGTTCGTGCCTCCTACGGGGTCGTTTGGGGACTAGTTTGGGTTTTCACCCCTTAACGGCCTGTTTTCAAGTCTAGGTGTGATTTTTGCAAATTTTCGTCATACACTCAAACCGGGATTCCCGAGACTACGCGGTCAGTTCCTACGAGTTACATTGGTCCCCTGCGAGGTGTTCGTGCCTCCTAAGGGGTTGTTTGGGGTTGGTTCGGGTTTTCACCCCTTAACAGCCTATTTTCAAGTCTAACTGTGATTTTTGAAAAAAATCGTCATACTCAGAAACTGGGAGTCCCGGGACTACGCGGTCAGTTCCTACAAGTTACATTGGTCCCGTGCGAGGTGTTCGTGCCTCCTACGGGGTCGTTTGGAGGCTAGTTCGGGTTTTTACCCCATAACGGCCTATTTTCAAGTCTAAGTGTGATTTTAGCAAATTATCGTCATACTCTCATACCGAAAGTCCCGAGACTACGCGGTCAGTTCCTGTAAGTTACATTGATCACCTACGAGGTGTTCATGCCTCCTACGGGGTTGTTTGGGGGCTGGTTCGGGTTTTCAGCCTTTTAACGTCCTGTTTTCAAGTCTAAGTGCATTTTTTGCAAATTCGGGGCGTACTCTCAAACCGAGAGTCTCGAGGCTACGCGGTCAGTTTCTACAAGTTACATTGGTCCCGTGTGAGGTGTTCGTGCCTCCTACGGGGTCGTTTGGGGACTAGTTCGGGTTTTCATCCCTTAACGGCCTGTTTTCAAGTCTAAGTGTGATTTTTACCAATTATCGTCATACTCTCATACAGGGAGTCCCGGGTTTACGCGGTCAATTCCTACAAGTTACATTGGTCCCCTACGAGGTGTTCGTGCCTCCTACGGGGTCGTTTGTGGGCTTGTTCGGGTTTTCACCCCTTAACGGCATGTTTTCAAGTCTAAGTGTGATTTTTGCAAATTCGGGTCATACTCTCAAACCGGGAGTCCCGGGACTACGCGGTCGGTTGCTACAAGTTTCATTGGACCCGTGCGAGGTGTTCGTGCCTCCTACGGGGTCGTTTGGGGACTGGTTCAGTTTTTCACCCCTTAACGACCTGTTTTCAAGTCTAAGTGTGATTTTTGCAAATTATTGTCATACTCTCAAACCAGGATTCCCGGGACTACGCGGTCAGTTCCTACAAGTTATATTGGTCCCGTGCGAGGTGTTCGTGCCTCCAACGGGATCATTTGGGGGATGGTTTGGGTTTTCACCCCTTAACGGCCTGTTTTCAAGTCTAAGTGTGATTTTTGCAAATTATCGTCATACTCTCAAACCGGGAGACTCGGGACTACGCGGTCAGTTCCTACGAGTTACATTGGTCCCGTGCGAGGTGTTCATGACTCCTACGGGGTAATTTCGGGGTTGGTTCGGGTTTTCACCCCTTAATGGCCTACTTTCAAGTCTAAGTGTGATATTTGCAAATTATCATCTTACTCTCAAACCCCGAGTCCCGAGACTACGCGGTCACTTCTTACAAGTTCCATTAGTCCCATGCGAGGTGTTCGTGCCTCCTACGGGGGGTTTGGGGGTTGGTTCGGGTTTTCACCCCTCAACGGCTTGCTTTCATATCTAAGTATGATTTTAGCAAATTATCATCATACTCTCAAACCAGGAGTCTCGAGACTACGCGGTCAGTTTCTACAAGTTACATTGGTCCTGTGTGAGGTGTTAGTGCCTCCGATGGCGTCGTTTGGGGGCTGGTTCGGGTTTTTACCCCTTAACGGCCTATTTTCAAGTCTAAGTGTGATTTTAGCAAATTATTGTCATACTCTCATACCGAGAGTCCCGGGACTACGCGGTTAGTTCCTAGAAGTTACATGGTCCCCTACAAGGTGTTCGTGCCTCCTACGGGAGGTTTGGGAGCTGGTTCGAGTTTTCACCCCTTAACGGCCTGTTTTCAAATCTTAGTGTGATTTTTGCAAATTATAATCATACTCTCAAATCGGGAGTCCCATGACTACGCGGTCAGTTCCTACAAGTTAGAATGGTCCCGTGGGAGGTGTTCGTGCTTCCTACGGGGTAGTTTGGGGGATGGTTCGAGTTTTCTCCCCTTAATGGCCTGTTTTTAAGTCTAAGTGTGATTTTGGCAAATTATCGTCATACTCTCATACCGAGAGTCCCGAGACTACGCGGTCAGTTCCTACAAGTTACATTGGTCCCCTACGAGGTGTTCGTGCCTCCTACGGGGTTGTTTGGGGGTGGTTCGGGTTTTCATCCCTTAACGGCCTGTTTTCAAGTCTAAGTGTGATTTTTGCAAATTCGGGTCATACTCTCAAACTGGGAGTCCCGGGACTACGCGGTCAGTTTCTAAAAGTTTCATTGGTCCCGTGCGAGGTGTTCATGCCTCTTACAGGGTCGTTTGGGGACTGGTTCGGGTTTTCACCCCTTAACGGCCTGTTTTCAAGTCTAAGTGTGATTTTTGCAAATTATCGTCATACTCTCAAATCGGGATTCTTAGGACTACGCGGTTTGTTCCTAAAACTTACATTGGTCCCGTACGAGGTGTTCGTGCCACGTACGGGGTCGTCTGGGGGCTTGTTCGGGTTTTCACCCGTTAACGACCTATTTTCAAGTCTAAGTGTGATTGTTGCAAATTCAGGTCTTACTCTCAAACCGGGAGTCCCGGGACTACGCGGTCAGTTCTTACGAGTTACACTTGTCCCGTGCTTGGTGTCCGTGCCTCCTTCGGGGTCGTTTGGGGGCTAGTTCGGGTTTTCATACCTTAACGGTCTGTTTTCAAGTCTAAGTATGATTTTTGCAAATTATCGTCTTACTCTCAAATCGGGAATCCCGGGACTACGCAGTCAGTTCCTACAAGTTACATTGGTCCCGTACGAGGTGTCCGTGCCTCCTACAGGGTCGTTTGGAGGTTGGTTCGGGTTTTCACCCCTTAACGGCCTGTTTTCAAGTTTAAGTGTGATTTTAGTAAATTATCATCATACTCTAATACCGAGAGTCCCCGGACTACGCAGTCAGTTCCTACAAGTCACATTGGTCCCGTAAGAGGTGTCCGTGCCTCCTATAGGATCGTTTGGAGGCTGGTTCGGGTTTTCACCCCTTAACGGCCTGTTTTCAAGTTTAAGTGTGATTTTAGCAAATTATCATCATAGTCTGATACCGAGAGTCCCGGGACTACGCAGTCAGTTCCTACAAGTTACATTGGTCCCGTGCGAGGTGTTCGTGCCTCCTACGGGGTCGTTTGGGGGTTGGTTTGGGTTTTCACCCCTCAATGGCCTGTTTTTATGTCTAAGTGTGATTTTAACAAATTATCATCATACTCTCATACCGAGAGTCCCGGGACTACGCGGTCAGTTCCTACAAGTTACATTGGTCCCTTGCGAGGTGTTCGTGGCATTTACGGGGGGTTTGGGGCTGGTTCGGGTTTTCACCCCTTAACGGCCTATTTTCAAGTCTAAGTATGATTTTTACAAATTATCGTCATACTCTCAAACCGGGAGTCTCGGGACTATGCAGTCAGTTCCTATAAGTTACATTGGTCCCGTACGAGGTGTTCGTGCCTCCTACAGGGTCATTTGGAGGCTGGTTCAGGTTTTCACCCCTTAACGGCCTGTTTTCAGGTTTAAGTGTGATTTTAGCAAATTATCTTCATACTCTAATACCGGGAGTCCCGGGACTACGCGGTCAGTTCCTACATGTTACATTGGTCCCCTACGAGGTGTTCATGCCTCCTACGGGGTCGTTTGGGGGCTGGTTTGGGTTTTCACCCCGTAACTGCCTGTTTTCAAGTCTAAGTTTGATTTTTTCAAATTATCGTCATACTCTCAAATCGGGATTCTCAGGACAACGGGGTTAGTTCCTACAAGTTACATTGGTCCCGTGCGAGGAGTTTGTGCCTCCTACGAGGTCGTTTGGGGGCTGGTTCGGGTTTTCACGCCTTAACGGCCTGTTTTCAAGTGTAAGTGTGATTTTTGCAAATTATCGTCATACTCTCAAACCGGGATTCTCAGGACAACGCGGTTAGTTCCTACAAGTTACATTGGTCCCGTGCGAGGAGTTCTTACCTCCTACGGGGTCGTTTGGGGGCGGGTTTGGGTTTTCACCCCTTAACGGCCTGTTTTCAAGTCTAAGTGTGATTTTTGCAAATTATCGTTATACTCTCAAACCAGGAGACTTGGGACAACGCGATCAGTTCCTAGGAGTTACATTGGTCCCGTGCGAGGTGTTCATGCCTCCTACGGGGTCATTTGGGGGCTGGTTCGGTTTTTCATCGCTTAATAGCCTGTTTTCAAGTCTAAGTGTGATTTTTGCAAATTATCGCCTTACTATCAAACCGGGAGACCCGGGACTACGCGGTCAGTTCCTACAAGTTACATTGGTCACATGCGAGGTTTTCGTGCCTCCTACGGTGGGTTTGGGGGCTGGTTCGGGTTTTCACCCCTTAACGGCCTATTTTCAAGTTGAAGTGTGATTTTTGCAAATTATCATCATACTCTCAAACCGGGAGTACCGGGACTACGCGGTTAGTTCCTACAAGTTACATTGGCCCCGAGAGAGGTGTTCGTGCCTCCTACGGGGTCGTTTGGGGGATGGTTCGGGTTTTCACCCCTTAATGGCCTATTTTCAAGTTTAAGTATGATTTTTGTAAATTATCATCATAATCTCATACCGGGAGTCTCGGGACTACGCGGTCAGTTCCTACAAGTTACATTGGTACCCTACGAGGTGTTCGTGCCTCCTACGGGGTCGTTTGGGGGCTGGTTCGGGTTTTCACCCCTTAATAGCCTGTTTTTAAGTCTAAGTGTGATTTTTGCAAATTCGGGTCATACTCTCAAACCGGAAGTCCCGGGACTCCGCGGTCAGTTGCTACAAGTTACATTGGTCCCGTGCGACGTGTTCATGCCTCCTACGGGGTCGTTTGGGGACTGGTTCGGGTTTTCACCCCTTAAAGGCCTGTTTTCAAGTCTAAGTGTGATTTTTTAAAATTATCGTCATACTCTCAAATCGGGATTCTCCGGACTACGCGGTCTGTTCCTACAAGTTACATTGGTCCCGTACCAGGTGTTCCTGCCTCATACGAGGTCGTTTGGGGGGTGTTGGGGGTTTTCATCCCTTAACGACCTGTTTTCAAGTCTAAGTGTGATTATTATAAATTCAGGTCATACTCTCAAACCGAGAGTCCCGAGACTACGTGGTTAGTTCCTACAAGTTACATTTGTCCCGTGCGAGGTGTTCATGCCTCCTACGGGGTCGTTTGGGAACTGGTTCGGGTTTTCACCCCTTAACGGCCTATTTTCAAGTCTAAGTGTGATTTTTGCAAATTATCGTCATACTCTCAAACCGGGAGTCCAGGGACTACGCGGTCAGTTCCTACAAGTTACATTGGTCCCGTGCGAGGTGTTCGTGCCTCCTACGGGGTCGTTTGGGGGTTGGTTTGCGGTTTCACCCCTTAACAGCCTATTTTCAAGTCTAAGTGTGATTCTTGGAAATTATCATCATACTCAAAAACTGGGAGACCCGGGACTACGCGGTCAGTTCCTACGAGTTATATGGGTCACGTGTTAGGTGTTCGTGCCTCCTACGGGGTCGTTTGGGGGCTGGTTCAGGTTTTCACCCGTTAACGGCCTGTTTTCAAGTCTAAGTATGATTTTTGCAAATTATCATGATACTCTAAAACCGGGAGTCCCGGGACTACACGGTCAGTTAGTAGAAGTTACATTGGTCCCGTCCGAGGTGTTCGTACCTCCTACAAGGTCGATTGGGGGCAGGTTCGGGTTTTCACCCCTTAACAACCTGTTTTCAAGTCTAAGTGTGATTTTTACAAATTATCGTCATACTCTGATACCGGGAGTCCCGGGACTACGCGGTCAGTTCCTACAAGTTACATTGGTCCCCTATGAGGTGTTTGTGCCTCCTACGGGGTCGCTTGGGGATTGGTTCGGGTTTTCACCCCTTAACGGCCTGTTTTCAGATCTAAGTGTAATTTTAGCAAATTATCGTCATACTCTCATACCAAGAGTCCCGACAGTACGCGGTCTTTTCCTACAAGTTTCATTGGCCCCCTACGAGGTGTTCGTGCCTCCTACGGGGTCGTTTGGGGGCTAGTTCGGGTTTTCACCCCTTAATGGCCTATTTTCATGTCTAAGTGTGATTTTTACAAATTATTGTCATACTCTCATACCGGGAGTCCTGGGACTACGCGGTCAGTTGCTACAAGTTACATTGGTCCCGTGCGACGTGTTCGTGCCTCCTACGGGGTCGTTTGGGGGCTGGTTTGGGTTTTCACCCCGTAACTGCCTGTTTTCAAGTCTAAGTTTGATTTTTTCAAATTATCGTCATACTCTCAAATCGGGATTCTCAGGACAACGGGGTTAGTTCCTACAAGTTACATTGGTCCCGTGCGAGGAGTTTGTGCCTCCTACGAGGTCGTTTGGGGGCTGGTTCGGGTTTTCACGCCTTAACGGCCTGTTTTCAAGTGTAAGTGTGATTTTTGCAAATTATCGTCATACTCTCAAACCGGGATTCTCAGGACAACGCGGTTAGTTCCTACAAGTTACATTGGTCCCGTGCGAGGAGTTCTTACCTCCTACGGGGTCGTTTGGGGGCGGGTTTGGGTTTTCACCCCTTAACGGCCTGTTTTCAAGTCTAAGTGTGATTTTTGCAAATTATCGTTATACTCTCAAACCAGGAGACTTGGGACAACGCGATCAGTTCCTAGGAGTTACATTGGTTCCGTGCGAGGTGTTCATGCCTCCTACGGGGTCATTTGGGGGTTGGTTCGGTTTTTCATCGCTTAATAGCCTGTTTTCAAGTCTAAGTGTGATTTTTGCAAATTATCGCCTTACTATCAAACCGGGAGACCCGGGACTACGCGGTCAGTTCCTACAAGTTACATTGGTCACATGCGAGGTTTTCGTGCCTCCTACGGTGGGTTTGGGGGCTGGTTCGGGTTTTCACCCCTTAACGGCCTATTTTCAAGTTGAAGTGTGATTTTTGCAAATTATCATCATACTCTCAAACCGGGAGTACCGGGACTACGCGATTAGTTCCTACAAGTTACATTGGCCCCGAGAGAGGTGTTCGTGCCTCCTACGGGGTCGTTTGGGGGATGGTTCGGGTTTTCACCCCTTAATGGCCTATTTTCAAGTTTAAGTATGATTTTTGTAAATTATCATCATAATCTCATACCGGGAGTCTCGGGACTACGCGGTCAGTTCCTACAAGTTACATTGGTACCCTACGAGGTGTTCGTGCCTCCTACGGGGTCGTTTGGGGGCTGGTTCGGGTTTTCACCCCTTAATAGCCTGTTTTTAAGTCTAAGTGTGATTTTTGCAAATTCGGGTCATACTCTCAAACCGGAAATCCCGGGACTCCGCGGTCAGTTGCTACAAGTTACATTGGTCCCGTGCGACGTGTTCATGCCTCCTACGGGGTCGTTTGGGGACTGGTTCGGGTTTTCACCCCTTAAAGGCCTGTTTTCAAGTCTAAGTGTGATTTTTTAAAATTATCGTCATACTCTCAAATCGGGATTCTCCGGACTACGCGGTCTGTTCCTACAAGTTACATTGGTCCCGTGCCAGGTGTTCCTGCCTCATACGAGGTCGTTTGGGGGGTGTTGGGGGTTTTCATCCCTTAACGACCTGTTTTCAAGTCTAAGTGTGATTATTATAAATTCAGGTCATACTCTCAAACCGAGAGTCCCGAGACTACGTGGTTAGTTCCTACAAGTTACATTTGTCCCGTGCGAGGTGTTCATGCCTCCTACGGGGTCGTTTGGGGACTGGTTCGGGTTTTCACCCCTTAACGGCCTATTTTCAAGTCTAAGTGTGATTTTTGCAAATTATCGTCATACTCTCAAACCGGGAGTCCAGGGACTACGCGGTCAGTTCCTACAAGTTACATTGGTCCCGTGCGAGGTGTTCGTGCCTCCTACGGGGTCGTTTGGGGGTTGGTTTGCGGTTTCACCCCTTAACAGCCTATTTTCAAGTCTAAGTGTGATTCTTGGAAATTATCATCATACTCAAAAACTGGGAGACCCGGGACTACGCGGTCAGTTCCTACGAGTTATATGGGTCACGTGTTAGGTGTTCGTGCCTCCTACGGGGTCGTTTGGGGGCTGGTTCAGGTTTTCACCCCTTAACGGCCTGTTTTCAAGTCTAAGTATGATTTTTGCAAATTATCATGATACTCTAAAACCGGGAGTCCCGGGACTACACGGTCAGTTAGTAGAAGTTACATTGGTCCCGTCCGAGGTGTTCGTACCTCCTACAAGGTCGATTGGGGGCAGGTTCGGGTTTTCACCCCTTAACAACCTGTTTTCAAGTCTAAGTGTGATTTTTACAAATTATCGTCATACTCTGATACCGGGAGTCCCGGGACTACGCGGTCAGTTCCTACAAGTTACATTGGTCCCCTATGAGGTGTTTGTGCCTCCTACGGGGTCGCTTGGGGATTGGTTCGGGTTTTCACCCCTTAACGGCCTGTTTTCAGGTCTAAGTGTAATTTTAGCAAATTATCGTCATACTCTCATACCAAGAGTCCCGACAGTACGCGGTCTTTTCCTACAAGTTTCATTGGCCCCCTACGAGGTGTTCGTGCCTCCTACGGGGTCGTTTGGGGGCTAGTTCGGGTTTTCACCCCTTAATGGCCTATTTTCATGTCTAAGTGTGATTTTTACAAATTATTGTCATACTCTCATACCGGGAGTCCTGGGACTACGCGGTCAGTTGCTACAAGTTACATTGGTCCCGTGCGACGTGTTCGTGCCTCCTACGGGGTCGTTTGGGGGCTGGTTTGGGTTTTCACCCCGTAACTGCCTGTTTTCAAGTCTAAGTTTGATTTTTTCAAATTATCGTCATACTCTAAAATCGGGATTCTCAGGACAACGGGGTTAGTTCCTACAAGTTACATTGGTCCCGTGCGAGGAGTTTGTGCCTCCTACGAGGTCGTTTGGGGGCTGGTTCGGGTTTTCACGCCTTAACGGCCTGTTTTCAAGTGTAAGTGTGATTTTTGCAAATTATCGTCATACTCTCAAACCGGGATTCTCAGGACAACGCGGTTAGTTCCTACAAGTTACATTGGTTCCGTGCGAGGAGTTCTTGCCTCCTACGGGGTCGTTTGGGGGCGGGTTTGGGTTTTCACCCCTTAACGGCCTGTTTTCAAGTCTAAGTGTGATTTTTGCAAATTATCGTCATACTCTCAAACCGGGAGACTTGGGACAACGCGATCAGTTCCTAGGAGTTACATTGGTCCCATGCGAGGTGTTCATGCCTCCTACGGGGTCATTTGGGGGCTGGTTCGGTTTTTCATCGCTTAATAGCCTGTTTTCAAGTCTAAGTGTGATTTTTGCAAATTATCGCCTTACTATCAAACCGGGAGACCTGGGACTACGCGGTCAGTTCCTACAAGTTACATTGGTCACATGCGAGGTGTTCGTGCCTCCTACGGTGGGTTTGGGGGCTGGTTCAGGTTTTCACCCCTTAACGGCCTATTTTCAAGTTGAAGTGTGATTTTTTGCAAATTATCATCATACTCTCAAACCGGGAGTACCGGGACTACGCGGTTAGTTCCTACAAGTTACATTGGCCCCGAGAGAGGTGTTCGTGCCTCCTACGGGGTCGTTTGGGGGATGGTTCGGGTTTTCACCCCTTAATGGCCTATTTTCAAGTTTAAGTATGATTTTTGTAAATTATCATCATAATCTCATACCGGGAGTCTCGGGACTACGTGGTTAGTTCCTACAAGTTACATTGGTACCCTACGAGGTGTTCGTGCCTCCTACGGGGTCGTTTGGGGGCTGGTTCGGGTTTTCACCCCTTAATAGCCTGTTTTTAAGTCTAAGTGTGATTTTTGCAAATTCGGGTCATACTCTCAAACCGGAAGTCCCGGGACTCCGCGGTCAGTTGCTACAAGTTACATTGGTCCCGTGCGACGTGTTCATGCCTCCTACGGGGTCGTTTGGGGACTGGTTCGGGTTTTCACCCCTTAAAGGCCTGTTTTCAAGTCTAAGTGTGATTTTTTAAAATTATCGTCATACTCTCAAATCGGGATTCTCCGGACTACGCGGTCTGTTCCTACAAGTTACATTGGTCCCGTGCCAGGTGTTCCTGCCTCATACGAGGTCGTTTGGGGGGTGGTGGGGGTTTTCATCCCTTAACGACCTGTTTTCAAGTCTAAGTGTGATTATTATAAATTCAGGTCATACTCTCAAACCGAGAGTCCCGAGACTACGTGGTTAGTTCCTACAAGTTACATTTGTCCCGTGCGAGGTGTTCATGCCTCCTACGGGGTCGTTTGGGGACTGGTTCGGGTTTTCACCCCTTAACGGCCTGTTTTCAAGTCTAAGTGTGATTTTTGCAAATTATCGTCATACTCTCTAACCGGGAGTCCAGGGACTACGCGGTCAGTTCCTACAAGTTACATTGGTCCCGTGCGAGGTGTTCGTGCCTCCTACGGGGTCGTTTGGGGGTTGGTTTGCGGTTTCACCCCTTAACAGCCTATTTTCAAGTCTAAGTGTGATTCTTGGAAATTATCATCATACACAAAAACTGGGAGACCCGGGACTACGCGGTCAGTTCCTACGAGTTATATGGGTCACGTGTGAGGTGTTCGTGCCTCCTACGGGGTCGTTTGGGGGCTGGTTCAGGTTTTCACCCCTTAACGGCCTGTTTTCAAGTCTAAGTATGATTTTTGCAAATTATCATGATACTCTAAAACCGGGAGTCCCGGGACTACACGGTCAGTTAGTAGAAGTTACATTGGTCCCGTCCGAGGTGTTCGTACCTCCTACAAGGTCGATTGGGGGCTGGTTCGGGTTTTCACCCCTTAACAACCTGTTTTCAAGTCTAAGTGTGATTTTTACAAATTATCGTCATACTCTGATACCGGGAGTCCCGGGACTACGCGGTCAGTTCCTACAAGTTACATTGGTTCCATATGAGGTGTTTGTGCCTCCTACGGGGTCGTTTGGGGGTTGGTTCGGGTTTTCACCCCTTAACGGCCTGTTTTCAGGTCTAAGTGTAATTTTAGCAAATTATCGTCATACTCTCATACCAAGAGTCCCGACAGTACGCGGTCTTTTCCTACAAGTTTCATTGGCCCCCTACGAGGTGTTCGTGCCTCCTACGGGGTCGTTTGGGGGCTAGTTCGGGTTTTCACCCCTTAATGGCCTATTTTCATGTCTAAGTGTGATTTTTACAAATTATTGTCATACTCTCATACCGGGAGTCCTGGGACTACGCGGTCAGTTCCTACAAGTTACATTGGTCCCATGCAAGGTGTTCGTGCCTCCTACGGGAGGTTTGGGAGCTGGTTCGGGTTTTCACACCTTAACGACCTATTTTCAAGTCTAAGAGTGATTTTAGCAAATTATCATCATATGCTCAAATAGGGATTCTCGGGACTATGCGGTCAGTTCCTACAAGTTACATTTGTCCCGTACGAGATGTTCGTGCCTCCTACAGGTCGTTTGGGGGCTGGTTCGGGTTTTCACCCCTTAACGACCTGTTTTCAAGTCTAAGTGTGCTTTTTGCAAATAATCATCTTACTCTCAAACCGGGAGTCTCGGGACTACGCGGTCAGTTCCTACAAGTTACATTGGTCCCATGCGAGGTGTTCGTGCCTCCTACGGGATGTTTGGGAGCTAGTTCGGGTTTTCACCCCTTAACGGCCTATTTTCAAGTTTAAGTGTGATTTTTGCAAATTATCGTCATACTCTCAAACCGGGAGTCCCGGGATGACGCAGTCATTTCCTACAAGTTACTTTGGTCCCGTGAGAGGTGTTCGTGCCTTTTACGGGGTCGTTTGGGGGCTAGTTCGGGTTTTCACCCCTTAACGGCCTGTTTTCAAGTTTAAGAATGATTTTTGCAAATTATCGTCATAATATCATACCGGGAGTCTCGGGACTACGCGGTCAGTTCCTACAAGTTACATTGGTCTCCTACGAGGTGTTCGTGCCTCCTACGGGGTCGTTTGGGGGCTGGTTCGGGTTTTCACCCCTTAACGGCCTATTTTCAAGTCTAAGTGTGATTTTTACAAATTATTGCATCCTCTAATACCTGGAGTCCCGGGACTACGCGGTCAGTTCCTACAAGTTACATTGGTCCCGTGCGAGATGTCCGTGCCTCCTACGGGGCCGTTTGGGGGCTAGTTCGGGTTTTCACACCTTAACGGCCTGTTTTCAAGTCTAAGAGTGATTTTTGCAAATTATCATCATACTCTCAAATCGGGATTCCTGAAACAACGCAGTCAGTTCCTATAAGTTACATTTGTCCCGTGCGAGGTGTTCGTGCCTCCTACGGGGTCGTTTGGGTGCGGGTTTGGGTTTTCACCCCTTAACGGCCTGTATTCATGTTTAAGTATGATTTTTGCATATTATCGTCATAATCTCATACCGGGAGTCCCGGGACTACGCGATCAGTTCCTATAAGTTACATTGGTCCCCTACGAGGTGTTCGTGCCTCCTACAAGGTCGTTTGGGGGCTGGTTCGGGTTTTCACCCCTTAACGTCCTGTTTACAAGTCTAAGTGTGATTTTTTCAAATTCGGGTCATACTCTCAAACCGGGAGTCCCGGGACTACGGGGTCAGTTGCAACAACTTACATTGGTCCCGTGCGAGGTGTTTGTGCCTCCTACGGGGTCGTTTTGAGACTAGTTCGGGTTTTCACCCCTTAACGGCCTGTTTTTATGTCTAAGTGTGATTTTTGTAAATTATCATCGTACTCTCAAAAAAGGATTCTCGGGACTACGCGGTCAATTCCTACAAGTTACATTGGTCCCGTGCGAGGTGTTCGTGCCTCCTACGGGGTCGTTTGGGGTCTGGTTCGTATTGTCACCCCTTAACGGCCTGTTTTCAAGTCTAAGTGTGATTTTTGCAAATTATCGTCATACTCTAAACCGGGAGTCCCGCGACTACGCTGTCCGTTCCTACAAGTTACATTGGTCCCGTGCGAGGTGTTCGTGCCTCCTACTGGGTCGTTTGGGGGCTGGTTTGAGTTTTCATCCTTAACGGCCTGTTTTGAAGTCTAAGGGTGATTTTACCAAAATTATCATCATATTCTCATAAGGAGAGTCTCGGGACTACGCGGTCAGTTCCGACAAGTTACATTGGTCCCCTACGAGGTGTCCGTGACTCCTACGGGGTCGTTTGGGGGCTGGTTCGGGTTTTCACCACTTAACGGCCTGTTTTCATGTTTAAGTGTGATTTTTATAAATTCAGGTCATACTCTCATACCGGGAGTCCCGGGACTACGCGGTCAGTTCCTACAAGTTACATTGGTCCCCTACGAGGTGTTCGTGCCTCCGACGGGGTCGTTTGGGCGCTGGTTCGGGTTTTCACCCCTTAACGGCCTGTTTTCAAGTCTAAGTGTGATTTTTTAAAATTCGAGTCGTACTCTCAAACCGGGAGTCCCGGGACTATGCGGTTAGTTGCTAAAAGTTACATTGGTCCCACGCGAGATGTTCGTGCTTCCTACGGGGACTAGTTCTGGTTTTCACACCTTAACGGCCTGTTTTCATGTCTAGGAGTGATTTTTGCAAATTATCGTCATACTCTCAAATCGGGATTCCCGGGACTACGCGGTCGGTTCCTACAAGTTACATTTGTCCCGTGCGAGGTGTTCATGCCTCGTAAGGGGTCGTTTCGGGACGGGTTTGGGTTTTCACCCCTTAACGGCCTGTTTTCAAGTCTAAGTGTGATTTTTGCAAATTATCATCATACTCTCAAACCGGCAGACCCGTGTCAATGCGGTCAGTTCCTACGAGTTACATTGGTCCCGTACGAGGTGTTCATGCCTCCTATGGCGTCGTTTGGGAGCTGGTTCGGGTTTTCACCCCTTAATGGCCTCTTTTCAAATCTAAGTGTGATTTTGGCAAATTATCGTCTTACTCTCAAATCGGGAGTCCCGGGACTACGCGCTCGGTTCCTATAAGTTACATTGGTCCCATGCGAGGTGTTCGTGCCTCCTACGGGGGGTTTGGGGGCTGGTTCGGGTTTTCACCCCTTAATGGCCTATTTTCAAGTCTAAGTGTGATTTTTGCAAATTATCGTCATACTCTCAAACTGGGAGTCCCGGGACTACGCGGTCAGTTCCTACAAGTTACATTGGTCCCGTGCGAGGTGTTCGTGCCTCCTACGGGGTCGTTTGGGGGTTGGTTCAGGTTTTCACCCCTTAACGGCCTATTTTCAAGTCTAAGTATGATTTTTGCAAATTATCATCATAATCTAATACCGGGAGTCCCGGGACTACACGGTTAGTTGCTACAGGTTACATTTGTCCAGTGCGAGGTGTTTGTGCCACCTACGGGGTCGTTTCGGGACTAGTTCGGGTTTTCACCACTTAACGTCCTGTTTTCAAGTCTAAGTGTGATTTTTGCAAATTATCGTCATACTCTCAAACCGGGAGTCCTGGGGCTATGTGGTCAGTTCCTACAAGTTACATTGGTCCCATGCGAGGTGTTCGTGCCTCCTACGGGGTCGTTTTCGGGCTGGTTCAGGTTTTCACCCCTTAACGGCCTGTTTTCAAGTCTAAGTATGATTTTTGCAAATTATCGTCATAATCTCATACCGGGAGACCCGGGACTACACGGTTAGTTGCTACAGGTTACATTTGTCCAGTGCGAGGTGTTTGTGCCTCCTACGGGGTCGTTTCGAGACTAGTTCGGGTTTTCACCCCTTAACGTCCTATTTTCAAGTCTAAGTGTCCTTCTTGCAAATTATCGTCGTACTCTCAAACCAGGATTCCCGGGACTATGCGGTCAGTTCCTACAAGTTACATTGGTCCCGTGCAAGGTGTCCGTGCCTCCAACGGGGTCGTTTGGGGGCTGGTTTGGGTTTTCACCCCTTAACGACCTCTTTTCAAGTCTAAGTGTGATTTTTGCAAATTATCGTCATACTCTCAAACCGGGAGACCCGGGACTACGCGTTCAGTTCCTACGAGTTACATTGGTCCCGTACGAGGTGTTCGTGCCTCCTACGGGGTCGTTTAGGGGCTGGTTTGGGTTTTTACCCCTTAACGGCCTGTTTTCAAGTCTAAGTGTGATTTTTGCAAATTATCGTCGTACTCTCAAACCAGGATTCCCGGGACTATGCGGTCAGTTCCTAGAAGTTACATTGGTCCCGTGCAAGGTGTCCGTGCCTCCAACGGGGTCGTTTGGGGTCTGGTTCGGGTTTTCACCCCTTAACGGCCTGTTTTCAAGTCTAAGTGTGATTTTCGCAAATTATCGTCATACTCTCAAACCGGGAGTCCCGGGACTACGCGGTCAGTTCCTACAAGTTACATCGCTCCCGTACGAGGTGTTCGTACCTCCTACGGGGTCGTTTGGGGGCTGGTTCGAGTTTTCACCCCTTAACGGCCTGTTTTCAAGTCTAAGTGTGATTTTAGAAAATTATCGTCATATTCTCATACGGAGAGTCCCGGGAATACGCGGTCAGTTCCTAAAAGTTACATTGGTCCCCTACGAGGTGTTCGTGCCTCCTACGGGGTCGTTTGGGGGCTGGTTTGGGCTTTCACCCCTTAACGGCCTGTTTTCAAGTCTAAGTGTGATTTTTACAAAATATTGTCATACTCTCATACCGGGAGTCCCGGGACTACGCGGTCAGTTGCTATAAGTTACATTGGTCCCGTGCGAGATACTCGTGCCTCCTACGGGGTCGTTTGCGGGCTAGTTCGGGTTTGCACCCCTTAACGACCTATTTTCAAGTCTAAGAGTGATTTTTGCAAATTATCATCATACTCTCAAATCGGGATTCTCGGGACTAGGTGGTCAGTTCCTACAAGTTACATTCGTCCCGTGCGAGGTAGCGTGCCTCCTATGGGGTCGTTTGGGGGCTGGTTTGGGTTTTCACTCCTTAACGGCCTGTTTTCAAGTCTAAGTGTGATTTTTGGAAATTATCTTCTCACTCTCAAACCGGGAGTCCCGGGACTACGCGGTCAGTTCCTACAAGTTACATTGGTCCCGTGCGAGGTGTTCGTGCCTCGTACGGGGAGTTTGGGGGCGGGTTCGGGTTTTCACCCGCGCGAGGTGTTCGTTTGTCCTACGGGGTTGTTTGGGGGTTGGTTCGGGTTTTCACCCCTTAACGGCCCGTTTTCAAGTTTAAGTATGATTTTTGCAAATTATCATCATAATCTCATACTGGGAGTCTCGGGACTACGCGGTCAGTTCCTACAAGTTACATTGGTCCCATGCGAGGTGTTTGTGCCTCCTATGGGGGGTTTGGGGGCTGGTTCAGGTTTTCACCCCTTAACGGCCTGTTTTCAAGTCTAAGTGTGATTTTGGAAAATTATCGTCATACACTCAAACCGGGAGTCTAGGGACTACGCGGTCTGTTCCTACAAGTTACATTGGTCCCGTGCGAGGTGTTCGTGCGTCCTACGGGGTCGTTTGGGGGCTGGTTCGGGTTTTCACCCCTTAAAGACCTGTTTTCAGGTCTAAGTGTGGTTTTTGCAAATTCGGGTCATACTCTCAAACCGGGAGTCCCGGGACTATGCGGTCAGTTGCTACAAGTTACATTGGTCCCGTGTGAGGTGTTTGTGCCTCTTACGGGGTCATTTGGGGACTAGTTCGGGTTTTCATCCCTTAACGACCTGTTTTCAAGTCTAAGTGTGATTTTTGCAAATTATCGTTGTACTCTCAAACCAGAATTCCCAGGACTACGCGGTCAGTTCCTACAAGTTACATTGGTCTCGTGCGAGGTGTTCGTGCCTCCTACGGGGTCGTTTGGGGGCTGGTTTGGGTTTTCACCGCTTAACGGTCTGTTTTTAAGTCTAAGTGTGATTTTTGCAAATTATCGTCATCCTCTCAAACCGGGATACCTGGGACTACGCGGTCAGTTCCTACGAGTTACATTGGTCTCGTGCGTGGTGATCGTGCCTCCTACGGGGTCGTTTTGGGGATGGTTTGGGTTTTCACCCCTTAACGGCCTGTTTTGATGTCTAAGTGTGATTTTTGCAAATTATCGTCATACTCTAAAACCGGGAGTCCCGGGACTACGCGGTCAGTTCCTACAAGTTACATTGGTCCCGTGCGAGGTGATCCTGCCTCCTACGGGGTCGTTTGGGGGCGGGTTTGGGTTTTCACCCCTTAACGGCCTGTTTTTAAGTCAAAGTGTGATTTTTGCAAATTATCGTCATACTCTCAAATCGGGACAACGCGGTCAGTTCCTACGAGTTACATTGGTCCCATACGAGGTGTTCATGCCTCCTACGGGGTCGTTAGGGGGGTGGTTCGGGTTTTCACCCCTTAACGGAATTTTTTCAAGTCTAAGTGTGATTTTTGCAAATTATCGTTATATTCTCAAACCGGGAGTCTCGGGACTACGCGATTAGTTCCTACAAGTTGCATTGATCCCGTGCGAGGTGTTCGTGCCTCCTACGGGGTCGTTTGGAGGCTGGTTCGGGTTTTCACCCCTTAACGGCCTATTTTCAAGTCTATGTTTGATTTTTGCAAATTATCGTCATACTCTCAAACCGGGAGTCCCGGGACTACGCGATCAGTTCCTACAAGTTACATTGGTCCCGTGCGAGGTGTTCGGGCCTCCTACGGGGTCGTTCGGGGGATGGTTCGGGTTTTCACCCCTTAACGGCTTGTTTTCAAGTTTAAGTGTGATTTTTGCAAATTATCGTCATAATCTCAAACCGGGAGTCCCGAGACTACGCGATCAATTCGTACAAGTTACATTGGTCCCCTCCGAGGTGTTCGTGCCTCCTACGGGGTCGTTTGGGGGCTGGTTCGGGTTTTCACCCCTTAACGGAATTTTTTCAAGTCTAAGTGTGATTTTTGCAAATTATCGTTATATTCTCAAACTGGGAGTCCCGGGACTACGCGATTAGTTCCTACAAGTTGCATTGATCCCGTGCGAGGTGTTCGTGCCTCCTACGGGGTCGTTTGGAGGCTGGTTCGGGTTTTCACCCATTAACGGCCTATTTTCAAGTCTATGTTTGATTTTTGCAAATTATCGTCATACTCTCAAACCGGGAGTCCCGGGACTACGCGATCAGTTCCTACAAGTTACATTGGTCCCGTGCGAGGTGTTCGGGCCTCCTACGGGGTCGTTTGGGGGATGGTTCGGGTTTTCACCCCTTAACGTCCTGTTTTCAAGTCTAAGTGTGATTTTTGCAAATTATCGTCATACTCTCAAACCGGGAGTCCTGGGGCTACGCGGTCAGTTCCTACAAGTTACATTGGTCCCATGCGAGGTGTTCGTGCCTCCTATGGGGGGTTTGGGGGCTGGTTCAGGTTTTCACCCCTTAACGGCCTGTTTTCAAGTCTAAGTGTGATTTTGGAAAATTATCGTCATACACTCAAACCGGGAGTCTAGGGACTACGCGGTCTGTTCCTACAAGTTACATTGGTCCCGTGCGAGGTGTTCGTGCGTCCTACGGGGTCGTTTGGGGGCTGGTTCGGGTTTTCACCCCTTAAAGACCTATTTTCAGGTCTAAGTGTGGTTTTTGCAAATTCGGGTCATACTCTCAAACCGGGAGTCCCGGGACTTTGCGGTCAGTTGCTACAAGTTACATTGGTCCCATGTGAGGTGTTTGTGCCTCTTACGGGGTCATTTGGGGACTAGTTCGGGTTTTCATCCCTTAACGACCTGTTTTCAAGTCTAAGTGTGATTTTTGCAAATTATCGTCATACTCTCAAACCGGGAGACCCGGGACTACACGTTCAGTTCCTACGAGTTACATTGGTCCCGTACGAGGTGTTCGTGCCTCCTACGGGGTCGTTTGGGGGCTGGTTCGGGTTTTTACCCCTTAACGGCCTGTTTTCAAGTCTAAGTGTGATTTTTGCAAATTATCGTCGTACTCTCAAACCAGGATTCCCGGGACTATGCGGTCAGTTCCTAGAAGTTACATTGGTCCCGTGCAAGGTGTCCGTGCCTCCAACGGGGTCGTTTGGGGTCTGGTTCGGGTTTTCACCCCTTAACGGCCTGTTTTCAAGTCTAAGTGTGATTTTCGCAAATTATCGTCATACTCTCAAATTGGGAGTCCCGGGACTACGCGGTCAGTTCCTACGAGTTACATTGGTCCCGTACGAGGTGTTCGTGCCTCCTACGGGGTCGTTTGGGGGCTGGTTCGGGTTTTTACCCCTTAACGGCCTGTTTTCAAGTCTAAGTGTGATTTTTGCAAATTATCGTCGTACTCTCAAACCAGGATTCCCGGGACTATGCGGTCAGTTCCTAGAAGTTACATTGGTCCCGTGCAAGGTGTCCGTGCCTCCAACGGGGTCGTTTGGGGTCTGGTTCGGGTTTTCACCCCTTAACGGCCTGTTTTCATGTCTAAGTGTGATTTTCGCAAATTATCGTCATACTCTCAAACTGGGAGTCCCGGGACTACGCGGTCAGTTCCTATAAGTTACATCGCTCCCGTACGAGGTGTTCGTACCTCCTACGGGGTCGTTTGGGGGCTGGTTCGAGTTTTCACCCCTTAACGGCCTGTTTTCAAGTCTAAGTGTGATTTTAGAAAATTATCGTCATATTCTCATACGGAGAGTCCCGGGAATACGCGGTCAGTTCCTAAAAGTTACATTGGTCCCCTACGAGGTGTTCGTGCCTCCTACGGGGTCGTTTGGGGGCTGGTTTGGGTTTTCACCCCTTAACGGCCTGTTTTCAAGTCTAAGTGTGATTTTTACAAAATATTGTCATACTCTCATACCGGGAGTCCCGGGACTACGCGGTCAGTTGCTATAAGTTACATTGGTCCCGTGCGAGATACTCGTGCCTCCTACGGGGTCGTTTGCGAACTAGTTCGGGTTTTCACCCCTTAACGACCTATTTTCAAGTCTAAGAGTGATTTTTGCAAATTATCATCATACTCTCAAATCGGGATTCTCGGGACTAGGTGGTCAGTTCCTACAAGTTACATTCGTCCCGTGCGAGGTAGCGTGCCTCCTATGGGGTCGTTTGGGGGCTGGTTTGGGTTTTCACTCCTTAACGGCCTGTTTTCAAGTCTAAGTGTGATTTTTGGAAATTATCTTCTCACTCTCAAACCGGGAGTCCCGGGACTACGCGGTCAGTTCCTACAAGTTACATTGGTCCCGTGCGAGGTGTTCGTGCCTCGTACGGGGAGTTTGGGGGCGGGTTCGGGTTTTCACCCGCGCGAGGTGTTCGTTTGTCCTACGGGGTTGTTTGGGGGTTGGTTCGGGTTTTCACCCCTTAACGGCCCGTTTTCAAGTTTAAGTATGATTTTTGCAAATTATAAACATAATCTCATACTGGGAGTCTCGGGACTACGCGGTCAGTTCCTACAAGTTACATTGGTCCCATGCGAGGTGTTTGTGCCTCCTATGGGGGGTTTGGGGGCTGGTTCAGGTTTTCACCCCTTAACGGCCTGTTTTCAAGTCTAAGTGTGATTTTGGAAAATTATCGTCATACTCTCAAACCGGGAGTCTAGGGACTACGCGGTCTGTTCCTACAAGTTACATTGGTCCCGTGCGAGGTGTTCGTGCGTCCTACGGGGTCGTTTGGGTGCTGGTTCGGGTTTTCACCCCTTAAAGACCTGTTTTCAGGTCTAAGTGTGGTTTTTGCAAATTCGGGTCATACTCTCAAACCGGGAGTCCCGGG
Source organism: Sambucus nigra (assembly GCA_949130495.1). Lineage (NCBI taxonomy): Eukaryota > Viridiplantae > Streptophyta > Magnoliopsida > Dipsacales > Adoxaceae > Sambucus > Sambucus nigra. The sequence continues at coordinate 342,482,611 of OX422207.1, read as the reverse complement.
ACTACGCGGTCAGTTTCTACAAGTTACATTGGTCCCGTGTGAGGTGTTTGTGCCTCTTACGGGGTCATTTGGGGACTAGTTCGGGTTTTCATCCCTTAACGACCTGTTTTCAAGTCTAAGTGTGATTTTTGCAAATTATCGTTGTACTCTCAAACCAGAATTCCCAGGACTACGCGGTCAGTTCCTACAAGTTACATTGGTCTCGTGCGAGGTGTTCGTGCCTCCTACGGGGTCGTTTGGGGGCTGGTTTGGGTTTTCACCGCTTAACGGTCTGTTTTTAAGTCTAAGTGTGATTTTTGCAAATTATCGTCATCCTCTCAAACCGGGATACCTGGGACTACGCGGTCAGTTCCTACGAGTTACATTGGTCTCGTGCGTGGTGATCGTGCCTCCTACGGGGTCGTTTTGGGGATGGTTTGGGTTTTCACCCCTTAACGGCCTGTTTTGATGTCTAAGTGTGATTTTTGCAAATTATCGTCATACTCTAAAACCGGGAGTCCCGGGACTACGCGGTCAGTTCCTACAAGTTACATTGGTCCCGTGCGAGGTGTTCCTGCCTCCTACGGGGTCGTTTGGGGGCGGGTTTGGGTTTTCACCCCTTAACGGCCTGTTTTTAAGTCAAAGTGTGATTTTTGCAAATTATCGTCATACTCTCAAATCGGGACAACGCGGTCAGTTCCTACGAGTTACATTGGTCCCATACGAGGTGTTCATGCCTCCTACGGGGTCGTTTGGGGGGTGGTTCGGGTTTTCACCCCTTAACGGAATTTTTTCAAGTCTAAGTGTGATTTTTGCAAATTATCGTCATACTCTCAAACCGGGAGTCCTGGGGCTACGCGGTCAGTTCCTACAAGTTACATTGGTCCCATGCGAGGTGTTCGTGCCTCCTATGGGGGGTTTGGGGGCTGGTTCAGGTTTTCACCCCTTAACGGCCTGTTTTCAAGTCTAAGTGTGATTTTGGAAAATTATCGTCATACACTCAAACCGGGAGTCTAGGGACTACGCGGTCTGTTCCTACAAGTTACATTGGTCCCGTGCGAGGTGTTCGTGCGTCCTACGGGGTCGTTTGGGGGCTGGTTCGGGTTTTCACCCCTTAAAGACCTATTTTCAGGTCTAAGTGTGGTTTTTGCAAATTCGGGTCATACTCTCAAACCGGGAGTCCCGGGACTATGCGGTCAGTTGCTACAAGTTACATTGGTCCCGTGTGAGGTGTTTGTGCCTCTTACGGGGTCATTTGGGGACTAGTTCGGGTTTTCATCCCTTAACGACCTGTTTTCAAGTCTAAGTGTGATTTTTGCAAATTATCGTCATACTCTCAAACCGGGAGACCCGGGACTACACGTTCAGTTCCTACGAGTTACATTGGTCCCGTACGAGGTGTTCGTGCCTCCTACGGGGTCGTTTGGGGGCTGGTTCGGGTTTTTACCCCTTAACGGCCTGTTTTCAAGTCTAAGTGTGATTTTTGCAAATTATCGTCGTACTCTCAAACCAGGATTCCCGGGACTATGCGGTCAGTTCCTAGAAGTTACATTGGTCCCGTGCAAGGTGTCCGTGCCTCCAACGGGGTCGTTTGGGGTCTGGTTCGGGTTTTCACCCCTTAACGGCCTGTTTTCAAGTCTAAGTGTGATTTTCGCAAATTATCGTCATACTCTCAAACTGGGAGTCCCGGGACTACGCGGTCAGTTCCTACGAGTTACATTGGTCCCGTACGAGGTGTTCGTGCCTCCTACGGGGTCGTTTGGGGGCTGGTTCGGGTTTTTACCCCTTAACGGCCTGTTTTCAAGTCTAAGTGTGATTTTTGCAAATTATCGTCGTACTCTCAAACCAGGATTCCCGGGACTATGCGGTCAGTTCCTAGAAGTTACATTGGTCCCGTGCAAGGTGTCCGTGCCTCCAACGGGGTCGTTTGGGGTCTGGTTCGGGTTTTCACCCCTTAACGGCCTGTTTTCATGTCTAAGTGTGATTTTCGCAAATTATCGTCATACTCTCAAACTGGGAGTCCCGGGACTACGCGGTCAGTTCCTATAAGTTACATCGCTCCCGTACGAGGTGTTCGTACCTCCTACGGGGTCGTTTGGGGGCTGGTTAGAGTTTTCACCCCTTAACGGCCTGTTTTCAAGTCTAAGTGTGATTTTAGAAAATTATCGTCATATTCTCATACGGAGAGTCCCGGGAATACGCGGTCAGTTCCTAAAAGTTACATTGGTCCCCTACGAGGTGTTCGTGCCTCCTACGGGGTCGTTTGGGGGCTGGTTTGGGTTTTCACCCCTTAACGGCCTGTTTTCAAGTCTAAGTGTGATTTTTACAAAATATTGTCATACTCTCATACCGGGAGTCCCGGGACTACGCGGTCAGTTGCTATAAGTTACATTGGTCCCGTGCGAGATACTCGTGCCTCCTACGGGGTCGTTTGCGAACTAGTTCGGGTTTTCACCCCTTAACGACCTATTTTCAAGTCTAAGAGTGATTTTTGCAAATTATCATCATACTCTCAAATCGGGATTCTCGGGACTAGGTGGTCAGTTCCTACAAGTTACATTCGTCCCGTGCGAGGTAGCGTGCCTCCTATGGGGTCGTTTGGGGGCTGGTTTGGGTTTTCACTCCTTAACGGCCTGTTTTCAAGTCTAAGTGTGATTTTTGGAAATTATCTTCTCACTCTCAAACCGGGAGTCCCGGGACTACGCGGTCAGTTCCTACAAGTTACATTGGTCCCGTGCGAGGTGTTCGTGCCTCGTACGGGGAGTTTGGGGGCGGGTTCGGGTTTTCACCCGCGCGAGGTGTTCGTTTGTCCTACGGGGTTGTTTGGGGGTTGGTTCGGGTTTTCAACCCTTAACGGCCCGTTTTCAAGTTTAAGTATGATTTTTGCAAATTATAAACATAATCTCATACTGGGAGTCTCGGGACTACGCGGTCAGTTCCTACAAGTTACATTGGTCCCATGCGAGGTGTTTGTGCCTCCTATGGGGGGTTTGGGGGCTGGTTCAGGTTTTCACCCCTTAACGGCCTGTTTTCAAGTCTAAGTGTGATTTTGGAAAATTATCGTCATACTCTCAAACCGGGAGTCTAGGGACTACGCGGTCTGTTCCTACAAGTTACATTGGTCCCGTGCGAGGTGTTCGTGCGTCCTACGGGGTCGTTTGGGTGCTGGTTCGGGTTTTCACCCCTTAAAGACCTGTTTTCAGGTCTAAGTGTGGTTTTTGCAAATTCGGGTCATACTCTCAAACCGGGAGTCCCGGGACTACGCGGTCAGTTTCTACAAGTTACATTGGTCCCGTGTGAGGTGTTTGTGCCTCTTACGGGGTCATTTGGGGACTAGTTCGGGTTTTCATCCCTTAACGACCTGTTTTCAAGTCTAAGTGTGATTTTTGCAAATTATCGTTGTACTCTCAAACCAGAATTCCCAGGACTACGCGGTCAGTTCCTACAAGTTACATTGGTCTCGTGCGAGGTGTTCGTGCCTCCTACGGGGTCGTTTGGGGGCTGGTTTGGGTTTTCACCGCTTAACGGTCTGTTTTTAAGTCTAAGTGTGATTTTTGCAAATTATCGTCATCCTCTCAAACCGGGATACCTGGGACTACGCGGTCAGTTCCTACGAGTTACATTGGTCTCGTGCGTGGTGATCGTGCCTCCTACGGGGTCGTTTTGGGGATGGTTTGGGTTTTCACCCCTTAACGGCCTGTTTTGATGTCTAAGTGTGATTTTTGCAAATTATCGTCATACTCTAAAACCGGGAGTCCCGGGACTACGCGGTCAGTTCCTACAAGTTACATTGGTCCCGTGCGAGGTGTTCCTGCCTCCTACGGGGTCGTTTGGGGGCGGGTTTGGGTTTTCACCCCTTAACGGCCTGTTTTTAAGTCAAAGTGTGATTTTTGCAAATTATCGTCATACTCTCAAATCGGGACAACGCGGTCAGTTCCTACGAGTTACATTGGTCCCATACGAGGTGTTCATGCCTCCTACGGGGTCGTTTGGGGGGTGGTTCGGGTTTTCACCCCTTAACGGAATTTTTTCAAGTCTAAGTGTGATTTTTGCAAATTATCGTTATATTCTCAAACCGGGAGTCCCGGGACTACGCGATTAGTTCCTACAAGTTGCATTGATCCCGTGCGAGGTGTTCGTGCCTCCTACGGGGTCGTTTGGAGGCTGGTTCGGGTTTTCACCCCTTAACGGCCTATTTTCAAGTCTATGTTTGATTTTTGCAAATTATCGTAATACTCTCAAACCGGGAGTCCCGGGACTACGCGATCAGTTCCTAGAAGTTACATTGGTCCCGTGCGAGGTGTTCGGGCCTCCTACGGGGTCGATTGGGGGATGGTTCGGGTTTTCACCCCTTAACGGCTTGTTTTCAAGTTTAAGTGTGATTTTTGCAAATTATCGTCATAATCTCATACCGGGAGTCCCGAGACTACGCGATCAATTCGTACAAGTTACATTGGTCCCCTCCGAGGTGTTCGTGCCTCCTACGGGGTCGTTTGGGGGCTGGTTCGGGTTTTCACCCCTTAACGGAATTTTTTCAAGTCTAAGTGTGATTTTTGCAAATTATCGTTATATTCTCAAACTGGGAGTCCCGGGACTACGCGATTAGTTCCTACAAGTTGCATTGATCCCGTGCGAGGTGTTCGTGCCTCCTACGGGGTCGTTTGGAGGCTGGTTCGGGTTTTCACCCATTAACGGCCTATTTTCAAGTCTATGTTTGATTTTTGAAAATTATCGTCATACTCTCAAACCGGGAGTCCCGGGACTACGCGATCAGTTCCTACAAGTTACATTGGTCCCGTGCGAGGTGTTCGGGCCTCCTACGGGGTCGTTTGGGGGATGGTTCGGGTTTTCACCCCTTAACGGCTTGTTTTCAAGTTTAAGTGTGATTTTTGCAAATTATCGTCATAATCTCATACCGGGAGTCCCGAGACTACGCGATCAATTCGTACAAGTTACATTGGTCCCCTCCGAGGTGTTCGTGCCTCCTACGGGGTCGTTTGGGGGCTGGTTCGGGTTTTCACCCCTTAACGTCCTGTTTACAAGTCTAAGTGTGATTGTTGCAAATTCGGGTCATACTCTCAAACTGGGAGTCCCGGGACTACGCGGTCAGTTGCAACAAGTTACATTGGTCCCGTGCGAGGTGTTTGTGCCTCCCACCGGGTCGTATCCAGACTAGTTCGGGGTTTCACCCCTTAATGGCCTGTTTTCAAGTCTAAGTGTGATTTTTGCCAATTATCATCGTACTCTCAAAAAAGGATTCCCGGGACTACGCGATCAGTTCCTAAAAGTTACATTGGTCCCGTGCGAGGTGTTCGTGCCTCCTACGGGGTCGTTTGGGGTCTGGTTCGGGTTTTCACACCTTAACGGCCTGTTTTCAAGTCTAAGTGTGATTTTTGCAAATTATCGTCATACTCTCAAACCGGGAGTCCCAGGACAACGCGGTACGTTCCTACAAGTTACATTGGTCTCGTTCGAGGTGTTCTTGCCTCCTACGGGGTCGTTTGGGGGTTGGTTTGAGTTTTCATCCCTTAACGGCCTGTTTTGAAGTCTAAGGGTGATTTTAGCAAATTATCATCATATTCTCATACGGAGAGTCTCGGGACTACGCGGTTAGTTCCTACAAGTTACATTGGTCCCCTACGAGGTGCCCGTGCCTCCTACGGGGTCGTTTGGGGGCTGGTTCGAGTTTTCACCCCTTAACGGCCTGTTTTCAAGTCTAAGTATGATTTTTATAAATTATTGTCATACTCTCATACCGGGAGTCCCGGGACTACGCGGTCAGTTCCTACAAGTTACATTGGTCCCCTACGAGGTGTTCGTGCCTCCTACGGGGTCGTTTGGGGGCTGGTTCGGGTTTTCACCCCTTAACGACCTGTTTTCAAGTCTATGTGTGATTTTTTAAAATTCGGGCCATACTCTCCAACCGGGAGTCCCTGGACTACGCGGTCAGTTGCTAAAAGTTACATTGGTCCCGCGCGAGATGTTCGTGCTTCTTACGGGGTCGTTAGGGGACTAGTTCAGGTTTTCACACCTTAACGGCCTGTTTTCAAGTCTAGGAGTGATTTTTGCAAATTATCGTCATACTCTCAAATCGGGATTCCTGAGACTACGCGGTCAGTTCCTACAAGTTACATTTGTCCCGTGCGAGGTGTTCGTGCCTCCCACGGGGTCGTTTGGGTGCTGGTTCGGGTGTTCACCCCTTAACTGCCTGTTTTCAAGTCTAAGTGCGATTTTTGCAAATTATCGTCATACTCTCATACCGAGAGTCCCGGGACTATGCGATCAGTTCCTACAAGTTACATTGGTGCCCTACGAGTTGTTCGTTCCTTCTACGGGGTCGTTTGGGGGCTGGTTCGGGTTGTCACCCCTTAACGACATGTTTTCAAGTTTAAGTGTGATTTTTACAAATTATTGTCATACTCTCATACCGGGAGTCTCGGGAATACGCGGTCAGTTCCTACAAGTTACATTGGTCCCCTACGAGGTGCTCGTGCCTCCTATGGGGTCGTTTGTGGGTTGGTATGGGTTTTCACCCCTTAATGGCCTGTTTTCAAGTCTAGGTGTGATTTTTGCAAATTCGTGTCATACTCTCAAACCGGGAGTCCCGGGACTACGCAGTCAGTTGCTATAAGTTACATTGGACCCGTGCGAGGTGTTCGTGCCTCCTACGGGGTCGTTTGGGGACTGGTTCGGGTTTTCACCCCTTAACGGCCTGTTTTCAAGTGTAGGTGTGATTTTCACAAATTATCGTCATACTCTCAAACCAGGATTCCCGGGACTACGCGGTTAGTTCCTACAAGTTACATTGGTCCCGTGCGAGGGTCTCGTGCCTCCTACGGGATCATTTGAGGGCCGGTATGGTTTTTCACCCCTTAACGACCTGTTTTCAGGACTACGTGTGATTTTGGCAAATTATCGTCATACTCTCAAACCGGGAGACCCGGGACTACGCGGTCAGTTCCTACGAGTTACATTGGTCCCGTACGAGGTGTTCATGCCTCCTATGGGGTCGTTTCGGGGCTGGTTCGGGTTTTCACCCCTTAATGGCCTGTTTTTAAGTCTAAGTGTGATATTTGCAAAATATCATCTTACTCTCAAATCGGGAGTCCTGGGACTACGCGGTAACTTCTTACAAGTTGCATTGGTCCCATGCGAGGTGTTCGTGCCTCCTACGGGGGGTTTGGGAGTTTGGGGGTTGGTTCGGGTTTTCACCCCTCAACCGCTTGCTTTCATATCTAAGAGTGATTTTGGCAAATTATCATCATACTCTCAAACTGGGGGTCCCGAGACTACGCGGTCAGTTCCTACAAGTTACATTGGTCCTGTGCGAGGTGTTAGTGCCTACGACGGGGTCGTTTGGGGGCTGGTTCGGGTTTTTACCCCTTAACGGCTTGTTTTCAAGTCTAAGTGTGATTTTTGCAAATTATTGTCATACTCTCATACCGAGAGTCTCGGGACTATGCGGTCAGTTCCTACAAGTTACATGGTCCCCTACAAGGTGTTCGTGCCTCCTACGGGAGGTTTGGGGGCTGGTTCGGGTTTCCACCCCTTAACGGCCTGTTTTCAAATCTTAGTGTGATTTTTGCAAATTATCGTCATACTCTCAAACCGGGAGTCCTAGGACTACGCGGTTAGTTCCTAAAATGTTACATTGGTCCCGTGCGACGTGTTCGTGCCTCCTACGGGTTCGTTTGGGGGCTCGTTTCGGGTTTTCACCCCTTAATGGCCTGTTTTTAAGTCTAAGTGTGATTTTGATAAAGTATCATCATACTCTCATACCGAGAGTCCTGGGACTACGCGATCAGTTCCTACAAGTTACATTGGTCCCCTACGAGGTGTTCGTGCCTCCTACGGGGTTGTTTGGGGGCTGGTTCGGGTTTTCACCCCTTAACGGCCTGTTTTCAAATCTAAGTGTGATTTTTGTAAATTCAGGTCATACTCTCAAACCGGGAGTCCCAGGACTACGCGGTCAGTTCCTACAATTTACATTGGTCCCATGCGAGGTGTTCGTGCCTCCTTCAGGGTCGTTTGGAGGCTGTTTCGGGTTTTCATACCTTAACGGCCTGTTTTCAAGTCTAAGTGTGATTTTTGCTAATTATCGTCTTACTCTCAAATCGGGAGTCCCGGGACAACGCGGTCGGTTCCTACAAGTTACGTTGGTCCCTTGCGAGGTGTTCGTGCCTCCTACGGGGGGTTTGGAGCTGGTTCGGGTTTTCACCCCTTAACGGCTGTTTTCAAGTCTAAGTATGATTTTTACAAATTATCATCATACTCTCAAACCGGGAGTCCCGGGACTACGCAGTCAGTTCCAACAAATTACATTGGTCCCGTACGAGGTGTCCGTGCCTCCTACAGGGTCGTTTGGAGGCTGGTTCGGGTTTTCACCCCTTAACAACCTGTTTTTCAAGTTTAAGTGTGATTTTAGCAAATTATCATCAAACTCTAATACCGAGAGTCCTGGGACTACGCAGTCAGTTCCTACAAGTTACATTGGTCCCGTTCCAGGTTTTCGTGCCTCCTACGAGGTCGTTTGGGGGCTGGTTCAGGTTTTCACCCCTTAACGGCCTGTTTTCAAGTCTAAGTGTGATTTTAGCAAATTATCAATATACTCTCATACCAAGAGTTCCGGGACAACGCGGTCAGTTCCTGCAAGTTACATTGGTCCCCTACGAGGTGTTCGTGCCTCCTACGGGGTCGTTTGGGGGCTGGTTCGGGTTTTCACCCCTTAACGGCCTGTTTTCAAGTTTAAGTGTGATTTTTACATATTATTGTCATACTCTCATACCGGGAGTCCCGGGACTACGCGGTCAGTTCCTACAAGTTACATTGGTCCCCTACGAGGTGCTCGTGCCTCCTACGGGGTCGTTTGGTGGTTGGTTCAGGTTTTCAGCCCTTAACGGCCTGTTTTCAAGTCTAAGTGTGATTTTTGCAAATTCGGGTCATACTCTCAAACCGAGAGTCCCGGGACTACGCAGTCAGTTGTTACAAGTTACATTGGACCCGTGCGAGGTGTTCGTGCCTCCTACGGGGTCGTTTGGTGACTGGTTTGGGTTTTCACCCCTTAACGGCCTATTTTCAAGTCTAGGCGTGATTTTCACAAATTATCGTCATACTCTCAAACCGGGATTCTCGGGACTACGCGGTCAGTTCCTACAAGTTACATTGGTCCCCTACGAGGTGTTCGTGCCTCCTACGGGATCGTTTGAGATCTGGTTTGGGTTTTCACCCCTTAACGACCTGTTTTCAGGTCTAAGTGTGATTTTTGGAAATTATCGTCATACTCTCAAACCGGAAGACCCGGGACTACGCGGTCAGTTCCTATGAGTTACATTGGTCCCGTGCGAGGTGTTCATGCCTCCTACGGGGTCGTTTCGGGGCTAGTTCGGGTTTTCACCCCTTAATGGCCTGTTTTCAAGTCTAAGTGTGATATTTGCAAATTCGGGTCATACTCTCAAACCGGGAGTCCCAGGACTACGCAGTCAGTTGCTACAAGTTACATTGGACCCGTGCGAGGTGTTCGTGCCTCCTACGGGGTCGTTTGGGGACTGGTTCGGGTTTTCACCCCTTAACGGCCTGTTTTCAAGTCTAGGTGTGATTTTCACAAATTATCATCAAACTCTCAAACCAGGATTCCCGGGATTACGCGGTCAGTTCCTACAAGTTACATTGGTCCCGTGCGAGGGTCTCGTGCCTCCTACGGGATCATTTGAGGGCTGGTTTGGGTTTTCACCCCTTAACGACCTGTTTTCAGGACTACGTGTGATTTTGGCAAATTATCGTCATACTCTCAAACCGGGAGACCCGGGACTACGCGGTCAGTTCCTACGAGTTACATTGGTCCCGTACGAGGTGTTCATGCCTCCTATGGGGTCGTTTCGGGGCTGGTTCGGGTTTTCACCCCTTAATGGCCTGTTTTTAAGTCTAAGTGTGATATTTGCAAAATATCATCTTACTCTCAAATCGGGAGTCCTGGGACTACGCGGTAACTTCTTACAAGTTGCATTTGTCCCATGCGAGGTGTTCGTGCCTCCTACGGGGGGTTTGGGTGTTTGGGGGTTGGTTCGGGTTTTCACCCCTCAACGGCTTGCTTTCATATCTAAGGGTGATTTTAGCAAATTATCATCATACTCTCAAACCGGGGGTCCCGAGACTACGCGGTCAGTTCCTACAAGTTACATTGGTCCTGTGCGAGGTGTTAGTGCCTACGACGGGGTCGTTTGGGGGCTGGTTCGGGTTTTTACCCCTTAACGGCCTGTTTTCAAGTCTAAGTGTGATTTTTGCAAATTATTGTCATACTCTCATACCGAGAGTCTCGGGACTACGCGGTCAGTTCCTACAAGTTACATGGTCCCCTACAAGGTGTTCGTGCCTCCTACGGGAGGTTTGGGGGCTGGTTCGGGTTTTCACCCCTTAACGGCCTGTTTTCAAATCTTAGTGTGATTTTTGCAAATTATCGTCATACTCTCAACCCGGGAGTCCCAGGACTACGCGGTTAGTTCCTAAAATGTTACATTGGTCCCGTGCGACGTGTTCGTGCCTCCTACGGGTTCGTTTGGGGGCTCGTTCCGGGTTTTCACCCCTTAATGGCCTGTTTTTAAGTCTAAGTGTGATTTCGATAAAGTATCGTCATACTCTCAAACCGAGAGTCGTGGGACTACGCGATCAGTTCCTACAAGTTACATTGGTCCCCTACGAGGTGTTCGTGCCTCCTACGGGGTTGTTTGGGGGCTAGTTCGGGTTTTCACCCCTTAACGGCCTGTTTTCAAGTCTAAGTGTGATTTTTGCAAATTCTGGTCATACTCTCAAACCGGGAGTCCCGGGACTACGCGGTCAGTTCCTACAAGTTACATTGGTCCCATGCGAGATGTTCGTGCCTCCTTCGGGGTCGTTTGGGGCTGTTTCGGGTTTTCATACCTTAACGGCCTGTTTTCAAGTCTAAGTGTGATTTTTGCTAATTATCGTCTTACTCTCAAATCGGGAGTCCCGGGACTACGCGGTCGGTTCCTTCAAGTTACGTTGGTCCCTTGCGAGGTGTTCGTGCCTCCTACGGGGGGTTTGGAGCTGGTTCGGGTTTTCACCCCTTAACGACCGTTTTCAAGTATAAGTATGATTTTTACAAATTATCGTCATACTCTCAAACCGGGAGTCCCGGGACTACGCAGTCAGTTCCAACAAATTACATTGGTCCCGTACGAGGTGTCCGTGCCTCCTACAGGGTCGTTTGGATGCTGGTTCGGGTTTTCACCCCTTAACAGCCTGTTTTCAAGTTTAAGTGTGATTTTAGCCAATTATCATCAAACTCTAATACCGAGAGTCCAGGGACTACGCAGTCAGTTCCTACAAGTTACATTGGTCCCGTTCCAGGTTTTCGTGCCTCCTACGGGGTCGTTTGGGGGCTGGTTCAGGTTTTCACCCCTTAACGGCCTGTTTTCAAGTCTAAGTGTGATTTTAGCAAATTATCAATATACTCTCATACCGAGAGTCCCGGGACAACGCGGTCAGTTCCTGTAAGTTACATTGGTCCCCTACGAGGTGTTCGTGCCTCCTACGGGGTCGTTTGGGGGCTGGTTCAGGTTTTCACCCCTTAACGGCCTGTTTTCAAGTTTAAGTGTGATTTTTACAAATTATTGTCATACTCTCATACCGGGAGTCTCGGGACTACGCGGTCAGTTCCTACAAGTTACATTGGTCCCCTACGAGGTACTCGTGCCTCCTACGGGGTCGTTTGGTGGTTGGTTCAGGTTTTCATCCCTTAACGGCCTGTTTTCAAGTCTAAGTGTGATTTTTGCAAATTCGGGTCATACTCTCAAACCGAGAGTCCCGGGACTACGCAGTCAGTTGTTACAAGTTACATTGGACCCGTGCGAGGTGTTCGTGCCTCCTACGGGGTTGTTTGGGGACTGGTTCGGGTTTTCACCCCTTAACGGCCTGTTTTCAAGTCTAGGCGTGATTTTCACAAATTATTGTCATACTCTCAAACCGGGATTCCCGGGACTACGTGGTCAGTTCCTACAAGTTACATTGGTCCCGTGCGAGGTGTTCGTGCCTCCTACGGGATCGTTTGAGGGCTGGTTTGGGTTTTCACCCCTTTACGACCTGTTTTCAGGTCTAAGTGTGATTTTTGCAAATTATTGGCATACTCTCAAACCGGGAGACCCGGGACTATGCGGTCAGTTCCTACGAGTTACATTGGTCCCGTGCGAGGTGTTCATGCCTCCTACGGGGTCGTTTCGGGGCTGGTTCGGGTTTTCAACCCTTAATGGCCTGTTTTCAAGTCTAAGTGTGATATTTGCAAAATATCATCTTTCTCTCAAACCGGGAGTCCCGGGACTACGCGGTCACTTCTTACAAGTTGCATTGGTCCCATGCGAGGTGTTCGTGCCTCCTACGGGGGGTTTGGGGGTTGGTTTGGGTTTTCACCCCTCAACGGCTTGCTTTCATATCTAAGGGTGATTTTTGCAAATTATAATCATACTCTTAAACTGGGAGTCCCGAGACTACGCGGTCAATTCCTACAAGTTACATTGGTCCTGCACGAGGTGTTAGTGCCCCCGACGGGGTCGTTTGGGGGCTGGTTCGGGTTTTTACCCCTTAACGGCCTGTTTTCTAGTGTAATTGTGATTTTAGCAAATTATTGTCATACTCTCATACCGAGAGTGTCGGGACTTCGCGGTCAGTTCCTACAAGTTACATGGTCCCCTACAAGGTGTTCGTGCCTCCTACGGGAGGTTTGGGAGTTGGTTCGGGTTTTCACCCCTTAAGGGCCTGCTTTCAAATCTTAGTGTGATTTTTGCAAATTATCGTCATACTCTAAAACCAGGAGTCCCATGACTATTCGGTCAGTTCCTACAAGTTACATTGGTCCCGTGCGAGGTGTTCGTGCCTCCTACGGGGTCGTTTGGGGGCTGGTTTGGGTTTTCACCCTTTAATGGCCTGTTTTTAAGTCTAAGTGTGATTTTGGAAAATTATCGTCATACTCTCATACCGAGAGTCCCGGGACTACGCGGTCAGTTCCTACAAGTTACATTGGTCCCCTACGAGGTGTTCGTGCCTCCTACGGGGTTGTTTGGGGCTGGTCCGGGTTTTCACCCCTTAACGGCCTGTTTTCAAGTCTAAGTGTGATTTTTGCAAATTCTGGTCATACTCTCAAACCGGGAGTCCCGGGACTACGCGGTGAGTTGCTACAAGTTACATTGGTCCCGTGCGAGGTGTTCATGCCTCCTACGGGGTCGTTTGGGGACTAGTTCGGGTTATCACCCCTTAACGGCCTGTTTTCAAGTCTAAGTGTGATTTTTGCAAATTATCATCATACTCTCAAACCGGGATTCTCGGGACTACGCGGTTTGTTCCTACAAGTTACATTGGTCCCGTGCGAGGTGTTCGTGCCTCGTACGGGGTCGTTTGGGGGCTTGTTCGGGTTTTCACCCCTTAACGACCTGTTTTCAAGTATAAGTGTGCTTGTTGCAAATGCAGGACATACTCTCAAACCGGGAATCCCGGGACTACGCGGTCTGTTCCTACGAGTTACATTGGTCCCGTGCGAGGTGTTCGTTCGTCCTTCGGGGTCGTTTGGGGGATGGTTCGGGTTTTCATACCTTTACGGCCTATTTTCAAGTCTAAGTGTGATTGTTGCAAATTATCGTCTTACTCTCAAATCGGGAGTCCCGGGACTACGTGGTCGGTTCCTACAAGTTACATTGGTCCCTTGCGAGGTGTTCGTGCCTCCTACGGGGGGTTTGGAGCTGGTTCGGGTTTTCACCCCTTAACGGCCTGTTTTCAAGTTTAAGTGTGATTTTAGCAAATTATCGTCATACTCTAATACCAAGAGTCCCGGGACTACGCAGTCAGTTCCTACAAGTTACATTGGTCCCGTGCGAGGTTTTCGTGCCTCCTACGGGGTTGTTTGGGGGCTGGTTTGGGTTTTCACAACTTTATGGCCTATTTTTAAGTCTTAGTGTGATTTTAGCAAATTCTCATCATACTCTCATACCGAGAGTCCTAGGACTACGCGGTCAGTTCCTACAAGTTACATTGGCCTCTTGCGAGGTGTTCGTGCCTCCTACGGGGGGTTTGGGGCGGGTTCGGGTTTTCACCCCTTAACGGCCTATTTTCAAGTCTAATTATGATTTTTACAAATTATTGTCCTACTCTCAAACTGGGATTCCCGGGACTACGCAGTCAGTTCCTACAAATTACATTGGTCCCATACGAGGTGTCCGTGCCTCCTACAGGGTCATTTGGAGGCTGGTTCGGGTTTTCAACCCTTAACGGCCTGTTTTCAAGTTTAAGTGTGATTTTAGCAAATTATCTTCATACTCTAATACCGAGAGTCCCGGGGCTACGCAGTCAGTTCCTACAAGTTACATTGGTCCTGTGCGAGGTTTTCGTGCCTCATACGGGGTCGTTTGGGGGCTGGTTTGGGTTTTCACCCCTTAATGGCCTATTTTTAAGTCTTAGTGTGATTTTAGCAAATTAGCATCATACTATCATACCGAGAGTCCCGGGACTACGCGGTCAGTTCCTACAAGTTACATTGGTCCCGTGCGAGGTGTTCGTGCCTCCTACGGGGTCGTTTGGAGGCTGGTTCGGGTTTTTACCCCTTAACGGCCTGTTTTCAAGTCTAAGTGTGATTTTAGCAAATTATCGTCATACTCTCATACCGAGAGTCCCGGGACTACGCGGTCAGTTCCTGCAAGTTACATTGGTCCCCTACGAGGTGTTCGTGCCTCCTACGGGGTTGTTTGGGGGCTAGTTCGGGTTTTCACCCCTTAACGGCCTGTTTTCAAGTTTAAGTGTGATTTTTACAAATTATAGTCATACTCTCATACCGGGAGTCTCGGGACTAAGCGGTCAGTTCCTATAAGTTACATTGGTAACCTATGAGGTGCTCGTGCCTCCTATGGGGTCGTTTGGGGGTTGGTTCGGGTTTTCACCCCTTAAAGCCCTGTTTTCAAGTCTAAGTGTGATTTTTGGAAATTCGGGTAATACTCTCAAACCGGGAGTCCCTGGACTACGCAGTCAGTGGCTACAAGTTACATTGGACCCGTGCGACGTGTTCGTGCCTCCTACGGGGTAGTTTGGGGACTAGTTCGGTTTTTCACTCCTTAACGGCCTGTTTTCAAGTCTAAGTGTGATTTTTGCAAATTATTGTCATACTCTCAAACCGGGATTCCCGGGACTACGCGGTCAGTTCCTACATTTACATTGGTCCCGTGCGAGGTGTTCGTGCCTCCTACGAGATCGTTTGGGGGATGGTTTGGGTTTTCACCCCTTAACGGCCTGTTTTCAAGTCTAAGTGTGATTTTTGCAAATTATCGTCATACTCTCAAACCGGGAGACCCGGGACTACGCGGTCAGTTCCTACGAGTTACATTGGCCCCGTGCGAGGTGTTCATGCCTCCTGCGGGGTCATTTCGGGGTTGGTTTGGGTTTTCACCCCTTAATGGCCTGTTTTCAAGTCTAAGTGTGATATTAGCAAATTATCATCTTACTCTCAAACTGGGAGTCCCGGGACTACGCGGTCACTTCTTACAAGTTGCATGGGTCCCATGCGAGGTGTTCCTGCCTCCTGCGGGGGGTTTGGGGTTTGGTTCAGGTTTTCACCCCTCAATGGCTTGCTTTCATATCTAAGTATGATTTTAGCAAATTATCATCATACTCTCAAACCGAGAGTCCCGAGACTACGCGGTCAGTTCCTACAAGTTACATTGGTCCTGTGTGAGGTGTTAGTGCCTCCGACGGGGTCGTTTGGGGGTTGGTTTAGGTTTTTACCCCTTAATGGCATGTTTTCAAGTCTAAGTGTGATTTTAGCAAATTATTGTCATACTCTCATACCGAGATTCCCGGGACTACGCGGTCAGTTCCTAGAAGTTACATGGTCCCCTACAAGGTGTTCGTGCCTCCTACGGGAGGTTTGGGAGCTGGTTTGGGTTTTCTCCCCTTAACGGCCTGTTTTTAAATCTTAGTGTGATTTTTGCAAATTATCATCATACTCTCAAACCGGGAGTCCCAAGACTACACGGTCAATTCCTACAAGTTAGATTCGTCCCGTGCGAGGTGTTCGTGCCTCCTACGGGGTCGTTTGGGGGCTGGTTCGAGTTTTCACCCCTTAATGGCCTGTTTTTAAGTCTAAGTGTGCTTTAGGCAAATTATCGTCATACTCTCATATCGAGAGTCCCGAGACTACGTGGTCAGTTCCTACAAGTTACATTGGTCCCCTACGAGGTGTTCGTGCCTCCTACGGGGTTGTTTGGGGGTAGTTTGGGTTTTCACCCCTTAACGGCCTGTTTTCAAGTCTAAGTGTGATTTTTGCAAATTTGGGTCATACTCTCAAATCGGGAGTTCCGGGACTATGCGGTCAGTTTCTATAAGTTTCATTGGTCCCGTGCGAGGTGTTCATGCCTCCTACGGGGTCGTTTGGGGACTGGTTCGGGTTTTCACCCCTTAACGGCCTGTTTTCAAGTCTAAGTGTGATTTTTGCAAATTATCGTCATACTCTCAAATCGGGATTCTCGGGACTACGCGGTTTGTTCCGACAAGTTACATTGGTCCCGTGCGAGGTGTTCGTGCCTCGTACGGGGTCGTTTGGGGGCTTGTTCGGGTTTTCACCCCTTAACGACCTGTTTTCAAGTCTAAGTGTGATTGTTGCAAATTAAGGTCATACTCTCAAACCGGGAGTTCCAGGACTACGTAGTTAGTTCTTACGAGTTACATTGGTCCCGTGCGAGGTGTTCGTGAATCCTTCGGGGTCGTTTGGGGGATGGTTCGGGTTTTCATACCTTAACGGTCTGTTTTCAAGTCTAAGTGTGATTTTTGCAAATTATCGTCTTACTCTCAAATCGGGAGTCCCGGGACTACGCGGTCAGTTCCTACAAGTTACAATGGTCCCTTGTGAGGTGTTCGTGCCTCCTACGGGGGGTTTCGAGCTGGTTCGGGTTTTCACCCCTTAACAGCTGTTTTCAAGTCTAAGTATGATTTTTACAAATTGTCATCATAGTCTCAAACCGGGAGTCCCGGGACTACGCAGCCAGTTCCTACAAGTTACATTGGTCCCGTA
Source organism: Sambucus nigra (assembly GCA_949130495.1). Classification (NCBI taxonomy): domain Eukaryota; kingdom Viridiplantae; phylum Streptophyta; class Magnoliopsida; order Dipsacales; family Adoxaceae; genus Sambucus; species Sambucus nigra. Next base: position 342,465,576 of record OX422207.1, on the reverse strand, counting down.
CGAGGTTTTCGTGCCTCCTATAGGGTCGTTTGGAGGCTGGTTCGGGTTTTCACACCCTAACAGCCTTTTTTTAAGTCTAAGTGTGATTTTTGCAAATTCGGGTCATACTCTCAAATCGGGAGTCCCGGGACTACGCGATCAGTTGCTACAAGTTACATTGGTCCCGTGCGAGTTGTTCATGCCTCCTACGGGGTCGTTTGGGGACTGGTTCGGGTTTTCACCCCTTAACGGCCTGTTTTCAAGTCTAAGTGTGATTTTTGCAAATTATCATCATACTCTCAAACCAGGATTCTCGGGACTACGCGATTTGTTCCTACAAGTTACATTGGTCCCGTGCGAGATGTTCGTGCCTCGTACGAGGTCGTTTGGGGGCTGGTTCGGGTTTTCATCCCTTAACGACCTTTTTCAAGTCTAAGTGTGATTGTTGCAAATTCAGGTCATACTCTCAAACCGAGAGTCCCGGGACTACGCGGTCAGTTCCTATAAGTTACATTTGTCCCATGCGAGGTGTTCATGCCTCCTACGGGGTTGTTTGGAGACTGGTTCGGGTTTTCACCCCTTAACGGCCTATTTTCAAGTCTAAGTGTAATTTTTGCAAATTATTGTCATACTCTCAAACCGGGAGTCCAGGGACTACGCGGTCATTTCCTACAAGTTACATTGGTCCCGTGCGAGGTGTTCGTGCCTCCTACGAGGTCGTTTGGGGGTTTCTTTGGGTTTTCACCCCTTAACAGCCTGTTTTCAAGTCTAAGTGTGATTTTTACAAATTATCATCATACTCTAAAACCGGGAGACCCGTGACTACGCGGTCAATTCTTACGAGTTACATTGGTATCGTACGAGGTGTTCGTGCCTCCTACGGGGTCGTTTGGGGGCTGTTTCGGGTTTTCACCCCTTAACAGCCTATTTTCAAGTCTAAGTGTGAATTTTGTAAATTATCGTCATACTCTCAAACCGGGAGACCCGGGACAACGCGGTCAGTTCCTACAAGTTGCATTGGTCCCGTGCGAGGTGTTCATGCCTCCTACGGGGTCGTTTGGGGGCTGGTTCGGGTTTTCATCCCTTAACGGCCTGTTTTCAAGTCTAAGTGTGATTTTTGCAAATTATCGCCTTACTCTCAAACCGGGAGACCCGGGACTACGCGGTCAGTTCCTACAAGTTACATTGGTCCCATGCGAGGTGTTCGTGCCTCCTATGGTGGGTTTGGGGGCTGGTTGGGGTTTTCACCCCTTAACGGCCTATTTTCAACTCTAAGTGTGATTTTTGCAAATTATCGTCATACTCTCAAACCGGGAGTACCGGGACTACGTGGTCAGTTCCTACAAGTTACATTGGCCCCGTGAGAGGTGTTCGTGCCTCCTATGGGGTCGTTTGGAGGAAGGTTCGGGTTTTCACCACTTAACGGCCTGTTTTCAAGTTTGAGTATGATTTTTGCAAATTATCATCATAATCTCATACCGGGAGTCTCGGGACTATGCGGTCAGTGCCTCCAAGTTACATTGGTCCCCTACGAGGTGTTCGTGCCTCCTACGGGGTCGTTTGGGGGCTGGTTCGGGTTTTCACCCCATAATAGCGTGTTTTTAAGTCTAAGTGTGATTTTTGCAAATTCGGGTCATACTCTCAAACCGGGAGTCCCGGGACTACGCGGTCAGTTGTTACAAGTTACATTGGTCCCGTGCGACGTGTTCATGCCTCCTACGGGGTCTTTTGGGGACTGGTTCGGGTTTTCACCCCTTAAATGCCTGTTTTCAAGTCTAAGTGTGATTTTTGCAAATTATCGTCATACTCTCAAACCGGGATTCTCGGGACTACGCGGTCTGTTCCTACAATTTACATTGGTCCCGTGCGAGGTGTTCGTGCCTCGTATGAGGTCGTTTGGGGGATGGTTCGAGTTTTCATCCCTTAACGACCTGTTTTCAAGTCTAAGTGTGATTGTTGCAAATTCAGGTCATACTCTCAAACCGAGAGTCCCGGGACTTCGTGGTCAGTTCCTACAAGTTATATTTGTCCCGTGCGAGGTGTTCATGCCTCCAACGGGGTTGTTTGGGGACAGGTTCGGGTTTTCACCCCTTAACGGCCTATTTTCAAGTCTAAGTGTGATTTTTGCAAATTATCGTCATACTCTCAAACCGGGAGTCCAGGGACTACGCGGTCAGTTCCTACAAGTTACATTGGTCCTGTGCGAGGTGTTCGTGCCTCCAACGGGGTCGTTTGGGGGCTATTTTGGGTTTTCACCCTTTAACAGCCTGTTTTCAAGTCTAAGTGTGATTCTTGCAAATTATCATCATACTCAAAAATCGGGAGACCCGGGACTACGCGGTCAGTTCCTACGAGTTACATTGGTCCCGTGCGAGGTGTTCGTGCCTCCTACGGGGTCGTTTGGGGGCTGGTTCGGGTTTTCACCCCATAACGGCCTGTTTTTAAGTCTAAGTTTGATTTTTGAAAATTATCATCATACTCTCAAACTGGGAGTCCCGGGACTACGTGGTAAGTTAGTAGAAGTTACATTGGTCCCGTTCGAGGTGTTCGTGCCTCCTACGGGGTCGTTTGGGGGCTGGTTTGGGTTTTCACCCCTTAACGGCCTGTTTTCAAGTCTAAGTGTGATTTTTGCAAATTATCGTCATACTCTCATACCGGGAGACCCGGGACTACGCGGTCAGTTCCTAGAAGTTACATTGGTCCCCTACGAGGTGTTCGTGCCTCCTACGGGGTCGTTTGGGGGCTGGTTCGGGTTTTCACCCCTTAACAGCCTGTTTTTAACTCTAAGTGTGATTTTAGCAAATTATCATCATACTCTCATACCAAGAGTCCCGACACTACGCGGTCACTTCCTACAAGTTACATTGGCTCCCAACGAGGTGTTCGTGCCTCCTACGGGGTCGTTTGGGAGCTGGTTCGGGTTTTCACCCCTTAACGGCCTGTTTTCAAGTCGAAGTGTGATTTTTATAAATTATTGTCATACTCTCATACCGGGAGTCCTGGGACTATGCCGTCAGTTCTTACAAGTTACATTGGTCCCCTACAAGGTGTTCGTGCCTCCTATGGGGTCGTTTGGATGCTGGTTCTGGTTTTCACCCCTTAACGGCCTGTTTTCAAGTCTAAGTGTGATTTTTGCAAATTATCGTCATACTCTCAAACCGGGAGTCTAGGGACTACGCGGTCAGTTCCTACAAGTTACATTGGTCCCGTGCGAGGTGTTCGTGCCTCCAACGGGGTCGTTTAGGGGTTGTTTTGGGTTTTCACCCCTTAATAGCCTGTTTTCAAGTCTAAGTGTGATTCTTGCAAACTATCGTCATACTCAAAAACCAGGAGACCCGGGACTACACGGTCAGTTCCTGCGAGTTATATTGGTCCCGTGCGAGGTGTTCGTGCCTCCTACGGGGTCGTTTGGGGGGTGGTTCGGGTTTTCACCCCTTAACGGCCTGTTTTTAAGTCTAAGTATGATTTTTGAAAATTATCATCATACTCTCAAACTGGGATTCCTGGGACTACGTGGTCAGTTAGTAGAAGTTACATTGGTCCCGTCCGAGGTGTTCGTGCCTCCTACGAGGTCGTTTCGGTGCTGGTTTGGGTTTTCACCCCTTAACGGCCTGTTTTCAAGTCTAAGTGTGATTTTTACAAATTATTATCATACTCTCATACCTCTAGTCCCGGTACTACGCGGTCAGTTCCTACAAGTTACATTGGTCCCCTACGAGGTGTTCGTGCCTCGTACGGGGTCGTTTGGGGGCGGGTTTGGGTTTTCACCCATTAACGGTCTGTTTTCAAGTCTAAGTGTGATTTTTGCAAATTATTGTAATACTCTCATACTGAGAGTCCCGGGACTACGCGGTCAGTTCCTAGAAGTTACATGGTCCCCTACAAGGTGTTCGTGCCTCTTACGGGAGGTTTGGGAGCCGGTTCGCGTTTTCTCCCCTTAACGGCCTGTTTTTAAATCTTAGTGTGATTTTTGCAAATTATCGTGATACTCTCAAACCGGGAGTCCCAAGAATACACGGTCAGTTCCTATAAGTTAGATTGGTCCCGTGTGAGGTGTTCGTGCCTCCTACGGGGTCGTTTGAGGGCTGGTTCGAGTTTTCACCCCTTAAAAGGCCTGTTTTTAATTCTAAGTGTGATTTTGGCAAATTATCGTCATACTCTCATATCGAGAGTCCCGAGACTACGCGATCAGTTCCTACAAGTTACATTGGTCCCCTACGAGGTGTTCGTGCCTCCTACGGGGTTGTTTGGGGGTAGTTCGGGTTTTCACCCCTTAACGGCCTATTTTTAAGTCTAAGTGTGATTTTTGCAAATTATCGTCCTACTCTCAAATCGGGATTCTCGGGACTACGCGGTTTGTTCCTACAAGTTATATTGGTCCCGTGCGAGGTGTTCGTGCCTCGTACGAGGTCGTTTGGGGGCTGGTTCGAGTTTTCATCCCTTAACGACATGTTTTCAAGTCTAAGTGTGATTTTTACAAATTATTATCATACTCTCATACCTGGAGTCCCGGGACTACGCGATCAGTTCCTACAAGTTACATTGGTCCCCTACGAGGTGTTCCTGCCTCGTACGGGGTCGTTTGGGGGCGGGTTTGGGTTTTCACCCCTTAACGGTCTGTTTTCAAGTCTAAGTGTGATTTTTGCAAATTATCATCATATTCTCAAACCGAGAGACCCGTGACAATGCGGTTAGTTCCTACGAGTTACATTGGTCCCGTACGAGGTGTTCATGCCTCCTATGGGGTCGTTTGGGGGCTGGTTCGGGTTTTCACCCCTTAATGGCCTCTTTTCTAGTCTAAGTGTGATTTTTGCAAATTATCGTCTTACTCTCAGATCGGGAGTCCCGGGACTACGCGCTCAGTTCCTATAAGTTACATTGGTCCCATGCGAGGTGTTCGTGCCTCCTACGGGGGTTTGGGGGCTGCTTCGGGTTTTCACCCCTTAACGGCCTATTTTCAAGTCTAAGTGTGATTTTTGCAAATAATCGGCATACTCTCAAACCGGGAGACCCGGGACTACGCGGTCCGTTCCTACAAGTTACATTGGTCCCGTGTGAGATGTTCGTGCCTCCTACGAGGTCGTTTGGGGGCTGGTTTGAGTTTTCATCCCTTAACGGCCTGTTTTGAAGTCTAAGGGTGATTTTAGCAAATTATCATCATATTTTTAAACGGAGAGTCCCGGGACTACGCGGTCAGTTCCTATAAATTACATTGGTCCCCTACGATGTCTCCGTGCCTCCTACGGGGTCGTTTGGGGGCTGGTTCGGGTTTTCACCACATAACGGCATGTTTTCAAGTCTAAGTGTGATTTTTATAAATTATTGTCATACTCTCATACCGGGAGTCACAGGACTACGCGGTCAGTTCCTACAAGTTACATTGGTCCCCTACGAGGTGTTCGTGCCTCCTACGGGGTCGTTTGGGTGCTGGTTCGGGTTTTCACCCCTTAACGGCCTGTTTTTAAGTCTAAGTGTGCTTTTTTGCAAATTATCGTCTTACTAAGAAACTGGGAGTCTCGGGACTACGCGGTCAGTTCCTATAACTTACATTGGTCCCATGCGAGGTGTTTGTGCCTCCTACGGGGGGTTTGGGGGCTGGTTCGGGTTTTCACTCCTTAACGGCCTATTTTCAAGTTTAAGTGTGATTTTTGCAAATTATCATCATAATATCATACCGGGAGTCCCGGGACTACGCGGTCAGTTCCTACAAGTTACATTGGTCCCGTGAGAGGTGTTCGTACCTCTTACGGGGTCGTTTGGGGAATGGTTCGGGTTTTCACCCCTTAACGGCCTGTTTTCAAGTTTAAGAATGATTTTTGCAAATTATCATCATAATATCATACCGGGAGTCCCGGGACTACGCGGTCAGTTCCTACAAGTTACATTGGTCCCCTACGAGGTGTTCGTGCCTCCTATGGGGTCGTTTGGGGGCTGGTTCGGGTTTTCACCCCTTTACGGCCTGTTTTCAAGTCTAAGTGTGTTTTTTACAAATTATTGCATACTCTAATACCGGGAGTCCCGGGACTACATGGTCAGTTCCTACAAGTTACATTGGTCCCGTGCGAGATGTTCGTGCCTCCTACGGGGTCGTTTGGGGACTAGTTCGGGTTTTCACACCTTAACGTCCTGTTTTCAAGTCTAAGAGTGATTTTTGCAAATTATCGTCATACTCTCAAATCGGGATTCCCGGAACTACGCGGTCAGTTCCTAGAAGTTACATTTGTCCCGTGCAAGGTGTTCGTGCCTCCTACGGGGTCGATTGGGGGCGAGTTTGGGTTTTCACCCCTTAACGGCCTGTTTTCAAGTCAAAGTGTGATTTTTGCAAATTATCGTCATACTCTCAAACCGGGACAACGCGGTCAGTTCCTACGAGTTACATTGGTCCCGGACGAGGTGTTCATGCCTCCTACGGGGTCGTTTGGGGGGTGGTTCGGGTTTTCACCCCTTAACGGCCTGTTTTCAAGTCTAAGTGTGATTTTTGCAAATTATCGTCATACTCTCAAACCGAGAGTCCCGGGACTACGCGGTCAGTTCCTACAAGTTACATTGGTCCCCTACGAGGGGTTCGTCCCTCCTACGGGGTCGTTTGGGGGCTGGTTCGGGCTTTCACCCCTTAACGTCCTGTTTACAGGTCTATGTGTGAATGTTGCAAATTCGGGTCATACTCTCAAACCGGGAGTCCCGGGACTACGCGATCAGTTGCCACAAGTTACATTGGTCCCGTGCGAGGTGTTTGTGCATCCTACGGGGTCGTTTCGAGACTAGTTTGGGTTTTCACCCCTTAACGGCCTGTTCTCAAGTCTAAGTGTGATTTTTGCAAATTATCATCGTACTCTCGAAAATGGATTCCCGGGACTACGCGGTTAGTTCCTACAAGTTACATTGGTCCCGTGCGAGGTGTTCGTGCCTCCTACGGGGTCGTTTGGGGTCTGGTTCGGGTTTTCACCCCTTAACGGCCTGTTTTCGAGTCTAAGTGTGATTTTTGAAAATTATCGTCATACTCTAAAACCGGGCGTCCCGGAACTACGCGGTCCATTCCTATAAGTTACATTGGTCCCGTACGAGGTGTTCGTGCCTCCTACGAGGTCGTTTGGGGGTTGGTTTGAGTTTTCATCCCTTAACGGCCTGTTTTGAAGTCTAAGGGTGATTTTAGCAAATTATCATCATATTTTTATACGGAGAGTCTCGGGACTACGCGGTCAGTTCCTACAAGTTACATTGGTCCCCTACGAGGTGTCTGTGCCTCCTACGGGGTCGTTTGGGGGCTGGTTCGGGTTTTCACCACTTAACGTCCTGTTTTCAAGTTTAAGTGTGATTTTTGTAAATTATTGTCATACTCTCATACCGGGAGTCCCAGGACTACGCGGTCAGTTCCTACAAGTTACATTGGTCCCCTACGAGGTGTTCGTGCCTCCTACGGGGTCGTTTGGGGGCTGGTTCGGGTTTTCACACCTTAACGGCATGTTTTGAAGTCTAAGTGTGATTTTTTTAAATTCGGGTCATACTCTCAAACCGGGAGTCCCGGGACTATGCGGTCAGTTGCTAAAAGTTACATTATTCCCGCGCGAGATGTTCGTGCTTCCTACGGGGTCGTTTGGGGACTAGTTCGGGTTTTCACACCTTAACGGCCTGTTTTCAAGTCTAGGAGTGATTTTTGCAAATTATCGTCATACTCTCAAATCGGGATTCTCAGGACTACGTGGTCAGTTCCTACAAGTTACATTTGACCCGTGCGAGGTGTTCATGCCTCGTACGGGGTTATTTGGGGCCGGGTTTGGTTTTTCACCCCTTAACGGCCTATTTTCAAGTCTAAGTGTGATTTTTGCAAATTATCATCATACTCTCAAACCGGGAGACCCGTGACAATGCGGTCAGTTCCTACGAGTTACATTGGTCCCGTACGAGGTGTTCATGCCTCCTATGGGGTCGTTTGGGGGCTGGTTCGGGTTTTAACCCCTTAATGGCCTCTTTTCAAGTCTAAGGGAGATTTTTGCAAATTATCGTCTTACTCTCAAATTGGGAGTCCCGAGACTACGCGGTCCGTTCCTACAAGTTACATTGGTCCCGTACGAGATGTTCGTGCCTCCTACGGGGTCGTTTGGGGGCTGGTTTGAGTTTTCATCCCTTAACGGCCTGTTTTGAAGTCTAAGGGTTATTTTAGCAAATTATCATCATATTTTTAAACGGAGAATCCCGGGACTACGCGGTCAGTTCCTATAAATTACATTGGTCCCCTACGAGGTGTCCGTGCCTCCTACGGGGTCGTTTGGGGGCTGGTTCGGGTTTTCACCACTTAACGGCCTGTTTTCAAGTCTAAGTGTGATTTTTTAAAATTCGGGTCATACTCTCAAACCGGGAGTCCCGGGACTACGCGGTCAGTTGGTAACAGTTACATTGGTCCCGCGCGAGATGTTCGTGCTTCCTACGGGGTCGTTTGGGGACTAGTTCGGGTTTTGACACCTTAACGGCCTATTTTCAAGTCTAGGAGTGATTTTTGCAAATTATCATCATACTCTCAAATCGGGATTCTCGGGACTACGCGGTCAGTTCCTACAAGTTACATTGGTCCCGTGCGAGGGTCTCGTGCCTCCTACGGGATCATTTGATGGCTAGTTTGGGTTTTCACCCCTTAACGACCTGTTTTCTGGTCTACGTGTGATTTTGGCAAATTATCGTCATACTCTCAAACCGGGAGACCCGGGACTACGCGGTCAGTTCCTACGAGTTACATTGGTCCCGTACGAGGTGTTCATGCCTCCTACGGGGTCGTTTCGGGGCTGGTTCGGGTTTTCACCCCTTAATGGCCTGTTTTCAAGTCTAAGTGTGATATTTGCAAAATATCATCTTACTCTCAAATCGGGATTCCTGGGACTACGCGGTAACTTCTTACAAGTTGCATTGGTCCCATGCGAGGTGTTCGTGCCTCCTACGGGGGGTTTAGGAGTTTTGGGGTTGGTTCGGGTTTTCACCCCTCAACGGCTTGCTTTCATATCTAAGGGTGATTTTAGCAAATTATCATCATACTCTCAAACCGGGGGTCCCGAGACTACGCGGTCAGTTCTTACAAGTTACATTGGTCCTGTGCGAGGTGTTAGTGCCTACGACGGGGTCGTTTGGGGGCTGGTTCGGGTTTTTACCCCTTAACGGCCTGTTTTCAAGTCTAAGTGTGATTTTTGCAAATTATTGTCATACTCTCATACCGAAAGTCTCGGGACTACACGGTCAGTTCCTACAAGTTACATGGTCCCCTACAAGGTGTTCGTGCGTCCTACGGGAGGTTTGGGGGCTGGTTCGGGTTTTCACCCCTTAACGGCCTGTTTTAAAATCTTAGTGTGATTTTTGCAAATTATCGTCATACTCTCAAACTGGGAGTCCCAGGACTACGCGGTCAGTTCCTAAAATGTTACATTGGTCCCGTGCGAGGTGTTCGTTCCTCCTACGGGGTCGTTTGGGGGCTCGTTTCGGGTTTTCACCCCTTAATGGCCTGTTTTTAAGTCTAAGTGTGATTTTGATAAATTATCGTCATACTCTCATACCGAGAGTCCCGGGACTACGCGGTCAGTTCCTACAAGTTACATTGGTCCCCTACGAGGTGTTCGTGCCTCCTACGGGGTTGTTTGGGGGATGGTTCGGGTTTTCACCCCTTAACGGCCTGTTTTCAAGTCTAAGTGTGATTTTTGCAAATTCAGGTCATACTCTCAAATCGGGAGTCCCGGGACTACGCGGTCAGTTCCTACAAGTTACATTGGTCCCATGCGAGGTGTTCGTGCCTCCTTCGGTGTCGTTTGGGGGCTGGTTCGGGTTTTCATACCTTAACTGCCTGTTTTCAAGTCTAAGTGTGATTTTTGCAAATTATCGTCTTACTCTCAAATCGGGAGTCCCGGGACTACGCGGTCGGTTCCTAGAAGTTACGTTGGTCCCTTGCGAGGTGTTCGTGCCTCCTACGGGGGGTTTGGAGCTGGTTCGGGTTTTCACCCCTTAACGGCTGTTTTCAAGTCTAAGTATGATTTTTACAAATTATCGTCATACTCTCAAACCGGGAGTCCCGGGACTACGCAGTCAGTTCCAACAAATTACATTGGTCCCGTACGAGGTGTCCGTGCCTCCTACAGGGTCGTTTGGGGGCTGGTTCGGGTTTTCACCCCTTAACAGCCTGTTTTCAAGTTTAAGTGTGATTTTAGCAAATTATCATCAAACTCTAATACCGAGAGTCCAGGGACTACGCAGTCAGTTCCTACAAGTTACATTGGTCCCGTTCGAGGTTTTCGTGCCTCCTACGGGGTCGTTTGGGGGCTGGTCCAAGTTTTCACCCCTTAACGGCCTGTTTTCAAGTCTAAGTGTGATTTCAGCAAATTATCATTATACTCTCATACCGAGAGTCCCAGGACAACGCGGTCAGTTCCTGCAAGTTACATTGGTCCCCTACGAGGTGTTCGTGCCTCCTACGGAGTCGTTTGGGGGCTGGTTCGGGTTTTCACCCCTTAACGGCATGTTTTCAAGTTTAAGTGTGATTTTTACAAATTATTCTCATACTCTCATATCGGGAGTCTCGGGACTACGCGGTCAGTTCCTACAAGTTACATTGGTCCCCTACGAGGTGCTCGTGCCTCCTACGGGGTCGTTTGGTGGTTGGTTCAGGTTTTCAGCCCTTAACGGCCTGTTTTCAAGTCTAAGTGTGATTTTTGCAAATTCGGGTCATACTCTCAAACCGAGAGTCCCGGGACTACGTAGTCAGTTGTTACAAGTTACATTGGACCCGTGCGAGGTGTTCGTGCCTCCTACGGGGTCGTTTGGGGACTGGTTCGGGTTTTCACCCCTTAACGGCGTGTTTTCAAGTCTAGGTGTGATTTTCACAAATTATCGTCATACTCTCAAACCGGGATTCCCGGGACTACGCGGTCAGTTCCTGCAAGTTACATTGGTCCCGTGCGAGGTGTTCATGCCTCCTACGGGATCGTTTGTGGGCTGGTTTGGGTTTTCACCCCTTAACGACCTGTTTTCAGGTCTAAGTGTGATTTTGGCAAATTATCGTCATACTCTCAAATCGGGAGACCCGGGACTACGCGGTCAGTTCCTACGAGTTACATTGGTCCCGTGCGAGGTGTTCATGCCTCCTACGGGGTCGTTTCGGGGCTGGCTCGGGTTTTCACCCCTTAATGGCCTATTTTCAAGTCTAAGTGTGATATTTGCAAAATATCATCTTTCTCTCAAATCGGGAGTCCCGGGACTACGCGGTCACTTCTTACAAGTTGCATTGGTCCTATGCGAGGTGTTCGTTCCTCCTACGGGGGGTTTGGGTGTTGGTTTAGGTTTTCACCCATCAACGGCTTGCTTTCATATCTAAGGGTGATTTTAGCAAATTATCATCATACACTTAAACTGGGAGGCCCGAGACTAGGCGGTCAGTTCCTACAAGTTACATTGGTCCTGTACGAGGTGTTAGTGCCTCCGACGGGGTCGTTTGGTGGTTGGTTATGGTTTTTACCCCTTAACGGCCTGTTTTCTAGTGTAAGTGTGATTTTAGCAAATTATTGTCATACTCTCATACCGAGAGTGTCGGGACTTCGCGATCAGTTCCTACAAGTTACATGGTCCCCTACAAGGTGTTCGTGCCTCCTACGGGAGGTTTGGGGGCTGGTTCAGGTTTTCACCCCTTAAGGGCCTATTTTCAAATCTTAGTGTGATTTTTGCAAATTATTATCATACTCTAAAACCGGGAGTCCCAGGACTATGCGGTCAGTTCCTACAAGTTACATTGGTCCCGTGCGAGGTGTTCGTGCCTCCTACGGGGTCGTTTGAGGGCTGGTTTGGGTTTTCACCCCTTAATGGCCTGTTTTTAAGTCTAAGTGTGATTTTGGCAAATTATCATCATACTCTCATACCGATAGTCCCGGGACTACGCGGTCAGTTCCTACAAGTTACATTGGTCCCCTACGAGGTGTTCGTGCCTCCTACGGGGTTGTTTGGGGGCTGGTCCGGGTTTTCACCCCTTAACGGCCTGTTTTCAAGTCTAAGTGTGATTTTTGCAAATTCGGGTCATACTCTCAAACCGGGAGTACCGGGACTACGCGGTGAGTTGCTACAAGTTACATTGGTCCCGTGCGAGGTGTTCATGCCTCCTACGGGGTCGTTTGGGGACTAGTTCGGGTTATCACCCCTTAACGGCCTGTTTTCAAGTCTAAGTGTGATTTTTGCAAATTATCATCATACTCTCAAATCGGGATTCTCGGGACTACGCGGTTTGTTCCTACAAGTTACATTGGTCCCGTGCGAGGTGTTCGTGCCTCCTACAGGGTCATTTGGAGGCTGGTTCGGGTTTTCACCCCTTAACGGTCTGTTTTCAAGTTTAAGTGTGATTTTAGCAAATTATCGTCATACTCTAATACCAAGAGTCCCGGGACTACGCAGTCAGTTCCTACAAGTTACATTGGTCCCTTGCGAGGTGTTCGTGCCTCCTACGGGGGGTTTGGAGCTGGTTCGAGTTTTCACCCCTTAACGGCTGTTTTCAAGTCTAAGTATGATTTTTACAAATTATCGTCCTACTCTCAAACTGGGATTCCCGGGACTACGCAGTCAGTTCCTACAAATTACGTTGGTCCCATACGAGGTGTCCGTGCCTCCTATAGGGTCATTTGGGGGTTGGTTCGGGTTTTTACCCCTTAACGGCCTGTTTTCAAGTCTAAGTGTGATTTTTGCAAATTATTGTCATACTCTAATACCGAGAGTCCCGGGGCTACGCAGTCAGTTCCTACAAGTTACATGGTCCCCTACAAGGTGTTCGTGCCTCACACGGGGTCGTTTGGGGGCTGGTTCGGGTTTTCACCCCTTAACGGCCTGTTTTAAAATCTTAGTGTGATTTTTGCAAATTATCGTCATACTCTCAAACTGGGAGTCCCAGGACTACGCGGTCAGTTCCTAAAATGTTACATTGGTCCCGTGCGAGGTGTTCGTTCCTCCTACGGGGCCGTTTGGGGGCTCGTTTCGGGTTTTCACCCCTTAATGGCCTGTTTTTAAGTCTAAGTGTGATTTTGATAAATTATCGTCATACTCTCATACCGAGAGTCCCGGGACTACGCGGTCAGTTCCTACAAGTTACATTGGTCCCCTACGAGGTGTTCGTGCCTCCTACGGGGTTGTTTGGGGGCTGGTTCGGGTTTTCACCCCTTAACGGCCTGTTTTCAAGTCTAAGTGTGATTTTTGCAAATTCAGGTCATACTCTCAAATCGGGAGTCCCGGGACTACGCGGTCAGTTCCTACAAGTTACATTGGTCCCATGCGAGGTGTTCGTGCCTCCTTCGGTGTCGTTTGGGGGCTGGTTCGGGTTTTCATACCTTAACTGCCTGTTTTCAAGTCTAAGTGTGATTTTTGCAAATTATCGTCTTACTCTCAAATCGGGAGTCCCGGGACTACGCGGTCGGTTCCTAGAAGTTACGTTGGTCCCTTGCGAGGTGTTCGTGCCTCCTACGGGGGGTTTGGAGCTGGTTCGGGTTTTCACCCCTTAACGGCTGTTTTCAAGTCTAAGTATGATTTTTACAAATTATCGTCATACTCTCAAACCGGGAGTCCCGGGACTACGCAGTCAGTTCCAACAAATTACATTGGTCCCGTACGAGGTGTCCGTGCCTCCTACAGGGTCGTTTGGGGGCTGGTTCGGGTTTTCACCCCTTAACAGCCTGTTTTCAAGTTTAAGTGTGATTTTAGCAAATTATCATCAAACTCTAATACCGAGAGTCCAGGGACTACGCAGTCAGTTCCTACAAGTTACATTGGTCCCGTTCGAGGTTTTCGTGCCTCCTACGGGGTCGTTTGGGGGCTGGTCCAAGTTTTCACCCCTTAACGGCCTGTTTTCAAGTCTAAGTGTGATTTCAGCAAATTATCATTATACTCTCATACCGAGAGTCCCAGGACAACGCGGTCAGTTCCTGCAAGTTACATTGGTCCCCTACGAGGTGTTCGTGCCTCCTACGGAGTCGTTTGGGGGCTGGTTCGGGTTTTCACCCCTTAATGGCATGTTTTCAAGTTTAAGTGTGATTTTTACAAATTATTCTCATACTCTCATATCGGGAGTCTCGGGACTACGCGGTCAGTTCCTACAAGTTACATTGGTCCCCTACGAGGTGCTCGTGCCTCCTACGGGGTCGTTTGGTGGTTGGTTCAGGTTTTCAGCCCTTAACGGCCTGTTTTCAAGTCTAAGTGTGATTTTTGCAAATTCGGGTCATACTCTCAAACCGAGAGTCCCGGGACTACGTAGTCAGTTGTTACAAGTTACATTGGACCCGTGCGAGGTGTTCGTGCCTCCTACGGGGTCGTTTGGGGACTGGTTCGGGTTTTCACCCCTTAACGGCGTGTTTTCAAGTCTAGGTGTGATTTTCACAAATTATCGTCATACTCTCAAACCGGGATTCCCGGGACTACGCGGTCAGTTCCTGCAAGTTACATTGGTCCCGTGCGAGGTGTTCGTGCCTCCTACGGGATCGTTTGTGGGCTGGTTTGGGTTTTCACCCCTTAACGACCTGTTTTCAGGTCTAAGTGTGATTTTGGCAAATTATCGTCATACTCTCAAATCGGGAGACCCGGGACTACGCGGTCAGTTCCTACGAGTTACATTGGTCCCGTGCGAGGTGTTCATGCCTCCTACGGGGTCGTTTCGGGGCTGGCTCGGGTTTTCACCCCTTAATGGCCTATTTTCAAGTCTAAGTGTGATATTTGCAAAATATCATCTTTCTCTCAAATCGGGAGTCCCGGGACTACGCGGTCACTTCTTACAAGTTGCATTGGTCCTATGCGAGGTGTTCGTTCCTCCTACGGGGGGTTTGGGTGTTGGTTTGGGTTTTCACCCCTCAACGGCTTGCTTTCATATCTAAGGGTGATTTTAGCAAATTATCATCATACACTTAAACTGGGAGGCCCGAGACTAGGCGGTCAGTTCCTACAAGTTACATTGGTCCTGTACGAGGTGTTAGTGCCTCCGACGGGGTCGTTTGGTGGTTGGTTATGGTTTTTACCCCTTAACGGCCTGTTTTCTAGTGTAAGTGTGATTTTAGCAAATTATTGTCATACTCTCATACCGAGAGTGTCGGGACTTCGCGATCAGTTCCTACAAGTTACATGGTCCCCTACAAGGTGTTCGTGCCTCCTACGGGAGGTTTGGGGGCTGGTTCAGGTTTTCACCCCTTAAGGGCCTATTTTCAAATTTTAGTGTGATTTTTGCAAATTATTATCATACTCTAAAACCGGGAGTCCCAGGACTATGCGGTCAGTTCCTACAAGTTACATTGGTCCCGTGCGAGGTGTTCGTGCCTCCTACGGGGTCGTTTGAGGGCTGGTTTGGGTTTTCACCCCTTAATGGCCTGTTTTTAAGTTTAAGTGTGATTTTGGCAAATTATCATCATACTCTCATACCGATAGTCCCGGGACTACGCGGTCAGTTCCTACAAGTTACATTGGTCCCCTACGAGGTGTTCGTGCCTCCTACGGGGTTGTTTGGGGGCTGGTCCGGGTTTTCACCCCTTAACGGCCTGTTTTCAAGTCTAAGTGTGATTTTTGCAAATTCGGGTCATACTCTCAAACCGGGAGTACCGGGACTACGCGGTGAGTTGCTACAAGTTACATTGGTCCCGTGCGAGGTGTTCATGCCTCCTACGGGGTCGTTTGGGGACTAGTTCGGGTTATCACCCCTTAACGGCCTGTTTTCAAGTCTAAGTGTGATTTTTGCAAATTATCATCATACTCTCAAATCGGGATTCTCGGGACTACGCGGTTTGTTCCTACAAGTTACATTGGTCCCGTGCGAGGTGTTCGTGCCTCCTACAGGGTCATTTGGAGGCTGGTTCGGGTTTTCACCCCTTAACGGTCTGTTTTCAAGTTTAAGTGTGATTTTAGCAAATTATCGTCATACTCTAATACCAAGAGTCCCGGGACTACGCAGTCAGTTCCTACAAGTTACATTGGTCCCTTGCGAGGTGTTCGTGCCTCCTACGGGGGGTTTGGAGCTGGTTCGAGTTTTCACCCCTTAACGGCTGTTTTCAAGTCTAAGTATGATTTTTACAAATTATCGTCCTACTTTCAAACTGGGATTCCCGGGACTACGCAGTCAGTTGCTACAAATTACATTGGTCCCATACGAGGTGTCCGTGCCTCCTATAGGGTCATTTGGAGGCTGGTTCGGGTTTTCAACCCTTAACGGCCTGTTTTCAAGTTTAAGTGTGATTTTAGCAAATTATCGTCATACTCTAATACCGAGAGTCCCGGGGCTACGCAGTCAGTTCCTACAAGTTACATTGGTATTGTGCGAGGTTTTCGTGCCTCATACGGGGTCGTTTGGGGGCTGGTTTGGGTTTTCACCCCTTAATGGCCTATTTTTAAGTCTTAGTGTGATTTTAGCAAATTATCATCATACTCTCATACCGAGAGTCTCGAGACTACGCGGTCAGTTCCTACAAGTTACATTAGTCCCGTGCGAGGTGTTCGTGCCTCCTACGGGGTCGTTTGGAGGCTGGTTCGGGTTTTTACCCCTTAACGGCCTGTTTTCAAGTCTAAGTGTGATTTTAGCAAATTATCGTCATACTCTCATACCGAGAGTCCTGGGACTACGCGGTCAGTTCCTGCAAGTTACATTGCTCCCCTACGAGGTGTTTGTCCCTCCTACGGGGTTGTTTGGGGGCTGGTTCGGGTTTTCACCCCTTAACGGCCTGTTTTCAAGTCTAAGTGTGATTTTTGCAAATTCAGGTCATACTCTCAAATCGGGAGTCCCGGGACTACGCGGTCAGTTCCTACAAGTTACATTGGTCCCATGCGAGGTGTTCGTGCCTCCTTCGGTGTCGTTTGGGGGCTGGTTCGGGTTTTCATACCTTAACTGCCTGTTTTCAAGTCTAAGTGTGATTTTTGCAAATTATCGTCTTACTCTCAAATCGGGAGTCCCGGGACTACGCGGTCGGTTCCTACAAGTTACGTTGGTCCCTTACGAGGTGTTCGTGCCTCCTACGGGGGGTTTGGAGGTGGTTCGGGTTTTCACCCCTTAACGGCTGTTTTTAAGTCTAAGTATGATTTTTACAAATTATCGTCATACTCTCAAACCGGGAGTCCCGGGACTACGCAGTCAGTTCCAACAAATTACATTGGTCCCGTACGAGGTGTCCGTGCCTCCTACAGGGTCGTTTGGGGGCTGGTTCGGGTTTTCACCCCTTAACAGCCTGTTTTCAAGTTTAAGTGTGATTTTAGCAAATTATCATCAAACTCTAATACCGAGAGTCCAGGGACTACGCAGTCAGTTCCTACAAGTTACATTGGTCCCGTTCGAGGTTTTCGTGCCTCCTACGGGGTCGTTTGGGGGATGGTCCAAGTTTTCACCCCTTAACGGCCTGTTTTCAAGTCTAAGTGTGATTTTAGCAAATTATCATTATACTCTCATACCGAGAGTCCCAGGACAACGCGGTCAGTTCCTGCAAGTTACATTGGTCCCCTACGAGGTGTTCGTGCCTCCTACGGAGTCGTTTGGGGGCTGGTTCGGGTTTTCACCCCTTAACGGCATGTTTTCAAGTTTAAGTGTGATTTTTACAAATTATTCTCATACTCTCATATCGGGAGTCTCAGGACTACGCGGTCAGTTCCTACAAGTTACATTGGTCCCCTACGAGGTGCTCGTGCGTCCTACGGGGTCGTTTGGTGGTTGGTTCAGGTTTTCAGCCCTTAACGGCCTGTTTTCAAGTCTAAGTGTGATTTTTACAAATTCGGGTCATACTCTCAAACCGAGAGTCCCGGGACTACGCAGTCAGTTGTTACAAGTTACATTGGACCCGTGCGAGGTGTTCGTGCCTCCTACGGGGTCGTTTGGGGACTGGTTCGGGTTTTCACCCCTTAACGGCCTGTTTTCAAGTCTAGGTGTGATTTTCACAAATTATCGTCATACTCTCAAACCGGGATTCCCGGGACTACGCGGTCAGTTCCTGCAAGTTACATTGGTCCCGTGCGAGGTGTTCGTGCCTCCTACGGGATCGTTTGTGGGCTGGTTTGGGTTTTCACCCCTTAACGACCTGTTTTCAGGTCTAAGTGTGATTTTGGCAAAATTATCGTCATACTCTCAAATCGGGAGACCCGGGACTACGCGGTCAGTTCCTACGAGTTACATTGGTCCCGTGCGAGGTGTTCATGCCTCCTACGGGGTCGTTTCGGGGCTGGCTCGGGTTTTCACCCCTTAATGGCCTGTTTTCAAGTCTAAGTGTGATATTTGCAAAATATCATCTTTCTCTCAAATCGGGAGTCCCGGGACTACGCGGTCACTTCTTACAAGTTGCATTGGTCCTATGCGAGGTGTTCGTGCCTCCTACGGGGGGTTTGGGTTTTCACCCCTCAACGGCTTGCTTTCATATCTAAGGGTGATTTTAGCAAATTATCATCATACTCTTAAACTGGGAGTCCCGAGACTAGGCGGTCAGTTCCTACAAGTTACATTGGTCATGTACGAGGTGTTAGTGCCTCCGACGGGGTCGTTTGGTGGTTGGTTTGGGTTTTTACCCCTTAACGGCCTGTTTTCTAGTGTAAGTGTGATTTTAGCAAATTATTGTCATACTCTCATACCGAGAGTGTCGGGACTTCGCGGTCAGTTCCTACAAGTTACATGGTCCCCTACAAGGTGTTCGTGCCTCCTACGGGAGGTTTGGGGGCTGGTTCAGGTTTTCACCCCTTAAGGGCCTATTTTCAAATCTTAGTGTGATTTTTTCAAATTATTATCATACTCTAAAACCGGGAGTCCCAGGACTATGCGGTCAGTTCCTACAAGTTACATTGGTCCCGTGCGAGGTGTTCGTGCCTCCTACGGGGTCGTTTGAGGGCTGGTTTGGGTTTTCACCCCTTAATGGCCTGTTTTTAAGTCTAAGTGTGATTTTGGCAAATTATCATCATACTCTCATACCGATAGTCCCGGGACTACGCGGTCAGTTCCTACAAGTTACATTGGTCCCCTACGAGGTGTTCGTGCCTCCTACGGGGTTGTTTGGGGGCTGGTCCGGGTTTTCACCCCTTAACGGCCTGTTTTCAAGTCTAAGTGTGATTTTTGCAAATTCGGGTCATACTCTCAAACCGGGAGTCCCGGGACTACGCGGTGAGTTGCTACAAGTTACATTGGTCCCGTGCGAGGTGTTCATGCCTCCTACGGGGTCGTTTGGGGACTAGTTCGGGTTATCACCCCTTAACGGCCTGTTTTCAAGTCTAAGTGTGATTTTTGCAAATTATCATCATACTCTCAAACCGGGATTCTCGGGACTACGCGGTTTGTTCCTACAAGTTACATTGGTCCCGTGCGAGGTGTTCGTGCCTCCTACAGGGTCATTTGGAGGCTGGTTCGGGTTTTCACCCCTTAACGGTCTGTTTTCAAGTTTAAGTGTGATTTTAGCAAATTATCGTCATACTCTAATACCGAGAGTCCCGGGACTACGCAGTCAATTACTACAATTTACATTGGTCCCTTGCGAGGTGTTCGTGCCTCCTACGGGGGGTTTGGAGCTGGTTCGGGTTTTCACCCCTTAACGGCTGTTTTCAAGTCTAAGTATGATTTTTTCAAATTATCATCCTACTCTCAAACTGGGATTCCCGGGACTATGCAGTCAGTTCCTACAAATTACATTGGCCCCATACGAGGTGTCCGTGCCTCCTACAGGGTCATTTGGAGGCTGGTTCGGGTTTTCACCCCTTAACGGCCTGTTTTCAAGTTTAAGTGTGATTTTAGCAAATTATCGTCATACTCTAATAGCGAGAGTCCCGGGACTACGCAGTCAGTTCCTACAAGTTACATTGGTTCCGTGCGAGGTTTTCGTGCCTCCTACAGGGTCGTTTGGGGGCTGGTTTTGGTTTTCACCACTTAATGGCCTATTTTTAAGTCTTAGTGTAATTTTAGCAAATTATCATCATACTCTCATACCGAGAGTCCTGGGACTACGCGGTCAGTTCCTACAAGTTACATTGGCCCCTTGCAAGGTGTTTGTGCCTCCTACGGGGGGTTTGGGGCTGGTTCGGGTTTTCACCCCTTAACGGCCTATTTTCAAGTCTAACTATGATTTTTACAAATTATCGTCCTACTCTGAAATTGGGATTCCCGGGACTACGCAGTCAGTTCCTACAAATTACATTGGTCCCATACGAGGTGTCCGTGCCTCCTATAGGGTCATTTGGAGGCTGGTTCGGGTTTTCAACCCTTAACGGCATGTTTTCAAGTTTAAGTGTAATTTTAGCAAATTATCGTCATACTCTAATACCGAGAGTCCCGGGGCTACGTAGTCAGTTCCTAAAAGTTACATTGGTATTGTACGAGGTTTTCGTGCCTCATACGGGGTCGTTTGGGGGCTTGTTTGGGTTTTCACCCGTTAATGGCCTATTTTTAAGTCTTAGTGTGATTTTAGCAAATTATCATCATACTCTCATATCGAGAGTCCCGAGACTACGCAGTCAGTTCCTACAAGTTACATTAGTCCCGTGCGAGGTGTTCGTGCCTCCTACGGGGTCGTTTGGAGGCTGGTTCGGGTTTTTATCCCTTAACGGCCTGTTTTCAAGTCTAAGTGTGATTTTAGCAAATTATCGTCATACTCTCATACCGAGAGTCCCGGGACTATGCGGTCAGTTCCTGCAAGTTACATTGCTCCCCTACGAGGTGTTTGTCCCTCCTACGGGGTTGTTTGGGGGCTGGTTCGGGTTTTCACCCCTTAACGGCCTGTTTTCAAGTTTAAGTGTGATTTTTACAAATTATAGTCATACTCTCATACCGGGAGTCTCGGAACTAAGCGGTCAGTTCCTATAAGTTACATTGGTAACCTACGAGGTGCTCGTGCCTCCTATGGGGTCGTTTGGGGGTTGGTTCGGGTTTTCACCCCTTAAAGCCCTGTTTTCAAGTCTAAGTGTGAATTTTGGAAATTCGGGTAATACTCTCAAACCGGGAGTCCCGGGACTACGCAGTCAGTGGCTACAAGTTACATTGGACCCGTGCGACGTGTTCGTGCCTCCTACGGGGTCGTTTGGGGACTAGTTCGGTTTTTCACTCCTTAACGGCCTGTTTTCAAGTCTAAGTGTGATTTTTGCAAATTATTGTCATACTCTCAAACCGGGATTCCCGAGACTACGCGGTCAGTTCCTATGAGTTACATTGGTCCCGTGTGAGGTGTTCATGCCTCCTGCGAGGTCATTTTGGGGTTGGTTCGGGTTTTCACCCCTTAATGTCCTATTTTCAAGTCTAAGTGTGATATTTGCAAATTATCATCTTACTCTCAAACCGGGAGTCCCGGGACTACGCGGTCACTTCTTACAAGTTGCATTGGTCCCATGCGAGGTGTTCGTGCCTCCTACGGGGGGTTTGGGGGTTGGTTCGGGTTTTCACCCCTCAACGGCTTGCTTTCATATCTAAGTATGATTTTAGCAAATTATCATCATACTCTCAAACTGAGAGTCCCGAGACTACGCGGTCAGTTCCTTCAAGATACATTGGTCCTGTGTGAGGTGTTAGTGCCTCCGACGGGGTCGTTTGGGGGTTGGTTTAGGTTTTTACCCCTTAACGGCCTGTTTTCAAGTCTAAGTGTGATTTTAGCAAATTATTGTCATACTCTCATACCGAGATTGCCGGGACTACGCGGTCAGTTCCTAGAAGTTACATGGTCCCCTACAAGGTGTTCGTGCCTCCTACGGGGTCGTTTGGGGGCTGGTTCGAGTTTTCACCCCTTAATGGCCTGTTTTTAAGTCTAAGTGTGATTTTGGCAAATTATCATCATACTCTCATATCGAGAGTCCCGAGACTATGCGGTCAGTTCCTACAAGTTACATTGGTCCCCTACGAGGTGTTCGTGCCTCCTACGGGGTTGTTTGGGGGTAGTTCGGGTTTTCACCCCTTAACGGCCTGTTTTCAAGTCTAAGTGTGATTTTTGCAAATTATCGTCATACTCTCAAATCGGGATTCTCGGGACTACGCGGTTTGTTCCTACAAGTTACATTGGTCCCGTGCGAGGTGTTCGTGCCTCGTACGGGGTCGTTTGGGGGCTTGTTCGGGTTTTCACCCCTTAACGACCTGTTTTCAAGTCTAAGTGTGATTGTTGCAAATTCAGGTCATACTCTCAAACCGGGAGTCTCGGGACTACGCAGTCAGTTCTTACGAGTTACATTGGTCCCGTGCGAGGTGTTCGTGCCTCCTTCGGGGTCGTTTGGGGGATGGTTCGGGTTTTCATACCTTAACGGTCTGTTTTCAAGTCTAAGTGTGATTTTTGCAAATTATCGTCTTACTCTCAAATCGGGAGTCCCGGGACTACGCGGTCAGTTCCTACAAGTTACATTGGTCCCTTGTGAGGTGTTCGTGCCTCCTACGGGGGGTTTCGAGCTGGTTCGGGTTTTCACCCCTTAACAGCTGTTTTCAAGTCTAAGTATGATTTTTACAAAATATCGTCATACTCTCAAACCGGGAGTCCCGGGACTACGCAGTCAATTCCTACAAGTTACATTGGTCCCGTACGAGGTTTTCGTGCCTCCTATAAGGTCTTTTGGAGGCTGGTTCGGGTTTTCACCCCTTAACAGCCTTTTTTTAAGTCTAAGTGTGATTTTTGCAAATTCGGGTCATACTCTCAAATCGGGAGTCCCGGGACTACGCGATCAGTTGCTACAAGTTACATTGGATCCGTGCGAGTTGTTCATGCCTCCTACGGGGTCGTTTGGGGACTGGTTCGGGTTTTCACCCCTTAACGGCCTGTTTTCAAGTCTAAGTGTGATTTTTGCAAATTATCATCATACTCTCAAACCAGGATTCTCGGGACTACGCGGTCTGTTCCTAGAAGTTACATTAGTCCCGTGCGAGATGTTCGTGCCTCGTACGAGGTCGTTTGGGGGCTGGTTCGGGTTTTCATCCCTTAACGACCTTTTTCAAGTCTAAGTGTGATTGTTGCAAATTCAGGTCATACTCTCAAACCGAGAGTCCCGGGACTACGCGGTCAGTTCCAATAAGTTACATTTGTCCCATGCGAGGTGTTCATGCCTCCTACGGGGTCGTTTGGGGACTGGTTCGGGTTTTCACCCCTTAACGGCCTATTTTCAAGTCTAAGTGTAATTTTTGCAAATTATTGTCATACTCTCAAACCGAGAGTCCAGGGACTACGCGGTCATTTCCTACAAGTTACATTGGTCCCGTGCGAGGTGTTCGTGCCTCCTACGGGGTCGTTTGGGGGTTGCTTTGGGTTTTCACCCCTTAACAGCCTGTTTTCAAGTCTAAGTGTGATTTTTGCAAATTATCATCATACTCTAAAACCGGGAGACCCGTGACTACGCGGTCAGTTCTTACGAGTTACATTGGTCCCGTACGAGGTGTTCGTGCCTCCTACGGGGTCGTTTGTGGGCTGTTTCGGGTTTCACCCCTTAACAGCCTATTTTCAAGTCTATGTGTGATTTATGCAAATTATCGTCTTACTCTCAAATCGGGAGTCCCGGGACTACGCGGTTAGTTCCTACAAGTTGCATTGGTCCCGTGCGAGGTGTTTGTGCCTCCTACGGGGTCGTTTGCCGACTAGTTCGGGTTTTCACCCCTTAACGGCCTATTTTCAAGTCTAAGTGTGATTTTTCTAAATTATCGTCATACTCTCATACCGGGAGTCTCGGGACTACGCGGTCAGTTAGTAGAAGTTAAATTGGTCACATCCGAGGTATTCGTGCCTCCTACAGGGTCGTTTGGGGGCTGGTTCGGGTTTTCACCCCTTAACGGCCTGTTCAAGTGTGATTTTTAAAAATTATTATCATACTCTCATACCGGGAGTCCCGGGACAATGCGGTCAAGTCCTATAAGTTACATTGGTCCCCTACGAGGTGATCGTGCCTCCTACGGGGTCGTTTGGGGGCTGGTTCGGGTTTCACCCCTTAACGGCCTGTTTTTAAGTCTAAGTTTGATTTTTGCAAATTATCGTCATACTCTCAAATCGGGATTCTCGAGACTGCGCGGTTACTTCCTACAAGTTACATTGGTCCCGTGCGAGGAGTTTGTGCCTCCTACGGGGTCGTTTGGGGGCTGGTTGGGGTTTTCACCCCTTAACGGCCTGTTTTCAAGTCAAAGTGTGATTTTTGCAAATTATCGTCATACTCTCAAATCGGGATTCTCGGGACAACGCGGTTAGTTCCTACAAGTTACATTGGTCCCGTGCGAGGAGTTCGTGCCTCCTACGGGGTCGTTTGGGGGCTGGTTTGGGTTTTCACCCCTTAACGGCCTGTTTTCAAGTTTTAGTGTGATTTTTGCAAATTATCGTCATACTCTCAAATCGGGAGTCCCGGGATTACGCGGTCAGTTCTTACAAGTTACATTGGTCCCCTACGAGGTGTTCGTGCCTCTGGGGGCGTTTGGGGGCTGGTTCGGGTTTTCACCCCTTAACGGCCTGTTTTCAAGTCTAAGTGTTATTTTTTTCAAATTCGGATCATACTCTCAAACCGGGAGTCCCGGGACTACGCGGTCAGTTGTTACAAGTTACATTGGTCCCGTACAGGATGTTCGTTCCTCCTACGGGGTCGTTTGGGTAATAGTTCGGGTTTTCACACCTTAACGGCCTTTTTTCAAGTCTAATAGTGATTTTTGCAAATTATCGTCATACTCTCAAATCGGGATTCCCAGGACTACGCGGTCAGTTCCTTCAAGTTACATTTGTCCCGTGCGAGATGTTCGTGCCTCCTACGGGGTCGTTTGGAGGCGGGTTTGGGATTTCACCCCTTAACGGCCTGTTTTCAAGTCTAAGTGTATTTTTTGCAAATTATCATCATACTCTCAAACCGGGAGACTCGGGACAACGCGGTCAGTTCCTAGGAGTTTCATTGGTCCCGTGCGAGGTGTTCATGCCTCCTACGGGGTCGTTTGGGGGCTGGTTTGGGTTTTCATCCCTTAACGACCTGTTTTCAAGTTTAAGTGTGATTTTTGCAAATTATCGCCTTACTCTCAAACCGGGAGACCCGGGACTACGCGGTCAGTTCCTACAAGTTACGTTGGTCCCATGCGAGGTGTTCGTGCCTCCTACGGTGGGTTTGGGGGCTGGTTCGGGTTTTCACCCCTTAAATGCCTGTTTTCAAGTCTAAGTGTGCTTTTTGCAAATTATCGTCATACTCTCAAACCGGGATTCTCGGGACTACGCGGTCTGTTCCTACAAGTTACATTGGTCCCGTGCGAGGTGTTCGTGCCTCGTACGAGGTCGTTTGGGGGCTGGTTCGAGTTTTCATCCCTTAACGACCTGTTTTCAAGTCTAAGTGTGATTGTTGCAAATTCAGGTCATACTCTCAAATCGAGAGTCCCGGGACTTTGTGTTCAGTTCCTACAAGTTATATTTATCCCGTGTGAGGTGTTCATGCCTCCAGCGGGGTCGGTTGGGGACTAGTTCGGGTTTTCACCCCTTAACGGCCTGTTTTCAAGACTAACTGTGATTTTTGCAAATTATCACCTTACTCCCAAACCGGGAGACCCGGGACTACGCGGTCAGTTCCTACAAGTTACATTGGTCCCATGCGAGGTGTTCGTGCCTCCTACGGTGGGTTTGGGGGCTGGTTCGGGTTTTCACCCCTTAACGGCCTATTTTCAAGTCTAAGTGTGATTTTTGCAAATTATCCCCATACTCTCAAACCGGGAGTACCGGGACTACGTGGTCAGTTCCTACAAGTTACATTGGCCCCGTGAGCAGTGTTCGTGACTCCTACGGGGTCGTTTGGGGGATGGTTCGGGTTTTCACCCCTTAACGGCCTATTTTTAATTTAAGTATGATTTTTGCAAATTATCATCATAATCTCATACCGGGAGTCTCGGGACTATGCGGTCAGTTCCTACAAGCTACATTGGTCCCCTCCGAGGTGTTCGTGCCTCCTACGGGGTGGTTTGGGGGCTGGTTCGCGTTTTCACCCCATAATAGCGTGTTTTTAAGTCTAAGTGTGATTTTTGCCAATTCGGGTCATACTCTCAAACCGGGAGTCCCGGGACTACGCGGTCAGTTGCTACAAGTTACATTGGTCCCGTGCGACGTGTTCATGCCTCCTACAGGGTCGGTTGGGGACTGGTTCGGGTTTTCACCCCTTAAATGCCTGTTTTCAAGTCTAAGTGTGCTTCTTGCAAATTATCATCATACTCTCAAACCAGGATTCTCGGGACTACGCGGTCTGTTCCTACAAGTTACATTGGTCCCGTGTGAGGTGTTCGTGCCTCGCACGAGGTCGTTTGGGGGCTGCTTCGAGTTTTCATCCCTTAACGACCTGTTTTCAAGTCTAAGTGTGATTGTTGCAAATTCAGGTCATACTCTCAAACCGAGAGTCCCGAGACTTCGTGGTCAGTTCCTACAAGTTATATTTATCCCGTGCGAGGTGTTCATGCCTCCAGCGGGGTCGTTTGGGGGCTGGTTCGGGTTTTCACCCCTTAACGGCCTGTTTTCAACTCTAAGTGTGATTTTAGCAAATTATCATCATACTCTCATACCAAGAGTCCCGACACTACGCGGTCAGTTCCTACAAGTTACATTGGCCCCCAACGAGGTGTTCGTGCCTCCTACGGGGTCGTTTGGGGGCTGGTTCGGGTTTTCACCCCTTAACGGCCTGTTTTCAAGTCTAAGTGTGATTTTTATAAATAACTATCATACTCTCATACCGGGAGTCCTGGGACTATGCCGTCAGTTCTTACAAGTTACATTGGTCACCTACAAGGTGTTCGTGCCTCCTATGGGGTCGTTTGGATGCTGGTTCTGGTTTTCACCCCTTAACGGCCTGTTTTCAAGTCTAAGTGTGATTTTTGCAAATTATCGTCATACTCTCAAACCGGGAGTCCAGGGACTACACGGTCAGTTCCTACAAGTTACATTGGTCCCGTGCGAGGTGTTCGTGCCTCCAACGGGGTCGTTTGGGGGTTGTTTTGGGTTTTCACCCCATAATAGCCTGTTTTCAAGTCTAAGTGTTATTCTGGCAAACTATCGTCATACTCAAAAACCAGGAGACCTGGGACTACGCGGTCAGTTCCTACGAGTTATATTGGTCCCGTGCAAGGTGTTCGTGCCTCCTACGAGGTCATTTGGGGGCTGATTCGGGTTTTCACCCCTTAACGGCCTGTTTTTAATTCTAAGTATGATTTTTGAAAATTATCATCATACTCTCAAACTGGGATTCCCAGGACTACGTGGTCAGTTAGTAGAAGTTACATTGGTCCCGTCCGAGGTGTTCGTGCCTCCTACGGGGTCGTTTGGGTCTGGTTTGGGTTTTCACCCCTTAACGGCCTGTTTTCAAGTCTAAGTGTGATTTTTACAAATTATTATCATACTCTTATACCTGGAGTCCTGGGACTACGCAGTCAGTTCCTACAAGTTACATTGGTCCCCTACGAGGTGTCCGTGCCTCGCACGGGGTCGTTTGGGGGCGGGTTTGGGTTTTCACCCCTTAACGGTTTGTTTTCAAGTCTAAGTGTGATTTTTGCAAATTATTGTCATACTCTCATATCGAGAGTCCCGGGACTACGCGGTCAGTTCCTAGAAGTTACATGGTCCCCTACAAGGTGTTCGTGCCTCCTACGGGAGGTTTGGGAGCTGGTTCGGGTTTTCTCCCCTTAACGGCCTGTTTTTAAATCTTAGTGTGATTTTTGCAAATTATCGTGATACTCTCAAACCGGGAGTCCCAATACTACACGGTCAGTTCCTACAAGTTAGATTGGTCCCGTGCGAGGTGTTCGTGCCTCCTACGGGGTCGTTTGAGGGCTGGTTCGAGTTTTCACCCCTTAATGGCCTGTTTTTAAGTCTAAGTGTGATTTTGGCAAATTATCGTCATACTCTCATATCGAGAGTCCCGAGACTACGCGATCAGTTCCTACAAGTTACATTGGTCCCCTACGAGGTGTTCTTGCCTCCTACGGGGTTGTTTGGGGGTAGTTTGGGTTTTCACCCCTTAACGGCCTGTTTTCAAGTCTAAGTGTGATTTTTGCAAATTCGGGTCATACTCTCAAATCGGGAGTCCCGGGACTATGCGGTCAGTTTCTACAAGTTTCATTGGTCCCGTACGAGGTGTTCATGCCTCCTACGGGGTCGTTTGGGGACTGGTTCGGGTTTTCACCCCTTAACGGCCTGTTTTCAAGTCTAAGTGTGATTTTTGCAAATTATCATCATACTCTCAAATCAGGATTCTCGGGACTACGCGATTTGTTCCTACAAGTTACATTGGTCCCGTACGAGGTGTTCGTGCCTCGTACGGGGTCGTTTTGGGGCTTGTTCGGGTTTTCACCCCTTAACGACCTGTTTTCAAGTCTAAGTGTGATTGTTGCAAATTCAGGTCATACTCTCAAACCGGTAGACCCGGGACTACGCAGTCAGTTCTTACGAGTTACATTGGTTCCGTGCGAGGTGTTTGTGCCTCCTTCGGGGTCGTTTGGGGGCTGGTTCGGGTTTTCACCCCTTAACGGCCTGTTTTCAAGTCTAATTTTGATTTTTGCAAATTATCATCATACTCTCAAATCGGGATTCTGGGGACTGCGCGGTTAGTTCCTATAAGTTACATTGGTCCCGTGCGAGGAGTTTGTGCCTCCTACGGGGTCGTTTGGGGGCTGGTTGGGGTTTTCTCCCCTTAATGGCCTGTTTTCAAGTCTAAGTCTGATTTTTGCAAATTATCGTCATACTCTCAAACCGAGATTCTCGGGACAATGCGGTTAGTTCCTACAAGTTACGTTGGTCCCGTGCGAGGAGTTCGTGCCTCCTACGGGGTCGTTTGGGGGCTGTTTTGGGTTTTCACCCCTTAACAACCTGTTTTCAAGTCTAAGTGTGATTCTTGCAAATTATCATCATACTAAAAAACCGGGAGACCCGGGACTACGCGGTCAGTTCCTACGAGTTACATTGGTCCCGTGCGAGGTGTTCGAGCCTCCTACGGGGTCGTTTGGGGGCTGGTTCGGGTTTTCACCCCATAACGGCCTGTTTTTAAGTCTAAGTTTGATTTTTGAAAATTATCATCATACTCTCAAACTGGGAGTCCCAGGACTACGTGGTCAGTTAGTAGAAGTTACATTGGTCCCGTCCGAGGTGTTCGTGCCTCCTACGGGGTCGTTTGGGTGCTGGTTTGGGTTTTCACCCCTTAACGGCCTGTTTTCAAGTCTAAGTGTGATTTTTACAAATTATCATCATACTCTCATACCGGGAGACCCGGGACTACGCGGTCAGTTCCTACAAGTTACATTGGTCCCGTGCGAGGAGTTCGTGCCTCCTACGGGGTCGTTTGGGGGCTGGTTTGGGTTTTCACCCCTTAACGGCCTGTTTTCAAGTTTTAGTGTGATTTTTGCAAATTATCGTCATACTCTCAAATCGGGAGTCCCGGGATTACGCGGTCAGTTCTTACAAGTTACATTGGTCCCCTACGAGGTGTTCGTGCCTCTGGGGGCGTTTGGGGGCTGGTTCGGGTTTTCACCCCTTAACGGCCTGTTTTCAAGTCTAAGTGTTATTTTTTTCAAATTCGGATCATACTCTCAAACCGGGAGTCCCGGGACTACGCGGTCAGTTGTTACAAGTTACATTGGTCCCGTACAGGATGTTCGTTCCTCCTACGGGGTCGTTTGGGTAATAGTTCGGGTTTTCACACCTTAACGGCCTTTTTTCAAGTCTAATAGTGATTTTTGCAAATTATCGTCATACTCTCAAATCGGGATTCCCGGGACTACGCGGTCAGTTCCTTCAAGTTACATTTGTCCCGTGCGAGATGTTCGTGCCTCCTACGGGGTCGTTTGGAGGCGGGTTTGGGATTTCACCCCTTAACGGCCTGTTTTCAAGTCTAAGTGTATTTTTTGCAAATTATCATCATACTCTCAAACCGGGAGACTCGGGACAACGCGGTCAGTTCCTAGGAGTTTCATTGGTCCCGTGCGAGGTGTTCATGCCTCCTACGGGGTCGTTTGGGGGCTGGTTCGGGTTTTCATCCCTTAACGACCTGTTTTCAAGTCTAAGTGTGATTTTTGCAAATTATCGCCTTACTCTCAAACCGGGAGACCCGGGACTACGCGGTCAGTTCCTACAAGTTACGTTGGTCCCATGCGAGGTGTTCGTGCCTCCTACGGTGGGTTTGGGGGCTGGTTCGGGTTTTCACCCCTTAAATGCCTGTTTTCAAGTCTAAGTGTGCTTTTTGCAAATTATCGTCATACTCTCAAACCGGGATTCTCGGGACTACGCGGTCTGTTCCTACAAGTTACATTGGTCCCGTGCGAGGTGTTCGTGCCTCGTACGAGGTCGTTTGGGGGCTGGTTCGAGTTTTCATCCCTTAACGACCTGTTTTCAAGTCTAAGTGTGATTGTTGCAAATTCAGGTCATACTCTCAAATCGAGAGTCCCGGGACTTTGTGTTCAGTTCCTACAAGTTATATTTATCCCGTGTGAGGTGTTCATGCCTCCAGCGGGGTCGGTTGGGGACTAGTTCGGGTTTTCACCCCTTAACGGCCTGTTTTCAAGACTAACTGTGATTTTTGCAAATTATCACCTTACTCTCAAACCGGGAGACCCGGGACTACGCGGTCAGTTCCTACAAGTTACATTGGTCCCATGCGAGGTGTTCGTGCCTCCTACGGTGGGTTTGGGGGCTGGTTCGGGTTTTCACCCCTTAACGGCCTATTTTCAAGTCTAAGTGTGATTTTTGCAAATTATCCCCATACTCTCAAACCGGGAGTACCGGGACTACGTGGTCAGTTCCTACAAGTTACATTGGCCCCGTGAGCAGTGTTCGTGACTCCTACGGGGTCGTTTGGGGGATGGTTCGGGTTTTCACCCCTTAACGGCCTATTTTTAATTTAAGTATGATTTTTGCAAATTATCATCATAATCTCATACCGGGAGTCTCGGGACTATGCGGTCAGTTCCTACAAGCTACATTGGTCCCCTCCGAGGTGTTCGTGCCTCCTACGGGGTGGTTTGGGGGCTGGTTCGCGTTTTCACCCCATAATAGCGTGTTTTTAAGTTTAAGTGTGATTTTTGCCAATTCGGGTCATACTCTCAAACCGGGAGTCCCGGGACTACGCGGTCAGTTGCTACAAGTTACATTGGTCCCGTGCGACGTGTTCATGCCTCCTACAGGGTCGGTTGGGGACTGGTTCGGGTTTTCACCCCTTAAATGCCTGTTTTCAAGTCTAAGTGTGCTTCTTGCAAATTATCATCATACTCTCAAACCAGGATTCTCGGGACTACGCGGTCTGTTCCTACAAGTTACATTGGTCCCGTGTGAGGTGTTCGTGCCTCGCACGAGGTCGTTTGGGGGCTGCTTCGAGTTTTCATCCCTTAACGACCTGTTTTCAAGTCTAAGTGTGATTGTTGCAAATTCAGGTCATACTCTCAAACCGAGAGTCCCGAGACTTCGTGGTCAGTTCCTACAAGTTATATTTATCCCGTGCGAGGTGTTCATGCCTCCAGCGGGGTCGTTTGGGGGCTGGTTCGGGTTTTCACCCCTTAACGGCCTGTTTTCAACTCTAAGTGTGATTTTAGCAAATTATCATCATACTCTCATACCAAGAGTCCCGACACTACGCGGTCAGTTCCTACAAGTTACATTGGCCCCCAACGAGGTGTTCGTGCCTCCTACGGGGTCGTTTGGGGGCTGGTTCGGGTTTTCACCCCTTAACGGCCTGTTTTCAAGTCTAAGTGTGATTTTTATAAATAACTATCATACTCTCATACCGGGAGTCCTGGGACTATGCCGTCAGTTCTTACAAGTTACATTGGTCACCTACAAGGTGTTCGTGCCTCCTATGGGGTCGTTTGGATGCTGGTTCTGGTTTTCACCCCTTAACGGCCTGTTTTCAAGTCTAAGTGTGATTTTTGCAAATTATCGTCATACTCTCAAACCGGGAGTCCAGGGACTACACGGTCAGTTCCTACAAGTTACATTGGTCCCGTGCGAGGTGTTCGTGCCTCCAACGGGGTCGTTTGGGGGTTGTTTTGGGTTTTCACCCCATAATAGCCTGTTTTCAAGTCTAAGTGTTATTCTGGCAAACTATCGTCATACTCAAAAACCAGGAGACCTGGGACTACGCGGTCAGTTCCTACGAGTTATATTGGTCCCGTGCAAGGTGTTCGTGCCTCCTACGAGGTCATTTGGGGGCTGATTCGGGTTTTCACCCCTTAACGGCCTGTTTTTAATTCTAAGTATGATTTTTGAAAATTATCATCATACTCTCAAACTGGGATTCCCAGGACTACGTGGTCAGTTAGTAGAAGTTACATTGGTCCCGTCCGAGGTGTTCGTGCCTCCTACGGGGTCGTTTGGGTCTGGTTTGGGTTTTCACCCCTTAACGGCCTGTTTTCAAGTCTAAGTGTGATTTTTACAAATTATTATCATACTCTTATACCTGGAGTCCTGGGACTACGCAGTCAGTTCCTACAAGTTACATTGGTCCCCTACGAGGTGTCCGTGCCTCGCACGGGGTCGTTTGGGGGCGGGTTTGGGTTTTCACCCCTTAACGGTTTGTTTTCAAGTCTAAGTGTGATTTTTGCAAATTATTGTCATACTCTCATATCGAGAGTCCCGGGACTACGCGGTCAGTTCCTAGAAGTTACATGGTCCCCTACAAGGTGTTCGTGCCTCCTACGGGAGGTTTGGGAGCTGGTTCGGGTTTTCTCCCCTTAACGGCCTGTTTTTAAATCTTAGTGTGATTTTTGCAAATTATCGTGATACTCTCAAACCGGGAGTCCCAATACTACACGGTCAGTTCCTACAAGTTAGATTGGTCCCGTGCGAGGTGTTCGTGCCTCCTACGGGGTCGTTTGAGGGCTGGTTCGAGTTTTCACCCCTTAATGGCCTGTTTTTAAGTCTAAGTGTGATTTTGGCAAATTATCGTCATACTCTCATATCGAGAGTCCCGAGACTACGCGATCAGTTCCTACAAGTTACATTGGTCCCCTACGAGGTGTTCTTGCCTCCTACGGGGTTGTTTGGGGGTAGTTTGGGTTTTCACCCCTTAACGGCCTGTTTTCAAGTCTAAGTGTGATTTTTGCAAATTCGGGTCATACTCTCAAATCGGGAGTCCCGGGACTATGCGGTCAGTTTCTACAAGTTTCATTGGTCCCGTACGAGGTGTTCATGCCTCCTACGGGGTCGTTTGGGGACTGGTTCGGGTTTTCACCCCTTAACGGCCTGTTTTCAAGTCTAAGTGTGATTTTTGCAAATTATCATCATACTCTCAAATCAGGATTCTCGGGACTACGCGATTTGTTCCTACAAGTTACATTGGTCCCGTACGAGGTGTTCGTGCCTCGTACGGGGTCGTTTTGGGGCTTGTTCGGGTTTTCACCCCTTAACGACCTGTTTTCAAGTCTAAGTGTGATTGTTGCAAATTCAGGTCATAATCTCAAACCGGTAGACCCGGGACTACGCAGTCAGTTCTTACGAGTTACATTGGTTCCGTGCGAGGTGTTTGTGCCTCCTTCGGGGTCGTTTGGGGGCTGGTTCGGGTTTTCACCCCTTAACGGCCTGTTTTCAAGTCTAATTTTGATTTTTGCAAATTATCATCATACTCTCAAATCGGGATTCTGGGGACTGCGCGGTTAGTTCCTATAAGTTACATTGGTCCCGTGCGAGGAGTTTGTGC
The DNA here is from genome assembly GCA_949130495.1 of Sambucus nigra. Taxonomy (NCBI): domain Eukaryota; kingdom Viridiplantae; phylum Streptophyta; class Magnoliopsida; order Dipsacales; family Adoxaceae; genus Sambucus; species Sambucus nigra. The sequence goes on along the minus strand of OX422207.1, from coordinate 342,432,045 downwards.
CTCCTACGGGGTCGTTTGGGGGCTGGTTGGGGTTTTCTCCCCTTAATGGCCTGTTTTCAAGTCTAAGTCTGATTTTTGCAAATTATCGTCATACTCTCAAACCGAGATTCTCGGGACAATGCGGTTAGTTCCTACAAGTTACGTTGGTCCCGTGCGAGGAGTTCGTGCCTCCTACGGGGTCGTTTGGGGGCTGTTTTGGGTTTTCACCCCTTAACAACCTGTTTTCAAGTCTAAGTGTGATTCTTGCAAATTATCATCATACTAAAAAACCGGGAGACCCGGGACTACGCGGTCAGTTCCTACGAGTTACATTGGTCCCGTGCGAGGTGTTCGAGCCTCCTACGGGGTCGTTTGGGGGCTGGTTCGGGTTTTCACCCCATAACGGCCTGTTTTTAAGTCTAAGTTTGATTTTTGAAAATTATCATCATACTCTCAAACTGGGAGTCCCAGGAGTACGTGGTCAGTTAGTAGAAGTTACATTGGTCCCGTCCGAGGTGTTCGTGCCTCCTACGGGGTCGTTTGGGTGCTGGTTTGGGTTTTCACCCCTTAACGGCCTGTTTTCAAGTCTAAGTGTGATTTTTACAAATTATCATCATACTCTCATACCGGGAGACCCGGGACTACGCGGTCAGTTCCTACAAGTTACATTGGTCCCCTACGAGGTGTTCGTGCCTCCTACGGGGTCGTTTGGGGGTTGGTTCGGGTTTTCACCCCTTAACGGCCTGTTTTCAACTCTAAGTGTGATTTTAGCAAATTATCATCATACTCTCATACCAAGAGTCCCGACACTACGCGGTCAGTTCCTACAAGTTACATTGGCCCCCAACGAGGTGTTCGTGCCTCCTACGGGGTCGTTTGGGGGCTGGTTCGGGTTTTCACCCCTTAACCGCCTGTTTTCAAGTCTAAGTGTGATTTTTATAAATTATTGTCATACTCTCATACCGGGAGTCCTGGGACTATGCCGTCAGTTCTTACAAGTTACATTGGTCCCCTACAAGGTGTTCGTGCCTCCTATGGGGTCGTTTGGATGCTGGTTCTGGTTTTCACCCCTTAACGGCCTGTTTTCAAGTCTAAGTGTGATTTTTGCAAATTATCATCATACTCTCAAACCGGGAGTCCAGGGACTACGCGGTCAGTTCCTACAAGTTACATTGGTCCCGTGCGAGGTGTTCGTGCCTCCAACGGGGTCGTTTGGGGGTTGTTTTGGGTTTTCACCCCTTAATAGACTGTTTTCAAGTCTAAGTGTGATTCTTGCAAATTATCGTCATACTCAAAAACCGGGAGACCCGGGACTACGCGGTCAGTTCCTACGAGTTATATTGGTCCCATACGAGGTGTTCGTGCCTCCTACGGGGTCGTTTGGGTGCTGGTTCGGGTTTTCACCCCTTAACGGCCTGTTTTTAAGTCTAAGTATGATTTTTGAAAATTATCATCATACTCTGAAACTGGGAGTCCCGGGACTACGTGGTCAGTTAGTGGAAGTTACATTGGTCCCGACCAAGGTGTTCGTGCCTCCTACGGGGTCGTTTGGGTGCTGGTTTGGGTTTTCACCCCTTAACGGCCTGTTTTCAAGTCTAAGTGTGATTTTTACAAATTATTATCATACTCTCAGACCTGGAGTCCCGGGACTACGCGGTCAGTTCCTACAAGTTACATTGGTCCCCTACGAGGTGTTCGTGCCTCGTACGGGGTCGTTTGGGGGCGGGTTTGGGTTTTCACCCCTTAACGGTCTGTTTTCAAGTCTAAGTGTGATTTTTGCAAATTATCATCATACTCTATAACCGAGAGACCCGTGACAATGCGGTTAGTTCCTACGAGTTACATTGGTCTCGTACGAGGTGTTCATGCCTCCTATGGGGTCGTTTGGGGGCTGGTTCGGGTTTTCACCCCTTAATGGCCTCTTTTCTAGTCTTAGTGTGATTTTTGCAAATTATCGTCTTACTCTCAGATTGGGAGTCCCGGGACTACGCGCTCAGTTCCTATAAGTTACATTGGTCCCATGCGAGGTGTTCGTGCCTCCTACGGGGGTTTGGGGGCTGCTTTGGGTTTTCACCCCTTAACGGCCTATTTTCAAGTCTAAGTGTGATTTTTGCAAATAATCGTCATACTCTCAAACCGGGAGACCCGGGACTACGCGGTCCGTTCCTACAAGTTACATTGGTCTCGTGCGAGATGTTCGTGCCTCCTACGGGGTCGTTTGGGGGCTGGTTTGAGTTTTCATCCCTTAACGGCCTATTTTGAAGTCTAAGGGTGATTTTAGCAAATTATCATCATATTTTTAAACGGAGAGTCTCGGGACTACGCGGTCAGTTCCTATAAATTACATTGGTCCCCTACGATGTCTCCGTGCCTCCTACGGGGTCGTTTGGGGGCTGGTTCGGGTTTTCACCACTGAACGGCATGTTTTCAAGTCAAAGTGTGATTTTTATAAATTATTGTCATACTCTCATACCGGGAGTTCCAGGACTACGCGGTCAGTTCCTACAAGTTACATTGGTCCCCTATGAGGTGTTCGTGCCTTCTACGGGGCCGTTTGGGGGCTGGTTCGGGTTTTCACCCCTTAACGGCCTGTTTTTAAGTCTAAGTGTGCTTTTTGAAAATTATCGTCTTACTAACAAACTGGGAGTCTCTGGACTACGCGGTCAGTTCCTATAACTTACATTGGTCCCATGTGAGGTGTTTGTGCCTCCTACGAGGGGTTTGGGGGCTGGTTCGGGTTTTCACCCCTTATCGGCCTATTTTCAAGTTTAAGTGTGATTTTTGCAAATTATCGTCATACTCTCAAACCGGGAGTCCCGGGATGACGCAGTCAGTTCCTTCAAGTTACATTGGTCCCGTGAGAGGTGTTCGTACCTCTTACGGGGTCGTTTGGGGCTGGTTCGGGTTTTCACCCCTTAATGGCTTGTTTTCAAGTTTAAGTATGATTTTTGCAAATTATCGTCATAATATCATATCGGGAGTCCCGGGACTACGCGGTCAGTTCCTACAAGTTACATTGGTCCCCTACGAGGTGTTCGTGCCTCCTATGGGGTCGTTTGGGGGCTGGTTCGGGTTTTCACCCCTTAACGGCCTGTTTTCAAGTCTAAGTGTGATTTTTACAAATTATTGCATACTCTAATACCGGGAGTCCCGGGACTACGCGGTCAGTTCCTACAAGTTACATTGGTCCCGTGCGAGATGTTCGTGCCTCCTACGGGGTCGTTTGGGGACTAGTTCGGGTTTTCACACCTTAACGTCCTGTTTTCAAGTCTAAGAGTGATTTTCGCAAATTATCATCATACTCTCAAATCGGGATTCCCGGAACTATGCGGTCAGTTCCTACAAGTTACATTTGTCCCGTGCAAGGTGTTCGTGCCTTCTACGGGGTCGTTTGGGTGCGAGTTTGGGTTTTCACCCCTTAACGGCCTGTTTTCAAGTCAAAGTGTGATTTTTGCAAATTATCGTCATACCCTCAAACCGGGACAACGCGGTCAGTTCCTACGAGTTACATTGGTCCCATACGTGGTGTTCATGCCTCCTACGGGGTCGTTTGGGGGGTTGTTCGGGTTTTCACCCCTTAACGGCCTATTTTCAAGTCTAAGTGTGATTTTTGCAAATTATCGTCTTACTCTCAAATCGGGAGTCCCGGGACTACGCGGTTAGTTCCTACAAGTTGCATTGGTCCCGTGCGAGGTGTTCGTGCCTCCTACGTGGTCGTTTGGGGGCTGGTTCGGGTTTTCACCCCTTAACGGCCTATTTTCAAGTCTATGTGTGATTTTTGCAAATTATCGTCATACTCTCAAACCGGGAGTTCCGGGACTACGCGGTCAGTTCCTACAAGTTACAGTGGTCCCGTGCGAGGTGTTCGGGCCTCTTACGGGATCGTTTGGGGGCTCGTTCGGGTTTGCACCCCTTAACGGCCTTTTTTCAAGTCTATGTGTGATTTTTGCAAATTATCATCATAATCTCTTACCGGGAGTCCCGGGACTACGCGGTCATTTCCTACGAGTTACATTGGTCCCGTACGAGGTGTTCATGCCTCCTACGGGGTCGTTTGGGGTCATGTTTGGGTTTTCACCCCTTAACGGCCTGTTTTCAAGTCTAAGTGTGATTTATGCAAATTATCATCATACTCTCAAACCGGGAGTCTTGGGACTACGCGGTCAGTTCCTACAAGTTACATTGGTCCCCTACGAGGTGTTTGTGCCTCCTACGGGGTCGTTTGGGGGCTGGTTCGGGTTTTCACCCCTTAACGTCTTGTTTACAAGTCTAAGTGTGATTTTTGCAAATTATCATCGTACCCTCAAAAAAGGATTCCCGGGACTACGCGGTCAGTTCCTACAAGTTACATTGATCCCGTGCGAGGTGTTCGTGCCTCCTACGGGGTCGTTTGGGGTCTGGTTCGGGTTTTCACCCCTTAACGGCCTGTTTTCAAGTCTAAGTGTGATTTTTGCAAATTATCGTCATACTCTGAAACTGGGAGTCCCGGAACTATGCGGTCCATTCCTACAGGTTACATTGGTCCCGTACGAGGTGTTCGTGCCTCCTACGAGGTCATTTGGGGGTTGGTTTGAGTTTTCATCACTTAACGGCCTGTTTTGAAGTCTAAGGGTGATTTTAGCAAATTATCATCATATTTTTATACGGAGAGTCCCGGGACTACGCGGTCAGTTCCTACAAGTTACATTGGTCCCCTACGAGGTGTTCGTGCCTCCTACGGGGTCGTTTGGGGGCTGGTTCGGGTTTTCACCACTTAACGTCCTGTTTTCAAGTTTAAGTGTGATTTTTATAAATTATTGTCATACTCTCATACCGGGAGTCCTAGGACTACGCGGTCAGTTCCTACAAGTTACATTGGTCCCCTACGAGGTGTTCGTGCCTCCTATGGGGTCGTTTGGGGGCTGGTTCGGGTTTTCACCCCTTAACGGCCTGTTTTGAAGTCTAAGTGTGATTTTTTAAAATTCGGGTCATACTCTCAAACCGGGAGTCCCGGGACTACGCGGCCAGTTTCTAAAAGTTACATTATTCCCGCGTGAGATGTTCGTGCTTCCTACGGGGTCGTTTGGGGACTAGTTCGGGTTTTCACACCTTAACGGCCTGTTTTCAAGTCTAGGAGTGATTTTTGCAAATTATCGTCATACTCTCAAATCGGGATTCTCGGGACTACGCGGTCAGTTCCTACAAGTTACATTTGTCCCGTGCGAGGTGTTCATGCCTCGTACGGGGTTATTTGGGGGCGGGTTTGGTTTTTCACCCCTTAACGGCCTGTTTTCAAGTCTAAGTGTGATTTTTGCAAATTATCATCATACTCTCAAACCGGGAGACCCGTGACAATGCGGTCAGTTCCTACGAGTTACATTGGTCCCGTACGAGGTGTTCATGCCTCCTATGGGGTGGTTTGGGGGCTAGTTCGGGTTTTAACCCCTTAATGGCCTCTTTTCAAGTCTAAGTGAGATTTTTGCAAATTATCGTCTTACTCTCAAATTGGGAGTCCCGGGACTACGCGGTCCGTTCCTACAAGTTACATTGGTCCCGTACGAGATGTTGGTGCCTCCTACGGGGTCATTTGGGGGATGGTTTGAGTTTTCATCCCTTAACGGCCTGTTTTCAAGTCTAAGGGTGATTTTAGCAAATTATCATCATATTTTTAAACGGAGAGTCCCGGGACTACGCGGTCAGTTCCTATAAATTACATTGGTCCCCTACGAGGTGTCCGTGCCTCCTACGGGGTCGTTTGGGGGCTAGTTCGGGTTTTCACCACTTAACGGCCTGTTTTCAAGTCTAAGTGTGATTTTTTAAAATTCGGGTCATACTCTCAAACCGGGAGTCCCGGGACTACGCGGTCAGTTGGTAAAAGTTACATTGGTCCCGCGCGAGATGTTCGTGCTTCCTACGGGGTCCTTTGGGGACTAGTTCGGGTTTTCACACCTTAACGGCCAGTTTTCAAGTCTAGGAGTGATTTTTGCAAATTATCGTCATACTCTCAAATCGGGATTCTCGGGACTACGCAGTCAGTTCCTACAAGTTACATTTGTCCCGTGCGAGGTGTTCATGCCTCGTACGGGGTCGTTTGGGGGCGGGTTTGGGTTTTCACCCTTTAACGGCCTGTTTTCAAGTCTAATTGTGATTTTTGCAAATTATCATCATACTCTCAAATCGGGAGACCCGTGATAATGCGGTTAGTTTCTACGAGTTACATTGGTCCCGTACGAGGTGTTCATGCCTCCTATGGGGTCGTTTGGGGGCTGGTTCGGGTTTTCACCCCTTAATGGCCTCTTTTCAAGTCTAAGTGTTATTTTTGCAAATTATCATCTTACTCTCAAATCGGGAGTCCCGGGACTATGCGCTCAGTTCCTATCAGTTACATTGGTCCCATACGAGGTGTTCGTGCCTCCTACGGTGGGTTTGGGGGCTGCTTCGAGTTTTCACCCCTTAACGGCCTATTTTCAAGTCTAAGTGTGATTTTTGCAAATTATCGTCATACTCTCCAACCGGGAGTCCCGGGACTACGCGGTCAGTTCCTACAAGTTACATTGGTCCCGTGCGAGGTGTTTGTGCCTCCTACGGGATCGTTTGGTGGCTGGTTCAGGTTTTCACCCCTCAACGGCCTGTTTTCAAGTCTAAGTGTGATTTTTGCAAATTATCGCCGTACTCTCAAACCAGGATTCCCGGGACTATGCAGTCAGTTCCTACAAGTTACATTGGTCCCGTGAAAGGTGTTCGTGCCTCCAACGGGGTCGTTTGGGGGCTGGTTTGGGTTTTCACCCCTTAACGACCTGTTTTTAAGTCTAAGTGTAATTTTTGCAAATTATCATCATGCTCTCAAATCGGGAGACCCGAGACTACGCATTCAGTTCCTACGAGTTACATTGGTCCCGTGCGAGGTGTTCGTGCCTCCTACGGGGTCGTTTGGGGGCTGGTTCGGGTTTTCACCCCTTAACGGCCTGTTTTCAAGTCTAAGTGTGTTTTGTGCAAATTATCGTCTTACTCTCAAACCGGGAGTCCCGGGACTACGTGGTCAGTTCCTACAAGTTACATTGGTCCCATGCGAGGTGTTCGTGCTTCCTACGGGGTCGTTTGGGGTCTAGTTCGGGTTTTCACCCCTTAACGGCCTGTTTTCAAGTCTAAGTGTGATTTTTGCAAATTATCATCATACTCTCAAACCGGGAGACCCGGGACTACGCGGTCAGTTCCAACAAGTTACATTGGTCCCGTGCGAGGTGTTCGTTCCTCCTACGAGGTCGTTTGGGGGCTGGTTCGAATTTTCACCCCTTAACGGCCTGTTTTCAAGTCTAAGTGTGATTTTAGAACATTATCGTCATATTCTCATACGGAGAGTCCCGGGAATACGCGATCAGTTCCAACTAGTTACATTGGTCCCCTACGAGGTGTTCGTGCCTCCTATGGGGTCGTTTGGGGGCTGGTTCGGGTTTTCACCCCTTAACAGCCTGTTTTCAAGTCTAAGTGTGATTTTTACAAAATATTGTCATACTCTCATACCGGGAGTCCCGAGACTACGCGGTCAGTTCGTACAAGTTACATTGGTCCCCAACGAGGTGTTCGTGCCTCCTACGGGGTCGTTTGGGGGATGGTTCGGGTTTTGACCCCTTAATAGCGTGTTTTTAAGTTTAAGTGTGATTTTTGCAAATTCGGGTCATACTCTCAAACCGGGAGTCCCGGGACTACGCGGTCAGTTGCTACAAGTTACATTGGTCCCGTGCGACGTGTTCATGCCTCCTACGGGGTCGTTTGGGGACTGGTTCGGGTTTTCACCCCTTAAATGCCTGTTTTCAAGTCTAAGTGTGATTTTTGCAAATTATCGTCATACTCTCAAACCGGGATTCTCGGGACTACGCGGTCTGTTCCTACAAGTTACATTGGTCCAGTGCGAGGTGTTCGTGCCTCGTACGAGGTCGTTTGGGGGTTGGTTCGAGTTTTCATCCCTTAACAACTTGTTTTCAAGTCTAAGTGTGATTGTTGCAAATTCAGGTCATACTCTCAAACCGAGAGTCAAGGGACTACGCGGTCAGTTCCTACAAGTTACATTGGTCCCGTACGAGGTGTTCGTGCCTCCAACGGGGTCGTTTGGGGGCTGTTTTGGGTTTTCACCCCTTAACAGCCTATTTTCAAGTCTAAGTGTGATTCTTGCAAATTATCGTCATACTCAAAAACCGGGAGACCCGAGACTACGCGGTCAGTTCCTACGAGTTATATTGGTCCCGTGCGAGGTGTTCGTGCCTCCAACGGGGTCGTTTGGGGGCTGGTTCGGGTTTTCACCCCTTAACGGCCTGTTTTTAAGTCTAAGTATGATTTTTGAAAATTATCATCATACTCTCAAACTGGGAGTCCCGGAACTACGTGGTCTGTTAGGAGAAGTTACATTGGTCCCGTCCGAGGTGTCCGTGCCTCCTACGGGGTCGTTTGGGGGCTGGTTCAGGTTTTCACCCCTTAAGGGCCTATTTTCAAATCTTAGTGTGATTTTTGCAAATTATTATCATACTCTAAAACCGGGAGTCCCAGGACTATGCGGTCAGTTCCTACAAGTTACATTGGTCCCGTGCGAGGTGTTCGTGCCTCCTACGGGGTCGTTTGGGGGTTGGTTCGTGTTTTTACCCCTTAACGGCCTGTTTTCAAGTCTAAGTGTGATTTGAGCAAATTATCATCATACTCTCATACCAAGAGTCCCGACACTACGCGGTCAGTTCCTACAAGTTACATTGGCCCCCAACGAGGTGTTCGTCCCTCCTACGGGGTCGTTTGGGGGCTGGTTCGGGTTTTCACCCCTTAACGGCCTGTTTTCAAGTCTAAGTGTGATTTTTACAAATTATTGTCATACTCTCATACCGGGAGTCCTGGGACTATACCGTCAGTTCTTACAAGTTATATTGGTCCCCTACAATGTGTTCGTGCCTCCTACGGGGTCGTTTGGATGCTGGTTCGGGTTTTCACCCCTTAACGGCCTGTTTTCAAGTCTAAGTGTGATTTTTGCAAATTATCGTCATACTTTCAAATCGGGAGTCCAGGGACTACGCGGTCAGTTCCTACAAGTTACATTGGTCCCGTGAGAGGTGTTCGTGCCTCCAATGGGGTCGTTTGGGGGTTGTTTTGGGTTTTCACCCCTTAACAGCCTGTTTTCAAGTCTAAGTGTGATTCTTGCAAATTATCGTCATACTCAAAAACCGGGAGACCCGGGACTACGCGGTCAGTTCCTACGAGTTATATTGGTCCCGTGCGAGGTGTTCGTTCCTCCTATAGTGTCGTTTGGGGGCTGGTTCGGGTTTTCACCCCTTAACGGCCTATTTTTAAGTCTAAGTATGATTTTTGAATATTATCATCATACTCTCAAACTGGGAGTCCCGGGACTACGCGGTCAGTTCCTACAAGTTACATTGGTCCCCTACGAGGTGTTCGTGCCTCCTACGGGGTCGTTTGGGGGCTGGTTCGGGTTTTGACCCCTTAATAGCGTGTTTTTAAGTCTAAGTGTGATTTTTGCCAATTCGGGTCATACTCTCAAACTGGGAGTCCCGGGACTACGCGGTCAGTTGCTACAAGTTACATTGGTCCCGTGCGACGTGTTCATGCCTCCTACGGGGTCGTTTGGGGACTAGTTCGGGTTTTCACCCCTTAAATGCCTGTTTTCAAGTCTAAGTGTGTTTTGTGCAAATTATCGTCTTACTCTCAAACCGGGAGTCCCGGGACTACGTGGTCAGTTCCTACAAGTTACATTGGTCCCATGCGAGGTGTTCGTGCCTCCTACGGGGTCGTTTGGGGTCTGGTTCGGGTTTTCACCCCTTAACGGCATGTTTTCAAGTCTAAGTGTGATTTTTGCAAATTATCGTCATACTCTCAAACCGGGAGACCCGGGACTACGCGGTCAGTTCCAACAAGTTACATTGGTCCCGTGCGAGGTGTTCGTTCCTCCTACGAGGTCGTTTGGGGGCTGGTTCGAATTTTCACCCCTTAATGGCCTGTTTTCAAGTCTAAGTGTGATTTTAGAAAATTATCGTCATATTCTCATACGAAGAGTCCCGGGAATACGCGGTCAGTTCCTACAAGTTACATTGGTCCCCTACGAGGTGTTCGTGCCTCCTACGGGGTCGTTTGGGGGCTGGTTCGGGTTTTCACCCCTTAACAGCCTGTTTTCAAGTCTAAGTGTGATTTTTACAAAATATTGTCATACTCTCATACCGGGAGTCCCGAGACTACGCGGTCAGTTCCTACAAGTTACATGGGTCCCCTACGAGGTGTTCGTGCCTCCTACGGGGTCGTTTGGGGGATGGTTCGGGTTTTCACCCCTTGACGGCCTGTTTTCAAGTCTAAGTGTGATTTTTTCAAATTCGGGTCATACTCTCGAACCGGGAGTCCTTGGAATACGCGGTCAGTTGATACAAGTTACATTGGTCCCGTCCAAGATGCTCGTGCCTCCTACGGTGTCGTTTGCGGACTAGATTTGGTTTTCGCCCCTTAACGACCTATTTTCAAGTCTAAGAGTGATTTTTCCGAATTATCGGCATACTCTCAAATCGGGATTCTCGGGACTAGGTGGTCAGTTCCTACAAGTTACATTTGTCCCATGCGAGGTAGCGTACCTCCTATGGAGTCGTTTGGGGGATGGTTTTGGTTTTCACCCCTTAACGGCCTGTTTTCAAGTCTAAGTGTGATTTTTACAAATTATCGTCATACTCTCAAACCGGGAGACCCGGGACTATGCGGTCAGTTCCTACGAGTTACATTGGTCCCGTGAGAGGTGTTCGTGCCTCCTACGGGGTCGTTTGGGGGATGGTTCGGGTTTTCACCCCTTAACGGCCTATTTTCAAGTTTAAGTATGATTTTTGCAAATTATCATCATAATCTCATACCGGGAGTCTCGGGACTACGCGGTCAGTTCCTACAAGTTACATTGGTCCCCTACGAGGTGTTCGTGCCTCCTACGGGGTCGTTTGGGGGCTGGTTCGGGTTTTAACCCCTTAATAGCGTGTTTTTTAAGTCTAAGTGTGATTTTTGCAAATTCCGGTCATACTGTCAAACCGGGAGTCCCGGGACTACGCGGTCAGCTGCTACAAGTTACATTGGTCCCGTGCGACGTGTTCATGCCTCCTACGGGGTCGTTTGTGGACTGGTTCGAGTTTTCACTCCTTAAATGCCTGTTTTCAAGTCTAAGTGTGATTTTTGCAAATTATCGTCATACTCTCAAACCGGGATTCTCGGGACTACGCGGTCTGTTCCTACAAGTTACATTGGTCCCGTGCGAGGTGTTCGTGCCTCGTACGAGGTCGTTTGGGGGCTGGTTCGAGTTTTCATCCCTTAACAACCTGTTTTCAAGTCTAAGTGTGATTGTTGCAAATTCAGGTCATACTCTCAAACCGAGAGTCCCGGGACTTCGTGGTGAGTTCCTACAAGTTATATTTGTCCCGTACGAGGTGTTCATGCCTCCAACGGGGTCGTTTGGGGACTGGTTCGGGTTTTCACCCCTTAACGGCCTGTTTTCAAGTCTAAGTGTGATTTTTGCAAATTATCGTCATACTCTCAAACCGGGAGTCAAGGGACTACGCGGTCAGTTCCTACAAGTTACATTGGTCCCATGCGAGGTGTTCGTGCGTCCAACGGGGTCGTTTGGGGGCTGTTTTGGGTTTTCACCCCTTAACAGCCTGTTTTCAAGTCTAAGTGTGATTCTTGCAAATTATCGTCATACTCAAAAACCGGGAGACCCGGGACTACGCGGTCAGTTCCTACGAGTTATATTGGTCCCGTGCGAGGTGTTCGTGCCTCCAACGGGGTCGTTTGGGGGCTGGTTCGAGTTTTCACCCCTTAACGGCCTGTTTTTAAGTCTAAGTATGATTTTTGAAAATTATCATCATACTCTCAAACTGGGAGTCCCGGGACTACGTGGTCTGTTAGGAGAAGTTATATTGGTCCCGTTCGAGGTGTTCATGCCTCCTACGGGGTCGTTTAGGGGCTGGTTTCGGTTTTCACCCCTTAACGGCCTGTTTTCAAGTCTAAGTGTGATTTTTGCAAATTATAGTCTTACTCTCAAATCGGGAGTCCCGGGACTACGCGGTTAGTTCCTACAAGTTGCATTGGTCCCGTGCGAGGTGTTCGTGCCTCCTACGGGGTCGTTTGGGGGCTGGTTCGGGTTTTCACCCCTTAACGGCCTGTTTTCAAGTCTAAGTGTGATTTGAGCAAATTATCATCATACTCTCATACCAAGAGTCCCGACACTACGCGGTCAGTTCCTACAAGTTACATTGGCCCCCAACAAGGTGTTCGTCCCTCCTACGGGGTCGTTTGGGGGCTGGTTCGGGTTTTCACCCCTTAACAACCTGTTTTCAACTCTAAGTGTGATTTTTACAAATTATTGTCATACTCTCATACCGGGAGTCCTGGGACTATACCGTCAGTTCTTACAAGTTATATTGGTCCCCTACAAGGTGTTCGTGCCTCCTACGGGGTCGTTTGGATGCTGGTTTGGGTTTTCACCCCTTAACGGCCTGTTTTCAAGTCTAAGTGTGATTTTTGCAAATTATCGTCATACTTTCAAATCGGGAGTCCAGGGACTACGCGGTCAGTTCCTACAAGTTACATTGGTCCCGTGCGAGGTGTTCGTGCCTCCAATGGGGTCGTTTGGGGGTTGTTTTGGGTTGTCACCCCTAACAGCCTGTTTTCAAGTCTAAGTGTGATTCTTGCAAATTATCGTCATACTCAAAAACCAGGAGACCCGGGACTACGCGGTCAGTTCCTACGAGTTATATTGGCCCCGTGCGAGGTGTTCGTTCCTCCTATAGTGTCGTTTGGGGGCTGGTTCGGGTTTTCACCCCTTAACGGCCTGTTTTTAAGTCTAAGTATGATTTTTGAATATTATCATCATACTCTCAAACTGGGAGTCCCGGGACTACGTGGTCAGTTAGTAGAAGTTACATTGGTCCCGTCCGAGGTGTTCGTGCCTCCTACGGGGTCGTTTGGGGGCTGGTTTTGGTTTTCACCTCTTAACGGCCTATTTTCAAGTCTAAGTGTGATTTTTACAAATTATTATCATACTCTCATACCAAGAGTCCCGGGACTACACGGTCAGTTCCTACAAGTTACATTGGTCCCCTACGAGGTGTTCCTGCCTCCTACGGGGTCGTTTGGGGGTCGGTTCGGGTTTTCACCCCTTAACGGCCTGTTTTCAAGTCTAAGTGTGATTTTAACAAATTATCCTCATACTCTCATACCCAGAGTCCCGACACTACGCGGTCAGTTCCTACAAGTTACATTGACCCCCAACGAGGTGTTCGTGCCTCCTACGGGGTCGTTTGGGGGCTGGTTCGGGTTTTCACCCCTTAACGGCCTGTTTTCAACTCTAAGTGTGATTTTTACAAATTATTGTCATACTCTCATACCGGGAGTCCTGGGACTATGCCGTCAGTTCTTACAAGTTACATTGGTCCCCTACAAGGTGTTCGTGCCTCCTACAGGGTCGTTTGGATGCTGGTTCGGGTTTTCACCCTTTAACGGCATGTTTTCAAGTCTAAGTGTGATTTTTTAAAATTCGGGTCTTACTCTCAAACCTGGAGTCCCGGGACTAGACGGTCAGTTCCTACAAGTTACATTGGTCCCATGCGAGGTGTTCGCGCCTCCTACGGGAGGTTTGGGGGCTGGTTCGGGTTTTCACACCTTAACGGCCTATTTTCAAGTTTAAGTGTGATTTTTGCAAATTATTATCATACTCTCAAACCGGGAGTCCCGGGATGACGCAGTCAGTTCCTTCAAGTTACATTGGTCCCGTGAGAGGTGTTCGTACCTATTACGGGGTCGTTTGGGGGTTGGTTCGGGTTTTCACCCCTTAACGGTCTGTTTTCAAGTTTAAGTATGATTTTTGCAAATTATCGTCATAATATCATACCGGGAGTCCCGGAACTACGCGGTCAGTTCCTACAAGTTACATTGGTCCCCTACGAGGTGTTCGTGCCTCCTATGGGGTCGTTTGGGGGCTGGTTCGGGTTTTCACCCCTTAACGGCCTGTTTTCAAGTCTAAGTGTGAATTTTACAAATTATTGCATACTCTAATACCGGGAGACCCGGGACTACGCGGTCAGTTCCTACAAGTTACATTGGTCCCGTGCGAGATGTTCGTGCCTCCTACGGGGTCGTTTGGGGACTAGTTCGGGTTTTCACACCTTAACGGCCTGTTTTCAAGTCTAAGAGTGATTTTTGGAAATTATCGTCATACTCTCAAATCGGGATTCCCGGAACTATGCGGTCAGTTCCTACAAGTTACATTTGTCCCGTGCGAGGTGTTTGTGCCTCCTACGGGGTCGTTTGGGGGTGGGTTTGGGTTTTCACCCCTTAACGGCCTGTTTTCAAGTCAAAGTGTGATTTTTACAAATTATCTTCATACTCTCAAACCGAGACAACGTGGTCAGTTCCTACGAGTTACATTGGTCCCGTACGAGGTGTTCGTGCCTCCTACGGGGTCGTTTGGGGGGTGGTTCGGGTTTTCACCCCTTAACGGCCTATTTTCAAGTCTAAGTGTGATTTTTGCAAATTATAGTCTTACTCTCAAATCGCGAGTCCCGGGACTACGCGGTTAGTTCCTACAAGTTGCATTGGTCCCGTGCGAGGTGTTCGTGCCTTCTACGGGGTCGTTTGGGGGCTGGTTCGGGTTTTCACCCCTTAACGGCCTATTTTCAAGTCTATGTGTGATTTTTGCAAATTATCGTCATACTCTCAAATCGGGAATTCCGGGACTACGCGATCAGTTCCTACAAGTTACAGTGGTCCCGTACGAGATGTTCGGGCCTCTTACGGGATCGTTTGGGGGCTCGTTCGAGTTTTCACCCCTTAACGGCCTGTTTTCAAGTTTAAGTATGATTTTTGCAAATTATCGTCATAATCTCATACCGGGAGTCCCGGGACTACGCGATCAGTTCCTACAAGTTACATTGGTCCCCTACGAGGTGTTCGTGCCTCCTACAGGGTCGTTTGGGGGCTGGTTCGGGTTTTCACCCCTTAACGTCCTGTTTACATGTCTAAGTGTGATTTTTGCAAATTCGGGTCATACTCTCAAACCGGGAGTCCCGGGACTACGCGGTCAGTTGCAACAGGTTACATTGGTTCCGTGCGAGGTGTTTGTGCCTCCTACGGGGTCGTTTAGAGACTAGTTCGGGTTTTCACCCCTTAACGGCCTGTTTTCAAGTCTATGTGTGATTTTTGCAAATTATCATCGTACTCTCGAAAAAGGATTCCCGGGACTACGCGGTCACTTCCTACAAGTTACATTGGTCCCGTGCGAGGTGTTCGTGCCTCCTACGGGGTCGTTTGTGGTCTGGTTCGGGTTTTCACCCCTTAACGGCCTATTTTCAAGTCTAAGTGTGATTTTTGCAAATTATCCTCATACTCTGAAACCGGGAGTCCCGAAACTACGTGATCCGTTCCTACAAGTTACATTGGTCCCGTACGAGGTGTTCGTGCCTCCTACGGGGTCGTTTGGGGGCTGGTTTGAGTTTTCATCCCTTAACGGCCTGTTTTGAAGTCTAATGGTGATTTTAGCAAATTATCATCATATTTTTATACGAAGAGTCCCGGGACTACGCGGTCAGTTCCTACAAGTTACATTTGTCCCCTACGAGGTGTCCGTGCCTCCTACGGGGTCGTTTGGGGGCTGGTTCGGGTTTTCACCACTTAACGTCCTGTTTTCAAGTCTAAGTGTGATTTTTATAAATTATTGTCATACTCTCATACCGGGAGCCCCAGGACTACGCGGTCAGTTCCTACTAGTTACATTGGTCCCCTACGAGGTGTTCGTGCCTCCTACGGGGTCGTTTGGGGGCTGGTTCGGGTTTTCACCCCTTAACGGCCTGTTTTGAAGTCTAAGTGTGATTTTTTAAAATTCGGGTCATACTCTCAAATCGGGTGTCCTGGGACTACGCGGTCAGTTGCTAAAAGTTACATTATTCCCGCGCGAGATGTTCGTGCTTCCTACGGGGTCGTTTGGGTACTAGTCGGGTTTTCACACATTAACGGCCTGTTTTCAAGACTAGGAGTGATTTTTGCAAATTATCGTCATACTCTCAAATCGGGATTCTCGGGACTACGCGGTCAGTTCCTACAAGTTACATTTGTCCCGTGCGAGGTGTTCATGCCTCGTACGGGGTCGTTTGGGGGCGGGTTTTGGTTTTCACCCCTTAACGGCCTGTTTTCAAGTCTAAGTGTGATTTTTGCAAATTATCATCATACTCTCAAACCGGGAGACCCGTGACAATGCGGTCAGTTCCTACGAGTTACATTGGTCCCGTACGAGGTGTTCATGCCTCCTATGGGGTCGTTTGGGGGCTGGTTCGGGTTTTCACACCTTAATGGCCTGTTTTCAAGTCTAAGAGTGATTTTTGCAAATTATCGTCATACTCTCAAATTAGGATTCCCGGAACTACGCGCTCAGTTCCTATAAGTTACATTGGTCCCATGCGAGGTGTTCGTTCCTCCTACGGGGGTTTGGGGGCTGCTTCGGGTTTTCACCCCTTAACGGCCTATTTTCAAGTCTAAGTGTTATTTTTGCAAATTATCGTCATACTCTCAAATCGGGAGTCCCGGGACTACGCGGTCCGTTCCTACAAGTTACATTGGTCCCGTGCGAGATGTTCGTGCCTCCTACGGGGTCGTTTTGGGGGCTGGTTTGGGTTTTCATCCCTTAGCGGCCTGTTTTGAAGTCTAAGGGTGATTTTAGCAAATTATCATCATATTTTTAAACGGAGAGTCTCGGGACTACGCGGCCTGTTACTATAAATTACATTGATCCCCTACGAGGTGTCCGTGCCTCCTACGGGGTCGTTTGGGGGCTGGTTCGGGTTTTCACCACTTAACATGCATGTTTTCAAGTCTAAGTGTGATTTTTATAAATTATGCTCATACTCTCATACCGGGAGTCCCAGGACTACGCGGTCAGTTCCTACAAGTTACATTGGTCCCCTATGAGGTGTTCGTGCCTCCTACGGAGTCGTTTGGGGGCTGGTTCGGGTTTTCACCCCTTAACGGCCTGTTTTCAAGTCTAAGTGTGATTTTTTAAAAGTCAGGTCGTACTCTCAAACTGGCAGTCCCGGGACTGCGCGGTCAGTTGCTAAAAGTTACATTGGTCCCGCGCGAGATGTTCGTGCTTATTACTGGGTCGTTTGGGGACTAGTTCAGGTTTTCACACCTTAACGGCCTGTTTTCAAGTCTAGGAGTGATTTTTGCAAATTATCGTCATACTCTCAAATCGGGATTCTCGGGACTACGCGGTCAGTCCTACAAGTTACATTTGTCCCGTGCGAGGTGTTCATGCCTCGTACGGGGTCGTTTGGGAGTGGGTTTGGGTTTTCACCCCTTAATGGCCTGTTTTCAAGTCTACTTGTGATTTTTGCAAATTACCATCATACTCTCAAATTTGGAGACCCGTGACAATGCGGTCAGTTCCTACGAGTTACATTGGTCCCGTACGAGGTGTTCATGCCTCCTATGGGGTCGTTTGGGGGCTGGTTCGGGTTTTCACCCCTTAATGTCCTCTTTTCAAGTCTAAGTGTGATTTTTGCAAATTATCATCTTACTCGCATATATGGAGTCCCGGGACTACGCGCTCAGTTCCTATCAGTTTTACATTGGTCCCCTACGAGGTGTTCGTGCCTCCTACGGGGTCGTTTGGGGGCTGGTTCGGGTTTTCACCCCTTAACGGCCTGTTTTCAAGTCTAAGTGTGATTTTTTAAAATTCGGGTCGTACTCTCAAACCGGCAGTCCCGGGACTGCGCGTTCAGTTGCTAAAAGTTACATTGGTCCCGCGCGAGATGTTCGTGCTTATTACGGGGTCGTTTGGGGACTAGTTCGGGTTTTCACACCTTAACGGCCTGTTTTCAAGTCTAGGAGTGATTTTTGCAAATTATCGTCATACTCTCAAATCGGGATTCTCGGGACTACGCGGTCAGTCCTACAAGTTACATTTGTCCCGTGCGAGGTGTTCATGCCTCGTACGGGGTCGTTTAGGAGCGGGTTTGGGTTTTCACCCCTTAATGGCCTGTTTTCAAGTCTAATTGTGATTTTTGCAAATTATCATCATACTCTCAAACTGGGAGACCCGTGACAATGCGGTCAGTTCCTACGAGTTACATTGGTCCCGTACGAGGTGTTCATGCCTCCTATGGGGTCGTTTGGGGGCTGGTTCGGGTTTTCACCCCTTAATGTCCTCTTTTCAAGTCTAAGTGTGATTTTTGCAAATTATCATCTTACTCGCATATCGGGAGTCCCGGGACTACGCGCTCAGTTACATTGGTCCCATGCGAGGTGTTTGTGCCTCCTATGGTGGGTTTGGGTGCTGCTTTGGGTTTTCACCCCTTAACGGCCTATTTTCAAGTCTAAGTGTGATTTTTGCAAATTATCGTCGTACTCTCAAACCGGGAGTCCCGGGACTACGCGGTCAGTTCCTACAAGTTACATTGGTCTCGTACGAGGTGTTCGTGCCTCCTACGGGGTCGTTTGGGGGCTGGTTCAGGTTTTCACCCCTTAACGGCCTGTTTTCAAGTCTAAGTGTGATTTTTGCAAATTATCGTCGTACTCTCAAACCAGGATTCCTGGGACTATGCGGTCAGTTCCTACAAGTTACATTTGTCCCGTGCAAGGTGTCCGTGCCTCGAACGGGGTCGTTTAGGGGCTGGTTTGGGTTTTCACCCCTTAACGACCTGTTTTTAAGTCTAAGTGTGATTTTTGCAAACTATCATCATATTCTCAAACCGGGAGACCTGGGACTACGCATTCAGTTCCTACGAGTTACATTGGTCCCGTGCGAGGTGTTTGTGCCTCCTACGGGGTCGTTTGGGGGCTTGTTAGGGTTTTCACCCCTTAACGGCCTGTTTTCAAGTCTAAGTGTGATTTTTGCAAATTATCGTCTTAATCTCCAACCGGGAGACCCGGGACTACGTGATCAGTTCTTACAAGTTACATTGGTCCCATGCGAGGTGTTCGTGCCTCCTACGGGGTCGTTTGGGTGCTGGTTCGGGTTTTCACCCCTTAACGACCTGTTTTCAGGTCTAAGTGTGATTTTTGCAAATTCGGGTCATACTCTCAAACCGGAAGTCCCGGGACTACGCGGTCAGTTGCAACAAGTTACATTGGTCCCGTGTGAGGTGTTTGTGCCTCCTACAGGGTCATTTGGGGAATAGTTCGGGTTTTCATCCCTTAACGACCTGTTTTCAAGTCTAAGTGTGATTTTTGCAAATTATCATCGTACTCTCAAACCGGGATTCCCGGGACTACGCGGTCAGTTCCTACAAGTTACATTGGTCTCGTGCGAGGTGTTCGTGCCTCCTACGGGGTCGTTTGGGGGTTGGTTTGGGTTTTCACCCTTAACGGTCTATTTTTAAGTCAATGTGTGATTTTTGCAAATTATCATCATACTCTCAAACTGGGAGACCTGGGACTACGCGATCAGTTCCTACGAGTTACATTGGTCTCGTGCGTGGTGTTCGTGCCTCCTACGGGGTCGTTTGGGGGCTGGTTCGGGTTTTCACCCCTTAACGGCCTGTTTTCAAGTCTAAGTGTGATTTTTGCAAATTATCGTCATACTCTCAAACCGGGAGTCCCGGGACTACGCGGTCAGTTCCTATAAGTTACATTGGTCCCGTGCGAGGTGTTCCTGCCTCCTACGGGGTCGTTTGGGGGCGAGTTTGGGTTTTCATCCCTTAACGGCCTGTTTTCAAGTCAAAGTGTGATTTTTGCAAATTATCGTCATACTGTCAAACCGGGACAACGCGGTCAGTTCCTACGAGTTACATTGGTCCCGTACGAGGTGTTCATGTCTCCTACGGGGTCGTTTGGGGGTGGTTCGGGTTTTCACACCTTAACGGCCTATTTTCAAGTCTAAGTGTGATTTTTTCAAATTATCGTCTTACTCTCAAACTGGGAGTCCCGGGACTACGCGGTTAGTTCCTACAAGTTGCATTGGTCCCGTGCGAGGTGTCCGTGCCTCCTACGGGGTCGTTTGGGGTCTGCTTCGGGTTTTCACCCCTTAACGGCCTATTTTCAAGTCTATGTGTGATTTTTGCAAATTATCGCCATACTCTCAAACCGGGAGTCCCGAGACTACGCGGTCAGTTCCTACAAGTTACATTAGTCCCGTGCGAGGTGTTCGGGCCTCCTACGGGGTCGTTTGGGGGCTGGTTCGGGTTTTCACCCCTTAACGGTCTTTTTTTCAAGTTTAAGTATGATTTTTGCAAATTGTCGTCATAATCTCATACCGGGAGTCCCGGGACTACGCGATCAGTTCCTACAAGTTACATTGGTCCCCAACGAGGTTTTCGTGCCTCATACGGGGTTGTTTGGGGGCTGGTTCGGGTTTTCACCCCTTAACGTCCTGTTTACAAGTCTAAGTGTGATTTTTGCAAATTCGGGTCATACTCTCAAACCGGGAGTCCTGGGACTACGCGGTCAGTTGCAATAAGTTACATTGGTCCCGTGCGAGGTGTTTGTGCCTCCCACCAGGTCGTTTCGAGACTAGTTCGGGTTTTCACCCCTTAAAGGCCTGTTTTCAAGTCTAAGTGTGATTTTTACAAATTATCATCATACTCTCAAAAAAGGATTCCCGGGACTACGCGGTCAGTTCCTACAAGTTACATTGGTCCCGTGCGAGGTGTTCGTGCCTCCTACGGGGTCGTTTGGGGTCTGGTTCGGGTTTTCACCCCTTAACGGCCTGTTTTCAAGTCTAAGTGTGATTTTTGCAAATTATCGTCATACTCTCAAACCGGGAGTCCCGGGACTACGCGGTCAGTTCCTACAAGTTACATTGGTCCCGTGCGAGGTGTTCCAGCCTCCTACGGGGTCGTTTGGGGTCTGGTTCGGGTTTTCACCCCTTAACGGCCTGTTTTCAAGTCTAAGTGTGATTATTGCAAATTATCATCATACTCTCAAACCGGCAGTCCCGGGACTACGCGGTCCATTCCTACAAGTTACATTGGTCCCGTGCGAGGTGTTCGTGCCTCCTATGGGGTCGTTTGGGGGCTGGTTTGAGTTTTCATCCCTTAACGGCCTGTTCTGAAGTCTAAGGGTGATTTTAGCAAATTATCATCATATTCTCATACGGAGAGTCCCGCGACTACGCGGTCAGTTCCTACAAGTTACATTGGTCCCCTACGAGGTGTTCGTGCCTCCTACGGGGTCGTTTGGGGGCTGGTTCGGGTTTTCACCCCTTAACGGCCTGTTCTCAAGTCTAAGTGTGATTTTTATAAATTATTGTCATACTCTCATACCGGGAGCCCCGGGACTACGCGGTCTGTTCCTACAAGTTACATTGGTCCCCTACGAGGTGTTCGTGCCTCCTACGGGGTCGTTTGGGGGCTGGTTCGGGTTTTCACCCCTTAACGACCTGTTTTTAAGTCTAAGTTTGATTTTTTAAAATTCGGGTCATACACTCAAACCGGGAGTCCCGGGACTACGCGGTCAGTTGCTAAAAGTTACATTGGTCCCGCGCGAGATGTTCGTGCATCCTACGGGGTCGTTTGGGGACTAGTTCGGGTTTTCACACCTTAACGGCCTATTTTCAAGTCTAGGAGTGATTTTTGCAAATTATCGTCTTACTCTCAAATCGGGAGTCCCGGGACTCCGCGCTCAGTTCCTATAAGTTACATTGGTCCCATGCGAGGTGTTCGTGCCTCCTACGGGGGGTATGGGGGCTGGTTCGGGTTTTCACCCCTTAACGGCCTATTTTCAAGTCTAAGTGTGATTTTTGCAAATTATCGTCATACTCTCAAATCGGGAGTCCCGGGACTATGCGGTCAGTTCCTACAAGTTACATTGGTCCCGTGGCAGGTGTTCGTGCCTCCTACGTGGTCGTTTGGGGGCTGGTTCAGGTTTTCACCCCTTAACGGCCTGTTTTCAAGTCTAAGTATGATTTTTGCAAATTATCGTCATAATCTCATACCGGGACTCCCGAGACTACGCGGTTAGTTGCT
This sequence comes from Sambucus nigra, assembly GCA_949130495.1. Lineage (NCBI taxonomy): Eukaryota > Viridiplantae > Streptophyta > Magnoliopsida > Dipsacales > Adoxaceae > Sambucus > Sambucus nigra. Next base: position 342,410,122 of record OX422207.1, on the reverse strand, counting down.
ATAGGTTACATTTGTCCCGTGCGAGGTGTTTGTGCCTCCTACGGGGTCGTTTCGGGACTAGTTCGGGTTTTGACCCCTTAACGGCCTGTTTTCAAGTCTAAGTGTGATTTTTACAAATTATCGTCGTACTCTCAAAGCAGGATTCCCGGGACTATGCGGTCAGTTCCAACAAGTTACATTGGTCCCGTGCAAGGTGTTCGTGCCTCCAACGGGGTCATTTGGGGGTTGGCTTAGGTTTTCACCCCTTAACGACCTGTTTTCAAGTCTAAGTGTGATTTTTACAAATTATCTTCATACTCTCAAACCGGGTGACCCGGGACTACGCGTTCAGTTCCTACGAGTTACATTGGTCCCGTGCGAGGTGTTCGTGCCTCCTACGGGGTCGTTTGGGGGCTGGTTCGGGTTTTCACCCCTTAAAGGCCTGTTTTCAAGTCTAAGTTTGATTTTCGCAAATTATCGTCTTACTCTCAAACCGGGAGTCCCGGGACTACGTGGTCAGTTCCTACAAGTTACATTGGTCCCATGCGAGGTGTTCGTGCCTCCTACGGGGTCGTTTGGGGTCTGGTTCGGGTTTTCACCCCTTAACGGCCTGTTTTCAAGTCTAAGTGTTATTTTTGTAAATTATCGTCATACTCTCAAATCGGGAGTCCCGGGACTGCGCGGTCAGTTCCTACAAGTCACATTGGTCCCGTGCGAGGTGTTCGTGCCTCCTACGGGGTCGTTTGGGGGCTGGTTCGAGTTTTCACCCCTTAACGGCCTGTTTTCAAGTCTAAGTGTGATTTTAGAAAATTATCGTCATATTCTCATACGGAGAGTACCGAGAATACGCGGTCAGTTCCTACAAGTTACATTGGGCCCCTACGAGGTGTTCGTGCCTCCTACGGGGTCATTTGGGGGCTGGTCCGGGTTTTCACCCCTTAACGGCATGTTTTCAAGTCTAAGTGTGATTTTTACAAAATATTGTCATACTCTCGTACCGGGAGTCCCGGGACTACGCGGTCAGTTCCTAAAAGTTACATTGGTCTCCTACGAGATGTTCGTGCCTCCTACAGGGTCGTTTGGGGGATGGTTCGGGTTTTCACCCCTTGACGGCCTGTTTTCAAGTCTAAGTGTGATTTTTTCAAATTCGAGTCATACTCTCAAATCGGGAGTCCCGGGACTCCGCGCTCAGTTCCTATAAGTTACATTGGTCCCATGCGAGATGTTCGTGCCTCCTACGGGGGGTATGGGGGTTGGTTCGGGTTTTCACCCCTTAACGGCCTATTTTTAAGTCTAAGTGTGATTTTTGCAAATTATCATCTTACTCTCAAACCGGGAGTCCCGGGACTACGTGGTCAGTTCCTATAAGTTACATTGGTCCCGTGCGAGATGCTCGTGCCTCCTACGGGGTCGTTTGCGGACTAGTTCAGGTTTTCACCCCTTAACGACCTATTTTCAAGTCCAAGAGTGATTTTTCCAAACTATCGTCATACTCTCAAATCAGGATTCTCGGGACTAGGTGATCAGTTCCTACATGTTACACATGTCCCGTGCGAGGTAGCATGCCTCCTACGGGGTCGTTTGGGGGCCGCTTTGGGTTTTCACCCCTTAACGGCCTGTTTTCAAGTCTAAGTGTGATTTTTGCAAATTATCGTTATACTCTCAAATCGGGAGACCCGGGACTATGTGGTCAGTTCCTACGAGTTACATTGGTCCCGTGCAAGGTGTTCATACCTCCTACGGGGTCGTTTGGGGGCTGGTTCGGGTTTTCACCCCTTAACGGCCTGTTTTCAAGTCTAAGTGTGATTTTTGGAAATTATCTTCTTACTCTCGAACCGGGAGTCCCGGGACTACGCGGTCAGTTCCTACTAGTTACATTGGTCCCATGCGAGGTGTTCATGCCTCCTATGGGGAGTTTGGGGGCGGGTTCGGGTTTTCACCCCTTAACGGCCTGTTTTCAAGTCTAAGTGTGATTTTTGCAAATTATCGTCATACTCTCAAACCGGGAGTCCCGGGACTACGCGGTCAGTTACTACATGTTACATTGGTCCCGTGCGAGGTGTTCATGCCTCCTACGGGGTCGTTTGGGGGATGGTTCGGGTTTTCACCCCTTAACGGACAATTTTCAAGTCTAAGTGTGATTTTTGCAAATTATCATCTTACTCTCAAATCGGGAGTCCCGGGACTACGCGGTCCGTTCCTACAAGTTACATTGGTCCCATGCGAGGTGTTTGTGCCTCCTATGGGGGATTTGGGGGCTGGTTCAGGTTTTCACCCCTTAACGGCTTATTCTCAAGTCTAAGTGTGATTTTTGCAAATTATCGTCATACTCTCAAACCGGGAGTCCCGGGACTACGCGGTTAGTTCCTACAAGTTACATTGGTCCCGTGCGAGGTGTTCGTGCATCCTACGGGGTCGTTTCGGTGCTGGTTCGGGTTTTCACCCCTTAACGACCTGTTTTCAGGTCTAAGTGTGATTTTTGCAAATTCGGGTCATACTCTCAAACCGGAAGTCCCGGGACTACGCGGTCAGTTGCTACAAGTTACATTAGTCCCGTGCGAGGTGTTCATGCCTCCTACGGGGTCGTTTGGGGGATGGTTCGGGTTTTCACCCCTTAACGGACAATTTTCAAGTCTAAGTGTGATTTTTGCAAATTATCATCTTACTCTCAAATCGGGAGTCCCGGGACTACGCGGTCAGTTCCTACAAGTTACAATGGTCCCATGCGAGGTGTTTGTGCCTCCTACGGGGTCATTTGGGGACTAGTTCTGGTTTTCATCCCTTAACGACCTGTTTTCAAGTCTAAGTGTGACTTTTGCAAATTATCGTCGTACTCTCAAACCAGGATTCCCGGGACTACGCGGTCAGTTCCTACAAGTTACATTGGTCTCGTGCGAGGTGTTCGTTCCTCCTACGGGGTCGTTTGGGGGCTGGTTTGGGTTTTCACCCCTTAACGGTCTGTTTTTAAGTCTAAGTGTGATTTTTGCAAATTATCATCATACTCTCAAACCGGGAGACCTGGGACTACGCGGTCAGTTCCTATGAGTTACATTGGTCTCGTGTGTGGTGTTCGTACCTCCTACGGGGTCCTTTGGGGGGTGGTTCGGGTTTTCACGCCTTAACGGCCTGTTTTCAAGTCTAAGTGTGATTTTTGCAAATTATTGTCATACTCTCAAACCGGGAGTCCCGGGACTACGCGGTCAGTTCCTACAAGTTACATTGGTCCCGTGCGAGGTGTTCCTGCCTCCTACGGGGTCGTTTGGGGGCTGGTTCGGGTTTTCACCCCTTAATGGCCTCTTTTCAAGTCTAAGTCTGATTTTTGCAAATTATCGTCTTACTCTCAAACCGGGAGTCTTGGGACTACGCGGTCAGTTCCTACAAGTTACATTGGTCCCGTGCGAGGTGTTCGTGCCTCCTACGGGGTTGTTTGGGGGCTGGTTTGGGTTTTCACCCCTTAACGGTCTGTTTTTAAGTCTAAGTGTGATTTTTGCAAATTATCATCATACTCTCAAACCGGGAGACCTGGGACTACGCGGTCAGTTCCTACGAGTTACATTGGTCTCGTGCGTGGTGTTCGTGCCTCCTACGGGGTCGTTTGGGGGCTGGTTCGGGGTTTCACGCTTTAACGGCCTGTTTTCAAGTCTAAGTGTGATTTTTGCAAATTATCGTCATACTCTCAAAACGGGAGTCCCGGGACTACGCAGTCAGTTCCTACAAGTTACATTGGTCCCGTGCGAGGTGTTCCTTCCACCTACGCGGTCGTTTGGGGGCTGGTTCGGGTTTTCACCCCTTAATGGCCTCTTTTCAAGTCTAAGTGTGATTTTTGCAAATTATCGTCTTACTCTCAAATCGGTAGTCGCGGGACTACGCGCTCATTTCCTATAAGTTACATTGGTCCCATGCGAGGTGTTCGTGCCTCCTACGGGGGTTTGGGGGCTGCTTCGTTTTTCACCCCTTAACGGCCTATTTTCAAGTCTAAGTGTGAGTTTTGCAAATTATCATCATACTCTCAAACCGGGAGACCCGAGACTACGCATTCAGTTCCTACGAGTTACATTGGTCCCGTTCGAGGTGTTCATGCCTCCTACGGGGTCATTTGGTGGGTGGTTCCGGTTTTCACCCTTTAACGGCCTATTTTCAAGTCTAAGTGTGATTTTTGCAAATTATTGTCTTACTCTCAAACCGGGAGTCCCGGGCCTACGCGGTTAGTTCCTACAAGTTGCATTGGTCCTGTGCGAGGTGTTCCTGCCTCCTACGGGGTCGTTTGGGGGGTGGTTCCGGTTTTCACCCATTAACGGCCTATTTTCAAGTCTAAGTGTGATTTTTGCAAATTATTGTCTTACTCTCAAACCGGGAGTCCCGGGCCTACGCGGTTAGTTCCTACAAGTTGCATTGGTCATGTGCGAGGTGTTCGTGCCTCCTACGGGTTCGTTTGGGGGCAGGTTCGGGTTTTCACCACTTAACGGCCTATTTTTAAGTCTACGTATGATTTTTGCAAATTATCGTCATACTATCAAACCGGGAGTCCCGGGACTACGCGGTCAGTTCCTATAAGTTACATTGGTCCCCTACGAGGTGTTCGTGCCTCCTACGGGGTCGTTTGGGGGCTGGTTCGGGTTTTCACCCACTAACGGCCTGTTTTCAAGTTTAAGTATGATTTTTGCAAATTATCATCATAATCTCATACCGGGAGTCCCGGGACTACGCGATCAGTTCCGACAAGTTACATTGTCCCCCTACGAGGTGTTCGTGCCTCCTATGGGGTCGTTTGGGGGCTGGTTAGGGTTTTCACCCCTTAACGTCCTGTTTACATGTCTAAGTGTGATTTTTGCAAATTCGGGTCATACTCTCAAACTGGGATCCCGGGACTACGCGGTCAGTTGCAACAAGTTACATTTATCCCGTGCGAGGTGTTTGTGCCTCCCACCGGGTCGTTTCGAGACTAGTTCGGGTTTTCTCCCCTTAACGGCCTGTGTTTCATGTCTAAGTGTGATTTTTGCAAATGATGATCGTACTCTCAAAAAAGGATTCCCGGGACTACGTGGTCAGTTCCTACAAGTTACATTGGTCCCGTGCGAGGTGTTCGTGCCTCCTACGGGGTCGTTTGGGGTCTGGTTCGGGTTTTCACCCCTTAACGGCCTGTTTTCAAGTCTAAGTGTGATTATTGCAAATTATCATCATACTCTCAAACCGGCAGTCCCGGGACTACGCGGTCCATTCCTACAAGTTACATTGGTCCCGTGCGAGGTGTTCGTGCCTCCTATGGGGTCGTTTGGGGGCTGGTTTGAGTTTTCATCCCTTAACGGCCTGTTCTGAAGTCTAAGGGTGATTTTAGCAAATTATCATCATATTCTCATACGGAGAGTCCCGCGACTACGCGGTCAGTTCCTACAAGTTACATTGGTCCCCTACGAGGTGTTCGTGCCTCCTACGGGGTCGTTTGGGGGCTGGTTCGGGTTTTCACCCCTTAACGGCCTGTTCTCAAGTCTAAGTGTGATTTTTATAAATTATTGTCATACTCTCATACCGGGAGCCCCGGGACTACGCGGTCTGTTCCTACAAGTTACATTGGTCCCCTACGAGGTGTTCGTGCCTCCTACGGGGTCGTTTGGGGGCTGGTTCGGGTTTTCACCCCTTAACGACCTGTTTTTAAGTCTAAGTTTGATTTTTTAAAATTCGGGTCATACACTCAAACCGGGAGTCCCGGGACTACGCGGTCAGTTGCTAAAAGTTACATTGGTCCCGCGCGAGATGTTCGTGCTTCCTATGGGGTCGTTTGGGGACTAGTTCTGGTTTTCACACCTTAACGGCCTCTTTTCAAGTCTAGGAGTGATTTTTGCAAATTATCGTCATACTCTCAAATCGGGATTCCCGGGACTACGCAGTCAGTTCCTACAAGTTACATTTGTCCCATGCGAGGTGTTCGTTCCTCCTACGGGGGGTTTGGGGGCTGGTTCAGGTTTTCACACCTTAACGGCCTATTTTCAAGTCTAAGTGTGATTTTTGCAAATTGTTGTCATACTCTCAAACCGGGAGTCCCGGGACTACGCGGTCAGTTCCTACAAGTTACATTGGTCCCGTGCGAGGTGCTCGTGCCTCCTACGGGGTCGTTTGGGGGTTGGTTCAGGTTTTCACCCCTTTACGGCCTGTTTTCAAGTCTAAGTATGATTTTTGCAAATTATCATCATAATCTCATACTGGGAGTCCCGGGACTATGCGGTTAGTTGGTACAGGTTACATTTGTCCCGTGCGAGGTGTTTGTGCCTCCTACGTGGTCATTTCGGGACTAGTTCAGGTTTTCACCCCTTAACGGCCTGTTTTAAAGTCTAAGTGTGATTTTTTCAAATTATCATCGTACTCTCAAACCAGGATTCCCGGCACTATGCGGTCAGTTCCTACAAGTTACATTGGTCCCGTGCAAGGTGTTCGTGCCTCCAACGGGGTCGTTTGGGGGCCGGTTTGGGTTTTCACCCCTTAACGACCTGTTTTCAAGTCTAAGTGTGATTTTTGTAAATTATCGCCATACTCTCAAATCGGGAGACCCGGGACTACACGTTCAGTTCCTACGAGTTACATTGGTCCCGTGCTTGGTGTTCGTGCCTCCTACGGGGTCGTTTGAGGGTTGGTTCGGGTTTTCACCCCTTAACGGCCTGTTTTCAAGTCTAAGTGTGATTTTGGCAAATTATCATCTTACTCTCAAACCGGGAGTCCCGAGACTACGTGTTCAGTTCCTACAAGTTAATTGGTCCCATGCGAGGTGTTCGTGCCTCCTACGGGGTCGTTTGGGGTCTGGTTCGAGTTTTCTCCCCTTAACGGCCTGTTTTCAAGTCTAAGTGTGATTTTTTGCAAATTATCGTCATACTCTCAAACCGGGAGTCCTGGGATTACGCGGTCAGTTCCTACAAGTTACATTGGTCCCGTGCGAGGTGTTCGTGCCTCCTACGGGGTCGTTTGGGGGCTGGTTCGAGTTTTCACCACTTAACGTCCTGTTTTCGAGTTTAAGTGTGATTTTAGAAAATTATCATCATATTCTCATATGGAGAGTCCCGGGAATACGCGGTCAGTTCCTACAAGTAACATTGGTCCCCTACGAGGTGTTCGTGCCTCATACGGGGTCGTTTTGTGGCTGGTTCGGGTTTTCACCCCTTAACGGCCTGTTTTCAAGTCTAAGTGTGATTTTTACAAAATATTGTCATACTCTCATACCGGGAGCCCCGGGACTACGCGGTCAGTTCCTACAAGTTACATTGGTCCCCTACGAGGTGTTCGTGCCTCCTACGGGGTCGTTTGGGGGCTGGTTGGGGTTTTCACCCCTTGACGGCCTGTTTTCAAGTCTAAGTGTGATTTTTTCAAATTCGGGTCATACTCTCAAACCGGGAGTTCTGGAACTACGCGGTCAGTTGCTACAAGTTACATTGGACCCGTGCGAGATGCTCGTGCCTCCTTCGGGGTCGTTTGCGGACTAGTTCGGTTTTTCACCCCTTAATGGCCTATTTTAACTTCTAAGAGTGATTTTTACAAATTATCGTCATACTCTCAAATCAGGATTCTCGGGACTAGGTGGTCAGTTCCTACAAGTTACATTTGTCCCGTACGAGGTGTTCGTGCCTCCTACGGGGTCGTTTGGGGTCTGGTTCGGGTTTTCTCCCCTTAACGGCCTATTTTCAAGTCTAAGTGTGATTTTTGCAAATTATCATCATACTCTCAAACCGGGAGACCCGAGACTACGCATTCAGTTCCTACGAGTTACATTGGTCACGTTCGAGGTGTTCATGCCTCCTACGGGGTCATTTGGGGGGTGGTTTCGGTTTTCACCCTTTAACGGCCTATTTTCAAGTCTAAGTGTGATTTTTGCAAATTATTGTCTTACTCTCAAACCGGGAGTCCCGGGCCTACGCGGTTAGTTCCTACAAGTTGCATTGGTCCTGTGCGAGGTGTTCCTGCCTCCTACGGGGTCGTTTGGGGGGTGGTTCCGGTTTTCACCCGTTAACGGCCTATTTTCAAGTCTAAGTGTGATTTTTGCAAATTATTGTCTTACTCTCAAACCGGGAGTCCCGGGCCTACGCGGTTAGTTCCTACAAGTTGCATTGGTCCTGTGCGAGGTGTTCGTGCCTCCTACGGGTTCGTTTGGGGGCAGGTTCGGGTTTTCACCACTTAACGGCCTATTTTCAAGTCTATGTATGATTTTTGCAAATTATCGTCATACTCTCAAACCGGGAGTCCCAGGACTACGCGGTCAGTTCCTATAAGTTACATTGGTCCCCTACGAGGTGTTCGTGCCTCCTACGGGGTCGTTTGGGGGCTGGTTCGGGTTTTCACCCACTAACGGCCTGTTTTCAAGTTTAAGTATGATTTTTGCAAATTATCATCATAATCTCATACCGGGAGTCCCGAGACTACGCGATCAGTTCCGACAAGTTACATTGTCCCCCTACGAGGTGTTCGTGCCTCCTATGGGGTCGTTTGGAGGCTGGTTAGGGTTTTCACCCCTTAACGTCCTGTTTACATGTCTAAGTGTGATTTTTGCAAATTCGGGTCATACTCTCAAACTAGGATCCCGGGACTACGCGGTCAGTTGCAACAAGTTACATTTATCCCGTGCGAGGTATTTGTGCCTCCCACCGGGTCGTTTCGAGACTAGTTCGGGTTTTCTCCCCTTAACGGCCTGTGTTTCAAGTCTAAGTGTGATTTTTGCAAATGATGATCGTACTCTCAAAAAAGGATTCCCGGGACTACGTGGTCAGTTCCTACAAGTTACATTGGTCCCGTGCGAGGTGTTCGTGCCTCCTACGGGGTCGTTTGGGGTCTGGTTCGGGTTTTCACCCCTTAACGGCCTGTTTTCAAGTCTAAGTGTGATTATTGCAAATTATCATCATACTCTCAAACCGGCAGTCCCGGGACTACGCGGTCCATTCCTACAAGTTACATTGGTCCCGTGCGAGGTGTTCGTGCCTCCTATGGGGTCGTTTGGGGGCTGGTTTGAGTTTTCATCCCTTAACGGCCTGTTCTGAAGTCTAAGGGTGATTTTAGCAAATTATCATCATATTCTCATACGGAGAGTCCCGCGACTACGCGGTCAGTTCCTACAAGTTACATTGGTCCCCTACGAGGTGTTCGTGCCTCCTACGGGGTCGTTTGGGGGCTGGTTCGGGTTTTCACCCCTTAACGGCCTGTTCTCAAGTCTAAGTGTGATTTTTATAAATTATTGTCATACTCTCATACCGGGAGCCCCGGGACTACGCGGTATGTTCCTACAAGTTACATTGGTCCCCTACGAGGTGTTCGTGCCTCCTACGGGGTCGTTTGGGTGCTAGTTCGGGTTTTCACCCCTTAAAGACATGTTTTCAAGTCTAAGTGTGATTTTTTAAAATTCGGGTCATACTCTCAAATCGGGAGTCCCGGGACTACGCGGTCAGTTGCTAGAAGTTACATTGGTCCCGCGCGAGATGTTCGTGCTTCCTATGGGGTCGTTTGGGGACTAGTTCTGGTTTTCACACCTTAACGGCCTCTTTTCAAGTCTAGGAGTGATTTTTGCAAATTATCGTCATACTCTCAAATCGGGATTCCCGGGACTACGCGGTCAGTTCCTACAAGTTACATTTGTCCCATGCGAGGTGTTCGTTCCTCCTACGGGGGGTTTGGGGGCTGGTTCAGGTTTTCACACCTTAACGGCCTATTTTCAAGTCTAAGTGTGATTTTTGCAAATTGTTGTCATACTCTCAAACCGGGAGTCCCGGGACTACGCGGTCAGTTCCTACAAGTTACATTGGTCCCGTGCGAGGTGCTCGTGCCACCTACGGGGTCGTTTGGGGGCTGGTTCAGCTTTTCACCCCTTTACGGCCTGTTTTCAAGTCTAAGTATGATTTTTGCAAATTATCATCATAATCTCATACTGGGAGTCCCGGGACTATGCGGTTAGTTGCTACAGGTTACATTTGTCCCGTGCGAGGTGTTTGTGCCTCCTACGGGGTCATTTCGGGACTAGTTCAGGTTTTCACCCCTTAACGGCCTGTTTTAAAGTCTAAGTGTGATTTTTTCAAATTATCATCGTACTCTCAAACCAGGATTCCCGGCACTATGCGGTCAGTTCCTACAAGTTACATTGGTCCCGTGCAAGGTGTTCGTGCCTCCAACGGGGTCGTTTGGGGGCCGGTTTGGGTTTTCACCCCTTAACGACCTATTTTCAAGTCTAAGTGTGATTTTTGCAAATTATCGACATACTCTCAAATCGGGAGACCCGGGACTACACGTTCAGTTCCTACGAGTTACATTGGTCCCGTGCTTGGTGTTTGTGCCTCCTACGGGGTCGTTTGAGGGTTGGTTCGGGTTTTCACCCCTTAACGGCCTGTTTTCAAGTCTAAGTCTGATTTTGGCAAATTATCATCTTACTCTCAAACCGGGAGTCCCGGGACTACGTGTTTAGTTCCTACAAGTTAATTGGTCCCATGCGAGGTGTTCGTGCCTCCTACGGGGTCGTTTGGGGTCTGGTTCGGGTTTTCTCCCCTTAACGGCCTGTTTTCAAGTCTAAGTGTGATTTTTGCAAATTATCGTCATACTCTCAAACCGGGAGTCCTGGGATTACGCGGTCAGTTCCTACAAGTTACATTGGTCCCGTGTGAGGTGTTCGTGCCTCCTACGGGGTCGTTTGGGGGCTGGTTCGAGTTTTCACCACTTAACGTCCTGTTTTCGAGTTTAAGTGTGATTTTAGAAAATTATCATCATATTCTCATATGGAGAGTCCCGGGAATACGCGGTCAGTTCCTACAAGTAACATTGGTCCCCTACGAGGTGTTCGTGCCTCATACGGGGTCGTTTTGTGGCTGGTTCGGGTTTTCACCCCTTAACGGCCTGTTTTCAAGTCTAAGTGTGATTTTTACAAAATATTGTCATACTCTCATACCGGGAGCCCCGGGACTACGCGGTCAGTTCCTACAAGTTACATTGGTCCCCTACGAGGTGTTCGTGCCTCATACGGGGTCGTTTGGGGGCTGGTTCGGGTTTTCACCCCTTGACGGCCTGTTTTCAAGTCTAAGTGTGATTTTTTCAAATTCGGGTCATACTCTCAAACCGGGAGTCCTGGGACTACGCGGTCAGTTGCTACAAGTTACATTGGACCCGTGCGAGATGCTCGTGCCTCCTTCGGGGTCGTTTGCGGACTAGTTCGGTTTTTCACCCCTTAATGGCCTATTTTAAATTCTAAGAGTGATTTTTGCAAATTATCGTCATACTCTCAAATCAGGATTCTCGGGACTAGGTGGTCAGTTCCTACAAGTTACATTTGTCCCGTACGAGGTGTTCGTGCCTCCTACGGGGTCGTTTGCGGTCTGGTTCGGGTTTTCTCCCCTTAACGGCCTGTTTTCAAGTCTAAGTGTGATTTTTGCAAATTATCGTCATACTCTCAAACCGGGAGTCCCGGGACTACGCGGTCAGTTCCTACAAGTTACATTGGTCCCGTGCGAGGTGTTCCTGCCTCCTACGGGGTCTTTTGGGGGTTGGTTCGAGTTTTCACCGCTTAACAGTTTGTTTTCAAGTTTAAGTATGATTTTTACACATTATCGTCATATTCTCAAACTGGGAGACCCGGGACTACGCGGTTAGTTCCTACAAGTTACATTGATCCATTGCGAGGTGTTCGTGCCTCTTACGGGGTCGTTTGGAAGTTGGATTGTGTTTTCACCCTTTAACGGCTTGTTTTTACGTTTAGTCTAGATATTTTCAATTTATCAGCATATTGTCAAACCAGAAGACCCTTGACTACGCGGTTAGTTCCTACGAGTTATATTAGTCCCGTACGAGATGTCCATACCTCATACAGGGCTGTTTGGGGGATGGTTTAGTTTTTCACCCTTTACTGGCTTATTTTTAATCATAATCTAGATATTTTCAATTTATTGTCATATTATCAAACCGGAAGACCCGTGACTATGCGATCAGTTCCTATGAGTTATACTAGGCACTTGACATTTGTGAGAGAAAACAAAACAAAATAATACTACTTTATATTGTAATAATGTATGTAATCATTCAATATCTATAAAATTGTATGAGCAAATAAAAATATCATAAAGTTTACCATGATACGTGTAGGTAGTAGCATTGCACCCCTATCCGAATGCTCACTCATTGTGAAATACCAAATCTGAAAAAATATTTACACATTGTCAATCTTAAAGAGAAAAGTGAATAAAGGAAAAAATTGAATAAAAACATGAAAATGATTAAGTTAAATATCATAATGATGGTCATAACGAAGTTTAAATTGAAAGTCCTGAATCTCAACATCCCTCTCGCTATAATTAAGAGCCTTTCCAAGACCACCGGCTGTGAAATTCTTGGAAAATCGTTGTTCTTGAATCCAGGAGGGAGTGTTAAAGATAAAATTAGGGGCACTATGAGGGTCTGGTTAATAAGCCGTTAAAATAATTGGTTAATTTAAACACTCTGTTAATTTTCCATTAAAATATGAGGGTCACTATGATGGCATTATTTTAACGGCATATTGCCCCTGAACCATTAATTTCAGTAGAGAAAGGACTCAAGTCAGTAACACGAGACAAAGAAAATGACTGTAAAGTTAGTATAATAGATCATAATATTCAAGAAACAAATGTAAATATAATTGGCCCTTGCCTCAGCCTCCCTTAGACGACTCTCTACCTCAGTTCTGGCTTCATTATTGGCACTTTCCTCTGCTAATACCTTAGCTTCCTTGGTTGCGCTCAACGCATTTGTACAAAATTTCTTTTGAGTTGCAAGCTCGGCTTGGTGGTTTTCTATTGTTTCTTGCAGTAACTTCTCAGTTGTTGCCTTGTCCCTTTTATACTGACTACTTGATTCGCTTCGACCTGGAAATAGTCCAAACAAATGCATAAAAAATACTAAGAATCATTTCTTTAAATATTATTCAGGGGAAATATGCCAATATGGTCCTCGAAGACGTCACCTAAATATATATACGCACACACAAAATAAAAATGAAGAAGATTGAATCACACCAAATTCAACCCAATTAGTATCCCCACCCTGTCAGCATAGGGGAAATATAAGGCCGCCCAACTTCAGGTTCACAAGACCCTTGCGCCGCAGTGGTTAAATCATCCAGAACCTCATCAACTCTTTGTTTTCAAAATAGTGTTTTTATAGCCATTTTAGCTTCAGAGATTTTACCTCCGTGCATAAGTTAATGTGTGCAACTCAGCACTAGGCAAATGACATAAATAATATGCAATGTAAGTGAAGAAATTAGAATGTTCACTTGGGCGTTTTACCAAATAATTGGCGTGCAACCTAAAACCGCTGAAAATATAAAAAGAAAAAACAATTTATTCAAACTCATCATTTGATCTATAATTTTACCTAAACATCAATAGGAAACATTAAAAATCAAAATGTAGTAAATATAATACGAAAACTTGCGTATTCTTTAGAACATAAAGCCTGAACCCTCATCACTCCGATTGCAATTCTCATCAGCCATTCATGAGGAATGGAATCCACCAGTGGCAATAGATTAAATCAAATCATAAATACTGATGTTTAAGTAATAAAATACCTAGAAACGTGATTATTACTATCATTAACATGAATGCATATACCCATAACTTCACAATAAAATAGCTCAAAGCAATATTTTAGTTTCAGAAGAAAAAACCAATTTTATTAGGTTCAAACTTTATGATAGGTGACAGTTGAATAGATCAAAATACCGAAGTTAGATGAGAATTACCTCTGAAGGAATCTGTAAGAGAGAAATAAATTTTGGGAATCATCCACTTCGTTAGTCTACTCTCGTCTTTGGTCACTAATGGCTTATATACTCTCGTCTTTGGTCACTGATGGCTTCTCCACTATCAGTGGAGAAGCCAATACCCCATAACTCCTCCATCTAACCCAATACCCCATAACTCCAAACTCCATTTTTAATACCCACTTCGACCATAACCCGGATACCCACCAAAGGCGACCACCCTATAATCTCAGCCTACTCCATCCGGTCTCAAAACCTCCAGCGCCGGCAACCTCCATCCAATTCGGTGACCTTATCACTCCATATCCGGCCAAGCTTCCTACCCAAACCCAAGTTTAGATCGGAGATGAATGACAACAACCCAGATGCAAAACCAATTTCTATAACCACCTGCAAAACCCGGATTCCAAACTTTACCCACATCTTCGGTCAGGAACACCAAGTCGAACTTCCATCTCAGGCGACCCAACCCGACCTCATATTTCCCACCAACCAAACCTGTGACCCAGTCTAACAATCCGTGCATACCTTTCCAAACCTTATCAAATCCAATTCAAATCGTATTTCCCATTTTCCCCAACGATTTATCCATCAGTGATGGAGAGACATGGAGATCAAGTCTTGTGAGAGAGAGAGAGTTGGTCTTCGTGGAGAGTGAGCGGGAGAACGACGGGGGTCCAAAAGTTACCTCCCTCAAAATTAAAATCAAATGAATATAATTTTTTTTCTCTTTTAGTTAATCCTTTTAAATTTGACACACTTTTGGCACGCTTTAAAACCGTGTCAGATTCCGGAACGGTTTTAAATCGTGCCAGTTTTTGCAAAAATCGTGCCAAATTCTAGCACGATTTTAAACCGTGCCAGAATCCCCTTACCACAGCGTGCCAGATTGGCATTTTTGGTGTAGTGTGTTTTAGCGACACATCCCGGGCCCCCCTCCAACTCCTGAAGAAGAAGAAGAAGATGACGAAGCCGCCTCTGAGGAATCCTCCATGGTGATGGGAGATCAAATTCCTCATTCCCCAGCTATCCAGTCCACTAACGAGCAGTTTCAACCATCCATTGTTTCAAATGAGCAACTAATAGCACTCCCCGAGCAATAATCTATACCATCCGAGCAACCTACCCCCTCGTCCCAGCCTCCCGAGAAAATTTTGGGAGACAAGGAAAAGGTGTAGAGTTGTTCGGATTTTTCTCTCTGTTTATTTTTCTTTATCAAATGTAACTCTGAATTTTGTACTTCTCCTTTATTATGTAATAAAATTGAAGTTTCACCTATTCATACTGTTGTTTCTCTTCTTCATGCTCTGTTTGAACTCTTATTGATTCTTGCTTTCTCTTCCTTTACTAGTTTATGGCCAGGATGGATTTATTGTCTGCTCATGATACAGAATTATTGAGGCAATGCAATGAGTACTTCAAAGTTGGTCATACAGATATGAGTGCAGCACAAATCGTTGACATCCTCGGTCCAGGTGCTTCAGAGCAAGCAATTTTAGCCTACGAGTATTTGAAGTTCCTTCTTGACCGTGCTGTGGCTAATAATGTAGCATATTATGAAATGATTGAAGATCTCCAAGGAACTCTTGAAGAGCCTCAACAAAAATATAAGGAATCTACAAACCTTTTGCACGAAGGATACGGGAAGAAGTATCAGCAACTCAGTGCTGATAAGGGATACGATAAACTGTTTGTTGCTTACGATGTGAGGGAGGGAACTTTAAAGGCTGAGGTCGAAGAGCACAGACAGATAGCTGAGTTATTAGAGCAGGAAAATAATAACCTACAAAGAGAGGTGTCTCAGTTGAAGCCTGCAGCTTCCACTTCCAATGCTTTGGTCCCTGTGAACGACGAGGGATTCTCTTTCTTGGAGGTCGAAAATGCCAACCTGAGGGATAAAGTAGAAACCTTGAAGAGAGTTGGCCCTTCTACTTCTACTCGGGGATAAGCAAGAGCTCCTTGGGGATGAGTAAGAGCTGCTCGAATTACTGTCGAGGAATAGAAAACTCAATCTTCTCTGGAGAACCAGGCCTTCCAACTGATGGCAAAGAACCAGGCATTGGCTGAGATGTCTAAGAAGATCAGGAATTTGGACGAGCAACTTTCTGCACAGAAGTCTGCCTTGGAGAATAAAGAACTCTTTATAAAACGTCTTCACGAGTAGTTAGAAATGTTGACTTATCAGTTCCACAAGCAGCCCAGAGAATTTTGGATGGCTGGCTACAATGAGGCTCTTTACCATTTGGATGATCGGATCCAAAATGCGAATAATAAAGGTTACAAACAAGGGTGGTTGAATGCTCTGGGTGTACTGCAACTGGAACAAGGTCACTACTTATGGGATTATCATAATCCTGGGTTGCTCGACTTGCTAGTGCCACCCTTCAAACTCGACATGATATGGATCCCTGCCCGGGCAATCCCTCAGTGTTTGATTTCCAAATACCTTGGCGATTATAGTCTTCATTCCAATGCTGAAATATCTCACCCCGAGCACCTACTCGATCGACCATCTGTGATGAACATCAAGATGCTTAAAGATCTTAATTTCATAAAATTCCCTTATGCTTTAGACGATCCTCCTGCTGTCGAGGAACCTGTTTTAAAAGCAGAGGGGAAGAAACCAATAGAATAAGAATCTTGATGTAATAATTAATTTGTATTTCATTCTCAATGTATTCTGTTTTTGGATTTAATGAAAGACTTTTATTTTTGTTCGCAGTCTTGATTGCCATTGCATTGTGGTTGTAAAACACTTTATATATGTATATCTGTTAAAAAGATAACAACATTGTGTTATTTGTCGATTAACTTATAGTTGATTAAAACTTATTGTCAACTAGTTTGAATTTGTGGTAATCATTTTACAACTAACCAAACTTAATGATGTTTTGTTTCTCGACCAACTTGGTAGTAATTTAAAAAGTTACGAGTATAAAAAATTTTGCTCGATCACTTTCTCGTACTCATAAAATGTTTCCGACCAACCAAGGTCGGTAAATTTTCCTTCTCGACCAACTACGGTTAGTGGGTTTTTATTCCCAATCAACCATAATTAGTGGATTTTTTCTTACCGACCAACTTTGGCACTTTTTGGAATAGTTTTTCTTCATAACCAACCTTAGTTGGCATTTTTAGGAATAGTTTTTCTTCCTAACCAACCTTAGTTGGCATTTTTAGGAATAGTTTTACTTCCTAACCAACCTTAGTTGGCATTTTTAGGAATAGTTTTTCTTCCTAACCAACCTTAGTTGGCATTTTTAGGAATAGTTTTGAGTAGTCTGAGTTTTGCTGAGTAGTGTGTAGCACTAGTATTCCGCAAAAAATTTCCAACAAAAGGAGAGAATTGGGCAAACATTTTCACTTTATTCATACTAACGAAAATGTATTACATGAGAGTTTACATCACTGATAATACTTGCGCAAGTGTTCTGCGTTCCATCCATTCTTAAACTCTTGCACTTCTAAAGTTGTTATTTTGTAGGTTCCTGGTCGAACAACTTGTGTAACTCGGTAAGGTCCACGCCAGTTTGCTTCCAATTTGTTGTGCTTTTGAATCACTTTCTTTAGCACATAGTCTCCTTCTTTCAGGTCGCACTTCTTTACTCTCTTGTTGTAGAACAAAGCTGTTCATTGTTGGTAAGCAGCATTCCTGATGGCTGCTTCTTCTCTAACTTCCTCGAGCATGTCTAAATCCAATCTTCTCATTAAGTCGCTGACAGGGAAATTGAAATTCAATACTCTGTGTGTCGGGATACCCAACTCGGCAGGTATAACGGCTTCACTTCCAAATGCCAGCATATATGGAGATTCCCCTGTTGCTGCTCAGGGAGTAGTTCGGTAAGCCCATAGTACTGATTGTAGCTCGTTGATCCAATTTTCTTTCGCGTCATTCAGTCTTTTCTTCAAGCCATTCAGTAGCGTTTTGTTTGTTACTTCAGCTTTTCCAATGCTTTGGGGATGGCCTGGTGCGGAGTGGATCTTCAAGATATTTGATTGATGAAAATAGTCAACGAACTCCTCGTTGTCAAATTGTGTTCCATGGTCGGTAATGAATGCATGTGGAAGACCATATCTACAGATTATATTTTTCCAAATAATTTAATACACCTTCTCATACGTCATGTCGATAAGAGGCTCAGCTTCTACCCACTTAGTAAAATAATCCACTGCGACGACGAGATATTTAAATCTTCCTCTGGTCATTGGAAGTGGTCTGACCAAGTCAATTCCCCACATGGCAAATGGCCAAGGGGAAGTAATGGGTGTGAACAACGCTTAGGGATTTCTTCTGATGGAGGAGAAGCGCTGACACTTATCACATTTCTTAGTATAGGCTATACAATCAGCCCTCATCGTTGGCCAGTAGTATCCTTACGTCATAACCCTTTAAAAAAGCGTCTGACCTGCTATATAGTCTCCACAAGACCCTTCATGGATCTCTTCAATCAAGTTTTTCACCTCGGTGGGATGCACACATCTTTGCAAACCTGCTATAATTCCTCGTCTGTACAGAATACCATTATTCAGTACATAACGAGCAGCTTTAAACTTCTGTTTTTTAGCTGCAAGTTTGTCAGTTAGTAATTCCCCCTCCTCAATATATGCCCTGATGGAATCCATCCAAGATGGTCTTAAATTAAGGGTAATAAAATTCATCGTCAAATCTTCATCTATACTTCGACCAGCTAAAACTTCTATTGGGATTATTCTTCGTAGCTCGGTACGAGTAGCTGATGTTAATCGAGCTAAGGTGTCTGCCCTTGCATTCTCTATTCTTGGTATTCTGACCAGCTGAATAGTAATAAATTCTGATACCAATTCCCTTGCCTTTGTATGATACCTGATCATTAATTCTCCTTTGGCTGCATATAATCCCATCATTTGATTTATGATCAATTGCGAGTAACTGAAGACAATAACATGCTCTGCCCCCATGGTTTTTTCCAAACTAAGACCTGTAATCATGGCTTCATATTCAGCCTCATTATTCGAAGCTTTGAATTGGAAGCGTAGGGCATATTCCATGTCGACCTCGTCTGGACTATTAAGAACAATCCCTGCCCCACAACCTATTGTGCAAGATGATCTATCCACATATAAACTCCATATAGGTAACTCGTCTTCAAATTTCTGATCTGACAGAGTTCCTCGGTGGAAAATTTGTTGCTTCCTTTCACCCTCTCCTAATATTTCTTTCTTTTCGTCGATCATTACTTCTTGACCTTTTACTAACCTAAGTTGGTCTGGGCTTGGGTTTGATGATTCTGTAACATCCACAGGTTGATTGGTGAGAAACTTTTTCTCCTCGGTGGTATCAGGATAGGTGAACTCTGCTCTAAAATCTTCTACTGCTTGCCCTTTAAGCGATGATCTGGGTTCATAAATTATATCATATTCACCGAGCTCTATTGCCCAATACATCAATCTTCCTGATTTTTCAGGTTTATGAAGAGCTTGCCTCAATGGCATATCGGTATATTTGACTATAGTATGATCCTGGAAGTATGGCTTTATTCTTCTACTTGCCTCGATCAATGCTAGTGCCAATTTTTCCATCTTTGGATATCTGATCTCTGCTCCTCGGAAGGTTTTGCTAGTGTAATAAATCGAATTTTGCACTCCATTCTCCACTCTTATTAATGTCGACCTAACTGCATTCTCTAACACTGCCAGATATAAGTACAATTTTTCTCTCATCACTGGCCTGGACAATAGTGGAGGTGCTCCCAGATATTTTTTCAAGTCTTAAAAAGCCTTCTCACATTCATCATTCCACTCAAAAGTCTTTCACAGCGTTTTAAAGAATGGGAGACATCTATCAGTTGCTCGCGATATAAATCTGTTGAGTGCTGCTACTCGTCCTGTAAGACTTTGCACTTCTTTCTTCGTCGTTGGAGATCGTAGCTCTAACAAAGCTTTGATCTTTTCAGGGTTCGCTCCAATGCCTCGTTGATTGAAAATGTACCTGAGAAACATGCCTTCTCGTACTCCAATTATGCACTTTGTCGGGTTCAGCTTCATTTGATATTTATCTAGTTGATCAAAGGCCTGGTCTAAGTCAACTAGATTATTAGCAGGTTTCTTTCTCTTTGTCAGCATATCATCAACATAGACTTCCATATTGCAACTGATTTGTTCTGCAAACACCTGTTCATCAGCTGCTAATATGTTGCACCTGTATTTTTCAAACCAAAAGGCATAACATTATAACAGTAAGTTCCCCTAGGGATAAATGAAACAAGTACTCTCCCTGTCTTCAGGTTTCATCTTAATCTGGTTGTATCTAGAATAAGCATCCATGAAGCTCAACAACTCGTGTCCCGAGGTAGCATCTACTAATTGATCAATTCGGGGCAAGGGAAAGTGGTCCTTTGGGCATGCTTTGTTGAGGTCGATGAAATCTACACACATCCTCCATTTGTTGTTCTTTTTCTTTACCATCACCACATTTTCTAACCAGTCTGGATATTTAACATCTTCAATAAAGCAAGCTTTCTGGAGCTTCTCGACCTCTTCCTGTATAGCTTGATTCTTCTCGGGACTGAATACTCTTTTTCTCTGCTTTACTGGCTTGATCTCTTTATTCACGTTGAGTTCGTGACATAAGAAATTTTGGTTTATTCCGGGCATATCCTCATGACTCCTTGCAAAAGTTTACTTTATGCTTCTTAGGAAAGTTATAAATTTCTATTTTAGTGAGGCCTCCAACGACGAACCAATTTGAGTTGTTCGTTCAGGGTGCTCGTCGTCCAGAATGATGTTTTCAGTATCTTTTACCACCTGGCCTTTCACAAGTTGGGACTCATCTCTAGGATCCAATGTTTTAATTTCTGCACCTTCCTCCACTTGATAGGTAGTAGTCTTTTTCCTTGATTCCTCCAGTTCCTCTTACTTGATAGATGAATAGTAACATTCCCGAGCTACTTTTTGATCACCCTTCACAACTCCTACTCCAAAATTTGTTGGAAATTTTAGGCATTAATGTACCGTAGATGGCACCGCCTCGAACTTCTTCAATCCTACCCTTCCCATGATGATATTGTAGGCTGATTGAACATTTTTATCCATCACGAAGAAGCGTATTCTTTTTGTTCGACAAGCAGGCCATGTACCAATGAATATATCCAATTTGATCATCCCAAGTGGAAAAACTTTCTCGCCAGCAAAACCGAGGAGGGGTCTATGATAAGGCTCCAGTTGAGATAGCTTTAGATTTAAACTATCAAAGCACGAGTAGAACATGATGTATGCCGAGCTACCATTATCTACCAGTACGCTTAAAATCATTACTTCCTTCATCCTCATTTCGATCACCAATGGGTCATCATGAGGATATAGAACACCTGCGAGGTCGTTCTTTGAGAAACCAATGACCAATTTCTCTTTTTTTACCTTTCTCGGGCGATCCTCCTCAGCTAGATTTATTCGTTGAATGTATGAGCAAGCTTGAGCCTCACAGAGGTAAGCTTTTCTCTCTGTAGTAAGGTCTCCTCCTCCTACATCTCCACCTGTAATAACATTACAATCAAATGACCCAAAGCGTATTGAAAATACCTCACGTTCTGGATACCTTGGTCTCTTGGGAAGATCGGGGTTGTCTTCTGGATCAACTTCATGGTCTCTTTTCTTGTTCTCCTCTGCTCGACGAGTAGATCTGGACCTCTCTCTTGTTCGGTCAATGTTTCTTCTTTCATTTTTATGATCAACATACTTTGCTAATTTTCCTCGTCTAATAAGTGTTTCAATCTCATTCTCAAGAGCTATGCAATTTTTGGTCATATGGCCATGATCTTTGTGAAAATCGCAATATTTTGCCTTATTCCTCCTGTCAGGGTCTGTCTTCATTTTCTCTGGTCAGTTTAATTCCTTGTTGTTCTTGATTTCTTCTAGAACATGGTTGATGTCTATCTTCAAAGGAGTGTAATTATCAAATTTCTTCAATACCTCCCATGACGACCTTATTTTTGATTGTTTGTCACCATCATTGTTCTTATGCTCTTTCTTCTTAACTTTATCACCTTCCACCTTGGTTTCTTTAGCGTCCATATTCTTCTTCGCAGCCATAGCCTCCTCGGCATTCATGATCTTGGTCGCTTTTTCCATCAGTTCTGACATGGTTCTGGGTGGATCTTTGGTCAAAGTGTAGTATAACTTGTTGGGCAGCAGCTCACTCATCAAGGCGGTAATCGTTGTTTTTTCTTCATAATCAATGACTTCAAGTTTCTCGTTATTAAAATGAGTTATATAATCTCTGGTACTCTCACCAAATTTCTATCCCGAGGAAGATTATTGTACCATATTTGAGTAGATCTAGTAAGAGTTCCTGAGAATGCTCTGCATCTCATCTCATCTGGAACAGCATAGATGTCGACTGCAGCTTGGTATTGTTCTACATGAAGAATAGGGTCGGTATTTCCATCATATTTGGGAGTCACAACAGGTGCTTTGAACTTTGACGGTGTGGGAAAATCCACAATGGCCTGGACAAAGGGTGTCCCTTGAACGAAAGTTCGTTGTAGGGGTTCTTGGCCTTTGCTATTTCCCCTAGTCTGTCTTCCAGCCTTTGAATAGAGCCTTTCCATGCATCATTTCCTTCCTTGGGCCTGTTGGTTCGAGCAACTGATGGCGTTGAGGTGGACTCCTATGATTTATCTTGACGAGCAGTTGGTCGCGACTGGGCAGATCATTCCCTTAAGTCTAATGATCGTCGAAAGCTCCTCGACGCAGCCTTAAGAGGACTTTTGTTCCTCCTAGGACCTGATCGATCAAAAGGAGATACCCTGATTAACCTTTCTAGCGCACTAGTCCTTTCGGGAGAGAGAGTGATACGTTATTCAGTATTTGTGGCTCGTACTGATGAAGTTCGTCCAGGTTGATAAGAAAAATATTCAGACTCCTCAGTACGATATGAATCGTTACACCTAGTACGCGAAGAAAGTAAATGGGTATTTCTTTGAACACTTCGATGTCCTGAATGGTTCGGTATTCCGCCATGAAGGGTTTGTATTAGTTGTTGCATAGTTTCTTGCATGGCTATCTGGCCCTGGGCCAGATTTGTCATTATTCCAGCCAGATCTGGAACGTTTGGCGGAGCAGATGGATTTGGAGGGCTTCCAGCGTTTCGATTGCTGGGTTCTGGATTATCAGTCATTTGTAATGAATTATTTTTGATGAAAAATGATATTACCAGTCGTTTCCCATAGACGGTGCCAATCTATTGATGTAAAAAAATTAGATTATATCTAATTATTTAATCACAGATAAAATAAAATGAGACAAAAAAATTTTAAAGTGGTTTAGCCTTATAAGAATGGCATACGTCCACTGTTTCTATTATTGCTGACTGTTTGGGAATTCTTGATTACCAGTCTAGTCGAGAAATTCTCGATCCCCCTATAATGAGGACGATACAATGTATTTATAGCCCTCAGGCTGTACATGTGAAAGGGTAATACATAGTTGTCCATTAGGCGTATACATCCGTATGATAATAATAAGCATTTAATGCGCAGTTAATCTGTTGGTTATCCTGCTATCAATGCTCTGTTCGAGGTGCAGCTCGGACCGCCTAAGTAGCTCGGTACTCATAAGTTCATCGGTGTATTAAAGTTCCTCGGAGAACTCTTGTTGGTCGGAGCGTCTGAGTTGATCGGGGAAGCAGAGTTCCTCGTTGCAGTATGGTTCCTCAGAGAGCATCTATTGCTCGGAGTATCTGACTGGGTCAAGGTGTTGTTCGAAAGTGTTTGTTATTGCCACGCAGATTGCCACATGTCTTCACTAAATTGAGCCACGTCAGTAGACTAAATTTGGTATCAACACGGTATTTAATTAGTCGAGGTGTCACATAACATTTCCAACGTCCTGCCTCGTGCGCGAATCAGCCTTACAGTACTGATGAAGGACCCATTTTACTTCACTCACCGAGAACTTTTGGGCCTCGTTTGATCAAGGTTAGATCTTTGAACCAAATGAAGTTGAAAGTAATCTCTAAGGGGACTACTTTCCAATAGTCCATCATGTGTATGAATCAGTCTTACGATTTCGATGAATTATTTATTTTCCTTTGAGAATTTCCTATTTGATCGCCAACGGGCACTTTCGAGCCCCATTTCACTTTATCCAACTATCGAGCCCGAGAGTGGCTCAATGTATTCTTATAGGTCCTTAAATACCCTTTTTAACAGTTCACCTCGTGCATAATTATGACTTATGATTCTCTTTTTATGACCATCTTTTTCAGAAAACCTGCCTCAGACTGCCAGTTGGCTACCCCAGGACCTGCGTATCGACAGTATATCTAGGGTTCCATGTTTATAAGCAGGTCTACCACCATGCCAATCGGCACCCCCATTGTCCCTACAAATATAGGCCTTAACCTAACTTTGAAAGGCACCCCTAAACATCCGTTTTAGCAATTTAGAGAGAAATCCTTGGAATTCGGAGTTTTTATTTCCTTAAAATCCAATTTCCCACATTTCTTCCATCATTTTCGTACTCTTTTGAGTAAATTTCCACCCACCTCCTCAAATCACTATCACCTCATCTTGAGATCAGCACATCTATAAGAAAATCAACTCCAACTCTTCATACACTACAAAAAAGTACTTTTTAAGACGGAACCTTTTGAGACGGTTAAATTTTGGGTCTCTAAAACTAAACTTTTGAGATGGCTAAAATTAACCGTCTTAAAAACTACTCTTTTTAAGACTGCTTTTTTTCCCTGTCTAAAAAAGTATTATATAAAGAGACTTCAAATCAGTAGCCATCTTAAAAGATATACTTTGTGAGATGGCCATAAAATATTTCGGTTCCCGCTTGTAAGATTTTAGCTTCCCACTTCTTGTAAGCCTAAGAAAAAAAAAGAAGGTAAGAAGACATAAAAACGACCCACACCCCGTTCTTCTTTTCTTCTTTCATCCGCCGCACACACCAACCCTAGCCCTAGCCCTAGCCCTAGTAGTGCCCCTCTGCCCTAGTCTCGCCACCCTAGGCACCAGCCATCACCATTACCCTAGGTAAGTCGTATATTAATTCATATGTATTTTTCTATTACTCGGGTTATATATAGATCCGTGTTGGGTGAAATTTTTGATTATTTTTGTTGATTTGTAGTGGTGATAGGAGGTTGAGGGTGAGCCAATTGAAAACCCGAATTGTCAATTGGTTGTTGTAGCATATTTTTAAGATTAATTTATTAAAATATTTTTATACTTGTTTGTGTGAGTTTTAGTTAGAATTATTGATATGTTTGTTTGTGTTAATTAATTCATGACATTTGTAAGTAGTTAATTTGATATTCTATTCGATTATGATTTTATTTTGTTATATATGTGATGGAGCCAAATTAATTCAAACATGCATAACCGTTGAAAAAATCACCAATGTTATCCAAGTATCTCATGGGAAACTATGATTCACGAATACGGATATGGGTGTCGTGTCCAACATGACACGGACACGGCGACACATCAAACTTAAAAAATAAGGGCATGACACATCAAAGATACGACGACATATAAATATATTTTCACACACACACACACACACACACACACACACACACACACACACACACATATATATATATATATATACTTTCATGTACTTTGCATTTCAAAAACAAAAAAAAAAGTTATGAAACTAATTTATTAAAATTAACATGGTTTAGTATTTCATAAATACAACTAAATCATAAGTCAAAGGTATGCATTTAAATTAAGAGAGATAATAACTTCATTCTTTTAATTTTTCTTCTTATTATTCATACACCCTTAAAGTTTGAATTTTATAAGATGACACTAGAATTTCTTAGTGTTCATTAATTTTGGCACCCCGTCGTGTCCACAAAATATCGGGGCCATTTTCGTGAAGTGTTTGCCTTTTTTTAAATGCCAAAAAAGTTCGATAAGCCACAAGAAGTTTCATACGAGATCCAGAGTATCCATCATGGGTATGTCATCTTCGGAGAAATGTCCTTGCTTCTTAGGTGAGAAATGTCCATTTTCTCATTGCACTCGATTTTTTAAATATACTAGTAAACGTTTATTTTGGGTGGTGATAAACATAAATGAAGTGGTATGGAAAGAGTCACGAATAACTCCAAAGGTATCAAAGTAACCTGAGAGATGGATCGTGTCCTCACCGGGATCCTAGTTCCTAACGTTAACTAGTATACGATTGCTATATGGTTAAAATGATATTTAAGAGTCAACAACTCAAAATAGGAACTTGGTTTCTTAATAAGAGACACGAACGCCCCAAGAGGTAATAACGTATCCTATGGGAAGATACGGCTTCATCATTGGACGTCTGGTTTCAGAAATTATCTCTCTTACGTATGTTCTTTCGCGTGCTAAAAATGGGCTTTTGGAGGTGAAAAATCAAAACATTAATCGAGGATCCTAAAAAGAGGCACATACACCCCAAGGCACACAAAAGGAACATGTGGGAAGTGTTCGTTTCCTAATCGACATCCCGTTGCTGAAATTGACTAGTATACTCCCGTTTTGTGGTATAAAATGGACTTTAGGGAGCGAAAACTCAAAACATCAATCAAGTGGCCCTAAGAGAGGCACCGACACCCCAAGAGGTACATAAGTAACTTGTGGGAAGTGTTTGTATTCTCATCGGACTCTCGATTTTTGAAATTGACTAGTAGAGGATTATTTTGGGGTTACAAGTCGATTTTGGAGTGAAAAGTGAAAACATCAGCGAAGTATCTTGGAAAGAAGCACGGATAGCCCGAAAGGTATCAAAGTAACTCGAGGGAAGTGTTCGCTTCTTCACATGACTCTTGATTTTCGAAAGTGACTAGTGGGAAGGATTTGGGCAAGTCTAGTACTGATCAAAACTATGTTCAAGTCTGCTTTGGTTTTACTTATTTTGGACATGTTCTCTTCATTATTATCTAGTTCAAACGCGAGGAGGTCGGCATCATCCACCCAGATAGTGACAGGAGTGTCATTGTTCCCTGTATTGAATCAATCATATGATCCGTACCCGGTGATTGGTTTGAACTGACACTTGGAGACCATGTTCGCCACCTTCTTTCGCGTTGCTCATGTTGTAAGGTTCTAGTGTGAGTGTCTTCGGACTAAGGATGGGCCGTCATTTCAACATATGGTAGGGTATTGGCATAACCAAGACTCAGTTCCAGGTGGTGCCTTATAGAGGCGGATTTTAGAAAGTAACCGTACAATGTGGAAGCAACGTATATGAGGCAAAGCTGGAGTCGTTTGATTTCAATGGTGGCCCAATTATCGGTCACATTAGTAATGCTTTTTAATCAACAATAGTGGTCAGATGTTCCTTTATCATTTCCAAGACTTCAAAGCTGTGAATGGACTCAAGTTCATATTCCTTTGACGAACTAA
The DNA here is from genome assembly GCA_949130495.1 of Sambucus nigra. Taxonomy (NCBI): domain Eukaryota; kingdom Viridiplantae; phylum Streptophyta; class Magnoliopsida; order Dipsacales; family Adoxaceae; genus Sambucus; species Sambucus nigra. The sequence goes on along the minus strand of OX422207.1, from coordinate 342,383,020 downwards.
TCTTGAGTCTGCCATTGTAAATGCATTTGATGAAATAATAATTATATGATCTTTGATAACGTATGTAAATGTCGAAGAATTATTCTGTTTCATGTATTTTTCTTCTAATTAATTTTACATGGTTATTAGTTTAAGTATGATGTACTAACTACGAGTCACATTAGTGTCACAAGACGAGAATAAGTTGATACTCAAGAATATCAACGAGAAAGTGTCAAAATGAGTACACTTTGCGTACATATTGAATATCAAAATTTCTTACCCCTAGTATAATAATATATTGTGATTCAACTAAAAATGTGTGATTTATAATGACTTTGTTGCACTGCCTTCCGGATGTGTCCAAATATTTCTTATAATAAAAATGGAAGTATGAAAATAACCTTTTGCCCCTATACGATGAGATGATTCAATTATCAAGCAAGTTCTTGATATGCACAACGCTTTCTATTTAATATTTGGTCTACATGTGTTCTTTGTCTCCTTTTCGTTGCTATCTTATACTAGTCTAAATGCGATAGTAGTTTCGCACATATTCAATGTGTGTGTGTTTACATTTATGTACCTATTGTGCAATTGTTGCTCGCTACAATAATATTCCAATAGTTGAATCCATTTGGCCATGATCACCATCACCATTTATGTCTTTAATACATTGAAGTATATCTTCTACATTAGGCATGGCAGTAAACTCATTCATGTCCTCGGCCACTACTTTAGGAATACCCAAAAATAGAATCATCCCAATTAGTGCCTGCATCAGATGGTCTGGGAAAAAATTCATAAAACATTCGTGTATCCCATCTTGAGATTGTTTCCACTAGGAAGTTAATTATTTACATCTGGAAGAGTTTTGAGTTTTTGGTGTTCTTAACTCCTAACCTAGTGACCCTCTTGAAGAGAGGATCAGGTGGTTTACCTGATTTATAAAATTGCAATTCATTTTCCGTCATTCTAGATAACTTCTTTTTCTTATCCGCTGTAATTTTTCTATGAATAACTGAAAAAAATTCTTAGTTATTGGATTGGAGGGGGGTCGACAGTCTTCCTCTTTACTAGCTTCATTGTTAGAAATAACAAGCAAGGCAAAACGATTGTCTTTAGTTTTAAAAATTGTAGGTATGTCACCTCTAGGTGACAGAGCAAGATCATCAACCACCCTTTAAGATTGTGGCAGTCATAATCGAGGAGTGATTGAGATATACAAAAAAGGGAGAACTTGAAGGAGATGTTGCCATAATGCACTAGAAAAATTGCTACTATGTTGAATGCTGATCGTCAAGCACTTGAAGGCAATTACTGATTGAGATGCTATATAAATTTCTATTTTTGGTCACTATATTTGCGTAACCTCTTAAGGATGTATAACCATATGCATACAATTCTTCTATATTTGATGGACGCTCTGACAATGATTCAAGCATCTTGCAACCTACTAACTCAGGGATTTTATGTCCAGGAAGTTTATTGATGCTTTCAACTAGTGTATTCATAAAATTGTTTCCTCCCAGATTTAATTCATCTAATGAGGACAAGAAACAAAGATCATTAGGATCAATCTATCTATCAGATTGGAGTGACTGATATCCAGTTTCATTAATGAGCATAAACGCGATAGGCGGTGCACACGTGTGTTGCAGGCGTAACCAACGTTTGAAATTACATTTTGGGATTTCATAAAATAAGAAGTCCATCTTACTCAACAAGTATTTCATTGCATGATAAAGAAAATTGATATCTTAAAGTGGTCTAATTCGAGATACATTTTATTAAGTTAATTTTTTCATTCTTTCATATCTTCTAACTTATGCTGATTTTATCCCACGATTTCTGCATTTTATACAATTCGTCACTCATGTTAACTATTTCCTGTTTGACATATATATATATATATATATATATATAGAATGCTGTTTTAAGGACAAGACTAAAAATGACACACACGCATGTAGACTAAATTCTTCGTTACTAGTGTGGAAATTTTGTTTTTGTTTTGGTATATCTGTTTAGACTATTAATGCTTCTGAATATGTCCACCTTTTTGAATGCAAGTAAATTGGCATTTTTTATGAGTTAAGTAGGATTAGATTAGTCTTGCATGTTTTTAAAAAACCATAGGTGGTGCAATGGCTCAATTTTAGTACTCTTAATGAACTGGTCCTGTTTTCATTCACGTATGATATATAGATTGGTGAAGCTATTTGAACTAAATATATAGTATGATAATGGCTTTGTTGGCTGAGATTGGTTGGATTAGGCTAATAAACCTGACCTAAATTCCATTGTGTATACATTGAGGATAATGCATAATATGGGACAGATGGTTGAGTTGAAGATGTCATGGTGTCATTATTAGATATTGTTGACATTATAAAATAAACAGACTACCATTCTAAGTAACGATGGGACTTATATAATGACTAAACTAGATGGGTTCAATAATTCTTGAACAAGAAGCCAAATCATCTCATATGAGATGCAGGACTTGAAGTAGCTGCAATAGAACAACTCATTTCTTGTCTTTCTTTTCTCCGAAGAACTTTCAACTTGGGGTACTTTGGTTTCGTTAATTCTTTAGAAGATTTGTGATAATAATGGACGGTTGAATTGAAGCACCAACTTTGCATAGGGAACCAATGTCCTCCTTGATTGCTTTAAGGCCTTATCTTCTTCCATCATCTTTTCAGTCTCTGTCGCTTCTTTGTATCTCTTATGCATCATCTCTTTCTCCTCGCTATTTTAAGTTGAAACCTCTATCTGAGAATATCTTAAAATGGGAGTATGTATGTATACGTACTTGTTTAGTAAAATTCCCCAAAATGTGTAATTCATGTTTGTTTGAATTTTGATTGTCTTTTTCAACCCTCTTTGGGCTTATTATGTTGTACTCTTTAACTTGTGTTTCCATAGCTTCAGTCATTAACTGTAATGTTAAAGTTATGTAAAACACAAATGCTTCAGGATCGGTCCTAAGGTTGGGAGTGCTCTGTGCGAGAATTAATTTAGGGCCCTTCAAAAAAAATTGTACAAATATATTAAATACCTCAAATGGGCCCCTAAAAAATTGAACTTATTTTTTAAGGGCTCATTTTAGTTGGGTGCGATTTTTGGGTACTTGAATCATTCTTTTAAAAAAATGGGCCCCAAAAAATTAAACTTTTTTTAAAAATTAATATTTTCAATATATATAAAATATTTTTGAACCCTTAAAATATACATATACATGCGCATACTCTAAAACAGGCTCTGTGTCATTACCCATTTGGCACATGACCAGCGCCGGCCATGGTCCAGCATAATACATTATTTTAAATTCAGGTTCGTTAGGAATTGTTAGTGTAAGTTTTGATTTCTCGGCTTTACTGAAGTAGTAGCATCACGTGAAAGACCCTTGTGTTGGATTGGAACTTTTTCGTTATTTCTGCCATTCAAATGAATGGCGTTGCTGGTTCCCGAACATATATATTTTTCTCCTCTTTATGGGTTTTACCAGTAGAAGGGCACAAGGTGGAACTACTGCTGAGAAGACTAGGGAAAAGACCAGGTCTAGTCTTTTAAATATACTCAATCACATCTTGGTCTATATAATTTACAAAGGCATGCCGTATGTGATGAAAAAAGATACCTAAATTGCATACTTAACAATATAACAATTACAAAAGGCAATGTAGAATCACTGAGAGATGCCGTGGCTAGTAAACATGTGTTTGTGTATATGTTTTTTGGATTTTCATAAATGTTTGTAGGTATGTATCATGTGTGTGTGTTTGTTGATATTGTAATAGAAGTTCGTATATTTTACCCTTTCTATAACCTATCCTTTTTGGAGCCGTTAGGGAAAATTAATGAAAAAAATGAAGTTTTTGAAGTTTATGACCCTTTTTTTAGTATCATTTATATTTTTATGTGAATAATCTTATAAAATAATGGAAGTTATTTGTGGCATAGAGCAAAGCGTCATACATGAACGCATCATATATGCTGTGGTGAAAATTGTGTCCATAAACATTAGATAATCCAAAATGAATAACTTTTTTACACTCAAAATAGTAGAAGAAGAAGAAGAAGAAGAAGAAGAAGAAGAAGAAGAAGAAGAAGAAGAAGAAGAAGAAGAGTTAAGACACTATGCAAATAAAACGAAACATAGGGAAACTACAGATCATGATTATCAACATAGAAGAGCACTTGCTAGAGTGGTTGCTGAACTTATTTGAAGTAGCAAAAAAGTATGTTTCTTTACTTATGAGGCTGTAGAAAAAGCGAAGGCAGTATGTCATGAAGATAAATACGGAAACTACATAGACATATCATGGCTGCAAGAGACATAGCCACGTATCCGTGTAGGATCACTGAAAAATAGATTCAAAATATGAAATGAAGCAAGGGCTCCATTCAGATTAGCTTTCATTGTAAAACATATAGAACTGTAAGGTCAGGAATACGAAAAAATAATATATCACTAAATAAATAAACAGTAATTAAAATTAATTAATTAATTAATTATTTTAGAAAAACAAAAAGAATAAAGGGAGTCAAGAAGAACATACAATTTGTGATTGAAACAATCACTTGTAGAGTTTTGACTGAGTCGAAAATTGAACCATCTCTCCTTAAAACAGAATACGCCCCCGCTACGGTGCTGATGGAAAATTCAACGCGCGTCTGCCTCCCAGGATGAAACGGCCAACGACTGTTACAAGAAGCACTTCAGTGCAACAGTCCCACGAACCAACAATGGCGAATTTCTCTCAAGCAGTAAGAAGGGAACAAGGATAGTAGTAGGGAATTCAGATAGATTTTCTAATCTTTTAAATGGACTGCATATGGTCCTTTTTATAAGTGGTGAAGGGCTACAACTCATGGCTTTTTTCAGAAAAGATGTGACTGTTTGTACAGTCGTATCTCTCTAACAAAGCAACTTAATGTTTTAATTAATTAATTAAAAAATGACAGCGTTTTTTAAATAATTAAAAAACGACAACGTTTTTAAATAATTAATTAATGTGGAAAATAATTAATCTGTAATTAATTATTTCGTTTCGGGAAACCAGATTTTTTGGTTCAGAAAATAAATTTTAAAGCCCAAATGTTAATTAAAATTTGTCCAAAAAATTTAATAGTTGCTCAAGAATGACCCACGACCCGAACCCGGACACGGGTTGGGCCGGACGACGGCGGTGCGCGTGTGGGCTTTTGCCCCAAGCCTAACACATGCATAGTGTAGGCCATCTCCCCTTCAAAGAGTTGGGATAGCCCAAGGCATCCAAGCCTTAGTCCCATAACTTGGGTATATTAACTCCAAGTATTTCTACCGCTTTTCCAATGTGGGACAAACCCACTTAACTATATTACACCATCTAGCTTAAACTTAAATAGGTCACTTTAAGTCCAAATTTTTCATTCATTACTTCACTATTTTGAACAAGTGAGTATATACCAAATTAAACTTCTTGCTACAAGGAACACATTGGTACTAAGACACGTCACTTTTAACATATGTGTCTTCTTAAAATTGACTCTAAAGTTTGACCAAATAAGCTGGCATTCAATAAAATATACAAAAATCCACATTAATGAAATTTGGAAGAATCAAACGAATGTAAATGCAAACAGAGAGTTTTTCTAGGAAAAAACATTGCATCGAAAAAGATAGCTTGTGGCTTTGAATCTTTCCTAGTGAGATACTATCGAGCTTATTGGCCAATCAATGAACATGATGTCTTTAATTGATCGACCATTTGTGTAAACTGAGACAATAGTATTCACACAATGTCTTTCCATCCTTATTGGTTCTCATTGTTATGTCCATTTTGGCCTTGGACACCTCCTGGTTTCACCAGTGTGCTAGAGAAATAGCCTTCGTTATTCTCATAGAAGTGATCCCTTCTCACTCACATATGTGATTTCTATAAAGAGTATCCTGCTAATACCCCACTTGACCTATATATTCAAGATATAGAAATCATTAAAAACATAGTTTATCCTTATATACGCGGCAGTTTGTACACTGACTCGTCTTCGAAATGGGAGGAAGTAATTAAAGTATTACTTCTCAGTGAAAACTGAGTCATCATAATTAGGTTGTTCCTTTGAACCTATTTCTTGGGATCTCCAGTCATTTAGGTTGGATTTCCATTAAGATGAATCTTTAGAATTTTACAGGCTTTAGGCCCATTCCACGTGATGAACTTGCAACTTGCTCTCCAGGTATACCTTTAGTTAGTGGATTCGCAATATTTTTGTAACACCCCATAACTTTGAGGATTTAATATTTAATTATTTTTGGGAGTGATAAAATTATTTAAATTGGAGATACTTAAATTCATGAGTTGGAGAATTTATTTGAGTGAGCCGAATTACTTATAATTGGCGACATTAAGTTTAATTGTTCGAATTAATGTGTGTCGAATTTTGAGGTCAAAATTTGGAATGTCAAAAATTATTTCGGATGACAATTTCGAGTGCGCGGTTGCGTCCAGATGGGTCTAGATAGTCAGAAAAGAGTACCCGGGTGTAGTAATTGGGTCTCGGGATATTTTTGGGTATAACCGGGCCCACACGGGGTGAGTTGGGCCATTTTAACTAGGCCCAGATGGCCAAAAACGGGATTAAGGGTTGTAACCTAATTTGGGGAAGTGTTAAACGGCAGTAAACACAATTTCAGACCTGGGGTTTGAGAAAGGCAAAAAGGAAAGCAAATCAAGAGCAATTGGGAGTCTTTTAGAGCCAAATTAAAGGGTTAATTTGGGGTGTTCTTCATCAACCAATCTCTACACCAACAGAATCAGACCATACGAACAATTCCAAGCAAGTGGCTAACTGTTGTGATTTCTAAATTGATGATAATCAATTCATATCATAGTGATGTGTAAATCAAAATTCGTTTTGGGTGTGTAACCAAAATTTAAATTGGACTTTTGGAAATTGATAAACCTTAATGGGATTAAGGGGGAGATTGATCGTGTTTATGATTCTAGAATGTAGAGGAATGAATCGTATGTTAAAACTAGTAAGAGTAAATGGTTAATTGATGTTAGTATGAATGAAATTCGTATTGGAGATTTGAAACCCGGATAATACTCAAATCGGAAAAACGTTGGAATAAATGGTTATTGATGATTAATTAAGGTCTGTGAGATGTTTAAACCCTTTTCCTATGTGGAGAATATGTTATTTGTATTTGGGTAAGGGTTTAGATTGAGAATCAAAGCTTTAGGTTTCGTCTATGGCTGACAGTGGGCTAGAGAGTACGAATACTGGAACGATCAATCAATCGACCCAGGGGGTTCGATCGATCGATGATGCAGAAATCTGGGCAGTTGGTTATATGAAGGGAAATTTATTTGAAAGTTAAGCTTCATACATTAATAAGTGATAAATAATTATGAAACAAACATTCCTAGCAATTATGGGAGAATGTAATTGGGACTAGGATGAATTTATGTGGGGCACTTTATGGACGGATTTGAGAAATTGTATTCCAAAATAGTGAGATACGAATCAAGTGGGCAAGTCCGGGTATGTTGATAATTATAGGTAAATATAATTGAGAAAATTATGGAGATGAATGTGTGACACATTGTGGGCGAAAATGTGGAAAATTATGAGATGTAAAAATGGACCGAGTGAGTGAGTCCAGGTATGTTGGTTAAGTGACACCAAAGTATTAAATTAATTACTGAGAGAGTAAATTAATTTGGAGTCGGAACATAAACTCGGAAAGTATTAAGGCATAGGCCAAGTGAGCGAGTCCGGGAATAATGGTTGGGTGACACCAAGTTATTAAATTAATGGATGTGTTAATTTATTTAAATTAGAGTCGGACTACAGACTCGGATTTATGTTGATTAATTAATGTGTAAATCAATTATATTAGAGTCGGACCACAGACTCGGATTTGTGTTGACTAATTGATGGGTAAATTAATTATATTAGAGTCGGATTACAGACTCGGATTTGTGTTAATTAGTTAACGTGTAAATTAATTAAAGGAGGGTCGGACCACAAACTCGGGAAGGTATTAAATTAATATGTGTGTCAATTAATTTAATTAGAGTCGGACAATAGACTCGGGAAGGTATTAAATTAATAGGTGTGTTAATTAATTTAATTAGAGTCGGATTGTAGACTCGGGTAGGTATTAAATTAATAGGTGTGATAGTTAATTTAATTAGAGTCGGATTGTAGACTCGGGTAGGTATTAAATTAATGGGTGTAATAATTAATTTAATTAGAGTCCGACGATAGACTCGGGGAGGTATTAAATTAATAGGTGTGTTAATTAATTTAATTAGAGTCAGACGATAGACTCGGGGAGGTATTAAATTAATGGGTGTGTTAATTAATTTAATTAGAGTCGGACCATAGACTCGGGGAAAGTATTGTATTAATTGAGGTGTGAATTAATTATATTAGAGTCGGACCATAGACTCGAGAAGATAAATTTATTAGGTGAGAAAATTAATTATGTTGAGTAAAGTCACAGACTCAGGAAATTACAGGCTAGTGTACAAGATTTTGAGTACACGGTAAAGATGGGGTTTATCTTATATATATATATATATATATATATATATATACGGTGTGTGATAGTATATATATATTGTGTGTGCTATTAAATATCAGTGATTAGATATTTACTTAATTTATATACTCTAGTGCTATCAAGGGAGGTTGCGCGACGTGGGTGAATCCCCTAGCTTGAGTAGTAGGGCGAGTATATCCCCAGGTCATAGCGTCCGGTATATGGGTGAGGGATTTATCTCACTTTCAGGGAAGGAATATGGCCACCTCCACTTCGTTTATGTTTTGGGCCAAGTTGATGAGCGATTCCAACTTGGGTAACTAGGTTATGTGAGCACACCTAGTGAGATGGCACTTTAGAGGAAATCATCCGGCGAGGGTATACTCGAAGGGATGGATATACATATGTTATATGTGTGGATGTTTTAGTTAAGGTACGTATATAATGGTAGTCAATATTATATGCGGGTAAAATACAGTGTGTGATGTATTTACTTAATATAACTTCTGACACGATTATATGCTACTATTTAAGAAGGAATTAATTAAGTTAATTGTGAGATAACTTATAATTCAAGGATCATTATACTCGGGTTAGAGTAGTATGGCAAGGGGAGGTTATACTAGGACTAGTTGGACGGGGTAGTACAACTAGGTGGGGGTCAAGGTAACCGTTAGGTGTGCACAATAGTTGAGGGGTGAGAATGTCCACAAGGGAGTGCGACACTAACTTAAATATGAAGCGCATTCATGCCTTTTAAATTACTGCAGTTAATTCATTTGCTAAATATTTTCCAATTTTTTTGGGTTCTAACCCTTGCTATAAAACTATTTTCAAAACCTTTTAGGTGTCCACCCACAGGGACGCCAGGATTGATATTCTATTCCAGGTACAAGGAGCTTCAGCATACGTGGATGCTAGCAGGAGTTCGGATTAGACGCATCGTTCATTTATTCCTAGAGTAGGAATCATTTATCAGTTCCAGTTTTATTTAGGGATTGTCACCGAGTTTTCTCAGTACAGTTTTCAGATGTATTTATTCAGGAGTTGGATGTTTGTATTGGATTTCACTTTGGTGGACGATGGTTTATTCGACAAATTATTTATTTAATAATTCAGCTGAGTTTTATTCAGTTGTGTAAATGGCTCATATTTATTTTCGCATGTATTGTTTTTGTTTAATTAAAAAGTTAAAAATTGGCACCCGCTTTTGGAATACTAGGTGGTTAGTAAGTTTTAAAAAGTTTTCGACAGTGATGCTAAGGATGAACCAACTGGGATTCCTGTTTTAATTTGGTTTAGGACTGATCACCTGGTATTTTATTAGGCGGGGTGTCACATATGGTATCAGAGCATCAGGTTCTAGTGTCCTTAGGATCTGTGCCTCTTTTCACATTTCGGCTTAGCAATCTTTGATATAGAGCCCTATTATAGGATTGTTGTATTCTCATATGTATGCGCATATACGTTATTCTACCAAATTTATATTTGAGAGTGAACTCATATGATTCGATTCTCATTCCAGATGCCGCCTAGGTGAGGGAGCAGTTAGGGCAGCAGGGGGAGATGAGACTAGGGAGGCTCATCAGGAGCAAGGGTTACCGCAGCAACGACCAGAAATGATTTTGGAAGGACAGGTAACTGAACTAGTGGCACAGGAAGTTGAAGCGACGATGGTCGCAATGGCATGGTACTTTTCACAGAATCAGCCATAAATGTTAGGTGCGGCAGATGTTCAGGCGCGCCTGGGGTCGTCAGGGTGGCAGCAAGTATAAGAGATTTTTCAAGAGTGGGCATCCACCAGAGTTGTGAGGGGTTCAGGTGTGGCACTAGCGTGTCAAGGACGAGAGATTTCCAGCGTCATCTACGCATGAGAGATTGCAATAAGGTGCGGAAGAAAATGCTAGCCACTTTTAGTTTAGTGGGAGCAGCGCTACAGTGGTGGGAGTCGATCACCACAATTGAGGAAAGGGATACGCTAGTTATTGCAAAGTTTTGGGTGCGGTTCGATCGCAAGTATTTTCCTCTAGCGGTTGAGACCGAAATGAGGAGAAAATTTAGAGAGGTGACTCGGGGAGGTCATTCAGTGGTCGATTACGAGGAAAAATTCACTCGGTTAGAAAATTTTGTACCGGATGAGGTAAGCAATGAAGGGATAAAGAAATCCAGGTTTATGGATGGGTTAGTCTGGAGAATCAGACAACATTTATTGGGTAATTCTGCATTAGTAGGTTATACTGATGTCGATAACGCAGCACTCCGGCACTGTGAGGAATATCGCTTCCACGTGAAAGAAAGTGTGAGAGGAGTGGGAACTAGCCACCCGGATAAGGCAGGAGGGAACAATACTAGTGGGGTATCCCAGCAGCATACTGGGGGAGATCAGGGGCAGTATTTTCGACAGGGAAATCATGCCAAACGATTTAGAACTGGAGGCTATCGGCAGGATGGCCAGGAATTCCAACAAGGCCGGCATGGAAGGGACCAGTGGCAGGGTGAATGTATTAGAAGTTGTTTCATTTATGGGGAAAGAGGGACACATAAAGAGAGATTATCTTAACCGAGTCAAGGGCCAACTATAGGACGAGGTCCTGGATGTACATCCCCTACATCAAGTCATGGGAGCATTCTGGCAGGGAGAAGATACTCCGGAACCCAAGGATCAGCCGTTGCAGCTGGAGTATGGAGGTAATTATTTTTACCCTATGGGCATGGGATATATTTTTGAGTGACAAGGAGGATGTCACAATATAAGACTTATTTTTCACTAGAGTTCGCGGGTGAGTCAAATTAGTGGGTGCGTTGGCTGTAGCAGCCATAGTATGTGGATAAACTTTCCGTGGGGTAGCGGAGTTCCTTGGTGTTATTCACGGGAGAGTGGATGTGTACACTGAGTGAAGGTTTAAATTATGCGAAGAGTTACTACTTTCGAGAATTATGGGAGTAGGGTTAATAATGTTTGCCTAAATATCGGTTGGATAGCGATGGAATTTAACTATTGTGGATAGTGGTGTTAAGTTTTGGTGTTCGCGACACCAGGTGGTGATTGGTACTAGATATCACCTGAGAGGGCATATAACCTATATATATGTGTGTATATATGTTGTATTACATGGTGCGATAGGCACATAGTGAGGTTTTGTGTTCTCACATTTCATCCCAGTAAGTAGGGATGTTTACTAAAGTGAATCAGGGTGGTTAGAATTATGTTCAAGCAAAGAGAGATAGCTCAGAGTTTATTCTGCGCAAGGACTAGTGATGGTAAGGGAGCGACATTTTATGTTGTCCTTGGTAGCATAAGGGTAAGCGTATATACTTTTGTGTTAAGAGACAAGTATTTAGGGGTACGTGCTATGGACTGAAGGTCTAACGGATCTCAACGATCGACAATGCTAGGTAGTAGTGTATTAGGGGGTTCCTTGTTTGGATTTCGCTTGCGATACATCCCACGCATGAAAATTAGTGCAACGTTGGAAAGTGGGGAGATATCTGGTAGTTAGTACATGGGTTGGGTACCCCGGGTAGTAGATATATATGTAGATATACATGTGTGATGTGACTACGGGTTCGAAGTTATATTATGGATTACAACTATCATAGTCGGGTAACTTTCGTGTGATAAAGCGCGGGGATGGGGTGTATGGGCACCCGGGTTAATTAAGGCAAATTTCATGTGGTTAAGCACGGGTATAGGGTGTATGGTCCCCCTGGTTAATTTAAATGCATACTTGTGTAACGTATGGTTAGAAGCGGATGGGATAGATATAGTGAGCTTAGAGGCACATGACTAGAGAGTAATATGAGAAGCTTGGGTTCTAGCCCTTGCTATAAAACTATTTTCAAAACCTTTTAGGTGTCCAGCCACAGGGACACCAGGATTGATATTCTATTCCAGGGACACGGAGTTGCGGCATATGTGGATGCTAGCAGGAGTTTAGATTAGACGCATCGTTCATTTATTCCTAGAGTAAGAGTCATTTACCAGTTCCAGTTTTATTTAGGGCTTGTCTCCGAGTCTTCTTAGTACAGTTTTCAGATGTATTTATTCAGGAGTTGGATGTTTGTACTGGGTTTCACTTTGGTGGCCGATGGTTTATTCGGCAAATTGTTTATTTAATTATTCAGTATAGTTTTATTCAGTTATGTGAATGGTTCATATTTATTTCCGCATGTACTGTTTTTGTTTAATTAAAAAGTTAAAAATTGGCACCAGCTTTTGGAATACTAGGTGGTTAGTAAGTTTTAAAATGTTTTCGACAGTGATGCTAAGGATGAACCAACTGGGATTCCTGTTTTAATTTGGTATAGGACTGATCACCCGGTATTTTATTAGGCGGGGTGTCACAATTTTCCTTTGACTATAAATAGTCAATTGAAATAATTCCATTTGAGAGCAATTGTCTAACGGTTTGGTGTCGACAACGTATATGTCGTGATTTACTGTTATAGTTATTATTTTCAGCCCAAGCAATTGCCGATTGACTATCACAATGTATTATGATAGGTGGCACGAGCTTTGACCATATGGGAATATCCTCTAAGAAGTTTCTAAGCCATTCTGCCTCTTCCCCAGCTTTATCTAAAGCACAAAATTCTGATTCCATCATGGATCTTGCAATGCACGTTTTCTTTGAGAATTTCCAAGATACGGATTCACCTCCAAGGGTAAATACATATCCACTTGTGAATTTATAATCATTTGAGTCAGATATCCAATTTGCATCGCTATAGCCTTCAAGTACAAGTGGATATCGTTAGTAGTGCATCCCATCCCCCAAAGAGTATCGAAGATATCAAAGAACTCTTATCAAGGCTTTCCAATGATCTTTCTTGGGATTACTCGTATATCGACTGAGCTTACTAATCGAGTATGATATATTAGATCTAGTACAGTTTGATAAATATATCAAACTTCCAATAATATGAGAATACTCTAATTGAGATATACCTTTACCTTTATTATTAAGGAGATGATAACTTGGATCTATAGGTGTTCTCACTGAACTTTGATTACATTAATTATACTTTTAAAGTATTTTTTCAACGTAATGTGATTGAGATAAGCTAATTCCTTGAGGGGTTCTAATAATTTTAATTCCTAGGATGACATTAGCCAATCCCATATCCTTCATTTCAAATCTACTAGTCAACATTTGTTTAGTAGAATTGATAACATTATTATTATTACCAATTATTAGCATATCATCTATAGATCGACATACAATCACATGTCCTGCTTGAGTGCTTCTGATATAAACACATTTATTTTGAAACCATTTGACTTCATGATATTGTCAAATTTTTCATCCCATTATTTAGGTTCTTGTTTCAACCCATATAATAACTTCAAAAGTTTACATACTTTCCTTTCATTTCCAGGAGATCTAAAACTTCTGGTTGTTCCATATATATTTCTTCATCTAATGCACCATTAAAAAATGTCGTTTTAACATACATTTGGTATATTTTCAATTTATGTATTGCTACAATTGCAATTAACATTCTAATGGATGTAATCGTTTTAACAGGTGAATATGTGTCGAAATAATATATTCCCTCTTTTTTCTTGTATCCTTTAGCTACAAGTGTAGCCTTATTTTTGTCAATGGTTCCATCATCTTTCATTTTTCGTTTGAATATCCATTTACACCCTAACGGTTTTGTCCCTAGTGGTAGGTCCACTAGTTCCCATGTATGATTTTGCAAAATGGATTCAATTTCATTATTGATATCTTCTTTCCAATATGAGGCTTCCGGAGTGGATAGAGCTTCTTTTACCGTTTGAGATTCACTTTCTAACATATATGTTAGAAAATACGGACCGAAATATTTTAAAATCTTAGCTCTTTTTCTACGTCTAGGTTCTTCCTTAATAATATTTCGAGGTTAACCATTTGTAACTTCAAGCATTCTTTTGTTAGAAGTTGTTTCTTGTGTATTCTTACAAGGAAATATATTTTCAAAGAATGATGCAATCCTAGATTCTATGATTGTATTTTCATGAATTTCAGGAATGTCAGACTTATGCACAGGGAAGCGATATGCACTACTATTATGTGCATAACCAATGAATATGCAATCAATAGTCTTTGGACCAATTTTCACCTTTTTATGTTCGGGAATTAGTACTTTTGAAAGACACCCCCACACTTTTAAGTATTTGTAGGAAGGCTTGCGTCCTTTCCACAACTCATAGGGTACCTTATTTTTTTTCTTATGAATCAATTTGTTGAGAATGCAATTAGCTGAAAGCAATGCTTCCCCCCACATGTTTTGGGGTAATCCTGAATTTATTAATAATGCATTCATCATTTCTTTTAAATTTTGGTTTTTATGTTACGCAATCCCATTTGATTGAGGAGAGTAAGGTGCAGTAGTTTGGTGAATAATACCATTCTCTAAAAATATTTCCTTAAAAGGATATTCATATTCACCACCTCTATCGCTTCTTCGTTCTTTAATCTTTTTACCAAGTTTATTCTCAACTTCTATCTTGTATTGCTTGAAAGCTTCAATTTCTTCATCTTTGCTTCTTAGAAGATAAACATAGCAATATCTAGTGCAATCATCCACAAAGGTAATAAAGTACTTTTCCCACCTCTAGTTTGAACAATTTTTAAATCACATATATCCGTGTGAATTAAATCTAAAGGTTCATTACTCCTTTCAATTGAATGGAAAGGTGTTTTGGTTAATTTAACTTCTACACATGTTTCACATTTATGACTTGTATCAATGCTAAATTTAGGAATTAATTCTAAGTGAATTAATTTACTTTAAATATTATAATTAACATGTTCAAGTATACGATGCCACATATCCATAGACTCTAGCATATAAGCAGAAGATATCATATTATTATTATCATTGTTACTTTTAGGTAAAACAGTCATGACGTTCAATTTGAACATCCCATCACACATATATCCTTTCCCTACACACATTCCATCTTTACTTAGTACAAATTTATCTCCAATAAAGACTAGCTTAAATCCTTTCTTGCTTAGCACGGAACCGGAGATAAGGTTCTTTCTAATGTCAGGCACATGCAGTACATCATTGAGTGCGAGATGCTTCCCCGAAGCCATTTTTAGCACTACTTTGCCTTTACCTTCAACTTTCGAGGTGGAGGATTTTTCCATAAATAATTGTTCTCCATTCGAAATTGGTTGGTAGGTTGTGAACATATTTTAATCGGAACACATATGGCATGTAGTGCAGGTATCAACCTGTGGGTACCCGGAAATTAGTATTATAGGCCTGGACGAGTAGCCCAGCCCTAGAGGCCCAAAGTCCAGGCCCCTCATCTTTTGTATTGATCCGATTTCCCCACGACCCCATGAAGGGAAGTTATAGGGGAGCACGATCCCATGGAGGGAAGTTATAGGTAAGATGGCTAATAAGGAGGAACCCATCATCTCCACTAACTAACATACACATATATAAATTAAACCCTAGGTCCGGGGCAAAGGACAAGTTGTATTCTCTGTACTCATTCTCCAGAATATTAAGAAATAATACTGACTGCACCACCGTGGACGTAGGTACATCTTTACTGAACCACGTACATCCGTTGTTGTGTGATTGGCATTTTATTTTCTTTGCTCTTTCTTGGTCATTACTTCTCTCATATTTATTTATGTTTCACAATCAGTGTCTCCACAATTGGCGCCGTCTGTGGGAAACGTTCATCTTTCCCTGAGAAGAGCCCATGCCAAGAAAAGAATCTATGATGTCTGGTCACACCAGCAACGCTCCTCAAACAGGAGATATTCAAGAGCCACCTGCTCCTCGCAGGATTAGGTCTGAAGTCCGACGTTCAGATCGTGGGGCTCGCTTGGGAAGGTCAGCCTCAGAAGAAGGTAAAGGACCAGCAAGGTCCACGCAGATATCTATATTGATTGATGCATACGAGGCAAGGCTCCACGAGCAGAGGGAGTCTTCTCGCAGATACAAGGCTGAGAATGCTCGCTTGAAAAGAAGACTGGAAAGACTGGAGAAGGAACTACGTCCTGATACCAGGAGACACCCCTATCGCACTCCTAGCCCTCGGGTGAGCAAATCTCGCAGCCGAGGAAGGAGCCCTAGGTGGGAATATCAAGGGGTTGAAGGTGGCGGCTCAGACGACGACCTCCGCGAATAACTAAGAAGAGCTCGCGGCTACCAGAGCCCTACTCGCAGCGACAAAAACATACGGAACCTGGTCCGCAGAGAAATGGACCAACATCCAGCTCACCGCGGCACCAGGTCGACCTGAGAACTCTCCAGGAGAGCCCTCAAGACCCAGATGAAGTCACCCTTCACGAGGGAAATTGAAGAGGAAGAGACTCCCATGAAATTTGCCATTCCAAGGTTCAAGATTTACGACGGGAAGACTGATCCCATTGATCATGTCAAGCAGTACCGGCAGGCCATGACCCTCTGGAATCACCGGGATGCACTGATGTGCTGTATGTTCCCCTCGAGCCTCCATGACGTGGCACATAAATGGTTCAAAAAACTCCCTCACCGATTATTCAAAAATTTCAAATCCCTGGCCGAGCTCTTTACGGCCCGGTTCATCACCAGTAGCTCCCATCCCAAAAGGATGGATGCTCTATTAACAATGAAGAAAACGCCTCAAGAAACACTCCGAGACTATGCGAAGAGGTACTGGGAGTTATTCAACGAGATCGAGGATTGCGCGGAAGAGGTGGCAGTGGCTTCCTTCAAAATTGGGCTACCTAGCTCTTCCCTCCTTTACCAGTCCTTGATGAAGAAGGAAGCTATGACCATTGACGACCTGATGGCCCGAATTGAGAAATACACAAAGGTGGAAGATATCACCCGCCTTAATGTAGGAGAAAACGATCTAGCCAAGATCACTACCAAGGGAAGTGAGAAAGTTGAGAACAAGAAGAAAGGAGGAAAGAGTGGGGGCAAGAATGGCTCCAAAAACGGAGGGAACCCTGACGTAACAAAATCGTTCCAGGAGGTCATCACCGTCTTCAAAGAGCCAATTTACAAAATTCTCGCGAAGATCAAGGATGAGCCGTTCATCAAATAGCCTCAAAAAATGGGAGGAGCACCCTCGAAAAGAAATAATGCATTAAGATGCGCTTTCCACAAAGAGGGAGGGAATAAGACCGAGCACTGCAAGGATCTTAAGTCCCACCTCGAGGATTTGGCCCAGTTTGGACATTTGAATGACTTTGTGGAAAAGAAGGTAGAGAAAGTGGCTTCCCATAGAGAGGCGAAACCCGACAACATGCTGGAGGATGATGCCGGACATGAATTCGCAGTAATCCACGGAGTATCTGACGTCAAGCAAATACAAGGGAACTCAGCTCGAATGGAGGTAAAGAAACTGACAGCGGTAATGCAAGCTTTTCAGAATGATCCAGCAAAATCACAGTTAGGAAAACGTCGGCGAGCAGAGGACATCAACTACAACAAGCATATTATTTTCACGGATGAAGACTTAGTGGGAGTAAGGACCCCACATCATGATGCCTTGGTCATTACACTCAGGATAGCCAACTTTGACATCGACAGGCTGCTCGTCGATTAAGGAAGCTCATCTGAAGTAATGTACATCGACCTATTCAGGAAATTGAAGTTGAGCATCGCCGACCTAAAGGGAGCTACTGTCCCTCCGGTCGGCTTCGCTGGAAAAATGACCATGCCCGTGGGCAAAATAGTACTGCCGGTGCGCGCTAGAAATGTTTCCAAGATGATCGAGTTTTTGGTTGTCGACATTGATTCATCGTATCAGGCCATCCTCGGAAGGGGATGGCTTCACGTGATGAAGGCAGTCTCCTCGACCTACCATCAGAAGCTCAAATATGTTACCGAGTGAGGAGTAATGGAGATACACGGTGACCAGGCGATGGCAAGGAAGTGCTTCATAGCAGCCATCCGACCAAAGCCAGAGAAAAAAGCTGATCAACCCAGTGAGAAAGTAGAGGAAGGTGTAATTCCTTCCAAATAGCAATTAAAATACGAAAGGCCTGGAGTAGAAGAGACCAGGCTCCTCCCCTCCGAGCGTGTCGTCGAGGACCTGGTAGAAGTGGCGACTAGGGAAGGCGACAATAGTAGAGTCTTCCTGATCGGAGCGTCACTCACCGACCAAGAGAAAAAGGAGTTTTCAACCTTACTCAGAAGCAACATAAATGTTTTCGCTTGGGAACCTTATGAGCTGCCAGGAATCGATCCCAATATGGTCTGCCACCAGTTGCACGTCGATCCCATATTCAAGCCGATAATGCAGAAGGCACGGCGAACTGCTCCCGAGAAGTCCAGAGCAATAGAAAAAGAAGTCGAAAAACTGCTGGATGCAGGATCCATACGGGAAGTGCAATTCCCCAAATGGTTATCCAACCCAGTGGTAGTTCCGAAAAGCAACGGAAAGTGGAGAGTTTGAATAGACTTCACTGACCTCAACAAAGCCTGACCCAAGGATAGCTTCCCTCTTCAAAAAATAGACCAACTAGTAGATGCCACCATAGCTCACGAACGAATGAGTTTCCTGAATGCATACTCAGGGTATCACGAAATTCCCTTGTATGCCCCAGATCAGGACAAAACGGCGTTTATCACGACGGTTGGTTTATATTGTTACAAGGTCATGCCTTTTGGGCTCAAAAGAGCAGGGGCAGCCTATCAGTGGCTAGTTACTAAAATGTTCAAGAATCAAATGGGAGACACAATGGAGGTCTACATCGACGACATGCTCATCAAGAGTAAGGAGAAGGAGAATCACCTCTCGGACCTGTCAAGTACCTTCGAAATCCTCAGTAAGTACCGAATGAAACTTAATGCGAGCAAGTGTTCCTTCGGTGTCCAGTCAGGGAAGTTTTTTGGGTATTTGGTCAGCAAGTGAGGCATAGAGGCTAATCCGGACCAGATTGATGCAATCAACAGAGTGCAACCTCCTTGCACAATCCGGGATGTACAGAAGCTCACTGGAATGCTCGCTGCTCTAAATCATTTCATTTCTAAATCCTCCGAGAGATGCAAGCCTTTCTTCCAACTCTTAAAGGGCAGCAAAATAGTAGAGTTGAGCCCAGATTGCTCGCGAGCATTGGATGAGCTCAAGTCCTACCTAAGCACTCCACCACTGCTTGTCATACCACAAAAAATGGACTCTTTGTACCTCTACCTCTCTGTATCCAGTCATACTGTCAGCTCGGCGCTAACGTGCGAAGTTATAGGAATCCAACATCCCGTCTATTACAGGAGCAAAACCTTATTAGATGCCGAGCAGTGCTACCTTATTAGATGAATCATTACTTCGAAGCTCATACAATCATCGTCCTTTCATCACACCCCCTCAAGGCTGTCCTAAGGAAGGAGGATTTGTCAAGCAGACTGTCTAATGGTCAGCCGAGCTCGGCCGGTTTGACATCCAATTTCAACCAAGGACAGATATCAAGGGTCAAATCCTCGCTCATTTCATAGCTAAATTCACAGGCGAAGAACCCTCCGACCAGCCTAAGCCAACAGAGCAAAACAACCAAGCTACAGTGGAAAGCTGGAAACTATTCGTTGATGGAGCCTCCAACTCAAAGGGGGCAGGGGTAGGAATTGTTCTCATCACTCCAGAAAACACAGTCCTTGAGCAAGGAATCAGGCTGGGATTTACAGCCTCCAACAACGAAGCGGAATACGAAGCCCTAATAGCAGGTCTCCAAAAAGCGTAAACTCTGGGAGCAAAGCGTTTGCAGGTATTCGGCGATTCGAAACTAGTTTCCAACCAGATAAGTTGAGACTATAACGCAAAGGATGAAAGAATGGCAGCCTACCTCTCCTTGGTGAAAAACTTAATGACGAGCTTTAAAGAGATCAACATCCAGCAGTTTCCCAGGGGGCAAAACAGCCACGTTGATGCGTTAGCAGCCCTGAGTTCAGCAATTGATTCTAGCCTTAAAAGGGTTATCCCTATCGATTTCCTCAGTTGCCCAAGCATTTACCCCAACTGTGAGCTGCCAAACGCGGAACCAATACTCCAATTGGAATCAGCCCTCGGCTGGATGGATCCCTTAAAGGACTATTCAAAGGACGGAACGCTTCCATAGGATAAGAGAACTGCCCACCAGATAAGGGTCAAAGCTGCTCGCTTTCACTTATCCACAGGAGGCGACTTGTATAAAAGATATTTCTCTGGTCCCTACCTTAGATGCGTCCACCCAGGCGATGTCAAGGCAGTGCTTCATGAGCTTCACGAAGGAATCTGTGGAAGTCATGTCGGAGGAAGGTCTCTAGCCTTCCGGGCAATGAAGGAAGGCTATTGGTGGCCATGCATTCAAAAGGACTCCGCAGTATATGTTCGCAAATGCATGAAATGCCAACTTCACGCTCCTATAGTCTACCAGCCCGCCAGCGAATTAAAATCCCTGACCAGCCCCTGGCCTTTCGCCAATGGGGAATGTACATCGTGGGACCACTGCCCACCGCTGCCGGCAATCGCAAATACCTGTTGGTTGCAACTGACTACTTTACCAAGTGGATCGAGGCAGAACCACTGGCGAACATCCGAGATGCTGACATGATAAGGTTCGTATGGAGGAATATAATCACTCGATTTGGAATCCCCAGAACCATCATCACTGACAATGGAACACAGTTCGAGAGTGGCCCTTTTCAGGACTTCTACAACGAACACGGGATCAGGCACCACTTAAGCTCGGTGGCCTACCCTCAAAGCAATGGACAAGCTGAAGCTTCCAACAAAATAGTGATCACTGGATTGAAGAAGCGGTTAGAGCGAGCCAAATGTGCATGGGCAACCGAGCTACCGCATATCCTATGGGCATACAGAACGACTCCTAGGCTAGCAACAGGAGAAACACTATTCTCACTAACATATGGTATGGAGGCAATCATCCCACTAGAAGCGGGATTGCAAACAATGAGATCCGACCTTGTGGAATAAGGCCACAACGATGAGGCTTTGCTCGCTGAACTCGACCTGGCCGACGAGCGCAGGGAACTTGCCCTAATGAAACTAGCGAGCTATCAGTAACAACTCGTGAAGCACTACAACAAAAGGGTCAACCCAAGGAGATTCAAAGTTGGGGACTATGTTCTAAGAAAGGTATTGGGCAACACAGTGAAGCCATCAGACGGTAAGCTGGGCCCAAACTGGGAAGGACCTTATAAGATAATTAGAGACGACTTGCAAGGTGCCTATCATTTGGAAACGATGGAGGGACGGGAGATACCACGAGCATGGAACGCAGCTAATCTCAAGAAATTCTATTTTTATGAATTCTATTATTAAATCTTTTATTGTATTCGTTATGTGAAAGGACAGTTCATTTCCCATTTAACTAATGAAAATCTCTCAGTTGATCACTCCCTAGTTAGTAACATTTATATTTTATTACACATCCCTTCCAAATCACAAGCATAATGGTCGAGATAGCAGGGGAACACCCCTCCTCAGGTCATCGTCATGAAGCACGATAGACCTCTTAGCATTGCCCTTGGAAATATATGAAGCCCTACAGAGTATTCTTAGGCATCAAACATACTTTGGTTAATCAAAATCCTGATCGGATGAAGACATCCAATACCAGGTGTGTCCTCGCCAATTGCCCTACTTAGGCCTAAGGGAGTGTGACGACACAACCTAAAAGGTAAAGTGAGGGCACAATGGTATTCTTGCATTATACTGGACTGGGGGGACACTCGCATGACAAAATAAAGATTGGATGAACACGTTTAGTCGGCAAAATTGCCCAAAACGCGAACTTTTCGTTAATCCTTTATATTTACAAACAATGATAATACATGTTTAGTCGGTGAAGCTCGCCCAAAGAATTTACATTATCAAAAAGAAAAAGAATAACAAAATCTCAAGGAGGTGGAAGCCTCCGAGCAAGATAATCAGCAACTTTAGCTCTCCATCCATCATCAAGAGCGGGGGCTAGCTCTTCCATGACCTCATTTGCGTCCAACTCCAATAGTTGTCGGGGAATAGCATCAATGTGGATCCATCGATCATCCTTCCTGAATGGATTGGGCATCAGAGTGGAGGAAGACATCTCGTGTCGATACCATAACATCGAGTTCCTCGGGACCTGCAGCTCTCTCAGGGCACTCAACCACCCTCTGATGAAAGAAAGTTCTTCGAACTCTGATAGTCTCGTGGGAGCATCCAGCCAGCCCTGATCATAGCCATCAGACCACACTTGGCGAGGGACCTTTTTGAATAGATGCCGCAGTCGGGAAACATCCCTCTGGATCCCAGCAGCAATTACATAAGCTCACCGAACATCGTCGCACAGCTCCCCAATCTCCCGCTGTTCGACGGCTTCCCTCTTCCTACCCCTGGCACTCCTTCCAGCACGCGGGAGGGGAGGCCGAGCAGCTCGCGACGAAGAAGAGCCTTGCAGGACTATTGGAATGGTGCTCGGTGAATGCTCCTTAAGCTTCGAGACCTCCCGCCTCGGGTCTTCATTCTCCTGCTGCAGGAACTCCCCAACTTGGTTAATCTCGGTGGCCTCCAGTAACTTTGCTCTCAGTGCACTAACTTCTTCTTGTACCGAGGCACCGATTTCTTCCATTTCCTGTAGCCTATCCTTCAGCTTAGCCACCAGCTCGGATTGCTCCTTATATTTCTAATTCCTAAAGCTAAGTGACTTACAAAGTCTAACAAAGGCCTGGCGAACAGCAGGTCTTGCATTAGGACCAAGAGTCCTACCCAGTTGGGAGGTAGCAGGAATATAGTCATCAACCAACTACAAGTAAAATAAAGAAAAGAGAAAGAGATCAGCATAAACAAAAATGAAGCCTTTTCATTAATAAGGAACGAGGTTACATCAGATTGAAAAAGAAAAAATTACAAAGAAGCCCTATCAATTAGCAACCTCGGGTGGCCCAGAGGTGGATGGTCCCTTGTCCTTATCAACATCAGCAGGGGCATTACCCTCTGTAGGGGTATCCTCTGTCCTCTCAACCAAAGGAGCGTTGGCAGGAGTCACCTGAGAGACAGAATCAGTGCCTTCGGCAGTTGGGGCAGGGCCCTCATCTACGACTGGCCTCGGCCTGGATCGTGCTCGTCAAAGAGTGGGGATGCAACATCCACCCCAGCAGCCACGAGAGCCTTATTCCACCATTTCTTGAAGTTCAGACGATTGATATAGCCTATCTGAACTTCAGCATCCTCATACGCAGCAGCCCAACCAGAGTTGTACGAGTCCTCCTTAAGGGTGGATGCCTAAGCTTTCTCTGCCTCCAGTTACTTGGCCAGAACCCTGTTCTTCTCTGCAAGGTCCAGCTTGCTCGTGCACATCAGATCATAAGCCTTACTCAGCTTGCCCAGCTCCCTGACTACATCATATCTCTCGCGAGCAGAATTGATAAGGGCCAGGTCAGATAAAACTCAAGATGCATTAGTAGCCTTCAGGTCGGCCTCCAGCTGAGAGCCCCTGGCTTCTAGAGAAGATTTTTGTTGTTCCAGCTCACCATTCCTCCTCACCAGCTCGTCGCGAGAGCGATAGAGCACGGTGAAGTCGGTCACAAACAGCAAAGAATAAAGAAGAAACCATCAAGACTTGTTAAAAGAAATTGAGAATTAGAAGAGAACTTTATCAAGGCAAGCCTCTGGCTAGCTTGCAGAACCATTTGATCGGACCCAAACGCCCTCTGGCGATCCACAGGAAGGACTGCTCTCTCGAGCAGTGCATGGGCTAGCTGAGGAGAAGTGGCCACCGAAGCCCCCTCAGGCAAGGCGGATACTGGGACTAGGGCTTGACCTATTTTGGTCCTCGATTCCATCTTCCTCCTCTCCTCCACTTTCTTCTTCTCCTCCACCTTCCTCCTCTCCTCCTCCTTTTTCCTCTCCCTCTCTCTCGCCTGCTCCTCCTATCTCCTCTTCTTCTCTTGCTCCTAAGAAGAAGGCCGAGAACCAGTAGCTATGACCCCAGGTGCAGACTTCAGTTTCTTGGACCTCTATGCAAGGAGCACATCATCATCATCGTCATCATCTCTGATCAAATTCTTCCTAGGAGGCATCTCTTCACCAGAACTGTTGGAAGTGCTCGACGATCCCTGAGCTTCAGAATTCTCCTCAGAATTAGAAGAACTTCTACCGACAGAGCTCCCTCCACCAAGATTACCGATAGGCTCACTTTCAGAGCTCCTCTCCTCTTCGTCCAACTGGATTAGCTCGGCAGTAGTCTCTTCGAGGGAAGCAAACTCTGGAACACTGTCCACATGTCGTGCTATAAAGCTGGAGCCTACGTTCTTAAACTCTAACAAGAAAGCAACAGATCTAGGATGCTCGTCGTCACCCAAAGGCTCTCTGATGTTCCAAGCTTTAACCAACTCAGAAATTCGGACCTCGCTAAGAGCAGGCTCCACGTTCCTTGACCTCGCTGTAAAAGAAAACGTGGAAAGGAGTTAAAAAAGTCATAAGTCAGCATAGATTGAAGCAACAGTACAAATATCTACCTATATATTCGTCCCCATAAAAGGGAACAGTGAATCTTTCAGACCTTGACCCTTCAGATTGGGGAGGGAACTGCCAATTCCTAACAAGAAAACCTTCCTGCCAGTAGTTCTTATGGGAATCAGGTAGATTTACTACCAATACCCTATTAGGGCTCCTAGCTTTGAGGTACAGGACACCTGCACTAGTTCGAGAGAAGGAGTAACAAAAGTAGACCTCGGCAAGCCCTAACCTTGTGTCATACAATCGATTTATCCTATGCACGTCGTTCACTATTTACCATACATTGGGCGAACATTGTGCAGGTACGATACTAAAATAGCTAAAAAAATGCAAAAACAGATCATTAGGGGGAAAAGTAAGTCCCCCTGGGAAAGAAACAAAGCATGAATCCAGTGGGCATCCTCTATATCCCTAACGTTCCTAGGAGGTGAGGCACAACACTCAATCTCCACCCACTCAAGAATTTTGTAGAATTTTCTAAATTCCGAGATTGACCTATTTCCAATCTTCGCCATTGGAAAATGCAAGAAAAGATACAAACCAAAGAGAAAATGCAAAGGGCACGAGAGACTTACAAGACAGAAGATCGGGTCAAATGACGAAGAAGCAATGAGAATGAAGATCGAAAGTAGAAGGTACGAAGCGCAAGAGTTCTCAGAAGATAGAAGAGTGCTGAAAAAGCTGAAACGACGAAAAGAACTGAGCCTTATTCCAACAAACCTTCAAAATCTAATCATATCGCACAGTAAGCGAAGCGGCTGCAAATCGACTCTACAGCTCCCGAGGAATTGCAACATGACTATTATGGCTAATCATTTAAATCTACTGGGCCCACATGCATGGCACAACAAATTTAGGGGCAATTGTGGGTACCCAAAAATTAGTATTATAGGCCTGGACGAGTAGCCCAGCCCTAGCGGCCCAAAGTCCAGTCCCCTCATCTTTTGTATTGATCTGATTTCCCCACGACCCAATGAAGGGAAGTTATAGGGGAGCACGATCCCATGGAGGGAAGTTATAGGGAAGATGGTTAATAAGGAGGAGCCCATCATCTCCACTAGCTAACATACACATATATAAATTAAACCCTAGGTCCGAGGTAAAGGACAAGTTGTATTCTCTGTACTCATGCTCCAGAATATTGAGAAACAATATTGACTGCACCACCGTGGACGTAGGCACATCTTTGCTGAACCACGTACATCCGTTGTTGTGTGATTGGTGTTTTATTTTCTTTGGTCTTTCTTGGTCATTACTTCTCTCATATTTATTTGTGTTGCACAATCATTATCTCCACACAACCCACCACTCTTTGGTATTACCCACCAAATTTATTTCAGATACAACTGCGGAGAGAGAAACATTGGAAACATCGTCGAATAATGCATCAACTTCTGTCATGTTGGCTTGTGGTGCTTTCTTCTTGAAGTTCTCTTATTTTTTCGGCTTGCGACAATCCTTGGCCCTACGACCTTCCTTGTTGCAATTAAAACATTTTCCTTTGAACTTCTTAGCACTGCCTTGTTGACTTGTGCCTTCATTTTTGTGCTTCCTCTTTTTATTGAATTTTTGTCCATCCTCAACAATATTTTATTTTGTAGACATAGCATGGTTGTTATTTTTCTTTTCAGATTTATGATTATCTTCTTATATCTTTAACCGAATAATTAAATCTTCAAGTCCCATTTCTTTTCGTTTATGCTTCAAATAATTTTTGAAATCTTTCCAAGAAGGAAGTAATTTTTCAATTACCGTAGCAACTTGAAATGTTTCACTTATGACCCTATTTTCAGCAAGTATTTCATGAAAGATTAATTGAAGCTCTTGTAATTGTCTTATGACAGTCTTTGAATCAATCATTTTATACTCGAGAAATCTACAGACCACGAATTTTTTCAAGTCGGCATCCTCGATTTTATATTTTTTATACAAAGACTCCCATAACAATTTAGCAGTTTTGATTGGACTATATACATTATAAAGTGTATTGTCCAATCCATTAAGGATATAGTTGTTGCAAATAAAATCTGAATGCTTCCATGCTTCTACAGCTAGCAAAGTTGTCTTATTCATTTCATTTTCATTAACCACAGGAGCTTCTTCGTTAATAAACCTCGCAAGATTAATGGTTGTTAAATAGAACAACATCTTTTGTTGCCAACGTTTGAAATCAAGTACCATTAAACTTTTTGGGTTTTTCTCCATGAGTTAAATGATTCGGAACGGTAGTAGAAATACTAACCGCCACATCGTTTTGAGGAACAAACATCACATTTTCATAGGATTCAGTAGCCATTATTCTGTTATTGAATAACACAAAACCAATTTATGAAATGTATATAAATTTTTTTCAAAATTAAAAAATTGTAGGAAAAAGAGATATTCAATGTGAACATGTTTTAATATGTATATAAAATAGGCAAAAATTACCAATCTAATTTTAATTAAGAAAGATATATTTATTTAGTGAAAACACATTATATATATATATATATATATTCTGTCTTAAGATTGTTGTTTACCGGATTACGTAAAAATAATATATCACTAAATAAATAAACAGTAATTAAAGTTAATTAATTAATTACTCTAGAAAAACATAAACAGTAAGGGGAGTCAAGAATAACATACAATTTGTGATTGAAACAATCACTTGTACAGGTTTGACCGAGTCTAAAGTTGAACTATCTCTCCTCAAGACATAATACGCCCCTGCTACGGTGCTGACGGCAAATTCAACGGGAGTCTGCCTCCCAGGATGAAACGGTCAATGAATGTTACAAGAAGCACTTGAGTGCAACAGTCCCACGAACCAAAAATGGTGAATCTCTTAAGTAGTAAGAAGGGAACATGGACAGTAGTAGGGAATTCGGGTAGATTTTCTAATCTTTTAAATGGACTGCATATGGTCCTTTTTATAAATGGTGAAGGGACCCGGGCACAGGCACGGGCCGGGAAGGACGAACGACAGCGGTGCGCCCTCCTATGGGCTTTTGGCCTAAGCTCAACACATGCATTATGTTGGCCATCTCCCCTTAAAAGAGTTGAGATAGCCCAAGGCATCCAAGCCTTAGTCCCATAACTTGGGTATATTAACTCTAAGTATTTTTACCACTTTTCCAATATGGGACAAACCCATTTAACTATGTTACACCATTTAGCATAAACTCAAATGGGTCACTTTGAGTCCAAATTTTTCATTCATTACTTCACTATTTTGAACAAGTGAGTATACCAAATTAATCTCCTTGCTATAAGGAACACATTGGTACTAAGACACATCACTTTTAACATATGTATCTTAATTAAAATTGACTCTAAAGTTTGACCTAATAAGCAAGCATTTAATAAAATATACAATATGATTTTCAATTGTTGGCTCTATGAATTTGTTTAAATCTTGAACTTTTGTTTGATCCATTACCATCACCTTGCTTTTATAGATTGGTAGCATGAAATCCTCGCTATCCAATCTATCCAAGTATCCATCGAGCATGTAATGATGTACTTTTAGATTTTATGCACCTTCTTCAGGTGTGGAATACATACTTGATTGAATGTCTGTAACCATAATTCTGAATGAGAGAACTAACGAACTTTTAAAACAATTTCTAATTTAATATTTTTCATAATGAAACTAAGTCTTCAAGTTCACTTACCTTTACTTAATATAACTAGACAATGCAAACTTGAAATCACTTCCCTCTTCAGTCTTCATCACCAGACATGTGTGAATGATCCAACACATAAACATTCAGTTTTTCCCCCGCCATCACAATAATGAAAGATGTCGTGTGCATGGTATCTAAATTATTCATCTATTCTATATTTTCCTTAAAATATCTATTTGTCCTATGTATGAGGTGTTGTTTATATGTTTTATGTATTTTAATCAAACATTTACTCATTCTCTTATAGAATCTAGAAGATCTTTTTCCTTGTATTATTGGGCATGAGGATACAAGAGTGATGATGAATGATCGCAAGAGTCGTTGCTTAATTAATGGAACTCCAATGTATGATTTCATTAGAACATCAACATTTAGTCAGTACATTAGTGTCCATAATGCAAGTGTTTCGAAGATTGATCCCAAAAGCTCCATTAGAGAAAGTGTGCCTTCTTGGTTGTGGTGTTCCAAATGGTAAGAAACTTTTACTTGTAATATTATGGATTTTGTATTCTATTCGTATATTATAGAGGGTTGATTTTGTTGCCCAGATTATACTCAAGAGGGGGTGAATTGAGTTTTTACAAACTTTAAGTCAAATTAAGATTTCAAAATAATATTAAATTTAAATCACTTAGACAAATTTCAGATTAATAAAACTATAGAGAATAAATTTAACAATATCAAATAAATGTAACCAACTAATTTAAACAACTAGAAATGCAAATTTTAACACACTAGGAATATTAATTTAATTTTCGTATTTAATATTAAGTGATATTCTAAAATTAATTATTTAATTCAAAAATAATTATTTTAACCTTAAAAATAATTTAGTCAAATTTCGGAATTAATTTATTTGCAAGATAGTGTGCTGAAAATATTAACTCAAGCATGCATGTGCAAATAAATAAATAAAGGTGCGAAAAATAAATGACACCGAAATTTAACGTGGTTCGGCCAAATCCCGGCCTACGTCCACGCGCCTAGAGCCCCCGTCTCCTTTGCGCTTCACTAAACCTGATCCACTTGCGGGTAGGATCAAACCACCGCGTACAACTGTTTGCAAGCTAACTCCGAGCTTCAAACCCCGTGGCCCACTTGCGGGTAGGAACCAATCACCGGTACAAACCGAAGCTTCAACAAAGCTTCACAACAAATCTGAATTTTTGTAGTACAGAATAAAAAACTGAAACTCCTTAAAATACAATTTGTAATCTGAGTTTCTCCTTCTTGAATCAGACTTCAATAAATGATGTTGAAGTAGGCACAAGTCTTCTTCTTCAACGATTGAGCAGATGATAAAATTAATTGCTCTCTTGAATGTGTAGCTGAGTAGTAAAATAAGTTCTCTCAATAAGTCTTTCTCATATTTTCATTCAAGTCTTTTTTTTTTTGCTACATCAATGCAGCTCTCACAGTTTTTAAATGTGTCTTGAAAAACTAGTTGTTAGACACATGCATTTTGAGCATTTAATGCTCCTGATTTTCTGAGATGGTGTTGCTTCAAAATGATCTTCAAGTCTGATACACAGATGTTCATTTTTTATCTTCTCAGTATCCTCATTTGAATATATTTGGATCTGCAAAAAATATTAGTCCACATGCAAATAGAAATATCTGATATGTAAAGGATATGTAGATTAAGGTACATTTTTCTGCAGGTCTATGATGTCATAGACGGAAGTCTATTCCTATAACTGGTATAGCAGCAAACCAAATCCATACAATATCTATTATGACACAAGCACATGACTTGACAAGAGAGGCCTTGCGCGGGGCCCAAGGCTGTCAGACGAAAATAATAAGTCTCTAAGAAAGTGGGTATGGGTTGAGACATGACAAGAGAGAGAGGAAGTACACGCAGCATTTAGACATATATATATATATATATATGTGTGTGTGTGTGTGTGTGTGTGTGTGTGTGATCATTCGTACAAAAAAGAAAGGAACGGCACGGCGTCAACTCAGCGTGTAAAAGCCTAGAACAGTAGGCAGAGTGATATGCGGGTACAGTTTTAGCTATGACAGCTTTTTCTTGGTTTAAAAAATGGTTTCAAAAAAAATCTTCTGCACAAGAGAAGTGATGAAAATAGCCGTGGGATTTTAAAAGAAACTGCATGAGCCACTTTGTTTTTTTTTTGTCCGTCAAGACTGAAAGTTGTAACAGGTCTATACTACCAAAACCAAAAAGGACGAAAGCAATAAGGGAAGGTATGGTTACAAGGCTATGGACGAAAGATCAGACAAGTCCTGTACCAAATTTGTGTA
This sequence comes from Sambucus nigra, assembly GCA_949130495.1. Classification (NCBI taxonomy): domain Eukaryota; kingdom Viridiplantae; phylum Streptophyta; class Magnoliopsida; order Dipsacales; family Adoxaceae; genus Sambucus; species Sambucus nigra. Next base: position 342,352,119 of record OX422207.1, on the reverse strand, counting down.
TGGCCGAAAGCTTAGATAGGTCCTGTACGAAATCAGTGTCGCCAACTACACAGGCTATAAGCCATGACCATAAGTGTATAAGGATTTTCTGACAGAAATAAAAAAATCCGAACAGATATATGTAAAAGGATTTTCGGACAGATATTAAAAGATAATTTCGGACAAGAAAAAGTAGATTTCGGTCAGATATTTTCGTAAAAAAAAAATTAATTTTATTAATAAATTCTGAAAATCATTTTAAACAAAGTTCCACCAATTATACTAAAAATTTATTTTCAGTAAAAATAATGTAATTTCATTTTTAGAAAATTATTTATGCTCACAATTAATTAGTCACACAATTTACTATCACAGATCAAGAAATGTGCATGTGTGCCTAATATGTCAAGTGCAAATGTGCACCACACGTGAATACCTTTTCTCAGATATGTCATTGAGTAGAGTCTAGGCGTACTGAGTCATGAAAATAAAACTTAAACATAAACAGATATAACTCACTCAGAATAGATATGTAATAAATATATGTATATCATGGTGTATAAACAAGATTATACAATAATAAATATCTATAGAATAACCTAATAAAAATATGTTTGGAATCATCAAAATCAATATATTAAGTTAAACTAAAATGTATATTAATTAAACTAATTTAATTAATTAGGGATAAAATACATTTTCGTTACCAATCTCCCCCTTTTTTATGATGACAAACAATGATTCACAAAATTCATAAAATGTAATATTAAGCACAAATAGTGAATCATGAATATTTCTCCCCCTTTGACATTATCAAAAAGATATTTCATATAAATCGAGTGTCATGAATAAAATGCAAAGCTCCCCCTATAAAAAATAATACAAGAATGGGATATAACCAAAAATTTGTAAGGGACATATGTGAATACCATGAATTTTCATTAAGCACATATTCAACATATTATTCTCACATAACATGTATTTGATTCAAGAGATAGATAGGAATAACATCAAATAATGCATAAGTCACAAAAAAATGATAAATGATACCAATTGTTGTAGTTACACACAAATCGTGCGTTGCACACAATAGTTCCTCGGAACAACTTTTTACGCAAAACTAGGAATCACAACTCAATGTTCTCAAATAATGTAAATATGAGAGATATATTAATGTGCATAATTAACTCTCTCTCTAATGTAATAAAATTGCAATGTATAAATTTTCAATAGGCGCAATATCAATTGATGTGTAAATCCTCATGATAGAATAAACGTTTAAGCACACAACATGAAACATTTCATAACTCGATGTGTTCAAATAATTTGAATTAAGCACATAACATGAGTTAGAAATAGCAAAAAAGATATATAGCATTTTTGCTCAAGCTTTGCCGTTTTCAAGATACGAGCTAAAACTCTCGGAATAATCAACTAAATTGCAAAATCCATAACAATATATCAAAGTTATGATCAAGCATTTTTCGAACAAATAATCAAACAAATTTCAATAAACTTTTATCTCCCCCTAAGGGATACCAATGAAGGCAAATATGCATATAACAAATATGGTGCATCTATTTCATGAGATAAACTATTATTAAAACATTGACTTCGTAAAATCATTTTTGAAAAGTCACACAAGTGATATCAATTGTTGATCATGTTATTTCTCAATTTAAACATACATAACACAAATGTTACTATCTTCCAAAAAATATTCATTAGGAATGTTACGAATATTCAAATGATGGCACTAATCATGTATTATGCAATAAAACTAACTCATAGAGATTAACATGTTCATATCATCAAAATCAATGAGTGAATGTTACAATATCAACATGTAGCTCATGTGACTAATAAATTTTAAAAGGACATTTTCGTTTTAGATTTATAATCAATAAAATCATGAATTTATCCAATATCATTTTTCATAAAAAATATATCAAGATGTAATTAATGTATATGAAATTTTCTTATAAAATAATGATCAAAATCAAATATATGGTATAATAAAGAATCATAAAAAATAATGAATATACAAATTCATATGTGAATACTAAATAATCAATTAACACGCTCATGTGTTATAACAAATATTCTTATGCATGGAAATATCAATTATGAAATAAATCATTAATAAACATATGATATTTAAATTCAAGAAAGGTGCTCCTTACCACCTTACCAATACCAAAGATATATAAGCAACTTCTTCCAAGTGTGGCATTTTCAACATTAGGCAATGATACTAAAAATTTGTAATATGACCAAATCATATGCCTTGAAAATCCACATTCCTTCTCAAAATGCAACCTACACAACTTTGAAAATTTTCTCTTTTGGTACCCAAAATGTGTGAGGTCCATAGGGGTTAGTATACATCTTGGTTCCTTTTGGAATCCATTCAAATTTTCTTTTTCTAAATTTATATGGACACAAATTTGAAAAATGTGTGTGTCTACCACAATATGTGCATAGATAATTAGAATGACTAGATGAGGCATCAAATTTCAATAACTTTGAATAAGTCTTTTTCTCATTTCCTTCATCATATCCTATACCATTATTATTAAATCGAATCCTTTGTGTCTCAACAATTTTATGAAAATATTCATTTCCTTTTGTAAAAGTGTCAAATAATTTCTTTAAATATTCAATCTCCCTTTTTAACTCAATATTTTCAATTTCAAGAGGAGCAGTGACAATAACAGATTTTTCCTTTTTCAAGGATTTAATTTCATTTTCCAAAGATTCATTTTCTAATTTCAACTCATCAAAATCATTTGACATATAATCATATTTAGTTGAAACTAATGAATGAGACTTCTTAAGTTTAATATATTTATTTTTAAGTTCTTCAAAGCTTTCACATAATTCATCAAAAACATCTTGTAAAACTTCATAATCATTAATTTCATCATTATCACTATCACTAGAGTTAGGGTTAGAGTGTACCCCATTTTCCATTGCCATGAAACATAGATGAGAAACTTCATTTTCATTCGAATCTTCATCGGAAGAGCTTGTGTCGGAGTCACTCCATGTTGTGGCTTTCAATGTCTTCTTCCCTTTCTTATATTTCGGACAATTAGGTGTGACACCCCGTCTAATAAAATACCGGGTGATAAGTCCTATACCAAATTAAAACAGGAATCTCAGTTGGATCATCCTTAGCATCACTGTCGAAATTTTTTTTTTAAAAACTTACTAACCACTTAGTATTCCAAAAACTGGTGCCAATTTTAACTTTTTAATTAAACAAAACAATACATGCGGAATTAAATATAAACCATCACACAACTTAATGAAAATAAACTGAATCATAATTACACAACATGCCGAATAAATCACCGGCCACCAAAGAAATAATTCAAATAAAAATATTCAATATCTGAAAATTGTACCGAGAAGTCTGGGCGACAAGCCCTAAATAAAACTGAAACTGATACAAGATTCCTACTCTAGGAATGATTGAAAGATGCGTCTAATCCAAACTCCTTCTATCATCCACATATGCCGCAGCTCCGTGTCCCTGGAATAGATTATAAATCCTGGCGTCCCTGTGGCTGGACACCTAAAAGGTTTTGAGAATAGTTTTATAGCAAGGGTTAGAACCCAAAACATTTTGAAAATATTTAGCAAGTGAATTAACTGCAGTAATATAAAATGCATGAATGCGCTTCATATTTAAGTTAGTGTCGCACTCCCTTGAGGACATTCTCACCCCTCCACTATTGTGCACACCTACCGGTTACCTTAACCCCAGCTAGTTGTACTACCCCGTCCAACTAGTCCTGGTATAACCTTCCCTTGCCATACTACTCTAACCCAAGTATAATGATTCTTGAATTATAAGTTATTTCACAATTAACTTAATTAATTCCTCTTATATAGCAGCATATAACCGTGTCACAAGTTATATAAAATACATACATCACACACTGTATTATTCCCACAAATAATTAACTTAATTAATTTCCCATTAATTAACTGTATATAACTGTAACCCGAGCTATATAAAGTAAATACATCACACACTGTATTATCACCTACATATAATATTTACTACCATATTATATGTACCTTTACTAACAACCACACATATATCATACGTATATCCATCCTTCCGAGTATACCCTCACCGGATGATTTCCTCTAGAATGCTATCTCACTAGGTGTGCTCACAAAACCTAGTTTCCCCAAGTTAGAATCGCTCCCCAACTTGGACCAAAATATAAACGAAGAGGAGGCGGTCATATTCCTTCCCTGAAAGTGATAGAAATCCCTCACCCATATATACCAGATGCTATGACCTGGGGATATATTCGCCCTACTCCTCAAGCTAGGGGATTCACCCACATCGCGCAACCTCCCTTGATAGCATTAGAGTATATAAATTTAATAAATATCTAATCACTGATATATAGTATCACGCAAAATAAATACACGTATATATATACTATCACGACACCATATATATATAATATAAATTCCGGCTTTACCGTATACTCAAAATCCCGTATACTTCCTGTAATTTAATATCACACAATATATACACACACATATATATATATATATACTATCACTACACCGCATATATATAATATAAACCCCGACTCTACCTTGTACTCCAAGTCCCGTACACTGCCTGAAATTTCCTGAGTCTGTGGCCCGACTCAATGTAGCTAATTTACTCACTTAATAATTTATCGTCTTCCCGAGCCTATGGTCCGACTCTAATAATTTTAACTCAATCTTTAACTTATATAATACTTTCTCCGAGTCTATGGTCCGACACCAATTAAATTAATTGACACACTTATTAACTTAATACCTTCCCGAGTCTATCACCCGACTCTAATTAAATTAATTAACACACTTGTTAATTTAATGCCGTCCCGAGTCTATCGTCCGACTCTAATTTAATTAATTTACCCATTAATTAATCAACAAAAATCCGAGTCTGTGGTCCGACTCTAATATAATTAATTATCACATTAATTAATAAGTACCCATCACGAGTCTACAATCCGATTCTGATTAAACTAATTATCCCACCCATTAATTTAATCATACCCGAGTCTACAAACCGACTTTAATTAAATTAATTAATACCCTTATTAATTTAATATTACCCGAGTCTACAATCCGACTCTAACTAAATTAATTAACGCATTTATTAATTTAATAACTTGGTGTCACCCAACCATTATCCCCAGACTCACTTACTTGGTTCGTATCTTAATATTTCCTGAGTCTATATCCCGACTCTAAATTACTTAGTTTATATCCAAACTTAATTCACTACCTTGGGTCGCTTTACCAATATACTCGGATTCACTCACTTGATCCGTACCTCACTATTTTGGAATAAAGTCTCTCAATTTTATCCGTTAAATGTCCCACATAAATTCATCCTAGTCCCAATTACTTTCCCCCATAATTGCTAGGAATATTTGTTTCACAATTATTTACCACTAATAATTGTATGGAAATTATTTTATAATTAATTCCCCCTTATACTTCACCCAAGGCCGAACTGCCCAGAATTTCCCATCGTCGATCGATCGATGCCCCCGATCGATCGATCGACCCCTTCGTTACAGCTCTTCTTTCCCCCTGTTTTCCACCATTAACGAATTTTAAGGTTTTTAAACCATAATCTACCTCTAATTACATCATCCCATCATCTACACATGGTTAATCCACATCATATTCATCATAGAGATCATTAAGATAATCAACCCCTCTAATTATCTCATAATTTTCGAAATGGGCCTTTCTCCATAAAATTCAATTATCTGTTTTAAATCCAAATTTCCAGATTCGATTTCCACTCTTTTATGTTCTGGATTTCTCGTTCAAATCATATATACATATTCAGATATCAATCACCCATCTAAATCTTACTTTGAATCTCATTCAAGTATTTCAAAAACAAAAAACCCCATTTTGTACCCATTTACACCCAAAAACGAATTTTCATACCCACATCACCATGATATGAATTGATTATCATGCTTTAAGAATCAAAACAGTTAACCACTTCCCTGAAAGTGTTCGTAGTGTCTGATTCCGTTGGCGTAGTCCCTCGATTTGGCTCCAAAATCCTCAATTTGGCTTTTGCTAACTTTCCCCCAATTTCCCTCTCAAGCCCTAGGCTTAAATTTGTGATGGCTGCTGATTTCCTAATCTCCCCATTAGGTTAAAAACCCTTAATCCCGTTTTTCACCTAATGGGCTTGATTAAAGTGGCCCAACTCACCCCGTGTGGGCCCGGCTATGCCCAAAATTACCCCGAGACCCAATTACTACCCCCGGGTACTCTTTTTTGACTATCTCGACCCATCCGGACTCAACCGCGCACTTAGAATTGACATCCGAATTAATTTATAAAATCCTTATCTCACACCCAATTTTGTCTATACCGACTCCCGGTTGGGATAAGTGTTTACCCCGTCATTAATACTCGAAATGACGCGATTAAATTATTACTATTCACTTAGTAAATAAATTTTCCTAAATATTAACCATTCACTCCCCGGTTAATATTTAAATATATATATATAGTGGCATAATTAATTTAATTAAAATTACAACACACAAGTAATTTAAAATTCCCGAATTAATTAAATATTAATTGTACAAAAATACGGGGTGTTACATACTTCCCCCCTTACAAAGGAATTTCGTCCTCGAAATTAAGATAAACCTAGTGTTCCAATATTCACATATTACTCACTAGTCATGTGCCTCCAAGCCCGCTATATCTATCCCATCCGCTTCTAACCATACGTTACACAAGTATGTATTTAAACTTAACCAGGGCACCCATACACCCTATACCCTATACCCGTGCTTAACCGCACAAAATTTGTCTTAATTAACCCGGGTGCCCATACACCCTATCCCCGCACTCTACCGCACGAAAGTTACCCGACAATGCTAGTCGTAACCCGTAATATAACTTCGAACCCGTAGTCATATCACATATACATATATTTACTTATATAATTACTGCCCGAGTACTCAACCCATGCTACGTCCAACTATCTCCCCATAAATACTTATCTCCCAACACAAAAGAATATACGCTTACCCTTATGCTACCAAAGACAACATAATACCGCGCCCTTACTACCACTAGTCCTTGCGCAAAATAAACCCCGAGCTATCTCTCTTTGCTCGAAAATCAATTCAACCACCCTGATTCACTTCATTAAACATCCCCACTTACCGGGATAAAATGTGAGAACACAAAACCTCACTATGTGTCTTCGGACCACGCAATACAACATATATACATCCACATATATATAGGCTATACGCCCTCTCCGGTGATACCTAGTACCCACCATACCCTGGTGTCGCGGACACCAAAATTTTAACTCCACTATCCACAATAGTTAAATTCCATCGCTATCCAGCCGACGTTTAAAAAGTATTATCAACCCTACTCCCATAATTCTCGAAAGTAGTAATTCCTAGCATAATTCAACAAATCACTCAGTGTACGCCTCCACTCTCCCATGAAGAACACTAAGGAACTCCGCTACCCTACGGAAGGTTTACCCACATGTTGTGGCTGCTACCGCCAACGCACCCACTAAGTTCGACTCACCTGTGAACTCTAGTGAAAAATAAGTCTTATAATGTGACATCCTCTTTGTCACTCAACAATATACCCCACGCCCCTAGGGTAAAATAATTACTTTTATACTCCAGCTGCAACGGTTGGTTCTCGATTTCGGGAGCAGCTTCTCCCTGCCCGAATGCACCCGTGAGTTGCTTTAGTGGCTGTACATCCAGGACCTCGTCCTGTAGTTGACCCTTGCCTCGCTTAAGGCAATATCTCTTCATGTGTCTCGCTTTTCCCACAAACGAAACACTTTCTAATATGTTCACCCTGCCGCTGATCCCTTCCATGCCAACCTTGTTGGAATTCCTGGCCATCCCGCCAATAACCTCCAGTTCTAGATCGTTTGGCATGATTTCCTTGCCGGAAATCCTTCCCTTGATCTCCCCCAGTCTACTGTTGGGATACCCCACTGGTATTGTTCCTTTCTGCCTCATCCGACTGGTTAATCCCCACTCCCTTCCCGCTTCCTTTCGCGTGGAAGCGATATTCCCAACAGTGCCGGAGTGTTGCGTTAATGACATCAGTATAACTCATTAATGTGGAATTACCAATTAAATGTTGTCTGATTCTCCAGACTAACCCATCCATAAACTTTGCTTCCTTTCTCTTTTCCTTGCTTACCTCATCCGGTAAAAATTTTGCCAATGTGTGAAATCTTCCTCGTAATCGACCACTGAATGGTCTCCCTTTGAGTCTCCTCACAAAATTTTCTCCTCATTTTGATCTCGACCGTTGAAGGAAAAATACTTGCGGTCGAACCGCACCCAAAACTCTGCAGTAGCTAGTGTGTCCCTTTCCTCAACTGTGGTGATCGACTCCGACCACTGTAGCACCGCTCCCACTAACTAAAAGTGTTTAGCATTTACTTTCGCACCCCATCACCATCTCCCAGGCATAGGTGATGTTGGATAACTCTCTTCCTTGACACGCTAGTACTACACCTGAACCCCATCGCAACTCTGGTGGGTTCCCGCTAAAATAACCTCTCTTTCTTGTTTCCACCCCGATGACCCCGCGTGAGTCTGAACATCCGGCGCCACTAACACTTGTGGCGGATCCCATGGAAAGTACCTTGTCGTTTGCGACTACCGTCGTTTCAATCGCCCGCGCCATTAGTTCGGTTACCTGTGCTGCCAAGATTGTCTTTGGCAGTTGCTGCCGTAACTCTTACTCCTGACGAGCCTCCCTCGTCTCACCTCCCCATGCTGCCCTAGCCGCTCTCCCTCTCATGGGCGTCATCTGGAATGAGAATCGAATTGTATGAGTTCACGTTCAAATATAAATTTTGCAGAAGAACGTATATGCGCATACGTATGAGAATACAATAATCCTATGATAGGGATCTATATCAAAGATTGCTAAGCCGAAGCGTGAAAAGCTGCACAGATCCTAAGGACACTAGAACCCGATGCTTTGATACCATCTGTGACACCCCGCCTAATAAAATACCGGGTGATCAGTCCTATAGCAAATTAAAATAGGAATCCTAGTTGGATCATCCTTAGCGTCACTGTCGAATTTTTTTTTTAAAAACTTACTAACCACCTAGTATTCCAAAAACTGGTGACAATTTTAACTTTTTAATTAAACAAAACAATACATGCGGAATTAAATATAAACCATCACATAACTGAATGAAAATAAACTGAATCATAATTACACAACATGCCGAATAAATCACCGGCCACCAAAGAAATAATCCAAATACAAATATTCAACATCTGAAAACTGTACCGAGAAGTCTGGGTGACAAGCCCTAAATAAACCTGAAACTGATACAAGATTCCTACTCTAGGAATGAATGAATGAATGATGCGTCTAATCCAAACTCCTTCTATCATCCACATATGCCGCAGCTCCGTGTCCCTGGAATAGATTATAAATCCTGGCGTCCCTGTGGCTGGACACCTAAAAGGTTTTGAAAATAGTTTTATAGCAAGGGTTAGAACCCAAAACATTTTGAAAATATTTAGCAAGTGAATTAACTGCAGTAATTTAAAATGCATGAATGCGCTTCATATTTAAGTTAGTGTCGCACTCCCTTGAGGACATTCTCACCCCTCCACTATTGTGCACACCTACCGGTTACCTTAACTCCACCTAGTTGTACTACCCCGTCCAACTAGTCATGGTATAACCTTCCCTTGCCATACTACTCTAACCCGAGTATAATGATTCTTGAATTATAAGTTATTTCACAATTAACTTAATTAATTCCTCTTATATAGCAGCATATAACCGTGTCACAAGTTATATAAAATACATACATCACACACTGTATTATTCCCACAAATAATTAACTTAATTAATTTCCCATTAATTAACTGCATATAACTGTAACCCGAGTTATATAAAGTAAATACATCACACACTGTATTATCACCTACATATAATATTTACTACCATATTATATGTACCTTTACTAACAACCACACATATATCATACGTATATCCATCCTTCCGAGTATACCCTCACCGGATGATTTCCTCTAGAATGCTATCTCACTAGGTGTGCTCACAAAACCTAGTTTCCCCAAGTTAGAATCGCTCACCAACTTGGACCAAAATATAAACGAAGTGGAGGCAGTCATATTCCTTCCCTGAAAGTGATATAAATCCCTCACCCATATATACCGGATGCTATGACCTGGGGATATACTCGCCCTACTCCTCAAGCTAGGGGATTCACCCACATCGCGCAACCTCCCTTGATAGCATTAGAGTATATAAATTTAATAAATATCTAATCACTGATATTTAGTATCACGCAAAATAAATACACGTATATATATACTATCACGACACCGTATATATATAATATAAACTCCGGCTTTACCGTATACTCAAAATCCCGTATACTTCCTGTAATTTAATATCACACAATATATACATGTATATATATATACTATCACTACACCGCATATATATAATATAAACCCCGACTCTACCTTGTACTCCAAGTCCCGTACACTGCCTGAAATTTCCTGAGTCTGTGGCCCGACTCAATGTAGCTAATTTACTCACTTAATAATTTATCGTCTTCCCGAGCCTATGGTCCGACTCTAATAATTTTAACTCAATCTTTAACTTATATAATACTTTCCCCGAGTCTATGGTCCGACTCCAATTAAATTAATTGACACACTTATTAACTTAATACCTTCCCGAGTCTATCACCCGACTCTAATTAAATTAATTAACACACTTGTTAATTTAATGTCATCCCGAGTCTATCGTCCGACTCTAATTTAATTAATTTAACCATTAATTAATCAACAAAAATTCGAGTCTGTGGTCCGACTCTAATATAATTAATTATCACATTAATTAATAAGTACCCATCACGAGTCTACAATTCGATTCTGATTAAACTAATTATCCCACCCATTAATTTAATCATACCCGAGTCTACAAACCGACTTTAATTAAATTAATTAATACCCTTATTAATTTAATATTACCCGAGTCTACAATCCGACTCTAACTAAATTAATTAACGCATTTATTAATTTAATAACTAGGTGTCACCCAACCATTATCCCCGGACTCACTTACTTGGTCCGTATCTTAATATTTCCTGAGTCTATATCCCGACTCTAAATTACTTAGTTTATCTCCAAACTTAATTCACTACCTTCGGTCGCTTTACCAATATACCCGGATTCACTCACTTGATCCGTACCTCACTATTTTGGAATAAAGTCTCTCAATTTTATCCATTAAATGTCCCACATAAATTCATCCTAGTCCCAATTACTTTCCCCCATAATTGTTAGGAATATTTGTTTCACAATTATTTACCACTAATAATTGTATGGAAATTATTTTATAATTAATTCCCCCTTATACTTCACCCAAGGCCGAACTTCCCAGAATTTCCCATCGTCGATCGATCGATGCCCCCGATCGATCGATCGACCCCTTCGTTACAGCTCTTCTTTCCCCCTATTTTCCACCATTAACGAAGTTCAATGTTTTTAAACCATAATCTACCTCTAATTACATCATCCCATCATCTACACATGGTTAATCCACATCATATTCATCATAGAGATCATTAAGATAATCAATCCCTCTAATTATCTCATAATTTTCGAAATGGGTCTTTCTCCATAAAATTCAATTATCTATTTTAAATCCAAATTTCCAGATTCGATTTCCACTCTTTTATGTTCTGGATTTCTCGTTCAAATCATATATACATATTCAGATATCAATCACCCATCTAAATCTTACTTTGAATCTCATTCAAGTATTTCAAAAATAAAAAACCCCATTTTGTACCCATTTACACCCAAAAACGAATTTTCACACCCACATCACCATGATATGAATTGATTATCATGCTTTAAGAATCAAAACAGTTAACCACTTGCCTGAAAGTGTTCGTAGTGTCTGATTCCATTGGCGTAGTCCCTCGATTTGGCTCCAAAATCCTCAATTTGGCTTTTGCTAAGCTTTTCCCCAATTTCCCTCTCAAGCCCTAGGCTTAGATTTGTGATGGGTGCTGATTTCCTAATCTCCCCATTAAGTTAAAAACCCTTAATCCCGTTTTTCACCTAATGGGCTTGATTAAAGTCGCCCAACTCACCCCGTGTGGGCCCGACTATGCCCAAAATTACCCCGAGACCCAATTACTACCCCCGGGTACTCTTTTCTGACTATCTCGACCCATCCGGATTCAACCGCGCACTTAGAATTGACATCTGAATTAATTTATAAAATTCTTATCTCACACCCAATTTAGTCTATACCGACTCCCGGCTGGGATAAGTGTATACCCCGTCATTAATACTCGAAATGACGCGATTAAATTATTACTATTCACTTAGTAAATAAATTTTCCTAAATATTAACCATTCACTCCCCGATTAATACTTAAATATATATATATATATTGCCATAATTAATTTAATTAAAATTACAACACACAAGTAATTTAAAATTCCCGAATTAACTAAATATTAAATGTACAAAAATACGGGGTGTTACATTAGGCTTAATGTGTCCAACTTCATCACAATGATAACATCTTGGTTCAGATTTGGATTGATGAGAATCATTGAATTCTTTTGAAAAATGTTTCTTTCTCCTTTCCTTGGCTTTCTTTTTGGAATTGAGATATTTTTTAAAATTTTTAGCCAATAGGGAAATATTATCATCATCATCATCGTCATCTTCACTTTCTATATTTTTGCTTAAAGATTTGAGAGCAATAATTTTGTTTGCTTTTGGTTTCTCATCATCAACAAATTCCTTAAGTTCCATTTCATGGGTGATTAAGGAACCCAATAACTCATCAAGAGAGATAGGTCTTTCTCGTATAGCTTCTTTGATTGCCAGCTTCTTTGTCATATAAGCAGATGGTAGTGACCTGAGAATCATGCCCACTAATTCAGAGTCAGTATAAGATTTACCAAGAGATTTAAGACCATTAATAATATTAGTGAACCTAGTGAACATATCAGAAATAGATTCATCAGACATCATCTTAAATAACTCATAATTATGAACAAGCATACTAATTTTATCTTCTTTAACTTGACTAGTTCCTTCATAAGTAACTTCTAGTCTATCCCAAATTTCTTAAGCAGATTCACAACAACAAATTCTGTTATACTCATTTACATCAAGTGCACAATGCAGAATATTCATAGCTTTAGCATTTATTTGAATTTTTCTAATATCAACATCATTCCATTCATTTTCTTCTTTATAAACATTTTCATCATTAACAGCTTTTATGGGGATATTAGGACCATTAATAATAACTCTCCAAACAGCATAATCATTTGATTGAATAAAATTTTTCATTCTATTTTTCCAATAGCTATAATTATTTCCTGAAAATAAAGGAGGTCTATTTATTGATTGACCCTCACCAAGAGATGACACAATAAAGTTTGCAATGGAACTTTAACTCTAAGATTGTTAAATCTAAAAATAAATAAGAAGAGCACTAGCTCTGATACCAATTGTTGCCCAGATTATACTCAAGAAGGGGGGGGGGGGTGAATTGAGTTTTTACAAACTTTAAGTGAAATTAAGATTTTAGAATAATATTAAATTGAAATCACTTAGACAAATTTTAGATTAATAAAACAATAGATAATAAATTTAACAATATCAAATAAATGTAACCAACTAATTTAAACAACTAGAAATGAAAATTTTAACACACTAGGAATATTAATTTAATTTTCGTATTTAATATTAAGTGATATTCTGAAATTCATTATTTAATTCAAAAATAATTATTTTAACCTTAAAACTAATTTTGTCAAATTTCGGAATTAATTTATTTGCAAGATAGTGTGCTGAAAATATTAACTCAAGCATGCATGTGTAAATAAATAAATAAAGGTGCGAAAAATAAATGACACCGAAATTTAACGTGGTTCGGCCAAATCCCGGCCTACTTCCACGCGCCTAGAGCCCCCGTCTCCTTTGCGCTTCACTAAACCTGATCCACTTGCGGGTAGGATCAAACCACCGCGTACAACTATTTGCAAGCTAACTCCAAGCTTCAAACCCCGTGGCCCACTTGCGGGTAGGAACCAATCACCGGTACAAACCGAAGCTTCAACAAAGCTTCACAACAAATCTGAATTTTTGTAGTACAGAAAAAAATACTGAAACTCCTTAAAATACAATTTGTAATCTGAGTTTCTCCTTCTTGAATCAGACTTCAATAAATGATGTTGAAGTAGGCACAAGTCTTCTTCTTCAATGATTGAGCAGATGATTAATTAATTGCTCTCTTGAATGTGTAGCTGAGTAGTAAAATAAGTGCTCTCAATAAGTCTTTCTCATATTTTCATTCAAGTCTGTTTTTTTTTTTTTTTGCTACATCAATGCAGCTCTCACAGTTTTTAAATGTGTCTTGAAAAACTAGCTGTTAGACACATGCATTTTGAGCATTTAATGCTCCTGATTTTCTGAGATGGTGTTGCTTCAAAATGATCTTCAAGTCTGATACGCAGATGTTCATTTTTTATCTTCTCAGTATCCTCATTTGAATATATTTGGATCTGCAAAAAATATTAGTCCACATGCAAATAGAAATATCTGATATGTAAAGGCTATGTAGATTAAGGTACATTTTTCTGCAGGTCTATGATGTCGTAGACGGAAGTCTATTCCTATAACTGGTATAGCAGCAAACCAAATACATACAATATCTATTATGACACAGGCACAAGACTTGACAAGAGAGGCCTTGCGCGAGGCCCAAGGCTGTCAGACGAAAATAATAAGTCTCTAAGCAAGTGGGTATGGGCTGAGACATGACAAGAGAGAGAGGAAGTACACGCAGCATTTAGACATATATATATATATATATATATATATATATATATATATATATATATATATATATATATATATATATATATATATGTGTGTGTGTGTGTGTGTGTGTGTGTGTGATCATTCATACAAAAAAGAAAGGAACGGCATGGCGTCAACTCAGCTCAGCGTGTAAAAGCCTAGAACAGTAGGCAAAGTGATATGCGGGTACAGTTTTAGCTATGACAACTTTTTCTTAGTTTAAAAAATGGTTTCAAAAAAAATCTTCTGCACAAGATAAGTGATGAGAATAGCCGTGGGATTTTAAAAGAAACTGCATAAGCCACTTTGTTTTTTTTTTGTCCATCAAGACTGAAAGTTGTAACATGTCTATACTACCAAAACCAAAAAGGACGAAAACAATAAGGGAAGGTATGGGTACAAGGCTATGGCCGAAAGATCAGACAAGTCCTGTACTAAATCTGTGTATGGCCGAAAGCTTAGATAGGTCCTGTACGAAATTAGTGTCGCCAACTACACAGGCTATAAGCCATGACCATAAGTGTATAAGGATTTTCGGACAGAAATAAAAAAATCCGAACAGATATATGTAAAAGGATTTTCGGACAGATATTAAAAGATAATTTCGGACAAGAAAAAGTAGATTTCGGCCAGATATTTTTGTAAAAAAAAAATTAATTTTATTAATAAATTCTGAAAATCATTTTAAACAAAGTTCCACCAATTTTACTAAAAAATTATTTTCAGTAAAAATAATGTAATTTCATTTTTAGAAAATTATTTATGCTCACAATTAATTAGTCACACAATTTACTATCACAGATCAAGAAATGTGCATGTGTGCCTAATGTGTCAAGTGCAAATGTGCACCACACGTGAATACCTTTTCTCAGATATGTCATTGAGTAGAGTCTAGGCGTACTGAGTCATGAAAATAAAACTTAAACATAAAAAGATATAACTCACTCAGAATAGATATGTAATAAGTATATGTATATCATGGTATATAAACAAGATTATACAATAATAAATATCTATAGAATAACCTAATAAAAATATGTTTGGAATCATCAAAATCAATATATTAAGTTAAACTAAAATGTATATTCATTAAACTAATTTAATTAATTAGGGATAAAATACATTTTCGTTAACAGATTTATAAGATCCCTAATATATTTGATCTCTTAACAAAACTTATATGATTTTAAATATTGATTCTTCCATTGCTTGCTGAGATATAAAATTCAGGATACAATTTTTTTCTGAAATTTTCCATGTGTGCATTGTCGGGCTTCTTTACCTTATAAACATGGAATATAAATAGTGGTGGAAATTCCTATTTTGGGTGGTGATTTGACCCAACACGAAATTATGTTTTACATATCCACCGCCCGTATAAAATACGACATCGCCCATACAAAGATTGAACAACAGCTTTAAAGTGTGAACAATAGCCTTAGTTTCGATGCACTTTCTCCATTTAAAGCTTAAACATTATCCAGAAGTTCTTCTTCTTCTCGAAAATCAAATAGGCCCTTATTTTGGTCTTTAATAATGATTTTAGGAATACTACTTAAGAACCTATCATTACTTCAATAGATTTTATTTATAGAATCTTTCACCTTTTGTTTAGGCTCTATAGCTGCTAACAAATTGATTTTAGTTATGTTAATAAGCCTATTTAGTCTCCTTATTTCTCCTTTTTTTAATATGCCTTTAATAACAAACTGAATATTCAAAATTTTGAGAAGAAAAACCATTAAGTTTCCACCATAACTTCATACTAAAAGTTTTGCAAAGGTCTTCTAGAAGTTTTAGTCCTAAACATCCTTCAACTGGAAAGTAAAGAGAATACCATTTGGTGACTATAACTTGTTTGTTCGTGTAGTTTTTTCATCCATTTTCGGTCAATAAGCCAATTAGAAATTCATGTTTTTTTCATGTACAATTAACATGATTACGTCTCCCTCTCTCTCAATTTTATTATTGTGTAATTCACTTATTATGTATGTTATATATATAGATTGAGAGCAAAGAAGCATTGACGTCGTTTGAATATGTGAGATCTCATAGCCGAGGAAAGACCCCTTGAGAAATAACCAATCACAATCATCATCATGATGCTAGTACCTCAACGACTCATACAGACTAGGTAATAACACATCTTTATCATTACGAGATTTTTTGCCTTTAGGATAAATTGTATATTTTAATATTTTTGAGCAAAACACTTATCCTCTTGAAGTTACTTGTTTACAGTGTTATGGCTATTGCAATAGTTGTTTTTAAGTTCGTTTTTATGTTTAAACAAGATAGTTTTCAAGAATAAACAAATGAGACTTTGTCGAATTTAAAAAAATAATTAAGTGTTTTTAAAAGTAATTAATATGAAGATATACAAAATTGATAATGTTCTTAAAGATTGTCATCTGTAGGAACTACTAAAAAATATTACTTCTTTGTTTAAGTTAACTGGCACTAAATAAATTTTATTGCATGTGGAAACCTTTTGTGGACAAGCTAAGTCATTGAAGTCGTTTTGTTGGAGGTCTTATGCTTCAAGATTGCGAGTTTTATTTGCTTACATCATTTTATGTTAGTAATATATGAGTTTTTATGTATTTTTTCTAATGACACAAGTGAAATTGTGTAAAGATATTTAGGTTGGTGGACACGATGTTGGAATATTTGTTTGCGTAGAGATTTTACTTGTATGAACTCTAATTATCATTGAATGGAAAATTATATGTTATATATGTTGAAATGGGATGACAAATGTCATATATTATTTTTAAGAGGTCCTGTTTATAATTATATAAAATATATTAAGAAATCGATGAAATACCAATTTTAGTGCCAAAATTATTAAAGACGGCTTCTTCGTCGTCTCAAAAGGATTCCATAAATAATGACCTTTTAAGACATCTAAGTTACCGTCTCAAAAAATCCTTTGGGTCGGTTATTGCCGCCTCTAAAAATAATTTTAAAAGACAGATTTTTCTCTATCTTAAAAGGGTCCTTTAAGCAATGACCTTCTGAGACGGCGTATTTCCCGTCTCAAAAAAACTTTTTCAGACGGATTCTTCCATCTAAAAAAGTTTTTAAAATGGGGGTCTAATATGACGCCCCTTTGCCAATTTAAATGGCATCACAAAAGACTTTTGAGACGGTCAAAGGACTTTTTGAGACGGCTGAAGCACCGTCTCAAAAGGCAGTTTTTTGTAGTGATAAAGAGGTATATTTCTTTCCCTTTGTCTTTAAATTCTCTTAATTTTGCATTAGTTACTTAATTTTTGCTTTAGGACTTTACTTCATTACATCACACATCTTAATTTCAAAGTTTTTTATTACGAGTATCTACATATATTTTATTTTCAAAGAATAACCCAAAAATAAGAAAAAAAGGGTTCACTCATAAATTCAAAATAGGGGTTTCTCATCACATTTTCTCACCCTAAAACACATTTTTCTGCACACACACACACATAATAAAGTCCCCACTTAGATTTATGGGTTAAATTCAAACTCGTCTTGTCTTCTAATTACGTGGCCTTTGATGCCCCCGGGCTACGTAGGCATGTTGCATAAATTCCTCGACTCGATTCCTACCATATGTATTGGTTACTTTATTCTCCTCATATACTCATTATATATATATATATATATATATATATATATATGTATGTATGTATGTATGTATTTTATATGCTTGTTTTCTTGTGTCTTGTCTGATATACGGAATCGTTTCTTCATAACGACTTGTGAATCAATAAACACTTAGATTATATTTTTAATGGCTATCTGGGGAACACTCGTAAGGATGACCTCGCTCCGCCTTTATCCATGACATGAGTCAAGTGACTCTATATTCCGCTTATATTACGCACATAAGTACAAATATCACAGAGTTCTAACAGAGAATATTAACACATGCCCATGAGAGATCGAAAGGGAGGGATGGGTGCCTAACACCTTCCCATTCCGTAACATAGTCCCTGAACCCATGAACTACTTTGTTTTGCAAGAATTAATATTGTCCTTGATGATGTTCTCTCGAGGAGACAATATTTCTTTTTCTTTTTTTTTGTGAAAAATAGGCTGACGACTCTATCTCTACATATCACCCCATATTGATGATGGTCGAGCGCCCCGATAAAGGAGTCAATCCCGCGCGCTTTCTGGGAAGGGGAAGGAAGGAGGGATCTACATCTGGAGATTGCCCCTTCAGGATGGCCACAGTGGATACTCTTCTAGGGACAATCATAAGAGGAGTAGACTCTATTTTTTCATGGGCGTTATTATTTTCTACATGTGTGCGTATGCACTTACCTGTATGTTCCCTTTTCACATTTATTTACCTTTTTGTATATCTCTCTCTTATGTATATATCATTTTCCACTCACTTATACACTTCTTATACTTGTATATACCCTCCATGTACACTTCACACACCTACACTATGCTTCACTTTGCACCCATATGCTTCACACACCACTTAGAATAACCATGGTTAGGCTTCACTAGCACGCAACCACACTTCCTACACTTGTATATATGATCACTTACACATGCACATACCACATGTAGTCAATCCATGTATAGGTTCACTACCAAACACACTCACTTTTATATACTCCCATGTAACCTACTCACTAACATGGATCCATGCGTTATAGAGTTTTCAAGCTAGATCTACTTGTACATGCTCCCCATTAGTATAACATTCCTTTTACTCATTATGCCATTAAAAATGATAAAAAGACGCTTTTTCCATAATGTGTTGATTCAGACTCATGCATTTTTGCACACTATATCACCAAGAGCATGCTTAAATTGATCAATTTTTTTTATCCCGGGGGTCACTTTGTGATGGGCACTAGACCTGCAGGTGATAGTTAGGCTAAGTGATATGACTCTCACCTTCCATTGGTGTTGTACCTTCGACATATATGTAATGATACCCCCTGCATCATACCTATTAACCGAACCTAGTACGAGAGGTATATTGTAGGGAACTCATTCACATATGTCGAGTATACCGAATTTTCTCCTACACGTACTGCCCCCACGAGGTATATAGTGAAGAAATTCACGTAGAGTCAGGTATATCAAATATCTTGTCCACACGTACCGATGAATGATTTCCCTTATAAGCTAGAGATATAGTCATACCAAAGGGGGAACCCTTCCACTAACCCAACAATTTTAGAAAGCTCATAAAATTGTCAAACCTAAGACCCCCATATTCAGTTTGTCGAATACCATGCGAAACTCTGTTACAATTCCGAGTTAGCAAACCGCCAAAATTTTCACCCAATTTTTCCATTTTTTAAATATTGGTCGTGATCATGAGCAAGGAAATAAGTCCAACCATGTATTACATATTTTAAACCATATTTTCCCAGGCTCGAGTCATGTCCAACATTTTTTTTGCATTTAGTCAAACTTAATACAAGTGATAACCTAATAATAACATTAATAATAAGCATGCTACGATTCCTCTCCTTTTTCCTTCTTTTTCCAAAAATACAAAAAACATTTCTTTTCTCATCCTTCCGAAATACCCAAAATTTTCTCCATCCTTCTTTCAAAATAAAATTGAACCATTTTCCCTCTCAGGTCGATCGCATTCCCGATTTGGCTACGCTCCCTATTGGATTTTATCTTCCATCAAACTTCCCAAAGCTCGGCTAGTTCTTATGCTACCTCATCTAATTTTGGGATTTACTTTCACTAGCTCTTCATGGAAAATTCTGACGAAGCATCGAATGTGCAGCCCAATCTCACGATCATCTTCACCCAGCTCAGTTTAATTATTCACAACCCTAAAACCGATGTCCATTAGATACAACATCACCGGGTTGGGCCTAAATTCCCAAAAAAACACATGTTTTCTTTCCTCTTGCCATGGGTCCACCCACTCTCGAGCCTGTTCGTGTCTCAAAAGAGTATCATTCTTCTCTGCACACTCCACCTGCCAATGAGCCACTTCAGATCATCTCCATATCTCGAACCTTACCTAACCAGGGGATAACTTGTCACTACCCATAGATCCAAAGGAAGAGGAACTGATCAAAGTCAAGGAAGACCTTAATCTATTGTCAAAGAAGTTTGAACAAGTCAAGATATCTAGGAACTACATGGACTACACTTATATGTATCCATATCCCAAAGACAGGCTGCAAGATAAGATCAAGATACCATACTTTGAGAAGTTAGGGGGAAGAGGACACCAAATTATTTAACTTCGAATCAATCACTAAGCCGTGACCCTCCTTGGTGCATTTGAAGATATAATGGCCTAGATGTTCTAGTAGAACTTGAAATAAATCACCCTCTATTGGTTTTTGTCCCTCGAAGAATCAAGAATCCGTAGTTAGGAGGATGTCTCTCAGGAATTCATGCCATCGTACATGTAGAATGAGGAATAAGAGGTTTGGCACTGAGATATAGTACTTCTTAAGAAGAACCCTAGGGAAATGGTTAATAGATTCATAGGAAGGTGGAGAGAGAAAGCTGCTACCATGACCAACAGATGATTTGAAGAGCAACAAGTTAGTATCGTGAAGAAGAACTTTTTTCCTCACATTAAAGAACTCATGGGAGTATAATACTACCCACACTTTCGATCCCTTCGAGAGGATGATGTAGAAATTGGTTAAGTCCTTGCCATAATCGAACTGAGCCAAAGAAAATAATGGGATAGTTCACTCCCCATAAATATGATAAACCCGCTAGTGGTATAGTCCAAACCAGCAATAACATTTCCCAACCTGCTACATTTTGGGCGTCGTAAATTTTCCCTAACCCCACCAAAAAAGAGTACATTGAGCTCCACGCTGCCTGTTAGAAGTCTAACAAGCTCTACTGAGCTGAAACCTTATTAAACCCTTTAACCCTCATCCACACCCTAAAAGCTTCCAATTTGATGCCCGTTGTAATTTCCACCGGTCAACTAGCCATACTACCGACCAATACTTCCACATTCATAATGTGATCTAAGGATTAATTGACCGGTGTATCATCGCCCCACCCGCTAATCCTAAACCTAATACCACTCATAACCCATTTCCAACCCATAGAAATACCATATTTCTAGAGAGTGATCTAGAATTTAATCAATCTTCTCAAATTATGCCTAGTAAAATACCCATCATGCCCGTAATCTCACCCAAACCGTTCAAAGTTTGCTAATATTTTCTCTTACACCCTACCTTATTCGACGACTAAGATTTTTCATTCCTTATAAGGACCTTCATTATTGTCGGCACTCGAATTGAAGGCAAGGATATGGAGTTACCAGCTGTGCTGAACCAACTCTTAGAGTTTGGGATGAAATTGCCCAGTGAGCTGACTGGTGATTATCGCAAATTCAGTGGCTTGTTCATTGAAGCCTAGAAATGGGCTCAGGAGTTAGATGAATGGGTTGTAACTATTGATGAAGTTAGTCTATATGACATAGTACAGATAATGTCTGATCCATTTTTATAAATAACTGAAATTTCTAATATTTATGACCTACTCACCACTTTAAGCTTTAGAGATGGTTGGCCCCTTCACTCCTACACCTCCCTGATGAGTTGAAAGATTTGTACGATGAACCTATCGAGGTTTTTGAATGTATTGATTTTTCTTGGAAAGAGGACATAGTCGTCACTAGATGGGGAGATGAATTTGAAAACTCTAATGATGATCCTAATTAGGAAGAAACCAGTCTAATAGCCAACCTATATGGAATTACAACTATCGAGGATTTTGAGGAAAGTGATTTTAAATACTCATTCAACCTGTAGACACTAGGGCTCAGTCTCTCCATTATCCATTCACATGTTCTGCTGTCGGACCTGTTTACTCAAATCAGAGCTGTTGACATGCCTTTCCTCAACTGGAATGTCGTGTGTGTCCCACCTACCAAGATTCAAGATGATCATGCTGTCTACCTTATCAAAATCTCTTCCTCCGATTTTGTTGTTCCTTTTTCTAATATCAATGTAATTAAGACCTCTTTTGACAAAGTTCTCAATGCTATTTTTCTCAAAATGAATAAATGAAGATTTCGAGTATCTTGTTGTGCCTTACATTAATTAGATTGAATATAATTAAACTCTTGATGATGATGATTTTGTAAATGAACAATTCTTAAATGATCTTAATAAGGAGATTAACAAACAACATATCCGTGTTAAAATCAATGATGATGAGATTGTGGTTATTAATCTAGTAACTAGTAGCCATTAACATGAGATTCAGATAGGGTGCGTCCTTTTTTAGAATGAGCGTTCGTAATTCGAGGAGCTATTGAAGGAATATATGGACTTCTTTGCATGGTACTAAGATTACATGCCCGACACTGACCCTAAAATAGCTCAACACAAGATCTCAACATTCCCAAATTACAAGAAAGTCAAACAGAAGCTAAGGAAGCTTCGCACTGAATGGTCGCTCAGAGTAAAATAGAAGTGGTCAAGAAACTGAACGTAGGTTATCCTACATGGCTCGCCAACATCTTCCCTATGCCAAAGTTATGAGGAAAAGTTCGCATGTGGTTCAACTATCGATATTTGAATAAGGCATCCCTGATGTACGATTATCCATTACCTTACATCGACATGATCATAGACAGTACGACTAGCCATGCTCTCAAGTCATTTGTCAACAGCTTTACCAGATACGACCAGATCAAGATGCATCCCGACCATCAGGAGAAAAACTCCTTCATTACTCCATGGGGAACCTTTTGTTACATTGTTATTCCATTCCGACTCAAGAACACCCAGGATACCTACCAAAGGGCTTCCAAGACCATCTTGTATGACCTTATTCGCAAAGAAGTAGAAGTCTATGTGGACGATATGATCATCAAATCTAAGACTTAGGAGGGTCATATTCCTTCCCTTCATAAGTTTTTTGAGTGATTACATCAATGCCAAATACGACTAAACTAATATAAATGTGTTCTCGACATCACAAAAGGAAAACTCTTAGGATTCATGTTCGGTGAGAAGGGAATTGAAGCAGAACCCACTAAGATGAAAGCCATAGTTGAGATGCCACCACCACAGATAGAGAAGGAAGTTTGAGGATTATAGGCAAAGCTACAGTACATTAGTTGGTTCATTAGCTAGTTTAACTCTATCTACGAACCCATTTTCAATCTTCTCCAAAAAAATTCTACTAAAGTTTGGAATGAGGCCTTCCAAGAATCCTTTGACACAATCAAGTGATACCTTACCCGACCTCTAGTGCTTATGCCTCTACATCCAGGTCTCCCCCCTCCTCTTGTACTTAACCATCAAAGATGCTATATTAGGGGCTTTTCTAGCCCAATACATTGAAGAATCCCTTAAGGAGAGAGCCATTTATTACTCCAGTAAAAAATTGGTCGGGTACGAAGTCAACTACACTACTTTAGAGAAACTATATATCCCACTAGTCTGTGTCATACAGAAGTTATTTAATTACATGCTCACCTTCCACATCAGACTTGTATCCCATATGGATACCATCAAGTACTTGGTAAAAAATAGCGCTCATTCCAGCCAAATGGCTTGATGGTTGATGTTGCTAGTAGAGTTTGATATTATGTACGTCACGTAAAAAGTTATGAAAGGGATAGCGATCGACGAAACCCTATTGATAACTCCATAGAAGAAATCGATATTTAGGTCTTTGATTTCTATAACGAAGAGGTTCTCTGCACATCCTATGAGGACCTCTAATTGCAAACGTTCTTTGATGGGGCTCCCAACAAGAAAGGATACGACATTTAAATACTCATTATCATGTCTGGTGACTCTCACACCTCAATTTCCACCAAACTAGACTTCTCCTACACCAACTACATAGCCGAGTATGAGGCCTGCACTATAGGCCTCAAGATCGCCCTCAAGAAAGGAATTTGACACCAAGACATCTATAGAGACGTTTCCCTCATTTCTGGATAAATCCTCAAAAAATGGAAAGTCAAAGATGAGAAGATCCTACCCTTTCATTCCCACTTAAAAGAACCAGCCTTCCAGTTTAATGATGTCACCTTCCACTATCTTCCCTGTGCTATGAACAACCTTGTTAATGCCCTTACTACCCTGGTCTCCATGGTCTACATTCCCGTTAAAATAACAATGTTCCCTTCCTTGGTTCAAAAGAAAGTTAAGTCTAACACTGCTACCATATCAAACTCATTCTCGAGGAAGATTCTGATATGAAAAAATCATTGTACTATGATATTTGGTGCCACCTCAAGCATGGTAGGTTTCCTCTAGATTCCAATAAGAAATACCATGCCACCCTTCGTGAACTTGATGCCAAGTATATCATCTATGAAAAAGCATTATTCAAGAGAAATTTCGATGGAACTCACTTGCACTGCATAGCAAGGGATGATGTTGAAGAAATGATGGAGAAGATTCACATCGAGTAATGAGATCCACACATGAACGATCACACTCTTGCCAAAAAGGTCATTCATTAAGGATACTATTGAACTAACATGGTTCAAGATTGCACTTTATATGTATGAAAATGCCTCAAATCCCAATAGTTTGCTAATATCCAACACTTGGCTCCCCAAGAGCTATAGAACATACACTATCCTTAGCCCTTCTCCACGTGGGAATCAACATCATATGGAAAGTTTCTCCCAAAGATTCAAACGATCAAGAATTATCTTGGTCGCCATTAGCTACATCACCAAATGGGTCGAAGTCGAGTTATACATGATGTTGACTACCAAATACGTGGCCAAGTTTATTAGAAATAACATCATCTACACATACAAAGTTCCACATGAGTTAGTGTCACATAATGGGCTCCATTTCAATGTTGAAATTACAAAACTAGTTGATCAATATGGGATTCAAAGATACAAATCTTCTCCCCACCGAACCTAAACCAATGGTGCCACCGAAGCCACCAATAAAAGTCTCAAGACCATAATCAGTAAGATAACGGAGAGTTATAGAGATCGTCGGTTGAATCCCTTATGATCTCTGGGGCTACCGCACTTCGATCATAACACCTACGACGTGGAAGCAGTCCTACCCATCGAGTTAAAAATACCGTATTTTCGCATCCTACCCAAAAGCAAAGTTGACAAAGAAGAATGGCATCAGAACCTCTTTTTTTAACTATCACTCTTGGATGAAAAGAGACTGAAGGATCTGTACCATATGTAGGTATACCATCATCGAAGAACACGATCATTCAATAGGAAAGTGAGGGATTGCGGTGTCCAGGAAGGATACCTTGCTCTCAAAGAGATCATATAATCCATCTGGGACACTAGAGGGAAATTCAATCCAAATTAAAGTGGCCCCTAGATTGTGAAGAAGATTCTCTCGAGAGGTTCCACTATATTTAAATACCTTGATGGAGAAGATATGGCGTGTCCAGTCAACCTGGACCGTCTCAAGAAATTTTTCCCTTAGTAAAAAATCTCAACACACTATGACTCTTATCACCCCCCTTATATTTAAAAAAAATCTGCATTTCTCCTACCCAAAACTACATGGGGCCTGATCCTCTCAAAAACATTTTCTTTTTAAAATGAAACTCATGAAAATTTTCAAAATCCCAAGAGGTACGTAGAAAACCCATACGCCATACATGGGTCCGGTCCCATTATTTTCATAAAATGATATTATTTTCTAACATTCGAGAACGACAGTTCATTTTATCTATTACATAAAAAAAATATCATGTATGATTTAGCGATTAATATAGATTAATAAAATGAAAAACTCATCAAGAGGCACAACAAATTATGTTCAAAATTAATTTTTATTTATGACTAAGGGGAATAGGATGTTGTTACACAAAGTATTAATGAAAGGATTCAAACCAACCACTCCTCACCGGTGACCAAACCATACCAAAACAAAACCTAACCAAACTACACAAAATTATCCCCAAACCCCATTTAAAAAAACACCTAATCACCACAGTTTCACAAAAATCACCAAAAGCTTCATAAGACGCTGCTTTCAACTACCGGATGACCCTACTTCATCACCATTACCAGCCCCTGAAGGTCCCGATGTTTCCCAGTCCTGATTGACATTCCTTATATGCTCCATGGAGCGGTACACCCTAGTAAACCTGGAAAGAACCACGACGCGATCTTCTATGGTGTCGAAATCAATGAACCACCTTTAACCGGTCTCTTCCTCCAATGCTTTCTCTACTACCCACTTCCATAACTTTTTCAGATAGTATTAAGAAATATGCTAAGCCCTCCCACAGACTGTGACAGATGGATAGACGACTAACGACGCTATCATAAAGTGCCTATCATCATTTTCAATGATTCGATCAAATCCTCCACCAGGAATAAGTTTGTTATAGGAGGGGCACGAGATGTTCCCACTCGACTTGGCACAGGAGCCATCTGGAGAAATAGAAGGAAGTTTATCGAAGGCCCACCAACCATATATACCAAAAATTTCCAAGCCGCAAAATAGGCAGTAAGTCCCCCCCACCATGGCATTTACCAATGAAGACACCATGATTCATGTTTTATAAGATAGTTTACTCAACTATCTATAGATGGGCCAAAGTTGAAGAAAGGCCGAACAAAGAAATTGGGGACAACCGTTGATGGATACTCAATAGGGTCTGTTAGGCGAAACCTCTCCGTTAGCCACATAAATAGCATTACGAGACTCCCCTCATTCCAAGCATCCATTCCGTTCAGGGTCTTAGCCAACACCAACACCACCACCACAGGATTATGGTGGTGAGATATTCAAGAAATTATCTCAGTAACCTGGAGATCCATAATAAAATCCCCTATCACTAATAATATCCTCGTAGTAAGGCCTAAGGCTATAGCCCTAGCAAAGTCGACATACTCAAAGCCCCTCAAACGCATTGAATACATAACTACTCGAAGAGCTATGGCCCCTTTGGTAACCAATAATCTAGCCACCATGGGAGAAATACGAAGAAATCCCGATAAGAAAAAGCAAGGAGAATGGGAGAAATCAGGCATAGCCTTCGGCACACTAGGGCTGACCCCAAACACGATCGAGAGCTCCTCATAAGTGGGATATACCTCGTCTAAATTGAAATAAAAGACATGATCTTTAGGATAATGGAACAATATCACTGCTACCAATAGGTTACATTTTATGTCTCAATTACACGATAAAGAAACATGACGCAAGTTGAAAGCGTCGTAGTCCAAGGTATACAAGGGCATGTTCTCCAAACTGTCTAGGTACGAAGCGAGTCCTTCACACATGGAGACATACATTTGAAAATGAGGAATATGAAGCAAGAAAGAAGAATGTGTGTATTGCTGGAGAAAACCTATCCTATGGACCCCTTTTTATACTTACAATCTTTGGCAAAAGACACGTGCCCTGGAATCTCGAGTAAAATTCAACCCCACTAGAGTACTCTGACGTGCAGGAATATGCAATCAAGGACTAGGGATGATTTTACTTGACTTCCATTCTTTTGGAAAATTCCATTCTTACTTCTTTTATCAAAATCAATTTTAAAAAAATCCTCATTTTCAAAAATTACCCCCGGGTTATTTACTTTGTTCTTTGTCTAAAAAAATCATTTTCTCTTAAAAATAAAGTAGTACTCAAAAATCCTTTTCCCTGAGTTAAATCACTTTTACTCTATCTAATAATAATCCTTTTGACTTTCATTACCGTTTCCATACTTAACTCTATCTTTGCATAAAAATAAACAATCTCAGCAGAATATTAAAAGTGCATTTAGAATAAGTCACTAAGTATAAAAAAGGAAAAAAGAAAATGCATATTTCTTCATATGTTTTGCTTCACTGAGTTACATTTTGCAGATGCTAGAAAAATTGAAAAAAAAATAGGACTCTGCCCGAACCCACAAACTCTCTCTCTCTAGCTCTCAACGATCACGACGGACGCGATTTCCCTTGCAACGAGTGGTGGATCCTCCACTACCAAAATTCAAGCCCTTATTCAAAGTGGAAGGCGGCACAAAGCATGAAGAAGCTGAACTCTTGATATAATTATACATGGTGGAGATGCAATCCTTGATATCCTTAGTCAAGTTTTTGACACCAGAACACAATATAAGTAAAAAATCAATAAGCAAAAAGGCAGATCAGTCAAGAAGTAAAGGAAAGTAAACATCAGAAGAAGATATAGAAAAGTATATACCTCAGGTCAAAGGGCATCGTTCGTAATATGCATCAATTTAGACACTAATATGTGAGGGAGATGCGAAATAGTCAATGACTCCCTGCTGCTCAATTAAAAATTATAAAAAGGGGGAGTAACCTGAATAATAGAAGCCTCCTCTATCGTTGTCGCCGTTGACGTGTAGACACCTGCGCTGTAGGCCGATCCCACAGGTGCACTTGTCCCCTTGCCCGAAGTCGTGGAAGGTGGAGGCATGTTCTCTAAGTCGTAGATACAGGAGGGCATCAGATTTCTCTTCAAAAAAATCCAAATAATCGTTGCTCGTCACTGTATCCATATAGCGCATGTAGGTCTCACCAATCATCACCGCCACTTGGGCGTCATCTGACATCTCTCTCACCACCTCATGCACATAGGTTGAGCTGGCGGTGGGTCTTCCACCACCTCCTCCATGATCTTCCTAACTACCCTCTCCTCTAGGTATTAGCCGTACCAAAAGTCATGCATGATCAATCGACGCATCTGCACATGTAGGCCTATCACCCCTGTATCATCCGAAGTCGCCCCAGGGGTAAATGGCCACCTTCAATCCCAATAAAAAATCATATCTACTAAACAAATGAATATTACATAAGACAACAGAGAAGACAAAAAGATAGTCTGATCACTCATCAAGGCATTCAGAGATCTTCACACGTCTGCTATGGACAAAGACTAATTTGACCTCCGATTAGACTTCTGCCACTAGAACATCCAAAAAAAGTCCGTCAATCTCTCATCCTTTTGGGCTATCAACCCTGCATTACACCCTGATCACCTCATAGAACCACGTCTGCAAAAGAAAGGAATCAATAAAAAAAGAATGGATGGAAATTTATGAAAAAAGAAAAATTACCTCCAGAATATACATAGCCCCCGTTGATAAGCACCCAAAAGTGTTATATTTATACCTTAAATAGAGGCATTTTACTGATAGTTCTCAGTAAAATTGTACTTATGTTGGTATTTTGTTTATGTTGTAGGTAAAAACATACTTGTGGACTCAAACGCATCAATTCAAGGCATTTTTTAGCAAAAGCGGATGCAAATGCACTTTCAAGGGAAAATTGGTAAATTTAGATAACTTAATTAGACTCAAAGAAAACACGATAATTTTAGGCCTTCAGTCAAGGGACACCTGGTTCAAAGTATGAGTCAATCAGACTCCAAATGAAGAAGTTATGACTGTTTAATGTTCGAAGTCGAGAAAAAGTCCAAGTCAATTCCCTGGGTCATACCCTGAAACGCCCCAACCTGGATTTATGGGTTACACATAGTCAAACAGGTCCGACCCCATAGTGAGGTGTCAAGTGTAATGAAACAACCCATATAATGTTGCTAGTCCATCTTTATTTTAATCAACATTTCACTTATTTAGCATGCAGTTCCAGTTTCAAAATAAACTATGCGATGGAGACATGGGGAACCACCCAAAGTCCAATTATATAGAGCTATAAACGTAAATAAAAAAAAAGTAATCACCTATATAACACTCTCAAAATACGAAACCACTCCCAACTTGTTGTAATAAAGTGAGGGTGTGAGCTTATGCTTCGTGGATAATATACAAAAGAAGCATAGAATCGAATGGCAGAAAGGCAACTCAACACCTTATGCCTACGTGCATATGCAACTACAAAGTATATATATATATATATATATCTATACTTAATGCATATACCGAGTTTACTTCTAAAAACCTTAGTTAGCCAGATTAATTTACCTGAATCTTATAAAGACTTCCTTTTAACTCATTTTAACATTTCTCGTTTTATTTACTACACACGGTTCACCATTTGAAACCACTGCCTTTGATTTACCCAAAAACATTCATTTATCGAAGTCACCCTTCTTATTTTATCCAATATATGTTAGTATTATCATTGAAATCCACCCTTTCAACACACGCCACCCCCGTGTAGAAAATACTTATTTAACCTTTGAGAATCTTTAAAACACATTCTTATTTTAATTATGGGTTCAACCACTTTTGTTGATTAATCACCCACACTAATCAATTACACATTTACTTGTCCATTTTAACCTTTTATCGGAGCATCTATTTCTTCATTAAAGCTTGGTTGTATTAACACATTTCACCACACAACCCATTTGTTGGCATGTTCCTTATTTCTTTTATCTTTTATGAGAATCTTCCAATATTGCATACTTTAACGGGCTCCACACCATCGGCTATGCGTACCATATGCTCTAGCCAGCGGTTTTAGGATTTTCACCCTAGGGCTCCAGACCATTCTTTCTTATCCTGATGTCATTTGAGTTCCTTTTAATGTGTTTTAGCATTTTACAAATGTCTACATTACTCTACTTTTCCCTTTTACCCGGCCGAAACCAAAACTCGGGGTTACATCTCAACTTGTGTTACACTTTGAAATTTTACCATTTCATGTCCTTTACACTTTGACCTTGATTTTATTCCAAAAATCATATTCATTTAGGACCACTTTGTGGAATACCTTTCGAAAATTTTTATTTCATAAAAATGTTCTACTTTAACAAAAATTACTATTTTACCCATTTGTTTCCAAAATCACCTTTTACTCTATTTTCACAAGTGTTAATTTCTCAAAAACACCATTAGGTCACCTACACTAACTTCTTAAGTGTTTTAACACATTAACACCCTTTTTAACCTTGGAGTAATATTGTTCTTAATTGAAAACATCTTTATTCCATCATTTTCTTTCCAATTTCATAAGTGTTAATTATCTACAACATTACTAAGTTATACACACTAGATTTACCATGTTTACCCATTAACACTTATTTATTAACTTTATCAATAATTTTTCAAATCACACATTTTATTATTTCCTTTATTTAATAAATTTATTTACACTTAAGACTACTTTTATAAGAACAAACTATTTCTTTCATTTTACATGCAGTCTTACACTAAATCCTTACCTTTTTTTTTACCCTTGTTTCACATACCTGAAAACTAGAATTTATATTTTTTATCATTCAATGTTTGAACCCACTAATTCTTCTTTAAACTTGTTTATACACTTTGTGACAAATTAATACACATTTATATGCATGAGAAGATGGATTTTAAACCTTAAAATTCTACTAAATGGTTTAAGCATATTTTTCATTCCATGAACTCATCATACTTTCAAAGTATAATTGTTAGGCATAAGAACATTTAATTTCTTCAAACTCACAAAATGTCCATTTTTCATAAAATCTTCATTTTTGCAAGAAACTTTAAAAAAAATATTATTTCACCAATGTTTACCAAAATAAATCATTATTTTCAAATATTTTATTTCATAAAATTTTTAACATCAATCTTTCTAGAAATTACACCATTTTCAAAGAATACCAACTTTTAATATTTCAAAACTTAGAAATGTTATTCATTCTCTATTCTCAATAAAATAGCATTTTAGCAATATTTTTGTTTCACAAAAATGTTTATTCTTTCTACACATTAACTTCACCATTTCTCCAAATGCACCCTACTCTTGTGACCTATTTATAAGACTACAAATATCCAAATATAGTCTTAATATATACTAAGAGTAAGGTTTTTTCACTTCTAATGGCTCCAATGGTGGTAAAAATATTGGTGTAGGAGGAACAACCCACACCTCCAAAGGTGGCCTCAAGGGGTTACCAAATGCATCCTCAAAATTCTCCAAAATTTGTTCTAAGCTAAGAACCCCCTTCAAACCCACTCCATAATCCATGAAAACTCCATATTTATCTCTACAAATCCCCCAACACTCCTCCAAATTTATTTGTCTTCTTCTTCAATGGTGAAAATGGGTATTGTAGGCTTGAACATGGTGGAATATCATGTAAAATGGTGGTGGAATGATGGTTTGGTTGTGGGTGGAGGTGGAGGACCACCCACCTCTCCCCCCCCCCCCCCCCCCCTCTCTCTTCTTCAATTTCTCCACAAAATAACTCAAATAAACCAAACAATCCCTTATAAAACCTCCCTAAAGGCCAAAAAACCCATTTTACCCCTTCTAGAATGATCTGAGCTCAACAGCTCAAAGATCAGTCTTAGTGGTAAAACAAACATGTTGCACGCCCATTGTTTCACGTACCAACAACAACGGAGCCCTAGCATAAGCCAATACAAGTGTGACACGATAGTGTATCACACTAAATGTGTTTATTTTGTGTGTCGTCCTCTAATTATCCTTTTTATGAAGTTCTTTTGGTAGACTCAGGTACTCTCTCTATGACGTATTTTGAAACGTGTTAATTTGTGTCTATATGTGGGTATATTATGTATGTGTGTACATAATTTGTGGGTCGATAGCGTAAACTATTATTTTATTTTAATTTATTTATGGGAGAATATTCTGTTTAACAATAAAACATGAGAGGGCACCATGACAGGATATGATTAATATCATTAAACACTATAACACACATATATGAATAAAAACATAAATAAGTTGACAAAACATCATAATATGACTTTTTGTTAAACAAACTCTAACACAAACGCAACACATTGTATGAATTTTGTCTCATTTTATATCATTTATAGAATTAACACTCTAACATTAACCATAAGTATTTTTTCTTGCTTTGTGTTTATATATATGTGTGTGTGTGTGTGTGTGTGTGTGTGTGTGTTAGGGGTGGGGGTAGTTATGCTTTTGTTTTTCCCTTATTGTGTATTGGTTTAAGTGTTAGTAAATAATTTTACATGAATCTAGTAGGTTATTAAGATAATACATGCAATGTGTTCGTATATGATTTACAATTGAATGTATAATATCTAATTTGTGTTCCTTTTCTAACGAATAACTAAAATTTCATCAAGTGAAAATGAAATGTTTTCTTTAGTATATATCGGTAGGTAAATTATTATCTCCATTAAGTTTTTATATATATATATATATATATATATATATATATATATATATATATATATATATATATATATATATATATATTAACATCGTGAATTTTTTTAAAGATATGTATTTGTTGTGGGTTGAGTTAATTTAGAGACAATAATAAGTTATTTCTTACTTATAATAATATGTTCTATATATTTATTTATATTTTAAAATCATAGATAAACATTTTTCTTATATATGTTTTTTTTTCCTTCGTCAATATGGCATTAACATTGCAATACACTCGGAATATTTTTTCACTTTGACTTATAGGTCATTATTCATGATTTAATGTTACCCTGAATTGTATTATAGTTTTCTTCAAGCAATCCAACATAATTTAAAGTGAGATCGATAAAAATGGCATTGCGGATGTACATATGAGGAATGTTTGGACTTTAAGATAGTATTATTTTATATTTGTTTCTTCAACTCACATGCTTCCTTAATCGTCAATACAAACTTATGTGTAATTTTTTACGTTAACATTTTCTTACCTTAGACGTAACGCACTACATTTAATAGCGCATTCTCTCAACACTAATAACCTACAATGATTTGGATTGAGAATGATCAAAATGCTACAAAAAAGTTTATATTTTAACAATATACTATGTGTTTTTAGTTTTACATTTACCCTAAACCAAAAAATTCCTATAAGAAACTCACACGACATGAAATAAAAGTTTTTAGCTTTTCTTAAATTGTGAGCGTTGTCATCTGATCTGCTAAAAAATCCATATTTTGTTGGGGAGAAATATATGTTGATGAAAACATAAGTCATTCATTTCAAAGTGTCAAAGCATTCACCACTAATACCAAGAAGATCAATTTTACATACATATATATATATATATATATATATATATATATATATATATATATATATATATATATATATATATATATATGTGTGTGTGTGTGTGTGTGTGTGTGTGTGTGTGTGGTGAGGCTCTCTAACACATTGCATTTAACACACCAAACAACACACCTTACTTATCCTTGCTTAAGTATTCTGAGTTATAACATTTTGGGTCACGTTTTTTAGAATGACCCGGTGTAACCTAACCCAATGTACTTAAGTGAGAAATATTAAGGTGTATTCTTTGGTGTGTTAAGTAAGGTGTGTTGGAGAGCTCCATCTTTATATACTTTAAAATCCTATACAAGAGAGTTAAAGACTCCCTCTTATCTAAGGTGTCCACGTGGACATCATTAAAATGTTGAGTTTTTCCTTTCTCACTCGTCCCATTTAATCCATATTCTCTCTCTGCCCCTTCATCCGTTTGCTTCATTCTTTTCGAATTTTGTTACTGTTTTTCTACTCCTCTCTCTCCTTCTCTGCAACTATTGACCATATTCGTCATAATATACAAGAGAAAATTCTTTAGCTTGAAATCAGCGAATTCCAAAGCATCAAAACAACACATCATCTTCGTTAATTCTCATTGAATCATCTTCGTGCATAGAACCAACAAAGAAGGAGATGGTCGACTACCAACCAATGTGAAATCCAAAGCATCAAAACAATATGAGAAGAGTCATATTGCCCATAACATAAATTCCATGTGTAGAAGATGACAAGCATATACCCACCAAAATTTCTAAGTCTTCTCTTTCTCAAATTGTTTAATCAGAACTCAGACGGGTCTGCAGAATAGGTGGGACCTGCCACATATGAAGCAGAACAAAAATTGTTGCGAATGGGTTGGGTGATTAGATTTTTTTAGCACCAAAAAATGACAAGATTGGATTTGTGAAGGTAGATTCTGGTGGTGGAGTTTTTGGTTGATGAGGCATCTCTGTGAAGAGATTTTCTGGCGGTGGCAAGGGAGATATGGGTGGTGGGATTATTGGTGATTGGCGAAAAATGAGGCAATGTTCTTGAAGGTAGAGATGTTGAGCATGGGTTTGAATTGCTTGGGAACGTGGTGAGGGCGAGGGTGACGGAGTGTAAGGTGATTGTGAGATTTTTTTTTTTTTTTTTTTTTTGTCTTTAGTCCCATTAACAAAGATGTATTTAGGCTTTACTCTTATGTGATTTTAAAATTGTAAAAAGTCCTATAATCACTCAAAATTGCCTATAACTTCCCTCTAATCACTCATCCTTCTTTTTGCAGAGATTGACCCATGTTTCTTATAATAAGACTCACCTACAAAAATAAAAACATGGGAGTGTGGACAAGTAAATATTTATAAATAGGACTAAATACTTAAGATCCCTTTTTTCACAAATCTAATTTTTTTATCTGTGTTTTTATTTTTCTTACAAATATTATTTATTTGTTTAGTGTTCTTAGATTTGATCTTACAATTGAGAATAAAAATTTTATGATATCTATAATATTTTGATGTCTCAATTTATAATTTGTTAGGTCTTCCTGAATTTAGGCAGAAAACCCATACTCCTCTCTAAGATTCTAACACCGCCCTTACTCTCTAGACTCCAACATCGGCCGGTCATCCCTTCGCTCGATTCCAAGTTGCAAATCGGTTGCTCTCCTCCAGTCAGATGGACTCCATCGAAAGGTAAGGAATTTTTTTGTAATCTCATTTTTTTCACAATATTTGACTTGAGATTGAATATGTTGTTGCTTTGTCCATTTTATCTGATGTTCGGTTATTTTGATTTGAGATTCAATATGTTATTTTTTTCCCACAATATTTGACTTTGAGATTGGATTGGAAATGTTGATTTTTGAGATTTTATGAATATTGTTAATTATGTATTTATGCTAAATAAATGTTAATTATATGTTTAGGCATAATAATGTATTTTTATTTCATTTTTTTTGTTAATATTGGTAAGAACAAGGTTTAATTAGTTAAATGTTGTGTTAATATTGTTAAATTCTTATATTGTGGTGGAATATTTAAAATTTGTTAGACAAAATATATGGGTATCTACCAACCAATCTCCATGTGTTTTTTTCAAATAAAATATTGTATTATTTTTTTAACCCATATATGTTTTAGTAATTTCACAAACACACTTTTCTTTTGTTTTATCTTTTAGAAATTCTCTTTTTTTTCTTTATTTTAATTGAATGATATATTTTTCTATTTGATAGAGGTTTATTATAAATTAAATTTTTTGGGAGGAGCTGGTTAATTTGGATATTTCGTGCTTGGAATATTATATAATTCGCCAATCAGGTTCTATTATTCAACTTTATCTTATTAAACAAGTGTGATTTGTAGACCTTTGTGCTCGATAATAATTAAAAATATTTTTTTATAATTTATATATTAGAAAAATAAATATCTTATGGGGCCCCCAAATCAAGAGTTTGCCTCAGGCCCCTAACATCTCAGGACTGGCCCCACTTAAAGATTCAAACCCATATTTAAGGAAGGCGTGGAATGGGTGTGGTGAGGGATATTGGGGTATTTTGATAGTTTGGGTTTGGTTTGGTT
Source organism: Sambucus nigra (assembly GCA_949130495.1). Lineage (NCBI taxonomy): Eukaryota > Viridiplantae > Streptophyta > Magnoliopsida > Dipsacales > Adoxaceae > Sambucus > Sambucus nigra. Next base: position 342,314,702 of record OX422207.1, on the reverse strand, counting down.
TGGCTTGGGTGTTATCTCTTATAATAATTGAGTAATTTTTAGTTTAGTTAGTGGGAAAAGTGAGAACAAAAATGAAATGAGATATCATTAAAGGAAGTGACGAGATATCATATCCATTATTTGAATAATTTATAAACTTATCTTTGCAAAGAGGTTCATTTTAACAATATTCTTATATTCTTTCTTCATTTTATGTGTACTGAATCAGGTTTTGCACCGATTTTCTTTTTAGTTTTTAGTTCTATAAGAATTTTGAAAAAATAGAAAAGACTTTAGTTATTCAACTTTTAAGCTTTAAATATGTTCAAAAATAGGTGCAGCTAAAGACACATTTTACAAAAAAAATTGTAAATTTGTGAGTTTATAATTTTTTCATAATTCTCATTAACATATATTTCCACTTAATTGCAGGAACTTAGATGAAAGGAAAGATGATTTAGATTCAAATTCTTGCGTGTTAGCCCAATCGTCAATTGCCGCCTTCTGCTACTATCATATATTTTTACAATAATGTTTCTTTATATTTATTTCTATTTCGAATTAATAGTTTGTTTTCACGAATATGAATTTTTATGCTATTGCCCACTCTATTTTTTCGTCTCTTCATATTTTCATTGGCTTCTTTTATTTCGCTTACTATAATGTACGATCGTGCATCACGCGGTTTTACAACTAAAGGTGTGAGTTGTGATGTTCACAAATGTCCTCCAGTGTAACGGTGAACTCCCCCCACGCAGCAAAAAAGGAGCGAGTTGTGATGTTCCGTCTGGAAACTAGAACTTGCAGCGCCGCGTTGTGCTTAGAGAGCGTGATCTCTCCAAACTTGTAGGCTCGATGAAGCCCAACCTTTGCAAGAGCAGCAGCGTAAGAGCTCTGGATATATGTGTTCCAGGCAGTGAAATTGGCTGGTGACCCCCCTGGAGCTTCGAAGTCAATTTGGGAGTAGGGTAAGTCACCACGGTCCAAACGAAAATGCAGAGTCCCCTCTGGGGGTAGATAACCCCACTTTGATGAATCCATTTCCTCATGACCCAACAGTAAAGGGTCGAATTTGGATGAGAAATGGCAAGCCTTGCAGGCATCAGAAAACTTATCATCTTCGACAAAGATGGGCGCCCGACGATAAAATCCTAGTTGCTCTTGACGAGAAGCATTCAGGGCAGCGACGCTAGGGGAAGCAGCAGCGCCAGAAGTGGCAGAGGGGGAGCCTGGCTGAGTAGTGGTGGCAACCTTGTAAGAACTTGGAGAAGCCATAATAGAGTGGTGATGAATGATACAGCTTCGTAAGAAGGGTTACGAACAAGGAGGGAGCAGCACAACCATTAGTGGTGCGCAACAGATGAGAAAGGGAGGAGAATGAGTAAAGAACTGGGCAACAATGGAGGTTTTCTATAACACCCCGTATTTTTGACGATTTAAATAATTATGTGATTAATTATTTTTGTTGGATTAATTAAATTAAAAATGCGAGAAATTAATTTTTATTAATCCGAATTGAAATAATTATTAACTAGCGTGACAAGGGTTAATACTTATTGTGGAGAATTATTGAATATTACTGTGTGATATGTAATATGGAATTATAAAATTTGATAAATTGTCGAAAGTGAGAAATACGACCGTTTGATAATTTAAGTCTGGCACATGTGTGAGTCGTGTCGGGACTAATTGAATAGAATAAAAAGAGAATTTATTTTGATTAACTCCTATGGTCATTTAGAGTGCTCCATTAAGTCCGGAAGGGTCGAGATAGTCAAAATAGTATACTCGGGTGTTTAGTTTGGGTCCCGGGGCAATTTTAGGCCTAACCGACACCCCGAGAGGGCATTATGGTAAATTGTATTTTTGGGCTAAATTAATGGACGAAAATTAAGAGTAATTATATCATCCAAGGAAAGCCCATTAGGGTTAAGAAGTTACAGGAAGTTAAGAACGACAATAGGAGGTGTGAGGGACACCACTGGGTAGATCGGGAGAAGGGGAACACACTCATACAAATATCACCAACGGATCAAACCGTCATATTCGAGGCAAGTGTTTATTACTTGCTTTCTTTTAGCAATAACCATGCTCATGTTATTGTAGGTGAAATTAATCATGATTTACATATGAATTGGGTGAAAATTGGAGATTTAAATTATGATTAAGGATTGGTTTAATTAGTGGTTGAAATTCCTCCATGTATGTAGAAGATTAATCACTAAATTTGATTATATATTGATGAATGAATCTGGGTTGATTAGGTTCTTTAAATGAAAATTTGGAAACTAGGGTCCATATGAATTTATTTTGGGATTTTAAATAATTATGATGTTTAATGACGAATTAATGATCCTAGGATGTTGGGAATGATTTATAATCCATTATGTGTTGATGGGTATTGATGATGAGGCGTTGGGTGTTGAATCTTAGAGGTTTTTAGGTCCAAAAATGGTAGAAAACGCTAAAATTTGGTGAAGAAGACGAAACAGTGGGTCTCGCGCGAAGTCGTGCGAAGTGGTTCGAACGAAATGTGTAAGTGGTTCAAACGAGACGTGGATCTTGCACGAAGTGGTTCGAATGACATGTCATTCTGGTTCGAACGACATGTCATCTGGTTCGAGCGACAGAAGGAATTTTTGGAAATTTTCTTAGAGTCCTATTTTGAGTTTATCGGTTTATTGGGGTGAGAGAAATTGCCAAATAGTAAATTTAAATAAGACGCAATTTCGAAAAAGTATGTGAGAATAAATACTTTAATTATTTCGGTACAGAGAGAATATACCTTGGAGATAACGAGAGAGATAGTAATCTAAATATTTATACTATACGTAGAGATGAGATTAAAATACATATGAGGAGTATATATGTAGGTTGGAGAAATACCTATAAATTATAATAGGATGTGTGTATGCCTATTATGGGAAATTATTGTTAAGAGCACTAATGGGTGATAACCCGGGGGTGCAAGAATCTTATAGTTAAGCGCACTAATGAGTGATAACTCGGAGGTGTAGAAATTATATTGTTAAGTGTACTAATGGGTGATAACCCGGAGGTAAAAGGATGATTATTGTTAGGCTCACTAATGGGTGATAACCCGGGTGTGCTGGATTATTATTGATAGGTGCATTAATGTGTGCTAACCCGGGGATGCAAGATTTTCTTAATAGGTGCATCAATGGGTCTTAGCCCAGGGGTGCAGGATTAGTATATATATATATATAGGGATGATGTGACTATATATATATATATATATATATATATATATATATATATATATATATATAGAGAGAGAGAGAGAGAGAGAGAGAGAGAGAGAGAGAGAGAGAGGCAGGCTCCTGTGCACACTAAGTTTGCACATTAAGTTTTTAAAGTAGTAAAAAAAATATTTTTGAGTGCTGGCGCACACCAATTTTTTTATGTGATATTTTAACATTTCAACGGACTCACATAAAAAAAATTAGCTCAAAAAAACTTTTTTTGCTATTTTTTAAAAATCGGTCAAACTTTCGTAGTTTTTAAAGGGCTTAAAAGCATATAAAGTTTGACCAATTTTTTAAAACTAGCAAAAAAAGTTTTTTTGAGTTGATTTTTTTTATATGGGTTCCTTGAAATGTTTAAATATCACACAAAAAAAATGAACTCAAAAATATTTTTTTTACTACTTTAAAAAGGTAATGTGCAAACTTAGTGTGCAAACTTAGTGTGCACAGGAGCCTGCCTCTATATATATATATATATATATATATGAACTTGTGAATATTTATACTCTATGAAATTAGTAGACTGTGTAATAATAATATTCATTACTTTGCACCAAGTGGTCTTAACCTAAGGGTGCAGGATTAGTGTATATATATAGGGATGATGAGACTATATATATGTATAAGTGTACTTGGTTAACTTCCTACTTTGTGAAACTAGTAGATAAATTAGAAATGAGAAATAAATAATCTTAGTGGCTAAAATATTAACCATTCAAACGGTGAATAATGAAATTAGTATGTGAGATAAACTATCTGGATAACGTATTGTATGGGCCATACGGGAATACTACTAGTGAGCATAGTTAGTATTAGTATGGTTTCTGACTAGTTAGACTGGGTGGTATAACTTGGGGAGATTAGATGTACGTTAGGCGTGCACAATAGATGAGAGGTGAGAAACTCATGTGCGATTTCGATAACTAACATGCGTATAAGACTCGTTTTAAGAACCAATTTTAAATACTTGCTAAATCATTTTTTTACCTCGGGCTCTGACCAGTTTCTTGTATTTCTCCTCTCTTTTGCGATATATATATATATCTATCTATATATATATATATATATATATATCTGTGTGTGTGTGTGCGTGTGTGCGTGTGTGTGTGTGTGTGTGTGTATTAGTATAGGTGCCTAGCCACAGGGACACCGGTTCTAGATACTTGGATGGTTTTCCGAGCTGCAACTATTGTGGAAGTTACGAATAATTGAGATTAAAGGCTTCTCTCATTTTATTCAATTCCTAGTTCATATACTTCAGTTCGGGCATGTGTCGCCCATCCTCATTAGCGGGATTGTACTCAGTTCCTTTATAGTTCATTTCTGTTGTATTGAGTATTTATTTGGTTTTGTTTGTGACTTTGAACTAGAAGGTTTTATCCAATCTTAATTATTCAGTATTTAATTCAATCAACATTCATTTCTTGTGTGTGGTTTAGAATTCAATGTTCAGAACTTAATTGAATTAATTGGTTTCAAATTAAATTGGGAAATGTTTTGACACTAGCTTAATTGAATGTTAGGTAATTAATTGGATTTAAGTTTTTGACAGTGATGCTAAGAATAAACCAACCGAACATTCTGTTATAAATTTTATAAAGGACTAATAACCCGATATTTAATTGGGCGGGGTGTCACATTTTCGCACAGGTTTCTCTCTCTAAAGAATACGGGAGCTTGAAAAAGAAGAAGGAAAGAGAAGGGTTTAAAATAAAAGAGACGTTTTAAGCCTTTAAACCTTTTAAACATGTCTTTTGATTTTCCCACCATTGCACATGAAGGGCCGCCTATAATCATTTCGAATGAACACGTGGCACTTCAAAAACTATTTTGACAACTAAAAAGACAGCGCTACGTCATTTGAAAAGTGACACCTGGGGAATAGAAAGAGTTGCCTTCATAAGCAAGTTTGAGTTTTGGCGCTAGAATTTTTGTCAGACATATCCACTCACTCCCAATGGAAAATATATCCCAATGGTTCCAAAAAGCTACGATGTCCCCTCGCCACAAGTCCAACCATTGTTTAAAAGGTGACTCGGCTGCATCGGGGAGAATTTATGCTTTTTTGAACATGGCAAAGCATTACAAGGGAGAATTTCACTAACCAAGAATTAGAACGAGTATTTGAGAAGGTTAGCAGGCCTTTTGGGAGAAGTGCAAATAATAAAGCTAAAACAGTTGAAGCGCGGTATAAGGAAAAAGTGGCGATGTCCCTTCGTCAAAGCCCCAACGAGCCGTTTTGCTTCGACTCAGAATTTTTTTTCACGCAAAGAAGGTTCATCGGTTTGAGAAGTTTCATGCAAACATTTCTTTCTCCAATAACTCTCTCCACGAAGGGGAAAATGCAGAGGGGGTTGAAGTTAATTTTGAGATTAAAGGTAATTCCACATTAGCAACAGTGTTTTAGGGATTAAAGCACCATGGCATCTCAACGTGGCATCTCGGTGTGGCATCTCCGCGTGAAAACTTGTATTTTAGCTTGTTATATTAGTCATATTGTATCTTTGTTTATATTGACTGTAAGTTACAACGTTTGTAATTGTATAATGAGAATCATAATGAGTTTTAATGTGAGGTCAAACAGTACTCGCGAGAGACCAGGCTTGGCAGGGCCTGGGAGAGCTTTCATGCTCTATCAAATGATCTCATCGTTGGAAATTTAGAGGGACTTGGTTTGGATAATTGAGAAGTGAGGAATCATTGGGACTTATCTGACCATCTTAGATATACCGGGTAAAACACCGAAGAACCCTATGGAATCTCGGGCAGAGCATCTTGGAGTTCCATCGAGCGTTGAGTTGTGAACCAAACAGACCTCTACTTAATATCACATCTACTATAGGTGATGTCACTAGCCATCTAAACAATGTCAGACATGCACTTGAGTAAACCAGAGTGGTATTTGGGGCTGTCATGCAGTTGGTGAGCCACCTCTGTGACAACAACCCCCTGACACACAGTGGTTAGGCAAAAGGCGTGTCTTGGTATTTAATGTTTATGACGTGGAGAAAACTAGTGCATCAGGTATTTAATGTTTGTGACATAAAGTATGAGGGAGGTATTTCCCAGGCATTGATGAATGAGTTTCCTCGGAGGTGGTGTGCGGGGCTATTTAAGGACCCCAACCACCTTTGAGGAAGGAGGATCTTTTCGGATTTTAAGAAGTTATTACTAGAGAGAATACACATTAGAAAGAGAGTTATTTTTACAAACCAGAGGTCTTATTCACTCGCCATTGTCATTTATTATGAAGCTTTTAATACGTGACAGAGATTCTTGAGAGTGTTTAGTGTGTTTGCTTGCCTACTAAGGTGTATCTAGGGTGCTTACTTATCTCTTCCTCTAGCTAAGTTACTTCTAAGTTCATTACTACTTTATGAGTTATACATGAGAGATTTGTGAGTTTAAACTGAGCCTTATCTTCATTAGGTTTGTGTTTGCATGTTCTATCACTAATCCAAGGTTTTGGCTAATTAACTTATCATTACTATACTTCAAAGGGGTTACGCCTCCATCTTATCTAAAGTACCCTCCTACACATATATTTTCATATATTTATTTACACAGTTGATATTAATAAAATAGAGAATATCCACATGGGAAAAATTAATTTTATTCAACAATTTTATATTATAAAACAAACATTATAAGTCTATTATAAAGATAAAATTAAGTGTGCATAGTCTAATAATAATAATCAAAAAGCATAATATTCATAAAATATAAATTATCATAAAATAATGTACACAAATATGTTATTGTAGGTGTTCTCCATCCATACAAAATGTATATGTTTTCTTCATACTCATAATACCAATTTGAAATACCTCCCATTTTCAGGTATTTATTTATTAATTGTGAGAATATATAATAAATTGAAATTAATTATTACTTAAGGGAACTGGTAGTGAGAAAAAAATCTTATTTAGATGATGATTATATTTGCACTCTCTGTGATTTATTTATATCGCATGTTATATTTAATTGAGGTGTGTAATTAACTAAGCAGGATTGGACTGTATGTGGTTACGCCATTGTAAGGGAAAATTTTCCATTATTGCCCCTAACTTCTAGCACTTGTCCATAGATTCTAGTTTACATTGAGTATGACGTATCCCGTTACATGCGTCAAGGAAATTTAAGTTCGCAAGTTCAAGAAGACATATCTGATTATCAAGCATCTTCAACATGTTCTACGACTTGACAAAATTTTGGTATGGATTTTGTTTTGTGTTTCATAGATTTTTTTGCTAAGTATTGGAATGTTTTTCTAAATTTATTTTTATCAAAATGAGGTGTTTTCAAACAGTTTTCTGAATAGCATTTTAAACTCAAAAATTATTTTTCACCTGCTGTCGTTAGAACAACTTGACCTTGTCGTTCAAATGACTTTATCATGTCGTTTGATATGTTGTTTGATGGCCTACATCTAATATGGTTCAAACAAAGGTGTACTGCTTTAGTTTTTTGGGTCATTAGATGGTCGCTTCTAATAAGATAAACATTTCATTCGAATGACCCAATGATCTCATTCTAATGACTTTTTATTTCCTCAAAATTCGTGTTCACCTATAAATACGTGTTTCGTGAAGATTTTTCTTTAAGACTTTTGATTTATGAAAACTGGAGACCTGCTGTAAGTAGTCTTCACATTTCAATAAGGTAAAACACTTTCTGATTCACGAAAAAAATCCTAAATACTTTTGTGAATTATCTTTGGAACCCAAACATTTCTATATCAAAGTTATTCTTGTGGAGAGCTTTTTTCACTACTGATCCTGTGAAACTCCAGGATATTCACTGCTGAAGGAGGAATTGAGGTTCTTGTGGTTCTCGAGGGAATCACTATTGACTAGAGGATGTATTCTTTGTGAGTTGTCCTGGGAATTCATTGTTGTATTTCTTTATTGTGTTGTAAGTTATGATTTGTAAACTTTAGTGAAATAAAAGGTTTTTCCCTGTGGGGATTTTTTTGAAATTATTATTTCTTTACATGCTTATTTTGAATCACATAGCTTCATGTTTAGGGTCTAATAAAAAATGAAATTTGTTTGAGATTAACATTTAATTAAATAAGTTTACTCCGTCAGAAGTTATCACGTACTCTATAGCCATTTCAATTTTGGGGATGAAAAAGGCTATTGAGCATATCACACTTGAACAATATTGGTTTCTCATTCGAATGATAAGTGATATTTTGTTCGAATGACTTTCATGTCTTGTTGGAATGAGAATCGATAAATTTTGAGGGAGAAAGGGGTTCTTTATGCTTTTGGTGCATAATTTAATTTTTAGGGTAAATGGTATGCACCTATAATATTGTTTATAATTGACTTAAGCTAGAAGAATATGAGAGGAGATTTTAACTTAGGTTTCAGACTTATAAACCTTTAATTAAGGTGTACAGTCCAGCGTTGGGGATTGGGAAGATTTTGGGTATGTGTGTGAGGCATTTGATATCCTACGATTATATATATATATATATGTATATATATATATATAAGTGTGTCTGTATGTGTGTGTTATTTTCTTATGTAAACATACCATTTATCCTTGGGAATTTATCGGTTGGGATTGTTTTGATGGTTTCGACCATCGTATTCCTGGCTAATGACGTAGAAATTTGTGAAGGTCGATGTGTATTTCATCATACATTCAAGATGGTAACCACTTCATGGATAAATAAGCAAATCGACTCGATCCATCAAGAGGGTTTGGGTATGGAACCAATTGATGGCGTTACTACATAGTGATATTCTGTGTTTATATGTTTGTTTCTCTAAGTCTGTTAGGAAAGGGACTCTTAGGGATTTACCAATATGTTGATGTATGATATCGTGGGTATCTTAATTTATGGGGGAGAATCAAAGGGTTAATATTTCATGATATACCAAGTATAGCCTCGTCCACAAACTAGACTCACTCAGCTAAGGCCGACCAGTGTCAGACCATCGAACAAAATAAGTTATGACTTAGCTCGAGGCCCATCATGTAAGGTCTCATCCTCGGACACCTACATATCACATAAAGCCTCGTCCTCATCTTAAAATGCAGTCACTAAAAGCAATATTAATGGACTTGGAATTCAGGCTCCTCAGCTTTGTCCATCGCTTGGAGGATGGAGACCGAGGAATGACCTATACCAACATGGCACCCGTCACACCATCAGAGTTCCTTGACTAAGCAACTCAGCCTTGGCCTACATCTGATGACTGAGGGTGAATAGCTGGCATATCATATGGATTGGGGCATGCGTGGAAGAGCGCACGGGGGATATAAGAAATAAAATACTCATAAAATTATGGCTTATTACAGGCTTGTGTGGTGGATGTAGGTGAAACAGTGTTGTTTTTTTCACTTACTCAATAGACTGGTTGGTTTTAGTAAATATTAATTAGCGAGTTAAGGATTACTATTTTTTATTTTTTTATTTTTTTATTATTATTATTATTATTATTATTATTATTATTATTGTTATTGTTATTGTTATTGTTATTGTTATTGTTATTGTTATTATTATTGTTGTTATTATTATTATTATTATTATTACTATTATTATTATAATTATTATTATTATTATTATTATTATTATTATTATTATTATTATTATTATTATTATTATTATTTGTATACATTTGTAGACTTCACATTATAGGACCCCCTAAGTCCATCCTTAGGTCCCTATCACCTCCCCATTTCACTAGTAACCCTAGGTCATACTCTGAGTATCGATCTAGAGGCTACCAGGCACTCCTAGGCCCCGTTTGAATTTGGCCATCTCTATAGTTAGAATGAAAACTAAATGAATACTCGAAAGGTTTTGAATCCCCTTTCCAACGGTCTGCCCCATGCGCGAATATGCATAACGGTTTGGATGAACGGACCATTTTACTAGCAAAAACCGATCTAGAGGCCATCAGGCGCTCCTGGGGTCCGATTTGACCTTAATCAAATTATTCTTTAGAGAGAAAGCTCAATGAATCTTTGAAACGGCATAACTGTTCAGACGAATGATCCATTTTCCCTTAAAAACTGATCCGGAGGTCACCAGGCGCTCCTGATATCCGTTTGACCAAAGTCAACTCTTCGGCTCAAATGAGACTGAATGAATCTTCAAAGGGAACTGTATGCCCTTTCCAACAGTTAGCCTCATGCAAGAATCATCCTTAGATTACGGACTAACAACCTGTTTTCCTCCCAAAGGACACTGGGAACTTTTGGGGCCCGTTTGAACAAAGTTAACTCTCTGAACTAAGCGAAACTCTTTGGAACGTCGAAATGTCTCCCATAACCTTTCCAATGGTTTGCCTCGTGTACAATTTTGACTTATGGTTTGGACACATGATCCATTACCATCTGAAAATCTCCTATCCAAGGACCAAGGGGCGCTTCCGAGCCCCGTTTGACCCAAAGTCAACTCCCAAACCCAGAAGAGGCCCAAAGGACTCTTAAAGGTCTCTGAATTAACTTTCGAACGGTATGTCCTATGTGTGATTTGGATTTATTGATTGCATTCTATGACCATTTTTCCAAAAAAATTACACCAGACTACCGGTTGGCAGGTCCATTCCAAACCTATCAACAGTGTATCTAGGGTCACCTACCGATTGGATGGGCTAGGGATACCGATAAGTAGTCTCTTTACCCTATATAAGGAGGGAATGAGCTCACTTCCAGGACAGAGCTCACATCCGTCAATATGAGTGATCTAAGCAACATTATTCTGTAATCAGCGAAGTTTTCTTATGTGAAATTCCTTCCCACCATTTTCATACCCAATTTAGCAAAAATATCCTTCTCCCTCATCCAACATTCATCCCAACTTGCAAGGAAGCTCATCAAGGATCAAGATCGATTCTCAAATCTCCAAATAAGGTTCGAACACCTTCTCTCTATAAATTTCCTTATTTTTGCATTAGTTATATAATTTCTTTACTTGGTTTATTTACTTTAGATCATACTCATTAACCTTTCATCCTTTATTAGTTATATTTCACATACTTTATTTTTAATAAAAAACCAAAACAAAGAAAAAGTGGGTTACACCTATAAATTCCGATATGACTATTCACCACTTCTTTTTTAAAACTAAAAATAACTCTTCTAGACATACACATATAATAAACTCCCATGTGTATCTATGGGGTAAGACCCACCCTTGCTTCGCATGCAGACTATATGGACTTTGATTCCTTTATAGGCTACGTAACCATTTCGAGCTAAAAAAAAAGGAGACTCGAGTCCAATTTTCCTATTCTCCCATCTTCAAATTTTATACATTACTCATAAATATCATACTTGTGATTCATATTTGCATTTTATCTGCAAATGTTATCGTTTCATTATAACGATTAATATCTCAATAAGTGCGCACATCATATTTTTCGATTATTATTTTTAGAACATTCCTTTGGATGACCTCACTCTATCTTTTCAATGATATGAGTTGAGCAATTTCGATCTCCATTTATATATATACACACACACACCATTCGCAGAGAATTAAGGAAAATATTAACATAAGCCCATGAGAGACTGAAAGGGTGGGATGGGTGCTGAACACCTTTCCATTCCGTAACATAGCCCCTGAACCTCTAAACAATTGATTTCGTAAGTATAAGTTTTTCTTTGATTCCTCTCTTCGGAGGTGGCGACATGTTATTTTTCCTATTTTGTGAAAAATAGGTTTGCGACTCCATATCTTTACATCACCCCACAACGATGACGGGGAAAGTGCAACTAGAAAAGGGTGCGAGACCTTCTCTCCCTCTTCGAGCACGTGCGCTCGAGCGCCAAAACCTCGAGACAGAGGAAAGTTGAACATATGGCCACAATGGTGACTCCGTTGGGGACTAACTTGTCATAAGAGGGCTAGACTCTAGTTGCATGGGTGTTATCATTTTCTACGTCTGTTATGTTCCTTCTTTCTCATCTATTATTATTTCATGTATATATCTACCTCATGCTTATATCACTCCTCACTCACACACTTGTAAATAATCTCCATGTACACTTCACATTACTTACACATAAGGTCACTAATATACAAATGCTTCACACATCACTTAAAATATCCATTCTTAGGTGTCACTAACACACACCTATACTTATCACACTTGTATATCACACACCACTAGTATATGATATATGCTTAGGTTCACTACCACACACTCACTTATAGATACTCACACATCACTCACCATCACATATCCATGTTTAGCATAATCTTCATGCTCTATGTAAGATTTAATTTTCATGATACTTGTAAATTCTTCCCTATTAGTATTGTGCTAATCATGCCAAATAAAAATACTCTCTCCATAATATAATAATCAAGAGTCATGCATTTTGCACACTACATTACCAAAGAGCATGGTCGTTGACCAAATTTTGTCTCGTAACTGGGGGGTTTTTTTGTGATGGGTGCTGGTCCAGCAGGTCGTAGTTAGCCTAAGCACTATGACTCTCACCTTCCATTGTCCAAGTACCTTCAATGTATATCAAATGGTTCCCCACGTATCATACCTCTTGACCAAAGTCATGACGGGAGGTATATATCAGGGAACTTGTTCACGTACATCGAGTATATCAATTTTTCTCTCACAAAAAATGTCCCCACAAGGTATATAGTGAGACGATTCACGTATACTCAGGTATATCAAATGTATTGTCCCCACGTATTGATTACTCTAAAAAATATATATATATCGTGGAAATCATGCCAAAGGGGTAAACCTTTACATTAACCCAACAACTGCATACCCTCATATAGGCATCGAACCTAGGGCACTCATGTTTAGTTTTTTTGTTACTACCTGGAACTTTGCCAAAATGGCAGGTTGGCATACTGCCCAAATTTTCATGCGATTTTGCCTTTTTTTCAAAACGCGACCCTATCCATGAGTTGGCTACAAGTCATATTGTGTTTTACATATTTTTCCAAACCCAATTTTTCCGAGGCTCGGGTCACGTCTGGCATTTCGATTGCATTTAAGAAAACCTAACACAAGTGAAAACATAATAATATTAGTAATCATGCCAAGACTCTTCTCTCATTTTTATTCCTTACCAAAAGTGTTAAAAAACTTTTCTTCCTTGTATAAAAAAAAGTACCAAAAATATTTTGTCCTTCCTTTCCCAAAAATTTGTCAAAAAAATTTCTGCTTCTCCAACAAAAAAAATTCCCCCCTCTTTTTTTTAAAAATAAACTCGAATCATTTTCCTTCTCAGGTTGATCGCATACCCAACCCTTGACTTGGATCCCTATTGGCTTCAGTCTTCGGTCGAATCGACCCTAAGCTCCGTCAATTCTCGCACTACTTCCTCCGAGTCTCTAATCCACCTTTACTCGCTCTCCATGGAGAGTGCAGACCAAGTACTGAATGTGAAGCCTTATTTGATGACTATTCTAGCCTAACTTATCACCAATATTAACAACCTTCAAACTGAGGTTTATGAGATACAGTGAAACCGGGTCCTTATTCCCAAAGAGACTGAGGTCTTCTTCCTTCGTGTTATGGATCCACCCGCACCTGAGCCTATTTTGATCCCAGAAGAATATCAACACGCTCTACGTGTCCCTCTATCTAATGGACCACCGCTAGCTCAGATCCTTATGCTAAATATTGACCAGCTAGGGGCTAACTTGCCAGTGACCATCGATACAAAGGAAAAGGAGTTGAACAAAGTCAAGGAGGACCTTAAGACGTTGACCAAAAAGTTTAACCAAGTATGAATCTCTACGAACAACATGGATTACACACATTTAGAAATTTGACCTCAAGTTATCTCCTAACCCTAAAGCAAGGCTATCAGAAATATTCAAGAAGCCTAACATTGAGAAGTTTGGGGGTAGCAGGCCCTTAATTGTCTATATCCAAAGTTACCACTGATCTATGACTCTCATGAGTGCCTCCGAGGAAGTAATGACCCAGATGTTTTAATAGACTTTGAAGGATAATGCTCTTAGCTGGTTCCTATCCCTCGAGGAATCCAGAATTTGCAGTTGGTAGGACGTTAACAATGAAATCATGTGGCAGTATAAATACAATGACGAATCAGAGGTTATGCATCGTGATTGAGAACTTATCTAGAAGAATCCCAGGGAAATTATGAGTAATTTTATAGCAAGGCGGAGAGATAAAGCGAACATCATGACCAATCGACCTTCCAAACAGGAGCAAGTTAGTAAAACTTCTTACCCCATGTCCGAGCAGTGATGGGAGGACAATATTATCCCCATTTTTAATCCCTCTAAGAAGTAGGGGTGGAGATCGAATAAAGTCTTGCCAAGACAAAACTTGAGCTAAAGAAAATATCTGGACGGTTCACTCCAAGAAAATATCAGAAGCCTGCCAATACCATAGTTTCAACCATTAATAACATCTATCGGCCTGCCACTTCATTGGCACTGTAAAGTCGCCCTAACTCGTGCAGAAAGGAATACACTGAGCTTCATGCTCCCCTCTCCAAAGTCTACCAAGCCCTTTTGGGTTAAAATCTCATCAAGCTATTGGACCCTAATCTATTATTGATATGCCCTAAGTGAACCCTCTTGCTCAGAGCTATAAACCTCTACCAGTCTTATGACCGAGGTGACAAAAGCCTATGCCATCCATGATCAGGGTAGTCACTCATAAGGTCGGCCTCAACCAACTTCGCTTTAACTTCTACATCAGCCTCAGTTGGACATAAACTGAGGTCAGTAAGGACACAGGTTCAACCATTCATCAACATCGGCACTGGCCAACAATACAAGTTATCACCTGAGATCAGCAAAGCCTCACCGGCTCAGCATCACGTCAAGACAACATCAACCCTGGTCGATGTTCCAGGTATCTAGCCTCGACGAGCATCCCAGCCAAGGTCATCATATAATTATCTCAGATATGGAGAAGGTCAGGCATCGCTAACCTCGTAATCATTCAGGCTGAGGTTGGTACCGTACGAAGACAGGCGAGCATTTACACGCATATGTTTAGCTTGGAACACTGGACAAATCTGTTACAACTGAATCATTCATTCCATATGAAGGAATATTGAGGTCATCATTGTTTAGTTAAAGTTAGCCAGGTGTCATCCTTACACTAGTTGGATCTTCATGCACATTACAAGCTTGGGGGGTACATTACACCCCCCAAGGACTATATATAGAGGTCATCCTCAATATTGTAAAGGATCAATTTTTGGCAATCCTAGATGAAACTCTGTCAGTTTATACAATAGAGAGAGAAAGCTTGAGAGATTGTATCCATGGCCATTAGTGCCTTCATTCAGTGATATTACTCACACACACTCATAATGGATGTAGTCCAAATTGGCTGAACCACTTATATTCAAGTGTTTATCCTCTTCCTCTCACCTCCTTCTCCTACTATACATACATATACTCTTGCAGCCATTCCTATACTTGTTTGAGCTTGTTCATATCTTATCTGGTGGTGCTATTTCTGGCATCATCATTTTGGCGTCTTCTGTGGGAACGAGAAGACATATCTCTTCGTTTCCTAGCTTAACCTCACCAAAGACTCAGGTGGTGAACTGGGCCTCACCCTTTGCGTGGAACTGTTTCACCATTGAAAGATGTCCTTTAAGGTATTAAGCTCACCTTCTTTACAAGATCTTTAGTTTTAACATATAGCACCAGCGTTACCACCACCTCCTCCAACATCTGGTGTTGGAGGACTTAGTCCCAGCCAGGCACCACCCTACTCCAAAAAGGTTGAGGTGGCTGCAGCCTTAAGGTCTTTGGCTGCAACATAGCAAGCAATGAAGGAGAAATTTTCACAACTTAGTCAAAATATGATGGGCCCACCAGGGATCTCACCGGAGATGATTACTCCGGCAGCTTGTCAACCCCATCTTGAAGCTAGGGGACCACCCAAGGCACCGCGAAAAGACCAACCTACCCCTCAACGGAGGAGGGATGTTGCTAACCCTAGGCGTTTACATCTGGGGAGGCAAAGAAACCCTTGCCCTGAGGATTATGATGATATGGAGGCATAGGATGATCCTGAGGACTTCTGGGAGCCGTATGAGGTTTTGAACAATACTGTACGTCCTATCAAATAGAGCCAAAGTTGTGGGGGCAAAAGAGATGGTGGTGACCAACAAAGAGGATCAACTTTTGATCTCTTGAGCAGTGGGTCGGCCTTTGAAAGGCTCGGCCCAGTCAAAGACCTAAGACAGAGGTTATCCAGGTCACGAAGTCCTGCTGGCTCTCAGAGGGGATATGGTGAACATCGGCCTCATCATGGCCGACCCCATAATGGCCGTGATTATGGTTAAGAGGTCAACAGTTAATGTTGTGCAGCAGTTGGGGAACCCTTAATCCACCCCTTGGAGATGGCTGGGGACAACCTCGTCCAGGACGACATTGCTAAACCAAGGAATGACTCAATTCAGCATTTAAAAGAGATGATAGGTAACCTCATCAAAAGTCGAGACCCACTATAAACAGGGTTCTCAGAGGGCTCCCCATTTGTGGAAAAGATAGTGAACTTACCAACCCCTGCCAAGTTCAAACCGCCTACGGTGTCTCCTAATTATGATGGTAGTACCAACCCTGTGCATCATATTGAGATGTACCCTTCCGTAGCATACATTTACTCAATCCCAGATGAGATGAGGTACCGGGCCTTCTCTGGGACTTTGATGGGAGTTGCACATATTTGGTTTACCTCTCTTTCTAAGAACTCTATTGAGAACTTTAAGGGCTTTACTGAACGGTTTATTCACAATTTCTGTTTTAGGGTAAGACCTCAAAAGAAGAAAACACATTTGTTATACGTCAAGCAAGGCAAGAATGAGAGCCTAAGAGACTACATTTCTAGATTCAATAAAGAAAAATTGGAAGTTAAAGATTACGAAGAGAAAATAATTATGACAGCCCTCATTGGAGGACTCCAGAAGGGGAAGTTACAATGGAAACTTATTGAAGATCCTCTCAAGTCCATGGAAGAGCTATTAGAAACTATAAGAAAGGTCATGAATGCTGAAGATGCCATGACTGCAAAGTATGAGAATGAGAACGGAAGTAGAAGCGGAAAATTCCAATGGAAAAAAGACGATAAGAAGAGGTCTGCAGACGACAAGTTTGCACACTATACCCCTCTAACTGTGAGCTGCAAATACATCCTTAATGAAATAAAAAATGATCGGTCCCTGAGATGGTCGGAGATGATGAGGGCTCATCCACATAAGAGGAATAAGAATCTATGGTGCGAGTTCCACCAAGACCATGGTCATCTGACTGACAAGTACTTCGCTTGAAAGATGAGATTGAGAAGATGTTGAAGTCCAGAAAGCTCAGGAAGTATGTCGACGGGAAAGCTTCTAAGAAGGGAAGAGACGAACCTTAAAAGAAGAGAAACGACAGATGTCGGGAAGATCCCCCAGCAAGAAGAGATGAGGACTCAGATAATGATGATGAGGATGACCCTGACCTCCCACCAAAATATGATAATGCCCTTATGAAGAGGGTTGGTTTGATCTCCTTTGGTGTTAATAACATCTATGGAGGACTAGCAGGGGGTGTCTAATAAGTAGTCGATCGTAAAGCTCATGTGGCAGAGGCTAAGTCAGTGACCAAAGTAGAAGTGGTGAATCTGGCGTCTTCAGAGGCTAAGAAAAAGAGAAAGAAGATGTATATGGTGAAAAGGTCCATCCATTGGGAATGTATGAGATGGATGTACGAATGGTAGACGAGTGGCCTAAGAGGTTGACCCGGAAGATTAATTTTTTTGTAATGGATGAAAATGTATTCTCGACCTACAACCTCATCATAGGACGGGTAGCCCTCAAGGAATTCAAGGTCGTTCCATCAACGGTCCACCAAATGCTAAAATTCCCCACCCCCTATGGGGTAGGGGAAGTGCAAGGTGACCAGACCTCAACACGAGAATTCTACTTCAACTCGGCGAAAGATAGAGAGGCCCATAAGAGTGAAATAACCACATATAACATTAATACACTTAATCCAAGGGATGAAACAAAATTAAAGAAGGGAGAGGCCGCAGAAAAGGTAGAATCCATTATCTTTAATGAGGATGAACTAGAAAAAACCATCCAAATCGATAAAGCCCTAAGACCTGAGATCAAGGAAAAGCTGGTAAAGCTTTTGAAGAAGAGACAAAGTGTCTTCGCTTTGAGCCATGAAGACGTGCCTAGAATTGACCCTGAGATTATGTGCCATAAACTCAATGTGGCACAAAACGCTAAGCCAATCATGAAAAAAGAAGAGTTTACTCCAGGGAAAAGTATAATGTCATCAGGGAAGAGGTTAGTAAGTTGGAAATAAGTTGGAAGAGGCCAAGTTCATCAGAGAGGTCATATACCCTGAGTGGTTATCTAACGCCGTCAAAGCTAATGGAGAATGGAGGATGTGCGTAGACTTCATTGATTTGAATAAGTATTTCTCAAAAGACAACTTCCCCTTACCTTGAATTGATCAGATTGTAGATTCCATAGCAGGGCATGAGCTCATGAGCTTCATGGATGCCTATTCTGAGTATAAACAGGTTTTTATGGACCCAGAGGACTCACAGAAGACAACGTTCATAACCGACAAGGGAACCTATTGGTATAAGCTTATGCCCTTCAGATTGAAGAATGCAGGGGCCATCTATCAACGTCTTATAAATAAGATGTTTGAGCACCAGATTGGTAAGACCATGGAGGTATATGTGGATGACATGTTGACGAAGAGCTTAAAGGCCGACACTCATGTGGCCGACCTGGAGAGGACGTTTGACACCATGGATTTATAAAGTATGAAGTTCAACCCTGCGAGGTGTGTCTTCGGAGTAGGAGTAGGAAAGTTTCTTGGATTCATCGTTAATCAAAGGAGAATAGAGGCCAATCTAGAGAAAATTAGGGCTCTGCTTGAAATAAAAACACCAAGGACCATCAAAGACATTCAGAGGTTAACCGAAAGAGTTGCTACGTTGAATAGGTTCATCTCTAGAGCTACGGACAAGTGTCTTCCTTTTTTTAAAGTTCTTAGAAAGGCTTTCGAATGGGATAAAGAATGCTATAAGGTTTCAAAGAGCCAAAGTCCTACCTCGGATCCCCTCTGCTACTTAAATTGTAAGAGAAGATGATGGAGTTTAGAGGTCGGTGTACTTAAATTGTAAGGCTCTTCAAGGGTCTGAACATAATTATACTCATATGGAAAAGTTAGCCTATGTCCTAATACACGTGTCTAGGAAGATAAAGTCGTACTTTTAAGCCCACTGTATGGTTGTGCTCACTGAGAAGTCGGGTAGGTTGATGACTTGGTCCATCTAGTTGGTGGAGTATGACATTGTTTATCAACCAAGGGTTGCCATTAAAGGGAAATCTATGGTAGACTTTGAAACAAAATTCACATGGGAAGAGCTTGAGACTGAGAATAGTCAAGAGGTTGCACGAGATCCAAACAGTAACGTCTTTCGTGATTCGTACGAGGTTGGGTCAAGAAAGTCTGGGAAAAGTGTGGATAAAAACGAGGAATATAGATACCTATTCAAGCAAGGGATCCTGTCTGAGGGGAACTTCTCTTCAAATAGAGATGTTTGGAACCTCTTTGTTGATGGGTCTTCTTGTAAAAGCGAAAGCGGAGTAGGGCTGATATTGTCAGCTCCGGATGGTATCGACATTGAATATGCGTTGAGGTTCAAATTAAAGGCTTCAAACAACGAGTTAGAGTATAAGGCGTTGATAATGGGGCTCTCCTTGGTAAAATCCCTTAGATTTGACCAACTCCTAGTTCATAGCAACTCGAGGTTGGTCATCAACCAAGATCTTGGGGTGTATGAGGCCAAGGATGAAATGATGTCCAAATACCCGAAGAGGGTAAGAATGACGTTAGAAGGATTCAAAGAAGTGAAGATGAAGAGAATACCTCAATAGGACAACAGTCGAGTCGATGCACTGGATAGGTTAGCCTCAGCGCCGAGGAAAGATATAAGAAGAACGGTACCAGTTGAAATCTTGCCCCAGCTGACCATCGAAGAAGAAGAGTTTGCTAGGATTTTCCCCAATATGAATATGGTAGCCTCATGGATAGACCCACTCATCATATACATAAGACAGGGAGAGCTGTTAGAATTAAAATTAGAAAGGAGAAAGTTGAGGTTTAGGGCGGCTAAGTTCTCAATAATAGGGGACGTCTTATATAAGAAAGGGTTCCTACTCCCTCTCCTTAGATGTGTGCACCCTTCAGAGGTTCCCCGTGTCTTAAAAGATGTACATAAGGGCTCTTGTTCAAGTCACATAGGAGGGAGGCTTCTAGCTAAGAGGATAATTACTCAAGGGTTCTGGTGGCCGACCTTGGACAAAGATGCAACTGCTTATGTGAAGAGATGCGATAAGTATTAGAGATTCTCCACCATCCCTCACCAACCTCATCATCCTATGACATCAATTAACTCACCTTGGGCATTTGCAGTTTGGGGGATCGACTTAGTAGGACCTTTGCCAAGAGCTGGAAACAACTATCGATTCTTAGTAGTGGAAATTGATTACTTCTCCAAGTGGGTAGAGGCTGAACCGATGATCACAATTACGGAGTAGAAGACCTTCCAGTTCATTTGGAATAACATTTTATACAGATATGTCCTTCCAAATACCCTCATCTCAGATAACGGAACCCAGTTCAATAATTCTTCCATAGAAAAATATTACGAAAGAGTTGGGATCAAGCAGTTCTTCTCCTCTCCTAGCCGACCCCTGGCAAATAGGTAGACTGAGGTCACAAACTGAATAATCCTTGATGTAATAAAGAAGAGGTTAGAGTAGGCAAAAAGGAGATGGACAGAAGGGGTATGCGTTATGTTATGGGCCTACAGGACGACTGCAAGAACGCCAATAGGAGAAACTCCTTTCATGCTAGAACATGGTTCAGAAGCTTTCATCCTTATAGAAGTAGGACTACCCACCCATAAAGTTCAGACTTATGATCCTCGGAGGAATGGGGAAGAAAGAAGACTTGACTTGGATATAATTGAAGAGAGAAGGGAAGATGATGAGATCAGACAGGTAGCCTAGCAGCAAAGAACTACAAAGTTCTACAATCAAAGGGTAAAATCAAGACCTATAGTTATGGGAGACCTAGTGCTGAAGAAGATGTTGCAGAAGGCAAACAAGCTCCACCCAAACTGGCATGGTCCTTACAGAGTGGTCGATGAATTTATGCCTTGTACTTACCGGCTAGAAAATCTCGAAGGGGAACCCTTTTCCAACCCTTAGAATACTGACCAGTTGAAGAAATATTACATATGATGTTGTGGTTATTTCTTTGTAATACATGTATCATTTTATAAAGAGGATATTAATGAAAAGAGCAGTTCATGTGTCAATAATTTTTCATTATGCTTAAACATCATTAATTTGGTGATAAATTATGGGGTAGAACATCATATTGTGATGACCTCAGACCTTAAACATCAATAATTTGGTGATAAATTATGGGTTAGAACATCATACTATGATGACCTCGGACCTTAAACATCATTAATTTGGTGATAAATTATTTATTAGAACATCATATTCTGGTGACCTCAGACCTTAAACATCATTAATTTGGTGGAAATTTATGAAGATGTTGATGACCTCAGACCTTAAACACCATTAATTTGGTGATAAATTATGAGGGTGAACATCATATTATGATGACCTCAGACCTCAAGCATCATTAATTTGGTGATAAATTATTTGGGAGAACATCATACTGTGATAACCTCAGACCTTAAACATCATTAATTTGGTGATAAATTATGAGGTAAACATCATATTATGGTAGCCTCAGACCTTAAGGTAAAACATCATTATATGACCAAGACAACATGTAAGAGAAGGCATTCATTGAAAGAAGAAAAATCCTCTGAAGAAGATGGTATTACATTAAGTAGTCAGATTTACAAATCCAATGTAATGAAGGGCCATCAGAGTTTAGAAAAATTACAAGCATAAACAAGAAAAAGTTACAAATTAAAAGCTTCACAAAGAAAGGCCTAGGTATCTGCAGTTGGAATGGTGTCCTCTTGGCCGCTGATATTCACCTCTGTAGCGTCATCCTGATGAGTGGCCTCTTCAGTTTTAATAACCTCCAAGGGAGCAGTCTCTGCAGGCGCAGCACCGTCCTCCTCAAACTCTTGCAAGGCCTGAGTAAAATGGGGGTCACCAAATCCTAGACCGATAAAGTCTGAGGAAGTTAAGCTCCCTGACTCCTGTTCCTTAGAAGCAGCCCACTTCCCAATTGCTTTAATACCTCTTTCAAGGTACTCAAAAACAAAACTGATGAACTCATCAGAGACCTTATAATCTATAAGGATCTTCTCTGAGGCATCCTCCAGTGAGGCTTTGACTGCAACATCCACCTTGGTCTGAAGAGCATCATCTTTGGCCCTCAGGGCTACTTCATGATCTTTTTTTAGGTTGATGATGTCCCCATCCCTCTGCTTATTCAGCTTGTCAGCCTCTTTTAACTCCTCCTTCAGACAGTCAACTTCAACATTCAAAGAGGCCTGGACATTTAGGGCTTCTCTTCCCTTCTTAATAAGGGGAATCTTCCTCAAATTCCAATCAACAAATTGATACGTGGATAGAAAACACTATAATAAAAACTAAGATGTATGAGTTTTGTAACCTACAAATACAATCAAAGTTACACTTGGGAAGAGCAAAATAAGAGAAACTAGTACCTGAATGGACCTATGAAGGTTGAACTCGTCCAGCAAGGGGATATCCAGAGATCACAAGAAGAGCTTATCTTCTTCGATCATTGTAGAGCTAATGGTATCCATAGCCTTCAGACCATGGCCAATCAAGATTTCACTGATATTTAGCCGAGCCAGACGAGCTGTAAGGGCATCATCTGAGGAGATCGAAATGGCACGATATCCTTTTTGACTTTTGCCCAGCCCCTGATTCTCTGAGTCCGCTGTGGGTTTCATTTTCTTAGTAACATCGGCCTTGGACGTGCCAACGTTCTATTTGGGGGGAGTAGGGGTTATATTATGCCCAGCCTTCCTCATCATCTTTACGAGGCTTGGGGTAGAAATCTCCCGGAGCTCCTCAAAAACACCTTCTGGATATTGTGCAAAAGCAAACATCTGAGTTAGTAAATTAGACGTATGAAAAATTAGAGGTACAACTATGGAGAATAGTACTTACAAAGCTCGGTTAGAGGACTACCACCTAGCCTTGTCTGAGAGAGGTAGTGGGGGGTCACCAGATGTTCGTACTTAACAAGACGACCCTATTCTCCCTGATCTTGAAGGTCCTTAACCTTTTGGAAATTATCCTGGCTAAGTCCAGGGTTGGATTTTGCCGCAAGAGACACATTCCCCACTTCAGAGGTGTCCTCGGATCATACAATGAAGAGGAAGCACATGGACCAAATTCCTAGGCCCTGAGGTAAAGAAATACCGTGGCTGTGATTTAAAGTCTGGGTAACCAACATCATCTTTTTATCTGACTTCCTAGCTAGGAAGTGGTAGTAGCTGGGGTGGTTTTTGGTAGAATATGGGATGTAACAAACCGTGAAGACTGTAACTGGAAGGTGTGAATGTTGGATAGCCTTCCAAAGGATGATGACCCTAATCATCACCCTCCAGGCATTGGGGGGATAATTGTGAAGGGGCTAGGTTCATATAAGACAGTATGTCTTTGATTATAGGATGGATGGGGAGATGGAATCCCAACTTAAACATATGCTTGTACACACAGATCTCCCCATCTCGGCCATTAAAGGCCATTTCACCCCTCAGGGGTCTCCTAGGCTTAATGGAAGGACCTGTAAAATAGAGGTGCCTAAAGTCTAAGAGGTCATACTTAGTGACCGAGCTCTCTATCTCGATTGACTTAAAGATATCGACATCTATCTTATGCCCATCGTCATCATCCCTACTAACATTGGCTTGGGAAGGTGCAAGGATACCATCAGGAAATTTCTAGACGAACTCAGCCCTGGTGACGACCGATAGGGGAATAGTATCAAAAATGGGCAGAATGGCCACACTTGGCCCTACAACTTCAACATCGGAAGAATTTTGTGAGGTACTAGCACCATTGTGAGACGATTCATGACTCACAACCTCGACTTGATTAGGGACCTGATCTTGCCTAATAGAGTAATCCATAGCCTCTTAGAAAAAGTCAACGAACATAGGGTCTGAGGTAGACTACTCAGACTTAGATATGGGAGTGGGGTCTATTGGATTCTCTGCTAGCTCAGGGTATATTACCTTCAGAGCTGGAGGGAAGATAGGTTTGAGGGGTAAGGCCTCATCCCTACGGCCTTCCACTTGGGCTAGCTCTATATCCCTAATTTTTTCTAAGGTCCTCTCTCTAAGGAAGGGAACTCTTCTATGAGCTTATATAGAGGTCTGAGCAGAAAGAAGATGACCCTACACTTGGGACTCTAAAACACAACCAAACAACTCAATTCAACCCAAAGTAAAGATCAAACTTGGATTTTGAAAGATTTTAAACCAAGAACACTCAAGAACAGGATCACCGAAAAATGCAAAGTATCAGTGAAAAACCCTAAAAACCCCACCGAAAAGCCTAAATCCTCACCGAAAAAAGAGGAAATAAAAATTAAAGGCTAAAAATGATGAAATATGATGAGGACGATACCTGTCTGGGTGTGAAATGAAGAAGAAGAAGATCGGAATCGAGGAAACCCCAAAACGCAACAGCAACTCTTGAAGAGAGAGAAATTATAGAGGAAAGAACAGGCGAGAAAATGGAAAGAAATGAAGAAGAAGGAAAAGAAAATTAAACCCTCAAATCATGTTACACGCATACCAAGACCCACCATTTCCTTGGGAGCCCAAAAGATAAAATCAACATCATTACACATTGCCAGGCACGCTACCCACTTCAGAAATTGACACATGTCAAAGAAATATTGGCACATAGAAAAATACAGCCTCAAACATGCATACCCCTTAGTCACCTATATACATAGGTAACTAAGGGTTAGGGGGTGATTGATATGCCCTAAGTGCACCCTCTTACTCAGAGCTATAAATCACAGCCAGTCTTACGGCCGAGGTGATAAAAGCCTGTGCCATTCATGATCAGGGTCGTCACTCAGAAGGTCGGCCTCAACTGAATTTGCTTCAACTTTTACATCAACCTCGGTTGGACATCAGCCGAGGTCAGTAAGGACACGGGTACAACCATCCATCAACATCAACATCGGCCCTGACCGACGTTATAAGTTATTACCTGAGATCAGTAAAGCCTCATCGACTCAACATCATGTCAAGATAACATAAGCTCTGGTTGATGTTCTAGGTATCTAACCTCGATGGTTATCCCAGCCAAGGTCATCATATAATCATCTCAGATATGGAGAAGGTCAGGCATCAGTAACCTCGTACTCATCTAGGCCGAGGTTGAAATCGTACAAAGACAGTCGAGCATTTACACGTATGTGTTTGGATTTGAACACGTGGACAAATCTGTTATAAGTGAATCATTCCCTCCATGTGAAAGAATATTGAGGTCATCATTGTTTAGTTAAAGTCAGCCAGGTGTCATCCTTACACAGGTTGGATCTTCATACACATGCACATTGCATGCTTGGGGGGTACATTACACCCCCCAAGCACTATATATAGAGGTCATCCTCAACATTATAAAGGATCGATTTTTGGAAATCCTAGCTGAAAGTCTGTCAGTTTATATAGTAGAGAGAGAAAGCCTGAGAGATTGTATCCATGCCCATTAGTGACTTCATTCAGGGATATTACTCACATACACTCACAGTGGACGTAGGCCAGATTGGCTAAACCACTTATATTCAAGTGTTTATCCTCTTCTCCTCACCTCCTTCTCCTACTATACATACATATATTCATGCTACCATTGTTATGCTTGTTTGAGCTTGTTCATATCTTATCGGGTGGTGCTATTTTCGGCATCATCAATTTTGAAACCCACTTCCTCAAAATTTCAAACCCTGTACCCATTTTGATTTTCACCAAACCACCAACCATACCACTCATCTGTGTTTCCTTCTCTATAATATAATCCAATGTCTAATTTACTGGGGTACCATTGCCCCACCATCAAATCCTATAAACTAAAAACTACTCATAATCCACTCCCAAATTATGCGAATGCTATATTCCTAGAAATAACTAAGAATTTGGCCTATTTACCCAAATCGTACCGAGTAAATCACCCATCATACCCATATTTTCACCTAACACCCTTAAAGTTTGCCCATATTTTCTCCAACACACTACCTATTTTGCTGATGAGGACCTATCACTTCTTACAATAGCATGCATTATCACCCATTACCATTTCAGAGGGAAGAATATGGAATTGCCTATGATACTGAACTAGCTCCTATAGTTTGGCTGAAATTTCCCTCAAAAATTACCATTGATTGTCAGAATTTCAACATACTGTTCATGGAAGCCCGAAAATGGGATTGAGAGTTTGGGTGGTACCCACCAATGAAGTCAGTTTAGATGATGCTATTCAGATTATTGAAAACTTTTTCTAATAAACTAATCAGATTTGCAACATGTTCGAGTTACTCGATGCTTTAAAACTACAAGGGTGCTTGGTCCTTGACTTAAGCATCTCCCTGTTGAGTGGTAGGATCTATATGAGGAGGTGGTGGAGGTTGTTTAATGCATTTACTTCTCATGGAAGGATGACATTATTTCCACCGAATGAGGGATGCATTTGATAGTTCAGATAAACAAGTAATCCAGGAAAAGACTAGCCTAATGATCAGTGAATGTGGGATGATAGCGTTTAAAGTTATTCTTGGAGAGATAAAAAAAGTGGTCCTTCTTCTTCGAACCATATGACTATATCTGGGAGGCACTATTAAAGTCTAAACCCTCAATCACCAACAACAGATAAAGGAAAAAAATGTAATCGAAAAACTCCCCATACCGAAAATGACCATCGGGGAGAGTAATATCCTTGACCGACTGAAGAAAACTTAAGCTAACATCACTCTATGGGGACTTTTGATGTCTTCCCAAGTTCATTAAAATGCCCTCATTAAATTTCTTACTGAGCCCACAATCTCTCCTTCCACTACTCCAGAAGAAGCTATGAATATGGTCGGATGCTTAACCTCTACTAGAAAGATCTACTTATATGAGGAAGAAATCCCTAAGTTTTGTTCTAATCACAGTTATGCTCTCAATATCTTTGTTGAAGTAATGGGGAAGACAGTACCACTTTCACATTTTGACAACGGAGCAGCACTTAATGTTTTCCCGTTAAGAACCCTCAACTTCTTAAGCTTGAAAGTAAGTAACCTTGCTACCACTTTCGCCGTGGTGCGTGATTATGAAAATACTCGCTAAGAGGTGATGGGATCCATAAAGTTTACAATAGGATATGGCCTTATAAATCCCATTACTCAATTCTAAGTCACTGCATATCGTCTATTTTCAACCTTTTACTCAATCGACCATGACTTCACAGCATCAAGGGGGTATCGTCCTCTCTCCATTAGAAACTAAAGTTCTTTGCCAATAGGAAGCTCATCACCATCTTAGGCAATGATGATAGTACCAAAAATGAAAGCACCACTAACCCGGTACTATATATACAATATGGGGTGAATGATATGTTATTATCTGGTTTCAAGTCGAACCACTTCCACTCCAGAAAAAGATGATTTCAAGCATAAAGTCTGTCCAGATCACATCCCTCACTACAATGTCACCATGATATAGATGTTCTAAAATATGAACTTCATGCCCGGATTGTGGCTAGGACGACGACAACAGGGAATACTCTAACCCATAGCGTTGAAGATGGACTTCCCTCCATATGGCCCGAGTTATCAACCATCATCAGAGGAACTCAGAATGTGCCACTAACATCAATTGAATAGAGAAACTCATTAGAAAGAGATAAACTCATCTTTGAGAAAGAAAATAAAGAAGAGAAAATAGGAGGAAACCTTGGAGCTTTGGTAATTTTAAGTTAAATCCGTGATTTCGAGGAAGATTTCAAACTCTACATCTTTGAGGCAAGTGATTTAACTTGATAAATGATTGTGTGTGTGAACTAATTCATAAATTGTTGGTGAACTAGTTGATTTTTATCATTTATGGTTAAACCCTTGAAATTGTTGAGCAATCTTACGAAATTTTGTGTTTATATGGATTTGTTGGTTGGGATCCTACATAAAATGGTTGGGATGTTAGATATGATTTGGATAGTGGAAATATTGTGGGAGTTAGGTATAAATGGGTTTTCGAGATGTAGGAAAATCTCGTAGGAACAAGATCTGCACAAGATAGATCGGTTTGGTTGTGGGCCTCGGGTCGGTTCATTTTAATCGCGGATCGTTTTCTTTTAAAATCCATCGGTTCGATTCGGTCGTGAAAGATTTTTAACTCTTCTGCAATTCCTTTAAATTTGGGTTTAGTGCTTAGAAACCTTCAAATATGATACGACAAACACATTTATGAGATAAAAATGTGGGTCTATGATATGAGGTGATGTTGGGGATACATCAAGACGAATGTAGGGGTATATTCAGAAGTTTATTATGCCGAATTTTTTAGTGAATTCTCCTAGTGATATGAATTCTCTTAAGGATAAATATGGGCCAATGAGAGAGTGGTTGTGTACCCTTAATGATGTTAAAATTGATGATAAATCATACGTGTAATTGATGATAAAGCTTCAAGTGAGCGATTGAGTCATAAAATTAATTGGGAATACTTTTGTGGATTATCGGCTAGTGTGATGAGTGATATGCACATAGCCGGGATTATTGATATACATTCGGACATGAGATGGTTTGTATATACAATGTGTATATACATCTTGTGTGTATTATATATATATATATATATATATATTTAATGTGTGGACATACCCCTCTAGTACTATCATGGGAAGTTGCGCGATATGGGTGAGGCCCCTGGCTTGAGGAGCAGGTTGCTTACAGTCCCCAGGTCATATTGTCCATTTATTATGTGGCATTTATCTGGGATAAGATGTCTTGGGTATGATTCGTCTTATTTCCGATGAGGAATTATGATCGCTTCCCCTACGTTTATTATTTGGTTAATACTAAGTTGGTATGAGAGTCCGACCATTGGTAACCCAAGATGGTATGTGAGTAATTCCCTGGAAGATGATAGCATTGTAGAGACTGCATCCAATGATTTAAAGGTCTGAGGGATTGTTAGTATACATATATTATGTGTTTTATGTATGTGTACTTGGTAACGATGACTTATCTTGTATAATAGTGAGAATAATATTAAACGGTGAAACACCCTAAATCTTTGACTTACTCGAGTCTACATTATTTAGGCATTTCAATTAATTTGGATATTGTGTCAAAATATTTTCTTTGTACAAGCCTTCTCCTTGGTACATCTTGCAACGTTACTCGACGACTCAACTTGCCTCGACTCTACTCAATGACATATTCGAGTAAAGGTATTCACGTATATTGCAAATTTGCACTTGACACATTAGGCACACATGCATATTTCTTGATCTATGATTTTTCATTGTGTGACTAATTAATTGTGAGCCTAAATATTTTTCTAAAATGAAATTATATTATTTTTTTGAACATAAATTTTTAATAAAATTGGTGTAACTTTGTTTAAAATGAATTTCTTATTTTAAAATAATTTTCGGAATTTTTTTTTAAACTAAAATGAATTTTCAAAATAATATTTTTTTGGCTTTACTTTCATCTTTATTACCTTGGTAAAGTTCATTCTTATCTATTAGAAGTTTTGGTAGCCTTTCTCTTTAAAGACCCACTAGGCTTTGTATATATTTCGTCCTTTAGTGATTTGACCACATAGGAGATTAAGATGTCTTAGTACCTTCTTGTGTACATTTTATTTGGTTAAACATGCTATAGTTCTAGACTTTCGGCCATACTCATTTAATGAGTACATGACTGTTTTTTTCCTATTATCTTAGGACTATAGACTTTAGCGATTTGACCTGCTATAGAAACTTTCGGCTAGTTTCTTAATAGATTATAAACCTTTGTTGTCCTTTAGATTTGATCGCACATGTTACATGCTTTGTTAGGTGATTTCGTCTACCCATTGTAGGAGACTTAGTATTTTTAGCTTTATTTTTTTAAACCTTGCCAATTTGACCCTCTAGACTTGATTCGTCCTTTCTCATAGAGATTAGGTAGGTACCTGTTTTCATCCCATTGAGATAACATAAGTGTCCAATTTGTACCAGCTAGTGTAAGACTTTGATTTTCGGTCATAAGTATTTGTACACCCCATCTGATCACGATTTGGCCTCTTGTCAATTAGTATAGTTTTTGGCCATATCTAGATTTCGTCTTTTTGTCCCATAAGGACGCTACCTGCTTATACATAACTATTTGGATAGATTAGGAGTAGTCCTAGTCATATAGCTTTACGTTTATCATTTTAAACCTTAGTTCCTACTGCCAACCGTATAATATTAAGAGGCCTAGAATTAATGTGATCGAGATTTTATATCTCAAAATTTTATTCCTTTAAACCGAGATTTGGTTGTTCAAGTTTTTCGGCTAGTACATGATCACTATTCATACCTGACCTGTAAGCGTACTGATGTGACCATACGAGCTTACGATTTTAGCTTAGGTGATGATCTGGTATATGTTATATTGTTTTTAACCGCTGGTTATTAGAGTTCATACCAATCACTTTTCAGTTACACTTTTTAACTACCAGTTATCCTTTAGATCTCATTGGTTTATTTTGTGTGATCCCAGCTGTACATATTATATCCGTTGAGAGTTTGTTAGAACTAAAACCCTATACCATTCTTGTTATATCTCTTAGTGGTTTTAAGATTCTTGAGCTGTTTTTATAACAGACTTGGTTTGTTAAGTTGTTAATTAGTTTTAACTCGAATTAATCACAACCTTAGGATTATATCTTTTAATCTGAACCCTTGATTTTAAAGTTTTTACAATATTGTTTTCTCACCTATATAAACATCATTGAAGAGTTTATTTGTATTAGCTATTCAGATTATATTTTCTAGGGTGAGAAACACAAGAGGGTTTAATATTTTTAGAGAGAAAAATATAGAGGATTAGAGAGAATATCTAAGAGAGAGATTGGATGTTATTTTACACACATTGTGTTCATTCTACTTCATCTTTATTCTATTTTTGTTTTTCATTCTCAATGATTTTGCACATCATCTCATAACTTTAGAGATTGAAATATTGTGTTATTGTAGAGATAATTTTTGTGCTTTCATGCTGAAATAATTTTTTACAAAAACTAGAATCCTTAGATTTTTTAGATCTGAATTTCATTGAATATTTTTATGATCTAAATATTCTGATTTTATGTTAGGTGATATATGATGTTTAAATCATAAATTCTCTAGATCTTGCATGTTTATTTAAAATCTTTTTAAAGATCTGTTTTCTCATATTTGTGAAATAATTTGTAAACACGTTTCTCATAAAATTGAATGTTATATTTTTGAGAGATTGAGAACACATATTTCTTAAATGATTAAATAATCTTGTTGTGTGTTCATGATAAGTGTTGTATGTATTTCTTATAAAGAGTGTTTATAAAATTTTTGATTGAAAATTTATTTTGTAAGTTTTTGTAGAAAACTTAATTGAAAATGAATTTTTCTTAAGTTTTTATAGAAAACTTATTTGCTTGATTACAAATGTATTTTTGTTAAGTTTTTGAAGAAAACTTATATGCTTGTGTTAAGAATTAAGTTCTTGCATTATTGTATTTAGAACATATTCGCTTACACGTTTTGCACAACTAGTATGTTGAGAGATCAGTTTTGACTGAGTTGGAATTTGCTAAACCAGAAGAACGGAGTTACGAAGTTAAGATAACAACTACAACAATCAGAACTACAGAGAAGTTAGAAGGATACCAGTGGGTACATTCCTAAACTTGTATAGGTCTGATTGTGTGTTTAGTTTGTTATATAGCTTGTAACCGATAATTCTTTTTCATGAAATTTTTGTTTTAATCCGTAGAGGGAGTCGAGGATGTTTTCCCTAGTTTGGGTTTTTACCACGTTAAAAAAATCATACTTGTTAATATTCTTATCCTCATCTTATTCTTTGTATGATTTAGAATTAAAATTGTTACATGATTTAATTTCTTGAATTGGAATAATTCTTCATATGAGATATATTGGATTGTAACGTAATAAATCAGATTGTTATTAATTTAACTTTTGAATAAATCAAATTTAATTGATTTTAATTTCCTCATGTATTAAAATCTGATTAGTTAGACAATAAAGTTTTTCTTGATTTGATCATATATATGTTATTAGAAAAACTTGCATGAAATCAGAGTATGTTTATGTGTGCGTATGGAGATTGTTTCATGGGCGCATCTCAAGAAATGTTTCCTCATCCGGGAGTGATTTTTTCATACGGATGTGAAGATAATGTGTGATATGTTATGATATAAATAGTGAAAGTTATCAAGTAATGTATTTCTAGATAATCATTAGGATGTTATTAAAATGATTATGTTTTGGGTAAACTAGATACGCGAGTGGGGCAAATGCGTATACTTGAGGTTAAATTATCCCTAGGTGAGTTGGGTAGCTTGATTAAGATTAAAATGCATATGATTAGGTGCTGACTATAGTTGAGGGGTAAGGTTGAGTCTCAAGAGAGTGCGGCACCACTTTATATTATGAAATTTGTGCAATTATAATTACTATGCATTTTAATTCACTTACTAAACTATTTTTAAACCTTGGGCTCTAACCCGTTTATATCCTCTCTTTTCCTTTTATTTATTATGTATTAGGTGTCCCACCACAAGGATGCCAAGGTTGAGTCTTTCATTACTGTGTTTATGGAGTTGTAGCATGTGCGGACTATTGCAGGACTTTTGTTGTATCCACTTCTCATTTTTGGATATCTATTTAGGATACACAATTTTAATTCGGGTGTTTATCCAAGGGTTGTAGTGTTGTATATCTTATACTTTTATGAGATTTGATGCATTGTATAGTATGTTGTCCGACAGCTTATTTGGGTAGATTCCTTTGTGGTGCATGTTGTGTATATATATGATCACTTTATGGTGTTGTATATGGTTTAATGTTCTTTATATTTTAAATATTGGAATCCGTTTATTCTGATATTGGGTGGCTAGTTACTTTTTAGTCTTTTTGGCAGTTGATGCTGAGAATGATCCACTTGAGATTCCTATTTTATCTTAGTATAGGGTTGGCCACCTGTTATTATTATAAGCGGGGTGTCACAATACGATCCCATACTCCCAACCAAAGGTCTCAAACATCATAATAACAAGTATAAATGATTTTTAACATAATAGAATCATTAAATCCTTAAAGAATACCTTCAAATTGAATTAATTCAAGATTAATTCTTAAAAACTCTAGTTTATCATTTTTGTTCAAGAACTTCAACATAAATCTAGATTTCTTCATAAATTCATTACACTAACTCATCAAATTCGTCCTACATTCATCAGGGATCAAGTATATCACGATTTCTACCCAAGAACATGATTTACATCTTCTAACTTAAGGCCAAAACTCAAGAATTAAAGAAGTTAATCATCATATTCTAACATGGATGGTATATCTACTTAGAATTCAGCAAGATACATATTTGCCTCTACATGTAGGTCTGAATGTTCATAGAATGGTGGTAGGGTGGTGTTTCTCTCCTTTCGATCTGCCCAACGGTGGTGGTGGTGGTGGTGGTGCAAGAGTGGTATGGAATGGCCTTGAAACTCCCTTAGAACTCTTATCCTTCCTCCTCCTATGGCCTCTCTATATTTCTTGTGATTTCTACCCGAACTTCCCTCGCGTTACTAATGATTTTAAGTCTCTAATTTTTATAGGTCTCTTTTCCTCAAAAATCAAACGACCAAAATCCCCCTCTGGGATGCTAGTTTGGCCTTAAAATGCCTCGGGACACAAAGTAAACCCATGAGTACACTTTTCTAACTATGTCGACCCTTCCGGTCACTGGTGCACTCTAAATGACCATTCAAATGATCTAAAATGAAATTTACATTTTATTCCCCAAAATCAAGTCCCGACACGACTAACACGCACGTCCCAACTAAACTTATCATAACTACCGTATTTCTCACTCACGACATTCATAATAACTTCTTATCAATTTATTACTCATTAACTAATTAATATTCAATATCAATAAATATTAACGCTTGTCTCACTAATTAATATTTATTTTAGTTCGGATTAATTTCTCAAATTTAATTTATTTAATCCCAATTAATTCCAATATAAAAATCATTAAACTTACGGGGTGTTACATCCTTCACCCTAATAATGGAATTTCGTTTCGAGATTTGAAAAAAGGAAATAACTGGTATGAATAACTCTAGATATTTGTCGCGCATCTCATCCTCTCGCTCCTAATTAGACTCGTCGGCATTATAATGCCTCCACTTTACACATACAAGTGGAACTACCTTAGACCTCAATCTCATCTCACTATGGTGTAGGATAGAAATTGGCCTCTCCTCGTATGAAATATTGGGCTACAAATCAATATCCTCTAAAGTAATGTGAGTGTGAACTAAGTCATCTCGAAGATATCGCCTCAGCGAAGAAATTTGGAATACATAATGAAACTGATGTAAATGCTCCGACAACCTGAATCTATATGCAATTTCCAACTTCCCTTTCTTCCTGAAGAAGATTATCCCCTTTGTAGGAGATACCCGTAGTAGCACCTTGTCTCCCACATTAAAATCCAGGAAGAACCGCTTGGCATCAGTATAACTCTTCTGTCAGTCCTGGGCTATTTGTATATGACCCCAAATCAACTCAATTTTGGCCCAAGTGTCCTGAATCACCTTCGGTTCGAGTAGCTTGTTGTCCCCCACCTCTAACAAACAAGAAGGAGACTGACAAGGTATGGTGTACAATGCCTCAAATGGTGCCATGCCAATCGTAAACTGGTAGGAGTTATTGTACGCGAACTCCACCAGCAGAAGATACTGCTCCCAAACTCCGCTAAAATCAAGTATACACATCCGTAACATATCTTCCAATATATAATATATCCTCTCCGTCTTCCCATTCATCTACGGGTGATAGGCCGTACTCAATCGCAAGTCAGTACCTATGGCCTCCTGGAAATGCTCCTAAAATCGAGACACGAAAATCTTGCCCCTGTCGGACACAATATCTAGTGGCACCCCATGCAGTCTGACACGACTCAAAATGTGTCTCTAATGTTCCTTCACTCTAGGCTCAAGTGCAAGCCTGTCGCGTTAGTAATAAACCCAGTAAGTCAGGATCGTATCCACAGGGAAAAAGGATAACGGAGTTGTGACGACGGGAAAAGATGAAGGAACCCTAACTCTGACTCTAAAAAGAAAAAGAAAATGATTTGGTTTTGAGGATCGCTTATAACTAAATGCAATGATGAAATTATGAAAAATGCAACTACACTAATTTACCTAAAATAAGACTGAAAAAATGATTTGAAACTTTTTGACTAAGTGATGAGAAAAAC
Organism: Sambucus nigra; assembly: GCA_949130495.1. NCBI lineage: Eukaryota > Viridiplantae > Streptophyta > Magnoliopsida > Dipsacales > Adoxaceae > Sambucus > Sambucus nigra. The sequence goes on along the minus strand of OX422207.1, from coordinate 342,278,951 downwards.
AGGACGGGAATACAATCCCCCAACCCTAGTGTATTGCAGTTATAATACTAATGGTAAATTCAACTGATTAATTTGACCCAGAATTTAGTACTCCCAAGCATTACGTATACAAGGTTCAAGCCCGCGTCATACCTAATCTGAGGACGAGTAAATCGGTAACGCGATAGTAACACTCGAATTGCATTCTAAATCATCTCCGTTACCCAGAGGCAAACGAGATATAAAGATCTCCAATTGTTGTGTTCCTACGCAATACGGTCGTAATCAATCACTAAATTCATAGGACTAATTTTATACACATGCAGTTAACACATCAGGCTGGGTTCATGTATCCCGACCTTTAAAAACCTAGCTGAGGATATTAAACTGAAGGATGCATGAAATAGTAACGTTGCATGTGAAAGAACTCATGATAAAACTAGATTGAAATACGTAGCTAAGTATTATGAACACAGAAACTGATTCAAATCATGCAAGCAAAATTACTATGCAAGAATAATAATCATAAGAATGAAACTTGGATTACAACTTGAAAACAAACCCAGAATTGTATCAATCTTGCATCAATTAATTCAACTTATGTTCCTAGGTGTTCTTCTCCTTTTCTCTCTACCAAAACTAAAAAAAACTAATCATAACTGTTGTTCCTAGATCACTAAGTACGTCCAAAACTGTTTTAGAAGGAGTTATAACTTCCTGGTATTCTTTGGACCAATCAGAAATAAGGAAAAAAATGCGTGCTTCAGGACCCCCAAACCGGTTCGCATGTTCCTCGAACCGATTCGCCCCCCAAACCGGTTCGCATTGGGTTTGGGAAAGTTCGCTGGTTTGGATGTCCTTTTCTTTCATTCTAACACTTAGAATTTTTTCTTGTTTTCTTCCTTGGATTTTTCTTCAACTTCAACTGGTCATAACTCATCAACCGTAGCTCGGATTTGGGTGACGTTTCTTTTAGTGCTCTCGTTGTGTCAAGCTTTTCAACTTTCCAGTTGACTCCTCCTCCGGGATCTAACTATATAATTACCAAAATGCCCTTGAACTTTCCTTCCTAACATTTCTTTCATCGTTTCGCTTTCTCTTTTGCGCCGCTTGCATAATTAACCTGTAAAACAAATAGGAGAAACACGAAACACGAAATACTTGCCAACGAAAGTTAGTAGCATAAATGTGCGTTAAATCAATATTGGTTCCATCACTCGGGTTCACAAATGTACCAAAATGAGGGGAATAAAAGTACAACATTTATGGCCAATCACAGTCTCACTATCTCAGCAATGAAAATTTGGGCATACTATCCCATAGTATAATTCGTCTGAATTGGTAGAAAATCAGCTACCTTGGTCAATCGATCCACTATCACCCATATCGAATCATGACCCCTCTGTGAAGTAGGTGACCCATTAATAAAGTCTATGGAAATACTCTCCCATTTCCACATGAGAATCTCTAATGGCTGTAGAACCCTTGTTGGCTTCTAATGATCCACCTTCACTAGCTGAAAAGTGGTACAACTCGAGATAAACTTGAAAATGTCTCTCTTCATCCCAATCCACCAATAATATCACCTCATATCTTAGTAAATCTTATCCCCTCTAGGATGTACCACAAATCGTAACACGTGCGACTCTACCATAACTACGTGTCATAAATCCTCCCCCTCTAGGACAATCAACCTCCCATTGAATCATAAACCTCCTTCTGACTCACAGAGTATAACTTGGCTCCCCCAGTTAAAACTTGTCCGATTCGATCCTAACAAAATGAATCTGTTGCATGTGCTTGTACCACCCTTGTGACAATCTGGGAGTGACGATCATAACCGACATAAATGATCTTGAAACTGAATCCTGATGTCCCAATTCTTTCCATTTTACTTTCGAAACTTTAGTTACATCCCTTACAGGCCTGGACTCAACATGTCTGCCATAACGTTAGCCTTTCCTGGGTGATAATGGATGTCAAACTAATAATCTTTCACGAATTCTAGCCACCCACGTTGACGCATGTCCATCTCTCTTTGAGTAAATAAGTATTGTAGTGACCTATGATTTGTGAATAGGAGAAATCTATACCCCAAAAGGTAATGTCTCCAAATCCACAACTAAAACACGACTTCCTCTAACTCAAAGTTATGGGTGTGGTAATCCCTCTTGTGAGGCTTAAGATTGCGGGAAGCATAAGCTATACCCTGATCCTCCTTTTATAGCACATTCCCAAGTCCTTATAAGGATGCATCAGTAAAAACAAGATACTCCACCCCTACCCTAGGAAGTGCGAGTATGAGTGCTGAAGTCAACTTGTCCTTCAGCTCATCGAAATCAAACTGACAAGCGTCATACCAAATAAATGGTATGTCTTTGCGAGTTAAATTAGTTAACGGACCCGTAGTCTTCAAAAATACCCGAATAAACCATCTGTAGTACCTGGATAACCCCAAGAAACAGTTCACCTCTATCGGTGTCATGGATTGTCCCCACTACCTCACCACTAACACCTTAGTAGGATCCAACGATATCCCCAAGTCAAAAACTATATGCCACAAGAAATTTACCTCATGCAGCCAAAACTCGTATTTTTCAAACTTAGCGTACAACTGGTGCTCACGCAGTGTCTGTAAAACACGATGCAGATGCTCGGCAGGCTCCTCCTTAGTCCGAGAATAAATCAAGATGTCATCAATAAATACAATGACAAACTGATCCAAGAACTATCTGAACACTCTATTCATCAAGTCCATTAACACACTTGACACATTGGTTACCCTGAACAGCTTAACCTAAAACTCGTAAGACCCATATCTCGTTAGAAAGGCAGTCTTAGACACATCTTGCTCCCAAATGAGCAACTGGTGTGTGACAACCCGCTTAAAATAATAACGTGTGACCAGCCCTATATTACATTAAATTAGTTATCTCAGATGGCACAGTCTCAACGTCAACTGACAATACTAAATAATATAAGGCTAACTACCTAAAACTATTAAAAGCGAATTGTCAAAAATTTAAAACTTTTATTTAACAACAAAAACAAAACCAATAATGCAACCACAACCAACAATACACATCTAACTATGATGAGTGATAAGTGAAAACTCCAATAGTATGAAAGAGTACAATACAATGTACAACAAAATCTACATGAAATACTCGAATAAGCTGTCGGGTCACAGACAATACAATAATATGAGAAATAAAATATAAAAGTGTTAATCTACAACACTTGAGTATAAACCTGAGATAGAAACTGAATCCTATTCTAGATATACAAAGATAGGAATCGACTAAAGCAAAGTATCGCAACAGTCCGCTATTGCCACAGCTCCACGAATACACTGGATGGATGAACATCAATGGCGTCCTTGCGGAGGAACACCGAAAGTAATACAATATATATACACAGTGAGGGAGAAAATATAAACGGGTCAGAGCCCGAGTTGAAAACATTTTATAGAAAGTGCATTAAAATGCATAATAATTATAAATGCATTATTACATAATCTAATGGAATTGAACTCTCCATAATAATTTCCCTCACCTCTCAACTAAAGCGCGCAACTAAACGTATGCACTAGATCTCCAAAATGATTCCCAATTTTAGTTAGGCAAAAGAGTCTAACGTAAACCCAATTGAGATCTTTAATTAAAATCATCTAACCTACCTCCCAATCTACACCTAACTATAAACTTTAAGTCATATACTTTAACATTAGTGTTATCTTTCTCTTTATATTTGTTCATTTATTGAACATATAAAGTTGCATAATCATCTTCGTAACCACATCATCACAATACATCAAGATTCTCATTTACTAGAATTTCATATATTCTAGTTATGCCCTCATATGGCATGTAAGCATATATATAATTATATATGAGGTATTAGAATCAAGAGTTAAGGACTAAACTCCTCCCGATTCTCAACATGGCACTTCGTTTCGTGCATGGGACATCGCGCCGAGGCAAAATTCAAACAAGGAACTTCCCCGTTACACTACTCCTGACCGTATTGATCCTCGGGGTTCGTTATGCCCTCAATGAATGATGCATGTAACCCAAATTATTATCCAATTTTAATTAATTAATATTCCACATTCTCAACAGTACACGGTGTTTCATGCGTGGGACGTCACGCCGAGGCAAAATTCAAACAAGGAACCCCCCCGTTACACTACTCCTGCACTGTCGATTGTCGGGATAGGTGATATATATAAGTATGAGCATTAAGGACTAACTTATACCCAATTTGTAACATTACACTGTGGTTCGTGCGTGGGACGTCTCGTCAAGGCAAAATCCAAACAAGGAACCCCTCCCCCCCCCCCCCCCCGATACACTAATCCTGGCAATGTAGGTCGTTGAGGTCCATTATGCCCTCGATACCCAAGTACAAGAACAATCAATAATAACCATCCAACCGATCTATAAATCGAGGACGCAGGCTAACATGCTATCATCTTCCAGTTGCCCATACCTCGTTGAAAACTGGGGCCACCTGGTGGGGTTCAACGGCACCCACCTCGTGATCAACTCACGCACACAACATCCCGGGAAGCGGTCATAGCTCCTAACCGGCAGGTGAGAACGATACATACCCACGACTTCTCACCCCCAAAAGAAATAATGTATATTATATAATAATCACATGGACGACTATGACCTGGGGAATATCCACACCCTGCTCTTTGAGCCAGGATGCTCACCCTCTGTGCACGCAACTTCCCAATGATAGCAAGGAGGGGGGTATGCTTAACTATATGCATATATACCATTATATAAGGTATACATACATCACCACATAATAAAGATATACCATCATATAAGGTATACCTGTCACATCATTTTCATATTTATTATACGCTCTTAGGCGCAATAGAATTAATGTCATTGTTTAGTATATTTCCCTCTTGATATACTAATCGTCATTTCTCACACATCTTCCCCACTTAGTATACACGATACTATTCATCTCTTGAAGCTCACATGTCACTTCTAATTATGAATTGTCTCTCAATTCTATTTAAGTTAAGGATATTCTTTATCCTAATGCACCTCAATTAGCATTACTCATTGTGTGAGACATCTCCCAAAATCAATCATCAATAAGGATATTTCTATATCCGTAGGCACATCAATTAGAATTTATAATTCTCCATCCATAATAGATTTCAATTCATTTATGAGCCTTTAAAGTTATCCCATTTGGGATTGGATCCTAAGATCCGATATCTCCAAGTTATTATCATTCTTTCATATGAATGTTAATTATTATCTCGAACTAGAATCTCCAATCCAGGTGGGCTTCCCCATTTAGAATATACCATAATATCTAATCGGTATTCCTCAAATTTAGTCAATATGACCCCCATAATTTCTTGTAAGGGAAAATCTCTAAAATTTCCCAAACATACTCCAAATAACTCCTATAGAAGTTCCCATTTGATAACGTTAGATGAAACGGGATGAAATTCTTCCTAGAAAAACATCTCCAAAATTGCCCTATTTCCGAATCGATTCGGACCTAAAAGCGAATCGATTCGGTCCAATGGACCTGAGAGTCTGCTACACACCGAATCGATTCACAAAGGGCGAATCGATTTGGACCTAAAGACCTGCGATTTCTGCAACCGACCGAATCGATTCGGAAGGGGCGAATCGAGTCGGTAAGTGCAGCAACCTACGAAATGGGCTATTTTCTTCTTAACCCAAAATTCCTCAAAATTAATTATATCATCATCCAACCATTTGTGCCTCAACCCAATCACATATACATCATTATTATTCATCCAAAAACACATTTTAATTGATTTCTAACCCTAAATTCATTTTCTAAACAACAAATCTATGGTTTTCCCAAAAGTTAGATTTTGATAAACTAAACCTAAAACCCAAAGAATCAATCCACAAATCATGCAATAAATGGTACACAACAATTATTTAGCAAGTTTAATCACTTTCATCGGGTTCGTAGCGTCTGAGTCCGCCTTGAGATCGCGTATTGATCAGAAATTCCAACTTTCTCTCTCTTTTCTCCTTCTTTCTCTTCTTCTTTCTTCTTCTCTTTTTCCTTCTTTATATTTCACTTTCTCTCTAAGGAGAATAAATCTCCCGTAGGCTTAAAAAGCCTTTCTCTCAAATGTACACATCTTTAAATGATAACACACACTTTAAATGACCCAGTAACCTTAATTCGAGTCAAACAGTCCTAAATTATTTCGGAACCTAAATAGACCCCAAGTACAGTCATTTCGACTTTCTCAATCCTTCCGGACACAACTACACCCTCAGAATCGCCATTCGAAGCACTTTCTAATGACTTCAAATTTTGACCTCAATTGCCAATTTAATTATTCTCCAATAAAATAATATTTATTTCTCCCAAAATAAATATATCATCATCTCCAAGACCTCGGGTTGTTACAAACTTCCCCACTTACAAAAATTTCGTCCTCAAAATTTTAGCCGAGCCCAATCCTCCAAAGCTCGACTAGTTCTACTGCACCCATCGTCACTAATCCTATCTCCACATTTCTAACTTCCCACGACGAATTTATTTTAATTTACTTTATTTTAAGTTGAATTTGAGTTTTATAAAACTAATTTCCACAACTAGGGTGCCCATACACCCTTTATATTCGAGATTTATGCTCGTACCAATCATAATGAGGCTTCATTTTCCTCCAAAGTTCCACAATTCCATAAATATAAATAATACTAGCATATTAATAGTGTAAAAATTTTGAATGGTCCAAAGAAATAACTCCTCTCAATTTCTGACATTCGCCACTTTCGTGCGGGGGACGTCTCGCAAAAGAGAAATAGAAACAAGGAACCCTCCTAATACACTACAATGTAGTGACGTTGGGGATTGAGAGTTTGTTAAATTCGGACTAGAGTTTGAAAGAAATAATTTTATGAAAATCATTTTGAAATGGCCCAAAGGACGATAAAAAGTTTTATTTTGAAAATAGTTTATTTTAAAAACGATTTATATAATACAATCTTCATATAAAATACCTTATGTCCAACACAAGGTCTTAACAATCATCATACATATAACAATATGTAGCTCACAAAAATTAGCATAATTATGAGCTAAACTTTCCTGTGTCCCAACAATCCACAATCTAAACACTTATCAGAAACAACATCTTATATCTTTTTAAAATATTGCCCTTTATAAGGCTTATCCATATCTGGAATAAAACAATTATATAAGTCTAACATGACTATATAAAAGAAGTAGCTTTATCATTACTACTTATCACACGATAACCATTCTTACATTCACCACAAGGTTTATATCTCTCTTTGAGCGCATTACAAAATTATCTATTCTCACAAAAGATAATAACATAAGAGCCTAACTTGCTCAAAATTCCCCCTTAGGGTCATTACATACGTAATAGGGCTATAGCACTACCCTTTCATAAATATCTCCCATAAGATATTCCCAAAATTCATTTTAGTAATTATCCTATTCATAAAGGAAAATTAACTTACATCATCCATCTTTAGTCCGATTGCCCTTCCTCATCAATGGGCTCTCAAATATAGTCCCCCGATCTAAAATGACCTCGAATTTGTTGTAGGGGTTGCACTTCCAAAATTTCATCCAACTGTGGTCCTTTACCTCTTTTAGGACAGTCTCTCTTTTTATGACCTATTTCTTTACAAAAGAAACACTTACCCACAAATCCTTTCTGCCCACTCGCATTACTGGCACTCTCATTGCCAAACTTACTTGATGAACTCGAATCTCCAAAGCTCTTACCCTCTTGTGAACGAAGACGATATTCATGACACTTTAGTAGTGCCGCATTCACTACCTCAACGAAAATCATTAACGTAGGACTCTCTAACAAATGTTGCCTGATTTTCCAATCTAAACCTCGAACAAACCTCAATATATGCTTCTCTTCCGTATTTACCTCATCAGGTACTAATTTCGCCCATCTTGAAAAATCTTCCTCATATTCTGCCACCGTTCTATTACCTTGAAAAATCTTCATATCCCGAGTAGGGGAAGGAAAATACCTTCGATCGAAAAGTTCCCAAAATTTTATTATAGGCAAAGTATCTCTCTGTTCAGATGTGGTGACAGACTCCCACCATTGAAGAGCTGCACCCGATAACTTAAAGGTGGCTAAAAATTTCTTCTGTACCTCACTACAGTCAACCATACGAAGGTGCCTCTGCATACTATTATTCCATTGACTTTTAGCCATTGCATCAACTCCCCCTGTAAACTCGGGCGTATGCCCCTTACTAAAATCTTCCTTCACTCTCTCCCATAAAGACAATCCTAAAAGGGGTTGGGCTGCTCGAACGGTAGATTGCTGCGCCATCATAGAAATGGCAGCAGTTACTGTTTATGCCACAATATTGGCAACTTCATATGTAGTCATGTTCCTTTGAGGCATTTTGGGTTACACTTTTTCAGCCCCTTTGTTTGCCCAGTCTGAACGACCTCGCTTCGGTGGCATCTGACATAAGAACAATTGTATCAGAACGCCTTTCGAATATTTTCATATCGCAGAAGAAATATGGACGTAAGAATGCAATCGTCCTAAAAATAAGCCTCTACATCAAGAACGCTTACGAAAGATCGTAGTAACGCACACATATCCAAAAGACACTAGAACCTGATGCTCTGATACCATCTGTGACAACCCGTTCAAAATAATAACAGGTGGATAGCCCTATATTACATTAAATCAGGTATCTCAGATGGCACAGTCTCAACATCAATTGACAATACTAAATAATATAAGTCTAACTACCCAAAACTATTAAAAAAGAATTGTCAAAATTTTAAAACTTTTATTTAACACAACAACAAAATCAATAATGCAACCACAACCAACAATACACATCTAACTATGATGAGTGATAAGTGCAAACTCTAATAGTATGAAAGAGTACAATACAATTTACAACAAAATCTACAATGAAATACTCAAATAAGCTGTCGGGTCACAGACAATACAGTAATCTAAGAAATAAAATATAAAAGTGTTAATCTACAACACTTGAGTATAAACCTGATATACAAATCGAATCCTATTATAGATATACAAAGATAGGAATGGACTAAAGCAAAGTGCCACAGTAGTCCGCTACTGCCACAACTTCAAGAATACACTGGATGGATGAACATCAACGGCGTCCTTGCAGAGGAACACCTAAAGTAATAAAATATATATACACAGGGAGGGAGAAAATATAAACGGTTCCGAGCCCGAGTTGAAAACATTTTATAGATTGTGAATTAAAATTCATAATAATTATAAATGCATTATTACATGATCTAATGGAATCGAACTCTCCATAATAATTTCCCTCACCTCTCAACTAAAGCGCGCAACTAAACGTATGCACTAGATCTCCAAAAGGATGCCCAATTTTAGTTAGGCAAAAGAGTCTAACCTAAACCCAATTGAGATCTTTAATTAAAATCATCTAACCTATCTCCCATTCTACGCCTAACTATAAAATTTAAATCATATACTTTAACTTTAGTGTTATAGGTCTCTTTATATTTGTTCATTTATTGAACATATAAAGTTTCATAATCATTTTTGTAACCACATCATCACAATACATCAACATTCTCATTTACTAGAATTTCAAATATTCTAGTTATGCCCTCATATGGCATGTAAGAAGATATATAATTATATATGAGTTATTAGCATCAAGAGTTAAGGACTAAACTCCTCCCGATTCTCAACACAGCACTGCGTTTCGTGCGTGGGACATCTCACCGAGGCGAAATCCAAACAAGGAACCCCCACGTTACACTACTCCTGACCGTATTGATCCTCGAGGTTCATTATGACCTTAATGCATGATGCATGTAATCCAAATTATTATCCAATTTAAATTAATTAATATTCCTAATTCTCAATAGTGCATGGCGGTTCATGTGTGGGACGTCTCGCCGAGGCAAAATCCAAACAAGGAACCCCCCCCCCCCCCCCCCCCGTTACACTACTCCTGGAACTATCGATTGTCGGGATAGGTGATATATATAAGTATGAGCATTAATGACTAACTTCTCCCCAATTTCCAACATTACAGTGCGGTTCGTGCGTGGGACATCTCGCCAAGGTGAAATCCAAACAAGGAATCCCCCTGAGACACTAATGCTGGCAATGTAGGTCGTTGAGGTCCATTATGCCCTCGATACCCAAGTACAAGCACAATCAATAATAACCATCCAACTGATCTATAAATCGAGGATGCAGGCTCACATGCTACCATCTTCCAGTTGTCCATACCTCGTAAAAACTGGGGCCACCTGGTGGGGTTCAACGGCACCCACCTTGTGATCAACTCACGCACACAACGTCCCGGGAAGCGGTCATAGCTCCTAACCGAAAGGTGAGAACGACACATACCCACGACTTCTCACCCCCAAAATAAATAATCTATATCATATAATACTCACATGGACGACTATGACCTGGGAAATATCCACACCCTGCTCTTTGAGCCAGGATGCTTAACTATACCCTCTACGCACGGAACTTTCCAATGATAGCAAGGAGGGGGTATGCTTAAATATATTAATACATACCATCATATAAGGTATAAATACATCACCACATAATAAATATATACCATCATATAAGGTATACCTGTCACATCATTTTCATATTTATTATACGCTCTTTGGCGCAATAGAATTAATGTCATTGTTTAGTTTATTTCCCTCTGGATATACTAATCGTCATTTCTCACACATCTTCCCCACTTAGTATACATGATACTATTTCTCTCTTGAAGCTCACATGTCACTTCTAATTATGAATTGTCTCTCAATTCTATTTAAGTTAAGGATATTCTTTATCCGAATGCATCTCAATTAGCATCACTCATTGTCTGAGACATCTCCCAAAATCAATCATCAATAAGTATATTTATATATCTGTATGCACATCAATTAGCATTTATCATTCTCAATCCATATTAGGTTTCAATTCATTTATGAACCTTTAAAGTTATCCCATTTGGGATTGGATCCTAAGATCCGATATCTCTAAGTTATTCTCATTCTTTCATATGAATGTTAATTATTATCTCTAACTAGAATCTCCAATTAAGGTGGGCTTCCCCACTTAGAATATATTATAATATCTAATCGGTATTCCTCAAATTTAGTAAATATGACCCCCATAATTTCTTTTAAGGAAAACTCTCTAAAAGTCCCCAAACATACTCCAAATAACTCCTATAGAAGTTTCCATTCGATAACCTTAGACGAAACGGGATGAAATTCTTCCTAGAAAAACATCTCCAAAATTCCCCTATTTTCGAATCCATTCGGTCCTAAAAGCGAATTGATTCGGCCCATCCGAATCGATTCGGTCCAATGGACCTGAGATTCTACTAGACATCGAATCGATTCGCAAGGGGCGAATCGATTCATCCCTAAAGACGTGGGGTTTCTGCAACAGACCGAATCGATTCGGTAAGTGCAGCAAGCTACGAAATGGGCTATTTTCTTCTTATCCCAAAATTCCCAAAAATCAATTATATCATCATCCAACCATTTTTTCCTCAACCCAATCACGTATACATCATTATTATTCATCCAAAAACACATTTTAATTGGTTTCTAACTGTAAATTCATTTTCTACACAACAAATCTATGGTTTTACCAAAAGTTAGGTTTTAATAAACTAAACCTGAAACCCAAAGATTCAATCCACAAATTATGTAATAAATGGTACAAAACAATTATTTAGCAACTTTAATCACTTGCCTCGGGTTCATAGGGTCTGAATCTGCCTTAAGATCGCGTATTGACCAGAAATCCCAACTTTCTCTCTCTTTTCTCCTTATTTATCTTATTCATTCTTCTTCTCTCTTTCCTTCTTTCTATTTCTCTTTCTCTCTAAGGATAATAAATCTCCCGTAGGCTTAATAAGCCTTTCTCCCAAATGTACACATCTTTAAATGATAACACACACTTTAAATAACCCGGTAACTTTAATTCGAGTCAAACGGTCCTATATTATTTCGAAACCTAAATAGTCCCCAAGTACAATCATTTTGACTTTCTTGACCCTTCCGGACATAACTACACCCTCAGAATCGCCATTCGAAGCACTTTTTAACGACTTCAAATTTTGACCTCAATTGCCAATTTAATTATTCTCCAATAAAATAATATTTATTTCTCCTAAAATAAATAAATCATCGTCTCTAAGATCTCGGGTTGTTACATGGTGATACCTGGATCTCAAATCTATCTTAGATAAGTAGGTGGCTCCTCTTAACTGGTCAAATAAGTCATCGATTATGGGCAACAAATATTTATTCCGTATCGTGACTTCATTAAGCTCCCTGTAATCCACATATATGCGTAAAGAACCATCCCTTTTCTTCACAAACAGCACTAGGGCACCACAAGGTGAAGTACTCTGATAGATAAATACCTGACCCAACAGTTGCTCATTATGATCCTATAGCTCCCTCATCTCCATAGGATCCGTACGATATGGTACTCGATATATTGGCCGAGTGCTCGACGCTAAATTAATGACAAACTCAATCTCTTGGCTAGGTGGTGATCTTGGTATCTTCAAAAATATGTCTGTGTACTCACACACAATTGGGTTCGGATATAAGGAAATATCTACTCCCTTAGATGTCTCCTCCTCCATATAATACAAGTGAGTCGATGATCCTCCTTTGGGACGAAGCATCGCCACTAAGAACATCTCCTAGTCAGAAATCGCAAACACTATGCTCTTACTATAATAGTCTATCATGGCCCTACACACTACTAGACAATCCATGACAATAATAGCGTCATACTCTGATATATCTAACACAAGCATATCAACATGCAAAACTAGTCTCCCAATATCTATATGCACACCCCGACAAATAAAGAAGATAAGTGTCTCGCTACCTTGTAATAAGTCTACACACGTGACTGTACTATCAGTCATATCTAATAATCCTGCAGCTCATGAAAATTTGGTGGCTATGAACGAGTGTGATGCCCAGTATCAAATAAAATTCACCCCAAAGTCCCACGTATAAGATACATACCCTTAACTGCAAGTGGATCCTATGGAACTACAGCCTAGTGGATGTTATATATACGCCCATACTGTAACTTCCCCTACGGAGGTGGGGCTGCTGGGATGCTTGGTGCAGCAGTCAAAGTTGGTACTAGTGCCAGTGCTGGGAGGGAGATGGGGAAAATAGGCCTCTAGGGCTCCTGAGAGCACCTTGCTGCTACTGACCCTTACCCTTATCAGGGAAATCATGATGTTTGTGGCCAGTTTGCCACATATGAAACACCGTCTTATAAAATTTCCTCCCCTCTGGCCCTGTTAGCCTTGGCCCTATTATCCATTACAACCTCTACCCTAGCCCTACTAGCCCTGATGAAAATGTTGTTGGCCGAACTAGACCTACTGGCCCTGCCTAAATCCACCATGTCCTAGATTGTAATCACCTGAACGAAAACACTTAGTAGCATCCCCCGATGGGAACCCTTCTCACTCTACCTCAGCTGACTCTGAGTCGATTGTGTTCTACTAGCACTTCGTTGGTTGGACTCTCCTGAGCACTTTCTTCCCTTAACATGGAAGCGGTGGTCATGACAGTGCAAAAGAGTGGGGTTTAATACATTTGTATATGTCTTGAAGGCTGGGTTACTCAATAAATGATGTCGGATCCTCCAGGTAAGACCATCCACAAACAACTGTATCCTCTTCTCTTCCATATTCACCTCATCGGGAACAAAAAAAATTCGCTTGGTAAACTCTTCCTCGTACTCTACTATAGTCCTACCCTCCTATGAAACATCTAATAATTTCCTCCACATCTCATTTTTAATAGCGAATGGTAAGTATTAACAGTCAAACCGCTCCTAGAACTCCTGAATCATCATAGTTTCTCTTTCTCGTGCTGTGGTAATAGACTTCCACCATTGTAAGGTTACCCCAACTAGCTTAAAGGTGGATAGTATTTGTCTTTGTACATTCGTGCACTCATACATCCTCAAATTCCTCTGGATATCCTTATTCCATTGGCACGTTGCAACGTCATCGGAGCTCCCTTGAAGCTCTAGAGGATGTCCCTCCTGAAAGGAATCTCGAACTCGCTCCTAAGCAGAAGGAAACGAGTGTGTTAGGTCTGGAGCAATAACCTGAGGCTGAGGAGGAACCTTTGTTTCCTGTTGGGCAAAATTAGTCAAGGACGTTTTAACCGCCTATACCATAACGGAGGAAAACTCAGCAGCATTCATAGTCCCTGGGGATAGAGCTAGCTGGGGGTCAGGTTGTGCCTCTAGGGCGGGTCATAGTGCACATTGAGGAGGAATCTAAAATGAGAAAGAATTTTAAATCAGTCCACAGTCCAATATATCTTAAAATAGATGAAGATGTAAATTCGTAACTATGAATACAACAATCCTAATAATAGGTCTCTATATCAAACAACGCTACATTAGAAACGTAATAAGTCTGTACAGATCCTAGGGACACTAGAACCTGATGCTCTGATACCATCTGTGACACCCTGCCTATTCTAATCCGAGGTGATCATTCCATTATTATGTTAAACAAGAATCATTAATGGTTTCATTCTCAGCACCACTGTCGAAATCTAATAACTTTCTAATACCCTAATGGACCGGTGTCAAAATTTTAATTATTTTTATTAACAGGCAATTGAAAAAAACTAAATAAATCATATTCACGATTTCCACACATATAGTAATGAACGATAATATAGATAAATAATAAATTTATCTAGAATAACACTCCCGATAAAAATTCCATTATAATCATCCATAAATAAAATCCAAATCTAATGCAGGAAATAAATAAAAGTACAATGTCTCAATAATAACCACTGACTAAGAATGGGTGACATGCCTGATTAGAATAGGTAAAATGCAGAAAATGAACTGAAAGATGTGGAATAATCTAATACCAAGGTCCTGCCACTTCCACAACAGTTGCACCACGTCAAGTGAAGGAACTCCTAAATCTGGCATCCCTGCGACTGGGCACCTATAATGTTTTTACAAAAATGGATTTGAAATGGGTCAGAGCCCAAGTAAAATAGTTTTAAAAAGTTTAACAAGTATTTAAAATGCATCAAGATAAGATATTATATATATGTTATCTCCACGTACTCTCACTTGATATTCTTTCCTCTCGTCTATTGTGCACGCCTTACATACTCTTCTAAACCCACCTAGTTATGCTACCCCACCTAACTATTTTGACTTAAATCTCTTCCCTCCTAATAATATATTGTGTCTACTAGTATTGCCCATACAATACAATATTACATTTCCAAACCCTTTCATTTATTAAGAGTTACCAATTAATGATTAAGTTCTCACACACTTAGATTAATTTCAAATATCCCTATCTATCTTATCTACTAATGCACTCGTAATAGAATCAATCACATGTATATATTTTCACATCAGTCTTATAATATATATACATATATAGCATCCCTAGGTGGATACCTGCGATGCGGGCATACTTTTCTATCAAGTCCTGGTACATCACGTACTAATTAAGGACATTGGTTCGGATATCACCCTCAAACCATAAATCAAATCACACAGATGTGGAAGTCACACAGACTTGGAATCACACATAAATCTAGTCTATGGGTCACGAACACACCAAATGTGCCTAATTGACCGTCAAAATTATCATACACTCAGATAGCACATACCTAGGTTCTATGTTTTCGGGTACAAGTCAAGATCCCCCCAATGGGCTCATCAAGATAACATTGTCCACGATCCAAAAACCTCCCATGATAGACAGTAGTTTACGTATGTTTAAACATAATAAATCAGACAATAGGTATTCACACAAAATATATGTACATATATATCCAGTATAGGTATGTGATTGGGCATAAATATTGTATATTTATCCCCCTAATTTCGGTACTTTTGTGAACCCAAGTGATGTAACATAGATGGATTTGATTCACATTTATGCTACTAACTTTCGTGGCGAGTATTTCGTGTTTTGTGCTTCTCCTATTGATTTTACAGGTTAATTATGCAAGCAGTGCAAAGGAGGAATCAAGATAATGCTAGAAAAGCTAAGAAGGCAAGTTCAAGGGCAAATTGGTAATTTTTTAGCCAGATCCGGAAGGAGAAGTCAACTGGAAAGTTGAAGATCTCGGAACAACGAGAATACTGGAAGAAACGTCACCCAAATCCGAGCTACGGTTAAAAAGTTATGCTCAGTTGAAGTTGAAGAAAAATCCAAGAAAAGAAGAGAAAAGCCAGAAAAATGCTAAGTGTTGAACTCCAGGCCAGCATACATTCGCGAACCCCAGGCCGAACCGGTTTGGGGGGGCGAACCGGTTCGCAGGTACACCCGAACCGGTTCGGGGTACCTGATACGCGAATTTTGCCATTTATGCTGATTGGTTCCCAAGTCTCCTATTAGGTTTTAACTTCTCAAAAATTGTAGGGAACGTAGGCAACAACTTAGGAGTAGCCATTAGGAGTAGTTTTACTCAGTTTTTGATAGAGAAGAAGAGGAAGAAACATCTAGGAACATCAATGGAATTATTTGCTTCAAGATTCAATTGTTAAGGGTTTGTTTTTCAAGTTTTAATTAAAGATTCAAGATTCTTGTCATTGTTCTTGCATGCTTAGTTTCGTAATCGATTCAACTTGTTTTCGCATTCATAATACGTATTTACATGCTTCTAGCTAGTTTCATCATGATTTCATGCACATGAAACGTTACTATTTCATGCATTAGTCCAGTTAACATGTCCGGCTAGGTTTTAAAGGTTGGGATGCATGAACCCAACCTGATGTGTTAGTGTATGTGTATAACGTTAATCCGATGAATTTAACAATTAATTTTGATCGTATTGCGTAATTACATAATAATTGTGGATCTTTATATCTCGTTTGCCCTTGGGTACTCGTGATGATATAGAGTACAATTTGAGTGCAATTATCGCGATACCGATTTACTCATCCTCAGATTAGGTATGACGCGGGCTTGAACCTCGTATACATAATGCTTGGGAGTACTAAATTTCGGGTTGGATTAATCAGATAAATTTATGATTGGCGTTGTCACTGCACTACACTAGGGTTGGGGGATTGTATGCCCATCCTGTTTTCTTATCATTTAGGTTCAAAAAGTTTCAATTTAATTCCTCATTCCTCATTTTGATAATTTAGTTAGTTGCATAGTTCATCCTAATTTCATAATTGCATTTAGTTTAATCAATCCCCAAAACCAAAACCAAATCTTTTCCTTCCTTTTTAGAGTTATCGTTAGGATTCCTCCGTCTGATTCCATCGTCACAACTCCGTTGTCCTTTTTCCCTGAGGATCGATACCCGACTTGTCGAATTATTACTTAAGCGATAGGCTTGCACTTGAGCCTAGAGAGTACACACTTTAGAGACACATTCTGAGTCGTGTCAAGTTTTTGGCGCCGTTACCGGGGATTTAGGTAGACTTAGGATTAGATTGAGTTAATACAAAGCTTTGACTAAAAATAAAAAAATAAAAAAATATTCATAATCATCACCTCTCTCTCCTAAGCTTTAATGCAAAATTCTGAAACCACTCCCACACCCCATAATACTCCAACCAGCATTCACAAAAATCCACTTGTTGAGTATAACTCTGATAGTCCGCACACTCCAAACGCCCCACAATTTTGGATCCCACCGCCCACACCGTCGCACTCAGTCTCCAGTAACACTCCATTCTCATTCGTAGGACACACTTCGAGCACACCTAGTGAGAGCGCCGAGTCGTCAAGTGAGAGAGAGATGTCGCAACATAGTAATGCACCCACCGGTGAGGACGAGCTTCCATACCGCCCGTTGAGAGAATTCTTATATCCTGAGCGCACTGTCACTCCGGGATGCATTATACTCCCGTATAATGCCGTGCAGTTCCGTTTCAAAAATGGAATGATCCAGACGCTACCACATTACCAGGGTATGGATTCTGAAAAGCCATACCTCCATATAAGGGAATTTGAGGATGTGTGTGATACTCTCAATGATCAAACTTGCACACAAGAGGTAATCCGTCTCAAACTCTTCCCCTTCTCGCTTAAAGATAAAGATAAAGCCTGGCTCTGGTCTTTACCTCCAAGCTCAATTCCATCCTGGAATGAGCTACAGTCTAAATTTCTCAAGAAATTCTTCCCAACACATCGAACAATCTCTATCAAGGCTCAAATTCAAGCATTTAGGCAACATGAAAATGAGCCATTCCATCGATGTAATGAACGTTTCAACGAGTTAGTGGCTTCATGCCCCCATCACGGATTTGATCCATCGCAAATCATCTCCTTTATCTATAATGGGTTAAATCTTAACTCTAAACAACTTGTTGAAACTATGGGAAGAGGTCCATTTGTCGATCTCGATGCCCACGATGCTGATCTTCACATGAGGTATGTCGCCGAGACTACCCAGTCCGAGGATACCTCTGACCCGAACGCTCAAAATCGAAATCGACAACCCACCACTGCTCCATCGGCATCCGGCCTATTCCACGTAGATAATAATTCTATGACGGATTGTCGATTGGACACCATTGAGAAAGGATTGCGAGACCTATGCGAGTTATATGGAAAAGGACTAGCTGGACCCATTCCAAACCCTATCGTGAAGGTGTGTGCGATTTGTGAGGCGGGACATTCAACTGAGGAACGTCCGACGATACCCGCCTACAAAGTAATGTTGCAGGAGCAAGTTAGTGGTATAGGAGGTTTTAAGGGTAATTTCGGTGCCCCTCACGGAAATTCATACAACCCTTCGTGGAAAAACCATCCCGATTTTAGCTACGGGCAATAACATGCCGCAATGAACCCTCCTTCGCATGTTTCCCCTCCTACACCACAACAATTTCAACAAGCTCCACATATGTAAGGACATGTGCAAGCACCATCATCTCATGGAAATTATATCCCGCCACAGCGGAGAACTCTCGAGGATACCATAAATCAATTCATTGCAAGCCGGACTGCAACCAATGCCAAATATGATCGTCTGATCGGCGACATAAATGAAAATCTGTCAAAGATACAATCCTCGTTGAGTGTCCAGGAGAAGGGCAAGTTTCCTGCCCAGGGCCAACGACCTCCCCAAGGTCAAACTAGTGTTAGCTCCACATCCACTGAACATCAGGAGCAATGTCAAGCAGTGACCACTCTTCGTAGTGGAAGAGTTGTTGATTTATCACCTCTTCCACACGACACAACAAAAGACAAGGAGATTTCTCCCGGCATGAAAGAGGCTGAAGATGTCTCCTTGAACGAGAGTGACAAGGAAGACACTAGTGAGCCCGAGGTGGTAGTGAAACCACCCTCCGCTGCACCATTTCCTCGAAGGTTGATTCCCTCTCAAAAGGGGAATCCAAGTGATGAAGTGCTAGAAGTACTTAAGCAAGTATAGCTGAATTTACCCTTTCTTGATGCCATCAAACAAATTCCAGCTTATGGAAAAGTTATTAAAGATTTGTTGACGGTAAAAAGGAAGATGAAAGTAAAAAAGAATGTATTTCTAGCCCAGAATGTGAGCTCCATTCTACTAAATGATCTCCCGCCGAAATTCAAAGATCCCGGTGCACCCACTATATCATGCATTATTGGAGAAAATAGAATTGAGAAAGCCTTACTTGATTTGGGGGCAAGTGTAAACATACTCCCTTACTCTATTTATAGGCAAATTGATTTGGGCAACCTCAAGCCCACAAAGGTCACTCTCTAATTAGCGGATCGACCAGTGAAGATCCCACGAGGCATAGTCGAGGTGTGATCGTCCAAGTTGACACTTTCTACTTCCCGGTAGATTTTGTCATTTGGGACACGGAGCCCTCCTTCAACTCGAGAAATCATGTTCCCATCATCCTTGGGTGCCCTTTCTTGGCTATGGCTAATGCAATTATCAATACAAGAAATGGGAGAATGCAACTCACTTTTGGGAACATGACCTTGGATACTAACATCTTCCACATAGCCCAAAATGCAGGGGAGGAAGATGATCTTCATGCGGTGAGCCTCATAGATGAGGTAGTAGAAGAGTACTTTGAGGAAAATTTATGTGGCAACGCTTTAGAATCTTGTTTAGCGATGAGCTATGAGTGTGAGGGGACGTATACTCACTTCGAGAGGGAGGTTTGAAGGGTGAGAGAATTACTCGATGAGAGTGCGTCGGACGAGGACGTGAGAGAGGTTAATTGGGTTTATAGATTCGAGGAATTACCTCCGAGGGAAACACACATGGATCCCTCCAGTGAAAAATTTCCAACCCTCTAATTAAAGAAACTCCCCACCCATATCAAATATGCATACCTAGGAGAGGATGAGACATTTCCTGTTATTATCTCCTCTAGCCTAGATGAAGGGCAGGAGGGTAAATTGTTGAGAATTCTAAGGAAGCACCAAAGTGCTTTTGGTTGGTGTATCGCTGATTTGAAGGGGATTAGTCCTATGATTTTCACTCATAAGATTCATCTCGAAGAGGATGTCAATCCCTCTAGAGAAATGCAAAGAAGACTGAACCCCAACATGAAAGAAGTCGTGAGAACCGAGATCATCAAATTATTGGATGCCGGGATTATCTACCCAATTTCGGATAGAAAATGGGTGAGCCCTATTCAAGTCGTCCCGAAGAAGTTGGGTATGACTGTGATCGAGAATTCTAAGGGAGATATTGTTCCCCAACGCACCACCACCGGTTGGCGCGTTTGCATTGATTACCGGAAACTCAATGCGGGAACTAGGAAAGACCATTTCCCCTTACCATTCATTGATCACATGCTTGAGAGAGTTGCGATCCACCCTTATTATTGCTTCCTAGATGGTTATTCTGGATATAACCAAATTGAGGTAGATGTACTTGACCAAGAGAAGATGACCTTCACTTGCCCTTTTGGTATGTTTTCCTACAAATGTATTCCATTTGGCTTGTGTAATGCACCCGCGACTTTTCAAAGGTGCATGTTGAGATTATTTAGCGACATGATCGAGAGAGGACTCGAAGTGTTCATGGATGATTTCAGCGTTTTTGGCACCTCTTTCGATCATTGTTTGGACAAGTTGGAGAAAGTACTTACCCGATGTGTGGACAAAAACTTAGTGCTGAATTGGGAGAAGTGCCATTTCATGGTCACCGAGGGAATATTTCTTGGCCACATTGTTTCATCCAACAAAATAGAGGTTGATAGGGCTAAGATAGATGTCATAGGTGATCTTCCCCCACCGAAATCGCTGAAAGACGTGCGCTCTTTCTTGGGCCACACGGGGTTTTATCGAAAGGTTCATTAAGGACTTTAGCGCCATCGCTAGGCCCTTAAGCAACCTACTCATGAAGGACAACCCGTTTGAGTGGACAGAGGCATGCCAAAGCTCCTTTGATAAGATGAAAAATATGCTCGTGTCCGCTCCCATCATGCAAGTTCCGAATTGGTCCTTACCATTCGAACTTATGTGTGACGTAAGCGATTATGCGATTAGGGCCGTTTTGGGCCAACGTAACGATAAGCAAGCTCATGTCATCTACTACGCTAGCCGGACTCTTACCGGACCTCAACTCAACTACTCTACCACGGAGAAGGAGTTGCTAGCGGTAGTATTTTCCCTCGATAAGTTCCGTTCATATCTCATTGGTTCTCCCATTACTGTTTTCACCGACCACGCGTCTTTAAAGTATTTACTTGCGAAGAAAGACGCCAAGCCGCGTCTCATAAGGTGGATCCTACTCCTACAAGAGTTCAATCTCTCCATCAAGGATAAGAAAGGAGTAGAAAACATCGTTGCTGACCATTTATCTTGGCTTTCGTCCGACGTACCTAGTGATCCCATACCCATAGACGAGCATTTTCCGGATGAGCAATTATTCGCTACTTCTTCATATCCCTGGTTTATAGACATAGTGAACTATCTTGTCACGGGATCCGTCCCTCCCGATTGGACACCGTAAGATAAGAAGAGGTTTCTTAATTAGTCGCTCATGTTCTTTTACGATGATCCTTTCCTCTTTAAATATTGCGCCTACCAAATCATCCGATGATGTGTACCGGATGACGAGATCCCGAAAGTCATCCAGTTTTGTCATTCGGAAGCATGTGGAGGCCATTTCTAGGCAAAAAAGACGGCCGCTAAAATTCTGCAATGCGGCCTCTATTGGCCCATAATCTTTCGGGATGCAAATGACGCTTGCAAGTCATGCAATAGGTGCCAACGAATGGGAGCCATTTCTCGACGCGACATGATTCCCCTTACCCCCATACTCATCATCGAGATATTTGATTGTTGGGGTATTGACTTCATGGGTCCCTTCCCACCGTCCTTTGGTTTCCTATACATCCTAGTCGTGGTAGACTACGTTTCTAAATGGGTGGAAGCTATAGCTACTAAGACTAATGACAATAAAGTGGTGATAAAGTTCCTACAGGAACACATACTTTCTCTCTTCGGTGCACCGAAAGCGATAATTAGCGATAATGGCACGCACTTTTGCAATAGGCCATTTGAGAAGCTCATGAGAAAGTATGGCGTCGTCCACAAAGTTGGCACGACATATCACCCACAAATGAATGGGCAGGCCGAGCTAGAGAATTGGGAGATCAAGAACATTCTTGAAAAGACCGTCAATCCTACCCGAAAAGATTGGTCCCTTAGATTGACCGATGCACTATGGGCCTATCGTACCGCATTCAAGAATCAACTTGGCATGTCTCCTTTCCGTTTTGTGTATGGCAAACCTTGCCATCTTCCTGTTGAGCTCGAACACAAAGCGGATTGGGCAATCAAGCAATTGAACTATGCATTAGACAAAGCCGGTGAAGCCCGTAAGCTTCAATTGAATGAACTAGAAGAACTACGCAATGATGTGTATGAGAACGCCAAAATATCAAAAGAAAGGATGAAACTTGCTCATGATAGCATCATTCGAAGAAAAGAGTTTCATCCCTGGAAAAAAGTTCTTCTCTACAACTCTAGGCTTCACCTCTTTCCAGGCAAGTTGCGGTCATGATGGTCCGGCCCGTTCGTCGTGAAGAACGTTTTTCCCCATGGAGCTGTTGAACTAGACGATTTAAAAGGGGAAAACACGTTCAAAGTCAATGGACAACGCCTAAAGCCATACCTAGAGGCGTGTGAGTATGAGGTCGACACAATTTGGTTGTCGGACCCCGTTTATGGGGTCAATTGAGCTGAGAAATCAAGGTCTTCGCACCCCCGACGTGTATGGGGTGAATTTGTATGTATAGTAGTCGTGTGTGAATAGGTTAGTAGGAGTCAGAATCCTGAGTTACGAAAGAGATCAGGTAGCACGCATTTCAAGGGAGCTAGTACGTATCACGATGTTGAATTCGAGGAATTTTTAGGGAGCCCTAGGGTCTAGAAGGTTTTTAGGGGCCTTATGCACAAGTTAGAGAATGAGAGAGCACTTTGAAACGGAGAAAATAGTGAATTCCAGCGTTCGGACCAGGTTGCTACCCCGAACCCCAACCTGAACCGGTTCGGGGGGGCGAACCGGTTCGCAGGTACACCCTAACCGGTTCAGGGTACCTAACAGATTCTTCCCCCTTTCTTTTCCAAATTCATCCCCTTCCCTCCATTCTTTTCCCCTTCTTCCCCCTTCTTTTTTCTTCCCTCCAAATACTTCCCTCCTTCCCAAATTCATCCCAATTCACTCCCTCCCTCCTCTCCTTCCCAACCTTTCATATTTCCCACCAAAACCCACTCCTTCACACCTATAAATACCCCACCACCCCTCCTCCATTTCTCACACAAAAACCATCTCCCTCACTCTTTTCTCTCCCATATTCTCTCCCATATTATCTCCCTCTCTCTCCCTCTTCCCGTCAATATGCCGCACCAACGCCGCCCCAACCTCCGCCCAAAGAAATATGATGATACCACCATCCTTGATGACCCGGGTAGGGGGGTCTTTCGATGTGTCCAAGAACGTCATTGGGCCGAGCAATACTTCTCAGCTACGCGCCCCATTCACATTGAACGTTTCGTGGATTGGTACAACCTTCCGGGCGATGTCACCGCCCTATTTGATCACCGCGGGTGGTGTTCTTTCCTCGCCCCTACGAGCAATAACGTGTTTGATGCCGCCATTCGCCAATTTTATGCGACCTTGGTTCGCAAATCCTCCACACTTCACGAGGCATACCTTGACGGTATCACCATTCCCTTCTCGGCGGCTATCATCGCATGCAAAATGCGTGCCAAAGGGGTGATTCTCCCCGTGCCCTTCCAATACCCCAACAATGGTGCCCCCCACACAAAAGAAGAATGCATTTCCCGCATGGCACCCGGGGTGGAATGGGCACGCGAATCCTATCCTATTGGTGGTTTGGCCGCCACGGCGCGCTTCACGCACCTCATTGCTTGTGGGGCCATCCACCAAACCACTAATGACTCGGTGGTCCGATTACGGCACGCTAATTTCCTTTATTACTTTTTGGACCCCGAGAGCACCATCAACCTCGCCCATCTCTTCTATGCGGATATCCTAAATGACGCCTATGATGAATATGGCAAAACGGCACTACCTTACGCCCGTTTCATCACGGAGCTCTTGATGGAAGCTGGAGTGGATGACCCCAGGCAACAAATTCGACTTCCTCACCCCATTGGCGGCACGTCCACCACCCGAAGTGAATGCCAAATGCGCGTAGCTCACCCCGACCGTCCCATTTTCGAAGAGGACGTGGCAGAGGAAGCTCATGATGACCCAATGATGGACGTCGACGAGGACGAATTTGAGGATGATGAGGAAGACTCCGATTTCGAGCCCCCGGGGTAAAAACTTCGATAGTCGCCTTTCGGCGGTTGAGTCCCGTCTCGACGGGTTCATCAACCAATGCAATCAAGACCAAGCGGCCTACCGAAGGGACACCTAGATGATGTACCAACTCCAAGTCCACCTTCACCAACTCAACTTCGGCGGTCCTCCACCCCCCTTCTATTATGACCCATATGATCCGAATGCACCCTCCACCTCCCACCCACCTCCACCATGACCTATGATTGTTTTTCTATTTTGGTTTAATTGTTAGTGTGGTAGGTCTTTCACATTATTCACAGTTTTTTCCCCATTTCTCATGTAACACAGGTTTCTCATTGTTATAATACAAGCTTGCATTTTTTCATATTTGTTTGTTTTATTTTTCCGCACTTCTTATTCGCTTTGAGTTAGATTTTTGTCCTTTTTGCTTGAGGACAATGCAAAAGTCTAAGTTAGGGGGGGTCACAAGTGCGTACTTCTAAAACTTCACAGATTTTTAAAAAATGCCCAAAAATTTCCAAAAAAATCATAAAATGTTGAAAAACCCAAAAATATTTTGTTCAAAATAAATAAAAATTGGAATTCAAATTTTTCAAAAATATCATTAAAAGTCGAATTGGAGTCTCAAATTGTAAATATCCAACATACACAAAGACGAAATTGACCAAAGATGGAAATTGTGCGAAAATTGACGACTTAACGAATAAATGTGGAGATTAACAAACCCGGTGAGATTCGAGCCTCTCGTTTTGCGAGCTTTTAAATCATTCCGAGTTAATTGTTAAATCAAAGTTCTTTTTAGCGCTTAATAAGTTGTCAAGGATCTCAATTCTTTCATTTTGATCGGTTTTGAAAAATGTGTGCAATATTGCCTTGAAAAACGTGCCAAATTAGTCTCTAAACTTAAATTCACCTCGAAACGCATATGGTAACGCAATTGACATTTTGGACAATGAAGTAGGCCATCGTTTGTCACCCCAAAAATATTGGCCAGAAAAAGTAGTGAAAAATTACCCTTTTGCAACCCAAATTGAGCCGAATAATTTTCCCTTTCGTTTGACAACCCGAAAAACCCAAAATAGCCAGAATTGTGAAAAATGAAAAAAATTCAGAATCTAAGTCCGAAAAGTGCAACAAAAAGGGGCAAGAAAAAAAAATAGAAGAATGCTCAACAAAAATAGAGAAAGAAAAAAAAATGAGCAATAGCCCGGAAAAAGCACAAATGGACATCATTAATGACTTTCCCAATTCCAACCTTCCATACCACCTTCATTTTACCCAGTGCAACCTTCAACCCGAAAAAAAGTCCAAACCGAGTCCAAATTGCAAAAATTGATTACCACGTAGAGAGTTAAGACACCAAAAGATAATATAAGAGGCTAAGTGCGCGAAATAAAGGCAGTGTTCCCGTTTTTAAAACCGTAATCCGTTGATGAGATCCTTTCCCCATAAAGTTTCCGTCTTTCTACTTGTATGCGTGAATTTGCTTCCATTACATTTACTCTTTATATCACACATGCCGAGAGAAATGCCATAATTCGAGATATTCGTTTGTGAGAGCGTTCCGTGAGAAATTGAAATAAAAACGAATTTTCGGGTAAGTAACGTAATGATATATCAGTGAAAATTGGCGGTTACATTTCTGGCTTCGCACACACACAATACGGTTTGAGACTCGTAAATATGACTTAATGATGATTATTTTCTGGAAAAGTTTGAATTACAC
This sequence comes from Sambucus nigra, assembly GCA_949130495.1. Taxonomy (NCBI): domain Eukaryota; kingdom Viridiplantae; phylum Streptophyta; class Magnoliopsida; order Dipsacales; family Adoxaceae; genus Sambucus; species Sambucus nigra. Next base: position 342,252,415 of record OX422207.1, on the reverse strand, counting down.
AATATTTGCATATTTTGAATTTTCTTTGAGTCGAATTTTGTGGGTATATTCACTACAAACCCTCACGAGACACAACTCGTCCTACTAGGGTAACCTAGAGGTTTAAAGGCTTGTTGCATGCGCTAAATGCAATCGCTTGCCCGCGAAAGAGGTGCTCTATCCCAATAAAGTCTTTGATGGACCCTTAACTCATACTCTCATTCTTTTACATTGCTCAGGACGCGCAAAGTTCTAAGTTAGGGGGGTTTGATTGGGCATAAATATTGTATATTTATTCCCCTAATTTCGGTACTTTTGTGAACCCAAGTGATGTAACATAGATGGATTTGATTCACATTTATGCTACTAACCTTCGTGGTGAGTATTTCATGTTTTTTTCTTCTCCTATTGATTTTACAGGTTAATTATGCAAGCAGTGCAAAGGAGGAAGCAAGACAATGCTAGAAAAGCTAAGAAGGCAAGTTCAATGGCAAATTGGTAATTTTTCAGCCAGATCCGTAAGGAGAAGTCAACTGGAAAGTTGAAGAGCTCGGAACAACGAGAATACTGGAAGAAACGGCACCCAAATCCGAGCTACGGTTGAAAAGTTATGCTCAGTTGAAGTTGAAGAAAAATCCAAGAAAAGAAGAGAAAAGCCAGAAAAATGCTAAGTGTTGAACTCCAGACCAGCATACATTCGTGAACCCGAGGCCGAACCAGTTTGGGGGGGCGAACCGGTTCGCAGGTACACCCGAACCGGTTCGGGGTACCTGATACGCGAATTTTTGCCTTTTATGCTGATTGGTTCCCAAGTCTCCTATTAGGTTTTAAGTTCTCAAAAATTGTAGGGAACGTAGGCAACAACTTAGGAGCAGCCATTAGGAGTAGTTTTACTCAGTTTTTGATAGAGAAGAAGAGGGAGAAACATCTAGGAACATCAAAGGGATTATTTTCTTCAAGATTCAATTGTTAAGGGTTTGTTTTTCAAGTTTTAATTAAAGATTCAAGATTCTTGTCATTGTTCTTGCATGCTTAGTTTCGTAATCAATTCAACTTGTTTTCACATTCATAATACGTATTTACATGCTTCTAGCTAGTTTCATCATGATTTCATGCACATGCAATGTTACTATTTCATGCATTAGTCTAGTTAACATGTCCGGCTAGGTTTTAAAGCTTGGGATGCATGAAACTAACCTGATGTGTTAGTGTATGTGTATAACGTTAATCCGATGAATTTAACGATTAATTTTGATCGTATTGCGTAATTACATAATAATTGTGGATCTTTATATCTCGTTTGCCCTTGGGTACTCGTGATGATATAGATTACAATTTGAGTGCAATTATCGTGATACCGATTTACTCATCCTCAGATTAGGTATGACGCGGGCTTGAACCTCGTATACATAATGCTTGGGAGTACTAAATTCCGGGTTGGATTAATCGGATAAATTTATGATTGACATTGTCACTGCACTACACTAGGGTTGGGGGATTGTATGCCCATCCTGTTTTCTTATCATTTAGGTTCAAAAAGTTTCAATTTAATTCTTTATTCCTCATTTAGATAATTTAGTTAGTTGCATAGTTCATCCTAATTTTATAATTGCATTTAGTTTAATCAATCCCAAAAACCAAAACCAAATCTTTTCCTTCCTTTTTAGAGTCATCGTTAGGATTCCTCCGTCTGATTCCATCGTCACAACTCCGTTGTCCTTTTTCCCTGAGGATCGATACCCGACTTGTCAGATTATTACTTGAGCGACAGGCTTGCACTTGAGCCTAGAGAGTACACACTTTAGAGACACATTCTGAGTCGTGTCAGTATGTACGTAACCTATAATATATATCCCATACATTGCACAATTACTCTCGAATATTTTATGATTAATACTTCACTATAATACTTCTCATCGTATAATCCCGAGAGTTTCCTAATACCCGAAAGGTTATCAATGGTCCCCTGAGTTAATTCAGTAGATACCCCACTCATACCCTACTTGTCTAAAAAAACTATTCCCTATATTTCCCCTAACATGATATCATTCTTAGAACTATGTTTTATTACCCAATTAAACCTAATCAACTTTAGCCTTAAATTATCCTCGTATGACTCAGTCTCAATCCCTAAATCATCCTACTCATAATTAAAATCTCTCCCATTATGTTTTAAAATTATTTCCAAGGTTTACCCAATCGTTTCCCGTGACTTCTATGCAAAAGGGGAAAAATTGTCCAAATCGGTGAAATCGATTCGGCCTTGTTCCGAATCGATTCTCTTTCCGAATCGATTCGATCAAGGGGGCGAATCGATTCATTGTAATAGGTGTTTTCTTCTTCCTTTAACTGTTACGAGATTTCACTATTTTCAATCCTCTACACCACCATTATACAATCCCAAACTCCTAACCAATTATCTTAAACATCATAATAACAAGTATAAACTATTTTTAATGTAATGGAATTATTAAATCCCTACAAAACACCTTCAAATTGAATTACTTCAAGATTAATCCTTAAAAACCCTAGTTTATCATTTCTGTTCAAGAAGTTCAACATAAATCCAGACTTCTTTATAAATTCATTACACTAACTCATCAAATTCGTCCTACATGCGTAATATCCCAAAATTTATGAATTCAAGAAGTTAATCATCCTATTCTAATATGGATGGTATATCTACTCATAATTCAACAAGATAAATACTTGCCTCTATATGTAGGTCTGAATTTTCGCAGAATGGTGGTAGGGTGGCATTCCTCTCCTTTCTATCTACGCAACGGTGGTGGTGGTGCGAGAGTGGTGTGGAATGGCCTTGAAACTCCCTTAGAACTCTTAGAAAAATCCTTAAAATTACGGGGTATTACAATAACGTATCTAAATAACCTCAATAGATCTAGCTCTAACATATTATCCATACGACATGCTACCAAAATATCAATAATATATTACCCACATATTATCATTGAGTCATTTATTTAAGTTTCTCCACTTATCTTACTTTTAGGTATACATAATTTTTTAGTTCTACCATAACACATAAGTATATATATTGTACTTGTATATATTTAACACATATAATATATACAACTATAGAATCCCAGGATTGGCCCCTTGTGATGCTGGGATACTCTGCTATCAAGTTCTGTACCTCTCGTACTTAATCAAGGACTATTGGTTCAGCATGTCACCTCGAACCCAAAATCAATCAACACACAGTGGAGGAGAACATGATTCTAAGCCATTGGGATATTCACATACCTAATGTACCCATACAACAAGTCTATCCCAGTAATACACAGTACATAGTGAGCCTCCCTAAGTTCCATGTTATGTGGCACATATCTAGACCTTACTGAAATTGTCAAGGTGGGATCTCCCTCTGCGTGAAAACCTCCAGATAGCAAGTAGCATAGGTATATTCACACACATAATCAAATCACAACAATAGGTATTCACACAACCTATGTACACATTTTATTCAGTAGGCATACAAACAACCCAGCATATATAAATCCGTACGTAGTATATAACTCTCAAATACTCAACTTACTAATTATAACAACTTTTCATATAATCCCGAGTATCACGCACTACCCAAAGGGTCCTAGTTACCCTTTAATTAATATCACTAGTTAATACATCTCTATCCTACTATTACATCTTAGATTAGCCTTTACCCTTCTTGTAACCAGGTTTATCATTTTTCAATATGCGACACAGTTGCTGGACTCTCATCGATCTAAGTCTCAAACCTTACACTCATTAAGACTAAGTCGGCTTCAACTATGTGTCTGCTTACCTTCCCCAAGTCCGTATATTGTTAAAGTATCAGTACTAAAACTTTGGTAAATCGGGGTAAAGAAAAGTATACAATTAAACAAAATCCCCAATTTCATCAGCCGTCAATTAATCGAAGGATTGGATCGATACATCCATCAATTGACATTCATAGGTTGATCAATCGAACCTGGGTTTTTAAAGCTTCATCCCAGTTGCATTTTTCTCCATGTTTAACACCTCAAACATTCATTGATCTTTTCCAAACTCCTAAGAAACATAACCAAACATTAATTATGTGTCTAGGGATGATTTCTAATGTAAATAGCACACCAGATATAAATTTAAATCTATTTAAGAATTTATCAAACCTCAATATTCATAAAAACCCTAGTTTAAGTATTCTTCATGTATAATCATCCATTTACCCAAGTTTCTCCCATTTTAATTATCACATATAATCCGATTTTGTGTCCTCTACATATGTGGATTCATTCTATATGCAATCTTAACCAGATTCATGAGTTATATTCATCAAACTCCTAAGAACATCATCAGTTTTCATTAAATCAAAACCCTACACTACAAGGATATTATAACTCATAAAATCATGGAAGATAAAAAAAATTCCTTATCAAACAAGTTTATATTCATTTTGTGTTGTGTGATGAAGGTTCCTCCCTTGCTTCCGATCATGATTTCGATAACAAATGTGGATGAATTAAGATATTTCACCTCCAAGCTCTCTTTTCTTCCTCTCTGATGGCCTCTTATCTCTTATCCTTTGATTCTTAGGGTTTCAGATATGTTGTGTTGCTTCCCCAAATTACTAACCTTAAGTTTTCATTCTTAATTCCCTAAATTAGGCTAATGGGCCAAACCCAAATGACTAAAACACTCCCTTGTGGGATCAATTATGACTGAAAAGGCTCCGGAACCCAATTCCAACCCCCAGGTACACTATTTTGGCCATCTCGATCCATTCAGAATCAACCGTGAATACACAATCTTCATTTGAGTCACTCTACAATAAAGTCCTATCCCGACCCCGATTAGTCTACACGCGACTTTCGGTTGAGATATAATGTTGGCACGTCACTGTCACTCGCTAAGACATAAAATCATCATATACAATTCACTTAGTAATATTATTACACAAATATTAATCATCATATCTCTCGATTAATATTTTTAATTCACACATAATAAATAATTGAATTAAATTACGGCCCACGTATAATTTGATAAATACTCAAATTAATTAAATAATAAACACTTAAAAATTTGGGGTGTTACACTTATGCATCTTGCAAGCTTAAGTCGCATGAGAAGAACTATCCCACACATGATTTGTATTTAGAGAAACTTTTTTTTTCCTCAAGGATTTGGAAGAACTATCTACTCGGGAGAAATTTTGGTTGTGACAGACTAAAAGTCACTATTGTGACTTTTCATGGAGAATGAGTTGAAGATGGGGTAGCGTAGATGGCTTAAGTTCCTGAAGGATTATCAAATCAATATTCAACATCATCCAGGAAAGACTAATATTATGGCAGATGCGTTGACTTGTATGCCAATAGGGTAGTTAGCATTAGTGTGGAAGGCGAAGTGGGTTGAACTTCGTCTGGGGAAGGAGGTAGTCTGAGCCTATATAGTAGTAATGACTGCCATGTATGAGATCATTTTGAGTGTTGTGAAGAAACGGGCTGGGGGTTCCTCTTATCAAAAAAATGGAACAAAAATTATTGGCAGACATCACGTAGTCATACTCAGTCAGTTCTTAGAGAGGCTTACACTCTAATGGGAGGTTGATTATCCTAAATAACGAGGACCATGGGTGCACAGTTATGGAGCAGGCGCATGGGTCAGAAATCACAATGCATTCCAAAGGGGATAAGATGTATAAGAATATGAGGAGGCAATATTTGTGGCCTGATATGAAGTGAGACATAACATAGTCTCTCTCCAGGTGCACCACTTTTACATAGTGAAGGTCGATCATCATAGACTAGCAGGGATTTTGCATCCATTGGAGATTCCTATATGAAAATGGAAGAGTATATCGATGGACTTCATCACGGTATTACTAATGTTATAGAGCCTTCATGATTCCATCAGTGTTATTATGGATTGTTTGACTAAGGTGTCTCATTTCTTACCAGTTCGGGTGGATTACAAAATAGGGCAGTATGCCTAATTATTCATTGCAAATATAGTGAGACTTCACGGAGTGCCTCTTAACATTGATTTCGATCGAGATAAGATCATTCTGTTCCACTTCTAGAAGAGTTTTCAGGAGGTGAAGGGTAATGAGTTGTGTTTAAGCACAACATATCACCCACAGATCGATGGGAGAACAGAGAGGGCAAATCAGATATTGAAGGATATGCTGAGGATGTGTATACTAGATTTTAAGGGTAGTTAGGATCAGTACTTACCATTAGTAGAGTTTTCATATAATATATCCTAGTAGTTTACTATTGGAAAGGAACCTTTTGAGGCTTTTTACGAAATATTGTCATTCGCCCTCATGTTGGATAGAAGTGGGGGACAACAAGCTTCTCAGGTTAGACTTGATTCAAGAGCCGTCAATGAAGATTTATTTGATCAATAGTCATATTCGTGTATCTCTAAACTGGTATAAAAATTATGTATTAATAGAATTTGATGTGGTTGATCAGGTGTTGTTGTGGGTATGTCCCGTGAAAGGAGTGATGCGGTTTGAGAAGAAGGGGAAGTTGGCACCTAGCTATATGTTTCCTTTTCTAATTATCAAGAGGGTAAGTCCAGTTGCGTGTAGGTTGGCCTTACCAAAGCATTTACAGCAGATTTATGATGCATTTCATGTGTCGTCATTGAAGAGGTGTCTCAAGGAATACGTGGCTCACCAGAATATAACATTAGAGAAGATAGACTTGCAGCCATATATTTTTTATGTGGAATGGCCTATTTCAATTGTCTTTCATAGTGAGTGGAAGCTTTGTTCAGAGATGGTACCGTTAGTGCATGTATAGTGGGGAGACCACAATGTAGCTTAGTCGATATGGGAACATGAGGATGACAATCGAAAATAGTATCCATAGGTTTATGACGCATGTACATTCAAATTTTGGGGGATGAAATTCTGTTATTATGGGGGGGGGGGGGGGAATGTAATACCCCACACTTTTATTAGTATTTAATTTCCATGAATGCATTTAATAATTAATTTTATTGGGGAAATTGAATTGGTTTCGGTAAATATTAATTAGTGAGTTAAGGATTAATATTTATTATTACCATTTACTTGCATGTGATAAGTAAATAGAAATGTTCTTTATTATATGTCGTTTATGAGTAAAAATGATTGTTTATTATATTATGTCAATAGAGAGTTACATCGAAAGATTTATATAGTTATGAGCGACATGTATTATTTGCACATGTCGGTCCCGGTTAATGAGATGTTAGTATACTCTTAGTTGGGTGATTCAGATGACCTTTTTTTAGTGCACCAGTGATCCGAAATGGATCAAAATAGTCTAGAATAAGTTCCCAGGTGTTATAGCTAAGTTCTATGGAACTTTTAGACGTAGTAGGACACGTATAGGGGTATAGTAGTCTTTTTACAACTAGGGTTTAAACTAAAAATGGGATTAGGGTGTACGTAGAAATTATATAAGGTTTAGATGGGTGGATGATAGCCTCACTTTTGGCTTCTACATAATTGAGATTAAGAGAGAGCTTAACAGAAGAGAAAAGGGAAGAAAGGGAGAAGAGAAGAGAATATCCTTAGATTCATAATCATCCCATCTAGTGAGACATCAAATTTAGATCCCTAAAGTCATGTATTTACTTGCTTTAGATTCCAATTTTTTTTATTTAATTACATTCATAGTTGATAAGACTAAATTTGAGATTTAAAGATTGAAACTTTGAGAATTAAAATAAAGAGATGTAAGTCATGATTAACTCCTGGTCGTCTATGATATTGAATGATGATGAGTAATTTGGGATTTTGTGATTTAATTTTGGGTTTATAAGTAAGAACATGTAGAACATTGATAGGGTCTTAGAATCAATGAAATTTCAAGTTTGAATAATTCTGAGTGTGATTGAATTGATTAATGATTAAGAATTCTTAATATAATTATGTAGACAATCAATTTAAGGTTTTGGTAGGCTTGGTACCTCCATTGACGGTTTTATAGTTTAAAACTTGAGGAAGAACACAACTAGCATCCCAGCAAATCGAACTGGTTTGCTCAGGGAGGAATAGGTTCGGTCGACCGAACTGGTTCGATCTGGCAAGCAAAATGATTTGGTTTATTAGACCGGCTAGAGTTTTAATAGGAACTTTTTTTACCGATTAGGAGCTTGGGGAATGAGAGTAGGGGCTTCTGGTGTAGAGTGGGACTACTGGTGAGTATTTATAGTGTTTGGTATGTGTGTAGGTCATTGGATAGATGGGTTTGGTGGATAAAAATAGAGAATCCAAGTGAGTGACCACTTATATGTATAATTAGAAAGTCAGTTTGGAGTTTGAGATTGGTAGACTAGTATGCAATGGGATTTGCATACGAAGTATATATACATATTGGGGTGACTTGTATATATATATATATATATACATATTTATTTATTTATTTATGTTTGTTACTTTATGGAACATACCTACTCAGTAATGCTATCGTTGGGAGGTTGCACGTAGTGGGTTGTCCACCCTGACATTGACCAACAAGTGTTGGATTGATTCCCCTAGCCATAGTACTATTGCATGGCCACTATCGATGTGTGATGATCACTGTTCTAAAAAATCCGCCTAGGCTCTGCCTAGGCTTGAGGCTTGGGAGAATCGCCTCTCCTTAAGTTTTTGACGCCTTATGCTTCGTAAAACCCTTAAGGCGCACTTTTTTTTTTAAAACAACAATGCTTTAGTGAAATGATATTGCCTTTTAAAGATTTTTTTACAAACCGGACAATTATCTCATCCAAAATAATCAAATTGTATTTTAATTTGCAAATATTCAGACATATTTTTATGATATGTACATTTTATGTATTTTAATAGCCTTGTTATGGTTAAAAATATTAAAATATATTAAAAAGGCCTAAATTCCTTTTCACGCCTAAGGCCCGCCTAGGCTTCTAAGGCTTAAGGCTTGGCCTCCACGCCTCGATCACGCCCCGCATTTTTTCAAACCTTGGTGATGATACGTGTTGGTTTGGAGACCTGTTGGGTGCGATATGTTATGGTTTTAAACCATGGTCATATGTTTATAACCACCTCTGTTTGTTTGTGTTTACGTTTGGGTTCAGTGGTGAGATTCTGACCCATAGCCCAGTTATAATACATGATACCTCGAGCCCGATAGCACGCAAGATATGTATCCGCAAGGTCCATGCTCTGGGGATACGGTTATACATAAATAGTGAGCGATATATATGTATGTATATATGATATGGTGAGTATATATAATTATAGCACGGGTGTAGCTATGTTGTTATATTATGTGAACATGTATATATAGCACGTTTGTCGCTATGATATTATTTATGAACATATACCTAGTGAGGGTAGTAGATACATAGCTAAGGGAGATTATTAGAGGGTTTGGTCTTGGGTAGTAGTTATTGTCCTAGTTAGACTTGGTAGTACAATTAGGATAATAACATGAATTCATCAGGTACGCACTATAGATGAGAGGTGAGGTTTTGTCTCATGTGAGTTCGATCATTAAATTAATTGTGTAATGTTTTATTTATTTAAACCATTTAAATACTTGCAAAATATTTTCAAACATTTGCAATCTTTGACCCCCTGGGAAATCTATTTTTGTTTTCAAAACCCTAGGTGTGCAGAAGCACCTGGGACAACAGGGTTAGATCCTCCATGTCATTGTAAGAAGTATATGGGGATACTATGAGATTGATTTATCCGCCTCATCTTCTTTTTATCTAGATAGGAACTAGTTCATTTCCAGTATTTTCATTTTGGGCGTGTTTCCCGTAGTTTGATAGTATTCTATTTATGTCATAGATATTTATTATTTCTCAGTTTTCTTTACATATGATTATTACTTGTAGTGGGATGGTTTATTCGGTTCATATAAATTTACTTATTCATATTACTCATTCTGCCATTTCATTCTATTCAAGTTTCCCACCCACATTTAATGCACTCAAAAACTAGCTTACGCCACTTGCAAAACCTTTGGCCAACACTCCACCACTTAGCTACTACCATCAGATCTCAAAAGACATCACACCATCTCGTAATAGTCAACTCATTCTCTCCCCCAAGAATTTTCATATATAAAGAAGTATGGAGAAAGGTTGAGGACTCATCCAAAATATCATACATCCAGAGAACCAAATGAGACACTTGCCTATTTTAATCTCGACTGATCAATCCTTTAACAAAATAAAACAGGATTCTCATAATGGACATTATCAGCATCACTGTCGAAAGCCAAATTAATTACTAATAACCTATTAGGCCCAGTGTCAAATTTTAAACTTTCTAGTCTTTTTAACTAAAAAACACAATAAAACCATCACACAATTCATATACACATTAATTGAAATAAATAAAACATTAACCGAGAACTCTTGATAAAAAATTAATACAACCATATTGAATATGCGAAGACGAAAATGCGACAGATAAAATAATTGACAATAGTTGGGCAACCTGCCCAAATATTTTAGCAGTAACTCATATCTAGATCACTAGGATATAAGCGTCTAAACAATCCATGCATGCATCCACAGCTGTTGTAACATTGTCTGACTCGAAGGAATAATATCATCCAGGCATTCCTGTGTCTGGTGACCTAAAAAAGTTTTTAAAATATTTAAAACTAGGTCAGAGCCCAATTCGTTTTGAAAATATTTAGCAATTGTTTAAAATACCTTTACATTTAAAATATGATGTCCTCCATATATAAAATCGTGTCGTACTCACATGAGATACCCTTCACCTCTCATCTAACAATGCACACCTAACCCATGTATTTTAAACACTCTAGTTACGCTGCCTAGCCTAACTAGCAACTCACCAAACTTCTAAACACACATACGCTATCTCATGCCCCGTGTATATAATATTCTCACCTTTCGCACTAGCTTAAGCGTTATAAATTCTCAATTATAATTTATCTGTTCATAATAAATAACTTTCACTGGTTATTTTATACTTTTCACGTTTTAATGTCATTAATCCCGTATATAATTTTCTCATTCTTATATACATATACCATATTTTATTCCGGATTTTAATCTCCCGGATGCCACAATTTATATCTCAATTTATTATTTATTTTGTCCATATATGTATATATATATTCACAACTTCATATATATATATATATACAATATACAATTCACATCGATTACATCCATACTTATATATCACACACTATATAAGTATAAAAACCATCCCTCAGAGCTATAACTCAATGGATGTAGTCTCTAGAATGCTATTGTCTTCTAGGGAATACACACATCATCCTGGGTACCACCGGTAGGGATCTCACACCGACCTATTAAAAACATAACACAAACGTAAGGGAAGTGGTCATAGTTCCTCGCCTAAAAGCGAGACAAATTATACCCAAGACATCTCACCCATGATAAAGTGCCACGCTGCATAAATAGTTGGACGCTATGACCTGGGGACTATACTCTCCCTACATTCACTAGCCAGTGGATTCACCCACATCACGCAACTTCCCAGGATAGCACTAGAGGGGTATGTTCCACATAAATATACCATTCACACACATATATATTTATAATAATATCATATATATACTATCTCAGTACCCGTATATAGATGTATCAACAAATCCGGCTATTCCTGCCTATCTCATGTGGCATTAGCCTATAATCCCTAATATACCAATTCCTATAAATTCACAAGTATATGCGCACTTATTTTAATACCATAATACACTCATTTATGATACGATTTATTGAATTACTTACTTTTGAATATTAGCTTATAACAGCTAGGTAGTATTCTAATTTCATCCTACCCGCACATTTGGATTTACTCATATATATAGTTGGAATATATATTTTACACGCATAAATATATATATAAACGTCGAAATAATTTTCCCGAGTGTCGTTCGTCCCAAACACTCCAAAAATTCATACCTCGAATTTTATTCCCACTAATCCAAGGTTCAAATACCACTTATTTAATCATTTTTAAGTCATCACACTCTTTTTAGGATCCCCTAATTTTTTCCTCCACAAAACAATTCTCATTTCATCCTTAAAACTAAGAAAAAAAAATCAAATTTGACAGGGCCGAATCGATTTGTTGTCCATCGCATCGATTCTCCTTGACTAAATCGATTCCCTCCCTGGCGAATTGATTAGAAATGGTTCAGTCCCAAATCTGTCTGAGGTTCATCATCTTTTCCAACTCCAAATTAAATTTAAGCCTCCTCCAACTCAAGATTTATGGTTTCTAACCTCATCAACCACCAATATAAACATCTCCACACCTATTTTTACCCAACACAATAATTTATTCGTGGGATTCAACAACCTAATTAATAATTTCAACCCATTTTCTTAATTAAACCCAAATTTTCAATTATCCCATTTTCTCACCAAAAATTACACCATTAACTTGGGTTCAACTCAGATTTCATATAGGATTATCATCACAACAATTTTTGTAGGAAATCATTCCCAAAACCCCATTTTTATACATTAATCCCAAACCCAAAATTCATATTTTTGATCACCAATCATAATATGAATTATAAACACACATAAATAATTAGAGAAAGTTAAACACATGTTTCGTTGGATAAATCTGATGTCCTCATGTCGGGATCCGTCGGAGCTTAGCTAGAGTTCTCCTCCTTTCTCCCCTTTTCTTCTTCCTTTCTTCCTTTGTTCCTTTCTTTTCTCTCTCTCTCTCTCTCTCTCTCTCTCTCTCGTAGCCTTTTAAGAGAGAAATAAGGCTTATCCCCTTATTAAACCTAAAATTGTTGTAATACCCCGTAATTCTGCTTAATTAGGAAAATACGTTTTATTTAAATTACGTGAGTAGAGTAATTTAATGTGAGTTTTAATTAAATTACATGAGTAGAGTAATTCAATGTGATTAAATACGTTTTATTTAAATTACGTGAGTAGAGTAATTTAATGTGAGTTTTAATTAAATAACGTGAGTAGAGTAATTTAATGTGAGTTTTAATTAAATAACGTGAGTAGAGTAATTTAATGTGATTAAATACGTTTTATTTAAATTACATGAGAAGAGTAATTTAATGAGATAAAATGTTAATAAAGATGAATATGACGATTTAAAATCTACTAAATGTGAGTAGTAAATTTTTAATGTTGATATGTACGGTCTAGTGACTATATGGACGTACCGGAGTTATCTCAACCGAGTGTCGCGCGTAGGAAAAAAATTAAGGATGAGAGTAAAAAAATATTTAAGAGACTCAAACGATAATTTAGAGTCCACAGTTAATTCCGAAAGGGTCGAATTAGTCAAAATAGTGTACCCGAGGGTACTAGTTGAGTGTCGGGTCATTTTCGGGCTAAATCGGGACCATTCGGGGGCATTTTGGTCTCTTTACAATTATGGGTAAGTAGACCTACGAATTTTGAAACCCTAGATCAGATTATAAGAGTTGAGGAAAGGGTTAGAAAGAAAGGAAATACACCATAACCATTAGAGAAGAGAGAGAGACAATTTCCTAAGGCAAAAGAAGGAAGGAAGGGAAATTCTAAGGAGATTTCACCATAAAGTTGTTTGGAAGGAGGATTGAAGGATCAAAATCATCAACCATTATCAACAACCACGAAATCAGACCCTACAAATCATAAGGCAAGTGGTTATTTGCAAAATAAATTGAGTTATAATACCCATATTTAAGCTTTATGAAGAACATAGTTTTTATGATATTTTTGGGAGAAAAACAATTGATTATGATCCATGATTGGTAGGGACATGTAGGACGTTTTTGGATCTCCCAATATTCTGATATCATAAAAACTAGATGATTAAATCGAACTAAAAATATGGAATTATGATGAAAGATGTAAAGAATGTATTTTTTGGGTTCTTGAATACTAGAAAGATTTTTAGTAAATTTGGCCAAGATATATAATGATTTTGTTGTTTTAAATCGTTAGTAATCATCCCAGAATATGTAGGAATGATTAGAAATTGTTGGTTGCAAATATGGTGAATGCTCATGAAAGATAGATTGATAAAAATGGTGAAACCCGCATGAAGAAGATGAACTGGGTCTGTCACTGCTTGATCGATCGATCGACCCTTGAATGTCGATCGATCGAAAAGTCGATCGATCGACCATATCCCCTCGATCGATCGACCCTGGCTGGACTTTAGAGAATTTTGTGAATAAATTTCCTTTAATTACCGACGCTTAATGGGAACCTTAGTAATGATATTTTACCTATGAGGAGACCTAGTAATCACCAGTAGGTATACCATTAGATTTCTTCATAAATGATTGAGTGGGAATTTTGGAGAAATGGACCAGCGGGAGAACGATCGATTGAGCTGTATGTTGAGATTGTGAGAATGTAATTACGGAAAGAGTGAGATTTAATTCCGAAAAAATACCAGTAGGTTAAAGTTAACTTAACTACTGAATTAAGGGAGGGGTAACTAGGGCCCTTAGAGTTGCGTGAATACTCGAATAAATACAATAGTGAAATAAATTGTAAATTAATGAGTATTGTGAATATAAGTAAAATATATTACATACGGGCATGATTTGATAGGTTGGGTGTGTACCTACTAAATCATATAACATTTGGGTTAATAGAATTTTACCTAAATTAATTATGTTAGGGTCAATGTGACATTCCGAACTAACATAAAGTTATTATATGTTTGGGGTCGATGAAAAATGCCGAACCAAACTTTAAACTGGTGTCGCGATGAAAGAGTCCCGAACCAGAATATGTGTATATATTTATATTTTTAAATAGTTGGGGTCGATGGATTATTCCGAACCAACTTTTACTTGGGGTCGATGAATCATTCCGAACTAAGAATCCTTTATGTGTAATAAAAGGGTATGTTAGTGATAATTGATATTAAATACATTATTGTGTGATAAAATGTATTCTATGTGTATAATCTATTGATTTAGAATAGTAGACAATGAAATGAATTGTAAATTTCTTAGTAATAATTTATAGCGTGATGTAATTATTATAAGAGTAAGGACAACGAACAGTAAATAAGTTACCTACGGTTATGGGTAGTATAACTAGGTAGACTAAGTATCCTCAATAGTTACGTACTATAAAAGAGAGGTGAGAAAGTCCAAGGAAGTTATGTGAAACTTTAAAATGTGTAATCAATAACTCAATTGTGATAACTGCTTGCAAAATATTTTTAAATGTTTTGAGTACTAACTCTTGCTATGTAAAAATTTTAAAAACATTTTAGGTGCCCAGCCATAGGGAAACCCAGCATGATTTCACTCCAGATATTTGGGAGCTGCAGCACGTGTGGATGTTGCAGGGATTGTTTAGTCGCTTCCTCTTTTTCAGTTCTAGTGCAGGATCTCATTTTTAGTATTCTTAGTTGGGACATGTTGTCCTATATTTACTTTTACAGTTTATTCTAGTTGTGGATTTTTAGTTGTCTTTTATTGGTCGTGGTTTTCGGCAAGACTTTACATGTATTCAGTTATTTATGCAAACTGTTTTAGTATTACTAGAATTGTAATGTGTTGGTATGGATTATTTATTCTGCTTAAGAAAGATAAAATTTGACCCTCGTTTAATTTCACTTAGGTGGTTAGTAAATTAAAAAGCTTTCGGCAGTGATGCTAAGAATGGACCATTTAAGAAACCTGTTTAAATTGAATTAAGGCTTGATCACCCAAGGTTTAATTAGGCGGGGTGTCACAATTGTCTCTTGTACTCAAATGTGAGTCCCTACTAGTCCAAAAAGTCCCCGGAATCGAAACACTACCCCCCAAGTACTCTATTTTGACTATTTCGACTCATTTGAGATCAACCGTGCAATTGAAATCCCCATCCGAGTTACTTATAAAAAATCACCATTTTAAAATCCAATACAACTCCGCGCGTAATTTCTAAATAAAATATTATTACTTGTGGCTTTGCCCAATCGCGACACGATATAAGATAATCCAACTTCATTTACTTAATCCCGTAAGTAAATATAGTACACATCGATAATAATCCAAAATTCTCTAATTAATATTTATCCATTCACTTTAAATTCTCAATTTAATAAATTACACTCACTCATGTAATTTAATCGTCGATAAAAGTACGGGGTATTACACCAAAAGTTTTGGCATTGATTAATGTTTATTATTTGCTCCATACTCTCTCAACCCACATTTGAGTTCTAACTTTGATCTTTTTTAGATACCTTATGCTTTGTATATCTTGCTTAGCCCGAAATAAATACTCAGGAACCCATTGACAAGTCCATAAGTTACTTCCTAAGGTCATTTTATATCATTAACAAAGGTTGTGAGAGCTCAAACTCTCTTGAGAAAAGTTCGAGATGTCTCTTATATTGCAATAACTCTTTTATGATCTAATAAAAATATAATACCCATTGATAATGGACATAGATGTTGAATTGAGGTACAAAACACGTTAAACAATTGTCTCACATTTTGAGACTTCTCTCCTCTTACACGTTTGCGGTGTAAAGGGGAGAACCTGTGGGTCTGAGGTCACAGACGATTTCAACACCCATCAGTCTAGCATTTTATGTGGGAATGACAAGTTTATTTCTTTCAAATACACATCTTACTCGCTTAAAGATACCAACTAATTCCATTTGACCAGTTCTTTCAAAGAAATGGAAGCTTAGAGAAAAGAGCTTCAAGAGGATCTTGTTACCAATATCTATAGGCTTTCTCTACCCCCAGTGGTAGAGGAACCAGCTGCACCAGAATATAATGGTACTAAAAAATACACAAGCCCCAGTTACACGGAGATAATGATCTAGAGGGTATGCCTAGATCCCCCAATGATCAGCGACTTGCATTCTTGTCAAGGATAGGCTATCACTCCCCGAAAAGGACTAAATGGCATTCCGATCGGCATATGGCAACCCCAACAACATACTAATTGGTATCCTCTTGAAAATTTTGTACAAAAAATTCCAGAAAATGCCAGAAAAATCCAAAAATTACGTGAAAATTTCTTTAAAATGCCCAATAAATATTGGAACATTTATTCATCTAGAAAAAACATTTTTTGCGAACACTAAACCCTTTACAAACTCCTAAAGTCCCCAACGGGATTAATATTACGCTTTTGTCCATGTACTTGGTGAAATTTGGACTTTATAAGTTTAAGTGACTCATGATAAAATTTGTTAAAAGCCCCCACTACAGCAAAATGCTCATTTAGTAACAGAGTAATTTTTGTATTACTAACACTATTATACCATTACTATTTCTCACAATATATTAGTGTTACTAATATTAGCTAAGTGTTAGTGGTATTAGTTCATTATTTTAAAAGTAATTTTTTTCTTAAAAAAAAAGTTAATTTCCCCCCCCCCCCCCTCCCCCAAAACCAAAACATTGTTACGACTCTCTGGAGAATTTGTTGACCTAAGGATGGTTGAAGCTGGAGATTTTGATTTGGGAGAATTCATGGACTAAATCAATTGCTATTGTTGTTGTTCTTCTCCAAATCGAAAATCGGATCCAGGTAACCCTAATCTCTCTCTTCTGTGTCATGCTCTCCTCACCTCTTCTAGCGTCCCCTCCTCACCTCAATTGGTTGGATATCGATATGATCCTTTGACCTATCCATTATTGGTAGAGGTTTACTGGTTGGGTCTTGACAAATTTAAACAAGCAATTATTTTCTTTATTAAAAAAAGAATATATGAGATTTTGTTAATATGAAATTATGAGTATGATATTAGATGATCATTTTAGATTCTCGTTGGAATTTTTTTCAATATTTGTCATAGAACTTTAAACATATATTAATTAATAATTTCATATAAATTTAAAGTTCTCATTATGATGGTTGATAATTTTTAATTAACACACAATCTTTGAAAGAAAATCTATTTGTAAGGTAGTCAAATTAGAACTAGTATTATATAGAGAAAATGGGTGATTATTATTTTTTTACTTTTGGACTAATCATTATTTCACACAAACTAAACAAATACATAGTGGAATAATAATGATAAACTAGACACCACATAGGCTTAGTTTTGTCTTCTAAGAGCATAATATAGGAATGTTGATCTTTCACAAAATATGTACTTAAAAGTACTTTACCTATAAAAGAGGGTAAGTGATACACTAGCTAAAATATTGACAATCTTAGGGGAGGCCATGGCCCCTCTCTGCCAGGGCATGGCATCGCCCCTGCATAACTAGTAAAGGTAAGAAGAAAAACTACCCCTTTTTTTAAAAATGATGTTTAATCATATAACTTAAATGTTGTTTAAAATGCTGTTAAATCATTTAACTTAAATGTTAAACTTCATTAGACTTCTTCGTTCAATCTTTAATGTTATTAGTTACTACAATGTTTTTAGTAGTTAGTTAGTCAAATGTTCATTCATTTAGTTAATTGTTAAGTGTTGTTCTTTTAAAGGTTTTTTTTAATGTTGTTTTGTTTCACATAAGGTTTTTTCTAATGTGTAATGTTATTAGTTAATATTAAATCTTACTATTAATAATATTATTTGTTATTAACTTATTGTTATTATTAGTATTAAAAATTAACTTATTGTTATTAATATTAAGAATTAACATATTGTTAATTTTTATATATATAAATTTATTGGGGGTAAAAAATTGTTGATATAATTAGGTATTCAAGTTATGATTATAGCTTATTCACGTTATGATTATAGTTTATAACTTTCTAACGACAGGTATAAATACCTGAGATTGAATTATGCAGGATCTAGAGCTATAACTGATGTTGTGGGTAGCTGTCGAGTTATTCTTTTGTTATTATGGGATTCAAGATATTGTATCTCTGTTTTAATATTTCTTTTGTTTTTTGTTCTGTCTATGGGAATTATTATGGTAGACGTGAGGTGGTGTTTGGTCATTGAGTTAATTTTAATTAAAAGTGGTTCCCAAAGGTCAGGTTGTACATAAGTGAGTATCTGATTTTTAGTGCGTGTGCTTATCAATGTAGATATACACACGCGAGCGGGTGAAAACACGTTCACACACACTCTCTCTCACACACACACATACATACACACACACACACAAACACACACAAACACACACACACACACACACACACATACACACACACACACACACACACACACACACATATATATATATATATATATATGTGTGTGTTTGTTTTGCTTAATGAAAATGTAATTAACACATTTATCTGTTGTTCCCTTAATGAAAATGTAGTTAACACATTTAACTGTTGTTTCCTTATTCTTCAGAGTCGTCCATTATTCTTTTCCTTGGGCTGGAAAGATTAGCAGCTGAATTCGGATTCTTCGACTCTAGATTGGATTTCGCGTCACCTGTATGCCAAGTTTTTTCTAGCCGATATGCCAAAAAATTTTGTGGACGACTTTTCTCTCAAGTTTGGGAGACCTAATGTGTTTATTTTGCACCCATGCTGCAGCCGTCTCCCGTTCTTACGCTCAAGGTGAGCATCCTCAAGTGGGGAAGAATGATGTGTATGAGGTCCCATATACTTTATTTTTCTTTTAATGTTATAGTGCAGTATGGCATATGGATACTAAATTGATGTTTGTTATACTATGTGTGTCCTTTATGCAAATACTCGTTGACATCAAGGATACAAGATAAGGCTCTAAATAAAAAAAATTGAAATATTATTAAAAACAAACAAAATTAAAGTAAAAATTCTACTATATGGCATATGCAGACTAGTTTTGTCGTACTTTATCTGTCCTTTAACACAATCCTCATTAACATCAATTCTCACCTTAATAATAGGACGAGATAAGGCCCTAAAAAGAATGGTTCCATAAAAGAAACAATTACAACACAGTTAAGACACAGTGTCGGCCTTAAGACATGAAAGTTCACTACTGGTTTCAATTACGATTGGGGTAAAATGATGTTTTATTTACATGTTCAAAGAAAATTCAATAATCAACTCAGGTCGGCTAATCAACATGATTTTTTTCCGTTTTGGTATTAAATTTGGTGAGATAATCCGAATCAAGTTGATTTCTATAATACATCTTCTAGGTAACTGTAACTGTCACTGATGTATAAAATGTAAAGTCTCAACTCTCTCAAACCATATTCAATATCAAATTAAAAGTGATAAAAATGGGATCAATATCAGATAAATGTGTTAACTACATTTATCTGGCCTTAAATCATTGGTCATGCAAATGATCAACTCATTACATTGTCATTTTTAAGGTCAAACGGACAAGTCTATATTAACTTTGCACTATAGTTCTTTGTATTGTTATCATGGACACGTTTGTCTTGATATAAAATTAGTATAATTGTTTGGATGAACTAACTCTCATAGGCACGAATGAACTTCTTTTATCTTTTTTGGGAGTGAGAGTAAGTGGGGCAATTAAAACACGCGAAAACAAGTGAGAAAATAAAGTTGAAAATTCTTATAGATTTAGTCTTCATTTGTTACCTTTCTTTTCAGTGAAAAGGCGAGGTAATCTTGTGTTTGAAACTTTATCAGTGGTGAAACTGTAACCCACCCTATTAAGAAAGTGAAAATGTTCGAACTCATTTTCTTTTAAATATTTCTATACTCAAATAACAGTTCACAAAGATTTACCCCACAGACATTTGTTAGAACTCTTTTTGGATGGCTTATGCTAGACCTATGTTCTAATCAACCAAATAAGGTGTTTCAAGGAAAACATAAGGATTAAATTTATGTGTTTCTACTTGTAAAGCTATATTATTATTTTAAGTCAGTGCAAATGTATAGATTTGTCTAATGTATTATAGGATCTTGTACAACTCTCTTTCTCATGGTATATAGTGACATTTCCTTTTTCATGATCTAGGTTCTTATTTTTCCAATTGAAGTGATGATAATAAATCATTAGGGAACTGCTCATATTTACAATGTGAGAGATGGAAACCCAATATTCTGAATTCATGCTGAAGGAGCTGCAAAAGGTTCTGCTTTGAAGTTTATGAAATAAGGCATTTGATGAGTAGTAAATCAACAGCTGATGGATGGTACTTTGTCTCTAGATGAATTGGAGGCATTATATATGTCCCGTCTTGAAAATCGTATGCTAACGTTTTTTTTCTTATGCATCTGCTATAAATATAAAAAGAAAATAGGCATATAGTGTGAAAACAACCATTTGATGCATATAATGTAATATCTTGGAACAATAAGTAGTCCACTTTCCCTTGATAACAACTGGACTTAAGCTCCGTGCCAATGCACCTTATTGTCGATTTTTCATGTAAATGAACTCCTTGAATTCTTTACATTTAATTTTCTTGTTTAACTTGGATGAATCTCGGAAATCAAGCTAAAAAAGCTTCAGAATTTTGGAATGAATAACAGTTCATCACATCAGCTGTACTAAAAAAGCTTTTTGAGAGCAATGGGGAAGTCATCGGCGACCAAGGATGCTGAAGCACTCGTTCACTCTCTCCATTCTGCTTATGCTTCCACTCCCACTAACCTCAGGATCATCAATTTATATGTCATTTTTGCAATATTCACTGCCCTTGTCCAGGTAGTTTACGTGGATATTGTTCGATCATTCCCATTCAACTCTTTTCTCTCAGGGGTACTCTCTTGTGTCGGCACAGCAGTCCTCATCGTTTGTCTTTGCATCAAAGTAAACCAGGAAAACAAGGTCGGACAGTGCATTCAATAACTTATATATGCACACTGTCCAATATATATCATAGGAATACATTCATATCCATTTGTATTGTCTTTAATTATTTCGGACGTTTTGGTTTCGTCTTCTACTTTGAGTGCATGAGATAGGGCTGGACAACTAGGTGCCTTTCAGGTGAAGTAGTTTCTTAGCTTGGGGACATTTAGACTGGGATAGGGATGTTGTTTGTGCATAGTATTTTTGGGTTTTATTAGGATTGCAACAGATCTTTTTGAGTTACTTATTTCTTTTAAATTTGTAGTTTCATTCTGAATTGGTTATACATAATCACTTTATTTATGCAAATTTTGAATTGTATCGCAGTTCATTGATTCATCAAAATGAAAGGGCTTGTGCCTAATTTCTTTGTTTTTAGGGTTGACTTAAAAAAAATTAAAAATAGACGCCAATGACTAACCACCATAGTTTCCTGTGTGCGATTCCTTACTCGAATCATGTGTAGAATTATGTAACTTCTTTTGATATTATTTGTCATTCTAGCATATATAAGATTGCGTTAGACTCTCAATGAAATTATTAAGTATTGTTCAGATTGCAGATACTCATCAGTTTTTTCTTCTCTCAAGTTTATATTTTAAGTCCTAGAATGGGAAAAGAAAAGTTTCACATCAACATCATGGTCATTGGCCATGCCGATTTTGGAAAATTAACCACCACTAGTCACTTGATCTAAAAGCTTGGAGGTATTGATAGGCGTGTCATCAAGAGGTTCAAGAAGGAGGTATTACCATTGATATTGCATTGTGGAAAGTCATGACCACCAAGTACTTTTGCACAATTATTGATGCCTCTGGACACCGTGACTTTATCAAGAACAATATTACTAGTACCTCACAGGCCGATTGTGTTGTGCTCATTATTGACTCAACTACAGGAGGTTTTGAAGCTGATATTTATAAGGATGCTCAAACTCGTGAACACACTCTGCTTGCTTTCACCCTTGGTGTCAATAAAATCATTTGTTGTTTTATCAAAGTTAATATTATTGTTCCATGTTTTTTAGACAGGTATTGTTGTAGATCGGGTTATTGGTAAACTCATATTGACATATCTTTATATATGTTTTTGTAGATGGACGCCATTATCGACATTAACATATAATTTTATTTATGGGAAAAGCTTTTGCCTTACAATTCTAGTGTAAAGACAAAGCATTTGTAGAGGTACTTGTGAGTAATTTAAATAATATCTCAATTAAAAATATTATTTATTTGTTTTATTTTTTAAAATTAGTAACAGACATATACTGTTACTAAATGTTACATATTTTTTTGTTAGAAATGTGTTATGAATATCGGTAATGGTAAAAGTATGTTAGGATTTGAATAAATTTGTAACACTTTAATAATAGTAGGGTTGTGTAAGCAACACATAATTTAGTAACAGTAAACAAGCGTCAGTAGTTTGCTTCCCCACACATTTTTTCTAACACTAAAGTAGTCTTACTAATTTTTTTTGTAACATTACAGTAGTGTAACTAATTGACTATTTTGGTATAGTGCTGTTGGATTTCATAGACTTCCCCATCATTCTCACCTAGTGATTTTTTAATCAAAGTATATGAATTCTAGCTACTATATGAAGACGAGTCAATCAAAGACTTATCACTCAAAGATCTCTCTCAATTTTTTTCACCACACTATCGAATGATATGCTCTCATCATTTTATTTTTCATTCTCATCAAATCTCACCATGAAAGTCATCTCATTGTCATACTTATTACAATAATAACTATCAACTCTTTCACTCTTTGAGTCACTTAGAGTATCCTTATACGATTTCCTTTTGTTTACCCCGCTCTTATTATTTTCAAGATCTTTTAAATATGTTGGCCACATTCATATAATGACCAATGTCACCACAACCAAAACACTTGTCCTCAACCATGGACTTTCCATTCCTGAAATCACATTTCTCAACAAAAGAGTTATGTTTAGAAAATTTACATGGATTTTGTTCAAACTACTTCTTTGTTAAAACTTCTTTCCATTTTTCAAAAACTTTTTGTTATTTTTGTTTAACTTTCGACATCTTGACAAGAAGTTTCGTGTCTACTTCAACACTCTCTTTAGTTGTTCTAGCCCCTTTTTTGAAAATATTTTCACTTGATTCAATAACAAAAGATAAGTTTTTTTTAGTTTTGGAAGATCAAGTAATTGCAAGACCGTCTGGGGAATGTTTTCAACTAGTATAAGAATCAAACTCACAACACCATGAACCTAGGTCTCAAAAAGACATTACATCCCTTCTCCAATGATTTGTTTCATTACACTCTTCCCATAAAGTGGAAGATGCCTACTATTGAACCATTTCATGGATTTAGGGACCCCGTCGATCATTTGAAACCTAAAAGTCTTGCATTCTCCTTCAAAACATCGTGAATCAAGTTATGTGCAAAGCTTTTCTCACTATTTTAAGGGGACAACTAGAAACTAGTTACCAAGAGTAAACCATGGACCATTGGAAACTTCACTGAGCTGGCAAGGTCCTTTGTCATCCACTTCATTAATGCTTAAAATATGAGGAAGCGTGTCACTTCCCTCCTCCATTTTAAGTAGAAAATTAGTGAAGCTCTCAAAGAATATGGAACGATATTCAACCAAGAGGCTCTCCAAATTGATGATATCAACGATACCATATGTGTGGTTGAATTCATCTTAAGATTCACTTTAAAAGACTTTCTAAGTTCTTTCAGTAAGAAAACCCCAAAGCCCATGCCTAATTTTCTCAAAAGACCTCAAAAATACATGAAGTTCGAGAATGACATATCAACAAGGCATGCCATATTCTCCCCCTATCAAGGAAAGAGGAATGATGTCTCCTCACATCTTAAGGAGACCTATAGATCATCTTAGGCTAGTAATAATAAATATGGAAGAAAAAGAATGGGCCTTCAGAAGCCAAGCACTTCACTCTAATCGCCGCCCTTATTGACGAAGTATTTTCAGCAGAAGAGGCTCATAATCACTTACCTCCACCTAATCTCATGAGGGTTATAGTCCATCAGAGGGATAAATCCAAGTACTGTAGGTTCCACCGAGACCATAAACATAACACAAGTTATTGCTTCAAGCTGAAAGAAGCCATTGGAGGGGTGATAAAGAGGGTGTACCTCAAAGAATATGTGGCTAAAGATGCGGGTAAAGGCCAACAATAACCACAAAATAAAAAACAAGGATAATGTTCCTTTGACTAATGTACAAATCATATCTGGAGATTTCATCGGAGGTGGACTATCTGCCACTTCCAAAAAATCCTTCCTTAATATCATCGAACATGAAGGAGTGAATGTCATCCATGTATTTCTCCCACATCAAGCTCCCAAGTGAGTTATAATGATGGTCTTTCTAGAAGACAACCTTAAGAGGGTGTTATGAAAACCCTTTCATAATCACATTAATCTTGGGTAATGCCATCATGCAGACAGTCTTAATTGACATATGCCTTTGAGGCTATGGGACTTAGCCCAAAATATATGCATCCAATCACCACTATATTTATCAAATTCAATGAATAATGGACCTATTATATGGGATATGTTATTCTCCTATCACCCTTGGTTGAATTTTGAACAACCATTTAAAAAATTCATAGTGGTGGATCTCCCCTCATCTATGATTGTGATCTTGCACAAACCATCACTCAACAACATAGATGTTGTCATCTTAATCTAAAGACTTGTGATGAGGTTTCCAACCCCCATAGGAGTGGGAGAAGTGTTTAGGTACTAGAAGAAAGATAGGTAGTGTTTCACCACTTGCGTGAAAGAAAGGAAGCGGTCATGCGAGACTCTCCATAACCGGTCTAATGTCCCAGAAAGCTTGTAGAAGACCCGTCAAAATTTGTTAAAGGTCCTACCTCCGCTACTAATGATGTATGAGCGCCCTCTAGAGATCCTAAGCATATAATTGATAAATATGGATACTCTATATAAACATGATGAGGATAAGGAGCATAAAGGTGAGCCATCTGAGGCTCTAATCACTACATAGATTGATGTGGATGACCCAAACAAGGAAGTGAAGATTGGGGTTGTCCCGAGCTCCACCTTTAAAGAACAAATCATCAAGTTTTTAAAAGAAAATAAATTTTTCTTTTCTTGGAGCCATTTAAATGTTATAGGGGCAGATCTTGAGGTCTTGATCAACTACCTCATTGCGGACCCAAATTATAGGCTTGTTCGCCAAAATAAGGGGTTATTTGGTCCTGAACAAAATAATGGTGCAGTATAAGAGGTTGACAAGATCTCTGTAGCCAACTTTATAAAAGAGGTTAAGTACCCAGAATGTCTTTAAAATATGGTACTTATGAATAAAGACAACAAAATATAGAGGATGTGTGTTGACTTCACCGACTTTAATAAGTTATTCCCTAAAGACTGCTACCTTCGAACTTGAATGGACACCTTGGTGGACTCAATAGCAGGTCATAAACTCCTCTCATTCATGAATGCATATTCCTAATACAACAAGATCAAAATGCCCCCTGGGGATGAAGAAAATACCTCATTTATTACATATAAAGGTACTTATTATTACAAAGTTATTCCTTTCGACAAAAAAAATGCAAGACCACCCTATAAGAAGGTGGTGAACGCCATTTTCAATCACTACACCAAAAAGGCCAAATTGGCACCATTTAGCCGGTCATACTTGTAACGGTCATTGACCGTGACAAAAAAACACGCATTTTTTATCACGGTCAATGACCGTGGAAATTCTTATAATATTGTCACGGTCAAATACCGTGACATGTCCGTGACAAGTTTAGCAGCAAATAATCCTTTCCCCTCCTTTTTTATCACCTCATTATTTTCCTCCACTTTCGCTCTCTCTCTCTCTCTCTCTCTCTCTCTCTCTCTCTCTACTTTCAGGTTGGTTTCTCTATTTTTCTCTCTCTCCTCCATTTGTGTATATGTGTGTGTGTGTATATATATCTGTGTGTGTGCGTGCGCGTGTGGGGGATGGGGGTGGGGAGGGGGTGTATGTGGGTGTGCATGTGTGTGGTAGGGGTGGGGAGGGGGTGGGGCTGTGTGTGTATGTGTGTGGTGGGGGAAGGTGGTGGGGGGAGGGGGCAGGGTTGGTGTGGGGTTGCGCGTGCACGTGTGTGTGTGTGTGTGTAGTGTGCGTGTTTGTCTGTATGTGCGGGAGGGGGAAATGATGCAGGGGGTGGGGTTACGTGCGTGTGTGTGTGCGCTCGTGTGTGTGGGGAGGGGGGAGGGGGTGGTGGTGGGAGTGGGGCAAGGGGAAATGGAGCGGGGGTGGGGCTTGTTAAATTTTTTTATTAAATTTTGATTGGTTTATTAGATATTTTCCCTCATATGCAAGTAGTGTCCCTTGTAAGCGAATTGATTGATTATTAATTTTTTTAGTAAATTAATATATGAAAGTAGGATTGCCCCTCATTGTAAATTAGTAAATTAATAAGTCTATACTTTAATTGTTAGTTTAATTGATGAAAAGAATTAATTGGGTAGATGAATTAGAAGGAGTACGGGATATACATTTGTTTTTGCCATTGTGGTTGGATTATAGTAAATCGATGTTGGGTTGGTTAATTTTAAAAGTGGCATGACCATTGGATTATTGTCCATATGGGGGTGGGATTTTCAACTTTTTTTGAAAATTACTTTGTATAACGAACAATATATATATACTTGAAATTATATAAAGTGTGCATAGATACTAGCCTTCTAGTTCTTATGTGTACGCATTCAATAGTCCTTAGACCCGTTCGAGAGTCATTACCCCTGTAATGAGATCTCTCGAATGTCCCGTTTGGACAGTTTGGGACTGCATAATTTCTGTATAATAATATTCTTAGTGGCTTAAAATTGTTACTTTTGGAGGAAGTTCTGAAGTCGTATCCTAATGTTCTCTGGGTACATACTATATTTACAAGTGTGACTGTTATTTCAATTGATCAATTGAAATAACACTCACACTTGCCAATCTACGTTGTGTACTTGGAGAACTACAGGGGGTATGCTGCCGATTTTTTCTCAAATCATAACAATCTGCATGAGCTGTTAAGTATATTACAGAAATATGCGGTTTTGAATGGGATAAGACCACTCACCCTTTAGAGCAGATGGAGGAAATAGGAATTTCTATTATAAATTGAATTTACATTTGAAATTTAAGAATCGAAAACATAATTAAATAAAACACACTATAAATCTAAGTTTTATTTATACTAATCCATGAATATACGCTTCTTACCTTTAATAGGTGATTAGTTGTGGTAGCTGTGATGGGATATCTGAAATACAAAGAGTGGATGGGTGAGACAAATAGAATGGGGGATGTGTTTCGCAGAGGTGCTAATGAATTTGTGAAATACGCAAAGAGAAAGGTTCCAGTTTTTTATTGGGCAGGGTTGAATATAGGCTACCGCCGAGACAACTTTCAAGTTCAGAAATTGAAAGTAAATCTTCTGAATGTGGCCCTAATATGACAGGTAAGAATCCCAAATTTAAGAATGTCAAGCATAAGAAGACCCCAACTGGGAATGAAACTCAGACAAGAAAGTCATAGTCTAGGAGGTCAATTTTATTTGACTTTTCTTATTGGAAGAATAACCCGGTAAGCCATGTATTGGATGTGATGCAGGCAGAGAAGAACTTTGTTGAACATATCGTGGGCACTTTCCTTGGGGGGGGAGTCATTCGAAGGATGGAAAAAATGCACGAAAAGACCTTAAATCATTACAACTTAAGTCACAACTATGGTTGAAAGAAGATAGCAGGGGAAGGACAATAATTCCCCCTGGTGCATTTATTTTGTAATATGCAGAAAATATGAAGCCTGTGAGAATAATATAAGACAAAAAATAATGGTACAATCAGACAGAGAATTTAGGCTGTGGTTGACACAAGAGGTAATTATAATGAAAATGGTCGTTATATAGACTTAAATTTTACAACTAATATAATTAATTTATCTATATTCTCAGCTCTTAAAGACGGGTGATGCCACATCAAGGCTTGCTCGTTAAGCCACTGGACCCTTGTTCGTGGCACAAGAGTACAAAAAGTATCGATTGAACGGTTACGTTTTTTACGCTAAAGTGTACGAGGAGAGTACAAACGTACAGAACTCGGGCATTTCATACAAGGCTATTACTTTCCTTCGAGCAAGTGCAAAAGATAAAAACCTCGTTGAAGCTGAAATGATTTATTATGGTGTAATCCGAAATATATTTGAATTGGATTATATCAGCTTCAAAGAGGTTGTATTTTACTGTGACTGGGTAAGAGTTGAGGATAAAAATGCTTGTAAAGTTGAGCGTGTCACCAATTTTTTCATGGTTGACTTGTCCAAGTTGAAAAGCAACGACCACGTGGGCGATGATCCGTTTGTTTGTGCATTTCAAAAGGTTAACCAAGTGTTCTACTCGGAGTATATCAACAACGAGCCATGGTCAATTGTCCTACACGCGCCAAAGAATCTAAATAGTAGTGTGGATGACTTGGCTGCTCCTACCGAATATCAATCCATTTTTATGATAACCCGAATTTGAAACAATTTTTCAATTTGTAATAAATATTCCAATTTGTACTTTATCAATACATTTTTAATTCTTTTAATTGATTTGCACTTTATCATTTTCTCTCTTTTGTAGTATGTGTGTGTGTGGGCAGTAGGGGTGGTGGTGGTGATGTTTCGAATTTGTAGTATTTGTACATATTATGAGCTAGATGTGGTTGTTTTGGAATTCAGAATTGAGGTGTTAAACAGTAACAAATCATTTGGATTTGTAGTAATTGTACATATTTTCATGTCTTCTTCTAATTCATTTTGATTTGTACTAATAACAATATTTTTTTACAGCAAATGTCTCTTTCAGGTATTAAGGCGAGGATGATGATGTTGGTTATGATGATGTCATCTGAGCTCGGTGGTAGCGGAGGTGACGAGGGCTCCTCGGCCCCTAGGCTCCCCAAATATGGCAAACTGTGGATGGCCGTCGAGAACAAGATGGGGCTATTAGCAAGATCCCTCGATCTTGTAAATACGATCATCGGCTCGGGTATGCTAGTTGGAGGGAGGTGTCAAATGAGCTCAAGTTAGATGTTTGGGTGGCACTACAGGTAATGTATTTATATTTATATGAATATTTCAATTTCAATTTCGATTCCGATTTTGATTTCATTTTATATTTATAGTTATATTTATATTTATTCGTAACTAACATTTTATTTGTTGGACAGGAACAATTCAGCATGGATCCAAAGCTACACGATTCCGTCTTGGAGAAGTTGAGGGAGCAACACAATATGTGGAAGAAAAATATGCGAACCCGGTACTTTGGGAAGACCCGAGAGTCCGTTATCCAAATGCGTGAATCTGTCCTGCCGAAGGAGACGATCTCATTGGCCAAATGGCAACAGTTCATTGACAATGAGATCGGGGAGCGACAATTGGAATCTCGCCAACCAGGGAGGGAAAACCGAGCAAAAAAGACGAACGTGCACTACTCAGATTGGATGTCTTACACCAAGGTGGAGCATAGGATGATGGTAAGATTTAATTTTTCTATAACTACAGAAATATATTATTTTGCATTATTTTACTTTGCGGGGCCGATACTAATTTTACTTTATTTTATTTCAGGGGACAGGGAGTGGTCCGGGGGGTAGGCGACTTAGGCTCGATACTTATGTGGCTATTCGGACGAATAAGGGGAATGATAAGGAGGTGTCCCCGAGCGTAGCGGCCACGATTGTAAGTAATCTGATAGTTTACTTTTTGTTAATAACGTTATAATTTTTTTGTTTACTTATTTTACTAATCATGTGCTTTTTGTCGTTTCAGGCAAAGCTTAAAGAAGTGCATGAGTCACAATCTGATGCCGACAAGGCATCTTTGTCCATAGATGCACTCAGCCAAGTGTTTGGCGCTGATCGCAAAGGGAGGACAAGGGGGTGAGCTCGTGGGTGGCCAAATATAGGATCATCGAATTAGAGACGAGCAAAACCGGGTTGGCTCAAGAAGTGGACTCGCATGATGCAAACCTGTCCCATTTAGAGTCGACGGTCCACGATATGTTCTCATTCATGAAGCGTTCGTTGGGAGAAAATCTTAAGGGGAAAGGGAAGGAGAAGGTGGTGGAGGAGGAGGTGCAGGAGGAAGAGGTGCATAAGGATGAGGATGTGGACCTCGTTGCTTCATCGTCGACACGTGCGGACTTTGATGATCCACTCCCCTATTTGGCTCCCTTCAACAGACTAATATTGACACTTAGTTGGCTAAGACTGTTTATAATGGACATATTTGATGGCCAACGGATAAGGCGGGGGTTGAGGGATCCAAATACCGTCCAGGGTATGCCAGTTTATGGACGTTTGCTTCAAGACATAGGTGCTCGTCAAGCATGTGATACCCGGTAAGGAGAACTCCCCCTTATGGTTGTTTGAACAATATGGCACAATGTATATTGTTGGGTGAGTCAATTCATATATCATGTGGCCTACTCACCTCCTTAGAGTTAACCTTACCCCAGACATTTAGTGTCATTATTTGAATTGAATTGTTGTTTTAAGTTGTTATATTTGAATTTTATTAGAATTATATCATGATGCATATTGTTTTGAATGTATAAATGCATTATCTCTATTTTATTTGGATATATAATGTTTGAACAGGTACAACGTTTCTCTAACAGGTACAAATATACTGCTGGGCAGTGGCAGTGGCCATACTGCCAGCAGATTGTTTTTCAATTTTGCCCGAAATTGTCACGATCATTGACCGTGACAATTTTTTAATATTGTCACGGGTTTGTCATGGTCCTTAACCGTGACAAAACTTGTCAAGGTCAAGAACCGTGACATGACCGTGATAAGTCTAACGAACTTGGCACGATCAATGACCATAAAAAGTCCGTGACAAAAAAAGTTATCACCCCCAAAATTGTCACGGTCATTGACCTTGAAAAGTCCAACTTGTCAAGATCAATGACCGTGACAATTCGACAGATTTGGTGTAGTGAATGATATCATTGGCAAGATCATGGATGAATATGTGGACGATATACTGGTCAAAAGTACGAAGACTTAAAATCTTGTACAGAACCTTAGAGAGACCTTTGCCATCCTCATGAAGAACCAAATGAGCCTCAACCCAAAGAAATGTGTTTTGGGGTTACTGGAGGCAAGTTCATTGGGCTCATAGTCACTAGTTGAGCCATAAAGTGAAACCTATAGAAAATTCAAGCTCTCTTGGATATAAAGTCTAAATATTCAATAAGGTCCAGGGACTACCTGGGAGAGTTGTTTCCCTCTACCGATTTATCTCAAAGGCCACACACAAGAGAATTCCCTTCTTAAAAATACTAAATAAGTCATTATAATTTATTATCGAGGATAAATAGGCTTTCTATAACCTCAAGAAGTACGTTGGGTCCCCACCTCTTCTATCTTAGACAATCACATAGGAGGATTTGTATTTGTACCTTATTGCCTCACCAACTATGGTTAGCTCAGCTCTAATAAGAGAGGATATTGGGGTTTAATACCCTTTTATCCTATATCAGTCGAGCCCTTCAATGGACGAAAGAAAATATACAAGAATGGATAAGATGTCCTCTTACCTAATCACCTCGTCCAAGATCCCGAGGCACTATTTCTAGTCCCACGCCATCGTGGTCATGATCGATCGACCCCTCCGATAGATTCTTCAGAAGCTTAACACCTTGGGAAGTATTGTCCAGTGGTCTATGGAGTTGGGAGAGTTTGATATCAAATTCGTCCATGGGGTGTGGTTAATGGTCAAGCCTTAACTTACTTCATTGTGGAGTTTAGAAACGTAGAGGAAGTGAAATATGAACCCCAAGATCTCTAGAGTGGAGATCATAACAATGCTCAGAGAGCACAGACTACCGTTGTACTAAGAGATGGACCTTATTTCTCCCACATGAACGACTGATTAAATATCTCATGGAGTGAAGATAGACTTCATCTCGCAATATCTGAAGGAGGTACTATCTCCCGTGTTCTCCGTTTTATGTTTTAACCCTCTTATAATGAGGTGGAGTATAAAGCCTTGGTGGAAGGATTAGGTATGGACATCTATTTAAAGAAGAAATGATAGAAGCCATTACTAACTCTCATCTAAAGGTCAACCAAGTCACTAAGGTATATATCCAGAGGTGAAAGTATGGAAGGGTACTTACCCATTATGAAACACCTCATCTGGAGAATCCCCAGATTTTCCATCAAAAGGGTCCCCCGAGTATAGAATTTATAGGTTAACCATATCTCGCTGGTAGCCGCCTCAGATGAGGTGGATTATATGTCCTAATCATCACCTTGTACCAACCAAGCATCACTCAGCTTCATATCAACCTTATATACTTCGATCATTACTCAGACTGTACCTCTCCCATCAAGTCCTACCTCAAAATGGCATCTTACCAAAATATAAGCTTCAAATTAAACGGATAAAGTCGTAAGATTCCAAATAGTACATGGAAAATGTGGTATTATTCAAGAATGGGTACTTCTCAGCACCTCAACAATGCCTAATACCTCTAGAAGCCATTTATCTCATCAGAGACCTTCGTGAACGCGCCTATACTGCCCATATAGGCCCACAGACCTTAGTCTACAAGGTCTTTAGGCATGGGTACTTTTGGCCTATATTGGGGAAAGAAGCTAAGGGCATGATTCAGTTTTATGAAAGGTGTTAGAAGTTCTCTTTTATTCCCAAACAACCAGCTGAGAAGATGGCTCCTATTCTAGGTGTATGGTCCTTTTCTCGATGGATAGTGGAGTTGGTAGTGCCTATGTCCCTCAAAGGTCAAAATAATTTTTGTATTATATCCATTGGCTACTTCACCATATGGGATGAGGTTGAGCTGTTAGCCACCATCACAGAGAAAAAAACTACAAACTTCATCTCGAAGAAAATTATTTGTAGATTTGGGTTTCCTAGAACCATTATCTCAAACAACTATAAATGTTTTTACAACCCAGCATTCAAGGAATTCTTTTCAGATTATGGCATAAACGACCATTACCCTTCTACAGACAATCCTCGGGCCAATGGACAAGTTAAGGTAATGAATAAAACAATCTTCCAAATCTTAAAGAAGAGGTTAGAAAAGGACAAGGGTATGTGGCCTGAAGAGTTGCAGAACATTTTATGGGTTAAGAGGACTACGGTCAGAGGTCCAATAAGGTAAACTTCCTTCTGTCTGAATTTTATCACTAGGATGGTAACAGTTGTCAAATTACCCACATAAAGGGTATCTCGGTTTGAACCTGAAACCAATGATTAAGGACTTAAGAGGTCTCTTGATGAGTTGGAAGAAAAGAAAGAAACTATGCTAATCTAAATGGTTGTATATAAGCAGAGGACATCCTCATACTTCAACAAGAAGTATTGCCATAAAAAGTTCAAGGTGGGGGACTTGGTCTTGGTAAACGTCGCCCTTACCACAATAAATTCGAGTGAAGAAAGTTAGGACCCAAGTTGACAAGCCCATATATAGTCACTAAGATAGCAATGTCAGGATGCTATTACCTTAAAGACATTTAAGGACTTGAACTTCCACATCCTTGGAATATAAAGTACCTAAAAAAGTTCTATCAATGATGCATTATGCTACTTGAATGAAATTAAAATAACTCTTTTACTACCACCAATATCTCAAATAAAATGTTTAAAATGAGTTGCAATGCTTAAATCCTTGGCTCTAAATAGCTGGTTGAGGTCTGAACGACCTTATTCCAAATACTCATGGAATTCTATGTCTTAAATACTTGACTCCTAAAGTCCCCAAGGTCTTCAATAGCCCAGTAAGAGCTGAAAGGAATCAATCATTCGCTCTAAATAATCAGATGAGGTTCAAATGACCTCAGTCCAAAGATTCATGGAGTTCCATGCCTTGAATACTTAACTCACAAAGTTTCCAAGGTCTTCAATGACCTAGAAAGATTTTTAAGGCTTCAATCCTTGGCTCGAATTAATATTAAAAGGTAGAAATACCCAAAAAGACTAAGTTCAGAGATCTCAAGACCCATTGGGGACTACAGGTTCAAAAATTTACGTGTCGGGAGGTCTTATGACCTATTTTCGAACCCCAAAATTTAAAATCAATAAGTTTAAAAGCCTTAAGGACCTTTATGGGACTTTATTATTTAAAACGCATAGGTTGAAAGATCTTAGAACCTAAATGCCTAAGTTCTAAGGTATCGAGGCCCTCAATAGAGCTATACTTAGTGTTCTAAGGTCATCATTCTTAGTATAACGTGTTTTAGAGGTCTTAGGATACCCTTGGAAGATTTAATCCTTGACTTTTATTCCTAAAAATTTGGGGGCATAATTGTTTGTGGATAAAATTTGGGCTTTCAATCCTAAAAAAGCACGGGCAACGAAAGTCCCAAGGTTTTAAGGTCTTATTACCCATTACAAAATCTCAATCTTAACTTCAGAAACTTCACAAGTGTGGGCCAAAGGTCATAGTACCCTCAGATCTACTTCAACAAACTTATTACTCAAGTTATTTTGCTTTACAAAGAAATCTTTGGGAGCTATCGGAGTACTACCTACTAGAAGACATCAGGCAGATGAATGTTATGCAAATATTTCTTGGTAAATCAAAAAGTAAAGCAAGTATGAAATAATGATAAGCATGGTAGCAAGTATGAATTGTAGTAAAGTAATACAGAAGCCAAAATTGCCAAAACCAATCCAATGTCATTAAACGATAAGGGGCAGGGGTTTAAATCAATTGGCCCACAACCCTAAAGCTCAAAGGAAATAAAATTACAAAAAATTATCGTCATGTCTTGAGATTGGTGAGGTCAACATGAGCTTCACATTTTTGGGGGCCTGATTAGGGCTGAGAGGTAGAGGTTTTCTTTAAAGCTTAATCTTATTGGACTTGAGAGGCAGAGGCTTCATTAGAATCATCACCACTTCTTTGGTCATCATATGATCTCTCTTTACCAAACTTTGGGGGTTTAGAAAATAGATCAGTGATGTTCACATCACGAAAAAGTTTCTGGACCTTAGCTTTGCAAGCCTCAAACCTAGAGTTATAATTATGGAATAAAGACTTCTTGAAGGGATCTGACTCAAGATAAACAACCATTTTACTCTTAATTATGGTGTGGATCTTTCCTTCGAGATCCTTATAAATCACAAAAACCTCAGTAAAGTCATTACACAAATCCTGGCCTTTGGAGGTTAGCATGTCCTTCACAGCAGTGAGATCAATCACTTGATACTTCAGAAAACCTATATACTTCTTAGTATGCAATATTTTCTCCTGAACTGTATGAAGTTTGACGGTATGATCTCGGAGGGCCTCTACTGACACTTTATACTCAATTTAATCCAAAGCATGCATCTCTTCAGCCTGAGCCATGAAATCTCGAGCAACAGTCAGGAGGGAAGCACTGTCCCATTCAGAAGCTTATCCTGCTCCAACTCATTGATATTTAACCTCAATCATACCCTTTCCTTATGAAAGGAAGCTAACTCCAGCCTTTGGTTATTTATTATCTAGTTTAGATCGAACTGTACAAGGTTTCAATTATTTTCAAGCTCCACAGCCTTATTATATTCTCTAAAGCCGTCAATAACATCTTTTATAAGAGCATATACCAAGTGTTGCACCTGCAAAAGAAGAAAAATAAGAGAACATAGCATAAAGAACAAAAAGGGATCTAAGGAAAAGACAAAAGGGAAATGAAAATGCATTTACCAGGAAATCGATTAACTTATGGTCATGATTAAAGGTCTCCATGGCCCTTAGGGTAGCCATATTCTCTGAATAGTTTGTTTTGGCCATAGGGTAAAGGGTATCCACAAGTGAGGTGTAGGCAATTATCTGCTAAGCGTACGGA
Organism: Sambucus nigra; assembly: GCA_949130495.1. Classification (NCBI taxonomy): domain Eukaryota; kingdom Viridiplantae; phylum Streptophyta; class Magnoliopsida; order Dipsacales; family Adoxaceae; genus Sambucus; species Sambucus nigra. The sequence continues at coordinate 342,215,899 of OX422207.1, read as the reverse complement.
GGTCTTAAATACCTCTCTAGACTAGAACATAACAAATACTCCCTCATAGTATCAGTTGGCCCTTTGCGTTAGTCGGAGATCTCAACTACCTCCTTAAGACCCCTTTTCTTCGGAGGTGATATCACCACAACCTTCCTATTTGTAAGGGGTTTAAGAAAGGCTTCATCAATTTTTTAGAACAATGGATTAAATTCCATTGAAATGGAAGGATCTCTCTGCATTAATGGCACTCAGTAACTATGTTACACCACCTATAAAACCTTTGTCCAACACTCCACCACTTTGCTGACTTTGTTAGACCTCAAAAGACATCACAACCATGTTATGATAGTCCACTCATTCTCTCTGCAAGAGTTTTCATATATAGAGAAGGATGGACAAAGTTTAAGGACACATTCAAAATATCATACTTTTGATTAAATAAGATTTTTATCTTTTTAGTATTTACTCTTTGTTCCATCTCCCCCAATCCACTATTAGGAGCATAAACTTATAAGTTAGATTATTTCCTATTACCTTATACTCTGTATACCTTATTGAGACCTAAATCAATACTCAATAATCTCTGGAGATGTCCATAAGTTACTTCCTAAGGTTTTTTGGATTGTTGACAAAGGCTTCAAGACCTCAGACTCTCTTAACCAAAGATCAAGAGGTCTGTTAGATCGAAATAACTCTTTTTTATCTAATAAATAGTATAGTACACTTTGAAAGTGGACATAGGATCCCCAGATGAGATCTTAACCATTTTAAACAAGTATCTCATACTTTGATACTTCTCTCCTCTTACATGTCTAAGGTCTAAATGGGAGAATTTATGAGTTGGACACTACACTAAAATTATCGAATTGTCATGGTCATTGACCGTGACAAGTTTGGGGGTGATAATTTTTTATCACAGATTTATCACAGTTAAATACTGTGACAAACCCGTGACAAAATCAAAAAAATTGTCACGGTCTTTGACCGTAACAATTTAGGGAAGAATTTAAAAAAAATATTATTGGGCAGTATGGCCACTGCCACTGCTCAGCAGTATATTTATACTTGTTATAACAAAATTGTACCTGTTCAAACGACATATATCCAAATAAAATACAAATCATATACCAAATAAAGGCATTTATAATCCATATCCAAATAAAATAGAAATGCAAATATCCATCATATTCGAACAAAATTGTACCAAAATCAAAAGAATATAAATACAATAAAATTTTCAAAATAGAAAGAGATAGAAATAATGTCAATCTTCAGCAGGTCGGGGGAGGAATGAGGGCCACAAAACATATGAATTGACACCCCCCCAATATGTTGAACGCCGCATTGTTCACGCAACCACACAGGCTCCTTTCCCTCCACCACATGCGTGACACGCACTCTGGCCTCAATGTCTGGGAGGGGACATCCATGAACTGGCATCCTCGGGAGGAAGCTCGGATCCCACAACCCCCTCGCTATCGGCAACCCATAATATATGTCAAGTAGATACACGATCGACCAACCGAGTGTTGACATAGGTCGCTCGGCAGGGTCATGATGGGAAATGGATCATCATATAGGGATGAGTTCGTGCGTATCGGTGATGAAGCAATGTCATCAATGTCGGCATCGGCGTCCTCATCCTTGTCCTCCTCCTCATCCTCCTCTACCATATTCTCCTTCCCATTTCCCTTTCCCTTGCCGAATTGATGCTTCATGAAGACGTATATAGCTAGGACTATCGCCTCCAACCTTGATAGCTTATTGTCATGGGAGTCCACCTTATGGGCCAACCGGTTGTTTCTCGTCTCCATATCGATGATCCTAGACTTCCCCACTCGCGATCTCACCCCATAGTCCTCCCCTTACGATCCGACCTGAGAACTTGGCTGAGTGCATCCGTAGCCAAAGAGGCTTTGTCGGCATCAGACCGCAACTCATGCACTTCCTTAAGCTTTGCCTGAAAAAATAAAAAGTACACAATTAGTCAATTAATTAAATAAAAAAATTATAACATAATTGAAAAAATTAAACATTTATAACTTACAATGGTGGCTGCGATGCTCGAGGTCACCACCTTGTCCTTTCCCTTTTTCATTCGAATTGCCACATAGGCATCGAGCCTATGTGGCCTACCCCTAAAGACACTCCCCGTCTCCTGAAATTAAATAATATATAATTAGTAAGTAATGAAAATTAATGATAAATTATAGTAACTAAAATTAAATTAAATTAAAAACTTAACATCCTGTGCTCCACCTCGGTGTAAGACGTCCGCCCGGAGTAGTGCACATCCAAGTTTTTCGCTCGGTTGACCCTACCCGATTAGCGAGATGCCAATTGCGGCTCATTGGTCTCATTGTCGATAAATTTCTGCCACTGTGCTGATAACATGAGCTCCTTGGGGGGATGGTTTCATGGAGTCTCAGAATAGACTCCCGGATCTTCCCAAAGTACCGTGCCCATAAATTCTTCTTCCAGGTTTCCCTTAATTGCTCCAACGTGGGATCACGGAGATATGCAGGAAGGCCAAATTATTCCTATCAAACAAATACAAACCACCCTGTAAGTAATTATTATAGTTATAAATATAAATATAAATATTAAATACACAACCTGCAGCGCACCTCAGATGTTCATCTTGAGGTCAGTAGGCACGACCCTCCAATAAGTGTACCCCAGGGTGATAATCACCTTTAACAACTCTAGCGCTCTAGCTAATAATGTCGTCTTATTTTCGACGACGACCCCTAATTTTCCCCATTTTGGGAGCCTACTGTCTGAGGAGTCCTGATCGCCTATGCTACCGCGTCCTGATGAAGTCATTTTCTGCAAAAATTATTATTAGTAGTACAAAGATGTATATGAACTTTGAATTAATGCTAAAATTCGATAATAACAATACATACAAATACTAATACCAATAATTTGAATATTTAATACAAATCAAAAAATTATTTCAAATTCGGGTTATCATAAAAAATGGATTGATATTCGATAGGTGAAGCCAAGTCATCCACACTATTGTTTAGATGCTTTGGCGCATTTAGGATGATTGATATTCGCGTATTTGACAAATTCATTAGCACCTCTGCAAAACACATCCCCTAATCTATTTGTCTCACTCATCCACTCTTTGTATTTAGGATATCCCATCACACCTACTACAAAAAATCACCTATTATGGGTAAAATAGCATAAACAAAAGTGTGAATATTTAGTTTCCATTAGTATAAACAATCACCTATTGAATTCATACGTTCGATGGGTAAATTTATTCGTGTATTCAAATTCAAATTCAATTTTAATTTTAATTTGAAATTAAAATTAAAATTCAATTTATAATATTAATTCCTATTTCCTCCATCTACTCTAAAGGGTGAGTGGTCCTATCCCATTAGAGACCGCATATTTTTGTAATAAACTTAACAGCTCATGCACATTGTTCCAATTTGAGGAAAATTTGGCAGCATATTCCCATAGTTCTCCAAGTACACGACATAGATTCGTAAGTGTGAGTGTTATTTCAATTTATCAATTGAAATAACACTTAACATAACATTAAGATATGACAGCAGAACTTCCCCCAAAAGTAACAAGTTTAAACCACGAAGAATGTTATTATACATAAACTATGCAGTCCCAAATTGTCCAACCGGAACAATTCGAGAGATCTCATTACAGGGGTAATGACTCTCAAATGGGTATAAAGGTTATTGAATGCGTACGCATAAGAACTAGAATGCCAGTATCTATGCGAATTATAATTAATTTAAAGTATGTTTCATTTAATTATCATAAGTTCGTGGTCGTGCCACTCTAGAAGGGGCCATGACACAAAGTAATTTTAGAAAAAAGTTAAAAACTCCCCCTCCCTAATTCAGACAATAATCCAGTGGCCGCGCCACTTCCAAAATTAATCATCCCAATAAATTAAGACAATATAATTATGTAAGGATTTATTAGTGTGAATTAAATTAAGGATTTTAAATAAATTATACAACTAACTTCCATATCCAACCACATCCGTCCAATATAATCCAACAGCAACAACAAACCAACAAATTTGTATCTCGTACTCCTTCTAATTCATCTACTCAATTAATTCATTTCCATCAACATAAGAAATTAAATACATATGACTAATTAGTTTTAAGACCTAAATAATAATACCCAATCAACATTAACAATTTCTAAAAAATTTCAAACTTCTATAACAATACACAAACAATATTTATAATGTCAAATTAATTTCAGTCTCTAAACAATAAGATTCAATCAATATTAACAATACCTATTAATTTCAATCCCAACTAACACCAGAGAGAGAGAGAGAGAGAGAGAGAGAGGGAGAATGGAAGGAAGAGAAAACGGTGGCAAAAAAATAGGGATAGGGTTTTTTGTTAAAAGAGTTGTCAAGGTCTTTGATCGTGAAAACTTTCTAAAGTTGTCGCGGTTAATGACCATGACAAATCATTCTCACGTATTTGTCACGGTCATTGACAGTGACAAGGCTGACTGGCTCAAAAGTGACAATTTAGCATTTTTCGTGTAGTGTGAAGTCACATACAATTTGGACACCCATCACTAAACAACTATGCAATAAAGGGGTGTGTGTGTGTGTGTATATATATATATATATATATATATATATATATATATATATATATATATATATATATATATCCGGGTGTTGTTTTATTATTTTCATTATATTTTTCTTTTGTGGCTCCTAAATGTTGATGTGTTGAATAATCACTAGTGGTTGATTTTGAAGTTTGAGCTGTTGAGGTTTCAGTAGTTTCTTCGGCTGGATTTATTTCTTCTAGAGTTTTTATAAGTTCTTGTTCATTTATAAATTTGTCCAATCCTATTTTTAATATTTTTAGTTTATTATTTTCATCAGTTCCCTCAGCGCAATATATTGAAATTATATCTTCTTTATTTTCTTCATTACCATATTTTATAATTAATTGTTCAGTTGTTAAATTATCACAATCGTTTATAATTATATCATATATTTTATCTTCTAATAGTGTAAATAATTCTTCTATTTGCTCTTCTATAATTAAAACATTAATTTCATTTAATAATTCTTCTCTCTCATCTTCTATATGTTTATAACGACTAAATTTAATACTACTTTGTCCTACTTGATTTTCATATATTTTATTTTTTTGAGGTGGTTTTGGGTTTGTTATTGTTAAATTAGGTAATTTCCATTCAATTTCTTCATAGATACTACTATCTATTTTTTGTGCTTCTATCATTTCTACGTATTTACTATTAAATGATTTTACAATACAGTCAAATTCAGCTTTAAAATTTATTTTGTAGTGATTAAATACTTTTCCCATAAATAAAGTATATACTAAAAGATTATTATATTGTCCTGTCATATTATATTCTCTCGTTCTTATGGCTATTTTTATATGTTTACCAAACTCATTTATATCTATATTGTAGTTGGGGATACATCCTATAACTGTTGCGTTGCGTGATAAGTCTACTTCAGCGCTAGCTATTTGTGCCTGTTTATGATTATTCCATCTATCATCATAAATATATACTAAAACTCCGTTTTTAGCCATAGGCGTTGATATTGCCGTAGGCTTTGTAACCTTGTGATAGGTTTTGGCTTGACTGTATATATATATATATATATATATATATATATATATATATATATATATATATATATATATATATATATATATATATATATATATATATATATATATATAAATTGGGACTATCCTCCCTTTATTGTGGGATCACTAGTACATTAAATAATCCGTGACTATCACCCATTTAATTATGGGTCACTAGCACATAAGTCCAATTTTTTTATCTAGTGCGAACATAGTAAATAGGGACACCCCTCTATCCTCATGTCGTAACAATACACCCCTGTGCTCACCTCCATAAAAATATAAAAAATATATCAAAACCATGACTCTAAACCGATCCGTCCAACATAAAAAATCGCCATATCTGGCCCATAGTGTTCACCTATTGATAATTAGGAAATTGATTTCACTTTTCAATTCATTTTTGTTCACCCTTTATGGGTAAGTGAAATATATGATATACATGCAGGCTAAGTGCAACACATAATTTACATCTTAACATTCAAAATGTTATCATTCATGAGGTGTACATTCAACGTAATAATTCTTCTACACATACTATAAATCTAATCAAAACAACCAATACCCCTAATCCATTTCCTCTTTTATAATTTTAAGGGATATACATTTATTTATTATCCATGGAAGCATTTAATCCTTTAACATTAGGTATATAATGGAGGTTGGAGGAATTTAGAATTTAAAATATGAGGTGAGATTTATCCACATAATTTTATTGAATTATGAGTCCTTTTCTAAATCCCACTTTCTTATACTTAATTAGTGTAAATTCTAGTGGTAACCCAATACAAATATTCTACATTAGAGTTTGAAGGGAAATCCTAAATTTCGTATAAAGGTAATCCAAAACATGTAATTTAAATTATGGGATGAATTCATACTTTGTTGTTGAAATTGTACTAAGAATATACAACTCTCAAAATCCAATTCAAATATATTTAAACTAAATTAATCTAGCATATAATTCATGAATTTGTCTTTATTCTTGTATTTAGTTAAAATAAATCTTTTGAATGTGTGAGCAATATAAGATAAAGACCTAATTATCTCTGCATTAATTTTATAGTTTATAAAAACATATTAAGATACAAATTATTCTTTATAGCATGAGAGTAGAGAATGGATTTATCTTGCCTCAGCTGATGAATATAAATCCCAAAATTATAGAATAAGTCCCTCTAAAAATTAATTGAAGTTTCTCCTCCATTGATGAAAATAAAACTCTAAGAGTATAGAAGATATCCAAATTGAAAATAGTTGAATTTTCACTCCAATTGCACCCTTAAAACTGTAGCAATGCTGCCCCAATATGCTTTCAAGAAAAATATATAATTTTTCTTCAATTTAAGGATGGGAAAATAAAATTTATGTGGAATTTGGATATGATTTAAGGCTTGAGTAGTGGGTTTGTATTTGAGAGTTACATATGTTTTTGATCGATGAGACAGTATGATTTCATGAAGAAATGTTGTTGGTAAAACAAAAAAGAAAAGATGAGGGATCGTGGTGTTATATATAAAAAATAAGTTGAAGCCTTTCTTACAATAAACTGCCAAACACCCATTCCCCTCGCTGCCATAGCGGCTCACTAACCCCACTATAGAGGTTGGATATGGCCGTTATAGTGGCCTCCCCCTTTTCACTGCCAGCTTCTCTTGTTAACCCTAATTCAATATATTTCTTTAAATTTCTTATGTTTCATCATTAACCCTTAAACTAAACCCTCTTCCAAGTAATTTTATAATTTCCTTGCTATCCTTATTCTTTAACATTAATTTCCCTTATGTTTAGTTATCACTTTAATTACCAAATAAAATCCCTAGTTTGATTAATTTGCAGTTAAACACAATAACTTTACTCTTTCACAAAATAAAGTTCATAATGTCAATAAAGTTCACTTTAACTTCACTATTTCTTATAAAACTTGTACTTTTACAATTAAGTAATTATGAATCAAGTTTCCACTCAGCATAGTCATTTAAATTCTCCCAATTCAAATTTAATTATATAAAATTCTCCCAAATTTCCATGATTAATTTATTATTTAATTTGTTTAAACTCCCTCAAAATTATAGGCATTAGATTTTCTTTGCCTAAAATTAAAGCCAGTGAGTATAGATTCAATTCGAATAAGAAGTTCCTTGGACAACTTAAAAAATTCAAGAAGATATAGTTACAACTGACTTAATACATACTTGTCTAAGAAAATGCATGAAAATAATCATAGATGACAATGTGTCATTATACAAATATGCTTAAAAGGATTTTCTCACGATGCTCTCCATTGAAATGGAAAATAGCCAAATAAGAAATTTAAAACTGAATTACCTTGGGTAAATAGTTAGTATCTTGGGCTACAGATTAAGAATATTTTTTGTTAAACAGTGATCCAACATTCAAATGGATTGAAAAGTCCTACAATACTTTAGCATATAAGAGAACACCATTTTAGTATGCCTATAATGTTCGATTTTGGATATTAAAATATTCATATCATCCTAAAGAGGATGAGAAGCATAAAATTGCTTTAGAAGTACCATATTTGCATGTTATTATTGTATTGTTAAATTTGGTCCCTAAGTACCGTATTTGTACATTATTAGTATATTACTATATATAATAAAATGCCTAATACCGAACATAATAGTTGTATTCAATATATTGGAAAGATACAATTTTTGTTAACATTAAAATCATGGTATTAATATAAACTATATTATGAGGTACATTTGTGGAATTATTGATGTGATACTTTTAAATATAACGATCTACATCTAGTTAGTTATGTAAATGCAGGTTATTTTTATGATAATCATAAGGACGATAAAAGTACTCCTGACTTGCTTGAAACAACATGTGTTCATACTACAACCTACGAAGACAATGTTTCATGTATAACTCAAATTCAAAGGCGATACATCGATGGAGATATGACATACACATCATTTTTTCTACATATATGAACTCCATAATAATTGTGCAATTGAAGTCAAATAGATCATATAAAGTGACATTTTCCTCCTTCACTAAAGTCTTATGGAACTCAAGCTTGAGAAGAAATATGAGATTGCGGTGACAACCTATTAGATCTTTTCACCAAGTCATTGGAAAAAATAATATTTTAGAATCTTGTGTATGCGATTGGTAGGCGTCAACTCAATCATCAGAGAATTACGAAAATGAGGAGTATCCAATTTGGGGGAACTTCTTATCAAGGAGAAAAAGAACATTATATTTATGGGCATATGTAAATTGTACTATTTTTTATTTAACTAGATTTTCTCCAATTAGATTAACTTATTAAAAGGTTTTAATGAGGGATCACTAACAACGTCCAATATCTATTCATTGATCATAAAAATTGTACTCATTTTCCTTCACTTTTCTTTTTTCCCACTGAATTTTCCTTAGTAAGGTTTAACGAGGCAACAATTATTAAATAATTAAAATAGTATACATCAAAAGTGGAGTGTTATAAAACGTATATTTATGTATGTATGTTTCATATATTCCTTGTGTATGTCTCTTGTGATACCATATTTTGTACTATAAATGAGGATAATACCCCTTGAGCATACAATACCAATGAAATGAAAATATTACCCTCACTATAACTTATCTTTGTACCTTTACTTTACAACATTATTCTTATATAAAAAAAGATTATTATTGAAGAAAATGAAAAGATTTCCTATCATTTTAACCACCATCCACGAGATTTACATTCAAGCATGCGGTCATAACTTAACTAAAAATTACACTTCTCTTTTATGAATGTTAGGACAAAAGGTGCTAGTTGACCAAATAACTCAAAGACATGACACACACACACACACACACACACACACACACACACACACACATACATATATATATATATATAAAATTATATTATATTTTTCACCTACAGACCCCTCGAACCGGGAATATCAATCCACTTCAAATGGATTTCTAATTCACCTCGTTCAACATTTCGCAATCGTAGAATCATGCTCTGCATTACGTTGTTATCTATCCAGGTTATGCAGCTCTCTTCAGCTAAGCAATTTTCTCTGCTTGGTTTAATTCTTGTGATTATGGTTCCACTAGGGATATTTTCCAAACGCATCTTTAAGGCTTGTACAAATGGTTGAATATCAAAGTCTGCATCTCCCATTTTGTCATCAAGGGAAAATATGTCTTTATCATAGACAAGCTACAATTGGAATGTAAAAATGGAGTTAAATTAAATATAATATTAAGAATTTGAAGATTTAAAACAATCAATATGAGATTATCAGAATCTCCTCTCAATGTGTTCCAATTCTTTTAAGGATCCCTTTTATTTGGGGTAAAATATTTTTCACCGTGGTGAAAAGTAAAATGATGAAATATGTTTTCACGTATTTAGAGTAAAATTTTGTTCACTATTTTAAATTAAAGTAGAATAATTATAGAGTATGCATTTATGCACAATTTCAAAACAATAAAAAAATTAATAAATATGTGGAAAAAAAAATTCACCGTTTTACTTTTCACCGTGGTTAAAAGTGTTTCACCCTAAACCAAATGGGCCCTAAATAGTAATGTGTTGTCTATGTATCTAATATAACCGTGTTCGTGTTCTAATATAAGAATAAATGGTTGTGTGATAGCATAACGGTTTCTAAGTGTTTTATTTTCCTGATATGACACTCACATTGTGGTACAAAACTTTTATATTTTAAATTTGTCAACAATTTGTGATATTATAAACGTATTATTTGTCATTTTGCCACATAAACTGCCATAAACTTCACATCAAGTCATTAAAAAATTTAGGACCACAACCAAAAGTCTATAAGTTATTAGACTCCGTACTAAATTTATGAGTGCGATGGACTGGAGACAAAGGTCCCATATTTTTTCCTCTTATTTTGTTTCATTTGATTTTTTTTTACTCGGAGCAATTAGTGCTAGACTATGAATAATATTGAGATGAGTTATGTTGGATGTCAGATTTTGGCATTTTAAAAAATAATAGAAAAATATATTCAACTATTTAGACTTAAATTTTTCTTTAATATGACGTTAAAAAAAGAATATAATATTAGGAAAAATATAAATAGTTAATTAACTAAAATTTTAATGAGTAAATGCATATTTCACAAAAACTACTTTCATAAAAAAATATTTTATGCAGAATCAAACGGAACATTACACATAATGCAGTTACACCCTTCCGACTCTCAGGTCTTAAATTTGAATAACCACTTGATAATTGTTCAAATTCATGATCACATATTGTTATCATCTAAAAATTGTGTATGAATTAGGGCCTTAGCTAAAGTACACTAATTTTAAACTATAACAGATAAAGAGAGGTATATCCAAGTTATACTAATTAGGAGAAAGTATTGCAGAGAAAAGAAGAGAGAAAAATATATGGAAATGTTCCTTACGTGGTTCAGCCCAAATGTGTTAGTTTCAGTGGAAAAAAGCCATGGATGATGGATGGCTACAAGCCCTCTTGTTTGCTCTAGGTTTTGGCAGCATAATTTAGGAAAACGTCTATCGATCCCTCGAACTGGGAATTGCGTGCTCTATTTATATGTGTAATTAGTGGAGACAAAAGGAATGTAAAGTTACAGGTGTCGCGCCTTTATAGATGAGGCAGGTGCACATTTACATGCCTTGGTGGGGGAATCAACAAAACTCATGTTTCCTGTCAATAACGAAGGAATATAAAACTATATATCCCACATAAATGTCTAGTAAGTGCGACTGATGTCATCTTATCCTTTGGCTCATGCTAACCCTAACGATTTTAAGTAACAGTGCTTAAACAATAAAGGATTTAACTAGGTCAAACACGTTCATACCTGAGCCGACCTCCCTGTACCTAGCCTACTGAGTCAGGTCGACCACATTATTAGCCCCTAAAGGGAAAACATGTAATATTTAGGGGTGCTTACAAGGTGTCCCACATTTAAGGTATAACAAAATCCCCCCAAGGCTTCATTCATGATCAGGACGGATAGCATGCTCTCTAGAGTAACGGTTTAGTGACTTTTACAACTACACTGTTTAGTGACTTTTCTTTTTTACATTTATAAATGTTGCTATGAATTTGAAAATGTTGTTAGACATAAATGCAACTACACTATTTAGTGTTGACTTCTCTTTTACAACCACACTTTTTTGATTGGGCATAAATATCACTTTTTACATTTACATTGCCTATTTTTAGGGATTTATGTGGTTAGGAATTTCTAATTTTTTTGTCATAACTTGACAACTTGATATATCCAATAAAAAAATGTTGTTGTCCTATTTTAACAATTACTAAAATGTTGTTCTCTTGTTCAACTACAACTCATTTACTGTTCTAATTATTTTTTTCATTTTTTTGCAGTAACACTTCACCGAGTGGATTGAAGGAAGATGAGTTTAATTGGAAACTTGGAAGGAGGTAGCTCTAATGGAGTGGATAGAATTTAACTTTTGATGTCTATTTATTTTTTGGGGTTAAAAATTGTTTTAACTTTTAATTGTCATTTGAATGTTGGTTTTGGATAATATGTATTTCGGATTATTCTTTAGTCAGTAACTAGTTCGGTATCTTTAGTGTTACATATAAAATGCTTCTATTTTTATTTTTAATTTTATTTGATATTTTAGTTATGACGTAATGTAATTAGATAATTAGTTTTTGCCAAATTGTGTATGTGCGCATGATATTTTTTTTAAGTCAATTATTTGATGAAACATGTTAATTGGCAAAAATAAAATAAGTTAATATTTGATGATTTAGTTATGATGTAATGCCATGGATAATATATATTTGGCAAATTTTAACTTTATTTATTTATTTACTAGAAAATGATTTGAACGAACTATTATTAATTGTAAAGATAAAGCAAAATCGCGAATCAGAACCATGAACCATAACCGTGAACCGAAATCGTGAACCAGAATCGCGAACTGACCCAACCAAATCGAAAACCGATGGTTTGGTTTGGTTTGGTTTGGTTTTTGTAAAGTATCGGTTTGGTTATGGTTCTAAAACCATGGAACCGACCAACTTCGATTTTGGTTTTGGTTCCATAGTTGAACCGAACCAACCCGAACCATCTGCACCCCTAGTTAAACCCTCTGAACAACTGCCAAATTAAATGAATGGATGGAGTATTTAAAAATAGGGTGTGGTCGTCTTAAACATCTACTCAGCGTGCGCCAAGCAAATACACTTAAAACATTTTGGTTTTGAACAACGAACTATCGTGTGTTAAATGACTTAGACCGACACTTGAGGTAGTCATCATGCGCATTTAGGAAAGCGCATGTTTTTATTCTTTGCACCTACAAAGCAGTTTGCTTTTCCAAGGTGACATCACATGTCATGATTAAACGAACTTTCCACGGATGCATAGTATTTAAAGGCACAAAGCCCCATCGTTTGAACTCCCATTTGTTTTAAATCTTCTAAGTGTTTTTAGAGAGAGAAAGATTATCCCTTTCCTAAAGGTTCTTCATCTCCGCCAAGATTCCTCCAAATCTGGTGAAGTCCTCGCTTTTGCCTGTCTGTCTTCAACTCCCTTTAGGATTTGAAGGTACATAACTTATTGGCCTTTAAAGCTTTTAGGGTTTTCTTCCATCTTCTTCAAGTTCTTTGTAGCTATCTTTGTCTATTCTTATTCTATTTTTAAATTGAACAGCATTTGGTGTTGATTTGAAAGCTTAGTCGTTTAGGTGGCCATTAAGTTGGTTGGCCTAGGATAGGGCCATTTCTAGGGATCTTCTGGTCTTTGAAAAAAAAACCTGAACTTATCATTCTCGTGGCCCCCCAATCTTTACAATACCCTGATTTTTCCATGTTTTAATGAGTTACAAACCCCACGTGCATAAATCGCTGAAATATTTGTCTGAGTGGGATGTTGATTATCCTGGTATCCTTGCGAGGAGGTCTCCAATACTCCTACAAGTCATTCGATCCGAAGACAAGCATGGGCGCCCTACTTATATCCGTAGGGCAACTTCTTTTGGTAGTTTTGCCCCACTTTCATTTGGAGTAGCATCCGAGGGTCTCAGATTTGAGGATCCAGAGGCAGTTAACCCAGTGGAAGCAAGTGGGTGTTGAGAATTTGGTGAATATCGTGTCAATGTCTACCGTAGATTTGGATGCTCTTCTTAAAGAGCTATGTTTGATATAGAAACGTCTTTGAGGCTTCTCCTTTCCCCTATTAAGGAACTAGTTGGTGAAGAACTAGTTAATAAGGACAGTGATTCAAGGGAATCTTATAACCCCTTCACTAATACCATCAGGTGGTATGCCTGTGATATTTTAGAGGACGAATCGGACAACCTAAAGAAAAAATACATTATCCCCATTAGCATTTCCACTAGGTTGCCTACTAGTGAGGAGAGGGTTTATGAAACCTCCTGTTCGGATGAAATTTACCGTCCCCTATGGGCCCTTAAAGTCGACTTTACTCACCTCGATACCCCATTATTAGATCCATTCTAAGTGGGTATGGAGTTACCCTTACCCAGATCCCCCTAATGCTTATAGGAATATCTTAGGAGCTGTGATGTTCTAGAAGGAACATACTAAGTTTGATCTCACTAGGGACATATTCAGATAAGTTCATGGCCTAAAGGACAATGCTAAGTCCCCTGGGTACTATTATTTTTCCCTTAGGAGTCACACTTGAGAATGTTTAAGGTCATTAAGACAAATAACCATAGTTGGAAGGATCAATATGAGTTCGCGATGGTGACTGGGAGTTCATGAGCCACGAGAAAGGATAGGTTTTGTAAGGTTCCACATCAGTGGAAAGGGCTAAATAAAATAGGTAAACTTTTTTTACTTTTTCTTACATACCTCTTCTCTTCAAGCTGCATTGTTATTATGTCTTTACTATCTATTTCAGTGAAGAAGGCTCTGAAGGTTCCAGTTGCAGTGTAAGACCTAGTTGAGGCTTATGGTGTGTATCCAAGCCTCCTACATTCGAAGATTTATTTTCTGTGTACGAATTTTTAAGTTTTTGGTATCATTCCCATCTAGGTGGAGCTCCTATAGTAGAGGTAAAAATCCCTTTAGAAGAAGGAGTACATTTTTAGACAAAACCTAGAGACACAAGCCGATCATAGGGTTAAGGCCGAAGGTGAGATAGATAAATATTTATACTTTTTCTGTTCATCCTTACTTTATTTTGGTACTTTGCTAACTATTCATCCGTGAAGGTCCTTCTCCCACCTCTTCACATTAACCTTCTAGATCTTTGCTCGGAATGGACCCTAAACAACTTGACCGAAAAAAATAGACTAGGGTCATTGCATAAAGGTGGAAGCCAAGAAGAGAAGAAAAGTCGATGTTGAGGCCAGGGCCAAAAAGAAGGAAGATGCCCCAAAAAGAGTTGATGCTAAGGAGAGGAAGCAAGAAGAGGTTGCTACTCGAAGGATGATTGAGATTGAAGCTAATGCTACCACAAGGGCCAAAACGAAAGGGAAATCCCCATATTTCACATCCTAGATATAGTAGGGGATAAAAGGCCACTTGAAGACCCGAGGACTCAAGGAGACCCTAAGGATCCAAGAGTTGGAGCCACTACTGAAAGGGTGCAGATTAAAAGAAGATCTTCTCATCGTCTATTCTGAGCACAAGGGTAGGCCTCACATTATGGGGAGCTTGAATATTTTAAATTTGAATCTTCCCACTTGGTATCATTAAAGGATTAAAAAAAGGACCTTGATTCCATCTATCAGCACATGAACAATTGGACTGATCATTATGGCTACCATAGCCATAACAAAGATTTTGATTTTTGAGTGACTATGATCCAGATGCTCTATAAAGGGTGCCCCAGCATCATGTTGCAATGTTAAGTTGCCAAACTTGTTCTCATCTTTCATTTACCACATTTTATCGCTTTTTTTCTGACTCTATGTTTTATAACGGAACTCTGTAGCCACAACCATTTTGAGAGAGAAGGTTGTCATATATCATGAGGTATACGAAGAGCAGTGATATACAATAGAGGTGTTGGACAAGGAAAATACTGAGCATAAATGTAGCCTACAGGAGACAACAGACAATTTGAAGAAGACATGCATTAAGCAAGAGCAGAAGGATGAGGAGGTCTTAGCCAACCTGATCTCTCTTAGTTAGGCTGAGGAAAAGGTCACCAAGTCAAAGGACCAGGCCACCACAGATATTGTTAAGATGAAGATCTTGGAGGAGACCTTGAAGAAGGCTAATGACGATTTGGAGGTGTCTAACCAAACTTTGAATATAGTTAATCGAAAGATTGTACAAGCTGAGGAGGCTTTAGTGAAGGCGGAAGAGATAGCAGTGGAGAAGTACAAGTCTTTTAGTGATTATAACATGGATAGATTGGCCTTATTTCTTAACGGCTGTGAAGAATTGAAGAAAAGGGTCATGAAACACTACCTTGACATAGCAGCCGAAGTCAAGAAGTAGGAGGGTGATGATGCAGACTCTACAACCCTCGCTGCTGAATAGTTTGAGGATGAGTCCGCTTATAAGGTTGATTAACTTGATGAAGTTGGCCATGTTTGTGCCAATGAGACTGCTCTTCTCCCAACCGAAGACATACCGTCATTATTGATTCCAGTGTCTCCAGTCTAGCTTAGGATGTAACTTTTATCGACAATGTTCACTTGGCTTGATCCTCAGTGTTTGTGTTGGATAATTTTTTACTTAATTTGTAATGAACATTTTTATGTTTTTCATTGTAATGATTAGTTCTTTACCGCATCTTCTATCTTCTCTACATGTTTATGCTTATCATGCTAGTAATATTTACAAGCGTTTGACTAAATGATATTATATTCAAAATATTTTGCACAAGTAAATGTCGTTTGATGTCTTCAACCTAGTTTGTTCTAGTTTCATATCAGCTTACTAAACTGATTGGGTACTTGGGACGGATCTGATAATAGTTTAGTCTTACTATCATGTGGTGAGTTTATTTCTTACTTGATCTTCCTTACTAGCTATCAGTTTTGGATGAACCTGAGTTGTCCTATCTTGGGATCTACCAATACGCGTGCTAGTTTACTAGTCATACAGACGAATCTTGTCGTCCTGACCATGTGTCACCTTTTGTTACCAGAGTCAACCAAGTTTACTAGGATCTATCCTTTCATTAGTCAATTGTGGTCGGATCTTATCATCTCTAAGACTGCACTGGATTTCCCAGATTTAATAAAACTTGTAGATCATTATGAGTTTACAAATGAGGTCATACATAAAGCGTGTTTTCGATTGTGGACCTTAATGTGCTCAGCTGTGAGGTATCTTCAGCCAAAGCTTCTTGCCCATCTCTCATACCGACAAAACGGTCATTAAATAATGCGTAAAGCTTGAAATGACTCCATATGTTGAGGATGCAGTTATGATTCTCATTAATCACGGAGTTGAATTACAGAAAGAGTGAAAAAAGGGTTTGCATATGATTTTCTCCTTAATTTAGCATATGTTGTCACTGCTAGTGGTAGTATCTCCTCAGATGTTCGGAGTTCCAATGATTCTTGAACTTCTCACCTTTTAGAGTCTCAATCCTGTACGTTTCTGCTCATATAATAGAGGATACTCTGTACGCACCGTGACAAATGATGTTCTTCCATTGTCAAATTGGGTATCATAATCCATAATGAAAGCATATGGTACTTCATAGTGACAAATGATGTTCTTCCATATAAAGTGGAAGAATTTTTCATATGACATCTCAACCAAAGACTTAGCCACCACCCATTTGGTGAAATAATCCAACTCTATGACCAGATACTTGAATCTACCCCTTGTATTCAACAATGGGCTAACTAGATCAATCCCCAACATGGAGAAGGTCTAAGGGGATGTGATCGGCGTCAATGTAGTCCCTGGACTCTTAGAATCATGACATACTTCTAGCACTTATAGCACCTCATTGCATAGTTTGCACAATCTTCCTTTATATAAAGGCTAATAATTCCCTTGAGTAGCCACTCGCTTCACTAGCGATTTGCCCATCGAGTGGGCACCACAGGAGCCCTCATACACTTCCTTTATCAAGCCATTTACTTTGATAGGGTGAACAGATCTGAGTAGTGATACGATGAATCCTCTTCTGAACAAAATTCCTCCTTCTAACATGTACCTCGTTTCCTTGTATCGAAGTATCCTTGCCTCTCTTGGATTTATCGAAACTATGCCGACCTCTAAATATGCTCGGATGGGATCCATCCACGAGGGCCCCAAGTCTAACTTCATCATTAATACACTTTCCTCATTAATATTGTGGTGCATCAAGACTTCTAGTGCACTATTCAGCATAGCTCAGTTCTGGTGGCTAATGTCAAGCGGGTAAGTGCATCTGCTCGCATGTTCTGGGCTCTTGGTTTCTGACAATTTGAATAGCCAAGAATTTTGACAACACTTTCTCCTTTTCCTAGTATCTAATCATTGATTCTTCTCTTCCCTCAAAGACTATGAGGAATTGATTAATTATGCGTTGAGAGTAGTTGTGCACTGATAGTTGCTCAGCACCAAGTAGTACCTGAGGGCATAGTGCACATCACCTCTGTCGGGTGTTGTGATTATTAGACTTAACCTTCTTCCATTGTCACATGATGAGCAATATACGAACAGTTGCAAAACAAAGGGTTTTTTTTCAAAACCTCCTTCCACTAAGTTCCCATTTTTGAATTTTTATTTTCTTAAGATCACGATCCCTTTCTTCTAGTCGAGCTGATGACTCTGGTATGTCAACAACCTGGTCGGCTGCACTAGTCATCGAGCTATCTTCCGTAAAAGTCTTCGCAATAAGATAATTTATTGCTCTCTCATTCGAAGAAGTCTACTTGGTTTTCTTATTAGGTAAGCTATCATCCGTAGAAGTATGCTCTGCGGGTCTTACTGCTAAGATCTCTTCCGTAGAATTATGCCCGATGGGCTTCTCTTCATAAGTTCTCCGCTATAAAATCGGCTACTACTTGGATCTTAATTGTTGTTTTGGGATCGTATTAAATGTTATACCCTCCAAGTTCCACTACTCGAGACTTTAGTTTGCCTGATTTCTCACATTTGTGAATTGCTTGGCATAGAGGAAGGTTTGTAAAAATGATAATAGTATGCACCTGGAAGTACGGTTTCATTCTTATGGAGGCCTCAATCAAAGCCAAGGCTAACTTCTCCATTCTAGGGTTTCGAATTTATGCTCCATAGAATGCCTTACTAGTGTAGTTTACCAACATTTGCACCCTAGCTTCTTGTCAGACCAGTGCTGAAATAACAACTGATTCTGAAACTACCAGATAAAGTTTTTCACCTAGGATCGGCCTAAATAATAATGGTGCAGATCTCGGGTGTCTCTATAATTCGAGAAAGTATATTTTGCATTATTCGTTTCATTCGAAGGTTTTTAGCACCTTAAAGAACGGGAGATATTTGTCAGTGGCCCTAGACATAATTATGTTTAGCGTTACCACTCGTCTTGCCAATCTTTGGATATCCTTTTTACTTACGGGAGATTGAATGTTGATTAGGTCTTGTATCTTGTTTGGGTTTGCCTCTATACCCCTTTGGTTAACTATAAAACTCAAAAACTTCCCCTCATTGACCCTAAAAACTCATATTACAGGGTTGAGCTTCATTTGGTGCTTCTCCCATTGGTAGAAATTTCATCCAAAGTCAGTGATGTGGCTGATAACTTTCTTGATCTTTGTCATCATATAGCAGACGTAGACTTCCATGGTTTTAACTATATAATCTTCGGAGACCTTATTCACCAATCTTTGATATGTTTCTCCTACATTTTTTCCCCAAGAGGACTATACGTACCTCGGCTGGTTATGAACGATGTTTTCTCTTAGTCCTCTGGCTTCATTTTTATTTGGTTGTACCCCGAAAAAGCATCTATAAAACTAAGTAACTCGTACCTTACTATAGCATCGACTAGCTAGTCAATCCTGGGCAAAGGATAGCGATCTTTTAGACAAGCTTTGTTGAGGTAAGTAAAGTCTGTGCACATACACCAGCTATCGTTCTTCTTTCAGACCATAATAACATTCGAGAGCCATTTCGGCTACATCATGTCTCCGATGAACTCTCCCTTATGCAAAATATCCATCTATTCCTGGATTGTCACGTTCTCCTTTATGGATACATGGCATTTTTATTTCATTGGCTTAACATCCGTCATTATGCTGAGCTCGTAATAGAGGAATTCTGGATCTAAAGCTAGGATGTCATCGTGGCCCCAGGCAAATAAATTCTTTCAGATTCTCAAGAAATCAGTTAATTTTTCTTGAGAGTAGGATCCAGTGATGAGCCAATCTAGGTTGTCGATTTCAGATGTTCTCCATCCAGCATCACTAGCTTTATCTCCTCAATTAGTTGGCCCTTGGCTAATTTATTTTCATCTCGAGGATCTAGAATCTCGATCTGATAAGTGGTGGTCAATTTATTTTATTCCTCCCATTCTGCCAATGTGTAGTAGCACTCTCAGGTTTCCACTTGATTTCCATTCACCACGCTGACCCCATAAATAGTAGGGAACATCAGGCACTGCTCAACAGTAAATGGAAAAGTTTCAAACCTTTTCAATCTGACCCTTCTGAATATGATTTCGTAGGCTGAGTGGACATTTTCATCCAGAGTAAAAAAAAAGTGGATTTTTCTGTTCAACAGGTTAGACAGTCACTAACCACAACTTCCAGCTCAGTAGTTCCTAAGGGGAACACATTTTCCCCTAAAAATCCGATGAGAGGCCTGTGATATGCCTTTAACTTCCTCTCTTTTAGCCTTATATTCTTGAGACAGCTATAAAATAGGACATCAGCCGATCTACCATTGTCGGTTAGGATTCTTGCCACCCTGCTCCCATGTACAGTCATGGTGACAACCAGGGGTTCGTCATGTGGGTAGAGTACAATAGAAAATTCAACTTTAGAAAAATAACTATAAGACGATCTCTATTTACCTTTTTAGGGCGATCTTCCACGCCTCCATCTAAGTTGATCTGCCTAATGTGAGCATAGGCCTTCGCCTTATTCAGGTAAGATTTCATCTCTGCCAGTTCATCTTCACTACCAATATCTCCTCCTACTATGAAGTTGCACCCAGAGGAGATCATCTTAACCTCATGTACTGGCTTCTTAGTTTTCTTGGACAGATCTGGAGTGTCTTCTATATTGTCATCCCGACTACGTTTCTTCTCTTCTGGCTTCCTACAAGGTTAATCTGATTGACGTCTTTTTGGTTTTTGCTCTTCATTCCTATCGGATCAACCACCTTTGTTAACAAACTTTGTTAATTTTCCACCCCTGATGAGAATCTCAATCTCACTTTTCAAAGCCAAACAGTTATTCGTGTTTTGGTCATAATCTTTATGGAACTTACAGTACATGGTTTTATCCATCCTCTTAGGAGGAGCCTTTAATTTTCTCCACCATTTCAGGTCGTTACTTCCTAAAATCTCTTTGAGGATGTGGTGTACCCTTACGTTTAACGGGGTATATTCATCAAACTTCCTTAGTTTTTCAGCCTTTTTTTTTGTCCTTGAACTTCCTTGGTCAATCATTACATTCAATCGTCTTCTTAGTATCAACCATATAATGGCTTGACTCCTTCATTGCCAAAGCTTCTTCAACATTCGTAAACTGATCGACCTTGGCTAAAAGTTTAGATATTTTGCTTGCTAGCTCCTTAAACATCATCGAAAATAACTTTCCAGGTAATTGGACACTCATGGGTGATGTGAATGTCGTCTTCTCTTCTTAATCAATAACCTCCATCTTTCCAGTATTAAACTGGACAATAAACTCCCTCGTCGTTTCATTCTCTCTCTGATGAACATTAAACAAATGGGTCGCCTATTTCCTTTGCTTCAAGCCGAAATAAAAATTAATGACGAAGAGACTAGCCAATTTTCGAAAGTTTGAGATCTGACCTCTTGGAAAAACCAATGTACCAAATTTGGTTAGGGTGGAACCAGTAATCATACTGGAGAATGCTTGGAAAAGTATCTCATCGGAGATAAAGTAAATATCTGAAGGAACTTGGTACTGCTCTATATGCAATATAGGATCTAATGTGCCATCATATTTGGGGTCATGACGGGTGGTTTGAACTCTGCGAGCATTGGAGAACCCATAATTGATGATGTGAAAAGGTACCCTTGCACGAAACCACTTGGAAGAGGGTTCTTAGTCTGTATGATCTCGCCCACATGATCCTTCAAGCATTGGATTAACCCTTTCTAGAGTTGTTCCTCTTTGTCGGCCTTAATCGACACTGTATTTCCTCCTCCTCCTCAGCTTTCGGCTGAGTTTTCTTCCTAGGACGTCTGCTCGACTTTGGTCGACCACCTCACGCTCGTTCTAGACATGTCTGAAAGTTCAACCCTTTTGCTTTTTATCTTTCTTTGTTCTACTCTATGATCTCTAAACCCCTTGTATTAGTGAGCTCTTACAACTCTTGGGCCCAATAAGTCAAATGGAGATCCTATGTTAAGTTTGGTCAAAATTGTCGAGAACTTAATGGAGTAAGTCTGGTCGTCGTCATATCCAACCATTTTTATAGTAGATGTTGCTTCTGGAAGGTAAGACTTGTCATCTCATTCTAATCCAGTGTACTTGGACCTGTTAAACTTCCCGTGCGAACCCAAATCCAATCATCTGGGGTTTATTATTTCTCTCTCACGATACATTTGCATCTTGTATTTGTATGGGGTTGGTGGAGGCACTTGCCTCCGATCAGGGTTTTCACCTACTACCGGGATAATGGGTATTCTTCGAGCCTCCTTTGCCCGGTTAGGATGCTTTGTGTCAAATTCCTGATGCTCTCCTGCATAGCCATTTGTCCTATAACCAAATGATGTAATATTCCCTGCAGGTCACTCATGCATACAGGCGTAAAAGGGGAATCTTCCTTAACAACTCAACTACTTTCTGTATTTTTTCCCATTCTTATGGAATCTCCAAAAAAACGAGTATTGCGAACCAAAAAATAAAGTGATAGTAAGAGTTAGGTAAAAAGTGGATCTAGAGTTGAAAGAACTAAGTCGAATGATGGACTTGAGGGATAAAAGAGGATCAAAAGGAGGTTTGTAAATGAACGGGGTGGAACCCAATAAAATAGCAATGAATCATAACTGGGTGGAGTTTTACAGAAAAATATCGGTAGGAAGCAATGACAAGCTTGTCAATACTTCCCACAGACAGAGTCAATCAGTTATTTTCTAAAAATGGTGTATGAATCAGGGTCAATGCTTAAGTACACTAATCCTAAACCGTAATAGATAAATAGAGGTATATCCAAGTTATACTAATCTGGAGAAAGTATTGTAGAGAAAATATGAGAGAAAAAGATATGGTAATTGTGTTTACATGGTTCAGTGCAAAATGGTACCTACGTCCATGGGTGTAGTTATGAATGTATTAGTTTCAATGGGAAAAAGTCATAGATGATGGATGGTTACATGATCTCTTGTTTGTTCTAGGTTTTGGCATCATAATAGTAGGAAAAATATCTCTCGATCCCTCGAACTAAGGATTACGTTCCCTATTTATATGTATAATTAGTGGAGACAAAAATGAATGTAGAGTGACAGATGTCATGCCCTTATAGGTGTGGCGGGTGGACCTTTACATGCCCTGGTGGGAGAATAAACAAAACCCATGTAATATATGTCCCACACACGTGTCTGGTCAATGCTATTGACATCATCTTATCATATGGTCCATGCTGACCTTAACAGTGTTAAGTAACAGTGCTTAAACAGTTAAGGATTTAAGCAGGTCGAAGACCCTCATACTTGAGTCGACCTCCCTCTATTTAGTCGAACACATTCTGAGTTAGGCCTGCCAAATTATCTGCCCCTAACGGGGACACGTGTCATCTTTAGGGAGACCTATAAGGTGTTCCACATTTAAGTGTATCACTTATTTTGGTTGTTTCTTTGCTTCACTGTTTAGGGATTTGAAGGAATAGAAATCAAAGAGCTATAGAGAATCCAAAAATACATTTATATAAGTTAATATATATTGCAAAATGTAGGATAATATCAATTGGAAGTATATTCAACATAGTTTAAATCGATTTACTTTTCAACAAATCAGAGTCGGGGGGGGGGGGGGGGGGGGGGGCTTTGATCGTATTGGCTCATGAATTAAAAACAACCAAAATTGGGACTCATGTAAATGTCTTCACCTTTTAATGTATTCGTGTAACTAATGCAGGCTGTAGCGCCATAATTGTACTTAGGTTGTGTTTATTTTTTCATCTGAATATGAAGTCTGAATCTGAAATCTAAATATGAAGTCTTCATTTGAATCTGAAAATTATGTTTTTTTATGTCCGAATGAACTTTTAAATGAATGTATGTAGACTGATTCAAAACTGATATTCAGACGTCTGAGGTAATTTTCCATCTTTATCATTCAGAGACAAATATAAATATTAACCTCTTAATCATTTAAAAAAGCAAATACTATTTGGTACCTCTTCTGAGTGGTTCAAATTCAAATTTAAGAGGTAAAAACAAATACCACCATAAATTCCAAGTAGAATCTATATAAATTTAAATAAGTAATAGTTTTATACCTTTTCCCATGTAGAGATACCACATTATGCATAAGCATAACCATAATTCAATTTATGTTCGTATAAAATACTTACAAGCTTGATGGGTAATTTTGGGTCTGCAATAGAAAGTGTTAAATCTTCATTCCATTCAGGGTTTACGTTCTGTGTCACCACACGTGTCTTCAATTTCTACATCAAGTTGTATATCTAAATAAATATGGAAAATGTTAACATGTTCCCTAAGGGCACATGTATGGAACCTCAAAATAATAAGTATGAAAGTTCTACATAGGTATATGTGCCCTATTAATTATATGTCAGAACTATCTTCCTACTATGTTCTTGTTTTCCCTAAGGGCACATGTATTGAACCTCAAAATAATAAGTATGAAAGTTCTACATAGGTATGTGTGCCCTATTAATTATATGGATGAACTATCTTCCTACTATTTTCTTGTTCTAAGTATGCGCTCTTAAGGGACATGTTATTAAGTTCCAAATAATATCAG
The DNA here is from genome assembly GCA_949130495.1 of Sambucus nigra. Taxonomy (NCBI): domain Eukaryota; kingdom Viridiplantae; phylum Streptophyta; class Magnoliopsida; order Dipsacales; family Adoxaceae; genus Sambucus; species Sambucus nigra. Next base: position 342,191,207 of record OX422207.1, on the reverse strand, counting down.
TAAAATTAATGAGGACCATAAGCTACGCTCAAGAAATAAATTTGGAAACAGTAAGTATTAATTTCATTATCTCATGGGATTGAATGCTACAAGGAGTTCTAGTTTTAAAATAAGACTACTTTCCAAATCAAACCGTTTGTAGATATTTCCCATATCTTTAATAAACAGAAATGTTAATCCCAAATATTAAAAAATGCTTCAAAAAAGAATAAATTATAAAATTAACCCGAAAGTTTGGAGTCATTTTCAATTTTCAAACACATGTTACAAAGGTTACAATATTAATCCACATGTTTTAAAAATCGTACAATTTTAACATTCCACCGCATCTTTGTTAGGATGCTTAACAAAATGAATGATATAAACAATTATGATTAATAATCATGCAGTCTAAGCAGGGACGAAGCTATTCAAGGCCCAGTGGGGGCTCAAGCCCCCACAGATTTAAAAAAAAAAGTAGGTATATAAAAATATTTGGGTAAAAATTAAAGTAGTAAAAGTTTTAGGGTCATTTTTATAAATGGAAAAAATAAACATTTCTTTAAAATCTAACCTAACCATTTCTTTAAAACCCACAATACAAAACGCATAGCAACACAAAACGCACAAACCTAACTAACAAAACAAAACGCACAAACCAAACCGAAGCACAAAACGCACAAATCGGAGCTCCCCTGCAGCCTTCTCTCCCCTGCTTCGTTTTGAGTAATTTTTTTTTCCCGTTGCTCCCTCCTCCTTCCGTGCTGCTTAGTTGGTTGTTGTGTTGTAGGTTGTTTTATAAAATATTAAATTTGTGTTTGGTTTGTTGTATTTATTTAGTATATATGTTAAATTAGTTTGTGTGGTTGTGCATCAATTGATGTTATGCTCTCAATTGTATGCTATCAATTTTATGTTATGCTATCAATTTTAGGAGTTATTGATGCTATATAATGTTATTACTTTTTTGGGGGGATATTAATGAACCTAATTTTTTTTTGTCAAATCAGTCTACTTATGGAGAGGTTTTTTAAAAGAAAATTGGAGTCGGCATCCACACCACATAAATTTCGTCATCTTTTGGTAAATACTAAAAAATAACCTAAAAATATTTGGCTCGAGAGCTCCCGCCTCCGAACCCCCAAGAATCGTCGTTAAATTAGCCCCCACTATTGATAATTCCTGGCTCCGCCCCTGACTCTAAGTCTCTTAAAAATATGTGACTGATGATTAAAATTATACTAATTTTGAAATGTCAAGATTAACATTATAACTTTTGAAACATCAAGTTTAAAGTTAAAAATGACCTCAAACTTAAGGGTTAATTGCGCAATTTATCCCTCAAAAATTCATTCTAAAATGCCAGTAAAATCCCAAAATCTGATATAACAATAAAAATGTTATCATTTAGGGTATAGTTGGTTCAATATAAAATATAGGGGGATATACTAAATAGTCCCTCAAACTTTTTTTAATACACGTTTAGTCGAAGCTTTTTTATTTTGCAACAAAAGCTCCTTCACCATGCCAAAAATGTTTTACCAATGTGCCGATGGCGCGAACCTTTAAAGATTAGAGAATAAGGGACTTTTTAATATAAAATAAAAGACTTGGACTAAGTGTGTATTAAGAAATATTTGAGAATTTTTTTATCTTTGATCTTAAAATATTATCTATCGTGATGAAAAGTAAAAATAATGAAATATATTTTTATTCATTTGGAATTAAGTTTTGTTGACTATTTTTAGTCAAAGACTAGTTAAGCTCAAAATTTCCTCTATTTGATGACGTGAACGAGTTAATAATCAATTCAACAAAGTGTTTTATCCAAATCAGAACAACTAAACAACGTCGAAAATCCAAAAATTCAATAGAATTTAACAAGATACACAGCGAAGAAAACTTGACATTAAAGAACCAAATAAAAGAGGTTGAAAAATGTAAAGCTAGAAAGAGAATCAACTACCTGTTTGCCCATTCTGAGAATAACGTAAGGATCGCTGCTTCGTACATCTCTGATAGCTAAGTTTATACCTCTCACGACTTTAACTCTCAGAAGACCCATCAAGTTCTCCATTAAAAGGATCTGAAATGAAATGAGAGAGAGAGAGAGAGAGAGAGAGAGAGAGAGAAATGGGTTTGGAGTGTTTCCTTGGTAACTTGTAAGTGGGGGTTTTATATTGCATTTATTTAATTGCCTAATGCCAAGTATTGCATTTATACTTTATTTTACAAAGTCAAGGTATGTATTCGATAGTAACGCAAAAAATTAATTAATATAAAATTTTGGGGGTGGGTTAATCGAAATTGACAGAAATCACGGGCTAGTTAGAACTCCCCTTTTCCGCGGTTTCTATAATTTAAAAGCGTGTTGTTAACTTTATTATGACGAGTATGACTAGGTCTAGGATTGACTGAAGGGAGAAATGGGCATGATTGACCATAAGAAAGATATGAGAGTTTGTTTCATTAATGCGTTTGGTGGCATAGTTCTGGCATCAATCATTCTTGTTATTGATGGTTCGAATTTCTGGCCAGCCATCCAATGTTGAGGGTAACGCTCTACTCTGATTGGATAATGACTATGACTTGTTTGGAAACTGGCGTAGTTAACAAAATTAGTCCATAAAATAAAAGTTGTAAAATTTACGCTCCAAAATATATTTTAAAATATCATAAAATATATATATATATATTTTATGGACACTAAGTTTGCATATTAAGTTTTTAAAGTAGTAACAAAAATATTTTTGAGTGCTGGCGCATACCAATTTTTTTATGTGATATTTTAACATTTCAACGGACTCACATAAAAAAAATTAGCTCAAAAAATTTTTTTTTGCTATTTTTAAAAAATCGGTCAAACTTTCGCAGTTTTTAAAGGGCTTAAAAGCATAGAAAGTTTGACCGATTTTTTAAAACTACGAAAAAAAGTTTTTTTGAGCTGATTTTTTTTATATGAGTTCTTTGAAATGTTTAAATATCACACAAAAAAAATCAACTCAAAAATATTTTTTTTACTACTTTAAAAAGGTAATGTGCAAACTTAGTGTGCACAGGAGCCTGCCTCTATATATATATATATATTTTACTATTAAACACTGCAAATTTAACACTTTTAGTCCTATTAAAAAAATTCAAAATACACTTTAACATACTAACAAAATTTTAACCTCTAACTCTTTCAATACCCCAAAATTCAAAACCCCTCCAGTCTTATATTTTTCAATCCAACATTTTTTATATCCTATACACTGTATTTGATAAAGTTTGTGTGGTTATTTTCTGTATTTTTTATAGCTTAAAAATAACAAGAATGGCCATGAATGATCAAAAATTCAAAGATACAAAGGAGGTTCAAAGTTTAGATTGCACTCTCACATTGAACTCATTTAAGGTATTAAATATTTACAAACATTGTATTTAATCATTACACACCAAGAAATGTAAGAATAGAAGCACAAAAAAAGATTGATAAAAATAGTTACTATGGCGTCCCACAATCTCCCGTAACCGAAAAAGATGGCGTCTCACAATCTACATTGGTCGTGGTACATTGCAAAACACGACTAAACTTTGACGTAGTTCTCACAGCTTATCTTGGCCGTATTAGCCTTATGCACGGTTGAGCTTGGTCGTGACTACAAGGATTTCACGGTTAAAGTAAGTCGTGGTAACTTTCTTCACGGTTGACAATGGTCGTGAATACAAGGATTTCACGACTTTTCTTTGTCGTGATATCCTTATTCACGGTTTACCTTTGGGTTTTATAAATATTAATTGTTTGAATTTATCTAAAATTGCAGCTAGATAACTCAATATTAAACTCAATTGATTGTTGGAAGATTTATAACATTATCGTACCAAGTGATAGTGCGACATGGATTGAGGGATCATCATCGGGTACCACACCACTTAAGGGGTTTACGAGTGCATAACCCACGCGCAAGCAATCTACTGCAGAAGGACATAACACAACCAGTCATTGCTTGCGGGATGAATCTCCAGACTTGACTATATCCATGGTAATTTTTAACGAAAGTCCTAAGATATCCAGTGAATATTGCATAATGTGTTATTAAATATTTTCTTTAGATGCATGTATTAATATTAAATATTTTCTTCAATGTACGATGTATGTATGGGTACGAGAACTTCTCAACATGCCATTTGTCAAGATCATACCTCCGAATTTTTTAACGAAGAGGTTAGTGTTTTTCTTAGTCATTATTAAGTTTTATAATTTAGTCATATACACCACAATGACTAATTATTTATTTTCAATATTCACAGGTATTCATGAGTCAAAGTAAAATGGTAGAATGGTGCCAGATAATTGGGTTAAAAATGAATGCTATTGTGATTATACTCATATCTGAGAAGGAGAAAATCGGGAAGAAAACCTTGTATAATTCTTGGATGTAAAAGAAGTTCGTTACATAGACGGGATAAGGAGGAGGAAACGAAATAGAAGAGAAAATGTAATGTTGGCACCCATAAGTGTGATTGTCCATTTAGAGTTAAGGGTGTCCCGATGGAAAATGGTAAGTGGGGTGTAAAAGTTATGTGTGGTTTACATAATCATGAGGTATTCGATTATTTAGTTGGCCATCCATATGCTGGACGGTTAAACGAGGAATAATGGAATGAGACAAAGGAGTTGGTTTCTAATAATATTCGTCCGAAGGAGGTGCTACACACATTGAAACAAAGGGATCTTTACAATTGCTCCTCGACAAGAAATGTGTACAGCGCAAAACACAAGATAAAAGTAGGGGAGCATGCCGGGTGGAACGCAATGCAACAACTTATACATTTGCTTTTTGAAATATATTATGTACATTGGCATCGTCGTCATGAGAAAAATAACACCGTTGAAGACATATTTTTTGCACGTCTGACCTCTGTATTACTTGTCAAGTGCTTCCTTTCTATTCTTATGATTGATTGCACTTACAAAAAAAATAGTTGCAACATGCCATTGTTCGAGATGATTGGGGTTACTTCCTACTAGTCAATCATTATGTATTATATTTTCATTTTTGAAGTGTGAGAAGGAGGACAATTTTCAATGGGCGTTAAAACATTTGACATCTCTTTATGAGCCAGAGGCTTTGCCCAAGGTCATCGTGTTCGATAGACAAATGTCATTCACGAATGCCATGAGATATATATTTTCGAGCGCAAAGATTCTATTATGTGTATTCTATGAGCAGAAGAATATTGAAGCGGATTGTTTGAAAGATGAATTAAAAGACCCGGATAAAAAGTGCTTATGTCTTGATGGATTAGTGTGGTCGAGTCCAAAACTCATGTGAAATATGACAGAGCATGGTCATGCTTTATTTCAACTTGGAAGCAAAAATGTCCTCGTATGATTTCATATCTTGAAAAACTTAGTTGCCATGCCATTTTATGTATGCCCATCCATGGGCGACTAAGATTCAACATTACTGGAACCGCACCACTAATAGGGCCGAGGGAATCTATGTGGAGTTAAAAAAGGATTTTCTTAGATCTAAGGGGACATTTTCCATGGTATGGATGCACTAATTAAATTTCGAGAGACTCAAATTAGATTGGAATTCGAAAAGTATTTGCAAACAACAAAGCACATGCATAACGAACCATTGGTACGAGAGATACGTGGACGAGCCTCCCACCTTTCTCTTGATTTGTATCTAGGGGAGATAGATTGTATGAGGATGACTTTATCCATATTTATGGCTAACACTCAATTAACGGATATTGCACACAGACACAAAAATTGTACAATCCATGGTCTTCCATGCACTTACGAATTATACGAATGGGAGAAGATAGGTTATGTCATTCCAATAGGGGCATTAGACGGTCATTGAAAAAAGCTTGATATAGTCCCCGATGTCCCAGTATATCGTGATATTGATTATACACCCAAAATAATTTTACTAAAAAAGAGGTGGGATGAAGCAGGGGAAGCCGAACGACAAATAATGTAAGCAAAAATAATGGATATTGATCAACCATCTTGCACACCATTAATGGATCCCACTTCTATTAAGGCTAAGGGGAGACCAAAGGTCTTGAAGAAAAATACATCTACTAAGAGAATCCTATGTTCATAGAAAAGGATTTTCCAAATATGATTGAACTTCATGGAAAGAAGTTAGAGGCAAGGCCAACTTATACAGCTAAGAAATCGGAATTGTGGTCCACCTACATGAAGCTATATATGAAGCACGTACTGAACTTCTTCCAATATTTTATGGAGGACATATAAGAAGATCGGATGGTGATTGTGACTTCACCGCCTTGGTGCTGGGGGGGGGGGGTGTTAGAGAATCTCTTAGTCATTCTCATGCTATACATAGTCAAATGTCGAATGATCTACGTCGGAACAAGGAATTCTATGCTTCTATCATGACATCATATACCACCGATGAGTATGAAAGTAGATTGAACATTTTCAATCATTCCGTCACGATGGGTCATTGGTTCATAATGTCAGAGTTTGGATATCTAGCGGCGAATGCGATGAAAGTAATGGTAGTGTTAATATCGAAGCTCTAATGCTTAACTCATGTGCCGTTTGATGAGGATCCAAAACACATTTAGGAGGACAACAATATTATTTAATTATTGAATATATCTAATTATCATTAAGTGACCATGAAGGGCACCTATTTTTGTCCCATACCCCTCATTGCATCAAATTGGAAGTCAAAGGCATCGGTCGATGCGCTAAGCTCGAAAGATCTGTTCAAACAACGTTTATCTATATTTTAGGGAATTTGTCCGAAAGATGTAATAACAAGGGACGAACCGATTTCGATTGAATCAGATAAAGAAGTTGATTTGACTAAATCATGATTAGTTAGTGGGCAATTGTAATTTTCCGTAACATTATATGAAAAGCAATTGGATGGTTGGCTATTATATTTTTGTGAATGATTATGACAAAGTTGAAAAGTTATATGTAAAGCAGTGGGGTATGAAATGTTGAAAGTTAAATGTCTTTTTTATTTAAATATTGGATAAGAATGTAAAAAGTATGTACGATATGAATGTTGAATATCCATGCTTGATATGAATGTTGGATATACTGTATATAACACTGTTAATGATGTTGGATATGAATATTTAACACGGTTAAGGATATGCTATATTTAACACTTTTAATTATGTTTGATATGAATATTGGATATACTGCATTTAACACTTTTAAGGGTCTTCTCTGGTCATTGTAGACTCTCCACGGTGGGACACTCCCCACAGTCCTACTTGGTCGTGGAAATCATCCAGTGAATTTGCAAAATTTTTAAAGGGTTTTCTATGATCTTCTCTAGCTATTGTAGACTCTCCATGGTCCTACTTGGCCATGGGACACTCCCCACGGTCCTACTTGGTTGTGAAAATCATCCAGTGAATTTGTAAAAAATTTAAAGGGTTCCCTACGGTCTTCTTTGGCCATTGTAGACTCTCTACGGTCCTACTTGGTTGTGTAAATCATCCAGTGGATTTTTAAAAAATTAAAGGGTTTCCTACGATTTTCTCTGGCCGTGGTAGACTCCTTATGGTCCTACTTGGTTGTGGGACACACCCCACAATCCTACCTGGTTCTGGAAATCATCGAGTGAATTTGCAAAAAAATTAAAGGGTTTCCTATGATTTTCTCTGTCCATGGTAGACTACCTACGATCCTACTTGGTCGTGGGAGACTCCCCATGGTCCTACTCGGTCGTGGAAATCATCCAATGAATTTACAATAAATTCTAAGTGCCTACTACAGTCCTTCTTAGCCGTAGGAAACTCCCCATGGTCCTATTTGGTCGTGAAAATCATCCAGTGAATCTATAAAAAATTCTAAGGGTTTACTATGGTCTTCTATGACTGTGGGACATAACCTATGATCCTACTTGGCCGTGAAAATCATCCAGTGAATTTACAAAAAATTCTAAGGGTTTACTAGTGTCTTTTATAATCGTGGGAGACTTCCCACTATCGTAGTTGGTCATGGAAATTATCCAGTGAATTTACAAAAAATTTCAAGACTTTACTACGATCTTTTATAACCATGGTGTTGCATTCCACAACTAAGGATGGTCGTGGGCAGCTCCACACGGTCCTACTTGATCGTGGAAATCATCCAGTGAATTTAGAAAATTTTCCAAGGGTTTATTACGGTCGTCTCTGGCCATGGGATTGCATTTCACGGTGGAGGGATGGTCGTGGGAGACTCCCCACGATTGTAGTTGGTCATGTAAATCATCTAGTGAATATTTAAAATATTTTAAGGGTATATTACGATCTTCTATGGCTGTGGGATTGCATTCCACGATGGAGAATGGATGTGGGAGACTCTCAACGATTTTCACTACACTAAAAACAACAATTTGGCACACCCTAATATTAAAAATTTGGCACAGTTTAAAACTGTGTCAACTTCTGGCACGGTTTAATGACAATTTGGCACACTTTAAAACAGTGCCAAAATTTGGCACTATTTTTAAGTGTGTCAAAATTGAGTACACTTACTAAAATATGAAATGCTCTAAAAAAATTATACTTCCTCACTTTAGCGGTCTCCCATTCAAACCCTCGCATTTATTCTTCTAATCCCCTATTTCTCTTTCAAAGAAAAGAAAACCCTACCTCTATCTAGTGATCGTGCTCCTCGTTTTCTCCCTCCTCAACAGCCCCCTCTATCTTATCACTCTCCTTGGACTACTTGCCTCCTATTTCTTCCTCTACCTCTTCCGCCCCTTTGATCTCCCTCTCGTCATCTTCGGTCCCACCTTTTTCTGAGAGAGAAACCCTAGGCCTCTTGATCTTGTCCACCATAGTCGTAATCTTCCTCACTAGCATCGGATATGTTCTCATCTCCGCTTTCATGGTTGTATTAGCCATCGTTTGTGCTCAAGGCGCATTTAGGGTTCCGGGAGATCTCTTTCTCGACGAGCAAGATCTGGTAGATTGTTGCTGTTGATACCAAATTTGATCTGCTGACATGGACCAATCATAAAAATACATGTGTCCATTTGCATAATGAATATAAAGACTTTGGACGAATAAGGTCCGAGCAACTCAAGAGGTCCAAACAACTCAAGTGGTCCGAACAACTCAAGAGAGCCGAGCAACGAAGTCGGTCCGAGCAACGAAGTCGGTCCGAGCAATTCAAATACTTGTGGCGTACGCATCAAGAAAATCGAAAGATAACTGTGCATTAAATGCGCATTATTATCGTACAGATGTACATGCCTACTGGACAGCTATGCATTATTATTTCACATGCACAGCCTCAAGTCTATAAATATATTGTAATTTCCTCATTATATGGACACGCTGAATCTCTTGGTAAAATCACTTATCGAGAATTCCAGGCTAACAAATCAGTAATAGAAAAAAATAGTGGACGTAGGTCATTCTCTTAAGCCTGAAGCACATTAAAAATCTATTGTCTTATTTACTTACTCATTTTTATCTGTGATTAAAATAATTAGACCAAATTTAGTTTTTTACATCAACAGATTGGCGCCGTCTGTGGGAAAAGACTGTAATTAGCATTTTTCACCAAAATAACTCATAATCAATGGCTAATAATCCGGAATCCAGTAATCGAAACACTGGGATTCCCCCGAATCCTTCAGCTCCCCCAAAATTTTCAGATCTGGCTGGTATAATGGCTAATTTGGCTCAAGGCCAAACGACCATGCAAGAAACCATGCATCAACTCATACAAATTGCTCAAGGCGGAGTGCCAGCCCAATCAGGACAACGAAGTGTTCAGAGAAATACTCGTTTACTCTCTTCGCGAAATAGGAAAACATTTTCCCAGAGGAATCTCAGTCCAGACGCACCAATTCATATCGTACTGAGATATCTAATGATCCTTCTTATCAGCCTGGGCGGACTTCCTCGGTACGAGCTACAGACACTCAACAAAACATCACTCTATCTCCAGAAAGGACAAGTGCTCTTGAAAGTTTGAGTAGAGTCTCTCCTTTTGATCGTTTGGGTCCTAGGAGGAATAGAAGTCCCCCTAGAATTGTGTCGAAGAACTCTTAACGACCATCTAATTTAAAGGAAGGCTCTGCCCAATCACGACCAGCTGCTTGTCATGAAAGATCCCAAGAGGCAAATTCAATACGATCAGTTGCTCGAACCAATAGGATCGAGGAAGGAAATGATGCATGGAAAGGATCAATTCAAAGGTTGGAGGATAGACTAGGAGAGATGGCTAAAACCAAGAATCCTCTACAAAGGACTTTTGTCCGAGGAACACCATTCATACAAGAGATTATGGACTTCCCCACACCATCAAAATTCAAAGCCCCGGTAGTAACACCAAATACGATGGAAAAACTGATCATATTCTGAATATAGAAAAATACCAAGAAGCTACTGATATCTATGCTGTTCCAGACGAGATGCGATGTAGGGCATTTTCAGGAACTCTTATCGGATCTGATCAGATGTGGTACAATAACCTTCCTCGAGGGAGAATTGCAACCTTCTTTCAGCTAGCAGAAATCTTTATCAAAAATTTTTGTTTTGGAGCAAAGCTAGTCAAATGAGTAGCACACTTGCTAAGTGTTAGACAAAAGACAGGTGAAAGCACCAGGGATTATATTACTCGTTTCAATAACGAGAAACTGGAAGTAATTGATTATGAGGAGAAAACTACAATTACTGCTTTGATGAGTGGACTGTTGCCCAATAAATTGTACTGCACTTTAGCCAAAGATCCACCCAGAACAATGGCAAAACTGATGGCAAAAGCAATAAAACTCATGAATGCCTAGGAAGCCATGGCTGCGAAGAAGAATGCAGACACTAAGGAGACCAAGATAGAAGACGGTAAAACCGAAAAGAAGGATCAAAAGAAAAATGGTGGTAATAGGCAATCAAAAGGTAAACAAACATTAGAGAAGATGAAAAACTACAGAAATTATACTCCTTTGAAAGTGGATATAAATCACATTCTGGGAGAGATCAAGAATAACGAGGAGCTAGTCTGGCCAGCTAAAATGAAGGCTGACCCTGATAAGAGAGACAAGTCCAAATATTATGAATTCCATAAAGATCATGGTCACACCACCAAGCGTTGCATAGCACTTCAGAATGAAATTGAAGCACTCATTAGACGAGGAAAATTGACCAAGTATGTTGATAGACAAAGCGGCGGTCGAACCAACGAACGAGGAAGGCAAAGGTTTAAATCTCCTCTTCGAAAAAAAGACGATAAGAAAAGATATCATGAAGATGATCCAGAAGATGACCCCGATCTCCCCAAAAGACCAAGACAGCCAGAACGCGAGGTATTTTCAATCCACTTTGGATCATTTGAGTGTAATGTCATTACAGGTGGTGATGCAGGAGGAGGAGATCTTATTGCAGAGAGGAAAGCTTACCTTAATGAGGCTCAAGCTTTCTCATACATATAGCGAATAAATTTGGCTGAAGATGATCGTCCGAGGAAAGTGAACAAGGACAAACTGGTCATCGGTTTCTCTAAAAATGACCTAGCGGGTGTATTATATCCTCATAATGACCCATTAGTGATCAAAATGAGAATGAAGGAAGTAATGATCTCAAGAGTACTGGTGGATAATGGCAGCTCGGCGGACATCATGTTCTACTTATGCTTTGATAGCTTAAATCTAAAGTTGGCTTAGTTGGAACCTTATCACAGGCCCCTCCTCGGATTTATCGGAGAGAAAGTTTTTCCACTTGGGACGATCAAGTTGGATATGCTTATTGGTACATGGCCTGCTTGTCGGACAGAAAGAGTACGCTTTTTTGTAATGGATAAAAATATCCAATCAGCTTACGCTATTATCATGGGAAGGGTAGGTCTAAAAAAGTTCAAAGCAGTGCCATCTACTGTACATAAATGCCTAAAATTTCCAAACAATTTTGTAGTAGGAGTTGTGAAAGGTGATCAGAAAGTAGCTCGGGAATGCTACTATTCATCTGTCGAACAGGAAAAAATGGAGGAATCCAGGAAAAAGACTACTACATATCAAGTGGATGGAGGTGAAAAAATTGAAACATTAGATCCTAGAGACGAGTCGCAGCTTGTAAAAGGCTAAGTGGTGGAAGCAACTGAAAAGGTCATTCTGGACGATGAGCACCCGGAACGAATAACTCAAATCGGTGCGTCATTGGATACTTCACTAAAATAGGAATTAATAGATTTTCTAAGAAGCAGAAAACAAACTTTTGCATAGAGCCACGAAGATATGCCAGGAATAGACCCAGCCTTCTTATGTCATGAGCTTAATGTGAATAAGGAAATCAAGCCAGTGAAGCAGAGAAGAAGAGTGTTCAGCCCTGAAAAGAACCAAGTTATACAAGAAGAGGTCGAGAAGCTTCAGAAAGCCTATTTTATTAAAGACGTCAAATATCCAGACTGGTTAGAAAATGTGGTGATGGTGAAGAAGAAGAATAACAAGTGGAGGATGTGTGTTGATTTCACTGATCTTAATAAAGCCTGCCCAAAAGATCATTTTCCTTTGCCTCGAATCGATCAGTTGGTGGATGCCACCTCGGGACACGAGTTGTTGAGTTTCATGGATGCTTATTCTGGTTACAACCAGATTAAAATGAAGCCTGAAGACAGGGAGAGTACCTCTTTTATCACCCCCAGGGGAACTTATTGTTATAATGTTATGCCTTTTGGATTGAAAAATATATGCCGTTAGAGGGTGAAAACCTAAACTAGTTCCCAAACGGTCTCGTAAGAGGCACTAACTCCTCGTTCGGAATCAATGTAACTTGTCAGAAATAATCGCATAATCACAGGTCTCCCGGTTTGAGAATATGACGATAATTTGAAAATCTCTAGATTATTCTTAAAAATAAGTTGTTAAAAGGGTGAAAATCAAAACCAGCCTCGAATAGCCACGTAAGAGGCATGAACACCTCGCACGGGACCAATGTAATTTGTAGGAATTGACCGCGTAGTCACGGGTCTCTCGGTTTGTGAATATGATGAAAATTTGAAAACATCTAGATTAGGCTTAAAAAAAGACGTTAGAGGGTGAAAACCTAAACCAACCTTTAAATGGACTCGTAAGAGGCACTAAAACCTCGCACGGGACCAATGTAACTTGTAAGACTGACCACATAGTCACGGGTCTCCCTCTTTGAGAATATGAAGATAGTTTGAAAACATCTAGATTAAGTTAAAAATAAAGCGTTAAAAGGGTGAAAAGACAAACCAACTTCCAAACGGCCACGTAAGAAGCATAAACCCATGCATGGGACCAACGTAAGGAACAGACCGCATAGTCACGGGTCTCCTGATTTGAGAATATGGTGATAAATTCAAAATATTTAGATTATGATTAAAAACATGTTGTTAGAGGGTGAAAACTCAAACCAGCGGCCCCGTAAGAGGCACTAACACCTCGCATGGGACTAATGTAACTAGTAGGAGCTGATCGCGTAGTCACAAGACTTCCAATTTGAAAATATAATAATAATTGTAACTCTTATATGCAATTTTTCAGCTTGAATAAGATTTTTTAAAAATTACTTGGTTACTAATATCATCTCTTTTTTGTATCTTATCTTTTTGTAGGATAACATTTTATCGTTAGCTTTTATCCACGTAGAACACACGAAGAAGTCAATGATTTATATTAAGGGGATTATTTATTTAATGTCATTAATATTTAGGATTCTATTTTTTTTTGTTATGGCCGTGCGAACTTTTGTAATTTTATTTGCATATTTTATGGTTGTGCGGGCTTTTATAATTTTATTTGCATATTTTATGGTAGTGCGGGCTTATTACACATGTTTTGTATTAGCAGATTTTTGAAGATCTAGAAAATATAGGAAATTCTGGCAAATTTTTTTTGTCTATGAACTACTAAGACTTGTAATATTTGAAGTTTATATGTACATTAGTTTATCAACAACGTGCGAGATTCACAATTTGTGAATTTTCTTTTTTTTCAGATATTTTTTTTTCTTTTAACCAAAAAATGGAACAGTCCAAAGTCCTGCCAAAAGTGTATAAAATTTTGGCATGGTTTTGAAATGTGCCAAAAGTGTGTCAAAATTTACTCAATCTGGCACAGTTATAAAGTGTGCCAGAAATACCAAATTCTGGCACGATTTTAAAGTGTGGCACAAGTGTTCCTGTTTGGCCAAATCTGGCACACTGTTCAACCATGCCAGAAAAAATGGATTTTTTGAACACCTGATTCTGGTACAGTTTAAAACCGTTTTAGATTTGATCTGGCACAATTTTAAACCGTTCCATATTGTTGTTTTTGGTGTAGTGTGTAGTTGGTCGTGTAAATCATAAAGTGAATATTAAAAAAAATAAGGGTTTATTACGGTCTTCTATGGTCGTGGGGAGGCATTCCACGGTGGAGGATGGTCATGGGAGACTCCCCACGGTCCAAGTTGGTTGTGGATATCATTCAGTGAACTTGCAAAAATTTCTAAGGATTTCTTACTGTCTTCTATGACCGTGGGATAGCCTATCATAGTTGAGAATGGTCGTAGGAGACTCCCTACGGTCCTAGTTGGTCGTGTTAATCATCCAGTAAATTTGATGTAATTTCAAATGGTCTTAGTTGGTCATAAAACATACATAACAATTAGGATAATTATTTATTAATAAAACATACATAACGATCAAAATAAATATTTATTAATAAAACATTCAGGATAAATATTTAGTAATAAAACATACATAACAATTAGGATAAATGTTTAATATAAATGTTTTGACAAATAACCACATTTTTAAATAACCAACCAACCACAATATTTACTACAACTAACTAACCACAATGTTATTAAAGATACAAACCAACCAACCAACCAACCATAAAGTCTTTAATAATTGAAGATATAAACAACCGACATGGGTTATTCTATTTCTTCATTTGTTGTCTCTTTTTTTGTCAAGATTTTCCTTGAAGTTGTATGGGCACATCTCTTGTTAGGGTCGAACTGACATTTCGTTCGTTGTTCTGGGTCCAATTCATCACTCTCCTTTCGTTTTCCTTTTCTATCACGAGCGCGTTTAACCTCTAAGAGGGCATCACATGCTACCCATGAAGCATCAAAGAGCGCATGGTAATCTTTAACGGAGGGATCATCACTTGGATATTTAAGCGCCTCTTCCAAGAGATAAATTTCTACCTCAATACCTGACTCCTATCAATGTTGCCACAATGAATGCAATTAATACTATGAATACATGTTACCAAACCTTAAATTTAAAGTGAGGTATCATACCAGTTTTTTAGTAGCATTCACTTTTGGGTTTCCCTTTCTGTGAATAGGATTGTAGACTAAGGGATGGTATCGCTCGTTATACCACGCCAAGTATCCTTCAACACATTCCCAAGGGTAGTTACGTATGGGCGTAGATCTTCTAGTAGCATTTAGGACATGGTCATCCCAGTTCTCTTGGTAGCATTTCTCATTGTCATACACTAACTTATACCTAGGTTATGTCCTACCCCTCTATTCTTTAATCAGGTGCATGGGAAGGCGTGGAATAGTTTGGACTTGGCGTGGAATATATATATATAGCACCCCTAGTCTAAACTGCAATGCATGCATACTTTGTTATCATGTCCCAGTACATCACGTACTCAATAAAGGACCATTAGTTCTGTCTCTCTCTCGAATTATAATTACAAATCACACATATTGGAGGCGAACATAGTTCTAGGCCTTTGGGCTATGCACATACCTACGCGCCCAAATGACCATGCACACCATCGTTCACACAGATAGTGTTCCAACCTAAGTCCTATGTTCAAAGGTACAAGTCAATATCCGCCCAAATGGGCTCATCAGAATAAGACTGTCCACGCTACATAACCTCCCATGATAGAAAGTAGCGTAGGTATGTTAATACACATAATATCACGATCAACATAATATATGCATACACTTATCTTATACATACATAGGTTATATTTCAAGTTTATCCTATAAACTAATAATTCACATTTTATTCACATTTCCCATTATTCCTAACATCTCTTGTTAACCGAAAGGATATAAATAATTTAATTAATTGTTTCAGTAGCTACCTTCAACCCATACTTATTGGTCCAAAACCCATAATCATGATAACAAGCCCGAATTATATTTTAATTCCCAATAATCTGTTTTCTCGATAAAGTTACATTATGCCTAAAAATATAAAATTACAATTAGAGGCCTTTTTATCCGATTTTGAAAAACCTTAAGACTACAAAGTTGTTCAGAAGGTGATTTTATACAACAACACTACCAATTTCTACTTATAACATTCCTAAAATTATCATACAATTTTCGTCCTTTTTCTAAAATAATTTTATATGCGTTTGACTTTCGGATTCATATGAGTCACTTCAGTTCTAGTTAGATAGTTGAATCTCCAATTTAATCAGATGCTTTTCTCATATTTCAAAATCATCAATAAACTATAAAATCCTAATCATGAGTTCTAAAATCCCAAATGATTTTATCTCAAATCAAAACCTTCATTACATAATCTCATACTCCTAACCAAACCTACCAAACATCATCCCTATCTATTTACATGATTTTTAATGTTTTATAATCTTCAAATCATTAAGAATCATTTCCAAAAACCCTAGTTTATCATTTATCCTCAAGAACCTCTATAAAACCCAAATTTTCTTCATCCTGTGACACCCCGACTAATTAAATACCGGGTAGCTACTCCTTTATTAAATTAATACAAAATGTCAAGTTGGTCCAGTTAACAGCATCACTGTCGAAAACATTTTAAATATTACTAACCACCTAGTATTTAAAAAGTATGATGTCAAATTTTAAATTAAGTCTGATTAACATACAATAAAATAATTATGAAAGAATATCATAACCATACACCATAAAGTCTCAATAAAGTAACCAACAATTAATAATAAGTCCGGAGGAAAACCCCTCACAACAATCCCACCACTGAAATAAATAAAACAGTATATCCTGAATTAATTACATGCCAACAATCTGAATAACTGAAATATGAAATGTCTCTAATAGAAATGGGCGACATGCCCTAAAAATGATGAAAACTGAATAAAGTCAAGACAAAATAAGCGTCTACTAGCAAGGCCCTGTAACTTCCACACACAGCTACAGCTCGTCACCTGAATGGAAATCCCATGCATGGTGTCCTTGTGGCTGGAACCTAAAAGGTTTTTACAAAAATAGATTTGAAAGCAAACGGGTCAGAGCCCGAAAGTGGAGAGTATTTTAAAAACAGCAAGTGCTTTAATAACATTAAAACAAAGAATGCAAAATACATGTTAGGACGTGCTCTCACATGAAATACTCACCTCTCGTATAATCGTGCACTCCTAACGTACAATACCCATCTAAGTGGTATTTATATCTAACTAAACCGACATAAGTTCTAACCCATCTACTCGATTCACAATATGAATTCCCAATGTTATCACTTGAATAGATAGTTTTACTTAAACTAGGATTCTCAATTATTAGCATTACCATTTACTGGAGGTTATCCCCTTATTTATCTTCTCAAGGAGTTACTATAAATTATTCTCATAATTAAACATGACAAGTCTGTTCATTTAACCGTATATCATTCACATCATAAATATACAATACAAGCACCCCGAGACTAAGCTGCGGTGCACACATACTCTGCTATCCATCCCGGTACATCACGTACATAAGGATCACGCATTCCGAATCTCTCAGGAATCGTTCTCAGATAACAACAATCACAAACAATGGAGGCGAACACAGTCACATCACATGGGTCACGCACATACCTACGCTCCCATGATCAGCAGACTTATTAACTTGCCAATAAGTCCTTCTCTGACCTATGTCCTCGAGGTACCAATCTATATCCCCCCGTAGGCACACAAAGAATAGATGGCCCTAAGCAAACGCAAACCTCCCGTGATAGCAAGCATGGTAGGTATGTCATACACATAAAATCATATACATATACTAAGCATACACACATCTTATTAATTACCATAAATTATTAGTGGTATACTTCTCATTCTCATACCAACTTATAATGTTACACAATTCTCATATACCCAGTTAATACAAATATTTAAGTCGTCAATAATCCTCACATCGTATATAGTCACTAGCGTCCTAATCCATAAATATCATTTGGTTCACTCCTCATTATATCCCAATTCTCCCAATTATACCAAATAGTTAACAAGGGAAGGTTATCTCTACAATTAAATATGGTTACGGGACACTAGAAATCTAATCAGGCCAAAAAGGCCAATCTGTCATCACGTTAAAAGTCTCGTTCGAACGAGGTCGTTCAAACGAGAGTTCGTTCAAATGAAAGGGGCATCTAACGAACATCCCACTCGTTAGAAGGCAAACTGTCACCTCGTTAGAAGCTCGTTCGAACGACCTGGGCAGGTCTTCTAACGAGATGCCAGTTTCGAGCCCATAATTTCCCTATCTCGTTTTTCTCAATTTTCTTAACCTCTAATCTCATTTAAAAATCATCTCAACAGTATTTCAAGGTTCCTCAACGTTACTAAAGATACTTAGGTCGTATCTAAACACATATATAGGGTCAAATCTTCCTAAACAATGTGAAATTATCATCAATCCCCAATTTTCCCCAAAACCATATGAGTATGAACCCTAGAAATTTAAAGTCATCAATTCCCATAACTAAATCCGTTGTTGTATCATCAAAGTCATATTTCCTTTAGTATAATCACCCAATAACAAATCTACATGCAATCCCTATATCACAACCTGAATTTACAACTCCAATTTCATGGGTTTTTATAAATCTCCCAAAACAATGCAATTTTATAGATTTCTAAGCATGGAAGAAACATTCACTTGAAATTAACATAATTAAACCACCTGCCTTGTATTTTTCTCTGAATTTGGTGTTGAATTGATGAAGGTTGTTCTCTCATTTTTCTCCCAAGGTTGAAGGTTGAAGATGGAGGTTGTGTTTCCCTTTTTGGGGACTTCTCCTATCCTCTCCTAAAACTCCCGCTGCCCTCAACTCAGTTAATTGCTGGTAATGGGTTAGTGGGTTCTGAAATTCCCTATTTTAAACTCCCAAAATTCGTTGGTCATAAATCCCCAAATTCCAAAATTACCAAACTACCCTTTTAATTTGCCGGTATGGCCTAAAAATGCCCTGGGACCCAAACTAAACCCCCGGCTAGTGTTTTCTGACTATTTCGACCCTTCCAGAAACGTTGGCGCACTCAAAATGACCATACGGTTGATAAAAATAAAATTCACTTTTTAATTAAATAATGTTCCTGGCGCGACTGTCACACGCGTCCTAACAAAATTTCCAAATTGCCATATTTCTATCTCGCGACAATTTTAATATTCTCAATATTCATATATTTCCATATATACGCATTATAATCAAATACCAACTCACATCTCGTTAATATTTTAACCGGATTAATTCTCAATTAATACACATTTAATTCAATTAATCCCATAAATAAATATCACAAAAATACGGGGTATTACAACTTAAGCTTCTGAAATTCATCCAAAGTCATCATAATACATAAGGAATTAAATCAAGATATTAAATATCATATTCTAACAAGGATGATATATTCTTCATGAGTTAAGCAAGCTAAATACTTGTCTTTGTGTGTAGATCAAAATTCCACAAAATTATTGATATGGTTGTGTTCCTTTCCCTCCTATCTACGTAATAATGGTGTATGGTTATGGTGCAAGGTGGCTCTAGGTGTTTCTCCTCCTCTAAAACCCTTCACCTTCTTGAGAAACACTTTACTTTCTGGTAAAAACTCTCACACTTTCTCTACTTTGGTTTCATCTCACTTTGATTTTTCAATTCCCCATTTGATTAGCCAGAGAGTTGGTTTCAAAGTAGCAAATCTTGTATCTCTTCATAGGCTGGAAATCCCGTATCTTGGAGATCATAATCAAAAGGTCCAGACTAAAGGTAATTGGTGATAGTAATGCACTACGGAGGGATGCCCAATAGGGGATCCATTTAAATAATGTAGATCAATGGAAATTCTATCGAGTGATGATGGATTCAATTAGGGCGATAAGGAACAATAGTGTGTTCCACAGGGCCAGCAAAGTCAAAGGAACAATGGGGGTAGCAATCGGGGCCAAGACTACAAGGTCCAAGATAAGGGCAATCCTGATATGTCCAGTGGTGCCAGAGATAGGGAAATGACACCAAGAGGTGTCCTATGTGTGGAGTGTAGTGCCACATGAATTGACCTTGTCCGCAAAGAATTAGGGGACAAGATCAGGATCTCTAGCAGTGCAATAGTTGTGAAAGTTTTGGGGATCGGTATGGATGAGAGTAAAGCATTTGGACCGCCAACGCTATTGACAATTAAAAGTGTGAGTTATACTAAGGTAAATGTGGTGTGTTTGTGTGACATGAGCGAGTCACAATATTTTGTTAGCACTAAATTCGCTCGTTAGATGGTATTAGTGGGTGTATTGTTAGTATTGTTATTGCGTGCCTATATTTTTACTATTTAATACGGGGCTTTTGGTCCTAATTGTAGGAAAGTGAGTATAATCATTGAGTAGATATATTTTAGTGGGTAATCTCGTTTCGAGAGATGATATTTGAGTATCATTGTCGTGGGTATGTGTTGGTTAGTGATGGAGGGCTGTTACAGTAACGCTATCGTGTTCTCTATTTGAGGGCTCTATATGTTGATTAGCAATGTGTCAACTGGAAGAAAGTTGAGCTCGCATTTATATTATAGCGTGGAGGAGACTTCAGAGGTTATATTTATTTCGTTATAATTGATCCCAATGTGTCGGACTGTACTGATATGATTCGGGGTTGCATGATTAGGACAGGTTAGATAACATACATTAGGTGTGCACATTAGTTGAGAGGTGAGGAGCTCAAATGAGGGAATGTAAATCTAACATCTATATAACATCTACTGATTTTTCATTTTAAATACTTGATAAACCTTTTTAAACTGTTTTACTCGGGCTCTGCCCCGTTTTCTCCAAATCTATATTTTTTGTAAAACATTTTTGGTGCCCAGTGACAGGGACACCAGGCTTAGCAGATCTTAGCGATTGACGTGCTGCAGCTGCTGTGAAAGTTGCAAGACCTTGATATTAAATGCCTACATATTCTTCATTCCTTACTTGTGATCTACTTGTTTTAGTCAGGCATGTTGCCCCTTTTATTCAAACGTCATTCAAAGATATAAGATTTTCATTTTATTTTATTTCACAGACTGTTGGGCTAGTTTTTATTATGGATAACTGTATTATTATTTCAGATTGGATTGTGTATTCCAGACACCTTTGTATTATTATGTCACTATACTCATTATTCATTTTATTGTTGAATGTGGAATGTGATATTACAAATTTATGTGGTTTCATGTTAATTGTGAAGATAAAATTTGGCACCAGCTTTTTAAATACTAGGTGGTTAGTAAATATTAAAAGAAAATCGACAGTGATGCTTAGAATGAATCAACTAGATAGTATGTTTTAATTTAATAAAGGACTGATCACCCAGTATTTCAATAGGCGGGTGTGACACCCCGACTAATTAAATACCGGGTAGCTACTCCTTTATTAAATTAATTCAAAATGCCAAGTTGGCTCAGTTAATAGCATCACTATCGAAAACATTTTTATTATTACTAACCACCTAGTATTTAAAAAGATAAGTGCCAAATTTTAGTTAAAGTCCGATTAACATGCAACAAGCGTAATAAAGAATAAATACACCATTCACCATACTGAAGTAAACTGAATAACCATCACATAGTGTAATAAAGTCTGGAGGAAAACTCCTCACTACAATCCCATACTGAAATAAATAATCGAACGCTAAAACAATATAAATCAAAGTTTGAAAACTGTAATGTAAAAGATGTCTAAATAGAAATGGGCAACATGCCCTAAAACTGATAGATAGTGACTCTGGAATCCAAAAGATAGAAGCGTCTACAAGCAAATCCCTGTAGCTTCCACAAACAGCTACAGCTCGTCACCTAAATGAGTATCCTATGCTTGGTGTCCTTGTGGCTGGGCACCTAAAATGGTTTTACAAGAAAAAGATTTGAAAAGCAAACGGTTCAGAGCCCGAATGTGGAGTTATATTTTAAAACCTGTAAGTGCTTTAAAAACATTTAAAACATTAAATGCAAAGTACATGTTAGGAGGTGCACTCACATGATATTCTCACCTCTCGTCTAGCTGTGCACTCCTAACGTACGTACCCATCTACAACGATATAAACCACTAGCTAAGTGACATCATAACTATCTAGACTGTAGTAGTTCCTATCCTTATTACCCGGTTCTATTAACATATAACGCTCGTAATTAGATAGGGATTTAATGTAAACTCAGATGCTCAATATGCAATATATTTCTCTATCAGCTAACTCATTATGTTTCTCGAAACAATACCGTAATTATTTATACAACATTAACATGAATGTTCTTATTAATTAAGTGTATATTATTCACATCATAAATATAAAATACGAGCACCCCGAGAACTAAGCTGCGGTGCACACATACTCTGCTATCCATCCCGGTACATCATGTACATAAGGATCACATATTTCGAATCTCTCAAGAATAGTTCAGATATCACAAATCACAAATAGTGGAGGCGAACACAGTCACATTACATGGGTCACGTACATACCTACGCTCCCACGATCAGCGGACTTATTAACATCCCAATAAGTCTTTCTCTGACCTATGTTTATCGAGGTAGCAGTCTATATCCCCCCCGTAGGCACACAAGGATTAGAGGGTCCTAAGCGAACGCAACCTCCCGTGATAGCAAGTATGGTAGGTATGGCATACACACAATTCATATACCAATACTAAGTAATCACACATCTTAGTAATCCTGTAGTTTAATCGTATTACATATCGCATTCTCGTACTAACTTATAATTATCACAATTTACACTATACCGGTTTATAATCATACGCGCCATAATTCATTCTCACGTCGTAGTAGACACTCACGTCTCAACCCAAACCGTCCATTTAATATAACTCTCGTATATAATTTACTCCTCATAATAACCCAAAAGTCCCAAATCCATCAATACATCATCAAGGAATGTTAACTCTACCCTCGGACAAGTTTTCGGGACTCCAAAAATCAAAACAGTCCAAAAAGAACCAAACTGTCAACTCGTTAGAAGTCTCGTTCGAACGAGGCTGTTCGAACGAGATCCCAGTTCGTTCGAACGAACTATTCCTTCTAACGATATCTCGTTCGAACGAGATATCGAACGAAATCCCTTCTCATTAGCAGTGACTGGTCAACTCGTTCGAACGAGTTCGTTCGAACGACCTGGGTAGGGGCTTCTAACGAGCTACCAGATTCGGCCCAGATTTTTCCCCAATTCATTTTTCATCCATTTTAACACCTCAAATCTTCTAAACTAAGTCCCAACAATCGTTTAAAGGTCTATAATCAATACTAAACATATATAGTCACATCCTAACATGTTTTTAAGGGATCAATCCACCCTAACATCAATTAAATTTACAAATTTCTACCCTTTTTCCCAATATCTCAAGAACATGAACCCTAACTTTATATCATCATCAAATCCCAGAATTTAATTCATTTTAATTTCTCCTAATCACAGTTATTATGAGAGAAATCATCTACCTATCATTCTACATGCAATTCTCTTCAAAATTTTCAAGTTCTAAACTCCAACTACATGGGTTTTCATTCAATCTTTCAAGAACAATCAAAATTCTTCAATTTCTAACATGGAAAAGACATTCTCTGAATTTAAATGGAATAAAGTCACTTGCCTTGATTGTCTCTGAGTTTGGTGTAGGTTTGGTAGAACTATTCTGCAGAATTTCTTCTCTCCAAGCTCCTTCTCCAATGGTGGCTTAAGGTAGCTAGGGTTTGATTTGGGGAACTTAGAAAACCTAAATGATAACCTACGTAGCCTTCTAGGTTAATATGGTTTGGTTATGGGCTTAGTGGGTCAAATCCACATCAGATTTAATTAACCAATTTTCGTCACTTTTAATTCCTCAAAATATAAAATTACCAAAATACCCTTTAAGTTGTCGGTATGGCCTAAAAATACCCCGGGACCCAAACTATACCCCCGGCTAGTGTTTTCTGACTATCTCGACCCTTCTGGATGCGTTGGCGCACTCAAAATGACCATACAGATTATAGATTTTAAATTCATTTTTATTATCAAAATATTACACCGTGACGCGGCGGTCCCACGCGTCTCAATAAAATTTCCAAATTGTCGTATATAAATCTCACGAAAAATTTCATAATTCCAAATTCATATATAATCATATATGCACATAATCAAATACCAACTCGTATCTCATTAGTATTTATAACCCGGATTAATTTCCAATTAATACGCATTTAATTAATTAATCCCAAAAATAAATATAGCCAAAAGTACGGGGTATTACATACTCCCCCCCTAATAACTGAATTTCGTCCCGAAATTCGAAACTAGAAAGTACCTGCTAAAAATAACTCTGGATAACGTTCGCGCATCTCATCTTAGCGCTCCCATGTGGACTCCTCGACATTGTGATGTCGCCACTAAACACGCACTAACGGGACTATCTTTGATCGCAGTTTCCTCTCGCTTCGATCCAAAATAGCAATTGGCTCCTCCTCGTAGGAGCTGTTCGGCTGGAGATCGATGTCCTCCACAACAATGTGAGAATGATCCAAATTATCTCTAAGGTATTTCCTCAGTGAGGAAATATGGAACACATCGTGAATCCGATGCAAATGTTCTGGTAACCCAAGTCTATACGCAACCGGTCCGATCCGCTCAATAATAGGAAACGGCCCCACATACCTCGGTGCCAACTTCCCCTTCTTCCCGAATCGCATAATTCCCTTCATTGGAGATACCCTGAGCAAAACCTGGTCCCCCACTTGGAACTCTCTGAAAAATCTCTTCGCATCAGCATAACTCTTCTGCCTGTCTTGAGCTACCCGAATGCGACTCTGAATCAACTCAATCCTTGCCGAAGTATCCTGAATTACTTCCGGCCCAAGCAGTTTGTTGTCCCCCACCTCTAACCAACATGCTGGGGAACGACAAGGCCTACCGTACAATGCCTCAAACGGAGCCATGCCAATAGTGAACTGGTAGGAGTTATTGTAAGCAAACTCCACCAGTGGAAGGTATTTCTCCCATCCACCCCCAAAGTCAATAATGCACATGCGTAGCATGTCCTCCAACATCTGATTGGTGCGTTCTGTCTGCCCATCAGTCTGCGGATGATAAGCCGTACTCAACCGCAATTCCGTGCCCATTGCCTCCTGGAAACTCTCCCAAAACCTCGAAACAAATATCTTGTCTCTGTCAGACACGATATTTAGGGGCACACCGTGGAGTCTCACAATCTCTGAAATGAAGAGCTGTGCATACTGTCCCGTAGTGTAGTCAGTCCTAACGGGTAAAAAGTGAGCGACCTTGGACAACCTGTCCACAATTACCCAAACGGAGTCGTGGCCCCTCTGCGACGTAGGCAACCCCGTAATAAAGTCCATGGATATGCTCTCCCACATCCACACTGGGACCTCCAATGGCTGTAGCAATCCTGCCGGTCTCTGATGATCCACTTTTACAAGCTGACAAGTGGCGCATTTCGAAACAAACTCAGCGATATTTCTCTTCATACCGCTCCACCAATACTGCCGTCTCATATCTTGGTACATTTTGTCCCCTTCGGGATGTACCGCGAACCGTGAGCCATGTGACTCTGCCATCACATCGTGCCGCAATTCTTCCCCTTCCGGAACTACCAATCTCCCATTGAAGCGCAATCCCCCGTCTGAGCTAACGGTATAGGACTCGGCTCCCTCTGTAAGTAATCGAACTATCTGCTCCTGACAAAACGAGTCATTGGCCTGTGCCCGTACTACCTTCGTGATAATCTGCAGTGTAACGGTCATCACGGACATGAAAAATCGGGCCACTGCATCCTGGTGTCCCAATTCCTTCCACTTAGCCTTCCACACCTCTGCCACCTCATCTTCTGGCCTACGGCTCAACGCGTCTGCTACCACGTTAGCCTTTCCCGGGTGGTACTGGATGTCGAACTGGTAGTCCTTCACAAACTCAAGCCACCTACGCTGCCTCATATTCAACTCCTTCTGTGTGAACAGGTACTGTAGGGACTTGTGGTCCGTGAACAGTTGGAACTTCTCCCCTAAAAGATAGTGTCTCCAAATCCGTAGGGCAAATACCACTGCTGCCAACTCCAAATCATGCGTGGGGTAATTCTTCTCATGAGGCTTAAGCTTACGGGAAGCATAAGATATGGCCTGTCTCTCCTGCTGTAATACACCTCCCAGTCCTTGCAAAGACGCATCGGTGTAAACCAAATACTCAACTCCCGGTCTCGGCAATGCTAACACAGGTGCTGAGGTCAACTTGTCCTTTAATTCATCGAATGCCAACTGACAGGCATCACTACATATGTAGGGCACACCCTTACAAGTCAGATGTGTCAAAGGACCTGCTATCTCCGAGAAACTCCGAATAAACCTCCTGTAGTATCCTGCTAGACACAAGAAACTACGAATCTCAGTCGGTGTCGTGGGCTGTCCCCACTCCCTCACCGCTGATACTTTCCCCGGATCAATAGATATTCCCTGGTCGGAAATGATATGTCCCAAAAACTGGACTTCCTTCAGCCAAAACCCGCACTTCTCATATTTTGCATACAACTCGTTCTGACGAAGTGTCTGTAAAACCTGCCTCAAATGCTCGGCGTGCTCCTCCTCTGTCTGGGAGTAAACCAGAATGTCATCAATGAAGACAATGACAAACTGATCTAGAAAATCCCTAAACACTCTGTTCATCAAGTCCATAAACACAGCTGGAGCGTTGGTCAAACCGAAAGGCATAACTCGAAACTCATAAGAACCATATCTCGACAAGAATGCAGTCTTCGAGACATCCTCCTCCCTGATACGCAACTGATGGTATCCCGACCTCAAGTCAATCTTCGAGAAGAAAGAAGCTCCTCTCAACTGGTCGAATAAGTCATCGATTCGAGGCAACGGATACTTATTCCGTATCGTGACCTTATTCAACTCTCAGTAGTCCACACACAATCTCAGTGAACCATCCCTCTTCTTCACAAACAAAACTGGAGCCCCCCAAGGTGAGGTACTCCTGCGAATAAAGCCCTGACCTAACAGCTGCTCTATCTGATCCCGTAGCTCTCTCATCTCAGCTGGAGCCATACGGTACGGTGCACGTGCTATAGGTCTCGTACCCGGTAGCAAATCTATAACAAAGTCTATCTCTCGACTGGGTGGTAAGCCTGGTATCTCCTGAAACACATCCGAATACTCCATGACGACTGGGATAGAGTCTAAAGGAATCACTACCTCCTTAGAGGTATCCTCCTCAATGTAATATAGATGAGCGGTCGATCCTCCCTCTGGGCGAGGCATCGCCACTACAAACATCTCTTGCCCCGGAATGGCAAAAAAAATGCTCTCGCTGAAGCAATCAATCATGGCCCTATATGCTACGAGCCAATCCATACCGATGATCACATCGTGAACATGCATGTCTAACACTAACATGTCTGCAGGCAATACCAAACCACCGATCTCTACCCCCACTCCCCGGCATATAAAGAAAATAAGTGACCCACTCCCCAATGGTGAGTCGACACACGTCACTGTGCTCTCTGCCGTAGCTAACAATCCTAAAGCTTTCGCGAAGTGTGTAGCTATAAAACAGTGTGTAGCACCCGTATCAAATAATACCCGACCCATAGTGCCATAGATAGGAAACATACCCTCGATTGCGGGCGGTGCCTGTGGAACTGCAACCTGGTGGACGTTGTAGACACGTCCATACTGTAGCTGCCCTTGCTGAGCTGGGACTGCTGGAATGGGTGGCAATGCTGCCATCTGCGGCGGTGCGGGAAGAGCGGCGGGAAACATAGGCCTCTGTGGCTCCTGACGAGCACTCTACTGCTGCTGTGGGGCCCTGCCCCTATCAGGACAATCCTGTCGTTTATGGCCAGTCTTGCCACAAACAAAGCACTTCCCTGGGAAGTTCCCTCCCCTCTGTCCCTGTTGTCCCCGGCCCTGATGGCCGTTACCATTCCTCCCTTGGCCCTGCTGGCCCTGGTAAAACTGCTGCCCATTCTGTCCCTGTTGGCCCTGATGGCCGTTTGGACCCTGATGGCCCTGACGGAAACCTCCCTGTCCCTGCCTGTAGTTCCCTGACTGAAACCTCTTATTATCCCCCTGCTGGGTGCCCTGCTCATTCTGTCTCTGCCCCTGACCAGATTGTGCCCCGCTGGCACCATGTCCTCCAGTCCTGCCCTGATGGCTAGACTCTCCCGACCTCTTGCCCTCGGCCATATGAAAACGGTGGTCCTGGGAGTGTAACAATGCAGCGTTAACCAAATCAGAATACGTGGCCAACGATAGGTTCCCTAGCAGATGCTGACGGATCCTCCAATTCAACCCGTCGGTGAACTTCTCAATTTTCTTCTTCTCTGTTGGAATCTCGTCTGGAACGATGTTCAACAGATTCGTGATCTCGGCCTCATACTCAGACACGGTCTTGCCTTCCTGCTTCAAACTCATCAATCTCCTCCTCATTTCCGTATGAACAGCTGACAGAAAGTACTTGCGGTTGAACCGCACCCAGAACTCCTGAATCGTGAGAGTATCCCTCTCCTCTATGGTGGTAATAGACTCCCACCACTGCAGTGCAGATCCAACTAGCTTGAAAGTAGCTAGCACCTGCTTCTGAACGTCCGTGCACTCATACATCCTCAAGTGCCTCTGCATGTCCTTCCTCCATTGGCTCGAGACTACCACATCTGAGCTACCTGCAAACTCTGGCGGATGCGCTTTCTGAAAAGCGTCACGTACACGCTCCCAAGCATACGGGAATGCATTAACCTGTACAGGCGCGGAAACTGGCGCCTGAGGTGGTGCCTGCTGAACAACGGCAATGGCGGCATTTACCGCTTGGGCTACTATAGCTGCAACCTCAGCGGCGTTCATCATGCCCTGAACTGGAGCGGGCTGGGGTTCGGGCGTTGCATCCCTGGGAACTCGTCGTGCATGTCGTGGAGGCATCTGAAATAAGAACAAAGTTTATAAGTTCGCTGTTATAAACTTAATAAAGCTGAAGAACGAAGCATACACAAAAGAGTACAACAGTCCTAAAATATAGGGCTCTATATCAAAGAAACGTAGCGGAAGCATAATAAGCCGTCAGATCCTAAAGGACACTAGAACCTGAGGCTCTGATACCACCTGTGACACCCCGACTAATTAAATACCGGGTAGCTACTCCTTTATTAAATTAATTCAAAATGCCAAGTTGGCTCAGTTAATAGCATCAGTGTCGAAAACATTTTTATTATTACTAACCACCTAGTATTTAAAAAGATAAGTGCCAAATTTTAGTTAAAGTCCGATTAACATGCAACAAGCGTAATAAAGAATAAATACACCATTCACCATACTGAAGTAAACTGAATAACCATCACATAGTGTAATAAAGTCTGGAGGAAAACTCCTCACTACAATCCCATACTGAAATAAATAATCGAACGCTAAAACAATATAAATCAAAGTCTGAAAACTGTAATGTAAAAGATGTCTAAATAGAAATGGGCAACATGCCCTAAAACTGATAGATAGTGACTCTGGAATCCAAAACATAGAAGCGTCTACATGCAAATCCCTGTAGCTTCCACAAACAGCTACAGCTCATCACCTGAATGAGTATCCTATGCTTGGTGTCCTTGTGGCTGGGCACCTAAAATGGTTTTACAAGAAAAAGATTTGAAAAGCAAACGGGTCAGAGGCCGAATGTGGAGTTATATTTTAAAACCTGTAAGTGCTTTAAAAACATTTAAAACATTAAATGCAAAGTACATGTTAGGAGGTGCACTCACATGATATTCTCACCTCTCGTCTAGCTGTGCACTCCTAACGTACGTACCCATCTACAACGATATAAACCACTAGCTAAGTGACATCATAACTAGCTAGACTGTAGTAGTTCCTATCCTTATTACCCGGTTCTATTAACATATAACGCTCGTAATTAGATAGGGATTTAGTGTAAACTCAGATGCTCAATATGCAATATATTTCTCTATCAGCTAACTCATTATGTTTCTCGAAACAATACCGTAATTATTTATACAACATTAACATGAATGTTCTTATTAATTAAGTGTATATTATTCACATCATAAATATACAATACGAGCACCCCGAGAACTAAGCTGCGGTGCACACATACTCTGCTATCCATCCCGGTACATCATGTACATAAGGATCACATATTTCGAATCTCTCAGGAATAGTTCAGATATCACAAATCACAAATAGTGGAGGCGAACACAGTCACATCACATGGGTCACGTACATACCTACGCTCCCACGATCAGCGGACTTATTAACATCCCAATAAGTCTTTCTCTGACCTATGTTCATCGAGGTACCAGTCTATATCCCCCCCGTAGGCACACAAGGATTAGAGGGTCCTAAGCGAACGCAACCTCCTGTGATAGCAAGTATGGTAGGTATGTCATACACACAATTCATATACCAATACTAAGTAATCACACATCTTAGTAATCCCGTAGTTTAATAGTAGTACATATCGCATTCTCATACTAACTTATAATTATCACAATTTACACTATACCGGTTTATAATCATACGCGCCATAATTCATTCTCACGTCGTAGTAGACACTCACGTCTCAACCCAAACCGTCCATTTAATATAACTCTCGTATATAATTTACTCCTCATAATAACCCAAAAGTCCCAAATCCATCAATACATCATCAAGGAATGTTAACTCTACCCTCGGACAAGTTTTCGGGACTCCAAAAATCAAAACAGTCCAAAAAGAACCAAACTGTCAACTCGTTAGAAGTCTCGTTCGAACGAGGCTGTTCGAATGAGATTGGACTGTCAGCTCGTTAGAAGTCTCGTTCGAACGAGGCTGTTCGAACGAGATCCCAGTTCGTTCGAACGAACTATTCCTTATAACGATATCTCGTTCGAACGGGATATCGAACGAAATCCCTTCTCGTTAGCAGCGACTGGTCAACTCGTTCGAACGAGTTCGTTCGAACGACCTGGGTAGGGGCTTCTAACGAGCTACCAGATTCGGCCCAGATTTTTCCCCAATTCATTTTTCATCCATTTTAACACCTCAAATCTTCTAAACTAAGTCCCAACAATCGTTTAAAGGTCTATAATCAATACTAAACATATATAGTCACATCCTAACGTGTTTTTAAGGGATCAATCCACCCTAACATCAATTAAATTTACAAATTTCTACCCTTTTTCCCAATATCTCAAGAACATGAACCCTAACTTTATATCATCATCAAATCCCAGAATTTAATTCATTTTAATTTCTCCTAATCACAGTTATTATGAGAGAAATCATCTACCTATCATTCTACATGCAATTCTCTTCAAAATTTTCAAGTTCTAAACTCCAACTACATGGGTTTTCATTCAATCTTTCAAGAACAATCAAAATTCTTCAATTTCTAACATGGAAAAGACATTCTCTGAATTTAAATGGAATAAAGTCACTTGCCTTGATTGTCTCTGAGTTTGGTGTAGGTTTGGTAGAACTTTTCTGCAGAATTTCTTCTCTCCAAGCTCCTTCTCCAATGGTGGCTTAAGGTGACTAGGGTTTGATTTGGGGAACTTAGAAAACCTAAATGATAACCTACGTAGCCTTCTAGGTTAATATGGGTTGGTTATGGGCTTAGTGGGTCAAATCCACATCAGATTTAATTAACCAATTTTCGTCACTTTTAATTCCTCAAAATGTAAAATTACCAAAATACCCTTTAAGTTGCCGGTATGGCCTAAAAATACCCCGGGACCCAAACTATACCCCCGGCTAGTGTTTTCTGACTATCTCGACCCTTCCGAACGCGTTGGCACACTCAAAACGACCATACAGATTATAGATTTTAAATTCATTTTTATTATCAAAATATTACACCGTGACGCGGCGGTCCCACGCGTCTCAATAAAATTTCCAAATTGCCGTATATAAATCTCACGACAAATTTCATAATTCCAAATTCAAATATAATCATATATGCACATAATCAAATACCAACTCGCATCTCATTAATATTTATAACCCGGATTAATTTCCAATTAATACGCATTTAATTAATTAATCCCAAAAATAAATATAGCCAAAAGTACGGGGTATTACAGCGGGGTGTCACGGATGGTATCAGAGCATCCAGTTTTAGTCTCCTTAAGATCTTTGCATCTTTACTACATTTCAACGTAGCGCTCTTTGATATAGAGCCCTATTATAGGATTGTTGTTTTCCTCTTCGTACGCATGTCTACGTTCTCTTGCTAATAAGAATAATTTATACGGATCATATGCGAGTTCTATTGGGTTTGGTACATTGAATAATATAGGACGACCAGTGAGGCCCATTATAAAGACTGTAGGAGGAGGGGCTCAACAGAAGCTATAAAGTATTTTAGGAATGGTGGTGGTGATAGAAGTCACCATGATTATTTCTCAGGAAAATGAAGAGGGGATAATCACTCGAGTGCAGTAGCATCCCCAAGCACTATACTATATAACACTAGTGAAAATGCACACTCACCCAACTTAGTCGGTAGGGGGAAGTCGGAGGAGCTCTCTCGAAGAGCCACCAACAAGGATTCGAGTAAAAAGAGGAAGTGCGATGGGCCAATGGAAGGATATAACTCAAAGGCAGTTGAGTATAGTGATGTGCAGAGGCACCCAAGGTTTAAATTTTGGTGTAAATTTTTGCTTGTAGGATAAGGGTGTCCATAATAGGAGATAGTCACCACATATAAGGAAGTAGATAAGGAATTAATCGAGAAGTTTTGGGCATGACCTAACCACAAGTTCTTTCATTTGCTGCTTAGACGGAGTTGCGAAGAAAGTCTATGGACTTTTCACGAGAGGGACAAACAGAGGTTGATTTTGATGAAGAATTTATTAATGTAAGTGAACTTCGTACCCGAGGAGATAGGTAGTGGAGAGGAAGGTCTTGAAAGGTGAGGATGGACTCGCGAGTTGGAGTCCCTAGTATTTATGGGAAGTCGATCTTAGATGACTTATGCACATGGCATATATGATTCACTTTTACAAATTTATATCAACGCTTCCATGGGAACGGAGACAAAAGGGTTGGAGAGAATAATCATAAGGGGCGGACTAAAGGTAATTGGTGATAGTAATGCACAATGGAGGGATGCCCAATAGGGGATCCATTTAAATGATGTAGATCAATGGAAATCCTATCGAGTGACAATGGATTCAATTAGGTCTTCTAAGAACAATAGTGTGTTCCCCAGTGCCAATAAAGTAAAAGGAACATCGAGGGTAGCAATCGGGGCCAAGACTACTAGGTCCGAGAGAAGGGAAATCCTGATATGGCCAGTGGTGCCAGAGATAGGGAAATAACACCAAGAGGTGTCTTATGTATGCAGTGTATGTCCACATGAATCGACCTTATCTGCAACGAGTTAGGGGAAATGAGTAGGATGTCCAGCAGGGAAATAGTTATGAAAGTTTTGGGGTCGGTATGGATGATAGTGTTATGTCCAGAAAGCATTTGGACCGCCAGTGCTACTGATAATTAAAATTGTGAGTTATATCCTAGGGTAAATGGGGTGTGTTTGTGTGACACGAGCGAGTCACAAATTTTATTAGCATTAAATTCGTGTGTGAGATGGTACTAGTGAGTGTATTGTTAGTATTACTATTATGTGCCTATATTTTTACTATTTAATACGGGGTTTTTTCTCCCATTTGTAGGAAAGTGAGTATCATCACTGAGAGGATATATTTTAGTGGGTTATCTCATTACGAGAGATGATATTAGATTATGACGTTGTCCTGGGTATGTGTTGGTTAGCGATGGGATGAGAGATGGTGGGTTGTTATAGCAAGGTTATCATGTTCGCTATTCCAGGGTTGGATATGTTGATTAGTAATGTGTCAACTGGAAGAAATTTGAGCTCGCATTTATATTATATCATAGAAGAGACTTCAGAGGTTATAGTTGTTTCATTATAATTGATCCCAATGTGTCAGACTGTACTGATATGATTCGGGGTAGCATGTCTAGGATGGGTTAGATAACATACGTTAGGTGTGCACATTAGTTGAGAGGTAAGGACCATAAGTAAGGTTTATTATATGCCCAAAGTGTACCCTCGTACTCAGGGTCACTAACCTCAGCTTACCTCACAGCCGAGTTTCCAGGAAGCACACAATAACCATAAAAAAGGTCATCCTCCTCAAGGTCGGATCCACATTGTACAACATCGGTTGGCCAGCAGCTGAGGTCAACAGCCTCTTATGGGTTCAAGTTATTGCCATCAGCATCTTATAGGATCAACCTCAGCTGGGCAACAGCCGACACTGGACCCAACCTCATACCTAATCTCAGCTAATCATTCAGGCCGAGGTCATACTTATGATTGGCAGGACAATGAAACTATAATACTTCCCAACATCGTACTCGGCTAGGCAGAGGTTCCAACAGATGATGTCACAAGTCCAAGCACATAGAAGACTTGGAGCACATGGGCAAATCAGTTATAACCAAATCATTCCCCTGACGTGAGGGATTATTTGGTCACCATGCCTTACATATGGCACATCCAAGTGTCCATCTGTGATTAGTATATTCAACGCACATATGCTCATGGAATGATTGGGGGTACACAACACCCCCTAAGCACTTTAAATACATGTCTTCTCCTACCTTGGAGGGGGGATCAACGATTGTGACCCTAGCCAAAATCTCTGTTTGTATATATAGTAGAGAGAGAAAGTGAGAGATTGCATCACAGGCCATTAGTGCCCTCATTCTAATGAAATTTACTCACTCACTCTCAGTGGACATAGGCCAGATTGGCTGAACCACTTATATAATAGTGTATCTCCTCTTCTCCTCATCCCCTTCTACTAGATAGTTACTCTTATGTTGCCAATGTTATTGCTAGCTTGAGCTTATCAACACCTCATCTAGTGGTGCTATTTATAGCATCATCAATTTGGCTCCTCTTGTGGGAACGAGAGGCTATATCTCTTCCTTCTTGAAGCTTAGCCTCATAGGAAACTCTGGTGGTGCACCGGTCCTCCCCCATCGCGTGGAGTTTTTTCACCATTGAAAGAGATCCTTAAAGGTATCAAGCTCTCTAGTGTTTTCATTTATAAGATCTCTAGTCTTCTTGCATGGCACTAGAGTTACCACCTCCCCCATCTGGTGTTGAAGGGCCTAGTTCCATCCAAGCACAACCCCATTCCGAGATAGCTGAGGTGGTGACAACCTTGAAGTCCTTAGCCGCTACTCAACAAGTGATGCAGGAGCAATTTTATCAACTTAGCCAGATTATATTGATGATACCACCTGGGGTCTCGCCGAAGATAATTACTCTGACAGCTTCTTAGAGATAGCATGAGTCCAGGGGACCACCCCTGGAACCGCAAAAAGACCTACCTCCTTCGCAACGACGGAGGGATATTGCTGACCCTAGGCGTTTATGCCTGGGGAGGAAAGTAAACCATTGCCTGGAGGATAGGTAAGATGATATAGATGCAGATGACGCTCGAGCTGACTGTTGGGTGCCATATGAGGTCTCAAACAACACTATACGTCCTATCCAGCAGAGCTAAGTTCACGATGAAAGATGAGACTGCGATGACCATCAAAGAGGTTCAACTTTTTATTATTTAAGTAGAGGGCCGGACTTCGAAAGACTCGACTCAATTAATGAACTACGTGAAAGGCTGTCCAGGTCAAGAAGCATCACTGGCTCATGAAGAGAGGGTGGTGACTGTCGGCCCCATCATGTCCGACCCCCACATGTTCGAGATTGTGGTCAGGGGGAGGGCAACAACCGA
The DNA here is from genome assembly GCA_949130495.1 of Sambucus nigra. Classification (NCBI taxonomy): domain Eukaryota; kingdom Viridiplantae; phylum Streptophyta; class Magnoliopsida; order Dipsacales; family Adoxaceae; genus Sambucus; species Sambucus nigra. The sequence continues at coordinate 342,155,268 of OX422207.1, read as the reverse complement.
CATTGTGCAGCAGCTGAGGAACCCTCAGCCCACCCTTTAGAGGTGATTGGGGAAAACCTCGTCCAGGCCAATGTTGCTAAGACCTGGATCAACTCTATTCAAAGGCTGGAAAAGAAGATATGGGATCTCATAAAGAGCCGAGACCTATTATAGAGGGGGTACTCAGAGGGCTCACCATTTGTGGCAAGGATTGTCAACTTCCTAACCCCTGCCAAATTTAAACCTCCAGTAGTGTCTCCCAAGTACGATGGAAGTATCAACCCAGTCCATCATACTGAAATGTATCAGTTTGCAGCAGACATTTATTAAATCTCTAATGAGATGAGGTACCGAGATTTCTCAAGCACTTTAACTGGGGTTTCACATAACTGGTTCACTTCTCTCCCTAAAAAATTAATTGATAATTTTAAAGGTTTGACCAAGCGGTTCATTCACAACTTCTGTTTTAGGGTAAGGCCTCAGAAGAAGACGAACTATTTTCTTTATGTAAAGCAAGGGAAGAATGAAATCCACAGAGACTATATTACAAGGTTTAACAAGGAAAAATTATAGGTAGAGGACTATGAAGAGAGTATAGTCATGATAACCCTCATTAGCGGACTTCAGAAAGGAAAGCTACTCTAGAAGCTTGCTGAAGACCCTCCTAAGTCTATGGCCGAGCCGTTGGCAAGGTAATGAACACAGAGGAAGTAATGGCTGCGAAATATGAGGATGAAAATGGAAGTAGCAGTGGGAAGTTCCAGAAGAAAAAGGATGGAAAGAAGAGGGTTGCGGACGACAAGTTTGCATACTATACTCCTTTAACTGTGAGTTGTGAACACATCCTCAATGAGATAAAGAATGACATGTCTCTGAGATGGCCAGAGAAGCTGAGGGTTCCTCCACACAAGAAAAATAAGAAATTATGGTGCGAGTTCCATCAAGACAATGACTATATAACTGACAAATGTTTCGCCCTAAAGGACGAGATTAAAAAAATGCTGAAGTCTGGAAAGCTGAGAAAGTACGTGGATGATAGAGCCTCAAAGGGTGGTCGAGCCGACTCTAGGAAGAAAAGAAATGATAAATATCGAGAAGACGCCCCTGCTAGGAAAGATGATGCCTCCGATGATGATGATGATAACCCTGACCTACCACCAAAGGACGATAATGTCCCAATAAAGAGAGTAAACATTATCTATTTTGGTGTGAGCACTATCTGCGGGGGACTAAAAGGGGGTGTCTCAGTGGTAGCTGATCGCAAGGCTCATTTGGCAGAGGCAAAAGAAGTGACCAAAGACGAAGTTATAAACTTGGCTTCAATAAAGTTTAAACTTGAGAAAAGAAAGAAGGTGGACATGGACACACTCGTAGTCAGCTTCTCCGGACTTGATTTCAAGGGTTTATTAGCTTCCCATGATGACCCTCTAGTCATCACCATGAGGGTGCATGGATGTGAAGTTTAGAGGATCCTTATGGATGGGGGCAGTTCTGTAGACGTTATATTTTGGCCTTGTTTCAAGAGCTTGGGCCTCAGCCGAGAAAGGCTTGTCCCTTATCATAACCCCTTGATTGGTTTCAATGAGGAGAAGGTTCATACATTGGGAATGTATGAAATAGACGTGATAATGGGAGATTAATGGCCTAAAAGGTTGACAAAAAAATCAATTTCTTTGTGATGGATGAAAATGTCTTCTCAACATACAACCTCATAATGGGATGAGTAGCCCTCAAGGAATTTTACGTCATGCCTTTAACGGTCCACCATATGCTAAAATTATCGACTCCCTATGGTGTAGGGTAATTGCAAGGTGATACGTCAACATGTGAATGCTACTTCAACTCTGTAGGAGAGAGAGAAGCTCATAAGAGGGAAACAACCACGTACAATATAGACACCCTTGATCGCAGAGACGAAACAAAGCAAAAAAAGGAGAGGTTGCGGAGGAGGTAGAATCCATCATCCTCAATGAGGACGAGCTGAAAAAAAAACCTCGAAGTCAAGAAAGCCCTAAAGCCTCAGATCAAGGAGGAGCTAGTGAAGCTGTTAAGGAAGAGACAAAGTATCTTTACCTAGAGCCATGCAAACATGCCAGGTATTGATCCTGAGATTATGTGTCATAAACTCAATATTATAGAGGATGCCAAGACCATTAAGTATAAAAGAATGATATATTTAAGTGATAAGTACAAAGTCATCAGAGATGAGGTTCGAAAGATCGAAGAGGTTGAGTTTATTAGATAAGTCATATACCCTGAGTGGCTGTCTAATGCGATCATAGTGCCTAAAGATAATGGGAAGTGGAGGATGTGTGTGGACTTCACCGATTTAAACAAGTATTTCCTAAAGGACAGTTTTCCCTTGCCTCGTACTGATCATATAGTGGATGCCACAGTAGGACATGAGCTCATGAGCTTCATGGATGCATATTTCGGGTATAATCAGGTCTTCATAGACTCGGCAGACTCAAAGAAGACAACCTTCATTACAGACAAAGGGACTTATTGCTACAAGGTCATTATTTTCGAACTAAAGAATGCAGGGGCTAATTACCAACGTCTTGTAAATAAGATGTTCGAGGATCAGATAGGTAAAACCATGTAAGTCTACATTGATGACATGCTGACAAAAAGTCTGAGGGCCGACACTCATGTGGTCGACCTCGAAAGAAGTTTTGATACCATGGACAAATACAGAATGAAGCTCAACCCGACCAAATGTGTCTTTAGGGTCGGAGGTATAAAGTTTTTGGGCTTCATCGTTAACCAAAGGGGAATAGAGGCTAACCCTAAGAAGATTAATGCTTTACTAGAAATGAAGACACCCAAAACCATCAAAGACATTCAGAGGTTAACAGGACGAGTGGCTACACTTAACATGTTTGTCTATAGAGAAATAGATAAATGTCTTCCCTTTTTCAAATTTCTTAGAAAAGCCTTTGAATGGAATGAGGAATGTGACAAAGATTTTAAAGATCTTAAGTCCTACCTCGAATCCCCTCTACTCCTATCTCGGCCAATTCAGGGTGAGAAGCTGTATGTATATTTAGCTGTCTCAGAGTCATCCATTAGCGTTGCAATAGTAAAAGAAGAGGATGGGGTGCAGAGACTTGTGTACTTCAATAGCCAGGCACTCCAAGGGTCGTAGCAGAAGTACTCGCGGATGGAAAATTTAGCCTATGCTTTGATATACGCTTTTAGGAAAATGATGCCATACTTCCAGGCTCACTCTATGGCCGTACTCACTGATTCCCCACTCAGGCAGGTCCTCTATAAGCCTGAGAAGTCAGGAAGGTTAATGACCTGGGAAATTGCGTTGGGGGAGTATGATATTATTTATCAACTTAGGGTTTCCATAAAGGTACAAGAACTCACAAATTTTGTGGCCGAGTTTACCTGGGATGAGGCCGAAGTTGAGAAGATCCATGAGGCCACAGATGAGCCAGTAGAGAGGAACGTTAGTCGAACCTCAGACGAGGCTAAGAAAAGTACATCTAGATAAAGAACAGTTGAGAATGAATAATAGAGATACCTCTTCAGGTAGGGTATCCTATCAGAGGGAAACTTCTCTTTAAATGAATCCATCTGGAACCTCTTCGTTGATGGGTCGTCCTGTAAAGAGAAAGTGAAGCAGGGTTGATAGTGTCAGCACCAGATAGTACAGATATTGATTATGCACTGAGGTTCAACTTTAAAGCCTCCAACAATGAGTCAGAGTATGAGGCATTGATAGCAGGTCTCTCTTTGGCAAGAGCCCTAAGTATCGGTCAACTCCTAGTCCACAATGACTTAAGATTGGTTGTGAACCAAATCCTAGGGGTGTATGAAGCCAAAGATAAAAGGATGGACAAATATCTGAAGAAGGTGAGATCGATGATAGAAGGATTTAAAGAGATAAAAATAAAGAGGATACCTCGACTGGACAACAGCTGAGCTGATGCACTCACGAGGTTGGCCTCAGTAATAAGAACTGATATAAAGAGAGTAGTGCTAGTCGAGATTCTGCTCAAGTCGACCATTGAAGAGGAAGAAGTTTCTAAAACTTGTCTAAATATGAATATGTGAGCCTCGTGGATGGAACCTCTTATCAGATACATCAGAAAGGGAGAATTTCCATAATCAAAGCTATAGAGGAGAAAGCTAAGGTTTAGGGCTGCTAAATTCTCTATTGTGGGAGATGTCCTGTATAAAAAAGGATTCCTACTCCCTCTCCTTAGATGTGTGCATCCTTTAGAGGTTCCATACGTCTTGCGAGATGTTCATGAGGGCGCTTGTTCAAGCCACATTGGAGGACGACCATTGGCTAAAAGGATAATCGCTCAGGAGTACTGGTGGCCGACCTTGGCCAAAGATGCAGCTACGTATGTAAAAAAAAGTGATAAGTGCTAGAGGTTCTCCACCATCCCTCATAAGCCTCACCAACCTCTGACTTTTATCATCTCCCCTTGGACATTTGTAGTGTGGGGCATTGATTTGGTAGGACCCTTGCCAAGGGTTGTAAACAACTATCGGTACTTAATCATGGTAAACAACTATCGGTACTTAATCATGGTAATCATGTAAACAACTATCACCAAATTATGAGCCAATTATCACAATCACTGAGCAGAAAACCTTCTAGTTCATCTGAAAGAACATCATATTCAGGTATAGCCTTACAAACTCCCTCATCTCAAACAATAGAACCCAATTCAATAATGTTTCCTTAGAAAAGTATTATAAAAGATTAGGGATCAAGCAATTTTTCTCTTCTCCTGGCCGACCCTGGGCAAATGGTCAGAATGAGGTCACAAATTGAATAATCCTTGATGGGATAAAAAAAATTTGGAAGAGGCCAAAGGAAGATGGATAGAAGAGATATACGATGTGCTTCGGGCTTACAGGATGACAGTGAGGACACCCATAGGGGAAACTCCATTTATGTTAGCCCATGGCTCAAAGGCCATCATCCCGACAGAGATAGGGCTTCCCACTCATAGAATTCAGACGTATGACCCTCACAAGAATGGACAAGAGAGACGACTTGACCTTGATTTAATTGAGGAAAGAAGAGAAGATGCTGAGATAAGACAAGAAGCCTATCAATAAAGAACTGCAAGGTTCTACAATCAGAGGGTGAAATCAGGGTCGATAGCTATGGGAGATCTGGTCCTGAAGAAGACGTGGCAGAAACCTAATAAGCTCCATCCGAATTGGCATGGTCCTTACAGGGTAATTAATGAGGTTGTACCTGGTACCTATCGGCTAGAAAATCTAGAAGGGGAGCCATTTTCAAACCCTTGGAAGGCCAACCACTTGAAGAAATATTACTTATGATGTTGTCGTTGTTTTTATCTTGTAATACATATATCAATTGATACAAAAGACATAAGAGAGAGTATGAATGAGAAACATCAAAGTTCTGTCAATAACTTTTTTCCAATGTATATGTTTAAATATCATTTATTTGGTGAAATTATGAGGGTAAACATCATAATTTGGTGACCTCAGACCTTTAACATCATTTATTTGGTGAAATTATGAGGTGAAACATCATTGATTTGGTGACCTCTAACCTTAAACATCATTTATTTGGTGAAAATATGAGATTTAACACCACAATTTGGTGACCTTAGACCTTTAACATCATTAGTTTGGTGAAAATATGAGGGTAAGCACCATAATTTGGTGACCTCAGACCTTAAAGGTCATTCATTTCGTGAAATTATGAGGGTGAACACCATAATTTCATGAGCTCATTCCTTAAACATCATTTATTTGGTGACCTCAGACCTTTACATCATTGGTTTGGTGAAAATAAGAGGTGGGATAAGGCTTGGCGAAAGTTGCAAATACAAAACCAAGTGTTAGACATAAGGAGCAAGTACAGGAAAAAGGCAACAATACATCTAAGAATTACTTACCCCCATTATGGTACCAAAAAGGGTAATTGTAGTCAGGGGTCTTGTCAGTGCAGCGGGAAGGAGACTGTTAGCTATCAGATATGCCACTTCCACCTAAAATATCCCAACATATCAGAATGATAAACAAAGCAATGGGACAAGGAAAAGACATGAGACTTGATAAGAAATTTACCTCAGGGGGACTCTCCCCGACCACAACGATGGGCACAGGGACCTCTTGCTTGGATGGTAATTCAAAAGAGGCTGGAGTAGTTGCCTCTGGTTGGGCAGATATTCCAATAGATCCAACGATAGCAGCTCCCACAGCATCTTCTTTGGCCCATTATGAGGATAAACGGTGAGATTAGGTAAGACCTATCATGGGGAACGAGGAGGAGTAGTATTGTCTTGAGAGACACCAAAATTCCCCCCCATAAAATGGCTCACGAGGAACCAGGGGAACCAGGGGGACTGGGCCTTTCTTCAACTCCATGCACCAAAGTTATCAAAGAAATAAGCAAATGCAGCTTGCCTTAAGAAAAGGGGAACAAGAACAAAATATGCACACATACCTCAGATCCGGAGGGAGAACGAGAAGGTATAACCACTGGTGAAGGTGGAGAGGAGGAAGCAATAAAGGGAGCTGAGGATGGAGGTATCTCGGCTGTTCGTTTCTTCTGGAACTTAGTGCCCAGAGTTTTCTTCCTTACGCCCGTTGCATCAGCACCTTGAGGTACCCTCGACCTTTTCCTCCTCTTTGTCGTTGGCTCAGTTGGATCAACCCCGATCGTGGGAAAGTCAGTCGAAGGAGGAACGACGATAGCGTGCCATTGAAACTCATCATTTATTCTTTCGATCTCAGCTTGAACCTACCACCTCATCTCTTCACTTACCTCTGCATACATATGAGGGGTAATGGAGGTAATAGGGAATGCCTCCGAAGGATTTTGTGCTTGAGCTTTGGACTTGGACTTTGAGGACTTGGATTTTGAGGAAACCCCACTTTTGGACTTCTTGGTCTTTTTAGTAGGTGGCTGAGAAGGCCCTTCCCCTGTTGCCGCATCGACCAAAGGGGCAGGTGGTTTGGGGGTTACAGTGGCCTTGGGCTTAGGCGTGGTAGTGGGGATCTTGGGGCAGTGTGGAGAAAGTTTAGTAAGAGGTACCTTGGGGTTCTATCTTAGAGGGAACTCAATCCCAAGAACATAATTACCTTTTAACCCTAACTCTAAGGTAGAAACTTAAAGAACTGGAAATTTGGGTCAATCGTCTCAGCCAGTACTTTATTATAAATAGAGGGGTCACATCCCCTTGACTTGTGATGTTGGGGATGGTGACTCGCCCAGCCATGGTAGAACTCACTCCCCACGCAGCAGTTGAGGAGAATAGGGAACATGCCTCTCTAAAAGAGACCTTGGGGTTAGATGATTAAAAAACTGGGCGAGGATCCCCTTGATCAAAACCAAACTAATGGTTGCATCGATTAGGATTGTAGTGCTCGCTAGTGTATCCCCACTCGGTGTAAGAGGATAGGTATCATGGCGAAAACAAAAGGACCATAGCTAGTGAAGGGTCTTAAATAATGAGTTCCAGAGTAGTTTCCCGGACCACTCTTGTTTCATATTTGAAAAAACCACAAGTGTAGAGAAAGATATCCTCTTTATAGGGCCTCATCACAAAATTCAAAAAATCATCAATAATAGAGGTCTAGTCCTTTCGGCTTTGTCTCTTGTGATAAATAAAGGAGCGTGGGGGCAGAATTGTTTCCCCCGAAGGAGGCCGGTTGATGTTGGCTACTACGGTGAGGAAACGTACATAGAGGAAGCATGTTAGGAGGACATAGTTGGAAAAGTTGGCCAGGTTATAACGACCCAGAGATCGTTCCATGTCAAAAAGGGTTCTATCAAGCCATGTGTAGAGGGATACCAAGGCGATTGCAGCCAGAGGAAGATTGATACCCCGGGCCAAATAGAGGGATATATTGATGAGGTCCCTTCAAGGTTGGTCATTGGGTTTACCTGTTAAAATAAATGAGAAAGAATAACAAGGACGTTGACAGGAAGTTCAGCGATGTACCTTGATCGGGGGCAACCTCAGAGGAACTACCTTCAGAAGGATCCTTGAAGAAATAGTTGATAAGGGGAGTGAAGGTAGACTTGTTTGAAGTATAGAAGCACTTTCGATATATACAGTCTAACTCCAAATGGTCAGTAGTATCTTGGGCATCTAGGGCTTCATCAGAATAGGGCTCATGGCCTAGGATCTCGCACACGTCCTCCAACATTATTATAAACTCGCCCACGTAATAATGAACGTATGAATGGTAACGTTCCAGCGAGATATCATAATGGGAAGGGCAGCATTATTCTTGGACAGGGTGAACTCACCAAACCACTTGGCTCGATAAAGATCAATTTTGATGAGAGTATCAACATAGGAACTCTGCATATGGGAGTTCCAGGCTACAAAGTGAGCAGGAGATCCCCAGGACCTTCGAAGTCGATATGGGACCACAGGAAGTCCCCTCACTCAAGATGACATTGGAGACTCCCCTCTAGAGGTAGAAAGCCCCAGTCATCAACACTTACATCTTCATCACCAAGCGTCAGGGAATCACACTTGGCATTAAAAATTCAAGTCTTACAAAACCCAGCAAATTCATCACCCTTACCGAATATAAGGTACCGATGGTAGAATCATAGCTGGTCCTGACGGGCAGCAGTCAAGGAGGTGGCAGTAGGGTGGTGGCAACGGGGGTGGAAAATGGAGCACTGGTGGCATAAGTGGTGGGGTTGCTTGAGGAGGCCATTGCAGACAACAATGAAGTACGAAAAAATAAGCTCGGTAAAAGAAGGATTGGTAATGAAGATGGAGAAGCACAACCACAAGTGGTGGCGTAAAAGATGAGAGAATGAAGAAACTAGGTAAGAGCTTGGTAAACAATGGAGTTCGCACAGAGTTCTCTCTCTACAGAAGATATGATCTTGAAGAAGATGAAGGAAAGATAAGGGGTTTTGAAAAAGAGACATTTGAAATCTTTTAAGGAACTCGTCTGTTTAGTTTCCCATGACCACACGTGCAAGGCCGCCTATAATAATTTCAAATGAACATGTGGCACTTCGGTAAGTGTTTTGATAGCTGAGAAGACAACGCCACATCATTTATGAAGTAACGCATGGGGATTAGAAATGGTTGGCTTCTTCAGCAAGTTTTAGTTTTGGTGCCAGAATTTTTGTTAGACATATCCAATAACTCCCAATGAAAAAGATGTCCCAACGGTCCAAAAAAGCTACGATGACCTCTCGCTACAAGCCCAAACATTGTTCAAATGGTGACTCGGCTACATAGGGGAGAATTTATACTTTTTCGAACATAGCGAAACATTACAAGGGATAATTTCACTTACCAAGAGTCAAAACGAGCATTTGATAAGGTTAGCAGGCCTTTCGAGAGAATTTCAAATAATAAAGTGTGACATCCCGCACAATTAAATATCGGGTGGTCAGTCCTTTATAAAATTTATAACAGAATGTTTGGTCGGTTCTTAGTATCACTGTCAAAAACTTAAATCCAGTTAATTACCTAACATTTAATTAAGCTAGTGTCAAAATGTTATCCAATTAAACTTGAAAACATGTAATTATAAACCATACATAGGAATTTAATGCTGACTGAATCAATTACTGAATAATTAAGACTGAATGAAAACCTCCAGTTCAAAGTCACAAACCAAACCATAAAAATACTCAATCCAACTGAAAAGAACTACAAAGGAAACTGAGTAAAACTCAGCTAATGAGAATGGGCGACACATGCCTGAACTAAGATATCTGAACTAGGAACCGAATGAACTGAGAGAAGTGTCTAATCTCAATGACCCGTAACTTCCATGACAGCTGCAGCTCAGCAAACCATCCAAGTATCTAGAACCGATGTCCTTGTGGCTGGGAACCTGTACTAATACATATATATATAGCAAAAGAGAGAAGAAATGCAAGAGACGGGTTAGAGCCCGATGTTTTTAAAAGATTTATTAGCAAGTATTTAAAACTGCATTAAAGCAAGTATCATATGCATGTTAGTTCGAACTCTCACATGAGATTCTCACCTCTCGACTAGTGTGCATGCCTAACGTACATCTAATCCAACGTAGCCATCTGACACACTCTTAATTAGGAAAAGGCTTATCCTACTAGTTACCCCTCGTAGTAGTATACCGTATTTGATCTCGACATTTATCATTTTAACATTATGAACCCGAAGCCCTCACGATATGACAGAACGATGCCACCAAGCGCGAAAGAGTATCGACACTTCTTCGCTCGTGGGCGTGGGAGGACGTTGCATTGATGACTCCCAAAAGCCTCAATTTTCCGATGTGGATTGAAAGGAAGTTGTGGATGGCGAAAGCAAGAGGGACAGGTGGTTCGACCACTTGTCTGGGCTCTGAGAAAACAATTGCAGAAAATGGGGGTAAGCTAAGGCGGTACCTTGTAGGACCTCGATCCGCCTACTCGGGTCTTGTATGGATATGCAGGAAGGGGTGCTCCTAGGTGTGTACCGGTTAGGCTTGGTTTATTTTTCCAGAAAATTGCTTCCCAGACATTATAGCCTCCAACTGATTCAGCTTTGATAAAACCAATTCATTCCAAGGCAAACAAAGAGGTATTTCCTTTTGTCGTTCAGTCCTTCTCTCCCAGAACGTCTCACTCGAAAGAAGGATCCTCAAGGCCGATTAGCAAGTCGACCAACTCGTTCACGTTCATTCGACCTACTCTTAAGATAAGACTGTTCCCCTTTAGCATCCCTCTTGCTCTTTCTATCAAACAAGTGAAGTATTTACTATTTACCTTACCAAAGATTTCACTATCTTAATAATCTGATATTATCTCATTTTAGGTGTACCAAAAGCATACATATATATATTTCACTATTATATATGTATTAACCCTATCTTAATAGCCTTCAAATATCACATTGTAAGTATAACACAAGTATATATAAATATCTACCACTATTATATATATACTAACACAGTACCCCAAGGATATACCTGTAGTGCATTGCATACTCTGCTATCATTTCCCAGTACATCTCGTACTCAAAAGAGGACTATCGGTACGAAATTCTCCCACGAACAATATAAACAAATCACACGTATTGGCGGCGAACATAGTTCACATACCTATGGGTCACGCACATGCCCTTGCTCCCATAGTCAGCGACTAATCAACTCACAAATAAGTCTTCACAGTCCTATGTTCTCAGATACAAGTCAAATATCCCCCCGAAGGTCACTCGGGATAAGACTGTTTCTACACAACCCCCTGCGATAGCAAGCAACTAGGTATGTCATACACATAATATCAAATATAGGTATACAAATAACCCATCAAATCAAATGGTATACACACAACCAAATATCATATTCCAACGTAGTATTACCATCAATAAATACTATCAACGTATTTTTAAATCACGATATTCCCTCTCTGGTAATATATATAAGGATAATATATCACCCGAAAATCCTTAATACATTATCATAAGAAGTCCCAAAAGTAACCACTAATTTTTATTCTTATAAGTTCCATATCGTTAGAACTAATATCATAAGTATTTATCACTTAATACTCTAGACGCAGTTACAATTATGATTATCTCTCTCTCGCAATCTTCAAGGTAAATTCATCGTTGCAAATATTTGAATCATTATACCTAAACAACTCCCAATAATTTTGCACTATTTTGGGTTCATCGAACACTAATTTTTCTCACTCAAATTGACTGTTTACACAAATAGGGTCAAAATAGGAAATTCTCTAAAAATTAGAAATCTCGCTCGAACCAGAATGGATCTCGCTCGAACGACTTCCACGTGTTGGTCAAACGACTTCGCGCGACAACCAATCTCACTCGAACGACTTCGAGCGACATCTCGCGACCTGGGTTGTTTTGTCTTTAACCTTAGACAACCTCGTTTTTCACCATTTTTCAACCCTAAAACCTCTAAAGATTAAGCCCAAACTTCTAACAATCAATACAAAATAGTATTCTAACATGTATATTAGATTTTCCATAATCTAACATCATTAAATTGTCACCAATCACCCATAAAATTTGAAATCCCCAATTTTATTGTCAAGAACCCCAGTTCATAAATTAATATGCATAACTTCTAAATTAAGCCCAGATTGGTTCATAAAAATCACTCTAAATTCATAGGCATCATCCTATCTACATATGGTATTCAAATTCTTATCAAATCAGCTCTAGTTCTCTAATTTAACCCAAATTAACTTTCATAACAAAGGTTTATTAACCTAGACTAACATGAACATAATTATCGCTAAAGAAAGCAAGAAATAAACACTTGCCTCGATTTCAAAGGTGTGATCCATTGGTGTTGTTGGTATGGATGCGTTCCTCGCGTTCTGATCTACACAATGGTGGTGGTGGTTGTGCAAGGTCGTGAACATAACTTCTCCTCCTTTGGAATTTGCTCTCCCTCACCCACTGTGGCTCTCTCTTGATTTTGGTGTAACTTAACCCTAATTGTCCCCAATTAGCTGATATATTATTTCTCCAATTTTCATCCATTTAATTCCTCCAAAAATCTAAATTACAAAACTACCCCTACAGGGTGCCGGCTGGGCCTAAAAATATCCCGGAGTCCAAATAAAAAACTCGGGTAGAGTTTTTTGACTATATCGACCCCTCTGGACTCAATGGCGCACTCGAAATGATCATACGAGTTACTTTAAATAATCTACCTTTTTATTCCACTTAAATAGTCCTGACACGACTCACACGCGTGTCCTAACTTAATATACCAAACTGTCGTATTTATCTCTCATGGCAAGTTATATAAATCGCCATTCCATATTACTTATTCTCACACTAATATTACTAATTACTAACTTCTTGTCATGCTAGTAAATATTCAATTTTAATCCGAATTAATAATTAATTCTCACATTTTAATTTAATTAATCCAACAATAATTATCAATCACATAATTATTTAAATCTTAAAAAATACGGGGTGTTATATAAAGTTAGGACGGTTGAAGCTTAGTATAAGGAAAAAGTGGCGATTTCCCTTCGTCAAAGCGCCAATAAGCTGTAGCGCTTCGGTTCAGGTACATCGGAGAAAATTTTACTTTTTTCTGGAGATTCTAACGCGGTGGTTCTAACGAAGGAAAGGATGCCAAATTTTTTTTCTTCTACTCATAGAGGAGGTTCATCGGATTGAGAAGTTTTCATGCGGAAATTTCTTATTCCTACAATAAATCTCTCCACAAATGGGAAAATGTAGAGGGGGCTTGAAGGTAATCCTAAGATTAGTAATAATTCCCCTATTTTCAACAGTATCTGGGGTTAAGGCAGCTTAGCATGGAAACTCAACGAGGCAGCTCAGTGTGGCAACTCATATTTTAGTTTGTTGTATTACTTTGCCATATTTTATCTTTGTTTCTATTGACTATAAGCTATAATGGTTATAATGATGTAACGAGAATAATAGTGAGTTTTAGTGTGAGGTCAAACAGTACTCGCGAGAGACCAGACTTGGCAGGTCCTGGGAGATCTTTCATGATCAATCGAATAACCTCGCCGTGGGATTTTTGGAGGGACTTGGTTTGGAGGATTGAAAAGTGAGGCAACGTTGGGGCTTGTCCTGACCATCTTAGATACATCTGGTAAAACACCGAAGAACCCTGACCGTGTAACCTCGGGCGGAGCAGCTTGGAGTTCCATCAGGCGTTGAGTTGTGAACCAAACAGCCATCTACTTAATGCACATCTACTGTAGGAGATGTCACTAGCCATCTAAACAATGTCAGACCTGCACTTGAGTAAACCACCATGGTATTTAGGGCTGTCAGATAGTTGGTGAGCCACCTCTGTGACAACAGCTCCTGACACACAGTGGTTAGGCAAAAGGCATGTCTTGGCATTTAATGTTTATAACTTTGAGACAACTGGTGCATCAGGTATTTAATGTTTGTGGCATAAAGTATGAGGGATGTATTTCACAGGCATTGATGGAGGAATTTCCTCAGGGGTGGTGTGGGAGACTATTTAAGGACCCCAACCACCTCTGAGGAGAGGATGAACTTTTTTGAGAGTTCAGAAGTGATTACTAGAGAGTTATTACCACCCAAAGAGTTTACTCACCCACCATTGTCATTTATTACGAAGCTTTTAATACTTGATAGAGATTCTTGAGGGTGGTTGGTGTGTTTTGGCTACCTGCCAAGGTGTATCTAGGGTGCTTACTTCTCTCTCCTTCTAGCTAAGTTACTTTTAAGTTCATTATTACCTTCTGAATTATACACGAGAGATATGTGAGCTTGAACCGAATCTATGTTCATTGAGTAATGTTTGAATGTCCTATGGTTAATCAATAGTGTTGCTATTTAACGTATCATTACTATACTCAAAAGGGATTACGCCTCCATATTATCTAAACTACCCTCTTACATATGCAATGAGGTATATCAAATCAATTCTGGGAGAAATTTGGATCATTTTATGGGCATAACAATACATTGGCACCATACTAATAAATACCGAAAAGTAATTTTTCATTACTTCTAGTGTTGGAAGCCAGAAGATTACACTTGTAAACAATCATTTTATTATTCATGGGGTTACACTATAAAATATTTATTATTGCACAATTGTACATTATCATGAACCTGAATCTACATGGTTCAATTAAGTGATATTATGCAGTAACAGTTTTGATCACCTCATTTGTTTATCATAAGCCTTTAAAATTACAAATGGTATCCTGTGATTTTTTTCATAATATTTATGATTTTTAATAATATTTATATTTACTATCACAAGGGTATATATATGGTTCTTATGATTCACCCTCTATTCAACCATTAACAAATATAATGCTTACTGCGTTATGTGAAATTTTATTTTGATGAGACCATATTCCTTCCATTAGGGGGAGGATATAACGTACCTGAAGAACAAATTATTCCTCAAGAACAGTCCGTTACTGAAGAACGACGATGATCATTATGGAATACTTCCACTCTGTCTCATTCAATCCTTAATATCAATTAATGAGAAAATTAAGTTAATAATGATATTGCATCATTAAATGATTACAAAAGTTAAAATGTTTGATGTAATCACATGGACTAGTAGCAAATATGCTTGCCAAAATCATTGTCCCAGAAGGACACAATAAATTTGGCAACAAATAAATTTATTGCATGGCCGAAGAATGACAAACCTATAGGTACCAACTACTTGACTCCCTAGTAGTGGAGGGTAAATAAAATCATTACCAAATAACGCTTTTGAAGAGGTTATACATAATGATCCAGAAGAGGCTATGAATAAAATATTCATTTTCTCTAAAAATCACTGAAGATCTTATAGTTTATAAAAAAAGGACAACTCCTAAAAGTGACTATAATTCTCCTGAAGTAGGCAAAGGTACCTAATATTAAATGAGATCTCTATGTTGTATACATATATAAGAGAAAAGTGGGATCACCAAAGATGATCATCAATGACATAATTATACATGTTGTATCTACACAAAAATCAAAGGACAACGATACAAATCCACGTACTATAAATAAATGCTGATAAAGAATATATTGGCCAAAATGAGAAAATGCCACGATGGAATAATTTGAGCATCTCAATATACATGGTGTTTTTGGACCTATATTAGAAATCCCATAAGATGTTAACCTTGAAGGTTACGAATTGGTGTTTATAAGAAAGTGAAGTAAGAAACTGACTAAAAAGTGAACAATTTGTGGCATAATAATTCCTATAGAAACCAAATATTTATTGTATACGAAAATACCATCCTGTTGCGGCCATAAATACTATTTAGATATCGGATTAACTTAGCAGTTTTGAAATATATTTTATGAGAATTGTGAATGTAATAATTTTTTATTTATACGGGACTTAGATAAAAGGATACATATAAAAATCCTAGAAGGATTTTCTTTGCCTGATGCAAAGATAAGGAGTACGTAGTCAAATGCACTAACACATTTATTGTTCATCAGTCAATCCAATAAGATATAGGTACAACCGTCTTAATAAATATTTGTCTAAAGAGGGGTATGAAAACAATCATAAATACCAATGTGCCATGATAAAAATATCGTTTAAATGATGTGCTCGTGAAGAGATCATTGAAATGAAAAATATCCAAGTAAGGAACTCAAAAATGAATGACCTTTGGATAACTGGTTATTGTCTTGACCTGCAAACTGAGAAAAAACTAGATCCATTAGTGAAATGGATTAAATAATCCTGCAATGATTTAACCTATATTAAGCACACAATTTATTATACCCATGGTATAAAGTTTTCGGATGTTAAAATATCCAGATCATACTAAAGAATGACAAATATATATTTAATCTAGAAGTAACATATTAACAGGTTGTTATTACATTTTTTATAATAGTAGTATATTGTTATACATAACACAATATTATACGTAATAATTGTAGTCAATATCTTTGCAAGAAATAATCACCATTAACTTGGAAAGCATGGGACTAATATCAATTATGTAATATTTTTATATCTAGCCATCTATTTCGAGATAGTTATATTGATGTAGGTAGTCTCAGTGATCATCATAGGGAATAATTAAAGCACTCATGACTACCACTGCCTACGAAGAAGATGATGTATGTTTAGCTCAAACTCAAAAGGGAAGAAATTTATCATGGTGGGTGGGTGGGGGGGGGGGGGGGGGGGATAGAAGAACAAGATATTTGGGACATATGTGCATTGTACTCTTTTTCCTTTGACTAAGTTTTCCCCAATTGGATTTTTTAATTAAAGGTTTTAACGATGCAGCACTAAGTGCATCGAACATTGATTTAATGAATATAAATGTTGCACTATTTTCCTTTAATTCGATTTTAATGATGCAACACTTCATTTTGTTGTTACCCGTCACTACACCAAAAAGGCCAAATTGACACCCTTCAGCCGGCTCGTTTTGTCACGGTCATTGACCGTGATAAAAAAAATACGCATTTTTTATCACGGTCAATAACCATGACAAAGTCGTGACAAAGTCTTGTCACAGTCAATGACCGTGGCAAGTCTTTGGTAAGTATTGTTGTCATGAACTTATCATAGTCAATGATCGTGATAATCTTATAAAGTTTTCGTTGTCAAAGACCGTGACATGTCCGTGACAACTTTTCCAGCAAAAACCCTTCCCTCTTCTTTTTTTCCCACTGTTTTGGTTTCCCCCCTCTCTCTCTTTAAGCGACTGCTCTCTCTCTCTCTGTCTCTCTACTTTCAGGTATGATTCTCTCTCTATATTTCTCTTCCCTTTATATATATATATATATATATATATATATATATATATATATATATATATATATATATATATATATATGTGGGTGTGGGTGTATATGTGGGTGTGTGTGGCGGGGGGGAGGGGCAGGTGGTGTATATGTGTGTCTATGTGAATGTGTGTGTATATATGCATGCGTGTGTGTGTGTGTGGTTGGGAGAGGGGGCAAGGCTGGGGGTCGGGATGGGGAGGGGGATGGGGCAGGGGGAAGTGTGTGTGTGTGTGTGTGTGTGTGGTAGGGGAAGGGGGTGGGGAAGTGGAGGTGGTGGGGAAGGGGGTTTGTTGTAGGGGGAATGGTGGTGGTGTGCATGGTGGGGAAGGGGATGGGGCAGGGGGAATGAGGGTGGTGTGTGCATGTGTTTGTGTGTGGTGGGGCCTTTAGATTCCCCTTATTTGGTTTTAGCTTAGTAAATTAATAATTATTGCTCGTTTCATATGCAAGTAGGATTGCTCACATTAAGAGATAATTGTTGAGACTCTAAGTAACTTTAATTGTATATCTTTAATAAAATCAACTGTATACTTTAATTGTAAGTTTAATTGTATAGCTTTAATTGTATAGCTTTAATGATGATATACTTATAAGGCGTGATGAAATGAATTAATTGAGTAGATGAAATAGAAGGAGTACGGGATACACATTTGTTGGTTTATTGTTAATGTTGCCGTTGGATTATAGTGGATCGATGTATGGTTGGTTAATTTTAGAAGTGGCATTATCACTGGATTATTGTCCATATGGGGGTGGGATTTTTCAACTTTTTTCTAAAATTACTTTGTATCACGAACAATATATATATATATATATATATATATATATATATATATATATATATATATATATATATATTATGATAATTAAATGAAACATACTCGAAATTACATATAGTGCACATATATACTAGCCTTCTGGTTCTTATGCGTACGCATTCAATAGTCCTTAGACCCGTTCGAGAATCATTACCCCTATAATGAGATCTCTCGAATTGTCCCGTTTGGACAGTTTGGGACTGCATAATTTCTGATAATATTCTTAGTGGCTTAAAGTTGTTACTTTTAGAGGAAGTTCTGGATTTGTATCCTAATGTTCTCAGGGTACATACTAGATTGAGAAGTGTGAGTGTTATTTCAATTGATCAATTGAAATAACACTCACACTTTCCAATCTACGTCGTGTACTTGGATAACTATGGGGATATGCTGCCGAATTTTTCTCAAATCGTAACAATATGCATGACATGTTAGGTATATTACAGAAATATGCGGTCTTGAATGGGATAGGACCACTCACCCTTTAGAGGAGATGGAGGAAATATGAATTTTTATTATAAATTGAATTTTGAAAGAGTGCGCTTGTGTTTTAATAAAGAAATTATTGAATTAAACTCAATTTTTATCAATTAAATTCTAAACATGCATCTAGGTGTGATTGATGATGATAAAATCAAGCAAGAACATTCAAACACACACATGTGAGAAAAAAATCCCCCAAAGGGGCAAAACCTTTTATTTTCACTATAATTTTGTAAAAACAGTTACACGAATTACAATGAAAATAAGTGTGACAAAGAAATACCCTCGGGTTTCGATTTCAATGTCGTCGGCTGAAACTTTCCCTTTCCAGGAGGGTAGCAATGAAGAAGAGAGACAAATTCTCCACAAAGATACTCCTGATGAGTAAATGATCCTCTTGAAAGTTTAACAATTTACATATATAAATGGGAGTGATTATGTGAATAAAAAGACTTAAGAAAACCTTAAAAGGTGAAGTCTGATTCTGGGCTAGTTTTGCAGATTACGTGTTGGGAAAAAGTATAGAAGGTACACTGTATTTATATGAAAATCGAGGTGGCGGCATCTCGCTCAAACGAAGGACACGTTTCTTTTGAATGACTTCACGTGAGATGCTAATCTCGCCCGAACGATAGTGCCATCTCGTTTGAACGAGCTCTTAGACCGAGCTCTTCGACCGAGGCACTCCGCTTCTACACTTAGAAAAATTCTGCTTTTGATAAAAAATATTTTAGACTTCAAAAATTATTTTTTGAAAAATTTCCCATATATTTATGCAAATATAAACAACTCCAATAAAACCATTTTACCATTATTGTGTAGTGGAGTAGTGGGAATGAGCTGCGCAGCACGTTGCATGTAGTATGATGCACATGAAGATGGTGGATGCATTGGATTCGGATAAAGGCCGTCGTGGATGATCGTGATGACGTGCCATAGGTAGCGGTATCAGAGATACAAACTATGATATAGGGAAAATAGAAAATTCCCAGATTCTACCCCGGACATTTATAAAATTATGTCCTTACAAATCTCCCCCTATGTCTATGCCGGTACATACATAAAAATCCAAATTATACGATCTCCCTAAAACAAATGACATACAATATAATATCCCCCATTAAACCCTCAAATTGAGAATACTACATGACATGACTTCAATCAAACTTCAGCATCTTCAAATCTTCAGCTCTTCAGAAACTCCCAAAGCTTTTCTCATTAGGGTATGCAATCCAATAAATCAACTTTGTACCTACACACATGAGATAAAGCAGATACCCATGACAAGAAACAGTTTGAAATATAATGATATGCTAAAATCAATGATTAATTAAGCTTAAGCAAATCATTGATAAATCAACCAAACAAATCTCCCCCATAATTCATTCTCCCTCTTTTTATGATGTCCCTAAATAGACAGATATGAGAAGCATAAATATGAAAAATGTCACATGGTTAAAAAAAATATATTTTTGAATTTTTCAAAAAAATTTCTCACAAAATATACAACAAAGAATCACACTATGAACAAACACAAAAACAATTAAGTATATGATAGCGTAAATGTAGGAGAGTGATCAAATTCGATAGGAAAATCAATGCATACAAATATGACATATGTGCACGATGAATATCGGATACTCCTAACGAATAAACTCATCATCTTCCTTAGGTGTAAAAAGATGGAAATATTAGACATTGACTCAATCAAATCAACAAATCAAAGCTTAAAATGATTTCCACACCATTAACGTCCAAAATGATTTAATGCTTTTTCAGGACTTTCAAGGAAGTGCAAATCCGTTTAATCCCTCAGATTTATATATTGAATAGAGATGATCTTAATTCTCAAACTTTGGAGAATTGATGGTGAAATCTAAATTGTCCATATTTGGCATGTATTTTTGTTTATTGCCTTTAAATTTTTTCAAGCTCTTTTAACCTCTTGGACCCCGGATAATAAAATTCCTCAATTTTTTAGGTCTGATGTAATGGTGGCTTAATTGAAAAAGGCAAGATACGAACCTTTCGTAGCCCTTCACCATTTTGAAAACAAACACAATCTCACCAATTGATTTTTACATGCATTCCAATCTTATCAAGTTTTATCGCATATGGTTCATTGTATAAGTAGAATTGAGATGGAAACAATCAAGCCAATATGTGATAGACAAGTAAAATAATCAAATAACACTGTGCATGTGTGCAATAAAGGAGATAAGGAGCCAAACATGTATAAAGATATCACTAATCACATCTCAAAGACTCCAAACAATGTAAAACACATGGATGCAATGATGTAGCGTCTTAGATCACTATCAAACAGTCATGTGAATAAATGGAATGAAATTTGTGACTCGGCTATCTTAAATGCTCATCCATAAAAGGTGCAAATAAAAAAGAAAAATCTTTTTGTGCTTTTGCAAAATTTTTATAAAAAGAAAATCTTTTTGGATTTTTTAAAAAAATAGAAAAAGCAAAAAATGATACAAATGATACAACGTAGGAATAGGAATCATATGATATGATTATGACAATGCATCCTGTCCTAGACATGAACCAACCCCTCAATCAACTGTGCAAATACCCAAAGACTTCCTAAGACTCTAAAATCTAAGGGCATCTAAAGACTTCGTGAATATATCGGCTAACTGAGGTCGGTGGGTACGAAACTCAGGGATACGACTTTCTCCTCAACTAACTGACGTATAAAGTGCTCGCGTATTCTGATGTGCTTTGTGCACGAATGCTGGACTGGATTGCGGGATATGTGTATCGCGCTCGTGTTATCACAAGAAATGGTCATGGTGTCCGGTGAAATCCCATAATCCTCCAGTATATGCTTCTTCCACAAGAGTTGCGTGCAATAACTCCCGGAGGCGATGTACTCAGCCTCCGCAGTGGACAAAAAGATGGAGTTTTTCTTCTTTCTCAACCAGGAGACAAGAGCAGAACCAAAATAGAAAGATCCACCAGAAGTGATCCTACAACTATCTACATCCCCGGCCCAATTGACATTCGAATAGGCGGACAAACGGTCATCAGTATGAAAGGAATACCAAATACCATATAAGAGAGTACCACTCAAGTATTTGATAATACATTTTAGAGAAAGTAAGTGTGTCTCTTTTGGGAACACCTGATATCGTGCACAGACTCCAACACTAAAGTCTATGTCAGAACGACTAGCAGTCATGTAGATAAGACTACCTATCATACTCCGATACAAGGTTTGCTCTATGTCCTTGCCTCAAGTGTCCTTACTAAGCTTGATAGAAGTACTAATAGGTGTACGTGCATGCTTAGCGGAGTCTAAACCAAATTTCTTCACTAGTTCTCTAGCATACTTGGATTGGGAGATGAACAACCCATCCTCTAGCTGACGAACCTGGAGAACAAGGAAGAAAGTAAGCTTACCTACCATGCTCATCTCAAACTCACTTTTCATCTCCTCCTCAAAGTGGTGATCATGCTGGGAGCACGTGGATCCAAAGACTATGTCGTCCACACAGACCTGGGCAACCAAAATAGCACCGGCATCTCTCCTGACGAGCAACGTCATATCAACTCCCCCTCTTTTGAAGCCACGGGGTGCTTGCTTCAAACCATACAAGGCTTTACTCAGATAGTATACGTGCTCTGGGTACTTAGGGTCTTCAAACCCTTTTGGTTAATCCACATAAACCTCCTCCTGAAGAATGCCATTTAGAAAGGCACTCTTGACATCCATCTGATATAACTTAAAGCGTAGATGACATGCGATGGCGAGTAGTAAGCGAACGGACTCAAACCTCGCAACAGGAGCAAATGTCTCCCCAAAGTCTACATCCTCTATCTGTGTGTAGCTTTGAGCGACCAACCTAGCCTTATTTCTTATTATGGTACCATTTTCATCCATTTTATTCTTGAAAATCCACCTGGTACCTATCACATTAGTCTCACTAGGTCAAGGGACAAGTTCCCAGACATTGTTCTTTTTAACCTGAAGCAACTCATCTTGCATAGAAGATATTCAGTGTTCATCCTTGAGTGCTTCTTTGTGATTCTTGGGCTCGACTTTAGACGTGTAGCAAAGATGGCTAACAACGTTCTCTAGCTGAGCACGAGTCTTGACCCCTAAAGTGGGATCGCCAACAGTGGCAGAGGGATCATGACTCTTGCGAATCTAAGCATATGTGTAACCTAACACATGAGTAGGGTCCATAGGGTGTGGATGAGGGACAAATAAATCGCTGCCAGAAAAGTCCTCATCCTCACACTGAAGGCTAGAATGAATAAACGTCGAAGGGTCGTCATCTTGCATGGTGACGTTTATTTACTCCATAACATTAGAGCTCTTCAGGTTAAAAACCCGATAAGCTCTACTATTTGATGAATATCCAAGCAATATTCCCTCATCTCTCCAGGAGTCAAAATTTTCTAATTTCTCCCTATCCCGTAGGATGTAGCATTTACTCCCAAAGACACGAAAATATGCAAGGTTGGGTTTCTTTTCAGTCCACAATTCGTAAGGCATCTTAAGTGTGTGCGGACACAGGTAAACCCTATTCATCATGTGGCATGCAGTAGATACTACCTCTACCCAAAATCTCGTGGCAACCTTATGACCTAGAAGCATAGATCTAGCCATTTCCTAGATCTTCCTATTCTTTCTCTCAACAATCCCATTTTGGTGAGGAGTATTCATAGTAGAAAACTCATGTTTGATCCCAAGGCTATCACAATAAAGATCTACCTTTGCTTCCTTAAATTCCGTGTCGTTGTCACTACGTATCCTATTAATAGTGACTCCGTGTTGATTTTGCAGGACACAGCACTTGGTCGTTAAAAACTCTATAACATCGAATTTCTCTCTGAAAAAACCTACATTCGTATATCTGGAGAAATCATCTACCATCATGAGGATATACCTCTTACCACCCAGACTCTCAGTACGAGTAAGACCCATAAGATCCATGTGAATGAACTCAAGTACACGGGAGGTGGTAATGGAATGCAACTTCCTATGGGTGCTACGGATTTACTTTCCCAACTAACAGGGTCCACAAACCTTGGAAATAGGCTTTCCAAATGATGGTTAGCCATGTACTAGGTCCTTTTTAGCTAAGCGAGTCAACACTTTAACATTCATATAACCTAGATGTTGGTGTCACAGATCCATAGTAGTGATCGTGGCGCTGTTGTAGACAAGTGAGGATGTGGGCACAGTCCTATAGCAATTATCCTCAGTCCTCACCCCTTACACTAAAAGTGTTCCGGATTGATTATAGACATTAGACGCGTCCCGATCAAACTTTACGACAAAGTCAGCGTCGCACAACTGGCTAATGCTGAGAAGGTTTGATTTCAAACCTTTGACGTACAAAACATTTTCTAGCTTAGGAAATCTTGGTAACTCTACTTTACCTTGTCCTGCAATGCTAGACTTCATCCCGTCTCCAAAGGTGAGTCTACCTTCCTTATACTCCTCTAGGTAGGTAAAAAATGAGTCATCACTTGTCATATGTCTCGAGCACCCACTATCAAAATACCACTGTGAGGTATTATGTGCTTTGAGAGCGACATGAACAATAAGGGACTTTTCATATTTCTTAGGTACCCAAGAAGTGGTAACCATTTGTTTACCCTTGTTGTTGTTGGTTTTAGCCGGGATACGAGAAGCATTCACAGACGAAAAAGACATCCGTCGAAATTCCTCCATCAAACTCTGTGATGTGGCAGTAAAAAACTCAACACGCTCTCTCAGACTAGCAAAATCATCAGTACGATGTGGTGGAGCAGTAGTGTGCCGTGTCCGACCCAAACTATAGCAAAACTCCCTGTGGTGGCCCTTTCTTTTGTAGTACGTACAGAAGAACACAGTCTTAGGTGGACCTGGGTTTGCTTTTCTTCGTCGAACTCTCCTTCGTAGATTTTGACGATGGCCATATGGAGTCGTAATAAATTCACGAACTCGTCCATGTGCAATTTGGGATGTGGAGGCACCATCATAACCTATTTTCTGCCTATCACGAAAACTTAAAGCGGGGTCTAAGAGCATCTTTCCTAATCTGTCCTCGATTTGAACCTTGACTTCCCATGCTCTCTCAAGATCATAAGTAAGCTGGGCAATAAGGGCTTCTAGTTTCATCTGAGTCTTCAAGGAGTAATGGAGCTCACTCGTAAGACTAGCCACTTATTTAGTCAAATCCCCTTTCTCTTTCTCAAACCCACTCTCTCCAAATAGTCTCTCTCTCTAAACAAACTTTCTTTCTCAACACAGGCAGACTCTCTCTATCTCAAGGTAGTGCAGGTGGAGGAATCTCTCTCTCGCTTCTTCTAAATGTTCCTTTAACGTCGTGATCCTAAGAACTAACGTTTTGTTATGTTTTTTGGTTTTAAATGACTCATTATATAACTTAGCGTAGGCGCGTTCAAGATTACTCTTGCTCTCACTTGCATCCTCTTCCCCATCACTCACATCGCTCTCACTATCGAGGTGTCCCTGTGAAGCAGCATCCTCATCATCGTGAGGAGCACTAGAAGTACTCACATGACTAGCCATGAATGTGGTGAAGTTACACTCATGCGGTGACTCGTCTCCAGAGTCCACCGACTCGACCTCACTGTTGTCACTAAGGGTAGCATTAAGGACATCTTTGCCCTTTTCTTTGTTCAGCCTAGTAGCACACTCAAAAGCTCTATGACCCCTACCGTCGCTCTCATAACATCTCTCAGTCCCTTTCTTAAGAGGATCTCTAAAATCTTTTTCATTTTTCTTTTCAAACTTATTTTTCTCAAACTTCTTTTTATCTTTGAAATTACCATTTTTCTTGAATTTGCGAATTTTCTTGAAATTTTAGCAAACAGGGCCAAATCATCTAGATCAAAGTCACACTCAGAATCTGATGTATCTATCTCTCTTTTTCTATATGACTCTCCCTTGTTTCTTGTCGACCCCACACTCTTTCTCTCCTGGGCATTAAGTGGAATTCCTTTATCTTTAGACTTGACAGATTTAGGAAACATATCAATTTCATACGTTTGCAAGTCTCCTACAAGTTCCTCCAATTTAAGCGTATTTAAATTACCCATAGAATTTAACTCCGTGACTTTAGGGATAAAATGCTTAGGCAGCGATCTAAGAATCTTTTTAACAACTCTAGAATTAGGAATGTGTTCAGTAAGATTAAAGCTAGTGTTAACAATATCAGACAATCTAGCATAAAATTCATCAAAACATTTAGACTCAAGCATGGTGATTGTTTCAAATTGAGTTGTTAAATTTTGCAGTTTAGACTCTTTTGCAGCATGAGTTCCTTCATGGTTATGTTGCAAAACATCCCATGCCTCTTTTGACGTGGTGCACATCATTATCCATTTGAAGTCATCAGGTGTGACAGATCCAAAAATATCACTTAACCCCTTAGCATTAAAAGATGACCATTTAAATTCTTATTCAGTACATGTAGTGTCAGGTTTTAAACTAGTCACATTCTCAATAGTGACGGAGGGAGGTGTCCACCCTCTTTCAACCAAAATCCAAACACGTTCATCAATGGCTTTTAAAGCAGATTTCATGCAGGCTTCCCAGTATGCATAGTTTGTCTCGTAAAAAATTGGCATTATATTATATAACTTCTCCATTGGAACACGCTCTTTTTAAAAAACCAAATTTTCAGAAAATTGATATCTTAGAAATGTTTTGCGGAAAATTACACGGTATAATTGTGTAACTGGCTCTAATACCAATTTGAAAGAGTGCGCTTGTGTTCAAATAAAGAAATTGTTTAATTAAACACAGTTTTTATCAATTAAGTCCTAAACATGCATCTAGGTGTGATTGGAGATGATAAAATCAAGCAAGAACATTCAAACACACACATGTGAGAAAAAAAATCCCCCAAAGGGGCAAAACCTTTTATTTTCACTATAATTTTGTAAAAACAGTTACACGGATTACAATGAAAATAAGTGTGACAAAGAAATACCCTCGGGTGTCGGTTTTGATGTCATCGGATGGAACTTTCCCTTTCCAGGAGGGCATTAATGAAGAAGAGAGACGGCTTCTCCACAAAGATACTTCAGATGAGTAAATGATGCTCTTGAAGTTTTAACAATTCACATATATAAATGAGAGTGATTATCAGAATAAAAAGGCTTAAGAAAACCTTAAAAGGTGAAGTCTGATTCTGGGTTGTTTTCGTAGAATTTGTGTTTGGAAAAAGACTTGGGAAAATGTGTAGAAGGTACACTATATTTATACAAAAATCGAGGCGGCGGCGGCACTCAAATGAGATAGGCATCTCGCACGAATGAAGGACACATGTCGTTCGAACGACTTCGCACGAGATGCTGATCTCGCTCGAACGATAGTGCCAGCTCGTTTGAACGAGCTCTTCGACCGAGGCACTCCGCTCTACACTTAGAAAAATTCTACTTTTGATAAAAAAATATTTCAGACTTCAAAAATTATTTTTTGAAAAATTTCCCATATATTTATGCAAATATAAAGAACTCCAATAAAACAATTTTACCAATATTGCGTAGTGGAGTGGTGGGAATGAGTTGAGTAGCACGTTGCATGTAGCATGATGCACGTGAAGATGTGGATGTATTGGATTCGAATAAAGGCCGTCGTGGATGATCGTGATGATGTGTCGTAGGTAGCGATATCAGACATACAAACTATGATCTAGGGAAAATAGAAAATTCCTAGATTCTACCCTGGACATTTATAAAATTATGTGCTTAGAAATTTGAATTTGAAATTTTAAAATCGAATATAAATAAGACATAATTAAATAAAACATACTATAAATCTAAGTTTTGTTTATACTAATCCAGGAATAGACGCTTCTTACCTTTAGTAGGAGATTAGTTGTGGTAGCTGTGATGGGATATCCCAAATACAAAGAGTGTATGGGTGAGACAAATATAATGGGGGATGTGTTTCATAGAGGTGCTAATGAATTTATGAAATACGCAAATAGATGTAATAATGATGAAGCGTTTTCATGTTCGTGTGCTAGGTGTAAGAATGGTAAGGTGTTTGAGTGAAAAACAATTGAACTACATTTGTTAAGATGGGATATGCAAGATATTTATCGATTTTGGAGTTTTCATGGTAAATTAAAAGTTCCTTTTGTCCCCGAACAACCTTCACAATAACCTTCAACAAGTAGGATAGATGTAGAAGGGGACAACGTAGATCATAATATGTTAGAGGATTTAGTTTATGATGCGTACGGAGTTTATGAAGTGGAGGAGAATGAGGTTACTAATAATGTACAAGGTTCAAGTGCTTGTGAAGATATCACGATAAACGTTGAAGATGATTACCAAAGTTTAAAATTTAAGGCGACCCAACCGTTATACTCTGGCTGTGAGAAAGATCAAACAACTTTACATGCCATGGTTGGTTTGCAAAGTTTGAAGCCGCAGTACGCTTTATCTGGCAATAGAGTAACATGAATTTTGAATTGGGTGAAGGGCTTACTACCTAAGGAGAATACGCTTCCAAATAGCTATCCTGTTATGAAGAACAGTTTTAAAGGTTTGGGAATGAAGTATAAATTAATTCATGCTTGTGTGTATGACTGCATACTATGCCGAAACGAGTATGAAAATCTCTATCATTGTCCGGTATGCGATGAACCTAGCTATGTCCAATCTACTGGCAAGGAAGGCACAAGATTAAAAGTTACTCAAAAAGTGTTGAAATATTTTCCCGTTGGGCCTAGATTAAAGAAATTTTCATACTACCATGGATAGCGAAGGCAATGACTTGGCATGCTAAGGAAGAAGTGGGGGTAATCTCATGCGTCATCATATTGATTCTACAACTTGGAGGAGGATGAATTATGAGTATCTCGATTTTTCTCAAGAACAGTGCAACATTCATTTGTATATATCAACAGATGGTTTCAATCCATTTGGAAATCTAAGAACCAATCAGAGTGTATGGTTAGTGATCCTAGCCCCACTCAACCTCCCTCCTTCATAGTGTATGAGACCTGAATTTTTGATGCCGTCTTTGTTGATAACTGGTCCAAAGTCACCAAGTGATGATATCGATGTCTACCTAGCTCCTTTGGTAGAAGAATTAAATGAGTTATGGGAAAAGGGTGTGCAAGCATTTAACTCTTTTATAAAAGAAGAGTTTACGCTAAAAGCTATGTTGATGTGGGCAATTTATGATTTTCTAGCTTATGGGACATTATCCGGTTATATAGTACATAGTTATTTGGGGTGTCCTATTTATAGAGAGGAGACTGAATCTCTTCGTCTATCCGCTAGCTCGAAAAATATATACCATTACCGTAAGAGGTTTTTACCCCCGACTCATAGTTTCAGATTTGAGAAAGGTTCCAATTTTTTATCAGTCGGACTTGAATATAGGCTACCGCCGAGAAAACTTTCAGGTTCAGAAATTGAAAGTAAATCTTCTGATTGTGGCCCTAATATACCAGGTAATAATCCCAAATTTAAGAATGTCAAGCATAAGAAGATCCCAACTGGGAATGAAACTGAGACAAGAAAGGCATGGTCTAGGAGGTTAATTTTATTTGACTTGCCTTATTGGCAAAATAACTTAGTGCACCATGTATTGGATGTGAGGCATGCAGAGAAGAACCTCGCTGAACATATTGTGGGCACTTTACTTGGGGGGAGTCATTCGAAGGACGGAGAAAATGCACAAAAAGACCTTAAATCGTTGAAACTTAAGCCACAACCATGGTTGAAAAAAAATAATGGTGCGTTTACTTTGACGAGTGGGGAACGGAAGGTGCTTTTAGACACAATATATAATTTGAAGGGTCCATCTATTTTTTCGTCTAACTTGCAAAGGATTGTTAATTATGCTATTCATGATTTACATAAGTGTAAGTCCCACGATTGGCATGTGATCATGCAATTGTTTCCTCTATTGTTTATGCACTGTTTCTCCAAGCACAAGGATTTGCGGAGGGCTATTATGCAAATTTGTATTACCTTCTCACTTTTGTGTGAGAAGGTAGTCAATAGAGAACACATAGTGGCCAAAAAATTGGCGGTGATTGAAGCGATTTGTGTATTGGAGAAGTACTTTCCCCAGCATTCTTTGACATAAGTGTTCACTTGTTGGTACACCTATGCGACAAGTCACTTCTTTGCGATCCAGTTAGATATCGGTGGATGTATCCGTTTGAAAGATTGATGAAATTTTTAAAAGATTACATCAAGAATATGCGATACATTACAGGATCAATTGCAGAGGAATACATCACCATGGAGTCATCAATTTATACTCGGGAATATATGCCTGACTCGACCATCTTGATGACACTGGTGAGTTCGTCGATGATGGTGGTCATGTGATGGGAAAATGAGTGAAATTAACGAGTTTACAATATGAACAAGTATCTCGTTATCTATTTGACACACATGAAGATGTTAAAGAATGGAACAAGTAAGTTTTAAATTATTCTAGAATATTTTAGATTATTTTATTCATGATTAATTTTGTAATAGGCAGAAAATATGAAGCCTATGAGAACAATAAAAGACGAAAAATAATGGTACAATCAGACAGCGAATTTAGGTTCTGGTTGTCACAAGAGGTAATTATAATGAAAATGGTCGTTATATGACGTTACATTACACTCAAACTTTACAACTAACCTAATTAATTTATCTATATTCTAAGCTCTTAAAGACGGGTGATGTGACTTCAAGGCTTGCTCGTCTAGCCACTAGACCCTTGTTCATGTCACAAGAGTACAAAAAGTATCGATTGAATGGTTACGTATTCGGCACAAGGGTGTACGAGGAAAGTAAAAATGTACAAAACTCGGGCATTTCGTATAAGGGTCACTTTCTTTTGAGCGAGCACAAAAGATAAAAACCTCGTTAAAGCTGAAATGACTTACTATGGTGTAATTCAAAATATATTTGAATTGGATTATATAAGCTTCAAAGAGGTTGTATTTTATTGTGACTGGGTAAGAGTTGAGAATAAATATGCTTGTAAATTTAATCTTGGCACAAATTTGATAATGGTTGAATTGACCAAGTTGAAGACACACGACCACTTGAGCGATGAGCCATTTGTTTGTGCATTTTAAAAGGTCAACCAAGTGTTTTACTCGGAGTATATCAACAACAAGCCGTGGTCAATTGTTCTACATGTGCCAAAACATCTAAATAGTAGTGTGGATGACTTGCCTTCTCCTAGAGAATATCAATCCATTTTTTATGATACCCCAAACTTGAAACAATTTTTTAATTTAAAATAAATATTCCAATTTGTACTTTATCAATCCATTTTAATGCTTTTAATTGATTTGCAATTTATCATTTTCACTCTTGTGTAGTGTGCATGTGTGTGGGCAGTAGGGGTGGGGTGGGTATGATTCGGAGTTTTAGTAATTGTACATATTTGCAGTTAGATGCCATTGTTTTGGAATTCAGAATTGAGGTGTTAAATAGTAATAATTCATTTGGATTATAGTAATTGTACATATTTTCATGTCTTCTTCTAATTCATTTGGATTTGTAGTAATAATAACATTTTTTTACAAAAAAATTCTCCTTTAAGTATTAAGGCGAGGATGATGATGCCGATTATGATGATGTCGTTTGGGCTCGGTGGTAGCGGAGGTGACGAGGACTCCTCGGACCCCCAAATATGGAAAATTGGGGATGGCCGTCGAGAACAAGACGGAGATATTAGCGAGATCACTCGAGCTGGTAAATACGATCATTGCCCCGGCGTACACTAGTTGGAGGGAGGTTCCAAATGAGTTCAAGTTGGCTATTTGGGCGGCACAACAGGTAATTTATTTATATTTATATTTATTTAAATATTTCAATTTCAATTTCAATTTCAATTTCAATTTCAATTTCAATTTCAATTTCAATTTCAATTTCAATTTCAATTTCAATTTCAATTTCAATTTCAATTTATATTTATATTTATATTTATATTTATTCGTAACTAATAGTGTATTTGTTGGACATGAACAATTCAGCCTGGCCCTAGAACTACGCGATTTCGTCTTGGAGCAGTTGAGGGAGAAATACAAGACATGGAAGAAAAATTTATGGAGATGGTACTTTGGGAAGACCCAAGATTCCATTATCCGAATGCATGACTCCATCCCGCCGAAGGAGCCGATCTCATTGGAACAATGGCAAAAGTTCATTGACAATGAGATCGGGGAGCGACAATTGGCATCTCGCCAATCGAGGAGAGAAAATCGGGTAAAAAAGATGGACGTGCACTACTCCGACCGGGCGTCTTACGTCGAGGTGGAGCATAGGATGATGGTAAGATTTTATTTTTCTACAATTACAGAAATATGTTATTCTGCATTATTTTACTTTGCGGGGCCCATACTAATTTTGCATTATTTTATTTCAAGGGATGGGAAGTGGCCCTGGGGGTAGGCCACATAGGCTCGATGCTTATGTGGATATTCGGACGAAGAAAGGGAAAATAAGGAGGTGTCCTTGGTTGTCGCATCCACAATTGTAAGTGTGGCCATCCCCGATCCTTATCGTGCGGGCGGGCGGGCGCTCGAAGGGAAAGGATCCTCGGGTCCCGCGCATCCCTCTCAGGAGCGCTTCGGCCGGCGTCATTTAAGATAAGGTGTAAAAATATAGAGAGATTCAGAGTCGCCAGTCTATTTTACTCAAAACAGATAAAAGAAAAAGGGGAATCCATCCCGAAGGATGGCATCCAAAGACATACTGGTTCATACGAAACCAAAATGATTCGAGAAGGGTTCGGAGGCTAAGTTACGAAATGGGAAGGTGTTAGGCACCCATTCCGCCCTTTCGGTCTCTCATGGATATTTGCTATTTTTCTTTATTTTTCCCCTTGATATGTGTCCATGTGTATATATATAGTGGAGATAGGAATCCTCGACTTGTATCATGGAAGAGATAAAGCGAGTCATCCGTAGGAAGGTACAAAAATAATATTAGAAAGATGAGATTTACGCGATTACCCCTACGTTGATCGTTATAATGGAACAATAACGCATATGGAGTAATACGTCACTAAGAACAAGTGTATAGAATATAAGGAAATTGGATTTAGAGAAGATAGAAAATGAGAGAGAAAGTGAAAAAGAAAAGGACTCGAGTCTCGAGTTTTACCCCGAGATGCCTACGTAGCCTATAAAGACATCAAAGTCCACGTAGTTCGCATACAAAATGAGGGGGTGGGGTTTATCCCATAAATCCAAATGGGGGATCTCTTATTTGTGAGTGTGTGTGTGTGTGTAGAAAAAGTCTTTTAGTTGTGAGAAAAGTGTGAGAAAAGTAAGAGAATCCCTATTTGGAATTTATGAGCAAACCCTCATTTTCTTATTTTTTGGGTTTTATTTATATGAAAATAGGAGATGTGCAATAATACTAAATAAAAAGTATATTAGGATGTGTGAGATGAGATAATAAAAGTGCTAAGTAATAAAACAAGTTATTGTAAATTTAAGAGAATTTGGAGAGAAAGTTGATAAAATTGGACCTTTTTGAAGATCTTGAGCTTGATCTTGAATGTTGGAGGGAAGCCCTTGCATTTGGATGATGATGGGAAGTGGCTAATTCACCATGTTTGATGAAAAAGATGATGCAGAGTGGAAGTTAGGAAGGGATTTGGATGTTGAAATCGCGTTGCCTTCGAGAGAGGTTTTTGGGATTCGTTGAGAGCGATTTGTATCAGATCTGGGATCCCCTTGCAAATGAGGTGAAGGGTTCCTTTTATAGGCCCAAGTCATTGCCGATCAGCATAGACCTAGTCCTGCCTATCTCCAGTTACTTATAATTAAGTTTGAAAGTCAAAGTGAGTCAAAAAATGATTAATTTAACCAAACCATAAACAAGAGTTTTAATTTCAGAGTCATCATTGTAAATCCATATATCTGAAAACCTTTTTACAACATCAGAGTAGTCACACTTATACAAACTTGCTTAAAGGAAACTTTAACATAATTACATCATTTACATTTAAAAAAAATGTTTGTTTCTCCCATTCCTGGATAACCCAACCCGACTTCCTAGATTTGGTAGTGACATCGCGTTACCTGAAAAATGCGAGCATAGGAACCATAAGCAAAATAGCCCAGTGAATGCATCACTACTATACTACTACATAAATTTAAATGCAATAAATCATGTCCATATAATTATGTATTAACTTATCCGGCTCATTCATAATGAATGACCAACTTTTCCGAATCGTGATTCACATATCCTGTCTAAATAGACAATTCTCCCCCATTCCAGGTCAAGGAGTAACCCATGTCTTCAATAGACAAACCTCCCCCATTCCGGGTCGGGGAGTAACCTCCCATTTCGGTAAACCGAAATGAACAATTTCATATTCATTATATTTTGATCATATCAACAACACGATACAAATATCTCTTTCTAGTGAGTACACTCACCTTGGTTGACAACTATGTATTCACGTTTCCTTCTGGTGGAGTTGAACTGGGTTGATTAGACCTTACACCTTCGGGACTTTTATGTAATTTCCACGGATTTTTCTACACCTTTTCTCCTCACTTTTCCTTCCTAAACTCGCTAATTCTCTTTTCACAAGGTGAAACCCTTTCATGGCTGATTTTGGCTGAAGGATAAAGCTATTTCAAAGGTATAAGGTCGAACAAGGCTTCCTCCCAAGCCAACCAATCAAATTAAACCATTTGGTTTAATAAAAGACAAATTACCACTTAAAGGGAATGGACAACTTTTCCCTTTGTGCATAAATTCGTTATAACTCTTTACTCGGGCATCCATTTGATGATCCGTTTGTTGTGTTACAACCCTAACTCACATGTATACAACTATCTAGTTTTCACCTCAAGTCATTTATAATGTTATAAAGGTCAAAACTAGTCTCTAACGGGAACATTTCTACCGAAAACAACAAATTTTTGTGTTTGTAAATAATTCGACCTTTCATGATTTATGAAAGTAGGATTATAATAAACATAATCACTTAACATTAGACATACTAATAGCACATTATTCATATCACATAAGGTAAGCATGATTTAAATATAATTTATCATAATTATATTCGGGTTGTCACAACTCACCCACCTTAGAAAATTTCGTCCCCTAAATTTAATATAAAGGTCACTTACCAAACAAATGGGGATATTGTTTCTTCATGCTATCCTCCATTTCCCAAGTTGCTTCTTTAACTCCATGGCTCATCCACATAACTTTAACTAAGTGGATAACTTTATTCCTCAATACCTTCTCCTTACGATTAATAATTTCCAATGGTTCCTCGATGTACGACAAGTCTTCCTTCAGTTCAATTGGTTGAGTTTTCAACTGATGAGATGGATCCACCAAATACTTACGAAGCATCGATACGTGAAACACATCATGCAAACGGGCTAAATCTGGAGGTAATGCTAATCTATATGCGAGGTTCCCAATTCTTTCCAACACCTCATATGGTCCAATGTATCTTGGACTTAGTTTCCCCTTTTTCCAAAACCTCATGGCACGTTTCCATGGTGAAATACGTAGGAATACAAAATCTTCCTTTTGAAATTCCAATGGATGCTTCCTCTTATCTGCATAAATTTTTTGCCTACTTTGCGCTATCTTTATCCGTTCCCGAATCATTTTGATCTTCTCAGTTGTTATATCTATCAATTCCGGACCCAAAATTTTCCTTTCACCTACTTCATCCCAACACAAAGGCATCCTACATCTCCACCCATATAAAGCTTCATAAGGATACATACCAATGGTGGACTGATAACTATTATTATACGAGAATTCCAAAAATGGCAAATGATCATCCTGACTACCTTTGAAGTCAAATACACAGGCTCGTAACATGTCTTCTAATATTTGAATCGTCCTTTCAGATTGCCCATCAGTTTGTGGATGAAATGCAGTACTGAACTTCAAACTTGTGCCCATGGCATTTTGGAGACGAGGCCAAAACTTAGAAGTGAACGTTGGATCTCTATCTGATACTATTGACACTGGTGCCCCATGTAAATGAATAATCTCATCAACGTACATACGTGCATACTTGTCAACAGCGTAGGTGGCCTTAACTGGAAGAAAATGAGTTGACTTCGTCAATCGATCTAAAATCACCCAAATAGAATCATTCTCCTTTGGTGACCGGGGTAATCCTGTAACAAAATCCATCGTTATATACTCCCACTTCCATTTCGGAATAAGCAATGACTATAATAATCCTGTCGGCTTCTGATGCTCCGCCTTTACTTGCTGGCACACTAAACATTTAGCTACGAACTCTGCAATCTCACGTTTCATATTGTTCCACCAGTAATACTCTTTCAAATCTCTGTACATTTTGGTACCTCCTAGATGCATAGAGTAAATAGAACTATATGACTCTTCTAATATATCTTTCTTTAAGGGTGGATCATTAGGTACACAAATCCTATTTTTATAACACAATGATTCATCATTCTTAATTTCAAAGTCACTCTCTTTACCATCCAGGACATCTTGTTTCTTCTTCTCAAGAAATGGATCACTGGTCTGCAAA
The DNA here is from genome assembly GCA_949130495.1 of Sambucus nigra. Taxonomy (NCBI): domain Eukaryota; kingdom Viridiplantae; phylum Streptophyta; class Magnoliopsida; order Dipsacales; family Adoxaceae; genus Sambucus; species Sambucus nigra. Next base: position 342,119,218 of record OX422207.1, on the reverse strand, counting down.
TTTCGTATGCGCTCGACCAATAAAGGTCTTACTGTGACATGTGCTAATAATCCTCCGCTTTCTGAAAACTTCAATTCAATCCCCATCGATGCCAAGTCAAGAATATTTCCAACATGGTCAGACCGTATGCAACTAAGGATCCCTAATGATTTTCGACTCAAAGCATCTTCTACTACATTGGCCTTCCCAGGATGATGATGAATGGTACAGTCATAGTCTTTAATCAGCTCTATCCAATGCCTCTGTCTCAAATTCAGTTCTTTCTGTGTAAACAAGTGTTTCAAACTTTGAGGATCTGTAAATATCTCATAAGTTTCTCCATACAAGTAATGTCTCCACAACTTTAAAGAAAAAACAATGGTTGCTAGCTTCAAATCATGTGTAGGGTAATTTCTTTCATTCGTCTTTAATTGTCTGGAAGCATATGCTATTACCTTCCCATTCTGCATAAAAACACATCCTAACCCCTGAAACGAATCGTCTGTGTAGATCACAAAAGACTCATTCCCACATGGAATAGTAAGTATAGGGGCTGAAACCAGCCGATTCTTTAATTCTTTAAAACTCCTCTCACATTCTTCATCCCATACAAACTTCACTTCTTTACGAGTAAATTTTGTCAGTGGTAATGCTATTGCTGAAAATCCCTTAATGAATCTGCGATAGTAACCTGCCAATCTTAGGAAACTCCTAATTTCTGTCACATTCTTAGGACTTTCCCATTCAATAATTGCTTCCACTTTCTTTGGATCAACATAAATCCCATTTTCGGAGACCACATGCCCTAAAAACACAATTTCATTCAACCAAAACTCACACTTGCTGAATTTTGCAAATAATTTCTTCTCTCTCAAAATCCGCAATGCAAGTCTCAAATGTTTCTCATGTTCCTCCATGCTACGCGAGTAAATCAACACATTGTCTATGAATACAATCACAAATGAATCAATGAAAGGGTGGAACACCTGGTTCATCAAATCCATAAAAATTGCTGGAGCATTAGTTAATCCAAATGGCATCACCAAAAACTCATAGTGCCCATATCGAGTCCGAAAAGCTGTTTTGGAAATATTACTATCCTTCACTTTTAGTTGGTGGTAACTCGGTCTCAAATCAATCTTCGAAAATACTGTGCCCCCCTGTAATTGGTCAAATAAATCATCGATACGATGTAGAGGGTACTTATTTCTAATGGTCACCTTATTCAACTGTCGATAATCAATACATAGTCGTATTGTCCCATCTTTCTTTTTCACAAATAACACTGGGGCTCCCCATGGCGAAACACTAGGCTGAATGAACCCTCTGCTTATCAGATCTTGTAATTTCACTTTCAATTCCTTCAACTCTGTTGGTTCCATTCTATAAGGAGCAAGGGAAATCAGACCAGTACCTGGAATTAATTCAATAGAAAACTCTACTTCCCTATCGGGTGGCAATCCTGGCAATTCCTCTGGGAAGACATCAGAAAACTCTCTAACCACTGGTATATCTTGAATTTTAACTGTCTCTTTACTAGTATCAACAACATAAGCCAAATACCCTACACAACCTTTACTCAATAACTTTCTGCTCTTAATTGCTGAGATAAGACAATTAGGGACAACATTCCTTTCTCCTGTAAACTGGAACTCAGGTTCACCAGACAAATGAAATGTAACTTCTTTGCGAGAACAATCAATGGAAGCGTGATACGATGATAACCAATCCATCCCCAATATAATATCAAAATCCCGAATGGCCAATGGTATCAAATCAACATAGAAATCTTGCTCACCCATTCGTAAGACACAATCTTTATAAACATGCTCCACCAGAATTACACATTCCATTAGGGTAGAAATATATAAGGCACAATTGAGAAATGAACACAGTCTACCCAAATATTAAATAATATGCAATGCTATGAATGAATGCGTAGATCCAGGATCAATGAGTGCATATAGATCTTTATTTGCAATAGAAAGTTTACCTGTAACCACTTCTGGTGTAGCATGGGCATCTTGTAATGTCATCGCAAAGACTCTTCCTCCTGCCTTCGATCCACTTGCTTGTCCTGTATCCCTTCCCCTATTTGCATTCCCTGGAGATGATCCCTTATGAGGCCCCACACAACTAACAGAAACTGCTCTAGATAGCATATGACTATTCTTTCTCAGATGGCCCTTCTAACGAGAATTAAAACATTCTATATTCTGTAACTTTGGGCAATTTCTTTTTATATGGCCCGATGTACCACAAAAGAAACAAACATTCGAATCTCCTTGCGCTAAAGCTCCTGGACCTCTTCCACTACTAGCCTCACCCTTCTGCGACCCACCTCCCATACCTCTACAATGCTGAAATTTTTGCCCTCCAAGTCTTGAATATTCTGTATCACTACCTTTTTCATAACTTGGATTGAATCTGCTTCTCTTTACACCTCGTTCTCGATTCCCTCTTGCTTCATTCACGTCATTTTCTACCAGTAGGGCTTTATTCACCAAGGCTGAATAATTAACAGTCTCTAAAGTCGACAACCTTTGATTTAATAACTAACTCAAGTCCGTCAAGAAATCGGCTACACATGTCTTCCTCATTCCGGATAAACCTCGAAGCAAACCGAGATAAGGCTCTAAGTTTGGCGTCATATTCCCTAACTGTCATGCTTCCCTGATTCAATAGGAAATATTCTTTCTCCTTTTGTTTTCGATACATCGAAGGAAAATACTTATCATACAAGGCTTTAACAAAAGAATCCCATGAGATCACATTACCACCTCCTGGAGTAATCAACAAATATTTGGTGGCATCCCACCAATATTTAGCTTCTACTTTCAGCATGTACGACGCCAAGATCACTCGTTGATTTTCAGGCATTCTCATCACCCTGAAAATAAGTTCAATCTCTTAAACCAATTCTTCTGCCTCTGCTGGATCAACTGCTCTTTCAAATGAGGGTGGGTTCATCTTAATAAATTTCTCATGTGAAGTACTCCTCTCTTCCCGGTGTATCACCTCCTCATCCCTAGCCAATGCATGTGCCTCCAGTTGCCTGGTCTGTTGTTCTTCCACATGAGCCATAAATCTAGCTTGTTGCTCTGCCATTAGAGTTATAGCACGCGCCATTTTTTTCATGTTTGTCAATTGTTCCTGCTCGGGTTCTACATTTTCATGAACAGGTTGCTCAATCTCTGCTTCTGTTGCCATATTTGAAGCCTCATCTTCTATTCCCACATTCACATTCCCTCGTTCCATTGTCTTATATCTGAAATGAATCAAAGATATAACAACATGCAAATATACATATCTTTCCTAACATAATCGTTAGTATAATATAAAATATATTTCTAACATTCACTGCCAAATATAGACTCTTCTCACTCCAGAACCTCTAAAAACCTAGGCTCTGATACCAAAAGCTGACACACCCCACCCCAGTTACTTATAATTAAGTTTGAAAGTCAAAGTGAGTCAAACTATGATTAATTTAACCAAACCATAAACAAGAGTTTTAATTTCAGAGACATCATTGTAAATCCATATATATGAAAACCTTTTTACAACATCAGAGTAGTCACACTTACACAAACTTACTTGAAAGAAAATTTAACTTAATTACATCATTTACATTTAAACAAAATGTTTGTTTCTCCCATTCCTGGCTAACCCAACCCGACTTCCTAGATTTGGCAGTGACATCGCGTTACCTGAAAAATGTGAACATAGGAACCATGAGCAAAATAGCCCAGTGAATGCATCACTACTATACTACTGCATAAATTTAAATGCAATAAATCATATCCATATAATTATGTATTAACTTATCCTCCTCATTCATAATGAATGACCAACTTTTCCGAATCATGATTCACATATCCTGTCTAAATAGACAATTCTCCCCCATTCCTAGTCGAGGAGTAACCCCTGTCTTTAATAGACAAATCTCCCCCATTCCGGGTCGGGGAGTAACCTCCCATTTTGGTAAACCGAAATAAAAAAATTCATATTCATTACATTTTGATCATATCAACAACACGATACAAATATCTCTTTCCAGTGAGTACACTCACCTTGGTTGACAACTATGTATTCACGTTTCCTTCTGGTGGAGCTGAACTGGGTTGATTAGATCTTACACCTTTGGGACTTTTACGTAATTTCCACGGATTTTTCTACACCTTTTCTCCTCACTTTTCCTTCCTAAACTCCCTAATTCTCTTTTCACAAGGTGAAACCCTTTCATGGATGATTTTGGCTGAAGGATAAAGCTATTTCAAAGGTATAAGGTCGGGCAAGGCTGCCTCCCAAGCCAACCAATCAAATTAAACCATTTGGTTTAATAAAAGACAAATTACCACTTAAAGGGAATGGACAACTTTGCCCTTTGTTCGTAAATTCGGTATAACTCTTTACTCAGGCATCCATTTGATGATCTGTTTGTTTTGTTACAACCCTAACTCACATGTCTACAACTATCTAGTTTTCACCTCAAGTCATTTATAATGTTATAAAGGTCAAAACTAGTCGCTAATAGGAACATATCTACCGAAAACAACAAATTTTTATGTTTGTAAATAATTCGACCTTTCATGATTTATGAAAGTAGGATTATAATAAACATAATCAATTAACATTAGACATAATAATAGCACATTATTCATATCACATAAGGTAAGCATGATTTAAATATAATTTATCATAATTATATTCGGGTTGTCACAACCGAGGTCAATTCTGACCTAACTCAAGTGACGATCCAAGACCGAGGTCAATTCTAACCTCATAGTGGTGAGGACCGAGGACCGAGGTCAATTCTGATGTAACTCGACTGACGATCCAAGACCGAGGTCGATTCTGACCTAAAAGTGGTGACGACCGAGGATCGAGGTCAATTCTGACCTAACTCAGGTGACGATCGAAGAGCGAGGTCAATTTTGACTTAAAAGTGGTGATGACTAAGGAGCGAGGTCAATTCTGACCTAACTCAGGTGACGATCCAAGACTGAGGTCAATTCTGACCTAAGAGTGGTGACGACCGAGGACTGAGATCAATTCTGACCTAACTCAGGTAACGATCCAAGATCGAGGTCAATTCTAACCTAAGAGTGGTGACGATCGATGATCGAGGTCAATTCTGACCTAACTCAGGTGATGATCTAAGACCGAGGTCAATTTTGACCTCAGAGTGGTGACGATCGAGGACCGAGGTCAATTCTTACCTAACTCAGGTGCCGATCCAAGACCGAGGTGAATTCTGACGTAAGAGTGGTTACGACTGAGGACTGAGGTCAATTCTGACCTAACTCAGGTGACGATCCAATACCGAGGTCGATTCTGACCTAAGAGTAGTGATGACCGAGGATCGAGGTCAATTCTGACCTAACTCAGGTGACGATCCAAGACCGAGCCCAATTCTGACCTAACTCAGGTGACAATCCAAGACTGAGGCCAATTCTGACCTAAGAGTGGATAAAGATTGGACTTTGATTCTGTTGGAGAAAGTGCTTTGTGATTTTGATCTGAGCTGGGGAAGATTTTGTTTCTTTAGGAGGCCTCGCAGGGGGAACAACCAATTTCGGTGCTGAAAGAACTCCGCTGAGGAAGTGATCCTTAGAGATCCTCTAGAGCTTTATCGGGAGGAGATTCGCTTGGTTTTTGAGGATTTTGCTGGGAAAGAGGGGTCCAGCTTGAGGGAATGCGAGAATTTCCTACTGAAAATGTTCTGAATCCTTCCTGGGGTTTTTGGGAAATTTTCAGGGCTTTTTGGTATTTTTTGGGAATTTCTGTACGAAATTTAAGGGGGGTGCCGATCGGCATGGTATAAGGGGTGCCATTCGGCAGTGGCACAAACTTTTGGGCTACCTCGGGAAGGTAAGGAGTCAGTGCCGATCGGTATAGTGGGGGGAACTGCCGATCGGCATGGAACTTAGCATCCTATGTAAAGGGGGTAAATCCCTTTATTTTTTTCACAGCTTCTTTGCTTTCTCTCTCTGTGCGATTCCTCTGCAAATCGTTCTAGCATTCCGATCTTCAAGAAATGACCGCTTTTATGAGCACTGCAGTCCACAGGGAGTGGTTGACCGTTGATGACTGGGCGAATGTGGAGTGGAGGGCCAGGGCGCCTCTTGCTTTGGGGAATGAGAACTCCTTTGACGCGTTTGAGCTTGTTGCGGATGATTGGACTTTTCTGTGGGAGCCGTCGCATCATCGCCCTTCGAGAGTGACTCCTGGCGGTTATGTAAGTAACCTGACCTTTGGCATTCCTTTCTTTTTGTGATTTTTCTTTCTTTCTTGACTTTTGATGAGATTTTTCCTTTTTGCCAGTCTGATATTTCTTTGAAGAACATGCGCACCTGTGGGACGACAGGGCTCAGGGATGTTTGGGAGCATCTCCCACCTATGGTTCATTGGGTGGTATCATTAGCGGGTTTTGGGAGGTTGGCATCTGTACTTGATGAGACGCCTCGTTCGACAGTGGTCCTGTGCGCTTTGGGGGAGAGGTGGTGGATACTACCCACACCTTCCATTTTGGATTTTGGGAGATGACTGTGACTCCCATAGACGTGCATCAGTTGTTGGGGTTGGATTATGATGGAGAGAAGATAGAGGTGGATCGCTCTTTGCTAGTGAGATCGGAGGCTGTGCGTGCAGCACTTGGTGATGTAGTGAGGATAGTTTTTGGGCATTTTATTCGGTTGTCCCTGCTAAAGGATGTTCTGTTGGGCAGGATGATTAATGTGGAGGACGAACTGCAAGTGAGGCAGATGGACCGATTATTTATTTTGCTGGTGTTGGGAGGTTTCATGGTGGCGTTGATCAATGACGTCGTCCATTTGTGGTTCTTGCTATACCTGAAGATGTTTTCGAACATCCCTTTATATGATTGGGAGAGTTTGACTTTGGAGACCCTTTACTTTTCTCTGGATGCATTCAGTCGGTGCTGCCAGTAGACATTTACTGGGGCCACGTATCTTCTTGAAGTATTCTTCATTTTGTGAATTTCTTTTCATGCATTCGCATTTTCCTTTCATGCATTCACATTTTCCTTATGCGTCTCTTCTTGTTTATGAATTTTTATCTTTGACAGACGTGGTTGTATGAGGTGATTGGGTGGAATACCCCGCTGATCGCTCTGAAGGACGACACTGTTGTGGACTTTTTCTGATTGCATCGATGGCGTAAGGTCAATCGGCAGTCGAAGGGATCTCTCTCTCTGGAGGCGGTGCGTGAGGTCTTGAATGACCTGACCAGAGGTAGGGTAAAACTCTTTCCATTTCAGTCTTTGTTTTTGTACCTTCTGATCTTGTACTGATTTATGCCTACTTGGAAATTTTTAGGTGACCTTTTATCCCTGGGGGACAGCCATTCAGGATGTGGGGACGATCGAGGTGAATGCGCAGATGAGGCATTTGCTGGCGCATGAGTTATACCATTCCCGGTATCTCGGGGAGAGGGTGGTTCGCCAGATTACTGAGGAGGAAGTGGTGGTGCCATCTGTGCAGCCTCCTACGTCTATGAGGCAGGAGCGACTGCTGTTGGAGGATGCGAGGATCGCGGAGATGATCGGCGAGTCCTACTTGTTGTACACCGATACGGCTGCGCCGTATGACTATATGGACTTTGTACCGAGCTGGTTGATGGCTCCCAGCATATATGATGCCCTACCTTTCCTTCCTGCGGGTTTGAGTCAGGGGGTGGGATCTTCCCACAGTGGAGGGAGTCCGACGGCATCTACGGCGGCTGCGACTTCAGAGGTTCCTTTTGTGCGGTTGCACACTCCTTCGCACAACATCCGGCGAGCTGATAAGGGATGATGCCTATGCTGCATCATCCTCATGCGATGGATTCGAAGGAGTTGGGTTTGACATAGGAGGTCCTCTGACCTGCTCTATACCTTTCTGTTCTTTTCTTTCTTTCCTGTTTTGGCCATCTCTGCTCTAATATTGATTTTGCTTTTCCTTGTAGCAAGTTCGAGTGTCGACCACTTGGCTAAGAGACATCAGAGACTGGATATCCTCGGTGACTGTCCATATTGGGATGCGATTTGTGTTCCTTCTTGCTTGGTTCCATCTGCTTCATTCGGAGAGGACTCTGGCTCAGGTAGTGGCGGTGCGTCATCTTGCCGTAGGGGAAAGAGAGCATGTCGCATGGGTGGAAGCTCTTAGTGAGAGAGAGAGAGAGAGAGAATGTGGGTTCGAGCTGAGTCCCACTATTTTTTGCATTTTCTTTTTATTTGCTACAAAGATAACACAGAAAACAGATAGATGCAATGCAATGGAGTTTTTTTATTATCTTTTATTAATGATGAATGAATGCATGCACATGCGCTTTTTACTTTGCTGCTGCGATCCTAAAAAGGAGTATTTTTAGAATTTTTTAAGTAATGTTTTTAATTAAAAGGGGAAACTATATACGGATGAAAAGGGATTTTGAAATTTTATTAAGAATATCAATTTATTTTTATTGAGTTTTCGGATTGACAAAAGAGGAAAAAAGGGAAATTTCTAAAAATGGGGTTTGCTGATCGATAAGCACCATGTCCTGTCTATCGGCAGTTCAATCCAGTCCCATCAATTCAAAGCTTTGAATGGTACCCTCTTCAGCCTTTTGGTACCTTGTGGGGTAGGATTCCCTCCGATTTCTGCAGGTATTATGTCTCTTGTGAGGGTTCTCATGTATAAAAAGGGGGTAAGGCTGGAGTGTTTTCATCACACCTTTGCATTCTTACTCACTTGCCCCCTATCTCTTGGCCTTGCAAGATGGCTCTCCCTAGTAGCATTGAGTTTTCTAACTACCTCGAAGCCTTGGAAATAATGTTCTCTTATAAGTCGACTATGATGCTTTCAACATGCGTCGAGTCTCCTTATGGCGCAATCGGCCTATTGAGTGGAACATGCTGATGACGGTGGTAAAATTCTAGTACCCCAAAGACCATGTATTCTGCTTTGGGTTGGATGATGTTTGTCCTACCTACGAGGAGTTTTCTGCCATACTGGGTGTAAATCCTAGTGTTTCTGCGCTTTTGCCTGAATTTTCCTGTTCTCCCAGGGATTTGTTGGCCCGGCTTCTTCATATTTTTCCTTCGGCGGCCAGATCATTGGTTGCTGGAGGAATGATCTCCCTCCTGGCGGTGCTACAGTCCGTGCATTTGTGGGAAGTAGGTGATGCTGGCTATGCCGGAGTCGTTGCTTTGGGTCTGGTTTCAAAATTGCTGCTGGTGACTGGGAAACTGCTAGTGGACCCTCAACTTGCAGCCATTACTTGATGGATGTCATACCGTCGCAATCCTGCGGCGGTGATACTGGAGGAGACCCTGAATGGCCTGGATGCCTGGAGAGAAGGTCATTCTGACTTTTCTGAGGGGTAGCCCCGTGATGTTGTTCATATGGTTGTCTAAAAGACTCGGCTTGGCGGTCCCTCCAAAGTATCATTTGTCGGCTGTACCCAACTTCTTTTCACGTTATTTCATCCCTGTTGGCCTGGATATTACAAGCTGGGAGAATTAGTTTGTGGAGCATGGGGGTCGGAATCTGTGTTGGTCAGTGCCTTGGTGGGGGCAGTTGCATCCTATTCTAGAGCTCAAAGAGTACTCATATGTATGGCTAGTTGGTCTCAAACAGACCTCTTTTTCTTTCCCTTAGCAGATTCTGTGCCAATTTGGCTGGGCACAGGTCGTGCCACCTCGAACCTCAAATTTCTTTCCAGTAGAAGATTTGACCGAGCGCCTGCGTCTGCTGCTTGGATATCTATGGGAGAATCGACGTCCGTCGAATCGTCCCTCTCAGTCTGTCGGGAGAGTTTGGCATGTCCCTGGGGATTATATGAAGTGATTATGGAGGAGAGTAGTCAGCAAGATGCTGGCAGTGGAGAAGGGACAAAGGTGGTTTATTTTATTTAACACCATAGAAGGGGGTGTTATGGTTTTTTCGAAACTGGTTCAAGCTCATCGGTCAATGGCGTGTTTACGTCACTCTATTCAGGAAGGGGAAATTTGGGGGCCCCAAGATGTAGATGACGAGGGTGCAGGCTCCTCTGGTAGTTGTGGGTAGGACTCTTGGAGAGTTTATTTGTGCAATAGGGAATAGATGTGGGGGGGTTTGATTTAGCTTTTTATGGCAGTAGAGGGAAGGGAGTTATCCGTTCATTTTCTTATGTAATCCGTGCTGTAATTTCTTATTAATGAAATAAGCAAGTTTCTGATCATCCAGTTGTGCCTTTCGATGAACTTTGTAATTTGTAATTATTTATACCGATCGCTAAGGCATACATAATCCTTTTGTTCAAGTATTTGTTAGAATGAACTGCCATTCTCGGAGATACAAAAAGAATAGTATTTTGTGAAAAAGAAAGGATCGTGCTCCTGTAAGATGTATGAGCTGCCTACGTACCTCTGGGGATTTTGAAATTTTTTCATTTTTCTTGAAAAATGTTTTTTTACCGAGGATCAGGCCCATGTAGTTCTGGGTAGAGGGAAATGAAGAAAGTTTTTTTTTTTGAAGAACATAAGGGAGATGAGAAGAGTCGTAGCCCACCGAGATTTCGGACTAGGGGTAGAATTTCTTGAGACGGTCCAGGTTGACTAGATGAGCCATCTCTTCCCCTTCTAAGTTAGTGAGCATAGCGGCACCGTCGGATAATATTTTCTTCACAATGTAGGGGCCGCTCCAATTGGTCTTGAATTTCCCTTTGGGGTCCCAGATGGGTTCTATTATCTCATTGAGGGCTAAATCCCCTTCCCGGACACCGCGATCCTTGACTCTCTTATTGAATGATCGCACTATTCGGCGATGGTACCCCTGTATGTGGTAAAGAGCTTTCAATCTCTTTTCATCTAGGAGGGTCAGCTCATCGAGACGGCTTTGGCACCAGTCTTCTTCACTAACTTTGCTTTCGATCATGACGCATAGCAAGGGTACTTCCAGCTCCACAGGTAGGACTGCTTCCATGCCGTAGACCAGAGAGTAAGGGGTAGCCCCAATAGAGGTTCAGATTGAGGTTCGATATCCCTAGAGGGAGTACGGGATCCTTTCGGCCCAATCCCTATAGATTTCGGTCATCTTACTGATAATGGCTTTGAGGTTCTTGTTGGCGGCTTCAACTGCACCATTGGTCTGGTCGGTAGGGATAAGATTTGTGTCTCTGAATCCCGTACTCGTTGACTACTTCTGTGACTTTTGCTTCGAAGTGCAACCTGTTATCTGACACTAACTCGTGAGGGACTCCATATCGGCAAATGATATTTTTCTTGAGAAATTTAGCCACTTTCTTGGCGTTCAATACTGCATATGACTCAACTTCGACGCATTTGGTGAAGTAATCAATGGCAACTAGGATGAATTCATGTCCGTTTGAAGCCTTTGGTGTAACCTTCCCTATGATGTCGACACCCCAGGTGGAGAACGGCCAGGGAGAGGTCATGTTGTATAATTCTCGTGGAGGAAGGTGTTGAAGATTGGAGAAGTGTTAGCATTTGAGGCATTTCCGTACATAGGCGGTGCAATCTTGGGCCATGGTGGTCCAGTAGTAGCCCTATCGGATGATCTTCTTGGCAAGCATGTGACTGTTTATATGGGGCTCGCATTTCGTGTTGTGGGTCTTCTGCATTATCTTTTCAATCTCAGTCCCTGCGATACAGTGTAGATGAGTTCCATCGAGGTTCCTCTTGAGTAGAGCTTTATGACAGATGATGTACTGAGTGGCCAGTCTTCGGAGGGTCGTTCGGTCTTTCTTATTGGAACCCTCGGGATACCTACCATATTTGAGGAAGCACTAGATATCATAGTACCAGTAATCGGCTAGTTCAGGGTCTTCGGTGGAGACAAGCTCAATATGGTAGTAGTGGGTTAGTTTGTCTTATTTTTTAACTAGGAAGGGGGTCATTATTATTCCTTCGGGCATGTCGACCATGGAGGCCAGGGTAGCGAGACCATCAGCTAGGTTATTCTTTGCTCGAGGTAGGTAATGGAAGGTGATATCTCGAAATCGGGAGGCTAACTCTTCTAAGTGGGCATAGAAGTGTTGGAGCTTTTCGTCCTTAATTTTCCACTTTCTGAGCACCTGATCGATTATGAGGGCAGAATCCCTGTAGACATCAAGGTATTGAATACATTTTTTGAGAGCAACTTTGAGGCCTACTATGCATGCTTCGTATTCCTCCATGTTATTGGTGCAAGGGAAATCCAATGTGATAGTGATGGGAGTGTGGGAGTCATCTGGGGTGATCATAAGTATCCCAATGCTATATCCCTTTTTGTTGGCAGCGCTGTCAAAGAACATTTGCCATCGAAGGTGGTCTTGAGCAGTGCAGAGGATATTTTCATCTGGGAATTTGGAGATCCAGACATCTGCTTCTTCTACGAGGTAATCAGCGAGGTATTCAGAGATGGCTCTTCCTTTAACGGCTTTCTGCGTGACGTACACGATATCGAACTCGATTTGGAGCATCAACCATCGGGCCATTTGACTGGATAAGGCAGGTTTCTCAAGCAGGTATTTGATGGGATCCATTCGGGATACAAGTTTGATGGGGAAGGCGAGCATATAGTGTCGCAACTTTTAGGTGACCCAAACAAGTGCAGCACACGCCTTTTCTAAATCAGTGTAGTTGGCATCGTACCGGGCCAATTTGCGACTGGCATAATAGATGGCTCTTTCTTTACGGGAGTCATCAAGGTATTGGGCTAGTAAAGCCCCAACTGTAGTATTGGTTATGGTTAGGTATAGGAGCAAAGGGAGACCAGGCCGTGGTGGCATGAGCACTGGAGGTTGGGTCAGATATTTTTTTATTCGGTCAAAAGCTTCTTGGTAGGCCTCATTCCAGACCTTGGTTGAATCTTTTCGAAGGAGCTTGAAAATCGATTCATTGATGGAGGTTAGCTGGATGATGAACCAACTGATATATTGCAATTTCTCATGAAAACCTCGGACTTCTTTCTCTGTTTAGGGTGGTGGCATCTTAAGTATGGCCTTCAGCTTTGTAGGATCTGCTTCTATCCCCTTCTCACTGACCATGAATCCCAAGAGTTTTCCCTTTGTAATGCCGAAGACACATTTCTGTGGATTGAGTCTCATGTGATACCTTCGCAGTCGTTCGAAGAACTTTTGAAGAGTGGGAATATGACCTTCTCTAGTTTTGGACTTGATAATCATATCATCCATATAAACCTCAACTCCTTTGTGAATCAGATCGTGCAGGATGATTATGGCAGCCCTTTGGTAGGTAGCCCCAGCATTCTTGAGACCAAATGGCATAACGGTGTAGAAAAATGTTCCCCATGGGGTGATGAATGTGGTTTTTTCTTGGTGGTCTGGGTGCATCTTGATTTGGTTGTATCCGACAAACCCGTTGACGAATGACTTGAGACCATGACTGGTTGTGCTGTCCATGATCATGTCGATATTGGGTAGCGGATAATCATCCTTAGGAGAAGCTTTGTTTAAATCTCAGTAGTCTACACACATTCGAACGTTCCCTCCTAATTTTGGCACATATACTATATTGGCCATCCATGTGGGATATTCGATCACACGAATGAAGACCACGTTTAACTGCTTGACCACTTCTTCTTTGACCTTAAGCGACCATTCGGTGCGAAGTTTTCTCAATTTTTGTTTAATCGGCTTGTAATCTGGGAGAGTGGGGATCTCGTGCTGAGCTATTTCAGTATCAATGCCGGCCATATCATCATAGGACCATGGGAAGACATTCACAAATTCCTTTAACAATTCTTCGAATTGTGCGCGCTCATGCTCGTCAAGGGTGGCCCCTATCCTAATCTCGCGCAGTTGGCTACTAGAACCGAGATTAATAACAACGGTCTCTTCTTCATTAACTTGAATGCAGTTATGTTGTTTATTATTAACCTTATTTAGAATAGTTAAGAATTGTTCATTTGCAAAATCATCATCATCAAAAGTTCGATTAGAATTCAAACAATTAATGTAAGTCACAACAAGATACTCAAAATCTTCATTTATTTCATTGATAGGAAAAACAACATTGAGAACCTTATCAAAAGAGGTCTCGATAAAATTTGAACAAGGATAGACAACAGAATAAAAAATAGGGTAAACATTGGGATTAGGGTAAATTTCAACAGGTAGAAGTGGCGCAACATGCTTGTTGAGGAGGGGTGTATCAACAACTTTAATCAGATGGGATGTATCCATTGATGTAGTGCCTGAATGGACCATACAGAGTGCTAGCCCTAGTGTCTACAAGTCGAAGGAATCTTCAAAATCACTTTCCTCAGTCTCTTTGGTATTTTTGATGAGCGGTTGTACTCGGTGTTGGAAACTTTCGGCCCATGGGTAGCTATCTTGGAAAAAGATCTCCATTTCAGGCTTCATCTTCTTGTTTGTGTGGTCATACCATGGTTCTGGAAAACTGAAAAAGGGGAATTCTTTGCCTTCTTTGATGAATCGTCCATTCAAGGAGTCTCCTGGGATAGTTGGGATGCAGTCTAATCTTCTCTTTGGTCGAGACAGGTGGATCATTTTGAGTTCTTTTTATGATGGTTGATACCCCAAGCCACAAGGAGGGAAACCTTTCTTCAGTTCTATGGGCTCAAGTATCCCTTGTTGCCTTTGTCCTAGCCCCATTCCGGGCATGAAGTTCATGTTTCTAACCATTTGAATCACATTGAAATTGCCATGAGGGTCATATTCAGTACAAACCCTTTCTTTGAAACCATCCCCTGTCGGGAGTAGGAGTGGTTCAACTCGGAATCCTGATAGGAGCATATCATATGACTCGTACTGTATCTCAAGGATTGGACTGCTGGTGCTTGCACCCTCAACATTTTTGTCGTTGCCCAAAATGGTGATGACTCGCCCGTCAGCGAATAACTTCAATTTCTGATGGAGTGAGGAAGACACACCCTTGATACTGTGGAGCCAGGGTCGTCTGAGCAACATGTTGAAACAAGATGGGATGTCTATGACTTGGAATTCAACGACAGGGTTTATAGGGATAACCCCTATTACAAGTTTTATGGATCCTATCACCTCCCGGTGGGTATTATCGTAGGCACATACAGCGGCGGAGGTTGGAGCGAGGTCACTTTCTTTCAGGCCTAAACACTTGAAGGTTCTTAGTGAGCAGACATTCAAGGCGGATCCGTTATCAATGAGAGAGAGTGGCACGACCTTCCCCATAACTTTGACAGAGATGTTGAGTGCATAATTATGATTTGGTCTAATTCTGGGGATTTCTTCTTCAGAAAATGATAGCATCCGGGTAGAGGTCAAGAATCTGACCAGATTTACTACCTTTTCTGGTGTGGTAGAAGGAGGATCTGTGGGTCTAGTGAGCAACTTGATTAAAGCATTTCTGTGCAGTTGGGAAGACATGAAAAGCCCCCATAGACTGATGTTAGCTTGAGTTTTCTTCAGTTGATCGAGGATCTTACTTTCCTCATGGTCATCTCTGGCATAGGAAGGTTTTCAGCGCCTTTCCCTTTGTCATTTGCTGGTAGTGAGCTTGGAACCTGGTAATGTCTCCCTGATCTGGTCATGTGATTTACTGAAGAAGGGAAGAACATAAATCCCATTTCCTCGTCAATATCAGGTTGTTCTGTCACCCTGTTTATTTCGCCGAGGAGTTATTCAAATGATATCATCCCACGTATGTCGGCCAATGGGCCAGTTCTTCCTGAAGCTTGTTCTTCACTCGAATCTTCGAATTATCCCCCTCATCCGGTGGCAATAATTATGTCTTTCCATGTAAAGTCAATGCATTCCACAACTTTAACGTCTTCTTCATACAGGTCTTCCCATTCTGCGAGGATATGTATGGTTGAAGGGACCAAACGCCCTTGTCGCATTAAAATGTCAAGTAACCTGATGATACTACAAATGTTGTTGGTTTGCCCAAATAATTCTACCATAATCTGGACAACATCATCTAAACTTACTTCATCGGTTGGTACCACCCGCTTGTCTGAATCTCGAGCCCATTTCCTTTCTTCCAAGAATAGTGTACTGAACCTTTGGCAATCGATGGCCATCTGTGAGGGCAATTTCATCCCGAACTCTAGGAGTTGGTTTAACACCTCTGATAATTCCCTATTCCCATTTTTAGAACGGGTACAGACAGCGATGCATGTTCTGGTAATGATTGATAGTGCCGGATCAACGAGGCTAGTAGCGTGTAGGAGGAAATATGGGCAACTTTGAAGAGGTTTAGGGGAGTATATGGGTGTGATTTGAGTTGAGGGATCAAAATCTGGGCTTTTTTCTAAGAAGATGGCATTGGTATGATTTGGGAGTGGATTTTGAGTAGTGTTTGGCTTAGGATTGGTTGGTGGGGCGATGGTACCCCGGTCAATGAGATCTTGGATTATGTTTCGGAGGTGAAAGCATTGGTCGGTGGTATAGCCAGCAGTTTGGTGAAAGGCGCAATGAGCATCATCCTTGAAGTTTCTTGGGAGTGGATTTGGCAATGGACGGGGATCCAAGGGTTTGATGAGGTTTCGACATAACAAGGCTTGGTAAAATTTGGTGAGGGGAGCATGGAGATGAGTGTATTCCCTTCGAATGGGGGCAAGGCGGATTTTTGGTGCCCATGATGTGGTTGGTTGAGAGATGTTGTTGATGGTTGAGACTGTAGCACTGGAAGGCTTATCATACTTTCTAGGGGTGAACTGTCCAGACACCTTCTTCAGTTCAACTTCTGTTTTAACAAGGTTTTCCTCGATTTTTACTCCTGCCTCTCCGAGAGCTCAAAAGTGGGGATAATATTGTCCTTCCATCGTTGCTCGGACATGGGGAAAAAAGTTCTTATTCACTATGTTGACCTGTTCCTCCTCAGATGGCCGATTGGTCAAGGTAGCTGCTTGCCCCCTCTACCGGGTTATGAAGTTACTGACTGATTCCCTAGGGTTCTGCTTGAGCATCTCTAAATCATGACGGGTGACCTCAAGCTCTTCATTGTATTTGTACTACGGCATGAATTCTCGGGCTACATCCTCCTAGCTACGGATTTTGGATTCCTCGAGAGATAAAAACCATCGGAGGGCACTATCCTTCAAAGTTAGCTGAAATAATTGGGCCATCACTTCTTCAGAAGCCCCTAGTAGAGTCATGGAACGATGATAACTGCGAAAATAAATAATTGGGGGTCCACTCCCTCCGAACTTCTCGATGTTTGGCATCTTGAACTTCTCAGGTAACCTCGCTTTAGGATTAAGGAGACATGTGGGTGTAGTCCATGTAATTCCCCGAGATCCTGACTTGGTCGAACTTCTTGGTGAGCATCTGGAGATCTTCTTTGACTTTGTTCAACTCCCCCTCTTTTGGATCAACGACCATAGGCAAGTTAGCCACAGGCTAGGCAATATTTGGCATCGAAAGATGGGCTGGCGACGGCCTATTGAAAGGAGGGGAACGTGGAGCGTGTTGATATTCTTCGGGAACCCAGATAGGCTCGGGTGGA
This sequence comes from Sambucus nigra, assembly GCA_949130495.1. Classification (NCBI taxonomy): domain Eukaryota; kingdom Viridiplantae; phylum Streptophyta; class Magnoliopsida; order Dipsacales; family Adoxaceae; genus Sambucus; species Sambucus nigra. Next base: position 342,101,802 of record OX422207.1, on the reverse strand, counting down.
CCCATAACACGAGGTAATAAGGCCTCGGGCTCTTAAGGAATAGGAACCTTGTTTCGTTGCATATCTCGTACCTCAGTTTGGAGGTTATCAATCTTGGACACGAGCAGAGCTAGGACTGCCATCAGATCCGACTGTATAACTGGTACTTGATCTGTATTCTCCATGGAAAGTGGATGGATTTCGGACTCCAAAGAAGTAGTAGAGGAACGGATGAAATTATGGGATGATTTGACTGAAGACCGAAGCCAATAGGGAGCCAGGCCAAGGGCTTGCGATTGACCTGAGAAGCTGTAGAATGGGATTTATTTTTTAGAAAAAGGGAAGAAACTATTTTTGGATTTTTGATAAAGAAGGGAGAAATGTTTTTGGATTTTTGATAAAGAAGGGATAAATGTTTTTGGAGACGGAACTCAGCATGATTATTATGATTATTATGTTCTCACTTGTATTTTATTCTCCTAAATAAAATGTCGGACGGGACCCGAGCCTGGAAAAGTGGGGTTTTTAATATATGCAAAGCTACGGCTAAACTTGTAACCAGGCTCACGGACAGGGTCCCGTTTTTAAAAATGCACAAAAATTGGGCGGCAGGTCGACCCGAAATTTCGGCAGAGTTTCGGGTTGAAACCGACAATCTAAAGTGCGTGTCCAAGGTTTGACACCTATATGCGGGTATGCAGTTGGTTGGGTGAATCGGCATGGGTTCCCCCCTTTGGCGTGACTTCCACGATATACGTCTTGCTCTTGCGGGCAATTGGTAGGTATGGACAAGCCATTTGATATACTTGAGTGTACGTGAATTGCCTCACTATATACCTCGTAGGGATGGTATGTGTGAGAGAAAATTTGATATACTCGATGTATGTGAATGAATTCCCTGCGATATACCTCCCATTATGACTTCGGTCAAGTTGTACGATAAGGGGGAACCGTTCGATATACGTTGAAGGTACTTGGCCAATAGAAGGTGAGAGTCATATCACTTAGGCTAACTGCGACCTGCCAGACTAGCGCCCATCACAAAGTGACCCACCAGTTACTGGGTAAAATTTGGTCAATAGAAATTCTATTTGGTGATGTCGTGTGAATCATGCATGATTCTCTTATTAGTATCTTATGATGGAAATGCTTTTCTTGATTATGCCAAACAGGGAGCAAAGTATAAGTACCAAAGGTACACCAAGTATGGATGGGTGATGCGTGTAACATGTGGATATCTGTGATCCTAGGTGCACGTGGTGCGAAGTGTACATGGAGAATTTTCTACAAGTGTGTGAACACAAGCATAAGCATGGGATACACATGGAAAATAGGAACATGCAGATATAGGAGAAATATAAGCAAATATAACATCCATGTAAATAGAGTCAAGCCCTCAAAATATATAAAATTTCATCAGCAGAGTCGCCACTGTGGCCATCCCCGATCCTCGTCATGTGGGCGGGCGCGCGAAGGGAAAGGATCCTCAGGTCTAGCACATCCCTCTCGGGAGCCCTTCGGTCGGCGTCGTTTGAGATGAGGTGTAAAAATGTAGAGAGATTCAGAGTCGCCAGTCTATTTTACTCAAAACAGACAAAAGAAAAAGGGGAAGCCATCCCAAAGGATGGCATCCAAAGACATACTGGTTCATGCGAAACCAAAATGATTCGAGAAGGGTTCGGAGGCAAAGTTACGAAATGGGAAGGTGTCAGGCACCCATTCCGCCCTTTTGGTCTCTCATGGATATTTTCTATTTTCCTTTATTTTTCCCCTTGATATGTGTCCATGTGTATATATATATAGTGGATATAGGAATCCTCGACTTGTATCATGGAAGAGATAAAGCGAGTCATCCGTAGGAAGGTACAAAAATAATATTAGAAAGATGAGATTTACGCGATTACCCCTACGTTGATCGTTATAATGGAACGATAACGAATATGGAGTGATACGTCACTAAGAACAAGTGTATAGAATATAAGAAAATTGGATTTAGAGAAGATAGAAAGTGAGAGAGAAAGTGAAAAAGAAAAGGACTCGAGTCTCGAGTTTTACCCCGAGACGCCTACGTAACCTATAAAGGCATCAAAGTCCACGTAGTTCGCATACAAAACGAGGGGGTGGGGTTTATCCCATAAATCCAAATGGGGGATCTCTTATTTGTGAGTGTGTGTGTGTGTGTGTAGAAAAAGTGTTTTAGTTGTGAAAAAAGTGTGAGAAGAGTATGAGAATCCCTATTTGGAATTTATGAGCAAACCCTCCTTTTCTTATTTTTTTGGGTTTTATTTATATGAAAATAGGAGATGTGCAATAATACTAAATAAAAAGTATATTAGGATGTGTGAGATTAGATAATAAAAGTGCTAAGTAATAAAACAAGTTATTGCGAATTTAAGAGAATTTGGAGAGAAAGTTGATAAAATTGGATCTTTTTGAAGATCTTGAGCTTGATCTTGAATGTTGGGGGGCAGCCCTTGCACTTGGATGATGATGGAGAGTGGCTAATTCACCAATTTTGATGAAAAAGATGATGAAAAGTGGAAGTTAGGAAGGGATTTGGATGTTGAAATCGCGCTGCCTTCGAGAGAGGTTTTTGGGATTCGTTGAGAGAAATTTGTATCAGATCTGGGTTCCCCTTGCAAATGAGGTGAATGCCTCCTTTTATAGGCCCGGGTCATTGCCGATCAGCATAAACCTGGTCTAGGCAGGGTTTAGAACCTGCCGTTTGGCAGTGTGTTTCAGGCCTTTTCGAAAAATTAGCTGCCGAGAGCAAACCGTTGGTCAGAATCGCGCATGGGATATATCATTGGAAAGATAATTCAGAGACCTTTGAAAGTCCTTTAGACCTCTACCGGGTTTGGGAGTTTACTTTGGGTCAAATATGGCTCGAAAGCGTTTGTCGGACCATTGGACGGGGAATCGTTTGGACGCAAACGAATCGTTCATCCGCATGGTAAGTCCGAATCACGCACGGGGCAGACCATTGGAAAGGTTAGGAGATGTACTTCGACATTCCAAAGAGGTTGACTCAGCCTAGGGAGTTGACTTTGTTCAACCGGGCCCTGGAAGCATTCGATGACCTCTTGGAGTCAAACAGATCGTTCGTCCGCATGGTAAGTCGAAATCACGCACGGAGTGGACCATTGGAAAGGGGTTTCGGTGACCTTCGAAGATTCATTCAGGCTAGGTTGAGCTGAATAGTTGACTTAGGTCAAACAGATCCCGGGAGCGCCCGGTGGCCTCTAGATCAAGTTTTGGATGCAAACGAATCATTCATTCGCATGGTAAGTCAGAATCGTGCACGGGACGGACCATTGGAAAGGGGATTCAGTGCCCTTTGAATATTCATTTAGCTTTGGTCGAGCTGAAGAGTTTGACTTTTTGGTCAAACGGAGCCTGGGAGTGCCCGATGGCTTCTTGGTCAGTACTCGGGACATGACCTAGGTTTGTAGTGATGAAGGGAGGTGCTAGGGACCTTAGGAGAGTTGGGGGGGTAACAGAATGAGGTGTCTACATTTAGTAATCCGACAGTTTATTTGTTAATTATGTTATGATTTTTTTGTTTACTTATTTAACTAATCATGTGCTTTTTGTCGTTTCAGGCAAAGCTTGAGGAAGTGCATGAGTCACAGTCTGATGCTGACAAGACATCTTTGTCCATGGACGCACTCAGTCAAGTGCTTGGCGCTGATCGCAAGGGGAGGACAAGGGGGTGAGCTCGTGGGTGTCCAAATCTAGGATCATCGGATTGGAGACAAGCAACACCGGTATGGCTCGAACGGTGGACTCGCATGACGCGAAGCTATCCCGTTTGGAGGCGACGGTCCAAGATATGTTCTCATTCGTGAAGTGTTTATTGGGCGGAAAGCGTAAGGGTAAAGGAAAAGAGAAGGTGGAGGTGGAGGAGGACGAGGATGTGGACCTCGCTGCTTCATCGTCGACATGTGCAGACTGTGATCTTTCAGTCCTCTATTTGTCTCCCTTCGACAGATCGATGACGACACTTAGTTGGCCGAGCGTGTTTATACAGGACATATTTGATGTCCAGCGGATAGGGCGGGGGTTGAAGGACCCGAATACCTTCCAGGGTATGCCAGTTCATAGGCGTTTGCTTCAAGACATCGAGGTCAAGGTGCTTGTCATGCATGTGATATCCGGGAAGGAGAACTCCCTATTGTGGTTGCACGAACAATGCGGCACGATGCATATTCAAGGGTGTATCAATTCGTATATCGTGTGGCCTACTCACCCCCTCAAACCTACCCCATACATGTAGTGACATTATTTGAATTGAATTGTTTTAAGTTGTTATATTTGAATTATATTTGGATTATATCGTGATGCATATTGTTTTGAATATATATTTGCATTATCTCTATGATGCATATTATGTTGAATGTATATTTGCATTGTCTTAATTTTATTTGGATATATGATGTTTGAACAGGTATAGCGTTGCTATAATAGGTATAAATATGCTGCTGGGCAGTGGCAGTGGCCATACTGCCCAACAGATTTTTTTTAATTTTGTCGAGAATTATCACGGTCAATGACCGTGACAATTTTAAAAAAAAAGGTCAGTGGTTTTTCACTGTTAATAACTGTGACTAATATTGTCACGGTCATTGACTATGACAAGTCCAATGAACTTGTCACAATAAATGATCGTGACAATAAAAGTTGTCACCCCCAGACTTGTCACGGTCATTGACCTTGATAAGTTGGACTTGTCACGATCAATGACCGTCACAAGTCGACAGATTTAGTGTAATGTATTCACCCACGTGCTTTCAATTTTTTTAACCTTATCTTTTAAAATTTCAGGGGAGACAAATGATTTGAACAATTATAGGTTAATGTAATGTTGGTAATATATGTGGGATTTAGGGAAATGAGTTTAAAATTATCATTACCCCATAATATTATATCTTTTGTTGGATAAAAACATCATAAAAGTTGAATGGCGTGGCATTGTTGACGTAAAAATTGTGAAAGGGCTATGACATTTGATGAACGTTTCCACCTAATTTATTTTGCTAATTAAGTTTGTCGTATATTTGCATATTTTTGTGTGTATTTTTCATTGAATAGGATGATAGCGACACTCTATTACGCTTAAGATTACAGTAGTGCTTTTTTTTTTTACAAAATAGTTTGATTTTCTCATTTATTTGGTGTCCATAGTAGGATATAAAAGGGGCGTTTTTGGGGGGGGGGGGGGGGGGGGTCATCTAGACAACCCAAAATTTAGAAATTGAAAAATATATTCTTCAAATTTATAATTCTAGTACCCCATAGGTAAACATATCCCTATTGGCCCCTTTCTTCCAATATTTGGGCTCCGCCATCGTCGGGGGGCACATATTTAGGTAATAATGTATATAGAGTAATTAGTTGTGTAAATAGTTATCGCGTAGTTTATAACAAAAAGTATAACTCAACCGCGCATCGTGCGAGTTGAAAACAAGTTTCAAAATGGATACTAAGCCACTTGGCAAGTGAAAAGTACAAATGATCTAAATCCATTAAAAGAGTAATTTTTTGCACAAATGATAATAAATTGATAACACAACATGAAAAAACATGAAATTTTCCTTAATAAATAATGCTAGTTTTGTATTTGTTTTGTCTTTTTGACAATAAGTCGTGTTGTGTTTTAGTTGTTTCAAAGTTATGTTTTTAATCATCACTATTGATTATGACTTAAATGAAAAAAATCATTTTTAATGTGATTAATCCAACACGTGGAATTACAATAACACAAAAGATTGGGACATGTAAGGTAATAATTATCATACTTTTGTTTCACGATATATTAAACGTGTCTACTATACATAATATAAATAATGTCAATGTCGTATTAGTTAATAAAACTAGCATGAAACCCTCACGATGCGCGAACGTTTTATAGAAAAATAACTGCATAAAATTTATTTAAAATAAAATCGGCAGACATCTTAACCCAGCCACAAAAAATATTGAGTATCTTTTATTTAGTTATCAAGACCCAATTACAAATATACACGTTTATAATCATGACAAATTATATTGTAAAAAACATAATCATAAAGAATAACCTAACCAATGTACAAATGAGTTCTAATTGCAATAAGTCATTACATTAAATAGAGGTCTTACAATCTATGAGTTGCAAAAAAAGCTAAAAATTATTATTATAATAAGATGGAAAGTAAGAAAAAAATCTTGAAAAATTGTTTGGATGATAAACCCTTCATCGAAACCTTTTTCCCGTCATCTAGCTTGTCCCCTGTCAGATGATTGGGGGGGGGGGGGGGGAGTAAACAAAATGTATAGAAAACAATTTCTAAAGGAAAATATGAAACACTTATACATGTATGGAGAAGAAATTCCATTAATATTTGCAAGATTTCAATTATTTACGCAATCAAACTACAGAGTTCGATCCAATCCTTGGACAGACATATGTAGTCAGGATTGAGCATTTTTCTTCTTCATTTTGGGCTTCTTTTATAGGTTGAAATTGACCCAATCAATTCCAATTACCCCAAGTAGTAGTCATCTATCATGAAAAAGTTAAAACAGAATTAAACAAAAAATTAAAGACTAAAGAAAATAGTAAATTATATAGCATTAAAAAATGTAAATATAACAATAAAAGAATATATTGAATTGGAGCATATTGAATCGGTTTTGGTTTGTTTTGAAGTTTCAGAAACCTAAATCAATTTAAGTCTGTTTCCTATAGTTGTCAACAAATCCAATCCAAATAAGTCACATAATCCATTAAAAATATTTGGAATGGTCGGGTATGAGTTTGGTTTGGAAGCAATGCGTAACTACAATTTTGCAATGTACTTTTCTCTTTTGAAGTACCAAAGGTAGCCTACATGAATCCTATGTGTAAAAATCCATTTCAGGACTTAGAAGAATATACAAACCTTTAGAAGTGCATGATTTTGAATCCTGTGCAGGTACCCGTGAGTAGAAGCACGTGAATAACATGTGAAGTTTTTAAGAGGGAGATAGATGAATATTGAAGAGGCAATTGGGAAGAGAGATGGTCGATATATTTAATGGGGAGTCGAGGTGTAGGTATTGAAGAGAATATTGGGAAGAGAGAAGGATAATGATGTATTCTATAGGAGGAAACTCTCATTAAATCTCTAGCCCCGTTTGGTTCGCAGTAATATTTTGAATGGATTAGGATTACTAGAAAATCTTTTACTACGATTCAAAATCATTTCGTTCTGTTTGGTTAATCAATGGATTGCTATTGAGAATCAAAATTTTGTGTTTGGTTCATACATGGACAGTGACATGAGAATGTATAATATATACCAATAATACCCTCTAGCAATTATATATATATACACGATATTGCAGTTCATTATTTATAAATGTATGAACTCAAATATGTTTTTAAAAAAAAATATTTTTCAATATTTAACAAATATAATAATTTGTTATTGATATGTGTGAATTATATTGTAAGTTAATCAAATTAATTATTACATGAGTAAAAAACATGTTTAAATAAAATTTGTTCGACATTAAATTTAATACAAACTGACATAATAAAATTTTCTTTACAAAATAAATATTTAGGTTTTATAGGTAGTTTTTATAATTTAATATTTTTAATGGCATTTTTGTCCTTACAAAAATTATTTGTAAGAATTTTCATGGGAAAGTAAGAATCCCACCTATATTGGATGAATTTTGAATCCACCCACTTTCTCACAATGGAGGTAATCTGATTTCATTGGGGTGAACATTCTCATACAACTTAACCTCTCCCAAATGCAATAATCTTACACTTTTTCAGGAATGTTCAAAAGGAATAATATTCTACCCAACTTTACCGCGAACCAAACGGGCCCCAAATACTATCGTATTAGAGGCATAATATAGATGTCACGCATGTAATTAGATCGTCAATAATTCTTGTGCGAGAAAAGAAATATTATAAGTAACGTAATTGATATTTAATGAAAAAATAGAGTAAAATTAGACGGACACACCAAAATCTCCGAACGCTTTACCCATCAAATAAAAAAAATTATATGGGCCCACTTTTTTCTCTCAATTAAAAACAAATCCAACACAAACACACACCTTTCCTTCCACTGTCTCCAGCCAAAACGCAAGCACACCTAACTCTTTTTCAGATGATTCAATCACAGTTAACAAAATGCTTTGTTACCAAACTCAAAGTAAAGCCTTATGTTCATAAAAGAAAAAGAACACAGAGTAGCATTCCGATGACTAATGACAATTTCAACATTGTGTATTGACAAAGTAGCATTCCAATTTCAAACAACAATCACAATGAGTAAAAAAAAATTATAAGGGACCACTTGTTTTCTCCCAATTGAAAACCAAGCTAATAAAATAATTGGTTGCTAATAATTGTAATAATAATAATTATTATTATCATTATTATCATTAAATGATCATAAAACACTTAAAAATATATTATATATGTTGAAATTAACCATATTCATCATTTTTTCTCGTGGTGAACACCGACAAAAACTTTGGTGACTTTAAAAAATTTGTTCTTAAATATGGAGAGAGAAAATAATGACGCCGGTGGGCGGGAATTAGAGAAAAAAGAGCTATGTGTGTTTGGATTTTGTCCGGATACAGTGGAAGGAAATGTGTTGTGTGTTTATATTGCCTTTGTTTTCAATTGGGAGAAAATAAGTGGGACTTTATAAGTTTTTTGACTCACCGTGATTATTGTTTTAAATTGGAATGCTACTTTGTCAATAGACGATGTTGAAACTGCCATTGATGATTGGAATGCTAGTGTGTAAATAGGCTAAAGCAATCAAGATATTGGAATACTATTGTGTGCGTTGTTCTTTTTAATGAAATTAAGGCTTCATTTAGAGTTTGGTAACAAACCACATTTTAACTCTGTGTGAGTTTGGGTTTTGGTCGGGGACAGGGGAAGAAAAGATGTTTGTGTGTCCGTGTTGGCTTTATTTTTAATTTGGAGAAAAGAATGGGGCCCTTATAATTTTGTCTTATTTGATAGGTATAGCTTTTGAGTTTTGGGACATATACCAAATAGTCCCTCGGACATTTTTAAATACCTATTTAGTCCAAATTTTTTTATTTTGCCTCAAAAAGTCCTTTGCCACATATTTTGGAGAGGGAGTGCCGCTGGCGCGGACCTCTAAAAATAAGAGGATATTGAGTGCTTGAGGGACTAAATGGATTAAACTAAAAATATGTGTCCTTTTTAAAAAATATATATTTATAGTAGGGACTATTTAATAATTGACCCTTGAGTTTTTAGGTTGTCTCCGGTTAGTTTTACTCAAGAAAATATAATTGTCCATTAGTGAAAGATTATAATAACACAAAATAATAGGATTTAAAGAATTAAATATTCATAATTTCTAGTCAGGTTGGATCCGACGAAAAGTATGCCATGCATATGAACCTACAAGAATATTTATTTAATAACTCTAGTAACTTTCTGCATGATCCTGTCTTTGATATAGATTAATAATCATCAACCATAAGCAATCTGTTTTTGCACGATGACCACAAGTACAGTAAAATGGAAAGAATAGTTGTGCAAAAACATAATATTTTGATTAGGGCTTCGTGAACAACAAATCAATCACACAATTCAAATAAATTAAATAGACAAAAGATAAAAAAACACAAATGTAATGACAATGTCGACTTGTGTCACTAAATAGAAGAAAAATATAATTTGAAAGGACTTTGTGTTCCTTCAATACATAAAAATAATCTATCTTTTCATATAAAATAACACTCACACAATATTGGAAGAATCATAATATTAATCCCACCACAAAAATGCTCCTAAATTCTACTAAATCCTCAATAGAAAATATCAATAATTAGTTCCCAAAATAACCATTTTCTGCAAAAGAGTGAGCCTTTAATTTCATTCACAAAATTCTATATTGGGTCATAAAGGAGAAAATCCAATTCTTCTCTCTAAAACTCACAGAGGGAGCTCTTCTTCATTAAGGAGACAAAAATGAGGTTGGAGAAAAACTTCCCTGATGTGAACCTTATTTGACTTATAACTAAATATTTGAAAGAGTTGTGAGCCGAATACACCATGTGTCAAGATACGTGGAAGTAAGAAGTCAAAGCGGTGTCATCTTCCAAATATCATAGACTCCCCAATTAAGAGAATCAAGAGAAATGATAGCCTTCGGACACAAGTCTATTACAATTCCATTACTTCAAAGATAAAATCGAGAAGATAATTGATAACCATAAGGGAGACCTATATTTTTGGGTCACTTTTATCTATAAATAATAACAACCTTAATGGATTGAGGTACAATTGACTACACTCTTGTAATCACGACTTGGACTCTCAGCTAACAACCATAAAACTCGAGTCGTCTCCTCTCTTTTTCATCAATAAATCTTTCTTTTTTCTCCCCATGGACATAGGTATGACGATCTATCGAACCACATAATCTTTTGTGTGATCGTAGTAAGGGAAGGGCTTTGGCATTAGTATCTATGACCAAGCCTTCGGTAGGGATGGACCTCAGACCTGCCTCTTCTATCATCTTGACCTTAGGAGGTAGGAGCTCCACAAATATGTTGAATTTCAACCTCTTGGTGGTTTTGGACCCATTTCTCTTATTAATAGTGACCTCAATAGGGTTCTCCTTTGCAAGTCATCTTGCCATCCTCATTTCTTCTCATTCATCTACTACACCAGTAATAAAAAAAAAGGTTAGCTACCAGAACATATAAAGTAAATGAGCAAAGTAAGATGAGTAGATCAACTACTTACTGGGAGTCCAACATAATATCCTCTTTTATATAAGGTGAGGCAAAAACATTTTCAACTGCTGGAGGGAGCTTGGCTTTGGCATGAGTTGGTCTTTTTCTTCATCACAAGCTTCAGGACCCTCAGATGTGACATCAATAGTAACTTTCCTCTTTCAAGGCATCACAAAAAGAGACCAGATCCTAACTTTTCTCCAACAACAATTTTAGGGTCTCGAGGAGTGTCCCCAGAAGTCATAAGTTTGGGATCAGGTCCTATCCCACTTTTGAAGAGGATCTTGGCTGTGACAAAGAAATAAAAGGGATATAGGATAATTTTAATGCCTTCTCTATTACCTCCTTCTCCTACTTAGTGGGCTCAACAATGGTTACAAAGAAACAAAGAGGGTCAGTAAAGCTCATACCAAGGTTAACTCCCTAAGAACATAATGAAATCATAAAGAAGGAATAATACTTACTTAGAGATGGATGAGTAAACCAAAAAGTAAGGAAACTAATGGCTTAGTAGGGTCAAGAGTATCCCAGGTACCACCCATGAAAAAGAACCTCTCATTCTTGTTATTAAGTTCATTGCGATTATCCCTGACAAAGACGATAACAATATTTGGGAACAAGTATTTGAAACCTTTGCCCTTTGGCTTATCTGCTCCTGGACCCAATAGAGCTTGAAAAATTAGGCCAACATCACATCTTATTGCCCCCACTGGCCTCTTTAAAATATACTACTGTAGCCATCATAAAACTGCAAGAGTTATCCACCATTTAGGAAGGATAAATCCCAAAGGTCTTCATAATCCTTACGACCAATAGAGGTAAGGGGAATGTGACCCCATATTGCAAAAAGTACTCATTGAATCAGACGTGCTAAGCAGCTAATGATAGTTCTTCCCGATATCCACAAGGTCTTGATAAATTATTTGAGAGGCATAATGGGCCCCACTAGTAAATTTGGGTTCTTTCTCCCCTAAATGAGTGATCGCTAAGGATCCCAAATGAATGGTAAAAGTTGGGAGGAAAACAGAGGTCTCAACTCCTTTTGGTTTCACTAAAAAAAAGGAAATGGAAATGGCCACGGCAATGTGGTCATAGTCCATAACCATGACTAAGTACAATTGACCATTACACTTATCATGACCCTTTCTAGGGTGATATGTGCTAAACATTGGATATGATTATGGACCGTGACTGAACCGTGATAGTTTACGAAGGAATTTCGTGCCAAAGTGGTCACGTAAATGATCACATTCCCAAACCATGACCATTTGTTCAAGATAGTGACAATAATGGGCGAGAAATGGTCACGAGCATAAACATTGACCACTAATATTTAACACTATTGAACTGTAAATGGTAACATCAGTTGGGTCATGATTATGGACCATGATTACTTTTATTAACTATACTAAGGGTCACGGTCATGGGTTATGACCATCATCAATGACCGTTACAGGTATTTTTAACTCAAAATGGTCATGAACCATGGTCACAATCTAGGAAAGTGACCTCCTACCACATATAAATAAGCCCGTTAGGGCTTATTTCCCTCATTCTCACTCTCTCTCTCTCTCTCAAAATACCAAATTCGTCTACCATCATTCCAGCTAACACCATAATGAGGTCACGACTCTCTCCCTCTCTGTGTTTTTTTTTGTATATATGTGATATTTGTGTAAGTATGTAAGTTTGATGAAGAAAAATTCTAAAAAACATTATTTATGTAATTATGTATGTTTGTGTAAGTATGCATGAAGAAAACCCCTAAAATATTTGTGTTTGTGTATGTATATGATCAAGCATAACCCTACAACATTTACTTTATATGTGCTACAATTATGTATATACATGTGAAAAAATATTAGGGCAAAACTGATTAGGCATAAATTCTTTCGAATTTATCCCCTCAATTTAAGTATTTTTATCATATGCTAATGACTCCTTCAAACAAGTACATCTAGTTTTGTGTACTTCTCATGAATTTTATAGGAAATTAAAGTATCGAGAAAGAAAGAAATTGGAAGAACATTGAAAGAAGTCAAAGGAAGAAATGTCAAAAGGGAAAAGGCATAATTTCCATCAGGAATCTAGATGAGAACCCAAATGAAAGTTCAAGACCTCGAGTCTACAAGTGCGTAAGAAGAAACGGCGTCCTAAATCCTAGTTCTGGATCAAAAGTTACGAGGTTCTAAATATGGGAGTCAAGAGAAGAGTTCTGGATGAAAAAAAGGAGCGATCCAGACTTTTTAAAATTAAAGGATCTGGACCGGTTTGACAGAAGAGTTCTGAATAAAAAAATAAGAGCGATCCGGACCTTATAAATTAAAGGATTTGGACCGTCCCTATGCAGAAGCATGAATCAAATAAGGGGGCGATTCGGACCGTCCCTATGTTGATCGTTATAATGGAACGATAACGCATATGGAGTAATACGTCACTAAGAACAAGTGTATAGAATATATGAAAATTGGATTTAGAGAAGATAGAAAATGAGAGAGAAAGTTAAAAAGAAAAGGACTCGAGTCTCGGGTTTTACCCCGAGATGCCTACGTAGCCTATAAAACCATCGAAGTCCACGTAGTTCGCATACAAAACGAGGGGTGGGCTTTATCCCATAAATCCAAATGGGGGATCTCTTATTTGTGAGTGTGTGTGTGTGTGTGTGTGTGTGTGTGTGTGTGTAGAAAAAGTGTTTTAGTTGTGAGAAAAGTGTGAGAAAATTATGAGAATCCCCATTTGGAATTTATGAGTAAACCCTCATTTTCTTATTTTTTGGGTTTTATTTATATGAAAATAGGATATGTAAAATAATAATAAATAAAAAGTATATTAGGATGTATGAGATGAGATAATAAAAGTGCTAAGTAATAAAACAAGTTATTGCGAATTTAAGAGAATTTGGAGAGAAAGTTGAGAAAATTGGACCTTCTTGAAGATCTTGAGCTTGATCTTGAATATTGGAGGGCAGCCCTTGAACTTAGATGATGATGGAGAGTGGATAATTCACCAAGTTTGATGAAAAATATGATGAAGAGTGGAAGTTAGGAAGGGATTTGGATGTTGAAATCGCGTTGCCTTCGAGAGAGGTTTTTGGAATTCGCTGAGAGCGATTTGTATCAGATCTGGGCTCCCCTTGCAAATGAGGTGAAGGCCTCCTATTATAGGCCCATGTCATTGCCGATCAGCATTGACCTGGTCCTGCCTATCTCCAGTTACTTTTAATTAAGTTTGAAAGTCAAAGTGAGTCAAACCATGATTAATTTAACCAAACCATAAACAAGAGTTTTAATTTCAGAGTCATCATTGTAAATCCATATATCTGAAAATGTTTTTACAACATCAGAGTAGTCACACTTATACAAACTTGCTTGAAGGAAAATTTAACTCAATTACATCATTTACATTTAAACAAAATGTTTGTTTCTCCCATTCCTGGCTAACCCAACCCGACTTCCTAGATTTGGCAGTAGTGACATCGCGTTACCTGAAAAATGTGAACATAGGAACCATGAGTAAAATAGCCCAGTGAATGCATCACTACTATACTACTGCATAAATTTAAATGCAATAGATCATGTCCATATAATTATGTATTAACTTATCCGGCTCATTCATAATGAATGACCAACTTTTTCGAATCATGATTCACATATCCTGTCTAAATAGACAATTCTTCCCCATTCCTGGTCGAGGAGTAACCCCTATCTTTAATAGACAAATCTCCCCCGTTTTGGGTCGGGGAGTAACCTCCCATTTCGGTAAATCGAAATGAACAATTTCATATTCATTATATTTTGATCATATCAACAACACGATACAAATATCTTTTTCCAGTGAGTACACTCACCTTGGTTGACAACTATGTATTCACGTTTCCTTCTGGTGGAGTTAAACTGGGTTGATTAGACCTTACACCTTCGGGACTTTTACGTAATTTCCACGGATTTTTCTACACCTTTTCTCCTCACTTTTCCTTCCTAAACTCCCTAATTCTCTTTTCACAAGGTGAAACCCTTTCATGGCTGATTTTGGCTGAAGGATAAAGATATTTCAAAGGTATAAGGTCGTCCAAGGCTGCCTCCCAAGCCAACCAATCAAATTAAACCATTTGGTTTAATAAAAGACAAATTACCACTTAAAGGGAATGGACAACTTTGCCCTTTGTTCGTAAATTTGGTATAACTCTTTACTCGGGCATCCATTTGATGATCCGTTTGTTTTGTTACAACCCTAACTCACATGCATACAACTATATAGTTTTCACCTCAAGTCATTTATAATGTTATAAAGGTCAAAACTAGTCTCTAACAAGAACATTTCTTTCGAAAACAACAAATTTTGGTGTTTGTAAATAATTCGACCTTACATGATTTATGAAAGTAGGATTATAATAAACATAATCACTTAACATTAGACATACTAATATCACATCATTCATATCACATAAGATAAGCATGATTTAAATATAATTTATCATAATTATATTCGGGTTGTCACAACTCACCCACCTTAGAAAATTTTGTCCCCGAAATTTAATATAAAGGTCACTTACCAAACAAATGGGGATATTGTTTCTTCATGATATCTTCCGTTTCCCAAGTTGCTTCTTTAACTCCATGGCTCATCCACATAACTTTAACTAAGTGGATAACTTTATTCCTCAATACCTTCTCCTTATGATCAATATTTTCCAATGGTTCCTCGATGTACGACAAGTCTTCCTTCAGTTCAATTGGTTGAGTTTTCAACTCATGAGATGGATCCGCCAAATACTTACGAAGCATCGATACGTGAAACACATCATGCAAACGAGATAAATCTGGAGGTAATGCTAATCTATATGCGAGGTTGCCAATTCTTTCCAACACCTCATATAGTCTAATGTATCTTGGACTTAGTTTCCCCTTTTTCCCAAACCTCATGGTGCCTTTCCATGGTGAAATACGTAGGAATACAAAATCCTCCTTTTGAAATTTCAATGGATGCTTCCTCTTATCTGCATAAATTTTCTGCCTGCTTTGCGCTATCTTTATCCGTTCCCGAATCATTTTGATCTTCTCAGTTGTCATATCTATCAATTTCGGACCCAAAATTTTCCTTTCACCTACTTCATCCCAACACAAAGGCGTCCTATATCTCCACCCATATAAAGCTTCATAAGGAGCCATACCAATGGTGGACTGATAACTATTATTATACGAGAATTCCATTAATGGCAAATGATCATCCCAACTACCTTTGAAGTTAAATACACAGGCTCGTAACATGTCTTCTAATATTTTAATCCTCCTTTCAGATTGCCCATCAGTTTGTGGATGAAACGCAGTGCTGAACTTCAAACTTGTGCCCATGGCATTCTGGAGACGAGGCCAAAACTTAGAAGTGAACGTTGGATCTCTATTTGATATTATTGACACTGGTGCCCCATGTAAACGAATAATCTCATCAACGTACATACGTGCATACTTGTCAACAGTGTAGGTGGCCTTAACTGGAAGAAAATGAGCTGACTTCGTCAATTGATCTACAATCACCGAAATAGAATCATTCCCCTTTGGTGACCGGGGTAATCCTGTAACAAAATCCATCGTTATATGCTCCCACTTCCATTCCGGAATAGGCAATGACTGTAATAATCCTGCCGACTTCTGATGCTCCACCTTTACTTGCTGGCACACTAAATATTTAGCTATGAACTCTGCAATCTCACGTTTCATATTGTTCCACCAGTAATACTCTTTCAAATCTCTGTACATTTTGGTACCTCCCGAATGCATAGAGTAAATAGAGCTATGTGCCTCTTCTAATATATCTTTCTTTAAGGGTGGATCATTAGGTACACAAATCCTATTTTTATAACACAACGTATCATCATTATTAATTTCAAAGTCACTCTCTTTACCATCCAGGACATCTTATTTCTTCTTCTCAAGAAATGCATCACTGGTCTGCAAATTTCGTATGCGCTCGACCAATAAAGGTCTTATTGTGACATGTGCTATTAATCCTCCGCTTTTTGAAAACTTCAATTCAATCCTCATCGATGCCAAGTCAAGAATATTTCCAACACGGGCACACTGTATGCAACCAAGGATCCCTAATGATTTTTGGCTCAAAGCATCTGCTAATACATTGGCCTTCCCAGGATGATGATGAATGGTACAGTCATAGTCTTTAATAAGCTCTATCCAACGCCTCTGTCTCAAATTCAGTTCTTTTTATGTAAAGAAGTGTTTCAAACTTTGATGATCTGTAAATATCTCACAAGTTTCCCCATGCAAGTAATGTCTCCATAACTTTAAAGCAAAAACAATGGCTGCTAGCTCCAAATCATGTGTAGGGTAATTTCGTTCATGCATTTTTAATTGTCTGGAAGCATATGCTATTACCTTCCCATTCTGCATAAGAACACATCCTAACCCCTGAAATGAAGCGTCTGTATAGATCACAAAAGACTCATTCCCACATGGAATAGTAAGTATAGGGGCTGAAACCAACTGATTCTTTAATTCTTTAAAACTCCTCCCACATTCTTCATCCCATACAAACTTCACTTCTTTACGAGTCAATTTTGTCAGTGGTAATGCTATTGCTGAAAATCCATTAATGAATCTGCGATAGTAACCTGCCAATCCTAGGAAACTCCTAATTTCTGTCACATTCTTAGGACTTTCCCATTCAACAATTGCTTCCACTTTCTTTGGATCAACATAAATCCCATTTCCCGAGACCACGTGCCCTAAAAACACAATTTCATTCAACCAAAACTCACACTTGCTGAATTTTGCAAATAATTTCTTCTCTCTCAAAATTCCGTAATACAAGTCTCAAATGTTTCTCATGTTCCTCCATGCTACGCGAGTAAATCAACACATCGTCTATGAATACAATCACAAATAAATCAATGAAAGGGTGGAACACCCGATTCATCAAATGCATAAAAATTGCTGGAGCATTAGTTAATCCAAATGGCATCACCAAAAACTCATAGTGCCCATATGGAGTCCGAAAAGCTATTTTGGAAATATAACTATCCTTCACTTTCAGTTGGTGGTAACCCTATCTCAAATCAATCTTCGAAAATACTGTGGCCCCCTGTAATTGGTCAAATAAATCATCAATATGAGGTAGAGGGTACTTATTTCTAATTGTCACCTTATTCAACTATTGATAATCAATACAAAATCGCATTGTCCCATCTTTCTTTTTCACAAATAACACTGGGGATCCCCATGACGAAACAATAGGCCGAATGAACCCTCTGCTTATCAGATCTTGTAATTTCACTTTCAATTCCTTCAACTGTGTTGGTGCCATTCTATAAGGAGCAAGGGAAATCCGACCAGTACTTGGAATTAATTCAATAGAAAATTCTACTTCCCTATCGGGTGGCAATCCTGGCAATTCCTCTGGGAAAAGACATAAGAAAACTCTCTAACCACTGGTATATCTTGAACTTTAACTGTCTCTTTACTAGTATCAACAACATAAGCCAAATACCCTATATAACCTTTACTCAATAACTTTCTGCTCTTAATTACTGAGATAAGACAATTAGGGACAACATTCCTTTCTCCTGTAAACTGGAACTTAGGCTCACCAGGCAAATGAAATGTAACTTCTTTGTGAAAATAATCAATGGAAGCATGATACGATGATAACCAATCCATCCTCAATATAATATCAAAATCTCGAATGGCCAATGGTATCAAATCAACATAGAAATCTCACTCACTCATTCGTAAGACACAATCTTTATAAACATGCTCCACCAGAATTACACATTCCATTAGGGTAGAAATATATAAGGCACAATTGAGAAAT
This sequence comes from Sambucus nigra, assembly GCA_949130495.1. Classification (NCBI taxonomy): domain Eukaryota; kingdom Viridiplantae; phylum Streptophyta; class Magnoliopsida; order Dipsacales; family Adoxaceae; genus Sambucus; species Sambucus nigra. The sequence goes on along the minus strand of OX422207.1, from coordinate 342,083,220 downwards.
GAACATGGTCTACCCAAATATGAAACAATATGCAATGCTACGAATGAATGCGTAGATCCAGGATCAATGAGTGCATATAGATCTTTTTTTGCAATATAAAGTTTACCTGTAACCACTTCTGGTGTAGCATGGGCATCTTGCAATGTCATCGCAAAGACTCTTCCTCCTGCCTTTGATCCACTTGCTTGTCCTGTATCCCTTCCCCTGTTTTCATTCCCTGGAGATGATCCCTTATGAGGCCCCATACTACTAACTGAAACTGCTCTAGATATCATACTACAATTCTTTCTCAGATGGCCCTTTTGACGCCAGTTAAAACATTATATATTCTGTAACTTTGGGCAATTTCTTTTTATATGGTCCGATGTACCACAAAAGAAACAAACATTCGAATCTCCTTGCGCTGAAGTTCCTGGACCTCTTCCACTACTAGCCTCACCCTTCTGCGACCCACCTCCCATACCTCTACCGTGATGAAATTTCTGCCCTCTAAGTCTTGAATATTATGTATCACTACCTTTTTCATAACTTGGATTGAATCTGTTTCTCTTTACACCTCGTTCTCGATTCCCTCTTGCTTCATTCACGTCATTTTCTACCAGCAGGGCTTTATTCACCAAGGCTGAATAATTAACAGTCTCTAAAGCCGACAACCTTGATTTAATAACTAACTCAAGTCTGTCAAGAAATTGGCTACACATGTCTTCCTCATTCCGGATAAACCTCGAAGCAAACCGAGATAAGGCTAGTTTGGCTTCATATTCCCTAACAATCATGCTTCCATGATTCAATAGGAAATATTCTTTCTCCTTTTGTTTTTGATACATCCGAGGAAAATACTTATCATATAAGGCTTTAACAAAAGAATCCCATGAGATCACATTACCACCTCCTGGAGTAATCAACAAATGTTTGGTGGCATCCCACCAATATTTAGCTTTTCCTTTTAGCATGTACGACGCCAAGATCACTCGTTGATTTTCAGGCATTCTCATCACCCCGAAAATAAGTTCAATCTCTTTAACCCATTCTTCTACCTCTGCTGGATCAACTGCTCCTTCAAATGAGGGTGGGTTCATCTTAATAAATTTCTCATGTGAAGTACTCATCTCTTCCCGGTGTATCACCTCCACAGTCCTAGCCAATGCGTGTGCCTCCAGTTGCCTGGTCTGTTGTTCTTCCACATGATCCATAAATCTAGCTTGTTGCTCTGCCATTAGAGTCATAGCATGCGCCATTTTTTGCATGTATGTCAATTGTTCCTGCTCGAGTTCTACATTTCCATGAACAGGTTGCTCAATCTCCGCTTCTGCTACCATATTTAAAGCCTCATCTTCTATTACCACATTCACATTCACTCATTCCATTGTCTTATATCTGAAATGAATGAAAGATATAACAACATGAGGATATACATATCTTTCCTAACATAATCGTTAGTATCAAATAAAATATATTTCTAACATTCAATGCCAAATCTAAACTCTTCTCACTCCATAACCTCTACAAACCTAGGCTCTGATACGAAAAGCTGACACACCCCAACCCAGTTACTTATAATTAAGTTTGAAAGTCAAAGTGAGTAAAACCATGATTAATTTAACCAAACCATAAACAAGAGTTTTAACTTCAGAGTCATCATTGTAAATCCATATATCTAAAAACCTTTTTACAACATCAGCGTAGTCACATTTATACAAAGTGGCTTGAAGGAAAATTTAACTTAATTACATCATTTACATTTAAACAAAATGTTTGTTTCTCCCATTCCTGGCTAACCCAACCCGACTTTCTTGATTTGGCAGTGACATTGCGTTACCTGAAAAATGTGAACATAGGAACCATGAGCAAAATAGCCCAGTGAATGCATCACTACTATACTACTGCATAAATTTAAATGCAATAAATCATGTCCATATAATTATGTATTAACTTATCCGACTCATTCATAATGAATGACCAACTTTTCCGAATCATGATTCACATATCCTGTCTAAATAGACAATTCTCCCCCATTCCTGGTCGAGGAGTAACCCCTGTCTTTAATAGACAAATTTCCCACATTCCGGGTCGGGGAGTAACCTCCCATTTCGGTAAACCGAAATGAACAATTTCATATTCAGTATATTTTAATCATATCAACAACACGATACAAATATCTCTTTTCAGTGAGTACACTCACCTTGGTTGACAACTATGTATTCACGTTTCCTTCTGGTGGAGCTGAACTGGGTTGATTAGACCTTACACCTTCGAGACTTTTACGTAATTTCCAAGAATTTTTCTACACCTTTTCTCCTCACTTTTCCTTCCTAAACTCCCAAATTCTCTTTTCATAAGGTGAAACCCTTTCATGGATGATTTTGGCTGAAGGATAAAGCTATTTCAAAGGTATAAGGTTGGCCAAGGCTGCCTCCCAAGCCAACCAACCAAATTAAACCATTTGGTTTAATAAAAGACAAATTACCACTTAAAGGGAATGGACAACTTGGCCCTTTCTTCATAAATTCGGTATAACTCTTTACTCGGGCATCCATTTGATTATCCGTTTGTTGTGTTATAACCCTAACTCACATGCATACAACTATCTAGTTTTCACCTCAAGTCATTCATAATGTTATAAAGGTCAAAACTAGTCTCTAACAGGAACATTTCTACCGAAAACAACAAATTTTTGTGTTTGTAAATAACTTAACCTTTCATGATTTATGAAAGTAGGATTATAATAAACATAATCACTTAACATTAGACATACTAATAGCACATTATTCATATCACATAAGGTAAGCATGAATTAAATATAATTTATCATAATTATATGCTGGTTGTCACAACCGAGGTCAATTCTGACCTAACTCAAGTGACGATCCAAGACCGAGGTCAATTCTAACCTAAGAGTGGTGACGACCGAGGATCAAGGTCAATTCTGACCTAACTCAGGTGACGATCCAAGACCGAGGTCAATTCTGACCTAAAAGTGGTGACGACTGAGGATCGAGGTCAATTCTAACCTAACTCAGGTGACGATTGAAGAGCGAGGTCAATTCTGACTTAAAAGTGGTGACGACCAAGGAGCGAGGTCAATTATGACCTAACTCAGGTGACGATCCAAGACTGAGGTCAATTTTGACCTAAGAGTGGTGATGACCGAGGATTGAGGTCAATTCTGACCTAACTCAGGTAACGATCCAAGATCGATGTCAATTCTGACCTAAGAGTGGTGACGATCGAGGATCGAGGTCAATTCCGACCTAACTCAGGTGACGATCTAAGACCGAGGTCAATTCTGACCTAAGAGTGGTGATGACCGAGGACTGAGGTCAATTCTTACCTAACTCAGGTGACGATCCAATACCGAGGTCAATTCTGACGTAAGAGTGGTTACGATCGAGGACTGAGGTCAATTCTGACCTAACTCATGTGATGATCCATGACTGAGGTCGATTCTGACCTAAGAGTAGTGATGATCGAGGATCGAGGTCAATTCCGACCTAACTCAGGCGACGATCCAAGACCGAGGACAATTCTGACCTAAGAGTGGATAAAGATTGGACTTTGATTCCGTTGAAGAAAGTTCTTTATGATTTTGATCTGAGCTGGGGAAGATTTTGTTTCTTTAGGAGGCCTCACAGGGGGAATAACCAATTTCGTTGCTGAAAGAACTCTGCTGGGGAAGTGATCAGATGATCCTTAGAGATCCTCTAGATCTTTATCGGGAGGAGATTCGCTTGGTTTTTGAGGATTTTGCTGGGAAAGAGGGGTCTAGCTTGAGGGAATGCGAGATTTTCCTAATGAAAATGTTATGAATCCTTCCTGGGGTTTTTGGGAATTTTTCGGGGCTTTCTGGTATTTTTTGGGAATTTCAGTACGAAATTTAAGGGGGGTGTCGGTCGGCATGGTATGAGGGGTGCGATTCGGCAGTGGTACAAACTTTTGGGCTACCTCGAGAAGGTAAGGATTCAGTGCCGATCGGTATAGTGGGGGGAAGTGTCGATCGGCATGGAACTTAGCATCCTATATAAAGTGTGTAAATCCCTTTATTTTTTTCACAGCTTCTTTGCTTTCTCTCTCTCTGCGATTCCTCTGCAAATCGTTCTAGCATTCCGATCTTTAAGAAATGGCCGCTTTTATGAGCACTGCAGTCCACAGGGAGTGGTTGACCATTGATGACTGGGCGAATGTGGAGTGGAGGGCCAGGGCGCCTCTTGCTTTGGGGAATGAGAACTCCTTTGATGCGTTTGAGCTTGTTGCGGATGAGCGGACTTTGCTGCAGGAGCCGTCACGTCATCGCCCTTCGAGAGTGACTCCTGGCAGTTATGTAAGTAACCTGACCTTTGGCATTCCTTTCTTTTTGGTGATTTTTCTTTCTTTCTTGACTTTTGACGAGATTTTGCCTTTTTGCCAGTCTGATATTACTTTGAAGAACATGCGCACCCGTGGGACGACAGGGCTTAGGGATGTTTGGGAGCATCTCCCATCTGTGGTGCATTGGGTGGTATCATTAGCGGGTTTTGGGAGGTTGGCATCTGTACTTGATGAGACGCCTCATTCGACAGTGGTCCTGTGCGCTTTGGGGGAGAGGTGGTGGGATATTACCCACACCTTCCATTTTGACTTTGGGGATATGACTGTGACTCCCATAGACGTGCAGCAGCTGTTGGGGCTGGATTATGATGGAGAGAAGATAGAGGTGGATCGCTCTTTGCCAGTGAGACCAGAGGTAGTGCGTGCAGCACTTGGTGATGTAGCGAGGATAGTTTTTAGGGATTCTATTCGATTGTCCCTATTAAAGGATGTTCTGCTGGGCAGGATGATTAATGTGGAGGACGGATTGTAAGTGAGGCAGATGGCCCGGTTATTTATTTTGTTGGTGTTGGGAGGTTTCATGGTGGTGTCGAGCAACGACGTTGTCCATTTGTGGTTCTTGTCGTACCTGAGGATGTTTTCGAACATCATTTTCTATGATTGGGGGAGTCTGACTTTGGAGACCCTTTACTCTTCTCTGGATGCATTCAGCCGGTGCTGCCAGTAAACCTTTACTGGGGCCACATATCTTCTTGAGGTATTCTTCATTTTGTGCATTTCTTTTCATGCATTCGCATTTTCCTTTCATGCATTCACATTTTCCTTATGCATCTCTTTTTGTTTGTGAATTTTTATCTTTGACAGACGTGGTTGTATGAGGTGATTGGGTGCAATACCCCGCTGATCGCTCTGAAGGACGAAACTATTGGGGACTTTTTCTGATTGCATCGATGGCGTAAGGACAATCGGTAGTCGAAGGGATCTCTCTCTCTGGAGGCGGTGAGTCAGGTCTTGAATGACCTGTCCAGAGGCAGGGTGAAACTCTTTCCATTTCAGTCTTGGTTTTTGCACCTTCTGATCTTGTATTGATTTATGCCTACTTGGAAATTTTTAGGTGACCTTTTATCCCTGGGGGACAACCATTCAGGATGTGGGGACGATCGAGGTGAATGCGCAGATGAGGCATTTGATGGTGCATGAGTTAGACCATTCCTGGTATCTCGGGGAGAGAATGGTTCGCCATATTACTGAGGAGGAAGTGGTGGTGCCACCTGTGCAGCCTCCTACGTCTATGAGGCGGGAGCGACTGCTGTCGGAGGATGCGAGGATCGCGAGTCCTACTTGTTGTACACCGATACGGCTGCGCCATATGACTATATGGACTTTGTGCCGAGCAGGTTGATGGCGCCCACCATATATGATGCCCTACCTTTCCTTCCTGCGGGTTTGAGTCTGGCGCTGGGATCTTCCCACAGTGGTAGCGGTCCGACGGCATCTACGACGGCTACGACTTTAGAGGTTCCTTTTGTACGATTGCACACTCCTTCGCACAACATCCGACGAGCTGATAGAGGGATGGTGCCTATGTTGCATCATCCTCATGCGATGGATCCGAAGGAGTTGGGTTTGACAGAGGAGGTCCTCTGACCTGCGATATACCTTTCTGTTCTTTTCTTTCTTTCCTGTTTTGGTCATATTTGCTCTGATATTGATTTTGCTTTTCCTTGTAGCAAGTTCGAGTGTCGACCACTTGGCTAAGAGACATCAGAGACTGGATATCCTCGGTGACTGTCCATATTAGGATGCGGTTTCTTCTTGTTTGGTTCCATCTGCTTCATTCGGAGAGGACTCTGGCTCGGGTAGTGGCGGTGCATCATCTTGCCGTAGGGGAAAGAGAGCATGTCGCAGGGGTGGAAGTTCTTAGTGTGAGAGAGAGAGAATGTGGGTTCGAGCTGAGTCCCACTGTTTTTTGCATTTTCTTTTTATTTCCTGCAAAGATGATGTAACACATAAAACAGATAGATGCAATGCAATGGAGTTTTTTTTATTATCTTTTATTAATGATGAATGAATGCATGCACATGCACTTTTTACTTTGCTGCTGCGATCGTAAAAAGGAGTATTTTTAGAATTTTTAAAGTAAAGTTTTTAATTAAAAGGGGAAAATATATAAGGAGGAAAAGGGATTTTGAAATTCTGTTGAGAATATCAATTTATTTTTATTGAGTTTTTTTATTGACAAAAGAGGAAAAAAGGGAAATTTCTAAAAATGGGGGGTTGCTGATCGATAAGCACCCTATCGTGCCTATTGGTAGTTCAATCCAGTCCCATCAATTCAAAGCTTTGAATGGTACCCTCCTCAGCATTTTGGTACCTTGTGGGGTAGGATTCCCTCTGATTTCAGCAGCTATTATGTCTCTTGTGAGGGTTCTCAAGTATAAAAAGGGGGTAAGGCTGGAGTGTTTTCATCACACTTTTGCATTATTACTTACTTTCCCCCTATCTCTTGGCCTTGCAAGATGGCTCTCCCTAGTAGCATTGAGTTTGCTAACTACCTCGAAGCCTTGGAAATAATGTGCTCTTATAAGTCGACTATGATGCTTTCAACATGCGTCGAGTCTTTTTGTGGCGCAATCGGCCTATTGAGTGGAACATGCTGATGGCGATGGTACAATTCTAGTACCCCGAGGACCATATATTCTGCTTTGGGTTTGATGATGTTTGTGTTACCTACGAGGAGTTTTCTGCCATACTGGGTGTAAATCCTAGTGTTGCTGCGGCTTTGCCCGAATTTTCCTGTTCCCCCAGGGTTTGTTGTCCGAGCTTCTTCATATTTTGCCTTCGGCGTCCAGATCATTGGTTGTTGGAGGAATGATCTCCCTCCTAACGGTGCTGTAGTTCGTGCATTTATGGGAAGTAGGTGATGCTGGCTATGCCGGAGTCGTTGCTTTGGACCTGGTTTCAAAATTTCTGCTGGTGACTGGGGAACTGCTAATGGAGTCACAACTTGCAGACATTACTTCATGGATTTCATACCGTCGTAATCCTGCGGCGGTGATACTGGAGGAGACCCTGAATGTCCTGGATGCCTGGAGATAAGGTCGTTCTGACTTTCTGAGGGGTAGCCCCATGATGCTGTTCATGTGGTTGTCTGAAAGAATCGGCTTGGCGGTCCCTCCAGAGTATCATTTGTCAATTTTACCCAACTTCTTTTCGCGTTATTTCATCCCTGTTGGCCTGGATATTGCAAGCTGGGAGAATAAGTTTGGGGAGCATGGGGGTCGGAATCTGTGTTGGTCAGTGCCTTGGTGGGGGAAGTTGCAGCCTATTCTGGAGCTCGAAGAGTACTCATATGTATGGCTAGTTGGTCTCAGACAGACCTCTTTTTATTTCCCTTAGCAGCTTCTGTGCCAATTTGGCTGGGCACAGGTCGTGCCACATCGAACCTCAAATTTCTTTTCAGTAGAAGATTTGACCAAGCGCCTGCTGCTTGGATATCTATGGGAGAATCGACGTCCGTCGAACCGTCCCTCTCAGTCTGTCGGGAGAGTTTGGTATGCCCCTGGGGATTATATGAAGTGATTATGGAGGAGAGTAGTCAGCAAGATGTTGGCAGTGGAGACGGGACATAGGTGGTTTATTTTATTTAACACCATGTAAGGGGGTGTTATGGTTTTTTTTTAAACTGGTTCAAGCTCATCGGTCAATGGTTTGTTTACGGCACTCCATTCAAGCAGGGGAAATTTGGAGGCCCCAAGATGTAGATGATGAGGGTGCAGGCTCCTTTGGTAGTTATGGGTAGGACTCTTGGAGAGTTTATTTGTGTAATAGGGAATAGATGTGGGGGGGTTTGATTTAGCTTTTTATGGAAGTATGGGGAAGGGAGTTATCCATTCCTTTTCTTATGTAATCTGTGCTGTAATTTCTTATTAATGAAATAAGCAAGCTTCTGATCATCCAGTTTTACCTTTCGATGAATTTTGTAATTTGGAATTATTTATACCGATCGCTAAGGCATACATAATCCTTTTGTTCAAGTATTTGTTAGAATGAACTGCCGTTCTCGGATATAGGAAAAGAATAGTATTTTGTGAAAAAGAAAGGGTCGTGCTCCTATAAGATGTATGAGCTGCCTATGTACCTCTGGGGATTTTCAATTTTTTTTGTTTTTCTTGAAAAATGTTTTTTTACAGAGGATCAGGCCCATGTAGTTCTGGGCAGAGGGAAATGAAGAAAGTTTTTTTTAAGAATATAAGGGAGATGAGAAGAGTCGTAGCGCACCGAGATTTCGGACTAGGGGTAGAATTTCTTAAGGCGGTCCAGGTTGACTGGACGAGCCATCTCTTCCCCATCTAGGTCAGTGAGAATGGCGGAACCGCCGGATAAGATTTTCTTCACAATGTAGGGGCCGCTCCAATTGGGCTTGAATTTCCCTTTGGGGTCCCAGATGGGTTCTATTATCTCATTGAGGGCTAAATCCCCTTCCCGGACACCGCGATCCTTGACTCTCTTGTTGAATGATCGCACTATTCGGCGATGGTACCCCTGTATGTGGTAAAGAGCTTTAAATATCCTTTCAACTAGGAGGATCAGCTCATCGAGACGGCTTTGGCACCAGTCTTCTTCACTAACTTTACTTTCGAGCATGACGCATAGCAAGGGTACTTCCAGCTCCACAGGTAGGACTGCTTCCATGCCGTAGACCAAAGAGTAAGGGGTAGCCCCAGTAGAGGTTCAGATTGAGGTTCGATATCCCCAGAGGGCGTACGGGATCTAATCGAACCAATCCCTATAGCTTTCGGTCATCTTGCTGATGATGGCTTTGAGGTTCTTGTTGGCGGCTTCAACTGCACCATTGGTCTGAGGTAGGTAGGGATAAGATTTGTGTCTCTGAATCCCGTGCTCGTTGACTACTTCTGTGACTTCTGCTTAGAAGTGCAACCCGTTATCTTACACTAACTCGTGCGGGACTCCATATCGACAAATGATATTTTTCTTGAGAAATTTAGCCACTTTCTTGGCGTTCAATACTGCGTATGACTCAACTTCAACCCTTTTGGTGAAGTAATCAATGGCAACTAGGATGAATTCATGTCCTTTTGAAGCCTTTGGTGTAACCTTCCCTATGATGTCGACACCCCAGGTGGAGAACGGCCAGGGAGAGGTCATGTTGTATAATTCTTGTGGAGGCAGGTGTTGAAGATTGGAGAACTGTTAGCATTTGAGGCATCTCCGTACATAGGCGGTGCAATCTTGGGCCATGGTGGTCCAGTAGTAGCCCTATCGGATGATCTTCTTAACAAGCATGGGACTGTTCATGTGGGGCCCGCATTTTGTGTTGTGGGTCTACTGCATTATCTTTTCAATCTCAGTCCCTGCGATACAGTGTAGATGAGTTCCATCGAGGTTCCTCTTGAGTAGAGCTTTATGACAGATGATGTACTGAGAGGCCATTCTTCGGAGGGTCATTCGGTCTTTGTTATTGGAACCCTCGAGATACCTTCCATGTTTTAGGAAGCACTAGATATCATAGTACTAGTAATCGGCTAGTTCAGGGTCTTCGATGGAGACAAGCTCAATATGGTAGCAGTGGGTTAGTTTGTCTTATTTTTGAACTAGGAAGGGGGTCATTATTATTCCTTCGTGAATGTCGACCATGGAGGCCTGGGTAGCGAGAGCATCGGCTAGGTTATTCTTTGCTCGAGGTAGGTAATGGAAGGTGATATCTCAAAATTGGGAGGCTAACTCTTCTAAGTGGGCATGGAAGGGTTGGAGCTTTTCGTCCTTGATTTTCCACTTTCTGAGCACTTGATCGATTATGAGGGAAGAATTCCCGTAGACATCAAGGTATTGAATACCTTTTTTGAGATCAACTTTGAGGCCTACTATGCATGCTTCGTATTTCGCCATTGCAAGGGAAATCCAATGTGATAGTGATGGGAGTGTGGTAGTCATCTGGGGTGATCATAAGTATCCCAATGCTATATCCCTTTTTATTGGCAGCGCCGTCAAAGAACATTTGCCATCGAAGGTGGTCTTGAGCAGTGCAGAGGATATTTTCATCTGGGAATTCGGAGATCCAGACATCTGCTTCTTCTACGGGGTAATCAGCGAGGTAGTCATAGATGGCTCTTCCTTTAATGGCTTTCTGCGTGACATACACGATATCAAAATCGGTTAGGAGCATCAACCATCAGGCCATTTGACTGGATAAGGCAGGTTTCTCAAGCTGGTATTTGATAGGATCCATTCGGGATACAAGTTTGATGGGGAAGGCGAGCATGTAGTGTCGCAAATTTTGGCTGACCTAGACGAGTGTGGCATACGCCTTTTCTAAATCAGTATAGTTGGCATCGTACCCAGCTAATTTTCAACTGGCATAATATATATCTCTTTCTTTGCGGGAGTCTTCAAGGTATTGGGCTAGTAAAACCCCAACTGCAGTATCGGTTATGGTTAGGTATAAGAGCAAAGGGAGACCAGGCCGTGGTGGCATAAGCACTAGAGGTTGGGTCAGATATTGTTTTATTCGGTCAAAATCTTCTTAGTAGGCCTCATTCCAGACCTTGGTTGAATCCTTTCGAAGGATCTTGAAGATCGATTCATAGATGGAGGTTAGCTGGCTGATGAACCGGCTGATATATTATAATTTCTCATGAAGACCTCAGACTTCTTTCTCTGTTTAGGGCGGTGGAATCTTAAGTATGGCCTTCAGCTTTGTAGGATCTTCTTCCATCCCCTTCTCACTGACCATGAATCCCAAGAGTTTTCCCTTTGTAACGCCGAAGACACATTTCTGTAGATTGAGTCTCATCTGATACCGTCGCAGTCATTCGAAGAACTTTCGAAGAGCAGAAATATGACCTTCTCTAATTTTGGACTTGATAATCATATCATCCATATAAACCTCGACTCCTTTGTGAATCAAATCGTGCAGGATGGTTGTGGCAGCCCTTTGGTAGGTAGCCCCAGCATTCTTGAGACCAAATGGAATTACGGTGTAGCAAAAGGTTCCCCATGGGGTGATGAATGCAGTTTTTCTTGGTGGTCTGGGTGCATCTTGATTTGGTTGTATCCAGAAAACCCGTTGACGAATGACTTGAGAGCATGACTGGTTGTGTTGTCCGTGATCATGTCGATATTGGGTAGAGGATAATCATCCTTAGGAGAAGATTTGTTTAAATATCAGTAGTCTACACACATTCGAACCTTCCGTCCTAATTTTGGCACATGTACTATATAGGCTAGCCATGTGGGATATTCGATCACACGAATGAAGCCCACGTTCAACTGCTTGACCACTTCTTCTTTGACCTTGAGCGACCATTCGGTGCAAAGTTTTCTCAATTTTTGTTTAACCGGCTTGTAATCTGGGAGAGTGGGGATCTCGTGCTGAGCTATTTCAGTATCAATGTCAGACATATCATCATAGGACCATGTGACGACATTCATAAATTCCTTTAATAATTCTTCGAGTTGTGCGCGCTCATGCTCGTTAAGGGTGGCCCCTATCCTAATCTCGTGCAGTTGGCTACTAGAACCGAGATTAATAACAACAGTATCTTCTTCATTAACTTGAATGCGGTTATGTTGTTTATTATTAACCTTATTTAGATCAGTTAAGAATTGTTCATTTGCAAAATCATCATCATCAAAAGTTCAATTAGAATTCAAACAATTAATGTAAGGCACAACAAGATACTCAAAATATTCATTTATTTCATTGATAGGAAAAACAACATTGAGAACCTTATCAAAAGAGGTCTAGATTACATTTGAACAAGGTTAGACAACAGAAGAAAAAATAGGGTAAACATTGGGATTAGGGGAAATTTTTGCAGGTAGAACTAGTGCAACATGCCAGTTGAGGAGGGATGTATCAGTAGCTTTAATCAGATGGGATGTATCCATTGATGTAGTGCCTGAATGGACCATGCAGAGTGCTATCCCTAGTGTCTGCAAGTTGAAGGAATCTTCGAAATCACTTTCCTCAGTCTCTTCGGTATTTTTTATGAGCGGTTGTACTCGGTGTTGGAAACTTTTGGCCCATGGGTAGCTATCTTGGAAAAAGATCTCCATTCCAGGCTTCATCTTCTTGTTTGTGTGGTCATACCATGGTTCTGGAAAACCGAAAAAGGGGAATTATTTGCCTTCTTTGATGAATCTTCCATTCAAGGAGTCTCCTAGTATAGTTGGGATGCAGTCTAATCTTCTCTTTGGTCGAGACCGGTGGATCATTTTGAGTTCTTTTTCTGATGGTTGATACCCCAAGCCACAAGGAGGGAAATGTTTCTTCAGTTCGATGGGCTCAAGTATCCCTTGTTGCCTTTGTCCTAGCCCCAGTCCGGGCATGAAGTGCATGTTTCTAACCATTTGAATCACATTGACATTGCCATGAGGGTCATATTCTGTACAAACCCTTTCTTTGAAACCGTCCCCTGTCGGGAGTAGGAGTGGTTCAACTCGAAATCCTGATAGGAGCATATCATATGACTCATACTGTATCTCAAGGATTGGACTGCTGGTGCTTGCACCCTCGACATTTTTATCGTTGCCCAAAATGGTGATGACTTGCCCGTCAGCGAAGAACTTCAATTTCTGATGGAGTGAGGAAGACACACCCTTGATACTGTGGAGCCAGGGTCGTCGGAGCAACAGGTTGAAACAAGATGGGATGTCTATGACTTGGAATTCAATGACAGGGTTTATAGGGCCAAACCCTATTACATGTTTTATGGATCCCATCACCTCCCGGTGGGTATTATCGTAGGCACATACAGCGGTGGAGGTTGGAGCGAGGTCACTTTCTTTCAGGCCTAAACACTTCAAGGTTCTTAATGGGAAGACATTCAAGGCGGATCCGTTATCAATGAGAGAGAGTGGCACAACCTTCCCCATAACTTTGACGGAGATGTTGAGTGCATAATTTTGATTTAGTCCAATTCTGGGGATTTCTTCTTTAGATAATGATAGCATCCGAGTAGAAGTCAAGAATTCGACCAAATTTACTGCCTCTTCTGGTGTGGTAGAAGGAGGATATGTGGGTCCAGTGAGCAGCTTGATTAAAGCATTTCTGTGCAGTTGGGAAGACATGAAAAGCCCCCATAGACTGATGTCAGCTTGAGTTTTCTTCAGTTGATCAAGGACCTTACTTTCCTCGATGGTCATCTCTGGCATAGGAAGGTTTTTAATGCCCTTCCCTTTATCATTTGCTGGTAGTGCGCTTGGAACCTGGTAATGTCTCCCTGATCTGGTCATGTGATTTACTGAAGAAGGGAAGAACATGAATCCCATTTCCTCATCAATCTCAAGTTGTTTTATCATCCTGTTTATTTCTCCGAGGAGTTATTCAAATGATATCATCCCACATATGTCGGCCAATGGGCCAGTTCTTCCTGAAGCTTGTTCTTCACTCGAATCTTAGAATTCTTCCTTCCATCTGGCGGAAACAATTATTTCTTTCCATGTAAAGTCAGTGCATTCCAAAACTTCAATGTCTTCTTTATATAGGTCTTCCCATTCTGCGGGGATATGTATGGTTGAAGGGACCAAGCGCCCTTGTAGCATTAAAATGTCAAGTAACCTGGTGATACTACAAATGCTGTTGGTTTGCCCAAATAATTATACCATAATCTAGACAACATCATCTAAACTGACTTCATCGGTTGGTACCACCCACTTGTCTGAATCTCGGGCCCATTTCCTTACTTCCAAGAACAGTGTACTGAACCTTTGGCAATCGATGACCATCTGCGAGGGAAATTTCAGTCCAAACTCTAGGAGTTGGTTTAACACCTCTGACAATTCCATATTCCCATTTTTAGAACGAGTACAGACAGCGATGCATGCTCTGGTAAGGATTGATAGTGCTTGATCAACGAGGCTAGTAGCATGTAGGAGGAAATATGGGCAACTTTGAAGAGGTTTAGGAGAGTATATGGGTGTGATTTGAGTTGAGGGATCAAAATCTGGGATTTCTTCTAAGAAGATGGCATTGGTATGATTTGGTAGTGGATTGTGAGTAGTGTTTGGCTGGTGGGGCGATGGTACCCCGGTCAATGAGATCTTGGATTATGTTTCGGAGGTGAAAGCATTGGTCGGTTGTATAGCCAGCAGTTTGGTGAAAGGCGCAATGAGCATCGTCCTTGAAGTTTCTTGGGAGTGGATTTGGCAATGGATGGGGATCCAAGGGTTTGATGAGGTTTCGGCATAACAAGGCTTGGTAAAATTTGAAAAGGGGAGCATGGAGATCTGTGTATGCCCTTCGAATGGGGCAGGGCAGATTTTTGGTGCCCATGATGTGGTAGGTTGAGAGATTTTTTTGATGGTTGAGACTGTAGCACTGGAAGGCTTATCATACTTTATAGGGGTCAACTGTCCAAACACCTTCTTCTGTTCAACTTTTGTTTTAACAAGGTTTTCCTCGATTTTTACTCCTGCCTCTCCGAGAACTCAGAAGTGGGGATAATATTGTCCTCCCATCGTCGCTCGAACATGGGGAAAAAAGTTCTTCTTCACTATGTTGACCCGTTCCTCCTCAGATGGCCAATTGGTCATAGTAGCTGCTTGCCCCCTCCACCGGGTTATGAAGTTACTGACTGATTCCCTAGGGTTCTACTTGAGCAGCTCTAAATCATGACTGGTGACCTCAAGCTCTTCGTTGTATTTGTACTACGACATGAATTCTCGGGCTACATCCTCCTAGCTACGAATTCTGGATTCCTCGAGAGATAAAAACTATCGAAGGGCGCTATCTTTCAAAGTTTGCTAAAATAATTGGGCCATCACTTCTTCAGAAGACCCTAGTAGAGTCATGGAATGATGATAACTGCGAACATAAACAATTGGGGGTCCACTCCCTCCGAACTTCTCGATGTTTGGCATCATGAACTTCTCGGGTAACCTCGCTTTAGGATTAAGGAGACATGTGGGTGTAGTCCATGTAATTCCCCGAGATCCTGACTTGGTCGAACTTCTTGGTGAGCATCTGGAGATCTTCTTTGACTTTGTTCAACTCCTCCTCTTTTGGATCAACGACCATAGGCAGGTTAGCCACAGGCTAGGCAATGTTTGGCATCGGAAGATGGCCTGGCGGCGACTTATTGAAAGGAGGGGCACGTGGAGTGTGCTGATATTCTTCGGGAACCCAAATAGGCTCAGGTGGACCCATAACACGAGGGAATAAGGCCTCGGGCTCTCGAGGAATAGGAACTTAGTTTCGTTGCATATCTCGTACCTCAGTTTGGAGGTTATCAATCTTGGACACGAGCTGAGCTAGGACTGCTGTCAGATCCAGCTGTATAACTAGTACTTGATCTGTATTCTCCATGGAAAGTGGATGTATTTTGGACTCGAAAGAAGTAGTAGAGGAACGGATGAAATTATGGGATGATTTGACTGAAGACCGAAGCCAATAGGGAGCCAGGCCAAGGGCTTGCGATTGACCTGAGATGCTATAGAATGGGATTTATTTTTTAGAAAAAGGGAAGAAACTATTTTTGGATTTTTGATAAAGAAGGGTGAAATGTTTTTGGATTTTTGATAAAGAAGGGATAAATGTTTTTGAAGACGGAACTCAACATGATTATTATGATTATTATGTTCTCACTTGTATTTAATTCTCCTAAATACAATGTCGGATGGGACTCGAGCCTGGAAAAGTAGGGTTTTTAATATATGCAAAGCTACGGATGAACTTGTAACCAGGCTCACGGATAGGGTCCCATTTTAAAAATGCGCAAAAATTGGGCGGCAGGTCGACCCGAAATTTCGACTGAGTTTCGGGTCAAAACCGGCAATCTAAAGTGCGTGTCCTAGGTTTGACACCTATATGCGGGTATGCAGTTGGTTGGGTGAATCGGCATGGGTTCCCCCCTTTGGCGTGACTTCCACGATATACGTCTTGCTCTTGCGGGCAATCGGTAGGTGTGGACAAGCCATTTGATATACTTGAGTGTACGTGAATTGCCTCACTATATACCTCATGGGGACGGTATGTGTGAGAGCAAATTTGATATACTCGATGTACGTAAATGAATTCCTTGCGATATACCTCCCGTCATGAATTTGGTCAAGCGGTAAGATAAGGGGGAACCGTTCGATATACGTTGAAGGTACTTGGCCAATAGAAGGTGAGAGTCATATCACTTAGGCTAACTGCGACCTACCAGACTAGCGCCCATCACGAAGTGACCCACCAGTTACTTGGTAAAATTTGGTCAATAGAAATTCTATTTGGTGATGTCGTGTGAATCATGCATGATTGTCTTATTAATATCTTATGATGGGAATGCTTTTCTTGATTATGCCAAATAGGGAGCAAAGTATAAGTACCAAAGGTACACCAAGTATGGATGGGTGATGCGTGTAACATGTGGATATATGTGATCCTAGGTGCACGTGGTGCGAAGTGTACATGGAGAATTTTCTATAAGTGTGTGAACATAAGCATAAGCATGGGATACACATGGAAAAGGGGAACATGCAGATATAGGAGAAATATAAGAAAATATAACATCCATGTAAATAGAGTCAAGCCCTCAAAATATATAAAATTTCCCCAACAGAGTCGCCACTGTGGCCATCCCCGATCCTCGTCGTGCGTGCGGGCGTGCGAAGGGAAAGGATCATCGGGTCTAGCGCATCCCTCTCGGGAGCGCTTCGGTCGGTGTCATTTGAGATGAGGTGTAAAAATGTAGAGAGATTCAGAGTCCCCAGTCTATTTTACTCAAAACAGACAAAAGAAAAAGGGGAAGCCATCCCGAAGGATGGCATCCAAAGACATACTGGTGCATGCGAAACCAAAATGATTCGAGAAGGGTTCAGAGGCTAAGTTACGAAATGGGAAGGTGTGAGGCACCCATTCCGCCCTTTCGGTCTCTCATGGATATTTGCTATTTTCCTTTATTTTTCCCCGTGATATGTGTGCATGTGTATATATATAGTGGAGATAGGAATCCTCGACTTGTATCACGGAAGAGATAAAGCGAGTCATTCGTAGGAAGGTATAAAAATAATATTAGAAAGATGAGATTTACGCGATTACCCCTACGTTTATTGTTATAATGGAACGATAACGCATATGGAGTAATACGTCACTAAGAACAAGTGTATAGAATATAAGAAAATTGGATTTAGAGAAGATAAAAAATGAGAGAGAAAGTTAAAAAGAAAAGGACTCGAGTCTCCGATTTTACCCCGAGATGCCTACGTAGCCTATAAAACCATCAAAGTACACATAGTTCACATACAAAACGAGGGGTGGGGTTTATGAGAATCCCCATTTGGAATTTTAGTTGTGAGTAAATCCAAATGGGGGATCTCTTATTTGTGAGTGTGTGTGTGTGTGTGTGTAGAAAAAGTATTTTAGTTGTGAGAAAAGTGTGAGAAAATTATGAGAATCCCCATTTGGAATTTATGAGCAAACCCTCTTTTTCTTGTTTTTTGGGTTTTATTTATATGAAAATAGGAGATGCGCAATAATACTAAATAAAAAGTATATTAGGATGTGTGAGATGAGATAATAAAAGTGCTAAGTAATAAAACAAGTTATTGCGAATTTAAGAGAATTTGGAGAGAAAGTTGAGAAAATTGGACTTTTTGAAGATCTTGAGCTTGATCTTGAATGTTGGAGGGCAGCCCTTGCACTTGGATGATGATGGAGAGTGGCTAATTCACCAAGTTTGATGAAAAAGATGATGAAAAGTGGAAGTTAGGAAGGGATTTAGATGTTGAAATCGCGCTGCCTTCGAGAGAGGTTTTTGGGATTCGCTGTGAGCGATTTGTATCAGATCTGGGCTCCCCTTGCAAATGAGGTGAAGGCCTCCTTTTATAGGCGCAGGTCATTGCCGATCGGCATAGACCTGGTTTAGGAAGGGTTTGAAACCTGCCGTTTGGTAGTGTGTTTCAGGCCTTTTCGGAAAATTAGCTGCCGAGGGCAAACCGTTTGTCAGAATCGCGCATGGGATAGATCGTTGGAAAGATAATTCTGAGACCTTTGAAAGTCCTTTGGACCTTTACCGGGTTTGGGAGTTTACTTTGGGTCAAATATGGCTCGAAAGCGTTTGTCGAACCATTGGACGGGGAATCATTTGGACGCAAACGTATCATTCATCCGCATGGTAAGTCCGAATCACGCACGGGGCAGACCATTGGAAAGGTTAGGAGATCTACTTCGACGTTCCAAAGAGTTTGACCCGACCTAGGGAGTTGACTTTCGTCAACCGGGCCCTGGAAGCATTCGGTGACCTCTTGGAGTCAAACGGATCGTTCGTCCGCATGGTAAGTCGGAATCACGCACGGAGCGGACCATTAGAAAGGGGTTTCGATTACCTTCGAAGATTCATTCCGACTAGGTTGAGCTGAATAGTTGACTTAGGTCAAACAGATCCCGGGAGCGCCCGGTGGCCTCTAGATCAAGTTTTGGATGCAAACAAATCATTCATTCGCATGGTAAGTCAGAATCATGCACGGGACGGACCATTAGAAAGGGGATTCAGTGCCCTTCGAATATTCATTTAGCTTTGGCCGAGATGAAGTGTTTGACTTTTTGGTCAAATGGAGCCTGGGAGTTCCCGATGGCTTCTAGGTCAATACTCGGGACATGACCTAGGTTTGTAGTGATGAAGGGAGGTTCTAGGCACCTTAGGAGAGTTGGGGGGTAACAGAATGAGGTGTCTACAGTAAGTAATCCGACAGTTTACTTGTTGTTAATTACGTTATGATTTTTTTGTTTACTTATTTAACTAATCATGTGCTTTTTGTCGTTTCAGGCAAAGCTTGAGGAAGTTCATGAGTCGCAGTCTGATGCTGACAAGGCATCTTTGTCCATGGACGTACTCAGTCAAGTGCTTGGCGCTGATCACAAGGGGAGGACAAGGGGGTGAGCTCGTGGGTGTCCAAATCTAGGATCGTCGGATTGGAGACAAGCAACACCGGGTTGGCTCGAATGGTGGACTCGCATGACGCGAAGCTATCCCGTTTGGAGGCGACGGTCCAAGATATGCTCTCATTCGTGAAGTGTTTGTTGGGCGGAAAGCGTAAAGGTAATGGAAAAGAGAAGGTGGAGGTGGAGGAGGACGAGGATGTGGACCTCGCTGCTTCATCGCCGACATGTGCGGACTCTGATCATCCAGTCCTCTATTTGTCTCCCTTCGACAGACCGATGACGACACTTGGTTGGCCGAGCGTGTTTATACATGACATATTTGATGTCCAGCGGATAGGGCGGGGGTTGAGGGACCCTAATACCTTCCAGGGTATGCCAGTTCATAGGTGTTTGCTTCAAGACATCGAGGTCAAGGTGCTTTTCATTCATGTGATACCCGGGAAGGAGAACTCCCTATTGTGGTTGCACGAACAATGCGGCACGATGCATATTCAAGGGTGTATCAATTCGTATATCGTGTGGCCTACTCACCCCCTCAAACCTACCCCATACATGTAGTCACATTATTTGAATTGAATTATTTTAAGTTGTTATATTTGAATTATATTTGGATTATATCGTGATGCATATTGTTTTGAATGTATATTTGCATTATCTTTATGATGCATATTATGTTGAATGTATATTTGCATTGTCTTAATTTTATTTGGATATATGATGTTTGAACAGGTATAGCGTTGCTATAAGAGGTACAAATATGCTGCTGGGCAGTGGCAGTGACCATACTGCCCAGCAGATTTTTTTAAAATTCTGCCGAGAATTGTCACGGTCAATGACCGTGACAATTTTAAAAAAAAGGTCAGTGATTTTTCACTGTTAATAACCGTGACTAATATTGTCACGGTCATTGACCATGACAAGTCCAATGAACTTGTCACGATCAATGATCGTGACAAGTTCGTGACAATAAAAGTTGTCACCCCCAGACTTGTCACGGTCATTGACCTTGACAAGTTGGACTTGTCACGATCAATGCCGTGACAAGTCGACAGATTTAGTGTAATGTATTCACCCACGTGCTTTCAATTTTTTTTAACCTTATCTTTTAAAATTTCAGGGGAGACAAATGATTTGAACAACTATAGGTTAATGTAATGTTGGTAATATATGTGGGATTGAGGTAAATGAGTTGAAAATTATCATTACCCCATAATATTATATCTTTTGTTGGATAAAAACATCATAAAAGTTCAATGGCATGGCATTGTTGACGTAAAACTTGTGAAAGGGCTATGACATTTGATGAACGTTTCCACCTAATTTATTTTGCTAATTAAGTTTGTCGTATATTTGCATATTTTTGTGTGTATTTTTCATTGAATAGGTTGATAGCGACACTCTATTACGCTTAAGATTACAGTAGTGTTTTTTTTACAAAATAGTTTGATTTTCTCATTTATTTGGTGTCCATAGTAGAATATAAAAGGGGCGTTTGGGGGGGGGGGGGGGGGGGGTCATCTAGACAACCCAAAATTTAGAAATTGAAAAATATATTCTTCAAATTTATAATTCTAGTACCCCATAGGTAAACATATCCCTATTGGCCCCTTTCTTCCAATATTTGGTCTCCGCCATCGTCGGGGGGCACATATTTAGGTAATAATGTATATAGAGTAATTAGTTGTGTAAATAGTTATCGCGTAGTTTATAACAAATATACACGTTTATAATCATGGAAAATTATATTGTAGAAAACATAATCATAAAGAATAACGTAACCAATGTACAAATGAGTTCTAATTGCAATAAGAAATTACATTAAACAGAGGTCTTACAATCTATGAGTTGCAAAAAAAATTAAATATTATTATTATAATAAGATGGAAAGTAAGAAAAAAATATTGGAAAATTGTTTGGATGATAAACCCTTCATCGAAACCTTTTTCCCGTCATCTAGCTTGTCGCTCGTTAGATGATTGGAGGGGGGGGGGGGGGTAAACAAAATGTATAGAAAACAATTTCTAAAGGAAAATATGAAACACTTATACATGTACGGAGAAGAAATTCCATTAATATTTGCAAGATTTCAATTATTTACGCAATCAAACTACAAAGTTCGATCCAATCCTTGGACAGACATATGTAGTCAGGATTGAGCATTTTTCTTCTTCATTTTGGGCTTCTTTTACGGGTTGAAATTGACCCAATCAATTCCAATTACCCCTAGTAGTAGTCATCTATCATGATAAAGTTAAAACATAATTAAACAAAAAATTAAAGACTAAAGAAAATAGTAAATTATATAGCATTAAAAAATGTAAATATAACAATAAAAGAATGTATTGAATTGGAGTATATTGAATCGGTTTTGGTTTGTTTTGAAGTTTCAGAAACCTAAATCAATTTAAGTCTGTTTCCTATAGTTGTCAACAAATCCAATCCAAAAAAGTCACATAATCCATTAAAAATATTTGGAATGGTCGGGTATGAGTTTGATTTGGAAGCAATGCGTAACTACATTTTTGCAATGTGCTTTTCTCTTTTGAAGTACCAAAGGTAGCCTACATGAATCCTATGTGTAAAAATCCATCTCAGGACTTAGAAGAATATACACACCTTTAGAAGTGCATGATTTTGAATCCTGTGCAGGTACCCATGAGTAGAAGCACGTGAATAACATGTGAAGTTTTTAAGAGGGAGATATATGAATATTGAAGAGGCAATTAGGAAGAGAGATGGTCGATATATTTAATGGGGAGTCGAGGTGTAGGTATTGAAGAGAATATTTGGAAGAGAGAAGGATAATGATGTATTCTATAGGAGGAAACTCTCATTAAATCTCTTGCCCTGTTTGGTTCGTAGTAATATTTTGAATGGATGGGGATTACTAGAAAATCTTTTACTACGATTCAAAATCCTTTCGTTTTGTTTGGTTAATCAATGGATTGCTATTGGGAATAAAAATTTTGTGTTTGGTTCATACATGGACAGTGACATGAGAATGTACAATATATACCAATAATACCCTCTAGCAATTATATATATATATACACGATATTGCAGTTCATTATTTATAAATGTATGAACTCAAATATGTTTTTAAAAAAATATATATTTTTCAATATTTAACAAATATAATAATTTGTTAATGATATGTGTGAATTATATTGTAAGTTGATCAAATTAATTATTACATGAGTAAAAAACATGTTTAAATAAAATTTGTTCGACTTTAAATTTAATACAAACTGACATAATAAAATTTTCTTTACAAAATAAATATTTAGGTTTTATAGGTAGTTTTTATAATTTAATATTTTTAATGACATTTTTGTCCTTACAAAAATTATTTTTAAGGTTTTATAGATGTTTGTGTGTCTGTGTTGGCTTTATTTTTAATTTGGAGAAAAGAATGGGGCCCTTATAATTTTGTCTTATTTGATAGGTATAGCTTTTGAGTTTTTAGGTTGTCTCCGGTTAGTTTTACTCAAGAAAATATAATTGTCCATTAGTGAAAGATTATAATAACACAAAATAATAGGAAATAAAGAATTAAATATTCATAATTTCTAGTCAGGTTGGATCCGACGAAAAGTATTCCATGCATATGAACCTACAAGAATATTTATTTAATAACTCTAGTAACTTTCTGCATGATCCTGTCTTTGATATAGATTAATAATCATCAACCATAAGCAATATGTTTTTGCACGATGACCACAAGTACAGTAAAATGGAAAGAATAGTTGTGCAAAAACATAATATTTTGATTAGGGCTTCGTGAACAACAAATCAATCACACAATTCAAATAAATTAAATAGACAAAAGATAAAAAAACACAAATGTAATGACAATGTCGACTTGTGTCACTAAATAGAAGAACAATATAATTTGAAAGGACTTTTTGTTCATTCAATACATAAAAATAATCTATCTTTTCATATAAAATAACACTCACACAATATTGGAAGAATCATAATATTAATCCCACCACAAAAATGCTCCTAAATTCTACTAAATCCTCAATAGAAAATATCAATAATTAGTTCCCAAAATAACCATTTTCTGCAAAAGAGTGAGCCTTTAATTTCATTCACAAAATTCTATATTGGGTCATAAAGGAGAAAATCCAATTCTTCTCTCTAAAACTCACAGTGGGAGCTCTTCTTCATTAAGGAGACAAAAATGAGGTTGGAGAAAAACTTCCCTGATGTGAACCTTATTTGACTTATAACTAAATATCTGAAAGAGTTGTGAGCCGAATACACCATGTGTCAAGATACGTGGAAGTAAGAAGTCAAAGCGGTGTCATCTTCCAAATATCATAGACTCCCCAATTAAGAGAATCAAGAGAAATGATAGCCTTCGGACACAAGTCTATTACAATTCCATTACTTCAAAGATAAAATCGAGAAGATAATTGATAACCATAAGGGAGACCTATATTTTTGGGTCACTTTTATCTATAAATATTAAAAACCTTAATGGATTGAGGTACAATTGACTACACTCTTGTAATCACGACTTGGACTCTCAGCTAACAACCATAAAACTCGAGTCGTCTCCTCTCTTTTTCATCAATAAATCTTTCTTTCTGCTCCCCATGGACATAGGTATGACGATCTATCGAACCACATAATCTTTTGTGTGATCGTAGTAAGGGAGGGCTTTGGCGTTAGTATCTATGACCAAGCCTTCGGTAGGGATGGACCTCAGACCTGCCTCTTCTATCATCTTGACCTTAGGAGGTAGGAGCTCCACAAATATGTTGAATTTCAACCTCTTGGTGGTTTTGGACCCATTTCTCTTATTAATAGTGACCTCAATAGGGTTCTCCTTTGCAAGTCATCTTGCCATCCTCATTTCTTCTCATTCATCTACTACACCAGTAATAAAAAAAAAGGTTAGCTACCAGAACATATAAAGTAAATGAGCAAAGTAAGATGAGTAGATCAACTACTTACTGGGAGTCCAACATAATATCCTCTTTTATATAAGGTGAGGCAAAAACATTTTCAACTGCTGGAGGGAGCTTGGCTTTGGCATGAGTTGGTCTTTTTCTTCATCATAAGCTTCAGGACCCTCATATGTGACATCAATAGTAACTTTCCTCTTTCAAGGCATCACAAAAAGAGAGCAGATCCTAAATTTTCTCTAACAACAATTTTAGGGTCTCGAGGAGTGTCCCCAAAAGTCATAAGTTTGGGATCAGGTCCTATCCCACTTTTGAAGAGGATCTTGGCTGTGACAAAGAAATCAAAGGGATATAGGATAATTTTAATGCCTTCTCTATTACCTCCTTCTCCTACTTAGTGGGCTCAACAATGGTTACAAAGAAACAAAGAGGGTCAGTAAAGCTCATACCAAGGTTAACTCCCTAAGAACATAATGAAATCATAAAGAAGGAATAATACTTACTTAGAGATGGATGAGTAAACCAAAAAGTAAGGAAACTAATGGCTTAGTAGGGTCAAGAGTATCCCAGGTACCACCCATGAAAAAGAACCTCTCCTTCTAGTTATTAAGGTCATTGCGATTATCCCTGACAAAGACGATAACAATATTTGGGAAGAAGTATTTGAAACCCTTGCCCTTTGGCTTATCTGCTCCTGGACCCAATAGAGCTTGAAAAATTAGGCTAACATCACATCTTATTGCCCCCACTGGCCTCTTTAAAATCTACTACTGTAACCATCATAAAACTCCAAGAGTTATCCACCATTTAGGAAGGATAAATCCCAAAGGTCTTCATAATCCTTACGACCAATAGAGGTAAGGGGAATGTGACCCCATATTGCAAAAAGTACTCATTGAATCAGACGTGCTAAGGAGCTAATGATAGTTCTTCCCGATATCCACAAGGTCTTGATAAATTATTTGAGAGGCATAATGGGACCCACAAGTAAATTTGGGATCTTTCTCCCCTAAATGAGTGATCGCTAAGGATCCCAAATGAATGGTAAAAGTTGGGAGGAAAACAGAGGTCTCAACTCCTTTTGGTTTCACTAAAAAAAAAGGAAATGGAAATGGCCACGGCAATGTGGTCATAGTCCATAACCATGACTAAGTACAATTGACCATTACACTTCTCATGACCCTTTCTAGGGTGATATGTGCTAAACATTGGATATGATTATGTACCGTGACTGAACCGTGATAGTTTACGAAGGAATTTCGTGCCAAAGTGGTCTCGTAAATGATCACATTCCCAAACCATGACCATTTGTTCAAGATAGTGACAATAATGGGCGAGAAATGGTCACGAGCATAAACCTTGACCACTAATATTTAACACTATTGAACTGTAAATGGTAACATCAGTTGGGTCATGATTCTGGACCATGATTACTTTTATTAACTATACTAAGGTCACGGTCATGGGTTATGACCATCATCAATGACCGTTACAGGTATTTTTAACTCAAAATGGTCATGAACCATGGTCACAATCTAGGAATGTGACCTCCTACCACATATAAATAAGCCCGTTAGGGCTTATTTCCCTCATTCTCACTCTCTCTCTCTCTCTCTCTCTCTCAAAATACCAAATTCGTCTACCATCATTCCAGCTAACACCATAATGAGGTCACGACTCTCTCCCTCTCTGTGTTTTTTTTGTATATATGTGATGTTTGTGTAAGTATGTAAGTTTGATGAAGAAAAATTCTAAAAAACATTATTTATGTAATTATGTATGTTTGTGTAAGTATGCATAAAGAAAACCCCTAAAATATTTGTGTTTGTGTATGTATATGATCAAGCATAACCCTACAACATTTACTTTATATGTGCTACAATTTTGTATATACATGTGAAAAAATATTAGGGTAAAACTGATTAAGCATAAATTCTTTCGAATTTATCCCCTCAATTTAAGGATTTTTATCATATGCTAATGGCTCCTTCAAACATGTACATCTAGTTTTGTGTACTTCTCATGAATTTTATAGGAAATTAAAGTATCGAGAAGGAAAGAAATTGGAAGAACATTGAAAGAAGTCAAAGGAAGAAATGTCAAAAGGGAAAAGGCATAATTTCCATCAGGAATCTAGATGAGAACCCAAATGAAAGTTCAAGACCTCGAGTCTACAAGTGCGTAAGAAGAAACGACGTCCTAAATCCTAGTTCTGGATCAAAAGTTACGAGGTTCTAAATATGGGAGAAGTCAAGAGAAGAGTTCTGGATGAAAAAAGGAGCGATCCAGACTTTTTAAAATTAAAGGATCTGGACCGGTTTGACAGAAGAGTTCTGAATAAAAAATAAGAGCGATCCAGACCTTATAAATTAAAGGATTTGGACCGTCCCTATGCAAAAGCATGAATCAAATAAGGGGGCGATCCGGACCGCCCGACCCCGCCGGTCCGGACCGCTTTGGATTTTCTCAGAATTTCAATTTTTAAGAATTTTATGATTGGCTCAATCTCTTGTAAATTTTGGAGACTATTTATTCAAAGTTGTTCCACAATATTAGGGGTTCAAAAAATTAGGTTTCACAGCAGTAGGAGAAGGGTTTTGTAACCAAAAACCCTAGTTTTGTAAAAGAGTGAAGATTCAAGTTCTATTTCTCAAATTTCTTTAAGACAAGTAATATTTTTCCTTTAATCCTTCAGTTTTACTTTGATTAATTACTTGTTTTGATGCATAACCTTCTTCTTCATACCCATTCTTCATAGAGCATGATATTTTGCTTTTAAACAATTGAGTTTTTATTTAGTTTAGTTATGTCCGACTAAGTTTTTAAGGGTTGGGATACATGAAACCAACCCGATGTAATTCATCATAATGGAAAGTAAATTTTTGTATTAAAATCTTAAAGGGATCATGTTATGCAAGTATCGCAACCGTCATAGGACTTTTGATCTTGTTTGACCTAGGTAACCGGGATGCTTAAGAGTGCGATGCGCATGTTAGTTAATGTGACACCGCTTTATTCTTGTTTTTGATTTCGTATGATGCGGGCTTCGTTCCTTCATATACGTAATGCTTAGGATTAATAAATATTGAATTCATTTAAAGTTTTAATTCTGAAATCTAGTATCCTACAAGATGAATTACTAGGGTGTGGGGGATTGTAACCCGACCTATTATTTCCATTCGTAGTTAATGCCTCCATATATTAGGTTAGATATACTAGTTGCACTTTAATAGCATTTAATTTAGTTGTAGTTAATTTAAATCTCCATTTAGTTTGTAGATATACTCCCATTCAAAGCATCTTTTCGTTTCTTTTTAGAGTCAAGTTAGGATTCTCTATCTCTCCAACGTCGTCACGTCTCCATGTCCTATTTCCTTGAGGATCGATACCCCATCTTACTAGGTTTATTAATTTTGCGACTGATTTGCACTTGAACCGTAATTAGCATGCACTTTAGACACAAATTGAGTCGCGTCAAGTTTTTGGTGCCGTTGCTGGGGACTTAAGTAGACTGTAGGTTTGATTAAGTTAATCCATAACCTTGACCTAAAAATTCATTAAAAATAAAAAAAATAAAAAAAATTACTTCATCTCTCAAAATCCTATTAATGCAAAATCTGCTCCAAACTCCTCAAAGCACTCCTACGCGCATTCACAAAAACCCGATTATCGAGCACAACCCAGATAGCCCACACATGCCTAACCATCCTCAATTTTGGGTTCCAGCTCCTATACCGCCAAACTCAATAGCAAGCTACCCATCTGGTTACACTTCAGGTTACACTCCTAATGCACCGAGTCATTAAGTGAGAGAGTCAATTCACAGCACGATATTGTAAGCGCGAGTGAGGGAGAGGCACCTTATCAACCTTTGAGAGAATTCTTATACCTAGAGTGGTCAGTCACTCTGGGCTGCAGTTTGCTTCCGTATAATGCAGGGCAATTCCATTTTCGGAATGGAATGATCCAAATCCTTCCCACTTATCATGGAATGGAATCGTATAAGTCCTATCTCCACATTTGAGAGTTTGTAGAGGCACGTGAGACGTTCAATGATCAAGTATGCATGAAAGATGTGATCTGCCTCAAGCTTTTCCCATTTTCTCTCAAGGATAAAGCTAAGACCTAGCTATGGTCTTTACCTCCTAATTCGATTTCGTCGTGGAACGAGTTACAATCTAAGTTTCTCAAGAAGTTCTTCCCTCTACATCGGACGAACTCCATTAAGGGTAAAATTCAAACCTTCCGACAATTAGAAAATAAGTCGTTTGATCGATGTTTTGAGCATTTCAATGAGTTAGTTACTTCATGCCCTGATCATGGACTTGATAAATAGCAAATCATTTCATTATTCCATAATGGGCTAAACATCAACTCCAAATAACTTGTTGAAATAATGTGTGATGGCACCTTTATCGAATTAGAACCTAATGATGATGAGCTCCACTTAAGGTATGTCGCCGACACAACTCAAGCATGGGATACATCTAACCCCGACACTTCGAATCGAACTCGCTAAGCGGCCCCCACTCCATCGGCGTTCGATCTATTTAATGTCGAAATAGATGTCATGCCCATGACGAACCATCGACTCGATCAAATTGAGAAATGTATGAGAGAGTTACTCAGTATGCAAGTAAGATAACCAACTGGCCCCACCCACATCCCCGTTAATAAGGTATGTGATATTTATAAAGAGGGACATTCAACAGAGGAATGTCTGACGATTCCCGCTTATAAAGTTTTGCTTAATGAGCAAGTAAGTTGTGTAGGAGGATTCAAGGGTGATATCGGTGCCCCGCACATAAATTCTTATAACCCTTCATGGAAAAACCACCCTGGTTTTAGCTATGGGAAACCGCATACTACATTGAATCCTAATTCACTTGTTTCCCCTCCTCCACCTCTTTCAACAAGCACCACCTATGCAAGGACACGGATCAACACCACCTCCTCCATCTCCATATATCACTCCACCGTGGAGAAATATCAAGGACACGATACACCAATTCATAAACTCCCAAAATGCAACCAATGCTAGATATGAGCGCATGCTCACCGACATAAATGTGAACATTTCGAAGTTGCAATCGTCGTTGAGTGTCCAAGATAAGGGTAAGTTTCCTTCTTAGGGCCAAAGACCTCCCCAAGGTTAAACTAGTGTTAGCTCTACTTTTACAGAACATCAAGATAAATGTCAAGCCGTAACCACTCTACGTAGTGGGAGGGTTGTTGATTTATCACCTCCCCCACATAACGCACCGAAAGATAGGGAGATTTAGCCCGGCAAAAAAAAAAAGGCAGAATATGTCCCCTTGAAAGAGAGTGAAACTGATGACACCAGTGACCCCAAGATAGTAGTTAAATCACCCACCGCAGCACCATTTCCTCAACGGTTGGTTCTTTCCCAAAAAGGAAACCCCCATGATGATGTGCTATAAGTCCTAAAGCAAGTGAAGTTAAACTTACCTTTCCTCGCTGCCATCAAGAAAATTCCCTCTTATGCCAAAGTTATCAGAGAATTATTGATGGTGAAGAGGAGGATTATGGTAAAGAATAATGTATTTCTATCATAAAATGTGAGATCCGTCCTACTCAATGATCTCCCTTCAAAGTTCAAGGATCCGGGTGCACCCACAATTTCCTGCATCATAGGAGAAAATCGAATCGAAAAGGCCTTAATCGATTTAGGGGTGAGTGTCAATATCCCCCCCGACTCCAACTATAGGCAACTTGATTTGGGTAACCTCAAGCCCACAAAGATCACT
The DNA here is from genome assembly GCA_949130495.1 of Sambucus nigra. NCBI lineage: Eukaryota > Viridiplantae > Streptophyta > Magnoliopsida > Dipsacales > Adoxaceae > Sambucus > Sambucus nigra. The sequence goes on along the minus strand of OX422207.1, from coordinate 342,053,344 downwards.
CTCTAATTAGCAGATCGAACCGTGAAGATACCAAGAGGTATTGTAGAGAACGTGATAGTCCAAGTCGACACTTTCTACTTCCCAGTAGATTTTATTATTTGGGACACATAACCCTCCTTTGCTTCGAGTAATCATGTTACCATTATCCTTGGTCTCCCATTCTTAGATACGGCTAACACATTGATTAACACTCGAAATGGGCAGATGCAACTCACTTTCGGGAACATGACTTTAGAGACCAACATTTTCAACATAGCCCAACATGTGGGGGAAGAAGATGATCTTCACGCAGTAAGCCTTATTGATGAGATTGTTGAGGATCACATAGAGGAAAATTATAGCGGGGATGCGTTAGGAGTTTGCCTTGTATATAGCAATGAGAGTACGAGAGCGTACACAGACTTTGAGAAGGAGATAGAGGAGTTGAGAGAGATACTTGATGAGAGAGCATCGAACGAGGATGACAGAGATGTAAATTGTATTTCTAGATTTAAGGAGGTACCACCGAGGGAGGCACGCATGGCTCCCTACAGTGAAAAATTTCCTACCCTCGAATTAAAAAAACTATCATCTAATGTCAAATATGTTTATTTACGAGAGAACGAGACATTTCATGTTGTTGTCTCATCTAGCCTAGATAAAGAGAAAGAGGGTAAGTTTTTGAAAATTTTGAGAAAGCAACAGAGTGATTTTGGTTTGTGCATAGATAATTTAAAGGGTATAAGTCCTTTGATTTGTACATATAAAATCCACCCCGAGGAGGACGTCAAGCCCTTGAAGGAAATGCAAGGAAGATTGAAACCTACCATGAAAGAGTTAGTAACGTCAGAAATTATTAAGCTGTTGGATGTCGGGATTATCTACCCAATCTTGGATAGTAAGTGGGTGAGCCCCATATAAGTTATCCCGAAGAAGTCGGGCATGCCAATGATTGAAAATGCTAAGGGTGAGCTAGTCCCCAACGTACAACCACCGGGTGGTGCATTTATATTGATTATCGAAAAATCAATGCGGGAACTAGGAAATACCATTTACCCTTGCCATTCATTGATCATATACTAGAAATAGTAGCGGGACACCCCTATTATTGATTTGTAGATGGTTATTCATGATATAACCAAATATAGGTAGATGTACTTGACCAAGAGAAAATGACTTTCACATGTCCTTTTGGTACATTTGCTTACAATCGTATGCCATTCGAATTTTGCAATGCGCCCGTGACCTTTCAAAGGTCCATGTTAAGTCTCTTGAGCGACATGATTGAGAGAGGACTTGAAGTATTCATGGATGACTTTAGCATTTTTGGCATCTCTTTCGATCTTTGTTTAGAAAATCTTGAGAAAGTATTTGCTCGGTGTGTGGAAAAGAACTTAGGACTGAATTGGGGAAATGCAATTTTATGGTCAGTGAGGGAATAGTTCTTGGCCACATTGTCTCATCCAAAGGAATTGAAGTTGATAGAGCTAAGATAGATGTCATAGCTGAGCTACCCCCATCAAGATCACTAAAAGACGTGCGTTCTTTCTTAGGCCACGCGGAGTTTTATAGAAGATTTATTAAGGACTTTAGCACCATCGCTAGACCCTTGAGTAACCTTCTCATGAAGGACACCCCATTTGAGTGGAATGAAGCATGCCAATGCGCTTTTGAAAATTTAAAAAGTATGCTTTTTTCCACTCCCATAATGCAAGCTCTAGATTGGTCCTTGCCAATCAAGCTTATGTGTGATGCGAGTGATTTTTCAATAGGGGTTGTTTTCGGCCAAAGAAAAAATAAGAAGGTTCATGTCATCTACTATGCTAGCCAGACTTTAACCGAACCACAACTCAATTAATCCACCACGGAGAAAGAATTGCTAGTGGTAGTATTTAATCTAGACAAGTTTAGTTCCTACCTCATCGGTTCACCCATTACTTATTTCACCGACCACACGACGTTAAAATACCTCCTTGTAAAGTAAGATGCAAAGTAGCGCCTCATAAGGTGGATCCTACTCCTACCAGAGTTTAATCTCTCCATTAAAGATAAAAAATGAGTAGAAAATGTCTTTGTCGATCACTTATCTCGGCTTTCGTCTGATGTACCTAGCGATCCTATGTAATACCCCGTATTTTTGGCAATATTTATTTTTAGGATTAATTAATTAAATGAGAATTAATTGGGAATTAATCCGGGTTAAAATACTAGCGAGATGCGAGTTGGTATTTGATTATATGTGCATATATGATTATATATGAATATTGAATTATGAAATTGTCGTGAGATTGATATACGACACTTTGAACATTTTATTGGGACGCGTGAGACAGCCGCGTCAGGATATAAGTATTTTGATTATAAAAGTGAATTTAAATTCTATGAACCGTATGGTGGTTTTGAGTGCGCCAATGCGTCCGGAAGGGTCGAGATAGTCAGAAAACACTAGCCGGGGGTTTAGTTTGGGTCCCGGGGTATTTTTAGGCCATACCGGCAACATAAAGGGTAGTTTGGTAATTTTGTATTTTTGGGAATTAAAAGTGACGAAAATTAGGAGTCTTTATCTGATTGGGAATTGACTCACTAAACCCACTAACCAACCCTTAATGACCCAATAAGCTACGGGGGTTATTAGATTAGGTTTCCAAAACTTTCCCAAAGAAAACCCTAGCCACCATAGCCACCTTTGGTGAAGAAAGCTTGTAGAGAGGGAATTCTGCAGAGAGAGAGAGAGATAACTTCAGCAAACCAACACCAAAATCAGAGATAAATTCAAGGCAAGTGATTTAATTTCGTTTAATTTCAGAGGATGCTTTTTCCATGCGTAGGAATTTAATAAAGATTGAATGTTCTTGGAGTGATATGAAAACCCATGTACTTTGGAACTTAGATCTTGAAATCTTGAAGAGAAATTGCATGTAGAATGGTAGGTAGATGAATATGCTGATGACATTAGATATTGGATGAAATTAAAATGGATTTAATTGGGTAAATTAATGGTTATAAATTCTAGGTTTTATATTCTTGAAAATTTGGGGAAAAGTGTAGAGACTTGAGGATTTAATGATGTTTAGGATGAATTGATTCCTTAAAATATGTTATTATGTGACCTAGGTACGTTTAGGGATGATTAGAGACCTTAAACAATCGTTGGTTTGATGTTTAGATGAGTTTTGAAGAGATACAAATGGTGAAAAACGAAACTAAGGAAATCTGGGCTAGAAACTGGTCGTTCGTTAGAAGACCTCCCCAGGTCGTTCGAACGAGCTTCTAACGAGTTGACCAGTCGCTTCTAACGAGAGGAAATTCCATTCGATACCTTCGTTGGAACGAGATCTCATTAGAAGGCAGTTCGTTCGAACGAACTGAATCTCGTTCGAACAGCCTCGTTCTAACGAGACTTCGAACGAGTTGACAGTTAAGCCTTTTTGGTCTGTTTTGATTTTGGGAGTCCCGTAAACTTATTCGAGGATAGAGATAACATTCCTTTGATGATGTATTGGTATACTTGGGACATTTAGGATATATGAGGAGTAAACTATATAATTGTGGAACGAATCAAATGAACGTTATGGATTGAGACTTTAGTGCCTACTACGACGTGAGAATAAATTATGGCGCGTATAAATATGGGCTAGGATTATATAAGTTGTATATATATTAAGTTGGTACGAGAATGCGATATGTACTACAATTAAATTATGGTGATTACTAAGATGCGTGTTTACTTAGTATTGGTATATGATTTGTGTGTATGACATACCTACCATACTTGCTATCACGGGAGGTTTGCATTCGCTTAGGGCCCTCTAATCCTTGTGTTGCCTGGATTTATACTGGTTACCTTGATGAACATAGGTCATAGAAAGACTTATTGGGATGTTGATAAGTCCGCTGATCGTGGGAGCGTAGGTATGTGCGTGACCCATGTGATGTGACTGTGTTCGCCTCCATTATTTGTGATGTTGTTATCTGTGAACTATTCCTGAGAGATTCGGAATAGGTGATCCTTATGTACGTGATGTACTGGGATGGATAGCAGAGTATGTGTGCACCGTAACTTAGTTCTCGGGGTGCTTGTATTGTATATTTATGATGTGAATAATATACACTTAATTAATGGGAACCTTCATGTCAATGTTGTGAATATAATTACGGTATTGTTTCGAGAAAAACAAAACGGGTTAACTGATAGTGAAATATATTGCATATTGAGCATCTAAATTTACGTTAAGCCCCTATTTAATTGCGAGCGTTATAATGTTAATGGGAACCGAGTAATAAGGGTAGAAGCTATGACAGTCTAGCTAGATATGATGTCACTTAGCTAGTGGTTTGTGTCATTTTAGATGGGTACTTACGTTAGGAGTGCACAGTTAGACGAGAGGTGAGAATTTCATATGAGTGCACGTCCTAACATGTACTCTGCATTTAATGTTTTAAATGTTTTTAAAGCACCTGCAGGTTTTTAAAATATCTCCACATTCGGGCTCTGACCCGTTTTCTTTCAAATCTATTTTTTTGTAAAACCATTTTAGGTGCCCAGCCACAAGGACACCATGCATAGGATACTCATTCAGGTGACTAGCTGTAGCTGTTTGTGGAAGCTATAGGGATTTTCTTTTAGACGCTTCTACCATTTGGATTCCATATTCAGTATTCTTCAATTGTAGGGCATGTTGCCCAAATTCTATTAGAGACTTTTCCATTTCAGTTTTTCAGACTTTGGCATGTATTGATTCAGTATTCAGTATTTAGTTATTCATTTCAGTTGTGGAGTTTGTTGTGAGGAGTTTTTCCTCCGGATTTATTTATATCGTGTGATGGTTATTCTATTACTTCGTTATGGTGAATGGTGATATTATTCTTGCATTGAATCTTTTACTGCATGTTAATCAGACTTTAATTAAAATTTGGCAACTTACTTTTAAATACTAGGTGGTTAGTAATAATAAAATGTTTTCGACAGTGATGCTATTAACTGAGCCAACTTGGCATTTTGGTTTAATTTAATAAAGGAGTAGCTACCCGGTATTTAATTAGTAGGGGTGTCACATCCTATACCCATAGACGAATATTTTTTGGATGAATAACTCTTTGCCACCTCATTTCTCGCTTGGTCTGCGAAAATTATCAATTATCTTGTCACGGGATCCGTCCCTCTCGATTAGACATCACAAGAGAAGAAGAGGTTTATTACTTGATCATCCATGTTTTTCTATGATGATCCATTCCTCTTTAAGTATTGTGCATACCAAATCATCCGACGGTGTGTATCGGATGATGAAATACCCAAAGTCATCCAATTCTATCATTCGGAAGGATGCGAAGGCCATTTCTCGATGAAAATGATGGCCACTAAAATTCTCTAAAGCGGCCTCTACTGGCCCATAATGTTTTGGGAAGTGAGAAATAGTTGCATATCATGCGATAGGTGTAAATGGATGGGGGCTATTACCCGATGAGACATGATGCCATTATCCCCCATAATCATTATTGATATTTTTGACTGTTGGAGTATTGACTTCATGAGTCCTTTTCTCCAGTCTTTTGGATACCTATACATCCTTATTGTGGTAGACTACATTTATAAATGGGAGGATGCTATAGTTACCAAAACAAATGAAAATAAATTGGTGATACGTTTCTTGCAGGAACACATACTTTCTAGCTTCGGTGCTCCGAAAGAGATAATTAGTGATAATGGCACACATTTTTGCAACATGCCATTTGAGAAGCTTACGAGAAAGTATGACGTCGTTCACAAGGTCAGAACGACTTATCACCCACAAACGAATGGGCAGGTCGAGTTGGCGAATCGAGAAATCAAGAACATCCTCAAAAAGATCGTCGATGCTAATCGAAAAGATTGGTCCCTTCGATTGAATGGTTTTTTATGGGCCTATCTTACCACATACAAGAATCCACTCAGAATGTCCCCGTTCCGCTTTGTGTATGGAAATCCTTTCCATCTTTTCGTAGAGTTAGAACACAAAGCGTATTGGGCCATTAAGAGGTTGAACTATGACATGGACAAAACCAGTGAAGCTTGCAACCTTCAGTTAAATTAGTTAGAGGAGATACGCAATGACGTGTATGAAAATGCTAAAATATCCAAAGAAATGATGAAACTCGCACATGATAAGATTATCCGGCACAAAGAGTTCTTCCTGAGAAAAAGGTTCTTCTCTATAACTCTCAGCTTCATCTATTTTCGAGTAAGTTGTAGTCTCGATGGACTGTCCCATTCGTTGTAAAGAATGCATTCCCCCATGGAGCTGTGGAATTGGAAGATCAAAAAGTGGGAAGTACGTTCAAGGTTAATGGACAACGCCTAAAGCCATATTTAGAGGCGTGCTTAGAGGAAGTCGACACCATTTGGTTGTCGGACCCCGATTACTGGGTTGAGTGAGCTCCACTTGAGAGGTCGTTGCACCCTCGATGTGTATGGGGTGACTCTTGTGTATAGTAAAAGTGCGTTAGTTAGGATATGTAGAGTAGGTTCATTACATAGGTGTAGATCACACTAGGCAAGTTTGGAAGCACACCGCATTGTGAGAATACCTAGGGAATCAAAATTAAGGGTTAGAGAAATCGAGTTCATGTTGAGTTGATATCACCACAGGAGAGCCTTAAGAGTATGTGAGTGGAGTAAAAATCCTTCAAGGGAAATCTAATGCAATTTAGGACCCGGTCCAGACCTCCCATGGGCAACGGGTCGGGATTGCCTTTAAGGAAAACCTGTTGAAATTTAGGCCCCAGTCCGGATCGCCTTTAAAAAAAATTCTGCTGCAAATTAAGGGCCAGTTCAGACTGCCCCTGGGCAACCAGTCCGGATTGCCCTCTTGTTTTCTTCTACAGTCCCTAGGTGCATCCCTTTTTCTCCCCAATCCCCTCATTTCCCTCCATTTCATTTTCCCCATCCATAAACTCCCCAATTAATTTTCCCTTTTCCCTCAATTTACCTTCCCTCCAATTCCAACCCTTCCCCCTCATATCTTCCCCATCATCTCTTCTAAACTCTCCTCATCCCTATACTCTAAATTGCTCCTGCCCATACACTATTCCTCCTATGGCATACCAAGCCCAGCCCAAAAAAATAACTCCGTTGAGTTCATGAATAACAATCCCGCATACCGCTCTGATCAAGAGCAACGGTAGTGCGAGCAGTTTTTTAGGTCATTTCGAAAGCTCCAAATTAAACGAGCGGTGCATTGGCAGGAGTTGCAAAATTCTGTCATTAACCTTTTTACCCCAAAGGGTTGGTGCCGCTATCTAAACGAGCCTCACAACGTCATTTATGTAGCCTCGGTCTGAGAGTTTTCTAGAACCCTTGTCCGCACGGCTTACTTTGTCGCCGAGGTATGTGTAGACACATAACACATTCCCATTTCCGTCAAGACCCTTGCTGAGAAGCTTGCTGAAAAGGATGTCTCAAATCCCACCAACTTCACCGTGTTGAACGCTCTTTCCCCGATTGAAAAAGCTGTTTGCATTCAGCGTATAACGCCCGGTGAAGTTTGGGGTCCGGGAGTTTTTAGGGTCGACCGGATGAGTGAAAAGGTTCATTTCACATTTCAAATCGTGTGCGCCAACATATTACAAAACTCCAATGATTATGGCATGAGACCCCGATAAACTACTCTCGTTTACCACCTCTTTAACTATTCCTCCACCATAAATCTGGCGCACCTAATTTATCGAGATGCTTTCTTTACTATGGTAGACGAAAAAGTCACTACTCCTCCTCCGTATATGCGGTTCATTACTTTTATTCTCGTCGATATGCTTATTATCCCACAAGCCGGTTCTGTTCGCCTCCCAATCCCGTTTGGTCAGGACACCCAAAATAATCGCGAGAGCCAAAGAGTGCTTTTACATGCCCGGGAAGATGATGATTCCGATGATGAGGAGAGCAGTGTCGAGGAGGATGATGATGTTGAGATGGGATAAAAGGAAGTGGAATACGAAGAGGAGGCTGATTCTGATTTTGAGCTTCCCAGGAATGATTTTGATAGGCGCCTTACGGTGCTTGAAACCAAAGTTGATGAGTTCATTACTCAATATACCAGGATCAGGCGGCCAACTAGCACGCTTATCAATGTGATACGAGCATGATGCATCGCCTTCAAGCTCAAATGTATCAATTGTCATTTGGTACCCCCGAGCTATTTCTATTATCCATACGATCCGAGTGCGCTCGGTACTTCCCGCCCATCGCCCTAGTGAAACATTTGTATGGTGATTGTGTTGGTTGTTTTTGTTTTCGCTTGATTGATTTTAATGTTTGTGTTTCCTTATTCTAGTGTACCACAGTTTTGTTTCTATATAAAATTCAACATTTCCCCAATTTGTTTGTTTTATTTATTGCACTTCTTATTTTGCCTTGTTTAGTTTTTAGTCTTTTTGATTGGGGACAATGCAAAAGTCTAAGTAAAGTGGGTGATGAGTGCGTATTTCTAAAACTTCACAAATTTCCAAAATGCCAAGAAAAATCCCAAAAAAGTGATTTTTTTTTTAAAAAAAGCCAAGAACATTTTTCTTCAAAATAAAAAAAATGGAATTTAAATTTTTCAAAAATATCACAGAAATTTTGTTTGAAGTCTGAAATTTTCAAATTCAAATGCACAAAGCCAAAGTTGACCAAAGATGGAAATTGAGCGAAAATTGATGACTTAACGAATAAGTGTGGAGACTAACAAACCCGTTGAGATTTCGAGCCTATCATTTTTGTGAGTTTATAAATCAATCCGGGTAAATTGTTAAACTCAAAGTTATATTTAGCATTTACAAAAGCCATTGATGATCTCTATTCCTTTATTTTGATTGGTTGTGGGAAATATGTGAGATGTTGTCTCGAAAAGCGCACTAAATATATCTCTAAATTTAAACTAATCTCGAAACGCATATGGTAAAACATTTAGCAACCTGGACAATGAAGTAGGTCCTGGTTTGACACCCAAAAATATTAGCCATAAAAAGTTGTGAAAAAAATCATCCCTTTTGTAAACCCAATTGAGCCCAATAAATGTTTTCCTGTTCATTTGATTAACCCAAAACACCAAATTAGCCAGAACTGTGAAAATGAAAAATTCAGAAATTTAGTCCAAAAATGTGCGGTAAAAAGGGGCAAGAAAAAAAAATCTCAACAAAAATAACAAGAAAAATGTGAACAATAAAAATAATAAAAAAATGATCAAATGCCCGAAAAATCACTAACTGACATCAGGAGAAAATTTTTCAATTCCAAAAATATCCAACCATCTCCTTTTACCCCTTATACCTTATAACCCGAAGAAATCCTAACTGAGTTCGAATTGCGAAATTGATTAAGACGTGGAGAGTTAAGGTACAAAAGATAATAAAAGATATTAAAGGTGTGAGTATGAGGTGATAATTCCGTTTTCAAATAACTCTATCCAGATGATGAGATCTTTTCACCTCAAATAGTCCGTCTTTCATAATTGTGTGCGTCAACTTGTGTTCCATTACATTTACTCTTATAAATCACCCACACCGAGAGAGAATAACTACATTTCGAGTGATTCATTTTTGAGAGTATTCCATGAGCATTTGAATCAAAACGAATTTTCGAAAAAGTAACCTAATGATCAGTCGGTGGAAATTAACAGTTAAATTTTTGGCTTCGCACACACACACTATGATTTGAAACTCTTGAATATGAATTTTTGGTGACTATTTTCTGGAAGGTTTAAATTGTACAATTTTTAAGTATTTTGATTTTTCTTTGAGTCAATAACGAATTTTGTGGGTATATTCACTGCAAACCCTCACGAGACACAACTCGTCCTACTAGGGTAATGCCTTATGATCACCCATTGATTGGATTCAGAGGTGAGAAAGTCCATTCATTGGGAATGTATGAGATGGACATCAGGATGGGAGATGTTTGGTAAAAGAGGCCCATAAAGAAGGTCAATTTCTTTGTAACGGATGAAAGTGTATACTCGACTTATAATATTATCATGGGAAGAGTGGCCCTTAAAGAGTTTGAGGCCGTACCTTCCACTGTACATAAAATGATGAAATTCCTAACTCCTTATGGGATAGGTTAAGTCCAAAGTGATTAAGTGTTGGCACGTGAATGATACTTTAACTCAGTGGAGAAGACAAAAGCCCATAAGAAGGCCACCATAAGATATAACATTGATATGTTGGACCCTAGAGACGCCATAAAATTAAAAAAGGTGAATCCACGGAAGAGGTAGAAGCCATTGCCCTCAATGAGAATGAGCCAAAAATACCATCTAGGTTGGCAAAGCCCTAAATAAGGAGGTCAAGGAAGAGCTAATTAAATTATTAAGGAAGAGATAAAACATCTTTGCATGGAACCATGAGGATATGACCAGCATTGACCCAAAATTTATCTATCGTATGCTTAATGTGGCCGATGAGGCGAGGTCGATTTTATAGAGAAGAAGAGTCAACTCTTGAGAGAAATATGATGTCATTCGGGAGGAGGTGAAAAAGTTAGAGAAGGAAGACTTTATCAAATAGGTCATCTACCCAGGGTGGTTGGCTATTGCTGTCATCGTTCCCAAAGCCAATGGCAATTGGAGGATGTTGTTGACTTCACAAATGTGAATAAAGCATGCCTGAAGGACAATTTCTCATTGCTGACGATTGATCAAATGGTTGATGCTACAACTAGATATTCATGGATGCCTACTTAGGCTATAACTAGATATTCATGGACTCATCTAATGAAGAGAAGATAACTTTCATAACTGACAAGGGACCTATTGCTACAAGGCCATGCCCTTTGGGTTAAAGAATAACAGGGCAATGTAGAAGAGGCTAGTCAATAAAATATTTGAGGATTAGATCGATAAGACAATGGAAGTATACATTGATGATGAAGATCCTCATGACCGACACCCATAGAGCCGACCTCTCATGCACTTTTGAGACAATGGATAAGAACGTGATGAAACTCAACCTCGCCCAATGTGTCTTTGGTGTAGGAGTAGGAAAGTTTTTAGGATTCGTCATGAATTAGAGGGGGATCAAAGACAACCCTGAGAAGATCAAGGCCTTATTGGAGATGAAGACTCCTACAACGATAAAGGATGTGTAGAGACTGATTGGAAGAGTGGAAGCATTAAACATGTTTATGTCTAGAGCCACCAATAAAGGCCTTACTTTATTTAAAGTATTGAGAAAAGATTTTGAATGGGACAATGAGTGTAATAAATCTTTTAAGGATTTGAAGTCCTATCTCATCTATACACTCTTATTATTTAGACCAATTCAAGGGGAGAGGCTATACCTTTATTTAGAAGTATCAGAATCGTCCATCAATGCTGCTATTATAAGATAAGGGGATGAAATTAAAAAACTAGTGTATTTTAATAGAAAGGTGCTCTAAGGGGCCGAGAAAAAGTACCCCAGAAAGAAGAAATTAGCCTATCCATTGATCCATGCCTCGAGGAATATGAAGCCCTACTTTTAGGAACATTCCATGGTGGTCCTCACATACTCACCTCTCAGACAGGTCATTCACAAGCCTGAGAAATTAGGTAGACTAATGGTGTGGGCAATCAATTTAGGAGAGTTAGACTTTATCTTCCAGCCGAGAAGGACTATTAAAGGGCAAGAGATATATGACTTTGTGGCTAAGTTTACTTGGTACGAGGATGACACTAAAGATGTTGAAGCTATAGCTTATGGGAAAGAAAATGGAGTATGTCCTCCTCCGATCGAGGCGGAGACTAGTTTGATAAGAAACAAAGTATTTGAGAATGAGGAGGAAAGGTATCTTTTTAAGAATGGAACCCTAGAAGAGGGTAGTTTTTCACCAAATGGTAATGTGTGGAGCCTCATTATTGATGGGTCTTCATGTGAGAATGGAAGCGGGGTAGGGTTGATAGTGTCAGCCACAGATGGGACCAATATTGAGTACGCGATGAAATTTAACTTCAAATATTTCAATAACGAATATGAGTATGAGGCTATCCTTGCAGGTCTATCCCTTTCCCGGGCACGTAATGTTGGCCAACTCATTATTCATAGTGATTCGAGGTTAGTTGTCCATGAAATCTTAGGGGCATACGAGGCTAAGGATGATATGATGTCAAGGTACCTGGGGAAGGTTAATACATCGTTGAGGCATTTCACTGAAGTAAAATTAAAGAGTATACCTCATCTGCAAAATGGACGAACTGATCTTCTAGCAAGGTTAGCTTCAACCACCAGAACTAAAATTATAAGAACAGTCCCGGTGGAGATTCTCCATTTGCCGATGATCGAGGGAGAAAAGAGTACCATGGAATTTTATTTGTATATGAGTATGGGGGCTTCCTGGATGGATCCCATCGGTTGTTAATTTAGAGATGGGGAGCTGCCTAAGTCCAAGGCCGATAAAAAGAAGTTGAGGTATAAATATGCCAAGTTCTCCCTCATAGGAGACATCTTGCACAAGAAAGGGTTCTTGCTTAAAAGATGTGGATGAAGGATCATGTTCTGGCCATATTGGAGGATGACGGTTGGCTAAGAGGATCATTACCTAGGGATATTGGTGGCCGACGTTGGCCAAAGATGCATCTATATACGTCAAGAAGTGGGACAAGTGCCAGAGGTTTGCCATAATACCCCACCAACCACATTAGCCTCTGACCTCCATTACATCTCCTTGGCCTTTTACAGTTTGGGGGATTGACCTGGTTGGACCACTACTAAGACCTGCAAACAACTATCGCTAGTTGATTGTGGAAATCGATTATTTTTCAAAATGGGTAGAGGCCGAGACGATGATAACAATCACAGAGAAGAAAACCTTCCAATTTATATGGAAAAATATCATCTGCAAGTATAGTTTACCCAATACTCTGATTTCTAATAATGGAACACAATTCAAGAATATCTCATTGGAAAAATATTATGAACAGGTCGGCATAAAGCAGCTCTTCTCTGCTCCTAGATGACCCCAGGCTAATGGACAGACAAAAGTAACGAACCAGACGATTCTTGATGGAATCAAGAAGAGGTTGGAAAATTCCAAAGACAGGTGGGTTGAAGAAGTATATGCTATCCTCTGGGCATACATGACGATGAAGAAGACTCCTATTGGGGAAACCCCATTTATGTTGGCCAACGGTTTAGAGGCCCTAGTGATAACAGAGGTAGGTCTCCATATCCACAGTGTTCAGACATATGACCGAGAGGGGAACATTACTGAACAAAGACTTTATTTAGACCTCATGGAAGAAAGAGGAGAAGATGCTAAGGTTAGGTAAGCTTCTTACCATCAAAGGACATCGAAGTTATACAATAAGAGAGTAAAGTCATGCCCACTGAAGGTTGGATACCTAGTGTTGAAGAAGATATGGCAGAATCCTAATAAGGTTTATCCAAATTGACATTGCCCATGCAGAGTGGTTGAAGAGGCAGTACCAGGGACGTATAGATTGGAAAATCTGGAAGAAGATCCATTCTCCAACTCATGGAATGTCGACCACCTCAAAAAGTATTACCAGTAGCATTTCAGTTTTACTAGTTTCTTTCCAATAACATTTCAGTTTTGAAATACATGTATATGAGGCTCAGACGGTGAAATAAATATGAATGAAGTTCAATAAAAATATTAAGTGTTCTCTCATATGTGGTATAATTTATTGAATATTTGGTGTTTGCTTTTATCAACTCATCTTAAGATATAAAACATCATTCACGGTGAAGTAGCCTTAAGATTACCTCGGTGATACGACAGTCCAGATGGGGTCAACCTCATCCACTGACTGTCAATAACATTATAAGACACTTATTATTATAAATCATTAACTTGGTGGATTTTACTCTCTCGGCCGAGACGACATGGCTTGGATGAGACGAGACTCATCCATACACTCTCAAAACGACGAGAGGGGACTTACGCTTAAACACCATAATTTGGTGGATGCAAATTAAAAATCACTTAGTTGTGGTTTAGTATTAAACATCATTAACTTGGTGGATTTAACTCTCTCGACAGAGACGACAGTGCATGGACGAGATGACACTCATCCATACACTCTCAAAACGACGAGAGAAGACTTACGCTTAAACACCATAATTTGGTGGATGCATATTAAAAATCACTTAGTTATGGTTCAGTATTAAGCATCATTAACTTCATGGATATTATGATCTCGACTGAGAGGATAATGCATGGACGAGACAACACTCATCCATACACTCTCAAAATGATGAGAGGGGACTTATGCTTAAACACCATAATTTATTGGATGCAAATTAAAAATCAGTTAGTTGTGGTTCAATATTAAACATCATTAACTTGGTGGATTTAAGTCTCTTAGTCGAGATGACAGTGCATGGACGAGACGACACTCATCCATACACTCTCAAAACGACGAGAGAAGACTTACGCTTAAACACCATAATTTGGTGGATGCAAATTAAAAACCACTTAGTTGTGGTTCAGTATTAAACATCATTAACTTGGTGGATTTTAATCTCTCTACCGAGATGATAGTGCATGGACGACACGACACTCGTCCATACACTCTCAAAACAACGAGAGGGGACTTACGCTTAAACATCATAATTTGGTGGATACAAATTAAAAAATCACTTTATTATGGTTATGGTTAATTGACCAAAACATAAGACGATGACATTCATACAAAGGTAAATATAATTCAGAAAATATGAGAGAAGAAACATTATATATTCAGTTTAAATATAAGATATGATCAACCATGTTAAAAAATGAAACAAGAGTTTGCCAAAGTAAACTAAGCTGTTACAAATAAAAGGGTATGGGCCACAGAAGACCACCTTATGAAGTTGGCTCTGTATTTTTAACTCTCTCACTAGCAAGGGCTTGTTCAATTACCATGGCCGACCCACAGGTAGTTCCCTTGGCTTGAGTAGGGACGATTGAGCCATTAGTATCCTTAAGAGGGGGTCCGGTGTCACTTTATCAGCCTCGGTTGCCGGTAGACGCTTAACATATTCCAAGGCATTAGACATAAAAGAGTCCTCCGTGTCAGGAGATTCCAACTCAGAGCGAAGAGCCGAGACTACTTCAGTAAACTTGGTAGTGACCCACCTCCAGGCTATTTTAAGTCCCCTCTTAAATTACTCCATGCCAAAACCTCCAAACTCTTCACTGAACTTGTACACTTAAATGGCTTCATTCCTTAGATTTTATAGCGACTCGGCCAAAAAAGCCTTGGCCTTGCCCTGTATAATAGAGGATTAAAGATCGTTGGAATGTTGGGTAGTCAAAACCGAAAGGTCTTCATCCTTATTTAAAAGGAGCTCGCCCTGGGTCTTTAGAAGATCATCCTTCATTTGTAGAGATGTGTCCCTTTCCTTAAGAGTGTTCAGAGACTTATGATATTCGTGTCGGATGTCCTTAAGCTTTCCCTTCATCTCTTTTTCAAAATTTAAGGCCTTGCCGGTCTCACGAACCTTGGGATAGTTATTAGCCATCCATTTGGAGGTCTGGGTGAGACCACACACAATCTACAAAATGATTAGAAAAATTCATAATGTGCTTGTTAGAGACGAGACATGAGATTATCAAGAAAATGCCAATACACGAGCCAAAGAGTAAAGGCTAAAGTCAATGACTTGAGGAGTCGAGACATTAGACAATAAATCGTAATCTGCCTTAAAATGGGATACAATGTGGACCTTTATCCCTTGATGATGATGGCAATATCGTACCAGGAGTAGCCCTCAGCTGAGTGATGTTAGTCACCCAATAATGATCAAATGTCTCACCAGATGATGAGCTAGGGGTTGAGAACGAAGAAACAATGTGTTAATGAGTGGACGGTGGAATTATCCTCAGCCTCATCTGACTGTCCAGACGGGTATTAGTTAGGGAAGGGGGTGCCTTTCATTTTTGGCCGACCTCATGATGGGCCGACCTACCAGCAACAGTCTGTTGGCTTCTTGCCCCCCCCCCCTTTCAGAATTTTCTTCAAACTTGGGGATGTCATATTAAAGAGATCATCTGAAATGTGTGCTGGACTGTCTGCAATTTAGAAGAATAAGTGATCATTAATAATAAAAGTTAGAGCTGACAGAATGCTAGAAAGAATAAAAAATAAGGATCACTCATATGGCTCGATCAGGGGGTCAACCTATAAGACGACCTTCTACAAAAGAGCAGGAGTCACTGTGTCTTCAAACTTGGGAAGAAAACCTTCCTTCCCAAACTCTACAAGTACGTCACCCTCTCCCAGTTTGGTATGCTCAGTTCGAGGTCCAGTCTGTCCTACTTTGAAGGGTTTGCCTAGATTCGAGGAACTCTCGGCTCATCCTCCGAGAGATCGACATCGACCGAGAACTCCCAGGATCCAGAGATAAAAAAGAACCTCGGTTTCCAAAAGTGGTTAGAAGTTTGGGTGACCTGTATTATCTTATTTTTAGTCTTCCTTGGCCCTAGATGATAATAGACTGCCCGGGTCTTAGAAGACAATGTGTGGTAGTAGGCTTTGAAGATCTCTATGGAAGGGTCATCTGTGTAGTTGTTCAGCCACTGTGTGATGTAGTCGAGGATGAACCACTAAAAATTGGGCACCAGTTGGGTCAGAGTAAGCTCTAATTTGGAAATAATGGCTCGTACGGTAGGGTGAAAGGGTAACCTGAAGTCGAGTTTGAAAATTTGCTCGTAAACTGCTATCTCTCCTTCTCGACCTCCATAGGCCTTCTCTTCCTCGACCGATATGTGCTTGATTATATCAAACTTAATGACATATAGGTGTATCAAGAGGAAGAGATCGGACTCTTTAACTGATGAGGGAAACCACTCAGCGAAAGTATAGTCAATAGGGGATCTTCCTCAGAGCTACTATCGTCATCATTTTCATTCTCATCTCCTGCCTCGGCCTCAGATGGCTGAAGTCCATCTGGAAACCTCTATTAAAATTCATAGCCTCTCATGGAACGTGGAGGGATGAAGAATGGAAAAAGGTCAACGTTTACGGTCGGCTCTGAAGATTCAAAGATGACCTAGACTGAAGACTTGCTACAAGCAACCTCGTCTATGATTTGGAGAGATGAGTTATCTCGGTCGAAAGACTCGGATTGTCTTGATGATGTGGTGTATGTTGAGTTCATGACCACCTCAGGGTCAATGACATAAGATGTGGTAATCCTCATGTCCTCCTCGAATGAATCCCTCCTATCGGTCGCTGGAGATTACGATCCAGTCATCTCAGCCCTATTAGCCTTAGAGGGAGACGAGTATATGGCTTTCATAGGCATATGGAAAATTGGTCGTACCCAAATGGGATCAGCTCTACGCTTTGCCTCATACTCTTCTTCTTCTACCCTATGAATCTCCTGGAAGCACTTCTACCTAAGTGATGGAAATTCTTCAGCTAGCCTATAAAGCTCTTGCAACATCCAAGAGCCGAGGAAACACTTGAGCTAACAGAAACAAAAAGCGTGAAAGGAAAAAAAACTTAAGGGTTTGACTAACCTTGACCCACGGATCAAAGGGTGGAAAGTGAATTATTTTGTGAGTAAACAACCAAGAACAGTTTGAAGATTGTCTTGAGAAGATAATCAAAACACTGCCGAAGTAAATTAAAAAGCTCAGTAAAGGAGGGAGCAAGCCCAAAGCTATGTATAAAATGCTCCCTAAAACCTATACCTACCCAGAAACTACTAAGAACCACCAAGAAGTAAACCCTAACCACCCAATACAGTTACCGGAATGTAAAATGAGCTCACCAAAAAATTCAAAAACCTTATAACAAGATAGAAAACTAAATAAGCTTGAAAGAAATGGCAAGAGAAGGTTACTTGAAAAGAATCTAAGAACAAGGAAGCAAGAATGGACTTTGGAGATGCCTGGAAACACAGGAACATAAGACATAAAGCTCTGGTTTTAGAGAGAGGACACACAAAGGATTGAGAATCAAGGAAAGAGAAAATGGTTTTGGAAAAACCATTTAAATACTTGTAATGATTTGTGCACGTTTTACAAAGTGGCACATGGTTCCTAATATGCCTTATCATTCCAAGTGTGAAACCCTAAGCATTTAAGTTGTCATTCATGCCTCAATTGGACCCAGCCCTATGGGAACTGTGATAGCGGTCATTCTCTTAATAGCTCCCATGTGTCCTCTAACTAACTACGATCATTATCATAAGACCCCATCACATCATTACGGCTCAGCCTCATCCACATATTGGAGACTAAGGGCTAGGGGTGATTGATATGCCAAGTGTGACCACATACATTATATATCCTCGGCCATAGTCGACCTTCACCAATTTTCCAGAAGTGGGGCATTGTAACTCAGCCAGAGAGGACTCGACCATACTTACTCAACTGATGAAGCAGTCCAGGATATATCAGCCTTAGTCTTTAGTAACTAGCTAGTGTGAGTAACTTGTATTTGTTTCTAGGGATTAGGTATCCTCATCCTCGGCCACCTCCAGGCCGATAAAGATAGGAAGAGGATAATTGGAACTGTAGGTGTCAACTCCTCAGCGGTTCACATATCTACAAATATAGTCTCGACTAGTGTGGTCGGCCGAGGTCCCCTAGATGATCGAGTGCAGATCATTCCCTCACATTAGGGAATATTTGATTATCATGACCTACATGTGACAGAGACAGCTGACTCGTCCTTATTGGATAGGAACATTCTACACATGCTTATTACATGCTTGGGGGTTCACTATACCCCTCAAGCACTATATATACTCTTCATCTTCTTCATTAGAGGGGATATCTTAATCCAAAAACCTTAAAAAACTCTTCTCATTTGTATCTTAAAGAGAGAGAAAGCTTGAGTGTTGTAACCTAGGCCATTAGAGCCATATTTGTTATTGGATTTCACTCACACACACAGTGGACGTAGGCTCTAGCTGAACCACTTAAATTCTAGGTTTCTTCCTCTTCTCCTCATCTCTCACTATTGTTATATTGATATATTTATGTTGCATTTCTACCATTGTTGTAGTGGTGTGAGCTTATTCATCATTTTGACCTGGTGGTGCTATTTCCAGCATCATCAGACCCCACGATGGTTTATTCGTGGTAAATTTTTTTATTACGGTAGATGAATTTAATATTGATGTGGAATGTGAACTCATTTATGTAGGCATAGGACATGTGTAAATTGTTATTGTTTTGATCGTGATGTTCAATAGAGGATTGCGAAACCAAATTAGTGGTCAGAGGCTTTTTTTGGCAATGAAATCAGACTTCCTTGACCCCGCCACCTGACCGGGGAAGTGGAACCCCTTATCGTCCTAGCATAGTGGCAACATGACGTGTTTGAGTTCAATGAGGACTATTGAGGACTCCTATCTATAACAGGATAATATCTTGACCATAATAGTCGGGAATTAATATTTATCTTGATTTCCTTATTTCTGTTGATTTATATCTTTATTATTTATGTTTTAATTGTTGGATTGTTAATATGTGTTAATGGTTTGTTAGAATTATGGACACCATGGAATATTTACCGGATTTAGATCAATTAGATGCTATTTTAAATAATTTTTAATTATTTTAAATTGTGGAATTCAATGTGTAGTTAGAAATTAAAATGGAGTATCCATTTTCTTTTAAATAATGTTCAAGGTCATCTAAAAATTTATTAATCACACATATGCTTGATATATTAAAATAGGGTATTTTTTTTTTTTTGCAAATATATCAAATGTCATAGCCATTTCAAATTAATTAAAAATTAGACACAATTTTTTTTATACCCCTCATAGAGTTTTTAAATTACTATGTGGGAGAGGGAATTTTCCAAGAGAAAATCCCACAATCTCCATTAACGATTTGTAGACTTCTAATAACAAGTAGGTCCTCCAATGAGGAATGCTAATTATTGTGGTGGTCGGTGCAAGTTCCTTAAGGGTAATTTTGGATTCATTATTCACAGAGGAGACCCCTCAAAGGAGGAGTATATGCGATATGGTATGCGATATGGTATAATATAAAATTAGTTGATGATATAAACTTAGACATAAAATAATGGTAGATTCTCAAAAGAAGAATGATATTATTTGTGAGATCAAAGCGTAAGATATTCATTTTATTTGACATAGTCTTTGTCTGGATGATAAAATTAAAAGAAATTAGCCTGCCTAATCTATTTTGAAGAGTAGGTTCTCTAAATATGAATAATGTGCAAATGGTAATTAAGATGATGACGAATTCTTTCCAAATTAGTAAAGGGAAACTTAAATTTAATGTAGAACTCAAAAGGTTTATGCTTTAGAATAATTCATTTTATTATTTAATTCTCAATATTAAGACGAGAGGATATTTCAATCCACTTGTTTTCATTCTTTAAGAAAACATATTAACCCTAGACCTACTTACATTAATTGGAAAAGGAATTTGGATATAATGTTGATTGTTGAAGAGTATAAGTTTGTGCTTCTATAGGATTTATCCTAAGCAACTTGGTGAGGGGGAGATCAAAAAGGAAACCCAGGCTTATCGAAAATGGATCAAGGTTGATGAGATGGCACCGTGTCACATTTTGGCTTTTGGGTCAAATGTTCTACAACATTAGCATCATTCAATGACCCATGCCTATGACATGATGCTTGTGGCCACCCCTGATCCCCGCCGTGGAGGAAAAGGATCCTTTGGGTCCCGCGCATCCCTCTCAGGAGAGCGCTTCGGCCGGCGTCCTTTGAGATGTGATGTAAAAATGTAGAGAGATTCAGAGTCGCCATGCTATTTTACTCAAAACAGACAAAAGAAAAAGTGGAAGCCACCCCGAAGGATGGCATCCAAAGACATACTGGTGCGTGCGAAACCAAATGATTTGAGAAGGGTTCAGAGGCTTAGTTACGAAATGGGAAGGTGTTGTGACACCCCAACTAATAAAATACCGGGTGATCAGTCCTATACCAAATTAAGACAGGAATCCCAGTTGGATCATCCTTAGCATCACTGTCGAAAACGTTTTTTTCAAACTTACTAACCACCTAGTATTCCAAAAGTTGGTGCCAATTTTAACTTTTTTAATTAAACAAAACAATACATGCGGAAATAAATATATACCATTCACACAACTGAATAAAACTCAACTGAAATAATTAATTACATAACTCGTCGAATAAACCATCGGCCACCAAAGTGAAATAATCCAATACAATATTCAACATCGAAATAAAACAAAACTGAAAACTGAACTGAAGGTCTGGGTGACCTTCCCAAAATAAAACTGGAACTGATGAGTGATTCCTACTCTAGTAATGAATGAATGATGCGTCTAATCAAAACTCCTACTAGCATCCACATATGCCGCAACTCCGTGTCCCTGAAATAGAATATCAATCCTGGCGTCCCTGTGGCTAGACACCTAATAGGTTTTGAAAATGATTTTTATAGCAAGGGTTAGAACCCAAAACATTTTGAAAATATGCGCTTCATATTTAAGTTAGTGTCGCACTCCCTTGTGGACATTCTCACCCCTCCACTATTGTGCTCACCTACCGATTTCCTTAACCCCACCTAGTTGTACTACCCCGTCCAATTAGTCCTGGTACAACCTTCCCTTGCCATACTACTCTAACCCGAGTATAATAATTCTTGAATTATAAGTTACCTCACAATTAACTTAATTAATTCCTCTTTATTCGTAGCATATAACCGTGTCACAAGTTATATAAAGCAAATACATCACACACTGTATTATTACTCGTATATAATATTTATTACCATTATATACGTACGTTTACCACATTAACCACACATATAACATATGCATATCCATCCCTTCGAGTATACCCTCGCCGGATGATTCCCTCTAAAATGCTATCTCACTAGGTGTACTCACAAAACCTAGTTTCCCCAAGTTGGAATCGCTCACCAACTTAGCCCAAAATATAAACGTAGTGGAGGCGGTCATATTCCTTCCCTGAAAGTGAGATAAATCCCTCACCCATATATACCGGACGCTATGACCTGGGGATATACTCCCCCTACTTCTCAAGATAGGGGATTCACCCACATCGCGTAACCTCCCTTGATAGCATTAGAGTATATAAATTAAATAAATATCTAGTCACTGATATTTAATATCACCCACAATATATACACGTATATATATACTATCACTACACCGTATATATATAATATAAACCCCGACTTTATCGTGTACTCAAAATCCCGTACACTGCCTGCAATTTAATATCACACACAATATATACACGTATATATATATATATATATATATATATATATATATATATATATATATATATATATATATATATATATATATATATATATATATACTATCACTACACCGTATATATATATTATACACCCCGGCTTTACTGTGTACTAAAAATATCATACACTGCCTGTAATTTCCTGAGTCTGTGGCCCGACTCAACGTAATTAATTTTCTCACTTAATAATTTATCGTCTTCCCGATTCTATGGTCCGACTCTAATATATTTAACTCATACTTCAATTTATATAACACTTTCCCCGAGTCTATGGTATGACTATAATTAAATTAATTGACACACTTTTTAATTTAAGACCTTCCCGAATCTATCACCCGACTCTAATTAAATTAACTAACACACATCTTACTTTAATACCTCCCCGAGTCTATCGTCCGACTCTAATTAAATTAATTAACACACATATTAATTTAATACCTCCCCGAGTCTATCGTTCGACTCTAATTAAATTAACTAACACACATATTAATTTAATACCTCCCCGAGTCTATTGTCCGACTCAAATTAAATTAATTAACACAGGTCTAAATTTAATGCCTCCCCGAGTCTATTGTCCAACTCTAATTTAACTAATTAATACACATACTAATTTAATACCTCCCCGAGTCTATCGTCCGACTCTAATTAAAGTAATTATCACACCTATTAATTTAATCCTACCCAAGTCTACGATCGAACTCTAATTAGATTAATTATCCCCCTTATTAATTTAATAAGTTGGGGTCACTCAACCATTATCCCCGGACTCGCTCACTTGGCCCATACCTTAATATTTCCCGAGTCTATATTACGACTCCAAATTTATTACTCCCTCTCAATAATTAATTAAATACTTTGGTGTCATTTAACCAACATACCCGGACTCGCTCACTTGGTCCATTTTACCTCTCATAATTTTATTCCCACATTTTCGCCCGCAATGTGTCACACATGCATCTCCATAAATTTTCCAATTATATTTACCTATAATTATCAATATACCTTGAACTCAATCACTTGGCTCGAAATTAAATATTTTCCGAGTCTATATCCCGACTCTAAATTAATTAGTTTATCTCGAAACTTAATTCACTACCTTGGCGTCGCTTAGCCAATATACCCGAACTCACTCACTAAATCCGTATCTCCCTATTTTAGAATAACATTCATCAAATTCATTCATAAAGTGCTCCAGATATATTTCCCCTAGTCCCAATTACTTTTCCCCATAATTACTAGGAATATGTGTTTCATAATTATCTATCACAAATTAATGTATGGGAATTAATTTCCAATTAATTTCCCCCCTTATATACAAACTGGGAGAATTGCCCAAAATTCTGAATCATCGATCGACCGAATCCGCTGGGTCGATCGTTCGATCATCCCTGACTTCGTCTTCTTCGAGAGTCAGTTTCCCCATTAACGAAAACCTCTAACTTTCATTCTTTCCCCTGGACTAACCCAAGCCCAATCAACCCTATATCTACATAGGAATAGGATCAAAGCACCTTATGGAACATCAAACTGAAATTAAATCTCACAATTTTTTACTTTTTTCGAGTTGGGTAATTTTCGGGTTTATACATGTTAAATCCAAATTCCATCAAATCATCTCAATTTCGTTCATAATTTCTACTGGATTTCACATTCTAATCAGATATTCATACTCAGAATTATAAAACACAACTAATTCTCACTTTAAATCCCATTCAATTTGTTCCGTTAACAAAATCCCATTTTGTACCCATTTATCCCCAAAACAAATTTTAGTTACACGTCACTAAAATATGAATTTGATATCAAAATTTAGGAGTAAAAACAGTTAACCACTTTCGTGGAATTATTCGTAGGGTCTGATCCGTTGTTGATGTCCCTTAATTTGGCTCCAATAACCTCCAATTTACTCTTGATTTGCTTTCCCCCAAATCCCCTCTCAAACCCTAGGTTTAGAGTTATGTTGGCTGCCCTTCCTTAATCTCCCAATTAGGTTAAAAACCCTTAATCCCGTTTTTAGCCTAATGGGCTTAATTAAAATAGCCCAAATCATCCCGTGTGGGCCCGGCTATGCCCAAAATTGCCCCGAGACCCAATTACTACCCACGAGTACTCTTTTCTGACTATCTCGACCCATACGGACACAATCGCGCACTCAGAATTTTCATTGGAATTAATTTGTAAAAATCCTTATCTCACACCCAATTTAGTCTATACCGACTCCCGGCTGGGATAAGTGCCTACCCCGTCATTAATACCCGAAATGACGTAATTAAATTATTACTATTCACTTAGTAAATAAATTTCCCTAAACATTAACCATTCACTACCCGATTAATATTTAAATATATATATTTCCATAATTAATTCAATTAAAATTACAACACACAAGTAATTTAAAATTCTTGAATTAATTAAATATTAAATGCACAAAAATACGGGGTGTTACATACTCCCCCTCACGTAGGAATTTCGTCCTCGAAATTAAGATGAGTGTAATATTCCAAGCTTCACATATTACTCTCTAGTCATGTGCCTCCAAGCCCGCTATATCTGTCTCATCCGCTTCTAACCATACGTTTCACAAGTATGCATTTAGATTACCCAGGGCGCCCATACAACCTATATCCGTGCTTAACCGCACAAAATTTGCCTTAATTAACCCGGGTGCCCATACACCCTATCCCCGCGCTCTATCGCACGAAAGTTACCCGACTATGCTAGTCGTAACCCGTAGTATAACTTCGAACCCGTAGTCATATCACACACACACACACACACACACACACACACATATATATATATATATATATATATATATATATATATATATATATATATATATATATATATATATATATATATAATAAAGTAAAAAACTTATGTATGTTATAAGATGGAAGTATGATGTCATTCATATGATTTTTCCTACACTTCCTCTTTTGCCCTTAAAATTTTTGAATTCCCTCCCTCTTTTGACACACTCCCATTTGTTATCCTTTTTCTTCAAAATTCAACAACGAGGTCAAAATAGTAATTGACCCATTCTTTCCCTTTACCCCATTTTCCAACCCTACCCGTCACTTTCCCTCACTTCTCTACCGAAATCATGCTCTACCCTTATCTACACGTTCCCCACAACACAAAGTCGTTCACAATCCACACTTTGCCGCCCAGCTCCACGTTGCCTCCCAACTCCACATCACACAAAGGTTTGTTTCTATCTTGGATCAATTTGGTTAGGTTTCAAAATAGTGCTCTTGGATCTATCTGGTTAGGATTCAAAATATGTCTATTAGATCTATTTTACAACGAACATTTATCTCTCTCACGCTCCATGTTATGGTTTGTTATTACTTTTATTTGGAAGACCTAATTTATTTTCCATGTATTGTTTTGCAAATGTTTTGCCCAAACAAGTATTTTCTTCTCTCTCTTTATAGGTCTGTTATCAGTTTTCTTTAGCCCGAAGGTATTAACTTTAAACTTCCAATATTTGTCCTCTTTGTTGCAAATGTGTTTTGGAGGATAATCAATGATTTGGTTTTTTTCATTTACATTTTTTTTAGGAATTTCATAGATCTCGAAAAGTTTTGGTTAAAATCTGGAGATTGTGTATGCAGCAACTGATGGTAATGAAAATGGTACTCCTCTTAGGTGTTTGAAAAAATTCCTTAATAGGTGTTTTGCTTTTTCTTCATAATTTTTTTGATTGGGTTTTAGGTGCTTGATAAATGTACAAACTTACCTATGGTAGATTGAGTTCAGGTATAAAAGCTATTATAGTATGTGTAAGTGATCCAATTTACTTTTTAATTCAAATCCCCTAATCAGACTAATGATTAGAAAATAGTTTATAATAATATTTAACTGGAATTCATACTTGCCCATTCAAAATGCCCAACTCATTTGCATAAATTAAGCAAATATTCTTAGTAGTTGTAGAGTGTGGATGTGATGATTTTCTTTTTCAATCGAAAAATTCCATTTTTGTCTAAGACTAAATGGTGACCTTTTTTTTATGTTTGTTACTTCATTTTTGACCTTTCATTAAAGATGAACAAATGAGTTATTTTCCACTGTAGGTGGATTATATAATGAAAATGTTGGGTACTAATCTATAGTAAAGCTCTAAATCGGACTACTAGGTTTTGTTTTACTAGAATAGTGAGGCCTAAACTTACAAATTGTATCAAGTGGTAGTTTACAACGCAGTATGGTTTAGTTTTTCTAATTTATCTTTGCACGCTTTGATCATTGGTACGTTGATGTTGTTTGCAACTGTGAATTTGCAAAATAGATAAAATGCAGTTGTTGTTTGTTTTCCGTTTAGTTTTATTCTCAAATGCCATTCGATTTGCTCAGCCACAAAAATGGCGAAATTTCCCTGGATAACAAAGTTTCTTATCCGAATTATAGAGAAGACGACGAAGAATCAACATTTGCTTTCGGACACGCCTCCTTGCACCATGTGTCATGCATATACATCACCTATCGAGTTCTCACTTATGAAAGGTTAAATAGGTGTCTCTCGGTTCACTTAACATGCCTAAGAGATTCACATTTTGAATCGACAGACAGGGCTAAGAGCTTAGGATACACACGAGACATGATTAAGACAAATCTTGAAACGTCTTTTGGCACATGGAATAAAGACGACACCAAGTGAATATTTACTTTTATGCTTTACAAGCACTGCTTCTACTATATGGAGTCATCTTATTTTACAGTTTTGTTTGAATAATTTACATTGTTATTGTTTAAGATACTATGCTTATCGAGCTCTGTATTATAGTTTATCTACATTTCATAATCCCTTTCTCTTTGCTCTGTTTTTAAAAATGCTTTTATATTTACTTTCGGGACGCAGGCTCCAAAATCAGATATTCAGGACAATATACTATTTTTGATAAATAATATCTCAGCATCAAACGTTGAAGCTAAAGCAAAAGAAGTTACTGATTAAGGTGTGCATGTATGTTTTTCTTCTCAGTGGATATACACCCTTTGGTTTTGAGGATATTTACCATATGATTCAGTCTTATTGTCAATTTTAACCTTTGTTCTTTGTTGTCTATATTACAACTTAGGTTGGGATGTGGTTGACGATTGGATCTCTTCTAGGTAATCTATTCTTTATCTCCCTATCCATTTCTCTTCACATGTGTGTGTAGTGGGGATGTTTGTATTTTATTATTGAAATTGTGTTGTGCTTTGTCTCTTTTATTTTTCTATAAGTGTGGTTGTTTTCTACACCTCTTGCCCTTAATTTTATCTGCACAAAATATATAGATCTCATTTGATACATAATGAGCCTTATGGTGGAAAGCATATGCAGTCCGAGTTAACGACAGTCCGTACTAGTTTTATCTAACTGTGTCCCTGTTGATATGATGATTCAAAAAGTTATTGTAAAGCTTGCCTCTAGATGTCATTGTTGCAGAAACAATTCAGAATCAATCCTTCATCTATTTATATCAGGCCCTATAGTTGCTCATATTTGGAATTTCTTTAGTAATTTGATGAACTCCAAGTATCAATCTAATTTAATTCATGGAGTTTATTATACAATGGTGGCTTCAAATAGGTGATTCGAAAGTATCTCAGTGGCTGAATAAAGTCATCCATGTTAGTATTCTATGAAAATCGTGCTTAAGCAGGAACAAGTCTCTATATGAGGGCATTTTTATGAAAACATCAACAATCACTCACAACATTATTCATAGAATTTCAGAACTTACTCAAGGACTTTGATTTAAATATGACGAGAAATCAGTGGATCAATCAGTTTTGGAAATATTCAACATCAACCAAAGTAATAACAGTAGAAATTTCTCTCAATCTCCACATTGGAAGAAGCCTCCTAGAGGGAGTCTAAAGATAAACTGTTCAGGTATAAAATATTCCATTCCTCTCGACTAAATTCCTCTGCAAAACTATTCTAGAGAAAATACATAATATCAAAATCAACCCCTCAATTTCCCAGATTCTCTACTCCCTCAAAATTATCCAACACAACTATTCTAAATAGTTCCGTAAGGTTTTATATCTATGGTAATAAAACTCATTGATCTTCAATAATCCATTGATTGCCAAGATATTTCAAATGTCGAGGCCGAATATGGATCAATTCGAAGCCTTTTTTGGAGAGATAATTAGGATCAGGATGTCAGATCCGAGGCTGTCACTTTCCTCCAAGGCTCCAATCTGCCTAAAATAATTCCTTCCTGAGGTAATTTTACACTACTCCTCACTTTTTTAATCCCAAATTCTAATTATGCTCATGTAATTAGGTTTTTCTGATTTTTTCAACTTGATTTCCACTTTTGCTTGGACAATTTCATGTATTGATATGCACACAGGCACTCATGTATGCATACTTTGGGTGCAAAATGTTTTGCAAAGCATAGTAGCTTACTTAATTCTCGATGGATGTACATTCATCAATGACTCTTTATAAATTGAAAATAAATATTTTGGGTGAAAATTATTTAATATGACTAGGATGATAAAATATATCAATATTGTTATTATATTTTCACAATTCAAATTCTTGCCAAAATAATCTCTTTTTAATGTATTCAAGGAGCCCAAACACTGCCAAAACTGTATTGACTTGGCTAATTATTTTGTGGCTAAATTTTTCTTTAGAGGCCCGAAATCTATAATTTCTTAACAAGTAAAGTGGCTTATATATTTGTATTGACCTTTTAATGGGATAATTGTAACAGTCTTACAAAGAAGGTTTGTTTTTGTGTTTTACTAATTCATTAATTTTTTAGGTACTAGAAAATCATGGTTTATCACCATCACCCCCAAGGTTTCGTATCTTTACAATAATAAAAATTGGCAACCCTTGGTGTTAATATAATTTGTTTGTAATACTTTGTGGTTCTTTATCAAAAATTTGACATCCCATTTATGTGGAATGCTTTTGAAGGTCATAATCCTTGGCGACAACGGGGTGGGGAAGACCTCAGTGATGAATCAATATGTAAATAAGATGTTCAAAAATCAATACAAGGACACTATAGGAGCTGATTTCTTGATGAATGAAGTGCGGTTTGAAGATAGTCTATTCACTTTGCAGATTTGGGATATGACTGGACAGGAAAGGTTTCAGAGTCTTGGTGGTGTTTTCTACAAGGGTACAGATTGCTGCGTAATTGTGTATGATATTAATGTAATGAAGTCATTTGAAAATCTAAAATAACTGGAGGGAAGACTTACTTATCCAGGCTAGCACATCGGATCCTCAAAATTTACCCTTTGTAGTTCTGGGGAACGAAACTGACATCGATGGAGGAAATAGTAGAGAGGTTTCTAAGAAAAAAACTCGAGCTTTGGTGTGCCTCAAAAGGAAATATTCCATACTTCGAGACATCTGCCATGGAAGGCATCAATGTTGAATAAGCTTTTTAATGCATAGAGAAAAACTCCCTCAAGAGTCGAGAAGAGGAAGAAATATACTTTCCCGACACCATTGATGTTGAAAGAAGCAATCAGCAAAGGTTAACTGGAGGCGAGTGCTAAACAAAGTTTGTGATTATTGACAGAGGAAATCAAGTAATCAACGGAAGCACCAAAAACTTATCTTCCTTTTTTAAAATCATATTTTTTAGTGTGTGAGGTGGTTATACTGTACATTAGCGTTTGTCTAAGAAGTATATTCATCTCTAAATGTTGTTTTGTTAAATTTGGTGCTATGTTGCCTTCTGTACAAGAACTCCATTTGATGATTTAAAAAAAAGATATCTGGGGATAATTGGTGGTATGTTGCAATTCTACACTACGTGAACTAAACATTCTTAAATTAAGAATGAAATATTAGTGATCTATTTTTTCAATAAGATTAAGTATTAAAAGCATGTGGTGATTGCTTTTTTATAAATGAACACTAAATTTTTTTCTTCCTTTTTCTAATTTCAAAGTAAAATTTCAAAGTAAACATATAGTTTTTACTCGGTTTTTAATCTTAGTTTTTACACTTTCATACTTTCATAATATTAACTACAAGAACCAAAAAAATGAACTTTTAGCACATAAAATAAAATTATGAACTTTATTTTGTATTTTAAAAGGTAAATTCTTCACCTCTCATCATTAAATTTAACCAAATTTTAACAACACTAAAGTCATTACAAATAGGGATTGCTTTTTTAGTGATGCAAATAGTGTGCCATACTCCGTGATGTGTGGATTTTTCAGCACAATGAGACCAGTTATACTATAAACACGTTTATCTATTATATTACAAAGATAAAAATAATTAATTAACAAATGTGGCACAATTAATTCATTAGCCTTTTAGTTGCAATTTTTCATTAGCAGAGATAGATATATGAAATAATTTAAGTAGCGATGTAGGTGTACATAATTCACATCATAAAAATTTGCATAAATGTGAAATTATGTTGTTGAACTTAAAGTCATACATATTATTTCACAATTATTTATATTAATCTGCTTCGATCATCGGTGCTTTGATTTTGGTTGTCTGAGGTTAATGAATAACTATTTGTAATGTTACAAACTATTATTTTTGTTGTTGAAATATTTTTTGTTTCTTAAATAGGATGGATAGTCCTATTTTTTTTGTTACAAACTATTATTTTTGTAATATAAATCTACTTCAGACTTAATTTGTGAGTTTGGGGTAAGTAATTTCTTCGTCTGACAACAATCATGGCCGAGGACAAGACGCGTGGAATGTAACAAAAGCATTGGTGTGTCAAAGAAGATGACAATTGTGTCATGAGTGGTTTGATGAATCAAAATATTTTTAGTCCTATAAATAAATGAGATTTTTGATCAATTTTTTTAAAACAACATTTTGTTTTGTTGATGAATGAAAATTTTCCTGTTTTGCAATTAAATAATTTGGAAAATTTTGCCGTTTTACGATACGTACTTTGAAATTTTTTGTTGTGCCTTCAGGCATGGACATATTTTTAGTCTTATAAGTAAAAGATATTATGGTCAATTTTTAAAATTATATTTTGTTTTGTTGTGGAATTAAATTTTTTCAAGTTTGCAATTACGTATTTTGAAATTTTTTATCGTTTTCCGATTATCAACGTGCCTTCAGGCACGAGCATACCCTAGTATATATGTATATATATATATATATATATATATATATATATATATATATATATATATAACCCATGCGCTAACGTCCAAACATCTCCCCATAAATACTTGTCTCTCAACACAAAAGTATATACGCTTACCCTTATGCTACCAAAGACAACATAAAATACCGCGCCCTTACTATCACCAGTCCTTGGGCAAAATAAACCCCGAGCTATCTCTCTTTACTCAAAAATCAATTTAACCACCCTGATTCACTTCAGTAAACATCCCCACTTACCGAGATAAAATGTGAGAACACAAAACCTCACTATGTGCTATCGAACCACGCAATACAACATATATATATATATATATATATATATATATATATATATATATATATATATATATATATATCCACATACATACAGGCTATACGCCATCTCCGGTGATACCTAGTACCAACCTTACCCTGGTGTCGTGAACACCAAAATTTAACACCACCATCCACACTAGTTAAATTCCATCGCTATCCAGCCGATATTTAGAAAATATTATCGACCCTACTCCCATAATTCTCGAAAGTAGTAACTCTTCGCATAATTCCAACAATCACTCAGTGTATGCCTCCACTCTCCCGTGAAGAACACCAAGGAACTCCGCTACCCTATGGAAAGTTTATCCACATACTATGGCTGCTACTGCCAACGCACCCACTAAGTTCGACTCACCTGTGAATTCTAGTGAAAAATAAGTCTTATACTGTGACATCCTCTTTGTCACTGAAAAATATACCCCATGCCCCTAAGGTAAAAATAATTACCTCTATACTCCAGCTGCAACGGCTGGTTCTCGGGTTTCGAATAAGCTTCTCCCTGCCCGAATGCACCCATGACATGCTTTAGTGGTTGTACATCCAGGACCTCATCCAGTAGTTTCCTCCTGCCTCGATTAAGACAATCTCTCTTCAAGTGTCTCGCTTTCCCCAAAGACGAAACACCTTCTAATACATTCACCCTGCCACTGGTCCCTTCCATGCCGACCTTATTGGAATTCCTGGCCATCCTGCCAATAGCCTCCAGTTCTAAATCGTTTGGAATGATTTCCTTACCAAAAATCCTTCCCCTGATCTCCCCCAAGTCTGCTGCTGGGATACCCCACTAGTATTGTTCCCTCATGCCTTATTCGACTGGCTAGTTTTCACTCCCCTCCCACTTCCTTTCGCGTGGAAGCGATATTCTCGACAGTGACGGAGTGCTGCGTTAACGACATTAGTATAGGCTACTAATGCATATTTACCAATTAAATGTTGTCTGATTCTCCAGACTAACCCATCCATAAACTCTGTTTTCTTTCTCTTTTCCTTTCTTACTTCATCCGGTACGAAATTTTGCCAACGAGTGAATTCTTCCTCGAAATCGGCCACTTAATGGTCCCCTTTGAGTCATCTCACAAAATTTTCTCCTCCTTTCGGTCTCAACCGCTGGAGGAAAATATTTGTGTTCGAACCGCAGCCAAAACCCTGCAATAGCTAGTGTGTCTCTTTTCTCAGCTGTGGTGATCGACTCCCACCACTATAGCGCTGCTCCCACTAAACTAAAAGTGGTTAGAATTTGCATCCGCACCTCATCGCAATCTCCCATGCGTAGGTTGACGCTGGATATCTCTCTTCCTTGACACGCTAGCACTACATCTAAACCCTCTCACCACTCTGGTGGGTTCCCACTAAAAATAACCTTTCTTTCTTGTTTCCACCCTGATGACCCCACGTGAGTTTGAACATCTGGGGCCACTAACACTTGTGGCTGATCCCGTGGAAAGTACCCTGTCGTTGCGACCACCATCGTTTCAGCCACCTGCACCACTAGTTCAGTTACCCGTGTTGCCAAAGTCATCTCTAGAAGTTGCTGTGGTAACTCTTGCTCCTGATGAGCCTCCCTCATCTCATCTCCCCTGCTGCCCTAGCTGCTCTCGCTCTCTCCTGGGCATCATCTGGAATGAGAATCGAATTTGGATGAGTTCACTCTCAAATATAAATTTCGCAGAAGAACGTATATGCGCATACGTATCAGAATACAACAATCCTATAATAGGGCTCTATATCAAAGATTGTTAAGCTGAAATGTGAAAATCCGCACAGATCCTAAGGACACTAGAACCTGATGCTCTGATACCATCTGTGACACCCTGCCTAATAAAATACTTGGTGATCAATCCTATACCAAATTAAAACAGGAATCCCAGTTGGATCATCCTTAGTATCACTGTCGAAAACTTTTTTTTCAAACTTACTAACCACCTAGTATTCCAAAAGCTGGTGCCAATTTTAACTTTTTTAACTGAACAAAATAATACATGCGGAAATAAATATAAACCATTCACACAACTGAATAAAACTCAACTGAAATAATTAATTACACAACTTGCCGAATAAACCCTCGACCACCAAAGTGAAATAATCCAATACAATATTCAACATCGAAATAAAACAAAACTGAAAACTGAACTGAAGGTCTGGGTTACCTGCCCAAAATAAAACTGGAACTGATGAGTGATTCCTACTCTAGGAATGAATGAATGATGTATCTAATCCAAACTCCTGCTAGCATCCACATATGCGGCAGCTCCGTGTCCCTGGAATAGAACATCAATCTTGGCGTCCCTGTGGCTGGACACCTAAAAGGTTTTTAAAATGATTTTTATAGAAAGGGTTAGAACCCGAAACATTTTGAAAATATTTAGCAAGTCAATTAACTCTAGTAATTTAAAATGCATGAATGCGGTTCATATTTAAGTTAGTGTCGCACTCCCTTGTGGACATTTTCACCCCTCCATTATTGTGCACACCTACCGATTTCCTTAACCCCACCTAGTTGTACTACCCCGTCCAATTAGTCCTGGTATAACCTTCCCTTTCCATACTACTCTAACCCGAGTATAATAATTCTTGAATTATAAGTTATCTCACAATTAACTTAATTAATTCCTCTTAATTCGTAGCATATAACTATGTCAGAAGTTATTTAAAGCAAATACATCACACACTGTATTATTACCCATATATAATATTTATTACCATTATATACGTACATTTACCACATTAACCACACATATAACATACGTATATCCATCCCTTCGAGTATACCCTCGCCGGATGATTCCCTCTAAAATGCTATCTCACTAGGTGTACTCACAAAACCTAGTTTCCCCAAGTTGGAATCGCTCACCAACTTAGCCCAAAATATAAACGTAGTGGAGGCGGTCATATTCCTTCCCTGAAAGTGAGATAAATCCCTCACCCATATATACCGGACGCTATGACCTGGGGATATACTCCCCCTACTCCTCAAGATAGGGGATTCACCCACATCGCGTAACCTCCCTTGATAGCATTAGAGTATATAAATTAAATAAATATCTAGTCACTGATATTTAATATCACCCACAATATATACACGTATATATATACTATCCCTACACCGTATATATATAATATAAACCCCGACTTTATCATCTACTCAAAATCCCGTACACTGCCTGTAATTTAATATCACACACAATATATACACGTACATATATATATATATATATATATATACTATCACTACACCGTATATATATATATATATATATTATTAACCCCGGCTTTACTGTGTACTAAAAATCCCGTACACTGCCTATAATTTCCTAAGTCTGTGGCCCGACTCAACGTAATTAATTTTCTCACTTAATAATTTATTGTCTTCCCGAGTCTATGGTCCGACTATAATTAAATTAATTGACACACTTATTAATTTAATACCTTCCCGAGTCTATCACCCGACTCTAATTAAATTAACTAACACACATATTACTTTAATACCTCCCTGAGTCTATCGTCCAACTCTAATTAAATTAATTAACACACATATTAATTTAATACCTCCTCGAGTCTATCGTTCGACTCTAATTAAATTAACTAACACACATATTAATTTAATACCTCCCCGAGTCTATTGTCCGACTCTAATTAAATTAATTAACACACGTATAAATTTAATACCTCCCCGAGTTTATTGTCCAACTCTAATTAAACTAATTAATACACATATTAATTTAATACCTCCCCGAGTGTATCATCCGACTCTAATTAAAGTAATTATCACACCTATTAATTTAATCTTACCCAAGTCTACAATCGGACCCTAATTAGATTAATTATCACCCTTATTAATTTAATAACTTGATGTCACTCAACCATTATCCCCGGACTCGCTCACTTGGCCCATACCTTAATATTTCTCGAGTCTATATTCCGACTCCAAATTTATTACTCTCCCTCAATAATTAAATAAATACTTTGGTGTCATTTAACCAACATACCCGGACTGGCTCACTTGGTCCATTTTACCTCTCATAATTTCATTCCCACATTTTCGCCCACAATGTGTCACACATGCATTTCCATAAATTTTCCAATTATATTTACCTATAATTATCAATATACCCCGAACTCAATCACTTGTCCTGAAATTAAATATTTCCCGAGTCTATTTCCTGACTCTAAATTAATTAGTTTATCTCCAATCTTAATTCACTACCTTGGCGTCATGTAGCCAATATACCCGGACTCACTCACTAAATCCGTATCTCCCTATTTTAGAATAACATTCATCAAATTCATCCATAAAGTGCTCCACATAAATTTCCCCTAGTCCCAATTACTTTTCCCTATAATTACTAGAATTATATGTTTCATAATTATCTATCACAAATTAATGTATGGGAATTAATTTCTAATTAATTTCCCCCCTCATATACAAACTGGGCGAATTGCCCAAAATTCTGAATCATCGATCGATCGAATCCGCTGGTCGATCGATTGATCGTCCCTGACTTCGTCTTCTTCGAGAGGCAGTTTCACCATTAACGAAAACCTCCAAATTTCATTCTTTCCCCTGGACTAACCCAAGCCAAATCAACCCTATATCTACATAGGAATAGGATCAAAGCACCTTATGGAACATCAAACTGAAATTAAATCTCACGACTTTCTACTTTTTCCGAGATGGGTAATTACGGGTTTATAGATGTTAAATCCAAATTCCATCAAATCATCTCAATTTCGTTCATAATTTCTACTGGATTTCACATTCTAATAAGATATTCATACTAAGAATTATAAAACACAACTAATTCTCACCTTAAATCCCATTCAATTTGTTTCGTTAACAAAACCCCATTTTTGTACCCATTTATCCCCAAAACGAATTTTAGTTACACATCACTAAAATATGAATTGGATATCACAATTTAGGAGTAAAAACAGTTAACCACTTGCATGGAATTACTCGTAGGGTCTGATCCGTTGTTGATGTCCCTTAATTTGGCTCCAATAACCTCCAATTTGCTCTTGATTTGCTTTCCCCCAAATCCCCTCTCAAACCCTAGGTTTAGAGTTATGTTGGCTGCCCTTCCTTAATCTCCTAATTAGGTTCAAAACCCTTAATCTAGTTTTTAGCCTAATGGGCTTAATTAAAATAGCCCAAATCACCCCGCGTGGGCCCGACTTTGCCCAAAAATGTCCCGAGACCCAATTACTACCCCTAGGTACTCTTTTCTGACCATCTCGACCCTTCCGGACAAAACCGCGCACTCAAAATTAGCATCCGAATTAATTTATAAAAATCCTTATCTCACTCCCAATTTAGTCTATACCGACTCCCGACTGGAATAAGTGCATACCCCGTCATTAATACCCGAAATGATGTATTTAAATTATTACTATTCACTTAGTAAATAAATTTCCCTAAACATTAATCATTCACTCCCCGATTAATATTTAAATATATATATATATATATATATATATTGCCATAATTAATTCAATTAAAATTACAACACATAAGTAATCTAAAATTCCTGAATCAATTAAACATTAAATGCACAAAACTATGGGGTGTTACAGGTGTTAGGCACCCATTCCGTCCTTTCAGTCTCTCATGGATATTTGCTATTTTCCCTTATGTTTCCCCCCATGATATGTGTGCATGTGTATATATATAATGGAGGTAGGAATCCTCGACTTGTATCGTGGAAGAGATAAAGCGAGTCATCCGTAGGAAGATATAAGAATAATATTATAAAGTAAGATTTACGCGATTACCCTTACGTTCATCGTTATAATGGAGTGATAACGCATATGGGGTAAGACGCCACTAAGAACAAGTATATAGAATATAAGGAAAATAGATTTAGGGAAGATAGAAAATAAGAGAAAAAGTGGGAAAAAGGACTCGAATCTCGAGTTTTACCCCGAGACGCCTACGTAGCCTATAAAGGCATCAAAGTCCACGTAGTTCGTATACAAAATGAGTGGTGGGGTTTATCCCATAAATCCAAATGGGGATCTCTTATTTGTGAGTGTGTGTGTATGTAGAAAAAGTGTTTTATTTGTGAGAAAAGTGTGGAAAAAGTGTGAGAGTCCCTACTTGGAATTTATGAGCAAACCCTCTTTTTCTTATTTTTTGAGTTTTTTATTTATATGAAAATAAGAGATGTGTAATAATACTAAATAAAAAGTATATTAGGATGTGGGAAATGAGGTAATAAAAGAGCTTAAGTAAGAAAACAAGTTATTGGGAATTTAAGAGAGAGTTTGAGAAAGTTGGACCTTCTTGAAGATCTTGAGCTTGATCTTGAATGTTGGAGAGCAGCCCTTGCGCTTGGATGATGATGGAGAGTGGATAATTCATCAAGTTTGATGAAAAGGATGATGAAAAGTGGAAGTAAAAAAGAGATTTGGAAGTTGAAATCACGCTGCCTTCGAGAGAGGTTTCTGGGATTCGTTCAGAGAGATTTTATCAGATCTGGGCTCCTCCTGAAAATGAGGTGATGACCTCCTTTTATAGCCCCAGGTGACTTTCGATCGTCATTGTCATGCCACTACCTATCGGCAGGTGCCGATAGGCAGGATCTGGAACTTGCCAATTGGCAATGCGCTTCAGGATTTTTCAGAAAATCGATCGCCAAGGGCAAACCGTTGGTCAGAATCATTTCGGGGGCATACCATTAGAAAGGTATTTCAGAGACCTTAGAAAGTCCTTTGGACCACTCCTGGGTTCGGGAGTTGACTTTGGGTCAAATATGGCTCGGATGCGTTTGTCGGTCCATTGGACGGGGAATCGTTCCGACGTAAACGGATCGTTCGTCTGCATGGTAAGTTAGAATCGTGCATGGGGTGGATCGTTGGAAAAGTTAGGATATGTACTTCTACATTCCAAAGAGTTTGACCCAGTTTGGATAGTTGACTTTGGTCAATCGGGCCTGAGAAGCATTCGGTGACCTCTCAGAGTCAAACGGATCGTTCGTCAGCATGAAAAGTCAAAATTGTGCATGGGACGGACCGTTGGAATGGGGATTCAGTGCCCTTAGAAGATTCATTCATCCTCGATCAATCTGAAGAGTTGACATAGGTCAAACAGAGCCTGGGAGTGCCTGGTGGCCTCTGGGTCAGGTTTCGAACGCAAACGGATCGTTCGTCCGCCTGGTAAGTTAGAATTTTGCATGGGGTTGATCATTGGAAAGGGTATTCAGTGCCCTTTGAAGATTCATTGAGTCTCAGTCGAGACAAAGAGTTTGACTTTTGGGTCAAACTGAGCCGGGGAGTACCCGATGGCTTCCAGGTCAGTACTCGGAACATGACCTAGGTTTGTAGTGATGAGGGGAGGTACTACGGACCTAAGGAGAGTTAGGGGTAACAGAATGGGGTGTCTAAAATGTTGAACATCCAAGTTATGTTTGGGGATTAGAATCGTGTTGCAAATCATGTCACCATGAAAGAACTCATGAACGCAATCATAGGTAAGGGGACCCCAGTGAGGGAGCATATAAGGAGGACGTCTATTCTCAATGATTTTGAAATCATTGGAGTATAAATCGATGGGGAAACCTAAGTTGATATTTTTCTCCAATGGCTACCTGAGTCCTTTAAGAAATTCTTCCTAAACTATAATATGAACTAACTTTCTTACTCTTTGGCGAAACTACTTAAATAAATACAAGCAACCGAGGGTCTTATCAAGAAGTGTGGAAGTTTTTTTGTTACATAGAATGGTTCTACTTCTAAGCGCATGGGAAAGAATAAGAAGAAGAATGCTCAGAAAAAGGTTATGGTCCATTAAGGATCTCGTGGGCCTTAGGGAGGTGCAAAAAATCCCAAGGTCAAGTGTTTCAACTTTAAGCAATTAGGACACTAGAAGAATATTTGTCTGATTTTTTCAATAAATAGAACAACGTAGGTAAATTCTATTCGCTTGTATTTGAATAATGTTTTATGGTTCATACTACCAGAAATTGATGTCTATATGCGGGAGACACTAATCATATATGTGATTCTTTTATCGGGTTCCAGGAAACCAGACGACTTAGTGATGGAGAGATTTATCTGACTATGGGAGATGCTATGATAATAGCAGTGGTTACTATAAGCTTTAATAGTGATAGCAGTTTACTTTCAAAAGATTGTATTTATGTACATTCCATTCGAAGGAATTTTATTTTATTTTCTTTCCTAACCTTCTTGGATATTCGATTTCTTTTAATAAACTTGTGGTTATTAAGAAAAACATGTATTTTATTTGTTTTGGTACGTTGGTTTATAATCTTTATATTTTAAATCCTATCTACACCACATAACAAATTAATATTCTCTACTATTAAATTAGACCAAATTTAATTAGAAAGGAACCCTCCTTACTGAACCAAACGTATCTTTGGCACCTCCGCTAAAGTCATATTAATCTAAAACGGATTCTTAAACTGGTATCAAGTGGGGAATTGAGCACATTAAAAGTGGAGGCACTTCCACTTTGTGAATATTGTTTAGAAGGTAAAATTACCAAGAGAAATTTCTCGACGAAGGGATATAAAACCAAAGAACTATTGTAATTGATAAATTTTGATCTATGTGGGCCGATGCAAACCCGAGAAAGTGGGGCGTTTGAGTTTTTATGACTTTCGTATATGACTACTCAAGGTTCGGGTACATTTACCTAATGCACTATAAAGCTAAAGCCTTTGATAAATTCAAAGTTTTTAGGGAAGAAGTGGAGAATCATTGAGACACTATGATGTGATTGTGGTGGAGAGTACCTCTTAAGGGAGTTTAAGCAATATCTAAAAGATCAAGGGATCATAACCCAATTTTCTGCACCTGGTATGCCTCAAGAAAATAGTTTAATAGAAAGGAAGAATATGACTCTTTTAGATATGATTAGGTTCATGATGAGTTATAAATATCTCCAGAATTCCTTTTGGGGGCATGCTTTAGAAACTACCACTTATTTACTAAACTCAGTACCTTCAAGGTGGTATCTACTACACACAAGTAATTATGGATTAAGAGAAAATTGGGTATGAAACATATTCAGATTTGGGCTAGTCCAACACATGTGCTTAAGGGATATCCTAGTATGATGGAATGAGGATCACAAGTGTGTCTATTTTTAGGATATCCTAAGGAAATTAAGATTACTTATTCTATAATCCTAAGTATTAGAAAATCATTATTAGCACCAATTCCATATTCTTGGAAGAGGATTATATGATGGATCATTAACCAGGAGTAAAGTTGAGAGGGAACCAACCATATTCTTGAAGAGTTAAGAGGGAACCAATAAGATTTTTCAATACCACCAATACAAGATGAACCAACACAATGTTTTGACATTAGTGCACTAGAATAGGGACTAACTCATCATAGTGGGAGGGTTATACATCAACCTAAATGGTTTATGTTCTTGGATTAATGCTATGAATTCTGAGATGGAATCTATGTATTCCAATTAGGATTGAAATATTATAGATCCACTGGAGGGGATAAAGCCCATATAATGCAACTGGGTCTATAAGTGGAAGAGAGGGGTGGATGAGAAGGTTAATACTTTCAAGTCAAAGATTCTTGCTAAAGGATTTAATCATAAAGAGGGAATCAATTATAAGGAAATATTCTTACCGATAGCTATGCTTAAGCCCATATGAATTCTTTTATCCATTGCGGATGATTTTGATTACGAAATTTGTAAAATGGATGTCAAGATTTCCTTTCTTAATGGAAATATTGATGAATATCTATATGGTGCAACCATATGGTTTTATAGCTCAAGGCTTGTGTAAACTTAAAAAGTCTAAATATGGACTTAAACAAGCATATAGACCTTGGAACATTCATTTTGATCAGGCAATCAATTTTTTTTTTCTTTTCACCAATGTCTTGATGAGTCTTGGGTGTACAATAAGTGAAGCAGAAACTTAGTAGTGTTTTTATTACTATATGTGGATGACATTCTTCTCATTGGAAATGATGTTGGAGTGTTATCTTTGGTTATAGTGTGGTTGTCTAGCCAATTCGATACGAAAGAATTGGAAGAAGCTAGTGACATCCTTGGAATCAAGGTTATGAAAGATAGAAATAATAAGATGCTTGGCTTATCACAAGAGATTTATATCGATTCAATATTTCCAGGTCTAACACGCAAGATTCCAAGAAAGGGTTCCTTCCTTTTAGACATGGTATATCTCTATCCAAGAAAAAGTGTCCTAAGTCACCCAATGAAACAGAAAAGATGAAGGGTATCCTTTATGATTTGATAGTGGGGAGACTTATGTATGCTATGCTATGCACTAGACTCGACATTTTCTTTACTTTTGGCATGGTTAGTAGACATTAGTCTTACTATGGGTAATACCAGTGGATTGTAGTAAAATATACACTCAAGTAATTGAAAATGACACGAGATTATATGTTAGTTTACCAGGAAGAGAGTTTAGTATCTATTGGGTACACCGACCCGTATCTTCAGTCCGATAGATATTCCAGAAGGACTATCTCGGATATGTGTTTATCCTAGGAGGTTGATCCATTAGTTTGAGGAGTATAAAGCAAGCACGCATTGTTGACTCCACTATAGAAGTTGAATATGTGGTAGCCTCTGAGTAAGCCAATGCATCAATATGGCTTAGAAACTTCCTATTCGATCTAGGAGTAGTACCATTAGTTAAATTGTCGACCAAACTTTGTTATGACAATAGCGGTGCAATTACTAATCCTAAGGAACTTAAGAGCCAAAAGAGATGTAGACAAATTGAGCGATGTCATAGTTACCAAGATTGCATCACAGAACTACCTGGCATACCTTTTCACGAAGAGTTTACTGGCCAAGACTTTTGATAGTCACATAAAAAGGATCGTAGTGAGATGCATTACAGCATTACTTAAAGTCTAAGTGGAACATTGTTAAAGCTGTAGAATAAAAACATGCATTATGTAATAGTTTTAGTTATGGATTATTGTTAAAATAACATTAGATTTTTCCTATTTTAATGAGAATCATGTATGGACATAATGTTTGCATTATATTATATATATCTGGTCTTCTTTATTTTTCCTTAGTAGGTGTTCTGGTGTGATATGTCCGATAGAGAATTTGTAGGGAGTTTTCACCCCTTATAATTATGCATTTGAGCCCCCTCGGGTACCTTAAATCCTATATTTATGATATTTAACCATACAACCATCGTTCTATATGTTTACATGCTATATGAGGTATAATTGAACTTTTGTAGGTATTTCAGTGCTCAATGTGAAGTTTGGTAGCAATCAAGTAAAATTTCATCGACTTTTGTAGCTTTGAGGGCATTTTAGTTATTTCAACATTCTGATTCTAATACTGAACTCTTCACAAAAGTTTAAGGCCTTTCATTTCTCTTCGCGTGGCCGCTAACGGTGCATGAATCCGAGTTGTATCGAAGGAGTTATGGCATTTTTAGGCTGGTTTGGACTTCAAGGGCACACTCAAGGGCACATTCAAGGGAATTTTAGTTATTTCATAATTTAGTTTTTTGGCCAAATGCCCCTTTTATGTTTTATCCCTCTAATTTATCTTCGCGTAGCCTTCGACCGTGCCTAATTCCGAGTTATAATGAAGAAGTTACGACATTTTTCGT
This sequence comes from Sambucus nigra, assembly GCA_949130495.1. Taxonomy (NCBI): domain Eukaryota; kingdom Viridiplantae; phylum Streptophyta; class Magnoliopsida; order Dipsacales; family Adoxaceae; genus Sambucus; species Sambucus nigra. The sequence continues at coordinate 342,010,105 of OX422207.1, read as the reverse complement.
AAAGTTAGACAAAGATGAGAATTGATTACTGTCGGGTGAGAATCGATTCGGACAAGCCCGAATCGATTTGATTTGGCACCAAAACCTACTTTTTTATTTCCCTATTTTCGAATCGATTCATCTCCTTTCGAATCGATTCGGTCCCCTGTTTTTCCAGCTTTCTTATTTACTAGTTTGCCATTAGGGTTTATGTATAAAACCTTTTCATCTCATTTTGATGAGATATAATTCATTTTAGATAGATTTTGTTAGGCTTTTATTGGATCTTTGGCCATACTCCACCATTTCCATGGGTGTTTTGCCCATTTTGTAAGTTATATTTACTATTCATTCATCTTCCTTATTGTATTTCCTTTGTTCTTATTTTATTTCCATCATGTATTTCATTTCCATGTCTAGTTAATCATTTATTTTTGTTATTTATTGCTTTCCTTAATTTAATTAATGTTTAAATAGTTTATTTCCATGCACAGTCCGTAGATAATGGGTTGGGTTGGGTTTCCTCCATTAATGGGTATTGATCTCCGAAAGTTAGATTTTGTGTAAAATTGCGTTTAATTTAAACCTCACATATTAAAGGCGAATTATTATGCGTTAAACTTTATTTGTCATGCAACGTTAGTGTTTATAGCGATAATCCGATTTTAAGACGCGTGTGATCATTTTTTATTAAATGTTTTATCTCACATTTTTGGGTTAAAATCCCCTCATGTGTGATGTTTATGATTAACTAAAATTCTCGGTTAAATATTTTCGAATTGAATTTCAAATTATGCGTTATTTATCCCATAGAAGGGATGCGATCCCGACTCTCATTTTTATTAGTTGTAATTTAGTGTTAACTTCTATTTTACCTTTTTCATTACGATTAACCCATCACCTTTTACACTTTTATTTCTGAAGTAATGAATCAGTTAAAATCTATACGACACTCCCTATGGATTTCTTACAATACCCAACTTACCGCTATACTTGTATCGTAAGTGTAGTTGTAGTTTAGGTTTTTTCATCGCGGTGACGAGTAAAAAACAACGAGAATTCCCTCACACTAGCACGCAGTTCGTGCTCGATCAAAATGGCGCCGTTATCAAGGAGTGTGTTTTAGATTATAGTTGCTTTATTATTTCATAATATTTCTTTTATTCATATTTGTATTCTTTATTTTTCCATTTCTTTTTTAATTATGCTAGATTATTACGAGGAATTGAAATTTTCGTACTTGTCGCTTTGTTGAATTGCTTATTTTGAAATGTCTCGCTATAACTCTTTAGATAACCTTAATTTTTATGAGAATAGTTTTCCATGTTATACTCCCAAAACAATGAGAGAATGCCTAAAAATTCTTGAAAATGAGCGCATTGAGCGTGAAATTCAAGAGTGTGTAAGTATTTCCTCATCACCTTGTGAGGAGAATTTGGGAAGCGGGGAATCTGTTATCTATGAGAAAACCGCACAAGAAGATGATATGTCCTCTTGTTCCTTTGATCATGAGTTAATGATAAAGGAAATAAATGACCGATCTAAGAGTTCTTAGGATTGGTATGATGAATATAACTCCATGCTCGATGAAATCATTTCTTTATAAAGTCGGGTTGAGGTTGAAACTTGTGTTTCACCTCCACCCCTTTTTGAGGAAGAAATGATTGAGAGTGGTCCAATAATTTTCGAATTTCAACCTCTTATTAATTCTTTCAATTGTATTGAGGTTTATGGTCTTTCCTTTCCTTTATTCCCTACTTTTTGAACCGCTAAATTTATCACAAGAATCGATTGAAAGCCTTGAGGACTTTGACCCAATTCTTGAATGAGAATGTTATTTTAAGGTGTTTCATCTCATGGGCTATTCACTTTCACTACCCCCACCTCTCCTTCCAATTGAAAAACCTTAGGGACGTGATTTTGATTTTCCTAAGATCAATGTTGGCTTATCCCCCGTTTTATCCTCCCCCATCGTCCCCTCAAAATTGATAATTGGTGATGGTTCCTTTCTTTCTCCTTACACATGCCTTCCGTTGTTCCAACGGAATTCCTATTTTTCGAGAGTCATGCATGAAAGGGAGGGTCCACCATGGATCTTTCAAAGACAAATTCTTGTTTGGGTGGATCCTCAAGTATTTAGACTTCTAGTGTATAGTTAGTGTGAAGTCCAAATAGTATGTTATAAATTGTTAGTTTTTTATTCTTTCTTTATTTAGCTTTTCTTTCTTTTTAATTTAGTTAAACTTTTTGTTATTTCTTTTATTATTCTTGGAATTAACTTGTTTTGTATATTCAATGGACTTGTACTTATCCGGGGATCGCTCCAATTTTGGGTAATATCATTCTTTTCCTATCTTTATGTTGTGTTCTTAATGAGCATTGAGGACAATGCAATATTTAAGTTAAGGGGTATTGAATATTCTATTTATTTCTTTGTTTTGTCCATTGATTTGATCACATGTTATTACTAAGCATGCTTTTTGTTAAAAAAATAAAAAATTTCAAAAATATTTTCTTTCTTTTTTCTCATTTGATGGAAATTTTGCCTTTGTTTCCTCTGATAAATTTTAATAAATGCCCGATCCAATAGACAACTCAACGATCCATGTTCTCGATTTTAGAAGTTATGAGACTTTAGTCCTCAAATCCTTGATATTATGAATAACTTCATGAATTAAACTTTATCCCAGAAGCACATGCACTTTTCTTGTTTTATGATTTGGTTTAAGATTTTTATAACTCGATAATATTTTGTTGCATTGTATATACTTACACCGAGTGAGCTTTGGGATTTTCTTAATTTGTGAGTGTTTATGCACTATTCATTCCTCATTGAAAACGTTAAATTCGTCGGTAATATCACTATTCTTTCATTTGATCATTGATTAATTGAGTTCATTTATAAATGTGTTATGTGAGCATAATTTTCAATGTTTATTTTGACTCAAGAATTTCGTAAACTTTATGAAATGATCATAGAACATCTTTGTTATATCAACCATATTATCCTTGACCTCACCTTATTTATGTCCCTAGTCAACCCCTTTGAGCCTAAATGTAGCCTTTCTTTTCATTACCCAAAATCCCATAACCAACTCACCATTAGAGTTATATACCATACATATTACCTTCCTTACCTTGTTTGGAATGATACTTGGGACATAATGAGTTGCGGTTGTAATTAATCTTGAAAAGAGTGAAAAAGTGAAGAAAAAAGTTTAGTGAAAAAGAAAAGAAAAAGTGAGAAAAACAAAGGAAAACATGAGAAAAAGAAGAAAAGAAAAGAAAGAGAAAGTTTGTATATGTTGTATATAGTGTTAAATAATCCTTGTAGCTCTCCAATATTATATTTAATGCTTGTTATGGAAATCATTTTCCAATTTTGAAATTTCCCGCAAGTTTCCATTATCCCAAGTTTTTCATCCCCGAACGCTTTGAATCAATACATATTTTCTTCATTTCATAACCCGAGCCTAGCCTACATTACAACCCTATAAATTCCTATGTGATCCTAGGGTGCATTCAATTCAAAAGTTTAAATAGTTTTGACAATTTGTGAAAATACATTTTGCCTCCTTTAATGAGAGGTATCTTTCATTGAGATTATAATTTTTCATTTTATATATAGCATTCTTAATTAGTGACATGTACGCGTATTACTTTTCATTTACATTTACTCTTTATGCCTGCATGTCCCATGTATTACCTCCCTTTTCATTGTGATTTCATTTGTTGAGTGTAATACCCGGTGAGGATTGATATATGCATGCTTTAATGTTATTATCCTATTTATTTAAGTTTTTGCCAAATCATACTATGCATGTTCTCGGTTCCCCCCCACTTTCAAGGTTTCAATTCTATGAAGTTCGTTTTATAATGTTAATAATTGTGAACTTCTTTTTGAATTCGTTCGACATGCTAATAACATGTTTGAAATCTTTTGGTATTGTTGAGTTTATCGTATGTTGATTGGGCATATATTTTGAGGAAACTTTTATGTTTGTGCGTTCACCCCTGAAAACCCTCACGAGACAACACTCGTCCACTAGGGTAACCAAGGGGTTTAATGGCTTATTGCATATGCTAAATGCAATTGTTCGCCCACAAAAGTGGCATTTATCCCCTTTTTACATATCTCCTTTTTGTGGTTTACTTGTTATTCTTCTTGCTTTACACTTCATTGCCAAGGACTAGCAATGTGTATGTTAGAGGGTGTGATTCGACACGAATATTGTATTTTTCACTCCTTATAATTATGCATTTTAGCTCCCTCGAGTAACTTAATTCCTATATTTATGATCGTTAACTGGACAACCTTTGTTTTATATGTTAACATTCTATATGAGGTATAATTGAGATTTTGTAAGTATTTCGGTGCTCAGTGTGAAGTTCGGTAGCATTCTGGTGAAATTTCGTCGACTTATGCAGCTTCGGGGGCATTTTAGTAATTACAAAATTAAGCTTTTAATCCCGAAATCTTCACGGAAGTTCAAGCCCTTTGATTTCTCTTCGCGTGGCCACCGACGGTGCATGAATTCGAGTTGTATCTAAGGAGTTATTGCATTTTTAGGATGGTTTTGACTTCAAAAGCACACTCAAGGTCACATTCAAAGACATTTTAGTCATTTGATAATTTGTTTTTTTTTTGTCCTAATGTCTGTCGTATGTTGTATCCCTTTGAGTTATCTTCACGTAGCCTCCGACCGTGTCTAATTTTGAGTTATAATGAAGAATTTATGATATTTTTCGTAAAGTTTGACAAAGCTGAGAATTGCAGACTATCAGGTGAGAATCAATTTGGACAAGTTAGAATAGATTCGATTTGGGCCCAAAACCTACCTTTTTATTTCCTCTATTTTTTAATCGATTTGGTTCCCTCCGAATTGATTTGGTCCCCTATTTTTCAGCTTTCCTATTTACTAGTTTGCCATTAGGGTTTATGTATAAAGCCTTTTCATCTCATTTTGATGAGATATAATTAATTTTAGATAGATTTTTTTAGGGTTTTGTTGGAGCTTTGGCCCTACTCCACCATTTCCATGGGTGTTTTACCCATTTAGTAAGTTATATTACTATTCATTCATCTTTGTTATTGTATTTCCTTTGTTCTTTCTTTATTTCCTTCATGTATTTCATTTCCATGCATAGTTAATCATATATTGTTGTTATTTATTGCTTTCCTTAGTTTAATTAGTGTTTAATTAAATTTCCATCCATAGTCTGTAGATAACGGTATGGGTTTGCATTTTCGCCAGTAATGGGTATTGAGTTCTAAAAGTTAGATTTTGTGTAACATTGCATCTTATTGAAACCTCCCGTATTAAGGTCGAATTTTTATGCATTTAACTTTATTTGTCATGAAACATTAGTGTTTATACCAATAATCCAAATTTAAGACGCATGTGACCATTTTTTATTAAATGTTTTATCTCACATTTTTGGCTTAAAATCACTTCATGTGTGATGTTTATGATTAACTAAAAATGCTTGGTTAAATGTTTTTGAACTGAAACTCTAATTATGCGTTGTTTATTCCATGACGGGGATGTGATATCGACTCTCATTTTAATTAGTTGTAATTTAGTTTTAACCTTTTTCACCATAATCAACCCATCACATTTTACACTTTTATTTATGAAGTAATGAATCAGTTAAAATCTGTACGACACTCCCTATGGAATTCTTACGATACCCGACTTATTGCTATACTTGTATCGCAAGTGTAGTTGTAGTTTAGGTTTTTGAATCACGGCAGAGAGCCGAAAACAATGACAGTGCCCTTAGACGAGCACACGGTTCACGCTCAATCATCGATCATGTAAAGAAGCATTATCGGTAGGACATTGTGAATAGTTTCTTTTATCATTGTACGAGAAGAGAAGTTATGAATGGAAAACTGCAAGTTTTATCTCCTATTCTTGTTGTATGAATAGTTCAGATATTATGTTTGACCTAATCCTAAGCTATAGAAGATCACTTATGTGGTGAAGTGGCATTAACTCACTCTCGGTGACATGATCATCCGAACGGGGATAACCTCATCCATGGACTCTCAATAACATGAGAGGGGGAAACAACGTGATAATATCATCTTTGATGGTAAAAACTCTCTCGGATGAGACGACAGTGTATCATGAGATGTCTCGTCCACACATTCTCAAAACGAAGAGAGGGAACTTGTGATCGAACATCATAATTTGGTGAGTTAAAATTCAAAAATCATTTGGTGGTTTACCTTAACATCGTTAATTTGGTGAACTCTATCGGCCAAGATGACAGTGTAGGATGATATGTCTCATCCATACACTCTCAAAACGACGAGAGGGGACTTATGATTAAACACCATAATTTGGTGAATTTAAATTTAAAAATCATTTGGTGGTTTAGCTTAACACCATTAATTTGGTGAACAACTCTCTCGTCCGAGACGATAGTGTAGGACGCGATGTCTCCTCCATACACTCTCAAAATGACGAGAGGGAACTTGTGATATAACACCATAATTTGGTGAATTCAAATTTAATCATGGTTTATCTTAACATCATTAATTTGGGGAAGAGCTCTCTCGACCGAGACGAACACACACTCTCAAAACAATGAGCAAGGACTTGGTCAAATTTGAAAATAATCATTTACTTGGTTATATTTATCTCGTCTAAGGATGAGACAATATGCGAGAAGAAAATTGTTAACTATTGATCTCAGGTTATAAGACATTTAATTATGGCTACTTGTTAAATATCAGTAGGTTTTTCAGAACAAACAATGAGAAGCTAAGATAAGAAAATATGAGATAGAAAGAGAAGATGACAAGAACAAACAATGCAAGCATTATTCATTCAAAGATTTAACAAAGATAACTAAGGAGTATAAAGAAAGAGTAAATCATCAAAAACCAAAAATGTTCTGGACATTACATGAGACAAACAAGGGATAATAAGGCCACATATGACTGCCCAAAATAGAGTTAAACTTGGTTCTCTTCAAGGGGAATCTTGAAAGTAGAAATGACAACAATATGTGTAGGGGTCTGAGTTTTGGCCCCATCATCGTTGACACCACCTTCGACCGTATCTTCCAAAATTTTAGTGTACTCCGTAGGATTAAACTAAAGAGTCTCGATCGCTTTCTCCATATTATACATGGCAGTCCCGAGCAGGGGGCTATGGAAATCAAGGCCTTCAAAGTCCCGTGAGATCACAATCCTGGAGGTAGCATGCTTTAGGTGGCCCATCGATCGACAGTTTTTATCATTCTTTCAAGGTATTCACACCACCAAACTCATCAGACTTTTTAAACTTGGACATGACTTGTGACTTTACCTCGTCCAAATCTTCCTTGACTGGAGCATCTATCTCATTTTTCTTATTTCCATCCATCTCCTTGATGGCCTTTGCATGATCATCTTTCAGGTCATCCAACATCTGGCTCTTATCCAACTCAGTTGAGACTACCCTCTGAAGATCTTTCCTTAAGTCCTTTTTCATTTTCTTAGCATATCTTCCCTTTTGAATTAAGGGAAGCTTCTTCTCAACCTAGTCCCCCAGATGATAGAAGGCAAGCAGAGACAGTGAAAATATGAAGAATCAAGTTAGTACGAGGCAACACTTGTAAAACTAAAAACTACTAAAGTTCCAGCAATTACCTAAACGGACCTATGATGGCCGAATTCAATAAGAAATGATGAGTTCATGGAGCAAAGAAAATGTTTATCATCATCGAATATCAAGGAGGTAACAGAGTCAATTTACTTCTTAGCACTCCGAATCAAACTTTGGTCATTGAGCTTTAGTTGGGCGAGACGAGCGACAAGGGCATCTCGATGAAGATGGGAATTGCCGTGTCGATCCCTCTATTTGGCTAACTCTATTTTTATTGGTGGTGGGTAACCATTTCCTCCACTCGCTCCTTTCTTTTTCTTATCTCGTTAGCTCGTCTAGGGTCGCCCACAACCGTCTTCTTCGCTAGCCACTCGAGGCTGTTTGTTTCTTCCCGAACTTGTTAACCATGTTTGCAAGATTGGGGGAAACATATTCCAAAGCTCTTCAGGAACACCGGTTGGATAATATACAAAAGTTCTTTAACATCATAAGTGAAAATCCAAAACTATATTTAAAGACAAGATTACAATCCAAAATGAAAAATAAACTTACGTATTTTGAGATGAGGACCAATATATACTCTTATCTCGACTAGCATACTAGGGGTCATGAGGTCCTTATGTTTAACAAGACCCCCGCCCTCACCTTGAAATCTAATTATCTTGATCTTCTCCTGGTCTTTTAGTCTCAAGCCTGGGTGAAGCTTCATAGCCATAGACACATTACCCTATTTTCAGGGGACCCTTAGCTCGGAAGAAGAACATTTGTGATTTGAGGGAAAGTCCCATGAGCTAGATACGGAGAAGTATCTTGGCTTATAATCATGTTTGGATGTTTGGTTGATGAAGATAACATTCTTTATCGTCTTCCTGGCCAACAAATGGTAGTAGCTAGGCTGAGTCCTCTTGCAAAAGACATTATAGCATGCATTAAACACGCTAACTGGAAGCTCGGTACCATAACAAAACTTCTAGAGCAAAATAAAACCGAGTAAAATTCTCCAAGCGTTAGAAGAAAATTGAGGAGGAGTTATGTTTAAATTATCAAGGATGGCAAGAATAACAGGATGTGCTGGAATATGAGAGACGAGTTTGAACATTTCCTCATATACCAAAACCTCACCTGGTCGGCCGCTAAAAGCTCTCTCAAACTCGTCAGTAACCCTTATCATGATATTAGAGTTTATTCTGTACACGTGCCTCCAATATAAGAGGTCAACATCACTAATGGAGCTCTGAAATGTTTGAGCATAATTGGTATCGAATGGTTCCTCATACTCATCTCCTAAGTTGAAGATATTGGCGGTCAGTAGCCGACTTAGAAAATATTATGAAATTTCCCCTCGATTATAGCCGAGACGGGGACAACTGTTTGAATTGGGAGATGCACAATGGTGACTCTCGGATCCTCAGGGATTGAGCCATTAGCAGGAATGTCTGTCTCGTTATACTGATAGCTTGCACTGTCGGCCATTCGAGAGTCGTCGAAAAGTACCTCTACCTCTTTGGAGTTTCTTTCTCCCGTCTGGGCCCTACGAGAGGCAGGCACTCTCATGGTACGACAAAAAGAGTCCGCTTCACCTGATACCCTAGATGATGAAGGGTTGTAACCATCCGAAGATGAGATGTCAATGGCATCATCACTCGCCGATGATTTCACACTCATCGTATCTCCACTTATGATAGCCGATGCGGGATAAGTCACAGAAGGATTCTCTCTCCTCTCAACAGTAGGAGGATGATATGTTGGAGGATCGTCTCGTCTCTTTACTATGCTAGGATGGATGACAACATGGGTAACTGGGAATATTAGGTGTAAAGGAACTGCCTCGACGTGGCGTCTAGCCTCGACTTCGGCCTGGTGCAGACGAATCTCACTAAAGATCCTTTCCCTAAGATTTGGGAATTGTTCTATTATCCCATACAGTTTCCTCAACATCCATAGGACAACCTTCAACTTAGATGGAAAAAATAATAAAAGGGAAAACAATTTAAGGTGTTGACTATATTGACTAAAAGATCAAAAATCTGGAAAATGAAAGGTTTAAAGCAAGAACATTTCAAGAACAGAAACCAACTCCACCGGAGAGGGAGATTGGAGTTCAATCGGAAACTACATAGTGGGAAGAACAGACTGAAAAAGTTACTCCAGTCACCCCAGCATTACACAAAACCTTAAAATAACCACATCAGCCCTCAACAAGCCCTAAAGTTGGCAAAGAACTCCCCGAAAAAGTTTTACAGTTATCAGAAAATGCAGAGAACGCCAGAGATAAACGAGCTATGAAATGTACCCAAAATACTAACTGAAATAAGAAAAAAGTTGAAAGAAGTTGAGAACTTGGATGAGAAGAAACGTCTAGGAGGAAAAGATAACTCAGAAAATCTCTAGGACAACTAGAGTCAAAGGTATGTGTGAAACGTTACTGGTGGTTTAAAGAAATGCTTGGGTGGGAACTAGTTTTGCAAGAAGGAAAGAGAAACTGAAAACAAATGTTTTAAATACCACCAGATGATTATGCACAATTATCAAGTATCACATTATTAAGGCACAGAAATTGAAGCATCTCAACCTTTAGCCAGGCTTGGGGGAGACGCTACCCAATGGAAGTTGTGACATGTGTCCTCTCAAGACTATTGAACCACAGGCTAGCCACCAAGTATCAATTTAATAACTATCACCGATTCAGTGTTGATAGTGAATGGACAAATAAGTAGGCAAACATGTCTATCTCATATACCTTTTACCCTCAGATGCTTTTTACCCTTCAGTCTCCTATATATAGAGGACTCTAAGGGATATGGGGTAATTGATATGCCTAAGTGTATCCTCTTATCTCCCTGAGGCTCAAGTTGACACTAAAGATCATAATTCCTATAAGGGGTCCAACTTCTGCGATCTTGATATCGTGTTGTCCATGAACCGAGACCATTGTATGACCCATGTCACCAGTGAATTGATCTCGTTCGAACTACTATAGGCTGATATTATCATGGCTATGAACACATTAGATTCGTCTTGTCCAGATACTATGAATTTCATGACGAGTTCACATGCCTCTCTTAGCCCTTTCCTATGCACACCCATCATTTTTTCAATTAAAAATACATATCCTCATGGGCAACAGTTCATACATGCACAACTCCCCCTAAGTCTTCTATTCACATAGATGACAAGATTGAGAGGATAATGTCTCACCAAACTAAAATGTGAATGAGAACTCAAACATTAAAATAAGCTCATGCATGTGTCTGCAATGTCATATACATAGTCGAATCTAAATGCAAATCAAGTTAGAAACAACTCCATTAAGCACATGATTAAGATCAATCTAAGCATTTAAAATCATGACCAAGTGTCTTATGCACATGGATATAATGAATTGAAGGGGGTCCAAGAACACCAATATGCCATATCATAAGTGTAAACTCAAGACACAGAAAAAATGAAAATCTTTTTGTGTTTTTTAAAATATTTTTCACCCAAAATGAAAATATTTTTGTATTTTCAAAAAATATGTGAAACCAATAATCTTTTTGTAATTTTCTCAAAATGACTCAAGAAAAGAAAAAAATAAAATACAAAAGATACACATGCCATAACACTAGAAAATATGTATTATGTAGCAAAACTAGCATATGACAAAATATTGCTAATGCGATTAATCAGAAGATCTATCATGTGGAGAATCATGTGCAAGCAAATGAGAGTCGTGAAGTCTAATTACTAAAGTATTTAAGTCCTATTTCTTATCCTAAGTACGTGTTGAACGGTGCATGGTGGTTTTAGGAATCGAAATGACTTTATTCTTAAACTTCCTAGGAGCATTCTTAAGGTCCTAGAAAAAACGTCTAAGTTGACCCTTCCTATCGCAATGAGTGCAAGTGTAGATACAATGAAGAATGATACCTAAATGTGGACCTTTCCTAACATTCCTAGTCGGCTCTCTCACAAGTATGGTGTTGGATTTGGGAATGGGAGAAAGATGATCGTCGAATCCAATCCCACACTTATTATCTTTGATTTAGACGGTGCCTAATATCCTACACAACTTTTTTGACCTATCCTCCAACTCAAGCTTAACCTTACTCAAATATCTCAATATCTCCTCAATCTCTCCTATCCTAGACACAAGAAAATGCCTAGACTCCTCAAACTATAGAATTTCCTTCTTCATAGCCTCCATCAAACAACGTAAACTATCTCTCTCTCACCATCAACGTATTCTAATTTCTCTCGAAGTGTATTATCCCGTTCCCTAAGATCCTCAATTAATGCATCATTATTTTTTATGGAACATTCTTTCAACCTATCTTACAAATTCGAGTTAGCCTTCTTCATAGTTTCCAAATACAATTCACGAAAGGTGACTTGCAACTCACTCTCCTCTATTTCCTCATCCCCACTCTCTTCACCCTCACTCACTTGGGTTTCACTAACTATGTCCTTAGAAGTGTCATTCACATGAGTATCTTCATGAGAATATTTATCATCATCGCTCACATGACAAACCATAAGCATGGTGTGGTTGTGCTCAATGAGGGAATCTTCTCTCTCTTTCGGATCACTATCAGTAAGGGAGGCATTAAATGCCATCAGTTTCTTACCCTAATTCTTATATCTAGTGGGGTACATAGCTAGCCTATGGCCATAACCCTCATAACCATAACACCTATCTGACGCATCCCTCTTAACATTCTCACTTCGATTTTTAGGGAAGTGATCGGGCTAGTTTTTTTTTTCTCAAAGCGTTTTGCATTTTTCGATTGCTTTTGGAATTTGAGAAATTTCTTGAACTTCTTTGCTAACATGGTCACATCTTCAAATTAGGTGTTGAACTAGTCATCCGAAACATTAGTTTCCTCCTTAAGGTCTTTCAAAGTAATGCCCTTTTCTTTCTTTAGCACTTTCTTGGATGTAAACATGTCAATCTCATAAGTTCGTAGGTCACCAACAAGTTCTTCTAGTTTCGATTAGTCAAGCATACCCAAATATTTTGAAATTGTCACCTTTGGATCAAATATTTCAGGCAACGACCTTAAAATCTTCTTTATGACTCGTTTGTCGGGTATCTTCTCTCCCAAGTTAACGTTAAACTTGTTCACTACGGTAACATTGAGGTTTAACGATTTGTTCAACATGCTAAGTGCAATCGTGATTCCTATGAAAGTGAGTTAGATTTTAAAACATTTAGTTCTGCTCGAGGACTAGTAAAGTTTAGGTTTGGGGGTATATGATAAGTGCATTGTTTTGTATATTTTATACCAAAATTTATACCCTGTTAGTCCTATTTTACTTCATTTAATAAGTTCCTAGGATCAATTTATTAAAAACAAAAAAAATGAAAAAATGATTAAATTTGAATTAAAAACGATAATTTTAAGTAAAAAAATGTGTGCTTCGATATTTTTATAATATTCTTGCGCTAATTTGTGAAAAAAGTTGTCGGGTAAAAATTTTGCATGTGATGATGGAATTTGGTGCAAATTGATGATCAAGTCGAAAAAGGTGAGAAAAAGCATATTTTTAAGGTCGTTAAAAATAAGTTGTTTTTACACTTCTCAAGTCTTTATTCTTTGATTTGGACAAAATTTTGCGTGCGTGTTCAGCAAATAATCCTAAGAGTTATCAATTGGGGGGACATTTGGTTCCTTATCCCGATCCAAAGATTTAAGAGGTGGAGTGATAAGTTTCAATACGTTTTGAGCAATCAGTAAGAGTTCCACCACAACCTTAATACCTCATTCCTAAGCTTATAAATAAGACCCTTGGGCTCATTAAATCGATATGAATATTTTAGAGATCCACTTGAGAACAATTTTTGGTAGTTTTATTTTGAGAGTTTTATTTATATTTGAGGGCAAATAATTGTATCTTTGTGGGAGGAATTTTATCAATATTATTTGTGAGACACAACATTTGTAAGTTTGTTTTATTAATGAAAATTAGTATTCATTCTTGCAATTTTATCACGTCTTCAATTATGCTAGCTTAATTTCTTTACTACGAATAGGTGAATTTATTGTAACACCCCGCACGCCCGGGGAGAGCGAACGGAGCGTTAATGCGATAAAATAAATCCAAATTCACAAGTGACAAGGTATAGAGAATCTAAGTCCCACAACAACAAAATCTCAATCTCTTCAAATTAAAACAACAAAATTCTCTCGAATAATAAAATAACTACCTCGAATAAAATGCTCTATACATCAATGAAATAATTAATACAATTCTTCCAACTTGTATTAAAATTCTTCCCAAATAATCCATGCTAAAATTAATCCCAATTGGTCCATAGCGCTCAAATCCACGCTAACCTGTCAACTAAAAGAAAATATGGGGAAGTACACAATACAACAGGAATATGCTCAACAATAATGTTAGCGAAGAACAAAGCGCAACAATACGAATACAAATATTCAAAATCAAATGCAAATCTCAATAGCATTTATCAATAAATCTCTCAACAACACATCAATGGGTCACCAGGCCTCACCACATCCGTATATGCTTTATCAAGCCATATCCTGGGAAACAGGAATTTTGGCAGGTGCCCAACATCCGTGCCATATTAAAATCTCATGAGAACGTGCTCATCAACAATATAATGATACCACATGAATCAAAATAATTTCAACAATTATTTTCTAGATTTCAATGAATTTATCAATTCAAATATGAGTTCAATTAACAAGAATTCAAAGAGAATGACACTCGTGATATTTAAGGAGCATATTGTGTAAAACCCCATACCTCAAACCACGATGAGAAACCAACGATCACATCCTCAAGATCAACACAAAAAATCTACAAAAGATCCTCCAAGAACCTCCAACAAAATTGTCCCAAGAACACCTCTAATCTAAGGTTGGAACTCACAAATCTCAAGGGCCAATGTGTATATAAAAAGAAGAGGAATATAAAATATATTTGCTGCCAAAAAGTTAAGCCAAAAGTAGGTTAAAAAGGTTGCCCATGACTCCCTTTTATAATGCAAATAAATGAAGAGTTGGAATCCAAAAGACTCCTTTAAATAAGGCAAAGAAATGAAGAGTTGGAAGTCAAAACAACTCCAAGAGTTAAAAACATTTTAAAATCCGTTTTAACTCCGATTTCAAAACCATTTGAAATTCTCGCCTTTAAAAATAATATTCAACATATTTGAGCAATAAAAATAATTTTATCTCAAAATTTATTTTTCCTCTTTATTTTGAAAATACCCCAAAAATTACGCGGTGTGACACCCCGACTAATTAAACACCGGGTAGCTACTCCTTTATAAAATTAATTCAAAATGCCAAGTTGGCTCAGTTAATAGCATCACTGTCGAAAACATTTTAAAGATTACTAACCACCTAGTATTTAAAAAGTAAGTGCCAAATTTTATTAAATCTGATTAACATGCAACAAAAGTAATGAAGAAATAAATAACACCATTCACTATACTGAAATGAAATGAATAACCATCACAATAGAGTAAATAAAGTCTGGAGGAAACCCCTCACTACAATCCCATAACTGAAATGAATAAACTGAAACAATACATACTGAAGTCTGAAAACTGAAATGTAAAAGATGCTCTAAATGGAAATGGGCAACATGCCCTACAACTGATAGATAGTGACTCTGGAATCCAAAGAATAGAAGCGTCTATGAACAAATCCCTGTAGCTTCCACAAACAGCTACAGCTCGTCACCTGAATGAGAATCCTATGCTTGGTGTCCTTGTGGATGGGCACCTAAAATGGTTTTACAAAAATATATATTTGGAAGCAAATGGGTCAGAGCCCGAAAGTGGAAGTCATTTTAAAAACCTGCAAGTGCTTTAAAAACATTTAAAACATTAAATGCAAAGTACATGTTAGGACGTGCACTCACATTAAATTCTCACCTCTCGACTAACTGTGCACTCCTAACGTAAGTACCCATCTATAACTACCCTTTCCACTAGCTAAGTGACAACGTAAACTAGCTAGACAACCAAAGGTTCTACCCATTTTACTCGGTTAATTTAACATAACAACGCTCGTAATTTAATAGAGGTTTCACGTAAACTTAGTTATTAAGTATGCCATTGATATAACTATCAGCTAACTCATTATATATCTCGAAACAACGCCGTAATATATTTACAACATTAACATGAGGATTCCCATTAATTAAATGTATATTATTCACATCATAAATATACGATACAAGCACCCCGCAATCTAAGCTGTAGTGCACACATACTCTGCTATCCATCCCGGTACATCACGTACATAAGGATCACATATTCCGAATCTCTCAGGAATAGTTCAGATAACACAAATCACAAATAGTGGAGGCGAACACAGTCACCATCACATGGGTCACGCACATACCTACGCTCCCATGGTCAGCGGACTTATTAATATCACAATAAGTCTTTCTATGACCTATGTTCATCAAGGTACCAGTCTATATCCCCCCCGTAGGCACACAAGGATTAGAGGGTCCTAAGCGAACGCAACCTCCCGTGATAGCAAGTATGGTAGGTATGTCATACAAACAATCCATATACCAATACTAAGTAAACACACATCTTAGTAATACCGTATTATATTCATAGTACATTTTGCACTCTCGTACTAATTATAATTATCACAACTTATTTTATTTCGGTTCATAATTATACGTGCCATAATTTATCCTCACATCGTAGTAGACACTCACGTCTCAACCCAAACGGTTCATTGAATATAACTCTCGTGTATGGTTTACTCATCTCAATAACCCAAAAGTCCCAAATCAATCACTATATCATCAAAGGGATGCTAACTCTACCCTTGAACCATCTCCCGGAACTCCAAAAGTCAAAACAGTCCAAAAAGGGGCAAACTGCCAACTCGTTAGAAGTCTCGTTCGAACGAGGCTTCGAACGAGTTTGGACTGTCAGGTCGTTAGAAGTCTCGTTCGAACGAGACTGTTCGAACGAGGTCCCAGTTCGTTCGAACGAACTGACCCTTCTAACGATATCTCGTTCGAACGAGATATCGAACGAAAATCCTACTCGTTAATAACGACTGGTCAACTCGTTAGAAGCTCGTTCGAACGAGCTCGTTCGAACGACCTGGGGGCTGCTTCTAACGAGATGCCAGTTTCGGCCCAGATTTTTCCCCAATTCGTTTTTCACCATTTATAACATTACTAATCTCTCCCAAAGTCCATCCTAACAACGTTTTAGGGTCTATAATCAATACTAAACATATATAGTCACATCCTAACATGTTTCTAAGGGATCAATCCATCCAAATATTAATTTAATTTACACCTTTCTACACTTTGTCCAATTATCTCAAGAACATGAACCCTAACTACATATCATCATCAAATCCCAGAATTTAATTCGTTTTCTTTCCTTCTAATCACAATTATAATAAGGGAAATCATTTACCTATCATACTACATGCAATTCTCTTCACAATTTTTAAGTTCTAAACCTCAAACTACATGGGTTTTCATTATCTTCCAAGAACAGTTGAAATTTATCAATTTCTAACATGGAGGAAACATTCTACGAATTTAAATGCGATTAAAACACTTGCCTTGGTTTGATTTCTGGTTTGGTGTAGGTTTGGTGAAGATTCTGCAGAGTTTCTTCTCTCCCAAGCTCTATCTCCAATGGTGGCTCAAGGTGGCTAGGGTTTTGATTTGGGGAAACTTAGAAAACCTAAATGACAACCTACGTAGCCTTCTAGGTTAATATGGGTTGTCTAATGGGCTTAATGGGTTAATATCCACATCAGATTTAATCTCTAATTTTCGTCACTTTTAATTCCTCAAAATGTAAAATTACCAAAATACCCTTTAAGTTACCGGTATGGCCTAAAAATACCCCGGGACCCAAACTATACCCCCGGCTAGTGTTTTCTGACTATCTCGACCCTTCCGGACGCGTTGGCGCGCTCAAAACGACCATACGGATTATCGATTTTAAATTCACTTTTTATTAATAAAATATTATACCGTGACGCGGCGGTCCCACGTGTCTCAACAAAATTTCCAAATTGCCGTATATAAATCCCACGACAAATTTTATAATACCAAATACATATATAATCATATATGCACATAATCAAATACCAATTCGCATCACATCAGTATTTATAACCCGGATTAATTTCCAATTAATACGCATTTAATTAATTAATCCCAAAAATAAATATAGTCAAAAGTACGGGGTATTACATACTCCCCCCCTAATAACTGAATTTCGTCCCGAAATTCGAAACTAGAAAGTACCTGCTAGAAACATCTCTGGATAACGTTCGCGCATCTCATCCTCGCGCTCCCATGTGGACTCCTTGACATTGTGATGTCGCCACTGAACACGTACTAACGGGACTATCTTTGACCGCAGTTTCCTCTCGCTTCGGTCCAAAATAGCAATTGGCCCCTCCTCATAAGAGCTATCCGGCTGGAGATCGATGTCCTCCACAGCAATGTGAGAATGAGCCAAATCATCCCTAAGGTATTTCCTCAGCGAGGAAATATGGAACACGTCGTGAATCCGATGCAAATGCTCCGGTAACCCGAGTCTATACGCAACCGGTCCGATCCGCTCAATAATAGGAAACGGCCCCACATACCTTGGTGCCAACTTCCCCTTCTTCCCGAATCGCATAATCCCCTTCATCGGAGAAACCCTGAGAAAAACTTGGTCCCCCACTTGGAACTCCCTGAAAAATCTCTTCGCATCAGCATAACTCTTCTGCCTGTCTTGAGCTACCCGAATGCGACTCCGAATCAACTCAATCCTTGCCGAAGTATCCTGAATTACTTCCGGCCCAAGTAGTTTGTTGTCCCCCACTTCCAACCAACATGCTGGGGAACGACAAGGCCTACCGTACAATGCCTCAAACGGAGCCATGCCAATCGTGAACTGATAGGAGTTGTTGTAAGCAAACTCCACCAGTGGAAGGTACTGCTCCCATCCACCCCCGAAGTCAAAAATACACATGCGTAGCATGTCTTCCAACATCTGATTGGTGCGCTCGGTCTGCCCATCAGTCTGCGGATGATAAGCCGTACTCAACCGCAATTCCGTGCCCATGGCCTCCTGGAAACTCTCCCAAAACCTCGAAACAAATATCTTGTCTCTGTCAGACACGATATTTAGGGGCACACCGTGAAGTCTCACAATCTCTGAAATGAAGAGTTGGGCATACTGACCCGCAGTGTAATCAGTCCTAACGGGTAAAAAGTGAGCGACCTTGGACAATCTGTCCACAATTACCCAAACGGAGTCGTGACCCCTCTGCGACGTAGGCAACCCCGTGATAAAGTCCATGGATATGCTCTCCCACATCCACACCGGAACCTCCAATGGCTGTAGCAATCCTGTTGGTCTCTGATGATCCACTTTTACAAGCTGACAAGTGGCGCATTTCGAGACAAACTCTGCGATATCTCTCTTCATACCGCTCCACCAATACTGCCGTCTCATATCTTGGTACATTTTGTCCCCTCCGGGATGTACCGCGAACCGTGAGCCGTGCGACTCTGCCATCACATCGTGTCGCAGTTCCTCTCCTTCCGGAACTACCAATCTCCCATTGAAGCGTAATCCCCCGTCTGAGCTAACGGTATAGGATTCAGCTCCCTCAGCGAGTAATCGAACTATCTGCTCCTGACAGAACGAATCATTTGCCTGTGCCCGTACAACCTTCGTGACAATCTGCGGTGTAACGGTCATCACAGCCATGAAAGATCGGGCCACTGCATCCTGGTGTCCCAATTCCTTCCACTTCGCTTTCCACACCTCTGCCACCTCATCTGCTGGCCTGCGGCTCAACGCGTCTGCTACCACGTTAGCCTTACCCGGGTGGTACTGAATGTCGAACTGGTAGTCTTTCACAAATTCAAGCCACCTACGCTGCCGCATATTTAATTCCTTCTGCGTGAACAGATACTGTAGTGACTTGTGGTCCGTGAACAGCTGAAACTTCTCCCCCAAAAGATAGTGCCTCCAAATCCGTAAGGCAAATACTACTGCTGCCAATTCCAAATCATGCGTGGGGTAATTCTTCTCATGAGGCTTAAGCTTACGGGAAGCATAAGCTATGGCCTGTCTCTCCTGCTGCAAAACACCTCCAAGTCCTTGCAAAGACGCATCGGTGTAAACCAAATACTCAACTCCCGGTCTCGGCAATGCTAACACAGGTGCTGAGGTCAATTTGTCCTTCAACTCATCGAATGCCAACTGACAGGCATCACTCCAGATATATGGCACACCCTTACGAGTAAGATGTGTCAAAGGACCTGCTATCTCTGAGAAACCCCGAATAAACCTCCTGTAGTATCCTGCTAGGCCCAAGAAACTACGAATCTCCGTTGGTGTCGTGGGCTGTCCCCACTCCCTCACCGCTGACACCTTCCCCGGATCGACAGATATTCCCTGGTCGGAAATAATGTGACCCAAGAACTGGACTTCCTTCAGCCAAAACCCGCACTTCTCATATTTTGCATACAACTCGTTCTGACGAAGTGTCTGCAAAACTTGCCTCAAATGCTCGGCGTGCTCCTCCTCTGTCTGAGAGTAAACCAGAATATCATCAATGAAGACAATGACAAATTGATCTAGGAAATCTCTGAACACCCTATTCATCAAGTCCATAAACACTGCTGGAGCGTTGGTCAAGCCGAAAGGCATAACCCGAAACTCATAAGAACCATATCTCGACAAGAACGCAGTCTTCGAGACATCCTCCTCCCTGATACGCAACTGATGGTATCTCGACCTCAAGTCAATCTTCGAGAAGAAAGAAGCTCCTCTCAACTGGTCGAATAAGTCATCGATTCGAGGCAACGGATACTTATTCCGTATCGTGACCTTATTCAACTCTCGGTAGTCCACGCACAATCTCAGTGAACCATCCCTCTTCTTCACAAACAAAACTGGAGCGCCCCAAGGTGAGGTACTCCTGCGAATAAAGCCCTGCCCTAACAGCTGCTCTATCTGATCCCGTAACTCTCGCATCTCAGCTGGAGCCATACGGTACGGTGCACGTGCTATAGGTCTCGTACCCGGTAGCAGATCAATAACGAAGTCTATCTCTCGACTGGGTGGTAAGCCTGGTATCTCCTGAAACACATCCGAATACTCCCTGACAACCGGGATCGAATCTAAAGGAATCACAACCTCCTTAGAGGTCTCCTCCTCTATGTAATACAGATGAGCGGTCGATCCTCCCTCTGGGCGAGGCATCGCCACTATAAACATCTCCTGCCCCGGAATGGAAAAAACAATGCTCCCGCTGAAGCAATCAATCATGGCCCTATATGCTACGAGCCAATCCATCCCGATGATCACATCGTGAACATGCATGTCTAACACTAACATGTCCGCAGGCAATACCAAACCACCAACCTCTACCCCGACTCCCCGGCATATAAAGAAAATAAGTGACCCATTCCCTAATGGTGAGTCGACACACGTCACTGTGCTCTCTGCCGTAGCTAACAATCCTAAAGCTTTCGCGAAGTGTGTAGCTATAAAACAATGTGTAGCACCCGTATCAAATAACACCCGACCCATAGTGCCATGGATAGGAAACGTACCCTCGATCGCGGGCGGTGCCTGTGGAACTGCAGCCTGGTGAACGTTGTAGACACGTCCATACTGTAGTTGCCCCTGTTGAGCTGGGACCGCTGGAATGGGTGGCAATGCTGCCATCTGTGGCGGTGCGGGAAGAGCGGCGGGAAACATAGGTCTCTGTGGCTCCTGGCGAGCACCCTGCTGCTGCTGCTGTGGGGCCCTGCCCCTATCAGGACAATCCTGCTTCTTATGGCCAGTCTTGCCACAAGTAAAGCACTTCCCTGGGAAGTTTCCTCCCCTCTGCCCCTGCTGTCCCCGGCCCTGGTGGCCGTTACCATTCCTCCCTTGGCCCTGCTGGCCCTGATGGAACTGCTGCCCATTCTGTCCCTGTTGGCCCTGCTGGCCGTTTGGACCCTGATGGCCCTGGCGGAAACCTCCCTGTCCCTGCCTGTAGTTCCCTGACCGGAACCTCTTGTTATCCCCCTGCTGGGTACCCTGCTCAGTCTGTCTCTGCCCCTGACCGGTTTGTGCCCCGCTGGCACCATGTCCTCCAGTCCTGCCCTGATGGCTAGACTCTCCCGACCGCTTGCCCTCGGCCATGTGAAAACGGTGGTCCTGGCAGTGCAGTAATGCAGCGTTAACCACATCAGAATACGTGGCCAACGATAGGTTCCCTAGCAGATGCTGACGGATCCTCCAATTCAACCCGTCGGTGAACTTCTCTATCTTCTTCTTCTCTGTTGGAATCTCGTCTGGAACGATATTCAACAAGTTAGTGAACTCGGCCTCATACTCGGCCACTGTCTTGCCCTCCTGCTTCAAACTCATCAGCTTCCTCCTCATCTCTGTATGAACTGCAGACGGAAAGTACTTGCGGTCGAACCGCACCCAGAACTCCTGAATGGTGAGGGTATCCCTCTCCTCCGCGGTGGTAATAGACTCCCACCACTGTAGCGCAGATCCAACTAGCTTGAAAGTAGCTAGCACCTGTTTCTGAACATCAGTGCACTCATGCATCCTCAAATGCCTCTGCATGTCCTTCCTCCATTGGCTCGAGATAACCACATCTGAGCTTCCAGCAAACTCTGGTGGATGCGCTTTCTGAAAAGCGTCACGTACACGCTCCCAAGCAGACGGGAATGCATTAACCTGTACTGGCGCGGCAGCCGGCGCCTGCGGTGGTGCCTGCTAAATCACGGCAATCGCGGCATTTACCGCTTGGGCTACTATAGCAGCAACCTCAGCGGCGTTCAACATGCCCTGAACTGGAGCGGGCTGTGGTTCGGGCGTAGCATTCCTGGGAACTCGTCGTGCACGTCGTGGAGGCATCTGAAATAAGAACAAAGTTTATAAGTTCACGGTTTATAAACTTAAAATAGCTGAAGAACGAAGCATACACAAAAGAATACAACAGTCCTAAAATATAGGGCTCTATATCAAAGAAACGTAGCGGAAACATAATAGCCGTACAGATCCTAAAGGACACTAGAACCTGATGCTCTGATACCACCTGTGACACCCCGACTAATTAAACACCGGGTAGCTACTCCTTTATAAAATTAATTCAAAATGCCAAGTTGGCTCAGTTAATAGCATCACTGTCGAAAACATTTTAAAGATTACTAACCACCTAGTATTTAAAAAGTAAGTGCCAAATTTTATTAAATCTGATTAACATGCAACAAAAGTAATGAAGAAATAAATAACACCATTCACTATACTGAAATGAAATGAATAACCATCACAATAGAGTAAATAAAGTCTGGAGGAAACCCCTCACTACAATCCCATAACTGAAATGAATAAACTGAAACAATACATACTGAAGTCTGAAAACTGAAATGTAAAAGATGCTCTAAATGGAAATGGGCAACATGCCCTACAACTGATAGATAGTGACTCTGGAATCCAAAGAATAGAAGCGTCTATGAACAAATCCCTGTAGCTTCCACAAACAGCTACAGCTCGTCACCTGAATGAGAATCCTATGCTTGGTGTCCTTGTGGCTGGGCACCTAAAATGGTTTTACAAAAATATATATTTGGAAGCAAATGGGTCAGAGCCCGAAAGTGGAAGTCATTTTAAAAACCTGCAAGTGCTTTAAAAACATTTAAAACATTAAATGCAAAGTACATGTTAGGACGTGCACTCACATTAAATTCTCACCTCTCGACTAACTGTGCACTCCTAACGTAAGTACCCATCTATAACTACCCTTTCCACTAGCTAAGTGACAACGTAAACTAGCTAGACAACCAAAGGTTCTACCCATTTTACTCGGTTAATTTAACATAACAACGCTCGTAATTTAATAGAGGTTTCACGTAAACTTAGTTATTAAGTATGCCATTGATATAACTATCAGCTAACTCATTATATATCTCGAAACAACGCCGTAATATATTTACAACATTAACATGAGGATTCCCATTAATTAAATGTATATTATTCACATCATAAATATACGATACAAGCACCCCGCAATCTAAGCTGTAGTGCACACATACTCTGCTATCCATCCCGGTACATCACGTACATAAGGATCACATATTCCGAATCTCTCAGGAATAGTTCAGATAACACAAATCACAAATAGTGGAGGCGAACACAGTCACCATCACATGGGTCACGCACATACCTACGCTCCCATGGTCAGCGGACTTATTAATATCACAATAAGTCTTTCTATGACCTATGTTCATCAAGGTACCAGTCTATATCCCCCCCGTAGGCACACAAGGATTAGAGGGTCCTAAGCGAACGCAACCTCCCGTGATAGCAAGTATGGTAGGTATGTCATACAAACAATCCATATACCAATACTAAGTAAACACACATCTTAGTAATACCGTATTATATTCGTAGTACATTTTGCACTCTCGTACTAATTATAATTATCACAACTTATTTTATTTCGGTTCATAATTATACGTGCCATAATTTATCCTCACATCGTAGTAGACACTCACGTCTCAACCCAAACGGTTCATTGAATATAACTCTCGTGTATGGTTTACTCATCTCAATAACCCAAAAGTCCCAAATCAATCACTATATCATCAAAGGGATGCTAACTCTACCCTTGAACCATCTCCCGGAACTCCAAAAGTCAAAACAGTCCAAAAAGGGGCAAACTGCCAACTCGTTAGAAGTCTCGTTCGAACGAGGCTTCGAACGAGTTTGGACTGTCAGGTCGTTAGAAGTCTCGTTCGAACGAGACTGTTCGAACGAGGTCCCAGTTCGTTCGAACGAACTGACCCTTCTAACGATATCTCGTTCGAACGAGATATCGAACGAAAATCCTACTCGTTAATAACGACTGGTCAACTCGTTAGAAGCTCGTTCGAACGAGCTCGTTCGAACGACCTGGGGGCTGCTTCTAACGAGATGCCAGTTTCGGCCCAGATTTTTCCCCAATTCGTTTTTCACCATTTATAACATTACTAATCTCTCCCAAAGTCCATCCTAACAACGTTTTAGGGTCTATAATCAATACTAAACATATATAGTCACATCCTAACATGTTTCTAAGGGATCAATCCATCCAAATATTAATTTAATTTACACCTTTCTACACTTTGTCCAATTATTTCAAGAACATGAACCCTAACTACATATCATCATCAAATCCCAGAATTTAATTCGTTTTCTTTCCTTCTAATCACAATTATAATAAGGGAAATCATTTACCTATCATACTACATGCAATTCTCTTCACAATTTTTAAGTTCTAAACCTCAAACTACATGGGTTTTCATTATCTTCCAAGAACAGTTGAAATTTATCAATTTCTAACATGGAGGAAACATTCTACGAATTTAAATGCGATTAAAACACTTGCCTTGGTTTGATTTCTGGTTTGGTGTAGGTTTGGTGAAGATTCTGCAGAGTTTCTTCTCTCCCAAGCTCTATCTCCAATGGTGGCTCAAGGTGGCTAGGGTTTTGATTTGGGGAAACTTAGAAAACCTAAATGACAACCTACGTAGCCTTCTAGGTTAATATGGGTTGTCTAATGGGCTTAATGGGTTAATATCCACATCAGATTTAATCTCTAATTTTCGTCACTTTTAATTCCTCAAAATGTAAAATTACCAAAATACCCTTTAAGTTACCGGTATGGCCTAAAAATACCCCGGGACCCAAACTATACCCCCGGCTAGTGTTTTCTGACTATCTCGACCCTTCCGGACGCGTTGGCGCGCTCAAAACGACCATACGGATTATCAATTTTAAATTCACTTTTTATTAATAAAATATTATACCGTGACGCGGCGGTCCCACGTGTCTCAACAAAATTTCCAAATTGCCGTATATAAATCCCACGACAAATTTTATAATACCAAATACATATATAATCATATATGCACATAATCAAATACCAATTCGCATCACATCAGTATTTATAACCCGGATTAATTTCCAATTAATACGCATTTAATTAATTAATCCCAAAAATAAATATAGTCAAAAGTACGGGGTATTACACGCGGGTTGTTACACTTCCCCACTAACAATGGAATTTCGCCCTCGAAATTCGCCGAATGCCTAACTCTCAAAATCAGGCCACTATACTAACTCCAAAAATAATCTCGTCTCCAAAAATAATTCCTCAAATCTAATCTAGATGCCTATCACGAATATCACCTAAAATTTTCTATCTCCAAAATTTGCTAACCACACAATGAACCCAAAACTCAAGCCCCGAGGGTTTCCGTATACCTAAGCTCTGATACCATTTGTAACACCCCTCCCGCCCGGGGAGAGCGAATGGAGCGTTAATGCGATAAAATAAATCCAAATCCACAAGTGACAAGGTATAGAGCATCTAAGTCCCACAACAACAAAATCTCAATCTCTTCAAATTAAAACAACAAAATTCTCTCGAATAATAAAATAACTACCTCGAATAAAATGCTCTATACATCAATGAAATAATTAATACAATTCTTCCAACTTGTATTAAAATTCTTCCCAAATAATCCATGCTAAAATTAATCCCAATTGGTCCATAGCGCTCAAATCCACGCTAACTTGTCAACTAAAAGAAAATATGGGGAAGAACACAATACGACAGGAATATGCTCAACAATAATGTTAGCGAAGAACAAAGCGCAACAATAAGAATACAAATATTCAAAATCAAATTCAAATCTCAATAGAATTTGTCAATAAATCTCTCAACAACACATCAATGGGTCACCAGGCCTCACCACATCCGTATATGCTTTACCAAGCCATATCCTGGGAAACAGGAATTTTGGCGGGTGTCCAACATCCGTGCCATATTAAAATCTCATGACAACGTGCTCATCAACAATATAATGATACCACATGAATCAAAATAATTTCAACAATTATTTTCTAGATTTCAATGAATTTATCAATTCAAATATGAGTTCAATTAACAAGAATTCAAAGAGAATGACACTCGCGAGATTTAAGGAGCATATTGTGTAAAACCCCATACCTCAAACCATGATGAGAAACCAACGATCACATCCTCAAGATAAACACAAAAGATCTACAAAAGCTCCTCCAAGAACCTCCAACAAAATAGTCCCAAGAACACCTCTAATCTAAGGTTGGAACTCACAAATCTCAAGGGCCAATGTGTATATAAAAAGAAGAAGAATATAAAATATATTTGCTGCCAAAAAGTTAAGCGAAAAGTAGGTTAAAAAGGTTTCCCATGACTCCCTTTTATAATGCAAATAAATGAAGAGTTGGAATCCAAAAGACTCCTTTAAATAAGGCAAAGAAATGAAGAGTTGGAAGTCAAAACAACTCCAAGAGTTAAAAACATTTTAAAATCCGTTTTAACTCCGATTTCAAAACCATTTGAAATTCTCGCCTTTAAAAATAATATTCAACATATTTGAGCAATAAAAATAATTTTATCTCAAAATTTATTTTTCCTCTTTATTTTTAAAATACCCCAAAAATTACGCGGGTTGTTACACTTCCCCACTAACAATGGAATTTCGCCCTCGAAATTCGCCGAATGCCTAACTCTCAAAATCAGGCCACTATACTAACTCCAAAAATAATCTCGTCTCCAAAAATAATTCCTCAAATCTAATCTAGATGCCTATCACGAATATCACCTAAAATTTTCTATCTCCAAAATTTGCTAACCACACAATGAACCCAAAACTCAAGCCCCGAGGGTTTCCGTATACCTAAGCTCTGATACCATTTGTAACACCCCTCCCGCCCGGGGAGAGCGAATGGAGCGTTAATGCGATAAAATAAATCCAAATCCACAAGTGACAAGGTATAGAGCATCTAAGTCCCACAACAACAAAATCTCAATCTCTTCAAATTAAAACAACAAAATTCTCTCGAATAATAAAATAACTACCTCGAATAAAATGCTCTATACATCAATGAAATAATTAATACAATTCTTCCAACTTGTATTAAAATTCTTCCCAAATAATCCATGCTAAAATTAATCCCAATTGGTCCATAGCGCTCAAATCCACGCTAACCTGTCAACTAAAAGAAAATATGGGGAAGAACACAATACGACAGGAATATGCTCAACAATAATGTTAGCGAAGAACAAAGCGCAACAATAAGAATACAAAAACATAAGGCAAAGAAATGAAGAGTTGGAAGTCAAAACAACTCCAAGAGTTAAAAACATTTAAAAATCATTTTAAAATCCGTTTTAACTCCGAATTCGAAACCATTTGAAATTCTTGCCATTAAAAATAATATTCAACATATTTGAGCAATAAAAATAATTTTATCTCAAAATTTATTTTTCCTCTTTATTTTGAAAATACCCCAAAAATTACGTGGGTTGTTACATTTATCATGTTCGATTAATATTGTGCGTTATTTAAATTCGTCTTTGTTCCCGATATGTTCTAAAGGTTTTAAAAATTCGGTATTGATTTAAAATAACACAAGAGTGTGTTTTAAACTTTCGAATTTGTTTAAAAAAATCATAATGTTATTTTTAAGGGTGAGTACTTTTTGATGGATTATTCTTGCACTCAATTGTTTTGATAGTCCATGCTTAAAGACTATACTTTGAAATTTAAAAGTGAACTTTTAAGGGAATAGGGATTTTAGCCGTCTAAATTTGGAGACGTTAAATTTTAGCGTGAATGTAACTGTCTCATTTTCCAAATTAAATACGATGAGAGTCAGTTTAATTTGAGTTATAAAATTGGGAATGACGTGTTTAAATTTTTGCATAGTATTAGTTAAACATGATAACTGGATCAAATTTCCTTGTTTCTCACACAGTAGTTTATATCTTTCATAGTTGCATTTTTTAATAGTGTTAGCTTAGTTTAATAGTGCATATCTTCTCTGCACCCATTTTGTCTAGTTGGACAGTCACAATTATTTGGAACGAAAAAATTGATAAATCTCCATGGGTTTGACCCGTACTTGCACTCGCTATTCTATAATATCCTTTTCACTTGCAGTATTTTATAAATTGACAACAAAGAGGTTGAGGCCCATGGCATGACTAGGTTAATGATACCTAGAATAAGGATACGAAGCATGAGAAGTCTAAGGTTAGAAAAATATATTCCACAGTCAATGACGGAGAACCATGGGAGAATTAGCCGTGGGGAGAAGTCGGGGAGTTGATACCCATGGTAAATTGAGCCATAGGTCATTGAGGGATCTTAGGGGTTGGGAAACACTATTCTTTTCTTTCCTTATATGATCATAATGAAAAATTATTATTCTCTATTTTACCAATTACATTGTATCGTTTGTATATATGTTGCCTTTATAAATACCAACTTTAGCAGTTAGATGAGAACCTTTGAGTTAACCCTTGCTGAGAAATTAGAGATCACCCATAATATATTCTTTGTTTCCTTAGGTTATGAGTTGGGGACACTGTTACATATCACGACATTCATCGAGATCGAAAGTTATTTTGCCTAGTGCCTCAGGAGTGTTTAGATATATTTCACACTTTGTTGTACTAACTTTTCCTTTACAATTTATATTGATAATTATATGACAAAGAACTAATTCTCTAGCATGTACTAGATACTATTATGGCAATAATGAAATGGACATATCTAGTTGATCATTCTCTTCTTATGGTGCAATATTATTCTGATGAACTATTAAATTTACGAACTCTGATGTGGAAGCTAAGGCCTTTCCCAGGCTGCGGCAGGGTAAGAATTTACCTATCATCCTTAAACTTCAAGTCTCTGAGAGATCTTAGTGACATACTAGGGTAGCCCGTTGGACATTACATTGCATTGGAAAATACCTTATGTGAAAGGTTTGGTAGGTGTACGTCGGTAACTCGTTTTTCATCACTTGTCCCAAGGTGGTTTAACTTACCCTCCTATATCAGTAGGATCATTATAACTATTATCAGGATAAAGTCCCTATGATTGGAAGGAACAAGGACATTATATCTATTTATGGATTTTTTTTGGGTGTCACATTGAAAAACCCCTTAAGATATTTAGAGGGAGTGATGAGAAGCACCCTTAGGGTCAGGGACACTTGGGAAATCAGGGCCAATGGTATTAGGGCCATATAGGGTACAGACAGGGATAACAAGGGAAGGATAGACCCCAGGTATGGGGTCAGCAGGTTCATCGTTATGACCGTCCTATCAGGAGGCCATGTTTTACTTGTGGAGAGATGAGTAACTCCTTTAGGGGGTTACCAAACGGCTTTCAGGCTATGTAGGGTATGTTTTAGTATAGGAAACCTCAGGGATATTAGCAGGCTCTTCCAACCCTATAGAATTTTAGGCATTTCCACCATCACCATAGTGTCCATCATTGCCACCATCGCGAGATCAGGCTCAGGGACACCCACAACTCTACTATGGGCGTATATTCAACGTATACTGGTCGGACCATCCTAACCTTAGGCTGTTGATGGTACAATTTACGTTTATGATAGTTATGCACAAGTCCTTTTTCAAACGTCAACATCACACTCGTTTGCTAGTTATATGTGTAGCTATACTTGAGGATAATTAAATATTGCTACCAATGTATCTATGCATGTGGATACCCTACTGGGTAGGGGTTCTACCTTCGTTGGGGATCGATATACTCGGAATAAAAATTTTGCCATATGGAACTTCGATTAATCAAACATAGGAAGTGGTAAAACGAAAATCTAGGTCTGAAGAACAAACCTAGGGTTTAGAACACAATACCTTAGCATATACGATTGTAATCCGATGGGGGAGAAAATTATTTGTTGTAGATGTAAAGATGCCTATTTATGGATCTATAAATCCTTTCTTAAACTTTCTGAACACTAGAATCTTCTATTTTATGATCCTAACCAAAGTCATATAGGTGCGTGGACACCTTTTCAAATGAAAAACTTTGACAGTACTTGAGATATAGCGATCTCTCTCTATACCCATCCACTAAAAACATAAATAATGTTTTCTCTCACCCCTCTCTTACCCCAATATTGAATAATAATGATTAAAACCCCATCCTACACCTTTATGTACAAGTACAAAAGGTGGGGTTTGGATAACGGGGTTTCTTGAGAGTATTGTCTTGACTACTTAGGTATATAGACTAGATTAGGGACCAAAGACATATAATTAAATTAGATACGAATAAATACTCAAAAATCCTAAATTACATTTACCATAATTTTATTTCCTTTCTTGATTTAATCATAATTAATTTCACTAAATAATTATGATCGCACTCCAATTTAATTATCTCATAATTCACTCAGATATAATGAGGTCATATTTGGAAAGTTGGTTATAGTACATAATGTGATTTCCTGCGTTAAACTTCCGATACTCGCTTGGTCAAATAAATTTTTCGCGAATTGACTTTGTCTAGCATCTAATCAATTCCTTGATTCTCAAACTTTAATTATTTTTCTATTCCACCAGATTACAAATAATTTGTTGGTAAAGTATACTCCGGGAATTTTTTTTATGTCAAGGGGGTATCGCAATCCAAGCTATTCGAGGATGTAAATTCCTCCAAATTAAGATCTCAAACCTACTTACATGATTGAATCTCACCCCTAGAAATGAAAGATTGAATTGCACCCCTAGAAATGAGAGAAATGATCACATAAGATTTCGAATCCTCATAATTGTCGGGATTAAGAATCTCTGGATCCTTTTAAAATGGTATGATATTTCTCGAGTCTAATCAAGACAATAGTTAGACTCAAATCTTAGGGGTGGTCCTGTTCAAATCATTGCTGAGATGTACCGATTATAATTTTTTATTGAACTATCATAAAAGTTATCAAATGATTATATAGGTTCCTATGGATTGCGATAAACTTCTAAGATTTCATCATAATCATTTCAGTAGGATGTCAACCTCCTATATCGATTGTGAACTTTTTTAATAGTGCTAGAACCGAAATTTTAATCTCCTTATGATCAAATTGAAGCCAACACACTGGATTTATGCTAAGCATTATTGACACACACACACACACACACACACACACACACACACAGATATATATATATATATATATATATATATATATATATATATATATATATATATATATATATATATATATATATATATCTTGGTCATGAGTATGTAGCCACAATGCACGATCTCTCAAATGAGGTAATACTTGCGCTCAATGTTTTTTGACCTCTAGTGAGTCCCAGGTTCTTTTGAATTTACATCCTCACTTCTATTATCAAAATAAAGTCTAACAACCAATTGTATTAAAGAAGCCACTCCAAAATCACTTAGGAAGTTTCAGATCCAAACCTCCTTTGCTACTTTCGAAGATTAAACATACTTGTCTTCCATGGTCAAATAAATAATACATGAGTTCTTGATGCTCCTCCAACTTGTGGATCCACCTCCTAGGGTAAACACATTTCTGGAGGTCAATTTACTGGAATCCCTATCCGAATAAAAATCCGAATATGTGTACCCAATGGGTACATGACTTTCTAGAGTAGAAATCATCAAAGGTATCACTCTATAACATATTAATAGTATCAAACTAGGTGGTGAGATTTTAGAGTTTTGAACCTTTTACGGTGTTGGTTCCTTCATGGGAGTTGGAGTATATCCCTAGCCTCTTTTGACATCTCACACGTTGTAATATGACAAAATTCCTCCCATGTGACTAGAAAAAACAAAGCATGTACACCTTTAGAATTATATGGCGACAATTTATGCTCGGCATCAGTCAACGACTCAACAAGTTTTAAATTAATGACTTCTCCCTCTCTCGTGACTAGTGGAGACCACCCATTTTCAACCGCTAACCACACACGTTCATTTATAGCCTTAAGTGCAAATTTATTACTCATTTTACGGTAAGCCTAGTTCGACCCGTCAAACATAGATGTTTTAAAGCCATCAAACATTTTAAAATTCATACTTATAGAAACAAGGGATCACTCATACGATAACCTAGTGTTCTAGCTTTGATACCAATTTGAGAAGGCCCAATGAGTATGTGCTTTAGGAAAAGATAATCTTTTTAAAATTTTCTCAATTTTATTATGCACCAAATATGTGAAACAATTTAATTGACCAAATTATATCTTCTTAATCCTAAACATGCATCTAATGAGATTAAGAAGATAAAGTAAAGAAATATCACAAAGCCGATGTACAAGGAAAACACTAAGGAAAAAACCTTGGATGGCCTAGGATAGACAATCACTATGATATGATTTCACAACACATAAACAATAAACTTACACAACAACTCGATCCACGGTACAATGTAGGAGTCAACTTATATGAGGTTCGAAATACATGAGTCCACGTGTGCCTCGATATATTCCAATACATCCTCAAGAACTGTCTACGATTAGGCACACAGAGTCCAGAGTATTTTCACTGTAATCAGCACGCACGAAGTCCATCCCACAAACACAGTTCTTCTATTGATAGACGAATCAAACCAGTGGTGCAAACCAAGATCTCTATGACATAAGGATTATGTAAACTCGGATCTTGAAACAGGGAGGATGTTTATGTTTAGCTTTGGAAAACATTTGTAAGAAAATTACAGAAAACATATATCTTTTCTTTATGTTCTATACACCTTTTTCTGAGTCAAAGGCACCTTAAATAATAATACACAATTTTTAAGGCAGCGCGTCGTTCGAATGAAAAACAATATGTCATTTTAACAAAATAAGTATCATCTTAGAACGAGAAACAAACGTTGTTTGAACGGGAATAGAAACTCGTTTGAACGGTGTTTAAATTCGTTCGAACAGATAAAGTGCAAGACTTTGTTCATACGACTCTAAACTCGATTTAACTCAAAAAAGATTATTTTTGAAATAATTATTAAGTAATAGATAACATCCTTACGAAAAATTCCAATAACAATAAACCATTATGCATTCATACTTGAGAGAATCTCAAAAATTCATGTGAATACATAAAATGTCGCATGATCTATTTTTAAAGTTTGACCGCTACGTATTCATCACGATATCATAGTCTTAATCGAATCGCGACACCTAAAGACTATCCTATGACTTAAAGAGGTTTTTATCCGAAATAATGCCAAAAAATACAAATTGACACTATTTGGAAAATTGTCCTTGCATTATCTCTCCTTAGGGTCTCTACCATAGCCTATATATACCCAAGGATCCATTTTCCTCAAAAAAGTTGTCACCCTTGGGACTAAAAAAATCCTAATTTGTATTTGTGAGAAAGAGAGACAAAGGAAAGAAAAGGTGAGAAAAGAAGGTGATCGCAAAGGAACAACCCACAACATTTTCATGGCTGTTCATATCGATAATACGCTAGAAGATCGTGAGGGGCATTGAGCTTTTATTATATATCACTCATCATCAAATACTGTTTGTGCTAAGATGTGATCAAACTAGAGAGATCGCGAAGGTAAACCCTAATTACACCTTGTAGGGTTTTACATATGTGGGATATTTTTGTAGTTCGATTTACACGCGTAATCAACAGACCCCCGAGGCAGTCGCTCCAATATGAGTTTCACACCAGAAACAACTTAAATGAGGGTTATTCACTAGAGTAAGGCAGCAGAGGGGTACGGTTCACCAGAGCAAGGCGGTAAAAGTCTACTATTCAACTGAGTTGGTCCAATAAGTCAAGGTATTTTGCCTCACCCTCTTATTCCTTATTCAAACTCTAGTTTTTTACGCCTTTATTGATTGAGATGTGCCCTTATTTGAAATATATAAAACATCCATAGAGTTCTACTAGTGATCTGAGATTTTGGGTTTCTGGGTTTTATGCCATGGTATGCTACTGTTCATCGAGGTTCTAGGCCTGAGAGATTTGGAGAATTAGTCTTAATGTTGTTCATTTTGTAAATTTATGATTTTAGGTGTTTTCTATTAGGATTATTGAAGTGAGATTGTATGGTCGTAGAATGGATTTTTGAGGATGTTGTTTATTGATATCACGATAATTATATAGGGTTTTGCCTTTGATCTTTGAGGATTCAAGTTGAGAGTAATTTATGATTTTAAGACATTATTTTTACTATAATTCTCTTGTTGTTGTTAACAAAGAATCCTAACTCTTTCCTTCGGGGCGGGGCCTAATAGAATAGGCCAAGAAGTCGGGAGGCAATATCATATTGTACCTTTGCTGAGTTACGAATTCGGTATTGAGGCCACGACATTCATTGTCCAGGATGAAGCATTATGTATATTTGAGTACCTCCTACTTAGTGCTTGAGGTCAACATGATTAGTCTAGGAAGACTGAGCCTAGCTTGACTATGTGTCTCAATATCATGGCAGAGCTCGACTAAAGTGTAGAGTTAACAACAAACCGTGGATCGCTCATCATGGATTTGGGCAAGAAAGCATTGATATGTATATTATTTTGTATATTTTATAGCCAAATGTATAGCTATTGAGTCCCAGTTTATTTTATTTAATGAGTTCGTATGATCATTTTATCAAAAATCGAAAAAAATGCAAGAATGATTGAATTTGAATTAAAAATGACAATTTTAAGTAAAAATGGGCACTTGGATAATTTTATAATATTCTTGTGCTAATTTGTGGAAAACGTTGCCTAGTGAAAATTTTGCAGGTAATGATGGAATTTGGTGCAAATCGATGATCAAATTGAAAAACGCGTGAAAATGTCATTTTTACGGTCATTCAAAAAAAGATATTTTACACTTATTAAGTAGTAAAAAATCAGGAATTTTAATTCTCCGATTTGGAAAAAATTTGGCATGCATGTTCAACAAACAATCCTAATAGTTATCAAGTGTGGGGGGGGGGGGGGGGGGGACATTCGGTGCCTTATCCCGATCCAAAGATTGAAGAGGTGGATTGATAAGTTTCAATATGTTCGACTAATCAGGAAGAGATCCACCACAACTCTAATACCCCATTCCTAAGCTTGTAAATAGGACCCTTGGGCTCATTATTTCGGTGTGAAGATTGTAGAGAGCCACTTGAGAACAATTTTTGGTAGTTTTATTTTGAGAGTTTTATTTATATTCGAGGGCTAAGAATTGTATCTTTTTGGGGGGGAATTTTGTCAAGATTATTTATGAGACACATCATATGTAAGTTTGTTTTATTAATGAAAATTACTATTCATTCTTGGAATTTTATCATGTCTTCAATTATGCTAGCTTATTTTCTTTACTAGGAATATGTGAAATTTATCATGTTTGATTAATATTGTGGGCGATTTAAATTCGTCTTTATTCCCGATATGTTCTAAAGGTTTTAAAAATTCAGTATTCATTTAAACACGAGAGTGTGTTTTAAACCTTCGGCTTTGTTTGAAAAAGTTATATGTTTATTTTTAAGTGCGAGTACTTTTTGATGGATTATTCCCGCACTTGATTGTTTTGATAGTCCACACTTAAAGACTATACTTTGAAATATAAAAGTGAACTTTTAAGGGAATAGGCATTTTAGTCGTCTAAATTTGGGGACGTTAAATTTTAATGTGAACATAACCATGTTATTTTACGAATTAAATACGACGAGAGTCGGTTTAATTTGGGTAATAAAATTGGGAATTATGAGTTTAAATTATTGCATAGTATTAGTTAACCGTGATAAATGGATCAAATGTCCTATTTTCACACACACTAGTTTATATCTTTCATAATCGCACTTTTTAATTGTGTTAGCTTTGTTTAATATTACGTATCTTTTCTACACCCATTTTGTCTAGTTAGACAGTCACAACTATTTTGAACGAAAAAATGATAAATCTCTGTGGGTTCGACCCATACTTACACTCGATATTCTATAATATCCCGTGCACTTGCGGTATTTTATAAATTGATAACAAGTTTTTGGCGCCGTTGCCGGGGATTTGTTCCATTTTTTTAAGAACTTGTGACTTTCGGAGTAGGTTTTTTTTTTTTTTTTTTTGCAATTTTTTTAAAGAAAATCATATTTAAGTTTGTTTAGTAAATGGCACTTTAAGCACTAATTGATCCTAAAATACATAATTTTTTTTTGAAAAAACTAAAAAAAAAAGGATTTTTTTCTATAAATTTCCAAAATCATTTTGTTAGTATTAGTTCATAAAAAAAATAATAATAAAAAAATTATGTGAACTCAATTTTTTTTCCAGAATAAAAAAAAAATTGTTTCATAAGTGTGATTGGTTATTTTTATTTTTGTGTTAAATACGCCAGTAGTGTGTGTGTTGTGTTCATTTTTTTTTCTTTATTTCTTTCTTAATTTTTTTATGTCATAGTTTACGTTTGGTATAGTTTCCTTTTTATATTTTTAGAAGCATGTTTAAAAAAAAAGATAAAAGGAGAAAACAAAACAAAAAAAAGAGCGAAAATGAAGAAAAATGAAGAAAAAGTGTGCAATGGTGCGCATATGTGAAGAAATTTTATGGAATGATCGAGGGCGAAAAGTAGCATCGCCTAGGAATGCTAATGGTTTTTTTCGGTTAGTCGGCTCGATACAAAAGCACTTACTACAACTACACTTGCGATACAAGTATAGCAGTAAGTCGCGTATCGTAAGAAATCCACAGGGAATGTCGTATATATTTTAATTGATTTATCACTTCAGGAATAAAAATACGAAAGGTGATCGGTTGTAAATGGTGAAAAAGGAAAATCAAGAAGTTAACTCTAAACATTATAAATACACGAGTCAGGATCACATTCGCATAGTTAGATTTTCGGTCCGAAAGGTATTTAACTCAGCATTTCAATTAAGCATAAGCATCACACAAAGAGGAATCGAATCCAAAGTTGCGAGGTTAAACATTTAACAGAAAATGATCACACATGGATTAAAATCGTATTATCACTATAAACACTAAGGTTGCATGACAAATAAAGTTAAACACATAATAATCCGACTTTAATACGTGAGGTTTTAATTAACGCAATTTTACACAAAATCTAACTTTCGGAGCTCAATACCCATTAATGGGGGAAACCCAACCCAACCCATTATCTACGGACTATGCATGGAAATAAACTATTTAAACATTAATTAAATTTAAGGAAAGCAATAAATAAGAACAATAAATGATTAACTAGGCATGGAAATGAAATACATGATGGAAATAAAGTAAAAAGAAAGGAAATACAATAAGGAAGGTGAATGAATAGTAAATATAACTTACAAAATGGGAAAAAACACCCATGGAA
Organism: Sambucus nigra; assembly: GCA_949130495.1. NCBI lineage: Eukaryota > Viridiplantae > Streptophyta > Magnoliopsida > Dipsacales > Adoxaceae > Sambucus > Sambucus nigra. Next base: position 341,972,366 of record OX422207.1, on the reverse strand, counting down.
ATGGTGGAGTATGGCCATAAATACAACAAAACCCTAACAAAATCTATCTAAAATAAATTATATCTCATCAAAATGAGATGAAAAGGTTTTATACATAAACCCTAATGGCGAACTAGTAAATAAGAAAGATGGAAAAATAGGGGACCGAATTGATTCGGAAGGGACCGAATTGATTCGAAAGGGACCGAATCGATTCAAAACTAAGCGAAATAAAAAAGTAGGTTCTGGTGCCAAATTGAATCGATTTGGACTTGTCCAAATCGATTATCACCTGACAGTCTGCAATTCTCAGCTTTGTCCAACTTGACGAAAAATGTCGTAACTTCTTCATTATAACTCGGAATTATGCACGGTCGGAGGCTATGCAGAGATAGCTTAGATGGATACAACATAAAAGAAGAAAATATGCCAAAAAAATTATGAAATGACTAAAATTCCCTTGAATGTTCTTTTGAAGTCAAAACCATCCTAAAAATGCCATAACTCCTTTGATACAACTCGGATTCATGCACCATCGGTGGCCACACGAAGATAAATCAAAGGGGTTCATTTCCATTAAGAGTTTAGGATTAAAACCCGAATGATGAAATTAATAAAATGCCCCCGAAGTTGCAAAAGTCGACGAAATTTCTCTAAAATGCTACCGAACTTCACATTAAGCATCGAAATACCTACAAAAGCTCAATTATACCTCATATAGCATGTTAACATATAAAATGAAGGTTGCCTAGTTAACAAGCATAAATATAGGAATTAAGGTAATCGAGGGGGCTAAAATGCATAAGTTTAAAGGTTGATAAATACAATATTCGTGCCGAATCAGACCCCCTAACTTACACATTGCTAGTCCCTAGCAACGAAGTACAAATCAAGAAGAACTACAAGTAAAACACAAAAAAGAGATATTTACAAAGGGAATAAATGCCACTTTCCCGAGAGAACGATTTCATTTAGCATATGCAATAAGCGTTAAACCCCTAGGTTACCCTAGTGGACGAGTGTCATCTCGAGAGGATTTTCAAGGATAAAACCCACAAACATTAAAGTTTCCTCAAAATATGCCCAATTACATGCATAAGACAAGATCAATAATAACGAAAAAGATTTTAACATGTTATTAGAAAAATTAATGAATTCACACAATAGTCCATAGTCATTAACATTATAGAACGAACTTCATCGAATTGAAACCTTAAAAGTGGGAGGGGAGCGAGAACATGCAAAGTCTGATTTGGCCAAAACTTAACTAAACGAGATAACATTAAAGTATGCATAAATTTAATCCTCACCGGATATTACTCTTAACAAATGAAATCACTATGAAAGGGAGGTAATACACGGGACATGCGGGCATAAAGAATAAATGTAAATGGAACTAGGCCGCGCACATGTCACTAAAGAAGAACGCTATATATAAACTAAAAAATTGTTATATGATTGAATGATACCACTCATTAAAGAAGGAGAAATGTATTTTCATTGATTATCAAAACTATTTAAAGTTTTAAATTAAATTCAACCTGAGATCACATACGACTTTATAGGGTTGTAAGGCAGGTTTGAGGTTAAGGTACGGAATGAAAGAAATATGTGTGGATTTAAAGTGTTCGGGATGAAAAAATTGGGATAATGGAAAATTATGGGCAATTCCAAAATTGGAAAACAAGTTTCCAAACAAGAATTAAATTTGACAATAGGAGAGCGACAAGGATTATTGAACACAATATACAACATATACAACTTTCTATTGTCTTTTATTTTCTTCTTTTTCTAACCTCTTCTTTTGTTTTTCGTGTTTTATTTTCTTTTTCACTACACTTTTTTTCTACTTTTCTCACTCTTTTCATGCTTTATTGCAACCGCAAGACAATAACATCATTAAATCCTGAGTAACATTCCAAACAAAGGTATGGAAGGTAATATGTATGATTTATAACTCCAATGTGGAGTTAGTTATGAGATTTTGGATGATGAAACGAAAGGCTATATTTAGGCTCAAAGGTGTTGACTAGGGAAATATATAAGGCGAGGTCAAGGCTAATATGGGTGATATAATAAAGATTGCCTATGATCATTCATAAAGTTTTACGCAATTCTCATGTCAAAATAATTTTGAAAATCATGCTCAAGTAACACTTTTCAAGATATAAACTAAATTTATGAGCAATCAATGAAAGAATAGAGAGATTACTAACGAATTCAGCGTTTCCAAGGAGGAAAGAATAGTGCATACTCTCACAAATGAAGGTAAGTGTCTAATCTCACTTGGTATAAGTATATACAATGCAACAAAAGATTACCAAGTTATAAAAATCTTAAACCAAGTCAATAAAACACGAAAAGTTCATGCGCTCATGGGATTAAGTTTTAATTCATGAAGATATTCATAATATCAATGATTTGAGGACTAAAGTGTAACAACGTCTAAGATCGAGAACATGCATCGTTGATTTGTTAATTGGATCACACAATTATTGAAATTTATCATTGGAAACAAAGGTAAAATGCCCAACAAAGGCGAAAAAGAAAAAAAATATTTTTGAAAAATTTCAATTTTTAACAAAAAGCATTCTTAGTAACTAACATGTGATCAAATCAATCAACTAAACAAATAATGGGAAGAATGGCCCACACCCCCTAACTTAAATGTTTCATTGTCCTCAATGCAAATCAAGAACTCAAAATTGGAGCGATCCCGGGATAAGTACGAGTCCAAAGAATCTACAAAACAAGTCAGTACTGAGCATAATGAAAATCAATAACAAAATTTTTAACTAATTACACAAGAGTAAAAGTAAAAGGAAAGAAAACTAAAAAGAAAGAAAAGAATAAAATAAAATAAAAGGCTAACTATTTACAACCTACAATTTGGACTTGACACTAACTATGCACTAGAAGTCTAAATAGTTGAGGATCCACCCAAAATGGGATATGACTTTGAAAGATCAATGGTGGACCCTCCAGAGAAAACATACCTCCTAGAAGATATGAATTCTGTTTGAACAACGAAAGGCATGTGTAAGGCGTAAGAAATGAACCATCACTAATTAAATTTTTCAGTGGGGTGATAGGGGATTTTGATACTAAGGGTGACAAGACCACATGGATCTTGGGAAAATTAAAATCACATTCCTAATGTTTTTCTATTGGAAGGGGATGTGGGGCTACAACAAGTGAATAACCCATGAAATGAAGCATCTCAAAATAACATTCTCGTTCAATAATCGGGTCAAAGTCCTCAAGACTTTCAACTGATTCTTCTGATAAATTTAACGGTTCGAGAATAGTAGGGAATAAAGGAAAGGAAGGACCTTCAACCTCAATACAATTGAAAGAATTAATAAGAGGTTGAAATTTGAAAGTTCTTGGATCACTCTCAATTATTTCTTCCTCAAAAAGGGGTGGAGATAAGAAAAGAATGATTTGTGAAAAGAAATGAATGAAAGAATGAAAAAAAGAGTATGTGAAAAAAATGAAAAAAAAAAAAGAGAAGAAGAAAGAAAAATGGAGGTTAGAAGGAAAAATTCCTAAAAGTCAAAATATAGAAAAACCTCTATGTTCTCAGAAATTTTGAACAACAAAACAAACAAAAATTCTTTCTAGCCAAACTCGAGCCCACAATACAACCAAAGAATGTCCTAATCGATTTCAAGTGAAGTTAGTTATAATGTGGAGAAAAGATGAGTAGGATCGATTTTACATTCATGAGATCATACTCATCCATTATAAAAAAAATCCGTTGTTCATAATGTATACGTGAAATTTGTTCATTTAAATTTACTCTTTTATTCACATATACTGAGAGAAAATAACCCATTTTCTAGTGTTCGACTATGAGTGCATTCCGTGAGATTTTGAAATCAAGATGAACTTTCGGATAAGAAATATAACAATCAAATATTTTGAAATGGACGGTTATATTGGCTATGCACACACACACACACACTCACACACAATAATTTGAGATTGAAAATTGAAGTTCTAATATATTTATGAAGTTTAACGATAACATTGAGGTTTAATGATTTGTTCAACATGCTAAGTGTAATCGTGATTCCTACGAAAGTGAGTTAGATTTTAAATTTTTTAGTTCTGCTCGAGGACTAGTAAAGTTTAGGTTTGGGGGTATATGATAAGTGCATTATTTTGAATATCTTATACCAAAATTTATACCTTGTTAGTCCCATTTTACTTTATTTAATAAGTTCTTAGGATCAGTTTATTAAAAAGCAAAAAAAAAAATGCAAAAATGATTGAATTTGAATTAAAAATGATAATTTTAAGTAAAAAAATGCGTGCTTCAATAATTTTATAATATTTTTGTGCTAATTTGTGAAAAAAGTTGTCTGGTGAAAATTTTGCAGATAATGATGGAATTTGGTGCAAATTGATGATCAAGTCGAAAAAGGTGAGAAAAAGCTGATTTTTAAGGTCGTTAAAAAAAGTTGTTTTTACACTTGTCAAGTCTTTATTCTCCGATTTGGACAAAATTTGGCGTGCGTGTTCAGCAAACAATCCTAAGAGTTATCAAGTGGGGGGACATTCGGTGCCTTATCCCGATCCAACAATTGAAGAGGTGGAGTGATAAGTTTCAACATGTTTTGAGCAATCATGAAGACTTCCACCACAACCCTAATACCTCATTCCTAAGTTTATAAATAAGACCCTTGGGATCATTAAATCAGTATGAATATTGTAGGGAGTAACTTGAGAACAATTTTTGGTAGTCTTATTTTGAGTGTTTTATTTATATTTGAGGGCCAAGAATTATGTCTTTGTGGGAAGAATTTTGTCAATAATATTTGTGAGACATAACATTTGTAAGTTTGTTTTGTTAATGAAAATTAGTATTCATTCTTGTAATTTTATCACATCTTCAATTATGCTAGCTTAATTTATTTACTAGGAATATGTGAAATTTATCATGTTTGATTAATATTGTGTGTGATTTAAATTCGTCTTTGTTCTTGATATGTTCTAAAGGTTTTAAAAATTCGTTATTCATTTAAAATGACACGAGAGTGTGTTTTAAACTTTTGAATTTGTTTAAAAAAATCATATTTTTATTTTTAAGGGTGAGTACTTTTTGATGGATTATTCTTGCACTCATTTGTTTTGATAGTCGATGCTTAAAGACGATACTTTGAAATTTAAAAGTGAACTTTTAAGGATATAGAGATTTTAGCCGTCTAAATTTGGAGACGTTAAATTTTAGCGTGAATGTAACCGTCTCATTTTCCAATTTAAATTCGATGAGGGTCGGTTTAATTTGAGTTATAAAATTGGGAATGATGTGTTTAAATTTTTGCATAGTATTAGTTAAACATGATAAATGGATCAAATTTTCTAGTTTCTCACACAGTAGTTTATATCTTTCATAGTTGCACTTTTTAACAGTGTTAGCTTAGTTTAATATTGCATATATTCTCTGCACCCATTTTTTCTAGTTGGGTAGTCACAATTATTTGGAACGAAAAAATTGATAAATCTCCATAAGTTCGACCCGTACTTGCACTCGTTATTCTATAATAGCCTCTTCACTTGCGGTATTTTATAAATTGACAACAACGAGGTTGAGTCCCACGACATGACTAGGTTAATGATACCTAGAATAAGGCTACGAAGCTTGTGAAGTCCAAGGTTAGAAAAATATATTCCACAGTCAATGCCGAAGAACCGTGGGAGATTTAGCCATGGGGAGAAGTTGGGGAGTTGAGACCCATGGGAAATTGAGCCATAGGTCATTGGGAGATCTTAGGGGTTGGGAAACACTATTCTTTGCTTTCCTTATATGATCATAATGAAAAATTATTATTATCTATTTTACCAATTACATTGTATCGTTTTTATATATGTTGCCTTTATAAATACTAACTTTAGCAGTTAGATGATAACCTTTGAGTTAACCCTTGAAGAGCTATTAGAGATCACCCATAATATATTCTTATTTTCCTTAGGTTATGATTTGGGGACACTGTTACATGTCACGGCATTCATCAAGATCGAAAGTTATTTTCCCTAGTGCCTAAGGAGTGTTTAAATAGATTTCACACTTTGTTGTACTTACATTTTCTTTACAATTTATATTACGATTATATGACAAAGGAATAATTATATGGCATGTACTAGATACTATTATGGCAATAATGAAATGGACATATCTAGTTGATGATTCTCCTCTTATGGTGCAATATTATTCTAATGAACTATTAAATTTACTAACTCCGATGTGGAAGCTAAGGCCTTTCCCAGGCTACAACAGTGTAAGAATTTCCCTATCATCCTTAAACTTCAAATCTATGAGAGATCTTAGTGACATAACATCTGCGACTGACTAGGGTAGCCCGCTGTACATTACATTGCATTGAAAAAAATCTTATGTGAAAAGTTTGGTAAGTGTTCCTCGGTAACTTGTTTTTCATCACTTGTCCCAAGGTGGCTGAACTTACCCTCTTACATCAGTAGGAGCATTTAACTATTATGGGGATAAACTTCCTATGATTGGAAGGAACAGGGACATTATATCTATTTATGAATTTTTTTGGGGGTTTCACATTGAGAAACCCCTTAAGATATTTAGAGGAAGTGATGAGTAACACCCTTAGGGCGACTAGGGTCAGGGACACTTGGGCCATCATGACCAATGGTATTAGGGCCATATAGTGTATAGACAGGGCTAACAAGGGAAGGATAGACCCCAGGTATAGGGTTAGTAGGTTCTTCATTATGACCATCCTATAAGGACACCATATGTTACTTATGGAGAGTTGAATAACTTCCTTAAGAGGTTACCTAAGGGCTTTCAGGCTATGTAGGGTCAGTTTTAGTATAGGAAGCCTTAGGGATATTTACAGGCTCTTCCAACCCTATAGAATTTTTAGGCATTTCCACCATCACCATAGTATCCATCATTGCCACTGTCGCGAGATCAGGCTCAGGGACACCCACAACTCTACTATGGGCGTATATTCAACGTATACTAGCTGAATTAATCATGCTCACCTCAGGCCGTTGATGGTATAATTTATGTTTATGATAGTTATGCACAAGTCCTTTTCAAAATGTGAGCATCACACTCGTTCGCTAGTTATATATGTTGATATAGTTGAGGATAATTAGATATAGCTACCAATGTATCTATGCATGTGGATACCCTACTGGGTAGGGGTTCTACCTTCGTTGGGGATCGATATACTCGAAATAAATTTTTTTACACATGGAACTTTGATTAATCAAACAAAGGAAGCGGTAAAACGAAAATCTAGGTCAGAAGAACAAACCTAGGGTTTAGAACACAATACCTTTGCATATACGATTGTAATACGATGGGGGAGAAAGTTATTTGTTGTAGATGTAAGGATTCCTATTTATGTATCTTTAAATCCTTGCTTAAACTTTTTGAACGCTAGAATCTTCTATTATATGATCCTACCCAAAGTCAGATAGGTGCATGGACACCTTTTCAGATGAAAAACTTTGATAATACTTTAGATATAGCGGTCTCTCTCTATACCACTCCACTAAAAACATAAATAATGTTTTCTCTCACCTCTCTCTTACCCCAATAATGAATAATAATGATTAAAACCCCATCCTAGACCTTTATATACAAGTACAAAAGGTGGGATTTGGCTAAACGGGGTTTCTTAAGAGTATTGTCCTGACTACTTAGGTATATAGACTAGATTAAGGACCCAAGATATATTATTAAATTAGATATGAATAAATACTCGAAAATCCTAAATTACATTTACCATAATTTTATTTCCTTTCTTGATTTAATCATATTTAATTGCACTAAATAATTATGATCGCACTCCAATTTAATTATCTCATAAATCACTCAGATATAATGAGGTCTTATTTGCAAAGTTGGTTATAGTACATAATGTGATTTCATGCGTTAAGCTTTTGATACTTTCTTGGTCAAATAAATTTTCCGCAAATTGACTTTAGCTAACATCTAATCAATTCCTTGATTATCAGACTTAAATTATTTTTCTACTCCACCAGATTATAAATAATTTGTTGGTAAAGTATAGTGGGGAAAATTTTATATGTCTATCAAGGTGTATCGCAATCCAATGTATTCTAGGATGCAAATTCCTCTGAATTAAGATCTCAGACCTACTTACATGATTGAATCGCACCCCTAGAAATGAAAGATTTAATCGCACCCCTAGAAATGAGAGAAATGATCACATAAGCTTTCCAATCCTCATAATTCTCGGGATTTAGAATCTATGCATCCTTTGAAAATGGTATGAGATTGCCCGAGTCTAATCAAGACAATAGTTAGACTCAAATCTTAGGGGTGGTCATGTTTAAATCAGTGCTGAGTTGTACCGATTATAATTTTTTATTGAACTATTATAAAAGTTATCAAATGATTATATAGGTTCCTATGGATTGCGATAAACTACTAAGATTTCATCATAATCATTTCAGTAGGATGTCAAACTCTTATCTCGGTTGTGAACTTTTTTCATAGTGCTAGAATCGAAATTTTAATCTCCTTATGATCAAATTAAAGCCAACTCACTGGATTTATACTAAGCACTATTGACTAATACACACACAAATATATATATATATATATATATATATATATATATATATATATATATATATGGCAATCATAGTCATGAGTATGTCGCCACAGTGAACGATCTCTCAAATCAGGTAATACTTTTTTTGACCTCTAGTGAGTCCCAGGTTCTTTTAAATTTACATCTTCACTACTATTATCAAAATAAAGTGTGACAACCAGTTGTATTAAAGAAGCAACACCAAAATCACTAAGGAAGTTTCAGATCCAAACCTCCTTTGCTGCTTTCGAAGATTAAACATACTTGGATTCCATGGTTGAATAAATAATACATGAGTTCTTGATGTTCCTCCAACTTGTGGATCCACCTCCTAGGGTAAACACATTTTCGGAGGTTAATTTACTGGAATCCCTATCCGAATAAAAATCTGAATATGTATACCCAATGGGTTGATGACTTTCTACTGAGAAAACCAACACATAATATCTAGTCCTCTTCAGGTAGTTGAGAACGTGCTTCATAGTTGTCAAGTGATCTTCACCTGTATTAGATAGGAATCAGCTGGCCATGAAGATGGCGTAATAGATACCCGATCTAGTAAAAACCATAACATACAGGCGGCTTCCCACTGTCGAAGCATAAGGTATATTACTCATCCTCTTTATCTCATCAGGTGTGTTAGGAAACTTATCCTTAGATAAAGGAAATACATGTCTGAAAGGGAGAAACCCTTTCTTGGAGTCCTTCATGTAAAACCTTGTGAGCACTATGTCGATATATGTATCTTAGGATAATTTAAACGTCTGATTTTTCAGATTACACAATACCTTGATAACAAGGATGTAGTTTGCTTATCTTATGTCCTTATGGAACATACTAGACAACCACGGTCCTACGATATAGAAAATACACCCACATCATTTCCTAGCGAGATAATATCATCTTTGTAAAGTAATAGAAATACCACCACACTTTCGTCATTATTCGTATACGCACAAGCTTCATCCATACATTGATCATAACAAAATGATTTGATTGCCTGATCAAATCGAATATTCAATGACTTTGACACTTACTTAAGTCCATAAATGGATATCTTAAGGTTGCATACCTTTATTTCTAAAACCATTGCTATGAATCTCGTGGGTTGCACCATATAGATGCACTCATAAGATTATCATCCAAGAACATTGTCTAGACGTACATTTTCCAAATATTGTAATCGAGATGTGTAGGAATGGATAAGAGAATCTCGATAGACATAATCATGGCTACGAATGAAAAGGTCTTCTTATAGTCGATCCCCTCTTTCTGGGTGAACACTTTCGCAAACACCTTCATTTCTTTTATACATCCACTTGCAAATGATTACTTTAATACCATCTAAAAAGTCTCCAAGTTCCCACACTCTATTCAAATACATCGAATCCATCTCGGTATCCCTTGACTTTAGCTAAAAGTTTGGCACCCTTATCTTGGGGTGCCTCGTTATAGTTAACAGTATCCTAGTCATGTTCCCTTTCTCTCCCAAATATATTATCCTATCAGGCTAATGCCTGATTATCTCACTATGAAGTGGCTCTACTTTTGGTCCAATATAAGTGACACATGAATCCTGATTATTGATAATACTTCCACTATGATTAGGCAGTGTACTATCGATATCATGTTTATTTCATCCTATATTGGTGGTCCCAAAACATTTTCTTGTTCTTATCCTTTTAGGTTTTCCAAGATAATCCTACTCGTGGGATTATGGTCAATCATATAATCTTCCTATAAGTACTAAGAATGTTTTTACAACAAACACACTCTAGCCATTAGGATCACAGGATTGAACGCCCTTATTTTCTTTAGGGTAGCCCACAAAGAGACATACATCCATCCTTGAATCCAACTTCCTTATGTACTTTCGCAATTCATGTGTCGGGTAACCCCATATCCAAATATGTCCCAAACAAGTCTTGTACAGAGTCCATGATTGTAATGGAGTCATTAAGATATATTTAAAAAGAATTAAGTCCTATAAATATGCAACAGTATCTACTGAAAAACCCAAGAAGGAATCCCATAGATCTGAATAACTCATCATGGATCTAACCATGTCCAAAAGAGTCTTGTTCCTCATTTTCACTATACTATTTTATCATGGAATGCCAGGGTTAGACAACCGGGTTTTAATACCCAAACCTGGAAAGTTTTCCCTAAACTCTCCTAAGAGGTATCCTCCTGAAGGATCATATCGTATAGTATGGAGTAATTTATTTTGCATATTCTCCACCTTAGTCTTCTACTCTTTGAACTCAACGAAGGCTTAATACTTGTGGCGAATAATGTAAATATATCCACATCTTTATTAATGATTGATGAAATTGATGAAATGGTCATACCACCTCTGTCCCGATTAGTCATGGGCACACATAAATTTGAATGAACCATTTCCAACACATATTTAGCTCTATACCCCTTGGTCGTAAATGACCTCTTGGTAATTTACCTCTAAATAGGACTCGTAGACTGAAAGTACCTCTACTTCCAATGAACTTAATTGACAGTCAAAATCAGTCTTTGAATCCCTTTTAGATTGATCATACCCACTCATAAGTTCCAAACATATGTCTAGTTTAACTTTAAAGGTTTATTTCTCTTTAGATTATTTCCATTTAAATTATTCAATTCAACATTAAGTAGTAGTGGCAAGAGTGGTGAGACATGTTTTATAATATGAAGATCATTTTCCAAAGTTCCAAACATATAAGATATTTTCCATTTTTGATAAAAACTCATTTAGTAAAATAAACCAAATATCCTTTCATCACAAGCTTAGGAACTTAAATTAAATTTCTTCTAATATTAGGAAAATAAAAATAATATAATAATATTAACTTATTGTCTCCACCAAAATTTTAAAACTAACTTCCTATGGCTACTATCACGACCTAGTGATGATTGTCTATAAATAAATGTCTCTCCATCACTTTGCTCTTTTATTGCCTGGAACCCCTACAAAGAAGTGAAAACCTGATTAGTGGATCTGGAATATACACACAAATCATGTCTCAATAATATAGGGATAATTACAATTTCCATTCTTCCTAGATAAGAAGTTGGGGAATTGCTTCTTCTAGTGTCCTTCTTGTTAGTACATATAAAAATTGTATTTCGGCTTCTTACCTTCTTCTTCTTCTTCTTCTTCTTCTTCTTCTTCTTCTTCTTCTTCTTCTTCTTCTTCTTCTTCAGCAGTAGCTTACCTCTCAGGATCATTCTAGGCAACCTGAACTACACCCTTATACCAATTGATATTCTTTGCAGCCTAGAGTTCCTTACGTAGTTGTGCAAATATGTAATCAAACTTATTCATAGAATAATTTTGGCAAAACTGTTTAAAGCACACCAGTGGTGATTGGAGCACGAAATCAACTTATGTTTCCCCCATCGATTTCAAATCTAAGAACCTCTACTTATCCTAAGATGGGAATCAAATTTAGAATGTGCTCGCGTATGAAATTACCCAAGCATATTGCCATGTTGACCAGCCTTGCCATATCGTCTAACATTACGGCACAACTTTGATCGTCAAACATATCCCTGAGGTTCATAATCATGTCCTAAGGAGTTGATATTTTCTAATACTGGTACTGTAACACATTAGTCATAGAGGACAATATGTAGCAGCGCGGCATCTAATCAGTCTTTCCCCACATCTGGTTAGCTTGTACATACCTTTACAATGCCCCTTCCTCTAGCTTCGTACGATAGGTTTCCATTAAGACACACTTAAAGTCCTAAACAACTAGGTTAATATCTAAGTTTCTTTTTATGTCTGTATAGTTCGTGCAAGTTAACTTATTATCCTTTAAGATTGAAGTAAGTGGGTTGAATTATGATCCAATTTTAAAATATGGGAATCATAAGATTTTGAAAAGTGAATTAATAAAACATACATGTGATAATTTCATTTTGTTTTAATTTTAAAGTGGTTCCATCACTGCCATTTTAAAGTGAAAAATTTCTTGACATCCTAGTTCCCTTAGGCTCCATTTGTTTGTCAGGAAAGTTGAGCGGAGAAATGATTCCCAGAAAAAGTGAAGTGTGAAGTGAAGTGAAGGAAAAGGAAAGTTACTTACTTGTGTATGCTTGGTTAATAAGAGGAAAATTGCAAGAAAATTATAAATAAAAATAAATATTTATGTACACAAAAACACACATATATAGTTATAATATATTTTCTTACTTTATTTACCAAAAAGTATAATTCATATAATAAACATCCATTTAAATCAAACATTATTAAATATGAAATAAAAATTATGAACATTTAATTTGTAAAAATATCAATAAAATAGCGTATTATTATGAATAGTTATTAGTAAATACATTTGCAGTAGTTGTAACAACAACAACAACAACAACAACAACAACAACAACAATAACAATAATAATAATAATAATAATAATAATAATAATAATAATAATAATAATAATAATAATAATAATAATAATAATAATAATAAAAGTAAAAATAATAGTAATAATAATTTACATGGTGAAATATCAAGTTTCCTTGAACTTTCGTACAAAATCCTAGGTCTTTGGTAGGATGTATTTTGTAGGAATGTTTTTCCTGCAGAAAAATTTGAGGACCATTTTCCCACAACTTTCTTGCTAACCAAACGTAACAAAAAAATGTAGGAAAGTCATTTCTTTCATTTTTCCTTTCCTTTCCTAAAAAAACGCACCCTTATGGATTGAGTTTTCTTATTGGGAGCTTAAATCACCCCATCTTGAACTAAATAAACTTTCTTCTTTCAATTATGCACCTAGAAAGTTCAAGATCTTTTGTCTAACATAACTGAATAGTTAGCGATTTTGGTTCCACAATTAATGACAATGACTCTGTTGGAGAGGATATACCACTGGTTCATTCTTTGAAATTTAACCTGCTCGTGATGAACTATTTCATTGGGGGGATTGAACTCACTCACATTCGATGCCTTAGAATTATCACTTAAATGTTTTAATTAGTCCTTGATTACTTGATTAATTCCTTTTGTCAGGGTGCTAAAATATATGACACAAGGAATCAATCATATCCTTGCTTTATTAAATCATTGATGGAGAATGCGGGGTTTATGTTGAAACCCCACACCCACTTAGGGTGACACCCCGCTTAAAATAATAATGGGTGGCCAACCCTATACTAAGATAAAATAGCAATCTCAAGTGGATCATTCTCAGCATCAACCAATAATAAAATAAACGGATGCCAAAATTCCAAAAACATATAAGGAACTACAAACCAACACTTATAATGACTACATAACATGATAATATATACACAGTACAACAAGGGATATACCCGAATATGATGTTCGGTCACAGACAATCCAACATCCAGTGATAAAAACATAAAAGAGCTACATATATATACAACTATTGGGTATACACAACCGATGTACAAAAATGGCTTCTTAACTAGATTTACACAAAAATAGGAAGCGGCTACAACAAAATCGTACAACATTTCGCATCTGCTACAGCTCCAAGGACTCTTGACAAAATAAGCATCATCGGGTTCCTTCTAGTTGGACACCTAAAATATATTACAATATATGTATATCAAGAGAAAAGATATAAATGGGTCAAAGCCCGAGGTTTGAAAATAATTTTAGCAAGTGAATTAAAATGCATAATAATTATGAATGCACATATTTCATAATTAAAGTGGTGTCGCACTGTCTTGGGATTTAACCCCACCCCTCAATTATAGCGCTCACCTAAACGTAAGCATATGAACCTCAATTAAGCTACCCGATACATTCTATGGATAATTCATCTTAAATCTACTCATAATCCACGTTCGCGTAACCCACTATATCTAAAACATAAACATTTATCTTATTCTTCTATCGTCTCCTAAGTTTATGCCCAAACTTATACATTAATACATCTCAATTATATTTTATCGTCTTTTAATTTTTAACTTTCACAAGTTATTAGCATAATATATCACACGTCATCATTAATGCTAGTAATGTTCTCCCACTATTTCACATAAACTCAAGTACTAAGGACCAAACATCTCCCCACGCCCAACATTGTGCTAAGTTTCCTGCATGGGACGTCTCGCAAAGAAAAATCCAAACAAGGAACCCCCCTGATACACTACCACTTAACATTATCGGTCGTGAGAATCCCTTAGGCCCTCAATCCATAGTACGTACCCCTTACTTCTCGTCTATCGGCATAAGAGTATACGCATCCACTCTCATGCTTCAAATAACAAAACATAATACATATCTTTATAAGTTTCTCTAGTTATAATATTGAGATATCACACACTATCTATAAGGCTTGTATAATATTACTCGCACGTATTACACATGATTTATTATTCTCTAGTAAGTACACATACATAACACACATAATAGATGTACACTATTATTCTATACAATGCTATCATCTTCAGGGGAATTTCTCACATATCATCCTGGGTTACTAGCGGTCAGACTCTCACACTGACTTGGTATAAACCAAATCATAAGCGTACGGGAAGCGACCATAGTTCCTCACCTAAAGGCAAGACGAATCATACCCAAGACGTCTTACCCCTACCTCACGCAGTGTAAAATACTGGACGTTATGACCTGGGGACTATACTCACCCTGCTCCTCAAGCCAGGGGAATTCACTCAAATCATGAAACTTCCCATAATAGCACGAGAGGGGTATGCACGACATAATATATATAATACACACCAGATATATATGCACATGCACATCATATATACAAACCATCACATAAGGTATATAAATTCACGTCGTATATATATATATATATATATATATATATATATATATATATATATATATATATACACACACACACACATACCATCTCACGTCCGCATGTATAAAAGAATAAATCCGGCTATAAATATATAACTCTCATTACACTTACCGATACATTCTCGCATACATTCCTAATTCATTTTATTATTCAATCCCTCACTTGAAACTTACTAATCCATCACACCTATGATATGAATAATCACCCAATTTAACAACACTAAGGACACACGATATCCTTATCTCATCCAATCCACATTCGGCGTTAAGTAAATTCCTACTACTCGGAGAATTTTCAAAAGGATTTGGTATGTTAAATTCCCAGATATACCTCCATAATAGCCTTGATGTAACCCCACCATCGTGTCATGACATAGAGCCACCATTTATCTCAGAAACATCTTTATCGTATCATATTATAGGGTTTCCAAGCCCTAAACCCAATTAGAAAGGAGTAACGCCAAAATTAACAAACTGCAGCGACCGGATCGGACCGAGGGCCCCCAAAATGAACCGGTCCGACTCCTTAAAAATGACAAAAAACTTTTTATGACCGGACCGATTTGGTGCGTCCAAAAAATGAACCGATCCGATGGTCTCCTACCCGGACCAGTCTGGGGCTGCACAACGTTATTCTTACGAGATTTATACCTAAAACCTTACTTCTACACTTTGCAAGATTTACCCTACTTCTCTAAAACCGAATTTTACTTCACTCCAACAATATCCTACCATGAAAACCGATTCCATATATTATCCCGACCATTTTCATCAACCAACCCACACATATGTTTATATATCTTCAAATTCAAGAATTTATCAACAAATTCTAGGATTTAACCATTCAAGCTCAAAATAAACTAAATCTCCAATAAAATTATGAAATAATTCACACACACAATCATTTAGAAAGTTTAATGCCTTGCCTCAAAGTTGTAGAGTTTGAATCTTCCTTAAAATCACGAATTTTGGCCGAAAATCCCAAAGCTCCCAAGCTTTCTCCTCTCTCTCTCTCTCTCTCTCTCTCTCTCTCTCTCTCTCTCTCTCTCTCGGGTTTTCTCTCAATGAGATTAACCTAACTCTACCAAGCCTAAATGACCTTTTTCGCCAAATAAACCCAACTCTAATTGATAGTACACCCTTAAAATGACTCGTATACCCCAATTCGAGTCCAACTACCCAAAAATACCCTGACATCCATTTTGACTATCTCGCCCCATTTTAGATCATCCGTACACTTCAAATTAACATTCAAAGTTCGGATAATAAAATCCTGACCTAACTCTATATAACTCACACCAATGCCCCGGTTGAGAAATAACCAAAACCCATCGTTAATACTCACATATGGTGGAATAGCACTAAATATGATCCTATTTACTTTACTATCGTAGAAAATATACGATTCACATAAATGTTAACTCTTCCTAAAAAAAGTACTATAGATCTTACATTTTTATTTTAATACTCCATTAAATTAAATCACATTCACAAAGATATTTAGTACTAAAAATAAATGCTCAAGAGTGAGGGTTATTAAACTTAGTATTTTAAAAAGTTAAGGGTTTCAAAAAATATATTTGTTCAATTCTAAAAGACCAAATTTAAATCCTTGGTAATTTCTAAATCTACTCGTGTGAAAAAAATATCTTGATCTCATATTTTATTTTTTATCAAAATGAAAATGTAATTTAAAATTTACAAAAATAAAGTTCATAGATCTTAATTTTAATCACACCTTAAAATTTAATTACCCTAATTTTAATTCAATTTATAATAGAATAAAACAAAAAATAAATTTTTGGAAAAATTCGGTGATCAAGGCCAATCTAAAAAAAGTAATACATCTTGTCCATAAAATGGGTGTTCCTAATTATTTAATAAATTATGAAACGAATTATGCAACATAATATAAATAAAGAGACGGGCAAGAAATTAAGAAAAAAATCATCAATAATAAATTATAGAAATGCCCTTTACATAATGGCCTAGACTTCTTCTTGATGTAAAAGTCTTCAAGTACTAGAGTCCTTGTTGTAGAAGACTTCATTGGATAAATAGTCAAACTTGAAGTAGACTTCGTCACAAATAGGAGTTCTTGAGATTCTTGATCACTGGAATTTGATCATCCATGGTCTGGATATAATCCGCGGAAGAATAATCATGAACAACCAACGGAAACCACAACAAAACAAAAATCTTGGCTAACACCGGGGGGGAGGGTGGTGGTGATCGATCAAGTGTCAGGATTGATTGATCGACCTTATCGGGCCTAGCCTCGTTTCTCCTCTCGGGTTTACATGAAAAAACTCCATACCCATCTGAAACCTCCATAAAACTTTATAAAACTTGGCTAAACATTGAAAAAAACTTAGTATATGATTTTAAGTGAATATAAATATTACATCACTTCTCAATCGCCTTTAAACACAATGATATGAAACAATTACGAAACTTAATTATTATAACCGTATCGAATAGAAATTCAAAAATGGACTCTGGATAAAACACCGTAGGATCCAATCACACTGAAAAATAATGCGTGACCTTGATGGGAGGTATATACACAAAGAATCTCTACAAAACCACGTTAGTACTAACATATATACAAAGATACACCATTCCACAACATGAAAAACTAGGATTTTTATGTTTGGACAACATAGACATTTACAATGGATGGTTAATGTAAACTAAAGGCTCTGATACCAATTATTCATATCGATATATGTGGAATAAAAAATTTCAGTCATGGAACTTTGAGTAATCAAATATTTGAAAGAGGTACAATTAAAAACTAGGCTTGAAGAACAAATCTAGGATGTAGAAGACAAGCCTTTGCTGATCTGGTTGCAGTTTGATGGGGAGAAAAGTATTTGTTGTGGATTTAGGGCTGACTTGTTTTCGATCTCCAAAACATTGGTTAAACCTTCTGAATGCTAGGATCTTCTAGTGTACGATCCTGCCCAAAGTGCGGATGTTGGTGGACACCTTTTTAGATGAAAACCTTTGCTAGAAATTGAGATATGGTGGTCTCTCTCTATTCCCCTTTAATAAAAATGTGAATAGTGTTCTCTTCCACCCTTTCACACCCTAATAATGAATAATAATTATTAAAAACCCTTACCACATGTGTATATGTGACACCCCACCTGCTAAAAATACCGGGTGGCCATCCCGTGATAAAAATAAAATGTTGGTCTCGTATGACTCACTCTCTGCATCACTGTTGAAAAACTTTTATAAGTTACTAACCACCAACTAATTTAGTTAGACTGGTGCCAAATTTTATCTTTCATTAATTAAAAACATGAAAAAATAAATAATAAACCATCAACACAAATTGATAACTAAATCCAACACAGGTGAATAATATAAATTGAGGTGACCTAATGAACTATCGGTTCAACAATAAAATACAACAGTAAATTGAAACCATAGAATGGATGCACAAGGTCATATAAATAACTGAATACCAGTACTGAAATACATATCATACACTATGAATAAATGAACGAAGAGTCTATAGAAAAGTCCAGCAAATTCCACATTAGATGAAGTTCGACATCCTTGGATAGAATCTTCAAACTGGGCGTCCCTTTAGCTGGACACCTAAATTGTTTTGAAAAATATTTTGACATGGGTTAGAGCCTAAGCAAAACATTTTAAAAATATTTAGCAAGCAGTTAAATTGCAATAACTAAATATGCATTCACAATCTTCATATTTAAGCTAGTGTCGCACTCATTCGAGGTATAACTCACCCCTCATCTAAAGTGCACACCAAACGCTTTCCTTCTAACCTTCCTAGTTAAGCTACCCTGTCCTAAGTAGCATCATCACACCTCTTCCTACTTCACTACTCTAACCTGAGTATTCTTAATTTTATAATCAAGTTATCTTCTCCTCAACATATTAATCTGTTCAACTATATTAATTCATATAACGTTCTCACTAGTTGTTAAATCATATAAATTTCACACTAGTTACATAAGAAGTATATTCACACTCATGTATTAATACTATATATAATTATCTACTGATATTATATACGGACTAGTATACTACAACATTCACACACATGTTAAGAATAATATCAATCCTCCCAAGTAACGACTCACTAGATGTTTCTCTAAAATGCTATCACCCCAAGTATACTCATCCACCTGAACACCCTAATACGGTTACCTCCCTGAATTAGTAAGAAAAAAATAAACATAGCGGAGGTGGCCATAGTTCCCTGGTTGTGATACCGAATCATACCCAAAGCGTCTCACCCCTAAAAGAAATAACAACATATTAATACTCGACGCCTATGAACAATGGATTATACTCACCTTGCATTCACTATCTAGGGGATTAGCCCACATCGCGCAACCTCTAGTGATAGCAGGAGAGGGGTACGTATTACTATAAATATCATTCACACCGATATCTATAAAGCACACAAATATATATATACATACATATATATATACCACATACATATATTCAAATAAAAGTTCGGTTAACCCGTGCCTAACACCCATCGAACTAGCTCAAGAATACCAAAGTCTATATCCCAACTTGTAACTTAATTAATCACACATTAATTCATTTTCATTAAAGTTGTATCACCCAACTACAGTACCCAGACTCAGTCATTCATTTCGTGTCTTCATCTCTTAAAATTTATTACACAAAATCCAATGATTTAGTTTCACACCCCTTGTTAAATTTAATATTCCATAATTTATGATATGACTTTATAATAAATTAAACTGTCTTCTCCGTACCTAACTCCCGCAACACTCAACCTAAAAATATCTGATTCACTACCCCGACTCTTAATTCCGTAAGTATTAACTTACATTTGTATTTTCATTCAAAATACTAAGCACATCTCAATCCAGCCCATATCCAAATTTCATCCGAAATTTCCATTCAAATCCATTCATATATTTTCGAGTGTTGTTCATCCTAAAAACTCCTAAATCAATACCCGACTTCATTCCCATCCAACTCCAAGGTAAAAATAACGTTCCTTAATATTTTCTAGAGTCCTAAACTCATCTACGAACATCCCTAAATAATCCATATTTAATTTCTCCCAAAGAATTTCAGTTTCACACACCCTTCCATGATAAATTCATAAGTAATTAAAAAAAATCAGAAAATACGAAATTGGCCGCCACACGTTCTTAACGAAAAAATCTATCACCTTGTCCAAAACCTAGGGTCATTTAGATGAGATAACAATATCATTCGAACGAGATACTAATCTCTTTTGAATGACTTCCACTATCACTTGAATGACTTGCATTATCGTTTAAATGACTTGCAAAGCTGTTTGATGCAGTGCTAATAACTTCTTCTTCTTCTTCTTCTCCTTCTTCCTCTTTGTTCACTTCTCTTCCATTAACGAATTTCTTCCATCTTATAACTACTGCCCAGATTTTTATTTATAGTTCTAATAAAATCCTCCATTTAATCACATTTTATTTATTGATTTAGTCCGTATACAACACTGATTTCTCATCACGATTTCTTTAAATCCAAGATTTGAGTTTTCTCCCAACTTCGTTAATTTATTCTCCAAATACTCACATAATAATTCAAGTAAACCGATTCTTCATCCTAGGTTTCTTTATAGTTTGTATTCAAGCGATTTTGGCATATCTTGTATCATCAATATAACCTTTAACCCATGTCACGTGTAAAAAATTCTCAAAACCCATTTTAATGATATAACCCACTAAAAATGAATATGGTTTGCACCCACCATGATATTAATCATAATAATTCAAATTAAATGAAAGCAAGTTTAACTACTTTCTTGGATAAATTTGTAGAGTCTGATTTCCTTTGCCATAGACGATGGTTTGACAAAGAACACTCTAAATATTCTTTGATTTGACTTCCCAAAATCTCCTTATGTTCTCCCTCTTTTCTTCTCTGCAGGACAAGGGTTTTATTTTTGAGTTGTGTCTTCCCCAACCTCTCTAATTTGGGTTTTATAATATTTTTCCTTTAGTGTTGTGTCCACCCCAATCTCTCAAATTTAGATTTTGTAATATTAATCTTGAAATTAAGCTTATGGGCTAAATTAAAATGGCTCAAACACCCCTGTGTGAGCCTGGTTATGCATGAAAAATGCCCCAAGACCTAATTACTACCACCGGATACTCTTTTTTGACTATGTCTACCTATCCGGAATCAACCGTGCCCTCATAATTGTCATCCAATTACTTTATAACATTCTCCAATTTCGACCTCAAAATGGGACACATGTGAAATCAAAAAATCATCCAAATTAATAAAATCTCAATTCAAAAAATAAATAAATCATCCAATTTAAATGAATTATCCAAATCATAAATTTAAACTTCTCCAAATTAAATAAGTCTGATTTAACCAAAGTAATTAAATTCCAACTCCTCAAAATTGCAGGGTGTTACATATCCCCCCCCCCCCCCCCCCCCCCCCCCTTACAAATGAATTTAGTTCTTGAAATTAAGATAAGCCTAGTACTCCAGGCCTCGACTAGCTCCCTAATCACTTGCCCTGAAGATTGCAGCACTTATTTATACTACTTCTAATCACGAATTATTTTAAAATTAAAATAATTTCCTAGGGCGCCCATACACCCTGTGCTTTTGCTTATCCGTGTGAAAGCTACACCACTCCACTAGCCTTAAATTGTAATATAACTTTCAACTTATAGTTATAACTACATATGTATAATAACCAATGTACCAACCCATGTCCTAATGACCAAACATCTCCCTACTTCCAACGTTGCGCTATGTTTCATGCGTGGGATGTCTCGCAAAGAGAAATACAAACAAGGAACACCCCCTATACACTACTACCTGACATTGCCAGCCGTTGAGATCCGTTAGGCCCCTAGTCCATAGCACGTACCCCAAAATTACCATCTCCTCACATAAAAGTATAGTCATCCACTTTCATGTTATAAAAGACATCATACAATACTGCACCCCTTCCTATCACTAGTTTCTTAGAGAAAATAAATCACGAGCTATATCTCCCCACTCTATAATAAACCTATCAACCCTGAATCCCATCAGTAACCGTCCGTACTCATCGGGATAAAATATAACAATACAAACACTTTCTTATAAATATATTATGCAACACATAATAACATATATACACGTATATATAGACTAAACCCTCTTTCTGGTGCTAACTAGCAGAAGTAAATCACATCTATGAACAATGAACACAAGGTCTCACCATACTATATACTATAGCCCAACTATCTCAACATAAGTATTACTCACATCTCGTACGTAACATACTTATCTCAAACACAACTCCGCACTCTCGGTGTGGTTACATTATACAATTATTCTCGATTACCCCACAATTTGAAATTTAATTCTTCTCGATATTGCCCCACCCATTAACTTATAGTACAAAAGTTCTCTCAGTGCTTCCTTCGCAGCATTACCTAGTTATCCTGTCGATATATCATAATAGCTCTCAACTTAAAGTGTTTCTGCTACATGTTCAATAATTTACCATTTAAAATCGACAGATTAGCATTCAACAATGTCCCACCACTCCCAACGTTTGTTAAGGTCCATGCATGTAACATCTCGCAACGAAGATCAAAGGATCTTTCCCCACTACACTATCCCCTAGCATTATCGATCATCGTACTCCGTGGGTCCAAAGCACATACAGATATCACCAATTATGTCTCCCGACACATAAATCAAATCATCTATGCCCATGTCTCTCAAGGCGTCACACGATATGCTGCTTTCACTGTCATTAAGTTCTCATAACTTAAACAACAATGAGCTAAAGACTTTTGACTCAACAGTAAACTCGATATACCCTAAATCAAATCAGTAAAAGTCCCTAGTCTTCAGGATCCCATATAAATAGAGAACTGTACTCTTACTTCATAAAAATATCACCATGAGGCTGACCCTCTTTCATGTGAGACATCGCAAAAATATCTATCCCGTCTTGGAATAACAAACACGATAGTCTTACTGTAACCACCCACCATCGTTCAACAGTCCGTACCCAGGGTAAAACCATACCTCGAATATCACCTCTCAAAATGAGCTAACATCATAAAATATGTCCTCTCAGTGTCCACACCTGCTCCCCTGCAGATGGAACTAAAGAGAGCCCCGCTACCTCAATGGTGAATATACACACACTATAGTGATATTAAAGATACCTCTACTAAACCCGTTTCATATGAGAATTTAGCACTAACATACTACTGTGACTTGCTCGCGTCACACAAAATAGACCCCAATAACTTTCAATTACCAATAGCACTAGCGGTTCAAAAGGTTCCTCGACATAACACCGCAATCCCAACCGAACTAAAATCTTCGTGTAACTGTTTCCCCTACTGGGCATCCCGTTCTTGTCCCCAAATTTGATCCGGGAAGGATCCAAAAACGTATTCCCACTCTTTATGCATAAGACACCTCTCTGTGTCATTCCGATTTCTATTTAAATAGCTGATGAGAGGAGTTGCAGTCAAACTGCACCCCTCTTCTTCGTCATTCATGGTATCCCCCCATAGTTATGGTGACTGACTCCCATCAGTACAACACCGCTCCTCTGAGCCAAAAAAATTGCCTAAAATTAAATCTTGGGTGCCACTTAACCCCACTTTACACAATTACCTTTGGGTTATCTTCTTCCATTGACCCATCACACTCCCTCTCTTTCCCAGAATATTCCATGGCTTCTGCTAATCCTCTCCCCCTGCAGTCCTTCTAACGAACCTTACTGGTCGTCCAAAGTTGTTCGATGTATGAAGCCCAAATGAACTCGAATATGAATCGCATTAAATATACTTAATAGTCGAATATCGTAAATCACGTACGTTGAGGAATACAATAATCCTATAATAAGGCTCTATACCAAAAAATGATATGCTAAAACTTAATAAGACGAACAGATCCTAAGGACTCTAGAACATGATGACCTGATACCATCACTCACACCCCGCCTATTAAAATACCAAGTGGCTAGACCGTGATGAAAATAAAGCGGTGATCTTATATGTCTTATCCTCAGCATCACTGTTGAAAACATTTTTAAAGTTACTAACCACCTACTAATTTAATTAAACTGGTGCCAAGTTTTATCTTTCCTTAATTAAGAACATGAAGAAATAAATAATAAACCATCAACACAAATTAATAATATAAATAAAGGTGAATTAATCAACTATCAATTCAACAATAGAATACAATAGTAAACGGAAACCATAACCAGGATACACAAGGTCAAAAAAATAACTGAATATCGGTATTGAAATACAGATCCTACATTAGGAATAAATGATGAAGCGTCTATAGCAAAGTCCTACAACTTCCACATGACCTGCAGTTGCGGATCCCTGGATAGAATCTTCAAATTAGGCATCCGTATGACTGAACATCTAAAAGGTTTTGAAAAAGATTTTGACACGGGTCAGAGCCCAAGTAAAATATTTTGAAAATATTTAGCAAGCAATTAAATTGCAATAATTAAATATGCATCCACACTCTTCATATTTAAGCTAGTGTCGCACTCACTTGAAGTATAACTCACCTCTCATATAATGTCAAGACCTAACGCTTGCCTTCTAACCATCCTAGTTAAGCTACCCCCTCCTAACTAGCCCCATCATATCTCTTCCTACCGCACTACTCTAACTCGAGTATTCTTACTTTGATTATTAAGTTATCTTCTCCTCGACTTATTAATCGATTTAACTATATTAATTCATATTATGTTCACAACTGTTGTTAAATCATATAACTTTCACACTAGTTATATAAGAAATACATTCACATTAATGTATTAATCCCATATATAATTAT
Organism: Sambucus nigra; assembly: GCA_949130495.1. Taxonomy (NCBI): domain Eukaryota; kingdom Viridiplantae; phylum Streptophyta; class Magnoliopsida; order Dipsacales; family Adoxaceae; genus Sambucus; species Sambucus nigra. The sequence continues at coordinate 341,947,118 of OX422207.1, read as the reverse complement.
CCACTCATATTATATACGAACTAGTATACTACAACATTCACACACACGTCAAGTATAATATCCATCCTCCCGAGTAAGGACTCACCAAATTCTTCTCTATAATGATATCACCCATACTCATCCACCTGAACACCCTGATACAGTTAGCTCCCCAAATCAGTAAAACAAGAATAAACGTAGAGGAAGCGGCCATTGTTCCCTAGCTGTGAGACCGAATCATACCCAAAGCGTCTCACCCCGAAAATAAATCAAAACATATAAATACTGGACGCTTGTGACCTGGGGATTATACTCGCCCTGAATTCACTAGCCAGGGGATTCGCCCACATTGCACAACCTCCTATGATAGCACTAGAGGGGGTATGTATTCCTATAAATATCATTCACACCGATACCTATAAAGCACACAACTATATATATATATATACTATCACGCTATAATACCCCGCACTTTTAATGGTATTTAAATTACACTGTGAATTTAATTTGGTAATTTGAGGAATTATTATGAATAGTAATTCTGGGATTAATGAGTGAAATTAAATAAATTCAATATTATAAAGTGAATAGTAAATATTAGTTTTTGAGTGACAAATTAATATTTACGTGGATTATATTTCGAGACTAAATATATGAGTAGATTATTTTTATTACATGTCATAGTTAGATAAAGCGACAAAGGAAAATATTTTAAATTGAAAAACACGCGTATTGAACGTGTTGGGTCAAAATAGTGAATTTTAGTTAAGTGACTCGAATGGAGATTTTGACTCCTCCATTGGGTTCGGAATGGCCGAGATAGTCAAAATAGAGTACCCGGGGATAGTATTTGGATTCCGAGCATTTTTGGACTAGTAGGAACTCGTAAATGAGTACACGAGTCATATAACAATTGGATATATACCCAATTTCGTATTTAAAGAGGTGGAAGCCCTCATTTCCCCCAAATATCAGCCCTAAGAGAGAGAGAAAGAAGAGAAGAAAGAAGAAAGAAGAAAGAAAGGAAGAAAGAAAGAAAGAAAAGAGAAGAAAATAAAATATTTCCGACGAAAATTCGCAGGATTCGACTCGTGGTCGTCGAATTTAATCCACGAGGAAAGTGTTTAACTTTATATATGATTTAGTTCATTTAATTTCTCATATTGTAGTTGGTATAAAACTAAAGATTTTTGGGTTGAAATTTCGTGGATCAAATGGGTTTTCGAAAGATTAAAATGGATATAACTCGAATTATACCCAATTTGAGAAACTGGAAATTAATTGAAATTAATTGTTGGATCTGGGTTCTAGGATGATTATAACCCTTTGAATGTGTGTATTTATGGTTATTTGAGGTTGAATGATGATGAGATAGGAGATAAAAAGCTTGGAGGTGTTTTAATGGAGGTTTGGATTTTTGGAGAAGAAGGTGAATAGTGACCAGCGTCACTTCCGGACTGTTTCGGATAGGAAGACATCCGATTCAGCTCTCAGCCAAAACATGAAACTTGTAGATCTTTTCGATATGGTAATGTGGGAGCTAACCACGTATTTTTCTGATTTTTCTTCAAATTGTTATGATTTTTATAAGATGGAAGTTCTGGGGTGAAATTACCAACTCGAAAATGCACTCGAAAATCGGAAAAATAAAAGGCTAAAATTGTTTGGACATAAATATTTGGGGTTCCTAAAAATAGTGTGGGGACTTCTAAATATTTTTTTTAGTAAGGCGTGTATTTTGGATTAGTTGAAAGTAAAATCCAAGATTTACCCAAATAGGGGTGTTCGTGAGGAATAATACTTAAAGAGATATTTAGGTGTGATTTGAATATTAAATAAGGGAATATGTATTGGGGTATTTTAATTGTGTGACGACTTACATTATTGCGAATGAAAATATTTTAGGCTATTGGCTATCACTATAAGAGTTCGGAGATTATAGCAACAAAAGATTAAGAAGAGATAAATAATATGTATCGATGTTGTTGATATAATTATTGTGCGGTGAGAAAAGCTCAGAAAATAATATATTGAAAATTGATAAAATTGATAAATGCGTAGGGTATCCAAGATATAAATATACTACGTATGGGATGTATTGCATGGGATATGAGTATGCCCTTATATTATATATGTGTAAAAATCATGCCCACGCTACTTGCTATCACGGAGGTTACCGCGTCGGGACAGCCTTATCTTGATGGAACCTTTATGGGGGATATTAACTTGTACCCTAGAACACAGGACTCCTTGGTACAGGCTATCTAATTGATAGTCAGACGGTCCTAAGAGACGTGAGGGAATGTGCTGGCCTCTTAGTGACTTGTAACTATGCTTTGCCTCCATTTGTATGTGGTTTGTGTTAATACTGTTCGAGAGTGATTCCGAACTAGTATTTCCCTTAATTTGTGTGATACGGGGACTTGATAGCAGAGTATGCCAGCACCATAGATTTTATGTGGGGTCCTGTTAGTATATATATTATATGTGTGACTAATATATATACGTATATTTATATGGGAACTTTCCACTGTGCGTATAAGTAGATAAGTAAGGAATAAATGCTTCAACTTTATAACGATGCAAGGGGTTTCTTAACCAGGGTGCAATAGTGCGATATATTGTTATATAAATTGATGTGTATGCATAAAGAGAATAATGTGCGTATACCGAAATCTTGTTTGGTGTCCTATATGGATAACTGATATACTTTTTGTGAAAAGTATATTGTCTATATATGAGATGAGATGTCATATAACCTAACCCTGTATAAAAAGGAGAAGAATGAATAAAGTGATATACTCCTTCCGGAAGATTTATATCCGGATTTATATGAATATGGATCATAGCCTGTAATGAGAACTATCAATAAATATGGGATGGTATAAATATGTTATGTATAGAAGGCCTAATGGATCCCGATGATCAATATTGTCACGTAGTAGTGTATCGGGGGGGGGGGGGGGGGGGGTTCCTTGTTTGGATTTCGCTTCGCGAGACACCCCACGTACGAACGTAACATAATGTTGGGAATGGGGAGAAGTTCAGTCCTTAGTACCCGAATTGATGAGGTTTATTAGAAGATAAGTAATTACATTAGTTAGGCTGGGTAGCTTAACTAGGTTATTTAAAATGGTATGCGCTAGTTGTGCACTGTTAGAAGAGGGGTGAGGTGTATCTCATGTGAGAGCGATACCAGTTTAAATATGAGAAATAACATATTTTAAAATATGGATTGTAAGCTCTTACTAAAAAGTTTTCAAAAATCGGGCTCTGACTCGTTTATCTATTTTCCCTCTTGCTATATCTATCTATCTATATATATATATATATATATGTGTGTGTGTGTGTGTGTGTGTGTGTGTCTAGACACAGGGACGCCTGGATGATAATTCTTTCAAGTGAGACGTTTGCTGCAGCAGCAGTGAATGCAATCATGTTTATATTAGACGCTTCCATCATTGAGATCTAGATAGGAGGTATTGTAGAAACATTCGGTCTTATGGCTCAACTATACTCCTTTATTCTTTTATCGCCTTTTAGTGCGACATTCGATTTGGTTGTATTATTGTACCGAGTGTTCGGTTATTTTATTTTATTTCATTTCAGTTTGTGAATGTAAACTGTTGTAATTGTTTTATTTGACTGGTTTGGTTAAAAAGATTTTTAATTTAAAATTTTGACGCCGGCCTAATAGGATATTAGTAATTAAATTGGTTTTCGACAGTGATGCTAAGAATGAACCATATGAGACTCCTGTTTTAATGTTATATAGGAGTGATCGCCCGGTATTTTATTAGGCGGGGTGTCAAATGTGGTATCAAAGCATCAGGTTCTAGTGCCCTTAGGAATCTGCGCAGACGTACTACGCTTTCAGCGTTGCTTTTGATTTGATATAGAGCCTTATGATTAGGATTTTTGATATCCTCTTGTGAGATTTCGTTCTCCTGCCATTATGTAAGATTATAGTAAATCTTTTGCGCGCTCATTCGGGATTGGACCGCGGTAAAGGTCAAATTTTCCTTACGACATTGTCTTGGATTACTACAATGACTACTATATAATAGTAATTATAATTATCTATGCACCGCTATAGTAGAGAATGGTGCTAAACTTGAATTACCCAGTGAAGTTAGATGGGGGAAAAGCTTAAGAGGTCTTTGATGAGGACCGTGCATTGAAGTTGAGCTAGGTGGAAATAGTGTAATTTCACTTCTAGGAAGTTGAAGGCTCGAAAGATTTGGCTTAGAGTTGGGTATGGTAATACCCATATGTGAAAATTAAGGAATTTTTTTTCATTTGTTGGAGCAATGTGAAATGGTGGGAACGAAGGTCATAATATTTAGAGGAGCATGATATTTTGTTCATAAATTAATCTTACAGATGGTTTTAAACTGCAAATTCCCTTGATTTAGAAAGAATAAAGTGAATGCAGTTTCTAGGTTATTCACATAAGAATTGGTCAGAGATCGACGATGAATAAAGAGTGACATGGTTAAGTGAACGTAGTACCGGAGTAAGGTAGGTACAATGAAAAAAGAGGCTTATCCAATGGAATGATAGACTCACTAGTAATTGGACTTATGTAGAGTGAGTTATAGTTGTTTTAGTGCAAGATGTGAAATCTGCAATAATAAAAATTAAAGTTGTGAGACTTCGTGATTTTTAAGAGTCTAATGGGATAAAGATTTTTGGGATTTGAATTGGAATGTCAGATGTAATTGGGATACGAGCTAGTTGTGACGAGCTTAATATTTATTTATATTATAAGTAAGCGAATACTTATGGGATTAAATCGAATATGTGTATTCGGTAAATATTGGCTAATGTTATGAGAGATATACACGATTAGACGAATTATATTGTTTATATATACGAGCATATTGAGACGTAGATATATATGATATGTTTAAATATATCTGTATGTGATTGGTATATTTGTATGAAACATACCCCTCGAGTGCTATCATGGGAAGTTATGCATTTTGGGTGAGGCCCCTGGCTTGAGGAGCAGGGAGCGTATAGTCCCCAGGTCATAGTGTCCATTTTATATTGGGTGATTTTTATCAGGAATGAGACGTGGTGGGTATGTTTCATTCTCATTTCCTCGAAGGAACTATGATTTCTTCCCATTCATTGTGATTTGGTTTTTACCAAGTCGTTGTGATAGTACGACCGCTGGTACCCAGGATGATGTGTGAGAAATTCCCTGGAAGATGATAGCATTGAGAGACTGCATCCATTTAGTTATAGCTCCGAGGGATGGTTATTATACTTATATAGTGTGTGATATATAAGTATGGATATACTTGATGTGTATAGTATAATGTATATATATTTATATAAGATGTGAAATATATATATATATATACAGATATACTAAAGAATGGAATGCAAGATAAATTCTGGATGAGCCCCCCTTTATCATATGCTTAGATGGAACATTGATGAGGGAGTGTTTCATTACCACGATTTTAGTGCATGGGGACCATATAGATATAATTTAAGGTATGCATGATTTATTGTTGAGATGTGAGTTTAAGATCATTGTTGTTTGTGCTAAGGACTTAGTATTAGTACAAGTGCTTGGTGGTGTGGCTCCTGGAAAGAATTAAGAGTTCTGACTACATTTTTGTCGATAGGGGAGATGGGATTATCCGAGTGGCATATTTGAACTAGCGGTCCTCCATGACTGATAAAGTTAAGTAATAGTGTATAAGAGGGGTTCCTTGTTTGGATTTCACTTGTGATACGCTCCACGCACGAACCTTAATAACGTCGGGAGTGGAGAGATGTTATAGAATGCAAGGATGTTGGTTTTTACGATAAGTCACCTAGTGTAGAGGAAACACTATTGAGTGAGAGTCGTTTGATGACTGTATAATTATATAGAGATATAAGTGCTATGAAGAAGCACTAAAATTTTCCTCTCACCGCAAGTATGTGGGTGAGTTAAGGTAAAGGAAATCGATTTGAGACATATATCCAGGTCTTGAATAAAAGGGAAATTCAGAGGAAATACATTTTGGGTATGATGTTAATAATGCTTTTGTTGAGAGTAAGCTCCCTGATTAGTTGGGATTTCCATTTGGTCAACATGGAAGGATTTTTTTTTTGGTAAAAGCACATTAGTAGGTTAACGAATAGGAATTTGAACGTCCCGTTGGTGTCCCTTAGAGCGTTATATATCGATGACCGACGATGCGAGGGAGTAGTGTAACGGGAGTAGTGTAACGGGAGGGTTCCTTGTCGGGATTTCGCTTTGCGATACGTCCCGCGCATGAAACCGAGAAAATGTAAGAAGTCGAGAGAGGTCTTGGACACTAAGGATATAATTAGAATAGTACTCATATTACGTGTATTAGGAATACCTTAATCTTAAGACTACTATGACGTAAGGGAAATAAGGCACTGATATAGGAAGACTATTGTGACATAACCACAAGAAGATCGATGGGATAATCTTAAGAAGGATTAAATTTCAAGGTATCGGGAGAATTAAATTTCAAATTATTCGAGTTAAGGGATACCCAGGTCTTAGTACTAGGCCAATGAAATGAGGCCCATTATTTAGAGTGAGTGTGATATATAAAAACGTTTACAATGGTGGTGCATATATGCACGGATGATGGGGGTATGGGTACCCTGATTAGTAAATACCAAAAATGTCCGAGATGGAAGGACGTGAAAATAAATATGTATAGTATATGCCTGAAGGGATACTATAAACAAGGTAAAATGGTATGACGAATTCAATGTCATGTGAGAATGATGATAATTCAAGCATTTATGTGCAACGAGATCTAGCACACTCGAGATGGGTTGAAAGGCTGTGGAAAGCCATTTGAAAAGTACCTCTTAATGAAAAGGATACCAAAATATTGTGAGAAAGTAGAGAGAAGTCTTACTCGAACGAGTATTGACGAGTGTCTTGCACATGATTGTTTTGTTAGAATACTACAAGGAAAGACGGGGTATATGTAGTACCAAATTTCGGAAGAGTATATGAGAGTTAATACTTTAATTATTCGGTATAGGGAAAGTAACTTGGATATTACGAGAGAGATAGTAATCTGAATATTTATACAATAAGTAACGATAAGAATAAAATACGTATAAGAAGTGTATTATTAGGCTGGGAATATGCCTATGAATCTTAATAGGATGTGTATATGCCTATTATGTGATATTATTATTAAGAGCACTAATGGGTGTTAACCCGGGTGTGCAGGATTAGTATATATATATATATAGGGATGATATTCCTATATGTATATATATGGATTTGTGAATATTTCTACTGTGTTAGACTAGTAGACATGGTATTAATAATATATATTTTACGCTAAGTTGTCTTAATAAAAAGGTGCATGATTTGGGAAAATATATAGAGATGAGGAGACTATATATATATGAGCATACGCCTTGAGATGGCTGGAATATAGTGGGAGACCATTGTGTTAGACTATATTTAAATTTGGTTAAACTAGGGCGTAATGTATATACCAATCCTAGAGTAATTGTACAGGCTATATCCGAATTTCGAGGATGAAATTCTGTTGTAAGGGGAGAAGTATGTAATACCCCACACTTTTAAAGGTATTTAAATTACACGGTGAATTTAATTTGGCAATTTGAGGAATTATTATGAATAGTAATTTTGGGATTAATGAGTGAAATTAAATAAATTCAATATTATAAAGTGAATAGTAAATATTAGTTTTCGAGTGACAGATTAATATTTATGTGGATTATATTTCGAGACTAAGTATATGAGTAGATTATTTTTATTACATGTCGTAGTTGGGTAAAGAGACAAAGGAAAATACTTTAAATTGGAAAACACGCATATTGAATGTGTTGGGTCAAAATAGTGAATTTTTGTTAAGTGACTCTCATGGAGATTTTGACTCCGCCATTGGGTTCGGAATGGCCGAGATAGTCAAAATATAATAACCGGGGGTAGTGTTTGGTTTCGGGCATTTTTGAACTAATATGGACTCGTAAATGAGTACACGAGTCATTTAACAATTGGGTACATACCCAATTTCAGATTTAAAGAGGTGGCAGCCCTCATTTCCCCCAAATATTAGCCCTAAGAGAGAGAGAGAGAGAGAGAGAGAGAGAGAGAGAGGAGAGAAATAAGAGAAGAAAGAAAACAGAAGAAAAGAAGAGATTTCCGGTCAAAATTCACGGGATTCGACTCGTGGTCGTCGGATTTAATCCACGACGGAAGTGTTTAACTTGCTTTAAGATTTACTGTGTTTAATTTCTCATATGGTAGTTGGTATAAAACTAAATATTTTTGGGTTGAAATTTCGTGGATCAAACGGGTTTTCGAAAGATTAAAATGGATATAACTCGATTTATACCCAATTTGAGAAACTAGAAATTAATTGAAATTAATTGCTGGATCTGGGTTCTAGGATGATTAGAACCCTTTGAAGGTGTGTATTTATGGTTATTTGAGGTTAAATGATGATGAGAGAGGAGATAAAAAGCTTGGAAGTGTTTTAATGGAGGTTTGGATTTTTGGAGAAGAAGGTGAATAGTGACCAGCGTCACTTCCGGACTGTTTCGGATAGGAAGACATCCAATTCAACTCTCAGTCAAAACATGAAAGTTGTAGATCTTTTTGATATGGTCTCGTGGACGTCAACCGCGTATTTTTTTTTATTTTTCTTCGAATTTTTATGATTTTTATAAGTAGATAAGTAAGGAAGAAATGCTTCAACTTTATAACGATACAAGGGGTTTCTTAACCAGGGTGCAATAGTGCGATATATTGTTATATAAATTGATGTGTATGCATAAAGAGAATAATGTGCGTATATCGAAATCTTATTTGGTGTCCTATATGGATAACTAATATACTTGTTTCCAAAAGTATATTGTATATATATATATATATATATATATATATATATATATATATGAGATGAGATATCATATAACCTAACCCTTTATAAAAAGGAGAAGAATGAATAAAGTGATATACTCCTTCCGTTAGATTTATATCCGGATTTATTTGAATATGGATCATAGGTTGTAATGTGAACTATCAATAAATATGGGATGGTATAAATATGTTATGTATAGAAGGCCTAATGGATCCCGATGATCAATATTGTCACGTAGTTGTGTATCGGGGGGGAGGGGGGGGGGGGTTCCTTGTTTGGATTTCGCTTCGCGAGACGCCCCACGTACGAACGTAACATAATGTTGGGAATGGGGAGAAGTTTAGTCCTTAGTACCCGAATTGATGAGGTTTATTAGAAGATAAGTAATTACATTAGTTAGGCTGGGTAGCCTAACTAGGTTGTTTAAAATGGTATGCGCTAGTTGTGCACTGTTAGAAGAGGGGTGAGGTGTATCTCATGTGAGAGAGATACCAGTTTAAATATGAGAAATAACATATTTTAAAATATGGATTCTAAGCACTTGCTAAAATGTTTTCAGAAATCGGGCTCTAACCCGTTTATCTATTTTCCCTCTTGCTATATCTATATATATATATATAGGTGTCCAGACACAGGGACGCCTGGATGATGATTCTTTCGAGTCAGACGTTTGCTGCAGCAGCTGTGGCTGCAAGCAGGTTTATATTAGATGATTCCATCATTGATATCTAGATAGGAGGTGTTGTGGAAACATTCGAGCTTATGGCCCAACTGTACTCATTTATTCTTTTATCGCCTTTTAGTGCGACATTCGATTTGGTTGTATTATTGTACCGAGTGTTCGGTTATTTTATTTTATTTCATTTCAATTGGTGAATATAAACTGTTTAATTGTTTTATTTGAATTGTTTGGTTAAAAAGATTTGTTAATTTAAAATTTTGGCGCCGGCCTAATAAGATATTAGTAATTAAATTGGTTTTCGACTGTGATGCTAAGAATGAACCATATGAGACTCCTGTTTTAATGTTATATAGGAGTGATCGCCCGGTATTTTATTAGGAGGGGTGTCACACACACTACCGTATACATATATATATCAAATAAAAGTCCCGATAAACCTTGCCTAACACCCATAGCACTAGCCCAAGAATACCCAAGTCTATATCCCGACTTGTAACTTAATGAATTACAAATTAATTAATTCTCATTAAAGTTGTAATACCCAACAACAGTACCTAGACTCACACATTTTGTCCATATCTTCATCTCTTAAAATTTATTACACAAAATCCCATGATTTAGTTTAGCACCCCTTGGTAAATTTAATATTCCATAATTTATTATATGACTCTATAATAAATTAAATCGGTGTGACAGCCCGACTAATTAAATACCGGGTATCTACTCCTTTATTAAATTAAATCAAAATGCCAAGTTGGCTCAGTTAATAGCATCACTATAGAAAACATTTTATTATTTCTAACCACCTAGTATTTAAAAAGTAAATTGTCAAATTTTAATTAAAGTCTGATTAACATGCAGTAAAAGATTTAAAGCAAGAATAATATCACCATTCACCATAACGAAATACTAGAGTAACCATCACATGATATAAATAAAACCGGAGGAAAAACTCCTCACAACAAACTCCACAACTGAAATGAATAACTAAATACTGAATACTGAATCAATACATGCCAAAGTCTGAAAAACTGAAATGAAAAAGTATCTCTAATGGAACTAGGCAACATGCCCTAAAACTGAGGAATACTGAACATGGAATCCAAATGATAGAAGCGTCTAAAAGCAAATCCCTGTAACTTCCACAAACAGCTACAGCTCATCATCTGAATGAGTATCCTATGCATGGTGTCCTTGTGGCTGGGCACCTAAAAATGGTTTTACAAGAAAAATAAATTTGAAAGCAAATGGGTCAGAGCCCGAATGTGGAGATATTTAAAAAAACCTGCAAGTGCTTTAAAAACATTTAAAACATTAAATGCAAAGTACATGTTAGGACATGCACTCACATGAAATTCTCACCTCTCGTCTAACTGTGCACTCCTAACGTAAGTACCCATCTAAAATGACATAAACCACTAGTTAAATGACATCATATCTAGCTAGACTGTCGTAGGTTCTACCCTTATTACTCGGTTCCCATTTACATTATAATGATCTCAATTAAATAGGGGGCTTAATGTAAATTCAGGTTCTCATATAAAAGTAATACAACTCGTTAGATTATCCATTTTATGTTATTCCATAGTTATACACACAATACCATATGAAAGTTCTCATTTTACTAAGTGTATATTTTCCACAACATAAATATACAATATAAGCACCCCGAGACTAAGCTGTGGTGCACACATACTCTGCTATCCATCCCGGTACATCACGTACATAAGGATCACATATTCCGAATCTCTCAGGAATAGTTCACAGATAACAACATCACAAATAATGGAGGCGAACACAGTCACATCACATGGGTCACGCACATACCTGCGCTCCCACGATCAACAGACTTATTAACATCCCAATAAGTCCTTCTCTGACCTATGTTCATCGAGGTAACCAGTCTAAATCTGGGCAACACAAGGATTAGAGGGCCCTAAGTGAACGTAAACCTCCCGTGATAGCAAGTATGGTAGGTATGTCATACACACAAATCATATATCGATACTAAGTAAACACGCATCTTAGTAATCACCGTAGTTTAATTGTAGTACATATCGCATTCTCGTACCAACTTAATGTATATACAACTTATATAATCCCGGTCCATATTTATACGCTCCATAATTTATTTTCACATCGTAGTAGGCACTCACGTCTCAGCTCATAATGTCTATTTGATTCGATCCACACTTATATAAGATTTTCTCCTCATAATAACCCAAATGTTCCAAATCTACCCATAAATCACAAAAGAAGTGTTATCTCTATCCTCGAACAAGTTTACGGGATTCCCAAAATCAAAACAGGCCAAAAAGGCCTAAACTGCCAGCTCGTTAGAAGTCTCGTTCGAACGAGGCTGTTCGAACGAGATTCAGTTCTTTCGAACGAACTGTACCTTCTAACGACATCTCGTTCGAATGAATGTATCGAACGAAATTTCCCCTCGTTAGAAGCAACTGGTCAACTCGTTAGAAGCTCGTTCAAACGAGCTCATTCGAACGACCTGGGAAGGCCTTCTAACGAAGGACCAGTTTCGAGCCCATAATTCCTATGTTCATTTTTCACCAATTTCTCCACCTCAAATCTCAAACAAAATTCATCCCAACAATGTTTAAAGGTCTCTAATCAATCCTAAACATATTAAAGTCACATACTAACGTGGTTTAAAGAATTAATTCATCCTCAACATCATTAAATCATCAAGTCTCATCACTTTTCCCCAAATTCTCAAGAACATAAACCCTAGAATTTTAAATCTTCCATTCCCAGAATTTGATCCGTTTTTGTATCACATAAATTAGTAATTCTCTTAATTCGATCTCCCAATAACATTTCTACATGCAAACCTACCTCCAAAATTAGACTAACAACTCCAATTTTATGGGTTTTTATTTATCTCTCAATTAATTATGATTATTGAATTGTCTAAGCATGGAAGAAGCATTTACTGCATAAAAATGTAAATTAAACCACTTGCCTTGATTCAATCTCTGATTTTGATGACGATTTGAAGAAGTTCCCTCTCTCTTTCTGCAGAATTCCCTTCTATCTCTCTCTCTCCAAGCTTTCTTCTCCAATGGCTATGGTGGCTAGGGTTTGTTTTAGGAAAGTTTTGGAAACCTAATCTAATAACCCCCGTAGCTTATTGGGTCATTAAGGGTTGGTTAGTGGGTTTAGTGGGTCAATTCCCAATCAGATAAAAACTCTTAATTTTCGTCGCTTTTAATTCCCAAAAATACAAAATTACCAAAATACCCTTTATGTTGCCGGTATGGCCTAAAAATACCCCGGGACCCAAACTAAAACCCCGGCTAGTGTTTTATGACTATCTCGACTGTTCCGGACGCGTTGGCGCACTCAAAACGACCATATGGTTAATAGAATTTAATTTCACTTTTATAAATAAAATAATTATATCCTGACGCGACTGCCACCCGCGTCCCAATAAAATGTCCAAATTGCCGTATATCAATCTCACGACAATTTCATAATTCAATATTCATATATCATCATATATACTCAATATAGTCAAATACCAACTCACATCTCGCTAGTATTTTATCCGGATTAATTCCCAATTAATTCTCATTTAATTAATTAATCCCAAAAATAAATATCGCCAAAAATACGGGGTATTACAATCGGCTTCTCCATGCCTAACTCACATAGCACTCAACCTAAAAATATCCGAGTCACAACCCCTACTCTTAATTCCATAAGTATTAACTAACATTCATATTTTTATTCAAGATACTAAGCACCCGTTTCCTAATTTCATTTGAAATTTCCATTCGAATTTGTTCATATATTTTTTTATTGTTGTTCATCTTAAACAGTCTTAAATCCATACCCGAATTCATTCCCATCCAATTCCAAGTTAAAAATAATGTTCCTTAATATTTTCCAGAGTCCTACACTCATCTACGAATATCCTTGAATAATCCAGATTTGATTTCTCCCAAAGAATTTTAGTTTCAAGGACCCTTCCGTAATAAATTCATAACTAATTAAAAAAATCATAAAAATACGATAGTGGAGGCCACGCGTTCGTAACGAAAATATCTATCTCCATGTCCAAAACCTAGGTTCATTTGCACGAGATAACAATCTCATTAGAACAATATCGTAATGTCATTTGAATGACTGTCATTCGACGCTGCGCAGATCATTTCTTCTTCTTCTTCTTCCTTGTTCCACTCTCTACAATTAACGAATTTGTTCCACCTTATAACTTCTGCCCAGATTTCTATTTATATTTCTAACAAAATCCTCCCTTTCATCACATTTTATTTATGTAATTAGTCCGTACACAACACTAATTTCTCATCACAATTTCTTTAAATCCCAGATTTGAGTTTTCTCCTAACTTCGTTAATTTATTATCCAAATACACACATCAAAATTCAAGTAAACCTATTATGCATCCTAGGTTTCTTTATAGTTTGATTTTAAATTATTTTGGCATTTATCATATCATCAATATAACCTTTTAACCAACGTCACGTGTAAAAATTTCTCAAAACCCATTTTAATGAGATAACCCACTCAAAAATGAATATGGTTTACACCCACCATGATATGAATCGTAATACCGCAACTTAAAAGAAAGAAAGTTTAACTACTTTCCTGGATAAATTTTTAGAGTCTGGTTTCCTTTGTTGTAGACGATAATTTGATTAAGAACACTCTTAATATCCTTTGATTTGACTTCGAAATATCTCCCTATTTTCTTCTCTACAGAACTAGGATTTTCTTTTTGAGTTGTGTCTTCCCCAACCTCTCTAATTTGGTTTTTATAACATTTTTCCTTTAGGGTTGTGTCCAACCCAAATTCTAAGATTTATATTTTCTAAAGTTAATCCCGAATGTAAGCTTATGGGGTAGATTAAAATGGCCCAAAGACCCCCATGTGAGCCTGATTATGCCTAAAAATGCACCGGGACCCATTTACTGCCCTCGAGTACTCTTTTTCGACTATCTCGACCTATCTGAAATCAACCATGCACTCAGAATTGTCATTCAAATTACTTTATAACATTCTTCAATTTCGACCTCAAAATGTGACACACGTGAAATCTAAAAATGATCCAAATTAATTAAATCTCAATTCACCAGATTAAATGAATCCTCCAATTTAAATGAATTCTCCAATCATAAATTTAGATTTCTCCAAATTAAATAAGTTCAATTTCACAAAAATAATTTATTTCCAAGTCATCAAAATTACAGGGTGTTATAGTATATACAGGTAAAAATGGTGGGCCTAGGCTGTAGGGTGCCCGTTACTCGCAAACGATGGTTTAAAAATAAAAATTTGCGACACCAATTTTAAATATGCTGAAACAGATTTTTAAACAAATTTTATCTTGTTTATCCTAAACATTCAACAATGTGTTAAAGCATATAAATTAAACCACGCAAGTACGACACGATTAATTTCAGGAATAAAACCCTTTAGAGTAAAGCCTTTTTATTTCACTATAATATGTAACAATTACACTTACAATGAAATCCGCAATGAGTTAACCATAGAAAATTCACATAGACCACAACATAGAGTCAGCCAAAATCGTAACTCCAATAGTACTCCCTATTGACACACAGTCGTCTTCAACCCAGTACTCCCCTTAAGAGCACCTAGATCAGCAGTAGAGATCCTCTCTACAAGAGAAAATTGATTGAAGATGTGTTGTTGGGTTCCAAAACAATTCACACAAACTATTGGGATCTTGTGAATTGAACACAAAAAGGTTTAAAACCCTAAAAGTGATAGGACATAGTATTTTCCCGAAGAAGTTTCGTGTATGGAAAATTTGGCGGGCCTTTTGATAAAAAAACGAAGTTGGAGAAACCCTTTTTATAACAAATCTAAGGTGACGTATTGCTTGAATGATGCCAGCTCTCGCTCGAACGACTTCGCGTGAGATGTCTTTGTCGCTCTAACAACGTAGCAATCTCGTTTGAATGAGAGGAGTATAAATTAAGTTTTTATTCCAGTCCGCCTCTATACTTAGAAAAAATATTTTGATGAAAAACTTCGCTCCAACACTTAGAAAGTTTTTTAGCAAAAAAAATCCCAACACCTTAAATGAACCATTAAGGGACTAAAATACAACCTTACCAAAATCCTTCTCACAAAGTCTTTTCTTGTTAAAGAACTTGATATTCAGAATCGTCTTGATGCATGAATGTTCTTGAATATTCTTCGACGTTTGTAGCGGTATATGACATACTCAATTATGAATGGACATTTATAAAATCATGTCCTTACGAATCCCCCCTATGTCTATGTCGGTAAAAAATAAAAACATCTGAATTATCAAAATGCTTATACAAATATAATACCCTCCCATGAACCCAAAACTGAAAAGGAAATAAACATGTAAGTCTCAAACTTTTTCTTCAAAATCTTCAACTTCCACTACACCAAAAGTGCCAGATTGTTACGGTTATTGACCGTGACCAGTGGCCAAACTGCCCAACAATTTTTTTTTAATTTTACCCAGATTTATCATGGTAAATGACCGTGACAAATCTTGACAGAATTAAAAAAACTACTGGGCAGTTTGGTCACTGCCACTGCCCAACATTATATTTGTACCTGTTCAAATAGCATATATCTAAATAAAATAGAAATAATGCATCAAATCATTCCATATATAATCCATTATCCAAATAAAATAACAATACAATCTATATCCAAACGAAAATGTAACAACTCAAAATAATTCAAATATAATCCAAGTGTCCAAATAAACATAAATACAAATAATGTCACGCCATAGTGTCCGAGGTAGGTTCGAGGAGGAAGGAAGGACACACGATATACACATTGAGACACCCCTCAATATGCATCACGCCGCATTGTTCGCGCAACCAGAAGGAGGAGTTCTCTTGATGGTTATCGCATGCGTGAAGAGAACCTTGGCTTCGATGGTTTGAAGGATACAGTTATGAACCGACTTACCCGGGATTGTATTCGGGTCCCTCAACCCCCTCGCTTTCCTCTTGCCAACAAATATGTTGAGTAAAAACATGCTCGGCCAACCTATTATTGACATAGGCCGTTCGACGGGAGCCAAGTAGGGAACATAATCATCAAGCGGTGAGTCTGCGTGTATCGACGATGACGCAGCGATGTCCACTTCCTCCTCCTCCTCCTCCACAACTTTCTCCTTATCCTTTTCCTTGCCCTTGGCCTTTTCGCCCAACTCACACTTCATGAATGCATACATATCTAGGACCGTCGCCTCCAACATTGATAGCTTCGTGTCATGCGTGTCCACCTGACGAGCCAATCCGATGTTTCTCACCCCTAGTCCTCCTCTTGCGATCAGTGCCAAGCACATGGATGAGTGTGTCCATGGACAAAGATAACTTATCGACATCAGACTAAGACTCATGCACTTCCTTACTCTTTAAAGAAAATGACAAAAATCACACGATTAGTTAAATAAGAAAATAAAAAAATTATAACGTAATTCACAAAAAATAAACTGTCGGATTACTTACAATCGTGGCCACGATGCTCGGGGACACCTCCTTATCCTTGCCCTTCTTCATACTAATTGAGAAATAATACATTATTATGCTCGGGGACACTTATAGCTCATGCACATTATTACGATTTGAGAAAAATTTGGCAGCATATCCCCATAGTTCTCCAAGTACACGACATAGATTAGCAAGTGTGAGTGTTATTTCAATTTATCAATTGAAATAACACTTAACATCGCATCATCTAGTAAGTACTCAGAGAACATTAATATACGACTGCAGAACTTCCTCCAATAGTAACATGTTTACGCCACTAAGAATATTAACATACAGAAACTATGCAGTCCTAAATTATCTAAACGGGACAATTCGAGAGATCTCATTACATGGGTAATGACTCTCGAATGGGTCTAAAGGCTATTGTATGCGTACACATAAGAACTGGAAGGCTAGTATATATGCGCAATATATGTAATTTCAAGTATGTTTAATTTAATTATCATAAGTCCGTTGTCGTACCACTCTCGAACGGGTTGTGACACCAAGTAATTTTAGAAAAAAGTTGAAAACTCCCCCTCCCCCCATTTTCACAATAATCCAGTGGTCACGACACTTCCAAAAGTAACCAACCCAACAAATTCATACAATATAATTATGTAAGGATTAAATTAAGGATTTCAAAAAAATTAAACAACCAACTTCCATATCCAACCACATCCGTCCAATATAATCCAACAACAACAACAAACCAACAAATGTGTATCCCATACTCCTTCTAATTCATTAACTCAATTAATTCAACATTAACAATTTCTAACCACACACGCACACTCCCCCTGCACACACACACACACACACTCTGGCCCACCTGCGCACACACACCACCCCCTGCCCCAACCCCACCCCCACCGTCTACCCCCTCCCCCCACCATACACACACGCACACTACACCCTCTCCCACCTCCCCCCACACCCACCCATATATACACACACATACACACACATATACACGCATACATATATATAAATGAAAGAGAAAGAGAGAAATAAAGTAACCTAAAATCATAGAGAGAGAGAGAGAGAGAGAGAGAGAGAGAGAGAATTTTTTTAGAGAGAGAAGAGGGAGGGAAACCAAAACGGTGGAACAAAAAGGAGAGGATTTTTTTTTTACTGGGAAAATTGTCACGGACCTGTCACGATTATTGACCGTGACAACTTTATAAGATTGTCACGGTCATTGACCGTGACAAGACTTTGACAACTGTAATTGTCATAGACTTGTCAGCATCAATGACCGTGATAAAAAAAATGAGTGTTTTTTTTTTCACGGTCATTGATTGTGACATAGTGGATGACTGCAAGGTGACAATTTGGCCTTTTTTGTGTAGTTTTAAAATTTTAAAATTTTAATCTTTTCTCATCAAGGTGTGCAAAATAATGATCTTCAATTTTGTACCTACACAATTGAGACAAAAAAAATACCTTTGTGACACATTGATTTTAAATGATATAAGAATAAATCAATCAATAATTAAATCTCCCCCATAAAGCAAAAGCTCCCTCATAATTCATTCTCCCCCTTTTTATTTGACCAAAATAGACAAGGAAATGAATAAACAAAATAAACTTGGAGTGTCACGACAAATAAGGCAAACAACTACGATCATCAGCATATACTCAAAGATGCCCACAAATTATTTTTGATTTTTCAATTTTTTTTTAAAACAAAAAGGCAAAAATAATTTTACAAAAAAAAATCGCACACCATGAATTTATACTAAGACAACAAAATCATGGATATAAAATGAATGAGTGCGAACATATTCAATAGTAAAATCAACGCAACCAAACGTAACATATGTGCGCGATGCATATGTTACAGTTGTCAAAGTGTCGAAAGAGTTTAATTTAAGTGACATCGACTCAATCCATAAACACATCAAAGTCAAGAATGATTCCCACACCAATAACGTGTAAAACTATGAATGATTTTTCAAGACGCTGTGAGGGCATGCAAACTCGTTTTTCATTTCTTTGCATCAAAACTCCCTCATAAATAATAATGCTTTTATTTTTCTTTTGAGGTGGCCCCTTTTTGGCAAATTTATCGTTTTATTGCCTTTAAATTTTTTCGAGCTCTTTTAAACGGTAGCTTTCACAATGAATTAATTTTGAATTCTCGCAGCCCTTTCCCGTGAATCAATCATCATTTTTTTTACAATTAAATTCCTCACGGTAAATTATTTTTACATGCATGATAAGCACCCAAAAGTGTACATTTTATACCCCGAATAGAGGAACTTTAGTTGCTAATTCTCGACAATTTGGGTCTTATGCGCTTTATTGTGTATTTTGTAAGTCGAATGCACGTTGCGGTATTCAAACACATATTTCAAAGCAATTGTGCAGATTATGGAGCTAATTACCAATCCCGTAACCTTAGAGTACCCTACCCTGGCCTAAACTTTGTCCCAAGTCGTGTGTGTTTGATTTGTCCCCTTTTGTATTTTTTATATTTTTAATTTTTTGTTTGAATCGTTTTTAGTTTTAGGATTTATTTTTTATTTCTTTTTATTTAATGATGTTTTATTTAATTTATAAACTTTTAGCTTTTAGTTTTTATTTTATTTTATTAGGATTAGTTTTTTTTAGGAATTCATTTATTTTTTTTAGTTTTATTTGGATTTACATTTTTGTAGGTCTTTAGTTTTAATTTTTAAGTTTTAGGAATTTATTTATTTACTTTTATTAGTTTATTTTTTTAGGACTTGAGTTTTTATTCCATTTAAGTTTTTATTTTTATTTTTATTTTTAGGATTTAATTTTTAATTTTATTAGTTTTAGTTATATATTTTTTTAGGGGTCATAAGTTAAACACACATAACCCCTCACGTCCAAATACACCCTCACCCGCACCTTTTCCCCATACACCCTCACACACACACAAACGCACCTCCTTTTACAATTCACTATCTCCTACCTCTCATCACCCCCTTTCTCCCTCCTGTCACCTAACCTCCATTAACACAAATAACAATCTTCACTCTACTCTCTCACCCCACACAAACCCAACAGCCCCTTACCGATCCCATACCAAAAACATCAATCATCATATTTTTTTACAATTAAATTCCTCACGGTAAATGGTTTTTACATGCACTACTTCCATTGTCAAAGTTTTATCGCATATGGTTCATTTTAAAGACATAATTGAGATGACAAAACTTTGACGAATATGAAATAAATAAGTACAATAATCAAAATAATCCGTGCAAGGGTGAATTAAAGGAACTCATGAGTCAAATATGTAGGTAGTAACAACTAATCACATCTCAATGACTCCAAATATTGTAAAGCATAAAAATGAAATGATGACACATATCAAAACACTCTCAAATCGTCACAGGATATGGACTAAAATTGTGGTCATCCTAAATGTCCATTCATATATGGTGTAAAACCAAATAAAAAAATATTTTTTAATTTTACAAAAATTTTATCAAAATAAAATCTTTTTATATTTTTCAAAATTTTTAAAAACAAAAAAATAATACAAAAAGTGAAAAAGTCATACCACTAGCAATAATATATCATGAAGCATAACTAGCGTATGATGAACATGCGAACACAATCATCTATATGATATAGCAAGAGAGGAAAAATGTGTAAGCAACCGAGAATCAACTAGTCTAATATCTAGTGACTTTAAAAGTGATTTCCTAACCTAAATTGGTGTGCAATGACACATATGGGTTTTGGGAAACAAGGAAACACTAGATTTTAACTTCCCAGTGCCTTTTCGAAGATTGAAACAAAATTGCCTAAGGTGACCTTTCCCACCACAATGTGAACATGTGAAAACGGGTAGAACGACACCTACAGGCTGACCTTTTCTAATGTCCTTGGGATAGGTTGTCCCTTTAAAACAAATAATGGTCTTGGGTTTAGGAACAAAATAATTAGGAACATGTGATCCATTACCATGACTACTAACACTATTCAAGTCTGGCGAATCATTTTTTAACATCAAAATTTTATACTCGAGTAAAGAATTTGACTATTCCAAAATTAGGGATTCCTTTTCTAAATTTTCAATTACTCCTAGAAGGTTATCATGTTTGTTCTTAAAATACTTACACTTATCCGTAAGAGTCTCCTCACGTGCCACAAACTCATCGAGTAAAATAGTTTTATCTACTTTGGCACAAACACAAACCCTAGAATTTTAAAAGTCCTCCAATTCTATTTTTTTAAAATAGGACTCTATCATCACTCTCCTGTTGGATAATTTTAAAGAATCAAAATCATGGTCCAAAGCGACAAACTTCTCACAATAAAAATCTCTTTGATTTTGAAATGTTTGCAAAATATCCATAGCGGATTTAAAACGAGAATTTTCTTTTTCCAAAAATTTAATTCTTTTCGCAAACAAAAAATTCAAACTATTTATATCGTCAAAACAAGGAGAATCCATTGAGGAAAAAAAACACGGACATAAGTGATAAAATCACCTAAAGAGAGGTAAACAAGATCTAACGAAATAACTTAGAGTAACCCGCTCTGATATGAATTTGTAGGGTCCCTGTTACTCACCAAGGGTGATTTTCAATAAAAAAATTGTCACACTAATTTTATATATGCTGAAATGCCTTTTTAAACTAATTTTATCTTGTTTATCCTAAACATGCGACTAAGTGATAAAATAGATAAATTAAACCACGAATATATGACACGATCAATTTCAAGAGAAAAACCCCTTTTCGGGTAAAACCTTTTCATTTCACTATAACATGTAATACTTACACTTAGAATGAAATCCACAATGAGTTAACTGTAGAAAACCCACCTAGAGTCAGCCATAACCGCGACTTCAATTCAAATCTAGGAACACCCGCGAGTACTCCCTATTGACACACAGTTGTCTTCAACCCAGTATTACCCAAAAGAGCACCTAGATCAGTAGTAGAGAACCTCTCTACAAGAGAAAATTGAAGAAAGATGTGTTTTTGGGTTCCAAAATAATTCACACAAACTATTGGGATCTTGTGAATTGAAAACAAAAAGGTTTAAAACCCTAAAAGTGAAAGTATTGTGCCAAAGCAGTTTTGTGAATGGAAAATTTCGTAGGTCTTCTGATTAAAAATAAAGTTGGAGAAACTTTTTTTATAAAAAATCTAAGGTTGTGCGTCGTTCGAACGATGCTAGATGTCGCTCGAACGACTTCGCATGAGATTCCTCTGTCGCTCGAATGCCGTGGAAATCTCGCTTGAACGACTAAAGAATAAATTAATTTTTTATTCCAGTCCCCCTCCACACTTAGAGGAAATATTTTGACGAAAAAATCCACTCCAACACTTAGAAAAAAATTTAGAAAAAATATCCCAACATCTTAAGGGAACCGTTAAGGGTCTAAAACACAACCTTACCAAAATCGATCTCGCGGAGGTTTTTCTTGTTACAAAACATGATATTCCGAACTGTATTGATGCATAAATATTTTTGAATATTCTTCGGCGTTTGTAGCGGTATATGACATACTTAATTGTGAACGAACATTTATAAAATTATGTCCTTACAAATCTCCACCTATCTATGTCAGTACAAAATAAAAAACATCTGAATTATCAAATCAAAATGCCTATACAAATCTAATACCCTCCCACCAAAACTGAAAAGGTACTAAACATGTAAGTCTCAAACATTTTGTTCAAAATATTCAACTTCAAATCTTTAAATCTTCTAGCTTTTCTCATCAGGGTGTGTAAAATAATGATCTTTAATTTTGTACTTACAAAATTGAGACAAAATAAATACCTTTGTGATGCATGATATAAGAATAAATCAATCAATAATCAAATCTCCCCCATAATTCGTTCTCCACCTTTTTGTTTGACCAAAATAGACAAGGAAGCGAATGAACAAAATGAAAATGGAGTGTCACTACAAATAAGGCAAACAACTACAATCATCAGCATATACTCAAAGATGCCCCTAAGTATTTTTTACTTTTCAAATTTTTTAAAACAAAAATGAAAAAATAATTTTGCAAAAAAATTGCACACCATGAATTTACACTAGGACAACCAAATGATGGATACAGAATGAACGGGTGTGAACATATTCAATAGGAAAATCAACGCAATCAAACATAACATATGTGCATGATGCATATGTGTACTCCTAATGAATGAATCTCATAATTGTCCTTAGGTATCAAAAGAGTTGAATTTAAATGACATCGACTCAATCCATCAACACATCAAAGTCAATAATGATTCCCTAACCAATAACATCTAAAACTATGAATGCTTTTTCATGACATTGTCAGGACGTGAAAACTCATTTTTTTTATTTCTTTCCATCCAAACTCCCACATAAATAATAATGCTTTTATTTTTCTTTTAAGTTGGCCCCTTTTTGGCATATTTATCTTTTTGTTGCCTTTAAATTTTTTGGAGCTCTTTTAAATGGTGGCTTTCACGACGAGTTAATTTTGAACTCTCGCAGCCCTTTCCTGTGAATCACTCATCATATTTTGTTACAATTAAATTCCTCAGGGTAAATGGGTTTTACATGTACTACTTTCATTGTCAAGTTTTATCGCATATGGTTCATTTTAAAGACATAATTGAGATGACAACACTCCGACAAGTATGAGAAAAATAAGTCCAATAACCAAATGAATCCGTGCAAGTGTGCATTAAAGGAACTCATGAGTCAAACATGTAGGTAGTAACAACTAATCACATCTCAATGACTCCAAACATTGTAAAGTACAAAAATGAAATGATGACACATATCAAAACACTATCAAATCGTCACAGGATATGGAATGAGATTGTGACCCGATCATCCTAAATGTCCATTCATATATGGTGTAAAGCCAAATACAAAACTCTTTTTTACTTTTTCAAAAATTTTATAAAAATAAAATCTTTTTGTATTTGTCAAAATTTTCAAAAACAAAAAACTAATACAAAAGTGCACAAGTCATAACACTAGCAATAATATATCATGAAGCATAACTAGTGTATGAAAAACATGCAAACACAATCATCTTTATGATATAGCAAGATAGGAATCATGAGCAAGCAACCGAGAATCAACTAGTCTAACACCTAGTGCCTCTACAAGTGATTTCCTAACCCAAATAGGTGTGCAATGACACATAGGGGTTTTGGGAACCAAGGGAGAACTAGATTTCAACTTCCTAGGATGCTTTTTGAAGATGAACTTTCCTACCACAATGTGAACATGTGAAAACAGGTGGAACTACACCTATAGGTTGACCTTTTCTAATGTCCTTGGGATAGGTTGACCCTTTAAAACGAATAATGGCATTGGCTTTAGTAACGGGAGAATTAGGAACATGTAAGTCATTACCATTACTACTAAGACTACTCGAATCTAGATAATCATTTTTGAACATCAAAATTTTTTAATCCAACAAAGAACTTCACTCTTCCAAAATTAAGGATTCCTTTTCTAAATTTTCAATTACTCCTAGAAGGTTATCATGTTTGTTCTTAAAATACTTACACTTATCCGTAAGAGTCTCCTCACGTGCCACAAACTCATCGAGTAAAATAGTCTTATCTACTTTGGCACAAACACAAACTCTAGAATTTTTAAAGTCCTCCAATTCTTTTTTTAAATAGGACTCTATCATCACTCGCTTTTTTGAACGATTTTAAAGAATCAAAGTCATGGTCCAAAGCAACAAACTTCTCATGTAAAAATATTTTTGATTTTGAACTGTTAGCTAAAGATCCATAGTGGATTTAAAACGAGAATTTTCTTTTTCCAAAAAATTAATTCTTTTCGTAAGCAACAAATTCAAACTATTTATATCGTCAAAACAAGGAGAATCCATCGAGAGAAAAAAAAAGCACGGACAGAAGTGATAAACTTACCCAAAGCGGGGTAAACAAGATCTAATGTAATAACTTAGTGTAACCTACTCTGATACCAATTTTAGGGTGCCTGTTACTCACAAAGGGTGATTTCAAATAAAAAAATGTGTCACCAATTTTAAATATGCTGAAAGACTTTTTAAACCAATTTTATCTTGTTTATCCTAAACATGCAACTAAGTGATAAAATGAAAAAAATAAACCACACAAATACAACATGATCAATTTTTGGTAAAACCTTTTTATTTCACTATAATATGTAATACTTACAATTACAATGACATTCGTAATGAGTTAACCGCAGAAAAACCACATAGACCATAGCCTAGAGTCATCCTGAATCGCAGCTCCAATTCAGCCCTAAGAACACCCGCGAGTACTCCCTCTTGACACGCAGTTGTCTTCAACACAATATTCCCCTCGAGAGCACCTAGATCAACCGTAGATATTCTCTCTATAAGAGAAGATTGACACATTATGTGTTCTTGGGTTTCAAAATAATTCACATAAACTATTGGGATCTTGTAAATTGAAAACAAAAAGGTTTAAAAACCTAAAAGTGATAAGGCAAAGTATTCTACCAAAGCAGTTTCGTGTATGAAAAATTTTGCAGGTCTTCTGATAAAAAATGATGTTGGAGAAACCCTTTTTATAACAAATCTAAGGAGGTGCATAACTCGAACAAAATAGGGCTATCGCTTGAATGATGCCTATTGTCCCTCGAACGACTTCGCGCGAGTTGCCTCTATCGCTCGAACGATGTGAACATCTTGCTCGAATGACTGGAGCATAAATTAATTTTTTATTCCAGTCCGCCTCTACACTTAGAAAAAATATTTTGATGAAAAAATTCAGTCCAACACTTAGAATTTTATTTAGAAAAAATATCCCAACACTTTAAGTGAACCGTTAAGGGACTAAAACACAACCTTACCAAAGTCTATCTAGCGGAGTCTTTTCTTGTTGAAAAACATGATGTTCAGAATCAACTTCATGTTCAGAATTGTCTTGATGCATGAATATTGTTTGACATTTGTAGTTGTATACCACATACTCAATTGTGAATGGGCATTTATAAAATTATGTCCTTACATAGGCCAAACTGGATTTTCTGAGAGTATGGTCTAACTACTTGGGTATATGGATTACACCATGGAACCAAGATAAATAATTAAATTAGCAAAAAATAAATACTTAAAAATCCCAAATTATATTTGTCATAATTTTATTTCCTTTATCTAGTCATAACTAATTCCACTAATAATTGTGACCCCAGTCTAATTAAATTATCTCATAAATCACTCAAATATAATGAGGTCCTATTTGCAAAGTTAATTATGGCACATAATGTGATTTCCTGCATTAAACTTCTAATACCCTCTTGGCAAATTAATTTTCCATAAATTGACTTTAATCAACATCTAATTAATTCCTTGATTCTCAGACTTAATTTATTTTGCTACTCCTGTCGATTGTAAATAATACACTGATCAGGTTTACTGGTGGAAAAAAAATCTTATAAGTCTATCAAAGAGGTAAATCAGTCCAAGGTATCCCTAGATGAGGATTTCTGCGAATGAAGATCTTAGACCTAATGACATAATTGTTACCCTATATGCGGAGATCATTTATTTCAATCCAAGATTGAATCGTACCCATACCAATCAAAGAAACAATCATATAAGAATTTTAATCCTCATAATTGTCAGAATTAAGAATCTATGAACCCTTTGCAAATGGTATGAGATTTCCTATGTCTAGTCAAGACAACCCTTAGATTTAAAAGTCATAAGTGGTCATGTTCAATACATTCCTGGTATGTATTGATCACAATTATGTACTGATCATAATCTTCAATTAATCTATCATACAACTTATCAAACCATAGTAAAGGTAACTGTAGTTTGAGATGAACTCCCACGATGGCATCGCAACCGTTCTGATAGGATGTCAACCTCATATCTAGGTTGTGAAATTTTTCAATAGTGCTAGAACCTCAATTCAAATCTCTTCGTGATCAACCTACAGCTAACTCACTGGAATTTTTACTAAGATCTATTCGCCGATATATATATGGAATAATATATTTAAAAAAATATAAAACCTTCTCACATACTTGATTCTAATTTCAAAATGAAAAAATAATACTTTATTATTTAATAATAAAATGTTTTACACATGGTTTTATGAATAAACCCCAACAGACGTACCTCATGTTTATAGGGACGTGGCAATCGAGATCGACCATTTGTGTTTTCTATCGGCTTATTACTATAATACATGTAGATGCTCTTAGTTTCTATGCCTAGGCCAAAGGGAGGTTCTAGCACACACTTGTATTATATAAATGCGACTTCATTTAAGGAGGTCACGATATTGCTAGATTCGAGATTAACTATCTAAGAGTTTATGGATGTATTTTATGAGGTATCATGATTACCACCAGATAGATATAATTTGGCACTGGGAACTAGGCGCATTGTGAGGGCATTCTATCTGATGGCTCCATTATAGAAGAGGTATGTCCATGAGTAGATTTAGTAGTTATTAAGATTAGGTTTCATACGGAGGAGAAAATCTTCGTGGGGAGCTCCGATTTTGTTTATGAATATGAAGGAAGGTTCGCTCTAATTGTGCTTACTATCGGGAGTTAAACAAGGTCATGATACGAAATAAGTATCCATTTCTACATGTTGATGATCCTTTTGGCTAATTGAGGGGCGTGCCATTATTTTCCATGATTTATTCGCAATCGGGTTATCCCTAATTATGTATTCGTGAGGAGAACATTCCAAATATGACTTTTCTAATGAGATATAGATCTTATGAGTTCTAACTTATGCCATTTAGGTGACTAAGATCAAATGGATTTTATAATGCGATATAAATCGTATGAGTTCCAGGTCATGCCGTTTTGGGTGACTAACGTGAGAATAATGTTCATGGATTTAATGAATTAGTTATTTCGACCATTTCTAGATTAACTCATCATCTTATTTATTGAAGATGTCGAAGTGTATGATCGATTGAAGGAGGACCAAGTAAGACATTGAGATTTGTTTTTCTGACACTTCAGGAACATAATTTGTACTCTATGTTCGGTAAACGTGGGTTTTGACTCTGAGAGGTATAGTTCTTAAGCAACGTTGTATTTAAGGCTAGGATTTTAATGGATGATAGGAAGGTATTTACAGTTATAGATTGGGGATAACCCATGATTCCTACACACATTAGGAGTTTCTTGGATTTGTTAAGGTAGTATAGGAGGTTCATTTAGGGGCTCTCAAAGATTGTCGGTTTAGTTAATCACCTCCCCCATAAGAGGGTACCATTTATGTAGAGCGCAAACTACGAGTGTACATTTCATGATCTCAATGAGAAGCGCACCACCATGCCTATCCTTGTATTTCCATATGACGATGGGGTATTTGGTATATAGGGATGCATAATTCTAGGGATTAGTAGGTAAATTGTTGCCGAAAAAGAGACCTACAGCTTATGCATCCCACAATCTTAAGACTCTTGAGCGATAGACTTTTCCCTTCATATTTGGAGATATTTCCTTTTGGGTGGGAGTTTCACACTATTTTTCTAATCCTAAGAATCTCTAATAATTATTAACTCAGAGAGATCTGAATATGAGATAGAGGATATGGCTCTAGATTATGATGGACTGTCATTTTTTAATTAAGTACCATCTGAGCAAAGAGAATGTGGTAATAGATGTGTTGAGTCAGAGACAGACTGTTACTTTGGAAACATTATGGAAAAAGCAGGAGGATAATTTACCTAGCATTTGGGCAGCGTAATGGGATGACACACTTGGTGTGGATTTGGCGGATGCCTTTTCGGGGTTCTTACTGTTACACCAACCATGGTGACGTGGGTGATACAATCACAAGTTTCAAAACCTTGTACCAGGAAAAGGTGTAAGAGATTATAACAGTAGGAGTTCCTTCCTTTCCAGTAAGTTCAAATGGAGAATTGATATTTCAGGGATGGCTGGTTATGCCAGAGGGTCCTAAGTTTAGGAGAATAATTAGCTTAGGCATACATGTCACAAATCATTATGAATCCTGAAGGGGATAAAAGGTACTAGAACATGCGTAGATTATATTGGTGGGTCTTGATGAAGAGAGACATTGAAAATTTATGTCTCAACTAGTTAAGGTGGAGCACCAGAGACTAGCGGGGGAATTTCAGCCTTTGGAGATTCTTGAGTGGAAGTTGGAGAGCATCTATATCGATTTCATAGTGAGATTTCCGAGGTCCTAAAGAGGTCATGATTCTAAATGTGTCATCACTGATACAATGGCTATGGTGTCCAATTTCCTTCTAGTGATGATATATTACACTATCAAGAAGTAAGCCATATCTTTGGGTCAAAGATTGTATGACTTCATAGGGTACAGTGTGACAATGTGCCCGAATAGGACAATACATTTGTATCTCAATTAAAGAGGGGTTTTCCAGATTTTGTGGGGGTAAAATTGAATTTTAGTACGAAATTTTAACAGCAAAATAGATGGTTAGACTGAGAGGGTGAAACAGATTATGGAAGACATTCTTCAGGAAAGTATTTTGGATCTGAACGGGAGTTGGGAACAACACTTACTACTCGTGGAGTTTACTTACAAAAATAGTTATCAAAAAACTATTGGTACGCACCCCATGAGGCATAATATGGGAGACCATGCCATTCGCTGAGTTATTGGATGTAGTGAGGGGAACATATGATGTTTGGGACAAATATTGATAGGGACACCTCAAAAAGGTAATACTCATCCGAGGATAGTTAATGACGGTGTAGGATTGATAAGAGAGTCACATTGGCAAGAGAAAGAAAAATCTAGAGTTTAAGTGGGGGATTAAGTGCTTTTGAAGGTCGCCTCGATGAATGGAGTTGTCAGATTTGGATCCAAGGGGAAGTTGTCTCCTCGTTACGTATGTCCCTTTATGATATTGGATAGGGCGGGACCATTGGAATAATCATTGGCCTTACCCGACAATCTTCAGTAAGTACACAACACTTTCCACGTATCTAAGTTGAGAATGTATCTGAGGGGTGAGAATTCCTATCAACATATCAACCTCGAAGATATTGATTTACACCCAATGTGAGATATGAGGAGTGACCACAACATATCCTTGATCGGAGTGAAGACTCTGCGATCGAAGGTCATACCGCTAGTTAAAGTCAAGTGGGGACACATAGTAAGGCTAAGTCTATATAGGAGAGAGAGTATAACATGCAGATGAGATATCCAGAGTTATTCTAGTCACGTAAAAAATTCAAATTTTGAGGATCAAATTCCTTATTTAAGTAGGAAAGAATGTAATACCGCGTATTTTTTTGCGTTATGTAGATTAATTAAAATTTTGAATTTATTATATTTGCTTGCAGTAACACGCGATGCCACTACTTATTTATTACATGCATTATATGTGTTTCGTGTTTTGAAATGGAATCAAACTTAATACACGGTAATTCATTAATTAATATACTGAAAGTGAATATGTATCATGGGTGATGATGGAATGGTTGGGGATTACCTATCAGGGGTTTCCTTCTTTGGATTATCTCCAAGGTTTAGGAGTCCACCAATAATGATTTTTTTAATTCCATGCAATGAATAACTAAAATATAATTAAATATTCAGTATTTGGAATGGTACTGGATAATTTAGTAGTTTAGCCAATTAGGTAATCAAAGTATATAATAATTTTGGATGACATTTTGGGTGTTAAAGTGTCCATTGTGATTAAAAATAGTACATTTTAATCTTGTGAGGTTACTATATGATTTGTGCCATGGTCTAGGATATTTTGAATGGGTTTTGTTCCTTTTTGGTTTGATCTAATTTTAGGGTTAAATCGAATTTCTTGATCACTAGTATTTGTAAATAATTTTCCTCTAAAGTTAATTAGATACTTATGAGGAAACCCTAAAGGCTAAGGAAACTGACGAGAATAAGTGACACTAAGACTTGGGGAAACTAGGAAAAGTTGAATCTTATTCTTCAACAATATTCTAAGGCAAGTTTACTTAGTATTTGAGTTTAGTTTTTTTGTGATGTAATAATAGGTATTCATTTGAACCTTAACTAACTTATAGGAAAATATTAGTTTATCATCAAACTTGTAATTTTTATAATGTAACCAGAGTCCAAATTTATGTCAAACCTCATGTTAATGAAATTAGTGATTCTTAGTGATTGTTTTGACCATATTAATTCGGACCAATAGGTTATTGCCAAGTAATATTTAAAGCGACAAAAATAGCCATATTATAATATAAATATAAAATAGCGATGAATATACATTTGTGACATCTAAAATAAGTTCAGACACGCTATTCAAAGTAGAAACCTACTCCAATTCAAAGTGGGGCGTTAGTTCACCAAAGAAGGAAAACTCAAATGGGTGAGTAACCACCCAGAAGTTACCATGGCAGTTTCGTTGCATGGTCAAGAAAGCCCATAAATAAACAATGAACCCAACGAGTAAGAGGAGACTTCCTCACTAAAAATCCATTTACATTACTTTTATCCTCTTTTTCTTTTCGTTTCTTTTAATTACAAGATTCATTTCATTCCCAAGTAGATTATGAGGTAGTTTGTATCCTTTTCCTTCAAAGTTTATTTAAAGTTTCTTTCCTTTAAGTTTATAGTCATATACATTCACACTTCACATTTCCTTCGTGTAATCTTTTACTTTAAATGCACTTTTCTTTGTAGCAATATTTTACTTCATTCTCATTTCCCTTCCTTTTATTTACATAGCTTTATTTTTATTCAATTCATGCAATTTCCATTTTATTTTGCCATATTAATTACCAAATCTTAGCATTCACATCAAAGTCTTCCCTACAGGACGCATACATCCTCTTAATTGAGGCATCGAATGCAACGAAATCTCATGATAAGTATCGCTAGATTAAAATATTTGTTTAAAAAGACCACAAATCTTGCTTGCCACACTCGCAATCCTAATTAACTTTAATTATAAAGACATTGAAAATAATCCAAACATATTTATTGTATGCCCATTGGGACACTAGTGTTGTGTGAAAGTTACAAATGGCTAGGACACGTTGAAGCGAAGATATAACTGGAAATGTTGGTGAAATTGGCCCCATTAGCCAATATATTGCTACTGTAGAGCAACTATTGGTCGAAACAACTTAATAGTTAGGATCAATGACTCATAGTTAAGAGTTGAATATTCCAGTAGCTCCCAGAGCCAACAATATGAAAAGTACAATAGTAGGTGTCGTGCCATATATATTAAAGACCAATTTAGTAACCAACTAAACCTGGTTTTTTTATTACTTTGGGAATATGGTACAAAATATTAACAATACAATCAACATGGAGACTAACATATTTGATTACCCAATGGGCTGACAACTAGTAGTCAGACCTATGCACCACAATTTCAAGAAATTGCAACTACTCAACCAAATTCCTACCATTTTGTATACAATAGGTCTAATGATGGTGAAACCAATTTTGTAAATAACCTTAGGATAAGAGTATATGCTAATATTATTGGTTTAAATTAAATAAATCCAATGGAATTAGTAGGACCATCTAAAACCTACAAAAAATTGGGTTACAACAACCTAATATGGAGAACACATCTCCAAGTGATATGAAGGGTTAAGGTTTACCCAAATGAGTCCAATTTATTCTTCCAAAATGCTTCGAACTATAGAGTTATCAATAACCCAATGTTTAAACAAGAAATTGGAGGGATAAGGATCCATAGAAGCCTGGATAACAAAACACCTCAAGAATCGTAGCCTTTGACTTACCAATAAAACAAACTATGCCTCCATAAATTCCACCACCTTTGGTGTAACAAACTCCTTTGGTAAACCAAGTAATTTCCCCATAAAATAGACAACTTCTTGGGGGAGTGGGAAGGAAAAAAATTATGGACTTGATACATGAGTTATGTGGACCATTAGCTCGAGGGTGTAGACCCCTGTTATAAAAGACATATCTTGAATGGATAGATAGGACTGAACTTCATATAGTCTTTAAATTGTCAAAATTTTCCCCATTCCCAAGGGATGTGTGTCAGTTCATAGTGGAACATATTGTTAGGTTCAGCAGTCAATGTGTTGATTCTGGAACAAATGATCAATTAAGACTACGTTTGTTTTCCAATTCCATCATATATTCAGCCTTTGCATGGTTCATAAGTTTGCGACCAAACTTTGTTCAATCTTAGGAATAAATTAAAGATATGTTTCATGCCCAATTCTTTCAAACTAAACTAGAGGTTTACATGGATGACTTTTCCAGATTAACCCAAATGCCTAATGAAAAGGCTAATACATTGATAAAAATATTCAAAAGAGATAGTAATAAGTGCAAGATAGTCTTGACTGAGTAAAAATTTGTAAAATTGCATAAAATAGTTCATATTTTAAGCTTTGAAAGAAGTTTGATGCCATACAATTTAGAATTTTATTAGAATTAACTACCAAAGTATCCAAATATCAGTCTCTTCTTGAAAAAGAGTTATCGCATTCATGATTCAATGCTTTATTGGTAACCAAGGGATAATAATATAAAAGAATTAATTAAAGGAAGCAAAATTTAATAACTTTTATTAGAGGGGGATGCTAGGAATTTTATTTCATCATGCGTCTAAAATGAACGAATATACATCTTTACTTATACATGCCACACATAACAGAAGAAACTTGTAGAAAACATAAGGGAATCACAGGAGCTGATAAGTTGTAGCATAGACATTCCAGTGGGGATTACCATCATTGTCTACTACCGCCCACACATATGTTATTGAAATAGTTTTCGGGGGTAAAATAAAGTAAAAGTTCATCGGTGACGGTGGCATTTCGCCTTCTTCTGGCTCAGTGTCCACCTGGCCGGAAAATAATTCAGAAAATATGTCAAGTAGATAATTTTATTTCTATACAAGATGTGAGTAGCGTGTACTATATGAATATATCTGGAATCAAATTATATAGATGTTATAAATTGAAACAAAAGGAAATATCATAGAACTAGTAGTGGTATACTAAAATCGATTGATATGTAAAAGAATAATATGGTGAATTGTAGGTGATTATGTAAGGACATTTTTGTCCATTATCAATTTATATGTCGTACGCCGTTACACCGTTGAAGAAACTCAAGATCGCATCTACATCAACGGATCCGAATATCAAAGCATCTTCAACATCATAGCCTCTGCGATAATGAACTTGGTAAAATTTTGTTTTTATGTTCCTTAAAATTCATATTTAGTATTGGGAAATTTTTATAAAATGTTTTTTATAAAAATAAGAAGTAAGTTTTTTCAAGCAAAATGAGGCATTTATTTTTCTGGGAAAATCGGACAGGTCCGCCTCCCTACCGGACCGATCCGCTATCGGACCGATCCGCCCTCTACCCGGACCGATCCGCCTTGCTCGAGGTCCAGTAGACCCCGGATCGAATGCGAACCAATGGAGCCATATTTTAAAAGAACCGATCCGAAGTCGGACCGATCAGCCTCCTAGCCGGACCAGTCCGCCTGGGATAAACTCGAGCAGTTCCGTCAGTTTTTTATCCACCATCTTATATTTCCTATATATATAACTATTCCGATGGTGTATTTCTTCAAGTCTTTGATAAAACGTTTTTAAGAGATAAACACAACAAGACTTCAATTTTTGATGTGCCAAACATCTTTTTGATTCACACACAAAAATCCCAATTACTTTTGTGAATCTTTTGGAACCCTAGAACACAAACTTTGTTGTTGTTCATCTTTGTGGAGAGATCTTTGCAACCGAGGGCTGCGTGTCATTGCCGAGGGAGCCTCTACAAAGTTTTATGGCTGTGTGTCATTGAGGAGAGCTGCGGTTCTACCTTTGTTGTTTGGGCTGCGAGTCCTTGGAGGGTGCTGCGTGTATTCTCTTGCTGAGTTGAAGACTGCGTGTCTTTATGGGTTGGTTGCGCGTTGATCCATTGCAGATTTCTCTATGTAATTGTAAGTTGCAGCTTGTATATTCATAGTGAGATAAAGGTTTTACCCGAAAGGGTTTTTTTCCTGAAATCTGTGTCTTAGCATATTTTTTGTGTCACATGCTTTATTTATGGTTTGACACACACACGCACTTTAGATGCATGATTAGGGACTGAAATTAAATAAGTGTGCTATATTAGAAAGTTGTGAAGTTAATCAATTATCACACGTTTTCAAATTGGTATCAGAGCTGTTTGCGCTAATTTATTGCGTATTCCTATTTTCCGCAAAATCGTGTGATATTGATTTTTTTTTAAAATCAGTTTTGTGAAAAATCGCAATTTTTCCTATGGAGCACTTATATAATCAGATGCCTATTTTTGACGGGTCTAATTATGCCTACTGGAAAGCTCGTATGAAATCGATTTTAAAATCTATTGACGAGCGTGTTTGGTTGCTTTGCGAAAATGGTTGGACTCCTCCCACGGTCACTGTTAATAACATCACCACTTTAAAACCCGTGTCAGCCTGGACTGAAGATGATTATAAATTGTCCAATTTTAACTCCCGTGGTCTGAGTGCTATTTCTGGTGCTATCACTCCTGATGAGTATCGTCGAATCATGACGTGCTCCACGTCTAAGGAGGCTTGGGATGTTTTAAAACTGACACATGAGGGTACGAACGTTGTTAAAGAGTCTAAGTTACAAAATCTGGCCACCCAATTTGAGACTATCACCATGTCTGAGTCCGAATGCTTTGATGAATTTTATGCACGTTTGTCGGACATTGTTAACACTAGTTTTAATTTGGGTGAGGTGATTGATAACACGCGTGTCGTTAAAAAGATTTTGAGATCTCTCCCAAAACGCTTTATTCCTAAAGTCACTGTTTTGAACTCTTTGGGAAATTTGAAATCACTTAAGTTGGAAGAACTTGTAGGAGATCTTCAAACCTATGAGATTGACATGTTTCCCAAAACCATTAAGGCTAAGGATAAAGGCATAGCTTTAAAGACTCATTTTAAGAAAAAGAAAGAAACAATTTGTGAGTCCGATTATGAGGGAGATTTTGATTTTAATGAAATGGCCTTGTTTGCAAAAAATTTTAAAAAATTTCTCAACATGAACAAAAATAATTCTTCCAATAAAAAGAATTTTTTTGAGAAAAATAAAAAGAAAGGAAAGGCCAAAGAAAGTGGTGAGAGGTAAAAATAAAATAAATCCGATGAGGAGTGTGAGGAAGATTTTGAGAACGTCACTTGTTTTGAATGTGGGGGTAAGGGACATAAGTCGTTTGAGTGTCCTACGTGGCTTAGAAAGAAAGGAAAGAAAGTAGC
Source organism: Sambucus nigra (assembly GCA_949130495.1). Classification (NCBI taxonomy): domain Eukaryota; kingdom Viridiplantae; phylum Streptophyta; class Magnoliopsida; order Dipsacales; family Adoxaceae; genus Sambucus; species Sambucus nigra. The sequence goes on along the minus strand of OX422207.1, from coordinate 341,910,819 downwards.
TATGCCCGCCACACTTAGTGATAGTAGTGAAGGTGAGGGTGATGAGACTAGTGGTGAGAAGTTTGTAGCTTTTTCTAGTCGTGTAAGCACACCCACCTTGTCCCACAATAGTGCACACGAATGTGATAGTGATGGTTTGAGCGCTTCAAGTGAGGGAGATAGTGAGAGTGAAAGTGGAGATGAAAGTGAGATCCAAAAATCTTTTAGAGATTTGTACACCGAGACCTTGAAAACAAAGAAGTATAATAGGGATTTAGGTCGTCGGGTTTTAGATTTGGAGAAAGAGAAGGAGGTTTTGAGAAAGGAGAAGTGTGATTTGGCCGACACGTTGTCTAGTCTGACGACACGTGTATCCCAACTCGAGAGTGATCTCGAACGTGCCAGGGTGGTCAAAGTCAAGTTTGAGAACGCACCTAAGAAGGTTGAAAAGGTGGTTCTTAAGGGTAAAGGTGAGAAGTTAGGAATAAGTCATGACGGTGCTTCTTCTTCCCAATTAGCACCCGAGCCGGTTCCCACTTTAGTGACAGTTTCACATGTGTCTCACCCTAACCCACCTAGGCGTCCCATTCCTTTTAGGAAAGTGCGTCCTAGAGTTTTTGAGAGAGGTGTTCCTAGGCCTATTTATGTTTGCTCACATTGCAAGAGGAGAGGTCACCTTAGGGAATTTTGCTTCAAGTTAGGGTATGTGTCACGGTTTGCTTCTAGACGTGTTTCTGGCACACATGCACCCACACATGATACTTTACATGCTCCCGGAGACTACATGAGAGAGTTTGCACATTTAGGTGAGCAAGTTAAGTTTTTAGTCAAAACTTCACAAGAATTGATGGAGGTTTTTCATAAGTTGTCACCACCTTTGGAAAACCCCTCCGCACCTAATGATTGAGGTTTGACTTGTTTACTAGCATAGGGTGATTTTCATGATGTCATTGTTTGCCTATTGCTAGTATGTATCTTTTTTGTATATATTTTTGTTTTGAAAAATTTTGAAAAATACAAAAAGATTTTATGTTGACAAAAATTTTGAAAAATGCAAAAAGATTTTTTTTGTTGTTGCACCGTTTATGAATGAACACTTTGGATGACCAAGTCACAACATCATTCCATTTTCATGTGACTATTTGATAGTGTTTTGAGACAATAGGTCAATTCATCCATGTGCTTTATAATGTTTGGAGTCATTAAGATGTAATTAAGTGTTACTTCCTACAAGTTTGACTCATGTTTCCATTATTGCACACATGCACGGATTTGTTTGATCATTGTGCTTGTCTTATCACATGTTGGTTGGGTGTTTTTACTCCAATCCTGTCTTTAAAATGAACCAAGCGCGATAATTTTTATAAGGAAATTGTGCATATAAAAACCGTTTTGTGAGTTTGTGTGATTTGTTTGATAACGGGGAGGGGCTGCGAAAGGTAATCATATATCCTTTGCGCAAAAGCTACCGTTAAAAAGGACCTAAAAAATTGAGAAAATTTATTATCCGAGGTCCAAAGAGGTTAAAAGAGCCCGAAAAAATTGAAAGGCAATAAAAAGAAATTCATGCCAATTATGGGCCATTTAGGTTTTTGCACCAATTCTCCAAAGTTTGAGAATTTAGATTACGTCTAAAAGAATATATATATATATATGAGGGAGTTTGGTTGGAGAATTTAAAATGAGTTTGCACGTCCTTGAATTGCTTAAAAATGCGCTACATAGTTTTGGACGTTATTAGTGTGGAAATCACTTTGACTTTGATTTGTTGATTTGCATAAGACGATGTCATCTAAATTCAACAATTTTTTCACCTAAGGATACTTTTGATGTTCATTCGTTAGAGGTACACATATGCATCGTGCACATATGATTGATTGAATTGATTTACCTATCGAATGTGTTCACACCCATTCATTCCATTTCCATGACTTGGTTGTTTGAGTCTAAATCCATGGTGTGATTTTTATATCATATTTGTTCATAATGGTATCCTATCTTTGTATGAAAACTTAAAAAAAAAAAAATAGTTTGTGTATTTTTTTGTACCGTGGCACCCCGATTGTGCTTATTTGATTCATTCTTCCCATTTGTCTATTTGGGGACATCATAAAAAGAGGGAGAAATAATTATCATATTATGGGGGAGTTTGAATTTTGGGGGAGTTTTTGAGATGTTGCTTATGTTTTTATCACATATTGATATCCATGCTTATCTCATTTCAATCTCGATATGTCACGTGGTATTTGCTTTGTCTCATGTGTGTAGGTATGAAGATTGAAGATCAATATGTTGCACACCCTGATGAGAAAAGCTTTGAGATTTAATGATTGTTGAACATTGAAGAACAAATGATGAAGATTTATACCTTTTTATCTTTCCATCTTTAGGGTTTATGGGAGGGTAGATTTGTAGAGGTCATAAGTTGATAATTCGGATATTTTTATGTATGTACCAGCTTAGACATAGGGGGAGATTTGTAAGGACATTTTTGTCCATTATCAATTTATATGTCGTACGCCGTTACACCGTTGAAGAAACTCAAGATCGCATCTACATCAACGGATCCGAATATCAAAGCATCTTCAACATCATAGCCTCTGCGAGAATGAACTTGGTAAAATTTTGTTTTTATGTTCCTTAAAATTCATATTTAGTATTGGAAAATTTTTATAAAATGTTTTTTATAAAAATAAGAAGTAAGTTTTTTCAAGCAAAATGAGGCATTTATTTTTCTGGGAAAATCGGACCGGTCCGCCTCCCTACCGGACCGATCCGCTATCGGACCGATCCGCCCTCTACCCGGACCGATCCGCCTTGCTCGAGGTCCAGTAGACCCCGGATCGAATGCGAACCGATGGAGCCATATTTTAAAAGAACCGATCCGAGGTCGGACTGATCCGCCTCCTAGCCGGACCGGTCCGCCTGGGATAAACTCGAGCAGTTCCGTCAGTTTTTTATCCACCGTCTTATATTTCCTATATATATAACTATTCCGATGGTGTATTTCTTCAAGTCTTTGAGAAAACGTTTTTAAGAGATAAAACACAACAAGACTTCAATTTTTGATGTGCCAAACATCTTTTTGATTCACACACAAAAATCCCAATTACTTTTGTGAATCTTTTGGAACCCTAGAACACAAACTTTGTTGTTGTTCATCTTTGTGGAGAGATCTTTGCAACCGAGGGCTGCGTGTCATTGCCGAGGGAGTCTCTACAAAGTTTTATGGCTGCGTGTCATTGCCGAGGGAGTCTCTACAAAGTTTTATGGCTGCGTGTCATTGAGGAGAGCTGCGGTTCTACCTTTGTTGTTTGGGCTGCGAGTCCTTGGAGGGTGATGCGTGTATTCTCTTGCTGAGTTGAAGACTGCGTGTCTTTGTGGGTTGGCTGCGCGTTGATCCATTGCAGATTTCTCTATGTAATTGTAAGTTGCGGCTTGTATATTCATAGTGAGATAAAGGTTTTACCCGAAAGGGGTTTTTTCCTGAAATCTGTGTCTCAGCATATTTTTTGTGTCACATGCTTTATTTATGGTTTGACACACACACGCACTTTAGATGCATGATTAGGGGCTGAAATTAAATAAGTGTGCTATATTAGAAAGTTGTGAAGTTAATCAATTATCACACGTTTTCAGATTATATTAAGTTACAATTATAAGGGTTCCGATTATAACCAGATAACCCATAAATTATTGAGTATAAGGGCTACAACTACATAGTCATGCCATCATAATATCATCCAAAGCATGTAATACATTTGGAGAGGCAATCTCAAATAATTTGGGAATAATAAATAGCTTGGCACTCTTAGCTAGAGTGGCACTCATACATATGTAGAAAACTAATAACTAGGCACTCACCATCTAATTCCTACAAGCCAATTAGAACTACTGGAGTATACCGGGGTCTAATTCCTGAATCGTAAGGTATGATACTAGGGTTTCACTAATAAAAGGTACAAATTCATGGTTTATTGTGATAAGAACCCAAAAGTGTTTAAATAAAACTCCAAATTAATGGTTTTTAATTGCTAATTCTTGATAAAATTGGTCTTCAATGCATTCATGTTTATCTTGTAGGTCAAATGCCTCTTCGGAGTTTTAAAAGCCTTAATTCAATTCAAATGTGGTAAGGATGCAGTTAAAGAACTCTATCATGTCCCCTAACCGAGCCCAGACCCTATAGCTTGTCCTAAAATTGTCATATGTGTCTGTGGTGTTATTTTTTTATTTTTTATTTTCTATATTTATATATTTTTCGAGTCATTTTATTATTTTATTTTATTTTATTTTATTTAGTGTTTTATGTAAATACAATATGTGTGAGTATGGTTGTGTAATTTTTATTTCTTTTATTTTTATTTTTATTTTAGGGCCTTTATTTTTAGTGTTTTTTTTCGTAAATATTATATACTATCTTCTGGCTCAGGAACTCATGCATAGCATAGGAAAAAAATGTTATGGCTCAAATGTTATCATCAAGCTAGGCATGTCAAAATCCTATAATAGAGTTTCATGGATTTTCCTTCTAAAAACTCTCAGAAAGTTTGGATTCTCTAAAACTTGGATTGATAGAATCTGGATATGTGTTTCTAATAATTGGTTCTCAACTCTAATTAATGATCAAAGTGTTAATTTCTTCAAATCTTAGAGAGGATTAAAATAAGTAGACCCATTATCCCCTTATTTATTTCTTCTAGTTGCTGAAACTCTCAATAAAGGTATCTGAAACTTGGTTTTAAAAGGTCTTGTCAAAAGCTATTCCTTTCCTAGACATAGTCCTACATTAGAAATCTTCGTTTTGCTGATGACACAATTATCTTTTGTAATGGATCCCTCCATAGTCTCAAGTAATTAATTCCATTCCTTAAAAGATTTGAAAAATCTTCTGGTCAATGCATTAATTTCTCTTTAAACATCTTTACTATGCATCATTCAGTCCCCATTAATAGAATCAAAGCCATTTCTAAAGCCACAAACCTTGCATATAAAAAAATTCTTATTTTCTACCTTGGTTGTCCTTTATACTATGGTCGAAGTAATCATTCATACTTTGATCCCATAATTCATAAGATTAGAACTATAATTTCTTGCTGGCAGACCAAGTTTCTTACATTTTCTAGTAGGAGAACATTAATTCACTTTGTTCTCTCTTCCATACTGGTTCACACTCTTGCAGCCATAAATCATCCTTCTAATCATCCAAACTCTGTTCAGTAAATTTTTGTGGGGTTGTTCCAAAGACTATGGTAATAGGCATCATTGGTTGAAGTGGCCCAAAATGCGCTTCCCTGTTGAAGAAGGTGGATTGGGGTTGAAACTTCTTTCAAACCTTACTCAAACTTTTAGCTTGACGATTTTGTGGAGTATCTCTACTATGCAAAGCCTCTGGTCTGAATTCTTTATTAATAATTATTCAAACAGAACTCTCATTGGTGGATCTTAGATCTATAAAAAAGTTAAGACTATTCAACTTTTTGCAGAAGCTGCTACTACTCATAGACCTGCTGGAACGTTCACTACAAATTCATCTTGGCATCTGATCAGAAAAGACTAATCCCTCATCTTTTATCGGCAAGTTTATTTCGAATTCAGTAGTCCCCTAAAGAATTTCAATATTCTTGTGGAAGTGCTATAATAAAATCATCTTGTTAGATGATTGTATCGAGGATAGGGGAATTCACATGGTGTCAAGGTGTAACAGTTGTAACTCTACTTCTGAAACTTTTGATCACCTATTTATTTTAGGTTCAATTGCCTCAGCTGTTTGGAATCATTTTTCAAAAATGTTTGGTATCCACCTATCTTACTCCTCATTCCATCATATGTTGATGTCGTGGTCGTTGAAAACGCCAGCCCAAGATTTCCTCCAAACTCTTCTGATAATCATTTCAGGTGCAATCTTATGGGAGCTATGGAAATGCATAAACTTATCTAGGTATGAAGGTCTTGGTATGGACTATATAAAACTCATCAATCAAGTACTTGAACTTGTTAGTTCCTGTTGTAGTAATTGGAAATTCTGTTCAAACCTTCCCAGTTTTATTTTTCTTTTCACCACTTCAAGCTGATTAACATGAAGCCCAGTCCTCGTGTGACTTCCAAGTGGAATAAGCCTAGGGTAGGAGAGGTCAATCTAAATATTGATGGTGAATCCATAGGTAAGCTTAAACACTCAGGTTCAGGAGGTATTCGAGGAGATCACAATGGGATTTTGATTCAAGCCTATTCTATCTCTGAAGAGAATGCCCCTAATGCCTCTGCTGAATGTACTGCCATCATATCAGGTCTCCAATCTTGATTAAGGCTCCAAATTCCTCAAGTTATTATTGAAATTGATAATAGTTTTCTTTTTGACATTCTCAAAGGTCATATAAAGAAACGACCTTGGCACCTTATATACTCTATAAAAGATATTAGAGATTTTCAAATTAAAATCTCTATTTCTTTTTCCCAAATTTGGAGAATTTCGAACTCAGTAGCTACCAGTCTTGCCACACATGGATACCACTTTCAATGCTTTAGCTGTTTCACCAACATTCAAGATCTCCCTTCAAAGTCTAAAGGGCAATATATGATGGATCTCTTGGGGTTCAAATCCTTTACAGTTCTTCATTAATTGTTCTTATTGTCTTCCCCATTTTATTTATCTTTATCTCTTGTAAGGCCACCTTGGTAGGTCTTTTCCACCAACATTTATAATAAATTCAGGGATCCTATCCTCTTCCTAAAAAAATTAAAAAAATAAATAAAGATTATATATTACATATGCGTATTTACGTTCGTGTTTGTATATATATATATATATATATAAACGTGCGTTTAATTAGATTTTATTAAGTATTCTTACTTTTATTACTTTAGTTTTTATTTTATTCCGAGTATTTTATTAATAGTTTAGGATTTTAATTTTTAATTGATTTTATTTTTTTTAGTTTAGTTGTATATAATTAAATAATTATAATTTTTTTTAGTACAAATGACACACACAGACACATCTTATCATACACCTACAGCACATCAAATCATCTCCCTAACCTACACCCGTACCCCATACACCTCACCTACACCTAATAAAATTCGAAAACTCACTTGTTTAACTAATACCCAATAATCTCCTATCATCTCTTTCACATCCCATTTTCTTCTCTCTCCCCCATCTATTAACAAAATCCACTAGGGTCCATACCCACACCCACTAAACTTCCGACCCCCAACCCATAATCGTGTCTCCATTTATGACCGACCTTATAACTTACAACCCCGGGAAACGACCCCGAGGTCTACCTAATTCCATACCTAAGAATCCACCGCCGTGAACTAACACCTCTCCAACCGACCCATCTACCCGTTAAATCCGATCGCCGAGACCCCGACCCTAAAATTTGGCTGGAACCCTTCTAATACCTTCCCATTATCGAACCTTCAACTAACCTTCGGCCATAATCCCAATAAACCCGAACCAACCCCTGTTTAACCCGGTTCCAACATACCTGAATTCGAATATATCTGCCTTAACCCACCAAAACTCCATGACCCATCTTGTCGAAACCCATTTCTAATTAAGCCAGCCACCTACCCATTTAACTTTTGACCCACAAATGTTTTAAAAGGATTTTGTCCCATTTCCTAAATTACCCTCGTAATAACTCTACCACATGCTCCATTAAACCTTTCCAATTATGCCGCTAGCTCCATGTGCATCTTATATAACCATGAAGTCTCATCCGTTCAAACGACCTAGAAGTTAGAGAGACTAGAAGACTTTAGAGAGAAATTTCAGTTTTAGAGAGAGAAATTCTATTTTTAATTTTTATTTTAGTGAGTGATTGTAATTAAAATTGAGAGAATTATAATTGAAAAAAATTATTGCAATTCACGGCATTTTGGGTTTCATCTATTCCAACCTAATTCATCTTGTTTAATTCTTGCATTCTTTCATTTTTTAATTTTATATCTTGAATGATGATTATATAGGTCTAATCTCCCATTAAAGGGATGAACCGAAGCCCTAACGAGTCCAATTGATTTAGTTTGTTAATTTTAGTTTTGTTTGATTTCCTTTGGTTAGTAAATTTAACTTTTAGAGGTCACGGGCTCGAGTCACGGAAACAGTCTCTCTGTGTATGCAGGGATAACGCTGCGTACATCCAACCCCCCCCCCCCCCCCAGTACCCCCAGTGGCGAGAGCCTCGTGCACTGGGTTTGCCCTTTTAGTAAATTTAACTTCTACTGTTATTTTCACATTGAGAAAAGGAAAATCATCCTAGAGAAAGGACTGAAAATTAAGTTATCATTTTATCATTTAATTTTAACTAGAGACATGCTTATCAAATTGATTCAAATCATGATATAATTTTCTTCTACTCTTATTTTTATTTTGTCTAACTAAAATTAGTTAAGTGAATCTATCCTAGCGGGTGATTCATTTGATTAATTTGAATTCATTTTGAGTAGTGTTGTGAGAATTAAAATTACTTTTCTGAAAGAATATTTAATTAATTCATTATTGTAATGAGAATTTCCTTTTTAATTAAATGAATATTTTAGAAATCTATCAATTTAAAATAGGCAAAATAGTGTTAATTGTGTGAAGTGGGGGTGGATTTCATTCATTGATTTCCTTCCTATATTAATTACATAAATTTTTAGTATTTCTTTGCACTTTCCTTCTAGTTTAATTACTTTTTCTCATTTAGTTTAGTTAATTGACCATCATCATAAAATTATTTTAATATACAAAATCATAAAAATATAAAACGAAGAAAAAGAAATATAGAAAAATAAGGAAAGAAAATAACTAGAAACTTGGATTACATATCCTTTCTTGTGTGTTCACTCCATTTAGTTGGATTGATACCCTTACTTACTTATATACGAATTCTGTTATATTTTTGTCGGTATTTGACGGATTTTTTATTAGCTTGGCTTATTCTACAGCGACATCACACAAACCCAAAGTTATCGTATTGCAATTAAGCTAAATAGGATGCAAGGTTGTACTATAATTAAGGTATACAAATTAATTCAATGGCGTACTGAATTTTGAGGTTGTAATGGTGTATCGGGTTTTAGAAATAACTAAGATATCGATATAATCAATATTCATGATTTATATGAACTACACAAAAGACTTCGTAGTAAGGATCAGAGTTGAATTTATCACATAGTGATACAACAACAAAATAATGTATGAAGACAATAGTTTAATTATATACTGTTGAAAATAGAATCACCTACTTTGAAAATAATATTTGCAATTTTGTGCATCTATCTCACGGTGGTTGATTGGATAGTATGAACTCACGGAGAGTATAAGTTGGTAGTATACATCTAAAATAATGCTTATGTGATGAAACAAAGTGAAAAATTGAAATACATTTTAGTGTAAAAAAAATGAAAAGGGTCTAATATGGAATATTAAAAAGGTTAAAAGGTGATATTTTTCGTAGTTTCCATTGACATCTAGGTCTAGTGAAAAGAGAAAACATGACTTTATTTGACCTAACGAATTTATGAAAAAAGTTTTGGAATGTTTGAAATACTTGAAAAATTAGCCTAGGGTTATATGTAAAATGAAAGTTGGACTATAAACATACAACTATTTTTCTCGAGATTATGCTTTCCCAGAATCCAAACGTGGTGATATAATATACTATTTCATTCAAAATTTAAAAATAAAAATTTGGGTAAAAATCAGATTTTTCTGATTGGAGACACGCTCCCACTCGCTCAGTCAAATATCATGAGCGCCTGGTTTTAACATCCACTCGCGCACGTGTAACCCACTTCACCTTCAACCTTCGACAATTTGCCTTTGGGGCTTTGAAACTTTGACCTTATATTCGAGACATTTTAGGAATGCATTTGATATGGATCCTAAATGAAAGTTGTGTAATTTTTGAAGAGGAATCTAACTATATTGGTTTCAAAGATTTTGGTGGGTTAGTTTCAGCTATTGATTTACTGTATAAATGGTGAAATTTTGACCAAAAAATATGTGATTGAAATCTATGATTCATATTACGACATAGTAATGGTTGAATTGTATGTTGAAATTGCAATCAAACAAACTTGGTTTGAAGAATTTTACTTGACTATAACTCCTAAATTCAAATTCTGAAATTCTCAGGCCCTAAAAATTCATACTTTGATTTAGGATATTAAAACTTGGTTTTCGTTCAATTACACATTTAACCTAAGTTTTCAAGGATTGAAGCTAAAGTTTCCTCACATTGAAACTAGTTCAAAGTCAAGGAAGAAAAATCCACCATTGAAGCTCAAGCTTCAATGGAGTTTTCTAGGTTTTATGTTTATATAGTGTATTCACATGTAACTACATATATTTACTATATATAAATGTAAAAACATAACCAAATGAAAGAAAACAACATTTACACATAAAATGACAGAGATGCATAAAAACTCAAAATTTTACTTTGAAAGTGTGTTGAGCTTAATTGAGTTTTCTCAGTGTAAAAGGGTGACTTTTATAGGGTTCGTGGGGGAGAGTTCATTGGTGGAATTAGATGTGGGTTTTAACCTAGTTTTTTCCAAGTTTCAACCAGGGTACATGTGGGGTTAATTGGGTACCTTGTGCACTCCATGTGGTACACACCATATCGGTAGTCTAGTTGGTCCTATATCAGTAAGGAGGTAAGCGAAAATATGTTAGGTTTTTGGTTTTATACTTAGGTGGTTTTGGTTTAGAGTTTAGGGCTTATAAATTAATTTTTAAAAATTTTAGGGACTTGTATGAATTTTCTCAAACTTAGGGAATTAGTATATGATATTCCTGTAAACTATAAGTTATTTGATCAAACTTTAAGTTAAAATTGGGGTTTAATTGGTATAGGAAAATGTACAATAACATGATTTTTTATTCAAGGGTATTTTGGTAATTTGAAAAAGTGTAGGGTTTCTTGGTAATTTTAGAACTTTAGAGGGACGAAATACCTATTTAGGGTGTGTTGTTACAATCTTTCCACCTAAAAAAATTTCGTCCTCAAAATTATATGTGAAAAGCTCGGGGTATTATTGTCTCAATGCGTCTTCTATCTCCCAGGTTGAATCTTTAGTTCCTTGGTGCCATCAAAGAACATTAACTAAAGGGATTATTTTACAGCGGAGGACCTTATCTTATCGATCGAGGATTGTGATAGGAACTTCCTTGAAATCTTGGTTAAGGTTGATGTTTATACCCTTCCAGGTAATAACATTACTTGGGTCGGGGATGTACTTTCGTAATTAAGAAACATGAAACACATTGTGTATTTTTTATAATTTTGGTAGGAATTTTAAATGATAAGCTACTGGTATGATTCGTTCAATGATTCTAAAGGGGCCAACATAGCGTGATGCGAACTTTCCAATTTTTCCAAACCGAGTTATTCCCTTTCTTGGGGACACACGCATGAATACTTGACTATCCACTTAAGATATTAAAGGCTTTCATTGGGTGTCGATATAACTTTTTTGTCAACTCTGGGCTGAATGAAATCTTTCCTGAATAAGAAGTATCTTCTCCATGGTTTCAGTGATAATTTTGGGTCCAAGTATATGATTTTCCCTATATTCATTCCAGCATAAGGGTGAGCGACAGGGTTGTTCGTAAAGAGCATCATATGGGGTGGTTTGAAAGATGGTTTGGTAGCTATTATTGTAAGAGAACTCAATTAATGTTAAGTGGTTGTTCCATGTACCTCAAAAATCTAATATGCATGCTCGTAACATATCTTCAAGGGTTTGAATTACTCGTTCACATTGTCCGCCGATTTGGGCATGAAAGTCAGTACTTAGATATAGTTGCATTCCCATTATGGCTTATAGGGATTGCCAAAATTTTCCTACGAATCGGGGGTCTCGATCTGAAACAATAGATAGAGATACACCTTGGAGTCTAAAAATTTCTTTGATAAAGAGCTCATTAAGTCGTTGGAAAGAATCGATGGATCGACTTGGTATAAAATGGGCAGATTTTGTAAGATGATCATGATAACCCGTATTGAATTATAGCCTTGAGGAGTTCGTGATAATCCACTGACAAAATCCATGGTAATGTCATCCTATTTCCATGATGGGATAGGGAGTGGTTGAAGTAATCTTCTCAGGTGTGGATTCTCAGTTTACACTTAATGACAAGTTAAACATTTAGCTACGAAATGGACTATATCCTTTTTCGTACATGGCCACAAATAATGTTGTTTGAGAGTCTGATACATTTTGGTGATTCCGGGGTGAATTATGAATTTAGAATGACGGGCTTCGGGTAGGATTTTTTCCCGTAATGAGGATATGGAAGGGACACATACTCTAATTTTCAATTTTAACCCGCGTTTGGGATCTAGAGTCCAGTCTTTTTGGGAGAGGTTATTTTGGAGTTTTTGATTTTGGAACTTAAAAAATTGATCTTGGTCTTATAGGTCAATGATTTTCTTGTGCAGGGTGGGGAGGGTCTACGATGTTTCGGAGGAAAATTTTGATTTCAAAAGAGTCTCTTTGTAGGTTGTAATCGCTTATGGTTTCTAAAAATAAAAACATACTTTGGAGGTTTCCCTAGGTTTTGCGTCTCAAGGCATCAACTACTACATTACCTTTTCCGTGATGATAGAGTAATTTAAATTTGTAATATTTTAAAAATTCTACCCATCGCCTCTGCCGTAGGTTTATATCCTTTCGAATGAAGATGTTCTTAAGTCTTTTATTGTTAGAGAATACGTGAAATTCTTCTCCATATATATAACATCTCTTGATTTTAGGGCAAAGACTAGTGCTATGATTTGCAAGTCGTGTACCCGATAATTGCGTTCATAATTTTTTAATTATCGTGACCCGTATTAGATCACTTTTCCTTTTTGCATTAACAACAAACCGAGCCCTTGTAAGGAAGCATTGGTGTAGACATCATAACTGTAGTTACTAGAAGGAATGGTCACGACAGGGGCGGTGGTTACTTTTTCCTTGAGTGTACGAAAAGCTTGTTCACTATCAGATGTCTATATAAACTCTATATCCTTTCAGATCAGTCTCATCAAAAGTAAAGAAATTCTGGAAAATCCTTCCACGAAACGTCCATAGTATCCAATAAGGTTGAAAAAACTACAAAATTCCGTATTGGTATATAATGGTGCCTTTATCAACCCAATGCCATTTTCATTTTATCCAAAATTAACAAACAAAAAACTAAATTGGTACAAACTCGAATTATCTTCTTTAGTTTTGTTGGAGATAAGAAGTCTACCAAACGTGTACTAGTATTTGACATTGAAGTAGGCACCAAAAAATCTAAAACATCTTTATTAATTATCAAAGGCAAATGTATATTACTTGGTAAAGATTAGATCCATTATAACAAATTCATTCCTTCGTCTCTGGATAAAAAATTACTTTCACCAAAGAAAAATATGATTTTATAAGAAGTGGAAGGTGATCCTCTACCTTTTTCATGCTAGTTCCATTTGTCTTGCAGTAGAGCTCTACAAGAAGAATGTGGGGATAGTAAAGGTAGAGAATTTGGTGCTTGAGGCATCAGAGGAAGAAGTATTATATGAGGGTTATAATGGGTTGGTTTTTTTCCTAATGGGGCCAGCAGAATAAGATAAAAAAAGTGCTTAATAGTTGATACACCCTTTGACATTCAAGAGGCTTATGAATGAATGAACATGTTTTTTTACATGTCTAAATATTTAGAATTGACCACCAGACTTGGCAAAGAAAAGACCATTAATTATGCTAATTATATCTTTGAAGAAGAGGTAGAAATCAAACTACTCAACGCAGTGGTGAGTTATCAAGTTTACCAGTTGAGTATTAGGAATTGATGGTGAACCAACCTGATCCCCTAATGGAAATTAACCTGGGGAGAGAAAAAAATAAAAGGGCCACTTACATAAGTGCAAATTTTAACAAATAAAGACCAACAATTGGTCATAGACCTTCAACAAGAGTATAAGGACTTCTTTTAATAGAGGTATGATTAATTACCTTACTTAAATAAGAAATTGGTGGAGCACGAACTTCCAATAAAAAAGGGCTATCAACCTGTTAAGTAATTGCCAAGACAAATGAATCAAGAGGTCACAACCAAAGTAAAAAAGAAATATAAAGGTTGCTCAAAGCTGGGTTCATTCAAACTGCCAGCATGTTGAATGGATTTCTAATATAGTGCTAGTAATTAAAAATAACGGTAAATTAAGAGTGTACATTGATTTTAAGAATCTTAGTGTCGCAACTCCTAAGGATGAATATCCAATGCTAGTAGTATATCAATTTGTTGATAGCTCAACATGTCATGCTATCATGTTTATGATGGGTGGTCATTTTCATGTTTGAAGAAGGTGTGCATACAACTGCATTTAAGTGTCATAGTTATTTAGGTACCTTTGAATGGGTTAAAATTCCATTTGGTTCTATATACTGAAAGGGTAATGAACACCATTTTTCATGACATGGTCAACACCTGTTTGGAGTGTTATATTGAAGACATCATTATAAACTCAAAATCAATATCTAATCGTGTATTGCACCTTAAGAAATCAGATAACTTGCTTTTTGCGTGTCGTTGTTTGAAGCTAAGTTAGTCAAAACCTCAAATTACTTACAAATATAACACAATCCCAAGTGTAGCGGTAAGTAAGGGTATCAATCCACATCAAGGGGGTAAGCTAGAGAAAAACTCAATTGTAGTTCAATTTTTATATTCTTTTTGGGTTTTTGCTCTTTTTATTTTTTTTAGCTTTTCAAATATTAAAACAATAGGGTGAGGTGAGGTGAAATAAGACAAAACTAAATTGTGAGATGAAAATAACTAACTAGAAAGTGACTAAAAGTGAAAAATAAAGTCTAAAATAAAATAAGAGAAAAAATGAGGTAAATAATTCTCCGAACAATCAAGGAATGAGATTACACCACAAATTTTAGCTATTCTAATTAATTAATTGAATTCTCCCAAATTAATATCAAACTTACAAATCAACTCTTGTTGCAAATGTAATTTCAATAGTAACCTTTTAGAAAATTAAATTTAATACCCCACAACTCTAGAAAAATAAATCTACACTCCTTTTAATTAATCACCCGCTAGGATCGATCAATTAAAATTTATGTAAATCTTAGAAAATAAATTTAGAGTTGAAATTCAAGTAATAATACCCCACTTAAGAAACCCCTATCTCTAGTTCGAATCTAAAATGGGTATTATAGCTAGAATTTCGATTTTCTCTTGAAAATCATTTACCCTCTCTCGAGGCGTAAATTTAAGGGTGAGGGATCAAAATTAACATTCAAAGGAAATTTTCAAGTAATCAAACTAATTAAACTAAAATAACATCAAATAAGAGTTTCCCCCCACCCCTTGAAAGGGGGTTTAGCCTAACATGATATTAAACATGATGAACAAATAATCAAGGCTACTAAAATAAAATAGAAGGGAATAGAACAAGCAAACCAAATCTCTTTGAGAAAGTTGAACTCTAATCTTCCAATTTGAAGCATACAATCCCTCTAATTGAGCATACAAGTGATTTGAAATTAAATATCCACTCAATTAACTCTCTTACAAAATCCAACCTCACAAATATCTAACAAAAATAAAAAAAACTATTTACAAATATTTCTACCTAATTTATTCTAATATAACTCTCTACTTTTCTGTCTCTATTTGATGATATATATCCTCTCAAATGGGGACTTGAGTCTTCTTTTAAAGTAGATGCATGGGACACATGGGCTAAGGGGTATTTTTGGTAATGGGCTAGGGTGAACATGTGGGAGATGTGTGAGCACTTGTGCATGGGATGTGAGGATATTTGGAAAGTGGGGTAATGGAGATAATAATCTGATATGGTTTATGGGGTATTTTAGGAAAGTGGGTAAAAAGTGGATTTGAGGGTATAAGGGGTAAAAGACACATGGGTTAAGTGAGTTGGTCTTGTTTTTGTTGGCAGATGGGAAAAATTAGGGGTGTAAGCGGTACGGTTTGGTCGGTAAATAGTAGTTACCAATACCAAAACCAAACTCTAGATGGTAAAACCATACCGTACCAGTTCACCACCCGGTACACCAAAATCAATACCAAAACCAAACCGGCTGGTATTTCGATTTTTTCGGTAATTTTGGTTTTTTTCTGGTTTCGATAAATTCTGGTTTTTTTCTGGTTTCTTCTGGTTTTTTCTGGTTTCTGGTTTCGGTTTTTTCTGGTTTCGGTAAACAACACTAAAAGTCCCAAAAAACCAAAAACAAAAACAAAACCAACCAACTTTTTAAATATTAAAACCAAAACCAAAACTAACTTTTTTCTGGCTTTGGTAAATTCGATACGATAATTTTGGTAAATTCGATACGGTACGGTAATTTCGGTACGATTTTTTCTGGTTTCAGTAAATTCGGTACGGTATGGTAATTTCGGTACGGTTTTTTCTGATTTCAGTAAATTCGTTACGGTAATTTCGGTAAATCGGTTTTTTAAATATTAAAACCAAAACCAACCAACATTTTTGCGGTAATTTCGGTTTCGGTAAGACTGGTTTCTGGTATTTTAATATATGAAACCAAAACCATTTTTTTTCGGATCAAAACGATACGGTACGGTAAAAACCCGTACCGCCTCCACCCCTAGGAAAAATTGATTTTGGTTTGGAAACAAATGGGTCTTTGGCTTCGGGTCGGGTGGGAAGTTCTCCGGCTTAAGGGCTCTGCCGGAGGTGGGTTTGGGACGACACCGGGGCAGGTAGGGGTAAGGTCGCCAGCGGGTTGGGTCGCGTTATGGCCATCGGTTCTGGAAGTTAGTGTAACAGTGTTTGGAGCTCCGCCGTAGGGAGGTGGTTCAGATGTCGCCGGAGGGATGGATCTGGCAGGTCCGGCGACAGATTGAGTCGCGAGGCTGGAGTCACGATCGGGTAAGGTGACTGGTCATCTGGTCGTGGGTTAAGGGCAGAGGGATGGAGGTCTGGTAACAGGGCTTCGACGACGGGACTGCTGGCAGAGCAGAGGGGGCGTCCGATTTGGGGCTTGGTGGGTCGCAGATAGAGGTTCATCGTAGGTGGTGTGGGTTGGCACTGGCAGGGGAGCAGGTCCGGGCGTTGCGGGTTTGTGGAAAGGGTCGAGAGGTTTCGAGGTGGGGAAGATGTAAACGCGGGTTATGGGTTTGGCATGGGGAGTGAGGGTGCTGAAGGTGGATTGTGAGGGGGGGCGGGGAGAATGGGTGTTGGGGTGATAAGGTGTGTGGGGGTGTATGGTATTGGGGTGTGAGTGATTTGCGTGTGTGTTTAATTTGGACTCAATTAAAATAATAAAGACTCAACTAAACTAAAATAAAACAAACTAAAAATAATAAAAAAATAAATATTAAAACTTAAAAAAAATAAAATCCTAAGCTATATAAAAACTAAAATAAAACAAAAGAAATAAAAACTTATAATCTAAATGAAAACTAAAGTCCTAAAAATATAAAATATAATAAACTAAAAATAAACTCCTAAAAGTAATCCTAATAAAAATCAAAATAAAATAAAATTATAAAAATAAAATAGAAAAATAGAAAATAAACCTAAATAAATCTAAAATAAAACCTAAAAATAAAAAATGACTCAAACTAAAAAAATATAAAAAGACATAATCTAAACACACACAAGCTTGGGGTGATTTTTTGAGCTAGGTTTAGGCTCGAGTTTGGTTACGGGAGAGGGAATTAACACCATTCAACGCGCATTTGGCTTGATATATAGCTTTTGACACCGCAAACAGATGTTTGACCTAGAAGATAAACACTTAAGCACATAAGACCCATATTGTCGAGAATTAGCAACACAAATACATCTATTCGGGGTATAAAATATACACTTTTGGGTGCTTATCACACCACCCCAAAACAGAGTGTTGCTAGTCCTCGAGCAATAAGATAGAGAGAAAGAGAAAGATAAGTAACCAAAAGTGTACCACTTTCGCGGGCACTTGTGATTTCACTTAACATGTGCAACAAGTCTTTAAACCTATAGGTTGCCCTACAGGACGAGTTGTGTCTCGTGAGGGTTTGCAGTGAATATACCCACAAAATTCTTATTTGCAAAAATTTATTGAAAGGTAGTCAATCTCTTATTGGACATAGAATGATCGCACAATCCATCATGAGATAAATGATTTCAGAAATACAAGCTAGAATGTGTAAAAAGTTTAGCTAAGTAAATACTCAAGGCACATCCTTCCTAGAACTTAACGTGTGTAGTGTGAATCAGCCAAAACGGGTCGAGTATCACAAGAGTAATTCCTAGATTACCTTTTCAGAATCAATGCTTCAACTTCAAAATCTCACTGGATATATCTCTGTCAAACGATCTCTCGAGATTAGGGTTAGTGTATCGCTCTTGTGTGTGAGGAGGTCAGTAAATGTAAGCATGTTCTAAACGTCTCACACACGTATAAGAAAGAACGAACAATGGGAAAGAAAAATGATCTCATGAAAGAAATGCTAATCACTATAGTGAAAACGTCGAGTTATTCACCACATTGACTCTCATTTGCCAGAACACCCAGGGGGAATATGGATAATAATGGGTGAGGGGAAATGAAATGAGATTAGGAGGATATGACGTGGGATGGAATAGAATGGTGATGGATGAGTGATGAATATGATATGTGAAATGGATGAAAAATGGATGCATATGCGATAATATTGAGAAGAGTGTACTATGAAGAACACATGTCTTTATTACACAAGAACTAACTTCAACTCTCTTTCTTTTCCTTTCTTTCTATAATTTTTTTTTTCTTTTTTCTATTTTTGCTAATTTTTTTCTCTATTTTTCTCTATTTTTTTCTTTTTTCTTTTTTTTCCCTCTCTTTTCAAGCCAACAATGAAAACATTTACATTTGAGAAAGCACTCTTTTTCTTAAAATGATGGATGATATATGAATGGAATGGGGTATGTATATGGATGATGTAGGGAATATGTGAATATGGGTGTAGTGAATGGTAAATGGTATGTGTATGAATGAGAATCTAATATTCAGGACAAATTTCAAGACACGCGTTTCTTACAACTCGAAAATGATGTCGTTCTCAGTGATCAAGCCAAAAATTTAGTGAAGAATAATGAAATCGTACAACAATTAAGTACGGACCCAAAAGAAGTTGAATCAACTTGTGACTCGGAGATTGCGTAAAACACTCTGAAAGGGTGAAAGACACAAATCTCACAAGCTAAATCCTCTACTAGTGATCCCTAAGGTTATCTTTAGAATTGTAGTACTCCTCAACTCTAAACCGTAGTGACGTGATAAGTGCGCAAATTTTGTTGAGTCTAGAAATTCATGGTGCAACATGCCTTGCTATGTATTACATAAGCTATTTATAAAAAGATAAATCCTCTATCTTGATTCCTAGACTTTGAAAGATGGATGATTGAAAATTCACATCAATGAGTGAGATGAAAAAAACTGCACGAAATTTTAAAAATCAGGTTCAAAAATTAAAAAATTTCAAAAGAGGCACAATTTTGATAAAATTCCCCACCCCCAAACAAAAAGGAACATCGTCCTCGATGTTAAGTAAAATGATTTTTAAAATTGAGAGCTTAAGGTAGGAAAGATATTACCAGAATCAACCGCTAATGAAGTGGAAAGATATAGCCAAGAATAAACCTGAATAAAAAGTGAGAAAAACAATATGTACAAGTCTATAAACATGGAAAAACATAGGGTGATGAGAAACACCACCCCCAAACAGGATGCGACTAGTACAAGAAATGCGGGCTGTCTCCCGATAGCTCTAAGTTTAATTTCTTCATCCATACTGATGGATCTCACCCTAAAGATAAGATCTATGATGGCACAGATCGACAGAAAAATGGGTGATGAGAATCACCCCCAAACAAGACTGAAGCGCCAGTCTTGTTGGATCAGGGCTAAGAGTGGTCAATGCACTTGTTTGGCAAAGTGCATGACACAATGCAAAGCATCGGTGGACCATGGGCGGGTGGGTATCAGGGTAAAAGTGAGAAAGGCATGGGTGAAGAGGTATCGGCCACGGGCCTTATTGAGCTTAAAGGTGAGGGAAACGAGGGTACTATAGGCATGATGCTCCAATTGGTGACGGAGGCAAAAAGCTTTGCTAAGTTGAATCGAATGGGCCTCAGAAAAATCACACGAACATTCTATAAATGGGCGATGATAATGGTCGCGCCGTGACACGCTAGGGAGATATTAAGAAGAAAAATCACCACCACAAGAGAGTGGCGGGCATAAAGTAATAAGCTCGGTGTCACGGTGGAGAGTAGCACCATAAAAACTCTCATGGGTGGGGAATGGTTTCAGGTGAGGATCTAAAAATGTAGATGGAAATATGAAAGGTGGAAAATCCAGATCCAAACCAGGTGGCAGGGTGGAAAGGACAATGGATGGGTCGGGTGGGATAAATAGTGGAGGAAGATGATCTATCTCTACAGTAGGGAATACACACTCATTTGGAGAGACATAATGATCCTCAATATCCTCCTGAAGAGGGAGTGTGGTATCAAGTGATTTCAAGATCAACTTATCCACTAATGTATCATCATCCGATGTGGTGAAAGGGTCTAACGAGGCACCAAGACTAGAGATAGAGGAATCACTAGAAATATCAGGCTCAAAGGGAACCATGCATGGTGGGATATTATCCATATCCGGATAGTTATGGACTATTATGGATTCTATCTCGGGAAAATGGTGAACACTCGTAGCCGGAGTTAACCTAAAATGAAGTGGTAGCTCAGGAACAAATATGGTGGGCTCCATAGGCGTAGACTCGGTCATTTTGTTGGATATTATGGGAATGTAAATGGGAATCACAAGGTGGGGTTCATATGGACATGGTGGGATTTGATTAGGCTCACTATCGAAAGATAAGTCAACACAATTGTCAACTTGAGGCCCAGACCACGGAATGGTCTCAACTTCGATATTCTCGGGGTGGTAGGGTTGGTCACACTCAAAATTAGTGGCATAAGACAACTCATCATCGTCCCACTCGGTTGCAATGATGGGTGGATCCATAGGAATGTCCGACTCTCTCTCACACTCCAAATCATTTAATCGTTGTTCAAGCCTTTGGAGGGCTTGAGTTTGAATTTGAGTGGCTTGCTCTTTCTCGAGGATGAAATTTTTCAAGAGGCTTTCGAGAGCCGATGTGGATGAAGGTGGTGGAGTGATGGGTGGTGGTGGTGGTTGAGGTGGACACAACGCGCTACTATCGTGAGTGTATGGAGAATACACAAATGAAGTGTGTGGAGTGGGGCCAAGTTCATCATACACGAAAGGATCGCTTTCGTGATGGATAAAGGTTTGATAATTGTGGGGTACGTAGTGAGGGAACTGATCGTGAATGGGTGTATAAGGTTGCCATGAAGACTGTTGAAACATGTGAGGATCCACAATATCGGGTTGGGATTCGTATTACGTGAAAGGGTGATCAGGTCTCTACGAATAACTCGGGGACTCACACAACTCGGGATTAGATACATCGAGATAGTAGGGCGACGTGTGTTTCGCAACAGTGTCATATGGATACACAAGTTCCGTGGTGGTTTTGGATGGATATAGAATGTAAGGGAACTCATGGGACATGTGATCGGCATAATAACAATGGGTTCACAACAAAGGATGCGACACATCGACACTTGACACCGAGGGTGATGGAAAGTGAGGTGCGTGCATGGACGCGTCAAGAGTATCAACGGGACTCGTGATAGAGGTGAAACAATTAAAAATATCATAAAGAGACGGCTCGGGATCACTCTCACACATGTCGTGTGTCAATGGAGAATGGCCAAAGTAGTCCCGTAAAGGACGTTCTTCGGCCATAAGGAGAGAAATATTTTTTTGATTTTTAAATTTTTTCAAAAGGAAAGAAAATATTTTTGGATTTTCTAAAAATAATGGAAGAAAATATTTTTGGATTTTTTTCTAAAATGAAAGAAAGAAAACATTTTTGGATTTTTTTTGGAAGAAAAGGTGGGGAGAAATATGGACTCTTGATTGGACGAACTAACTAAAATCCGACTACTGAAAAAAGGAATTGGAAACACACAAGTTAAGGAAAAGAAATCCTAACTGGCACATAGCCAATTTTTATCTTGAAAATTGATGAAAGGGGTAGTCAAATTTTAATTAAGTTCGCGGGCGATAAAAACCACGGAATAATCTGAGTGATCTCCTTTGCAAAAATGTTCTCCTAGTGGGATACCTAGTTGATTGATTTTAAATTTAATGATGGCTAGGGTAGCACACAATGGCAAGCGAGTGAGTCGGGAGATGAAATCCCTTCTCTTGAGTGACCGGGTGTAGGTCTTAATTAATTAATTCATCACACCATTCGAAAATAAATACGAGAATAAAATCAAGTAAAAGCACACAAAGCACACAAAAGAATTGACTCGCTAACAGGAAAGGCGCGGGGGTTTGAGAAATGTACCTCCGACGGTTTTTAGGCCGTGGGGTGCCAAAAAAATTGAGTCGACCGAGGGGAGATCACTCCAATCTTAGTCATCCCCGAGAGTCCTACCGACCCAAGGTAGAGAGGATTCTAAATCCTCACCTTTGGACGCCCTCTCTCTACCTTGCCCGATTTTTCTATCATGCTTGTCTTCAATTTATTACAAATTTAAATGAAAAATAAATAGTGTCTCTATGCACCGCAATAAAAGCCAATAATAGAATAATTCTAATACAAGTCTTCTAAAAATATAAAAATGGTACAAAAGATAATAAAATGCAAAAATTAAATGAACTACAAGTTGAAATCCGCTCCGAGTGCTTCACGCACCCAAGAATGGCAATCGCGCCATTTGATAGAAAGCTTTTTGCGCGTCATTGTTTGAAGCCAAGTTAGTCAAAACCTCAAATTACCTACAAATATAACACAATCTCGAGTGTAGCGCTAAGTAAGGGTATCAACCCACATCAAGAGGGTAAGCTAGAGACAAACTCAATTGTAGTTTAATTTTTATTTTATTTTGGGGTTTTTGCTTTTATTTTTTATTTTTTTAGCTTTTCAAATATTAAAACAATTGGGTGAGGTGAGATGAAATAAGACTCAACTAAATTGTGAGAAGAAAACAACTAACTAGAAAGTGACTAAAAGTGAAAAATAAACTCTAAAATAAAATAAGAGATAAAGTGAGATAAATAATTGTGAGAACAATCAAGGAATGGGATTACACCACAAATTTTAGCTATTCTAATCAATTAATTTAATTAATTGAATTCTCCCAAATTAATATCAAACTTACAAATCAACTCTCGTTACAAATGTAATTTTAACAGTAACCTTTTAGAAAATTAAATATAATACCCCACAACTGTAGAAAAATAAATCTACACTCCTTTTAACTAATCACCCACTACGATCGATCAATTAAAATTTATGTAAATCTTAGGAAATAAATTTATAGTTGAAATTCAAGTAATAATACCCCACTTAAGAAACCCTTATCTCTAGTTCAAATCTAAAATGGGTATTATAACTAGAATTTTGATTTTCTCTCAAAAATCATTTACCCTCTCTCGAGGCGTAAATTTAAGGATGATGGATCAAAATTAACATTCAAGGGGAATTTTCAAGTAATCAAATTAATTAACAAAAATAATATCATATAAAGGTTTCCCCCCACCCCTTGAAAGGGGATTTAGCCTAACATGATATTAAACATGATGAACAAATAATCAAGGCTACTAAAATAAAATAGAAGGGAATAGAACAAGCAAACCAAATCTTTTTGAGAAAGTTGAACTCTAATCTTCCAATTTGAAGCATACAATCCCTCTAATTGAGCATCCAAGTGATTTGAAATTAAATATCCACTCAATTAACTCTCTTACAAAATTTAACCTCACAAATATCTAACAAAAATAAAAAAAACTATTTACAAATATTTCTACCTAATTTATTCTAACCTAACTCTCTACTTTTCTCTAAAATTTTCTCTCTCTATTTGATGATATATATCCCCTCAAATAGGAACTTGAGTCTTCTTTTATAGTAGATGCATAGCACACATGGGCTAAGGGGTATATTTGATAATGGGCTAGGGTGAACATGTGGGAGATGTGTGAGCACATGTGCATGGGTTGTGAGGTGTGAGGATATTTGAAAACTGGGGTAATGGAGATAATAATCTGATATGGTTTATGGGTTATTTTAGGAAAGCGGGTAAAAAGTGATTTTGAGGGTATAAGGGGTAAAAGACACATGGGTTATGTAAGTTGGTCTTGTGTTTGTTGGCAAGTGGGAAAAATCGATTTTGGTTTGGAGACAAATGGGTCTTTGGCTTGGGGTCGGGTAGGAAGTTTTCCGGCTTAAGGGCTCCGCCGGAGGTGGGTCTGGGATGGCACAGGGCAGGTAGGGGTAAGGTCGCCAGCGAGTTGGGTCGAGTTGTGGCCACCGGTTCTGGCAGTTGGGGTAAGCGGGTTTGGAGGTCCGCAGAAGGGAGGTGGTTCAGACGTCGCCGGAGGGGTGGATTTGGCAGGTCCGGCGACGGGTTGAGTCGCGAGGTTGGAGTCGCGACCGGGTAAGGTGATTGGTCGTCGGGTCGCGGGTTGAGGGCAGCGGGATGGAGGTCTGGTACCAGGGCGCCGGCGACGAGACTGCTTGTGGAGCAGAGGGGGCCTCCGGTTTGGGGCTTATTGGGTCGCGGACAGGGGTTCGTCGGAGGTGGTGTGGGTGGGCACCAACAGGAGAGAAGGTCCGGGCGTCGCGGGTTCGTGGCAGCGGCCGAGAGGGTTGGAGGTCAGGCAGATGTAGACGCGGGTTATGGGTTTTGCATGGGGAGTGAGGGTACTAAAGGCAGATTGTGAGGTGAGTGTTTAATGGGGGGTAAAAATGGTGGGTTTGAAAATGGTGGAAGAGAAAAGAGAGAGAGAGAGAGAGAGAGAGAGAGAGAGAGAGAGAGAGAGAGTGGGGGTGTATGGTATTGGGGTGTGAGTGAGTTGTGTGTGTGTTTAATTTGGACCCAATTAAAATAATAAAGCGTCAACTAATCTAAAATAAAACAAACTAAAAATAATAAAAAAATAAATATTAAAACTTAAAAAAAATAAAATCCTAAGCAATATAAAAATTAAAATAAAACAAAAGAAATAAAAACTTATAATCTAAAAGAAAACTAAAGTCCTAAAAATATAAAATCTAATAAACTAAAAATAAACTCCTAAAAGTAATCCTAATAAAACTAAAAAGTAATAAAAATCAAAATAAAATAAAATTATAAAAATAAAATAGAAAAATAGAAAATAAACCTAAATAAATCTAAAATAAAACCTAAAAATAAAAAAATGACTCAAACTAAAAAAATGTAAAAAATATAAAAAGAAACAAACTAAGCACACACATGCTTGGGGTGATGCTTTGGGCCAGGTTTAGGCTCAGGTTTGGTTATGGGAGAGGGAATTAGCACAATTCAACGCGCATTTGCCTCGATATATAGCCTTTGACACCGCAAACGGACGTTTGACCTACAAGGTAAACATTTAAGCACATAAGACACATCTTGTCGAGAATTAGCAACAAAAATACATCTATTCGGGGTATAAAATGTACACTTTTGTGTGCTTATCAAAATCCTTTGATAGAATGGGGCAATATCAACTAAAACTGGATGCTTTAAAATGTGCCTTTGGAGTTTTTATAGAAAATTTCCTTCAATATTTGGTACATCAAAAAAGAATTCAGGTTGATTAGAAAAAAACTGAGCTTGGCCTACCTCAAGGAGAAAAGCTTTATGGGATAGGAAATGGGACATAAGTTCACTTGACTCACGCCTTAAAGATTGATGTTTAGAAAAAATAATTGTCGTTTATAGGGCTTTGAAGCCCAGGTCAGTTGCATGTGTGGAACTATTCATATAGACCTTCTCGAATTTCTTTTTTCTCCAAAATATTATTACAACAAGAAAAAAAACTCAGCATAAGCTTCAAGTCCTCTCTGGTATTTTATGATACCATTGGAGTATTTACTCAATCTTCTTACCAAAAAAGGAGAAGAGGAAAGAAAGTAAGAAATGTGAGCTCTGAGTTCACGAGGGAAAATAGGGAGGATTTCAAGAACATGTAATCCTAAGCAAGGTTGTTTATTTCATGACCACTCAACAAAATATAAGAAGGAAAATGAGAAAAAGTGTGGAGAGCCTCCAAAGCCTTACTAACATCATAGACATAAGGTCGATGCTAAAAAGAAGGTCGTTTGGTAGTAAAATCATCCCGAACATACTTTTCCAATTTTTTTAAAGCATCCTTCCCTAGAATATGAGGTTGAGAGATGAGATCATATTGGGGGAGAGGAGACATGATAGTCCGGGTGATAAAGAATTCAAGAGCTTTCAAATTAAAGTTATAATCAGTAAGAACAAAATAGGTATATGTACCATTAAACAAAACCTACTACGTTGGATGGACAAAGGTATGGGAAGTATAACTAGAAATCAATACCCAGGTCAGTAATAAGTGGCATAATGCAAAGAATCAAAGAAATTAAATTATTCATTTAAAATATAGAAAAAGTTATGGGAAAAGACCAAGCATAATCTTCCCTAAAATCATGATTAAATTGGGGATACCCCTTGAGGAATATACCTCAAAAGGGAGAAAGTGTGTATGGTTGTGTGATGAATTGCTAACTCATCAATGGCATGAGCTAGAAAAGACTTGCTATTAATAGAGGAAGGGTTCCCTAAATCAAAAGGCCCATCAAGTCCAAAGAAAGTATCCTATGATTCGAACATGCCATCCTCTGCTTAAGGATGTTTAGTCAAATAAAAAGATATTGAAGACTTATGGAATACCAAGAAAGGAAAGAAAAATCAACCCAACCTTTGAAAATCCTAAAAACAAAAGGCCTATCATACACAGGCTCAGAAGTAAAGATTTCATAGGATTTAACAACATAAAACCTACTCAGTATGTGTATATAGGGAATGCAAGGATCAGGAGAAGAATAATTTGGGTCAATGTCATTCCATGAGCCCCAACCATCAGTCTCATTATGGTTTGCACTTGTATAATGGTTTGTAGTAGCAACATAATAAGTCCAAGGGTCCCCAAGGAGATGATGGGGATCGGAGGTGTGGCCATATTCAAAGGATCTTACGCACTATTCTTTGCGATTACCCAAAAGAGCCATTTTTATGAGAGAAGAAAGTAAAAAGAAAAACGAAGAAGATAAGTAGCTCAGAGCCGATGGACAAAATGACGATTGATTTAGAAGCGATGATGACTAACATCCATTTAAAATATATTTATATAGAGAGTAATAAAGATCGATGTGGAAGTATGTCTTCGATAATCTCAATAGTCCACTATTAATCTTCTTCAAAAATGAATTAGTGCGCGGGGTATGTTTACACCATACTAATATGGTGTTGCCGTGTAATATTTAAATCGACTAAAATAGAGGAATTTATTATGTAAAAATGTAAAATAGAAGGCAACAAGAATGGGTGACATCTGGCATAACTTGGGACATATTATTAAAAGTGGGAATTTGATCCAATTCAAATCGGGGCTTTAGTGCACCAAAGTGGGAAAACTCA
Source organism: Sambucus nigra (assembly GCA_949130495.1). Classification (NCBI taxonomy): domain Eukaryota; kingdom Viridiplantae; phylum Streptophyta; class Magnoliopsida; order Dipsacales; family Adoxaceae; genus Sambucus; species Sambucus nigra. The sequence goes on along the minus strand of OX422207.1, from coordinate 341,883,286 downwards.
AATGAGTGAGAAACCACCGAACAGTTACCATAGGAGTTATGTTGCATGGGCAAGAAACACTAAAAATTAACAACCAACCCAATAACGAAGATATGATTACCTCCCCAAATACTAATTTACATTACTTTTATCTTGTTTTGCCTCTCCTTTCCTTTTCCTTTATTTAAAGCATTTCTTTCATTACACACGTAGATTGTAAGGTAGTTTGTAACATTGTACTTCAAATTTTATTTAAATTTTCTTGCCTTTAAGTTTGTTTCATTTACTTTCATTCTTTACATTTCTTTAGTGTAATCATTTACTTACCTACACTTTAGTTTCTTGAAATATTTTACTTTAATCACATTTCATTTTCTTTTATTTACAAAGCTTTACTTTTATTCAATTTATGAAAGTCTTAAGGGAAGCATAAGTACTCTCAATTGAGGCATCAAACGCAACACAATGGACTTATAATTATCACTAGGCTAAAATATGTGGTTGAGAAAACCATAAATGTTTCCTTGAACATTCGTAATGCTAATTAACTTTAATTATCAACCGCACAAAAATAACAGAAATAGTGATGAATCTCATAAGATTGAATTATGTTGTAGTTATAACCGTTAGAAATAAGATCATATCTTAGAATCAAGTAAAAACCGCAAGTTAGATTCATAAATTGATGTAATTTGAGGTTTGAGTTGCAAGATTGTAAGGTTTAGGTTTCTTATACATTAATTATGAAATTTATACTTCTAACTTTAATTAAATCAACTAAGATTTGTATAAATAACTTAGAATTTGGTTTAATAATGATCTTATGCCATATTGGGATGAATGAAGGTAATAAAAGTTCTTTTCGAACCCTTACTGGTGGTTTTGAGCTCTGGGCTTGTGACAAGGGATGTAGGTTGAAGACATCTGCATTTAAGGGCATTTCAGTTTCATGAGCCATGCACATGGTAGTGTTCTGGACCAATTTGAATGGTTGGAGTTCGCGTGGATAGGATTAACCCGATGTGCACATACCATGATAAACTTTGAGATTTGATTTAGTCTTAAGGGACTTTAGGGAGGGTGCATAGTATTAGGTTTTGAATTTTCTGGGATAATCATTGAGGAACCTATAATCACACTAGTAGGTATATTGGAATAAAAAATAGTTAAGAGTTAATTAATATAAGATTATGGTTGTTGTTACGTAATGTGTGAGTAGATTGGGTTATTAATTTGTGTGGAAACATACCATGCGTGGGTGGTCATGGAATAAGTAATATAGGAAATATCCTTGTGGGGCGTGTAAGTTGTCAACTGTGTTGGTACTCTAGTGATAGAGATGGGGTATAACTTGGTCATTTTTACCTATGACACTATGAGCTGAAAGTACTAGTTTTATCCCGAGGGAATTAATGGTAGGATCCTCTTATATAGTCTGGGGTATAGGGCCATATGATTGGTCTTGAATGTTTATTGATTATCCCTTACTAATGGTTTGAGGTTATAAGTGTGAGACAACGTATAACTATACCTAGTACGCACAAGTCATCCCTAAATGTGATGTGGATAGGCCTTCATTATGTGCATACTTGAGCGTAGCACATTTATTCTGTGCATGACCAGGACCGTACTTATATGGATGCAGAGACTGTCTTACTTATATATTCATACACTTGAGATGTATAGACTTGAATTAGGATGGAACCTTTAATTTTATTCATTAGAGAATAAAAATAATTAATCATTAAATTCACTTGGTATTGGGGTTATACTCATGTGATATTCAGGGTCGTTGGGCTTAGTTTAACTTAAAACAACTAAATTATGATAGGAGGATGCATAGTTATTATTTTATCCCAAATTCCATCATATTCTTTAACTTTATAGATTTGTTGTTGAATTATATTTTCAAGACCATCCGCACATGCATTCCTATTGCAGTTGTTGACCTTATAAAATGTTGGTGTTGATCACGTATGCCCATTCCTTTACTACTATTCATATTTCTTTCATGTAGGATATTATTGCAGTTATTATTTAAGTTGGAGTTGGTTTACTATCTAAAAAGTTTTGTTTCGCATGATGGATTTTATTACTATTGGTTATTACGGTATCACAGTTGATGTTGGCCCATTCACATGTGTTGGTTTTATTCAATCATATATCTTACGCTTATTAGTTAGGTATATCGTGCTTAAAATAGTATTCAATTGTTTAGACCCCTATATTAGTTATTTAGACGTGATCAATCTAGTTATATGACATGAACTATTAAAAGAAATTTTTGTGTGGGACAAATGTAACCTTTCAGTTTTTCGTTGAAAGTAATTATTACAAGGATACATTTCCTCCCGATAAGATATATAAAAGGAGGGGTGTGAACATGATCAATCTTTTAAAACTCGAATGATGAGATGATAAAGGTATAAACGTTTTTTTTTTATATATGAGACAACATACGTATACTAGGATTGTTAGTTTATTTAATCATAAAATTACTATGAGTCCACAAAGTATTTATTATTTTTTTAATTAATCAATCAAACAAAACAAGTCCAATTTTAGTTCAATTTTAATACAATTAATCCTAGAGTTACTATGTGTCCACCAAATGACAAAGTCCTTCCACTAATTTTTGTTTACTAAAATATCAGCCAAATAAAGAAGGGGTAATCATAGCCATAATAGTTAACTAAGAAGATATATACACTAATAAAAAATAAAATAAAACACGAACTCTCAATGGAATGAAGAATCACCTTCAAGTAAAGACATCCATCATTCAACAGTGTCAACATCAAGTAATTAATGTTTTCTAATTAATCAGTCAAATATAGAAAGTCCAGTTTTAGCTAAATTATGATTCAATTAGTCCTAGACTTACTAAGTGTCCACTAATGACAAACCCCTTCCACCAATTTGTGTTCACCCAAACATCAACATGTTAAGGAAGGGGTGAACATGACCACAACAGTCAACTAAGAATTTATAAATATGTATAAGACTGTTAATGCCTAAGACTGGTGTATTGATTGATATCTTAGCTTAATACACCAATCTTAGATTCATCACAAATAAAGAGATGATAATAAAAGAAATGCTTATCTAGAATAGATATTATAGAGAAAAAAAATGAGAGAAAGGAGATGGAAATTGTGTTTATGTAGTTCATACTAAGATGTACTGCGTCCACAGGTGTAGTAACATTTTGATTAGTTTCAGTTGGTTAAAGTCATAGATGAATTGATCATTACAAGATCTCTAAAAGTAGGAAATTATCGCTTGCACGAGAGAAAGCGTGCCCTATTTATATGTGTTGTGAGTGTGAAAAGAGAAACAATATAGTGGAGACAACATGAAATGTAGAGTGACATGTGTCATTCCTTTATAGGTTATGGAGGTTCACCTTAGGCAGGTTCACCTTAGGCATGTTCACCTTTACATATATATTAGGCATTTCCCATTAATAATGGAGGAATAAAAAACCTTAAACCCCATATGTGTGTTTGTCGAGTGTTGTCGACGTCAAGTCCACTACATGATGACAACATGTACATGATGTTAACTAACACTGTCAATAGACATGTACTGGGTGAGCTAAATTCAGTGCCTATGACACTACCTATGATAAGAATATCACTAGACGATTAGGTTTTAGGCTGGGCCAACCTCTTACAGGTCATGGAAAAGCCAGTTATCGCTATGTAATTGGCTCTCTAACCACACCATATTTATAGTAAAATAAAAGTCCATAAGACTTCACTAGTGATTGAGGAATGAAGCGGATTCTACGAAGTGTTGGGCCTTTGGAGTATTTTCTTAACTGATTGAATAAACGAGGTGTTAATCGAGGAGAATATAATCAACCTTAGGGATTTTGATCATCTTAACATTTTCTTAGCACACACTAAACATATGGACTTGTAACATTTTTCCACATTCATTTTGAACTTGACGTGTGTCGCTAGATGGGTTTTTGGTCTCGGAGTAATCATCACACACACATGGGGCAGCGTGCGTGCATTCACACTGATAGTGTGTGTTCGCTTTTTCAGGCATGACATCGCGCATCATGATTAAAAAATTTCGCTGCATCTTAATTATAAATAATTGTTTCAAAATATTTATAACTTTTTCAAATTATTCATCTTCCTTCGAGCGAGTTTTTAGAGAGAGATTTAACTTTTTAAAACCCTTCTTCTTCAACCTGAGAAATCCTTTCCATTTTTGTCAAAACTAACAGTCTCCCAAGCTTTTTCCTTTCTTTTCTATGGAGTTGTCTTTGAAACTCTTTAGGGGTTTTTCAAGTGCCCCCTCCTTTTTTGTATCTTTTATAGAACTCTTTTTTTTTGTAGAAACCTACTTTTCCTGCCATTTTTGTCACCTTAATCTTTGCCGTGGTTTAGCTATTGGCTAAATTTCTTTTTGGTTTGCTGGAGGAGCATCGATATTTAGATGACCATTGTGTTGGTTGGCTTAGAATTTTCATTTGGTTAGGATTTTTTTGTTTGATAATTCACTATCTTTTTTGAAATTTTCCTTTCGCCTTCCTTTTGGTTTTACTCCATTTGATTAGTTACGAAACCCATATACAGAGATGATTTTATTACTTAGTTGATTTAGAATGATTACACTCGAGAATTTTGAAAGGGAGGTTACCTAGGCCTCTTCAAGTTTGTAGACACCCCATTCTGTTACCCCTTTTAACTCTCCCTAGGTCCCTAGCACCTCCCTTCATCACCACAAACCCAGGTCATACTCTAAGTACTGACCTAGAAGCCATTAGGCACTCCCAAGCACCGTTTGACGAAAAGTCAAAGTCATCAGCTCGATCGAGACTGAATGAATATTCAAAGGGCACTAAAATCCCTTTCCAATGGTGTGTCCCCTGCGCAATTCAGACTTACCATGCGGATGAACGACCCATTTTCCTCTCAAATTTGATCTAGAAGCCACCGGACACTCTCGGGCTCCGTTTGACCTATGTCAACTCTTCAGCTCGACCAAGACTGAATGAATCCTCAAATGGAACTAAAAACCCTTTCCAATGGTCTACCCCATGCACGATTCTGACTTACCATGCGGATGAACGATCCGTTTTACTCCGAGAGGTCACCAAATGCTTCTAGGGCCCGGTTAACAAAAGTCAACTCCCCAAACGGGATCAAACTCCTTTCAATGTTGAGTACATCTCCTAACCTTTCCAACGGTCCATCCCGTGTGCGATTCTGACTTACCATGTGGACGAACGATCTGTTTGTGTCCGACGATTCCCCGTCCAAAGGACCGATAAACGCTTCCAAGCCACATTTGACCCAAAGTGAACTCCCGAGCCCGGGAGTGGCCTAAAGTACTTTTAAAGGTCTATGAAGTAACTTTCCAACGGTCCACCTCGTGAATGATTCGAATCAACAGTTTGCACTCTACGATCGATTTTCTGAAAAGTCCAGAAAGACACTGCCAAACGACAAGTCCCAGACCCTACCTATCGGCAGTGTGCCTAAACACACCTACCGATTGGCAGAACAGGGCTATGACGATCGACAATGTCCTGAGCCTATAAAAATGAGTCCTTGTCCTCATTGCAAAGGGGCCCCAGATCTAATAGACATCACTATCAGAAAATCCAGAAAACCTCTCTCGAAGTTAGCGTGATTTCCACATCCAAATCCCTTTCCAACCTTCACTTTACATCATCATTTTTATCAAACTGGGTGAATCACTACCCTCCATCATCATCTAAGTGCAAGGTCTGCTCTCCAATATTCAAGATCAAGCTCAAGATCTTCAAGAAGGTCCAATTTTCTCAATTCTCTCCTTAAGTTCTCATAAATTCGCATTAACTTGTTTCATTACTTAGCACTTTTATTCTCTGATCTCACATATCTTAATATACTTTTTACTTAGTATTATTGCACATCTCTTATTTTCATACAAATAAAAACCCAAAAAATAAGAAAAAGTGGGTTTGCTCATAAATTCCAAACGGGAACTCTCACTCTTTTCTTACACTTTTCTCACAACTAAAACACTTTTTTACACACACACACACACGAATAAGAGAATCCCCCGATTGGATTTATGGGATAAACCCACCCCTTGTTTTGTTTATGAACTGTGTGGACTTTGATGCATCTATAGGCTATGTAGGCGTCTTGGGGAAAAACCCGAGACTCGAGTCCTATTCTTACTTTTTCTCTCTTTTTCTATTTTCTCTCTAATACCAATTCTCTTATATTCTATATATTTGTTCTCAGTATCGTATTATCCCATATGCATTATCGTTCCGTCATAATGATCAACGTAAGGATAATCGCACAAATCCTATTTTCTAATATTATTTTTATATTCCTATGGATGACTCGCTTTATCTCTTCCATGGTACAAGTCGATAACTCCTATCTCCATTATATATACACATGCACACATATCACGGAGGAAATAAAGGAAAATATCAAAAAACCATGAGAGATCGTAAGGGCGGAATGGGTGCCTAACACCTTTCCATTTTGTAACTTAGCCTCCGGACCCTTTTCGAATCATTTTTGTTTCATATGCACCAGTATGTCTTCGGATGCTATCCTTCGGGATGGCTCCCTTTCTTTTACCTGTTATGATTAAAATAGACTTGCGACTCCATCTCTTTACATTTTTTACCTCACTAAATAACGCCGGCCGAACTACTCCCGAGAGGGATGCGCAGGACCTAGGATCCTCACTCCGTTCGCCCACCACGAGGATCGGGGATGGCCACAGTGGCAACTCCGCTAGGGAATTTATTTTGAGGGATAGATTTTATTTACATGGATGTTGTGCTTGTTTATATTTTCCCCCATTTTTAATGTTCCCCTTATTCATGTGTATCCCATGATTATGCTTCTATTCACACACTTGTAGAAAAATTCTCCATGTACACTTCACACCACATGCACCTAGGATCACATGTATCCATATACTGCACGCATCACCCATCCATACTTGGTGTACCATTGGTACTTGTACTTTACTCCCTGTTTGGCATAATCAAGAAAGACATTTTCATAAGATACTAATAAGAGAATCATGCATGATTCACACACAATATCACCAAAGAACATTGTTATTGACTAAATTTTGTCCAGTAACAGGAGGGTCACTTTGTGATGGGTACTGGTCGGGCAGGGCGCTGGTCCGGCAGGGCGCAGTTAGCCTAAGCGATATGACTCTCACCTTACATTGGCTAAGTACCTTCGACGTATATAGAACGATTCCCCCGCATCGTACCGCTTGACCGAAGTCATGACGGGAGGTATATCACAGGTAACTCATTCACGTACGTCGAGTATATCAAATTCTCTCTCACACGTACTGTCCCCATGAGGTATATGGTGAGGTAATTCACGTACACTCAGGGATATCAAATGTCTTGTCCACATGTACCGATTGCCCATAAGAGCAAGATGTATGTTATGGAAGTCACGCCAAAGGGGGGAACCCTTTCTAATTCACCCAACCAAACTGCATACCCGCATATAGGTGTCAAGCCTAGGACACACATGTTAGATTGCCAGTTTCTACCCAAAACTTTGCTGAAATTCCGAGTCGGCTTGTTGCTCGAATTTTTTATGAATTTTTAAAACGGGACGCTGTTTGTGATCCTAGTCACAAGTCCAGCCATAGCTTTGCATATATTACAAACCCAACTTTTCCAGGCTCGGGTCCCGTAAGACATTTCATTTTGCATTTAGGAGAATTTAATACAAGTGAGAACATAATAATTATAATAATCATGCTGAGGTCCGTCTCCCAAAAAAAATCCAAAAACATTTCTCCCTTATCTATCAAAAAGCCAAAAAAACATTTCTCCTCTCTTTATCGAAAATCCAAAAATTTTGTCTTTTCATTTCAAAAAGAAAAAAATTTCATCCATTTTTCTCAAAAATAATTTCCATTTTTGCGCCTTCTCAGGTCGATTGCAAACCCTTGGTCTGGCTCCTTATTATCTTCGATCTTCAATCAAGTCACTCCGGAGTTCCATCCGTTCCCATATTACTCCTTTCTAGTTTAGAATCCTTCCTCTTTCTATGGAGAACAAAGATCAAGTACCCGTTGTGCAGCCAAATCTGACGGCAGTCCTAGCTCAGCTCGTGTCCAAAGATTAATAACCTCCGAATTGAGGTTCGAAAAATGCAATAAAACCAGGTTCCCTTTCCTTAAGAGCCCGAGGACCTATTCCCTCGTGCTATGGATCCACCCGAGACCATATGGGTTCCCAAAGAGTATCATCATGCTCCACGTGCCCCTCCTGTTAATGGACCGTCGCCTGCCCAGCTTTCGATGTCGAACCTTACCCAGCATGGGGCTAACGTGCCTATGATCATTGATCCGAAGGAAGAAGAGCTTAACAAAGTAAAAAAGGACCTCAAAATTATCACTAAGAAGTTTGACCAAGTTAGAATCTCGGGGAATTGCATGGACTACACCCACATGTCTCCTTATCCTAAAGCGAGGTTACCCAAGAAGTTCAAGATGCCAAATATCGATAAATTCAGAGGAAATGGACCCCTGATTGTCCATCTACGTAACTATCACCATTCCATGACTCTACTAGGGCTTCTGAAGAAGTGAAGGCCCAATTGTTTCAGTAAACTCTGAAAGACAGCACCCTCCGATGGTTTTTATCTCTCGAAGAGTCCAGGATTCGTAGTTGGGAGGATGTAGCTTGAGAATTCATGTCACAGTACAAATACAATGAAGAGCTTGAGGTCACCCACCGTGATTTAGAGATACTCAAACAGAACTATAGGGAATGAGTCAGTAACTTTATATCCCGATGGAGGGAAAAAGCAGAAACCATGACCAATCGACCATCCGAGGAAGAACAAGTCAACATAGTGAATAAGAATTTCTTGTTCCATGTCCGGGCAATGATGGGAGGATAATACTATCCCCACTTCCGAGCTTTCAGAGAAACAAAAGTAGAAATTGAGGAAGGTCATGCTAAAACAGATGCTGAATCAAAGAAGGTGTCCGGGCAGTTCACCCTCAAGAAATATGATAAGCCTTCCAGTGCTACAGTCTCAACCATCAACAACATCTCTCAACCAACCACATCATGGGCACCGAAAATCCTCCCTGTCCCAGTCTAAAAGGAATACACCGAGCTCCATACTCCCCTCTCCAAAGTTTATTAAGCCCTGTTAAGCCAGAACCTTATCAAACCCTTGGACCCTCGTCCTTTGCCAAATCCAGTCCCAAGAAACTTCAAGGAAGATGCCCATTGCGCCTTTCACCAAATTGCTGTCCATACCACTGAACAATGCTTCCTCCTCCAAAATGTAATCCAAGGTCTAATTGACCGGGGTACCATCGCCCCACCATCCAATCCTAATCCAAACACTACTCACAATCCACTCCCAAATCATGCCAATCCCATCTTCTTAGAAGAGAACCCAAAATTTAATCCCTCAACTCAAATCACACCCATAAACTCTCCTAAACCTCTCCAAATTTGCCCATATTTCCTCCTACACCCTGTTAGCCTCACTGATCAGGCGCTCTCACTCCTTACTAGAGCATGCATCGTTGTTCATACCCATTCTGAAAATGGAAGCATGGAATTATCAGAAGTCTTAAACTAACTCCTAGAGTTCAGGCTGAAATTTCCCTCAAAGATGATTATTGATTGCTACAGATTCAGTACGCTGTTCTTGGAAGCACAAAAATGGGCTCGAGAGTCAGATAGTTGGGTAGTACCGACCGATGAAGTAAAGTCTGGATGATGTTATCCAGATTATGGCAGAATTATTCAGGCAAACTAATGAGATCTGCAGTATGACCAAGAATGATACTCTGAAATTGTAAGGGCGTGTGGTCCCTTCACCCTTACACATACCCACCGATTGGGAAGACCTATATGAAGAAGTTGTTAAAGTTGTGGAATGCATCGACTTTACATGGAAAGATAAAATTATTGCCACTGGACGGGGGGAAGAATTCGAAGAGCAAGCTTCAGAAAGAACTGGCCCAGTAGCCGACATGTGTGGGATGATATCATTTGAAGAACTACTTGGAGAAATTAGTAAGGTGGCAGAACGACCCGAGGTCGATGAGGACACGGGATTCATGTTCTTCCATTCTTCAGTAAATCACATGACCAAATCAGGGAGGCATTACAAGATCCCAAGCTCACTACCAGTAAATGACAAAGGGAAGGACATTGAAAACCTTCCTATGCCAGAGATGACCCTCGAGGAGATCAAGATCCTCGATCAATTGAAGAAAACTCAAGCTAACATCACTCTATGGGGGCTTTTTATGTCTTCCCAGCTACACATAAATGCTTTGATTAAGTTGCTCATGGGACCCACAGTTCCTCCCTCTACCACACCAGAAGAAGCGATAAATTTGGTTGGATCCTTAACCTCTACCCGAATGCTATCCTTTTTCGAATAAGAAATCCCCAAGATTGGGCCAAACCACAATCATGCACTCAACATCTTCGTCGAAGTTATGGGGAATGTTGTACCACTCTCTCTTGTCGATAATGGATCTGCCTTGAATGTCTACCCACTGAGAACCTTCAAATGTTTAGGACTGAAAGAAAGTGACCTCGCTCCAACTTCCGCTGATGTACGTGCCTACGATAATATATGTCAGGAGGTGATGGGGATGGCCTTATAAACTCTGTCGTCGAATTCCTAGTCATTGACATCCCAGCTTGTTTCAATCTGTTGCTAGGACGACCTTGGCTTCACAGTATCAAAGGTGTATCTTCCTCGCTCCATAAAAAATTGAAGTTCTACGCCGACGAACGAGTCATCACCATTTTAGGTGATAACGACAATGCCGAGGGTTCAAATACCAGCAGTCCAATTCTTGAGATACAACACGGATTAAATGATATGCTCCTATCAGGATTCCAAGTTTAACCACCTCTACTCCCGATAGGGGACGACTTCAGAGAAAGGGTTTGTCCAGAATACGACCCTCATGGCAACGTCAATGTCATTCAGATGTTCAAAACATGCACTTTATGCCCGGACTGGGGCTATGACAAAGACAACAACGGATACTTGAGCCAATTGAAATAAAGAAATCTTTCCCTCCTTGTGGTTTGGGGTATCAACCATCATAACAAGAGCTCAGAATGATTCGTCAATCTTGACCAAAGAAAGGACTAGACTGGATCCAGACTATCCCAGGTGACTCCTTGAATGGACGATTCATTAAAGAGGGTGAAGACTTCCCCTTTTGCGGCTTTCTAGAACCATGGTATGACCATACATATAAGAAGATGAAGCCTGGAATGGAGATATTTTTCCAAGAAAACTACCCATGGGCCAAATGTTCCCAACACCATGTATAACCGCTCATCAAAGATACCGAAGATTCAGAGGGAAGTGACTCTGAGGACTCCTTCAATTTACAGACACTAGGGCTGACACTATGCATGGTTCACTCAGGCACTACATCACTGGATCCATCCCACCTAATTAAAGTTGCTGATACACCTCTCCTCAACTGGCATGCTGCGCCAGTTCTACCTGCTGAAATCTCCCCTAATCCTAATGTTTACCCTATTTCTTCTTGTGTTCTCTATCATTGCTAAAATGTAATCGTGTCCTCCTTTGACGAGGTTCTCAATGCTATTTTTCCTATTAATGAAATAAATGAAGATTTTGAGTATGTTGTTGTGCCTTACATTAACCGTCTGGATTCTAATCAAACTTCTGATGGTGATGATTTTGGAAATGAATAATTCTTAACTAATCTAAATAAGGTTAATAATAAACAACATAATCGCGTTCAAGTTAATGAAGAAGAAACTATTTTTATCAACCTCGGTTCTAGTAGCTGACTGCGCGAGATTAGGATAGGGGCTACCCTTAACGAGGATGAGCGTGCATAACTCGAATAATTGCTAAATGAATTCGTGGATGTCTTCGCATGGTCCTATGATGATATGCCCAACATAGATCCTGAAATAGCTCAGCATGAGATTCCCACTCTCCCAAATTATAAGCTGGTTAAACAAAAGCTGAGAAAGGTCTGCACCGAATGGTCGCTCAAAGTTAAGGAAGAGGTGGCCAAAAAGTTGAACTTGGGCTTCATTCGTGTGGTTGAATATCCCACGTGGCTAGCCAACATAGTGCCCATACCAAAATCAATAGGGAAGGTTCGAATGTGTGTAAACTACCAAGACTTTAACTAAGTCTCTCCAAAGGATGAATATCCGTTACCTAATATCGACATGATCATGGATAACACAGCCTGTCATGCTCTCAAGTCATTTGTCGATGGGTTTTCCGAATACAATCAAATCAAAATGCACCCAAACCACTAAGAAAATACCACGTTCATCACCCCATGGGGAACCTTTTGCTACATTGTTATGCCATTTGGTCTCAAGAATGCTGGGGCTACCTATCAGAGGGTTGCCACAACCATCCTTCACGATCTGATTCACAACGAAGTCGAGGTCTATGTGGATGATATGATTATCAAATCTAAAGCGAGATAAGGTCATGTTCCCGCTCTTCAAAAGTTCTTCGAACGATTGTGACAGTATCAGATGAAACTCAATTCGCAAAAATTCATCTTCGGTGTTACAAAATGAAAACTCTTGGGATTTATGGTTAGTGAGAAAGGGACAGAAGCAGATCCCTCAAATCTTAACTCCATACTTAAGATGCCACCTCCCCGAACATAGAAAGAAGTTCGAGATTTCATTGGGAAATTGTAATACATCAGCTAGTTCATTAGCTAGTTAACCTCCATCTATGAAACTATCTTCAAAGTCCTCCGAAAGGATTCAACTAAGGTTTGGAACGAGGACTGCCAAGAAGCTTTTGACCGAATCAAACAATATTTGACCCAACCTCAGGTACTCATGCCATCGCATCACGGTCTCCCCTTGATCCTATACCTAACCATAACTGGCACTACAACTGGGGCTTTTCTAGCCCAATACCTTGAAGATTCCTGCAAAGAAAGAGCCATATATTACACCAATCGCAAATTGTCCGGATACGAAGTCAACTACACTGCTTTGGAAAAGGCATGTGTCGCGCTTGTCTGGGTCACCCAAAAGTTGCAGAACTACATGCTCACCTTCCCCATCAAACTTATCCGGAATGGACCCCATCAAATACATTCTTGAGAAACCCGCTTTATCCAGCCGAATGGCTCAATGGTTGATGCTCCTACCCGAGTTTGATATCATGTACGTCACGCAAAAATCCATGAAAGGAAGGACCATCTCTGACTACCTCATCGATTACCCCGTGGATGATGCCGATGTATGGATCTCTGAATTTCCAGATGAAAACATCCTTTGCACTGCCCAAGACATCCTCCAATGGCAAATGTTCTTTGATGGCACTGTTAATAAAAAAGGGATATGCCATTTGGATACTTCTAATCATCCCAGATGCCTCCCACGCTCCCATCGCCATCAAGCTGGATTTCCCTTATACCAATAACATAACTGAATTAGAGGCATATACGGTAGGCCTAAAAGTTGCTCTCCAGAAAGGTATTCAATGACTAGACGTCTACGGGGATTCCTCCCTCATCATCGATCAAGTTATCAGAAAATGGAGAATCAAGGACGAGAAGCTCCAACCCTTTCATGCCCACTTGGAAGAACTAGCCTCCCAATTCTAAGACATCACCTTCCATTACCTACCTCGAGAAAAAATAACATAACCGACTCCTTGCTACCTTAGCCTCCATGGTCGACATGCCCGAAGGAATGACCCCCCTTCCAGATTCAAAAACAAGACAAACCAACCCACTATTACTACATTGAGCTCGTCACCACAAAAGATCCCGAGCTAGCCAATTGCCGATACTATAATATATGGCACCTCCTCAAGTATGGTAGATGTCTCGAGGGTTACAACAAGAAAGATCAAGCAACCCTTCGAAGACTAGCTGCCCTGTACATCATTTATTATAAAACACTGCTTAAAAGGAACTTCGATGGAACTCATCTGCACTATATCGCAGGGGCTGACATTGAAAAGATAATGTAGAAGATCCACAGCAGGGAATGCGAACCCCATATGAATGGTCACATGCTTGCCAAAAAGATCATCAGATAAGGCTACTACTGGACTACCATGACCTAGGATTGCACCGCCTATGTCCGGAGATGCCTCAAATGCCAATAATTATCTAACCTTCGGCATCTGCCTCCGCTCGAATTACACAACATTACTTCACCCTGGCCGTTCTCCACCTAAGGTATCGACATTATATGTAAGGTTACACCAAAGGCTTCCAACGCGCATGAGTTTATCCTAGTTTCCATTAATTACTTCACCAAATGGGTCGAAGCTGAGTCATACGCAGTGCTAAACGCCAAGAAAGTGGCCAAATTCATCAAGAATAACATCATCTGCTGATATGGGGTCCCGCACATGTTAGTGTCAGATAACGGGTTGCATTTTGAGGCAGAATTCATAGAGGTGGTCAACGAATATGGGATCCAGAGACACAAATCTTCTCCCTACCGACCTCAAACCAATGGTGCAGTCGAAGCCGCCAACAAGAATCTCAAGGCCATCATTAGCAAGATGACCGAAAGCTATCGAGATTGGGCCGATCGGATCCCATATGCCCTCTGGGGCTACCGAACCTCAATTTGAACCTCTAATGGAGCTACCCCTTACTCTCTAGTTTATGGTATGGAAGCAGTCCTACCCGTGGAGATGGGAATACCCTCGTTGCGCGTTATGTTTGAAAGAAAAATTAGCGAAGAAGACTGGTGCCAAAGCCGTCTTGACGAGCTGACCCTCCTAGACGAAAAGAGATTAAAAGTTCTATACCACATACAAGGGTACCATAGACGAATAGCGCGATCATTCAACAAGAGAGTCAAGGACCGTGGTGTCCGAGAAGGGTATCTATCTCTCAAAGAGATAATAGAACCCATCTGGGACCCTAGAGGGAAATTTAATCCCAATTGGAGCGGCCCCTACATTGTAAAGAAGATCCTGTCCGGCGGTGCCGCCATGCTCACTGACTTAGATGGAGAAGAGATGGCTCTTCCAATTAACTTGGACCATCTCAAGAAGTTCTATCCCTAGTCTCGGCATGCTACGACTCTTCTCATATCCTTTCTATTCTAAAAGAAATCTCTTCATTTCCCTCTGCCCGAAACTATGTGGGCCTGATCCTCTGCAAAACCATTTTCAAACAATTTAAAATTCTTTAAAACCCCAGCGGTACGTAGGCATCTCTTACACCTTACATGAGCGTGGTCCTTTCTTTTTCACAAAATACTATTCTTTTCTTATCTCCGAGAACGACAGTCCATTCTAACATATACTTGAACAAAATGATTATGTGTGCCTTAGCGATCGGTATAGATAATTTAAAAACACAAAACTCATCAAAAGGCACAGCTAGATGATTAAAAACTTGTTTATTTCACTAATAAAAAAATTCGATACAGATTACATAAGAAGAGGAACGGATAACTCCCTTCCCCCTACTTTCCTAAAAAGCCAAATTAAATCCACACATTTACCCCCCATTACAAAAAAACTCTTAAAGAGTCCTATCCACAGCTGCCAGAGGAGCCCGCTCCATCATCATCATCTTCATCCTGGGATCCCCAAGCTTCCCTTGCCTAAATAGAGTTCCACAAGCGCTCCATGGACTGATAAGCCCAAACCAGCTTATGCAAAACCACAACACCTCCCTCCATGGTATTAAATAAGATAAGCCACCTTTGTCCAGTCTCCACTGCCAACATCCTACTGACCACTCTCCTCCACAACCACTTCATATAATCCTCGAGGATATGCCAAACTCTCCCAACAGACTGAGAAGGACGGGTCGAAGGATGCTGATTCTCCCACATAGAGCCAAGCCGCATGTGCAGACGCTCAGTTAAATCTTCTATCGAAAAGAAGTTTAGTGTCCAAGGTGGCAAGACCTTCTCCCATCCGAATTGACGCAAAAGTCGCCAAGGGAAATGGAAATAGGTCTGTCTGTGACCAACTAACCAGACATACGCGTATTCTCCCAGCTCAAGAATAGGCGACAACTGTCCCCTCAAGGCACGGACCATCACAGATTTAGAGCCCCGTGCTCCACAAACCAGTTCTCCTAACTCTCGATGTCCAAGCCAACGTTGATGAAATAGCGCAAAAAAAGTTGGGTACAGCCGAAAAAGGGTATTTTGAAGGAGTCAACAGGCGGAATCTATCAGACAACCACATGAACAACATCACGGGGCTACTCCTCAGGAAGTCAGAATGACCTTCTCGCCAGGCATCTAAGCTATTAATTGTGTCCGCCAGTATCACTGCCACAGGATTGCGATGGTATGACATCCAGGAAATAATAGATGCAAGTTTCAGGTCCACCAGCAGTTCTCCAGTCACCAGCAGTAATTTTAACACTAAGCCTAGAACAACTACTTCGGTATATCCAGCATCACCAACCTCCTGCAAATGCACGGACTGTAAAACCATCGAAAGGGAGATCATTCCCCCAGTAACTAGTGGTCTAGCCGCCGTCGACGAAATACGAAGAAGCCCGGCCAACAAATCCCTGGGTGAATGGGAAAACTCAGGCAGAGCCGTGGCAACACTGGATTTTATCCCCAACATAAAAGAAATTTCCTCGTAGATAGGACAAACTTCATCCAACCCAAAGCGGAATACATGGTTTTTGGGGTACCACAAGTGTACCGCCGCTATCAAAATATTCCACTCAATGGGCCGGTTGCGCCACAAAGAAAATCGTCACATATTGAAAGCATCGTAGTCGACATTATAAGAGCGCATTGCTTATAAGGTTTTGAGTTAGTTGGCAAACTCAATGCTACCAAGGAGAGCCATCTTGCAAGACTAAGAGAAAGTAGGCAAGTAAGTAAGAATGTAAAGGTGTGATGAAAACACTCCAACCTTACCCCTTTTTATACTTAAAAACCCTCACAAAAGACATGACCCCTATAGAAAT
The DNA here is from genome assembly GCA_949130495.1 of Sambucus nigra. Taxonomy (NCBI): domain Eukaryota; kingdom Viridiplantae; phylum Streptophyta; class Magnoliopsida; order Dipsacales; family Adoxaceae; genus Sambucus; species Sambucus nigra. The sequence continues at coordinate 341,866,348 of OX422207.1, read as the reverse complement.
CGAAGGGAATCCTGCCCCACAAAGTACAAATGGCTGACGAGGGCACTAATCAAAGCTTTGAATTGATGGGACTGAAATTGACTGCCGATAGCCAAGACAAGAGGCGTGCCGATCGGCAACCCCCTATTTTTGGAAATTCTCCCTTTTCCTCTTTTGTCAAAATCAGAAGATCAATAAAAAAATAAATTTATATACTTAACGGAATTTCAAAAATCCTCTTCCACCCCTATATAATTTCTCATTTTTAAAACTTTCCTTCAAAATACCAAAAATATTTCTTTTTACTATCTCAGCAGCAAAGTAAAAAGTGCATGTGCATTCATTTATCATTAACAAAAGATAATAAAAAACTCCATTTGCATTGCATATATATATTCTTCCGTGTTACATCAAATTTTACAGGAAATAAAGAAAAGCAAAAAATAACGGGGCTTAACCCAAACCCACCTTCTCTCTCTCACACACACCTACCCTTCACCCCCTCTAGGAGCTTCCACCCTCGTGACGCGCTTTCTTTCCCCTAGGGCGAGACGACGTACCACCACTACACGAGCTAGAGTCCTCCTTGGATGAAGCAGTCGACACCAAACAAGAAGGAACCGGGATCGCATCCCGAATATGGGCAGTCGCCGAAGATATCCAGTCTGAGATGGTTCTCAGCCAAGTGGTCAACACCTGGACTTGCTGTAAGTAAAAGGCAAAATCAGTATCAAAGAGGGATTAATATATAAAAGGAACTAAAAAGAGTAAGAAGGTATACTGTAGGATGGAGAACCTCCTCTGTCAAACCCAGCTCCTCCAGATCCAACGCATGAGGACGATGCAACATGGGGACCATCCCTCCATCAGCCCGTTGAATATTGTATGAGGGGGTATGCAATCTAACAAAAGGAACCTCCGAAGTCACTGCCTCCACATATGCCGATGGATCGTCGCTGTGGGAAGACCTCACCGCCCGACTCGAACCCGCATGAGAGAAAGGCAAGGCATCATATATGCGGGGCGCCATCAACCAGCTCGTCACAAAGTCCATATAATCATATGGCATATCCGTATCAGTGTATAATAGGTAGGACTCTCCAATCATTGCCGTGATCCTCGCATCCTCCGACAACAGTCGCTCTCGCCTCATAGACATAGGAGGCTGCGCGGGTGGCACCACCACCTCCTCCCCAGCAATCTTTCGAACGACCCTCTCGATGAGATACCAAGAATGGCCGAACTCATTTTGCCAACAAATGCCCCATCTGCGCGTTCACGCCAATAGCCCCTGTATCCTGAATGGCACCCCAAGGGTAAAAAGTCACTTGAAAATCCCCAGCAGGCATAAGTCAATATAGAATCAGAACATGTAAAAATACAGGGTTGAAGAAGGAGTCTCACCCTACCACTAGTTAGGCAATTCAATACCTGACGCACTGCATCTAGAGAAAGAGATCCCTTTGACTTTCGATTGGCCTTGCGCCATCGATACAATCAGCAAAAGTCCCCAGCAGTCTCATCTTTCAGAGCGATCAGATGGGTATTGCACCCAATCACGTCATAGAACCACGTCTGCCAAAGATAAGAATTCACAATAAAAAAGAGATGCATAAGGAAAAATGCAAATGCATGAAAAGAAAATGCGCAAATTCAATAATACCTCAAGGAGATACGTGGCTCTAATAAAAGTTTGTTGGCAGCACTGACTGAATGCGTCCAAAGAAAAATAGAGGTTTGCCAAAGTCAAGTTCCCCCAATCATAGTGAGGGATGTTCGAAAACATCCTCAAATGCAACAAGAACCATAAATGGACGACGTCGCCGCTCGACGCCACCATAAAACCTCCCAGCACCAATAATATGAACAATCGGGCCATCTGCCTCACCTGCAGCCCATCCTCCACATCAACTACCTTACTCAACAAAACATCCTTCAACAAGGATAGTCGGATGGAATCTCCAGAAACTATCCTCCCTACGTCGTCCGGCCTCACCCTCAGAGAGAGATCCACATCTATCTTCTATCCATCATAATCCATCCCCAGCAGCTGCTGAATGTCTATGAGAGTCATGGTCATACCCCCAAAACCTAAATGGAAGGTGTGGGTAGTATCCCACCATCTCTCCCCCAGAGCCCATAAGATCACTGTCAAACGAGGCGTCTCATCCAGCGTAGACGCCAACCTCCGAAAACCCGCTGATGATACCACCCAATGCACCACAGGTTGAAGATGCTCCCAGACGTCCTTAAGCATCGTCGTCCCGCGGGCACGCATGTTCTTCAGAGAGATATCAGACTATCAAATGAAAAAACCTTGTCAAAAATTCAAGAAGGAAGGAAAAATCACAGAGAAAAAAAGAAGAATGCCAAAAGTCAGGTTACTTACATAACCGTCGGGGCTCACCACCCTCGAAGAGAGATGACACGATGACTCCTATAGCAAGGTTCTCTCATCCGCAATAGGCTCGAACGCATCAAAGGAGTTCTCGCTCCCCAAAGCAAGAGGTGACTTGGCCCTCCACTCCATGTTCGCCCAGTCATCAACAGTCAACCATTCCCTATGCGCTGTAGTGCTCACAAAGGAGGCCATTTCTTAAGGGTCGTAATGTTAGAACGATTTTTAGAGGAAATTCGAAGAAAGAGAGAAAGTAAGAAGCTGTGAAAAATGAAGGGAATTCGCCTCCTTTATAGAGGATGCCAAGGGTCATGCCGATCGGCATTGACCCCCCACCCATCGATCAGCACTACCTCTTTACCTTCCCGAGGTAGTCCAAAAGTCCGTGCTACTTCCGAATGGCACCCTTCGCACCATGACGACCGACACCCTCTTAAAATTCGTACCAAAATTCCCAAAAAATACCAAAAAATCTGGAAAAAATCCTCAGAAAATTCCTAAAAATCCTTGGAAAGATTTAGAACATTTTCGCCAAGAAAATTTTGCATTCCCTCAAGCAGAACCCCTATATCCCAAGCAGAACTCTCAAGAGCCAAGTAAATCCCCTCCCAGCAATGTCCCAAGAGAATCTATAAGGATCACCTCCTATAACCCAAAGGTCCCAAACCTCCTCGAGCAATACGTCCAATACCTAGACCACCTAATCACTTCCCTAGTGGAGTTTACGGCATCAAACTTGCCTTTCCTCCGCAAAATCCCCCAAATCACAAGGATTTCCACATCAATCGGCTCCCCGACTCAAAACAACATCACGAGGTAATTTCCCCATCGGAACTCCAGAAAGTCATTTTCAATGTCTCCAAAGGACACTCTATATTTTCCTCGGCTCAAAACAACTTCACGAGGTAATTTCCCCAGTTGACCCCAAAATTTAATATTTATCCCCTCTTAGGTTAGAATTGACCTCGATCTTGGATCGTCACCATAGTTAGGTCAGAATTGACCTCGGTCCTCAATTGTCAACTCTCTTAGCTCAGAATTGACCTTGGTCTTGGATCGTCACCTTAGTAAGGTCAGAATTGACCTCAGTCCTCGGTTGTCACCTCTCTTATGTTAGAATTGACCTCGATCTTAGATCATCACCTTAGTCATGTCAGAATTGATCTAGGTCCTTGGTCATCACCTCTTTTAGGTTAGAATTGACCTCGATCTTCGATCGTTACCTCGCTTAGGTCAGAATTGACCTCGATCTTCGGTCGTCACCTCTGTTAGGTCAGAATTGACCTCGGTCTTGGATCATCACCTTAGTTAGGTCAGAATTGACCTCAGTCCTCAGTCGTCACCTCTGTTATATCAGAATTAACCTCGGTCTTGGATCGTCACCTTAGTTAGGTCAGAATTGACCTCGATCCTCGATTGTCAACTTTGTTAGTTCAGAATTGACCTCGGTCTTGGATCTCACCTTAAGCCCTCAGAATTGGCTTCGACCCGCATAATTAGTCATCTCACCTTAAGCCCTCAGAATTGTCTTCGACCCACAGAATTGGTCATCTCAGCTTAAGCCCTCAGAATTGGCTTCGACCTGCATAATTGATCATCTCATCTTCAAGCTCGCAAAATTGGCTTCGACCCGCAGAATCGGTCATCTCATCTTCAAGCCCGTAAAATTGGCTTCGACTCGCAGAATTGGTCATCCTCATTTCCTTAGGTCCTCAAAATCGACCTCGACCCCCTGAATTGGTCATCTTATTTTGAGAAACATCATGCGGTGTCTATTTGATGGCTATCATTTATTCCACACTCACCCGTTGAGGGGCTCTATAGACACCCCATTCTGTTACCCCTTTTAACTCTCCCTAGGTCCTTAGCACCTCCCTTCATCACCATAAACCCGGTCATACCCTGAGTACTGACCTAGAAGCCATCGGGGACTCCTAGGATCCGTTTGACCAAATGCCAAAATCTTCATCTCGACCGAGACTAAATGAATCTACAAATGGCACTAAAACCCCTTTCTAACGGTCTACCTCGTGCACAATTTTGACTTACCATGCAGATGAATGACTTATTTTCCCTCGAAATCTGATCTAGAGGCCACCGAAGACTCTCGGCTCCGTTTGACCTAAGTTAACTCTTCAGATTGACTAATACTAAATTAATCTTCAAAGGTCACTGAAACCCCTTTCCAACGACCCGCCCTATGCACGATTTTGACTTACCATGCGGACGAACGATCTGTTTTACTTCGAGAGGTCACCAAATGCTTCCATGGCCCGATTGACCAAAGTCAACTCCCCAAATCGGATCAAAGACCAAAGTCAACTCCCCAAATCGGATCAAACTCTTTGGAATATCAAATCAAATCTCCTAAAATTTCTAACGGTCCATCCTGTGCACGATTCTTACTTACCATGCGAACGAACGATCCATTTACATCCGACGATTCCCCCTCCAAAGGACTGACGATCATTTTCGAGCCACATTTTATCCAAAGTCAACTCACGAACCCGGGAGCGGTCCAAATTACTTTCTAAGGTGTCTGAATTACCTTTCCAATGGTCCACCCCGTACACGATTCGGATCAATGGTTTTCACTTTATGGCCGATTTTCTAAAAAGGCCAGAAAGGCACTGCCAAACGGTAGGTCCCAGACCCTACCTATCGGCAGTGTGCCTAAACACACCTGTCGATTGGAAGGACCAGGTCTATGCCGATCGGCAATGCTCTGGTCCTATAAAAAGGAGGCATTGTCCTCATTACAAAGGGGTCCCAGATCATATAGACATCACTCTCAGAAAATCCTGAAAACCTCTCTCGAAGTCAGCGTGATTTCCACATTCAAATCCCTTTCCTACCTTCACTTTCCATCATCCTTTTTATCAAAACTGGTGAATTCACTACCCTCCATCATCATCCAAGTTCAAGGGCTACTCTCCAACATTCAAGATCAAGGTCAAGATCTTCAAGAAGGTCTAATTTTCTCAATTCTCTCCTTAAATTATTATAAATTCGTATTAACTTGTTTCATTACTTATCACTTTTATTCTCTCATATAACATATCTTGGTATAATTTTTACTTAGTATTATTTCACATCTCTTATTTGCATACAAATAAAAACCCCCAAAATAAGAAAAATAGGGTTTGCTCATAAATTCCAAACGGGAACTCTCACTCCTTTCTTACACTTTTCTCACAACTAAAACACTTTTACACACACACACACACACGCGCGCGCACGAATAAGATAATACCTCTATTGAATTTATGGGATAAACCCCACCCCTCGTTTTGCATACGAACTACGTGGACTTTGATGCTTCTATAGGCTACGTAGGCGTCTTGGGGCAAAACGCGAGACTCGATTCCTATTCTTACTTTTTCTCTCTTTTTCTATTTTTCCTCTAATCTCGATTCTTTTATATTCTATATATTTGTTCTTAGTATCATATTATCCCATATGCGTCATCATTCCATCATAACGATCAACGTAAGGATAATCGCGTAAATCCTATTTTCTAATATTATGTTTACATTCCTACGGATGACTCGTTTTATCTCTTTCATGGTACAAGTCGATGACTCTTATCTCCATTATATATACACATGCACACATATCACGGGGAAAATAAAGGAAAATAACAAAAACCCATGAGAGACCGTAAGGGCGGAATGGGTGCCTAATTCCTTCCAATTTCGTAACTTAGCCTCCGGACCCTTTTCGAATCATTTTTGTTTCGTATGCATGAGTATGTCTTTGGATGCTGTCCTTCGGGACTCCCTTTCTTTTGTCTATTTTGAGTAAAATAGACTGGCGACTCCATCTCTCTGCATTTTTTACCTCACCCAATGATGCCGGCCGAAGCGCTCCCGAGAGGGACGCGTGGGACCTTGGATCCTCACTCTGCCTGCCCGCCGCGAGGATCGGGGATGGCCACAAAGTTATCCATCTTGAAGACGATCCAAAACACCCTAGGTTTAGACCTGTAGTTTCCTCATCCATAGGTCTTATCACACAACACCCAATAATTAGACCTTAGTCTTCCATTGCTACAGATACCATAGTGGTGGACCGTCATCTCAGTGGGGAGGGGATCGTTAGCAGGTTGTCCATGTCTATAGTTGACCTGGATCCTTCATCTCCTCGTATAGCTCTTAACGACAAGATGGCCTCCACATTTCCTATTGTGGTATCCCTCATTAATGAGGGTACTTATAGGGCCTCTAACTCCTAGGATCCAGCCACCACCGAAGCTATAAATCAAGGATATGATATCTTAGAGGATGAACTGGAGGATTTGAAGGATAAATATAACATCCGAATAAGCATATATATGCGGTTTCCAGACTGCAATTAAATGGTTTATGATCGACCTAATGCTGATAATATCTTCTTCCTAGCTTTGATTTTGCAGGTGGGAGTTCTTCTTCCCATTTACCCCATCATACACTAAAAGAAAATAGCCTTTTTACTACATTTTTTAGTGTCATAAAACACCTTTTAGGGCCATTTATTTTTCAATCAAAACCGTCATAATATTGGGTGTCATAATTGATACCTATAAAAACTGTCATATTAGGTTAACAATTATATATGACCATTTTTTCAAAACAGTCATATTTGCTACAAAAAACAGCCATAATATACTCTATAAGCTGTCATATTTGATATAAAAAGCATCACGAGAGACAGTTTTAAAAAAAATTAAAAAAGACATATAAAATATTCATCACATAAAGGTTTAATATAAAGGTTCATAAATTAAACATATAAATTAATAACCAATATTACTTTCATAGTTGGCAAATAAATCTAAACACAAATCAAAATTCATAATAATTTAAAAACAGCCTTGGAATTTTTTATTTTCAAAACACGTACATATCAAATGCACCAAACCAAGTCATTTGTCCATATAAAAAATTGTAGGAAACAAATTAATATACCCACCATCAAAATCGTTCATAAAAAATAATGACCTATTACATGTATCATAATTAAATATTCTCACTATGTACATCATTAAAAAAATGTCTCCAAAAAATGTACATAAAAATAATGCATTAATGTGTCGGTCTTCCTTTGGGTTTCACAGAATAGTATTGACACCTCAAAAGTGGTCCAACTCATAAATGCATTGGTGTTCCTTTGGATTTTGCAAAATTTTGTTGACCTTTCATTGCTTATTACTTGAATTTTATGATGATTTGGCTAAATCGTCTCAACTTTTTGAAGGAAAATCATCATCCTTGTCCCTATCCGCTATAATGGCAAAAAAAAAAATAGATTGAAGTAAGGTACATGTTGATGAATAACTATTTAACTAAGTGTTCCACTACATGCCAATAGAATATGTTGATGAAAAACAATTGAAATAAGTGTACGTAACAGTAAATGATTATAACATGTATTGAAGTAAGTGTACATAACAATAAATGAGGTGTGGAGATTTTACTACCTGCATGATGTAATAAACTCCTTTTCCAAAGTAAGTAAACATGAATTGTCATAAGAGAATAAAATACACAATATTCGCATATTATAGTGTCCTCAAGATGTAAAATAAAGAATAATGGGATTAACATTTCATATATATATATATATATATATATATATATATATATATATATATATATATATATATGTGTGTGTATGTGTGTGTGTGTGTGTGTGTGTGTGTGAGAGAGAGAGAGAGAGAGAGAGAGAGAGAGAGAGAGAGAACGCACATCCCAATAAGGGTCATGTTGTTTCACCTTAATCCATTACAAGTAGATTAATAGTATGTTTTTACCGAGCTATTTAATTTTTAATATTCAAAGTAAAAAACTTAATATATACAAACAATACTGTAAAAAAAAAGTAGTAAATAGGAGTTTTCACATTTTCTCTTTTCCTCACGATTCTACTTCCAATGAAAATGACGACATTGCATCGTAGGACGGTAGAATGGTCATAGTGGAGATGATATAGGCACGACACTGTTTTGTTATCTTAAATTATTCTTTGTCTTCAATCCCATATATCTTACAGGCTAGGTGTCCCAACATTAAATAGGATTTAGCCAAATCTTAGGCTACACTGATTTTAATTTCTTCATATAAGACCACATAATATTGAACATTCTGGATCAATCTTCAGCCGAGAAGTTGATTTGGATAATCAAATGAAGGTCAAATGGGGTGATAAAGAGTGCGCCATTTTTCCATCCAACGATTGTATGTGCCTTATATCACTGAGCTTCCTGGCTTTCTTCAATAGATATAGATCATAAGTTATTTTCTTTGCTATATTTTCCTGTGTTTTAATAGTGTTAAGTGTTTAAAAAGTCAGTATATAATAATATTTTAGACTTGGAGCATTAACTCGAACTGTTTGTCCTCTCAATATACACTATATTATCTACCAGTAATCTCCACATGAACATACACCATCAACAAAATGATGAAATAAATAGTTATCACTCATAACAATCTCTGTTTTCCAATTTCGATATATACTTAATGGGAAAATGGCAGTCTCCACACACTGTCAAATTTTTAATTATTTGTGAAGGGGTCCTAGCCAGAGTACTAATTAACCCGAAAGTTAATGCCAGTTTCTCACTATGCCCACAAAGGTTGAATTCCTTCTCAGCCTCCTCAACATTATGTAAAATAAATTTAGTATCAGGAACATAACCATTCTATTTGATTTCCATGTATAAATTTTCCATCTTTGCCAACATTTCATCTATCAAAGGGTGTGAAACATCTCCCAGAATGAAACTATGAACTTTTCTCCCTACCTCTGTCCAACTTAGACCTGGTGGTTTCGTCACCCCTCTCTACCTCATCAGACATCGTATTTTTGTCGTGTCCTCCCATCTCCTCATTGACGCGTAATTATTTTCTAGGAGTATATAATTTTTATAAATTTGGGGCTTAAGTTCAAATAAAAATGTTTTCGCATATTCGGCATTCTCAGGATTGCAATGGATTCTACAAGAACCCAATAAAGACCCCCCATATTGCAGCATTGGGATCAAATGGTATTTTTTTGATGAAGGCAATCGTATTAGTGAATTGACTGATGCATGCCATTAAATTCACCATACACGCGTATTGCTCCATAGCGAGTCCTATCCCGTATTATTTTCTCGTCATTTCAAAATACTCCCCGTTCAACCATTAACCCCGAGTGTCTCACGCAGACAAGTGATTTTTGAATGTGATGTAATTTGTCTTTAACCCCATAGGTATCATTAGATGAAAAAGATTCACCGCTCCGATCCCAAACTCATGCATCCTATACATCAATATCACCATGTTCCATGAGACAACATCTCTTTGATTCATTAAGTCAAATACCCTATGGCTTTTATAAATAGAATTCGATCATACGTACATGTCATTAAGGCTGTTACACACAAAGTTACTTGATGCAAGCCCACGCGGAATTATAAACCTATGAATTTCTTTACCTTGGCTCAAAGCCACTAGCCTCGAACAAGCAGGAAGGGCTGAAACCATTGTGACCGTATCGGGTAACACATTACTCATTACCGTCTCCATTAAATACTCTAAATAAGCAGCCTCTTGTCCACTTTGTGCACAAGTGGCTATAGTTGAATTCCAACTGACAACATATTTAGTTTTTAGCTCGTTAAACACGTAACATGCAAATTCCAAAGAATCACATCGTGAGTACATTGATATTAGTGCACTACCAACACCTGTGGACATATTGATTTCATTACTAAAAACATAACTATGAATCTTTCTCCCTGATCTCAAATCCTTTACTTGGGCACAAGATGCTAATGCCCCTGATATAGAAGTTGTATTTAGATTTGTACCAATTCCGCACATCATACAAAATAGTTCTCGAGCATTATTACCATGGTCATATTAAGTAAAACTCATTATCAATCCATTCCATGTAATTATTTTAGGATCGACCCCAAGTAACTCCATTTCATGAAGATGCTCAATTGCATCCTCACGGCAACCTCTAATTGCATAACTGGCCAGCATTGTGTTTAATGACTCCAAATTTTTTAGTTTGAATATACTAAATTTTTGACGCGCTACATCAATAGATTGACTTTAGAGTATAAATTAACTAATGAGTTGCCCACAAACAAATCTGAATCCAATTCTTAAGTTTTAATTCAATAGTCGATTACTTCTTTATCTGTGTTAGAACAATGACAAGTTTATAAAGACTGAAACAACACCTATTACCGTTACTGAGTTTGGTTTTACTCCCACCAATCACCATTTTCCTAAATATACTCAATGCTTGAATGTTAAATCCGTTTTATAGTTAAAATTATCTTGAATGTTGTTAAATGCAATTTATTTACGTAATATGAATGCGAAAAGATATGAACCCGAGTTCCCCCTTCACCGGGGAAGTGCTAGGATTAGTATTTAACCAACAAAATGTAAATAGTTGAATTATTAGGTCTACATGAGGGATCGTCCTCTATAATTGTAAATCTAATAAAATAACTGTCTTTAGTCTAGAGTAAGCTATTCTTACTAACCCATAATACATTAATGCTCATTTGTTTCAAGTTTTCTTCCTTTTCTGAATTGTAAATTGTTAATTTCATTTGTGAAGTTTGAGTTTGAAGACATGAATTGACTTCTTTGTATGTGACTTCACCATTTCTATTCCCAGAAAGCATAAAACTTAAACCGAACAAGCACTTTAGGTGAATTTTAACATAATCTCACATATTTTCAAATCCAATTCAGCATGCAAGTTTAAAGGGAATGAAATGAAAAGCAGAGAACATGTTCCATCATTTCCCAAAGTGTCTTTGCTTGACCACCTTTATTATAAATTTTAGTATTACATATTTTAAAACATAAGAATTTATAATTTTTATTTAGGGAAGTGGGGTCCCACCCCATACCCAAGAAAATAATTCAAGAGAGCTTTAAAAATATGCCAAGAGAGCATACATAATTAATCGAGTATCGCCATACTAATATAAATATACCAAGAAAGCTTTAAAAGACTTGAGTGAGCTTCTTGTGTATGTATGGAACATGAGGACTCTTTTGCGCCAAAGCATATATCACATCTCTAAGGGCAAATAGTGATATGTTTATATCATGTGCTTCTTTTGTTTATATGATGCCTATAATGTGTAGACGAATCCCTCGTAAAAAAATGTTTGAATCAACCATAAGCACGTATTCAAGAGGAAAAATATATTCAAATTGATATACTGTGAATATGATTTATATGACATTGTGGATAGTCTAATACGTATGGCTTGCGATTAAACCTTCTCTACTAGTGATCAAGCTTCATACCAGATGGGTTATTGTAAATGATAAGCTAGTTAACATGTGGATTGATAACTGGATTGGAAGGACCATAGATGCTGACATGCAGACACTTGCAATCACCTGCATGGCGGAGCTAGGATTCCTCGAAGGGGTGGGCTAAAATTAATAACGGATTCGAGAATTTTTGTCAACGAGGCCGAAGTTCCGGCCAATGTCCGGGGTTGAGGGCGATTTCCCAAGAGGAGAAATTTATAAAGTTTTTGTATCTATTTATCTATATTATTTTTTATTTTCCAGCATTTTTTTAACCCTTATAAATTTTGGGGTCATTTTTCAATAACATTTTAAATTCAAATATCAACCTTTAACCCTAACATATTTTTTTTTCAATTTGGGAGGGGTGGGCTACAGCCCTGGTGGGCCCACCCCTAGATCTGCCCTGCATTGATTTTGTTCTCTCATATGATCGCTTTCTTTTTTGTCTTCATATGCTCCAATTACATGTATATGCACACACTTGAAATCAATCAAACATTGAAAGTTTACAAAGAAGTATTTGCAAAAACAAACTTGTATAATGTCAATATACAAAAGTATTGTGGTTGACTCTAATAATAATGTCCATTAAATTATACCATATCAGTTCCTTTTATTGCTTGATTTTTTGGTTGAGAATTTATGACGTAATCTATATTACAAATACATGCGTTGAGATTTAAATTCTAATCCATAACATTCACACAGCTACTTGAATGGTCAGTAACTGAATAAGAAAATAAAAACATGCCTAATTGTGCTGTAACAAACCTGCTTAATCCTAATCCTAATCCATAACATTCGTATAATTACTTGAACGCTCAGTCACAGTTGTTGTGGTGTCATTGGCCAGCGGACAACCACTCTTTAGCTTCTTCAATTCCTACATAAACCAACAAATATGTCAAATTCCAGCAACGGAGATACTATTTTATTTGTGTATGTGTATGAAATGTCAAACATTATTAATACAACCAAGTTATTAAATGAATTGAACATTCTCCCAATTTAGAAAAATATAATATCTATACTAGAGTTTCATGAATACAAATATCATTAAAGATAAAAAAGTAGAAGGAAATAGAACAAGGACACACTACTAACAAAGGAAGTATACAGTTGTATCAACAGTGAAATCAAACACGATAGAGCTTGTACTGAACAAACTGAAGAAATGTGTAACAACAACAGGCCAAGAACAAAAAAGAAAGTATATTGTATGTATAACATCTGTTTTGCAATGTACAGTGAAATAAAAAATCAGTTTAACTCTTTGTCATGTGTGTAATATAAAAGAAGAACGTACAAAAGGTAAAAACCTGAACTGGACTACCGTTGTGCATATTTAGTTGAGTTTCGATCCTTCACATGAATTCCACATTTTGTAACAACTTTCCTTAATGTTTTCTTAAATTATTCCGACCAAAAATTTAAGAATAATGATAGTCACGTTATATCAAATATTCCGACCAACAATTTAAGAATATTGGTCGGCGCATTATATCAATTATTCTGACCAACAACATTCCTTACAATCAGAAATTACTATTGTTGTATCAAATACTTTTGTGTTAATTATACTCGTAAATTCATTTTCCTGTAATATCTGAATAACTTGTAATCTAAAAATGCCAAAAATAATCTTTTGGTACTTCCCTTTCAAATATGACACTTTGATCCCAAACTTACAATATGAAAAACTTGGACCCTGGACAAGTTGACTCGACAAATCGAAAACCCTAATATTATCTTATGGGTCGAACGAAAATTTAAATTGAGAGTAGTTATCATTTCTTTCTTAATTCAACCTCCAAGTTAGAAATATATTTATCTGGATGATGTAGGGAGGTAATGAAGGAGTTTACGGTAAAGCTAGAGAAACTATCACATAGTGATTGATTACTTTATTCATAATACAAGTGATCACCAATGGTAAATATAATAGTGTTCTGCACAGAGTGATTGCTCAAACAGATGGTAACAAGATGTCCCTTGATTCATTCTACAACCCTTGAAATGATGCTCTAATATACCTAGCCCCCACTTTAGTGGAGAAAGAGGCAAAGGATCAGAAACAAGTTTACCCCAAATTCGTATTCGATGACTATATGAAGTTGTATGTTAGCTTCAAGTTCCAAGGTAAGGAGCCAAGATTCAAGCCATGAAATCCATTGAAGTAGGTGTCAATTTGGATCCAATTGCAAGAGCTTAATGTTAAGCTAATTATAATAGAGGGGATGTGTCATCTGTCTAGGCGTGTGTGTGTTAAACAAATAAAATGTTAGGTTATTTACATTATATATATTATTGTAAAGGAGTGTGTCAGTGTGCTTACTATTTGTAGCAAGTGACCGGATTTTTTATAACTAAACAAGTCTCAATTCTTCTTGTTATTTATATAGGTTGTTTTTGATAGATCAATAAAGCTTCACCACATGGTCCGAGTTTTTAGATTATACCATAGATTCCATAAAATTAGAAAATGCAAGAGTTATATCAGTTGAACAGGAAAATAATGAAAATATCCAGTGGCAACTTGGTACAATTCCATGTTCAAAAATACAGATTCACAAATGGTGAATGATAAATGAAGAAATCGCAGATGATGAAAATATCGGACGATAACTTGATACAGTTCAATGGGGGGGGGGGGGATATACGTATTAGTTAAAATAGCTCACTTGGTTAGTTATAGCTTATAAATATGTCATATCAAAAGGGTTGTTTCCAATAATTATCTATATTAAGTACATTGAATTATTATTCATGAGTGTACCAAATCTATTACTAATCTAACTACAACTTTATGAGATAGCCAAATGCGTGGATAAAATCGCTAGCTTAGGTTTAAGAGGACTAACCTTCCTGATGCTCATGCCTATCTCACCTATATAATATGATAACTTAACGTTAAGTTACATTGTGGACTTCATTATCTGTACATATTATTAAGGAAATTTAAAAAATCTCTTACAATCAAAGAATGGATTTAATAATAAAAAAGATGATGCTAAAATAAAATTTAAAAAATGAGATAGCTAACTTGAAAAAAGGAATCATAAATGAAAAAATATCACATGGGTAAATTATATTAAACTATCAGTCAATTAATAATCAGAATCTTACCTCCCATATAGGATATAGGGGTTAAATTCATCCTCCCACTTTAATACAATATACTTATAAAGAAATTTACAAAGCAAACCAACTAATCATGCAAAAAAATTTGGGAAGAAAAAGTATTTTGAATAAAAGTTTAATTAAAACAACAGGATTATATACAAGGATGCCCTTACAATAGGTAATGTCAAAAGTCAATAAACCAAGGATTATATGCAAGGGTGGTCCTACATTGTATGGATTATATGCAAGGTCTCTATCACCGTATAAGGCCAAATTTAATTTGTATAAAATGTACCAATAGGTTGCAAACATATGGGGAAAGGGAATCATAAGCAAAAATATGGGGAAAAGAATGATCCCGATAAGCATCATATACCATAGCATACCGGGTTTGTCTTATTTTCAAGGATATCCTAACCCGCATATACTGCACCATTTTCCCCTGAATTTATATTTCTTTACAACATATGTAGCTACTTTAAGTTATAGTAAGCAAATAATGTCTAAAATTGTAAATGTACTTGTTATATCTTGCAATAACTTCTCCTTGTTATTCAAAGAACAATATATAAAATATTTCAATACCAATGAAATTGAAGCATGTCGAAGGATGCAACACCCATTCTCTTCCGTGAAATATCAATGCTACCAGGTACAAATTTACTCGTCATCTTAACATGTGGTGGCACCCATTTCGTAAGACGGAAACACATAATAAAAATATAAATCTTGTCTCTAAAAACATCTATTAGGGACCATTATTGAAATAAGAATACCCACACTTTCTATAATCCCCATGTGCATCAAAGCAAAGACATTTAAACATAGATTGAGCCTTTTTGAAGGTGAAGTCTAAACTATATATGGATCCAATAGAAACCATTTCAACTTCCAAGCGAGAATGTAACTCACCCTCTGATGTTATCCAACACTTTGGAGGGTGCTCTCAACAAACTCTATTAATAAAGATGCCATAAATATCTTCTACATGACCATCTGTGAAAAGTTCATAAAGAAATCCCATCAAATGAGGATAATTGTGAAAAATGATTAAGTAGTTGCAAGTGTGTTGCTACGCAAAATGCAATTTTCATTCTTTATGAGGAGACCTAGAATGAAATTTAATATAATATGATAGAAGTACCAAGTAGATTTGTTATGTTATCACTTGAATGTTCCCGAGTAAAACAATTGTCTACTTAATGTCTTATGCTTTTCCATCAAAGGAAAAAAGTCTAGAATTTATGGCGATTGTGCATAGTAGTGTGATATAATCAATTATCTGACAATACATTTTCTAGTTTTGGCATCCATTTTGAGGCTAAATGGAACTGATAACAATACAAAATTATTAAAATATAAAAGAATAAAAATATTAGATTAATGTTAAATAAATTCATCTAATACAACATAAGTCTAATTTATGAAAATATATTCTTAACTCACAATTCCTTAATTTCAGTAGCTGTAAGAAATTCACACAAACTATCTTACACCATACTAAAAATTACACAAAACAAAAGAATAAGGAATCAATTTATATATTCCACCATTTTACCCATGACTCTCACCACTTCATACCTAAATGGGATTCTTTAGAAATTATATGCTCATAATTTAAGCAATTATCAGAAGTGGCAAATCCTCCCAAACACCCAAGACTTAAAAATTAATGATCAAAATTATAAGTGTTATAGTTTAATAAGCATAATAATAAGTATAGTGATCTCACTTAGATAAGAGTGCATTATGCGACGACCATCATGACGTCCCTCAATAATGCCATGTCCATATGCAACATCAAATATCAATTTACACAAAATTGGACCTCATAATTATAATTTACCAAACCAAATAAAGTAAAGATTTCGATGCAATTTTTACGATTTTTCAATCGAGATGGATTTCCACATAAAAGATCTTGATGTCATTTTTACGATCATCATGAAGGTTTAACATAAACGGTCATAAATTAATCATATAATAAAAAAATAATAACCAATATTAATGTCATAGTTGGCAAATAAATAAATATAAACACAAATCAAAATTCATAGAAACATAAAAACTGTATCATATCAAGTCATTCGTCAATGTTCGAACTCCAAATCAAGTCATTCATCAATGTTCCAAAAATAATAGGACATACCCACTATGTACATCATTCACAAAAAAATAATGACCTACTATATGTATCATAGCAAGATATAGCCACTATGTACATCATTCAAAAACTCGTTACCTTCTAAATTCACTACCACATTTCATCACTAATGAAATACAATAAAAAAATAATTAAACCCTATTAGCATTTTTGTGGATGAAGATTTGTAAACAAATGATGAAAAAATATATATATATAATGACTAGAACTTAATGAAAATCGTCAATAATAAATAGTCAAGAAGAGTTGAAACCTGAAGAAGTTAATGGAAGCTTTAAGCCACGATAAGAGAAATAAAAGATGTCTTCAATCTATGATAAATTGTTTGTATATAAAATTCAAAAAAATATTATGAAATATAAATGTCTTAAGAGAAAGAGAAATAAAATCTTTATCGATTAAGGTTGTTTGTCGATTAATATTTCATAGTTCGATTCAGATTCAGACTGAACCAAAATCAACTGTCAAGATATCATAGAAGACGAATATTTCATAGGTCGATTAATATTTCATAATCGATGAAAACAAAATAGTGTTTTTGTACCAATTCCACTGTCATAATATTAAACCCAAACAGAACCCAAAAAAAATCAAAACCTAATGCACAAAGAAATCAACAATCAAAATACCAAATCATATTCTTTTCAGCATTATATTTGGCACGATTTTTTTTTCAATTTATAGGGAGGTGACTATGGGTCCCAATCTATTATCAACAGTCACAAGAAGACTGACTTTGTGCCCTTGGCTAAGGAATAAAATAAAAAATTCGTCTTTCTCAAAACATTCGAAAGATAAAAATAAAAATAAATAATAAAAACAACTCGATTCTTTAACCATATTAAAAGGCTTCATAAAATTATGAAGATAAATTATATTTCCTAGTGCCATTTTCTTTTGAACTTGTCGATGGTTTTTATTTAGGTTGTCAATTAAGTAAAATAACATCATTTGAACCCTTCCAACCTTCTACTTGACAATCTTCCCACTAGTCCTTACAACTATTTTAATTGATGAAATTACAAAACTCCCACAACTTCCAAAGTAGAAAACCTCACCAGAAATTATCAAGACAAAAAAAAAAGTTCTCTATAAAAATTACATTTGTCACACCAATTTTGAAAATATGTATTTTTACCCTTATCATTTTTTTAATTACCATATATATATGTGTCTGTGTGCAGGCACCGGTAATGTCAAGGCACCACAGTATTTTCAAGAAAACTTGTGACCATTACTATGAATTTTGGAATATTTCTCATTCATCCTTCAATCAACAAAACATAAATAAAAACCATCAACAAGTTCACAAGTTTTCGAGATTGTAACTTTCCATTTTGGTAATTAATCTAGCATGAGAACAACCTTCGATCCTAACAAACCTTTAATCCTACTTCTTTTGTGCCCTACACTAACGTCTCGTCAATGTCGCATAATATGAATCAAAATCACTATTTTTCTTAAATGCACCAAAAGACATAACTAAATTTAGGGTTCCAATCAATATTCAAAACAAATAAATTATCCTAAAATACTAAAAATTTAACCAACTAATAATGACCTCACATATCAAATTGATTAACTTAATCCAATTACGGATAAATTGACAACTCAAATGCACATTTTATATATACATAGGTAAAGGTGGATCCATAAAATTTTGATCAAGAATATAATATTCATTAAAAAACTACCGACAGAGATTTAATAGGTAAAAAACAAGGTGAGACATGTCTCCCACTCACATCATAAATCTTATCACAACAGATATAAACACATAAAATTAATTTGGGTGATCCACATGTCCTTCAAAAATCAAGTTAAACATGTGCAACTTCATATAATATAGACTAGGTTTTTTCCTCAAGTCTTTTAAAAGTTTCATTATTAATGTTTTCAATCTAATTTAAGGTGGGCTAGGTTGTGGCATTTCTATTTATAACCTAAAATATTATTCCCAATATATTTTGGGCCCAAAATTAAGGTGGGAAGCTACTCACCTTCCATCATCTTCAGACCCGTCCATGTAAATAGGGTTTTATTAGATTAGAAAGTGTATAAAAAAACTTACATGGTGACTTATGACCAAACATACCGCAATTTGTAATTGAACGCAAAGATCAAAGATCAAAAATTAAGAAATAAAGATAATGCATTTGCGTATATAACATGTATCTGTTAATTTATTTTTATTTCTTTTGTGTATATAAGATGTATCTATTAAAAATTGAATAATAAAGATAATATTTTGAAATTGCAAAGAATACCTAATCTCATGAAATACGTGTTGAGAAGATGAAGAAGAAGTTGTGAGAAGTGTTGGCTGATAAAGAAGAAGACTTGAGAGAGAGAGAGAGAGAGAGAGAGAGAGAAACATCATACCTACTAGCATGAGAGAGAGAAGGAGGATGACATATAACATGAGAGAGATAGAGAAGGAAGAGTCGCCTAAGAGTGGGAGACCAAAAGCAGTGAGTGGGAGTAAATGAAACACCAAAACACTTCTAGGGGAAAAAAACTCTCCTTCTAAATTTTGGAAGAGAAAACAATGTCATAATATGTACGTCCAGGTTAGAAACTCTTAAAATGGTTCATAATAGCTTTAATGAAATATGATTTTTATATTTAAATTGTCATAAAAAATAATACTAATATGTATAAAATGACATTTTAATTAGAAATGTCACATTAATAATAACATTAACTTTTAATTGACATTTTGATAATAAATATCTGTAAATTATTTTTTCAAGCATCATAAAAAGGTATTTTTCTTGTGATTATAAGGGTTATGGTGTGCCTTTTACTCAGCTCCCACCAAACTCCTATAGATCTATCTTTGGGTCCATGGTGTATTGGAAACTTTACACAGGCTTCAATCTGACTACTGACATCTTTCGGTTGGTATATGGTGCAAAGGATAATGCTAAAGCTAATGGATACAACTATGTTTTTCCTTGAATGTGTGAACAAAAGATGGTGAAGGTCGTGAAAATGAAATATCATAGTTTGAAAAAATAGTTCATTTTCATAATGGGCGATTGAGAGTTATATTTTGACAAGAAGGATAGGTCTTACAGTGTTCATCATGATTGGTGCACCCTCACCATATTGGTACACACCTTACATTTTAATACTTACACTTATTGTCATATATGATTATTGACATTATTTCATGCTCGTCGTTTTGCTATAAAAAGGATCCAAATCTTCCACTTACTCTGAAGGAGTTATTTAGGACCACTTGTACCCATAACCCCATAGCATTCGAGAAGTTATTATCCATATGAAAGTTCATTAAGTTTGGATATTATGTCCCTCCAGGTGGTTTTCTTCCAGGGGAGGAGAAGGTCGACTTGGATATGGATTAAAAGGTCCATGAGGGATTTGTCAAGGAGGATATCGAAGAAGGTACGATTATTAACTTGTGATTATCTTTGGCGAGAAATTTTACTTGGTTTATTCATCGTCCAAAGTTCTGGTCATTTTTCTTTCTGTGTAGCCTCTTTTTCTAGTTCATCTGACGCGAAAAATTCAATGGCGAATCCAGTCCTTGATCGTGTGACAATAGAGATTCGGAGAAAAAGAAAATATGATGATGAGGCCAAAAAGAGGAAGGCTACTACCACCGTTGAAGCTAATGAGATGAAGAGGGTTGAGGAAGGGAAGATGGATGATACAAAGGTTAGGGAAATGCTGAGTATGCAGTTAAAAGGAAAGCTGACGTTGAGGCCACTATTACTTCCAAAGCCAAAGGCAAAGGCAAGGTCATCACTTCAAATGATGGGCCAACTTTTAAAAAGAAAAGGCCGATGGAGAATCCCCATCCCCAGCCTACTCCTAAAAAATAATGGACTAAAGTTTGGGGTAAAAAGTTAAAGTTCACGGGGCACCTTCTCGATTTTAGGTCTGAGGTGGTGGGGCTTCCAAACCATTTGGAGAGGTAGACCCTTTTACCTAGGATAATGATAATCCAGTCACCAAAGAACAACTAAGAAGTGAGAAGGATTCTAACCTCTTCCAAGGGGAAAATGTTGCTGATATGCTCGGGTACCATGTTTATCCCCATTATTTCCAAAATCTCTGATAGTTCAATGCTGAAGAACTCTGGAGCATGACTCAACACAACATGATGGTGGTAAGGTCTAGACCAGACTCTTATTTTTTAGATTTTTCCATATAGTGTTTAATTAGATGGTGGCCTCTTCATTTTAGGGTGCTATAGGTGCCATTGTTATGCGAGAGTAGGTGGCCTCGTATAATAATGCGTACAATAAACTAAAGGACGAGAATGATGATATCTTCCTACATTACAAGACCTTTTCAAAAGAAATGAAGATTCCTAATTCCAATCATGACAAGTTCAATTCTGATCTAAAATATAAGGATGATCAGTTAGTTACCAACGTGAGGGCCTTGAGACAGGTGAATGATGAGATTAAAAAGTTTAAAGAATAAGTGCAAATGAATGCAACTAAGCTCAAGTTCTCAGACGAGGCAATTTTTAATGGAGATAAAGATCTAAAAAATGCTTACAAAGATCTAGAAAAAGCTATTGCTGCCCTTGCACTTGTTGAAGTGGAGGGAGTTAAGAAGTTTAAAAAATTTGGCAAATTAAATATCGCTCGGATAATAATCTTCATGGAGGGCTTCGACGAGATTAAGAAATGGGTCATCAAGCACTTTCTTGAGATTGCTGAGATAGTTCAGGCATAGGACTATGCCAATAATGTGGACAAAGCCCAAGTTGCTGAATGTGAGGCCTTGACAATGGAGGTTGCTGTGAAAGATGTTATAGAAGAACATGTTGAGGTTGTTACTGACCCAAACAGTGCCTATAACTCCCTTCTTAACTCTACTGTGGATGTCCATATGACAAAGGCTGAGACTAAGCATGCTCCCGAGGAATAAATCTCCTTGTATTGATATATATTTTTTGTGAAGTTTTGATATCTTCTCCTCCATGAACATTTTTTAATCTGTAACAAGTAAGCTTGTGATCCACTCTTGTTATAATTATTGAACCTTTATGATAGTCGTTGTGTACTTTGGGTTCCCATGCTTATTGTTTTGAATTTTATGCCAACATTCACATGAGCTTGAATATGGTATAATCTACCTAAAATGTTTTTCACAAATAAATGTGGTCGTATGTGTGGCCATCCCTCCCCAGGGGATTTTTAGGGTTCCTTCCTTTTCTCATTCTCCAATCCCGATGGTCGATGCTTGTGCACGCGATGGAGAGATAGAGAGGTATCACATCCTTTCTAAGAACGCCTCGGTCATTATCGATGAGGGTGATGTAAAGAGATAGAGTCTCATCTTATTTTGTACAAAACAGACAAAAGAACATGTTGCTTCCCCTAGAGAACGACATCAAAGACAAATTGATGCTTGCGAAACCAACTAGATCGTTAGTTTAGGGGCTAAGTTACGAATGGGAAGGTTTTAGGCACCCATCCCACCCTTTTGGTCTCTCATGGGCTTATGTTACTATTTTTTTTTTAATTTTTTCGTGAAGTGTGCGTGCATGTATATACAAATGGAGATCAGAATTGGTCGACTCACGTTATGGAAAAGACGGAGTGTGGTCATCCATAACAACATTCCTAAAAATAATGATTAAAAATATGATTTGTGTGCTTATCATTATAATGAAAGGATAATATGTGTGAGATGAAACTTAAGTATGAATCACAAGTATGATATGTATGAATAATATAGGGATAAAAAAGGGGAAAAAAAGAAAAAGGGGAATTAGAACTCAAGACTCGGGTCTTAGCCCAAGATGCATACAAAGCCTATAAAAGCATCAAAGTCCACATAGTTCTCATGCAGAACGAGGGTGGGGTTTATCTCAAAAATTAAAATGGGAATTTTAATATATGTGTGTGTAAGAAAAAGGTGTTTTTAGTTTTGAGAGAATGTGGTGACAAATCCTGTTGGAATTTATAGGTGTAACCCTCTTTTTTTTTTTTTTTTTTTTTAAAAATATGTTATGTGTAATATTACTAATAGATAATGGGAGATTAATATGTGTATGATATAAAGTAAAAGATAAATTAGGAATGTATATAACTCATGGGAAAATAAAGAATTTTAAAGAGAGAGAAGAATGTTTCGACCTTCTTTGGAGATTGATATTAATTAATGATGAGATTCCTTGGAAGTGAATGGAGAATGTTGGAGGATTTTGCTAAATTGGGTGTGAAAGTGATAGGAATGAAACGAGGAAAAACATTTCAAATAAGGAAACCTCGCTGACTTAAGAAGAATGTTGTTGAGATAAATGAAGTCGATGTTTTATGAGGTTTATGGAAGGTGAGCTCATGATAT
Organism: Sambucus nigra; assembly: GCA_949130495.1. Classification (NCBI taxonomy): domain Eukaryota; kingdom Viridiplantae; phylum Streptophyta; class Magnoliopsida; order Dipsacales; family Adoxaceae; genus Sambucus; species Sambucus nigra. The sequence continues at coordinate 341,843,028 of OX422207.1, read as the reverse complement.
CCTTATATAGGGTTAAGGAAATACTGATCGGCATTATACCTGCCATGCCTGTCAGTAGGTAACCAAAGACACACTACTGATAGGGAGGGAAATGGACCGGCCAATTAGTTGTCTCGTGTGGATCTTTTTGGAAAAATGGGCATAAAACACAATTTGCAAATTCAAATCGTGTACGGAACATACTATTGGAAAGTTATTAGTAGACCTTTGAGAATCATTTAGGTCACCCCCGGGTCTGGAAGCTGACTTTGCATCAAACATGGCTCGAAAGTGCCCATCGACCCTTTGGATAGGAGATCGTCAGACGATGATGGATTGTTTGTCCAAATCGTAAGTCCAAATATACGCAAGGGGTGGAATTTTGGAATGATTATGCAAGGTAATTTGATGTTCCAAAGATCTTTTCTTGATTTGAAGAGCCGACTTTGGTCAAATGGAGCCCGAAAATGCTCAGTGACCCTTCAAAACAAGTGGATCATTCGTCCGTACCGTAAGGTTGATTCATGCACGGGGTACACCATTGGAAAGGGTATTCATTGAATTTTAAATATTCATTAAGTGTTAATTGAGATAAAAAGTTAATTTTTTTCAAACGGATCCTGAGAGCTCCCGGTGGCCTCTAGATCAATTTTTAGGGGAAAAGGATCGTTCGTCCAAACGGTAATGCCATTTCTTGCATGGGGCAGACCGTTGGAAAGGGATTTCAATTGCCTTTGAAGATTCATTGATCTTTCTCTCTGATGATCAATTTAATTAGGGTCAAATTGGGGCTCGAGACTGCCCGGTGGCCTCTTGATCAGTTTTCAATTGTAAATTGGTTCTTTTATCTAAACCATTATGTCTATTTGTGCATGAGAAAGATCGTTGGAAATGGAATTCAGATCCCTTTGAAGATTCATTGATCTTTCACTGAGATGATGAAGTTAATCGTAGTCAAATTAGGGTCTAGGAGCGCCCGATGGCTTCCAGATCATTTTTTGATATTAAAGTGGTCCATTCATTGCACATGAGGTGGACCGTTGGAAAGTGGATTCAGATCCCTTCAAAGATTCATTTAGTTGTCACTCTAATGATGAAGTTGATCAGAGTTAAATGGGGCCTGAGTGCGCCCATTGACCTATAAATCGGTACTCAGAGTATGACCTAGGTTTTTTAAAGAACTAGGGAGGTGCTTGGGACCTATGGAGAGACTTTGGGTGGTCCTAGACTGTGGTGTCTATAAAGCCCCTCGATGGGTGAACATAGAACGAGTGAAAACCGTTGAGTAGACACCACATGATGTTATGGTAAAGAGGTCAATTCTGTAGACCAAGAGGATGAGGATGGCCATTTAAAAGGCTCGATGTCGATTATGAGGACCTAAGGTATTGCTGGGATGGCCGATTCTACAGGTTGAGGTCAACTGTGAGGACCCAATGTTTGGACGACCAATTTTGCTAGTCGAGGTCAATTTTGAGGACCTAAAGTTATGGATACTAATTTTTCAAGTTGAGGTCAATTCTGTGGACTTAAAGTAAGGGCGACCAATTCCGCAAGTCGAGGTCAATTATGAAGACCTAAAGTTGTGTCGACCAATTATGAGGGTAGAGGTCAATTCTGTGGTCTTAAAGTTATGGAGACCAATTCTGGGGGTCGAGGTCAATTTTGTGGACCTAAAGTAGGTCCAACAAATTATACGGGTTGAGGTCAATTCTGAGAACCTAAAGTTAGCGCGACGAATTCTGTGGGTCGAGGTTAATTTTGAGGACTTAAAGTTATTGAGGCCAATTTTGTGGGACAAGTTCAATTATATGGACCAAAAGTAAGGGCTACCAATTCTATGGGTTGGGGTCAATTCTGAGGACCTAAAGTAGGGGTGACAAATTCTGCATGTCAAGGTAACTTTTGAGGACCTAAAGTTATGGCGACCAATTCGGTGGGTCGAGGTCAATTCTTTGGACCTAAAGTAAGGGTGATGAATTCTGCAGATCGAGATGAATTTTGAGGACATAAAGTTCTGGCGACCAATTTTGTGGGTCGAGACCAATTCTGTGGGTCAAGGTTAATTATAAGGACCTAAAGTTGTAACCCGTGGGAATTTTCTCTTTGGGGAGTCTTTAATTTACCCTTTTTGAGACTCTACTCAGGAAGAGATATCTGTTTGGGTATTATGTCCCTTTGAGAGGAGATATATTTGTTGGGAGAGCTAAAACTCTTATGAGGTAAAGATTATTATGGACATTCCACTGGGGAAGCATTTGATGACTTGAGGTTTTGGTATTCTGCTAGGGAATGCGTTTTTTTGAGACACTGTTGGGGAGAGATATCCGATTAACTTATAGCTCCACTCGAGAAGTTGGATTTGGAAGTTCCCCTGGGGAATTTGTAGTGGATTCCGGGGATGCGGGCATGCTATTTTTGTGGATAAGAATGTAGTTTTAATCCGGTGGGGGACTTCAGGATCTTGAAAAATGGTTGTCTCGCTGAAGAAATATGCCAATATTTATGTGTCATTTTTAGGAATGTTCCGGATAATTTTTGGAATTTTTTAGCATTTTCTAGGAATTTATGTATAAAATTTTCAGGGAAATGTCGATCGGCATGTTGCAAGTGTTGCCATTTGGCAATGGCATGGCCTTTTAGGCTGACTTGAGAAGGGGAAGACACAGGTGCCGATCGGTGGGTGGGTGTCATGGAGCCATCGATCGGCATGCCCCTTGGCCTTCTATAAAAGGGTCCAGTTCTCCTCATTTTTCATACCTTCTATCATTAAGATATTCGTCCCTTTCTAGCTAATATCCGTTCCTAAGACTTTTTACTTTCTTCGAGTCCTAGAGATGCCAAATATTTTTGGTAGTGTGACACACGTGGCATGGTTGGGTGCCGACGATTGGCAAAACCTAGAGTGGCGAATAGGGTGCCCTAGCATTGGGAAATGAAAATGCCTTTTAGTTGTTCGAGCTAATTTCTAATGATCGTTTTATGTTACGTGAGAATTCACATCACTGCTCGTTTAGGGTGAGGAACCCTAGTGGCTACATAAGTATTAATTACATTTGGGATTCTTTTTCTCATTTTCTTCTTATGTTTCACTGAGTTGAAAAATGGTTTCTTTATTTTGGTAGACTGACATTGCTTCGATGAGATTTTGTTACCGATGGACGATGGGGTTTAAGGATGTGTGGGATCACCTTCTGGCGGTGGGTTTGCTGGGTAGTTTCTTCTACGGGTTTTGATATCGTAGAATCTGCTTTGGATGAGACACCACGCTCTACGACTGTTCGATATACGCTGGGGACAAATGGTCGAACACTAACCAAACCATTCATTTGGGATTTGGGGAGATGATGGTGACTACCATTTACGTCCGAGAGTTGTTGGGGATTGATTGTGAGGGTATGCAGATTGAGGTGGACTTGTCTTTGAGGGTAACACCTGAGGAGATTGATGCTTCTTTGGGAGACGTGGGGAGGGTAGTCTTCGGTGATTCGATCCGCATTTATTCTCTGTAAGAGATTTTTTTAGTCGAAGGATCGATGAGACAGAGGGGCTGGAGGTGAGGCAGATGGACTGTTTAATTCTTCTTCTTCCGTTTGTGGGTTTCTTAGTGGTGTCGAGCGGCGATGTCATCCACTAATGTTTTTACCCATTTTTAGGGTATTTTTAAATATCCCTCTTTATGATTGGTTGAGCCTTACATTGGAGACCCTTTATTATTCTTTGGATGCTTTAAGCCGGTGCTGTCGGCAAACCTTCACCGGGGACAAGTATCTTGTAGAGGTAATTCTTACACTTCTTCGTTATGTATTTTCTCGTATCTCCTTTTTTTTTTTATTGCTAATTTTTTTCAATTCGGCAGACGTTATTTTATATGGTGATTGGTCTCAATGCCCATTTCATTGGTTTGCATGATGAGGAGGTGGGGGACTTCTTCCAGATGTTTCGTTGGCAGAAGTGCAATCGGCTGTCGAAGAAGTTTCCATGTTTCCATACTTGGCCAAAAGGCATCCGAGACTGGGTGGCCTTATCAACTTCCTACACGAGGGACTCGATCCCGATCCTTCTTATCTGGTGCCATGTTTTACCTCGAAGGAGGGATCTAGATCGGGGAGTGGAGGCTCCACAGTTCATCACCGGGGGAAGCGCTCTCGCCATAAGGGCAAGGGGTCTTAGAGAGATGAGATGAGAGATGGGTTTTTTGGGCCGAGTCCCACTATCTTTTTTTCTCTTTCTGGTTTTCTTCTTTTTCCTTAAAATGTATTAAAACAATTGGCAAAATATATATAAAATGTATGAGATTTTTATTTATTTATCTTTGATTTAAATGACTATTCTACATGCACGTTTTACTTTGTTGCTGAGACCGTAAAAAGGATGAGAAACGCAAGAGGAAATTTATTTTCCTAAAGGATGAGTAAAGGTGGATAATATAGGATGAAACAACCCGAATTTATTTTGAAATAGTGATTTATTTTTAGATTTTTGATTTTGACAAAAACGGAGAGATATAATTTCCTAAAATAAGGGGGCGCCGATTAGCATACACCTTGTCCTGCCCATCGGCAGGTGAGTCAAGTCAAATCACCCTAAGACTATGATTTCACTTTATACAACTTCAAAGTAATTTGTGGGGTAGTCAATTATTCGGGTTCCTCTGATTTTTGGTTTGGCCAAGTTTTCCATGTATAAAAGGGGGGAAGGTGGTGAGGTTTTTTCACCCATTCACATTTTCTCTTCTTTCTTGCTTATTTCTTAACTTTTGTCTTATTATTTCCCAAAGTGTCCCTTCCCATGAGTGTAAAATTTTCTTATATCTCGAGTACTAGGAAGCCATGTGTATGTATAATGTAGATTACCACGCTTTTACTTGCGTCGGGTATCTTTGTGGAGGAATCGACCCATCAACTGGAACTTGTTGGCAGCGACAACCAAATTTTGGTATCCTGAGGATCATGTTTTATACTTTGGATTGGATGAGGTTTGTCCAACCTATGCAAAGTTTCAGTTATATCGGGGGTTAATCCTAGTATGGCAATGACCATGCCCGAATTCTCTCGGTCTTCTCGAGAGCTGTTACCAGGACGTCTCCACATCTCTCCTTCGGTGTCTCGGCCATTGGTCACTAGGGGAATGATTTCTCTCCCAGTTTTCCTATATTTTATGCTTCCATGGTATTTCAATGATGTGGGCAATGCCAGAGCCGTTGATGTGGACTTAACTTTGAAGCTACTATGGGTGATTAGGGACCTGATGGTGGACCCTCAACTGGCTACTATTATAGTGTGGATGTCATATCATCTCAATCATGTGATGGTGATACTGGTAGAGACCCTAAACGGTCTAGATGCTTGGTGGGAAGGTCATTCTGATTTTCAAAAGGGAAGCCCGATTATGCTATTTATGTGGCTGGCTGAGAGATTTTGTTTGGTGCCCCCCTGAATATCCCTTGGCAGTTGTGCCGAATTTTTCACTCATTATTTCATAAGCTTTGGTCCATCTATAGAGAACTGTGTAAAATGGTTTGTGGAGCCCAAATCTCGATGTCTGCATTGGTCGGTGTCGTGGTTGGGGGAGCTATAGTCTATTTTGGAATTGGGGGAGTACCGACACATTCGGTTAGTTGGACTCTGGAATACCTTATTCTGTTTCCCCTAGAAGCACCTTCATCAAGTTGAATGGGAGAAAATTATGCCTTCCTGTACCTTCATTATTTTTTTCTTGTAGAGGATTTTACTGAAGTCTTATGCTTGCGGTTGGGTTCTCTCTGGAATAATCGTTGGTCGATAACATGTCCTTCTTAATTTATTAGTAGGTTTTGGAATGTTTCTTGGGATTATATGAAATGGTTGTGTAAGATGATAGTGGATAAGATCTTATCAGAGGATATCGGGAAAAGATGGTTAGTCATGTTTGACACTATAAAGGGGGGCATAGTTGTTTTCTCTAGGATGGTCATGGCTTATCGCTTCTTAGAGTTCATTCAGCATAACAATCAGGCTGGGGAAGTTTGGGGGCTCAAGAAGAAGATGATGATGGGGATAGGTTTTTGATAGATGTGGATAGGAAAGCTGGTGTTTAAATGTGAATCTTTTGTGATGGAGATGAGTTTTTTTTAGGAATAAATTAGGGAAGGCTTGGTTAGTTTTATTTTAGGGACAACTTGGTTAGCGAGGGGTAGTTATTTGACTCCCTGTGCTGATATTTCATGTCATTGTACTGAATTCTACCATTAATGGAATAAAAAAGGATTTTAATTATTTTTTTGTGTCTATTGATAAACTTTACATTTTAAATTATCTATACCAATTTCTAAGGCATGCATAATCCGTTTGTTCATGTAAAATGATAAAATGAACTATCGTTCTTAGAGGTAAGAAAAGAATAACATTTTTGTGAAAAAAGAAGGGGACGGTGCCCATGTAAAGCATATGAGTTGCCTAGTACCTCTGGAGGTTTTGAATTTTTTTTAATTTCATGTCGAATGCAAATGGTTTTTTAGAGGATTGGGCCGCACATAGTTTTGCGCAGAGGGAAATAAAGATTTTTATATATAGGAATAGAAGAGAGATGAGAGGAGTCGTAGGGCACCGAGATTTCATACTAAGGGTAGAACTTCTTAAAACGGTCTAGGTTGACTGGACGTTTCATCTCTTCTCCATCAAGGTCAATGAGTATAGCGGCACCATCGGATATGATTTTCTTTATGATGTCGGGGCCACTCCAGTTTGGCTTAAATTTCCCTCTAGGATCCCAGATGGTTTCCATGATTTTTTAACGAATATGTCCCCTTCTTGGACACCGTGGTCCTTGACACTCCTGCTGAATGACTGCACTATCCAGAGATGGTATCCTTGTATATGATATAGAGCCTTTAGCCTCCCTTTGTCTAAAAGAGAGAACTTATCGAAACGGCTCTAATGCTAGTCTTCCTCATCAACTTTTCTCTCAAGCATGATGCTTAATGAAGGTATTTCTATTCAATGGGTACTACTAATTCCATGGCATGTACCAGAGAGTAAGGGGTGGACCTAATAGATACCCAAACTGAAGTGTGGTAGCCCCAAGGGGCGTAAGGGATCCGATCAACATAATATCAATAACTTTTGGTGAACTTACTAATGAATGATTTGATATTCTTATTGGCAAATTCAATTGCACCATTGGTTTTTTATCGACAGGGAGAAGATTTTTATCTCAGAATCCATAATCGTCCACAAATTATGTGACTTCTGCCTCAAAATATAATCTAACATTAGCTTGTATGGAACCCCATATTGGCATATAATGTTCTTCTAGATGAACTTGGCCACATTTTTGGCATCCAGCACTGCGTATGAGTCAGCTTTGACCCATTTGGTGAAGTAATCAATGGAAACCAGGATGAACTCATGCTCATTGGAGGCTTTGGGTGTAACTTTCCTTATGATATCGATGCCCCATGTTGAGAATGGATAGGGACAAGTCATGTTGTATAATTCCCATGGAGGCAAGTGCTGGAGATTCAAAAACGGTTGGTATTTAAGGCATCTATGGACATTGGCAGTGCAATCATGAACTATGATAGTCCAATAGTACCCTTGTCGAATAATATTTTTAGTAAGCATATGGCCATTCATGTGGGGTCCGCATTCCTTGCCATGGATTTTTTTCATTATTAATTCAATGTTATCCCTGCGATGCAGTGTAAATGGGTTCCATCGAAGTTTCTCTTGAATAGTGCTTTATCATAGACAATGTATTGGGCTAACATTTTGTGTAGGGTTCTCCGGTCTTTCTTATTGGCATATTGGGGTACCTACCATTCTTTTGGAGGCATAAAATATCATAATACCATCAGTCTTCTATGGTGAACTCGATGTGGTAGCAGTGGGTGAGTTTAGCTTTTTTTGGGACTATGAAAGGGGCCATTGTTATTCCCTTGGGCATGTCGACCATTTAGGAAATAGTAGAAAAGGCATTGGCTAAGTTGTTCCTTGCTTGGGGCAAGTAGTGGAAGGAGATATCTCAGAACTGGGAGGCCAGTTATTCTAGGTGTTCATGGAAAGGTAAGAGTTTTTCTTCTTTGACTTTCTGTCATTTAATAACCTCGCCAATGATGAGGGAAGTGTCCCCGTAGACATCTATGTGTTGGATACCTTTTTTGAGAGCGACTTTGAGGCCTACGATGCATACCTCGTAGTCAATCATATTATTAGTGCAGGAAAAATCCAACTTGATGGCTATAAGAGTGTCAGAGTCATCTCGGGCAATAACGAATCCCAATGCGTGAAGCATTATCAAAGACCATTTTCCACACGATGTCTTCCTGAGAGGTGCAAAGGATATCTTCATTCGGGAACTTGGAGATCCAAACATTGGGCTTTTCCGTTGGGTGGTCAATAAGGTAGTCAGAGATGACGCTTTCTTTCATGGCTTTCTATGTGACATACATAATTTCGAATTCGGCTAGCAACATCAACCATCAAGTCGTTCGGCTAGACAGGGTGAGTTTCTCGAGCAGGTATTTGATAGGATCCATTCATAACACAAGTCTAATGGGAAAAGAGAGCATGTAGTGTCGTAATTTCTGAGTGACCCAAACAAGGCCGACACTTGTTTTCTTTAAGGCAACCTAATTGAATTCTACCCGGTCAATTTGCAGCTAGCATAGTAGATGGCCCTTTATTTGCGAGACTCTTCAAGGTATTGGGATAGAAAAGCCCCAGTTGCGGTGTCTGTTATAGTCAATAATTATAAATTTACAAAAATTGTCACGAGTGAGAAATACGATAATTACGGTAATTACGTTTGGACGCGCGTATTAGTTGTATCGGGACTAAATTAATGGACAAAAACAAACTATTTAAAAGTCACCCGAATGATCATTTTGAGCATGCCAATGTGCCCGAAAGGGTCGGGATAGTCAGAAAAGTCTACCTAGGGGTTTCGTTTGGGTCCAGGGATAGTTTTTGGCCAAACCGACATCCCGAGAGGGCATTTTGGTAATTTGTATTTTTGGAGTATAATTAATCACGAAAATTAAAGGAATAAAATATCATGTATGTGGGTTAGAGTAGGGCTACGATTTGTTAGACACATAGGTGTCAAAAGAGGAAGGAGGAGGAGACGTTTCTCGGGCTAGAACCACCACTAGTGCACCAATTTCAGCAACAAGACCACCACTGCGTAGATCGAAGAGTGAGGATCACAACTATACTAACTACATCAACGGATCAAACATTCTTCCCTGAGGCAAGTGTTTAATTCTTACAAAACTATAGCAATAATAGTATTCATGTTAGTATTGGTGTATAATACCCATGTATTGTTAATAATCTTGATGCAATTGGAGGTTTAGGATGATTAATTACAAATCTGAAATTGAAATATATTTAACCCTCATGTAGATAGATTATAAGTCACGAATTTATGATGTATTGTGTTGAACGAATCTAGATTTATTATGTTCTTGAATGATAATGGGAAGAACTAGGGTCTAATTGATTTAAATTGGGTATTTCGAATTTAATGGATGTTTATTAAGGATTTGATGATTCTAGGTTATTAGAAATCATATATGTATGTTAAAGTATTGACTAAAACTGATTAATTAGTGTTTGGGACTAATCTGTAGAGTTTTTTAGGCTTGATAATGGTGAAAAATGCTTCAAGTAGAGGTTGGGGACGAAGCAGTGCAATCTCATTCGAACGAAATTGGATCTCGTTTAAGTGAGATGGCATCTCACGCGAAGTCTTTGTTCAAATGACCTGCCTTCTCGTTTAAGCGATATGTAGGTTCGTTTGAGCGACGTGTCAGAATTCTGGAAAAAGCCATTTGTGTTGAAAATTTGTGTGACATAGTTAATTTGATTTAGATTAAATAACGTACGATGAATTTAAGTATAGTGTAGGTATTGAACTTTAGGATATATGGAGTGGTGAGTTATCCTCGAAAATTTTGAGAGATAGAATATTCGTAATTTAACATATATATTGTAAGTAGTAATGAGAGTAATACTATGTATGAACTATAATATTTGGGTTGTGCGTATACCTAAGGATCTTGATGGGTTGTGTGAATAGCTATAGTAATATTTAGTATGTGTATGACATACCTACCATACTTACTATTAGGAGGTCTTAAAGAGAGGAAAATCTTATCTTGATGAGCCTTCAGGGGGATATTAGATTGGCACCTCAGGGCATAGAACCTAGGAACGACTTATCTATGAGTTGATAAGTTGGTGGTCATATGGGTGAATAGGTATGTGCGTATCCCATAGGCTTAGAACTATTTCACATCCAATATGTGCGAGTTGTGTTTATATGGTTCGAGAGTGATTCTGAATCGATTGTCCTTATTCAGTATGAGATGTACCGAGACTTGATAGCAGAGTATGCACGCATCGTAGCTGAGTCTAGGGGTGTTGTATTAGTATTTAGTTATAATAGTGTGATGAAAAATAAATACTTGTGATTTAATATACTGTGTGAATATGCAGATGAGAATGTTAGTGGAATTGAATCAAATATGTGAATACTTAACCTTATCATGAAATTCTTACTTGGGATACTAAAAGCAGAGATATTTAATAATAATAATAGTAATAATAATAATAATAATAATAATAATAATAATAATAATAATAATAATAATAATAATAATAATAATAATAATAATAATAATAATAATAATAATATGTGGGAAATTTGGATTAGTAGTATGGGCGAGGGTTTAGAAGGTTTATGGCTACAACCTAGTTAGGTGTGATAAAAATAATTAGGACGGGTTAAAGGTACGTTAGGCTTGCACAATAGTTGAGAGGTGAGAATCTCAAGTGAGTGCTCGAAAAGATAACATGCACATAATATTTTCTTTATTGAAATTTTTAAATACTTGCTTAATTGTTTTAAAATATTTTACACTCGGGCTCTGACCCGTCTCTTGCAAAATCTCTCTTTCTTGTGAAATTATTTTTAGGTGTCCAGCCACAGGGGTGCCAAGCTTAGAATGTTAGATCTTTTGACATGTTGTAGCTATTGTGGGAGTTGTAGGTCCTCGTATTTAGACTCCACATCTATGACTTTAGTTCTTTGATTTAGGCTTCTCAGTGAGGGCATGTATCTCCCATCCTCATTTTATTTATGTTAGAGAGACATTGTATTCATTTCATTTCAATATTTCAGTTTCAGTTGGATTTGTTATTATTACGATTGATGGTTTGGATGTTATTAGTTGTAATTATTACATCATCTTTATCATATTCAGTGAGATGATGATTTATCCGGTAATCGTTTACTCATAAGAATAGTGAATGTGTTTAATGGTTTAAATTAATTGACATTAACTATTGGACAAAATGTTCTGACCCTAGCTTAATTAATTATTAGGTGATTAATAAAATAAATATTTTTGACAATGATGCTAACACTGAACCAACTAGATACTATGATTTAATTTAATAAAGAACTAATCACCCTGCATTTAATTAGGCTAGGTGTCACAATCCTCAAATCAAATCACATCACTGCATAGATACTAGATATGCCCAAAATTTATACTAACGATCTGCTAAATAAATATTTTTTTCAAAATCACTCTAAGGACCCTTACACCAAGGTTACTATAACTAACCACAATTCCTACAACGTCCCTAACACAAAAACTCCATATCTCCAAGAAATATAGCTAACACGTATGCTAAACCCAATACCTTATGGACTAAGAATCAACAAAGGGGACTAAATATTTGTAAAGCGGAATCTAAACGGACTCACAACCTATGAGACCTAACACCATGCTCTGATAACGTCTTTAACACCCCCGCACATTCTGGCGTTAGCCGCGGCCAAAAAACACCTGACGTTATTGAAGTAAATACCATCCTTAAATGTGACAAATATATGAGACATTTAAAAATTTCCCATAAGATACCCTCAAATTTCCCACAAATATAACCATTCATGAAATATTAAAATCCATCACCATACTATCTCCAAAATAAATCAAACTCAAATTTTATAAAATAATATCCAATAAATAATCCCACTACTAATCTCTAACTGATATCCATAAACAACTGTGGGATTGGATGACCCACCAAAAATCCATTAATAACTGTCTCAAAATAAAATGATGGAATGGAAAGTACATCTAAACTACTAAAGAAGATAAAACAAATCTCTAACTATGCTCCAAAGATATAGAATACATCATATGCACCTATTCTCGCAACTATACCTGAAATGTTAGTCAACACAATGGGTAAGACCCCACCACATGAATACTAGTTACTCCTCCTAATTAGGGTCCGTAAACCGAGACAATGGTATTATAAAAGATAAACATCACAATAGAGTATATTGATTTAAACGATACACAGACACACACACACACACACACAGACACACACACACACACACACACACACACACACACAACGTGAGTAAAATAAACCACCATTATTTATCCATATCACTAAGCACCCCGGTGTTTAAATCCAATTATGATATTTCAACATAACATAGATCCCATAATTTTATTTACTAATTAAATTCAATTAATTTATGACACACGAGTATAGCCAGTTCACACTATTTAAGTCATGCACATGCTCCCGGCCCGCTTAAGTTATACACCACACACATTGCCCTCACTATAGTCCGTTCGCATAATTTCGTTAGCACTACACATACTGGTGAGGTTCCGCGCATGACACATCACCATATCCAGTTTACCCATATTATGTTAGCCCTACAAATACTCGTAATGCCACACACACAAATCCCTATAGCCAATCGACCCCTATTTTGGCAGTCTTACATATAGGCATTAGTTATCAATTTTCTCAAGTTCTACTTATTTTCTATTAGACCCACCATTTTCTCGAGAATAAAATAGAAGTATATCCTAACCTATCATGTAGGAAGAGTACCTACCAATAACTACTACCTGGCCTCGCACCTAGGCTAACGATCCAACGAAAATGACGTATAATTTAGCCCCACCCTGGAATTATCCATCAATAAAACCTACACCAACTAATCCCATACCTATAAAGCGTTACAAACAACTAAGGCCTACCTACTAGTCCCGTACCTAGGAAGCAACCTAAAATAAAGTGAGAGCGGTAATTATCCTAACAATCCTATCGTCCCCATAGTGTCAATTATTAATAAACTTTGTAAATCACATAGGGAATATTTTCAACCGATAATAACCATTTATACAATTAAATTCCAAGATTACAATTTAACCCATATATGTCCAATGAACTTTAATTTTAATTAAACACTTCGGATATTCATCAACTTATAAAACTTGTATACATATGCATATATCGGAGCATACAACATTAATTTTCTATTCTACAGGATACACATTAATAACATGATTTTACGAGTCAAATTCCATTTATAAAATTCAAACGATTTTATCTTTATATGTGGGCGTCCATATAATCTAAAGAAAGCCCAATCTCTAACCTAAGCATACAAGGGTTTCGAGTCTTAATCCATATTAGAGATTTGAATAAAATTAGTCCCAATGTTGACTTTCACTTTACTTCATTGGTGTCTCTAATATATTTTAAGAAAACAATTATTAATAGTGTTTAGGCAACATTTAAAACGCATAATGCTAAAGGGGAACAATAGAAGAATTCATGCATGTAAAGAAGTCGTCTTTAAATCTAAATACATGATTGCGTTCCTCTCTCGAAAATGGTAAAGACACCTTCTTGGTTGTTCTTTAGAAAACTTGACATATATCTTCAAACCGTAGGTTGAAAGTTTTGTTTAATGGGGTATAAGTTTTCTAGATGAGAGTGGATAATAATTTGGGAGGATACTGTTTTTTGAGAACGGTTAAAAGTGTTTTAAAAGTCTAAATCTATCCATTATATAAAGGATTTAAAGTAAGAGCCCTAATCAAACAAAAACACTAAAAAAACATTATGGACGATCGGACTGTCGGAATTGGCTAAAATTTTGATATCTTGTAGCTGATGGTGAGACAAAGCTGCCGTAAAAAATTCAACTCGATCGAACGGTCATATATATATATATATATATATATAATTACCAAATTTTAATCTTGATTTAAATTCCATTTAAAATCTTATTTTTACCTATAAAAACCAACGCTTTTAATTGCAAAAATTAAATAAATTACAAAAAAAATATTTTTCCAAATTTTTTAATTTATCAAAGATTTTTACGGCTAAAAAATCACGGGGTGTTACATATGGCTAACCTATGAAGGTTATTATCCCATATTCCAAGGAGGGCTGAGGGTGCAGACTGTAACGTGGCCTTTATACCGAGGTCTTTGAGCTTGCTGGAAGATACTTGTTGGAACAGTAAAACTTATTTGGGAAATATATGCTCGACTGAGGTCTGCTATTGTACTGTGGCTTTTATTTGGGAAAAATAGAGGTCTCCGGTGCAAAGTAGCATTTTTTCTCGAGGAGAGAGGTTAGTTTGGGAGCTTTTTTCCTTGCCTTAGGGGTTTTTGAAGAGGTTTGAACCGTTGGAAGGTTAAGGGTTTGAGATGGTATTATCACGTTATGTCATGATTAGAATGCTATTCAAAAATTTTTAGACTCCTGTATTATTTATTTTATACCTAATCAATGTAGTTATACATTTAACTATGTGTAATTCTAATGCTGTTAGGATCTTGAGTGCATCCATCTCCATCCCGTGTAACATTTTTTGATACTTCAGATCTTGTCATTTAGATTATTGTAGTTTATTTTTGTGCGTGTACTTATATGCGTTTGTTTACAATCTTTCAGATAATGAACACAAGTCATCGAGCATCATGACAATGACTAGCCTCGAGAAATGAGTTAAATGTGGTGACACCATAACTGTAGCCTCAACCACCTCATCCACCACAACAAGGATAGGCGTCAACTATAACGCCAACATACATGGCTATTATTATCGCATACAAATATCTCTGACTATTGAAGTTATGCACCTAGTGCAACCACCATCGCCACTAACTATGGCCCCATTAACACCTTCCCCTCATGCTAATTCTTCCCTAGAGCAAGCCAGAAGTGCCCTTGGGAAATATCATACAACAGGGCTTTTAAAATCCACTGACCCTATCATTGTTCTAAAGTGGAGGTGTGACATTGAGCGTAAACTGCATCTGGTACAATGCACTAACATCCAAAATTATATGTTTTCCAGCTTTAGGCTAGTAGGAGATGCCCTACAGTGAGGGGAGTCCATTACCATCGAGGATGATCGATCGCAATTAACCATTTCAAAGTTCTGGGGGAAGTTATAGGGGAAGTATTTCCATCCATGAAAACAGATAGCTTTGAGAGCACAGTTTGATCAGTTGAAGTAGGATGACCACACAGTGGTGGAGTGTGAGATAGATTTTACTCATCTTTTATAGTTTGCCCCAAACATAGAGTGTTAAGAGGTGAAGAAGATGTACATGTTTATTAGAGACTTAATATGTAGGATCTATAATAGGTGTTGCCTAGAAACTCGACTTTCATTAACTACACGCAGGTAATGGATACCGCATTACGTCACTGACAAGACCACCAAGATTTTCACATAGAGAAATTGTTAAAGAAGGGGAAAGTGGGAGTCGGCAGGGGCTAAATGTAGTTGAAACCTATGGGTTGTCCCGAGTAAAAGGAGGCTCACAGCACCAGAGAGCAAATATATAGGGGGAGTGTGATACCCTAGATTTTTATGCATCTTATTTCATTACGAAAATATGTGAAAATTAATTACACGTGCTTGATTGTGATGTTAGCTATCACTATTTACATTTTGTGAGTTTATTAATTGGGATTTGAAAACGGTTTGAAGACACAAAAATTCAATAATTAAATATTCAATTGTTGAACTTGTACCTACTGATCTGTTAAATAACAGGGTAGTACATGAATTTATTTGGAAATTTTTATATCGGTCTAGTGGGATGCGTAGAAGGTTCATTTTTAGTTTTAAAATAGTGCAAGTTTGGGATGCAAGTGTATTAATGTACTAGTGGAACGCCCGTGTCTGAAGGCACGACGAAAATTTCCACAATACTTATTTACAAAAGGACGAAAATTTTCAAAGTACCTAATTACAAAACGGAAAAATTTTCATTTCCCAACAAAATAAAGTGTAATTTAAAAAAAATTATCATAATTTCTGAAATCGGGTGCGTCATAACTCCAACTTGCATCGTCGAACAACCAATAAATATTGGGAAAAAAGATAAAAATTGTACGTAAATAAAATAATATTTGACTTTAGAATGATAAAATTATCAATAAATGATAAATGAACTTCCCATGGCTATTTATGTAAACAATTTCGTTATTTATAAAACTCAATTTAGGGAAGCTTCCTTGAGAGAGAAAAGGAACTTCAAGAGAAGAGAAAGAAATTGGGGGTTTTTGGCATGGTTTCTTCATAAATCATCAAAGAAAGTTTATTTAGAATAATTGTATTATTATTGGTGGTTTAGGTTATGCATATTCATATGAATTTAAATCCTATTGTGTTATAAATCAGAATTTCATGATTTCGAAACTTTATCTAAATTAGTAGTAATTAGGTTTAACCTATCCTTAATTTGATGAGTTACTTTATGAATATGAACTGGATTGATAAGATAACGATTATTAATATTGGAAATCAAATCAAATCCCTTTGATTTCATGTAGAAATTTGAAAAAAGCATGTACTAAGAAATTAAAAACGTATGGCTTTTGAGTAAGATGTAAATCTTGTAATAAAACTGAGCATTTCATGTTAGAAAGAGGTTTTAATTCATTATAAAATTATATTTATTATTTGGATGATGGTTAGGAGTTTAAATAAAGATTTTGGGTTTATTAAAGAAGTTTTAATAGGTTAAATAGGGGTTTTAAGATTATGAATCCCATAACAAGGAAGTGTCATATTTCTAGCAGGGTCGGTTGATCCACACCAGAGTGTCAACCGATCGACACTAGCAGGTTTGGTTTAGTTTGGGCTTTGTTTGTTTTGTTAGATTTTTAGGTTTTGGGACATAGGGTTATGTTGTTCTGGACTTAAGTTTTCCTATACTTATAGAATTCATATGAATTCTAATGATGAGAAATTTTCAGGATGGGTTATTGAGTTTATTGGAATAATTGGGAAATTATTAGTTTAATGGTGATTATGCTAGGTATAGGACCTTAGCTTACAAAACCAAGTGTATAATGGGATGTTATTAGTAATTGGAAAGTTATAGAGGACTGGGTTGTTGATTGGATGTATGGGAGTCATTGTGATTGTCATATTAGGTTATATCCTTTGGATGAGATATGCAATCGGTTAAAATCCCTAGAGTGGGGTAGTTATCATACTTGCTGATTTTTATAAGTTCGATGTGGGTTAATACCTAGATGTGATGCGGTGAGAGATGGACTAAGGCTAACTGTGATTAAATGAATTTGAGGTGCGTGTTTACTTTTCGTGTAGTGTAGAGTGAGATTATGACTAAATTTGTGAACCTGAAGCTTTTGGAATATTTGTCTTGTGTTATGAATATAAGGTTAAAGATGTGTCATAGCTTTCTATACAGTGATGAAAGTGTGATCCGACAGAGTATGGTTGATATGTTTAGATGTTTTCTTCATCACGTTTATGAGGGCGTGTGTGTATGTTTAATTCAACCCGTTAGTGAGGCTTGTGTATGAGATTGAACTTAACCCGCTAATAAGGGTTGTACATGTATTTCTTATAGCCCATTAATGAGGGTCGAAATTACTTGTGTGCTTTAATTGTGAAATGCATGTCATGAACGCTCGTGGTGAACTTGCTAAGAGGGATTCCGTTATGGGGCATGTACGACGTGGACGGCAATGGTGCCTCATTGAGTAGATGAGTTTTCCATGGTCATTTTAGCCCTGGGTCACACATCTAGGTACCAGTATTCGAGATGGTTGTATGTGGAGATTTTAGCATATGCTCTTGGGTATGGTAGACTACATGTACAATGGGTAGGTGTGTTTATCTATCCCTTGATCATGATGAGTTTTTAGGTCTGGGATGACATAAGACTATACAAAGTACACAAGAGTGATCCTATGAGGCGATAGGGATAGATCTTCGTTATGCGTGAACGTGCGAGTAGACCAATTATTTGTATATGTTAGGGGTTGTACCTATGTATGGATGTTAGATATAGATATTGTCTTTATCCTACCTTATGTGATTATCTTTTGACGTACTAGAGATAGTTTTACCGGTTTATATGCTATACTAAATATCTATATGACTTATAGTTAGGATGCTTACCTACATACTTATGACTCAGTTTTTATATTACATATACTAGAGACGTGTGTATTACATTATTTACATGAAATAATAAAATGTGCATATACTCGGGATATAAGTATGTTATTATTACCTTGGTTACTTGGTGAGATGTACAGTGGGTTCGAGACTATCGTACAACATATGCTTTATAATGTAAATATTAACTTAAAAATGAGAGACTAAATATTAAAGAATGAAGATGTAAATACCTAATTACATGGGTTATACATGGGTTTAGGGTTTTGAACCATGTGTTATTTTAGGTTGTTTAGGTTGGGATGAAAGTTCAAAAATATTTAAATGTGAAAAGAAGATGAATAAATATGATTTGTCCCAATCTCAATTATATCTTTATTCTTCATAAACTTGTTGTCATATCTGTGTTTTCATAGGCCTTAAATCACTGCTCGTGAAATTTTCAAAGTTGATTGTTGCATAAGAACCTATAGTTATGTTCCATTTACAGTCTTAGGTTGTCGGAGTCGATAAAGTGTAACTCATCCTCTCCTTATACTTCTAGTTAAGATAACTTGAATATGTATATCTTGTATTCGGATATTATATGAGTTATATTTTATATTCCATAGTTTGTTATACTTATATACGTAGTCTTGGAAGTGATTGGTGTCAGAGTTGGATTAGTTATATTCAATATTTCATTACTTTGTTATTACTTGTTCATCTTTAGTTAATTCGTTGTGTTAAGAATGTTACCAAATATTTTTTATTCCCATATTTTTGTATTTTTCCTGATGATTATGGATTTTTATTGGGTGTCACAATTGGTATCTGAGCATTCTAGGTTCTAGGGTCCTAAGGACTTTAATTGCGCCCATCACTTTTTTGCGTTGTGTTCTTTGACTACTTTAGAACTTTATCAATTATGGTTTGTATTCTCTATGACGATGACGATTTAGGAGATTTTGAATCATTGTTTCCTAACGAACGACTCATATAAACCAAGTCTATTGGGAAGCTTCCTTATTTGGAATTCTCTTGAGAGATGTCCCATTCCTGAGCTCGATGTCAGTTACGAGTTAAGTTCTCCCGGACTAAAAACCTTTAGCAAGTTCTTTGCATAGGGTTTTTGGGAAATATTTTCACTCGCCATCCTTAACAACATTATAAGTAAGTATTTGAAGGCCTCATTTGTACAACTGTGTGGTGGACAGTATGAGGGCGAGTTCAACTATGTTTCTATTTTTTCATCGCGAGAGATTGATATCAAGGAAAAGAAGTATGTTCATGTTATCTGTTATAGTACAAGTAAGACTTTTTGGCATTGGCAGAAACCTTGCATGGAATTTTTGGCATATGTTACTTGGTAACCCATTTTTCACCACTTGTGATGAGGTGGTTGAAATGACCCTCTTACATCAGTAGCAGCATTATAAATATTATGGGGATAAAGTCTCTATGATTGAGAAGAGTGTCACAAAAATAGGCCCAATGAATGGATACAGTGTAGCACGGACCCGAGTCGACAAACCTCACTAGCAGAAGGAACTGCATAGAGGGAGATGACCCCAATAGGGTTCCACGACTAGACGATATGATCTATTTTGGCTAGTACAACCAGAATAATTACGAAGAGTGGATCCATGACCTATGAGAGAAGAACAAATGATGAAAATTATAACATCAATTACCAAGGAATTAAGGTCATCAAGCCCACTAGTTGGGCCTCCATTTCGATAGTTCCTTTTGAGGAAGTCATTACGCTTGTGGTGAGTAAGGTCACCTAGTTATTAGATGCCTTAGTGGCGACCAAATTTTTGGGGTACCTTCGGGGGATGGTTATGGGGACTTTATGGATCGCATGCATGAGTTTATTTTAGACATCGAGGATTTGTCATTCATTAGTAGTAGTGTGTTTACTACGATTATAAAGTACATGTATTTTATCTTTGAGCTTTATGTATATGTGGGTACCCCAATAAATATGGGTTGTTTTATGTCGTGATTATAGATACTTGACAGTATTTTAAGTCAGCTTGGCTTTCAGTTTCTTTGTGGACTTGTAGATGAGATATCATCATATTAGTACGCGTATATCAACTACTGTGGGCAGGCTTTTTCATGCAATTTTTTGTCCGAGTATTACTTTTTCTAGTTATGCATAGGCCAGGGAGAAGGTCTAGTACACTTGTTTATGTATGAATGTGAGAATATTAGAATGGGTTTTGGTTACGGAGAGATGTCACCAATAGTCTAAGGTTCTTTTAGTTTTATTTTGGTAGGCATTGCTTTATCAACTAGATAAGAGATTAGCATTTTCCTTGGAATTGTCACTAGCTTTAAATCCTGTATGAGGCCATTTATGGGATTGACTTTGTCAGGATTAGTATAAGTGCCATGGGAGAAAACACCAAAATTTTAAGCATGTTACGTATTTGGGTATGATATTACCGTGATGCATCTACAAAAGAAAGATGTTTTACTAAACGAATGTGTGGCCTCCCAATAGCAAGTTATGGTCAAGATACAGGATGAGTGTTAAATGCTATGTATCAATGACCAGTTGGACCAACCAAGGAGACTATCCTCATTTGTATAATTGAAACTTGGGAAGTTATAATTATTGGTTCTATCAGGTCGATAATATCTTGAAGGAAGCTTTCTAGCACAATATGACATGAGCGTTGTGATTTACGACAATACCTTGTTGAACAGAGAATGGTGTATTAGTGGTGTCTGCTACACCCAAATCTGTGATTAAGGGTGGTTTATGACCCAACATTGAAATTCACCAATATTAGGCATTCATATAGTATTTGTAACAAGTCATTTCTCTATTTGATGAAGGGAGAGGGTTATACTTTTCAATGATTTTTTTTCTCGGGGGGTGGGTTGGAGGGGGGATAAACTATGAGAAGCAATTTTGATCGAGGTGCATAATTTGTTGTATCTAATACATTCCATTTTCATGATTGGGTGTATATTAGTTGGAGGAATTAGTATTATAGTTGTGACAAAAAGTTATGGGTGTGGTATCTATCGAGAAGGCATTCCTACAATTCGAGACGGTAGAACACTAGAGACATTCAAAGAATTAAGGCGTGTGAAATCCCAATGTAGAAATGAGAGAGTAAACAAATTGATTTTTTTGGGATTCAAGAGTTCAAATGAGGATATTTAACCCTTATACGTCCATCTATGTTAGGTTGACCAAATATATTAGGGCTATAAGTTATAAGCTATCTTAATTAGGATGTGTTTAGAATATGTTGAAGGACGGGTTGTCCGTGATAGAAGGTGTGAACCTTTCCCGAGCAGGTAAATGGGTCTTTGAAAATAAGAGGGAACAGGGTTTGGGGTACCTAGAAAAAAGAGCAAGTTTTGTGCATTATCTTTACGATAAGGGGAATTGTGAGTTTAGGTTCCGCCATGGGAGTGAGTAACCCTATGAGAAGTTTCTTTTTAGTAATCTTGGATAGGGTAAGGCCGTTGTCATTTGACGTTACTCGATAAACTGTTAATGAGTGCTCGGTGGAAAACAAGTTGTTGTAGTAATGATGAGATTATTTTGGTGGAGACTATTAACCAAACGTAGTTTACAACGTGATAGAACTTGAGGTATGCTAGGTCATAGTTTTAGTAGATTCCTTATAGTAGTGTGAGGATGCTACGGGTGAGTTTTCATTAGACTTTTGAGTGTATTAATAAATAATTAAAATTTTGAGGATGTAATTTCCTGTTTAAGGGGGAGGAATGCAATACCTTGTATTTTTGTGCTTTTTATTTAATTATGAAAATTATGCAAAATAATTACATATGCTTGATTGAGAATTGAGATGCCACTATTTACATTTTATATGTTAATTACTTTGGATTTGAAAGCGGATATAAGACACACAAATTCATTAATATAATATTCAATTACTGGACTTATACCGTTTGATTAGTAAAATAACTGGGTGGTTAAATAATTGATTGGGAATATATTATACCACGCTAGTGAGACATGTAGAAGGTCCGTTTCTAGTTTGAAATGGTCTTATTTACACTTATTGGGTTAGTGTAGGATGTAGGTGGGTTTTTATACCTTTTAGAGTCTATTTTTAACCTTTTAGTTATGAACCCATTTTGGACCCTAAGAAAATGCGGATACATAGGATGGTATTAGCAAAAGACATTTTTTTTAATTTTTTCAAACTAAATATTAAACAATTTAACCCAAAGTAGAACGTTGCACCAATTTTAAGCAAGTTGTGAAATAAATGGATTAACCCATTTTATTTTAACCTAAACATGCATCTAGGTGAGTCCAGGATAAGATAAGTAAATAGAACCACAATGCCCGATCTACGAGGAAAACTCAGAACGGGAAAAACCTCGAATGGTCGAACCTCACAAATTCAATACAATGAGGAATTAAAAAAATTAACAGACGACTTACACAATGACTTGAAGCCCTCGAAAGCCTTGACACATCTTCGATCTTCAATCCCTCCTTCATAGGGACATGTAGGAGTTCAACCACGCAAATATCAAAACGTTTGAGTCCACACATGCCTCAACATATTTTCGAACAACTCAGTTACTGTCACAAAATATAGAGCCCACCATATGTAAAAATATCAAGCATAAAATCCATCGTACAAAATTTTTCTCTAATAATATGATGAGGGAATAAATCAAAGGTTCTAACAAACTATATCTAAAATCATAATAAGATGGAAATTTGGATCTAAAACCGGTTCGATGTAAACTAGGGTTTGGGTAAAATCAGAGAGCTTTTTGGGAATGTTTGGGAAATCAAGACTAATGAAAATGTCTAAAAATTCATTCCTCCGCACTCCTATTTTCCAGGCCCATTCGAATGACTCTGGAGCTTCTTTGAATGAACTAAAATACATCATTAGAACATGTTTCCAACGATTTATTGAATGACATTCTAGTGAAAACCAAAGTTGGTTCCTTCAAAGTTCATTGGAACCTGCTCTAATGAGGAATCATATCGTGTTAGAACAAGATACCATAACTTGTTATAAAGAAGTCGCGAAAAACATATTTTTCTTTTAAAAATATTAAAAGGGATAAATCATTTTGAAAATTTTGAATTTTATTTTAATAAAATCCTAATACTAAAATATAAAATCTCCAAGGATCAAAATATTTATGCATTCATACTTCAGATATTGTCAGAACATGAAGAGGAAATTGTGCACAAAACATGACACGATGATGTAGATCTTGTAACTTGGCCGCTACCTATTCAAGAAACCACGTCATAGGCTTGAAAGGTCAGCATAATCATGTCCTAACCTATGACTCAAATAGTTTTGTCCAAACACGAAATAAGCAAAAACATTCAAATTGACTCTATCTGGAAATTTATCTTTACAAATATCCCCCTTTGTCTATTCCGAGATAAAATACAAAATAAAAACTCATGTGGGTCGTCAATCTCATCTATGACACAATCCCCAACCTCAAAAGGAAAAAATACAACCTCACTGCCTCATAAACCTTGTGTAGCTTTGCTCGCTTGTAAACTTGACCACAAGTTGCAAGCCTTCGCACGTAAAGAAACCGTCAAATACAAAGAGAGTATAGCAATATATAAAATTTCCATAAGAATAACACTATTCCTATGTATAATGATCCTCACATGGGTAAGACATCTCCCACTAAGGTAAAGATCTCCTCCTAAAACTAAACTGAAAGATACCATTTCTCCCTTTTTTAGGAATAAACAAAGAAAGATATCATAATAAACCATTTCTCTCCCATAAACCATTTCTCCCCCGAAGAGTGAGAACATGTTATATCACTTGGAAGTATAGACAAAATAATAATATCATGAGATTGTGTAAATTGAAAAAAACACAACATGGCAACAGAAGCACAAATAATCCAAACCATTGTCAATCGATACAGATCTTGATGAAAATATGATACGAATTTGAATACACAATAAATCATAAGATACCAACATAAACAAGAAACAAGATATAACAATATGATCATATATCATGCCAATTTGATTCAAAGATAAAGCACATAGCAACATGGATTAAATACAAACAAAAAGAATAAAAATAAATGATACCTATATATAAATAAGCAAATAGAATTTCTGACAAACAAGAACATATATATAAACAGCCACAAAACAACACAAAATACGTAAGCATTACACTCTACCATAGTATCGATGTGTCAAAACACATGGGACTAAGTGAAGGGGCATGAACTAAAAGCAAATGAATTATTATCCAAATTCTCAAGTATGTCCAGGGAGTTCTATATGACTGTATTAACTTTATCAAACAAAGATTCAGCCTCATAGTGATAGATAAAGTTAATTAATAATGGACAAACAAACAAAATGCACACTAGACTAGAAAATATAAATGATTCTCAAATCAAAATAGTGTCAAGCATGAATTAACTAAAACTCATTATGAAAACCCATTAATATTCAAATTATAACACCCTCAAAATTATAGATATATCATTTTTTCACTCTAACATTTTGAAGATACCAATTTAATAGAAGAATTAATGACAAAAAAATTGGTCTTAAGAATATTTTCTTTTCTTTGCCTCTAAATTCTTAAGCTCTTGCAAACGGTGCACTTTCACACAAGGAAGAATTTTTCCTTCATAGCCCCTTCCCGTGCACAATAATATTTTTAATACAAGACCAAAAACACATTCAATGTTTCTTACATGCACTAATCCCCCAATCAAACCAATATGTGTAATGACAAACTTGTTAGGAGAACATCTCACTTAGCTCATGTAACATATGAAGTTCAAATCCAGAAGAGTTGGATCATGTGTGAGAGGAGGCATATGAAAAGTGAAGACATTAAGAAAGTCATTTTCAAAATACGAGATTCTTAAATGAACATCGATCTTGGCTTTAGCAGTGGAAGAAATCAGATTGTCGAAGCCAATACCAACACTACTTGAGTCTTTTAGATCACTTTTTAACTTAAAAATGCCAGACTCGAGAAAAAATTTAGACTCTTCAAATGTTAAGGGCTTCTTTTTCATATTTTCAATATGATCTAGAAGATTATCTTGGCCATCCTCAATGTAAGTTCCCTTTTTCCTACGAATGTTCTTTCATGCCTTCAAATTTTTTATTGATTTATCATTATCCTCAATGGCATGTTCATTAACCCTACTTTTATATATCTTAAAGTTCTCTAATTCATTATCTAAAACTCGGACTCTGTCATCTCTCTCTTTCTTTAACACTTTTAAAGTTTTAAAATCACGATTCATGTCAATGAGCCTGTCACAATGGATATATCTTTGAATATTAACAATTTGCAAAAATTGAGTTTCAACTTGAAAACACAAATTTTATTTTTTAAAAAATTTAACTCTTTTTTGAAACATCAATTTCAAATGAGTTAATTCTTTAGTATGGTTATGAATCTCAATAAAATCCTCTCGAATATCAAAATTGTCATCATTGTTAAACACATCATACAATTTATCATTAGGATGACCCATCGAGAAGAACAAACAAACTCTATAGAGAGAAGCAAAACAACAAATCTTAAACTAGCACAAAACACGAGTCAACATGATAACTTAGTGTACATGTTCTGATACCAATTTAAGAATGTGTGGATATGGAGGATTTTTAAACAAAAGAAAAATTTTAATTTCTTTAAACTAAGTATTAAATTTAAATAATTTAACCCAAAGTTAAACATTGCACCGATTTTAAGAAGATTGTCATTAAACTAATTAAACAATTGTACCTTAACCTAAACATGCATCTAGGTGAGAGAATGAGAAGATAAGTAAATCAAACCACAATACTAATGTACGAGGAAAATCCAAAACAAAAAAAAAAACCCTCAAATTACTTAGCCACACAAATTCACTATGATAAAGATTTACGAATGAATTACACAATGACTCGATGACCTCGAAATCCTTGAACATATTCTATCTTCAACTGGTTCTCCACATCAACACATAGGAGTCCATCCACGCAACTTCCAGAACATTTGAGTCCACACACACCTCGGTATCTTATCGAATAGTACAACTAAAAATAGACAATACATAGTCCACTGTATGTACACAAATTAGTCTCGAAATCAACTGCACGAAACTTTTCTCTATCAAGATGACAAGAAAATAAGCCAAAGCTTCCTATAAAATAGATCTCAAAGCATAATATGATGAAACTTCGATCTAAACTGTTTGGGTGTAAACTAGGGATTGTGTAAAATTAAAGATCTTTATGGGGAGTTAGGGAACACAAAATCAATGAAAAATTCTCAAATAAAATTGTTGATACGCACTCCTGTTTATAGGAAGATTTCCAAAATTGATATATGGATGAAAACAAATATAAAAAATCTCAAAATCATCAAAAATTCGCAGGCTCGTGCGAATGACTTGGTACCTTATTCGAATGAAGTATAGCATCTCGTTCGAACATTCAACTAATGACCTATCAAATGAAATTCCAATGAAGGCAAAAAAAATTCGTTCGAAGTTCATTGAAACCTATTCTAATTAGGTACCATATCTTCAAATTACATACCATAACTCTTTCTAATCAAGTCGCGAGAAAAAATATTTTTCTTTTAGAAATTAAAATGGATAAAATCATTTTTTGACATTCAAAAAACAAATTTATAAAATGATAACACCAAAATATAAAATCTCCAAGGATTAATATATTTATGAATTCATACTTGAGAGATCCTCGTAACATGAGGACAAAAATGAACATAGAACACGACACGGTGATGTAAATCTTCTAACATAGTTGCTATATCTTCAAAAAACCACACCATAGGATTGAAAGGTCAATACACTCAAGTCCTAACCTATGACTCAAAGAGTATTGTCCAAGCACAGAATAAGCCAAAACATATAAATTAAATCTAGTCAAAAATTTATTCTTACAGACCAAAGATTGATTTTAGAAATGAAAGATCTTAATAAAACCTTAAAAGCTTCATTATTTATAAAACACGATTTGGGTAAGCTCATTGAGAGAGAGAGAGAGAGAGAGAGAGAGAGAGAGAGAGAGAGAGAGAGAGAGAAGAAAATTGAGGAGAAGAGGCAAAAATTATAGATTTTGGCATGGTTTCTTCAAAAATCATCAAGGAAATTTTATTTATAATAATTGTATTATTGTTATTAGTTTAGGTTATGCCTGTTCATATGAATTTAAACCCTTTTAGGTTGTAAATCTGAATTTTATAATTAAAATCTCAATGATTTTGAAATTTACCTAAATTGGTAGTAATTAGGTTGAGCCTCCACTTAATTTGATGAGTTTTTTCATGAATCTGACTTGGATTAATTAAATAATGATTAGTAGTTGACTAGTATTGGAAATCATATAGAATCCCTTTGATTTCATGAAGAAATTTGAAGAAAGCATGTATAAAATGAAGAGATTAGAAAACCTAGGGTTCTTGAGTAAGAAGTTGGGTTTTATGTAAGTACTGTAATAAACTGTGGATTTGATGTTTAAAAGAGATTATAATTCCTTACATGATGTTTTGAATAATGGTTGGAAGTTTGGATGAAGCTTTTGGGTTTATTAATGGAGTTTTAAGAGGTAAAATGGGGGTTTGAAGATTATTAATCCCATAACAAATAAGTATGATTTTTTTTCTGGAAGAGTCGATCGATCGACCCCAGATTGTCGATAAATCGACACTAGTAGATTTTGCCTTGTTTGGGCTTCTACTTATTTGGTCAGATTTTGGGGGTTCGGGGATTAGGGTTAGGTTGTTTTGGCCTTAAGTTTTCCTACACTTTAGAATACATATAAATTATATTGATATGATATTTTGAGGATGGGGGTTGAGGTTATTGGAACAATTGCGAATTTTTTAGTTTAAATGGGATTATGATAGGTAAATAACCATAACGTACACACCCAAGAGTAGAATGGAATATTATTAGAAATTGGGAAGTTATAAAGGGTTCAGCTATTAGGCGAGATGTATGGAAGTCATTGTGATGGTTATCTTCATTTATCTCCTTTGGGTGAGATTAAGAATTGGATAAAATCCTTATAGTGTTGTAGTAATATTTCTTGATTTTTATATAAGTTTGGTGTGGTCTACTACTTATATGTGATACCTTGAGAGATGGACTAGGGATAATTTAGATTGAATAAAATCAAGGTCCATGTTTACTTTTAATGTAGGATATAGTGATATTATGCTTAGATTTGGAGACCCAGAGTGTTAGGGTTATTTATCTTAAGTTATAAATATAAGGTTAAATATGTGTTATACCCTTTATATAGCGATTATTTTGTGACTCGAGAGAGTAGGTTTGATACGTATAGGTGTTTCCTTTATCCCGTTAATGAGGGCATGTTCGTATGTTTACTTTAACCCGTTAATGAGGATTGTGTATGAGATTTACCCTAACACGCTAGTGATTGTTGTGCATGTATTTGCTATAGCCTGTTAGTGAGGGTTGTATTTACTAGTGTTCTTTAAGTGTGAAAGGCGTTCCATGCATGAACACTCATGGAGAATATACTAGAAGGGATTCTATGATGGTTGCATGTATGATGCGGACCACGATGGTGCCTCATTGAGTAGATGAGTTTTTTATGGTCATTTTACATCTGGGTCACGTGCCTAGGAACACGTCTCTGAGATGCTTGAATGGGAATACTTTATCACACGGTCTTAGTTATGGTATAATATATGTATGGTGGGTAGGCTTGGTGATTTATCCCTTGATCGTGATGAGGTTTTAGGTTTTTGAAAACCCAATACTATAACTAGTACGCGCGAGTGATCCTCAAAGGCAATAAGGATAGACCTTCATTATGTTTGTGGGCATGCGAATAACACAATTATTTATACATGTCAGGGGATGAACCACTGTATGGATGTCAGATGTAAAGATTGTCATCATGCTACCTCATGTGATTATATGTTGCAGTACTAGAGATAGTCGTAGCGATTTATATGTTATAATAGAGATGTTTATATCATATAACAGGGATACCTACCACATACTTATGACTCATATTTGGGTATTACATCTACTAGAGGCGTCTATATTCTATTATTGTCATGCGATAGTAAAATGTGTACAGACTTGAGATATAAGACTATTAATTGTACCTTAATTACTTGGTGAGATGAATCGTAGGTTCAGAACTACCCGACAACATATATTTTATTATAAAAGAGATTCAGTTAACGATGAGAGACTAACGATTAAATAATGAAATGTTATTTTAGGTTTTTGGGTTGAGATAAAACTTAAAATATGTTAAAATGTTAGAGGGAGATGCATAGTTATGATTTATCCCAATCTCAGTTATAGTTTTAATCTTCATAAACGTTTTATCTAGGTTTTTATTATATATGTGTTTTCGCAGGTCTTAGATAGTTGACCATGTCAATGTTAGAGTTTATCATTGGAGGAGAACCCCTAGTTATGTTCAATTTATACTCCTAGGTTGTAGGAGTCGAGCGAGTGTAGGTCATTCTCTCCTTTTACTTTTAGTTCAGTTAGCATGTATATGTAGTTATTGTATTTGAATATTCTATGAGTTACATTTTTTGTTCAAGAGTTTGGTTTACTTGTAGATGTAGTATTGGCAGTGATTAGCATTAGAGTTGGATTGTTGATACATAATATTTCATTACCTTGTTATTACTTGTTCATTTTTACTTAATTCGTTATTTAAGGAATGTCACCAAATGTTCTTAATTACTATTATTCTTGTATTAGACCTGATTGATCGAGTCGGAAACCGAGCGTCCGTGTAAATACGCTAATCGTTGTTATCGGCTTCCAACCACAATACAAAAACCTAAACTTTAACTACACTCTTGTGGAGTATAGTGGCGAGTCTGGGTATCGAATCCACAGGGAACTAGGGCGAGTGAACGTGACGACAAAGGTAAGACTGTTAACCCTAACTTGACTCTAAAAAGAAATAAAAATAAGATGATTGAGTGAGAAAGGAAAAAGGGAAAAAATAAAGAAGTTAACTAAAACTAATTGGAAAAATTAAGGTAGAGACACAAACCCCCAACCCTAGAGTATTGATGGTATAAAACTAATCGTAAATTTAACTGATTAATTTGACCCGGAATTTAGTACTCCCAAGCATTACGTATATGAGGTTCAAGCCCGCGTCATACTTAATCTGAGGATGAGTAAATCAGTATCGCGATAGTAGCACTCGAATTGCACTCTAAATCATCACGAGTACCCATAGGAAAACGAGATATAAAGATATACAATTGTTGTGTAACTACGCACTACGGTCATAATCAATCACTAAATTTAGAGGACTAATATTATACACATGCAATTAACACATCAGGTTGGGTTCATGTATCCCAACCTTCAAAAACCTAGGCTAACATGGTAAATAATAATAAAAGTGTTGGAAATAAAAATTACCACGACTAAAGCACAAGAACATGCAAGAAGAAATCAAAGATTGAAGAAAAACCGAAAAAACTCTTGAATTAATGGTGCAAAGTATGTAAATTCTTCTCCTAGATGTTCCTACTTGTTATGGAGCTTTTACATGAATGAAATCTGAATAAAAAGAGTCCTAATGACTAAATATATAGGCTAAGGGTCGTTTAGAAGAGTCCCCCAAACATAAAACTCTTTTGGCTAAAAGATAAGCACAAAATAAAAATCCCGTATCTGTCAATTTGTCACACTTAGAAAGCGTGACTAATTTTGTAACGGATCTGGAGCGTGACTAATTTATAACGGATCCGGTGCGTGACAAATGGGCGGCCCGGTTTTTTTCTCGGCTTCGGTTCGGTTTGGGTCTGACAGCTTTTTTCTTGAATTTCTTCTCAACTTTAAATGGGCATAACTTCTTCACCGTAACTCGGATTGAGGTGCCATTTTTTCCAGTGTTCTTGTAATTGAAAGCTCTTAAACTTTCCAGTTGGCCCCACCTCCGGACTAAGGCTACAAAATTATAAAAATGCCCCTCAACTCCCCGATTCTTGGTTTCTTTCACTATTTTGAGTTCTCTTTGGCACTAACTTGCATGAAATATCTGTAAAACACATAGGAGATACACAAAATACGAAATAATTGCCAAAAAGGGTTAGTAGCATAGATATGAGATAAATCCAAGCTATTTACACCGCACGGGATCATAAAAATACCGAAATTAAGGGGATAAATATGAAGAATTTATGCCTAATCAAACCCCCCTAACTTAGAACTTTGCGCGTCCCGAGCAATGTAAAAGAACGAGAGTATGAGTTAAGGACCCTTCAAAAACTTTATTGGAATAGAATACCTTTTTCGCGGGAAAGCGATTGCATTTAGCGTATGCAACAATCCTTTAAACCTCTAGGTTACCCTAGTAGGACGAGTTGTGTCTCGTGAGGGTTTGTAGTGAATATACCCACAAAATTCGACTCAAAGAAAATTCAAAATATGCAAAAATTGTGCAATTCAAACTTTTCCAGAAAATAGTCATCATCAAGTCATATTTATGAGTCTCAAACCGTAGTGTGTGTGTGCGTAGCCAGAAATATAACCGCCAATTTCCACTGATTGATCATTACGCTACTTATCCGAAAATTCATTTTGATTTCAAGTTCTCACAGAATGCTCTCTCAAACGAATCACTCGGAATGTGGCTATTCTCTCGGTATGCGTGATATAAAGAGTAAATGTAATGGACGCAAAGTCACGCATACAAGTAGAAAGATGGAAATTTCATAGTGATAGGATCTCATTAATGGATTACGGTTTTAAAAACGGGAACATTGCCTCTTTTTCGCACATTTAATCTCTTATATTATCTTTTGGTGTCTTAGCTCTCCACGCGGTAATCAATTTCGCAATTTGGACTCGGTTAGGACTTTTTCGGGGTTTAAGGTATATTGGGTAACATGGAAATGGTCGGGAAATTCGGAATTGGAAAATTTATTTAGGATGTCTATTTGTGCTTTTTTTTCCGGGCTATTGCTCATTTTTTTTTCTTTTCTTTTTTTCACTTCTTTTCTTTTCTTGCTATTTTTTTGTTGAGCATTCTTCTATTTTTTCTTCTCCCTTTTTGTTGCACTTTTCGGACTTAAATTCTGATTTTTTTTCATTTTTCGCAATTCCGGGCTATTTGGGTTTTTTGGGTTGTCAAACGAAAAGGATAATTATTCGGCTCAATTGGGTTATCAAAGGGATAATTTTTCACATCTTTTTATGGCTAAAATTTTAGGTGACAAACGAGGGCCTACTTCATTGCCCAAAATGCCAATTGCGTTACCATATGCGTTTCGAGGTGAATTTAAGTTTAGAGACTAATTTGGCACGTTTTTCAAGGCAATATTGCACACATTTTTCAAAATCGATCAAAATGAAAGAATTGAGATCCTTGACAACTTATTAGCTGCTAAAAAGAACTTTGAGTTAACAATTAACTGGGATTGATTTAAAAACTCGCAAAAAGTGATAGGCTCGAATCTCACCAGGTTTGTTAATCTCCACATTTATTCGTTAAGTCATCAATTTTCGCTCAATTTCCATCTTTGGTCAATTTCGGCTTTGTGTATGTTGGATGTTTACAATTTGAGACTCCAATTTGACTTTTAATGATATTTTTGAAAATTTTGAATTCCAATTTTTATTTATTTTGAACAAAAATATTTTTGGATTTTTCAAAATTTTATGATTTTTTGGAAATTTTGGGCATTTTTGAAAATTTGTGAAGTTTTAGAAATACGCACTTGTGACCCCCCCTAAGTTAGACTTTTGCATTGTCCTCAAGCAAAAAGGACAAAAATCTAACTCAAGGCGAATGAAAAGTGCGGAAAAATAAAACAAACAAATATGAAAAATGCAACAAGACACTATATGACACTCATGCATGACTCAAAAATACAACAACAATCACCCCATACGCGTCGGGGGTGCGACGACCTCTCATCTCTCCACAAACTCACCCGACCCCTTGCACGGGGAATGATGCTCTCCTTGTCACCCCCGTCTTCCTATCATATACTAACAACCGGAATAAGTTGGGACCTCGCCCATAGATAAAGGATAGACCGGGAGACTCATCGTGACTAATTGGAAAGGGATCCTCATGATTCTGACTCAAAGCGTGGTCTGCGTGCGCTAACTCGGAGGGAACACCTAAGTTTCTTTCAATTTTTAAGACACATGGGTCGGGTTCTAAGTCGGATGGACCACAACTTTTCTCCTCACTTGCCTTCGGGACCTCTAGTGGTATGGGTGGATGGTCACAAAGAAGGAATTTATCAATTTTAGCTTTCCATTCGCTTTCTTCTAGGTGACGAAATGAATCCAATAGAGTTTGGACTTCGTCGTTAAGGCTCTCATCCAGACTCTCATCCACCGGATCGAATTCTTTTTCAAAGTCTTCAAGACTTATATCTCCTAATTCTCTCTCTCGAGTGTGTTTTGAAAAATTTCGTTCACTCTCTTCTGAAGACTTCTGTGATGTGGATGGTTGGTCATTACGAAGGAATTCATCTATTGTGTCTTTCCATTCGCTCTCATCCAGCATCTCCCTCGTAATACTCATCAATTTTTTTTTTGGTCAAATTTTTAGATTAACTCGATCTATACCTAAGTCTACCTAATTCCCCGGCAACGGCGCCATTTTGATCGAGTCGGAAACCGAGCGTCCGTGTAAATACGCTAATCGTTGTTATCGGCTTCCAACCACAATACAAAAACCTAAACTTTAACTACACTTTATGGAGTATAGTGGCGAGTCTGGGTATCGAATCCACAGGGAACTAGGACGAGTGAACGTGACGACAAAGGTAAGACTGTTAACCCTAACTTGACTCTAAAAAGAAATAAAAATAAGATGACTGAGTGAGAAAGGAAAAAGGAAAAAAATAAAGAAGTTAACTAAAACTAATTGGAAAAATTAAGGTAGAGACACAATCCCCTAACCCTAGAGTATTGATGGTATAAAACTAATCGTAAGTTTAACTGATTAATTTGACCCGGAATTTAGTACTCCTAAGCATTACGTATACGAGGTTCAAGCCCGCATCATACTTAATCTGAGGATGAGTAAATCAGTATCGCGATAGTAGAACTCGAATTGCACTCTAAATCATCACGAGTACCCATAGGCAAACGAGATATAAAGATCAACAATTGTTGTGTAACTACGCAATAAGGTCATAATCAATCACTAAATTTAAAGGACTAATATTATACACATGCAATTAACACATCAGGTTGGGTTCATGTATCCCAACCTTCAAAAACCTAGCCTAACATGGTAAATAATAATTAAAGTGCTGGAAATAAAAATTACAACGACTGAAGCACAAGAACATGCAAGAAGAAATCAAAGATTGAAGAAAAAAAGAAAAAGCTCTTGAATTAATGGTGCAAAGTATGTAAATTCTTCTCCTAGATGTTCCTACTTGTTATGGAGCTTTTACATGAATGAAATCTGAATAAAAAGAGTCCTAATGACTAAATATATAGGCTAAGGGTCGTTTAGAAGAGTCCCCAAAACATA
This sequence comes from Sambucus nigra, assembly GCA_949130495.1. NCBI lineage: Eukaryota > Viridiplantae > Streptophyta > Magnoliopsida > Dipsacales > Adoxaceae > Sambucus > Sambucus nigra. The sequence continues at coordinate 341,808,269 of OX422207.1, read as the reverse complement.
AAACTCTTTTGGCTAAAAGATAAGCACAAAATAAAAATCCCGTATATGTCAATTTGTCACACTTAGAAAGCGTGACTAATTTTGTAACGGATCTGGAGCGTGACTAATTTAGTAACGGATCCGGTGCGTGACAAATGGGCGGCCCGGTTTTTTTCTCGGCTTCGGTTCGGTTTGGGTCTGACAGCTTTTTTCTTGAAGTTCTTCTCAACTTTAAATGGGCATAACTTCTTCACCGTAACTCGGATTGAGGTGCTATTTTTTCCAGTGTTCTTGTAATTAAAAGATCTTAAACTTTCCAGTTGGCCCCATCTCCGGACTAAGGCTACAAAATTATAAAAATGCCCCTCAACTCCCCGATTCTTGGTTTCTTTCACTATTTTGAGTTCTCTTTGGCACTAACTTGCATGAAATATCTGTAAAACACATAGGAGATACACAAAATACGAAATACTTGCCAAAAAGGGTTAGTAGCATAGATATGAGATAAATCCAAGCTATTTACACCGCACGGGATCATAAAATTACCGAAATTAAGGGGATAAATATGAAGAATTTATGCCTAATCACTGATCAATCTATTTATGGATTTTTTGGGTTGTTACAGTTGGTATCATAACATTCCAGGTTCTAATTTCCTATGAATCTTTAGTGCGACCGTCCCTTTTTCGCACTGTGTTACTTGACTACTTTAGAGCTTAACCATCTAGGGTTTGTACACTATATAACGATGATCATTTAGAAAGTTTTGCATAATTGTTTCCTGATTAACGAATCGAATAGACCAAATGTATCGGGAGTCTTACTTGCTTGAATTTGTCTTACGAGACTTCCCACGCATGAGTTCGACTTCTGTAGGGAGTTAAGGGCTTTTGGATGCGATACCTTTAGCATGTGTTTATCTTATGGATTGAGGGAAATGTTTTCACTCTCTATACAGAAGAGCATTAGAATTAAGTTTTAAAAGACATTGTTTTTGCAATCGTGTGGTAGATAGTATAAGGGGGAATTCAACTAAAATAGACCAAGTGTAACAAACCTATACCTTAAGAGGCCATGAGAGTGTAGGAGGCAATGGATTTTATAACTTATGAGAATCCTATGTTAGAAAAGGAGCCTGCGAACCTATGGAACCCAGGGGCTAAAACATAGTGTGAAAAGGTTAGAGACGTACTGTTGAAGACCATAACCTAAGTCGATGGCCACGAAGCTTCGTGTACTTAGAAATAAGAGGGATGATGACGTGTCTTTATAATCTCATGACTTAAGGATAGAGTTTAGAGGATTGTAGGTGTATTTCCCACCACCATGATTTTGACCGTACTCGTGTAATTTGGAACCTTGGTATGGCCTAATTGATATTTAGACTTTGGGACCACATACAAAATTTCAATGATTTTGAGGCTTTGGTGCAGGTAAATGGATTTAGAATGATTTTATTTATAATTTTTAGAATTTAGGGTCATTCGAACGAGATAATGGGTCACTCGAACGATATCCTAATCTCATTAGAACTTAGACCAGTTCAGTGAAACGACAAGACACCTTTGTTCCAACATTCACTTCAAATGACCTTTTAATGACCCATCCCTATTTTGAAAAAACTACCCTTATTAAAACCTCGTTCAAAGTATTTTCGAACAAGATAGTTTTTCTCGTTGAAATGACATCCATATCTCATTCGAACGAGACAACAATATTGAAATTCTATACTTTTAGAAAATGCTATCACAATCTAGACCACTAGATTAAGACACGTGTCAAACTCCCACAATAGCATATCAACTCGAGGGTTTAGCTTCGGGACATCTTTAGAATTTAACCCTTAGGTGTTTTGGAGTATTTAAGGGGTGTTTGGGGCAATTTCTTACATTTTAAATTAGATTTTCTCTCTTTTTATCCCTCCCTCCCTCTCTCTCTCTCTCTCTCTCTCTCTCTCTCAACCTCTCTCACTCTTTATAGCTCTTAGAACTTTTCCACCCCCAACCACCATCAACAACCCTAGTACCACCACTCCTTCATCGTAAACCACCATACTTTTAACCCCTTTTCACCCTATTTAAGACAATAAACCTATTTTCACCACATGTTAGACAAGATACCATTTTATGGAGATGTTGGGTATTTTTAGAGAAGAAATGGAGAAGATTAATATAGCTTGAAGGGTGTTGGCTTGGATATTTCATGGACCATGCTTGTGGAGCTAGAAAACCTCCTTGAGGTCACCTTAGGAGGTGGGAGGTTTCCATCATCCCTCTTTTTCATCCAACTATGTTAAAGTTTTTTGAGGTGGTAAACTCTACTCTTTAAGTTTAAGAACTCTATTCATTAGTATTTAGTCTTGTATATAAAGTCTTAAGAGTAGAATGCATGCATGTTGTAACAAGATTATTTTTTTGATGATTTATTTAAAATGGTTTTAGCGGAGAAAATGATAAGTTTTTAGGAAAAGTTGGTATTTAAACATTTTATGAAATAAAATGTTTTGAAAAGATATCTATCTTGTTAATATATTTTATTTGTATAGTTTTAGAGTTTTTCTTATAAAAATAATATTTCTATGAAGTTATGCATTTAATCAAGTTATAAAGAACATATATGTCATTTAGTTTTGAAAATCATATTTTTTCAAGTATTATGAAATTTCTTATGCTAATCATGTATTAAACTCATTTTTGGTGACTTTTGGACTTAAAATCTCTCCTCCTCGTGTGCAAAATTGTAGTATTTTGATGATGAGCATATAATAAGTATAATAGAGCTTTTAATGAGTTTTAACATGAAGCAAAGAAAATAGAAATTTCAGCACCTAAAGTGTGATAATGAATATTGAAAATGTGATAAGTGTATGTGTCAAGAATACATGTGTTAAAAAAGAATTATTGCAATTTTCTTGTAAAGTAGTCTTCAAAATGTAAAATGATTTCTCTAATAAAGAAAGTAATGAAATAAAGAGATTTTCAACTCGAGAATTGTGTTATTCCATAGTGTTAAATAAGTTTTAACGAGTTAAAAGCATTTAACAAGTTAGTGTGAGTAACTTAACAATGTTTTCTTGGAAAAATAACACTTGTGAAAATGGAGGAAAATGTAAGTTTTAAAGCAAATGGGTGAAAAGGTAATTTTATGTAAAGTGGAACATTTTTAAGAAATAAAAAAGTTTGAAGAGGTGTTACACTAAATGGTCCTAAATTGGAGTGATTTTTCGAATGAAATCAACATAAAAGTGTAAAGGACATGAAATGTTGTTTTTCTAAAGTGTAACACAAATATGGGGTGTAGTTCCTGGGATTTTGTCTTTAGCCGACAATAGTTGGAAATTGTGGACACCTTAGTGTTAAAACACATTTAAATTGGACTCGAATATGGTCAGATGATTATGGAGGGCACGGAGCCCTAAGGTGAAAGACCCAAAATCACTGGTTAGAGTATATGACGGCATCGCCGGCGGTGTGGATCCCGTTAAAGTACGTGGTATTGATGCATAATGAGAAAAAATATAATGAAAAAATGTGGAACATTATAAATAAATTGTTCGTGCAAAAATAAATAATTGATAAATGTTCATGCTTTGAAACGGTAATTTGGACAAGAAATATGGAAATGATAAATTCCAAGTAAAGCACGAGCTAGTGACACAAGCGAATTGGTTAATGGGTAGTCAAGCAACATAAGATGGTTTTAAGCCATAAATAACCCAAATATGAGTTATGAACGGTTTTAGAAAGGAAAAGAAGTATTTTCTCTAACACCGAGTGTGTGTGTGTGTGTGTGGGGGGGGGGGGGGGGGGGGTTGAAAGGTGGTTTTCAAGGAAAATCTAAAGTTGATTTGTTGTGCATAAATAAGAAATTTAGGTAAATGAATTTTTTTTATTAAACAAACGCTATTTTGTTCAAGTATTTAATTATGTGTGTTAAATCGAGAAATCAGTTTTAGTCATGTAAAAAGAGGAAAACGAAGGTCTTTTAAAATATTAGCATGACTTAATCAACTTATGTACCATTTTAGAATAAACGAATTCACGGATTAATATATTTATACGTATATATAGACGTTATGTCCATGTGCACATAGGTTGTATGTTATAGAGTGTCTTTTCAGCAATTCGATTTTATGTTGTATTGTTTTATTTCTCACTAGGCATTATGCTATTTTATGTTCCTTTGTAGTGACAGGTTGTACGCGATTTCGTATTTTGAGAGCATTATACTGGTAAGTATCCTTTTTATTTTATGTTAGTAATGCTAAAGGCTAGAATTTCGGGGATGCTTCCAGCGGGTCCCACAAGTAGAATGATATAAATTGGAATCACATGTTGAATAAGTGAAATGTTAATTAAATAAAACTAGTAACACTATTTAGGTTTTCTCATTGCACTTCACGCCAAATGTCCAGGACGGACGTGGTTGACCCAAGGGTAATTCATAAATTCAAGAAGAGCATTAAAAATGGTATTAGAGCTCTAGCTTCAAAGTTCTTTTCGGGAGTGACGTTGTCAGGTCGGTAGTGGATCTTTGATGTTAGTGCTAGTTTTGGGACGGTCATGCTAGACAGGTAATAGTTTCACTTTGTGTTCTTGATGATGGAGTCAAGGAGATTAGCATGACGGTAAATTATTGCCATGTATTAGGTGGCCAGGTTAGATTCCATTAATAGTTCTCAGCACTTCCATTTTTATTGTGTTAGAAACTTGTGGGTGTTTGTGTAGGACATTAGTGACGACACTACGTTCTCTATCTTGAGGTGAACTTATGCCATCTTTTAATGATGTGAGAAGTCTCTTAAGATGTTAATTAAGGTAAATAGTGTCCATTGAATTAGAGATGTGAGTTTTATAAAGCCAATTTTTGAGTTGGTTGGTTAGAGTAACATGACTAAGAAGTATTGATTTTATGATAAGGACACATTAGGTTAATTGGTTAGGTACTTGCGGGTGGTTAATAGTGATGATGTTATTAGGAAAACTTGGTCCTTGGGGTAGTTTCATATTGTAAGCATTTGACAATTGGATAGTCATGTAGACTCGTGTTGGTCATTACTTGACGATGTGTGCTTAGGACTTGGTTAATAGGATGCTATCATTATATATGAGTTCCTTAGTAATTTTCAATTGATGGATGTATATCGTAAGCTATGATGTGAGCTACGAGTCATTGGCAGTAAGTGTGATACACTTATAATGATGATAATTTGAAGTTATATAGGAGAAAGTCCTAGGTAGCCTTCTACGATATCATTTTGTAGAATATAATGAAACATTCGAGAACCCCTGTGACATTGGTAGTATTGACTTAGAGGCTTACAGGTTGTACACAACGTCCTATATCCTACCAGAATCCTCTATAGCATCAACTTGTGGTTTAATAAGTAGTATATGGCAGTAGTTGTTTAAAAGACAGTCCTTGGAGTATCCTTGGGACTTATTCCATGTGGCATTATTAAGAATAGGAGTCAACTTGTTGTGATGCCTTTAAGTGTTCAACGATTATGATTCACCATGTGTGGAGACTTAAAGGCTAATATCCTTGTCAGTGACTAATAGTCATGGCATGGAATTGGGAAATCGGTACAGCGTAGCTACTATGAGAGGATCAGAAGTGATTAAATCTTATCAGGTCTTTGCTGAAAATTACGTTGGGGTATGCTTGGTGTCCTTATGGAACTAGTTAAGTTTGGTGTTTTGGAGTGCAAGTGTTTTAATGATGGTCGTATTGAGCATCATTTGGTGATAATTGTGTATTCCTTAATGAGGTCATCGACTTTGGTATAAATAAGTGATGCAATGTTTTAAGAGAAATTGGATATTAGTGTCATGATTACGCATGATACTCATTTTTCATTAGATGACTAGCGTAGAAACTGTCATAATTAATTTTGATGAATATTAGGAAATGTGACCATCGGTGGGCCAATATGTAGATTTAGTTTGGGTAGAATTTAAAGATAGGCACTTAAAGACCTTGTATCATTGGTAATTGTAATAACGTGAGTGTTTGCCTAATTGGGCATTCCCTAGGTAGAAGTTAGGATACAATCAATGTACGATAAAGTAGATAGTAACCTGGGTGTATTAGGTTTGTCACAATGACCTATTGACAAAGAGATATACAAGGTCGGCATTGACAAAGGTGTTTGGCATTCATCTACTAGAATGTTTTATATTTGTGGAGGATGAAAGGAGGAAGCATTACTCATAAGGAACAAAGCCCAATATTGACTTCCGAAAGGGCAATAGTTTTTATGTTACATTCGTCTTATGGGAATGGACAGTTCATGGTCTTATTCGTCACAGCTGGTGACCTAAGCCAGGGTTCATGGCTAAGACTAAGTTATGATGAGAACGTCAAGGAAGATTTGTAAACTCCAAGCGTGCAACATAGGGTCGTACTTCGTAAAATATATTCCGTTGCATACATATGGGATTCCTTTAGTAAGATTTTTATTTATATTGACTCATCGTGTTATTTGAATTCTAGTATTCAAGATTTGTTCTTTCGATTTCATCAGCTCTAGATTGTCTCATATTGGTGGTTTGTTACGACGTAGATTAGCTTGATGAGAGTGCGTATGGACCTAGTGTGGTCATTGTAGCTCAGTAACTAAGTGTGCCCTTTTTTGAAATATCCCTTATTTTTCTCAAGTTTCGTGGATGTGTAACTACACATTCTTCTTCACGATTTGTTCCTCGTATTTTCTTTCCTTAGGATTAATGATCTTATGATTTAGTTGACATAGCGATTAGCGACTTGAGTTGTAATGAGAAAGATTATTATTTGAGGATATTGTAAAGTGTAAGAAATCGAGGAAACATAACACGTAGTATTGTTTTGCCATAATGAGTGGATTAGCATAATACTCGGGTGAGTGCTCCATAGTTTGATCTTTGGAATGATCCTAGGTTAGAGAAATGATCTTGTCTGAGTTACCAGTAGGAAGAATGATTTTTGACTAGTCACTATGTCAGTTCTTGGAGTGAGTGACTAGATATGGAGTTCGTATCAAGTGTAAGTAAATATGTGTGGTCATGGTGACCCAAGAATCTGGGGAGACTCGGGATGTGTAGTCCTGGAATTTGAAATATTTCTTCATAATGGATTAGGTGTTAGTTCTATTTTATCTTTCACTTGGGTGATTATCGAACAATATAGTTTATCTCTAGTAAAAGTGTTGGTATACCTTGGGTGTTAGCAATGGATCCTTATAACTTGATTGAGTGTGATCATCGGGTAAGTCGAGACTTGACGACTGTTATGTGACTTAATAGCTATCCTGATGGTGAGCATTAAAATATATTTGATGTCATGTTTTTTGTTACATTCCCTTGTGAAAGGTACGATGACTTATTAGTTATTGAGGATTTCGATAACCCCGCCTTGAAAGATCCATTTGACTTAGAACAAGAGTTAATAACCACAAGGACCTTGAGGAATTTATGGATTGAGAATTTGAGGACAAATTCACTAAGAAATGAAGAATGTAACACCCGCCCCCGCAATTTTGACTGTACCCGTGTTATTGGTGACATGGTATAACCCAAATAAGCTTTGGACTTTGTAAGTATTACCACATGCCAAATTTATATGATTTTGAGGCTTTGGTGAAATTAAATGGATTTAAAATGTCCTTTTTTATAATTGGGAGAATTTAGGATGTTCGAAAGAGACCATGAGTCATTCGAATGGGATCCTATTCTCGTTAGACCTAAGATTAGGTTGTTCGAACGATAGGCCTCCTTTGTTCGAACAACCATTTAAAACGAAATTCCAATGGCCCATCCATATTTATAAAATATACTCTCTTGAGAACCTCGTTTAAAGTACATTCAAATGAGATAGGAGTTCTCTTAGAATGAGATCCATATCTCCTTCGAACTAGACAACAAAAATAAGATTATGTAGCTTCAAAAAATTCTATCAGAATATAAATCATTAGATAAAGACATATGTCAAACTCTAATAACAACTGATCAACTTAGGGGTTTAGCTTTGGGGCATCTTTCGAATTTAACCCTCAGGATTTTTGGAGTATTTAAAATGTGTTTGGGACCATTTCTTGCATTTAAAATCAGACTCTCTCTCTCTCTCTCTGAGCTTTTCCACCACCACCCTATCACCGCCACTCCTCCACTATGAATCACCATACTTTTAATCCTTTTCCACCCTATTTAATCTCAGAAAACCCATTTTCACCAAATTTTAGACAAGATGTCATTTTATGGAGATTGTGTTTCGAAATTTTGGAAAAGAAATGAATAAGAGTAATAGAGTTTTGAAGTTGGTTTTTCTTAGAGATTTCATGGAGCATACTTGTGGAGCTGGGAAACCTCTTTGAGGCCACCTTACCAGGTGGGAGGTTATCATCATCCCACTTCTTCATACATCCATGTTAAAACTTTTTGAGGTGGGAAACTCTACACTTTAAGTTTAAGGACTCTATTCATTAGTATTTGGACTTGTATGTAAAGTTTTAAGAGTAGAATGCTTGCATGTTATAAGAACGTTGTTTTCTCATGAATTATGTAAAAGGGTTTTATAAATGGTTTCCAATTTTTGATAAATGATATATTTTCAAGAAGAGTTGGTATTTTAACATTTCATGAAAAAAAATATTTTGTTAAGACATTTTATGTGTAAAGTTTTAGAGTAGTTCTTGTAAAAATGGGATTTCTATGATAGCATGTTTTTTCAAGTATTATGAAGTTTCTTATATTAATCATGTATTAAATTCATTTTTAAGGACTTTGGACTTAAAATCCCTCTTCATTGTGTATAAAATTATAGTATTTTTATGATTAGCATATAACAAGTATAATAGAGGTTTTAATGAGTTTTAAAATGAAATGAATTAAATATAAATTTTAGCCCTAAAGTGTGCTAATGAATATTGAAAATGTGATAAGTGAATGTTTCTTACATGTGTATATAAAGGAAAAATGGTATTTTTTTTGTAAATTATTCTTTAAATTGCTAAATGATTTATGTGATAAAGAAAGTAATGAAATAAAGAGAGATCAAACTTGAGAAGTGTGTTACTCCAAAATGTTAAAGAAGTGTTAATGAGTTAAAAACATTTTAGAAGTTATTATGTGTAACTTAACAATGTTTTTTATGAAAAAATAACACTCATGAAAAGGGAGGAAAATGCAAGTTTAGAAACGAATGGGTGAAATGGTTATTTTTTGCCAAGTGGAACATTTTTAAGAAATAAACATGTTAGAAGAGGTGTTACACAAAACGGTTATAAACGGGAGTGATTTTTCGAATAAAATCCATGTAAATGTGTAAATGACATGAAATTGTGATTTTCTAAAGTGTAACACAAATGTGGGGTGTAGTCCTGGGGATTTTGACTTCGACTGGTAAAAGTGGGAAAATGTGGACATGGTAAAGTTTTAAAACACGTTGAAAAAGTGCTCAAATGGGATCACATGTTTAAAGAGGGATCGGATCCCTGGTGTGAAAAACCAAAAACCACTGGCCAGAGCATATGGTGGCATCATCAGTTGCATGGATACCGTTAAAGTGCCCAATATCGATGCATTACGAGAAAAAAATATAATGATAAAAAGTGGATCATGATAAAGAAATTGATTGTGATAAAAGAATTGAGAAAACACAACCTTTGTGAAATGAAATTGATAAAAGCTCATGTTTTGAAAAGGTTGGAAAAGAAATATGGAAATGACAAAGTCCAAGTAAAGTGTGAGTTAATGACACAAGTGAATTGGTTAATGGGTAATCAGGCAACCTAAGATGTTTTTAGCCCATAATTAGCCCAAGTAGGATTTATGAACGGTTTTAGAAAGGAAAACAAGTATTACTAACACCGAGTGTGCGTGTTAAAAGGTGATTTTCAAGGAAAATAATAAAGTGTATTTGATGTGAGTAAATGGAAAATTTCACCAAATGATGTGTTTGTCCTAAACAAGCATTATTTTATTAAATATTTAACTGGGTGCATTAAATTGAAAAATCAATGTTAAGTCATGTAAAAAGGAGCAAAAAAGGGTCTTTTATAAGAATAATGTGATTTAATCAACTCAAGTAAGATTTTGGAACAAATGGATTCATTCATTAGTATATGTATATGCATATATAGATGATATTTTCATGTGTACATTTGTGGTACTTTATATGTATATGTAGACTGTATTCGATTATATGTTGCATTGATGCATTTCCCACTAGTCATTTAGCTCATTCCCTTTCCTTTGTTAGGACAGGATGTACACGATTCCGTATTTTAAGAAAGTTGTACAACTATGTAACCTTGATAGGAAATTATATGTCAAATTTTTATATTCGTCATGGCGTGGTTCACACAATATACTAAAATTCCAATTTCTTCACAATTAAAATGAGATTAAACAAATATTAAAAAAATTCTTTTAAAAAAAATTAATTTAAGTTAGGAATTAGGCCAAACACAACAAACAAGAATTTTCGTAAATAAATCAAGTCTGACTTCAATTAAATTGCACTAAACATTATCTAAATTAAATTGGCACGAAATTAAACAACTGTTGTGATTAAACCAAATTTTATCTTTTTAAACCTAAGCATGCACATATGTGATTTTTGCTAGATAAAATAAACACATTCACAACACCGCAATTTACGATGAAAACCCACAAAGAGAAAAACCTCAGGCGGCCCAACCACAAGTCCACTAAGTATGGTTTTACAAGAACATGACAAAAGGACATACTTCCACAACATTAATCCCTCTCAAGCCTTGGCGCTTCTTCATTCATCCACCTACGCTTAGTCGGATATTTTGGAATCCACCTTCGTCTCGGAGTCCACCGATGGGGAAAATCAACCATCAACACACGAAGTCCGCCTTCGTATGTACACCACGAAACACCAAAATGGAATCCTCCATAGGAAACTTTCTGTTTTGGGGTAGATGATTAAGACCCGGTGACAAAATGATCTCAAAGCATGCATATAATGAAACTTGGATGAAATAAACTTTTGGTTATTAAAACTTATGTTTTTCTTTAATGATTTATCATTAAAGTTTAACAAAACACAAGGGACTTTAGCATAAATATTTTTTTCTTTCAAGTGTAGGAAATATCCTCTCAAAATCTATAGAAAAAGCTCATTCTCGCACTACTTAAAAGGGTGGTTAAAAACATAGTGGGAAGTTTTTGAAAAAATTACAAAAACTGCTTGAAATTACAATCTCGTTCTGATGACATACCAAATTCGTTCTAACGACATTTCAAATGAGAATTCAGAAAAAAATATCTCGTTTCACATCTCGTTCGAACAAGGTTGTTCGAACGACCTTTGAAACGAGATTTCAGGCCCTGAATCTAGATAATTTCGATACTAATGAGTGACCGCCAGTTTTGTATTTTTTTGATTTTTTAAAATTAGTTATGTTTTTTCTACGAAAAGTTGTCCTAGAACAAAATCCTTAGATATTATGAATTGAATTTTTTTTTTAGTAAAACACTAACACCTAATAAAAAACTTCAAAGTCTCAATATAACATATGCATTCATACCTTTAGAGATCTTGGAAAGTTGATGACGCAATTGTGGCACAAAAACACAACATATCATTTTATCTTCTTTTTGACTTGGTTGCTATGTCTTCAACTCGAATGTCATAGTCTTGAAGGAAATAAACTTTTGTCCTATGACTCAAATAGTTTTGTTCAGAATTAAGCCAAGACATACAAATTGACTTAATTGGAAATTTGTCCTTACAACCCTTTTAATTTTACATCAGTATCTCTGAGTTCTTGGATTTGGGGGACGCTTACCACGGGTACTCCCACACATAGCTTGATAAAAATTGGAATCTCAAACTAAACAAGTAAAATGTTAATTAAATAAAACTGGACTTATAACGTTATTTAGGTTGTCTTATCACACTTCACACCTGCCGTCTGGGATGGATCAGGTTTACCCATGGATAACCCATAAAAACGGGTTGGTGAATTACATTAAAAGCCTTTTAAAAATGATTTACTGTGGAAAAATGTGACCAAAAGAGGAAATCATAGCTTCACCACTTGAACCTATAAATACCCACCCTTGGCACACTTCCAAAGAGAATTAAAAACACCGAAATCCATTCTCGAAAGATAAAGTAAAGTTTATGAGTGAAAAAGAGATGGTTTTCGAAGCAAGGAGGTGTATGGGAATTGTTCACCAGAGCAAGGCGGCATAGGGGCACTATTCACTGAAGCAAGGCAGTGGAAAGCTATTATTCCTCGAAGTTGATCCACTAAGGTAAGGGACCTGGACTCACCTTATTATTCCTTATTCAAACTCTTTTTTTATATGCCATTATTGATTGAGATATGTTGCTTCATAAAAAATGGAAATTATTTATGGTGTTCAACTATTCATCTAAGATTCTAGGTTACATAATTTTAGGCCATGGTAAGATACTTTTTGTTGAGGTTCAATGCCTAAGATATTTCAAGACTTAGACTTATTATTATTCATTTAGTAAATCTATGATTTTAGATGTTTTCTGTGAGGATTCTTTAACTGAGATTGTATGGTTGGAGAATGGGTTTTTGATGATGTTTTTACTTCACGTTAAGAGATTTTTCTACAGTTTTCCCAATGATTTTTGAGGATTCAAGTTGAGAGTAAATTGGGATTCTGAAACATTTTTTACTATAATTTAAGTGTTGTTGTCTACGAAGAGTTCTAAATCTTTCCTTGAGGTCGTGAATCTAGGTGGAAATATTATATTACGCCTTTTTTGAGTTGGGGATTTAGTGTTTAGGTCACTACATTCATTATCTCGGTTGAGGCACCATGTTTATATGAGTACCTCCTTCTAAATTCTTTAGGTCAGCACAACTAGTCTATGGAGATTAAGCCTAGGCTAAAAAATGAGGCTTAACACTGCGGCATATCTCAACCAAAGTGTAGAGTTAATAACAAATTATGAATCTCTCATCCTAGATTTAGGTAGGAGAGGAGGTTGAGACATGTGGTATAACTGGGTTAAATATGCTTTGAATAAGGTTGTGGAGTTTGAGAAGTCCAAGGTTATAAAAATATATGTCGTGGAAAATGAGGGCAAACCATGGGAAATTGAGCCGTGGGAGAAGTTGGTAGTTGATACCTATAGGAGATGGAGCCATAGGTCATTGGGGGATTTAAGGGCTTGGGAAATACTATTCTTTCCTTTCCATATTTTTTCATAATGAAAAATTATTATTCTCTTATAGATCGATTTCATTATATCATTTGTATATTTATTTCCTTTGTAAATACTAACTTTTTTTAGGTGGGTAAGGTTGTTTGAGTTAGCCCTTGCCGATTTATTAGGGCTCACTCCTTCTATATTATTTTTTGCTCGGGTTAGGAGTTGAGGACACTTTTAGAGGCCACGGAGTTCTTAGAGACCATGGATTTATTTTTCCTAGTGCTTAAATATATTTCACTCTTATTTTTACTTACTTTTTCTTTACAATTTATGTTAGTGATTGTATAAGGAAAGACTAATTCTATGTCATGAACTAGATACTATTATGGCATTAATGAAATTAGAAGATCTAGTTGATGATTCTTCTCTTATGATTTAATATTATTCTGATGAACTATTCAATATTCCAACTCTGATGTAAAATCCAAGGCCTTTTCCAAGCCCAATAGATCTACCGACATAACATACATGTTCGACTAGGTAAGGCTACAAGACGTTATAAATGGTATGAAATCATTCGATATAGGAAGATTTTAGGAGCATTAGGAATATTTTGATTATGTATGATTACTTAGAGAACTAGTGATATGAATATAAACTTACATGTGCATGATTATTTCTTTTATGAAAGTCATGGAAAAACATAATGATACCTCAAATAGTGTTGCAAACCATAATAACGCGATTATGGAAAAATTGATAAAATTCGTAATACGATTTGTAGAACCCATAGCTAGGACCATGGTTCTAGCAATGGACACTGGACTGCACCATTGAACATTTTAAGAAATTAGAACAAGATACTTTCAAATTAGAAGCTATCCCTTTAAAGGTCGTGCTTGAATTCGAAATGTGGAGAAGGTTTTTGTTATTTTCAATTGCACAAATCAGCATAAAGTATCCTTTGCCTCCATTATGCCTGTGGCCGAGGCGAAACATTGCTGGTCCATTATCAAGAGAACATAGTTGGGAGGAGAATACCCGACTATATGCCGGACCATATTAAAAGCACTATTTTTAGGGAAGTACTTCACTGTCGCGTCTAGGAAGAAGTCAGAGCTAGAATTTATGGAGTTAACTCAAGGAACTATCTTAGTGGCCCACTATGAAACAAAGTTCATAGAATTGTCCCACTTTTCCCTTATCCAATTAGTGATATGCCAAATACTATCACTAAGGACGCATAAGGTATAAACAAAGCACCACTATCTGTGCTTAGACAAACCGCAATAGTGATTAACATTCAACACCTTAAATGGGCCACGACTTGGTCACTGATAGACCACGACCTCTTACTTCACTAGCAGTGCATGCCCTACCACAAGCTTAGACACATAACCAAACCTCTTACTAGTTATCCACTTTCTAGAAATATTCCATCTTGGTATCACTTATCCATATGTCACATGTTCTATCCACGTGACTCTGTCCTTCACTTTGATAAATATAAGTGCTTACCTCCTCATTTAGCATGACATGATTGGCATCGAATCCCTACTAAACATTCCTCCAACTTTCACTTTTCATCTAATATCTCACTCAGGTAAACTCCGATCATGAAAACCACTAAGGTCCGTAACCCCTTTATAGCCTTGCTTTACAAGCCGCATCTTTCTCAACACAGAGCTTGTATATACATGCATTTATTCTAGATCGAAGATTCTGTGAAATGCTTAGAAACCCATGCAACAAATTTTATAAGTGGTGGATCCTGTTATGTTGCAAAAGGTTAGGTCATGTAATTAGAAGACCGATGAATCTAAAGACAAAATCCAATAAGGAAATTTCCTTAAGGATTGCTAAATTGTCCAAGATAGGTTACGATACCTTTTTCTAACTTTTTGGTTAATTTGACACCCTGAGGAGAGAGCCCGATAAATTATCCAACCCAATAAAATTATCTCGGGACAGAAATTGTATTTTCTTATATCACTTCTGATGGATAATTCCTCAAAGATAGGCCACAACCACATCCTTATTGGGTCAAAAGGTCGCGGCCTCATCCCATGTTGACTTAGCAGGCCAAAACGATCTTCTTTAAGTTTAAAAAACAACAACCTATGATTAAAGGTTTCATCCGTATCTTAATACTTACCATTTTTAGTTGGCCTGCTCTATAAATCTTGGTTTTTCCTCATCACCATCAAGTTCGTCTCAGAGTATTTTTATACAGACTAACAATCTAAAAGCCATGGAAGGAAGGTTTGAATTAGATCCCCAGCAAACTGAAGATGTGGCACACTTATTGAGGTGTATAAACCACCTATACGAAGGACAAGCCTCCCTCAAAGTAAAGATTAACCTCCTGGGGTAAAGGATTCTAATTCTAGTGTTCGTAGCCTTCACCTCCGTAAAAAAGGTCACAACCCCAAAATACAAGGACACATCTAAGTCTGTGAAAAGGAAGAAAGAAAATCATGAAGTGAAAAGGCCCTATAATAACTTCACATAGCTTAACAAAAGTTTTTAGGATCTCCCTAAAATAATCAAGGACACGAAACTACTCAAGTTACTAGAGAAGTAGAGATCCCTTCCTCGTAAGAGAGATAGGAGCAGACTATGTGAGTTTCATGAAGATCACGATCACACTATTAAAGGATGTTCCTCTTTAAATAATGAGGTTGAAAGGCTCATCAAACATGGGGTTATCCAATTGTTCAAGGGGAATGCAACCCCTAACCAAGATAGTTTCTTGCTTATCTCTACGCCTTAGAGTAGTGGGGATTTTTTATTTAGAGAAACTTTGAGTTTAAACTTATATATTTTTTATTTCTTGTACGCGCACACACACACATACACACACACACACACACACATAAATATATTTCAACGAGGTATTCTCACTCTATTTCTAAATTCTTTTCGAAAAATTCTTATCCTAACAGGTTTGAAGAGAATGTAACAACCAATCATCCCAAAGATTAACATGAATGGGAGAAGGTGACCTAAGAAGTAAAGGTCATGACGGACTTAAATGGCATATAACACCCCTTTTGGTGTAATGGCCTTGAATAACATATGATACTTATCCTAACCTTGGGGGCACATAATACCCATCCTTAGCGTTGGGGGATCATAATACCCCTTCTTAGACTTGGGGGATCATAATAACCTTTTTTAGCCTTGGAGGCTGATAATACCCTTAGTCGTGGGTGGCTTATAATTCCCCAAAACACTCGGGACGGTCGTGGGTGGCTTGAAAGATACCCAGCCATGTGTGGCATGAAAATATCCAAAAGTCGTGGGTGGATTGAATATATGCCGAGTCATGGGAGGCTTTAAAATACCCCAAAGCAAGAAATCCAAGTACCAAAAAATTTAACTTAGTTTAGAAGCCGCAACCTAATAAAGAAAAAATGTGGGCTAGGGACTAAATATCCGTAGTAAGGGAATTTAGTTCAAAAGAATGACAATAACCTATTGACACTGCGGCAAGCATTCTATGTGGTAGGAAATATATAATTCAAGAGTCTTCAGTTCATTAATAGTATAGGAGAAATTCTAATTTTTAAGAAGTCGAGTTTAATTTCAATAACGATTCAAAAGTCTGGGGCATGCCATCTATAGTTAAATGTTTTCACTCTAAATTCCACGAAAGGTTGTTCCCATTTTCTACGCTACTTAGCTTCTACGGCCTAAAGTTAAACTAGGAAAAGGTTTTCAATAGATATACAAGGCATTAAACAATAAATAATAAGCTAGGGATTTTCATTAAATTTTAGTACAACCATAAAAGGATGCGGAGGGCCTATATTGATTAAACAAAACAAAAGTTAAGATTTTATATAAAAAGTTATGGAATAGAAATATAAAGTTAACAGCAAACTTAAGAGGCTTCATCCTATTCTTTATCATCATCTTCATCGTTCGCAACATTCTCTTTCTCTTCATTAGCTGTAGAAGCTGCATCCTCTTCCCTTTGCGTATCGACCATCTCATCCGCAGCCACTGGCTCCTCCGAAGCCTTTTGCTCCTCAACATAGAGAAAGTGATCAAGGTCTTTGAACCTACAAGCATAAATTTTATCTTTTTCATTAGGATCATTTTTTTTTCACATTGTGCCGCACCTCCATATATCCGCATATATATACCTTATTTTAGAGGATGTAGAATTATTCGGATGTCTTGAAGATGGCCACAACATCTTCATTTCATTTTTAAAGGTCGCACCATGATCATCACACATTTGATGAAGGGATGCACTATGATCATCAGTGAGTTTCTTTATGTCTATAGCATGGGTTTGGACCACGCCTTTTTTTATTTCAAGCTCGACGAACTTATCTTCAATGGTTGTGGCCTTTTTGACATCCTTCAGACACTTAGCTTCAGTAACTTTTAATGCCTCCATAGCTTGATTAAAATTTTCCTCATCTTCATTTTAGGCCCTGAATGAAGCCTCCACTTTGGCAGTTGCGTCCATTGTTTTAGTTTTAAGAGCATCTTCTACAGACTGTTTATTAGCTTCAAAGGAGGACAACCTAGAAACCTCCAGCTAGGAGATATTACCATCCTCCACGGCCTTACAAAACTTTTAAATGACCTTATATTTCTCCCTTTGGTCCATAGAAACGTTTGTAGCTTGGAAGAATAAAATTCATAATGTTATCACAAAAACATATAAAATTATATGGAAAGAAAATAATTTAAATATCTTAGATTCAAAAGGCTGTGCAAGGAATATTCTTCTAAGTCCTCCACATCCTCATCCACCAGACTGTTCAGATCAGCGCCTTTCGTATCCCTCCTCATTTTTGTGATTGCGGTGGTAGTTATGTCCCAAGGAGATTTTGGGTCTTGTTGCCTGAGACGTGGCCACGGATGCCCATCACTAGCCCTTTCTTCCTTACTTTGAGGTGTGGGTTAGTTGGCATTAACTGCTATAACAGTTTACGGAGGGGACCCTAATGCATAACATTTATGCGGCTTGAAGGCTCGTGGTCATCCCCCCTTATGAAGGAAGAGAGAATAGCTGTAGCCAAAGTAGATCCAATGTTAACATAAAAACGTAGAGGGTTTACAGCAACCCCCTCCACTTGTGTCCTAGTGGCTGCAGCACCAGTAGGGGATACCTACCTTTTAATTGGAGCAACAACATCCTTTTCACCCTAAGGGACAACATCCTTGGATGCCTTTTTCCTTTTATTGTTCCCCTTCTGTGGAGATTGGTTTAATTCCTGGACGATGTCTTCCAACTCATTTAGTTATGAAAGGAGGAGATCCCTATCAATCTCCATTATGTGCTATCCATCCATCATGGTAACTGAAAAAATGAAATCATATTCAAAATTAGCAATTCACATAAGTTATAATGGTGGTTGTAAAAATAAATAAAGTAAGGAATACCTTATGTAACCTGTAGCAGAGCCTAATGGGAGGTGTAGCATCTAATCTTGAATAGTGACCATGGAGTCACCATGTCTGCAAATTTTTTCTTTTCATCACTAATTAAGACTGTTGTCTCAATTCTCTCCTTTTTTTTCTGGAAGAAGGAGTTAGCCTTACGGACATAATGTATGAAAAGAATTAAAGGATGAAACATTATTAATCTTATGCTAAAAAGTCAAGGTGGATTTAGACCACGGTAATCAAGTACCTTCCTTGGGGGGGCGACCCCATGTTCGTGGAAATTTGTGATCTCTTTCCCTCTCACTCTCATCTGGTTTAATATCCCACTTATCTCTGGAGACATATAAGATTTTTCCCTTCCAGGTTTTTACACTGGAAGTCCTGCCCATCAGTAGGTAACGATCACCCCTCCGTAGCCCCATGTAGAAATACCATCGATTTTGAACAGAGGTCTCCTTTGTCCTATAAAAAAAGAACTCCACGACCATGACTTCTTGAGGAAACGTTTTCTTATAGACAAATAAGAAATCAAGAATGGCCCTCCAACCATTGGGATCAACTTATGATGCGGCTAAGTTCATAATCTTCCTTAGGTTATAAACTTGATAATGAAGGGTCGCAGGCTCTCTTATCCTTCCTGGCCGTGGCCAGATGACCCTGCCTCAACATTTTTGGTATCTACAATAGTCACAGTCATAGTCGCAACATCCATAGTAGTAAGGGCTTGATTGCTAATTATATAAGTGTCCTCCTTTATGTGAAAACTGTCTACGACCTCTTTTGGATACCTACATTCAAAATAAGTTGAGGAATCAGAATCGAATTGGATGCAATTTGGGAACTCCATTATCTTACAAGACCCACTGGTCTTCAAAGGTTTGATGTGTAATACCGCGAGAGGAGGAACACCAAAGTTCCTCTTCCAAAATTCTTACAGATATTCCTAAGTATTCTAATGCATACGACCGCAATAAATACCTGTAAAAGTAGAAGGGCTCCACGGTTAAATTACGGCAGTTGGCATGATCAAAATACAAGAGAAACATAAGTTTTCCTCATTTAAGAGGCCGCGACATCATACAAAGAAAATTTAGAAAAATGGAAAAATGAAATTTTTTCAAGGGTTGAAATCAATGCTGTAATAATGGGAAAAAACAAGTCAAGATTGCAGGCCATAGCCATGGGGAAACGAAGGCCGCAGCCAACTATTCAAAGCTCACAAGAGGTCACGACCAAGGGGATGAACATGTAAGGGTTATGGCATTTTAACTCTTAAATATCTATACCTCAAACCTAAGGTTTTTGGCCAAGAAGAACTTGAATAGGTTGTTCATATTTTGGGCCAAAAACCATTCAAAACTATTTCAAAACCCATAACCTAACCCTGAAAAACCTACTATACAATAAAACCCCTCTCTGAATTCCAAAAAAATCAAACTATACACTTACCCAAAAAAATCAAATTCCCAAACTCCACCACTAGGGGTAAAAGTCTAGTAAAACCTTATGTTTCTACAATTAATAAACCCAGAACCAATACAAACAGGCAACCCAATCTTATTTAGTGCCAAATGAGCAGTAAGAACCAATTACACAGTGACAACTATCTTTTTTCATGACCTAGAAGATGTCGACTCAGCTAAAAACATGATCGTCCTATGAAATTCTTCTTAGTAGTAGTGTCATGGGTAGTCACTTTAGCTCACCCAGTGTATGGCTATTGATAGTATTAGTTAACTTTGTGTACATTTTATCCTCATCTAGTGGGGTTGACGTTAGTATCACTCAACAGACACGCAAGCTGGATTTAAGGTTTTTAATTCTTACACTATTTATGGGCAACATGTACCCATCCAATTCTCCCACTATACATGTAAAGGTGCACCTTTCTAACCTATATAGGCATGAAACCTATCACTCTTCATTATTTTACGTATCCATTGTACTCTCTCTCTTCCCACCCACAACACATAAAATAGGGCATGTTATCCCTCGTGCAGGGGATCGAGAGATAATTTCCTACTATTACGCTAGCCATTTCTAGAGTGAACTAGAGATCTTGTAATTCATCTATAGTTATAACCAACTAAAACTAATCCAATCATTACTACACTTGTGGACATAGGTCATCTTGCATTGAACCATATAAACACGATTTTAATCTCCTTTCTCTCATCTTTTCTCTATAATATTTACTCTAGATAGCCATTTCTTTGATTATCGTATCTTTATCTATTAAGAACCTAAGATTATTGTGTTAAGATACTATATCAATTTGTACACCAATTCTAGGCGTTAACCAATTGGCGTCGTGTGTTGGAAGGTATTTACAAGCTTGTCGTTGCTTTCTATCGATATTTTTTCCCACACTCAAGAACATGTTGTCCTAATTCACCACTATTTTAGTGGATTCCATCCTGTTTGTTTACAAAAACTCCTTTTGATCCCCTAAATCCACTCCTTATTATGACTCTTGTCATTACTCTATTTTCTGGGCTGTTTTTTTGAAAAACTTCATGAAAATGGGGGAGAATCTAGAAATTAGTAGGGATGATGAGGAAGCTTCACCTTACCCAACTATAGGCATGAGTGTCCTACAGGGAATATTATAACACTTTGATAGAGGCCAAGAGACTATATAGGAAAGAATTAAGAAATTTACTAGATAGAGGAGGCTCGAAGAGAACCTCGTTTTCCAATTAATGGGTGGAAACCCAAATCGGAGGTGGGAAATCCCTCCACAATCCCCACAAATAGACAGAAGATATATATACCACGGGATGGTTGTAAAAAATTCCAGATGACTGGATTCGGTTCAGGTAGGGAAGCTAGCAGGTCTAAATGTACTATACATGAATGAGATAACAGGTCCTACTAACCAAAACCCACATCTACTATCAGAACATGTGTATATGATGATGACTAGACTTACTCCTTAAGCGCCTAAACATTTTCGAGAGGCTCAATAGAGGTTCGCCATTTCACCGACTAGGCCCAAGAGTTGAGAGAGACCAACACAGGGGTCTTAGGGAGCATAGAGAGAATATAAGAATGGCTGAAACAAGAAGAGTTGAACTCTTAGACAGGTCCATACCGAGAGTGCATGGGTCGTCCAATATCGAGCAAACATCCCAAGAAGAAGGATCAACTGAAAGCAGAAGACAAGCAAGAAAAAAGTGTCAGCTAAGAACATAAAGGAAAAACAATTATGGATAGTCTTCATCCAACTCCTAGGATCATCTAGGTTAGATCATAAACACCAAGAACCTTGTTTAGATAGGTTTTATACAAGGAACTCCCTTCACGTTATTAATTATAGGTTATTTAACGCTTGTAAAATTCAAACCATCTGTCATCACCTCGAAATATGATAGCACATTGGATCCTATGTTTCATATAAAGTAGTACCATATTTCTTCAGATATTTACTTATTCCCTGATGATATGCATTACCGATAGTTATCAATTATAAGCATTGATTCGACCCAAGGTTGGTACAATTGTCTGGAAGTGGTCAGATTTCAAACTTCCAACAACTGGTTGATCTCTTAGTCAGTAATTTCTGTTATGGTTCGAAGCCAAGAAAAAGGGTGGCACATATGTTATGCATTCATGAAAGAACGAAAAAAATGATGAGAGAATTTATTTCCCGATTTAATATTGAAAATATGGAGGTTGTCGACTACGAAGAGAAGATAACAATCACAACACTCATGAGTGGCTTACTACCTTGAAAGTTATTCTGGAAGTTGGCAAGGGAGCCACCCAAAAAAATACTTGAGTTATTGGCCAAAGATGAAAAGATCATGAATGCTGAGGAAGTTATGGCAATGAAAGAATCAATCCATTCTCAGTTTGATAATGATAAAATCTCAAAGAAGAAGAAAGAATTCAAGGACAGTAAAAAGGTGGGCAAACTAAGAAAGTTTGATGAATATACTTTGTCGACTTTGGTGGTGTACCACATTTTCGAGAAAATTCGAGGAAATAACAACTTGAAATGTCCGAGAAAGGTAAAATCTCCTCTTAATAGGAGAGATAAAGCTAAATATTGTGAGTTCGATAAGGATTATGGCCATAATAGAGACAATTGTATGGCTTTAAAGAATGAGAATGAGATTCTCATTAGGGGAGAAAAAATGATGAAGTTTATTGACAATGATGGTCAATGAGATAGATTAGATGAGAAAAACCCAGAAGACGATCAAAGACCCATTGTAGGAAGGAGGATAAAAAGAATTGAGGCCGGGACAATGATTTAGAGGATGCTACTAACCTTCCTAATAAACCCAAGTAGCTTGTGAATGAGGTTAAAATTATCTAATTGAGGTGCAACTTTATATAGGTGGGAGATGTTGGTGATGGAGATGGACCGATAGAGAGAGAAGCCTACCTAAATTAGGTAAAGGGTTGTGCTCATATCAGACAACTCAACTTAGACAGGGCCATGGCATAGCGCCCTAGAAAGGTATATTTAGATCCTTATAGTTGGTTTCCATAAAGATGAATAATTTGGTGTTCTCTACCCACACGACGCCCCCTAGTCGTCACCATGGTAGTACATGATAGTATGGTGGAAATAATACTAGTTGACAATGGTAGATCAATTGATATCTAGTTTTATAGTTGTTTCAATAATTTGAGGTTGAAGGATAAAAAGTTAGAGGTGTATCACAGACCTCTCATAGGATTTTCTGGGGGAAAAGATGTTCCCTTTCAAAACTATAGAACTGAAAGATGTGGTTAGCAACTGGTCAACATACCAAAAAAATCCATTTCTTCTTTCTGGATGAGAGCGTACATTCGACCTGCAACATTATTTTTGGAAGTTCTGGATTGAGGAATTTTAAAGTTATTCCATATATTATTCACCATTGCCTGAAGTGCCCCACAAATTAAGGGGTCGACGTGGTGAAGGGGAATCAATTAGAATCTCGCGAATGCTATTACACCTTGGTGGAACTAGAAGAGAAGAAAAAATTAGTACTACTTATCAAATAGAGATGATGGATCCGCAAGATGATGATAAGGTATTCAAGGGCCAAATAATTGAGGAAATGGAGCAAGTGATGCTAGATGATAAACACCCAGTGATGAAATACCAG
The DNA here is from genome assembly GCA_949130495.1 of Sambucus nigra. Taxonomy (NCBI): domain Eukaryota; kingdom Viridiplantae; phylum Streptophyta; class Magnoliopsida; order Dipsacales; family Adoxaceae; genus Sambucus; species Sambucus nigra. The sequence continues at coordinate 341,784,630 of OX422207.1, read as the reverse complement.
ATCAACTCATCACTGAATCCCACTATCAAGAAAGAATTAGATGAATTATTAAAAAGGAGAAAAAATGTGTTCTCCTGGAGATATGAAGACTTGTTAGGTATAGATCCATAATTCATTTGCCACGAGCTCAGCATAATGAATGATGCAAAATTGATAAAATAGAAATGCCATGTGCACAATTAAGATAAGAGCATAGAGATCTAGTAAGATGTGGATAAATTACAGAAGGCAGGGTTCATCAAACAAGTAAAGTATCCAAATGTCTCTCGAATGTTGTCACGGTCAGAAAGAAGAACTACAACTGGAGTATATGTTTAGACTTCATTGACCTCAACAAATCTTGCCCAAAACATCATTATCTCCAACCCAAAATTAACTAGCTGGTCGATGCCACACCGGGACACGAGCTCCTTAGTTTTATGGACACCTACTCTGGATAAAGATGAAGTCAAAAGACCGAGAAAAAACCTCATTCATAGCCAGTCAAGGTACACATTGTTATAATGTTATGTCTTTTGGGCTCAAGAATGTAGGATCTACATACAAAATGATGGTTAATAAGGTTTTTGATGATCAGATCAGTAAAACCATGGAAGTTTATGCGGATTTCATAATACGAAGAGAAAGAAATTTATTGACCACATCAGTGACCTTGGGTAAATGTTCGACCAGCTAAAAAAACACCAAATGGTTTTTAGGGTCAAGTAGGGAAAGTTCATGGGTTATTTGTCAACCAGAGGGGAATAGAGGCAAACTCGAACATGATCCAAATAGTGATCAACATCCAATCTCTCACAAGAAAAATAGATATCCAAATATTAGAAGGATGAGTGGCTACATTATATAGATTTCTATCTAGAACCACTAACAGGTGTATCTTATTCTTCAAGGTGCGAATAAAGACCTTCAAATGGAATGACAAATGAGAAATATCTTTTCTGGAGTTGAATAGATATGGGGGATCTGCACCACTCCTTTTTAGGCCAATCTTAGGTGAAAAGATTTATTTTTACTCCTTAATTTTGGAATCATTTATTAGTTCATCACTAGTTCGGTAAGAATATGGGGTGCAACAGATGTTTTATGATACTAGAAAGGCATACCGCGAAGATAAATATATGGTAACCTAGGCTAGAAAAATTGTCTTTGGATTTTATTGAGGCTTTCAAAAGAATGAAATCGTACTTACAGGTGCATATTATTATTACTTACACAGACCTTCCTCTATGCCAAGCAATTCATAAACTTGAGAAATTTGGTAGACTAATGGCTCAGACAGTAGAACTAGGAGAGTATAGCATTCAATACAAGCCTATGATAATAATTAAGGGCCAAACGTTGGTCGATTTTATATCAGAGTTCAGTTGTGAAGAAAAACCTATCGAAAAGACTTTTATAGATGAGAGTCAGTGGTAAGACCGGTAGAGTAGACTTTTACGTAAGAAAGCTCAGTGAATAACTAAATCGAGCAGAATTCTCTAAAAGAGAGATCAATAATTCAACCCACTGAGAAGACTTTTATTCGATAACTCTATGACTAATATAGCCAACCAGATCTTTGACTCAATAGAGTCATCGTCTAGGCAAGAAAAGGCATGCGATCTTGAATAAAGGGAAAAATATTCAAAAATGGGCACTTAGTGGAAGGAAGTTTTGAAAAAGAACCCCGAGTTTAGAAACCATTTGTAAATGGCTCATCATGTGACAATGATAGTGTAGAAGGTATGATAATCACAATTACATATGAGGATTATGTGGATTATGCCCCCAGATTCTATTTTGATGACTCCAATAATGAGGCAGAGTACGAATCCCTCAGAGAAGGTATGGGATTTGCATTATCACTAGGTGCTGAGCAGTTATCCGCTAATAATGATTCTAATCTCATAGTTAATCAAGTCCTTGGTTTCTATAAGGCAAAAGAAAAGTCAATAATGAAATGCTTGGCAAAGGAAAAAACATTATTGTCAAAATTCTTGATTATTCACATGGCCAAAATATCAAGGATCGAGAAGACACGAGCAGATACACTCGCCCACCTGGCATCAGCCACCGGAATTAAGCTATGAAGAAAAGTACTAATATGTCTTAATGCATTAAGTACTAATGATGAATGTGTACTGGTAATGGAATTAGATGTGGGGAATCTCTAATGGATCCCATACGAGAATATTTGGATGACGACACAGTTTCGATAGATCTAAAAGAGACAAGGAGAATTAGATACAAGGCGAAGAGGTACATTTAGAAGGCGAAATCTTATTTATAATAGGATTCATAATATCAATACTCATATGTTTTCACCCAATCAAAGTAAATTATTTGATAAAGAAGTGGATGAGGTATCGTGTTGATCCTAATTGGTGGGTAAATCATTAGTAAAACGAGTGGCTACTCAAGAATATTACTGCACCACCATGAAAAAAGATTGTACAAACTATGCAAAAAAGTGTGACAAGTGCCAAAACTATATCGTGATCCACAAAAGTCCAGGAGTAGCACTGGCACCGATTATGTAACCTTAGCCCTTCTCCATGTGGGGGATTGATTTGGTCAGCCCAGTGTCGAAGGCAAGCGGTAGCTTCAAATATCTAGTCATAATAGTAGACTACTTATCTAAATGGGTGGAGAGTGAACCTTTGGTTCAGACGCCATTGTAAAAACATCATTTTTCTCTATAGAATCCCATATGCCTTCATAACAGATCACAATACACAGTTTGAGAATAAAGAGTTTGAAAACTACTGTATACATTCAAAGATCTAGAAACTAAACTTAGCACATGGTCATCCACAGTGCAATGAGAAAACATGTATAAAAAATAGAACATTGCTTAGTGTCATGAAAAAAATACTAGATGACGCTAAGGGGAACTGGATAAATGAGCTACAGATCATATTGTGGGCATACATAATGATGACGGGAAAAACTCCATTCATTTTGGCATTTGGCACTAAAGCAACAACGCCCATTTTGATCAGCCTGCCCAGTCATTTGGTGTCCAACATCAACTAACCCAAGAGAGTCCTAATGAGAAGACTCGATACAGACCTATTATAAGGGGTCAAGGAATGCGAAACACTATAAGTTGATACCTATCAATAGAGGACTTCTTGATTTTACAATAAAAGAGTAAAACTGAGCCTTTTAAAGTCAGTAGACTAGTGCAAAAAAAAGGTTACTAAAAAAATGAACAAGATGGAACCCAAATGGAACGACTTGTACAGATTATTTGTTGTTATACGATCAAACCCTTACAAGATTGATACTCTTGAAGGTCAGTAACTAAAGAATCATTGAAACTCCGATCACCTGAGGAGATACCACTAGTAACAATGACCACACATGCCAGATTAAGAATCATATGTAAACCTTCTTTTCACTCTTTTATAATTCAAATAAATTATTAATGAGAATCAAAACATCATCATTTACATATGTAGTAATTTTAATCTCTACGCATTGCTCAAATGATTATTTTGATGGTACGAGAGGTGTACAAGAATCCTATGATGAAGACACCTCAAAATCGAGCATATTAAGATTGACAATCAGAAGACTTTCTTCATGTATAACCTCTCCTCTGGATGGGTCACGATGAATAAGTTTCAACCAAGTCTGGGAAATCGAGTGTAGTCTTATAGATGACAAGATCCAACCATAACTAACTAATGTAAGGATAAATCCTAGTAAATTTGATCGACACTAGTAACCCATGCTGACACTTAGTTAACTCGATGATATTCGTTCGTACGACCAGTAAAATGGTACAAGCATTGGTAGATCCTAAGTTAGGATAACTCATGTTCATCCAAAATTAATATCCTGTAAAGTAGATCAGGTCGACACTATTTAACAATATGATAACAAGCCTGAACTAATGGCAAGCCGATCCTAACAATTCATATTTGACCTCAACTGTGAAACTGGTCATGAACAAGAATCTTACCAAGTCTAAGAAATCCAGTGAATTCTTATTGATGAAAATATCCGACCATAATCGACAAAAGAAAGGATATATCCTAGTAAATTTGGTTGACACTTGTAACCAATGCTGACACCTGATCACGAAGACTAGATCTGTCCATATGAAAAGTAAGATGCCACAAGCATTGGTATATCCTAAGTCAAGACAACTCATGTTGATCCAAAATTGGTAGCTAGTAATGCGGATCAAGTGAGTAATAAGACGACCACATGATTGTAATACTAAACTATTAGCAAGCCCATCCTAAATACCAAAGCAGTTAGTAAATTACCAGGGCTACTTGGAAAAATGCCTCAATAAGTCCTTAAGTCTAGAACTAATGAGGTAGAAAACATACTATAAACACCATATTTTAGGAACACCTTAAGTCTCTCCTAAGGTCTCCAACACCTTCCCTATTCACCATAAATCCTAGGTCATACCCCGGGTATCGATATAGAGACCATCGAGTGCTATTTGTCCCTATTTGACAACGATCAACTTCATCGTCAGGGAAAAATCTTGATTAATCCTTGAAGGGATATTAATATAATTTCTAATAGTCCACCCCATGCCCGAATCGATTCGAATTCCAATGGGCGCTCCCAAGCCCAGATTTGACTCCAATCAACTTCATCTTTAGAGTGAAATCTAAATGAATCTTTAAAGGGCTCTGAATTCCCTTTCCATCGGTCTGCCCCATGTACGAATCGGCATAACGGTTCGGACGAACGGACTATGTAATCTCACTATCAGCATAACGGCATATCTTTTCCCTTTCAGACACAATATCAAGGGGCATCCCATGTAATCTCACTATCTCGATAATAGAAATCTGAGCATATTATGCCATAGTAAAATTTGTCTGGACTGTAAGAAAGTGGGATACTTAACCCATATGGAATCACGACCTCTTTGAGAATTAGGCAACCCTGTGATGAAATCAAAGGAAATGCTCTCCCATTTCCACATAGGAATCTCTAGCGGCTGAAGAAACCATGTCGGTTTCTAACGGTCCACCTTTACCAGCTGACAGGTGACACATTTTGAGACGAACTCTATAATATCCCTCTTCATCCCACTACACCAATACTGTTGCCACATATCTTGGTACATTTTATCCCTTCCAGGATGTACTGCAAATCGATATCCATGCAACTCCGTCATCACAGCGTGCCACAAGTCTTCCCCATCAGGAAAAATCAGTCTATCATTGAAGTGTAAGCCTCCCTTAAAACTCACTGAGTAAGATTCCTCTCCCCGGATAAAAGTTGTCTAATCCTCTCCAGACAAAACGGATCCACTGCCTGGGCCTATACTACCCTCATCACAATCTTGGGTGTAACTATCATGGTTGACATGAATAATCTAGCAATCGCATCCTGATGTCCCAACTCCCCCCATTTTGCCTTCTAGACCTCGGTTACCTCACCCTCTACCTTATGACTCAACATATTTGCTACCACATTAGCCTTTCCCGGATGGTACTGAATCTCAAATAGTAGTCCTTCACAAATTCAAACCAACTACACTGACGCATATTCAACTCTCTCAGAGTGAACAAGTACTGCAGTGACTTGTCATCTATGAACAGGTGAAGCTTCTTCTCTAATAAATAATGCCTCGAAATCTGAAGTACGAACACGGCTGTTGCCAACTCTAAGTCGTGGACGGGGTAGTTTTTTAGTGAGGCTTAAACCTACAAAAAGCATAAGTTATAGCCTGATCCTCCTGCTACAATACACCACCAAGACCCTATAATGATGCGTCAGTAAAAATAAGGCACTTCACACCTACTTTGGGGAGTGCTAACACTCGTGCTGAAGTCAACTTATCCTTAAGATCATAAAATTCTAGCTGACACGCATCATCCCAACCAAATGGTATGCCTTTATGAGTCAGATTAGTCATCGAACCCATAATATTTGAAAAATCCCAAATAAACCATTTGTGGTACCCGGTTGGGCCCCAAAAACTGCATACCTCCATCGGTGTAGTGGGTTGTCCCCACTCCCTCACCGCTGAAATCTTGTTCAGGTACACTGATATCCCCTTATCTGACATGATATACCCCAAAAATTGTACCTCATGCATCCAAAATTCTCATTTCTCATACTATGCATACCACTGGTGCTCACGTAGTACCTGAATTACCGGACGTAGATGTTCGACGTGATCCTCCTCAGTATGAGACTAGACCAGGATATCATCTATGAAGGAAATGACACTTTGATCCAAGAATTCTCTATAAACCCTATTTATCAAGTGTATGAATGCAACTAATGCATTGGTTAGTCCAGTTGGCATAACCAAAAACTCGTAGGATCCACTATTTCAGTAGAGGAGTAATTCTAGACACGTCTTGCTCAAAAAGTAACTTTGTGTCCCTCTTAGCTCATTGTACATTTTTAAAATAAATTTCCCTATATGTTCATCGTAGCTTGCAGTGAACACTGAACTAACTAGGGCGCCCATACACCTTATATCCCGAGCCTTATTACCCAAGTCAACTGAACGTACTATACTCATATTAATTTAATCCTTGTACCTTTGGCCTGATTATTCGATAAGATTGTATTCAACTATAGAAATAGTAACACTTTATTACCCTCTAGGTCGTTCCACTAATATACTAGTGGTGTAAACGTTCCACATGTATCTTCATGCAAACACAATATGGTCTATCAACCTTAAATCGAAGTATACCTCTTAACTTCTAGTTATAACTAAACATACATATGATAACTAAGGTATCATCCCTATGTAATGACGACCTATGTAATGATGACCAAACATTTCCCAACTTTCGACGTTCGCTAAATTTCATAAGTGGGATGTCTCGCAAAGTAAAATTCAAAGATGGAACCCCCCAATACATTACTTTGATATTGTATGTAATTGAGATCTGTAGGCCCTCAGCACACATTTTGCACCCCAAATTTCCATTTCTCGACATACAAATATACTCATCCACTCTCCTATTACTAAAAATGATAAATGAAGTGGTGCTCTTAATATCAATTATGATAGGGAGTTAAATCAGTAACGAGTCAAATCTCTTCACTCGATAGTTCTTTAATATACCCAGAATCCCATTAGTAAATATCACTACTCTTCGGAATCAGTTATAACAAGAAAACATACTCACAAAGGCGTTCAATACCTCATAGTATATACAAGTAGGCCCAACCCTCTCCAATTGCCACATCGTAAAATAAAACAATTCATTCTGGAATACTCACAAGACGGTCTTACCACTCAACCTACTACCATTCGAACACTCGGTACCCAGTCATTATGAAGAAGTATAATAATATCTATTTCCCTTACTCTCCAAGGTATTAAATCATAACGTATGAGTCCTCATAGTTCTCACACCCGCATCCCGCATCGATGATAATGAGGAACTTATCTACCGAATGATAAATATATTCATAATAAAGGTATAGTAATTAGAAAAATTAACGTACCTCCAAAACCAGGTAGTTCCTACAGCAGTAGTGATAAGATTGCATATTGAGCATTGTAAGCACGGTCGCACGGTAGTTGTCCCTGCTGCTATGGGGCTGGTGCAGTGAAGGTAACTATACCTGCTCTCCCATGATGGTTACTCTGTGGCTCCTGGCAACCACCCTACGGTCCACTTCTCTTCTGAGGGAAATCTTGATGTTTGTGTCCTCGTCCGCTACGGATAAAACACTTTCCATTCAAATTTCCTCCATGTTGACTCTGTTGTATACGCTGCTGGACCTACTGACTTTGATAATTTGACAAGGGATGCCCTTCGTCCCGTTACGGGCAAGCTTGGAATTTATGACCATTTATTCCACACTTAAAACACCCTTTTCTTTTGAGTTTTCCATGTTCTCGTCTCTGTCCATCATTTCCATCGTTCCCTTGGTTCTAACGACTCTGAGGAACTTATCGGTGTTGCAATGGTGCTTCTCTACTATTATTTCCCTTTGTCCTGCCAGATTGATTAACTCCTCTTGATCTCCTTCCACCTATAAGCTAGAGATGGTGATCTTGGTAATTTAATATTACATTAGTAACTGCATGTGAAACTATACTTTCCACCTTCGTGACTGCCAACATTCCTTGGGGTACTTGTTGATTTTATCTCACCTTAATTCCTTCAGTGGCGTTAGTTTTTCATCCTTCCCTAAGCGACATCTGAAATTAAAATGAATTAAATAAGTTCATCATCGATCCAAAACATAATAGCAGATGTACGTAATCTCCAATATGTAAAGTTGAATTCAACAGTCCTAATAATAGGGATCTATATCAAAGAGCGCTAAGATGGAAGCATAATAAGCCATATAGATCCTAGAGGAATCTAGAACCCGATGCTCTGATACCACCTGTGACACCCCGCCTAATTAACTACCGGGTGATCAGTCCTTTATTAAATTAAATTAAAGTATCTAGTTGGTTCAGTCTTAGCATCATTGTCGAAAACATTTATTTTATTAATCACCTAAGAATTAATTAAGCTAGGGTTAAAACATTTTGTCCAATAGTTAATGTCAATTAATTTAAACAATTCAACACATTCACTATTCTTATTAGTAAAAAATTACTGGATAAAACACCATCTAACTGAATAATATAAAGCAGACATAACCATTCCAATTAATAACATCCAAATCATCAATCGTAATAATAACAAATCCAACTGAAACTGAAATACTAAAATGAAATTAATACAATGTCTCTTTAACATATATAAAATGAGGAAGGATGACACATGCCCTGAATGAGAAGCCTAAATCAAAGAATTGAAGTCATAGATGTGGAGGCGTCTAAATACGAGGACCTGCAACTCCCACAATAGTTGCAGAACGTCAAAAGATCCAACAACCTAACCTTGGCGGGCTTGTGGCTGGGCACCTAAAAATAATTTCACAAGAAAGAGAGATTTTGCAAGAGACGGGTCAGAGCCTGAGTGTAAAATATATTAAAACAATTTAGCAAGTATTTAAAAATTGCAATAAAGAAAATATTATGTGCATGTTAGCTTTTCGAGCACTCACGTGTGATTCTCATCTATCAACTATTATGCACGCCTAACATACCTTTAACTTGTACTAATTATTTTTATCACACCTAACTAGGTTGTAGCCATAAACCTTCTAAACCCTCACCCATAGTAACAAACCGAATTTTCCACATATTATTATTATTAAATATTTCTACAGTTACTATCTCATGTAAGAATTTCACGATAAGGTTAAGTATTCATGTACTTGATTCAATTCCATTAACATTATCATCTACATATTCACACAGTAGATTAAATCACAAGTATTTATTTTTTATCACACTATTATATATAAATACTAATACATCACCCCTAGACTTAACTATGGTACGTGCATACCCTGCTATCAACTCCCGATACATCTCGTACTGAATAAGGATGCCGGTTCAGAATCACTCACGAACCATATAAACACAAGTCACACATATTGGAGGTGAACATAGTTTCAAGACTATGGGATAAGCACATACTTACACACCCATATGACCATCAAACTCACAGATAAGTCATTCGTAGGTTCTATGCCCTGAGGTACCAATCTAATATCCCCCCAAAGGCTCATCAAGATAAGATTGTCCTCTCTTTAGGACCTCTCGTGATAGAATGTATGGTAGGTATGTCATACATATAATAAATATTGCTATAGGTATACACACAACCCAAATATTATAGTTCATATGTAGTATTACTCTCATTAATACTTATGATATATTTGTTAAATTACGAATATTATATCTATCATAATTTTCGAGGATAACTCCCCACTCAAAATATCCTAAAGTTCAATACCCAAATAAACTCCAACAATTCTGCACTATACCGAAATTCATCGTACATTATTTAATCTCAACCAAATTAACTACGTCACACAAATTTTGAGCAGAAAGGGAATTTTCCAAAATTCTAACACATCCCTGAAACTAACCTACATCTCATTGAATGAGAAAGCAGGTCATTTGAACCCAGATTTCGCACGAGATGCCATCTCTCTCGAACGAGATCAAATCTCGTTCGAATGAGATGGCACTACTTCGTCCTCAACCTCTACCTGAAGTATTTTTCACCATTATCAAGCCCAAAAACCTCTACTAATCAGTCATAAACACCAATTAATCAGTTTTAATCGATACTCTAACATACATATATGATTTCTAACAACCTAAAATCATCAAATCCTTAATAAACATCCCTTAAATCCGAAATCCCGAATTTAAATAAATTAAACCCTACTTCTTCCTATGCCATTCAGGAACATAATAAATCCAGATTCGTTAAAAAAATACATCATCAATTCGTGACTTCTAATCTATCTACATGAGGATTAAACCTATTTCGATTTTAGATTTGTAATTAATCATCCTAAACCTCCAATTTCATCAATATGATTATTTCTACAGTTTTGCAAGAATTAAACACTTGCCTAAGAGAAGAAGGTTTGATCCGTTGATGTAGTTATTATAGTTGTGATCCTCGCTCTCCGATCTACACGATGGTGGTCTTGTTGGTGAAATTGGTGCACTAGTGGTGGTTCTAGCCCTAGAAACCTCTCCTCATCCTTCCACTTTTGGACCCTCTATGTCTAACAACTGATAACCCTACTCTAACCCACATACATGATATTTAATTCCTTTAATTTTCGTCATTAATTATACTCCAAAAATTTAAATTACCAAAACGCCCTCTCGGGATGCCGGTTTGGACTAAAACTGTCCCGGGACCCAAACTAAACCCGTGGGTAGACTTTTATGACTACCTCGACCCTTTCGAACACATTGGCGTTCTCAAAATGATCATTTGGGTAAATTATAAATAATTTATTTTAGTCCATTAATTTAGTCTCGACATGACTAACACGCGCATCCCGACTTAATTATCGTAATTGTCGTATTTCTCACTCGTAACAATTTTCGTAAATTCACGACTATATATTATTTTATTCGCCCGGTAATATTGAATATTATTGCATCAATATGTAACAACCCTTATCTCTCTAGTTAATATTTATTTTAATCTAGATTAATTATCAATTAAATTCCCAACATTTAAATATTTTAATTAATCCCTTGCTTTAAAAATCTTAAAAATTTTATGGTATTACAAAGATTTAAGCTTGCAATGTTTTTTAGAGATATAATTGAGTGGTGATTCGTGAGAGAGCATGGTACGTCGTTATTTTCATAGTTATATATATATATATATATATATATATATATATATAGTTAGGATATATATTGTATCGTTGTCCGTGGGGAATGTGTGTGTAGGATTCGATGTATGTGCGTCTAATCGTAGCATTCTACGGGTAAGAATATGTAAGCCTTATTTTATTTTCATGACTTTACGTTTGACGTTTACGCTTCATTAAATTTCAAGGACAAAATTCCAGTATTAGTGGGGGAGTATGTAGCACCCCGTGATTATTTAGCCGTAAAAATATTTGTTAAATTAAAAATTTCGAAAAAACATTTTTTGGGAATCTAATTAATTTTGGTATGTAAAAATGTTTGTTTAGATATATAAAAGTAAGGTTTTAAGTGGAATTTGAACCGTGATTAAAATTTAGAAATTGTAACTTTATATATATATAATAATAAATTCGACAATCCGATTGAGTTGAACTTTTTATAGCAGCTTCATCTCGCCACCAACTACAACATAGCAAAATTTAAGGTAATTTCGACGGTCCGATTTGTTCATAATTTTTTTTTAGTATTTGTATTTTATTAGGACTATTTCTTTAAATACTTTATATAATGGATGAGTTTACACTTTTTTAAATACTTATCCCTTCTTAAAAGGGAGCAGCCTCTCAAGTTATTATCTCCTCTCATGTACAAAACCTAAACCCCATTAAACAAAACTTTCAACCAAACTTTTGAATATCTAAATCAAGTTTTCTCAAGAACAACCAAGAAGGTGTCATCACTATTTTCGCGAGAGGAACACAACCTTGTAGTCAGATTTACAAGGAGACTTCTTTATAGGCATGAATATTTTTAATTTTCTCCTTTAGTATTATACGTTTTAAATGTTATCTAAACACTCATAATTATTATTTTCTTAAAATATCTTAGAGAAACTAACTAAGTAAAGTGAAACTTAAATTGGGACTGTTTTCATTCATTCTTTAATATGAAATAAGACTCAAACTTCTTGTATGTTTAAGTTAGAGGTTGGGATTTCGTTAGATTATATGGACATTCACATGTTAAGATAAATCGTTTGAATTTTATAAATGGAATTTGACTCGTAAAATCATGTTATTTATGTGTATCTTGTAGAATAGAAAATTATTGTTGTATGGTCCGATATATTCATGTGTTTGGAAATTTTATAAGTTGTTAAAAATCGAAAGTTTTTATTTAAAACTAAAATTAAACGGATGTATATTGGTTAAATTGGAATGTTGGAATTTAATTGAATGAAATGCTGTTATAGATAAAAAAAAATGCCTTATGTGATTTATTAATTTTATTATTAATTGACACCTCAGGGACAATGGGATTATTCAAATAGTTATCGCTCTTGCCCTATTTTAGGTTTTTTATTAGGTATGGGACTAGTAGGTAGGCCTTAGTTGTTGGTAATTATTTCTAGGTGTGGGACTAGTTAGTATTGGTTTTATGGTTGGATAATTTCGGGGTGGGGCTGAATTGTAAGTATTTTCCATTGGATTATTAGCCTAGGTGCGAGGCTAGGCAGTAGTTATTGGTAGGTATTCCTACTAAATGATATATTACGGGATACCAGTGTTTTGGAGACCTCTAGATATGGGACTAGGGGGGTTTAAGGATTTATGGTCGATAAAAAGGTGAGGTTGATCGAAAATAATGACAATTTGAGAAAATTGATAATTAATGCCTAAGAACGGGTATTAAATGAATTTGCATAGTGAGTATATGTAGGATAACAGAATACAAGCTAACTGGCTATAGTGACCCAGGTGTGTGTGGCATCTCGAGTATGTGCAGGGATGACATAATACGGGCTAACTGGCTATAAAGATGTGCCGGGCGTAGAACCTCAAGAGTATGTGCAGTGCTAACGAAATTAGGTAAACTAGTTATAGTGAGGGGAATGTGTGTGGTGTAGAACTTAAGAGGGCCAGGAGTATGTGCATGACTTGAAATAGGGTGAACTAGATATACTTGTGTCGCAGAAATTAGTTGGATTTAGTTAATTAAATAACATTATGGGATCTAGTGTTATGTTAAAATATCATAATTGGATTTCCACATCGGGGTGGCTTAGTGATATGGATAGATAGTGATGGTTTATTTTACTCGCATTGTATATATATAACGTTTAAATTAAATGTAACAACCCGTATTTTTAATTATTATTATTATATTATGATTAATTAAATTAAAAATGAGAAATTAACACAGTTTAAAATAAATATTAATCAGCGGGACAATGGTTAATATTTATTTATAATAATTATATTAAGTATTACTCAGTGAATGAGTAATAAATTAGTAGGAATGTATTACGATTGTCGTGAGTGAGAAATACTAAAGTTATGGTAATTGAGTTAGGACGCGCTTGTCAGTCGTGTCGGGACTTATATTTATAAAACAAAATGTGATTTATTTATGGGTCCTCCAAATGATCATTTAGAGTGCGTCAATGTTTTCGGAAGGGTCTAAATAGTCAAGAAATGTACTCAGAGGTTTGGATTGGGTCACGGGGCATTTTTAGGCCAAATCGGCACCCTGAAGGGGTATTTTGGTCTTTTGGATTTTTCAAGAAAATGGACCTACTAGTTTTCTAGAGTTATATCATCAGGCCGGATGAGGGTGATAGGGTTAGAAGTTACAAAATCTAAGATAGTCCACTAGAGGAGGAAGGAGGGGAGTTTTAAAGCTTCGCACACCATATTTGCACCAACACCAGCACCGGAGTGTAGATCGGGAGGAGAAGAAGGCAACCCCATAACCAAGCCTCTTAGTCCCGTGGTATAAGGCTTCCACTAGGACAGTCTTAGGAGTGCATTGGGTTTGGTCCCCAGTTCGATCGCCGGTACTGTCAAAATAACGCTTGGCCTGTGGAAGCCATGAACCGCGAATGGGGATTAGTCAAGGTGCTGTAAGATGGCCCAGACACCTCATGGTATGCTACCAAAAAAAAGAAGGCAACCCCACTACTTTTTTGCAGAAAATCAAACTTAAAATTTTAGGAAATTTTCTATCTTTCTAAATTTGAGTGAATATACTATCCATGTTAGACTAAGGTTGAATAATACTCATGAATAAATGATTTTTGACTTTGAATTAGAGATTTAAATGATGATCTTGGGTAGGAATTGCATGTAGATTGAATCCCTATGAGAATAGAAAATAAAACCAGAACATATTAGATGATAATAATAGGATAAATTTGGGCTTTGTTCATGTTTTCGAATAAAAAGAGTAACCTAGGGTTTTGGAGTTAAATTGAAGGATGGCTGCGATTTAAATGACCTTCCTTGATGTTTTGACGTTTTGATTATGTTAGAAATCCATTATACATGTTATTATAGTGGTTAGTATGATTGGTTATGAGTTTGAGAATGAATTATGGATGTTTGAAGGGTTGAAATTTGTGAAAACCGTAAGAGTTAAAAGGAAGGAGGCGACTTCTATATTTTCGAATCCATTTGGCCATTGGGTAAATCGATTCAATTTCTCAAATTTTGATAATATTACCTTATTTAAGACTTGAACTTGTAAACGATGATGGGGGGAAATTTTGGGATACTTCTAAAATATTGCGATAGACATTTTGATTACCAGTAAGCTACTGGTAGGATTGGGACTTAGTTTTAACTGTGAAAAATTAATGCTAATATTAATCGACATAAATTGTAATGTAATGAATTTAGGATAATAAGAATGAGTTACGTTGACGGTGAGAAAACCTATGACTTAAACTAGTAGAGTGTGAGCGAATTATCTACTAAAATACTGTAAAGGATAATTGGCACACTTTAAGTAGTGGGGAATGCTCGGAGATATATGGTGATGAGTATAATGATAACTTAATAATACATAGGATATTCGAGAGTTATAAATACTACATATGAGACATATATTATAGGTTGCACATATACCTATATTGATGATATATATATGTGGGTTGTGTGAATACCTATTATGTGATCTCTTATGTGTGTGAACATACCTAGGTTACCTACTATCATGGGAGGTTCCGCGCCATGGACAGTCTTATCATGATGAGCTATTGGGGAGATTTTGGACTTGTGCCTCAGAACATAGAACTTAAGGATTGAGAACTACTTATGTGTATGATAGTCTGACCTGCCATTTGGTTGCGTTAGGTGTGTGCGTAGCCCAAAGAGTTATAACTATGTTCGCCTCCAAATTGTGTTAATTGGGAATGAAAGGTTCAAGAGTGATTTCGAACCAGAAGTCCTTTACTTGATACGTGATGTACCAGGACTCGATAGCAGAGTATGCACCCATCGTAGGTCTCGACCTAGGGTTATCACATTCGTATATCTTACAAGGGTGTTGTATATATATGTGTAATTTATTCTACTACATGGGCATTAGTAGATAAGATAGATAGTGATATCTAAAATAATCTAAGCACGTGGAAACTTAATACTTATTTGGTCAAACTAGTTAGGAGGGGTAGTATAACTAGGTTGGTTTATGAAAATACATTAGACATTCACAATAGTTGAGAAGTGAGGATCTCAAGTGACAGCACATGAAGTTAACATGTATATAATATTTTCTCTTATTGCATTTTAAATACTTGCTAAATATTTTCAAACAGTATTCTTGGCCTCTAACCCATTGCAAATATATTTTTGTGAAACCCTTTTAGGTACCCAACCACAGGGACACCAAGCGTAGGAGTCCATTCAAATTTAACGCATTACAGCTAGTGTGGACATTGAAGGACCTCAGTAGTAGACTCTTCAACCTTTATCAGTTCAATTTTGTCATTTAGTTATCTGAATCGGGCATGTTGTCAATCTTTAGCTAGTGGTCATTTCAGAGATCTTGCACTTCTATTTTATATATAGTTGTTGGATTTTGTGTTAGTTATGGACTACTATTTGTAGACTTCAGTATGGAGTGTTTATTCCAGTCACAATTATATTTTCAGTTGTTTTATTATTTATTATGTTGTTTACTGGAATGGTGAATGTGTCTATTGGTTTAAATTATTGCATGTTAATAAAAAGATTAACATTTTGACATCGGGACATCAGGCTATTAGTAATATAATTGTGTTTCGACAGTGATGCTAAGAAAGAAACCATTAATGATTACTATTTAATTTAATAATGGATTGATCATCCAACATTAGAATAGGCGGGGTGTCACATTAAAAGGATCTATTATGATGTCTATTGTGTAGAATGTTATTGTATGGGTTTATGGACCCTAATTTGGAGGAGAAGCTCGCATTCATGCGGTGGGCTCTAACCCATTGAATTGACTAACATTTCAGTTATAGTTGCGAGGGTAGTTGTATAGGATGTATTGGCGATGTTTGGAGCCCAGTTGGAGATTTAATTTATCTGCTATAGTAGCTTAGATTTACTTTGCATTCCATAAATTTATTTTGAGACAATTGTTGACGCCACTAAAAGTTGGTCAGGAAGTAAATCTATTCCTAAAAATGGCAACTAAGGTTGGTTAGGAAGTAAATCTATTCCCGAAAACACCAACTAAGGTTGGTCGGGAAGTAAATCTATTCCTAAAAATGCCAACTACGGTTGGTTGGGAAGTAAATCTATTCCCAAAAATGCCAACTAAGGTTGGTTGGGAAGTAAATCTATTCCCAAAAATGTCAACTTAGGTTGGTCGGAAATAAGAAGTTGTCAACTACAGTTGGTCTTCAATCTAATTAGTACAAGTTTATGGTGGACTTCGAAACATTTTCATACAACTTCTTCTTCAATGTTGGTCGGGATAGTAGTAGTAAAGATCTCAGTGTTGTAGATGCTGAATTTGACTTCTGAACTTCAATAGTATGTGCATAATAACTCCTGAATACGCCTCCTGAACTTCAATATACCTCCTGAACTTTAATATTCCTCCTGAACTTCAATATACCTCCTAAACTTTAATAGCCACCTGAACTAATTCTCAAGCAAGAAAAAACAACTTCTGAATGATAATTAGTCGGGTCCCCGACTATGTAAGCTTATGGAGTTGAATTTGGTGCTCGACTGTATGATGTTATGAGAATGTGCCACCGAATGAAAAAATGAATTTTTAATAGAAGCCCCCAAGTGTGGAATGTGAACTTTGAATGCTTTTTGCTTGATCGCTTTCACATACTCATAAAATGTTTCCGACCAACTGTAGTTGACAGCTTCTTATTTCTGACCAACCTGAGTTGGTGGATTTTTTCTTCCCAACCAATCTTAGTTGGCACTTTTTGGAAATATTTTTTCTTCCCAAACAACCTTAGTTGGCATTTTTTAGAATAGTTTATCTTCCTAACCAACCTTAGTTGGCATTTGTAGGAATAGTTTTACTTCCTAGCCAACCTTAGTTGGCATTTTTGACAATAGTTTTTCTTCCTAACCAACTTTAGTTGGCATTTTTAGGAATAGTTTTACTTCCCAACCAACCTTAGTTGGCATTTTTAGGAATAGTTTTACTTCCCAACCAACCTTAGTTGGCATTTTTGAGAATAGTTTTTCTTCCTAACCAACCTTAGTTGGCATTTTTAGGAATAGTTTTACTTCCCAACCAACCTTAGTTGGCATTTTTTAGAATAGTTTTTCTTCCTAACCAACCTTAGTTGGCATTTTTAGGAATAGTTTTACTTCCCAACCAACCTTAGTTGGCATTTTTTAGAATAGTTTTTCTTCCTAACCAACCTTAGTTGGCATTTTTGAGAATAGTTTTCCCACAGACGGCGCCAATCTGTTGAAGACAGAAAATGGCCACTACCATTTTAGTGGCGTCAACAGCAGATAAATGATGAGGATGAGATTGAAGATGAAGATAAACATTCACATCAAACATATAAGAGACAAAGGCTTTTAAAGTGGTTCAGCTATGAATAAAGCCTACGTCCACTGTTATTTTATTCCCCGCGGTTTACAATATCATGATCATATCAAGATTCAGGGCACAAATTTGATATGTTGGCCCCTCGTTCATCACATCACATGGTTTCTTTGTCGAAATCACATGATCTAGTGGATTAGACGAGTATTCATTTAATTAACATTCTTAATGCTTAGATTTTACATCGAATGTTATTTTTCTTATCTAAGGATTCGAGATATTCTGGTCAGCCATCCATATTGTGGGTCGGCATCATCTTGGTCCATCTTTTATTAAAGGGAAGCTTAACCAGACCATTTTTATTTATCGGAGATAAGATGTGAAGATCCATCAGCAACGTTGAAATAATTTTTTCCAACTACGAGGTATCTTATTATTGGTCTGAGACTCATATTGTAGCTCGGTGGAACCAATTGCAGGTCGACGATCATCTACTTCTTGATCGGCGACATCTCAGCCTTGTTCGGAGGGTTCAATTTACTGGTCAGCAACTATCCAACCATCCAACTCTTGGTTGGCGACATCTGATGTTTTTCGGTGACCATCCAACAGCTGGTCTGCAATATCAATGCACCATTTTTGTTGATCGGCGAAATCGCTCTGCTGGTCGGGGACCATTTGCTTCATGGTCGGTACTATATATTCTATAACCTGAGACACTCCCAAATGTTTGTCGGCAACATCCATGCCGTTGGTCGGCAACAGTAGAATCTTGGGGTATTAAAAAATGCGGAGCACCCCAGATATTTCTTTAAACACGAGTTCGTCTTGGGGGTAAACAGGGGGCTTAAGTTTTTTTTAAGAACTTGTGATCACCCAAAAAAATATTTTTATGGAGAATATCTAATAAAAAATTGTCTTTCTCACACACATTTGGCACAAAACATATTATTTTATATTTTGAAATTTTTATTGCCTTATGCTGATACACATCACATATTGTTTGGATGAATAATTATTCTCATGAAAATAATTATTTGTTCTAGTCTAGACAGGTGCTCGTGCAACTTATTAAGATTTCATAGGGATGATATTCAATCCCGAAGAAAGCTCAGCCACAATCTTAAACCTCTAGAAATTATTATTGCTCGACATCAGGCAATTTTGCCTCGACATATCAGCCAACATATATTATTTCATTTTTTGAAATTAATATGTTATTTCTCAAGCATATACACATCATATATTGATTGGATGAGTAAATAATTCTCATGATTAATCAATTCAGCCTACACATATGGTATAGCAAGATATTAATTTTTACAGGTACAAGACTCAACGCCGACGAATGCTCGGAAACAATGTGGAAACTATTATCATTTCACCTCAGCGAGGCATTATATATTTTATTATTACTCGGAGATATCGGCTCAAGCAAAAATTATTCTATATACCTTGGGATTCATATTGTATATTCAACCTCGAGGAAGAACTATAACAGTTATTATATTTCACCCCCAACGGATAGTTGGTCGGGGTAATTCTTATTTATATTCAGCATGGAGCTCGGAAAATTTCTTCTCTCTATACATATTGATCTCCGAGGAAGTACTGTAACAGTTATTATATTTCACCCCCAACGGATAGTTGGTCGGAGTAATTCTTATATATATTCAGCATGGACCTCGGAAAATTTCTTCTCTCTATATATATTTAGCTCTGAGGAAGAACTATAACAGTTATTATATTTCACCCCCAACGGATAGTTGGTCAGGGTAATTCTTATTTATATTCATCATGGAGATCAGAAAATTTCTTCTCTCTATATATATTCAGCTCCGAGGAGGTCTCCAGCATTTATTATATCTTATTCCCAACAATCTGTTGGTCAGCTCCGAGGAGGTCTCCATCATTTATTATCAAAAATATATTCCCAAAAATGCCAACTAAGGTTGGTTGGGAAGAAAAACTATTCCTAAAAATGCCAACTAAGGTTGGTTAGGAAGCAAATCTATTCCTAAAAATTCCAACTAAGGTTTGTTAGGAAGTAAATCTATTCCTAAAAATGCCAACTAAGCTTGGTTAGGAAGTAAATCTATTTCTAAAAATTCCAAATAAGGTTGGTTAGGAAGTAAATCTATTCCTAAAAATGCCAACTAAGGTTGATTAGGAAGTAAATCTATTCCTAAAAATGCCAACTAAGGTTTGGTTAGGAAGTAAAACTATTCTAAAAAATGCCAACTAAGGTTGGTTGGGAAGTAAAACTATTCCTAAAAATGCCAACTAAGGTTGGTTAGGAAGAAAAACTATTCCTAAAAATGCCAAATAAGGTTGGTTAGGAAGAAAAATATTTCCCAAAAATGCCAACTAAGGTTGGTTGGGAAGAAAAAATCCACCAACTCAGGTTGGTCGGAAATAAGAAGCTGTCAACTACAGTTGGTCGAAAATATTTTATGAGTATGTGAAAGTGATCAAGAAAAAAACATTCAAGGTTCACATTCCACACTTGGGGGCTTCTATTACAGATATATTTGTTCATTCGGTGGCACATTATTATAACATCATGCAGTCGAGCATCAAATTCAACTCCACAAACTCACACGGTCGGGGCCCCGACCAATCATCATTCAGGAGTTGTTTTTCTTGGTCGTGAATTATTTTTGATATTGAAGTTTAGGAGGTATATTGTAGTTCAGGAGGATATTGAAGTTCAGGAGGAATATTGAAGTTCAGGAGGTATATTGAAAATTCAGGAGGCGTATTCAGAAGTTCAGGAGGTGCATTCAGAAGTTCAGGAGGCATATTCAGGAGTTATTATGCACATACTATTGAAGTTCAGAAGTCAAATTTAGCACCTACAGCACTGAGATCTTTACTACTACTATCCCGAACAATATTGAAGAAGAAGTTGTATGAAAATGTTTCGAAGTCCACCACTAGCTTGGTACAAATCAGATTGAAGAGTTGGGTTCAAAAGCTAGTATATTACTCGACAAAGTATTCAGAGGATCATAAATCAGAAGAATCAAGCACGTGAAGTTAGCACTCAGTTGCTCGGCACAGGAGGCAGTTGGTCGGCTAGCAAACCAATCAACATACTTGATGATTATGACAAGCTACAAGCTGCATACTATGGCATGGATGCATCCAAATTCCCAGGGGTGATACATAGCACACGGAGTTCCTCTAAAGACAGATTAGCAACCATCAATCAGCCTGCATCATATGTCGACCAGGAGATAATGCACTTTATGTTGAACAAATCAAGAAGGTAGATCAAGAATTTCACGAGCACCGAGCAACACTGCAGAATAAATACTCCATCCTTTCAAGTAAACCATCAAGCATGGAGCATTGGGGGCTTCTGTTAATGAAAAAATTCTCCATCTACGAGGACCAATCAGAAAAGGACACATGTCATCCTACGTGGTAATATTCGACACCTGAGGAGAGTTGGTCAGCATCCGAGGAAAGTTGGTCAGTACCTGAGGAGAATTAGTCGGCACCCGAGGAGAGTTTGGTCGGCACCCGAGGAGAGTTAGTCGGCACCCGTGGAGAGTTGTTCGGCATACCAACCAGGAATATCAAAGGATAACTATGCATTTAATGTGCATTAATGAAGATGACAGCGCATTTAATGAGCCTTAATGTACATTTATACTAGATGACAACACATAGCATACCAAGCCGTTCAACAATTAGATTCGTTGAAAGTAGACATAAATGTCTACATACAATGAATCTCTTTATCTCCCATCACTATAAATACATGTATCCCCTTAGCCAAAAGGAGGAGATCCGGGAGAACCTAGAAACACCATACACAAGATACACATCCTTTCTCTCTCTACACCTTATGGTGCTATTTTAAACCCCTGGGAATAAAATAACAGTGGATGTAGGCTTTATTCATAGCCAAACCACTTTAAAAACCTTTGTCTCTTATATGTTTGATGTGAATGTTTATCTTCATCTTCAATCTCATCCTCATCATTTATCTGCTATTGACGCCACTAAAATGACAGTGGCAATTTTCTGTCTTCAACAGATTGGCGCCGTCTGTGGGAATGTGTTACAAGCATGTTCTCCATCAAAAGCTAAGTTTTTATTATCTCTACGTATAATCAATTATACATACATCTTTTGATTCAATCATGATTTTTATGTTTATATACATAAATTAATTGTCCAATTTTTATCTGCAAAATATTGCATATCATGATTTTAAAATCATAACTGTTAGATTAATTCTTATTTAGAAATCTGAAAAATAGTGGATTTCGTAAATCATAACTATTTGATTGATTCTCAAGTTTCAAATTTATATCATGGAGTAAATATTTTAAATGATTACATATACCAATATATATGACGATGAAAAGATTTGATGATTTTCATTGTTGATTTTGAAATAATTTTTGAAAGATCTTTGATGACTATTCAAATTCCCATTATATTTTTAATCAGAGAATGGGAAAAGGTTAAAGAAAATGAAAAGTTTCCATCGGGTGTCGATCAACTCTCCTTGGGTGTCGAATATTACCACGTAGGATGACATGTGTCCTTTTCTGATTGGTCCTCGTAGATGGAGAATTTTTGCATTAACAGAAGCTCCCAATGCTCCATGCTTGATGGTTTACTTGAAAGGATGGAGTATTTATTCTGCAGTGTTGCTCGGTGCTCGTGAAATTCTTGATCTACCTTCTTGATTTGTTCAACATAAAGTGCATTCTCTCCTGGTCGACATATAATGCAGGCTGATTGATGGTTGCTAATCTTTCTTTAGAGGAACTCCGTGTGCTATGTATCACCCCTGGGAATTTAGATGCATCCATGCCATAGTATGCAGCTTGTAGCTTGTCATAATCTTCAAGTATGTTGATTGGTTTGCTAGCCGACCAACTGCCTCCTGTGCTAAGCAACTGAGTGCTAACTTCACGTGCTTGATTCTTCTGATTTATGATCCTATGAATACTTTGTCGAGTAACATACTAGCTTTTGAACCCAACTCTTCAATCTGATTAGTACCAAGCTAGTGGTGGACTTCGAAACATTTTCATACAACTTCTTCTTCAATGTTGGTCGGGACAGTAGTCGTAAAGATCTCAGTGCTGCAGATGCTGAATTTGACTTCTGAACTTCAATATACCTCCTGAATTTCAATAGCCTCCTGTACTTCAATATACCTCCTGAACTTCAATATCAAAAATGATTCATGAGCAAGAAAAACAACTCCTGAATGATAATTAGTCAGGGCCCCGATCGTGTGAGTTTGTGGAGTTGAATTTGATGCTCGACTGCATGATGTTATAAGAATGTGCCACCGAATGAACAAATATATCTGTAATAGAAGCCCCCAGGTGTGGAATGTGAACTTTGAATGTTTTTTTCTTGATCGCTTTCACATACTCATAAAATATTTCCGACCAACTGTAGTTGACAGCTTCTTATTTCCGACCAACCTAAGTTGACATTTTTGGGAATAGATTTACTTCCCAACCAACCTTAGTTGGCATTTTTGGGAATAGATTTACTTCCCAACCAATCTTAGTTTGCATTTTTGGGAATAGATTTACTTCCTAACCAACCTTAGTTGGCATTTTTGGGAATAGATTTACTTCCTAACCAACCTTTGTTGGCATTTTTAGGAATAGATTTACTTCCTAACCAACCTTAGTTGGCATTTTTAGGAATAGATTTACTTCCCAACCAACCTTAGTTGGCATTTTTTAGAATTGTTTTTCTTCCTAACCAACCTTAGTTGGCATTTTTAGGAATAGTTGTACTTCCCAACCAACCTTAGTTGGCATTTTTTAGAATAGTTTTTCTTCCTAACCAACCTTAGTTGGCATTTTTAGGAATAGTTTTTCTTCCTAACCAACCTTAGTTGGCATTTTTGAGAAATGTTTTTGATAATAAATGATGGAGACTTCCTCGGAGCTGACCAACAGATTGTTGGGAATAAGATATAATAAATGCTGGAGACCTCCTCGAAGCTGAATATATATATATAGAGAAGAAATTTTCCGAGCTCCATGCTGAATATAAATAAGAATTACCCCGAACAACTATCCGTTAGGGGTGAAATATAATAACTGTTATAGTTCTTCCTCGGAGCTGAATATATATAGAGAGAAGAAATTTTCCGAGCTCCATGCTGAATATAAATAAGAATTACCCCGACCAACTATCCGTTGGGGGTGAAATATAATAACTGTTATAGTTCTTCCTCGGAGCTTAATATGAATATCTCGCCGAGTTCCGTGTTGATATGAATATACAATATGAATCCCAAGGGATATATAGAATAATTTGTGCTTGAGCCGATATCTGGTCCTGAATATAAATAAGAATTTCCCCGACCAATTATCCGTTGGGGGTGAAATGTAATAACTGTTTAGCTTTTCCTCAGAGCTGAATATGATAATAAGTAATTCGCCGAGCTCCATGATGAGATGAATATAGAATATGAATGTGAACGGATATATAGAATAATTCGTGCTTGACCTTAGATCAGAGCAATAAAATATATAGTTCCTTGCTGAGGTGAAATTTCATAATGCTGAGCAATGATAATAGTTTCCAGAAGTTTAAAATTGTTTCCGAGCATTCGTTGGAGTTGAATCTTGTACCTGTAAAAATTAATAACTTGCCCTACCATATGTGTAGGCTGAATTGATTAGTCATGAGAATGATTTACTCATACAATCAATATATGATATGTATATGCTTGAGAAATAAAAATATTAATTTCAAAAAATGAAATAATATATGTTGGCTGATATGTCGAGGCAAAATTGCCTGATGTCGAGAAATAATAGTTTCCAGAGGTTTAAAATTGTGGCTGAGCTTTCGTCGGGATTGAATCTCGTCCCTATGAAATTTTAATAAGCTGTCCGAGCACCTGTCGAGACTAGATCAAACAATTATTGTCATGAGAATAATTATTCAACCAAACAATATGTGATGTGTATCAGCATAAGGCAATAAAAATTTCAAAATATGAAATAATATGTTTTGTGCCAAATGTGTGTGAGATGGACAAATTTTTATTAGATATGTGCCATAAATAAGACGTAGAGTTTTTTGTAAAGTTATTTAATCTCCAACAACTAATCAGGTATAAGTTGACGTTTGAAAATTATTTATCACTTGGTTTTAAATATATATATATATATATATATATATTTTTTTTTTTGTGATCACAAGTTTTTTAAAAAAAAACTTAAGCCCCCGGTTTAACACCAAGTTGAACTCGTGTTTAAAGAAATATCTGTGGTGCTCCGCATTTTTTAATACCCCAAGATTCTACTGTTGCCGACCAACTGCATGGGTGTTTCCAACCAACATTTGGGTATGTCTCAGGCTGTAGAATATATAGTGCCAACCAAGAAGCAAATGATCCCCGACCAACAGAGCAATTTCGTCGATCAACAAAAATGGTGCATTGATATTGCAGACCAGCTGTTGGATGGTCATTGAACAACATCAGATGTCGCCAACCAAGAGTTGGATGGTTGAATAGTTGCTGACTAGTAAATTGAACCCTCCGAAACAAGGCTGAGATGTCGCCGATCAAGAAGTAGATGATCGTCGACCTGCAATTGGTTCCACCGAGCTACAATATGAGTCT
The DNA here is from genome assembly GCA_949130495.1 of Sambucus nigra. NCBI lineage: Eukaryota > Viridiplantae > Streptophyta > Magnoliopsida > Dipsacales > Adoxaceae > Sambucus > Sambucus nigra. Next base: position 341,759,002 of record OX422207.1, on the reverse strand, counting down.
CCGACCAACAATAAGATACCTCGTAGTTGGATAAAATTATTTGAACGTTGCTGATGGATCTTCACATCTTATCTCCGACAAATAAAAATGGTCTGGTTAAGCTTCCCTTTAATAAAAGATGGCCTAAGATGATGCCGACCAACAATATGGATGGCTGACCAGAATATCTCGAATCCTTAGATAAGAAAAATAACATTCGATGTAAAATCTAAGCATTAAGAATGTTAATTAAATGAATAGTCATCTAATCCACTAGATCGTGTGATTTCGACAAAGAAACCCTGTGATGTGATGAACGAGGGGCCAACATATCAAATTTGTGCCCAGAATCTTGACATGATCATGATTGTTTTACTGATCCTTTTTTACAAGAGGTGGGTAATGATTTTTCTAGTGAGAGAAAATTATTTTTTATATTGATCCCTTCCTATTCCCTATTTGAAGAGATACAAATATGCTGAATGATCGAAGTTATTAACAAATTTATATAAAAAATTGATCAATGAGACTTTATTGACATAGATGGAAGATGAACCAAATTAAGTATATAGTTCATAAAAATGAAATCAAAGAGACTCAAACTTAAAGAGAGAGAAAGTAGATACAGGTCATGATTTCCATGAGGAAACTTTTCATTGTCTTTAACCTTTTCCCATTCTCTGATTAAAAATATAATGGGATCTTGAATAGTCATCAAAGATCTTTCAAAAATTAAAAAAAAAATGAAAATGATCAAATCTTATCATCATCGTATATATTGGTATATGTAATCATTTAAAATATTTATTCCATGATATAAAATTGAAACTTGAGAATCAAGTAAAAAGTTATGATTTATGAAATCCACTATTTTTCAGATTTCTAAATAAGAATTAATCTAACAGTTATGATTTAAAAATCATGATATGCAATATTTTGCAGATAAAAATTGGACAATTAATTTATTTATATAAACATAAAAATCATGATTGAATCAAAAGATGTATGTATAATTTATTATACGTAGAGAAAATAAAAACTTAGCTTTTGATGGAGAACAATGCTTGTAACACGTTCCCACAGACGACGTCAATCTGTTGAAGACAGAAAATGGCCACTGTCATTTTAGTGGCGTCAACAGCAGATAAATGATGAGGATGATATTGAAGATGAAGATAAACATTCACATCAAACATATAAGAGACAAAGGTTTTTAAAGTGGTTCGGCTATGAATAAAGCCTACGTCCACTGTTATTTTATTCCCAGGGGTTTACAATAGCACCATAGGGTGTAGAGAGAGAAAAGAGGTGTATCTTGTGTATAGTGTTTCTAGGTTATCTCCCGGGTCTCCCCTTTGGCTAAGGGAATACATGTATTTATAGTGATGGGAGATAAAGAGATTCATTGTATGTAGACATTTATGTCTACATTCAATGAATCTAATTGTTGAATTGATTGGTATGCTATGTGTTGTCATCTATTAATACAGTATAAATGTACATTAATGCTCATTAAATGCGCTCTCATCTTCATTAATGCACATTAAATGCATAGTTATCCTTTGATCTTCCTGGTTGGTATGTCGAATATCTCTCCTCAGGTGCCGACCAACTCTCCTCGGGTGTCGACTAACTCTCCTCGGGTACCGACCAACTCTCCTCGGGTGTCGATCAACTCTCCTCGGGTGTCGAATATTTCCATGTAGGATGCCATGTGTCCTTTTCTGATTGGTCCTCATAGATGGAGAATTTTTGTGTCAACAACAATTATTTATGTATTTTCGACGGGCCATTCGGTTCCACGGTTGTTTATGAATTTCAGTTAGAGATTTGTAAAGGGATTGTTTATTTGATATTATTTTCTAAAATTTGAGTTGAATTTATTTTAGAGATAGTATGGTGATGGGTTTTAATATTTCAAGAATGGTTATATTTATTGGAAATTTAAGGATATCATGTTAAATATCTCATATTTCTATCACATGCTAAGAATGGTATTTAATTTAGTAACGTTCGGCATATTCAGGTGGCACTGGTGCCAGAATGAATGGGGTTTTATAGCATACCTAAGTCCTATAATGTGGTAACATGCGGTACTTCATGATCAATTAACATTAATTCCACAATCCCTCAATCCACTTTGTACCTCCGACAGTGCTATTGCAAGTTGTCTGGTGGAGTTGGTGAGAAGAAGAAAAGTATTCCACCTATTGCTACTAACACAACTCGACTCGCATTGAATTCTCCGTTCGGCATTAAATACACCCCATAACTGATATACTCCACCTGCAAATACATTACAAAAAACACCATGTTCTTCATAGTACCGTCAGACCTCAGAGTTGTCATACAAATAAGAATATTGAGAAATGAGACAGGGGATCGATCTCTAGAATTAAAAGTGATTAAGGGCAATAAGATATCAAACTCACAAGAGTTTTATCACTTCACAGGTGTTTATACTCCATTAAATACTCCAAACTACTCTTCAGATATTATATTCTCAACTTGGACTAGTTCCGTTATTGTTTTAGTTTTTTAACTTGTTGGTCCCTATATTAGAACTCACGAATCCTTAGAGAAGTCATTCAATTATTCTTAAGGTACTTTGGACTAATGACAAAGGAAGCCAGACTACATACTCCCTTGACCAAATATCAAGTGGTCTCTAATATTATAATACTTAACTACATTATAATAAACATGCATACACCTTTATACAGTGGATGTAAGACCACCTCATGAGATCCGAATCACTTTAAACCATTTTCTATTCTTTGACACTTAACTCATATTACCCATCTAAGGTCCAGAGGGGAGAACATACGAGTTTAAAGTCATTTACAATTTTAACACTCATGAGTTTGTTGCCATTTGTGGGAACCGACAAATTCCAATTTTCTCAAAACTACATCTTGCTCCCTCTAATATATCAATCAACACCATTATGACTCACCTTACCAGAGGAGAATAAGTTCAACAAAAACATCTCCCTTAGAATTACCAAGAATAGAATTACCAAATGTGTACACTTTGGATCCCCATGGAAAAAATAAAGAGCAACGGGGAAATCCTGTTGAGGCTTTGATCACCATAAACATCGATGCAAAGGATATAACCTGATAAAACCCACGCAAACCCTTAACCTTACAAAGGCTCAAACCTCTTCAAACACCATTGGGAAAGGGAAGAGTCTCCCCATATAACCTTGGTGTAATACCCCGTATTTTTAAATGACTTTTAAAATGGGTTATATTTTAAATTAATGGATTAATTAGATTTTATTATTAATTAATTCATTCGGGTTTATCCAGACGGTGGATATTATTATGGATGATTCTGAATATTACTTAAAGATATTTAGGTAATATATGAAATGTGATGTCATTTATATGACTGTATGATATAAATTCGGTAATTTATATTTTTAGTCAGACGCGGTATGGGACGTGTCGGGACTAGTTTATTAAATTAAAAAAGGAAATTTATTTTCTATTGATCTAATAGTCATTTTGACTGAGTCTTTGCGTCCGGAAGGTTCGAAATAGTCAGAAAAGTCTATTTGGATGTCAATTTTGAATCTCGGGTCATTTGGGAATGAATAGACAACCCGAAAGGGCATTTTGGTCATTTTTCTAGGGGGAATGAATAGTGATTCGGATTTGGCACTATTATAAGAGTTGGTAGATTAAGTGTATGGGAGTTATTCATCTCCTCTTCACAAATAAGAGCATCCATCTTCCTAGAGAGAGTGTGAGAGTGCTTGGGAAAGGAAAAGTCACTTGGGAAGGAGAAGAACAAGAACCAAGGTTCACCACCACCAACCACCACCGGAGTTTAACCGGAGAAGGGACAGCCAACTGAGTTATACTACACCAAAGGATCAGACCTACAAGAAAGGCAAATGTTTGATAATGGCAAATTAAGTTTGTATATTTTCCATGATAGAATTATATGAAAAGAGAAGATTATTATTGTTTGGAAGAAATAATGGAGTATTAAATGGATTTCTGGAAAACTGAAATGATATAGGAAGTTAACTCATGTTTTAGGATGTTAATAATCCACGAAATTAGTCATGAATCTGTTGAAGAAAGTATGAAAACCATTGATATGTTCTTGAAGATGTTATGATAATAAATTTCTGGAAATAAGGAGATAAACATGCTTTTTAATCCAATCCTTTGATGATTCTAGGATGTTTAGAGTATTGGAAATCGTTCATATATGTTGATATATCATGTAATAAAGATTATAAGTCATTTGGGATGTTTAGATGAAGGTTTAAATGATCAAAAGTTGCTAAACCCGTAGTTGCAGAAAATGCAGAAAATCAGGCCTGGACCTGAGGGATCGATCGATCGACCCTTACCTTCGATCGATCGACCTCCCCAGTTTATGTAAAGTTGTTTCTTTTTAATTATTGATTCTTATCCCAAACCTTTTGTGGATCTTTGGTGATTATTATTTGGAGATTATGGGACCTAGAAAATACCAGTAAACCCTTGATAAGATGTGAATTAAATTTGATGAGGATTCGAGTGATTTAAATGATGGAAATTATATTGAATGGAATTTCGGTTACTAGATTCATTTGTTAAATTCTAAATGGAGACGTATGAGGATTAAAGATAGGACCAGTAGGTGTGATTGAATATAACACCTGGGTATCCTTAAGTTTATAAGAGGGTTAATCCTAAGTGAAAGAATATGTGTTTATAAGAGATTTGAAACTATCGGTTTTAACCGTAATTAAAAAGGAGAACTAAACTCGTAGTAGTTCGGGAGAAATAAGGTTATGGACCAGTAGGATATTAGTGACTTCTTACTGAATATATGTTGAGGAAAATCTTATTTGAATCTTTTACATTGAGAGAGGGTAGCCTTAGGGTATGAGGTTATCCCAATCACGTATTTAAAGTTGACAAACCTCCTCGCTCGACAAAGTTAAGTTGTAGTGTAATGGAGGGGTTCCTTGTTTGGATTTCGCTTTGCGAGACGCTCCACGCATGAACCTTAACGACGTCGGGAGTGGAGTGATGTTAGGATTCGAGAATAATTAAATTATAAGAGTGTAGTGGTATGGCTCCTAGATAGAAATGGGAGATTGGAACACATTTGGTTGAAAGTAGATATGAGGTTATCCCGATCGCATAGTTGAAGTTGTCGGACCTCCTCGATCGACAAAGTTAAGTAGTAGTGTATTGGAGGGGTTCCTTGTTTGGATTTCTCTTTGCGAGACGCTCCGCGCATGAACCTTAACGACGTCGGTAGTGGAGAGATGTTATAGGATGCGAGGATAATTAAATTATGAAGTAAAGATATGATATTTTAATACGTGGAATTTAAAAGAAATATAATGCTACGTATGGGAAATATCTTAGGGTTGTGATAATTACCTTATTGATATTGTATTATAGGTATGATAATACCTATTTGATTGATTGATGATTTATGTGGATGACATACCTAGCTTACTTGCTATCGGTGGGAGGTTTGCGCGTGAGGGAAATCATATCCTGATGAATCCATGGGATCTTTGATTTGTCGCTCGAGGACATAGGACTATGAAAGACTTATCGGGGAGTTGATAAGTCCGCTGACTGTGGGTACGTAGGTATGTGTGTGACCCATGGATACGAGAACTATGTTCGCCTCCAATTTGTTTGTTGTTTGTGGTTCATGGAATCTTACCAAACCTGTAGTCCACTATTCAGCGACATGCGATGATGGGACATGATAGCAGAGTAATGCATTTGCACCACAGCTGTGACTCGGGGTGCCGTATTATATATGAATATATATATATAATGGATTAAATGATTGTATGGATATATATTGTGGTTAAATCTATCTACGGTGATAATTGCAGATAACGGTGAATAGAGTAAGATTATGGATTTAAGTTAATAAATGGTTATGCTTATAGAATTGAAAAGCTTAACTCATGTTAATGAGCAACGATTGATATTAATGAGAAATGATTCAGTTTAATGAGCAGCGATTTATATTAATTAGTAATGACTCATGTCAATGAGAAACGATTCATATTAAAGAGTAATGATCATATAAAGGAGATATGTAAATGAATAATAATGTGACGTATGGTATGGGACATACGGGGATTATGATATGGGAATGGAATTATAATATGGAGACTAGAAAAGAGGAATCATTAACTAAGAGGTTAATAGGAAACGTTAAGTGTGCACCCTAGTTGAGAGGTGATAATTGCAAGTGAGAGTTGGATCTAACATGTACATAATAAATGCTTTATTGCACTTGTTAAATACTTGCTGTTTTTAAAAATACTCTACACATTCGGGCTCTGACCCGCTTCCTTGCATATTTTCTCTTCTATTGTATCTCTATATCAGGTGTCCAGCTACAGGGACGCCAACCATAGTTGATTTTGATGAGCTATGGAGTTATGGAAGTTTTTCTTAGACGCCTATCTTCATTTGATTCACAGTATTCTTAGTTAGGGCATGTCGCCCAAAGGATTTAGTTATCTTTTCTATTGAGGTCAAATTCTATTGTATTCGGGACTTTTAATACATTTAACATTGTTGGGATCATTGTAAATGATTTATATTATTTGGGAATGTTTATTCCAATTTCATTTAAATTCTTTTGTGTTATTTATTGTGTTATCAGTTTTGTAGAATAAATGTGTTGTGTTATCCTTAAAAATAAAAAAAATGGTTTTGTTGAAATTTAAATTTGGAAAGTTTTTAACACCAGCTTATTTGAGTATTGGGTGAGTTGTATATGTTTTCGACAGTGATGCTAAGAATGAGCCAATTGTATATTCTGTTTTAATTTGGTATGGGACTGGCCACCCGGTATTTAATTAGGCGGGGTGTTACAGGTGGTATCAGAGCATCAGGTTCTAGTGTCCTTTAGGATCTGTACGGTTTACTGTGTTTTCAGCTTAGCGTTCTTTGATGTAGAGCCCTATGTTTAGGATTGTTGATCTCTTTGGTAAGATTCCGTATATATCAGTGAATCTTATTTTCGTTCGGGAGTGATCGAACAAAGAAGCATGGAAGATGAGGGCCATTGGATGGATAGTAGGGATCGTACTTAGGAGGTTATGAAGTATGTTCGAGTATGATGACCTTAGTCGAGGTCACCCCTACTATGAAAAAAAAAATTGATGAAGAGTCATCAGTGGAAGTTCTTGAAATGCGTGAATTGTGTATGTTCCCTAATAAAGGCAATATATTGAAAGACTTGGGTATATAGTGGAGTGTGATTTAACTAGAACTGAAAATTTGGGGTAAAATTTTTCTTGACTCATCGAGCAAAGTTATTATATTGGGATTCAACAACCATCACCCGCAGATGAGGGTGTGTTTTCTATCTATGGAATTATGAAGCGTATATTGATTTTGTTATGATTAATATTGTGAGGGAAAAAGGGTTGTTAAACTTAGCCTATAGCACTGTTATATATGTAGACTCACTGAGGGGTGTGGGACACCTTTATATTACATGTTATCACGTGGGTTTGATTTGTATCATGGGATTACTTACCTAGAGCATGTCCGAGTGTGGTTCGACTATCGGCGTGCATTGATTTGTGGTATATGAGAGCATATGTCTGCATCTTGTCTTCTATAAAAGAGTAGATGCGCAGACTCTATTTGAAATCGAAAGAAAACCAAATTTTTATTTAAATCAATAAACCTGATATTTTTTTTATAAACAAAATTTTTATACATTATTGACTAAGGACCTTAGAAGTTTCGATGACCGACTACTTTAGGAAGTAGTGTATCGGGGTGGTTCCTTGTTTGGATTTCGCTTGCGAGACACCCCACGCACGAAACTAATAACCGTGGGGAGTCGAAATAAGTTAGGTCTTTAGTATATAAGGTTATAACCTTTACGAAACTCTTAAAATTGAAAGTGGTACGACAGGGTGTATGGGCGCCCTAGATGATTGTATGGCAGTAATTTTCATAATTGTAAAAGGTAAGTAATTGAGACTTCAGGATTTATTTGTTCACTACGAGAGGATCATTTTTTTTCTAAAGTTTGTCACGAGGACGGTATAAGGAAGATTGGGTAAAGTCTAAATCTGATTTAGTTAAAACTATATGGTGAGGCTTGGTGTATAACCATCGATAGGGACATTGTTAATGTATTGTATGGGCGGTACATCTTAGATTTCTTGCGATGTGAGATTTATACTCGGAGTTGACCTTACCGTTATGACTTATATTCCTGAATTTCGGGACGAAATTCTGTTATAAGAGGGGAAGTATGTAATACCCCGTATTTTTAAATGACTTTTAAAATGGGTTATATTTTAAATTAATGGATTAATTAGATTTTATTATTAATTAATTCATTCGGGTTTATCCAGACGGTGGATATTATTATGGATGATTCTGAATATTACTTAAAGATATTTAGGTAATATATGAAATGTGATGTCATTGATATGACTGTATGATATAAATTCGGTAATTTATATTTTTAGTCAGACGCGGTATGGGACGTGTCGGGATAGTTTATTAAATTAAAAAAGGAAATTTTCTATCGATCTAATAGTCATTTCGACTGCGTCGTTACATCCGGAAGGTTCGAAATAGTCAGAAAAGTCTATTTGGATGTCAATTTTGAATCTCGGGTCATTTGGGAATGAATAGACAACCCGAAAGGGCATTTTGGTCATTTTTCTAGGGGGTGAATAGTGATTCGGATTTGGCACTATTATAAGAGTTGGTAGATTAAGTGCATGGGAGTTATTCATCTCCTCTTCACAAATAAGAGCAGCCATCTTCCTAGAGAGAGTGTGAGAGTGCTTGGGAAAGGAAAAGTCACTTGGGAAGGAGAAGAACAAGAACCAAGGTTCACCACCACCAACCACCACGGGAGTTTGCCCGGAGAAGGGAAAACCAACTGAGTTATACTACACCAAAGGATCAGACCTACAAGAAAGGCAAGTGTTTGATAATGGCAAATTAAGTTTGTATATTGTCCATGTTAGAATTATATGAAAAGAGAGGATTATTATTGTTTGGAAGAAATAATGAAGTATTAAATGGATTTCTGGAAAACTGAAATGATATAGGAAGTTAGCTCATGTTTTAGGATGTTAATAATCCACGAAATTAGTCATGAATCTGTTGAAGAAAGTATGAAAACCATTGATATGTTCTTGAAGATGTTATGATAATAAATTTCTGGAAATAAGGAGATAAACATGCTTTTTAATCCAATCCTTTGATGATTCTAGGGTGTTTAGAGTATTGGAAATCGTTCATATATGTTGATATATCATGTAGTAAAGATTATAAGTCATTTGGGATGTTTAGATGAAGGTTTAAATGATCAAAAGTTGCTAAACCCGTAGTTGCAGAAAATGCAGAAAATCAGGCTTGGACCTGAGGGATCGATCGATCGACCCCTACCTTCGATCGATTGACCTCCCCAGTTTATGTAAAGTTGTTTCTTTTTAAATGTTGATTCTTATCCCAAAACTTTTGTGGATCTTTGGTGATTATTATTTGGATACTTTGGGACCTAGAAAATACCAGTAAACCCTTGATAAGATGTGAATTAAATTTGATGAGGATTCGAGTGATTTAAATGATGGAAATTATATTGAATGGAATTTCGGTTACTAGATTCATTTGTTAAATTCTAAATGGAGATTCATGAGGAATAAAGATAGGACCAGTAGGGGTGATTGAATATAACACCTAGGTATCCTTAAGTTTATAAGAGGGTTAATCCTAAGTGAAAGAATATGTGTTTATAAGAGATTTGAAACTATCGGTTTTAACCGTAATTAAAAAGGAGAACTAAACTCGTAGTAGTTCGGGAGAAATAAGGTTATGGACCAGTAGGATATTAGTGACTTCTTACTCAATATATGTTGAGAAAAATCTTATTTTAATCTTGTACATTGAGAGAGGGTAGCCTTAGGGTATGAGGTTATCCCAATCACGTAGTTAAAGTTTACAAACCTCCTCGCTCGACAAAGTTAAGTAGTAGTGTAATGGAGGGGTTCCTTGTTAGGATTTCGCTTTGCGAGACGCTCCGCGCATGAACCTTAACGACGTCGGGAGTGGAGTGATGTTAGTATACGAGAATAATTAAATTATAAGAGCGTATTGGTATGGCTCTTAGATAGAAATGGGAGATTGGAACACATTTGGTTGAAAGTAGATATGAGGTTATCCCGATCGCATAGTTGAAGTTGTCGGACCTCCTCGATCGACAAAGTTAAGTAGTAGTGTATTGGAGGGGTTCCTTGTTTGGATTTCGCTTTGCGAGACGCTCCGCGCATGAACCTTAACGACGTCGGTAGTGGAGAGATGTTATAGGATGCGAGGATAATTAAATTATGAAGTAAAGATATGATATTTTAATACGTGGAATTTAAAAGAAATATAATGCTACGTATGGGAAATATCTTAGGGTTGTGATAATTACCTTATTGATATTGTATTATAGGTATGATAATACCTATTTGATTGATTGATGATTTATGTGGATGACATACCTAGCTTACTTGCTATCGGTGGGAGGTTTGCGCGTGAGGGAAATCATATCCTGATGAATCCATGGGATCTTTGATTTGTCGCTCGAGGACATAGGTCTATGAAAGACTTATCGGGGAGTTGATAAGTCTGCTGACTGTGGGTACGTAGGTATGTGCGTGACCCATGGATACGAGAACTATGTTCGCCTCCAATTTGTTTGTTGTTGGTGGTTCGTGGAATCTTACCGAACCTGTAGTCCACTATTCAGCGACATGCGATGATGGGACATGATAGCAGAGTAATGCATTGCACCACAGCTGTGACTCGGGGTGCCGTATTATATATGAATATATATATATAGGATTAAATGATTGTATGGATATATATTGTGGTTAAATCTATCTACGGTGATAATTGTAGATAACGGTGAATAGAGTAAGATTATGGATTTAAGTTAATAAATGGTTATGCTTATAGAATTGAAAAGCTTAACTCATGTTAATGAGCAACGATTCTTATTAATGAGAAATGATTAAGTTTAATGAGCAACGATTTATATTAATTAGTAATGACTCATGTCAATGAGAAACGATTCATATTAAAGAGTAATGATCATATAAAGGAGATATGTAAATGAATAATAATGTGACGTATGGTATGGGACATACGGGGATTATGATATGGGAATGGAATTATAATATGGAGACTAGAAAAGAGGAACCATTAACTAAGAGGTTAATAGGAAACGTTAAGTGTGCACCCTAGTTGAGAGGTGATAATTGCAAGTGAGAGTTGGATCTAACATGTACATAATAAATGCTTTATTGCACTTGTTAAATACTTGCTGTTTTTAAAAATACTCTACACATTCGGGCTCTGACCCGCTTCCTTGCATATTTTCTCTTCTATTGTATCTCTATATCAGGTGTCCAGCTACAGGGACGCCAACCAAAGTTGATTTTGACGAGCTATGGAGTTATGGAAGTTTTGCTTAGACGCCTATCTTCATTTGATTCACAGTATTCTTAGTTAGGGCATGTCGCCCAAAGGATTTAGTTATCTTTTCTATTGAGGTCAAATTCTATTGTATTCGGGACTTTTAATACATTTAACATTGTTGGGATCATTGTAAAGGATTTATATTATTTGGGAATGTTTATTCCAATTGCATTTAAATTCTTTTGTGTTATTTATTGTGTTATCAGTTTTGTAGAATAAATGTGTTGTGTTATCCTTAAAAATAAAAAAATGGTTTTGTTGAAATTTAAATTTGGAAAGTTTTTAACACCAGCTTATTTGAGTATTGGGTGAGTTGTAAATGTTTTCAACAGTGATGCTAAGAATGAGCCAATTGTATATTCTGTTTTAATTTGGTATGGGACTGGCCACCCGGTATTTAATTAGGCGGGGTGTTACACTTGGGCCCCATAAAAAATGCTACTTAGCACTCGATACCTCATTTGTTTTCAAGGGAAATTCACGTTACCATAGCAAACCTCAGTCGAGCATCATTTTCCCAAAGAAGCTTATTCATTCCTTTATGTACCTTCGAGATAGATCAATGACCTCGACATCAAGGTCCCATTATAATTTGCACCCTCAACTGACTTCGGACTGAGTGATAATAGCCTCTAGAAGTTACCCAGACCTTAATACTAGGATGTGGTAACACTTTACTTTAACATGAATTACTAACAAATCCATGATCCATACAACCCCTTTCGACCTCCTCCAGTTCTCTTACTAGCAATCCGGTGGAGTATTTGAGAAACAAAACACTATTCCATCTACCTCCACTTAAAATATACACTTTTATTGAATTTTAGCACCACCTTTAAATTCACCCAACAACCGAGGTAATCCACCTGTAAATACGTTGCCCAATAATCCACCTTCTTCCATTAGACGTCAAAACTTTCAAGGCCACTTTGGTAGCCCACTCATTATCTCTCTAAGAGTTCACCTATAAATGGTAATCTTGAGATAGGTGAAGGAGGATCGGTCTCTATCATTAAAACTGATTAATATCATTCATCTATTAAAATCACAAGAGTTCTATCATTTAACGAGTGTTTATACTCCATTACCTACTCTTAACCTACCATTGAGAGATTATATTTGTAACTTGGACCAGTTATATTGATATATTAGTTTTACATCTTTTTGAGACCTAATGTAAAACTCAATAACCCTTAGAGAAGTCATTTTGTTACTTCTTAATTCCCTTTGGAATACTAATAAAGGACACGAGACCTCAGACTCTCTTGAACAAAGCTTAAGGTGTATCGTAGATTGTAATTCTCAATTACATTCTAAAAAATAAGCATAATACCTTTTTACAGTAGACGTAGGGTCATATCCTAAGGTTCAGACCTCTTTTAACCTTATCTCACACGTGACACTTATCTCATCTTACCCCTCTAAGGTCGAGAGGGAAGAACATGTGGGTCTAAAGTCAATTACAATTTTAGCACACATCAGTTTGACGCCATATGTGGGAACCGAAAAATTCCATTTTTCTCAAAAAAATGTCTTTCTCCCTTCATGATGTTAATTAACATTATTATGGCCCACCTTTTGAAAGTAGAATAATTATAGTAAAAGGAGCTCCTCCTAGAAGGCCCAACCATAGAATTTCTAAATGTGGACACTCTCGATCCTCGTGATAAAAAGAAAGAGAAAAAGGGTGAGCCCGTCGAGGCTCTAATCTCCGTGAGCATTGATACAAAGCATATAACCAAAGAAGTTTAGGTTAGGGACGACCTTATCCCCTCTCTCAAAAAAGAACTTGCCCTGTTAATGACAGAATATAAGCACATCGTCTCATAAATCCACTCCAATATGATCGGGGTGGAACTCAAAGTTATAATCCATCACCTAAGCTTGGATACAAATAATACGCTAGGCCAAAAAAATAATAGGTTCTTTGGACTAGAGATGAATAATTCTACTACAATAGAGGTTGACAAACTTTTGGGCTCCAACGTCATCAGAGAGGAGCATTACCTTGAATGGCCCTCCAATGTGGTGCTCATACCTAAAAGTAGCAACAAATGGAGAATTTGTGTTGATTTTCGCGACATTAACAAGGTATGCCCTAAGTACTATTACCTTTACCTAGGATTGACACTTTGGTAAACTTTACAATGGGTCACAAGCTCCTCTCCTTCATGGATGCTTATTCTGGTTATAATAAGATGAGTATGGCCCCTGACAATGAGGAAAAGACCCCATTCATCACAAAAAAATGTAATTATCGTTATAGGAAAATTCAGGGCTATATGGAATCACTTGTATCTTAGGTTATGCACACAAAGATCCAATTTTTTAACCATGTTTTATCATAAATAAAATTACGTGCTAATGAAAGATAGATGCGAAATTAAATGTTCCAAACCACACAATCAAACTAATCACACAAAGAATAATATTTGAGGAAAAATCCCTTTTGGGAAAAACTTATATTTATCACTGTAAAAGAGGTTAATAGACTCGATGACTTATAGAATACTTTTAGATTCACTAAATATAATAAATAGGGTCTTCAAGTTTCCTACAGAAAGTGATGCAATCCAGCACCGCCAACAAGAATAAAATCTTCCCTCGATATCCACTGATCAACTTCAAGATTATGGAATCCTTTCTTCTTCAGTTGTAGAGTCCCAACTCTATAAAAGTCAGTCATAGAGTAGCACTCTGTTAGGGTTTAATGTAATATATGGAAACTAGGATTTGACAACTAAAGAAATCATTCTAATGGATGTATGGTTTTGAAAACAAAAACTTGTTTAAAAAAAACAAAAGATGAACACTTTCGAAACAAGTATAGGGTTTTCATATTCACTAAAAGTCCTAAGAAAAAATGTTCACAAAAGTCTTTTTTATAGAAAACTATGAATTTTGAGGTGGCAAGCTCGTTTAATGAAAATAGGACTTTGTTTGAACAAAAATAGTATGTTTGTTCTAACAAGGTTCAATATCATTTGAATGAAAAACCTTGTTCGTTCGATTAACCTTGTAACAAACTTCAAACGAGATTAATTTAGACAAAGAAAGGTTTCTCATTTGAGGCTCGTTAGAAGTCCGTTCTACTGACCTAAGGACTTCGTTCTAAAAATAATTCCACTTCGTTCGAACAAACTAAGTTTGTTGTAACGAGAGCAACATCTCGTTCTAATGATATCAAAAAACAAAAAACTTCATTTTGAAAAATATTTTTGCAAAAATTCCTTGAGTAAAAAATAACATCCATGAATAAAATTGTCTAAGTTAATCTCAAAAACCTAAAAGCCGTATACCACCATAAAGTTACATGACGGTTTCAAAGTCTTGAACTTATGAACATTGCTCGGTCACAAACATGTGTTCAAATATTGTCGAAGCATATGCGAATGTAGTCTTCAATTTGTAACGGGATATGTCAAAATACCTAAACTATAAGAAATTATAAAAAAAAATCTCTTAAAAATTTCCCTTTCGGCTATTTCAGTACAAAAACAAATATCGAAACCAAATTATAACCATGAAGATAATGGTTTACTAATGCCCTTCCAAACTCAAAATAGAATGACATTTGCGACTTTGTCTTTAACTGACATTCTTTATCTTGTGTGGTCCATGAGATCATCATCATTAAGGCAAAAGACACCTATTTATGAAGCAAAAGAGTACGGTGACCTATACAAGTTTAAAGAAAAAATAAACTCCCCCTTAATTTGTTCTCCCTCGTTTTGTCTGTAATAGACAACGAGTAATAACCCAATCATGAAATACTAGAATCACCCGAATACAAATGAAATAACGTTACAAATATAATCAATTAAGGCACATGCTATGACATTTCCAAAAGGCAGTGTCTATTTTTGTCTATTTTTGAATTTTTTTAATTAGTATAAATATAAAAAGTCTAGTAATACAAGGTACAAATACAACACACCATGGAATAGAGCCCAAATATCTTAATCATGAAAACATAATGTATTTGTGTGAACATTCTCCATGGGTAAATCAACAAAAGCATTCATAACATAGGCACACAAATTCATTAGATACTTATAAGGAAATAACTCAATTTAAATTTTAGGTGTATGGAAAGGTGAACATAAATGAAATTGACTCGACTTATGCAACATGCCATGAATTTAAATTCTTCTTAAAACAGTCACGAAAAACTATTTAATGCCTTTCAAGAAAGTCTGTTGTTAAGACCCATTGATCTTTTACTTTCTAACACCCTTAAAATCTCACATATTTTAGAAATCACTCTCAAAATTTTAAAGATATAATAATGCTCATATGAGGCAAAGAATCAACGTAAAAAAAGGCCTTGGAACTTCTATTTTTTGGTGTCGTCAATCTTTTAGGCATATTTTGTAAATGGTGGCTTTTGACGCAAACAGAAAAATGCCCTTTCGTAGCCCGTTTCCATTGCTTATAATAAAATACGTTTTTTGAGAAACGAATTCCAGGCGATGGTTCTTACAAGCACAACCTATCTCTAGTACATTTGGTTCGTTATTAACCACAATTGAGATGAGAACACCGAATTCGACAGTTGATAAGCAAGCATAATATTCACTAAGTTTGTGCATGTGTGTAATAAACGTCATAGAAAGTCTAGCATGAAGAAATTAATCAACAATGAACAAGGAAACGCTAGCCACGCATTATTATGCACATTAAATAATTGAACGCATGTCTCAAAACACCATGAAAAAGTCACATGTATCGATCAAATGTAGGGGTGATTCGAACATCATAATTTCACATCGATATAATATGAAAAATAAAATACAAAAATCCGTTTGCCTTTTGCAAAAAATTAACCAAAAAGAAAATATTTTTTGAATTTTTCAAACTTTTTCTTAAAAACTAAAAATCCTTTTGTATTTTTCAAGATATTTCAAATAAAACATATAAATATAGTTGAAATGCAATAAAATACAATCTAGCAATATGGATAAATGATATGGGAAAGATAAAAACCATTTCCTATATGCAAGTCATAACCTCAATCATTAGTTTTAGAGGATTTCTATTAAACGAGAAGACATCATTTGAACTTCCTCGATCAAACTTTGAGAAGTTTTGACTTAGAACTTTACTTGCACTTAAGAACTCTCAAAATCTCCATGGTGGTGTGAGGGATCATGTGGAGTAACACGTGTGGGAGCGTGTGGAGGAATATATGTTTGAAATCATATGGGATCATACCGAGGGACACACGTGTGTGAAATTCCCCTAGCTTAAATCAAAATCCCCGAAGGTGACCTAGTGGTTTGCAAGGAGAACAAACATAAACAGGCTTGGGTCAACCTTATCAAAAAGTCTAAGTTGAGCTATCCAGGGTAGTTTAGATCTTGTAGGTGGGTTAGGTCGAGGACCATAAGGATCTATCACAAACTCAAGAACCGTCTTCGGTGTGGCATTGGAAGTGGATACACCGTCATTACCTATTCATTGACTCTCATTTAAACATGACACAAAACCAAAGAAAGTCTTTCTAACCTTCTTATATGTGTCTTATATAGTGAACTTAACCTCCCGATCATGTTCAAGATCTTTCTTGAGTTGGGATACATGAACTTCAAGATTCTCAGGAGTTTGTTATGAAACTTAAAGATCTGTTGTAAGACTAGCCACAGTGTTGGTCAAATCGGTATTCTCTCTACTAACCATAATCAATTTATCACACAAAGAAACTTTCAACTTCCCAGTTGACTCACCGATGCATTACAGTCTCTCAAACTTTAACCTCCTTATTTCAATCAACCATTCTAAGAGTCAAATTTCTATTTTTCTTTTTAGTTCTAAAGGACTCTCTATAAAGTTTGCAGTAGGCACGTTGAAGTCTTCCTTTTCCCTCAATCAAATTGACCTCATCACTTGTACTCTCTCTAGAAGGGGTCGACAAAGTATCAAGGCTATCATGTTTAGAAATTTCCTCACCAGCATGGGACGAACTAGTACTAATGTGACTGGTCATGAATGTATAGAAATTTTGTTCATGTCATGATCATCCTCGAAATCTACCAAATCGACGTCAGTATCATTAAGAGTGGCTTTGTATGAATATTTTCCTTTGCCCTGTATTTAGCCTAGTGTCACACTAATGGGATTTGTGTCCCATTCCATTACATTTAAAACATGTCACTTCATGTTTCTGACAAAATCTTGCCCTCATTTCCTTTTTATTTTGCTCAAAACTTTTATTTTCTTTCGAAGAATTTCCCTTGTAAAATTTGAGATTTGTTTTTGAAATTTTTCCCAAACAAGGCAAGACCATAAAGCTCAAAATCATATTCAGACTTAGTATCAGAAACCTTTTCATTTTTCTTTTTGGCTCGTCTTTCAAAGAAATACCTATTTCTTTTTTTCTTTTGAATTTTGGGAAACGTATTAATGTAAAAAGTTTGAAGGTATCCTATGAGTTCTTCTAACCTAATCATATCTAAAGTTCGTAATGAATTAAGGACCGTGACTTTAGGGATAACACAGAAAGTATGGATGCCAATATCTTTTTCACAACATGTGTCTCAAGAGTTATCTCACCAAAATTAAAATGGGTATTAACTATATTAGAAATACGTGCATAAACTCATCAAATGACTCGGTCTTTAGCATGGTAATAGTCTAGGACTATGTGGTGATATTTTGTATCCTAAAAGGTTTCACAACGTTCATACCCTCGTGAGTGGGTTGGAGGATATCTCCTACTTTCATAAACGTGGTGCACATCATGATGCGACAAAACTCGTCAGGGGCGACGTCTCTAGAAATTTCACTTAAACCATAAGAGTTAAAATTACACCATTTTAGTTCATCAGCCATCTAAGTGATGATGTGTTTAGGACTAATGACATTTTCATTAATCATAGTTTGTGGAGTCCACCCTCTTTTACAAATATGCCAGACACACTCGTCAATCGCTTTCAAAGCTGACCTCATTCGATCTTTCTAATAAGCGTAATTCGACCCATAAAAATTTCATATTATAAAAATTATCCATAGAATCCCAAATTTAAAGATCACATAATAAATTAGTGTAACTAACTCTGATACTAATTTAAAAATACAGGGCTTTATGGAATCACTTGAATCTTAGGATACACATACGAAGATCCTGTGGTGAAAAATATTATTCAACACAAATAGATAAAAGAAGCGCAATCACCAAGCAGAATAAAGAAGATAAAATGCTAACCACACAACAGGAGATGTACGTGGTTCAGCAAAAATGCCTACGTCCACGGTGGTGCAGTCAGTATTATTTCTATGTACTCCGGGGAGCGTTTACAGAGAATAGAGTGCGTGTCTTTTGCCCAAGACCTAGGGTTTATTATATACATGTCTGTCTTCGGGGAGTAGGGGTGTTGGAATCCCCCACGTTTACCATCTTCTCCTGGAATATATCTATTTTAGAACATGAGAGAAGACTAAGTTGAAACTGAATTAATGTTAAGGTGCGAAGGGCTTGAACTTTGGGCCATTTTAATTGGGCTACTCGTCCAGGCCTGTAATGCCAATTCCGGGTACCCACAATTGCCCCTAAATTTATTCGGCCATAATTTGGGCTCAATAAATTTAAATGATTTGTCATAATGGCTCTGTTGCATATCACGTAACTCTTCCCAAAGTTTGAGAGCTGATTTAGGCGGCAGTCGCTTCGTGTCCTGTATGCGATGATTAGTATCATTTAAAAGTCATTTCGAGCAGCGTTTCATAGTCGTCGTTTCAAGCTTCGTAGTGTTCTTCCATTTTCTGCGAGTTTTCTCCAAGTCTTCATTTTCTTTGCTTTCGATCTCCCTCGTCATTTGGGCTTGTGACCTTGCACTGCCCATGCCAAGTTTCCATCTCATAAGTCTCCCTTACTTTCTCTCTGTGTTTTCTTTAAATTTGTAGTTTAGGGTTTACAAATGGCAAAGCTAGGTAATAGATCATTGTCCAAGTTTATGACATTTTACAATATCCCAGTGTGGGTAGAGATTGAGTGCGCCTCTCTTCCTAAAAATGTTAGAGAGATAGAAGGTGCCCATTGGATTCACGTCTTGTTACTTTCTCAAGGGAGGCTTACTTTTTCTCCAAGCGATTTATTCTTGCATTTCTTTGGTTATTTCAATATTGTTCCTGCACAGTGTTCACCCAATGTATGGAAGATAATCAATGGTGTTCATAGTATAAATCAGCTGTATGGCACCAAATTAGGGCTCGCCGAAGTCTGCTTTTGATATTCCTTTTCTCGAACTAGCTCTGGTGTTCTTTATCTTAAGGCCGGGAGTCCTGACAGGGTGTTGGTAGTAAACCTACCTGATTCCCACAAGGATTACTGGCAAGATGGCTTTCTTGCTAGAAATTGGCAGTTCTCCCCCCCAGACTGAGGGGTCGAGGTCTGATACGTTTACTATTCCCTTTTATAGGGAAGAGTATATTGGTAGTTTTTGCACTGTCCTTTCAATTTTTGTATTAATGTGTGAGCTTTATGACTTTTTCCTATTTTTTCTTCAGCGAGGTCGAAGAGCTTAGAGCCTGCCCTCAGCGAGGTTCGGCTTTCAGAGTTGGTTAAAGGTTGGAATATCACGGAGCCCTTAGCTGATGGTGAACATCCCCAGTTTGCGGCTTTCCTGCTCGAGTACAAGAATGTTGGGTCCAGCTTTATCGCGAGGCCTGTGGATAGTATTCCTGAATTTGATACCTCTGAAGAAGCTGCTGCCGATCTCTTTCAGTTGGAAGAGGAGGAGAGCATCTCTGATAGTTATATCAGAGGCAGTACTGAAGGAAATTTTGGCGAGGGGAGCTCCAGTGGTGACAATTATTCTAATTTGGAAGAGGTTTCTGAAGCCGAAGAACCTTCAAGCACGTCTAGCACCTCTAGTGAGGAAATGGTTCTTCCAAGGAAAAATTTGATCCGAGATGATGACGATGATGATCATTGGATTCTTGCTCAGAGGTCGAAGAAGTAGAAGTCCAGCACTGGGGCTGTTGCTACTGGTTCTCAGTCTGTTGCTCAAGAGCAGGAGAAGAAGAGGAAGGAAGAAGAGAAGGTGAAATAGAGAGAGATGAAGAGGGAAGAAGAGGGAAAGAAGGTTGAAGAGAGGAAGAGGATGGAAGAGAAGAGGAAAATAGAGAGGAAGAATGAAAAAGAGGAGGAGAGGAGGAAAATGGAAGCGAGGATGAAGGCTGGGCAGGCCTTGGTGCCTGTGTCCGTATTTCCAGAGGGGGCCTCAGTTGCCATTTCCCCTCAACTGGCCCCTGCACTACATGAGAGGGCAGTCCTTCCTGTAGATTGCCAAAGTGTGACGGGGTCCGATCAGTTAGCCTTGTAAGCTAGTCATAGGCTAGCCTTGGTAAAAGCATTTCTCTTTTTTAGTGTTTGACAAGTTCTGGTTGTTTCTTTCTTCTAATATCTCCCTCTATTTACAGTTTGTGATTGACTTTGCCTTGCTCTATCGCTCTCACGACGAGCTGGTGAATAAGAATGGCGAGTTGGAGCAGCAGAATTCTTCCTTGAAAGTGAATGGTACAGATCTCGAGGCTAGTTTGAAGGCCGCTGATGCTGCTCGGACATCTTTTGATCTTACTCTTACTAAAGCCAATCGTGAGCGGGAGGCAGTAGTTAAAGAACTGAACGAACTGCGACAAGCCTACAATCTGGTAGCGTCAAGCAAGCTGGCTGTTATGGAGGAAAACAAGGCGCTGATCGAGCAACTGAAGGAGAAAGAGTCTCAGGTAGCCACTATTAAGGAGGACTCGTATAACTCTGGGTGGGCTGCTGCGTATGAGGACGCTGAGGTTCAGATAGGCTACATCAGTTGTCTGAACTTCAAGAAGGGCTAGAACAAGTCCCTTTTAGCCTCTGATGTGGATGTTTCTTATCCTCTGTTCGACGTGCACGATCCAGGTCCAAAGCTAATTGTGGATGAAGCCCCTACCCCAGCCATTGAGGGTGTTGACCCTGCCTCCCAAACAGTTCTTGCCGATGCCCTTTCTACTTAGGCGATAGAGGTTATCCCTGCTGAGGGAGGTGATTCTACTTCTGCTGATAAGGGGAAGCAGCCAGCTTCTTCTGGGTAGCCTAAGGTCACCAGCTAATTTACCCTTAGGGTTACTCTTATATTCTTGTTTGTAATTTTCCTTTCTTCGTCTTCAATGTACTCTGATCTTTTTCGTATGAATGAAATAATAAGACTTTTTCCTTTACTGTACTGAATAATTCTATCTTTCATTGCTCTTTTATTGCATGTAGTTGATTGATGTTGATGATTATATACCAGCCACTTCTCAATTGGGGAGAATGCTTGGTCATGATGTAAGATCTGAAGTTCGTCATACCTTTGTGAGGATTTGTAAGTCTCTGCGATTGAGGAACAAGCGTTTCATAGAGAAGACCGAGCTCGTTGTTAAACTGAAAGACAGGCTCTAAGAGATGGAAGAGGTTGGTGCCTCAGTCCAGGAAAAGGTGAATAATCTGAGAACAAGGCTTCTAGATGCTTCTGAGATCAACCAGGTTGGGGAAATTCTTCAGCAAGAGAATGAGGCTTTGAGGAGGGAAGTCTCGCGGCTCCAGGAGCATGCGCCGAGCATCGTTCCTACAGTAT
This sequence comes from Sambucus nigra, assembly GCA_949130495.1. Lineage (NCBI taxonomy): Eukaryota > Viridiplantae > Streptophyta > Magnoliopsida > Dipsacales > Adoxaceae > Sambucus > Sambucus nigra. The sequence continues at coordinate 341,736,927 of OX422207.1, read as the reverse complement.
TACGAGGTTCTTCCATGTCACGAGCTGGAGCTAGACCAAGCGATATTCCTTCGGTGCTGCGAGGTTCTAACCCACCGACTATCCTGTGAGCTGGTACAAATGCAAGAAGTTCATCTAGGGAAGTGGAAGAGCTCCGCGGTGATGTCCAACGAGCATATGTGATTGTAACTGGGCTTTAAAGGGACATCAATTGGCTGAGGCACCTGTTTAAGAGAGGACCGAGGCAAGTATGGACCGATGGTTATGACCAAGGTTGGCTAGATGCTCCGATGAGGCTAACAGAGTTTGAAGAGCTCACCTTTATTAGGGGATGGTTAAGTGCCCTGAAGGGGCTGCAAGTCCCAAGGAACTCAATGCTCTGGTATCGTCATGAGATTTCTCCTTCCACTCTAATTCCCAATCCTTTTCGGAGAGATGATCAGTGGATCCTTATTGATGCCATCCCTCAACAAATATTGGAGTCGGATGTGAATGAAGTCGAGGAGGAGCTAGTTCCCCATCCTGACGATTGTCGAAGATCCCAAGTGGCTGATTATCTCATTAGGATGCCTCGACCTCATTAAGATTTTGCCAGTAGTAACTCTGTATATTGTCTAATGAAGTAATGTAATGTTTATGTTTTGGGCTAGCTCGCCGACTAAACATAGGTTGTATTTGTTATAAATATGATGAAGTAATATAAAGTTTATGTTTTGGGCAAATTTGCCGATTAAACAAGTGTTGTATATTTTCCACATCATTTAGACTTCGCTTAATAATCTTGGGCCTCTCTTGGCTGACTAGATTTGTAAGTTTGTATTGACAAGTGAGTGTCCCTCCAGTCCAGCATGCTTATGGGATACCATTCTTCCCCACTTTACCTTTTAGTTCGTGTCGTCACACTCCCTTAGGCGTAAGTGTGGAAATTGGCGAGGACACACTTGGTGTTGGATGCTCTATCCGATCAGGATTTTATTAACCAAGCATTGTTTGGCGACAAATTTTAACTTGGCCATATTGCCTAAGGAACTCCTGTAGGGCTTCATATATTGCCAGGGGAAATGCTAAGAGGTTTTTCGTGTTTCATAACGAAAACCTAAGGCGGGTGATCTCCCTTCTATAGTGTAATGATTAATGTTCCTGTCACTTGGAAAAGGTGTGTGAGTTATAAAGTTCATATACTAGTTACTTGACACTTCGTACAATGCAACTGCAAAACAACTTTTATAAATGAGTTTCCAGTCTCATAAATACAATCCAAGAGAAGAATCTAGAAATAGAATTTCTTAAGATTGGTTGCATTCCATGCTCGGGGTATCTCTCTGCCTTCTAGCGTTTCTAAGTGATGGTCTCCTTGCAGATCATCTCTTCTTATCTTGAATGGTCCTTTCTAGTTTGGCCCTAACTTGCCCTCTGATGGTTTTACTGCGCTGCCCAAGACTTTCCTTAGGACATAGTCCCTAACTCGGAATGCCCTTGGATTGACCTTCTTGTTATAGTCCTTAGCGATCTGCTGCTGATAGCTCGCTAGTTTCACTAGGGCAAGCTCTCGACGTTCGTTAGCTAGGTCAAGTTCAGCGAAAAATGCTGCATCATTCTGGCCCTGGTCGACAAGGGTGGACCTCATAGTGGGTAACCTTGCTTCCAATGGGATGACTGTTTCCATTCCATATGTCTCATCCTGGGGTAGTACGGTAGGCCCACAGAATATGCGGTACTTCATTCACCCATGCGCCTTTGGCTTGTTCTAATAATTTCTTTAACCCATTAATCATTGTCTTGTTGGAAGCCTCGGCTTGGCCATTGCTTTGAGGATAAGCCACCGAGCTGAAGGGATGTCTGATTCCGTGCTAATTAGAGAAATTATGAAAGGAGCAGCTCTTGACACTAAACCAAAATGACAAAATTGTCACCTTTCAGCCAGCCACCTTTGTCAAGGTCATTGACCGTGACATAAATCTTGCATTTTGTGTCTCAGTCATTGACCTTGACACGACTGTGACAAAGAATTGTCACGGTCATTGATCCTACCACCAATTTACTATGACTGGGTAAGAGTTGAGGATAAAAATGCTTGTAAAGTTGATCCTGCCACCAATTTGATCATGGTTGACTTGTCCAAGTTGAGGAGCAACGACGACGTGAGCGATGAGCTGTTTGTTTGTGCATTTCAAAAGGTTAAGCAAGTGTTTTATTCGGAGTATATCAACAACGAGCCGTGGTCAATTGTCCAACACGCTCCAAGGCATCTAAATAGTAGTGTGGATGACTGGGCTGCTCCTACCGAATATCAATCCATTTTTTATGATAACCTGAATTTGAAACAATTTTTCAATTTGTAATCAATATTTCAATTTGTACTGAAACATCCATTTTTAATGCTTTTAATTGATTTGCACTTTATCGTTTTCACTCTTGTGTGGTGCGCGTGTGCGGAGAGGAGATTAATACATAAATATTCCAACTACATCTAAGTTTTCTTTATACTAATCCATGAATATACGCTTCTTACCTTTAATAGGTGATTAGTACATAGTTATTTGGGGTGTCCTATTTTTGGAGAGGAGACTAAATCTCTTCGTATATCCGAACACTAAGAAATTCCATAATCTTATGGAGTATGTTCTGCAAATTCCTCCCAACCATTATGTAGCCAAACATCACCGATTGAAGTTGTCAATTCCACTTTCCATACCCCACCACTTGGAACCTCTAGCAAAACATGGGAGACCATTGAAAGGTGGAATTGACAACTTCAACTGTTGATTTTTGGCTACACAATGGTTGGAAGGAATTTACAGCACATAACTCCATAGGATTATGGCATTTCTTAGTGTTTAGATATGAAGAGAATTATATTTGACACTACATTAGTTGGAAGGAGGTGCCATATGAGCTCAAGTTAGCTGTTTGGGTGACACTACAGGTAATGTATTTATATTTATATGTCAATTTTGATTTCAATTTATATTTATCTATATTTGCGGGACGGATACTAATTTTACTTTATTTCAATTCAGAGGACAGGGAGTGGCCCTGTGGGTAGGCCACATATGCTCGATAGTTATGTGGATATTCGGACGAGAAGGGAAGGATAAGGAGGTGTCCCCGAGCATCGCGGTAAAAAATCTCTTTTTCAGTTAAACAGTTTGAGATAATTGATGGTGATGTTGTTTCTTCTTAAATAATTTTTATTTTGAATATATACTTGCATTATCTTTAGTTTGTTTGGATATATGATGTTTGAACAGGTATAACGTTGCTATAACAGGTGCAAATATACTGCGGGGCAGTGGCAGTGGTCATACTGCCCAACAGATTTTTTTTAAAATTCTGTCCAGAATTATCACGATCATTGACCATGATAAACCCATGACAAAGGTTGTCACGGTCTTGTCACGGTCAATGACCGTGACAATTTTTTAAAAGGTGATAAGACTTTGTCACGATTATTAACCGTGACAAAACGTGTCACGGTCATTGCCCGTGACACGACCGTGACAATTCTGACGAACTTATCAAGGTTAATGACCGTGACACGTCCGTGACAAAAAAAGTTGTCTTGCCCCGAATTGTCACGGTCATTGACCTTGACCAGTACAACTTGTCAAGGTCAATGACCGTGACAATATGGAAGATTTGGTGTAGTGTGAACTACGTTCCATTGTCAGTGATGATGGTCCTAGGGATCGTAAAATGTGTGATTATATTTTTCCATATGAATCTTATCATATCCGCGTCTCGGATGTTTGCCAGTGGCTCGACCTCGATCAATTTGGTGAAGTAGTCAGTTGCGACCAACAGATACTTGCGATTGCCGATAGTCGTAGGAAGAGGTCCTACGATGTCCATTCCCCATTGGGTGAATGGCCATGGGCTGGAAAGTGAGTTTAGGTCACTGGCGGGTTGATGGACCATAGGAGCGTGAAGTTGGCATTTCTCGCATTTGCAAACATACATTACAGAGTCTCTTTGCATATATGGCCACAAATAGCCTTCTTTCATTGCTCGGAAAGCCAATGAACTTCCAGCAATATGGACTCCACATATTCCCTCATGGAGTTCATGTAGGATTTGTTCGACATCCCTCGGGTGAACACATTAAAGGTAGGGACCAGAAAATGATTTCTTATATAGCTTGCCTTCAGGAGATAAGTGAAAGAGAGCAACTTTGACTTTTATTTGGTGAGCGGTCTTCTTATCATCTGGGAGTGTTCCATCCTTCAAATAGTCCCTTAGAGGATCCATCCAGCTGGGTGCTGACTCAATTCGGAGCACTTGCTCTATGCTTGGTAGCTCGTTGTTACGGTTAATGCTCGGATGAGCGAGGAAATCGATGGGGATTGTTCTTTTTAAGTCGGAATCGATTGCCGAACTCAGGGTTGCCAGGGCGTCAGCATGGCTGTTCTGTCCTCTGGGAAATTGCTGGACACTAACTTCTCCAAAGTTGTCCATTAGCCTTTTTGCCAAGGCCAGGTAGGCCGCCATTCTTTCATCTTTTGCATTGTAGTCTCCATTTATCTGATTGGAGACTAATTATGAATCATCAAACACCTGTAACTGCTTTGCCCCCAAAGTTTGTGCCTTTTGGTGGTCGGCAATTAAAGCCTCATATTTTTCTTTGTTTTTGGAGGCTTCAAATCCAAGCCAGATTCCTTGTTCGAGGTTTGTGTCCTCTGGAGTGACAATCACAATGCCTACTCCTGTCCCCTTTAAATTGGAGGCTCCATCAATAAACAACTTCCAGACTCCCTCCGTTGCGTGATTCTTTCTTTGCTTTGCGGGTGGAAGTTGGTCGAGGTCCTGTGAATTCGGCTTTGAAATCAGTGAGGATCTGCCCTTTGATTGCATTCCTTAGTTTAAATTGGATATCAAATCGTCCGAGCTCAATTGACCATTTAGACAGTCTGCCCAAAAAATCCTCTTTCCTCAGGATTATTTTAAGGGGGTGTGACGTAAGGACAATGATAGTGTGAGCTTCAAAGTAGTGCTTCAACTTCCTTAAAGCCACTACACGTGCAAAGGCAAGCTTCTCTAGTCGTTCGTACCTCTGTTCGCAATTAATAGGGTTTTTATCGCGTAATAAATGGGGTGCTGGATTCCTTCTTTTTTGCACATCAATGCAGAACTGACAGTGTGATTGGAAATAGCGAGGTATAAGTACAAGGAATCGGTCTCCTGGGGTATGACGAGCAGTGGTGCTGAGCTGAGGTAAGCCTTGAGCTCGTCCAATGCTCGTGACCAGTCCCGATTCCATTCTACTATTTTGTTTCCCTTTAGGAGCTAGAAGAAAGTCTTGCATTTCTTGGAGGACTTTGAGATAAAACGGTTCAAGGCAGCGAGCATGCCGGTGAGCTTCTATATGTCCCAGATTGTGCAAGGAGGTTGTAACCTGTTTACTGCATCGATCTGGTCCGGGTTAGCATCGATGCCTCTCTTACTCACCAAGTACCCAAGAAATTTTCCTAACTAGACACCGAAAGAACACTTGCTTGCGTTAAGTTTCATTCGGTACTTCCTGAGGAGTTTGAAGGATCTTGATAAGTCTGAGAGGTGGTTTTCTTTCTTCCTTCTTTTGACGAGCATATCGTCGATGTAGACTTCCATGGTGTCTACCATTTGGTCCTTGAACATCTAGGTGACCAGCCGCGGGTAGGTTGCCCCTGCGTTTTTGAGCCCAAAGGGCATGACCTTGTAACAGTATAATCCAACGATGGTGATGAATGTTGTCTTGTCCTGGTCTGGAGCGTACAGAGGGATCCGATGATACCCTGAGTATGCGTCCAGAAAACTCATTCTCTCATGAGCTGCGGTAGCGTCCACTAGTTAATCGATTTTCGAAAGAGGGAAACAGTCTTTAGGGAACTCCCTGTTAAGGTTAGTGAAGTCGATGCAGACTCTTCATTTCCCGTTGCTCTTTGGAACTACTATTGGGTTGGATAACCATTTGGGAAATTGGACCTCCCATATGGATCCTGCATCTAGTAGTTTTTTAACTTGTTTTTCCACGGCTTTTGCCTTCTCAAGTACAGTTCGTTGTGCCTTCTGCTTGATTGGTTTGAAGGCGGGGTTGACGTGCAGCTGATGAAAAACCATACTAGGATCAATTCCAGGCAGCTCGTATGGTTCCCACGCGAAGACCTCTATATCACTTCTCAGCAGAATCGTCAACTCCTTCTTCTCCTGATCTGTGAGAGAAGCTCTAATAAAGAAGATCCTTCTATCGTCGCTATCTCCAGCTGTGACTTCTTCCAGGTCCTCAATGACCCGTTCATTAGGGAGGAGCCTGGTCTCCTCCACTCCGGTCCTTCCGTATTTTAACTGTTATTTCAAAGGTATCAGACCTTCTTATTCTTTAACTTTCTCGCTGGACTTTTCGGCCTTCTTCTCTAATCTCGGGCGATGGCTACTATGAAGCACCTTCTTACCATCGCTTGATCAACATGGATCTCCATTACACCTCACTCGGTCACATATTTGAGCTTCTGATGGTAGGTCGAGGAGACTGCCTTCATTGCATGCAGCCACCCTCTGCCGAGGATAGCCTGGTATGGCGAGTCAATATCGACTACCAGAAACTCAATCATTTTAGAGACATTTCTTGCCCTTACTGGAAGCACGATCTTTCCCAAGGGCATTGTCACTTTTTCAGCGAAGACAACTAAAGGGACAATAGCTTCCTTCAGGTCGGCGATGCTTAACTTCAATTTTTTAAACAGGTCGAGATACATTACCTCGGATGAGCTTCCTTGGTCGACGAGCAACTTGTCAACGTCATATTTTGCTATCCTGAGAGTAATGATTAAAGCATCATGATGTGGGGTTCTCACTCCCACCAGATCTTCATTTGTGAATGCGATATGCTTACTATAGTCGACGTAATCTACTCGTCGACGCTTTCCTGACTGTGTCTTTGGTGGATCGATCTGAAAAGATTGCATCACCGCTGTAAGCTTTTTTACCTCCATTCGAGCTTAATTTCATTGAATCTGCTTGACATTGGATGCCCCATGAATTAATGCGAATTCATGGATGACATCGTCTCCGAGTACGTTGTCAGGCCTTACTTCTCTATGGGCAACAACTTTCTCTGCCTTCTTTTTGACGAATTCGTTCAAATTCCCGGACTGGGCCAGCTCTTCGAGGTGTGACTTAAGAGCCTTGCAATGCTCAGTCTTATGTCCTCCCTCTTTATAAATGGCTCATCTTTGATTTTTGTGAGAATTTTATAAATTATTTCTCTAAAGACAGTGTTGACCGCCTGAAATGCTTTTGCTATATCGTTGCTTCCTCCATTCTTAGAGACATTCTTGCCCCTATTCTTTCCTCCTTTCTTCTGGTTCTCAGTTTTGTCACCGCCTTTGGCAGCGAGCTTAGCTCGACTATTTGCCCCTGTGCTGAGGTGGGTAACATCCTCCACCTTGGCATATTTCTCGATGTGAGCCATCAGGTCATCGATGGTCATGGCCTCTTTCTTTGTCAGGGACTGGTACAGAAGGGAAGAGATGGCTAGCCAAATTTTGAAAGAGGCCACTGCCACTTGCTCTGAGCAGTCCTCAACCTCATTGAATAACTGCCAGTACCTCTTTGCGTAGTCTCATAGTGTCTCTTGAGGCATTTTTTTTCATTGTTAGCAAAGTATCCATCCTTTTGGGATGGGATCTACTGGTAATGAAGCGATCCGTAAAGAGCTCGGCCAGGGACTTGAAGATTTTTATGGACCTGTAGGGGAGCCTTTTGAACCATTTCTGCGCCATGTCATGCAAGCTAGAGGGAAAAATTTAGCACATCAGTGCGTCTCGATGGTTCCAGAGGGTCATGGCTTGCCTGTACTACCTGACGTGATCAATGGGATCAGTTTTACCATCATAAATCTAGAACCTTAGAACATCAAATTTCTTGGGGGTTTCCTCTTCTTCTATTTCCCTTAAGAAAGGCAATTTCATCTGAGTTTCGATAGCTCGCCTAGAGAGCTCTCAGGTCGATCTGGTATCGTGATGCGCAGGGTGTTGGTACATCTCCCTTCGGACCAGACTTCGTATGTTCTCATTGCTACGATCTGGGCTCCTGTAAATATGGGCTAGTCGCAGTTGCTCGAGCAGGTTGTCCTCTAACTCGTTTCCCTCAACTTTCTGGGACCTGCATCTAGGGCTCCTTCCTCGGCTGCGAGACTTGCTCGCCTGACGGCTAGGAGTGTCGTACGGACGTTTCTTGGTACCACGATGGAGCTCTCTCTCCATTCTTTCTAATCTTATTTTAAGGTGAGCATTCTCAGCTTCGTGCTTGCGAGAAAACCTCCTCTGCTCTTGGGTCCTCGCCTCATATGAATCAATCAACTTGGATATTTGTGTGGACCTTGCTGGTCCTTGGCTTTCTTCTGAGGCTGGCCTCTCTAGGCGAGCCTTCTGATCTGAACGTCGAACTTCTGATCTGATCCTGCGTGGAACAGATTGTTCTTGGATATCTCCTGCCTGAGGAGCATTACTACTGTGACCAGACATTTCAAACTTCTTTGTTGGTGTTGGCTTTCTCAGGGAAGATAAACGTTCCCACAGACGACGCCAATTGTGGTGACAAATATTATTCAACACAAATAGATAAAAGAAGCGCAATCACCAAGAAGAATAAAGAAGGTAAAATGCTAATCACACAACAAGAGATGTACGTGGTTCAGCAAGAATGCCTACGTCCACGGTGGTACAGTTAGTATTATTTCTATATACTCCGAGGAGCGTTTATAGAGAATACAGTGTGTGTCTTTTTCCCCAGACCTAGGGTTTATTATATACATGTCTGTCTTCGGGGAGTGGGGGTGTTGGAATCCCCCACGTTTACCATCTTCTCCTGGAATATCTCTATTTTAGAACTTGGGAGAAGACTAAGTTAAAACTGAATTAATGTTAAGGTGAGAAGGGCTTGGACTTTGGGCCGTTTTAATTGTGCTACTCGTCCCGGCCTGTAATGCCAATTCCGGGTACCCACAGATCCTAATTTTTAACCAAAGTTTATCTTGATTACAATTAGGTGTTAATACAAGATATAATCAAAATTAGATATTCCAAACCTTATGATTGAACCCATCATATGAAGAAGAATATTTGAGGCAAAATTCCATTCGAGCAAAACATACATTTCAGCTTTGTGAAAGAGTTAGATATTCTCGATAACGTATAGAGAAGTTTAGCTCCACTAAATATAATGCACATGGTTTTCATGTCTTCAATATAAACAAGTTCTTCCCTTACTTTCCACTAATCAACCTCAGGATTACCGAATCCTTTCTTCTTCATTCGTAGAGTCGCAACTCCATAAAAGTCACTCGTGGAGTATCACTCTACTAGGTCTTGATGAATTGTATGGAACTAAGGTCTGATAACGTAAGAAATTATGCTAATGGATGTATGATTTGGAAAACAAAAATTTATTTCAAAGAAATAAAAAAATGAACACTTTTGAAATAAAATGTTGTTTCAAACGAACTACAGAGTTCGTTCTAACAAAAGAGACATCTCATTGTAATAAGATAAAAATAAAAAAAATCATTTGAAAATTATTTTATAAAAATTCCTCGACTAAAAAATCACATCCAAGCATAAATTTGACTAAATGTTAAAAACCTAAAAGTCATATACCTTCGTTAAGTTACGGGACGGTTTCAATGTCTTGAACTTTAGAATGTTTCTCGATCACTATTATGTCTTCAAAGATTGTGGGAGCATATATAGATGTAGAATTCAGTTTGTAATTAGATATGCCAAAATATCTAAACTATGAGTATTTATAAAATATTTTTATTACATTATGCAGTTATGCCTCTTGGACTAAAGAATGCATGTGGTAGTTCTCAAATGGTGGTGAACTCCATTTTCACGGACCTCTTTGGTAAGACCATGGAGGTCTATATTAAAGACATGCTAGTCAAAATATTGGAAGCTTAGAACAATGTTCAAAACCTCAAAGACACCTTTATTGTCCTTCGAAGGAACCAAATGAGCCTCATTCCAAAGAAGTGTCTTTGGAGGTGACTAGAGGAAAATTCCTTGGGTTCGTGGTCACCATATGTGGAATTGAAGCCAATCCATAAAATATCGAAGGTCTGTTGGATATGAAGTCCCCAAGAATCGTAAATGAGGTCTAAAGATTAGCTAGAATACTTGTTTCCCCCAATCGATTTATATCCAAAGCAAAACATAATTGCTAACCCTTATTCAAAATAATAAAGAAGGCCTTTGAGTGAACCTCTGAGGCTGAGGAAACTTTTTAGAACCTCAAGAAGGACTTTGGATCTACACCACTGTTGTCCCAAAATATTCTAGGGGAAGACTTATGCCCTTGCATTGTTTCATCACCCACTTTTATCAGCTATGTGTGACAATCCGTCTAATTAAATATCAGGTAGCTACTCCTTCATTCAATTAATACAAAATATCAAGTTGGTTTAGTGTTAGCATCACTCTCGAAAAATATTTAATTAGTTAGTAACCATCTAATATTTAAAAATTCAGATGCCAAATTTTATACATTAAATTAATTTACAACTAAGTAATGAATAACCAACCATTCAACATTCACATAAACAATCTCATAGGAATAAATAATAGAAAAAAATAACAGAGTCTAGATTAACACTTCAAATATAGTCTCAATGCCAAATTTTCCCAATACAAAAGTCTGAATAAATAAATCCAAGATCTGAAATAAATGAAAGTCTGAAACTGCTATCTGTGAATAAGAATGGGCAACGTGCCCTAACTGATATCAATGACTCCGAAGTAAGCACAGATATATGGGGAGGCATCTAATACCGAGATGATATAAGTTCCACAGCAGCTACAGCACGTCAACGGAATGGAACTCTTATGCTTGGTGTCCCTGTGGCTGGGCACCTAAAATATTTTTACAGAAACAAATTAGATTTGGAAGAAAACTGGCCAGACCCCAAGTTTAAAAGATTTTTAAAAAAATCAAGTGTTTAATTGCATTAAATAGTAAATATTATATACATGTTAGTCACGTGCTCTCACTTGAGTTTCTCACCCCTCAACTAAAGTGCATGCCTAACTCATACCCTTAACCCATCATAGTTATGCTACTATCTAACTAGTCTGTAAAAATTCCTCCCCTAAGCTATCACCCATACTGCCCCCATATATTTCCCATGATATGGCATGTTGAATATTTTTCCATATTTTATGTCCAAGAGGAGTTCTCACAATCGAAAGTTAAGTATTCCCATATTAGCATTATTTTAGGTTTCATTATTTTTCTTATCTACTAAGTTCACACATTAGAATACATCACAAGTACATATATTTATCACTATAATATATATACTAATACGACACTCCGAGGCTAAGCTGAGGTGCGTGCATACTCTGCTATCAAATCCCGCTACATCACGTACGTAAGGATTACGAGTTTCGAATCACTCAGGAATCATATCAATACAAATCACACATATTGGAGGAGAACATAGTTCACATACCCATGGGTCACGCACATACCTACGCTCCCATGGTAATCTGACTTATCAACTCACAAATAAGTCTTCACAGTCCTATGTTCTTGAGGCACCAAATCAAAATCCCCCCGAAGGCACACAAGATAAGATTATCCTCTTCCAACAACCTCTCATGATAGAAACTATGGTAGGTATGTTATACACATCATAATTCATATACTAGGTAATCACACAACTGAAGTAATCATAATTTCAATATAGGTATACTCTTGTCCTATATTACAAGTCGCATACATAGTATAGTTTAATCCTGATTATTTTACGTAATATGTTTAACGCGACAACTCTCGTCGTATAAATCCGAGTACTTAAACCAATCCCAAAAGGTTACTATGTCTCCCACTTGCCTCTAAGGTTATTTTAGTAATCTAAGTCCCCTCTACTAGTCTTCATAACCTTAACTTATCATTCATCCAATTTCAGTTCCAATTTATATAAGTTTTAACCGTACCTCACTCGGCAACCACTCGTAAGTATACCATTTAATCCCATAAGGTATAACATTTTTCGGGGATTAACTACAACCCTACTGACCTTATGTAATTACCACAACATTTAATTAATCACAATAAGAGTTCTTATAATCTTGGGACTTTCTCAAACCTTAAAGGAAAACAATTTACAAAATTCAGGAGGAGTCGATCGATCTAAGGAAATGGTCGATCGATCGATCTAGTCAATCGATCAATCCATTAGATATTGGCCTACGATTTCAGCATATTTTTGTCAATTTTAACCCTCAAATCCTCTGTTATAATGTCCCAAACTCCAAAATATTTATACCAAACATTATACCAACATAAACACATAAATTCTAACGTTTTAGAATCATCAAATCATTATGGGTTATCATTTTCTGGGATCAAATCATGTATATTTCATAAAAACCATATTTCTTTTATTTTCTTTCAGAACATCATATAACTCAACATAAATTCATTATTCTCTACACATGGATCATAATTTTGTGGTTGCTATATTTCCAGAAGTAAATCTACATGCAAAACCTACCAAGATTAAGATTTTAAATCTCCAAATCCATTAATTCATCATTTTTAAGGTTTTTCTTCAATTTTAAACTATCATGGATAGTATATACAACGAATTATTGCAAGTTAAATCACTTGCTTGGATATGGAAGTTTTTATCCTTTTGAGAATGTGATATGGTGGTGATGTTCTCTTTCCAGTCACAAATCCGGCGTTGGTGGTGTTGCAAGGTGGTTGTTTGGCACTAGCAACCTTTGGAAACCCTTCCTTTCTCTCTACTTCTCTCTCTCAAGTTTGTAGCAACCAATAACCCTAATGATCCTAAGGGTTGTCTGATATATTAATCCTAAATTTCGTACGTCATTATTCATCAAATAGTAAAATGACTAAAATACCCCCATGGGTTGCCGATTTGGCCTAAAACTGCCCCGGGACCCAAACTAAGCCCCCGGGTTGTCTTTTCTGACTATCTCGACCCTTCAGGACAAATTGGCCCACTCAATATGACCATATGGTTAACATAAAAATAATATTCTTTATAATCCATTAAATTGGTCCCGATACGACTGACACGCGCATCCTAACTTAATTTCCGAAACTGTCGTATTTTCCACTCGTGACAATTTTAATAAATTCACAATCAGATATGACTATACTCGCTCAGTAATATTCAACATAATTATCATAATAAAATACTAACTCTCTTCTCGCTAGTATTTAAATCCAAATTAATTACCAATTAATTTTCCATTTTTAATTTAATTAATCCTTTAATTAAAATATATAAAAATACGGGGTATTACATACTTCCTCCCTAATAATAGAATTTTGTCCTAAAAATTGGAAATAAAGGTATACCTGGAAAAAATAACTCTGGATATTTTTCGTGCATCTCATCCTTGTGCTCCCAGGTAGACTCGTCGTCATTATGATGCTGCCACTGAACGCGTACTAGCGATACTACCTTCGATATTAATTTCCTCTCACTACAGTGTAGGATAGCAACTGGCCCCTCCTTGGAGGAACTATAGGGATGCAGATCAATCTCCTCCAAAGCAATGTGAGTATGGGACAACTCGTCCTGAAGATATCTCATCAGCAATGAAATATGGAACACATCATGAATCCTATGCAAGTGATCCAATAATACCAAGTCTATAAGGATCAAGCCCAATCCGCTCAATGATAGGGAATGGCCACACATATCTCGGTGCGAACTTTCCTTTCTTATAAAATGCATTATCTCCTCCATAGGAGATACTCTCAGCCACACCTAGTCTCCCACATTGAACTCTCGAAAAAACCTCATGGCATCGGCGTAGCTCTTCTGTCGATCCTAAGAAATTTGAATACGGTTATGAATCATCTCTATCCTGGCCGAAGTAGCCTGGATCACGTCCGGACCAAGTAGCTTATTGTCCCCCACCTCTAACCAACACGTTGGAGAATGACAAGGTGATTAGGCACATATTCTTCACATTTATCCCCTTAATTTCGATATTTTTATGATCCAGTGCAGTTTAAATAGCTTGGATTTGTCTTGTATTTATGCTACTAACCTCTTTTGGCAATTATTTCATGCTTTGTGTATTTCTCATGTGTTTTACAGGTATTTCATGCAAATTGGTGCGAATGAGAATGCAAAACAGTGAAAGAAACTAAGAAATGGGGAGTTCAAGGGAATTTTCCTAATTTTTCAGCCTTATTCCAGAGGTGGGTCCAATTTTAAAGTTTAAAAGCTCTAAATTACAAGAATATTGAAAAAAACGGCACCCCAATCCGAGCTACGATGAAGAAGTTATGCCCATTTAAAGTTGGAGACAGAAAGTCAAAAGTTGAAATTAATTATGGAAGCTGAAGAGATAACTCTTGAAATTTCTTGTTTAATTCATTTTTATTAGGTGTAAAACGTATAGATGCATAGGAAGAGTCTCATTTAGGTATATTAAAAGGGTAAAACGTGGAGAGGCATGGGAAAAGTCATTTTTAAGATCTATAAAAGAACAAGCCCTACATCCTTCCAAGGGAGTCGAATTTTAGAGAGTAGAATAGAATTTTAGAGAGAGAAAGTCAGATTTTAGAGAGTTTCTTAGTTTTTCTTTACATAGAAATTTTCATAAACCCTAGTTTGTAAGGTTGATTAAGAAGAAGTTTTCTGGATTCAAGTTCATTTGCTTTTCCTGTTGCTGAATACAAGTATAAAATGTCCATTCTCTTATTTTATCTCAATTCTATTTTCAATTCAATTATCACTTGTTTTGTAATTTTGGTTTTTACAATGTTTCTTAGATCCACAATTACATGCATTGTTATGAATTTATTTTCATTTAATAAAATCATGCGTAGCTAAGTTTTTAAAGGTTGGGATGCATGAACCCATCCCAATGTAAATTACTTATGTAGAAAATAGAATTTAAGTTAAAAATTTTATAGAGTCGTGCGAGACAATTTTACAACCATTGTAGATCTTTTAATCTCTCTTGCCCTAGGTACTTGGGATGTTTAAGAATACGACATGCGTATAATTATTTAGCACCGCTTTATATTTACCTTTGATTTCATATGGTGCGGGCTTGAACCTCATATACGTAATGCTTAGGATCTAAAAGGACTGGATTCATTCAAATTTGCAATTTACAATTCTAGTATTCTACACGGTAAATTACTAGGGTTAGGGAATTGTATTCCAACCTACTTTCTCATTCATCTTAATTAGTTTGCTCATGCATGCATAGTTAACTTTTTTATTTTTTCCCTCTTCAACCATCATTATCTTTTTCACTTTTATTTTAGAAGTAATAAATCAGTTAAATTCTATCAAACATTCCCCGTGGATTCGATGCCCAGACTCGCCACTATACTCCTTAAGAGTGTAGTTACAAGTTCAGGTTTTTTTGTATTGAGGTTGGAAGCCAATAACAACGACTAGCGTATTACACGGACGCTTGATTTTTCCCCTCGACCACAAGGTCTACCGTATAACGCCTTAAATGGAGCCATGCCAATCGTAAATTGGTAGCGGTTATTATAGGAACACTCCACTATTGGGAGAGACTGTTCCCATCCCCCACCAAAATCTAGGATGAACATTCGCATCATATTCTCTAACATTTGATTCATTCGCTCAGTCTCCCATCTATCTGTGGGTGATAGTCCGAACTCAATCTTAACTCTATACCCATGGCCTCCTGGAAGCTCTCCCAAAATTTGGATGCCAAAATATTGTCCCGGTCAGATACAATATCATGGGGTACCCGGTGAAGTCTCACTATCTCGGCTATATAGATCTGAGCGTACTGTCCCATCGTGTTGTCCGCCTGAACTGACATAAAGTGATATACCTTGGTAAAATGATCCAGAATCATCCATATTGAATCGTGGCCTCACTGAGATGTTGCCCCGTGGTGAAATCCTTGGAAATGCCCTCCCATTTCCACATAGGGGTCTCTAACGGCCGTAGGAGCCCCGACGGCCTCTGGTGGTGCACTTATACCCTCTGAAAAGTAGCACATTTTAAAACAAACTCGATAATATCCTTCTCATTCCATTCCACCAGTACTGTCGTCTCATATCCTGGGACATCTTATCCCGTGCGACTCTGTCATCACCTCGTGTCATAAGTCCTCCACATAAGGAACAACTAGTCTTCCATTGAACCCCAACCCTCCATCTGAACCAACAGTGTAAGACTCGGCCCCCTATGCTAGAAGATGTACTATTCGATCATGGCAGAATGGATCCGTTGCCTGAGCCTATATAACCCTCATAATAATCTGAGGCATAACTATCATAACAAACATAAATGATCAAAGCACGGCATTTTGGTGTCCCAACTCCTTCCATTTCTCTTTCAACGCCTCAGCCACCTCACCTACTGGCCTACGACTTAATGCATCTGCTACCACATTAGCCTTCCCCGGGTGGTAATGCATATCGAACTGATAGTCCTTCACAAATTCAAGCCACCGGTGCTCACGTATATTCAACTCTTAGTGGGTAAGTAGGTACAATAGTGACTTATGATCTGTGAATAAGCAAAATTTCTCCTCCAAGAGAAAATGTCTCCATATCCAAAGATCAGACATGACTCCCGCTAACTCCAAGTTATGGGTGGGGTAATTCCTCTCACGAGGTTAAACTTAGGAGAGGATAAGATATATCCTATTCATCCTACTGAAGCACACCCCTAAGTCTCTATAAGGACACATCAGTGCAGACTAAATACTCAACCCCCAGCCTTGGTAGTGCTAAGACGGGTGTCGAAGTCAACTTGTCTTTTAGCTCATTAAAGGCTAACTGACAGGCGCCATCCTAGATGAATGGCACCCCCTTGCGATTCAGGTATGTCAACGGACCCACTATGTTCGAGAATCCCCGAATAAACCTCATGTAGTATCCTATTAGATGCTAGAAACTACGTATCTTTGTTGATGTCGTGGGTTGCCCTCACTCCTTCAACACTGACACTTTGCTCGAATATACGGATATACCCTTGTCTGATACTATGTGCCCCTAAAAATTAACCTCCTTCAGTTAGAACCCACACTTCTCATATTTTTCATACAACTCATGCTGATGCAGTGTCTGTAAAACCTATTACAAATTCTCGGCATGATCCTCCTCCATATGATAATAGATCAGTATGTCATCTATGAAGACAAAGACAAACTGATGAAGGAACTCTCCTAACACCCTATTCATTAAGTCCATGAATATTGTTGGCATGTTGGTTAGCCCGAAAGGCATACCCTTGAATTCGTAGTATCCATATCTTGTTAAGAATGTAGTCTTATACACATCCTACTCCATGATACGTAACTGATGATATCCCGATCTCAAGTCTATCTTTGAGAACAAGGCAACTCCTCTCAATTGGTCGAACAAGTATTCTATTCGGGGCAACAAATACTTATTCCATATCGTGACTTTATTAAACTCTTGGTAATTAATACATGATCATAATGACTTATCATGAGAGGTATTTAAACCTCAGTTATTTAGGGCGCCCATACACCCTATGGTCCAAGCATCCCTATACTAATATTTGATTTTAGCATACTTTCCCAGTACTAAGCTTTACATTCCTAGCGCAACTGCCTAACAAAGTTTTTTCTTTATACCATACTAATCGTAACTATATTGTCCTTCTTTCTTACACCGATTTATTGATGATGTAATACATTGAGCAACGCTTCTTACGTCGTATTATATGGCTCTACTGACCGTGAATAGTAATATAATTAAACTTAAGGTTATCGTTTCCTTTACGGATGACAACAAGGGTACCAAACTTGTGTACTAAAGTCCAAACACTCCCAACTCTCGACGTTCAATATGTTTCATGCGTGGGATGTATCGTAAAGTGAAATCCAAACAAGAAACCCCCGGATACACAACTAACTCACATTGTAGGTCAACGAGATTTATCGGCCCTCCGTATCTGACTTATACACAGCATCCTTGGTTCTTGCTATTAAATTAACTCATCCACTCTCATGTCACGATAGACGATATTAAACACATTACTCCTGCTAACTTGGCGTTAGACTCTTAAATTTACCACGAGATAATACCCATGCTCAGAAAGATTTCATCCTATCTTGAATCACTTTAGTAAGCATCCCTACCCACACGTAATAAATATAACCTTTAATTAGTCACTAGCCACGTAATATTTGTCGAAAAACATTTAATTAGTCACTAGCCACCTAATATTTGAAAAGTGAAATGCCAAATTTTATTAATTAAATTAATTGACAACTAAGTAATGAATAACTAACCATTCAACATTCACATAAAAAATCTCATATGAATAAATAGCAGAAAGAAATAAGAGAGTCTTGTGTAACACTTTAAATATAGTCTCAATGCCAAATAATCCCAATACAAAAGTTTGAATAAATAAATCCAACATCTGAAATAAATAAGTCTGAAACTGCTATCTCTAAATAAGAATGGGCAACTTGCCCTAACTGAATGAATGACTCTGAAGGAAGCAAATATAGATGTGGAGGTGTCTAATACTGTGATCTTGTAACTTCCATAGCAGCTACAGGATGTCAACAAAATGGAACTCTTATGTTTGGTGTACATGTGGTTGGGAACCTACAAGGTGTTTACAGAAACAAAATAGATTTGGAAGAAAATAGGTTACAACCCGAGGTGAAAATATTTTAAAAACATCAAGTGTTTAAGTGCATTAAACGTTAAATATTATATACATGTTGTCACCATCGTTTCTCACCCTGAACTAAAGTGAACGCCTAGCGGATACCCTTAACCCATCATAGTTATGATACTACCTAACTATTATGTATACATCCCTCCCATAAGCTATCACCCATAATTCCCCCTTATATTTCCAATGATATGCCATGTTGAATGTTTTTCCATCTTTTATTTTGAAGAGGAGTTCTCACAATCTGAAGTTAAGTATTCCCATACTAGCATTATTTTAGGTTTCATTACTTTTTTATCTAATGAGTTCACACAGTAGAATACATCACAAGTACATATATTTATTACTATAATATATATACTAATACGATATTCTGAGGCTAAGTTGCGGTGAAGGCATACTCTGCTATCAAATCCTATTACATCACGTACGTAAGGATTGAGAGTTCTGAATCACTCAGGAATCGTATCAATACAAATCACACATATTGGAGGCGAAAATAGTTAACATATCCATGGTTACATACAAACCTACGCTCCCATGGTCGGCTGACTTATCAACTCACAAATAATTCTTAACATTCCTATGTTCTTGAGGTACCAAATCTAAATATACCTGAAGGCACATAAGATAGGATTGTCCTCTTCCTACAACCTCCCATGATAGCAACTATGGTAGGTATGTCATACACATAATAATCCATATACTAGGTAATCAGACAACCTAGGTAATCATCATTTCAATATAGGTATACTCATGACCTATGTTACAAGTCTCATACGTAGTATAGTTTCATCCCGATTATTTGACATAATGTGTTTAGCGCGACAACTCTCATCATATAACGCTGAGTACTTAAACCTATCCCAAAAGTTTACTAAGTCTCTCACTTGCCTCTAAGGTTATTTTAGTAATCTAAAGTCCCTCTACTAATGTTCCTAACCTTAATTTATCATTCATCCTATTTCAGTTCCAATTTATATAATTTATAACCGTACCTCACTCGGCAAGCACTTGTAAATATACCATTTAATCCCATAAGGCATAACATTTTTCGAGCATTAATTATGACCCTATTGACCTTAACTAAGTCCCATAATATTCTATTAATCACACTACGAGTTCTTCTAAGCTTGGGAGTTTCTCAAACCTTAAAGGAAAACAATTTACAAAATTCAGGAGGAGTTGATCGATCGAAGGAAATGGTCGATCGATCGAAGGAAATGGTCGATCAACCGATCCAGTCGATCGATCGATATTCTTGGGTCGATCAATTGATCAATTAGATATTGGCCTACGATTTCTGCATATTTTTTCCTACGAGTTTCATCAATTAACCCTCAAATATTTTATTATAATTCCCCAAACTCCCAAATATTTATTCCAAACATTTTACCAACATAAATAGATAACTTCTAACGCCTTTGAATCATCAAATTAGAATGACTTATCATTTTCTTGGATAAAATCATGTATATTTCATAAAAACCCTATTTCTTCTATTTTCTTCAATAACATCACATAACTCAACATAAATTCATAATTCTCTACATATGAATTAAAATTTTGTGGCTGTTATATTTCCAGAAGTAAATCTACATTCAAAACCTACCAAGATTAAGATCTTAAATCTCCAAATCCATTAATTCATCATGTTTCAAGATTTTTCCCTAATTCTAAACTATCATGCATAATATATACACTGAATTATTGCAAGTTAAATCACTTGCCTGGAGATGGAAGTTATGATCCTTTGGAGAAGGTGATATGGTAGTGATGTTCTCTTTTTGGTCACAAATTCGGCAGTGGTAGTGCAAGGTGGTTGTTTGGCCCTAGCAACCTTTGGAAAACCTTCCTTTCTCTCTACTTCTCTCTCTCTCAAGTTTGCAGCAGCCAATAAACCTAATGCTCCTACGGGTTAGCTGATATATTAACCCTAAATTTCGTAGGTCACTATTAATCAAATAGTAAAATGACTAAAATACCCTCCCGGAATGCTGATTTGGTAAAAAACTGCCCCGGGACCCAAACTAAGCCCCCGGGTAGTCTTTTTTTACTATCTTGACCGTTCAGGACACATTGGCGCACTCAAAATGACCATATGGATGACATAAAAATAAACTTCTTTATAATCCATTAAATTAGTCTCGATACGACTAATATGCTCTTCCCAACTTAATTTCCAAAACTGTCGTATTTTCCACTCGTGATAATTTTAATAAATTCATAATCATATATTACTATACTCACTAAGTAATATTCAACATAAATATAATAATCAAATACTAACTCTTGTCTCGCTAGTATTTAAATCCAAATTAATTACCAATTAATTTTCCATTTTTAATTCAATTAATCCTTTAATTAAAATTAGTAAAAATACAGGGTATTGTAATACCCGATGATTTTAATGACTTTTAAAATGGGTTATATTTTAAATTAATGGATTAATTGGATTTTATTATAAACTTATTCATTTGGGTTTTATCCGAATTGTGGATATTAAAATGAATGATTCTGAATATTACTTAAAGATATTTAGGTAATATATGAATGTGATGATATTGATATTGCTGTGAGTTACTAATTCAGTAATTTGAATTTTTAGTCAGAGGCCATATGGGATGTGTCAGGACTCATTTGTTAAATTAAAAAAGAAACTTATTTTCTATCAACCTTATAGTCATTTTGAGTCTCGGGTCATTTGGAAATGAAAAGACAACACAAAAGGGTATTTTGGTCATTTTTACAAGGGGATGAATAGTGATTTCAGATTTTGTCCTATTATAAGTATTTGGAGATTAGTTGTACGTGGGTTCATTCATCTCTTCTACACAAACTTGAGAGGTCACTTGTGAGAAAGAGTGAAAGGTTGCTTGGAAGAAGAGAAGCTTGCTTGGGAAGGAGGAGAACCAAAGGACAAAGGTCACCACCACCAACCACCACCGAAAGTTGGACGGAAAAAGGGAGAACCACCTGTGTTATTCAACTACAAAGTATCAAATCGTCATTAGAAGCAAGTGGTTGATAATTGCAATCTATGTTTGTATATTGTCCATGTTAGGATAGTTATAAAAAGATGAGATTTTTACATGTTTGGAAGATGAAAAGATAGAGTTGTTAATGAATTTCTTGAATCTCAAAATATATAGAAATCAAACTCATGTTATAGTTGGTTAGTAATCCACAAAATATTCATCAATCTGTGGAAGAAATTCTGAAAATCATTATTGTGTTCTTGAAGATATCATGTTTATAATTTTCTTGAAAAAATGAGGATAAGCATATGCTTTTAATTCAAACAGTTGATGATTCTAGGACGTTTAGAGCATTAGAAATCATTCACATATGTTTCTATATCATGTAGTAAGGTTTATAAGGAATTTGGGTAGTTAATATGAAGGTTTGAATGATCAAAAGTGATGAAACCCGTAGTAGAAGAAATGCAAAAAATTGGGCTGTTATCTGGGCAATCGATCGATCGACCCCCTGCCTTTGATCGATTGAACTCCCTAGAATTTGTGAAGTTGTTACTTTTAATGCTTGTTCTTATCCCAAACCTTTTCTAATCTTTGGTGATTATTAATTGTACATAATGGGACTTAGGAAGGTTCAGTAAGCCCTGGTTAAGAATCGAATTAATTTGATTTGGATTTAATTGATTAGAATAATGTTAAGTAAATTGAAAGAAATTTTGGTTGCTAGATTCATGTGTTGGATTATAATTTGTATGCATGAGGATTAAGGATAGGTCCACTATGGGAGATTTAATATAACACCTGCGTAGCCTTAGGGTTACAATTTGAACATCAAGGACTGAGTTTAAGCTCATTATTGATTGCGCAAGGACTGAATGTAGTACAAGCGCTTAGTGGTATGGCTCCTGGATAGAGATGGGAGTTCATACCACATTTGGTTGAAAGAGGGGATGAGGTTATCCTGATTGCGTATTTGAAGTTGACGGACCTCCATGATCGAAAAATTTAAGTAGTAGCATATTGGAGGTATTCCTTGTTTGGATTTTGCTTTACGAGACGCTCCCTGCATGAATCTTAACAACGTCGGGAGTGGAGAGATGTTATAGGGTGCGGGGATTTTGATTTTTTTTTATAAGTCATATAGTGTGAATGAAATAATATAGACTATGAGCCATGTGATAATGGTATTCAAACCTAGTTGATAGAAGATGTGTTTATAAGAGATTAGAAACAATCGGTTTTAACCCCAATTAAGGGAGAGTTTAGATTCGTAGTTATTCGGGAGATAAGAGGAGGTGGACCAGTAGGATATTAGTGATTTTCTTACCGAATAAATATATTGAGGAAAGACCTATTTAAACCTTGGGTAATGAGTGAGACTCTGGGATAATAAAATTAAAGAAGTAAAGTCATAATATTTTAATACGTAGGATTTAAAGAGATATAATGCTACGTATGGGAACTATCTTAGGGTAGTGCGATTACCTTGTTGATACTATATCTATAGGTATGATAATGCCTATTTGATTGATTGATAATTTATGTGTATGACATACCTAACTTACTTGCTATCGGTGGGAGGTTTGCGCATGGGGGCAGTCATATCCTGATGAATCCATGGGATCTTTGATTTGTTGCTCAAGAACATAGGTCTATGAAAGACTTATCGGGGAGTTGATAAGTCAGTTGTCTATGGGAACGTAGGTATCTGCATGGCCCATGGGTATGAGAACTATGTTCGCCTCCAATGTTTGTGTTGTTGTTTGTGGTTCGAGGAATCCTTACCGAACCTTTAGTCCCCTATTCCGCGACCAACAATATTGGGATATGATAGCAGAGTAATGCATTGCACCGCAGCTATCACTCAGGGTGCCGTATTATATATATATATATATATATATATATATGATGAATTAAATGAATGTATATAGTCGTTAAATCATCTACTGTGTGATAATTGTAGATAACGGTGAATTGAGAAAAGAATTGAAATAAGTTAATGAATATTTATTGAAGAGCTTAATTCATATTAATGAAAAACGATTCATGTTAATGAGAAATGATTCATATAAATGAAAAACGTATATGAATGGTTATAGTACGTATGGTATGGGACATACGGGGTTATGATATGGGATGGAAATCATATTATGGAAATTTGTGAAGAGGAACCATTAACTAGGAGGTTAATAAGAAACGTTAAGTGTGAACTCTAGATGATAGGTGAGAATAGAAAGTGATAGTTGGATACTAACATGTACATAATAAATGCTTTATTGCACTTGTTAAATACTTGCTGTTTTCAAAATCATTTTCACATCGGGCTCTGACCCATTTCCTTGCATATTTTCTTTTCTATTGTACCTTCTATATCAGGTGTCCAGCAGCAGGGACGCCAACCTTAGAGGATTATGACGAGCTATGGAGCTATGGAGTATTGCTTAGACACTTATCTTCATTTGTTTCACATTATGTACTGTCCTCTTATTCATGGCATGTCACCCAAAGGAACTCAATTATCTCTTTTCTATCTGAGTCATATACTCTTGTATTCGTGTCATTTTAATACATTTACTTTTGTTAGGATTACTGTATTGGATAATTATTTGGGAATTTTTATTCCAATTGCATTTAAATTCTTTTGTGTTATCTGTTCGGTTATCAGTGTTGTAGAATAATATGTGTAGTGTAATTCGTAAACTAAAAATGGATTTTGTTGAATTAAAATTTGGAAAGTTTTTAACACCAGTTTAATTGAGTATTGGGTGATTTGTAAATATTTTCGACAGTGATGCTAAGACTGAGCCAACTATATATTCTGTTTTAATTTGAATGCGATGTCATTTTGAGTGTGTCGTTGCGTCCGAAGGGATAGAAATAGTCAGAAAAGTCTATTTGGATGTTAATTTTGAGACTCGGGTCATTTAGAAATGAAAAGACAACCCAAAAGAGTATTTTGGTCATTTTTACAAGGGGGATGAATAGTGATTTCGGATTTTGTCCTATTGTAAGTATTTGGAGATTAGTTGTACGTGGGTTCATTCATCTCTTCTACACAAACTTGAGAGGTCACCTTGTGAGAAAGAGTGAAAGGTTGCTTGGAAGAAGAAAATCTTTCTTGGGAAGGAGGAGAACCAAAGGCCAAAGGTCACCACCACCGAAAGTTAGCCGGAGAAAGGGATAACCACTTGTGTTATTCAACTACAAAGGATTGGATCTTCATTATAGGCAAGTGTTTGATAATTGCAATCTAAGTTTGTATATTGTCCATGCTAGGATAGTTATAAAAAGATGAGATTTTTAAGTGTTTGGAAGATGAAGAGATAGAGCTGTTAATGGATTTCTGGAATCTGAAAATATATAGGAATCAAACCCATGTTGTAGGTAGTTAGTAATCCACGAAATATTCCTCAATATGTGGAAGAAATTCTGAAAATCATTGTTGTGTTCTTGAAGATATCATGTTTATAATTTTCAAGGAAAAAAGGAGGATAAGTATATGCTTTTAATTCAAACTCTTGATGATTCTAGGATGTTTAGAGCATTAGAAATCATTCACATATGTTGATATATCATGTATTAAGGTTTATAAGGAATTTGGGTAGTTAATATGAAGGTTTTAATGACAAAAGTGATGAAACCCGTAGTAGAAGAAATGCAGAAAACTGGGTTGTTATCTGGGCGATCGATTGATCGACCCCCTACCTTCGATCGATTGACCTCCCCAGAATGTGTGAAGTTGTTCCTTTTAATGCTTGTTCTTATCCCAAACCTTTTCTAATCTTTGATGATTATTAATTGGATATAATGGGACTTAGGAAGGTTCAGTAAGCCCTAGTTAAGAATCGAATTAATTTGATTTGGATTTAATTGATTAGAATAATGTTAAGTAATTTGAAAGAAAGTTCGGTTGCTAGATTCATGTGTTGGATTATAATTTGTATGCATGAGGATTAAGGATAGGTCCAGTAGGGTAGATTTAATATAACACCTGCGTAGCCTTAGGGTTACAATTTGAACATCAAGGACTGAGTTTAAGCTCATTATTGATTGTGCAAGGACTGTATGTAGTACAAGCGCTTAGTGGTATGGCTCCTGGATAGAGATGGGAGTTCATACCACATTTGGTTGAAAGAGGGGATGAGGTTATCCTGATTGCGTATTTGAAGTTGACGGACCTCCATGATCGAAAAAGTTAAGTAGTAGCATATTGGAGGTATTCCTTGTTTGGATTTTGCTTTACGAGACGCTCCCTGCATGAATCTTAACAACGTCGGGAGTGGAGAGATGTTATAGGGTGCGGGGATTTTGATTTTTTTTATAAGTCATATAGTGTGAATGAAATAATATAGACTATGAGCCATGTGATAATGGTATTCAAACCTAGTTGATAGAAGATGTGTTTATAAGAGATTAGAAACAATCGGTTTTAACCCCAATTAAGGGAGAGTTTAAATTCGTAGTTATTCGGGAGATAAGAGGAGGTGTACCAGTAGGATATTAGTGATTTTCTTACTGAATAAATATATTGAGGAAAAATCTATTTAAACCTTGGGTAATGAGTGAGACTCTGGGATAATAAAATTAAAGAAGTAAAGTCATAATATTTTAATACGTAGGATTTAAAGAGATATAATGCTACGTATGGGAACTATCTTAGGGTAGTGCGATTACCTTGTTGATACTATATCTATAGGTATGATAATGCCTATTTGATTGATTGATAATTTATGTGTATGACATACCTAACTTACTTGCTATCGGTGGGAGGTTTGCGCATGGGGGCAGTCATATCCTGATGAATCCATGGGATCTTTGATTTGTTGCTCAAGAACATAGGTCTATGAAAGACTTATCGGGGAGTTGATAAGTCAGTTGTCTATGGGAACGTAGGTATCTGCATGGCCCATGGGTATGAGAACTATGTTCGCCTCCAATGTTTGTGTTGTTGTTTGTGGTTCGAGGAATCCTTACCGAACCTTTAGTCCCCTATTCCGCGACCAACAATATTGGGATATGATAGCAGAGTAATGCATTGCACCGCAGCTGTCACTCAGGGTGCCGTATTATATATATATATATATATATATATATATATATATATATATGATGAATTAAATGAATGTATATAGTCGTTAAATCATCTACTGTGTGATAATTGTAGATAACGGTGAATTGAGAAAAGAATTGAAATAAGTTAATGAATATTTATTGAAGAGCTTAATTCATATTAATGAAAAACGATTCATGTTAATGAGAAATGATTCATATAAATGAAAAACGTATATGAATGGTTATAGTACGTATGGTATGGGACATACGGGGTTATGATATGGGATGGAAATCATATTATGGAAATTTGTGAAGAGGAACCATTAACTAGGAGGTTAATAAGAAACGTTAAGTGTGAACTCTAGATGATAGGTGAGAATAGAAAGTGATAGTTGGATACTAACATGTACATAATAAATGCTTTATTGCACTTGTTAAATACTTGCTGTTTTCAAAATCATTTTCACATCGGGCTCTGACCCATTTCCTTGCATATTTTCTTTTCTATTGTACCTTCTATATCAGGTGTCCAGCAGCAGGGACGCCAACCTTAGAGGATTATGACGAGCTATGGAGCTATGGAGTATTGCTTAGACACTTATCTTCATTTGTTTCACATTATGTACTGTCCTCTTATTCATGGCATGTCACCCAAAGGAACTCAATTATCTCTTTTCTATCTGAGTCATATACTCTTGTATTCGTGTCATTTTAATACATTTACTTTTGTTAGGATTACTGTATTGGATAATTATTTGGGAATGTTTATTCCAATTGCATTTAAATTCTTTTGTGTTATCTGTTCGGTTATCAGTGTTGTAGAATAATATGTGTAGTGTAATTCGTAAACTAAAAATGGATTTTGTTGAATTAAAATTTGGAAAGTTTTTAACACCAGTTTAATTGAGTATTGGGTGATTTGTAAATATTTTCGACAGTGATGCTAAGACTGAGCCAACTATATATTCTGTTTTAATTTGAATGCGATGTCATTTTGAGTGCGTCGTTGCGTCCGAAGGGATTGAAATAGTCAGAAAAGTCTATTTGGATGTTAATTTTGAGTCTCAGGTCATTTAGAAATGAAAAGACAACCCAAAAGAGTATTTTGGTCATTTTTACAAGGGGGGTGAATAGTGATTTCGGATTTTGTCCTATTGTAAGTATTTGGAGATTAGTTGTGCGTGGGTTCATTCATCTCTTCTACACAAACTTGAGAGGTCACCTTGTGAGAAAGAGTGAAAAGTTGCTTGGAAGAAGAAAATCTTTCTTGGGAAGGAGGAGAACCAAAGGCCAAAGGTCACCACCACCAAAAGTTGGCCGGAGAAAGGGATAACCACTTGTGTTATTCAACTACAAAGGATTGGATCTTCATTATAGGCAAGTGTTTGATTATTGCAATCTAAGTTTGTATATTGTCCATGCTAGGATAGTTATAAAAAGATGAGATTTTTAAGTGTTTGGAAGATGAAGAGATAGAGCTGTTAATGGATTTCTGGAATCTGAAAATATATAGGAATCAAACCCATGTTGTAGGTAGTTAGTAATCCAAGAAATATTCCTCAATCTGTGGAAGAAATTCTGAAAATAATTGTTGTGTTCTTGAAGATATCATGTTTATAATTTTCAAGGAAAAAAGGAGGATAAGTATATTCTTTTAATTCAAACTCTTGATGATTATAGGATGTTTAGAGCATTAGAAATCATTCACATATGTTGATATATCATGTATTAAGGTTTATAAGGAATTTGGGTAGTTAATATGAAGGTTTTAATGACAAAAGTGATGAAACCCGTAGTAGAAGAAATGCAGAAAACTGGGTTGTTATCTGGGCGATCGATTGATCGACCCCCTACCTTCGATCGATTGACCTCTCCAGAATGTGTGAAGTTGTTCCTTTTAATGCTTGTTCTTATCCCAAACCTTTTCTAATCTTTGGTGATTATTAATTGGATATAATGGGACTTAGGAAGGTTCAGTAAGCCCTAGTTAAGAATCGAATTAATTTGATTTGGATTTAATTGATTAGAATAATGTTAAGTAATTTGAAAGAAAGTTCGGTTGCTAGATTCATGTGTTGGATTATAATTTGTATGCATGAGGATTAAGGATAGGTCCAATAGGGTAGATTTAATATAATACCTGGGTAGCCTTAGGGTTACAATTTGAACATCAAGGACTAAGTTTAAGCTCATTATTGATTGCGCAACGACTGAGTGTAGTACAAGCGCTTAGTGGTATGGCTCCTGGATAGAGATGGGAGTTCAGACCACATTTGATTGAAAGAGGGGATGAGGTTATCCCGGTTGCGTATTTGAAGTTGACGGACCTCCACGATCGACAAAGTTAAGTCATATAGTTTGAATGAAACACTATAGAATATGAGTCATGTGATGATGGTATTCAATCCTAATTGATAGAAGATGTGTTTATAAGAGATTAGAAACAATCGGTTTTAACCCCAATTAAGGGAGAGTTTAAATTCGTAGTAATTCGGGAGATAAGATGAGGTGGACCAGTAGGATATTAGTGATTTTCTTACTGAATAAATATATCGAGGAAAAACCTATTTAGACCTTGGGTAATAAGTGAGATTCTGGTATAATAAAATTAAAGAAGTAAAGTCATAATATTTTAATACGTAGGATTTAAAGAGATATAATGCTACGTATGGGAACTATCTTAGGTTAGTGCGATTACCTTGTTGATGTTATATCTATAGGTATGATAATGCGTATTTGATTGATTAATAATTTATGTGTATGACATACCTAGCTTACTTGCTATCGGTTGGAGGTTTACGCATGAGGGCAGTCATATCCTGATGAATCCATGGGATATTCGATTTGTCGCTCGAGAACATAGGTCTATGAAAGACATATCGGGGAGTTGATAAGTCCGCTGACTATGGGAATGTAGGTATGTACGTGGCCCGTTGGTATGAGAACGATGTTTGCCTCCAATGTTTGTGTTGTTGTTTGTGGTTCGAGGAATCCTTACCAAACCTTTAGTCCCCTATTCGGCGATCGACGATATTGGGACATGATAGCAGAGTAATGCATTGCACCGCAGCTGTGACTCGGGGTGCCGTATTATATAGGTATATATATGATGAATTAAATGAATGTATATAGTGGTTAAATCATTTACTGTGTGATAATTGTAGATAACGGTGAATTGAGAAACAAAATTGAAATAAGTTAATGAATATTTATTAAAGAGATTAATTCATATTAATGAGAAACGATTCATGTTAATGAGAAAGATTCATATAAATGAAAAACGTATATGAATGATTGTAGTACATATAGTATGGGACATATGGGGTTATGATATGGGATGGAAATCATATTATGGAAATTTGTGAAGAGGAACCATTAACTAGGAGGTTAATAGGAAATGTTAAGTGTGCACTGTAGATGAGAGGTGAGAATAGCAAGTGAGAGTTGGATACTAACATGTACATAATAAATGCTTTATTGCACTTGTTAAATACTTGTTGTTTTCAAAATCATTTTCACATCGGGCTCCGACCCATTTCCTTGCATATTTTCTTTTCTATTGTACCTTCTATATCAGGTGTCCAGCAGCAGGGATGCCAACCTTAGAGGATTATGATGAGCTATGTAGATATGGATTATTGCTTAGACACTTATCTTCATTTGATTCACATTATGTAGTGTCATCTTATTCAGGGCATGTCGCCCAAAGGAACTCAATTATCTCTATTCTATCTGAGTCATATACTCTTGTATTCGTGTCATTTTAATACATTTACTATTGTTGGGATTACTCTATTGGATAATTATTTGGGAATGTTTATAACAATTGAATTTAAATTATTTTGTGTTATCTGTTTGGTTATTAGTGTTGTAGAATAATATGTGTAGTGTTATTCATAAACTAAAATTGGATTTTGTTGAATTAAAATTTGGAAAGTTTTTAACACCAGCTTAATTGAGTATGGGGTGATTTGTAAATGTTTTTGACAGTGATGCTAAGAATGAGCCAACTGTATATTTTATTTTAATTTGGTATGGGACTGGCCACTCGGTATTTAATTAGGCGGGGTGTTACAGGTATTACATTTTTCTCTTAACAGGGAAGAACTCGGAGTGTAATACCCAATGTGTTAAGTTAGTTGAGCCCTCTAGGGGTTGAGAGAAAGTACCCAAGGATAAACAAGATGGTCTTATTATCTAAGAAAAATTATTGAGACCATATATCTAATCCCACTCAATCATGGTCATGACCAATTAAAACCCCTCCAACAGCTCCTCCTCAGGGCCTACACCTCATGAAGGCTTGTCAAAGGGTATGTAGAGTTGGGAAAATTTTGATATTAGGTATCAACCTCATAGTGTTTTTAAAGGGTGGGCTTTAGATGATTTAATTACAAAGTTTAACAATCTAGAAGATGTGAAGAGGAACACATGTGTCCTAAGGCAAAGGTTCTAATGGTTGCCCAATAGGCCAGACAACCTCTATTCTAACAATTATATCTTAATTCTCCTACATAGGTGTTGCGTGTTGATGGATCCTAAAAAAGCTAAGGTAGTTTGGTAGGAGTCCACCTAAAAAAACTCAAAGAAGGTACAATCTCTCTCACTCTCTACTTTAAATTTAAATCCTATAATAATGAAGTTGAATATGAAGCCTTAGCCTTGGTGGTGGGCTTGGACCTTGCCATCCAATTAAAAAATTAGCGGGTGGAGTCTATCAACGAATCCCATACGGTGATCAATCAGGTCACTGAGGTGTATGAGGCCAAAGGCGATAGAATGGGATGGTATCTATAAATTATAAAGCACCTCAATAAGGGGATACCCATTTTGTATTTGAAGGGTCCCCTGGGGCATAGAACTGAGAGGCAGACCACCTTACACACATGTCATCACAAAATGATATATATCTAGAGGTCCTAGTTATCACCTTGGACCAAATGAGCATCACACAGATATAGATCAACACTGTTGAGGTTGATCAGAGATCAGACATGACTACGCCCATCAAATACTACATCGGGAATGGTAATCTGCCCAAAAAAGACTCCAAGCTAGACGGGTAAAGTGCATAGCTTCTAGGTACTACATAGAACATGGGGTATTGTATAAGAATAGATACTACTTAGTAACTCAGAGATGCCTTATCCCATCATAGGTTCAAATTAAATCCTTATATACCTTCATGAAGGTGTTTGCATTGCCCATACTAGCCGAAAGTTCTTTACCACCAAGGTCCTTAGGCCAAGATAATTATGGACAACGTTGGGAAGGAAGATAAGGATTTGGTCCAGTGCTGAGACAAGTTACAAAGATTTTATTTTTTCCCAAAGGAGGCAATAGAGAAGATGGCGTTAATGATAATTTTGTGGCTTTTTCGTCAATGGGGTGTTGATTTGGTATGACCTCTACAACTGGGCAAAGTAAAAAATCAGTTCTCCATAGTTTCCATCGATTACTTCACCAAGTGAGTTGAGGATGAACCCTTAGCCACCATCACTAACAAGAGTACAACCAACTTCATCTTAAAATCCTCATTTGTATGTTTTTCCTACCACAAGCCATCATATCAGACAATGGCAAGAAGTTTCATAATCTAGCATTCAAAGAGTTATTGTCTTGATATGCCATATCCACTCATTACTCATACCTAGTCCACACTCAATCCAATGGTCGACCTAAGGTTACTAACGATATTATATTCCATAATTGAACGAAGAGAATAGAGAAGGCCAAGGGACTATTGGAATACACACCTCCCACGATTTTGTTCGTACTTGTATGATTTGGTGACTTAATATGACCAATTTGGATCGAGGCTTGTTAAGGGGGTTCATAAGTCAACTTTTGTTAACATAGTAGCCCTGACACAATTGTATTGGAGTTTATATGTCCTAAAGTTTATTTAAATGAAAACATTCGAACGGGCTTCTAATGACTTCGAAATTGGTTGATTTCCCCCTAACTCTAGAATCTCGTTAAAAGGGTTGGTTTAAATGAAGTCACCTATCATTTGAACGAGGGGTAGTTTATTATTTGAATGAGGCACTTTGCACCCTATAATTAACCTATATTTTGACCTCATTAAACAGTTCGTTCAAATGAGGATGGTTCTCATTCGAATGAGGTCAAATGTCATTCGAACGACCCCACCTGAACTTGTAAAAATTATGTTTCCCATGTGTGCTATCACATTTTGGGCCTCTGGATTGATGATGTGTCAACATCTGAAAGTATCTGATGTTTTAAAAAATGTATAACATGTGAGGAATGAGTATTTAATCATGTTTTTGTGTCTTTATGAGGTTATAAGAAAAGAGAGGGTGGGTCTTTTTTCCCACCATTTTCCACCAGCATTTCCCCATTATATTTTTTGAGGGTTCATCTCCTTCCCAAAGTTTTTCCTAACTTAGACACACCTTGCCACCAATTGAAACACCATTATACACCACACATTCAATAAATATGGGTTTTTATGGAGATGTTGTCAGAGGTTTTTAAAGGAGAAGAAGAAGAATGTATGGAGTTTGAAGGGGGTTTCATGCACCATTCAAGGAGACAAGCTTAGTGGATCTAGGACACGTTAGGAGGTAGGAGTTTGCCATTGTCTTTTACACGCCATCCACTATTGATCAAGCTTCCTTTGAGGTGGGAAACTCTACTCTTAGCTTAAGAACAATATTTTGCATATTATTGATCTTGTAGCCAGAGCTTGTTAGAGTAGAATGCATATACGATTTAAGAAGATAATTTCTTATTGTTTTGTGGGAGAAAAAATATGATTTGTCAAAGATCCCAAGACTTTTGACAAAAATGACACATTTCAAGAAATTTTGATATCTTAACATTTTATGGCATAAAATATTTAAAATGATATTTCTCTTGTTGTAAATATTTTATGAACAAATGTCTAAAGATTCTCATGTGAAAATTAAGATTTTTGTATAAATAGACATTCACTCCTGTTTTAAAGAAATAAATATGTCTTTTAGATTAAAAAGCATGTTTATGTAATTACTGTGGAATTTCTATAATGAATTGTATGTTAGACCCATTTGATAGGATTTTTGGACTTAGAATCCGTCTTGTCGTGTATATAAACTTATAGTGTTTGATTATGAGCCTATAAACAAGTTTAATGAAGGTTTTATTGGTTTAAACACGAAATGAAGAAAATAGAAATTTCAGCCCCAAAAGTGTGTTAAAAGGTTTGTGAAAATGTGATATATGGATATTTTAAGACTACATGTTGAAACAAAGGGAATATGGTATTTTCTTGTAAAGTTGTCTCCAAGAGGCCAAAAGGGTTTTCTTAGTAATTAAAGTAATGAAATAGAGAGATTTTCAACTTGAAAAATCATGTCACTCCAAACTGTTAAATAAGTGTTAATGAGTTAAAAATATTTAAGAAATTAGTGGCTATAACTTAATAATGTTTTGGGAAATAAAACTTATGAAATGGAGGAAAAAAACAAGTTTAGATATGAATGGGTAAAATTGTAATTTTACATAAAATGGAACATTTTTATGTAATAAAAAATTTCTAAAGGGTGTCACACGAAATGGTCCCAATTCAAAGTGATTTTCGGGATAAAAGGAATGCAATGGTATAAAGGACAAGAAATAGTCATTTTTAACGTATAACAAAAGATGGGGGGGGGGGGGGGGGGAATCCCAGGGTTTTGGCTTCGGCTAGTAAAAGGTGGAATAATGTGGACATTCAAAAAATGTTAAAACGCATTAATACGGACTTAGATGATTTCGGGAATAATTAAGAAGGGCCCAAAGCCTTGGAGTGAATGACCCAAAATCACTGACCAGAGCATATGGTAGTATAGCTATTGGTGTGATGACAAATAAAGTATGCAGATATTTAGAGGATTATGGTAAAAGATAATGACAAAAGGAACAGGTTAAGAAATGGGTGGCATTGTGAATATAAGAAAAAATAGCCTAACTTGAATAAAATCAATATGTGTTCTGGTTGAAAGATATTGTGGACAAGTAATGTGAAAAATTGACTAATGTTAATGAAATAAAAGAAATGTTAAAGTGAAGCAATCCACGGGGTAATTAAGTACCGTAAGGTGGTTTATATTATAACTAATCCAAGAATGTGCTTATGAAAGGTTTCAATAAAAAAATGTATTTTCTAACACAGTGCGTGCATGCATGCATTGAAATGTGATTTTTAAGTAAAATAGTAATGTGAATTTTCCATGAGAATGGGGTAATTTAGGTGAAAGAGATGCTTTCCTTAATCAAAGGTTATTTGTCAAAGGTATTTAACTGGGTGTGTTAAATCAAAAAAAAAAATGTGAAGTCAGGTAATAAGGGGTTCTTTTAAGATTAAGACAAGTTAATCAGACTAAGTAAATTTTTTGAAATAAAAACGGTTTCATGCATTAAAGTATATATATATATAAATTATTTGCATGTGCACATAGATATAACGTGTTAGAGTCTATTTTCTTCCATTCTATTCTATATTACATTGTTGTATTTTCCCACTGCGTATTAGGCTCACTCCCTTGTCTTTATTATGGCGTGTCGGGCGCGGTTTTACAATTTGAGAGAGTTATACTGGTAAGTTTCCTTTTTATTTTACATTAGTTGCTCTGTATTCTTGGCACCTGTGGATGCTTCCTACGGGTCCCTCACGTAGAGTGATTTAAATGGAAATAGACAGCTAAAAGGGTGAAATGCTAATTAAATAAAACTCAACTAGAAACATTATTTAGGTTGTCTCAATTGACTTCACACCTAACATTCGATATCAACCTCGTTGACCACTGGTTACACATAAATTCGGATCGGGGCATTACAAATGGTATCATAGTTCTTGGTCTAAGGTTCCTTTTGGGAGTGACATTGTGAGGTTTGTAGTTGATCTTTGACGTCGACATTGGTTTTGGGATGGTCATGATAGATTGGTGAGGTTTTAGTTCGTGTTCACAATGGTGAATTCTAAGAAATTAGGACGACGGGTAATTTAATACGAAGTAGTGTGTGGTCAAGTTAGCTGTCAT
Source organism: Sambucus nigra (assembly GCA_949130495.1). NCBI lineage: Eukaryota > Viridiplantae > Streptophyta > Magnoliopsida > Dipsacales > Adoxaceae > Sambucus > Sambucus nigra. The sequence continues at coordinate 341,701,201 of OX422207.1, read as the reverse complement.
TAATGTCTTTCGCACTTCTGATTTAGATATATTAATAATTTGCGAGTGTTTGTATGAGCCACTAGTGGTGACATCGTGGTTTTTAGCGTGATGTTTTTGTGCATGCCATTGGTTGAAACCTGTATCTTAGAAGCTATTATGAGGGTTACAGGACATTGGTTGCAAGTGTGTTACATGTGTAACAGTGAGGAGTTAAAGTGACATATGAGTGAACCCTAGAAAGTCTTCCACAATATGGGTTTAGAGAGTGTGATGAAAATTTGAGGAATAGGATCTCGGGTGACATCGATAATGAGGATTTAAAGGCTCATAGGTAGTACGCGACCTCCTATATCCTGCCAGAATCTTTAATAGTGACACTTAGTGGTTTGGTACATAGTTCAGGCCATCACCCATTTGGAAGAATGTTTTTGTACCATTATTAGGTCTCAAGGAGAGAGTCATAGGTTAGACATATGCGATAGTTTCAATCAAAAGGAAAATATGATTCTTACCTAAGTGTCTTGGCCCATTTTGGAGGCCTAAGTGATGATAGAATGCAAGGCGGTTTTAGTGTCGATTGATTTAAAGAAGCCCTTAGAGTGTCTTTAGGACTTATTACACGTGGAATCCTTAAAAATGGGAGTCAATTTGATATGATGCCTTGAGGTGTTCAATGATTCTAGTTCCCCATCTGTAGATACCTATAGGCTAATATTTAGGTGAGTATCTAATAGTTATTGTAGAAAAACGTTGAGAAATTGGTAAGGAATACCTACTATGAGAGGATCATAGGCAATGAGATCTCATCAGGTCTTCGATGACAATTATGTTGAGGTATTCTTAGTATCCTTAACAAACTAGTTAAGTATGGTGATATCGAGTGAAAGTGTTCTAATGATGTTTATGTTGTGGGTCATGTGATGATCTCATGTTACTGGTCAAGGTTTAAATAGTCGAATAGTGTACATCCTTAGTACTATTGTTCGAATTGGCACAAATTGGTGATGCAACAAATTGGCACAAATTGGCACAAATTGGGAAATTAGATATTTGTATCATAGTTAAACATAATACTCGTTTGTCATAAGATAACTAGTATAGAAAGTGTCGTACTTCACTTTAACGAGTTCTAAGAAATTTGTTGGAGACTTATATTGATGATATTATGTCGGATACTTAAAAATAGCAACTCGAAAGATATTTCAAAGAATGCTTAGGATATAGACATTTGTCGACAGTGTGAGTTAGAATAGCCCTAGAAGGGAAAGGATTAGTTTTAGCACATTTTGTCAGACTGGTATGGATTAAGAAGAATAAACCTATGTAGGAATTGTATCCTTACAGTGGTAATGACAACCAATGTGTATGTCACATAATTTTGGGTTAAGTAGAATATGGAGATAGGAGAAGTGACGACCTTGTGTTAGTCGAGGTTATAAAAAGGTGAATGCTTGGCGTAGTTGGGCACTAACTGAGGAGACGTTTGGGATGTGACCATAGTACGAAAAAGTAAATAGTCACCCATGTGTGTTAGGTTGGTAACTATGTCATGTTGACTCGTAAAATGGAGAAAGTCGGCGTGGACAAAAGCATTGGCATTTGTCAACCAGAGTGTCTCGCGTTCGTGAAAGATGAAAGGAGGAAGACTTATTTGAAAGTAGGGAAGTCCATCATTTGACTTCCCAAAGAATAGTAGGTTTGTATGTCACTTTTGTCCTGAGGATACGATTAGTTCACAATCAAATTCATCAGGGTTGGTGATTCGAGGCAGGTTATGGTCTTACTAAAATCGGACGAGAATTACTAGGAGGATTCATAGACTTTTAGCGTATGGTGTAGTTTCTATTTTAATATATCATAGTTGTTGCATGCGGATGGGATTACCTCTGAACGGTTATTTGTTCATTCTGATTCGCTTTTTTCTTTTAATTTTGATAATTAAGGACCGAATTCCTTTAGTTTCGATGGTCGAGGATAGTGACCTTTTAATTTTAGCGATCTTGTCCTATTCCATGTTAATAGTTTGGTCATAGCATCGATTCGTTCAGTGTGAGTGCGGATGGACCACATAAGGACATTACAGCTCGACAATTGGGCACTCTCTTATTTGAAATCTCCCTTTGTTTGCACAAGTCTTTGTGTATGTGTTGTTGTGTGTCTACTACACGGTTTACTCGTAGTTCCGTTTTCCTTAAAACTAATAAACTTATGGATTGATCGACATGGAAATTTATAGCTCTAGTTATAAAGAGAATGGTAATTATTTGAGAACATCGTAGAGTGTTAGAATTTGAGGAAACATAACACATAATGTTGTTTTCACACAGTGAGTAGATTGGTGTAATACTCGAGTGAGTGTTCCATAGTTAGACACCAAGAGCAATCCTACGTTTATAAAAGGATCTTGTGGAATGTGTAAATGGAACGCATGATTTAGATATTAGTTATCTTTTCTCCCCTCGAGGTGAGAGACTAGCAATGCAAGGTTAATATAATGTTTAAGTGAATTTTTGTGTTCAGGAAGACCCGAGAATTGGAGGGAACATGATATGTAGTCTTAAGATTGAAATAATTTGCAATAATGGATTGGTTGTTAGTTGTATGTCCTTTTTCTCTTTGGTAAGTGTCGATCACTTGATTGAGTTTCTCTGAAAGAGGCACCGATATGCTCGGGTGTTAGCAAGGAGGCCTTAGGACTTGCTTGAGCGTGATCATCGAGCAAGTGGAGACTCGAGGAGTACTATCTAATTTTGATAGTTAGCCTACAGGTGAGCGTTAGAACATGTTTCAGGTCAATTTCTTTGGTGATATGGTGATAGGCCCTATAAAAAGGTTTATGATGACTTTTTGACGACTGAGAATTTCGATGACTTAGCCGTGAAATTTTCCTATGACTTAGAATAAGGGTTGATAACCCCAGAAATTTGATGCATTGATGGGTCAATAATTTCGAGGATGAAATTCACTAAGAAGGTAAGAATATAACACCCGCCCTTGTGATTTTGATTTTACTTGTACAATTTAGTGACTTGTTATGATCAATTCGACTTTGGGCTTATTGAGGTGGATCATAAGTCAAATTTTGATAATGTAGTAGCTTCAACGCAATTGAATTGAAATTTTTATGGCCTAAATTTATTTAAAGGAAAATAGAATTCATTTGAACAAGGGTCATTCTCGTTCGAATGAGTTTTGAACAGGCTTCTGACATGTTCGAACAAAAGGTCCCTTCCTCATTCGAATGAGGTGCTTCCCACACCCATAGTTAATCAGTTTTTTACCTTGTTAGATCCTCGTTACATAGTTGATTGAAACAATGAGGATTCTCATTTGAATGAGGTCAAATGTCATTCAAACGATCGCACCTGAACTTTTAAAAATTGTGTTTCCCCTGCGTGTTGTCTCATTGTGGTCCCTTGGATTGATGATGTGTCAAAATCTGAGAGCAACTTATGTTTTAAAATGTGTATAACATGTGGGGCACATGTTTTTAATTCGTTTTATGGGTATTTGTGAGGTTATAACAAGAGATAGGGTGGGTCTTCTTCCCCACCATTTTCCAACAGAATTTTCCCCCCACTCTAAAAGTTTTAAGGGTTCATCTCCTTCCCAATGTTTTTCCCTCCTTAGCCACACCTTGCCACAATTTTATAACACCATTATACACCACACATTCAAGCAAGATGGTTTTTTATGGAGTTGTTGTTAGACGTTTTTGAATGAGAATAAGAAAAAAGTATGGAGTTTAGGGTTGTTTTCATAGATCATTCAAGGAGACAAGCTTAAAGGAGCTAGGCGACGTTAAGGACATCTTAGGACATGGGAGGTTTCCATCATCTTATAAACTTCATCCACTGTAGTTGAAGCTTACTTTGAGGTGGGAAACTCTACTCTTAACTCCAGAACTCTATTTTTCGTAATATTGGTCTTTTATCTAGAGTTTGTTAGAGTATAATGCATATATGATTTAAGAAGGAAATTTCTTACGATTTTGTAAAAGAAAAACATAATTTATGAAATATACCAAGAGTGTTGACAAAAATGATATATTTATCATGAAAAGCATGTTTATGCCGATACTGTGGAATTTTTAGAATAGATCGTATGTTAGACCTATTTAATATAATTTTGGACTTAAAATCCATGTTCTCATGTTTATAAACTTGTAGTATTTGATGATGAAGATATGAATAATTTTAAAGGAGGATTTATTTGGTTTAAACACGAAATGAAGAAAAAAATTTCAACCCTTAAACTGTGTTAAAAGGTGTGAAAAATGTCATATATGGATATTTTAAGACAACATGTGAAAATAAAGGGAAATGGTATTTTCTTGTAAAGTAGTCTCCAAAAGGCCAAAAGGGTTTTCTCAGTAAAAAAAGTAATTGAGTAAAGAGATTTTCAACTTGAAAAGTATGTTACTCCAAAGTTTTAAATAAGTGTTAATGAGTTAAAAATATTTAAGAAATTAGTGAATGTAACTTAATAATGTTTTGGGGAAATAACAATTGTGAAATGGACCGCGTTGACCACTTGTTACACATAAATTCGGATCGGGGCATTACAAATGGTATCATAGTTCTTGGTCTAAGGTTCCTTTTGGGAGTGACATTGTGAGGTTTGTAGTTGATCTTTGACGTCGACATTGGTTTTGGGATGGTCGTGATAGATTGGTGAGGTTTTAGTTCGTGTTCACAATGGTGAATTCTAAGAAATTAGCACAACGGGTTATTTAATACGAAGTAGCATGTGGACAAGTTAGTTGTCATTAATGGCTTTTGCACTTCTGATTTAGATATATTAATAATTTGCGAGTGTTTGCATGAGCCGCTAGTGGTGACATCGTGGTTTTTAGCGTGAAGTTTTTGTGCATGCCATTGGTTGAAACCTGTATCTTAGAAGCTATTATGAGGGTTACAGGACATTGGTTGCAAGTGTATTACATGTGTAACAGTGAGGAGTTAAAGTGACATATGAGTGAACCCTAGAAAGTCTTCCACAATATGGGTTTAGAGAGTGTGATGAAAATTTGAGGAAATGGATCTCGAGTGACATCGATAATGAGGATTTAAAGGCTCATAGGTAGTATGTGACCTCCTATATCCTGCCATAATCTTTAATAGTGACACTTAGTGGTTTGGTACATAGTTCAGGCCATCACCCATTTGGAAGAATGTTTTTGTACCATTATTAGGTCTCGAGGAGAGAGTCATAGGTTGGACATATGGGATAGTTTCAATCAAAAGGAAAATATGATTCTTACCTAAGTGTATTGGCCCATTCTGGAGGCCTAAGTGATGATAGAATGCGAGGCGGTTTTAGTGTCGATTGATTTAAAGAAGACCTTGGAGTGTCCTTGGGACTTATTACACGTGGAATCCTTAAAAATGGGAGTCAATATGAAATGATGCCTTGAGGTGTTCAATGATTCTAGTTCCCCATCTGTAGAGACCTATATGCTCATATTTAGGTGAGTATTTCATAGTTATTGGAGAAGAACGTTGAGAAATTGGTAAGGAATACCTACTATGAGAGGATCATAGGTGATGATATCTCATCAGGTCTTCGATGACAATTACGTTGAGGTATGCTTAGTATCCTTAAAATAACAAGTTAAGTACGATGATATGGAGTGAAAGTGTTCTAATGATGTTTATGTTGAGGGTCATGTGATGATCTCATGTTACTGGTCAAGGTTTAAAGAGTCGAATTGTGTATATCCTTAGTACTATTGTTCGAATTGGCACAAATCGATGATGCAACATTCAAAGGGAAATTAGATATTTGTATCATAGTTAAACATGATACTCGTTTGTCATAAGATAACTAGTATAGAAAGTGTCGTACTTCACTTTAACGAGTTCTAAGAAATTTGTTGGAGACTTATATTGATGATGTTATGTCGGATACTTAAAAATAGCAACTCGAAAGATATTTCAAAGCATGCTTAGGATATAGACATTTGTCGACAGTGTGAGTTAGAATAGCCTTAGAAGGGAAAGGATTAGTTTTAGCACATTTTGTCAGACTGGAATGGATTAAGAAGAATAAACCTATGTAGTAATTGTATTCTTACAGTGGTAATGACAACTAATGTGTATGTCACGTAATTTTGGGTTAAGTAGAATATGAAGATAGGAGAAGTGACGACCTTGTGTTAGTCGAGGTTATAAAAAGGTGAATGCTTGGCTTAGTGAGGCACTAACTGAGGAGACGTTTGGGATGTGACCATAGTACGAAAAAGTAAATAGTAACCCATGTGTGTTAGGTTGGTAACTATGTCATGTTGACTCGTAAAATGGACAAAGTCGGCGTGGACAAAAGCATTGGCATTCGGTAACCAGAGTGGCTTGCGTTCGTGAAGGATGAAAGGAGGAAGACTTATTTGAAAGTAGGGAAGTCCATCATTTGAACTCGCAAAGGATAGTAGGTTTGTATGTCACTTTTGTCCCGAGGATACGATTAGTTCGCAATCCAATTCATCAGGGTTGGTGATTCGAGGCAGGATATGGTCATACTAAAATCGGACGAGAATTACTAGGAGGAGTCCTAGACTTTTAGCGTATGGTGTAGTTTCTATTTTAATATATCATAGTTGTTGTATGCGGATGGGATTACCTCTGAACGGTTATTTGTTCATTCTGTTTCGCTTTTTTCTTTTAATTTTGATAATTAAGGACCGAATTCCTTTAGTTTCGATGGTCGAGGATAGTGACCTTTCAATTTTAGCGATCTTGTCCTATTCCATGTTAATAGTTTGGTCATAGCATCGATTCGTTCAGTGTGAGTGCGGATGGACCACATATGGACATTACAACTCGACAATTGGGCGCTCTCTTATTTGAAATTACCCTTTGTTTGCACAAGTCTTTGTGTATGTGTTGTTGTGTGTCTACTACACGATTTACTCGTAGTTCCTTTTTCCTTAAAACTAATAAACTTATGGATTGATCGGCATGGAAATTTATAGCTCTATTTATAAAGAGAAGGGAAATTATTTGAGAACATCGTAGAGCGTTAGAATTTGAGGAAACATAGCACATAATGTTGTTTTCACACAGTGAGTAGATTGGTGTAATACTCGAGTGAGTGTACCATAGTTAGACACCAAGAACAATCCTACGTTTATAAAAGGATCTTATGGAATGTGTAAATGGAACGCATGATTTAGATATTAGTTATCTTTTCTCCCCTCGAGGTGAGAGACTATCAATGCAAGGTTAATATAATGTTTAAGTGAATTTTTGTGTTCAGGAAGACCCGAGAATTTGAGGTGACATGATATGTAGTCTTAAGATTGAAATAATTTGCAATAATGGATTGGTTGTTAGTTCTATGTCCTTTTTCTCTTTGGTAAGTGTCGATCACTTGATTGAGTTTCTCTGAAAGAGGCACCGATATGCTCGGGTGTTAGCAAAGAGGCCTTAGGACTTGCTTGAGGGTGATCATCGAGCAAGTTGAGACTCGAGGAGTACTATCTAATTTTGATAGCTAGCCTACAGGTGAGCGTTAGAACATGTTTCAGGTCAATTTCTTTGGTGATAGGCCCTATAAAAAGGTTTATGATCACTTTTTGGTGACTGAGGATTTCGATGACTTAGCCATGAAAGTTTCCTATGACTTAGAATAAGGGTTGGTAACCCTGGGAGTTTGATGGATTGATGGGTCAATAATTTCAAGGATGAAATTCACTAAGAAGGTAAGAATATAACACCCGCCCTTGTGATTTTTATTGTACTTGTACAATTTAGTGACTTGTTATGATCAATTCGACTTTGGGCTTATTGAGGTGGATCATAAGTCAAATTTTGATAATGTAGTAGCTTCAACGCAATTGAATTGAAATTTTTATGGCCTAAATTTATTTAAAGGAAAATAGAATTCATTTCAACAAGGGACATTCTCATTCGATTGAGTTTTGAACAGGATTCTGACATGTTCGAACAAAAGATCCCTTCCTCATTCGAATGAGGTGCTTCCCACACCCATAGTTAATCAGTTTTTTACCTTGTTAGATCCTCATTACATAGTTGATTCGAACAATGAGGATTCTCATTTGAATGAGGTCAAATGTCATTCAAATGATCGCACCTGAACTTTTAAAAATTGTGTTTCCCCTGCGTGTTGTCTCATTGTGGTCCCTTGGATTGATGATGTGTCAAAATCTGAGAGCAACTTATGTTTTAAAATGTGTATAACATGTGGGGCACATGTTTTTAATTCGTTTTGTGGGTATTTGTGATGTTATAAGAAGAGATAGGGTGGGTCTTCTTCCGCACCATTTTCCAACAGAATTTTCCCCCCACTCTAAAAGTTTTAAGGGTTCATCTCGTTCCCAATGTTTTTCCCTCCTTAGCCACACCTTGCCACAATTTTAAAACACCATTATACACCACACATTCAAGCAAGATGGGTTTTTATGGAGTTTTTGTTAGACGTTTTTGAATGAGAATAAGAAAAAAGTATGGAGTTTAGGGTTGTTTTCATAGATCATTCAAGGAGACAAGCTTAGTGGAGCTAGGCGACGTTGAGGACACCTTAGGACATGGGAGGTTTCCATAATCTTATACACTTCATCCACTGTAGTTGAAGCTTACTTTGAGGTGGGAAACTCTACTCTTAACTTCATAACCCTATTTGTCATAATATTGGTCTTTTATCTAGAGTTTGTTAGAGTATAATGCATATATGATTTAAGAAGGAAATTTCTTACGATTTTGTAAAAGAAAAACATAATTTATGAAAGATACCAAGAGTGTTGACAAAAATGATATATTTATCATGAAAAGCATGTTTATGCCAATATTGTGGAATTTTTAGAATAGATCATATGTTAGACCTATTTAATATAATTTTGGACTTAAAATCCATGTTCTCATGTTTATAAACTCGTAGTATTTGATGATGAACATATGAATAATTTTAAAGGAGGATTTATTTTGTTTAAACACGAAATGAAGAAAAAAATTTCAGCCCTTAAACTGTGTTAAAAGGTTTGAAAATGTGATATGTGGATATTTTAAGACAACATGTGAAAATAAAGGGAAATGGTATTATCTTGTAAAGTAGTCTCCAAAAGCCCAAAAGGGTTTTCTCAGTAAAAAAAGTAATTGAGTAAAGATATTTTCAACTCAAAAAGTATGTTACTCCAAAGTCTTAAATAAGTGTTAATGAGTTAAAAATATTTAAGAAATTAGTGGGTGTAACTTAATAATGTTTTGGGGAAATAACAATTGTGAAATGGAGGAAAAGACAAGTTTGGAAATAAATGGGTAAATGGTAATTTTACCTAAAGTGGAACATTTTTACGAAATAAAAATGTAGAAAGAGTGTTACACAAAATGGTCCAATTTAAAGCGATTTTTGGGATAAAAATCGACGTAAGTGTATAAATGACAACAAATTGTAACTTTTAAAGTGTAACACAGTATGGGGTCAAATCTCTGGGTTTTGCCTTCGTCCGGTTAAAGGTGTAATAATGTAGACATTAGAAAAATGTTAAAACACAATAATATTGTCTCTGATGCTATCCGAATTAATTAAGAAGGGCTCCGATCCCTAGGATGAGAGACCCAAAATCACTGGACATAGCATATGGCAGCATAGACGACGATGTGGAGCTCGTGAAAGTATGTGGATAATTAGAGGATTCCAAGAAAAGATAATAAAAACAGGAACATGTCAAGAAATGGTCTGTGTTGTGATTGTAAGAAAAGACAACTTAACTTCAGTGAAATTAATACTTGTTATGGTTGAAAGATAATGCGGAAAAGTAAAGTGGGAAATTGACTAATGTCCATAAAATAAAATAAATGGTAAAGTGAAGTGATCTATAGCACAATTAAGTAACCTAAGTAGGTTTAGCCCATAACTAATCCAAGAATGTGTTTGTGAAAGGTTTCAACAAAGGTAAGTATTTTCTAACATAGTGCGTGCATGTATTGAAAGGTGACTTTTAAGGAAAATACTTGTGTAAATTTTGTATGAGTAAGAGGTAATTTCTGTGAAAAAATTCATTCCCTTAATCAAAGGATATTTGTTAAAGGTATATAATCGAGTGTGTTAAATCAAGAAATAAATGTCAAGTCGGGTAAGAAAGGTTTCTTGTAAGATTAAGGGGAATTGATTGGAATAAGTAATGTTCTTGGAATAAAAATAGTTTAATGCATTAAAGTATGTATGTATATATATATATATATATATATATATATATATATATGTGTGTGTGTGTGTGTGTGTGTGTGTGTGTGTGTGTGTGTGTGTGTGTGTGTGTGTATAGTAGTTTCATGTTCATGTAGATATTACGTGCTAGAGTCTCTTTTCTATTGTTCGATCATATATTCCATTGTTGTATTTTTCCACTAGGCATTTGGCTCACTCCCAAGTCTTTGTTACGATAGGTTGTGTGTGATTCTATATTTTCAGAGCGTTGTAAAAGTAAGTATCCTTTTTATTTTACGTTAGTAAGTCCGTATTCTTGGATTCTTGGGATACTTCCCACATGTCCCTCGCGTAGATTGATTAAAATGGAAATCGTATGTTAAACAAGTGAAACGCTAATTAAATATAATTGAACTATCAACATTATTTAGGTTGACTCATCTCACTTCAAACTTAACATTCGGGCCTGACAGGGTTGACCACAAGTAACCTATTAAAACGGGTTAAGGCCTTACAACCATATGTCAAATAACTACCCAACATTATGTGGGATTATAGGACCACATTCCCCAACGAGAGAAACTCCGTTCTATTTGACATTTGGCACTGAGATCGTGATCCCAATTGAGGTTTCAATTGCCACACGAAGGGTATCTCAATTTGAATAAGGGTCTCGTGAATAAAGTCTAAGGGTGTTTCTAGATGAGTTTGAATAAAGAAAATAAGTTGCACTAGTCAGGATGGTAACCTGTAAGTAAAAAATAGCCTCATATTTTAATATGAATGTATTCCACGAGGAGTTTAAAGTGGGAGACTTAATACTAAGGAAGGTCACTCTTACAACCAATAATCCAAGTGAAGCTAAGATAGGTCCCAAATAGGAGGGTCCATACGTGGTAACCAAGATCGCGAGACCTATTTGTAATTACATTAGGGATACGAGCTCCCTTATCCCTGAAATATAGAGTACCCCATGAAATATTATAAGTGACGTGTAGACACCAAATTCTAGGACCCCCTAAGTCTCTCCTTAGATCCCTAACACTTCCTCATTTCACTGAAAACCCTATGTCGCATTTCGAGTAACGATCTAGAGGCCATCGGGCGCTCCTGGACCCCGTTTAATTCCGATCAACCACATCATCAGAGTAAAATCTCTTTGAATCCTCAAAGGGCACGGAAACCCCTTTCCAATAGTTCTCCCCATGCGCAAAATGGCATAGTCGTTCAGACAAACGATCAGTTTTCCCCCCAAAATTGATCTGGAGGTCACCGGGTGCTCCTAGGCTCCGTTTCACCAAGGTCAACTCTTTATCTCGAAAGAGGTTGAATGAACCTCCGAAGGGAACTGAATACCCTTTCCAATGGCCCACCCCGTGCATCATTCTGAGTTACAGTGCGAACCGATGATTCTTTTTACTCCTAGAGGTCAACGGGTGCTTCCGGGCCCCAATTGACCAAGGTCAAATATCCAAACCGAGAAAGACTCTTTGAATCTCAAATTAAATCTCGTAGCCTTTCCAATAGTCATCCCCATGCGCAATTCTGACTTACCATGCGAACGAACGATTCGTTTCCATCTGACAATCTCCCGTCCAAAGGACCTTCGTGCGCTTTCGAGCCACATTTGACCCAAAGTCAAATCCCTGACCCGGGAGTGGTCCAAATGATTCATGAAGGTATCCGAAATACCTTTCTAATGTTATGACCCATGCATGATTCGAAGCAACGAATTATGTTCTATGACCGTTTTCCAAGAAAATCTGCACGAGATTGGCAATTGGCCGGTCCACTTTCCTGTGTCTCGGTAGTCTGTCTAAGGTTACCTGCCAATGGGTAGGACTAGGGAAGTGCTGATAAAAAACCCCTTAAACCAATAAAAGAGGACATGATCTCACTTCCAGGGACACCAACACTAGAGATCCATCAGCATCAGTTATGTAAACAACATTCTCTCGAAATTAGCGAAGTTCCTCCATGTGAAGTTCAATTCAATCTTCCATTTCCATCCTTTTCATTCCCAATTTGGCAATTCACACTCTCTCTCATCGCACATTCATCTCACATTCAAGGGATTTCATCCAAGATCAAAGACAAAGCTTCAAAGAAGGTCCAATTCTTTCCCTTTCTCTTTAAATTCTTTGTTTTGCATAAATTTCATTAGATCCATAATTTAGTTCTTACTTTAGTTCATACAAATTAGTATCTACATACTTTATTTTCTATAAAAAAAACAAAACAAAAAGAGGTTTATACCCATAAATTCCGAACGGGATTATCCATCATACTTTTTCAAAACTAACACATATTTTTCTACACACACATATATACTACAATTTTCTTGGGATCTATGGCATAAACCCCACCCGCATGCCGCATCCTAACTTCATGGACTTTGATGCCTTTATAGGCTACGTAGGTATTTCAGATTAAAACCCGAGACTCGAGTCCAATTTTCCAATTTTCCTAAATTCCTCATTTTTATCCTATTCTGGTATTAATATGCATATTATGTCTATTCGCGTTTCATCGAACACCTATTATCGTTTCATAATAACGATCAATATCACGATAAATGCATAAATCATATTTTATATATATATATATTATTTTAGTAACGTTCTTATGGATGACCTCACTCTATCTTTCCCATGGTATGAGTTGGACGATTCCGGTATCCATTACATGTACACGTACACACACTTCACAGAAAAATAAAGGAAAATGACAACATTAGCCCATGAGGGACCAAAAGGGCAGGATGGGTACCTAACACCTTCCCATTCCATAACTTAGCCCCCAAACCTTTGAACTATTGGTTTCGTATGCATCAGTTTGTCTTCGATGCCCCTCTTTCGAGGCAACAACATGTTCTTTTACCTGTTTTGTGCAAAATAGGATGACGACTCCATCTCTTTACATTTACCGAACACTGACGATGGACAAAGCGTTCCTAAAAAGGGGCGCGAGACCTTTTGATCCCCGTCCGGAGCGCGATCTCTATCGGGATGGCCACAGTGGGTACTCTGTTGGGGATTTTCTCATAAGAGGTCTATACTCTGTTTGCATGGGTGTTTTTTTTTCTTGTGGGTGTATTCACCTATATGTATGTTCCCTTTTTCTCCTATATTATTTCTTGCACATATATACATCATGCTTATATCACTATTCACTCACACATGCTCCGCATGCTCCCGAGGAATACCATCACGCTCCGCATGCTCCTCCTGCTAATGGTCCACCGCCAACCCATCTTCCTATGTCAAACCTTGCCCAGTTGGGGGATAACTTACTCATGACCGTTGATCCAATGGAGGAAGAATTGAAAAAGCTCAAGGAATACCTTAAGATGTTGACCAAGAAATTTTACCAAGTCAGACTCTCTCGAAACTACATGGACTATATCCACATGTCTCCCTATCCTAAAGCAGGGTTATAAAAAAAAGATCAAGATGACCAACATCGAGAAATTCGGGGGTAGAGGATCCCCAATCATTCTTCTCCTCATCCATCACCGAGCCATGACTCTCCTAGAGGACTCTAAGGAAATAATGGCACCAATGTTCCAACAGACCTTGAAGGATAGCGCTCTCTATGGATTTTATCTCTCAAGGAGTCTAGAATTTGCAATTGGGAGGATGTTGCTCGCAAATTCATGTCACAGTACAATTACAACTAAGAGTTAGAGGTTACCATTCGTGGTTTAGAGTTGCTCAAGAAGAATCTTGAGGAAATAGTTAGTAACTTCATTATTGTGAAGAAGAATGTCCTACCCCCTTTTCGAGAAATGATGGGAAGATAGTACTACCCTCATTTTCTGTCCCTCCAAGTAGAAGGAGTGGATATCAAATAAGGTCTTGCCAAGACATAAGTTTAACCAAAGAAAGTATCTGGAAAATTCACTCCCAAGAAGTTCGAAAATTCAATCAGTACCACAGTTTCGACCATCAACAACATTTCTCAGCTTTCGACTTTATGGGCAAATGAAAGTCACCCTAACCCTGTCCTGAAGGAATACACTGACCTTCATGCTCCCCTCTCTAAATTTTACCAGACCCTCTTAAGCCAAAATCTTATCAAGCCCTTGGAGCCTCGTCCAATACAAAACCTAGTTCCCAAAAATTTTAAGCCAAATGCCCATTGTGACTTTCACCAAACTGTCTGTCATACTAACGACCAATGTTTCCACCTATTAAATGTGATCCAAGGCCTGATTGACCAGGGTGTCATTGCCCCACCAGCCAATCCTAAAAAGAACACTACCCACAATCCACTCATGCTTCATACAAATGCCATCTTTCGAGAAGAAAACCCAAAATTTGACCCATCTACTAACATCATACCAAGAAAATCACCAATCATATGCATATACTCTCCTAAAACTGTCCAAACATTCCCATACTTTCTCCTACACCCTACTAGCTTCGTTGATCAGCCCCTGTCACTCCTTATCAGAGCATGCATCGATGTCCGCACCCGTTCTGGAGGTAAATATATGGAATTATCAGAAGTATTAAACTAACACCTAGAGTTTGGGCTGAAATTCTCCTCCCCGATGACCGTTGATTATCAGAGATTTAGTATGTTGTTCTTAGAAGCTCAAAAATGGGCTCGAGAGTCAGAAAATTGGGTGGTACCGACCAATGAAATTAGTTTAGATGATTTCGACAAAATGGTGATATTTGAAGTATATCTGATCTACACGATGCTTTAAAACTACAAGTACATCTAGTCCCTTCACTTTCACATCTCCCTGTCGAATGGGAGGATTTATATGAAGAAGACATTGAAGTTGTGGAGTGTATTGATTTTTCATGGAAAGATAGTCAGCATATGTGGGATGATATTATATGAGGAGATACTAGGAGAGATCAACAAGGTGGCTGAACAACCCAAAATCGATGAGGAAATAAGGTTTCTATTTTACCCCTCTTTTGTGACCCATATAACTAGGTCAGGGAGGTATTACCAAATCGCAAGCCTATAACCATTAGCAAGCAATAAAGGAAAGGCTATCGAGAATATTCGTATAACAAAAATGACGCTCGAGGAGATCAAGATCCCAATCAGTTAAAGAAAACCCAATATAATACCACGCTATAGGGACTTTTTATCTCTTCCCAACTACACAAAAATGCCTTGATCAATATACTCACAGGACCCACAGTTCCTCCTTCTACAAAACTAAATGAAGCAGTGAATCTGGTCAGATCTCTAACCTCTACTAGAATGCTCTACTACTCCGAAGAATAAATCCCAAAGATTAATCCAAACCACAATTATTCTCTCAACATCTGTGTCGAACTTATAGGAAAGACCGTCCCACATTCACTTGTCGATAATGGATCAGCTTTGAATGTCTGCCAGTTAAGGACCCTCAATTATTTGGGACTGAATGTAAGGGACCCTGCCCCAACCATTATCGTAGTATGGGCCTATGATAATACCCTCCAAGAAGTGATGCGATCTATAAAGCTTGTAATAGGGACTATCACTATAAATTTGCTTATTGAATTCCAAGTCATTGATATCCCAGCCTATTTCAATGTTCTCCTCGAAAGCACGTGGCTCTATAGCATCAATGGGGTGTCTTCCTCCTTTCTTCAGAACTGAAGTTCTTTGCTAATGGATAGGTCATCACTATCCTGGGCGACAATGATAATGTCGAGAATGCACGCACTAGTAATTCAATACTAGATATACATCACTGGGCAAATGATATGCTTCTATTAGGTTTCTAGGTTGAACCACTTCTACTCCCAGCAGTAGATGATTTCAAAGATAGTTTTTTTCAAAATATAACCCTCACGATAATGTCAGTGTAATCCAGATGTTCAAGAACATGCACTTCATTCTATGACTGGGGCTGAGACAAAGACATCAAGGGATACTTTAACCCATTATGTCGAATAAGGCTTGTCCTCCCTCTGGCATAGGCTATCAACCATCACTAGAAGAAACCAGAATGATCCATTATATTCGACTAAAGAGAAAGTTAGAAATATCCAAGACTATCTCGAGAGATTCATTAAACGAAAGATTAATCATAAAGGGTGAAGATTTCCCTGTTTGCAACTTTTTGGAACTATGGTATGATCTCGTGGATAAGAAGACGAAACCAGGAATGGAGATCTTTTTCAAAGACAACTAATCATAGACCGAGGGTTTCTAGCATCAAGTGAAACCACTCATGGAGAATACCATAGATGATACCGGAGATTATGAGGGAAGTGACTGCGAGGATTATTTCAATTTACATCGTCGGATCCATCCTGATCAGAGCTACTAATGCACCTCTCCTTAACTGGCATGTTTCACATGTGCCACCTTCTTATATTCAACCTAAACCTTATGTTTATCCCCTTTCTTCTTCTTTAGTTATTCCTCCTTACTCTGTTGTAATCCAAACCCCTTTTGATGAGGTTCTCAATGTTGTTTTTCCTATCAATGAATTAAATGAAGATATTGAGTATCTTAGTGTGCCTTATATTAACTATTTTGATTCTAATCAAAATCTTGATGATGATGATTACCAAAATGAATAATTCTTAACTGATCTAAATAAGGTTAACAAAAAACAACATAATTGTGTTCAAGTTAATAAAGATGAAACTATTGTTATTAATCTCGGTTCTAGTATCCAACTGCGATAGTGGAGACCCTTTTACGAGCATGATCATTCATAACTCGAGGAATTACTAAAGGAATGTGTGGATGTCTTTGTATGGTCCTACGACGACATGACCATTATTGACCATGAGATAATTCAACATGAGATTCCCACTCTACCAGGATGTAAACCAGTTAAACACGAACTGTAAAATCTCCCCATCGAATGGTCGGTCAAATTTAAAGAAGAAGTGATCAAATAGTTGAACGTGGGTTTCATTCATATGATCAAATATCACACATGTCTAGCCAATATCGTACTCATGCTGAGATCAAGAGGGAAGGTTCGCATGTACGTCAACTATCGAGACTTGAACAAGGCCTCTCCAATGGATGATTACCCACTACCCAATATCGACATGATTGTGGATAACATGGCCATGCACGCTCTCAAGTCATTTATTGATGGGTTTTTTGGATATAATTAGATCAAGATGCCCCCAGATCATCAAGAGAAAACCACAATCATCACCCCTTGGGGAACCTTTTTCTACTCCTTCATGTTATTTGGTCTAAAAAACACAAGGGCTACCTACCAAAGGACTTCCATAACCATCTTGAATGATTTGATACACAAGGAAGTAGAGGTCTATGTGGATGATATGATTATCAAGTCTAAGGCTAGGGAAGGTCATGTTCCCGCTCTTCGAAAATTCTTCGAACGATTACGACAATATCTGATGCGACTTAACCTACATAAATGTGTCTTCAGCGTTACCAAAGGAAAACTCTTAGGATTCATGATCAGTCAGAAAAGGATAGAAGCAGATCCAACAAAGCAAGCCATACTCGAAATGACACCACCCCAAACGGAGAAGGAAATCCAAAGATTCCTTGAAAAATTACAATATATCAGCCGATTCATCAGCCAGTTGACTTCCATTTGTTAACAAACCTTCAAACTCCTCTAAAAGTATTAGGCCAAGGTTTAGAATGAAGCTTACCAAAAATCCTTTAACCAAATAAATCAATACCTAACCCGACCTCCAATAATCATGCCACCGTAGCTTGGTCTTCCCCTACTCCTATACCTAACCATGATAAATACCGCAGCTGGGGCTTTTCTAGACCAATACCTTAAAGAAACCAATAAAGAGAGACCCATTTACAATGCCAATCACAAGTTGTCTGGGTACGAAGTTAACTACACAGTCTTAGAGAAAGCATGTGTTTCTCTTGTCTGGGTCACCCAATAGTTGCGGCCCTACATGCTCGCCAAGCCATCAAACATGTATCCCGAATGGATTCCATCAATTACCTATTAGAGAATCCCTACCTATCCATATGAATCACCCATTAGTTGACGCTTCAAGCCTAATTTGATATGTCACGCAGAAATCCATGAAAGTAAGAGCCATCTCTGATTACCTAACTTACTACGCTATGGAAGAAGATAATGTCTCGATTTCAAGATTACCAGATGAGAATATCCTGTGTACCTCCTAAGAAGACCTTTGATGGAAAATGTTCTTTGGGGGATTTGCCAGCAAGAAGAGGTATGGCATTGGGATAATCCTAATTTCTCCTGATGACTCTGACACTCTTATTGCCATCAAACTATATTTTCCTTGCACCAACAACATGACTGCATACGGGGCGTGAACGATAGGCCTTAAAATTTCCCTCAAGAAAAGAATTAGATACCTCGATGTCTATGGGGATTCGTCGCTCATCATCGGTCAAGTTCTCAGAAACTAGAAAGTCAAGGATGAGAAACTCTTACCCTTCCATGCCTACTTAGAAGAGCTAGATTCCCAATGTTAAGAAATCACCTTCCACTACCTGCCCCGAGCAAAGAACAACCTAACTGATAACCTTGCTACCTTAGCCTCTATGATTGACATGCCCGAAGGAATAACCATGACCACTTTCCTTGTCTAAAATAAAGATAAACCAACCGGCTGCTGCCACATTAAACTTTGCATAAAAGAAGACCCCGAGATAGCCAACAAATGGTACTATGATATTTAGCGCCTCCTCAAGCATGGTAGGTACCCCTAAGGTGTTGACAAGAAAAAATAAGTAACCCTCCATAAAATGACTAACCAATATATTATCCGTGATAAAGTAATGTTTAAGAGAAACTTCTATGGAACCCATTTTCACTGCATCACAGGGGTTGACATTGAAGAGATGATGCAGAAATACCACAGCGGGGAATATGGACTCCATATAAATGGCCATATGCTCGCTAAGAAGATCATCTGATAAGTTTACTACTAGACTACCATGGTTTAAGATTGCACAACCTACGTTCAAAGATGCCTCAAATGCCAGTGGTTTTCTAACCTACAACACTTGCCTCCACGGGAATTAAACAACATGACTTCTCCCTCACCGTTCTCCACATGGGGCATTGACATCATAGGGAAGGTTACACCCAACGCATCAAATGATCACAAATTTATCCTTGTTCACATTGACTACTTCACTAAATGGGTCAAAGATGAATCATACGCAGTGCTGAATGCCAAGAAGGTGGCCAAGTTCATCCAAAAAAAATCATCTTTCGATATGAGGTCCCGCACGAGCGCGTATCAGATAATGTGTTACACTTATAGGCAGAGGTTTATGGAGGTGGTTGATGAGTATGGGATTCAGATACATAAATCTTCTCCCTATTGACCTCAAACCAATGGAGCAGTTAAAGCATCCAAAAATAATCTCAAAGCCATCATCAGCAAGATGATCGAGAGTTGTCGAGATTGGGCCGATCGGATCCCCTACACCTTATGGGGCTACCACACCTCGGTTTGAACCTCTAATGGGACTAACATCTTACTATCTAGTCTATGGCATTGAAAAAGTCCTACTCGTAAAGATGGAAATCCTTTTTCTGCGTGGCACGCTTAAAAGTAAGGTCAGCAAGGAAGACTGTCATCCAACTTGTCTCAACGAGTTTCCACTCTTGGACGAAAGGAGGCTGAAAGATCTATATGACATACAAGGGTACCATCATCGTATAACATGATCATTTAATAAGAGAGTCAAGGGTCGTGGTGTCTGAGAAGGGGACTTATCCGTCAAAGTAATTATAAAGCCCATCTGAGACCCTAGAGGGAAATTCAATCCCAATTGGAGAAGCCCCTACATAGTGAAGAAGATCCTATCAGGCAGCGCTGATATGCTCACCAATCTTGATGGAGAAGAAATTGTACATCTAGTCAACTTGGAACATCTCAAGAAATTCTACCCCTAGTTCAAAAATTCCCTCTACTCAGAACTACTTGGGGACTGATCCTCTAAAAATCATTTTTCTTTCAAAAACAAATTTCAAAAAATTTTCAAAACCCCCATAGGTACCTAGGCAACTCATACCCTTTACATGAGCACGACCCCCTTCTTTTTCACAAAATGATATTTTCTTTGAATCCTCGAGAATGACAGTTCATTTTAATGTATACATGAACAAAATGATTATGTATGCCTTAGCGATTGGTATACATAATTAAAATGCAAAACTAATCAAAAGGCACAACTAGATGATAAAAAACTACTTTATTTCATTATTCAAAATTTCGGTACGATTACATCAGCATAGGGAGTCAAACAACTTCCCTTTCCAACCTACCCCTACCTTCCTAACAACAAAATAAAAACAAGTCCCACTACACCTAAAATAGCCCATAAATTATTCCCAAACACAAAACCGCACCTATTATAAAAGATTCACACATCCTATCCTCTATCGCCAGAAGAAAAAGGCTTATCATCACCCTCATCTTGGGGTTCTCAAACCTCCCGTACCAGAATAGAGTGCCATAGACACTCTATAGAACAATAAGCGTGGACTACCTTCGGGAAAACCACAACACCTCCATCCATGGTGTCAGATATGGTGAACCATCTTTGAAGAGTCTCCATAGCCAACATATTAGCAACTAATCCTCTCCATAACCACTTAATATAGTCCCCTGAGATATGCCAGACTCTTCCAACAGACTGGGATGGACGGGTCGACAGTTGGCAATTCTCCCACAAAGAGCCAAGTAGCATGCACATACACTCTATCAGAAACTCCACGGGAAATAGGTCAACTGTCTGTGGTGGCACAAACTGTTCCCAACCAAATTGTCATAGAAGATGCTAGGGGAAGTAAAAAGAGGTCTATCACAGGCCTACCTACTAAACATACTAGTATTATCCATGTTCCATAATGGGCGATAGCTCCCCCCACTAAGTCACTGACCAACGCAAGCCTCGAGCCCCGTGCTCCAGAAACCAGTTCTCCCAGCTCTCAATAACCAAGCCAACACTAATGAAATAGCGTGAGAAGTAGTTTGTCACCACCAGAAATGGATACTTAAGTGGGTAAACCATACAAAACCTCTTTGACAGCCACATTACTAGCATTATACAGATACCCCTTAGAAAGTTGGAATGACCTTTCCCAATCGCATTCACACCATTCAAATTCTCTGCCAGTATCACCATCGCAGGATTGCAATGGTATGACATCAAGGATACAATAGCTTCAAGTTGGGGGTCCATTAGAATTTCCCCAGTTACCAACAAAAGTTTTGAAACTAGGCCTAGAATTACGGGTACGGCATACTCGGCATTGCCTTCATCCTGCAAATGTACAGAGCGCAACACCGCAGGATGAGAAACCATTCCTCCTATGACCAACGACCTGGATACTGAAGGTAAAATGTGGAGAAGTCCCTCTAACAGATCCCTAGGGGACTAGGAAAACTCAGGCATAATCATTTCAACACTGGGATTTATTCCCAATATGGCAGAAAACTCTTCATAAGTCAGATAGGTTTCATCTAACCTGAAGCAAAAGACATGGTCTCCAGGGTACCAGTACTCAACTACCACCATCAGCATATTCCACTCTATGGGTCGGTTGAGCCACAAAAAGACTTGTCGCATGTTGAAAGTGTCATAGTTAATGTTTTAGGAGCACATCGCTTCCAAGGTTTCGAGGTAGTTTGTAAACTCAACCCTACCAGGGAGATCCATATCACAAAATAAAAATAAAGGGAGAAAAGAAGAATGTAAAGGAGAAAGAATGTGGAAGTGTTAAGAAAAAGCTCCATCCACACCCCTATTTATACTTGAAACCCCTCAAGCAAAGACAAGGAACCCTGTAGAAATCGAAGGAAAACTTACCCCATCAAGTACCAAGAAATTAAATAAAGTGCAAAAAAATCCATAGTTTGATTAGACTAGACTGATATGCCGATAGGCAGGACACGGGTCATGCCGATCGACAACCCCCTATTTTTGGGAAATTCCCTTTTTCCTTTTCTGCCCATATCAAGAAACTCAATAAAAATTATTTTTATTTTAAGGGAATTTTGAATTTTCTTATCCTTATGTTTCATTTATCCCATTTTAAAATAAAATCAAACATTTTTAATTCTTTTT
Source organism: Sambucus nigra (assembly GCA_949130495.1). Classification (NCBI taxonomy): domain Eukaryota; kingdom Viridiplantae; phylum Streptophyta; class Magnoliopsida; order Dipsacales; family Adoxaceae; genus Sambucus; species Sambucus nigra. The sequence continues at coordinate 341,679,013 of OX422207.1, read as the reverse complement.
ACGGTCTCAGTAGCAAAGTAAAAAGAGCATGTGCACTTGTCACTAAAAAAAGAAATTAACAAAAAACTTCATTTCATTTGCATAGATATTTGTTGTGTTACATCAGTTTCCTCCCCTTATCTCTCATCAACTGACATGTTCTCTCTCTCTTCTACTTATCTCTCTTTAGGAGCCTCCTTCTTGGTTGCGCCCACTTTTCCCCTCTGTGAAAAGACGATGTGCCACCACTCCCCGAGCCCGACCCTTCCTTATATGAAGAAGACGACACCAAACATGAAGGAACCGTAATCAAATCCTGACTGTGGGAGATCGCCGAAGATATCCAATCCCTAAAATCCTTCATACAAGTGGTGAAGACCCAGATGTGCGGCAAAAGAAAAAGGAAAAGAGAAAATCAGTCAGTTTAAGGCAAAAGAAGAAATCAGGAAATCAAAAAGACAAAGAGATAAAAAGTATACCTCATGTCAAAGGACCTTCTATGTCAATCCCAAATCCTCTGAATCCATCACATTAGGATGGTTTAGTATATGTACAGACCCTCCATCATCCCGTCAGATATTGTAAGTAGGAGCGGCCAATCGAATAAAAGGAACCTTGAAAGTCATCTCCATCGCTGATGTTGATGCATCTCCTACGTTGTGTCCCCCACCATCCGACTTCAAACCGCACAGGTAAGAGGCCTCACTCCATATATATTTGGTGGACACAAAGTCCATATAGTCATTATCACCTCCGTGTTAATATATAACGAGTAAGGCTCACCCATCATTGCCACTATCAGCGCATTGTCCGATTTTCTCCCGCACTCACCTCATATGAACCGGGGGATTTTCCAATGCCACCATAACCTCATCCTCAACAATCTGTCGGACTACTATCTCCCCGAGGTACCAAGAGTATCCAACCTCATGTGCCAGCAAACAGCGCATCTGAACATTTCCCCCAATCAACCATGTATGATGAATGGTCGTCCCCCACGGATAAAAGGTCACCTGCAAATTCCCAAACAATAGAAGAAAGATAAATATCAAGAAAAGACCATCGAAGGAAAGATAATCTCGAAAGAAAAAGGAAGGACTTACCAGCTCACTCGTCAAGCCATCAAAGACCTAACGCACCGCCTATAGAGAAAGGGACTTCTTCGACTGTCGATTGGACTTTTGCCACTGCTACATCCGGCATAAGAAGTCCCCAATAAACTCATTATTCAAAACCATCAATTGGGTTTTAAACACAATATCCTCATAGAACCATGTCTGCAAAAGATAAAGGCCAGTAAATAAGAAATCAAGAATAATATGCATGAAGGAAAATTCAAAAAATAAAGAATACCTCAAGAAGATACGTGGCACTGGTAAATGTTTATTGGTAGCACCAGTTGCAAGCATAAATAGAATAATAAAGGGTTGCCAAGGTCAGACATCCTCAGTGATACAGACGGATGTTCGAAAATAACCTCAAAAATAGTAAAAAACACAATTGGACGACGTCGCCACTCATCACCACTAAGAAACCTCCCAGCACCAGCAAAATAAATAGATGGGCTATTTGCAGAACCAATCGCTCGTCACTCTCATCAATCCTAATCCTCAGTAACAACTCTCTCAAAAGAGACAAACGAAGAGAATCCCCAAAGACCACCCTATCCACATCACCTAATTCTGTCGTCATCGCCTTCGGCGTCGCCCTCAGGGTCCTATCCACCTCAATCTTCACCCCTCATAATCTAGCCCCAGCAACTGCTTCACATCTATGGGAGTCACCGTCATCTCCCCAATGCCAAATTGAGGGGTGTGGGTGGTGTCCCAGCACCTATCCCCTAAAGCATAGAGAATGATCTTAGAACAAGGCATCTCATCCAAAGCACACGCCAGCCTCCTAAAACCAGTTGATGACACCATCCAACGCACCGTAGACAGAAGATGCTCCCAAACATCCCTAAGCCCCGTCATCCTTCAGGCATGCATTTTCAACATAGAAACACTAGACTGTCAAAAGAATAAACTAAAAACCCCTTGTTAAAACTCAAGAAATAAGGAAATATCGCCAAGAAAAAAGGAAGAGAATACCAAAGGTCATTAATACTTAAATAACCACCAGGGTTCACCACCCTAGAAGAACGATGACGCAAAGGCTCACACAAGAGATTTTGATCATCCACCACTGGCTCAAATGAGTCAAAAGAGTTTTCACTGCCCAAAGCAAGCCCTCCATTCCAAGCTTGCCCAATCGTCAACATCGAACCATGACATGTGTTTTGCCCTAGTTGAGAACTCATCCATCTTTTGACTTTGAAGCACTAGAAAGATTTGCAAAAGGTAATTACAGAAGAAGGCATGTCAGAAAGTTATGAAAAATGAGGAGAACCCTCCCCCTATTTATAGGAGGCTAAGGGGTATGCCGATCGGCATCTCTCTGCCACCCACCGAACAGCACTATCCCTCCACCTGCTTGAGCTACCCCAAAAGATCGTCACACTACCATTTGTTACCCTTCCAACCATGCCGTTCTTCACCCTCTTTAAAATTTCACAAAATAATTTCCCAAAAATGCCGAAAAATCTCAAAAAAGCCCTCGAAAATTCTTAAAATTACCAAATAAATTTTCACCATGAAAAACACTTTTATCACACTCATTTCCATGGAAGAACTCTTATCTCCCCAATGGGATTCCCGAAATCAATTTCATGACTCCCCAATAAGGTCTCCAAAGGTCACCACAAAAATAAAGGAATTCCACAGCTAAGAAAAATATAAATCCTCGGATCATTCCTCATTTCCCGATGAAATCTAAAATCATCCCCAACAAAACTGTAAGATACATTTCCCTAGTACAGTCCCAAAATTCCCCAAAGGAAGTTGCAACCTTAATCCAACAGAATTGGTTGCTTTTACTTAAGCCTTCAGAATTAGCTTTGACCCGCAGAATTGGTCCCTTCTACTTAAGCCCTTAGAATTGTCTTTGAACCACAGAATTGGTCATCTCTAGCTTAAGCCCACAGAATTGTCTTTGACCCGCAAAATTGGTCACCCCTAACTTAAGCCCTCAGAATTTTCATTGACCCTCAAAATTGGTCATTTCTACCTTAAGCCTGCATAATTGGCTTCGAACTGCAAAATTGGTCCCTTCTATATAAGCCCGCGGAATTAGCTTCGACCCACAAAATTGGTCGATCTTAAGCACGAAGAATTGGCTTTGACCCTCACAATTGGTCATTTCTACCTTAAGCCATCAGAATTGTCTTCAAACCACCGAGTTGGTCAATTCTACTTGAGCCCTCAGAATTAGCTTCGACCCACAGAATTCGTCATCTCTATCTTGAGCTCATAGAATTGGCTTTGACCCGCAAAATTGGTCATCTCTATCTTAAGCCTGCAGACTTGGCATTAACCCATAAAATTGATCATCTCTATCTTAAGCCCACAAAATTTTCTTTGAATTGTAAAATTGGCCATCTCTATCTTAATCCCGCAGAATTAGCTTTGACCCTCATAATTGGTCAATCCTAACTTAATCCCTTAGAATTGGCTTCGACCCGTATAATTGGTCGCTATAACTTAATTCCTCATAATTGACCTCGACCCACCGAATTGGTCACTCCCTAACTTTTCCCTCAATCGTCACACCCCTTTAAGTCCTCAGAATCAACCTCGACCCTCTGTATCGATCATCCACATCTCTTAGGTCCACAAAATCAACCTCTTTCCAAAAAGTATCATGTGGTGTTTATTCGATGGCTTTCGCTTATTCCAAGCTCACCCATTGAGGCGCTCTATAGATACCACATTCTAGGACCCCCTAAGTCTCTCCTTAGGTCCCTAGCACCTCCTCATTTAACTTCAAACCATACGTCGCACTCTGAGTAGGTCAACCCCATCGTCAGAGAAAAATCTCTTTGAATCCTAAAAGGGCACTAAAACCCCTTTCCAACAATCCACCCCATGCACAAAATAGCATAACCGTTCAGACGAACAATCACTTTTACTTAGAAAATTGATCCGAAGGCAACCATGTGCTCCCAGGCTCTGTTTGACCAAGGTCAACTCTTCATCTCAAATGATACTGAATGAATCTATGAAGGGCACTAAATACCATTTCCAACAGTCTTCCCCATGCGTGATTCTGACTTACGGTTCGAATGAAAGATCTGTTTTACTATTAGAGGTCACCAGGCACTTTCGGGCCCCGTTTGACCAAGATTAATTTTTCGAACAAAATTTCCAACTGATCCACCCCATGCGTGATTCTAACTTAGCATGCGGATGAACTATCCATTTCGTCTGAAAATCTCTCGTCCAAAGGACTATCATGCGCTTTCGAGCCACATTTGACCCAAAGTCAAATACCGAACCCGGGATTGGTCCAAATGACTCTTGGAGGTTTCCAAAGTACTTTTATAATATTATTCCCCATGCACGATTCGGATCAATGGATTACGTTCTAAGACCATTTTTCCCAGAAAATTTGCACGTTATTTCCAATGGCAGGTCCAGTTTCCTACCTGTCGGATGTGTTTCTAGGGTCACCTGCCGATGCGCTGGACTATGGTAGTGCTGATCGTCAACCCCCTAACCCTATAAAGGAGGACATGAACTCACTAAGAGGTACACCAACACTAGAGATCCATCAACATTAGTGAGATGATAAACATTCTCTAGAAATTAGCGAAGTTCCTCCATGTGAAGTTCAATTCAAGCTTCCATTTCCATTCATTTCATACCCAGTTTGGAAAATCACACACTCTCTCATCCCACATTCATCTCACATTCAAGGGAGTTCATCCAAGATCAAAGATCAAGCTTGAAAGAAAGTCCAATTCTTTCCCTTTCTCTTTAAATTCTTTATTTTGCATTAATTTCATTAGATCCATAATTTAGTTCTTACTTTAGTTCATACAAATTAATATCTACATTTTTATTAGTATGTTGCAGATACTTTATTTTTAATAAAAAAAGGGTTACACCCATAAATTTCGAACCGGATTATCCATCACAGTTTTTCAAAACTAACACATATTTTTCTACACACACACATATAATACAATTTCGTTCGGATCTATGGGTTAAACCCCATCCCCATTCCGCATCCGAACTATGTGGACTTTGATGCCTTTATAGCTATGTAGGCATTTTGGATAAAAATTCGAGAGTCGAGTCCCTTTTTTTAATTTTCCTAAATTCCTCATTTTTATCATATTTTGGCATTAATATACATATTATGTCTGTTAGCTTTCATCCAATACATACTAGCGTTTCATAATAATAATCAATATCGCGATAAATGCATAAATCATATTTTCTGTATATATTATTTTGAGAACATTCCTATGGATGACTTCACTTTATCTTTCCCATGGTATGAGTTGGAAGATTCCGATATCCATTATATATACACGCACAAACACTTCACGGAGAAATAAAGGAAAATAATAGCACAATCCCATGAGAGATCGAAAGGGTGGGATGGGTTCCTAACACCTTCCTATTTCGTAACTTAGCCTCCGAACCTTCGAACTATTGGTTTCGTATGCATCAGTTTGTCTTCGATGCTACTCTCTCGAGGCGACAACATGTTATTTTGCTTGTTTTATGAAAAATAGGCTGGAGACTCCATATCTTTACATTTACCCCACACTGACAACGATTGAAGCATTCCCAAAAATGGGTGCAAGACCTTTCGATCCCCTTCTGGTGTGCGATATCGATTAGGATGGCCACATGATGTATTCAATATTTGAAAGAAATAAAATGGACCTTTTCTCTACACATTATGTGTTCTATATAAGTATTCTTTAAGAGCTACAACGAACTCATCCTTGACTGTAGGAAGATAAGTTTCGATGACCCATAATATCAGTTGCAAGGACTTCAGCCTTGTCTCCAAGTTTAATCTAAGGTCTCAAAACTCATCATTCAAGTTATAAGGATTTCACCCTTGGAATAAGAATAATAGTCAAAGGTATTATGGTCTAAAAAATAGTATTGTCATCAGGTTTAAACAAAACCAAAACGTGCAGTCAAAAGTCTCGGGACCCATGAAAGATTAAAGAAATTATTGAGATTTTCATCCATAATTCCAAAAGACTATGGTCCATGGACCCATAAATAAAAAATGTGTAACTCGTGAGGTCTAGATAATTTTTATCCTAATATTACCCTCAAAACGTTTCTATGTCTGGAGGTCCTAGACCCCTATAAGGACTTCAGATTACAAAAAAAATTCAGTCTAGAGGTCTCTGTCCCAAATAAGGACATAAAACTTTCAAAATGTTTCTATATCCTGAGGCCCAAGACCCTTATAAAGACTTTAAATTGCAATAATTTTCAGTCTAGAGGTCTCAGAACCTTATGAGGTTCAAAACTTATCTAAGTTTGGAGGTCTTAGACCCTTATAACTTATTCAAACTCTCAAAACATTTCAAAGTCTAGAAGTCCTAAAACCTTATGATGACTTCACATTACAGAACATTTTAGTTCGGAGGTCTCAAACCCGTATAAGGACTTTAAATTTTAAAACTTTCTAAGTTCAAAGGTCCTAGACATTTATAAGGACTTCACGTTATCAAAATTTTCAGTCCAGAAGCCTCAAACCATTATAAATACTTTAAAAAATTAAAAGTTTGAAAATTTTCCTACGTTTTGAGGTCATATTGCCCTTTGGTGGGCTTCTGGTTGCATTATTTATAAATGCAGAGGTCACAGGATCCTTATAAGAATTTCAGAGTTCAAATTTTTTCCAAGTTCGGAGGTCTTAGGACCCTTTGTAGGACTTCGGATTCAAATTTTCATAAAACCTTGGATCTTATGACCCATTGCAGGTTTGACATTGGAACACTTATGCCAAAATAATTTGGTGGCTAAGTGTTTGAAAGCAATTATGGTCTTTCGGTCCCATTAAAGCACCAATACCAATAATTCCAAGGTTTCAAGGCTTAATGCGCCGTGATGAAACCTCAATCTAGGACTAAAAAAATTATGCAAGTGCGAAGAAAAAGTCTTACGACCCTTAAATATACTTTAAATAACTTTTCTTCACCAACTCTCTTGCTTTACTAAATAATCGTTGGGAGGTATAACATATAGACCAGACCTCAGATATCTCGCTAAAATGCAAATAATTCCTCAATAAAGAAAAAAGTATTGATGTGAAATACTAAAATCCAATACGTTCCCATTCGAAACCCACTTCATTGAAATCAAAGATTGAGAAATTACATCCAACGACCCATGGCCAATCAATGGTTCAAAAAAATTAAAAAAGGTCCATTCAAGGCTGGAAGATTTTGTATCCATGGAATCTTCAATTTGAGATAAAAATTGAGGAGTCTTACTTAAGCTTATTGGGATTTCCCTCAACATGTAAGCTCTCCCCAACTTATCTACGGGCCCAGGAAAACACATGAGAAATGTCTACCTTAGGAATTATCTGTTGGACCTTATCTTCATCTTCCAGGCATAGAATCCAAAGTTATAATTATGGATGAGGTACTTCTTGAACAATATAATGGATTCCACCTAGAGTTTGGAATACATTAAGGAAACCCTACAATGTTCTTTCTGAATCTCCTGGCCCTTTGAGGTCAGTTCCTCCTTCATAATGTTAAGCTCACGAATAGACTATGTTAAAAGCTTAACTTCACCATCAACATGAAGAAGTTTGTCCCATAAGCCTTGGATCTCATCTTTTTTACCCCAAAAATTCTTTGGTATCTTAAGAAGATCAATCTGGTCCTCGGTATGATGTTTTTATACCATTTCTAAGGAGTCTCTTATGGTGGACAATGAGGAAGCACTGTCCCTCAGATTCTTGGAATCCAAAAGTTTATCTTGATCTAGAACAATGAGTTGAGACCTCAGATATTCTTTCTCCATACTAAGGACATCTTCCTCCACCCTCATAATATTCATGGTCTAATCTAATTACATTAGATTAAGGGTCCATCCCTTCTCCATCTCAAAAGTCATGTTCAATTCATCACTAGCACCAAGGGTGTGGACACCACATTATAGGACCCCATAAGTCTCCCTTTAGGTCCCTAGAACCTCCCCATCTCACTTAAAACCCGAGGTCGCACTCCGAGTACCGATCTAGAGCCTATCGGGCACTCCCGGGCCCCGTTTGACCCCAATTAACTTCACTGTAAAAAAAAAATCTCTTTTAATATTCTAAGGACACTGAAACCCCTTTCTAATGGTCTCATCGTGTGTGAAACATCATAACTATTTAGACGAATAATCAATTTTCTCCCGAAAATCGATCTGGAGGCCATTAGGCACTCCCAGGCTTCATTTAACCAAATTTTACTATTTATCTCAAATGAGACTGAATGAATCTCCAAAGGCCACTAAATACCCTTTCCATCGGTCCGCCCCATGCGTGATTTTGACCTAGGGTACGAATGAACAATCTATTTTACTCCAAGAGGTCCTCGGGTTCTTCTGAGCCCCGGGTGACCAAGGTAAACTTTTCAAACTGAGCAAAACTATTTTGAATGTCGAAGTACATATCTTAACCTTACCAATGGTCTACCCCGTGCATGATTCCAACTTACCACGTGGATGAACAATCCATTTTCGTCCAACGATCTCACGTCCAAAAGATCAACGTGCACTTTCGAGCCACATTTGACCCAAAGTTAACTCCCCGACCCAGGAGCGGTCCCAAGTACTATTGAAGGTCTTTGAAGTACCTTTCTAATGGTATGAACCTCACATGATTCAGATCAATGGTTTGTGTTCTGCAAATGTTTTTCCAGGAAAATATGCATGAGGCTACCAGTTGGCAGGTCTAGATCCCTGCCTATTGGCACAGTGTCTGGGGTCACATACCGATAGGCACCCCTTGGGGCAGGTCTATCATCACCCCCTGACCCTATAAATAGAGGCCATGACCTCACTCCAGGGAACACATAATAAATCCATCAGCATTAGTGAGTTCGATAACATTCCCTCGAAATCACCGAAGTCCCTCATGTGAAGTTCCATCCAAGCTTACATTCCCATCCTTTTCATATCCAATTTGGGAAAATATCCATCTCTCTCATCAACATTCATGACCACTCAAGGGATTTCATACAAGATCAAAGATCAAGCTTCAAAGAAGGTCCAATTCCTTTCCTCTCTCATTTAATTCCTTCTTTTTGCATAATATACACTAGATTCTTAATCTAGTTCTTACTTTACTTCATACACATTAATATCTACACTTTTATTAGTATATTTGACATACTTTATTTTCTACAAAAATCCCAAAAACAAATAAAATATGGTTACACCCATAAATTCCGAACGGAATTATCCATCACACTTTTCCCAAAACCTAAAAAATACATTTTCTACACATACACATATAATAAAATTTCGTTTGAAATCTATGGGATAAACCCCACCCCTATGATACATTCTAACTATGTGGACTTTGATGCCTTTATTGTCTATGTAGGCATCTCGGATTAAAATCTGAAACTCGAGTCCAATTTTCTAATTTTCTTAATTTCTTAAATTCACTAATTTTCTAAAACCTCCCATTTTCATATTTCTATAAATATCATGCTTGTTTATGTTTCATCCGACACATATTGTCGTTTCCTAATAACGATCCATATCGTGATGAACACACAAATCATACTTTCTACATATGTTATTTTGGGAACATTTCTATCAATGACCTCACTCTACCTTGTCCATGGTCTAAGTTAAATGATTTCGGTCTCCATTATATAAACATTCTCACACACTTCATGGGGATATAAAGGAAAATTATAACACTTGCCCATTGTAATACCCCTTATTTTTAAAGGATTTTATTTTAATTATGGGACTCGGATTAATTAATTTAAATGGAAAGAATTTATTTATAATTTATCTGGATTTAAATTAAATAATTAGTAGCATGACAAGAGTTAGTATTTATTGGTGATAATTATGTTGAATATTACTTAGCAAGTAAAGTAATATATAATTATGGAAATATATTTAAGTGGTCGTGAGTGAAAAATACAACAGTCATAGAAATTAAGTCGGGACGCGCGTGTCAATCGTATCGGGACTAAATTAATAAGAATAAAAATTAAAATATTTATAAGTCACTTGTATGATCTTTTCGAGTGCTCGGGGCCAGAGTTTGGGTTCCAAGGCAGTTTTAGGCTGAACCAACACCCAGAAGGGTATTTTAGTAAATAGTATTTTTGGAGTAAATTATAGGACGGAAATTAGAGATATAATAGATCTCCTCTGTGGGTTAGATTAGCTTATCTTCTGTGAGAAAAAGGTTAGACACAGAGTGAGAGCAAAAAGAGAGAAAGAGGAAGAAAAATCCAAGGAAGAGCCACCATAAGTGCACCTTTTCCACCATCGTTACCACCATCGTGTAGATTGGAGAATGAGGGTTTCAACTATACCAACAACATCAAAGGATCAGACCAACTTTCGAAAGGCAAGTGTTTAAATCTTGCTCTTTTAGCATTAAATATGTTCATGTTATTGTAGGTGATGAAACCCCCTTAAATTGCATGTGATTTGATGAAGAATTCATGATTTAACGATATATTAGGGTTAAATTGATACCAAGTTGAATGGTTCTTGTAAATTGAAGTTTAACTATGAATTTATGTTGATAATTGCAGAGTAAATCTGAGATTAAAAAGGGTTAATTGGAAATCTTTTGAACTGGGGTTTATGAATCTGAAAATTGGGTATTTTTGGTTTGTGGACTAATTAATCATGAATTGATGTGTTTAAGATGCTAGAAATCATTCTTTTATGTGAGAAATTGAGTTGGAATTGAATGGAAGAAGTTTGGGACTTATTTATAGAGGTTTTAATACTGTTTATGGGTGAAAACGTAGCAGGTGCAGGTTGGGGACGAAACTACTCAATCTCGTTTAAACGAGATGGAGCCTGGTTTCAAACAAGAACCCCTCTTGCGCGATATGTCATTCTAATAACAATCTATCTTGTTAAAATGAGATATCTTTGGGTTCAAACGACAGGTCCAGTTTTTGAGAAATTTTCTTCTATTTCAAATCTGGGTAGCAAGTCTATTTGAAGTGACGATTAGAAGTGAAATTGGGATTCAGGTTAGAACAGAATTATGGGGTAATAAGAGGAGTATGATATTGTATGACAATTGGAACGACGAGTTATCCCTAAGTTATGAGTGAGAGAGTATTCGTAATCTATTATGTGTAACACAAGTAGTAAGGAGAGATACTACATATAAATTAATTATTCGGGTTGTGTGTATACCTAATGAACTTGATAGGTTTTGTGAATGCCTATAATGATATGTATTATGTGTATGACATACCTACCATACATGCTGTCACGGGAGGATGGGAAAAGGGGACAGTCCTATCTTGAGGATCCTTTGGGGTGATATTTGACTGGTACCTTAAGGGAATGGAACCTAGGTAAGGGCTATCTCATAATGATAGTTGACATTTATATGGGTGCATAGCCCATAGGCTTAGAACCATGTTCACCTCCCAAATGTGTGATTTGTAAATTTATGGTTCGTGGGAGATTCCGAACCCATTGTCCTTATTCAGTGCGAGATGCACCGGGACTTGATAGGAGAGTATAAGGGCACAGTAGCTGAGTATAGAAGTGCCTTTTAATATATATAATATATATATATATATATATATATATATACTGATACTTGTTGTGTGAAACTATGTGGATAAGATATATAATGATGATAATCTCTAAATACTTAATTAAGCTAGCACTTGATGTGATTTATAAATACTTCCCTGATTGAGATAACATTCGTGAAAACATTTAATATAGTGTTGTATGGAAAATACGGATTGTTATTATGGGTAGTGACTAGATGGATTTTTTTCTATAATCTACCTAGAGGATAGAATAATTAATGCGTTTAGTGGTAAGTTAGGCATGCACATTAGTTGAGAGGTCAGAATCTCAAGTGAGTATTCGAAAAGCTAACATATGCAAAATATTGATTTTAATATACATATAAATACTTGCTAAAAAATTTAAATGTTTCATACTCGGGCTTTGAACCGTCTCTTGCAAATATTTTCTCTTTTTCCAAATTATTTTTGGTGCCCAACCACAGGGATATCAAGCATAGGAGTTCCATTTTTTTGACGTGTTGTAGCTGCTATAGAAGTTACACGACCTCGGTAGTAGATACCTATATATTTACCATTCATTCATTCGGAGCTATTTACTTCTTTTAGGGCATGTTACCCCTTTCTCTTAGGCCATCAGAGATTTATGGATTCATTTCTTTATTCATTTCAGTTGTTGGAATATTTCGGTTGGATTATTATACTTGATACTTAGACTGGATGTGTTTACTCCACTTGCAGTTATTATTTCCGTCATTTCATTTCACATGATTTTGGATTGGATGGTGAATGTTAATTATTCATTAATTTGGTTTTACATTAATTATAAGATAAAATTTTGACATTAGCCCTTTTAATTATTAGGTTGTTAGTGTTTTAATAAAAGTTTTCGACAGTGATTCATATTGTGAACCAACTAGATATTCTGATTTAATTTAATAAAGGACTGATCACCTTGTATTTAATTAGGTGGGGTGTCACACCCATGAGAGATTGAAAGGGCGAGATGGATGCCTAACACTTCCCATTATGTAACTTATTAGTTTTATATGAATCAGTTTGTCCTTGATGCCTCTCTCTCGAAGTGGCAACATGTTCTTTTGCCTATTTTGTGAAAAATTGGATGGTGACTCCATCTCTTCATAGTTACCCCCATACCGACGATGACCGAAGAACCTTTCAAAGAGGGGTGCGAGACCGTGGTGGAGCCTTCTTGAGGGGGATATCTCTCCCCCCTCCCCCCAACGCCTACTGGGATAAACACAGTGGCAACTCTACTTGGGACTATTTTTTAAGAGGGCTATACTTTGTCTTCATGGGTGTTTTATTTTATTGTATATCCCCCCTATTTTCATGTTCCCCTTATTATTCCCTGTACATATGTACGTCATGATTATGCCACTGTTCACATACTTGTAGAAATTCTCCATGTACACTTCACACCACATGCACCTAGGATCATGTATATCCACATGTTACACACACCACCCACTCTCACTTGTTATCCCCATTCTACTATTTATAGTTCTGGCTTATTCTTGGTTGGGAGTAATCAATAAAGATACTATCACCATAAGATACTAATCAAAGAATCATGCATGATACACACAACATCACCAAAGAGCATTGCTATTGACAAAATTTTGTCCCCTAACTGGGGAGTCACTTCGTGATGGGCGCTGGTCCGGTTGGTCGCAGTTAGCCTAAGTGATATTACTCTCACATTTGATTGGCAGTGTACCTTCGATTTATATCAAACAGTTCCCTCGCATTGTACCACTTGAATGAAGTCATGAAGGGAGGTATATCGTTGGGAACTCGTTCACATATGTCGACTTTATCGAATTCTCTCTCACACATACCGTCCCCATGAGGCATATAGTGAGGCAATTTGCGTACACTTGGGTATAATAAATGGCTTGTCCACGAGTACTGACTACCCTCAAAAGCAGGATGTATATCGTGGAAGTCACGCCAAGGGGGGAACACCTTAACCCAACAACTGCATACCCATATATAGGTGTCAAGCATAGGACACACATTAGATTGTCGGTTTCAACTCAAAACTCTGTCGAAATTTTAGGTTGGCTTGCCTCCCCAATTTTCACGCAATTTTTCAAATGGGACCCTGTCCGTGAGCCTGGTAACAAGTTCAACCTTAGTTTTTACATATGTTGTAAACCCAATTTTTCCAGGCTCGGGTCCCATCTCTCATTTTTTTTTGCATCTAGGCAAACTTAATACAAGTGAGAACCTAATAAACATAATAATCATGCTGAGACTTGTCTCTCGTCTTTTCCTCTCTTTTTCCAAAAGTGTCCAAAACATTTTTCCTCTTTTATCAAAAATACCAAAAACATCTTTTTTCCTCTAAAAAAACAAAAAAAAAACATTTTTGTCCTCATATTTTCCAAAAATGTCCAAAATAGTTTCCTCCCTCTTTTCTTTTCTGAGAATAAATCCCAATTTTCTCCTTATCAGGTCGATCACATACCCTTAACCTAGCTCCTTATTAGCTTTGGTCTTCAGTCGAACCGCCCGAAGTTCTATCAGTCCCCTTAATTTTTTTGAGTCTGAGATTCACCGACCTTCAATGGAGAACACGGATCAAGTGTCGAATGCATAGACAAATTTGTTGACAGTTCTAGCTCAGCTCACTTCCTGAATTGACAGCCTTCAAATCGAGGTTCATGAGATGCAAAGAAACTAGGTCCCTATATCTGAAGAGATCGAGGTCCTCTTCCCTCTCTCTATGGGTTTGCCTGCACCCGAGCCTATTTGGGTTCTCGAGGAATACCAGCAGGCTCCCCGTGGTCCTCCTGTTAATGGGCTACCACTAGCCCATCTGCCTATGTCAAACCTTGCTCAGCCAGGGGCTAACTTACGCGTGACTATTGACCTGGAAAAGGAAGAATTTAACAAAGTCAAGGAAGATCTCAAGATGTCGACTATGAAATTCGATCAAGTCAGACTCTCTGGGAACTACATTGACTACACCCACATGTCTCCCTATCCTAAAGCCAGCTTACCAGAAAAATTCAAGATAACCAATATCGAGAAGTTAGAAGGCAGTGGACCCTCAATCGTTCATCTCCTTAGATATCACCGAGCCATGACTCTCGTAGGGGCTTTTGAAGAAATAATGGCCCAAATATTCTAGCAGACTTTGAAAGATAGCGCTCTTCGTTGGTTCTTATCCCTTGAGGAATCCAGTATCTATAGTGGTGAAGATGTTGCCCGCGAGTTCATGTCATAGTACAAGTACAACGAAGAATTAGAGGCTACCCGTCGTGACTTAGAGATACTTTAAAAAAAACCTTGGGAATCAGTCAGTAACTTCATAACAAGGTGGAGAGAAAAAGTAGCTACCATGACTAATCGGCCTTTCAAAGAAGAACATGTTAGTATCATGAAGAAGAACTTCCTGTCCCATGTCCAAGAAATAATGGGAGGACAGTATTACCCTCACTTTCGAGCCCTTCGAGAAGCGAGAGTGGAGGTTAAATAAAGTCTTACCAAGATAGAAGTTGAACCGAGGAAGACCTCTAGACGGTTTGCTCCTAGAAAGTTTTAAAAACCTGCTAGTACCATAATTTTTACCATCAACAACATCTTTCAACATGACGCTTCATGGGCACCAGAAAGTCTCCCAAACCCAGTTTGAAAAGAATACACTTAGTTTCACGCTCCTCTCTCTAAAGTTTACTAGGCCCTCTTGAGACAAAATCTTATCAAACCATTGGACCCCTGCCCATTACCAAACCCACTTTCAAAATATTTAAACATGATGCCCATTGTAACTTTCACCAAACTGTTGGCCATACCATCGACCAATGTTTCCAACTTTGAGATGTAATCTAAGGCCTGATTGATCGGGGTGTCATCGCCCCACCAGATAATCCCAAACTAAACACTACCCATAATCCACTCTCGAATCATGCAAATGCCATCCTCGTAGAAAAAGACTCAGAATTTGATGCATCCACCCAAATCATGCTAAGTAAATCACCAGTCATACCCATATATGCTCCTAAACCTCTCCAAACATGCCCACATTTCCTTTTACACCCTACCAACTTTACCAATCAAGTCGTATCCCTCTTCACCAGAGCATGCATCGTCGTCCGCACCCATTCTAGAGGTAAAGATATGGAAATGTCAGAAGTATTGAACCAACTCTTGGAGTTCGAGCTTAAATTGCCCGCTCAAATGACCATCGACTATCATAAATTCAATGGGTTATTCTTAGAATCTCAAAAATGGGCCCGAGAATCAGACAACTGGGTGGTCCCAAACAACGATGTCAGTCTAAAAGACAAGGTCCAGATCATTAAAAAATTATTTCAAGAGACTTGTAATATTTGTTGTGTATCCAAGCTACTCTATGCTTTGAAATTATAAGGGTGGATGGTCCCTTCAGTTTTGAATTTCCCTACCAAATGGGAGCAATTATACGAAGAGGCCATAGAAGTTGTGGAGTGCATTGACTTTGCATGTAAATATAATATTTTTGCCACCGAATGTGGGGATAATTTTGATGATTCAGATGAAGACCAAGATTCATAATAGACTAGTTTGATAGCTGACATATGCGGGATGATATCATTCAAGGAGCTGGTAGGACAAATCAACAAGGTAGTTTAACAACCCGATATCGATGAAGAAACATGATTTCTAATTTTCCCTTCTTCTGTAAACCACGTGATCAGGTCAGGAAGACACTACCAAGTACCAAGATTGCAACCATCAGCGAGCAATAAAGGAAAGGGTGCCGAGAATCTCCTTATGCCATAAATGAACCTCTAAGAAAGTAAGGTCATCGACCAGCTGAAGAAAAAATAAGCCAACAACACTTATTGGGGGATTTTTATGTCTTCCCAACTGCATCGAAATTCCCTAATCAAGCTACTCATATTACCCACAGTTCATCCCTTAACCACGGAAGAATAAGCGGTGAACCTAGTGAGGTCTTTGACCTCTCCTCAAATGCTCTCCTTTTCTAAAGAATAAATCCTAAAGACCGGGTGCTAACCACAATCATGCACTTAATATCTTATTCAAAGTCATGGGGAAATCTATCCCACTCTTTCATGTCGGCAACGAATTATCTCTGAACGTTTGCCCTTGGAGGACCCTCAATTATTTAGGATTGAAAGTGATCAACCTTACTCCAACCTCTGCCGTCCTATGTGCCTATAACAACACTCATCGAGAAGTAATGAGATCTATCAAACTTGCAATAGGGTCTGGACCAATAAATCTTGTTATTGAACTCCAAGTCATCAACATCCTAATCTATTTTAATCTACTGCTCGGATGGCCATGGATCAATAACATTAAAGTGGAGTCTTGTTCCCTTCATTCGAAATTGAAGTTCTTCACTAATGGGAAGGTCATCACCATCTTGGGTGACAAAAACAACACCGAGAATGCCAACAACAATAATCTGTTACTTGAGATATATCACGGGGTGAATGATATACTTTTGTCGGGATTCCAAGTTAAACCACTCCTACTCCCAACAGGGAATCAATTCAAAGATAATATTTGTTCAGAATATGACCCCCATGGAAACGATAATGTAATCCATATGTTTAAAAACATGCACTTCATGCCCAGACTGGGGCTATGGATAAGATAACAATGGATAATTGAACCCATTATGTTGAAGGAGGCCTTTCCTCCCTATGGCTTGGGCTATCAGTCGTCAGAAGAAGAACTCAGATTGATCCATCAACCTCGACTATCGAGGAGGTTATAATTTGCCACAACTGTCTCGGTAGATTCCTTAAATAGAAGATTCATCAGAGAGGGTGAAGACTTCCCCCTTTGCAGCTTCCGTGAACCTTGGAATGACCATATAGACAAGAGGATGAAACCAAGAATGGAGATCTTATTTCAAGACATCTACTCGCGGGTTGAGAGTTCCCAGCCCCATGTACAACCACTCACCGAAGAGACCATAACTGATACTGGGGATTCCAAGGGCAGTGACTCCGAGGGTTCATTCAATTTACAGACACTGGGGCAGACACTCTACATGATCCACTCAGGAGATATATCATTGAATCCATCCGACCTCGTTAAAGTTGGTGATGCACCTCTTCTCAACTAGCATGATGCACATGTTCCACGTGCTAATGTTCAACCTAACCCCAATGTTTACCATATTTCCCTTGTAGTTGCCTCCCTTCACTCTGATGTAATCGATACCTCCTTTTATGAGTTTTTCAGTGCTGTTTTTCCTATCAATGAAGTGTACATTAATTGTCTCTATTATAATAAAACTCTTGATGATGATGATTTTGCGAATGAAAAATTCTTAACTGATCTAAATAAGGTTATTAACAAAAAAAAAAGCATTCATGTTAATGAAGATGAAATTGTTGTCATTAATCTCGGTTCCAGTAGCCAAATTCGCGAGATTAGGAAAGGTCCCACCCTCAATAAGCATGAGCGCGCACAACTCGAAGAACTACTAAGGAAATTCGTGGATGTCTTCACATGGTCCTATGATGATATGCACGACATTTACCCTGAGATAGAAGAGCATGATATTCCAACTATCCCGGAATGCAAACCGATCAAACAAAAACTATGAAAGCTCGGCATCGAATGGTCACTAAAAGTTAAAGAAGAAGTAGTCAAGCAACTGAATGTGGATTTCATTTATGTGATCGAATATCCCACATGGCTAGCCAATATCGTACCCGTGCTAAAATCAAGAGGGATGGTTCATATGTGTGTTGACTAACAAAACTTGAATAAGGCCTCTCCAAAGTATGATTAACCACTACCCAACATCGAAATGATTATGGACAATACGACCAGTCATGCTCTCAAGTCATTCATTGACGGGTTTGTCGAATATTATCAGATCAAGATGCACCAAGATCACCAAGAGAAAACCACATTCATCACCCTTAGGGGAACCTTTTGCTAAATTATCATGTCATTTGGTCTAAAAAATATAGGGGCTACCTACTAGAGGGCTGCCATAACCATTATGCATGATATGATACACAAAGAAGTCGAGGTCTATGTAGATGACATGATTATCAAGTCTAAGACTAGGGAAGGCCACGTTCCCTCTCTTGGAAATCTCTTCGAACGACTACGATAGTACCAGATGCGACTTAACCCACAGAAATGTGTCTTCAGCGTTACTAAGGAAAGCTCATGGGATTCATGGTTAGTGAGAAAGGGATAGAAGCAGATCCTGCCAAGCTAAAAGACATACTTGAGATCCCATAACATCGAACGGACAAGAAAGTCCCGGGATTCCTCAGGAAATTACAGTAAATTAACCGGTTCATCACCCAATTGACTTCTATCTGTGAACCCATCTTAAAACTCCTCCTAAATCATTCAACAAAAGTCTGGAACAAACCTTACCAAGAAGACTTTGACCAAATTAAGCAATACCTAACCCAAACTCCGGTGCTCATGCCACCGCATCTTGGTCTTCCCTTACTCATATACCTAACCATAATTGATACCGAAGTTGGGGATTTGCTAGCTCAATACCTCAAGGAAACCCGTAAAGAGAGAGCCATGTACTATGCCAGTCAAAATTTGGCCAGTCACGAAGTCAACTGCACCACCTTGGAAAAAGCATGTGTTGCTCTTATTTGGGTTACCCAAAAGTTACAGAACTGTATGCTAACCTTGCCCATTAAGCTTGTATCCCGAACGGATCCTATTAAGTACCTACTCGATAAGCCCACCTTATCCAGCTGAATGGCCCATTGGTTGATGCTCCTAACTAAATTTAATATTACCTATGCCACACAAAAATCCATGAAAGGAAGATCCATCTATGACTAGCTTACTGACTACCCTATGAAAGAGGCCAATGTATGGATCTTTGAGTTCCTAGATGAAAATATCATTTGTAGCTCCCAAGAAGACCTTCTATTGCGCTGCCAACAAGAAAGGGTATGGCATTAGGATACTCCTAATTGTCCCTGATGACTCTCACAGTCCCATTGCCATCAAGTTGGATTTTCCTTGCACCAATAACATGACTGGATATGAGGCGTGCACAGTAGGCGTCAAAGTTTACCTCAATAAAGGAATTTGATACCTCGATGTTAATGGGATTCATCCCTCATCATCGCTCCAGAACTTAGAAAATAAAAAGTTAAGGACAAGAAAATCTTACCCTTACATGCCCACCTAGAAGATCAAGCTTCCTAATTCCAATAAATCACCTTCCACTACCTACCCTAGGCAAAGAATAACCTAACCGATGCCCTTGATACCTTAGCGTCCATGATTGACATTCTCGAGGGAATAACTATGGCCCCTTTCCTTGTTAAAAAATAAGACAAACCAACCCACTACTACCACATTGAGCTTGGAATGGAGAAAGATTTCAAGATAGCTGGCTACTTGTACTATGATATTTAGAGCCTCCTTAAACATGGTAGGTATGACCAAGGATCTGATAAGAAAGATCGAGAAACTCTCCGCAAACTGGCTGCCCACTACATTCTTTATGATAAAGCGTTGTTTAAGAGAAACTTCGATGGAACCCATTTGCACTGCATCGCAAGGGCTAACATTGAAGAAATGATGCAAAAAATCCACAACGAGGAATGAGGACACCACATGAACGACCATATGTTCACCAGAAAGATCATCCGATAGGGTTACTACTGGACTACCATGGTTCAAGATTGTGTAGCCTACGTTCAAAGATGCCTCAAATGCTAATAGTTTTCCAACCTATAGCACTTGCCCCTACGAGAATTTTATAACATGACTTATCCTTGGTCGTTCTTTACATGGGGCATTGACATTATAGGGAAAGTTAGACCGAAAGCATCTAACGAGCATGAGTTCATCCTAGTTTCCATTGATTACTTCACCAAATGGGTCAAAGCCGAGTCATACGCAATTATAAATGCCAAAAAAGTGGTTAATTTCATAAAAAAAATAACCTAGTCCAAAATATCAGTGCGCTATGGCTCTTCTCATCTCCCTACTATTCTTAAAAAAAGAAAAAAAACACTTTATTTCCCCTTACCAGAACTATGTGGGGCTTGATCCTCTAAAAACCTTTTTTGCTTGCAAAAAAATGAATTTTAGAAAATTTTCAAAACCCTCAGAGGTATGTAGGCATCTCATTTTCTTTACATGAGCTCAACCCCCTTATTTTTCACAAAATGATATTCTTTTCTTATCCACGAGAATGACAGTTTATTTTAACCTATACATGGACAAAAGGATTATGAATGCCTTAGCGATCGGTATAGATGATTCCAAATGAAAAACTCATCAAGAGGCATAACTAGATAATCAAAAACATATTTATTTTATTATTCGAAATTTCAGTATGATTACATCGGCATAGGGAGTCAAACAACTTCCCTTGTCAGGCCTACTCCTACCTTCCTAAAAACCAGAATAAAAACAAGACCCACTACTCCTAAAATCACCCTCCAATTATCCCTGAAAAAGCACCATACAAAAATCTTCACAAATCCTACCCGCAGTTTCTAGAGGAACTAAACCCATCATCACTTGCATCCTGGGGTCCCCAAACCTACCCTTCCTTAATGGAATATCATAGATGCTCCATAAAGCGATAAGCTCAGACTAGCTTGGGGAAAACCATAACCCCTCCCTCCATGGCATCAGATATGGAAAAACCACCTTTGCCTAGTATCCACAGCCAGCATCTTGGCCACCACCTTCTTCACTTCATGTATTCCCCGGAGATGTGCTAGACTCTACCCACATACTGAGAAGGAAGGTTCGACGGATGATGATCCTCCCACTGAGATCAAAGACACATACGCATATGCTCCGTCAAGTCCTCCACATGAAAGAAGTTTAGTGTTCGTGATGGCACAATTTATTCCCAACCAAATTGGCTCAGCAACCGCTAGGGAAAGTAGAAATAGGCCTGCCTGAGGTCAACCAACCAGACATATTGGTACTCCCCGAGTTCCAAAATAGGTAGCAACTCCCCCCACCAAGGCACCAACTAGCGCAAGCCTCGAGCCCCGTGCTTTACAAACCAGGTCCCACAACTCTCAATGTCCAAGCATACACTAATGAAATGACGTAAGAAGTCGGGAAAATATACTCAGGTGGGACCTCCATACGGAACCTCTTTGATAGCCACATATATAGGATTATAGCGATACCCCTCAGAAACTCAGAATGACCTTCCCGCCAGGCATCCAGACCATTCAAAGTATTCGCCAGTATCACTGCCACATGATTGTGATAGTAAGACATCCAAGAAATAATAGCGGCAAGTTGGGGGTCCACCAGCATTTCCCCAGTCACCAATAACACGTTCAAAACTAGGTCCAGAATAACGGCCCCAGCATATCTGGCATCCCCCACATCCTACGAATGCACGGATCACAACACTGCCAAAAGAGAAATAATTCCTCTCGTAACCAACGGCCTAGCCACCGAACGTTAAATATGAAGAAGTCCAGCCAGCAACTCCCTGAGAGAACAGGAAAATTGAGGCAAAGTCGTGGAAACACTACGATTTATCCCCAGCATGGAAGAAAATTCCTCGTAGGTAGGATAAATTTCATCCATTCCAAAGAAAAAGACATAATCCTAGGCATACCCGAACTCAACTACAGTCATTATCATATTCCACTCAATGGTCCGATTACACCATAAAGAGACTCACCGTATGTGGAAAGTGTCATAATCAACATTGTAAGAACACATCACCTCCAAGGTTTCGATGTAGTTGGCAAACTCAATGCTACCAGGGAGAGCCATCTTGCAAAACAAAGAGATAATGAGAATTAAAAGCGAAAATAAAATTAAAGTGTGAGTAAAAAGCCCTATTCAAACCCCCATTTATCTTGAAAACTCTCAAGCAAAGACAAGAAACCATGCAGAAATCGGAGTAAAACTTGCTCCACTAAGTGCCAAGCAATTGAAGAAAGTGAAATTAAATCCTTGGGTTGATTGGATTGGACTGATATACCGATAGGAAGGACAAGGGCCATGCCAATTGGCAACCCCCTATTTGGGGAAAATTCCCTTTTTCCTCTTTTTTCAAAATCAAAAAACTCAATAAAATAATTTTAATCTTAGCAGAATTCTGAATTTCGTCATGCTTTTACTTATACCATTGTACAGTTTAATCCGTCTCAGATTCTTTTTACGGTCTCAGTAGAAATGTAAGAAGAGCATGTGCATTAATCACTGAAGCAGGAACTAATAAAAACTTCATTTTTATTGTCTTATATTTTTCTATGCTATATTGACATCTTACAGGAAAAGCAGAAAAATAATGGGACTCAGCCTGAACCTAATTTTCTCTTTCTCTCTCTCTCACCTACTTTCTCTCTCTATTTCTTCTCTTTCTCTCTAAGAGACTCTAAGCCTACGGCGCACCCTCTTCCCCTGTGTTCAGATAATGTGCCGCAACTTCCAGAGATTGACCCTTCCCTAAACAACACAGATAGCACCAAACAAGACGGGGCCATAATCTCATCCTTAATATGAGCAGTCACTGAAGATATCCAATCCCTAATACCCCTCAACCAAGTGGTGGAAACCCGGATCTGATGCAAGAGAAAACATAAAAGATCAAATCAGTCAATCAGAGGTAAAGGAGGAAATTAGGAAATCAAAAGACGAAGAGGAAAAAAGTATACAACATGTGAAAGGACCTCCTTCGTCAAGACCAACTTCTCCGAGTCCATCGCATTAGGAGGGTGGAGCATACGCACCGACCCTCCATTAGCTCGTCAGATGTTGTAACCAGGCGAATGCAGTCGCATAAAAGGATCCTCTGAAGACATCACCGCCACTGATGTCGTCGCACCCCTAGCACTGTGGGAGGACCCCACATGTCGACTCGATCCTGCGCAAGGAAGAGGCATCACATCGTATATACTGGGAAGCATCAACCATCTCGACACGAAATCCATATAGTCATACATCACATCCGTGTTGGTATACAGCGAGTACGACTCTCTCATCATTGTCGTCACTTAGGAATTCTCTAATATCTCCTGCGCTCTCCTCGTGAACATAATGGGATTCATCGGCAGCAACACAACCTTGTCCTCCATGATCTGTCGGACTACCCTCTCCCCGAGGTACTAAGAGTAGCCAAACTCATGCTCCAGCAGATGCCGCATTTGCGCATGTCCCTAGTCACCCCATCCCAAGGATAAAAGGTCACCTTCAAATCCCCAGTAAGAGAAAAAGATCAATATCAATAAAAAACCATCAAAGGAAAGGACAGTCTCAAGATAAAAGACCTGAAAAACCACCTCCAGAGAGGGACTTCTTTGACAGTCGATTGGACATCCGCTACCAGTACATCCGACAGAAGCCCCCTATAGAGTCATCCTTCAGAATTGGTCTCTTCCCTACTTCTCACCTCCTATTAGGTCCCCAGAATTGGCAGCCCCCAATATCACCATAGGTCCTCAACATCAACCTCAACCTCAACCCTCTGAATCGATCATCCTCATCCCTTAAGTCCACATAACCGCCCTCTATCATGTGGTGTATATTCGGTGGCTATCACTTGTTCCAATATCACCCATCGAGGGGCTCAATAGAAACCACACTCTAGGACTCCATAAGTCTTCCCTTAAGTCCCTAGTACCTCCTCATCCCTCTGTAAACCCTAGGTCGCACTCTGAGTATCCATCTAGAGCCCACCGGGCACTCTCGGGCCCCATTTGACCCCAATTAACTTATCCGTCAAAGTGAAAGATCTTTGAATCTACGAAGGGAACTAAAACCCATTTACAACGGTCTACCCCATGCATGAAATAGCATAACCGTTCAGATGAATGATTAGTTTTCCCCCAAAAATTGATCCAGAGGCACTGGGCGCTCCTGGGCTCTATTTGACCAAAGTCAACTCTTTAGGTCGAACGAGATTGAATAAATATCTGAAGGTCACTGAGTACCCTTTCCAATGGTCCACCTCATGCAGGATTCTGACCTATGGTACGAACGAGTGATTCGTTTTACTCCAAGAGGTCCCTGAGCGCTTTCGAGCCCACATTGACCAAGGGAAACCTTCTGAACCGAGAGAAACTCTTTAGAATGTTGAAGTATATATCCTAACCATTCCAACACTCCACCCCATGTGCGATTCTAACTTACCATGCAGACGAACGATTTATTTTCATCCAACGATCTCCCATCCAAAAGACCGACATACACTTTGGAGCCAAATTTGACAAAAAGTCAACTCTCGGACTGAGGAGAAGTCCTTCAGACTCTGGAAGGTAACTGAAGTACCTTTCTAATGGTATTCCCCATGCACGATTCGAATCAATGGTTTGTGTTTTATAATCATTTTTCCAAGAAAATCTACACGAGACTACCAATTGGCAGGTCCAGATCCCTGCCTATCGACCCGGTGTTTGGGGTCACCTGTCGATAGGCACCCCATGGGGAAGGCCAATCGGTACCTCCCTGACCCTATAAATAGAGGACATGACATCACTCCAGGTAACACATAATAGATTCATCAGCATCAGTGATCTCAACAACATTCCCTCAAAATCAGTGAAGTCCTGTATGTGAAGTTTCATCCAAGATTAAATTCCCATCTTTTTCATACCCAATTTGGAAAAATATCCTTCTCTTACATCAATATTCATCAACACTTAAGGGAGTTCATCCAAGATCAAAGATCAAGCTTCAAAGAAGGTCCAATTCCTTCCATCTCTATTTGAATTCCTTGTTTTTGCATAATGTACATTAGATTCATAATCTAGTTCTTACATTAGTTTATACACATTAATATCTACACTTTTATTATTATATTTGACATACTTTATTTAATACAAAAATCCCAAAAATAAATAAAAGAGGGTTACACCCATAAATTATGAACGGAATTATCCATCACACTTTTTCCCAAACCTAAAAAATAAATTTTCTACACATACACATATAATAAAATTTCGTTCGAATCTATAGGATAAACCCCAAACATATGCTACATTCGAACTATGTGGACCTTGATGGCTTTATAGGATACGTAGGCATCTCAAATTAAAATCCAAAACTCGAGTCCAATTTTCTAATTTTCCTAATTTCTCAAATTCCCTAATTTTCTAAAACCTCCCATGTTCCTATTTATATATATACCATTCTTGTTTGAGTTTCATCGAACACGTATTATCATTTCCTAATAACGATCAATACCGTGCTGAGTACACAAATCATACTTTCTACCTATGTTATTTTGGGAACATTCCTTTGGATGTACTCACTCTAATTTGTCCATGGTATAAGTTGAATGATTCCAATCTCTATTATATACACATTCTCACACACTTCATGGGAATATAAAGGAAAAGAATAACACTAGCCCATGAGAGACTTAAAAGGCGAGATGGGTGCCTAATATGTTCCCATTTCATAACTTAGCCCCCGGACCTTCGACCTATTAGTTTCATATGCATCAGTTTGTCCTTGATGCCT
The DNA here is from genome assembly GCA_949130495.1 of Sambucus nigra. Classification (NCBI taxonomy): domain Eukaryota; kingdom Viridiplantae; phylum Streptophyta; class Magnoliopsida; order Dipsacales; family Adoxaceae; genus Sambucus; species Sambucus nigra. Next base: position 341,652,960 of record OX422207.1, on the reverse strand, counting down.
CTCTCTCGAAGTGGAAACATGTTATTTTGCATGTTTTGTGAAAAATAGGTTGGTGACTCCATCTCTTCACAATTACCCCCAAACCAATGATGACCGAAGTACCTTTCAAAGAGGGGTGTGAGACCACGGTGCAAACTAACCTAGGGGATATCTATCTCCCCCCGATACCGCATGGGATGGGCACAAAGGGCATCAGACATAAGAGGCTTAGGAGGAGATGATCCTACAATAAGATAATGAAATGTAAGAATAAGGGCACAAAACGTAAAATAACTAAAAGAAAACTAGATTAACTCAAAAGATACCTTAGTCGGTAGGTTGATCAGCTCCTCATCACTAATATAGGTCTCCAGGCTCCTCAACTTGTCCACGACATCAAGGCACGTAAGCTTTAGCCTTAAAATGGATGTAATCCACTAAGGAAGCATAATATTTCATGTCCTTGGCATAAGGAGGACGGGAATACCTCTCGATGGTGGGTAACCTCACTGAATGGCTATAGGTCTCAGCACCCTATTTTCTTTGATCTTTGAGACCAAGAGCTGGAAGTCCCCTAAAAAAGAAGAATAACCTTGGTCTTTACCAGGGGTTCCACCTTCCCCTAATAATGCTTCCAGCAAAGGAGGGGTTTTGATTGTAGGTTCCCCTCCAACCTCCTTATCCAGTTCAACCTTAGGAACTAATAGTATATTGAGTTTTAACTTATTTATAATAAGGGAATTGTTCCCCATGGAAACAACAACCTTACTTTAAATATCCTCACCAAACTACCTCGTCATCATTATTTCTTCTCGTTTACTTATGGTGGTAGTAAGACAAGAAATGAATCCTCAATCATGACAATCGATGTGAAGGAGAAAAATCAATAAATAGGGCAACCACTTACTTAGTTTATCTCCTTATTCAACAGAGTCCAATGGAATGGCCCCATCAACCACTAGAGGAAGCTTGGATCCACCATGGGTCTTATCTTCTTCATCAAAGGCCTAAGGAACCTCAGACACAAACTTTGGGGAAATTTTCCTCTTACAGGAGACCTAGTACTTCCCTCACCAAGATATTAAGGATGAAAGATTAGATCTAGAGGTCACAAACTTGGATTCAATCCGTAGATCACTATCAAAAAGGTTCTTGGCTATGAGAAAAGTCTCAAAAGGGGTGGAGGATAGCTTCAAGGCCTATTACATCTCATCCTTCTCTTACTCAAAACACTAAGCAACCATTGTAAATAAAAACAAAAATATTAGTTAAATTCATGAACATGTCAAGATTAATTCTCATGAACAAAGGAAAATAAAAGCTTACCTAAAGCTAAGGGGATATGCTAGAAAGTAGGTTAACCCACTAGCTCATCAGGATTGGAGGTGGCATAGGCACCACTCACAAAGAAGAATTTCTCTCTTTAGTACTGAGGGGCAATATGCCCATCCTTGGCAAAGACTACAACAACTCTCGGGGAAAGATATATTAACCCTATGTCCTTTGGCTTTGTCTATTCTTAAAATTGGTATATTCTGAAGAACTAGGCCAATGACACATCTCATTAACCAACACTAGCATCCCTAAATGACAAGATCATGGACATCAATGATATCCATGAGTTAGCCACTTATTGGTAAGGAGTAATATCTCTCTCATAATCTTTATCACCATCAGACGTATGAGGAATCTAGCCCCACACAGTAAGAAGCATTCATTAAAGTATACATACCCCGAAATCAAAGAGAATGGTCTTTTATAAAGCTTAGAATCCTTCCAAATGATGGAGTTAGGTATTTGGTAAACTTTTTTTTATTTTCACCATGTGCCAATCGGTAATTCGAGTTGAGGAATAAGCCCCATAATTAACATTTTAGTCATTCACCCCCAAGTACACCTCCATAGGGGTCCTAGTACTCGCTTCTTCAATCAAGGGGTTAAAAACATAAGGGCCTACAATAGAAATAGTCTTTGCATAAGATATTTCACAAGGGGAAAACAAATGTGGCAGACATTTTGACAAGTAGAAGGGAAAGGTTATGCATTTAAGATTACCTAGAAAAGGTTACTTATAGCCTCCAAAGGAAGGAGGTTCAATATCTTTACTCCCATCAATAATGTTGATTGCTTAAGTGCTCTTTCCTGATTCCATGATAATTATTTTGGTGGTAAATTACTACCTTACCCCTCATCTAAAATACATCGATAAGTGTTTCCCTTTACGATTCTTGCAAAAACCAAAAAAGGGCTCTTGATAATACCCTCTCAAACCATTAACCTTCCAAAGGCTAAAACCTATTCAAAACACCCTTAGGAAGGGAAAGAGGCTCCATGGCTAACCTCAAGCCTTAGGTAAAATTCTACTTTTTAGCAAACACCTCGATTGATCCCAAGGGAAATCAATAATGTTATAGCAGACCTCAATCCAGTGTACTTTCACAAAAGAAGGTTAGTCATTCCATCATGTTCTTTGTAGCAAGTTTAAAGACCTAGACATAAAGGTCCCGTTATAATATGCGCACTCGACTGACCTCAGAATGAGGGGTAATGACCTCCATATGTTACCCATACCCCAGTCCCGGGATATGGTGACGTGTGGTACTTCAAGATCAATTCTTAGCAACTTTACAATCCCTCCAACCCCTTTGGACCTTTTTTAGTTATCTTTCAAGTTATGTGATGGAGTAGTTGAGAGGAAGAACACAATTCCACCTGCAGCCACTACACAGCTCCACTTATATTAAATGCTCCAATTAGAATTAAGTCACCCAACAATACAGGTACTCCACCTGTAAATACTTTACCCAACACTTTACTTTCTACCTGTCACCATCAAACCTCTGAACTGTCAAATCCATGCTTTGATAGACCACTCATTCTCTCTCCATGATTTCTACTATAAACAGGAAGTTTGATCAAGGGGAAATGGGATCTATCTCTATCATTCAAAAAGACTAAGATCATTCAGTTATTAGACTCATGAGAGTTTTAGGATTTTAAGAGTGTTTATATTCCATTCCATACTCCCAACCTACCTTCGAGAGCTTATAATCAGTTGTACATCTTATTGATCCGTAATGTAGCAGGCATTAACCCTTAGAAAAGTCATTAATTTATTTCCTAATGTCCTTTGGACTAATGCAAGAACTCATCCTCTCTTGACCAAAGCCCAAGTGGTCTCATAGACTGTAATACTCAAGTACATTCTAATAAACAAGTGTAACACCTTTATACAGTGGACGTAGGACTATCTCCTAAGGTACAAACAACTTTAAACCTTTGTCTCCCACTGAACACTTCTCTCCTCTTGCTCGTTTGATGTCCATAGGGGATCACCTGTTGGTCTAAAGTCACTTAAGATTTTAACACGCATCATAACCAAAGAATTCTAGGTTGGGTCCAACCTTATCCCCTCCCTAAAAGAATAACTTCTATAGTTCTTGAGGGAAAATAAGGGAATCTTTTCTTGGAGAAACTCAGACATGATTAGGGTGGACCCCGAAGTCATGCTAGATCACTTAAGCATGGATTCAAATCACAGGCCAGTCCAACAGAAGATCAAGTTATTCGGCTCAAAGAGAAATATTATTATAACATAATAGGTTAACAACCTTTTAGCCTCTAAATTCATTGGAGAGGTACAGTACCCTAAATGGATCTCTAACGTGGATTTTGTACCAAAATACAACGAAATATATGCAACGTGTGTCAATTTCACTGACATCAACAAAGAATTCCCTAAGGACTATTATCTCCTACATTAGATTGAAAATTTGGTAAACTCTATGGCTAGTTATGAGTTCCTTTCCTTTATGGATTCTGATTTCGGGTATAACCAAATTAGGATGGCCCCTACTAATAAGTAAAATAACTCATTAATCATAGATAAAAGTACTTCGTGTTATAATGTTATGCCTTTCAGACAAAAGAATGATGGTTCCACTTATCAAAAGGTGGTGAAATTCATTTGCAAAGACCTCATTGGTAAGACCATAGATGTCTATGTTGGCGACATGTTAGTCAAAATATTGGAATCTTAGAGCCATGTTTAGAAAGTTAGTGTACTTCGAAGGAACCAAATGATACTCAATCCGAAGTGTTCCTTTGGAGTGTACGGAGGCAAATTCCTTGGATTAATGGTCAAGATATGAGTCATTAAATCCCATATAGAAAATATTCATGCTATGTTAGATATGAAGTCCGCATCAATAGTAAAGGAGGCCTAAAGCTTAGTTGGAATATTTGTTGACCTCAATAGATTTATTTTCAGGGCCATAGTTGAGTTCTTACCTTTTTTCAAATTTTTAACGAAGACCTTTGAGTGGACTCTTGAGGATAATATATCTTTTCAAAACCTCAATAAGCCACTAAGGTCCCCACCACTATTTTTCTGAACATATGTAGGGGAAAATTTGTACCTTTACCTTGTTGCCTCACCCACTACAATCAACTTCTGTCTCATTATAGAAGAATTCGAATTATAATACCCCATATATTTTGTCAGTTGATCCCTTTAAGGGACTAAAAGAAAGTACCTAAAGATTGAGAAGATAGATTTTTACCTTATCATCTCAGCAAAATAATTTAGAGCTACATCCAATCCCACTCCAATATGTTTATTACCAATCAACCATTACGACAGGTCCTCCATAGGCCCAAACCTCACGAAGTCTTTTCAAATGGTCTGTAGAGATGGTAAAGTTATATATCAAGTATCAACCTCAGGGTGATGTCAAAGGGAAGGCCTTGGTCGATTTCATTGTGGAGTTCGTCAACCTAAAAGAAGTGGGAGAAGAACACATGGGCCCTAAGTATACATTATCATCAATTACCCAAGAGGCCAGGCATCCCTTATTCCATGAATTAGACCTCAATTATCCTACCTAGGTGGTGTACATGGATGGCTCATCAAACAACTCAGGTAGTTGGTCAAGACTCTAGCTAGAAACACGAGAAGAAGTTATAATTTTTATTTCTCTCCACTTTAAATTCAAAGACTCTAATAAAGAAGTAGAATATGAAGAATTAGTGGCAGGTTTGGGCCTTTACGTCCACTGAAAATATCTATAGGTGGATGCTATTAACGACTCTCACTTTGTGGTCAATCAGGTCATTGAGGTTTATGAGGCCAAAGGCGTCGGGATGGAAGGGTACCTATAAATTACATAGCACCTCGCTAGGAGGATGCCAAAGTTTTGCATCAGAATGGTCCCTCAGACTGAGAACTTAGAGGAATACCAACTTACGCGCATGGAATCATCAAATTAGATGGATCTAGATGTCCTAGTTGTCATCATGAACCGTCTGAACATCACACAACTATAGCTTAACTCTAATGAGGTTGATCAGAGATGAGACTGGACTACTCCCATCAAATCCTAACTTAGGAATGGTGATCTGCCCAAAGACATGCTCCAATCCAAACAGTTGAAGTGCACTACTTCTAGGTGCTACCTAAAAAATGGGGTATTGTACAAGAATAGGTACTGCTCAGCACCGTAGAGATGATTAAGCCCATTAGAGTCCAGTTCTCTCCTCACTTACCTCCATAAAGGTGTATGCAGTGCACACACAGTTCAAAATATCCTAGAATACAAGGTTTTTAGGGAAGGATACTTCTCTCTAATGTTGGGGAAGTAAGCCAAGGATCTTGGGCAGCACTGCGACAAGTACCAAAGATTTGATTTTATTCGAAATCAACCAGTAGAAAAGATGGCTCTGATGTTACGTATGTGGCCTTTTACTCAATGAGGTGTGGATGTTTTAGGTTTAGTACCTATGAGCAAAGGACAAAATAAGTTTTTCATATTTCCCATCCATTACTTCACTAAGTTGGTTGAGGTTGAACCCTTAGCCACCATCATTAAAAAGAAGACCACCAACTTCATATTGAAAAACATCATATTTAGGTTTAGCCTACCTATAACCATCATCTCAGAGAATGGAAAGTAATTTGACAATACAACATTCAAAGAGTTATGTTCACGCTATGGTATAAGAAATCATTATTCATACCCAAGGCACCCTCAAGCCAATGGCCAAGTTAAGGCTACTAAAAAGATGATATATCATAGTTTGAAAAAGAGACTAGAGAAGGACAAGGGTTGTGGATCTAAGAACTATTGAGATTCTTTGGGCTTATAGGACCACAGTTAGAGGTCCAATAAGAGAAACTCCATTCTTTTTAGGGTTCAATACTGAGGTTGTGATCCGAACCGAGGTTCAAATATCTACACAAAAGGTATCTTATTTTAAACCATGGGCTAACGAAGAAAGTCTTAGGGTCTCTGAATGGGTTAAAAGAAATAAGAGAAGTTACATTGCTCAAGATGGAAAAAAACTAGAAAACAAATATCCTCCTATATCAACAAGAATGTCCGTCACAGGGAGTTTAATATGGGAGACTTAATCCTAAGGGAGGTCTGTCTTGCAACCAAGAATCTAAGTTAAGTGAAGTTAGGTTCCAAATGAGAGGGTCCATATTTGGTAATAAAGATTGCGATACCTAGTTGTTATTACTTCGAAGACATAAAGGGATACGAGCTCCCTCATTCCTGAATTATAAATAACCTCAAGAAATACTACAAATGGTGTATTCAATATTTCAAAGAATTAAAATGTAGATTTTTGTTGCTCATGATTTCTTCGATATACTTATTCTTTGAGAGATACAAGGAAATCAACCTTGCCACTAAGAAGCTAAGGTTTTATGACCCACAATCTGAGTTACAAGGACTTCTGCCTTGGATCCATGTTTAAGTTAAGGTCTCACGATCTAACATTCAAGTTATAAGTATTTTAGCCTTGGCTTAAGATTAAAAGTCAATGGTCTTATAACCCAAAAAGGACTACGATAATCAAGTTTAAACATTCCCAAAAATACATAATCAAAGGTCTACAGACCCATAAAAGATGAAAAGGATTATTGAGATTTTCATCCATTATTCCAAAAGGAAAGAGAAAAGTTGCAAGGCCTGAGGTCATGAGGCTATCCGAATACGACCCTAAATTTTTTTCTAAGTCTGGATGTTCTAGACCATTATAAGGACTTCAGATTACAAAAAAAATAGTTTAGAGGTCTCAAACCCTTATAAGAACTTCAAACTTTTGAAACTTTTCTTAGTGCAGAGGACTTAAACCCTTACAAGGACTTGAGATTACATAAACATTTTAGTTCATAGGTCTTAGAATCTAATTAGGTCTTCAAACATTAAAAAAAATTATAAGTTCAAAGGTCCTACACCCTTATAAGGACTTCATATTATAAAAAGTTTTAGTTAGGAGTTCTCATATGCTTATAAGAACTTTAAAATTTTCAAACATTTCTAAGTCCGGAGGTCCTAGACCCTTATAAGGACTTAATATTAAGAAAATAGTTCATATGTCTAAGACTCGTCTAAGGACTTTAAACTTTTAAAACATTTCTAAGTTCGGAGGTCCTAGACCCTTATAAGGACTTAAGATTACAAAAACTTCCAGTCCGAATGTCTAAAACCCTTATAAGGACATCAAAATTTTAAAATTTCAAACCTTTTGAAAGTTTCCTAAGGTGAAAGGTCTTATGGGCCTTTGGGGGATTCAGGCCCTTATAAGAATTTGAGAGTTCAAAATTCTTCCAAGTTCATAGGTCTTAGGACACTTTGTGGGACTTCAAATTCAAATTCTCTTAAAACCTTAGGTCTTAGGATCCCTTAAATGGTTGACTTTGGAATAATTAAACCCAAAAATTTGGGGGGGCTAAGTGTTTGGACAAAATTTATGAGCTTCAGGTGTCATAAAAGAAGAGGTACTAATAATGACAAGGTTATATGGCTTAACACCTGACACGACTTAGAATGTGTCTCTAAAGTGTGTACTCTCTAGGCTCAAGTGCAAGCCTGTCGTTCAAGTAATAATCCGATAAGTCGAGTATCGATCCTCGGGGAAAAAGGACAACGAAGTTGTGGCGACGGGATAAGACGGAGGAATCCTAACGTTGACTCTAAGAAGAAAGAAAAAGATTTGGTTTTGGTTTTTGGGATTGTTTACGCTAAATGCAATTATGAAAGTATGATGAAAAATGTGCAATTACACTAAATTACCTAAAAATGTGAATGAAAATTTGATTTTAACTTTTAAATGAGATGATGGAAAAAAGTAGGACGGAAATACAATCCCCCAACCCTAGTGTACTGCAGTTATAATATTAATCGTAAATTTATCTAATTAATTTGACCCAGTCTTTAGTACTCCCAAGCATTACGTATATGAGGTTCAAGCCCGCGTCATACTTAATCAAAGGATGAGTAAATCGGTATCACGATAGTGACACTCGAATTATATTCTCAATCATCCCGGTTACCCAGAGGCAAACGAGATATTTAGACCTACAATTGTTGTATTCCTACGCAATACGGTCACAATTAATCACTAAATTCAGAGGATTAATTTTATACGTGCAATTACCACATCAGGTTGGGTTCATGTAACCCGACCTCGGAAATCTAGCCGTACATACCGAAAGTGATGAAAACAGATTTCAATGTGCAGAAAACCATAATTAATCTAAGGCAAACTCGTACAATGATGTAAAAGAGAATTGAAAAGATGAGATACTCACTAAATTTTTCTACCACAGCAGTCAATCAATTAACTAGAAGTACTCACAATCGGAATCAAAGCTTCAGTCTTGAATTAAGATGAATAAAGTTGCTAAAGTAGGGTTTGTGGAAGAAAAGGAGAGATTAAACTAACTCCCCCCGTTCTTGCCTACCTTAAAATGAAAATAATTCGGGTTTTTATACCCTACATGAAATTACAAGAGGTTAAGTATAAATCGGAGTCTTTAGAGGAGAATCAGAAAACAAAATCTCGATGGGCGGACCGGTCCGGCCCTTAGGCGGATCGGTTCTTTTATTTTTCAGGCAGACCGGTCCCGGGGAGGATCGGTTCTTTTAATTTTTGCCTTCTTCGGTTTGCCTTCGGTTCGCAGTTCTCTGGATTTGTGTACATGGGTCCGGTCCGGGTCTTAGGCGGACCGGTCCGCCTATTTGACTTTTCCTTCAAACTTTGACTGCCCGTATCTTTTTCTCCGGGTATCCGATTGAGGTACCGTTTCTTCCTAGGTTCTTGTGAGGATGATACCTTCAACTTCTCTTTAGGTACCTCATCCGGATTCGTGGTAGGAATGACTCTTTTGCCCTTTTGACTTTTCTTGTTGACTTTCTCTATTCTTCCGGTTTCCTTCTTCCATTTCTTGACATTAGACACCTGTAAAATCATAACGAAATACTAGAAACTCGGTGTAATTGTTAGGATAAGTCAGTAGCAAGATTATGAGATAAAGTCAGTCCAATTACGTTGTTCGAGGTGATTAAAGTACCGAAATTAAGGGATAAATTAGGAAGAATTTATGCCTAATCAAGCCCCCCTAACTTAGAACTTTGCGCGTCCCGAGCAATGTAAAAGAATTCTAGCAAGGCTCAACTCTTGAAAAACATTTTATTGGGATAAAATACCTCTTTCGCGGGCACGCGATTGCATTTAGTTTATGCAACAAGCCTTTAAACCCCTAGGTTACCCTAGTGGGACGAGTTGTGTCTCGTGAGGGTTTGCAGAGAATATACCCACAAAATTCGACTCAAAGAACTTCAAAATAACCATAAATTGTATAATTCAAACTTTTCCAGAAAATAGTCATCATTAAGTCATGTTTACAAGTCTCAAACTGTAGTGCGTGTGTGCGAAGCCAGAAATATAACTGTCGATTTCCACCGATTAATCATTACGTTACTTATCCGAAAATTCGTTTTGATTTCAAATTCTCACGGGAGGCTCTCTCAAACGAACCACTCGGAATATGGCTTTTCTCTCGGTATGCGTGATATAAAGAGTAAATATAATGGACGCAAAATCACGCATGCAATTAGAAAGACGGAAATTTCATGGTGAAAGGATCTCATCAACGGATTACGGTCTTAAAAACGGGAACATTGCCTCTTATTCGTGCACTTAATCTCCTTTATTATCTTTTGGTGTATTAGCTCTCTATGCGGTAACCAATTATACACTTTAGACTCGGTTAGGACTTATTCGGGTTAAAGGTGTATTGGGTAAAATGAAAATGGTAAGGAAGGTTGGAATTGGAAAAGTCATTTATGATGTCCGTTGGTGCTTTTTCTGGGCTATTGCTCATTTTTTCTTCTTTTTCTCTATTTTTTCTTTTTTTCACTTCTTCTTTTTTTTTTCTTGTTATTTTTGTTGAGCATATTTATTTTTTATTTTTATTTATTATTTTTCTTGCCCCTTTTTATGCACTCTTCGGACTCAAATTCTGGGATTTTTCAACTTTCACAATTCCGGGCCATTTTGGGTTTTTCGGGTTGTCAAACGAAAGGAAAAATTATTCGGCTCAATTTGGGTTGCAAAGGGTAGTTTTTTTTTCTGCTACTTTTTCTGGCCAATATTTTTGGGTGATAAACGAGGGCCTACTTCATTGTCCAAAATGTCATTTGCGTTACCATATGCGTTTCGAGATGAATTTAAGTTTAGAGACTAATTTGGCACGTTTTTCAAGGCAATATTGCACACACTTTTCAAAACCGATCAAAATGAAAGAATTAAGATCCTTGACAACTTATTACGCGCTAAAAAGAACTTTGAGTTAACAATTAACTCGGATTGATTTAAAATCTCGCAAAACGTGATAGGCTCGAATCTCACCGGGTTTGTTAATCTCCACATTTATTTGTTAAGTCGTCAATTTTTGCACAATTTCCATCTTTGGTCAATTTCGGCTTTTGTGTATGTTGACTTTTTACACTTTGAGACTTCAATTTGACTTTTAATGATATTTTTACAAAATTTGAATCCCAACTTTTATTTAGTTTGAACAAAAATATTTTTGGATTTTTCAAAATTTTATGATTTTTTGGAAATTTTGGGCATTTTTGAAAATTTGTGAATTTTTAGAAATATGCACTTGTGACCCCCCCTAACTTAGACTTTTGCATTGTCCTCAAGAAAAAAGGACTAAAATCTAAATAAGGCAAAATAAGAAGTGCAATAATTAAAACAAACAAATATAGAAAATGCAACTTTTTATATCATAAGACTGTGGTACAAACAGGAATACAACATATGTGTGACATGAGAAAGAATACATCAAAATAGTCCATAACCAACAAAACATCACGGGGAAGGGAAATGGGATGAGCTGGGCGCGTCGGGGCCATAGGGGTCATGAAAATGTGATGGGAGTGGCTCATAAGGGTCCCCTAGGCGTCGGTAGATATCCGCTTGCCTTCGAGACTCCCGACTTTGATCTCGACTGTAGTCGATCATAAAGGTCTCGAATCGGTTCTCAAGGGTGGACAACCGGTTCGAGATATCGGTACCCGCCCACTCAAAGTCCGGGTCATCCTCCTCGTCCGCCGACTCGTCGTCGGTGCCGACGTCACCCATCTCAACGTCCGCTTCTGCGGCCTCCTCCCCCGCGCTCTCTCCCGAGGCGACCTCTTCTTCGCTATCATGACCCCACCGTGCTCGGATTATGGCTAGCTATTTGGCACTCTTAGTACGAGTGCCTTGTCCAAAGGGACCGGGAATCCGGGTGCGGTCGAGCGGGGCCTCAATGCCGGCGTCTTGGAGGATAGACGTGATCAAATGGGAATAGGACAAAAGGGCGGCACCCTTCTCATCCAAAGAGGCGGCGATGATGTCGGCATACAATCCGCGGGCCAAATGGATGGAAGTTTGGGGATCGAAGATATGATTGGTCAAGGTGGCTTGCCGAGGCCTCATGGCGAAATCGTTGGACGTTTGAAGAATGTTGGCGCACACAATTTGGAAAGTGAGGCGCGCCTTTTCGTTGAGTTGTCCAACAGCGACGGTTTGACCCGCCCAAGCCACGTTTGGAGCAATGCGTTCCATGATGACGTCCTTAGCGACCAGAGGAACGTTCCTTGGATATGTGAAGTCTTGGGGGTCCGGAACACCAAAGGTGGCCAATTTGGCCGTGAGGATGGCTAAGGAAAAAGGAATGACCGTCCCATCGACGTAAGCTTTGGCCTCATATTGGTCCGTCCTCACGAGTGTGCCATAGAATAACCGGACCTTGGAAGCCCACACGACTTCATGGGGTTCATTGAGGAAACGACACCACCCCCGGGCCATGAATAGGGCCGTGACAGAATTGGGCAGCGTGTTCCATTGAACCGCGCGCTCCATATGGAGTTTGCGGCTTGTCCCAAAGAATAGGGTGCACCATCGCTCCACTTGGCGGGAGCGGAACTCGTTGCCCCCGGAGGGTAGGATGTCGGTGGACGCATATTTTGTGGGGGCAACACGGGGGGCCATGGAGATAGAGAGGATGGATCTTCGAAAAGAAATCTGGAGAGGGAGAGGAGAGAAGTTGTGTTTGAGGTGTGAAGAGAAGGGGAGGGGTAGGGCTGAATTTATAGCGGAGGGGAAAGGATTTGGAGGGAAAAAGGTGTATGGGTATGTGGGAAACTGAATTGGAGGGAAGGATGGCAATTGGGGGGAAGGGGGGGTGAATGGGAGGAAAGGATTAAATGAATCTGCAGAAAGCGGACCGGTCCGGGCCAGGGGCGGACCGGTCCGGGTCTTTAATTTCTAGAAAATTCGACAGGCGGACCGGTCCATTTTAAAATTAAAGGAACCGGTCCGGCCTGGGGATTTTTGACTGAAATTTCCCCGAAACTGGATTTCAACCTCTCTTCCTCGAAATATTGCACTTTTAAAACGCGCTCCTCACCAATTATAGACTAAGCACCTCTCAACATCACCGATCAACGGAGTTGACCCAATTCCCAAACATGCACATGCTAAACCCAAATGTACTAAAATCCTAACGACACTCACGAATGCACACGACACACACGACTCTCACGACATACACGACTCTCACCCCATACGCGTAGGAGGTGCGACGACCTAACTGAAACCGTTCACTCTACCCCGTAAACGGGGTCCGACAACCAAACAGTGTCGACTTCTTCCCCACACGCCTCAAAATATGGCTTTAGGCGTTGTCCATTCACTTTGAATGTATTTCCCCCTTTTAAATCTTCTAATTCGACAGCTCCGTGGGGGAAAACATTCTTGACAATAAATGGGCCAGACCATCGCGACCGCAACTTGCTCGGAAATAGATGAAGCCGAGAGTTATAGAGAAGAACTTTTTGCCCGGGAAGAAACTCTTTGCGTCGAATGATGCTATCATGAGAGAGTTTCATCCTTTCTTTGGCAATTTTGGCATTCTCATACGCATCATTGCGTATCTCCTCTAACTCATTTAATTGAAGCTTGCGAGCTTCACCGGCTTTATCCATGGCATAATTGAGCTCCTTAATTTCCCAATACACTTTGTGTTCTAACTCCACGGGGAGATGGAAAGTCTTGCCATACACAAAGCGGAAAGGGGACATGCCAAGCTGATTTTTGTATGCGGTGCGATAGGCCCATAGCGAATCGTTCAGTCTAAGTGACCAATATTTTCGGTTAGGATTGACGGTCTTCTAGAGAATGTTCTTGATCTCACAATTCGCTAGTTCGGCCTGCCCATTTGTTTGTGGGTGATACATCGTTCCAACCTTGTGAACGACGCCATACTTTCTCATAAGCTTCCCGAATGGCCAATTGCAAAAGTGCTTGCCATTATCACTAATTATCGCTTTCGGAGCACCGAAGCGGGAAAGTATGTGTTCCCGTAGGAACTTTATCACCACCTTGTTGTCATTTGTTTTGGTATATATAGATTCTACCCATTTAGAAACGTAATCTACCGCAACAAGGATGTATAGGAAACCAAAGGACGGGGGAAAGGGAACCATGCAGTCAATACCCCAACAGTCGAAGATCTCAATGATGAGTATGGGGGTAAGAGGCATCATGTCTCGTCGAGTAATGGCTCCCATCCGTTGGCACCTATTGCAATATTTGCAAGCATTGTTCACATCCCGGAATAATGTGGGTCAATATAGACCGCATTGCAGAATTTTAGCGGCCGTCTTTTTCGTGGAAAAGTGGCCTCCACACGCTTCCGAATGACAAAACTGGATGACTTTCGGGATCTTGTCATCCGGTACGCATCGTCGGATGATTTGGTTGGCGCAATATTTAAATAAGAATGGATCATCGTAGAAGAACATGCGCGACCAAGTAAGAAACCTCTTCTTATCTTGCGGTGTCCAGTCGGGAGGGACGGCTCCCGTGATAAGGTAGTTTGCTATATCCGCAAACCAAGGTAAAGAAGAGGTAGCAAAAAGTTGCTCATCCGGAAAGTATTCATCTATGGGAATGGGATCACTAGGTACGTCGGACGAAAGCCGTGATAGATGGTCGGCAACGACGTTTTCTACTCCTTTCTTATCTTTAATGGAGATATTGAACTCTTGTAGGAGTAGGATCCACCTTATGAGGCGCGGCTTGGCGTCTTTCTTAGCGAGTAGATATTTTAACGCCGCGTGGTCGGTGAAGACAATTATAGGACAATCAATGAGATACGATCTGAACTTATCAAGGACAAAGACTACCGCTAGCAACTCCTTCTCCGTGGTAGAGTAGTTGAGTTGAGGTCCGGTAAGGGTCCGGCTAGCGTAGTAGATTACATGAGCTTGTTTATCTTTACGTTGGCCCAAAACGGCCCCAATCGCATAATCGATTGCATCACACATAAGTTCGAATGGTAGGGACCAATCCGGGACTTGCATGATGGGAGCGGATACGAGCATGTTCTTTAATTTGTCAAAGGAGCTTTGGCATGCCTCGGTCCACTCAAACGGGTTGTCCTTCATGAGAAGGTTGCTTAAGGGTCTAGCGATAGCGCTAAAGTCCTTAATGAACCTTTGATAAAACCCGGCGTAACCCAAGAATGAGCACACGTCTTTAAGCGATCTCGGTGGGGGAAGGTCAGCTATGACATTTATCTTAGCCCTATCAACCTCTATGCCTTTAGATGATACTACGTGGCCAAGAACTATTCCTTCAGTGACCATGAAATGGCATTTCTCCCAATTCAGCACTAAGTTCTTCTCCACACACCGAGCAAGTACTTATTCTAATTTTTCTAGACAAAGATCGAAAGAGGTGCCAAAAACGCTGAAATCGTCCATGAACACCTCAAGTCCTCTTTCGACCATGTCACTAAATAAGCTCAACATGCACCTTTGAAAGGTCGCGGGTGCATTACACAAGCCGAATGGCATACGTTTGTAGGCAAATGTACCAAAAGGGCAAGTGAAGGTTGTCTTCTCTTGGTCAAGTACATCTACCTCAATTTGGTTGTATCCGGAATAACCATCAAGGAAGTAATAATAAGGGTGGCCCGCTACTCTTTCAAGCATTTGATCAATGAATGGTAAGGGGAAATGGTCTTTTCTTGTTCTCGCATTGAGTTTTCGGTAATCAATGCACACACGCCAACCGGTGGTGGTGCATTGGGGAACAAGCTCTCCCTTAACATTCTCAATCACAGTCATACCCGACTTCTTCGGGACGACTTGAATAGGGCTCACCCATTTGCTGTCCGAGATTGGGTAGATAATCCCGGCATCCAATAGTTTAATGATCTCGGTTCTCACATTTTCTTTCATGTTGGGGTTCAGTCTTCTTTGCATTTCTCTAGAGGGCTTGACATCCTCTTCGAGGTGAATCTTGTGAGTGAAAATCAGAGGACTTATCCCCTTCAAATTAGCTATACACCAACCAAAAGCACCTTGGTGCTTCCTCAGAATTCTCAACAATTTGCCCTCCTGCCCTTCATCTAGGCTAGAGGAGATAACAACAGGGAATGTTTCATCCTCTCTTAAGTATGCATATTTGATATGGGAGGGGAGTTTCTTTAATTCAAGGGTTGGAAACTTTTCGTCGGAGGGAACAACGCGTGTATCCCGTAGTGGTAACTCCTCGAATCTAGAAACCCAATTCACATCTCTCGCGTCCTCGTCCGACGCTCTCTCATCGAGTAACTCTCTTAACTCCTCAATCTCCCTCTCGTACTCAGTATACGTCCCCTCACTCTCATTGCTCGAAACCAGACAGGATCCTAAAGCATCGCCACAACAATTCTCCTCAAAGTACTCCTCTACTATCTCATCTATGAGACTCACCGCGTGAATATCATCTTCCTCTCCCGTATGTTGGGCTATGTTGAAGATGTTGGTCTCTAATGTCATATTCCCAAAAGTGAGCTGCATTCGCCCATTCCTTGTGTTAATAATAGCGTTAGTTGTCGCTAAAAATGGGCACCCAAGGATGATGGGAACATGACTGCTCGAGTTAAAGGAGGGCTCCGTGTCCCAAATGACAAAATCTACCGGGAAGTAGAAAGTGTCAACTTGGACGATCACGTCCTCGACTATGCCTCGAGGAATCTTCACTGATCGATCCGCTAATTGGAGAGTGACCTTTGTGGGCTTGAGGTTGCCTAAGTCAAGTTGCCTATAAATGGAGTAAGGGAGTATGTTTACACTTGCTCCCAAGTCAAGTAAGGCTTTCTCGATTTTATTATCTCCAATGATGCATGATATGGTGGGTGCACCTAGATCTTTGAATTTAGGCAGGAGCTCATTGAGTAGGATGGAGCTCACGTTCTGTGCTAGGAAGACATTCTTCTTTACTTTCATCTTCCTTTTTACCGTCAACAAATCTTTGATGACTTTTGCATAAGGTGGAATTTGTTTGATGGCATCGAGGAATGGTAAATTCAGCTTCACCTGCTTTAGTATTTCTAGCACGTCATCACGTGGGTTTCCTTTTTGGGAAGGAATCAACCTTCGAGGAAATGGTGCTGCGGAGGGTGGTTTCACTACCACCTCAGGCTCACTAGTGTCTTCTTTATCACTCTCGTTCAAAGGGACATCTTCGGCCTCTTCCGTGCCGGGCGAAATCTCCTTGTCTTTTGTTGTGTCGTGTGGAGGAGGTGATAAATCAACGACTCTTCCACTACGAAGAGTGGTCACTGCTTGACATTGCTCCTGATGTTCAGTGGATGTGGAGCTAACACTAGTCTGACCTTGGGGAGGTCGTTGGCCTTGGGCAGGGAATTTTCCCTTCTCTTGAACACTCAACGAGGATTGTATTTTGGACAGATTCGCATTTATGTCGCCAATTAGATGATCATATTTGGCATTGTTTGCGGTCTGGCTTGCGATGAACTGATTCACAGTATCCTCGAATGTTCTCCGCTGTGGCGGGATATAATTTCCGTGAGGTGGTTGTGACACCCCGACTAATTAAATACCGGGTAGCTACTCCTTTATTAAATTAATTCAAAATGCCAAGTTGGTCCAGTTAATAGCATCACTGTCGAAAACATTTTAATGATTACTAACCACCTAGTATTTAAAAAGTAAGTGCCAAATTTTAATTAAAGTCTGATTAACATGCAACAAGTGTAATAAAGAATAATAACACCATTCACCATAATGACGTAAATAGAATAACCATCACATAAAGTAAATAAAGTCTGGAGGAAAACTCCTCGCTACAATCCCACAACTGGAAAGTAAACTGAATACTAAATCAATTCATGCCAAAGTCTAAAAACTGTAATGGAAATGTAACTCTAATAGAAATGGGCAACATGCCCTACAACTGATAGATAATGAATCTGGAATCCAAGTGATAGAAGCGTCTACAAGCAAATCCCTGTAGCTTCCACAAACAGCTACAGCTCGTCACCTGAATGAGTATCCTATGCATGGTGTCCTTGTGGCTGGGCACCTAAAATGGTTTTACAAGAAAAGTAGATTTGAAAGCAAACGGGTCAAAGCCCGAATGTGGAGTTATATTTTAAAAACCTGTAAGTGCTTTAAAAACATTTAAAACATTAAATGCAAAGTACATGTTAGGACGTGCACTCACATGATATTCTCACCTCTCGTCTAACTGTGCACTCCTAACGTAAGTACCCATCTACAACAACCCAAACCACTAGCTAAGTGACATCATATCTAGCTAGACTATCATAGGTCCTACCCTTATTACTCGGTTCTATTAACATTATAACGCTCGTAATTAAGTAAGGTTTAACATAAACTCAGATGCTCAAAATGCAATATATATAACTATCAATTAACTCTTTATATTTCTCGAAACAATACCGTAATTATATTCACAACATTAACATGAAGGTTCCCATTAATTAAGAGTATATTATTCACATCTTAAATATACAATATAAGCACCCCGAGAACTAAGCTGTGGTGCACACATACTCTGCTATCCATCCCGGTACATCACGTACATAAGGATTACATATTCCGAATCTCTCAGTAATAGCTCACAGATAACAATATCACAAATAATGGAGGCGAACACAGTCACATCACATGGGTCACGCACATACCTACGCTCCCACGATCACCGGACTTATTAATATCCCAATAAGTCTTTCTATGACCTATGTTCATCAAGGTAACCAGTCTAAATCCGGGCGACATAAGGATTAGAGGGCCCTAAGCGAATGCAAACCTACCATGATAGCAAGTATGGTAGGTATGTCATACACACAATTCATATATCAATACTAAGTAAACACACATCTTAGTAATCCCGTAGTTTAATCGTAGTACATATTGCATTCTCGTACTAACATAAAATTATCGCAATTTATACTATTCCGGTTTATCATCATACGCACCATAATTTATTCTCACGTCGTAGTAGACACTCACGTCTCAACCCAAACCGTCCATTTAATATAACTCTCGTATATAATTTCCTTCTCATAAATACCCAAAAGTCCCAATTCTATCACTACATCATCATCGGAATGTTATCTATAACCTCAAACAAGTTTACGGTACTCCAGAAATCAAAACAGTCCAAAAAGGCCCAAACTGTCAACTCGTTAGAAGTCTCGTTCGAACGAGACTGTTCGAACAAGATTCCAGTTCGTTTGAACGAACTATACCTTCTAACGATATCTCGTTCGAACGAGATTATCGAACGAAGTTCCCTTTCGTTAGAAACGACTGGTCAATTTGTTAGAAACGACTGGTCAATTCGTTAGAAGCTCGTTCGAACGAGTTCGTTCGAACGACCTGGGCAGGGGCTTCTAACGACCTGCCAGTTTCGTCCCAAATTTCTCTAAGTTTCATTTTTCACCATTTATACTCCTCAAATCTCTTCTAAACTAAGTCCCAACAATCATTTTAAGGTCTCTAAACAACCCTAAACATATTATAATCACATCCTAACACGTTTTGAAGGATTAATCCATCCTAACATCAACCAAATTTACAAATCTCTAAACTTTTTCCAAATTTATCAAGAACATGAACTCTAACTTTTTGAATCATGAATTAATCCAATATAAATCCGTTTTAATTTCTTCCAATCATAAATATTATGGGAATACTCATCTACCTATCATTCTACATGCAATTCTCCTCAAGATTTTCAAGTTCTAAGATCCAAACTACATGGGTTTTCATTATCTTTCAAGAACAATTGATATTATTCAATTTTCTAACATGGAAGGAACATTATAAGAATTTAAGTATAATTAAAACACTTTCCTTGATTGTCTCTGAGTTTGGATGATGGTTTGATAGAGTTTTTCTGTAGAATTTCTTCTCTCTCCAAGCTTCTTCTCCAATGGTGGCTTAAGGTGGCTAGGGTTTTTCTTTGGTAAAGTTGTAAACCTAATGATAGCCTCCGTAGCTTAATGGGTTAATATGGGTTGGTTAGTGGGTTTAGTGGGTTAAATCCACATCAGATTAAAACTCCCAATTTTCGTCACTTTTAATTCCTCAAAATGTAAAATTACCAAAATACCCTTTAAGTTGCCGGTATGGCCTAAAAATACCCCGGGACCCAAACTACACCCCCGGCTAGTGTTTTCTGACTATTTCGACCCTTCTGGACCCGTTGGCGCACTCAAAATGATCATACGGATAATAGAAATAAAAATAACTTTAATAATTAAAATAATATACCATGACGCGACGATCACACGCGTCTCAACAAAATTCTCAAATTGTCGTATATACATCTCACGACAAATTTCAAAATTCCAAAATCATATATAATCATATATGCACATAATCAAATACCAAATCGCATCTCGTTAGTATTTATAACCCGGATTAATTTCCAATTAATACGCATTTAATTAATTAATCCCAAAAATAAATATAGCCAAAAGTACGGGGTATTACAGTGGTGGTGCTTGCACATGTCCTTGCATGTGTGGAGCTTGTTGAAATTGTTGTGGAGGAGGAGGGGCAACATGCGAAGGTGGGTTCATTGCTGCATGTTGTTTCCCATAGCTAAATCCCGGATGATTTTTCCACGAAGGGTTGTATGAATTCCCGTGCGGGGCACCGAAATTACCCTTAAAGCCTCCTATACCACTAACTTGCTCCTGCAACATTACTTTGCAGGCGGGTATCGTCGGGCATTCTTCAGTTGAATGTCCCGCCTCACAAATCGCACACACCTTTTCGACGGGGTTTTTGATAGATCCAACTACCTCACATAAATCTCGAAATCCTTTCTCAAGGGTGTCCAACCGACTGTCCGACATAGAGGTCTTATCTACATGGTATAGGCCGGAAGCCGATGGAGTGGTGGTCGCTTGGCGATTTCGATTCTGAGCATTAGGATCAGAAATATCCCATGATTGGGTAGTCTCGGCGACATACCTCAGGTGAAGCTCAGCATCGTGGCAGTCTAGTTCGATAAACGGACCACTACCCATGGTTTCAATGAGTTTCATGGAGTTAAGGTTCAGCCCATTATAGAGGAGGGAAATGATTTGAGCTGTACCAAATCCATGATGGGGGCACGAAGCAGTTAACTCATTGAAACGCTCATAACATCGATGGAATGGCTCATTATCCAATTGCCTGAACGATTGAATCTGAGCCTTTATGGAGATTGTTCGATGTGGTGGAAAGAACTTCTTGAGAAATATGGATTGTAACTCGTTCCAAGATGGAATTGAGCTCGGAGGTAACGACCATAGCCAGGTCTTAGCTTTATCTTTTAATGAGAATGGGAAGAGTTTGAGGCGAATCACCTCTTGTGTGCAAGTTTGATCGTTGAGAGTATCACACACGTCATCAAATTCCCTTATATGCAGGTATGGCTCTTCAGAATCCATACCGTGATAGTGTGGTAGCATCTGGATCATCACATGTTTGAATCGGAACTGCCCGGCATTATACGGGAGTATAATGCATCCCGGAGTGACAGTGCGCTCGAGATATAAGAATTCTCTCAACGGGTGGTACGGAGGCTCTTCCTGATCGGTAGGTGCATTACTATGCTGCGACATCTCTCTCTCACTTGACGACTCGGCGCTCGAAGTGTGTCCTACGAAGGAGAAGGGAGTGCTCGAAGTGTGTCCTACGAAGGAGAAGGGAGTGTTGCTAGAGATTGAGTGTGACGGTGTGGGAGGTGGGATCCAGAACTGTGGGGCTTGTGGAGTGTGGGGACTATCAGGATTATACTCAACAAGTGGATTTTCATGAATGCTAGTTGGAGTATTTTGGGGTGTGGGAGTGGTTTCAGAATTTTGCATTAAAGCTTAGGAGAGATGGTGGTGAATGTTTTTGTGCTTTTTATATTTTTTTATTTTTTTGGATTTTTGAATTTTTGGTCAAAGTTTTGGATTAACTCGATCTAATCCTAAGTCTACCTAGTTCCCGGGCAACGACGCAAAAAACTTGACACGACTCAGAATGTGTCTCTAAAGTGTGTACTCTCTAGGCTCAAGTGCAAGCCTGTCGTTCAAGTAATAATCCGACAAGTCGGGTATCGATCCTCAGGGAAAAAGGACAACGAAGTTGTGACGACGGGATAAGACGGAGGAATCCTAACGTTGACTCTAAGAAGAAAGAAAAAGATTTGGTTTTGGTTTTTGGGATTGTTTACGCTAAATGCAATTATGAAAGTATGATGAAAAATGTGCAATTACACTAAATTACCTAAAAATGTGAATGAAAATTTGATTTGAACTTTTAAATGAGATGATGGAAAAAAATAGGACGGGAATACAATCCCCCAACCCTAGTGTACTGCAGTTATAATATTAATCATAAATTTATCTAATTAATTTGACCCAGTCTTTAGTACTCCCAAGCATTACGTATACGAGGTTCAAGCTCGCGTCATACTTAATCAAAGGATGAGTAAATCGGTATCACGATAGTGACACTCAAATTATATTCTCAATCATCTCGGTTACCCAGAGGCAAACGAGATATTTAGACCTACAATTGTTGTGTTCCTACGCAATACGGTCACAATTAATCACTAAATTTAGAGGATTAATTTTATACGTGCAATTACCACATCCGGTTGGGTTCATGTAACCCGACCTTGGAAATCTAGCCGGACATACCGAAAGTGATGAAAACAGATTTCAATGTTCAGAAAACCATAATTAATCTAAGGCAAACTCGTACAATGATGTAAAAGAGAATTGAAAAGGTGAGATACTCACTAAATTTTTCTACCACATCAGTCAATCAATTAACTAGAAGTACTCACAATCGGAATCAAAACTTTAGTCTTGAATTAAGATGAATAAAGTTGCTAAACTAGGGATTGTGGAAGAAAAGGAGAGATTAAACTAACTCCCCTCGTTCTTGCCTACCTTACAATGAAAATAATTCGGGTTTTTATACCCTAAATGAAATTACAAGAGGTTGAGTATAAATCGGAGTCTTTATAGGAGAATCAGAAAACAAAATCTCGATGGGCGGACCGGTCCAGCCCTTAGGCGGATCGGTCTGCTTCTAAAGCAGATCGGTTCTTTTATTTTTCAGGCGGACCGGTCCGGGGGCAGATCAGTTCTTTTAATTTTTTCCTTCTTCGGTTTGCCTTCGGTTCGCAGTTCTCTGGATTTGTGTAGATCGGTCCGGTCCGGGTCTTAGGCGGACCGGTCCGCCTATTTGACTTTTCCTTCAAACTTTGACTGCCCATATCTTTTGCTCTGGGTATCCGATTGAGGTGACGTTTCTTCCTAGGTGTTTGTGAGGATGATACCTTCAACTTCTCTTTAGGTACCTCATCCGGATTCTGGGTAGGAATGACTCTTTTGCCCTTTTGACGTTTCTTGTTGGCTTTCTCTATTCTTCCGGTTTCCTTCTTCCATTTCTTGACATAGACACCTGTAAAATCATAAAGAAATACCAGAAACTCGGTGTACTTGTTAGGATAAGTCAGTAGCAAGATTATGAGATAAAGTCAGTCCAATTACGTTGTTCGAGGTGATTAAAGTACCGAAATTAAGGGATAAATTAGGAAGAATTTATGCCTAATCAACACCCCATTATGGAACCTCAATCTAGAACTTGGAAAATTGTGCAATTATAAAGCAGAGATATTATGACCATCTAATCTACATTAAAACACTTTGTCCCTATAACTCTCATGCATTAACAAGGAATCTTGCGGGTAGGGCTATATCACATATAGACCAGACCTCGGACATCTCAAACAAGTGCATAAAATTCCTCAACAGAGAAAAAGGTAATGAAGTAAAAGACTAAAACGCAATTCATTCCCATTTACAAACCACTTTCATTAAAAAACAAATATTGAGAAAGTACATCCAATGGCCTACGACCAATCGATAAAAATTACAAAAGAGACATTTAAGGTTGCAGTCTTTGGGGTCCATGGAATCTTAACTTAACAACCTAAATTGATCCATTTTCCTTACACTTCTCTGTATTTACCTCATAATTTGATATCTCACCACAGAATCCAAGGGCCTCGGTAAATTGGCCAAAAATGTTAGCATCGATAAATAATATCTGGACCTTCATCATGCAAGCATCAAATCTAGATTTATAATTATAGAAGATGTACTTATTCAATGGATTATACCTAAGATATGCATCCATATTTCTCTTGATAGTGGAGTGGATTTCTCGCTAGAGAGTGAAATAAAGAAAGGAAACCCTGGCATGTTCTTTCTGAAACTCCTGTCCCTTGGAAGTTAGTTCTTCCTTCACGATAGTTAGCTCTCGGGTGGACTGTGTAAAAAGATCTATTAATAAGTTTGTCATGTTAACCTTAGACCTCAACCTTTAATCCCTGAAGAGGCTATGATATCTCAAAAATCTCAATATTGCCAAGGGCGTGAAGTTTCTCTACCTATGACAGGGAGTCTCTTGTAGCAAACTAGTAGGGTAGCATTATCCCTCAGATAATGCTCTTCTACTTTCATAGAAGATTCATCAGATATATAACGAATTTGATGTCTAAAGGCATTAATTGTAGATAGTAACCTATTATTAACATTAGCTGAGTGAATACAATTTTTCACGGTAGACTTATATAGTTTCTTAAAATGCAGTTCGTTATCATCTCAATCACTATAAAAAGACTATATCTTAAAGGAACATATATTATCCTCATCCCAATTAAAAGTAGAATCATCAAGAATTTAACATGTAGTATAAGTAATGTGATTATGCATAAGGATATTATTAGGTAAAAAAATCATTTGAATGAGGTAAATCGTAATCATCAATAAAAAGTTCAGAATTATCAAACATAACAGATAAGTTATTAATACAATCCTCAAACTCATTCAAGCATATAAATGAAAATCCATAAGACTGTTACAATGATCACTACAATCACCACTAGATTGAGAACTACATCCCAAGTATTAGTTAAGTACCTTTTGAGAAGATTGCTCATTAGGTTTATAAAAATATTTTTAAGGTTAATGACCAAACCCATTACATTTTCTACATTAAATGTGACTTAAGTATTTTCCATGGTCATATTAATTAGGTTATTGTTCTCTTTATCATATTAATCAAAATATTTCATCTCAAAATGTTTTTTATGTGGCCTATTAGAATAATTAGGTTATTGTTGTCTTGAAGCAACTTTATTTCTAAATTTAACAAATTTCTTGAAATGTTTTACAATAAAGCAATTTCATGATCTATGGATTCAAGAGAGATAGAGGTACCATTAACATAAGATAAAGAAGGTATAAATGTAAGACTTGTTACAGAATATTTAAAAACTAAAGTAGGTTATGAAGATTGTGATTTTGCAATTCCTCCTTAATTATCAGTCAAAGCAGTTTGAAGTTCAAAAGTTCGCGTTTTACTACACAGTAGTTCAGGTATCATATGAGGATCATCCATTTATTTTATGGCATGTTTCTTCATGGAAAATGTATGAGGCAAAGATCTTAGAGTTTTAGCACATATTTCAGAATCGACAAATACAATACCATTAGCATCTGATTGATTTATTGTATCTTGCAACGTAAGATACAAATCATCAAATTTTTTATCATCTTTCATAAACATGGTGTCATATATATGTAGTAACAGTTGAAACTTGTCCCTTTTAACTTTTTGATCACCCTTATGTGCAGTCCTTAAAATATCTTAAGCTACTTTAGAAATGGTGCAGGTTGAGATACGTTTAAACTTAGACTCACCCACTACTTGGAAAATGACATTTCTGCCTTTATTATTACGCTGAGAACATAACTTCTCTTCTCTAGCTGATTCAGAAAGAGGTTTTCTTCACATTCTTTAAACATTATGTTCACCAATTACATAAGTAGGTATTAAAAAATAATTTTCAACCATATTCCATACATCGTCGTCTAGTTGTTGGATATGTGCGATCATTCTTCCTTCCTAGTAAGAAAAATTTTCACCATCAATTGAGCAGGACGTACATAACTACCATTTTTGTCATCCATTTAAAATAAGTTTACAATAAAGAGTTCAGGATCTTAATGAGTAATAAAAACTATTAAAACAAAGTAATCATGACGGCTCTGATACCACTTGAAAGTAATCTATGGACACCAAAGTGTTAAGATTAAAATATCTTTTAACTCTTTAGAAAAACCCCATTAAACATCAATGGTTGAAATATATATACACACACACACAAAGTAACAATTTTTGTTTGTTTAATGTTGAAGATACAATAAATTTTAATGAAGACAAAATGAGATGAGTAGAATTGAGCATAAACACAATATTTGTTAATGAGGAACCCATCGTACTTAGTTCCAAGACCACACACACCATAAGTCCACTATAACAATAGTTTTGTGGGAAATTATAGTTTGTAAATGTGTAAATGAATTAGTATTCCTAATACACCTAGTATTCTAAGGCAAACACTCAATAACCCCACAAACCACTAAATCAGACCAAGATGAATAGTAGCCAAGTAGAACAACATAACTTCACAGTTAAAGCTAGAGTATCCAATGAGGAGGTAACAAAGACAAATTTAATAAGTTTGAAATTCACAAATGGTTGGCAAATCAATTCAAAAGACATAAACATAAATGTCTTTCTTTATAAATTATTTTTCTAACCTTTTGAAAAATTATTTATGTGATATCACAAAACAAAACAAAACCAAACGAAGTATATATATAGATATAGATATAGATAAATCTTTTCAAAATTAGGGTTTATAATAAAATTACAAAAATAATTTAAGTCATTCAAAAACCCAAATCACAAAGGAAAACACAATATGTGGTTTTTGATGAAACAATATGATTTAGAAAATATACCCACGAAGATGTCAGAAGTAAAGCATGGGTTTCACAACAGAACCACCATCAAAGCAAAACCAACAAGCCCCATACGTCTTAGCTCCACAAACAAAAAAAAACTCCAAAACTCATCAACAACTAAACACTCATCCTCACGAAATATATATGTATATATATATATATATATATATATATATATATATATATATATATATATATATATATATATATATATATATATATATATATAGTAGAAATTATAGGATGAAAATATTTTGAAAAGATCTCTCAAAATAGGTAAGACATTAAAAAAATTTAGAGAGAGAAGGTTAAGAAGAAATTATGGCAGAGCTTCACTTAGGTATTAAAACAATCTCTAATAAAATATATTATATGAGCTCGCTATTTATATAGAAAATGAAATGGTTGAGGTAAGATTGTAAATACCCAAAGAGTAAAGTCAAGCCAGTAATAAACCACAAACTTATAAGGGTACAAAAGGTAATGCACAAAAGCTCAATCGGATGGGGCACATATGTAAAACACCATCACACAGAGAGGGAAAAGTGTCATTTAAACAAGGGTTTTGCTCAACAATTGTGAAGACAATAGAAAGCCAAAAATCTCACACCTGATGAAATCGCGTGGGCAACGCCCTCAACTCTGATTCATCCAAACCAATATCCACGAATTAATAATAAAAATGTTGTCATTTCGTTACTCTAATTTAATTTAAGAAACAAAAAATAATAATTTTGTTTCATTAAATACCTAAACCATCATTAATAAATTCTAAACAAAATTATATAAACACTAGGTTTAAGCCCTGCGCGATGCGTGGGTGCATTAAAATATATTTTTAAACATGGTTTTGTAAAATTCATCTGAATAAAAAATATTAAACCCCGGCATTTCATTAAAACTGTATTGCCAAATATCAATAAAAGACTTTCTAAACACGAAATACCATTAAGTAATATTCTATTGATTTCAATATAAGTTCCTGTGTTGTACATTGTAGTTTGGGGGGAAATAGATTGATCATGATGTACATTGTCAGGTTGCAGGGAGTTTCATCTCCAAATCTGCTGACAAAAAAAGAGATTTTCATTGTATTGTTTCACCGTAGGTAAATGTCATGAACACTGGTCGTGTTGCTATGGGGGAAGATGAGTGTGTCTGCTACCTCATTTGAATGCATCCTATAAATGATCAAGCCATTATGTATAGTCATTTTCTAGATTATACGTTTCCTACAAAACATTGAAATGATGTTGATAATGCTTGTCTATGAAGTTTCTTTTTTGTAGAAATGAACTAGGTAGAGAGTTTTGTGATACATCTATTATGTATCCGCATTGTGTAGATTTCTTATTTTTTGCATCTTGATGTAATGATTGTTATAATTATTTGGTTGAGTTAATAAGATATACTTACAATTGAGATTGAGATGTTCAATTTTTCTTGTTCTGAAATGCATCCGAATTTTTTTCTACATAATTGAAATCTCTAAACATATAATATGGTATATAAATGAATGGAAACTTTGTTAATCTTTTAAGGTATCCCATAACTGATGAAAGCATGTGTGTATATTGTATTTCGAGTGGTCTTCGATTACAAAGTTTTTTGATGCGTACCTTATGATTGTATACAACATATGCCCATTGTTTGACGTAATATTCCTATCGAAAATGGGGGAATTTGTTGTGGAACCGAGTTTAAGTGCCCGGAATGCGCTGCATAAAAATAATCAATGTATAAAAATACTTAATCGAACCAGATATCAATGAAAGAAATCAAAATAAAGTTAAGAATGAATTTCAACTTATTTTGTATCTACATGTCCTTTGTTGGGGGTGGATTATGAATAAGTTGTCCTGTTTCGTGCTTGTTGAAATAACACCGAATATATGTTTTTTATTGTTCCATTACGATGGTATACAACATCTCCACGATTATTTATGTAAAGATCCCATGAATAAAAAATTTCATAGTTGCAAAACTAAATATAAAAGAACCTCAGTTGAGTTTACACCCATAAATGAAGGTGATTTATGAATCAGACGAACTTTCATATGAAAACCATATACAAAAATAAGAAGAAGTCTGGGTAAAATAATAATTATTATTATGATATCCTACATGAAGTTGGATGCATGAATTTACATGAAATTTTATCAGATGTATGTTGATGTAGATGATATATGAAATTCACCAAGTATCGTTCCATGTATCATATACGATGTTCCAATCCCAGTTTGTAGCCAGTTGCATGTGCAGGGTGAATTATGACTAAGTTGAACAGTGATTATTTCAATAGTATAAAATTTCCCAAACCTGAAGAAAAACAATAAGTGAAGACGACATAGAGTTATGTTATCTCTGTTTCTCCATTTTTGTAAGGACAGATGTTTGAATGCAAGGTTTAGTTATAGAAATTCAATGTATTTAAATTAACTGAATGATAAAAACATTGTATATTGGATGTTATATAATAAAAATGTTAACATACCAATAGTAGTTTCATTGTCTCATCTTTGTATTTAGTTACCAAATGTAGCAACATTCGCCTGCAGCCCAACTCCGGTTATCGAAAAAAAATGGACCATCAAATAAATGTTTTGTTAAACAACTATAATGCAAACCGTTCCATGAAATGGAGGTTTTGTCAACCAACTTTAATTGGTTTCAAAAATAGGAAGGATCAAAATACCCCAACAATTAATTATGCCAAAAAATATAGACATTAAAACAACCGAGTTATCTATTTCAAATATTTACCTTTAAGTAGACAGTAATTGGTCCAATCCATTTTTCGTGACATTGGATTCTGATGAAGTCTCAGTATATATCTCCCAAAGATGAGTCCTGAGAATTAAGTTGTGCCTACATTGAGATAAAGATACTTATGTCACATAATCACAATATGGCCAATGTATATATGGATAAGGTCACGTAATTGACCCCCCCATTTTCTGAGTTGGAGTTGAAGTTTACAAACTCACCTTAGTTTTATTACCTTGAAAGAACATGCCTTAATATCTCTAAGTTTATAATGAATTAGGTTAGTTAGGAGGTGACATTGTATTGTCCAGCATCCTGTAAAAAATAAGTTTGCATCTTTTACATATTACATAGTCCATAGAAGAGAAATTAAAATCCAAATGTACAACTTGATAATTTTCTATTTTGTGTAATTTATTGCTCATAAGATATTCGAATATTGTTTCACATCAATGCAAACCCCAATGGTTGCTATATGTAGGTTGAATATCATTTTAAACATGTAACCATAAATAAGTATTTTAGCAACACATCGCAAGCAATGAATTTGGACATTTCATATACTGTTTTATATATATGAATGTATGGTTTGGAAATTCTGAAGGCAACTGTATTTTGAGCATTGAATAACGGTCTCTTAAACATCCTCTAAAGTTGTTTGCACTCTGGAATTGTCTAATGAGTCATCTAAATGATTGATAAGTGCCCAGTTATGAAATATTCAAAAGACATCAATATATTTTTAAAAATTTATTACTGAGATATGATCATTATATATTGATTATTAATTCGTTTAGGCCATCCCGCTATGTAATTTTTATTATTATATATTCTATTCATGAAAGCATAGTACGTATGTAAAATAGCTAAAATTCCATTTAGTCTTCTATTAATAGACCTTCATGAAATCTAATAAGTTATGTTAGTAAAGATAATACTAGCAATTAGACTAAATAAACAAATCCAAAGAGGTTTAATAAATCTCAACAAATTGTTCACCAATAAAGTCTTAAATGATTATAAAGTAAATGTGTAAAGGGGCATCAATCGAAATTTTTGGATAACAAATTGCAAAGAAATTTTGTTTGAGTAAAATTTATTTTTGAGTGGAATAGGAAGTTGGAGAGTTCCAGATTTTAATATCTGAACGAAATGTAGAGAAGTAGTGAGGGGAAATGGAGAGACTGAGTCGGGTGAGTGAAATGAAGAGACGTGATGAGGCTGGGTGAGGAGAGAGAGGGCGAGGGAAATGGAGGCGCAAGTGAAGAGACGTAGCCATGAGATGTGTTAAGTAAATATAATAGAGATATTCCATTTTCTTCCATGAGATAACTCTCACCGTTGGGTAGTCATCTTGTGACTCAAACCTAAGATATGGTGTCATCAGCACTCTCTAACACCCATTATTATAAACTTAACCAATATTCATAAGAAACTACGACAAACGGAACATGATAATTCATATCTATTATGAGTAATTGTAGGACGACCTAGGATTGTGAGGTGTTAGCAATGTATTGATTAGTGGTATTTACATGGAGTTTACTAGATATACCAATCAATTCATCATTTCAGAGTGAAACTGTTAAAATAAGTCGTAGCAAAGCACACAAACAGTGTGAAGAAAGAAGTTAAGCAAAAACACAATCACGATGACACACAAATAAAGGGCATGATATACGTGGTTCGCCCAAAATTGACCTACGCCCACGAGTAAAATAGGGGGTTTCACTATTTTGGAGAATCTACTGTTACATGCATACAATTTCTATCTGATTTCGTTCCTAAGTTGATAGTTGCCAAACTAATTTACCAAATAAGTCTTTTAAGAAACTGGAGAACAAACTAACCTGTCCTAAGTCCACTTCAATTCAGATATGTTTTGGTGTCATGTCATATTTTCATATAAACTAAGTGGTAATACTATGTAATTATATAAAAAAAATAAGAAATTGAGTAAACTCACTTAATTTTAATGACAAAGAAAAAATATGAAGGCATCAAAATACAAAGCTATTCCGAGTTCTATAATATTTGAATCTGATCACACCTAATCACGTATAGAAAAAAGTGGTTAATGAGGTCATTAGCAAAATACACTTTTGAAAATGGGTGGATTGTTGCAAGGAAATCACAAATGTATCACAATTACAAACTAATTGCAGTATTGAAACATCTAAAAGATGCAACTCGTCGACCACCCTAAAATAAAGTTTTCGAATCTTAATGATATTGACGTAATTTCATTCCTGTAGATAAGAGATCTCCAGCCAGAGTTGAATTTAAAATACACTTTTGTGTACAAAACCCCTAAATTTAAAGAAATAAAAACGACCCTCAATCAAAACAACTATATTATACCAGTGAAACATACATCATTGAACCATGAATGTATGAACTCCACATATACACACTTACATCTTCAAAAAAGGTCAATTTAGTTCCTGTAAAACAAACTCATTAACATTTATTTAAGAAAATTTTATAATGATCTCAAAAACCCTAAATGACAATCATGTGAAACATTACTAATGCTCCTTGCTTGAAAGAACAAAATCTAACATGATGTTGAAGAACAATCCAATGGAGTATCACTGTCATAAATCAGAAACCAAATGACATCCTATGGTGATAAAAAAGCTAAGATCGAGGAGATGTAGAGGGAGAGAGAGTAAAAGGTATTCAAAATTTTAAATGGTTAGAGAGACGGCTGAGTAGAGAGGTAGGAGGGGAATTGGAAAGATGGGTTGAGGATCGGGTATGAATTAATTTTTATTATCTCAACGAAATGGGGAAATGGAGAGATGGATGAGTAGAGAGGTAGTAGAGGGATTTGGAGAGACGGACGGAGGGTCGGGTAAGGAGAGAAGATGTAAGGGACGGGAAATATAGTTTGGGTGTCTATTGTGAAAGAATAACATCAAAGCCAAGCCATCTCGTGTTAAGAGACACCAAAATTATATTTAGGTATTAGATAGGAACATTAATGCTTAAATTTTGGAAAATTATAAAATCAAGAAAAATTAAATATACAAATATTTAAGTATAAAATACATATAAAATGTATAAAAACAAATAAGTTAGAAAATTTTGATTTTAAAATTCTTAAAAAAGATTTTGAGGAATATATAAAGAGTGTGCCATGAGCCCTAGGGTATTTGGGACCATTGTTACAAAATTTTTCCAACAAAATACGAAGGACAAGATAATGTACTTTCAATCTCCCCCTTTGGCCAATTTTCAGACAACTCAAATTGAGACTCAAAAAGATAAGTCTCACACAGATAGAAACATAACTCAACTTTACACATATTTTCTAAGAAGGGTACATACCTCAACTAAACATATATGTCCTAAAATACTCGACATAGAGAATAAACTAGAAAGCCATGAGTCTCATAAAACTAGGAGTCTCACATTCTCCCCCTATTTGTCAAAAAGAGGCAAATGGAAGATCCTACAAAGATGTTAGCACCAAAATATATTTTGAATAAAGTATTTTCTAAAAATCCTTTCAAAGATGATATAGATTTGACTTAAAATAGGATTTAGCTAAAGAGGTACTAACATACAACCCTAATAGGTTAAATAGGGCATCCATAAACACTAATGGACATTTTAAGAGTTTCAAAATGGATATTATCTAATGGTTTTGTAAAATGGTCTCCCAATTGATCTGTAGTGTTAAGATATTCAATTTCACTTTCCTTTTTCTCAATTAATTCTCTAATGAAATGTTCTCTCATTTTTCTATGATTTGTTTGAGAATGGAAAACAACATTCTTTGAGATACTAATTTCACTTTTATTATCTCATAGAATTAAAGCAGATGTTTCATTTAAACCATCATCACTTAACATTTATTTTATCCACAAAAGCTAAGTACAAGAACTGCTAGCAGTAATGTATTCGACTTCTATTTATGAAAGTCAGATGCAATTTTTATTTTTAGATGACCAAGAGACCAAATTGCGTCCTAAGTAAAAACAACCACCGAAGGTTCTTTTACTATAATTGGTACAACCATCCCATTCAACATCTGTATACCCAATTACTTTTTAGTTAGTGGAAAAGCTGCACATGATACTTATATTTCCATGTACATATTTAACAATACGTTTGACGGGATGTAAGTCGGATTCTTTTGGATCACAATGATATCTAACACACACACATACTATGAATTACATCAGATCTACTCACAATTAAGTATAGCAAGTGGCCTATCATGCTATGATATAAAATGACATAAATAATTTTCCCATATAATGCTTTTGATAGTTTAACATGAGAACTCATATATGTTCTAGTGCATTTAGAAGTACTTAAACCAAACATTTGATCAAATTTGTAGCATATTTAGTTTAATAGATGAAGATATGACAAGTTTTTGATCTATTGGAATGCCTAAGAGAAATTGGGTTTCCCCCATCATAGATATTTGAACTGAGATTTCATTATATTAGCAAATTTTTTCAGCTTTCAAGGGAGAAGTCGACCCAAAGACATTATCGTCAATGTAAACTTGTGAAACTAGTAAAAAAAATTTGTTATGTTTAATAAATATTTTTAGGTCAACTTCCCTTTGATTGAAACCATTTTCCATTGAGAAATTAATTAGTATCGCATACTATGCATGAGGGGACTTTTTTAAACCATAAAGGGCTTTCATTAATCTAAAAACATGATTTGGAAAGAAATGATCTAAAAGGCCTTTAGGTTGTTCAACATAAACATTCTCATTTAAGATTCCATTTAGACAAGGAAATTTTACGTCCATTTGATAGAGTTTGCATTCTAAATGATAGGATACAGCTAGTAAGAGTCTAACATATTCAATTCTAGCAATAGGAGAAAAAGTTTCATTCATATTTATGTCATTTATTTTAGAGTAACCTTGTGCTACTAATATAGCATTGTTTCTTAAAACATTTCCAAATTCATAATACTTATTTTAAAAAATCCATTTTATTCAATTCATATTAGTGTGAGTACACCATAAAGTTTAGATTGGCCTAATTCTACTTGCATAGATAATAACCACTACTCATCTATTAAAATCTTTCAGATGTGTAGGTTCAATTAAAGATACATAAGAAGAAAATAGAACATTAATAGTTTGAGATCTACTTCTTATGGGGTCTTTAGCATTTCTAACAATGTTTTTCCTGAGGTGATTTACCTTAACCCAGTTAGGAATAACAGGTTCATCATGTGGTCGAGAGTCAGAATAATTATTTGTTGACTGATTTGGCAAATGTGGTTCATTTTTATTCTTAGACTTGTCAACATGTATAAGATTGTCATTTTTTTCATATGATGGGCAAAACTATTATTAACAACAACATTTATTTATTTTAATATAGATTTTTTCTTATATTACGAACACGATATGCACGGCTATTTATGAATAACCCAAAATGATAGCCTTGTCACCTCTAAAGTCAAATTTTAACAAATGTTCTCTATTTTTATTAATATAGCATTGAATACCAAACACTCTAAAATATTTCAAAGGAGGATGTTTTCCATATCATATTTCATATGCAGTTTTTTAGAATTTTTTCGTAGATATGCACGATTGATTATATGACATATAGTTTGTGTAACCTCCATCCAAATATATTTTATCAATTTTTAAGCGTCAAGCAAGACACGGGAGATTTATTTTATGGTCTGGTTCTTTCTATTAGCTATTTCATTTCGTTGAGGGGTTTTGCGTACACTAAACTCATGTTTATAACCATTCCCTACACAATATTCTACAACACCAGTATATTTAAACTCTCCACCATTGTCACTTCGAATCCTAGTTACTTGTATATCCATTTCATTTTTAATCCTTCAAATTATTGTTAATTTTTTGTTTAAAAGTGTCAGATTTTTCTTTCATAAAAGTAACCCAAGTAAATCTAGAAAAATCATCTACAATGATAAGAATATATGAGTTTTCACATATGCTAGTAGTTCTAGATGGTAGCATTAAGTTCATGTGTAGCAATTCAAAAGGATGATTTGTTAAAACATCTTTGATGGGGCTCTCTGGAGCTTTCTAATTTGACATGGTCCAAAAACTGAATGTTTTTTTTTGTAATGTAATAGACCATCAACTAGTTGTTGACTAGTTAATCTAAAAATATTATCATAGTTAAGATTATTGAGTCTCTCATTCCATAAGTCTAAGTCATTAAGTCTAGAAATAAACAATTTTACACCTCTACATTTTGTATTACGTCATAGAAATCTCCAGGGATTCTTTCTCCATAAAGGATACTTTTACGATCTTGACTTAAAATTTTGCAATCAATTTTTGAAACATTAAGTGTATGCTAAGTCTCGCAAAAGTGACTTATATGAAGTAAATTATCTTTAAGACCTTCCACCAGTGAAACGACATCTAAATTAGGAATACCATGACCTTAGATTGTTCATTTTCCTATGATTCAGGACATTTTTCCATCTCCAAAGGTAATATTTCATCCAGTAAAAGTTTTTAATCAAGAAAATTTTATTTTGTCCAAGTCATATGTATGGAACACCTAGAATCAAGTTACCACTAAGAGTTTTTATTGGAAGTATTGAATGCTGAAATACGAACATTATATCTTAGTTGACAACTCAATTATCCTCCTAATCGAAATTGCATTAGTTTTTGGAAAATGATTTTCAAATTTGTAAGTCAATTACATAGGTGTTGTAGGTTTCTTATTAGGTTCAGTTTTAATAGTTATCCTAAGTCTAATAGTTTTATTATTATTCTATTTTGATTTAATCCATTATAACAAAACCTCTCTAAATGTCCATCTTTACAACAAAAGTTTAATGAAAAATCTGCCTAGCGGGGTCGTGTAACACCCCGTGCACCCGAAAATACATGCGGCGTGCTACTGTGATAAAAATAAACTAAAACAATCAATAATGAGTATAGGGCATCTAAATTCCCACAATTAAAATACAAGTAGTCCAGAATACTTTTATTTCCACCATAATGATTACAATAAAGTATCTCTCAAATACCAAAATTCTCTAACTAAAATTACACCACCAATTTATACAACAAAATAAATATTCCCATCCATGCTCTAAAATTTATTCTCCAAAATAGTCCATAGCGTCCCATCCACGCTAGTCTGCGACTTAAAGAAAATATGGGGAAGTACACAATATGACAGGAATAGATGCTAAAAAAAATAATTACCATGATGAATAAATCGCAATAATATGAATCGCTTATACAAATCAAATTCAATACTCAAGCATTATATCAATGTTAATTTCTCAACTGTAAGGACATTTTTGTCCATTAACAATTTATTATGTCGCACACCGTTACACCGTTGAAGAAATTCAAGATTCATACATTCATTAACGGATCCGAATATCAAAAGAAGAAGAGGAATCAAAGTCTGATAGACCAGACTGGTCCGCCTGCAATAAAAGAACCGATCTGGCTAACCGGACCGGTCCACCTCAGACCAGGACCGATCCGTCTGCTGAAGGCCAGTATACCCCGGACCGCAAGCAAACCGATGATGCCTGAAATAAAAGAACCGATCCGGTCAACCGGACCGATCCGGCTGCAATAAAAGAACCGATCCGGTCAACCGGACCGATCCGCCTCAGACCCGCACCGGTCCGCCTGGGATAAACTTAAACAAATCGTGTTCAGATTATGCTCAGATTTTTATGGCTCAAGACTTCTTATTTAATCCCACTACGGGAAGTGGTTTTCTTAGACTCATACACACGATTTTCAGAGTACATAAAACTCTAAGTCTTCACCTATTGAGCATCAAGACTCTAGGTATTTGATTCACACAAATTGCCAAACATTTGTGAATCACTTTTCAACCCAGGAACACACTTTTGCTGTTCACACCCTTGTGGAGAAGACCGTTCTTCTTCTTCATTGCATCCCTACTGGAAAGGGATAGTTCCAGCCGCCGACTACAGAATCCGACACCTGAGGGTAATTCTTAGTCACTTGTATTTTCATTGTAATCCGAAATTGTATAGCTAAAATATTATAATGAAAATAAATGGTTTTGCCCCTTTGGGGGATTTTTCCTCACAAGCATGTGTTTGAATGTTCTTGCTTAGATCATTATATTATTCAATCACATATTGTTGCATGTTTAGGGTTTGTTTGGGTAAATGGTGTTTAATATATAAGTTTATCATTTGAACGCAAGCACATACGTTCTCAAATTGGTATCAGAGCAGGTTACGCTAATCTATCACGTAATCCTATTTTTTGCAAAAATTTTCTAAGATATCAATTTTCTGAAAAAATTGATTTTTGAAAAAGTGCATGTTCAAATGGAGTTATATAATAAAATTCCTGTTTTTGACGGGACAAATTATGCTTATTGGAAAGCCCGAATGAGGTCGGCTTTAAAAGCCATAGATGAAAGTGTTTGGATTTTAGTTGAAAGAGGGTGGACTCCTCGCTCCGTAACTGTTGATAATGTGATCAACTTGAAACCTGTCACTTCTTGGACTGATGAAGAATTTAAATGGTCGTCTTTTAATTCTAAGGGTCTAAGTGTTATTTCTGGGTCTGTCACACCTAATGAGTTCAAACGCATAATGACGTGCACCACGTCAAAAGAGGCATGGGATGTTTTACAACTCACCCATGAAGGAACTAATGCTGTGAAAGAATCTAAGTTGCAAAATTTGACAACTCAATTTGAAACCATCACTATGCATGAATCTGAATGCTTTGATGAATTTTATGCTAGACTTTCTTACATTGTGAAGACTAGCTTTAATCTTGGTGAACATATTCCTAATGCGAGAGTTGTTAAAAAGATTCTTCGTTCTTTGCCTAAGCGTTTTATCCCTAAAGTCACTGTGCTAAATTCTATGGGTAATTTAATGTGACACCCAGCCGAATTAAATACCGGGCGATCACTTCTTTATTAAATTAAAATCAAGGTGAAGAGTTGGTTCATTCTTAGCATCACTGTCGTAAAAATAAACTTTTCCGAATTAACACCATTATTTATTAAGCTAAGTGTCAAAAACCATTTTTTTAATTTTTCTAACCAAATTGTATTTTTTAAGAAAAACTTATTTATTTAATTAGTAACAACATTTTCAATAAGTAAGAATCATACAACAATTATCCTGGAACAAAATCCAATTACTTTAAACATTCAACATCCACAATCCAAACATTTAAAACTAAATATAGAACATACATGCTGAATAAATACCAAAGTAACAGTACTAGAAATAACTGAAATACAAATGAACCAACAGAACAGATAAATAGTGGAAAGGGCGACACAGGCCCCAATAACTGAGAATCATAGGAGTGGAATCAAGTAAATGAAATCGTCTAATCATGTGGTCTGCAACTCCCACCTAAGCTGCAGCACGTTCCTCCCAAGGGATCCTAAGCAAGACGTCCCTGTGGCTGGGCACCTGTAATATATACATATATATACAAGAGAGAGAGAGAGAGAGAGAGAGAGAGAGAGAGAGAGAGAGAAACGGGTCAGAGCCCGATAGTGTATATGATTTAAAAATTGTTTAGCAAGTATTTAAATTGATACAGACCAATGCAACAACATATTAGTGCGACACTCTCTTGAGAAATTCTCACCTCTCTTCTAATGTGCACTCCTATCGTACTAACCCTCCTAATGGTTTATCTTTATGATATATCACGCTATCCTTTCTCAATGGTTTAACTTATCTTAGGTTATTCGCAGCTTTCGATATTTAACGATTCAATTGTTCGAAAATAATATTTCGATTAGTAACCAAAGTTCTCATTTTAACTTTATAATTCAATAAAGTTTTCCAGTGTCATATTATACTTTCTCAAAACAAGTATTTACAATTTGAGTCATCAACCATGTCCTACATATCATTTCACAGTAGGTAGTTCCAAATTTCAGAATTTCATATATATATTAACTACTCGTATAATATATATATATTATCACAGCACCCCAAATAAACTATGGTGTGGGCATACTGTACTATCCAAAGCCCCATATCACTCATATTAAGGGGAATACATTCGGACTCACTCTCGAATTGTATTAACATACATACACAAACAATATTGAGGCGAAGTATAGATTCCAAGTCTCTAAAAGGATGGCACATGCCTGCATCTCTTAGGACCGTCTAAACAATCACAGCGATAGCCTGTACCAAGGATATCTATAATCTAGGGTACAAGTCAATATCCCCCATAAAGGTCCCATCGAGATAAGACTGTCCCAGCGCGGTAACCTCTGGGATAGCAAGTAGCGTGGGCATGATTTTCACACATAGATAGCTTATGCATACACAATCATATAACTATACTAATATTACCATAACAATATTATGTATATCTCAAATCCCATAGTTACGACATTTATCCTTATTTTCACATTATTGGTATCGCATATAAGGGTTCGTCTCTAACCTTAATTCGAAGTATTCTTCCATCTTATTATGTGACTCACATGGACTCTATCTTCCCAAGTATAAAATTCAGTAGGTGTCCTTTTTAGGTTCCAACATAACCCTCTTATGTATCTCCCCCTTAAATACATAAATTCATCGACCCTTAAGTAATTATCCCCAAAAATACAATTCTCGTCTCATATTAAAAGTCCCAAAATTATTCATATGTCCTACTGATCTTCCCTATCTCCCAAAACACTTTATTAAGGATGTCCAAGAATTATTTCATGATAAATTGAATTTAACTCATTTAAAAAAGGAAATAGGAGTCTGCCGGGAGGGGTCGATTGATCGATGTCTGGGGCTCGATCGATCAAACCTTCGATCGATCGAACCTATGGGCTCGATCGATCGATCAAGCAGGTCTGCGAAAACTAAAATTCTGCAGTTTCGGGTTTCATCTCCTAACTTCAACAATTTCCATATTTTCTAATCCCAATCGTCCCAGAATTGATACTACTAACCTTATATCGTCATATTAGGTATTTTCAACGTAAAGCATGTGGATTTCAGTCATTTAATCATGGATTAATAGCCCAAGATCTATACAATTATCAAGAACCCTAGAAATCTCTAAATCATGGTTCCAATCTGTTTTTCCTGAATTTTCTTCTTATAAACATCATAATTTCGTGGGTAAATTCCTCTAAATGTCAAGGGTTTCCAGAATTATCATTTAAACCATAACTACATGCGATTCCTATCTCAAATCTTAGGTTTTCTTCCATAAAACTCACCCTAATCATTCCTACACTAATATGAAAGATGCATCAACGAAATAAGCAAGATAAACACTTGCCTGGGATTTTTGGTGTTGTGATTTGCAGATGATTTTGGTGTGGTTTCATAGCCCGTCGCGCGATCTACGCGTTGGTGGTGGTGGCGGTGCAAACAGATGGATTTTGGGCCTTGAATTTACCTTGAGAGCTCTCTCCATCCTCTCCTATGGCCGTTCTTGTGTTTGTGATTTCTAACCCTAGATGAATAACCTAAATGGCTGATATAGATTACTGATTTTCGTTGGTTTAATTACCCATAAATGTGAAATGTCCAAAATGCCCTCCCGGGGTACTAATTAGGCCTAAAAACGCCCCAAGACCCAAACTAAACCCCCGGGTACACTTTTCTGACTATCTCGACCCTTCCGGACACGTTGGCGCACTCAGAATGACCATACGAACAACTTATAAAATATTCACTTTTATTAATTCACATTTAGTCCCGACACGACACAGGCGAGTCCTGACTTAAATTTCCACAATTGTCATTTTATTCACACGTGACAATATTATAAAAATAAATTTCATATATTACTATACTCATCCAGTAATATGAAACAAATAATATATTCCTAATAATTACTAACTCTTGTCACGCTAGTAAATATTTAAAACAACATTTCGGATTAAAATTAAATTAATTTATCTAAATTAAATTTAATAAATCCTTTAATTTAAAACCCATGAAATTACGGGGTATTACATACTTCCCCCCTAATAACGGAATTTCTTCCCGAAATTCGAAAAATAAGGCCTACCAGGTAGCACAGTTCTGGATATCCTTGTCAGTACGGAAACTATCTATTTTGCGCTCAATCACTATAGCTTTTTCCTCACAGCAACATTGTTTTACATTCTCATTGGAGACACTTCACATTGTGCTTCCACCGACAAAATTCGCATAGGTCACGCCTATACGTTATAATTTTCATTATCTCACTATCATTAGGAGGCCGCACCTCTCTACATGACAAATACTCGGATCTATTCATATACAAAACTTCCATTCTGAGAAAATTATACGAACATTTGACCACTCCTGACTGCCTAAAACAGTCATGGAATTTCACCATAGATATCGGATATTTTCTCGACCGATCAAAAATTCTGATTATCTACTCTCCTCTAAACATACGAAAGGAGGATAGTCGAGATTCTTCCATAACAAAACCTTAACAAGTACCTCGTACGCGACAAAGAGGTACGAGTGCTTCTACAGAGCATACTTGAAATCATCGTAGCACAGTTCTGTAACACCCCGCCCGTCCGGGGAGAGCGAACGGAGTGCTACTATCGATAAACTAAATCAATTCCACAAATAATAAGGTATAGAGAATCTAATTCCCATAATAGAAAAGAATCCACTAATCTTTAATCACCATGCGCTTATCCCCTGGCTAAGGGTGATACATCCTACTCGAAACGAAATCTTATCTCCGATGGTTCCTGAAATCCCATTTCAAAGGTGGGATTCACCAATCTCATCCTGATTCAGAAATTTATACTGCGCCGGACCATGCACTGGCGCGATCCTTCCTTTCAAAGGAAGTCTGGAGAATACTAGTTAATATTGTAAGCCAGCCCAAAGGAATATCAATCACTTCCTTCTCGGAGACTTAATTCACATGTTCGGGATAAACCCTTGATCTTGTTTTGAGGATGGCAACCCATCCAAGAACTTTACCGACTTTACCAACCTCTTCCAATTTCAGGAATTTTCGATAAACACAAAATTATTTGGTTGATTCTCCTCTTTCAACCAAACCTTAGCTATGGGCAGTGCATGTAGAGACTACTCACTACGTCTCGCTAAACATCGATTCTTCCCTTGAAATGTCTCACATTAAGTGACACGTAATACTCGCCTTCCTTCCTTGGAGTATGCCAAAAGTTCCGGCCCGTGCTCTTCTCTCCACGAAGCGCACTTATGGATCTCTTATACTATACTAACATCATTACTCTTTGTATGCGCAAGTCTCTCTCACACTTGACTAATAACAACTCCGCTCCGGGTGTGCTTCATAACAATTAAATTCTACTCTATTCAAGGAATACCAATTCTTGAATGGTTTCCCACAGCCTTCCAATCAAGTTAGGGCGTGCTATTCTAATTGCACACTTATGTATGGATTATCGCCCCTCATGTGACGTTTAATCCACTCTATCACTTCCACTTCGTTTTACTAGTCCCACAAACATATATTTCACACGTCTATTACCACGTCCCTTCATCTTGGACGAGTTTTAACATCAGTTAACCAGAATGTCTACACACCCTATAAACCAGGCATACTAGCGTAAGCATCACATACGCTCCATACTAATAAACAAATTCTTTGTTTTCTCTGGTGCTTGCAGCGTGATTACAACACTTTAATCACCCTAAAAATCAAAATTTTAAATCTTCCTTATCATCGTTCCACCCCTAAACTCGTGGGGTAACTTTCAATGCTTTCTTACCACAAGATCCGGCTTCCAATAGCTTTAAGACACAATTCAACTTCCAACTTACATACGTAATTACTTGATTCCATTTTGACCAGGGTACCGAACTCATGGAATAGTGACCAAACGTCTCCCTATTTCCAACCTTACGCTAAGTTTCATGCGTGGGATGTCTCGCAAAGCGAAATCCAAACAAGGAACCCCCCCGATACACTACTACCTAGCATTTTCGGTTATCAAAATCCGTTAGGTCCTCCGTCCATATTATATACTCCTTTATTCCATCCCTTGACAGAAAAGTTATAATTTCTCCCGTAATTATGCTTAACAAAGAACGTTTCACCAATTTCACTATCGTCCCGTATTGGTTGATAGTAATTACATTCTATAAACCTCGGATACATACGATCGAAATTCTCTAAATTTCCTTTTTCTAACATTAGGGGTATAACTCTTAACTCCCACATCTCTTAAGGATAAATATAACACTGCACTCTTCCTATCACTAAGTCTGGAGTGCTAAACATAATACTGAGTCAAATATTTTCGATAAATGGTAAATCCCGATACATACGGAAATTAAACTGACAAAGTCTATACATACTTTGGCATCGAATATCTCGAACCCACTATCTCCTCCGAAATCTATAGGATAGCTAATATATGTGCGAGTCCAACCTTCTAACAGGTAAAGCTCGCCACAACAAAACATGTTGCACTAATGCAACTACTCCGATAGCCCTGTAATAAATGCCCACTATCGTACTAACCATTTCTATAACGTTTTAACACAGATAATATAATACTCGTGTATCGCATCACTACAATAAGTAACCTCAATAAAGTGTGAAACAC
The DNA here is from genome assembly GCA_949130495.1 of Sambucus nigra. Classification (NCBI taxonomy): domain Eukaryota; kingdom Viridiplantae; phylum Streptophyta; class Magnoliopsida; order Dipsacales; family Adoxaceae; genus Sambucus; species Sambucus nigra. The sequence goes on along the minus strand of OX422207.1, from coordinate 341,609,121 downwards.
TGTTAATATACTCATTCATCCTCCGCAGATAGCACTTAAGAAAAAAAAATCCCGCTTCACTAGGGAACAAATATTCACATAATGGTAACATTTATAATTATATGCATTAAGCTCGTCTCACATGTTAATCTAGCAATGAACAAAATATGGTGACTCGCTCGTGTCACATAAACACACCGCATCCTCTAAGGATACAACTTATACTTCCATCCTGGCAGTCGTCTTGACTGCACAAATGGTTTTCGGACGTAACACGTCTGCCCAATCCAAAACAAAATTATTTTAATTGTTGCCTTACTAGGCACCGTATTCCTGTCCTTTTTCTCATTTTGGAACATATTATCGTGAGCGATCTTACTCCACACAAAATACCTCAACACATAATCCACTTACCACCTGTCCTACTAACCAGGTTAGGATTGTCCTTCTCTCGGACGTTAGTAAACTCGATTCCTGTTAGCCATCCCGGTTGTCCCTTTAACTTTTTAGGCCATAAAGATCATGTTACTATCTATAATAGTACTTACTGAATTTACCATCACTTGGTAAGAATTTAACTATGTGAAGCATTTAAATGGTTTTCCTGATGTGCATCTACATCCTTTTATTGTGCTATACCACCACCGTTGTATTCAGTCTTATTCTCGACTAAATTCTTCGATTCCTTTAACTTCCCCCAACAAGGAAGCGTTATCAACTATATTGACAAAATATGACATTGTCAACCTATGAATTGGTTGTCCATCAGAATTACCTCTTTGAGTATTATCAACTATTATTACGAGTTGGTCTCCCACTTGGAGTCATTTCCTCCACTCGTATCTACATCTTTCGATACAAAATTTGCTAGCAGTTAAGATTCATATCCACCATTGGACTTCTGCCATGCCCTCCTGCGATGAGTTCAGAACCACGTTTGCTTCTAATCCTGAACAGTTGAGGAAGGGACATACGTTCAACACTGTACCTAAGGTTCTCCTATAGGCATAGCATTCCACTTCTAAAATTGGTGGTTGACTCCAACCATTATAACTTCGTCCCGAAAGCCAAGAAATTTTTTCTCTAAATTTTCACTTTCAGTTTACCACACTCCGTCCCATATCTAAACCTTTGGGTACATTACCTCCTTTGGTAAAGACACAAACAATTTTCGCGTTTCTAAAATTTCCCAATGATAGTCTCTACACATTTTTTTTTGTAATACGTTGGGTAAGTTTACCCTCGCACCTCATTTGACTATAACAGCATTTCAAAATCATTGTTGCACCTTAGTCGCCTTTCTAGTCTTGGCTTCTCGTGCCACAATGGAGGTGACCTCAACTACGGTCATCATCTTTGAATATATTTTATAATATCAACTGAGCCCTGCCTCCTAATGTATGCTTAATGGTCCTCTTCTGACATCCGTCATCGCTCGGCACACGCACACATCCAAACGAAATTAGAATTCACTAATGCATACACATTATTGAAATATCGTCAAAGGAATTGACAATCCTAAACATAGGGCTCTATAACAAACAAAGCAACGCTGAAAGCATAATAACCCGTACAGATCCTAAGGACACTAGAACCTGATGCTCTGATACCACCTGTGACACCCCGCCTAATTAAATACCGGGCGATCACTCCTTTATTAAATTAAAATCAAGGTGAACAGTTGGTTCATTCTTAGCATCACCGTCGTAAAAATAAACTTTTCTGAATTAACACCCTAATTTATTAAGCTAAGTGTCAAAAACCATTTTATTAAGCTAAGTGTCAAATACCGGGCGATCACTCCTTTCTAACCAAATTGTATTTTTCAAGAAAAACTTATTTATTTAATTAGTAACAACATTTTCAATAAGTAAGAATCATACAACAGTTATCCTGGAACATAATCCAATTACTTTAAACATTCAACATCCACAATCCCAGCATTTAAAACTAAATGTAAAACATACATGCTGAATAAATCCCAAAGTAACAATACTAGAAATAACTGAAATACAAATGTCCCAACATAACAGATAAATAGTGGAAAGGGCGACACATGCCCCAATAACTGAGAATCATAGGAGTGGAATCAAGTAAATGAAATCGTCTAAGCATGTGTCCTGCAACTCCCACCTGAGCTGCAGCACGTTCCTCCCAAGGGATCCTAAGCAAGACGCCCCTGTGGCTGGGCACCTGTAATATATACATATATATACAAGAGAGAGAGAGAGAGAGAGAGAGAGAGAGAGAGAGACGGGTCAGAGCCCGATAGTGTATATGATTTAAAAATTGTTTAGCAAGTATTTAAATTGATACAGGCCAAGGCAAAAACATATTAGTGTGACACTCTCTTGAGAAATTCTCACCTCTCTTCTAATGTGCACTCCTATCGCACTAACCCTGCTAATGGTTTATCTCATCATATATCACGCTATCCTTTCTCAATGGTTTAACTTATCTTAGGTTATTCGCAGGATTCGATATTTAACGATTCAATTGTTCGAAAAGAATATTTCGATTAGTAACCAAAGTTCTCATTTTAACTTTATAATTCTATAAAGTTTTCCAGTGTCATATTATACTTTCTCAAAACAAGTATTTACAATTTGAGTCATCAACCATGTCCTACATATCAATTCACAGTAGGTAGTTCCAAATTTCAGAATTTCATATATATATTAACTACTCGTATAATATATATATTATCACAGCACCCCAAATAAACTATGGTGCGGGCATACTCTACTATCCAAAGCCCCATATCACTCATATTAAGGGGAATACATTCGGAATCACTCTCGAATTGTATTAACATACACACACAAACAATATTGAGGCGAAGTATAGATTCTAAGTCTCTAAGAGGATGGCACATGCCTGCGTCTCTTAGGACCGTCTGAACTATCACAGCGATAGCCTGTACCAAGGATATCTATCTTCTAGGGTACAAGTCAATATCCCCCATAAAGGTCCCATCGAGATAAGACTGTCCCAGCGCGGTAACCTCCGGGATTGCAAGTAGCATGGGCATGATTTTCACACATAGATAGCTTATGCATACACAATCATATAACTATACTAATATTACCATAACAATATTAGGTATATCTCAAATCCCATAGTTACGACATTTATCCTTATTTTCACATTATTGGTATCGCGTATAAGGGTTCGTCTCTAACCTTAATTCGAAGGATTCTTCTATGTTATTACGTGACTCACATGGACTCTATCTTCCCAAGTATAAAATTCAGTAGGTGTTCTTTTTAGGTTCCAATGTAACCTTCTTATGTATCTCCCCCTTTAATACATAAATTCATCGACCCTTAAGTAATTATCCCCAAAAATACAATTCTCGTCTCATATTAAAAGTCCCAAAATTATTCATATGTCCTACTGATCTTCCCTATCTCCCAAAACACTTTATTAAGGATGTCCAAGAATTATTTCACGTTAAATTGAATTTAACTCATTTAAAAAGGAAAATAGGAGTTTGCCTGGAGGGGTCGATCGATCGAGGTCTGGGGCTCGATCGATCGATCAAGCAGGTCTGCGAAAACTGAAATTCTGCAGTTACGGGTTTCATCTCCTAACTTCAACAATTTCCATATTTTCTAATCCCAATCGTCCCAGAATTGATACTACTAACCTTATATCATCAAATTAGGTATTTTCAACGTAAAGCATGTGGATTTCAGTCATTTAATCATGGATTAGCAACCCAAGATCTATACAATTATCAAGAACCCTCGAAATCTCTAAATCATGGTTCCAATCTGTTTTTCCAGAAATTTCTTCTTAGAAACATCATCATTTCGTGGGTAAATTCCTCTACATGGCAAGGGTTTCCAGAATTAACATTTAAACCATAATTACATGCGATTCCTATCTCAAATCTTAGGTTTTCTTCCATAAAACTCACCCTAATCATTCCTACACTAATATGAAAGATGCATCAACGAAATAAGCAAGATAAAAACTTGCCCGGGATTTTTGGTGTTCTGATTTGCATATGATTTTGGTGTGGTTGCGTAGCCCGTCGCGCGATCTACGCGTTGGTGGTGGTGGCGGTGCAAACGGATGGATTTTGGGCCTTGAATTTGCCTTGAGAGCTCTCTCCTTCCTCTCCTATGGCTGTTCTTGTGTTTGTGATTTCTAACCCTAGCTGACTAGCCTAAATGGTTGATATAAATTACTGATTTTCGTGGGTTTAATTACCCATAAATGTGAAATGTCCAAAATGCCCTCCCGGGGTATTTATTAGGCCTAAAAACGCCCCAAGACCCAAACTAAACCCCCGGGTACACTTTTCTGACTATCTCGACCCTTCTGGACACGTTGGCGCATTCAAAATGACCATATGAACAAATTATGAAATATTCACTTTTATTAATCCACATTTAGTCCCGACACGACACAGGCGCGTCCTGACTTAAATTTCCACAATTGTCATTTTATTCACACGTGACAATATTATAAAAATAAATTTCATATATTACTATACTCATCCAGTAATATGCAACAAATGATATATTCCTAATAATTACTAACGCTTGTCACGCTAGTAAATACTTAAAACAACATTTTGGATTAAAATTAAATTAATTTATCTCAATTAAATTTAATAAATCCTTTAATTTAAAAGCCATGAAAATACGGGGTATTACATTTAAATAAGTTAAAATTGGAAGAACTTGTAGGATATTTGCAAACTTATGAAATTGATATGTTCCCTAAAACTGCTAAATCTAAAGATAAGGGAATTGCACTTAATGCCCAAGAGAGAAGGAGTGAGGGGTCGGCTAGAAAAAGGGTAGAGTCGTCTAGAAAGAGAGAGACTGACACGTCAGTTTCTGAGTGTGATTTTAACCTAGATGATTTAGCTCTTTTTGCAAAAAATTTCAAGAGGATTCTCAAATTTAAGAAAAATGGAATTTTAAAGATAAAAAGAAATTTGAGAAAAATAAGTTTTTAAAGAAAAATGAAAAAGACTCCAAAAATCCTCCTAAGAAAGAAAGTGAGAGATGTTTTGAGTGCGATGGTAGGGGTCATAGAGCCTTTGAAGTGTGCCACTCATCTAAATAGAGAGAAAGGGAAAGCTGTCCTTAATGCTACCCTTAGTGACGACAGTGAGGTCGAGATAGTGGATTGAGGAGATGAGTCATCGCATGAGTGTAACTTCACAGCATTCATGGCCAGTCAAGTGAGCACTCCTAGTTCTCTTCACGACGATGAGGATTATGCTTCACAGGGACACCTCGACAGTGAGATCGATGTGAGTGAGGGGGAGGATGACTCAAGTGAGAGCGAGAGTGATATTCAACGCGCCTACGTTGAGTTATATTCTAAGTCATTTAAAACTAAAAAATGTAATAAAGCGCTAGTTCTTAAGATCACCAGCTTAGAGGAAGATTTAAGAAAGGCGATAGAAAGAGAGTCCTCCACCTTCACCGCCCTGAGAGAGAGAGAATCTGCCTGTGTAGAGAAAGAGAGGTTGTTTAGAGAAAGAGGGAGTGTTTTAGAGAAAGAGAGAGGGGGCTTGACTAAACAAGTGGCTAGTCTTACGAGTCAGCTCCATTCCTCAGTGGAGACTCAGAAGAAACTTGAAGCCCTTGTTGCCCAGCTGACTCATGATCTTGAGAAAGCACGGGAAGTCAAGGTACAAATCGAGGACAGATCTGGGAAGATGGGAAAGATGCTCCTCGGCCCCGCTTTAGGTTTTAGTGATCGACAATGAATTCGATATGATTGTGCCTCCACGTCCCAAATTGCACCTGGACCCGTTCCTGAGTTTACTACAACTCCTTATGGTCACCGTCAAAAACCTGGAAGGAAAGTTCGACCAAGAAAAGCAAACCAAGGTCCACCTTTGACTGTGCTCTTTTGTACTTATTACAAAAGAAAAGGCCACCTTAGGGAGTCTTGCTATAGCATGGGTCGGACACGACGTACTATTGCTCCACCACGTCATACTGATGAGTTTTCTAGTCTGAGAGAGAGAGTTGAGTTCTTAGCTGCCACGTCTCATAGTTTAATGGAAGAATTCCGACGGATGTCTTTGCCGTTAGTGAATGCTTCTCACATTCCAGCTAAAACCAACAACAACAAAGGCAAACAAAAGGTCATCCCGACTTGGGTACCTACGAAAGATAAAAAGGCTTTTGTTGCTCATGTTGCTCTCAAAGCACATAATACCTCACAGTGGTATTTTGATAGTGGGTGCTCCAGACACATGACAGGTGATGCCTCATTTTTTACGACTCTTGAACACTATCAGGATGGCAGAGTCACCTTTGGAGATGGGAGCAAGTCTAGCATTATAGGACGTGGTACTGTCGGGTTACCTGGATATCCTAAGCTAGAAAATGTTTTGTACGTCAAAGGTTTGAAAGCAAACCTTCTCAGCATTAGCCAGCTATGCGACACTGACTTTGCAGTAAAGTTTGACCGAGATACCTGTAAAGTCTATTATCAAGCCGGTAAACTTTTGATGCAAGGGGTAAGGACCGAGGATAATTGTTATGGGACTCAGCCCACTTCCTCACTTGTCTGCAACAATGCCACGATCACTCCTATGGATCTGTGGCATCAATGTCTAGGTCACGTGAACGTTAGAGATCTAAATCGCTTAGCTAAAAAGGACCTAGTACGTGTCTTACCATCTCTTGGAAAGTCAACTTCGACCATTTGTGGACCCTGACAGTTGGGAAAACTAATTCGTAGTCCTCATAGGAAGTTACATTCCATTACCACTTCTTGTGTTCTTGAGTTGATTCACATGGATCTTATGGGTCCCACTCGTACTGAGAGTCTAGCTGGTAAGAGGTACATCCTCGTGATGGTAGATGATTTCTCCAGGTGCTCCATTGTAGGTTTTCTGAGAGAGAAATCCGATGCTGTAGAATTTTAAACGACCAAGTGCCGTGTCCTGCAAAATCAACACGGTGTCACTATTAACAGGATGCGTAGTGACAATGGCACTGAATTCACAGAAGCATAGGTAGACCTTTACTGTGATAGCCTCGGGATCAAACATGAGTTTTCTGCTGTGAGAACTCCTCAGCAAAATGGGATTCTTGAGAGAAAGAATAGAACGATCCAAGAGATGGCTAGATCTATGCTTCTAGGTCGTAAAGTTTCTAGAAGATTTTGGGCAAAGGCAGTGTCTACTGCATGCCACACGGTGAATACGGTTTATTTGCGTCCACACACACTTCAGACTCCTTATGAGTTGTGGACTGGCAAGAAGCCCAACCTGGCATATTTCCGTGTTTTTGGGAGTAAATTCTACATCCTACGGGATAGAGAGCAATTAGGAAAGTTCGACTCCCGGAGCGACGAGGGAATATTTCTAGGATATTCATCGAATAACAGAGCGAACCGGGTTTTTAACCTGAAGAGCTCTAAGGTTATGGAATCAATAAACGTCACCTTGCAAGATGACGAACCTCCGACGGTTATTGATCCTAACTTTCAGTGTGCGGATGAGGACACATCTGACAGTGATCCACTTATCTCCCATCCACACTCTGTGGTCCCCACTCCTGTGTTAGGGGACACACCTGCTTGGGTTTGCAAGAGTCATGACCCGTCTTCCATTGTTGGTGATCCCACTCTAGGGGTCAAGACTCGTACTCAGCTAGAGAACGTTGTTAGCCATCTTTACTACACGTCCAAAGTCGAGCCCAAGAACCATAAAGAAGCACTCAAGAATGAACACTGGATATCTGCTATGAAGGATGAGTTGCTTTAGTTTAAAAAGAATAATGTCTGGGAACTTGTCCCCCGGCCTAGTAAGACTAATGTGATAGGTACCCGGTGGATTTTTAAGAACAAAATGGATGAAAATGTTACCATAATCAGAAATAAGGCTAGGTTTGTCGCTCAAGGCTACACACAGATAGATGGTGTAGACTTTGGGGAGACATTTTCTCCTATTGCGAGGCTTGAGTCTGTCCGTCTTCTGTTCGCCATCGCATGTCATCTGCGCTTCAAGGTATATCAGATGGATGTCAAGAGTGCCTTTCTGAATGGCATTCTACAGGAGGAGGTTTATGTGGAACAACCAAAAGGGTTTGAAGACCCTCAGCACCCAGAGCACGTCTACTATCTCAGGATAGCCTTGTATGGTTTGAAGCAAGCACCCCGTGCTTGGTACAAGAGGCTTACTTCCTATCTCTTAGCTCGTGGCTTCAAGAGAGGGGGAGTAGATATGACGTTGCTCGTCAGGAGAGATGACGGTGTTATTTTGGTTGCCCAGGTCTATGTGGACGACATTATCTTTGGATCCACATGCTCCCAGCATGCTCACCACTTTGAGGAGGAGATGAAAAGTGAGTTTGAGATGAGCATGGTTGGTGAGCTTACATTCTTCCTTGGTCTCCAGGTTCGTCAGCTAGAGGATGGGATGTTCATCTCCCAATCCAAGTATGCTAGAGACCTAGTGAAGAAATTTGGTTTAGACTCCGCTAAGTATGCACGTACACCTATGAGTACCACTACCAAGCTTAGTAAGGACACTTCAGGCAAGGATGTAGAGCAAACCTTATATCGGAGTATGATAGGTAGTCTTCTCTACTTGACTGCCAGTAGTCCCGACATCGCCTTTAGTGTTGGAGTCTGTGCGCGATATCAGGCGTCCCCGAAAGAGTCACACTTACTTTCTCTAAAACGTATTATTAAATACGTAAGTGGGACTCTCTCATATGGTATTTGGTATTCCTTTGATACCGATGACCATTTGTCTGCCTATTCGGATGCCGATTGGGCTGGGGATGTAGATGGTTGTAGGAGCACTTTTGGTGGGTATTTCTATTTTGTTTCTGCTCTTGTCTCCTGGCTGAGCAAGAAGCAAAATTCCATCTCTTTTTCCACTGCGGAGGCTGAGTACATAGCCGTCGGGAGTTGTTGCACATAACTCTTGTGGATGAAGCAAATGCTGGAGGATTATGGGATTTCACATGACACCATGACCATTTCCTGTGACAACACGAGCGTGATACACATATCCCGCAATCCCGTTCAGCATTCGCGCACAAAACACATCACATGAGCACTTTATTCGATAGTTAGTTGAGGAGAACACTGTATCCCTGAGTTTTGTTCCCACCGACTGTCAGTTAGCCGACATTTTCACGAAACCTTTAAATGCCCTTAGATTTGAGAGTCTTAGGAAGTCTTTGGGGATTTACATAGTTGACTGAGGGGTTGGTCTATGTCTAGAATAGGATGCTTCTTCATGTTCATATCATATGCTTCCTATTGCTAGTCTGTTTTATATGTACCATTGCTTAGTTGTACAGGTTTTATTAATTCTTTTTGATTTTTATATTTCTTTTGAAAAATACAAAAAGATTTTCTTTTATTTTTTTAAGAAAAACACAAAAAGATTTTATTTTGATAAAATTTCTGAAAAAGACCAAAAAAAATTTTGTATTTTTAAGCACCTTTTATGGATGAGCATTTAAGATAGCCAAGTCACAACTTCATTCCATTTATCCATGTGACTATTCGATAGAGATTTGAGAGCCTACGTCATTTCATCTATGTCCTTTACATTGGTTGGAGTCTTTGAGATGTAATTAGGGATATCTTCCTACATGTTTGACTCCTATATCCTTTATTACACACATGCACGGCTATATTTGATTATTGCACTTGTCTATCTCATATTGGCTTGAGTGTTTCCATCTCAATTCTGTCTATATAATGTACAATATGCCATAAAACTTGACAAGATTGGAATGCATGTAAAAACCGTTTTGGTGAGACTGTGTGTTTTTGTATAACGGGGAGTGGCTGCAAAAGGTAATCATTTATCCTTTGCGCAAAAGCCACCGTTGAAAAGGACCTAAAAATGGAAGAATTTTAATATCCGAGGTCGAAAGAGGTTAAAAGAACCCGAAAAAATTTAAAGGCAATAAAAAGCACTTCATGCCAAATATGGGCCACTTAGGTTTCACCATCAATTCTCCAAAGTTTGAGAATTTAGAATGCCTCTATTCAAAATTATATCTGAGGGAGTTTGGTTGGAGAATCTTTAAATGGGTTTTCCCTTCCTTGAAAGTCCTGAAAAAGCATAAAATCATTTTGGACTTTATTGGTGTGAAAATCACTTTGAGCTTTGATTTGTTGATTTGATTGAGTCAATATCTTATATTGTCACTCCTTTACACCAAAGGACGCATTTGAGTTCATTCTCTAGGAGTAGCCTATATTCATCGTGCACATATGTCATGTTTGTATGCTTTGATTTTCCTATCGTATTTGTTCACACCACTTCATTTACGCTATCATCGTTTTGGTTACTTTGTGTTCATTCATAGTGTGATTTTATACTCGTGACACCCCGCACTTGCCTATTTTATTTGTTTCTCTCATTTGTCTATTTGGGGACATCATAAAAAGGGGGAGAATGAATTATCTTATTATGGGGGAGATTTAAAAGTTGAGTTTGCTCATAAATTGGTATATATGTTTATCTCATTTCAAACTCGATACGTCACTTGGTATTTTGCTTTTTCTCATGTGTGTAGGTACTACATGGATTATCATTGGATTGCACACCCTGATGAGAAAAGTGTTGAGATTCCTGAAAGAGTTGAAGAGCAAACGCTGTAGTTTTATTCAATTGTATCTTTCCAGTTTTGGGTTCATGGAAGGGTAGATTTCTATAAGCATTTTTAGTTGTTTGATAATTCGGATGCTTTGTTTTTATGTATGTACTGGCATAGACATAGGGGGAGATTTGTAAGGACATTTTTGCCCATTAACAATTTATTATGTCGCACGCCGTTACACTGTTGAAGAAATTCAAGATTCATACAATCATCAACGAATCTGAATATCAAAAGAAGAAGATGAATCAAAGTCTGACAGACCGGACCGGTCCGCTTGCAATAAAAGAACCGATCCGGCTAACCGGATCGGTCTGCCTCAGACTCGGACCGATCCGTCTACTGAAGGCTAGTATACCCCGGACCGCAAGCAAACCGATGATGCTTGAAATAAAAGAACCGATACGGTCAACCGGACCGATCCGCCTGCAATAAAAGAACCGATCCGGTCAACCGGACCGATCCGCCTCAGACCCGGACCGGTCCTCCTGGGATAAACTTAAACAAATCGTGTTCAGATTGTGCTCAGATTTTTAGGGCTCAAGACTTCTTATTTAATCCCACTACGGGAAGTGGTTTTCTAAGACTCATACACACGATTTTCAGAGTACAGAAAACTCTAAGTCTTCACCTATTGAGCATCAAGACTTTAGGTATTTGATTAACACAAATTGCCAAACATTTGTGAATCACTTTGCAACCTAGGAACGCACTTTTGTTGTTCACACCCTTGTGGAGAAGACCGTTCTTCTTCTTCATTGTAGCCCTACTGGAAAGGGATAGTTCTAGCCCCCGACTACAGAATCCGACACTTGAGGGTAATTCTTAGTCACTTGTATTTTCATTGTAATTAAAAATTGTACAGCTACAATATTATAATGAAAATAAATGGTTTTGCCGCTTTGGGGGATTTTTCCTCACAAGCATGTGTTTGAATGTTCTTGCTTAGATCATTATCTTATTCAATCACATACTGTTGCATGTTTAGGGTTTGTTTGGGTTAAAAGGTGTTTAATATATAAGTTTATCATTAGAACGCAAGCACATGCGTTCTCATCAACAATAAATCAATGGGTCACCAGGCCTCGCCTCACCGCGCCTATGCATTCTTAAGCTTATCCGAATTTTGGACTATTGGCGGCTACCCGGTCTCTGTGCCATATTAAAATCTCATGACACTATGCTCAAATCAACAATATAATATACCTCAATGAATCAAATAATAGATTCCAATAATTTTTTCAAGATTCAATTAATAACATAATTCAATATGAGTGCAATCGACACAGAAATCAAAACGGAATACTCTCGAGAAAATTTTGGAGCATATTATTAAGTCCCATACTTCAAAATCATCACATGAATCGACACAAAATTTCAGCCTCTAAATCTGATCGCACCATCACGTTTCTCATGCGAAAATAATCAAATCACGTTCTACTCCCAACACGAGATAACCCCAAATAAGCCTCCAAATCTAAGGTTGAACATTGAATAAAATAGGGACTAGGGTTTACATATAGAGGGAGAGAAAATAAAATATGTATTCTTCATTTTTGTGTTTTTGAAAAAGTGGTTTAAGGGTCCACCCACGACTTATTTTTATAAGGGAAAAAGATAGGAATTTGTAAAGACTCCAACTCTTAAAAACAAATCTTCCGACTCAAATCTGGGCATAGTCGATCGATCGACTCCCAGGGTCAATCGATCGACCCTACAGGTCTGGCGACAGTTCCCCCACAAAATGCCTATAAGGCAAAAATAATTAAAAACTTAACTAAAAATCAATTTTAAATCTGATTTAAAATACGCTTGAAGTTTTATTCTTCTAATATTAAAACCAGCATATTTAACTAATAAAAATCATTGAATGAAAAAAAATTATTTTTCTTGAATTTTCTAAAGTTAATTTTAAAATTCCCATTTAAAAATCTGGGTTGTTACAGATCGAGAACTTGAGTCTGTTTTTCAAAATACGAAATAGACATATAAGCATTTGAGGATTTTGGATAGTCTATATTCGAAGATACAAAATTTGTTTCAATAACTTTTTTCCTTTAAAACTAATTAATATTTTTGTCATTAGAAGACTTTCCTAAATGCAAAATTTATTTTACAATGATTCTTCAAAATCAGTTAAAATAGCTTTTTTTTTTCTCTAATGAAGAACGACTTGTATATATCTTGAAAATATTTTTCTCAAACATCAATTTTTCAGTCTCAAGCTCTTCTACTCGCGTATAAGATTCATTAGATATATAAAAAAAATTAAGAGCATCAATTTTAGAAATCAACCTATCATTAACTTTGCCCAAGTGAAGATACATTTTAATTGGTTGACTTATACAGTTTCTTATAATGCAATTCAGCATCATCACAATCACTATCAAAGTATTATATCTTAAAGGAACATGAATTATCATCGCCATTATCATCATCCTAATTAAAACTAGAATCATTAAAAAAATTACATGCAGTATTAAGAGTATAGCCATGCATAAGGATATTATCAGGTAAAGAATCATTTGTAGGAGGTAAATCATAATTATTAACAAAAAAATCAAAATTATCAGGCATAAAAGACAAGTTATCAACACAATCATCATACTCATTGAAGAATGTAGAGATAAAAATCCATAATATTGTTACAACTATCACTAAAATAACTATTAGAGTCAGAACTGTCATCCTAAGTCTTAGATTAGTCTGCCTTTTAAGAACATTTCCATTTAGGTTTAGAAAAATATTAGTTAGCATAATAAGATAACTGATTACATTTTCTACATTGAATGTGAATTAAGTCTTTGTGATGGTCATATTCATTAAAAGATTTCTTCTCAAAATAATTTTCATATGGCCTATTAGAATAACTAGGCTTTCCTTCCCTTGATGCAAATTTATTTCTAAATAAAAAAAAATCTTGAAATGTTTTGAAGATAAAGTAATTTCATGAACTAGGGATTCAAGAATGACAAAGGAATCATCCACATCAGATAGAGAAAATACAACGTAAATACTATATCCACATAATATTTAAACACTAATATAGTTTGTGAAGTGGGTTCTATTTCTTTTCCTCTTCTATGACATATTTGTTAATGGAAAATGTATGAGGCAAAGATCTTAGAATTTTTGCACATATTTCAAAATTATCACATATAATACCATTAGCATGTGATTTATTTATGATATCTTGCAACCTAAGATATAAGTTATTTAATTTTGCATCAACTTTCATATGTATGGTATCATATATATGTAATAAAAGATGAGGCTTGGCCTTTTTAACTCATTCATCACCCTCATGTATATACATTAAAATGTCCTAACTTGCCTTAAAAGTGGTGCAGGCTGAGATACGTTTAAACTCAGACTCTCCCACTGCTTGGAAAATGGCATTTATGCCTTTATTATTATACTACGAAGTTAACTTCTCCACTCTAGTCAATTCAAAAATAGGCTTTCTTTTGGTTCATTGAACATCACCTTCACCAATTACATGAGTAGGTACTGAAAAATCATTTGCAATCAATTCCCTTACATAATCTCCTAATTGTTGGATATGTGAAATCAATTTTTACTTTCGAGTAAGAAACTTTTGCAAATGAAACTAAGAATGACATACAGAAATACCATTTCGTTCATCCATTTAAACTAAGTTTAAAATAAAGATTTTTGTATCCTAAAGAGTAATAAAAACTTTAAAACAATGTAATCCTGACTTATCAAAAACCATTTGAAAGTAATACATCACTACATCAAAAACAACAATTTGGCACACCTTCATATTAAAAATCTGGCACAACTTAAAACTGTGCCAAATTCTGGCACGGTTTAATAACAATCTGGCAAACTTTAAAACCGTGCTAAAATTTGGCACTTTTTTTAAGTGTTTCAAAATTGAGGACATTTGAATAAAATATAAATAGGCTTAGTTTTTACTTTTTCCAAAAATTTTCCCCCCATTTCTCAGTTGCGATCTTTCTCTCTCAAAGTTACCCCCTTTCATTCTTTCTCAAAGTCCCCCCCCCCCCCCCCGAGACCTTCCGTTCTCTCTCCCCCTCCCCATCCGATGACCCCCCTCTCCTTTCTCGTTGTATTATTGGTGTAAAGGTCATTTCAATCGAGAAGAAGAGTTTTTGTTGTATTGAAAACGGCCTTCTCTTCTTCTCCTCACACCAGATCTACACTCCAAGTCTCACTTCGGCCGACTGTTCGATCTAAGGTGATAAATTATAGATATGCAATAATTTTAATGGTTGTGACTTAATGATTGCAAACAGAATTATGAAGAACTTGACTAATTATTTTTTACTTATCTATGTTATTTTTTCTTGTTTTGGCATTTTGATATTTGACTGTTGTTAATGCCTTCGTCATGTTCAATGTGCAACAAATATATGTAAGTCTCTTCCTTGTTGTTTCTTGCTCCAGATTTTCTCATGAGTGATATTAATAAAAAGATACATTTTATTTTGGTAACACTAGTCTTTTGACTCGTTTGGCATATATTATATTGACATATTAGGACTCAAAACTAACTTTTTAAAACAATTTATAGGGTTTATTATACGTTGCCCCCTGAATTTTACCCCCTGTTACAATTTACCTAAACTTTTAATTTTGGTAATATATACCCTGAACTATTATTATTATTATTACTATTATTATTATTATTATTATTATTATTATTATTATTATTATTATTATTATTATTATTATTATTATTATTATTATTATTATTATTATTATTATTGTTATTGTTATTGTTATTATTATTATTATTATTATTATTATTATTATTATTATTATTATTATTATTATTATTATTATTACTATTATTATTATTGTCATGATACAATCCATGTTAGATACAATGTTAATTTTTTCGCGACATGGGCGTTATACGTGAGAGCTAATAGTGCCATTGTGATTGTGTCATGATAATTATGAAATTTCAGGGCAAATATTGCTAAAATTAAAAGTTTAGGCGATAAGTATCACAAGAGTCAAACTGTGATTATCCCTTTAATCACAGTTTAAAAGGAGCTCTATTTTAAACGGAGCCTATGTAAATTGAACAATTATCTTTATATCCTAGAGTGTTTACTATAATCATCTTTAGTATCCTAGATTCTCTTTATTTTCAATGATGTTCTTACAAAAAGATTTAACCAACTATTTGTATTAATTTATCTTAACAACCCTACAAGTAGCTTATTGAATACTTAGTTATATCTTTCCATTTGAACACATGTATGTTTGTGTGTATATCTTTTAGTGGAGGGGCACTGATTGATTTTAAAAAGTTGCCTTAGATGTGGAAGTAAACACAAAGGATACAGAGAATGAATTTACTGTGGTTTTCCTTGTATGAATTCTTTCTAATTCTGTGGATAGAACTAGGGAAATAAATTTCTTATTTATGTTACAAAATACAAAATTCTCTAGTTAGTTCATATGAATAATATGAACTGATCTTGACGTGGTCATCTTTGTTACAAGTGTCGTCGACATATGTGATTGTTTTCTCAATATTGATACCAGGCCTGTGTTATCCCACCTACATTGCTCAACCCGTCCCTCTTCCCTGTCCAAGAGAAGGTGCCTATTGGCACTCCCATGAATATAATTTTGTACATTCTTAGTCCATAATATGAAACATTTAAGCATACCACTTTGATTGTATCCATTTTACACAAGGATAAAGTTGTTATCATGTTCATAATACTGCCTTGTTAAAGTACTACTTTGTTTTCATTTATAAAGTCCTAGATATTGAGGTTTATTGCTTTATTTTTTAACTAAATCTGGGTTTGTTGATCTATAGAGGTTGATTTTCACAAAGATGAATCACCCCTTGAATTTACCGATAGGAGATGTTTACAAACTAAATCAAGGAACAATTTTCTTCATACATAGTAACTTAGAGACCGAATGACAAAAGCTTTGTATATATTCCATCTTTGCTACTTCAAAAGAAGATTTACAAGTATGATTATTACTTGATGGTGAATATATTATTTGAGGTATGTTACAGAATTTTGGTTTTATATTTTAATTGATTTTTATATACTCGTTGAAATTGAATGCATTCGCGTTGGAATGAATAATTTATCAAGTTATGTTTAATGAATTTATAAAACTCCCTAGTGAATTTTGCAAGATTCTTATTTCTCCCTTTCAATCTTTTGGTATGGATTCCAGTAGTATGTGGAAAGATGCATTGGATGTCATGTGATAGATAGGTGATTTAGGGTAGATATCTCCTCAAGGCTGAGATGTGGTGGATCGTTGGGTATGGAAGATCTATTTGGTGCTTATGAAATGGTATTTTGTTAACCAGGATTATCAATAGAGGAAATTCAGAGTTGCTTTTCGGGAGGGAAAAAATGGCCACTTCATTTGATAGCATATTATGTACCTAAGGAATATATACCGAGTACTACTCTATGAATTTATTTGAGTTGAAATACAAACTTCTATAACCTACAAATATTTAAACTGATACAAGAAAGGAAAAAAAAAGGTTTGCACAAGCACACATTCACACCACCTGGAAGAAAGTCTACGTAAATAAATTGAAATCTAAATTGTCCATAGTGGTTTGATTCATATTGAATATTTTTTTAATCTTATATATCATTTATATCTATTTCGTATCATTTATATATATTGTTTTAATATTTGAAGGATTATTACTCTCTATACTGAAACATTCTATGGTAAGCCATTATAAATTCTATTTTGTTTACCATTTTCTTGTTTTAATTTTGTATCTCACCAACCTTATGAAAACTTGTTAGTTGATCTGAGAACTGACATTGGTTGGATTCTTTGATAGTACATTTCTGAGTTATTCACACTCTGACCTGAGACCTGACCATAGATATCCAACATCTTCATCACTATTAGAACTCTAGGTTCTTTTATTTGATGCCTTTTTTTCATATGTTTTACTTTATACTTGTTGCAAATTAGTCTCTTTGCTGCAAATCACTTGTTCAATCAGATGAAAAAATCCTCTTATCCATCCTCAGTATAAAAATGCGAGCTAGCTGAAAGCTACAGGGCGAGATCGATCGAGTTTTAAAAAAGGTTCAATAAGGCATCGATGTCTTCGACAAAATTTGCAACATGGTAATTCTAATTTTTTCATTTCTATTTTACATTCTTATTACTAACAATTCTGAATTTTATGAAAGGTTTATGATACGGATAATGCAAACCAGAAGGAGAAGTTTGAGGCTGATTTGAAGAAGGAGCTTACAAATTCTAGAGTTATCGAGACCAGATCATGACAGGGATTCAGTCTAGTGATCAGTATACTATTTATACACCTTATGGCATTAACCCTGAACGTACACCTAATACAACGATTGCATTATAACAGTTAAAGGGTACTTAAGTTATACTAGAACTACACTGAGAAGATCCAGTTGTTAGATGTAAGTGATCTTTCCAGTTGATAACAACATCAAGTGTAATAGCCTAGTAAGCCTATGACTCTCAAAATCAAATAGATTATGTGGTGGAAATATACGGCTAATCTTGTTCAAAAATGTGAATATGTACGCCAGTTCGGCATTGAACTAGACCTAGATATATTTATTTTTAATCTTTTATGCAATCCTTCTCTTAAACAAGATTAGATATATGCTCCTTGATTTTGATAGATTTGTTTACTACAAACTTCATTATACAATCTGTAATGACTTAAGAGACACCTAGAATTGTTCACCTAAAGCTTTCGCCTTGGAACTGATGAGATGATTGTGGCAATTGATCCTGATACGAAGTAGCACCATGTAACAACCCAGACGTTTGAGTGACTATTTTATATTATTTTGCCTGATGGGCTAATTTTATAAAATAGAGGAAGTTGGAGTAAATATTATTTCCCGTGATATTAAGGGATAATATTTACTATGTTTTGCCTATTTACCGTTATGAGAAGGTAAATAGCATTATATTGTGTTTTACTGCGTCGTTGTATGTTAAACGACGGTTATGATTTATATTTAAGTTTGAGCATAATTAATGAAATAATATGACGTGGTAACATGAAAATATTGTATGTTACTCCAATTGCCAAAATAGGTGGTGCGGTTAGTTTTGGAATTGTTAAGATAGTCAAAATAAGTGCCAAGTTGTATTTTTGAGTTTTGGGCACTTTTGACCGGTTATGACTCAATTATGTAGTTACGAGTCATTTTAATGGTGCATTAACACTTAAATGAGTGGAATTAATGTTTAAGACCCGTATAAGTCTCCCAACCCCTTTTATTTCTCTCATTTTATGTTATAAGCCTTGAGAGAGAGAGAGAGAGAGAGAGAGAGAGAGAGAGAGAAAGAGAAGAGAGAGTTGGGAGAAATGGAGAAAAGAGAGAGAAAATGAAGATTTGAGGCTGGAATCCGTTGCTACCGGAGGAGAATGCAAGACTACAAACTTGAGGCAAGTTTCTTACTTGCTAGATATTGATTTAATGTGATGATTTGCATGTATGGTTAGTTTTTGGGAGATTTAAACCAATTTTGGATTTTGGGAGTTTTTGGTGTTTAATCACTTAATCTTTGATTTAATTTGGTTTGAGGAGAAAATATTAGTCAGTTATAATGTAGAAATGATGTAGTATAATTATTTTTTGTTGATGTTGGAAGAAATGGAAGATTTGAGGTTTTGGGAAAATTAGGGTTCTTAAACCCGTAGCCCAAATTGGGCAAAACTGCAGGGCCGAATCGATTCGGATAAGGGGAAGGATACATGTCTGGGAAATCGAATCGATTCGAGCTGGGACCGAATCGATTCGTCTGAGGCAGAATGTGGATTTTTCTCACCGAATCGATTCGGTTTTTGGGCCAATCAATTCGCAACCAGGGGCGAATCGATTCGGCCCTAGGGTGAATCGATTCGGATGCCCTGTTTTTGTTAGATTTTTCTATTTTGTTTTTTAGCCTTTTCTTTTAGGTTCCAGGTTTGGGAACCTTCCTTTGGTAAGTAATGAGGAGTTTTAGAGGTTGGCGTTGGGTAGGCAATTGTCCTAGGCTAGTATGGGAATAATTGGGCTTACCCTAAGGGGTATTTTATAGAGGTTAATAGCTAGTGTGATATAGGATGTGAATAAAAAATCTTCAAACATAAAATGAATATGTTTGGTACTCTTGGGAGACTATTATTGAGGGAGACTCACTTTGATCATTTATGGTATTTCTTTGGACTCTTGGAGACTAGTGTGAGGATATTGGCACTTCGGGTCTTATGTCATTAATAAAATATGACTTTAAGAATAAGAAATGCCTATTCTAAAATTGGTATTTCATCATTGAAAAGAAGTGGTTTTGAGTATGTAAAAGTGAATGATTTCAAAGTGGAAAAATGATCTTCATAAATAATAATTTATGTGAACACACCTCTCTAAATCTCTATCATAAGGGAAGTTGCGCGCGTAAGGTGAAGTTCCATTGCTACTGAATGCAGTGTGAATATAGTCCTAGGCCATATGAGGGATTATTGTATGTTTTTCTGCGATGGTGACGTAATTCTAGGTGTGGTTATGACTCTCCCGCAGGCATATGGCTGCTTCCCGACGTCTTGCATTCAAGGATCCCAAGTTGTCTCTATGATAGGCCCTGGAAGATGATAGACATTAGGGGTGCGCACGGTGGGGAAACCCGGATGGGCGATCTTAGATACGTTATATGATATGAAATATAATTATTTATAATAATGTGGGACATTATTGATGTTAAAGCATTTTATGATAATAAAATGGCTTTAAATACATTTCCTGGATGGAAGAAAGGAAATGGGAAGTTATGATACGAAAAAGCATTTTTATGATAATAAAACTTTCTTTAAAAATATATTTCCTAGATGGAAGAAGGGAAATGGAATTGGTAAAGAAAGTTTTGAAATTAAATTTAATTGGTAAACATTTGATAAAATGAATTGCCATATATGTATTTCCTAAAGAGAAAAAGGAACTATGCATGTAATATTGAGGATAGTTGATTTGATGTCTCCTTGAGTATATGTAGATGAGTTCTCCCATGCTTATATGATCATTGAGCATTAGCATTGATATTGCACTAAGTTTTGCTGCTAGATTGAGAGGTGATAAATTGTATGATTTAAATTGCGAGAGATAATTACGTTCATAATTGTCATGCATTTTTGTCACATGGTAATCATATCAAACCGGGCCCTGACCCGTCTATATTTATTTGTTTTGCATGCAACTCTTTTTCTGTTCAGGTGCTCTACCGCAAGGGCACCCGTATTGACCTTTCCATTCCTATTTTCATGGAGCTATAGAAGTTTGCGGATGTTGTAGGATATTTGTTAGAGACGCTTCTCCCCACTGTACTCTAGTTATGTTCAGTTTATTTATTCGGGCGTGTTGTCCATGCTTTGTATTCATTTATTATAATGTGATATTTAAATTTTAGTACTCGGTGTAACTATTTGTATTGGTGTGTTAACCGACAGTTTATTCGGTTATTATTTATTATATTGTCTTTCCTTTATCCGTTGATTTTTGGTATCCACCATTTTTGTAAATTGGATTGTCTAAGCGCTTTTCTTTTACTAACAAATTTTAATTTGACAGTCCGTTTTCTAAAATGATTGGTGGTTATCTCGTACTATTACTTTAATCGACAGTGATCATGAGAATGGACGATCTATGATTCCTGTGATTATTAGAGTATTGGACTGGCCACCTATTATTTTAGTAGGAGGGTTGTCATAGATGGTATTAGAGCCTCAGGTTCTAGTGTCCTTAGAAATTTATGCGGATGTATTACGCCTTCTGTATTTTTTTTATTTGATATAGAGCCTTAAGATTAAAACGTTGATTTCCTCTTGCAAGGTTTCGCTCTCCTGCCGTAGGGTAGGAACTTAGAAAATCTTTTGCACTCTCATTTGAGATCCGTATGTCGACTGAGGAAGGGTGTCCGAGAAGGCCGTTATGAAGGCGTCATGAGACGGGATTATTAAGAACTGTAAGTTGTAGTCGGGGATGAGGGCCGCTTTGAAGGTCTCTCCTTTCGTAGCATTATCTAATATTGCTACCGCGACTACTAAGTACAACATATATAGTTTTCCCCAGTACCACTGCCAGAGAGAGTGGTACTAAGTTTGTAATTCCTAGCAACGTTACGTGGAAGTTGAAAAGTCCTTGATAAGGACCACAGGTTGTAGTTAAGTCAGATGGAGGAAGTGTAATCTCGTTCAGTGGAAATATAAGGCCCAGGAGATTTGGCCTAGAGAGGGGTATAAAAATTCCCAGACATGAAAGATTAAGGAAAATCTTTCGCCCGTTGGAGTAAGGTTGAAGTGGCAGGAATGGTAGTCACCATATTTTGGGGGAGTAGGAGGTTTTGCCCATAGAGAAACCCATTAGATATTTTGAGCAGCGAGTTTCTCTAGGATAACAAAAATGACGAGAAAGTAGATTTTCAAATATTCACACGAGGTTCGTTTAAAGGCCAACCGTGAATAAAGAGTGGTACGGTTAAGGAAACCGTACACCAAAATAAGGTAAGTGCAAGGAAGAAACATCCCTTCAGTGTAATGATAGGCTCACGAATAAGTGTTACTAACACTTTCGGAGAAGTACTGTTCATGAAACCCCATTAGTGGGCATCCACCCGGGGAAGACTCATTAAACTAAGGCAGGGGAGGATGATGGCCTGTTCTCTTTTGTTGAGAAGGTTAAGGGAACTACGCGAGTAATCGTCAGGTAGCTAGAGATGGAGAAATGGTTCTGACGTGGAATGTAGACCCACGCATTTTGGTCTTATCGATTGAAGAACAAGGGAAAGAATAGGATGCCTAGTCGGGACATTAAGGGAAGTAGTTTTGTTTGGGATAAGACTAGAGTACGGTGTCTGAGGACCATTGGTAGTGGCCAAAGAAATCGGCAAGAGTGCTGGTGGGAGTTCCACCTTAGTTAAGGGTGGTGCATTATGTATGATAAGATGGAGTAGTATAGTATTAACCCTAGATTCGGGTGTGTAAATCGGGCTTGTGGTATTATCAATATTATTATAGTAAGTGTATCTATATGACTTCCGTGGTAGGGAGGTTCTATATTTTTCCTTCACTCATTATAAGGAGAGTGACGATATTTTAAAAGTATAAGTGTGGTATGTGCTACTCGTATTATATGTATTATACGGGTGGAAATATTCTTGTTTGGTTGGAGCGATAGCAAGCGAATAAATTACGAGGGTATCGTACTTGTAGTTCCCAAATGAAACTTGTTATTCTATAATACCTCACCTGGATACATGATTGAGAATTTATAGAGGTGGTTTAAGGTATGTAAGAATTTTCTTTTTATTCTATTTCATTCATTTTTCATGTATGATGTTGCCTTATCTCCACGACCAATAAAGTTAAGTAGTAATGCATTGGAGGGGTTCCTTGTTTGGATTTCTCTTTGCGAGATGCTCCACGCGTGAACCTTAACAACGTTGGAAGTGGAGAGATGTTGTATTTTTTTTCTTTCTTTCTTTCTTTTCTTTCTTTCAATTGGTAGAGTGCTGGGTTGGAAGGTTTAGCCGAGAATCACGTGATTGAGGTGTGATATAGAAGCACTGTGAATAGTTCTCTCCTCTGATCGATGCGAGGGAGACCTAGATAAGAAAGTCGAATTGAGACTTATGGTTATGCAGCCATTTAAAATATATATGTATGCATATCGGGATGAAGTATTTGTGAGACTTTATAGAAAGTAAACGTCTGATTAGATGAAATTTTCAATTATCTGAAATGGTAAGACATAGGAGTAAAATCATATTAGTAGGGTTACCAGTTAGAATTTTAGCAATACCGATAATGTGTCTTAGACCGTTATCTTGATGATCGACGATGCGAGGTAGTAGTGTAACGGGAGGGTTCCTTGTTTAGATTTCGCTTTGTGAGACGTCCCACGCATGAAACCGAGCGAATGTTGGAAGTCGGGAAATGTCTTGGACACTAAAGATATAATTAGGATAATACTTATATGACTTGATTAGAATATATATCGACCTTAGGATTATTAGGACGTAAGGCCCTTAGGGCATGTGATGTTGTTTTAGGAAGGCGGTAGGGAGTTGACCACGAATAGGTTTGTGGGTTAACTTTAAGAGGGTTTAGGTCCCTAGAAATAAGAATTAAAGATCTCGAATGATTTGGGTTGTTAGGCCAAGGTGATGCCTCTCTTAGATAGAGCGTTACGCTGGTAACCTAACTATCGGGGAGTTAAAAGGATGAGTTGACTTTTACTCTTACACTCGTGTTGTTAAGATCGAGAGTGGATTTAACGAACGAGTCTCTACCAGGAACGGGAAGTATTAATACTGGAACATGGACCTATTGTTTATGAGTCTCACAAACATAAAACTCGTGAGAAGTATTATCCCCCACTTGATTTAGAGTTCGTAGCAGTAGTATTCGCCTTAATGAAATAGAGGCACTACTTCCTGGGCAGGAAATTTAGTCTTTTCATGAGCAACAAGTTATTGCAATATGTTGTTGGGGCGGTAGAGTTGGTGTTTAAAGTTCCTAAAGGACTGTCAATTGGATATTCCCTTTCGCTCAGTAAATGCAAATGGGGTAGTAGATGCGCCGAGTAGAAAACCCGTCAGAGAGATTAGTGAAGGCATGGAAAGCCAAGTAGAACGAGCCTAGCTAGGTGGACTTTGTAGCAAGAGCATTCATATCCGTGATTGACCATTTCACCTACTAGTGTGAAAATACTAGTGGTGGAACGAGGAAGGGTATATCTGTGGACATTTTCATTAAATTATCGGCAGTGAATTGGTCATGATCCAATTTGAGCAAAATTGTTGATCGTTTGACCAAATTGTTGCTTTTCCGGCCAATGTGGGCGGAATTTTTATGGAGGGGTACGCCTAGCTCTTTATGGTGGAATTATGAAATGGTATAAGGTGCCTATCAAATAATGATGGACCGAGACTAAAATTTTGTGATGAAGTTTTGGTAAAGTTTCCAGAAAGAAATGGGAACCGTATGGATATGGGGTATCTCCTACCACCCGAAAGTGGATGAATAAATGGAGAAAGTTAACCAAATGTTGGAGGGCATACCTTGAATGGGTGTGTTCGACTTAAACAGAGGATGGGAGCAGTGGATTTTATGGGTTGAAATTTTGTACAATAATTCGTATCATTTTTCTTTAAGGATGGCACCGTCTGTGGCCTGGTGCAGCCGGCTGAGGGATTCGCCTACTCGTTGGATGGAACCAGCGGACAATATATTCCTTGGACTTGGAGTGGTCCAGGAATATTTCTCTAAGGATTGGGCCCATTGAGCCGCATACTTTGAAGGGCTACGCCAATGCGAATAGAAGTTGAGTAGTGTTGGGGTTAGGTGATTAAGTTTTAGTGCAGTTATTCCCTAGGAAGGGTGTAATATGTTTTGGGAAGAAAGGCAATTTGTGCCGAGATATGTAGGTACCTTCTTCCATCATAGAAAGGTAGGACCGAGAGTTCATAAGGAACGATTTAGTTATATGTTAGAGAACAAGAATGTAGACTAAGATCGAAAGTGATGACCTTAGTCCGAGTCCAATGGGGACGCCGCACTGTCGAGGGGTTTTCTAATGATGATATAACGATAGTTCAGAATAGTACACCCTTTCTATGATTATAGGGTACGCCTGAATTTTGAGGGTCAAATTCCCTTCTAAGGGGGGGAGTATGTAATTACCCAGACGTTTGAGTGACTATTTTATATTATTTTGCCTGATGGGATAATTTTATAAAATAAAGGAAGTTCGAGTAAATATTATTTTTCGTGATATTAAGGGATAATATTTTCTAGGTTTTGCTTATTTACCGTTATGAGAAGGTAAATAGCATTATATTGTGTTTTATTGCGCCGTTGTATGTTAAACGACGGTTATGACTTATATTTAAGTTTGAGCATAATTAATGAAATAATATGACGTGGGAACATAAAAATATTGTACGTTACTCAGAATGCCAAAATAGGGGGTGCAGTTAGTTTTGGAATTGTTGAGATAGTCAAAATAAGTGCCAAGTTGTATTTTTGAGTTTTGGGCACTTTTGACCGGTTATGACTCAATTATGTAGTTATGAGTCATTTTAATGGTGTATTAACAATTAAATGAGGGGAATTAATGTTTAAGAACCGTATAAGTCTCCCAACCCCTTTTATTTCTCTCATTTTATGTTATAAGCCTTGAGAGAGAGAGAGAGAGAGAGAGAGAGAGAGAGAGAGAGAGAGAAGAAAGAGTTGGGAGAAATGGAGAAAAGAGAGAGAAAATGAAGATTTGAGGTTGGAATCCGTTGCTACCGGAGGAGAATCCGAGAATACAAACTTGAGGCAAGTTTCTTACTTGCTAGATATTGATTTAATGTGATGATTTTCATGTATGGTTATGTTTTGGAAGATTTAAACCATTTTTGGGTTTTGGGAGTTTTTGGTGTTTAATCCCTTAATCCTTGATTTAATTTGGTTTGAGGAGAAAATATTAGTTAGTTATAAGGTAGAAATGATGTAGTAGAATTATTTGTTGTTGATGTTGGAAGAAATAGAAGATTTGAGGTTTTGGGAAAATTAGGGTTCTTAAACCCGTAGCCCAAATTGGGCAAACTGCAGGGCCGAATCGATTCGGCCTTAGGGCGAATCGATTCGGATAAAGGGAAGGATACAGGTCTGGTAAACCGAATCGATTTGGGTTGGGGACGAATCGATTCGGCTGAGGAAGAATGTGGATTTTTCTCACCGAATCGATTCACTTTTGGGCGAATCGATTCCCAACCAGGGGTGAATCGATTCGTCCCTAGGGTGAATCGATTCGGATGCCCTATTTTTGTGAGATTTTTCTAGTTTTTTTTTTAGCCTTTTCTTTTAGGTTCCAAGTTTAGGAACCTTCCTTTGGGAAGTAATGAGGAGTTTTAGAGGTTGGTGTTGGGTAGGCAATTATCCTAGGCTAGTATGGGAATAATTGGGCTTACCCTGAGGGGTATTTTATAGAGGTTAATCGCTCGTGTGATATAAGATGTTAACCAAAAATCTATCGAACATAAAATGAATATGTTCGGGACTCTTGGTAGACTATTATTGATGGAGATTCGCTTTGATGATTTATGGTATTGCTTTGGACTCTTGGAGACTAGTGTGAGGATATTGGCACTTCGGGTCTTAGGTCATTAATAAAATATGACTTTAAGAATAAGAAATGCCTATTCTAAAATTGGTATTTCATCATTGAAAAGAAATGGTTTTGAGTATGTAAAAGTGAATGATTTCAAAGTGGAAAAATCATCTTCATAAATAATAATTTATGTGAACGCACCTCTCTAAATCGCTATCAGAAGTAAAGTTGTGCGCGTAAGGTGAAGTCCCCTGGCTAATGAATGCAGGGGGAATATAGTCCTAGGCCATATGAGTGATTATTGTATGTTTTTTTACGATGGTGAGGTAATTCTGGGTGTGGTTATGACTCTTCCACAGGCATA
The DNA here is from genome assembly GCA_949130495.1 of Sambucus nigra. Taxonomy (NCBI): domain Eukaryota; kingdom Viridiplantae; phylum Streptophyta; class Magnoliopsida; order Dipsacales; family Adoxaceae; genus Sambucus; species Sambucus nigra. Next base: position 341,582,026 of record OX422207.1, on the reverse strand, counting down.
TGGCTGCTTCCCGACGTCTTGCGTTGTAGGATCCCAGGTTGTCTTGATGATATGCTCTGGAAGATGATAGCCATTTAGGTGCGCGCACAGTGGGGAAACCCGAACGGGCGGTCTTAGATACGTTATATGATATGAAATATAACTATTTATAATAATGTGGGACATTATTGATGTTAAAGAATTTTATAATAATAAAATGGCTTTAAATACATTTCTTGGATGGAAGAAAGTAAATGGGAAGTTATCATACGAAAAAGCATTTTTATGATAATAAAACTTTCTTTAAAAATATATTTCCTGGATGGAAGAAGGGAAATGAAATTGGAAAAGAAAGTTTTGAAATGAAATTTAATTGGTAAACATTTGATAAAATGAATTGCCATATATGTGTTTCCTAAAGAGAAAAAAGAATTATGCATGTAATATTGAGAATAGTTGATTTGATGTCTCCTTGAGTATATTTAGATGAGTTCTCCCATGCTTATATGATCATTGAGAATTAGCATTGATATTGCGCTAAGTTTTGCTGCTAGATTGAGAGGTGAGAAATTGTATGATTTAAATTGCGAGAGGTAATTACGTTCATAACTGTCATGCATTTTAGTCACATGGTAATCATATCAAATCTAGGCGTGACCCATATATATTGCTTTATTTTGCGTGCAACTCTTTGTCCGTTCAGGTGCTCTACCGCAAGGACACCCGTATTGACCTTTCCATTCCTGTTGTCATGGAGCTATAGAATTTTGCAGATGTTTAAGGATATTTGTTAGAGACGCTTATCCCCATTGTACTCTAGTTATGTTCAGTTTATTTATTCGACCGTGTTGCCCATGCTTTGTATTCATTTATTATAATGTGATATTTAAATTGTAATACTCGGTGTAACTATTTGTATTGCTCTGTTAACCGACAACTTATTCAGTTATTATTTATTATATTGTCTTTCCTTTATCCGTTGATTTTTGGTATCCACCGTTTTGTCAAATTGGATTGTCTAAGTGTTTTTCTTTTACTTACAAAATTTTAATTTGACAGTCCGTTTTCTAGAATGATTGGTGGTTATCTCGTACTATAACTTTAATCGACAGTGATGCTGAGAATGGACCATCTATGATTCCTGTGATTATTAGAGTATTGGGATGGCCACCTATTATTTTAGTAGGCGGGTTGTCACACACCAATATTACGTGGATAAGGAAGACCGTCTTAACAGGACCATACCTTTGATAAGGCGTTCCTTGATGATAATCCTTCTATTTCTCTTCACAATGACAAGAATGTTCATTTCTCAGTTCTCATCATGTTTTGGTGTCACTTGTGATTGTTTACTTCTTCATTAATGACATTCATGTTTACTTCTGCTGCTGTTGCTAACTTGCTAGTTATTAATACTATTTTTAAGACTTTTTGGTAGTGTATGGTTTAAAATGAAATTATTTGTGCCGTTAAAGGATTGAGGCTCTTGAGATACTTATATTTTATTGAATTTTGGTTGGGGGTAATTAATGTTTACATTGTTGTCGTAATGTATTTGGGAGTGAGGCCGTGGGCAGACAATATGCATGTTTTTCATAATATATATTACCATCAATTGAGCACAACATGTCTAGAAGTAACTTCATAACATGTCTACATTTTTAATTGAATTAATATACATGTTTAGAAGAAAAATTGATATACCAGTAATTTCTTTCTTTTCATTCTTTCTTTCTTTCATTTCATTGCATTATTTTCTTTTAATTCCGCAAGCTCACGCGTACTTCAAAAGAGGTATGCTCTTCTTCACTTTCATTGTGTGTCCATAGAGGATACAGGACCTTAAAGCGAGGGGTATATTAGCTGCTATATTAGCTGTATAGCTGCATATTGTTCAGTTTAAGTTTCGTTGTTTACTTATAAATTTGTTCAGTTTAAGTTTCGTTTTACTTTTAAGTTTGAATTAGATCTTCCATTATATAAGGTGAATCAATGGATTTCTCATCGTTCATACTAGATTTCCCGCTCCATGAAACATCATTAAGGATATGTGTACATTCTACACCTAAAGTCAATGAGTTCATGCCATTCTTTCTATATTTTTGCAGTCCTTCCCCACTTTTCTCTCACCATGTACAACAGACAAATATTGGAGTGTGCTATTTTGAGTTAAAATCTCTGTGTGCCTTCAGGATTTCTTTCTAATGTTAGCAGGTACTCAACTGCCACAGTGAGTAGAAGCTATGGGGATTATTCAGCGAATTCAGTCAATGGTGCCACAGAGAATAGAACGATAACAAGTGCTTCGAGTGTTATAAATTCTTCCTTGATCAATAGTCCGCTAGCAGGTTCCACAAGAAGGTGTAATACTTCTTCCAAGAGCAGGTCTACCATGGAGAACAAACTCTTCTGCCATGATCAACAACACCCAAATAGGTAATTCAAGCATGTGTAATACTATTGTGTTATGTTAACCGAACACACATTTAATTTGTTTACAATTATTTGTGTAATATACAAAAGTTGGACTCTAATAATACATGAATTAATATTTAAAATAGTATGTTTAAAAGAAATGTCATAACTTTTTAACCGTAAATCAGAATGAGGCTATTGTGACGCCATTAGATTTGTATCGCCCGTGCCTAGCTGAGCATATTTCGGACTATTTTTGACGATGTTCAAGGGGTCAAATTGACTTTAAAATTAGCAGTTCTGTTTGCGTGTGTACGAGGTTCATTTAGTTTTGTTTTTGTTTGCAGCTGTCAAAATCAACAGTTTTGTACGAGGTTCTTCCATCGATAATCGCGTGGGCTAGGCACAATGAAGAAATTTGATGATGGAAGTGATCAGAAGGCAATATCATGAGAAAAACCTGCCCTTAGGGCTGCTTGCGTGTGGGTTATTGGTTGAATAATTCCATCAGGATCTCTCAAATTTTCAATTCTAAGGATATCCCAATGGACAAGACTACAAATTTAAAGCCTGGAAGGTAAGCAACACCAAGACTACCTCTTAGATGCCATTGATTATGTAATTTGTAAATTGACATTTTCCTTTTCCATATTCCTCTACCAGAGCACTTATTCGGAGGACAATAGAGTTTTTCAATATAACATTCTACTTTGAATAGGAGTTTCACAGTTTAACTGGAGAATTTTTTCAAAATACTATAGAAAACTAGACACGAAGTTCATAAAATATAAATTCCATAAATCATTTGTCACAAATACTTTTTTTGCAGTTTAATTGCATAAAATTATGCTAGAACATAAAGGAATTTGTTTTGTTTTGCCGAGGCTTGATTTGCTCATACTGATTAGCTCTGTATGTGCCTTTTTATAGTTGCATTTGCCTTAATTTCAAATATGAGAAACATATGATTAATCTCAAAGAGAAACCAAAAAATAATTGTTGATGGTTATCTCTTCTCAAACTCATATTTCTTCTAATTTATGTGTGTTGGCATCGTTGAAAATGTAGATGATGTATGATATGTCATCTGCCAATAGGTAGATAATGTATGATTTTTCTTCTAAGTATGATTATCTTTTATTCCCTTTATTTCCAACTGGACTATATATTAGGTGTTTAACTAATTTTTCTTTTGTAGGTTTACATTATCAGGGTCAATGATTCTGACAAGGACAACAATCTTGAGGCTATGGATTCTTAGATGCTTGGGGCTAAATGGAGTCAATCCAGGTAGTTGTACTACACTCACTCCTTTAAAATTAGACCAAATGGAAGTTGTGACTTAATTTTTTGTGTGTCATCCATTGAGGTTCAATGCTCCATCTATTCAAGTCCATTCTAAATTCATAAAGTATTTATTTTCTTTTTTCTCAAACGGTTTAACTTCTAAACAAGGATTATTAGAGTAATATATTCACCATTAATGTTGGATATACAATAGAAAACCATGGCTAGTTGATCCGAATAACATGTCCACGGCTAGCTCAAAATTTATCAAACTAAACGGACATAGAATTGAGAGAGAAAATCAGTACTGATTATCCATTTTTTTCCTAATGTTGGTGACTTGGCATTACCCCTTACATGTATATTATATTTTGTCTTCTGTCGTGGATACAAAATTAGCATATAAAATCGCATATACATTATATAAAATCGCATTACCCCTTACATGCACATCTAAACGTGCCAAACTCTTTCTTAAGTTAGTTCTGGGTGTTATTAAAAGATCACACCATGTGCAGGGTTTTATATATGTATGAATAAAGAACATTGTACTTTATTCATCATTCCATTTTTTCATACATGTATAACACATCCTCATTTTTATTTTTCATTTAGTCTTTATCTTTGTAAATAACAGGTCTCAAACCTCGGTTCTTTATCCACAACTTGTGTTGATGTTATCATCTTTGTTGCGATGCGTTGCGCTGATGTTCTACTCTTTTCTTCTCATCTTCATTATTTCAATCAGGTTTACGATAATGTGTTAATTCCATATACTCTCCTGATCTTCAATCTTGCCAAATGATAAGAATTAATTACTCTTTTTTGTTTGCCTGTTTTATAGGTTGGAACTCATTAGAAGTTCAATGGTTGTGCATGTAGAGGTGAACTAGTGATGCTTGAAGAGATGATCGCAGACTTTGATATAAATTTCGTAAGTATTGACATGAATTTCATATTGACATTAATTGAGATAAAATTCAAATTTCCTAATATATTAAGATGAATTTCATATGTATTTACATGAATTTTCTATTAATGGACTTTGATCCATTAATTTTTAGTGGGCTTATTGTCTAGATGTGTGTTTTGGTTGTATTATTTTTGCCATGTTGATTTTATATTATTATTGAATTTTTGTTATTCTAAAACAGGTAAAAGAAATAGTGAAAATGTTGCTGATTTTTTGGGGGTAATATAATTTATAATTTTTTTTCTTTGAACTAAAAAATTAGCACTGTTCAAAATCGTGTCAAAAGTGTATCGAATTTTGGCAGGCTTTTGAACTGGGCCAAAAGAGTACCAAAATGTACCTAATCTGGCACAATTCAAAAGTGTACCAAAAGTGTGCCAGAAACATCAAATTCTGGCACGGTTTAAAAGTGTGGGAAAAGTGTTCCTATTTGGCCAAATCTGGCACACTTTTAAACCGTGCCAGAAAAAAGTGGCCATTTTAGAACACCTGATTTTAAACCGTGTCAGATTTCTGTTTTTAGTGTAGTGTGTGGACACAAAAATGTTATGATTAAAAAGCTCTTTTAACTCTTTGGTAAAAACCCTTTAAACTTCAATGGTTAAAATACAGTCACAAAAAAGTAATAGTTTAAGTTGGTGTGATGATTAATATACAACAGATTAAAATATAGATATAATGATACGATGAGAAGTGAGAATGAACATAATATTTTTTAATAAGGAACCCATCGTATTGGTAAACACCATGTCTTTTAGTTCCAAGACTACTCAAACCACGAGTTGACGATAACAATGGTTTTGGTACAAATTACAGTTTACAAATGCAAATGAACTAGTACTCTCAATACACCTAGTTCCAAGGTAAAACGAAACAACCCCCCAAACCATAGAATCAGACCAAACAAAATATTTGTAAAGTAGAACAACACAACTTCACAATCAAAGCTAGAGTATACACTGAAGAGGTTACAAAAACAAGTTTAATAAGTTTGAAATTCATAAATGATTGGTAAAACAATTGAAAGGTAAGAACATAAATGAGTTGTGTTATAATTTGGTTTTTCAAACTTGTGAAAAATAGTTTGTGTGAGATCACAAATAAAACAAAACCGAAATTTTTTTGAGTATATATATGTTTAGTACAACATGGTTTGGTTTAAACGAGATCTATTAAGAACAATGTGTGTGTGTGTGTGTGTGTGTGTGTGTGTGTGTGTGTGTGTGTGTGTGTGTGTATTAATATATGTTTTCAAAACTAGGGTTTGTAACAAAATTAAAAAAACATTTTAAGACATTCAAAAACCCAAATCACAAAAGAAAACACAATGTATGGTTTTACATGCAAAATAAGTTCTTTAGAAAATATACCCACAACGATATGAAAAACAAATCATGGGTTCATAATAGAACCAGCTTCACAACAAAAGCAACAAGCTTCATACATCTCAACTCTACAACCCAGAAAAATCCCAACCTCTAAAATTCATCAGTAGATAAACACTCGTCGTCACAAAATATATGTATGGTAGAAATTGTAGGATTAAAGTATTTAGAAAAGATCTCTCAAAACAGGTAAGACATTAAAAAAAATTTAGACAGAGAAAGTTTTGAATAAATTTCGATAGAGCTTTGCTTAAGTTTTAAAAAAAAATCTCTCATAAAAAATGATATGAGATCTCTATTTATAGAGATGGTGGAATGCCTTAGGCGAGATTGTAAATACCCAAATAATAAAGACAAACCAGTAATCAACCACAATCATTTAAGGGTCAAAAGGCAATGATCAATAGCCAATAGGTAGGGTCACATGCATAAAACACCATCATACAGAAAGTAGCAAAAGAGTCATTTAAATAAGAGTTTAGCTTTGCAGGTCTATAGCTAGCAGACAATCACAGAGCTCACGCATGATGAAATCACGTGGGCTACACTCTCAACTGTGATTATTCCAAACCAATAACCATGGTCACTAATATAAACTTTACCGTTTTGTTTTCTATGATTTATTTTAAGAAACAAATTTTTAATTTTTTTTCATTAAATACTTAAAACATAATTAATAAAACCCACAAAATTTATAAAAACATAGGTAATTTAAATTTTAAATTCTAGAAAATTATAAAACCAAGAAAATATAATATAAAAACATTTAAGTATTATATATATATATATATATATATTACACAAATTCAATTTAGGGCATTATAAATTAGTAAAATTGATTTTAAATTTCTTAAAAACTCTTTTGAGGAATATATTTAGAGTGTCCCATAAAACCTAGGGTATTTAGGACCGTGGTTATAAAATTGACCTAACAAAATATGAGGGCCAAGATAATGTACTTTCATATCCATCCAAACCTTTAGGGTCCATGGAAGATTCATGTTATGATAGAAATAGAGGCATATTCCTTAGGCTTCTCAGGGTTTCCCTTATTATTCTAACTCTCCCCACATAATCTAGGGGCCTCGATAAAAAGGCCAACAACATAATCCTTTAGAAATAACCTCCCGACCTTCATCTTACACGCATCAAAGACATAGATGTAATTATGGAAAATGTACTTCTTAAACGGCTCAGGCTTAAGATAGGAATATACATTCCTCTTAAGAGTAGAGTGGATTTCTTCCCGGAGAGAAAAATAAAGAAGGTAAACACTAGAATGTTCTTTTTTAATAACCTATCCCTTGGAGGTCAATTCCTCCTTCGTAATATTAATTTTTGGGACAAACTATGTTAAAATATAAACTTCACCATCGGTTTGAAGAAGTTTTGTATGTTATCCTTGGACCTCATCCTTGTGTCCCAAAAGAGTCTTTGCTATCTCAAAAATATTAATATGGCCCAAGGCGTGAAGTTTCTCTACCTTCGTCAAGGAGTTTGTTCTAGCGTCTGGTAGGGAAACACTATCCCTAAGATTCTTAGTATCCAGAAGTTTATCTTTCTCTAGAAAAATATGAAAATACCTTAGATATTCCTTATCCTTTCTAAGGATGTCTGCCTCTACCCTCATATTATTACTGGTCTGATCCAAATCCGTTTGGATAAGGGTATATCCCGCTTCCATGTCAATGGACTTATTCCACCTTTTACTATCATCAAGGGAGTTAGCTATTAGAGCCTCAGTCAGGTATTCACACTACAAGAACAAAAGAAGATGTAAGAAAAAGTTCACATAATGTAAAAGAACTCAAAGAAAACTAGAGTAACTCTAAAGATACGTTCCCTAGTAGGTGAATTACCTTTGTAATTTTAACATAGGTCCCCCTGGTCCTCAATTTATCCACAACATCAGGGCATATAGTCTTGATACTTAAAAGAAGGAAATCCACCATGGAATCATAAGAGTATATTTCTTAAATAGATGGATGTCGAGAATACCACTCTTCATTATTTAACCCCTCTTAATGGCCATATGTCTCAGCACCCCTCTTTGGGTCTTTCCCCTCTTCGAAAAAGATCACATTCTCTTTTCCTTTTCTCTTTGAGACTATGGGATACAAGTCCCTTATAATAGAAAAAAGCAGTAGGCTTCCCCAGGGGTTCCACCTTCCCCCAATGATGCTTTCATTAATGATGATACGAGAAATTGTACACAAGTAGACCTCATATCAACAAGTTAAGTGTAAAGTATAATAAACAGGTAAAATTATAAAAAGAGAGAGAAGACATGCAATATAGAGTGGTTCAGCCTCTAAAATAGGCCTACGTCCACTATGTTGCTCCATTCTCACTATGTGTGTTGCATAGTACAATATAATCAGGCCTAAAGAGGCGTATAAGTATGAGAATAAAGGAGATTACATGATAACGATGATTTCGGGTTGTCGGAGCTATGGTTTAGGTGTCTTGAGTAAAAGTTCTCGGTGAGAGAGAGAGAGAGAGAGATCAGCTCTGAGCATGTGACGATTATCAAGTCCCCAGTACTATAATAGAGATGGATGCAACCTTCAAGGTAAGTATATATAAGTGTTGCAACAAACGAGGCTACAGCCAAAGGTACCGCGCCCTGTACTTGGTAGGGCCACGGCATGTATATAAGGCCAAATGATAAGTGTCGAGCCCTGTACTTGGTAGGGACGCACCCTGTACTGAGTAGGGTCACGGCCTATAAGCTTATGTACATGCCTGAGTAACTTATGTGGCAGGGTACTATATTTGTACTATCAATAAGCCCCAAGGTCGCAGTGACAAGAGATTTCGATTGGGGCTGCAGCTTAGTTCAGTCTTCTTAGGTGCCGCGGTACTTTGAAGGCGACACTTCATCTTCCCGCGCCCTCTTATATAAATTATTTTGACCGTGGACTTCATTAAGTTTTCCAAATCTTTGAGATCATATCAACGGCAAAACATTGTCCATAATTCATCTTGGGTTTTCCAACGACCTCCCCAGCCAGTGTGTGGTGGTTCTATGACTCTTCAAGGTGGTTTGAGGTTGATTATTGCTGGTTTCTCCATCTCCAGGTAATTTCCCAACCATTTTCCATCCTCTTTGAGTATCTGCTTTGATTTTCATTCCAAACCTCCATCTGATCATTAGGAATTCTACATTACAAATCATGATAACCGAACTGAATATGTTTATATTAAAGTAATTTCTCTTGATCCATGAGTTCGACCCTCATATGATAGGAATATGGTTCACAAATTGAACATCTAAACTGTGATAAACAACTCATATTACAATCGTGTTTGCATTTTCTTCAGTACAACTTTCTGAATGTTCCAATTGTAAAGATCGTTGAATTTGTTCCTTGTGTTCTTAGGAGAGACCCTTTATATTCTAGGTCTTGAATTTTTTGAGAGAGAAGTTTCACTTTGTAGAGCCTTTGATCTTTGAATTTACAAAAATTGAAAGTTAACCTGTTTGAACTAGTAGTCGCGGCACTGTAAAACCACTTAGTAATTTAGGTTATGGCTGCAGCAGGGAGACTTTGATGGTAATACCTTAGGTTTAGATTCCGCGTCATTTAAGCCCATAGGCTGATGCATACGGCCTTAGGTTCTCAGATTAAAATCTACGGTGTTTTAGCCCATTTGTAACTACGGTAAGGGAATAACACTAAATCAATATGTCGCGGCGATAATTGTCTTTTAGGGCCCTGAAACCCCCACACGGGGTGTATTTAGACAATATCATTGATCATCTGTTCACTTTGAAAAATGCGTTACTAAAGCCGTTTATTGAAAATAAACTATTTAAGTAACTCCGAGTTATTTTTTGAAGAAACTACTTTCTTAAATCAAAAAGGATTAATCACAAGAAGTGTTTAATAAAACAGTATGTACGAGCTCTTATTCAAGATTTGGGTAACAAGTTTAAAAGATAGTTTAAACAAGTTTTAAATATAGCTCAACCAAGACTGAGATGAGAAAATGTAGAAAGATTCTGTTCACAATTTTTTACGCGGTAAAACCTCACCAATTGAGGAAACATCCACGACTCCCTCTACGGAGTAAAATGAAAAATCCACTAAAACAATTTATGAGTTACAAACTATATAATTATCATGCAAACAACTCAGACCTATATAAGTTTAGGAATGTACCATCTAGTGTCCTTATAACTTCTCTGCAGTTCTGATTGTAGATGTAGTTCTCTCAGTTTGTCAACTTCTGATTTGTTCTAGCACTTTACGTCGACTTATGATTACAAGATCTTATTACCAACACTTTTCGTGTTGTAGGGTGTAAGTATTTGTGGAGGTGCTTTTTAACACATGCATGCACACACACACATTTATTAAGTACAAACAGTCCTAACAAATTACAGTTACACTATATGCTGTGATCTTTTCTTTTCTTTCTTCTTACAAAACTTGGAACTTATTTGACCTTTCAATTAATCCCAGAATCCACGGATACCTTGCTGGGAAGACAGACAAGGTCTTAATCAATCTCAAAATTTAGAGAAACTTTTCGAGATTGAAAACCTCCAAGTGAGATTCCAAACTAGGTCAAAGGTTTAGTTTTACAAGAACAAGAAACAAAAAGCATTTATTGTTGATTTCAAAGTAAGAAAATGTTTTAGAGGAAATAATCAACAATATATTTCTCAAGATGAGAAATAAAGAATAAAACTAAGTGTAATGTAACATGAATAACTCAGATATGAGATTTATATGAAATCAGAAACTAGATCTAAGTAAAAGTCTAAGCTGGAAACAAGATCTCACGAACACAAGGTTACAACAACAAAAATAACTCAACTCAAACTCTCAAACACTCAAGAACACTCAGGGTAGTGTTTTTGGATATGGTGTTTGGGTTAGGTTTGAAGAGGATTTAGACGAATGAAGTTAGGGTTTCTAACTTTCTTTCTCTCTCTGGTTTCTCTCTTCTCTCTTCTCTCTCTATTCTCAAAGGAAATGAAATGGCAAAAGTCTTCGAAGTGTGAGGGAAGGGTCATTTTTATAGTGGGAGGAGAAGGTTCAAGATATCTGATCAAAATCAACGGCTGAGATCGAGTCAATTTAAATTGACTTGAATCTAAGGGCTCACACAAGGCGATGCTTAAACGAACGCTGATTGGCTTAAAAAGTTACATGGGGATTCATCAAGGCAACATGAAGACCATTGATAAGAAATGATCCAAGGGATGATAACACACGCGTCTATTGTCTCAGTAAAGAAACACACTTCCAACCAATCAGAGGCAAACAGATGTTGGCCAGTTAAGGAAAATAGAACGCGCGTCCAAACTAATTACAAAGTATACCCTGAAGTCTCTGCCGATTTTGGATTCTACCCAAGGTAACATTAGGCCATAATACACAACAAATAATATAAAGATATTGACCCCAAAACTTTTAAATCAAGTTTTAATTATTAAAACATTGTTTAAAAATATCCCAAAAAATAAAAAAAAATCAAACTTAGGGATTTAAACACACTCAACACATGTACACACATTATAATGCAATATGACATGCATGAATTGAATTCTAAGTGTGTGAGTGTTGGCAATAGTCTCTTCATCACTACAAGAAAGAGAGATGAATAGGCGTAGCAATTTCTGAGGCTCTTTGGTTTCTAGGATGGACATAATTTTGTCACAATTTCCAAACTAGATGAGCACTTATACAATATAGACTCAAGTGAGTCAAAGGTATAAGGGCTTCAATCTCCCCCTTTGGAAATATGAGAAAAAATCTCCTTTGAGTCAACTAGGACTCGTAGGGCAACAAAAATAAGAAAAACTTAGTCCTATCAAAATTATATCTACCCAAATCCTAGAAATCAAAAAGTACATAACTCAACTATTTATAATTTAATACCCTAAAGCATCAGTTGAGAATGACTGTACAAAAAGGAATACCTGCAATGAATCAATAAGATCAAGCTGTTTAGTATATGCAATAGATTGATAGACTCAAATTTCTCCCCCATTTTGTCTCAAATGGACAAAGGGAAAAACTTGGACAAGCAGCAAAGGTATTACTCAGCACAAACCATACCAATAGATTTATATACTTGAGCAGTAGTAATGTGTTTGTCAAAATGTTTGACAAATAAAGTTTGGTCATTTCCACCTCTTTTGAAACCTTTATCCAAAAGAAAACTGGAAAGACGCTCATACCAAGCTCTAGGAGCTTGTTTAAGGCCATATAAAGCCTTTTTCAGACGAAATACATGATTTGGATAGTTAGGGTCAATGAACCCTTTAGGTTGTTCTACATAGGTTTCCTCAACCAGCATTCCATTAAGGAACGCAGATTTGACATCCATTTGATATAATGTAAAACGCATGTGACAAGCTATAGTGAAAAGCAGACGAACTGATCCTAAACGAGTAACAGGGGCAAAGGTCTCGTTAAAATCAACTCCGTCTATTTGGGAGTATCCTTGAGCAACTAATCTAGATTTATTTCTAATTATTATCCCATTTTCATCAGTTTTATTTTTGAAAATCCAACGAGTACCAACAATATTTTTGTGATCTGGAGGTGGAACAAGATACCATACATCATGAATGACAAATTGTAAAAGTTTATCCTGCATAGCAGAAATCCAGTGAGAGTCATTCAATGCTTCATTTACATTATTTGCTTCCACAAGGGAAACAAAACATGCATAATGTGCATAATTTATAAGTTGGGATCTTGTACGCACTGGCTCACTAGGATTGCCAACTATGTTGTTTATGGGATGATCTTTAGAAACCCAGTTATGTACTTTAGGTGTCTCAATAGGTAATGAATTATCTATTTCATAAGGGTCATTTTCTAAAATATTTGAAGACTCTTCTTCAATAGGTAATTCACCAGTCTTGCTTTCTACAGTAGTGTCACTAACAATTACATTTATGGATTCTATCATGGTTTTAGTGCGAAGATTATACACTCGATAAGCTCTACTGTTAGGCGAGTATCCTAGAAATATGGCTTTTTCTCCCCGGCTCTCAAATTTAGATAAGTGTTCCCTATCTTTGCATACATAACAAGTACTGCCAAAGGTTCTAAGATATTTGAGATTAGGCTTTTTATTGTACCAAAGTTCATAAGGGGTTTGTTTGGAATTCTTTCTAAGATAGACCCTATTAATGATGTGACACGAAGTACGAATAGATTTTATCCAAAAATATTTAGGTAAATTCTTGGCATGTAACATGACACGTGCCATCTCTTGCAAGGTACGATTCTTTCTCTCGGCGATTCCATTTTGTTGAGGAGTCTTAGGAGAACTAAACTCGTGTTTGTAACCATTATAGTCACAATATTCTATAATACCAGTGTCTTTGAATTCACCACCTCTATCACTACGGATTCTATTTACTTGAGTGTCCTTTTCATTTTCAATCCTAAGAAGAATTTTTAGGAAGGTTTGAAAAGTGTCAGACTTTTGTTTTAAAAAAGATACCCAAGTAAATCTGGTGAAGTCATCAACCATAACTAAGATATAACTGTTTCCACAAAGGCTAACAGTTTGGGAAGGACCCATTAGATCCATATGGATGAGTTCTAGGGGATTAGAGGTGAGAATATCTTTGACTTTCTTATGAGGGGCCTTAACAATTTTACCTTCTTGACAGGAACCACAAACAATATTATGAATGGGTTTAATTTTTGGAATTCCTCTTACTATGTTGTGAGTAAACAATTTACTAAGATTATCGTAATTGTGTGACCCATTCTGTTATGCCATATCTCGTTGTCATCCATTCTGGCAACATTACAAATTTCAGAATTATTCTTGACAGTGTAGCAGTTGTCAGGAGTTCTGAATCCAGTAATTATGCATTCACCTTTTTCATTTAAAATCTTGCAATTGTTCTTTGAAAAAGTAACAGTATGGTCTGAGTCATAAAATTGCGAAATACTAAGTAAGTTGGCCTTTAGACCTTTAACTAGAAGAACATTTTTAAGAATAGGAAGCCCATCTTCTTAGAGAGTTCCTTTTGCCTATGATTTGAGATGAAACTCCATCACCAAAAATGACTTTACCACCAACAAATCTGGTTTTGTTTAAAAGTTTAGATTCATCTACAGTCATGTGGTTAGAACATCCAGAGTCTAAATACCAACCAGATGATGTGTGTTCGGCTTTTAATGAAGTAACAACAATATTACACTTCATCTGAGGTAATAGATCATCTTTTCTAATCCAAATTGCTCTAGTTTTCATCTTGCGCTTATTAGCTCTCAACTGATAAAATTTGCGAGCATTAGATTTTTGTTGAAAAATGTTTTGCGCATGATTTTGAATTTTGTGAAAGACTTGTGCATTTGGTTTAGGAATGTTCTTAGGATTCCTTCTAGGAAATGTTCTTTTAGGTATTGTCTTTCTCTTTCTATAGTTAGAGTTTTTATCTGGCTGTCTAGGAAGTATATAATTGTAACGACTCCTCCTAGAATAGTTAAAGTTATGGTAAGTACGAGGATTATAGATAGGTTTGACAAGTCTCCTAGCATAGCAACCATCAAAAGAGTGACCATATATGCCACAGTAGGAGAAATAAAGATTGCTCAAGATGGGGGTCTCCTTAGGAAAGTCTCTAAACAGAGGTTTTGAAAAGTTTTCAGTCTGAACTTTATTCCTGGGTAGTACAGGTTTGAAAGTAGGTTCACTCTTTCTTATAAAAGGGCAGACGTATTTAGCCTTAGGTGAAATTTTATGCTTAGAGCAACTTGATTCCCCAATGTTGAAGTTTTGATGTTTTAAATCAAACTCAGTTTTTAGGGAATGAAAATCTGTGCATGTTTTAATAGGTCTTTTGCCTCCTGACACAAACTTGATAGGGTCAAAAGGTTTTTTCTGTGTTTTCAAATTGGGACAAAATCCTATAGCAGTTCGATCATCAGAATTGGTTTTAGATTGAGCAACAAATTCATCAAAACAATTAGAATTATTTTCAAAATTTGTAAATTTTTTTAAAACAGTTGTTGTCTTTTCTTTGGTTTGTTCCAATTCTAACAATGTACCTTTGTATTTTTTCTCCAGAATTTCATTTGTTTCAGTCAAATTTTTCAGTTTTTCATCAAAAACTTTAATTTCACTTTCATGAGTTAAACATTGGGTAATGTACTCTTCAGCATTCAGTTTAACCATCAGGCTTAGATCTTCCAATTTCTTGGTAAGATCTTTAACAGTCTTTTCTAGTGTAGCGCTTTTCTTGAGAGTCTTAGTGTAAAGTGTGTGAATGTCTGGGAGGTCTTCATTGTCCGAGTCACTAAGTGTGGTGTGTGAAGTGACCCCTAAGGCTTCATTCTTGGAACTCACACACCCATTAACATCGTCATTATCGCATTCCCTTTGACTCACACACCCCGAGGTAGAACATGCAACATTCTCAGTAATCAAAGCATCTAAACCAGTAATAACCACATTCGAAGTAGCAGTCATAGAATTATTTGGTTCATCCTCATTAACAAACATAGGCATGTCATCATTATAAATAATCTTGGCAAAGAAAGACATGCAAAGATCAAAAACATCAGATGACTCAGGTTCCTCATTTTCAGAGTCACTAGAATCATCCCATGTCTTGCAAATGTTAGCTCTAGTGTGTTTGTTTTGAGTGTTCAAATTAACTCTACAGTCTTGTGCAATGTGCCCTAGTTTACCACATCTATAGCATTCTGTCTTCTTAAGGTCTCTATTAGGTCTGATATGAGAGTCAGTGTGATTTTTGTCATTGATTTTCTCATGAGGTCTGTGACTAAAGGGAGTTGGATAATTTGACTTGCCTTGTTTATTTGCCACTTTGTTTCTAAACTTAATGATTTTCTTGAACTATTTTGTCATTAAAGCAATCTGATTGTCCAAACTCTCTATATCGCAGTCCTCATCAGATTCATCATTGGAACTATTAAACTCAGGCTTAATCAATTTAGAAGAGAAGCTTAGATTGGAACTAGTCTGTTTCCTATGAGATTGGATTAATTGTTTCTTAAATTCCAGTTCCATTTCCACAGTTCCTAATTTACTACTGAGTAATTCAGGAGTGAGGTTTATATCACACATTTCCTCAATAACATATCTTTTGTTATCAAACTTCTGTGGTAATGATCTCAGAATTTTAGATACAATTTCTTGTCTATCATAGGTTATCCCATTAGCATGCAGTTTGGTCACAATATTAGTCAGGTTCATATAGAAGTCATCAAATGATTCAGTCTCAGACATAATTAAGGAGTTATACTGCTGAATCAGCATTTGGGTTTTAGCAGCCTTAACTCTAGTGTCTCCTTCATGAGCACTGACTAAGGTGTCCCAAGCTTCCTTAGAAATGGTACATGATGAGATTATTTTGAAATCATGTTCATTTATAGACATAAATATGACATTCTTTCCTTTGTTATTATTTCGAGAAACTTATTTCTCTTCTTGAGCGAACTCACTTAAAGCTTTCTTAACTCTCTCATTACTTCCTTCGTTGGCTGGTTTAGTAGGAAAAGTATACCCATTTTCAACAATGTCCAAAGTTCCTTGAATGAAAGCAATCATCCTTACTTTCCAGTAAGCAAAATTGGTTCCATCATAGATTGGAGGTCTGGTCAAGTTACCAAATCTTTCATTTTTCTCGTCCATATTTGATTTTCAGAAAACAATTTCAGAAACACAAGATATCTTTAAAGAAGTTTTACCAAGCTCTGATACCAATTGAAAAATGCGTTACTAAAGCCGTTTATTGAAAATAAACTATTTAAGTAACTCTGAGTTGTTTTTTGAAGAAACTCTTTTCTTAAATAAAAAAGGATTAATCACAAGAAGTGTTTAATAAAACAGTATGTATGAGATCTTATTCAAGATTTGGGTAACAAGTTTAAAAGATAGTTTAAACAAGTTTTAAATACAACACAACCAAGACTGAGATGAGAAAATGTAGAAATATTATGTTCACAATTTTTTACGTGGTAAAACATCACCAATTGAGGAAACATCCACGACTCCCTTTACGGAGTAAAATGAAAAATCCACTAAAACAAATTTATGAGTTACAAACTATATAACTAACATGCAAACAACTCAGACCTATATATGTTTAGGAATGTACCCTCTGGTGTGCTTATAACTTCTCTGCAGTTCTGATTGTAGATGTAGTTCTCTCAGTTTGTCAACTTCTGATTTGTTCCAGCACTTTACGTCGACTTATGATCACAAGATCTTATTACCAACACTTTTCATGTTGTAGGGTGTAAGTGTTTGTGGAGGTGCTTTCTAACACATGCATGCACACACACACATTTATTAAGTACAAACAGTCCTAATAAATTACAGTTACACTATTTACTGTGATCTTTTATTTTCTTTCTTCTTACAAAACTTGGAACTTATTTGACCTTTCAATTAATCCAAGAATCCACAGATACCTTGCTAGGAAGACATACAAGGTCTTAATCAATCTCAAAATTTAGAGAAACTTTTCAAGATTGAAAACCTCCAAGTGAGATTCCAAACTACGTCAAAGTTTTAGTTTTACAAGAACAAGAAACATAAAGCATTTATTGTTGATTTCAAAGTAAGAAAACGTTTTAGAGGAAATTATCAACAATATATTTCTTAAGATGAGAAATAAGGAATAAAACTAAGTGTAATGTAACATGAATAACTCAGATCTGAGATTTCTATGAAATCAGAAACTAGATCTAAGTAAAAGTCTAAGTTGGAAACAAGATCTCATGAACACAAGGTTACAACAACAAAAATAACTCAACTCAAACTCTCAAACACTCAAGAACACTCAGGTTGTGTTTTTGGATATGGTGTTTGGGTTAGGTTTGAAGAGGATTTAGACGAATGAAGTTAGGGTTTCTAACTTTCTTTCTCTCTCTGGTTTCTCTCTTCTCTCTCTTCTCTCTTCTCTCTCTATTCTCAAAGGAAATGAAATGGCAAAAGTTTTCGAAGTCTGAGGGAAGGGTCCTTTTTATAGTGGGAGGATAAGGTTCGAGATATCTGATCAAAACCAAGGGCTGAGATCGAGTCAATTTAAATTGACTTGAATCTAAGGGCTCACACAAGGCGGTGCTTAAACGAACACTGATTGGATTAAAAAGTTACACGGGGATTCATCAAGGCAACATACAGACCATTGATAAGAAATGATCCAAGGGATAATAACACACGCGTCTATTGTCTCAGTAAAGAAACACACTTCCAACCAATCAGAGGCAAACAGATGTTGGCCAGTTAAGGGATATAGAACGCGCGTCCAAACTAATTACAAAGTACACCCTGAAGTATCTGGCGCTTTTGGATTCTTCCCAAGGTAACATTAGGCTATAATACACAACAAATAATATTAAGATATTGACCCCAAAACTTTTAAATCAAGTTTATATTATTATAACATTGTTTAAAAATTATTTAAAAAAATCCCAAAAAATTATAAAAAATCAAACATAGGTATTTAAACACACTCAACACATGTACACACATTATAATGCAATATGACATGCATGAATTGAATTCTAAGTGTGTGAGTGTTGGCAATAGTCTCTTGAGCACTATAAGAAAGAGAGATGAATAGGCATAGCAATTTCTGAGGCTCTTTGGTTTCTAGGATGGACATAATTTTGTCACAATTTCCAAACTAGATGAGCACTTATACAATATAGACTCAAGTGAGTCAAAGGTATAAGGGCTTCACACTTTAATCTTCATATAACTATTCCTGTCGCGGCTTCTCAGAGGCTTTTTAGAACCATATTGGTTGCACCGCCTAACTGCGGATTCGGCTTTTCAGGTATTGCTGCAGCCATATGAGTTTTGGTCCTAGAGAATTTCCTCGATAATTTTGGAACAATCATTTTGGAGTTTCACCCCCGATCTTCCTTCAGTACTTCCTTTAAGGCCAATAGGACATTCTCAGCTAAGACATTGCCTCAATTTCATAGTGCTTGACTCAACTCAGATTCTGCGGCCATGGAGGAAGGGGCTAATTCTAGAAACCAAGCAATGGATGTAGATGAGAATACCACGATAGGGGGTGGGTCCATCTATTGTTAGGGATGTACCAGTTGGAACATCTAGGAGAGTTGAGAGACCTCCCGCTACACTTTCTATTCACAACATTGGGACCCAAGAGTGGGTTGACCAAGTGGCTGAAGCCTCCGAATTTCCACAGAGTGTAGTCTGTACTGCTCCTTTTGAGGACCAAAGGACTTCCTCCCTAGTTGATGAGGATGTAGTCTTCTTCCCACTCCATGCCTTTGTATATGGGCTGCAGCTTCCAGTGCCAGTCCCAATTGGGAAGATCTTTCCTACAATGAAGTTAGCACCAGCCCAGGTGGACCCAAATGGATGGAGGGCTATACTCACCGCAGTGATTCTCTGAAGTAAGATGTTTAAGAGGGATATTACTCCTATGGAGTTCTTCTATTTTTACAGATCGAAGAAGAACTTTGTCAAATTTGCATGGAATTACTACATGGCTCCTCAAAAAGATAGAGAGGAATTTTACAGTGGAAGACCTTCCAGTG
The DNA here is from genome assembly GCA_949130495.1 of Sambucus nigra. Taxonomy (NCBI): domain Eukaryota; kingdom Viridiplantae; phylum Streptophyta; class Magnoliopsida; order Dipsacales; family Adoxaceae; genus Sambucus; species Sambucus nigra. Next base: position 341,562,449 of record OX422207.1, on the reverse strand, counting down.
TGAAGAACTAGAAGGGAAAGTTCTTCTATATCTTTGGAGAAGGATGGGAGATTCACCCAGAGGAGTCGGAGAGAGATAAATATCATAGGATGCTGCGACTGTGGAGACACCCATCCAAACTACGTACATAAGGATGTAGCCTTGGATAACATGACACATCCTACTTTGCCATTTCATTGTATTGCACTAATGTTTAACCTGTTATGCAGCACTTGATAACTTACATCTCAGTGAACGACAGGAGAGAAGGATTAGAAGGGCCGCATCAGTCAAATCTAAGGACAAAAGGTTAAGCGCCTTAGTGACTTCCGCTTCTATATTTGAAGCAGGGTACTTCCTTCACAAATCCCTGCCAACGAAGATGGTTGCGAAAGGTAACAATCACCCTTCTTAAACACTTCGTAGCACTTGTCTTCTAGTACTTGAAATCTTTTTGTTTCTTTTTCAGGTGATGAGATAGATAGGGAGCTCTTGAAATATCAGTTACTAGATATGGATAAGGATGTGGCTAACCTTAATAATGCTACAAAGAAAAGGAGGAAGAGGGCTCCTATCGTAATCCCAAATGATGTTGAGCCCAATGCCGTTGAAGCAGATGTAATAAATCCCACATTAGGGAGGGACACAGCTCATGTTTTAATTAAGGATAATGATGCAGAACCACAAAGAGAAGGCCAATATGATGATGGCATTGGATAACACTTGGCTCCGGCTGGCCTACTGCCTTCCGAATATGAGGGCTATGGTGGATGTGGCTCTTCACATGTTATTTCTACTAGCCGTTCACCTCTGCTCACTATCATGGTTGTAAATGCCAACTTGCCACCACCTCAAGTTATGATAAGGGTTGGGCCTGATCGTCGCCCGCGTCCCAAGATTAGGGAAGCAAATCCAAGTTCTTTTTGGGATATAACTGCGAGAGTCGTCTGTAGAATGTGAAAGGTTCCAGAGGAGGTGGATATGAATCATCTTGTGGAGGTAGATCACGGGGATTTGGAGGAGTTCTCCCTTGATAACTTACTTCGGGTAACAACTTATCCCACTTGGCTCTTTTTTTGGTTTATTAATTCTTGTACTGACTCTTAACAATTCTAACAGGCTGCGGACATCGTGGTGACCCAAATAATAAAGTATGAAGGGCGCTTCAAACTTATAGGGCTGTGGAGACCTCCCATAAGAATGATCTGTACGCAGCTAAATCTTCTTCTTTTTAAGTGGGCAAGGATTTCTTGATTGTGTCACTTGAGGCGGCTAAGCAAGACTTGGAGGCTGCCCTTAATTCAAAAGATGAGGCTGAGCAGAACTTCTTGCAGGCCATAAAGGCTTTGTCAATTGCCAAGTCTCAAGCTCTTGAGGCTTTGCAATAGGCCACTACTTCTCAAAATAAGTTTGTCGTAGCTGGAAATCAAATAGAGAAGATGGTTGTCAATTATGTCGTGGTCCTCAAAAGTCTTGAGAGCCAGCATGTCGAGGAGAACATGCTGAAAGAAGAGAAATATGTTGCATCCTTAAGCCAATCTGTGAATCTTGTTGTGGTTAACTTCAAGAAGTCCAAGGACTTTTTTTCTGATCAATAACAAAGCCTACCTCCGTGGCTTTCAAGAGTTGAGGCAGAGAGTGGTAAAAAAATTTCCAAACTCTAAGGACAAAATTATGTCCTGGAAGTTGGGTGATGTAGAACATGATCTGTGCGTGGATGAACTAAGAGTTGCAACTGAGGAGAGAGGAATGAAATAAGCTGAGGAGGATGTGACAGGAGATGAAGAGATCAAAACAACTGGGTAAGGTGATGAAGGGGATGTAAATGATGATGCGGCCTCATGAACCTGTAGCCTTTAATCTTTTTGAACTACTCATCCATACAAGGCTTTGATCATAGATCCCTTTTCACCCTCCTTATCTAGCTCACCCATAAGACCTTTCGATATGTTGACTTTTAACTTACTAACCCAAGGGGAAAAAAATCATTAATATATCCTTGGAAAATTTCCTCATCATCATTATTTCATCTCGTTTGTTTACTAGCATAGTAATAAAGGAAAATCATCAATCACTAGAACAATCGAGATAAAGGAGAAAAATTAATAAATAGGGAAACCACTTACTTAGTTGATCTCTGTCTTCATCAGAGTAGAAATAGAATGGCCCCATCAACAACTCTAATAATCTCAAATCCACCCTAGGTTTGATCTTCTTTATTAGAGGCCTTAGGGACTTCAGACACCAAATTGGGGGTAGTTTTACTCTTAAGGGAGACTTCAACCAAGGTCTTGAACCCCACTACCTACCTCACCATTCGATTTGGGGCATAAGGGAATCTCCAGATGTCACAAGCTTAGGCTCAGGCCCAAGCCCACTGTTAAAAAGGCAATTGGTTATGACAAAGGTCTCAAAAGGGGTGGAGGTAAGCTTCAAGGCCTCCTCTATCTCCTCCTTCTCCTACTTAGACGACTTAGCAACCACTATAAAAAAATAAGAAGATTAGTAAAATCCATGCGTAGGTCATGCTTAATTCTTAAGCACAAATGAAAATAAAATATTACCTAAAGTGGCGCAACCCACTAACACGTCAGAATTATAGGTGGCCCAGGCCCCATACAGAAAGAGAAACTTATCTCTCCAGTACTTAGGTGAAATATGTTCATCATTGGCAATGATTGCAGAAGCTCTTAGGGAAAGATTCTTCAACCCCGTATCCTTTAGCTTTCTTTGTTATTGAGCCCGATATAGACCAAAGAACTGGGTAAATGTCACATGTCGCTGAACACCACTAGCCTCCATAAAGGCAAGGATTATGGCCATTAATGATATCCACAAGTTATCCATCAGTTAGGAAGCAACATTACCAATAACTCTCATAATCCTTACGATTGGCAAATGTAGAGGAATCTAACCGCATGCTGAAAGAATCATTTATTGAAGCACACGTACCCCGGTATAAAAAAGAAGACCCTTTCATTAGCCTTGGTAGTTCTAAAAATTATGGAGTCAGTTAGTTGGCAAGTCTATCTTGCATTCACTAGGTTTTGATCGATAATTTAAGAGGCAAAATAATCCCCGCCAGTAAAGTTTGGGTCATTAACCCACATGTACACCTCCCTAGAGGTTTGAGTACTCCCATCTTAGATAAAGGGGTTGGAAAAATGAGGGCCCAAAACAGAAAGAGACTTCACATCATAGATTTAAGAAGGGGGCAATTTAGCAGACATATTTGACAAGAGGAGTGGAATGGTTATGCATTCAAGATTTCCAAAACAAGGCATCTTATACTCTCCAAATAAAGGGGCTTCAACCTCTTAAGTCCCATCAATTCTCTCGATTTCTTAAGTTCACCTTCATAAATCTATGATATATATTTTAGTGGAAAATTACAGCCTTATCCCCATCTAAATTAAAAGGATAAGTGTTACCTTTTACAATTCTTGTAAAAACGATATGGATCTATAAATAATACCCTCTTAAACCCTTAATCTTCCAAAGTCTCAAACCACTTTAAAACACCCTTAGTTAAGGGGAGAGGCTCCTCCCCATCTAACCTCAGGCCTCAAGAAAAATTTTACCTGGAGCTAGAGACCTCAGTTGCTCCCAAGGGAAAGCCATGGTATTATAACAAACCTCAGTCGAGAATCCTTTCCCCAAAGAAGGTTAGTCATTCCAGTATGTTCCTTCCACCAAACATAAAGACCTAGGCATTAAGGCCCCATTACAATATTTGCCCTCAGTTGACCTCGAACTGAGGTATAATACCCTCCAAAGGTCACCGAGACCTCACTTATATGATACAGTGATACATGGTACTTTAGGATCAATTCTCAATAACTACACGATCGCTCCACCCCCTTTGGACCTTCGCCAATGCTCTTGCAAGTTGTTCAAAGGAGTAGGAAAGAAGTAGAACACAATTCCACTTATTGCCTCTACACAACTCTACTTATATTGAATGCTTCCATTAGTATTAAATGCACCCAACAATTGAGGTACTCCACCTATAAATTCTTTGTCCAACACTCCACATTCTTTATATCACCAACAGACCTCAGAACGGTCAAGGAAATTCTTCAACAGCCCACTCATTCTCTCTCTAAAAGTTCTCCTATAATTGGAATCTTGAGAAAGGTGAAAGTTGATTAATTTTTAGCATTCAGAGAGATTAAGTTCATTTATCTATCAAACTCACAAGAGTTTCAGCATTTTGTGAGTATTTATACTCTATTACATTCTCCCGACCTACGTTCGACAGCTTATATTTGTAACTTGGACTTCCATTATTTGTATCGATTTTACATATTGTTGAGCCCTACAGTATTACTCGAGAACCTTTAGAGAAGTCATTCAGTTATTTCCTAAGGTCTTCTTTAATACAAATGAAGGATGCAAGACTGTAGACTCCCTTGTCTCACACTTTCTTCTGAAGTTCGAACCACTTTAAACCTTTGTCTCAGACATAACATTTCTCTCCACTTATATTTTTGAGGTCCAGAGGGGAGCACCTATGGGTCTAAAGTCACTTACGATTTAAAACTCATGCTAACTAAGATTATAAGCATAATATGAAAAATTGAATAAAACAAACACATGTGAATGAGCCAACATCAACTCTGATACCATAATAACCAACTATAATAAAATCCATCACGGGAAATACAACTGTCTCAAATAGTAAGCAAACTCTAACTTAAATAATAACCAAAATAATATCTGACGCGATAGGAATATGAATAGCAGTAAAGGAATAAGCAAGCATGCTCTACATCTACATCATTTAAGGTTACTAACTACAAGAGGAATCTAAGTGCAGATCAAGGCTGAGGGTGAAACTATGCCCTAGGTCCTGAAAATATAATTCAACAACAACGTAAATAGCAAGTCTACAAATGTAATAATTTAATGTAATTTGGGATACAATAATAACTACGCATCCACCTTTAAAATTTTAGTTTTTTAAGTTCTCTCCAGCCCAAAAAACCCTAAATATCATGTGCATCTATCTTCATTTGCAAATGGACTTAATGATTAATTATTATTATTCTCGATTGAATAAAATTAAAGGTTCCATCCTAATGGCACTCTATACATCTCAAGTATATGAACAGATAAGTAAAACAGTCTCTATGTCTAACATCTACATAAGTACGGTCCCAGTCACGTACTAAAATAAGTAGGCTACGCTCAGGACTACACATAATCAATGCTTATCCCTATCGCTTTTGGGGATCATTCGCGCATACTAGGTATAGTTATAGGTTGTCCCACACATATAACCTCAAAGAATCAACAAGGAAGAATCAATACGCTTTCACACCAATTGTTTCTCATACCCCAAACTATATGAGAGAATCCCCGTTAATCTCCCGGGATAGAATCGGTATATTCAGCATGTAGTGTCTGGGGTAAAAATGACTAAGGTAAAGCCCGTCTTTGTAATTGGGGTACTGGTGCGGTCAACTTATGTGACCCATAAGGATATCACCTTATTACTTATTACTTTGAGCACTCACGTGTGGTATGTTTGAACATAGAGTAGTAGCCCAATCTACTCATAAATTACTAAAAAACAATCATAATCTCATATTAATTAACTCTTAGCTAATTTGGAGTCCAATCTAGTGTCATTTTTGGTTCCTCAATGATTATCGCAAAAAATTTAGAACCTAATACCATGAGCCCTCCCTAAGGTACCTTAAGAATAAAATAAATATCAGCATTTAACTTGGTTCGTGCCCACGGGGTTAATCCTAGCCATGCACATGTCAACCGTTTGCATGGGTCCAAAACAATACTATGCACATGGTGCACGAAACTAAAATATCCATAAATGTATATGCCCTTAACCTAGATCCTATATCACAAGTCCAGACCTTAAAACGACCATTAACGGTCTGAAATGAAGTTATCTTACCTTAATTCCATCCAAATATGTCATGAGGTCATTATTAAACCAAAATCTATGTTATCTCAACAAATCTTAGATGATTTAATCAAAGTTAAAGTATAAATTTCAGAATTAATGTATAGAAACACTAAAGCATGCCCCGTATCATGGGTTGTTTGGATAAGGAATCCTATACATCCTCTAATAATTTAAACAATAAAAACTAATCATTCTTACAATTTAATCAACATATAAATCAATTTTCAAAATTTGAGTATAAATTGTCTACCCAAATTCTAATCCCAAACATTCTCGTAAATTAATTATATTTATGTTAAGCCTAATAAACATCATGAAAACATGTCATACAGCATTGGTGCAACAAAATGAAAAATATATACAAAATATAAATAAAATTTTCTCAAGTAGCATGTATCATATATACAAACATGAGTGAATATGAATAGTATACATATAAGCCACAGGAGAACGAAACTACCTTAAACCGTAAAAGTTAAAAATGCCTAATCAAAGTACCAAAAATCTTCAAAATATTTACTCGTAAATAATTATAATCATATTCTTACCAAAAAGTGTAAAATTTTAAATTTATTTTTGGAACAACTTTTGGGATATTCTAGAGGACTTGTGGGGGGTCTTTTCAACTTGTTTTTAAGACGGTGGTGCCCTGCACTTTGGGGGATTTCTTTTCATCAATTAATAAACAATTTTGGAGGGAGATTTCAATGTAATTTCTTATTTGTCATTTTTAGGAGAATTATTTCATCATTAAAGATAAGATAATTATATTATCTCCCCTCACGATGTAAAATATATTTTCTACTTAAATAGTTTGCACAAATTATAAAAGAGGTGTACAAATAATTAGGGTTTATCACGGATTGGCCGCACTTCCAAATTTGTTAATTTAAAAAATGAATAAATGAACTCAATTAATGGAATTACATTGTTAATTTACTTAGCCTAAGTTAGAATAATTGAATTTAGTTGGATAATTGTACATCATTGGTATAATTTTAATGTTTAAGTGTAACATTTTCTATGATTAGAATTACATGAAATTAGGCTTTTTCCATTTAGTTCTAATGTAGAATTTGGTTGTGAATATATGTTCAATTCTCACCAATTAAATATGAAAAATTAGGAGTTCGAGGGATTACAGTTTTGATAAAAGTGCATGGACAAACCTATATTCTTTATGGGAATTCTATATTACTTTTCTTACTATAAAATACTAAAGATTAAAGAATTCAACACCCTATGTATGATTAAAAAATTTATCCCCTTGAAATTAAGTAAGGGTAATGGATTTGGGGTTTTGGTTAGTAGAATTAAATTTAGACATGAGTCACTAACTTATGTCAAAGAATAAACACCCTGTGAATTATGTAATTATAATAATAAAACCTAATTGGTATGTTTAGCCTTCATGCATAGTATGTAAATTATTTTCCCTCATACATAAGGGGTGGGGAGATTATTAAAAGATAAAATATACATCTTGAATATCATTAGGCTACACACTATGGGTCGTATATAATTGTTATTTTATTACATGGATCGGTTTAGAGTCATTGTCTTGATATATTATTTATATATTTTGGAGGTGGGCAGAGGGGTGTGCCTATTTGGAATGAAGGCATAAGGGGTGTGCCGGTTTGTTATGTCCATCCAAGATAAAAAAAAAAATTGATGAACTCACGTGGCAATGGCCTTGTATATTGGGGCTGGTCACGAATTATTTAGTGTACTAGTGAGTTCTCAACAAATGGGGGCTAGTTCTAATTTTATTTGGGTTACATCTTTGTTATTATATTATAGTTACTAGTTGTCTCTCCTCATATGGGAGCTAGTGGGATTTAAACAATATTGTTTAAAATATGATTTAAAAGGTATTACACTATAAGGGTGGGGATAAAGATTAGTTTATTTATTGTAGAATTATATTTATACTCGTTATTGATAGTTTTACTACTTTAGTGCATATCTATTATCGTGTTTTAATGGGCTTGGTCTGTCGCGATGTTGTAGGTGCTTCAGTGTACCCGTCTTAATTTCCTATTCGAGAACGCAATCTTCCATCCCATGTGACCAGCATGTTTTCGAGCAATGCAAGGTTTACTTTATTCCTAGCGGTGTACTAAGTTTGGGTTTTGGATATAATATTAATTTTGGAGGATTTTGGCATGTAATGGTTTTGTTAGATCGTATTCATATTACTTAGTGGTGATGATTTATTCTATCCATATTATAATCTCAATTGAAGTTTCATCTCAACGTCTATTACTTTAATTACTGACTTTATTTGATTCGTATCTAATGCTTTTGAGAAACTATGTCTTTCACATTTTTTTACTTCGTCCGTTTTTACACCCTAAGGATGCATATCGACCTATTTATTTTTGGCGTGTTTCAGTTGGACTTGGATACATCATATAGTGAGAATACGATGGGTATTTTGAATTGACGAATTCAAAATTTTCGTTCCAATGAGATAATGGTAGTGTGAGTGTCATGGAATCACAACAACAAGGAGGAATCCACTTGGGAGCTCAATGATTGGATGAGACAATAGTACCCCTATCTATTTCACTCAGGTATATAAGGTGTTAGTATTTTTTAGTCCTTTTAGATGAGGAGTTAATTTTTGACTCATTTTATATGAGGAGTTAGTTTTTTACTCATTTAATGAGAAGTTCATTTTTGACACATTTGATACGAGGGGTTAGTTTTTGACTCATTTTATATGAGGAGTCAGTTTTTGACTCATTTATATAAGGTGTTAGTTTTTTACTTGGCTTTACTTGGCTCTTTGAGATGTTAATGTTTGGCTCAGTTATATGAGGTGATATTATTTTAACCCAATTAAATGAGAGGTTAATTGTGAATTTTGGTGATGGAATTCTTTTTGTTAGGGGAAAGATTGTAATACCCCATAATTTTAAACGAATTTAATTAACTAAAACACAAAAATAATTATTGATTTTAGGAGAATTTAAGCATTCTTAAATAATTATTTGAAGTAAAAACTTAAATTTTATAATTATTAAAGTAAAGAATAAAATTTATAAGAAACTTTGAGGTTGAAATGGAAATTATTAAGGTTATAAACATGAATCAGTAAAGAAATGAACTTATAGGGATAAATCATAATTGACTATAATTAAGGGTTTTATTTGTAAATTTTAGAATAAAAATGGAGAGTGTGACATCAAGGTAGTTATAATATGAGAATAAGGATAATTAAGGAAATTAAAATGTTGCTTGAGAAACAATTTAGGTTCAAAGGTAAAAGAATGAAAGGGTAGGAATCAAATCGATTAGGGTAAAAACAGAAGAGGCAAAAAAATTGGGGAAGGTGCTATAGCGGCCCATACCTAGCCGCTATAGTGGGTGTATGGGGTTGCTATGGTGGGCTATTAGGCTGTTATGGCATCGTATGATAGGGGTGGTGTTGGACTCCCTTTTTAAAGGGGTTCAATGCAATTTTTTTATTTCTTTCAGAGTCGTTCATTTTTCCCTTTTGTTTATTCTACAGCCTTATACAAATCATATTACCACCCTACTGCCTTGACCGTCGAACTCATAATTAAAACCATAAACCTCACTAAGTTTCACACAAAATACATATTTCCACTCTACAAATTACCCTCTTTTATTCAAACAAAAAATTGTAAAATTTTGAATTCAGTTTGGAGACATTCTAAAGTACATTTGGAGGTTTTTTTCATCTTGTTTTCAAGAAGGTGGTGCCCTACACTTTTGGGGCTTTCTTTTCATCAATCGAGGAACAATTTTGGAGGGATTTTTCACTACAATTTATAATTTATCATTTCGAAGGATTATTTCATCATTTAAGGAAAGATATTTTCGCGCACTCCTCTCGTGATGTAATTAATAATTTCTATCTAAATAGTTATTATAAATAATAAAAGTTGCGTAGAAATAATTAGGGTTGATTACGTATTGTTCACTAAAATTTTGTGATTTTTGCAAATAAAAGAATTAACTCAATTCATGACATTATATATTGGATTATGTTTGTCTAAGTTAGTACAATTGAATTGAGTTGGATAATTGTATACGTTTGTTATAACTTCCCATGTATATGTCGAGTCACATGTTATTGATTACTCTTTGTGATGATATTTGGATTTTCCCCCTTTTAAGTAAAATTTAGGAATTTTTCAATGTGTTATATGATAAACTTTCATAAATTGTTAGTGAAAATTGGGGAATATTGATAAAACCATATAATTAAACTTAGATTCTCTAGTTGGAATTGTATGTTCCTCTCTTACCCGTGATATGTGACATGTTAACGAATGAAACACTCCCATATAATATTAATAATTAAAATTCATTAAAATTAAGTAGGGATAATAAATTAATGGGTAATATTGGAATACAAAAATAAATATGGGAATCGGGACATAAAGTATGCACCTTACAAATATTAAGATTATAAACATTATACATAAGCTATATGTTGAATTACCCTACGTGTATAGCCATGTGTCGCTGCACTTATATTAGGGGTAGATTCATAATGATTAACGCATTAAAAAAATTATTTGGACACTCTTAGGCCAAACAATATGGGTCAAATAAGAATTAGTATGTTATGTTTCATGACCTGGTTTAGAGTCGTGGTTTTGTTATACTTTATATTTGTTTGGAGGCGGGCAGAGGGGTATGCTAGTGTTTATATATATATATATATATATATATATATTCAACATTATTATTTGGGATACATCTTGGTTAAGATATTATAGAAGTTTCAATTACTAGTTGACCCTTCATATATGGGAAAAGGTGAGGTTTATAAATATAATTATTGAAAATCTAAGTTAAAGGGATTTGACACCAGTAAGGGTGGGATATAATGGTAAATATAATAATAGTAGATTTTATTATTTATACCCATGATTGATAATTTCAAAACTAGAGTGCTTAGTTATTATCTTATTACGATGAGAATGACCTATAGTGTTTGTATCCCTCCTAGTACGTCACCAACGAGCACTCACACATGGTAAGAAATGCACATATAACACAAGAATAGAAATCCTACTCACACACAGGTTTTAAAGTCTTAACACGATTACTATATTTAATAAAATATCATAAAGTTAGACATTTAACTCCTATACTGAACTCAAAATCTCCAACCAATAATATTCATATGCTCCTATATGAAGAATTAAACTAAAGGCCACCCTAAACTATCAACAAATCGCAAAAAAACAACAAAAGAAAACTAAGTCCTGTAATACGCCGTCTAATTAAATACTGGGTAGCTACTCCTTTATTAAATTAATACAGAATATCAAGTTGGTTCATGCTTAGCATCACTGTCGAAAAACATATAATTAATTACTAGCCACGTAATATTTAAAAAGAGAGATGTCAAATTTTATTAATTAAGCCGACACTTAAACAAGAATTTATTTAATAAACCATCAATCGCATAACTAATCTCATATAAATGCTCAACGAGAAGAAATCAAATAAGTCTGGAGTAAACACTCCAATAATAAAGATGCCAGAGTAAATGATGACCAAATACAAGAGTCTGAATAAATAATAAACCAAAAACTGAAATAATGAAAGTCTGCAACTACAACCTCTAAATGAGAATGGGCGACGTTCCCTAACTGATACAAATAACTCTGAAGGAATCAAGGATAAAATGAGATCATCTACTACCAAGATCCTGTAACTTCCACAGCAGCTATAGCACGTCCTCTGAATGGAACTCCTATGCTTGGCGTCCCTGTGCCTAGGAACCTAAAAGGTTTTTACAAAACAAAAATAGATTTGGAGGAAAACGGGTCAAATCCCGATGTGAAAACAGTTTAAAAGTTCAGCAAGTGCTTAAATTATAATTAAACATCACATATTATAAACATGTTAGTTGCGTACTCTCACATGAGTTTCTTACCTCTCAACTACTGTGCATGCTTAACGTATGCCTTTAACCCATCCTAGTTATACCACTATCTAACTAGTTTGTACCACTCCTACCTTCGCATTCTAACATAGAGTATCTACACGTAACCCCCAAATAAGCCATATTTATAACCCATGTTCACATTCATTAAATTACTTATCTTAAGTATTAATTAAATTCTCATACTTTACCCATTCAAATATCTTAGTTATTCACATCTACTAAGCAACAATGAACCAGTCACAAGTACATAAGTAATAAAACTGACCTCCCGTGATAGCAAGTATGGTAGGTATGTCATACACATAATAAATCCATACACTAGGCATTCACACAACCTAAGTAATCATATATCAATATAGATGTTCACACATTTCATCTAGTTAATATCATATGTAGCAAGTTTACCCCAAACATTACACATAATAACCTTTTCATTTGATAACTCTCTCGCCATATCAATTTGAGTACTTAAACCTATCACAAAAGGTTACCAGGTCTCTTATTGGTTTCTAATGTCATCTCAGTACTTGAAACCCCTCCGTTGCTGCCCGTAATCTTATATCATCATTAATTCCCATTATAGTTTCAATTCGAATGCTTTTTAATCGTACCTCACTCGGTAGACCCTCGTAAGCAATAGCAATCAATTCCATAAGTTATAACATTCTCCGATAATAACTAAGACCATACTGACTTTATCTAAGTCCCAAAATATAATATTAATCACCCTAATAACCAACATCGGCTTTCGAATAATCATTAAACCTTAAAGAGAAATAATTGTCAAAAATCAGAAGGGGTCGATCGATCGAAGAAAAGGGGTTGATCGATCGATGGTTCGATCGATCGACATTCTTGAGTCGATCGATCGATCAAGAAGGTATCAACCCAGAAATTCTTAACAGTTACGGGTTCTCCACTTTTTACACCTCGAACTCTTCATTCTAACGTCCAAAACTCACAACTAAATATACGAATCAACCGACTAACATGTTTACATCATTCCCCCTGTTCACTACACCAAAACTGGCGATTGGTCACGACGACAATCCCTGACCAAAACTGTGGGTCGCGGACTTGGGCCATGACCATTTCGGGCGTGACCAATTTTGTGGGTCGCGGCCTAAGTCCGTGACCAAAAAAGGGTAACGATCCAGACGGGTCATGGCAGATGGTCCCGGACTTGGGCCGTGACCCATGTCGTGACGGGTCGCGATCCTCGTTTCGTGACCCACAACCGTGACAAATTGGTCGTGGCCAAAGTCCGCGACCCACGACTGTGACCAAATAAAATTAAAAAAAATCATCGCGGCTGCGTGGTCAGTTCCTACGAGTCACATTGGTCCTGTGGGAGGTGTTGGTGCCACCCACGGGTCCGTACGGGGGTTGTTTCAGGTTTTTACCCACTAACTCCATGTTTTTAAGCCTAAGTCTACAAATATTCAAATTACCGTCGTATTCTCGAATCGGGAGTCCCGCACCTGCGCGGTCAGTTTTTATGAGGTACATTGGTCCCGTGGGAGGTGTTGGTGCCATCCACAGGACCGTTCGGGGGTTGTTTTGGGTTTTCACCCTCTAACGCCACGTTTCGCCTAAGTCTAAAAATATTCAAATTATCATCGTATTCTCAAATCGGGAGTCCCGCGGCTGCAGGCCATGTTTTGCCTATGTCTAGAAATATTCAAATTACCGTCGTATTCTCAAACTGGGAGTCCCATGACTGCGCAATCAGTTCCTACGAGTCACATTGGTCCCATTGGAGGTGTTGGTGCCACCCACGGGGCCGTTCGGGGGTTGTTTCGGGTTTTCACCCTCTGACGTCATATTTTGCCTAAGTCTAGAAATATTCAAATTACCATTGTATTCTCAAACCGAGAGTCCCAGGGCTGCTAGGCCAGTTCCTACAAGTTACATTGGTCGCGTGGGAGGTGTTGTTGACACCCACGGGGCCGTTCGGGGGCTGTTTTGGGATTTCCCCCACTAAAGCCATGTTTTTAAGCTTAAGTCTAGAAATATCAAAATTATAGTCATATTCTCAAACCGGAAGTCCCACGGCTGCGCGGTCAGTTCCTACGAGTCACATTGGTCCCGTGGGAGGTGTTGGTGCCAGCCACGGGGCCGTTCGGGGTCTATTTACGACTTTCACCCTCTAAAGCCATATTTTTAAGCCTAAGTCTAGAAATATTCAAATTACAGTCGTATTGTCAAACCGAGAGTCCCGGGGCTGCGCGGTCAGTTCCTACGAGTCACATTGTTCCCGTGGGAGGTGTTGATGCCACCCAAGGGGCCGTTCAGGAGTCGTTTTGGGTTTTCACCCTTTAAAGCCATGTTTTTAAGCCTAAGTCTAGAAATATGCAAATTAGTATTGTATTCTCAAACCGGGAGTCCCGCAGCTGCGCAATCAGTTCCTACAAGTCACATTGGTCCCGTGGGAGGTGTTGGTGCCACCCACAGGGCCGTTCGGGGGTTGTTTCGGGTTTTCACCCTCTAACACCATGTTTTTCATCCTAATTCTAGAAATATGCAAATTATCATCGTATTCTAAAACCAGGAGTCCCGCGGCTGCGCGGTCAGTAACTATGAATCACATTGGTCCCATGGGAGGTGTTGGTGCCACCAACGCGGCCGTTCGGTGGATGTTTAGGGTTTTCACCCTCTAAAGTCATGTTTTTAAGCCTAAGTCCAGAAATATGCAAATTATGGCCATATTCTCAAATCGGGAGTCCCACGGCTGCGCGGTCAGTTCCTACGAGTTACATTGGTCCCGTAGGAGGTGTTGGTGCTACCCACAGAGTCGTTCGGGGGTTGTTTTGGGTTTTCACCAACTAACGCCACGTTTTGCCAAAGTCTAAAAATATTCAAATTACCGTCGTATTCTCAAACAGGGAGTCTCGGGGCTTCGCGATCAGTTCCTACGAGTCATATTAGTCCCGTGGGAGGTGTTGCTGCCACCCACGGGGCCGTACAGGGGGTTATTTCGAGTTTTCACACTCTAACGCCATGTTTTAAGCCTAAGTTTAAAAATATGCAAATTACCATCGTATTCCCAAACAGGGAGTCCCGCGGCTGCACGGTCAGTTCCTACGGGTCACATTGGTCTCGTGGGAGATACTGGTGCCACCCACGGGGCCGTTCGGGGTCTGTTTCGGGTTTTCATTCGCTAAAGCCATGTTTTTAAGTCTAAGTCTAGAAAACTGCAAATTACCATCGTATTCTCAAACCGGGAGTGCCGCGACTGGATGGTCAGTTCCTACGAGTCACATTGGTCCCGTGGGAGGTGTTGGTGCCACCCGCAGGGCCTTTCGGGGGATGTTTCGAGTTTTCACCCTCTAAAGCCATGTTTTTAAGCCTAAGTCAATAAAAATACAAATTACCATCGTATTTCCAAATCGGGAGTCCCGCGGCTGCGCGGTCAGTTCCTACGAGTTATATTGCTCCCGTGGGAGGTGTTGGTGCCACCCACGGGGTCGTTCGTGGGTCATTTCGGGTTTTCACCCACTAACGTCATATTTTTAAGCCTAATTCTAGAATTATACAAATTACCATCGTATTCTCAAACTGGGAGTCCCACGGCTATTCGTTCAGTTCTTACAAGTCACATTGGTCTGGTGGGAGGTCTTGGTGACACCCACGGGGCCATTCGGGGGCTGTTTCGGGTTTTCACCAACTAAAGCCATGTTTTTAAGCCTAAGTCTAGAAATATATAAATTATCGTCGTATTCTTAAACCGACAGTCCCGCGGCTAAGCGGTCAGTTCCTACGAGTTACATTGGTCCCGTGGGAGGTGTTGGTGACACCCACGGGGCCGTTCGGGGGCTGTTTCGAGTTTTCCCCCACTAAAGCCATGTTTTTAAGCCAAAGTCTAGAAATATCCAAATTATCTTCGTATTCTCAAACCAGGAGTCCCACGGGGCCGTTTGGGGGCTATTTTGGGTTTTCCCCCACTAAATCCATGTTTTTAAGCCTATGTTTATAAATATGCAAATTACCATCGTATTCTCAAATCGGGAGTCTCGCGGCTGCGCAGTTAGTTCCTACAAGTCACATTGGTCCAATGGTAGGTGTTGGTTCCTCCCACCGGGCCGTTTCGGGGGATGTTTCGAGTCTTCACCCTCTAAAGTCATGTTTTTAAGCCTAAGTCTAAAAATATTCAGATTACCATCGTATTCTCAAACCGAGAGTCTCGGGGATGCGCGGTCAGTTCCTACGAGTCACATTGATCCCGTGGGAGGTGTTCATGCCACCCAAGGGGATGTTCAGGGGTCGTTTCGAGTTTTCACCCTCTAAAGTCATGTTTTTAAGCCTAAGTCTAAAAATATTCAAATTATCATTATATTCTCAAACCGGGAGTCCCGCGACTGGGTGATCAGTTCCTATGAGTTATATTGGTCCTGTGGGAGATGTTGGTGTCACCCATGGGGATGTTCGGGGACTATTTCGGGTTTTCACCCTCTATTACCATGTTTTTCTTCCTAACTCTGGAAATATGTGAATTGCCATCATATTCTAAAACTGGGAGTCCCGCGGCTGCGTGGTCGGTACCTACGAATCACATTGGTCCCGTGGGAGGTGCTGGTGCCACCCACGGGGCCGTTCGGGGGCTATTTCGGGTTCTCACCCTCTAAAGCCATGTTTTTAAGCCTAAGTCTAGAAAACTGCAAATTACCGTTGTATTCTCAAACCGGGAGTACCACGGATGAACGGTCAGTTCCTACGAGTCATATTGGTCCCGTGGGATGTGTTGGTGACACCCACGGGGCCGTTCGGAGTCTGTTTCAAGTTTTCACCCTCTAAAGCCATGTTTTTAAGCCTAAGTTTAGAAATTTGTGAATTAACATCGTATTCCCAAAGTGGGAGTTCCGCGTCTGTGCGATCAGTTCCTACGATTTACATTAGTCCCGTGGGAGGTAATAGTGCCACCCACGGGCCCGTACGGGGCCTGTTTCGGGTTTTCACCCACTAATGCCATGTTTTTAAGCCTACCTCTAGAAATATTCAAATTACCATCGTATTCTCAAACCGAGAGTCCTATGGCTGCGCGGTCAGTTCCTACGAGTCATATTGGTTCCCTGGGAGGTGTTGGTGCCACCCACGGAGCCGTACGGGGGCTGTTCCAAGTTTTCACCCATTAATGCCATGTTTTTAAGCCTACATCTAGAAATATTCAAATTACCATCATATTCTCAAACCGGGAGTCCCGCGGCTACGCGGTCAATTTCTACGAGTTACATTGGTCCCGTGGGAGGTTTTGGTGCAATCCACGAGGTTGTTTCGGGTTTTCACCTGCTAACGCTATGTTTTAAGCATAATTCTAGAAATATGAAAATTGCCATTGTATTCCGAAACTGGGAGTCCCGCGGCTGCGCGGTCAGTTCCTACGAGTTACATTGGTCCCGTGGGAGGTGTTGGTGTCACCCACGGGGCCGTTCCGGGGCTGTTTTAGGTTTTCACCAATTAATGCCATGTTTTTAACCCTACGTCTAGAAAAATGCAAATTACCATCATATTCTCAAATCGGGAGTGCCGTGACTGCACGGTCAGTTCCTACAACTCACATTGGTCCCGTGGGAGGTTTTGGTGCCACCCACGGGGCCGTTCAGGGGTTGTTTCAGGTTTCACCCTCTAAAGCCATGTTTTTAAGCCTCATTTTAGAAAAATGCAAATTACCATCGTATTCCCAAACCGGGAGTCCCACGGCTGTGCGGTCAGTTCCTACGAGTTACACTGGTCTCTTAGGAGGAATTGGTGCCACCCACAGGACTGTTCGGGTGCTGTTTCGAGTTTTCACCTACTAACGCCATGTTTTTAAGCCTACGTCTAGAAATATTCAAATTACTATCATATTCCCAAAGCGAGAGTCCTGCAGATGCACGGTTAGTTCCTACAAGTTACATTGGTCCCGTGGGAGGTGTTGGTACCACCCACGGTGTCGTTCGGGGGTTGTTTCAAGTTTTCACCCGCTAATGCCATGTTTTTAAGCCTAAGTCAAGAAATATGCAAATTATCGGCATATTCCCAAACCGGAAGTCCTGCGGCTGTACGTTCAGTTGTACGAGACACATTTGTCCCGTGGGAGGTGTTGCTGCCACCCACGGGGATGATCGGGGGCTATTTCAGGTTTTCACCCTCTAATGCCATGTTTTTAAGCCTAAGTCTAGAAAAATCCAAATGACCATCGTATTCTCAAACCGGAAGTCCCGTGGCTATGCGATCAGTTCCTATGAGTTACATTGGTCCCATCGGAGGTGTTGGTTCCATCCACGGGGCCGTTCGGGGGCTTTTCAGATTTTCACCCACTAACGCCATGTTTTTAACCCTATGTCTAGAAATATTCAAATTCCCATTGTATTCTTAAATTATAAGTCCCGCGGCTGCGCGGTCAGTTCCTACGTGTTACATTGGTCCCGTGGGAGGTGTTGGTGCCACCCACGGGGCCGTTCAGGGTCTGTTTTGGGTTTTCGCCCGCTAACGCCATGTTTTTAAGCCTAAATCCAAAAATATGTAAATTACCATCGTATTCCCAAACCGAAAGTCCCGCGGTTGCGTGGTCAGTTCCTACGACTTACATTGGTCATGTGGGAGGCATTGGTGCCGCCCACGGGGCCGTGCGGGGGCTATTTCGAGTTTTCACCCTCTAAAGGCATGTTTTTAACCCTAAGTCTAGAAATATTCCAATTACCATCGTATTCTTAAATTGGGAGTCCCGCGGCTGCGCGGTCAGTTCCTACCAATCACATTGGTCCCGTGGGAGGTGTAAGTGCCACCCATGGGGCCGTTCGGGGGTTATTTCAGGTTTTTCCCCTCTAAAGCCATGTTTTTAAGCCTAAGTCTAGAAATATGCAATTACCATCGTATTCTCAAACCAGGAGTCCCGCTGCTGCACGATCAGTTCCTACGAGTATAATTGGTCCCGTGGGTGGTGTTGGTGCTACCCACGGGACCGTTCAGGGGCTATTTCGGGTTTTCACCCTCTAACGCCATGTTTTTAAGCCTAAGTCTAGAATTATACAAGTTTCCATTGTATTCTTAAACCGAGAGTCCCGCGGTTGCGTGGTCTGCTCCTACGAGTTGCATTGGTCCCATGGGAGGTGTTGGTGACACACCCGAGGCCGTAGGGGGGCTGTATCGAGTTTTCACCCACCCGAGGGCTACGGGGCTTTTTCGAGTTTTCACCCGATAACGCCATATTTTTAAGCCTAAATATAAAAATATTAAAATTACCATTGTATTCCCAAACTGGGAGTCCCGCGGCTGCGCGGTCAGTTCCTACGAGTTACATTGGTCCCGTGGGAGGTGTTGGTCCCACCCACGGGGCCATTCGGGGGCTATTTCAGGTTTTCACCCATTAACACCATGTTTTTAACCCTACGTCTAGAAAAATGCAAATTACCGTCGTATTCTCAAACCGAGAGTAACGAGACTGCACGATCAGTTCCAACGAGGCACATTGGTCCCGTGGGAGGTGTTGGTACCACCCACGGGGCCGTTTAGGGGTCGTTTTGGGTTTTCACCCTCTAAATCCATGTTTTTATGCCTCAGTTTAGAAAAATGCAAATTACCATCGTATTCTCAAACCGGGAGTCCCACGGATGCGCGATTAGTTTCTACAAGTTACATTGGTCCCGTGAGAGGTGTTAGTACCACCCACGGGGTTGTACGGGGGCTGTTTCGGGTTTTCACCCACTAATGCCATGTTTTTAAGCCCAAGTCTAGAAATATGAAAATTATCGTCGTATTCTCAAAATGGGAGTCCCGCGGCTGCGCGGTCAGTTCCTACGAGTCACATTGGTCCGATGGGAGGTGTTGGTGCCACCCATGGGGCCGTTCGGGGTCTGTTTCAGGTTTTCACCCACTAAAGCCATGTTTTTAGGCCTAAGTCTAGAAATATGCAATTTACCGTCGTATTCTAACACTGAGAGTTCCGCGGTTGCGCATTTAGTTCCTACGAGTTACATTGGTCCCATGGGAGGTGTTGGTGCCACCCATGGGGCTGTTTTGGGTCTTCACCCTCTAAAGCCATGTTTTTAAGCCTAAGTCTAGAAATATTCAAATTACCATCAAATGCTCAAATCGAGAGACCCGGGACTGCGCGATCAGTTCGTACGAGTTACATTGGTCCCATGGGAGGTATTGGTGCCACCCACGGGGCCGCACGGGAGCTGTTTCGGGTTTTCACCCACTAATGCCATGTTTTTAAGCTTAAGTCTAGAAATATGAAAATTATCGTCGTATTCTCAAACCGGGAGTCCCGCGGGTGCGCGATCAGTTCCTACGAGTCACATTGGTCCCATGGGAGGTGTTGGTACCACCAACGGGGCTGTTCGGGGGTTGTTTCAAGTTTTCACCCTCTAAAGCCATGTTTTTAAGCCTACATCTTAAAATATTCAAATTATCAATGTATTCTCAAACTAGGAGTCCCGCAGCTGCGCGGTCACTTCCTACGAGTCACAATTGTCCCGTGGGAGGTGTTGGTGCTACCCACGGGACCGTTCGGGGGCCGTTTCTGGTTTTCCCCCACTAAAGTCATGTTTTTAAGCCTAAGTCTATAAATATGTAAATTATCGTTGTATTCTCAAATCGGGTGTCCCGAGGCTGCGTGGTCAGTTCCTACGAGTCACATTAGTCCCATGGGAGGTGTTGGTGCGACCCACGGGGCTGTTTTGGGTCTGCACCCTCTAAAGCCATGTTTTTAAGCCTAAGTCTAGAAATATTCAGATTACCGTCATATTCTCAAACCGAGAGTCCCGAGACTGCGCGGTCAGCTCCTACGGGTCACATTGGTCCCGTGGGAGGTGTTGATGCCACCCAAGGGACCGTTCAGTGGTCGTTTCATGTTTTCACCCACTAACGCCAGGTTTTTCCAAAGTCTAAAAATATTCAAATTACAATCGTATTCTCAAAACGGGAGTCTCGGGGCTTCGCAGTCAGTTCCTACGACTCACATTGGTCCCGTGGGAGGTGTTGGTGCCACCCACGGGGCTGTACGGGGGCTATTTCGGGTTTTCACCCTCTAACGTCATGTTTTAAACCTAAGTTTAGTAATATGTAAATTACCGTCGTATTCCAAAACTGGGTGTCCCGCGGCTGCACGATCAGTTCCTACGAGTCACATTGATCCCCTGGGAGGTGCTGATGCCACCTACGGGGCCGTTCGGGGGTTGTTTCGGGTTTTCACCCTCTAAAGACATGTTTTTAAGAATAAGTCTAGAAAAATGCAAATTACCATCGTATTCTCAAATTGGAAGTACCACGGACGAACGGTCAGTTACTACGAGTCATATTGGTCCCGTGGGAGGTGTTGGTGACACCCACGGGGCCGTCCGGAGGTTGTTTCGAGTTTTCACCGTCTAAAGCCATGTTTTTAAGCCTAAGTTTAGAAATATGTGAATTGCCGTCGTATTCCCAAACTGGGAGTTCCGCGTCTGTGCGGTCAGTTCGTACGAGTTACATTAGTCCCGTGGGAGGTGTTGGTACCACCGAAGGGCCCGTACGGGGGCTGTTTCGGGTTTTCACCAACTAAAACCATGTTTTTAAGCCTAAGTCATGAAATATTCAAATTACCATCGTATTGTCAGATCGGGAGTCCCACGACTACGCGGTCAGTTTCTACGAGTCATATTGGTCTCGTGGGAGGTGTTGGTGCCACCCACGGAGCCGTACGGGGGCTGTTTCGAGTTTTCAGCCATTAATGCCATGTTTTTAAGCCTAGATCTAGAAATATTCAAATTACCGTAATACTGTCAAACCGAGAGTCCCGCGGCTACGCGATCAGTTCCTACAAGTTACATTGGTCCCGTGGGAGGTATTGGTTCCATCCACGGGGCTGTTTCGGGTTTTCACCCGCTAACGCCATGTTTTTAAGCCTAAGTCTAGAAATATGCAAATTACCACTATATTCCCAAACTGGGAGCCCCACGACTGCACGTTCAGTTCCTACGAGTTACATTGGTCCCGTGGGGGGTGTTGGTGCCATCCACGGGGCTTTTTCGAGTTTTCACCCGCTAACGCCATGTTTTTAAATCTAAGTCTAGAAATATGAAAATTACCATTGTATTCCCAAACTTGGAGTCCCGCGGCTGCACGGTCAGTTCCTACGAGTTACATTGGTTCTGTGGGAGGTGTTGGTGCCACCCACGGGGCCGTTCAGGGGCTGTTTTGGGTTTTCACCCATTAACGCCATGTTTTTAACCCTACGTCTAGAATTATTCAAATTATCATTGTGTTCTCAAATCGAGAGTCCCACGGCTACGGGGTCAGTTCCTACGAGTTACATTGGTCCCGTGGGAGGTGTTGGTGCCACCCACAAGGCCGTTCGGGGATAGTTTCGGGTTTTCACCCACTAACGCCATGTTTTTAAGCCTACGTCTAGAAATATTCAAATTACCGTCATATTCTCAAACCGGGAGTCCCACGGCTGCGCAGTCAGTTCCTACGAGTTACATTGGTCCCATGGGAGGTGTTAATGCCACCCACGAGGCCGTTCGGGGGCGGTTTCGGGTTTTCACCTGCTAACGCCATATTTTTAAGCCTAAGTCTAGAAATATGCAAATTACCATCGTATTCCCAAATCGGGAGTCCCGCGGCTGTGCGGTCAGTTCTTACGAGTTACACTGGTCCCTTGGGAGGAGTTGGTGCCACCCACAGGGCCGTTCAGGGGCTGTTTCGAGTTTTCACCCACTAACGCCATGTTTTAAGCCTACGTCTAGAAATATTCAAATTACTGTCATTTTCCCAAACCGGGAGTCCAGCAGCTGTACAGTTAGTTCCTACGAGTTGCATTGGTCCCGTGGGAGGTGTTGGTGCCACCCACGGTGCCATTTGGGGGCTGTTCCTAGTTTTCACCCGCTAATGCCATGTTTTTAAGCCTAAGTCAAGAAATATGCAAATTACCATCATATTCCCAAACCGGGAGTCCTGCGGCCGCGCGGTCAGTGATACGAGTCACATTAGTCCCATGGGAGGTGTTACTGCCACCCACGGGGGTGTTCGGGGGCTGTTTCGGGTTTTCACCCACTAATTCCATGTTTTTAAGCCTAAGTCTAGAAAAATGCAAATGACCGTTGTATTCTCAAACCGGGAGTCCCACGGCTGTGTGATCAGTTGCTATAAGTTACATTGGTCCTGTGAGAGGTGTTGGTGCCACTCACGGGGCCGTTCGGGAGTCGTTTTGGGTTTTGCCGCACTAACGCCATGTTTTTAAGCCTAAGTCTAGAAATATGTGAATTACCGTCGTATTCTTAAACCGGGAGCTCCATGGCTGTGCGGTTAGTTCCTACGGGTTATATTGGTCCCGTGGGTGGTGTTGGTGCCACCCACGGGGCTGTTTTGAGTTTTCACCCACTAAAGCCTTATTTTTAAGCCTAAGTCTAAAAATTTGTAAATTACAGTCGTATTCTCAAACCGGAAGTTCCGCGGCTGCGCGGTTAGTTCATACGAGTTACATTGGTCCCGTGGGTGGTGTTGGGGTCACCCACAGGGCTGTTCGGAGCTTGTTTCAGGTTTTCACCCACTAACGCCATGTTTTTAAGACTAAGTGTAGAAATATGTAAACTACCATCGTATTCTCAAACCGGGAGTTCCGCAGCTGCGTGGTTAGTTCCTACGAGTTACATTGGTCCCGTGGGTGGTCTTGGTGCCACCCACGGGCCCTACGTGGGTTGTTTTGGGTTTTGACCCACTAACGCCATATATTTTAGCCTAAGTATAGAATTATGCAAATTACCATCGTATTCTCAAATCGGGAGTCCCACGGCTATGCTGTTAGTTACTACGAGTTACAATTGTCCCGTGGAAGGTGTTGGTGCCACCCACGGGGTCGTTCGGGGGTTGTTTCGGGGTTTCCCCCTTTAAAGACATGTTTTTAACCCTAAGTCTAGAAATATGCAAATTACCATCGTATTCTCAAACTGAGCGTCCTGCGGCTGCGCGGTCAGTTCCTATGAGTCACATTGGTCCCGTTGGAGGTGCTAGTGCCACCCGCGGGGTCGTTCGGGGGCTGTTTCGGGTTTTCATCCTCTAATGCCACGGTTTTAAGCCTAAGTCTAGAAATATTCAAATTACTGTCGTATTCTCAAATCGGGAGTCTTGTGGACGTGCGGTCAGTTCCTACGAGTTACATTGGTCCCGTGGGAGGCGTTGGTGCCACCCACGGGGCCGTTCGGGTGATATTTTTTATTTTCACCCCCTAACACTATGTTTTTAAGCCTAAGTAAAAAATTATGCAAATTACCATTGTGTTACCAAACCCGGAGTCCCGCGGATGGGAGGTCAGTTCGTACAAGTTACATTGCTCCCGTGGGAGGCGTTGGTGCCACCAACGATGCCGTTCGGGGGGCTATTTCAGGTTTTCACCCTCTAAAGGGATGTTTTTAAGCCTAAGTCTAGAAATATTCAAACTACCGTTGTATTCTCAAACTGTGAGTCCCGCGGCTGCGCAATCAGTTCCTACCAGTCATATTGGTCCCGTGGGAGGTGTAGGTCCCACCCACGGGGCCGTTCGGGGCTTATTTCAAGTTTTTCCCCTCTAAAGCCATGTTTTTAACCCTAAGTCTAGAAATATGCAAATTATCGTCGTATTCTCAAACTGGGAGTCCCGCGACTGCGTAATCAGTTCCTACAAGTTACATTGGTCCAGTGGGCCATTCGGGGGCTATTTCGGGTTTTCCCCGACTAAAGCTATGTTTTTAAGCCTAAGTCTAGAAATATTCAAATTATCCTTGTATTCTCAAATCGGGAGTTCCACGACTGCACGGTTAGTTCCTACTAGTTTAATTGGTCCCGTGGGTGGTGTTGGTGCCACCCACGAGACCGTTCGGGGGCTGTTTCGGGTTTTCACCCTCTAACGCCATGTTTTTAAGCCTAAGTCTAGAATTATGCAAATATCCATTGTATTCTTAAACCAGGAGTCCCGCGGCTGCGTGGTCTATTCCTACGAGTTACATTGGTCCCGTGGGAGGTGTTGGTGACACCCATGGGGCCGTACAGGGGCTATTTCGGGATTTCACCGACTAACACCATGTTTTTAAGCCTAACTCTATAAATATTCAAATTACCTTCGTATTCTCAAACTGGGAGTCCCGCGGCTGCGCGATTAGTTCCTACGAGTTACATTGGTCCCGTGTTAGGTGTTGGAGCCACCCACGGGGCTGTTTCGGGTTTTCACCCGCTAACCCCATTTTTTTAAGCCTAAGTCTAGAAATATGCAAATTACCATTGTATTCCCAAACTGGGAGTCCCGTGGCTGCGCGGTCAGTTCCTACGAGTTACATTTATCCCGTCTGAGGTGTTGGTGCCACCCACGGGGCTGTTTCAGGTTTTCACCCATTAACACTATGTTTTTAACCCTACGTCTAGAAAAATGTAAATTACCGTCGTATTCTCAAATCGGAAGTGCCGCAACTGCACGGTCAGTTCCTACGAGTCACATTGGTCCCGTGGGAGGTGTTGGTGCCACCCACGGGGCCTTTCAGGGTCAGTTTCGTGCTTTCAGCCTCTAAAGTAATGCTTTTAAGCCTAAGTCTAGAAATATGCAAATTATCATCGTATTCTCAAATCGGGTGTCCCGCGATTGCGCGATCAGTTCCTACGAGTCACATGGGTCCCATGGGAGGTGTTGGTGCCACCCACGGGGCTGTTTCGGGTCTTCACCCTCTAAAGGTATATTTTAAGCCTAAGTCTAGAAATATTGAAATTACCATCATATTCTCAGACCGAGAGTCCCGGGACTGCGCGATCAGTTCGTACGAATTACATTGGTCCCGTGGGAGGTGTTGGTGCCACCCACGGGGCCGCACGGGAGCTGTTTCGGGTTTTCACCCACTAATGCCATGTTTTTAAGCCTAAGTCTAGAAATATGAAAATTATCATCGTATTCTCAAACCGGGAGTCCCGCGGGTGCGCGGTCAGTTCCTTCGAGTCACATTGGTCCCATGGGAGGTCTTGGTTCCACCAATGGGGCCGTTCGGGGGCTGTTTTGAGTTTTCACCCTCTAAAGCCATGTTTTTAAGCCTAAGTCTAGAAATATTCAAATTATCAATGTATTCTCAAACCGGGAGTCCCGCAGCTGCGCGGTCACTTCCTACGAGTCACATTGGTCCCGTGGGAGGTGTTGGTTCCACCTATGGGGCCGTTCGGGGGCTATTTCGGGTTTTCCCCCACAAAAGTCATGTTTTTGAGCCTAAGTCTATAAATATGAAAATTATCGTCGTATTCTCAAATTGGGTGTCCCGCGGCTGCGCGGTCAGTTCCTACGAGTCACATTGGTCCCATGGGAGGTGTTGGTGCCACCCACGGGGCTGTTTCGGGTCTTCACCCTCTAAAGCCATGTTTTTAAGCCTAAGTTTAGAAATATTCAAATTTCCATCGTATTCTCAAACCGAGAGTCCCGGGACTGCGTGGTCAGCTCCTACGAGTCACATTGGTCCCGTGAGAGGTGATGATGCCACCTAAGGAACCGTTCAGGGGTTCTTTTGAGTTTTCACCCACCAATGCCAGGTTTTTCCAAAGTCTAAAAATATTCCAGTTACAATTGTATTCTCAAACCGGGAGTCCCGGGGCTTTGCGGTCAGTTCCTACAACTCACATTGGTCCCGTGGGAGTTGTTGGTGCCACCCACAGGGTTGTACGAGGGCTATTTTGGGTATTCACCCTCTAACGTCATGTTTTAAGCCTAAGTTTAGTAATATGTAAATAATCGTCATATTCCAAAACTGGGGGTCCCGCGGCTGCACGGTCAGTTCCTACGCGTCACATTGGTCCCGTGGGAGGTGCTGGTGCCACCCACGGGACCGTTCGGGGGCTTTTTTGGGTTTTCACCCTCTAAAGTCATATTTTTAAGCCTAAGTCTAGAAAAATGAAAATTACCATCATATTGTCAAACCGGGAGTACCACGGATGAACGGTCAGTTCCTACGAGTCATATTAGTCCCGTGGGAAGTGTTGGTGACACCCACGGGGCCGTTCCTAGGTTATTTTGAGTTTTCACCCTATAAAGCCATGTTTTTAAACCTAAGTTTAGAAATTGGTGAATTGTCGTCGTATTCCCAAACTGGGAGTACCGCTTCTGTGCGGTCAGTTCCTACGAGTTACATTATTCCCGTGGGAGGTGTTGGTGCCACCCACGGGCCAGTTCGGGGGCTGTTTCAGGTTTTCACCCACTAATGCCATGTTTTTAAGCCTAAGTCTAGAAATATTCAAATTTTCATCATATTCTCAAACCCGGAGTCCCACGGCTGCGCGATCAGTTCCTACGGGTCATATTGGACCCGTGGGAGGTGTTGGTGCCACCCACGGAGCCGTACGGGGGTTATTTCGAGTTTTCACCCATTAATGCCATGTTTTTAAGCCTACATCTAGAAATATTGAAATTACCGTATTATTCTCAAACCGAGAGTCCCGCGGCTGTGCGGTCATTTCCTACGAGTTACATTGGTCCCGTGGGAGGTGTTGGTGCCACCCACTGGGCCGTTCGAAGGATCTTTCAGGTTTTCACCCGCTAACACCATGTTTTTAAGCCTAAGTCCCAAAATATGTAAATTACCATCGTATTCCTAAACCAGGAGTCCCGCGGTTCTGCAGTCAGTTCCTACGACTTACATTGGTCCCGTGGGAGGTGTTGGTGCCACTCACGGGGCCGTTCGGGGGATGTTTCGGGCTTTCACCCACCAACGCCATGTTTTTAAGCCTACATCTAGAAATATTCAAATTACAGTCGTATTCTCAAATCGGGAGTCCCGCGGCTGCGCAGTTAGTTCCTTCGAGTTACCTTGGTCTCGTGGGCGGTGTTAGTGCCACCCACGAGGCTGTTTGGGGGCGGTTTCCGGTTTTCACCCACTAATGCCATGTTTTTAAGCCTACGACTAGAAATATTCAAATTACCATCGTATTCCCAAACCGGGAATCCCGCGGCTGCGCGGTCAGTTCGTACAATTTACATTGGTCTCGTGGGAGGAGTTGGTGCCACCCACGGGGCCATTTGGGGGTTGTTTAGTGTTTTCACCCACTAACGCCATGTTTTTAAGCCTACATCTAGAAATATTCAAATTATTATCGTATTCTCAAACCGGGAGTCCCGCAGCTACGCGGTCAGTTCTTACGACTTACATAGGTCCCGTGGGAGGTGTTATTGCCACCCACCGGGCCGTTCGGGTGCTGTTTTGTGTTTTCACACGTTAACACCATTTTTAAAGCCGAAGTCTAGAAATATGTAAATTACTATCGTATTCCCAAACTGAGAGTCCTGCGGCTGCGCGGTTGGTTCCTACGAGTTATAATTATCCCATGGAAAGTGTTGGTGCCACCCACGGGGTCGTTCGGGGGTTGTTTCGGGTTTTACCCATCTAAAGCCATGTTTTTAACCCTATGTCTAGAAATATGCAAATTACCATCATATTCTCAAGCCGAGAGTCCCGCGGTTGCGCGGTCATTTCATATGAGTCACATTGGTCCCGTTTGAGGTGTTGGTGCCACCCACGGGGTCGTTCGGGGGTTGTTTCGAGTTTTCACCCTATAAAGCCACATTTTTAAGCCTAAGTCTAGAAATATTCAAATTACCATCGTATTCTCAATCCGGGAGTCCCGTGGCTGCGCGATCAGTTCCTATGAGTTACATTGGTCCCGTGGGAGGCGTTGGTGCCACCCACGGAGCCGTTCGGGGGCTATTTTTTATTTTCACCCAGTAACGCTATGTTTTTAAGCCTAAGTCTAAAATTATGCAAATTACCATCGTATTCCCAAACCCGGAGTCCCGCGGCTGCATGGACAGTTCCTATGAGTTACATTGGTCCCGTGGGAGGCGTTAGTGCCACCCACGAGGCCGTTCGAGGGCTATTTCAGGTTTTCACCCTCAAAAGGCATGTTTTTAAGCCTAAGCCAGGAAATATTCAAATTACTGTCGTGTTCTCAAATCGGGAGTCCTGCGGTTGCGCGGTCAGTTCCTACCAGTCACATTGGTCCCGTGGGAGGTGTAAGTGCCACCCATGGGGCCGTTCGGGGCTTAATTCAGGTTCTCCCCCTCTAAACCCATGTTTTTAAGCCTAAGTCTAGAAATATCCTAATTACCATCGTATTCTCAAATCGGGAGTCTTGTGACTATGTGATCAGTTCCTACGAGTTACATTGGTCCCGTTAGAGGTGTTGGTGCCACCCACGAAGCCGTTCGGGGGCTGTTTCGGGTTTTCCCCCCACTAAAGCCATGTTTTTAAGCCTAAGTCTAGAAATATGCAAATTATCATCGTATTCTCGAATCGGGAGTTCCACGGCTACGCGGTTAGCTCGTACTAGTTTAATTGGTCCTATGGGTGGTGTTGGTACCACCCACGGGACAGTTCAGGGGATGTTTTGGGTTTTCACCCTCTAACCCCATGGTTTTAAGCCTAACACTAGAATTATGCAAATTTCCTTTGTATTCTTGGAACGGGAGTCCCGCAGCTGCATGGTCTGTTCCTACGAGTTACATTGGTCCCGTGGGAGGTGTTGGTGACACCCACGGGGCCGTACGGGGGATGTTTTGGTTTTTCACCCACAAACGCCATGTTTTTAAGCCTAACTCTAAAAATATTCAAATTACCTTCGTATTCTCAAATCGGGAGTGTCGCGGCTACGTGGTCCATTCCTACGAGTTACATTGGTCCCGTGGGAGGTATTGGTGACACCCACGGGATCGTACGGGGGCTGTTTCGGGTTTTCACCCACTAACGCCTTGTTTTTAAGCCTAACTCTAGAAATATTCAAATTACCATCGTATTCCCAAACTAGGTGTTCCGTGGCTGCGCGGTCAATTCCTACGAGTCACATTGGTCCCGTAGGAGGTGTTGGTGCCACCTATGGAGTCGTTCGGGCGTTGTTTCAAGTTTTCACCCCTAAAGCCAAGTTTTTAAGCCTAAGTCTAGAAATATGAAAATTACCATCGTATTCTCAAACTGGGCGTTCCGCGGATGCGGGGTCAGTTCCTACGAGTTACATTGGTCTCATGGGAGGTGTTAGTACCACCCACGGGCCCGTTCAGAGGCTGTTTTGGGTTTTCACCCGCTAACGCCATGTTTTTAAGACTAAGTCCAAAAATATGTAAATTACCATCGTATTCCCAAACCGGGAGTCCCGTACCAGCGCGGTCAGTTCCTACGTGTTACATTGGTCTCGTGGGAGGTGTTGGAGCCACCCACGATGCTGTTGGGGGCTGCTTCAAGTTTTCACCCACTAATGTCATGTTTTTAACCCTACGTCTAGAAATATTCAAATTACCATCGTATTCTCAAATCAGGAGTCCCGCAACTGCGCGGTCAGTTCCTATGAGTTACATTGGTCTCGTGGGAGGTGTTGGTGCCACCCACGGGGCCGTTTAGGTGGTATTTCTGGTTTTCACCTGCTAACGCCATGTTTTTAAGCCTAAGTCCAGAAATATATGAATTACCATTGTATTCCCAAACCGGGAGACCCGCGCCTACGCGATCAGTTCCTACGAGTTACATTGGTCCCGTGGGAGGTGTTGGTGCCACCCACGGGGCCGTTCGAGGGTTGTTTCGGGTTTTCACCCAATAACGCCATGTTTTAACCCTAGGTCTAGAAATATTAAAATTATCATCGTATTCTCAAACCGAGAGTCCCGCGACCGCGCGGTCAGTTCCTACGAGTTACACTGGTCCCGTGGGAGGTGTTGGTTCCACCCACGGGGTCGTTCGGGGGATGTTTTGGTTTTTCACCCGCTAACGCCATGTTTTCAATCCTACGTCTAGAAATATGCAAATTACCATCCTATTCCCAAACCGGGAGTCCCGCGGCTGCGCGGACTACGAGTTACGTTGGTCCTGGAGGAGATGTTGGTGACACCCACGGGGACGTACAGGGATTGTTTCGGGTTTTCACCCACTAACACCATGTTTTTTAGCCTAAGTCTAGAATTATGCAAATTACAGTCGTATTCTAAAACCAGGAGTCCCGCGGGTGCGTGGTCTATTGCTACGAGTTATATTGTTCCGGTGGGAGGTGTTGGTACAACCCCCGGGCCGTTCGGAGGCTGTTTTGGGTTTTCACCCTCCAAATATTTAAATTACCATCGTATTATCAAACCGGGAGTCCAGGGATTGCGCGGTTAGTTCCAACGAGTTACATTAGTCCCGTGGGAGGTGTTGGTGCCACCCACGGGGCCGTTCGGGGGCAATTTTGATTTTTCACCCTCTAACACCATTTTTTAAGCCTAAGTCTATAAATAAGAAAATTACCATCATATTCCCAAACCGGGAGTCCAGCGACTGCACGGTCAGTTCCTACGAGTAACATTGGTCCCGTGGGAGGTAGTCCCACCCACGGGGCCGTTCGGGGGCTCTTCGGGTTTTCACCCACTAACACCATGTTTTTCATCCTAAGTCTAGAAATATGCAAACTATCTTCATATTCTCAAATCGGGAGTCCAGCGACTGCTTGGTGAGTACCTATGAATCACATTGGTCCCGTGGGAGGTGTTGGTGCCACCCACGGGGCCGTTCGGGGGATGTTTCGAGTTTTCACCCACTAAAATCATGTTTTTAACCTTAAGTCTAGAAAAATGCAAATTATCGTCATATTCTCAAACCAGGAGTCCCACGGCTGCGCGTTCAGTTCCTATAAGTCACATTGGTCCCATAGGAGCTGTTGGTGCCACCCACGGGGCCGTTCGGGGGCTGTTTTGGGTTTTCACCGTCTAAAGCCACGTTTTTAAGCCTAAGTCTTGAAATATTCAAATTATCATCGTAATCTCAAATCAGGAGTACCGTGGTTGCACGATCAGTTTCTACGAATTACATTGGTCCCGTGGGAGGCGTTGGTTGCACCCACGGGGCCGTTCGGGGGCTATTTCCAATTTTCAGCCACTAACTCTATGTTTTTAAGCCTAAGTCGAAAATTATGAAAATTACCGTCGTATTCTCAAATCAGGAGTCCCGCGACTACGCGGTCGGTTCCTACGAGTTATATTTGTCCCGTGGAAGGCGTTGGTGCCACCCACAGGGCCGTTCGGGGACTATTTTTTGTTTTCACCCTCTAAAGGCATGTTTTTAAGCCTAAGTCTAGAAATATTCAAATTACCATCGTATTATCAAACTGGGAGTCCAACGGCTATGCGATCAGTTCCTACCAGTCACATTGGTCCCGTGGGAGGTGTAAGTGCCACCCACGGGGCCGTTTGGGCGTTATTTCAGGTTTTCCCCCTTTGAAGTCATGTTTTTAAGCATAAGTCTAGAAATATGTAAATTACCATCGTATTCTCAAACTGGGGGTCCCGCGGTTGCTCGGTCAGTTCCTATGAGTTACATTGGTCCCGTGGGAGGTGTCGGTGCCACCCACGGGGCCGTTCGGGGCTATTTCGGGTTTTCCCCCACTAAAGCCATATTTTAAAGCCTAAGCCTAGTAATATGCAAATTACCGTCGTATTCTCAAACTGGGAGATCCGCGGCTGCGCGATTAGTTCCTATGAGTTTAATTGGTCCCGTGGTTGGTGTTGGTCCCACCCAACCACGGGACCGTTCGGGTGCTGTTTCGAGTTTTCACCCTCTAACGCCATGTTTTTAAGCCTAAGTCTAAAATTATGCAAATTTACTTTGTAATCTTAAATCGGGAGCTCCGCAGCTGCGCGGTCTATTCCTACGAGTTATATTGGTCCCGTGGGAGGTGTTGTTGACACCCACGGGGCCGTACGGGGGGATGTTTCGGGTTTTCACCAACTAACGCCATGTTTTTAAGCCTAACTCTTGAAATATTCAAATTACTATTGTATTCTCAAACCGGGGTCCCGGGGCGGCGCGGTCAGTTCCTACGACTTACATTCGTCCCGTGGGAGGTGTTGGTGCCACCCACGGGGCCGTTCGGGGGCTGTTTTGGGTTTTCACCCTCTAACGCCGTATTTGTAAGACTAAGACTATAAATATGCAAATTACCGTCGTATTCCTAAACCGGGAGTCCCACGGCTGCGCGATCAGTTCCTACGAATCATATTGGTCCCGTGGTAGGTGTTGGTTCCACCCGCAAAACCGTTCGGGGGCTGTTCGGGTTTTCACCCACTAAAGCCATGTTTTTAAATCTAAGTCTAGAAATTTGCAAGTTACCTGTGTATTCTCAAACCGAGAGTCCCACGGCTACGCGGTTTGTTCCTACAAGTTACATTGGTCCCGTGGGTGGTGTTGGTGCTACCCACGGGGTCATTAGGGGTCTGTTTTGGGTTTTCAACCACTGACGCTATGTTTTTAAGCTTAAGTCTAGAAATATGCAAATTACCATCGTATTCTCAAATCGGGAGTTCCGCGGCTGCGCGTGTAGTTCCTACGAGTTACATGGGTCCCGTGGGTGGTGTTGGTGCTACCCACGGGGCCGTTCGGGGACTGTTTCAGGTTTTCACCCACTAACACCATGTTTTTAAGCCTAAGTCTAGAATTATACAAATTACCTTCATATTCTCAAATCGGGAGTCCTGCGGCTGCGCGATCAGTTCCTACGACTTACATTGGTCCTGTGGGAGGTGTTGGTGACACCCACGGGGCCATTCAGGGGTTGTTTTCGATTTTCACCCGCTAATGCCATGTTTTTAAGCCTAAGCCTAGAAATATGTAAATTACCATCGTATTCTCAAATCGGAAGTCCTGCGGTTGTACGGTCAGTTCCTAAGAGTTACATTGGTCCTGTGGGAGGTGTTGGGGCCACCCACGGGGCCGTTCGGGGGTTGTTTCGGGTTTAGCCCCACTAAGGCCATGTTTTTAACCCTAAGTCTAGAAATATGCAAATTACCGTCGTATTCTCAAATCGGGAGTCTCGCGGCTGCGCGATCGGTTCATGTGAGTCAGATTGGTCCCGGAGGAGGTGTTGGTGCCACCCACGGGGCCGTTCGGGAGTCGTTTCGGGTTTTCAACCAGTAACGCCATGTTTTTAAGCCTAAGTCTAGAAATATGCAAATTACCCTCGTATTCTCAAACCGAGAGTTCCGCAGCTGCGGGGTCAGTTCCTATGAGTTACGTTGGTCCCGTGGGAGGTGTTGTGCTACCCACGGAGCCGTTCAGGGGTTGTTTTCGATTTTCACCCACTAACGCCATGTTTTACCAAAGCCTATAAAAATTCAAGTTACCGTCGTATTCTTAAATCAAGAGTCCTTTTGCTTCGCTCTCAGTTCCTACGAGTCACATTGGTCCCGTGGGAGGTGTTGGTGCCTCCCACGGGGCCGTATGGGGGGCTGTTTCGAGTTTTCACCCTCTAACGCCATGTTTTAAGCCTAAGTTTAGTAATGCAGAAATTACCCTCGTATTCCCAAATCGGGAGTCCCACAGCTACACGGTCAGTTCCTACGAGTCACATTAGTCCCGTGGGAGGTGTTGGTGCCTCCCACGGGGCCATTCGGTGGCTGTTTCGGGTTTCACCCTCAAGAAAAATGAAAATTACCATCATATTCTCAAACCGGGAGTGCCACGGCTGAACGGTCAGTTCCGACGAGTCATATCGGTCCCGTGGGAGGTGTTGGTGCCATCCACAGGGCCGTTCGATGGCTATATCAAGTTTTTTCCCGCTAACGCCATGTTTTTAACCCTACGTCTAGAAATATTCAAGTTACATTCATATTCTCAAACGGGGAGTTCCGCGGCTACGCGGTTAGTTCCTACGAGTTACATTGGTCCCGTGGGAGGTGTTTGTACTACCCACGGGGCCGTTCGGTTGCTGTTTCAAGTTTTCACCAGCTAACGCCATGTTTTTAAGCCTATGTCTCGAAATATGTAAATTACCATCATATTCCTAAACCGGGAGTCCCGCGACTGCGAAGTCAGTTCCTACGAGTTACATTGGTCCGATGGGAGGTGTTGGTGCCACCCACGGGGCTGTTTGGCGGTTGTTTCAGGTTTTCACCCACCAACGCCATGTTTTTAAGCCTACGTTTAGAAATATTCAAATTCCTATCGTATTCTGAAATCGGGAGTCTCGCGGCTGCACGGTCAGTTCCTTCGAGTTACCTTGGTCTCGTGGGAGGTGTTGGTGCCACCCACGAGGCCGTTCGAGGGCTATTTCGGGTTTTCACCCGGTAACGCCATGTTTTTAAGCCTACGTTTAGAAATATACAAATTACCATCGTATTCCCACACCGAGAGTCCCGACGCTCCGCGGTCAGTTCCTAGGAGTTACATTGATCCCGTGGGAGGAGTTGGTGTCACCCACGGGGCCGTTCGAGGGTTGTTTTAGGTTTTCACCCACTAACGCCATGTTTTTAACCCTACGTCTAGAAATATTCAAATTACCATCGTATTCTCAAACCGGGAGTCCCGCAGCTGCGCGGTCAGTTCCTATGAGTTGCATTGGTCCCGTGGGAGGTGTTGGTGCTACCCACGGGGCCATTCGGGGGATGTTTTGGGTTTTCACCCACTAACGCCATGTTTTTAAGCCTAAGTCTAGAATTATGTAAATTACCGTCATATTCTCAAACCATGAGACCCGTGGCTACTCGGTTAGTTCCTACGAGTCACGTTGGTCCCGTGGGAGGTGTTAGTGCCACCCACGGGGCCGTTCGGGGGATGTTTCAGGTTTTCACCCACTAAAGCCATATTATTATGACTAAGTCAAGAAAAATGCAAATTACCATCGTATTCCCAAACCGGGAGTCCCGCGGCTGCGCGGTCAGTTTCTACGAGTTACTTTGGTCCCGTGGGAGGGGTTGGTGCCACCTACAAGGCCGTTCGGGGACTGTTTCAGGTTTTCCCCCACTAACGCCATGTTTTTAAGCATAAGCCTAGAAATATGGAAATTACTGTCATATTCTCAAACCGGGAGCTTCGTGGCTGTGCAGTTAGTTCCTACGAGTTACATTAGTCCCGTGGGTGGTGTTCGTGCCACCCGCGGGACCTTCAGGGGCTGTTACGATTTTTCACCCACTAAAGCCATGTTTTTAAGCCTCAGTCTGAAATATGAAAATTACCATTGTATTCTCAAACCGGGAGTTCCGCGGCTGAGCGGTTAGTTCCTGCGAGTTACATGGGTCCCGTGGGTGGTGTTGGTGCCACCCATGGGGCCGTTCGGAGCCTATTCCGGATTTCCACCCACTAACGCCATGTTTTTAAGCCTAAGTCTAGAAATATGTAAATTACCATCCTATTCTCAAATCGGGAGTTCCGCAGCTGCGCGGTTAGTTCCGACGAGTTACATTGGTCCCGTGGGAGGTGTTGGTGCCACCCACGGGGTCATTCAAGGGTTGTTTTGGGTTTTCACCCGCAGACGCCATGTTTTTAATCTATGTCCTACAATATGTAAATTACCATCGTATTCAAAAATTGAGAGTCCTCCGGATGTGCGGTCAGTTCTTATGAGTTACATTGGTCCCATGGGAGGTGTTGGTGCCACCCACGGGGTCGTTCGAGGGTTGTTTCGAGTTTTCCCCCGTCTAAAGAGACGTTTTTAACCTTAAGTCTAGAAATATACAAATTACCATCGTATTCTCAAACCGGGAGTCCCGCGGCTGTGCGATCACTTCCTATGAGTCACATTGGTCTCACAGGAGGTGTTGGTGCCACCCACGGAGCCGTTCGGGGGCTATTTAGAGTTTTCACCCTCTAAAGGCATGTTTTTAAGCCTAAGTCTAGAAATATTCAAATTACCGTCGTATTATCAAACTGGGAGTCCCGCGGCTACGCGATTAGTTCCTACCAGTCACATTGGTCCCGTGGGAGGTGTAAGTGCCACCCACGGGGCCGTTCGGGGGTTATTTCAGGTTTTCCCCCTTTGAAGCCATGTTTTTAAGACTAAGTCTAAAAATATGTAAATTACCAACGTATTCTCAAACTGGGAGTCCCGCGGCTGCGCGGTCAGTTCCAACGAGTTACATTAGTCTCGTGGGAGGTGTTGGTGCCACCCACGGGGCCGTTCGGTGCTGTTTCGGGTTTTCCCATACTAAAGCAATGTTTTTAAGCCTAAGACTAGAAATAAGCAAATTACCATCGAATTCTCAAACTGGAAGATCCGCGGTTGCCCGGTTATTTCCTACAAGTTTAATTAGTCCCGTGGTTGGTGCTGGTCCCACCCACGGGACCGTCCGGGGGCTGTTTCGGGTTTTCACCCTCTAACGCCATGTTTTTAATCCTAAGTCTAAAATTATGCAAATTTTCTTTGTATTCTTAAACCAGTACTGACGTGGCTGCGTGGTCTA
The DNA here is from genome assembly GCA_949130495.1 of Sambucus nigra. NCBI lineage: Eukaryota > Viridiplantae > Streptophyta > Magnoliopsida > Dipsacales > Adoxaceae > Sambucus > Sambucus nigra. The sequence continues at coordinate 341,525,459 of OX422207.1, read as the reverse complement.
TTCCTACAAGTTACATTGGTCCCGTGGGAGGTGTTTGTGACACCCACGGGGTCGTACGAGGGACGTTTCAGGTTTTCACCAAACAACGTCATGTTTTTAAGCCTAACTCTAGAAATATTCAAATTACCATTATTTTATCAAACCGGGGGTCCCGGGCGAGTTACATTGGTCCCGTGGGAGGTGTTGGTTCCACCCACAGGACCGTTCGGGGGCTGTTTCGGGTTTTCACCCACTAAAGCCATGTTTTTAAGTCTAAGTCTAGAAATATGCAAATTACCTGTATATTCTCAAACCGAGAGTCCTGTGGCTGCGCGGTCAGTTCCTACGACATACATTGGTCCCGTGGGAGGTGTTGGTGACACCCACGGGGCCGTTCAGGGGTTATTTCGGGTTTTCACCCGCTAACGCCATGTTTGTAAGCCTAAGTCCAAAAATATGTAAATTATCGTCCTATTCTCAATTCGGGAGTCCCGCGGTTCTACTGTCAGTTCCTAATAGTTACATTGGTCCCGTGGGAGGTGTCGGTGCCACCCACGAGGTCGTTCGAGGGCTGTTTCGGGTTTTACCCCACTAAGGACATGTTTTTAAGCCTAAGTCTAGAAATATGCAAATTACCATCGTACTCTCAAATCAGGAGTCCCGCGGCTGCGCGGCCGATTCCTATGAGTCAGATTGGTCCCGGGGGAGGTGTTGGTGCCACCCAAGGGGCCGTTCGGGAGTCGTTTCGGGTTTTCGACCCCTAACACCATGTTTTTAAGCCTAAGTCTAAAAATATGCAAATTACCCTCATATTCTCAAACCGGGAGTTCAGCAGCTGTGCAGTTAGTTCTTACGAGTTACATTGGTCCTGTGGGAGGTGTTGGTGTCACCCACGGGGCCGTTCGGGATTCGATTCGGGTTTTCCCCCACTAAGGCCATGATTTTAAGCCTAAGTCTAGAAATACGCAAATTACCTTCGTATTCTCAAACCGCGATTCCCGCGGCTGCGCGATCAGTTCCTACGAGTTACCTTGGTCTCGTGGGAGGTGTTGGTGCCACCTACGGGGACGTTCGGGGGTTGTTTTGGGTTTTCACCCTCTAAAGCCTTGTTTTTAAGCCTAAGTCAAGAAAAAATAAAATTACCATCGTATTCCCAAATCGGGAGTCCCGCGGCTGCGCAGTAAGTTCCTACGAGTTACATTGGTCCCGTGGGAGGTGTTGGCGTCACCCACGGGGCCGTTCGGGAGTCGTATTGGGTTTTCCACCACTAACACCATGTTTTTAAGCCTAAGTCTAGAAATATATAAATTACCCTCGTATTCTTACACCGGGAGCTCCGCGGATGTGCGGTTAGTTCCTACGAGTTACATCGGTCCCATGGGAGATGTTGGTTCCACTCACGGGGAGGTTCGGGAGTCGTTTCGGTTTTTCACCCACTAACGCCATGTTTTTAAGCCTAAGTTTAAAAATATACAAATTAACTTCGTATTCTCAAACCAGGAATCCCGCGGCTCCGCGATCAGTTCCTACGACTTACATTGGTCCCGTGGGAGGTGTTGGTGACAACCACGGGGCCGTTCAAGGGTTGTTTCGGGTTTTCACCCGCCAACGCCATTTTTATAAGCCTAAGTCCAAAAATTTGTAAATTACCGTCGTATTCTCAAATCGTGAGTCCTGCGGTTGTACAGTCAGTTCCTATGAGTTATTGGTCTCGTGGGAGGTATTGGTGCTACCCACGGGGCCGTTCAGGGTTGTTTCGGGTTTTCCCCCACTAAGGCCATGTTTTTAACCCTAAGTTTAGAAATCTGCAAATTGCCGTCGTATTCTCGAACCGGGAGTCCCGCGGGTGCGCGGTCGGTTCCAATGAGTCAGATTGGTCCCGGGGGAGGTGTTGGTGCCACCCACGGGGCCGTTCGGTAGTCGTTTCGGGTTTTTGACCGCTAACGCCATGTTTTTAAGCCTACGTCTAGAAATATGCAAATTACCGTCGTATTCCCAAATCGGGAGTCCCGCGGCTGCGCAATCAGTTCCTATGAGTTACATTGGTCCCGTGGGAGGTGTTGGTGACACCCACGGGGCCATACAGGGACTGTTTCAGGTTCTCACCCACTAATGCCATGTTTTTAAGCCTAAGTCTAGAATTATACAAATTACCGGCGTATTCTCAAATCGAGAGTCCCGCGGCTGCGTAGTCTGTTCCTAAGAGTTACATTGATCCCATGGGAGGTGTTGGTGCTACCCACGAGGTTGTTCGGGGGTTGTTTCGGGTTTCCCCCCTCTAAAGCCATGTTTTTAACCCTCCATGTAGAAATATGCAAATTACCATCGTATTCTAAAATTGGTAGTCCTGCGGCTGCGCGGTCAGTTCCTATGAGTTAAATTGGTCCCGTGGGAGGTCTTGGTGCCACCCACGGGGCCGTTCGGGGGCTGTTTCGGGTTTTCACCCTCTAAAGCCACATTTTTAAGCCTAAGTTTAGAAATATTCAAATTATAATCGTATTCTCAAATCGGGAGTACCGTGACAGCGCGATCAGTTCCTACGAGTTACATTGGTCCCGTGGGAGGCGTTGGTGCCACCCAGGGGGCCGTTCGGGGGCTATTTCCAATTTTTACCAACTAACGCTATGTTTTTAAGCCTAAGTTGAAAATTATGAAAATTATCGTCGTATTCTCAAATTGGGAGTCTCGCGACTGCGCGGTTTGTTCCTACGAGTTATACTGGTCCCGTGGGAGGCGTTGGTGCCACCCACGGGGCCGTTCGGGGGCTATTTTAGGTTTTCACCCTCTAAAGGCATGTTTTTAAGCCTAAGTCTAGATATATTCAAATTACCATCGTATTATCATACATGAAGTACCGAGGCTATGCGGTCAGTTCCTACCAGTCAAATTGGTCCCGTGGGAGGTGTAAGTACAACCCACGGGGCCGTTCAGGGGTTATTTCAGGTTTTCCCCCTCTGAAGCAATGTTTTTAAGCCAAAGTCTAGAAATATGTAAATTACCATTGTATTCTCAAGCTGGGATTCCCGCGGCTGCGCGGTAAGTTCCTATGAGTTACATTGGTCCCGTGGGAGGTGTTGGTGCCACCAAGGGGGCCGTTCGGGGCTGTTTCGGGTTTTCCCCCACTAAAGCCATGTTTTTAAGCCTAAGTCTAGTAATATGCAAATTACCGTCGTATTCTCAAATTGAGAGATCCGCGGCTACGCGGTTAGTTCCTATGAGTTTAATTGGTCCCGTGGTTTGTGTTGGTCCCACCCACAGGACCGTTCGGGGGCTGTTTCGGGTTATCACCCTCTAACGCCATGTTTTTAAGCCTAAGTCTTAAATTATGCAAATTTCCTTTGTATTCTTAACCCGGGAGTCCCGTGGCTCTGTGGTTTGTTCCTAAGAGTTACATTGGTCCCTAGGGAGGTGTTGGTGACACCCACGGGGCCGTACAGGGGATGTTTCGGGTTTTCACCAACTAACACCATGTTTTTAAGACTAAGACTATAAATATGCAAATTACCATCATATTCCCAAACCGGGAGTCCCGCGGCTGCGCGGTCAGTTCCTACGAGTCACATTGGTCCCGTGGGAGGTGGTGGTTCCACCCACGGGACCGTTCGGGGGCTGTTTCGGGTTTTCACCCTCTAAAGCCATGTTTTTAAGTCTAAGTCTAGAAATATGCAAATTACCTGTGTATTCTCAAATCGAGAGTCCCGCGGCTATGAGATTTGTTCCTATGAGTTACATTGGTCCCATGGATGGTGTTGGTGCTACCCACGGGGCCGTTAGGGGTCGGTTTTGGGTTTTCACCCACTAACGCCATGTTTTTTAGCTTAAGTCTAGAAATATACAAATTACTGTCGTATTCACAAATCGGGAGTTTCGCGGCTATGCGGTTAGTTCCTTCGAATTACATGGGTCCCGTGGGTGGTGTTGGTGCCACCCATGGGGCCATTCGGGAGTCATTTCAGGTTTTCCACCACTAACACCATGTTTTTAAGCCTAAGTCTAGAAATATGAAAATTACTCTCGTATTCTCAAACCGGGAGCTCCGCGGCTGTGCAATTAGTTCCTATGAGTCACATTGGTCTCATGGGAGGTGTTGGTGCCATCCACGGGGCCGTTCGGGAGTTGTTTCGGGTTTTTCCCCACTAACGCCATGTTTTTAAGCCTAAGTCTAGAAATATGCAAATTACCTTCGTATTCTCAAATCGAAAGTCCCGCGGCTGCGCGGTCAGTTCTTACGAGTTACCTTGGTCCCGTGGGAGGTGTTGGTGCCACCCACAAGGCCATTTGGGAGTTTTTTTCGAGTTTTCACCCGCTAAGGCCATATTTTTCAGCCTACGTCAAGAAATACGTAAATTACCATCGTATTCCTAAACCGGGAGTCCCGCGACTGCGCGGTCAGTTCCTACGAGTTACGTTGGTCCGGTGGGAGATGTTAGTGACACCCACGGGGCCGTACATGGACTGTTTCGGGTTTTCACCCACTAACGCCATGTTTTTTTGCCTAAGTCTAGAATTATGCAAATTACCGTTGTATTCTCAAACGGAGAGTGCCGCGGTTGCGTGGTCTGTTCCTACGAGTTACATTGGACCCGTGGGAGGCGTTGGTGCCACCCACGGGGCAGTTCGGCTGCTATTTTGGGTTTTCACCCTCTAAAGGCATGTTTTTAAACCTAAGTAAAGAAAAAAGCAAATTACCATCGTATTCCCAAACTGGGAGTCCCGCGGTTGCGCATTCAGTTCTTACGAGTTACATTGGTCCCGTGGGAGGCGTTGGTGCCACCCACGGGGCAGTTCGGTGGCAATTTCGGGTTTTCACCCTCTAACACCATGTTTTTAAGCGTAAGTCTAAAATTATGCAAATTTTCTTTGTATTCTTAAACCACGACTGACGTGGCTGCGTGGTCTATTCCTACGAGTTACATTGGTCCCGTGGGAGGTGTTTGTGACACCCACGGGGTCGTACGGGGGACGTTTCGGGTTTTCACCAACTAACGCCATGTTTTTAAGCCTAACTCTAGAAATATTCAAATTACCATTATTTTATCAAACCGGGGGTCCCGGTCGAGTTACATTGGTCCCGTGGGAGGTGTTGGTTCCACCCACAGGACCGTTGAGAGGCTGTTTCGGGTTTTCACCCACTAAAGCCATGTTTTTAATCTAAGTCTAGAAATATGCAAATTACCTGTGTATTCTCAAACCGAGAGTCCTGTGGCTGCGCGGTCAGTTCCTACGACATACATTGGTCCCGTGGGAGGTGTTGGTGACACCCACGGGGCCGTTCAGGGGTTATTTCGGGTTTTCACCCGCTAACGCCATGTTTGTAAGCCTAAGTCCAAAAATATGTAAATTATCGTCCTATTCTCAAATCGGGAGTCCCGCGTTTCTACTGTCAGTTCCTAATAATTACATTGGTCCCGTGGGAGGTGTCGGTGCCACCCACGAGGTCGTTCGAGGGTTGTTTCGGGTTTTGCCCCACTAAGGCCATGTTTTTAAGCCTAAGTCTAGAAATATGCAAATTACCGTCGTACTCTCAAATCGGGAGTCCCGCGGCTGCGCGGTCGGTTCCTATGAGTCAGATTGGTCCCGGGGGAGGTGTTGGTGCCACCCAAGGGGCCGTTCGGGAGTCGTTTCGGGTTTTCGACCCCTAACACCATGTTTTTAAGCCTAAGTCTAAAAATATGCAAATTACCCTCATATTCTCAAACCGGGAGTTCAGCGGCTGTGCAGTTAGTTCTTAAGAGTTACATTGGTCCTGTGGGAGGTGTTGGTGTCACCCACGGGGCCGTTCGGGAGTCAATTCGGGTTTTCCCCAACTAAGGCCATGATTTTAAGACTAAGTCTAGAAATACGCAAATTACCTTCGTATTCTCAAACCGCGATTCCCGCGGCTGCGCGATCAGTTCCTACGAGTTACCTTGGTCTCGTGGGAGGTGTTGCTGCCACCTACGGGGCCGTTCGGGGGTTGTTTTGGGTTTTCACCCTCTATAGCCTTGTTTTTAAGCCTAAGTCAAGAAAAAATAAAATTACCATCGTATTCCCAAATCGGGAGTCCCGCGGCTGCGCAGTAAGTTCCTACGAGTTACATTGGTCCCGTGGGAGGTATTGGCGTCACCCACGGGGCCGTTCGGGAGTCGTATTGGGTTTTCCACCACTAACACCATGTTTTTAATCCTAAGTCTAGAAATATATAAATTACCCTCGTATTCTTACACCGGGAGCTCCGCGGCTGTGCGGTTAGTTCCTACGAGTTACATCGGTCCCGTGGGAGGTGTTGGTTCCACTCACGGGGAGGTTCGGGAGTCGTTTCGGTTTTTCACCCACTAACGCCATGCTTTTAAGCCTAAGTTTAAAAATATAGAAATTAACATCATATTCTCAAACCAGGAGTCCCGCGGCTACGCGATCAGTTCCTACGACTTACATTGGTCTCGTGGGAGGTGTTGGTGACAATCACGGGGCCGTTCAGGGGTTGTTTCGAGTTTTCACCCGCTAACGCCATTTTTATAAGCCTAAGTCCAAAAATTTGTAAATTACCGTCGTATTCTCAAATCGGGAGTCCTGTGGTTGTACGGTCAGTTCCTACGAGTTACATTGGTCCCGTGGGAGGTATTGGTGCCACCTACGGGGTCGTTCGGGGTTGTTTCGGGTTTTCCCCCACTAAGGCCATGTTTTTAACCCTAAGTTTAGAAATCTGCAAATTACCGTCGTATTCTCGAACCGGGAGTCCCGCGGGTGCGCGGTCGGTTCCAATGAGTCAGATTGGTCCCGGGGGAGGTGTTGGTACCACCCACGGGGCCGTTCGGTAGTCGTTTCGGGTTTTTGACCGCTAACGCCATGTTTTTAAGCCTACGTCTAGAAATATGAAAATTACCGTCGTATTCCCAAATCGGGACTCCCGTGGCTGCGCAATCAGTTCCTACGAGTTACATTGGTCCCGTGGGAGGTGTTGGTGACACCCACGGGGCCATACAGGGACTGTTTCAGGTTCTCGCCCACTAATGATATGTTTTTAAGCCTAAGTCTAGAATTATACAAATTACCAGCGTATTCTCAAATCGAGAGTCCCGCAGCTGCGTGGTCTGTTCCTAAGAGTTACATTGATCCCATGGGAGGTGTTGGTGCTACCCACGAGGTCGTTCGGGGGTTGTTTCGGGTTTCCCCCCTCTAAAGCCATGTTTTTAACCCTCCATGTAGAAATATGCAAATTACCATCGTATTCTAAAATTGGTAGTCCTGCGGCTGCGCGGTCAATTCCAATGAGTTAAATTGGTCCCGTGGGAGGTCTTGGTGCCACCCACGGGGCCGTTCAGGGGCTGTTTCGGGTTTTCACCCTCTAAAGCCACGTTTTTAAGCCTAAGTTTAGAAATATTCAAATTATCATCGTATTCTCAAATCGGGAGTACCGTGACAGCGCGATCAGTTCCTACGAGTTACATTGGTCCCGTGGGAGGCGTTGGTGCCACCCAGGGGGCCGTTCGGGGGATATTTCCAATTTTCACCAACTAACGCTATGTTTTTAAGCCTAAGTTGAAAATTATGAAAATTACCGTCGTATTCTCAAATTGGGAGTCTCGCGACTGCGCGATTTGTTCCTACGAGTTATATTGGTCCCGTGGGAGGCGTTGGTGCCACCCACGGGGCCGTTCGGGGGCTATTTTAGGTTTTCACCCTCTAAAGGCATGTTTTTAAGCCTAAGTCTAGATATATTCAATTTACCATCGTATTATCATACAGGAAGTCCCGAGGCTATGCGGTCAGTTCCTACCAGTCAAATTGGTCCCGTGGGAGGTGTAAGTACAACCCACGGGGCCGTTCGGGGGTTATTTCAGGTTTTCCCCCTCTGAAGCGATGTTTTTAAGCCAAAGTCTAGAAATATGTAAATTACCATTGTATTCTCAAGCTGGGAGTCCCGCGGCTGCGCGGTAAGTTCCTATGAGTTACATTGGTCCCGTGGGAGGTGTTGGTGCCACCAAGGGGGCCGTTCGGGGCTGTTTCGGGTTTTCCCCCACTAAAGCCATGTTTTGAAGCCTAAGTCTAGTAATATGCAAATTACCGTCGTATTCTCAAACTAAGAGATTCGCGGCTACGCGGTTAGTTCCTATGAGTTTAATTGGTCCCGTGGTTAGTGTTGGTCTCACCCACAGGACCGTTCGGGGGCTGTTTCGGGTTATCACCCTCTAACGCCATGTTTTTAAGCCTAAGTCTAAAATTATGCAAATTTCCTTAGTATTCTTAACCCGGGAGTCCCGTGGCTCTGTGGTCTGTTCCTAAGAGTTACATTGGTCCCTAGGGAGGTGTTGGTGACACCCACTGGGCCGTACAGGGGATGTTTCGGGTTTTCACCAACTAACGCCATGTTTTTAAGACTAAGAATATAAATATGCAAATTACCATAATATTCCCAAACCGGGAGTCCCGCGGCTGCGCGGTCAGTTCCTACGAGTCACATTGGTCCCGTGGGAGGTGGTGGTTCCACCCACGGGACCGTTCGGGGGCTGTTTCGGGTTTTCACCCTCTAAAGCCATGTTATTAAGTCTAAGTCTAGAAATATGCAAATTACCTGTGTATTCTCAAATCGAGAGTCCCTCGGCTATGCGATTTGTTCCTATGAGTTACATTGGTCCCATGGGTGGTGTTGGTGCTACCCACGGGGCCGTTAGGGGTCGGTTTTGGGTTTTCACCCACTAACGCCATGTTTTTAAGCTTAAGTCTAGAAATATGCAAATTACTGTCGTATTCACAAATCGGGAGTTTCGCGGCTGTGCGGTTAGTTCCTTTGAATTACATGGGTCCCGTGGGTGGTGTTGGTGCCACCCATGGGGCCGTTCGGGAGTCATTTCAGGTTTTCCACCACTAACACCATGTTTTTAAGCCCAAGTCTAGAAATATGAAAATTACTCTCATATTCTCAAACCGGGAGCTCCGCGGCTATGCAATTAGTTCCTATGAGTCACATTGGTCTCATGGGAGGTGTTGGTGCCACCTACGGGGCCGTTCGGGAGTTGTTTCGAGTTTTTCCCCACTAACGCCATGTTTTTAAGCCTACGTCTAGAAATATGCAAATTACCTTCGTATTCTCAAATCGAAAGTCCCGCGGCTGCGCGGTCAGTTCTTACGAGTTACCTTGGTCCCGTGGGAGGTGTTGGTGCCACGCACAAGGCCATTTGGGAGTTGTTTCGAGTTTTCACCCGCTAACGCCATATTTTTAAGCCTATGTCTAGAAATATGTAAATTACCGTCGTATTCCCAAACCGGGAGTCCCGCCGCTGTGCGGTCAGTTCCTACGAGTTACGTTGGCCCGGTGGGAGATGTTAGTGACACCCACGGGGCCGTACATGGACTGTTTTGGGTTTTCACCCACTAACGCCATGTTTTTTAGCCTAAGTCTAGAATTATGCAAATTACCGTTGTATTCTCAAACTGAGAGTGCCGCGGCTGCGTGGTCTGTTCCTACGAGTTACATTGGTCCCGTGGGAGGCGTTGGTGCCACCCACGGGGCGGTTCGGTGGCTATTTTGTGTTTTCACCCTCTAAAGGCATGTTTTTAAACCTAAGTAAAGAAAAAAGCAAATTACCATCGTATTCCCAAACTGGGAGTCCCGCGGTTGCGCAATCAGTTCTTACGAGTTACATTGGTCCCGTGGGAGGCGTTGGTGCCACCCACGGGGCAGTTCGGCGGCTGTTTCGGGTTTTCACCCTCTAACGCCATGTTTTTAAGCCTAAGTCTAAAATTATGCAATTTTTTTTGTATTCTTAAACCAGGACTGACGTGGCTGCGTGGTCTATTCCTACGAGTTACATTGGTCCCGTGGGAGGTGTTTGTGACACCAACGGGGTCGTACGGGGGACGTTTCGGGTTTTCACCAACTAACGCCATGTTTTTAAGCCTAACCCTAGAAATATTCAAATTACCATTATTTTATCAAACCGGGGGTCCCGGGCGAGTTACATTGGTCCCGTGGGAGGTGTTGGTTCCACCCACAGGACCGTTCGGGGGCTGTTTCGGGTTTTCACGCACTAAAGCCATGTTTTTAAGTCTAAGTCTAGAAATATGCAAATTACCTGTGTATTCTCAAACCGAGAGTCCTGTGGCTGCGCGGTCAGTGCCTACGACATACATTGGTCCCGTGGGAGGTGTTGGTGACACCCACGGGGCCGTTCAGGGGTTATTTCGGGTTTTCACCCGCTAACGCCATGTTTGTAAGCCTAAGTCCAAAAATATGTAAATTATCATCGTATTCTCAAATCGGGAGTCCCGCGGTTCTACTGTCAGTTCCTAATAGTTACATTGGTCCCGTGGGAGGTGTCGGTGCCACCCACGAGGCCGTTCGAGGGTTGTTTTGGGTTTTGCCCCACTAAGGCCATGTTTTTAAGCCTAAGTCTAGAAATATGCAAATTACCGTCGTACTCTCAAATCGGGAGTCCCACAGCTGCGCGGCCGGTTCCTACGAGTCAGATTGGTCCCGGGGGAGGTGTTGGTGCCACCCAAGGGGCCGTTCGGGAGTCGTTTCGGGTTTTCGACCCCTAACACCATGTTTTTAAGCCTAAGTCTAAAAATATGCAAATTACCCTCATATTCTCAAACCGGGAGTTCAGCGGCTGTGCAGTTAGTTCTTACGAGTTACATTGGTCCTGTGGGAGGTGTTGGTGTCACCCACGGGGCCGTTCGGGAGTCGATTCGAGTTTTCCCCAACTAAGGCCATGATTTTAAGCCTAAGTCTAGAAATACGCAAATTACCTTCGTATTCTCAAACTGCGATTCTCGCGGCTGCGTGATCAGTTCCTACGAGTTACCTTGGTCTCGTGGGAGGTGTTGGTGCCACCTACGGGGCCGTTCGGGGGCTGTTTTGGGTTTTCACCCTCTAAAGCCTTGTTTTTAAGCCTAAGTCAAGAAAAAATAAAATTACCATTGTATTCCCAAACCGGGAGTCCCGCGGTTGCGCAGTAAGTTCCTACGAGTTACATTGGTCCCGTGGGAGGTGTTGGCGACACCCACGGGGCCGTTCGGGAGTCGTATTGGGTTTTCCACCACTAACACCATGTTTTTAAGCCTAAGTCTAGAAATATATAAATTACCCTCGTATTCTTACACCGGGATCTCCGCGACTGTTCGGTTAGTTCCTACGAGTTACATCGGTCCCGTGGGAGGTGTTGGTTCCACTCACGGGGAGGTTCGGGAGTCGTTTCGGTTTTTCACCCACTAACGCCATGTTTTTAAGCCTAAGTTTAGAAATATTCAAATTAACTTCGTATTCTCAAACCAGGAGTCCCGCGGCTGCGCGATCAGTTCCTACGACTTACATTGGTCCCGTGGGAGGTGTTGGTGACAACCACGGGGCTGTTCAGGGGTTGTTTCGGGTTTTCACCCGCTAACGCCATTTTTATAAGCCTAAGTCCAAAAATTTGTAAATTACCGTCGTATTCTCAAATCGGGAGTCCTGCGGTTGTACGGTCAGTTCCTACGAGTTACATTGGTCCCGTGGGAGGTATTGGTGCCACCCACGGGGCCGTTCGGGGTTGTTTCGGGTTTTCCCCCACTAAGGCCATGTTTTTAACCCTAAGTTTAGAAATCTGCAAACTACCGTCGTATTCTCGAACCGGGAGTCACGCGGGTGCGCGGTCGGTTCCAATGAGTCAGATTGGTCCTAGGGGAGGTGTTGGTGCCACCCACGGGGCCGTTCGGTAGTCGTTTCGGGTTTTTGACCGCTAACGCCATGTTTTTAAGCCTACGTCTAGAAATATGCAAATTATCGTCGTATTCCCAAATCGGGAGTCCAGCGGCTGCGCAATCAGTTCCTACGAGTTACATTGGTCCCGTGGGAGGTGTTGGTGACATCCACGGGGCCATACAGGGACTGTTTCAGGTTCTCACCCACTAATGCCAGGTTTTTAAGCCTAAGTCTAGAATTATACAAATTACTGGTGTATTCTCAAATCGAGAGTCCCGCGGCTGCGTGGTCTGTTCCTAAGAGTTGCATTGATCCCATGGGAGGTGTTGGTGCTACCCACGAGGTCGTTCGGGGGTTGTTTCGGGTTTCCCCCCTCTAAAGCCATGTTTTTAACCCTCCATGTAGAAATATGCAAATTACCATCGTATTCTAAAATTGGTAGTCCTGCGGCTGCGCGGTCAGTTCCTATGAGTTAAATTGGTCCCGTGGGAGGTCTTGGTGCCACCCACGGGGCCGTTCGGGGGCTGTTTCGGGTTTTCACCCTCTAAAGCCACGTTTTTAAGCCTAAGTTTACAAATATTCAAATTATCATCGTATTCTCAAATCGGGAGTACCGTGACAGCGCGATCAGTTCCTACGAGTTACATTGGTCCCGTGGGAGGCGTTGGTGCCACCCAGGGGGCCGTTCGGGGGCTATTTCCAATTTTCACCAACTAACGCTATGTTTTTAAGCCTAAGTTGAAAATTATGAAAATTACCGTCGTATTCTCAAATTGGGAGTCTCGCGACTGCGCGGTTTGTTCCTACGAGTTATATTGGTCCCGTGGGAGGCGTTGGTGCCACCCACGGGGCCGTTTGGGGGCTATTTTAGGTTTTCACCCTCTAAAGGCATGTTTTTAAGACTAAGTCTAGATATATTCAAATTACCATCGTATTATCATACAGGATGTCCCGAGGCTATGCGGTCAGTTCCTACCAGTCAAATTGGTCCCGTGGGAGGTGTAAGTACAACCCATAGAGCCGTTCGGGGCTTATTTCAGGTTTTCCCCCTCTGAAGCGATGTTTTTAAGCCAAAGTCTAGAAATATGTAAATTACCATTGTATTCTCAAGCTGGGAGTCCCGCGGCTACGCGGTAAGTTCCTATGAGTTACATTGGTCCCGTGGGAGGTGTTGGTGCCACCAAGGGGGGCGTTCGGGGCTGTTTCGGGTTTTCCCCCACTAAAGCCATGTTTTTAAGTCTAAGTCTAGTTATATGAAAATTACCATCGTATTCTCAAACTGAGAGATCCGCGGCTATGCGGTTAGTTCCTATGAGTTTAATTGGTCCCGTGGTTGGTGTTGGTCCCACCCAAAGGACCGTTCGGGGGCTGTTTCGGGTTATCACCCTCTAACGCCATGTTTTTAAGCCTAAGTCTAAAATTATGCAAATTTCCTTTGTATTCTTAACCCCGGAGTCCCGGGGCTCTGTGGTCTGTTCCTAAGAGTTACATTGGTCCCTAGGGAGGTGTTGGTGACACCCACAGGGCCGTACAGGGGATGTTTCGGGTTTTCACCAACTAACGCCATGTTTTTAAGACTAAGACTATAAATACACAAATTACCATCATATTCCCAAACCGGGAGTCCCGCGGCTGCGCGGTCAGTTCCTACGAGTCACATTGGTCCCGTGGGAGGTGGTGGTTCCATCCACGGGACCGTTCGGGGGCTGTTTCGGGTTTTCACCCTCTAAAGCCATGTTATTAAGTCTAAGTCTAGAAATATGCAAATTACCTGTGTATTCTCAAATCGAGAGTCCCTCGGCTATGCGATTTGTTCCTATGAGTTACATTGGTCCCATGGGTGGTGTTGGTGCTACCCACGGGGCCGTTAGGGGTCGGTTTTGGGTTTTCACCCACTAACGCCATGTTTTTAAGCTTAAGTCTAGAAATATGCAAATTACTGTCGTATTCACAAATCGGGAGTTTCGCGGCTGTGCGGTTAGTTCCTTTGAATTACATGGGTCCCGTGGGTGGTGTTGGTGCCACCCATGGGGCCGTTCGGGAGTCATTTCAGGTTTTCCACCACTAACACCATGTTTTTAAGCCCAAGTCTAGAAATATGAAAATTACTCTCATATTCTCAAACCGGGAGCTCCGCGGCTGTGCAATTAGTTCCTATGAGTCACATTGGTCTCATGGGAGGTGTTGGTGCCACCCACGGGGCCGTTCGGGAGTTGTTTCGGGTTTTTCCCCACTAACGCCAAGTTTTTAAGCCTAAGTCTAGAAATATGCAAATTACCTTCGTATTCTCAAATGGAAAGTCCCGCGGCTGCGCGGTCAGTTCTTACGAGTTACCTTGGTCCCGTGGGAGGTGTTGGTGCCACCCACAAGGCCATTTGGGACTTGTTTCGAGTTTTCACCCGCTAACGCCATATTTTTAAGCCTATGTCTAGAAATATGTAAATTACCGTCGTATTCCCAAACAGGGAGTCCCGCGGCTGCGCGGTCAGTTCCTACGAGTTACGTTGGTCCAGTGGGAGATGTTAGTGACACCCACGGGGCCGTACATGGACTGCTTCGGGTTTTCACCCACTAACGCCATGTTTTTTAGCCTAAGTCTAGAATTATGCAAATTTCCATTGTATTCTCAAACTGAGAGTGCCGCGGCTGCGTGGTCTGTTCCTACGACTTACATTGGTCCCGTGGGAGGCGTTGGTGCCACCCACGGGGTAGTTCGGCGGATATTTTGGGTTTTCACCCTCTAATGGCATGTTTTTAAACCTAAGTAAAGAAAAAAGAAAATTACCATCGTATTCCCAAACTGGGAGTCCCGCGGTTGCGCAATCAGTTCTTACGAGTTACATTGGTCCCGTGGGAGGCGTTGGTGCCACCCACGGGGCAGTTCGGCGGCTGTTTCGGGTTTTCACCCTCGAACGCCATGTTTTTAAGCCTAAGTCTAGAAATATTCAAATTACCGCCGTATTATCAAACTATGAGTCCCGCGGCTACGCGATCAGTTCCTACCAGTCACATTGGTCCGGTGGGAGATGTAAGTGCCACCAACGGGGCCGTTCGGCGGTTATTTCAGCTTGCCCCCTCTAAATCAATGTTTTTAAGACTGAGTCTTGAAATATGTAAATTACTGTCGTATTCTCAAACAGGGAGTCCCGTGGCTGCGCGATCAGTTCCTACGAGTTACATTGGTCCCGTGGGAGGTGTTGGTGCCACCCACGGGGCCGTTCGGGGGCTGTTTCGAGTTTTCCCCCACTAAAGCCATGTTTTTAAGCCTAAGTCTAATAATATGCAGATTACCATCGTATTCCCAAACCGGGAGTTCCGCGGCTGTGCGATTAGTTCCTGCGAGTTACATTGATCCCGCGGGTGGTGTTGGTTCCACCCATGGGACCGTTTGGGGGCTGTTTCGAGTTTTCACCCTTTAACGCCATGTTTTTAAGCCTATGTCTAGAATTATGCAAAATTTCCTTTGTATTCTTAAATCGGGAGTCCTGCGACTGCGTGGTCTGTTCCTACGAGTTACATTGGTCCCGTGGTGTTGGTGACACCCACGGGGCCGTACGGGGGATGTTTTGGGTTTTCACCCACTAATGCCATGTTTTTAAGCCTAACTATAGAAATATTCAAATTACCATTATTTTCTCAAATCGGGGGTCCCGGGGCTGCGCGGTCAGTTCCTACGAGTTACATTGGTCCCGTGGGAGGAGTTGGTGCCACCCACGGGGCCATTCGGGGGCTGTTTTAGGTTTTCACCCTCTAACCCCATGTTTTTAAGCCTAAGACTATATATATGCGAATTACCATCTTATTCCCAAAACGGGAGTCACGCGGCTGCGTGGTCAGTTCCTACGAGTTACATTGGTCCCGTAGGAGGTGTTGGTTCCATCCACGGGGCCGTTCGGGGGTTGTTTCGTGTTTTCACCCACTAAAGCCATGTTTTTAAGCCTAAGTCTAGAAATATGCAAATTACTCTCGTATTCTCAAACCGGGAGCTTCGCGGCTGTGCAATTAGTTCCTATGAGTCACATTGGTCTCATGGGAGGTGTTGGTGCCACCCACGGGGCCGTTCGGGAGTTGTTTCGGGTTTTTCCCCACTAACTCCATGTTTTTAAGCCTAAGTCTAGAAATATGAAAATTACCTTTGTATTCACAAATCGGAAGTCCCGCGGTTGTGCGGTCAGTTCTTACGAGTTACCTTGGTCCCGTGGGAGGTGCTGGTGCCACCCACAGGGCCATTTGGGAGCTGTTTCGAGTTTTCACCCGCTAACACCATATTTTTAAGCCTACGTCTATAAATATGTAAATTACCGTCATATTCCCAAACCGGGAGTCCCGCGGCTGCGCGGTCAGTTCCTACGAGTTACGTTGGTCCCGTGGGAGATGATAGTGACACCCACGGGGCCGTACATGAACTGTTTCGGGTTTTCACCCACTAACGCCATGTTTTTTAGCCTAAGTCTAGAATTATGCAAATTACAGTTGTATTCTCAAACTGAGAGTGCCGCGGCTGCGTGGTCTGTTCCTGCGAGTTACATTGGTCCCGTGGGAGGTGTTGGTGCCACCCACGGGGCCGTTCGGGGGTTGTTTCGGGTTTTCACCATCTAAAGCCATGTTTTTAAGCCTAAGTAAAGAAAAAAGAAAATTACCATCGTATTTCCAAACTGGGAATCCCGCGGTTGCGCAATCAGTTCTTACGAGTTACATTGGTCCCGTGGGAGGCGTTGGTGCCACCCACGGGGCAGTTCGGCGGCTATTTTGGGTTTTCACCCTCTAAAGGCATGTTTTTAAACCTAAGTCTAGAAATATTCAAATTACCGCCGTATTATCAAACTATGAGTCCCACGGCTACGCGATCAGTTCCTACCAGTCACATTGGTCCGGTGGGAGATGTAAGTGCCACCCACGGGGCCGTTCGGCGGTTATTTCAGCTTTCCCCCTCTAAAGAAATGTTTTTAAGCCTGAGTCTTGAAATATGTAAATTACTGTCGTATTCTCAAACTAGGTGTCCCGCGGCTGCGCGATCAGTTCCTATGAGTTACATTGGTCCCGTGGGAGGTGTTGGTGCCACCCACGGGGCCGTTCCGGGGCTGTTTCGAGTTTTCCCCTACTAAAACCATGTTTTCAAGCCTAAGTCTAATAATATGGAAATTACCATCGTATTCCCAAACCGGGAGTTCCGTGGCTGCGCGATTAGTTCCTGCGAGTTACATTGGTCCCGTGGGTGGTGTTGGTCCCACCCACGGGACCGTTTGGGGGTTGTTTCGGGTTTTCACCCTCTAACGCCATGTTTTTAAGCCTATGTCTAGAATTATGCATATTTCCTTTGTATTCTTAAATCGGGAGTCCTGCGACTGCGTGGTTTGTTTCTACGAGTTACATTGGTCCCGTTGGAGGTGTTGGTGACACCCACGGGGCCGTACGTGGGATGTTTTGGGTTTTCACCCACTAATGCCATGTTTTTAAGCCTAACTATAGAAATATTCAAATTACCATTATTTTCTCAAATCGGGGGTTCCGGGGCTGCGCGGTCAGTTCCTACGAGTTACATTGGTCCCGTGGGAGGAGTTGGTCCCACCCACGGGGCCATTCGGGGGTTGTTTTAGGTTTTCACCCTCTAACGCCATGTTTTTAAGCCTAAGACTATATATATGCGAATTACCATCGTATTCCCAAACCGGGAGTCCCGCGGCTGCGTGGTCAGTTCCTACGAGTTACATTGGTCCCATAGGAGGTGTTGGTTCCACCCACGGGGCCGTTTGGGGGCTTTTTCGTATTTTCACCCACTAAAGCCATGTTTTTAAGCCTAAGTCTAGAAATATGTAAATTATCGGTGTATTCTCAAATCGAGAGTCCCGCGGCTTCGCGGTTTGTTCCTACGAGTTACATTTGTCCCATGGGTGGTGTAGGTGCTACCCACGGGGCCGTTAAGGTTCTGTTTTGGGTTTTCACCCACTAACGCCATGTTTTTAAGATTATGTATAGAAATATGCATATTACCGTCGTATTCTCAAACTGGGAGTTCCGAGGCTGCGCGGTTAGTTCCCCCGAGTTACATGGGTCCCGAGGGTGGTGTTGCTGCTACCCACGGGGCCGTTCGGGGACTGTTTCTGGGTATTCACCCACTAACGCCTTGTTTTTAAGCCTAAGCCTATAATTATAAAATTACCTTCGTATTCTCAAACCGGGAGTCCCGCGTCTGCGCATTCAGTTCCTACGACTTACATTGGTCCCGTGGGAGGTGTTGGTGTCACCCACGGGGTCATTCGGGGGTTGTTTCGGGTTTTCACCCTCTAACGCATGTTTTTAAGCCTAAATCAAGAAAAATGCAAATTACCATTGTATTCCGAAATTGCGAGTCCCGCGACTGTGCAGTGAGTTCCTACGAGTTATATTGGTCCCGTGGGAGGTGTTCGTGCCACCTACGGGGCCGTTCGGGAGTCGTTTTGGGTTTTCCACCACTATTGCCATGTTTTTAAGCCTAAGTCTAAAAATATGCATATTACCCTCGTATTCTCAAACCAGGAGATCCGCGGCTGTGCGGTTAGTTCCTATGAGTTACATTGGTCCCGTGGGAGGTGTTGGTGCCACCCACGGGACGGTTCGGGAGTCATTTTGGGTTTTCCCCCACAAACGCCATGTTTTAAGCCTAAGTTTAGAAATATGCAAATTACCTTCGTATTCTCAAACTGTGAGTCCTGAGTTACCTTGGTCCTGTGGGAGGTGTTGGTGCCCCTCGCGAGGCCGTTCGGGCGCGGTTTTGCGTTTTCACTCGCTAACGCCATATTTTTAATTCTACGTCTAGAAATATGCAGATTACCATCATATTCTCAAACCGGAAGTCCCGTGGCTGCGTGGTCTGTTCTTACGAGTTACATTTGTCCCGTGGGAGGTGTTGGTGCCACCCACGAGGCCGTTCGGGGGTTGTTTCGGGTTTTCACCCTCTAAAGCCATGTTTTTAAACCTAAGTCAAGAAAAATGCAAATTACCATCGTCTTCCCAAACCAGGAGTCCCGCGGCTGCGCAGTCAGCTCCTACGAGTTACACTGGTCCCGTGGGAGGGGTTGGTGCCACCCACAGGGCCATTCGGGAGTCGTTTATGGTTTTCCCCCAATAACGCCATGTTTCTAAGTCTAAGTTTAGAAATATGCAAATTACCGGTGTATTCTTAAACCGAGAGTCCCGCTGCTTCGCGATTTGTTCCTACGAGTTACATTGGTCCCGTGGTTGATGTTGGTGCTATCCACGGGGCCGTAAGGGGGCTATTTCGGGTTTTCACCCTCTAAAGTAATGTTTTTAAGCCTAAGTCAAGATAAATGCAAATTACCATCGTCTTCCCAAACTGGGAGTCCCGCGCCTGCGCAGCCAGTTCCTACGAGTTACATTGGTCCCGTGGGAGGTGTTGGTGACACCCACGGGGCCGTACAGGGACTGTTTCGGTTTTCATGCACTAACGCCATGTTTTTGAGCCCAAGTCTAGAATTATGCAAATTACCATAGTATTCTCAAACCGGGAGTCCCGCGGCTTTGTGGTCTGCTCCTACGAGTTACATTGGTCCCGTGGGAGGTGTTGGTGCCACCCACGGGGCCGTTCGGGGGATGTTTTGGGTTTTCACCCTTTAAAGCCATGTTTTTAAGCCTTAGTTAAGAAAAAAGCAAAATTACCATCGTCTTCCCAAATCGGGAGACCCACGGCTGCGCAGTCAGTTCCTACGAGTTACATTTGTCCCGTGGGAGGTGTTGGTGCCACCCACGGGGTCGTTCGGGGGTTGTTTCGGGTTTTCCCCCTCTAAAGCCATATTTTTAACCCACGATCTAGAAATATGCAAATTACCATCATATTCTGAAACTGGGAGTCCCGCGGCAGCGCGGTTAGTTCTTATGAGTCACATTCATCCCGTGGGAGGTGTTGGTGCCACCCAGGGGGCCGTTCGGGGGCTGTTTCAGGTTTTCACCCTCTAGATCCACATTTTTAAGCCTAAGTCTAGAAATATTAAAATTTACCGTCGTATTCTCAAACTGGGTGTACCGTGGCTGCGCAATCAGTTCCTACGAGTTACATTGGTTCCGTGGGAGGCGTTGGTGCCACCCACGGGGCCGTTTCCAATTTTCACCCACTAACGCTATATTTCTAAGCCTAAGTAAAAAATTATGCAAATTACAATCGTATTTTCAAATCGGCAGTCCCACGGCTGCGTAGTCAGTTGCTACAAGTTATATTGGTCCCGTGTGAGGCGTTGGTGCCACCCACGAGGCCGTTTGGCGACTATTTTATGTTTTCACCCTCTAAAGGCATGTTTTCAAACCTAAGTCTAGAAATATTCAAATTACCATCGTATTATCAAACTAGGAGTCCCGCAGCTACGCGGTACGTTCCTACCAGTCACATTGGTCCCGTGGGAGGTGTAAGTACCACCCACGGGGCCGTTCAGGGGTTATTTCAGCTTTCCACCTCTAAAGCCATGTTTTTAAGGCTAAGTCTAGAAATATGTAAATTACTGTCGTATTCTCAAACTGGGACTCCCGCGGCTGTGCGTCAGTTCCTACGAGTTACATTGGTCCCGTGGGAGGTGTTGGTGCCACCCACGGGGCCGTTCGGGAGCTGTATCGGGTTTTTCGCCACTAAAGCCATGTTTTTAAGCCTATGTCTAGAATTATGCAAATTTTCTTTGTATTCTTAAATCGGGAGTCCCGCGGCTACGTGGTGTGTTCCTACGAGTTACATTGGTCCCGTGGGAGGTGTTGGTGACACCCACGGGGCCGTACGGGGGATGTTTCATGTTTTCACCCACTAACGCCATGTTTTTAAGCCTAACTCTTGAAATATTCAAATTACCATTGTTTTCTCAAACCGGGGGTCCCGAGGCTGCGCGGTCAGTTCCTACGAGTTACATTGGTCCTGTGGAAGGTGTTGGTTCCGCCCATGGGACCATTTGCGGGCTGTTTTGGGTTTTCACCCTCTAACGCCATGTTTTTAAGCCTAAGACTATGAATATGCAAATTACCATTGTATTCCCATAAAAAGAGTCCCGCGGCTGCGTGGTCAGTTCCTACGAGTCACATTGGTCCCGTGGGAGGTGTTGGTTCCACCCACGGGGCCGTTAAGGGTTTGTTTTGGGTTTTCACCCACTCACACCGTGTTTTTAAACTTAAGTCTACAAATATGCAAATTACCGTCGTATTCTCAAACCGGGAGTTCCGAGGCTGCGCAGTTAGTTCCTCCGAGTTACGTTGGTCCTGAGGGTGGTGTTGTTGCTACCCACGGGGCCGTTCGGGGACTGTTTTGGGTTTTCACCCACTAACGCCATGTTTTTAAGCCTAAGCCTAGAATTATAAAAACTAACTTCGTATTCTTAAACTGGGAGTCCCGTGGCTGCGCATTCAGTTCCTACGACTTACATTGGTACTGTGGGAGGTGTTGGTGGCACCCACGGGGCCGTACGGTGGCTGTATCAGGTTTTGACCCACTAACGCCATGTTTTGAAGCCTAAGTCTAGAATTACGCAAATTATCGTCGTATTCTCAAACCAGGAGTCCCGCGGCAACGTGGTCTATTCCTACGAGTTACATTGGTCCCGTGGCAGGTGTTGGTGCCACCCGTGGGGTCGTTCGGGTTTTGCCCCTCTAAGGCCATGTTTATAACCCTAAGTCTAGAAATATGCAAATTACCCTTGTAGTCTTAAATCGGGAGTCCCGTGGCTGCGTGGTCTGTTCCTACGAGTTACATTGGTCCCGTGGGAGGTGTTGGTGCCACCCCCGGGACCGTTCGGGGGTCGTTTTGGGTTTTCCCCCACTAACGCCCTTTTTTTAAGCCTAAGCCTACAAATATGCAAATTACCTTCGTATTCTAAAACCGAGAGTGCTGCGGATCAGTTCCTACGAGTTACCTTGGTCCCGTGGGTGGTGTTTATGCCACCCACGAGGCCGTTAGGGGGCTATTTTGGGTTTTCACCCGCTAACGCCATATTTTTAAGCCTACATCTAAAAATATGCAGATTACCATCGAATTCCCTAATCGGGAGTCCCGCGGCTGCACAGTCAGTTCCTACGAGTTATATTTGTCCCATGGTATGTGTTGGTGACACCCACAGGGCCGTATAGGGACTGTTTCGGGTTTTCACCCACCACCTCCAAATTTTTAAACCGAAGTATAGAATTATGAAAATTACCATCGTTTTCTCAAACTGGGAGTCCCGTGTCTGCGAGGTCTGTTCCTACGAGTTACCTTTGTCCAGTGAAAGGTGTTGGTGCCACCCACGGGGTCGTTCGGGGGCTGTTTCGGGTTTTCACCCTCTAAAGCCATATTTTTAAGCCAAAGTCAAGAAAAATGAAAATTACCATCATATTCCCAAACCAGGAGTCCCGCGGATGCGCAGTCAGAGTCGTACGAGTTACATTGGTTCCGTGGGAGGTGTTGGTGCCACCCACAGGGCCGTTCGGGAGTCAATTCTGGTTTTCCACCACTAACGCCATATTTTTAAGCCTAAGTATAGAAATATATAATTTACCCTCATATTCTCAACTCGGTAGCTCCGTAGTTGTGCGGTTAGTTCCTACGAGTTACATTGGTCCCATGGGAGGTGTTGGGGCCACCCACGGGGCCGTTCTGGAGTCGTTTCGGGTTTTCCCCAACTAACGCCATGTTTTTAAACCTAAGTCTAGAAATATACAAATTACCTTCGTATTCTCAAACCGGTAGTCCCGCGGCTGCGCGGACAGTTCCTACGAGTTACCTTGGTCCTGTGGGAGGCGTTGGTGCCACCCACGGGGCCATTTCCAATTTTCACCCAATAACGCTATATTTCTAAGCCTAAGTAAAAAATTATGCAAATTACCATCGTATTCTCAAATCGGCAGTCCTACGGCTGCGCGGTCAGTTGCTAAAAGTTATATTGGTCCCATGGGAGGCGTTGGTGCCACCCACGGGGCCGTTCGGCGGCTATTTTATGTTTTCACCCTCTAAAGGCATGTTTTCAAACCTAAGTCTAAAAATATTCAAATTACCGTTGTATTATCAAACTAGGAGTCCCGCAGCTACGCGGTCAGTTCCTACCAGTCGCATTGGTTCCGTGGGAGGTGTAAGTGCCACCCACGGGGCCATTCGGGGGTTATTTCAGCTTTCCCCCTCTAAAGCCATGTTTTAAGCCTAAGTCTAGAAATATGTAAATTACTGTCGTATCCTCAAGCTGGGACTCCCGTGGATGCGCGTCAGTTCCTACGAGTTACATTGGTCCCGTGGGAGGTGTTGGTGACACCCACGGGGCCATTCGGGGGCTGTTTCGGGTTTTCCCCCACTAAAGCCATGTTTTGAAGCCTAAGTCTAATAATATGCAAATTACCATCGTATTCTCAAACTGGGAGATCTGCGACTGCGCGGTTAGTTCCTACGAGTTTAATTGGTCCCGTGGGTGGTGTTGGTCCCACCCACGGGACCGTTTAGGGGTTGTTTTAGATTTTCACCCTCTAACGCCATGTTTTTAAGCCTATGTCTAGAATTATGCAAATTTTCTTTGTAGTCTTAAATCGGGAGTCCCGCGGCTGCGTGGTCTATTCCTACGAGTTACATTGGTCCCGTAGGTGGTGTTGGTGACACCCACGGGGCCGTACGGGGGATGTTTCGGCTTTTCACCCACTAACGCCATGTTTTTAAGACTAACTCTAGAAATATTCAAATTACCATTGTTTTCTCCAACCGAGAGTCCCGGGGCTGCGCGGTCAGTTCCTACGAGTTACATTGGTCCCGTGGGAGGTGTTGGTTCCACCCAGGGAACCATTTGCGGGTTATTTTGGGTTTTCACCCTCTAACGCCATGTTTTTAAGCCTAAGACTACAAATATGCAAATTACCATCGAATTCCCATAAAAAGAGTCCCGCGGCTGCATGGTCAGTTCCAGCGAGTCACATTGGTCCCGTGGGAGGTGTTGGTTCCACCCACGGGGCCGTTCGGGGGCTGTTTCGGGTTTTTATCCACTAAAGCCATGTTTTTGAGCCTAAGTCTAGAAATATGCAAATTATCGGTGTATTCTCAAACCGGGAGTCCCGCGGCTTCGCGATTTGTTCCTACGAGTTAGATTGGTCCCGTGGGAGGTGTTGGTTCCACCCACGGGGCCGTTAAGGGTCTGTTTTGGGTTTTCACCCACTAACGCCGTGTTTTTAAACTTAAGTCTACAAATATGCAAATTACCATCATATTCTCAAACCGGGAGTTCCGAGGCTGCGCAGTTAGTTCCTCCGAGTTACATTGGTCCCGTGGGTGGTGTTGCTGCTACCCACGGGGCCGTTCGGGGATTGTTTCGGGTTTTCACCCACTAACGCCATGTTTTTAAGCCTAAGCCTAGAATTATAAAAACTACCTTCGTATTCTCAAACCGGGAGTCCCGTGGCTGCGCATTCAGTTCCTACGACTTACATTGGTCCCGTGGAAGGTGTTGGTGACACCCACGGGGCCGTACGGTGGCTGTATCGGGTTTTCACCCACTAACGCCATGTTTTTAAGCCTAAGTCTAGAATTACTCAAATTACCGTCGTATTCTCAAACCGGGAGTCCTGCGGCTACGTGGGCTATTCCTACGAGTTACATTGGTCCCGTGGCAGGTGTTGGTCCCCCCCGTGGGGCTGTTCGGGTTTTGCCCATCTAAGGCCATGTTTATAACCCTAAGTCTATAAATATACAAATTACCCTTGTATTCTCAAACCAGGAGCTCCGCAGCTACGAGGTTAGTTCCTACGAGTTACATTGGTCCCGTGGGAGGTGTTGGTACCACCCCCGGGGCCGTTCGGGGGTCATTTTGGGTTTTCCCCCACTAACGCCCCATTTTTAAGCCTAATCCTAGAAATATGCAAATTACCTTCGTATTCTAAAACCGAGAGTCCCGCGGCTGCGCGGTCAGTTCCTACGAGTTACCTTGGTCCCTTGGGAGGTGTTTGTGCCACCCACGAGGCCGTTGGGGGGGCTATTTTGGGTTTTCACCCACTAACGCCATATTTTTAAGCCTACGTCTTGAAATATGCAAATTACCATCGAATTCCCTAATCGGGAGTCCCGCGGCTGCACGGTCAGTTCTTACGAGTTACATTTGTCCCGTGGGAGGTGTTGGTGACACCCACAGGGCCATACAGGGACTGTTTCGGGTTTTCACCCACCACCTCCAAATTTGTAAACCGAAGTTTAGAATTATGAAAATTACCATCGTATTCTCAAACTTGGAGTCCCGCGGCTGCAAGGTCTGTTCCTACGAGTTACCTTTGTCCAGTGAAAGGTGTTGGTGCCACCCACGGGGCCGTTCGGGGGCTGTTTCGGGTTTTCACCCTCTAAAGCCATATTTTTAAGCCAAAGTCAAGAAAAATTAAAATTACCATCATATTCCCAAACCAGGAGTCCCACGTATTCGCAGTCAGAGTCGTACGAGTTACATTGGTTCCGTGGGAGGTGTTGGTGCCACCCACAGGGCCGTTCGGGAGTCGATTCTGGTTTTCCACCACTAACGCCATGTTTTTAAGCCTAAGTACAGAAATATATAATTTAACCTCATATTCTCAAATCGGTATCTCCGCAGTTGTGCAGTTAGTTCCTACGAGTTACATTGGTCCCATGGGAGGTGTTGGTGCCACCCACGGGGCCGTTCTGGAGTCGTTTCGGGTTTTCCCCCACTAACTCCATGTTTTTAAACCTAAGTCTAGAAATATACAAATTACCTTCGTATTCCCAAACCGGGAGTCCCCCAGCTCCGCAGTCAGTTTCTACGAGTTACATTGGTCCCGTGGGAGGTGTTGGAGCCACCCACGGGGCCGTTCGGCATTCGTTTTGGTTTCTCCCCCACTAACGCCATTTTTTTATGCCTAAGTCTAGAAATATGTAAATTACCTTCGTATTCCCTAACCGGGAGTCCCGTGGCTGTGCAATCAGTTCCTACGAGTTGCATTGGTCCCGTGGGAGGTGTTGGTGACACCCAGGGGGGCGTACGGGGACTGTTTCAGGTTTTCTCCACTAATGCCATATTTTTAAGCCTAACTCCAGAAATATGCAAATTTCCATCGTATTCTCAAATCGGAAGCTCCGTGGCTATGCGGTTAGTTCCTACGAGGTACATTGGTCCCGTGGGTGTTGTTGGTGCCACCCACGGGGCCGCTCGGGGGCTGTTTCCGGTTTTCACACACTAATGTCATGTTTTTAAGTCTAAGTGTAGAGATATGCAAATTACCATCATATTCTCAAACCGAGAGTTCTGTGACCGCGCGATTAGTTCCTACGACTTACATTGGTCTCGTGGGTGGTGTTGGTGCCACCCACGGGGCCGTTCGGAGCCTATTTCAGGTTTTCACCCACTAACGCCATGTTTTTAAGCATAAGTCTAGAAATCTATAAATTACAATCGTATTCTCAAATCGGGATTTCCGTGACTGCGCGGTTAGTTCTTACGAGTTACATTTCTCCCGTGGGTGGTGTTGGTGCCACCCACGGGGTCGTACGGGGGCTGTTTCGGGTTTTCACCCACTAACACCATATTTTTAAGCCTAAGTATAGAATTATGAAAATTACTATCATATTCTCAAACCGAGAGTCCCGTGGTTGCGTGGTTAGTTCCTACGAGATACATTGGTCCTGTGGGAGGTGTTGGTGCCACCCACGGGGTCATTCGGGGGATGTTCCAGGTTTTCACCTGCTTACGCCATTGTTTTAAGCCTAAGTCTAGAATTGTTCAAATTACCGTCGTATTCTCAAACCAGGAGTTCCACAGCTGTACGGTCAGTTCCTACGAGTCACATTGGTCCCGTAGGATGTGTATGTGCTACCCACGGGGCTGTTCGGGGGATGTTTCGGGTTTTCACCCTCTAAAGGCATGTTTTTAATCCTAAGTCAAGAAACATGCAAATTACCATCGTATTCCCAAATCGGGAGTCCTGCAGCTGCGCGGTCAGTTCCTACGAGTTACATTCTTCCTGTCCCGCGACTGCGTGGTCAGTTCCTACGAGTTACATTTGTCCCGTGGGAAGTGTTGGTGACACCCACGGGGTCGTACAGGGACTGTTTCGGGTTTTCACCCACTAACGCCATATTTTTAAGCCTAAGTCTAGAATTATGATAATTACCATCGTATTCTCAAAATGGGAGCCCGCGGCTGCGTGGTCTATTCCTACGAGTTACCTTGGTCCCGTGGGAGGTGTTGGTGCCACCCACGGGGCCATTCGGGGGTTGTTTTGGGTTTTCACCCTCTAAAGCATGTTTTTAACCCTAAGTCAAGAAAAATGTAAATTACCATTGTATTCCCAAACTGGGAGTCCCGCGGTTACGCAGTAAGTTCCTACGAGTTACATTGGTCCCGTGGGAGGTGTTGGTGCCACCTACGGGGCCGTTCAGGAGTCGTTTCGGGTTTTTCCCCACTAACACAATGTTTTTAAGCCTAAGTCTAGAAATATGCAAATTACCTTCATATTCTTTAACCGAAAGTCCTGCGGCTGCGCGATCAGCTCCTACGAGTTACCTTGGTCCCGTGGGAGGTGTTGGTGCCACCCACGGAGCCATTCGGGGGCTGTTTCGGGTTTTCACCCTCTAATGCCATGTTTTTAATCCTAAGTCAAGAAAAATGCAAATTACGATCGCATTCCCAAACCGGGAGTCCCGCGGCTGCGTAGTCATTTCCAACGAGTTACATTGTCCCCGTGGGAGGTGTTGGTGCCACCCACGAGGCCGTTCGGGAGTCGTTTTGGGTTTTCCACCACTATTTCCATGACTTTTAGCCTAAGCCTAAAAATATGCAAATTACCCTCGTATTCTCAAATCGGTAGCTCCGCGGCTATGAGGTTAGTTCCTATGAGTTACATTGGTCCCGTGGGAGGTGTTGGTGCCACCGACGGGACAGTTCGGGAGTCATTTCGAGTTTTCCCCCACTAACGCCATGTCTATAAGCCTAGGTCTAGAATAATGAAAATTACCTTCGTATTCTCAAACCCGGAGTCCCGAGTTACCTTGGTCCCATGGGAGGTGTTGGTGCCACCCACGAGGCCGTTCGGGGGCTGTTTCGGGTTTTCACCCGCTAACCCCATGTTTTTAATCCTACATCTAGAAATATGCAAATTACCATTGTATTCCCAAATCGGGAGTCCCGCGGCTACGCGGTCAGTTCCTACGAGTTACATTGGTCTCGTGGGAGGTGTTGGTGACACCCACGGGTCTGTACAGGGACTGTTTCGGGTTCTCACCCACTAATGCCATGTTTTTAATCCTAAGTCTAGAATTATACAAATTATCGTCGTATTCTCAAACCGAGAGTCCCGCGGCTGCGTGGTCTGTTCCTACGAGTTACATTGGTCCCGTGGGAGGTGTTGGTGCCACCCACGGGGTCGTTCGGGGGTTGTTTCGGGTATTCCCCCTTTAAAGCCATGTTTTTAACCCTCCATCTAGAAAAATGCAAATTACCATCATATTCTAAAATTGGGAATCCCGCGGTTGTGCGGTCAGTTCCTATGAGTCATATTGGTCCCGTGGGAGGTGTTGGTGCCACCCACGGGGCCGTTCGGGGGCTATTTTGGGTTTTCACCCTCTAAAGGCATGTTTTTAAGCCAAAGTCTAGAAATATTCAAATTACTGTCGTATTATCAAACTGGGAGTACCGCGGCTATGCGGTCAGTTCCTACAAATCACATTGGTACCGTGGGAGGTGTAAGTGCCACCCACGGGGCCGTTCGAGGGCTATTTCAGGTTTTCCCCCTCTGAAGCCATGTTTTTAAGCCAAAGTCTAGAAAAATGTAAATTAGCATCGTATTCTCAAACTGGGAGTCCCGCGGCTACACGGTCAGTTCCTACGAGTTACATTGGTCCCGTGGAAGCTGTTGGTGCCACCCAGGGGGCCGTTCGGGGCTGTTTCGGGTGTTCCCCCACTAAAGACATATTTTTAAGCCTAAGTCTAGTAAAATGCAAATTACCGTTGTATTCTCAAACTGAGAGATCCGCGGGTACGCGGTTAGTTCCTACGAGTTTAATTGGTCCTGTGGTTGGTGTTGGTCCTACGAGACCGTTCGGGGGCTATTTCGGGTTATCACCCTCTAACGCCATGTTTTTAAGCTTAAGTCTAAAATTATGCAAATTTCCTTTGTATTCTTAAATAGGGAGTCCCGTGGTTGCATGGTCTGTTCCTACGAGTTACATTGGTCTCGTGGGAGGTGTTTGTGACACCCACGGGGCTGTACGGGGGATGTTTCGGGTTTTCACCAATAACGCCATGTTTTTAAGTCTAAGACTACAAATATGTAAATTACCGTCGTATTCCCAAACCGGGAGTCCTGCGACTGTGCGGTCAGTTCCTACGAGTCACATTGGTCCCGTGGGAGGTGGTGGTTCCACCCACGGGACCGTTCGGGGCCTGTTTCGGGTTTTTCTCCCACTAAAGCCATGTTTTTAAGTCTAAGTCTATAAATATGCAAATTACTTGTGTATTCTCAAATCGAGAGTCCCGCGGCTACGCGGTTTGTTCCTATGAGTTACATTGGTCCCGTGGGTGGTGTTGGTGCTACCCACGGGGCCGTTAGGGGTCTGTTTTGGGTTTTCACCCGCTAACGCCATGTTTTTAAGGTTAAGTCTAGAAATATGCAAATTACCATCGTATTCTCAAACCGGGAGTTCCGCGGCTGGGCGTTAGTTCCTACGAGTTACATGGGTCCCGTGGGTGGTGGTGGTGCGACCCACGGGGCCGTTCGGGAGTCGTTTCGGATTTTCCACCACTAACGCGATGTTTTTACGCCTAAGTCTAGAAATATACAAATTATCCTCGTATTCTGAAACCGGGAGCTCCCCGGCTGTGCAGTTAGTTCCTACGAGTTACATTGCTCCCGTCGGAGGTGTTGGTGCCACCCACGGGGAGGTTCGGGAGTCATTTCGGGTTTTCCCCCACTAACGCCACGTTTTTAAGCCTAAGTCTAGAAATATGCAAATTACCTTCGTATTCCCAAACCGGGAGTCCCGCGGATGTGCACTCAGTTCCTACGAGTTACCTTGGTCCAATGGGAGGTGTTGGTGCCACCCACGAGGCCGTTCGGGGGCTATTTCGGGTTTTCACCCGCTAACCCCAAATTTTCAATCCTCCGTCCAGAAATATGCAAATTACCGTCCTATTCCCAAATCGGGAGTCCCGCGGCTGCGCGGTCAGTTCCTACGAGTTACGTTGGTCCTGGGGGAGATGTTGGTGACACCCACGGGGACGTACAGGGACTGTTTCGGGTTTTCACCCACTAACACCATGTTTTTAGCCTAATTCTAGAATTATGCAAATTACCGTCGTATTCTCAAACCGGGAGTCCTGCGGCTGTGTGGTCTGTTCCTACGAGTTACATTGGTCCGGTGGGAGGTGTTGGTGCAACCCCCGGGGCCGTTCGGGGGCTATTTCGGGTTTTCACCCTCTAAAGCGATGTTTTTAAAACTAAGTCAAGAAAAATGTATATCACCATCGTATTCCCAAATCGGGAGTCCCGCGGCTGCCCAGTCAGTTCCTACGATTTACATTGGTCTCGTGGGAGGTGTTGGTGCCACCCACGGGGTAATTCGGGCATTGTTTCGAGTTTTCCTCCAATAAAGCCATGTTTTTAACCCTAAGTCTAGAAATATACAAATTAACATCGTTTTCTCAAACTGGGAGTCCCGCGGCTGCGCTGTCAGTTCCTGTGAGTCACATTGGTCTTGTGGGAGGTGTTGGTGCCACCCACGGAGCCGTTCGGGGGATGTTTCGTATTTTCACCCTCTAAAGCCACGTTTTTAAGCCTAAGTCGAGAAATATTCAGATTACCATCGCATTCTAAAACCGGGAGTACCGTGGCTGCGTAGTCAGTTCCTATGAGTCTCCCGTGGGACGCGTTGGTGCCACCCAGGGGGCCGTTCGGAGGCTATTTCCAATTTTTACCAACTAATGCTATATTTTTATGCCTATGTTGAAAATTATGCAAATTACCGTCATATTCTCAAATTGGGAGTCTCGCGACTGCGCGGTCAGTTCTTACGAGTTATATTGGTCCCGTGGGAGGCGTTGGTGCCACCCACGGGGCCGTTCGGGGGCTATTTTGGGTTTTCACCCTCTAAAAGCATGTTTTTAAGCCTAAGTCTAGAAATATTCAAATTACCGTCGTATTATCAAACTAGAAGTCCCACGGCTACACGGTCAGTTCCTACCAGCCACATTGGTCCCGTGGGAGGTGTAAGTGCCACCACGGGGCCGTTCGGGGGTTATTTCAGGTTTCCCCCCTCTAAAGTCATGTTTTTAAGCCAAAGTCTAGAAATATGTAATTTATCATCGTATTTTCAAACTGGGAGTCCCGCGGCTACGCGATCATTTCCTACGAGTTACATTGGTCCCGTGGGAGGTCTTGGTGCCACCCACGGGGCCGTTCGGGGCCGTTTTGAGTTTTCCCCCACTAAAGCCATATTTTTTAGCCTAAGTCTCGTAATATGAAAATTATCGTCGTATTCTCAAAATGAGAGATCTGCGGCTGCGCGGTTAGTTCTTACGAGTTTCATTGGTCCCGTGGTTGGTGGGGGTCCCACCCACGAGACCGTTCGGGGGAATTTTCGGGTTATCACCCTCTAACGCCATGTTTTTGAGCCTAAGTCTAAAATTATTCAAATTTCCTTTGTATTCTTAAACCGGGAGTCCCGTGGATGCATGGTCTGTTCCTACGAGTTACATTGGTCCCGTGGGAGGTGTTGGTGACACCCACGGGGCCGTACGGGGGATGTTTCGAGTTTTCACCAACTAACGCCATGTTTTTAAGACTAAGACTATAAATATGCAAATTGCCGTCGTATTTCCAAATCAGGAGTCCCACGGTTGCACAATCAGTTCCTACGAGTCACATTGGTCCCGTGGGAGGTGGTGGCTCCACCCACGGGACCTTTCGGGGGCTGTTTCGGGTTTTCACCCACTAAAGCCGTGTTTTTAAGTCTAAGTCTAGAAATATGCAAATTACTTGTGGATTCTCAAATCGAGAGTCCCGCAGCTACGTGGTTTGTTCCTATAAGTTACATTGGTCCCGTGGGTGGTGTTGGTGCTACCCACGGGGCCGTTAGGAGTCTGTTTTGGGTTTTCACCCACTAACGCCATGTTTTTAAGCTTAATTCTAGAAATATGGAAATTGCCGTCGTATTCTCAAACCGGGAGTTCCGCGGCTGGGTGGTTAGTTCCAACTAGTTACATGGGTCCCGTGGGTGGTGTTGGTGCCACCCACGGAGTCGTTCGGGAGTCGTTTCGGGTTTTCCACCACTAACGCCATTTTTTATTCCCAAGTCTAGAAATATGCAAATTACCCTCGTATTCTCAAATCGGGAGCTCCGCGACTGTGCAGTTAGTTCCTACGAGTTACATTTCTCTCGTGGGAGGTGTTGCTGCCACCCACGGGGCGATTCGGGAGTCGTTTCAGGTTTTCCCCCACTAACGCCACATTTTTAAGCCTAAGTCTAGAAATACACAAATTACCTTCGTATTCTCAAACCGGGAGTCCCGCGGCTGCGCAGTCAGTTCCTACAAGTTACCTTGGTCCTGTGGGAGGTGTTGGTGCCACCCACGAGGCCGTTCTGTGGATGTTTCGGGTTTTCACCCGCTATCACCATGTTTTAAATCCTACGTCTAGAAATATGTAAACTACCATCCTATTCCCAAACCGGGAGTCCCGCGGCTGCGCGGTCAGTTCCTACGAGTTACGTTGGTCCTGGGGGAGATGTTGGTGACACTCACGGGGACGTACAAGGACTGTTTCGGGTTTCACCCACTAACACCATGTTTTTTAGCCTAAGTCTAGAACTATGCAAATTACCATCGTATTCTCAAACTGGGAGTCCTGCGGCTGCGTGGTCTGTTCCTACGAGCTACATTGGACCGATGGGAGGTGTTGGTGCAACCCCCGGGGTCGTTCAGGGGCTGTTTCGGGTTTTCACCCTCCAAAGCCATGTTTTTAAACCTAAGTCAAGAAAAATGTATATTACCATCGTATTACCAAACCGGGAGTCCCGCGACTGCGCAGTCAGTTCCTACGATTTACACTGGTCCCGTGGGAGGTATTGGTGCCACCCACAGGGTTGTTCGGGGGTTATTTCGAGTTTTCACCCTCTAAAGCCACGTTTTTAATCCTAAGTCGAGAAATATTTAAATTGCCATCGTATTCTCAAACTGGGAGTCCCGCGGCTGCGCGGTCTATTCCTACGAGTCACATTGGTTTCGTGGGAGGTGTTGGTGCCACCCACGGGGCCGTTCGGGAGTTGTTTTGGGTTTTTCCACACTAACGCCATATTTTTAAGCCTAAGTCTTGAAATATGCAAATTACCTTCATATTCTCACACTGGAAGTCCCGCGGCTGCTCGGTCAGTTCATACGAGTTACCTTGGTCCCATGGGAGGTGTTGGTGCCACCCACGAGGCCGTTCGGGGGCTGTTTCGGGTTTTCACCCGCTAACGCCATATTTTTAAGCCTACGTCTAGAAATATATAAATTACCATCGTATTCCCAAACCGAGAGTCCCGCGTCTATGTGGTCAGTTCCAACGAGTTAGATTTCTCCCATGGGAGGTGTTGGTGACACCCAACGGATCGTACATGGAGTGTTTCAGGTTTTCACCCACTAACGCCATATTTTTAAGCCTATGTCTAGAGTTATAAAAATTATCGTCGTATTGTCAAACTGGGAGTCTCGCGGCTGCGTGGTCTGTTCCTACGAGTTACCTTGGTCCCGTGGGAGGTGTTGGTGCCACCCACGGGGCCGTTCGGGGGATGTTTCGAGTTTTCACCCTCTAACGAATGTTTTTAAGCCTAAGTCAAGAAAAATGCAAATTACCATTGTATTCCCAAACTAGGAGTCCCACGACTGCGCAGTCAGTTCCTACGAGTTACATTGGTCCCGTGGGAGGTGTTCGTGCAACCTACGGGGCCGTTCAGGAGTCGTTTCGAGTTTTCCACCACTATCGCCATCTTTTTAAGCCTAAGTCTAAAAATATGCATATTACCCTCGTATTCTCAAACCAGGAGCTCCGCGGGTGTACGGTTGGTTCCTATGAGTTACATTGGTCCCGTGGGAGGTTTTGGTTCCACTGACGAGACGGTTCGGGAGTCATTTCGGGTTTTCCCCCACTAACGCCATGTTTTAAGCCTAAGTCTAGAAATATGCAAATCACCTTCGGGAGTCTTGAGTTACCTTAGTCCCGTGGGAGGTGTTGGTGCCACTCGCGAGCCCGTTCGGGCGCTATTTTGGGTTTTCACCCGCTAACTCCATGTTTTTAATCCTACATCTAGAAATATGCAAATTACCATCGTATTCAAAAATTGGGAGTCCCGCGGCTACGCGGTCAGTTCCTACGAGTTACATTGGTCCCGTGGGAGGTGTTGGTGAAACCCACGGGGCCGTATAGGGACTGTTTCGAGTTTTCACCCACTAACTATATGTTTTTAAGCCTAAGTCTAGAATTATGCAAATTACCGTCGTGTTCTCAAACCGAGAGTCCCGCGGCTGCGTGGTCTATTCCTATGAGTTACATTGGTCCCGTGGGAGGTGTTGGTGCCACCCACGGGGCCGTTCGGGGGATGTTTCGGGTTTTCACCCTCTAAACCCATGTTTTTAGACCTAAGTCAAGAAAAATGCAAATTTCCATCGTCTTCCCAAACCGGGAGTCCCGCGGCTGCGCAATCAGTTCCTACGAGTTACATTGGTCCCGTGGGAGGAGTTGGTGCCACCCACAGGGCCATTCGAGTGTCGTTTTGGGTTTTCCCCCACTAACGCCATGTTTTTAAGTCTAAGTCTAGAAATATGCAAATTACCGATGTATTCTCAAACTGAGAGTCCCGTGGCTTCGCGATTTGTTCCTACGAGTTACATTGGTCCTGTGTGTAGTGTTGGTGCTATCCACGGGGCCGTTAGGGGGCTGTTTCGGGTTTTCACCCTCTAAAGCCATGTTTTTAAGCCTAAGTCAAGAAAAATGCATATTACCATCATCTTCCCAAATCGGGAGTTCCGCGACTGCACAGTCAGTTCCTACGAGTTACATTGGTCCCGTGGGAGGTGTTGGTGACACCCACGGGGTCGTACAGGGACTGTTTCGGGTTTTCACCCTCTAACGCCATGTTTTTTAGCCTAACTCTAGAATTTTGCAAATTACAATCGTATTCTCAAACCGGGTGTCCCGCGGCTTCGTGGTCTGCTCCTATGAGTTACATTGGTCCCGTGGGAGGTGTTGGTGCCACCCACTGGGACGTTCGGGGGTTGTTTCGGGTTTTCACCCTCTAAAGCCATGTTTTTAAGCCTAAGTTAAGAAAAATACAAATTACAATCGTCTTTCCAAACTGGGAGTCCCGCGACTGCGCAGTCAGTTCCTACGAGTTACATTGGTCCCGTGGGAGGTGTTCGTGCCACCCACGGGGTCGTTCGGGGGTTGTTTCAGGTTTTCCCCCTCTAAAGCCATGTTTTTAACCCTCAGTATAGAAATATGCAAATTACCATCATATTCTAAAACTGGGAGTCCTGCAGTTGCGCGGTCAGATCCTATGAGTCACATTGATCCCGTGGGAGGTGTTGGTGCCACCCACGGGGCCGTTCGGGGGTTGTTTAAGGTTTGCACCCTCTGAAGCCACATTTTTACGCCTAAGTCTAGAAATATTCAAATTATCGTCGCATTCTCAAACCGGGTGTACCGTGGCTGCGCGATCACTTCCTAAGAGTTACATTGGTCCCGTGGGAGGCGTTGATGCCACCCACGGGGCCGTTCGGGGGCTATTTCCATTTTTCACCCACTAACTCTATATTTCTAAGCCTAAGTAAAAAATTATACAAATTACCATCGTATTCTCAAATCGGGAGTCCCACGACTGCGCGGTCAGTTCCTACGAATTATATTGGTCCCATGGGAGGAGTTGGTGCCACCCACGGGGCCGGTCGGAGGCTATTTTGGGTTTTCACCCTCTAAAGGCATGTTTTTAAACCTAAGTCTAGAAATATTAAAATTACTGTCGTATTATCAAACTAGGAGTCCCGCGGCTACGCGGTTAGTTCTTACCAGTCACATTGGTCCCGGGGGAGGTGTAAGTGCCACCCACGGGGCCGTTCTGGGGTTATTTCATCTTTCCCCCTCTAAAGCCATGTTTTTAATCCTAAGTCTAGAAATATGTAAATTACTATCATATTCTCAAACTAGGACTCCCACGGCTCCGCGGTCAGTTCCAACGAGTTACATTGGTCCCGTGGAAGGTGTTGGTGTCACCCACGGGGCCGGTCGGGAGCTATTTCGAGTTTTCCGCCACTAAAGCCATGTTTTTAAGCCTAAGTCTAACAATATGCAAATTACCATCGTATTCTAAAACTGGGAGATCCGTGGCAGCGCAGTTAGTTCCTACGTGTTTAATTCGTCCCGTGGGTGGTGTTGGTCCCACCCACGGGATCGTTTGGGGGCTGTTTCGGGTTTTCACCCTCTAAGGCCATGTTTTTAAGCCTATGTCTATAATTATGCAAATTTCCTTTGTATTCTTAAATCGGGAGACCCGCGGCTGCATGGTCTGTTCCTACGAGTTACATTGGTCCCGTGGGAGGTGTTGGTGACACTCACGGGGCCGTACGGGGGCTGTCTTGGGTTTTCACCCTCTAACGCCATGTTTTTAAGCCTAAGACTATAAATATGCAAATTACCGTCATATTACCAAACCGGGAGTCCCGCGGCTGCGTGGTCAGTTCCTACGAGTGATATTGGTCCCGTGGGAGGTGTTGGTTCCACCCACGGGGCCGTTTGGGGGCTGTTTCGTGTTTTCACCCACTAAAGCCATGTTTTTAAGCCTAAGTCTAGAAATATACAAATTATTGGTGTATTCTCAAACCGAGAGTCCCGCGGCTGCGCAGTCAGTTCCTACGAGTTACATTGGTCCCGTGGGAGGTGTTGGTGCCACCCACGGGGTTGTTTGGGAGTTGTTTCGGGTTTTCCCCCTCTAAAGCCATATTTTTAACCCTTAGTCTAGAAATATGAAAATTACCATCATATTCTAAAACAGGGAGTCCCGCGGCTGCGTGGCCAGTTCCTATGAGTCACATTCATCCTGTGGGAGGTGTTGGTGCCACCCAAGGGGCCGTTCGGGGGCTGTTTCAGGTTTTCACCCTCTAGAGCCACGTTTTTAAGCCTAAGTCTAGAAATATTAAAATTTATTATTGTATTCTCAAACTGGGTGTACCGTGGCTGCGCGGTCAGTTCCTACCAGTTACATTGGTCCCGTAGGAGGTGTAAGTGCCACCCACGGGGCCGTTCGGGGGTTATTTCAGCTTTCCCCCTCTTAAGCCATGTTTTTAAGCCTGAGTCTAGAAATATGTAAATTACTGTCGTTTTCTCAAACTGGGACTCGCGCAGCTGCGCGTCAGTTCCTACGAGTTACATTGGTCCCGTGGGAGGTGTTGGTGCCACCCACGGGGCCATTCGGGGGCTGTTTCGGGTTTTCCCCCACTAAAGCTATGTTTTTTAGCCTAAGTCTAATAATATGCAAATTACCATCGTATTCTCAAGCTGGGAGATCTGCGGCTGCGCGGTTAGTTCCTACGAGTTTAATTGGTCCCGTGGGTG
Organism: Sambucus nigra; assembly: GCA_949130495.1. Classification (NCBI taxonomy): domain Eukaryota; kingdom Viridiplantae; phylum Streptophyta; class Magnoliopsida; order Dipsacales; family Adoxaceae; genus Sambucus; species Sambucus nigra. The sequence continues at coordinate 341,488,270 of OX422207.1, read as the reverse complement.
GTGTTGGTCCCACCCATGGGACCGTTTAGGGGCTGTTTCGGATTTTCAACCTCTAACGCCATGTTTTTAAGCCTATGTCTAGAATTATTCAAATTTTCTTTGTATTCTTAAATCGGGAGTCCCGCGGCTGCGTGGTCTGCTCCTAGGAGTTACATTGGTCCCGTGGGAGGTGTTGATGACACCCACGGGGCCGTACGGGGGATGTTTCGGGTTTTCACCCACTAACGCCATGTTTTTAAGACCAACTCTAGAAATATTTAAATTACCATTATTTTCTCAAACCGGGGGTCCCGATACTGCGCGGTTAGTTCCTACGAGTTACATTGGTCCCGTGGGAGGTGTTGGTGCCACCAATGCGGCCATTTGCGGGTTGTTTTGGGTTTTCACCCTCTAACGCCATGTTTTTAAGCTTAAGACTACAAATATGGAAATTACCATCGTATTCCCAAACCAAGAGTCCCGCGGCTGCGTGGTCAGTTCCAACTAGTCACATTGGTCCCGTGGGAGGTGTTGGTTCCACCCACGGGGTCGTTCGGGGGCTGTTTCGGGTTTTTATCCACTAAAGCCATGTTTTTAAGCCTATGTCTAGAAATGTGCAAATAATCGGTGTATTCTCAAACCGGGAGTCCCACGGCTTCGCGGTTTATTCCTACGAGTTACATTGGTCCCATGGGTGGTGTTGGTGCTACCCACGGGGCCGTTAAGGGTCTGTTTTTGGTTTTCACCCATTAACGCCGTGTTTTTAAACTTAAGTCTACAAATATGCAAATTGCCATCGTATTCTCAAACCGAGAGTTCCGAGGCTGCACGGTTAGTTCCTCTGAGTTACATGGGTCCCGAGGGTGGTGTTGCTGCTACTCACGGGGCCGTTCGGGGATTGTTTTGGGTTTTCACCCACTAACGCCATGTTTTTAAGCCTAAGCCTAGAATTATAAAAACTACCTTCGTATTATCAAACTAGGTGTCCCGCGGCTACGCGGTCAGTTCCTACCATTCACATTGGTCCGGTGGGAGATGTAACTGCCACCCACGGGGCCGTTCGGCAGTTATTTCATCTTTCCCCCTTTAAGGCATTGTTTTTAAGCATGAGTCTAGAAATATGTAAATTACTGTCGTATTCTCAAACTGGGAGTCCCGCGGCTGTGCGATTAGTTCCTGCGGGTTACATTGGTCCCGTGGGTGGTGTTGGTCCCACCCACGGGACCGTTTGGGGGTTGTTTCGGGTTTTCACCCTCTAAAGCCATGTTTTTAAGCCTAAGTCTAATAATATGAAAATTACAATCGTATTCTCAAACCGAGAGTTCCGCGGCTGCGCGATTAGTTCCTGCGAGTTACGTTGGTCCCGTGGGTGGTGTTGGTCCCACCCACTGGACCGTTTGGGGGATGTTTCGGGTTTTCATCCTCTAACACCATGTTTTTAAGTCTATGTCTAGAATAATGCAAATTTCCTTTGTATTCTTAAACCGGAAGTCCTGCGGCTGCGTGGTCAGTTCCTACGAGTTTCATTGGTCCCGTTGGAGGTGTTGGTGACACCCACAGGGCCGTTGGGTTGCTATATTGGGTTTTAACCCACTAACGCCATGTTTTTAAGCCTATGTCTAGAATTATGCAAATTACCGTCGTATTCTCAAATCGGGAGTCCCGCGGCTACGTGGTCTGTTCCTACGAGTTACATTGGTCCCGTGGCAGGTGTTGGTGCCACCCATGGGGTCGTTCGGGTTTTGCCCCTCCAAGGCCATGTTTATAACCCTAAGTCTAGAAATATGCAAATTACCCTTGTATTCTCAAACCGGGAGCTCTGCAGCTGCGAGGTTAGTTCCTACGAGTTACATTGGTCCCGTGGGAGGTGTTGGTGCCTCCCCCGGGGCCGTTCGGGGGTCGTTTTGGGTTTTCCCCCACTAACGCCCTGTTTTTAAGCCTAAGCCTATAAATATGAAAATTACCTTCGTATTCTCAAACCGAGACTCCCGTGGCTGCGCGGTCAGTTCCTACGAGTTACCTTGGTCCCGTGGGAGGTGTTTGTGCCACCCACGGGGCCGTTGGGGGGCTATTTTGGGTTTTCACCCGCTAACGCCATACTTTTTAAGCCTACGTCTAGAAATATGCAAATTACCATCGTATTACATAATTGGGAGTCCCGCGGCTGCACGGTCAGTTCCTACGAGTTACATTTGTCCCGTGGGAGGTGTTGGTGACACCCACGGGGCCATACAGGGACTGTTTCAGGTTTTCACTCTCCAAAGCCATATTTTTAAGCCAAAATCAAGAAAAATGAAAATTACCATCATATTCCCAAACCAGGAGTCCCGCGGATGCGCAGTCAGAGTCGTACGAGTTACATTGGTTCCGTGGGAGGTGTTGGTGCCACCCACAGGGCCGTTCGGGAGTCGTTTATGGTTTTCCACCACAAACGCGATGTTTTTAAGCCTAAGTACAAAAATATATAATTTACCCTCATATTCTCAAATCGGTAGCTCCTCAACTGTGCGGTTAGTTCCTACAAGTTACATTGGTCCCATGGGAGGTGTTGGTGCCACCCACGGGGCCATTTTGGAGTCATTTCGGGTTTTCCCCCACTAACGCCATGTTTTTAAACCTAAGTCTAGAAATATACAAATTACCTTCGTATTCTCAAACCGGGAGTCCCTCGGGTGCACAGACAGTTCCTACGAGTTACCTTGGTCCCGTGGGAGGTGTTGGTGCCACCCACGAGGCCGTTCGGGGCGGTTTTGGGTTTTCACCCGCTAATGCCATGTTTTTAAGCCTACGTCTAGAAATATGCAAATTACCATCATATTCCCAAACCGGGAGTCCCGCGACCGCGCGGTCAGTTCATACGAGTCACATTGGTCCCGTGGGAGTTGTTGGTGACACCCACGGGGTAGTACAGGGGTTGTCTCCAGGTTTCACCCGCCAATGCCATGTTTTTAAGCCTAAGTTTAGAATTATGCAAATTACCATCGTATTCCCAAACCGGGAGTCCCCCAGCTACGCAGTCAGTTTCTACGAGTTACATTGGTCCCGTGGGAGGTGTTGGTGCCGCGCACGGGGCGGATTCGGGATTCGTTTCGGTTTCTCTCCCACTAACGCTATTTTTTTATGCCTAAGTCTAGAAATATGCAAATTACCTTCGTATTCCATAACCGGGAGTCCCGCGGCTGCGCAGTCAGTTCCTACGAGTTGCATTGGTCCCGTGGGAGGTGTTGGTGACACCCAGGGGGCGTACGGGGACTGTTTCAGGTTTTCCCCACAAACGCCATGTTTTTAAGACTATGTCTAAAAATATGCAAATTTCCATCGTATTCTCAAATCGGGAGCTCCATGGCTATGCGGTTAGTTCCTACGACGTACATTGGTCCCGTGGGTGGTGTTGGTGCCACCCACGGGGTCGCTCGGGGGCTGTTTTGGGTTTTCACACACTAATGCCATGTTTTTAAGACAAAGTTTAGAAATATGCAAATTACCGTCATATTCTCAAACTGAGAGTTTTGTGACCGCGCGATTAGTTCCTACGAGTTACATTGGTCCCGTGGGTGGTGTTGGTGCCACCCACGGGACCTTTCGGAGCCTGTTTCAGGTTTTCACCCACTAACGCCATGTTTTAAAGCATAAGTCTAGAAATCTATAAATTACCATCGTATTCTCAAATAGGGAGTTCCGCGACTGCGCGGTTAGTTCCTACGAGTTACATTTGACCCGTGGGTGGTGTTGGTGCCACCCACGGGGCCGTTCGGAGCCTGTTTTAGGTTTTCACCCACTAACGCCATGTTTTCAAGCATAAGTCTAGAAATCTATAAATTACCATCGTATTTTCAAATCGAGAGTTCCGCGACTGCACGGTTAGTTCCTACGAGTTACATTTGACCCGTGGGTGGTGTTGGTGCCACCCACGGGGCCGTACGCGGGTTGTTTCGGGTTTTCACCCACTAACGCCATATTTCTAAGCCTAAGTATAGAATTAAAATTACAATCGTATTCTCAAATTGAGAGTCCCGCGGCTGCGCGGTTAGTTCCTACGAGATACATTGGTCCTGTGGGAGGTGTTGGTGCCACCCACGGGGTCGTTCAGGGGATGTTTCAGGTTTTCACCCTCTTAGCCCATGTTTTTAAGCCTAAGTCTTGAATTGTTCAAATTACCATCGTATTCTCAAACCTGGTGTCCCGTAGCTGTACGGTCAATTCCTACGAGTCACATTGGTCCCGTGGGAGGTCTACGTGCTACCCACGAGGTCGTTCGGGGGATGTTTCGGGTTTTCACCCTCTAAAGGCGTGTTTTTAATCCTAAGTCAAGAAACATGAAAATTACCATCATATTCCCAAACCGGGAGTCCTGCGGCTACGCGGTCAGTTCCTACGAGTTACATTCGTCCAGTGGGAGGTGTTGGTGCCACCCACGGGGCCATTTGGGGGCTGTTTCGGGTTTTCACTCTCTAATGCCATGTTTTTAAGCCTAAGTCAAGAAAAATGCAAATTCCCATCGCATTCCCAAATTGGGAGTCCCGCGGCTGCGCAGTCAGTTCCTACCTGTTACATTGGTCCCGTGGGAGGTGTTGGTGCCACCCACGGGGCCGTTCGGGAGTCGTTTGGGGTTTTCCCCCACTAACGCGATATTTTTAATCCTAAGTCTAAAAATATGCAAATTACGCTCGTATTCTTAAGCCGGTATTCCCGCCGCTGCGCGGTCAGTTCCTACGAGTTACCTTGGTCCCATGGGAGGTGTTGGTGCCACCCACGAGGCCGTTCGGGGGCTATTTCGAGTTTTCACCCGCTAACGCCATATTTTTAAGCCAACATCTAGAAATATGTAAATTACCATCGTATTCCCAAACCTGGAGTCCCGCGGCTACGTGGTCAGTTCCTACGAGTTACATTTGTCCCGTGGGAGGTGTTGGTGACACCCACGGGGTCGTCTCGGGATTGTTTCGGGTTTTCACCCAGTAATGCCATATTTTTAAGCCTAAGTCTAGAATTATGAAAATTACCGTCATATTCTCAAAATGGGAGCCCGCGGCTGCGTGGTCTATTCCTACGAGTTACCTTGGTCGCGTGGGAGGTGTTGGTGCCACCCACGGACCCGTTCGGGGGTTGTTTTGGGTTTTCACCATCTAAAGCATGTTTTTAAGCCTAAGTCAAGAAAAATGTAAATTACCTTCGTATTCTCAAACCGGGAGTCCCGCGGCTGCGCGATCAGTTCCTACGAGTTATGTTGGTCCCGTGGGAGGTGTTGGTGCCACCCACGGAGCCATTCGGGAGCTGTTTCGGGTTTTCACCCTCTAATGCCATAATTTTAATCCCAACTCAAGAAAAATGCAAATTATGATCATATTCCCGAACCGGGTGTCCCGCAGCTGCGTAGTCAGTTCCAACGAGTTACATTGGCCCCGTGGGAGGTGTTGGTGCCACCCACGGGACCTTCGGGAGTCGTTTTAGGTTTTCCACCACTATTGCCATGATTTTTAGCCTAAGTCTAAAAAAATGCAAATTACCCTCGTATTCTCAAATCGGTAGCTCCGCGGCTATGCGGTTAGTTCCTATGAGTTACATTGGTCTCGTGGGATGTGTTGGTGCCACCGACGGGACGGTTCGGGAGTCGTTTCGGGTTTTCCCCCACTAATGCCATGACTATAAGCCTAGGTTTAGAATAATGAAAATTACCTTCGTATTCTCAAACTCGGAGTACCGAGTTACCTTTGTCCCATGGGTGGTGTTGGTGCCACCCATGAGGCAGTTCGGTGGTTGTTTTGGGTTTTCATGCGCTAACGCCATGTTTTTAATCCTACGTTGAGAAATATGCAAATTACTGTTGTATTACCAAATCGGGAGTCCTGCTGCTGCGCGGTCAGTTCCTACGAGTTACATTGGTCTCGTGGGAGGTGTTGGTGACACCCACGGGGCTGTACAGGGACTGTTTGGGGTTCTCACCCACTAATGCCATGTTTTTAATCCTAAGTCTATAATTATACAAATTATCATCGTATTCTCAAACCGAGAGTCCCACGACTGCGTGGTCTGTTCCTACGAGTTACATTGGTCCCGTGGGAGGTGTTGGTGCCACCCACAGGGTCATTCGAGGGTTGTTTCGGGTTTTCCCCCTCTAAAGCCACGTTTTTAACCGTCCATCTAGAAATATGCAAATTACCATCGTATGCTAAATTTGGGAGTCCCGCGGCTGTGCGGTCAGTTCCTATGAGTCATATTGGTCCCGTGGGAGGTGTTGGTGCCACACACGGGGCCGTTCGGGGGCTGTTTCGGGTTTTCACCCTCTAAAGCCATGTTTTTAAGCCTAAGTCTAGAAATATTCAAATTATCGTCGTATTCTCAAATCGGGAGTACCGTGGGTACGCGATCAGTTCCTACAAGTTACATTGGTCCCGGGGGAGGCGTTGGTGCCACCCATGGGGTCGTTCGGGGGTTGTTTCGGGTTTTCCCCCTCAAAAGCCATGTTTTTAACCCTCCATCTAGAAATGTACAAATTACCATTGTATTCTAAAATTGGGAGTCCCGCGGCTGTGCGGTCAGTTCCTATGAGTCATATTGGTCCCGTGGGTGGTGTTGGTGCCACACACGGGGCCGTTCGGGGGCTGTTTCGGGTTTTCACCCTCTACAGCCACGTTTTTAAGCCTAAGTCTATAAATATTCAAATTATCATTGTATTCTCAAATCGGGAGTACCGTGGCTGCGCGATCAGTTCCTACGAGTTACATTGGTCCCGTGGGAGGCGTTGGTGCCACCCAGGGGGCGTTCGGGGGCTATTTCAAATTTTCACCCACTAACGCTATGTTTTTAAGCCTAAGTTGAAAACTATGCAAATTATCGGCGTATTCTCAAATTGGGAGTCTCATGACTGCGCGGTTAGTTCTTACCAGTTATATTGGTCCCGTGGGAGGCGTTGGTGACACCCACGGGCCGTTCGGGGGCTGTTTCGGGTTTTCACCCTCTAAAGACATGTTTTTAAGCCTAAGTCTAGAAATATTCAAATTATCATCGTATTCTCAACTCGAGAGTACCGTGGCTACGCGATCAGTTCTTACGAGTTACATTGGTCCCGTGGGAGGCGTTGGTGCCACCCACGGGGTCGTTCGAGGGTTGTTTCGTGTTTTCCCCCTCTAAAGCCATGTTTTTAACCCTCCATCTAGAAATGTACAAATTACCATCGTATTCTAAAATTGGGAGTCCCGCGGCTGTGCGGTCAGTTCCTATGAGTCATATTGGTCCCGTGGGAGGTGTTGGTGCCACACACGGGGCCGTTCGGGGGCTGTTTCGGGTTTTCACCCTCTAAAGCCACGTTTTTAACCCTAAGTCTATAAATATTCAAAATATCATCGTATTCTCAAATGGGGAGTACCGTGGCTGCGCGATCAGTTCCTACGAGTTACATTGGTCCCGTGGGAGGCGTTGGTGCCACCCAGGTGGGCGTTCGGGGGCTATTTCAAATTTTCACCCACTAACGCTATGTTTTTAAGCCTAAGTTGAAAACTATGCAAATTATCGGCGTATTCTCAAATTGGGAGTCTCGTGACCGCGCGGTTAGTTCTTACCAGTTATATTGGTCCCGTGGGAGGCGTTGGTGCCACCCACGGGCCATTCGGGGGCTATTTCGGGTTTTCACCCTCTAAAGGCAGGTTTTTAAGCCTAAGTCTAGAAATATTCAAATTATCTTCGTATTATCAAACTGGGACTCCCGCGGCTACGCGGTCAGTTCCTACCAGTCACATTGGTCCTGTGGGAGGTGTAAGTGCCACCCACGGGGCCGTTCGGGGGTTTTTTCAGATTTTCCCCCTCTGAAGCCATGTTTTTAAGCCAAAGTCTAGAAATATGTAAATTAGCATCGTATTCTCAAACTGGGAGTCCCGTGGTTGTGCGGTCAGTTCCTACGAGTTACATTGGTCCCGTGGGAGGTGTTGGTGCCACCCAGGGGGCCGTTCGGGCCTATTTCGAGTGTTCCCCCACTAAAGCCATGTTTTTATGCCTAAGTATAGTAATATGAAAATTACCGTCATATTCTCAAACTGAGAGATCCGCGGCTACACGGTTAGTTCCGACGAGTTTAATTGGTCCCGTAGTTGGTGCTGGTCCTACGAGACCGTTTGGGGGCTATTTCGGGTTATCACCCTCTAACGCCATGTTTTTAAGCCTAAGTCTAAAATTATGCAAATTTTCTTTGTATTCTTAAACCGAGAGTCCCGCGGTTGCGTGGTCTGTTCCTACGAGTTACATTGGTCTTGTGGGAGGTGTTGGTGACACCCACGGGGCCGTACGGGGGATGTTTCGGTTTTCACCAACTAACGCCCTATTTTTAAGAGTAAGACTACAAATATGCAAATTACTGTCGTATTCCCAAACCGGGAGTCCTGCGGCTGCGCGGTCAGTTCCTACGAGTCACATTGGTCCCGTGGGAGGTGGTGGTTCCACCCACGGGACAGTTCGGGGGCTGTCTCGGGTTTTCACCCACTAAAGCCATGTTTTAAGTCTAAGTCTACAAATATGCAAATTACCTGTGTATTCTCAAATTGAGAGTCCCGCGGCTACGCGGTTTGTTCCAACGAGTTACATTGGTCCCGTGGGTGGTGTTGGTGCTACCCACGGGGCCGTTAGGGGTCTGTTTTGGGTTTTCACCCACTAACGACATGTTTTTAAGCTTAAGTCTATAAATATGCAAATTACCGTCGTATTCTCAAACCAGGAGTTCCGCGGGTGGGCGTTAGTTCCTACGAGTTACATGGGTCCCGTGGGTGGTGTTGGTGCCACCAACGGGGTCGTTCGGGAGTCGTTTAGGGTTTTCCACCACTAACACGATGTTTTTAAGACTAAGTCTAGAAATATGCAAATTATCCTCGGATTCTCAAACCGGGAGTACCGTGGCTACGAGATCAGTTCCTACGAGTTACATTGGTCCCGTGGGAGGCGTTGGTGCCACCCACGGGGTCGTTCGGGGGTTGTTTCAGGTTTTTTCCCTCTAAAGCCATGTTTTTAACCCTCCATCTAGAAATGTTAAAATTACCATCATATTCTAAAATTGGGAGTCCCGCGGCTATGCGGTCAGTTCCTATGAGTCATATTGGTCCCGTGGGCGGTGTTGGTGCCACACACGGGGCCGTTCGGGGGCTGTTTCGGGTTTTCACCCTCTAAAGCCACGTTTTTAAGCCTAAGTCTAGAAATATTCAAATTATCATCGTATTCTCAAATCGGGAGTACCGTGGCTGTGCGATCAGTTCCTACGAGTTACATTGGTCCCGTGGGAGGCGTTGGTGCCACCCAAGGGGGCGTTCGGGGGCTATTTCAAATTTTCACCCACTAACGCTATGTTTTTAAGCCTAAGTTAAAAACTATGCAAATTATCGGCGTATTATCAAATTAGGAGTCTCGTGACTGCGCGGTTAGTTCTTACCAGTTATATTGGTCCCGTGGGAGGCGTTGGTGCCACCCACGGGCCGTTCGGGGGCTATTTCGGGTTTTCACCCTCTAAAGGCATGTTTTTAAGCCTAAGTCTAGAAATATTCAAATTATCGTCGTATTATCAAACTGGGACTCCCGCGGTTACCCGGTCAGTTCCTACAAGTCACATTGGTCCCGTGGGAGGTGTAAGTGCCACCCACGGGGCCGTTCGGGGGTTATTTAAGATTTTCCCCCTCTGAAGCCATGTTTTTAAGCCAAAGTCTAGAAATATGTAAATTAGCATCCTATTCTCAAACTGGATGTCCCGTGGCTGCGCGGTCAGTTCCTACGAGTTACATTGGTCCCGTGGGAGGTGTTGGTGCCACCCAGGGGGGCGTTCAGTTCTATTTCGGGTGTTCCCCCACTAAAGCCATGTTTTTATGCCTAAGTCTAGTAATATGCAAATTATCGTCATATTCTCAAACTGAGAGATCCGCGGCTACGCGGTTAGTTCCTACGAAGTTTAATTGGTCCCGTAGTTGGTGTTTGTCCTACGAGACCGTTCGGGGGCTATTTCGGTTTATCACCCTCTAACACCATGTTTTTAAGCCTAAGTCTAAAATTATGCAAATTTTCTTTGTATTCTTAAACCGAGAGTCCCGCGGTTGCGTGGTCTGTTCCTACGAGTTACATTGGTCTCGTGGGAGGTGTTGGTGACACCCACGGGGCCGTATGGGGGATGTTTCTGTTTTCACCAACTAACGCCCTATTTTTAAGAGTAAGACTACAAATAAGCAAATTACCGTCGTATTCCCAAACCGGGAGTCCTGCGGCTGCGCGATCAGTTCATACGAGTCACATTGGTCCCGTGGGAGGTGGTGGTTCCACCCACGGGACCGTTCGGGGGCTGTTTCGGGTTTTCACCCACTAAAGCCATGTTTTTAAGTCTAAGTCTACAAATATGCAAATTACCTGTGTATTCTCAAATTGAGAGTCCCGCGGCTACGCGGTTTATTCCAACGAGTTACATTGGTCCCGTGGGTGGTGTTGGTGCTACCCACGGGGCCGTTAAGGGTCTGTTTTGGGTTTTCATCCACTAACGACATGTTTTTAAGCTTAAGTCTAGAAATATGCAAATTACCGTCGTATTCTCGAACCGGGAGTTCCGCGGCTGGGCGTTAGTTCCTACGAGTTACATGGGTCCCGTGGGTGGTGTTGGTGCCACCAACGGTGCCGTTCGAGAGTCGTTTCGGGTTTTCCACCACTAACGCGATGTTTTTAAGCCTAAGTCTAGAAATATGCAAATTATCCTCGTATTCTCAAACCGGGTGCTCCGCAGCTATGCAGTTAGTTCCTACGAGTTACATTGCTCCCGTCAGAGGTGTTGGTGCCACCCACGGGGAGGTTCGGGGGTCGTTTCGGGTTTTCCCCCACTAACGCCACGTTTTTAAGCCTAAGTCTATAAATATGCAAATTACCTTCGTATTCTCAAACCGGGAGTCCCGCAGCTGGGCGGTCTGTTACTACGAGTTACCTTGGTCCCGTGGGAGGTGTTGGTGCCACCCACGAGGCCGTTCGGGGGCTATTTCGAGTTTTCACCCGCTAACCCCATGTTTTCAATCCTACGTCTAGAAATATGCAAATTACCGTCCTATTCCCAAACCAGGAGTCCCGCGGCTGCGCGGTCAGTTCCTATGAGTTACGTTGATCCTGGGGGAGATGTTGGTGACACCCAGGGGGACGTACAGTGACTGTTTTGGGTTTTCACCCACTAACACCATGTTTTTTAGCCTAAGTCTAGAATTATGCAAATTACCATCGTATTCTCAAACCGGGAGTCCCGCGGCGGCGTGGTCTGTTCCTACGAGTTACATTGGTCCGGTGGGAGGTGTTGGTGCAAGCCCCGGGGTCGTTCGGGGGCTATTTCGGGTTTTCACCCTCTAAAGCCATGTTTTTAAGCCTAAGTCTAGAAATATTCAAATTACCATCGTATTATGAAACTAGGAGTCCCGCGGCTACACGGTCAGTTCCTACCAGTCACATTGGTCCCGTGGGAGGTGTAAGTGCGACCCACGGGGCCGTTCGGGGGTTATTTGAGGTTTTCCCCCTCTGAAGCCATGTTTTTAAGCCAAAGTCTAGAAATATGTAATTTATCATCGTATTTTCAAACTGGGAGTCCCGCGGCTGCGCGATCAGTTCCTACGAGTTACATTGAACCTGTGGGAGGTGTTGGTGCCACCCACAGGGCCATTCGGGGCTGTTTTGGGTTTTCCCCCACTAAAGCCATGTTTTTAAGCCTAAGTCTAGTAATATGAAAATTACCGTCGTATTCTCAAATTGAGAGATCTGCGGCTGCGCGATTAGTTCCAACGACTTTAATTGGTCCCGTGGTTGGTGTTGGTCCCACCCACGAGACCGTTCGGGGGTATTTTCGGGTTATCACCCTCTAACGCCATGTTTTTAAGCCTAAGTCTAAAATTATGCAAATTTCCTTTGTATTCTTAAACCGAGATTCCTGTGGCTGCGTGATCTGTTCCTACGAGTTACATTCGTCCCGTGGGAGGTGTTGGTGACATCCACGGGGCCGTACGGGGGATGTTTCGAGTTTTCGCCAACTAACGCCATGTTTTTAAGACTAAGACTATAAATATGCAAATTACCATCGTATTCCCAAACCGGGAGTCCCGCGGTTGCGCAGTCAGTTCCTACGAGTCACATTGGTCCCGTGGGAGGTGGTTGTTCCACCCACGGGACCTTTCGGGGGCTGTTTCGGGTTTTCACCCACAAAAGCCATGTTTTTAGGTCTAAGTCTAGAAATATGAAAATTACCAGTGTATTCTAAAATCGAGAGTCCCGCGGCTACGTGGTTTGTTCCTACAAGTTACATTGGTCCCGTGGTGGTGTTGGTGCTACCCACGGGGCCGTTAGGGGTCTGTTTTGGGTTTTCACCCACTAACGCCAAGTTTTTAAGCTTAAGTCTAGAAATATGCAAATTACTGTCATATTCTCAAACCGGGAGTTCCGCGGCTGGGTGGTTAGTTCCAACTAGTCACATGGGTCCCGTGGGTGGTGTTGGTGCCACCCACAGGGCCGTTCGGGAGTCATTTCGGGTTTTCCACCGCTAACGCCATTTTTTTATGCCTAAGTCTAGAAATATGAAAATTACCCTCGTATTCTCAAACAGGGAGCTCCGCGACTGTGCAGTTAGTTCCTACGAGTTACATTTCTCCCATGGGAGGTGTTGCTACCACCCACGGGGCGGTTCGGGAGTCGTTTCGGGTTTTCCCCCACTAACGCCACATTTTTAAGCCTAAGTCTAGAAATACGCAAATTACCTTCGTAATTTCAAACCGGGAGTCCCGCGACTGCGCGGTCAGTTCCTATGTGTTACCTTGGTCCCATGGGAGGTGTTGGTGCCACCCACAAGGCCGTTCGGTGGATGTTTTGGGTTTTCACCCACTAACCCCATGTTTTCAATCCTACATCTAGAAATATGCAAACTACCATCCTATTCCCAAACCGGGAGTCCCGTGGCTGCGCGGTCAGTTCCTACGAGTTACATTGGTCCTGGGGGAGATGTTGGTGACACCCACGGGGACGTACAAGGACTATTTCGGGTTTTCATCCACAAACACCATGTTTTTTAGCCTAAGTCTAGAACTATGCAAATTACCATCGTATTCTCAAACCGGGAGTCCCGCGGCTGCGTGGTTTTTTCCTACGAGTTACATTGGTCCGGTGGGAGGTGTTGGTGCAACCCCCGGGGCCGTTCGGGGGCTGTTTTGGGTTTTATCCCTCCAAAGCCATGTTTTAAAGCCTAAGTCAAGAAAAATGTATATTACCATCGTATTCCCAAACCGGGAGTCCCGGGACTGCGCAGTCAGTTCCTACGATTTACATTGGTCCCGTGGGAGGTGTTGGTGCCACCCACGGGGTTGTTCGGGGGTTGTTTCGAGTTTGCCCCCAATAAAGCCATGTTTTTAACCCTAAGTTTAGAAAAATATGCAAATTACCATCGTATTCTCAAACTGGGAGTCTCGCGGCTCCGCGGTCAGTTCCTATGAGTCACATTGGTCTCGTGGGAGGTATTGGCGCCACCCACGAAGCGGTTTGGGGGTTGTTTCGCGCTTTCACCCTCTAAAGCCACGTTTTTAAGCCTAAGTCGAGAAATATTGAAATTACCATCGGATTTTCAAACTGGGAGTACCATGGCTACGTGATCAGTTCCTATGAGTCACATGGGTCTCGTGGGAGGTGTTGGTGCCACCCACGGGGCCGTTCGGGAGTTGTTTCGGGTTTTTCACCACTAACGCCATATTTTTAAGCCTAAGTCTTGAAATATGCAAATTACCTTTGTATTCTCAAATCGGAAGTCCCGCGGTTGCGCGGTTTGTTCCTACGAGTTACCTTGGTCCCATGGGAGGTGTTGGTGCCACCCACGAGGCCGTTCGGGGGTTGTTTCGAGTTTTCACCCGCTAACGCCATATTTTTAAGCCTACGTCTAGAAATATGTAAATTACCATCGTATTCCCAAACCGTGAGTCCCGCGGCTACGTGGTCAGTTCCTACGAGTTACATTTGTCCCGTGGGAGGTGTTGGTGACACCCAACGGATCGTACAGGAACTATTTCGGGTTTTCACCCACTAAAGCCATATTTTTAAGCCTATGTCTAGAATTATGAAAATTATAGTCGTATTATCAAACAGGGAGTCCTGCAGCTGCGTGGTCTGTTCCTACGAGTTATCTTGGTCCCGTGGGAGGTGTTGGTGCCACCCACGGGGCCGTTTGGGGGTTGTTTCCGGTTTTCACCCTCTAACGCATGTTTTTAAGCCTAAATCAAGAAAAATGCAAATTACCATTGTATTCCCAAACTTGGAGTCCCGCGACTGCGCAGTGAGTTCCTACGAGTTATATTGGTCCCGTGGGAGGTTTTCGTGCCACCTACGGGGCCGTTCGGGAGTCGTTTCGGGTTTTCCACCACTATCGCCATGTTTTTAATCCTAAGTATAAAAATATGCATATTACCCTCGTATTCTCAAACCAGGAGCTCCACGGCTGTGCGGTTGGTTCCTATGAGTTACATTGGTCCCGTGGGAGGTGTTGGTGCCACCGATGAGACGGTTCGGGTGTCGTTTTGAGTTTTCCTCCACTAACGCCATGTTTTAAGCCTATGTATAGAAATATGCAAATTACCTTCGTATTCTCAAACCGGTAGTCCTGAGTTCCCTTGGTCCCATGGGAGGTGTTGGTGCCACTCGCGAGGCCGTTCGGGCGCTGTTTTGGGTTTTCACCCGCTAACGCCATGTTTTTAATCCTACATCTAGAAATATGCAAATTACCATCGTATTCAAAAATTGGGTGTGCCACGGCTGCGCGGTCAGTTCCTATGAGTTACATTGGTCCCGTGGGAGGTGTTGGTGACACCCACGCGGCCGTACATGGACTGTTTCGAGTTTTCACCCACTAACGCCATGTTTTTAATCCTAAGTCTTGAATTATGTAAATTACTGTCATATTCTCAAACCGGGAGTCCCGCGGCTACGTGGTCTGTTCCTACGAGTTACATTGGTCTCGTGGGAGGTGTTGGTGCCACCCACGGGGCCGTTCGGGGGTTGTTTCGGGTTTTCACCCACTAACACCATGTTTTTTAGCCTAAGTCTAGAATTATGCAAATTACCATCGTATTCTCAAACCGGGAGTCCCGCGGCTTCGTGGTCTGCTGCTACGAGTTACATTAGTCCCGAGGGAGGTGTTGGTGCCACCCACGGGGCCGTTCGGGGGCTGTTTCGAGTTTTCCACCACTATCGCCATGTTTTTAAGACTAAGTCTAGAAATATGCAAATTACCTTCATATTCTAAAACCGGTAGTCTCGCGGCTGCGCGGTCAGTTCCTACGAGTTACCTTGGTCCCGTGGGAGGTGTTGGTGCCACCCACGAGGCCGTTCGGGGGATGTTTCGGGTTTTCACCCGCTAACCCCATGTTTTCAATCCTATGTCTATAAATATGTAAATTACCATCCTATTCCTAAACCGGGAGTCTCACGGCTGCGCGATCAGTTCCTACGAGTTACGTTGGTCCTAGGGGAGATTTGGTGACACCCACGGGCCTGTACCGGAACTGTTTTGAGTTTTCACCCACTAACGCCATGTTTTTAAGCCTAAGTCTAGAATTATGTAAATTACTGTCGTATTCTCAAACTGGGAGTCCCGCGGCTGGGTGGTCTGTTCCTACGAGTTACATTGGTCCCGCGGGAGGAGTTGGTGCCACCCACGGGGCCGTTCGGGGGCTGTTTTGGGTTTTCACCCTCTAAAGCCATGTTTTTAAACCTAGGTCAAGAAAAATGCAAATTACCATTGTATTCCCAAACTGGGAGTCCCGTGACTGCGCAAGCAGTTCCTATGAGTTACATTGGTCCCGTGGGAGGTGGTCGTGCCACCTACGGGGCCGTTCGGAAGTCGTTTCGGGGTTTTCCCCACTAACGGCACGTTTTTAATCCTAAGTCAAGAAATATGTAAATTACCTTAGTATTCTCAAACCGGGAGTCCCGCGGCTGGGCGGTCTGTTCCTACGAGTTACCTTGGTCCCGTGGGAGGTGTTGGTGCCACCCACGAGGCCGTTCGGGGGATGTTTCGGGTTTTCACCCGCTAACCCCATGTTTTCAATCCTACGTCTAGAAATATGCAAATTACCATCCTATTCCCAAACTGGGAGTCCCGCGGCTGCGCGGTCAGTTCCTACGAGTCACGTCAGTCCTGGGGGAGATGTTGGTGACACCCACGGGGACGTACAGGGACTGTTTCGGGTTTTCACCCACTAACACCATATTTTTTAGCCTAAGTCTAGAATTATGCAAATTACCATCGTATTCTCAAATCAGGAGTCCCGCGGCTGCGTTGTCTGTTCCTACGAGTTACATTGGTCCCGTGGGAGGTGTTGGTGCCACCCATGGGGCCGTTCGGGGGCTGTTTCGGGTTTTCACCCTCTAATGCATGTTTTTAAGCCTAAGTCAAGAAAAATGCAAATTACCATTGTATTCCCAAACTGGGAGTCCCGCGACTGCGCAGTCAGTTCCTACGAGTTACATTGGTCCCGTGGGAGGTGTTCGTGCCACCTAAGGGGCCGTTCGGGAGTCGTTTTGGATTTTCCACCACTATCACCATGTTTTTAATCCTAAGTCTAAAAATATGCATATTACTCTCGTATTCTCAAACCAGGAGCTTCGTGGCTCTGCGGTTGGTTCCTATGAGTTACATTGGTCCCGTGGGAGGTGTTGGTGCCACCGACGGGACGGTTCGGGAGTCGTTTCGGATTTTCCCCCACTAGCGCCATGTTTTAAGCCTAAGACTAGAAATATGCAAATTACCTCCGTATTCTCAAACCGGTAGTCTTGGGTTACCTTGGTCCCGTGGGAGGTGTTGGTGCCACTCGCGAGGCCGTTCGGGCGCTGTTTTGGGTTTTCACCCGCTAATGCCATGTTTTTAATCCTACGTCTAGAAATATGCAAATTACCATCGTATTCCCAAATTGGGAGTCCCGCGGCTACGCGGTCAGTTCCTACGAGTTACATTGGTCTCGTGGGAGGTGTTGGTGACACCCACGAGGCCGTACAGGGACTGTTTCGACTTTTCACCCACTAACGCCATGTTTTTAAGCCTAAGTCTAGAATTATGTAAATTACCGTCGTATTCTCAAATCGGGAGTCCCGCGGCTGCGTGGTCTGTTCCTACGAGTTACATTGGTCCCGTGGGAGGTGTTGGTGCTATCCACGGGGCCGTTCGGGGGTTGTTTCGGGTTTTCACCCTCTAAAGCCATGTTTTTAATCCTAAGTCAAGGAAAATGCAAATTTCCATCGTCTTCACAAATCGGGAGTCCCCCGGCTGCGCAATCAGTTCCTACAAGTTACATTGGTCCTGTGGGAGGGGTTGGTGCCACTCACAGGGCAATTCGGGGGTCGTTTTGGGTTTTCCCCCACTAACGCCATGTTTTTAAGTCTAAGTTTAGAAATATGCAAATTACCGGTGTATTCTCAAACCGAGAGTCCCGCGGCTTCGCGATTTGTTTCTACGAGTTACATTGGTCCCGTGGGTAGTGTTGGTGCTATCCACGGGGCCGTTAGGGGACTGTTTCGGGTGTTCACCCTCTAAAGCCAGGTTTTTAAGCCTAAGTCAGGAAAAATGCATATTACCATCGTCTTCCCAAATTGGGTGTCCCGCGGCTGCGCAGTCAGTTCCTATGAGTTACATTGGTCTCGTGGGAGGTGTTAGTGACACCCACGGGGTCGTACAAGGAATGTTTCGGGTTTTCACCCACTAACGCCATGTTTTTAAACCTAAGTCTAGAATTATGCAAATTACCATCGTATTCTCAAACTGGGAGTCCCGCGGCTTCGAGGTCTGCTCCTACGAGTTACATTGGTCCCGTGGGAGGTGTTGGTGCCACCCACGGGGACATTCGGGGGCTGTTTCGGGTTTTCACCCTCTAAAGCCATGATTTTAAGCCTAAGTTAAGAAAAATACAAATTACCATCGTCTTTCCTAACCGGGAGTCCCGCGACTGCGCAGTCAGTTCCTACGAGTTACATTGGTCCCGTGGGAGGTGTTGGTGCCACCCACGGGGTCGTTCGGGGGTTGTTTTAAGTTTTCCCCTCTAAAGCCATGTTTTTAACCCTCAGTCTAGAAATATGCAAATTACCATCATATTCTAAAACTGGGAGTCCTGCGGTTGCGCGGTCAGATCCTATGAGTCACATTGATCCCGTCGGAGGTGTTGGTGCCACCCACGGGGCCGTTCGGGGGCTGTTTAAGGTTTACACCCTCTGAAGCCACGTTTTTAAGCCTAAGTCTAGAAATATTCAAATTATCATCGTATTCTCAAACCGGGTGTACCGTGGCTGCGCGATCATTTCCTACGAGTTACATTGGTCTCATGGGAGGCATTGGTGCCACCCACGGTGCCGTTCGGGGGCTATTTCCAACTTTCACCCACTAACGCTATATTTCTAAGCCTAAGTCAAAAATTATGCAAATTACCATCGTATTCTCAAATCGGGAGTCCCACGACTGCGCGGTCAGTTCCTACGAGTTATATTGGTGCCGTGGGAGGCGTTGGTGCCACCCACGGGGCCGTTCGGCGGCTATTTTGGTCTTTCACCCTCTAAAGGCATGTTTTTAAACCTAAGTCTAGAAATATTCAAATTATCGTCGTATTATCAAACTAGGAGTCCTGCGGCCACGCGGTCAGGTCCTACAAGTCACATTGGTCCCGGGGGAGGTGTAAGTGCCACCCACGGGGCCGTTCGGGGGTTATTTTAGCTTTCCCCCTCTAAAGCCATGTTTTTAATCCTAAATCTAGAAATATGTAAATTACTATCATATTCTCAAACTAGGACTCCCGCGGCTGCGCGATCAGTTCCTACGAGTTACATTGGTCCCGTGGGAGGTGTTGGTGTCATCCACGGGGCCGTTCGGGGGTTGTTTCGAGTTTTCCCCCACTAAAGCCATGTTTTTAAGCGTAAGTCTAATAATATGCAAATTATCGTAACATTCTAAAACTGGGAGATCAGTTGCAGCGCGGTTAGTTCCTACGTGTTTAATTCGTCCCGTGGGTGGTGTTAGTCCCACCCACGGGCCGTTTGGGGGATGTTTCGGGTTTTAACCCTCTAACGCCATGTTTTTAAGCCTATGTCTAGAATTATGCAAATTTCCTTGGTATTCTTAAACCGGGAGACCCGCGGCTGCGTGGTCTGTTCCTACGAGTTACATTGGGCCCGTGGGAGTTGTTGGTGACACCCACGGGGCCGTACGGGTGATGTTTCGAGTTTTCACCCACTAATGCCATGTTTTTAAGCCTAACTCTAGAAATATTCAAATTACCATTGTTTTCTCAAACCGGGGGTCCCGGGGCTGCGCGGTCAGTTCCTACGAGTTACATTGGTCCCGTGGGAGGAGTTGGTGCCACCCACGGGGCCATTCGGGGGCTGTTTTGGGTTTTCACCCTCTAACGCCATGTTTTCAAGCCTAAGACTATAAATATGAAAATGACCGTCGTATTCCCAAACCGGGAGTCCCGCGGCTGCGTGGTCAGTTCCTACGAGTCACATTGGTCCCGTGGGAGGTGTTGGTTCAACACACGGGGCCGTTTGAGGGTTGTTTCGTGTTTTCACCCACTAAAGCCATGTTTTTAAGCCTAAGTCTAGAATATATGCAAATTATCGGTGTATTCTCAAACCGAGAGCCCCGCGGCTTCGCGGTTTGTTCCTACGAGTTACATTGGTCCCATGGGTGGTGTTGGTGCTACCCACGGGGTCGTTAAGGGTCTGTTTTAGGTTTTCACCCACTAACGCCATGTTTTTAAGCTTATGTCTAGAAATATGCAAATTACCATCGTATTCTCAAACCGGGAGTTCCGAGGCTGCGCGGCTAGTTCCTTCGAGTTACATGGGTCCCGAGGGTGGTGTTGCTGCTACCCACGGGGCCGTTCGGGGACTGTTTTGGGTTTTCACCCACTAATGTCATGTTTTTAAGCCTAAGCCTGGAATTATAAAAATTACCTTTGTATTCTCAAATCGAAAGTCCCGCGGCTGCGCATTCAGTTCCTACGACTTACATTGATCCCGTGGGAGGTGTTGGTGACACCCACGGGGTCGTACGGTGGCTGTATCGGGTTTTCACCCACTAACGCCATGTTTTTAAGCCTAAGTCAAGAATTATGCAAATTACCATTGTATTCTCAAACCAGGAGTCCCACGAATACGTGGTCTGTTCCTACGAGTTACATTGGTCCCGTGTCAGGTGTTGGTGCCACCCATGGGGTCGTTCTGGGGTTGTTTCGAGTTTCCCCCCAATAACGCCATGTTTTTAAGCTTAAGTCTAGAAATATGCAAATTACTGTCGTATTCTCAAACCGGGAGTTCCACGGCTGTGCGGTTAGTTCCTACGAATTACATGGGTCCCGTGGGTGGTGTTGGTGCCACCCATGGGGCCGTTCGGGAGTCATTTCAGGTTTTCCACCACTAACGCCATGTTTTTAAGCCTAAGTCTAGAAATATGCAAATTACCCTCGTATTCTCAAACCGGGAGCTCCACGGCTGTGCAGTTAGTTCCTATGAGTCACATTGGTCTCGTGGGAGGTGTTGGTGCCACCCACGGGGTCGTTCGGGAGTTCTTTCGGGTTTTTCCCCACTGACGCCTTGTTTTTTAGCCTAAGTATAGAAATATACAAATTACCTTCGTATTCTCAAATCGGAAGTCCCGCGGCTACGCGGTCAGTTCCTACGAGTTACCTTGGTCCCGTGGGAGTTGTTGGTGCCACCCACGACGCCGTTCGGGAGCTATTTCGAGTTTTCACCCGATAAAGCCATATTTTTAAGCCGACGTCAGGAAATATGTAAATTACCGTCGTATTCCCAAATCGGGAGTCCCGCGGCTATGCGGTCAGTTCCTATGAGTTACGTTGGTCCCGTGGGAGATGTTAGTGACACCCACGGGGCCGTACATGGATTGTTTCGGGTTTTCACCCACTAACGCCATGTTTTTTAGCCTAAGTATAGAATTATGCAAATTACCGTCGTATTCTCAAACTGGGAGTGTCGCGACTACATGGTCTGTTCCTACGAGTTATGTTAGTCCCGTGGGAGGTGTTGGTGCCACCCACGGGGCCGTTCGGGGGCTGTTTCGGGTTTTCACCCTTTAACGCATGTTTTTAAGCCTGAGTAAAGAATAATGCAAATTACCATTGTATCCCCAAACTGGGAGTCCCGCAACTGCGCAGCCAGTTCCTATGAGTTACATTGGTCCCGTGGGAGGTGTTCGTGCCCCCTACGGGGCCGTTCGGGAGTCGTTTCGGGTTTTCCACCACTATCGCCATGTTTTTAAGCCTAAGTCTAAAAATATGCATATTACCCTCGTATTCTCAAACCAAGAGCTCCGTGGCTGTGCGGTTAGTTCCTACGAGTTACATTGGTCCCGTGGGAGGTGTTCTTGCCACCGACGGGACGGTTCGGGAGTCGTTTTGGGTTTTCCCGCACTAACGCCATGTTTTAAGCCTAACTATAGAAATATGCAAATTACTTTCGTATTCTCAAACCGTGAGTCCCGAGTTACCTTGGTCCCGTGGGAGGTGTTGGTGCCCCACGCGAGGCCGTTCGGGCGCTGTTTTGGGTTTTCACCCTCTAACGCCATGTTTTTAAGCCTAAGACTACAAATATGCAAATTACCATCATATTCCCAAACCGAGAGTCCCGCGGCTGCGTGGTCAGTTCCTACGAGTCACATTGGTCCCGTGGGAGGTGTTGGTTCCACCCACGGGGCCGTTCGGATGCTATTTCGGGTTTTTATCCACTAAAGCCATGTTTTTAAGCCTAAGTCTAGAAATATGCAAATTATCGGTGTATTCTCAAACCGAGGGTCCGGCGGCTTCGCGGTTTGTTCGTACGAGTTAGATTGGTCCCATGGGTGGTGTTTGTGCTACCCACGGGGCCGTTAAGGGTCTGTTTTAGGTTTTCACCCACTAACGCCGGGTTTTTAAACTTAAGTCTACAAATATTCAAATTACCGTCGTATTCTCAAACCGAGAGTTGTGAGGCTACGCGGTTAGTTCCTCCGAGTTACATGGGTCCCGAGGGTGGTGTTGCTGCTACCCACGGGGCCGTTCGGGGAGTGTTTCGGGTTTTCACACACTAACGCCATGTTTTTAAGCCTAAGAGTAGAATTATAAAAACCACCTTCGTATTCTCAAACCGGGAGTCCCGTGGCTGCGCATTCAGTTCCTACGACTTACATTGGTCCCATGGGAGGTGTTGGTGACACCCACGGGGCCATACGGTGGCTGTATCGGGTTTTCACCCACTAACGCCATGTTTTTAGGCCTAAGTCTAGAATTATGCAAATTACCGTCGTATTCTCAAACCGGGAGTCCCGCGGCTACGTGGTCTGTTCCTACGAGTTACATTGGTCCCGTGGCAGGTGTTGGTGCCACCCATGGGACTGTTCGGGTTTTGCCCCTCTAAGGCCATGTTTATAACCCTAAGTCTAGAATATGCAAATTACCCTTGTATTCTAAAACCGGGAGCTCCGCAGCTGTTAGGTTAGTTCCTACGAGTTACATTGGTCCCGTGGGAGGTGTTGGTGCCACCCCCGGGGCCGTTCGGGGGTCGTTTTGGGTTTTCCCCAACTAACGCCCTATTTTTAAGCCTAAGCCTAGAAATATGCAAATTACCTTCGTATTCTCAAACCGAGAGTCCCACGGCTGCGCGGTCAGTTCCTACGAGTTACCTTGGTCCCGTGGGAGGTGTTTTTGCCACCCACGAGGCCGTTGGGGGACTATTTTGGGTTTTCACCCGCTAATGCCATATTTTAAGCCTACGTCTAGAAATATGCAAATTACCATCGTATTCCCTAATCGGGAGTCCCGCGGCTGCCCGATCAGTTCCTACGAGTTACATTTGTCCCGTGGTGGTGTTGGTGACACCCACAGGGCCATACAGGGACTGTTTTGGGTTTTCACCCACCAACTCCAAATTTTTTAACCGAAGTTTAGAATTATGAAAATTACCATCGTATTCTCAAACTGGGAGTCCCGCGGCTATGAGGTATGTTCATACGAGTTACCTTTGTCGAGTGAAAGGTGTTGGTGCCACCCATGGGGCCGTTCGGGGGTTGTTTCGGGTTTTCCCCCTCTAAAGCCATATTTTTAAGCCAAAGTCAAGAAAAATGAAAATTACCATCATATTCCCAAACCAGGAGTCCCGCGGATGCGCAGTCAGAGTCGTACGAGTTACATTGGTTCCGTGGGAGGTGTTGGTGCCACCCACAAGGCCGTTCGAGAGTCGGTTCTGGTTTTCCACCACTAACGCCATGTTTTTAAGCCTAAGTACAGAAATATATAATTTACCCTCATATTCTCAAATCGGGAGTCCCACGACTGCCCAGTCAGTTCCTACTTATTACATTGGTCCCGTGGGAGGTGTTGGTACCACCCACGGGGCCGTTCGGGAGTCGTTTCGTGTTTTCCCCCACTTAACCGATATTTTTAATTCTAAGTCTAAAAATATGCAAATTACCCTCGTATTCTTAAACCGGGAGTCCTGCAGCTGCGCGGTCAGTTCCTACGAGTTACCTTGGACCCGTGGGAGGTGTTGGTACCACCCACGAGGCTGTTCGGGGGCTATTTCAAGTTTTCACCCGCTAACGCCTATTTTTTAAGCCTGCATTTAGAAATATGTAAATTACCATTGTATTCCCAAATTGGGAGTCCCACGACTGCGTGGTCAGTTCCTACGAGTTACATTTGTCCCGTGGGAGGTGTTGGTGACACCCACGGGGTCGTACAGGGACTGTTTCGGGTTTTCACCAACTAACGCCAGATTTTTTTGCTTAAGTCTAGAATTATGAAAGTTACATTGGTCCCGTGGGAGGTGTTGGTGCCACCCATGGGGCCGTTCGGGGGTTGTTTTGGGTTTTCACCCTCTAAAGCATGTTTTTAAGCCTAAGTCAAGAAAAATGTAAATTACCGTTGTATTCCCAAACTGGGAGTACCGCGGTTACGCAATCAGTTCCTACGAGTTACATTGGTCCTGTGGGAGGTGTTGGTGCCAGCCACGGGGCCGTTCAGGAGTCGTTTTGGGTTTTCCCCCACTAACACCATGTTTTTAAGCCTAAGTCTAGAAATATGTAAATTGCCTTCGTATTCTCAAACCGGGAGTCCCGCAACTGCGCGATCCCTTCCTACGAGTTACCTTGGTCCCGTGGGAGGTGTTGGTGCCACCCACAGAGCCATTCGGGGGTTGTTTCGGATTTTCACCCTCTAATGCCATGTTTTTAATCCTAAGCTAAGAAAAATGCAAATTATGATCGTATTCCCGAACCGGGAGTCCCGCGACTGCGTAGTCAGTTCTTACGAGTTACATTGGCCCTGTGGGATGTTGGTGCCACCCACGGGGCCGTTCGGGAGTCGTTTTAGGTTTTCCACCACTAACGCCATTTCTATAAGCCTAGGTTTAGAATAATGAAAATTACCTTCGTATTCTCAAACCCAGAATCCCGAGTTACCTTGGTCCCATTGGAGGTGTTGGTGCCACCCACGAGGCCGTTCGGGGGCTGTTTCGGGTTGTCACCTGTTAATCCCATGTTTTTAATCCTATGTCTAGAAATATGCAAATTACCGTTGTATTCCCAAATTGGGAGTCCCGCGACTGCACGGTCAGTTCCTACGAGTTACATTGGTCTCGTGGGAGGTGTTGGTGACACCGCGGGGCTATATAGGGACTGTTTCGGGTTCTCACCCACTAATTCCATGTTTTTAATCCTAAGTCTAGAATTATAAAAACTATCATCGTATTCTCAAACCGAGAGTCCCGCGGCTGCGTGGTCTGTTCCTACGAGTTACATTGGTCCCGTGGGAGGTGTTGGTGCCACCCACGGGGTCATTCGGGGGTTGTTTCGGGTTTTCCCCCTCTAAAGCCATATTTTTAACCCTCCATTTAAAAATATGCAAATTACCATCGTATTCTAAAATTGGGAGTCCCGCGGATGTTGGGTCAGTTCCTATGAGTCATATTGGTCCAGTGGGAGGTGTTGGTACCACATACGGGGCCGTTAGGGGGCTGTTTCGGGTTTTCACCCTCTAAAGCCACGTTTTAAAGCCTAAGTCAAGAAATATTCAAATTATCTTCGTATTCTCAAACCAGGAGTACCACGGTTGCGCGATCAGTTCCTACGAGTTACATTGGTCCCGTGGGAGGTGTTGGTGCCACCCACGGGGTCGTTCGGGGGCTGTTTCGGGTTTTCCCCCTCTAAAGCCATGTTTTTAACCATCCATCTAGAAATATGCAAATTACCATCGTATTCTAAAATTAGGAGTCACGCGGCTGTGCGGTCAGTTCCTATGTGTCATATTGGTCCCGTGGGAGGTCTTCGTGCCACACACGGGGCCGTTCGAGGGCTGTTTCGGGTTTTCACCCTCTAAAGCCATGTTTTTAATCCTAAGTTTAGAAATATTCAAATTATCATCGTATTCTCAAACCGGGAGTACCGTGGCTGCGCGATCAGTTCCTACGAGTTACATTGGTCCCGTGGGAGGCATTGGTGCCACCTAGGGGGCGTTCGGGGGCTATTTTAAATTTTCACCCACTAATGCTATGTTTTTAAGACAAAGTAGAAAATTATGCAAATTATCAGCGTATTCTCAAATTGGGAGTCTCGTGACTGCGCGGTTAGTTCCTACCAGTTATATTGGTCCCGTGGGAGGCGTTGGTGCCACCCACAGGCCGTTCGGGGGCTATTTTGGGTTTTCACCCTCTAAAGGCATGTTTTTAAGCCTAAGTCTAGAAATATTGAAATTATCGTCGTATTATCAAACTGGGAGTCCCGCGGCTAAGCGGTCAGTTCCTACCAGTCACATTGGTCCAGTGGGAGGTGTACGTGCCACCCACGGGGCCGTTCGGGGGTTATTTCAGGTTTTCCCACTTTGAAGCCATGTTTTTAAGCCAAAGTCTAGAAATATATAAATTAGCATCGTATTCTCAAACTTGGAGTCCCGCGGCTGCGCGGTCAGTTCCTACAAGTTACATTGGTCCCGTGGGAGGTGTTGGTGCCACCCAGGGGGACGTTCGGGGTTGTTTCAGGTGTTCCCCCACTAAAGTCATGTTTTTAAGCCTAAGTATAGTTAATTGCAAATTACCGTCGTATTCTCAAACTTAGAGATCCGCGGCTACGCGGTTAGTTCCTACGAGTTTAATTAGTCCCGTGGTTGGTGTTGGTCCTACGAGACCGTTCGGGGGCTATTTTGGGTTATCACCCTCTAACGCCATGTTTTTAAGCCTAAGTATAAAATTATGCAAATTTCCTTTGTATTCTTAGACCGGGAGTCCCGTGGTTGCGTGGTCTGTTCCTACGAGTTACATTGGTCTCGTGGTAGGTGTTGGTGATACCCACAGGGCCGTACGGGGCATGTTTCGGGTTTTCACCAACTAACGCCATGTTTTTAAGACTAAGACTACAAATATGAAAATTACCATCGTATTCCCAAACCGGGAGTCCTCCGACTACGCGGTCAGTTCCTATGAGTCACATTGGTCCCGTGGGTGGTGGTGGTTCCACCCACGGGACCGTTCGGGGGCTGTTTTGGGTTTTCACCCACTAAAGCCATGTTTTTAAGTGTAAGTCTAGAAATACGCAAATTACCTGTGTATTCTCAAATCGAGAGTCCCGCGTCTACGCGGTTTGTTCCTACGAGTTACGTTGGTCCCGTGGGTGGTGTTGGTGCTACCCATGGGGCCGTTAGGGGTCTATTTTGGGTTTTCACCCACTAATGCCATGTTTTTATGCTTAAGTCTTGAAATATGAAAATTATCGTCGTATTCTCAAACCGGGAGTTCCGCGGCTGGGAGTTAGTTCCTACGAGTTACATGGGTCCCGTGGGTGGTGTTGGTGCCACCCACGGGGCCGTTCGGGAGTCATTTCGGGTTTTCCAGCACTAACGCCATTATTTTTGCCTTAGTCTAGAAATATGCAAATTACCCTCGTATTCTAAAATCGGGAGCTCCGCGACTGTACAGTTACTTCCTACGAGTTACATTTCTCCCGTGGGAGGTGTTGCTGCCACCCATGGGGCGGTTCGGGAGTCGTTTCGGGTTTTCCCCCACTAACGCCACATTTTTAAGCCTAATTCTAGAAATACACAAATTACCTTCGTATTCTCAAACCGGGAGTCCCGCGGCTGCGCGGTCAGTGCCTACGAGTTACCTTGGTCCCGTGGGAGGTGCTGGTGCCACCCACGAGGCCGCTCTGTGGATGTTTCGGTTTTTCACACGCTAACCACATGTTTTCAATCCTACATCTAGAAATATGCAAACTACCATCCTATTTTTAAACCGGGAGTCCTGCGGCTGTGCGGTCAGTTCCTACGAGTTACGTTGGTCCTGGGGGAGATGTTGGTGACACCCACGGGGACGTACAGGGACTGTTTTGGGTTTTCACCCACTAACACCATATTTTTAGCCTAATTCTAGAATTATGCAAATTACCGTCGTATTCTCAAACCGGGAGTCCTGCGGCTGCGTGGTTTGTTCCTACGAGTTACGTTGGTCCGGTGGGAGGTGTTGGTGCAACCCCCGGCGCCGTTCGGGGGCTGTTTCGGGTTTTCACCCTCCAAAGCCATCTTTTTAAGCCTAAGTCAAGAAAAATGTATACTACCATCGTATTCCCAAATCGGGAGTCCCGCGACTGCGCAGTCAGTTCCTACGATTTACATTGGTCCCATGGGAGGTGTTGGTGCCACCCACGGGGTTGTTCGGGGGTTGTTTCGAGTTTTCCCCCAATAAAGCCATGTTTTTAACCCAAAGTCTAGAGAAATATGCAAATTACCATTGTATTCTCGAACTGGGAGTCTGGCGGCTGCGCGATCAGTTCCTATGAGTCACATTGATCTCGTGGGAGGTATTGGTGCCACCCACAAAGCCGTTTGGGGGCTGTTTCGCGTTTTCACCCTCTAAAGCCACGTTTTTAAGCCTAAGTCGAGAAATATTGAAATTACCATCGTATTCTAAAATCGGGAGTACGGTGGCTGCGCGATCAGTTCCTATGAGTCACATTGGTCTCGTGGGAGGTGTTGGTGCCACCCACGGGACCGTTCGGGAGTTGTTTCGGGTTTTTCCCCACTAACGCCATATTTCGAAGCCTAAATCTTGAAATATGAAAATTACCTTCGTATTCTCAAACCGGAAGTCCCGCGGCTGCGCGGTCATTTCCTAGGAGTTACCTTGGTCCCATGGGAGGTGTTGATGCCCCCCACGAGGCCGTTCGAGGGCTGTTTCGAGTTTTCACCCGCTAACGCCATATTTTTAAGCCTACGTCTAGAAATATGTAAATTACAGTCATATTCCCAAACCAGGAGTCCCACAGCTATGTGGTCAGTTCCTACGAGTTACATTTGTCCCGAGGGAGGTGTTGGTGACACCCAACGGATCGTACAGGGACCGTTTCAGGTTTTCACCCACTAACATCATATTTTTAAGCCTATGCCTAGAATTATGAAAATTATCATCGTATTCTCAAACTGGGTGTCCCGCGGCTGCGTGGTCTGTTTCTAGAGTTAGCTTGGTCCCGTGGGAGGTGTTGGTGCTACCCACGGGGCCGTTCGAGGGTTGTTTCGGGTTTTCACCCTCTAACGCATGTTTTTAAGCCTAAGGCAAGAAAAAAACAAATTACCATTAAATTCCCAAACTGCGAGTCCCGCGACTGCGCAGTCAGTTCCTATGAGTTACATTGGTCCCGTGGGAGGTGTTCGTGCCACCTACATGGCCGTTCGGGAGTTGTTTTGGGTTTTCCACCACTATCGCCATGTTTTTAAGCCTAAGTCTAAAAATATGCATATTACTCTCGTATTCTCAAACCAGGAGCTTCGCGTCTGTGCGGTTGGTTCCTATGAGTTACATTGGTCCCGTGGGAGGTGTTGGTGCCACCGACAGGACGATTCGGGAGTCGTTTTGGGTTTTCCCCCACTAACGCCATGTTTTAAGCCTAAGACTAGAAATATGCAAATTACCTCCGTATTCTCAAACCGGGAGTCATGAGTTACCTTGGTCCCGTGGGAGGTATTGGTGCCACTCGCGAGGCCGTTCGGGCGCTGTTTTGGGTTTTCACCCGCTAACGCCATGTTTTTAATCCTACGTCTAGAAATATGCAAATTACCATTGTATTCCCAAATTGGAAGTCCCGCGGCTGCGCGGTCAGTTCCTATGAGTTACATTGGTCCCGTGGGAGGTGTTGGTGACACCCACGGGGCCGTACAGGGATTGTTTCGAGTTTTCACCCACTAACGCCATGTTTTTAAGCCTATGTCTAGAATTATGCAAATTACCATCGTATTCTCAAATCGAGAGTCCCGCGGCTGCGTGGTCTGTTCCTACGAGTTACATTGGTCCCGTGGGAGGTGTTGGTGCCACCCACGGGGCCGTTGAGGGGCTGTTTTGGGTTTTCACATTCTAAAGCCATGTTTTTAAACCTAATTCAAGAAAAATGCAAATTGCCATCCTCTTCCCAAATCGAGAGTCCCGCGGCTGCGCAATCAGTTCCTACGAGTTACATTGGTCCCGTGGGAGGGGTTGGTGCCACCCACAGGGCCATTCGGGAGTCATTTTGGGCTTTCCCCCACTAACGCCATGTTTTTAAGTCTAAATTTAGAAATATGCAAATTATCGGTGTATTCTCAAACCGAGAGTCCCGCAGCTTCGCGATATTTTCCTACGAGTTACATTGTTCCCGTGGGTAGTGTTGGTGCTATCCACGGGGCCGTTGAGGGGTTGTTTCCGGTTTTCACCCTCTAAAGCCATGTTTTTAAGCCTAAGTCAAGAAAAATGCATATTACCATCATCTTCCCAAATTGGGAGTCCCGCGGCTGCGCAGTCAGTTCCTACGAGTTACATTGGTCCCGTGGGAGGTGTTGGTGACACCCACGAGGTCGTACAAGGACTATTTCGAGTTTTCACCCACTAACGCCATATTTTTAAGCCTAAGTCAAGAATTATGCAAATTACCATCGTATTCTCAAATCGGGAGTCCCGCGACTTCGTGCTCTGCTCCTACGAGTTACATTGGTCCCGTGGGCGGTGTTGGTGCCACCCACGAGGTCGTTCGGGGGATGTTTCTGGTTTTCCCCCTCTAAAGCCATATTTTTAACCCTCAGTCTTGAAATATGCAAATTATCATCATATTCTAAAACTGGGAGTCCTGCGGTTGCGCGGTTAGTTCCTATGAGTCACATTGATCCCGTGGGAGGTGTTGGTGCCACCCACGGGGCCGTTTGGGGGTTTTTTAAGGTTTGCACCCTCTGAAGCCACATTTTTATGCCTAAGTCTAGAAATATTCAAATTATCGTCGTATTTTCAAACCGGGTGTACCGTGGCTGCGCAATCAGTTTCTACGAGTTACATTGGTCCCGTGGGAGGCGTTGGTGCCACCCATGGGGCCGTTCGGGGGCTATTTCCAATTTTCACCCACTAACGCTATATTTTTAAGCCTAAGTAAAAAATTATGAAAATTACCATCGTATTCTCAAATCGGGAGTCCCACGACTGCACGGTCAGTTCCTATGAGTTATATTGGTCCCGTGGGAGGCGTTGGTGCCACCCACAGGGCCGTTCCGCGGCTATTTTGGATTTTCACCCTCTAAAGGCATGTTTTTAAACCTAAGTCTAAAAATAATCAAATTACCATCATATTATCAAACTAGGAATCCCACGGCTACGCGGTCAGTTCCTACCAGTCACATTGGTCCCGGGGGAGGTGTGAGTGCCACCCGCGGGGCCGTTCGGGGGTTATTTCAGCTTTCCCCCACTAAAGCCTTGTTTTTAAGACTAAATCTAATAATATGGAAATTACCATCCTATTATAAAACTAGGAGATCTGTGGCAGCGCGATTAGTTCCTACGTGTTTAATTCGTCCCATGGGTGGTGTTGGTCCCACCCACGGGACCGTTTGGGGGCTGTTTCGGGTTTTCACCCTCTAACGCCATGTTTTTAAGCCTACGTCTAGAATTATGCAAATTTGCTTTGCATTCTTAAACCAAGAGACCTGCGGCTGCGTGGTCTGTTCCTACGAGTTACATTGGTCCCGTGGGAGGTGTTGGTGACACCCACGGGGCCGTACGGGGTATGTTTCGAGTTTTTACCCAGTAACGCCATGTTTTTAAGCCTAACTCTAAAAATATTTAAATTACCATTGTTTTCTCAAACCGGGGGTCCCGGGGCTGCGCGGTCAGTTCCTACGAGTTACATTGGTCCCGTGGGAGGAGTTGGTGCCACCCACGGGGCCATTCGGGGGCTGTTTTGGTTTTTCACCCTCTAACGCCATGTTTTTAAGCCTAAGACTATAAATATGCAAATTACCATCATATTCCCAAACCGGGAGTCCCTCGGCTGCGTGGTCAGTTCCTACGAGTCACATTGGTCCCGTGGGAGGTGTTGGTTCCACCCACGGGGCCGTTTGGGGGCTGTTTCGTGTTTTCACCCACTAAAGCAATGTTTTAAAGCCTAAGTCTAGGAATATGCAAATTATCGGTGTATTCTTAAACCGAGAGTCCCGCGGCTTTGCGGTTTTTTCCTACGAGTAACATTGGTCCCATGGGTGGTGTTGGTGCTACCCACGGGGCCGTTAAGGGTCTATTTTGGGTTTTCACCCACTAACGCCATGTTTTTAAGCTTAAGTCTAGAAATATGCAAATTACCGTCGTATTCTCAAAAGGGGAATTTTGAGGCTGCGCGGTTAGTTCCTTCGAGTTACATGGGTCCCGAGGGTGGTCTTGCTGCTACCCACGGGGCCATTCGGGGACTGTTTTGGGTTTTCACCCACTAATGCCATGTTTTTAAGACTAAGCCTGGAATTATAAAAATTACCTTTGTATTCTCAAACCGGAAGTCCCGCGGCTGCGCATTCAGTTCCTACGACTTACATTGGTCCCGTGGGAGGTGTTGATGACACCCACGGGGCCGTACGGTGGCTGTATCGGGTTTTCACCCACTAATGCCATGTTTTTAAGCCTAAGTCTAGAATTATGCAAATTACCGTTGTATTCTCAAACCGGGAGTCCCACGGCTACGTGGTCTGTTCCTACAAGTTACATTGGTCCCGTGGCAGGTGTTGGTGCCACCCACGGGGTCGTTCGGGGGTTGTTTTGAGTTTTCCCTCAATAAAGCCATGTTTTTAACCCTAAGTCTAAAAATATGCAAATTACCATCGTATTCTCAAACAGGGAGTGCCGCGGCTGCGCGGTCAGTTCCTACGAGTTACCTTGGTCCCGTGGGAGGTGTTGGTGCCACACACGAGGCCGATCGAGGGTTGTTTCGGGTTTTCACCTACTAACGCCATATTTTTAAGCCTACGTCTAGAAATATGTAAATTACCGTCGTATTCCCAAACCGGGAGTCCCGCGGCTGTGTGGTCAGTTCCTACGAGTTACATTTGTCCAGTGGGAGGTGTTGGTGTCACCCAGGGGATCGTACAGTGACTGTTTCGGGTTTTCACCCACTAACGCCATATTTTTTAGCCTATATCTAAAATTATGAAAATTACCGTCGTATTCTCAAACTGGGAGTCCCGTGGCTACGTGGTCTATTCCTACGAGTTACCTTGGTCCCGTGGGAGGTGTTGGTGCAACCCACGGTGCCGTTCGAGGGCTGTTTTGGGATTTCACCCTCTATAGTCAAGAAAAATGCAAATTACCATTGTATTCCCAAATTGGGAGTCCCGCGACTGCGCAGTCAGTTCCTATGAGTTACATTGGTCCCGTGGGAGGTGTTCGTGCCACCTACGGGGGCCGTTCGGGAGTCGTTTCGGGTTTTCCACCACTATCATAATGTTTTTAAGCCAAGTCTAAAAATATGTGTATTACCCTCGTATTCTCAAACCAGGAGCTCCGCGGATGTGAGCTTAGTTCCTATGAGTTACATTGGTCCCGTGGGAGGTGTTGGTGCCACCGATGGGACGGTTCGGGAGTCATTTAAGGATTTCCCTCACTAACGCCATGTTTTAAGCCTAAGTCTAGAAATATGAAAATTACCTTTGTATTCTCAAACTGGGAGTCCTGAGCAACCTTGGTACCATGGGAGGTGTTGGTGCCACTCGCGAGGCCATTCGGGTGCTATTTCGTATTTTTCACCCGCTAACGCCATGTTTTTAATCCTACGTCTAGATATATGCAAATTACCATCATATTCCCAAATCGGGAGTCCCGCGGCTCCGCGGTCAGTTCCTACGAGTTACATTGGTCCCGTGGGAGGTGTTGGTAACACCCACGGGGCCGTACAGGGACAGTTTTGGGTTTTCACCCACTAATTCCATGTTTTTAAGCCTAAGTCTAGAATTATGCAAAATACGATCGTATTCTCAAATCGGGAGTCCTGCGGCTGCGTGGTCTGTTCCTACGAGTTACATTGGTCCCGTGGGAGGTGTTGGTGCCACCCATGGGGTCGTTCGGGGGTTGTTTCGTGTTTTCCCCTCTAAAGCCATGTTTTTTACCCTCCATATAGAAATATGCAAATTACCATTGTATTCTAAAATTGGGAGTCCCGCGGCTGTGCGGTCGGTTCCTATGAGTCATATTGGTCCCGTGGGAGGTGTTGGTCCCACACACGGGGCCGTTCGGGGGCTGTTTCAGGTTTTCTCCCTCTAAAGCCACGTTTTTAAGCCTAAGTCTAGAAATATTCAAATTACCATAGTATTCTCAAACTGGGTGTATTGTGGTTGCGCGATCAGTTCCTACAAGTTACATTGGTCCTGTGGGATGCGTTGGTGCCACCCACGGGGCCGTTCGGGGGCTATTTCCAATTTTCACCCACTAACGTTATATTTCGAAGCCTACGTAAAAAATAATGCAAATTACTATCGTATTCTCAAATCGGGAGTCCCAAAACTACGCGGTCAGTTCCTACGAGTTATATTGGTCCCGTGGGAGGCGTTGGTGCCACCCACGGGGCCATTCGGCGGATATTTTGGGTTTTCACCCTCTAAAGGCATGTTTTTAAACATAATCTAGAAATATTCAAATTTCTTCCGTATTATCAAACTAGGAGTCCCACGGCGACGCGAACAGTTCCTACAAGTCACATTGGTCCCGTGGGAGGTGTAAGTGCCACCTACGAGGCCGTTCGGGGGTTATTTCAGCTTTCCCCCTCTAAAGCCATGTTTTTAAGCCTAAGTCTAGAAATATGTAAATTACTGTCGTATTCTCAAACTGGGAGTTCCGCGGCTGCGCGGTCAGTTCCTACGAGTTACATTAGTCCTGTGGGAGGTGTTGGTGCCACCCACGGGGCCGTTCGGGGGCTGTTTTGAGTTTTCCACCACTAAATCCATGTTTCTACGCCTAAGTCTAATAATATGCAAATTACCGTCGTATTCTCAAACTGGGATATCTGCGGCTACACGGTTAGTTCCTACGAGTTTAATTGGTCCTGTGGGTGGTGTTGGTCCCACCCACGGGACCGTTTGGGGGCTGTTTTTGGTTTTCACCCTCTAACGCCATGTTTTTAAGCCTATGTCTAGAATTATGCAAATTTCCTTTGTATTCTTAAACCGGGAGTCCTGCGACTGCGTGGTCTGTTCCTACGAGTTACAATGGTCCCGTGGGAGGTGTTGGTGACACCCACGGGGCCGTATGGGGGATGTTTCGGGTTTTCACCCACTAACGCCATGTTTTTAAGACTAACTGTAGAAATATTCAAATTACCATTATTTTCTCAAACCGGGGGTCCCGGAGCTGCGCCGTCAGTTCTTACGAGTTACATTGGTCCCGTGGGAGGTGTTGGTGCCACCCACGGGGCCATTCGGGGGTTGTTTTGGGTATTCACCCTCTAACGCCATGTTTTTAAGCCTAAGACTATAAATATGCAAATTACCATTGTATTCCCAAACTGAGAGTCCTGCAGCTGCGTGGTCAGTTCCTACGAGTCACATTGGTCCCGTGGAAGGTGTTGGTTCCACCCACGGGGTAATTCGGGGGCTGTTTTGGGTTTTCACCCACTAAAGTCATGTTTTTAAGACTAAGTCTAGAAATATACAAATTATCGGTGTATTCTCAAACCGAGAGTCCCGCGGCTTCGCAGTTTGTTCCTACTAGTTGCATTGGTCCCATGGGTGGTGTTGGTGCTACCCACGGGGCCGTTAAGGGTCTATTTTGGGTTATCACCTACTAACGCCATGTTTTTAAGCTTAAGTATAGAAATATGCAAATTACAATTGTATTCTCAAATCGGGAGTTCCATCGGTCCCGAGGGTGGTGTTGCTGCTACCCACGGGGCCGTTCGGGGACTGTTTCGGGTTTTCACCCACTAATGCCCTATTTTAAGCCTAAGCCAAGAATTATAAAAATTACCTTCGTATTCTCAAACCGGGAGTCCCGCGACTGCGCGTTCAGTTCCTACGACTTACATTGGTCCCGTGGGAGGTGTTGGTGACACCCATGGGGCCGTATGGTTGCTGTATCAAGTTTTCACCCACTAACGCCAGGTTTTTAAGCCTAAGTATAGAATTATGCAAATTACCATCGTATTCCTAAACCGGGAGTCCCGCGACTACGTGGTCTGTTCCTACGAGTTACATTGGTCCCGTGGCAGGTGTTGGTGCCACCCATGGGGCCGTTCGGGGGTTGTTTCGGGTTTGGCCCCTCTAAGG
Organism: Sambucus nigra; assembly: GCA_949130495.1. Lineage (NCBI taxonomy): Eukaryota > Viridiplantae > Streptophyta > Magnoliopsida > Dipsacales > Adoxaceae > Sambucus > Sambucus nigra. The sequence continues at coordinate 341,452,730 of OX422207.1, read as the reverse complement.
CTATGTTTATAACCCTAAGTCTAGAAATATGCAAATTACCCTTGTATTCTCAAACCGGGAGCTCCGAAGCTACGCGGTTAGCTCCTAAGAGTTACATTGGTCCCGTGGGAGATGTTAGTGCCACCCCCAGGGCCGTTCGGGGGTCGTTTTGGGTTTTCCCCCACTAACGCCCTATTTTTAAGCCTAAGTGTAGAAATATGCAAATTACCTTCGTATTCTCAAACCGAGAGTCCCGCGGCTGTGCGGTTAGTTCTTACGAGTTACCTTGGTCCCGTGGGAGGTGTTGGTGCCATCCACGAGGCCGTTGGGGGGCAATTTTGGGTTTTCACCTGCTAACGCCATATTTTTAAGCCTACATCTTAAAATATGCAAATTACTATCGTATTCCCTAACCGGGAGTCCTGCGGCTGCACGGTCGGTTCCTATGAGTTACATTTGTCCCGTGCGAGGTGTTGGTGACAACCATAGGGCCGTACAGGGACTGTTTTGGGTTTTCACCCACCCACGCCATATGTTTAAACCTAAGTCTAGAATTATGCAAATTACCATTGTATTCTCAAACTGGGAGTCCCGCGGCTGCGAAGTTTATTCCTATGAGTTACCTTTGTCCCGTGAATGGTGTTGGTGCCACCCACGGGGTCGTTCGGGGGCTGTTTCGGGTTTTCACCCTCTAAAGCCATATTTTTAAGCCAAAGTCAAGAAAAATGGAAATTACCATCATATTCACAAACCGGGAGTCCCGCGGCTGGGCAATCAGTTCCTACAAGTGACATTGGTCCCGTGGGAGGTGTTGGTGACACCCACGGGGCTGTACAAGGGCTATTTCGAGTTTTCACCCGCTAACACAATGTTTTTAAGCCTAAGTCTAGAATTATGCAAATTACCATCGTATTCCCAAACCGGGAGTCCCGCAGCTTCGCAGTCAGTTTCTACGAGTTACATTGGTCCCGTGGGAGGTGTTGGTGCCACCCACGGGGCCGTTCGAGAGTCATTTTGGGTTTTTCCCCACAAACGCCATGTTTTTAAGCCTAAGTCTAGAAATATGCAAATTACCTTCGTATTCCCTAACCGGGAGTCCCGCGGCTGCACGGTCAGTTCCTACGAGTTACATTGGTCCCGTGGGAGGTGTTGGTGACACCGAGGGGGCCGTACGGGGACTGTTCGGGTTTTCCCCAGTAACGCCATGTTTTTAATCCTAAGTTTAGAAATATGAAAATTTCCATCGTATTCTCAAATCGGGAGCTCCATGGCTATGCGGTTAGTTCCTACGAGGTACATTGGCCCCGTGGGTGGTGTTGGTGCCACCCACGGGGCCGCTCGGGGGCTGTTTCGGGTTTTCACACACTAATGCCATGTTTTTAAGACTAAGTGTAGAAATATGCAAATTACCATAATATTCTCAAACCGGGAGTTCCGCGGCCATGCGATTAGTTCCTACGAGTTACATTGGTCCCGTGGGTGGTGTTTGTGCCACCCACAAGGTCGTTCAGATCCTCTTTCAGGTTTCCACCCACTAATGCCATGTTTTTAGCCTAAGCCTAGATTTATAAAAATTACCTTCGTATTCTCAAACCGGGAGTCCCGCGACTTAGCATTCAGTTCGTATGACTTACATTGGTCCCGTGGGAGGTGTTGGTGACACCCACGGGGCCGTACGGTTGCTGTATCGAGTTTTCACCCACTAATGCCATGTTTTTAAGCCTAAATATAGAATTATGCAAATTACCATCGTATTCATAAACCGGGAGTCCCGCGGCTACGTGGTATGTTCCTCCGAGTTACATTGGTCCCGTGGTAGGTGTTGGTGCCACCCATGGGGACGTTCGGGGGGCTATTTCGGGTTTTGCCCCTCTAAGGCTATGTTTATAACCCTAAGTCTAGAAATATGCAAATTACCCTTGTATTATCAAACCGGGAGCTCCGCAGCTGCGCGGTTAGTTCCTAAGAGTTACATTGGTCCCGTGGGAGGTGTTGGTGCCACCCCCGGGGCCGTTCGGGAGTCGTTTTGGGTTTTCCCCCACTAACGCCCTATTTTTAAGCCTAAGTCTAGAAATATGCAAATTACTTCGTATTCTCAAACCGAGAGTACCGCGGCTGTGCGGTCAGTTCCTACGAGTTACCTTCGTCCCGTGGGAGGTGTTGGTGCCATCCACGAGGCTGTTGGGGGGCTATTTTGGGTTTCACCTGCTAACGCCATATTTTTAAGCCTACATCTAAAAATATGCAAATTACTGCCGTATTCCCTAACCGGGAGTCCTGCGACTGCACGGTCGGTTCCTACAAGGTACATTTGTCCCGTGCGAGGTGTTGGTGACAACCACAGGGCCGTACAGGGACTGTTTCGGGTTTTCACCCACCCACGCCATATTTTTAAACCTAAGTCTAGAATTATGCAAATTACCATTGTATTCTCAAACTGGGAGTCCCGCGGCAGTGAGGTTTATTCCTACGAGTTACCTTTGTCCCGTGAATGGTGTTGGTGCCACCCACGGGGTCGTTCGGGGGCTGTTTCGGGTTTTCACCCTCTAAAGCCATATTTTTAATCCAAAGTCAAGAAAAATGAAAATTACCATCATATTCACAAACCGGGAGTCCCGCGGCTGGGCGATCAGTTCCTACAAGTGAAATTGGTCCCGTGGGAGGTGTTGGTGACACCCACGGGGCAGTACAGGGGCTATTTCGAGTTTTCACCTGTTAACACAATGTTTTTAAGCCTAAGTCTAGAAATATGCAAATTACCTTCGTATTCCCTAACCGGGAGTCCCGCGGCTGCGCGGTCAGTTCCTACGAGTTACATTGGTCCCGCGGGAGGTGTTGGTGACACCCAGGGGGCCGTACGGGGAATGCTTGGGTTTTCCCCACAAATGCCATGTTTTTAAGCCTAAGTCTAGAAATATGCAAATTTCCATCGTATTCTCAAATCGGGAGCTCCATGGCTATGCGGTTTGCTCCTACGAGGTACATTGGTCCCCTGGGTGGTGTTGGTGCCACCCACGGGGCCGGTCGGGGGTTGTTTCGGGTTTTCACACACTAATGCCATGTTTTTGAGACTAAGTGTAGAAATATGCAAATTACCGTTATATTCTCAAATCGGGAGTTCCGCGGCCATGCGATTAGTTCCTACGAGTGACATTGGTCCCGTGGGTGGTGTTTTTGCCACCCACGAGCCGTTCGGATCCTGTTTCAGGTTTTCACCCACTAATGCCATGTTTTTAAGCCTAAGTCTTGAAATCTATAAATTACCATCATATTCTCAAACGGGGAGTTCCGCGGCTGCGCGGTTAGTTCCTACGGGTTACATTGGTCCTGTGGGTGGTGTTGGTGCCACCCACGGGGACGTACGGGGGCTATTTCGGGTTTTCACCCACTAACGCCATATTTTTAAGCCTAAGTATATAATTATGAAAATTACAATCGTATTCTCAAACCGAGAATCTCGCGGATGCGCGGTTAGTTCCTACGAGTTACATTGGTCCCATGGGAGGTGTTGGAGCCACCCACGGGGTCGTTCGGGGCCCGTTTCAGGATTTCACCCGCTTACGCCATGTTTTTAAGCCTAAGTCTATAATTACGCAAATTATGGCCGTATTCTCAAACCGGGAGTCCTGCGGCCGCGCGGTCAGTTTCTACGAGTTACATTCGTCCTGCGGGAGGTGTTGATGCCACCCACGGGGCCGTTCGGAGGCTGTTTCGAGTTTTTACTCTCTAAAGCCATGTTTCTAAGCCTAAGTCAAGAAAAATGAAAATTACCATCGTATTCCCAAACTGGGAATCCCGCGGATGCGCAGTCAGTTCCTACCTATTACATTGGTCCCGTGGGAGGTGTTGGTGCCACCCACGGGGCCGTTCGAGCGTCGTTTCGGGTTTTCCCCCACTAAAATTATATTTTTAATCCTAAGTCTAAAAATATGCAAATTACCATCGTATTCTCAAACTAGGAGCTCCCCGGCTGTGCGGCTAGTTCCTACGAGTTTAATTGGTCCTGTGGGTGGTGTTGGTCCCACCCACGGGACCGTTTGGGGGCTGTTTCGCGTTTTCACCCTCTAACGCCATGTTTTTAAGCCTATGTCTAGAATTATGCAAATTTCCATTTTATTCTTAAACCGGGAGTCCTGCGACTGCGTGGTCAGTTCCTACGAGTTACATTGGTCCTGTGGGAGGTGTTGGTGACACCCACGGGGCCGTACGGGGACTATTTTGGGTTTTCCCCCACTAACGTCATGTTTTTAAGCCTAAGTCTATAAATATGATAATTACCATCGTATTCCCAAACCGGGAGCTCTGTTGCTGTGCGGTTAGTTCCTACGAGGTACATTGGTCCCGTTGGTGGTGTTGGTGCCACCCACGGGGCCGTTTGGGGGCTGTTTCGGGGTTTTAACAACTAAAGCCATGTTTTTAAGACTAAGTGTAGAAATATGCAAATTACCATCATATTCTCAAACTGGGAGTTCTGCGGCCTCACAATTAGTTCCTACGAGTTATATTGGTCCCGTGGGTGGTATTGGTGCCACCAACGGGGCCGTTCGGAGCCTGTTTCGGGTTTTCATCCACTAACGCCATGTTTTTAAGCCTAAGTCTAGAAATCTATAAATTATCGTCGTATTCTCAAACCGAGAGTTCCGCGGCTGCACGCTTAGATCCTACGGGTTACAAGTGTCCCGTGGGTGGTGTTGGTTCCACCCACGGGGCCGTACGGGGGCTATTTCAAGTTTTCACCCATTAACACCATTTTTTTAAGCCTAAGTATAGAATTATGCAAATTACTGTCGTATTCTCAAATCGGGAGTCCTTCGGCTGTGCGGTTAGTTCCTACGAGTTACATTGGTCCCGTGGGAGGTGTTGGTGCCATCCACGGGATCGTTCGGTGATTGTTTCCGGTTTCACACACTGACGCCATGTTTTTAAGCCTAAGTCTAGAAATATGTAAATTACCTTCGTATTCTCAAACTGGGAGTCCCGCAGCTGCGCGGTCAGTTACTACGAGTTACATTTGTCTCGTGGGTGGTGTTGGTGCCACCCACAGGGCCGTTCGAGAGTCGTTTCAGGTTTTCCGCCACTAACGCCATGTTTTTAAGCCTAAGTCTAGAAATATGAAAATTACCGTTGTATATCTCCAACTGGGAGCTCCGCAGATCTGGGGTTAGTTCCTACGAGTTACATTAGTCCTGTGGGTGGTGTTGGTGCCACCCACGGGGCCGTTCGGGGGATGTTTCGGGTTTTCACCCACTAAAGCCACGTTTTTAAGCCTAAGTCTAGAAATTTGCTAATTACCATGCTATTCTCAAATCGGGAGTTCCGCAGTTGCGCGGTTAGTTCCTACGAGTTACATTGGTCCTGTGGGTGGTGTTGTTGCCACTCACGGGGCCGTTCGGAGCCTGTTTCGTGTTTTCACCCCCTAATGCCATGTTGTTAAGCCTAGGTCTAGAAATATTTAAATTACCGTTGTATTCTCAAACTGGGAATTCCGCGGCTGCGCTGTTAGTTGCTACGAGGTACATTGGTCCCGTGGGTGGTGTTAGTGGCACCCACAGGCCCGTTCGGGGGATGTTTCTAGTTTTCACCCGCTAAAGCCATGTTTTTATGCGTAAGTCTAGAAATATACAAATTACCATAATATTCTCAAACCGGGAGTTCCGCGGCCGCGCGATTAGTTCCTACGAGTTACATTGGTCCCGTGGGTGGTGTTGGTCCCACCCACGGGGCCGTTCCGAGCCTGTTTTAGGTTTTCACCCACTAACGCCATATTTTTTAGCCTACGTCTAGAAATCTGTAAATTACCATCGTATTCTCAAATCAGGAGATCCGCTACTGCGCGGTTTGTTCCTACGGGTTACATTGGTCCCCGTGGGTTGTGTTGGCGCCACAAACGGGGCCGTACGGGGGCTGTTTCAGGTTTTCACTGGCTAATGTCGTGTTTTTAAGCCTAAGTCTAGAATTATGCAAATTACCATCATATTCTAAAACCGAGAGCTCCGCGGTTGTACGGTTAGTTCCTAGGAGTTACATTAATCCCGTGGGTGGTGTTGGTGCCAACCACATGGGCCGTTCGGGAGCTGTTTCGGGTTTTCACCCACTTAAGTCATGGTTTTATGCCTAAGTCTAGAAATATAGAAATTACCATTGTATTCTCATACCGGGAGTTCCGCAGCTACGCGGTCAGTTCCTACGAGTTACATTGGTCCCGTGGGTTGATTTGGTGCCACCCACGGGGCCGTTCGAGAGTCGTTTCGAGTTTTCCCCCACTAACGCCATGTTTTTAAGCCTAAGTCTATAAATATGCAAATTACCATCGTTTTCTCAAACCGGGAGCTCCGTGGCTATGCTGTTAGTTCCTACGAGGTACATTGGTCCCGTGTGTGGTGTTGGTGCCACCCACGGGGCCGTTCGGGGGTTGTTTCGGGTTTTTAACCACTAAAGCAATGTTTTTAAGACTAAGTGTAGAAATATGCAAATTACCATCATATTCTCAAACCGGGAGTTCTGAGGTCACGCCATTAGTTCCTACGAGTTACATTGGTCCCGTGGGTGGTGTTGATGGCACCCTCGGGGCCGTTCGGAGTCTGTTTCAGGTTTTCACCCACTAACGCCATGTTTTTAAGCCAAAGTCTAGAAATCTGTAAATTATCGTCGTATTCTCAAACCGGGAGTTTCGAGGGTGCGTGGTTAGTTCCTATGGGTTACATTGGTCCCGTGGGTGGTGTTGGTGCCACCCACAGAGCCGTACGGGGGCAGTTTCGGGTTTTCACCCACTAATGCCATGTTTTTAAGCCTACGTCTAGAATTATGCAAATTAACGTCGTATTCCCAAACCGGGAGTCCCGCGGTTGTACGGTCAGTTCCTACCAGTAAGATTGGTGCCATGGGAGGTGTAAGTGCCACACACGGGGCCGTTCGGGGGCTGTTTCGAGTTTTCACCCTCTAAAGGCATGTTTTCAAAACCAAGTCAAGAAAAATGCAAATTACCATCGTATTCCCAAACCGGGAGTCCTACAGCTGTGCGGTCAATTCCTACGAGTTACATTGGACCCGTGGGAGGTGTTCATGATTCGTTTCGGGTTTTCCCTCACTAACTCGATGTTTTTAAGCCTAAGTCTATAAATATACAAATTACCATCGTATTCTCAAACCGGGAGCTCCGCGACTGTGCGGTTAGTTCCTACGAGTTGCATTGGTCTCGTGGGCGGTGTTGGGGCCACCCACTGGGCCGTTCGGGAGTCGTTTCGGGTTTTCCCCCACTAATGCCATGTTTTTAAACCTACGTCTAGAAATATGCAAATTACCTTCATATTCTCAAACTGGGAGTCCCGCGGCTGCGCGGTCAGTTCTTATGAGTTACATTAGTCCCATGGGTGGTGTTGGTGCCACCCACGGGGCCGTTCGAGAGTCATTTCGTGTTTTCCCCCACTAACGCCATGTTTTTAAGCCTAAGTCTAGAAATATGCAAAACACCATCGTATTCTCAATTCGGGAGCTCCGTGGATCTGCGGTTAGTTCCTACGAGTTATATTAGTCCTGTGGGTGGTGTTGGTGCCACCCATGAGGCCGTTCGGGGGTTGTTTCGGGTTTTAACTCACTAAAGCCGTGTTTTTAAGCCAAAGTATAGAAATGTGCAAATTACTATGGTATTCTCAAATCGGGAGTTCCGCGACTGTGCGGTTAGTTCCTACGAGTTACATTGGTACCGTGGGTAGTGTTGGTGCCACCCACGGGGCCGTTCGGAGCCTATTTTGGGTTTTCACCCACTAACACCAAGTCTTTAAGCCTAAGGATCGAAATATGTAAATTACAATTGTATTCTCAAACCGGGAGTTCCGCGGCTGCGCTATTAGTTGCTACGAGGTACATTGGTCCCTTGGTGGTGTTCGTACCACCCACGGGGCCGTTCGGAGCCTGTTTGGGGTTTTCACCCACTAACGTCATGTTTTTAAGCCTAAGTCTAGAAATCTTTTAATTATGGTTGTATTCTCAAACCGGGAGTTTCGCGGCTGTACGGTTAGTTCCTATGGGTAACATTGGTCTCGTGGATGGTGTTGGTGCCAACCACGGGGCCATACGGTGGCTATTTCAGGTTTTCACCCGCTAACGCCGTGTTTTTAAACCTAAGTCTAGAATTATGCAAATTACCATCATATTCTCAAACCGGGAGCTCTGCGGCTATTCGGTTAGTTCCTACGAGTTACATTAATCCCGTGGGTGGTGTTGGTGCCACCCACGGGGCCGTTCGGGGGCTATTTCGGGTTTTCACCCACTAAAGCCATATTTTTAGGACTAAGTCTAGAAATATGCAAATTACCATTGTCTGCTCAAACCGGGAGTTCCGCGGCTACGTGGTCAGTTCCTACGAGTTACATTGGTCCCATGGGTGGTGTTGGTGCCACCCACGGGGCTGTTTGAGAGTCATTTCGGGTTTTCCCCCACTAACGCCATGTTTTTAAGCCTAAGTCTAGAAATATGCTAATTACAATCATATTCTCAAATCGGGAGCTCCGCGGATCTGCGGTTAGTTCCTACGAGTTACATTAGTCCTGTGGGTGGTGTTGGTGCCACCCTCGGGGCCGTTTGGGGGTTGTTTTGGGTTTTCACCCACTAAAGCCATGTTTTTAAGCCTAAGCCTAGGAATATGCAAATTACCATTGTATTCTCAAATCGGGAGTTCCGTGGCTGTACGGTTAGTTCCTACGAGTTACATTAATCCCGTGGGTGGTGTTGGAGCCACCCACGGGGCCGTTCAGAGCCTGTTTCGGGTTTTCACCCACTAACGCCATGTCTTTAAGACTAAGTCTAAAAATATGTAAATTACCGTTGTCTTCTCAAATCGGGAGTTCCGCGGCTGCGCGGTTAGTTTCTACGAGTTATATTGGTCCCGTGGGTGGTGTTGGTTCCACTCACGGGGCCGTACGGGGGCTGTTTCAGGTTTTCACCCACAAACGCCATGTTTTTAAGACTAAGTATAGAATTGTGCAAATTATCGTCCTATTCGAAAACTGGGAGTCCCGCGGCTGCGCGGTTAGTTCCTATGAGTTACATTGGTCCCGTGGGAGGTGTTGGTGCCACCCACGGGGTCGTTCGGGGTTGTTTTGGGTTTTCCCCCTCTAAAGCCATCTTTTTAAACCTAAGTCTCGAAATATATTGAAAAATGCGTTACTAAAGCCGTTTATGAAAATAAACTATTTAAGTAACTCCGAGTTATTTTTTGAAGAAACTCTTTTCTTAAATCAAAAAGGATTAATCACAAGATGTGTTTAATAAAATAGTATGTACGAGATCTATTCTAGATTTAAGTAACAAGTTTAAAAAATAATTTAAACCAGTTTTAAACACAGCACAACCAAGAATGAGATGAGAAAATGTAGAAGGCTTATGTTCACAATTTTTACATGGTAAAACCTCACCAATTGAGGAAACATCCACGACTCCCTCTACGGAGTAAAAAGAAAAATCCACTAAAACAAATATATTAGTTACAAACTATATAACTAACATGCAAACAACTCAGACCTATATAAGTTTAGGAATGTACCCTCTGGTGTCCTCAAACTTCTCTGCAGTTCTGATTGTAGATGTAGTTCTCCCAGTTTGTCAACTTTTGATTTGTTCCAACACTTTACGTCGACTTATGTTCTCAAGATTTTATCACCAACACTTTTCGTGTTGTAGGGTGTAAGTGTTTGTGAAGGTGCTCTCTAACACATGCATGCACACACACACACTTATTAAGTACAAACCGTCCTAACAAATTACAGTTTACACTAAATGCAGGGATCTTTTCTTTTTCTTTCTTCTTAGAAAACTTTGAACCTTTTTGACCTTTCAAACTATCCCTGAATCCATGGATACCTTGCTAGGAAGACAGACAAGGTCTTAATCAATCACAGAATTTAAAACAAAAACTTTTTGAGATTGAAAACCGCCAAGTGAGATTCCAAACTAGGTCAAAGGTTTAGTTTACAAGAACAAGAAATAGAAAGCATTTTATTGTTGATTTCAAAGTAAGAAAACATTTTAGAGAAAACAATCAACAATATATTTCTCAATATGAGAAATAAAACGAAACTAAGTGTAATGTTACATGAATAACTCAGATCTGAGATTTCTATGGAAACAGAAACTAGATCTAAGTAAAAGTCTAAGTTGGAAGTAATATCTCACGAACACAAGGTTACAGCAACAAAAATAACTCAACTCAAACTCTCAAACACTCAAGAACACTCAGGATGGTGTTTTTGGCTATGGTGTTTTGAAGAAGTGTTTGGGTTAGGTTTGAATAGGATTTGGACGAAGTTAGGGTTTCTAACTTTTTTCTCTCTGGTTTCTCTCTTCTCTCTCTACTCTCTCTTCTCTCTCAATACTTTGAGGAAATGAAATGGCAAAAATCTTCGAAGTCTGAGAGAAGGCCCCTTTTTATAGGGAGAGAGGAACGTTCGAGATATCTGATCCAAACCAAGGGCTGAGATTGAGTCAATTTAAATTGACTTGAATCTAAAGGCTCACACAAGGCGGTGCTTAAACGAGCGTTGATTGGCTTAAAGAGTTACACGGGGATTCATCAAGGCAACATGCAGACCATTCATAAGAAATGATCCAAGGGCTGAAAACACACGCGACTGATGTCTCAGTAAAGAAACAAAAATCTAACCAATTAGAGGCAGACAGGTGTTGGCCAGTTATGAGATGTTAAACGCGCGTCTAAACTAATTACAAAGACTACCCTGAAGTCTCTGCCGCTTTCGGATTCTACCCAAGCTAACTTTAGTCCATAAAATACAACAAGTCATATTAAGAGATTGACCCCAAAACTTTTTAAAACAAGTTTTAATTATTAAAAACATGATTTAAATTTTTTTTAAAAATCCCAAAAAATTATTAAAAATCGAACTTAGGGATTTAAACACACACAACACATGTACACACATACTTATGCAATATGATGTGCAAAAGATGAATTCTAAGTGTGTGAGTGTTGGAAATAGTCTCTTGATCATAACAAGAAAGAGAGATGAATAGGCAATCCAACTTCTGAGGCTCTTTGGTTTCTAGGTAGACACAATTTTGTCATAATTTCCAAACTAGATGAGCACTTATACAATATAGACTCAAGTGAGTCAAAGGTATAAGGACTTCAATCTCCCCCTTTGGAAATATGAGACAAAATCTCCTTTGAGTCATCTTGGACTCGTAGGGCAACAAGAAAAAAATAAAAACTTATTCCTATCAAAATTCTATCTACCCATATCCTAGAAATCAAAAAGTACATAACTCAACTAAGTACATTTGAATACCCTATTACAACTGTAAAGAGTAACTGTACAACAAGAACCTGCAATAATTCACTAAGATCAAGCTATTAAGAATATGCAAGAGTTGAATAGACTCAAATTTCTGCCCCATTTTGTCTCAAATGGACAAAGGGAAAAACTTGGATAAACGGCAAAAAGATTAATCAGCATAAACCATACCAATAGATTTACGTAATGAAATGAATCTATTATAATCTAGAGGTTTGGTAAATATATCTGCGAGTTGTAGATTAGTAGGAAGATAATTGATTTCTAACCCCTTAGATTCAACCAATTCACGTATAAAATGATGTCTTATTTTAATATGCTTTGTTCGCGAGTGTTGAACAGGATTTTTAGAAATATTAATCGCACTTTGATTATCACAATAGAGATGTAATTGGTTTTCTTGAATACCATAATCACTTAGCATTTGTTTAAGACACATTAATTGAGCACAACAGCTGCCAGCGGTTATGTATTCAGATTCAGCTGTTGAGAGTGATGTGCAGTTTTGTTTTTTACTACTCCATCCTACCAAGTTATTACCTATATAATAACATGCTCCTGAAGTGCTTTTACTATCATCAGTACACCCAGCCCAGTCAGCATCAGTGTGCCCAATTATAGTGCTCGGTGTGTCATTAGTGTACCAAAGACCTAGATTTAGAGTGCCATTTACATATTTAATTATACGTTTAACAGCATTCAAGTGGCTCTCTTTAGGGTTACTTTGATATTGAGCACATACACACATAACATACATAATATTAGGACGTGCCTATCATACAACGATATAGAGTAGGATCTACAGATGTTCCATTATCATCTTTACAAAGTTTTAGCGTAGTACTCATGGGCGTTTTAGCATTTTTAGCACTCTCAAGGCAGAATTTCTTAACGATCTCTAAAGCGTACTTAGATTGCGAAACAAATAATCCTTCTGGATTTTGTTTGACTTGGAGACCTAGAAAGAATTTAACTCCCCCATAAGGGACATCTAAAATTCCTTACTCATAATTTCAGAAAAGGATTTTACTTTTGAGGTAGAAGTTGATCCAAAAATAATATCGTCTACATAAACTTGAGCAATCGTAATGTGTTTGTCAAAATGTTTGACAAATAAAGTATGGTCATTTCCACCTCTTTTGAACCCTTTACCCAAAAGAAAATTGGAAAGTCGCTCATACCAAGCTGTAGGAGCTTGTTTAAGGCCATATAAAGCCTTTTTCAGACGAAATACATGATTTGGATGCTTAGGGTCAATGAACCCTTTAGGTTGTTCTACATAGGTTTCCTCAGCCAGTATTCCATTAAGGAACGCAGATTTGACATCCATTTGATATAATGTAAAACGCATGTGACAAGCTATAGCGAAAAGCAGACGAACTGATTCTAAACGAGTAACAGGGGCAAACGTCTCGTTAAAATCAATTCCTTCAATTTGGGAGTATCCTTGAGCAACTAATCTAGCTTTATTTCTAATTATTATCCCATTTTCATCACTTTTATTTTTGAAAATCCAACGAGTACCAACAACCTTTTTGAGATCAAGACGTGGAACAAGATACCATACATCATGAATGACAAATTGTAAAAGTTCATCCTGCATAGCAGAAATCCAGTGAGAGTCATTCAATGCTTCATTTACATTCTTTGGTTCCATAAGGGAAACAAAACATGCATAATGTGCATAATTTCTAAGTTAGGATCTTGTACGAACTGGCTCACTAGGGTTGCCAACTACGTTTTTTATGGGATGATCTTTAGAAACCCAGTTAGGTACTTCATTTGTCTCAATAGGTAATGAATTATCTATTTCAGAGGGGTCATTTTCTAAAATATTTGAAGACTCTTCTTCCAAAGGTAATTCACCATTCTTCCTTTCTACAGTAGTGTCACTAACAATTACATTTATGGATTCCATCATGGTTTTAGTACGAAGATTATACACTCGATAAGCTCTACTGTTAGGCGAGTATCCTAGAAATATGGATTTATCTCCCCGGCTCTCAAATTTAGATAAGTGTTCCCTATCTTTGCATACATAACAAGTACTGCCAAAGGTTCTAAGATATTTGAGATTAGGCTTCTTATTGTACCAAAGCTCATAAGGGGTTTGTTTGGAATTCTTTCTAAGATAGACCCTATTAATGATGTGACACGCAGTACGAATAGATTCTACCCAAAAATATTTAGGTAAGTTCTTGGCATGTAACATGACACGTGCCATCTCTTGCAAGGTACGATTCTTTCTCTCGGCGATTCCATTTTGTTGAGGAGTATTAGGAGCACTGAACTCATGTTTGTAACCATTATAGTCACAGTATTCTACAATACCGGTGTCTTTGAATTCACCACCTCTATCACTACGCATTCGATTTACTTGAATGTCCTTTTCATTTTCAATCCTAAGAAGAATTTTTAGGAAGGTTTGAAAAGTGTCAAACTTTTGTTTTAGAAAGGCTACCCAAGTAAATCTAGTGAAGTCATGAACCATAACTAGGATGTAACTGTGTCCACAAAGACTAAGAGTTTGGGAGGGACCCATTAGGTCCATATGGATGAGTTTTAAGGGATTAGACGTGAGAATGTCTTTGACTTTCTTATGAGGGGCCTTAACAATTTTACCTTCTTGACAGGAACCACAAACAATATTATGAATGGGTTTAATTTTTGGAATTCCTCTTACTATGTCTTGAGTAGACAATTTACTAAGATTATCGTCATTTATGTGACCCATTCTGTAATGCCATATCTCGTTGTCATCCATTCTGGCAACAATACAAGTTTCATAATTGTTCTTGACAGTGTAACAGTTGTCAGGAGTTCTGAATCTAGTAATTATGCTTTCACCTTTTTCATTTAAAATCTTGCAATTGTTCTTTGAAAAGGTAACAGTATGGTCTGAGTCACAAAATTGCAAAATGGTAAGTAAGTTGTCCTTTAGACCTTTAACTAGAGGAACATCTTTAAGAATAGGAAGCCCATCTTCTTGGAGAGTTCCTTTGCCTATGATTTGAGATGAAGCTCCATCACGAAAAATGACTTTACCACCAGCATATCTGGTTTTGTTTAAAAGTTTAGTTTCATCTCCTGTCATATGCTTAGAACATCCAGAGTCTAAATACCAACCAGATGATGTGTGTTCGGCTTTTAAAGCAGTAACAACAATATTACACTTCATCTGAGGTAATAGATCATCTTTTCTAATCCAAATTGCTCTAGTTTTCAACTTGCGCTTATTAGCTCTCAACTCATAGAATTTGCGAGCATTAGATTTTTGCTGAAAAATGTTTTCCGCATGATTTTGAATTTTGTGAAATACTTGAGCATATGGTTTAGGAAAATGCTTAGGATTCCTTCTAGGAAATGTTCTTTAAGGTTTGGTCTTTCTCTTTCTATAGTTAGAGTTTTTATCTGGCTATCTAGGAAGTATATAATTGTTTCGACTCCTCCTAGAATAGTTAAAGTTCTGGTAAGTACGAGGATTATAGATAGGTTTGACAAGTCTCCTAGCATAGCAACCATCGAAAGAATGACCATATATGTCACAGTAGGAGAAATAAAGATTGCTCAAGATGGGGGTCTTCTTAGGAATGTCTCTAAACAAAGGTTTAATAGAGTTTTGAGGCTGAACTCTATTTCTAGGTGGTACAGGTTTGAATGCAGACTCACTCTTCCTAATAGAAGGGTAGACGTATTTATCCTTTGGTAAACTTTCATGTCTGGAGTAACTAGATTCCCCAATGTTAAAACTTTGATTTTTTGAATCAAACTCAGTTTTTAGAGAATGAAAGTCTGGGCATGTTTCAATAGGTCTTTTGCCTCCTGACACAAACTTGATAGGTTCAAAATGTTTTGTTTGTGTTTTCAAATTGGAAAAAAATCCTATGCCAGTTCTATCATCAGAATTGGTTTTAGATTCAGCAACAAATTCATCAAAATAGTTAGAATTATTTTCAAATTTTGTATTTTTTTTTAAAACAGTTGCTGTCTTTTCTTTGGTTTGTTCCAATTCTAACAATGTCCCTTTGTACTTTTTCTCCAGAATTTCATCTGTTTCAGTCAAATTTTTCAGTTTTTCATCAAAAACTTTAATTTCACTTTCATGAGTTAAACATTGGGTAGTGTACTCTTCAGCATTCAGTTTAACCATCAGACTTAAATCTTCCAATTTCTTGGTAAGATCTTTAACAGTCTTCTCTAGTCTAGCGCTTTTCTTGAGAGTCTTAGTGTAAAGTGTGTAAATGTCTGGGAGGTCTTCATTGTCCGAATCACTAAGTGTGGTGTGTGGAGTGACCCCTAACGATTCATTTGTTAAACTCACACACCCATTGACATCGTCATTATCGCCATCCCATTGACTCACACACCCGGAGGTAGTACATGTAACATTCTCAGTAATCAAAGCATCTAAACCAGTAATAACCAGATTCGAATTATAAGTCATAGAGTTATTTGGTTCATCCTCATTAACAAACATAGGCATGTCATCATTATAAATAATCTTAGCAAAGAAGGACATGCAAGGGTCAAAAGCATCTGATGACTCAGGTTCCTCATTTTCAGAGTCACTTGAATCATCCCATGTTTTGCAGATGTTAGCTCTAGTGTGTTTGTTTTGAGTGTTCAAATTAACTCTACAGTCTTGTGCAATGTGTCCCAGTTTACCACATCTATAGCATTCAGTCTTTTTAAGGTCTCTATTAGGTCTAGCGTGAGAGTCCTTGTGATTTTTGTCATTATTTTTCTCGTGAGGTCTATGATTAGAGGGAGTTGGATAATTTGACTTGCCTTGTTTATTTGCCACTTTATTTCTAAACTTAATGATTTTCTTGAACTGTTTAGTCATTCCAAACTCTCTATATCGCAGTCGTCATCAGATTCAACAATGGAAGTATTAAACTCAGGTTTAATCAATTTAGAAGAGAAGCTTAGATTGGAACTAGTCTTTTTCCTATGGGATTGGGTTAACTGTTTCTTAAATTCCAGTTCCATTTCCACAGTTCTTAATTTACTATTGAGTAATTCAGGTGTGATATTTATATCACACATTTCCTCAATAGCATATCTTTTATTATCAAACTTCTGTGGTAATGATCTCAGAATTTTAGATACAATTTCTTGTCTATCATAGGTTATCCCATTAGCATGCAGTTTGGTCACAATATCATTCAGGTTCATATAGAAGTAATCAAATGATTCAGTTTCAGACATAATTAAGGAGTTATACTGCTGGATAAGCATTTGGGTTTTAGCAGCCTTAACTCTAGTGTCTCCTTAATGATCAGTGACTAAGGTGTCCCAAGCTTCCTTAGAAGTGGTACAGGATGAGATTCTTTTGAACTCATGTTCATTTATAGACATAAATATAGCATTCTTTCCTTTATTGTTATTTCGAGAAACCTATTTCTCTTCTTGAGTGAACTCACTTAGAGCTTTCTTAACCCTCTCATTACTTCCTTCGTTGGCTGGTTTAGTAGGAAAAGTATAACCATTTTCAACAATGTCCTAGACATCATCTCCCAAAGTTCCTTCAATGAAAGCAATCATCCTTACTTTCCAGTAAGCAAAATTGGTTCCATCAAAGATTGGAGGTCTGGTCAAGTTACCAAATCTTTCATTTTTCTCGTCCATATTTGATTTTCAGAAAACAATTTCAGAAACACAGGATCTTTTTAAAAGCAGTTTACAAAGCTCTGATACCAATTGAAAAATGCGTTACTAAAGCCGTTTATGAAAATAAACTATTTAAGTAACTCCGAGTTATTTTTTGAAGAAACTCTTTTCTTAAATCAAAAAGCATTTATCACAAGATGTGTTTAATAAAATAGTATGTACGAGTTCTATTCAAGATTTAAGCAACAAGTTTAAAAAATAATTTAAACCAGTTCTAAACACAACACAACCAAGAATGAGATGAGAAAATGTAGAAGTCTTTTGTTCACAATTTTTACGTGGTAAAATCTCACCAATTGAGGAAACATCCACGACTCCCTCTACGGAGTAAAAAGAAAAATCCACTAAAACAAATATATGAGTTACAAACTATATAACTAACATGCAAACAACTCAGACCTATATAAGTTTAGTAATGTACCCTCTGGTGTCCTCAAACTTCTCTGCAGTTCTGATTGTAGATGTAGTTCTCCCAGTTTTTCAACGTTTGATTTGTTCCAGCACTTTACGTCGACTTATGTTCTCAAGATCTTATCACCAACACTTTTCGTGTTGTAGGGTGTAAGTGTTTGTGAAGGTGCTCTCTAACACATGCATGCACACACACACACTTATTAAGTACAAACAGTCCTAACAAATTACAGTTTACACTATATGCAGTGGTCTTTTCTTTTTCTTTCTTCTTAGAAAACTTTGAACCTTTTTGACCTTTCAAACTATCCCAGAATCCACGGATACCTTACTAGGAAGACAGACAAGGTCTTAATCAATCTCAGAATTTAAAACAAAAACTTTTTGAGATTGAAAACCTCCAAGTGAGATTCCAAACTAGGTCAAAGGTTTAGTTTACAAGAACAAGAAATAGAAAGCATTTTATTGTTGATTTCAAAGTAAGAAAATGTTTTAGAGAAAACAATCAACAATATATTTCTCAAGATGAGAAATAAAATGAAACTAAGTGTAATGTAACTTGAATAACTCAGATCTGAGATTTCTATGGAAACAGATACTAGATCTAAGTAAAAGTCTAAGTTGGAAACAAGATCTCACGAACATAAGGTTACAACAACAAAAATAACTCAACTCAAACTCTAAAACACTCAAGAACACTCAGGATGGTGTTTTTGGCTATGGTGTTTTGAAGAAGTGTTTGGGTTAGGTTTCAATAGGATTTGGACGAAGTTAGGGTTTCTAACTTTTTTCTCTCTCTGGTTTCTCTCTTCTATCTCTACTCTCTCTTCTCTCTTCTCTCTCAATACTTTGAGGAAATGAAATGGCAAAAATCTTCGAAGTCTGAGAGAAGGCCCCTTTTTATAGGGAGAGAGGAAGGTTCGAGATATCTAATACAAACCAAGGGCTGAGATTGAGTCAATTTCAATTGACTTGAATCTAAAGGCTCACACAAGGTGGTGATTAAACGAGCGTTGATTGGCTTAAAGAGTTACACGGGGATTCATCAAGGCAACATCCAGACCATTGATAAGAAATTATCCAAGGGCTGAAAACACACGTGACTAATGTCTCAGTAAAGAAACACAAATCTAACCAATCAGAGGCAGACAGGTGTTGGCCAGTTATGATATGTTAAACGCACGTCTAAACTAATTACAAAGACTACCCTGAAGTCTCTGCCGCTTTCGAATTCTACCCAAGGTAACTTTAGGCCATAAAATACAATAAGTCATATTAAGAGATTGACCCCAAAACTTTTTAAAACAAGTTTTAATTATTAAAAACATGATTTAAAAATGTTTAAAAAATCCCAAAAAATTATTAAAAATCAAACTTAGGGATTTAAACACACACAACACATGTACACACATACTTATGCAATATGATGTGCAAAAGATGAATTCTAAGTGTGTGAGTGTTGGCAATAGTCTCTTGATCATAACAAGAAAGAGAGATGAATAGGCAATCCAACTTCTGAGGCTCTTTGGTTTCTAGGTAGACACAATTTTGTCATAATTTCCAAACTAGATGAGCACTTATACAATATAGACTCAATTGAGTCAAAGGTATAAGGGCTTCATATATAAATTACCATCGTATTCTCAAACCGGGAGTCCCGCGGCTGCGCGGTCGATTCCTATGAGTCACATTGGTCCCGTACGAGGTGTTGGTGCCACGTACGGGGCCGTTCGGTGGCTATTTTGGGTTTTCACCCTCTAAAGCCACATTTTTTAAGCCTAAGTCTAGAAATATTAAAATTACCGTCGTATTCTCAAATCGGGAGTACCGTGGCTGCGCGGTCAGTTCCTACGAGTTACATTGGTCTCATGGGAGGCGTTGGTTAATTATACAAATTACCTTCGTATTCTCAAATCGAGACCCCCATGGCTGCGCAGTCAGTTCCTACGAATTACATTGGAACCGTGGGAGGTGTTGGTGCCACCCACGGGGCCCTTCGGGGGTTATTTCAGGTTTTCCCCCTCTAAAGCCATGTTTTTAAGCCTAAGTCTAGAAATAAGCAAATTACCGTCGTATTCTCAAACCGGGAGTCCCGCTGCTGCGCGGTCAGTTCCTACGAGTTACATTGGTCCCGTGGGAGGTGGTGGTACCACCCACGAGCCCGTTCGGGGGTTGTTTCGAGTTTTCACCATCTAAAGCCACGTTTTTAAGCCTAAGTCAAGAAAACTGCAAATTACCATCATATTCCCAAACTGGGAGTCCCGCAGCTGCGCGGTCAGTTCCTATAAGTTACATAGGTCCCGTGGGAGGTGTTGGTGCCACGCACGGGGCCGTTTGGGAGTCATTTCGAGTTTTCCCCCACTAAAGCCATGTTTTTAAGCCTAAGTCTAGAAATATGAAAAATTACCCGCGTCTTCTCAAACGGGGAGCTCTGCGACCGCGCGGTTAGTGCCTACGAGTTACATTGATCACGTGGGAGGTGTTGGTGCCACCCACGGGGCCGTTCGGGAGTTTTCTGGGTTTTCCCCACAAACGCCATGTTTTTAAGCCTATGTCTAGAAATATGCAAATTACCATCGTATTTTCAAATCAAGATCCCAACGGCTGCGCGTTCAGTTCCTACGAGTTACATTGGTCCTGTGAAAGGTGTTGGTGACACCCACGGGGTCGTACGGAGACTATTTCAATTTTTCACACACTAATGCCATGTTTTTAAGCCTAAGTCTAAAATTACGCAAATTACCGTCGTATTCTCAGACCGGGAGTCCCACGGCTGCATGGTCTGTTCCTACGAGTTACATTGGTCCCGTGGGAGGTGTTGGTGCCACCCACGGGGCCGTTCGGGGGTTGTTTCAGGCTTTCCCCCACTAATGCCATGTTTTTAAGCCAAAGTCTAGAAATATGCAAATTATCGTCGTATTCTCAAACCGGGAGCTTTGCGGTTGTGCGGTTAGTTCCTACGAGGTACATTGGACCCATGGGTGGTGTTGGTGCCAGCCACGGGGCCGTTCGGGGGCTGTTTCGGGTTTATACATACTAAAGCCATGTTTTTAAGCCTAAGTTTAGAAATATGCAAATTAACATCGTATTCTCAAACCGGGAGTCCCGCGGCTGCGCGGTGAGTTCCTAGGAGTCACATTAGTCCCGTGGGAGGTGTTGGTGCCACCCATGGGGCCGTTCGGGGGCTATTTCGGGTTTTCATCCACTAAAGCCATGTTTTTAAGCCTAAGTCTAGAAATATGCAAATTACCGTCGTATTCTCAAATCAGGAGTCCCGCGGCTGCAGGGTTAGTTCGTACGAGTTATATTGGTCCCGTGGGTGGTGTTGGTGCCACCCACGGGGCCGTTCGGGGCCTATTTCGGGTTTTCACCCACTAACTCTATGATTTTAAGTCTAAGTCTAGATATATGCTAATTACCATCGTATTCTCAAACTGGAAGTTCCGCGGCTGTGCGGTTAGATCCTACGAGTTACATTGGTTCCGTTGGTGGTGTTGGTGCTACCCACGGAGCCGTTCGGGGGCTGTTTCGGGTTTTCACCCACTAACACCATGTTTTTAAGCGTAAGTCTAGAATTATACAAATTACCCTCGTATTCTCAAATCGGGAGTCCCGCGGCTGCGCAGTCAACTCCTACGAGTTACATTGGTCCCGTGGGAGGTGTTGGTGACACCCACGGGGACGTACGGGGGCTGTTTCGGGTTTTCACCATCTAAAGGCATGTTTTTAAGACTAAGCCTAGAAATATTCATATTACCTTGGTATTCTCAAATCATCAGTTCCTACAAGTCACAATTGTCCCGTGGGAGGTGTAAGTGCCACCCATGGGCCCGTTCGGGGGTTATTTCAGGTTTTCCCCCTTTAAAGCCATGTTTTTCAGCCTAAGTCTAGAAATAAGCAAATTACCATCGTATTCTCAAATCAGGAGTCCCGCGGCTGCGCGGTCAGTTCCTACGAGTTACGTTGATCCCGTGGGAGGTGTTGGTGCCACCCTCGGGGTCGTTCGGGGGCTGTTTCGGATTTTCCCCCACTAAAGCCAAGTTTTTAAGCCTAAGTCTAGAACTATGTAAATTACCGTCGTATTCTCAAACCGGGAGTTCTGCGAATGCACGGTTAGTTCCTACGAGCTTAGGGTGGTGTTGGTGCCACCCACGGGACCATTCGAGGGCTGTTTCGGGTATTCACCCTCTAACGCCATGTCTTTAAGCCTAAGCCTAGAATTATGAAAATTTCATTTGTATTCTTAAATCGGGAGTCCCGCGGCCGCGTGGTCTGTTCCTATGAGTTACATTGGACCCGTCGGAGGTGTTGGTGCCACCCACGGGGCCGTTCGGGGGCTGTTTTGGGTTTTCACTCTCTAACGCCATGTTTTTAAGCCTAAGTCTATAAATATACAAATTACCGTCCTATTCCCAAATCGGGAGTCTCGCGGCTTCGCGGTCAGTTCCTACGAGTCACATTGGACCTGTGGGAGGCGTTGGTGCCTCCCACGGGGCCGTTCAGGGGCTGTTTCGGGTTTTCACACTCTAACGCCATGTTTTTAAGCCTAAGTCTAGAATTATGTAAATTACCTTCATATTCTAAAATTAGGAGTCCCGCGGCTGCGTGGTTTGTTCCTACCAGTTACATTGGTCCCGTGGGAGGTGTTAGTGACACCCATGGGGCCATCGGGGACTGTTTCGGGTTTTCACCCACTAACGCCATGTTTTCAAGAGTAACTGTAGAAATATTCAAATTACTATCATATTTTCAAACCGAGAGTCCCGGCGCTGCGCAGTCAGTTCCTACGAGTTACATTGGTCCCGTGGGAGGTGTTGGTGCCACCCACGGGGACGTTCGGGGGCTATTTTGGGTTTTCACCCTCTATCACCATGTTTTTAAGCCTAAGTCTATAAATATGCAAATTACAGTCATATTCCCAAAACGGGAGTCCCGCGGCCGCGTGGTCAGTTCCTACGAGTCACATTGGTCCCGTGGAAGGTGTTGGTGCCACCCATGGGGCCGTTCGGGAGCTGTTTCGGGTTTTCACCCACTAAAGCCATCTTTTTAAGCTTAAGTCTAAAAATATGCAAATTACCGTCGTATTATCGAACCGGGAGTTTCGCGACTGCGCGGTTAGTTCCTACGAGTTACATTGGTCCCATGGGAGTTGTTGGTTCCACTCACGGTGCCGTTCGGGGGATCTTTCGAGTTTTCACCCACTAACACCATGTTTTTAAGCGTAAGTCTAGAATTATACAAATTACCTTCATATTCTCAAATCGGGAGTCCTGCGGCTGCGCGATCAATGCCTACGAGTTACATTGGTCCTGTGGGAGGTGTTGGTGCCACCCACGGGGCCGTTCTTGGGCTGTTTCGAGTTTTCACCCGCTAACGCCCTGTTTTTAAGCCTAAGTCCAAAAATATGTAAATTACCATCGTATTCCCAAACCGGGAGACTCGCGCCTGTGCGATCAGTTCCTACGAGTTACATTAGTCCCGAGGGAGGTGTTGGTGCGACCCACGGGGCCGTTCGGGGGCTGTTTTGGGTTTTCACCCACTAACACCATGTTTTTAACCCTACGTCTAAAAATATTCAAATTACCTTCGTATTCTCAAACCGGCAGTCCCGCGACTGCGCGGTCAGTGCCTACGTGTTACATTGGTCTCGTGGGAGGTGTTGGTCCTACCCACGGGGCCGTTTAGGGGTTGTTTTGGGATTTCACATGCTAATGCCCTATTTTTAATCCTAAATCCAGAATATGTAAATTACGATCATATTCCCAAATCGGGAGTCCCGCGGCTGCGCGGTCAGTTCCTACGAGTTACATTGGTCCCATGGGAGGCGTTGGTTACACCCACTGGGCCGTTCGGGGTCTATTTTCGGTTTTCACCCTCTAAAGCCATGTTTTGAAGCCTAATTCTAGAAATTTTCAAATTATCGTCGTATTCTCAAACCGGGAGTCCCGCGGCTGCGCGATCAGTTCCTACCAGTCACATTGGTCCCGTGGGAGGTGTAAGTGCCACCTATGGGGCCGTTCGGGGGTTATTTCAGGTTTTCCCTCTCTAAAGCCATCTTTTTAAGCCTAAGCCTAGAAATATTCAAATTACCATTGTATTCTCAAACCGGGAGTCCTGCGGCTATGCGGTCAGTACCTATGAGTTACATTGGCCCCGTGGGAGGTGTTGGTGCCACCCATTGGTCCGTTCGGGGGATATTTCGAGTTTTCCCCCACTAAAGTCATGTTTTTAAGCCTAAGTCAAGAAATATGCAATTTACCATCGTATTCTCAAACCGGGAGTTCCACGGCTGCGCGATTAGTTCCTACGAGTTTAATTTATTCTATGGGTGGTATTGGTGCAACCCACGGGACCGTTTGGGGGTTGTTTTGGATTTTCATCCTCTAACGCCATGTTGTTAAGCCTAAGTCAAGAATTATGCAAATTTCCTTTGTATTCTTAAACCGGGTGTCCCGCGACTGCGTGGCATGCTCCTACGAGTTACAATGATCCTGTGGGAGGTGTTGGTGACACCCATGGGGTTGTACGGGGGCTGTTTCGGGTTTTCACCCACTAACGCCATATTTTTAAGCCTAACTCTAAAAATATTCAAATTACTGTCGTATTCTCAAATTGGGAGTCCTACGGCTACACGGTTAGTTCCTACGAGTTACATTGGTCCCGTGGGGGGTGTTGGTGCCACCCATGGGGGCGTTCGGGGGCTATTTTGGGTTTCCACCATCTAACGCCATGTTTTTAAACCTAAGTCTATAAATATGCAAAATATTGTCATATTCCCAAATCGAGAGTCCCGCGGCCGTGCGACCAGTTCCTACGAATCACTTTGGTCCCATGGGAGGTGTTGGTGCCACCTACGGGGCCGTTCAGGGGATGTTTTGGGTTTTTACCCACTAAAGCCATGTTTATAAGCCTAAGTCTAGAAATACGCAAATTACTCTCATATTCTCAAATCGGGAGTTCCGCGGCTGCAAGGTTAGTTCCTACAAGTTACATTGGTCCCGTGGGTGGTGTTGGTGCTACCCACGGGACCGTTTGGGGGCTGTTTCGGGTTTTTACCCGCTAACGCCATGTTTTTAAGCCCAAATCCAGAAATATTTAAATTACCATCGTATTCCCAAACCGGGAGTCCCGCGCCTGTGCGATCAGTTCCTACGAGTTACATTGGTCCCATCGGAGGTATTGGTTCCATCCACGGGACCGTTTGGGGGCTTTTTGAGATTTTCACCCACTAACGCCATGTTTTTAGCCCTATGTCTAGAAATATTCAAATTACCATTGTATTCTTAAATTGGAAGTCCCGCGGCTGCGCGGTCAGTTCCTACGTGTTACATTGGTCCCGTGGGAGGTGTTGGTGCCACCCACGGGGCCGTTCAGGGGCTATTTTGGGTTTCCGCCCGCTAACGCCATGTTTTTAAGACTAAATCCAGAAATATGTAAATTACCATCGTATTCCCAAACCAAAAGTCCCGCGACTGCGTGGTCAGTTCCTACGAGCATCGGTCCCGTGGGAGGCGTTGGTCCCACCCACGAGGCCGTTCAGTGGCTATTTCGAGTTTTCACCCTCTAAAGGCATGTTTTTAACCCTAAGTCTAGAAATATTCCAATTACCATCGTATTCTTAAATCAGGAGTCCCGCGGATGCGCGGTCAGTTCCTACCAATCACATTGGTCCCGTGGGAGGTGTAAGTGCCACCCATGGGGCCGTTTGGGGGTTATTTCAAGTTTTCCCCCTCTAAAGCCATGTTTTTAAGCCTAAGTCTAGAAATATTCAAATTACCATCGTATTCTCAAAACGGGAGTCCCGTGGCTGCGCGATCAGTTCCTACGAGTTTAATTGGTCCCGTGGGTGGTGTTGGTGCCACCCACGGGACCGTTCGGGGGCAATTTCGGGTTTTCACCCTTTAACTCACTATTTTTAAGCCTAAGTCTAGAATTATACAAATTTCCTTTGTATTCTTAAACCGAGAGTCCAGCGGTTGCGTGGTCTGCTCCTACGAGTTGCATTGGTCCCGTGGAAGGTGTTGGTGACACACCCGAGGCCGTAGGGGGGCTGTATCGAGTTTTCACCCACTAATGCTATATTTTTAAGCCAAACTCTAGATATATTCAAATTACCATCGTATTCTCAAACCGGGAGTCCCGGGGCTGCGCGGTCACTTCCTACACGTTGCATTGGTCGAGTGGGAGGTGTTAGTGCCACCCATGGGGCCGTTCGGGGGCTATTTTGGGTTTTCACCCTCTAACCATGTTTTTAAACCTAAGTCTATAAATATGCAAAATACCATCATATTCCCAAACGAAGAGTCCCACGGCTGCGCGGTCAGTTCTTGCGAGTCACATTGGTCCCGTGGGAGGTGTTGGTGCCACCCACGGGGCCATTCGGGGGCCGTTTTGGGTTTTCACCCACTAAAGCCATGTTTTTAAGCCTAAATCTAGAAATATGCAAATTATCATCGTATTCTCAAACCGGGAGTCGAGCGGCTGCGCGGTTAGTTCCTACGAGTTACATTGGTCCCATGGGTGGTGTTCGTGCCACCCACGGGGCCGTTCAGGGCCTGTTTCGGGTTTTCACCCACTAACGCCATGATTTTAAGCCTAAGTCAAGAAATATGAAAATTACCATCGTATTCTCAAACTGGGAGTTCTGCGGCTGCTGGTTAGTTCCTACGAGTTACATTGGTCTCGTGGGTGGTGTTGGTGCTAGCCACGGGGCCATTCGGGGGATGTTTTGGGTTTTCACCCAACTAACGCCATGTTTTAAAGACTAAGTCTCGAATTATACAAATTACCTTCGTACTCTCTGACCAGGAGTCCCGCGGCTGTGCGGTCAGTTGCTACGAGTTATATTTGTCCCGCAGGAGATGTTAGTGACACCCACGGGGCCGTACGGGGACTGTTTTAGGTTTTCACCCCTTAACACCATTTTTTAAGCCTAAGTCTAGAATTATGCACATTATGGTCGTATTCTAGAACTGGGAGTGCCGCGGCTACGTGGTCTGTTCCTACGAGTTACATTGGGACCATGGGAGGTGTTGGTGCCACCCACGGGGCCGTTCAGGGGTTGTTTTGGGTTTTGCCCCTCTATGGCCATTCTTTTAACCATAAGTCTAGAAATATGCAAATTACCGTGATATTCTCAAAATGGGAGATTCGCAGCTGCGCGGTTAGTTCCTAGGAGTTACATTGGTCCCGTGGGTGGTGTTGGTGCCACCCGCGGGGCCTTTCGGGGGCTGTTTTGTGTTCTCACCCACTAAAGCCATGTTTTTAAGCCTAAGTCTAGAAATATGCAAATTACCATCGTATTCTCAAATCGGGAGTTCCGCGGCTACGCGGTTAGTTCCTACGAGTTACATTGGTCCCATGGGTGGTGTTGGTGCCACCCACAGGGCCGTTCGGTGGCTGTTCTTTGTTTTCACACTATAACGCCATGTTTTTAAGCCTAAATCTAGAATTATGCAAATTACCTTCGTATTCTCAAACCGTGAGTCCCGCAGCTGCGTGGTCAGTTCGTACAACTTACATTGGTCCCGTGGGAGGTGTTGGTGCCACCTACGGGACCGTTCGGGGGCTGTTTTAGGTTTTCACCCTCTAAATCCATGTTTTTAACCCTAAGTCTAGAAATATGCAAATTGCTATCGTATTTTAAAACTTGAAGTCCCGCGGCTGCGCGGTCAGTTCCTATGAGTCACCTTAGTCCCGTGGGAGTTATTGGTGCCACCCACGGGGCCGTTCGGGGGCTATTTTGGGTTTTCATCCACTAAAGCCATGTTTTTAAGTCTAAGTCATGAAAAATGCAAATTACCATCGTATTCCCAAATCGGGAGTCCCACGGCTACGCGGTCAGTTCCTACGAGTTACATTGGCCCCGTGGAACGTGTTGGTGCCACCCATGGGGCCGTTCGGGGGTGTTTCAGGTTTTCACCCACTAAAGCCATGTTTTTAAGCCTAAGTCTAGAAATAGGCAAATTACCATCGTATTATCAAACCGGGAGTCCCGCAGCTGCGGGGTTAGTCGTACGAATTACATTGGTCCCGTGGGTGGTGTTGGTGCCACCCACGGGGCCGTTCGGTCCCTGTTTCGGGTTTTCACCCACTAACGCCATGATTTTAAGCCTACGCCTAGAAATCTGAAAATTACCATCGTATTCTCAAACCGAGAGTTCCGCAGTTGCACGGTTAGTTCCTACGAGTTACATTGGTCCCGTGGGTGGTGTTGGTTCTAGCCACGGGGCCGTTTAGGGATTGTTTTGGGATTTCACACCCTAATGCCCTATTTTTAATCCTAAATCCAGAAATATGTAAATTACGATCATATTCCCAAATCGGGAGTCCCGCGGCTGCGCGGTCAGTTCCTACGAGTTACATTGATCCCATGGGAGGCGTTGGTTACACCCACTGGGCCGTTCGGGGTCTATTTTCGGTTTTCACCCTCTAAAGCCATGTTTCGAAGCCTAATTCTAGAAATTTTCAAATTACCGTCGTATTCTCAAACCGGGAGTCCCGCGGCTGCGCGATCAGTTCCTACCAGTCACATTGGTCCCGTGGGAGGTGTAAGTGCCACCTATGGGGCCGTTCGGGGGTTATTTCAGGTTTTCCCTCTCTAAAGCCATCTTTTTAAGCCTAAGCCTAGAAATATTCAAATTACCATTGTATTCTCAAACCGGGAGTCCTGCGGCTACGCGGTCAGTACCTACGAGTTACATTGGCCCCGTGGGTGGTGTTGGTGCCACCCGCGGGGCCTTTCGGGGGCTGTTTTGTGTTCTCACCCACTAAAGCCATGTTTTTAAGCCTAAGTCTAGAAATATGCAAATTACCATCGTATTCTCAAATCGGGAGTTCCGCGGCTACGCGGTTAGTTCCTACGAGTTACATTGGTCCCATGGGTGGTGTTGGTGCCACCCACAGGGCCGTTCGGTGGTTGTTCTTTGTTTTCACACTATAACGCCATGTTTTTAAGCCTAAATCTAGAATTATGCAAATTACCTTCGTATTCTCAAACCGTGAGTCCCGCAGCTGCGTGGTCAGTTCGTACAACTTACATTGGTCCCGTGGGAGGTGTTGGTGCCACCTACGGGACCGTTCGGGGGCTGTTTTAGGTTTTCACCCTCTAAATCCATGTTTTTAACCCTAAGTCTAGAAATATGCAAATTGCTATCGTATTTTAAAACTTGAAGTCCCGCGGCTGCGCGGTCAGTTCCTATGAGTCACCTTAGTCCCGTGGGAGTTGTTGGTGCCACCCACGGGGCCGTTCGGGGGCTATTTTGGGTTTTCATCCACTAAAGCCATGTTTTTAAGTCTAAGTCATGAAAAATGAAAATTACCATCGTATTCCCAAATCGGGAGTCCCACGGCTACGCGGTCAGTTCCTACGAGTTACATTGGCCCCGTGGAACGTGTTGGTGCCACCCATGGGGCCGTTCGGGGGTGTTTCAGGTTTTCACCCACTAAAGCCATGTTTTTAAGCCTAAGTCTAGAAATAGGCAAATTACCATCGTATTATCAAACCGGGAGTCCCGCAGCTGCGGGGTTAGTCGTACGAATTACATTGGTCCCGTGGGTGGTGTTGGTGCCACCCACGGGGCCGTTCGGTCCCTGTTTCGGGTTTTCACCCACTAACGCCATGATTTTAAGCCTACGCCTAGAAATCTGAAAATTACCATCGTATTCTCAAACCGAGAGTTCCGCAGTTGCACGGTTAGTTCCTACGAGTTACATTGGTCCCGTGGGTGGTGTTGGTTCTAGCCACGGGGCCGTTTAGGGATTGTTTTGGGATTTCACACCCTAATGCCCTATTTTTAATCCTAAATCCAGAAATATGTAAATTACGATCATATTCCCAAATCGGGAGTCCCGCGGCTGCGCGGTCAGTTCCTACGAGTTACATTGATCCCATGGGAGGCGTTGGTTACACCCACTGGGCCGTTCGGGGTCTATTTTCGGTTTTCACCCTCTAAAGCCATGTTTCGAAGCCTAATTCTAGAAATTTTCAAATTACCGTCATATTCTCAAACCGGGAGTCCCGCGGCTGCGCGATCAGTTCCTACCAGTCACATTGGTCCCGTGGGAGGTGTAAGTGCCACCTATGGGGCCGTTCGGGGGTTATTTCAGGTTTTCCCTCTCTAAAGCCATCTTTTTAAGCCTAAGCCTAGAAATATTCAAATTACCATTGTATTCTCAAACCGGGAGTCCTGCGGCTACGCGGTCAGTACCTACGAGTTACATTGGCCCCGTGGGTGGTGTTGGTGCCACCCGCGGGGCCTTTCGGGGGCTGTTTTGTGTTCTCACCCACTAAAGCCATGTTTTTAAGCCTAAGTCTAGAAATATGCAAATTACCATCGTATTCTCAAATCGGGAGTTCCGCGGCTACGCGGTTAGTTCCTACGAGTTACATTGGTCCCATGGGTGGTGTTGGTGCCACCCATAGGGCCGTTCGGTGGCTGTTCTTTGTTTTCACACTATAACGCCATGTTTTTAAGCCTAAATCTAGAATTATGCAAATTACCTTCGTATTCTCAAACCGTGAGTCCCGCAGCTGCGTGGTCAGTTCGTACAACTTACATTGGTCCCGTGGGAGGTGTTGGTGCCACCTACGGGACCGTTCGGGGGCTGTTTTAGGTTTTCACCCTCTAAATCCATGTTTTTAACCCTAAGTCTAGAAATATGCAAATTGCTATCGTATTTTAAAACTTGAAGTCCCGCGGCTGCGCGGTCAGTTCCTATGAGTCACCTTAGTCCCGTGGGAGTTGTTGGTGCCACCCACGGGGCCGTTCGGGGGCTATTTTGGGTTTTCATCCACTAAAGCCATGTTTTTAAGTCTAAGTCATGAAAAATGCAAATTACCATCGTATTCCCAAATCGGGAGTCCCACGGCTACGCGGTCAGTTCCTACGAGTTACATTGGCCCCGTGGAACGTGTTGGTGCCACCCATGGGGCCGTTCGGGGGTGTTTCAGGTTTTCACCCACTAAAGCCATGTTTTTAAGCCTAAGTCTAGAAATAGGCAAATTACCATCGTATTATCAAACCGGGAGTCCCGCAGCTGCGGGGTTAGTCGTACGAATTACATTGGTCCCGTGGGTGGTGTTGGTGCCACCCACGGGGCCGTTCGGTCCCTGTTTCGGGTTTTCACCCACTAACGCCATGATTTTAAGCCTACGCCTAGAAATCTGAAAATTACCATCGTATTCTCAAACCGAGAGTTCCGCAGTTGCACGGTTAGTTCCTACGAGTTACATTGGTCCCGTGGGTGGTGTTGGTTCTAGCCACGGGGCCGTTTAGGGATTGTTTTGGGATTTCACACCCTAATGCCCTATTTTTAATCCTAAATCTAGAAATATGTAAATTACGATCATATTCCCAAATCGGGAGTCCCGCGGCTGCGCGGTCAGTTCCTACGAGTTACATTGATCCCATGGGAGGCGTTGGTTACACCCACTGGGCCGTTCGGGGTCTATTTTCGGTTTTCACCCTCTAAAGCCATGTTTCGAAGCCTAATTCTAGAAATTTTCAAATTACCGTCGTATTCTCAAACCGGGAGTCCCGCGGCTGCGCGATCAGTTCCTACCAGTCACATTGGTCCCGTGGGAGGTGTAAGTGCCACCTATGGGGCCGTTCGGGGGTTATTTCAGGTTTTCCCTCTCTAAAGCCATCTTTTTAAGCCTAAGCCTAGAAATATTCAAATTACCATTGTATTCTCAAACCGGGAGTCCTGCGGCTACGCGGTCAGTACCTACGAGTTACATTGGCCCCGTGGGAGGTGTTGGTGCCACCCATTGGGCCGTTCGGGGGATATTTCGAGTTTTCCCCCACTAAAGTCATGTTTTTAAGCCTAAGTCAAGAAATATGCAATTTACCATCGTATTCTCAAACCGGGAGTTCCACGGCTGTGCGATTAGTTCCTACGAGTTTAATTTATTCTATGGGTGGTATTGGTGCCACCCACGGGACCGTTTGGGGGCTGTTTTGGATTTTCATCCTCTAACGCCATGTTGTTAAGCCTAAGTCAAGAATTATGAAAATTTACTTTTTATTCTTAAATCGGGTGTCCCGCGACTGCGTGGCATGCTCCTACGAGTTACAATGATCCTGTGGGAGGTGTTGGTGACACCCATGGGGTTGTACGGGGGCTGTTTCGGGTTTTCACCCACTAACGCCATATTTTTAAGCCTAACTCTAAAAATATTCAAATTACCGTCGTATTCTCAAATTGGGAGTCCTGCGGCTACACGGTTAGTTCCTATGAGTTACATTGGTCCCGTGGGGGGTGTTGGTGCCACCCATGGGGGCGTTCGGGGGCTATTTTGGGTTTCCACCATCTAACGCCATGTTTTTAAACCTAAGTCTATAAATATGCAAAATACTGTCATATTCCCAAATCGAGAGTCCCGCGGCCGTGCGACCAGTTCCTAGGAATCACTTTGGTTCCATGGGAGGTGTTGGTGCCACCCACGGGGCCGTTCAGGGGATGTTTTGGGTTTTTACCCACTAAAGCCATGTTTATAAGCCTAAGTCTAGAAATACGCAAATTACTCTCATATTCTCAAATCGGGAGTTCCGCGGCTGCACGGTTAGTTCCTACAAGTTACATTGGTCCCGTGGGTGGTGTTGGTGCTACCCACGGGACCGTTTGGGGGTTGTTTCGGGTTTTTACCCGCTAACGCCATGTTTTTAAGCTCAAGTCCAGAAATATTTAAATTACCATCGTATTCCCAAACCGGGAGTCCCGCGCCTGTGCGATCAGTTCCTACGAGTTACATTGGTCCCATCGGAGGTGTTGGTTCCATCCACGGGACCGTTTGGGGGCTTTTTCAGATTTTCACCCACTAACGCCATATTTTTAGCCCTATGTCTAGAAATATTCAAATTACCATTGTATTCTTAAATTGGAAGTCCCGCGGCTGCGCGGTCAGTTCCTACGTGTTACATTGGTCCCGTGGGAGGTGTTGGTGCCACCCACGGGGCCGTTCAGGGGCTATTTTGGGTTTTCGCCCGCTACCGCCATGTTTTTAAGACTAAATCCAGAAATATGTAAATTACCATCGTATTCCCAAACCAAAAGTCCCGCGGCTGCGTGGTCAGTTCCTACGAGCATCGGTCCCGTGGGAGGCGTTGGTCCCACCCACGAGGCCGTTCAGGGGCTATTTCGAGTTTTCACCCTCTAAAGGCATGTTTTTAACCCTAAGTCTAGAAATATTCCAATTACCATCGTATTCTTAAATCAGGAGTCCCGCGGATGCGCGGTCAGTTCCTACCAATCACATTGGTCCCGTGGGAGGTGTAAGTTCCACCCATGGGGCCGTTTAGGGGTTATTTCATGTTTTCCCCCTCTAAAGGCATGTTTTTAAGCCTAAGTCTAGAAATATTCAAATTACAATCGTATTCTCAAACCAGGAGTCCCGCGGCTGCGCGATCAGTTCCTACGAGTTTAATTGGTCCCGTGGGTGGTGTTGGTGCCACCCACGGGACCGTTCGGGGGCTATTTCGGGTTTTCACCCTTTAACTCCCTGTTTTTAAGCCTAAGTCTAGAATTATACAAATTTCCTTTGTATTCTTAAACCGAGAGTCCAGCGGTTGCGTGGTCTGCTCCTACGAGTTGCATTGGTCCCGTGGAAGGTGTTGGTGACACACCCGAGGCCGTAGGGGGGATGTATCGAGTTTTCACCCACTAATGCTATATTTTTAAGCCAAACTCTAGATATATTCAAATTACCATCGTATTCTCAAACCGGGAGTCCCGGGGCTGCGCGGTCACTTCCTACACGTTGCATTGGTCGCGTGGGAGGTGTTGGTGCCACCCATGGGGCCGTTCGGGGGCTATTTTGGGTTTTCACCCTCTAACCCATGTTTTTAAGCCTAAGTCTATAAATATGCAAAATACCATCATATTCCCAAACGAAGAGTCCCACGGCTGCGCGGTCAGTTCTTGCGAGTCACATTGGTCCCGTGGGAGGTGTTGGTGCCACCCACGGGGCCATTCGGGGGCCGTTTTGGGTTTTCACCCACTAAAGCCATGTTTTTAAGCCTAAATCTAGAAATATGCAAATTATCATCGTATTCTCAAACCGGGAGTCCAGCGGCTGCGCGGTTAGTTCCTACGAGTTACATTGGTCCCGTGGGTGGTGTTCGTGTCACCCACAGGGCCGTTCAGGGCCTGATTCGGGTTTTCACCCACTAACGCCATGATTTTAAGCCTAAGTCAAGAAATATGAAAATTACCATCGTATTCTCAAACTGGGAGTTCTGCGGCTGCAGGTTAGTTCCTACGAGTTACATTGGTCTCGTGGGTGGTGTTGGTGCTAGCCACGGGGCCATTCGGGGGATGTTTCGGGTTTTCATCCAACTAACGCCATGTTTTTAAGACTAAGTCTCGAATTATACAAATTACCTTCGTACTCTCAGACCAGGAGTCCCGCGTCTGTGCGGTCAGTTCCTACGAGTTACATTTGTCCCGCAGGAGATGTTAGTGACACCCACGGGGCCGTACGGGGACTGTTTTAGGTTTTCACCCCTTAACACCATTTTTTAAGCCTAAGTCTAGAATTATGCACATTATGGTCGTATTCTAGAACTGGGAGTGCCGCGGCTACGTGGTCTGTTCCTACGAGTTACATTGGGACCATGGGAGGTGTTGGTGCCACCCACGGGGCCATTCAGCGGTTGTTTTGGGTTTTGCCTCTCTATGGCCATGCTTTTAACCCTAAGTCTAGAAATATGCAAATTACCATCATATTCTCAAAATGGGAGATTCGCAGCTGCGCGGTTAGTTCCTAGGAGTTACATTGGTCCCGTAGGTGGTGTTGGTGCCACCCACGGGGCCGTTCGGGGGTTGTTTTGTGTTTTCACCCACTAAAGCCATGTTTTTAAGCCTAAGTCTAGAAATATGCAAATTACCATCGTATTCTCAAATCGGGAGTTCCGCGGCTACGCGGTTAGTTCCTACGAGTTACATTGGTCCCATGGGTGGTGTTGGTGCCACCCACAGGGCCGTTCGGTGGCTGTTCTTTGTTTTCACACTATAACACCATATTTTTAAGCCTAAATCTAGAATTATGCAAATTACCTTCGTATTCTCAAACCGTGAGTCCCGCGGCTGCGTGGTCAGTTCGTACAACTTACATTGGTCCCGTGCGAGGTGTTGGTGCCACCTACGGGACCGTTCGGCGGCTGTTTTAGGTTTTCACCCTCTAAATCCATGTTTTTAACCCTAAGTCTAGAAATATACAAATTGCTATCGTATTTTAAAACTTGAAGTCCCGCGGCTGCGCGGTCAGTTCCTATGAGTCACCTTAGTCCCGTGGGAGGTGTTGGTGCCACCCACGGGGCCGTTCGGGGGCTATTTTGGGTTTTCATCCACTAAAGCCATGTTTTTAAGTCTAAGTCATGAAAAATGCAAATTACCATCGTATTCCCAAATCGGGAGTCCCACGGCTACGCGGTCAGTTCCTACGAGTTACATTGGCCCCGTGGAACGTGTTGGTGCCACCCATGGGGCCGTTCGGGGGCTGTTTCAGGTTTTCACCCACTAAAGCCATGTTTTTAAGCCTAAGTCTAGAAATAGGCAAATTACCATCTTATTATCAAATCGGGAGTCCCGCAGCTGCGGGGTTAGTCGTACGAATTACATTGGTCCCGTGGGTGGTGTTGGTGCCACCCACGGGGCCGTTCGGTCCCTGTTTCGGGTTTTCACCCACTAACGCCATGATTTTAAGCCTACGCCTAGAAATCTGAAAATTACCATCGTATTCTCAAACCGAGAGTTCCGCAGTTGCACGGTTAGTTCCTACGAGTTACATTGGTCCCGTGGGTGGTGTTGGTTCTAGCCACGGGGCCGTTCGAGGTTATTTCGGGTTTTCACCCAACTAACGCCATGTTTTTAATCCTAAGCCCCGAATTATACATATTACCTTCGTATTCTTAAACCGGGAGTCCCGTGGCTCCGCGGTCAGTTCCTATGAGTTACATTTGACCCGGGGGAGATGTTGGTGACACCCACGGGGTCGTACGGGGATTGTTTCGGGTTTTCACCCACTAACACCAGGTTTTTAAGCCTAAGTCTATGATTATGCAAATTACCATCGTATTCTAGAATCGGGAGTCCCGCGGCTGCGCAGTCAGTTCCTACCTGTTACATTGGTACCGTGGGATGTGTTGGTGCCACCCAAGGGGCCGTTCGATGGTTGTTTTCGGGTTTCGCCCCTCTATGGCCATGTTTTTAACCCTAAGTCTAGAAATATGCAAATTACCATCATATTCTCAAACCGGGAGCTTCGCGGTTGCGCAGTTAGTTCCTACGTGTTACATTGGTCCCGTGGGTGGTGTTGGTGCCACCCACAGGGCCGTTCGGGCCTGTTTCATATTTTCACCCACTAAAGCCATGTTTTAAGCCTAAGTCTAGAGATATGCAAATTACCATAGTATTCTCAAACTGGGAGTTCAACGGCTGCGCGGTTGGTTCCTACGAGTTACATTGGTCCCGTGGGTGGTGATGGTGCCACCTACAGGGCCGTTCGGGGGCTTTTTCGGGTTTTCACCCAGTAACGCCATGTTTTTAAACCTAAATCTAGAATTACACAAATTACCATCGTATTCCCAAAGCGGGAGTCCCGCGGCTGCGCGGTCAGTTCCTATGAGTCACATTAGTCCCGTGGAAGGTGTTGGTGCCACCCACGGGGCCGTTCGAGGGCTGTTTCGGGTTTTCACCCTCTAAAGCCATGTTTTTAAGTCTAAGTCAAGAAAAATGTAAATTACCATCGTATACCCAAACCGGGAGTCCCGCGGCTGCGCGGTCAGTTCCTACGAGTTACATTGGTCCCGTGGGAGGTGTTTGTGCCACCCATGGGGCCGTTCGGGGCAGTTTCGGGTTTTCTCCCACTAAAGCCATGTTTTTAAGCCTAAGTCTACAAATATGCAAACTACCGTCGTATTCTCAAACCGGAAGTCCCGCGGCTGCGGGGTTAGTTCGTACGAGTTACATTGGTCCCGTGGGTGGTGTTGGGCCACCCACGGGGACATTCGGGGTCTGTTTCTGATTTTCACCCTCTAAAGCCGGGAGTCCCGTGGCTACATGATCAGTTCCTATCAGTTACATTGGTCCCGTGGGAGGCATTAGTGCCACCCACGGGGCTGTTTGGGGGCTATTTCGAGTTTTCACACTCTAAAGGCATGTTTTTAAGCCTAAGTCTAGAAATATTGAAATTACCATCGTATTCTCAAACCGGCAGTCTCGCGGTTGCGCGGTGAGTTCGGGGGTTATTTCAGGTTTTCCCCCTCCAAGGCCATGTCTTTAAGCCTAAATCTAGAAATATGAAAATTATCGTCGTATTCTCAAACTGGTAGTCTCACGGCTGCGTGGTCAATTCCTACGAGTTACATTGGTCCCGTGGGAGGTGTTGGTGCCACCCACGGGGCCGTTCGGGGGTCGTTTCGGGTTTTTCACCTCTAAGGCCATGTTTTTAAGCCTAAGTCAAGAAATTTGCAAATCACCATCGTATTCTCAAACCGGGAGTCCCGCGGCTGCGCGGTCAGTTGTAACGAGTTACATTGGTCCCGAGGGAGGTGTTGGTGCCACCCACGGGGACGTTCTGCAGTCATTCAAGTTTTCCCCCCCTAACGCCATGTTTTTAAGACTAAGTCTAGAAATATGCAAATTACTGTCATATTCTCAAACTGGGAGCTCCGCGGTTGCGCGGTTAGTTCCAATGAGTTACATTGGTCCCGTGGGTGGTGTTGGTGCCACCCACTGGGCCGTTCAGGGGCTGTTTCGAGTTTTCTCCCGCTAAAGCCATGTTTTTAAGCCTAAGTCTAGAAAGAGGCAAATTATCATCGTATTCTGAAATCGAGGGTCCCGGGGCTGCGCGGGGAGTTCCTACAAGTTACATTGTTCCCGTCGGAGGTGTTGGTGCCACCCACGAGGCCGTTCGGTGGCTGTTTTGGGTTTTCACCCTCTAACGCCATGTTTTTAAGCGTATGTCTATAAATATGCAAATTACCATCAAATTCCCAACTCGGGAGTCCCGTGGCTGCGCGGTCAGTTCCTACGAGTCACATTGGTTTCGTGGGAGGTGTTGGCACCACCAACGGGGCCGTTCGGGGGCTATTTCGAGTTTTTATCCACTAAAGCCACGTTTTTAAGCCTAAGTCTAGAAATATGGAAATTACCATCGTAATCTCAAACTGGGAGTTCTGTGGCTGTGCGGTTAATTCCTACGAGTTACATTGGCCCCGTGGGTGGTGTTGGTGCTACCCACGGGGCTGTTCGGGGGCTCTTTCATGTTTTAAGCCACTAACGCCATGTTTTAAGCCTATGTCTAGAATTATAGAAATTACCTTCGTATTCTCAAACTGGGAGTCCCACGGCTGCGCTGTCAATTCCTATAAGTAACATTGGTTCCGTGGGAGGTGTTGGTGACACCCACCGGGCCGTACGGGGGTTATTTCGAGTTTTCACCCACTAACACCACATTTTTAAGCCTAAGTCTAGAATTATGCAAATTACCATCGTATTCTCAAATCGGGAGTCACGCGACAGTGTGGTCCGTTCCTACGAGTTACATTGGTCCCGTGGGAGGTGTTGGTGCCACCCACGGGGATTGTTCGGGGGTTGTTTCGGGTTTTGCCCCTCTAAGGCCATGTTTTTAACCTCAAGTCTAGAAATATGAAAATTACAGTCATATTCTCAAACCGTGAGTCCCTCGACTGCGCGATCAGTTCCTATGACTCAGATTGGTCCCGTGGGAGGTGTTGTTTCCACCCATAGGGCGTTCGGGGGCTATTTCGGGTTTTCACCCTCTAAAGCCAAGTTTTTAAGCCTAAGTCAAGAAAAATGCAAATTACCATCATATTCGGTAAATGGGAGTCCCGCGGCTGCGCGGTCAGTTCCTACGAGTTACATTGGTCCCGTGGGAGGTGTTGGTGCCACCCACAGGGCCGTTCGGGAGTCGTTTCGGGTTTTCCCCCACTAACGCCATGTTTTTAAGCCTAAGTCTAGAGATATACAAATTATCGTCGTATTCTCAAATTGGGAGCTCCGTGGCTGCGCGGTTGGTTCCAACGAGTTACATTGGTCCCGAGGGTGGTGTTGGTGGCACCCATGGGGACGATCGGGGAATGTTTCGAGTTTTTACCCACTAAAGCCATGTTTATAAGCCTAAGTCTATAAATATGCACATTACCATCGTATTCTCAAACCGGGAGTGCCGCGGCTGCGCGGTTAGTTCCGACGAGTTACATTGGTCCCGTGGGTGGTGTTGGTGCCACCCACGGGGCCGTTCGGGGGCTGTTTCGGGTTTTCACCCTCTAACGCCATGTTTTTAAGCCTAATTCTAGACTTATGCAAATTACCTTTGTATTCTCAAACCGGATGTCTCGCGGCTGCGTGATCTATTCCTACGAGTTACATTGGTCCCGTGGGAGGTGTTGGCGACACCCACGGGGCCGTTTGGGGACTGTTTAGGATTTTCACCCTCTATCGCCATGTTTTAAGCCTAAGTCTATAAATATACAAATTACCATCTATTCCCAAACCGGTAGTCCCGCGGCTACGCGGTCAGTTCAGACGAGACACATTGGTCCCGTGGGAGGCGTTGGTGCCACCCACGACGCCGTTCGGGGGCTATTTTAGGTTTTCACTATCCAAAAGCATGTTTTTAAGCCTAAGTTTAGAAATATTCAAATTACCATCGTATTCTCAAACCGGGATTCCTGCGGCTGCGCGGTCAGTTCCTACCAGTCACATTGGTCCCGTGGGAGGTGTAAGTGCCACCCACGGGGCCGTTCGGGGGTTATTTCAGGTTTTCCCCCTCTAAAGCCATGTTTTTAAGCTTAAGTCTAGAAATAGGTAAATTATCATCGTATTCTCAAACTAGGAGTTTCGGGGCTGCGCGGTTTGTTCCTACGAGTTTAATTGGTCCCGTGGGTGGTGTTGGTACCACCCACGAGGCCGTTCGGGGGCCGTTTTGGGTTTTCACCCTCTAACGCCGTATTTTTAAGCCTAAGTCTAGAATTATCGAATTTCCTTCGTATGCTCAAACTGGGAGTCCCACGGCTGCGTGGTCTGTTCCAACGAGTTACATTGGTCCCATGGGAGGTGTTAGGCCTCCTACAGGGCCGTTCGGGGTTTATTTTGGGTTTTCACCCTCTATCGCCGTGTTCTTAAGCCTAAGTCTAGAACTATTCAAATTACCGTTGTATTCTCAAACCGGGATTCCCGTGGCTACGCGGTCAGTTCCTACTAATCACATCTGTCCCGTGGGAGCTGTAAGTGCCACCCACGAGGCCGTTCGGGGGTTATTTCAGGTTTCCCCCTCTAAAGCCATGTTTTTAATCCTAAGTCTAGAAATATGCATATTCCAGTCGTATTCTCAAACCGTGAGCCCCGCGGCCACGCGGTCACTTCCTACGAGTTACATTGGTCCCGTGGGAGGTGTTGGTGCCACCCACGGTATCGTTCGAGGGCTATTTCGGGTTTTCCACCACGAAAGCCATGTTTTTGAGCCTAAGTCTATAAATATGATAAAAACCATCGTATTTCCAAAACGGGAGTCCCGCGGCTGCGGGTTAGTTCCTACGAGTTACATTGGTCCCGTGGGTGGTGTTGGTGCTACCCACTGGGCCATTTGGGTTTTCACCCACTAACGCCATGTTTTTAAGCCCTAAACTAGAATTATACAAATTACCTTCGTATTCTCAAACCGGGAGTCCCACAACTGCGCGGTCAGTTCCTACAAGTTACATTGCTCCCGTGGGAGGTGTTGGTGACACCCACGGGATCGTACGGGGGTTGTTTCCAGGTTTCACCACTAACACAATGTTTTTAAGCCTAAGTCCAGAATTATGCAAATTACCGTCGTATTCTCAAACCGAGAGTCCCACGATTGCGTGGTTTGTTCCTACGAGTTACATTGGTCCCGTGGGAGGTGTTGGTGCCACCCACGGGGCCGTTGGGGGGTGATTTTGGGTTTTTCCCCTCTAACGCCATGTTTTTAAGCCTAAGTCAAGAAATATGCAAATTATCGTCATATTCTCAAACTGAGAGTCCCGCGACTACGTGGTCAGTTCCAACGAGTTACATTGGTCCCGTGGGAGGTGTTGGTGCCACCCACGGGGCCGTTCAGGAGTCGTTTTGGGTTTTCCCCCATAAACGCCATGTTTTTAAGCCCAAGTCTACAAATATGAAAATTAACGTCATATTCTCAAATCGGGAGCTCCGCGGTTGCGCGGTTAGTCCCTACGAGTTACATTGGTCCCGTGGGTGGTGTTGGTGCCACCCACAGGGCCGTTCAGCGGCTGTTTCGGGTTTTCACCCACTAAAGCCATGTTTTTAAGCCTAAGTCTAGAAATATGAAAATTACCATCGTATTCTTAAATCGAGAGTTCCACCGTTGCGCGATTAGTTTCTAGGAGTTACATTGGTCCCGGGGGAGGTGTTGGTGCCACCTAAGGGGCCGTTCGGGGGTTGTATCGCCATGTTTTTAAGCCTAAGTCTATAAATATTAAAATTATCATCGTATTCCCAAACTGGGAGTCCAGCGGCTACCCGGTCAGTTCCTACGAGTCACATTGGTCCTGTGGGAGGTTTGGTGCCACCCATGGGGCCGTTTGAGGGTTGTTTCGTGTTTTCACCCCCTAAAGCCATGTTTTTAAGCCTAAGTCTAGAAATATGAACATTACCATCGTATTCTCAAGCCGGGAGTTCCGCGGTTGTGCGGTTAGTTCCTACGAGTTACTTTGGTCCCATGGGAGGTGTTGGTGCCACCCACGGGACTGTTCGGGGGCTGTTTCGGGTTTTCACCCACTGACGCTATGTTTTTAACCCTACGTCTAGAAATATTCAAATTACCGTCGTATTCTCAAACCGGGAGTCTCGTGGCTGCGCGGTTTGTTCCTACGAGTAGCATTGGTCCCGTGGGAGGTGTTGGTTCCACCCACGGGGCCGTTCAGGGGCTTTTTCGAGTTTTCACCCTCTAACGCCATATTTTTAAGCCTAAGTCCAAAAATATGTAAATTACCATCATATTCCCAAACCGGGAGTCCCGCGCATGCACAGTCAGTTCCTACGAGTTACGTTGGTCCCGTGGGAGGTGTTGGTGCCACCCACGGGGCCATTCGGGGGCTGTTTTGGGTTTTCACCCACTAAAGCCATGTTTTTAACCCTACGTCTAGAAATATTCAAATATCCATCGTCCTGCGGCTGCGCGGTCAGTTCTTACGAGTCACATTGGTCCCGTGGGAGGTGTCGGTGCCACCTACGGGGCTATTCAGGGGTTGTTTCGGGTTTTCACCTGCTAACGCCATGTTTTTAAGAATAAGTCCAAAAATATGTAAATTACCATCATATTCCAAAATCGGGAG
Organism: Sambucus nigra; assembly: GCA_949130495.1. Taxonomy (NCBI): domain Eukaryota; kingdom Viridiplantae; phylum Streptophyta; class Magnoliopsida; order Dipsacales; family Adoxaceae; genus Sambucus; species Sambucus nigra. The sequence continues at coordinate 341,411,014 of OX422207.1, read as the reverse complement.
TCCCGCAGCTGCGCGGTCAGTTCCTACGAGTTACATTGGTCCAGTGGGAGGCATTGGTGCCACCCACGGGGCCGTTCGGGGGCTATTTTGGGTTATCACCCTCTAAAGGCATGTTTTTAAGCCTAAGTCTAGAAATATTCATATTAACGTCGTATTCTCAAACCGGGTCTCCCGCGGCTGCGCGGAAGTTCCTACCAGTCACGTTGGTCCCGTGGCTGGTGTAAGTGCTACCCATGGGGCCTTTCGGGGGCTGTTTCAGGTTTTTACCCACTAATGCGATGTCTTTAAGCTTAAGTCCAGAAATATTTAAATTACGATCGTATTCTCAAATCGGGAGCCCTGGGGCTTCGCGGTCAGTTCCTACGAGTCACATTAGTCCCATTGGAGGTGTTAGTGCCACCCACGGGGACGTACGGGGGTTGTTTTGGGTTTTCACCCTCTAACCCCATGTTTTAAGCCTAAGTCTATAAATATGCAAATTATCATGGTATTCCCAAACTGGGAGTCCCACGGCTGTGCGATCAGTTCCTACGAGTCACATTGGTCCTGTGGGAGGTGTTGGTGCCACACATGGGGTCGTTCGGGGTCTGTTTCGAGCTTTCTCCCACTAAAGCCATGATTTAAGCCTAAGTCTAGAAATAGGTAAATTACCGTCTTATTCTCAAACCGAGAGTTCCGCGGATGCGCGTTTAGTTCCTACGAGTTACATTGGTCCCATGGGAGGTGCTGGTGCCTCCTACCGGGCCGTTCTGGGGATGTTTAGGGTTTTCCACCTCTAAAGACATGTTTTTAACCCTAAGTCTAGAAATATACAAATTATCATTGTATTCTCAAACCGGGAGTCCCGCGACTGTGCGGTCAGTTCCTACGAGTTACATTGGTCCCGTGGGAGGTGTTGTGGTACCCAGCGGGGCCGTTCGGGGGCTGTTTTGGGTTTTCACCTTCTAAAGCCATATTTTTAAGCTTGAGTGTAGAAAAATAAAAATTACCATCGTGTTCTCAAACCGAGAGTGCCACGACTGAACGGTCAGTTTCTACGAGTCACATTGGTCCCGAAGGAGGTGTTGGTTCCCCCCACGGGGCCGTTCGGGGGCTGTTTCTGGTTTTTCACCCGCTAAAGCCATGTTTTTAAGCCTAAGTTTAGAAATATGCGAATTATCATCGTATTCCCAAACTGGGAGTCCCGCGTCTGCGCGGTCAGTTACTACGAGCCACATTGGTCCTGGGGGAGGTGTTGGTGCCACCCTCGAGGTCGTTCGGGGGTTATTTTGGGATTTCACCTTCTATCGTCGTGTTTTTAAGCCTAAGTCTATATATATGCAAATTATCACCATATTCCCAAATTGAGGGTCCCGCGCCTGCGCGGTCAGTTCGTACGAGTTACATTAGTCCCGTGGGAGGTGTTGGTGCCACACACGGGGTCGGTCGGGGGCTGTTTCGGGTTTTCACTCACTAACGCTAATTTTTTAACCCCACATATGGAAATAGTCAAATTACCATCGTATTCTTAAATCGGGAGTCCCGCGGTTGCGCGGTCAGTTCGAACGAGTTACATTGGTCCCGAGGGAGGTGTTGGTGCCCCCCACAGGGCCGTTCGGGGGCTATTTCGGGTTTTCACCCGCTAAAGCCATGTTTTTAAGCCTAAGTTTAGAAATATGAGAATTACCGTCGTATTCCCAATCCGAGAGTCCCGCATCTGCGCGGTCAGTTCCTACGAGTCACATTGGTCCCGGGGGAGGTATTGGTGCCACCCACGGGGCCGTTCGGGGGTTATTTTTGGTTTTCACCCTCTATCGCCGCGTTTTTAAGCCTATGTTTATATATATGGAAATTATCATCGTATTCCCAAACCGGGAGTCCCGCGCCTGCGCGGTCAGTTCCTACGAGTTACATTGGTCCCGTGGGAGGTGTTGGTGCCACCCACGGGGCCATTCGGGGCCTGTTTCGGGTTTTCACCCACTAACGCCAAATTTTTAACCTTACATATGGAAATATTCAAATTACCATCGTATTCTTAAACTGGGAGTCCCACGGTTACGCGGTCAGTTCGAACGAGTTATATTGGTCCCGTGGGAGGTGTTGGTGCCACTCACGGGCCGTTCGGAGGATGTTTTGGGTTTTCACCCTCTAGTGCCATGTTTTTAATCCTAAGTCTATAAATATGAAAAATACAGTCATATTCCCAAATCGAGAGTCCCGTGGCTGCGTGGTCAGTTCCTACGAGTCACATTGGTCCCGTTGGAGTTATTGGTTCCACCCACGAGGCCGTTTGGGGGGCTATTTCGGGTGTTTACCCACTATAGACATGTTTTTATGCCTAAGTCTAGAAATATGCAAATTACCGTTGTATTCTCAAATCTGGAGTCCAACGGCTGCGGGGTTAGTTTCTACGAGTTACATTGGTCCCGTGGGTGGTGTTGGTGCTACCCACGGGGCCGTTCGGGGGCTGTTTTGGGTTTTCACCCACTAACGCTATGTTTTTAAGCCCAAGTCTAGAATTATACAAATTACCTTCGTATTCTCAAACCGAGAGTCCCGAGGTTGTGCGGTCAGTTCCTACGAGTTACATTGCTCCCGTGGGAGGTGGTTGTGACACCCACGAGGTCATACAGGGGTTGTTTCAGGTTTTCACCACCTAACACCATGCTTTTAAGCCTACGTATAGAATTATGCAAATTACCGTCGTGTTCTCAAATCGGGAGTCCCGCGGTTGCGTGGTCTGTTCCTATGAGTTATATTGGTCCCGTGGGAGGTGTTGGTGCCACCCAGGGGGCCGTTCGGGGGTTGTTTCGGTTTTGGCCCGTCTAAGGCCACGTTTTTAACCCTAAGTCTAGATATATGCAAATTATCGTCATATTCTCAAACCGGGAGTCCCGCGGCTGCGCGGTCAGTACCTATGAGTCAGATTGGTCCCGTGGGAGGTGTTGGTGCCACCTACGGGGACGTTCGGGGGCTTTTTCGGGTTTTCACCCACTGACGCCATATTTTTAACCCTACGTCTAAAAATATTCAAATTACCATCGTATTCTCAAACCGAGTGTCCCACGGCTTCGCGGTCAGTTCCAACGAGGTAGATTGGTCCCGTGGGAGGTGTTGGTGCCACCCACAGGGCCGTTCAGGGGTTGTTTCGGGTTTTCAGCCGCTAACGCCATATTTTTAAGCTAAAGCCCAGAAATATGTAAGTTACCATCATATTCCCAAATCGAGAGTCATGCGCCTAAACGATCAGTTCCTACGAGTCACATTGGTCCCGTGGGAGGTGTCGGTGCCACCTGCGGGGCTATTCAGGGGTTGTTTCGGGTTTTCACCCGCTAACGCCATGGTTTTAAGAATAAGTCAAAAAATATGTAAATTACCATCATATTCCAAAATCGGGAGTCCCGCAGCTGCGCGGTCAGTTCCTACGAGTTACATTGGTCCCGTGGGAGGCATTGGTGCCACCCACGGGGCCGTTCGGGGGCTATTTTGGGTTATCACCCTCTAAAGGCATGTTTTTAAGCCTAAGTCTAGAAATATTCATATTACCGTCGTATTCTCAAACCGGGACTCCCGCGGCTGCGCGGAAGTTCCTACCAGTCACGTTGGTCCCGTGGCTAGTGTAAGTGCTACCCATGGGGCCTTTCGGGGGCTGTTTCAGGTTTTTACCCACTAATGCGATGTCTTAAAGCTTAAGTCCAGAAATATTTAAATTACGATCGTATTCTCAAACCGGGAGCCCCGGGGCTTCACGGTCAGTTCCTACGAGTCACATTAGTCCCATTGGAGGTGTTAGTGCCACCCACGGGGATGTACGGGGGTTGTTTTGGGTTTTCACCCTCTAACCCCATGTTTTAAGCCTAAGTCTATAAATATGCAAATTATCATGGTATTCCCAAACTGGGAGTCCCGCGGCTGCGCGATCAGTTCCTACGAGTCACATTGGTCCTGTGGGAGGTGTTGGTGCCACACATGGGGTCGTTCGGGGTCTGTTTCGAGTTTTCTCCCACTAAAGCCATGATTTAAGCCTAAGTCTAGAAATAGGTAAATTACCGTCTTATTCTCAAACCGAGAGTTCCGCGGATGCGCGTTTAGTTCCTACGAGTTACATTGGTCCCATGGGAGGTGCTGGTGCCTCCTACGGGGCCGTTCTGGGGATGTTTAGGGTTTTCCACCTCTAAAGACATGTTTTTAACCCTAAGTCTAGAAATATACAAATTATCATTGTATTCTCAAACCGGGAGTCCCGCGACTGTGCGGTCAGTTCCTACGAGTTACATTGGTCCCGTGGCAGGTGTTGTGGTACCCAGCGGGGCCGTTCGGGGGCTGTTTTGGGTTTTCACCTTCTAAAGCCATATTTTTAAGATTGAGTGTAGAAAAATAAAAATTACCATCATATTCTCAAACCGAGAGTGCCACGACTGAACGGTCAGTTTCTACGAGTCACATTGGTCCCGAAGGAGGTGTTGGTTCCCCCCACGGGGCCGTTCGGGGGCTGTTTCTGGTTTTTCACCCGCTAAAGCCATGTTTTTAAGCCTAAGTTTAGAAATATGCGAATTATCATCGTATTCCCAAACTGGGAGTCCCGCGTCTGCGCGGTCAGTTCCTACGAGCCACATTGGTCCCGGGGGAGGTGTTGGTGCCACCCTCGAGGTCGTTCGGGGGTTATTTTGGGATTTCACCTTCTATCGTCGTGTTTTTAAGCCTAAGTCTATATATATGCAAATTATCACCATATTCCCAAATTGAGGGTCCCGCGCCTGCTCGGTCAGTTCGTACGAGTTACATTAGTCCCGTGGGAGGTGTTGGTGCCACACACGGGATCGGTCGGGGGCTGTTTCGGGTTTTCACTCACTAACGCTAATTTTTTAACCCCACATATGGAAATAGTCAAATTACCATCGTATTCTTAAATCGGGAGTCCCGCGGTTGCGCGGTCAGTTCGAACGAGTTACATTGGTCCCGAGGGAGGTGTTGGTGCCACCCACAGGGCCGTTCGGGGGCTGTTTCGGGTTTTCACCCGCTAAAGCCATGTTTTTAAGCCTAAGTTTAGAAATATGAGAATTACCGTCGTATTCCCAATTCGAGAGTCCCGCGTCTGCGCGGTCAGTTCCTACGAGTCACATTGGTCCCGGGGGAGGTATTGGTGCCACCCACGGGGCCGTTCGGGGGTTATTTTTGGTTTTCACCCTCTATCGTCGTGTTTTTAAGCCTATGTCTATATATATGGAAATTATCATCGTATTCCCAAACCGGGTGCCCCGCGCCTGCGCGGTCAGTTCCTACGAGTTACATTGGTCCCGTGGGAGGTGTTGGTGCCACCCACGGGGCCGTTCGGGGCCTGTTTCGGGTTTTCACCCACTAACGCCAAATTTTTAACCTTACATATGGAAATATTCAAATTACCATCGTATTCTTAAACTGGGAGTCCCACGGTTACGCGGTCAGTTCGAAGGAGTTATATTGGTCCCGTGGGAGGTGTTAGTGCCACTCACGGGCCGTTCGGAGGATGTTTTGGGTTTTCACCCTCTAGTGCCATGTTTTTAAGCCTAAGTCTATAAATATGCAAAATACAGTCATATTCCCAAATCGAGAGTCCCGTGGCTGTGTGGTCAGTTCCTACGAGTCACATTGGTCCCGTTGGAGTTATTGGTTCCACCCACGAGGCCGTTTGGGGTGCTGTTTCGGGTGTTTACCCACTATAGACATGTTTTTATGCCTAAGTCTAGAAATATGCAAATTACCGTTGTATTCTCAAATATGGAGTCCAACGGCTGCGGGGTTAGTTTCTACGAGTTACATTGGTCCCGTGGGTGGTGTTGGTGCTACCCACGGGGCCGTTCGGGAGCTGTTTTGGGTTTTCACCCACTAACGCTATGTTTTTAAGCCCAAGTCTAGAATTATACAAATTACCTTCGTATTCTCAAACCGGGAGTCCAGAGGTTGTGCGGTTAGTTCCTACGAGTTACATTGCTCCCGTGGGAGGTGGTTGTGACACCCATGAGGTCATACAGGGGCTGTTTCAGGTTTTCACCCACTAACACCATGCTTTTAAGCCTATGTCTAGAATTATGCAAATTACCGTCGTGTTCTCAAATCGGGAGTCCCGCGGTTGCGTGGTCTGTTCCTATGAGTTACATTGGTCCCGTGGGAGGTGTTGATGCCACCCAGGGGGCCGTTCGGGGGTTGTTTCGGTTTTGGCCCGTCTAAGGCCACGTTTTTAACCCTAAGTCTAGATATATGCAAATTATCGTCGTATTCTCAAACCGGGAGTCCCACGGCTGCGCGGTCAGTACCTATGAGTCAGATTGGTCTCGTGGGAGGTGTTGGTGCCACCTACGGGGACGTTCGGGGGCTTTTTCGGGTTTTCACCCACTGACGCCATATTTTTAACCCTACGTCTAAAAATATTCAAATTACCATCATATTCTCAAACCGAGTGTCCCACGGCTGCGCGGTCAGTTCCAACGAGGTAGATTGGTCCCGTGGGAGGTGTTGGTGCCACCCACAGGGCCGTTCAGGGGTTGTTTCGGGTTTTCAGTCGCTAACGCCATATTTTTAATCTAAAGCCCAAAAATATGTAAGTTACCATCATATTCCCAAATCGAGAGTCCTGCGCCTAAACGATCAGTTCCTACGAGTTACGTTGGTCCCGTGGGAGGTGTTGGTGCCACCCACGAGGCCGTTCGGGGGCTATTTTTGTATTCACCCACTAACGCCATGTTTTTAACCCTACGTCTAGTAATATTCAAATTACCATCGTATTCTAAATTCGGGAGTCCCGCAGCTGCGCGATCAGTTCCTACCAGTTACATTGGTCTCGTGGGAGGTGTCGGTGCCGCCCACGGGGCCGTTCAGGGGCTGTTTCGGGTTTTCACCCGTTAACCCTGTGTTTTTAAGCCTAAGTCTAAAAATTTGTACATTACCATCGTATTCCCAAACTAGGAGTCCCGCGGCTGCACGGTCATTTCCCACGAGTTACACTGGTCCCGTGGGAGGCGTTAGTGCCACCCACGGGGCCGCTCAGGGGCTATTTCGGGTTATCAACCTCTAAAGGCATGTTTTTAAGGCTATGTCTAGAAATATTAAAATTACCGTCGTATTGTCAAACCAGGAGTCCCGCGACTGCAAGGTCATTTCCTACCAGTCACATTGGTCTTGTGGCAGGTGTAAGTTCCACCCACGGGGCCGTTCGATGGTTATTTCAGGTTTTCTCCCTCTAAAACCATGTTTTTAAGCCTATGTCTAGAAATATGCAAATTACGGTCGTATTCTCAAATCAGTAGTTGCGCGGCTGCGCGGGCAGTTCCTATAAGTTACATTGGTCCCGTGGGTGGTGTTGGTGACACCCACGGGGCCGTACGGGGGCTGTTTCGAGTTTTCCCCCACTAACGCCATGTTTTTCAGCTTAACTCTAGAAATACTCAAATTACCAATGTATTCTCAAACCGAGAGTCCCGGGGCGGCACGGTTAGTTCCTACATGTTACATTGGTCCCGTGGGGGGTGTTGGTGCCACCCACGGATCCGTTCGGGGGTTGTTTTGGGTTTTCACCCTCTAACGCCATCATTTTAAGACTGAGTCTATAAATATGTAAATTACCGTCGTATTCCCAAACCGGGAGTCCCACGGCTGCGCAGTCAGTTCCTACGAGTCACATTGGTCCCGTGGGAGGTGTTGGTGCCACCCACGGGGCCGTTCGGGGGTTGTTTCATGTTTTCACCCTCTAACACCATGTTTTTCATCCTAAGTCTAAATATATGCCAATTATCATCGTATTCTCAAATTGGGTGTCCCGCGGCTGCATGGTCAGTACCTACGAATCACATTGGTTTCGTGGGAGGGGTTGGTGCAACCTACGGGGCCGTTGAGGGATGTTTCGAGTTTTCAACCTCTAAAGCTATGTTTTTAACCCTAAGCATAGAAATATGAAAATTATCGTCGTATTCTCAAACCAGGAGTCCCGCGGCTGCGCGGTCAGTTCCTATGACTTACATTGATCCCGTGGGAGGTGTTGGTGCCACCCACGGGGCCGTTCGGGGGCTATTTTTTGTTTTCACCCTCTAACGCCATGCTTTTAAGCCTAAGTCTATAAATATGCAAAATACCGTTATATTCCCAAACCGGGAGTCCCGCGGCTGCACGGTCAGTTCCTACGAGTCACATTGGTCCTGTGGGAGTTGTTGGTGCCACCCACTAGGTCGTTCGGGGGCGGTTTTGGGTTTTTTACCCACTAAAGCCATGTTTTTAAGTCTAAATCTATAAATATGCAAATTACCGTCGTATTCTTAAATTAGGAGTCATGCGGCTGCACTGTTAGTTCCTACGAGTTACCTTGGTCCCGTGGGTGGTGTTGGTGCTACCCACGGGGCCGTTCGGGGTCATTTTCGGGTTATCACCCATTAACGCCAAGTTTTCAAGCCCAAGTCTAGAATTATACAAATTACCTTCGTATTCTCAAACAGGGAGTCCCGCGGCTGCGCGGTCAGTTCCTACGTGTTACATTGCTCCCGTAGGAGATGTTGGTGACACCCACGGGGTCGTACGGGGGCTGTTTCGAGTTTTCACCCACTAAAACCTTGTTTTTAAGCCTAAGTCTATAATTATGCAAATTACCATCATATTCTCAAACCGGGAGTCCCACGGTTGCATGGTCTATTCCTACGAGTCTGTTTAGCCCCATGGGAGTTGTTGGTGCCACCCACGGGGACTTTTGGGCGCTGTTTTGGGTTTTCACCCTCTAAAGCCAAGTTTTAAAGCCTAAGTCAAGAAAAATGAAAATTACCATCATACTCCCAAATCGGGAGTCCCGCGGCTGCGCGGTCAGTTCCAACTAGTTACATTGGTCCCGTGGGAGGTGTTGGTGCCACCCATGGGGCCATTCAGGAGTCGTTTCGGGTTTTCCCCCGCTAACGCCATGTTTTTAAGCCTAAGTCTAGAAATATGTAAATTACCGTCATATTCTCAAATTGGGAGCTCCGCGGCGGCGCGGTTAGTTCTCACGAGTTACATTGGTCCCGTGGGTGGTGTTGGTGCAACCCACAGGGTCGTTCAGCGGCTGTTTCGGGCTTTTACCCACTAAAGTCATGTTTTTAAGCCTAAGTCTAGAAATATGAAAATTACCATCGTATTCTGAAACTGGGAGTTCCGCGGGTGCGCGCTTAGTTCCTACGAGTTACATTGGTCCCGTGGGTGGTGTTGTTGCCACCCACGGGGTCGTTCGGGGGCTGTTTTTGGTTTTCACCCTCTAACGCCATGTTTTTAAGTGTAAGTCTAGAATTATGCAAATTACCTTCATATTCTCAAACCGGGAGTCCCACGGCTGCTTGGTCCATTCCTACGAGTTATATTGGTCCTGGGGGAGGTGTTGGTGCCACCTAAGGGGCCGTTCGGGGGTTGTTTTGGGTTTTTACCCTCTATCGCCATGTTTTTAAGCCTAAGTCTATAAATATGCAAATTATCGTCGTATTCACAAATTGGGAGTCCCGCGGCTGCGCGGTCAGTTCATACGAATCACATTGGTCCTGTGGGAGGTGTTGGTGCCACACATGGGGCCGTTCGGGGGTGGTTTCGGGTTTTCACCCACTAAAGTCGTGTTTTCAAGCCTAAGTCTATAGATATGCAAATTACCGTCTTATTATCAAACCGGGAGTTTTACGGCTACGCGGTTAGTTCCTACAAGTTACATTGGTCCCATGGGAGGTGTTGGTGCTACCCACATGGCCGTTCGGGGGCTGTTTCTGGTTTTCACCCACTGATGTTATATTTTTAACCCTACGTCCAGAAATATTCAAATTACCATCGTATTATCAAACCGGGAGTCTCACGGCTGCACGGTTTGTTCCTACGAGTTGCATTGGTCCCTTGGGAGGTGTTGGTGCCACCCACGGGGCCGTTCAGGGGCTATTTACGGTTTTCACCGTCTAACGCCATGTTTTTAAGCCTAAGTTTAGAAATATATAAATTATCGTCATATTCCCAAACCGGTAGTCCCGCGCCTGCACAGTCAGTTCCAACAAGTTACGTTGGTCCCGTGGGAGGTGTTGGTGCCACCCACGGGGCCATTCGGGGGCTGTTTTTGGTTTTCACCCACTAACGCCATGTTTTTCACCCTACGTCTAAAAATATTCAAATAACCATCGTATTCTCAAACCGGGAGTCCTGCGGCTGCGCGGTCGGTTCCTACGAATCACATTGGTCCCGTGGGAGGTGTCGGTGCCACCTACGGGGCCATTCAGTGCCTATTTTGGGTTTTCACCCGCTAACGCCATGTTTTTAAGCTTAAGTCCAAAAATATGTAAATTACCATCATATTCCACAATCAGGAGTCCCACAGCTGCGCGGTCAGTTCCTACGAGTTACATTGGTCCCGTGGGAGGCATTGGTGGCACCCACGGGGCCGTTCGGGGGCTATTTCGAGTTATCACCCTCTAAAGGCATGTTTGGGAATATTCCCAAACCTGGAGCTATTTCACCCTCTAAAGGCATGTTATTATGCCTAAGTCTAGAAATATTCAAATTACCGTCGTATTCTCAAATCGGGAGTCCCGTGGCTGGGCGGTCAGTTGATACAAGTCACGTTGGTCATGTGGCAGGCGTAAGTGCCACCCACGGGGACGTTCGGTGGTTATTTCAGGTTTTCCCCATCTAAAGCCATGTTTTTAAGCCTAAGTCCATAAATATGCAAATTACCGTTGTATTCTCAAACCGGTAGTCTCGCGGCTGCGCGGTCAGTTCCTACGAGTTACATTAGTCCCGTGGGAGGTGTTGGTGACTCCCACAGGTACGTACGGGGGCTATTTCGGGTTTTCACCCACTAACACAATGTGTTGAAGTCTAACTTTAGAAATATTCAAATTACCGATGTATTCTCACACCGGGAGTCCCGGGGCTGCACGGTCAGTTCCTACATGTTACATTGGTCCCGTGGGAGGTGTTTGTGCCACCCACGGGGCCGTTCGGGGGCTGTTTTGTGTTTTCGCCCTCTAATGCCATCTTTTTAAGCCTTAGTCTATAAATATGCAAATTATCGTCGTATTCCCAAACCGGGAGTCCTGCAGCTACGCAGTCAGTTCCTACAGGTCACATTGGTCATGTGGGAGGTGTTGGTGCCACCCACGGTACCGTTCGGGGGCTGTTTCACGTTTTCACCCTCTAACACCATGTTTTTCATCCTAAGTCAAAAAATATGCAAATTATCACCGTATTCTCAAATCGGGAGTCCCGCGGCTGCGTGGTCAGTACCTACGAATCACATTGGTTTCATGGGAGGTCTTGGTGCCTCCTACGGGGCCGTTCAGGGGATGTTTCGGGTTTTAAACCTCTAAAGCCATGTTTTTAACCCTAAGTCTAGAAATATGCAAGTTATCATCGTATTTTCAAACTAGGAGTCCCGATGCTACGTGGTCAGTTCCTATGTGTTACATGGGTCCCGTGGGAGGTGTTGTGTTACCCACGGAGCCGATCGGGGGTTGTTTCGGGTTTTCACCCACTAACGCCATATTTTTAAGCCTAAGTCTAGAAATATGTAAATTACCATCGCATTCTCAAACCGGGAGTTCCGCGGCTGCGCGGTCAGTTCCGACGAGTCACATTGGTCCTGTGGGAGGTGTTGGTGCCACCCACGGGGCCGTACGGGGGTTGTTTCATGTTTTCACCCTCTAACGCCAGGTTTTAAGCCTAAGTCTATAAATAAGCAAATTATTGTCGTATGCCCAAACCGAGAGTCCCGCGGCTGCGCGATCAGTTCCTACGAGTCACATTGGTCCTGTGGGAGGTGTTGGTGCCACCCATGGGGCCGTTCGAGGTCTGTTTCGGGTTTTCACCCACTAAAGCCATGTTTTTAAGCCTAAGTCTAGAAATATGCAATTTACCGTCGTATTCTCACACTGAGAGTTTCGCGGCTATGCATTTAGTTCCTACCAGTTACATAGGTCCCATGGGAGGTGTTGGTGCCACCCATGGGGCCGTTCGGGGGTTATTTCGGGTTTTCACCCAGTGAAGGCATGTTTTTAACACTACCTCTAGAAAAATTCAAATTTCCATCATATTCTGAAACTGGGAGTTCCACGGCTGCGCGGTCAGTTCCTACGAGTTACAATAGTCCCGTCGAAGGTGTTGGTGCCACCCACGGGGCCGTTCAATGGCTGTTTTGAGTTTTCACCCGCTAACGCCATGTTTTTAAGCCTAAGTCCAAAAATATGGAAATTGCCATTGTATTCCAAAACTGGGAGTCCCGCGGCTGCGCGGTCAGTTCCTACGAGTTACATTAGTCCCGTGGGAGGCATTGGTGCCACCCTCGGGGCCGTTCGGGGGCTATTTCGGGTTATCACCCTCTAAAGGTATGTTTTTAAGCCTAAGTCTAGAAATATTCAAATTACCGTCCTATTCTCAAACCGGGAGTCCCACGACTGCGCGGTCAGTTCCTACCAGTCACATGGTCCCGTGGGAGGTGTAAGTGCCACCCACGGGGCCGTTTGGGGTTATTTCAGGTTTTCCCCCTCTAAAGCCATGTTTTTAAGCCTAAGTCTAAAAATATGCAAATTACCATCGTATTCTCAAACCGAGAGTCTTGCGGCTGCGCGGTTAGTTCCTACGAGTTACATTGGTCCTGTGGGAGGTGTTGGTGACACCCACGGGGCCGTACGGGGGTTGTTACGGGATTTCCCCCACTAACGCCATGTTTTTAAGCCTAACTCTAGAAATATTCAAATTACCGACGTATTCTCAAACCGGGAGTCCCGTGGTTGTGCAGTTTATTCCTACGAGTCACATTGGTCCCGTGGGAGGTGTTGGTGTCACCCACGGTGCCGTTCGGGGGTTGTTTCATGTTTTCACCCTCTAACACCATGTTTTCATCCTAAGTCTAGAAATATATCAATAATCATCGTATTCTCAAATTGGGAGTCCCGCGGCTGCGTGGTCAGTACCTACGAATCACATTGGTTTCGTGGGAGGTGTTGGTCCCACCTACGGTGCCGTTCAGGGGATGTTTAGGGTTTTCCACCTCTAAAGACATGTTTTTAACCCTAAGTCTAGAAATATGCAAATTATCATCGTATTCTCAAACCGGGAGTCCCGCGACTGCGCGGTCAGTTCCTACGAGTTACATTGGTCCCGTGGGAGGTGTTGTGGTACCCAGCGGGGTCGTTCGGGGGCTATTTTGGGTTCTCACCCTCTAAAGCCATATTTTTAAGCATAAGTCTAGAAAAATACAAATTACCAACGTATTCTCAAACCGAGAGTGCCACGACTGAACGGTCAGTTCCTACGAGTCACATTGGTCCCGAAGGAGGTGTTGGTTCCCCCCACAGGGCCGTTCGGGGGCTGTTTTGGGTTTTCACCCGCTAAAGCCATATTTTTAAGCCAAAGTTTAGCAATATGCGAATTATCGTCGTATTCCCAAATCGGGAGTCTCGCGCCTGCGCGGTCAGTTCCTACGAGTCACATTGGTCTCGGAGGAGGTGTTGGTGCCACCCACGGGGCCGTTCGGCGGTTATTTTGGGTTTTCACCCTCTACGCCGTGTTTTTAAGCCTAAGTCTATATGTATGCAAATTATCATCATATTCCCAAACAGGGCATCCCGCGCCTGCGCGGTCAGTTCCTACGAGTTACATTGGTCCCGTGGGAGGTGTTGGTGCCACCCACGGGGCTGTTGGGGGCTGTTTCGGGTTTTCACCCACTAACGCCAATTTTTTAACCCTATATATGCAAATATTCAAATTATCATCGTATTCTTAAACCGGGAGTCCTGCAGTTGCGCGGTCAGTTCGAACGAGTTACATTGGTCCCGAGGGAGGTGTTGGTGCCCCCCACGGGGCCGTTCGGGGGTTGTTTCGGGTTTTCACCCGCTAACGCCATGTTTTTAAGCCTAAGTTTAGAAATATGCAAATTACCATCGTATTCCCAAGCCGGGAGTCCCGCGTCTACGCGGTCAGTTCCTACGAGTCACATTGGTCCCGGAGGAGGTGTTGGTGCCACCCACGGGGCCGTTCGGGGGGGTTATTTCAGGTTTTCACCCACTAACACCATGTTTTTAAGCCTACATCTAGAAATATTAAAATTACCGTCATATTCTCAAACGGAGAGTCCCGCGGCTTGCGCGGTCAGTTCCTACGAGTAACATTAGTCCCGTGGGAGGTCTTGGTACCACCCATGAGGCCGTTCGGGGGCTGTTTCGGGTTTTCACTCACTAACGCCATATTTTTATGCCTAAGTCTAGAAATATTCAAATCACCATCGTATTCCCAAACCGAGAGTCCCGCGGCTGCGCGATCAGTTCCTACCAGTTCCATTGGTCCTGTGGGACGAGTTGGTACCACCCACGGGCCCGTTCGGGGGCTGTTTCGGCTTTTCACCCACTAACGCCATGTTTTTAAGCCTACGTCTAGAAATATTCAAATTACTGTCATATACTCAAATCGGGAGTCCCGCAGCTGCGTGGTCAGTTCCTACGAGTTACATTGGTTCCAAGGGATGTGTTGGTGCCACCCACGGGGCCGTTCGGGGGCTCTTTCGGGTTTTCACCTGCTAACGCCATATTTTTAAGCCTCAATCTAGAAATATGTAAATTACGGTCATATTCACAAACCGGGAGTCCTGCGGCTACACGGTCAGTTCTACGAGTCATATTGGTCCCGTGGGAGGTGTTGGTGCCACCCATGGGGACGTTCGGGGTCTGTTTAAAATTTTCACCCTCTAAAGCCATGTTTTTTAGCCTAAGTCTAGAAATATGCAAATTACCATCGTATTCTCAAAGTGAGAGTCCCGCGGCTCCGCGGTCAGTTCCTACGAGTTACATTGGTCCCGTGGGAGGTGTTGGTGCCACCCAGGGGGCTGTTTAGGGGCAGTTTCGATTTTTCACTCACTAATGCCATGTTTTTAATCCTAAGTGTAGAATTATTCAAATAGCCATCGTATTCTCAAACCGGGAGTCCCACGGCTGCACGGTCAGTTGCTACGAGTCACATTGGTCCCGTGGGAGGTGTTAGTGCCACCCACGGGGCCGTTCGGTGGCTGTTTCGGGTTTTCACCCTCTAAAGTCATGTTTTTATGCCTAAGTCAAGAAAAATGCAAATTACCATCGTATTCCCAAATCGGGAGTCCCCCGGCTGCGTGGTCAGTTCCAACGAGTTACATTGGTCCCGTGGGAAGTGTTGGTGCCACCCATGGGGCCATTCGGGAGAAGTTTCGAGTTTTCACCCACTAACGCCATGTTTTTAACCTAAGTCTAGAAATATGCAAATTATGATTGTATTCTCAAATCGAGAGCTCCGAGGCTGGGCGGTCAGTTCCTACAAGTTATATATTTTCTTATAGGAGGTGTTGGTGCCACCCACGGGGTCGTTCGGCGGTTGTTTCGGGTTTTCACCCACTAAAGCCATGTTTTTAAGCCTATGTCTAGAAATATGTAAATTACCATCGTATTCTCAAACTGGCAGTTCCGCGGATGCACGGTTAGTTCCAAGGAGTTACATTGGTCCCGTGGGTGGTGTTGGTGCCACCCATGGGGCCTGTTTCGTATTTTCAACCATCTAAATTGTGATAAGTAACTGATATTACAATCGTGTTTGCATTTGCTTATGTACAAATTTCTGAATGTTCCAATGGTAAAGATCGTTGAATTTGTTCCTTATGTTCTTAGGAGAGACCCTTCATATTATAGGACTTGCATTTTTTGAGAGAGACGTTTCACTTTTCAGAGCCTTTGATCTTTGAGTTTACAAAAATTGAAAGTTAACCTGTTTAAACTAGTAGTCGCGGCACTGTAAAACAACTTAGTAATTTAGGTTATGGCTACGGCGGGGAGACTTTGATGGTAATACCTAAGGTTTAGATTTCCGCGGCATTTAAGCCCATAGGCTGATGTATTCAGCCATAGGTTCTCAAATTAAAATATGTAGTGTTGTAGACCATTAGTAACTACGGTAAGGGAATAACACTAAATCAATATGTCGGGGCGATAATTGTCTTTTAGGGCTCTGAAACCCTACATGGGGCGTATTTAGACAATATCATTGATCATCTGTTCACTTTAATCTTCATATAACTAGTCCTTTCGCGGCTTCTCGGAGGCTTTTTAGAACCATATTGGTTGTGCCGCCTAACTGCGGATTCTGCTTTTCAGGTTTGGAGTTTCACCCCCGATCTACCTTCAGCACTTCCTTTAAGGCCGATAGGACATTGTCAGCTAAGAGATTGCCCCAATTTCATAGTGCTTGACTCAGACTCGGATTCTGCGACCATGGAGGAAGGGGTTAATTCTAGTAACCAAGCAATGGACATAGATGAGAATACCGCAGCATGGGGTTGGTCCATCTGTTGTTAGGGATGTACCAGTTGGCACATCTAGGAGAGTTGAGAGACCTCTCGCTACACTTGTTGTTCGCAGCATTGTGACCCAAGAGTGGGTTGACCAAGTGGCTGAAGCCTTAGAATTTCCATAGAGTGTAGTCTGTACTTCTCCTTCTGAGGACCAAAGGACTTGCTCCCTAGTTTATGAGGATGGAGTCTTCTTCCAACTCCATGCCTTTGTATATGGGCTGCAGCTGCCAGTGCTAGTCCCAATTAGGAAGATCCTGCAATGAATTTGGCACCAGCCTAGGTGGACCCAAATGGATGGAGGACTATATTCACCGTGGTGATTCTCTGGAGTAAGATGTTTGAGAGGGATATTACTCCTATGGAGTTCTTATATTTTTACAGATCAAAGGAGAACTCTGTCAAATTTTCCTAGTATCACTACATGGCTCCTCAAAAATAAAGAGAGGAATTTTACACTGGAAGACCTTCCAGTGTGAAGAACTGGAAGGGAAAGTTATTCTATATCTCTGGAGAAGGATGGGAGATTCACCTAGAGGAGTCGGAGAGAGATAAATATCATAGGATGCCGCGACAGTGGAGACACCCATCCAAACTAAGTACATTAGGATGCAGCCTTGGATAACATGACACATCCTACTTTGCCATTTCATTGTATTGCACTAATGTTTAACCTCTTATGCAGCACTTGATAACTTACATCTCAGTGAACGACAGGAGAGAAGGATTAGAAGGGCCGCAATAGTCAAATCTAAGGACAAAAGGTTCAGCACCTTAGTGACTTTCATTTCTATATTTGAAGTAGGGTACTTCCTTCACAAATCCTTGCCAAGGAAGATAGTTGTGAAAGGTAACAATCATCCTTCTTTAACACTTCGCAACACTTGTCTTCTACGACTTGAAATCTTTTTGTTTCTTTTTCAGGTGAGGATATAGATAGGGAGTTCTTGAAATCTCAGTTACTAGAGATGGATAAGGACGCGGCTAACCTCAATAATGATACAAACAAAAGGAGGAAGAGGAAGAGGGTTCCTGCCATAATCCCAAATGATGTTGAGCCCAATGTCGTTGAAGCAGGTGTAATAAATCCCACATTAGGGAGGGATGCAGCTCATGTTGTAATTAAGGATAGTGTCGTAGAACCAGAAAGAGAAGGCCAATACGATGATGGCATTGGCAAACACTTGGTTGCGGCTGGTCTGCTGCCCTCCGAATATGAGGGCTATGGTTGACGTGGCTCTTCATCTGTTATTTCTACTAGCCATTCCCCTCCGAGCACTATCATGGATGTAAATGCCAACTTTCCACCACCTCAAGTTATGCTAAGAGTTGGGCCTGATGGCCGCCCGCGACCCAAGCTTAGGGAAGCAAATCCAAGTTCTTTTTGGGATATAACAGTAAGATCCGTCTGTAGAATATGAAAGGTTCCAGAGGAGGTGGATATGAATCATCTTGTGGAGGTAGATCACGAGGATTTGGAGGAGTTATCCCTTGATAGCTTACTGCGGGTAACAACTTATCCCACTTGGCTCTTTTTTTAGTTTATTAATTCTTGTACTGACTCTTAAGAATTCTAACAGGACGCGGACATCGTGGTGACCCAAATAATGAAGTACGAAGGGCTCTTCAATATTTATAGGGCTGCGGAGACCTCCCATAAGAATGACCTAGACGCAGCTAAATCTTCCTCTTTTCAAGTGGGTATGGATTCCTCGGCTGTGTCACTTGAGGCAGCTAAGCAAGACTTGGAGGCCTCCCTTAAGTCAAAAGATGAGGTTGAGCAGAACTTCTCTCAGGCAGCAGAGGCCTTGTCAATTGCCAAGTATCAAGCTCTTGAGGCTGCGCAATAAGCCACTGCTTCTCAAAATAAGCTTTCCATAGCTGGAAATCAAATAGAGAAGATGGTTGTCGATCATGTCGCGATCCTCAAAAGTCTTGAGAGGCAACATGCCAAGGATAACATGGTGAAAGAAGAGAAATATGTTGCATCCTTAAGCCAGTCTTTGAATCTTATTGAAGCTAACTTCAAGAAGTCTAAGGACTTTTTTCTGATCAATAACAAAGCTTACCTCCGTGGCTTTCAAGAGTTGAGGCAGAGAGTGGTCAAAAATTTTCCAGACTCTAAGGACAAAATTATGTCTTAGAAGTTGGGTGATGTAGAACATGATCTGTGCGTGGTTGATCTAAGAGCTGCAGCTAAGGAGAGAGGAAGGAAATAAGCTGAGGAGGCTGTGACAGGAGATGAAGAGACCAAAACAACTGGGGAAGGTGATGAAGAGGATGTAAATGATGACGCGGCCTCATGAACCTATAGCCTTTACTCTTTTTGAAGTGCTCATCCATACAAGGCTTTGATCATAGATCCCTTTTCAGCCTCCTTATCTAGATCACCCATAAGACCTTTCGATATGTTGCGTTTTAACTTAATAACACAAGGGCAAAAAAATCGTTAAAATATACTTGGAAAATTTCCTCATCATCATTATTTCATCTCGTTTGTTTACTACCATAGTAATAAAGGAAAATCATCGATCACTAGAACAATCGAGATAAAGGAGAAAAAATCATAAATAGGGAAACCACTTACTTGGTTAATCTCCGTCTTCATCAGAGTAGAAATAGAATGTCCCCATCAACAACTCTAATAAGCTCGAACCCACCTTAGGTTTGATCTTCTTTATTAGAGGCCTTAGGGACTTCAGACACCAAATTGGGGGTAGTTTTACTCTTAAGGGAGACTTCAACCAAGGTCTTGAACCCTACTACCTACCTGACCATTCCATTTTGGGCAGAAGGGAATCTCTAGATGTCACAAAATTAGGCTCAAGCCCAAAGCCACTATTAAAAAGGCAATTGGTTATGACAAAGGTCTCAAAAGGGGTGGAGGCCAGCTTCAAGGCCTCCTCTATCTCCTCCTTCTCCTACTTAGACGACGTAGCAACCACTACAAAAAAAAATAAGAAGATTAGTAAAATTCATGCGTAGGTCATGCCTAATTCTTAAGCACAAATGAAAATAAAATATTACCTAAAGCTTAGGGGGTACGGGATAAAGTGGGGCAACCCACTAACATGTCAAAATTATAGGTGGCCCGGTCCCCACACACAAAGAGAAACTTATCTCTCCAGTACTTAGGGGAAATATGTTCATCATTAGCAATGATTGCAGAAGCTCTTGGGGAAAGATACTTCAACCCCATGTCCTTTAGCTTTCTCTGTTCTTGAGCCCGATATAGACCAAAGAACTGGGTAAATGTCACATCTCGCTGAACACCACTAGCCTCCCTAAAGGCAAGGATTATGGCCATTAATGATATCCACGAGTTAGCCAGTAGTTGGGAAGCAACAATATCAATAGCTCTCATAATCCTTACCATTGGCAAATGTAGAGGAATCTATTCGCATGCTGAAAGAATCATTTATTGAAGCACACGTACCCCGGGATAAAAAAGAAGACCCTTTCATCAGCCTTGGTAGTCCTCGAAATTATGGAGTTAGGTAGTTGGCAAGTCTTTCTTATATTCACTAGGTTTTGATCGATAATTTAAGAGGTGAAATAATCCCCGCCAGTAAAGTTTGGTTCATTAACCCACATGTACACCTCCCTAGAGGTTTGAGTACTCCCATCTTTGATAAAGGGGTTGAAAACATGAGGGCCCAAAACAGAAAGAGACTTCACATCATAGATTTAAGAAGGGGGCAATTTAGCAGACATATTTGACAAGAGGAGTGGAATGGTTATGCATTCAAGATTTCCCAAACAAGGCATCTTATAGTCTCCAAATAAAGGGGCTTCAATCTCTTAAGTCCCATTAATGCTCTCGATTTCTTAAGTTCACCTTTATAAATCTACGATAGATATTTTAGTGGAAAATTACAGGCTTACCCCCATCTAAATTAAAAGGATAAGTGTTACATTTTACCATTCTTGTAAAAATGATAAGGATCTATAAATAATACCCTCTCAAACCCTTAATCTTCCAAAGTATCAAACCTCTTTAAAACACCCTTAGGCAAGGGGATAGGCTCCTCCCCATCTAACCTCAGGCCTCAAGAAAATTTTTACCTGGAGCCAGAGACCTCAGTTGCTCCCAAGGGAAAGCCATGGTATTGTAACAAACCTCAATCGAGAATCCTTTCCCTAAAGAAGGTTAGTCATTCCAGTATGTTCCTTCCACCAAACTTAAAGACCTAGGCATTAAGGCCCCATTACAATATTTTCCCTCAGTCGACCTCGAACTGAGGTATAATACCCTCCAAAGGTCACCGAGACCTCACTCATATGATACAGTGATACATGGTACTTTAGGATCAATTCTCAATAACTACACGATCGTTCCATCCCCTTTGGACCTTCGGCAGTGCTCTTGCAAGTTGTTCAAAGGAGTAGGAAAGAAGTAGAACAAAATTCCACTTATTGCCTCTACACAACTCTACTTATATTGAATGCTTCCATCAGTATTAAATGCACCCAATAATTGAGGTAATCCACCTATAAATTCTTTGTCCAACACTCCACATTCTTTATATCACCATTAGACCTCAGAAGGGTCAAGGAAATTCTTCAACAACCCACTCATTCTCTCTCTAAAAGTTCTCATATAAATTGGAATCTTGAGAAAGGTGAAAGTTGATTAATTTTTAGCATTCAAAGAGATTAAGTTCATTTATCTATCAAACTCACAAGAGTTTCAGCATTTTGTGAGTATTTATACTCTATTACATTCTCCCGACCTACGTTCGATAGCTTATATTTGTTACTTGGACTTCCATTATTTGTATCGATTTTACATATTGTTGAGCCCTAAATTATTACTCGAGAACCTTTAGAGAAGTCATTCAGTTATTTCCTAAGGTCTTCTTTAATACAAATGAAGGATGCAAGACTGTAGACTCCCTTGTCTCACACTTTCTTCTGAAGTTTGAACCACTTTAAACCTTTGTCTCAGACATAACATTTCTCTCCATTTACCTTTTTGAGGGCCAGAGGGGATCACCTATGGGTCTAAATCACTTACGATTTAAAACCCATCCTATCTAAGATTATAAGCATAAGATTAATAATTGAATAAATGAAACACATGTGAATGAGCCAACATCAACTCTGATACCATAATAATCAACTATAATAAAATCCATCACAAGAAATACAACTGTCTCAAATAGTAAACAAACTCTAACTTAAATAATAACCAAAATAATATCTGACGCAATAGGAATATGAATAGCAGTAAAGGAATGAGCAAGCATGCTCTACATCTATATCATATAAGGTTACTAACTACAAGAGGTATCTAAGTGCAATCAAGGCTGAGGGTGAAACTATGCCCTAGGTCCTGAAAATATAATTCAACCACAACGTAAATAGAAGGTCTACAAATGTAATAATTTAATGTAATTTGGGATACAATAATAACTACGCATCCAACTTTAAAATTTTAGTTTTTTAAGTTCTCTCCAACCCAAACAACCCTAAATATCACGTGCATCTATCTTCATTTGCAAATGGACTTAATGATTAATTATTATTATTCTCGATTCAATAAAATTAAAGGTTCCATCCTAATGGCACTCTATACATCTCAAGTATATGAACAGATAAGTAAGACAGTCTCTATGTCTGACATCTACATAAGTATGGTCCTAGTCACGTACTAAAATAAGTAGGCTACACTCAGGACTACACATAATCAAGCCTTATCCCTATCGATTTCGGGGATCATTCGCGCATACTAGGTATAGTTATAGGTTGTCCCACACATACAACCTCAAAGCATCAACAAGGAAGAATCAATACGCCTTCACACCAATTGTTTCTCGTACCCCAAACTATATGAGAGAATCCCCGTTAATCTCCGGGATAGAATCGGTATATTCAGCATGTAGTGTCTGGGGTAAAAATGACTAAGGTAAAGCCCGTCTTTGTAATTGGGGTACTAGTGCAGTCAACTTATGTGCCCCATAAGGATATCACCTTATTACTTATTACTTTGAGCACTCACGTGTGGTATGTTTGAACATAAAGTAGTAGCCCAATCTACTCATAAATTACTAAAAACAATCATAATCTCATATTAATTAACTCTTAGCTAATTTGGAGTCCAATCTAGTGTCATTTTTGGTTCCTCAATGATTATCGTAAAAAATTTAGAGCCTAATACCATGAACCCTCACTAAAGTCCCTTAAGAATAAAACAAATATCAACATTTAACTTGGTTCGTGCCCACTGGGTTAATCCTAGCCATGCACATGTCAACCGTTTGCATGGGTTCAAAACAATACTTTGCGCATGGGGCACGAAACTAAAATATCCATAAATGTATATGTCCTTAACCTAGATCCTATATCATAAGTCCGGACCTTAAAACCACCATTAACGGTCTGAAATGAAGTTATGTTACCTTAATTCCATCCAAATATGTCATGAGGTCATTATTAAACCAAAATTTATGTTATCTCAACAAATCTTAGATGATTTAATCAAAGTTAAAGTATAAATTTCAGAATTAATGTATAGAAACCCTAAAGCATGCCCCGTATCGTGGGTTGTTTGGCTAAGGAATCCTATACATCCTCTAATAATTTAAACAATAAAAACTAATCATTCTTACAATTTAATCAACATATAAATCAATTTTCAGAATTTGAGTATAAATTGTCTACCCAAATTCTAATCCCAAACATTCTCGTAAATTAATTATATTTATGTTAAGCCTAATAAACATCATGAAAACATGTCATACAACATTGGTGCAACAAAATGAAAAATATATACAAAATATAAATAAAATTTTCTCAAGTAGCATGTATCACATATACAAACATGAGTGAATATGAATAGTATACATATAAGCCACAGGAGAACGAAACTACCTTAAATTGTAAAAGTTAAAAATACCTAATCAAAGTACCAAAAATCTTCAAAATATTTACTCGTAAATAATTATAATCATATTCTTACCAAAAAGTGTAAAATTTTAAATTTATTTTTGGAACAACTTTTGGGATATTCTAGAGGACTTGTGGGGTGTCTTTTCAACTTGTTTTTAAGATGGTGGTGCCCTGCACTTTGGGCGATTTCTTTTCATCAATTAATAAACAATTTTGGAGGGAGATTTCAATATAATTTATTATTTGTCATTTTCAGGAGAATTATTTCATCATTAAAGATAATATAATTATATTATCTCCCCTCATGTTGTAAAAGATATTTTATACTTAAATAGTTTGCACAAATTATAAAAGAGGTGTACAAATAATTAGGGTTTATCACGGATTGGCCACACTTCCAAATTTGTTATTTTTAAAAATGAATAAATGAACTTAATTATTGGAATTATATTGTTAATTTACTTAGCCTAAGTTAGAATAATTGAATTGAGTTGGATAATTGTACATCATTGGTATAATTTTAATGTTTAAGTGTACCATTTTCTATTATTAGAATTACATGAAATTAGGCTTTTTCCATTTAGTTCTAATGTAGAATTTGGGTGTGAATATATGTGCAATTCTCACCAATTAAATATGAAAAATTAGGAGTTAGAGGGATTACAGTTTTGATAAAAGTGCATGGACAAACCTATATTCTTTATGGGAATTCTATATTACTTTTCTTACTATAAAATACTAAAGATTAAAGAATTCAACACCCTATGTATGATTAATAATTTTATCCCCTTGAAATTAAGTAAGGGTAATGGAATTGGGGTTTTGGTTAGTAGAATTAAATTTAGACATGAGTCACTAACTTATGACAAAGAATAAACACCCTGTGAATTATGTAATTATAATAATAAAACCTAATTGGTATGTTTAGCCTTCATGCATAGTATGTAAATTATTTTCCCTCATACATAAGGGGTGGGGAGATTATTAAAAGATAAAATATACATCTTGAATATCATTAGGCTACACACTATGGGTCGTATATAATTGTTATTTTATTACATGGCTCGGGTTAGAGTCATGGTCTTGATATATTATTTATATATTTCGGAGGCGGGCAGAGGGGTGTGCCTGTTTGGAATGAAGGCATAAGGGGTGTGCCGGTTTGTTATGTCCGTCCAAGATAAAAAAAAAAATTGATGAACTCACGTGGCAATGGCCTTGTATATTGGGGCTGGTCACGGATTATTTAGTGTACTAGTGAGTTCTCAACAAATGGG
Organism: Sambucus nigra; assembly: GCA_949130495.1. Taxonomy (NCBI): domain Eukaryota; kingdom Viridiplantae; phylum Streptophyta; class Magnoliopsida; order Dipsacales; family Adoxaceae; genus Sambucus; species Sambucus nigra. Next base: position 341,386,549 of record OX422207.1, on the reverse strand, counting down.
GGCTAGTTCTGATTTTATTTGGGTTACAACTTTGTTATTATATTATAGTTACTAGTTGTCTCTCCTCATATGGGAGCTAGTGGGATTTAAATAATATTGTTTAAAATAGGATTTAAAAGGTATTGCACTATAAGGGTGGGGATAAAGATTAGTTTATTTATTGTAGAATTATATTTATACTCATTATTGATAGTTTTACTACTTTAGTGCATATCTATTATCGTGTTTCAACGGGCTTGGCCTGTCGCGATGTTGTAGGTGCTCCAGTGTACCCGTCTTAATTTCCTATTCGAGAACACAATCTTCCATCCCATGTGACCAACATGTTTTCGAGCAATGCAAGGTTTACTTTATTCCTAGCGGTGTACTAAGTTTTGGTTTTGGATATAATATTAATTTTGGGGGATTTTGGCATGTAATAGTTTTGTTAGATCGTATTCATATTACTTAGTGGTGATGATTTATTCTATCCGTATTATAATCTCAATTGAAGTTTCATCTCAGCGTCTATTGCTTTAATTACTGACTTTATTTGATTCTTATCTAATGCTTTTGAGAAACTGTGTCTTTCACGTTTTTTTACTTCGTCCGTTTTTACACCCTAGGGATGCATATCGACCTATTTATTTTTGGTATGTTTCAATTGGACTTGGATATATCATATAGTGAGAATACGATGAGTATTTTGAATCGACGAATTCAAAATTTCCGTTCCAATGAGATAATGGTAGTGTGAGTGTCATGGAATCACAAATATAAGGAGGAATCCACTTAGGAGCTCAATGACTGGATGAGACAATAGTGCCCCTATCTATTTCACTCAGGTATATGAGGTGTTAGTATTTTTTTGTCCTTTTAGATGAGGAGTTAATTTTTGACTCATTTTATATGAGGAGTTAGTTTTTTACTCATTTTATATGAGAAGTTCATTTTTGACACATTTGATACGAGGGGTTAGTTTTTGACTCATTTTATATGAGGAGTCAGTTTTTGACTCATTTATAGAAGGTGTTAGTTTTTTTACTTGGCTCTTTGAGATGTTAATGTTTGGCTCAGTTATATGAGGTGATATTATTTTAACCCAATTAAATGAGGGGTTAATTGTGAATTTTGGTGATGGAATTCTTTTTGTTAGGGGGAATATTGTTATACCCCATAATTTTAAATGAATTTAATTAACTAAAACACAAAAATAGTTATTGATTTTAGGAGAATTTAAGCATTCTTAAATAATTATTTTAAGTAAAAACTTAAATTTAATAATTATTAAAGTAAAGAATAAAATTTATAAGAAACTTTGAGGTGGAAATGGAAATTATTAAGGTTATAAACATGGATCAGTAAAGAAATGAACTTATAGGGGTAAATTATAATTGACTATAATTAAGGGTTTTATTTGTAAATTTTAGAATAAAAATGGAGAATGTGACATCAAGGTAGTTATAATATGAGAATAAGGATAATTAAGGAAATTAAAATGTTGCTTGAGAAACACTTTAGGTTTAAAGGGAAAAGAATGAAAGGGGAGGAATCAAATCGATTAGGGTAAAAATAGAAGAGGCAAAAAAATTGGGGAAGGTGCTATAGCGGCCCATACCTAGCCGCTATAGTGGTTGTATGGGGTCGCTATGGTGGGCTATTAGGCTGTTATGGCATCTTATGATAGGGGTGGTGTTGGACACCCTTTTTAAAGGGGTTGAATGCAATTTTTTTATTTCTTTCAGAGTCGTTCATTTTTCCCTTTTGTTTATTCTACAGCCTTATACAAATCATATTACCACCCTACTGCCTTGACCGTCAAACTCATAATTCAAAACATAAACCTCACTAAGTTTCACACAAAATACATATTTCCACTCTACAAATTACCCTCTTTTATTCTAACAAAAAATTGTAAAATTTTGAATTCAGTTTGGAGACATTCTAAAGGACATTTGGAGGGTTTTTCGGCTTGTTTTCAAGAAGGTAGTGCCCTACACTTTTGGGGCTTTCTTTTCATCAATCGAGGAACAATTTTGGAGGGGTTTTTCACTACAATTTATAATTTATCATTTTGAAGGATTATTTCATCATTTAAGGAAAGATATTTTTGCGCACTCCTCTCATGATGTAATTAATAATTTCTATCTAAATAGTTATTATAAATAATAAAATTTGCGTAGAAATAATTAGGGTTTAATAGTTCACTAAAATTTTGTGATTTTTGCAAACAAAAGAATTAACTCAATTCATGACATTATATGTTGGATTATGTTTGTCTAAGTTGGTACAATTTAATTGAGTTGGATAATTGTATATGTTTGTTATAACTTCCCATGTATATGTCGAATCACATGTTATTGATTACTCTTTGTGATGATATTTGCATTTTCCCCCTTTTAAGTAAAATTTAGGAATTTTGCAATGTGTTATATGATAAACTTTCAGAAATTGTTAGTGAAAATTGGGGAATATTGATAAAAGCATATAATTAAACTTAGATTCTCTAGTTGGAATTGTATGTTCCTCTCTTACTCGTGATATGTGACATGTTAACAAATGAAACACTCCCATATAATATTAATAATTAAAATTCATTAAAATTAAGTAAGGATAATAAATTAATGGGTAATATTGGAATACAAAAATACATATGGGAATCGGGAAATAAAGTATGCACCTTACAAATATTAAGATTATAAACATTATACATAAGCTATATGTTGAATTACCCTACGTGTATAGCCATGTGTCGTTGCACTTATATTAGGGGTAGATTAATAATGATTAACGGATTAAAAAAATTATTTGGACACTCTTAGGCCAAACAATATGGGTCAAATAAGAAATAATATGTTATGTTTCATGACCTGGTTTAGAGTCGTGGTTTTGTTATACTTTATACTTGTTTGGAGGCGGGGAGAGGGGTGTGCTGGTGTTTATATATATATATATATATATATATATATATATATATATATATATACAACATTGTTTTTTGGGATACATCTTGGTTAAGATATTATAGAAGTTTCAATTACTAGTTGACCCTTCATATATGGGAAAAGGTGAGGTTTATAAATATAATTATTGAAAATCTAAGTTAAAGGGATTTGACACCAGTAATGGTGGGATATAATGGTATGTACAATAATAGTAGATTTTATTATTTATACTCATGATTGATAATTTCAAAACTAGAGTTCTTAGTAATTATCTTATTACGATGAGAATGACCTATAGTGTTTGTATCCCTCCTAGTACGTCACCAACGAGCACTCACACATGGTAAGAAATGCACATATAACACAAGAATAGAAATCCTACTCACACACAGGTTTTAAAGACTTAACACGATTACTATATTCAATAAATTATCATAAAGTTAGACATTTAACTCCTATACTGAACTCAAAACCTCTAACCAATAATATTCATATGCTCCTATATGAAGAATTAAACTAAAGGCAACCCCAAACTATCGTCAAACCGCAAAAAAACAACAAAAGAAAACTAAGTCCTGTAATACCCCGTCTAATTAAATACTGGGTAGCTACTTCTTTATTAAATTAATACAGAATATCAAGATGGTTCAGGCTTAGCATCACTGTCGAAAAACATATAATTAATTACTAGCCACGTAATATTTAAAAAGAGAGATGTCAAATTTTATTAACTAAGCCGACACTTAAACAAGAATTTATTTAATAAACCATCAATCGCATAACCAATCTCATATAAATGCTCAATGAGAAGAAATCAAATAAGTCTGGAGTAAACACTCCAATAATAAAGATGCCAGAGTAAATGATGACCAAATACAAGAGTCTGAATAAATAATAAACCAAAAACTGAAATAATGAAAGTGTGCAACTACAACCTCTAAATGAGAATGGGGGACATGCCCTAACTGATACAAATAGATCTGAAGGAATCAAGGATAAAATGATATTGTCTACTACCAAGATCCTGTAACTTCCACAGCAGCTACAGCACGTCCTCTGAATGGAACTCCTATGCTTGGCGTCCCTGTGGCTAGGCACCTAAAAGGTTTTTACAAAACAAAAATAGATTTGGAGGATAACGGGTCAGAGCCCGATGTTAAAACAGTTTAAAAGTTCAGAAAGTGTTTAAATTACAATTAAACATCACATATTATAAACATGTTAGTTGCGTACTCTCACATGAGTTTCTTACCTCTCAACTACTATGCATGCCTAACGTATGCCTTTAACCCATCCTAGTTATACCACTATCTAACTAGTTTGTACCACTCCTGCCTTTGCATTCTAACATATAGTATCTACACGTAACCCCCAAATAATCCATATTTATAACCCATGTTCACATTCATTAAATTACTTATCTTAAGTATTAATTAAATTCTCATACTTAACCCATTCAAATATCTTAGTTATTCACATCTACTAAGAAACAGTGAACCAGTCACAAGTACATAAGTATATCACTCTCAGTACATATATACATCTGTGGAACCCCTAGGTTAAGCTGCGGTGCACACATACCCTGCTATCAAATCCATGTACATCACGTACGTAAGGATCACGTGTTCCGAATCACTCAGTAACTGTCTAAATACAAATAACACATATTGGAGGCGAATATAATTCACATACCCATGGGTCATGCACATAACTACGATCCCATGGTTAGATGACTTATTAACTCACAAATAAGTCATTCACAGTACTATGTCCTTAAGGTACCAGTCTAAATCCCCCCGAAGGCACACAAGGGTCCTTTTCCATAATAAAACTGACCTCCCGTGATAGCAAGTATGGTAGGTATGTCATACACATAAGAAATCCATACACTAGGCATTCACACAACCTAAGTAATCATATATCAATATACACTACACCAAAATGGCCAAATTATCACCTTTCAGCCGGCCACCCTTGTCAAGGTCATTGACCGTGACAAAAAACACACGTTTTGTGTCACGGTCATTGACCTTGACACGACCGTGACAAGAACTTGTCACGGTCATTGACCGTGACAATTCTTTAAATAATTTTCAAGGTCAATGACCATGACACGATCGTGATAATGTTAGTAGCAAAAACCATTTCCCCCTTCTTTTTTCCCTCCCGCACCGTTCCCTCCCTCTCTCTCTCTATCGACGTTGCTCTCTCTCTCTCTCTCTCTACTTTCAGGTTTAATTCTCTCTCTCTCTCTCTCTCTCTCTTCCATTTATATATATGTTTGTGTGTATATATATGTGTGTATGTGTGTATATATGTGCGTGTGTGTGTGTGCGTGTGTGGGGGGTGGGGCTGGGTGGGGGTAGGGGGTACGGGTTAAAAATGTAAATAAATAAGTAATTTTCTATAAATTTCCAAAAATAATATCCAAAAATGTAAATGTAAATAATTTCCAAAAATAATATCCAAAAATGTAAATGTAAGTCATATCCAAAAATATTGGATAACAATTTATTTTCATTCAAAATAAATAAGTAATTTCCATTCAAAATAATAAAGATCAATTAGTCTATGTTGTTGAAAAATTTGATCAAATTGGTGAGCCCTTCATATTTTAAAAAATGTTGTTTTTATTCCTATTTAACTTTTCTTTCTATACACCCTTAATTATATTTAAAGTTTAATAAAATAGGAGTCATAGGAAGAAAAGTGGGGTTTAAATAAAAACACTTTTTTAAATTTTAGGTTCTGGTGCATAATCTTACTTTGTCACAATTAATTTATATGCCTCAAAGTTATTTTATCACTTTTAGTTTATATTTGTGATAATACTTTATGAATCACAACTTTAGGTTGATTATTTTAGAACTTAAACTTCAAGATACAAAAAATAATTCTATAGAACAACTTAGATATCTTAACAAAACACATATCTAACATTGAATATGATTTATAAAAAGAACAAAACAATAGTAGAAATTCAATACATGAAATTAACATTGAGATTATTTTAAATAGACAGTCACTGTTGTGTGTGTGTGTGTGTGTGTGTGTGTGTGTATTTGAATTAACCCATGAATTTGTATTTTTGTATTTGAATTAACCCATGAATTTATTTTTGTATTTGAATTAACCCATGAATTTATTTTTGTATTTGAATTAACCCATTATATGAAAAATACTTGAAATTAAATATAGTGCGCATAGATACTAGCCTTATAGTTCTTATGCGTACGCATTCAATAGCCCTTAGACCCGTTCGAGAGTCATTACCCCTTTAATGAGATCTCTCGAATTGTCCCGTTTGGACAGTTTGAGAGTGTATAATTTCTGTATAATATTCTTATTGGCATAAAGTTGCTACTTTTGGAGAAAGTTCTGCAGTCGTATCTTAAAGTTCTCTGGGTACATACTAGATTGATAAGTGTGAGTGTTATTTCAATTGACCAATTGAAATAACACTCACACCTGCTAATCTACGTCGTGTAGTTGGAGAACTAAGGGGATATGCTGTCGAATTTTTTTCAAATCGTAACAATTTGCATGAGTTGTTAAGTATGTTACAGAAAAATGCAGTCTTGAATGGGATAGGACCACTTACCCTTTAATAGGATAATTAAATGATGGGATAATTAAATAAAACATACTATAAATCTAAGTGTTGTTTACCTTTAATAGGTGTTTAGTTGTGGTAGCTATGATGGGATATCCGAAATACAAAGAGTGGATGGGTGTAACTAATAGAATGGGGGATGTGTTTCGCAGAGGTGCTAACGAATTTGTGAATATGCAAAGAGATGTCGTAATGATGAAGAGTTTTCGTGTCCATGTTCTAGGTGTAAGAATGGTAAGGTGTTTGAGTGTAAAACAGTTGAACTACATTTGTTAATATCGGTTATGCAAGATAGTTATCGATTTTGGAGTTTTCACGGTGAATTGAAAGTTCCTTTTGTCCCCGACCAACCTTAACAACAACCTTCAACAAGTAGAATAGATGTAGAAGGGGATGATGTAGATCGTAATATGTTAGAGGATTTAGTTGATGATGCGTACGGAGTTATGAAGTTGAGGAGAATGAGGTTACTGATGATGTAGAAGATTCAAGTGCTCGTGAAGATAACACGATAAAACTTGACGATGACTACCAAAGTTTAAAATTTAAGGCGACCCAACCGTTATACTCTGGCTGTGAGAAAGATCAAACAACTTTACATGCCATGGTTGGTTTGCACAGTTTGAAGATGCAGTACAGTTTGTCTGGCAATAGCGTGACGGGAATTCTGAAATGGGTGAAGGGCTTATTACCCAAGGTGAATACACTTCCAAATAGCTATCCTGTTATGAAGAACAGTTTGAAAGGTTTAGTAATGAAGTATAAATTGATTCATGCTTGTGTATATGACTGCATACTATACCGAAAGGAGTATGAAAATCTCGATCGTTGTCCGGTATGGGATGAACCTAGATATGTCCAATCTACTAGTAAGGAATGCACAAGCTCAAAAGTGCCTCAAAAAGTATTGAAATATTTTCCCGTTGGACCTAGATTAAAGCGATTTTTCACAGTACCATGGATTGCAGAGGCAATGACTTGGCATGCTAGGGCAGAAGTAGGGGGTAATATCATGCGTCATCCTATTGATTCTATTGCCTGTCAGATGATGAATTTTGAGTATCCCGATTTTGCTCGAGAATAACGCAACATTCGTTTGGCTATATCAACATATGGTTTCAATCCATTTGGAAATCTAAGCACCAATCAGAGTGTATGGCCAGTGATCCTAGCCCCACTCAACCTCCCTCTTTCACAGTGTATGAGACCTGAATTTTCGATGATGGCTTTATTGATACCTGGGCCAAAGGCACCAAGTGATGACATTGATATCTACCTGGCTCCTTTGGTAGAAGAATTAAATGAGTTGTGGGAAGAGGGTGTGCAATCATTTGACTCTTTTAGAAAAGAAGAGTTTACGCTGAAAGCTATGTTGATATGGGCAATTCATGATTTTCCAGCTTATGGAACATTATCCGGATGTGTAGTACATGGTTATTTGGGGTGTCCTATTTGTGGAGAGGAGACTGAATCTCTTCGTCTAACCTTTAGCTTATAAAATGTATACCATTACCACAGGAGGTTTTTACCCCCAGCTCATAGTTTCAGATTTGAGAAAGGTTCCAATTTTTTATTGGGCAGAGTTGAACATAGGCTACCGCCGAGACAACTTTCGGGTTCAGAAATTGAAAGTAAATCTTCTGAATGTGGCCCAAATATGCCAGGTAAGAATCCCAAATTTAAGAATGTCAAGCATAAGAAGATCCCAACTGGGAATGAAACTGAGATAAGAAGGGCATGGTCTCGAAGGTCAATTTTATTTGACTTGCCTTATTGGAAGAAAAACCCGGTGCGCCATGTATTGGATGTGATGCATGCAGAGAAGAACTTCGTTGAACATATTGTGGGTACTTGCCTTGGGGGGGGGGTCATTCGAAGGATGGAGAAAATGCACGAAAAGACCTTAAAACGTTAAAACTTAAGCCACAACTATGGTTGAAAGAAGATAGTAGGGGTAGGACAATAATTCCCCTTGGTACGTTTACTTTTACGAGTGGGGAAAGGAAGGTGCTTCTAGACACAATATATAATTTGAAGGGCCCATCTACTTTTTCGTCCAACTTGCAAAGGATTGTGAATTATGCTACTCATGATTTACATAAGTGTAAGTCCCACGATTGGCATGTGATCATGCAATTGGTTCCTCTATTATTTAAACATTGTTTCTCCAAGCACAAGGAATTGCGTAGGGCTATTATGCAAATTAGTATTACCTTCTCCCTCTTGTGTGAGAAGGTAGTGAATCGAGAACACATAGTAGCCGCAAAATTAGCTGTGAACGAAGCGACTTGTGTATTGGAGAAGTACTTTCCCCAGCATTCTTGGACATAAGTGTTCACTTGTTGGTACACCTATGCAACGAGGCACTTCTTTGTGGTCCAGTTAGATATCGGTGGATGTATCCGTTTGAAAGATTGATGAAAGTTTTTAAAGATTACGTCAAGAATACGCGATATATTGCAGGATCAATTGCAGAGGAATACATCACCGTGGAGTCATCAATATATACTCGGGAATATATGCCTGACTCGACCAGCGTTGATGACACTGATGAATTCCTCGATGATGGTGGTAATGTGATGGGAAAACGAGTGAAATTAACAAGTTTGCAACTTGAACAAGTAGCTCGTTATCTATTTGACACACATGAATATGTCGAAGAATGGAAAAAGTAAGTTTCGAATATTATAATGTTTAACATTATTTTAGATTATTTTATACATGATTAATTTTGTAATATGCAGTAAATATGAAGCCTGTGAGAACAATAAAAGACGAAAAACAATGGTACAATCAGACAGCGAATTTAGGCTATGGTTGACACAAGAGGTAATTATAATGAAAACAGTCGTTATATAACGTTACATTACACTCAAATTTTACCACTAATATAATTAATTTATCTATATTCTCAGCTCCTAAAGATGGGTGACACGACATCAAGGCTTGCTCGTCTAGTCACTGGACCCTTGTTCGTGGCACAAGAGTACAAAAAGTATCGATTGAACGGTTACACTTTCGGCGCTAAAGTGTACGAGGAAAGTACAAATGTGCAGAACTCGGGAATTTCATACAAGGCTCTTACTTTCTTTCGAGCGAGCGCAAAAGATAAAAACCTCGTTGAAGCTGAAATGACTTAATATGGTGTAATCCAAAATATATTTGAATTGGATTGTATAATATTCAAAGAGGTTGTATTTTACTGTGAATGGGTAAGAGTTGAGGATAAAAATGCTTGTAAAGTTGATCTAGTCACCAATTTGATCGTGGTTGACTTGTCCAAGTTGAAGAGCAACGACCACGTGAGCGATGAGCCATTTGTTTGTGCATTTCAAAAGGTTAAGCAAGTGTTTTACTCGGAGTATATCAACAACGAGCCGTGGTCAATTGTCCAACACGCGCCAAGGCGTCTAAATAGTAGTGTGGATGACTTGGCTGCTCCTACCGAATATCAATCCATTTTTTATGATAACCCGAATTTGAAACAATTTTTCAATTTGTAATAAATATTTCAATTTGTACCGAAACATCTATTTTTAATTCTTTTAATTGATTTGCACTTTATCATTTTCACTCTTGTGTAGTGTGTGTGTGTGGAGATAAGATTAATACATAAATATTCCAACTAAATCTAAGTTTTATTTATACTAATCCATGAATATACGCTCCTTACGTTTAATAGGTGATTAGTACATAGTTATTTGGGGTGTCCTATTTGTGGAGAGGAGATTGAATCTCTTCGTCTATCCGAACACTAAGAAATGCCATAATCCTATGGAGCGATGCTCTGCAAATTCCTCTAAACCGTTATGTAGCCAAACATCACCAGTTGAAGTTGTCAATTCTACTTTCCATACCCCACCACTTGGAACTTCAAGCAAAACATGGGAGACCATTGAAAGGTGGAATTGATAACTTCAATTGCTGACTTTTGGCTACACAACGGTTGGAAGGAATTTGCAACGCATAACTCCATAGGATTATGGTATTTCTTAGTGTTTAGATATGAAGAGAATTATATTTGAAACGATTGCCCAGGGTACATTACTTGGAAGGAGGTGCCATATGAGCTCAAGTTAGCTGTTTGAGTGACACTACAGGTAATGTATTTATATTTATATGTCAATTTTGATTTCGATTTCAATTACGATTTATATTTATCTATATTTGAGGGGCGGATACTAATTTTACTTTATTTCAATTCAGGGGACAGGGAGTGGCCCTAAGGGTAGGCCACATATGCTCTATACTTACGTGGCTATTCGGACGAGAAGGGAAGGATAAGGAGGTGTCCCCGAGCGTCGCGGTACAAAATCTCTTTTCCATGCAAATAGTTTGTAGATTTGAGATAATTGATGGTGATGTTGTTTCTTCTTAAATAGTTTTTATTTTGAATATATATTTGCATTATCTTTAGTGTGTTTGGATATATGATGTTTGGAACAGGTACAACGTTGCTATAATAGGTACAAATATACTGCTGGGCAGTGGTAGTGGCCATACTACCCAGCAGATGTTTTTTAAATTCTGCCCAGAATTGTCACGGTCATTGACCGTGACACTTCCGTGACACAAAGTTGTCACGGCCAATGGTCGTGACAATTTTTTTAAGAAAGGTCACGGCTTTGTCACGGTTATAAACCGTGACAAACGTGTCACGGTCATTGACCGCGACATGACCGTGACACAAAACGCGAGTTTTGTGTCAAGGTTAATGACCGTGATAAAAAAAGTTGTCTCGCCTCGAAATATCACGGTCATTGACCTTGACAAGGGTGATTTGTCAGGGTCAATGACCTTGACAATAGTGCTGATTTGGTGTAGTGATAGATGCTCACACATTTCATCTAGTTAATCTCATATGTAGCAAGTTTACCCCAAACATTACACATAATATTCTTTTCGTTTGATAACTCTCTCGCCGTATCAATTTGAGTACTTAAACCTATCACAAGAGGTTACCAGGTCTCTTATTGGTTTCTAATGTCATCTCAGTACTTGAAACCCCTCCGTTGTTGCCCGTAATCTTATATCATCTTTAATTCCCGTTATAGTTTCAATTCTAATGCCTTCTAATCGTACCTCACTCGGTAGACCCTCGTAAGCAATAGTAATCAATTCCATAAGTTATAACATTCTCCGATAATAACTAAGACCCTACTGACTTTATCTAAGTCCCAAAATATAATATTAATCACCCTAATAACAACCATCGGCTTTCGAATAATCATTAAACCTTAAAGAGAAACAATTGTCAAAAATTAGAAGGGGTCGATCGATCGAAGAATAGGGGTCGATCGATCGATGGTTCGATCGATCGACATTCTTGAGTCGATCGATCGATCGATCAAGTAGGTATCAACCCAGAAATTCTTAACAGTTACAGGTTCTCCACTTTTTACACCTCAAACTCTTCATTCTAACGTCCAAAACTCACAACTAAATATACTAATCAACCAACTAACATGTTTACATAATTCCCCACGTTCACTACACCAAAACTAGCGATTGGTCACGGCCAAAATCCCTGACCAAAATGGTGGGTCGTGGACTTGGGCCGTGACCATTTCAGGCGTGACCAATTTTGTGGGTCGCGGACTAAGTCTGTGACCAAAAAATGGTCACGGCCCAGAGGGGTCACGGCAGATGGTCGCGGACTTGGGTCGTGACCCATGCCATGATGGGTCGCGGTCCTCGTTTGTGACCCAAAACCCTGACAAATTGGTCGTGGCCAAAGTTCGCGAGCCACGACCATGACAAAAAAATTAAAAAAAAATTGGTCGCGACCCTCATCCGTGATCCACAACCGTGACAAATTGGTCGCGGCCAAAGTCCGCGACCCACAACCATGACAAAACAAAATAGAAAAAAATAATGGCGGCTACGCGGTCAATTTCTACGAGTCACATTGGTCATGTGGGAGGTGTTGGTGCCACCCACGGGGTCGTACGGGGGTTGTTTCGGGTTTTTACCCACTAACGCCATGTTTTTAAGCCTAAGTCTACAAATATTCAAATTACCGTCGTATTCTCAAATTGGGAGTCCCGCACCTGCGCGGCCAGTTCCTACGAGTTACATTGGTCCCGTGGGAGGTGTTGGTGTCACCCACGGGGTCGTTCGGGGGTTGTTTTGGGTTTTCACCCTTTAACGCCATGTTTTGCCTAAGTCTAGAAATATTCAAATAACCGTCGTATTCTCAAACTGGGAGTCCCGCGGCTGCAGGCCATGTTTTGCCTAAGTCTAGAAATATTCAAATTACCGTCGTATTCTCAAACAGGGAGTCCCACGGCTGCGTGGTCAGTTCCAATGAGTCACATTGGTCCCGATGAAGGTGTTGGTGCCACCCACGGTCCGCTCGGGGGTTGTTTCAGGTTTTCACCCTCAAACACCATGTTTTGCCTAAGTCAAGAAATATTAAAATTACCGTTGTATTCTCAAACCGAGAGTCCCGTGGCTGCGCGGTCAGTTCCTACGAGTTACATTGGTCCCGTAGGGGGTGTTGGTGCTACCCACGGAGCCGTTTGGGGGTTGTTTCGGGATTTCACCAACTAAAACCACATTTTGTCAAAGTCTAAAATTATTCAAATTAACGTCGTATTCTCAAACCGGGAGTCTCGGGTCTTCGTGGTCAGTTCCTACGAGTCACATTGGTCCTGTGGGAGGTGTTGGTGCCACCCACGGGGCCGTACGGGGGTTATTTCGGGTTTTCACCCTCTAACGCCATGTTTTAAGCCTAAGTTTAGAAATATGCAAATTACCATCGTATTACCAAACCGAGAGTCCCGCGGCTGCACGGTCAGATTCTACGGGTCACATTGGTCCTGTGGGAGGTGTTGGTGCCACCCACGGGGTCGTTCGGGGGTTGTTTTGGGTTTTCATCCTCTCAATCCATGTTTTTAAGCTTAAGTCTAGAAAAGGCAAATTACCATCGTATTCTCAAATCGGGAGTGCCGTGGCTGGACGGACAGTTCCTACGAGTCACATTGGTCCCGTGGGAGGTGTTGGTGCCAGCCACGGGGTCGTTCGGGGGTTGTTGCGGGTTTTCACCCTCTAAAGCCATATTTTTAAGCCTAAGTCAAGAAAAATACAAATTATCATCGTATTCCCAAATCGGGAGTCCCGCGGCTGCGCGGTTAGTTCCTACGAGTTATATTGGTCCTGTGGGAGGAGTGTGTGCCACGTACAGGGCCGTTCGGGGGTCGTTTCTAGTTTTCACCCACTAAGGCCATATTTTTAAACCAAAGTATAAAATTATACAAATTACCGTCGTATTCTCAAATCGGGAGTCCGGCGGCTGCGCGGTCTGTTCCTACGAGTTACATTGGTCCCAGGGGAGTTGTTGGTGCCACCTAAGGGCCGTTCGGGGGTTGTTTTGTGTTTTCACCCACTATCGCCATATTTTTAAGCCTAAGTCTATAAAAATTTTAAATTATCGTCGTATTCCCAATCTGGGAGTCCAGCGGCTGCGCGGTCAGTTCCTACGAGTCACATTAGTCTGGTGCGAGGTGTTGGTGACACCTACGGGGATGTTCGGGGGCGTCTTCGGGTTTTCACCAACTAAAGCCATATTTTTAAGCCTAAGTCTATAAATATACAAATTATCGTCATATTCTTAAGTCGGCAGTCCCGCGGCTGCGCGATCAGTTCCTACGAGTTGCATTGGTCCCGTGGGAGGTGTTGGTGCCACCCACAAGGCCGTTCGGGGGCGATTTCGGGTTTTCACCCGCTAACGCCATGCTTTTACTAAGTCTAGAAATATTGAAATTACCTTTATATTCTTAAATCGAGAGTCCTACGGCTACACGGTCAGTTAATACGAGTTACATTGGTCCCGTGGGAGGTGTTGGTGACACCCACAGGGCCGTTCGGGGGCTATTTCGGGTTTTCCCCCACTATATCCATGTTTTTCAGCCTAAGTGTAGAAATATGCAAAGTATCATCGTATTCTCAAATCGGGAGTCCCGCGGCTGCGCGGTCAGTTCCTACAAGTCACATTGGTCCCATGGGAGGTGTTGGTGCCTCCCACGGGGACGTTATGGGGCTATTTTGGGTTTTCACCCTCTAAAACCATGTTTTTAAGCCTAAGTCTAGAAATATTCAAGTTACCATCGTATTCTCAAATCGTGAGTCTCGGGGCTACGCGATCAGTTCCTACGAGTCATATCGGTCCAGCAGGAGGTGTTGATGCCACCCAAGGGGTCGTTCAGGGGTCGTTTCGGGTTTTCACCCTCTAAAGCCATGTTTTTAAGCCTAAGTCTAGAAATATTCAAATTATCGTCGTATTCCCAAACTGGGAGTCCCGCAACTGCGCAATCAGTTCCTACGAGTCACATTGTTCCCGTGGGAGGTGTTGGTGCCACCCACCGGGCCGTTCAGGGGGTATTTCGGGTTTTAACCCTCTAACACCATGTTTTTCTTCCTAAGTCTAGAAATATGCAAATTGTCATCGTATTCTCAAACTGGGAGCCGCAAGGCTGCGTGGTCAGTACCTACGAGTCACATTGGTCCCGTGGGAGGTGTCGGTGCCACACACGGGGCCGTTCGGGGGTTGTTTCGGGTTTTCACCCTCTAAAGCCATGTTTTTAACCCTAAGTCTAGAAATATGCAAATTATCATCGTATTCTCAAACCAGGAGTCTTGCGTCTGCATGGTCAGTTCCTACGAGTTATATTTGTCCCGTGGGAGGTGTTGTGCTTCCCACAGATCCGTTCGGGTGTTGTTTCAAGTTTTCACCCACTAACGCCACATTTTACCAAAGTTTAGAAATATTCAAATTACCACCGTATTCTCAAACCGGGAGTCCTGGGGCTTTACAGTCAGTTATTACGAGTCAATTTGTCCCATGGGAGGTGTTGGTGCCACCCACGGGGCCGTACGGGGGCTATTTTGGGTTTTCACCCTCTAACATCATGTTTTATGCCTTGGTTAAGTAATATGCAAATTGCCACCATATTCCCAAATCGGGAGTCTAGCGGCTGCACGGTCCGTTCCTACGAGTCCCAATGGTCCCGTGGGAGGTGTTGGTGCCACCCACGGGGCGGTTCGAGGGTTGTTTCGGGTTTTCACCCTCTAAAGCCGTGTTTTTAAGCCTAAGTCTAGAAAAATGCAAATTATCGTCGTATTCTCAAACCGGGAGTGTCGCGACTGCACGGTCACTTCCTACGAGTCACATTGGTCCTGTGGGAGGTGTTGGTGCCACCCACGGGGCTGTTCGGGGGCTGTTTCGGGTTTTCACCCTCTAAAGCCATCTTTTTAAGCCTCAGTTTAGAAAATTACAAATTACCATCGTATTCTCAAACCGGGAGTCCCGCGACTACGCGGTCAGTTCCTACGAGTTACATAAGTCGCGTGGGAGGTGTCGGTGCCACCCACGGGATCGTTCGGGAGTCGTTTCAGGTTTTCCCCCACTAACGCCATGTTTTTTTAAGCCTAAGTCTAGAAATATGCAACTTACCGCCGTATTCTCAAACCGGGACCTCCGCGGCTGTGCGATTAGATCCTACAAGTGACATTGGTCCCGTGGGAGGTGTTGGTGCCACCCAAGGGGCCGTACGAGGGATGTTTTGGGTTTTCACCCACTAGTGCCATGTATTTAAACCTAATTCTAGAAATTTGAAAATTATCATCGTATTCTCAAACCGGGAGTCCCGCGGCTGCACGGTCAATTCCTACGAGTCACATTGGTCCCATGGGAGGTGTTGGTGCCACCAACGGGGCCGTTTGGGGGCTGTTTCGAGTTTTCACCCTCTAAGGCAATGTTTTTAAGCCTACGTCTAGAAATATTCAAAGTATCAACATATTCTCAAACCAGGAGTCCCGCAGCTGCGCGGTCACTTCCTACGAGTCACATTGGTCCCGTGGGAGGTGTTAGTGCCACCCACGGGGCCGTTCAGGGGTTGTTTCGAGTTTTCCCCCACTAAAGTCATGTTTTTAAGCCTAAGTCTAGAAATATGCAAATTATCGTCGTATTCTCAAACTGGGTGTCCCGTGGCTGTGTGGTCAGTTCCTACGAGTCACATTGGTCCCATGGGAGGTGTTGGTGCCACCCACGGGGCTATTTCGGGTCTTCACCCTCTAAAGCCATGTTTTTAAGCCTATGTCTAGAAATATTCAAATTACCATTGTATTCTCAAACTGAGAGTCCCGGGGCTGCACGGTCAGCTCCTACGAGTCACATTGGTCTCGTGGGAGGTGTTGATGCCACCCAAGGGACCGTTTTGGAGTCGTTTTGAGTTTTCACCCACTAACGCCAGATTTTTCCAAAGTCTAGAAATATTCAAATTACCATCGTATTCTCAAATCGGGAGTCCCGGGGCTGTGCGGTCAGTTTCTATGAGTTACATTAGTCCCGTGGGAGGTATTGGTGCCACCCACGGCCCCGTACTGAGGCTGTTTCGGGTTTTCACCCACTAATGCCATATTTTTAAGCCTAAGTCTAGAAATATTCAAATTACCGTCGTATTCTCAAAGCAGGAGACCCACGGCTGCGCGATAAGTTCCTACGAGTCATATTGGTCCCATGGGAGGTGTTGGTGCCACCTACGGAGCCGTACGGTGTTGTTTCTAGTTTTCACCCATTAATGTCATGTTTTTAAGCCTACATCTAGAAATATTCAAATTACCGTCATATTCTCAAACCAGGAGTCCCGCGACTGCGCGGTCAGTTCCTACGAGCTACATTGGTCCCGTGGGAGGTGTTAGTGCCATCTACGGGGCTATTTCGGGTTTTCACCCGCTAACGCCAAGTTTTTAATCCTAAGTCTAGAAATATGCGAATTACCATTGTACTCCCAAACTGGGAGTCCTGCGGCTATGCGGTCAGTTCCTAAGAGTTACATTGGTCTCGTGGGAGGTGTTGGTGCCACCCACGGGGCCGTTCGGAGCCTATTTCGGGTTTTCACCCATTAACATCATGTTTTTAACCCTACGTCTAGAAATATTCAAATTACCATTGTATTCTCAAACCGGGAGTACCGCAGCTGGGCGGTCAGTTCCTACGAGTTACATTGGTCCCGTGGGAGGTGTTGGTGCCACCCACGAGGCTGTTTAGGGGTTGTTTCGGGTTTTCACCTGCTAACACCATGTTTTTAAGCCTAAGTCCAGAAATATTTAAATTACCATCATATTCCCAAATCTGGAGACCTGCGGCTGTGCGATCAGTTCCTACGAGTTACATTGGTCCCGTGGGAGGTGTTGGTGCCACCCACGGGGACGTTCGGGGGCAGTTTCGGGTTTTCACCCACTAACGCCATGTTTTTAAGCTTACGTCAAGAAATATACAATTTACTGTCGCATTCACAAACCAGGAGCCCCACGGCTGCGCGGGCAGTTCTTACGAGTTACATTGGTCCCTTGGGAGGAGTTGGTGCCACCCACAGGGTCGTTCGGGGGCTGTTTCGAGTTTTCACCCACTAACGCCATGTTTTTAAGCCTACGTCTAGAAATTTTCAAATTACTGTCATATTCCCAAAACGACGGTCCCGCAGCTCCACGGTCAGTTCCTACGAGTTACATTGGTCCCATGGGAAGTGTTGGTGCCACCCACGGTGCCGTTCGGGGACTGTTTCAGGTTATCACCCGCTAATGCAATGTTTTTTAGCCTAAGTCAAGAAATATGCAACTTACTTTCGTATTCCCAAACCAAGAGTCGTGCGGCTGCACGGTCAGTTATACAAGTTACATTGGTCCCGTGGGAGGTGTTGGAACCACCCACGGGGATGTTCGGGGGCTATTTCGGGTTTTCACCCTCTAATGCCATGTTTTTAAGCCTAAGTCTAGAAAATGGAAATTACCATTGTATTCTTAAATCGGGTGTACCGCGGCTACGCGGTCAGTTCCTACGAGTTACATTGGTCCCGTGGGAGGTGTTGGTGCCACCCACGGGGCCGTTCGGGAGTCGTTTTGGGTTTTCCCCCACTAACGCCATGTACTTAAGCCTAGGTCTAGAAATATGCAAATTAGTGTCGTATTCTCAAACCGAGAGCTCCGCGGCTGTGCGGTTAGTTCCTACGAGTTATATTTGTCCCGTGGGTGGTGTTGGTGCCACCCACGGGGTCGTTCGTGGGCTATTTCGAGTTTTCACCCACTAAAGCCATGTTTTTAACCCTAAGTCTAGAAATATGCAAATTACCATCATATTCTCAAACTCGGAGCTTCGCGGCTGCGCGGTTAGTTCCTACGTGTTACACTGGTCCCGTGGGTGGTGTTGGTGCCACCCACGGGGCCGTTCGGGGCTGTTTCATATTTTGACTCACTAAAGCCATGTTTTAAGCCTAAGTCTAGAAATATGCAAATTACCATAGTATTCTCAAACTGGGAGTTCAGCGGCTGCGCGGTTGGTTCCTACGAGTTACATTGGTCCCATGGGTGGTGTTGGTGCCACCCACGGGGCCGTACGTGGGCTGTTTCGGGTTTTCACCCACTAACGCCATATTTTTAAACCTAAGTATTGAATTATGCAAATTACCGTCGTATTCTCAAATCGGGAGTTCCACGACTGCGCGGTTAGTTACTACGAGTTACAATTGTCCCGTGGAAGGTGTTGGTGCCACCCACGGGGTCGTTCGAGGGTTGTTTCGGGTTTTCACCTCTAAAGCCATGTTTTTAACCCTAAACCTAGAAATATGCAAATTACCATCATATTCTCAAACCGAGTGTCCCGCGGCTGCGCGGTCAGTTCCTACGAGTTACATTGGTCCCGTTGGAGGTGTTGGTGCCACCCACAGGGTCGTTCGAGGGCTGTTTTGGGTTTTCACCCAATAACGACATGTTATTAACCCTACGTCTAGAAATATTGAAATTACCATCGTATTCTCAAACCAGGAGTTCTGCGGCTGCGCGGTCAATTACTACGAGTTGCATTGGTCCCGGGGGAGGTGTTGGTGCCACCCATGGGGCCGTTCGGGGGCTGTTTTGGGTTTTCACTCGCTAACGCCTTGTTTTTAAGCCTAAGTCCAGAAATATGCAAATTACAGTCATATTCCCAAACCGGGAGTCCTGCGACTGCGTGGTTAGTTTCTACGAGTTACAACTGTCCCGTGGAAGGTGTTTGTGCCACCCACGGAGTCGTTCGGCGGTTGTTTTGGGTTTTCCCCCTCTAAAGCCATGTTTTTAATCCTAAGTTTAGAAATATGAAAATTACCATCATATTCTCAAACCGAGAGTCCCGCGGCTGCGCGATCAGGTCCAACGAGTTACATTGGTTCCGTTGGAGGTGTTGGTGCCACCCACGGGGTCGTTCGGGGGGTGTTTAAGGTTTTCACCCTCTATAGTCACGTTTTTAAGCCTCAGTCTAGAAATATTCAAATTACCATTGTATTCTCAAATCGGGAGTCCCGTGGCTGCGCGGTCAGTTCCTACGAGTTACATTGGTCCCGTGGGAGGCGTTGGTGCCACCCACGGGGCCGTTAGGGGACTGTTTTCCATTTTCACCCACTAATGCTATGTTTTTACGCCAAAGTCAAAAATTATGCAAATTACCATCGTATTCCCAAAACCGAAGTCCCGCGGCTGCGCGGTCAGTTCCTACGTGTTACATTGGTCCAGTGGGAGGCGTTGGTGCCACCCACGGGCCGTACGGGGGTTGTTTCGGGTTTCCACCCACTAAAGGTATGTTTTTAAGCCTAAGTCTTGAAATATTCAAATTACCACCGTATTCTCAAATCGGGAGTCCCGCGGCTGCGTGGACTGTTCCTACGAGTTACATTGGTCCCGTGGGAGGCATTGGTGCCACCCACGGGACCGTACGGGGGTTGTTTCGGGTTTTCTCCCACTAAAGCCATATTTTTAAGCGTAACTCTAGAAATATTCAAATTACCATCACATTCCCAAACCAGGAGTCCTGCGGCTACGCGGTCAGTTCCTACGAGTCACATTGGTCCCGTAGGAGGTGCCGGTGCCACCCATGGTGCCGTTCGGGGGCTGTTTTGGGTTTTCACCCACTAAAGTCATGTTTTTAAGCCTAAGTCTAGAAATATGCAAATTACCATCATATTCTCAAACTGGGAGTCCCTCGGGTGCGGGGTGAGTTCCTACGAGTTACATTGGTCTCCTGAGAGGTGTTGGTGCCACCCACGGGCCCGTTCAGAGGCTGTTTTGGGTTTTCACCCGCTAACGCCATGTTTTTAAGCCTACGTCCAAAAATATGAAAATTACCATTGTATTCCCATATCAGGAGTCTCGCGCCAGCGCGGTCAGTTCCTACGAGTAACATTGGTCTCGTGGGAGGTGTTGGTGCCACCCGCGGGGCCGTTCAGGGGCTGCTTCGGGATTTCACCCACTAACGCCATGTTTTTAACCCGACATCTAGAAATATTCAAATTACCATCGTATTTTTAAACCAGGAGTCCTGCAGTTGCGTGGTCAGTTCCTACGAGTTACATTTGTCTCGTGGGATGTGTTGGTGCCGACCACGGGGCCGTTCAGGATCGGTTTCGTGTTTCCCCCTGCTAACGCCATGTTTTTAAGCCTAAGTCCAAAAATATATAAATTACCATCATATTCCCAAACAGGAGTCCCGCGCCTGCGCAATCAGCTCCTACGAGTTACATTGGTCCCGTGGGAGGTGTTGGTGCCACCCATGGGGCTGTTCGAGGGCTGTTTCGGGTTTTCACCCAATAACGCCGTGTTTTTAACCCTATGTCTTTAAATATTCAAATTACCATCGCATTCTCGAACCGGGAGTCTCGCGGTTGTGCGGTTAGTTCCTACGAGTTACATTTGTCCCGTGGGAGGTGTTGGTGCCACCCACGGGGCCGTTCGGGGGTTGTTTTGGGTTTTCACTCTCTAACGCCATGTTTTTAAGCCTAAGTCCAAAAATATGTAAATTACCATCGTAATCTCAAATCGGGAGTCCCGCGGCTGTGCGGTCGGTTCCTATGAGTCAGATTGGTCACGGGGGAGGTGTTGGTGCCACCCACGGGGCCATTCGGGAGTCGTTTCGGGTTTTCGACCACTAACGCCACGTTTTTAAACCTAAGTCTAGAAATATACAAATTACCCTCATATTCTCAAACGGGGAGCTCCACGGCTGCGCGGTTAGGTACTACGAGTAACATTGGTCCCGTGGGAGGTGTTGGTGACACCTACGGGACCGTTCAGGGGTCGTTTTGGGTTTTCACCCGCTAACGCCATGTTTTTAAGCCTAAGTCTAGAAATATAAAAATTACCCTCGTATTCTCTTACCGGGAGATCCGCAGCTATGCGATTAGTTCCAACGAGTTATATTGGTCCCGTGGGAGGTGTTGGTGCCACCCACGGGGCCGTTCGGGTGTTGTTTCGGGTTTTTGCCCCACTAAGGCCATGTTTTTAATCCTAAGTCTAGAAATATTCAAATTACCATCGTATTATCAAACAGGGAGTCCCGCGGCTGCGCGGTCGGTTCCTACGAGTCAGATTTGTCCCGGGGGAGGTGTTAGTGCCACCCAGGGGGCCGTTCGGGAGTCGTTTTGGGTTTTCGACCACTAACGCCACGGTTTTAAGCCTAAGTCTAGAAATATACAAATTACCCTTGTATTCTCGAACCGGGAGCTCCGCGGCTGCGCGGTTAGTTCCTACGAGTTACATTAGTCCCGTGGGAGGTGTTGGTGCCACCCATGGGGCCGTTCGGGGGCTATTTTGGGTTTTCACCCTCTAACGCCATGTTTTTAAACCTAAGTCTATAAATATGCAAAATACCGTCATATTCCCAGACTGGGAGTCCCACGGCTGCGCGGTTAGTTGTTACGAGTCATATTAGTCCCGTGGGAGGTGTTGGTGCCACCCACGGAGTCATTCGGGGGTTGTTTTTGGTTTTGCCCAACTAAGGCCATGTTTTTAATCCTAAGTCTAGAAATTTGCAAATTACCATCATATTCTCAAACCGGGAGTCCCGCGGCTACGTGGTCGGTTCCTATGAGTCAGATTGGTCCCGGGGAGGTGTTGGTGATACCCACGGGGCCGTTCGGGAGTCGTTTCGAGTTTTCGACCACTAACGCCACGCTTTTAAGCCTAAGTCTAGAAATATACAAATTACCCTCATATTCTCAAACTGGGAGCTTCTTGGCTGCGCGGTTAGTTCCTACGAGTTACATTGGTCCCGTGGGAGGTGTTGGTGCCACCCACGGGGACGTTCGGGAGTTGTTTTGAGTTTTCCCCCACTAACGCCATGTTTTTAATCCTAAGTCTAGAAATATGCAAATTACCTTCGTATTCTCAAACTGGGAGTCCCGCAGCCGTGCGGTCAGTTCCTAAGAGTTACCTCGGTCCCGTGGGAGGTGTTGGGGCCACCCAAGGGGCTGTTTCGAGTTTTCATCCTCTAAGGCTATGTTTTTAAGCCTAAGTCAAGAAAAATACAAATTACCATCATATTCCCAAATCGGGAGTCCTGCGACTGCGCGGTCAGTTCCTACGAGTTGCATTGGTCCCGTGGGAGGTGTCGGTGCCACCCATGGGGTCGATCGGGATTCGTTTCGGGTTTTCCACCACTAACACCAAGTTTTTAAGCCTAAGTCCAGAAATATGCAATTTACCCTCGTATTCTCAAATCGGGAGCACCATGGATGTGCGGTTAGTTCTTATGACATTGATCCCGTGGGAGGTGTTGGTGCCACCCACGGGGCAGTTCGGGAGTCGTTTCGAGTTTTCCCCCACTAACGCCATGTTTTTAAGCCTAAGTCTAGAATTATGCAAATTACCTTCGTATTCTCAAATTGGGAATCCCGCGACTGCGCGGTCAGTTCCTACGAGTTACCTTTGTCCCGTGGGAGGTGTTGGTGCCACCCACGAGGCCGT
Source organism: Sambucus nigra (assembly GCA_949130495.1). Classification (NCBI taxonomy): domain Eukaryota; kingdom Viridiplantae; phylum Streptophyta; class Magnoliopsida; order Dipsacales; family Adoxaceae; genus Sambucus; species Sambucus nigra. The sequence goes on along the minus strand of OX422207.1, from coordinate 341,363,242 downwards.
TCGGGGGCTGTTTCGGGTTTTCACCCGCTAACCCCATATTTTTAATCCTGCGTCTAGAAATATGTGAATTACCATCGTATTCCCACTCCGGGAGTCCCGCGGTTGTGCGGTCAGTTCCTACGGGTTACATTGGTCCCGTGGGAGATGTTGGTGAAACCCTCGGGGCCGTACAGGGACTGTTTTGGGTTTTCACCCACTAACACCATGTTTTTAAGCCTAAGTCTAGAATTATGCAAATTACCATCGTATTCTCAAATCGGGAGTCCCGCGGCTGCGTGGTCTTTTCCTACGAGTTGCATTTGTCCCGTGGGAGGTGTTGGTGCAATCCACGGGGCTGTTCGGGGGCTGTTTTGGGTTTCCCCCCTCTAAAGCCATGTTTTTAAGCCTAAGTCAAGATATTACCATCGTATTCTCAAATCGGGAGTATCGTGGCTGCGCGTTCAGTTCCTATGAGTCACATTGGTCTCGTGAGAGGTGTTGGTGCCACCCACGGGGCCGGTCGGGAGTCATTTCGGGTTTTCCCCCCCTAACGCCATGTTTTTAAGCCAAAGTCTAGAAATATGCAAATTACCTTCGTATTATCAAATCGGAAGTCCCGCGGCTGTGCGGTCAGTTCCTACGAGTTACCTCGGTCCCATGGGAGCTGTTGGTTCCACCCACGAGGCCGTTCGGGGGATGTTTAGGGTTTTCACCCGCTAACGCCATATTTTTAAGCCTAAGTATATAAATATGTAAATTATCATTGTATTCCCAAATCAGGAGTCCCGCGGTTGTGCCGTCAGTTCCTACGAGTTACATTTGTCCCGTGGGAGGTGTTGATGACACCTACGGGGTCGTACAGGGACTGTTTCAGGTTTTCACACACTAATGTCATATTTTTAAGCCTAAGTCAAGAATTGTCAAAATTACAATCGTATTCTCAAATTGGAAGTCCCGCGGCTGCGTGGTCTATTCCTAAGAGTTACCTTGGTCCCGTGGGAGGTGTTGGTGCCACCCACGGGGCCGTTCGGGGGCTGTTTCAGGTTTTCACCCTTTAAAGCATGTTTTTAAGCCTAAGTCAAGAAAAATGCAAAATACCATCGTATTCCCAAACTGGGAGTCCCGTAGTTGTGCAGTCAACTCCTACTAGTTACATTGGTCCCGTGGGAGGTGTTGGGGCCACCCACGGGGCCGTTCAGGGGTTGTTTCGGGTTTTCCACCACTAACGCCATGTTTTTAAGCCTACGTCTAAAAATGTACAAATTACCATCATATTCCCAAACCGGGAGCTCCGCAGTTGTGCGATGAGTTCCTATGAGTTACATTGGTCCCGTGGGAGGTGTTGGTGCCACCGACGGGGCGGTTCGGGAGTCGTTTCGGGTTTTCCCCCACTAACGCTATGTTTTTAAGCCTACGTCTAGAAATATGCAAATTACCGTTGTATTCCCAAATCGGGAGTCCCGCGGCTGTGCGATCAGTTCCTACGAGTTACACTGGTCCCGTGGGAGGTGTTGGTGACACCCACGGGGCTGTACAGGGACTGTTTCGAGTTTCACCCACTAACGCCATGTTTTTAAGCCAAAGTCTATAATTATGCAAATTATCATCGTATTCTCAAACCGGGAGTTCCACAGCTGCGTGGTATGTTCCTACGAGTTACATTAGTCCCGTAAGAGGTGTTGGTGCCACCCACGGGATCGTTCAGGGGTTGTTTCGGATTTTCCCCTTCTAAAGCCATGTTTTTAACCCCTAATCTAGAAATATGTAAATTACCATCGTATTCTAAAACTGGGAGTCCCGCGGCTGTGCGGTCAGTTCCTATGAGTAACATTGGTCCCGTGGAAGGTATTGGTGCCACCCACGGGGCCGTTCGGGATATTTTTCGGGTTTTCACCCACTAACACCATGTTTTTAAGCCTAACTCTAGAAATATTAAAATTACCATTATTTTCTCAAACCGGGGGTCCCAAGGCTGCGCGGTCAGTTCCTATGAGTTACATTGGTCCCGTGGGAGGTGTTGGTGCCACCCATGGGACCGTTCGAGGGCTCTTTTGGGTTTTCACCCGCTAACGCCATATTTTTAAGCCTCAGTCTAGAAATATGTAAATTACGGTCATATTCCCAAATCGGGAGTCCTGCGGCTGCGCGGTCAGTTCTACGAGTCACATTGGTCCCGTGGGAGGTGTTGGTGCCACCCACGGGGACGTTCGGGGTCTGTTTCAGATTTTCACCCTCTAAAGCCATGTTTTTAAGCCTAAGTCTAGAAATATGGAAATTACCATCGTATTCTCAAAGATAGAGTCCCGCGACTGTGCGGTCAATTACTACGAGTCACATTGATCCCGTGGGAGGTGTTGGTTCCACCCACGGGGACGTTCGGGGGCTGTTTTGGGTTTTCACCCACTAAGACCATGTTTTAAGTCTAAGTCTAGAAATATTCAAATTATCGGTGTATTCTCAAATCGAGAGTCCCGCGGCTTCGCAGTTTTTTCCTACGAGTTACATTGGTCCCGTGGGTGCTGTTGGTGCTACCCACGGGGCTGTTAGTGGTATTTTTTGGGTTTTCACCCACTAACACCATGTTTTTAAGCTTAAGTCTAGAAATATGCAAATTACCATCGTATTCTCAAACCGGGAGTTCTGCGGATGCGCGGTTAGTTCCTACGAGTTACATGGGTCCCGTGGGTGGTTTTGGTGCTACCCATGGGGCCGTTCGGGGAGTGTTTCGGGATTTCACCCACTAACGCCATGTTTTTAAGCCTAAGTCTAGAATAATAAAAATTAACTTCGCATTCTCAAACCGGCAGTCCCGCGGCTGCGCGGTCAATTCCTAGGACTTACATTGGTCCCATGGGAGGTGTTGGTGACACCCACGTGGCCGTACGGTGGCTGTATCTGGTTTTCACCCACTAAAGCCATGTTTTTAAGCCTAAGTTTAGAATTATGCAAATTACCGTCGTATTCTAAAATTGGGAGCCCCGCGGCTACTTGGTCTGTTACTACGAGTTACATTGGTCCCATGGCAGGTGTTGGTGCCACCCACGAGGCCGTTCGGGGGCAATTTTGGGTTTTGCCCCTCTAAGGCCATGTTCATTAACCTAAGTCCAGAAATATGCAAATTACCATCGTATTCTCAAACTGGGAGTCCCGCGGTTGCGCGACCGGTTCCTACAAGTTTCATCGGTCCCGGGGGAGGTATTAGTGCCACCCATGGGGCCGTTTCGGAGTCGTTTCGGGTTTTCCACCACTAACGCCATATTTTTAAGCCTAAGTCTAGAAATATGCAAATTACCCTTGTATTCTCAAACCGGGAGCTCTGCGGTTGCGCGGTTAGTTCCTACGAGTTATATTGGTCCCGTGGGAGGTGTTGGTGCCACCCACGGGGCCGTTCGGGAGTCGTTTCGAGTTTTCCCGCACAAACGCCCTATTTTTAAGCCTAAGTCTAAAAATATGTAAATTACCTTCGTATTCCCAAATTGGGAGCCCTGCGGCTGCGCAGTCTATTCCTACGAGTTACATTGGTCCCGTGGGAGGTGTTGATGCCACCCACGGGGCCGTTCGAGAGTCGTTTCGGGTTTCCCCCCACTAACGCCATGTTTTTAAGGCTAAGTCTAGAAATATAAAAATTACCCTCGTATTCTCAAATCGGGAGCTCCGCGGCTGTGCGATTAGTTCCTACGAGTTATATTGGTCCCGTGGGAGGTGTTGGTGCCACCCACGGGGCCGTACAGGGACTGTTTTGGGTTTTCACCCACTACCACCATGTTTTTAAGCCTAAGTCTATAATTATGCAAATTACCATCTTATTCTCAAATCGGGAGTCCGACGGCCGCTCGATTAGTTCCTATGAGTTACATTGATCCCGTGGGTGGTGTTGGTGCCACCCACGGGGCCTTTCGGAGCCTGTTTCGAGTTTTCACCCACTAACGCCATGTTTTTAAGCCTAAGTCTATAAATCTATAAATTATCGTCGTATTCTCAAACTGAGAGTTCCGGGGCTGCGCGGTTAGTTCCTACTGGTTACATTGGTCCCGTGGGTGCTGTTGGTGCCACACACGGGGTCGTTCGGGGGCTGTTTCGGGTTTTCACCCGCTAATGCCATGTTTTTAAGCCTAAGTCTAGAATTATGCAAATTACCATCATATTCTCAAACCGGGAGTCCTGCGGCTGTACGGTCAGTTCCTACGAGTCACATTGGTCCCGTGGGAGGTGTACGTGCCACCCATGGGGTCATTCGGGGGTTGTTTTGGGTTTGCACCGTCTAAAGGAATGTTTTTAAGCCTAAGTCAAGAAAAATGCAAATTACCATCGTATTCCCAAACCGGGAGTCCTGCGGCTGCACGGTCAATTCCTACTAGTTACATTCGTCCCGTGGGAGGTGTTGGTGCCACCCGGGGGCCGTTCAGGGAATGTTTCGGTTTTTCACCCTCTAAAGCCATGTTTTTAAGCCTAAGTAAAGAAAAATGTAAATTACCATCGTATTCCCAAATCGGGAGTCCCATGGCTGCGCAGTCTGTTCCTACATGTTACATTGGTCCCGTGGGAGGAGTTGGTGCCACCTACGGGGCCGTTCGGGAGTCGTTTCGGGTTTTCCCCCACTAACGCCATGTTTTTAATCCTAAGTCTAAAAATATTCAAATTACCCTCGTATTCTCAAACCGGGAGCTCCCCGGCTGAGCGAATAGTTCCTACGAGTTACATTGGTCCCGTGGGAGATGTTGGTGCCAACCACGGTTCCGTTCGGGAGTCATTTCGGGTTTTCCCCCACTAAAGCCATTCTTTTAAGCCTAAGTTTAGAAATATGCAAATTACGTTCGTATTCTCAAATCGAGAGTCCCGCGACTGCGTGGTCAGTTCCTACGAGTTACATTGGTCCCGTAGGAGGTGTTGGTGACATCCATAGGGCCGTACGGGGACAGTTTTGGATTTTCCCCCACTAACGCCATGTTTTTAAGCCTAAGTTTAGAAATATGAAAATTACCGTCATATTCTCAATCTGGGAGCTCCGTGGTTGTTCGATTAGTTCCTACGAGGTACATTGGTCCCGTGGGTGGTGTTGGTGCCACCCACGGGGCCGTTCAGGGGTTGTTTCGAGTTTTTAACCACTAAAGCCATGTTTTTAAGACTAAGTGTAGAAATATGCAAATTACCTTCATATTCTCAAACCGGGAGTTCTTCGGCTGCGCAATTAGTTCCTACGAGTTACATTGGTCCCGTGGGTGATGTTGGTGCCAACCACGGGGCTGTACGGGGGCTGTTTTGGGTTTTCACCCATTAAAGCCATGTTTTTAAGCCTAAGTATAGAATTATGCAAATTACCGTCGTATTCTCAAACCGGGAGTCTCGAGGCTGTGGGGTTAGTTCCTACGAGTTACATTGGTCCTGTGGGCGGTGTTGGTGCCACCCACGGGGTCGTTCGGAGGCTGTTTTGGGTTTTCACCCGCTAATGCCATGTTTTTAAGCCTAAGTGTAGAATTATGCAAATTCTCATCGTATTCTCGAACCAGGAGTCCCGCAATTGTACGGTCAGTTCCTACCGGTCACATTGGTGCCGTGGGAGGTGTAAGTGCCACCCACGGGGCCGTTCGAGGGCTGTTTTGAGTTGACACCCTCTAAAGGCATGTTTTTAAGCCCAAGTCATGAAAAATACAAATTACTATTGTATTCCTAAACCGGGAGTCCTGCAGCTGCGCGGTCAGTTGCTACGAGTTACATTGGTCCCGAGGGAGGTGTTGGTTCCACCCACGGGGCCGTTCGGGAGTTGTTTTGGGTTTTGCCCCACTAACGCCATGTTTTTAAGCCTAAGTCTATGAATATGCAAATTACCGTCGTATTCTCAAACCGGGAGCTTCGCGGCTGTGCGATTAGTTCCTACGAGTTACATTGGTCCCGTGGGAGGTGTTGGTGCCACCCACGGGGCCGTACGGGGGCTATTTCATATTTTCACCCACTAACGCCATATATTTAAGCCTAAGTATAGAATTATGCAAATTACTATGATATTCTAAAACTGGGAGTCCCGCGGTTAGTTCCTACGAGTTACATTTGTCCCGTGGGAGGTGTTGGTGCCACCCACGGGGTCGTTCGGGGGATGTTTTGGGTTTTCACTCGCCAACACCATGTTTTTAAGCCTAAGTCTAGAATTTTTCAAATTACCATCGTATTCTCAAACCGGGAGTCCCGCGACTGTACGGTCAGTTCCTACGAGTCACATTGGTCCCGTGGGAGGTGTACATGTCACGCACAGGGTTGTTTGGGGGTTGTTTTGGGTTTTAACCCTGTAAAGGCATGTTTTTAAGCCTAAGTCAAGAAAAATTCAAATTTCCATCGTATTCCCAAACCGGGAGTCCTGCGGCTGCGCTGTCAGTTCCTACGAGTTGCATTCATTCTGTGGGAGGTGTTGGTGCCACCCAAGGGGCCGTTCGGGGGCTGTTTCGAATTTTCACCCTCTAAGGCCATGCTTTTAAGCCTAAGTCAAGAAAAATGTAAATTACGATCCTATTCCAAAATTGGGAGTCCCGCGGCTGCGCAGTTTCTTCCTACGTGTTACATTGGTCCCGTCGGAGGTGTTGGTGCCACCCATGGGGCCGGTCGGGAGTCGTTTTGGGTTTTCCCCAATAACGCCATATTTTTAATCCTAAGTCTAGAAATATGCAAATTACCCTCGTATTCTCAAACCGGGAGCTCCCCGACTGTGTGGCTAGTTCCTACGAGTTACATTGGTCCCGTGGGAGGTGTTGGTGCCACCCACGGGACTGTTCGAGAGTCGTTTTGGGTTTTCCCCCACTAAAGCCATGCTTTCGAGCCTAAGTCTAGAAATATGCAAATTACCTTCGTATTCTCAAATCGGGAGTCCCGCGGCTACGCGGTCAGTTCCTACGAGTTACAATGGTCCCGTGGGAGGTGTTGGTGACACCCACAGGGCCGCACGGGGACTGTTTTGGATTTTCCCCCACTAACGCAATGTTTTTAAGCCTAAGTCTAGAAACATGAAAATTACCATCATATTCTCAAACCGGGAGCTCCATGGCTGTGCGATTAGTTCCTACGAGGTTCATTGGTCCCGTGGATGGTGTTGGTGCCATCCACGGGGCCGTTCGGGGGCTGTTTCGGGTTTTTAACCACTAAAGCCTTGTTTTTAAGACTAAGTGTAGAAATATGCAAATTACCGTCATATTCTCAAACCGGGAGTTCTGCGGCCACGCAATTAGTTCCTACAAGTTACATTGGTCCCGTGGGTGGTGTTGGTGCCACCCACGGGGCCGTTCGGAGCCGGTTTCAGGTTTTCACCCACTAACGCCATGTTTTTAATCCTAAGTCTAGAAATCTATAAATTATCATCGTATTCTCAAACCGGGAGTTCCGTGGCTGCGCGGTTAGTTCCTACGGGTTACATTGGTCGCGTGGATGGTGTTGGTGCCACCCACGGGGCCGTACGGGGGCTGTTTCGGGTTTTCGCCCATTAACGCCATGTTTTTAAGCCCAGGTATAGAATTATGAAAATTATCATCGTATTCTCAAACCGGGAGTCCTGCGGCTGCGCGGTTGGTTCCTACGAGTTACATTGGTCCCGTTGGCGGTGTTGGTGCCACCTACGGGGTCGTTCGGGGGCTGTTTTGGGTTTTCACTCGCTAATGCCATGTTTTTAAGCCTTAGTCTAGAATTATGCAAATTCTCATCATATTCCCGAATCGGGAGTCCCGTGGTTGTATGGTCAGTTCCTACCGGTCACATTGGTGCCGCGGGAGGTGTAAGTGCCACACACAGGGCCGTTCGGGGTCTGTTTCAATTTTTCACCCTCTAAAGGCATGTTTGTAAGCCCAAGTCAAGAAAAATGCAAAATACCATCATATTCCTAAACCGGGAGTCCTGCAGCTGCGCGGTCAGTACCAACGAGTTACATTGGTCCTGATGGAGGTGTTGGTTCCACCCACGGGGCCGTTCGGGAGTCGTTTCGGGTTTTCCCCCACTAACGCCATGTTTTTAAGCCTAAGTCTATAAATATGCAAATTACCGTCGTATTCTCAAATCGGGAGCTCCGCGGCTGTGCGATTAGTTCTTACGAGTTACGTTGGTCCCGTGGGAGGTGTTGGTGCCACCCACGGGGTCGTTCAGGAGTCGTTTCGGGATTTCCCCCACTAACGCCATGTTTTTTAGCCTAAGTCTAGAAATATGCAAATTACCTTCGTATTCTCAAACTGGGAGTCCCGCGGCTGTGCGGTCAGTTCCTACGAGTTACATTGGTCCCGTGGGTGGTGTTGTTGCCACCCACGGGGCCGTTCGAGAGTCATTTCGAGTTTTCCCCCACTTATGCCATGTTTTTATGCCTAAGTCTAGAAATATGCAAATTAATGTCATATTCTCAAACCGAGAGCTCCACGGATCTGCGGTTAGTTCCTACGAGTTACATTAGTCCTGTGGGTGGTGTTGGATCCACCCACGGGGCCGTTCGGGGGCTGCTTTGGGTCTTCACCCACTAAAGCCACGTTTTTAAGCCTAAGTCTAAAAATATGTAAATTACCATGCTATTATCAAATCAGGAATTCCGTGGCTGCGCGGTTAGTTCCTAGGAGTAACATTGGTCCCGTGGGTGGTGTTGGTGCCACCCACGGGGCCGTTCGGAGCCTGTTTCGAGTTTTCACCCACTAACGCCAATCTTTAAGCCTAAGTCTAGAAATATGTAAATTACCGTTGTATTCTCAATTCGGGAGTTCGGCGGCTGCGCTGTTAGTTGCAACAAGGTACATTGGTCCCGTGGGTGGTGTTGGTGCCACCCACAGTGTCGTTCGGGGACTGTTTCGGGTTTTCACCCACTAAATCCATGTTTTTATGCGTAAGTCTAGAAATATGTAAATTACCGTCATATTCTCAAACCGGGAGTTTCGCGGCTGCGCGATTAGTTCCTACGAGTTACATTGGTCCCGTGGGTGGTGTAGGTGCCACCCACGGGGCTGTTCGGAGCCTGTTTCGAGTTTTCACCCACTAACGCCTTGTTTTTAAGCCTAAGTTTAGAAATCTATAAATTACCGTCGTATTCTCAAACCGGGAGTTCCGCTGCTGCGCGGTTAGTTCCTACGGGTTACATTGGTCCCGTGGGTGGTGTTTGTTCCACCCACGGGGCCGTACGGGGGCTGTTTCAGGTTTTCACCCGCTAATGTCGTGTTTTTAAGCCTAAGTCCACAATTAGGCAAATTACCATCGTATTCTCAAATCGGAGCTCCGCTGCTGTACGATTACTTGCTACGAGTTACATTAATCACGTGGGTGGTGTTGGTGCCACCCACAGGGCCGTTCGGGAGTTGTTTTGGGTTTTCCCCCACTAACGCCATGTTTTTAAACATAAGTCTAGAAATATAAAAAATTACCTTCGTATTTTCAAACTGAGAGCTCCGCGGCTGCGCGGTCAGTTCCTACGAGTTACATTGGTCCCGTGGGAGGTGTTGGTGACACCCACGGGGCCGTACGGGGACTGTTTCGGGTTTTAACCCACTAACGCCATGTTTTTAAGCCTAAGTCTAGAATTACGCAAATTGCCATCGTATTCTCAGATCGGGAGTCCCACGGCTGCATGGTCTGTTACTACGAGTTACAATGGTCCCGTGGGAGGTGTTAGTGCCACCCACAGGGCCGTTTGGGGGTTGTTAAGGGTTTTCCCCCACTAATGCCATGTTTTTAAGCCTAAGTCTAGAAATATGTAAATTACCGTCGTATTCTCAAACCGGGAGCTCCGCGGTTGTGCAGTTACTTCCTACGAGGTACATTGGTCCCGTGGGTGGTGTTGGTGCAACCCACTGGGCCGTTCGGGGGCTTTTTTGGTTTTTCACCCACTAAAGCCATGTTTTTAAGCGTAACTCTAGAAATATGCAAATTACCATCATATTCTCAAATCAGAAGTTCCGCGGCCGCGCGGTTAGTTCCGACAAGTTTAATTGGTCCCGTGGGTGGTGTTGGTGCCACCCATGGGGTCGTTCGGAGCCTGTTTTGGGCTTTCACCCACTAACACCATGTTTTTAAGCCTAAGTCTAGAAATATGTAAATTACCATCGTATTCTAAAACTGGGGGTCCTGCGGCTGCGCGGTTAGTTCCTACGAGTTGCATTGGTCTCGTGGGAGGTGTTGGTGCCACCCACGGGGTCGTTCGGGTTGTTTCGAGTTTTCCCCCTCTAAAACCATGTTTTTAACCCTAAGTCTAGAAATATGCAAATTACCATCGTATTCTCAAACCGAGAGTCCCGCGGTGGCGCGGTCAGTTCCTATAAGTCACATTAGTCCCGTAGGAGGTGTTGGTGCCACCTACGAGGTTGTTCGGGGCCTGTTTCGAGTTTTCACCCTCTAAAGCCACATTTTTAAGCCTAAGTCTAGAACTATTCAAACTACCCTCATATTCTCAAATTGGGAGTCCCGTGGTTGCATGATCAGTTCCTATGAGTTACATTGGTTCCGTGGGAGGCGTTGGTGCGACTCACGGGGACTTTCGGGGGATATTTTTTTAATTTTTACTCAATAACATTATGTTTTTAAGCCCAAGTCAAAAATTATGCAAATTACCCTCGTATTCTCAAATTGGGAGTCCCGCGACTGCGCGGTCAGTTCCTACGAGTTATATTGGTCCCGTGGGAGGCGTTGGTCCCACCCACGGGGCCGTTCGGGGGATATTTTGGGTTTTCACTCTCTAAAGTCATGTTTTTAAGCCTAAGTCTAGAAATATTCAAATTATCATTGTATTCTCAAATCGGCAGTCCCGCGGCTGCGCGGTCAGTTCCTACCAGTCACAATTGTCCCATGGGAGGTGTAAGTGCCACCTACGGTGCCGTTCGGGGGTTATTTCAGGTTTTCTGCCTCTAAAGCCATGTTTTTAAGCCTAAGTCTAGAAATAAGTAAATTATCGTCGTATTCTCAAACCGAGAGTCCCGCGGCTGCGCGGTCAGTTCCTATGAGTTACATTGGTCCCGTGGGAGGTGTTGGTGCGATCCACGGGGCTGTTTGGGGGCTGTTTTGGATTTTCCCCCACTAAAGCCATGTTTTTAAGCCTAAGTCTAGAAATATCCAAATTACCGTCGAATTCTCAAACCGGGAGTTCTGCGGCTGCGCAGTTAGTTCCTACGAGCTTAATTGGTCCCGTGGGTGGTGTTGGTGCCACCCACGGGACCGTTCGGGGGATGTTTCGGGTTTTGACCGTCTAACACCACATTTTTAAGCCTAAGTCTAGGATTATGAAAATTTCCTTTGTATTCTTAAATCGGGAGTCCCGCGGCCGCGGGGTCTGTTCCTACGAGTTACAATTGTCCCGTGGGAGGTCTTGGTGACACCCACGGGGCCGTGCGGGGGCTGTTTTGGGTTTTCACCCACTAACGCCATGTTTTTAAGCCTAACTCTAGATATATTCAAATTACCATCGTATTCTCAAACCAAAGGCCCGGGGCCGCACGGTCAGTTCCTACGAGTTACATTGGTTACCGTCGGAGGTGTTAGTGCCACCCACGGGGCCGTTCAGGGGTTGTTTTGGGTTTTCATCCTCTAACGCCTTGTTTTTAATCCTAAGTCTATAAATATCCAAATTACCATCGTACTCCCAAATCGGGAGTCCCGCAGCGTCGCGGTCAGTTCATACGAGTCACATTGGCCCTGTGGTAGGTGTTGGTTCCACCCACGGGGCCGTTCGGGGGCTGTTTCAGGATTTTACTGACTAAAGCCATGTTTTTATGACTAAGTCTAGAAATATGAAAATTACCATCATATTCTCAAACCGAGAGTCCCGCGGCTGCGCGGTTAGTTCCTACGAGTTACATTGGTCCCGTGGGTGGTGTTGGTGCCATCCACGGGGTCGTTCGGGGCCTGTTTCGGGTTTTCACCCACTAGCGCCATGTTTTTTAGCCTAAGTCTAGAAATATGAAAATTACCATCGTATTCTCAAATTGGGAGTTCCGAGGCTGCGCGGTTAGTTCCTACGACTTACATTGGTCCCGTGGGTAGTGTTGGTGCTACCCACGGGGCCATTCGGGTGCTGTTTCGTGTTTTCACCCACTTACACCATGTTTTTAAGCCTAGGTCTAGAATTATACAAATTACCTTCGTATTCTCAAACCGGGAGTCCCACGGCTGCGCGATATGTTCCTACGAGTTACATTGGTCCCGTGGGAGGTGTTGGTGACACCCACGGGCTGTACGGGGGTTATTTCGGGTTTTCACCCACTAACGCCATGTTTTAAGCCTAAGTCTAGAATTTTACAAATTTCCATCGTATTCTCAAACTGGGAGTCCCACGAGTGCGTGGTCTGCTCCTACGAGTTACATTTGTCCCGTGGGAGCTGTTGGTGCCACCCACGGGGCCGTTCGGGAGTCGTTTTGGGTTTTCCCCCACTAATGCCATGTTTTTAAGTCTAAGTATAAAAATATGCAAATTACCATCGTATTCCTAAACCGGGAGCTCCTCCGCTGCGCGATTAGTTCCTACGAGTTACAATGGTCCCGTGGGTGCTGTTGGTGCCACCCACGGGGCCGTTCGGAGCCTGTTTCGGGGTTTTACCCACTAAAGCCATATTTTTAAGCCTAAGTCTAAAAATATGCAAATTACCGTCGTATTTTCAAACCGGAAGTTTCGTGGTTGCGCGATTAGTTCTTACGAGTTACATTGGTCCCGTGGCTGGTGTTGGTGCCACCCACGGGGCGGTCCGGGGGTGTTTCGGGTTTTTCCCCACTAAAGCCATGTTTTTAAGCCTAAGTCTAGAAATATTTGAATTACTATCGTATTCTCAAATCGGGAGTCCCGCGGTTGTGCGGTGAGTTCCTACGAGTTACATTGGTCCCGTGGAAGGTGTTGGTGCAACCCACGGGGCCGTTCAGGGGCTGTTTCGGGTTTTCCCCCACTAAATCCTTGTTTTCAAGCCTAAGTCAAGAAATATGCATATTACCATCGTATTCTCAACCCGGGAGTTCCGCGGCTGCGCGATTAGTTCCTACGAGTTTAATTAGTCACGTGGGTGGTGTTGGTGCCACCCACGGGACCGTTCGGGGGCTGTTTCGAGTTTTCACCCTCTAATGCCAAGTTTTTAAGCCTAAGTCTAGAATTCTACAAATTTCCTTTGTATGCTTAAACCGGGAGTCCTGCGGCTGCATGGTCTGCTCCCACGAGTTACATTGGTCCCGTAGGAGGTGTTGGTGACACCCATGGGGTAGTACGGGGGTTGTTTCTGGTTTTCACCCACTAACGCCATATTTTTAAGCCTAACTCTAGAAATATTCAAATTACTGTCGTATTCTCAAATCGGGAGTCCCGAGGCTGGGCGGTCAGTTCCTACGTGTTACATTGGTCCGTGGGAGGTGTTGCTGCCACCCATGGGGCCGTTTGGGGGTTATTTTATATTTTCACCATCTAACGCCATGTTTTAAAGCCTAAGTCTATAAATATGCAAAATACTATCATATTCCCAAACGGGGAGTCCCGCGGCTGCGCGGCCGGTTCCTACGAGTCACATTGGTCCCATGGGAGGTGTTGGTGCCACACATGGGCTCGTTCAGGGGTTGTTTCGGGTTTTCACCCACTAAAGCCATGTTTTTAAGCCTAAGTCTAGAAATATGCAAATTACCATCGTATTCTCAATTCGGGAGTTCCGCGGCTGCAGGGTTAGTTCCTACGACTTACATTGGTCCCGTGGGTGGTGTTGGTGCTACCCACGGGGCCGTTCGGGGGCTGTTTTGGGTTTTCACCCGCTAACGCCATGTTTTTAAGACTAAGTCCAGAAATATGTAAATTACCATCGTATTCCCAAACTGGGATTATCGCTCCTGTGCGATCAGTTCTTACGGGTTACATTGGTCCCGTCGGAGGTGTTGGTGCCACCCACGGGGCCGTTCAGGGGCTTTTTCAGGTTTTCACCCACTAACACCATGTTTTTAGCGCTATGTATAGAAATATTCAAATTACCATTGTATTCTCAAATCGGGACTCCCGTGACTGCGCGGTCAGTTTCTACGTGTTACATTAGTCCCGTGGGAGGTGTTGGTGCCACCCACGGGGCCGTTCAGGGGCTGTTTTGGGTTTTCACCCGCTAACGCCATGTTTTTAAGCCTATGTCTAGAAATATGTAAATTACCATCGTATTCCCAAATCGAAAGTCCCGCGGCTGCGCGGTTAGTTCCTACGAGTTACGTTGGTCCCGTGGGAGGCATTGGTGCCACCCACGGGGCTGTTCGGGAGCTATTTCGAGTTTTCACCCTCTAAAGGCATGTTTGTAAAACTAAGTCTAGAAATATTCCAATTACCATCGTATTCTCAAACCGGGAGTTCCGCGGCAGGGCGGTCAGTTCCTACCAATCACATTGGTCCCGTGGGAGGTGTAAGTGCCACCCACGGGGCCGTTCGGGGGTTGTTTCAGGATTTTACCGACTAAAGCCATGTTTCTAAGACTAAGTCTATAAATATGAAAATTACCATCATATTCTCAAACCGAGAGTCCCGCGGCTGCGCGGTTAGTTCCTACGAGTTACATTGGTCCCGCGGGTGGTGTTGGTGCCATCCACGGGGCCGTTCGGGGCCTATTTCGGGTTTTCACCCACTAACGCCATGTTTTTTAGCCTAAGTCTAGAAATATGCAAATTATCGTCGTATTCTCAAACCGGGAGTTCCGCGGCTGCGCGGTTAGTTCCTACGAGTTACATTGGTCCCTGGGTAGTGTTGGTGCTACCCTCGGGGCCGTTCAGGAGCTGTTTCGTGTTTTCACCCACTTATGCCATGTTTTTAAGCCTAAGTCTAGAATTATACAAATTACCTTCGTATTCTCAAACTGGGAGTCCCACGACTGCGCGATAAGTTCCTACGAGTTACATTGGTCCCGTGGGAGGTGTTGGTGACACCCACGGATCGTACGAGGGCTATTTCGGGTTTTCACCCACTAACGACATGTTTTAAGCCTAAGTCTAGAATTTTACAAATTTCCATCGTATTCTAAAACCGGTAGTCCCACGACTGCGTGGTCTGTTCCTACGAGTTACATTTGTCCCGTAGGAGGTGTTGGTGCCACCCACGGGGCCGTTCAGGAGTCGTTTCGAGTTTTCCCCCACTAATGCCATGTTTTTAAGCCTAAATCTAAAAATATGCAAATTACCATCATATTCTCAAATCGGGTTAATTGGTCCCGTGGGTAGTGTTGGTGCCACCCACGAGGCCGTTCGGAGCCTATTTCGGGTTTTTACCCACTAAAGCCATATTTTTAAGCCTAAGTCTAAAAATATGCAAATTACCATCGTATTTTCAAACCGGCAGTTCTGCGGTTGCGCGGTTAGTTCTTACGAGTTACCTAGGTCCCGTGGGTGGTGTTGGTGCCACCCACGGGGCGGTCCGAGGGTGTTTCGGGTTTTCACCCTCTAACGCCATGTTTTTAAGCCTAAGTCTAGAATTATGCAAACTACCTTCGTATTCTCAAATCGAGAGTCCCGCGGCTGCGTGTTCTGTTCCTACCAGTTACATTGGTCTCGTCGGGGGTGTTAGTGACACCCACGGGGCCGTCGGGGACTGTTTCAGGTTTTCATCCACTAACGCCATGTTTTCAAGCATAACTATAGAAATATTCAAATTACCGACATATTCTCAAACCGAGAGTCCCGGGGAAGCACGGTCAGTTTCTACGAGTTACATTGGTCTCGTGGGAGGTGTTGGTGCCACCCACGGGGCCGTTCGGGGGCTGTTTTGGGTTTTCACCCTCTATCTCCATGTTTTTAAGCCTAAGTCTATAAATATGCAAATTACGGTCGTATTCCCAAACCGGGACACCCGCGGCGGCGCGGTCAGTTCCTAAGAGTCACATTGCTCCCGTGGGAGGTGTTGGTGCCACCCATGGGGCCATTCAGGGGTTGTTTTTGGTTTTCACCCGCTAACGCCATGTTTTTAAGCCTAAGTCCAGAAATATGTAAATTTCCATCGTATTCCCAAACCGGGAGTCCCGCGGCTGCGCGATCAGTTCCTACGAGAGACATTGGTCCCGTGGGAGGCGTTGGTGCCACCCACTGGGCCGTTCGGGGGCTATTTCGGGTTTTCACCCTCTAAAGGCATGTTTTTAAGCCTAATTCTAGAAATATTCAAATTACCATCGTATTCTCAAACCGGGAGTCCCGCCGCTGTGCGGTCAGTTCCTACAAGTCACATTGGTCCCGTGGGAGGTTTAAGTGCCATCCATGGGGTCGTTCGGGGGTTATTTTAGGTTTTCCCCCTCTAAACCCATCTTTTTAAGCCTAAGTCTAGAAATATTTGAATTACCATTGTATTCTAAAATTGGGAGTCCCACGGCTGCGCGGTCAGTTCCTACGAGTTACATTGGTCCCGTGGAAGGTGTTGGTGCAACCCACGGGGCCGTTCGGAGGTTGTTTCGGGTTTTCCCCCACTAAAGCCATGTTTTTAAGCCTAAGTCAAGAAATATGCATATTACCATCGTATTCTCAACCCGGGAGTTTCGCGGCTGCGCGATTAGTTCCTATGAGTTTAATTAGTCCCGTGGGTGGTGTTGGTGCCACCCACGGGACCGTTCGGGGCTGTTTTGGGTTTTCACCCTCTAACGCCATGTTTTTAAGCCTAAGTCTAGAATTCTACAAATTTCCTTTATATTCTTAAATCGGGAGTCCCGCGGCTGCGTGGTCTGCTCCCACGAGTTACATTGGTCCCGTGGGAGGTGTTGGTGACACCCATGGGGTCGTACGGGGTTGTTTCGGGTTTTCACCCACTAACGCCATATTTTTAAGCCTAACTCTAGAAATATTCAAATTACTGTCATATTCTCAAATCGGGAGTCCCAAGGCTGGGCTGTCAGTTCCTACGAGTTACATTGGTCTCGTGGGAGGTGTTGGTGCCACCCATGGGGTCGTTTGGGGGTTATTTTGAGTTTTCACCTTCTAACGCCATGTTTTTAAGCCTAAGTCTATAAGTATGCAAAATACTATCATATTCGCAAACGGGGAGTCCCGCGGCTGCGCGGTCGGTTCCTACGAGTCACATTGGTCCCATGGGAGGTGTTGGTGCCACCCATGGGGCCGTTTAGGGGCTGTTTCGGGTTTTCACCCAATAAAGCCATGCTTTTAAGCCTAAGTCTAGAAATATGCAAATTACCGTCGTATTCTCAAATCGGAAGTTCCGCGAGTGCACGGTTAGTTCCTACGAGTTACATTTGTCCCGTGGGTGGTGTTGGTGCTACCCACGGGGCCGTTCGGGGGCTGTTCTGGGTTTTCACCCGCTAACGCCATGTTTTTAAGCCTAAGGCCAGAAATATGTAAATTACCATCGTATTCCCAAACCGGGATTATCGCGCCTGTGCGATCAGTTCCTACAAGTTACATTGATCCCGCCGGAGATGTTGGTGCCACCCACGGGGCCGTTCGGGGGATGTTTCGAGTTTTCACCCACTAACGCCATGTTTTTAACCCTATGTATAGAAATATTAAAATTTCCATCGTATTCTCAAACTGGGAGTCCTGCGGCAGCGCGGTTAGTTTCTACGAGTAACATTGGTTCCATGGGAGGTGTTGGTGACACCCCCGGGGCCGTACGGGGAACTCTAGAAATATTCAAATTACCGTCGTATTCTCAAACCGGGAGTCCCGAGGCTGCGCGGTCAGTTCCTACGAGTTACATTAGTCCCGCGGGAGGTGTTGGTGCCACCCATGGGGCCATTCGGGGGCTATTTTTGGTTTTCACCCACTAAATCCATCTTTTTAAGATTAAGTCTAGAAATATGCAAATTACCCCCGTATGATCAAACCGGGAGTTCCGCGACTGCGCGGTCAGTTCCTACGTTTTACATTAGTCCCGTGGGAGGTGTTGGTCCCACCCACGGGGACGTTCAGGGGCTGTTTTTGGTTTCCACCCGATTACGCCATGTTTTTAAACCTAAGTCAAGAAATATGTAAATTTCCATCGTATTCCCAAACCGGGAGTCCCGCAGTTGCGCGGACAGTTTCTACGAGTTACATTGGTCCCGTGGGAGGCGTTGGTGCCACCCACTGGGCCGTTCGGGGGCCATTTGGGGTTTTCACCCTCTAAAGGCATGTTTTTAAGCCTAAGTCTAGATTTATTCAAATTACCGTCGTATTCTAAAATCGGGAGTCCCGCAGCAGCATGGTCTGGTCCTACGAGTTACATTGGTCCCGTGGGAGGTGTTGGTGCCACCCACGGGGCCGTTCGGGGGTTGTTTCGGTTTTTTCCCCTCTAAGGCCATGTTTTTATCCCTAAGTCTAGAATTATACAAATTACCTTCGTATTCTCAAACCGGGAGTCCCGCAGCTGTGCCGTCAGTTCCTACGAGTTATATTTGTCCCGTGGGATATGTTGGTGACACCCACGGGGCCGTACGAGGGCTATTTTGGGTTTTCACACACTAACACCATGTTTTTAAGCCTAAGTCTAGAATTATACAAATTGTCATCGTATTCTCAAATCGGGAGTTCCGCGGCTGCACGGTCTGTTCCTACGAGTTACATTGGTCCAGTGGGAGGTGTTGGTGCCACCCATGGGGCTGTTCGGGGGTTGTTTCGTGTTTTCACCCACTAAAGCCATGTTTTTAAGCCTAAGTCTAAAAATATGCAAATTACCATCGTATTCTCAAATTAGGAGTTCCGCGGCTGCGTGGTTAGTTCCTACGAGTTACATTCGTCCCGTGGGTACTGTTGGTGCCACCCACAGGGCCGTTCAGGAGCTGTTATGGGTTTTCACCCTCTAGCGCCATGTTCTTAAGCCTAAGTCTAGAATTATGTAAATTATCTTCATATTCTTAAACCGGGAGTCCCGCGGCTGCGTGTTCTGTTCCTACGAGTAACATTGGTCCCCTGGGAGGTATTGGTGCCACCTACGGGACCGTTCGGGGGTTTTTTTGGGTTTACACCCTCTAAATCCATATTTTTAACCCTAAGTCTAGAGATATACAAATTATCATCGTATTCTCAAACCGGGAGTCCCGCGGCTGCGCGGTCAGTTCCTATGAGTCACATTTGTCCTGTGGGAGCTGTGGGTGCCACCCGCGGGGCCATTCGGGAGATGTTTTGGGTTTTCACCCTCTTAAGTCATGTTTTTAAGTCTAAGTAAAGAAAAATGAAAATTACCATCGTATTCCCAAACCAGGAGTCCCTCGGCTGCGCGGTCAGTTCCTACGAGTTACATTGGTCCCGTGGGAGGTGTTGGTGCCACCCACGGGGCCGTTCGGGGGTTGTTTCAAGTTTTCTCCCACTAAATCCATGATTTTAAGCCTCAGTCTAGAAATATGCAAATTACCGTCATATTCTCAAATCGGGAGTCCCGCGACTGCGGGGTTAGTTCGTACGAGTTACATTGGTCCCATGAGTGATGTTGGTGCCACCCACGGGGCCGTTCGGGGCCTATTTCAGGTTTTCACCCACTAATGCCAAGATCTTAAGCCTAAGTCTAGAAATATGAAAATTACCATCTTATTCTCAAACTGGGAGTTTTGCGGCTGCGCGGTTAGTTCCTACGAGTTACATTGGTTCCGTGGGTGGTGTTGGTGCTACCCACGGGGTCATTCGGGGCTTGTTTCGTGTTTTAACCCACTAACACCATGTTTTTAAGCCTAAGTATAGAATTATACAAATTACCTTCGTATTCTCGAATTGGGAGTCCCACGGCTGCGCAGTCAATTCCTACGAGTTACATTGGTCCGATGGGAGCTGTCGGTGACACCCACGGAGCCGTACGGGGGTTGTTTCGGGTTTTCACCCACTAACGCCATGTTTTTAAGCCTAAGTCTATAATTATGCAAATTACCATCGTATTCTCAAACTGGGAGTCCCGCGACTGTGTGGTCTGTTCCTACGAGTTACATTGGTCCCGTGGGAGGTGTTGGTGCCTCCCACGGGGATCGTTCGGGCGTTGTTTCGAGTTTTTCACCTATAAGGCCATGTTTTAAACCCCAAGTCTAAAAATATGCAAATTATCATCGTATTCTCAAATCGCGAGTCCCGCGGCTGCGTAGTCAGTTCCTATGAGTTACATTTGTCCCGTGGGAGGTGTTGGTGCCACCCACGGGGCCGTTCGGGGGATGTTTCGGGTTTTCAACCTCTAAAGCCAAGTTTTTTAACCTAAGTCAAGAAAAATGCAAATTGCCATCGTATTCCCAAAACGGGAATCCCGCGGTTGCGCGGTCTGTTGCTACGAGTTACATTGGTCCCGTGGGAGGTGTTGGTGCCACCCACGGGGCCGTTCGAGAGTCGTTTCGAGTTTTCCCCCACTAACGCCATGCTTTTAAGCCTAAGTCTAGAAATATGCAATTTAACATCATATTCTCAAACCGGGAGCTCCGCGGTTGCGCGATTACTTCCTACGAGTTACAATGGTCCCGTGGGTCGTGTTGGTGCCACCCACGGGGCCGTTAGGGGGATGTTTCGGGTTTTCACCCTCTAAAGCCATGTTTTTAACCCTAAGTCTAGAAATATGCAAATTACCATTGTATGCTCAAACCGCTAGTCCCGCGACTACGCAGCCAATTCCTATGAGTCACATTAGTCCCGTGGGAGGTGTTGGTGCCACCCACGAGGCCGTTCGGGGGATGTTTCGGGTTTTCACCCTCTAAAGCCACATTTTTAAACCTAAGTCAAGAAATATTCAAATTACCATCGTATTCTCAAGCCGGGAGTCCCGTGACTACATGATCAGTTCCTATCAGTTACATTGGTCCCGTGGGAGGCGTTGGTACCACCCAGGGGGCGTTCGGGGGTTGTTTTCGATTTTCACCCAATAACGCTATATTTTTAAGCCTAAGTAAAAAATTATGCAAATTATCATCGTATTCTCAAATCGAGAGTCCCGCGGCAGCGCGGTCAGTTCCTACGAGTTATATTGGTCTCGTGGCAGGCGTTGGTGCCACCCACGGGCCGTTCGGGGGCTATTTCAAGTTTTCACCCTCTAAAGGCATGTTTTTAAGCCTAAGTCTAGAAATATTAAAATTACCGTCGTATTCTCAAACCGGCAGTCTCGCGACTGCGCGGTCAGTTATTACCAGTCACATTGGTCCCGTGGGGGTTGTAAGTGCCGTCCACGGGGCCGTTCAGGGGTTATTTCAGGTTTTCCCCCTCTAAAGTCATGTTTTTAAGCCTAAGTCTAGAAATATGAAAATTACCGTCGTATTCTATAACTGGGAGTCCCGCGGCTGCGCGGTCAATTATTTCGAGTTACATTGGTCCCGTGGGAGGTGTTGGTGCAATCCACGGGGCCATTCGGGGGCTGTTTAGGCTTTTCCCCCACTAAAACCATGTTTTTAAGACTAAGTTTAAAAATATGCAAATTACCATCGTATTCTCAAACCGGGAGTTTCGAGATTGCGCGATTAGTTACTACGAGCTTAATTGGTCCCGTGGGTGGTGTTGGTGCCACCCACGAGACCGTTCGGGGGCTATTTCGGGTTTTCACCGTCTAACGCCATGTTTTTAAGCCTATGTCTAGAATTATGAAAATTTTGTTTCTATTCTTAAACCAGGAGTCCCGCGGCCGCGTGGTCTGTTCGTACGAGTTACATTGGTCCCGTGGGAGGTGTTGGTGACACCAAAAGGGCCGTGCGGGGGCTGTTTTGGGTTTTCACCCACTAACGCCATGTTTTTAAACCTAATTCTAGAAATATTCAAATTACCATCGTATTCTCAAATCGCGGGTCCCGGGGCTGCGCGGTCACTTCCTACAAGTTACATTGTTCCCATCAGAGGTGTTGGTGCCACCCACGGGGCCGTTCAGTGGCTGTTTTGGGTTTTCCCCCTCTAACACCATGTTTTTACGCCTAAGTCTATAAATATACAAATTACCATCATATTCCCAACCCGTGGCTACATGGTGTGTTCTTACGAGTTACATTGGTCCCGTGGGTGGTGCTGGTGCCACCCACGGGGCCGTTCGGGGCCTGTTTCGGGTTTTTAGCCACTACCGCCTTGTTTTTAAGATTGAGTCTCGAAATAGTCAAATTACCATCGTATTCTCAAACCGGGAGTTCCGTGACTGTGCGGTTAGATCCTACGAGTTACATTGGTCCCGTGGGTGGTGTTGGTGCTACCCACAGGGCCGTTCGAGGGCTATTTGGGGTTTTCAGCCACCAACGCCATGTTTTTAAACCTATGTC
This sequence comes from Sambucus nigra, assembly GCA_949130495.1. Classification (NCBI taxonomy): domain Eukaryota; kingdom Viridiplantae; phylum Streptophyta; class Magnoliopsida; order Dipsacales; family Adoxaceae; genus Sambucus; species Sambucus nigra. Next base: position 341,341,169 of record OX422207.1, on the reverse strand, counting down.
TGGAATTATTCAAATTACATTCGTATTCTCAAACCGGGAGTCCCGCGGTTGCAAGGTCAGTTCCTATGAGTTACATTGGTCCCGTGGGACGTGTCGGTGACACCCACGAGGCCGTATGGGGGTTGTTTCGGTTTACACCCACTAACACCCTATTTTTTAAGCCTAAGTCTAGAATTATGCAAATTACCATCGTATTCTCAAACTGGGAGTCCCGCGACTGCGTGGTCTGTTCCTACGAGTTACATTGGTCCCGTGGGAGGTGTTGGTGCCACCCACGGGGATCGTTCGGGGGTTGTTTCGGGTTTTGCCCCTCTAAGGCCACGTTTTTAACCCCAAGTCTAGAAATATGAAAATTATCATCGTATTCTCAAACCGCGAGTCCCGCGGCTACGCAGTCAGTTCCTATGAGTCACATTAGTCCCGTGGGAGGTGTTGGTGCCACCCACGGGGCCGTTCGGGGGCTGTTTTGGGTTTTCAACCTCTAAAGCCAAGTTTTTTAGCCTAAGTCAATAAAAATGCAAATTTCCATCGTATTACCAAAACGGGAGTCCCGCGGCTGCGCGGTCTGTTCCTACGAGTTACATTGGTCCCATGGGAGGCGTTGGTGCCACCCACGGGGCCGTTCGGGAGTCGTTTCGGGTTTTCCCCCACTAACGCCATTTTTTAAGCCCTAGTCTAAAAATATGCAAATTATCGTCGTATTCTCAAACTGGGAGCTCTGCGGCTGCGCAGTTTGTTCCTACGAGTTACATTGGTCCCGTGGGTGCTGTTGGTGGCACCCACGGGGTCTTTCGGGGGATCTTTCGAGTTTTCACCCACTAAAGGCATGTTTTTAAGCCTAAGTCTAAAAATATGAAAATTTCCATCGTATTCTCAAACTGGAAGTTCTACGGCAGCGCGGTTAGTTCCTACGAGTAACATTGGTCCCGTGGGCGGTGTTGGTGCCACCCACAGGGCCGTTCGGGGGATGTTTCTGGTTTTCACCCTCTAACGCCATATTTTTAAGCATAAGTCTAGAATTATGCAAATTACCTTAGTATTCTTAAACCGGGAGTCCCGCGGCTGCATGGTTTGTTCCTACGAGTTATATCGGTCCCGTGGTAGGTGTTGGTGCCACCTACGGGGCTGTTTTGGGTTTTCACCCTCTAAAGCCATGTTTTTAACCCTAAGTATAGAAATATGCAAATTACCATCATATTCTCAAACCGGGAGTCCCGTGGCTACATGATCAGTTCATATCAGTTACATTGGTCCCGTGGGAGGCGTTGGTGCCACCCACGGGGCCGTTCGGGGGTTGTTTCCTATTTTCACCCACTAACGCTATGTTTTTAAGCCTAAGTAAAAAATTATGCAAATTACCATCGTATTCTCAAATCGAGAGTCCCGCGGCAGCGCGATCAGTTTCTACGAGTTATATTGGTCCCGTGGCAGGCGTTGGTGCCACCCACGGGCCGTTCGGGGGCTATTTCGAGTTTTCACCCTCTAAAGGCATGTTTTTAAGCCTAAGTCTAGAAATATTGAAATTACCTTCGTATTCTCAAACCGGTAGTCTCGCGGTTGCGCGGTGAGTTCCTACCAGTCACATTGGTCCTGTGGGAGTTGTAAGTGTCGTCCCCGGGGCCGTTCGGGGGTTATTTTAGGTTTTCCCCCTCTAATGTCAGTTTTTTAAGCCTAAGTCTAGAAATATGAAAATTTACGTCGTATTCTATAACTGGGAGTCCCACGGCTGCGCGGTCTGTTCCTACGAGTTACATTGGTCCCGTTGGAGGCGTTGGAGCCACCCACAGGGCCGTTCGGGAGTCGTTTCGGGTTTTCCCCCACTAACGCCATGTTTTTAAGCCTAAGTCTATAAATATACAAATTACCGTCGTATTCTCAAATCGGGAGTTTCGAGATTACGCCATTAGTTCCTACGAGCATAATTGGTCCCGTGGGTTCGTGGGTGGTTTTGGTGCCACCCACGGGACCGTTCGGGGGCTATTTCGGGTTTTCACCCTCTAACGCCATGTTTTTAAGCCTATGTCTAGAATTATGCAAATTTCCTTTGTATTATTAAACCGGGAGTCCCGCGACCGCGTGGTCTATTCGTACGAGTTACGTTGGTCCCGTGGGAGGTGTTGGTGACACCCATAGGGCCGTGCGGGGGCTGTTTCGGGTTTTCACCCACTAACGCCATGTTTTTAAGCCTAATTCTTGAAATATTCAAATAACCATCATATTCTCAAGTCAGGGGTCCCGGGGCTGCGCGGTCAGTTCCTACAAATTACATTGTTCCCGTCAGAGGTGTTGGTGCCACCCACAGGGCCGTTCAGTGGCTCTTTTGGTTTTTCACCCTCTAATGCCATGTTTTTAAGCCTAAGTCTATAAATATGCAAATTATCATCGTATTCCCAACCCAGGAGTCCCGCGGCTGCGCGGTGAGTTCCTACGACTCACATTAGTTTTGTGGGAGGTATTGGTGCCACCCACGGGGCCGTTCGGGGGCTGTTTCGGGTTTTTACCCACTAAAGCCATGTTTTTAGGCCTAAGTCTAGAAATATGGAAATTACCATCGTATTCTCAAACCGAGTGTCCCGCGGCTGCGCGATTAGTTCCTACGAGTTACATTGGTCCCGTGGGTGGGGTTGGTGCCACCCATGGGGCCGTTCGGGGCCTGTTTCGGGTTTTTAGCCACTAACGCCTTGTTTTTAAGACTAAGTCTTGAAATATGCAAATTACCATCGTATTCTCAAACCGGGAGTTTCGTGGCTGTGCGGTTAGTTCCTACAAGTTATATTGGTCTCGTGGGTGGTGTTGGTGCTACACACGGGGGCGTTCGGGGGCTGTTTCGGGTTTTCAGCCTCTAACGCCATGTTTTTAAGCCTATGTATCGAATTATACAAATTACATTCGTATTCTCAAACCGGGAGTCCCGCGGCTGCGCGGTCAGTTCCTACGAGTTACATTGGTCCCGTGGGAGGTGTTGGTGACACCCACGGGGCCGTACCGGGGTTATTTCAGGTTTTCACCCACTAACACCATGTTTTTAAGCCTAAGTCTAGAATTATGCAAATTACCATCGTATTCTCACACCGGGAGTCCCGCGACTGTGTGGTCTGATCCTACGAGTTACATTGGCCCCGTGGGAGGTGTTGGTGCCACCCACGGGGATCGTTCGGGGGTTGTTTTGGGTTTTGCCCCTCTAAAGCCATGTTTTTAACCCTAAGTCTAGAAATATGCAAATTATTGTCGTATTCTCAAACCACGAGTCCCGCGGCTTTGGAGTCAGTTCCTATGAGTCACATTAGTCCCGTGGGAGGTGTTGGTGCCACACACGGTGCCGTTCGGGGGCTGTTTCGGGTTTTCAGCCTCTAAAGACAAGTTTTTTAGCCTAAGTTAAGAAAAATACAAATTACCATCGTATTCCCAAAACGGGAGTCCCGCGGCTGCGCGGTCAGTTCCTACGAGTTACATTGGTCCCGTGGGAGGCGTTGGTGCCACCCACTGGGCCGTTCGGGGGCCATTTCGGGTTTTCACCCTCTAAAGGCATGTTTTTAAGCCTAAGTCTAGATATATTCAAATTACCGTCTTATTCTCAAATCGGGAGTCCCGCGGTGGCGCGGTCAGTTCCTACCAGTCACATTAGTCCCGTGGGAGGTGTAAGTGCCACCCACGGGGCCATTCGGGGGTTATTTCAGGTTTTCCCCCTCTAAAGCCATGTTTTAAGCCTAAGTCTAGAAATATAAAAATTACCATCGAATTCTCAAACCGGGAGTCCCGCGGCTGCGCGGTCAGTTCCTGCGAGTTACATTGGTCTCGTGGGAGGTGTTGGTGTCACCCACAGGGCCGTTTGGGGGCTGGTTCGGGTTTTCCCCCACGAAAGCCATGTTTTTAAGCCTAAGTCAAGAAGTATGCAAATCACCATCATATTCTAAAACCGGGAGTTCCGCGGCTGTGCGGTTAGTTCCTACTAGTTTAATTCATCCCGTGGGTGGTGTTGGTGCCACCCACGGGACCGTTCGGGGGTTGTTTCTAGTTTTCACCCTCTAACGCCATATTTTTAAGCATAAGTCTAGAATTATTCAAATTTCCTTTGTATTCTTAAACCGGGAGTCCCGCGGCTACGCGGTCAGTTCCTACGAGTTACATTGGTCCCGTGGGAGGTGTTGGTGACACCCACGGGGCCGTACCGGGGTTATTTCAGGTTTTCACCCACTAACACCATGTTTTTAAGCCTAAGTCTAGAATTATGCAAATTACCATCGTATTCTCACACCGAGAGTCCCGCGACTATGTGGTCTGATCCTACGAGTTACATTGGTCCCGTGGGAGGTGTTGGTGCCACCCACGGGGATCGTTCGGGGGTTGTTTTGGGTTTTGCCCCTCTAAAGCCATGTTTTTAACCCTAAGTTTAGAAATATGCAAATTATTGTCGTATTCTCAAACCACGAGTCCCGCGGCTTTGGAGTCAGTTCCTATGAGTCACATTAGTCTTGTGGGAGGTGTTGGTGCCACACACGGTGCCGTTCGGGGGCTGTTTCGGGTTTTCAACCTCTAAAGACAAGTTTTTTAGCCTAAGTTAAGAAAAATGCAAATTACCATCGTATTCCCAAAACGGGAGTCCCGCGGCTGGGCGGTCAGTTCCTACGAGTTACATTGGTCCCGTGGGAGGCGTTGGTGCCACCCACTGGGCCGTTCGGGGCCCATTTCGGGTTTTCACCCTCTAAAGGCATGTTTTTAAGCCTAAGTCTAGATTTATTCAAATTACCGTCGTATTCTAAAATCGGGAGTCCCGCAGCAGCATGGTCTGTTTCTACGAGTTACATTGGTCTCGTGGGAGGTGTTGGTGCCACCCATGGGGTGGTTCGGGAGTTGTTTCAGGTTTTTCCCCACTAACGCCATGTTTTTAAGCGTAAGTCTAGAAATAAGCAAATTACCTTCGTATTCTCAAATCGGGAGTCCTGCGGTTGTGCGTTCAGTTCCTACGAGTTACCTTGCTCCCGTGGGAGGTGTTGGTGCCACCCACGAGGCCGTTCAGGGGCTGTTTCGGGTTTTCACCCGCTAACCCCATGTTTTTAATCCTACGTCTAGAAATATGAAAATTACCATGGTATTCCCAAACCGGGAGTCCCTCGGATGCGCGGTCAGTTCCTACGGGTTACATTGGTCCCGTGGGAGATGTTGGTGACACCCCCGGGGCCGTACAGGGACTGTTTTGGGTTTTCACCCACTAACGCCATGTTTTTAAGCCTAAGTCTAGAATTATGCAAATTACCATCATATTCTCAAATCGGGAGTCCCATGGCTGCGTGGTCTGTTCCAACTAGTTACATTGGTCCCGTGGGAGGTGTTGGTGCAATCCACGGGGCCGTTCGGGGGCTATTTCTGGCTTTCACCCTCTAAAGCCATGTTTTTAAGCCTAAGTCAAGAAAAATGGATATTACCATCATATTCTCAAATCGGGAGTACCGTGGCTGCGCGATCAGTTCCTATGAGTCACATTGGTCTCGTGGGAGGTGTTGGTGACACCCACGGGGCTTTACGGGGGATGTTTCGAGTTTTCACCAACTAACGCCATGTTTTTAAGACTAAGACTATAAATATGCAAATTACCATCGTATTCCCAAATCGGGAGTCCCGCGGCTACGCGGTCAGTTCCTACGAGTCACATTAGTCCCGTGGGAGGTGGTGGTTCCACCCACGGGACCTTTCGGGGGTTGTTTCGGGTTTTCACCCACTAAAGCCATGTTTTTAAGTCTAAGTCTAGAAATATGCAAATTACCTGTGTATTCTCAAATAGAGAGTCCCGTGGCTACGTGGTTTGTTCCTACAAGTTACATTGGTCCCGTGGGTGGTGTTGGTGCTACCCACGGGGCTGTTAGGGGTATGTTTTGGGTTTTCACCCACTAACGTCATGTTTTTAAGCTTAAGTATAGAAATATGCAAATTACCGTCGTATTCACAAACCGCGAGTTCCGCGGCTGGGTGGTTAGTTCCAACTAGTTACATGGGTCCCGTGGGTGGTGTTGGTGCCACCCACGGGGCCGTTCGGGAGTCGTTTCGAGTTTTTTCTCCACTAACACCATATTTTTAACCCTAAGTCTAGAAATATGCAAATTACAATCGTATTCTATAACTGGGAGTCCCGTGACTGCGCGGTTAGTTCCTACGAGTTACATTGGTCCCGTGGGTGGTGTTGGTGCCACCCACGGGGCCGTTCGGGGTTTGTTTCGGATTTTCACCCTCTAACGCCATGTTTTTTAGCCTAAGTCTAGAATTATGCAAATTACCTCCGTATTCTCAAACCGAGTGTCTCGCGGCTACGTGGTCTGTTCCTACGGGTTACATTGGTCCCGTGGGAGGTGTTGGCGACACCCACGAGGCCGTACGGGGAATGTTTCAGATTTTCACCCACTAACGCCATGTTATCAAGCCAAACTCTAAAAATATTAAAATTACCATCGTATTCTCAAACCGAGAGTTCCGAGGCTGCGCGGTCTGTTCCTACGAGTTAAATTGGTCCCGTGGGAGGTGTTGGTGCCACCCACGGGGCCGTTTGGTGGCTGTTTTGGGTTGTCACCCTCTATCGCCATGTTTTTAAAACTAAGTCTATAAATATGCAAATTACCATCTATTCCCAAACCGGGAGTCCGCGGCAGCGCGGTCAGTTTCGACGAGTCACATTGGTCCTGTGGGAGGTGTTGGTGCCACCCACTAAAGCAATGTTTTTAACCTTAAGTCCAGAAATAAGCAAATTACTGTCGTATTCTCAAACCGAGAGTTTTGTGACCGCGCAGTTAGTTCCTACGAGTTACGTTGGTCCCGTGGGAGGTGTTGGTGCCACCCACGGGGCCATTCGGGGGCTGTTTCGAGGTTTCACCCACTGTCACCATATTTATAACCCTACATCTAGAAATATTCAAATTACATCATATTCTCAAATCAGGAGTCCCGCGACTGCGCGGTCAGTTCCTACGAGTTACATTGGTCCCGTGGGAGGTGTTGGTGCCACTCACGGGGCCATTCTGGGGTTATTTCGGGTTTTCACCCTCTAATTCCTTGTTTTTAAGCCTAAGTCAAAAATATGTAAATTACCATCGTATTCCCAAATAGGGAGTCATGCGCCTGCGCGGTCAGTTCCTACGAGTTACATTGGTCCCGTGGGAGGTGTTGGTGCCACCCACAGGACCGTTCAGGGGTTGTTTCGTGTTTTCACCCACTAACGCCATGTTTTTAGTCCTACGTCTAGAAATATTCAAATTACTATTGTATTATCAAATTGGGAGTCCCGAGGCTGCGCGGTCAGTTCCTACGTTTTACATTGGTCCCGTGGGAGGCATTTTTGCCACCCACGGGGCCGTTCGGGGGCTATTTCAGGTTTTCACCCTCTAAAGGCATGTTTTTAAGCCTAAGTCTAGATATATTCAAATTACCGTCTTATTCTCAAATCGGGAGTCCCGCGGTGGCGCGGTCAGTTCCTACCAGTCACATTAGTCCCGTGGGAGGTGTAAGTGCCACCCACGGGGCCGTTCGGGGGTTATTTCAGGTTTTCTCCCTCTAAAGCCATGTTTTAAGCCTAAGTCTAGAAATATAAAAATTACCATCGAATTCTCAAACCGGGAGTCCCGCGGCTGCGCGGTCAGTTCCTGCGAGTTACATTGGTCCCGTGGGAGGTGTTGGTGTCACCCACAGGGCCGTTTGGGGACTGGTTCGGGTTTTCCCCCACGAAAGCCATGTTTTTAAGCCTAAGTCAAGAAGTATGCAAATCACCATCATATTCTAAAACCGGGAGTTCCGCGGCTGTGCGGTTAGTTCCTACTAGTTTAATTCATCCCGTGGGTGGTGTTGGTGCCACCCACGGGGCCGTTCGGGGGTTGTTTCTGGTTTTCACCCTCTAACGCCATATTTTTAAGCATAAGTCTAGAATTATTAAAATTTCCTTTGTATTCTTAAACTGGGAGTTCTGCGGCTGCGTGGTCTGCTCCTACGAGTTATATTGGTCCCGTGGGAGGTGTTAGTGACACCCACGGGGCCGTTCGGGGGCTGTTTTGGGTTTTCAACAACTAACGCCATATTTGAAAGCCTAACTATATAAAAATTAAAATTACCGTCGTATTCTCAAATCGGGAGTCCCGGGGCTGCGCGGTCAGTTCCTACGAGTTACATTGGTCCCGTGGGAGGTGTTGGTGCCACCCACGGGCCGTTCGGGGGCTATTTTGGGTTTTCACCCTCCAACGCCATGTTTTGAACCCTACGTCTAGAAATATGCAAATTACCATCGTACTCTCAAACCGGGAGTCCCGAGGCTGCGCGGTTAGTTCCTACGAGTTACATTGGTCCCGTGGGTGGTGTTGGTGCTACCCACGAGGCCGTTCGGGGGTTGTTTCGGGTTTTCACCCACTAACGCCATGTTTTTAAGCCCAAGTCTATAATTATACAAATTACCTTCGTATTCTCAAACCGGGAGTCCCGCGGCTGTGCGGTCAGTTTCTACGAGTTACATTGCTCCCGTGGGAGGTGTTGGTGACACCCATGGGATCGTATGGGGGTTGTTTCCGGTTTTCACCACTAACACCATGTTTTTATGCCTATGTCTAGAATTATCCAAATTACCGTTGTATTCTTAAACCAGGAGTCCCGCGATTGCGTGGTCTGTTCCTATGAGTTACATTGGTCCCGTGGGAGGTGTTTGTGCCACCCATGGGGCCGTTCGGGGGTTGTTTCGAGTTTTTTACCTCTAAGGCCATGTTTTTAACCCTAAGTCTAGAAATATGCAAAAAACCGTTGTATTCTCAAACCGGGAGTCCCGCGGCTGCGCGGTCAATTCCTATGAGTCAGATTGGTCCCGTGGGAGGTGTTGGTGCCACCCACGGGGACGTTCAGGGGATGTTTCGGGTTGTCACCCTCTAAAGCCATGTTTTTAAGCGTACGTCAAGAAAAATACAAATTACCACTGTATTCCCAAACCGGGAGTCCCGCGGCTGCGCGGTCAGTTCCAACGAGTAACATTGGTCCCGTGGGAGGTGTTGGTGCCACCCACGGGGCTGTTCGAAGTCGTTTTGGGTTTTCCCCCAGTAACGCCATGTTTTTAAGCCTAAGTCTAGAAATATACAAATTACTATCATATTCTCAAACGGGGAGCTCCGCGATTGCGCGATTAGTTCCAACGAGTTACATTAATCCCGTGGGTGGTGTTGGTGCCACCCACGGGGCCGTTCAGCGGTTGTTTTGGGTTTCCACCCACTAAAGTCATGTTCTTAAGCCTAAGCCTAGAAATGTGCGAATTACCTTTGTATTCTCAAACCGGGAGTTCTGCGGCTGCGTGGTCTGTTCCTACGAGTTACATTGGTCCCGTGGGAGGTGTTGTGCCACCTACGGGACCGTTCGGGGGTTATTTTGGGTTTTCACCCTATATCACCATGTTTTTAAGCTTAAGTTTATAAATATGCAAATTATCGTCGTATTCCCAAATCGGGAGTCCCGCGCCTGTGCGGTCAGTTCCTACGAGTTACATTGGTCATGTGGGAGGTGTTGGTGCCACCCACCGGGCTGTTTGGAGGCTGTTTCGGGTTTTAACCCACTAACGCCATGTTTTTAACCCTACGTCTAAAAATATTCAAATTACCATCGTATTCTCAAATTGGGAGTCCCACGGCTGTGCGGTCAGTTCCTACGTGTTACATTGGTCCCGTGGGAGGCATTGGTGCCACCCATGGTGCCGTTCGGGGGCTATTTCAGGTTTTCACCCTCTAATGGCATGTTTTTAAGCCTAAGTCTAGAAATATTAAATTTACCATCGTATTCTCAAACCAGGAATCCCACGGCTGCGCGGTCAGTTCCTACCAGTCACATTGGTCCTGTGGGAGGTGTAAGTGCCACCCACGGGGCCGTTCGGGGGTTATTTAAGGTTTTCCCCCTCTAAAGCCATGTGTTTAAGCCTAAGTCTAAAAATATGCAAATTACCATCGTATTCTCAAATCGGGAGTCCCGCGGCTGCGCGGTCAGTTCCTACGAGTTACATTGGTCCTGTAGGAGGTGTTGATGCCACCCACGGGGCCGTTCGGTGGCTGTTTCGGGTTTTCCCCCACGGAAGCCATGTTTTTAATACTAAGTCTAGAAATATGAAAATTACCGTCATATTCTCGAACCGAGAGTTCCGTGGCTGCGCGGTTTTTTCCTACGAGTTTAATTGGTCCCGTGGGTGGTGTTGATGCCACCCACGGGACCGTTCGGGGGTTGTTTCGGGTTTTCACACTGTAACGCCATATTTTTCATCCGAAGTCTTGAATTATGCAAATTTCCTTTATATTCTTAAAATGGGAGTCCCACAACTGCGTGGTCTGCTCCTACGAGTTACATTAGTCCCGTGGGAGGTGTTCGTTACACCCACGGGGCCGTTCGGGGGCTATTTCGGGTTTTCATCCACTAATTCCATATTTGATAGCCTAACTCTAGAAATATTCAAATTACCATCGTATACTCAAATCGGGAGTCCCGGGGCTGCGCGGTCAGTTCCTACGAGTTACATTGGTCCCGTGGGAGGTGTTGGTGCCACCCACGGGCCGTTCGGGGGCAGTTTTGGGTTTTCACCCTCTAACGCCATGTTTTTAAGCCACGGGACCAATGTAGTTATAAATATTTAGTATGTTCAGAGGATTGCATTTATAATTCAATTCATCATTTTTTCCTCAACGGAACTGTAAATGTATTTGGGTTGTATCAATTTATTTATATTCAAGTTTTTATTTATTGGATTATTTATATGGTTTGAGATTTCCATATTCAAATGTAATCGTTTGTTATTCCACATATTTAGAGTATTATTAATAATCTGACTCTCCTAAACTTGATATCTATGATTGATCACCTTAAATATGGAATCTATAGGGTGTGAGAATAGCAAGTGTGAGTCTCTTTGACATATATGTAATATGAAAAAGATTGAAAGTGTGAATTTCGATATATATATATATATATATATATATATATATATATATATATATATATATATATATATATATATATATATATGTATGTGTGTGTGTGTGTGTGTTGTTGGGGGGCGGGGGGGGCATAGATATGCAATATGGTGATATATGGGCGGGTTTTGACAAGTGTTGTAGAGTGTAAATCTTCTTAGTGCCTATGTAACCAAGGGGATTGAATCAAATTTGACTTTTTTTCGAGGGTTGCTGTTTAAACTACGTATTTTTTTTAATAAGGAGTTTTAAGAAGGTGTTACTTTCAATGTAAGAGTAAAGCAATAATGTTAATCGAGGGAAAAATGTTTAGCGAAGAGAACCCTAGTTCCAAGAAAAGGTTCCTTTCGACTGCAATGTTTCAGTGCGGGATGACATTGTCCTCAAACTACACTACAATTTTTCCATCTTTATTGAAAGTATTTATTGTTATGTTTGAATAGATAATTGTAGTTCTTAAACATGTTTCTAAGGGGGTTGTGCCTTAATCTAGTTTCATTTTTGGGATTGCATAGCCATAATCTATAGCCCATAAATCAAAATCTATTTTTTTCCATGAAAACAATGCGTTAATTTTCAAAAGGGGTTATTTTGGTAAATCTTTCAAAAATGGAAACTATGCATTAAAACTATGTTCCGTGTTATCCTTTGTGACACTCTACTAAGTTTACTTATAGTAAAGTCAAAATATGAGGGTTTAGGTTGCACTGGGATAGTCGTAAAAGGATAATGTGAAGTGTAGTTTGATGTGTAGATAAAATGAGGGAAAAGAGGCATAACCAAGATTGTAAAATGGTGTAGTATATTGAAATCACTGCAAAACTTGGGACATTTATAAGATACTTCCATTGTTGTAGTAGGGATCCAGTTGTAAATTCAACGAGATAATGCTTCCACGTTTGTATTTGTTATTCATATGAAGCTTGAAGAAATTTTTGTCAGAGTTGGCTTGTGAAAAAGGCAAATGAGCTAGCCTAACTGAGCATTCTTCAAGCTTCAATCAATGTTTTGAAGTTTAAGTGAAGGCTAGGCAAGTTTTTTTAATAGATCTGATGGACCTCCGATAATTATTTGGAATATGTAAGGAATAGTCAAGGCTTGACCGAGTATTCTACTCTTTAAAACTAGAGTACAAGGCATTTATTTAATGGTCTAGAAATGCTAAAAACAACCAACGAGACCTTTTTACTTTATTCAATATGACACAGAGGTATTGTTTCAACAAACTCGAATGCATTTATTCGGTATCATGACGAAAATATTTGACAAAACCATTTGATCTTTAGAGGAAAAAAGGTTATGATGTGATGGTTTGCCATAGACAATCCAATGTGGCATTTCATACGGTGTGCCATTTTGAATGGTGGAACATGTTTGTGCCTGAAGGTTCTATGGAATTATAGGTGGTGTTGGACCTAGGTGAATTATAACGATTGGTTAAAGGTGTACCATGGATTTTTTAATGGGGTTCGAGAGAGGTCACAAAGAGTGTTTCAACTAGAACCTATAACATGTGTAACTGGTTAGTTAGTGTATCTTCACGATGTAAAAAGATATGATGTGAAATTGGGGTTTCTAATACCACAATTTAGGTCGTATCTAATTAGGAGTTCATCCACATTAAATTATTTTTTAATCATTTATATAATATCATTAATTGATGTCGTCTCCTTCTTGGCTAGTGACTAATATAACAATGAATTATTAGGAGGACAGTCTCAAAGGTAGCCCTTACAAATTTTTAGAGAAATATTTTATGACACACCCCAACCCAGTTACTTATAATTAATTTTGAAAGTCAAAGTGAGTCAAATCGTAATTACCTAAATCAAACCATAAACACGAGTATCTTTATTCAATTCTTAGCATGCGTCAATAAAACTAAAAGCCCTTCACTTTATTAAGGTAATTATGCTTATTATAACTTACTAAAAAGATAAGTAGTCTTAAATTACCCCATTTACGTTTGACCAAATCATGGTTTTATGCATCCCTTGCTAACCCCACCGAACTCCTACATTTGGCAGTGATAACACAATATCTGAAAAACATAAACATAGGAACCATGAGCAAAACATCTCAGCAAATGCATCATTACAACACTATTGCATAAAATTAAATGCAATAAATCATATCCCCGTGATGATATATGCATACTTATCTGGCCCATTCATAAAGAATTTCCAATTATATACTTATCCATCTCATTCATAAATATGATCAATTATCTACTTATCCGACTCATTCATAAAGAATGACCAATTATATAGTGCATTCATAAAGAATGACCAATTATACACTTATCTGGCTCATTCTTAAAGAATTACCAATTATATACTTATCCAGCTCATTCATAAAGATGATCAATTTTATACTTATCCGGCTCATTCATAAAGAATGAGCAATTATATACTTATCTGTCTCATTTATAAATAATGACCAACTTATCCGAATCATGATTCACATATCCTGTCTGCAATAGACAATTCTCCCCCATTCCGGGTCGAGAAGTAACCCCTAGTCTTTAATAGACAAATCTCCCTCATTCCTGGTCGAAGAGTAACCCCTTATCTTTAATAGACAAATCTCCCCCATTTCGGGTCGGGGAGTAACCTCCGATTTTGGAAAATCGAAATGAACAAATTCATAATCAATAATATTCTGATCATATCCGTAACCATGTATAATACCTCTTACCAGTGAGTGATATTCAGATCTTATCCATAACTATGCGTAATACATCTTAACCGTGAGTGATATTCAAATCGTATCCATAACCATGTGTAATACAACTTACCCGTGAGTGATATTTAGATCATCTCCATATCCATGTGTAATACATCTTTTTACAGTGAGTACACTCACCTTGACCACTTCGTGTGTTTTTCCCTTGCATTTGTCTGGAACTTATTCAACCGGTTCTTCTTCCCTTTCACATATAAAGTATTAAAATATTAGTATCATCATAAGTATATTAACAATCCAAAGAATAACTTAACCTTGACCATACTTATAAGCATAATATCATCCCATTCTAATCATTTATCATAAATGAAGTCTCATCCAATTTCATGTTAAAATATTTAACATATCCAATCCATAGCCCAAACATACTTTAATTTCTTCTTGGTAATCCAATTCTTATCATATTAGGTTCCAAGTATAAAATACAACACATCATTTTGAGTTTCCTAGAGCAAGATGTGTCCATTTCTTTATTACAAATCAAATCTTCCTTGTAGACTCTTATATCGTTCAGTCAACTTCGAATAATTTTCATAATTTTGTTGCATCATAACTTCCTTTGATATTTCACCCAACATCCGTAAACATATGTAATAATACAAAATTAAAGTTTCATAATTTTTAAAGTTCATTTGCTATGTCAAGCAAAACATCGAACACCCGGTGTGCATACTTACACCTTTGGGACAGATTTTATATATGAACTTCAAACTATCACCAAAGATTCATTTCTTGGTATTTTCACATAATATTCGGATATGTTATACACATATGAGTCTATTTTCATATCCATCTAGAATTATTCAATTCCAATAAATATACAAAAAGTTATAGTAGTTTGAATACACATGGTTTCAAATCGAATCAATATACATGATTTACACGTTCAACCTTGCTTAAACCCACATCTATCCATACGTATACCTCAAAACATGGAAATTTAGTAAACAAATGATTATTTATATCATTTTAAATCAATAATTCCAACAATATACAATATTTACAGGTAGAATTACCTTACGGATGTTTTCGTAATTTCCTATGGATTTTTCTCCCATTTTTCCTTGCCTTTCTCTTCTTAAACTTACCATTTATCTCTCTTCAGGCCAAACTCTCTAACGGATGAGTTTGTCTGAAGAAGAAGGTTATTTCAAGGGGCTTAAGTAGGCCAAGCTTTCCCCCCCTTCCAACCAATGAAATTCATCCATTTGTTATACATATAAGACAAAATACCACTTAACGAATGGACATATTTATCCCTGCTTCGTAATTCTAGCATAACTTCTTGCTCGGACCTCTTTTTTACACACCTTTTGTTGTGTTACAAACTTAACTCATATATGTACAACTATCTAATTTTTAACTCAAGTCAATTATTATATTATAGTGGCCAAAACTAGTCCTGAACTCGAATATTCCTACCGAAGACTTCACAAATTTGTGTTTGTGACTAATTCAATATTTCATAAGTTATGAAGGTAGGACTAGACTAAACATAATAACTTAACATTATATATTCTAATAACACATTATCCCCATCCCATACGGTAAGCATGATTTAAACATGGTTTTATCATAATCATATTCGAGTCGTGATATTTTACCTCTTGTAAACTTACCAATACCATTGAGTGTACTCCTAAAGATATTCATGTGGATTTTTCCTAGGCGTGAGCAAGGTATCCATATTTTAGGGATGAGATCTATTAGTGATGAATTTGGCAATGAAGGCTGAATCTAATCATCCAAATTTCTCCACTGACCCGGATGTGAGTTTTTAAAACCACTTTTGATATACGCATTGAATGCTTGAGAGGAAGATAGGCCACGTTAAAGATTTATTATTAATCAAGACCTTCACGAATTCACGATATTGACGAACATGGTCGGTTGGGTTAGTATTCCCATCGTATATATTAAATCGTGGCACTCCGAACTTTTTTAGGAGGGTTAACTTCTTCCAAAGGAAGTGTGAAAGGCAATCTCACCTAGTTTACAAGGGCTGATGTGCAAGATCCTCCATATGATGGGCACTAACTTGGGTTACTCGTTTGTCAAATTCCTTGCGGATAAAGATTTATGCCTCACATTTTCACATCTTGGCGATATGTCACAGATCTTACCATGTGATGGATGATTACTCTCACACTACTTACTCATTTCTCAACTATGAGTCTTCCTTACCTTAGATCCAGGAATGAGAGTGATCTTTTAATGACTGTATTTCTCCCGCTGTAGCTCACACTCCATTCTCTAAAGATGACTAGAGGTGATTGTTTTCTTCTGACTCTACTGAGAAACTCTAACCTAATAGTATAGGCATTCCTCGTTGTTGTTTCTCATCTTAGAAAGTTGTCTTTAATGATGTTGTCCATAACCTCCATCAGAGTGGTCCTTATTGGGCAATAATGGGAGCTAGGAGTTCTCTTGTTATGCTGGGATCGAACAACATCTAATCCATCGGGGAAGGGTGAGATAGATCCTTTTTCCTAGATATCATGTGATCCCCGGTGGTACTCTTGAGTGTTGTAAATGAAATGATGTTTATAATCAAGCTTCGATTACTGAGATAGATAGGAACTCGTTCTCCATAGACAGTGTTAATTGTAAGTGCAGAAAACTCATAGATTATAAATAGTCAATCACACATGCAAAAAATATAATGTCAGACAAAATAAATCAAACCAACCACATATAAGGAACACGATATGTATATGGTTCATCAAATTCCATACCTCCATGGGAGGGGGGGATCTTTCTTTTTTATGTTTGAGAGTACATTTTGGCAAAAGTTTTAGGATCTAAATATCACATCCCCCCTTGAGGGGGACACCTCCAAATTTATACTACTTAATGCAAGAAGCCTCTTTGAAATTGAATCTCCCCTATCGCTTATTAGTTAGTTCATCATCAACCAATATCTTCGAGTATATTTGTAGATCTAAAAACACATTTATCAGTATAGGGTATAGAATTCACACCTAGTGGGCCCCTTGATGTAACTCATTATAATAATGGATCTCACAATTTTATCATTTCATTATTGTATAAATTGTCCTTATTTTTAAGTTTTTCCTTAATTTACATGTCACCTTTTCATTGGTGAAAATAACATCTTGTTTAGGACATTCTCATATAGGATTTCCATTCACCTAATCTGTTATGTTTTCAAATGACACATTAACAAATGGTTATGATTAAAAATACTAAATATACTTTTGTTTTAATTTTGCAACTTGGTCTAAATATCAAATTCACCCTAAAACTTACAGGTTAAATTTAGCATTTCGCTTTAATCAATTTATAAGTTATTATCATTGAATTCCGATTTCATAAATTCATTAACCATCTAGGATTAAAATTCAAATATTCATATGATAAGTAGGAAATTCAAATTGTGTGTCAATACAGTTTCAAGTGGTTCACAAATAGCACGAATTAGGAGTCGAAACAAAAAAGTCTCAAACCAAACGCACATTATCTTTATCATTTTCATTATTTGAATTTTATTTATCTTAAGGATAATTACACTTCTACCCCTTCAACTTTTCACCTATTTTCACATCACCACCCGTACTTTCATTTTCTATAGTTAACCCCTTCCACTTTTAAAAACACGTCATTTTACCCCATCTCTGTAAGGTTGTTAAGTTTTCAGACAAAAAATTTATAATTTACACAAGTTGTTGGGCAAAAATACCCTCATACTCAGTGTACATGATCATTTTTTTGCCCACAAATTTAAAATTATTACTGTTTGGGAGTAAAGTGATGCATTTCTATAAGTTGAGAGCGTCAAGAATCGAAAATAAAAGTACATGCGATGGAGTGAAAATGAGAGAAAAATTAAAGGGATCAAATTTTAATTAACCCTTTATATCTTACTTTTATCACTTAGATTAATTCTCTTTAGCATGTTTCAAAGGGAAAAAGGCTACCTATAATTTAAAATGTATTTCTTATACTTGTTTTAAAATACCATTAAAATTTTGAAGTAATTAAACTCCTAAAATTTAATTCCCCAAACATTTATTCTTCCTGCATTGTTCATCTTCAAAACATTATCATTAAGTCTTGTTATGAAAATTGCTATTAGTTGACCACATTACTTAATTTAGGTATATTTTTAAGTGCATTTTAGTTGTTTTGCCCAACAAAAAAAGCTCATAATCAATCATTTCCAACAATTGACAAGTGCTTGATTTTTCTCATTTAAATTTTGAATATAATTGGTAACTAAATCCTTGTATGTCTCGCTAGCAATTCACCAAAAATATTGATACTTAATTTCTAACTGTACACAGAGAGGATCGGGAAAAGAAGTTTATTACATTGAAATTGGATTAAAATAAGAAATACATATAGATAAATTGGATATTAACAAACACATCTTTAGTATATATAAAATTATAGGCTTAAATATTAACATGACACGTGGCATTATTGATGAAGGCATTATTTTTTATTCTTAAAAATTCATTCAAAAGTCACTTCCAGCTTCAAACCATAGGGAAAAAAAATCGTTGGCTTTCACAATACCCCAAAAAAAATGTTGCCTCATTCATTTTCCAAACCAATAGAGACTTTCGATTTCTCATAAGCTTTGCTTCTTTGCACTAACCTTTTAGAGACCATCATCGAGAATATGAGAGAGAGAAGCTCCGTCTCTATCTCCATCTCACATGTCCTATTTTGTCTCTATTTTTTATTATTGTGATTCCTTATTAATTATTGTCAATTTTTTACCAATAGATAAACTTAGTTAAGAGCACACATGGATCATTGTGATGACACGCAAATATTGCATATTTCATCCTCCGAACCTACGTATTCTCTATATTTAAGCTTGTTAGCCAGAAAACCTCGGTTTATATTGTTAACATGCTATATGAGGTATAATTTGGCTTTTGTAGGTATTTAGGTATTAAGTATGGAGTTCGGACGCATTTCGCTCAAGTTTCGTACGCAATCGCACATTCAAGGGCATTTTAGTCATTTCACAGCTTGGGCACTGGCCCGACATCTCACGGAAGTTGTAGCCCTCCTCGCTAGCTTCGCATGGCCGCGAATAATGCGTGATTTTGAGTCCAAATGAAGAAGTCACGACAATTTTTGCGGAGGGAAAAAACATTAAAACCAAAAGAGGAGGAGAAGAGGAAGAAAAGAATGCAGTGTTCTGCTCCTGCTTGATCGATTGATTAACCAAAGGGGTCGATCGATTGATCCTCATCGACAGTGGGATTTTTGTTCTTGATCGATCGATCGACCAAAGGGGTCGGTCAATCGATCCCCTGTTTTCTACATATATTTTGCCTTTTCTTTTCTTTTCTAATTTAATTCCAACTTACTATATAAGGCATTTTTTATGTAATAAACATATATACACAATTTTAGGTTAGTTTAGCTTAGGGTTTTGGAGTTTTTGGATAGTTCTTCCTTATTTCTCTTTGGTTTGACACCCCATTTGGATTGTAAGTTAACTATTCATCTCCCCTACCATTGAATATAGTTTTATTTCTTCATTTCTTGCTTTTTAGTTAATTTACATGCTTTGTTAAATAGGTTTACATGATTTGATTTATTGTTTTCTAGTGTAGTTTTATCGCGTTTCTTTACTGTGTTTATTTATCGCGTTTTTAATATGCTTTCAAGGTAATTTAAATTAGGTTGTGTTTGAATGGAACTCACTCGAGTTAACGCGTTGCTTTGATTGGTGATAGTGTTAACGGGTTTATTTTTTGGGTGCGTTGTCCTAGTTATTATGCCCAGGAGATTTGACGGGGCATATCATGTATATCCCGTGCTTACGACCTTTCGCGTGCAATTTTCGGGATATTTGTTGACGCTAAAATCTTATTAGGCTTTTATGCGGATTTACGGGTGTGACAACCCTTGATTTAATTAACTGTCGAAACGAGACGCATTTGTAATAAATCGTCGACCCATGTAACCATTTTATACAAATTAACTCGGGTGAGGGATATTCGATGCAACCTATAGTTTTACTCTCTTTGTTAGTTTAGTTTCAATACCCTTGCCTAGATTAACATTTACCTTTCATGCATCTTTTCCTTTTTAGTTTGTAATTCACCATTTGCACTTTTATTCGGAGCACTAAATCACTTAAATTCTAGCAACTCGTCCCTGTGGATTTTCGATACCCGACTTATGGCTGTGTTTGCCACGCAAGTGTAGTAGTAATTTAGGTTTTTTTGTATAGTCGCAGGGAGACAGAAAACAACGATTGTGCACCTACACGCGCACACTTCTCGCGCGCTATCAAAATGGCATCGTTGCCGGGTTGAGTTTATTTTAGACTTTATTTGATTTAGTATTTCATAGTATTTTCTTTATATTTGTATTATTTGCTAATATTTTTGTAGGACTTCCACATTTGAGCACTTAGAAACGCTCGAATTTTTCCCGTGCGCACCTACTTTGTGGAATCCTCCACTTCGAGCCATTTTTGGGGTAAGCTTGTCTTATTCCAATTCTTTCGGTAATCCTTGTTATAATTCTCAAAATTCTCACAAACCTATGACTTTCGGTGCATACTTAGAATCCCAAAGTATAACAAATTCAAATACGACTTTGGGCGAGTATAACGAAAGTCAAAACTTAGGTTATTGGAATTTTGATGATGATGATAATTATTTTTTGCCTTTACCTACTTATAATAGGAATTTTGAAACGAATTGCAATAGTTTTCAAAATTTCTATCATAATGAGTTTCCGTTTAAGTCCGATGAAATTTTTAAAGTTCCCATTTTCATTCATCCGCACCTCGACCCATGACATTCGGTAAGGGTTTGCGTATGTATGAAATGAGAAAATTGAAAATCATTATCAGAAAGAAAATCGCCCGTGGGAACATGACTTGGATTTACTTTTTTAGTCCGACGACGATTTTACTTTCGAGACTTTTGAAGTCGAAGAATGTTTTGAACCAAATCAGGTACTTGTGACTACTTTGGAACAAACCATTCTAGACTTTGCCCATTGCGTAATAGATATTGAAAGTGAGGATGAAAATGATGTAATATCTATTCGCAATGAAATGATTTCTTCTTTGGCCCCCAAAGAAGAACATTTCATTGAAAATGATATTATTTCATTCGAAACTGAAACTTCATGCGATGATGATTCATCTCATGAGTTTGAATTTCTTTCATCGCCATTTTCATTCTCTATTATCACACCATCACAAGTACCCGATGATTCTGTTTCAAACTTTAATGTTTTAGACCTTTTTGTCAATGAGGAGTACTTCCTCGAGTCTCCTTCGATGATCGCGTCCGTGCCTTCGTTTGCGCCACCTCCCATTTCGCCTGCTAAATCTTTGGGAGGATATTCTGCTTTTCTCGGTCCCCACATGTTTTTGTCACCCGTTCAATCCAAATCCCCCATCGTCCCTCCAAAACTTTTAATTGACGATGGTTCCTTTCTTACGCCATACACATGCCTTCTGTTTTTCAAACATAATTCATATTTTTTGGAAGGCATGATTGTATGTGAGGGTACACCAGTTATCCTCCAAAGTCAAATAATTTTCATGGTGGACCCTCGCCTATTTAGACTTTTAGTGTACAGTTAGTGTGAAGCCTAAATAGTAGGTTGTATATAGTTAGCTTTTTATCATCTATTTCCTTTTTAATTTAGTCTAGTGTAATTAGTCAACTTTTTATTATTTGTTCTTACTATGCTCGGTACTAACTATTTTGTAGATTCTTTGGACTTGTTCTTATGGAAATCGCTCAAATTTTGGGTAATATCGCTATTTTCCTCTCTTTAACTTGGTTCTTAATTCACATTGAGGACAATGTCAGGTTTTAAGTTAGGAGGTGTGGGATATTCTATCCATTTCTTTATTTAGTCCATGTTTTTGCTCACATGTTAGTTACTTAGTATGCTTTTCTTGACAAATTCAAAATTTTTAAAAAGATTTTCTTTATTTTTTCTCATTTTTTGGCCATTTTGCCTATGTTTTCGGTGATAAATTTCAATAATTGCCCGATCCAATAGACAACCCAATGATGCATGTTCTCGATTTTAGAAGTTATTAGACTTTAGTTCTCCATTATTGATATTATGAATAACTTCATGAATTAAACTTTAATCCCATGAGCACATGCACTTTTCTTGCTTTATTGATTTGGTTTAAGATTTTTATAACTCGGTACTCTTTTGTTGCATTGTATATACTTACACCGAGTAAGCTTTGTACCTTTCGTTGTTTGTGAGTGTTATACACTATTCTTTTCTCTTTAAAAACGTTGAATTCGTCGGTAATCTCACTATTCTTTCATTTGATCATTCATTAATTGAGTTCATACTTAAAATGTGTTACTTGAGCATGATTTTCATTTATTGTTTAGATTGGAGAATTGTGTAAACTTTGTGAAATGATCATAGGCCCTCTTTGTTATACCACCCATATTAGCCTTGAACTCACCTTATACGTTTACCTTCGTTAACCCCTTTGAGCCTAAATATAGTCTTTCGTTTCATACCCCCATTCCCATAACCAACTCTAAATTGGAGTTTTAGCGCATACATACATTTCCATACCTTTGTTTGGAATGTTACTTGGGATTGAATTATGTTGTTATAATGTCGGTTGCAATTTAGGCATATGAGAGTTTGAAAAGTAGAGAAAAGAAAGTAGTGAAAAAAGAAAAGAAAAAGAGAAAGCAAAAAGCAAAAGAAAACAAAAGAAAACATGAAAAAGAAGAAAAGAAAAATAAAGAGAAAGTTGTAAATGTTGTATATAGTTCAATAAGCTTTGATTACTCTCCAATTGTTATATCTAATGCCTTTTTGGAACTTGTTTTCCAATTTTGATATTGCCCGCATTTTTCCATTATCCCGAGTTTTCATCCCGAACACTTTGAGTCCGTATATGCATTCTTTCATTTCGTACCCTAGCCTAGCCTACATTACAACCCTGCAAGTCCTATATGATCTTAAGTAGATGTAATTCAAAAGGTTTAAATAGTTTTGATAATCTGTGAAAATGCATTTCGCATCTTTTAGTGTGCGGTATCCTTTCTTTCAGATTACAGTTTTTTATTTTATATATAGCGTTCTTCACTTGTGACATGTGTGTGGCCTAGTTTCCATTTACATTTACTCTTTATGACTGCATGCTCCGTGTGTTACCTCCCTGCTTCGAGTGAATTCACTTGATGAGTGTAATGCCCGTGCGGATTAAATATATGCTTGCTTTAATGTTTATCCGGTTTATATAAGTTTTTTGCCAAATCACACTTTGCATGTGCTCGCTCCCCCTCCCACATTTTTAGGTTTCAATTCTATGAGGTGCATTTCATAATGTTCATGATTTGGACTTTTGATTGAATTCATTCACTTTGCTAATAATGCATATGAAATCCTTTTCTCCATTGTTGGGCATGTCGCATGTTGGGTTGGGCATATTTTGCGGAAACCATGTGATGTTTGTGGGTACCATCCCTGAAAACCCTCACGAGACGACACTCGTTCACTGGGGGAACCTAGGGGTTTAACGGCTTATTGCATATGCAAAATGTAATTGTGTTCCCTACGAAAGTAAAAATTATATTTTGATGCATATATACATTTTGTATTTCCTTCTGTGGACTGGTTTTGTTTGTTTCATCACTAGGGACTAGAATGTATAAGTTAGGGGGTGTGATACATCACGAATATTGTATATTTGCGCCCTTTATCTTTATGCATTCTAGCACTTTTACGTTCTTAATGTCTATATTTATGCTCGTTAACCAGACAACCTCGGATTTGGACATATATATGTTTTGCAGGGGTTAATTGTGCTTTTATAGGTATTGGAACGCTAAAAGTGAGGTTCGGTTGCATTTCGGAGAAGTTCCGTCGTCGAATGCTACTTCAAGGGAAATTTGGTCTTTTCAAACTCACTATTTTTTATTTAATGAAGTTACCAACATGTAGATCATCAAATTATCTTTTCGTGGCCACTGATCGTGCGTTATTCTAACTCCGTATGTGGAAGTTATGGCCATTTTCGGAAGGTTTCGGTATTTTCTTCTATTTCAAGGGCATTTTGGTAATTTCATACTACATAATTTGGAGGGTTTCAAAACATAATCATGTAGATAATTGAATTAGCTTCACGTCGGTTTTGACCACGCCTCATTTTGATTCCGTATAAGGGAGTTATAGTTGTTTCCGTGCAACGCGCCAAAACTGGTTCAAAGAGGAAAAGTGGGTTGTCTCCAGCCCAAGGCAAATTCCAAAACCGCGGTCGATCGGTACCAAAATAGAAGTCGACCGCCCCCATCAGATATGGACAAAAATTTACTTATTTTGGGTGTTTTGACTTGATTTTGTTGGGGGTTTATTTTGGGGTATAAATAGAATGTTGGGTTTTTTTTTTTGGAAGATATATTTCATTTTAGATAAGATATTTTAAGGGTTGTTCTTGGGAGCTTCTCTCTCCTCTTTTATCTTTAGTTTCCACCCATCTATGTAAGTAAACTACTATTCATTGTCTCTTTCCATTCATACATGCTTAGATTACTTGATTTCTTGCTTTGTAGTTACTTTTCTTGCTTTGATTAATTAGTTGTTGTAGTTTATTTCTTGTTTTTCTTAATTAATTAGTTGTCTTAAATTAGTTAATTTATACATGCTTTTTAATATGATTTCTAGGTAATTTAGTCCAGGTTGTGTCGGATTGAACTCATTCCAGGTTGACATGTTGCTTTGCTTTGGTGATGGTGTTCATGGGTCTATTTCGGGTGCGTTGTCCTAGTTATTATGCCTAGGGGATTTGACGGGGAATATCATGTATGTTCCGTGCTTACGACCTTGCGTGCGTAATTTTCGGAGTATTTGTTGACATCAAAATCGTATTAGGCTTTTATGCAAATTTAGGGGCATGACAACCCTTGATTTAATTAACTGTTGAAACGAGATGCATTTGTAATAACTCATCGACCAATGTAACCATTTTATACTAATTAACTCGGGTGAGGGATATTCGACGCAACCTATAGTTTTTACTCGCTTTCTTAATCTAGCTTTATTTTCCCTCGCATAGATTAAACATTTCTCTTTTTGCATCTTTTTCCTTTTTATGTATAATTATCTTTTACACTTTTATTTAGGAATATTAAACCTTATAAATTCTTGCAAGTCGTCTCTATGGATTTTCGATACCCGACTTACTGTTATACTCACCCGTTGAGTGTAGTCGTAATTTAGGTTTTTGTATAGTTCAGGTGATCCGAATTCAAAACGATCGGCATGTAGGTGACTCTCGCACCGTGGAAAAACCCTGTCTATCAAATGGTTATTTTATGTCTCGCTGTGACTATACAAACAAACCTAAATTACGACTACACTTGCGGGGCAAGAACAACGGTTAGTCGGGTATCGAAAATACACAAGGACGAGTTGTTAGAATTTATATGATTTAATATTCCGAAATAAAAGTGTAAAAGGTGAATTACAAACTAAAAGAAAAGATGCATAAAAGGGAAATGATTATTTAGGCAAGGTTATTGAAACTACATTAACAAAGCGGTAAAACTATAGGTTGCGTCGAATATCTCTCACCCGTGTTAATTAGTATAAAATGGTTATATGGGTCGATGAGTTATTAAAAATCCGTATCGTTTCGACAGTTAATTAAATCAAGGGTTGTCAGGCCCCTAAATTTGCATATAAGCCTAATACGATTTTGGTGTCAACAAATGCCCCAAAAATTACGCACGCAAGGTCGTAAGCACGGAACATACATGATATTCCCTGTCAAATCCCCTAGGCGTAATAACTAGGATAATGCACTCGAAATAGACCCGTAAACACCATCACCAAAGCAAAGAAACATGTCAACCCGGAATGAGTTCAATCCGACCCAACCTAGACTAAATTAGCAAGAAATCATATTAAAAAGCATGTATAAATTAACTAATTTAAGACAACTAATTAAATAAGGAAAACAAGAAATAAACTACAACAACTAATTAATCAAATCAAGAAAAGTAACTACAAAGCAAGAAATCAAATAATCAAAGCATGTATTAATGGAAAGAGAAAATTGATACTACGCAAATATTTCATATTTCATCCCTCGAACCTATGCATTTTATCCCCCTTAGGTGCCTTAATCTCTATATTTAAGCCCGTTAACCAGACCACCTCGGTTTATATTGTTAACATGCTATATGAGGTATAATTGGGATTTTGTAGGTATTTAGGTACTAAGTATGCAGTTCGGATGCATTCCGCTCAAGTTCTGTATGCAATCGCAAGTTCAAGGGCATTTAATTCATTTCACAGCTTGGGCACCTGGCCCCACATCTCATGGAAGTTGTATCCCTCCTCGCTAACTTCGCGTGGCCGTGAATGGTGCGTGATTCTGAGTCCGTATGAAGAAGTTACGGCAATTTTAACGGAGGGAAAAATAAGGAAATCAAAAGAGGAGGAGAAAAGAGAAGAAACTGCAATGCAGTGTGCTGCTTGGGTCACCCCTGTTTGATCGATCGATCGACGATTTTGGTCGATCGATCGATCCTTCTAAATTATCGAAATTTTGCCTTGATCGATCGATCGATCGATCCCCTGTTTTCAGGAGATATTTTGGCATTTCTTTTCTTTTCTCTTTTCTTTTCAATTTTTATTCCAACTTACTATATAAAGAAATTTTGATGTAATAAACAGAGATAAAATATTTTAGGTTAGATAGGTTAGGGTTTTAGAGGTTTGGAAGCTCATTTCTTCATTTCTTCTTGGCTTGACACTCCATTTGTTGTGTAATTTGTGCTACCATCTTCCATTTACATTAATATAGTTGTATTTCATTATTTCCTTTCTTTCTAATTAGATTTACATGGTTTCCTAAATAGTTTACATGCTTTGATTTAATTGCTTTCTAGTTTAGATTTATCGCGTTTCTTTTGCTCTTTCTTTATCGCGTTTTTAACATGCTTTCTAGGTAAATTGAATTAGGTTGTATCGGATTAAATTCACGTAGTTTTGGCATGTTGCTTTTCTTTGGTGATGGTGTTTACGGGTCTATTTCGGGTGCATTGTCCTAGTTATTATGCCTAGGGGATTTGACGAGGCATATCATGTATGTTCCATGCTTACGACTTTGCGTGCGTAATTTCCGGGGTATTTGTTGACACCAAAATAGTATTAGGATTTTATGAAAATTTAGGGGCGTGACAACCCTTGAATTAATTAACTGTCGAAACAAGACGCACTTGTAATAACTCGTCGACCCATGTACCCATTTTATACTGATTAACTCGGGTGAGGGATATTCGACGCAACCTATAGTTTTACTCACTTTCATAATCTAGTTTCAATACCCTTGCCTATATTAATCTTTCCCTTTCATGCATCTTTTCTTTTAGTTTCTAATCACTTTTTACACTTTTATTTCGAAAAATTAAATCACTTAAATTCTAGCAACTCGTCCCTGTGGATTTTCGATACTCGACTTACCGTTGTGGTTTCCTCGCAAGTGTAGTAGTAATTTAGGTTTGTTTGTATTGAGTAGGCGAAACGAAAACAACGATCGTGCACCTTACACCCGCACGCATTTCGCACTTGATCAAAATGGCATCGTTGCCGGGGATGAGTTTGCTTTAGACTTTATTTGATTTAGTATTTCATAGTATTTTCTTTCTATTTGTATTATTTGCTAATATTTTGCAGGACTTCCACATTTGAGCACTTAGAAACACTTGAATTTTTCTCGTGCGCACTTACTTTGTGGAGCCCGCCACTTCGAGCCATTTTTGGGGTAACCATGTCTTATTCCAATTCTTTCGATAATCCTTGTTATAATTCTCAAAATTCTTGCAAACCTATGACTTTTGGTGAGTACTTAGAATCCCAAAGTATAACAAATTCAAATATGACTTTGGGCGAGTATAACGAAAGTCAAAATTTGGTTTATTGGAATTTTGATAATGATTTTGGGCCTTTACCTCCTTATAATAGGAATTTTGAAACGAAATCGAATAGTTTTCAAAATTCCTATCATAATGAGTTTTCGTTTAAGTTCGATAGTAATTTTCAAAGTTCCCATTTTCATGCATCCGCACCTCGACCCATGACATTCGGTGAGGGTTTGCGTATGTATGAGAATGAGAAAATTGAAACTCGTTATCGGGAAGAAAATCATTCGTGGGAACATGAGTTGGATTTATTATTTGAGTCCGACGAAGATTTTTCTTCCGAGACTTTCGAGGTCGAGGAATGTTTTTAAACAAATGAGGTACTTGTGCCTACTTTGGAACAAATCATTCTAGACTTTGCCCATTGCTTAATAGATATTGAAAGTGAGGATGAAAATGACATAATATCTATTTGCAATGAAATGATTTCTTTGTCCCCCAAAGAAGAACATTTCATTGAAAATGATATTATTTCATTCGACACTCAAACTTCATGCGATGATGATTCATCTCATGAGTTTAAATTTCGTTCATCCTCATTTTCATTCTCTATTATCCCACCGGAACAAGTACCCGATGATTCGGTTTCAAACTTTAATGTTTTAAATCATATCCCCGATGGGGAGTACTTGCTCGAGTCGCCCTCCATGATCGCATCTTTGCCTTGGTGTGCGCCGCCTCCCATTCCAACTTCAAAATCCTTGGGAGGATATTCGGTTTTTCTCGGTCCCCACTTGTTTTTGTCACCCGTTCAATCCAAACCCCCCATCGTCCCTCCGAAACTTTTAATTGGCGATGGTTCATTTCTTCCGCCTTACACATACCTTCCGTTGTTCAAACGGAATTTATATTTTTCGGAAGGCATGCTTGTATGTGAGGGTACACCAGTTATCCTCCAAATTCAAATTGTTTTCATGGTGGACCCTCAGCTATTTAGACTTCTAGTGTATAGTTAGTGTGAGGCCTAAATAGTAGGTTGTATATAGTTAGCTATTTATTTTTTCTTTCCTTTTTATTTTTTAGTCTCTTGTAATTAGTTAACTTTTTATTATTTTTTTTCGCTATGCTCGGTACTAACTTGTTTTGTAGATTCTTTGGACTTGTTCTTATGGGGATCGCTCCACTTTTGGGTAATATCGCTCTTTTACTCTCTTTAACTTGGTTCTTAATTCACATTGAGGACAATGTCAAGTTTTAAGTTAGGGGGTGTGGGATATTCTATCCATTTCTTTATTTAGTCCATGTTTCTGCTCACATGTTAGTTACTTAGTATGCTTTTCTTGAAAATTCAAAAATTTCAAAAAGATTTTCTTTCTTTTTTCTGCTTTTTGGGGCTTTTTGCCTTTGTTTTCGATGATAAATTTCAATAATTGCTCGATCCAATAGACAACCCAATGATGCATGTTCTCGATTTTAGAAGTTGTTAGTCTTTAGTCTCACTTATTGATATTATGAATAACTTCATGAATTAAACTTTAATCCCATGAGCACATGCACTTTTACAGTTATATTGATTTGGTTTAAGATTTTTATAACTCGGTAATCTTTTGTTGCATTGTATATACTTACACCGAGTAAGATTTGTACCTTTCGTCGTTTGTGAGTGTATACACTATTATTTTCTCATTGAAAACGTTGAATTCGTTGGTAATCTCCCTATTCTTTCATTTGATCACTCATTAATTGAGTTCATACTTGAAATGTGTTACTTGATCATGATTTTCATATATTGTTTTAACTCGAGAATTGCGTAAACTTTTGAAAATGATCATACGTCATCTTTGTTATATCACCCATATTAGCCTTGACCTCACCCTTATATGTTTACCCTCGTTAATCCTTTTGAGCCTAAATATAGCCTTTCGTTTCATAACCTCAATCCCATAACCAACTTGAAATTGGAGTTTTATACCATATATACACTTTCCGCACCTCTATTTGGAATGTTAGTTGGGATTGAATGATGTGGTTGTGATGTCGGTTGCAATTTAGGCATTTGAGAGTTTGATAAGTAAAGAAAATAAAGTAGTGAAAAAAGTGAAGAAAAAGAGAAAGCAAAAAGCAAACAAAAAACAAAAGAAAAATGAGAAAAAGAAGAAAAAAAAAAGAGAAAGTTGTAAATGTTGTATATAGTTCAATAAGCTTTTATCACTCTCCAATTCATACATTTAATGCTTGGTTTGGAACTTGTTTTCCGACTTTTGATATTTCCCGCATTTTCCATTATCTCGAGTTTTCATTCCGAACAATTTGAACCTGTACATACATATCCTTCATTTCGTACCCTAGCCAAACCAACATTATAACCCTATACAAGTCCTATGTGATCTTAGGTTGATGTAATTTAAAAGTTGAAATAGTTTTGATAATCTGTGAAAATGCATTTCGCCTCTTTTAATGTGCGGTATCCTTTCATTGAGATTACAGTTTTTTAGTTTATATATAGCGTTCTTCATTTGTGATATGTGTGCGGCCTAGTTTCCATTTCCATTTACTCTTTACCCCGCATGTTCCGTGTGTTACCTCCTTATTTCAAGTGAATTTTCTTGATGAGTGTAATGCCCGTGAGGATTGAATATACGCTTGCTTTATTTAGTATCCGATTTATTTAAGTTTTTGCCAAATCATACTTTACATGTGCTCGTCCTCCTCCCACGTTTTAAGGTTTCAATTCTATGAGGTGCATTCTATAATATTAATGATTTGGACTTTTGTTTGAATTCATTCAATGTGCTAATAATGCATATGAAATCCTTTTCACCATTTTTGGGCTTGTCGCATATTGGGTTGGGCATATTCTGAGGAAACCATGTGATGTTTGTGGGTATTATCCATGAAAATCCTCACAAGACGACACTCGTCCACTAGGGTGACCTAGGGGTTTAACGACTTATTGCATACGCTAAATGCAATCGAATCGCCCGTGAAAGTGGCCTTTTACTTTTATAACATAGTTTTGTACTATCTCCTGCTTTTGGTTTGCTTGTAGTTCTTATTGCATCCTATTTCACTGCTAAGGACTAGCAATGTGTAAGTTAGGGGGTGTGATAATACGCAAATATTGCGTATTTCATCTCTCGAACCTACTCATTTTAGCCCCCTCGGGTGTCTTAATCTCTATATTTAAGACCGTTAACCAGACAATCTCGGTTTATATTGTTAACATGCTATATGAGGTATCATGGGGCTTTTGTAGGTATTTAGGTACTAAGTATGGAGTTCGGACGCATTCCGCTCAAGTTCCGTACGGAATCGCACGTTCAAGGGCATTTTATTCATTTCACAGCTTGGGCACCCGGCCCGACATCTCACGGAAGTTGTAGCCCTCCTTCCTAGCTTCGCGTGGCCTCGAACGGTGCGTGATTCCGAGTTCGTATGAAGAAGTTACGGCAATTTTAGCGGAGGGAAAAATAAGGAAATCAAAAGAGAAGGAGAAAAGAGAAGAAACTGCAATGCAGTGTGCTGCTTGGGTCACCCCTTCTTGATCGATCGATCAACGATTTTGGTCGATCGATCGATCCTTCTTAATTGTCAAAAATTTTCCTTGATTGATTGATCAACCCTTTTTGTTGATCGATCGATCCCCTATTTTCAGGAGATATTTTGGCATTTCTTTTCTTTTCTCTTTTCTTTTCTATTTTTATTCCAACTTACTATATAAAGCAATTTTAATGTAATAAACAGAGATAAATGATTTTAGATTAGATAGGTTAGGGTTTTGGAGACTTGGAAGCTCATTTCTTCATTTCTTCTTGGATTGACACTCCATTTGTTGTGTAATTTGTGCTACCATCTTCCATTTCCATTAATATAGTTGTATTTAATTATTTCCTTTCTTCCTAATTAGATTTACATGCTTGCCTAAATAGTTTACATGCTTTGATTTAATTTCTTTCTTGTTTAGATTTACCGCGTTTCTTTCCCGCTTTCTTTATCGCGTTTTTAACATGCTTTCTAGGTAAATTAAATTAGGTTGTGTCGGATTAAACTCACCTAGGGTTGACATGTTGTTTTGTTTTGGTGATGGTGTTTACGGGTCTATTTCGGGTGCGCTGTCCTAGTTATTTCGCCTAGGGGATTTGACGGGGCATATCATGTATGTTCCGTGCTTACGACCTTGAGTGCGTAATTTCCGAGGTATTTGTTGACACTAAAATCGTATTAGGCTTTTATGCAAATTTAGGGGTGTGACAACCCTTAATTTAATTAACTTTCGAAACGAGACACATTTGAAATAACTCGTCGACCCATGTAACCATTTTATACTAATTAACTCGGGTGACGGATATTCTATGCAACCTATAGTTTTACTCGTTTTCATAATCTAGTTTCAATACCCTTGCCTAGATTAATCTTTCCCTTTCATGCATCTTTTCTTTTAGTTTGTAATCACTTTTTACACTTTTATTTCGAAATATTAAATCACTTAAATTCTAGCAACTCGTCCCTATGGATTTTCGATACCCGACTTACCGTTGTGCTTGCCTTGCAAGTGTAGTAGTAATTTAGGTTTGTTTGTATTGAGTAGACGAAACGAAAACAACGACCGTGCACCTTACACCCGCACGCATTTCGCACTTGATCAACAATTAATAGTAGTTTACTTACATAAATGGGTGGAAACTAAAGAGGAGAGGGAAGCTCCCAAGAACAACCCCTAAAATATCCTATCTAAAATGAAATATATCTTCCAAAAAAATCCCCTAACATTCTTTTTATACCCCAAAATAAACCCCCAGCAAAACCAAGTCAAAACACCCAAAATACGTCAATTTTCGTCCATATCTGATGGGCGCGATCGACTTCTATGTTGGGACCGGTTGACCGCGGTTTTGGAATTTGCCTTGGGCTGGAGACATCCCGATTTTCCTCTTTGAACCAATTTTGACGCGTTGCACGGAAACGACTATAATTCCCTCATACGGAATCGAAATGAGGCGTGGTCGGAACCGACGCGAAGATAATTCAATTATCTACATGATTCTGTTTTGAAACCCTCCGAATTATGCAGTATGAAATTACCAAAATGCCCTTGAAGTAGAAGAAAATATCGAAACCTTTCGAAAATGGCTATAACTTCCACATACGGAGTCAGAATGATGCACGGTCAGTGGCCACGGAAAGATGATTTGATGATCTACATGTTGGTAACTTCATTACATAAAAATAGTGAGTTTGAAATCAACAAATTGCCCTTGAAGTATCATTCGACGACGAAAATTCTCCGAAATGCAACCGAACCTCACTTTCAGCGTTCCAATACCTACAAAAGCACAATTAACCCCTGAAAAATATATATATATATGTCCAAATTCGAGTTTGTCTGGTTAAGGAGCATAAATATAGATATTAAGAACGTAAAAGTGCTATAGAATGCATAAAGATAAAGGGTGCAAATATGTAATATTCATGATGTATCACATTGCTTATACTTTTAATACCTCTACATGACATGTATCTTTATCTCCTATCATTTTTTGTAGATTCACTTTTATTTTCTCACTTTAAATACATTTCCATAGAAGCAACGGATTATTAATTTTAGAGAGTGTGTATAATGGGTTTCGCTCATTATCATTTTTTTCAAAGAAGAATTTCTTCTAAGTAGAGTAATCTCTCTCTCTCTCTCTCTCTCTCTCTCTCATACATATCAAACAACTCGAAATGGTGATAATGACACAAATATATTACAAGCAGGAATTGACGGCTAAAAGGAAACCTTCGACTAACGAGTGGGTAAAATAAAGAATAAACACTGGGGGAGTTTAAACTTTTAACCATTCTCTCTCTAAACCTATGACTATAACCTCTCATTGTACCTAACTTAATTAACTTTACTGACCTATGTTCACTATCTCTCAACCAACGTAATTCTTCATCTTTTAAAGTTTGTGTTGTGATACGATTTTTGAGTGTGTTGTGAATTTTTTCAGTGTCTGTTTTGTATGTTTAAGAGAGGGGGGGGGGGGGGGGGGGGTCATGGAGTTATGTGTGATTGTTGAGTATATATCTATACAAACTTGTGAATATATGTTTGTGCATTGTTTAAAAAGAGAGGAGCAAATGACCCACCAAAAAAAATATATCATTTTCGTAAGTATCTTGATGCAAATGTTTGAGAGAGGAAGGTTTTGAAGATTGGGTATGTGTATATACATTTTTTCTTGTGTGTCTTCCCATATATATTGAGAGGATTTAAAAGTGAGTATCCATAGTTGTTTTTTTATTTTACACTAAACAAAAAAATTATGATTTCACGAACACTTTTATTTCGTAGTTTTAGTGTATACTTTAACAATTTTGTTAAAAACGATCTCGTATCGCTAGTATATATTTTAATAATTTCGTTAAAAACGATCCCGCATCACTGGGTTTGCATGCTAGTTATATTATATAACTAAAATTGACAGAGGAATACAGTTAAGACATTTGTCACTTTTACAGAATGTTGCGTAGACAATTGTAATTAAAGTTTTATTATTTAACAAATGAAATTAATCTCTTTATTAATTTTTTTCTCCAATAATAAAGAAAAAATAATGAAATAAGGTTGTATGTGTCCCAAACTCAATATATCTTTGAAAACCCATTCAGCTTCTACTACTGCAATTAAGATTGCTTTCCAATTATAGCTTCATGCAGCAACTGCAATTTAAGCCATTTGAGAGTCCTCTCTCTCTCTCTCTCTCTCTCTCTCTCTCTCTCTCCACACCACCTCCATTTAAAAAACAACTGCAAAGGCCCTCTTACCTCCTGCCCTTCCCTTTATCTCCAGCTCATACCATTAATGCTTTGAGAAGTGAAAAATGAACTCTTCAGAAGGCCAAACAGATTGCCTATATGAGAAAATTTATGGATTTTGAAGGAAGATCTGAAGAGGTGAGAGAAATTGTTTGAACTAAAAGTAGAGAACTTACCAATTACAGTGCAAAAATGCAAGATCGTAGACAGAGGGAAGATGATCACTTCATTCGTGCTCCTCTTACGAAAGTGGGGAAATAAAAGACGAAACACATGAAATCAAGGAATGGGGTGCCAAAAGTGGAGACGAAATGTTCAAGAAACGCAAGCGGAGGAAAAAAGGACAAAAAGCACAGATCTTTAGATGCATAGATAGACTTGTTGAACAAAGAAGCTACGTGCATTTTTTATTTTTTCGGAACAGGAAGTAATTGAGGCTTACAGGGGTGTGTAAAATATAGATTTTTGACTCAAATTTTAGTTGTTGATTTTCTTTACGTTTTCTTTCCTTTCATGTGAAAACTCTATAAGGATTGAAGCAAGATTAATGTTTAATTTAGTGTGAACCTATGACTCCTTCAAGTTACTTAGCAAATATAAACTGTTGTAAAATTTTAAATACAAGGTTGTTATACAAATGATGCAGTTTTATTATTTACTTCCACCCAATCATTTCTCCCTCACATTTGAACTGTATGTATTGCTTAAGGTATGTAAGTAGTCCTTACTTCCTTAGTTTTCATACTTATATATATGAGTTGAATAGAAGGTTGTGAATTTTAAATACAAGGTTGTGAATTTTTTAAAAATAGCTACAAAATGTATTTTGACCTAATTTTTTGAATATGAGTTGAATAGAAGGTTAATTTCAAGGGAAAAATAAAAATTTTGAAAAAAGTTTCTTAGGCCGTAGAACTAGATGTGATGTATGGTGAGATGTATACATCATGATGTAGGTGAGCCTTCCTCTCTCTCTCTCTCTCTCTCTCTCTCTATCTATCTATCTATCTATCTATCTATCTATCTATCTATCTATCTCTCTCTCTCTCTCTCTCTCTCTCTCTCTCTCTCTCTCTCTCTCTCTCTCTATATATATATATATATATATATATATATGTGTGTGTGTGTGTGTGTGTGTGTGTGTGTGTGCTCTTGTGCGGACTAGTTCGCATTTTAAGAATACGAATCGGGTATGTGTCACCTAACGGTGCGCGTACAAATTACCGCCTAAATTATTGGCACACTCTCTCTCTTTTCTAGGCTCACTGTCAGGTAACACATGTCCGGTCCGCACTCTTAAAATGCGGAGTAGTCCGCACAAGAGCAACATTGTATATATATATATATATATATATATATATATAGAGAGAGAGAGAGAGAGAGAGAGAGACTCCTGTGCACACTGAGTTTGCACATGTGCTGACTCACACCAATTTTTTAAAATATTAAAGAACGTATTTTTGAGTTGATTTTTTTTATATAATATTTAAACATTTCAACGGAACCATATAAAAAAATTCAACTCAAAAAAAACTTTTTTTTGCTATTTTTAAAAAATCGGTCAAACTTTCACAACTTTTAAAGTGCTTAAAAGTAGTGAACGTTTGACCGATTTTGTAAAAATAACAAAAAATGTTTTTTTTAGCTGAATTTTTTTATATAGATTCCTTGAAATGTTTAAATATCACAAAAAAAACAACTCAAAAATATTTTTTTTACTATTTTTAAAAAATGATATGTAAACTTAATGTGCACACGAGCGTGACTATATATATATATATATATATATATGTGTGTGTGTTCTAAAAGGCACGCCTAAACTTGAAGCTTGAGAGAAATGCATCGCCTACACCTTATTACGCCTTATTCTTGGTAAAAAGCTTAAGGCGCACTTTTTTTTAAGACAAATATGCCTTAGTGAAATGATATCACCATTTAAAGACTATTTTTTACAAATCAGACAAATATCTTATTCAAAACAATCAAAATACATTTTATATATTGATTATGGAACATGAATATGAAAAAAAAAGACTACCAAACATAAGGATATATTTTCAAAATTCAAGGTATGTATTATTTTATTATATTATTAGCCTTAGAATAATTAAAATAATAAAAAAAGATAAAACGCTTTTTTCACGCCTAGGCGCGCCGCGCGCCTAGAGTACTAAGGCTTGAGGCTTGACCTCTACGCCTTGACCACGCCTCGCGCCTAGAGTACTAAGGCTTGAGGCTTGACCTCTACGCCTTGACTACGCCTCGCGCATTTTAGAACCTTGATATATATACATTTGCTTTTGGTTCTTTCTCCTTTGATCTGATCTAATGAGCACGTGAGATTTTAAGAATTGTTATTATGTTGGTGTATTTAAGCTTGGTTAGTTTGATTTTTTAGTCTCTTTCTTTATATAGGTTGTTTGAGCGATTTATTGTAAAAGTTTGTTCTTTTTTTTTTAATATTAGTGAAATTTTACCTTTGTTGTTTTGTGTTTGTGTCTTGATACATGTGTGATGGTGTCACAAATAGTGATCAAAGAAAGAAATAATAATTTAGTGAGCATTACAAAAAAGTTATCTTTCCAAAATTATAATGTATAAATAAAAATCATAGTGACCATTTGTTTTAAGGTGACAACAATTTTAAGTTTTTGTATTATTTTATATGAAAATATCAACAAAAGTGAGTATCAAACTTTACGGCAAACTCGTTAGAAGAATGGTTGGAAATATCTAGGCATGAAAGTATGGTAGAAAAAAAGGCTATATGCGCGGGTTGCATGCTAATTATTCAAGAAAATTAAAAACTATCCAAGCCTATTTAACCACCACCCATATGAATGCATCCCAGACATATGAGGATAATGCTACAAAAAATCACTCTTTCCTTACGTATATATCAATGAACGGAACTAGTTGACCAGCTCATCCGATGACCTGACATAACAACGTAATTTTTCCTTGGTCTTTAAAGCATAGAGGAGCATATTACTTTTTACACTTACAGACACCTCGAACCAGGAATATCTATACACTGCAATTGGAGTTCTACTTCACCGCGTTCAACATTTCGCAATCTAAGAATCATATTCTGCATAACTTTGCCATCTTTCCAGGTGATGCAGCTCTCTTCAGCTAAGCAATTTTCCCTATTTGGTTTAATTCTCTTGATTATGGTTCCGCTAGGGACATTTCCCACATGCATCTTTATAGCTTCAAGAAACGCTTTAATATCAAAAATTGCGTCCCCCATTTTGTCATCAGGAGTAAATGTATCTCTGTCATAGACGGCCTGCAATTGCATTAAATAAATGGAGTTAGAATAGCATATAGTATAAAAAAATTTAAGCTTTCAAAAAGTCAATTTAAAATTGTCCATGGCCCGTTGGCAGAGTGTTTTGCGTGCATCCTGGTACCGGTGCTAGTGTGCGGTGTCTGTGCCTAACATAACTGTGAGTGTGATAATATAACTGTTTTTAATAGTTATAATTTTATAATATGACACTCACATTGTGCTATTTTTAATCATTCTATTTTCCATCAAAGTAAATTAAAAAAAATCTAACAAGAACCAAATACAGTATATACCCCCTTTCCAACTCTCCAGATTCAAACTTGAATAAGAGAATTTGATAATTGTTCAAATTCTTCATCTACTATTTTGTTTGTTTCTCTGTTTTTGTGTCCAGGATTTTGAAGGACAACTAGAGAGTTATAAACATCACAAAAATATTGAACTCATATCTTTGACCTCTCAGTGTATTTGTGAATTCATGTAGCCATTTGAATTTGAAGTATCTTCTTTAATTCTCAGTAGAAATTATTTAAATTATATTACGACCCCCCGAACATACCACACTATGCCTAAGCATAATTCACTTGATGCTCATATAAAATACTTACAAGCTTAATTGGTAGATTTGGGTCAACAATAGAAAGTGTTAGATCTTCATTCCACTGAGGGTTGATGTTCTTCCTCACGACACGAGTCTTTACTTTCTGCATCAAATTTTAATCAAATCAGTAAAATTAAACATCACAATAAACTACAGACTAACCCAAATAAAGGTTTAAATAATGTTGAGTCGGTCAAACATGATACCCATCAAATGTTTAAACCAGTCATATCCCTCATTTACAAAAAGACCCAACATATAAACTTATATGGTTTATGAATTATTATCCGAAATAATAGTATCCCACCCCCACCTCACCCCACCCCTCCCGGCGACCGGAGATCTTCCTGGTACAGGCCCAGGCCTCTGGCGACCCGTGATCTGGCGGCAGCAACTGGTCTGGCGGAAGGTGGAGGGAGAGGTTGATGAAGGGCTTTTTATTAAATGATAATATCTTTGGTTTAAATTGTTTAAAAATAATGTCCCACGGGGCTTGTTAAATGGCCCATGAATAAAATAAGAGACCATAGGTATTAATTTCATTATCTCATTGCATTCAATACAACAAGAAATTCTAATACTAGAACAATACTGCTTTCCAAATCCAAGCGTTTGTGCATAATCTAATGCCCTAAATAAATATCAATTTTAAACCCAATTGTTAAAACTGCCACATCCTAAAGTTCCCCTCAAAATCTGAATGTGATACAACATTAAAAGCTTTATATTTCCAGTAAAGTCAAAAGTGACCTAAAAATGGGAGAAATTAAACTTTCTTCTATTCGAAGATGCTAACAAGTTATTAGTCAATAGAATGCCATATTTACATCGAAAAGAAAACAAACTCATCAAACTGACAGTTGCATTAAAAGGCAAGAATTCAATTGGAGCAGATATTTAACATGGCTGTTGGTAATCTAGTAAAGTTATAGTAACAGGAATTCTAGTAACAGATATGTTACTAGATTCAATGAAAAAACGAAGAAAGCTATACACAAAAAACTAAATAAAAGAGCTTGAAAATATAAAGCTAGAGAGGATCAAACCAATTACCTTTTTGCCCATTCTTATAATAACGTAAGGATCGCTGCTACACAAATCTCTGACAGCTAAGTTTATGCCTCTTCGGATGTGAACTCTGAGAAGACCAATTAAGTTCTCCATTAAAGATGCTGTTGTTGCAAGACTAGTGATATCAAAATTGGAGAGAGAGATGCGTTTAGTGTTTTCCTTGGGTAAAGTCGAGTGGTGCATTTATATTACATTTTACAACGTCAAGGTTTTATTCCATAGTAACAGCTAAACATTAATTAAAGTAAATTCGCGGGTGGGTTTTATCACAGAAATCACGCGCTGGTTTTCGATAATTTTGCATCGCGTTATTTAGTTGGTGAGAGAAAAACGAGTAGTAGGAGGAACCCATTAAAAAGTTGTTCATTCTATTCAATCATGCTAAGTTTATTTATAAAGCGTCAACAAATTTTGACTCGGAGGGAACCGGACAGGATTGTTCCAAAAATTTTGTATGTAATTTGTGATAGCTGCGCGTGGCAAAATTGGCAAGTGATTTGTTTCGTTAATGAGTTTGGCACTAGAGTGGTGGGTTTTTTTGTTGCTTGTATAACGACCGTCCTTCAATTGACTATGCATGTGGATGGTTGGACATTTGTGGCCATCAAATTTTGACGGGAACACGCTCTATGACTTTGGATAAATGTGATTCGGTAGCCTTGGAATTACTTTTCTCGTTTGGCATTTGCACATGAGATCAGTGGCGTCAAAAATTTAGTTTGAGCGGGTACGTTTTCACTAATATTTAATTGATAATTTATATTTTTAGATAATTATAACTCAAATAAAATAATATTAAATATAATAATAATTCATTACTGAAAAAGAGATAAATATATTACAAATTTCTAAAAATAATAGTTCCAATCTACTAAAAGAGATAAACATATTGCAACTATCTCAATAGCTCCAATTCAGTCAAAGAAAAAATGTCTAATGTTGAAATCCCCCACCACAAATTGCAAGTCCCTAAAAACAAATAAACATTAGTGGAAATAAAATAAAGAAAATCAAACCATAATGCATCCAATTTAGGGTTATAATTTGAAAAAATACATTAACACCTAATAAAATATTTGGACACCGACATATAAAAATTAGTTAAAGTTAATATAAAAATTAGTCAAGATACTCACAATCAATTGAAAAAAATTATTATTAGGAATTTAAACTAACAATCAATAAAAAGTAAAAAAAAAAACATATTTTTTTAACTTCAAATTACACTAGCAATCCATAAAAAATTATCAAGGTTTTGTTTGATCGAAGAAAGAAGATTTTTTTTTTTTAGCATCTTACTTGAACATATATGAACAAATGAAAAGTAAATAAATCATAGACTAAAATAATGAAAAATAAATTCTGAGCAAATAAATAATGGATAAATAATGGTAAATAAATCACAAGAACTAAATATACCTTCATCACCATGGGTGGGGCGGAGTCAGGAAGTGGGGCAGAATAGGGGGTGCGACTGGGTGGAACAGGGGGTAGGTGGGGCTGGCTGGGTGTTGGACAGGGGGTGGGAGGGGAAGAGTTGCTTGGGAAATGTTGAGAGTGGGTTGGGAGAAAAGAGAAGGGAGTGGGTT
The DNA here is from genome assembly GCA_949130495.1 of Sambucus nigra. NCBI lineage: Eukaryota > Viridiplantae > Streptophyta > Magnoliopsida > Dipsacales > Adoxaceae > Sambucus > Sambucus nigra. The sequence goes on along the minus strand of OX422207.1, from coordinate 341,300,238 downwards.
GGGGACAGCGGATGGGTATTACATATTAGGTTTAGAATAATATTTTTTTTAATAAATCTTGAGTGGGGCACGTGCCCCTCCCTGTGATACACTCCCTCTGCCACTGCATGAGATAACATCTACGCCCCATGACAAAAGTGGAGTTCAATTCATTGGAGTTTTTGTGTTGACCTCGTCGCATCATATCAATGTATTATTAACAATCAGCTTTATAGAATAATTAAAGAGAGATCCTCAAAATTATTCATAAACTCATAATCGATAATGTGTCACACGAGTATTCAGAGATGGAGTCAGAAATTATAATAAGTGGGGGCTAATTTAGTACGAAATACTGGAGTTTCACGAGCGAGACCCCCCGAACAGATTTTTTTGAGGCCATTTTTTTACTTATAACATATAATTGCTCATATTTTAATAACAAGATAAAATAGACAATCAATTACAAATAGATCCGGATAACATGTGTCCTAAGGGCACACATTAAGGTCTAAAAAATAGTGGGGATAGAGTTCGGACATGCATTTAATAGAGAACAAATACTCATGTAAAGCTCTAATACTTACTGTTTTGAGGCTCATAATATGTGTCATAAGGGCACGGGTTATCATTTTCCGTACAAATAATAAAAACACATCATAATACATTCAGCCCCAAATTTATATCTATAAAACAAAAAAAACATAAATATATAAGTTGTCATTTAACAATAACACTAACAAACATAAAATTTAACCATTTAATTTAATAATAAATTAAAAAAAACATATATAGCATAATTTGCCATCAAACAAATTAATAAAATAGAAAAATGAAATAATACATATATAGAGAGAGACGGGAGTAGTACCAACTATATTCAAGTGTTGAGGGTGTTAGGGTTTAAGTTTTATAGGTTTCCTTTATTTCAACAAATATCCCAACTAAGTTTGATTTTTTTTCTGCACCTAAATATAGGATAAGCATATATAACTATTCTTTTTAAAAAAATATTGTGGGGGCTACATCCCCCACTGGGAATGTTGTGCCTCCGTCCCTGCGGATATTGGTTGGTGTTTTTGTGTTTGTGGGGAGTACCTAAAATAATGTGTTGTGACAAGTCACTTATGAGCAAAAAGGTAGTGGACAAGCATATTCCATTATTACAAATATAAACCCTAGTTAGTTTATATTGGATATGCATATTATCACCACTAGCATTAAATAAAGATTGAGTGTTTTTTAAAAATATTCAGTAGGAACTAATCCTTCTTGAATGCAATTCATATCAACACCATTGTCAACTAGAGTAATAATGTTATTTGATGTATATTCATTATTAATAACAGGATTGATAGTTATATACCATTTTTGGTTTGGTACCCTGCTAATAATACTCAAATAATCAACTGATTCTTCTATATTTGAAGCTTCAGGATTAGAATGGTGTAACTCATTCCTAAAACCATTAATCTCAATTTGCATAATATGTTGCTGATCTTTCAATTGTCTTAAATCACTTTTAAGAGTGTTAACTTTCTGTCTAAGATCTATAAGGTTAGCAGGTTCATCAAATTCAGGTTTATCACCTAACCGATTAAGTACTTCTTTAAGGATGTATTATTGAACTGGTGTGTAGGAAGTTGATGTATTTTCTTTTGCATAACAAGTTTATATTAAACTGAGTTTAATATCTGGGTGAGTAACTTAATTGATAATATCAATCATGGATTGTTTCTAACTGGTAACCACATTGATGCTTAATCCATTCATTTGAAAAATGAATCGGAGGTGATTGCACTTATTTTACAATAGATTACATTAACAATCTCCTTCCTTGGAGATATCTGAGTCACTAGAGCTTTGAATATGATAAAGCTCCTTTTCACTCTCATAAGAGCTTCTTTTTGTCTTAGAAGGACTAGAATTGAGTAGTAATTTACTCAATTGTTTTTTAAAACTTCATCAATTTGAAGATTATTTAGTTTAGTTTCAGTAATGCATTTATTTGCAAGATGGCCAAATTTACCACATTTGAAACATTTAATATTTGTTTTAGATTTTTAAGCTCTCTTATTTCTAAAAATATTTTTAGAATTATCTCCTTGACGAGAAGCTTTGGGATTCTTTCTTCTTTTGTTGGATGCTTTCCTTTTATAAATCTTTTGTATCTTTAGATTTTTTATGAGTATGAGCATCAGGAGTATTGTAAGAAAATTGTTCACAAATTCTCCTAATTCTTTTTTACCTTTAAGATTTTGTTTCTTAAGCTATCTTTGTAGCTTAAGGTCATTACACAAGGAAAGACCTTCTTGAATGACAACACTAAATAATTGTCCATAAGTATAATTATGGTAAGGGATAAAAATGCTATCATTATTATCTCTCATCTTTTTTCTTATTTTCTCGGTAAAGAAAGAAAGAAGGCAATCAATTAATTTGGCTTTTCAATGCTCAGAGTTGGCATCAGTTCTTTGAACCACTCTAACAAGAAAGACATCCTTCTACCATCTAAAATGACTTAGACCACATCTAAGATTTTGTAATAATTATCTATTTCTCTCCTGATGATAATCACCAGTACCAATAAAATGATGTACACTAGCAAGCAATAAAGTGTAAACAACATCTTGTTTTCTAATGTATTGCATATATTCATCTTTAACAACGTTTACTGCATTGATGATATCATTTCTTTGATTATATGTGAGAACATTTTCCCACAAACCTCTAACTATTCCAGTGAAACCACTGATAATCATACGAGCAACATCTTAATCAGAATTATTACTCTGTTTACACACAGTAGAGTATATGGACATTCTGTGTATAAACTCATAAATTTGATATTCAGTATTACCATCAATATTCCAGTCATAAATGGCTTTCCATGGAAGGTATCTTGACTATCAAATATCTCATTTTCCTCAAAGAGGAGATCCTGAGGGCTAGGTCTTGAATAATAATTTTTAACAGGACCACTAAAACCCAAGGTGTTCTTATAAGTAACCTTATTAATTTAGTCATTGTGATTCTCGAAAGAAGATTCAAAATTATGAATTTCTTCCAAAGGAACAGATAATTCTGATTCAGAATCATAATGGGATAAAGTATTTATATTTAATCCCTTAAGATCATTTTCAATATTTTTTAATTGGGAAATAAAGTCACTTTTACTACCCATTTTAAATCCTTTAATTTTCATGGGAGGAAGAATTAAAGGTTGATCAATAGTTTTATCAATAGTTTTATTGAGTAACTCCTTTTTAGGTTGTTTGTTGATAATATTTTCATGAAAATTCTCAATTCTATTGAGTTATTTGCCTATTGTATTTAAGATAACTAGCTATGGAGCATCAGTCCACCCATCATCATAACTAGCTACCCATGCCTCTCAGGGACCCATTCTGATTAATTGCCTCAACCTCATGACATCTCTCTAGAGTCCGATTATAATAATATATGCCTGTTGGACATCTTTTTTTTGGCTTGGCAACCTCCTTCCTCAGAGCATCATTCTCGGCTTAAAGCCCTTCACCCACTTAGTTCACATCTCTATTCTCCAAAATCTAGACACTAAAATTATTTATTTCCTCTAGGGCTAAGGAACCGTTTTCCTCCATTACTTGGAGATTATCTTTCAATTTGGAGACCAATCCGAATTGGCCCTTGTACTGCTCAGTCCTCACCCTCGGAGACTTGCAGAACTTGATATTTGTCTTGCAAGCTTGGATGCTGATATTTGGTCACAAAACCATCCCTAACTTTGAGGTAGGGGATATAGGCCTCGCCGAGCTAAAAATAGTGAAACAAATAAGATTGCAACCAAACATCAGTATATTTATAAGAGGGGATCACATTACTATAAGAAAAAGTTATTTTTCCATTAATTGATAAAGGGGGCCAAATGCCTATACAACTAAACGGAGAAATGAAGATTAAAGGTCACCAAAAGATCGAAAAAGAGAAAAGTCTTAAGCTGAAGGCTCTATTCCTTCACTTACTGAGAGTCTTCAACTCCCTTTACTTTCTCGACAACCCTCTTTACTTGGTCAGTAGCCACTATAACCTCGGTATACTCATTCTCAGTTTGGTTGACAGGTTGACCAATGTTTGGATCTTTTTATGCGAGAGGTTTGGGACCACGAGAATAGATATTGAAAAGCTCAGAGCTAGAGGGAACTCTCACTGACTCCAGTGATTAATTTCATCCTTGCTTGAAGGAAACCTTCTTTACATAGCCAAATTGGAGTTCGACATCATCGTAGGCCACATTCCAGCCAGACAGATAACGATTGTGATTCTCAGTAGGGAGTTTCTCCTCTAGCTTTTGAACCTTTCCATCTAGGCTCAGGTTTTCTTTAGCTAACTTCTTATTCTTAGCCACCACCAAGTCTGGTTCATCTTGGAGACCGGCATAGGACTTTTTCACCTTCTCCTTTTCTCGCTCCCAAGCAGCGTGAGCATCAACCAAGTATTTATCAAACTTCTTCAAGGCATCTTTTAGCTCCTAGTTATTTTAGGATTGGTTAGAATAACCATCAAAGAGAGTAGTAAAATCGGTCAAAACCTACACAAGATAAAGAAAATCTAAGTCAATACGATGAAGAAAAATGTAAAGCGGAAGACACACAATGATAAAGGGAAGATAATTGCTAAAGCAAGTCCCTGAGTGGACTTGAATGCTAGCTGGGTTGACCCCAACCATAAGGAACACTCGCAGTCAGTAGAGAGCGTAACCCCCTTCAGCAGGTTAAGGCCAAGGACATGGGTGTTGGCCACGCTGGACCCCTCAGCATTAGAAGTTTAAAAGGGGCAGTAAGGGCCTTTAAGACCAACATACTATTGGCCCCATCTTTCTTTCTTTCTCTTTCTCTCTTTCCTTCTTTATTCTTCTCCTTACATTTTTCCTTCCCATTGGCTCCTGGGCTAGAACCACTAGCCAATGGGAAATTAAGCTCCGATATGTTTAAAGAATTTATTCTATTAAACAACACTACATGATCATCATCATCAATTATTAGCACTCTCCTCTTTATGGGGTGTGCTTTTTCCTCCTCATCCTCCTCATCCTCATCCTCCTCCTCATCATCATCTTCTTCTTCTTCTTCTTCTTCTTCTTCTTCTTCTTCTTCTTCTTCTTCTTCTTCTTCTTATTATTATTATTATTATTATTATTATTATTATTATTATTATTATTATTATTATTATTATTATTATTATTATTATTATTATTATTATTATTATTATTATTATTATTATTATTATTGTTATTATTATTATTATTATTATTATTATTATTATTTTCTATCACTCTTATTCCTTTTCTTCTTCCTCCTCCCCCCAAACATAATATTCTTATCAGGCCCGACTTCAGGAACCTTCAAGATAGAGACTTTGTCTACCAGTAGAGCAATAAAGCTAAAGGTAGTAATTTTATACTCAAGCAAGTAAGCTGCAAAGTGTGGATGCTCTTTATCTGGAAGTCTCTCCTTGATTCCCTAAGCTTTCAAGTGATCAGGAACACTAACCTCGCTTAAATCAAGCTCTTGGTTTTTAGCTCAAGCTAAGAAAAAGGAGGGAAAAAACATCACTCAGAGGACATGAAAACGAAACAGTGAATAATTGAATAAAAGAAAAAGAAATAACAAGTAAATAAAAGAAAAATGGAAAACAACCCATGTGATCTTCCCCGAAGTTAAAAATCAAAGGGAACCAGTATCTCTCACCCTCAGAAAGGGGAGGATGCTGCCAATTTTTGGAAATAAACTTGTGACCCCAATAATGTTTCTAAGAGTCAGGAATATTTACAACCAGAACCCTTTTTTCTCCCCTCGTTTTCAAATATAGGATGCCGTTGTTGGTATGCGACCAAGAATAATAATCATGGAAGTGGAAACAAAGAGAAGATGACCAGAACTTATTAGAATCAATGAAAGCTCCGAAGAATATGAGACGCTAAAGAAGTATACACTGAAAGCTCAGGAGACGAAGGAACGTTTGAGAGATAGTTGATGAAGGAGATGTATCTCAGTTTAAAGTTTGAGCTAATGATGAAACACGACAACTTAGGGAGATTTTGTCGCTTCATATAATTGCTCAAACTAGTGTACCCTTGTTCTTTCAATGAAACTACAAGTTTTCCATGGTGTTTGGCCTTAGACGAGTGTGTCCTTCTAATATAACTAGAATTAAAAGTTTTCCATTTAGATTTTATGAGGAAGTTTTTAGGCCACAGGTTTTGTACTAACATAAAATCTATTTGCTGGAAATTATGGGGGATCATTTATTTTTAGCTTAGGAGAGTAGCCGACCAACCCAGCATGGATAAGAGGACTGACCATCCTAAATCAGTTACTCATTAAAGAGACAAGTATTTGATATCTACTAAAACACTTACGTATACGGTTACTAACAATCTCGAAGGAGATATTTAGGGACACCACAAGATATCCACATGTTAATTGAGTTCCTTATACAACTTAATCTCTAATTGTACACATGTATAAATTGTAAACCCTGACCCGGGGCAAGGTATGTAACCTTTAGAAAGTAGAGACACTAATAAGAACGTAGTAACCTCTCCGTGGACGTAGGCAAGTTGTTGAACCATGTATATCGTTGTTTTGTGTGTGATCTTTCCTTTCTGCATTTATAATTGTTTTTGTGGATATTTATTGTGATATTTCTTGGACTCACATCTTTATAAGGAAAAAATATTTCTATTTTTTCTCCTTAAGTATTATTTAATTTAAATGTTTACTAAACCATAATTATGCATGTTTTGTAAATATGATCAGGAACATAATTAGGGGAAGGGATAACCTTATTGAAAATATTGTTTTTGAACTTATGGAAGTGGATCTAATACCCAAAATATCGCGTGTTTAGAATATTAAGTTTGGTTGAACCGCATGTTAAAGAGTGAATGAAACTCCAAATTTGTAAAGGTTTGTGAAATCATATAAATGATGAATATTGATAAGAGCATTAAAATATGTTGTTAAATTTTTCTAACTTGCACATTTAAATTATTTTATGCTCTGATTTGATTGAATATCACTAGAATTAGAATATGGGATTTGGACAAGCTATTAGGATATTTTTTAGAGCTAGTAAATTATATGATAAAATTGATTTAATTCACATGTAATAGAACTAGTATGAATATGGAATTTAGCGAATACAACATGGCCCATAAAATGTAATAATTATTGAGGCATGTGTTAAAATAATGACTTTGTTGGGATTTTAGGGTAACTTACTATTATTTGGATTTGGAATCATATTATTTGTAGTTGAGTTTAGATATGGGACTAGAGAATGACTACTTTTATGGTTGGTTGTTTTCTTAAGTATGAGAGTACATAACATTTACATCTTTGGGTTTTTCCTAGGTATGAGCCTATAAGATATGTGTTATTTGGATTCTACCCTAGGTGAAGGACTAGGGAATGTTTATGGGTATTGCCTAGGTATGGAACAAGGAAGTACTTGCGTTTTTGGTAATCTCTAGTTATGGGACTAATCATGATTTTTTGATGTTCATTCACAGTGGGACAAGTGAAAGATTGACTGGATACACTATATGTGAGGGTCCTATAATGGCTTAGCTATTTTGACGGGATTTATGTGGGTGTTATGATATTTGCAGGGTTTATTTGTAAAACCTACGTGTGATAAATATTTGAATAGATGCTCAAATTCTAGTCATAAACTTATTTAATTAGAGTGAATATACGAATCAAATTAATTCAGCCCTCAAAAAATAAATAGTTACGTGTGTGCATGTGTCAAACCAACATAAATAAAATATACGACACAAAGTTAAGGAAATATCCCCTCAGGGCAAAACCTTTTATTTCACTATAATTGTAAATCGCAACTTACACGGATAACAATGAAATACAGTTATTTTTGACACACGAATACCCGTAGGCATCGGTCGGCATCGTCAGCAATGAATTACGCGCAACAATCCATAAGAATCGCACTCCTAATCTCAGCAAAGATTCACACTTAGCGAACCTTAATGACATGCATCCATATGATTCATAAATCTTCTCCACAAAAGTATGAACACTAGCAAAGTGTATTCTCAAACTCCAAGATAATTCACATGAATAATTGGGACTTTTGTGAATTAAAAAATAAAAGAGATTAAACTCTAAAAGAAGAAGCCAAAAGGTTCTACTGATATTGCACTATTTTGCAGAATGAAAAACATACAGACTTCTTATGAAAAACGGAGTTGAAAAGACCATTTTATAGAAAACTCAAGGCGGTGGGTCGTTCGAGCGAGACACACTGTCATTTGAGGGAGACACGATGTCGTTTGATGTATCACGCGACATGCAGTGTTGTTTGAATGACGTATGTTGTCATTTGAACGAGATGATTAAAATAGTAATTTGTTTCTCGTTTATCCTTTCAGTAAATGGACTACCTCAAACATTCCGAAAAATATGTTTTTGACGAAAAACATTTAAAGCTTTGCTCCAACACTTAAAAAATATTTTGTGAAAAATATCCTAATATCCTAAGTGAATTATTAAGGAATTAAAAATACAACTTTACCAAATTCATTTCGCGGAGGCTTGATTTTTTATGAAGCTTGATATTCGCACCATCTCGTTGCATATTTGATCTTGAACCTCTTAGACGGTTGTAGCAGTCTATGACATACTTAATTGTGACGGGCTATGTCCTTACAAGTCTCCCCCTATGTCTATATCGGTAAAAAATAAAAAATATCCGAATTATCAATCTCATAAATGACCTATACAAATATACCCTCCTATAAACTCAAAAGTGGAAAGATAAAATGACAAGTCTTTAAACTTTTCTTCAACAATCAAGTCTTCAAAACTCCAAGATTTCTCCATCAGGGTGTGCAACATAATCATCTTCAATTGTACCTACACACGTGAGACAAAGCAAATACCTCGTATCGTATCGAGTTTGAAATGACATAAGCATAAATAGGAAAACAAAATAAATTTCCCCCCATACTTAAACTCTCCCATAAAGTCATCATTCGTTTCTCCCCCTTTTTATTTGTCCAAAATCGATAAGGAAAAGAATAAATCAAATCGGGGTGTCACGGTAAACATGTCAAACAAAATAATTTTTTATTTTTCAAAATTTTCATACAAAAAGGAAAAAAATGATGTTACAAAAATCACACACCATGAATTTAAACTAAGATAACCAAATCATGTATACGGAATGAATGGGCGTGAACAAATTTGATAGAAAAATCGACTCAGTCATGACATATGTGCATAATGCATAAGTGTACTCCTAAGGAATGAACATCAAAATAGTCCTTAGGTGTTAAATTGTTGAATTTAGATGACATCGTCTTAATCATATCAACAAATCAAAGTATAAATGAGTTCGACACCAATAACGTCCAAAACTATTTAATGCTTTTTCATGACTTTCGAGGACGTGCAAACCGTTTTAAATTCCATCCAAGCTACCTCATTAAAAGATAATGCTTTTTATTTTTTTATGAGGTGATGAAACTAAAATATATTGTCCCATTTTTGGCATATATTTCTTTTTATTGCCTTTCAATTTTTTGGGCTTTTCTAAACATCATTGGACCCCGGATAATTTTCAATTCCTCACTTTTTAGGTCCATTTAAACAGTGGCGTTATTGCTATGGAAAAAATGAAACTCCTTTCACCGACCTTTTTCGTTTTTCAAAATAAATTACACAATCTAACAAATGGTTTATAACATGCACTACTTTCTTGTCAAGTTTTATTGTATTTGGTTTGTTGTATTGACAAAATTGAGATGGAAACACTCAACCGACATGTGATAGACAAGCACAAAAGTAAAACAAGTCTGTGCATGTGTGCAATAGAGGACAAAATGAGTCAAACATATAGGTGGAAACACAATGTCATCTTAAGACTCCAAACTTTGTAAAGCACACTAATAACACAACATATTGTCTCAAAATACTATCAAATCGGCACATAGATATGGAATAAAGCTGTGACTCGGTCATCCTAGGTGTCCATTCATATACGGTGTAAACAAAATCCAAAACTCTCTTTGGATTTTTTAAATTTTTTTTATCAAAAACAATTGAAAATATTTTTGTATTTTTCAAACATGATTTAGAATCAACCCAGTAGTACCAAATAATATAACACTATGAACCAGAGCACTGGATATGAAGGAGACAAAATCTCCAGGGGTCGCTCGAACGACAAGGGCTTCTCACGAGAAGAGGCTTCGCGCGACATCAGAAGTCGCTCGAAGAAAAAAAATTAACAAATTACTCAGAATGTCATGCAGTTTAGACCAGTGAAAAAATATAATGAAAAAACTTCATGGAATGGGCAAATAAATCTAAAGCAGTGCTAAAACAGTAGAAAAATTAATGCAAATACATCAAAATGGAAAATATAAATACACAATGATATATACTAGCAATAGCAAAAGTTTCACCATGTAAATCATCCTATGCTAGAAAAAAGTCTAAACCTCATCCATTAGGTGCAGAGGAGTTTTCCAAAGATGGTGGCATCTTTTGAAACAACTCCATTAAATCGTGTGAAGTCTTGACCAAAAAATTTACCTGCTCCCCAAGATGCGCAAACTCTCACATATAATCATCAGGAGCATCAGGTGTGGATGCGTGCATGTGGACACGTGTAGTAGCATAGCGTGGAACATAACTCAACTTAAAACAAAACTCTCTCAGGTGTCTTCTTCTTTTGCAGTGTGTGCAAACATAAACTGGCCTAGGTACACCTTTCTCAAAATGTATCCTACGTGCTCTCCCAGTAGGTACAGGATGCCAAGGTGGGCTAAGTCGAGAGATATGTGCATCTACCAGTAAAGTAGGAACTGTCTTGGGTGCAGCATGTGAAGTACATGCACCGTCATGACTTATTCATAAGCTCTCACCACTACCCAAAATGGGATTAAGAACCATCTTTCTAAACTTTTTAGATGCGTTATCCAAAGTGACTTGAGCCTCCAGGACGTGCTTAATATCATTCTCTAAATGTGACACGCGAGCTATAAGTTCACTATTTTCCCTATTCACGACGTTCAACTGCTCACTCAGACTAGTCCTCACATTATCAAGTTGATTTGTCGTAGCCTCAAAACCTCTCAATATATCTAAATCTCTCTCCAAATCGCTCACCTTAAGACCTAACTCCTTATTCAATTTCTTAGTCTTTAAGGTCTCGGCGTACAATTCTTCAAAAGAAACTTGGAGCTCACTTTCGCACTCCCTCTCACACTCACTACAAACACTCAAATCGTCCACGGGGTTCTCACGTGCAGAATTGTCCTCATCAATGTGGGACAAAGTGGTTGTGCTCTCTTGAATGGCTAAAAAGGCAATAAACTTTCCTTGTGAAGACTCATCCTCATAATCTTTCACATCTTCCTCACTATCACTCAGGGTCACTGTCATAGAAAATTTCTTTCCCCCTCTACAAAGTCTAGTGGGACACTCAAAGGACTTATTCCCTCTCTCTTCACACTCAAAACATTTCATATTTTCAAATTTTTCTTCACCCTTTTTCTCTTTCTCACTGCTTTCTTTGGCCTTGTCTTTCTTTTTATTTTTCTTCGAAAACTTTTTGTCGGGAGAATATTGTTTCAAAAACTGGAGAAAGTTTTTAAAATTCTTCACAAGCGGGGCCATGTCAAAATCAAACTCATCCTCGGACTCATAAAAAGTCACTATCTTTTTCCTATCACGCGTGGAAACTTCCTTTCCCTTCCTAGTTTGGGCTTTAAGCGCTAACCCTCTATCCTTAGGTTTGATAATGTCGGGAAATATGTCAATTTTGTACGTGTGGAGGTTTCCTACCAACTCTTCTAATTTCAGACGACTTAAGTTACCCAAGGTGTTCAAAACAGTTACTTTCGAGATAAAATGTTTAGGCAGCGATCTTGAAAAATTTTTAACCACTTGTGCATCAGGTATAGGCTCACCAAGATTAAAACTAGTGTTGATAATATCAGACAAACGTTCATAAAACTCGTCAAAACACTCAGTCTCTAACATAGTGATCGTCTCAAATTGAGTGGTTAAATTTTTAATTTTAGATTCTTTTACCGCGTTAGTGCCTTCGTTGGCGAGTTGTAAAATATCCCACGCTTCTTTAAACATTGTGTACGTCATAATGGGTAAAAACTCGTCAGGGGTGACATGTCCGAATATTCCACTAAGCCCTCGTGAATTGTAAGTGATCCACCTTAACTCTTCCTCTGTCCAGTCTGACACAGGTTTTAAATTAGTGATATTATTTGCAGTGACAGTGGGAGGATTCCAACCTCTTTCACAAATGACCCAAACTCTTTCATCGATTTCTTTTAAATGGGATTTCATTCGGACTTTCAAGTCAGCATAATTAGACCCGTCAAAAATTGCTAACCATTAATATAAGTTTTCACTTGGAAACATTGCGACAATATTAAGAATATGATTTTTCAAAAGAAATCAATATCACACAATTTTTGTGGAAAAATAGGAATACACAATAAATTAGTGTAACCTGCTTTGATACCAATTTGTAAAACCTACGTGTGATAAAGATTTGAATAGATGAGCAAATTCCAATCACAAACTTATTTAATTAGAGTCAATTTATGAATCAAATTAATTGAGCCCTGAAAAACAACTAGCTACGTGCGTGAATGTGTCAAACCAACATAAATAAAATGTGCGACACAAAGTTCAGGAAAAATTCCCTCAGGGCAAAACCCTTTATTTAATTATAATAGTAAATAGAAACTTACACAGATTATAATGAAACACAGTGGTTTTTGACACACGAATACCCATAAGCTTCGGTCGGCGTCGACAACAATGAATTACGTGCAACAATCCATAAGAACCGCAGTCCTAATCTCAACATAGATCCACCCGCAGCGAACCTCAATAACACATATCCATATGATTCATAAATCTTCTCCATAAAAGTATGAACACTAGTAAAGTGTGTTCTCAAAATCCAAAACAATTCACATGAATAATTGGGACTTCTGTGAATTGAAAAACAAAAGTGATTAAACTCTAAGAGAAGAAGCCAAAAGGTTCTGCTAATAATGCACTATTTTGAAGCATGAAAAACGTACAGACTTCTTATGGAAAACGGAGTTGAAAAGACCCTTTTATAGAAAACTTAAGGCGGTGGGTCGTTCGAGTGAGACACGCTGTCCTTCGAGCGAGACACACTGTCATTCGAGCGAGACACAATGTCGTTTGATGTATCATGCGACATGCAATGTCGTTTGATGTATCATGCGACATGCAATGTCGTTTGAACGATGTACGACGTCGTTCGAATGATATGAGTAAAGTAATAATTTTTTTTAATTTATCCTTTGAGTAAATGGACCACCTTAAACACTCCAAAAAATAATTTTTTGATGAAAAACATTTAAATCTCCGCTTTAACAGTTAGAAAATATTTTTTGAAAAATATACCAATATCCTAAGTGAGTTATTAAGGAATTAAGAACACAACTATACCAAATTCATTTTACGGAGGCTTGATTGTTGATGAAGCTTTATATTCGGACCATCTCTTTGCGTATTTGATCTTGAACCTCTTCGACAGTTGTAGCCGTATATGACATACTTAATTGTGACGGACCATGTCCTTACAAATCTTCCCTTATGTCTATGACGATAAAAAATAAAAAATATTCGAATTATTAATCTAATAAATGACCTATACAAATCTACCCTCCCATAAATTGAAAAGTGGAAAGATAAAATGATAAGCCTTCAAACTTTCCTTCAACAATAAAATCTTCAAAACTCCAAGCTTTTTCCATCATGGTGTGCAACATAGTGATCTTCAATTGTACCTACACATATGAGACAAAACAAATACCTTGTGTCATATCGAGTTTGAAATGATATAAGCACAAACATGAAAACATAATCAATTCTCCCCCATACTTAAACTCTCCCATAAAGTCATAATTCGTTCTCCCCCTTTTTATTGGTTCGAAATGGACAAGGAAAAGAATAAACCAAATAAATTAAATCGGGGTGTCACAGTAAACATGGAAAACAAACTATTTTATATTTTTCATACAAAAAGACAAAAATGATGTTACAAAAATCACACACCATGAATTTACACTATGATAACCAAATCATGGATACATAATGAATGGGTGTGAACAAATTTGATATGAAAATCGAGTCAATCACGACATGTATGCACGATGCGTAAGTGTACTCCTCAAGAATGAACGTCAAAATAGTCCTTAGGTGTTAAATTGTTGAATTTAGTTGACATCGTCTTAATCATATCAACAAATCAAAGTATAAATGATTTTCACACCAATAACTTCCAAAACCATGTAATGTTTTTTCTTGACTTTTGAGGACGTGCAAACCGTTTTAAATTCCATCCAAACTCCCTCATTAAAAGATAATAAATTTTATTTTTCTTATGAGGTGATGAAACTAAAACCTATTGACCCATTTTGGCATATATTTTTTTATTGCCTTTCAATTTTTTCGAGCTCTTTTAAACTTCATTGGACCCCGAATAATTTTTAATTCCTCACTTTCTTAGGTCCATTTAAACGGTGGATTTATCACAAAGGAAAAAAATGACGGCCTTTTCGTAGACCTTTTTCATTTTTAAAAATAAATCACGCAATCTCACAAATGGTTTATAACATGCACTACTTGCTTGTGAGGTTTTATCGCATTTGGTTCGTTGTATAGATAGAATTGGGATGGAAACACTCAACCAACATGTGATAGACTAGCACAAAATTCAAAAAAATCCGTGCATGTGTGCTGTAAAGGAGAAAATGAGTCAAACATGTAGTTAACAACACAATATTATCTCAAAGACTCCAAACTTTATAAAGCACATGAATAACACAACATATTTTCTCAAGACACTATCAAATAGTCACATGGATATGGAATGAAAAAGTGACTCGATCATTCTAAGTGTCCATTCATGTACGGTGTAAACAAAATACAAAACTCTCTTTGGATTTTTCAATTTTTTTTTATCAAAACCAAATGAAAATCTTTTTGTATTTTTCCAAGACTGTTCAGAATCAACCAACACTACCAAATAATATAACACCATGAACTAGAGCACTGCAAATGGAAGAGATAAAATCTCTAGTGGTCGCTCGAATGAAGCACCGTGTCGCTGGAACAATAAGGGCTTCTCGTGAAAAGAGGATTCGCGCGACATTAGAAGCCGCTCGAATGAAAGCTCATCTCGCTTGAACAAAAAAAAATCATAGATTACCCAGAATGTCATGCAATTTAGTCTAGTGAAAAAAATTCGTGAAAATAGTTCCTGAAAACAGATTCAAAACAGTGCTAAACAGTAGCAAAATTAAGATAAATATATCAAAATGGAAAATATAAATACAAAATGATACATACTATCAATAGGCAAAAGGATCATCTTGCAAATCATCGTATGCTAGCAAAAAGTTTAAACCTCATCCAATAGGTGCGAAGGTGTTTCCTAAAGATTGTGACATCTTTTGAAGCAACTCCATCAAATCGTGTGAAGTCTTGACCAAAAACTTTACATGCTACCTAATATGTGCAGACTCTCTCATATATTCATCAGGAGCATCAGGTGTGGGTGCGTGCATGTGGACCCGTGTAGTAGCATAACGTGGTACATAACCCAACTTAAAACAAAGCTGTCTCAGGTGTCCTCTTCTCTTGAAGTGTGTGCAAACATAAACAAGACTAGGTACGCCTATCTCAAAATGTCTCCTACGTGCTCTCCTAACCAGTATGAGATGCCTAGGTGGGTCTGGTTGAGAGTCACGTGGATTTACTACTAAAGTAGGAACTAGCTCGGGTGCAGCATGTGAAGTAGACGAATCGTCATGACTTATTCCTAAGCTCTCACCACTACCCAAATGGGATTGAGAACCATATTTCCAACCTTCTTAGATGAGTTATCCAAAGTGACTTTAGCCTCCAGGCCGTGCTTAAGATATTTCTCTAATTGTGGCACGCGAGCTATAAGTTCACTTTTTTCCCTATTCATGATAATCAACTGCTCACTCAAACTAGTCTTCACCTTCTCAAGTGAAATCGTCCTAGCCTCAAAACTTCTCAAACTCTCTAATGCTCTATCCTCAGTTCTATCACCTTAAGACCTAACTCCTTATTCAATTTCTTAGCTTTAAGGTCTTAGCGTACAATTCTCTAAAGAAATTTGGAACTCACTTTCATCTCCACTTTCACACTCGCTCTTAGACTCGCTATAAACACTCAAATCCTCCTCGGGGGTCTCACGTGCACAAGTGTCCTCATTGTCGTAGGACAAAGGGGGTGTGATCTCGTGACTGGATAAAAAGGCAATAAACTTTTCTTGCGAAGCCTCATCCTCAGAATCTTTCACATCTTCCTCATTATCACTCAGGGTCGCTGGCATAGAAACTTTCTTAACATCTCTCCTAAGTCTAGTGGGACGCTCAAATGACTTATGACCTCTAACCTCACACTCAAAATATTTCATATTTTCAAAATTTTCTTCACCCTCTTTCTCACCGCTTCCTTTGGCCTTTTCTCTCTTTTTTTTATCTTTGAAAACTTTTTATTGGATGAATTTTGTTTCAAAAACTAGAGATAGTTTTTTAAATTCTTTGCAGGCAGGGACATGTCAAAATCAAACTCATTCTCAGACTCAGACTCAAACTCAAACTCACAAAAACTCACTTTCTTTTTCCTATCACTCATGGACACTTCCTTTCCCTTCTTAGTTTTGGGCTTTCATCGCTATCCCTCTATCCTTAGGTTCGATAGTGTCGAGAAATATGCCAATTTCATACGTCTGGAGGTCTCCTACCAACTCTTCTAATTTCAGACGACTTAAATTACCCAAGGTGTTCAAAACAGTTACTTTCGAGATAAAATGTTTAGGTAGAGATCTTAAAATCTTTTTAACCACTCGTGCATCAGGTATAGGCTCACCAAGATTAAAACAAGTGTCGATAATATCAGAAAAACATTCATAAAACTCGTCAAAACACTTAGTAGCTAACATAGCAATCGTCTCAAATTGAGTGGTCAAATTTTTAATTTTATATTCTTCTACCGCGTTAGTGCCTTTGTGGGTGAGTTGCAAAATATCCCATGCTTCTTTACACGTGGTGTACGTCATAATGTGTAGAAACACGTTAGAGGTGATGTGTCCAGATATTCCACTAAGCCCTCGCAAATTATAAGTGCTCCACCTAAACTCTTCCTCAGTCCAGTCTGACACAGGTTTTAAATTAGTGCCATTTTTTACGGTAACAGTGGGAGGATTCCAACCTCTTTCACAAATGATCCAAACTCTTTCATCGATTGCTTTTAAATGGGATTTCATTCGGTCTTTCCAGTAAGAATAATTAGATCCGTCAAAAATTGGCAACCGATTATATAAGTTTTCAGCATGAAACATTGCGAAAATTTTAAAAAAAAATCAATATCACACAATTTTTGCGAAAAAATTTGAATACACAATAAATTAGTGTAACCTACTCTGATACCAATTTGTAAAACATGGTGTGATAAAAAAAAGAATAGATGCGCAAATTCCAATCACAAATTTATTTAATTAGGGTCAATTTATGAATCAAATTAGTTCAGGCCTCAAAAAATAACTAGCTATGTGCGTGCATGTGTCAAACCAGCTTAAATAAAATGTGCGACACAAAGTTGAGGAAAAATTCCCTCAAGGAAAAACGTTTTATCTCACTATAATTGTAAATTGCAACTTACACGGATTACAATGAAATACAGTTGTTTTTAACACATGAATACTAGTAGGCGTCGGTCGGTGTTGACAGCAATGAATTACGTGCAAAAATCCCCAAGAACCGTTGTCCTAATCTCAACAAAGATCAACATGCAGCGAACCTCAATGACACGCATCCATATGATGCATAAATCTTCTCCACAAAATTATGAACACTAGAAAAGTGTGTTCTCAAACTCCAAAAGAATTCACATGAATAATTGGGACTTTTGTGAATTAAAAAACAAAAGAGATTAAACTCTAAAAGAAGAATCCAAAAGGTTATGATGATATTGCACTATTTTGCAGCGTGAAAAATGTACAAACTTCTTATAGAAATGGAGTTGAAAAGACCCTTTTGTAGAAAACTTAAGGCGGTGGGTTGTTCGAACGAGAGACACTGTATTTCGAGCGAGACACGATGTCGTTTGATGTATCACCTGACATGAGATGTCGTTTGAACGGCGTACGAGGTCGTTCGATCGAGATGATTAAAATAATAATTTTTTTCTTGTTTATCCTTTCAGTAAATGGACCGCCTCAAACACTTCGAAAAATATATTTTTGATGAAAAACATTTAAAGCTCCACTCCAACACTTAGAAAATATTTTGTGAAATCCTAAGTGAATTATTAAGGAATTAAAAACACAACTTTACCAAATTCATTTTGTGGAGGCTTGATTGTTGATGAAGGTTGATATTCGAACCGTCTCGTTGCGCATTTGATCTTGAACCTCTTCGATGGTTGTAGCGGTATATGACATACTTAATTGTGACAGACTATGTCTTTACATTTGTGTTGTTTGGCTATGATAATATGTGCAGGACCTAGGAAAATTGGATATAATAATACTTTTATGTGCATGTTATGGTATGTGTGGAATCTAGTTTTGTATGGTTACAAAAGTAAGTGATGCACCGAGGAAAATATTGCTATAGTGATGGGCATTTTGTGGAGATACATCGACGTATGTGCGGGTTACAATATCAGTCGTCGACCTATAGTGATGTATGTATTATTGTTAAGATGAGTTAGGTGGCTCATCATGGTATGTATAGGACCTATAATGATGTATGTATTATTGTTAAGATGAGTTAGGTGGCTCATCATGGTATGTATAGGGTCGTATATAAGACAAGATGGCTTTTAGTGGTGCTGTAATTGATATATAATGATAAAGATAAGATAATATATGTTGACAGAAACATAATGGAAAAGTTGGATAGTTGATTTATTTTACTTTACTTGCATTGTTATTTAACTTAATAATCGTTGTTTAAAATATTCTATTGTGATGTTAATCTTATCTAATGCTTACAACTGGGTTCATGTAATCCTTATTGAGAAAAATAACCGGCATTCTTGCAGTGGGATCTAACCCATTGCTATTAACTAACATTTCAGGTTAGGTTGTTGTTAGCTATATATTATGAAGTAGCGGGACATGCAGTTGGAGATTTATTTTATGCTTAGTTTGGTTTTCTTTTTAGTCATCTATTTTACGAAATAGTTGTATGTGGCTACGGTGGGTCCTTAGACTCCATAATGGTTTGCGATTTTTTTTGGAGAGATTATTGTTGACGAAGTTCTATCGTTCGAGTTTATATTGTCCGAGTTTTACCGTGGTGATGGATCTATTCATGCTTACATGCTTATTTATTATTAGATTTTCTCATTTTATATTTTATGTATTTTTAAAAAGAAACATATTTGTGTCACTTATTAATGGCATTTCAATTATGACAATCGACATATCCTAGTATCGGGTTTAATCACTCTCAATAGAAAATATGCATATTTTTACATTTGATATCATAGCCATGCTTTAAGTCTCATGCCAATCTTTCTTATATTTTGTTGATTTGCACAGTTTAGGCTATATTTGACATATATTCTGTTCTTATCGTTTCAGATTGGTAACATTAGGAGAGATGGTATGGTTACTGATTCCTCATGTCATGTTAGGCAAGGAAAATTTATTTGGGATTTGATGATTTAGTGGCTATTATTCGTAAGGCTATGATAGTAGGTATTGAGTTGGGTAGAGGTTAGTAGCCCAAGGGGCTCAGCAGCAAGGAGTGCCTCCATCAACATTGGATACGGTGAAGGCCAACTTCAGCGAGGACGATCCTCCCACTTTTGTCAGGGGATATTGATGGAATGTTCTTGTAGAGATGGACTACCTAAATTAGATATTATTACAAAAATGAATGTAGTGTTTGCTTTAATCCAAATTCGGGAAAAAATTAATCCTAGCATCTAAGTGATAAAATAATTAATTACATGTTGGTTAATCTTATCAATATATATTCATCAAACATATAAGATAAATCAAAATGTGGAATAGTAAATCATGAACTAGAGACAAGGATATATATGAGAAAAAACCCTTACATGGAAAACCATAAGCCAAATCGACACCTTCCGCTATACAGATAAAGATTTATAAAAGGGAGAAATGACTTACAAACTTGAACCTCTCCTAGAATAAATAATGCACAACCTCCAAAAGACATTTTTTCCACCTTCTAGATGGAAGAGCCAGAACAAATCTCTCTTCGACCACTCACCATGTCATAGGTGTCAAGTTTCATTGATAATGTTGTTGTTGCACCATATCTTCAAATCTTCTTTAAAGTTGAAAAAAAAAATTGTGTTCTGAAAGAAATAAGAGAAAACCCATTATTTATATATATAAATTCCTAGTATCTAAGGTTCCTAATGGTTGAAGGAAGTTTCAATACTGTTTGGCTAATCAAAATAAACTCAAAAACTATTTTCAGATACCAAAAATATTTAAGGTTTCTCAAGAAAAAATTTTACAAAATGTTTTATTCAGTCTTGAGAGAAGTAGTCAAAGTTAAAATAACTTTAATCTAGAATGACAATAATGGATATTAAAAAATATAAGTGAAGTTTTTTGTCTTTAGAAAATCTGATTTCTTTAACTTGAAAAAAACAGTGAAAATCTACGACCTTTTCAACCTTATTTTGTGAGGAAGAAGAATATGAATTAAATAGGTATTTTCATACATGTAGACACATGATCTCAAAGCCTTTAATTCATTATAAAAAAAAAAAAATATGTGGTTACATAACATAATAAAATATATGTCTGCAAAAGAGAATCTTCACATTTTACAAAGCAATCTTTTGAACATATCTACCTTTTGCGCCAGTTTTGGTGATGTTGTTGCAGTGTCGTTGCAATGAGGAAATGCATCGCTAGAGAGAATAAGAATATCGGACTTGGACAAAATCACTAGCAACAGGCTTTCGATGTAGTGAGGAAGAACTCTGTTAGGACGAAGCAACAACAAGACAAATCGCATATTTTTCCAGATATTTTGAACAATTATTTTTTATCTAGCAGTTTTGAAAATATTTTAGCAAACACTCTAAATGCATTTGTTCTCGACCAAGAACTCTCGTACTTAAAATACACATAGAAGAATTAAATTTTTATGAACATATTTTTTTTATATAAAAAGGTATATTGCATATTGTATTTGTTAAAATTGTCCAAATCAACTTACACATAAGTTTTAACACGTTTTCCATTTTAAAAAAATAAAATTTTTAAGTTATATTAAAATAAGGGTGATAAACTAAGTCATTATAAGTCCTTTACCATCACTGTAAAGTAGAAATGTCACTAGTCAAGGCATGATGTAGGTTTTCGGATAAAGGCGAAGAAGTTTGGTCTTGTAGTCTTGAGCATGATACGTGTCGAAACAAATTAGAATATGCCTCAAATATGTTTTGGAACAGATAAGTTAATCTAATCCCATGGAGCTTTTGAGCATACTTGTGATCTAATAGTATCCCCCTTTGTCTATTTATTGATAAAATATATAAACCAAAGATAAAAAATAGCTGGATAAAATCTAAGACCTATGACATGACTTACCCGGCCAAAGTCATACAAGGATAGAGACTACATAACCATTCATAAGTATTATAACCCATTTTCCTATCAGGACTCTAACAAAGACACCCAGATACCAATGCATAAATATTGACAAGAGAATATGAGTAATAAGATGAATATCAAGATATATAATCAACGTAAGCATTTTCACCTAATTACTCAGGATTATAAACCACATATAGATAATATCTCAATAAGAAGTAATATATATACTTCATTCCATAACTTATTTATTCATACTTCACTTTAATATAGACTAAGTCATAATATCATAATGATACGAAGGAAAACGTTTCTAAGGAAAACATTTTCTCCCCCTAAATTAAGACTCTCCCCTAAGAAAACATATCTAAGGAAATATTCCTCATAGGAAGGAGTTCTTATAGTCAACATTCATATCACAGTAAGAGGAATCATTCTCCCCCTTTTCGCCATGGAATGGAAAAAGAGGAGGATAATATAATCAAGATCTATCATAATTAATTAAAAAGTCTTTAGATAAGTGAATTTAGTAGAGGTAATATACGAATTAAATTAAGATATCTCATTATGTACTTGAGATGGAAGTTAAGCTATGATATGATTATATGGTAGCAATATCTCCAAGGCATGAAAGATAACATAGTCAAAATTAAGGCAAAATATAATGTCACCAAAATTCCACTAATATATTTATCACATAAAAATTCTTCCTAATATAACTCTATCATTTATATAATGTAACAAAATGTTCCATCTTCCTTCCTCATAGTTGTCTTTTCTTTTGTCCTTAATTTTTTATTCATTAAAAAAGTCTTCTATCCCTTAATGAAACTTTATCATTGCAAAGATGCTTGAAGTGGTTGAGAAATATAAGAAAATGGACACAAGAAACATAGTTAGATGGAGTGACTAGATAACATACGTTCTAAGATATAAAGGACAAGATAAGTGAGCATAATAACTGCATTGAGTAATATTAAATATGAATAAGATGATATATTATATAGTGGCACATATGATCGACAATGACATAACAAACCAATTATATAAAAACCATCATCAAGATTTTATACGGGAGCACTCAATATATACTAAGAATAATGTAAAGTACATACGAGTTATGAGTATAGTAAGTACAAGAAGTTTGTAGTGATGTATTCACATGGCAATCCTAAAACTCATGAAATGTGAACACAATTTCTAGGCACCTAAAGATGTTATAAGGTTAGTATCTAAGAAATATATTCACAGAATCCAAATACACTAAGAGAATAACACCAAAACCCATTTATGATAAGTACAAATATAGGCAATATTATCAAACTTACCAAAATTTGATAACTATGTCCAATATTCTTAATCAAGAAAATATTATCCATAAAGGCTAATAACATGATGAGATTTTTAAGCAACAATATAAGATCATATCTTGATTGTGCAAAATAAAATGTAAAATGAACATCACTGAGAAAAGGGTCCAAGCTCAAATTCAACTAAGATGATGAATAATAAAATAAAGAACACAAAGATTATACGCAAGTAAAATCTCCAACACCTTATTTATAATCATTTTTAACTACCACCTTATAAATGATCGGTGATTAGTGTCATGGTTGATTTGATAGCCAGAGAGTTATATCCCACATTACCTAGGTGAGTGAAAGAAATGGTTCATATATAAATATTTTCACTTGTTTATCGTCGAGGTCTTTTAGCTCCACTAATAAGGCATGGGTTTGATGATGCACATGTAAGGTGTTCAAACCCCACTAGCACTAATCTGTGGATTTAAAACTACTAAAACCCCACACCGATGTGTAGGATGATTAAAGTGGGGACAATATTGGTGGTAGAAGAGTGGGGTATTAAATAAGGGTAATAGAGCTAGTACCTAATCGGAATAAGTGTGCTAACGTGTTGGGCGATGATTGATTTTATCTTAATAAGGATGTTAGGCTCCCTGAGGGGGTGGATTGTAATAAACGGGTATCATGGTTGACTTGATAGATATATAGTTACATCCCACATCACTTGGATGAGGATTAATGATACACGTGTCAAGGGTTCCTAATGAATTTAGAGCTATTAAAACCCTATACCGTTGTGTGCGGTGGTTAAAGTGGGGACAATATTGGTGGTGGAACAGTGGGGTATTACAGTCCTTTCCCCCATAAATTAAGAATTTTGGTTGAAACCTTTGGTCTCATATCTTTGGTGTTACCCAACTTCAGATAGATAAAAATCTTTGAGACATTTCTATGTTCAATGTTTTTTGCATGTGATGGCTTTCACCCCTTAAATACTAAGATGGGATACTATTTAAAAATTTCAAAGGTAGCATCATCCAATCAAAGTTGTAGACCTAACCACATCTTCCACTATAAAAACTCACTTTTTTAGTTGAGTAAAGGGCGTTCCTAACGACTATATATACGTATCTACAAGTCTTTAGGGATGGAAACATATTGTCACATATGTTAGGGGTCCCGATTGTATTATGGGTGGAATTAGTCATCCATTATAATCTTATAGTAATTTTTTTTAACCGTCCTTTAAGAACTATAAATGGTTCAGTTTTTAAGGCAGGGAGTTTATTTATCCTAAATAATATTATTTGGTACGGTATTAACTCTCCCTGAAATGTTGGCACCAAAATTTTTGCAATTTTTTTTATTATGTCATTGTATTTTAGAGATGGTTTGAGCCATCTCAAAAGACACGGGTAGTGCTAAAAATGTTTCTATTACTGTATATCCATATTCTAAAACTTTTCCCTTATATGGATTCCATGTTTAAATATCATTATTTAAAGTTCATTCAATATAAGCCATAATATCAATAAATTTAGAAGTTATGACAAATAAATATCGAGAACAAAATATAAACGAAGCTCCAAAAATTCACTCATTCATATTCAAGGTTCCCAAATAACCATCCTAAAACATAAGCTATATGATTGAGACTGCAATGATCTCCCAAAAATATCAAATAACCAATTAAAAAACATAATAAACCCCAAAAAACCACCTAACTTATAAATGCACAAAGTACAAGTGGTGGAATTTATTAATAAATTCATTTAGCTTGCCAATACCTACTCCAAATGATATCCATATTGAACCAAATATTGTCCTGGCATGAGGAAGAGAAAATTAACATAATTTAATATAGTACTAAACTACTTATTAAAAAGAGGTATGATTGTATTAATTTTCACAAATAATACACCATAACTTGGGTAAATCACTGATCAGTGAAACCGCACCCCACTAGAAAGTCTCACTTGATACCCCTTGTAGTCAAGACGAGAGAGAGAGAGAGAGAGAGAGAGAGAGAGAGAGATTTACCACTAGCAAGCTCTGAGAGAGATGGAGAGAGATTTTTTATGGGAATGGAGGAAGAGATAAAGATAAAAAAAAGGGTAGTCGAGGTTTTGAGGGTGGAAATGAATTTTGGGGATTGGAGGTAATTGTGTAAATAAAGAGGAAAAAAAATAACCTGCCCTTAAAAGGTTTAATTGACCAATTTTTAAGGGACAACAAATTAACCCTCCCACCCTTCTTTTTATGTAATATTTGGGTTGGATGAGTTTCATTGTCCCCCATAATATATATATATATACCCATCCTAAGTAATTAGATTTAAGGATGGCTAGTCAAATTTGCGCCTAATATACCAGTTATAATAGAGCATTTTTTTGTAGTGTTCACTCACGATTTTTTAAGATATAATATAAGTTTTTCAACTCCTCCAAATCATGAAAAAAATACTAACATACATATATAGGAGATAGACACTCTTTCATAAGTCTTTTAATGTTTTGAATGCTTTGTAGACTGATATGCCAAGTATCACCTCATCCCGGACTATGAACCTCGGCCTTAGCCGACCCTTATCAGATCACCAAGAGGGAGAAAATTTCCACTCAACCTGGGGAAGACGACTCAGTCGCAACCCTCGTCAGTCTCCTAGAATGGGGATTTGCACTACTCCTGAAGGATTATGTATCCTTGGACTCGGATGACACAGTTCCAATGAGTCTAAGACGAGACCAGCGGACAAGATACATATCCGTTCATGAGGGTTAAGGGCCCATAGATTCACCCTCGTCCATCAGGGTCGATCAGAGTCCTCGGCCTGGACCGTACAGCCGATAGCGACAACTGTCAGAGCGAGTAGTTTGGGAGATGTGTGGAGTAGTGCGCGTGGGATGTAGGTCCTACGTGGATGAAACCATTGCAACCGAATCATTCCCTCACGCGAGGTAATATTTCATCATCCTCCGCATGTGACAGTTATAGATGGCACAACCTCAGTGGCTGAGAACATTCCACACTTTCTTAGGGGTACACTATACCCCCCAAGTACTTTACATACAAGTTACCTTCTCTATGAGAAAGGATCCCATTATTCACAACCCCAGCAGAACTCTGTCAAAATATACAGAGGAGAAAGAAATGCTTAATTGTTATATTTACAGGCCATTAGTGCCATACTTATAGTGAAAATCACCATTCATACTGCACAGTGGATGTAGGCTCCAACTGAATCACTTATATTTGGTATCATCTTCTTCTTTGCCTCATCTCATTCTATCTATACATTTATATCTTGTATACACCATTGTTGTCTGGTTTGATCTCACATACATCTTGACCTGGTGATACTATTTCTGGTATCATCAGTTTGGCACCGTTTATAGGAACGAGAAACATCATCTCTTCCTTTTCTTAACTTGTCCTCACCAGAGTCTCTGGTGGTGAACCAGCCCTCCCCTTCTATGGAGCTGTTTCGCTTTTAAAAGAGTTTATGCTGAGCTGCAAGGCTTTCACTCTTTGATTCTAAGCTCATCCACCAGGCTTTAGCATGGCATCAGAATTTCCACCACCTCCTCTACCAACTGAAGGCCCAAGTTCCAGCACACCCCTCCTCAGTCAGAAATGGCTGAAGTGGAGGGTGCCTTAAAATCCTTGGTAGCAAGCCAACATGCGATAAAAGAGCAATTGGTTGCCTTTATCCAGAATGTAGTAGTTAGGCCAGCGAGAGTCTCATCGGAGATGATTACTCTGGCAACTGGAAAACCTCCCTAGGGGACCAGGGGACCACCCTAGGAACCCCGCAAGGATTTACCTCCTCCTCAAGATGGAGAGACGTTGCTGACCCTAGGAATTTACACCTAGGGAGGCAAGGCCAACCCTGCCTAGAGGACCAGTACAACCATTATGAGTCTAAAGATGCTTAGATTGATTGATGGGAGACATATAAAGTAATTGCAAATACGATATGCCCCATACAGTGAAGTAGAGGCCGAGTCAATATGTCCAACCCAAAGGCTCAGCTTTTGATCGATCAAGTAGAGGGTCGGCCTTTGAAAGGCTCAGACCAGTTAGAGAAAAGTATTGCAATGATAGCATTAATAGGAGGCTTAAATAAAGGGAAATTGCTTTAGAAACTTGCTGAATACCCGCCAAGGTCTATAGTAGATCTATTGTCAATGGCTGGAAAGGTCATGAATGCCGAGGAGGCTATGTAAGATAAATATGAAGATGAGAAAGGGACCAGCAGTGGGAGAAAGTTTCAGAAGAAGAATAAAGATGAAAAAAAAGTTCATCCAATGATAAATTTTCTGGGTATACACATTCTGAACGAGATAAAGAATGACCGGACCCTAAGATGGTCGGAGAAGCTAAAAGACACCCTTATAAAAGGAATAAGAGATTATGGTGTGAATTTCACCAAGACCACAGGCACTTAATGAACAAGTGTTTTTCCCTGAAAGATGAGATTGAGAAGATGCTCAAGGATGGAAAACTAAGGAAGTATACGAGCGGTGAGGGCCCTAAGAGGGGGCGAGATGACCCCAGAAGCAAAAGGTTTAAAAAATGTAGAGAAGACATACCAGGGATGATGCCTCAGATAACGATGATGATGACGACCTAGACCTTCTGCCAAAGGACGATGATCCAAAATGAAGACTCTATATGATTTCATTTTATGTGAAGATGATCTACGGAGGATTGGCAGGGGGTGGTGACGCGACTCAGAAAGTGTCTCTAATGTGTGTTCACTCTAGGCTCAAGTGCAAGCCTGTCGCGTTAGTAATAAACCCGGTAAGTCAGGATCGTATCCACAGGGAAAAAGGACAACGGAGTTGTAACGACGGGAAAAGACGAAGGAATCCTAACTTTGACTCTAAAAAGAAAGGAAAAAATGATTTGGTTTTGAGAATTGATTATACCAGATGCAATTATGAAATTATGAAGAGAAGCAACTATACTAAATTACCTAAAATATGAATGAAAGATGATTTGAAACTTTTGAACTAAGTGATGAGAAAAACAGGACGAGAATACAGT
Organism: Sambucus nigra; assembly: GCA_949130495.1. Taxonomy (NCBI): domain Eukaryota; kingdom Viridiplantae; phylum Streptophyta; class Magnoliopsida; order Dipsacales; family Adoxaceae; genus Sambucus; species Sambucus nigra. The sequence continues at coordinate 341,272,198 of OX422207.1, read as the reverse complement.
CCCCCAACCCTAGTGAATTGCAGTTATAATATTAATCGTAAATTTAACTGATTAAATTGACCCGGAATTTAGTACTCCCAAGAATTATGTATACGAGGTTCAAGCCCGTGTCATACCTAATCTGAGGACGAGTAAATTGCTATCGCGATAGTAACACTCGAATTGCATTCTAAATCATCACGGTTACCCAGAGGCAAAACGAGATATAAAGACCTACAATTATTATGTTCCTACGCAATACGGTCGTATTCAATCACTAAATTCGGAGGATTAATGTTATACATGTACAATTAACACATCAGGCTGGGTTCATGTATCTCGGCCTTAGAAAATCTAGCCTAGAATGATGAAAGTTATGAAAACAGTGATTGATGTGTAGGAGTTCATGATTAATCTAATAAAACTTGTAAATTGATGTAGAATAGAATTGAAAAGAAGAAATAACTCACTAATCTCACCCAAGCAGTAATTGCAGCAATTATTAAAACTGGTAATCAAATAAAATCTGAATAAACCTTCATTCTTGGAATTAAAACTGGAAATTGTATCTAAACTAGGTTTTCTGGAAAAAGAGAGGAAAATTATACTAATTCTCCGTGCAAATAATAACAATAAAATGGGTTTTTATACCCTACAAGACTCCAAGAGTTTTAGCAGCACTAGGACTCTCCATTAGAGGAAAAATAGAAAATTTAAACTGCAATAGCCGGACCGGTCCCCCCCTCCTCCGAACTGTTTTTCCTTGATCCGAACAGGTCCTGTCCTCCTCTGGACCGGTTTGCCTTGAATGCGGACCGATTCTTGTAATTTCTTGGCGGATCGGTTCGGTGCGGGCCGGTTATTTTATTTTTCTACCTTCTTCGATTTGCTTTCGATCTGAGGTCTACTGGAGTTTGCACAGCGGACCGGTCCAGGTTGAGGGCGAACCGGTCCTTTTTTATTTGACTTTTTCTTCTATCTTTGACTGCTCATAACTTTCACACCCGGACTCCGATTGAGGTGTTGTTTTTTCCAATGTTCTTGTAGTTTAAAGATCTTCAACTTTCCAGTTGGCCCCACTTCCAGAATAAGGCTGAAAAATTACAAAAATTCCCTTTACTCCCCGTTTCTTGGTTTTCTTTCACTGTTTTGAGTTCTCTTTGGCACAACCTTGCATGAAATACCTGTAAAACACATAATAGATACACAAAATACGGAATACTTTCCAAAAGGGTTAGTAGCATAAATATATGCCAAATCCGATCTATTTACACCGCACGAGATCATACAAATACGGAAATTAAGGGGATAAATGTGAAGAATTTATGCCTAATCAAATCCCCCTAACTTAGAACTTTGCGCGTCCCGAGCAGTGTAAAAGAATCCTAGCAAGGCTTAACTCTTGCAAATAACATTTTATTGGGATAGAATACCTTTTTCGCGGGCAAGGATTGCATTTAGCATATGCAACAAGCCTTTAAACCCCTAGGTCACCCTAGTAGGACGAGTGGTGTCTCGTGAGGGTTTGCAGAGAATGTACCCACAAAATTCGACTCAAAGAAAATTCGAAATACGTAAAAATTGTGTAATTCAAACTTTTCCAGAAAATAGTCATCATCAAGTCATATTTACAAGTCTCAAATCATAGTGCGTGTGTGCGAAACCAAAAATTTAACCGCGAATTTCCACCGATTGACCATTACGTTACTTATCCGAAAATTCGTTTTGATTTCAAATTCTCACGGAATGCTCTCTCAAACGAATCACTCGAATTGTGGCTATTCTCTCAGTATGCGTGATATAAAGAGCAAATGTAATGGACGCAAAATTATGCATACAATTAGAAAGACAGAAATTTCATGGTGAAAGGATCTCATCAACGGATTATGATTTTAAAAACGGGAACATTGCCTCTTATTCGCGCAATTAATCTCCTTTATTATCTTTTGGTGTATTAGCTCTCCATGCGGTAATCAATTTTGCAATTTAGACTCGGTTAGGACTTTTCGGGTTTTAAGGTATATGGGGTAAACAGAAAATGGTAGGGAAGGTTGGAATTGGAAAAGTCATTTATGATGTCCATTTGTGCTTTTTCCGGGATATTGCTCATTTTTTTTCTTCTTTTTCTCTATTTTTTTAGTTTTTGACTTCTTTTCTTTTCTCACTATTTTTGTTGAGCATATTTATTTTTCTTCTCTTGCCCCTTTATATGCACTTTTTGGACTTAAATTCTGAATTTTTCCATTTTTTGCAATTCCGGGCTATTTGAGTTTTTCGGGTTATCAAACGAAAGGGACAATTTGTTTGGCTCAAATTGGGTTACAAAAGGGGTCATTTTCGCTACTTTTTCTGGCCAATATTTTTGGGTGACAAACGAGGCCCTACTTCATTGTCCAAAATACCAATTACGTTACCATATGCGTTTCGAGATGAATTTAAGTTTAAAGATCAATTTTGGCACGTTTTTCAAAGCAATATCACACACGTTTTTCATAACCGATCAAAATGAAAGGATTGAGATCCTCGACAACTTTTTATGCACTGAAAAGAACTTTGAGTTAACAATCGGATTGATTTAAAAACTCACAAAAAGTGATAGGCTCGAATATCATCGGATTTTTTAATCTCCACACTTATTCGTTAAGTCGTCAATTTTCGCTCAATTTCCATCTTTAGTCAATTTCGGCTTTGTGTATGTTGAATTTTTACAACTTGAGACTTAAACCGACTCTTAATGATATTTTTGAAAATTTTAAATTCCAATTTTTATTTATTTTGAACAAAAATATTTTTGGGTTTTTCAAAATTTTATGATTTTTTGGAAATTTCTAGGCATTTTTGATAATTTGTGAAGTTTTAGAAATACGCACTTGTGACCCCCCCTAAGTTAGACTTTTGCATTGTCCTCAAGCAAAAAGGACTAAAATCTAACTCAAAGCGAATGAAAAGTGCGGGAAAAAACAAACAAATATTTAAAATGCATAAAGACACTAAATGACCCTAACACATGACTCAATACTACACTAAAAATCACCCCATACGCGTCGGGGGTGCGACGACCTCTCATCTCTCCACAAACTCACCCGACCCCACTCACGGGGTTCGATGCTCTCCTCGTCTCTCCCATTCTAGGATTATAATCCAACAATCGGAACAAGTTGGGACCTCGCCCATAGATAAAGGATAGACCGGGAGACTCATCATGACTAATCGAAAAGGGATCCCTAGGATGCTTACTCAAAGCGTAGCTTGTGTGCACTGACTTGGAGGGAACTCCTAATTTTTGTTCAATTTTTGGAATGAATGGGTTGGTCTCTAAGTCGGATGAAACACACCTTTTCTCCTCACTCGCCATCGGGACCTCTAGTGGTATGGGTGAATGGTCACAACGAAGGAATTCATCGATTTTTTCTTTTCGTTGACTTTCTTCCAGGTGACTACATGAATCCAATAGAGTTTGGACTTCGTCGTTAAGGCTCTCATCCACCCGAACGAATTCTCTTTCAAATTCTTCCATGCTCATGTACCCTAGTTCTCTCTCTCGAGCAGTGAGTATGTCCTCTCTTACTTGCTCGATCTCTAACTCCACCATTTTTCTCTCTTCTAACCCCCCTCTCTCTCTTTCAGTCGTGGTCACTACACACCTCTCCCCCACTTTTCTCTCATCGTCACAACTACCACTATTACTTGATGAAATAGGGAACACCCCTAAAGTCTCTCTCTTGTGGGACCCTTTATTCTCGTGATTCGACACTACAGAGGATCCTAAGGCGTCTCCGTAATAATTCTCCTCAAAGTATTCCTCTACGATCTCATCTATGAAGCTTACCGCGTGAAGATCATCTTCTTCCCCTGTCTATTGGGTGATATGGAAGATGTTGGTCTCTAAAGTCATGTTCCCAAAAGTGAGTTGCATTCGTCCATTCCGAGTATTGATGATTGCGTTAGCCATAGATAAGAACGAGCGCCCAAGGATGATGGGAACATGATTGATCGAGTTGAAGGAGGGCTCCGTGTACCAAATGACAAAGTCTACCGGGAAGTATAAAGTGTCCACTTGGACGATCACGTCCTCAATTATGCCTCGTGGGATCTTCACGGTTCGATCCGCTAATTGGAGAGTGATCTTTGTGTGCTTGAGGTCGCCCAAATAAATTTGCCTATAAATGGAATAAGGGAGGATATTGACACTTGCTCCCAAATCAAGTAAGGCTTTTTCAATTTTATTTTCTCTAATGATGCAGGAAATGGTGGGTGCACTGGGATCTTTTAATTTAGGAGGGAGATCATTGAGTAGAATGGAGCTCACATTCTGTGCTAGAAAGACATTTTTATTTACCTTCATTTTTTTCTTTACCGTCAACAAGTCTTTGATGACTTTTGCATAGGCTGGAATTTGCTTAATGGCATCGAGGAAAGGTAAGTTCAGCTTTACTTGCTTTAGCACGTCATCATGTGGGTTTCCTTTATAGGAAGGAATTAGACTTTGAGGAAACGGTTCCGCGGTGGGTGGTTTCACTACTACCTTGGGCTCACTAGTGTCGTCTTTATCACTCTCATTCAAGGGGACATCATCGACCTCTTTCCTGCCAGACGAAATCTCCTTGTCTTTAGTCACATCTTGTGGAGGAGGTGACAAGTCAACTCTTCTCCCACTACGTAGAGTGGTATTTACGCTACATTTCTCAGGATGGTCATGGGGTGTCGAGCTAACACTAGTTTAACCTTTGAGAGGTCTTTGGCCCTGGGCAGGAAACTTGTCCTTCTCTTGGATACTCCACGATGATTGCAACTGTGAAATGTTAGCATTCATGTCATTCATCATGCGCTCATGCCTAGCATTAGTTGCAGTCTGGGTATTGATAAATTGGTTGATAGTATCCTCGAGACTTATCTGCGGTGGAGGGATGTATGCTCCTTGATGTGGTGGTTCTTGCACGTGTCCTTGCATGTGTGGATCTTGTTGAAAATGTGGTGGTGGAGGAGGGGCAACTTGTGAAGTAGGTTCATTACGACATGTTATTGCCCATAGCTAAAACCCGGATGGTTTTTCCATAAAGTGTTGTACGAGTTCCCGTGCGGTGCACCAAAATTACCCTTAAAACCTCCTATACCACTAACCTGCTCCTGAAGCATCACTTTGTAGGCGGGTATAGTCAGGCATTCCTCAGTTGAATGACCCGCCTCACAAATCGCACACACCTTTTCGACGGGGTTTGGTATAGATCCAGTTGGTCCTCTTCCACATATCCCACATAGGTCTCGCACTTCCTTCTCAAGTATATCGATCCGACTGTTCGCTATAGAACTCTTTTCTACATGAAATAGGTCGGACGCTGACGGATTGGTGGTCACTTGACGATTTCAATTTTGAGCATTAGGGTCAAATGTATCCTAGGATTGGGTAGTCTCGGTGACATACCTTAGGTGAAGCTCAGCATCGTGGGCGTCTAAGTCGACAAAGGGACCACTTCCCATGGTTTCAACAAGTTGCTTGGAGTTAAGATTCAGCCCATTATAGAGAAAAGAAATGATTTACGCTGAATCAAATCCATGATGGGGGAACGAAGTGACTAACTCATTGAAACGCTCGTAACATCGATGAAATGGGTCATTTTCTGATTGTCTGAATGCTTGAATTTGAGCCTTTATGGAGATTGTTCGATGTGGTGGGAAGAATTTCTTGAGAAATCTCGATTGCAACTCGTTTCAAGATGGGATCGAGCTTGGAGGCAAAGACCGTAGCCAGGTCTTAGCTTTATCTTTGAGAGAGAAGGGGAAGAGTTTGAGGTGGATCACCTCTTGCGTGCAAGTTTGATCATTGAGAGTATCACACACATCCTCAAATTCCCTAATGTGAAGATATGGCTTTTCAGAATCCATACCATGGCAATGAGGTAACATCAGGATCATCCCATTTTTGAAACGGAATTTCCAGGCGTTATACGGGAGTATAATGCATCCCGGAGTGACAGTGTGATCGGGAAATAATATTTCTCTCAGCGGGCGGTATGGGGCCTATTCCTCACCGGCGGCTGCACTACCGTGCTGCGACATCTCTCTCTCACTTAACGACTCGATGCTCTCACTTGGTGTGCAAGAAGTGTGTTCGGAAGTGTCTCCTAAGAAGGAAAACGGAGTGTTATTGGAGATTGAGTGTGACGGTATGGGAGGTGGGATCCAGAATTGTGGGGCCTTTGGAGTGTGAGGGCTATCGAGTTGTACTAAACTATTGGATTTTCGTGAATGTTGGTTGGAGTATTATGAAGTGTGGGAGTGAGTTCAGAATTTTGCATTAATAGCTTATGAGAGATGATGGTGAATCTTTTTTTGCTTCTTGAATTTTTTTATGTTTTTTGATTTTTGGAAATTTTGGTCAAAGTTTTGGATTGACTCGATCTAATCCTAAGTCTACCTAGTTCCCCGGCAACGGGGCCAAAAACTTGATGCGACTCAGAAAGTGTCTCTAATGTGCGTTCACTCTAGGCTGAAGTGCAAGCCTGTCGTGTTAGTAATAAACCAGGTAAGTCAGGATCGTATCCACAGGGAAAAAGGACAACGACGTTGTAACGACGGGAAAAGACGAAGGAATCCTAACTTTGACTCTAAAAAGAAAGGAAAAAATGATTTGGTTTTGAGAATTGATTATACTAGATGAAATTATGAAGAGATGAAACTATACTAAATTACCTAAAATATGAATGAAAGATGATTTAAAACTTTTGAACTAGGTGATGAGAAAAACAGGACGGGAATACAGTCCCCAACCCTAGTGAATTGCAGTTATAATATTAATCGTAAATTTAACTAATTAAATTGACCCGAAATTTAGTACTCCCAAGCATTATGTATACGAGGTTCAAGCCCGCGTCATGCCTAATCTGAGGATGAGTAAATCGGTATCGCGATAGTAACACTCGAATTGCATTCTAAATCATCACGGTTACCCAGAGGCAAACGAGATATAAAGACCTACAATTATTATGTTCCTACGCAATACGGTCGTATTCAATCACTAAATTCGTAGGATTAATGTTATATACGTACAATTAACACATCAGGCTGGGTTCATGTATCCCGGCCTTAGAAAATCTAGTCTAGCATGATGAAAGTTATGAAAACAGTGATTGATGTGCAGGAGTTCATGATTAATCTAAGAAAACTTGTAAATTGATGTAGAATATAATTGAAAAGAAGAAATAACTCACTAATCTCACCATAGCAGTAATTGCAGCAATTAATAAAACTGGTAATCAAATAAAATCTGAATAAAGCTTCAATCTTGGAATTAAAATTGGAAATTGAATCTAAACTAGGGTTTCTGGAAAAAGAGAGGAAAATTATACTAATTCTCCGTGCAAATAATAACAATAAAATGGGTTTTTATACCCTACAAGACTCCAAGAGTTTTAGCAGCACTAAGACTCTCCATTAGAGGAAAATTAGAAAATTAAAACTGCGACAACCGGATCGATCCCCTCCTCCTCCGGACCAGTTTGCCTTGATCCGGACCGGTCCTGTCCTCCTCCGGACCGGTTTGCCTTGAATGCGGACCGGTTCTTTTAATTTCTTGGCTGATCGGTCCGGTGCGGACCAGTTCTTTTTTTTTCTGCCATCTTCGGTTTGCTTTCGATCCGAGGTCTACTGGAGTTTGCACAGTGGACCGGTCCGGGGTGAGGGCGGACCGGTCCTATGCAGATCGGTTCTTTTAATTTCTGGGCGGACCGGTCCTCTCTTTATTTGACTTTTTCTTCTATCTTTGACTGCTCATAACTTTCACACCCGGACTCCGATTAAGGTGCCATTTTTTCCAGTGTTCTTATAGTTGAAAGATCTTCAACTTTCCAGTTTGCCCCACCTCCGAAATAAGGCTGAAAAATTACGAAAAGGCCCTTTACTCCCCGTTTCTTGGTTTTCTTTCACTGTTTTGAGTTCTATTTGGCACTACCTTGCATGAAATACGTGTAAACACATAAGAGACACACAAAATACAAAATACTTGCCAAAAAGGGTTAGTATCATAAATATAAGACAAATCCAATCTATTTACAATGCACGAGATCATACAAATACCGAAATTAAGGGGATAAATGTGAAGAATTTATGCCTAATCAGGTGGATTAGAAGTGGCTAACCATGAGGCACATATGGACGAGGCTAAGGCACTACTCAAGGTTAAAGCTGTTAACTCGTCCGAGGTAGGTACAACGCCGGAGAAGAGAAAGAAGTTAGATATGGACATCCTAATCATGGGTTTTTCGAGTCTTGACCTCAAAGGAATCCTAGCTCCTCAGGATGACCCTTTGGTGATTACAACCAGAGTGAATGGGTACGACGTGCCGAGTATATTAGTTGACGGGGGAAGTTCGGATGATGTTATGTTCTGGACATGCTTCAAAGTTTTGGGACTTAGTAAGAAGAGTATTGTCCCTTACCATCATCCGCTGATAGGGTTTAGTGGAGAAAAGGTGAACCTGTTAGGAATGTATGAAATGGAGGTCAGAATGGGAGATGTTTGGCCTAAGAGGCTAATGAAGAAGGACAATTTCTTTATGATGGACGAAAGCGTATACTCAGATTACAACATCATCATGGGAAGGGTAGACATCAATGAATTTTAGGCCATGCCATCCACTGTACACAAAACGGTAAAATTCTTGACCCCTTATGGGGTAGGGTAAGTGCAAGTTGATCAAGTGCTGACACGTGAATGTTACTTCAACTCAGCTGAGGAGAGGTAAGATCACAAGAAAGTCACTACAACTTACAGTATTGACACCCTAGACCCCAGGGATGAGATCAAATTGAAGAAAAGATAGGCCGCAGAAGAGGTAGAATCGATCGCCCTTAATGAGGACGAGCTAGAAAAAACCATCCAGATCGGCAAATCCCTGAAAGGAGATATCAAGGAAGAAATGATCAAATTCTTGAGAGAGAGGCTGAGTATCTTAGTATGGAGTCATGAGGATATGTCAAGCATTGATCCGGGACCCTTTTGCCATAAATTAAATGTGGCCGACGACACTAGGCCAATATGATAGAAGAGGAGGATTTATTCAAGAGAGAAATACGAGGTCATCCGAAAAGAGGTAAAAAATATGGAAAGGGTCGACTTCATAAGAGAGCTGGTATATCTTGAATGGATGTCCAACGCTATCACAGTTCCTAAAGCCAATGGGAAATGGACAATGTGTGTAGACTTCAGCGATCTAAACAAGGTTTACTTTAAAGAAAGTTTCCATTTGCCTAGGATCGACCAGATGGTTGATGCCACGATAGGCCATGAGTTGATGAGTTTCATAGAAGCTTACTTGGGATACAACCAGATGTCCATGCACCAGACTGCTGAGGAAAAGACCGCCTTTATAACTGATAAGGGGACTTACTACTATAAAGTCATGCCCTTTGGCCTGAAGAATGCTAGAGCTACTTATCAGAGACTCGTTAACAAGATGTTTGAGGATCATATTGGGAAGACGATGGAAGTCTATATTGATGATATACTGACTAAGCGTCTCAGGGATGACTCTCACATGGCCGACCTCAAGCAAACCATTGATATAATAAATAAGTATAGAATGCATCTCAACCCCATAAAGTGTGTATTCGGCGTAGGGGCTGGTAAGTTCCTGGGTTTCATCGTAAGTCAAAGGGGAATATTATCCAAACCTGATAAAATCAAGGCCTTGGTAGAGATGAAGACCCCAGTTTCAATCAAGGATGTGCAGAGGCTGACGGCAAGAGTAGAAGCACTTAACAGGTTTATATCTAGGGCTACCGACAAGTGTGTTCCATTTTTGAAAGTTCTTAGAAAGGCTTTCAAGTGTAATGAAGAATGTGATAAGGACTTCTAAGAGTTGAAGTCCTACCCAGGCTCCCCCTTATTATTGTCACAGCTGGTCCAAGGGGAAAATCTATATGTATACCTCGTAGTTTCAGACTTAGCTATTAGCACTGCCATCGTAAGAGAAGAGGGGGAGTACAGAAGTTGATATACTTCAACAGTAAGTTGCTCCAAGGGGACGAACAGAGGTACCCTATGATGGAAAAATTAGCATATGCACTAATTCACACCTTAAGGAAGATGAAGCCGTACTTCTAGGCCCACGCGATGATCGTCTTAAAGGACTCTCTAGTCCGAAAGGTCATCTAGAAGACTGAGAAGTCAGGGAGATTAATGGGTTGAGTAATAGATCTTAGAGAGTTTGATATCACTTATTAGCCTTGAGAACCCATAAAATGGAAGACACTAACAGACTTCGTGGTTGAGTTTACTTGGGATGAGACCGAGAGTGAAATGTTTGATACTACTGGTTGTGAGCTAATAAAAAGTTTAAGCTCTCCCCCGAATAGGGCCAGGGCAGGTTCAGCAAGGGGAAAGTTATATGAGAATGAAGAGGAGCGGAACTTCATAAAAAATGGGACCTTGGTAGAAGGTAATTTCTCTGAGAATGGAGTAGTATGGAGCCTCTTCGTAGACGGGTCCTCTTACGAGAGTGGAAGTGGTGCAGGGATAATAATGTCGGCATCAGATGGGATAAACATTAAATATGCATTGAGGTTCAGTTTTAAAGCCTCCAATAATGAATCTGAATATGAAGCCCTCATAACATTAGTATCCCTGACTCGGGCCCTGAATGTCGTCCAACTCCTAGTCCATAATGATTCAAGATTGGTGGTGAACCAGGTCTTAGGGGCATATGAGGCGAAAGATGATAGGATGGCTAAATATTTAGAGAGAGTAAGGTCAGGATTGAAGAGCTTCGAGGAGGTGAAGCTGAAGAGGATACCTCGATTGGACAATGGTCGAGCTAATGCACTTGCAAGATTCACCTCAACTATAAGAATGGAGAAAAGAAGGACGATGCCGATAGAAATCCTGAATCAACCATCCATTGAATAGGAAGGCAGTGCTACAGAGTCTTGCCTGAATTTAAACATTGGGGCATCTTGGATGGACCCTCTTATCAGATATATAAAGGACGGGGAGTCAAAAAATATAAGAATGAGAAGAGGAAGCTAAGATATAAAGCTACTAAGTTCTCCATCATAGGAAACACTTTGTACAAAAAAGGATTTTCGCTTCCTCTCCATAGGTGTGTCCATCCATATGAGGTAGCATATATCCTTAAGGACGTTCATGGAGGCTCTTTCCCCAGTCATATAGGGGGTATATCTCTGGCCATGAGGATGTGCATTAAGAGAGGATGCTGAAGTTAGGAAAGATACCTACTAGCAAAGAACAACAAAATTCTACAACAAGAGGGTGAAGGAACGTCCACTTAAAGTAGGAGACTTGGTACTGAAGAAGACATGGCAAAAACTCAATAAGCTCCACCCAAATTGGCATGTACCATACAAGGTAGTTGAAGAGGTGGTGCCAAGGATGTACATATTGGAAAAATTAGAAGGGGAACCATTCTCTAACCCATGGATTGCCGATCACCTAAAGAAATATTACCAATAAGATGATAGTCTACTGTCTTATCTGCGTTTTATTGTAACACATGTATGAGACTCAGATGAAAGAGATTCAATGAAAACCAAGTGTTGATTCATATGTTGTCTACTTATTCAAATATTCGTTTGTGTCAGCCCATCTTAAGTTGTAAAACATCATTCATGGTGAAATAAGTTTAGGTTAATAAACACCATTAACTTGGTGGAGTCACTCCCTCATCCGGGACAACAGTGTTGGATGAGACGACTCTCTATGCACTCTCAAAACGATGAGGGAGGAAATATGATTAAAACATCATTAAATTGGTGGAATCACTCCCTCAGCTGGGATGGCGGTGTTGGACGAGACGACTCTCCACGCACTCTCAAAATGCTGAGGTAAGACTTGTGCTTCAAACACCATTAATCTGGTGGATGCAAAATTAAAAAAATCTCTTAGTTGTGGTTATCATTGTAAAACATCATTAACTTGGTGGAGTCACTCCCTCGGCCGGGATGACAGGGCTCGATGAGATGACTCTCCATGCACTCTAAAAACGACGAGGAAGGACATATGCTTAAAACATCATTAATTTGGTGGATGCAAAATTAAAAAATCTCTTAGTTATGGTTATCATTGTAAAACATCATTAACTTGGTGGAGTCACTCCCTTGACCGGGATGACAGTTATGGACGAGACGACTCTTCATGCACTCTCAAAACGACGAGGGAAGACTTCTTCTTAAAACATCATTAATTTTGTGGATGTAAAATTAAAAAAATCACTTAGTTGTGGTTATCATTGTAAAACATCATTAACTTGGTGGAGTCACTCACTCGGACGAGACGACAGTGATGGACGAGGAGACTCTCCATGCACTCTCAAAATGACAAGGGAAGACTTGTGCTTAAAACATCATTAATGTGGTGGAATAACCCCTCGGCCGGGATGACAATACTAAATGAGGGAAGACTTGTGAACAACACAACAAGCATAGGAAAAAAGATGCAAATAAAATCAGGAATGCAAATACTAGAACAATAAGCTTCACTTCACCAAAAAAATATCTAAATGGCAAAAATTGTGAGAGGTGTAAAGTTTTCCATAACAAAGTTAAAATAAGAGTACAATTGAAAGAGGGTATTAGCCACAAGCGGACACCCTAAGAAGTAGGCTCAAGGTTCACGACAGGGGTTCCCTCTATGATAGGTTCAGCTCCACCATCTGTGGGAAGGTTAGCCCCGGCCTCGCCCCCTACCATCACCTCCACGTACTCCAAGGCAGCATCAAACAAAGGATCAGTAAAATCTGAAGCAACCAAAGTTCACCGAATGGAAGAGACGACATCAGTAAATTTAGTGGCAATCCATCGACATGCTGTTTTTACCCCCTCTCCAAGTAAATAATGCCAAAACTGCCAAACTCATCCGAAGCATTGAAGGATTTGACAACCTCGACCCTAATCTTCTCAATGGCCTTAGGAAATAAAGCCTCGTCCTTCATCCTATGCACATCCTCAGTTATCTCTTTGCTGTGGGTGATAGACAATGCAACCAAATCTTCATCCTTCTCCTTTAGTACATCATCCTTCTCCTTCAATAAATTATCCTTGCTCTTTATATCAGTATGATCTTTCTCAAGGTCGGCCTAGTATGTCTCTAAGAATTTCTTTAACTTCTGCTTAGACCTGAGAACCCGATCTACCTCCTAAACTTTGGGATAATTCTTTACCATCCACTTATTGACAGAGGAAAAGGTGCATACAATCTGTAAATAAATGAAGACATGTCAGTATAGACGAGGAAAGAGTACGAGAAAACACTTGTGCTCAAGAATAAAATAGTTACCTGAGCCATCAAATGAAGAACCAAATCAAAAACTTGAGGGGCGAACATCTTATCTAGGAACTCTTAGTGGTCCTTAGTAGGGACCCCGAGCATTGCCCTCTTAAATCTTGTAGAAGAAGGAATGATTAAACCTGGGCATTTCCTAAGATTGGAAATGTTGTTCTGCCAATATTCTTGAAAGGAATACCCTGAGTAAGAGCTTACTCTTGAGCTACTCGACATGTAAATCCTTAGGGGAATGACCCTCGGCCTCTGTACATGCTTGTTGGGCCGACCCTCGAGGGAAAATTGTTCCTTAGTGCTTTTTTAGTCGACCTATAGTGGTGTCAAATCGATGGATATTGTCTTCTTCGACTGGCCCTTAGCAGCCTACTGTTTCTTCTTGTTCAAGGCATTGTGAAGGCTAGAAATATGCATATTGAAAAACTCTTCAGACAGATGAGGAGGATAGTTTGCAAAAAACATAAAATGAGTCATCAGTCATAAGTAGAAGGTAAGACATAACACTTAAACAAAGAGGGAAAGGGATTATATCACTTACAAAGGTCGTCCAGTGGATCAACCCTCAACCTAGACTTATCTAAATACTCTAGTGACACCAAATCCTCAAAAGAAAAGAGTTGGCTATCCTTCCCTTAACTTATTAGGAAGTCTAATCTCTCCCTATTGACCATACCAAGGTCAGGGTCAAATCTGGTGATTAGCTTTGAAGGTTTTCCCCAAGTGTGGGGCACCCTCAACTCCTCTTCTCGGCCCTTAAGGTCAGCATTGACCAAAAACTCCCAATCTCTAGACACGTAGAAAAACCTCTTCTTTCAGCTATGATTAGAAGTCTAGATAACATTGAGGAGCTTCTCGTCAGACCTCCTGGATCCCAGGTGATAATATCTGCCCTGATTGGGTGTGGACAACACATGGTAGCAAGCATGGAAAATTTTAACTGAGGGCTTATCCTCATACTTATTCCTCCATAAGGAAACATAACCTAAGTTGACCCTCCAAGAGTTTAGGTCTATCTGAGTAGGAGTGACGCCGAGACTAGAGAGGATGGCTTGCATGACCAGGTCAACAGGAAGACATAACCCAACTCTGAACATTTGGTCATAAAGAGCAACTTCCCCCTCCTTCATATCATACACTCTCTCATCCTCGTCCAGAACTCGCAAGGTGACATTAGGCTTAATACCATAGATGTGTCTGAAGAAAAAGAGGTTGATCTCACGAGCGGAGGACTGATATTACTCAGCATACGAATAGTTGAATGGATCGTTGGACTCGGAGTCCTCATCCAACTCACCCTCAGCTTCACCCTTAGCCTCTACCTCATCACCCTCGATGTCGACATTGGCATAAGTCCTTTGGAACTCAGCGTCTGACATCACAGATAATGGAACCGTAGCCGATAGAATATTTTCCTCCTGGGTTGGCCTAATAGGATCAGGAAGGATCTCCATAAAAGTGTCATCTCAGCCAGATGCCTCGGCTCATACGAACGACGAGGCCCGAGACGTGTTACCAGCCTCCGCAGGATGAGTATGGGAATACTGAATGGATTCCTCTAAGGAGTCTCGATTATTGGCTTGGGTGGAGGATGATCTGACCATTTCTTCTAGAGTGGGAAGAATTACTTTGATAGGAATAGGAAAAAGGGTTCGTCTCTAATAGGTTCGGCTTGACACCTTACCTCGGTCTCATCCTCTAATCTGTATATCTCTTGGAAGTACCTCTCCCTTAAGGTTGGGTATTGAAAATCTACCTTGTATAGGGACCTTAACATTCAGAGGATGAGGTAACACTTGAACAAATAGAGATGGGAAGACACAAGCAATTCTAGTATTGACCAAGTTTGACTTAAAGATCAAAGGGGGGAAACTCAATCATTTTCCAACCAAGAATAACTTACAACAAGGGGTATACGAAACACCACTGGATAAATTTCAAGAGCCTAAGGGAAACCTAAATGGAGGAAGTAACAAGTGAAAGAAAATTCTACCCAAAGGCTAAACCTTCATATAACCACCACGTAAGGCCCAAATGTGAGCCCCAAACAGCCAGGAAGAGCTTCCAGAGTGGGTTTTGAGTTCATCGAAAAATGTAAAAGTGACTCAAGAAACTTTAAAGCTTGAACAAAATGGTGGAAAAAGGTTACCTGGAGAAGAAATGGGAATGAAGAAGAAAGGTTACCATCTATGTAAAAGTGACTCAAGAAACTTTATTCGCAAGCAATGATTTATGTACTCTTCACAAAAGGGTGCACAGTTTCCCAAAAGCCTCATCATAGTGAACACAGAATCCTAGGCATCTATGCCGTCATTTGCACCTCGATTTGACACAACCCTATGGTAAGTGTAACAAATGTCAACTCAAATGACCAAGTCACCTAATGGTTAACACGTTTTCTCTCAGCTATCATCAACATAGAAGTCTGATAATGTGGCATCATTATCCCTCGGCCTCATCCATATGTCAGAGACCAAGGGATAGGGGTGATTGATATGTCAAGTATCACCTCGTCCAAGACTATGAACCTCGGCCTTAGTCGACCCTTACCATATCACCAAGAGGGAGAAAACTGCCACTCGGCCTGGGGACGATGACTCGGTCGCAACCCTCGTCTGTCTCCTAGAATGGGGGTCTGCACTATTCTTAAAGGATTATGTATCCTCGGACTCGGATGACATAGTTCCAATGAGTCTAAGACGAGACTAGAGGACAATACTAGTAGACGAGATAGATATTTATTCACGAGGTTTAAGGTCCCACAAATTCACCCTCGTCTATCAGGGTCGTCCGAAATCCTCGACTTGAACCGTACAACTGATAGCGATAGCTGGAAGAGTGCGTTGTTTAGGAGATGGATGGATCAGTGCGCGTGGGATGCATGTCCTATGTGGATGAAATCATTGCAACCGAATCATTCCCTCATATGAGGGAATATTTCATTGAAAGAGTGCGCTTGCATTAAAATTAAGAAATTATTTAATTAAATCTCAGTTTTTTTAATTAAATCCTAAAACATGCATCTAGGTATGATTGAAATCAATATGATCAGGCAAGATTAATTAATCACACACAAAAAACACACAAATGAGGAAAAATCCCCCAAAGGGGAAAAACCTTTTTATTTTTCACTATAATTTTGTAATATATGGTTACACGGATTACAATGAAAAACAAGTGTGACACAGAAATACCCACAGGCGTCGGTTTTGATGTCGTCGGCTGGAATCTCCCTTAGGAACTCCAAGTGAGCAGCAATGAAGAAGAAATATGGTTTCTCCACATATATGAACAAAACCAAAGTTGTGTTCTTGGGTTTCAAAAGGATTCACAAAGGTATGGAAATGATGTGTGAATCAAAACGTGAGTTTTGGGATTCAAAAATATGAATACTTGAGCTAATATAACTCTCAAAATTGTCTCTCCGAGTCTTGCAAAATAACTCCCCCGGAGTTGGATTTTATAAGGAAACCAAAAGGAATTTTAAGGTTTTGGAACTCTTGCCAGCGTCAGGTACCCCGAACTGGTTCACCCATTAGTTCGCAAAAATTCGCTGGTTTTGGGGAAAAAATCACACAGCATTCTTCGAAGGATTTTCTCAAAATTTTCTCCATTTTGAAAGAGCCATAACTTCTTCACTGTAGCTCGGATTGAGGTGTTGTTTCTTCCAGTATCTTTACGGAGTCGAGCTCTTCAACTTTCTAATTGATCGGAACTCTGGAAAATGGCTATAAAATCACCAAAATTCCCTTGAACTTTCCTATCTTGCCTTCTTTCACTGTTTTGACTTCTCTTGCGTACCACTTGCATAAAATCCATAAAATCGTGGAACGTGAAGTAGTTGAGGCATAAGTGGTACACATTATGGAAATGATGAATGCTTGATTCCTGGAATTCGGATATAGGTCATCACGTGAGATCGTGAAGAGACGTGCCTTTTGTAGCGGCATACGACATATACAAATGTAAGATAACGGACATGAGAATTATGTCCTTACAAATCTCCCA
This sequence comes from Sambucus nigra, assembly GCA_949130495.1. Lineage (NCBI taxonomy): Eukaryota > Viridiplantae > Streptophyta > Magnoliopsida > Dipsacales > Adoxaceae > Sambucus > Sambucus nigra. The sequence continues at coordinate 341,254,923 of OX422207.1, read as the reverse complement.
TTATGTCTATGCCGGTACAAAATAAAAAATCTGAATTATCAAATACCAAATTGCCTATACAAATCTACCCTCACATGAACCCAAAACTGGAAAGGTAAAAATGAATAAGTCTTCATCGTTTGTTCTTCAGATCTTCAAAAATCTCAAAGCTTTTCGCATCAGGGTGTGCAATTCAGTGATCATCAATGTAGTACCTACGCATATGAGATATAGAAAATAGAAAGTGATGTATCGAGTTTGAAATGAGATAAACATAGATACCAGCATAAACAAATCTCAAAATCTCAAAACTCCCCCATAATATGATAATTCTTTCTCCCCCTTTTTATTATGTCTCCAAATAGACAGAAAAATGAGAAGCATAAATATGGAAAATATCACAAGGAAAAAAACTTTATATTTTTGAATTTTTCAAAATGTTTCTCACAAAATATACAACAAAGAATCACACCATGAACAAACACAAAAATAACCAAGTCGATGATAGCGTAAATGTAGGGATGTGATCAAATTCGATAGGAAATTCAATGCATACAAACATAACATATGTGCACGATGAATATCGGATACTCCTAAAGAATAAACTCAACATCTTCCTTAGGTGTAAAAAGATGGAAATATGATACATTGACTCAATCTATTCAACAAATCAAAGCTCAAAATGATTTCCACACCAATAACGTCCAAAACTATTTAATGCTTTTTAAGGGCTTTCAAGGAAGTGCAAACCCATTTAAATTCTCTAACCAAAGTCCCTCAGATTTATATTTTAAATAGAGGTGATCTAAATTATCAAACTTTGGATAATTAATGGTGAAACCTAATGGCTCATATTTGGCATGTATTGCTTTTTATTGCCTTTAAATTTTTTCGGGCTCTTTTAACCTCTTTGGACACCGGATAATAAAATTCATCAATTGTTTAGGTCCTTTTTTTTAACAGTGGCTTAGTATTCACAAAGGCTAAATGAACCTTTCGCAACCCTTCACCATTTTCAAATAAACACATAGTCTCACCAAACGATTTTAACATGCATTCCAATCTTATCAAGTTTTATCGCATATTGTACGTTGTCTAGACATAATTGAGATGGAAACACTCAAGCCAATATGTGATAGACTGGTGCAATAATCAAATAAAACCGTGCATGTGTGCAATAAAGGAGATAAGGAACCAAACATGTAGAAAGATATCACTAATCACATCTCAAAGACTCCAAACAATGTAAAGCACATGGATGTAATGATGTAGCGTCTCAAATCTCTATCAAACTATCACATGGATAAATGGAATGAAATTGTGACTCGGCTATCTTAAATGCTCATCCATAAAAGGTGCAAATAAAATACAAAAATCTTTTTGAGCTTTTCAAAAAAATTTATAGAAAGAAAATCTTTTTGAATTTTTCAAAAAATATAAAAATCAGAAAATAAAACAAACTAATGATACAATCTAGCAATGGGAATCAGATGATATGAAAAACACAATGCATCCTATGCTAGACACGGACCAACCCCTCAGTCAACTGTGTAAATCCCTAAAGACTTCCTAAGACTCTCGAATCTAAGGGAATCTAAAGGTTTCGTGAAAATACCGGCTAACTGACAGTCGATAGGTACGAAACTCAGGGATATGACTTTCTCATCAACTAACTGACGTATAAAGTGCTCGTGTACCCTGATGTGCATTATGCATGAATACTGGACTGGATTGCGGGATATGTGTATCACGCCTGGTTATCACATGAGATGCTCATGGTGTCCTGTGATATCCCATAATCCTCCAGCATTTACAACATCCATAAGAGTTGCGTGCAACAACTTTCGGCGACGATGTACTCATCCTCCACATTGGACAAAGAGATGGAGTTTTGCTTCTTGCTCAACCAGGATAGAAGAGCAGAACCAAAAAATAGAAACACCCACCAGAAGTGCTCCTACAACTATCGACATCCCAGGCCCAATCGGCATCCGAATAGGCAGACAAACGGTCATTGGTATCAAAGGAATACCAAATACCGTATGAGACAGTCCCACCCACGTATTTGATAATATGTTTTAGAGAGTAAGTGTGACTCTTTCGGGGATGCCTGATACCACGCACAGACTCCAACACTAAAGGTTAAGTCGGGACGACTGGCAGTCAAGTAGAGAAGATGAACTATCATACTCCGGTACAAGGTTTGCTCTACGTCCTTTCCTGAAGTGTCCTTACTAAGCTTGATAGAAGTACTCATAGGTGTACATGGATGCTTAGTGGAGTCCAAAACAAATTTCTTCACTAGGTCTCTAGCATAAATGGATTGAGAGATGAACATCCCATTCTCTAGTTGACGAACCTGGAGACCAAGGAAGAAAGTAAGCTCACCTACCATGCTCATCTCAAACTCACTTTTCATCTCCCCCTCAAAGTGGTGACCATACTGGGAGCACGTGGATCCAAAGACTATGTCGTCCACATAGACTTGGGTAGCCAAAATAGCATTGTTATCTCTCCTGACGAACGACGTCATATCAACTCCCCCTATCTTGAATCCATGGGCTAAGAGATAGGAAGTAAGCCTCTCGTACCAAGCACGGGGTGCTTTTTTCAAACCATACAAGTCTTTCCTCAGATAGTAGACGTGCTCCGGGTGATTAGGGTCTTCAAACCCTTTTGGTTGTTCCACGTAAACCTCCTCCTGCAGAATGCCATTTAGAAAGGTACTCTTTACATCCATCTGATATAACTTGAAGCACAGATGACATGCAGTGGTGAGTAGTAAGAGGACGGACTCAAGCCTCGCAACAGGAGCAAATGTCTCCCCAAAGTCTACACCCTCTATCTATGTGTATCCTTGAGCGACCAACCTAGCCTTCTTTCTGATTATGGTACCATTTTCATCCATTTTATTCTTAAAAATACACCTGGTACCTATCACATTAGTCTCACTAGGTCGGGGGACAAGTTCCCAGACACTGTTCTTTTTAAACTGAAGAAACTCATCGTGCATGACAGATATCCAGAGTTCATCTTTGAGTGATTCATTGTGATTCTTAGGCTCAAATTTGGACGTGTAGCAAAGATGGTTAAAAGCGTTCTCTAGCCAAGAACGAGTCTTGACCCCTAAAGTGGGATCGCCAATAATGGCAGAGGGATCATGACTCTTACGAACCCAAGCAGGTGTGTCCCCTAACACAGGAGTAGGGTCCACAGTGTGTGGGTGAGGTACAAGTAAATCACTGCCAAAAAAGTCCTCATCCTCACACTGAAGGTTAGGATCAATAACCTTCGAAGGTTCGTTATCTTGCACAGTGACCTTTATTGACTCCAGAACCTTAGAGATCTTCAGGTTAAAAACCTGGTATGCTCTACTATTTGCTGAATATACTAGTAATATTCCCTCGTCGCTCCGGGAGTCAAACTTTCCTAATTGCTTTCTATCTCGTAGGATGTATTATTTACTCCCAAAGACACGAAAATATGCAAGGTTGGGTTTCTTGCCAGTCCACAATTCATAAGGCGCCCTAAGTGTGTGTGGACACAGGTAAACCCTATTCATCGTGTGGCATGCAGTAGACACTGCCTCTGCATAAAATCTCGTAGAGACTTTATGACCTAGAAGCATAGACCTAGACATTTCTTGCATCGTCCTATTCTTTCTCTCAACAATCTTATTTTGCTGAGGAGTCTTCACAGTAGAAAAATCATGTTTGATCCCAAGGCTATCACAGTAAAGATCTACCTTTGCTTCTTTAAATTTTATGTTATTGTCACTACGTGTCCTGTTAATAGTGACTCCATGTTGGTTTTGCAGGACACGACACTTGGTCGTTAAAAACTCTACAGCATCGTATTTCTCTCTCAGAAAACCTACAATCAAATATCTAGAGAAATCGTCTACCATCACGAGGATATACATCTTACCACCCGACTCTCAGTACGAGTGGACCCATAAGATCCATGTGAATAAGCTCTAGAACACGGGAGGTGGTAATGGAATGCAACTACCTATGAGGGCTATGTAACACTCTGTATTTTTGTGCATTTAATAAATAATTAATTCGGGTATTCTAAATTTACTTATGTGTTGTAATTTTAATTGAATTAATTATGACAATATATATTTAAATATTAATCGGGGAGTGAATGGTTAATATTTAGGGAATTTTATTTACTAAGTGAACAGTAATAAAGTTAATTACGTCATTTTGGGTATTAATGACGGGGTATACACTTATCTCAGCCGGGAGTCAATATAGACTAAATTGGGAGTGAGATAAGGATTTTTATAAATTAATTCGGACGCCAATTTTGAGTGCGCAGTTGAGCCCGAATGGGTCGAGATAGTCAGAAAAGAGTACCCGGGGGTAGTAATTGGGTCTTGGGGTATTTTTGGGCATAGCCGGGCTCACACGGGGTGGATTGGGCCACTTTAATTAAGCCCATTAGGCTAAAAACGGGATTTTTGTTTTTAAACCTAAACCTAAGAAAAGGAAAAGGAGCAGCCGACACAATTCTAACCTAGGGTTTGAGAGGGAGATTGGGGAACAACGATCAAAACCCAAATTAGGGATTTGGGAGCAAAATCAAGGGGCTACGACAACGGATCAGACCTTACGAACGATTTCAGGCAAGTGGTTAACTATTTTTACTCCTAATGCGTGATATCCAATTCATATTTTAGTGATGTGTATACTAAAATTCGTTTTGGGGATAAATGGGTACAAAAAGGGGGTTTTGTTAATGGAACCATTGGATGGAATTTAAGGAAAGAATTAGTTGTGATATATAATTCTGAGTACGACTATCTGGTTTGAATGAGAAAAATCGGAATATAAAAGTATGAAATTTAAATTTTAAATTGGGATTGTACCCTATAAATTTTGTGTTCTTGAGTGGGTCAAGATTCATAGTGTTAATGATGTTAAAAGGTTTAGATGATATTTTTAGTTCATGAGTAATGATATAAGGTGATTAACATGCTGATTTGAGGATGGTTTTTGAGGAAAAGAAACCTTAACGCTCGTTAATGGTGGAAATTTTCGTGGGGAAGAAGAGTTGTCATGAAGGGATCGATCGATCCATCAGGGGCCATCGATCGATCGACGATGGGAAATTTTAGGCAGTTCGGCCAGGTTGTTTATAATGAGGATTTTATTTAAGTTTTAATTCCCTTAATTTTATTTGGTGAGAAATTTATATGGGACACATATTTCCTTAGTAATTATAGGGTGACATAATAGGGTTTAGGAGGGTGTGACCGGTATGTTAGGAGATGAACGAATTTGGAGAAATAATTCAATTATCGATATTGGGCCGAGGAATGATATTCGGGTATTGTAATTGGGTGACACTACATTATTAAAGGAATTTAGGCGAAATATTTAATTATGGACCCAGTGGGTGAGTCCGGGTATGTTAATAATTATAGACAAATATAATTGGGAAAATTATAGAAATAAAGGTGTGACACATTGTAGGCAAAAATGTGGGTATGATATTATGAGATGTAAATTGGACCAAGTGAGCGAGTCCGGGTATGTTGGTTAAGTGACATTTAAGTACTAAATTAATTATTGAGAGAAAGTAATTAGTTTGGAGTCGGAACATAGACTCGGGAAATGTTGAGGTACGGGCCAAGTGAGAGAGTCCGGGGATAATGGTTGGGTGACACCAAGTTATTAAATTAATAAATGTGATAATTAATTTAATTACACTCGGATTGTAGACTCGGAGAGGATTAAATTAATAAATGTGATAATTAATTTAATTAGAGTTGGATTTTAGACTCGGGTAGGATTAAATTAATAAATGTGATAATTAATTTAATTAGAGTCGGATTGTAGACTCGGGTAGGATTAAATTAATAAATGTGATAATTAATTTAATTAGAGTCGAATTATAGACTCGGGTAGGATTAAATTAATAAATGTGATAATTAATTTAATTAGAGTCGGATTATAGACTCGGGTAGGATTAAATTAATAAATGTGACAATTAATTTAATTAGAGTCGGACGATAGATTCAGGGAGGTATTAAATTAATAAGTGTGTTAATTAATTTAATTGGAGTCGGACCATAAACTCGAGGAAAATATTATATAAATTGAGGTATGAGTTAAATATATTAGAGTCAGACCATAGACTCGGAAGGAAGATAAATTATTAAGTGAGAAAATTAATTACGTTGAGTCGGGCCACAGACTCAGGAAATTTCGGGCAGTGAACGGGATATTTAGTACACGGTAAAGCCAGGGTTTATAATATATATATATATATACGTGTATACATTGTGTGTGATATTAAATTACAGGCAATGTACGGGATTTTGAGTACACGGTAAAGTCGAGGATTATATTATATATATACGGTTCAGTGATAGTATATATATACGTGTTTATATTGTGTGTGATATTAAATACCAGTGACTAAATATTTATTCAATTTAAATACTCTAATGCTATCAAGGGAGGTTGCCCTATGTGGGTGAATCCCCTAGATTGAGGAGTAGGGCGAGTATATCCCCAGGTTATGGCGTTCGGTATATATGGGTGAGGGATTTATCTCACTTTCAGGGAAGGAATATGACCGCCTCCACTACGCTTATATTTTGGGTCAGGTTGGTGAGCGATTCCAACTTGGGGAACTAGGTTTTGTGAGCACACCTAGTGAGATAGCATTTTAGAGGAAATCATCCGGTGAGGGTATACTCCGAAGGATGGATACATGTATGATATATGTGTGGATGTTAGTAAGGTACGCATAATATGGTAGCAAATATTATATGTAGGAGATAATACAGTGTGTGATGTATTTACCTTATATAACTCAGGTTACAGTTATATGTTGTTAATTAATGAGAAATTAATTAAGTTAATCATTTGTGGAAATAATATAGAGTGTGACGTATTAAATTTCTATAACTTGTGTTACGGTTATATGATATTCATTAAGAAGGAATTAATTAAGTTAATCGTGAAATAACTTATAATTCAGGAATCATTATACTCGGGTTAGAGTAGTATGGCAAAGGAAGGTTATACCAGGACTAGTTGGACGGGGTAGCACAACTAGGTGGGGTTAAGGTAACCGGTAGGTGTGCACAATAGTGGAGGGGTGAGAATGTCCACAAGGGAGTGCGACACTAACTTATATATGAAGCGCATTCATGCATTTTTAAATTACTGCAGTTAGTTCACTTGTTAAATATTTTTAAAATGTTTTGGGTTCTAACCCTTTCTATAAAACTATTTTCAAAACCTTTTAGGTGTTTAGCCACAGGGTCGCCAGGATTGATATTCTATTCCAGGGACACGGAGCTGCGGCATATGTGGATGCTAGCAGGAGTTTGGATTAGACGCATCATTTATTCATTCCTAGAGTAGGAATCTTATATCAGTTTCAGTTTTATTTAGGGCTTGTCGCCCAGACTTCTCGGTACAGTTTTCAGGCGTAATTTATTCAGGTGTTAAATATTTGTATTGGATTATTTCTTTGGTGGCCGGTGATTTATTCGGCAAGTTGTGTAATTATGATTCAGTTTATTTTCATTCAGTTGTGTGAATGGTTTATATTTTAATTCCGCATGTATTATTTTGGTTTAATTAAAAAGTTAAAATTGGCACCATCTTTTGGAATACTAGGTGGTTACTAAGTCTTAAAAAGTTTTCGACAATGATGCTAAGGATGATCCAACTGGGATTCCTGTTTTAATTTGGTATAGGACTGATCACCCGATATTTTATTAGGCGGGGTGTCATAGATGGTATAAGAGCATCAGGTTCTAGTATCCTTAGGATCTGTTCGGCTTTTCACGTTTCACCTTTGCAATCTTTGATATAGGGCCCTATTATAGGATTGTTGTATTCTCATACTTATGCGCATATACGTTCTTTTGCGAAATTTATATTTGAGAGTGAACTCATACAAATCCGATCCTCATTCCAGATGACGCCCAGGAGAGAGAGAGAGAGAGAGAGAGAGAGAGAGAGAGAGAGAGAAGCTAGGGCAGTAGGGGGAGATGAGACGAGGGTGGCTCGTCAGGAGCAAGATTTATCGCAGCAACTGCCAGAGATGATTTTGACAGCATAGGTAACTGAAATAGTGGCACAGACAGTTGAAGCGATGGTGGTCGCAACGGCAGGTTACTTTCCACGGGATCCACCACGAGTGTTAGTGGCGCCAGATGTTCAGACTCACGCGGGGTCGTCTGGATGAAAGAAAAGATAGAGAGGTTATTTTTAGTGGAAAACCACTGGAGTTGCAAGAGGGCTCAGATGTAATGCTAGCGTGTCAAGGAAGAGATATATCCAGCGTCACCTACGCATGGGAGATTGGGATGAGGTTCGAAAGCAAACGCTAACCACTTTTAGTTTAGTGGGAGCAGCGCTACAGTGGTGGGAGTCGATCACCACATTTGAGAAAAGGGACACACTAGCTATTTCAGGGTTTTGGGTGTGGTTCAATCGCAAGTATTTTCCTCCAGCGGTTGAGATCGAAATGAGGAGAAAATTTTGTGAGGTGACTCAAAGAGGACCGTTCAGTGGCCGATTATGAGGAAGAATTCACTCGTTGGTAAAATATTGTACCGAATGAGGTAAGAAAGGAAAAGAGAAAGAAAGAAAAGTTTATGGATGGGTTAGTCTGGAGAATCAGATAACATTTAATTGGTAAATACGCATTAGTAGCTTATACTGATGTCGTTAACGCAGCACTCCGGCACTGTCAGGAATATCGCTTCCACGCGAAAGGAAGCGGGAGGGGAGTGGAAACTAGCCAGTCGGATAAGGCAGGAGGGAACAATACCAGTAGGGTATCCCAACAACAGACTAGGGGAGATTAGGGGCAGGATTTTCGACAGGAAAATAATGCCAAACGATTTGGAACTGGAGGCTATCGGCAGGATGGCCAGGATTTCCAATAAGATCGGTATGGAAGGGACCGGTAACAGGGTGAATGTATTAGAAGGTGTTTCGTTTGTGGGGAAAGCGAGACACATGAATAGAGTTATCTTAAGCGAGGCAGAGGTTAACTACAAGACGAGGTCCTGGATGTACAGTCACTAAAGCAAGTCATGGGTGCATTAGGACAGGGAGGAGCTACTCCGGAACTCGAGAACAAGCCGTTGCAGCTGGAGTATAGTGGTAATTATTTTTACCCTAGGGTCATGGGGTATATATTTTGAGTGACAAAGAGGATGTCACAGTATAAGACTTATTTTTCACTAGAGTTCACAGGTGAGTCGAACTTAGTGGGCGCGTTGGTGATAGCAGCCATAGTATGTGGATAAATTTTTCGTAGGGTAGCGGAGTTCCTTGGTGTTCTTCACGGGAGAGTGGAGGTGTACACTGAGTGATTATTTGAATTTTGCGAAGAGTTACTAATTTCGAGAATTATGGGAGTAGGGTTGATAATATTTCCTAAATATCGGCTGGATAGCGATGGAATTTAACTATTGTGAATAGTGGTGTAAAATTTTGGTGTTCGCGACACCAGGGTAGGGTTGGTACTAGGTATCACCAGAGAGGGTATATAGCCTGTATATATGTGGATATATATGTTGTATTGCGTGGTGCGATAGAACATAGTGAGGTTTTGTGTTCTCATATATTATCCCGGTAAGTGGGGATGTTTACTGAAGTGAATCAGGGTGGTTAGATTTTTTTTTTAGCAAAGAGAGATAGCTCGGGGTTTATTTTGCGCAAGGACTAGTTACAGTAAGGGTGCGGTATTTTATGTTGTCCTTGGTGACATGAAAGTAACCGTATATACTTTTGTGTTGAGAGACAAATGTTTTGCGCGAAGATGTTTGAACGTTAATACATGGGTTGGGTACCCGGGACAGTAAATATATGTATATATATATATATATATATATATATATATATATATATATGTGATATGACTATGGGTTCGAAGTTATATTATGGGTTACGACTAGCATAGTCGGATAACTTTCATGTGGTAGAGCGCGGGGATAGGGTGTATGGGCACCCGGGTTAATTAAGACAAATTTTGTGCAGTTAAGCGCAGGTGTAGGGTGTATGGGCGCCCTGGCAAATTTTAAATGCATACTTGTGTAACATATGGTTAGAAGCGGATGGGATAGATATAACGGGCTTGGAGGCACATGACTAGAGAGTAATATACAAAACTTTGAACATTACGCTCATCTTAACTTCGAGGACGAAATTCCTTTGTAAGGGGGGAGTATGTAACACCCTGTATTTTTGTGCATTTAATATATGATTAATTCGGGAATTCTAAATTTACTTATGTGTTGTAATTTTAATTAAATTAATTATGACAATATATATTTAAATATTAATCGGGGAGTGATTGATTAATATTTAGGGAATTTTATTTACTAAGTGAACAGTAATAAGTTAATTACGTCATTTCGGGTATTAATGACGGGGTATACGCTTATCTCAGTCGGGAGTCGGTATAGACTAAATTGGGTGTGAGATAAGGATTTTTATAAATTAATTCGGACGCCAATTCTGAGTGCGCGATTGAGTCCGGATGGGTCGAGATAGTCAGAAAAGAGTACCCGGGGGTATTAATTAGGTCTTGGGGTATTTTTGAGCATAGTCGGGCCCACACGGGGTGGGTTGGGCCACTTTAATTAAGCCCATTAGGCTAAAAAGGGGATTGGTGTTTTTAAACCTAAACCTAAGAAAAGGAAAAGGAGCAGCCAACACAATTCTAACCTAGGGTTTGAGAGGGAGATTGGGGAACAACGATCAAAAGCCAAATTGGGGATTTTGGAGCAAAATCAAGGGGCTATGACAACGGATCAGACCCTACGAACGATTTCAGGCAAGTGGTTAACTATTTTTACTCCTAATGCGTGATATCCAATTCATATTTTAGTGATGTGTAAACTAAAATTCGTTTTTTTTTTTTTTTTTTTTGGAAAAGCATCCTTATATTATTAAATCAAATTAGAGAAAAAGCCTCCCCAGAGTGGCACTTACAAAATAAAAGAAAATTAACAACATTAAAATGAAGCTTTACAAGACCCATTGCGAATCTAAGAATCCAAAATTCTAACATAATGCGTACAAAAAGGGGGTTTTCTTAATGGAACCATTGAATGGAATTTAAGGAAAGAATTAGTTGTGATATATAATTCTAAGTATGATTATCTGGTTTGAATGAGAAAAATCAGAATATAAAAGGATGAAATTTAAATTTTAAATTGGGATTGTACCCTAGAAATTTTGTGTTCTTGAGTGGGTCAAGATTCATAGTGGTAATGATGTTAAAAGGTTTAGATGATATTTTTAGTTCATGAGTAATGATATAAGGTTATTAACATGCTGATTTGAGGTTGGTTTTTGAGGAAAAGAAACCTTAAAGCTCGTTAATGGTGGAAATTTTCGTGGGGAAGAAGAGCTGTCACGAAGGGATCAATCGATCGATCGGGGGCCATCGATCGATCGACGATGGGAAATTTTGGTCAGTTTGGCCAGGTTGTTTATAATGAGGATTTTATTTAAGTTTTAATTCCCTTAATTTTATTTGGTGAGAAATTTATATGGGACACATTTCCTTAACAATTATAGGGTGACATAATTGGGTTTAGGAGGGTGTGAACGGTATGTCAGGAGATGAACGAATTTGGAGAAATAATTCAATTATCAATATTGGGCCGACGAATGATATTCGGGTATTGTAATTGGGTGACACTACATTATTAAAGGAATTTAGGCGAAATATTTAATTATGGACCCAGTGGGTGAGTCCGGGTATGTTAATAATTATAGACAAATATAATTGGAAAAATTATAGAAATAAAGGTGTGACACAATGTAGGCAAAAATGTGGGTATGATATTATGAGATGTAAATTGGACCAAGTGAGCGAGTCCGGCTATGTTGGTTAAGTGACATTTAAGCACTAAATTAATTATTAAGAGAAAGTAATTAGTTTTGAGTCGGAACATAGACTCGGGAAATGTTGAGGTACGGGCCAAGTGAGAGAGTCCGGGGATAATGGTTGGGTGACACCAAGTTATTAAATTATTAATTGTGATAATTAATTTAATTAGAGTCGGATTGTAGACTCGGTTAGGATTAAATAAATAAATGTGATAATTAATTTAATTAGAGTCGGATTGTAGACTCAGGTAGGATTATATTAATAAATATGATAATTAATTTAATTAGAGTTGGATTGTAGACTCGGGTAGGATTAAATTAATAAATGTGATAATTAATTTAGTTAGAGTCGGATTATAGACTCGGGTAGGATTAAATTAATAAATGTGATAATTAATTTAATTAGAGCCGAATTATAGACTCAGGGAGGTATTAAATTAATAAGTGTGTTAATTAATTTAATTGGAGTCGGACCATAGACTCGGGGAAAATATTATATAAATTGAGGTATGAGTTAAATATATTAGAGTCGGACCATAGACTCGGAAAGACGATAATTTATTAAGTGAGAAAATTAATTACGTTGAGTCGGGCCACAGACTCAGGAAATTTTGGAAAGTGCACGGGATATTTAGTACACAGTAAAGCCAGGGTTTATAATATATATATATATACGTGTATACATTGTGTGTGATATTAAATTACAGGCAGTGTACAGGATTTTGAGTACACGGTAAAGCCGGGGTTTATATTGTATATACACGGTTCAGTGATAGTATATATATACGTGTTTATATTTAGTGTGATATTAAATACCAGTGACTAGATATTTATTCAATTTAAATACTCTAATGCTATCAAGGGAGGTTGCCCGATGTGGGTGAATCCCCTAGCTTGAGGAGTAGGGCGAGTATATCCCTAGGTCATAGCGTCTGGTATATATGGGTGAGGGATTTATCTCACTTTCAGGGAAGAAATATGACTGCCTCCACTACGATTATATTTTGGGTCATTTTGGTGAGCGATTCCAACTTGGGGAATTAGGTTTTGTGAGCACACCTAGTGAGCTAGCATTTTAGAGGAAATCATCCGGTGAGGGTATACCCGGAAGGATGGATACACATATGATATATGTGTGGATGTTATTAAGGTACGTATAATATCGTAGCAAATATTATATGTAGGAGATAATACAGTGTGTGATGTATTTACCTTATATAACTCAAGTTACAGTTATATGTTGTTAATTAATGAGAAATTAATTAAGTTAATCATTTGTGGAAATAATACAGAGTGTGACGTATTAAATTTCAATAACTTGTGTTACGGTTATATGATATTCATTAAGAAGGAATTAATTAAGTTAATCGTGAAATAACATATAATTCAGGAATCATTATACTCGGGTTAGAGTAGTATGGCAAGGGAAGGTTATACCAGGACTAGTTGGACGGGGTAGCACAACTAGGTGGGGTTAAGGTAACCGGTAGGTGTGCACAATAGTGGAGGGGTGAGAATGTCCACAAGGGAGTGCGACACTAACTTATATATGAAGCGCATTCATGCATTTTTAAATTACTGCAGTTAATTCACTTGGTAAATATTTTCAAAATGTTTTGGGTTCTAACCCTTGATGTAAAACTATTTTCAAAACCTTTTAGGTGTCCAGCCACAGGGTCGCCAGGATTGATATTCTGTTCCAGGGACACGGAGCTGCGGCATATGTGGATGCTAGCAGGAGTTTGGATTAGACGCATCATTTATTCATTCCTAGAGTAGGAATCTTATATCAGTTTCAGTTTTATTTAGGGCTTGTCGCCCAGACTTCTCGGTACAGTTTTCAGGCGTAATTTATTCAGGTGTTAAATATTTGTATTGGATTATTTCTTGGGTGGATGGTGATTTATTCGGCAAGTTGTGTAATTATGATTCAGTTTATTTTCATTCAGTTGTGTGAATGGTTTATATTTTAATTTCTCATGTACTGTTTTGGTTTAATTAAAAAGATGAAATTGGCACCAGCTTTTGGAATACTAGGTGGTTAGTAAGTCTTAAAAAGTTTTCGACAGTAATGCTAAGGATGATCCAACTGGGATTCCTGTTTTAATTTGGTATAGGACTGATCACTAGGTATTTTATTAGTCGGGGTGTCACAGGCTACGAATTTGATTTCCCAACTGACAGGGTCCACAAACCGTGGAAGTTGGCTTTCCAAGTGATGGTAAGCCACGTACTAGGTCCTCTTTTGCTAAACGAGTCAAATCTCTAACATTCACATGACCTAGAAGTTGGTTCTACAAATCCATAGGAGTGATCATGACGCTGTTGTAGACAAGTGAGGACGTGGGCTCAGTCCTATAGCAATTATCCTCTGTCCTCACCCCTCGCACTAAAAGTTTACTGTCTTAATTATAGACATTACACGCATCCCGGTAAAACTTTACGGCAAAGTCAGCGTTGCATAGCTGGCTAATGCTGAGAAGGTTTGCTTTCAAACTTTTGACATACAAAATATTCTCTAGCATAGGAAATCCTGGTAACTCTATTGTACCTCATCCTAAAATGCTAGACTTTCTCCCATCTCTAATGGTGACTCTACCATCCTTATAATCCTCAAGGTAGGTAAAAAATGAGGCATCACCTGTAATATGTCTGGAGCACCCACTAGCAAAATACCACTGTGAGGTATTATGTGCTTTGAGAGTGACATGAACAACAAGGGCTTTCTTATCTTTCTTAGGTACCCAAGAAGTGGTAACCTTTTGTTTACCCTTGTTGTTGTTGTTGTTGGTTTTGGTCGGGATGTGAGAAGCATTTACTGACGACAAAGGCATCCGTCGAAATTCCTCCATCAAACTCTGTGATGTGGAAGCTAAAAACTCAACACGCTCTCTCAGACTGACAAAATTATCAGTATGATGTGGTGGAGTAGTAGTACGTCGTGTCCGACCCAAACTATAGAAAAATTCCATGAGGTGGCCTTTTATTTTGCAATGCGTACAAAATAATACAGTCTTAGGCGGACCTTGGTTTGTTTTTGTTGGTCGAACCCTCCTTCGTGGTTTTTTACGATGGCGATATGAAGTTGTAGTAAACTTAGGAACTGGTCCAGGTGCAATTTGGGACGTGGAGGCACCATCATAACCTATTCCCTTCCAATCACCAAAACCCAAAACGGGGCCGAGGAGTATCTTTCCCATCTTCCCAGATCTATCCTCAATCTGTACCTTGACTTCTGGTGCTCTCTCAAGATCGTGAGTAAGCTGGGCTACAAGAGCTTCAAGTTTCCTTTGAGTCTCCAGGGAGGAATGGAGATCACTCGTAAAACTAGCCACTTGTTTAGTCAAGTCCTCTCTCTCTTTCTTAAAACAACTCTCTTTCTCCAAATAGTTTCTCTCTCTCTACACAACCTCTCTTTCTCAACACAGGCAGACTCTCTTTCTCTCAGGGTAGTGCAGGTGGAGGACTCTCTCTCTCTCTCTCGCTTATTCTAAATTTTCCTCTAGCGCGGTGATCCTAAGAACTAACGCTTTGTTACGCTTTTTGGTTTTAAATAACTCATTATATAACTCAGCGTAGGCACGTTGAAGATTACTCTCGCTCTCACTTGCATCATCCTCCCCCTCACTCACATCTCTCTCACTGTCGAGGTGCCCCTGTGAAGTAGAATCCTCTGAAACAACCTAAATCTTTGACTTACTTGAGTCTACATTATTTAGGCGTTTCAACTAATTTGGATATTGTGTCAAAACATATTTTTAGTTCGAGCCTTCTCCTTGGTACATCTTACGACGTTACTCGACGACTCAACATGCCTCGACTCTACAGAACGACATATTCGAGTAAAGGTATTCACGTATGTTGCACATTTGCACTTGACACATTAGACACACATGCATATTTCTTGATCTATGATTTTAATTGTGTGACTAATTAATTGTGAGCATAAATATTTTTCTAAAAATGAAATTATATTATTTTTGTTGAAAATATATTTTTAATAAAATTGATTATAAGTTTTGTTTAAAATGATTTTTGAAATTTATTGTTAAAAGTAATTTTTCGATTTGAAAAATAAATTTTCGAAATTTAAAAATAAAGTATGTGTTAAACAATTTTTTGTTTAAAGACCTTATTTTCGACCTTGCCGATTTCATTATATGTCTTTATATATGTATAAGTGTTGGCTTTTAAATCTTAGACTTGACTTGGGTTATATAATTTGTCTAGTAGTCGTACCTTACCTACTATGAGAAGTCTTTTCTTATAAGTTAAAAGTCTAGTTAAGCTCTCTACTATTTCGTCCTTTTGTGAACCTTAAACAACACCTTTTAGACTTTTTTCCATACCCATTTATTAAGTACAATACCTGTGTACGATTAGGAGCAGTCCTAGTCCTTGGACTCATCAAATCTTATGGCCACTAGTAGACCTGCTAGGGTTCGGCCATACCGCGTATATTACCTGCTAGTGTAATACTCACTAGCTGTGACTTTCGATCATACCGTATAGCTCCAGCTATAACCGAGTTATTTTGAGAGCTTTTATTTTTTTTAAACTTTTTCCCTTAGGACGATTTGACCCAATAGTACACAGTTTTCGTCCTTATTCTTTTTCTATTAGATTTTGCCATGACCTGCTATTACCTTAGGATTCAGTCTTATTCAAATAGGTTTCGGCACTAGACCCGCTAGTGATGCCTGTTAGAATTTGGAGTGTACCCATTTTATCCTAGCCTTAGGACTTGATTTAATCTTAGGTTTATTTTTTTTAAACCTTAGGAATTAGACCTGCTAAAGGACTATAGACTTTAGCGATTTGACCTGATTGAAACTTTCGGCAAGTTTCTTTATAGGTTTAAAACCTTACTTTCGTCCATACCCATTTAATTAGTTCTGCATTATTTTGTCCTTGGCCATAAGTTGTTAGGTTTATTTTTAAACCTTGTTTGCCCGAGTTTTTTAGTCTATAACTGTTGGAGCTTTTGGTATAGGTTTCTACTTGATTTGACCCGTTGTACCTGCTACCTGCTAGTGTCCGAGTTGTTCTAGCTGGACACCTTGTACCTGTAGCCTTTGGACGCCAATTGTTGGTAGTTTCGGTGGTGTCATTTCAACCGCAGTAAGTTTTGGCTAGTACCTACCTGTAGATTTTTTTTCTCTGAGATTTGACCGAAGCCATAATGACGACTTGATATAGATTTCCTTTCAACCTTATGTCTGCATTACCGATTGTATCGAGATTTACCCCTTATATCCTTGGGTTGTTTTGAAGTCTTGTGACGTCGTTTAGACCATTGTATTTTAGTAAGTTTATAACTGTGAGTTATATATTAGATCTCATTGGATGAGATTGAGTGTTCTGTTTGTATGCCACCTGTCACGATTATATCCGTTGAGAGTTTGTTACAACCAAAACCCTATGCTGCCTTGTTTGTTTCTTTAGTGCTTTTAGGTTCTTGAATTTTTTTTATAACCGACAGAGTTTGTGGCATCAGTTTAAGTTGTTAAGTTGTTAAAATCTGTTTTAACTCGAATTAATCACAACCCTAGATTAATATCTTTTAATCTGAACCCTTGATTTTAAAGTTTCTAGAATAATATTTTCTCACCTATATAAACTTCATTTGAGAGTTTAATTGTGTTAGCTATACAGATTATATTTTCTACAGTGAGAAACACAAGAGGGTTTAATATTTTTAGAGAAAAATATTGAGAATTAGAGAGAGATATCTAAGAGAGAAGAAAGTATTATTTTCACACATTGTGTTCATTATACTTCATCTTTATTCTGTTTTTTTTTAAATTCTCAATGATCTTACACATCATCTCATAACTTTAGAGATTGAAATATTGTGTCATTGTAGAGAGAATTTATGTCCTTTCATGCTGAAATAATTTTTTACAAAAACTAGAATTCCTTAGATTTTCAGATCCGAATTTTATTGAATATTTTTATGATCTAAATATTCTGATTTTGTCTTAGATGCTATATGTTGTTTAAATCAGGATTTCTCCGGATCTTGCATATTTATTGAAAATCTTTTTAAAAGATCTGTTTTCTCATATTTGTGAAATTATTTAAAAAACACTTTCCTCATAAAATTGAATGTTATATTTTTGAGAGATTGAGAACACATTTAAATGATTGAATAATCTTGTTGTGTGTTCATGATAAGTGTTGTATGTATTTCTTCTAAAGAATGTTTATAAGATTTTTGATTGAAAATTTATTTTGTAAGTTTTTGTAGAAAACTTAATTGGTCTTAATTGAAAATGATTTTTTCTTAAGTTTTTATAGAAAACTTAATTGCTTGATTACAAATATATTTTTGTTAAGTTTTTGAAGAAAACTTATATACTTGTGTTAAGAATTAAGTTCTTGCATTGTTGCATTTAGAACATATTCACTTACACGTTTTGCACAACTAGTATGTTGTTGAGATTAGTTTTTGACTGAGTTGGAATTTGCTAAATAAGAAGAACGGAGTTACGAAGTTGAGAGAACAACTACAACAATCAGAACTGCAGAGAAGTTAGAAGGATATGATACCAGAGGGTACATTCCTAAACTTGTATATGTCTGATTTGTGTGTTTAGTGTGTTATATAGCTTGTAACCGATAATTCTTTTTAGTGAAATTTTGTTTTACTCCGTAGAGGGAGTCGTGGATGTTTTCCCTAGTTTGGGTTTTTACCACGTTAAAAAAATCATACTTGTTATTCTTCTTATCCTCATCTTATTCTATGTATGATTTAGAATTAAATTGTTACATGATTTAATTACTTGAATTGGAATAATTCTTCATATGAGATATATTGTATTGTAACGTAATAAATCATATTGTTATTATTTTGACTTTTAATTAAATCAGATTTAATTGATTTTAATTTCCACATGTATTAAAACTTGATTAGTTAGATAATAAAGTTTTTCTTGATTTGATTAGATATATGTTATTAGAAAAACTTGCATGAAATCAAAGTATGTTTATGTGTGCGCATAGAGATTGTTTCATGGGCGAATCTCAAGAAATGTTTCTTTCCTCATCCTCGGGAGGGAAAATTTTTCATCCTCGTGGTCGTGAGGAGTACTAGAAGTTCTCACATGACTAGCCATGAATGCGGTGAATTTGCACTCATGCGGTGACTCGTCTCCAGAATCCAGCGACTCGACCTCACTATCGTCACTAAGGGTAGCATTAAGGACAGCTTTTCCCTTTTCTCTGTTCAGCCTAGTAGAACACTTAAAAGCTCTATGACCCCTACCGTCGCACTCATAGCATCTCTCACTCTCTTTCTTAGGAGGATCTTTAAAATCTTTTTCATATTTTTTTTCAAAATTATTTTTCTCAAACTTCCTTTTATCTTTGAAATTACCATATTTCTTGTATTTGATAATTTTCTTGAAATTTTTAGCAAACAGGGCCAAATCATCTAAATCAAAATCACATTCAGAATCAGACGTTTCTATCTCTCTTTTTCTTGATGACTCAAATCTCTTTCTTGCCGACCCCTCACTCTTTCTCTCCTGGGCATTAAGAGCAATTCCCTTATCTTTAGGCTTGACAGATTTAGGAAACATATCAATTTCATACATTTGCAAGTCTCTTAAAAGTTCCTCCAATTTTAGCGTATTTAAATCACCCATAGAATTTAGCATAGTGACTTTAGGGATAAAACGCTTAGGTAGAGATCTTAAATTTTTTTTAACAACTCTAGCATTAGGAATGTGTTCACCAAGATTAAAGCTAGTATTAACAATATCAGATAACCTTGCATAAAAATCATCAAAACATTCAGTTTCATGCATGGTGATGGTCTGAAATTGAGTTGTTAAATTTTGCAGTTTAGACTCTTTTACAACATTCGTTCCTTCATGGGTAAGTTGTAAAACATCCCATGCCTCTTTTGACGTGGTGCACGTCATTACCCGTCGAAACTCGTCAGGTGTGACGGATTCGAAAAAAAAACTTAAACCCTTTGAATTAAAAGATGACCATTTAATTCCTTATTCAGTCTATGCATTTACAGATTTTAAACTAGTCACGTTCTCAACAGTGATGGAGGGAGGTGTCCACCTTCTTTCAACCAAAATCCAGACTCTTTCATCAATAGACTTTAAAGAAGATTTCATGCGGACTTTTCAGTAAGCATAATTAGTCCCGTCAAAAATTGGCATTTTATTATATAATTATCCATTGAACACACTCTTTTTCAAAAACCAATTTTTTTCCAGAGAATTGATATCTTAGAAAAATTTTGCGGAAAATTACACGGTAAAATTGTGTAATTGGCTCTGATACCAATTTCAAAGAGTGCGCTTGCGTTAAAATTAAGAAATTATTTAATTAAATCTCAGTTTTTCAATTAAATCCTAAAACATGCATCTAGGTGTGATTGAAATCAATATGATCATGCAAGAATAATTAATCACACACAAAAAACACAAAAATGAGGAAAAATCCCCCAAAGGGGAAAAACTTTTTTATTTTTCAATATAATTTTGTCATGTATGGTTACACGAGTTACGATGAAAAATAAGTGGGACTTGAAAATACCTGCAGGCGTCGGTTCTGATGTCGTCGGTCGGAATCTCCCTCAAGAACTCTAGGTGAGCAGCAATGAAGAAGAAATACGGCTTATCCATGAGTATAAACAAAACCAAAGTTGTGTTCTTGGGTTTCAAAAGGATTCACAAAGTTATGGAAATGATGAGTGAATCAAAACATGAGTTTTGGGACCAAAAATTTGAAGACTTGAGCTAATAGAACTCTCGAAATCGTCTCTCTAAGTTTTGCAAAATAACTCCCCCGATGTTGGCTTTTATAAGGAAACCAAAAAGAATTGTAAGATTTTGGAACTCTTGCCAGCGTCAGGTACCCCGAAAGGGTTCGGGGGGTACCTCAAACCGGTTCACCCCCCGAACTGATTCACCCTTCAATTCGCGAAACTTCGCTGGTTTTGGGGCAAAAATCACAGAGCATTCTTCTAAGGATTTTCTCAAAATTTCTCTATTTTCAAAGGGCCATAACTTCTTCACCGTAGCTCGAATTGAGGTGCCATTTCTTCTAGTATCTTCGTGGTGTCGAGATATTCAACATTAAAATTGACCAAACCTTCGGAAGGTGACTGTAAAATTATCAAAATGCCCTTGAACTTTCCTATCTTGCCATCTTTCACTGTTTTGACTTCTCTCGCATACCACTTGCATAAAATCCATAAAATCATGGAACGTGAAGTCGTTGAGGCAGAAGTGGGACACATGATGGAGATGATGCATGCTTTATTCCCAGAATTCGGATAGAGGTCGTCGTGTGAGATCGTGAAGAGACATGCCTTTTGTAGCGGCGTGCGATATATACAAGTGTAAGATAACGGACATAAGAAATATGTCCTTACATTCATTATCCTCTACATGTGACAGTGATAGATGGCACAGCCTCAGTGGCTGAGAACATTCTCCATTTGGGAGATGTGTGGAGCAGTGCGCATGGGATGCAGGTCCAATGTGGATGAAACCGTTGCAACCGAATCGTTCCCTCATGTGAGGTAATATTTCATCATCCTCCACACGTGACACTGATAGATGGCACAGCCTCAGTGGCTGAGAACATTCCACACCTGCTTGGGGGTACGCTATACCCACCAAGTCCTATACATACACTTTACCTTCTCTATAAGAAAGGATACCATTATTCACAACCTTAGTAGAACTATGTCAAAATATATAGAGGAGAGAGAAAAGCTTGAGTGTTGTATTTACGGGACATTAGTGCCATATTATAGTGAAAACCACCATTCACACTGCACAGTGGATGTAGGCTCCAGTCGAACCACTTATATTTGGTATCATCGTCTTCTTTGCCTCATCTCCCTCTATCTATACATTTATATCTTGTACACACCATTGTTGTCTGGTTTGAGCTCACATACATCTTGACCTAGTGATACTATTTCTAGTATCATCATAGCATATCTAAAATCTATGGCATTTCTCATAAAGTGCAACAAGTTATGATAATATATTCTAAAAGTATAAAATTTTCAAAGTATATAAGAAATCAAAGAAAATTTAATTAATCTCACGAAGCACGTGCCATACTGCTAAACTAACAGCAAAATTATCAAATAAGATATTTTTATATACAAAAATATATCATGGAGTATATCATCTAGAAAGGCAAAACGTGCTTGTACCAAAAATCTTTTTGATTTTTTTGTTTTGAAAGATATGTATAACCATAAGGAGCACATAATACAAAATCAAAAGATATGCATGAAGCATATAATCCTAAACATGTTCCAACAAGCTCAAATCATCAAAAATACTCAAGGCAATTCTAAGATTATCAATTTAAAGGAAAACATGGTTAAGGTACAAGACCAGGTAAAATCCAAGGATAACAAACAAATGCAAAGAATATATATTCAAGGTATATTGGAGATACTTTTAATATGCATAAAGGCATAGCATACATGGATCAAATAACATATTAACTAGATGGGACACTCATAAACATATTTTTTTAATTCTAAAACAAAGTATTCTATAAAATGAAGTCTTTCGATTTATTTAAGAAATGAATCAAGAGAAAATCAAGAAGGCGAATGAATCACATATGATTTATCAATAATGATAAATATGAAACATAAACTCACATATGGAAAAAAAACTAAATAGCATAGACTAAATTATAAAAAGGTTAATTGGAAATAAGTCTATGACCAAAAAAGAAAATATCTTTTAGAGGTGGAAGGAACCAATTTCAAAATATTTTTAATTTCAACTTTAATTCCATAAGAAATATTATTCCTAACCCATATACGACTCAGAAGAGGAGACTTGGGTTCAAATGGGGTATTATATATATTTTCTTATTTTTGCCTCTCTTTTCTTTAGCCACGTGATAAAAAACGTTTTGACTATTTTAACACAAATTTGTCTTTCAACGGGTTTATGATAAAATTTCCTAGAATCCTATATTTTTTTACCCTTATTGTTCCCCACAAAAGTCTTACCACTTTTACCATGGTTTAAAGAGAAGTTTGGCTTGAGTAAAAAATAAATTTCTTCAAATGATCAACTTTGTAGCAACGTTCACATTTAAATGGTTTTAGGATAGTCATTTGGGTTTCAGAATTGGGAAAATCTTTTCAAATGTTGACCTTTCATTAACTTCTAATAATATAAAATTGTGTGACCTTTCTTATTGCAATCAGAACAAACAAGTTCTTTATAGTTCTTCTATGGTGAGGCGTATGATTTTTATTATCATTCCTATGATGGTAAAGTTTACATTTCTTTTTAAAATTATTTACAATATTTTCCTTTTTATCTTGAGTTTGCAAATGAAGTTTTTTAATGTTTGTTGTATCATTTTGAGAAGATGACTTTACAAAAACTGTCTCAATGGAAGCCGAAATATTAAACTTGTCAAAACCTAACGCTCTTTTATCAAATCCTTTTTAGGTTTGTACCAACATAATCTTCTTAAGTTTTTGCGAAGTTTTTGTAAGATTTACGTTCAGTTTCTTGACTAAGTTCAAATCATTTGGAAGACTTTCAACTTTGTTTTCCAAAACGACTTTGTACTCTTCAGACAAAAGATATCCGCTTTAATTTTTCTAAGAGATGTATACAATTATTTATCACCTCTTCAAAAATGATTAAATTTTAATCCTGTTGCGTTGAAGTAATTTTCTTGTATTTTAAGTAATCAATTTTTTTTAAAGGATCCTAAAAAGAAACATCAACCATTTTAATATTTTCAAAGAGGATAGGACCTTGAGCCTCCAAATGCACAAAAAATATTTTTTAACTTTTGAAAGTGTAACCTCATTACAAAAATCTAAATTTTATCTTTCGAGAGTTTGACCTTTTTATCTAAGAGCTACAGTTTCCTCTTTTAAACCTTTTGATGAATTAAAATCAATAATTGGAGGATCTTCCCTCAACAACTTAATATTCTCACACATGTGAGACAATTTGAAGTTAATCAATCATAAATGCTTTAAAGTGTAAAACATTGTTCCTCTTTTTATATTCTTTGAGTTTGGAGGAAAATGTGGTATTCTCTTTAAAAGTTTCAAAGAATCTTCATATAATTTTTCACATTTACGATAAAGAGTCAAAAACTCAAAATCATCACTACCATCCTCATAATATTCATACTCATTTATGGGTGAAGGATGTCAAGTAAAGTTTGACTGAGAATAAAGTCTGATAGAAAAAGCATCAGACACGCTCTTAGGCAAATCCTCCAAAATCTCAAACCTAAAAGCCATTGCTACATATATAAGATCTAACTCTATGTCATTAAACCTAATGAATTGAGGTTTAGATTTATACCAATATAAATAATATGTGTGTAAAGATTTACTACCAAAATTAACAAATGAAGGTAATATTTGTTTTAATCAAAACTCGAGCAAAACTTAATCCTAACGCCTAAGTGAAAAAATAGTGATTTACAAGTTGATTAATGTTAAAAGAATATGATAATGAAGCATATATTATAAATCAAAATGAGTAATTGTAAATCATTAACTTGAGATGAGGATTTATACAAGGGAAAAATCCTTGAGCAAAAAACCTCTTGCCAAATCGACGCCTTTCACTATATAGGTAAAGATTTAGAAAATGGGGAAATGAATTATAAACTTGAACCTCTTCTCGACTCAATAATACAAAACCTCCACAAAACACATTTTTCACATTCTATATAAAATAACTAACACAAATTTCTCTCTAAACACTCACCACATCGCAGGTCTCAACTTTCGTTAATAGTGCTGCATTTCAAATTTTCTTTAAAGTTGAAAAAATGTTTTGTATTCCAAAAGGAACAAGTGAAAAGCTACTATTTTCCGATCTAACTTCATAGGATGTTAGGGTCCTAAAGATTGAGGGAAGCTTAAAAAATGTCTGTATAATCAAAATAAACTCACAAAGTATTCTTGGGATATAAAAAACATTTAAAGTTTCTAGAGAACCAATTTTACCAAATTTTGTGTTCAAGTACTAGGAGAAGTAATCAAACTTAAAATAAATTTAAGCTATAATGGTAATAATAGATATATGAAAGATTCAAAGAGGGTTTTTTCTATTAAAAAATATGATTTCTTTAGCTTGAAAAAATAATAAAAACCTACAACCTTTTGAAACGTATTTTGTGAGGAAGAAGAATATGAATTAAATAGGAGTTTTAAACTTTTGGACACAAGATCTCAAACCCTTTAACTCATTTTAAACTGCACAAAATATGTTTTCGCCCCAACAAAATTTAATATATATGGATGAGGTAGAGAATCTTCATGTTTTACAATTTGCTTTTTTTTCCAGATCTGGTGATGTTGTTGCAGTGAGGTAATGTGTCGCTGGAGAAAAACTGCGGCTAAATGGGGTCATGGGAAACTCCATAAATTTTGTGATTAGACAAAAGTACTAATGACATACCTTCGCTACAATGAGGAAGAATTATACTATGATGAAGCCACAGTGAGACAAGTTGTGGCTTTTTCCAGAGACTTTGAACAAGATCTACCATCAAAGAGTTTTGTAAATATTTTGGTAAATAATCGAAGTATATATTTTCTCAACCAGAATACTCCTACTTAAAATACACATTTAAGGAAGCAATTTTTATGGACATAGATTTTCTATAAGAAAATAATATTGCATAGTATATTTGTTCATATTGTCCAAACTAACTCACACATAAGTTTTAACACATTTTCCATTTTAAGAAAATATTAATTTTAAGTAATGTTAAAACAAGGTTGGTAAACTAATTCATTATAAGTCCTTTACCTTTACCCTTAAATGACAATCTGATTGGTCAGGAATGAGGTAGCTTTTCAGATAATGATGAAAAGGTATGGTCTTGGACTCTTGAACATGAAGATTTTAGGGACAACTTAGACTATGACTCAAATATTCTTTGGAATGAGATAAGATAATATAATACTATGGATCTTTTGAGCATACTTGTGCTCTTACAAATCTGACACAGTGGTGCCTCATTAGTAAAAGATAGACATATAGAGGCAGCTGAGAATGATTTATTTCACCGATGTGTAGAAGCAGATGTTAGCTAATTTTAAGTTCACAAGTGACACTTTGTAGTGGTGGGAGAGTGTGACCAAACCTTAGGATAAGGATAATCTAAATTATAAGGTCTTTATGGTAAATTTCATCGAGAAATATTTTCCCTATGCTATTAGGAGCTCAAAGAACAAATATTTTATTCACATGGAGAATGGTTCATACACTATTACTGAGTTTGAGAAGGAGTTCACCAACTTGTCTACGTTTTCACTAGAGGGGGTGAACATGAAAGATAAAAGGAAGAATTTTTTCATTAACTATTTGTCTTGGTCTATCAAACAAGTAGTCATGGGAAACATAACATACACCACTTATGCTCAAGTGGTGGATTTGGAACCAATGCTTTGGAAATAGAAAGTGAATTATGAGAAGAAGTGGAGAGAGAAATGAGTCGAGTGGTTTGGATGGGACCAAGATAGTTGGAGAGCATAACGGTCGTAATGACCATTAACGTTCGCCTCCATGGAAGAAGACTCGAGTGGAGGAATATTAGTAGACTGTTCGTGAGGATAATGGAGTCCCGCATGTTCCAAAAGGTCGGGGATATGGAAATAAAGGATAGCATGAGATGGTCGGTAGCTTGGGACTTTTAGCGGCGCGTTCTAATCATGAAGGGAGATAGGACATAGGTCTACAATGTGTCTTATGTCTTAGGGCCAATAGGGCCAAAGATTTGAAGTACAAAGGACATATGGTGTTATTTCACCACTAGCAGCATAGGTGGTGCAACATCAAGAGGAGTCGAGACATTGCTTGTAGGGTAGTGTGTGTGTGTGTATATATAAAATAAGGAGTAGAATTTTTACACTATTCCATAAGTTGATAACTTAATTAGAGGTTAGGATGAAGCCACCTAAGTAAATATCCAATGTTTGAGATTAAAATACCCATATTACCATCTTTGCCCCTTAAATATTTGGTTTCCCACCTTTTTTAACCCTTCATTTCCTTTTCCTCTCTTACCCAAAATTCAAATGCATGGGTAAAATAGGAAATTACTACTTTGAAACCTTTTTACACTAACAGATTACACTATACTCTCTCTCTCTCTCTCTATCAAATGAACAACTCTTACTCTCTCCCACCTAACGTCAGTTCCTCACCAAACCCACCACGCAGAAGGTCTCACTCTCGATCTTCACCCCAACAGTTTTTTTATGATCTTAGTCCCAGGAATACCTTCTATTTTTCTCTTTATTTAGTTTGAACTTAATTAGGTCTCTCAACTTTTTTTCCATGGTTTGAAATTATTTTCGTGTTTGTCATTTAGAAAAAAATGATTTTGGGGGATCAAATGGTTTTCTGGGATAATTTGATTTCTAGGTACTAATCTGGGATAATTTTATAGGTACTAATTTCTTAAGAAGGTGTTTTGTATTTTGGATTTGGATCATTTTCAGGTAATATATCTCTTAAACTTTTTCTAGGGTTTGAAATTGTTTTCGTTTTCATCATTTGGTAAAAAATTATTTTGGGGGATCAAATGGTTTTATGGGATAATTTGATTTGTAGGTACTAATATGGGATTTGGTATTCATATATATATATACACACAACATCATGTACTCATGTTTAGATCTCACTCTATTTGATTTTTTCTCTTTTTGTGGTGTAAATCATAGCTTTTTTGTCATAAATCTCTTCTCTATTGATTTTTAGGGTTTGTTTTGTTGCTTTTAATTGGTTGGTTTGTGGTTTTTGTGTCCGGTTTGGGGTTTTTCTTTAAGAACGATTTTGTTTGATTGGCTTGGGGTTTGTATTGGTTTAAAAATGGTTGTGTAGAAAATGTCTGATTTGTATTGACATTTCTAAATATGTTGGTTTTGTATATACTCTGTGTGGGTAGGATTTTTTTTTTCTTCTGAAAATGTTCGAAAATGGTTATGTATATGGTTTGTAAAATGTCTGATATGGGTTTTTATTTTGTTTGTACCTCAGTGACAATCTATTTGTTGATAAATGGTTCTGATTACAACTTTGTTTTTTCAGATTTATGAAAATTATATGTTGTTTGGTATCCTTCAACATACTCTCTTTTATTCATTATATCATATAAGAGTGATGTCGTATTCATGTTTCTCAGATGCATCATAAGCCCAACTTCTTTTTACCTCATTGTTCTATGGGTATGTTGTTTGGATTTGTAAAGTAGTTGACAATTATGATTTACGGGGCTTATATTCGATGGGTATTATCTTTGTCTTTGTAAGGAATTTGATTTTTCAACTAAGATTTTGCTTCCATCAACAATTTGTAAATTGACCTTACTTTGTTGATATTTCAATTTGGTCTATCTAATTTTCATTCTTTTTGTTTCTTCAAGGATTCAATTTATTATTTATGTAATGCTAATTATAGTACATGATTTTAGTGGTACAGAGTTCACATTATAGTGTCATATCATATCTCCATATTCTATATTAGCCTTGTAGTTACTTATTTTCTCTATTAACTATGTACTTATATCATTCGACCTCTGGTGATTACATAATATATGGTTATGCATATATTACTGACTTAAGATCTATGGTTAGTACTGGTAGATTCCTTTCCCAAGTTTATTAATTTTGTGTTGTTTGAACATAATTTCCTCATTACCACCTCTTTCTTAATTTTGTAGCTAACATAAATATGAGGTACAAATCCTTTGGCATCTAATCATGGGATTGTCTAAGCATGGGAAGAACTGGTATCGACCAATCATCAAATCCTTTGGCATTAGGAGGTACAAATCTCTCCCATGTTTATAGATGCCTAAGGTTCTTTTTTTTCAACTTTGAGGGTAAACTCTTTTAGAAAATAATCATTTGTGGGTTATATCTAATTAGTTGCATTTATCTATTTGAATTTGATTGCTTAGATAGCTCTTTATTATTGATTTGAATATTGGTGTTTATATATCTTAGACGTGATACTCTATCACACACCTTTGTCTCAATGTTACCAAATATCATAGTTAGTAAAACTTAATTCTCTTTTCCCCTTTCATTGGCATATAATTTAAGCTTTAGGGAAAATTGAAAGATTGTAAAGATTTATACCCCCTAAACCAAATGATGAATCACTCGACCTCTCTTAACAGGGTCAATACATTCTTTGGAATTTAAAGGTACTTAGTAGTTTGTGTTGTATTCTGTGTTAATATTGGTTATTAGAGGTTAGGTATCGAGTTGAGTTTTATTTTTTATTGGAGGCACAATTGAAATTGATGTGAGTTTATTATCGTAGATCCACGGACGTTTGATTGTGTTAAAGTTTGAGTACATTTGGGGTTGGGGGTTTTGTCAACTGTGAGTACAAAAGTTAGTTCTACATTATTTGAAGTTTGGATGAATTTAATGTATGTTTTTGGTTCAAAACTTGAATATGATTTAATATGTTTTGGATATTTGGTATGAATTTAATGTATGTTTGAATGACTTGAAATGGGTAATACTATATTTGTTATGATTTAAGGCAGTGGTGCTGAGTCGATTTCATTCATTTTTTTTGCCTATATTAAGCAAATTATGTTCACTCATTTCATAAGGAATTCTCATATGTTGACATGATTGATTAATAACCGCAGGTGGAGTTAGTAGTGATAACTAAAGATGTGGGGGTTAAACAATTGGTGGACATTGCTCCAATTTTTATACTTTTGAGATTTGAATTTTTGGTACTTTGATGATTAATTCATCCTTTTGCACCTTCAATTTTCTCTCCATCCATTCAAGTATGCATGAAAGGTAAAAATAATGCTCGAAAATGTTCTCTCGATTAGTGAGAAGCTAATGAGACAATTATCGGGTTCTCAATGACATGGGGTATTTTATTGGGGATGACAAATATATTTGTGAAAGTTATTAGGTATTTTATTATAGATTACAAATTATTGTCAGGGTGGAAGGATCGTCAGTGGGGCTACAAGTGTGGCAAGCAAAGTATTAGGAACGTTTATTGTCCATGTGATGCTGGAATTGAGGCTCATGCAGCTGCTGCAAATCTCATGAAGTCTATTGAAGAAGTGGTTGTGCCAACTGTGCAGAAACAACTTGCTACATGGGGAATTGATGTGCCAGATGATTTGGTTCTCGGCCAAGAAAAATTGATTGAAGCACTAAATAAGTAGGATCAAATGAGGAGAGTAGAAAAAGATGAAAGGAAGCGTAAATACAATGTCAAGTTGAAGGAAGAGGTTAGTCATGAGGACATGATGAAAAAGATTCATCACGATGATGCAATGAAGGTATTCTTAATTAAATTAATACTTGGAGTTTTGCTCAGTTTTTATATTCACTCTTTTTCTATTTGAGTTTGGAATTTTTTTAGAGATTTTGTATCAATTTTTCTGATGCCCGACTTACAGATCTGGAACTTTATAGTGCGCCTGGTTTTCTAACTTTTCTGGATCCCAACTCACAGAATGATTCGCAGGTTCGTTTCCCTTTTTTTCGGTGAAATACCGTGTTTTAAAGTGAAACTAAAATTGAATTTTGATGAAGTGTGAAAGTTGGAAAAAAAATGAGTTGGGACTAGTTTATCGCAAGTATTTGGCCTCATCGACCAATAAAAGGGAAATAAATGAAAAAGGCTTAAAAGTGGATAACAAAGGAAAAATGGTTCAGATGATATATTAGTTATAAGACACTCAGCGGGAAATTTGAGGAGGCTACGGATCCCTAGGGTGCGACTCAATGCTTAGACCCAAGACCACTAATCAAGAGCATATTATTGAATTTGTGGTAGTCAGTGTAAGGCCGTAAACACGCATGGGATTGGTACTCCATTAAGAATGTAAAAACTATCATTCTTTCCTTTAGAAGGTCAACTCGTAGAGGTAGTGGATGCACATTTGGTAACACCAACGAGTTCAAATGACAAAGGTAGTATGAAAACTAGCTGACTCACTCTCTCAGCAGAACCAGGCCGATGATGGTTGTTCAGTTGAGCGCAGCATGTCTGCATTATTCTGAAAGAAATTAGGAAACTCAACCCCCCAGCATTCAGCAGTACAATAGAGCACGAAGGGGATGATGAGTGGTTGGAGCGCGTGACCCGTATCTTTGAGGTCCATAAGGTATCTCCTATTTATAGGTTCAGAGTTTTATTATTTTAATTCACATATCAGGAGTCATTTGGGAAGATTTTTGGACAGTATTTATGGATCGCTACTTTTTAGAAGCTTACCGTAACGAGGAGATGGACTAGTTGCGTAAATTATTCCAAGGAAATATGTTCGTGGGAGAATATGATATAAATTTTTAAATTTTGTTGGATTATGACCAACATGTGGGAAAGGACCCGTTTATTCGAAAAGGGTCTCAACCCGTCCATTTGGAGGGTTAGGATATTCGTTGATTCAGATAAATAGTTAATAAATCCATGAGGGTAGATTTGGATTACCTGGAAGAGAGGATTATCAAAGAAAAGTAAAGGGGGTCCAACAATGAACAGGCACTGGAGGCAAGAAACATGGGGACGGTGGTTCTGATGGATTCTTTTCAAAGTTAAAGGCGACAACGAACATTGATTCCTACCAAAATTTGGGTGAGGGGTCATCTCATCCAGGAAAAAGGTGTTTCATGTGTGGGGAACAAAATCATTTAAAATATTGATTAACCCAAAAGACGTAGTAGTCCTTAACCCAACAACTTGGGTTCTATATTTCCAACACTCGCCCACTAGTTTCAATAGTAGGGCTGTGTTTTTTTCCGATCATTTCGATTTTTTCGATATTCGATCCGATATTTTTCGATTTTGGAACGTATATAAGGTTTTCGATATCCGATTTTTCGATTTCCGATTTTTCCGAAAAAAATCGGATCGAAAATTGGAAATAGTTCTGAATTTCCAAATTTCCGATTTTTCCGATCCGATTTTTCCGAAACTATGCCGATCCGATTTTTCCGAATTATTTCCGATTTTTTTCTGAAATATTTTTCGATTTCCAATTTTTCTAATTTTTTCAAACATTTTCGTGTGTCCCACATTGACTAGGAGAGGAAGAGAGACCCAAAAAAGTCTTCTATAAAAGGAGAATATCCCTCTATCCTCTACACAAATGAAAAAAATGATTAAATTCTTACATATTTACATGTTGGGTTAAATCTTTTTTTCGATTTCTTCAAAATGAGAGTTTCGAGTAATCAAAAATCCTATATTAATTTTTTTAAAATTTTGGAATTTCCAAAATTTCTGAATTTTTAGTATATGTTTTGAATTTCCAAATTTTTTCGATTTTCCGATTTTTCCGAATTCGGAAACTTTTTTGATTTTCCAAAAAAATTGGATAGGAAATTGGAACAAATATTTTATTTCCGAAAAAATTGGAATTTTTTCCGAAAAGTCATTTTTCGATCCGATCCGGCTGAAAGACAGCCCTACTCAATAGTATAGTTGGTTTGAGAAAGGAAGGATCACTATTAATAGTTGACGAACCAACCAGGGTTATAGTTGAAAATGTCAGTAGAACTAGTAGGGAGGCCAGAGTAGTAGGTTCACACAAGGGCTTGCTTAGACAAATTATCAGTCTACAGTTAAGCCAGGTGCCACTGTGATGGAAGGCATGGGTTTAATTTGCCATACGTGTGATTGATCTTTATTTTATTCTGGTGCATCACATTCTTTTATATCCAGTGCCTTACCTTATAGCTTGGGTCTTAAGTTTGATTGTTTATATCCCACTATTTGTACTGGACTTCCGGTTGGCGAAAGTATTTCCTTAAAACCCATTTGTCGTGCTTATGTCATCATTGCAGGATATTATATGCTTAAGTATGAATTGATTGTAAAGATTATGGAAGGTTTTTAGCTAATCTCAAGGATGGATTAGCTGTCATTTTTAGCTCCATAATCGACTGCTATTGGCACAGTGTTTTGGTCTTATTTCCAGAAGGACTTAGCTATAGGTTCAACAATGAATAGCTCACAGACCGTCCTTGCAAATACACTAAAACCAAGGAGAAACGATTTTTTTAGGAGTCTTTCAAGCCTTATTGTGCATCTTGGTCCCAAATGTATGGTCCCTGCTCATCCGATCGTACGGGACTTCCTAGACGTGTTTTGGAGGAGCTTCTAGAATTACCTTTAATAGGAGATAGATTTTGCAATTAAGGTAAACATGGGTGTCTCACCTATTTCCATTCATCCAAATCATTTAGCTTCATCTGAGTTAAACTAACTTAAGATATAGTTAGAGTATTTGTCATTAAAGGGTTTTATCAGTCCAAGTGTATCACCATGGGTCTCACTAGTCCTTTTTGCTAAGAAAAAGGACAATTACCTCCGTCTTTGTATTGATTATAAGAAGTTAATGGTTCACAAGAAGAATTACTTGATGCAAGACCTATAGCTTGGAGAACTTCTATTTGCCCTTAATATTTGGATATATTACCTATATTGGGAATGGTTCGAGGTGTACTCGGATCACAAGAGACTTCAATATATTTTCACTTAGACAGATCTAAATATTTGGCAGAGGCGATGGATACAACTCATGGAAGATTATGACTTTGGTGGTCACCATTACCACCCAAGTAAGACCAATGTTATAGCCGATTCATTGGACATGAATACTGGAGTATCTTTGGTAGCAATGAAATGCTACCGCCATCAAATACTACAGGACCTTTAGAGATATGAATTAAGGGTTAAGCAGGGAAAGCATCACGCCAAAATCTAATGGATGGCGGTAAGGCCAGTAATACAATAAAAATACTTAATTTTTAAAACTTCAAAAAATATTTTGGTAAAATTAAGAAATCATGTCTGGTCAGTGTGACACCCCATCTAATTAAATATTGAATGATCAAGCCTTTATCAAATGAAAACAGGTTTCTCATATGGTTAATTCTTAGCATCATTGTCGAAAACCAAATTAATTACTAACCACCTAATAGTTAATTAAATCGTTGCCAAATTTTATCTTACAATGAAAAGGATAAATAAATAGTTTAAAAAACTAAACCAGCATTCACAATAAGCTAGAGACCAAACCATCATAATATGCAAATGAATCAAAATAATGTTGAATAAACCATCAGCAAAAAATAACCAAACCAAGTAATAATCCAAAACCAACTGCAAAGTAAATCAAATACAAGACTGAAACTGCAATACTGACAACAGGTCCATATACGAGATACAAAAATGAGATCATATTCTAGATCTGGATGGAGGAATCATCTACTCAAATACTGTTAGCATCCACAGTACTATAGCTCCTAGTCCATGGAATGAAATCATCAACTATGGCGCCCCTGTGACTGGACACCTAAAAGGTTTTGAAAATATTTTATAGCAATAATTTGTAATTAAAACATTTTGAAAATATTTAACAAGTAATTTATCGCAATTAAAAATCGATTATTGATTACCCATGTTAGGTTAATGCACACTCTCTTGAGTTTCCTTACCTCTCATCTAATGTGCACGCTTAATCTTCTATACGTATCCCACCTAGCAATACTACCCAAGCTATCTCAACTCAAGTATATAATCGATCTTACCAATAATCAAATCTCCCGTATTGCCCATAAAGCACGCTACGTTATTGATTTCTCATATAACATTCACATATGTTATGTTTAATCATTATAATCAAGTCTCACTACTTAATTCATATAGCATTTCACATCTGTTATTTTTCAACTTCCATAATTAAGTTTCACTACTTAATTTACCATAGACATTCCCAATCTATTTATAATCTCGTAATTAATTTTCTGTCTGCTTAATTTACCATTTAGATGTATATCTATAAATATATCATCTACAAGTGTAATATCGAACATAAGTATAGTATCAAGAGGTATATATTTCACACATAATATATAGTATAAGGATTATTGGTTCGAAATTGCCATCGACCCCAATTACCCTATCACTTACATTGGTCCGGAACTTACTCGACCCCATGTAAATTCCATGCATATGTACATCGACCCTAATATTATTCATCTTTGAATTGGTCCGAAAAATCATCGACCCCAAATGGAGCTTTCATGTATTGGTCCGAAAAATCATCAACCCCAATACAGAATTAAGTACACTTTATATATATATATATATATATATATATATATATTGCACACAATATATACTATAAATACATACTATATAATCACCTCCCTATATCGCATTTATTGGCTCGGAATCATACCTCGAGCACCAATATTTATTTAGTATACTATAGCTATTTACACAACCCGATAATACATATTAGTACGTAGTATATATCTCTCGCATACTCTTCGTACTATTTACTTTATGATTCATCTCATTATCGTATATAAAGGAGTGTTCACACAACTCTAAGGGTCCTATTTAGCCCTATACCAATTCCAGTAGTTAAGCCTAACTTACCCTACTAGTCTATACATCAATTCATTTGATTCCCATAACTCTTTATCCGTCTCTCAGATTCATTACGACATATTTCATCCCGAATTAATTCTCGTCTTAATTTTCTCAATAAGACTAGTTTATATTTCTATCATAGGCCTACTATAAATAATAAGTCTCCCATTATTATTTTCACAAGGTCTTAAAGTTTGTGCACCAACTCTATTTAGGAATACTAGGCAAAAGAGGAAAATTTCACATTTTCAGGATACCGAACCGATCCAGCATTCCCAGGACCAAACCATTTCATTGTTCTGTTAAGGCCGAACCGAACCCTTATGGGCTAGACCGGTTCATTTTTGTTTGCAATTTATCCTCCTAGTTATCATATGCGTTTTTTCACCATTTTCTTCCATGATCCTTTGCTAACATTTATATCAACAATACCAACCATTTTCTCCATATCTTAGGATGGTTTCTAACATTTCAAACACGTTAAGACTTTACTGGAATCAATCAACAATGAATCAATCCTCAAAACTCTTTCACAATTATAGTTTTGTGTTTTTCTCTTTCATTCAATCTAGAACCCAGATTTAAATCCGTAGGGACAATCATAACTGTTTTGATTTTTTTTCATCCTCTACAGGTGTAAATACAAACAACATGTAATTATTCCCAAACATGTAATCAATTCATACTTTTCATTCAAGATTTTTCAATAAAATCAATTTATTCATGAAATTTATACACATTGGTATTAAAACATCAAATTAATTTGCAATAAACACTTGATTCTAGGTTTGTAGGGTCTGATTTCATGGATTAAAAGTTAGGTTGATTGTTTTTTTTCTCCAATCTTCCTTCCCAAGTGTTCGTGGTGCAATAATTCCTTTAATCTCCCAAGAACCCCCTTAAGCTCCAAGTTTGGTCTCCAATGGCTTCTATGTGTTTTCTAACCTCTAAACCCTAGCCCCTAGTCCTTATAAGTTGATCTAGAGTTGTAAAATTCGTGGGTATCTAAACCCCATAATTAAAATGACCAAAATGCCCTCATACAGTCCCGATTTAGCCCAAAATTGACACTTGACTAATTTGACATCCTCGAGTATACTATTTTGACTAATTCGACCCTTTTGGACTCAACTGTGACCTCGAAATTATCATTTGAGTCGCTCTAAATAAATATCTCATCCCAACTCCAAATTAGTCTACACGTGACTCCCGGTGAGATAAAATAAAATACACACATATTACTCGATATGTCGTATGACCATAATTATCAATTATTTACTAATCGTACTTAGAAAATTTCATAATGCAATATTATTTAGTATCTATCTCTCGATTAATATTTAATAGTCACAATTATCATTTAGTCACATTAAACTACTTCACTCCCGTTATTTAATTGAAACATATTT
Source organism: Sambucus nigra (assembly GCA_949130495.1). Taxonomy (NCBI): domain Eukaryota; kingdom Viridiplantae; phylum Streptophyta; class Magnoliopsida; order Dipsacales; family Adoxaceae; genus Sambucus; species Sambucus nigra. The sequence goes on along the minus strand of OX422207.1, from coordinate 341,218,200 downwards.
TTCCAATTAATTCCTCAAATTAATTAAAAAAAACACAAAAATACGGGGTATTACAGTCACGCGAACTAGATAAAGACTTATCGGTCAATAAGGATAATGATGTGAGATTTTGATAAAGGTTTTTAGTTCTAGGTATTGAGGAACTCAGGGAAGAAGTCATGGAAGAAATGCATTAGACTCATTTCAGTATCCTTCTAGATAGTTTAGATATGCACATGGATTTATGCAGAGACTAATGGTGGACGAGAATGAAAAGTATATCGTGCCTTTTGTGTTAAAGTTACACACTTTCTCGCAAGTAAAGGTTGAGCACCAGAATCCAACAAGGTTGCTGTAATAACTTTTGGTGTCTCAGTCGACGTGGGAGAACTTTATGATGGACTTCATCATAGATTTGCTTAGGACTCAGGAAGGGCACAATGTTGTGATGGTTGTGGTTGATCAACTCACTTAATGACCGTACTTCATTCTGATCAAGATCATAGATATTTTGATCAAGTTAGAGAAACTCTACATCGCGAAATCATAAGATTGCATGGCGCACCTTAATCCATTGTTTAAGATAGGAATACGAGACTTGTGTCCATCTTTTGGAAGATATTATAGTAGGATTTGGGAACAAATATGAATCTAAGTACATCCTATCATTCATGGATGGATAGATAGTCTGAGAATACTATTCAGATACTCAAATATATGTTACGGGCATGTTCTCTATACATCTAGGCTAGTTGGTATGATCATCTACTATTATCAAAGTTTACCTACAAGAACAGGTATCAGGCTAGTATTGGGATGACACCTTTTGAATATTTGTACAAGAGACCTTTTTGTTGACCAGTTTTTTGGGTGACGGTTGGCGAGGAGCACATATCGAGGTTAGAAATGATTGAGGAGGCCACTAATAAGATTAAACTCATTCGATCTAGACTTGAAATAACTCAAATTTTTCAGAAGAAGTACATAAATACACGTAATTTTGATTTGGACTTCAGTGTGGGTGATTATATATTTCTTAAGATCAAAGCTATAAGGTATTATGCAATTTGGGAAGTAGGAAAAATCGAAACCTAGGTACACATGACCATTTGAGATTTTGGATCGGATTGGTTTAGTGTCGTACCCTTTGGCCCTAACGCCCGAGTTAGATAATGTTCATAATGTTCTCGACATGTCGATGTTACGAAAGTATATTTTGAATCCCTATCATCTAATCGATTGGGTTCAGATAGACCTCCAAGATGATGTTTCCTACGAGATTAAATAGTTGGTAATAATATATCACCATCAAAAGGTGATTCTCCATATCAAGGTTGTTTGGGATAGAAATGGCATTGAGGGAATGACTTAGGAATTTAAATATACGATGAGAAGGCTCCATCCTAAATTTTTCAATTAATTATGTTTAGTGTTTTGATTTCAGAGACGAAAGTTCACAAGGCGAAAAGGTTATAACACCCAGTTTTGTTAAATTACTATCAGTGTAATATTCCAGTCATGAGTAATTTGTAAATTAGAAGGCCTTGGATTTATGAAGGAATTTATGGGATTAAATTTAAAGAGTTGTCTTTAATTAAATAAGGTCATAAATGAAAAGTACAAAAAGAGGAAATTAAAAAGATAAAGGAATTAAAAATTTGAATGTCGGACCGATCCGAAATGATTCTGGATCAATCTGGATGACCTGACAAAAACATATTATTTAATTTCTAGTTGTTGAGGTGTGTAATTTTATGTTGTTAATGTTAATATTTCCTATGAGTATGGATGACATTTTCTATAGCCTTTGACTACTATAGGCATGGGGGAAGACTTCCCAAAGACTAGGGGATATGTTGGATGTAAATAAGACTACCGACCCCACCTTCACAATTTTTGCTGAGCCAAGAATCTACTAAAATACAAATGTGGGGAAACATTTCTCTCATGCATTATTACTTATCTATAGGCTATTTTCTCTTCTATGTATTCCATACGAGCCAGAACATATTTTCATCCCTCATTTTCCACTGTTTAGGAGTGTTGTAAAGGAGTGTTATTTGGTCTAGAATAGGGTTTTAGAATATTTTTTTTTAGAATGCTTGGAAATTATTGGGTTATCTTATTCTACCTCTTCATCAAAATTTACCTTCTTCAAGATGTAGGGGTTTCAATACGTTGTTTTCAAGTTTATAGACAAAGTATGTTAGATATACATTTATACGAATTATTCACATGCTTATTATCATTATATATGATCATATGATGAAGAATATGTGATAAAAATTGATGAAAGATAGAGATTGAAAGGAGATTAAATTTTAGAATGTTTGAGAAAACTATTTCTTAAATAAATTATGATAAATATGTTATTTCATGATAAATGATATATTGAACTTATTAAAGAAATAGTAGGATGCATTTGTGGATTTTATGGGCATAAAACATTACTTTCGAGAACATAAACTTTTATAGAAATAAGAAATGGGTTAAATAAGGATTTGAACATGAAATGATAAATGATAAAATCTCATAATACTATTCATAGAAAATGGTACAAAGATATGTAAAGAAAGTCCATAAAGTTGGGAAATAAGGGACTAAATGAAGTAATGAAATGTTTGGGGTGAAAATAGGAAATGGTGTAACGTCAACACTTAAAATAATAAGAAATTCAGGTACTAAGTGCAAACTTATTAAGTTGAAAGATAAGTCTTGAAATGGCAAAAGGTAATGGTAAATATATATTTTTATGTCTTAGCTAGGAATTTCCAATAATAAACTATAACAAATATAGAAGAAAATAGTCTGAGTTTGAGAGAGATGATGGATAGGGAATGAGCCAAGAGATTAAAATGGTTCAGCCCAATAAGTTGCCTACATCAACAAGTGTGGTATTATTTTGTAGTGGAAGTGGGTACAAGCTCTCAAATGTCTCTCTGGAGTTTTGTGTAGTCCATTTTATTCATGTCCAAACAATAGGATATGGTGTGTTATTTATCATAGGAGTAGAAAGAAGAAGAGGTGGAATACCTTTATAAGTCAGGCAGTTATACCTTTTTATAATCTCAATGACAACTAATGATTAGTTAATCATAAAGAGTTAGGATGTTCAACCTATAGAAAAACTATATGTATTCCTAAGTGTATCTCACATGTATGCCTTGATTATCTGACTTGCTGATGGTCTGCCATACTGCCAATCACGAGTGAATACTGAGCCAAACAAGATAAATATTTGCCCACAACGTACAAGTAAGTATTAAATGATGATAGGTTCCACAATTTCATTATTCCAGGTCATACATCAATTTTATTGTACAACATAAGCCATCAATACTTCATTCCTGACTGGAGCGGGCAGTGGTTAATGGAGTGAAGGGATGGAGCACTAATCATTAACTATTGGTAGGTTTCATAGCAACTTGGTTGTAAGCCTTCAGATATGGTTTTTTAGGTTGAGATGCATGGTCCATAGATGATTTCTAATAGTTTTCATTTCTAGGGAATTGATTTTATTTTTCAAGGAAGTGGAAATTTTATAAATAAGAGCAAGAATTGTGAAACGTACGAATGTACATCAATAATAAATCTTGTTGGGTAATAGACCAAGGTCAAAATGAAACGACGTGTACTTTTAATCATACCAACTATGTGCAACTATAGAGACGTCAGTGAGCCCCACCAATAACTCGATTTTCTCCAAGTCTTTTCTTTTATTTATGAGTGATATGTTCTTTCATGAGAGTTGTTTTCCTCCCCTTTCGCTATAATAAATTCTTTTTCATTGTATTTATTTTGTAATTATCTCCTTAAGACATGTTTTATGCATTAGATAAGAGTTAGTTAGAGACTTTTAGATCCACTCATAAAATCCTTCCGTAGGTGAAAACCGAGTTATTAGTGGGGCCTTGTGACCTATGTGCTTTAGCGAAGGGTGGTTGGTTACCCATAATCGTTATCATTGAATGTGAGGTCACGTTTCCACCTGTTCATTTATTTCTAAAATTTTACCAACACTTTGATGTCGTTGCTTCCCAAGTTGCCCCAATTACTTGAACGATCAGTAATTGGGTTTATCGCATTAGTAAAAATATAGGATAAACATTAGAATAAAAGAGTTATTGTATTCCTACAACTTGGGTACCACTAAAGAGAAAATTTATTATTTGAAGACAAGACAATCCAATAGTGCCCTACTGGTGAATCTACCTAATTCCAATAAAGATTATTAGGATCACAATTTGATTGTAAAGGATTGTAATTTATCCCCTCTTTCTGAAGGTGAGGTGTGCAAAGGAATAGGTCAACACATGCACAAACAACTTGAATATTTTTTCCTTGTCTTTTGTCTTTTGCTTATATATAAAAACGAAAAAGATTCCTCATATTTCTAAAGTCAATTTTTTCGACTTTGAAGTTGTCTGTCTATTCAGCAGAAAATTGTTGCTGAAGATCACCCTCGCTCAGCTTTCGTCTTCCTCAGCTATAGGAGTTCCATTACTTCCTTTATGGACAGACCGACTGAGGAGAAACCTTCACCTCCCATTAGTTTGGACGATACTACCACTTCATCCTATAATATCTCAAGATCTAGTTTTGAGTCCTCCCATCTAGAAGAGGGAAATTTCTCGACAAAGAGCACTTTTTCATCCTTTAGGAAACTAAAGATAGATTTAGTGTTGAGCATCATTCCTTTTTCAGAAATGGTGAAAAGAAAGATACTCAACATCCTTGTTGGAACCAGGTTGCCTCCTACAGTAAGAAAAAGCCTAAAGTTGGGGGGTTCTAGTTATCATGTTATTATGGAGACATACCTGGTTAAAGACCATGAGCCTCTATCTAAGAGTTTAAAGAAGGATTCAATTCCTCCTATAGAGGTGGTTAAAAATAAACCGATTGATAAGGTCAAGGGTACAGCTCAATCTATAGTAGTCAATCCTGAGCTCACTCAGGAGCTGAATGGTGTTGGAGTTCTTCCAGTCAATGAAGTGGTCGCTTCCTCTCTCCGTCACTCGAGCTGGTTGATCGAGAAAATATAATTTAGCTTATAAGTGGATTGTCCATTATATACTTATTACCATAATTATTACCATTCTTCTGTCATTCTTGTCACTGACTTCCATTCTCTAAATGTTTATATTACAATCCTTGATTGACTATGGTCAGCTGTTGAGTGGGAATGACAAACTAAAAGATTCCTCTTCTGATATGGAAACTACCTTCAAAGGAATGCGTGAATCCTTGGAAATTAGTGGTCGGGAGGCCATGAAGACGAGAAGAAGAACATGCATGAGAAGGTAAAGTTACTGGAGCAAGAGAAGATCACGATGGAGAAATATGAGACCACTACTAAAAATGAGGCTCATGATGCTAAGAAAGTTGCCAACTAGGAAAAAATTAAAGTGTCCCAAGGAAAGGCTAAAGTTGTCAGGGATAGGAAGAATGCCTTTACGAGGGGTTAGGATAAGGCATTCTCTAATTCTTTTATGCAGATTGAGTATTCAAATAAATAATCCTTCAAGAATGGTTGGCATGATGCTCTCGCCAAGGTTGGCACTATAGAGGGATCATAACTCTTTTTCTTACACAATCTTGGTACTCCTCCTTATATGAAAGAGGAGGTGGATAATGAGGAGGAGGTTGGCGAGTTTTTGGTCAACGACCAGCTAGTGGTCGCGGAGCAAGCAGTGGATGAGGTCGTGGAAGATAAGGAGAAACTGAGAGATGGATCTAAGTAAATTTATGAGTTTAATTCTTTTTCCTTCTATTTTTTTTAATATTTGGATTATGAATGTAAGATCGTGATGTAACTCTATTTTATATTTCAATAAAATGAAGTTTTATTTTACATATCATTGTCTTAATCATATTGTTGCAACTCTCTTTCCCTTGGCACCTACTTATATCCAACCATCTTTTTTTTCAGTTTAATGCCACGTCAGCTTATATGGTCTCTACATAGACTAACCTTCAACAAAGGTGCAACTAGATATTTGGTGTTGTTTATAAAGGGATGAATGAAGAGGAGCTTGAGTTATTTCTCATCCAAGGCATATCAGATCAAGTTATGGATGCCTTTATAAGTATGCTTCAAGTTTTTCACTAGATAGTGGCCAACAATGTTGTATATCATGAAATGATTATTAATCTCAAGGGAAATCATAAGGAATCAGTGGCGAGTCTTTTCGCTTATTATGAGAAGAAGTTTTCTGAATTATAAAGGAGTGGTGGATTTGATCAGAAGCTTTTTTTTATCTTTGGCTTATTCTAAGAACGAGTTTGTCTTTAACTCAGAGATGAGGAATTTCCAAGTTTCTCAAGTAATAGAAAAATTCATTACATATTGAGCTTAAAGGACGTAAGAATTTAGTGTTCGCTGACTAGAATGAAGGTAACTCTTTCTTAGAATAATAGAACCTCCCATTTAATGGAAGAGTTGGAGAAACTGAAAAATTTTAAGGGAAAAGGTCAGTCCTCTTAGTAATTAGATAGGACCCCTCAGTCAGTGGAGGAAGAACGGTGTAACAACCCGCGTAATTTTTGCACTATTTTAATTAATTTAGGAAAATGGAGGAAAATAAAGTTTTTGATAAAATTATTTTTATTGCTCAAATATGTTGGTTATTATTTTTAAAGGTGAGAATTTCAAACGGTTTCGAAAACGGAGTTAAAAACGATTTTAAAATAATTTTTAAATATTTTTAACTCTTGGAGTTGTTTTGACTTCCAACTCTTCATTTCTTTGCCTTATTTAAAGGAGTCTTTTGAATTCCAACTCTTCATTTCTTTGCATTATAAAAGGAATTCGTGGGAACCCTTTTAACATACTTTTGGCACAAATTTTGGCAGCAGATATATTTTATATTCCTTTCCTTTTTATATACACATTGGCCCTTGAGATTTGTGAGTTCCAACCTTAGATTAGATGTGTTCTTGGGTCTATTTTGTTGGAGGTTCTTGAAGGAGCTTTTGTAGATCTTTTGAGTTGATCTTGAGGATGTGATCATTGGTTTCTCATCATGGTTTGAGGTATGGGGTTTTACACAATATGCTCCTTAAATCTCGCGAGTGTCATTCTCTTTGAATTCTTGTTTAACTGAACTCATATTTGAATTGATAAATTCATTGAAATATGGAAAATAATTATTGAAATTATTTTGATTCATGTGGTATCATTATATTGTTGATGAGCACGTTGTCATGAGATTTTAATATGGCACGGATGTTGGGCACCCACCAAAATTCTTGTTTCCTGAGCTATGGCTTGATAAAGCATATACGGATGTGGTGAGGCCTGGTGACCCGGTTAAAGTGTTGTTGAGAAATTATATTGATAAATGCTTTGAGATTTGCATTTCGATTTGAATATTCGTACTCGTGTTGTTACGTTTTATTCACCGTTAATATATTTGTTGAGCATCTTTCCTGTCGTATTGTGTACTTCCCCATATTTTCTTTTAGTGGCAGGTTAGCGCGGATTTTGGGGCGCTATGGAGTTTGATTTTAGCGAATATTATTTTGGGAAGAATACTTGAGAGAGAAGAATTGTATTTATTATTTTGATGTATAGAGCTTTGGAGATTTGTATTTTTATTCGAGTTAGATAGTTGTAATTTTGATTCGAGAGACTTGTTGTAATTGAAGAGATTGAGATTAGTGGATTTATATTATTATGGGTTTATTTATATGCTCTATACCTTGTCACTTGTGGATTTGGATTTATTTTATCGCATTAGCGCTCCGTTCGCTCTCTTCAGGTGAGCGGGGTGTTTCAAATGGTATCAGAGCTTAGGTATACGGCAACCCTCGGGGCTTGGGTTTTGGGTTCATTGCGTGGTTAGCAGTTTTTTGAGATAGCAAATTTTAGGTTATATTTGTGTTAGGCATCTAGATTAGATGTGAGGAAATTATTTTTGGAGACGAAATTATTTTTGGAGATTGTTAGCCTGATTTTTTAGAGTTAGGCATTCGGAGAATTTCGAGGGCGAAATTCCATTGTTAGTGGGGAAGTGTAACAACCCACGTAATTTTTGGGCTATTTTAATTAATTTAGGAAAATGGAGGAAAATAAAGTTTTTGATAAAATTATTTTTATTGCTCAAATATGTTGGTTGTTATTTTTAAAGGCGAGAATTTCAAACGGTTTCGAAAACGGAGTTTAATGGATTTTAGAATGATTTTTAAATGTTTTTAATTCTTGGAGTTGTTTTGACTTCCAACTCTTCATTTCTTTGCCCTATTTAAAGGAGTCTTTTGGATTCCAACTCTTCATTTCTTTGCATTATAAGGAAGTCATGGGCAACCCTTTTAACATATTTTTGGCACAAATTTTGGCAGTAAATATATTTTATATTCCTTTCCTTTTTATATACACATTGACCCTTGAGATTTGTGAGTTCCAACCTTAGATTAAAGGTGTTCTTGGGGCTATTTTGTTGGAGGAGATTTTGTAGATCTTTTGAGTTGATCTTAAGGATTTGATCATTGGTTTCTCATCATGGTTTGAGGTATGGGGTTTTACACAATATGCTCCTTAAATCTCGCGAGTGTCATTCTCTTTGAATTCTTGTTTAATTGAACTCATATTTGAATTGATAAATTCATTGAAATCTGGAAAATAATTGTTGAAATTATTTTGATTCATGTGGTATTATTATATTGTTGATGAGCACGTTTTCATGAGATTTTAATATGGCATGGATGTTGGGCACCCGCCAAAATTCTTATTTCCTGGGCTATGGCTTGATAAAGCATATACGGATGTGGTGAGGCCTGGTGACCCGGTTAAAGTGTTGTTGAGAAATTATATTGATAAATGCTTTGAGATTTGCATTTCGATTTGAATATTCGTACTCGTGTTGTTACGTTTTATTCACCATTAATATATTTGTTGAGCATCTTTCATGTCGTATTGTGTACTTCCCCATATTTTCTTTTAATGGCAGGTTAGCACGGATTTTGGGGCGCTATGGAGTTTGATTTTAGCGAAGATTATTTTGGGAAGAATATTCGAGAGAGAAGAATTGTATTTACTATTTTGATGTACAGAGCTTTGGAGATTTGTATGTTTATTCAAGTTAGATAGTTGTAATTTTAATTCGAGAGACTTGTTGTAATTGAAGAGATTGAGATTAGTGGATTTATATTATTGTGGGTTTATTTAGATGCTCTATACCTTGTCACTTGTGTATTTGGATTTATTTTATCGCATTAGCGCTCCGTTCACTCTCCTCGGGTGGGCGGGGTGTTACAAACGGACCAAGAAGACTTTATCTAAACAAACTTCAATCATAAAGAATTAGCCATTGACCACCAAAATGTGACACCCCGACTAATTAAATACCGGGTAGCTACTCCTTTATTAAATTAATTCAAAATGCCAAGTTGGTCCAGTTAATAGCATCACTGACGAAAACATTTTTATGATTACTAACCGCCTAGTATTTAAAAAGTAAGTGCCAAATTTTAATTAAAGTCTGATTAACATGCAATAAGAGTAATAAAGAATAAAACACCATTCACCATAAAGAAGTAAATAGAGTAACCATCACGCAATGTAAATAAGTCTGGAGGAAAAACTCCTCACTACAATCCCACAACTCAAATAAGTAAACCGAAAACTAAAATAGTACATGCCAAAGTCTGAAAACTGTAATGGAAATGTAACTCTAATAGAAATGGGCAACATGCCCTACAACTGATAGATAATGAATCTGGAATCCAAGTGATAGAAGCGTCTACAAGCAAATCCCTGTAGCTTCCACAAACAGCTACAGCTCGTCACCTGAATGAGTATCCTATGCATGGTGTCCTTGTGGCTGGGCACCTAAAATGGTTTAACAAAGAAAAATAGATTTGAAAAGCAAACGGGTCAGAGCCCGAATGTGGAGTTATATTTTAAAAACCTGCAAGTGCTTTAAAAACATTTAAAACATTAAATGCAAAGTACATGTTAGGACATGCACTCACATGATATCCTCACCTCTCGTCTAACTTTGCACTCTTAACGTAAGCACCCATCTACAACGACACAAACCACTAGCTAAGTGACATCATCTTTAGCTAGACTATCATAGGTCCTACCCTTATTACTCGGTTCTATTAACATTATAACGCTCGTAATTAAGTAGGGGTTTAACGTAAACTCAGATGCTCAATATGCAATATATATACCATTATCAGTTAACTCGTTATATTTCTCGAAACAATGCCGTAATTATATTCACAACATTAACATGAAGGTTCCCATTAATTAAGTGTATATTATTCACATCATAAATATACAATATAAGCACCCCGAGAACTAAGCTGCGGTGCACACATACTCTACTATCCATCCCGGTACATCACGTACATAAGGATTACATATTCCGAATCTCTCAGGAATAGTTCACAGATAACAACATCACAAATAATGGAGGCGAACACAGTCACATCACATAGGTCACGCACATACCTACGCTCCTACGATCAGCGGACTTATTAATATCCCAATAAGTCTTTCTATGACCTATGTTCATCAAGGTAACCAGTCTAAATCCGGGCAACACAAGGATTAGAGGGCCCTAAGCGAACGCAAACCTCCCGTGATAGCAAGTATGGTAGGTATGTCATACACACAATTCATATACCAATACTAAGTAAACACACATCTTAGTAATACCGTAGTTTAATCGTAGTACTATTCTCATTCTCGTACCAGACTACAATTATCACAATTTATACTATTCCGGTTTATAATCATACGCACCATAATTTTCTCACGTCGTAGTAGACACTCACGTCTCAACGCAAACCGTCCATTTAATTTAACTCTCGTATATAATTTCCTTCTCATAATTACCCAAATGTCCCATTTCTAACATTTCATCATCATCGGAATGTTATCTATATCCTCGATCAAATTTACGGGACTCCAAAAATCAAAACAGTCCAAAAAGGCCCAAACTGTCAACTCGTTAGAAGTCTCATTCGAACGAGACTGTTCGAACGAGATCCAACTGTCAGCTCGTTAGAAGTCTCGTTCGAACGAGGCTGTTCGAACGAGATTCCAATTCGTTTGAACGAACTGTACCTTCTAACGAGATATCGTTCGAACGAAGTTATCGAATGAGGCTCCCTTTCGTTAGAACGACTGGTCAATTCGTTAGAAGCTCGTTCGAACGAGTTCGTTCGAACGACCTGGGCAGGGGCTTCTAACGACCTACCAGATTCGTCCAAGATTTGTCTAATCTCATTTTTTCACCATTCTTACTCCTCAAATCTCTTCTAAACTAAGTCCCAACAATCGTTGTAAGGTCTCTAAACAATCCTAAACATTTTATAATCACATCCTAACACGTTTTGAAGGATTAACCCATCCTAACATCAACCAAATTTACAAATCTCTACACTTTTTCCCCAATTATCAAGAACATGAACCCTAACTTTTTGAATCATGAATTAATCCAATATAAATCCGTTTTAATTTCTTCCAATCACAAATATCATGAGAATAATCATCTACCTATCATTCTACATGCAATTCTCCTCAAGATTTCAAGTTCTAAGCTTCAAAATACACGGGTTTTCATTATCTTTCAAGAATAGTTGATATTCTTCAATTTTCTAACATGGAAGGAACATTCTACGAATTTAAATATAATCAAAACACTTGCCTTGATTGTCTCTGAGTTTGGATGATGGTTTGATGAAGATTTCTGCAGAATTTCTTCTCTTCTCCAAGCTTCTTCTCCAATGGTGGCTTAAGGTGGCTAGGGTTTTCTTTGGGAAAGTTGTAAACCTAATGATAGCCTCCGTAGCTTAATGGGTTAATATGGGTTGGTTAGTGGGCTTAGTGGGTTAAATCCACATCAGATTAAAACTCCCAATTTTCGTCACTTTTAATTCCTCAAAATGTAAAATTACCAAAATACCCTTTAAGTTGCCGGTATGGCCTAAAAATACCCCGGAACCCAAACTACACCCCCAGCTAGTGTTTTCTGACTATCTCGACCCTTCCGGACGCGTTGGCGCACTCAAAACGACCATACGGATAATAGAAATAAAAATCACTTTTATAATTAAAATAATATACCATGACGCGGCGGTCACACGCGTCTCAACAAAATTTCCAAATTGCCGTATGTAAATCTCACGACAAATTTCATAATTCCAAATTCATATATAATCATATATGCACATAATCAAATACCAAATCGCATCTCGTTAGTATTTATAACCCGGATTAATTTCCAATTAATACGCATTTAATTAATTAATCCCAAAAATAAATATAGCCAAAAGTACGGGGTATTACACAAAAGTTTTAATGAAAAGGCTTATCATCCTACGTATCAGTTCCATAAGAAATCTCATACTATCCTAATGGATGTTTATGATGAAGCCCTTACACATATGAGCGCAAAACATTTTTAATGCTCGTAATGTAGGATACAAACAAGTTTGTCTTAGTGGCCTCACAGTAATGTAGTCTCCCCTGGAAAATGAGTTGTGGTATTGGAATGATCTAGGCTTCTTGGACAACCCTAGTCCTCCCTTTGAATTGGATATTTCATGGATTCCTCCATATGCTATTCCAATGGGTTTGATCTAAAAAAATCTCAAGGATTATTATCTTTATGGAGATGATGAACTTAACCCACCACTTCACATGTTGATAAGGTAAGTTCCAGCAGTTAGACAAGACTTAAGGATCTGATTACTACTATTACCCCTTATGCCTCAGATGATCCTCCGACTAATGTGGAGAAGAAGTCAAATGATCCACCTCGCCCCCCTAATATCTTATTGTATTTTCATTTTCTTGGCTTTGTAATAATCCTATAAGACTAATGAGAAATTACATCTTTCTTTTTCCTACATCAACTTATTGACTGTTAGTTGTTTAGAAATGGTCCACTAATAGTTTAGCCATACGATTAGATGGCCGGTTGTTGCCTGACTAATCTTCCATACTAGTTATCGATGTCTAACAAACCAAGGTTTCTTGCCTTATGTTCTACTAACGTGTAATAATCTAGCTTATTGGTCATCCAAAGGAAACTAATCATTTTGACCAAGTGCTAACGTTGGTTACTGGTAGCGACCAAATTTTGTCGGAGTTGTCCTTACTTTTACTAGTTATTGTTAGTCTTTGTTGCCCACATAGCTAACTGAACTAGATTTCCTTAATTTTATTTGTCAAACTTCTTGTTATGGGCCTAGTGGGGTCATGGATGTAGTTGTGTTTGGAACTTCTTATTCTTGGCCTTGGAAGGTCATATATGAAGCTTTTTATTTAAAACTTCTAACTCTTAACCTTGGGAGGTCATCCAAGAAGTTTTTAACTTCGAACCTCTTATTCTTGACCTTAGGAGTTCATCCATGAAGTTTTTTTTTATTAGTGTACCTTATTTAGATGTCTTTTAATTATTTTGAATTTTTAGCACATCTCCCATTTCGATGGAAAAAAAATCTAATAAGGTACAATGAGATTTAATTTAAATTAACAATATTTACTGTTAAATGAAAATGAGTTATAAGGAGTTGAAAAGAACTTAAATTGCATGCAATTATTGATAGTACTTCTTCAAATGTTCATAATCCCAAAAGGGTTCTTGGACTGTTCCCCTTCTAGTGTATCAATTATGCAAGTCCTTAGTTTGACGACAGTAAAAATTCAATATGGACCATGCCAATTGAGCTCTAACTTGTTTCCTTTCTTGAGTATTTTATTCATCACGTATTCTCCCTCTTTTATATTTCTCATCTTCACTCTCATGTTTTAACATTGAGCGGCTCGCTATTAGTAGGATACCACCCGAAGTATTGTGTGCTCTCTAACCTCTTCCAATAGATCCAAATCTAACCTCCTCATGGGGACTCTCTTTAGCTAGTGAAAGTTGAGGACCCGATGACTTAGCTCACTAATTTATGTTTGGACCACTACCTCTATTTTGAAAGCTAACATGTAAGGAGTCTCGTCGGTAGCTATTCTCGACGTAGTCCTCTATGCCCAAAGTACGTTTTAGATCTCATTGATCCAGTTTTCTTTGGCATCATCCAATCTTTTCTTTATTCCATCGAGTGGAGTTTTGTTATTTATTTATATTTGATCATTGCACTATGGATAACCACATGAGGAATGTAGTTTTTGGATTTTAGAGCTAATACAATGGTCTTCAAATTACTAATTATCAAATTGCAAGTTGTGATCGGTGATGAAGTCATAGGACATTACATAACGATAAATGATGTTCTTTCAAATAAAATGGAAGAATTCTCATGCGGAATTTATATTAGAGGTTCATCCTCCACCCATTTCGTGAAGTATTCAATTATAGTGAGTACGTATTTAAACCTTCCTTATATTTTTAGTAGGGGTCCAACCAAGTCAATGCCCCATACGAAAAAGGGACAAGGGGATGTGATCGGTACTAGCAAAGCATGATGTCTTCGATGGATTATGACATATTTCGATCACTTACCAAAGTTCCTTGCATAGTACTCATAATCTACTTTCATGGTGGGCCAATAGTAGCCTTGCGTAGCTATGCGCTTGACTAATGATCTTCCAACTGCGTGTGCTGCACAGGAACCTTTATATCTTTCATTATCAAATTGTCAAACTTAGTAAGATGGACACATCTGAGTAGAGAAATAATGGACCATCTTCTATATAAGATCCCTCCTACTAGTAAATACCTCGTGACTTTGTATCGGAGTCTTCTGGATTCCTTAGGATATGTTAGCATAATTCCTTTATCTATGTAATTAATTATTGGATCCATCCGTGATGGTCTCAAGTCCAATTCAATTATATTGGTACCATCTTTGTCTGTGCTTTAGTGCATGAGGATTTCCACTAAAATCATTCTTCTTAGCTCTATTCTGGTGGCAAAATCAAGAGAGACAAGTGTGTCTGCTCGGGCATTGCCATCCCTAAAGATCATAATCACTTTGATTACTAGGAACATTGATATTATCTTTTGTGTTTTGGCCAGGTATTTCGACATGGACTCTTATCTTGCCCCATAAACTCCCAGTACATTATTCCCTATCAGTTGAGAATCACTATATTCCTGTATTTTGCTCGATGCTAAAACATGAATCTATGATAAATCCTGCTATGAGTGCTTCATACTGTACCTTATTATTTGAGGCCTCAAATTAGAATTCGAGGGAATATTATACATCAATGGTGTCTGCGTGGTGACTATCAAGCCTTCTCCACTTTCAGAGGCACAAGATAAACTATTTACATACATATTCCAACTAGGAGGGTCTTCTTTAAAGTCGCCTTATACCAAGTTCCCATAATTTAATAATTTTTTTGCTCTAGATTGCAAGCAATTTCTTCTTATTTAGACAACGATTCGAGTATATCAATGATCATATTGGACATATTAGTGTTCGAGCTATCTCCTGTAGGAGTCTGATCATTTGATTGAAGTAGTGAGCTCTATTTTGAAGAAGTCTTCCCTTTAGATGAAGATGAGCTCTGTTCCATAGAAGTTTGCTTTGAGTCAGGTCTCTTTCTTAAAAGTCTGCTCGGTGGGTTTTTCTTCGCATGTGAACTCAGGAATGAAATATGTTATACTTGGCCTTTTATTTTCATTCTTAGCTCGTATTGTATGTCACACTCTCCTAATTCTATAGCCCAAGTCTGTAGTCTACCCAATTTTTAGGGTTTATGAATGACTTGTCATAATGGTAGGTCTGTATAGATTATAATGGTGTGAGCTTAGAAATATGTATTCATTCTTTGGGAAGCCTCATCTAAGGCAAAATCTAGTTTCTCCAGTCTTTGATATCAAATCTCCCCTCCTCGGTATGCATTGACTGTATAGTAAACGAGTTTTACACCCCATTTTTAGTCGAACAAATGTAGAGCTAACTACTGACTTAGATACGACTAAGTATAAATAAATTTTCTCTCCCATTATAGACCTTGAGAGTAAAGGAGGAAATCCTAGATATTTATTCAATTCCAACAAAGTGAGTTCACATTCCTCGTTCCATTTAAAGGATTTTGTGATACTTTAAAGAAAATAAGGAATTTATCAGTATCTAATGAAAGAATCGATTTTACGTCATTACCTTACCTATTAACATCTACATGCCCTTTTTAATGTTGAAGAATTTATGTTGATCTACGCATGGATCTTGTCTGCATTTTCTTCAATACCTCTTCGATTTAGTATGAAGTCAAGATACATTCCTTATCATACTCTGAATATAGATTTTTTTGGGTTGAGATTCATTCTGTCCTTCCAACTGGTCGAATATATAACCTAAATCTATGATATGGACGATGGCTATCTTTCTCTTGGTGAGCATGTCATTAACGAACACCTCCATGTTATTGGCGATGTGTTCTTTAAACACTTTTTTACCAAACTTTGGTATTTTGCCCCAGTATTCTTGAGCCCAAACAGCATGATGTTGTAATAATAGGTACCTCGATTGGTTATAAATGAATTATTTTCCTTATCCTCTAGGTTCATCTTGATTTTATTATACCCAGAGTATGCATCCATGAAAGTGAATAATTTATGTCCAATAGTAGCATCGAACAATTGATTAATCCTTGGTAAAGGATAATCATCTATTAGGCAAGCTTTGTTCAGATCCATAAAGTCAACACATATACACCGTTTGTTATTCTTATTTAGAAAGACACTCTGGGTACTTGTCTTCCTCAATGAAGCTTGCTTTCTGCGGCTTCACCACTTCGTCTTATATGGCGATGTTCTTTTCTTAGCTGAAGACACGTCACTTTTAGTTGACTGTATTGTCATCCTTAACTATGTTAATTTCATGGAACATGAACTCTGGATCATTCCTAACATATATTCATGACTCCCATCAAAACTATTCTTTCTTCGCTTGAGAAAATCCACCAAATCCTTTCTGATGGTAGGATTTAGTGATGAGGCGATATGTGTTGTTCTTTCGAGATGTCCATCATCTAAGATAATTAACTCTACATCTTCTACAAGTTGTCCTTTGACTAGGCGTGACTCTTTGCATGGATCCAGCATTTTTATCTGGTAGGTGGTGGTCAGTTTCTTCTGTTACTTATAGGCGGCTGAAGTGTAATAGAACTATTTAGCTTCAATTTGATTCCCTTTATCCACGTCGACCCCATAATAAATGGAAAATTTTAAACACTAATGTACAATAAAAAGCACTGATTTAATTTTTTTTCAATCCAAACCCGTCGAGGATAATATTATATGCTGAGTTGATGTGCTTCTCTATGATAAAGAAATAAATCTTCTCAATTCGACATGTTAGTCATGTATATATCACAACTTCCAGAATAATTATTCATAAAGGATACAACTTTTCTCCTAAGAAATCAATGAGGGACTTGTGATAGTCTTCAATCTTTCTATCTCACGTATCTAAACCTATTAAGTAGTTATAGAATTAGATGATAGTCTAACTACCATTGTCGACCAAAAATCTAGACACCTTCCCTTAGTAGACCATTATCATAACAACTAAGGGGTCATCATGATTATAAAGAACCCTTAATAAATTATCTTTATAGAATTCCACCACCAAACTATCTTTGTTTACTTTACCTAGATGGGTGTCTAGATCACTATTTAGGTTGATATGCCGAATATAAGTACAAGCTTTGGCTTTATTAAGGTAGCTTTTCCTCTCCACTATTTAATCTCATATGCCTACCTCACCTCCTGCAAAATAGTTACATACAAAAGAGATCATTTTTACCTCACTCACAGGCTCCTTAGATCTCCTCGACAGGTCCGAATCATTTTTGGAATCATTATCCCTACCTCTTTTCTTATTGTCTCTCTTCTATAATGGGATTCCGACCATCCTCTGGGACCCTGCTTGTCTACATGATCTTTTCGACCTCCCTTATCCTTGAAATTTGATAGCTTTCCTCTTCAGATTAGGTTCTTTATCTCATTCTTTAGGGTTATGTAGTTGTCAGTGGTACGACCATGATCTTTATAGAACTCATATTATTTACTTTTATCTCTTAGGTTTGGAGGAAATTTCAATTTTTAATCCATTTTAGGACTCTGCTTCTACGAATATCTTCCAAAACATAGTGAACAATAACAGTTAGAGGATTGTATTAGTCATATCTCTTTCGTTTTTTTAATTTTTTATCTTTTTGGTCTTTCTTCTCTGAGCTCTTATTGGCATCGGTCTTAGAGTTGTTGGTTTCTTAAGCAGACATAGCCTCCTCAGCATTCATAATTTTACCTACTCTGGCTAGAAGTTCGGCCATAGTCTTGGGTGGATCCTTTGCTGGTGCATAATATACTCATTAATGTGTTGATCGATGTCTTCTTGTCATAGTCAACAATCTCTAGATGTTCACTATTGAATTGGATGATATAATCGTGAGTGGTTTCCCCAATTCTTTGGCGAGCACCTAACAGATGAGCTACCCTTTTATCTTTCTTGGATCCAAAGTAGAAGTTGTTAACAAACAAATCAACCAACTATTAAACGCTGGAGATTTCCCCTCTGGAAGATTATTGTACTAGAAATGTACCGACCCAATAATAGTACTATAGAATGCTTGGCAACGCATCTTCTTAGCGAATGAATAAATGTTGGTGGAAGATTGGTATTGTTCCACATATAGTACTAGATCAGTATTACGGTTATACATTAGAGTTATCACCGGTGGCTTGAACTTTGAAGGTGTGGGGTAATTCATAATTAAAGGTATGGAGGGTGATATTTTCACAAAACTCATGTGTAAAGGATTTTTTTAGTTAGCTATCTCTTTTAAACGATCCTCCAATCATTGAATTGACCCCTTCCATGTTGATCATTCCGATTATCCTTTGTCAAGATAGTTTTAGTTTCTCCATCATTATTTTTCACTGATCTCTCCTCCTGGGAAGTTTGATTGGCATGCACCGACCCTCGTACTCTATTCCTTGACCTGACGAATCCTTCTCGGTGATCTATGGATCCTCTTGGCCTTCCCTAATATCACATCTCACTACTCGGGGACTTAGTCGATCAAATATAGGGCCTTTACTCAGTCTTTCCAATACACTTTTCCTTTCCTCAGTGAATGATTTCTCATAATAATTATCAGTGGTCCTGAGGGATAAGTTAGCGCTTGGGTGATATGATCTATCATGTTGTGATCTAGAGTATTTATATTTGCTTCTTACATTTTGTGATCCAACATTCACTCATTCATGATGGTATGGTTATCTCTCTCTATAAGGAAAGGAGGTAACATTTATCATCTCCTATTAAAGATTTCTCATCCAAATGGCATGATTGGGTTTACTATGGGCCTTCTTTCACTGTCTTAGAGTGTTTGAGTCAATTTTTTCACTATTTCTTGCATTGCCTCTTGAGTTGTGGCTATGATTATCCAAATTCCTTGTAGATCACCTATCCCTATGGGGGTGGAAAAAGGAATGATTTCATTTGTCCGGATACTTTCGGTATTGTCCCCCTTTTTTGGAACAAGGGGGATGACATGTGAATTTTTATAAGGAAACAACAGATGGCTTGTCTATTCGTTCCCACAGATTCCGTTAATTTTTTAATATCTAAAACTGGTAAAAATATATTTTTAGATCTTAGCTAGGAATTACTAATAATGAATTACAAAAAAATATAAAAGAAAAGAATTTAATCTTGAGATATATGAGAGATAGGTAATGAAGATAAGAGATTAACGTGGTTCGGCCCAATTAGGTTCCTATATCCACAAGTACGGTACTATTTTTTATTAGAAGTGGGTGTAATCTCTCAAGTATCTCTCTAGAATTTTGAGTATGTCATTTTCTTCTTATCCCAGTTATGGGATATGGTGTGATATTTATTGTAAGATTTAGAAGAATATGTGGAATGCCTTTATAAGTCATGCAGTTAGACCTTTTTACATTCTTGATGACAACTCATGATGAGCTACCCACAAATAGTCAGGACTTGTTGACCATGAGAGAATACTGAGCCAACGAAATATAATGATTTACTGATAGTTTCCAAATAAGAATTAACTAATGATAGGTGTCATAATTTCATTTGTCCACGTCATACTTCAGTTTTATGGTACAACTATGCCCGCAGAGATCGAATTAGTATTTTGTTTTAATATGTACTATAAGTTAGACTATATTATTTATTATTCAGACATTAATGTAAGGACTTTAAGTTGGCTACAATAATATAGGGTTTATGTAAATTTTACTTTAATGGCTATTTATTGAACGTAACCACAAAATAAAATAAAATAAAATAAAATATCTCTTTTATTCAAGTGTTCCTATGAACTTCATAAGTTGTACATCATTTCATTAATTAAATTAAACATATTCTTTGATAAAAATCAATAAGTCAAGGGTTTATTTAAAAAGGATTTTTTTTAAATGAAATAAAAGTGTAAAAAGGTTTTTCACATTGACACTTGAAATGGGGCGTCACCAGAGAAAATATATTTTCAAAAACTACAGCAAAAAAAAAAAGACACAAAGTTTTGAAAATACTTTTACATACTTGGCTAGATGTAGAGACCACCTAAAATATTCCTAATACTTTTTGATAATGTCAAGTGGGGGGAAGTATGATCTAAAAAGGAGTTAAAAATACTTAAGTCTCCAAGTACGGGGGATATAAGAGAAAGGAGGATAACAATATTTAAATCTCCAGATATGGGGAAGATATAGGACAAAGGAGGAGGAAAAGTTTTTATTTCAAAATAAAACTTCAAATTTTCTAATCTCTATCAATTGAATTGTATTCATAAGCAAGAAGGGATTTTGAATCGAAAACAAATTGAAAAGAATTACTTATTATATTTTATGATAATAATGTCAATTGATAACATATGTGTTGCTAACACTTTATTCCAGCTATGATTAAGATGTCAAGATCAAGTTAAATTTATGATTCAAATTGAAGATAATATCTACACATGTCATTGGGAGATAAATTGCAAGGAAGACATAAGGATTGATTATTAAATATTTAGATCATTTCTACACATGTCAACAAAAGAGAAATTATAATATCAAAGCAAAACATAAGGAACATTGTACATGTTCAAAATAAAGCACCCTAATAAAATGAAAGCAAACCTACTTAAAAAGGAACTCACTTATCAGATATCCATGAATGTTACATAAAATAAATAATATATTTTAAATCTCATAATCTAAGCAAGTCAAGTTCATGAACCACTTCAGTAAAAAAAAAGCTCACAATGGATGAAATCCCAACAAGTTAACTTATCCATTTCATCTTTCACTAATAATATTCCCAAGCTTCAATGCACATTGACCAAAAAAATTTAATCATGTCAAGATCATTTCTAAGCAGAGAAATAAAAAAAAAGATGTAAAAATTATATGCAAGAAGCTTAAATAAGTGTTCAAAGATCCAGAATTACATCCCAAAATGTTGAGTGATTAAGGAATGAATGTGAAGATGTAAGGCATCAAGAATGATCAACAATGGCCTAACAAATCAACTAAAATTGCCTCAAACAAACCTATCATTATAAAAAAAAAATGTATTAAAGTACACACTTTAACTTCGACTCATATCTTAAAAATTGATATTTTTTATGGAGATTAATATACGTGGAATATAAAATTTCAGTTTGGGAATCTTCGAATTATTATGTAGTAGGAAAAACAAAAACCGAAACAAGGTTTGAAAATTTAAACCTAGTGTTACGAATACAATACCTTTGCTGATCCATTATAACCAATCATGGAGAGAGATATTTGTTAAAGATGAATGGATGCCTCTATTTGTTCTTCCAAAAGCTTTCTCGTGTCGATTGAAATGCTCAAATCTTCCAGTATGGGATCTTCCCAATACAAGGTTGCTGTGTAGGAATCTTTTTAGATGAAAACCATTGGTTTTGAGTAAGATTTGGACCTCTCTTTCTATGTCTATTAAAAAAATGAATAGTGTTTTCTCTCTCTCTCTCTCTCTCTCTATATATATATATATATATATATATATATATATATATATATATATATAAAAGTTATGGGCTTCAGCTAAGTTGGGCTCCAAAGCACTTGGTCCTAACTACTTAGGTATATGGACTATACTAAGGACCCAATATAAATAATTAAACTAATTTCAAAATAAGTACTCAGAAATACCAAATTATATCCACGTAATTTATTTTATTTATTTATTTAATTGTAATTAATAAAAATTAATAACCGTAACACTACTCCAATTTAATTGCCTCAAATATCACTCGGACATAATGAGGTCTTATTTTCAAATTTGATTATGGCGCATAATGTGATTCCAAACGTTAATCTTATTATACTTGCTTGATCAAATCAATTTGTCGTCAATCGATTTTAACCAATTCCTTGATTCTAGGTCTTAACTTATTTTGCTACTCCACTGAATTAAAAAATAATCCACTGATCATGTTTAACTGATGGAAACAAATATTATAAGACTATCAATGGGAGTATCAAAATCCAAGATCTTTCTTATACATTGATTCCTATGATTTATGATCTCATACCAACACATACAACGATTGACCAATCTTCAAAGATTGAGACTCAATAAAGTTGAATCTTTCCCATACTAGTAATAGAAACAATTGTTAAAGCATTCCAATCCTCATTACTCTTTGGAATAAGCATTTATGCACCCTTTGAAAATGGTGTGAGATTACATAAATCTAATTAAGATAACCCTTAGACATATTCATGTTTTGATACATTCTTGGATGTAGTGGCCATAATTCTCTTTTGAGTGAAATATTCCTTGATGTATACATATTCATGTTTAATACATTCCTTGGATTGAATTCTTACTAAGTTACCCATTCTCCCAACATACATCATGTGAATAATATATGTGTGTGTGTGTGTGTGTGTGTGTGTGTGTATATATATATATATGTGTGTGTGTGTGTGTGTGTGTGTGTTGGAATAATTTTAATATTCTAATATGGGTTTACATATTAAATAGCAATGGTATTTGGACTTCTATTCCAATTGGGATAATTAAGTGATCTAAGCAGTAGATCCCAATAAGGCATCTAAAATATGTACGAGCATTGTAATGTGTGGTTACCCAAGAGTCACCAATTGGTTACTCAAGAGTCACCTAATTAAAATTTATGAGGTTCAAATTTGATGCCTATATAATGAAGGGTTCTGGTCCCCAAGGATATTGCACTCATTAACTTTCCTCCTTATTTTCCATCATTGAGAAAAAACTCATAGAGAGAGGGATTAGTCTATGAATTCAGGTACACAGTTCTAGCAACTTTCTTATGTAATCTTAATAATCTAATGTGTTGATTTTAAGAATTTCATCCCAACACATGGTGTTAGAGTAACTTTATATTAGATTATTGCGATTGATATTGTGATAATGATTTATGAATGATTTTGTTTAATCATGCATACGTTCTAGAAAGTACCTATATGGCTCTTAGAATTCTATATAGAATTTTATATATGTTTTTTGATTTTTTGATAATCATAATCCCAAAATTGATTAAAGTACTATTGCTTTTAGATCCATAGTGTTTTTTTATTTCTATTAAAAAGGTTTAATTCATGATGAATTCGAATGGATTAATTCAGGTTTTTTCAGATAAATTGAAAATAATTTTGAGGGACGTTTTCATTGACGTATTTCATTTTCTTGCTCGGAATTTTACGTAATTTTGATGGTCACCTAGGAACATCGAAATAAACAAAATGATACAATGGGAACCAGCCTATCTCGGAGATTTGACATCGTTTAGACCCATAAAAATGTGTTTTTGCCATTTTTTGTAATAATGTCAATACTAATAACTCTCGCTTAAAAATTAATTTTACGATTCTGTGAATTGGAGAGTGATACTGAATAGATTATTTTTGTTACTGAAGTGAAAATTAAAATTTACCATTTTTGAAAAAATATTTTTTCCCCATATTTTATGGTATAAATAACAACATATATTTTTTATCATTAAATGTTTGTTCTAATATTTATGTTATGAATTATTTGGTGTTGACCAAAGGTTCAATATGAAGTTTTTAATATTAGATATATGATAAGGTGTTCATATGGTTAATGGGAGAAAGAAGAATCTCATTAGGGGAGCATATATTTTCTAAATGATTTGGATTCAGGATATTTTTTATGGAACCACAGTCGTGCTCCCATTTGTGGTATTTAATTAATACCCTTTTATCTTAAATTTTAAAATAAATTAATTGAAGTAATACATTGCCAAAGTAACCTCTATTGCATAGATGAATCTATTTTGAGTTATCAAGATGTGTGTGTTTATTATTTATGCGATTAGTGATTAGCCCAAAGGAAGGTTGTTAATTGGCCAAATAATAAACATACATGCAGGAATACATGTGTGGCGATTATAAAGTTTCCATGTGGACAATATAACGGACTAAAGGAAGGTTGTTGTTTAATCGGATTTATCATCAACATTTGATTTATGCGCTAAGAGTACCACTTCTAATTTAATCTTTTCATCCAAAGACTAAACGTTAATGTTGTGTTAGGTAACTTTAACAAATCTCACCATTACATTTGCATAAAATTTATGTCTTACATCTATTCTTTTAATATATCTTGACATGAATTTTAATTTGAGCTTATATTATTTATTTGTTCTCTGGATTAAGTTACGGCTTTTGCTGCGAATATCACTACCAATATGAACTTAATTCATGTGCTTAAGAGTAAAAACTTGAAGAACTGGAAAGAAAACATTTTGATAGTTCTCGGATGCATGCACTAAGGAAAGAATAACCCACACCTTTTACGGAGAAAAGTTCCATTGAGGATAAAGCAAACATTCAGAATTGGGATCGTTATAATCTCTTAAATATAATGATGTTAAAGCGCAATGCTCCAGAAGAATTCAGGGGCGGTATGGCTGATGAGGTAAATGCTAAGAGTTTTTTTTACTAGATATTAAAAATTGTTTTGTAATGAACGAAAAGGTTGAGACAAGTAAAATTCTTGGTAACCTTATTCAAATGAGTTATAAAGGTAAATGGAACATAAGGGAGTGCGTTATGGAGATGTTTAACATCGCTTCAAAATTTAAGGCACTAAGGTTAGAGCGATCTGATGACTTGCTTATGCATCTAGTACTGATTTCCCTTCCTGCACACTACAATTGGTTTGTAGTTAGCTATAATACTCAAGAGGATTAATGGACTCTTAATGGTCTAATTTCTCATTATGTGCGAAAAAGGGATGGATTAAAGCGATAAAAGACAATTGAAAGTTCTCATATTTCATCTACCTCAAAGAATAATAAGCGACAAAGGAATGATAATAAGAAAACTGTAGTGGGAACATCGCAATCCAAAATTCCACAAAATAAGCAGGATCCAAAATTTACCAGCTACTTTTGCATAAATATAGGCATGTGAATAAAGATTGTTCCATATACGTTGCTTGGCATGTAAAGAAAGGTAAACATCCTACTTTGGTTTATTTTGAAGTTAATTTAGATTTTATACCTATTCATACTTGGTGGGTAGATTTTGGTGCTACTACTCATATAAGTGTGTCTATTGAAGGTTACCTATGGATCCGACCACCAAATGATGCTAAAAGATTCATCAATATGGGTGATGATAAGATAATTTTAGTTGAAGCAATTAGTACCTTTAGATTGTCTTTGAGATTGGATCGTTTATTGAATTAATAAAGACTTTAGTAGTACCGTCTTTCAGATAAAATTTGGTTTCCATTTATGTTTTAGATAAATATGATTTTTTTTGTTTATTTGGAAATTATAAAGTTAGTCTTTTTCTTCATTATACTCTTGTTGTGACTAGTTCTTTAATTGATAAATTATATGTATTGAATACCAATGCTTCATTTCATAAAACCTTGCAAACAATTACAAGAGGAACAAAATGAAAATTGACTAATGAGAATTCCACCACCTTCTGGCACAAAAGTTTGGGTCATATTTCCCAAAGGAGAATTGAAATGATTTTGTTAGACGGAATAGTCGAACCCATTGATTTAACAGAATTTGATGTTTGCATTGGGTGTATAAAGGGGAAAAAGAGAAATATTCAGAAATTAAGTGCCAAAAGGAGTTATGGTATCTTAGAATTGGTACATACTCATATTTGTGGTTCATTCCCTACGGCTTCTTGGAATGGGAAAAAGTATTTTATGACTTTCATAGATGACTATTCTCATTATGGGTACTTATTTCAATTCGTGAGAAGTCAAAATCCTTGGACATTTTTAAATCCTTTAAAGTCGTAGTTAAAAATTAACTAGGCAAGAAAATTAAAGTTGTCAAATTTGACTACGTTGGTGAATATTATGGAAGATAAATAGATCAGGTGAACAAGGTCTAGGACCTTTTAACAAATTCCTAGAATAATTTAGTATCGTCCCACAATACATAATATTAGGGCATCGTAGCATGAATGGTGTTCCTGAGAGACGAAACAAAATGCTTAAGGACATGGTAAGAAATAAGATTAGTCATTGAAATTTTCCAGAATCATTCTGGGGAGAGGTATTGAAGAATACAATATATATTTTAAATAGAATATCTAGTAAAGTGGTATCTCAAAACCCTTATGAACTATGGATGAGACGAAAGACTATCATTAAGCATTTACACATTAGGGGATGTATAGTTAACGGAAGGCCTTATATTCGAAATGAAAAGAAACTGGACTCAAGAACTATTAGCTACTATTTTGTTAGGTACGCCGAAAGGTCGAGGGGTTTCAAGTTCTATAATCCCTCAACTAAGTCCTTTTTAGACAAGAAATGCGAGATTTATTGAGGATGTTCAGTTTGATGGGAAGATACAATTACGAATAAGAATGTTATCTTCGAAGAGGAATCAATTCCTCTTACAAACATTATTCAGCCAGCTGATAGTGTTCAAGAATAAAACAATAAATACTTCCCTGCTCAAAATAAAAAATTACTTCAAAAGAGAAAACTCAACAACCTCATGAGGAAGTGCCATTAAGGTGATCCACTGGAGTAAGAAGCACTACAATTTTAAGGGATTGAATTAGGTTACCTTAAGAGCATGATATTGACATTGGGTCAATGGAAGAAGATCCATTTTACTTCTAACAAGTCAAATAAAGTCCCAACTATCCAAAGTGTATTGATGCCATGAATGATGAGATGAAATCGATGAGAGATAATGATCTTTGGGATCTTATCAAGTTTCCAAAAGGTTCTTAGAACCAAACAGGATTCAAAGGGAAATGTTGATAGAGATAAGGTGCATCTCGTCGCTAAGGAATTCACTCATAATGAAGGCAATGACTATAAAGAGACTTATTTTCCAGTTTTAATAAAATACTCTTTCAAGAAAATAATGGAACTTATAGCTCATTTTATTTAGAGTTACATTGGATATATGTTAAGACGGCTTTTCTCAATGGTAACATTGAGGAAACCATATATATGGTGAAACCAAAAAACTTTATCTCGGGTGATCCAAAGACTATGGTTTAAAAACTCAAAAAATCCATATATGGCCTCAAACAAGCTTCCCGTCAATAGTATCACAAGTTTCATCAAGCCATTATCTCATATGGTCTTAAAGTTAATGCAGTAGATGATTGTGTATATAATAAGTCTAATGGGAGTAAATTTATATTCTTTGTGATATTTGTCGATGACATACTATTGGGTAGCAATATTATAAGCTTATTGTACGAAATGAAGATATTTCTAACTAAGCATTTTGAAATGAAAGATCTTGGGGATGCCTCTTTTGTATTGGGAATTAAGATACATAAAGATCACTATTAGTGTCCTTGGATTATCACAAAAGAGCTATATCGCGAAGGCACTCACTATATTTGGCATGAAAGATTGGTCATAAGGAGATACTCCCATTTCTAAGGGAGACAAGTTTAGTCTCTGTCAATGCCGCAAGAACAAGACTGAAAGTGAAGAATTGAAAAAGATTCCTTATGCTTCAGTTGTTGGGAGCCTTATGTATGCTCAAGTATATACGTGTCCAGATTTGGCATACATAATGGGTATGTTGGGAAGATATTTGAGTAACCTTCGTATGGATCATTGGAAAGCAACAAAATGGGTTTGTACTGAGAACAAATGATAACATGCTCAGTTATCGAAAGTCATATAATTTAGAGATCATTAGGTATTCTGACGTCGATCCTTTGGGTTATGAAAACACTAAGAGATTAATTTTTGACTATGTCTACATGCTTTCTTAGGGTGTTATTCCCTAGAGGAGTGCTAAGAAGTCACTCATTACACCTTCCACTATGGCAGTGGGGTTCATATCTTGTTATGAGGCAACAAATCATGCGATATGGCTGTTAAATTTTGTCAATGGGTAATGAATTGTGGTTAGTATTGAAAGATTGCTAAAGATATATTGTGACAGTAATTCAACATAACTATATTCGAATAACAAATAAAGCTCGTCGAAGTCTAATCACTATGTTTCTTGTTGTTAATAAGAGAGTTCAGACTAAGATAGAGTCTGTTGAACATATGGGAACAATCTCCATGCTCACGAATCCCCTTACCAACGGCTTACCACCTAAGGTCTTTCATGAGCAC
Source organism: Sambucus nigra (assembly GCA_949130495.1). NCBI lineage: Eukaryota > Viridiplantae > Streptophyta > Magnoliopsida > Dipsacales > Adoxaceae > Sambucus > Sambucus nigra. The sequence continues at coordinate 341,189,652 of OX422207.1, read as the reverse complement.
ACTAATCACATGGGTGCTAATTTGTTTCATAATATACAGTTTTAATGGGATTTTTTCCTGGTTCTTTCCTTTGACACAGTTGAGACATTTTATGTATGTTTTAGTTTTCTATAGAATAAAGTTGCATGTATTTTCATTTTGTTGTTTACTCTGATTGTATTGTCTATTAATTGTGGAATAACATAAAGTTTGATCTCACTTTCTAATAAAGTAACGAGCAATTGGAAATAGGCATGTCTGAGATCACAATACATGTAATTTCCATCCATACATCCATACTTGATCTATGGCATTGAATATATTTGGTATGAATTTGATGGATCAAGTTACCAAATAAATGTAACAAAGGTTAGTTTGGTCTCATAATGGTATACGAGATGGACCAGATTGAATCGGGAGACGTTTTAAGAATTGATAGAAAATATGGTTCACACCTAAGGTTATCAAATATAATTGCCTTCAGAATTAATATTTAACCCAACTGGAACATTATTGAAATATTTTTAATATTCTAACGTGGCCTTACATATTAAATAGAAATTGTATTTGGACTTCTATTCTAATTAGGCTAATTAAGTGATTTAATTAGTAAAGCCTAATAAGACATCTAAAATGAGTACGAGCTTTGTCATGTGTGGTTACCCAAGAATAACTAATTGGTTACTCAATGGTCATGATTGCTTAAGATTCACCTATCGGTTACTCAAGAGTCACCTAATTAGAATTTATGAGGTTCTAATTAGATGCTTATGTAATGAAGGGTTATGGTCCTCAAGGATAATGCACTCATATACTCTCCAACTCAGCTCCCATCATTGTGAGAGTACTCATAGAGAGAGGAATTAGTCTGTGGAATCCCTCTAACCCCCAAGTCTCAATCACCATTATGGATTCTGGTACACAGTTCTAAGAATTTTATTATGCAGTCTTGATAATATAATGTTTTGATATTAAAATTTTCATCCCAATAATATATCGATACAATTTATTCAATATATAACGGCTTCACCCTCAAATATTCTAATTCCTGTCTAAAATTTTAAATTTTTATCTCTATAAACTAGTATTTCCCTCTACAGCATTGAAGCACTTCTTTTTTCCTTAAAGTATAATTTTTTTCTGTATATAAATTTATTATTCTCTCTAAAATTTTAATAATTTAAACTTCGCAACAAAGTTTCACTATTGGGAACTAGTATATCTGTCACTCCCTCAATTCCAATTCAGTGATATTAAGGAATGAAAAAGAGAAACAATATTTTAAAGTGAGAAAGATGTTAGAAAATTTGATAGATGACCTTTTCAAAGACACACATTAACTATACATTTGAAGAAACAAAAAAAGTGAGAATGCGAGGTTTAAACTTTAGAGAGCTAGGGTTTAAAAAGACATGATTTTTTTTAAAGAAAGATGTTAGGATTCACAAAGAGTGATTAAGAGGTTTAAAAGGATACTAGGGTGTATAAAAAGATTTAAAAAAAAAAAAGCATTCTTATAAAGAGAAAAGGTTTGATCAATTATGGTAATAACTTGTCATATGTAGACCTAGACCTAATGGAATCAAACATTACTAGACTAATCATAACTTGAATATTTTATTGGGCAAGTTTGAGACCGACCCGTTAAATTTTGAAACGATAGTGATGACCCCATTTTACACTCCAAGTTTTTTATGTATCTTAATGTTTCTATAGGTGGTAATTTCCTATAGATGATAGTATCCAGTGCCCATAAGAACAATAAGAATAAATATCAAAGGGAGTCATGAAATTACGCACACAAGACAAAATGTACGTGGTTCGGCAATGTGCCACATCCACGGAGTTTGGGGTTTTATCTTTATTACTTTAGAGAATTGGTGCAAAAAGTTATAGTCCTGCTCGACGATATAATATCACATGCCCCTCTTAATTGGGGGGGGGGGGGGAGTTACATTTATAGAGAAGCTTATGATACTCATAAGCTCTGTTAATAAATATCCCTAAGAGTTCGAGGATATCATTTATCAACTTCATCCGTTCCAAATGGTGATCCATGTGGGAGTCTTATATGACTTGAAATCTCTGTTATCTTTGGACACACGTAGACTGGACACTCATGCTGAGGATGTGTCTATGTTATTAAGGACCCCACAGTTGACACTAAAGCTCAGCTTCGCTTTGAGATCGTTGGGCTTTGTTTCATCTAGGCCGGCTGTTGATTAAGGAAACACAATATTCCTTCCTCAAAAGTTGAATGTAATCTTCACTCGTCGATCGGGGCCATTTTAGTAAATGCCCTCAAAACTAGAAAATTTAAGTCCGTTAAGTGCCCCAGGGGCACGCTTGTAAATAAATCTTATTTTCTTAACAGAAAATTATCTCTTCGGTAGCCGTCACACGGACGTGTGATAATTATGCTTTTGGAGAATCATAAGGGCATACCTCACCATAAGACAACGGTTCCCATCATTTCCTCACTTTCGAGTTCATTTCAAAAACTTTCAACTATTCAAAGGAGATCTTTTCACTATCATCACTTCATCTGTAAGAACTTCTCAAAACTTTTTCTTCATTTCAATTGCTTTTTAGCATTTTTTTCAGTTTCTCTTTTTTATTCTTTCTCGATTTTTTAATGATATTTTATGTGTTTAACAAGGACACTGCCGAAAAATTCAACCTTGGGCACCAAATTGTTTCGTGGGTAAAGTTGGAATACGTTGCGCATACCTATGACCTTCGTTCCATTCCTTAAGGCCATTGGTTGCCATATATTTCAAGGAAAAACTTCCAATTGAGTAAATCTGTATGTCTTGGCTTAATTTTGGAAGAAACACTTTGGGTCAAAGGGTAGAACTTCTGCGCGTGACATTTCAAGACAATGATATGTTTGTTGCAGACGTAGCGGCTAATACCTTCCCATGCCAAGTTTTGTTCCATGTTTCGTCATCGACTTTCCAAGGATCTCTCATCTTTGAAGGCATATATTTTGATGGATCATTGGAAATTTCATTTTTTGGTGTAAGGATTATTTTTACCTGTTTTAAAATTGCTTTATATTCTTTTAAAGAAAAATATTTGAATTTTTGCATGTTGCTCAGACAAAATTCCTGGATCGTTCGAACGAGATTTGTCTAGCCTTATTAGAACGACTTCTGACGATGTTCTCATGAGATCACTTTTTCATTTGCACTAACGTCTCGTTAGATGTTTCATCATTTATTGTTCGAACGAGAAAATCTTATCATTCGAATGAGATTGAACGTCGTTCGAGTGATCAACTCGAATTTCAAAAAATTTAGTATTTCTAAGCAAGTTTTTTTTTTTAATTTCCCACTACTTCCTTTATCCTCTTTAAGTAATTCGGGATGACCATTTTATCCGTAACTTTTTCATACTTTAGAGCTCACAATCTCTCCTAAAAAATTCATCAATGTTTGTTAATCATTCATGATTAATTTTTATCAAATACCAACTAATATTTACACACAATTAGTTTAGATCCATGATTCTACACACACACACACACACGTGTGTGTGTGTGTGTGTGTATGTATGTTTTGAGATCGAGGTTTTAGCCCCGTGTTCATTCTCTACATTATTTCATTGGTTTGTATATTGTGAACTCCGTATGCATGATGGTTGTTGTGCCCTATTGATTGAATCAGAGGCATAGGTAGACTCTTGCATTGTCACTAAGCATATTTTAAAGGTACGAAGAGAGTCAAGGCTTGCTAGGGGGTCGAATCATTATGTAAGTCTTTTGTCACGTCCTGTTCGTAATTTCATACTTAGTAAACTTTGTGGATGGGCCGTCCAAGATTTTTCCTAGTTGGATTTTCTCGTACATCAAGTATGTAGGTTGTTTATTTAATTTTTCTATTCACACCTAGATTCATGCTTTGGTTAAGAGGATAAAACTGGTCTAGTCACTAAATTGTTTTGTCTGGTGCTTAATTAAATTAGGTAATTTTGTTTATGTTAATTTAAATTTGAATTAATTTTATTCAAGTAAAAATTAATTTGAGAAATAAAATTTTTAATTTGGGTACTTATAAGTGGTATCAAAGCGGGTACATTAAATTATCGTGTTAGATCCTTTTAGACTTGAATATGGAACGTTTATCTTATTCATGGTTTCCTATTTTTTAGGGTTCTAACTACGCGTACTGGAAAGTGAGTATGAGGTCAACACTTAAATCTCTAGATTAGCGAGTTTGGCAAGTGGTTATTAGACGGTAGTCACCACCAACGTGCTTAGTAAGAGAAGTTCGTGTTCTTAAACCCATTGAAAGATGGGGTCAGGATGAGTATAACTTAGTTAACTATAATTAATAGGTTTAAATGTTGTTTTTAATGCGGTCACACTGGAGGGTTCTACCGTATTATGACAAATGAAATGTCTAAAGAGTCTTAGGACACACTCCAACTCGCCCATGAAGGTACAAGTACTATTAAAGATTCCAAACTCTAAAACCTCACCACTCAATTTGAAATCATTAATATGGCAGAGAGTGAATCCTTTGATTAGTTCTATGCTAGATTGTTTGATATTGTGAACTCATATTTTAACTTGGGAGAGAAGATACCCGACAACCGTATCATAAAGAAAATCTTAAGGTCATTGCCTGAAATATTTAATCCAAATGTGACTATTTTGAATTCTTTAGACACTTTAAACTCTATGAAACTTGAAGATCTTGTGGGTGATCTTCAAACCTATGAACTCGACATGTTTACCTCCAAAAAGTTGTAACACCCTGTATTCTTGAGCATTTATATTTAATTAATTCGAATATTTAAAATTACATCTCTGTCATAATTTAATCGAATTAATTATTACGTGTCAATTAAAATATTAATCGGGAGAGATAATGGTTAAAATTTATGTAATATAATTACTAAGTGAATAGTAAGTTATTGATTTTACGTCCTAGCGAATGATATTGACGTGGCAATATTTTATCTCAATCGGGAGTCAGTATAGATTGTTTGGGGTCAAGATAGGACTTTGTTGTACAGTTACTCAGATGGAGATTTTGAGGTCACGGTTGATTCCATATGGGTCAAAATAGTTGGAATAGTGTACTCGGGGTAGTAATTGGGTTCTGGGACCTTTTTAGACATAATAGAGACCACACAGGGGTGTTCGGGTAATTTGGGCTTGCTCCATTAGCTTAGTTACGGGATTAAGAGTTTTAAACCCTAGTTTTGGAGTTAGAGGTAGACATAACTCAATTATAAAACCCTAGAAATTGAGAGAATGGGGTAGGAAGAAAAAGATATGGCTTTGGAGATCAAATTCAAAGGGGATTCGGGTGTGCTTTATCATACTCATCAACTTCTACGTGGAATCAGATCCTACGAATCCTATAAGGAAAGTAATTAAACTTTCTTTTGATTTAAGTAGAAGAATTTCATGTTCATATTGTAATATGTGTTGATAAATTCGTTTTGGGAGGGTGACACATGTGAAATTTGGGTTTTGGGGGATTTAAGGATTAAAGGTGAAATTGATGTTTAATTAATGTGAGAATATTAATGTTGATGTAAAAAATTAGATTATCTCTAATTATTCAATCACGGATAAAAATAAGTAAGATAAAAGAATTTTAAAGTGGTTCAGCCTTGAAGGAATGGCCTACGTCCACTATTTTGTTATTGTTGACTGTTTGTTTGGAATTCTCGCTAACAAGTTTTACCAAGAAATTTCGAGTCCCCTTATAATGAGGATGATACAATGTATTTATAGCCCTGAGGCTGTACATGCGAAAGAATAATACATAACTGTCCAATAGGCGTGTACATCTGTATAATAATAATGAGAATTTAATGCACAATTAATATCTTGATTATTCGGATATGAATGCTCTATACGAGATGCAGGTCAGACCTCTTAAGCTGCTCGAACCGCCTAAGTAGCTCGGCATACATAAGTTGCTCGGTGTGATAAAGTTCCTTGAAGAACACTCGTTGCTCGGAGCTCCTGAGTTGGTCGGGGAGGTTGAGTTCTTCGGGATCAAGGTGTTGTTCAAAAAATGTTTGCATGTGCCATGTAGATTGACACGTGTCTCCACATAATTGGTCCACATCAGCAGACTAAATTTGGTATCAACAGAAACCCCCAATGTTTCATAGTTTGATGCTGAAGAGAAGTATGGAACATTCTGCCTAGACTTTATTTTAAGACAAACTTTCGTTGTACATGACTCTTTTCTTGAGTACATAGTATCGGGCTTTTAAAGTATTTTGAATTTCCATAACCGCTTCATTTTTTGTGCCCCTTTCTCCTTTTTAGCCGCCAGGTGTGCGATCGTCCATCCTGGTAATCATTGTTTTTCTCTATTCCCGAGGTAAAGTATTTAAACGCTTCAGAAAATTCTATCGTCTTTTACTTTTTCAAATTTGCATCTTAGAACTTCTTCATTTCTTCTCTATCTTGTGCGTTTTTTTCTTCCATTATTCGTTGTCAACTGATCCAACCTTTTCCTGTAAGATCTTCTTCCTTCTCTTTTATTTTCTTTGTTCATCATGGTTTACCTTGTTGAGACGCTTGATAAATTTCGTTCTGATTTCTCTATTCCTTCATGGTTCATATTGGAAGGGCTCTCTGAACCTTCAGACTATTTTTCTTTGGCTGAGGGACATTGGTTCCCCAGTCTCTTTGTGGCAGAATGTGGCTTTTCTTTTCCTCCAAATCCCCTATGTTTGGAATTATGTCAATATATTGATGTTGTACCAACAAAGATAGCCCCCAATACATGGAGAATAGTTAATGGAGTGCATAGATTAAATCAGATTCATGGAACCCGTTTAGGAATTCCAGAAATTATGTTTTTCTATAGATGGGTTGTCAACGACAATACTTTTTATTTAAAAACTAGGTTTTTAAATAGGGCTTTAGTTGTCAATCTCCTAGATGCCAACAGGGATTACTTCGATCATGGTGTTGTTATGAAAAATTGGCAACATGCTCCATTAAATGAAAATGACGTATATCAGGGTCCTAGATGCCCTCCCTATGGCAATGGGATAGGTTGTTTTTATTTTTATTTTATTTTTGAAATTATGTTTTCTTTGTGTTTGATAAAATGTGTCATTGACATTTTAATTTTTGTTTACTTGCAGTTGACAGCAAAAGAAAATCTCCAAAGGAGACAGAGATTAATTTAAAGCATTTGAAACTTATCTGGGGTTTGCACCAAACTGTTGCTGACGATCACATCAGATCAGCCTCCTACTTATTGCAGTATAAGAGTTGCACTTCATTTTTTACTGCTCGTCCAGTGGAGAGTGACGTCGATCCACTATCAGCTTCTGAAGGTTCTTCCCCTGAATCTCATATTCCCCTAAGCATCAGAATGAAGAGACGAAAAGCTCCCTCATTTTTTGATAAATCAGATTCTGCCTCTGTGGTGGCAAAGAGCAGTAAGCAAGTTGTCCCAGAGGAAGGGATAAGAAAAATTGATACACCCCCTCCAGCTGATGTAAAAAAGGTTTTCGAGAACCCCCCTATGGCTCCGAGCAAGGTTGTAACTATTTCTCGTCCAAGCGAGGTTATAGTTATATCTCCGACCAAGACAACATCCTTGGTTGGGACTATTCATGCTCCTATGAGGAAGTTGAAGAAAAGTTCCTCGGATAAATTGGCTGAATTTGTTTCTCAGACTCTAACTTCGGGAAGTGGGTTTCCCACTTTTATTGCTCCGAGCTCTGCCACGAGCTCGGTGAAGTCTTGGATTATCCCCGAGATCCAAGGTGTTGAATATAATCTTTTTCGGGAGAGGGTTACCACCTTGGCAGCTCAACATATTGCCTTAGTAAGTATTACTAATCTAAACTTTCATTTTTCAATGTTATGTCCTTGCACTGACTTACAATCATTTCAGTTGGTAACTTGTTTCACCACCATTATGAAAAAGGATGAAACTATTAAAGCTTCGAGCTCCTCGTCAGGTGTGGAGGAGGCTTTTGTAGGTCTGACGCAGTCCTTAAAGGATTCTCGTCAGAAATATGATGATGACAAAGTTGCTTGGGGAATCAACTAAAATCCATCGAGCAAGAGAGAGAGAAAGTTATGGAGGCCTCTCAGGAATTAGAGAGGAAAATGAAAGAATGTGAGAAGAAGAACAATGAGCTCGAGGAAAAGCTCAAAAATGCTGGAGAGCTTGAGACCAAGCTCAAAACTGCTGAAGAGGAACTGGGTAAACTCCGTGAAGCTGATCGTCTGAAAGAAGAGGCAGAAGGGAAATTGAAAGTTGCCGAGGAACTTCTGACTGAGAGGATTTCCTCGAAGAAGGTAAAGAGGAAACTGGCTGTTAAAAAGTCCTTTAGCGCTGGCTGGGACAAGGGATGGAACAAAGGCTTAGCTGCTATGTCCTCTCAGATGGACTTTGCTGGCCTCAAATACTTCAGAGATAGATGGGTTGCTGCTCTGCAAGAATTAAAGGTCTCTGAGAGTTATGAACTCTTTCAGCGCCATGTTCATGGTCCTCCTCCTTCCCCTGGAGAAGAAGAAGAGGATGAAGCTTCCTCTAAAGAGTCTTCAATGATCATTCGGGACCAGGTTTCTACTGTTGAACTTCGCTACGAGAAGCCCCAACCAAATATTACTTCTACCGAGCAGCTACTCGTGTCCATCGAGCACTCAGCTTCTTTCTCGAAGTCTCCTGTGGAGGTTATAGGGAACAAAGATAATGTGTAGAATAGTTTGGGTGTTTTCTTTGTCACTTTTTTGGATGTAACCTTAACTTTTGTATTTATTTTTACGATGAAATAAAATTCAAGCTTTTGGTTGTTTATCTTGACTTCTTGCTCTTCTTGCTCTGTCTGCATTCTTATTAATTATTTCTATCTCTTTTCTTTACTAGTTTATGGTTAGAATGGAGCTCTTGTCAGCCCACGATACATAATTGATGAAAAGATGCAATGACTACTTCAAGGATGGCCATACAGATCTAAATGAATCTCAAATCATCGACATCCTCGGTCTAGATGCTTCAGAATGAGCAATCGAAGCCTACCAATATTTTAAATGCTTGCTCGATCGTGTAGTGACCAATAATGTAGCATATTATGAGATGATTGAAGATCTCCAGGGTACTATCGAGGAACTTCAACAATAATACAAGGAGTCTACTTCCCTTTTGCACTAGGGGTATGAGAAAAATTATCAGCAACTAAGTGCTGACAAAGGATATGATAAGTTGGTCGCTTCTTATGATGTGAAGGAGAGGACTTTGAAGACCGAGGTTGAAGAGCAAAGGAAGATCGCCAAACTGTTAGAGCAGGAAAATAATAACTTACGAGGAGAGATATCCCAATTGAAATCTGCATCATCTTCCTCGGGAGCCATTGTCCTTGTTAATGATAAAGGTTTCTCTTTTTTGGAGGTGGAGAATGCTAACTTGAGATATGAATTAAAAACCTTAAAGAGTGTAAAAGACCAAGGTGTTGGATCCCCGGTGATTAAAATAATAATACCAATTATAAAATATTTAATTTCCTTTTTAAACAAATGCGGAAGTGTTAAATACAAGAGTGATGGTTCAACAAAACAACAAGGCCGGGTTTTAATATCATAAGAAACAAATTAAAACAACACGATTCAAGTCCTAGAATTTGCCTAAGTTATAATAAACAATTATTCAAAGTTAGGCGAAACCATATTGATGCAAGTGACTTGAATAAACCAATTTTATCCAATATTTAATTTAAGTCCCAAATTAAATGAGTGTGATAATTAAACCGAATTTCATCTTGAATTAAACCTAAAGCATGCGTTCTAACTGATGTGCAAGATAAAATAAACAATGTCACACTACACCGCGATATACGAGGAAAAACCCACTAACGGGAAAAAACCTCGGGACGGCCCTAGCCTCAAATCCACTAAAAACGGTATTATAAAATACAAGACAAAAGACTTACTTCCTAAACTCGAACCCTCTCAAGCCGTGATGCTCCTTCTTGTATCAACCTCCAATTAGCGGATAACCAACGGACCTCCACCGTGGTCTCGGAATACACCGATAGGACTTTAAACGGTCACCGTCACCCGAACATGGAGCCTTTCTCCAAACGGGTAGAATCTCAACAAAGGTCTTCTTTGTGATGGGGTGTAGAAGCAAACCCGAAATGTCTCTTGAATTCGGTAGAGAAAACCGGTGCCAAAAACTCCAAGTAAGGATATGTATATATAGAACTTGGAATAAACAACAATGGGTGTAAACTAGAGTGTGTATGAATTTTCCATTAAAGATTAACACTCAAAAACATGAACATTTTCCCTAATTAAATTTGCCCTCAAACTCTCTCTAAGAGTTGGATATGGAATGGAAAAGTTGTCTTGGAAAATGTGTTTCCCGCACATAATATTGCATGAAAAATGTTGGTTGAAAACCAAGTGGAGGAGTGGGGAAAAACTGCAAAAAACTGCCAAATAACTGTTCCCGCTGGAAGTTCGTTCGAACGAACGTGATTCTCGTTCGAACGAGACTTCTAACGAGTGACCAGCCTGGGCTCGTTAGAGGTTCGTTAGATACCTCGTTAGAACGAACCTTCGTTCGAACGACATATCGAACGACTGTCCAGTTAGGTTCGTTGGCAAAACTCGTTCGAACGAACATGGTTCGAACGACAAAACTCGTTCGAACGAAATCTGGTTCGAACGAAAAAACTCGTTCGAACGACATTTCAAACGAACAAACAGAAAGATTGAAAAATTCGATTTTGGCCCGGAAACTTTTATAAACTTTTATATACTTATTTTTAAGTTTCTAATTGATTCTTTCTGAAGAATAAAATGCAGTTTTAATTCACCCAATACAAATTGTTCCAAGCTCCTATATACAGATAAATACATTCATACCTTGGGAGCATGGAACCTAAGTTGATGACGTACAAACGAGGCACATAAACTACGGCATGTTGATGATGCTTTATACTCTTTGCCGCTACGTCTTCAACAAACACTTCATAGATCTTGAATATTACAATTAAATAAAATCCTATGAATAAATGTTTTTGTCCGGAATTGAGCCAAAACTATAAGAGGACTCAATTTGAAATTTGTGTCCTTACAAATCTCCCTCTTTGGCTATTCCGGGACAAAAACAAAACAAAAATCCTAAAGGGTCGTCAAGCTCTACTAGACTCAAAACATAACCCGCCCAATCTTGACTCAACCCAAGGATCAAACGCTTTGCCATAGAAAGATGCCGCTTTAGAATAATTCCTGCACACTTAAGCAAACTCATCAAATGCATAGGGAATATCAAAGTATTAAATGCAATTAATTAATTACTCCCCCTAAATTAATTCTCCCTTTAAACACATGACCTACTTAGAAAGACGTCTCCCTCTAAGATAAATCTCCCCCAAATGAAGATACGATAATAATAGGTTTAGATACCATTTCTCCCCCAATCATCATTCTCCCCCTTTTTGTTCGGGAATAGGCAAAGGATAAAGAACTAAGAAACAGCAAGTTAAAGCTTAAAGTGATAAGACATGAAAGCATATGGGAAATTAAAAACAAGGCAAAGACAAACAAATATCATATATATATATACTAGAAATATATCAATGGACCACTTGCATATATATATAGATATAAACGCACACATGACACAAAATACAATAAGTTTGCACATTCGTATGGAAAAAATGTGTCATATGGAAACAGAAGTGTAGGGGTGTGAACAAGCAACAATTAAATTTAGACCTAAACACTTAAGAAACGTTCACGGAGTTCTCATTTGATTGCAAACTTCATCACAGTTAAATATAACCTCATGTGACAATATAAAGATTGAACTCAATGAACAAACATACACAATGCATACAAGCCTAGCATGATGATGATTCTACAAACCAAATAGAGTCATGACATTAACGACAACTAGGATAAACGGACATTGTGCAAACCGTTGATATACCATCCAATTCTCCCTCAATGAGCATATATATTCTTTTGTTTGTGAATGAATATATCAAACAAACATAGGCCTTGGCAATTGCTTTCTTTTAAATGCCAGATATTCTATTTTTAGGCCTTTGGATCACGTATTTCTTTTAGATCAAATCAACGGTGGCTTACAATCGCAAAGGATTTAATTCATCCTTTCGGAGCCCTTCCCCGTGCATATATTTATTGATCATGTTTTCATTTTTCGCACAAATCTCACATGCAACGGATTTTGACATGCACTAGTCCTCCTAGGTCATAGATATGTAGATGACTAGATTGATAGGAGAACACCTCAAAAAGCTCAAATATAACATGTGACATTAAGATTTCAAAAGAGCTCGTGCATGTGTGAATAGAGGCATATAGAAATAGAATCCATTTAAACAATACAAAATCCAACTACTCCATATAAAACATGGTAAAGAACATTTTAAGGATTGAAAATCTAAACCAAAAGTTCTAGCCACATGGGAGCGTAAACGATAGGATTCAAACACAAATATATGCCACATAAAGTGTGTCAAACAAAAATACACACAAAACAAAATCTTTTTGAGTTTTTAAGATTTGTCAAAAATAAATATTTACTCAAAAGGACAAACAAAAATCATTTGTATTTTTTCATTAAGCTTAAATGAAATAAATAAAACACAAATGATAAACAAAAAATCTTTTTATATTATGCAGTCAATTCAAACACAAAATATAATACAAAAAGATAAACAAGTCATAGTTTCTAGCATGTGATATGAAATAAGGCAATGACTAGAAAATGACTAAACAAGCATACATTTAGCATATGAATATAGCATGAAGTACAAACGCTAAAGTATGCAAACACTAACACAATTATCCTTTAGATTTAGCAAGGGAGGAGGCATGTCTAAGTAAATGAGAATCAAAATCCCTATTTTGTAAGGCAACCAAGTCGGATTTCCTAACCCAAATTAATGAAGAATTACTATCTTGGGGTGTAGAAACATTAGCTATCGTGGTTACTTTACTATGGGATTTTCTAGGAATTCGTTTAAGATCTAAACAAAATTTCCTAAGAAGACCTTGTCGACCACAATGTGTACAAGTAAGAGCATGTCGAAAAGATTTATTTAAGGGGTGATCATTAAATGCATTCCTAGAAGATTCTCCTAAAACATTGGTTTTGACTTTAGGGTTAAAATCATTACAAGAATTGAAGCCTAAACCAAAAGTGTCATTTTTAATTTGGACCGTTCCTAACATTTTATCTAGTTTTTCCGAACGACACTCCAAATCAAATTTGACATTACTAGAATCTTTTAATTTATTTTGCAATTCTAAAATTTTAGATTCTAGTAAAACATTTCGCTCTTCAAAACCAAGAAGCTCCTTTTTCAAGGATTCCATTAAACCCCTAAGGCTATCTCTCTCGCCTTCTACATAGTTAAGCTTCTCTTGAAGAGTTCTCTCATGTGTCCTAAGGTCTTCTATTAAAGGCACTTTCATCAATGACCTTGACACTCTCTCTTAAACTCGCTTCTAACTTCAAATTAGCTCTTTTCAATTTAATAGATTCTTTATATAATTCATGAAAAGCATTTTGAAGTTCACTCATATCAACCTCTTCTTCATTTTCACTCTATCTTTCTTCTTCACTCTCACTATCATCAAAAATAAGAGAATCATGTACAATGACCTTGGAAGTGGCATGTGCTATAATTTCATCATCCGATGAGTTCTCATTATCACTCACATGTGCCATAAAAGCCACAAAATTTTTCTTAGTGGGGGATTCGGGCTTCTCTTCCTTATCACTATCACTAAGGGTCGCATTATATGAAATGGGTCGTTTACCCTCTTTCCTTAGTTTAGTGGGGCACTCAAAAGCCCTATGGCCATAACCTTCACAACCAAAACATTTATTAGACTCGTCCCTATCAATATTTTCATTACTAGGTTTAGGGATCTTATCGGCTTTAGAAATCTTCTCGTTTTTATCATGTTTAGAAGATTCAAATTTCTTAAAATCATTTTTAACTTTATCTTTGTTAAATTTAAGAAATTTTCTAAATTTACGAGCAAACAAAGCCATGTCTTCCGAGTCACTATCACTATCGCTCTCTACTACTTGTTTAACCTCTTTGCGGGCTTTTAACGCAACGCCCTTTTCAATTTTCTTTTCAGTTTTAGAGGGAAACATATCTAGTTCGTAGGTTTTTAAATCACCTACAAGCTCTTCTAATTTCGTAGAGGCTAAAATGGGTAAAGAATTTAAAACGGTCACCTTTGGAATAAATCTATCGGGTAGGGACCTTAAAATTTTCTTTACTACACGGTCGTCAGGTATTTTTTCTCCCAAGTTAAAGGATGAATTAACAATATCAGAAAGTCTAGCATAAAATTTATCAAATGTTTCTTTTTCATCCATTTTGATAGTTTCAAATTGAGTAGTGAGGTTTTGGAGTTTAGAAGCTTTAACGACACTCGTTCCTTCATGAGTTAATTGTAAAATATCCCAAGCTTCTTTAGCGGTTTCACACGTCATAATACGTCGGAATTCATTCGGTGCGACAGCGCTAAACAAGGCATTTAAACCTCGGGAATTAAAGTTTGCTAGCTTAAACTCATTTTCAGTCCATCTATCAACAGGTTTGGGAACATGTACATTTTCAATTAAATGTGTTGGTGGGGTCCAACCGTTAACAACAGACATCCAAACACGTTCATCGATAGATTTAAGTGCCGATTTCATTCGCGCTTTCCAATACGCGTAGTTAGAACCATCAAAAATAGGAAATTTTGAAAATGTGGAAAAATCCATATTTAGCCAAAAAGTAAAGGATCTTTAACGAAATAATTTATCGTTTTTGGCTCTGATACCAATTTGTAAAAGACCAAGGTGTTGGATCCCCGGTGATTAAAATAATAATACCAATTATAAAATATTTAATTTCCTTCTTAAACAAATGCGGAAGTGTTAAATACAAGAGTGATGGTTCAACAAAACAACAAGGCCGGGTTTTAATATCATAAGAAACAAATTAAAACAACATGATTCAAGTCCTAGAATTTGCCTAAGTTATAATAAACAATTATTCAAAGTTAGGCGAAACCATATTGATGCAAGTGACTTGAATAAACCAATTTTATCCCATATTTAATTTAAGTCCCAAATTAAATGAGTGTGATAATTAAACCGAATTTTATCTTGAATTAAACCTAAAGCATGCGTTCTAACTGATGTGCAAGATAAAATAAACAATGTCACACTACACCGCGATATACGAGGAAAAACCCACTAACGGGAAAAAACCTCGGGACGGCCCTAGCCTCAAATCCACTAAAAACGGTATTAAAAAATACAAGACAAAAGACTTACTTCCAAAACTCGAACCCTCTCAAGCCGTGATGCTCCTTCTTGTATCAACCTCCAATTAGCGGATAACCAACCGACCTCCACCGTGGTCTCGGAATACACCGATAGGACTTTAAACGGTCACCGTCGCCCGAACATGGAGCCTTTCTCCAAACGGGTAGAATCTCAACAAAGGTCTTCTTTGTGATGGGGTGTAGAAGCAAACCCGAAACGTCTCTTGAATTCGGTAGAGAAAACCGGTGCCAAAAACTCCAAGTAAGGATATGTATATATAGAACTTGGAATAAACAACAATGGGTATAAACTAGAGTGTGTATGAATTTTCCATTAAAGATTAGCACTCAAAAACATGAACATTTTCCCTAATTAAATTTGCCCTCAAACTCTCTCTAAGAGTTGGATATGGAATGGAAAAGTTGTCTTGGAAAATGTGTTTCCCGCACATAATATTGCATGAAAAATGTTGGTTGAAAACCAAGTGGAGGAGTGGGGAAAAACTGCAAAAAACAGCCAAATAACTGTTCCCGCTGGAAGTTCGTTCGAACGAACGTGATTCTCGTTCGAACGAGACTTCTAACGAGTGACCAGCCTGGGCTCGTTAGAGGTTCGTTAGATACCTCGTTAGAACGAACCTTCGTTCGAACGACATATCGAACGACTGTCCAGTTAGGGTCGTTGGCAAAACTCGTTCGAACGAACATGGTTCGAACGACAAAACTCGTTCGAACGAAATCTGGTTCGAACGAAAAAACTCGTTCGAACGACATTTCAAACGAACAAACAGAAAGATTGAAAAATTCGATTTTGGCCCAGAAACTTTTATAAACTTTTATATACTTATTTTTAAGTTTCTAATTGATTCTTTCTGAAGAATAAAATGCAGTTTTAATTCACCCAATACAAATTGTTCCAAGCTCCTATATACATATAAATACATTCATACCTTGGGAGCATGGAACCTAAGTTGATGAAGTACAAACGAGGCACATAAACTACGGCATGTTGATGATGCTTTATACTCTTTGCCCGCCATGTCTTCAACAAACACTTCATAGGTCTTGAATATTACAATTAAATAAAATCCTATGAATAAATGTTTTTGTCCGGAATTGAGCCAAAACTATAAGAGGACTCAATTTGAAATTTGTGTCCTTACAAAGAGGACTAGAACTTCTACTTCTGCTCGGGGACGAGCAAGAGGTTCTCAGGGACGAGCAAGGGCTTCTAGGGTCACTGTTGAAGAAGCTAGAACGCAGGTACCCTTGGAGAGTCAGGCCTTCCAGTTGATGGCGAAGAATCAGGCTTTATCAGAGATGTCCAAGAAGATTCTGAACCTCAACGAGCAGCTCTCCGCATAAAATTCTGCCTTGGAGAATAAATAACTTTTAGCGAAGAACCTCCACAAGCAACTAAAGAGGTTAACCTACCAGTTTCACAAACAGCCCAGAGAGTTCTGGATGGCTGGTTATAATGAATCCCTATATCACCTTGATGACCGGATCCAACAGTCGAACAACGAGGGATACAAGCAAGGATGGTTGAATGCCTTGGGTGTGCTACAATTGGAACAGGGTCACTATTTATGGGATTACTATGACCCTGGGTTGCTCGAGTTTCCAGTGCCACCTTTTAAACTTTATATGAGCTGGATTCCTGCTCGGGCAATTCCTCAGTGCTTAATCTCCAAGTATCTCGGCAACTACAGTCTTCATTCCAATTTTGAGATATCTCGCCCAGAGCACTTACTTGATCGGCCCTCAGTGATGAACGTCAGGATGCTTAAAGATCTGAATTTCATAAATTCCCCCTATGCATTAGACGATCCTCCTGCTGGAGTAGAACCTATTTCAAAGGCAGAAGGGAAAAATCCAATAAAATAGGATTTTTGATGTAGTAATTTCTTATGTAATATGTAATTTATTTTCTATGTATTTTGTTCTGGATTTAATGAAGAACTTTTAGTTTTGCAATCTTGATTGTCATTATTTTGTAAAAAATTTCTTTTATTCACTGATGAATGTGTATGTACATCTGTTAAAAAGATAATATGTTTTGTGTAATTTTAAATTGCTGACCAACTAGAGTTGGTAAAAATTTATTGTTGACTATCCTGGATTGGTGATAATTTTCTGACGACCAACAAGACTTTAGTGATATTTTGTTTCCCGACCAACTTAGAGTTGGTGGTAATTTAAAATGTCACAAGTATTGAAATTCTGCTTTATTTTTTTATTATAGTGACTTATCACTTTTTAATTTTAAGCCATGAAATGACTTTCATCACATGATCTTGCTTCGTTTAGTCAAATGTTCCCGACCAACCGTAGTTGGTGGATTTTTATTTCCGACCAACCGGAGTTGGTGGATTTTTATTCCCGACCATCCGTAGTTGGTGGATTTTTATTTTCGACCAACCGTAGTTGATGAATTTTTATTCCCGACCAACCGTAGTTGGTGGATTTTTATTCCCGACTTGATGCGTAGTGTGTAGCACTAGTATTTCGAAAAAATAGCAACAAAATGAGAGAATTGGGCAAAACATCCAGAACTTTATTCATATTGAAGAACACTGCATTACATAGGGATTGAACTATTGATAATATTTGCGCAGATGTTATGCGTTCCATGCATTCTTAAACTCCTCTCCTTCTAAGGTTTCAATCCTATATGTCCCTGGTCGAACGAATTTTGTTACTCTGTAGGGTCCATGCCAGTTAGCTTCCAGTTTGTTGTGCTTTTGAATTACTTTCTTTAGCACATAGTCTCCTTCCTTCTGATCGCACTTCTTTACTCTCTTGTTGTAGAACAGAGTTGTTCATTGTTGGTATGCAGCATTCTTGATTGCTGCTTCTTATCTAACTTCCTCGAGCATATCCAAATCTAATCTTCTCATCAAGTCGCTGATTGGAGAATTAAAGTTCAGCACCCTGTGTGTTGGGAGGCCCATCTCGGCAGGTATAACAGCTTCACTTCCAAATGACAGCATGTATGGAGATTCTCCTGTTGCTGCTCGTGAAGTAGTACGATAAGCCCACAGTACAGAATGTAGCTCGTTGATCCAATTTTCCTTCACATCATCCAGTCTTTTTTTCAAACCATTCAGCAGCGTTCTGTTTGTCACTTCAGTTTGTCCATTACTTTGGGGATGGCCTGGTGCAGAGTGGGTCTTCGAGATGTTTGACTGATGACAGTATGCAGCGAATTCCTCGTTGTCAAATTGAGTTCCATGCTCTGTGATGAATGCATGAGGAAGACCATATCTATAAATGATGTTCTTCCAAATAAATTGGTATACCTTGTCATATGTCATATCGATAAGGGGCTCAGCTTCCACCCACTTAGTAAAGTAGTCCACCGCGACCAAGAGATATTTAAATCTCTCCCTGGTCGTTGGAAGTGGCCCGACCAAATATATTTCCCACATTGCAAATGGCCAAGAGGAAGTACTGGGTGCTAATAATGCCTGGGGAGTTCTACGGATAGAGAAAAAGTGTTGACATTTGTCACATTTCTTGACATAGGCTATACAATCAGCCCTTATAGTTGGCCAATAGTATCCTTGCATCATTTTTCTTTGTAAAAGCATCAGACCTGCTACATGGGCTCCACAGGACCCTTCATGGACTTCTTCAATTAAGTCTTTCACCTCGGAGGGATGCACACATCTTTGCAATCATGCTATAATTCCTCGTTTGTATAGAATACCATTAGTCAGTGCGTAACGAGCAGCTTTAAACTTTAGTTTCCTGGTTGCGAGTTTATCAATTGGTAATGTCCCCTCCTCAATATATGCCTTGATAGGATCCATCCAAGATGGTCCTAAATCAAGGGTAATAAAGTTCATCATCAGATCTTCGTCGATGCTCCTGCTAGCCAAAACTTCAATTGGAATTGTTCTTCATAGCTCGGTGCGTGTGGCTGAAACTAACCGAGCTAAGCCAAAACTTCAATTATCTGTACTGTGACCAGGCTTGATAAAATCTCCATTTCTCTTACGTGATACTTGATTATTAATTCTCCTTTAATTGTATATACACCCAACATTTGATTCACAATTAGTTGTGAGTCACTAAATACGATAACCTGCTCTGCCCCCATGGTTTTTGCCAAACTAAGACCTACAATCATAACTTCATACTCAGCCTTATTATTAGAAGCCTTGAATTGGAAGCGCAGAGCATACTCCACATCGATCTCATCCGGACTGTTTAAAATAATTCCTTCTCCACTACCTGTAGTGCATGAAGATCCATCTACATACAAATTCCACATAGGTCTATCATTATCAAACTCTTGGTTAGACAAAGTTCCTCGGTGGAATATTTATTACTTTTTTATATCCTCCTCTAGCACTTCTTGCTCCTCGTCGACCTTCTTCTCCTGCTCGTCAACCAATTTAAGTTGATCGGGATTTAAATTTGATGATCTTGTAACATCCACAGGTTGGTCGGTATTCAGCTTTTGCTCCTCGGAGATGTCTGGATAGGTGAACTCTACTATAAAATCTGCTACTGCTTGCCCTTTAAGTGACTATCTAGGCTCATAAACTATGTCGTATTCACCAAGTTCTACTGCCCAGTACATCAATCTCCCTAATTTTTTTAGTTTATGAAGAGCTTGCCTCAATGGCATATCAGTATACACCACTATGGTATGAGCTTGGAAGTACGACCTCATTCTTCTACTTTCTTCGATCAACGCTAGTGCTAACTTTTCCAATCTTGGATATCTGATCTCTGCTCCTCGGAAGGCCTTGCTAGTGTAATAAATTGGTTTTTTCACTCCATCCTCCATTCTTATCAATGTCGAGCTAACTGCATTCTCCGAAATTGCCAGATACAAGTACAATCTTTCTCCCATCACTGGCCTGGACAACAGTGGAGGTGATCCTAGGTATTTCTTTAACTCTTGAAAGGCCTTCTCGCATTCATCATTCCATTCAAACATTTTTCGAAGTGTTTTGAAGAATGGGAGGCATCTATCAGTTGCTCGTGATACAAATCTATTAAGTGCTACAACTCACCCTGTGAGACTTTGCACTTCCTTCTTCGTCGTTAGAGATCGTAATCGCAATAGAGCCCTGATCTTCTCAGGGTTTTCTTCGAAACCTCGTTGGTTGACAATCTACCCGAGGAACATGCCTTCTCGTACTCCAAATATGCACTTGGTAGGATTCAACTTCATTTGATATTTATCTAGTTGATCAAAGATCTAGCCTAAGTCAATTAGATGGTCAGCAGCTCTCTGGCTCTTTGTCAGCATATCATCAACATAAACTTCCATATTGTGACTGATTTGCTCTGCAAACACCTTGTTCATCAGCCGCTGATATGTTGCACCTGCATTTTTCAATCCAAAAGGCATAACATTATAACAATAAGTTCCCCTAGGGGTAATAAAAGAAGTACTCTCCCTGTCTTCAGGTTTCATTTTAATCTGGTTGTAACCAGAATAAGCATCCATGAATCTCAAAAACTCATGTCCCGAGGTTGCATCTACTAATTGATCAATTCGGGGCAAAGGAAAATTATCCTTTGGGCATGCCTTGTTGAGGTCGGTGAAGTCTACACACATCCTCCACTTGTTGTTCTTCTTCTTCACCATCACCACATTTGCTAACCAGTCTGGATATTTGACATCTTCAATAAAGCAAGCTTTCTAGAGCTTTTCGACCTCCTCTTGTATAGCTTGGTTCTTCTCGAGGCTGAACACTCTTCTTCTCTGCTTCACTGGCTTGATCTCCTTATTCACATTGATCTCGTGACATAAGAAATTTGGGTCTATTCCTGGCATGTCCTCATAACTCCAAGCAAAAGTTTGTTTTATGCTTTTTTGAAAAACTATCAATTCCTATTTTAGTGAGGCATCCAATGACGAACCTATTTGAGTTGTTCGTTCTGGGTGCTCGTCGTCCAAAATGACATTTTCAGTAACTTCCACCACCTGGCCTTTCACGAGATGCAACTCATCTTTAGGATCTAATGTTTCAATCTATGCACCTTCATCTACTTGATAGGTAGTAGTCTTTTTCCTAGATTCCTCCAGTCCTTCCTGCTCGGTAGATGAATAGTAGCATTCTCGAGCTACTTTTTGGCCACCCTTCACAACTCCTACTCCAAAATTAGTTAGAAATATCAGGCATTGATGTACAGTAGATGGTACCACTTCAAACTTCTTCAAAGTTACCCTTCCCATGATGATATTGTAAGCTGATTGGACATTCTTATCCATCACAAAGAAGCGTACTCTTTCTGTTCGACAAGCAGGCCATGTACCGATGAACATATCCAACTTGATCGTCCCAAGTGAGAAAACTTTCTCGCCAGCAAAACTGAGGAGGGGCCTATGATAAGGCTCCAACTGAGACAACTTTAGATTTAAGCTGTCAAAGCATGAGTAGAACATGATATCCACCGAGCTACCATTATCCACCAGTACTCTTGAGATCATCACTTCCTTCATCCTTATTTTGATCACCAATGGATCATCATGAGGATATAGCACACCTGCGAGGTCGTTCTTGGAGAAATCGATGACTAGTTTTTCTTTGTTTACCTTCCTCGGGTGATCATCCTCAGCTAGATTTATTCGTTGGATGTATGAACAAGCTTGAGCCTCATTGAGGTAAGCTTGTAGTAAGGTCTCCACCTCCTGGATCTCCACCTGTAATAACATTACAATCAAATGATCCAAAATGAATTGAAAATACCTCACGTTCTGGTTGTCTTGGTCTTTTGGGGAGATCGGGGTCGTCCTTTAGGTATCTTCATGATCTCTTTTTTATTTTCTTCTGCTCGATGAGGGGATCTAGACCTCTGTCTTGCTCAGTCGTTGCTTTTTCCTCCATTTCTATGATCAACATACTTGGCCAGCTTTCCTCGTCTGATGAGTGCTTCAATTTCATTCTGAAGAGCTATGCAATTTTTGGTCGTGTGACCATGGTCTTTATGGAACTCGAAATATTTGGCCTTATTCCTCTTGTCAGGGTCTGTCTTCATTTTCTCTGGCCAGTTTAGCTCCTCGCTGTTCTTGATTTCTGCCAGAACGTGGTTTATATCTACTTTCAGAGGAGTATAATTTTCAAATTTCTTCAATATTTCCCACAGACGGCGCCAATCTGTTGATGTAAAAAATTAGATTATCTCTAATTATTCAATCACAGATAAAAATAAGTAAGATAAAAGAATTTTAAAGTGGTTCATCCTTGAAGGAATGGCCTACGTCCACTATTTTGTTATTTCTGACTGTTTGTTTGGAATTCTCGATAACAGGTTTTACCAAGAAATTTCGAGTCCCCTTACAATGAGGATGATACAATGTATTTAGCGCCCTGAGGTTGTACATGCGCAAGAATAATACATAGCTATACAATAGGCATGTACATCTGTCTAATAATAATGAGCATTTAATGCGCAATTAATCTCTTGATTATTCGGATATGAATGCTCTGTACGAGATGCAGCTCAGACTGCCTAAGCTGCTCGGACCGCCTAAGTAGCTCGGCATACATAAGTTTCTCGGTGTGATAAAGTTTCTCGAAGAACACTCGTTTCTCGGAGCTCTTGAGTTGGTCGGGGAGGTTGAGTTCTTCGGGGTCAAGGTGTTGTTCAAAAAATGTTTGCAGGTGCTATGTAGATTGACACGTGTCTCCACATAATTGGTCCACGTGAGCAGACTAAATTTGGTATCAACAATTATCATATGATGTTAGAAATTTTTGTTGAATTCAGATTATTGAATCGAATTGAATTTGTGATTTAAGAAATTTTATGAAAAACCCAATTCGTGAACCCTAGAAGTTTTAATGAGAACCAGTGATGATTAATGATATATATTTGTGTTAAAAAATATTTATAGATGTAAGAAACATGAGGTATCAATTGGATTGAAGTTTAGGTTGAAATCATGGAGGTTTGAGGGTTGAAAATGGAGAAAAATGATTTTCGAAGAAGAGGGCCTATTCAGGTATTCGTCAGAAACTCGTTCGAATGAGTTGAGGTCGTCGTTCAAGCGAGATTAGTATATCATTCGAACAAGGTTGATATCTCATTCTAACGACCCTACGTTTTGGACATGGATATATATTTTTTTCGTTACGAATGCGTGGCCGCTAGTTTCGTATTTTTCAAAATGTTTTTAATTAGTTATGAATTTTCTACATAAGGGTGTCCGAGATCGAAATATTTAGTCAGAAATCAAATTCGAGTATGAATGCCCAAGATTTTTTTACCTAGGGATTATAAGTGGGTGTGTATGAGCCTAGAAAGGTGAGAAAAAGAAGGGACCTAAATAATGAATTGAGTGAAATAAATTTGTAAATATTTAATTACGGGCCGATTGGGCGAGTCCGGGTAAATTACCAAGTGAAGATACTTTAAATTATTTAATGGATGTGACATTAAATTAAATAAGAGTCAGATATATAGACTCGGGTATTACGGGCTAGTGCTACGGGAGTTGGGCACCGATTAGACAGATGTTATTTTATTTATATATATATGAATAATGTGATAGTATATATATACTTGTGTGCTTTATAAATATCGTTAGATATGTATGTAAATACATACCCCTCTAGTGCTATCATAGGAGCTTGCGCAATGTGGGTGAATCTCTTGGCTAGTGAATGCAGGGAGAGTATAGTCCCCGGGTCATAGCATCCGATATTTATTTGTGTCTTCTTTTCGAGGTGAGATGGTTTGGGTATGATTCGATCTCACTCTCGGGGAACTATGACCACCTCCATTACGCTTAGTGAGAGCCCCTTAATGAAGCCGATTGGAGTTTAGGTTCATGATAGTCAGGGTCTCGATCTTTTTGTTGATATTCTAAAGAATTCGCAACATAAGACGGGGGCGGGAGGGGGGAAGAGGGAACTTCGCAATTCCTCTCTAAAACTTCAATTATGAGCGATTTACATAAATGCAATGTCTTAAGTCCTGAAGATATAAGTGCGATAAAAAAAGTTTGCACACAAAGTCAAAATAAATTCTTCAAATTTTCATTAGCGCATGTAAGAGCCACTACGAGAGGCTATTTCTGCTAAGCTTATTATTAAATCTCCTAGAGGGGCAATTTGAATTAAAAAAAATGTTTTCCCATTAATTTGTCATCTACATGTTTTGTGACTATGACGCATTTGTGCACGTAACAACCGTATCCCGTGCGCCTTATTTGAATTGTATTAAAAATAGATGAGGGTGCATGGGAAAGGGATATAAAAGGATAAAATCCACCTTTTTTGAGAAATCTGTTGTTGGCAAGATCCTAATGAGAATATTAAAGGCAATTAAAACATAAAAAATTGCCAAAGGCCAAGATAGTTTAGATTGTTTGATCTTTAAAAAAGAAATAACTTCGAAGGAATTGAGAAAAGAAAAGAAAGGAAAAGAAAATATTTAATATGTTTATCTTTTAAGGGTGTTTAGTTGAAGACAAATAGGTTTCCACATGAATCCTAGTTCTGCTTAGTTTGTCATGACGCTATTGATTTGTGGATTCATTAAAATTCTAGTCTTGTGTACCTTGTCCTTATTTGTTCTTTGAGTTCACTTTATATTTCCACGTGAGAGTAAATCTAAGTTTGATTAAGTTTTACGATTAACTAGAACTCCTTGAACATGTTTAAGTGATTGGGTCATAATTCTTTTATGTCTAGTTCATGCCCCTTCACTCTGTTTACCATTATTTAGACACATTTATGCCATATGAGCATGGAAAGCTTATCATGTTTAGTGTATTGTGTGGTGTTTATACCTACATATATGTGATTATACTTCATTGGTATATTTTTCATCTTTATATATATGGAATAATTTGTTTTGAGTATTTACTTTCACATCTAGTCATTGTATGCTATCTGTTCATATTGATATATATATATATATATATATATATATATATATATATATATATTGTTGTGATTTTTCATTGGTATATCATGCTTGTTTTAGTTCATTATAGTTCATATCATTTTACTATCGCATCATAGATAGTATGAATTGTTCATTATATGGATTAGTTGTTCTTGTGTGTACTAAGTTATTTTGCTGTATCTCGTATCCCTCTACACCATTGCATGATATACTTGTTTTTCCTTTATGATTATCCCTTATTTCATTTAGGAGGAGACTTGGTTTAACTCGGGAGAAATTAATTATTTTATGCACCCTAATCTTTATCTATTCATGGATAAAAATAAAGAGAAATGATATCTAACTCTTTTCATTTAGGAGAGATCTATTACTTAAGGGGAAACATCATTTCTTATATAAACATTGTTTGACAAAGGGGGAGGATTCTTATACAATTTATTTTTTTTATATTTTCTATGCGTTTTATGTTTTGTTTAAGTGTGCAAGTTTGTAACTATGCGGTAAAGTTTTAATGCAAGCAAATCTACTTAGATTATATCTCGAACCATGTGTACTTTTTCCTTTTAGGTTGGGATTGAGTCTTTTAGTTGAACTTGATAGCCCACAGGTGTTTTTATTTTTTATTTTCTCTTGGAATAGCTAAATGGGGAGGTTTGTCCGGATAAATTTTCAATTGAGTCAATTTGTATATATTGTCTTAATTCTGGACAAAACACTTTGAGTCATAGGGTAGAAGTTGTGTTTGTGACCTTTCAAGCCTATTACATATTTGTTGAAGACGCAACGGCCAATACATTACCATGCCGAGTTTTGTTCCACGTTTCATCATCAATGTTCCAAGTATCTCTCGAGTATTAATGCATATATTTTTTTGAGCCTTGGAAATTTTGTTTTTGGGTGTATGAATTATTTTTCTTTATTTTAAAAAAGCTTTATATTTTTTTAAAGCAAAATATTTTTATTTTAGCAGGTCGTTCAAAGGAACATCCTTGCCCATTTGAACAAGATTTGACTAGCCTCATTCGAATGACTTATGATGATATTCTCACGAGAACACTTTTCGTCTGCACTGACATCTCGTTAGAAGCCTCATTATTTATCGTTCAAACGAGAAATCTTTTCGTTCGAATGACCAAGCGTGAATTTAAAAAAAAATTATTTTCTAAGCCGTTTTATTTTAAATTCCCACTACTTCTTTTATCCACTTTAAGTCGTGCGAGATGGCATTCGTATCCAGAATTTTTTCATGCTTTAGAGTTCACAATCCCTGCCAAAAACTTCATCAATGTTTGTTAATCATTAATGATTATTTTTTTATCAAACACAAAACCATTTTTACACCCAATTAGTTTAGATTCGAGATTATATATATATTTGTTTTGAGATCGAGTTTTTGGCACCGAGCTCATTCTCTACTTAACTGAAAATTGTTTTTTGTGTAGGATTTCGCTCTTGTTGGTTTACATAATGTGGACTCCATATGTGTGACGATTGTTATACCCTATCGGTGGACTCTTAGGGACAGGTGGACTCCAACATTGTCACTAAGAAGATATCAAAGGAACGAAGAGTATCAAGGCTTGGGAAGACATTGGGTAACTCTTAGTGGACCTTGTGGATGGACAGTCAAGGGTTTTTTCATTTGGGTTTTCCTCATACATCGGGCATAGTGATTGTTTATTTTATCTTCTTATTCACACCAAGATACATTCTTATGTTAAAAAGATAAAACTAGTTTAACCACCAAATTGTTTTACTTGGTGCTTAATTAATTTGGGAGATTTTATTTATTTTAATTTAAATATGAATTAATTTTGCTTAAGTAAAAACTAATTTGAGAAATAAAAATTTTAATTTGGTTCCTCACATATATATTCCTCATTAAATGTGGGGTTACTTTCCCCCAAGTCATTTTTTATTAGAATTCTGCCAACAATTCGATTTGGTCCCAGCTCAAGTTGGTCCAAATACTTGGAGGATCGTTAATGGCGTTCACCACATTAACAAGTTATATGAGACCCATCTCAGCATCATTGAAATTATGTATTGTTATCAATGGGCAATAACCCACAAAAATATAAACTACATAAAGATAAGGGTGACCAATCAGGCCCTAGTCATGAGTCCTCCCGATTCTAATAAGGATTACTGGGATCATAGATTAGTTCTGAAGAATTGACAACACTCTCCCCTTTCTAAGGTCATGGCATATGAATGGACAAGATGCCCAGTAAGGACCAAGCATAGGTTAGATGTAGTTGAATTCTTAACTTTGTACTTCTTCTATTAATATGGGTTGATGTTAAGTGCTTTTATTTTGTTCTTTACTAATATATACAAGAAAATAAACCTCGCAAATGCGACAATAAATTTTTTAAATCTTTGAATAGTTTGGGCCAGGGGTTGTAACTGTTAAACTCCCTAGGGCGTTGGTATTTTAGCTTGGATATAAGAGTTCCATTACCTCCTTTCTTGCGAGGCCAATAAAACAGACACGAGTCGTACCCATCTCTTTGGACTATCCATAAGATTCTTCCTCCAAAAACAAGGAAGGGACGGGATCAAACGAGGAAGAAACGCCATCTTCCTTTGAACCACTAGATGTTTCGCTGGTTCCTTCTATAATGTTTTCTCCCATTGTTATGGCAAAGAGAAAGGTTGTGAATATGATTGCCCAAAACGTTAGTACCGGGTCTACTCACAAGTCAAATAAAAATATATATATCAAAGAGAGTATGAAATCACATACACAATACAAGATGTATGTGGTTCGGCAACGTGCCTACGTCCACAGGGTTTAGGGTTTACTCTTTATTACTTGAAACAACTGGTCGACAAAGGTGTAATACTTATCGACAATACAATATCACATGCCCCTCTCAATGGGAGGTGGGTTTACATTTATAGATGTAAGGACATTTTTGTCCATTATCAATTTATATGTCGTACGCCGTTACACCGTTGAAGAAATTCAAGATCGCATCTACATCAACGGATCCGAATATCAAAGCGTCTTCAACATCATAGCCTCTACGAGAATGAACTTGGTAAAATTTTGTTTTTACGTTCCTTAAAGTTCATATTTCGTATTGGGAAATTTTTATAAAATATTTTTTATAAAAATAAGAAGTAAGTTTTTCCAATCAAAATGAGTTTTTTAAAAGTTTTTTATTTTTCTGGGAAAGCCGGACCGGTCCGCCTATAGACCGGACCGATCCGCCACCGGACCAGTCCGCCCCTCAACCGGACCGATCCGCTTGCTGCAGATCCAGTATACTCCGGACCGATTGCGAACCGATGGAACCATATTTTAAAAGAACTGATCCGGTCAACCGGACCGATCCGCCCCCAAGACGGACCGGTCCGACTGGGATAAACTCGAGCAGTTCCCTGAGATTTTTACCCACCATCTTATATTTCCTATATATATTACTATTCCGATGGTGTATTTTTTCAAGTCTTTGAGAAAACGTTTTTAAGAGATAAAACACAACAAGACTTCATTTTTTTGATGTGCCAAACATCTTTTTGATTCACACCAAAAATCCCAATTACTTTTGTGAATCTTTTGGAACCCTAGAACACAAGCTTTGATATTGTTCAACCCTTGTGGAGAAGACGTTCTCTTCTTCATTGCTGCCCTCCTGGAAAGGGAAAACTCCAGCCGCCGACATAGGAACCGACACCTGCGGGTATTTCTGTGTCACACCCTTGTGGAGAAGCCGTTTCTCTTCTTCATTGCAACCCTCCTGGAAAGAAATATTTCCAGCCACCGACTACAGAATCCGATACCTGAGGATAATTCTTAGTCACTGTATTTTCATTGTAATCCGAAATTGTATGTTACAATATTATAATGAAAATAAAAGGTTTTGCCCCTTTGGGAGATTTTTCCTGAAATTGGTTGTTTTTATCCTGCATGCTATATTTTATTTGATAAATCATCTAGATGCATGTCTTAGAGTTTAACTAAAATTTGGGATTAATTAAAATTGGTTTTTATTTGAGAAGTAACAATATTTTCGCTGTAGCTGCTCCCTCAATAGAGAATCTAAGGAGAGTGCTAAGCTTCGTTAATCAATATCGATAAGAGTTTGGACCTATCCTTTATCAAGTTCAATCGTTCCAAATGGTGAACATGTGGGAGTCTTTCGTGACTTAGACTCTTCGTTAGCTTTAGGTGCACATATCTTGGGTGCTCGTACTGAGCACGTGTCTATGTAATAATAGACCCACAATTTCAATCAAATAAATTTGAGTAAATTACAAATTTGGATCCTAAATCATTGCAATTGTTCCAAAGACTCCTCACTTTCAACGGTAGCAGTTAAGCCCTAAAACAAAGGAAACATGTTTAATAAGGTACTTTCGTTGATATTGACAGTTAACTATGATATAAAATTGTCATATGTGATGCACATGACCTATTTTAAGTGAAAACCAAGAATTACAACATGTGATTCACAACGTCTATCTATGATTTTATGAATTTCAATGGTGTATATGGGAATTGGTTGAGTCCGGTTCAAAAGTTCTTTGTTTGATACTGTGTTGGTGGATGACGATGGTAGTGGCGGTTTTGTAAGAGAGGTCTGTTATGAATGGTGGTTGAGATGGTGGAAGAGGGGAATAAGGGTAGTAGCAACGGGGGATGGAATAAAGGTAGTGAAATTAATTATTGGAGCTCCTTCTGGCCGAAGGAGAGATAAAAAATGAGAAAATTGATTGTTTGTATGGTTTGGGTTGTTTAGGTGGGTTTTTAGATTGAATAAATGTTTATTAGTGTTATGAAAACTGTTATTTTTTGTCATTATTAACTGTGAAAATTGATTGATGATTTAGTTTTCGCTTTTAATAATTTATGGATCATAACACAGCCATGAGAGGCTAGGTTTTAAATGAATAATTTTCTCATTAAATCTATATATTGATATTGATGTTGCTGATTACTTGATTCGTAGCTAACGATATGCTCTAGGGTAGTGGACATGTCTCATTCAACTGGGGCAACATTAACCCTACCGGTCGCTCACTCGGCTAATAATTAGAATTTCTGAAATGGACACTTGGATACGACTTGAGAGGACTCAATTTCCAAATGTAAAGCCATTGATTGAGGAGTATAAATAATTATACCATACAGTCATCTGGTGTTTTCACACTTACATTCTACAATTGTAAGAAAAATGGTCCGGGATCAATGCTAGAAATTGCCCTTTAGGGGTCGATGTTCGTGATGGAGACTTCCTGGTTGCTGCTTAGAACTCTCTCTTTCTCTCTCTCTCTCTCTCTTAGCTTTTTCTATCATTAACTGCTACAATTATTCTTGTAGCAGAAACATCACCATCACCAACTAAGAAATCATAGCAACGCGTTGCTATGATTTTTGACGTCGCTACTAACTGGGCAGTCTTTATGTTTCTTCAGCCATCAAAATAAACTCATATTGTCTCTACCAATTAATATTACTAGTATCAAATCAAATATAATGTAACCAATTTCGTATGCAACTTTTAAATTCACAACATTTTTATCGAGGAGAACACAGATTATAGAATAGGGAGCAGCTATAGGCGTTCCCTCTATTCTGCTAATGCTCCAAATTCAAATTTAAACGACAATATCACCTTTTTTATATGTATACTCTTATACCTTTTTCTTTTATCTTTACTTTAATTATTTAGATATAACCTAAATAAATAATAGAATTCACACTTTAAATCTACTCATTTATTTCTTTTAATTTTTTAAATCAATATCAAGAACACGGCTTAATTATAACAAGACAGGACACAAAATGACACAAAATCTTATTTTTTTACTTGACTTGAAAACAATCCAAATAAAAGCGACACAACATGGCATGATATAAAATATTTTTTTTAACCAAAAATGAAAAAAAAAAGGTGATACGACGGTACGACATGACGTGATATATTTTTTTTTAACTTGCCACGAACACGAACTAATTAAAAGTGACACAACAAAAAATATTATTTTGTAAACCAAAAATGAACCCGACCAAAATAAAATGACACGGCGTGACACGACACGACCAAACATGAAATATTTTTTTTACTTATCATGAACACGACCAAAGTAAAAACAACAGAACACAAAATGTTATTTTTTAAATAAAAAACGAACCCAACCAAAATAAAAATGACACGACGCGAAATATTTTTTAAAAATATTTACTTGAAAAATCAAGTGGGACAAAACTTAGTCAAAGAAAAAAGAGTAAAACACAACCTAACATTTTTTTCAACCTACCTAGAACACGATCGAATTAAAAGCGGCATAACATAAAATATTGTTTTTTTTAACCAAAAATGAACCAAAATATTATTTCATGTTCGGTCATGTTTGTGATAAGTAAAAAAAACTATTTTTTGTTTAAATATTTTTAACATTTTTAAAAACTGTTTTGTTTAAATATTTTTAACATTTTTAAAAACTGTTTTTAATATAATATAAAAACTGTTATTAATGTTTTAAAATATAATTTAAAAACAGTTTTGAATATATTATGAAAAAACTCTTATGAATATTTATAAACTAACTGTTTTGAAAATATATCACGTCATGTCGTACCGTCGTATCACTTTTTTTTTTTCATATTTGGTTAAAAAAATATATTTTATATCATGCCATGTCGTGTCGCTTTTATTTTGATTGATTTCAAGTCAAGTAAAAAAATAAGATTTTGTGTCATTTTGTGTTGTGTCTTGTTATAATTAAGTCGGGTTCTTGATATTGATTTAAAAAATTAAAAGACATAAATGAGTAGGTTTAAAGTGTAAATTCTATTATTTACTTAGGTTATGTTTAAATAATTTAAGTAAAAATAAAAGAAAAAAGATATAAGAGTATACATATGAAAAAGGATAATATTGTCATTTAAATTTGAATTTGGAGCGTTAGCAGAATAGAGGGAGCGCCTATAGCTGCTCCCATAGAATATAGCTTGTTTTTAAAATCGTCATGCTATGGAGTTCAAGGGTATTTTTGGAATGTAAGAAAAATTGGTATTTTTGGGACCACAAGTATAGTTAGGGACCTCGAAATAGAAAAAAAAAAGTATTATACAGTGCATAAGCTTTCGCTTAACTGCACTCGTTGGGAGAGGAAGATATTGATTGACTTTACCCTTATATACATATATATATATATATATATATATATATATATATATATGGAGATGTTCATAATTAATATAAAAGATGAATATTTTAATAAATCTTAATGAAAAAAATCTAACACCAAATCAATTTTAATTCCTATGTTATAATTGGTTCGGGCAACGGCAATGGACACGTGTGTCACACGCCCCATTGATAACGGACACGCGTGTCATATGCGTGTCCGTTGCCGCTGGAGCGAACCAATTACAACATATGAATAAAATTGATTAGGTGTTAGGTACTTTTTGTGAAGGTTCATTAAAATGTTCATCTTTTATGTTTATTTCTCAACCCCTCTCTCTCTCTCTCTCTCTCTCTCTCTCCGAGAGAGAGAGAGAGGGTCCTCAGTTTGAAGACCCTGAATGAGGTCCATTTTTTTAAAATAATAATAATAATATTTTGAAGCTGATTTTTTCCTATGATTTTTAAACATTTCAATAGGACCATAAAAAAAATAATCAACTTAAAATGAATTTTTTTACTATTTAAAAAAAATCGATCAAACTTTGTCAGTTTTCAAAATTTTATTTAGGCCATATATGGCCAAAATAAAATAAAAAAATCGGGTGTTAAAAAGACCTATCTAGAATAAAAAAATGAATTAAAATAAATTGTTCTTCTGATAACATAATCGGTAATATAGAACATTGAAAGTGAATAAAAATGGTGGGAAAGAAAATCAACGCCAATAAAACTTCCTTACGATTGTGACAAAGTTGGGTAAGTTCAACAAGTCTGTAGTTTCCAAAGCAGCATCATGGAGCTTGAGGAATTGTTCAATTTCCACCTAAATCGTGTTTATAATAACGCGTGCAATGTAAATCAAATATAGCAGCATTATTAGTTGTTATACCACCAATTATTCCTCATGGAGTCCATGCTATTATTCTCGAAACAATATTTATATTAGAAATAAACAAAGTATAGTCATTTAAAAAGTTGTACCTTTAAGGGGTTTTCATAGTTCTTTGAAAATGGAATGTTTTATACTTTTTCAATAAAAACTGAACTGAAGCATGCAAACAAACAATACTTTCTTAATGATTTTAGATTTTAAATTGTAGACTAAATATATAAAACTGAAAACATTGCCCTCTTCGATAAATTTGTTAAAATATTGCATTATAAGATTTCAATACTAGAAGGTGCAGTGATAATTAATTAATTAAACCCCCTGAATTGTACACAACTAGTATGTACCCCACAAGTTGCACGATCGTTTATACATAGAAATACATTAAAAGAATATTTTTTTCCTAAGTTTAATAATGCTTTTTTGGTCTAATGGCAAAAAAAAGCAGAAAAAATGAAAAAAAAAGTATTCTTTATGAATAATAACATTATTAACTTTTTTAAACATTTTTTTTATAAAAATAACGTTAAAACCTGTATGTTACATAAGACGGTTTATATATTAATAAAATTAACTTTTAACATTTTTGTATATAAAAACAACCTATATACATTATATATAAAAAAATGTTAAAAACAACTGTTTTAATAAGCTATTTATATAAAAATACATTAAAAGAATCTTTTTTTCTAAGTTTTATAACTTTTTTTTTTGGTTCAATGACAAAAAAACAGAAAAAAAATGAAAAATAGCATTATTAACTTTTTTCAACATTTTTTTTACAAAAATAACGTTAAAACATGCATGTTATACACAAAACAATTTATATATTAAAAAATTATTTTTTAACGATTTTGTATATAAGAAACAGTTTATATACATTTTATATAAAAAAAAGTAAAAAACAACCGTTCTTATAAGATATATAACGTTTTTACGCATTAAAAACATTAAAAGAATCTTTTTTTCTAACTTTTATAACGTTTTTTTAGTTCAATGGCAAAAAACACAAATAATAAAAAAAAAAAAAATTATGAATAATAGCGTTATTAACTTTTTAAAACATTTTTTTCACAAAAACAATGTTAAAAATATATTTGAAAAAATAAAAAATAATTTATATATTGTAAAAAAATATAAAAAACTATTTTATATTAACAAAATTTACTAGAAAACAATTTTTTAACTGTATAGTTTATATATAGGAAAGATAAAAAGCGTAAGATGTATAGATATATGAAAACTATATATATATATATATATATATATATATATATAACATTGCTTTGAAAAATGTCCTATACAAAAAATGGTACAATTTTTTTCTTTTTGTATAGAAAACATACTTTTAACAATTTTGTATAACTTTTTTTGCTGTTTTTTTTAAAAACAGTTTTATATGTTTTTAACTGTTTTTAAAAAACAACAGTTTTTTACAAAAAATAAGAGTACATTACGTTTTTTATTTTTTTTCTATATATAAATATGTGGTTAAAAAAACTGCAATTATATATATATATATATATATATAAAATAGCACAGGCTACATTTTTATGTGTCATGCATGTTTAACATGCATACATACATATATTATTATATTATTTTTTTAAAATATTTTTTATAATTTTTTTTTATAATTTTTTTTCTTTTTATTTTTGTAAAGGTGTTTCTTTTAAGGAAAATGCAGGTTATTAAGAGCTGAGTTTTATCACGGCAGCAAATTTATCGTCGTGCGCTCGGCACGGGCATCCGTAGTGTATATATATATATATATATATATATATATATATATATATATAGAGAGAGAGAGAGAGAGAGAGAGAGAGAGAGAGAGAGAGAGAGAGAGAGAGAGAGAGAGAGAGAGAGAGAGAGAGAGAGAGAGTAGTACTTTAAGTTTGGAATGGGAAGGGCCATCCCAGACAAATCTGCAACATAGGTAAGTGGTTCCCTTCACCGTTGAACCTTTTCCAACCATTGATTTTTAGTTCTAATGTATATTTATTGATGTTGGTATCCAGAAAACGCTTCAGCGATTATCCCTTTCTGCTTACGAGCTTGGAATGGGTCGACATGGCAGAAGAGAGGGTGAACTATATGCCCAACACCACCGATCCTCATGCCTTTAAGGATCATCACGAGCTGATCGAGGCAGGCTGGGGAAGAGGCGTAATTCTTGGAGAACCCAAACCAAGTGGATGTTTTGTGCAAAGAACCGACCCCTAGTAATTGTATCAACGGATGAAGGAAGGTGGCTCTTAAATAATTTGGTATTTGAAAAGCCAAGAGTCATTCTCACGTCCGTATATCATTATTTTTTCAACAATTTATAATTTTGAAAAAAGATAATTTAATAATGTATTAATTGATATTAATATCTCCAATACTATTGTATTAGACGTATAATATAGATAAGTAGACACGCTTATGTGCACTGTCGAAGTACGAAAGAGAAAATAATAAAATCTCACCCAATCAAATGCCCAAATCCACTAAAACCCGAACACACCAAAGTTGGAATCACCTGAACAAAACTATTTCACACTTTCATAAAGAAAAAAAAAGGTTACGAGGAAATAAAACAGAACACTATAAATCAATCCTTCATTTCAAAAAAGTTAAATTGCAAAAGTAGAACATCGTAAATTACAGTTTTTATTTTAGTAAAACTATTGTACAAAGAACACACCATAATCACAACTTCATCCTAACAAAAATATACCATAATCACACTTTCATCCTAACACCATATAAATTACGATTTCATATCAAACTACAAATTTTTCATTGGTTCCCTGGAATATGCCCATTGAATGTGCTCGCACCGTATGTATCACTCCAAAATGGATTCAACGTGCCCAAACCATATGAACCTTCTGTCAATAAATATTATAGATAATTGGACAGGAAGATTGTAGAAGAAGCATTTAACCATAAACCAAGAACAACGAAATCAGATAAATCAATCTAAGGCAAGTGTTTATTGCAAATTGAATTGAAGTTATAATACCCACGTGTAGGGGTTTCATGAATAGATTGATTTTTATTTCAAAACCTTAATGAATAGCACTAATTGATTTCATATTGGGTAAAATTGCATGTATTTAGGGTTTATATCTGTAAGGAACTGTAAATTAGAAGAGTTTTGATTGTTACTACAGATTTAAATATGGGGTTTCAATTGAATTTGAGGGATGGACACAAAACTAGATTATGAAAGAGTTTTGAGGGTTTGATTAATTCTTGATTGATTTCAAAGAAGTTTTAATGTGTTTGAAATATTAAAAATCATCCTAACACATGTAGAAATAGTTAGGAATAATCGGATGTGAATTTGGTGAAGAATTGTGGAAGTTGGGTAAATCAGAAAGGGTGAGAAATCGAAGAAGACGAAGTTGCACCTGCTCGATCGATCGATCGACCCATGAATGTCGATCGATCGATCGACCCTGGCAGATTTTGGATTCTTTTCTTGGTTGAATTTTCTAGGATTATCAATGATGGAAGGGAATCTTAGGAGGGTCATTATACCTATGTAGGGACTTGATAACGACCAGTAGCTATAGGAAGGGAACCTTAGAGTTGTGTGAACGCTCAAATAGTGCGAAATTGAATTAAATTCGTAAATCAATGATGAAGTCTGGTGAATATTAGAGAGAAAATATCACGTACAAGTATGAATAATTTGGTTGTGGGAATACCTATTATATTGATACTTATGGTGGGTGAATACCTAATGTATGCTTAATTCGGTATTGGGGTCGTGTAATACCCCATATTTCTGAATATTTCTATTTAATTAAATTGGAGAATTAAATGAGAAAATACGATTGAATTTAAATTACGCAGGAGAAGTAATTTAATGAGTTTTATTAATACTTGTGATTTATGGAGTATTAATCGAGAGATAGATACTGATTAATATTACCTCATTCTATTTACTTAGCGCGTATAGTAAATAGTTACTTAGCACGTGTAGATCATTTTGGGGTGAGAACGAGTAATATATTTTTAAGTGACTCAAATGATAATTTAGAGGACATAGATGAATCCAGAAGGGTCGAATTAGTCGAAATAGTATACCCGGGGGTACTACTTGAGTCTCGAAGTAATTTTAGACTAAACTGAGATCGTTCGGGGGCGTTTTGGTCTTTTAACATGTGAGGGTATTGAGACCTACGAATTTGAGAGTCTCTTATCACCCGTATGAAATAGGGGTTAGGGTTAGAACACCCATGTAAACACCAATACCATTAGAGAGAAGGAGAAAATCATTCTCAAGGCTTAACAGATGCTTTTGAAGAGGTTGGGTTTGGATCTTGCATCCTAGGAGCCAAATGAGGAAGGATTGAAGAAGAGAAGCATCAATCCATCATCAACTCCACGAAATCAGAACCCCTCTGTCAAGGCAAGTTGTTTATTACAAAAAAAGTATAAAGTTATAATACCCATGTGTAGAGTTTTTGAATAGTTTTGTTAAATCAATATCTTGGAAAGAAAAGAATGATATTTATGCATGTTGGGATAGGAATCACATGTTGAATGATTTAGCATATGTAGAGGAATAATATTCAGAGATGACTTGATAATTATTTCGAAATAAAATTTGAGTTTTGAATGAAAATATGGGAAGAACACCATAACTAGGGTTATAAGAAATTTTGAGTTCAATCCACTATTTATTTAAATGAATTGAGGTTTTGATGTATTTGAAACGTTAAAAATTGTCCTAGTATAAGTGGGAACACGTTAGGATAATTGGGTCAAAGTTTGGTGTACTATAATGAAGTTTGGAGGTTTGTTGATGGAAGAATAAACTAACGTTGAAGACGAACTGCTACTGCCCCAGATCGATCGAACCCAGGAGTCGATCGATCGACTTAAGGTGTTTTTCTCGAATTTTTCGATGGTTAAGATTTCTTTGATTTTCAGGAATGAATGGGAATCCTAGGATTTATATTATACTTATATGGGAGTGAGAATAAGACCAGTAGGTATATTGTCGAGGTCCAATAAAGCCATTGGGTGTAGGACTTGGATTATGAACCGACGAGAATAAACCGATTGAGTACAGCATCGGGGAATTTGGAATTGAGTTAGGAGCCGAGGTAAAGTCAATTCAAGTAATAGACCAGTAGGGTAAGTAATAACTACTGAAATTATATGTCAGGGTTAACTAGGGCCCTTATAGTTGAGTGAATACTCAAATAAATGCAATAGTGAGAAATCATAAATTGACGAATACAGTTAATATAAGAGAATACTATATTGCGTACATGTGTGATTGATAGTTGGGTGTGTACCTACTAAATTGTATGAACTATTAGGTTGAGAGATGTATACCTAAATTAACTATGTTAGGGTCGATGAAGTATTTCAAACTAACGTAGGGCTATTATACATTAGGATCGATGAAGTATTCCGAACTAACGTAGGGTTATTAAATGTTAGGGTCGACGGAGTATTCTGAACTAACATTGGGTTATCATATGTTTGTGGTCGATGTAAAATGCTGAACCAAACCTTCGAACTGGTGGCTTTATGAAAGAGTCCAAGCCAGAATATGTGTATATAAATAATTGGGATCGATGTGTCATTCCGAACAAATCCTTACTTAGGACCGATGAATCGTTCTGAACCACGAGTCCTTTACGTGTGTCAAAAGGACATAATAGTAATGACTGATATTTAGTATATATTGTGTGTGAAATATATACTTAATGATATTCTACTTATGTGTGTTAGTATATTGATATATGATATGTTTAACGATTCATATCAAACTGTTAAGTTAAGTAGTGAAACTTAATTATGAAACGTAATGTTAGATAGAGAATACCTAATTAGTAATTTTAGTAGTGAAACTTAATTACAAAAGTGGGAAGATATTAATTGTGAGAATCGTAGAAGTTTAGTAGTGAAACTAAATGAGAAGTTTTGAAGCATAACATAGGTGAAATGTTACTTGAGAATTAATTAACCTTCACGAGATGTTAATAAAATGGATGTACTATATGGGAGGTATAAGAACTTAGGTATATATAAGTTCAGATGATTACTTTAGTCCTAGTTAACTTGGGGGATATGGCTAGGCAGGATAAGTGTAAAACGTTAGGTGTGCACAATAGATGAGGAGTCGGTAAACTCAAGAGAGTGTATGAGAACCTAACATGTATAATCAATATCCGAATTTTATATTGTGATAAACGCTTGCTAAATATTTTCAAAATGTTTTGAGTACTAACTCTTACTATAAAATATTTTTAAAATCTTTTAGGTGTCCAGCCACAGGGACACCATGTATGCTGAATTCATTCCAGGGACTCGAAGCTCTAGCACAGTGGATGCTTATATGATTTTGATTAGACAATATCTCTATTTCAGATCTAGTGCAAGATCTCACACTATTTTATGTATTGACTTGCGGTCCGTTACTAGTCTCAGATGTTTAGTTTCAAACTAGTGGTTGTTCTAACATTATTTTGGGATTTTAGCCGATCGTTATTTGGTAATACTCTTATTCTCTTGTACTTATATTTTATTGATTGGGTTGTAGTACATGGTGATTGTTACTTTGTTCCGCATGGTTGATTTATCTGTTTTAAGAAAGATAAATTTTGGCACCGATCTAATTTTCACTTAGGGGATTAGTAATTAAAAAGTTTTCGACAGTGATGCTAAGAATGAACCATTTGAGAAACCTGTTTTAATTTAATAAAGGCGTGATCACCCAATGTTTAATTAGGCGGGGTGCCACAGATGGTATCAGAGCATCAGGTTCTAGTGTCCATACGATCTGTACGGCTTACTACATTTTCAGCGTATCGTTTGATTGATATAAAGCCCTACCTTAGGATTATTGTACTCCTCTATATACGTGGTTTACGTTCTCCTGCTAATTAGCAGATGAAGTGATATATATATATATATATATATATATATATATATATATATATATATATATATATATATATATATATATATATATACGAGTTTGATTGGGTATGGTACGTTGAACATGGCGGTAGGACCAGCGTAGGCGTTTGAAAAATTGCAGGAGGAGGGGGCTCGACATGAAGCATGGAGTGTATGAGGATGGTAATCGTGGAAGAGATGAACGCTATTGAGGTCATTCCCAGTGTGTAATGGAAGTAGATGTTGCTAAAACTGTTGGGGCATAACAGGCTTTTACCAAGTACCGCGACGGCAAAGGATGATACAAATCTGGACCACCTAACGCAGTGATAATGGGAAGAGGTCTGAAGGACCTTCAAAGAAAATGAACCGTGAAAGCTTTGATAAAACATTAATTGTACATGTTAACTAATTCATGTAGAATGTCCAGAGGTCTTTGCATTAAGGATATAGTAGAAGTCCTCATAAGTGAAAATTTGGGTAAATTTTTATAGAGCCAACGTGGTGGGGATACCAGTCACCACATCCGGACCGAGGGTCAGTATATAAATAGAGGGATCTTAAGTATAATATAACCGAAAATTCCTCCAATGATGATTCAGAAGGAAAGTAAATGGAACTTTCTGAAACTATCCCGTGAAAGCCTGGTAGAGGCAAATGGTAGGGAAAAAATTTATCTGTTGAAGTGAACTTGTACGCGATGTCATAGGTACAAGGGAAAAAGAGCCCTTAAGAGAATGGACTCACGAGTTATTATCTCCCATAATTTTGGGAAAACTCTGCTCGGACGACTTATGTGTATGATGGAGGTATAATGCTTCTTACACGGCTGATGTAAGTGCTCCTAAGTAAGCGGAGCTAAAAGAGTTTAAGGATTTAGTCAAAGAGTAAGACTGGAAGTAATGGGGCTAGTGCAAGCCATAAGTGGAAACCCACTAGGGGATTCATTGATTTGATTCTATGTTGGGACTGTTAAGTCCAATAGTTCATTCCTCTTGGTCAGCGGAGCTAAGGGAACCGTGATGATAGTGTTTAGAAATCAAGTCTGCCAAGTCCGAGAGAAGAAATATCCTAAATTGGTCGGTGTGACCTGAAATAAAGGGATTTATGAAAAGATGTATGATGTGGGATGTAAGACCACGCGTTTTGATCTTGCCCGAAGTTATTTAAGGGAATAATAACTCCGATAAGTTTTGCATTCTTGGTAGGATAAGCGTATTATGTCCGGGAACCATTTGAACCACCATTGCGATGGGCAAGAAACTATATGAGTTTTAGCCTCGAGTAAATGATGTATATGATGATTCCTCACCTGAAAGAGGGGTGAGCTTGCATTATTCAATAGTATGTTGGAGACTTCAGAGATTATGGATGTCTCATAGTGATTGATCCCAGTGTATAGGGACCTTAATGATGTGATTCAAGGTATATCATATGACCGATGAGCTAAGAGATCGAGCTCGTTGTTATGATTAGTGCTAAGGACTCAGTGATAGTATACGCGCAGTGCCACTTGACTCCTTTAGAGATATTAGAGTATGGTTGCACATATTGTCAAGAAATGGAGTTTGAGTATCCCGACTATGTGTTGTTCCGACAATGCTCAGTAAGAATGCATGGGGAGAAGTCCCTTGTTTAAGTTCGGTTGCGAAAGGGGATACGACTGAATTTGTATGCACGTCAGGAAAAGAGACGTTGTTGGATGATAGGGCATCAGTGGAGCCAGTAGTTTTTTGGAGAAACACTGAAAGGCTTATTTCACCATGAAGGGATAAGTGGGACTTTGTGGGCAAGAATTTAATTTTTGATCTATATGGGATTCAGAATACCCGCAAGATTGTAGTCACGCCGTGAAGACAAGGCTAGAGGTGAGGAAAAGCATGTTACGAGTGCGACGATTGCAATGTTTTTACAAATGTGCACGGAGAAAAGGGTGTATGGGCGCCCTAGTCAATTAGCTTTCTTAGTCATCCGAGATAGAGGGATGTGAAAAATAATTTTTGATAAGTGTGGGGAAGTTATGAGGCAACTCTTATTGATGAAATGGATTGAACGTCATGGGAGATAGACGATGATCCAAGATTTTATGTGCTGAGAGAGCTAACACACCCTTTCGGATAAGAATCAGAGGGAAGCCGTTCAAAGGTTATCTCTTGATATGGGAGACCTAACTGTTGTGAAGGCATTTTTGTCTCGATGATCACTTGCATCTTGATCTAGTTGTATCCGACAAAGCCATCAATAAATGACTTGAGGCCGTGGCTAGTTGTGTTATTAACGATTTTGTTAATTTTGGGTAATGGGAAATTATCCTTCAGGGATGATTTGTTCAAATTTCAATAGTCGACTCACATGCGGACTTTACCTCCTCATTTAAGCACTAGGACAATATTGACGAGACATATAAGATATTCGACTATGTGAATGAAACCTATGTTTAATTTTTTGACCACTTCTTCTTTTACTTTGAGCGACTATTCAGTGTAGAGCTTTCGTAGCTTCTGTTTAACCGATTTGCATATTGATAATGTTGAGATATATTTGGGTAAATACTGAGCATGTCATCGTAGGACCATGTAAAGACATCCACGAATTCTTTCAGCAGTTCTTCAAATTACAAACACTCGTGATTGTAAGGGTGGACCCTATCCTAATCTCGCGCTGATGACTATTAAAATCGAGATTAATAACATTAGTCTCATCATTATTAATTTTAAATGCAATTATTTTCTCTCCTTATTAAGATCAATTAACAACTGTTCATTTGAAAAATCATAATCATCAAGAGTTCGATTAGAATCAAGA
This sequence comes from Sambucus nigra, assembly GCA_949130495.1. Classification (NCBI taxonomy): domain Eukaryota; kingdom Viridiplantae; phylum Streptophyta; class Magnoliopsida; order Dipsacales; family Adoxaceae; genus Sambucus; species Sambucus nigra. The sequence continues at coordinate 341,146,721 of OX422207.1, read as the reverse complement.
CAATAAGTGTAAGACACAATAAGGTACTTGACATCTTTATTTTTTTCATTCTGAGGAAAAACAACATTGAGAATCTCATCAAGAGAGGTCTCAATTACATTGATATAAAAAAGGGAATAACAACATCGAAATAAGAGGTTTCGATAGGGTAGACAATAGGTTCGACTTGAATCTGGGCAGGTTAGACAGGCATGACATTCCAGTTGAAGAGAGACATGTCAACATCTATGATTTGAGTAGACAAGTCTGACTGCGTGACATTTGAACGGATCATACATAGACTCAAGCCTAGTGTTTGCAGGTTGAATGGGTCCTTAGAATCAGTTTCCTCATAATCCTTAGTAATTGTCAAGGCAGTGAGATGTTAAACTTCATGATGACAATCTATGGCCCAAGGGTTGTGTAAGGCCCTAATTTTTATTATTATCTTTATTGAATTATTTTTTTGTAATAATGAATTTTACGGATAATTAATAAATTTTGTGACGTTTACGACATGTACATATAGTTTATAACGTGAAGATAGGGTTGGCATGTTTATTATCTCGCTCGAAATAGATTATTTTTCATATAAAACGGATAGTAGAACAAGTTTAAAGCAAATTATTTTTAATTATTATTTGAATTATAGTGTGTAGAAATTAGTATAATCCAAAAGTAATCATAATGCAAAAAAAAATACAAAAACATGTCCTACCCTTATTAAAATCCCCAAAACCCATAAAGAAAACCAGCCAACCTTCTCAAAACCCCTGATCATCTCCCACGAATCCCATGAACAAACCTCAAACCCCTATTTAAATCCCCTAAACCCCCTATCCCAAACTCACTCTCTCCCTCTTTACCAATCAAAATCTTCAACCCTCCCCTTCTTGCCCGACCAAAACCATCATCGCCGATTGACTCTACCATTGGCCAGACTAGTTTACCTTTCTTCCTCTTTTCCTATTTCATTTATTTACTTATTATTATGTCTCTAATGTCACCATTAAATAATATTGAAACTTTCGCGTATGTGTGTGTGTGGCTGAGCGCGCATGTGTGTGAATGGAAGCCTGGACCCCATAGCCGTGGTTGACGTTCAGAAACCTCAATAGGGCGTGTCTTTTTTGTCCAATTCATGTTTTTATTTCCTTTTTTATTTACATATCTCTCTCTCTCTCTCTCTCTCTCTATATATATATATATATATATATATATATATATATATATATATATATATATATATATATATATAAAAACACATACACACACACACACGTACATATATATTCTTAAATGCCCATAATCAAGAATAGTTCCAACTCAGTCAATTGGATTGTTGAATTTGTGTCAAATTTTTCACGACTCGGTTCCAACTTGATTTTATTTTTTAGTAATTGCAAATTGGGTAGTTGGATTAGGAAATGTTAATTGGGAGCTTTTGTTCTATTTTGAGTTCCTATTTTTACTTGGTTATGTATAAATTTTCATAAACACAAATCCCTGAACACGCATGAGTGATCGTATTTTTTCTAAAAAAAGTGTATTTGACTCGGTGTCATTTTTTTCTTAAAAATATAGTTTAAATGACTTATAATACAAAATGACTCGAGGTTATGTCTTCGTTATAACCTGACACTAAATTACGAGTCATATTTATTAAAATTATGATTATGGAGTTGTTGGACTATTGTGTTGGTTAAATTTGAAGTGACATGACCACTGGATTATTATCCAAATAAAGGGGGGAATTTTAAACTTTTTTCTAAAATTATTTTGTGTCACGAATAAAAAATTATCATATAATATAAACGAAAAATCATGAATATCAACTTTTATTAGATCAAAATAATATTTGATTGGGATAATATTTTATTTGAATTAAAATTGTTGCTTTTCAACTTGAAATTATATTTAAACTGATTCCCTTTAAATAATTATTTTCCAAAAAATTCTTATTATTCAAAATACAAGATACTTGTTATTTATTTAGTTTCACAAACAAAAGGGAATTGTCATTTCAGTAGTGTAATTACTAAAATGGTATAAGTACGATTTTTCAAATAAAACAAACTATAGCCCGATTTCTCTAAACATTTCAAACATTTTACGTGTCAAATCGTTGATATAAATTTATTTTCATACTATTATAATTATCGATTAAACTTAACATGTTTATATTATTTAGACTGTCAACTAGAGATCGCAGTTTAACATGGTAATCGGGACTCATATATTATGTATTGTCATAGATTAAGCTTTATTCATATTTACGAAATGACATACGATATCAAAAAACCCAAACCATTCTTTTCAAACACCAATATAACCACTCTCATTTAAACCCATGAGCATAAATAAATACGAAAACTAGAAGGCAACAACGAAAGATCATTGAAGGACAACATAGAGATCGTAAACCACAAGTAGGTTTTTCTTACTTTTCAATAGTATTCTCTGCATATTTGGCATACTCCTATTGATATCCTTATTTGGTAGCTCATATTTATTCTTAGTGTGTGCATGTTATTATAATTCCATACTATATATTTTTTTAACCATCATCGACATTTGAATTTATCCCCGGTATTTAGACTTTAATTTATCATAACTATTGAAACTTAAAGTAAGGATCAATTTAAATCCTTCTCATCTAATAACTGGTATTATTTTTCAAATTGATTCAGTTACCCTTGCACTTTTGTGCATTTTACTATAAGCGTCAATATTAACTAGGAAGCAGACTGATGTATTATCCCACATAACTTTCTACTTGGCCTAATGGTCTTAGATGATTGAGATCCTTGATTGTTGCTACATACGTATGAGTGCCACTTAGTTTAGTGTTCCTAGTCAGTTGTTTTTGCCCAAAGGATTTGGGTTGATTTTATTTCGTTTTAAAGATGGCTTAACTATTTCTATACCCCTTAATGAACTGGTAAGTATGAGATCATTAGTCCAAAACTCCTTGACTTTCTTTACATGATCGTAAATATACTGGTAATGAGCCTCATTTCTGAAATGGACTGCTAAGTATGGAATTATTAGTTCAACGTTCTTTATATGAAACTTTTTGAGCTGGTAAGTATGGGATTATTAGTTTAGACTCCTTGATTTTACTTAAGGGTTATTATGAAAAAATAATTGCTTCTGCTTTATTTATTTGATAAATACTGAATTCCATACACATTCGAATATCTCTATATATTTATACTACTTATAGAATTGGTAGATCCTTTTTAATATTTTTGCTGATTCATTTCCTTCATGTTATGTTGCCCAGGTACTAATAGGAAATGACAAATACTTCAGGAATTATACTGCAACAATTGAGAGATGCAGAACAATAATAGAAGAATAAGCCTTTAAAACTACATTTTAAAACAATTTAGCTTTTATAAATTCTTTATTAGCATAGCATGCATGGATCAATTTTGATATAGTATTATTTGAAGGAAACATTCACCCCTGATTAATTAGGGTGTGGCATGTTGCTGTCTTAAAAGAAGATTTTCAGACCCGGTTTCATTTTCTTATCAATGTGATCATACCATGGTTCGGGAAAGCCTTAAAAAGGAAAATCTTCACCTTCCTTGATAAACTTTACATTCAAAGAGTCTCTCAAAACAATCTTCTCTTCTTCCAAGCTTTTTTTCGATCGTGGCTGCCGAAGGGATTTAAGTTCTTTTGCTGAGGGTAGCCTAGGACACATGGGATAAAGACCTCCTTCAAAACTTTGGGCTTAAGGATCCCTTGTTTGCAGCGCCCTATCACCATTTCGGGCATGAAGTTCATGTTCTTGAAAATATAAATTACGTTAATTTTGCCATGAGGGTTGTGTTTCGGACATACATGATCTTTGAAACTATCTAATGCTGGAACGATAAGAGGCTCAACTATAAAGCCAGAGAGTAGCATGCCATTTGTCCCATGTTAGATCTATAATACCAAGTTGCTAGTACTAGAGGTGTCTGAGCTGTTGTCATCCCCTAAGATGGTAATAACCTGGCCATCAATGAAGAATTTTAGTTTATGATGAAAAGGTGATACCCTACGGATACTATAGAACCACGGGCGTCCAAGAAGAAGGTTAAAACAAGTAGGTATGTTAAGAACATGGAACTCAGTGATAGAATTAATAGGGATAGACCCTATTGTGAGTTTTATGGACCCCATTACATCTCGATGGGTACTGTTGTAAGCATGCACAACTCGAAAATGGGAGTGAGATCACTAACTTTCAAGACTAAGCAATTGAAGGTTCGAGAGGGAAAACCTAGAAGGAATATCCGTTATCAACCAGGGAGAGTGGGCATGTTTTCCCTAACACTTCAACGGAGATATTGAAGGCATAATTGTGGTCAAAGCCGATCTTTGGTATCTCTATTTTGGAAAAGGAGAGGAGTTTGGAAAAAGTCAAGGACCGAATAATATTTATAGCTTCTTCGAGAGTGGTGGAAGGAGAGACTGTAGATTTAGTGAGGAGTTTTATTAGAGCATTTTGGTTCAATTTGGAGGACATGAAGAGACACCATAAGGGAATGTTGGTTTGGGTTTTCTAAAGTTGGTCAAGACTTTACTTTCTTCGATGGTCACCTCTGGCATGGGAAGTTCTTCAGCAACTCCCTTTCCCTTATCTGTATCGGTTACATGAGGACTTCTCGAGTATTTCCTCTTGCTAAGAGATATCAATACATTCAATGACCTCAACGACTTCATCATATTGATGTTCCCACTTAATGGGGAGGTACAAGAGTGAAGGGACTAATAATCCCAGAAACTTTAAAGAAATGGGTAGCTTATAATACTATAAATTTCATGTCTATTAAAATGCATCCGTCATGATCTGCACTGTGTCATCTAGACTGACTTAATTAGTGGGTACCACCCTTCATCTGACTTCGGAGCCCATTTTTCGGCTTCCATGAATAAGCCACTAAATTTACGACCATCAACGATTATCTCAGTGAGAAATTTTAGTCTAGACTCCAAGACTTGGTTCAATATAACACGTTATTCCGTATCTTTTCCTTTAGACTGGGTACAGATAAAAATACAATCACTCGTAAGGAGTGATAATGCTTGATTGGCGATGTAGGTAGGGTGTAGGAGAAATATAGGCAAACTTTAAGCAGTTTCGATGAGATTATGGGTATGGTGGGTGCTTTACTGGGCATAATCTGAGAAGATGGATAAAATTCTGGGTCGATCTCTAAAATGATGGCAATTGTATAGGTTGGAAGTGGGTTATGAGTAATGTTGGGTTTAGGATTTGCTGGTGGGATGATGTTAGCCCTATCAATCAAACCTGTGATCACATTATGAAAATGGAAGCACTGGTCAATAGTATAGTCGAAAGACTAGTATAAATCACAACGGGCATCGACTTTGAAATTTTTATGGAGTGGATTTGGTAGTAGATGAGGGTCTAATTGTTTGCTGAGGTTCGACTCAGTATGTCCTAGTAGACTTTTGGAAGGGGAGTATGGAAATCAGTGTTCTTTCTTGGTAAGGATGGGGTGACTTTTTGGTGCCCAACAGGTAGTAGGCTGGGAGATGTTGTTGATGTTTGAGATTATAGTGCTAGTAGGCTTCTCATACTTTCAGAGAGTGAACTGTACCATAACTTTCTTCGGCTCAAATTTTACTTTGGCAATGCCTTCCTCAATTTTTATACCAGCTTATCAAAGGGCTCGAAACTATTGGTAGTACTATCCTCCCATGGATGCTCATATATGATGAAAGAAGTTCCTCTTCACGATACTAACTTGGTCCTCCTCAGAGGGTCTATATTTCATGGTAGAAGCATTCTCTCTCCACCTTCCTATGAATTTACTATCTATTTCCCCGGGGTTCTACTTAAGAAGCTCTAGATCTTCGCATATAACCTCTATCTCCTTATTGTACTTGTATTATGACATGAATTCTTGAGCGGCATACTCCTACCTATGAATTTTGTATTCTTTGAGGGATAAAAAAAATAAAGGGCATATATCCAAGACATTATCTCTTGAGAGGCATTAAGGAGAGTCATGGCTCTGTGATAGTTTAGAAGGTGAATAGTTGGGGGTTCACTTCCCCCAAACCTCTATATGTGTGACATCTTCTCTGGTAGTCTAGATTTAGAATAAGGAGTCATATGGATGCAATCCATGCAGTTCCCGAATATCTTGACTTGGTTAAAGTTCTTCTATTGGCTTGAGGTGTTCTCTGACTTTAATCAATTCCTCCTCCTTAGGATCTATGACACATGATTAGTTATCTCCTGTATGGGCAAGGTTCAGGATATGGAGCTGAGTTAGTGGCGTCCCATTGGTAGGCGGGGTGCATGGAGCATATTGATACTCTTATGGAACTCAAATAGGCATAGGAACGGGTGTACCCATGGGATGTGGAAAGGGAACATCGAGTTCTTCGAAAATATGGGCCTGATGATGTTGTATCTCATGTACCTCAGTCTGAAGGTTATCAATATTAGCATTGACCTGGACCAAGATGGACATCATATCGGGCTGCACATTTTGTGCTTAGTTGACATTCTCCATGAAGAGTTTATAAAGGTAAATCCCAAACTCATATGAGGTAGCAGAAGAATCGGTAGCGCTTTCGGGCAGTTTGATGAAAGACCAAAGTCCATAGGGATCCAAGCCAAAGTTAGGTATGCGATCGACATAAGGGGAAAAATGGTTTGAATTTATTTTTGAAAGAGGTATGTAGAAAATTTTGGGTGTTTCGAAAGGAGCAGAATTTTTTTTTAGTTATTTTTGGAAAATGAGGGAAAAAGGACAGGAGTCTTAGCATGATTATTATTAATGTTATTATTAGGTTCTCACTTGTATTAGATTTTTGCCTAAATGAAGAAAAAATAATGGACAGGACCTGAGCTTGGGAAAATGGAGTTTAAAAAAAATATGTAATACATGGTTGGCCATGTTTCCATGCTCACGAATGGGGTCCTATTTTGAAAAAAGGAAAAATTGCACGAAAATATAGGTGATATATAGACCGAGAATTTAGGTAGAGTTTCACATTGTAACCGACAAACTAAATATCAGTGTCCTAGGTTTGACACTTATATGAGGCTTATGAAATTATTGTGTTAGTGGCCCTTTTAGCATGAGTTCCACAACATACCTCTTGCCTATAAGGGCAATTATTCATCAGTACGTGTGGACAGGCAAACTTACATTACCTAATTGTATACCTCATAGGAACAGTGCACGTGAGAGCGAATTTAATATACCCAATGTACATGAACGAGTTTCATGATATATACCTCCCTTTGCGAGTTCGGTTGAGCGGTTCGATGCAAGGGAACCGTTTGATATACGTTAAAGGTACCAGACCAATGGAAAGTGAGAGTCATATCACTTGGGATAACTACGACCCATAGGTCCATCACCCATCATAAAGTGATCCCTATTACGGGACAAAATTTTGGTCAATAGACACGCTTTTTGGTCATGTAGTGTGAAAATTCTTGAGTCATAATTAACATATTATGGGGAGAGAGTATTGTTTATCATTTTTTAGTTTCATGATGAGTAAAGGGAAAACTACACTAAATGGGGGACCATATACAAGTATATCTAGCATGAAAGCTATTCTATGCATGGATACACGTGAGTTAGTTTGTGACATTGGAGTATATACAAGTGAGTGTGTAGTAGTGAACCTATACATGAATCAACTACAAGTGGTATGTGAAATATGATAATATATACATGTGTAGAAAGTGTGGCTATGTGCTAGTGAAGCCTAGGCATGGATATTCTAAGTTGTGTGTGAATCATGAAGTGTAAAGTGAAACTAAGTGCAAGTGTGTGAAGTTTACACGGGGAGTATATACAAGTGTGTGAAGTTTACACGGGAAAGGAGAGTGACATATACATGATATATACATGATATATATATATATATATATATGTCCGTGCTTGAAGGCAAGATGCTAACTTTCAAAAATTTACGTCATTGATAGGACGAGACGTCGCATTTAGTTCACAATCGATAAATTTTTTTTAGAGTTAATTATATGATGTCATGCGACGTTGCGAGGCCTTGTCAATAACACCAATACATTAATTTCATTACATTAAAATTTATAATAATCCATAACATTCTATTTAGGTAAAATAAAAAACCGATAAAGTTTCACATTAACTAAATAGTTGTAACCAATATGTGGCAAATGATAAATAACACACTCGATCCTGAGATGACACAAGAGTATTGCCAACCCATTGCAAAAATCAACAATGTAATAGTTATGTTACTTAAATAGTAAACAATAGTTCATGCTCCTTTTTAAAAAATACATCAAACAATATGCAGGAACAATAGTATTAACCATTGGTCAAAACAAATATTGTTAAGACCATTAAAGTTAGAATTAATGACCCACGTAATATTTACAAAACGATGATCCTGTAATAAAATTTTATTGCAACGGGATCGTTTTAATAATAAGCGCATAATTTTTCTCTACTGGACGAAGCAGGCAATGGATCCACTTCAGGAAGTTGATTGGCAGTTGATTTCTCAAATTCACGTGTTGATGTTTCAGGTGCTTGAGACCTAGTAATAGAGCCCAAAGGGTTAAAAAGAAAAGTGTCCTTTCCCTCATTTTTTAATCAATAAAAGAAGCAACATTTACTGCAATTAATCTACTAAAAACTACATAGGTAAAGACAACTCAACAAAATTAAAACGATGTTACTTGTACCTTTAAAACGAATAACTGAAGAGGAGTGCAGCCACCATCATAACCCTCCACAATGTTTCCTCTTTCTCTAGTGTTTTAAGTGGTCTACTTGTTTCTGACATTTAATCTCCGCCTCGTCGAGTTTTATTGCGAAAGATAAGGTATACATGAAATTAGAAGAAAGCTATACAATACTAAACAATTTTTAAATTAAGATGAATACTTATACTGAATATCCAATACTAAACAATTTTATAAACTAAAAATTAGAACAAAGCTATAATAAGATGAAATGCCCCAAAAGCCTAAAATTTTTGTAGTATAGCTAACAAAAATTTCTGCAATTTATACCCATCAACAAATGATGAAATACATTTCAAGTTGCAACAGAAAATCTAATCCTGAATTAAAGTAAGAAAAATTTAAATATAGACCGGAATCAACACAAAACAGAATGTGTCCGTACTATATTATTGTAGAATGTGTCCGTGATCCTGAGATACTAACAAGAACTTTGTTGAGAAGATGTCAAAAGAATCTTTAAGATCCTGCTCCTGTAAATCACCCCCTTATCTGCCATTAAGAAACCACCTCCAAGATTTGCATAAAGCAAATATATGTCCATAATATTTTTAACGATTAATTATGGATAAGTATTACCCACAAAACAGAATGTGATTGAACCTACTCTAATTTTTTTTTTTTTTGGGGGGGGGGGGGTTACCGGAGAGATCTGAACCCAATCAAATGCACAAATTAAACCTCAGCGCGATGCTGAAGCAGCGCAGGGTAAAATCAACAACAGGAGAACTGTACCAAATCAGCAGGAGGGCTAAATTATAAATAAAATATAGAGAGATAAAAAGAATTAAAACAAAAATATACATAATAATTTCAGAGATCTAAAAATAATGTACCTATCCAATACGCAATAATGGATAACCTAAGTACTGAGTTAAATTGTCCAATGGCCAACCACGAAAGAGAGAGATGTTATTATATCTGCCTATATATAACAAATATTCCACTGCATCTAGGCCTCAGTCATCCTCTAAGACCAAGCAATGAACATCTTAAATTGGAACACTAGAGGCATTTGCACTAATGCCTCCCAAAATTTTGCGATTAACATCTTCCAATGGAACATGAGAGGGATTTGCAATTATGCCTCAATCATCTTCCAACACCAAGCAATAAACATATCAGAGATTTTAGAGTATTTCAAAACAATATAAGTAGCATAATACCAATGACTTTTAGAATCTTGTGCCTCGTAGAAGGTATGGAAGAAATAATAGTCACGTGGCTAATAGAAAATCTTGTGTATTCGCAACAATAATTGAAAAACTTATCAATTACCCATCTTTGTGATAATTCCAGCAATTATTCATCAAATTAATATCTTTTAACACAAGTGTAAATATAAATTTATATCAAAGTCTTGGCTTTGCAAATACAAATTGGAGATGTACATGAATAAAACAAACTGAATAGTAGGCTCATATATACTTAACTCATTTATCTCTTGTTCAATTTAAAAGGTCACTACATAAAATTATATAAAGCATAACACAAAAAACTTGGTACAAATGAAATAACTTGACTAACCACCTAAGTTGTTCATGGACTACAAAGTTCAAGGGACTGTAGAGATTGCTAATTTGGTGGATGATTATCAGAATGTATGTAACGTGTATGCAACATACTGTCAAAACTACCTACTCAAATGTAAATCTATGCAATGTATCTATTGTCAAAACTACTCAAATGTTAACACTCCTCAATTATCATTCTTAGTATATTATTGAGAATTAAAATTTCAATAACTACAGTATGGTTGGTTGATAATAATTATCCCCGCCCCAAAAAAATAGGGCCAAATAATCAAAAATTACATATAAATTATTTGCACCAAAAAAGTGAATTTCAACTTATAAAATCCAAATATATCTACTTATGAAGAAATATGAAAAATACAAATACTTATCCATACATCTTTATACTCACCCTTCACAACATACTAAAAACACTTAATATGTAGCAGATATTCAAGAAATAGTATACATTAGATATCCCGAACCTAAAAAACAAAATATATTGTCAAATTAGTACCTGAAAGACTAAAATAAACACAATATGGAAAAAATTAAGCCTTAAAATCCATACTCATTTCCCCAACATTCATACACATATATACCCACCCTGCAAAACACAGAGCAAGCTCTGTAAACCTTTAGAGAGATAAATTAGACCGACAAAAAGGAAAATGAAAACAGATCTGAAAATATTTAAACAATCTTAGATCTACAAAAAGTACAAAATATCCAAAGTTTGATTCTTATAACAAAACACTGAATATCATAGAACTATACCGCATCTATTGGATCAGAAAAAACATTGAATATGTAGTAGATATTCAGGGCCCGATCTACAAAAAAATTGAATATGTATTGAGTTAGAAATGGAAAACAAAAGTAACCTTGATTTAAAAAGGAAAAAAATTGAATGAAATTGTTACTACAATAGACACATAAAACCAACCAAATATCCTATACCCGATGTAATATAATTTCAAGATCCACGCATACAATCTGAATCAAACACACAAAATCTATAACTGGAAAAAAATATCCCATACCCGATGTATGATTTCACACAAAAATCATACAAAAACCCAACAACAAAAAACATAAAAAAAATGCATGTATAAACCAAATATAGTTGGATCTGCAAAATAGAAAATCAAAACACAAGTCCAAAAAAGTCAAAACCATATAGAGAGATAGAGCGTTAAAAGTTAGAGAATACCTGGATAATTTTACCAAACAGTAACTAAGTGTTACCTGTAAAAACAAAACAAACAGTGAGTACATTGTTATATTAATAAACAAACAATGAGTATTGTGGAATGAAACCCACCACTGCCGACGAATCTCCGGCCGTGGGTTAGTGAAGGTCTAAGACACGGGTTTTCCATGTCCATTAAAAGGGAGGAGTTTGATTGTTTGTTCCAGTTAAGAAGTTGACACCCACTCAGACGCTTTGTTCTGTCCTCGATGATGGTGACTAAAAAGAGGGATGGTAAGTGAAGAAGAAAATGTGAGAGACAACTAAGGTGAATCGTTTTCTTGAGCCAAGTGCTTTGACTGAAAAGTAACCGAAGGTAAAAGGGATCTTAAGAGAAATAAAAGAAACGCGTGAGATATTTTCCATGTCATATGCCTTCCATATGACATGGAAGAATTTGGCACCATTAGATATCACCCTCGGATCACACCAGGACCATTAGATCGTTGACACTATTCAGACACCCTTCTCCCATATTATATAAATATATAAAGGTAAAGAGATGAGAAAAGGGTACATACAAGTAGGTGCATACTCACACACGTAGAAAAGATTAAACCCAATGCAAAAATAGGGTCTCGTCCTCTTATAGAATCTCCGTGGTAAAGTTACCACTGTGGCCATCCCGATGTTGGGGGGTCAGGGTCTCCAGAGGTGGATCTGTCCTTCTTTCCTTCCTTCCTCTTTCTTCCTTTTCTGGTGTGTTCATGGGGTTGCGTCCTTTATAAGGGAACTAGAACTTTGTATGTGTGGGGTGATATGTAGAGATAAAGTCGCGAGCCTATTTTGCACAAAATAGGTGAAAAAATGTTTTTGCCTCAATAGAATGGCATCAAGGACAATGATAGTCATGAGAAACCAAGTAGTTCAAAGGTTAGGGGACTAATTTACAGAATGGGAAGGTGTTATGCACTCATCCCCCCTTTCAATCTCTTATAGTTATATGTTAATCTTCTATTATAGAACTCCTTAATGTGTGTGCTTACGTGCATAATACAAATAGAGTATGGAATCAATTGACGCACGTCATGGGTAAAGGCAAAGCGAGGTCATCCTAAGGAGTATTCCCAAAATAGTAATAAAAAATTACAATATATTTGTTTGTCGATTCCAAAATCGTTATAAAGGAATGTTTGCGTATATTGTATAAGGCACAAGCAAACAATCATGTAAGATGTATATATCATGAATATATCGGAATAAAAAAAAGGTAGTTGGGAGGACTTGAGTCAATAAATTCACCCAAGATGCCTACATATCTCAGGGGAATTAAAGTCCACGTAGTTCGAAAATAATATGAGGTGGGGTCTAACATATAAATCCAACCGAGGACTTTATCGTATGTGTGTGTAGAAAAAAGTGTTTTAATGTGAGAATGTATGATGAGAAATCCTTATTTGTGATTTACAAGTGAACCGCTTTCTTCTTGTTTTTGGGTTTTTCTATGAAAATAAAGTATGTGTGAATACTAATAATAAAGCTTAAAATTAAGATGAGTGATTTAATGAAGTAAGATACTAAAGAGAAAATGAAGTAACTAATGCAAAATTAAGAGAATTTAAAGGCAACTAGGAACAAATGGACCTCCTCATGATGAGTTGAAGTAGATCTTCTTCATAGATGTAGTGACCTTAAGGTGAAGTGATGGTGGTTTGAGGAGGTGGTTGGGAATTTACTCAAAAGAGTATGAAAAAAAGGAAGGAATGTGGGACATGGTTTTTTTAGGAAAGAATAGCTCTGAATTAGAGGAAATTCTCTTTACATTGATGAGAGGGATCTTCAGGGGTGCCTTTCAAATTGAGGTCATGGCCTCTATCTATAGGGCCTGGGGGGTGTCGATCGACATGGTTCTTGAACTGCCTATCAGCATCCTGGGGTTACCATTTGGTAGTCTGAGGTAGGTTTTTCAGAAAGGAATGTGGGACATGGTCCTTGAACTGCCTATCAGCATCCTGGCGAATGTTGAAGCTTCCATGGAGGTTGACGACCATGTGCAAGAAATCCAAATTATTTCATAAGATGATTTATTTGTAACTATTGAGTTGATCCTTCCTATTATTAGCATGATGGCTGAAGATTATCCTTAGGACATGCCAAGGATCGAGGCAGTTACATGTAACACTATACCATATCCTCTAGATGCCTAAGATCTTTATGATTACTTATCTTGTAATTTTCTCACCTTCTTCAAAACGATATGTTTATATGTTTTGAAAAATAACATTTTCTACGGTAAATTGACTTGGATTGATGTTTTTAATTTTGGATGATTTGTATTTTGTTATACTATTTGATGCATATCTGATATTCATTTTGATCGACTTTTTGCTAAGTTATTTTAGTCATCTAAGATATTATCCCCACATATAATCATATGTTTTTGGCATATACCTTAGCATGCAAAATAATTTTAAACACAGTCAATTCTAGTAATTATTTTTATGATAATGCTTTGAGTCAGAATAGGCCTACCAGTATTTGAGTCTGTGTGGTCTTATAGTAATCTCTTAGACGACTAGGCCGGACTTCCTAGCTACCAGTTGGACGAACCATAGTTGTCATGGTAGGCTTTTTTTAAATATATACTTTAGGTTACCTTATCGACTTTGTTCATGCAGACCTTAGCAGTGCCTAGATTCATGCTCTTCTATACTAGGATTAAAATCTTTAGCTAACTTAGTAGTCAATTGGGTCACCTTTTAAATGACCTAATCTTGTGAACATCGGTTTTTGAGGTCGACCAACTTTTTCATAATGACCTGTCAAATGGAAGAGGCCCTTCTTGAAATGTGGTATGGTCGTTGAAATTGCGAGGTATACCTAATGGTATAAACAAAATATAATGTTTAATTTTTTTCAAAATAAATATAAACCGTAATTAGAATTACCCTAAATAACACGTTGCACCAATTTTAAACAAATGTTGTGTAAATTCGTTTTAGCCAATTGTATTATATCCTAATCATGAGTCTAGGTAATATTAGGATAAAATAAAATAATCGATCACACAACAACCGATGTACGAGGAAAACCCCTGACGGAAAAAACCTCGGACGATCCACCTACACAAATTCACTATGTATTGAATTAACGACACAACAGTAGAGTTACAACACATACTCGACGCCTTCACAAACCTTGATGCTCTTCATTCCTTCAACCTCTACGTGACAACATGAACGATTCCACTAACATAACTTCCATATATGTGATTCCACACATGGCTTAGTATCCATCGAGCAACTCACAACCTTCTATAGATAAAAAAAATGTAGTACACTGCTTCTTGACCTTGAGAACACAACTATAGAGTCTACTATTTATAAGCAGCAATGATAGAATCGTCCGTATGAAATGATTCTCAGTAAGAATAATAAAATAAACAAAAGTTGCCCAAAATTTGATCTCAAAGATTAATATGATCAACACTTGGATCCTAAACAACTTGGGTGTGAACTTGCATTTTGGAGGTATTTTGGATAAAGTTTAGGAAATCAATAGGTCAATTTTTTCTGAAAAAAACTACTGCTCCACACTCCTTTTTATTGGACGTTTTCCAAAAATTAGATTAGGATATAATGCTTTAATGAAAATCTCAATATCTTGAAAAATGTTCTGGTTCATTCGAATAAAGTATATGATATCGTTCAAAACAGTATGCAAAGATCTATCAAATGAGATTCCAACGAAAGCCAAGGTTGGTTCATTCGAAGTTCATTGGAAATTATTTTAACAAGGGCCTTATCTCGTTCGACTTACATAACAAATATCTTTTTTATCGAAGAGGTATGGAACCCCCACATATATTATTAACTATAGGAGAAAAATCCTCCCCTAATGGAAGTACAAGATCAAGAATAAAATAAAAGCTTTGGGGGAGCCAGTTGCCAAATGGTGATGAAAGATAAATTTGTGGTTTTATAATAACCCCGTTATAATAAATTATCAAATAATAACAAATCTAATATAAAAGCAACTGATCTTATCTAACTTATAATCACCTCATACCATCTTTGGAAGATCCTTTCCCTCCTCATAGATTTGAATCCCTTTCAATTTAATGCCAACATTAGCAAGACAGTCAATAACCATGGTTGATTCCATATACCAGTGGCCTATAGAGTAATTAAATTATGCCTGATCTGAAATAATCGTTTCAATAAAATATTTAAGCTTCCATGGAGGTGTCCACTTCCTGCTAATCAACTTTTCCACAAATAAAGAATCAGAATCAATATCAATCTCTTTAATATCCCTTTCCAATCATAATTTCATACCAAGTGTCAGAAAATGGCCTGTGCCATTTTAGTTGTTTCAACACCAAGTCTTAAGATTATAAGTTCCATAGCCGAGTTAGTATCAAACTCTTCTTCTTTGGAAAAAGCAAAAACCATTTCACCTTTAGCATTTCTCACTATTAACCTTTACCTGTATTGCCTTTAGTAGCCCCATCAATGTTCAACTTGAACCTACCTTTGGGAAATTCCATTTTACTTTAAGAAAATTGAATGTTTTTGTTCTGAATTGTAAACCAAATAACTCATCTATACATTGAAAGAAACCTGATCATCTTTGTAATACCCCGTATTTTTATGCTATATTAATTTGGGGATTTATTAAATTTAATGTGAATGATTTATTTAATAAAAATCCGGAAATTAATTATGTTATAATTATTAACGTGACGAGAGTTAGTAATTATGGGAAATTGGTTGAATATTACTAATGAGCAAAGTAATATATTATATTGGTTATATTGAATGTCATGAGTGAATTAAATGACGATTTCGGAAATTTAAGTCGGAACGTGATCGTGTCACGTCGGGACTAATTTGGTTAAATAAAAAGTGAATATTTTATAAATTGTCCGTATGATCGTTTTGAGTGCGCCAAAGCGTCCGGTAGGGTCGAAATAGTCAGAAAAGTGTACCCGGGGGTGTAGTTTGGGTCTCGGGGCATTTTTAGGCCTAATTAGTACCCCAGGAGGGAATTTTAGTCATTTTACATAATTGGGTAATTAAACCCACGAATTTCAGCAACCTATATCAGCCATTAGGTTAACCTTTTAGGTTTAGAATATCCAGAAATCAAGTGACGGCAATTGGAGAAGAGATGAGAGAGCTCCAAGGCAATTCAAGGCCAAAAAGCCACCGGATTGCACCGCCACCACCACCACCGCGTAGATCGCGAGACAAGAAACGCAACCATACCAAAATCATCCGTGAATCTGCATACCAAAAATCCCAGGAAAGTATTTGACTTGCGTATTTTCGTTAATGCAATCTTCATATTAGTCTAGGATTGTTTAGAGATGGAAACTATGGAAGAAAACTAAATTTATGTTAGGATAATGCATGTAGTTTTGATTATATGGAAATTCTGGAACCCTTTCCATGTAGAGGAATATAACCCACGAAATTTTGATGATATATTAGAAGGAATTTCTGGTAAAAATAGATTAGAACCTTGATTAAGGAAAACTCTAGGGTTCTTGATGATTAGATGGGATTTTAAGTTAATTATCCATGTTTAATGAGTTATACACATGCTTTACGTTATAAACACCTGGTATAATGTGATAATGATGTTAGTAGGATTTTTGGGACGATTGGAATGGAAAAACATAGTTTTGGATGAAGAAGTTTAGTGAAACCCGTAACTGCATTCTGCAGAATTTTGCCCAGACCTGCTTGATCGATCGATCGAGCCTAGAGCTTCGATCGATCGAAGGTTCGATCGATCGAGGCCCAAGCTTCGATCGATCGACCCCTCCTGGCAGACTCCTATTTCCCTTGTTTAATTAGTTAAATTAAGTTTATCGTGAAATAATTATTGGGCATTCTTAATAAAGTAATTTGGGAGACATTAAGGACCAGTAGGGTATATGAAAAGATGCTGGGATCTTTAATATTCGATGAGGATGGTATTTATAGGGTATTTACCTTAGGTTGGATAAATTATCATTTTAAAGGGAAAGTTACGTAAGAGGGTTACGTTGGAACGTAAATAGGACACCCACTGAATTTTATACTTGGGAAGAGAGAGTCCATGTGAGTTACGTAATAAGATGGAAGGATACTTCGAATTAAGGTTAGAGACGAACCCTTATACGCCATACTAATAATATAATAATATGGAAATGTCGAAATTATGGGAATTGAGAATTTACCTAATATTGATATGGTAATGTTAGTATAGTTATATGATTGTGTATGCATATACTATCTATGTGTGAAAATCATGCCCATGCTACTTGCTATCCCTGAGGTTACCGCGCTGGGACAAGTCTTATCTCGATGGGACCTTTATGGGGGATATTGACTTGTACCCTAGAAAATAGATGTCCTTGGTACAGGCTATCGACGTGATAGTTCAGACGGTCCTAAGAGACGCATGCATGTGCCATCCTCTTAGAGACTTGGAATCTATTCTTCGCCTCAATATTGTTTGTGTATGTATTGTTAATACATTTTGAGAGTGATTCCGAATGTATTCCCCTTAATATGAGTGATATGGGGCTTTGGATAGTAGAGTATGCCCGCACCATAATTTAGTTGGGGGTGCTGTTATAATATATATTATACGAGTAGTTAATATATATATGAGATTCTGAAATTTGGAACTACCTACCGTGATTTGATATGTAGGACATGGTTGATGACTAAAAATTGTAAATGCTTGTTTTGAGAAAGCAGAGTATGCCTACACCATAGTTTATATGTTGGTGCTGTTAATATATATATATATATATATATATATATATATATATATATATATATATATATATATATATATATATATATATATTATACGAGTGCTTTATATATATATATCTGGATTGAGGGATTTAAACTGTTGTTGTAACGTAGTAAGTGAGGAATAATTCTGGACTAAATTATGAATACTTTCTTTGAGAAAATATAATATGTCACCGAAAAACTTATTGATTTTATAAAGTTAAAATGGAGAACTTTGGTTACCATTTGGAACATTTTTAATGGAATCGTTGAATTGTAAATCTTACGAGTAATCTAAGATAAGTTAAATCATTTAGAAAGACTAGTGCGTTAATTGATAAAACAAAACCGTTGGGAAGGTTAGTGCGATAGGTGTGCACATTAGAAGAGAGGTGAGTATTTCTCAAGAGAGTGACGCACTAATATGTTGTTGCATTGGCCTGTATCAATTTAAATACTTGCTAAACGTATTTTTAAATCAAACACACTTTCGGGCTCTGACCCGTTTCTTTTTCTCTCTCTCTCTCTCTCTTGTATATATATGTATATATTTCAGGTGCCCAGCCACAGGGGCGTCTTGCTTAGGATCCCTTGAGAGGAACGTGCTGCAACTTAGGTGGGAGTTGCAGGTCACTTGCGTAGACGGCTTCCTTTATTGACTCCATTCTAGCATTCTCATTTATTGGGCACGTGTCGCCCTTTTTATTATTTCAGTTGTTATTGGGACAATTATATTTCAGTTATTTCCAGTATTGTTCTATGGGATTCATTCAGTTTGGATTTGTGATTTTTGTTTTCATATGTTGACATTCGATTGACGAATGTTTTATATTATCTGGTTTACTGCGATGTGATTCTTAATTGTAGGAATGTTGTTTTAAATAAATAAATCTTTTTCTTTAATTAAAATTTGGAAAGTTTGTATGAAAATGTTTTTGACACTTAGCTAAATTATTTAGCGTGTTAATTGGAAAATTTATTTTTATCGACAGTGATGCTGAGAATGAACCAACTGTTTACCTTGATTTAATTTAATAAAGGAGTGATCGCCCGGTATTTAATTAGGCGGGGTGTCACAATCTTCTTTCAAATAATTAACAATTGTGTATATTTGATATCAGAGTCACAATTTGAATATTTAAACAAAAAAAGTTTCATTTGATGCCTTCAAATAAAGCTTTGTTTCTAGCCTTCCATATTTCCCATACAACACCAAAAGGAATTGATTTGGCTAAAATTTGGTCTGAGTCAGAAATACCTTCTTGCATCCACCAACTAAGAAGAGTTGTTGACAAATTTTTCCTATCGAGCTTCACTCCCATTAATTTTGAAAAGAAATCCCATAAGTTTGAGGCAACTAAACTGGTAATGAACAAATGACAAGATGATTCTTCTCCTTTGTTACATAAATGACAGCTGGAGCCCATTCTTATTCCTAAATTTTTAACAATTTCATTAGTGGGAATACAGTTGTTTATAATTTTCCAACAGTTTATATAAATGTTTTTAGGAATTTTTTCCTCCCAAATATTGCAATGAACTATGGAAGATGGATAATGGATATTGATGCTTTCATATGCAGAAGATATAGAAAATCTACCAGAATTTTTTGACTTCCAAACAAAATTCTCCTCCAATAGATCCATTTGCTTTAAACAATCTTCTTCAACTTGCATCAAATACTTCCTGGTATGAGAGCCTCCTATTGAGTTGGTGTGACGATTCTTGTATCTGTTAGAGCAGAATTTAGACCACAAAGAGTCCTTATTTTTAAATTTTCGGTACCTCTTCATAAAAGTTGCCTTAGTAAGCAGGCCAAAATTTTTAAATCCCATCTCACCTTTATTTTTATCTTTACATATAATAGACCAATTCTTCCATTGATGTTTCCAACCCCGATCTTCATTTCCTCCCCAAAATAATTTATTCAACATCACATGAATTTTATTAATCACCATCTTGGCAGGGTTAATATAAGTTAAGAGATATGAAGGCAATGGAGATAACCCATATTTGATGAGAGTGAATCTCCCACCTATAGAAAGAAACTTTGCCTTCCATCCAGTTATTTTTCCTCTTATAGAAGAAATTAGAGGACAACAGTATTTGACCTCATTCCTACCTTTAAATAATGGGCGTCCCAAATATTTTAGAGGGAGGTCTTTTGAATTTAAACCCAAAGATTTAGCTACTTTACTTTTGTATCTCAAAGGCTTCTTGACATCTACAGGGAAAGAACCCTGAAAAAAATTATCTTCTAACCTGAAGTTGTAGAGTAGCTATTGAGGAAAGCTATAACATTCTTCAAACATCTATTATCCCCCTTACAGAATATAACAACATCATCTGCAAAAGCCAGATGGGAAATATTTGGGCTTCCACAAGTCATATAGAAAGTCTTAATGAACCTTTTTCCACTATAATACCAATAACTCTAATTAAATATTCAGCTGCAATAATAATAAGGCTTGGGGATATTGGATCCCCTTTCCTATGCCCTCAGTTGGACTTGAAAAACCTAGTTGCTTGACTATTGATTATAATTGAAAACCAATTTTTGTAAATGAATCTCCAAATTACATCAATGAACCTTTCCCCAAATCCAAAACCTCTGAGAACTTTGATTAGAAAACCCTAGTGAAGTATATCATATGCTTTTTCCATGTCCAATTTAATAATTACATTTATCCCATGGATCTTCTTACCAATATTATGAACCATCTCCTTAGATAGAAGGACATTATCTTGAATGGATCTCCCTTTAGTATATCCACTTTGATTTGGGGATATAATATTAGGAAGAAGCTTTGCAAGTCTTGTGCATAAGATCTTTGAGAAAATCTTATAATAAAATTTGCATAGGCTAATAAGCCTAAACTCCCTACAAGATTTAGGACTTTAAACTTTAGGAATCAGTAATATAGATGTGGATGTCCAAATTTTAGGTAATTTGGTACCAGAAAGAAAGCATTAATAGCAGAGCAAAGATCCTCCTTGATTATACTCCAACGCACCTAAAAGAAATGCCCTCTAAAACATCAGAACCTGGAGAGGATTATGAATTCACATTTTAAATAATTAACCACACTTCATCCTCAGAAACAAAGGTTTTTAAATCTAAATTAGATTCTTTACAGATAATTCTAGGGATAAAATCTTCATATAAATCTTCTGACAATGGCAAAAATGTGGTTAATTGATTTTCAAAAAATTGGACTATATGGTTTTTGATCCCCAACTTGTCTCTAATCATAACTTCATTATCCCCTTTAATCACATGATTCATAAGTTTTTTGTGCTTTTGTTGAGTACTAGCATGAAAGAATTTGGTATTTGAGTCCCCTAGATGCACCCATTTGACTAATTTTTTTTCTTCCGGAACATTTCCTCAATTTGAAGAGCTAAGTGAAGCTTAACCCTGCCTTAACTCAATGCTTCTCTATTAGCATCTGATCAGACCAATTTGTAGTTGAGCTTTAATTGCAATATTTCGTCTTCCATGTCCATCACTTCTTGATTCACATTATTAAAAGGTTCCTTACTCCAAGATTTTATCACTCCTTTTAAGCTTTATTGAGAAGTTCCCCAAACCTAAAGGTAATGTATTAACACTCTAAGAGTCTGCAACAGTCCTTAAGAAATCTGGATGAGAACAACATATATTTACTTACTTAAACATAGCTTGATATTCATCTTCTGATTCTTAATTGATATGAGAAAAGGAGAATGCTCTGAGGCATTTTTGTTCAAGTGTTGGAGAGAGGAATATGGATAAGAAATCTCCCCTTCCATGTTAATTAAGAACCTATCTAGTCTTGTCATATCTCTTCATCACCTCTATTGTTACACCATGTATACCTTGTACCTTGATAATCCAATTCTTTTAGACCAGTGTCTTCGATAGCCTTATTAAAGTCACCTGCTGCAGATTGATCAACATCATTACCTACAACCTTCTCACCTTAAATAGCCACAACATTAAAATCTCCCATTACAATGGGTGGATAGCTACCATTTCATTAGCTACATCTATCATTTGAATTCATAGATTCCTACTTTCAATCTTAGTACATTTAGAATACATAAATGAAACACATACATGTGATTTCAGACATGGATGAGAAATTAAAACATACATCATTTGATCCAGATCCACCTTTATTTGAGTTTGTAAATTAAATTTCCATAACAACCAAATTTTCCCATTACAATTACTGATCCCACATTTAAAACCCCATTTCACCTTGAAAGATTCCAACTTATTCAGTTAAACCTTTGTCCCCAACAAAGCTATCAAAGGAACTTTATGAATTCTGCACAGTTTATTGAGTCTTCTATTTACTAATTTCTTGATTGGTCCCCTTATGCTCCAGATAATAAAGTTTAACATGGATGATTGGGGATTTGGGATTGTTTGGTACCTCTAGATAGAGATCTTATGAGTCTGGTATACATAGGGCCTTGTTTCCTCTGCATTTTAACTTCTTTTCCACTACAAATAGGTGTCTTTAAAATTCTAGGCGGGTCTTCATTCTTATCTCTGAATTTACTAATCTTTTGCTCCACAGATGTAGAGAATTTAATCAATTCCTCAATCAATGGACCATAGAAATCATAATCATCTTCACCATCCGATAAGTACATCTTTTGCATAGGTTGTGGTTGATCAATTACTGAAATTTCAATACCTCTTGGGGATAAAGATCTGTGTTCCACTATTTTTACTTCCCCATCTCTTATGTCTTGATTCTTAAACTGATCAATGAAGTAATGAGCCTTCTTTAATTTTTCTTTCTTTTCCTCCAATGAGTTGGCAATGACAATGCTTATTTTTTATTGGTAGGCTTTTCTAGATCTTTCATAATTTCACCCTCTTCATCTTGTTCTTCAATAATGCTATCAGTGATCTCTACAAACGTCTCACCATCTAATTGATTCTCCTCATTAACTTTGATAAATACTTTATTTGATTGAATGGGATTTAAATTTGGTTTCCTTCAATAATTATTTGGGAATATTTCTCCTTCATATCTGACTTAGATGAATCTTCAATTGCTATAACGTTCTTCTTTATTTGATATTCAATAGTCTTTTCCTTCATATTGATATTAGACTTCACCACATTTTTTTAGTATCTTTCTTTGATCCGCCCTCGATGATCTTAGAGCTCGTTTGGGACTTTTAGAGAGAAGAGAAAGGAAAGGAAAATTTTATTACGAGAGAAAAGAAAAAAAGGGAAATTTAATAAGAGAGAGAATAAAAGAAGAGAAGAGAAAGGAGTTTGGGAGAGAAAATAAAACAATTTTCTTTCCTGCGTTTGGGAGTTTGGGAGGAAAATAATGTTTTTAAGAGATAGAAGAAACAATTCATTAAAAACTTTCCTTTCTCTCCATTTCTTTCTGATTTGGAAAGAAAGTTTTGGAGAGAAAGGAAGAGAAAGTTTTTTTTATAAATTTTCCCTTCTTTTCTCTCCTTTTAAACTCCCAAACGAGAGAAAGTCACTTTTTTTCCTACTTAAACTCCCAAACGAAGGAAAGGAAACACACTTTCTCTTTCTTTCCTTTCTTTTCTCTCCAAAATAGAACTAGCAAACGAGGCCTTAGTATTAAACATGCATTTTTCCTCTACATGGACTTTCTTGTAGCAACAAAGGAAATATTGTGGCATATTCTCAACCTAAACCTCCTTCCAGAATCCATCATCCCCACACCCTATCCATATTCTACTTGAATCCTTCTTTGTAAGATACACTTCCACACACAATCTATATAGACTAGTTTTTTGTTGATCTCCACTGTAGAGGTATCAAGTTTTACAGGTTTCCCAATTAATTAGGCAATTGAATACAATGAAGGTTTGAAAAATAAATGAATTGCAAGCTGAGGGAAGCTGATCCATATTGGAGCTATACTACTATCAACATCTGGCAAAAATCTTTAGTCCATTAAAAAATCCTCATTGGATATTTCCCTATATACCAGGAATCTCTTAGCCACATTCGAGAATAATCTTCTTCACTATTGAATAAAATCAACACATGTTTTGTATCTATCAATCCAATATTGAATGCAGTTTTTAAGGAAAAAGTTTAAAATACCTTTCTGATCACTTCCATTGAATGATACCCATGTGAAAACTTCCCAACAAGGGAATGCCTGAATCAAAGCACATTGCGAAAATATAATTTTCTTTTAAATAAATTTTAAAAAGAGATAAAATTAGTAAAAAAACATTAATTTTTTTTTATAAGAATCCATCACCAAAATGCAAAATCTCCAAGGATCAAAATATTTATTCATTCATGCTTGATTGATCCATGGAACATGAAGAAAAAATGTGTCATTGTACATGACACGATGTTATAGATATTCGTTTGCTTCTACTTCTTTAAGAAACTAGTCGTAGGTTTGAAATCTCAACACCCTCAAATCCAATTTTACGAGTCACTGATTTTGTCCAAAAACGAAACAAGAAAAAACATACAAACTGACTCTTTTCATAAATTTTTCCTTACAAATCTTCCCCTTTGATTATTGGGGGGTGGGGGGGGGGGGGGGGGGGGGGAACCAAAACTCCAATGTCCTATGGGTCAGCAAGCTCATCTAAGACTAAATCTCCAACCCTAAAAGAAAATATTACAACTTGATTGACTCATAAACCTTAAGTAGCTTTTCTCACTTGTAAAATTTTTCACACCTTCCAACCTTCCACACTTAAACATGCCTTCAAATTCAAAGAGAATATAATAATCAATAAAATTTGCATAAAAATAAAATCCCCATGTGTTTAACAATCCCCATTTATGTAAGACGTCTCTCCTTAACATAAATATCTCCCCCTAATTAAAATTAAAGATACAATTTCCCCTTTTTTTCGTTCGAGAATAGACAAAGAAATAATTCGTAATACACCATGTATCCCCCATAAACCATTTCTCCCCCAAAATGTGAGAACATATGAAACTAATTCAATTATTTAGGAAAGAATAATATTCTTCAGTGGTGTAATGTGAAATATGCACAACATGACAACATAAGCACAAATAATCCAAACAATGATCAATTAATACCTGTTCTGAAGCGTGAGATACCAATGTAAACAAACAACAAAAGACAACAATAATATCAAATGGCATACCACTATGATTCAAAGATAAAGCATATGGAAACATGGATCAAATGCAAAGTCAAAGACTCAAAACAAATTATACCATATATATAAATATGAAAAAGATACCAATGACACACACACACACACACACACACACATATATATATATATATATATATATATATATATATATATATATATATATATATATATATATATATATATACCACAAACAAGATATAAAACACAATAAGAATTACAAATTAGCATTGTAGTGATGTGTCTTAACATGCGGAATAGAAAGAAGGGCTTGAACTTGAAACAAATGAATTTTGACCCAATCACTCAAAATTATCCAAGGAGTTATATTTGACTACAAAAATATATCAAACTAAGAATTAGCCTCAAGTGATAAATAAACTTAACTCAAGGAATAAACGAAAACAATGCACATAAGCCTAGAATTTTGATAATTCTACAAATCAAGAACGTCATGACATGTTGAGCATAAAGATAATTTATTTTACAAACCCGTGGATCTTCAACTACAACACCGATAAAAGATTGAAAATATCTTACTTTTCCACTCAATTGTTTTTAAGATACAATTTTTGAAGACCAAACAAACAAATATGTTGGCCTTTAATCTATTCTTTTTGTCTCTCATTTTTTAGGTTCTTAGCAATGGTGTCTTCTCGCAAAGAATATATTCTCTTTTTGTACCCCTTTCCTGTAGACCCTCATATATTCAATAAAAAATAACATACTCATGGGCAATGATTCTTACATGCAAAAATCCCTAAAAGTCAAAATATATGTAGATGACAAGATTGATAGGAGAAAATCTAACTTATCTCAAATATAACATGTGAAGTTAAAATCCAAAGGAGCTCGTACATGTGTGGGAAATGACATGTGAAAAGTGAATACATTAAGCAAATCAATGTAGAACAACTTCATGTAGTCATGATTAAGAACAATATAAGCATTGGAAATAATAATCGAATGTCCTAGCCAAATGAAATCGTGGAGTGAAGTGTATTCAAGCACACTGATATGCAACACAAATGTGTAAAACCAAACTACACATAAATAAAAATCCTTTTGAGTTTCAAACAATTTTTCCAAAAGACTCAAAAAGCAAAAGAACATCTTTTGTATTTTTTCACAATATGACCCAAAATGAAAAAAAAAACAAAATATGACATACTCTAACCACATTCAACTAGAAAACACATCTAGCATGAAATACAACAATTAATGTATCTAAACATGTGAAAACAACAACCATTAGATTTAGCATGAGAAGTATCATGTGCAAATCATTCAATAATGAATATGTATAACATGGAAAGCCTCAAAATTTGATTTCTTAACCCACGTAGGTGTGATGTGACACTCTTGGGTTTTGAGAATCTCAATGAATCTTGACTTAGACTTCCTATGACCATCTCTAAGATCAAAGAAAAAATGTCTAAGGTGACCTTTCCAACAACAATATATACATGTGTAGACACAAGGAATGTTACCCTTGGATTCACTTTTTCCAACGTTCTTGGTAACAGTTGACTCTCTTAAAAGCATATTTTTATCTTTATTAGAGGAAGCATTTGGAATATCTTAGCCAATAACATAATTTTCATCTTTGATTTAGATGGTGCCTAAAATGTTATCCAACTTTTTTGACTTCGACTCTAACTTAAAACTTGACATTACTTGAGTCTCTCAATCTCTCTTCTAACTTCACAATTATAGACTCAATGAAATGACGAGACTCGTAAAAATAAGAGAATCCTTCTTCAAGATCTCCATTAATCCCCTAAGGTTATCTCCCCCCCCCCCCCCCCCCCCCCCAAAAAAAAAAAAATGTGAGCTTTTTTCTAAGAATGTTTTCATGTTCCCTAATATCCTAAATCAAACTACAATCATAATTCCTTTGGCATGTTCTTTCAACTTAGATTCCAAATTCAAGTTTATATTTTTCAACTTCTCCATTTTCACACACATTAGAAGGAAATTTGAAGTTAACTCCTTCTCCTCCCCCTTCCTCTTATTCTTCTTCTTATTCACGACTAGTCACTTGGGATTCGAACAAAGTGGCCTCAAAATTGTCATGAAAATAGTTATATTTATATGAAGACTTTGGTTAAGGTTTTCATGACTATCCATGAATGTAGTATTATTGTGCTCAATAGGGTAATTAAGTTCCTCTTCCCATTCACTATAACTAAGGGTAAGATTGTATGAATTTTTTTTATTGCCCCCTTCCCTATGGCTGTAACTTCCACATAAAAAAAATCTACTCGACTAATCCCTCTTAAAGTTATCATTACGATTTTTTGGTAATTTTACATCCTTGTTAAAATTTCTTTTCCCAAACTTATATTCATCTTTCGATTTTTTTCCAAACTCGAGAAATTTAACTTCTTCGTAAACATGATCATATCACCGGAATTGATGTCATGATCATCATATGAAACATGTGCTTCCTTTTTCCAGGCTTTCAAAGCAATGTTCGTATATTTCTTCATCTTCTTGGAGAAAACCATGCCAATCTCATTTATTTTAAGATCTCCTACAAGCTCTTTGGCTTTCATAGAGTCCAAATTACCCAAGGAAATCAAAACTGTCACGCTTATATTAAATCTCTCAGGCAAGGACCTTAAGATTTTCTTAAATACATGGGTTTTATGTATTCTATCTCCCAACTTAAACAACGAGTTCACCATATCATACAGATTAGTAACGAACACATCAAAGGATTCAATATGCTGCATCCTTATGTTTTCAAACTAAGTTGTGAGGTTTTATAGTTTGGAAAGCTTAATATCCTCATGAGTGAGTTGGAGTATGTCGAAGACTATAAAGACGTTTCACATGTCAAAGAATGACGAAACTCATTTGGTGTGATCGCACAAAATAAACAATTCATGTCACGTAAATTACAATTGTACAATTTATGCTTAACCTCACTCGAAGTTTCAATGCGTTTGGGAGTCTTATAATCATTTAAGAAGGATGTGTACGAGTACCACCCCTTAACTACCACTTTTCATACATAATCATATATGGAAATTAATTATGTATGGAATTACAAAGGACATAATAATGGACTTACAACACACACTCAATTACTTCGCAAGACATGAAGCTCTTC
Organism: Sambucus nigra; assembly: GCA_949130495.1. Classification (NCBI taxonomy): domain Eukaryota; kingdom Viridiplantae; phylum Streptophyta; class Magnoliopsida; order Dipsacales; family Adoxaceae; genus Sambucus; species Sambucus nigra. The sequence goes on along the minus strand of OX422207.1, from coordinate 341,118,187 downwards.
ATTCTTTCTACCATCGCAAAAGAACACATAGGAGTCCACCCGCCCAATTTCCACAAATTGTGAGTAAGCACATGCCCTAGTATCCACCGAACATGTCAGAAAATGTCTATGGATCAAGAAATGAAATCCACCGCTACGTCATCATAACACCATAACCACGGAGCCCACTTATTTTAACCAAAAATAAGGATTCCATCTTATGAAACTATTTGCAATAAGATGAAGAGATCAAACCAATGGTTCTTAAAATAGAATCTAAAGCATAATACGATGAACACTGGGAGCCTAAAGAACTTGGGTGAAAACTAGGGCTTTGGAGAGATTTTTGATAGATTTTAGGAACTCAAAACATATGTTTTTATCTCAAATAAAAATCTTTCTCCACACTCCATTTATAGGATGTTTTACAAAAATGATATTAGGATGAAACACTTTGAAGAAAATCTAAAAATATTGAAAAACTCATTGGGTACTTCAAATGAATTTGAACCTTGTTAAAAAAAAGTGTAGGATCTCATTTGATCTAGTATCTGATGATCTATCAAATGGGATTACACTAAAGGCCAAATTTGGTAAACTCGATGTTCTTTGGAATCTGTTCTAATGAAATACCTTATCTCATTCAAATGACATTCCTAATGCCGTTCTAACGACATTGTAAAAAATATTTCTCTTCTAAAAAATATTAAAAAAATAAAATCCTTTTAACACATTTAAATAACACTTTTATAAAAACCTAACACCGAAATATAAAATCTCTATGCATATATTTATTCATTCATACCTGAAATATCCTCAAAACACGAAGACAAAACGTGGCACTAAACACGACGCGATATTGTTAGTTCTTCTAACTTGACCGGGAGGTCTTCAGAAAACCACATTATAGGCCTGAAGGGTCAACACACGCATGCACTAACCTATGAGTCAGTGAGTTTTGTCCAAATAATAAATAAGACAAAACATACAATTGATTCTCTTCAAAAATTTATCCTTACATTCTAGTCAATTTGATCTATTAATCTTCTTTGATATGCGTTCGGCCTAGACTTCTTGCTTGTATCTTGAAATATTAACAAAATTGAGAGGTAATTTATTTGCATTGATAACTTGTAAAACTGTTTACAAGAATTAATTTATTACATTAATTTCTTTCATACTTGGTTATGGTCACCTTATTCATAATATTTTCTCATATGCTTAGGGTTTTATGGGTTCTTGACTTGGCCCACCTCAAGTTTTTTGATCCTACGAGTTCTTGGTGATAACACCGTGGAAACCTGGTAGGGACCATGATTATTTGGCTTAAGTTTGTTCACTTTTTAGATCATATTTAGGACTAAATCTACCTGTTTCGGTGTATTTGGGTTGATGCTTTTATTATATTATCACATTATTTTCTATTGGTACGCAACGCCTCTAATAATTATTTGTACTCTTACCTCTTACACTTGATCAAGATCAAGATGATGCATAAAATCACTCCTTGGTGAATTGAATTTCAACACCCTATCACTTGGTAAACCAATTTCTTTAGATACCAATTCTTTGGTGCCAAAAGCCAACATAAAAGGTGTTGCACCCATGGCATTCCTTGAAGTTGTCCAGTATGCCTTGAAAAAACCTTGTTGTTCATGAGTCCAATTTTCCTTGGAAGCATCCAACATCTTATTCAATCCATTGATTAAGGTTATATTGGTAACCTTAGTAATCATGTTCCATTAAGGTGACTAGGTGAAGAGTATAGCCTTTTGATTTTGGATCTAATGTACTAAGTCTCAAACTTGTAATTATCGAACTATATTTTGTGATTGGTATTGAATGTGAAAGGCATCCCGTAATGATAAATAATGTTCTTCCATATGAAGTAAAAGACCTTAGCATAAGTCATCATCACCAACAGTAAGGCTTTGACCCATTTTGTACAGTAATCTAACGTGAAGAGAATATATTAAATATTTTCATAGTCTTCGGTAGAGGACCACCCAGATCTATTCCCTACATGGAAAAAGACCATGGGGATAAAGTAGGTGTGAAGGTTGTCGAGGGTTTTTGATGGATGATATAATATCTCTAGAACATATCGTACTTCCTATCATAATATGATCAATTTCATTCATTGTTGGCCAATAGTAACCCTACATAGCCACCCTCTTTATCAACATTCATCTCTTTGAATGAGCCCCATAGGATCCTTCGTAAAGATCTTTTATTAGATCGAGAATCTCTTTGGGTTAAGGGAAAAATAAAAGATACCTTAAATAAGATCCCATCTTCAAACACATATCTAGTCAATTTATAATGAAGTTTGTGTGCTTCTATATGGGATTTCGAGACTACATCAATATTTAAGTATGATCCTATATAACTCATCTCATAGGGTCCCATGTCCATCTCCATTATCTATACATGATCTTCCTTAATGAAACGCTATACTAATATCTCCATTGGGACTTGTCTTATGAGATCGTCACTTGTTGACGATGCCAGATTAGCTAATTCATTAGATCAGGCATTCTCTATCCTTGGGATTCTTACCATCTGAACGATAACAAAATATAAGGGAATCAACTTTACACTTTCCAAATACATTGAAATGGTCTCCTTTCTTGCTTTGTAAATACTCAGTATTAGATTTACAACTAGCTGAGAGTCATTACGTGCAGATAAATGTTGTGCCCCTAGTATGAAGTTGACCCCAAACCTGCATCCAACGTTTCATATGATACCTCATTATTTAATGGTTTAAATTTGAACCATAGAGTATAGTCCACATTCATCCCTCCTGGTGTTGTAAAAATCAATCTCACTCCACTCCCAATTGTGTATGAGGATTCATCGACATCTCGAAGGAATTTTTTTTCTAAAAATTTCCTTTAACCAAATATCCATTCTTAAACAACTTCTTTATTTTCACTAAATCTTGATATCTTTATTCTTTCCTTATAGAATATTCTGGCTTGTCATTAGTTGGACCTGAAAAAACGTTGGACTCGCTTGGCTTATCCACTAGCTCCTCGGTCGTCTTTTGCTCATTATACGTGAACTCTTTAATGAAGTCATCCATGGATTGTTGTTTGATTATAGTTCTTGACTCATAAACGATGTCTTATTTACCCAACTCTAAGGCCCATACTATCAACTTGATTTACTTCTAGAGTTTTGCATTGGCTTGGTGAAGGGAAACATAAGTGTAAGTTATGATGGCATGATATTGTAAATATGGATTCATTATCCTTAATGCCTTAATTAATGCCAATGCCAATTTATGATACCTTGGATATAAGATTTATGCTTCATGGTAGGCCTTTCTCATCTATTAGACTGTTTTAAATGCCATCTTTTAATCTCACCAGTGCCAACCTCACAACAAACTCAGATAATGACATATATAGATACAACTTTTCATACAAGATTGTCCTCAATAGTAATTAAAGGTACTGTAAAAACTTTTTATTTATCGTAAGGATTTTTTGAATTCTTCGTTCCACTAAAAGGTCTTTTTGATGATCGTGAAGAATGTAAGACATCATTCAGTGGACCTCAACAGAAATATGTTGAGTGTAATGGCCAATAAGTCTCTGTACATCCTTCTTTCATTTATATGACAGTATGTTTATAAGATCCTTAATCTTATCAAGGCTAGCTTCTACACACCAATGGTGGACCATGGATAAATTTTACTTCCCCTACTCTGAAGACAACTGTTATAGAATTTAATTTCATGTGGTACTTATCCAATTAATTAAAAGTTTGGCCAAGGTCGTGAATATAATCTTCTACCTTCTTACTTTTGGTCAACATATTATTATCATAGACTTCCACAGTCTTCCAAATTTTCTCTTTAAAAATCTTATTAACTAACCTCTGGCATGTTACGCCTGTATTATTCAGCTTAATTGGCACAACTTTAGTGAAAACTACCTCTGATAGTGATGAACGAGGTTATTCCCCAATCGTTTAGATTCATCTTTATCTTGTCATACCCCGAGTAAGCGTCAATGAAGCTAAGAATCTCAAACCCAGCTGTGGCATCAATCATCTCATCGATTCGGGTAGTGAGTACTGATCTTTTAGGAAGGATCTATTGATATTGGTAAAATCTACTAATGTTTGTCATTTATCATTCTTTTTATAGACTATTACCACATTTGAGAGCTATCTTAGGTATCTCATATCCTTTGTAAAATTTTCTTTTTTCAATTATTCAACTTTTTATTGAATGACCATATTTTTCTTATCGGAGAATACTTTTCATTTTCCCTTTAGAGGCTTCGTAGTAATCACAGTACTAAGATCACGATAGAGCACATCTGGATTAATTCTAGATATGTCCTCATAGCTCCATATGAATATGATCCTTCTCTATCTCAAGAAGTTTATAAGTTCCTTCTTTAGCAATAGATCTAGAGATGAGCTGATATGGGTTATCCTTTCTAGATGTTCATCATTAAGAATTATGAGCTCTATCTCCTAGGATTCTTTTCCTATGACCATCCTCTCTTTATATATAGGATTTAAGTATCGATATTATAAGTTGTGGTTAACTTCTCATATTCCCAACTGACGTTTTGTAGAGTCTTTCTACTACCTGACTTCCTTTGACTTAACTCACTCTATAATGGTTAAGGAACTTCATAACCTGGTCCACTATAGATGACACTTCTTAAAACTTCTTCTAGTGTGCTCGGACCTTATTGATCCTCTTAGTATTGTCCATAGCTAATCCATGGCACTCAGTCGACCTATCTTCTCTACTTGAATTGTGTTTAAAATTGGACAAGCCTCTCACACTCTTCCTAAAATTGGTAAGTCATGTAACCCTCATTGTTTCAAACCTCTATGACTCATCCTTACACTACTTTGGCTACCAAGGATCCCTACAAGGATGTGATCATTCTATCCTTTGACCTAATCTATTAAAAGAATAACCTTTAGTACACCTCTTTAAGTTATCATGCTGCTCTATAGAGCAAGTCTGATCATTATCATAACCTATTAACCATATGGTGAATGTTTTTCTTCGCTTGTAGGAGTGATTTGATCAAACTCATAGTTTTCTTCACCATGTGACCCCAGATCCCTTCTCTTCGATTTTCCACTACTCATCCTCATTATTCTTATCTCATGTAAGCAATCATAATTTAAATTTGTATATGCAACTCAAGATCACACATAGCACAATAATGGATATATGTAACAGAACAAGTATGAAAATAAGAGAATGAGGTGAGGGTAAGAGGAATAACACTAGTATGTAAGTGGTTTATCCTTTATCCTACTTCACTGTGCAAGGATGTGAGATTTTCACTATATAAAAGGGGGATCTAATGGCCTTGGTTGTACAAGAATCTCTCTCCCTCTTTATTGTAAATTAGTGATATTTTGTCAAGGATTTACCATTTTTGGATCTCTTCCACTGGTGAAGAAGATGGGTATATATAGTGATGGGGGTTTGCATTGTACCCCCAAGTATGTAAAAAACATGTGCATGGTGAAGCTTTCAATAGGGGTGGCCACTTGTCCTTGGCGTAAGTATGTAATGATGATGCAATATTCCCCCACATGGTCCTAGGATCTAGTTATAATGGTTTGCCCACGTGGGCTAGTGACATCTATAGCCCACATGTACTCTATCAGGTGTCAAATGTCAACCATACTCGTATTGACCGAGTTGACTTTTAATTGGGCATCCGTTGGTTTGTTGAGTCGAACTTATATGTATTCCTCAACCCCTATATTATGTACGAGGCCTAGGAGGTGTGAGAGAGAATTGACATCATTGACATTGTCATGCTATTGAGTTACGACTAAGGATGATGCCCCATGTTGTGGGACCTCGATCGAGTCATCATATGCTCAAACTGATGGTTTGCTAAGGGTCGACCTATGTCAAGTTGGTCCCATTTTAGGATGAGGTCATACTTGGGTATATCAATTACCCCCTAGCCCATAGTTTTTAATATGAGTGGAAGGCTGAGGGATATAACTATCTAAGAGCAAATGTTGACGTGGCTATTTGATTGAGGGACGTATTGGCCTTTCGCTGGTAGGTTTAAAATAGTTGATAAAAGTTCTTCAGTGAGACTTGATAGGCATCATGTGGCTTCATGAGTGGCTAAGAGTGACATATGTAGGCCTCCCTCAGGGAGTTGTGACCTAATGATGAATTCTTGGGAAGTTTCTCACAATTATTGCAACTATTTAAATGGTTTGAAAATCACATTTTCTCTTTCTTTATCATTTTTTTCCCACGCTCAAACTTTATCTCTCCAAGAAAACCAAGCTTCCTTTATTTCTCTTTCCTTTGTTCAAGGTATTCCATCCTATTTAAAATCTTTTCTTTTCTTCTCTAGCATCATCCTCCACTCAGGCAACCTATTTCCTTCTTTTTCCTTGAGATTTCACACTTTTTGGTGGTTTTTGATTTTTGTTAATTTTTTCGACGAACCACTATTTTTTGTTTTCCTTTTGTGGTGACTTCTGGGTTATTTTAGGGATTTTAGGAGTGGTTTTTATGGGTAAGTTCTTAAATTTGGTTCTATGGGTTATTTTTTGCCTTTCTTTCCCCTCTCAGTGGACTAATGGTGATGCTCTGATTATCTTCTCCAATAAGCAAGCATTTACAGTTCTTGGTGTTCTTAATTAAAAACGGTTCATTTCCACCTTTTGATCTTTTAGTCAAATATAGTCAGTAATGAAACTATTTCAAAGCTAAAAACCTTGTATGAATTAACTGACCAATACTAGAGACATATTCCCTGGAGAGATACGTAGGATTGAATCCAAGGTTGTGGGAAAGAGAAAAGTCAGCACTGACCGTACACATACAATTTTTCCAATCCCCTTAATTATTATTCCCCCAGCAGTATTTGAAGTCTATGAGGATGATATATTTAGGAGATCTTCCTCGTTCTCTAAGGGATATAGTCCATCATCTGCTTGAGCTGCCTCACCAGGTGATTCTTTTTAAGAGGCTATCAGATTCCCCTCATTTCGTATGACCGAGTTTATTACAACCGAGTCATCACAACCATCAATCTTCCTACTTACAGTCCTCTAAGGAACCCAGTGTGACTGTGGCAACTCCTTCTATGGTTGTTCTCTTATCGACCTTGATCGAGGGAGAGTTTCATGAGAGGTTCTCATGTGGGGCCTTGGCCACTGAGGTTCCTGCTGACGATGATGATTTTGAAGCTGGGGAACCACTTGATTTTTCTTACACCCAAATATTTCCTTCCATCGTTACAGAGTATGAACTTCTAGTCTCGAGGCATGCATATGGGATAAAATTTGATGTAGTAATGAAGTCCCTGATGAGGACAAAAGAACGTATATCGATCGAGAGGGAAAAATTATTGTGTATAACCATATGTTTTGGTTCGGATTTTTTATCCCCATCCATTCCTCCATACGAGCAATTATTGTCGACCTGGGGATTTCTACTTCTTAGATGGAACCAAATTCTGAATGTATCATCCTAGATTTCATTTCTCTATGGAAGTCGACTTGCATAGATAACCCTTCACTTAACGTCTTCAAATCCTGCTACAACGTGCCTAGCACCAAGACCCAGTATGGTTATTACCATTTAGTGTCTAGGGGACCTTGGAAGAAAATTCTCCACATAAATAAAACCTCAAACCATTTTTTAAAAGTCTAGGTATTCATTTATCTCCGGTTCCTAGGAGTTCAGGTCCAATGATGCCCATGAAAGGGTAGAGCTGAGGGTTCCCCGTTACTGGGAAAATCCCCTCATATTTATAAAACTGGGCCCTGGCCTCAGCGTAGATAATAAGGAGAGGATGGAAATGATGAGAGACCTAGGTAATGAACATAATTTTCTAGGTTTTGAAGACCTAATGACCCCCGAATTACTTGAGAAATCAGGTCGCGGGGTTACTCCCTTGGATGAACTATATGAGTTTTCCATATTTTCATATTTACAACTTTTTCCCCGTCTTCGAATTTTTTTTTCTAACCGTTACCTTTTCTTCTTTGGCGATCATCCTCCCAATATTTTAGATCAAGTTTGGAATATGACAACTCCGAGTCTCTAGGCCGCTTTTGGGAGGAAGGTCAATAAATAACCCCCAATATAGACGATCGATGTGAGGACCTTCCCCGTCAGTGAGATACAAAGCCGAGTGTTAATACCCTTGGGTTAGTTCCCACTTCCTCTACCTCTGACTCATTTGAGGCTATCTAGGAGAAAAATCTCGCCCAAACCAAGGATATTCCTGACTCGCTCATTACGTCACTATCGAGGTCTAAGGAAGCCTCTATTTTTTCCCCTCTGAGGCTGACCAACAGTTCTTGGGGAAGATGGACGAACCCAAAAAATCTACAAATTTTGACTTCACCACCTGGAAGACGTATTTATAACTTTAATCCAATTTTACTTTTTGTTTTCTACTTCATAACATACTAACATTTGTTTGATGTGTTTTTAAAGTCCATGTGTACCTTTGCCAATGACACCAAGTGGGTGACTGAGAAATATCCTTAGATACAGGAGGCTAAGATACCTCTTCAGGTTGAGAAGGACCTGAAAGAGAAACTAAAAACTATGAAGATTGACCACAAAAGGCCTTTGATGTGTTTAAGCAGGAGAATGACAATGCTGTGAAAGCTCTGAGGAAAGATAAGGATAATGCATTGGATAGCCTATCCACCTAACATATGATCGATCTAGTTTAGGTTGTCAAGAAGGATAAGGAAGAGTCCAACTCTGCCTGGGCCATCAAGAAGATTCAAGACAAGGTAGTGGAGGCTTACAAAATTTCATATGAGTTTGGTGACTTTAGTTTCCAGTACTTTGAAAGAGGTATTAAAGTGGCCTACCGATGGGACATTTTAAAATTCTCCGATGCTGTCTCCTCTATCTGGCCAGATTTGGAGGCCCTTGACCTGGATGATCCTCCAGTACAAATATCTCTAGATAATCTTAAAGCATCGGTCTGAGCCGAGGTTTGGTTGAAATAATTAATGCTGTTGCTAGGGATGAGGCACCCGGGATGGGTGCCGAAGAGACGGTTGGTCTTAATGATCCATTTGTTTAGGGTTATGGCATGTGACCCATACCCTCTTCTTTTTGTACTTTTGTTTTGTTTGAAAATTTCATCCATTCTATAATATTTTATATTGTGTACTTAAGTAATCATCCTTGTCATTAATGAAAATAGTATTATTACGAAGTGTTGCTTTATGTTGTTGAGGATTTCTTTAACATACGAGTGAGTTTTACAATATAAATGATTTTAACCACCACTTCTCTCTCATAATTTCTATGATTATAAGGATGACACACAATTAAATCCAATAAAAAGGTCACCAAATTGATGATGTTTGAAATTAGTCGTAATAAAATGATTTTTAATGTGAGACCACCAAACTAATCATGTAAATCCTAAATTCTCCTTCATCTCAGCTGAGGGAGATAATCAAATACATGATTTTTAATCAGGGACCACTAAATTAATGATTTTAATTACCATGTCTACTCTCGTCTTCAGCCAAGAGGGATAACCAAATTAATTATTTTTAATTGTGTTTTTGCATTTTTCACTAACTTACTAATGTTATCATACCATTCCCTCTATCTTGGTGTTATTGAGAATCCATGGACGAGATGTGTCTTGCATGGTTTCTTGTGTCACCAAGAGTGAGTTAATTCTAATTCACCAAATGAATGATGTTATTTATCTTAGGACAAACCATGTACTTGGATAAATTATACAAGAAAGATTTGAGGAAACATTTGTACACAAGTCTAGTGATAATACTTTTTTGTCAATTACATTGAGAAGTTTCAAATACAAAAAGGATGAGACAAATTGTACACAAGTCAATTGTTAGTAATTTTTCAAGTGTTCTACATTCCACGGATTAGAAAAAGGTTCTACCTCTACATTCTCTTGCCGCTAGGTCCCAGGGATGACCTTTTCAGTGACCTTATACAGTCCATGCCAATTTGGGTGCAACTTGTTTGGATTCTATAAAACCTTCTTTAGAACCAGGTTCCCACAGTAATCAACCTTTTTTTACCCTCTTGTTGTAGAACTTGGTCCTCTTTTGTTGACATGTCACTCTTCTAACCTTGACATCTTACCTTCTCTCCTCTATAAAGTCTAAGTCCAGCCTTCTTTCTTCGTCTTTAGTCTCTAGATTTTAAGTCTGGAGTCCGTGATTGGGAAATCCAAGTTCTGTTGGGATTACATATTCTGATCCATAGGTCAATATGAAGAGTATTTCTCCTGTTGTAACCTTTATATCATCCTATAAGCCCATAGGAAGACATGCACCTCTTCTATACATAAGCCTTTAGCATCATCTAACATTTTCTTAATCCCATATATACTTGCCCTATTAGTGACTTCTCTCTGACCATTTGCTTGGGGTCAGACCACAACAGAGTAGAATTGCTTAATGCCAACCCATTCACAGAAAGCCTTCAAGCACTTATTCTTGAATTTTTTTATCGTCTAATATCAGGGTGTGAGGTAGACCATATATATAGATGATGTTCCTCCAAATCAATTTGAAGGTCTTCTTATATGTGATAGATACCTTGGCCTCAACCTTTAACCATTTTAAAAAGTAGTTAATTTCCACTATGAAGTACTTTTAATTACACAAATCTCTGGGTAGAGGTCCCACCAAGTCTATTCCCCATCCGATGAATGACCAAGGGGTTGTAATTGATGGTAGGGTTAATGAGGCTAATGGGGGATGCAAGCATATCAATTGCACTTGTCACACTATTTTACATAGTGGTTCGCGTCCTTAGCGAGGGCCATCCACCAATATCTCTATGTCACTATCCTCTTTACCAAAGATTGTCCTATAATGTGACAGTAACATGATCCTTCAAGTATGTATTTTAAGACGTATTACACCTTAGTGGGGTGTACACATCGTAGTAAAGGGAGTAGAAGGACCTTCATGTATATGATGTATTCAATAATAGTTAATTTCGTTGCCCTATACCCTAATTTTTTCCTGTTGACTTTTATTTCCTGGAGATCCCCATCTCTGTTATAAATCTGATGAGGAGGTCCATTCAAGAGGCTTGAAGTTTGAAATTTAAGAAAAAATCAAGTTTAATGTCGTCTTCAACAATGATTTGCTTGCACAAGATCTCAATCGGGATGGTCATCCTGATTTCTACTCTGGTGGCCAAAGCCAAACTTTATAATGCGTCAGGTCGACCATTCTCCAGTCGAGCGAACTTTTTCACTTTAAGTTCTTTGAAGATGCTCAAAACCTTTATCACCCTTTCCAGGTACTTGGCCATTGTCTCATCTTTGGCTTCATAGATTATGAGAATCCGATTCACCACCAACTAAGAGTAAATATGTACTATCATATGTCAGACATTCAATAACTATGTAAGGGATATGCCAACTAATAAATCTCCATGCTTCGATTATCTATTTGAGCCCTTGAAACTGAGCCTCAGTGAATATTCAATATCAATCCCGTCTGAAGCCAACAATATGAACCCTGCTCCACTACTGCTTTCACAAGAGAAGACATCCATAAATAAACTCTAGACTAGACTGTCGCTTGAGAAGGAACCATCATTAGTTATCCTATTTTTGAACATGACATTTTTTAGCAGGATCGGCTCTGATACTGTCAGCTATAGCCGAACCCATAATTATTTTCTTTGGAAATTTAGCATCAGCCTCATCTCTGGTGAACTCAGCTAAAAAGTCAGTTAATGCCTGCCCTTTAATTGCAGTCCTTTGATGATATATGATGTCAAACTCCACTACCTCAATTGACCAAACCACCATCCTACCCGATTTCTCGAGTTCATAGATGAAGTGCCTCAAAGGAGTGTCGGTGAGCACCACCATAATATGGTTTGGATAGTAAGGCTTTATTTTTCTAGAAGCATGGATCAAACCATATGCCAATTTATCCATCATTGGATATTTCAGCTCAACCACTTAAAGATCCTTTATGTTGAAGTGCACTGGATTTTAAACCCTTTAGTTGTCTCGGATGATAGTTACACTCATGGTCGATTCAGAGACTAATAGCTACAAGAATAATATTTTTCCTTGGATGGACCGAGATAGGAGCATTGGACAACCCCTATAAGCTTTAAATTCTTAAAGAGATTTATCACACTCTACATCCTACTCAAATTCCTTTCTTAAAATTTTAAAGAAAGGCAGACACTCATGTCTGGACCTAGAGATGGATCTATTGAGAGCAGCACCGATTCCTCTCATCCTCCGCACATCATTTATAATCTTTGGCATCTTCTAATCTATTAATACCTTGATTTTCTCCATGTTTACCTAAATACACCTCTAGTTGTCTCTGACGATGGGGAATTTTCTTGCACCCATGCCAAATACACACTTAAACGGATTTAACTTCATTCGATAAAGATCCATTATATCGAACGTCCTCTCAAGGTCGGCCATATGGTAATCGACCTTGAAGTTTTTCATTAGCATGTCATCTATATAGACCTCCGTAGTCTTCCCGATTTAATCTTTAAATATTTTAGTAACCAACCTATGGTATGTTGCCCCTACATTTTTAAGGTTAAAAGGCATGACTTTGTAGCAGTAGGTTCCTTTATTAGTGATAAAGGAAGTCTTTTCTGTATTGGCTTCGTCCATGAAAATCTAGTTATATCATAAGTATGCACCCAAAAAAATTCATGAACTCAAGCCCAGTTGTGGAATCAACCATTTGAGCTATACATGGCGAAAGAAAGTTGTTTTAGGACAAGTTTTATTTAGATAAGTGAAGTCAACATTCATTATGACACACCCCAACCCAGTTACTTATAATTAAGTTCTAAAATCAAAGTGAGTCAAACAATGATTAATTTAACTAAACCATAAACAAGAGTTTTAATTTCAGAGTCATAATTATAAGTCCATATATCTGAAAACCTTTTTACAACCTCAGAGTAGTCAAACCTGTACAAACTTGATTGAAGGAAAATTTAACTTAATTACATCATTTACATTTACACAAAATCATATTTTCTCCCATTCCTGGCTAACCCAACCCGACCTCCTAGATTTGGCAGTGACATCACGTTACCTGAAAAATGTGAACATAGGAACCATGAGCAAAATAGCCCAGTGAATGCATCACTACTATACTACTGCATTACATGCAATATATCATGTCCATATAATTATGAATTAACTTATCCAGCTCATTCATAATGAATGACCAACTTTTCCAAATTATGATTCACATATCCTGTCTAAATAGACAATTCTCCCCCATTCCTGGTCGAGGAGTAACCTCTTGTCATTAATAGACAAATCTCCTCCATTCCTAATCGAGGAGTAACCCCTCATTTCGGTAAACCTAAATGAATAATTTCATATTCATTATATTATAATCATATCAATAACACGATACAAATATGTCTTTCCAATGAGTACACGCACCTTGGTTGACAACTTTGTATTCACGTTTTCTTCTGGTGGAGCTGAACCGGGTTGATTAGACCTTACACCTGTCAATCCAACTAAATCAGTACTGAACCTCAATCATAAATATTATCCAAACATAATTATGTAACTTTCCATGACTATACATCAACAATATAATTCCAATTAAGTCAGATTCCATAAAACATAGGTAAAGGCAAAACAATGATATACATTTTGATAAAGTTACGGACATTCAACCGTAGGAAATACCTTATGAGGAATTTATAACCAAAGTTAAGTAAACATGAAATTATACTCCTCAATGTATATACACATGAAACATGTACTCAAAGTACCCTTTGTAAGAACGAAATACAAACATTCATTCAAGGGGTATCCATTATGGCCTGAAATTATTGTCTTACATAATTAACCATCCTATATTCCTAAATTGTACAAATGCAGGGGTCCAACCTCATCAATGTGAAAACATGTATGAATATACTATCCATTACAAGTGACGGTCTAATTTTTCAAGCTTCCTAGGGCAAGTTATGACCATTTCTCTACAACACAAGAAATCTGCCCTACAAGCTCCTCTATTGTTCCTTCGAATTCCCAGAAGTTTCATAGTTTTTCTTCAGCATAACTTTCCATGATTTTTAACTCATTTTTATTACACATACTTAATAGTACATAATTAAAGTTTCATAATTTTTTGACTTCATTTGCTATCCCAAAATCTCGACTAAACTTAGGGCATACCGAAATCAAGTATACAAACAACAACCATGTACCAACTTGAAATCATCATTACGGCTAACCACAAGGATATAAATTCTCATTTTCGTATATGATATGAATATATGATCCTAATTTCATATCCAATTGGAATTTATCAATTCCAGTAAGCACACAAAGAGATATGCAAGTTTGAATGCAAGGGGTTTCAATACAAAGCAATTTTAAGAGTTTGTACATTCAACTTAACATAAACTTGCATCTAACCATACATAAATATAAAGGGCTGAAACTTTCATAAACCTATGATGATTTATATCATAAAAATCAGTAATATAATATAAAGGACAAGATTTTCAATTAGTATTACCTTCGGGAATTTTACGTAATTTCCACGGATTTTTCTACACCTTTTCTCCTCACTTTTCCTTCCTAAACTCCCTAATTGTCTTTCCTCAAGGTGAAACCCTTTCATGGATGATTTTGGATGAAGGATAAAGCTATTTAAAGGTTATAAGGTCGGCCAAGGCTGCCTCCCAAGCCAACCAATCAAATTAAACCATTTGGTTTAATAAAAGACAAAATACCACTTAAAGGGAATGGACAACTTTGCCCTTTGTTCGTAAATTCGGTATAACTCTTTACTCGGGCATCCATTTGATGATCCGTTTGTTGTGTTGCAACCCTAACTCACATTTATACAACTATCTAGTTTTCACCTCAAGTCATTTATAATGTTATAAAGGTCAAAACTAGTCTCTAACAGGAACCTTTCTACCGAAAACAACAAAATTTGTGTTTGTAAATAATTCAACCATTCATGATTTATGAAAGTAGGATTATAATAAACATAATCACTTAACATTAGATATACTAATATCACATTATTCATATCACATAAGATAAGCATGATTTAAATGTAATTCATCATAATTATATTCGGGTTTTCACAACTTCCCCCCCTTAGAAAATTTCGTCCCCGAAATTTAATATGAAGGTCACTTACCAAACAAATGGGGATACTGTTTCCTCATGCTATCCTCCGTTTCCCAAGTTTCTTCTTTAACTCCATGGATCATCCACATAACCTTAACTAAGGGAATACCTTTATTTCTCAATACTTGGTCCATACGATCAATAATTTCCATTGGTTCCTCGATGTACGATAAGTCTTCCTTCAGTTCATTTGGTTGAGTTTTCAACTGATGAGATGGATCCGCCAAATACTTACGAAGCATCGATGCGTGAAACACATCATGTAACCGAGACAACTCTGAAGGCAATGCTAATCTATTTTCCAGGGCCCCAATTGTTTTTAATACCTCATATGGTCCAATGTATCTTGGACTTAGTTTCCCCTTTTTCCCAAATCTCATAACACCTTTCCATGGTGAAATACGCAGGAATACAAAATCTCCCTTCTGAAATTCCAATGGATGCTTCCTCTTATCTACATAAAATTTATGTCTTCTTTGCGATATCTTTATCCGTTCCCGAATCATTTTGATCTTTTCAGTTGTCATATCTATCAATTCAGGACCCAAAATTTTCCTTTCACCCACTTCATCTCAACACAAAGGCATTCTACATCTCCTCCCATATAAAGCTTCATAAGGAGCCATACCAATAGTCGACTGATAACTATTATTATATGAAAATTCCATCAATGGAAAATGATCATCCCAACTACCTTTGAAGTCAAATACACTGGCTCGTAACATGTCTTATAATATTTGAATCGTCCTTTTTGATTGCCCATCAGTTTGTGGATGAAACGCAGTGCTGAACTTCAGACTTGTGCCCATGGCATTCTAGAGACGAGGCCAAAACTTAGAAGTGAACGTTAGATCTCTATCTGATACTATTGACACTGGTGCCCCATGTAAACGAATAATCTCATCAACGTACATATGCGCATACTTGTCAACAGTGTTGGTGGCCTTAACTGGGAGAAAATGAGTTGACTTTGTTAATCGGTCAACAATCACCCAAATAGAATCATGCCCCTTTGGTGATCGGGGTAATCCTGTAACAAAGTCCATCGTTATATTCTCCCACTTCCATTCCGGAATAGGAAAAGACTGCAATAATCCTGCCGGATTCTGATGCTCTGCTTTCACTTGCTGGCATACTAAACATTTAGCTACGAATTCTGCAATCTCACATTTCATATTGTTCCACCAGTAATATTCTTTCAAATCTCTGTACATTTTGGCACCTCCCGGATCATAGAGTAAATAGAACTATGTGCCTCTTCTAATATATCTTTCTTTAAGGGTGGATCATTCGGTACACAAATCTTATTTTTATAACACAACGATTCATCATTCTTAATCTCAAAGTCACTCTCTCTACCATCCCGAACTTCTTGTTTCTTCTTTTTAAGGAATGGATCACTGATCTACAAATTTCGTATGCGTTCTGCCAATAAAGGTCTCACTGTGACATGTGCTAATAATCCTCCGCTTTTTGAAAACTTCAATTCAATCCCCATCGATGCCAAGTTAAGAATATTTCCAACACGGGCACACCGTATGCAACCAAGCATCCCTGATGATTTTCGACTCAAAGCATCTGCTACCACATTGGCCTTCCCAGGATGGTGATGAATGGTACAGTCATAGTCTTTAATCAGCTCTATCCAACGCCTCTGTCTAAAATTCAGTTCCTTCTGTGCAAACAAGTATTTCAAACTTTGATGATCTGTAAATATCTCACAAGTTTCTCCATACAAGTAATGTCTCCACAACTTTAAAGCAAAAATAATGGCTGCTAGCTCTAAATCATGTGTAGGGTAATTTCTTTCATGCGTCTTTAATTTTCTGGAAGCATATGCTATTACCTTCCCATTCTGCATAAGAACACATCCTACACCCTGAAATAAAGCATCTGTATAGATCACAAAAGACTCATTCCCACATGGAATAGTAAGTATAGGGGCTGAAACCAATCGATTCTTTAATTCTTTAAAACTCCTCTCACATTCTTCATCCCATATAAACTTCACTTCTTTACGATTCAATTTTGTCAGTGGTAATGATATTGCTGAAAATCCCTTAATGAATCCGCGATAGTAACCTGCCAATCCTAGGAAACTCCTAATTTCTGTCACATTCTTAGGACTTTCCCATTCAACAATTGCTTCCACTTTCTTTGGATCAACATAAATCCCATTTCCCGAGACCACGTGCCCTAAAAACACAATTTCATTCAACCAAAACTCACACTTGCTGAATTTAGCCAACAATTTCTTCTCTCTCAAAATCTACAATACAAGTCTCAAATGCTTCTCATGTTCCTCCATGCTACGCGAGTAAATCAACACATCGTCTATGAATACAATCACAAATGAATCAATGAAAGGGTAAAATATCCAATTCATCAAATCCATAAAAACTGCTGGAGCATTAGTTAATCCAAAAGGCATCACCAAAAACTCATATTGCCCATATTGAGTCCGAAAAGCTGTTTTGGAAATATCACTATCCTTCACTTTCAGTTGGTGGTAACCCGATCTCAAATTAATCTTCGAAAATACTGTGGCCCCCTGTAATTGGTCAAACAAGTCATCGATACGAGGTAGAGGGTACTTATTTCTAATGGTCACCTTATTCAACTGCCGATAATCAATACATAATCGCATTGTCCCATCTTTCTTTTTCACAAATAACACTTGTGCTCCCCATGGCGAAACACTAGGCCGAATGAAACCTCTGCTTATCAGATCTTGTATTTTCACTTTTAATTCTTTCAACTCTGCTGGTGCCATCCTATATGGAGCAAGAGAAATTGGACCAGTACCTGGAATTAATTCAATAGAAAACTCTACTTCCCTATCAGGTGGCAATCCTGGCAATTCCTTTGGGAATACATCAAAAAATTCTATAACCACTAATATATCTTCAACTTTAAGTTCTTCCTTACTAACATCAACCACATATGCTAAATACCCCGTACAACCCTTACTCAATAACTTTCTACTCTTTATTGCTGAGATAAGACAATTAGGGACAACATTCCTTTCCCTTGTAAAATGGAACTCGGGTTCACCAGGAAGATGAAATGTAACTTCTTTTCGAAAACAATCAATGGAAGCATGATACGATGATAACCAATCCATCCGCAATATAATATCAAAATCCTGAATGACCAACGGTATCAAATCAACATAGAAATCTCGCTCACCCATTCATAAGACACAATCTTTATAAACATGCTCAACTAGAATTACACTTTCCATTGTGGTAGAAATATATAAGGCACAATTGAGGAATGAACATGGTCTACCCAAATATGAAACAATATGTAATGCCACAAATGAATGCATAGATCCAGGATCAATGAGTGCATATAGATCTTTGTTTGCAATAAAAAGTTTACCTGTCACCACTTCAGGTGTAGCATGGGCATCTTGCAATGTCATCGCAAACACTCTTCCTCCTGCCTTCGATCCACTTGCTTGTCATGTACCTCTTCCCCTGGTGGCACTGCCTGAAGAGGATCCTTTATGAGGCCCCACACTACTGACTGAAACTTCTCTTGATAACATCGAACAATTCTTTCTCAGATGGCCCTTGTGATGACAGTTGAAACATTCTATACTTAGTAACTTTGGGTAATTTCTTTTTATATGGCCCGATGTACCACAAAAGAAACAAACATTCGAATCTCCTTGCGCTGAAGCTCCTGAACCTCTTCCACTACTAGCCTCACCCTTCTGCGAACCACCTCCCATACCTCTACCATGCTGAAATTTCTGCCCTCCAAGTCTTGAATATTCTGTATTACTACCTTTTTCATAACTTGGATTGAATCTGCTTCTCTTTACACCTCGTTCTCGATTCCCTCTTGCTTCATTCACGTTATTTTCTACCAGCAGGGCTTTATTCACCAAGGCTGAATAATTAACAGTCTCTAAAGCCGACAACTTTGATTTAATAACTAACTCAAGTCCGTCAAGAAATCGGCTACACATGTCTTCCTCATTCTGGATAAACCTCGAAGAAAACCAAGATAAGGCTGTAAGTTTGGCTTCATATTCCTTAACAGTCATGCTTTCCTGATTCAACAGGAAATATTCTTTCTCCTTTTTTTTTCGATACATCGGAGGAAAATACTTATCATACAAGGCTTTAACAAAAGAATCCCATGAGATCACATTACCATCTCCTGGAGTAATCAACAAATGTTTGGTGGCATCCCACCAATATTTATCTTCTCCTTTAAGCATGTACGTCTCCAAGATCACTCGTTGATTTTCAGGCATTCTCATCACCCCGAAAATAAGTTCAATCTCTTTAACCCATTCTTCTGCCTCTGCTGGATCAACTGCTCCTTCAAACGATGGTGGGTTCATCTTAATAAATTTCTCATGTGAAGCACTTCTTTCTTCCCAGTGTATCACCTCCTCAGCCCTAGCTAAGGCTTGTGCCTCCAGTTGCCTGGTCTGTTGTTCTTCCATCTGAGCCATAAATCTAGCTTGCTCCTCTGCCATTAGCATCATAGAACGTGCTATTTTTTACATATCTGTTAGTTATTCTGGCTCGGGTTCCACATTTATCTGAACAGGTTGCTCAACCTCCGCTTCTGCTAGAATATTTGAACCCTCATCTTCTAATCTCACATTTACATTCCCTCATTCCATTCTCTTATATCTGAAATGAATCAACGATATAACAACATGCAAATATACATATCTTTCCTAACATAATTGTTAGTATCAAATAAAATATATTTCTAACATTCACTGCCAAATCTAGACTTTTCTCACTCCAGAACCTCTAAAACCTAGGCTCTGATACCAAAAGTTGACACAACCCAACCCAGTTACTTATAATTAAGTTTGAAAGTCAAAGTGAGTCAAACCATGATTAATTTAACTAAACTATAAACAAGAGTTTTAATTTCAGAGTCATCATTATAAATCCATATATCTGAAAACCTTTTTACAACCTCAGAGTAGTCAAACTTGTACAAACTTGCTTGAAGGAAAATTTAACTTAATTAGATCATTTAAATTTACACAAAATCATAGTTTCTCCCATTCCTGGCTAACCCAACCCGACCTCCTAGATTTGGCAGTGACATCGCGTTACCATAAAAATGTGAACATAGGAACCATGAGCAAAATAGCCCAGTGAATGCATCACTACTATACTACTGCATAAATTTACATGCAATATATCATGTCCATATAATTATGAATTAACTTATCCAGCTCATTCATAATGAATGACAAACTTTTCCGAATCATGATTCACATATCATGTCTAAGTAGACAATTCTCCCCCATTCCTGGTCGAGGAGTAACCCCTTGTCATTAATAGACAAATCTCCCTCATTCCTGATCGAGGAGTAATCCCTAATTTCGATAAACCGAAATGAACAATTTCATATTCATTATATTATGATCATATCAATAACACGATAAAAATATCTCTTTCCAATGAGTACACTCACCTTGGTTGACAACTATGTATTCACATTTTCTTCTGGTGGAGCTAAATTGGGTTCATTAGACCTTACACCTATCAATCCAACTAAATCAGTAATGAACCTCAATCATAAATATTATCCAAACATAATTATTTAACTTTCCATGACTATACATCAACAATATAATTTCAATTAAGTCACATTCCATAAAACGTAGGTAAAGGCAAAACAATGATATACATGTTGATAAAGTTACAGACATTCAACCGTAGGAAATACCTTATGAGGAATTTATAACCAAAGTTAAGTAAACATGAAATTATACTTCTCAATGTATATACACATGAAACATGTACTCAAAGTACCCTTTGTAAGGACGAAATACAAACATTCATTCAAGGGGTACCTAGTATGGCCTGTAATTATTGTCTTACATACTTAACCATCCTATATTCCTAAATTGTACAAATACAGGAGTCAAACCTCATCAATATGAAAACATGTATGAATATACTATCCATTACAAGTGACAGGATAATTTTTCAAGCTTCCTAGGGCAATTTATGACCATTTCTCTACAACACAAGAAATCTTCCCTACAAGCTCCTCTATTGTTCCTTCGAATTCCCAGAATTTTCATAATTTTTCTACACCATAACTTTATATGATTTTTAACTCATTTTTATTACACATACTTAATAGTACAGAATTAAAGTTTCATAATTTTTTGACTTCATTTGCTATCTCAAAAGCTCAACTAAACTTAGGGCATACTGAAATCAAGTATACAAATAGCAACCATGTACCAACTTGAAATCATCATTACGGCCTAACCATAAGGAGATAAATTCTTATTTTCGGATTTGATATGAATATATGAGCCTAATTTCATATCCAAATGGAATTTATCAATTCCAGTAAGCACACAAAGAGATATGCAAGTTTGAATGCAAGGGGTTTCAATACAAAGCAATTTTAAGGGTTTGTACATTAAACTTAACATAAACTTGCATCTAACCATACCTACATATAAAGGGATGAAACTTTCATAAACCTATGATCATTTATATCATATAAATCAGTAATATAAGATAAAGGACAAGATTTGCAATTAGTATTACCTTCGGGACTTTTACGTAATTTCCACGGATTTTTCTACACCTTTTCTCCTCCCTTTTCCTTCCTAAACTCCCTAATTCTCTTTCCTAAAGGTGAAACCCTTTCGTGGATGATTTTGGATGAAGGATAAATCTATTTCAAGGGGATAAGGTCGGAAAAGGCTACCTCCCAAGCCAACCAATCAAATTAAACCATTTGGTTTTATAAAAGACAAAATACCACTTAAAAGGAATGGACAACTTTGCCCTTTGTTCGTAAATTCGGTATAACTCTTTACTCGGGCATCCATTTGATGATCCGTTTGTTGTGTTACAACCCTAACTCACATGTATACAACTATCTAGTTTTCACCTGAAGTCATTTATGATGTTATAAAGGTCAAAACTAGTCTCTAACAGGAACCTTTCTACCGAAAACAACAAAATTTGTGTTTGTAAATAATTCGACTTTTCATGATTTATGAAAGTAGGATTATAATAAACATAATCACTTAACATTAGATATACTAATATCACATTATTCATATCACATAAGATAAGCATGATTTAAATATAATTCATCATAATTATATTCGCGTTGTCACACATTATCCACTTTTCATTGGCCTTTGGTACCATTGCAATGTTGGACAACCACTCTGGGTATTATACCTCCCTAATGAACTCAGCCGATCGGAGTTTCTTAACTTTTTCTTGAATGACCCCATACTTTTGTCCTGCATAGGCCCTTCTTCTTTATTTCATAAGCTTGACCTTCTCATCAATATTCGTTACGTGGCAGATGACATTGGTTTTTTTCCTGAATTGTCTTTATGGGTCCACAAAAGATGCTTTTCCTCTTCCTTAACAACTCTATCAACTTTTCCTTCACATCCATTTTCAGTGATGATCTGATTTGCAAAGTTTTTTGGCTCGACCTCATTGAGGAGGATGGATTATATCGCATCCATGACGTCACCCATGTTTAGATTCCTCTCATCCCTCGGGTTAAGTAGGATGTTGTGAGTTTTTGTGGGGTTTTTCTGTTTATCCGAGCTGAAGTAACACTCACTGGCCTTAACCTGGTCACCTTGGACTTCCTATACTCCATAAGGAGTCGAGAATTTTACCATTTGGTGAATGGTGGGGGGGGGGGGGGGGGGACTGCTTCAAACTCTTTAAAGGTGAAGAGTGCCCAATAATTGCGTTTCCAACAAAGTCAAATTTTCTTCGAAAAAGATCCAACTTTTAATTATGCACCAACCGAGTTGTGAAATCCCAATTCTTACTTTAACCAAATTTTATCTTCATTAATCCTAAACATGCATCTAGTGATTAAAGCAAGTAAAGCAAAGTAAAGAATACTCACAACGCCGGATGTACGAGGAAAAAACCCAAAACGGGAAAACAACCTCAGAGGGCCCAAGCCAGACAATCACTATGAACAATGGTTTTACAAAGACAGATTAGCCTTACACTAAGACTCGATCCCCATGGTTCTTGACGCTCCTTCTGATCTTCAACCGTTCTTCAATAGTTCCCACGTAAAAATTCCATCTTCCACTATCTCTATCCACGACACACGACTCAACCTATGTCTCGGTGTCCACCGATATGGCTTTGATTCGTCTATGATGTCGAACACGATGTCCGTCGCTTCTTCACCGTAAAAACCTTTGTGTTCAATGTGTAGAACAAACAACTTTGGTGCAGAAAGATCACGTAAACATATAATAATGATAACTCGGATCTTTGCAAACTCTAAGGATGTGTTTAAGACGTTTAAACCTTAGAAAACATGTGCAAACAAGGTTCTGGTTTGTAAAACAATTTTCCCGAAAGCACACTACCGAAATTATGATGCAAACACTATTTAAATAGGATTTAAATGTCGACTCAAAAAATGTGTCATTCGAACGACTTAAGCATGTCGTTCGCGTGACATTGCATCTCGTTCGAGCGACCTCGCGAAAGTTTGACTTTCTTTGACTTTCAGATAAAAACGTTTCTTAACCAAGAGATTCAAATTAGTCAAACTCTATTTCGAGCTTATCATCATAAAACGAAGTTTAAACCATAAAAACACTTTTAAAACATTTAAAATAATTTTTCTATATAAAAATTACATCCTTATCTTTTATAAAATAATTTCGAGTACCATTAATTATACGCATTCATACCTGAGTGATATCGGAATGAAATTAACTTTGAAGACAAGTAAACTTGCACCAAATAAACATCGACATAATTGTTTGTTTGAAGCTTTGCCGCAACGTCTTCAATTTCTTCAATACGTCATAGACCAAGTGGGATCGTGACAAAACAAACATCTCCCTATGACATATTACAAACAC
Organism: Sambucus nigra; assembly: GCA_949130495.1. NCBI lineage: Eukaryota > Viridiplantae > Streptophyta > Magnoliopsida > Dipsacales > Adoxaceae > Sambucus > Sambucus nigra. The sequence goes on along the minus strand of OX422207.1, from coordinate 341,094,139 downwards.
GGTTTTGTTCACAGAATTAAGTCAGAACAATACATGGACTCAATTGAAAATTTATGTCCTTACAACTCTCCCCCTTTGACTATTCTGGGACAAAACTAAACTAGTGAAATGCCTAACCGGGCCGTCAAGCAGTATGACGCCTAAATCCCATCCCATAAACCCAAAATAAAAAAATACAGGATACGGACTAGAATATGTAGCACCGGCAAGCATGAACTGCCTGAATGGGATATAGACTTGAAATCTCGAATTGCTGACGCATACCTACACACATGAAACAGACAAACAGATACCAAGTGAAGTATGGAGGAACAAATGAAAACCAATTTATATAGTCAATAAGAATATATCATTTGAAACATGTGAGCAATTATTTGATACCAATTTGTTATCAATTTGAAACAAATATCATAAAGTAAGCGCTCAACAAACAAATCTCCCCTTAGATCACATACATCTCTCCACCTTTTTGTCTCGAATAGACAATCCGGTGAAAAGATAAACCAATATGAAATATCTAGCATGAGAATATGATACCAAAGAGAATCAAGTTGATACCAATTATGAAAAATGAAAACCGTTAGATAAACATGAATCAACCAGCTAAAAAGGATCAAACGATGACTAATCAGTAGCTAGTAAACCAAGGAATCACACAAAGATTATACCAATCAAATCAAGTGTGATAAACGGTTATATATGCCAAAATACCAAATGGGAACATAGAAGGACCTATATATAAACCAATTAATAAAAAAAAAATGCTTCCTGCAGTACCAAAAAATATCAAATGAAGCCAAAGGACTGCAAACCAATCAGAAGCCAATTTTCACCCTGTCGTTTGAACGAGCCAGGGACTTTGCTCAAACGAGATGAGGAAGTCGCTCGAACAAAGTACATAAGTCGTTCGCGCGAGATAAGATGTCGTTAGAACGACTTCGCGCGACCTGCCAAAATTTCCTAGTTTCCCAGAAATATTATAAAGTATTGTCCAGTGAAAAAAGTTTCACAAAAAAATTTCATGAAGGGCTTGACATATGCAAAACAGTGCTAAAACAGTAAGCTTTTAACACAAAACGCAAAAACTCTCAAATTCTTAAAATGCAAGTTACATGCAAACACAATACCTATGTGCTCAAACATGGACATGGAATGAATGGGCGTGAAACTACAACAAATGAGTCACAATTCCAACACATCGAAACCATCAAGAAGATCTCATTGATAGCGATAAATCATCAAACTTTATCATAACCAAATTACAATAAAAGTGTGAGCTTAATGAACTAAACATACTTCATGCACATAAATCCAGAATTTTGACGATTCTACAAACAGTAGCGTTAAATTGCAATGTTTCAACATTAGGATTAGTTGTGCAAACCCGTTTAAATTTTCTCCAACCAAACAACCTCATATAAACATACTATTTCAAGTTCTTTTGAGGTTTCTAGCATTCTCAACTTAGAGAAAATCTTATTGGCCCGTTTCTTAGCATATTGCATTTTCTTTTTGGGCTCTTTTAAACGGTGGCTTTCACGATGAGTTAATTTGAACTCTCACAGCCCTTTCCCGTGAATCACTCATCATTTTTTCAATTCAAATCCTCACGATAAACGGTTATTACATGCACACTTCTCCTTAAGTTTACTTAGGCATAGATGACAAGATTGAGATAAGAACGCCTCACCAAATTCAAATATGCAAGAGAAGTCAAACATCGATATAAACTCGTGCATGTTTGCAATGTTGGCATATATACAAAGTCGAATCAAGATGCATATCAACTTCGAAACAACCCCATATAAATAATGGTTAAGATCATTCTAAGCATCGATAATAATGACCAAATGTCCTAGCCACATGGATAATGAAACGATGGGGGTGGGGGGGGTCCAAACACACCAATATGCCACATCAAACATGTAAACTCAAAAACAAAACAAAAAAAACTTAAAATCTTTTTGGCTTTTCAAACATATTTTGACGCAAAGAAAAGCAAAATCTTTTTGGATTTTTCAAAAGTTTTCTCAAAAAACAAAATCTTTTTGTATTTTTCAAATAGGACTCAAACAAGTGAAAAATAAAATACAAAGATACACATGTCATATTACTAGCAATGAATATATCATGAATCAAACTAGCATATGACAAACATGGCAACACTATCATCCTTTAGATTTAGCATGGGAAGAATCAAGTGCACCCAAACGATAATCATGAAGTTTAATTCCAAAAGCCACTAAATCCAATTTCCTAACCCAGGTAGGTGTAAAATGACGCATGGGCGTTTGGGTAATCGGGGCAACTTTATTCTTGAACATCCTAGGAGCTTGTCTAAGGTCGTAACAATAACGCCTAAGGTGACCTTTCATTCCACAAAATGTGCAAGTGTAGCGGTGGTGGGAATGATTACCTTTATGTGGACCTTTTCTAACCAACCTAGTGTTTCTCACACGTGCGGGGGGAATGGGAACAAATCTCTCACCAAAACCTATACCTCCCCTATCTCCCTTAATTTGGACGGTGCCTAAGATCTTATCTAACTTCTCCGACCTAGCCTCCAAATCAAACTTGACTCTAGATGAGTCTTTCAATCCCTCCTCTAACTCGTGGATCCTAGACTCGAGTAAACGCCTAGTCTCCTCAGACTCTAAAATCTACTTTTTCAAGGACTCCATCAAACCACGGAGATTGTCCCTCTCTTTCTCCACAAACTCTAGTTTCTCCCTAAACTTCTTCTCTCGTTCCCTAAGATCCTCAATCAAACTATCATTATTTTTTATGGCACACTCATTCAACTTATATTGAAATTTTGAGTTAGCCTTTTTCACCTCCACCGTTTCGGCATACAACTCATTAAACGCATTTTCAGTTCTTTCACATCTATCTCCTCGTCACTCTCTTCACCCTCACTAACATGAGATAAACTCAAAACCTCCGCGGAAGTGTCATTCACATGAGTATTGTCGTCGTCACTCATATGACATGCCATAAACGCAGTAAAGTTACGCTTAATGGGGGAACTCTCTCCCTCTTTCGGTTCACTATAACTTAGGTGGCACTATAGACAATGGGTTGCTTGCACTCTTTCTTAAGTCTAGTGGGACACTCCTTAACCCTGTGACCGTACCCCTCACACCTAAAACACTTATCCGACTCATCTCTCTTAGGCTCCTCAAACTTATCCTTAGAGGTGGGATCTACTTTGTTGTTCTTGAATTTTTCAAATTTCTTGTCATCTTTCGATTGCTTTTGAAACTTAATAAATTTTTTAAATTTCTTTGACAACAAAGTAACATCCTCAAAATCGGAATCGGAATCGGAATCCAAAACTTTAATTTCCTCCTTCCGGGTTTTCAAAGCAATACCCTTTTCTTTCTTAGGCACTTTCTTGGAGGTAATCATGTCGATTTCATAGGTTTGAAGTCACCTACAATCTCTTCTAGTTTCGTTAACTCTCACCTACCCAAGGAGTTTAAAATGGTCACTTTCGCATCAAACCTACTAGGCAACGACCTAAGGATTTTCTTAATGACACGGTTGTCGGGAATTTTCTCACCTAGGTTAAACGACGAGTTGACAATATTGGACAACCTAGCATAAAACTCATCAAAGGTCTCACTCTCAAACATCCTAATGGTCTCAAACTGTGTAGTGAGATTTTGAAGTTTTGACGCGCTAACCGTGCTAGTGCCCTCGTGAGTGAGTGCCAAAATATCTCAAGCCTCTTTTGATGTTTCACAAGTCATAATTCTGTTATATTCTTCCTGTGTGACATGTGAAGAAATAACGTGCAGACCTTTAGAATTATATTGTGCAAGTCTTTGTTCAGTTTCGGTCCATGACTCAACAGGCTTTAAACTAGTTACTTCACCTACAATAGTGACAGGGGGTGTCCAACCTTTCTCAACTTCAAGCCAAACATGCTCATCAATAGATTTTAAAGCACATATCATTCTCATCTTCCAATAAGTGTAATTAGTGCCATAAAAAATAGGAGTTCGAGAAAATTCATTATATCCAGAATTCATCTTTGAAAACACACGGGATCACGAAACAAATAAAAATATTTTCTATCACGAAACAAATAAAAATGTTATCTATCTCTGATATCAATTTGAAGAGTGCCCAATATGTGCATTTCCAACAGAACTAATTTTTCTTCGAAAAAGATCCAACTTTTAATTATGCACCAACAAAGTTGTGAAATCCCAATTCTTACTTTAACCAAATTTTATCTTCATTAATCCTAAACATGCATCTAGTGATTAAAGCAAGTAAAGAATACTCACAACGTTGGATGTACGAGGAAAAAACCCAAAACGGGAAAACAACCTCGGACGGCCCAAGCCAGACAATCACTATGAACAATGGTTTTACAAAGATAGATTAGCCTTACACTAAGACTCGATCCCCACGGGTCTTGACGCTCCTTATGATCTTCAACCATTCTTTAATAGTGCCCACGTAGAAATTCAGTCTTCCACGATCTCTGTCCACAACACACGACTCCACGTATGTCTCGGTGTCCACCGATATGGCTTTGATTCGTCTACGATGTCGAACACGATGTCCGTCGCTTCTTCACCTCAAAACCCTTTGTGTTCAATGTGTAGAACAAACAACTTTGGTGCAGCAAGATCACGTAAACATATAATAATGATAACTCGGATCTTTGCAAACTCCAAGGATGTGTTTAAAACTTTTAAACCTTAGAAAACATGTGCAAACAAGGTTCTGGTTTGTAAAACAATTTTCCAGAAAGCACAATACCGAAATTATGATGCAAACACTGTTTAAATAGGATTTAAACACCGCCTCAAAAAATGTGTCATTCGAACGACTTAAGCATGTCGTTCGAGCGACATTGTATCTCGTTCGAAAGATATCCAATGTCGTTCGAGCGACCTCGCGAAAGTTTGACTTTCTTTGACTTTCAGATAAAAATGTCTCTTAACCAAGAGATTCAAATTAGTCAAACTCTATTTCGAGCTTATCATCATAAAACGGAGTTTAAACCATAAAAACACTTCTAAAACATTTGAAATCATTTTTCTATATAAAAATTACACCCTTATCTTTTATAAAATAATTCCGAGTGCCATTAATTATACGCATTCATACCTGTGTGATCTCGAAATGAAATTAACTTTGAAGATGAGTAAACTTGCACCAAATAAACATCGGCATAATTGTTTCCTTGAAGCTTTGCCACAATGTCTTCAATTTCTTCAATACGTCAAAGACCAAGTGGGATCGTGACAAAACAAACATCTCCCTATGACATATTACAAACACAGTTTTGTTCACGAAATTAAGTCTAAACAATACATGGACTCAATTGGAAATTTATGTCCTTACAAAAGGAAACATGGTTGTGCATGATTTTGTAGGTCGAAAATACATTCTAATCCATCATGAAAAATCTAACTTTCTTTGTCAGGCACCTCGGGTAGGTGCCCAAGAAAACATCCATTTCGAACACCCCATGTGGGCACACTTTTCCCATGTTGAATCCTATTAAGTGTTGATGCTAATGAATCAGTCTCTTCTTACGGAGCTATAACATTTTCTGAGAACATGATGTCGGCTGAGCTACCGCAATCCACCAGAACTATAGACACATCATACCAATGAACCCTGGCACTGATGACCAAAGGGTCGCCATGGAGGTCTAAAATGACCTTGAAATACAATCGTGATAATCCCATAATAAAAGTCTACATATTTACGTTCTTTATCTTCCCCGACTTCATCTCTAAAGTAATCGAGTTTACTTCCTTCCGTTTGGGAACTAGCTTGGCCTCTACGACAAGTGCCTTACGATTGGTCAGATCTGTCCCACCACCGACCATTCCCCCACTGATCAATTTCACATACAATGAGATCATACACATACGTCCCTTAGGCTAGGGGATCTTCAGTGGGAAGTATGTTTCATCATCATCACCATCTGACTCTTTGTCTTTCTTATCAGCCTGTTATCTTCGGGTTTCCTATTTTGACCCACCATATATCTTTCTTCCCTCGTCTTTGGACCCACTACGGTTAATGTACGTTCACAACTTTTCTTATTTTTACATCTTATTGATCTTGTCTTTTAGAGAAGAACACTTTTTGGTGGTGTGGTTGTAGTATTGATGTAAATCTCACCATTTGCTTTTATCCCTTTTGTTGGGAGGATACGTTTGCATTACATGCCACCTGAGAGCACTACCGTCTTTAATTTTATTCAATATTAAGTCTGTACTTACCATTAATGGAGTGTAGTCGGCAAACTTTTCATCAACCGACATCTTCTTGGCATTTTTTCCCTCTGCTATTTGAGATTTACTCCCATCGACTTCCTTAACAGCCTCTCCTTTGGATTCCATGGCCTCCTCCTCATTCATCACTCTCTCGACCATAGGGAGAAATTCTACTATGGGCTTTGGAAGATATCGATCAGCTTCCAAAGTAGTTGGCCTTTCTGTAGTCCACCCATGAGGGAGGTCATGGCAATATTTGACACATTATCTTTCACTTCAAGCTTCTCCTTATTTAACCGTCCGATATAGTCTCTCAGAGATTCATTATTCCCTTATTTTACATACAAGAGATGGGTAAATTTATTTTGGGGCTTTAGCTAAAGAAAAAATTGTGAATGAACTTCTTGACCAACTGTTTAAAGTTCTTTATGGAGTTCTTAGGAAGAGAGATGTACAATATATAAGTTGTGTCCATAAGAGTACTAGAGAATGCTCTACACCTCATATCGTTTGAGACAGAGTAGATATCGGCCACGGACTGATACATCTCTATGTGATGTATTGGGTTTGCACTCCCATTGTACTTTGGTGTCAACACATGAGGCTGGAACTTAGCTGGAGTGGGGTAGATCACAATTTTTGCTGCAAAGTGAGACCTTCCACACACCACCTATGGACATGCTCTCTAATTTTTTGAAGGTCCACGATCTTGTATTTCCCCCTTTAGATTGGAGTGTTCCATGGTTATTCTTCTGCCACAGTATTATCTCCTCCTCCTTCTTTGTCTATTGGGATAGGCACAGGTTCTCGGCCAACAGGTCTCTTTTGACTATTCACTTTCCTTTATTCCTCTTCTCGACCTTGTTGGGGCTAACGATCCACACATCCTCCCTTCCCTATGGAGGCTACAATGATACAAGAAAAGTAGATATGGTCTCATAGGTCTCCTACCTGTATGAGACGATCAAAATCTAACACTTTACTCAATTTGTCATCTGCTGAAACCCTGGGCCCACTTTTTGGGGTCATCATGACAGGTTTTCCATTATCGATTGGTGTTGGGAGAACTGTGTTACTAGAGATTTCATATGGTTCCTGTACTTCACTTGTTTTCCCAGGTTGAGTCTCTTGAGGTCTACCACATCTCTACGTCTCTAATGATGATACGTCTCCTTATGGAGATCTAGGGATGGTACCCCTATCACCCCATCCACACAATGTCTTCTAAATGAAGTTATCATCTCCACCACAACACCAAACGGTCTGTCCATCATAGTCTAGCTAACTACAACAAAATGTTCTTGCATTTTATGCTGGATGGTCACCAATGAGCATAACACCGCTACCAAATCAAACATTTCTAACTGAGGAGGCGCCTAACTTGAGCTAGGCCAGTTCCATGACGTAAATCAGAGGCTATTTTCTTCAAAAAATGAATAGAACAACTGGGTGAGATGGATGGATTGGGTGAGCTGGAAGAAACCTTGAATAATCCAACAAGAGATATTTTAATGGTGATAAAGTCCAACCAATGGAGAAGCTGGATCACCATGTGAGAATCAAGTGAGAAATAAGTTAGAAAGGGAGAGGAAAAAGATAAACCTTTGTTCCCACAAATGGTGCCAAAATAATGGTGCTAAGAAATCACCATTTAAATTTGTAAATGCATCTTAAGCTCAAACACAACACAACAATGGAGATATGTAATAGAAAACTATGAAAATAAGAGGAAAATATGAGGACAGGAGGAAGAACACCGTTATGTAAGCAGTGCATCTTTTTAGCCCACTCTACTATGTAAGGATGTGAGGTTTTCACTATTTAAAGGGGGATCTAACGGCCTTGGTTGTAAAACACTCAAGATCTCTCTCCACTCTAAATTAGAAAGATAGGTTTTACCATTTATGTATCTCTTCCACTCGAGAAGAAGATGTGTATATATAGTGATGGGTGTTTGAATTTTACCCCTAAGCATGTTCATGGTAAAGCTTTTAATAGGGTGTGGACACATGTCCTTGGAATAAATATGTAATGATGATGCAATATTCCCTCACATGCTCTTGAGATATTTTTATAATCGGTTGCCCACGTGGAGTGGTGACACTTGGAGCCCATGTGTAATCTGTCAGGTGTCAAATGTCGATCGTACTAGTATACGTCGAGTCGAGTCATCAGGTCAATATTCTAATGGGTTGGTCATCAATGTGTTGAGTCGAATTTGTATGCGATCCTCAACCACCATATCATGTATGAGGTCAAGTAGGTGTGAGAGGGAACTAACATCATTAATGTTGTCACGCTACAAAGTTATGGCTGAGGATGAGGCACCTTGTGATGGGACCTCGTCCGAGTTGTCGTATTCTCAACCTAATGGTTTTGACAAGGGTCGACCTTGGTCGAGTTTGTCCTATCTTGGGACAAGGTCATAGTTAGGTATATGACTCTCACCCAGAATATGAGTTTTCCCAAACTATGGGGGTAACTAGGTTCATTTTCTACCTATAATGTTCGGCCAGGGATGCACTGTGTCAATTGTTTCTTATTTTCCTACATGCTATACTAGCTCTTACCTAGGATTTCTAGGATTCCTTGTAGATCACACAAATCAACAAGCTCATAAGGAGGCATTCCCTCTCCATCTCTACTACTTTTAGGGTTTTCGACATTCTCTATAGAATTTGAAAAAAAACAAAGTATCTTGAGCAATAAGCAAATATGCTTATAGAAAGTGTAAATCCAATGGAGAAATGTAGTGATCTATATGGATATTTAAGGAGTTTCTAATCATCAAGTGAAATTTCTTAAATAAGACTCTATCCCTTCCAAACCCAAGGTGAATTGAATTGTAATCCACTGGGGAATCCTTAAACCTTAGAAATCGAAAATGGTGGAAACCAAAAAGGACCATCTGTTTCCCTTACACAATACCAATTTGTTATATGTTATAACTGGTATATTGATTATCTTAGTTATAATATACTAATTACCTGTAAATAACAGATACAATATTAATTACTAAAATATAGAAACTAGAGAAAATAGTAGAGATAGGAGAGAAAGAGAGTAAGAACTAGATTAACAAGGTTTTAACCAAATTTAAGTCCACAAGAGAAGTATTGATTATATTAGTTAAAGGAGAACCACTATTGATGACCGGAAATCATAAACTATTCACTCTATATTTGGTCTACATAATAGTAAATATAATCTTCGATCCCCCCATATGTGGGTAGTCTGAGTTATTTATAGGATGTTAGAAGAGAGAGAAATAAAAGGGATACGTGTCTCACCTTTATAGGTTAGGTGAGTACATTCTTTATATACATGGTTAGATAGTAATCATGAGTTAGTTATTAGCGAATATATCTCTTCCAAGTACAAGTTCATACTGACTGATGATGTCATCCAATCACAATGTACATTGATATAATGGTATTAATTAACAACTTCAACTAATGGATTTAACTTTCCTATTAGTCATGGCCGAGTCGACCTCCCATTGAGACGACCAATAGGTTAAGCCTGGTCGACCCTATTGCTAATGAATCCATGAGGGCAATTGTCACGTTTAACTGGTTCATGGGTCATCCCATATTTCTTATATAATACATACCATCACATGGAGGAGTTCGTAAGGTTCAAATTCCATCCATTGCAAAAAAGGATATAAACCCAGGTTATTACACCTAAAACTTAGAGACCCTCTATAATACAACTTGAGAGTGTGCCTCTCGATGGTAGCTACCCAAATATAAATTAATTCCCCTAATTAAAGAAAATAATTTACTAATTTATTATTATCATAACGTTTAACAATCTAATAGTCTATGTGAAAAAATATTTTATTGGATTTTAAAATCTCAAGATTTAACTTCTTATTTAAGACAACAATTCTAAAAGTCATGAAAGATTATTATAAGTACAAGACCGTATGTACTAGTGAAAACTACACTAATAGAAAAACCTCGGGCCGATAAGAATGACAAATGAACTATGGTATAAATATTACAACTGGGAGACATAAATTTACAACCACACGATAATAAGACCAACTACACACTCCTTCACACCATATTCATCAAGGAAAGCGTCGATCGCTGAAGTATGCTGCACAACCGCCACATTTTTGTTATGTCATTAAAATCGTCAAATCTTTCATGCAAACTACATTCTGTAAAGTAGAAGAAACTTGTTCTAACAATGGAACCTTCAACCAACGAAAATGCAACACTAATGATATAATGGGAATCCTAAGAGATATGTCTGTTTGGGTTTATTTCAAAGGTGTGGTGCTTTAAATCTTAGAAGATGTATTCTAAGGTAGTGAAGTGAAAATATTGATTCACCAATGCAGATAGATTTTTTGAACATAAGGTGAGTAAATGTACCTTTATAAGAAAAAAGATGTCTTTAATAGCTTAAAGAAGAGTGAAAAAATACACTATCCAACGCATGAAGGTTTTTATCAACAATGTTTTTTCAAAAACACTTGATCTTTTCTTATTAGTTTGGAAGAGTGAATGATAATTAACTACATAGACTTTTGATTTGCAAATGTTTAATGGCTAAAATGCTAGGTGTAACGCTCCTATAGAGTCAAGTAGACACTTCAATTTATTTTCCAACCATAAAGTAGTACTTGAAACAAAATCCAAGAAGATCTTGAGGAAGATGATGTGCAAAAAGGCACTTTTGGAGCTATCAGACATGTCTCATAGTAGTATCATTGCAATGGGGAAATTTCTCGCTTGGAAAAACTGAAGAGATAATCAGGTTGCACTAAAATCCAATGATTTTACAAAGGACACAAAAGTCTAATGATAATGTAGGTCACGGGAGTGTCCATAAAATTTTACCAACTTGGCTTAGAAAAGTTTTCATAAGAAGTTTTAAGCAAACTCAAAGTATAATTGTTTCAGTCAATAACACAATACTTTAAATACACATAAAGTTAAAAATTTATGCGTCGTGCATTTGACAAAAGGAAATGACCAAGGTTAATTAAAAGTATTTTCCAATTACAAAACAATTTAACGAAGGTGTGAATCTAAGTTCACTAAATCTTGTACCTTTCGTAAGTGGTGTACTTGAGATTTGCCATTTAGTGAATATGGGATGTTAACGAAATTTTTGATGACCAATTGCATAATGTCTTGAACATGTTTTGGTAAAAGAATATATATAATCTATTCAATGGAGAACACAGAGTATACTATACTCTTACATAAATAAATCATCTCCCCGCTCCACCCATAATGCTACTAGATTCAAGTCAGTTGACAACTCGATGCCTCTACTACCACATCGGCCTTCCACAAATGATACTGAATTTAGAAATGGTAACCTTCTAGAAACTCCAACCATATAATTTGTTACATGTTAAAATCCATACAAGTGAATGAATACTGAAGACTATTGTGCTCTCAGAACCACATAAACCAATCACCCGAAAAGTAATGCCTTAATACGAAGGGCAGAGACTATCGTAACCAACTGTAAATTATAGGTGGGTAAGGTTCCATCGTGAGGTTTAAGATTATGGGAAGAGTAAGCTATGGGAATTTCCTCCTGAATAAAAAATCCACTAAGACCCTAAAGATATGCATCCAGGAATACCATATACTCCACTCCGTAATGAGGTCAAGAGAATATAGACATGTTTATGAGTCTCTCCTCCATATCTTCAAAGCCTATGTGATAATATAAATCCCATATATATGGAATCCCTAACGATTGAGGTGATCAAATGGCCCACTAATATTCTAGAACCCATTAATGAACCTCTTGTACTACCAAACTAACCCTAAGATTATCCTAACCTTCATAGTCATTGTGTGATGCTCCTATTTCATCATGACTGATACCTTGCAAGGAATTATAGAAAACCTTTGATACAGTATGAACCTCGAATTGAACTTCCCTAATTTAGAATCTCCTATTGAAAGCACAGAGTATAACTTATGTACCCGGAGTGTTTGAAGAACTATCCTTCGATGCTGCACGTTCTCTTCCTCAGACCGAGAGTATAACAAAATGTCACCGATGAACATAATGATGAACTGGTCTAGATATGGTCAGAATAATATTTTCATCAAATCCGTGAACACTTATAGCTCATTGGTTACTCTAAATGCCATGGACCTGAACTTTTAGGATCTGTACCACATTAGAAAGTCCGTCTTCAGATTATTCTCCTCTTAGATCCATAGATGATGATACCTCAGGAGAAAGTCAATTTTCGAAAAGAATAAATAACCCCTCAACTAATCAAATAAGTCATCCATACAAGCCAACAAATACTTGTTTCATATCGTGACCTTGATAACCTCCCGATAGTAAAAAAATGACATGGTGACCTATCCTTCTTCCTCACAAATAATATTAAAGCTCCCCATAGAGACATACTCCTATGTATGGACCCCAACTTAAGAGCTGTTGAATCTTCTCCTGCAAATGTCTTATCTCTAATGGATCCATCTAGTATAGTTCCCTTACCATGGTCCTGGTTCCCAATAGAAACACTTTAACAAAATCTATCACTCATGTAGGTGGTAACCCCAGTATCTCATCTAAGATATCGACAAACTCCTAGATTATAGGTATCGACTCCAAATTCAAAGTGACTTCATATGATGTACTCGCATCGATATAATATTAGAGAGTTCTAAATGATCCATCAAGCCCCGGAATAGCTGCAATGAACATATCATAACACAGTAATGGAAAGCATGATAGCCTTCTCACTACAATTGATATGCACATTATATTGCGATAACTAGTCCATACCCAAAATGACAACATAGGTCCTCATATATAAAAAACAAAAGGTGATAAAAAAAGCATAACTTGCCAATCTCAACTACCACATCCCTATAAACCTAATGTAAGGATGCACCCATACCCATTGGGGTATCTACAAGCATACAAGCCTCAGTAGAAATATATGATAACCCTAAAGTCACGAAAAACGTGTTTTAAATAAAAGAGTGTGATGCTCCCATGTCAAACAAAACTCATGAAAAACTATCATAAATGTAAAAAATACCATCTATATCATGTGGTGTTACATACTCATCTTGTTGATAGGCATTAATGCACGCCCATCGTGCAACTACGATCGACCATGTGCTGTAACCCTAGGTGGTGGGTGTAATGTCAGATGCGGTGGTGGTGGACTTAATGCCTAAAACTTATGTGGGATGGGACATCTTATTGCTCCCCCTATTAAAAATGGCCTTTACTAGCCTGTTTTCCCCTAAGGAACCTCCTGAAAAAGTGCCCTCGCTCTCCATATGTAAGTCATGAATCTCTAAAGTAGCGGTCCTAAAATCTTTCGTCCTGGGGTCAGTCTTGTTGACCCTAAAACTATTATCCTTAACATTTATATCCATGGACCTATTGACCCTGATGTTGTTGGCTCTACTAGCCATGATGTTTTTAGCCCTGATGGTCCTACAAACTATATGATAACCAGAATGACATTGATCCTACAAACCTTAGAACCTATTAGCTAACTGTTCCCATTGTGATGGTGTGACACCCCGACTAATTAAACATCGGGTAGCTACTCCTTTATTCAAATTAATACAAAATGTCAAGTTTGTTCAGCTAATAGCATCACTGTCAAAAACATTTTTAAACAATTACTAGACACTTAATAATTAAAAAGAGAGTTATCAAATTTTATTTAAATTAGATGAACACACAACCAATTAAATTATTAACTAATGATAGCACAATCACATCAAAGTCACAACAAAATATAATTGGAATAATAAATGAGTCTGGAGTAACACTCCTCTGAATAATCCAAATACTGAATGAAAATCAAATACAAGTCAGAATAATTAAATAACTCCAAAACTGAAATGAAACTGAGTATGATAAAACTATCTCTAAAAGAAAAGGGCTACAATGCCCTAGCAAATGAATGAATCTAAAATAGAATCAATGTAGAATGTGGAGGCGTCTACTATCGAGGTCTTGTAACTTCCACAACAACTATAACACGTCAAAGGAATGGAACTCCTAAGCTTGGCGTCCCTGTGGCTGGGCACCTAAAAGGTTTTACAAGAAAATAGATTTAAAAGAAAATGGGCCAATGTGAAAACAGTTTAAAATAAAGCAAGTGTTTAATTGCATTAAACACTGAATATTAAATACATGTTAGTTACTTTCCCTCACATGAGTTTCTCACCTCTCAGCTAACCTGCACGTCTAACGTATAAATCTATACCTTACTAATTATGTCATTAACTAACTAGTCTATACCACTTCATGCCCTCACATTATAATATATGGGTTTATTAAAGACATTGTAATATAACCAACGTGTATCTAACCTCTTCATTTCCCAGATTAATTTATAATAATTATTATTGGAAATCCTCATTTTCAATCCTTCTCAAAATGTCTCAATTACTCACATTCTCTTTAACAAAGAATCTGTTATAATTACAAGTATATTAATCTCAACATCAATATACAATTAGGGCACCCCTACGCTAAGCTGCGGTGAACACACACACTACTTTCAAATCCCAATACATCACGTATACAAGGGCTACGAGTTCTGAATCTCTCAAGAACCGTTTCAATAAGAAAAACCACACATATTGGAGGCGAACGTAGTTCACATACCCATGGGTCAGCAACATACCTACGCTCCCATGTTCAGCTGACTTATTAACTCAAAAATAATTCATTCACATCCCTATGTCCTTAAGGTACCAATCTGAATCCCCTCATAGGAATACAAAGATTTGATGGCCTTATTCCGAAAGCCGACCTCCCGTGATAGCAAGTATGGTAGGTATGTCATACACATAACAATCCATATACTAAGCATTCACACAACTTAAATAACTTATAATATTTTTGAAGGTATGTTCTGAATCCCTATACCGTTACTCCAATTAGTAAATTTTTATACTTCTGGATAATATATAATGTAAACCACTGATACATCTCACGTCGTATAGTTTCGAGTACTTAAATCTAACCAAAGAGGTTACTACGTCCCCTATTATTCTCACATATTATTTTAGTACTCTTAAATCCTTATATATGTCAAATTTCCTAACTTATTACTCCTAAGGATTTAAATTATGCTCTAACATCTTAACATAGACAATTACTCATCGGACACTCGAGAATTCAATGCGACAATTCAACCCAATTCTAATGTATTACGATTTTCAAATATAATACCCTACTGGTCTTCTTCAAGTCCTAATTCATTCACATAATCCCCAACTACAACATTAGATGGCCGAAAACACTTAAAATCAAAAGGGAAAAATCACCCTTTCTAGGGGGATCGATCGATCGATCCTGATCGTCGATCGATCGATGGTCAATCGATCGACCTATGAATGTCGATTGATCGATCATACAAGATGAGGCTACGAATTTCTTTGTATTTTAGTCCCAGATTTGTCCCAAAGCCTCATTACAAGATGTGAAATTCTAATATAATCATATATGATCATCATACAACCTAAATACATGATTTTTAACCTCCCAAAACCTTTAAACCATCATCAATTTGTATTATTTGGATCAAATCTTCATAAAAACCCTAGTTTTTTTTCTATTTTCTTCAAGAACCATAATATTTATTTTCTTAAATCCATTTTTAGTTCATTAAGGGTTATGTTTTGGTTACTGAAATTCATCCAGAACTAATCTACATGCAATTCATATTCAAGATTTAGGGTTATACCCCAAATTCATGAGTTTTCATCAACTTTCAAGGGTATTAAAAAACCCTACACTAGCATGGAAGAATTATTCACTGAAAATTAATGAAACCAAATCACTTGCCTTAGGATTGATGTTTAGATCAGTTGGGTATGACAAAGGTTGGTTCTTTCCTCCTCTCCGATCACAATTCCATCGAAAGTGGTGGTGGTAAGTGGTGGTTATGGATTAAAACCTCCTGTAACCTCTCCTCAATCTCACGTAGCCCACTTCTTACTTTTTGTCTGGTAATGGACCTAATGGCCTATACAATAAGAATTAAATAAACTCTAAATTTTGTGGGTCCAATTTCCTTAAAATTTAAAATGACTAAAATACCCTCCCGAGTTGCCGGTTTGGCCTAAAAATGCTCCGGGACCCAAACTAAACCCCCAACTAGTGTTTTCTGACTATATCGACCCCTACGGACACGTTTGAGTACTCAAAATGACCATACAAATGATAAAATTTTAATTTAATTTTTAATCTAATTAAATTGATTCTTGACGTGACTGACACGTGCGACCCAACTTAAATTCCCGAATTATCGTATTTATGACTCATGATAATTTTAATAATTTCAATAATCATATATTACCATATATACTCAGTAATACTCAATGTTATCATCATAATCAAATACCAACTAACGTCTCGCTAGTATTTAAATTCGGATTAATTTTCAATTAATTCCCATTTAATTTAATTAATCCCATTAAACAAAAACCAATAAAATTACGGGGTGTTACATCCTTCCCCCCTAATAACAGAATTTCATCCCAAAATTTGGCAATAAAGTATACCCGCCAAAAATAACTCTGGATAACGCTCGCACATCTCATCCTCGCACTCCCAGGTGGACTCCTTGACATTATGATGCCTCCACTGAACACGTACTAATTGTACTATTTTTGACCTCAATTTCCTCTCGCTATGGTCTAGAATAGCAACTGACCCCTCCTCATAGGAACTATCAGGCTGTAGATAAATTCTAAAGCAATGTGGGTATGTTCCAAATCATCCCTAAGATATCTCCTTAGTGAGGAAATATGGAACACGTCATGGATCCTATGCAAGTGTTCCGGTAACCCAAGTCTATACGCAACTGGCCCAATTTGCTTGATGATAGGAAATGGCCCCACATATCTAGGTGCCAATTTCCCCTTCTTCCTGAAATGCATAATCCCCATCATAGAGACACTCTTAATAGCTCCTGGTCCCCCATCTTGAATTCTCTGAAGAACCGCTTGGCATCGATATAACTCTTCTGTCGGTCCTGAGCTACCCGAATACAACTCCGTATCATCTCTAACCTCATCGAAGTATCCTGAATGACCTCTGACCCAAGGAGTTTGTTATCCCCCACCTCTAGCCAACATGCTGGGGAACGACAAGGTCGACCGTACAATGCCTCGAATGGACCCATGCCAATAGTGAACTGGTAGGAGTTATTATAGGCAAACTCCACCTGTGGAAGATACTTCTCCCAACCACCTCCAAAGTATAGGAAGCACATATGCAACATATCTTTCAACATCTGATTCGTTCGCTCGGTCTGCCTATCTGTCTATGGGTGATATGTTGTACTCAGTCGCAACTATATACCCATTGCTTCCTGGAAGCTCTCCCAAAATCATGAAATAAATATATGGTCCCTGTGAGATAAGATATCAAGAGGCACCCTGTGGAGTCTCACTATCTCCGCTATGAAAATATGGGCATACTATCCCGTAGTGTAGTCTATATGGGCCGGTAAAAAATGAGAAACTTTGGTCAACCGATCCACGATTACCCATATGGAGTCGTGACCCCTCTGCGATGTAGGCAACCCCATGATGAAGTCCATGGAAATGCTCTCCTATTTCCACATAGGAACCTCTTATGGATGTAGAAGTTCTACCGATCTCTGATGGTCCACTTTTACCAGCTGACAAGTGGCAAATGAACTCGGCAATGTCTCTCTTCATCCTGCTTCACCAGTATTCTCGCCTCATATCCTGGTACACCTTATCCCCACCGGGATGTATCACAAATCACGAACCGTGCGACTCTATCATTACCTCGTGTCTCAGGTCTTCCCCCTCAGGAACAACTAGTCTTCCAGTAAAGCGTAAGCCCCCGTCTGAACTAACGGTAAAAGACTCGACCCCCTATGCTACTAATCGTACTATCTTCTCTTGACAGAACGAGTTTGCTGCCTGGGACTGTATCACTCTTTTAATGATCTGGGGCATAACTGTCATCACAAACATGAATGATCGGGCCACTGCGTCCTGGTGTCCCAACTCCTTCCACTTTGCTTTCCACACTTCTCCCACCTCACATACTGGCCTATGGTTCAACGTGTCTGCTACCACATTAGCCATCCCTGGGTGGTATTGGATATCGAACTGATAATCCTTCACAAACTCAAGCCACCTACATTGATGTATATTTAGTTCCTTCTGTGTGAAGAAGTACTAGAGGGACTTGTGGTCTGTGAATAAACTAAATTTCTCCCCCAGGAGATAATGTCTCCAAATTCGAAGAGAAAATACGACTACCCCTAACTCCAAGTCGTGGGTGGGGTAATTCTTCTCATGAGGCTTAAGCTCACGGGAAGCATAAATTATATCCTGACTCTCCTGTTGTAGTACACCCACAAGTCCTAGTAAGAACGCATCAGTGTAGGCTAGATACTCATCTCCTGGTCTGGGCAATGCTAAGACTGGTGCTGAGGTCAACTTGTCCTTCAACTCGTCAAATGCCAACTGGCAGGCATCGCTCCAGATAAATGGCATGCCCTTTCTAGTCAGATGTGTCAAAGGACCCACTATATTTGAGAACCCTCGAATAAACCTCCCGTAGTATCCTTATAGGCTCAAGAAACCACGTATCTCAATTGGTGTCATGGGCTATCCCCACTCCCTCACAATTGATACCTTCCCTGAATCAACAGATATTCCCCTATAGAAAATGATATTCCCCAAAAACTGAACCTCCTTCAGCCAAAATCTACACTTCTCATATTTTGCATATAACTCATTCCGAAGTAGTGTCTGCAAAACCTGCCTTAAGTGATCGGCATGTTCCTCCTCTGTCTGGGAGTAAACCAAAATGTCATCAATGAAGACGATGACAAACTGGTCTAGGAACTCTTTGAACAACCTATTCATCAAGTCCATAAACATGATTGGGGCGTTGGTTAGGCCAAAAGGCATAACCCCAAACTCGTAGGAACCATATCTGGTCAAGAAGGTAGTCTTCGATATGTCCTGCTCCCTGATTCGCAACTGATGGTATCTCGATCTCAAGTCAATCTTTGAGAAGAAGGAAGCTCCTCGCAACTGGTCGAATAAGTAATCAATCTGGACAACGAATACTTATTTCGTATCGCGACTTTATCCAATTCTCGATAATTGCCACATAACCGTAAATGTCTATCCCTTTTCTCATCACAAACAACACGGGAGCATCCTAAGGCGAGGTGCTCCTCCAAATGGAGATTTACCCTAAACGCTTCCCAGTCTGGACTTGTAACTCTGAAGGTTCGATTGGGTTTGGCTTATTCTGCCTAATAATTGTATCTATAATCCTCATTGTCATTTCGATTCACTCACGAGGTAAGTCCTTGGACAACACTTAAGTCATCGTTTCCTTTGCGGATGACAACTAGGCTACTAATCCGTGCACTAAAGGCCAATTATTCTCATCTCCCAATGTTCACTAGGTTTCATACGTGGGATGTCTCACAAAGCGAAATCCAAAAAAGGAACCTCCCCGATACACTACTAACTAGCATTGTTGGTTAATGAGATTTGGGGCTTCGGTCTGACTTGTATCCCTTATCCTTACTTGTTGCTATGAAGTTAACTTACCTCCTCTCATGACACGTGAGGCTACATTCAACACATTCCTCCTATTATCTTGACGTTAGACTATAATATATCTACGGGATAATCCCCACGCTCAGAAACACTTTAACAAATCTTGAATTTCCTTAATAGACATCCCTACCCACCGGAATTTGATATAACCAGACGACGTACTTTACAAAGTCTTTATATGCTACCATAAGAAAATATATTTATTTAAATATAAATATGGCCTTACCTCCACTCAAGTGACACTTAGTACAATTTCTAATGAACACCAAAATATCACTATAATGGTCTATTAACACTCAAACTGTCGTAGATTATTTAAAACACAACAGGATAATAATGCATTTTATGCTCACGTTTCTTAATGCATTGGAATAAACTGTAACGCATCTAAGTTATTCGAGATTTCCCTTTTTATCTTTAAAGGATGTAATTAATAATGAAGTATCATACCTCCAAACGCATGCGGTATCAATGGCATAACCGCATATCGGGCATTATAGACACACCCATACTGTACTTCTTGATGTTCTTGTGGTGCTTGCGATGTTGGGATAACTATCCAGGCTTCCTTATGTTGGGTATCCTACCCTGGTAATTTATCTGGTTGCGGGAAGTCTCTCCACATATGACCCTGCTGTTCGCACTTATGACACTGACCCTGTAACACTTTCCTTTTTATGCCTTGTTGTCCATGCTGATTGGGATGAGGTTTGTCACCATCCGAATCTGGTCAGGCCCGACGTGTATGGCCATTTCTTCCACATTTAAAACACCTATTGGTGGTAGCCCTCTTTCCTTGGCTTTGTTGGCTTTGGCGAGTTTGGCCCTTCCCGCCATTTCCATTGCCATTCTGTCCTTGACGACTCTGAGGTACTGGTTGTTGTTGTGGTGTTGTTTTCCCTTTGTTTCTAACTTAAGCAACGTCATGTTGATCAACTTCTCTCATTCTTTTGCCGCCTTTAAGATGCACACTGCTATTTTTGTACTGCAGTATTGCAGTAGTCACTACTTGTGCCACGATATTCGCTATCTCAGTGATTTTCGTTCTTTCTTGGTATACTCGAGGTACTCGTTGGTATTGACCCACATTTTCACCCCCAGTAGTGTTGGTTTGTACCTCCCTTATGAGCGAAATATGAAATTTCAAATAATTTATATAAGTCCATTGACCATACATAACATTGTAGCAAAAGAATGTAGTCTCCAAAATGTAATCAAGGAGTGAAACAGTCCTAATAATAGGGCTCTATATCAAAAGATGTCACATGAAAACATAACAAGCCGTACAGATCCTAAGGACGCTAGAACCTGATGCTCTGATACCACCTGTGACACACCGACTAATTAAATACCGGGTAGCTACTCCTTTATTATTCAAATTAATACAAAATGTCAAGTTGGTTCAGTTCATAGCATCACTGTCAAAAACATTTTTAAATAATTACTAGACACCTAATATTTAAAAAGTGAGTTGTCAAATTTTATTTAAATTAGATTAACATGAAACCAAGTAAATTATTAACTAATGATACCACATTAACATCAAAGTCACAACATAATATAATTGCAATAATAAATGAGTCTGGAGTAACACTGCTCTGAATAATCCAAATACTGAATGAAAACCAAATACAAGTCTGAATAATTAAATAACTGCAAAACTGAAATGAAACTGAGTATGATAAAACTGTCTCTAAAAGAAAAAGGCTACAATTCCCTAGCAAATGAATGAATCTGAAATAGAATCAATGTAGAATGTGGAGGCATCTACTATCGAGGTCTTGTAACTTCCACAGCAACTACAGCACGTCAAAGGAATGTAACTCCTAAGCTTGGCGTCCCTGTGGCTGGGCACCTAAAAGGTTTTACAAGAAAATAGATTTGAAAGAAAATGGGCTAGAGCCTGATGTGAAAACAATTTAAAATAAAGAAAGTGTTCAATTGCATTAAACATTGAATATTAAATACATGTTAGTTACTTGCCCTCACATGAGTTTCTCACCTCTCTGCTAACCTGCACGTCTAACGTATAAATCTAACCCTTACTAATTATGTCGTTAACTAACTAGTCTATACCACTTCCAGCCCTCACATTATAATATATGGGTTTATTCAAGACATTGTAATATAACCAACGTGTATCTAACCTTTTTATTTCCCAGATGAATTTATAATAATTATTATAGGAAATTCTCATTTTAATTCCGTCTCAAAATGTCTCAAGTACTCACATTCTCTTTAACAAAGAATCTTTTATAATTACAAGTATATTAATCTCAACATAAATATACAATTAGGTAACCCCTAGGCTAAGCCGCGGTGCAAAAATACTCTGCTATCGAATCCCGGTACATCATGTACATAAGGACTATGAGTTCCGAATCTCTCAAGAACTGTTTCAGTAAGCAAAATCACACATATTGGAGGCGAACATAGTTCGCATATCCATGAGTCACGCACATACCTACGCTCCCATGGTCAGCTGACTTATTAACTCACAAATAATTTATTCACTTCCCTATGTCCTTAAGGTACCAATATGAATCCTCTCGTAGGCACACAAAGATTAGATGGCCCTATTTCGAAAGCCGGCCTCCTATGATAGCAAGTATGGTAGGTATGTCATACATATAATAATCCATATACTAAGCCTTCACACAACTTAGATAACTTATAATATTTTTGAAGGTATGTTCTCAATCCCTATACCGTTACTCCAATTAGTACATTTTTATACTTCCGGATAATATATAATATAATCCACCGATACGTCTCACGTCGTATAGTTTCGAGTACTTAAATCTAACCAAAGATGTTACTACATCTCGTATTCTTCTCATATATTATTTCAATACTCTTAACTCCTTATCTATGTCCCAAATCCTAACTTATTACTCCTAAGTATTTAAATTATGCTCTCACATCTTAACATAGACAATTACTCATCGGACACTCGAGAATTCAATGCGACAATTCAATCCAATTCTAATGTATTTCGATTTTCAAATATAATACCCTACTGGTCTTCTTTAAGTCCTAATGCATTCACATAATCCCCAACTACAACATTCGATGGACGAAAACACTAAAAATCAAAAAAGGAAAAATCACCCTTTCTGGAGGGATCGATCGATCGATCCGGATCGTCGTTTGATCGATGGTCGATTGATCAACCTATGAATGTCGATCGATCGATCATACCAGATGAGGCTATGAACTTTTTCATTTTACAGACCCAGATTTGTCCCAAAACCTCATTACAAGATGGGAAATTCTAATTTAATGATATGGGATCATCATACAACATAAATACATGATTTTTAACGTCCCAAAACCTTTAAACCATCATCAAGTAGTCTTATTTGGATCAAATCTTCATAAAAACCCTATTTTTTTATTATTTTCTTCAAGAACCGTAATATTTCTCTTCTTAAATCCGTTTTTAGTTCATCAAGGGTTATGTTTTGGTTACTAGAATTCGTCCAGAACTAATCTACATGCAATTCCTATTCAATATTTAGGGTTCTACTCCAAATTCAAGAGTTTTCATCGTCTTTCAAGAGTATTAACAAACCCTGCACTAGCACGGAAGAATTATTCGCTGAAAATTAATGAAACCAAATCAATTGCCTTAGGATTGATGTTCAGATCTGTTGGGTATGACAAAGGTTGGTTCTTTCCTCCTCTCCGATCATAACTCCGTCGAAAGTGGTGGTGGTGGGTGGTGGTTATGGCTTGAAACTCTCCTGTAACCTCTCCACTATCTCATGTAGCCCACTTCTTACTTTTTGGCTGATAATGGCCCTAATGGCCTACACAATGAGAATTAAATAAACTCCAAAATTCGTGTGTTTAATTTCCCTAAAATTTAAAATGACTGAAATACCCTCTCGAGTTTCCGATTTGGCCTAAAAATACCCCGGGACCCAAACTAAACCCCCAGCTAGTGTTTTCTAACTATATCGACCCCTCTGGACACATTGACTCACTCAAAATGACCATACAGATGACAAAATTTTAATTTACTTTTTAATCTAATTAAATTGATTTCTGATGCGGCTGGCACGCGCATCCCAACTTAAATTCTCGAATTGTTGTATTTCTGACTCACAACAATTTTAATAATTTCAATAATCATATATTACCATATATACTCTATAATACTCAATATTATCATCATAATCAAATACCAACTAACGTCTCACTAGTATTTAAATTTGGATTAATTTCGAAGTAATTCCAATTTAATTTAATTAATCCCATTAAATAAAAACTAATAAAATTACGGGGTATTATATATGGTTCCCTCTAATGATGTGATTTTCCCTAAGATCGGGATGTCTCACCGCTCTCCCTAATATTTGACCCTTGTTGAATCTCAGACTTCTCTTTTTAAGAGCCTTGTCTCTATAAAAGTCACGATAAACGTAACGAAATTTGAGTTTCCAAGAAACATATGTCTAATCCTCCAAGTTAGGCCCCTGATGAAATGATTCATCTTCTTCTTGTTTGTATCAACCTCCTCCTTAGGGAAAAGAAAATAAATGATAACTCTTGCTCATATTTTGCCACTTTATGTTCCTCCTGAAGAAGTTTTTAAAACTTTATCCTCACACTCCCTTAAAGGAATAGTGGGAAATACTTCCCCTTAGATTTCTCCCAAAACTACCCAATGTTCATCCATAACCTCTGTTCATATGTGGAGGCCTACTCTCACCACTAAAGGGATTATTTTACTACTAAAAAAATACATAGCATCTAATATTGTATCTCTAAGAACTCTACCAGATCGAAGTGCCACTTGATTTCTCATCTCTACTGCTTAGAGATAATATGGTCTAGAGAATCAGTAAACTCAGGTGGGTTCTATTTATTGAAGGCACTCCTACCACTTTCACATGTCGATGTGGAGTGAGGTGTAGGTACAATCATTTTTGGCATCAATGGTGGTGGCTGGTTCTAGTGTAAGGAATTCATAGTTTCAATCAACATCTATGTTATAATGGGTTCTAAGTATATTAGTGATAGGGCTTGTGCATGCCTCTATGGGTGTGGTTGTAGCCATGATGTCTTTGGGTGAGCAACGATAGCGTATCCGCGATGTGTGGCTCCTCCCCATGTGTTCATCATATAACAGATGCTAAAAAATCATATCGAGAATGTACGAGATAAGAATACAAAAGACTAAACACTTTATCTCTAAAGTAGCAAAGAATGCAACGCAATAAAAGGATGGAAGCATTCAAGACCCTAGGACACTAGAACCTGATGTACTCTGATAACAACTTTCATATCATATACAATTCATAACTAGATTTATTAGTTCTAAATATAAACAATACAAAAGTCTAAACAATTTGTATCATTCTAACATTACTGAAATAAAATAAATGATAATATTATGATTATGATGAGGTAAAACAATACACAATAAAACTATAATACCAAAACCCAAATGATAATAAATAAATTGAACTCTAGAATTAAAAAATGATCTCAAGACTTGAACATACCACTTCGAATGAATAAACATATTCCAATGTAAATAATATTCAATACAATAATTCGACTCGACAAATACCGAAATGGAAAGCTAAGTTCTAAAATGAATAAAATAAATAGATTTGACCAAGTAGTCATGAATCCTACACCCTATGAATGGAAGCTATAACTGGAAATGGAATGCTGAATATATTAGGGTTGAGGCAGCTAATGAGGCCTAGGACCTAAAAAATAGTTTCATGAATAAGATTAAACCAAGAAAGTCTACAATGAGTAAGAATGTAACTGAATTTGGGAAGCAATAACAATAACTTACATTTTTCATATATTTTAGTGTTTTTATGTTAACTTAACCTAAAAGACCTAAATATTGCATGCAAATTTGATCTCAAACCCAAATGAAGTCGTGCTACATAATTCTACTTATTTTCAAGTATTTATTACTCACACGGTTCAAAAGCTAGTATCTCAAAAAGCAAATTTGATCTCGACTAATAGGTGGGTTGTGTTGAAGCCCAAAAATGAAAGTACAAAGGTTTGTCCATAATTCCTTTGGAAATCACTCGTGCATAGTACGAATACTTATAGGATGTCCCAATCATAAAACCTTAAAGAACTAACTGAGTAAAGTCAATAAGTATTCGTCTAAGTCGTATAGCACTCATACGAAATGACTCCCCCATTTTCACTACTCGAGATATAGGCATAAATAGGACAGATGTAAAGACCATCTCAATTGTCGAGTTATATGTGCGGTCAACATTATTCGTACCCAAAAAAATCAATCCTAGTACATCATCCACAAGTACAAAAACATCCTTTCTATTCTTACCCATAAATTAAGTAAACCTTTATCCATCCTACTGTAATGATTACCAAAATCATATCTTAAATCTCAGTTTAATTATCTCTAATTACTTAAAAATTAAAAACTAAATTGATATAACTTAGTTAGAATCAAAACATAATGACATTCGAGAAAAAATCCTAACTCGTTCGAACCAGAAGAGTAATTCGGTCAAAGAAGAAAACCCAATGTTGTTTTGAATAAAAACCCAATGTTGTTTGAACGTGGTTGAAGCAATAATCATCTTCTCCCTTATGCGTAACCGACCATAATGAATTTAAAACAAAATTTTAATGTTTCACAACAACATAATACCCATTCTCCTTCTAGTATAATATGTATAACAGTGGTACTAACATGTATTAATGAGTTTTCAGTGATTAACTCTGCAATTAATGACCTAAATTAAGATTATGGAAAGTTAACCCAATGTTCTTTATCTAAACATGATTTATCAAATTCATTCACAAATTTAATTAAATTATAAATGAGTGGTGGGATAATTTCATATTAACATCACTATAGTTCGTTTCTAATGTTTCTACACTCATATCACAAGTTTAATTAAGGTATTTAACATCAAAACTACACTATTTCATCAATATGTGTTTAAGGCTTAAACATACAATTAATGTAATTATGAAATTAGGTAATAATATAATTCCCATAATATTTTTACGCATCATGTTTAGATTCCAATCAACTACTATTATTATAACCCAAACTTCATTAAATTATTAATCAAAGTAGCCTTTCCTATAAGTGATTGTACGAATCGAATCCCAAATCGTCAATCTCTTAAACCTCACATTTCTCTCTTAACCATCTTCTCTGATAGGGTTATTCTCTAATCTGTTATGCGTGTTTTAGGTTTTCTTAATTTACTTTCAAATCTAATGAATCTGAAATCAAGCAAAGGCCCAAAAATAGCCTTTACCTAATGAGCCCAAAACATGATCCAAATGGCCCAAAACTTGGCTAAGTCCTATAATAACCCAACAGACCTTAATTCCTCTATTGTAAGCTAAAAGAAACTTTCAAAGTGGCCCGAATTTAAACCGTAACATAAAACATATTTTATAAATTAACTATCCAATTAATTTAATTATTAGTCGGTACAAGTATATGAAGCTAAAACATAATTGCTATGTAGTTATGTGTGGATGGACATTATAAGAAACTACTTCATTTTCCTTGGCACTCGATACCGTGGGAATAATCCAAAAAAGGAAACCCCTTACCCTTAGTCCATAAAAATTCCCTAGTCACCCCTAATATGAAGTCATTAAAATATTTACGTAGCATATTGCGGTGTGTTATATCAATTTCTAAAGGATGTGAATTCAAGTACTATACATATGAATCACCTTGAAATCTATATAAATACACTGAGTGATGTATAACTTGTGATGAAAAACAATTTAATATATTAATAAATAAATAAATAATTGAAAGTTAAATGCAGTGTATTATGACTTGGGACATGGTGAATGAGGATAATCAGATACCTTTAGGTGTTCTAGGCCTTCTTAAAGTACACTTTGGAAGTCAGATATAATTTTCATGGACTTCATTACTAGGTTGACTAATTGTCATTGGCAAGATGATGTAATCTTGTTGATCATGAGTTGTTTGACTAAGGTAGCTCATTTACTTCAACCTCAAACTTACTTCACATCAGAGCAGTATGCCAAGGTGTTCATTAAAGAGATTGTGTGGTTATATAGTTTACCAGTAGACATTGTTTCCAATAGGGATAAGTGATATACATAAGCATTATCTCATCCAAATGGGACCCAAGTAACTACCCACGCCATGGTCTCGTCTCATAGGTGAGACTAAAATTCTCACCCATACCTAAGATGTACAAGCATTGTATAGTTCAAAAAACACATTAATAACCAACCAGAGATTATAGTCTCATTCCACAGACGAGACAAACCTCACCTTTACCAATGGAAAAGTGTCAGACTTAGAAGAAAATCATATTACAAGCCATCATAGGTCTAGGTATAGGCGTAGTTGGACATCCTCTCTCGTCTTGGCTTTCATCGTGGAATCGAGGACCACAGACTCTCGGTCAGGATGATACCTCCTGAAAATATGTTCATCAAGGCGTGTAATGAATTATAGTGGAATATGAGTTATATAGATATAAAACCTTTATTGAAGACCAATAACCCCACGTGATGGAATATTCACCATGGTGAACTTGATTTATGAACAAATAGTTGGCACTCTCTCATAGTCCATGACCTCAACTAGTAATGGGATACGTGTTGAGGGTGAAAATGTGCTCCTTAACATATCTAAGTTACAATATGTCTTCTTCACTTGTTTCGAATTACCAAAACCCTACTTTTAATCTGTTAAACTTGTTTTAAAGAGAGAAAGTTTGTGTATGTCTTCCATGGCCATTAGTACCCTGTTATAGTCATAATACTCTCATACGTTGCAAAATGGATGTAGGATAAGGCCAAACCACTTAAAACCTTGTGATTTTATCATTTCTCTCATCTCATCTGGTAAATTTCTTATCAATTACATCTTTATTTCATCTCCGCAATACCAATATCTAGGTTGAATTCATTGTATTATATTAGTATTATTATTTTATCATCCTCATTTGTGTCAACATGTTAATCATTATCATTTTATCTTAGATATCTCTCTTATCTCTAGTTGTGATTCAAGTCCACCATTGTTGGTTCTGAATCACCTTTAAAAGAGATTGGACTGAGGAGTTCAATAACTTCCTATTCGATTCATCCTATTTTCTAAGGTTTATCAGCCATGTATTATTGTATGATTTTTTCGATCGGAGATGTATTTTGATCTTCCATCAAACTCCAGGGCGATTTACAACCAATAGCCTCCTTAGTCTGTGATTGCTGACGTAGTGACAACACTGCGATCTGTGGTCGCCAGTCAGCAGGTCGTGCAACAACAGTTGTTATCATTCATCCAAGGCATAATGAGATGATTCCAAGAGTACCCAACCATGAATGTCGTCATGCTGGCCTCTATGAGAAGGGACACACCACCACCAGCTAAGGGATGATCCCCAAATCTGACAAAAAAGGTTCAGTATGACCTAAAGAGAGAAGATATTATTGATACCCATCGTCTCCACCTTGGCAAAGAGGTGCAAGGCTATCTTGAGGAAGTGACTTATGAGGAGGATTGGTAATAGGATTATGAAGAATGGTACGAGATGACATACATACCGTACCAACTTTGTAAAAATCTTCCTATTATTTACTAAGGTAAAAGTGTTCATTACACTCCTTAGGGCCAGCATAATAATTGTTCTTTCACAATAATTAGCAGGGGAGACATTGGATCGACTCTAACCAAAAGAGGGTTGTAGTCGAGAAAATTTCCCACAAATATTTAGTGGGATAAGTATCACAAGACATCTTAGCCAATCTAGTCCAAAAAACCATCTAGACCACAAGGAATGCCGGGAGGAAAATAGTGCAAAAAGAGTTCATAATAGAGGTTCTACTTGTATAGTTGTCTTTGAGGTTGAAGGTTCAGGTGATAATGTTGTGGAAAATAAAAAGCCCTAGAAAAAATTGATCTAGAGCCTAGAGAATAAGATTTAGTTAATCATTAAAAGTCAAGACCCAGGTCATAGGGGATACATGGAGGGTTCTCCTTTCGTAACAATCATTTCCTATTATTCGATACCTGGAAAGTTTAAACCACCAGTGGTGACACTATTATATAATGGAAACACAAATCATGTTCATCACATATAATTGTACCAGTCGATGACTGATATCGATTCCATTCTCAACGAGATCAGATGTTGGGCATTCTTCATCACTCTCACTGTTGCTGCCCATTGTAACACCCCGTATTTTTGGTACATTTAAAATTTAATTAATTCGGAAATTCTAAATTACTAGTGTGTTGTAATTTAATGAATTAATTATGATAGAATAATATATAAATATTAATCTGGGATTGAATGGTTAATATTTAGGGAAATTTTTTTACTGAGTGTATAGTAATAATGTAATTTCGTCGTTTCGAGTATTAATGACGAGATATGTACTTATTACATCCGGAAGTCGGTATAGACTATATTGGGTGGGGGATAAGTATTTTTATAAATTAATTCGGATACAAATTCTAAGTGTACAGTTGAGTCCGGATGGGCCGAGATAGTCGGAAAAGTGTACCCAGGGGTAGTAAACGGGTCACGGGACGTTTTTAGACATAGTCGGGCCCACTCGGGGGCATTTTGGTCACTTGGGCTTGGCCCATTAGTCAAAAAACGGGAATGGATTAATTAACTTAATAAAAAGAAATAAGGGTTGGCTAAGCTTAAGCAGAGAAAGAAATTAAAGGGTTAGGAAACCCTAGCAGCAGCCAAATCCAATTTGGGGATCTCAAAGAACCAACTAGGTCATCTTCAACCTTGGAATCCATTGAAGATTCAGACACTACGAAACCTAAGGCAAGTGAATAACTTGCAATAGCATAAAATCTGTCTTTCAAATTCATATTTGTGTGCTGTTATGAATTAAAAATTCATTTTGGTGTTCATGGTATAAACATGGGGGTTTGATAATTCAAAAGAAAACATGAATCTGATTTGCCCGAAATTATGAGGAGTTATGTAAAATCTGATATTGGAATATTGATGTGTATCTGTTAGGATGATATTCAGATAAATTAAAACGAATTTAATGGAGAAATTTGGAGTAAAAATGGGTTTAAGGAAAAAGATAGGTTTTCCCCAAAATTTATAAATCAGTAGTTTATGGACGAATTGATGATTGTTGTAAGTTTTCTCGGTAATCCTAATAAGGTTTCTAGTATGCTCTGGTGATAAGAAGGCTTAAAACTCATGTTAGAAGAGATTAGGGTTTAAGAAAATCTGTCCATGGCTGCCCTGTCTTCCCGGAGAAGACGAAGACCTTTTCGATCGATCGATCGACGTTCTGGGCCGATCGATCGACGGTCGCCAGAATCTGGCAGTTTCCCCAGTTGGTTATATAAGAGGGAAAATTTATATAAAAATCTTATGTAATTAATTATTGAGAAATTAAATACATGAGTTTAAAGCTAATTAATTGTAGATAAATTAATTAGGGTTTGAGGCTAATAAATTAGAGTCGGGAATTGTGACTCGGGTAAATTTATTTTGGGCTACGGGAGTAAGTCCAAATTTATGGTGGGGGCGACACCAACAATAACTAAATTAATTAAAGTGCAATTTAATTAATACTTAGAGTTGGACCATAAACTCTTAATAATTTTAATAGGCTTATGTTACGGATTTCAGTGAACGGTATAGCCGGGACTTTTATATTTATATAGACGGAGGCGTTAGTATATATATATATGGTGTGCTCAATTAATATTAGTGATTTGATATTTGTTACTATAGTGCTATAGGGGGAGGTTGCGCGTAGTGGATGAATCCCCTAGCTTGAGGAGTAGGGTGAGTATATTCCCAAGGTCACATCGTCCGTTATATGGGTGAGGGACAACTCACTTTCAGGGAAGGAATATGACCGCCTCCAATTATTTTATTTTTATCAAGTTGGTGTGAAAATTCTGACTTGGGATAACTAGGCTATGTGATTGTACCTAGTGGGATAGCACTTTATAGAATTTACATTCCGGGAGTATTTTACTCGAGAGGTTGCAAGTTATTATATATATTACAGTATGATTGTGAATGCTGGAATATGATCTTAAGTATATAATTTTATAATTAATTATATACGGAATATTAATGAAAAGTGAGTTAGTTCACATGTATAACAAGTGTAGAAGTTATATGAATATAAAAAGGGAAGTGATTTAGTTAAGTTGATGTTACTGATAACTTATATATCAAAATCACTACATACTCAGTTAGAGTAGGGTGGGTATAAAGGAACTTTGTTAATTATCTAGCCATGAGATGAGTAACTAAGTAATTTAATTAAAGCATTCGTAGGGTATAATAGAGGAAGGGTAAGGAAGTCCTCAAGAGAGTACGTTATTAACTAAAAATATGAAGATCATGCATATTTATTTATTACTGCAAGTTAATCATTTGTTAAATGTTTTTCAAATGTTTTGGGTACTAACCCTTGCTATAAAAACTTTTAAAAACCTTTTAGGTGTCCAACCACAGGGACGCCAGCCTTGACTATATTCCAGGGATCCGTTGCTGCAGCATATGTGAATGTTGCGGGGTTTTGATAGACGCCTCATTCTTCATTCTTAAATGTAGAAGTTCATGATTAGTATTCGAGCATGTTGCTCACTTTCCATTTATTTGTATTAGACTTGTTGGGAGTTATTCTTGTCTTTACGGGATTTATTATTTGGACCGTTGGTTTATTCGGTCAATTGTTTTTACTTGTGGATGATTAATTCAGTTATTTGTGATTTGTTATATAGTTTTATATTCCACATGGGTGTAGGTTTAAATAATGAAAGATAAAAATTGGCACCAGTCTATTTTTCTCACTTAGGTGGTTAGTAATTATATAAGACGATAGTGATGCTAAGAATGGACCAAATGAGAAACCTGTTCTAACTTGATTTAGGACTGATCACCCGGGATTAATTAGGCGGGGTGTCACAGATGGTATCAGAGCATCAGGTTCTAGAGTCCTTAGGATCTGTGCGGCTTTCTACGTTTCAGCGTAGCGTTCGGTTGTTATAGAGCCCTATTATTAGGACTGTTGATTATATTTTCCGCTTGTGAGATATCCTATTCCTGCTATTAGTTTTTTGTATAAATTGTGTACTTATACAATTCAATCTATTTCAGATGCCGCCAAAGAGACAAAGAGCGAAAAGGGCTGAGGCTAGAGATGAGGTGAGGGAGGCTCGCCAGGAGCCACAGGTACAGCCACCACCACCCCCACCCGAGTTGATTTCTACCACTCAGGTGGCAGTGATAGGGGCCCAAGCGGTCAAGACAGCGATGCGAGCTATGGCAGCTCATTTTCCACAGCCTCAGGCACTGCCTCCATTGGCTCCAGCAGTTCAGGCTCCAGTGGGGCCACCATCTTGGCAGTGAGTGAGGGAGACCTTTCAGAAGGGTCACCCACCTGAGTTTCGAGGTAGCACCAATGTGATCGAGGCTTGTGACTGGAAGAAGAACATTCAACGCCATCTGCGCATGTTAGAGGGTACAGAGGTGCAGAAACAGATGCTGGCTACCTTTCGTCTGTCGGGGGTAGCCTTACAGTGGTGGGAGTCCGTAACCACCGCTGAGGAGCGGGATTTGATGCCGATTTCTGAATTCTGGGTGCGGTTTGACCGCAAGTACTTCCCTCCAGCAGTAGAGTCTGAGATGAGAAAGAAATTCAGTGAGTTGGTACAGGGTTACAGGTCAGTAGAAGAATATGAGGAAGAGTTCACCCGTTTGGCAAACTTTGTGCCAAATGAGGTGAGCGATGAGGAGCGGAAGAAGTCAAAGTTCATGGATGGCCTAGCCTAGATAATCAGGCAACACTTGATTGGAAATCCAGCGTTAGTGACTTATACAGATGTCGTTAATGCCGCACTTGTACATTTCCAGGATCATCGTTTCCATGCTAAGGGGAACAAGAAGGCAGGTGAGCCGAGCCAGCAGGGCAAGGCGATCACTAGTAGTGAGATGAGTGGCACACAGCAGCAGGTCATCATTCAGCAAGGGAATCAGGCTAAGAATTTTAAGCCTGGTGGGTTCCGACCGGGAGGACAGGGGTTCAGGCAGGGTCAACTAGGCCCTAATCAGCAACAGCAGGTTCCTCAGGGCCGTCAGGGCTAAGGGAACAACGGGGGAGGCCAACCGGGCCAGCAACGTCAGGGCCAGCAAGGCCAATGGCAGGGTGACGACCAGAAACGCTGTTTCTCCTGTGGCCAACCAGGACACTTCAAGAGGGAGTGCCCGCAGAGGGGCAAAGGCCAGCAACAGGGTGCCCAGTAGGGGCAACAGGGTCAGATTCCGCCAGCAGCACCAGCACCACCCGCCCCACAGCAGCAGGGGCAGATGCACTACGGATGTGTGTATAACGTTCGGGATGTTCCTAATCCCCCAGCACAGCAGGCGCCGCCCGCGATCGAGGGTACGTTTTCTATCCATGGAACTATGGGTCGGGTATTGTTTGATACGGGGGATACACATTGCTTTATAGCTACACATTTCGCGAAGGCTTTAGGGTTGTTAGCCACCGCGGAGAGCACTGTTACGTGTGTCGACTCACCATTGGGGAATGGGTCGCTTATATTCTTTATATGTCGGGGAGTGGGGGTGGAGATTGGTGGTTTGATATTACCTGCGGACATGTTGGTATTAGATATGCATGTTCACGATGTGATTATCGGTATGGATTGGCTCACTGACTATAGAGCCATGATTGGTTGCTTCGGTGGGAGCATTATTTTTGCCATTCCGGGACAAGAGATGTTTGTTGTGGCGATGCCTCGCCCAGAGGGAGGCTCGATCGCTCATTTATATTACATTGAGGAGGAAACCTCACAGGAAGTGGTAGTTCCTTTAGT
The DNA here is from genome assembly GCA_949130495.1 of Sambucus nigra. Classification (NCBI taxonomy): domain Eukaryota; kingdom Viridiplantae; phylum Streptophyta; class Magnoliopsida; order Dipsacales; family Adoxaceae; genus Sambucus; species Sambucus nigra. Next base: position 341,059,424 of record OX422207.1, on the reverse strand, counting down.
CTCTATTCCTGTAGTGAGGGACTTTGAGGATGTATTCCAGGATATACCAGGATTACCACCCAGCAGAGAAATCGAATTTGTTATCGATTTGGCTCCGGGGACGAGACCGATTGCTCGGGCACCTTACCGAATGGCCCCTTCAGAGATGCGGGAATTGAGGGAACAGATTCAGCAACTACTGGGTCAGGGTTTTATTCGGTGGAGTACATCGCCGTGGGGTGCGCCGGTATTGTTTGTGAAGAAGCGAGATGGTTCACTCCGCTTGTGCGTGGATTATAGGGAGCTGAACAAGGTGACGATACAAAATAAATATCCGTTGCCTCGGATCGATGATTTATTTGACCAATTGAGAGGGGCGTCTTACTTCTCCAAGGTCGACTTGAGGTCAGGGTATCATCAACTGCGTATCCGAGAGGGGGATGTTCCTAAGACCGCTTTCTTGTCGCGGTATGGATCATATGAGTTCAGGGTGATGCCCTTCGGGCTCACCAATGCACTAGCAGTTTTCATGGACCTCATGAACAGGGTTTTCAGAGAGTACTTAGATCAGTTTGTCATCGTGTTCATTGATGACATCCTAATCTACTCGCGCACCGAGGAGGAGCACGCAGAGCATTTGCGCATGGTTTTGCAGACACTGAGGGATCATCAGCTCTATGCCAAATTAGGGAAGTGTGGATTTTGGCTTCGGGAGGTACAATTCCTTGGTCACGTCGTGTCAGATCAGGGTATTGCAGTGGATCCGAATAAGGTGTCGGCGGTGAGGGAGTGGGGACAGCCCACGACACCGACCGAGGTGCGCAGTTTTCTGGGTTTGGCCGGTTACTACAGGAGATTCATTAAAGGATTCTATAAGATTGCAGGACCTTTGACGAATCTGACTCGGAAAGGAGTACCTTTCAAGTGGGATGATAGTTGTCAATTAGCGTTCGACGAGCTAAAGGACAAGTTGACATCTGCGCCCATGCTTGCATTGCCAAAGGGAGGGCTATATTATCGGGTTTACACAGACGCATCCTTACAGGGTCTTGGGGGTGTACTCCAGCAGGAGGAGAGGGCTATAGCTTATGCTTCCAGGAAGCTAAAGCCCCACAAGAGGAATTACCCCACTCACGACCTAGAATTGGCAGCGGTCATTTTTGCTTTGACGATATGGAGGCATTATGTTATAGGAGAGCAGTTTACTCTATTCACGGATCACAAGTCACTTCAGTATCTCTTCACTCAGAAGGATCTGAATATGAGGTAGAGGCGGTGGCTAGAATTCGTGAAGGACTACCAGTTTGATATTCAGTATCATCCTGGTATGGCCAATGTGGTAGCAGACGCATTGAGCCGAAGGCCGGCGGGGGAGATAGCAGAGGTATGGAAAGCGAAGTGGAGAGAGCTTCAATATGAGGATGACGTGGCCAAGGCTTGCATGTCAGCTTTATCCATCACACCCGAGATCATTATGCGAGTTGTGAAGGCTCAGGCTGAGGATCAGGTTTGCCGGGATAGGGTGGGCCAGTTGTTAGCTGAGGGAGTAGAGGGTTACTCGATTAGCTCAGAAGGAGGCCTACGCTTTAATGGGAGGTTAATGGTGCCAGAGGATGATGATTTGAAGCACGCTGTTATGACAGAATCCCATGGTTCGAAATTTGCGGTACATCCCGGTGGGGATAAAATGTACCAAGATATGAGGAGGCAGTATTGGTGGGCAGGAATGAAACGGTACATAGCGGAGTTTGTTTCGAAATGTGCCACATGTCAGCTTGTGAAAGTTGACCACCAGAGACCATCAGGGATGCTACAGCCATTAGAAATTCCCGTGTGGAAGTGGTAGATCATCTCCATGGACTTCATCACAGGGTTACCTGTATCGCAGAGGGTTCACGACTCCATATGGGTTATTGTGGATCGGTTGACTAAGGTGGCCCACTTTTTTCTGGTACGCACAGATTTCGAGATGATGCGTTATGCACAGCTATTCATAGCAGAGATTGTTAAGCTGCATGGAGTGCCTATAAATATTGAATCCGACCGAGACAAAATCTTTGTCGCCCACTTTTGGCAGAGCTTTCAGGAGGCAATGGGCACGGAGTTACGCTTGAGTACAGCGTATCACCCACAGAAGGACGGACAGACTGAGAGAGTTAACCAGATGCTGGAAGACATGCTCAGAATGTGCATTTTGGACTTCGGGGGAGGATGGGAAAAATATCTTCCTTTGGTAGAGTTTGTGTATAACAACTCTTACCAATTCACGATTGGCATGGCACCGTTTGAGGCACTGTACGGGAGACCTTGTCGTTCACCCGTTTTTTGGTTAGAGGTGGGGGACAACAAACTCTTGGGGCCGGAGATTGTTCAAGAGACATCTTCCAAGATAGAGCTGATTCGAGGAAGAATTCGGATAGCTCAGGACAGGCAAAAGAGTTATGATGACGCTTCCCGATGACATGTGGAGCTAGAAGTTGGGGACCAGGTTTTAGTCCGGGTATCCCCAATGAAAGGGGTGATGAGGATCGGCAAGAAGGGTAAGTTAGCACCGCGATACGTAGGACCTTTCCCTATTATTGAGAGGGTGGGACCGGTGGCATATAAGCTTGGGTTACCAGGACATCTTCAGCGGATACACGATGTATTCCATGTGGCATCACTGAAGAAATATCGAAGGAGCGAGAGAGCCTTTTGGCACATTCCACTCGAGGAGATCGACTTACAGCCAGACATCTCGTATGAGGAGAGGACGGTAGCTATTCTGGATCATAGTGAGCGGAAATTACGATCCAAGGTTGTTCCATTGGTTAGAGTACAGTGGGGTCATCACAATGTTGACGAGTCTACCTGGGAGCGAGAGGAGGATATGCGGGAACAATATCCAGAGCTTTTCAACGCAGGTACAATCTAATTTCGGGGACGAAATTCCTTTATAAGGGGGGGGGGGGGGGGGGAGTATGTAACACCCCGTATTTTTGGTACATTTAAAATTTAATTAGTTCGGAAATTCTAAATTACTAGGGTGTTGTAATTTAATGAATTAATTATGATAGAATAATATATAAATATTAATCTGGGATTGAATGGTTAATATTTAGGGAAAATTATTTACTGAGTGTATAGTAATAATGTAATTTCATCGTTTCGAGTATTAATGACGAGATATGTACTTATCACATCCGGAAATCGGTATAGACTATATTGGGTGGGGGATACGTATTTTTATAAATTAATTCGGATGCAAATTCTGAGTAAATAGTTGAGTCCGGATGGGCCGAGATAGTCTGAAAAGTGTACCCAGGGGTAGTAAACGGGTCACGGGACGTTTTTAGACATAGTCGGGCCCACTCGGGGGCATTTTGGTCACTTGGGCTTGGCCCATTAGTCAAAAAACGGGAATGGATTAATTAACTTAATAAAAAGAAATAAGGGCTGGCTAAGCTTAAGCAGAGAAAGAAATTAAAGGGTTAGGAAACCCTAGCAGCAGCCAAAGCCAATTTGGGGATCTCAAAGAACCAACTAGGTCATCTTCAACCTTGGAATCCATTGAAGATTCAGACACTACGAAACCTAAGGCAAGTGAATAACTTGCAATAGCATAAAATCTGTCTTTCAAATTCATATTTGTGTGCTGTTATGAATTAAAAATTCGTTTTGGTGTTCATGGTATAGACATGGGATTTTGATAATTCAAAAGAAAACATGAATCTGATTTGCCCGAAATTATGAGGAGTTATGTAAAATCTGATATTGGAATATTGATGTGTATCTGTTAGGATGATATTCAGATAAATTAAAACGAATTTAATGGAGAAATTTGGAGTAAAAATGGGTTTAAGGAAAAAGATAGGTTTTCCCCAAAATTTATAAATCAGTAGTTTATGAACGAATTGATGATTGTTGTAAGTTTTCTGGGTAATCCTAATAAGGTTTCTAGTATGCTCTGGTGATAAGAAGGCTTAAAACTCATGTTAGAAGAGATTAGGGTTTAAGAAAATCCGTCCATGACTGCCCTGTCTTCGCGAAGAAGACGAAGACCTGTTCGATCGATCGATCGACGGTCTGGGTCGATCGATCGACGGTCGCCAGAATCTGGCAGTTTCGCCAGTTGGTTATATAAGAAGGAAAATTTATATAAAAATCTTATGTAATTAATTATTGAGAAATTAAATACATGAGTTTAAAGCTAATTAATTGTAGATAAATTAATTAGGGTTTGAGGCTAATAAATTAGAGTCGGGAATTGTGACTCGGGTAAATTTATTTTGGGCTACGGGAGTAAGTCCAAATTTATGGTGGGGGCGACACCAACAATAACTAAATTAATTAAAGTGCAATTTAATTAATACTTAGAGTTGGACCATAAACTCTTAATAATTTTAATAGGATTATGTTACGGATTTTAGTGAACGGTATAGCCGGGACTTTTATATTTATATATACGGAGGCGTTAGTATATATATATATGGTGTGATCAATTAATATCAGTGATTAGATATTTGTTACTATAGTGCTATAGGGGGAGGTTGCACGTAATGGATGAATCCCCAAGCTTGAGGAGTAGGGTGAGTATATTCCCGAGGTCATAGCGTCCGTTATATGGGTGAGGGACAACTCACTTTCAGGGAAGGAATATGACCGCCTCCAATTATTTTATTTTTATCAAGTTGGTGTGAAAATTCCGACTTGGGATAACTAGGCTATGTGATTGTACCTAGTGGGATAACACTTTATAGAATTTACATTCCGGGAGTATTTTACTCGGGAGGTTGCAAGTTATTATATATATTACAGTATGATTGTGAATGCTGGAATATGATCTTAAGTATATAATTTTATAATTAATTATATACGGAATATTAATGAAAAGTGAGTTAGTTCACATGTATAACAAGTGTAGAAGTTATATGAATATAAAAAGGGAAGTGATTTAGTTAAGTTGATGTTACCGATAACTTATATATCAAAATCACTACATACTCAGTTAGAGTAGGGTGGGTATAAAGGAACTTTGTTAATTATCTAGCCATGAGATGAGTAACTAGGTAATTTAATTAAAGCATTCGTAGGGTATAATAGAGGAAGGGTAAGGAAGTCCTCAAGAGAGTACGTTATTAACTAAAAATATGAAGAGCATGCATACTTATTTATTACTGCAACTTAATCATTTGTTAAATGTTTTTCAAATGTTTTGGGTATTAACCCTTGCTATAAAAACTTTTATAAACCTTTTAGGTGTCCAACCACAGGGATGCCAGCCTTGACTATATTCCAGGGATCCGTTGCTGCAGCATATGTGAATGTTGCGGGGTTTTGATAGACGCCTCATTCTTCATTCTTAAATGTAAAAGTTCATGATTAGTATTCGAGCATGTTTCTCACTTTCCATTTATTTGTATTAGACTTGTTGGGAGTTATTCTTGTCTTTACGGGATTTATTATTTGGACCGTTGGTTTATTCTGTCAATTTTCTTACTTGTGGATGATTAATTCAGTTATCTGTGATTGTTATATAGTTTTATATTCCACATGGGTGTTGGTTTAAATAATGAAAGATAAAAATTGGCACCAGTCTATTTTTCTCACTTAGGTGGTTAGTAATTATATAAGACGACAGTGATGCTAAGAATGGACCAAATGAGAAACCTGTTCTAACTTGATTTAGGACTGATCACCCGGGATTAATTAGGCGGGGTATCACACCCATGTGTGGTATATCAGTCTGCCGATAGGAATGATATAAAATTTTAAACAGTTGGCTGATAAATTTATCTAAAACTTTTATTTTGGCATTAAGACTACAAAATGCATGACGTATATGTTGAATTTAGGGAAAATTTAGAATGATAAATTGAGAGACAACACAAATCGATTCAATAAGAGAAGTTAGAGGTTGACGATCATGATAAATACATTGCGATGACATCCCTCATTAGTGGGATCCAACAAGGAAAAATCTATTGTAACCTCTCTAAAAATCCTCCAAACTCAATGACAGAAATTCTAGATATGGTCGAGAGAATAATTAATATGGAGAAGGCTCTGGTGGCCGAAAGAGGAGACCCAAGAGAGTCAGGCAGGAACAAATTTGGATGGAGTTGAGATAAAGAAAAAATGAGAACAAAGGAAGAAGAAGTCAAACGATGACAAGAGTTTGCAAAGTTACCCCTCCGACTATTAATCTTGATCTCATTATGAATAGGATCAAAGATTATAAATAATATAACTGGATTGAGAAACTTCCCTTACCCACAAAAGAGATAAGATAAAATTAAGTGAATTCCACCAGGACCATGACCACACATAAATAAATTCTATAATACAAAAGATGAGGTTGATAAGTTGCTAAAATGGGGAAATCTGTGAAAGTACATTGACAAAGGTAGAAACTGAGATGATAGTAGGAAAAGGTCCTCCTAATCAAAGGATTACATGATGAAGAATAAAGAAGTAGAGGTGAATCGGAATCAAGAGGAGTTAGACGATGATGAGCAGGATGGCCCAGATCTCCCATTTAATCCTGAAGACATTAAATGTAATACCCATAAGATTTTATTTGATGTTAAAATAATCTCAGTAGGACTAGAAAGTGGATGAACATGTTTTTTGATATCCATAAGCTCACACAAAGCTTCATTATTCAATGGCTTCTTCAGTCACTTGTTCTTTTCGGACCAGATGAGAAATATTTCCCCTTAATCTCTACAACTTAAAATCCATTTTTGGGGGGGAGAAAAAGGGAATCAGTTTTAGTGCTCCTGTTGCTAGTGTTGGTTTGATGAGGAAGACCATGGAATGTAAAGAATCGAGAATCGGGAAACAACTGATTGAAGTGCCAACCAATGTGACAATTGCATTAGAAGGTTAAGATTTGAAAGTAAAGGGTCCTTTAGGGGAACTTGTTCTCATTTATCCACGAGAAGTAAAGCTTGATAGGGAAGAATCGGGGATCCTTAGGGTTAGAAAGGAAACATAGACAAGAAGAGCCAACCAAATGCATGGGCTATTCAGGACTCTTACGAACAACGTGGTGGTGGGTGTATCTAAAGGATTTGATAAAAGCCTTCAATTGGTCAACGTAGGGTATCGTGCAATGTTAGAAGGGAAAGACTTGGTTCTTAATCTTGGATTCTCTCATCCGGTTAGAATGACAATTCGTGATGGGATGCAAGTGAAAGTGGAGGACAATACCAGAATTATTGTAAGTGGTTACGATAGGTCAGAAATTGGTCAATTTGCTACTTCCATTAGGAAGTGGAGACAACCAGAACAATAAAAAGGTAAAGGTGTCAAATATGCTGATGAAATAGTAAGAATGAAGGAGGGAAAATCTGGGAAGAAGAAGTAATATAATTTATTGTTTTGCTTTATATTACATTTTCGAGTTTCATTATCAAGCTTACCAGTTTGCACCAGCAGTATAACAGTTACCGACATGACAATTAGGCCTTCAATCTATCACAACTAGTTTTTTCCTTTAAAAAAAAAAGAAAGTGGATGAACAGAGCCAATTGACAAAAGGTCCATGTTACTGAAGCCAAAGATGGGCCAAAGAGGATAAATGTTAACCTACTGGAATACAAAAGAAACCCAATCAAGACAAAGCAAGTGGAAATTAAGAGTCATGTGATGGGGTTCTTCGGGACGAATTTCAAAGGGATTATGCTCCCCTGTGATGACCCACTCATCATTAGCACACGAGTTCAGGGTTATAATGTGTATCGTATTCCTGTTGATGAGTGAACCTCAATTGAAGTTATGTTCCGGGACTACTTAAAAGTTTTAAGAATCAATAAGAAAAGACTCGTCCCATATCATCATCCATTTATCAGATTAAGCCAAGAGAAGGTGCCCCCGCTGGGAATGTTTTAAATGGATTTCTTTATGGTTACTTGGACAAGATGCTTGATAAGAAGAATAAACTTTTTATGATGAATGACAATATATTTTTGAAATACAAAATCATCTTAGGGAGAGTATCCCTAAAATATTTTGACATCATGCCTTCCATTGTACATCAGATAGTGAAATTCTTGACTCCTTATGGATTATGAGAAGTCAATAGTGATCAAGTTCAGGCACACGAGTGCTATTTCACCTCGATCGAGGTGAGAAAAACCCATAAGAGGAAAACCCCTCTTATAATATTGATACCCTTGATCCAAGAGATGGACATAAGTTAAACAAGGGGAGAGCATTTGGAAGTGGTCGAATCCATCGTCCTTGATAAGGATGAACTAGAAAAAATCATCCAAATAGGCTTTTCCCTTAAAAAAAGAACTGGTGAATTATTGTGGAAGAGGTAGATCAAATTTTTAATCAATTCATAGTGACATGCCAAAATTGACCCTGATCTCATATGTCATGAACTTGATCTTCATAATAAGATAAAACTAGTGAAACAAATAATACAAACTTTTTCTTAGAAGAGATATAAAGTAATCAGAAAGAAGTTAAAAAGTTTCAGAAAACATACTTCATCAAAGAGATCCAATATACAGAGTGATAATAAAAAATCATAATGGTACCAAAACATAATGATAATTGGAGGATATGAGAGACTTTATTAATCTCAACAAGTTTTGCCCAAAAAAGGTTTTCCTTCTCATATAATTGATCAAATGCTCGATTCCATGGCTAGGCAAGAACTTATGACCTTCATGGTTGCCTATTCAATCTATAACCAAATTTTGATGTTTAAAGGAGATTCAAAGAGATGTCTTTCATCACAGATAAAGCCTGAAAAATGCAGGTGGCACTTATTAGAGACATGTCGACAAAATTCCCAAAGATCAGATTGGGAAGATGATAAAGGTGTACGTTAACAACATGATAACCAAACCTCTGAAAGCTAAGCATCATATAAATGGTTTAGAAGGAGATTTTGACACCATAGAAAACTACAAGATGAAGCTAAATTCAAATGTGTCTTTGGTGTAAGCCCTATAATGTTTTTGGTGTTCATAGTCAATCAAAGGGGTATTGAGGCCAACCCACTAAAGATAAATGTATTGATTGAGATTAAAACTCCAAGAAATAACAAAGATATGCAAACACTTATAGGCAAAGTTATTGTACTGAAGGGGTCATCTCCCGAGTAACTAAACAAGTGTTTTATTTAAAAAAAAAATTATGGAAAGTGTTTGTGTGGGACACTAAATGTGAAAGGGAGTTTAAGGAATTGAAAGCCTATTTGGGCTAACTGGTGCTTCTCTATCAGCCCATTCAATGGGGAAGTGTATTTATATCTCAATGTCTCATAATTGGTAATCAGTGTAGTGATCTTTTGAGATAACAATGGGACCCAAAATCATGTTTATTATAATAGTAAAGCATTGTATGGGGCCAATACAAGTTAACCAAAGATGGAAAAACATGTATACACCTTTAAGAAAAATGGTGACTTACTTCCAAGAATAATGGTAGTGGAAAGACTGGTTTTCTGTTTATTGAATTCTAGTCTTAGGTAACCGCAAAGTTAATAAAGTAGTCTAAGTCTTCTTATGCGTGCAAGTAAAGTTATAACTATATTTTATCTTGATTTACTTAATTACTATGTTGACATATTGGGCAAGTCAGGTAATAAATAAGATGCACAATCACACAAGACGGTAATGTACCAGGAAAACCTAATTGGGAAATTTTTTGGATGACCAGGTATATAAAATTCACTATATTGAAGGTTTTTACAAAAGACACAAATTAAACACAACACTTTCTACCTTCCTTTAATCCACTGTTCAATCTAGCGTCAGCCTCACAGTAACTCTATGCCTCAGGCTCCTTCAATAGCTTCAACTGTCACTCCGCTTGTGTGGAATCCACCACACATAAGAATGAATGATAAAGTTCAAGGGTTTATCTTAAAATATCATGAAGAAAGTCAATATTTTATATGGGTATTTAGAATTTGGAAAATAGTCACAAGATGGAGGCTTGAAAACATTTCTGGTGAAAGAGGTTGTTCTCTAAGGAATAGGAAACCTAATTATAGAGAGAATGGACATTTTGAACAAGTCACTAAGTATTCTAAAATTTTTAGTCATTCGATCGAATGAGACTAGGGTCATTCGAACAACATTACGCATCTCATTCAAATGAAATCAAAAGTCATTCAAACAACAATGCATTTTCGTTCAAACAACCTTTAAATAAGCTTCCAATAATATTTGACTCGCTAGACAAAGCCACACTAATTTGAAGGCTTACGAAGTGTGTCCGAAAAAGAATAACATCTCACTAGTATCTCGTTCGAACGATATTTGCATCTCGTTAGAAGCTCATTAGAACGAGATTTTCTTCCCTTTTGAATGAGACAACATATGCGTTAGTAAAACATACACAACAAAATATTTATTTTAAAATATTTTTCAAAGGAAAAATATCCAAATTCAATAAATATATTTTTGATAATAAAATGTCACATACCTTTCGATCTCAACTATTATGAAGTGCATTCAAACATTTCGAATCTGTTATAGTAGCTTGTGTATCTCGATTTATAATCTTGAGTAATAATTATTTGACATTACTATAACCTACCTGTTTTGACAAAATGAATAGGTGAATATATACATAAGACTCAATTGGAAATTTTCCCTTACAAATCTCCCCCTTGGCTATTCGGGGACAAAACATGAGAAAAATTGAAAAATATTAAACCAGGACATCAAGACACCTACGCCGATTCCCAAACCCAAACTAAAATTAACACGGGAAATCGAACAACTACTCAGCAAGTTAATGTTTTGTTGAGTAGCTTAATCTCAAATTCATGAAGGCATAAAGCTATGCACGAAATAAAAATATATATGACGTATGGGAGAATAAAAAGTTGATTAAATAAAGAATTAAAAAATCCCGCAACGTCCAAAAAATCTCTCCTCCTTTCTATCCGAAAAAAATAAAGGGACGTGAAAGGAAACTTTCCTCCAATAAAATGTAAATAAATTGGATAAATAAAGAACAAGTGTCACAATGTTCATTCATATGAGTGCGGATAAAATCATAACACATTGTGAACATAATGTATCCCACAAGAATGAGAATATGAAATGACAGATATAGTGTAGCAACATATAATATGGAATGACTAATATGAGATATCGGTATAAGAGCTAAATTAATGTAAAGACAGACAGTATATGAAGTGAATAAGCATGAAAAGAATATAATGCATACATTGTACACATTTGTCTAAAACAAAAAAATATAGATATTTGAAAAATAATACATCGAGTACAATAATCCTAAATACATGTACGGTCCCAAAAACAAATGCATTGCGTCCCAGTAAAAGAAGTCAATTCCAAGATGGAGGTAAGTTGCATCATCCATGGGAGCTTCAGATGAGCTAGCGCCTCGCCTCTGCTCAGTAAGCCATATGTCATCAATATATGCCATAAGACTAGACTCCAACAAAACCTTTTGATAAATCTTTGAAGAAAGTTGTTCCATCAACTTGGTATGCACAGCAATATTAACCTCCAAATATCTGCGCTTCATTCGATCCTCCACAGAAGTGTGTATAAGGAATGAAACTATCGGGAAAAATTCGATACAATCGAGATTCCTTAGGTGGAATGGTCGATGAGGGAGGTAATGGACTGGTGAAATCTAATGTATGTACTAACCCTAAAGACGAATATAGAGGTGTTACAAAAAAACTACGATGGGCCTCGGGAGGAGGATGGCTCTCATAACAATGAACGAAGTTCGCATCAATAACAGAGATCGAACTCAACTTAACCTTATCTGGAAAAATAGGAATGTCAACTATGAGACCAATGCTTGTAATTAATGCCCTATAAGGTAGAAGAGGTTAGAGAGGAGTCATCTCGAAATTCAGCATAATGTCCATATAGAGAACAATCATCCTGAAAAAGTCGATGACCGTTCGCGGGATAATACCATGCGTAAAATTAACAAACCCCTTGGATAGTTGTGTAAAGTTAGCACGGGGAAGGAAGAAATATCTCGTGACCCAATTAAGGAACCTATAGTCAGGGTGAAGATATGAGTGATACAGGGTCAGGATGTTAACCGGGGTTTGACAAAAAAAGGGTAGTAATGATATTAGGCATGGGCATACTCTCTTCTTGGGTCTCAGGATAGGTGGCGCCGTGGGCCTGAGGAATGCCAAATAAAGATGCCACTATATCGGGGAAAACAAAGATCTTAAAACCTCGCACCGTGGAGTGGAGTGTTGTAGGAGATCCCAACATGTGGTTAAAAAAGTCCCTACCCATATCGAGAAGGATCATATCGTACATGGAAAATAATGGTTCCCAACCACGCCTGTCCAACCACCTATGAAGATCGGTACGACCAAACTCCTCTGAAATAAGGACTCTCTCATGAATGACGACGTTGATATGAAATCCTAAAGTACAAAATAGCTCATAATCTTCATAGCTTACCAACCTAAGAAAGGAATTGGCCGAGCGATTTTCCTGAGCAGTACGTGGTCAAGAGAAAGATGTGGAGGACTTGGCTTCAGCCGCATCTATATCATAAAGACACTTACAAATTCATGGCATGAGATAATGATACAAACGTTAGGACATTAAAAAATAAGATGCATGGTAAAAAACTTGAAAGCCTAATTCACCCATCCGAAACATCTAATGAACCCGATCTTCGACAAATCCACCCTATCAAAATGTCTAAAAAACACTGTCTCCGACAAATCTAATCAACCAAAATGTCTAAAAAACTATCTCTGACAAATTCAACCGAACCCCAAAAAACAAGATAAACCAACACAACAACCAACAAATAGGGATATAAAATAAGAATAGGAATAATTCAGCGAAAACAAATTTGTACATGTACGTCATATTACCATTTACCAAAAATTTATAAATACGACGAAAACTAAAACTTTAGAATGAACCAAAACGGGCAACCACAAATATTTTTGATTACATAATTTTTTTATGAATAACATAGACCCCCCTCCCCCCCCCCCCCCCCCCCCCCAAGAAAATATTATCGAAGAATATATGAAGGGGAGACCCAAAAAAACACTACATATACATAGAAATAAATTTTTAAAGCATAACACATGGTGTATATAAGCATAAGTATGAAATCCCCAACATATATATTATTCCATAATACAAAAATAAAAAAAAGAAAAAAGAAAAAAGAAAACGGTAAAGTACTTAAAGAAGAGAATAATTAACCCAACATGATATCAATACTAGAATGGGGAGGGGAATGGAGAGAGAACCGAAGTGAACTTGCACAGATACAAGAGAATTAATAAGGAAATCGTAAAGGTAAAATAGTGGAGAAGAGAAGTTGTGAAAATGACTGAGAATGAACCATTAAAACCTAGGATGCGATTTTAATCTTGTTCAAATGAAAAAAAAAAATACTTGTTCGAACAAAATAAGAATATAATTTGAACACAAGAAAATGTCGTTCGAATGAAACGTTAGTCTCATTCGAACTAACATCAAATCAACTTCCAAACAGAATGAGAATGTGAAAGATTGGAATCTCGTTGTAAGGCATTCGAAGTGTGTTCGAACGAGAACTGCACCTTATTCGAAAGAGATATCATCTCGTTCTAACTATAGAAAATTGATTTTTTTTTAAATTTGTGAAACGAATGACTGGAAAACAACCAAAAGAAAATAAACTCAAATTTTACAAAATACCATGTGACGCAACATTAATCAAAGAAGTATCTATACGAAATAAAAGCATTTGAACCTAAATCATGGGTGCTCCCACCATTTCGTGCACTGCTGGAGATAATAAAATCGAGAGAGATTTGTTAGATTTAATCGAGGGTGGCAACATTCTACCCGATTCCATCTGTAGGAAGATTAATTAGGGAGATCTTAAGCCCTAAAAAATTTCTCTCCAACTTGCGGATATTTTTGTGAAGGAACACTGCGGGTTAGTTGAGGATGTGATCGTCCATGTTTAAATTTTTTGCTTTTCGATAGATTTTATCATTTGGGAAACAGAGCCTTCCTGCACATCGAGTCATCTTGTTCCCATTATTATTCGCCACCCTTTCCTAGCAAAGGCTAACATATTGATTAATACACGTAAAGGGAAAATTCAACTCGCATTCGGGAATATGACACTTGAAACAAATATCATTAACATCACCAAGAAAATGGGTGATGAGGACAATATACGCAAAATGGATATTATTGAGGAGGCATTACATTAACACTTTAAGGGTAATCATTTGAGGGATCTAGTTGAGGCGTGTTTAGTGATGGCTAGTGAGAGTGAGAGAGGGTACTCCGAGTTCTAACGAGAGGTGAGTAGGATGCGGAAGTTGTTAGATGAGGCCAAAATTAAGGATGATATGAGAGATATATGTTGGATCTCGTGATTCGAGGAATTTCCACCAAGGGAATCCTAGACGGTTCCCTTTGACGGGAAATTTCCCAAAATAGAATTGAATAAGGTACCTTCGAACGTAAAATATGCTTATTTGGGAGAGGATGAGACATATCCAAATGTTGTCTACTCTAGACTAGATAAATAGCAAGAAGGGAATTTTATTTCAATTATGAGGAAGCACAAGAGTGCTTTTGGTTAGTCTATTGAGGATTTGGAAGGTATAAGTACCTAAATTTTTACTAAGAAAATCCACCTTGAGGAAGACATGAAGTCCTCAAGGAAAATGCAAAGATGATTAAATCCAATTATGAAGGATGTTATGATAATGGATCTTATTAATTTGTTAGATGATGGAATCAACTCTCCCACCTTGGATAGTAAATGGGTTAGTCCAATCCAAGTTATTTCCAAGAAGTTCATAATGATCATGGTTGATAATGAAAAGGGGGAGCTTATCCCAAAGGGTACCACCACCGGGTGGCACATTTGCATTGATTACTAGAAAAGAAAGACCACTTCCTTTTGACTTTCATGGACAGAATGCTCGAGAGAGTTTCATATTCCATTGGCACCTTTACCTACAAAAGGATGCCATTGGGATTGTGTAATGCGACTGTGACATTTCAAAGGTGCATGCTTAGTCTCTTTAGACACATGGTTCAGAGAGGCCTTGAGGTGTTCATAGATGATTTAAGCATCTTCAGCCCCTCTTTTAACTAATGTCTTACTAATATCGAGAAGGTTCTTATCCGATGTGTGGAAAATAACTAAGTAATAAATTAGGAGAGATGCCAGTTTATGTTTACCGAATGAGTACTTCTAGGCCACATTGTATGAACTAATGGGATAAAAGTAGACAGGGAGAAAATTCACATAATTGTCAAACTCCCCCCACCGTGTCACTAAAGGATGTACACTTTTTTTGGGACACATAGGGTTATGTCGTAGGTTTATTAAAGATTTAGCTCCACTGCTAGGACCTTAAGTAACTTTCTCGTTAAGGATGACTCATTTGGGTCGAGGGAAACATTGTAAGAGGCTTTTGATAAATTGAAGAGCATGGTCGACTTCGCTCCCATCGTACAAGCTCCGAATCGTACCCTTCCATTTGACATAATGTGTGATGCAAGTGACAATGCGATAGGGTTTGTTTTAGTGAAAAAGATATATAAGAAGTCCCATGTCATCTATTATGTTATCCATATTATAACCGACCCCGACCCTAACTAAACTACTCCACTATGGAGAAAGAGTTGTTAGTGGTAGTGTTCTCCCTTGACAAGTTCCATTCATATCGTATCAAGTCACATATCATATACTTTACCATCCATACGACACGTAAATATATTATTTCAAAGAAGTATGCAAATATGCATCTCATTAGGTGGATCTTGCTACTCTAAGAATTATATCTTTCCATTAAACACAAGAAAAGAGTAGAGAATGCCATAGTCGATCGTTAATTATCTAAGCTATCAGCTGACGTGACTTAAGATCCCGTGCCCATAAATGTGTATTTTTTGTATGAGAAACCTTTTATTACTTCCTCCCTTAGTTGGTTTGCGAACATTGTGGACTATCTAGTCACGGGGGCTGTTCCCTTCGATTTGACTCTGTAATAGAAGATGCAGTTTTTCTTTTGGTTGAGCATGTTGTTCAACAACGATCCTTATTAATTAAAATATTATGCATACCAAATAATTTTGAAACGTGTACCGGATGAGGAGATTCAAAGTTTAATCCGATCTTATCATTTAGAGTCTTGTGGAGGCCACTTTTCCCCCAAAAAGATGGTTGCATGGATTCTTCAATTTGATCTCAATTCCCCCATAATCTTTTATGATGTGAATTTTTATTGTTGATCTTGTTATAGGTGCAAAAAATGGATGATGTTATTATAAGTGATATTGGCCCTTATTCTTACTATTGAGATCTTCGACTGATGGGGCATCAATTTTATAGGACCCTCCTGCCCTCTTTTTATTTTCTATACATCCTTGTTGTTGTAGAATATGGTTATAAGTGGGTAAAGACAATAGCTATGTGCATAAATGATAGTAAACTGGTGGGAAAGTTGATATATGAACACATACTTCTCATTTCGATGCGACGAAAGTTGTAATTAGTGAAAAGGCATGCATTTTTGCAATTGGCCATTTGAAAAGTTAATGAGAAAGTATGGAGTTGTCCACAAGGTTCGGATAACTTACCACTCACAAATGAACGAGAAAGCCGAGTTAGTGAATTGAGAGATAAAAATATTCTTAAAAAATACTGTTGATCCCAATTATCAGGATTGGTCTAACTAATTACTCAATGCACTATGGGCTTATTGGATAGCATACAAGAACCCCCTCAGGATGTACCCATTCTTATTTGTGTGTGGAAATCCTTTCCAGCTCCTTATTGAGTTTGAACAAAAGGTATATAGGGTGATTAATGGGTTGAACTCCAACTTAGACAAAGCCAGTGTAACACGCAAACTCCAATTGAATGAGTTGGAAGAATACATAATGATTCATGTAAGAGCACTCATATTGCGAAGGAATGAATCAAACATGAAAATGATCGAAATATAAATAAAATCATTTCACTCGGGACAAAAAGTTCTCATTTACAACTCTGGTCTACATTACTTTTGAGAAAATTACAATCATGATGGTTTAGACTATTTATTGTGAAGGAAGTGTTCCTGTACGGTGCTATACAAGTCGAGGATCCAAAGTATGGGATCATGTTTGAAGTTAATGGATAGTCCCTGAATCTATATCTAAAGGTGTGTATCAGGGATGTGTAGATAATTTTATTGTCTCAACCTCAATACGGGGATGAGTAGGTTTTTGGAGAGAATTTATCGCATCCTCGATGCGTATGGGGTGTGTCGTTGTTGTATTTTTTAGTCATGTGAGTGCATAGAGTGTTTAGCAGTGAGTCGAGTACATTTTAGCGAGAGTGGAATTAATTCGGGTTTTTGAGATCCGTCCCGAGAATGAAAATGGGTGTGTGGTGAGATTGATAAGTTTCAATCAGAATGGTGATTTTTTGTTTAACTTAGTGAGATTTTATGAAACAAAACCTCTGTACTTGAGGGAGTGGTAGAATTGCGAGAGAAAATCAAAATGCACAAATTTGGTGTATAGAAAATTGAGCCTTTAGCGAAGGGGTTTGGTCCCTAAAATTGAAACCTCAGAGTTGTTAGTTTGATCTTTGCATAGATTTAGATCGGCTCAGTTTTTTTCTAGGGGAGAATAGGTCCATTGATGGAATTTTGGTGCTCAGGGCGAACCAATTCGCTTTTCCGTACTGCCAACTCAAAATGTTTCCTAACTTTTTCCCATTCCCTCCAACCCTTTCACCTTCCCTCCACCCAAATTCATTCCCCTTTCTTCAAATAATTGAAATTCATCCAAAAATATTCTTCCACCTTCAAATCCTTTCATTTTTGCAAATCTTTCCATTTCCCACCTAAACACGTTTTAATTTTCCCAGCCTTTCACACCACCCCCAATCGATAAATACCCACCCTTCCACCATTCTTCCTCACACCTACAACCCTCTCTCTTCATCGAAAATTCTTGAGAAGTTCTTCCTAAATTTATAATCTCTCCAAATGGCCCCAAGATCTATCTAAAGAAATAAAATTCCAATAAAGTGATGGAGAATGGCACCCAACAAACGTACCATTCAACCCAAAAATGGAATTCGTGTCACGAATATTTCAGCACCCCACACATTTTGTTTATTGAGTAGAAAGTCATGTGGAACTACAGACCAATGGACGTCACTTCTTTGTTATCTCATTGTGGGTTGAAAATGTGGATCTCCAATGACTCAAACCCTATATTTGAGCCCGTCATCAAACAATTCTATGAGTCAGATCTCCATACATCTCAAGACCGCTGTAAGGCCTATATTGATGGAGTGGAAGTCAAAGTCATCCTCCAATTTATCAAGCATAAGATGCGTACATCGGGCTTCAAATAGTTCGAATCCTAAACTCACAAATACCGGCACACGAATATCTCTCGTCTCTAACATTCAAGATGATGGGCCTCAAATACCCCATGGACTCGCGAGACATTCCCCTCTGGGAAACTAGTCTCCCGCTTCGCTTTGCCAATTACATCACATGAGGAATCATCCTCCCTACCAAAAATGTCTCAGTAATCCATTAGAGGAACATGACTTTGCTTTATTTTTTTCTCAACATGGATTCTAAATTAATAATTTCGCACATATACTTCGATGAGATCACATTCGTGGCATATTACCCAATCGGGGCCACTTAGCTTCCATACTCCACTTCATCACCACCCTTTGCCTCAAAGCAGTGTCCATTCCTTGGGGAAACCAATCCCGCATGCCGAAGACTATCAATGCTACATCTATCGATCGTAGCAATAAAAAATCCCATGATGCCTCACCTCCACTCGAGAGAATTCTAGAGGATGTTGAAATGGGGGAGGAAAGTGAAGAAGAGAGAGAGAGAGAGATGGAATCCGAAGAAAGTGAAAAGGAAATAAGTTTCAATGAGGTTCTACAAGAGGATGACGACCAGACGGACTTGGACTTTGAAGGATACTTTGATGAACACACCTAAAACATGACGGTCGTTAATATTCGAATGGATCACATTAAGGCCCACCTTGATGGTTTCATCTCTGAGTATCGAGATGATCGGGTTACCTACCGCTGGTACGTGCAAATGATGATAAGGCTCCGAACCTATATTTACCTCCTAAGCATGGGCACGGGCTCCCAAATGCCACACTAATTCCAGGACCCTTATGCTCATGATTCCGATTCCCCTTAAACTTCCCCCAGACTTTTGTGGACATGTGATTTTCATTATGTAGTTTTTTATTTTCATTGTTGTATCTCTAAATAGAAACTATTTAAAATTCTATATCTGTAAAAAGAAACTACATAAAATTCTATCTCTTATTTAACGCATTTTGTGTTGGAGTTTTATATTGTCCCTTTAGATTTTATGTTTTGCTTGTTTTATATTTCACAATCTTTCTTGTCTTATTTATATTTTAGACCTTTTCATTAAGGACAATTCAAATTTCTACGTTTGGGAGTATAAGCATGTCTTTTGTAAACAAATAAGAATTGGAAAAAGTATATAAAGTGCCCAAAAAAAACACAAAAAATATATAAAAAAAACTCCATAAAATTAGAAAAAGTTCAAAAAAGAAAAAATATTTTTGTAAACAAATAACAATTGGAATTTAAAATCATTAAAAATATCACAAAATTTTTATTTGAATTCTCAATTTGTAAAAATCCATTTCACTAAGCCAAAATTGATCAAAATGAGGAATTGAGCGAGAAGTGACGACTTATACAAATAAGTGTAGAGATTTTAACCCGGTGAGATTTTTTTTCTATCATCGTTTTCCACTAATTAAATAAATTCGAGTTAAAAATAAATCAGAAGTTCGTTTAGTGATAAATTTTTCGTTGATCTCTAAATCATTGTTTGATTAGTTATGGAAGACGAGTGGATATGTTGTTTTGAAAATGCGCCTAAAACGTTCCAGAAGTAAAAATTAATCTCTGCCCCGTATGATAATGTGATTAGTAATTTTGAACATATGAAGTTAGGCCATCGTTTGTTCACCAAAAAATATTAGCAATAAAAATATCCTTTTTAAAATCCAACTTGAGCCCAAAATAGTATCCCTTTTCATTTGTTAACCTAGAAAAGTAAAATTTCCCTGGAGTTGTGAAAATCAAAAAATTCAAAAATTAAGTCAAAATGCTACATGGCATGGGCGAAAAAATAGAGAAATGCTCAAATAAAAATAGAAAAAAATGAGAAAAATAGAAAAAAATGAGAAAAATAGAAAGAAAGTGAAATGAAAAAAAAAATCAGCAAAAGCTTAGATACGTGCCAACAGACATTGACATGAAAATTTTGCAACTTCGGAAATTGTCAAATACTTCCATTATTACACAAAATAACTTTAACCTGAAAGTCCTAACCAAGTCTAAATAATAAAGTAAATCATTGGTGGAGAGCTAAAAATACAAAAAGATAAGAAATAGACGAAATGGTGTGAATAAAGAATGATTTTTCCCATTTTTCAATGATCGTAATCAATTCATGAGATCTAATCACCATAAAAAAATTCATCTTTAAATTTATGTGTGTGAACTCATGGACATTACATTTACTCTTAATTTCACGCACACTAAAAGAAAAAGCGACTATCCGAGTGATTCGTTTATGAGTGCATCCCCTGAGAAATTGAATCAATTTTTTTTTTAAAATAATGTAATTATCTATCGGTGGAGTTTAGAGGATAATTTTTGACTTCGCAGACGCACATTATGAATTGAGATTTATCGAATACAAATTTGTTATGATTCTTTTTATGGAACTTAAATTATATGGTATATAATTATTCAGATATTGTCTTTGAGTCGTACCATGTGGTACAAGATGAATTTAGTGGTTAAATTCACTATAATCCCTCATGAGACACCAATCGTCCTACTAGGATAACCTATGATTTTAACGACTTATTACATACACTAAATGTAATCGTTTGTCCGCAAAAAAGGTATCATATCTGATAGTTGTTTAAAGGTTTTATTAGAACCTAATTATTATTCTTTTACATGTATAGGGACTAGCAACTTCTAAGTTAGGGGGTTTGATTAGGCACAAATATTCCACATATCTCCCCTTCATTTTGGTATGTTGACAACCCCAAACATTTCATTTATCACGAATTTATCTCGTATTTGTATTACTAACATTTTTGGCAAGTGTTTCATGTTTTTTGTATTTCTCATATGTTTTACAAGTAAATTGTGCAATTGGATGGAAGAGAAAAGTCAAAATAGTGAAAGATTTATGAGAAAGGAATGTCAAGGTCAAATTATTAATATTTGTTTGGAACCCAGAGGAGGAGACAAAAAAAATTGAAGATCTCGAGGCCACGAGAATACTGGAAGAAATGGCAGCTAAACCCGAGCTACATTACAGAATTTATGACCTTTTGAAGTTGAAAAGAAATCTAGGGGCAAAACTACAATTATGGTGAAAGGGAAAGCTGAGGGTTCTATTTTGGTGAGGGTTCACTCCCTAAGCTTTCAATTTGTCCTGAGGGTTTGGTCTCGGGCCGAATTTCTTATCTTTTCCTAGATTCTTGCTAAAGTAGTTTGGTCCTAACTTCACCTACTTGGACGAATTTTTGCACATGTGTAGACCTATTCAAAGTCTTATTAACCTAATTCTAGTCTTAGTCATGAATCCTATGAACCACAATTAATCGGAGAACATGAATTTCATTTTTATCGTCAAATTAATTCAAGAATTGTTCTTTTTGTGAATTTCTTCATTTGGTGTAGATTCTTTTCATGCAATTTGATTTTTTCAAGTTCTGTAAAATAATTTCATTTGCTCTCTCTTTTTATTAAATAATGATTTGTTGCCTAATGATGAATGTTATTGTCGATATCAAATCCATGTCTAGCTAAATCATTAGTGAGTTTGGGAATATGAACCCAACCTATGGTTTTCGATCTCAAATATTAAATTCAAAATAATTATGTAATAAAGATTATAGTTTGATAATATAATCGGGACTAATATTTTAGGTCTCTTAACTCCATTATCGAAGGAAATCAGAATGTATGAGAATGCAATATACGTGTTGATAATTTTATCATTTGCATCATCTAAATATGTTGACCAAGTATTGTGCGAATAAACACTCACACATGTTTGGTTCTTCAATTTAGTTTATGCTCTTCTTTTAATTAGTTAAATAATTTTCGAGAATTTTATATTCAATGGAGATAATCTACAGTTTAGGGATTTGACCCGAACTCCTTTAAATAGCCGTTTCTTTAAATAGCCGTTTCTTAGAGAAATATATTTTTTCTCAAAAAACAAAAAAACATGTTTTCTTTCTTTATTGAGTCAAAACCTAGATCTTTGAAGCCAACCCTACTTTCGTCGTCGTCTTAAGACCTATTCCCTAAGTATTCGACCAACACTTACCTAGTTATTACTTGAGCGATCAGATTTCACTTGAGCCATATGTACACACGTAGCACATATATTATGCATTGCATCATGATCTCTTGATTTTCTTTCCATTTTGTCATGTACCACACGCTAAAGAAGTGGGTTTTCTTAAAGATGGTAAGCCCTTGACTTGGTCTTTACTCACAAGGTGATCGAGATCCCTATAGTTCACATGACGTATTCTTTGGTACTAAAGGTCTACAGAGGTACCCTAGCACTATTGTAGACAAATGAGGATTTTAAAAAGATACTATTTCCGTAAACAAATTCACAGTGTTAGAAAATACTCGTTTGTCATTTGAAAACATTTCAATACATAATTATGCAAATTATGAGTTTAACAAATTAGTTTACTTAACCATCCTTTTCCCACTTAAATTTTACCCTTATCCTTAACTTGTGGACATCAATGGATTTACAAATTTACTTGTCCATTTTACCCTTACCAAACATTTATTACATTCATTCAAGTTGGGTTGTATCAATACGTTTCACAACACAACTCATTTCTTGACATGTTCCTTAGTTCTTTTATATTTTATTAGAATCTTCCTTTTTACCGCATACTTACACGGGCTCGACACCGACGTCTATGTGCACCATATGCTCCGGCCAGTGATTTAGGACTTTTCACCCAAGGTCTCTGGGCCCTTCTCAATTTACCTCAGTGTCATCCAATTTCATTTATGTGTGTTAACATTTAACAAATGTCCGGTCCTTACTTTTACCTAGACAAAGCCAAAACTCATACTTAACCGTCCGTTTTTCCGTTAACACACGAAAAATTATTTATTTTCTTCTTCAAATCCCTTACATACACACATGTGGGTCATACTAAAATCATTCATGCTTGTAGGACTTAAATTCATTTTCACACAAATTAGTGTAAATACCTTCTCTAACATTTTTATTCCATAAAATTGTTCCACTTTAATAAATTACTAATTTATCCCTTTACTTTCCAAACTCACCATTTAGTTCCTTAACAAGTGTTAGATCCCTAAATGGTTATTAAGTCTCCATCTTAACATTTGAAACACTTTAGCCATTTTTAACACTTGTTTTAATATCAAATTTTTTTCCAATTTTCACACTTGTCACTTTAACCCCTTTAACACTTAAATAAAACCCTTTACATTTAAGCTCCCAAATTTTCTTTTGTCTTACGGCATCCTTAAACCCAACAAGACTTTATTTAAACTTGTCCATATATTCAGCTACAACATATTATAAGTTTATATGCATAAGAAAGTGCAGTTTAAATCCTTATATTGTGTTAAATGGTTTAGACTTACATTTAATTCTAAAAATATGGAAATACTTATTTCGTAATTATTTGACAAGACTAATGTCATTCCATATTGTTATTGCATAAAATATCAAATACTTTCTTTTGCTAGGAATACACTAAATTAACATTTCTCACATTTTTATATCATAAAAATGTTCATTATTTCATTTTCATCAAATCACACTAAGATAGCACTTTCTTACATTTTTATTCCATAAAAATATTTATTATTTCTTTTTGCTAGAAATAAACCAAAATGACATTTTCTTACATTTTTATTCCATAAAAATGTTTATTTTTTATTTTTACTAGAAATACACCAAAATGACATTTTCTTACATTTTTATTGCATAAAATGATTATTATTTCTTTTGCACTAGAAATACACAAAATTAACATTTTTTCACATTTTTATTCCATAAAAATGTATATTTTTCAGATTTACTAGAAAAGCACACAAAAAATATTTTATTTCTAGATTTACTAGAAAATCACACAAATAATATTTCTTAGATTTTTATTTTCCATAAAAATGCCTACTTTTAGTCCATTAAGAAAATACCCTAAAATAATATTTTCATAATACTCCTACTCCTAACACTCAACCATAGCAAGACTACAAATATATGACAATTAAGGCTTAAATATAAGAAGTAGGTTATCCCACCTTAAAGATGGTCTAAAGATGATGGTGGTGGTGATGAAGATGGGTGACTCCCCCACCTTCAAAGATGGCCCTAAGGGGAGTCAGAAAACCTCCGCCATAGAAGCTCCAACAGTTACAAAAATATCCAGCAATTCACTGTCATTCTTTAAGATCAACCCCATAATAAAAACCTTCTCCAAAACTCCAATAACATATCTCATATTTTCGCAGCTCTTACTCATAAATGGTGTCTTGTGGGTTTATTATCAGGCTGGAGTGTGGTTACCACAACTAAGAAAATGGCGAACATAAGGGATTGTGAGAAATGGCGAACATATGGGTTGGAGTGTGTGTTCATAAGGGATTATGGGAAATGATAATGCCACGATTTTTTACCACCAATTCCTGTCTCTTATACCCAATAACACACTTTATATAGATTTAATAGGAAAGATTCCTATCCCAAAACTATACCATATCAGGTGTTGGAACCTCCACCAGTCGACAACACACATAATCTACTGTGGTGATGATTCACAACTCCTCTTTCTCTCTCTGATGTTTGTTTACCAACCCATAGTTCTAATTATATGTGAGGAATTTCATCCTTACATATATAAGTTCAACACCAATGAACCGAAGGCTGATAGAACATTGGCACACATGACTATCCTCGGACGTCGATTAAGTAACATGATTGTCGTTAAATCGAAATACTCTCCTCTCTTGAGCGACATTGATGGTCGTTTAAAGTACCCAGTTTATCTTTTCTTAGTTTGACCCAATTGGTTTCTTGATTTAAAGATGATATCTATATAATTTAATTACTTACTAACCCCATACTTTTATATGAAATCCAAATCCAATAATTTTCTTCACTACAATTTATTTCTCCTCGTGCTAAATCCATATACATAATTTAGTTAATTTAATGGGGAAGAATATTACAAACTTCACCCGTTAGGGCATTTCGTCCTCAAAATTATTGGTTTATCACAATTTACACCGCATTTATTAATTACCAATTTTTAGTTCTACGCCCTTCAACACTATGGTCCAAACCCAAGGATTTCACTTTAATCAATCACCATTGCTAATCCAATCACGACATCCCTAAGGTCTTGTTGAAAAATCTCAAGCATGCCTAACATTTCTATCTAAACAAAACCTCGAGTTGATTGATACTAATCAAATATTGCAATATCACTAATGAATTTATCCACATGGATCATTTTTACTTTAGGATTCACAACCTACGTTTCCTCGATCAATTTTGGATCATGACTAGCCTAGGATGATGCAATTTCAACGCTCCTTGATACGCACATCCAATATAACCACCTTATTACATAGGCCTACCCGACCGATATCTCTCATGAGATACTTATGATAACCTACAGTCATTCCAGGCATCATACCACCAATATACACGAGCGATCACATTCCCAATCCGTACAACCCTTAATATGGCGCATCATTGACTTCATATAATGTTCTATGAATTTTCAACATTGCGAACATCCTCATGTCAGAATCTCAGAATGCACAACCAATTCGTAACTAGTTATATCGACTAACTAACAAATAGGTTAACCTAAAAGAATCAACTAACATATGCAACTATATGCAACAATGAGAGACCACACGTACGTACAACTAGTTTTAGAATAAAGGTCCATCCAAAGAAAGTGGACTCATATACTGAGACGCATCAGCGCTAATCGGCATAGTCCACATCACTACTGAGCTTATGCAGTGCCACACTCGAATCAAACTGATCAACAACCTCCCATTACCGGGATGACGAAGACACAATAATGCTACAATTAAATAATTATCACGCCGAAAGGAAACAATAAAATTCTAACTATGAATCGAACCACACGGAGTACGAAACCATGATGTAGAGTTGAGTTATAAAAATCCTTACGGACACCTACTAAGCACCATAGCCTTGATATACACCCTATCTTGGCAAGCTAACCTTGATGAGTTCTACTCAAGGATCGTTCATCCATGCTGGGCGAACAAAACACAAACAAGTTTCCTTCGAGAAATTGAAATGCTAGGCTTCCCTCCCTATGACTAGTTCTACCTATCCGTTACTTGGTAATCATAACTATCCTAAAGCATAACAGAGTTACTTATCTTGAAACCTATCATTAGTTACCGACCCACCACAAATAGGCCTCCCAAATTTCAACACGCTATAGCTAACCTTAGTTTTTGAGTTCACTCTCATCAGGTGCACATAGCGCTCACACAGTTTCATACATTCAATTCATTAACAATAGCTACCACTCTTATAACCGTCTACATGATACCGAACCATAATGACCCTAATGTCTTTTCATCGTTCAAACATCACTCATACCTAAAAATTTCTTTTAATAGAGTCATTTCTAATCGTATATGTAACACACTTAGGTTCTATATTTATTTTTAACACTTCACCCCGTGTGTTATTTTTAAAATCTACAATGAACCTCAACATGTTCTAAGTCTCATAGGTGTACCACCTAGCATTGGTCAACCCATTTTCAAAATTATCCTCTAAAATCACATCATGGCACATATCTATAAACAAAAATGATAGTGACTACTCCAAGTCTTTGCTATAAATTTACATGATCTAATCGTACTACAATCATCAATAGTCTACCATAACTTGTGTAAACCTAAATACGACAATCACACTCCCAACATCTCATGGGAGACGGAACCAAAATTAATTATCTCTTTAAACAACTTACACATCTACTATCAGAAACCACTAGTCATACCATGACGTATGCTACACATCATTGAGTCTATCTCTATGAAATGGACATCACTACATAAACCTCAATCACTAGATCTTAAGGTTTTATCAATATTGATTTTACACAATTATCCAAATTATTAAGCTAAGGTCAATCCCATCAAACCAACTTAGTACTTATGTCCAAAGAGCATTTAACACGACTCACATCTGCACCAAGAATGCCATTATGTAGTTACATTTACTATACCACATCATCATTTACAAGGAGTGTTCATCCATTATAGCTGAATTTCCTTACAATGTAGACCTCATACTACGTGTTAATACACTACATTAACACAACTATATATATTTTTGGTAGGATATGGGACATAGAGGATTGCCTATGAACACTAAGGCCCATGCCTATGAACGTCACGAAGGATCCTATTTCTTAATGCTGAACTAAAATCACCAAACTGTAACTCAACACCACCTCGGCTTTGATAGGACATAAGACGTAGGGTATTGCTCTAGTGGGGGCCCACTCTAACAACGCTGCATGAGGTCCTAGTCTAAGTCATCACAACTTAATTACTCAATAAAAAGTCACCAATATTATCTAGGTTCGCTCCTAGGTTACCCCGGTCATTAATATTGTCTAAATACTCACTATAGTCTAGCTACATGAATGGGGACATGCCAAACTCAAGACCGAAATTAAGGAACCTAACATTTTCTCTACACATAGCTAACACACGTAAATGCATTTATCAGCAAACAACCACTGTGATGTTCACTGATAAGGATAACATCCTTTCAACTAAGACAAACTTATCCTCTGGCGTTGGCCCACATCTATCTATATGCTCATCGACGTTACCATCAATCGCGTTATTACCCGAAGGATCGAAATTACCTAATTATCACATCAATATTGTCTTCTCATATGTGTCACACATAAGGATACGTAAAATTTAAATCACGGTTTCCTTTTACATAATTGCGACACCCTAACAATCAACCCCTACCGTTGATTATTCACAATTTCATGCCACTTGCCCAACTGATATTTTGAATTCTATTAATATTTCCAATGAATATACATCATCAGGGTTGAAACTACACATCATGTCCCCACTTACTAGCTTCCATGGACACCCATAAATTATTTACACACTTAATAAAGAATGGAAAAGCGATGTTTAATAATTAACTTAATCGTATGGAACTTGTCACTAACCTACTTATTGTGATAGCCTCTTTAACCTTACCTTCGAGGACATGCACCATAACCGTCACCAAACTAGCATGACTATCCCAAACCAGCACTGACATCGAAAGATCTAATACTGACCTCACCACATCACACCTGAAAGAAATGTTGAACATAGATCTCTAATATCGTTTGTAACGCCCCGACCCAGATTTATGGGTCACACATGGTCAACCTAGTCCGAATAGATTTGTTAGGTGCGAGGTGAAATGAAAAAACCTATATCATGTTGCTAGTATAGTTTTATTTTAATTAACATTTCACTCGTTTAGCTTGCGGTTCCAATTTCAAAATAAACCACATGGGGAGCACCCCGAGTTCAAGTAAACAGAGGTACTAACGTAAATAAATAAAGTACACTTACATGTATAATGCCCTCAAAATACAAACCCGCACCCAGCCTGTCGTAACAAAGCGAGGGTGTGAGCCTATGCTTAGTGGGAATATACAAGAATTATAAAAATGAATGTCAACAAAGAATACTCACATGCTACAATCACATGCATGCGAAAATATATTTGTATCTACATACATATAGATATACCTTTGAAAAATATATAATAAAAGGCATTAACGGTTTCAATTCTGAAAACTTTATTGTTCCAGATTAATTTACCTTAATCTTGTAAAGACGTCCCTTATTCCTACTTACATATCTTGCATTGTTTAACACACTTGGTTCAACACTTAACACCACTACAAAAAAATTAATCCAACACTTTCCCATACAATAATCACCCCTTTTGTTTCATCAAAATATACTTTAGTATTTTTATTGAAAAGTACCATTTCAACGCACATATTCACCGTGTTAGAAAATACTTATTTGTTGTTTGAAAACTTTTCAATACAAACTTATACAAATATGGGTTTAACAACTTAGGTTACTTAACCACCCATTTGCCCACTTAAATTTTACACTTATCCTTAACCTATGGATATCAATATATTTAAACATTTACTTGTCCATTTTACCCTTATCGGGAATTTATTACATTCATTCAAGTTGGGTTGTATTAACACGTTTCACCGCAAAACCCATTTCTTGACATGTTCCTTATTCATTTTATATTTTGCTCGAAATCTTTCTTTTTACCGCATACTTACACGAGCTCCACACCGACGGCTATTCAAACCATATGCTTTGGCCAGTGATTTAGGGCTTCTCACCCAAGGGCTCCGGACCTTTCTTCATTTATTACGGTATCATCTGAGTTCCATTTATGTGTTTTAACATTTTAAAAATGTCCACATTATTCCACTTCCTTACTTGTACTTGGCCGATGCTAAAACTCGGACTTAACCGTCCATTTTTCCATTAACACTTGAAAAATTATTTCTTTTCTTCTTTAACTCCCTTACCCACACATACGTGATTCTAAATAAAATCATTCACACTTTTAGGACTAAAATTCATTTTCACACAAATTTGTGTAAATACCTTCTCTAACATTTTTATTCAAAAAAAATGTTCCACTTTAATCAAATTACCAATTCACCCCTTTACGTACAAACTCATTATTTAGTTCCTTATCAAGTGTTATTTCTAAAAATGGTTATTAAGTCTCCATCTTAACATTTAACACACTTTAGCCATTTTTAACACTTGTTTTAGTATCATTTTTGCCCAATTTTCACACTTGTCACTTAAAACCCTTTGACACTTAAATAACACCCTTTACATTTTAGCTCCCAAATTTTCGTTTGTCTTACGTCATGCTTAAACCCGACAAGACTTTCTTTAAACTTGGCCATATATTTATCTACAAAATTTTACAAGTTTATATGCATAAGAAAGTGGACTTTAAATCCTAAAATCCTATTAAATGATTTAGACATGCATTTCATTCTAGAAACTAGGAAATACTTATTTCGTAATTATTTGACAAGACTAATTGATATGCCCAAGAGTAACCTCGACTCATAGACACCAACCTCGGCCGAGATGATGGCCGAGACATTGATCGACCCTATGTAGGCCATGAGCCCATGATATCATCCCTTGTCCAGACCAACCTCGGCCCCAGCCGACACAACCACATACACTTCAATGGACACTACGCGCATCGCAGGCATCAACAACATCCTCATGTACCTGGGTATAACAACCTCGGCCAAGAGTAGGCAGAGGTGACAAGGATCCCTGATAACCTTCAACATGGAACCAGCCCTACCTCGGCTTGGGCCGAGGTGACAAGAAGCATTAGTAATCATCAGCATATCCAACCTCGGCTCGGGCCGACCCCAGTATATGTCTCGGTTGAGATCAGGCCGAGACTCCTTATGACACATCTAGAATTGAACGGACATCAAGCCTTTACATCTCGGCCTCTCCCAGGCCAAGGTCATTCACTAAATATGACTGCCGAGCATCTGTTGACTTTGGGATAAGGACACCTGGGCACAAATCAATTGTAACAAGATTATTCTCCACATGTGGTAGAATATTTCATCATCATTACTTACATGTGATAGTGACAGATGACACTCACACATTGGTGAGGATACCACACACATGCTTATTGCATGCATGGGGGGTACATTACACCCCCTTGGAGCTATATATAGGGGTCATACCCTACCTTTCAAAGGGATCCTAGCTATCCAACCCTAGCCAAAACTCTGTCTAAATATACAGTAGAGAGAGAAAGCTTGAGAGAATTGTATCCATGGCCATTAGTGCCTTCATTCAGTGATATTACTCACACACTCACAGTGGACGTAGGCTAGATTGGCTGAACCACTTAAATTCCAGTGTTGATTCCTCATACCCTCATCTCCTTCTCTTATCTCTTTATATAGCTGTGTTGCCATTGTTGCCATTGTTATTCATATATTTAGGTTGGAAACACCTTATCTGGTGGTGCTGGTTCTTAGCATCATCATTTTGGCGCCGTCTGTGGGAACGAGAAGCTATCTCTTCCTCTCTTTCTGCTTAGCCTCATCGGAGACTCTGGTGGTGAACCAGGAACCACCCCTTGTGTGGAGCTGTTTCACCATTGAAAGAGGTCCTTTAAGGTATTAAGATCACTTACTGCTCAAGCTCTTTATTGTTAACACATGGCACCAGAATTACCACCACCTCTTCCGCCACCCGGTGGTGGAGGGGCCAGTTCCAGTCAGGCTCCACCTCAGTCCGAAATGGCGGAGGTAGCAGCACCCTTGAAATCTTTAGCTGCAACACAACAAGCCATGAAGGAGCAATTTGCCCAGCTCAACCAAACCATGATGATGAGGCCACCTGAAGTCTCACCGGACATGATCACTCCGGCGTCAGTTTAGCCTCTTCCAGGCACCAGGGGACCACCCCAGGTGCCCATAAAGGACCAACCTGCACCCCAGCAAAGGAGGGACGTTGCTGACCCTAGGCGCTTGCACCTGGGGAGGCAGGGAAACCCTTGTCCAGAGGACAGGTATGATGACCTAGAAGCTGAAGAAGCCCAGAAGACTGCTGGGAGCCGTATGAGGTGTCAGACAACACTGTAAGACCTCTTAGGCAGAGTCACGGGTGTGTAGGCCGAAGAAGAGAAGAGGCCCAACAAATAGGGTCGGCCTTTGAAAGGTTGAGTAGAGGGTCAGCCTTCGAGAGGCTGGGTCGAGTTAATGACCTAAGACAGAGGCTATCGAGGTCAAGGAGCGCGATAGGCTCCTAAAGAGGGGATAGGCAGGCTCGGCCAGACCAAGGCCGACCCTATGAAGGAAGAGCCAGGGAACAGGAAGAGGTCAACAGTCAACGCGTTGTGGCTGGGGAACTCTCTATCCATCGCAGGGAGGTGGCAGGAGATAACCTCGGCCAAGTTGATGATAGAAGACCCTGGAATGATTCTATCTAATGCCTTGAAGAGAAGATTGGGGACCTCATTAAAAGCAGGGACCCATTACAAAGGGGTTACTCCGAGGGCGGGCTCCCCATTTGTGGCTAGGATAGTGGGGTTCCCAACCCCAGCCAAGTTCAAGCCTCCTACAGTGACTCCTAAGTATGATGGAAGCACTAACCCAGTGCACCATATCGAGATGTATCAATATGTGATAGATATTTACTCGATACCCGATGAGATGAAGTGTAGGGCCTTCTCGGGGACATTGACAGGGGCAGCTCATAGTTGGTTTACCTCCCTTCCGAAGAAATCAATTGAGAACTTCAAAGTCCTGGATGAGCAGTCATCCACAACTTCTGCTTTTGGGTAAGACCTCAAAAGAAGACTACCCACTTGTTGTACGTCAAACAGGCCAAGGGTTAAAGCCTAAGAGACTACATAGCAAGATTCAACAAAGAGAAGTTAGAGGTGGAAGACTATGAAGAGAGAATAGCCATAACCGCCCTTATAGGAGGCCTCCAGAAGGGAAAGCTATTATGGAAATTGGCGGAAGACCCCCCAGGTCTATGGCAGAGCTGCTGGCAACTGCAGGGAAAGTGATGAATGCAGAAGAAGCAATGGACTCCAAATATGAGGAGGAGAACCGCAGTAACGCTGGGAGGTACCAAAGCAAGAAAGAAGTGAAGAAGAGGTCAGGTGATGACAAATTCGCTCATTACACTCCTCTGACTGTGAGCTGTGAACACATCCTTAACGAGATTAAGACTGACCGGACTCTGAGGTGGCCAGAGAAGTTGAAGGCCCCTCCACATAAGAGTAAAAAAAACCTCTAGTGTGATTTCCATCAGGATTACGGCCATGTCACAGATAGATGCTTCGCTTTAAAGGATGAGATTGAGAAGATGCTGAAATCTGGGAAGCTGAGAAAGTATGTGGATGGCAAGGCCCCAAAGGGTGGAAGAGAAGACCCTAAGAAGAGAAGAGATGACAGGTGCCGTGGCGATGTCCCGGCTAGAAGGCATGATGATCCAGAAGGTGACGATAGAGATGACCCGGACCTCCCGCCAAAGGATGACAATACCCCAGTGAAGAGGGTCGGAATGATCTCCTTTGGTGTTAGCACAATATGTGGGGGATTTGCGGGAGGTGGCTCTGAGGTAGCCGATAGGAAGGCTCATGTAGCAGAGGCCAGATTAGTGGCCAAGCCTGATGTTGTGAATCTAACGTCTTCCGACGCCGTGCAGAAGAGGAAGAAGGTGGACATGGACACCCTCATAGTGGGGTTCTCTAGACTCGGCTTCAAGGGAATCTTAGCCCCCCATGATGACCCTTTAGTCATAACAACAAGGGTGCATGGGTGCGATGTAAGGAGAAT
This sequence comes from Sambucus nigra, assembly GCA_949130495.1. Lineage (NCBI taxonomy): Eukaryota > Viridiplantae > Streptophyta > Magnoliopsida > Dipsacales > Adoxaceae > Sambucus > Sambucus nigra. The sequence goes on along the minus strand of OX422207.1, from coordinate 341,025,873 downwards.
CCCCATAGGTGGTGGAAGCTCAGCAGATGTGATGTTATGGCCTTGTTTCAAGAGTCTGGGTCTTAGCAGGGCAAGGCTGGTGCCCTACCATCACCCGTTGATAGGCTTCAGTGGTGAGAAGGTGCACCCATTGGGCATGTATGAAATGGATATGTGGATGGGGGATGAATGGCCTAAGAGGCGGACTAAGAAGACCAACTTTTTTTATTATGGACGAAAATGTCTTCTCGGCCTACAACCTCATTATTGTAAGAGTGGCCCTCAAAGAGTTTGAAGCCGTGCCGTCGACGGTCCATCAGATGCTAAATTCCCGACTCCTTATGGAGTAGGGGGAGTGTAAGGGGACCAGACCACGGCGCGGGAGTGTTACTTCAACTCAGTCGAAGAGAGAGAGGCCCATAAGAGAGAAACCACCACTTACAACATTGACACTCTTGACCCGAGAGATGAAACAAAATTGAAGAAGGGCGAGGCCGCGGAAGAGGTAGAATCCATCGTCCTCAATGAGGACGAGCCAGAAAAAACCTTCCAGGTTGGCAAGGCCCTAGAGACAAGGATCAAGGAAGAGCTGATAAACTTCCTCAGGAGGAGGCAGAGTGTCTTCGCATGGAGTCACGCAGACATGCCTGGTATCGACCCTGAGATCATGACCCATAAGCTCAACGTGGACAGAGATGCCAGGCCTATCAAGCAGAGGCGAAGAGTCTACTCCAAGGAGAAGTATGAGGTCATCCGGGAAGAGGTGAAAAAGTTGGAAGAGGCCGAGTTCATAAGAGAGGTTACCTATCCGGAGTGGCTCTCAAATGCAGTAATTGTGCCTAAGGCCAATGGAAAGTGGCGAATGTGTGTAGATTTCATAGACCTAAACAAGTCTTGCCCGAAGGACAGCTATCCCTTACCTAGGATAGACCAGATGGTGGATGCAACGGAAGGGCACGAGCTCATGAGTTTCATGGATGCTTATTCAGGTTATAACCAAATCTTCATGGAAGCCGAAGACTCTGAGAAGACAACCTTCATTACTGACAAGGGGACGTACTGTTACAAGGTGATGCCCTTTGGTCTGAAAAATGCGGGGGCAACGTATCAACGTCTTATCAATAAGATGTTCGAGGAGTAGATAGGTAAGACCATGGAGGTGTATGTGGACGATATGATAACGAAGAGCCTGAAAGCGTGTACTCACGTAGCAGACCTTGAGAAGACCTTTGATGTCATAGACTCGTATAGAATGAAGCTCAACCCAGCGAAGTGTGTCTTTGGGGTAGGACCCGGGAAGTTCCAGGGGTTTATCATTAATCAGAGGGGGATTGAGGCAAACCCTGAGAAGATCAAGGCCTTGCTCGACATGAAGACTCCTAGGAGTATCAAGGATGTCTAGAGACTCACTGGAAGAGTGGAGGCCCTTAACATGTTTATTTCTAGGGCAACGGATAAGTGTCTTCCATTATTTAAAATTCTAAGAAAGGCCTTCCAATAGGACGAAGAGTGTGAAAAAGCCTTTGATCAACTCAAGTCCTAGTTGGGGTCTCCCTTGTTGCTGTCTCGACCCATCGCGGGGGAAAGGTTATTTGTGTATCTGGCAGTCTCTGAGTCAGCCATTAGCGCGGCCATCATACGGGAAAAGGATGGTATCTAGAGGCCTGTGTACTTCAACAGTAAGGCCCTTCAAGGGTCTGAACAAAACTATCCCCGGATGGAGAAGTTGGCTTATTCCCTGATACATGCCTCAAGGAAGATGAAGCCTTACTTCCAAGCTCATTCCATGATAGTCCTCACTGATTCCCCACTAAGGCAGGTTCTGCACAAGCCTGACAAGTCCAGAAGATTGATGACCTGGGTCATCGAGCTAGGAGAATATGATCTTACCTACCAACCTAGGACAGCCATCAAGGGGCAGGCCCTCGTAGACTTCGTCGCAGAGTTCACTTGGGAAGAGGCCGATAGAGGTTTAGAAGATGCTGAGACAGAGAAAGGTTCAGATGACTGTGAATAGACGAACCATAGTGTCTTCCGAGATTCAGAAGAGACTGCACCAAACGTCTTTCGAGGCCGATAAAAGGTTATCTCAGGCAAACCCCGGAGCAGAGTGGAATATACCGAAGAGGATCGATACTTCTTCAAGAAGGGGGTTATGAAAGAAGGGGTCTTCTCATCAGATGCAGACGTATGGAGCCTCTTCGTTGATGGCTCTTCCTGTGACAGTGGAAGTAGAGTGGGGCTAATACTCTCAGCTCCAGATGGCGCCAACATTGAGTACGCCTTGAGATTCAACTTCTAGGCCTCCAACAACGAGTCTGAGTATGAGGCCATGATAGTAGGTCTCTTATTGGCAACAACTCTTCGAGTGAAGAGACTCCTACTCCATAGCGAATCAAGGTTGGTTATCAATCAAGTGTTGGGAGCATATGAGGCCAAAGACGAAAGGATGGCCAAATACCTAAAGAAGTTAAGAGGGTTTCTAGAGTATTTTGAAGAAGCAAAGCTGAAGAGAGTTCCTCGGCTAAGCAACAACCATGCTGATGCATTAGCAAGGCTGGCCTCAGCAATGAAGACAGATTTGGGAAGTGTAATACCCCGTACTTTTGTCTATATTTATTTTTGGGATTAATTAATTAAATGAGTATTAATTGGAAATTAATCCGGGTTATAAATACTAATGAGATGCGAATTGGTATTTGATTATGTGCATATATGATTATATATGAACTTGGTATTATAAAATTTGTCGTGGGATTTATGTACGGCATTTTAGAAATTTTATTGAGACGTGTGGGACCGCCGCGTCACGGTATAATATTTTGTTAATAAAAGTGAATTTAAAATCTATAATCCATATGGTTGTTTTGAGTGCGCCAACGCGTCCGGAAGGGTCGAGATAGTCAGAAAACACTAGCCGGGGGTATAGTTTGGGTCCCGGGGTATTTTTAGGCCATACCGGCAACTTAAAGGTTATTTTGGTAATTTTACATTTTAAGGAATTAAAAGTGACGAAAATTAGAGATGTAAATCTGATGTGGATATTGACCCACTAAGCCCATAACCAACCCATATTAACCCTTTAAGCTACGGAGGCTAACATTAGGTTTACAATCTTCCCCAAATCAAACCCTAGCCACCTTGAGCCACCATTGGAGAAGGAACTTAGAGAGAGAGGAAACTCTGCAGAATCTTCGCCAAACCTACACCAAATCAGAAATCAAACCAAGGCAAGTGGTTTAATTATGTTTAATTTCAGCAAATGTTCCTTCCATGTTAGAAAATTCGGATTTATGGTTTGTTCTTGATAAATATGAAAACCCATGTAGTTTAGATCATAGAACTTGAGAAATTATGAAGAGAATTGCATGTAGAATAGTTTGGAGACAATTAATCTGATGTTAATACATGATTGGGTGAAAGAAAAAAGAATTAAATTCTGGAATTTGATGTTGATATATATCTAGGGTTCATGTTCTTGATGATATTGGGGAAAAGTATAAAATCTTGGGATTTAATGATGTTTAGGATGCCTTATTACCTTAAAATACGTTAGTTTATGACATAAGCATGTTTTAGTATGATTAGAGGACTTAAATCATTGTTAGAACGAACTTTGGAGACGGATTGAAGTGATAAAAATGGTGAAAAACGAGATGGGAAAATTCTGGGCCGAAGCTGGAAGCTCGTTAGAAGCAGCCCCCAGGTCGTTCGAACGAACTCGTTCGAACGAGCTTCTAACGAGTTGACCAGTCGTTACTAACGAGTAGTGATCTTGTTCGATGGCAGCATTGCCACCCATTCCAGCAGTCCCAGCTCAGTAGGGGCAGCTACAGTATGGACGTGTCTACAACGTTCACCAGTCTGCAGTTCCACAGGCACCGCCCGCGATCGAGGGTACGTTTCCTATCCATGGAACTATGGGTCGGGTGTTATTTGATACGGGTGCTACACACTATTTTATAGCTACACACTTCGCGAAAGCTTTAGGATTTTTAGCTACGGCAGAGAGCACAGTGACATGTGTCGACTCACCAATAGGGAGTGGGAGTAGAGGTTGGTGGTTTGGTATTGCCTGCAGACATGTTAGTGTTAGACATGCATGTTCACGATGTGATCATCGGTATGGATTGGCTCGTAGCATATAGGGCCATGATTGATTGCTTCAGTGGGAGCATTGTTTTTGCCATTTTGGGGCAAGAGATGTTTATAGTGGCGATGCCTCGCCCAGAGGGAGGATCGATCGCTCATCTGTATTACATTGAGGAGGATACCTCTAAGGAGGTTGTGATTCCTTTGGATTCGATCCCGGTTGTCAGGGAGTATTCAGATGTGTTTCAGGAGATACCAGGCTTACCACCCAGTCGAGAGATAGACTTCGTTATATATTTGCTACCGGGTACGAGACCTATAGCACGTGCACCGTACCGTATGGCTCCAGCTGAGATGCGAGAGTTACGGGATCAGATAGAGCAGCTGTTAGGGCAGGGCTTTATTCGCAGGAGTACCTCACCTTGGGGCGCTCCGGTTTTGTTTGTGAATAAGAGGGATGGTTCACTGAGGTTGTGTGTGGACTACCGAGAGTTGAATAAGGTCACGATACGGAATAAGTATCCGTTGCCTCGAATCGATGACTTATTCGACCAGTTGAGAGGAGCCTCTTTCTTCTCGAAGATTGACTTGAGATCGGGATACCATCAGTTGCATATCAGGGAGGAGGATGTCTCGAAGACTGCGTTCTTGTCGAGATATGGATCTTACGAATTTCGGGTTATGCCTTTCGGCTTGACCAACGCTCCAGCAGTGTTTATGGACTTGATGAACAGAGTGTTCAGGGATTTCCTAGACCAGTTTGTCATTGTCTTCATTGATGATATTCTGGTTTACTCTCAGACAGAGGAGGAGAACGTCGAGCATTTGAGGCAGGTTTTGCAGACACTTCGTCAGAACGAGTTGTATGCAAAATACGAGAAGTGCGGGTTTTGGTTGAAGGAAGTCCAGTTCTTGGGTCACATTATTTCCGACCAGGGAATATCAGTTGATCCGTGGAAGGTGTCAGCGGTGAGGGAGTGGGGACAGCCCACGAAACCAACGGAGATTCGTAGTTTCTTGGGTCTAGCAGGATACTACAGGAGATTTATTCAGGGTTTCTCGGAGATAGCAGGTCCTTTGACACATCTTACTCGTAAGGGTGTGCCATATATCTGGAGTGATGCCTGTCAGTTGGCATTCGATGAGTTGAAGGAAAAATTGACCTCAGCACCTGTGTTAGCATTGCTGAGACCGGGAGTTGAGTATTTGGTTTACACCGATGCGTCTTTGCAAGGACTGGGAGGTGTATTGCAGCAGGAGAGACAGGCCATAGCTTATGCTTCCAGTAAGCTTAAGCCTCATGAGAAGAATTACCCCACGCATGATTTGGAGTTGGCGGCAGTGGTATTTGCCCTACGGATTTGGAGGCACTATCTTTTGGGAGAGAAGTTTCAGCTGTTCACGGACCACAAGTCACTACAGTATCTGTTCATGCAGAAGGAATTGAATATGCGGCAGCGTAGGTGGCTTGAATTTGTGAAGGACTACCAGTTCGACATCCAGTACCACCCGGGTAAGGCTAACGTGGTAGCAGACGCGTTGAGCCGCAGACCAGCAGATGAGGTGGCAGAGGTGTGGAAAGCTAAGTGGAAGGAATTGGGACACCAGGATGCAGTGGCCGATCTTTCATGTCTGTGATGATCGTTACCCCACAGATTGTCACGAAGGTAGTACGGGCACAGGCTAATGACTCGTTCTGTCAGGAGCAGATAGTTCGATTGCTAGCAGAGGGATCCGAATCCTATACCGTTAGCTCAGATGGGGGATTATGCTTCAATGGGAGATTGATAGTTCCGGAAGGAGAGGAATTACGACACGATGTTATGGCAGAGTCGTACGGCTCACGGTTCGCAGTACATCCCGGAGGGGACAAAATGTACCAAGACATGAGACGGCAATATTGGTGGAGCGGTATGAAGAAAGATATCGCTGAGTTTGTCTCGAAATGCGCCACTTGTCAGCTTGTAAAAGTGGATCATCAGAGACCAGCAGGATTGTTACAGCCGTTGGAGGTCCCGGTGTGGATGTGGGAGAGCATATCCATGGACTTTATCACCGGGTTGCCTACATCGCAGAGGGGCCACGACTCCGTTTGGGTAATTGTGGACAGGTTGTCCAAGGTCGCTCACTTTTTACCCGTTAGGACTGATTACACTACGGGACAGTATGCCAAGCTCTTCATTTCAGAGATTGTGAGACTTCACGGTGTGCCCCTGAATATCGTGTCTGACAGAGACAAGATATTTGTTTCGCGGTTTTGGGAGAGTTTCCAGGAGGCCATGGGCACAGAATTGCGGTTGAGTACGGCTTATCATCCGCAGACTGATGGGCAGACAGAGCGCACCAATCAGATGTTGGAGGACATGCTACGCATGTGCATTATTGACTTCGGAGGTGGATGGGAGCAGTACCTTCCACTGGTGGAGTTTGCTTACAACAACTCCTATCAGTTCACGATTGGCATGGCTCCGTTTGAGGCATTGTACGGTAGGCCTTGTCGTTCCCCAGCATGTTGGTTGGAGGTGGGGGACAACAAACTACTTGGGCCAGAAGTGATTCAGGATACTTCGGCAAGGATTGAGTTGATTCGGAGTCGCATTCGGGTAGCTCAAGACAGGCAGAAGAGTTATGCTGATGCGAAGAGGTTTTTCAGTGAGTTCCAAGTGGGGGACCAGGTTTTTCTCAGGGTTTCTCCGATGAAGGGGATTATGCGATTCGGGAAGAAGGGGAAGTTGGCACCGAGGTATGTGGGACCGTTTCCTATTATTGAGCGGATCGGACCCGTTGCGTATAGACTTGGACTACCGGAGCACTTGCATCGGATTCACGACTTGTTCCATATTTCCTCGCTGAGGAAATACCTTAGAGATAATTTGGCTCATTCTCACATTGCTGTGGAGGACATCGATCTCCAGCCGGATAGCTCCTACGAGGAGGGGCCAATAGCTATTTTGGACCGAAGCGAGAGGAAACTGCGGTCAAAGATAGTCCCGTTAGTACGTGTTCAGTGGCGACATCACAATGTCGAGGAGTCCACATGGGAGCGCGAGGATGATATGCGCGAACGTTATCCAGAGCTGTTTTTAGCAGGTACTTTCTAGTTTCGAATTTCGGGACGAAATTCAGTTATTAGGGGGGAAGTATGTAATACCCCGTACTTTTGTCTATATTTATTTTTGGGATTAATTAATTAAATGAGTATTAATTGGAAATTAATCCGGGTTATAAATACTAATGAGATGCGAATTGGTATTTGATTATGTGCATATATGATTATATATGAACTTGGTATTATAAAATTTGTCGTGGGATTTATATACGGCATTTTAGAAATTTTATTGAGACGCGTGGGACCGCCGCGTCACGGTATAATATTTTGTTAATAAAAGTGAATTTAAAATCTATAATCCATATGGTCGTTTTGAGTGCGCCAACGCGTCCGGAAGGGTCGAGATAGTCAGAAAACACTAGCCGGGGGTATAGTTTGGGTCCCGGGGTATTTTTAGGCCATACCGACAACTTAAAGGGTATTTTGGTAATTTTACATTTTGAGGAATTAAAAGTGACGAAACTTATAGATGTAAATCTGATGTGGATATTGACCCACTAAGCCCATAACCAACCCAAATTAACCCTTTAAGCTACGGAGGCTAACATTATGTTTACAATCTTCCCCAAATCAAACCCTAGCCACCTTGAGCCACCATTGGAGAAGGAACTTAGAGAGAGAGGAAACTCTGCAGAATCTTCACCAAACCTACACCAAATCAGAAATCAAACCAAGGCAAGTGGTTTAATTATGTTTAATTTCAGCAAATGTTCCTTCCATGTTAGAAAATTCGGATTTATGGTTTGTTCTTGATAAATATGAAAACCCATGTAGTTTAGATCATAGAACTTGAGAAATTATGAAGAGAATTGCATGTAGAATAGTTTGGAGACAATTAATCTGATGTTAATACATGATTGGGTGAAAGAAAAAAGAATTAAATTCTGGAATTTGATGTTGATATATATCTAGGGTTCATGTTCTTGATGATATTGGGGAAAAGTATAAAATCTTGGGATTTAATGATGTTTAGGATGCCTTATTACCTTAAAATACGTTAGTTTATGACATAAGCATGTTTTAGTATGATTAGAGGACTTAAATCATTGTTAGAACGAACTTTGGAGAAGTATTGAAGTGATAAAAATGGTGAAAAATGATATGGGAAAATTCTGGGCCGAAGCTGGAAGCTCGTTAGAAGCAGGCCCCAGGTCGTTCGAACGAGCTTCTAATGAGTTGACCAGTCGTTACTAACGAGTAGTGATCTCGTTCGATATCTTGTTCGAACGAGATATCGTTAGAAGGGACAGTTCGTTCGAACGAACTGGATCTCGTTCGAACAGCCTAGTTCGAACGAGACTTCTAACGACCTGACAGTCCAAACTCGTTCAAAGTCTCGTTCGAACGAGACTTCTAACGAGTTGACAGTTTGGTCCTTTTTGGACTGTTTTGATTTTTGGAGTCCCGTAAACTTGTTCGAGGATATAGATGACCTTCCTTTATTGATGTGAGGTTAGATTTGGGACTTTTGGGTTATTGAGAGGAGTAAATTATATACGAGAGTTATATTCAATGAACCATTTGGGTTGAGACGTGAGTGTCTACTACGATGTGAGGATGAATTATGGCGCATATAATTACAAACCGGAATAGTATGAATTGCAATAATTATACTTAGTACGAGAATGCGATATGTACTACGATTAAAATACGGTATTACTAAGATGTGTGTTTACTTAGTATTGGTATATGGATTGTTTGTATGACATACCTACCATACTTGCTATCACGGGAGGTTACGTTCGCTTAGGACCCTCTAATCCTTGTGTGCCTACGGGGGGGATATAGACTGGTACCTTGGTGAACATAGGCCATAGAAGGACTTATTGTGATATTAATAAGTCTGCATGATCATGGGAGCGTAGGTATGTGCGTGACCCATGTGATGGTGACTGTGTTCGCCTCCACTATTTGTGATTTGTGTTATCTGAACTATTCCTGAGAGATTCGGAATATGTGATCCTTATGTACGTGATGTACCGGGATGGATAGCAGAGTATGTGTGCACCATAGCTTAGATTGCGGGGTGCTTGTATCGTATATTTATGATGTGAATAATATACATTTAATTAATGGGAATCCTCATGTTAATGTTGTAAATGTATTACGGTATTGTTTCGAGATATATAAGGAGTTAACTGATAGTTATATCAATGGCATATTTAGTAACTGAGTTTACGTTAAACCTCTAATTAATTACGAGCGTTGTTATGTTAGATGGAACCGAGTAATATGGGTAGGACCTTTGGCAGTCTAGCTAGTTATGTTGTCAGTTAGCTAGTAGTATGGGTCGATATAGATGGATACTTATGTTAGGAGTGCACAGTTAGACGAGAGGTGAGAATATCATGCGAGTGTACGTCCTAACATGTACTTTGCATTTAATGTTTTAAATGTTTTTAAAGCACTTGCAGGTTTTTAAAATATAACTCCACATTCGGGCTCTGACCCGTTTGCTTTTCAAATCTCTTTTTCTTTGTAAAACCATTTTAGGTGCCCAGCCACAGGGTCACCAAGCATAGGATTCTCATTCAGGTGACGAGCTGTAGCTGTTTGTGGAAGCTACAGGGATTTGCTTATAGACGCTTCTATCTTTCGGATTCCAGAGTCACTATCTATCAGTTGTAGGGCATGTTTCCCATTTCTATTTAGAGCATCTTTTACATTTCAGTTTTCAGACTTTAGCATGTATTGTTTCAGTTTATTTATTTCAGTTATGGGATTGTAGTGAGGAGTTTTCCTCCAGACTTTATTTACTCTATTGTGATGGTTATTCGTTTTACTTCAGTATGGTGAATGGTGTTATTTATTTCTTCATTACACTTGTTGCATGTTAATCAGACTTAAATTAAAATTTGGCAACTTGCTTTTTAAATACTAGGTGGTTAGAAATAATAAAATGTTTTCGACAGTGATGTTATTAACTGAGCCAACTTGGCATTTTGAATTAATTTTATAAAGGAGTAGCTACCCGGTATTTAATTAGTCGGGGTGTCACAGGAAGGACCATTCCAATCGAGGTCTTAGGTAAAGCAAGCACCGAGGAGGACGAGGTATGTAGTCCTTGTCACAATGTGAACCTGGGAGACTCATGGATTGACCCGCTCGTTAGATACCTAAGAGAGGGAGAGCTACCCGAGTCCAGGACAGAAAGGAGAAAGTTGAGATATAGGGCTGCCAAGTTCTCAATAGTAGGAAACATCCTATACAAGAAGGGGTTTCTATTGCCTCTCCTCAGATGTATGCATCCCATGGAGGTACCCCAGGTCTTACAGGAGGTTCATGAGGGTTCCTGCTCTAGCCACATAGGGGGAAGGCCCTTAGCCAAGAGGATCATCACTCAGGGATACTGGTGGTCTACCTTGTCTAAGGACGCTGCAGACTATGTGAAGAAGTACGACAAATGTCAAAGGTTCGCCACTATCCCTCATCAACCTCATCAGCCTATGACGTCAATCTCTTCTCCATGGCCATTTCCGATATGGGGAATTGACTTAGTAGAACCTTTGCTAAGAGCTGTCAACAACTATAGATTTTTGATAGTTGCCATTGACTACTTTTCAAAGTGGGTGGAGGCAGAACTGATGATAACAATTACAGAGTAGAAGACCTTCCAGTTCATTTGGAAGAGCATCATATGCAGATATGGCCTCCCTAACACTCTCATCTCAGATAATGGGACCCAGTTCAAGAACTCCTCCTTAGAAAAGTATTGCCTAAGAGTGGGGATCAAGCAATTCTTTTCATCTCCAGGTCGACCTCAGGTAAACGGCCAGACCGAGGTAACAAAAAGAATAATCTTGGACGGAATCAAGAAGAGGTTGGAAGACGCAAAGGGGAGATGGACAGAAGAGTTCAACGCAGTGTTATGGGCCTACAGAACTACGGCAAGGACACCAACGGGAGAAACCCCATTCATGCTGGCACATGGCTCAGAGGCCGTCATACCAACGGAAGTAGGACTGCCAACTCATTGGATTCAGACCGACGACCTTGACAGCAATGGGGAAAAGAGGAGGCTAGACCTGGATCTCATCGAAGAGAGAAGGGAATACGTAGAGGTCAGGAAAGTAGCCTACCAGCAGAGGGAAATGAGATTCTACAACCAGAGGGTGAAGTCACGGGCCATTGTAGTGGGAGACCTAGTGCTAAAGAAGACCCTACAGAAGGCAAATAAGCTACACCCAAACTGGCATGGCCCCTACAAAGTGACAGAAGAGGTTGTGCCTGGCACTTACAACCTAGAAAACCTAGAAGGAGAACCTTTCACTAACCCGTGGAATGCTGACCATCTCAAAAGATATTACATATGATGTATAGAATTTTATAAAAATGTACTATCTTACTGAGAAGAGGTTATTAATAAAGATCAGTTTCCATATCAAGTTCTTGATTCGTTCTCTAGATCAGAAGTTTATTATGGGGCTAACCTCTTAGGTGATGACCTCAGACCCTCATAACATCACTCAGTGGTGACGAGGTCTGAACACAGATACCTTAACAGAGGACCTTAGACTCATAACATCATTAATTTGGTGATATTATTATGGGGATAACCTCTTCGGTGATGACCTCAGACCCTCATAACATCACTCGGTGGTGATGAGGTCAAAGCTCAGGCACCTTACCAGAGGACCTTAGACTCTTAACATCATTAATTTGGTGATATTATTATAGGGATAACCTCTTAGGTGATGACCTCAGAACATCATAACATCACTCGGTGGTGACGAGGTCTGAGCTCAGACACCTTAGCAGAGGACCTCAGACTCTTAACATAATTAATTTGGTTACATTATTATGGGGATAACCTCTTAGGTGATGACCTCAGACCCTCATAACATCACTCGGTGGTGACGAGGTCTGAGCTCAGACACCTTAGCAGAGGACCTCAGACTCATAACATCATTAATTTCGTGATATTATTATGGGGCTAACCTCTTAGGTGATGACGTCAGACCCTCATAACATCCCTCGGTGGTGACGAGGTCTGAGCTCAGTCACATTAGCAGAGGACCTCAGACTCTTATATCATTAATTTGGTGACATTATTATGGGGATAACCTCTTAGGTGATGACCTCAGACCCTCATAACATCACTCGGTGGTGACGAGGTCTGAGCTCACACACCTTAGCAGAGGACCTCAGACTCATAACATCATTAATTGGGTAATATTATTATGGGGCTAAGCTCTTAGGTGATGACCTCAGACCCTCATAACATCACTCGATAGTAAGGAGGTCTGAGCTATGACACCTTAGCAGAAGACCTCAGACTCTTAACATCATTAATTTGGCGACATTATTATGGGGATAACCTCTTAGGTGATGACCTCAGACCCTCATAACATCACTCGGTGGTGACGAGGTCTGAGCTCAGACACCTTAGCAGAGGACCTCAAACTCATAACATCATTAAATTGGTGATATTATTATGGGGATAACCTCTTAGGTGATGACCTCAGACCCTCATAACATCACTCGGTGGTGACGAGGTCTGAGCTCAGGCACCTTAGCAGAGGACCTCAGACTCTTAACATCATTACTTTTGTGATATTATTATGGGGATAACCTCTTAGGTGATGACCTCAGACCCTCATAACATCACTCGGTGGTGACGAGGTCTGAGCTGAGACACCTTAGCAAAGGACCTCAGACTCTTAACATCATTAATTTGGTGACATTATTATGGGGATAACCTCTTAGCTGATGACCTCAGACCCTCATAACATCACTCGGTGGTGACGAGGTCTGAGTTCAGACACCTTAGCAGAGGACCTCAGACTCATAAAATCATTAATTTGGTGACATTATTATGGGGCTAACCTCTTAGGTGATGACCTCAGAGCCTCATAACATCACTCGGTGGTGACGAGGTCTGAGCTCAGATACCTTAGAAGAGGACCTCAGACTCATAACATCATTAATTTGGTGATATTATTATGGGTCTAACCTCTTAGGTGATGACCTCAGACCCTCATAACATCACTCGTTAGTGACGAGGTCTGAGCTCAGACACCTTAGCACAGGACCTCAGACTCTTAACATCATTAATTTGGTGACATTATTATGGGGATAACCTCTTAGGTGATGACCTCAAACCCTCATAACATCACTTGGTGGTGACGAGGTCTGAGGTCAGACACCTTAGCAGAGGACCTCAGACTCAAAACATCATTAATTTGGTGATATTATTATGGGGTAAACCTCTTAGGTGATGACCTCAGACCCTCATAACATCACTCGATAGTGACGAGGTCTGAGCTCAGACACCTTAGCAGAGGACCTCAGACTCTTAACACCATTAATTTGTTGACATTATTATGGGGATAACCTCTTAGGTGATGACCTCAGGCCCTCAAAACATCACTCGGTGGTGACGAGGTCTGAGCTCAGACACCTTAGCAAAGGACCTCAGACTCATAACATCATTAATTTGGTGATATTATTATGGGGATACCCTCTTTGGTGATGACCTCAGACCCTCATAACATCACTCGGTAGTGACGAGGTCTGAGCTCAGACACCTTAGCAGAGGACCTCAGACTCTTAACATCATTAATTTGGTGACATTATTATGGGGATAACCTCTTACGTGATGACCTCAAACCCTCATAACATCACTCGGTGGTGACGAGGTCTGAGGTCAGACACCTTAGCTGAGGACCTCAGACTTATAACATCATTAATTTGGTGATATTATTATGGGGATAACCTCTTAGGTGATAACCTCAGACCCTCAAAACATCACTCTATAGTGACGAGGTCTGAGCTCAGACACCTTAGCAGAGGACCTCAGACTCTTAACACCATTAATTTGTTGACATTATTATGGGGATAACCTCTTAGGTGATGACCTCAGACCCTCATAACATCACTCGGTGGTGACGAGGTCTGAGCTCAGACACCTTAGCAGAGGACCTCAGACTCATAACATCATTAATTTGGTGATATTATTATGGGGATAACCTCTTAGGTGATGACCTCAGACCCTCTTAACATCACTCGGTGGTGACGAGGTCTGAGCTCAGACACCTTAGCAGAGGACCTCAGACTCTTAACATCATTAATTTAGTGATATTATTATGGGGATAACCTCTTAGGTGATGATCTCAGACCCTCATAACATCACTCGGTGGTGACGAGGTCTGAGCTTAGACACCTTAGCAGAGGATCACAAACTCATAACATCATTAATTTGGTGATATTATTATGGGGCTAAGCTCTTAGGTGATGACCTCAGACCCTTATAACATCACTCGATAGTGAGGAGGTCTGAGCTCAGACACCATAGCAGAGGACCTCAGACTCTTAACACCATTAATTTGTTGACATTATTATGGGGATAACCTCTTAGGTGATGACCTCAGACCCTCATAACATCACTGGGTGGTGACGAGGTCTGAGCTCAGACACCTTGGCAAAGGACCTCAGACTCTTAACATCATTAATTTGGTGACATTATTATGGGGATAACCTCTTAGGTGATGACCTCAGACCCTCATAACATCACTCGGTGGTGACGAGGTCTGAGCTCAAACACCTTAGCAGAGGACCTCAGACTCATAACATCATTAATTTGGTGACATTATTATGGGGCTAACCTCTTAGGTGATGACCTCAGACCCTCATAACATCACTCGGTGGTGACGAGATCTGAGCTCAGATACCTTAGCAGAGGACCTCAGACTCATAACATCATTAATTTGGTGATATTATTATGGGGATACCCTCTTTGGTGATGACCTCAGACCCTCATAACATCACTCGGTAGTGACGAGGTCTGAGCTCAGACACCTTAGCAGAGGACCTCAGACTCTTAACATCATTAATTTGGTGACATTATTATGGGGATAACCTCTTACGTGATGACCTCAAACCCTCATAACATCACTCGGTGGTGACGAGGTCTGAGGTCAGACACCTTAGCAGAGGACCTCAGACTCAAAACATCATTAATTTGGTGATATTATTATGGGGCAAACCTCTTAGGTGATGACCTCAGACCCTCATAACATCACTCGATAGTGACGAGGTCTGAGCTCAGACACCTTAGCAGAGGACCTCAGACTCTTAACACCATTAATTTGTTGACATTATTATGGGGATAACCTCTTAGGTGATGACCTCAGGCCCTCATAACATCACTCGGTGGTGACGAGGTCTGAGCTCAGACACCTTAGCAAAGGACCTCAGACTCATAACATCATTAATTTGGTGATATTATTATGGGGATACCCTCTTTGGTGATGACCTCAGACCCTCATAACATCACTCGGTAGTGACGAGGTCTGAGCTCAGACACCTTAGCAGAGGACCTCAGACTCTTAACATCATTAATTTGGTGACATTATTATGGGGATAACCTCTTACGTGATGACCTCAAACCCTCATAACATCACTCGGTGGTGACGAGGTCTGAGGTCAGACACCTTAGCTGAGGACCTCAGACTTATAACATCATTAATTTGCTGATATTATTATGGCGATAACCTCTTAGGTGATAACCTCAGACCCTCAAAACATCACTCTATAGTGACGAGGTCTGAGCTCAGACACCTAAGCAGAGGACCTCAGACTCTTAACACCATTAATTTGTTGACATTATTATGGGGATAACCTCTTAGGTGATGACCTCAGACCCTCATAACATCACTCGGTGGTGACGAGGTCTGAGCTCAGACACCTTAGCAGAGGACCTCAGACTCATAACATCATTAATTTGGTGATATTATTATGGGGATAACCTCTTAGGTGATGACCTCAGACCCTCTTAACATCACTCGGTGGTGACGAGGTCTGAGCTCAGACACCTTAGCAGAGGACCTCAGACTCTTAACATCATTAATTTAGTGATATTATTATGGGGATAACCTCTTAGGTGATGATCTCAGACCCTCATAACATCACTCGGTGGTGACGAGGTCTGAGCTTAGACACCTTAGCAGAGGATCTCAAACTCATAACATCATTAATTTGGTGATATTATTATGGGGCTAAGCTCTTAGGTGATGACCTCAGACCCTCATAACATCACTCGATAGTGAGGAGGTCTGAGCTCAGACACCATAGCAGAGGACCTCAGACTCTTAACACCATTAATTTGTTGACATTATTATGGGGATAACCTCTTAGGTGATGACCTCAGACCCTCATAACATCACTGGGTGGTGACGAGGTCTGAGCTCAGACACCTTGGCAAAGGACCTCAGACTCTTAACATCATTAATTTGGTGACATTATTATGGGGATAACCTCTTAGGTGATGACCTCAGACCCCCATAACATCACTCGGTGGTGACGAGGTCTGAGCTCAAACACCTTAGCAGAGGACCTCAGACTCATAACATCATTAATTTGGTGACATTATTATGGGGCTAACCTCTTAGGTGATGACCTCAGACCCTCATACCATCACTCGGTAGTGAGGAGGTCTGAGCTCAGACACTTTAGCTGAGGACCTCAGACTCTTAACATCATTAACTTGGTGACATTATTATGGGGCTAACCTCTTAGGTGATGGCCTCAGACCCTCAAAACATCACTCTATAGTGACGAGGTCTGAGCTCAGACACCTTAGCAGAGGACCTCAGACTCTTAACACCATTATTTTGTTGACATTATTATGGGGATAACCTCTTAGGTGATGATCTCAGAGCCTCATAACATCACTCGGTGGTGACGAGGTCTGAGCTCAGACACCTTAGAAGAGGACCTCAGACTCATAACATCATTAATTTGGTGATATTATTATGGGGATAACCTCTTAGGTGATGACCTCAGACCCTCATAACATCACTCGGTAGTGAGGAGGTCTGAGCTCAGACACTTTAGCTGAGGACCTCAGACTCTTAACATCATTAATTTGGTGACATTATTATGGGGATAACCTCTTAGGTGATGACCTCAAACCCTCATAACATCACTCGGTGGTGACGAGGTCTGAGGTCAGACACCTTAGCAGAGGACCTTAGACTCATAACATCATTAATTTTGTGATATTATTATGGGGCTAACCTCTTAGGTGATGACCTCAGACCCTCATAACATCACTCGATAGTAACGAGGTCTGAGCTCAGACACCTTAGCAGAGGACCTCAGACTCTTAACACCATTAATTTGTTGACATTATTATGGGGATAACGTCTTAGGTGATGACCTCAGACCCTCATAACATCACTCGGTGGTGACGAGGTCTGAGCTCAGACACCTTAGCAGAGGACCTCAGACTCATAACATCATTAAATTGGTGATATTATTATGGGGCTAACCTCTTAGGTGATGACCTCAAACCCTCATAACATCACTCGGTGGTGACGAGGTCTGAGGTCAGACACCTTAGCAGAGGACCTTAGACTCATAACATCATTAATTTTGTGATATTATTATGGGGCTAACTTCTTAGGTGATGACCTCAGACCCTCATAACATCACTCGATAGTAACGAGGTCTGAGCTCAGACACCTTAGCAGAGGACCTCAGACTCTTAACACCATTAATTTGTTGACATTATTATGGGGATAACGTCTTAGGTGATGACCTCAGACCCTCATAACATCACTCGGTGGTGACGAGGTCTGAGCTCAGACACCTTAGCAGAGGACCTCAGACTCATAACATCATTAAATTGGTGATATTATTATGGAGATAACCTCTTAGGTGATGACCTCAGACCCTCATAACATCACTCGGTAGTGACGAGGTCTGATCTCAGACACCTTAGCAGAGGACCTCAGACTCTTAACATCATTAATTTGGTGAAATTATTATGGGGATAACCTCTTAGGTGATGAACTCAGACCCTCATAACATCACTTAGTGGTGAAGAGGTCTGAGCTTAGACACCTTAGCATAGGATCTCAGACTCATAACATCATTAATTTGGTGATATTATTATGGGGCTAAGCTCTTAGGTGATGACCTCAGACCCTCTTAACATCACTCGATAGTGAGGAGGTCTGAGCTCAGACACCTTAGCAGAGGACCTCAGACTCTTAACATCATTAATTTGGTGACATTATTATGGGGCTAACCTCTTAGGTGATGACCTCAGACCCTCATAACATCACTCGGTGGTGACGAGATCTGAGCTCAGATACCTTAGCAGAGGACCTCAGACTCATAACATCATTAATTTGGTGATATTATTATGGGGCTAACCTCTTAGGTGATGACCTCAGACGCTCATACCATCACTCGGGAGTGAGGAAGTCTGAGCTCAGACACCTTAGCTGAGGACCTCAGACTCTTAACATCATTAACTTGGTGACATTATTATGGGGATAACCTCGTAGGTGATGACCTCAGACCCTCAAAACATCACTCTATAGTGACGAGGTCTGAGCTCAGACACCTTAGCAGAGGACCTCAGACTCTTAACACCATTAATTTGTTGACATTATTATGGGGATAACCTCTTAGGTGATGATCTCAGAGCCTCATAGCATCACTCGGTGGTGACGAGGTCTGAGCTCAGACACCTTAGAAGAGGACCTCAGACTCATAACATCATTAATTTGGTGATATTATTATGGGGATAACCTCTTAGGTGATGACCTCAGACCCTCATAACATCACTCGGTAGTGACGAGGTCTGAGCTCAGACACCTTAGCAGAGGACCTCAGACTCTTAACATCATTAATTTGGTGACATTATTATGGGGATAACCTCTTAGGTGATGACCTCAAACCCTCATAACATCACTCGGTGGTGACGAGGTCTGAGGTCAGACACCTTAGCAGAGGACCTTAGACTCATAACATCATTAATTTGGTGATATTATTATGTGGCTAACCTCTTAGGTGATGACCTCAGACCCTCATAACATCACTCGATAGTGACGAGGTCTGAGCTCAGACACCTTAGCAGAGGACCTCAGACTCTTAACACCATTAATTTGTTGACATTATTATGGGGATAACCTCTTAGGTGATGACCTCAGACCCTCATAACATCACTCGGTGGTGACGAGGTCTGAGCTCAGACACCTTAGCAGAGGACCTCAGACTCATAACATCATTAAATTGGTGATATTATTATGGAGATAACCTCTTAGGTGATGACCTCAGACCCTCATAACATCACTCGGTGGTGACGAGGTCTGAGCTCAGACACCTTAGCAGAGGACCTCAGACTCTTAACATCATTAATTTGGTGATATTATTATGGGGATAACCTCTTAGGTGATGAACTCAGACCCTCATAACATCACTTGGTGGTGAAGAGGTCTGAGCTTAGACACCTTAGCAGAGGATCTCAGACTCATAACATCATTAATTTGGTGATATTATTATGGGGCTAAGCTCTTAGGTGATGACCTCAGACCCTCTTAACATCACTCGATAGTGAGGAGGTCTGAGCTCAGACACCTTAGCAGAGGACCTCAGACTCTTAACATCATTAATTTGGCGACGTTATTATGGGTATAACCTCTTAGGTGATGACCTCAGACCCTCATAACATCACTCGGTGGTGACGAGGTCTGAGCTCAGACACCTTAGCACAGGACCTTAGACCCATAACATCATTAATTTGGTGATATTATTATGGGGATAACCTCTTAGGTGATGACCTCAGACGTTCATAACATCACTCGGTGGTGACGAGGTCTGAGCTCAGACACCTTAGCAGAGGACCTCAGACTCTTAACATCATTAATTTGGTGACATTATTATGGGGATAACCTCTTAGGTGATAAACTCAGACCCTCATAACATCACTCGGTGGTGACGAGGTCTGAACTCAAACACCTTAGCAGAGGACCTCAGACTCATAACATCATTAATTTGATGACATTATTATGGGGCTAACCTCTTAGGTGATGACCTCAGACCCTCATAACATCATTCGGTGGAGACGAGGTCTGAGCTCAGATACCTTAGCAGAGGACTCAGACTTATAACATCATTAATTTGGTGATATTATTATGGGGCTAACCTCTTAGGTGATGAACTCCGACCCTTATAACATCACTCGGTAGTGACGAGGTCTGAGCTCAGACACCTTAGGAGAGGACCACAGACTCGTAACATCATTAATTTGGTGACATTATTATGGGGATAACCTCTTAGGTGATGACCTCAAACCCTCATAACATCACTCGGTGGTGACGAGGTCTGAAGTCAGACACTTTAGCGGAGGACCTCAGACTCATAACATCATTAATTTGGTGATATTATTATGGGGCTAACCTTTTAGGTGATGACCTCAGACCCTCATAACATCACTCGATAGTGACGAGGTCTGAGCTCAGACACCTTAGCCGAGGACCTCAGACTCTTAACACCATTAATTTGTTGACATTATTTAGGGGATAACCTCTTAGGTGATGACCTCAAACCCTCATAACATCACTCGGTGGTGACGAGGTCTGAGCTCAGACACCTTAGCGGAGGACCTCAGACTCATAACATCATTAATTTGGTGATATTATTATGGGGATAACCTCTTAGGTGATGACCTCAGACCCTCATAACATCACTCGGTAGTGACAAGGTCTGAGCTCAGACACATTAGCAGAGGACCTCAGACTCTTAACATCATTAATTTGTTGACATTATTGTGGGGATAACCTCTTAGGTGATGACCTCAGACCCCCATAACATCACTCGGTGGTGACGAGGTCTGAGCTCAGACACCTTAGCAGAGGACCTCAGACTCATAACATCATTAATTTGGTGATATTATTATGGGGCTAACCTCTTAGGTGATGACCTCAGACCCTCATAACATCACTCAATAGTGAGGATGTCTGAGCTGAGACACCTTAGCAGAGGACCTCAGACTCTTAACATCATTAATTTGGCGACATTATTATGGGGATAACCTCTTAGGTGATGACCTCAGACCCTCATAACATCACCGGGTGGTGACGAGGTCTGAGCTCAGACACCTTAGCAGAGGACCTCAGACACATAACATCATTAATTTGGTGATATTATTATGGGGATAACCTCTTAGGTGATGACCTCAGACCCTCATAACATCACTCGGTGGTGACGAGGTCTGAGCTCAGACACCTTAGCAGAGGACCTCACACTCTTAATATCATTAATTTGGTGATATTATTATGGGGATAACCTCTTAGGTGATGACCTCAGACCCTCATAACATCACTCGGTGGTGACGAGGTCTGAGCTCAGACACCTTAGCAAAGGACCTCAAACTCTTAACATCATTAATTTGGTGACATTATTATGGGGATAACCTCTTAGGTGATGACCTCAGACCCTCATAACATCACTCGGTGGTGACAAGGTCTGAGCTCAGACACCTTAGCAGAGGACCTCAGGCTCATAACATCATTAATTTGGTGATATTATTATGGGGCTAACCTCTTAGGTGATGACCTCAGACCCTCATAACATCACTCGATAGTGACGAAGTCTGAGCTCAGACACCTTAGCAGAGGACCTCAGACTCTTAACATCATTAATTGGGCGACATTATTATGGGGATAACCTCTTAGGTGATGACCTCAGACCATCATAACATCACTCGGTGTTGACGAGGTCTGAGCTCAGACACCTTAACAGAGGACCTCAGACACATAACACCATTAATTTGGTGATATTATTATGGGGATAACCTCTTAGGTGATGACCTCAGACCCTCATAACATCACTCGGTGGTGACGAGGTCTGAGCTCAGACAACTTAGCAGAGGACCTCAGACTCTTAACATCATTAATTTGGTGATATTATTATGGGGATAACCTCTTAGGTGATGACCTCAGACCCTCATAACATCACTCGGTGGTGACGAGGTCTGAGCTCAGACACCTTAGCAGAGGACCTCAGACTCACAACATCATTAATTTGGTGATATTATTATGGGGCTAAGCTCTTAGGCGATGACCTCAGACCCTCATAACATCACTCGATAGTGAGGAGGTCTGAGCTCAGACACCTTAGCAGAGGACCTCAGACTCTTAATATCGTTAATTTGGTGACATTATTATGGGGATAACCTCGTAGGTGATGACCTCAGACCCTCATAACATCACTCGGTGGTGACGAGGTCTGAGCTCAGACACCTTAGCAGAGGACCTCAGACTCATAACATCATTAATTTGGTGATATTCTTATGGGGATAACCTCTTAGGTGATGACCTCAGACCCTCATAACATCACCGGGTGGTGACGAGGTCTGAGCTCAGACACCTTAGCAGAGGACCTCAGACACATAACATCATTAATTTGGTGATATTATTATGGGGATAACCTCTTAGGTGATGACCTCAGACCCTCATAACATCACTCGGTGGTGACGAGGTCTGAGCTCAGACACCTTAGCAGAGGACCTCACACTCTTAATATCATTAATTTGGTGATATTATTATGGGGATAACCTCTTAGGTGATGACCTCAGACCCTCATAACATCACTCGGTGGTGACGAGGTCTGAGCTCAGACACCTTAGCAAAGGACCTCAAACTCTTAACATCATTAATTTGGTGACATTATTATGGGGATAACCTCTTAGGTGATGACCTCAGACCCTCATAACATCACTCGGTGGTGACAAGGTCTGAGCTCAGACACCTTAGCAGAGGACCTCAGGCTCATAACATCATTAATTTGGTGATATTATTATGGGGCTAACCTCTTAGGTGATGACCTCAGACCCTCATAACATCACTCGATAGTGACGAAGTCTGAGCTCAGACACCTTAGCAGAGGACCTCAGACTCTTAACATCATTAATTGGGCGACATTATTATGGGGATAACCTCTTAGGTGATGACCTCAGACCCTCATAACATCACTCGGTGGTGACGAGGTCTGAGCTCAGACACCTTAACAGAGGACCTCAGACACATAACACCATTAATTTGGTGATATTATTATGGGGATAACCTCTTAGGTGATGACCTCAGACCCTCATAACATCACTCGGTGGTGACGAGGTCTGAGCTCAGACAACTTAGCAGAGGACCTCAGACTCTTAACATCATTAATTTGGTGATATTATTATGGGGATAACCTCTTAGGTGATGACCTCAGACCCTCATAACATCACTCGGTGGTGACGAGGTCTGAGCTCAGACACCTTAGCAGAGGACCTCAGACTCACAACATCATTAATTTGGTGATATTATTATGGGGCTAAGCTCTTAGGCGATGACCTCAGACCCTCATAACATCACTCGATAGTGAGGAGGTCTGAGCTCAGACACCTTAGCAGAGGACCCCAGACTCTTAATATCATTAATTTGGTGACATTATTATGGGGATAACCTCGTAGGTGATGACCTCAGACCCTCATAACATCACTCGGTGGTGACGAGGTCTGAGCTCAGACACCTTAGCAGAGGACCTCAGACTCATAACATCATTAATTTGGTGATATTCTTATGGGGATAACCTCTTAGGTGATGACCTCAGACCCTCATAACATCACTCGGTGGTGACGAGGTCTGAGCTCAGACACCTTAGCAGAGGACCTCAGACTCTTAACATCATTAATTTGGTGATATTATTATGGGGATAACCTCGTAGGAGATGACCTCAGGCCCTCATAACATCACTCGGTGATGACGAGGTCTGAGCTCAGACACCTTAGCAAAGCACCTCAGACTCTTAACATCATTAATTTGGTGACATTATTTTGGGGATAACCTCTTAGGTGATGACCTAAGACCCTCATAACATCACTCGGTGGTGATGAGGTCTGAGCTCAGACGCCTTAGCGGAGGACCTCAGACTCATAACATCATTAATTTGGTGACATTATTATGGGGCTAACCTCTTAGGTGATGACCTCAGACCCTCATAACATCACTCAGTGGTGACGATGTCTGAGCTCAGATACCTTAGCAGAGGACCTCAGACTCATAACATCATTAATTTGGTGATATTATTATGGGGATAACCTCTTACGTGATGACCTCAGATCCTAATAACATCACTCGGTAGTGACGAGGTCTGAGCTCAGACACCTTAGCAGAGGACCTCAGACTCTTAACATCATTAATTTTATTGACATTAATATGGGGATAACCTCTTAGGTGATGACCTCAAACCCTCAAAACATCACTCGGTGGTGACGAGGTCTGAGGTCAGACACCTTAGCAGAGGACCTCAGACTCATAACATCATTAATTTGGTGATATTATAATGGGTCTAACCTCTTAGGTGATGACCTCAAACCCTCATAACATCACTCGATAGTGATCAGGTCTGAGGTCAGACACCTTAGCAGAGGACCTCAGACTCTTAACACCATTAATTTTTTGACATTATTATGGGGATAACCTCTTTGGGGATGACCTCAGACCCTCATAACATCACTCGGTGGTGACAAGGTCTGAGCTCAGACACCTTAGCAGAGGACCTCAGACTCATGACATCATTAATTTGGTGATATTATTATGGGGATAACCTCTTAGGTGATGACATCAGACCCTCATTACATCACTCGGTAGTGACGAGGTCTGAGCTCAGACACATTAGCAGAGGACCTCAGACTCTTAAAATCATTAATTTGGTGACATTATTATGGGGATAACCACTTAGGTGATGACCTCAGTCCCTCATACCATCACTCGGTGGTGAATAGGTCTGAGCTCAGACACCTTAGCAGAGGACTTCCGACTCATAACATCATTAATTTGGTGATATTATTATGGGGCTAACCTTTTAGGTGATAACCTCAGACCCTCATAACATCACTCGATAGTGACGAGGTCTGAGCTCAGACACCTTAGCCGAGGACCTCAGACTCTTAACACCATTAATTTGTTGACATTATTAAGGGGATAACCTCTTAGGTGATGACCTCAGACCCTCATAACATCACTCGGTGGTGACGACGTCTGAGCTCAGACACCTTAGCAGAGGACCTCAGACTCATAACATCATTAATTTGGTGATATTATTATGGGTATAACCTCTTAGGTGATGACCTCAGACCCTCACAACATCTCTCGGTAGTGACGAGGTCTGACCTCAGACACATTAGCAGAGGACCTCAGACTCTTAACATCATTAATTTGGTGACATTGTTATGGGGATAACCTCTTAGGTGATGACCTCAGACCCTCATAACATCACTCGGTGGTGACGAGGTCTGAGCTCAGACACCTTAGCAGAGGCCCTCAGACTCATAACATCATTAATTTGGTGATATTATTCTGGGGCTAACCTCTTAGGTGATGACCTCAGACCCTCATAACATCACTCGATAGTGGGGAGGTCTGAGCTCAGACACCTTAGCAGAGGACCTCAGACTCTTAACATCATTAATTTGGCGACATTATTATGGGGATAACCTCTTAGGTGATGACCTCTGACCCTCATAACATCATCGGGTGGTGACGAGGTCTGAGCTCAGACACCTTAGCAGAGGACCTCAGACACATAACATCATTAATTTTGTGATATTATTATGGGGATAACCTCTTAGGTGATGACCTCAGACCCTCATAACATCACTCGGTGGTGACGAGGTCTGAACTCAGACACCTTAGCAGAGGACTTCAGACTCTTAACATCATTAATTTGGTGACATTATTATGGGGATAACCTCTTAGGTGATGACCTCAGACCATCATAACATCACTCGGTGGTGACGAGGTCTGAGCTCAGACACCTTAGCAGAGGACCTCAGACTCATAACATCATTAATTTGGTGATATTATTATGGGGCTAACCTCTTAGGTGATGACCTCAGACCCTCATAACATCACTCGATAGTGAGGAGGTCTGAGCTCAGACACCTTAGCAAAGGACCTTGGACTCTTAACATCATTAATTTGGCGACATTATTATGGGGATAACCTCTTAGGTGATGACGTCAAACCCTCTTAACATCACTCGGTGGTGAAGAGGTCTGAGCTCAGACACCTTAGCAGAGGACCTCAGACTCATAACAACATTAATTTGGTGACATTATTATGGGGCTAACCTCTTAGGTGATGACCTTAGCCCCTCATAACATCACTCGGTGGTGCTTGAGGTCTGATCTCTGATACCTTAGCAGAGGACCTCAGACTCATAACATCATAATTTTGTGATATTATTATGGGGATAACCTCTTAGGTGATGACCTCAGACCCTCATAACATCACTCGGTGGTGACGAGGTCTGAGCTCAGACACCTTAGTAGAGGCCTCAGAATCTTAACATCATTAATTTGGTGATATTATTATGGGTATAACCTCTTAGGTGATGACCTCAGACCCTCACAACATCTCTCGGTAGTGACGAGGTCTGAGCTCAGACACATTAGCAGAGGACCTCAGACTCTTAACATCATTAATTTGGTGACATTGTTATGGGGCTAACCTCTTAGGTGATGACCTCAGACCCTCATAACATCACTCGATAGTGACGAGGTCCGAGGAGAGACACCTTAGCAGAGGACCTCAGACCCTTAAGACCATTAATTAAGTGATGTTATTATGGGGATAACCTCTTAGGTGATGACCTCAGACCCTCATAACATCACTCGGTGGTGACGAGGTCTGATCTCAGACACCTTAGCAAAGGACCTCAGACTCTTAACATCATTAATTTGGTGATATTATTATGGGGATAACCTCTTAGGTGATGACCTCAGACCCTCATTACATCACTCGGTAGTGACGAGGTCTGAGCTCAGACAACTTAGCAGAGGACCTCAGACTCTTAACATCATTAATTTGGCGACATTATTATGGGGATAACCTCTTAGGTGATGAAATCAGACCCTCATAACATCACTCGGTGGTGACGAGGTCTGAGCTCAGACACCTTAGCAGAGGGCCTCAGACTCATAACATCATTAATTTGGTGATATTATTATGGGGATAACCTCTTAGGTGATGACCTCAGACCCTCATAACATCACTCGGTGGTGACGAGGTCTGAGCTCAGACACCTTAGTAGAGGCCTCAGAATCTTAACATCATTAATTTAGTGATATTATTATGGGGATAACCTCTTAGGTGATGACCTCAGACCCTCATAACATCACTCGGTGGTGACGAGGTCTCAGCTCAGACACCTTAGCAAAGGACCTCAGACTCATAACATCATTAATTTGGTGACATTATTATGGGGATAACCTCTTAGGTGATGACCTCAGACCCTCATAACATCACTCGCTGGTGACGAGTTCTGAGATTAGACACCTTAGGAGAGGACCTCAGACTCATAACATCATTAATATGGTGATATTATTATCGGGGTAACCTCTTAGGTGATGACCTCAGACCCTCATAACATCACTCGATAGTGAGGAGGTCTGAGCTCAGACACGTTAGCAGAGGACCTCAGACTCTTAACATCATTAATTTGGCGACATTATTATGGGGATAACCTCTTAGGTGATGAAATCAGACCCTCATAACATCACTCGGTGGTGACGAGGTCTGAGCTCAGACACCTTAGCAGAGGACCTCAGACTCATAACATCATTAAATTGGTGATATTATTATGGAGATAACCTCTTAGGTGATGACCTCAGACCCTCATAACATCACTTGGTGGTGAAGAGGTCTGAGCTCAGGCACCTTAGCGGAGGACCTCAGACTCTTAACATCATTAATTTAGTGATATTATTATGGGGATAACCTCTTAGGTGATGACCTCAGACCCTCATAACATCACTCGGTGGTGACGAGGTCTAAGCTCAGACACCTTAGCAAAGGACCTCAGACTCTTAACATCATTAATTTGGTGACATTATTATGGGTATAACCTCTTAGGTGATGACCTCAGAGCCTCATAACATCACTCGCTGGTGACGAGGTCTGAGCTCAGACACCTTAGCAGAGGACCTCAGACTCATAACATCATTAATTTGGTGACATTATTATGGGGCTAACCTCTTAGGTGATGACCTCAGACCCTCATAACATCACTTGGTGGTGACGAAGTCTGAGCTCAGACACCTTAGCAGAGTACCTCAGACTCATAACATCATTAAATTGGTGATATTATTATGGGGATAACCTCTTAGGTGATGACCTCAGACCCTCATAACATCACTCGTTTGTGACGAGGTCTGAGCTCAGACACCTTAGCAGAGGACATCAGACTCATAACATCATTAATTTGGTGATATTATTATGGGGATAACCTCTTAGGTGATGACGTCAGATCCTCATAACTTCACTCGGTGGTGACGAGGTCTGAGCTCAGACACCTTAGCAGAGAACCTCAGACTCATAACATCAATAAATTGGTGATATTATTATGGGGATAACCTCTTAGGGGATGACCTCAGACCCTCATAACATCACTCGGTAGTGACGAGGTCTGAGCTTAGACACATTAGTAGAGGACATCAGACTCTTAACATCATTAATTTGGTGACATTATTATGGGGCTAACCTCTTAGGTGATGACCTCAGACCCTCATAACATCACTCGGTGGTGACGAGGTCTGACCTCAGACACCTTAGCAGAGGATCTCAGACTCTTAACATCATTAATTTAGTGATATTATTATGGTGATAACCTCTTAGGTGATGACCTCAGACCCTCATAACATCACTCGGTGGTGACGAGGTCTAAGCTCAGACAACTTAGCAGAGGGCCTCAGACTCTTAACATCATTAATTTTGTGATATTATTATGGGGATAACCTCTTAGGTGATGACCTAAGACCCTCATAACATCACTCGGTGGTGACGAGGTCTGAGCTCAGACACCTTAGCAAAGGACCTCAGACTCTTAACATCATTAATTTGGTGACATTATTATGGGGATAACCTCTTAGGTGATGACCTCCGACCCTCATAACATCACTCGGTGGTGACGAGGTCTGAGCTCAGACACCTTAGCAGAAGACCTCACACTCATAACATCATTAATTTGGTGACATTATTAAGGGGCTAACCTCTTAGGTGATGACCTCAGACCCTCATAACATCACTCGTTGGTGACGAGGTCTGAGCTCAGACACCTTAGCAGAGGACCTGAGATTCATAACATCATTAATTTGGTGATATTATTATGGGGATAACCTATTAGGTGATGACCTCAGATCCTCATAACATCACTCGGTGGTGACGAGGTCTGAGCTCAGACACCTTAGCAGAGAACCTCAGACTCTTAACATCATTAATTTGGTGATATTATTATGGGGATAACCTCTTAGGTGATGACCTGAGACCCTCATAACATCACTCGGTGGTGACGAGGTCTGAGCTGAGACACCTAAGCAAAGGACCTCAGATTCTTAACATCAATAATTTGGTGACATTATTATGGGGATAACCTCTTAGGTGATGGCCTCAGACCCTCATAACATCACTCGGTGGTGACGAGGTCTGAGCTCAGACACCTTAGCAGAGGACCTCACACTCATAACATCATTAATTTGGTGACATTATTATGGGGCTAACCTCTTAGGTGATGACCTCAGACCCTCATAACATCACTCGGTGGTGATGAGGTCAGAGCTCATACACCTTAGCAGAGGACCTCAGACTCATAACATCATTAATTTGGTGATATTATTACGGGGCTAACCTCTTAGGTGATGACCTCAGACACTCATAACATCACTCGGTAGTGACGAGGTCTGAGCTCAGACACCTTAGCAGAGGACCTCAGACTCTTAACATCATCAATTTGGTGACATTATTATGGGGATAAACTCTTAGGTGATGACCTCAAACCCTCATAACATCACTCGGTGGTGACGAGGTCTGAGGTCAGACACCTTAGCAGAGGACCTCAGACTCATAACATCATTAATTTGGTGATATTAATATGGGGCTAACCTCTTAGGTGATGACCTCAGACCCTCATAACATCACTCGATAGTGACGAGGTCTTAGCTCAGACACCTTAGCAGAGGACCCCAGACTCTTAACACCATTAATTTGGTGACATTATTATGGGGGTAACCTCTTAGGTGATGACCTCAGACCCTCATAACATCACTCGGTGGTGACGAGGTCTGAGCTCAGACACCTTAGCAGAGGACCTCAGACTCATAACATCATTAATTTGGTGATATTATTATGGGGCTAACCTATTAGGTGATGACCTCAGACCCTCATAACATCACTCGATAGTGACGAGGTCTGAGCTCAGACACCTTAGCAGAGGACCCCAGACTCTTAAAGCCATTAATTTGGTGACATTATTATGGGGATAACCTCTTAGGTGATGACCTCAGACGCTCATAACATCACTCGGTGGTGACGAGGTCTGAGCTCAGACACCTTAACAGAGGACCTCAGACTCTTAACATCATTAATTTGGTGATATTATTTTGGGGATAACCTCTTAGGTGATGACCTCAGACCCTCATAACATCACTCGGTGGTGACGAGGTCTGTGCTCAGACACCTTAGCAAAGGACCTCAGACTCTTAACATCATTAATTTGGTGACATTATTATGGGGATAACCTCTTAGGTGATGACCTCTGACCCTCATAACATCACTCGGTGGTGATGAAATCTGAGCTCAGACACCTTAGCAGAGGACCTTAGACTCATAACATCATTAATTTGGTGACATTATTATGGGGCTAACCTCTTAGGTGATGACCTCAGACCCTCATAACATCACTCGGTAGTAGCGAGGTCTGAGCTCAGACACATTTGCAGAGGACCTCAGACTCTTAACATCATCAATTTGGTGACATTATTATGGGGATAACCTCTTAGGTGATGACCTCAAACCCTCATAACATCACTCGGTGGTGACGAGGTCTGAGGTCAGACACCTTAGCAGAGGACCTCAGACTCATAACATCATTAATTTGGTGATATTATTATGGGGCTAACCTCTTTGGTGATGACCTTAGACCCTCATAACATCACTCGATAGTGACGAGGTCTGAGCTCAGACACCTTAGCAGAGGACCTCAGACTCTTAATACCATTAATTTGTTGACATTATTATGGGGATAACCTCTTAGGTGATGACCTCAGACCCTCATAACATCACTCGGTGGTGATGAGGTCTGAGCTCAGACACCTTAGCAGAAGACCTCAGACTCATATCATCATTAATTTGGTGATATTATTATGGGGCTAACCTCTTAGGTGATGACCGCAGACCCTCATAACATCACTCGATAGTGACGAGGTCTGAGCTCAGACACCTTAGCAGAGGACCTCAGACTCTTAACATCATTAATTTAACGAAATTATTATGGGGATAACCTCTTTGGTAATGACCTCAGACGCTCATAACATCACTCGGTAGTGACGAGGTCTGAGCTCAGACACCTTAGCAGAGGACCTCAGACTCTTAACATCATTAATTTGGTGAAAACTATTATGAGGAGAGCATATTATGAAATGTCTTCAGAGCCTAATAGCAATTCAGTAGTGAGATCAGAATTATTGACAATATAAACAAGAACACCACAACAAAATAGGAGAATAAATTCCCATTCAGAAAATGGAAGAGGTCATATAGCATTTAGAGGTGTTACAAATTACAAGTTCAGTTACAAGCTACAAGTTAAAAATTACAAGTTACAAAATACAAATTTGTTAAAAGTCAAAGGTCTTAGAGGATGCATTGACAGTCTCGGCTGGGTTGACTTGATTAGCGTTGGTTACCTCAGCCACATCATCAGCAGGGTCAGTCCCTCCGAGATCAGTCCCTCCCAGAGTAGCAGTCTCACCGGGGGCAGCAGCCTCGTCTTCTACCTCTTGAAGAGCAAGTGCAAACTGAGGGTCGACAAAGCCGAGACCCACAAGATCAGAGACCTTTAGAGTGCCAACCTCTTTCTCTCGGACTTCAGCCCATCTGGTAGTGGCCTTGATACCTCTTTCAAGATCTTCAAAGCCAAAACCAACGAACTCGTCTAAACCTTTATATTTGGAAATTATTCTAGGAGTGGCATCCTCAAGGGCAACTTTGATAGCCGCGCTCACCTTCTGTTGAAGAGTGTCATCTTTGGCCTTTAGGGCTTTAGCTTGAAGAGAGACATCTTTCTCCAAGCCCTTGACCTTATTCTCAGAGGTCTGTAGTTCTGACTTTAGACGTTCTACCTCGGCATTCAGGGCACTCTCAACCTTCTCGGCATCTTGCCCCTTCTGGATAAGGGGCAACTTCCTTATGGCCCAGTTCGATAGCTGATACATGGAAGTCACTCCCTGCACATTTAATGAAGAGGTTAAGTAGGAGAAAAGTCAGACGTTGCACTTATAAAAATTTGACAAAGGAACAAATCACACCTGGACAGCTCTGTGGAGGCCTAACTCAACCATCACGGGAGTGTCCATGGCTCTATAGAAACGCTTGTCTGCCTCGGTCATTACAGAGGCGAGTGCATCCATGGCCTATTTGCTGTTGTCGACCACGCTATCGGTCAACTTTAGCTTCTCCAGACGAGCCGTCAGGATGTCAGCCGAAGAAATTGGGATCGCAGCCTCAGAAGTCTTCTTTTGTCTCGAGGTCGGCCTCTGATCCTCAGAGGCCGGGACTTCGGGGGCCCTCTTCTTGGATTTGGATTTTGAGGGAGCTGGAGGAGGAGCGTTCAAACCAGTCTTCTTTGCAAGCCTTGCCAAACTCGAAGCTACCATCTCCCACAGTTCATCTGGAATACCTGGTGGTCTCTCTACAAAAGTTAAAAGATAAGGATTAGAGATCATGTAAGAATGAGGTCAGAGGTTAGACTTGAAAAGAAAAATCCTTACCAAAGTCGGAATGGGGACTCCCACCCAGACTCGTCCCCTAGAGATACTGGGGGGTCAGCAGATGTTCGAACTTGACAAACAGACCATGTGCCCCTTGGTCTTATAGGGCCTTCATCTTTTTGATATTCTGAAGACTTAGACCGGCATCGGCCCTTGCAGACATGGTTACCTTACCCCATCTGAGGGGTATCCTCGTCCTAAGAGTGGAAGAGGGAACAGATGAGCCGAATTCCCATGGCCCTGAGGGGAAAAAATATAGGGGCTTTCAATTGTGATTTAAGGTCTGAGTCACCTGGAGAATCTTCTTTTCAGGCCTCCGAGCCACGAAATGATAGTAGCTCGGATGGTTTTTGGCCGAGGTTGGGACATAGCAACCAGCAGAGACCTGAACTGGGAGGTTAGAGTGGTGGACTGCCCTCCACAAGATAATGGCCCCTATAATGACTCTCCAGGCATTGGAAGAGAGCTGCGAGGGGGCCAAGTTGATAAAAGAGAGAATGGATCTGATGATAGGATGAATGGGTAGGCGAAACCCTAACTTAAACATCTTCTCATACAAGAAGATTTCCCCATCTCAGCTATGATAGGCCCTCTCTTCCCTCAGAGGTCTCCTTAATTTGATTGAGGGACTGATGGAGTATAAATATCTGAAGTGCAAAAGATCCACTTCAGTGACTGTGCCCTCTAACTCGGCTGCTTCAGAGGTGTCAACATCACTTTCAGCATCCTCATCATCGTCAAGCTCAACGTCGGCTGGAGCAGACGTAGATGGGTGACCAGGAAATCTTTGAGCGAACTCAGCCCCTGTAACGGCCGACAGAGGGATGGCATCAAGAAAGGGTGGCACAGCCACACTTGGCTCAACAAGTTCAACCTCTAAAGAAGAATCTGAGGTGCTCGAGCCATTTTGGGATGAAGATCGGCTGGATACCTCGGCCTGATTAGGGTCCTGATCAGTCCGAGGTGTAAAATCCATAGCTTCTTGGAAAGAGTCCACAGACATGGGGTCTGAGGTGGAAGACTCAGACTCAGACATCGGTAATGGGTTGGCAGAGACGTCTGTCAGATAAAAGTTCTCAGGAGGATCAGGATATACCACCTTGAGAGGTGGGGGAAAGATAGGTCTAATAGGAAAATCCTGTGACCTACGAGCTTCCTCTTGAGCGCTCTCTATTTGCCTAATCTTTTTTAGGGCCTTCTCTCTAAGAGAAGGGAAATCCTCAAGAAGCTAGTGTAGGGGTCTGAGCATCAGGGGACGACCCTAAACTTAAGAAAAGCTCCTAAAACTGCAAACACGATTGACTTATAAAATAGAGGAGTTTAAAGATCAAAACTTAGAAGTTTACAGAAAACACAGTTCGCCGGAGTTAATGGAGCTCACCGGAAAACTTAAAGACTCAC
Source organism: Sambucus nigra (assembly GCA_949130495.1). Classification (NCBI taxonomy): domain Eukaryota; kingdom Viridiplantae; phylum Streptophyta; class Magnoliopsida; order Dipsacales; family Adoxaceae; genus Sambucus; species Sambucus nigra. The sequence continues at coordinate 340,991,692 of OX422207.1, read as the reverse complement.
CGGAAAACTCAAAAACACACCGAAAAATACAAACCAAATACCAGAAACAAAGGAAATAGAAAGGAAGAAGTACCTGGAGAATGAATCGATGAGTGAAATGAAGGAAACTCACAAAGAAATCAACGAAATCCTCTGCAGAAGAACGATTGAGTGGAGGAGCTTCGAGAGAGAAAAAATTCGCAAGAACAGTGTGAGCGGGAACGAAATGAAGAAGAAGAAAGAGAAAGGAAGGGTTTAAACCCTTAAGTACTTGGGCACACTTCCCAAGGCCCATCATTGCCTTGGGAAACCCAAGGGAGAACTGACAGCACACGCCAGCCAAATTTGCACGCTCTAGCTTGGGACAGGTGTCATACAGGTGTTAACCTGGGATGGACAGGCCTCGGAGGGAAAGTAATCCCCTAGCCACTCGCTCTCGCATATGACTAAGGGTTGGGGGGTGATTGCTATGCCCAAGAGTAACCTCGACTCAGAGACACCAACCTCGACCGAGACATTGATCGACCCTATGTAGGCCATGAGCCCATGATATCATCCCTCGGCCAGACCAACCTCGGCCCAGGCCAACACAACCATATACACTTCAATGGACACTACGCGCATCGTAGGCATCAACAACATCCTCATGTACCCGGGTATAGCAACCTCGGCCAAGAGTAGGCAGAGGTGACAAGGAGCCCTGATAAACTTCAACATGGAACCAGTCCTACCTCGGCTTGGGCCGAGGTGACAAGAAGCATTAGTAATCATCAGCATGTCCAACCTCGGCTCGGGCCGACCCCAATATATGTCTCGGTTGAGATCAGGCCGAGACTCCTTATGACACATCTCGAATTGAACGGACATCAAGACTTTATAGCTCGTCCTCTCCCAGGCCGAGGTCATTCACTAAATATGACTGTCGAGCATCTGTTGACATTGGGATAAGGACACCTGGGCACAAATAAGTTGTAACAAGATTATTCTCCACATGTGGGAGAATATTTCATCATCATTACTTACATGTGACAGTGACAGATGGCACTCCCACATTGGTGAGGATACCACACACATGCTCATTGCATGCATGGGGGGTACATTACACCCCCTTGGTGCTATATATAGGGGTCATCCCCTACCTTGCAAAGGGATCCCAGCTATCCAACCCTAGCCAAAACTCTGTCTAAATATACAGTAGAGACAGAAAGCTTGAGAGAATTGTATCCATGGCCATTAGTGCCTTCATTCAGTGACATTACTCACACACTCACAGTGGACGTAGGCCAGATAGGCTGAACCACTTAAATTCCGGTGTTGATTCCTCATATCCTCATCTCCTTCTCTTATCTCTTTATATAGCTTTGCTGCCATTGTTATTCATATATTGAGCTTGGAAACACCTTATCTAGTGGTGCTGGTTCTTAGCATCATCACTAATGTCATTCCATATATTATTCCATAAAATATCCAATTCTTGGTTTTGCCACTAAATTAGCATTTCTCACATTTTTATTTTAATATAAATGTTCACTATTTCCTTTTCATAAAAACACACTAAGATAGCACGTTCTTACATTTTTCTTCCATAAAAATGTTTATTATTTTTTTTACTGGAAATACACCAAAATGACATTTTCTTACATTTTTATTCCATAAAAATATTTATTATTTTTTACTAGAAATATACCAAATGACATCTTCTTACATTTTTATTCCCTAAATATGATTATTATATTTTTTACACTAGATATACACTAAAATAACATTATTTTACATTTTTATTGCATAAAAATGTATATTTTTGTAGATTTACTAGAAAATCACACAAATAATCTTTTATTTTTAGATTTACTATAAAATGACACAAATAATATTTCTTACATTTTTACTTTACATAAAAATTTATATTTTCAGTCTATTAAGTAAATAACCTAAAACAATATTTTCATAATACTTCTACTCCTAACATTCAACCATAGAAAGACTACAAATATATGCCAATGTAGTCTTAAATATAAGGAGTATGTTATCCCGCCTTAAAGAAGCTCTAAAGATGGTGGTGGTGGTGGTGATGAAGATGGGTGACTCCCCCACTTTCAAAGGTGGCCCTAAAAGAAGTCACAAAAGCTCCACCATAAGAGATCAAATAGTTATAAAATTGTTCAGAACCTCATCTTCTTTCTTTAAGAGCCACCCCATAAATAAAATATTCTTTCAAACCTCCAAAAACATATTTGATATTTTCACAGCTCTTACTGACAAATGGTGGGCTGTGTGTTTATTTTCTGGTTGGAGTGTGATTACCACAACAAAAAAATGGCGAACATAAGGGATTGTGAGAAATGGCAAACATAAGGGGAATGCGTGTTCATAAGGGATTGTAAGGAATGATAATACCCCAATTTTCTACCCCCAAGCCTATCTCTTATACCCAATCAAAAAGTCTATATAGCTTTAATAGGAAAGGTTCCTATCCCAAAATTACACCATATCGGTTGTTGGAACCTCCACCAGTCGACAACACACATAATCTACGGTGGATATGATTCATAGCTCCTCTTTCTCTCTCTTATGTTAGTTTACCAACCCATAGTTCTTATTATACATGAGGAATTTCAACCTTACAGATATAAGTTCAAAACCAGTGAATCGAAGGCTGATATCACATCGATATAAGTGACTATCCTCGAACATCGTTTGAGTGACGTGATCGTCATTCAAGAGAAATACTCTCCTCGATCGAGCGACATTCATGGTTGTTTAAAGGACCCAATTTATCTTTTGACATTTTAACGCAATTGTTTTCCAGATTTAAAGAATATATATATATATATATATATATATATATATATATATATATATATATATATATATATATATATAGGGAAAGTATCAAGTGAGGTCCCAGTTTGAGGACCCTAAATGAGGACTATTTTTTAAAAATAGTAAAAAAAATATTTTCGCCTTGAGCTGATTTTTTTTGTATGAGCCTATTGAAATGTGTAAAAACTATATAAAAAAAATTTGCTCAAAAATATTTTTTTTACTATTTTATCAAAATTGGTCTGCGCCAGCGGTATGCAAATAAAGGTACTCATGAGATCCCCTCTCTCTCTCTCTCTCTCTCTATATATATATATATATATATATATATATATTATTTAATTTCTTCTTAACCCCAGACTTTTATATAAAATCCAAATCCAATAATTTTCTTAACTATAATTTACTTCCCGTCATGCGTAATCCAAATACATAATTTATTTAATTTAACGGGGATGGATATTACAAAGAGAAACATGAACAATAAGATTTTTAAGGTCATTTTCTTTTACGACCTAAGTAGCGGTATAACACGGGGGCATAGTCTTCGCTTTGTTCTTTGTGTTGTTGTTTTTAGATTTCAATTTGAATAAGTTCCCATGAGGAGTTGACAGTCTTTAGAACTCTTCCATTAAAACTTTAGAGGTGGGGTGAAGAAATTCAGCCTACTATTTCTTGCTAGGAACATGACTACAGTTTGGTATGGGTGTACGTGAATGAGAATCCATCTCAAGCTTATAGCAAAAATATCTCGAATATCCCACTATTTTGCAATAAGTAAAAATATATGGTTGAACAGATTTGATCTTATTATTTGTCTTTGGAGAGTTCCCTTTTGATGGATTAGGTTTTGAAGTGTTTTTTTGTAGAAACAAACCTAGCAATGGGCTCAGATTTAGACTTGGAAGATTCGCCCTCTTCATAACATGTGCCATTTCTCTATTGATATCATTTCTCTTTATACCCGAGGACCAGTTTGTGAAACAACTTTCCCATTCTCCTGAACTTGTCGAAGAGTGACTTTAACATTAATAGAAGCCTCTATATCTTTCTTAAGAGTGATAATATCAGCTTGAAGCTTCTCATGAACTTCCAAAGAATCACGAAGATCATCAGTAAGTCTTATTACTTTTGATGTGAAATCATTTCTCTCTTTTTCCACCAAATTAAGCTTTTCTAAAAAATAGACTTTATCCACCTCGAGTTGACTCGCTAATGCCTTAATATCTTTCAAGTCAACCCACTCCTTTCCAAGCGTTAACACCTCAATCATCAATTTCGTATTACTATTTTGAATTTTAATGGACTCAGTGTAGAGCTCGAAAGAGGAGGCTTGGATATCACCTTAATCACCATCCGCGTCACTGAAGCTATCATCCTTTTGATTATCATGGGAAGAAATATAAATAGAGTCAATACCTTTATGAAAACTATTGTCATCATTAGAATGAGACACACTAGAATTACTGTCACGACTAGAAGCGAATCTAGTAAAGATGCATTGAGGAGGGGAGATATCACCTGAATTATCTGACTCGACGTCACTATCAGTTAGAGTGGAATTATAAACAACCTTTTTCCCTGTCTCTTAAGCTTAGTGAGACATTCAAATGCTCTATGACCATTACCATGATTCTCATAACATCCCTTAGAATCATCTTTCTTAGAGTTATAATGTGTTTTTCTTAAACTCGCAATAATTGAAATTCTTTTTGGCTTATTATATTTGTTTTTCTCAAACTAGAAAAGTTTTTTAAAAAAATTTAGAAAATAAGGCCATATCATTGGGATCAAGGTTAGACTCATCTGACTCAGATGTCGCATCCTTCCTAGCATTCAAGGCAATACTCTTCTCTTTCTTCTTTGGGAGTTGAGGAAACATGTTAAGCTCTTAGGTTTGAAGGTCACCAATAAGATCTTATAATTCCATAGCTTCAGGATTTCCCAAATAATTTAAGACAGTGACTTTTGGGTTAAACTTTTTAGGTAAGGAACTTAGAATTTTCTTCATAAGTCAAGATTGGAGAATTGTTTCTCCCAAATTCAATGAATAATTACTATGGGTGGATTCAAATTAGGTAGTTATATTTTGGATATTTGTGGATTTCACAACATTTATTTCTTCATGCGTAAGTAATGGTGTCTCCCAATTCACCTTACATGTTTCAGGAGGAACTTCTGAGGCGAGACATCATTGAATGAAGTGTTGATACCGCGTGAATTATAGTTACATAGTTTATGTTCAACCTCACACCAACTCTAAACCGATTTGGTAATGGTGCGCTCTCATATGATTGTTGTGGGTGGATACCACCCTCTAACTACCACCATCCACACTCTCTCATCTAAGAAATTAACTCAACTCAACTCAACTCAACAAAGCCTTTTCCCAATTATTTGGGGTCGGCTACATGGATCCTATTTTTCCATTCCATTATGTCCATTGCAATATCTTCGGTTAATCCACATGATATCATGTCCTTTTTTATAATATTCCATCAAGTTAATTTAGGCCTACCTCTACCCCTTGGGTTACCATCAATACTAACTAATTCACTCTTCCTTACAGGGGCATCAATTGGTCTACGCTTGACGTGTCCAAACCATCTAAGTCGATTTTCTCTCAATTTATCTTCTATAGGATCTACTTTTACCGTTTCATGAATTTGTTCATTTTTAATTTTATCCTTTTGAGTTTTACCACAAATCCATCTTAGCATTCGCATCTCCGCCACACTCATTTTCTGCACATTTTATTTCTTGGTTGCCCAACACTCTTTCCCATATAACATGGCGGGTCTAATGGCTGTATTATAAAAACTTAAAAGGTATACGCCTATCACACAGAACGCCGGTAGCACTTCTCCACTTAACCTAGCCTGCTCTATTCCTATGCGTAACATAATCACTAATATCTCCATCTTTTTGTATAATCGATCCTAAATAATGAAAATGGTCATTTCTAGGTATTTCTTGACCCTCCAATTTTACCACATCTCCATTTGTCCTCCTATTACTACTAAAATTACACTCCACATATTCTGTTTTAGTTCTGCTTATTTTAAATACTTTTGTTTCTAAAGTTTCTCTCCATAATTCCAACCTAGCATTAATACCCATTTTAGTCTCATCCACTAAAACAATATCATCTGCAAATAGCATACACCATGGAACCTCATCTTGTATTTGTCCAGTCAACTCATCCATAACAAGAGCAAAGAGATAAGGACTTAATGATGAACCTTGGTGTAGCCCTACCGTAATTGAAAATTCACTACTTTCTCCGACTGATGTTCTTACTGTAGTCATCGTACCATCATACATATCCTTGATCACATCAATATATTTGCGAGTTACTCCTCTTTTATGTAGAACCCACCAAATTATATCTCTTGGTATCCTATCATACGTCTTCTCCAAATCTATAAAAATTATATGAAAATCCTTCTTTTTCTCCCTATACCTCTCCATTAATCTCCTCAATAAATAGATTTCTTCCATTATTGACCTCCCAGGCATAAACCAAAATTGATTCTCATATACTGTTGTCTTTAATCTCAATCTATATTTAATCACTCTCTCCCAAAGTTTCATTGTATGACTCATCAACTTAATACCACGATAATTTGAACAACTTTGTATGTCCCCTTTATTTTTATAAATAGGTACTAAAATACTTTTTCTCCATTCATCGGGCCACCTATTAGTCATTAAAATTCTATTAAATAATTTTGTAAGCCATGATACTCCATCCTCCCCTAAGCACTTCCAAACCTCAATAAGGATACCATCTGGTCCTAAAGCCTTTCCTTTTTTCATCTTTTTTAGAGCAATCCTGACCTTTGTTGTCCTAATTCTATGAAAAAATATATTTTCTCTAATTTCACTAACTTCTTTTATATCTAATCTACTCCCATTATCTCCTTTTAATAACCTCTCATAGTAGTTTTTCCATCTTTCCATAATTTCATCATCTTTGACTAGAACTCTCGAATCATCACTTTTGATGCACTTAACGTTATTAAAATCTTTTGTTTTCCCATTCCTAAGTTTAGCAAGCTTATAAATACTTTTTTCCTCTTCTTGTGTTCTTAATTTTGTATAAAGATCATCATACGCTTTTAACTTAAAATCTCTTACCACTTTCTTAACTTCCTTTTTAGCCCATTTATATTTCTCAAAATTCTCTTCATTTTATTTATTTGCCATATTTTAAAGCACTCCCTTTTAATTTTTACTATATTCTGTACTTCTTCATTCCACCACCAAGTTTCTTTAGACTGTGGCCTTTTTCCTTTTGATTCTCTAAGAATTTCTTTTGATATTCTCCTAATGCATGTGGCCATCTTATTCCACATCATGCTAGTTTCTTCCTCACTATTCCATATTGCTTCATTTAATACTTTATCTTTACATAGTTCTAATTTCTCTCCTTTTAAATTCCACCACCTAGTTCGTGGGTTAATCTCCACTTTTCGCACTCGTGATTGATTTTTAATATTTATATCCAACATCATTATCCTATGTTGTGAGGTTAAGCTCTCTCTCGGGATAACCTTACAATCTTTACATGTTAGTCGGTCTCCTTTCCTAGTAATGAAAAAATCTATTTGGCTTTTATGCGTTCCACTTTTATAAGTTATTAAGTGTTCTTTCCTCTTTTTAAAACATGTATTTACTAGTACAAAATCACAAGCCATCGCAAAATCTAAGATAGACTCTCCCCCGTCGTTCTTATCTCCAAAACCATATCCTCCATGCACTATCTCATATCCTACACGATCTTCTCCTATATGACCATTAAAATCTCCACCTCTATAGATTTTCTCATCTAGGGGTATTTCTTGAATTAGTTCATCCATTTGTTCCCAAAATTGTACTTTAGTGTGCTCATCTAATCCTACTTAGGGTGCATAAGCACTAACAATATTAATTATGTTTTCACCTAATACAAATTTTACAAGCATAAGTCTATCACCTTTCCTAATAATGATTACGATATCGTCCTTAAAGTTTTTATCTACTATTATTCCAACTCCGTTCTTATTTCTATGTTTTCCTGTATAATATAATTTAAATCCTGTATTTTCTATTTCTCTAGCTTTCTCACCGACCCATTTAGTTTCTTGTAAACAATCTATGTTAACTTTTCTTCTTATCATGGTATCGACTAACTCCAACCCTTTTCCTGTCATAGTCCTTATGTTCCAAGTCGCTAACCTAAGTCTAGTATCCTGGACTAGCTTCTTTATCCGCACACGTCCAACTTGTTGCAGGAACCCTTGCGTATTTATCGTCGCATCCGGGCGCCGATGCGAAGCCCCTTGCCTATTTTTCGAGACACCCGGTGGCAGGCACAACGCCCCTTGCCTATTTTTTAAGACACCCGGTGGCAGGCGCAATTCATTGCTTAAGGGGAATGACCTAGGATTAGCACGTATATTCATAGGATTCATGTTTATAAGGATCTAACAAAGTTATAAGCTGGCTGTCAGCTACCTAATGCAACCCTCCTCCTTTTTCCGGGCTTGGGACCGGTAGTGTAAAAAAAATAACAAGTTAAGCACAACACATGCGGAGTTCATCTAAGAACTTAAGTGTAACATTAATACGTGCCGTATAATATGAATACTTAAGTTTATCAATCAGAAGTAACCTATTTATTTAACTCCATGGAAACTCTCCTAGAAAACTATTCCTAAGTAACTTATAGACGCCCGATCTGATACAAATAAAAATATTGATTTTCTATTTGTTGAATAATAAACCCTAGGAAACCCAAAAGTAAAAAAAAAATAGTCTGATCCTTCCTATGCATGCAAATCAAATTATTACCAATTTTAATCTTGATTTACCAAATTACTTGGTTGAAATGTCGAATAGGACAAGTAATAAATAACAAGCACAATAATATGAGACGACGATGTGCGAGGAAACCCAATAGGGGAAAACCTCAGATATCCAGGCCTACATAAAATTTTCTATAAGAAGGTTTTATAAAATATACAAATGACTTACAACAACAGACTCCCTAAGTCCATGCAAAATAATGTCTTCTACCTTCCTCTATAGCACTATGAAGTCTAGGGACACATCACAACAACTCCATGCCTCAGACTCCTCCGATAGCCTCAACCGTCATACGCTTTTATGGAATACACCAAATGAAAGAATGGATTATAAAGTTCAATGGATTGATCTTGAAATATGTTCAAAAAAGTCAATTATATAGATATTTTGATTTTTGGAAATAGTTATAAGATTGAAGCTTGAAAATTTTTTAGGTGAAAGAGCGTCTTCTCTAATTGATAAGAAACCTAATTTCAGAGAGAATAGCAATTATGAATAGGTCAAAAACGTTTTCTAAAATTTTAATTTGTTAATTCGAATGAGATCGAGGTCATTCAAATGACTTTATGCACATTGTTCCAATGAGAGCAAAAGTCATTCGTACAGTACTGCATTTTCATTCGAACAACCTTCTAATGAGCTTCCAATGAGATGCGACCTACTAGACAAAGCCACCCCAATTTGAAGGAGGTTGATATGTGTTCATATGAGTATAGCATCTCGTTAGAAACTCGTTCGAATGAGATTTGAATCTCATTAGAATGAGATAGTATTCTCATTAAAACAATATAAAAAAGTATATTTTATAATCTTTTTCAATTGAAAAATATATTGTTAGAATAAAGATAATTTTGGTCATAAAATGTCATATACCTTTCGACCCCAAAAAACTCTAAAATTAATTCAAACATGTCGAATCCAATATAATAGCTTGCGTGTATTGGTTCTTAGGCTTGAGTAGAAAATATTTGACATTCCTATAACCTATGTACAATGAAATAAGACAATAGACATATAAGACTCAATTGTAAATTTACCCTTACAGTAGTACTCAACACCACACCTTGATGACAAGTCATTCATAAACCTGAGAAATTGGGAAGTCTAATAGATTGGTTAGTTGATTTAGGAAAGTTGAATATCATCTATCAGACATGAAATGAAATCAAAAGGGAGGTTTTAGCACATTTTTTAGGAGAGTTCATTTTGAAATCGATCGATGAGAAAAAAGTTAAAACACAAGTTTAGAGTTCAGATAAGATGAAAGCAAAAAAAAAAGCTGACAAGATCGTTGAAGCTAGCACCATAGTTGGTGTTCCAGAACCAGATTTATTACTAAAAAATGGTGTCCCTACTGAAGTCCCATTCTCGTAAGACATTCTTGTGTGGACTTTGTTTATAGATGGCTCGTCCTATGTATTTAGTATTGGGACTGGGCTTATTTTTGAATGCAAACGAGACTAATATAAAATATGCGTTGAGATTCAATTTAAAGGTATCCAATTACGAGGTTGAGTATGAGGCCTTGCTAGTAGGAATTGTGATTTTAAAGGTTCTAGTTGTCCATTGCTTCTTTCACATAGTGGCTCACGACTCATACTGAACCAATTACTTGGAATCTATGAAGCAAAAGCTAATAAAATTTTAAAATACCTATAAAGTGTGAAGATAAAAATTGTTGGTTTTCTAGAAGTAAAAATAAATAGAAGTTCGATAAGTGAGGATGGAAAAGTGTATGCCCTTACAAGGATTGCTTTAGTTACAAAAGACGAGATGCGAATGTCCGTTCTAGTTGATAAACTCTAAAAGTCAAGAAACAATCATAAGGTGGTCGATAGTACAAAATGTTTTATCTTGAATTTTGGACCATCTTGGATGTACCCATATATTGAGTATCTGAAGGATGGAAATATCAAAGAAGGTAAGGTCAAAAGAAGAATGATAAGCTACTGAGCCACTAAACTCACTATCATATGGAATGTGGTGTACAAACAGGGTTATCTTCTCCCACTCTTGAGTTGTGTGCATCTGACTGAAGTAAGTTAAGTGATCAAAGATATTCACAAGCAGATCATCATAAAACATATCGAAGCAAAGTCATTGTCAAAGAGAATCGCAACACAAGGCTTCTATTGTACTTGGATAAGGACGTAATCAAGCATGCTCTTAAATGCGACCAGTGTTAGCACTTTTCCAACATACCTAATCAACCTCGTCACCCATTTTCTCCTATATCAGCCCATGGCCATTTGCAATGTGGGGTATCGGTCCGGTCAGCCCATTACCAAGGGATATAGAGAAATTTTACTTCCTTATCATTGCGATTGATTATTTTTTAAGACGAGTAGAGGAAGAGGCCATGGTAACTATCCTTAAAGATAAATGTTTCAAATTCATTGGGACAAATATCATCTACCGATATGGTAACTCTCTAATATCAGATACTAAAAGAAAATTAAAGAATAAGTTCTTGGCTACTTATTGTGGTAGGGTAAGCATAAAGTAATTCTTATCAATACTAGGCTAACCTTAATAATATATTCAAACAGAGGTTAACAATCGAATGATAGTGGATGGAATAAAGAAAAAGTTAGATGTTTCCAAAGGAAAGTGGGTTGATAGGATGCGCAGTGTCCTTTGGGAGTATCGAACCACTATAAGGGCACTGACTAGAGAAATGCCTTTTATGCTAGCATATGGGTTGAATGTAGTCATACCAACTGAAATAGGGTTGCCAAGTCATTGCGTTTAGACGTATGATCTGAAAAGGAACATGAAAAATATAAGACATAATTTAGATCATATTGAGGAGCGACGAGAAATTGCGAAAATATGGCAATCAACCTATTAACGAAGAGATATGAAGTTCTATAACAAAAGAGTCAAAGACTGTTCAATTAAAGTTAGTGACCTTGCATGAAAAAAGGTGGTACAAAAGGATAACAAACTTCATCCAAATTTTCGTGGTCTATAGAAAGCCACCAAAGAAGTATTTACATGTACCTATTGTCTGAAAATTTTAGAAGGAGAACCATTCGTAAATCCATGGAATTCCCATCGTTTGAAGAAATATAATCATTGAAACTATGCAATAGCTTGAGAGCTTTTCCATCAAATGTAATTGAATATTGTTGTGAGAAATCTGAAGGAAATGAAGTATTCTCTCATATTGTGCAAATTTTGTTTTTTATTAGCGTATAATCATGATATCTCTCTCTTGATGGGGTGAGAATGCCAGGAGTCTCGTCTCCAAGTCATGTCTAGTTATAAACCCCGAGTGGTGGGAAAATTGAAATCACTAATTTATGGTGGCACTTAACATCATTATTTTACAGTGACTCCTGGAATGATTATTTTATGGTGAAATAAAAATGAAATCTTTCTCTCATCATCATGAAAATACTTGGAGTCTCATTTCCTAGGCATGTCTTAACTTAAACCCTGATAGGTGGCAAAATTAACATCTCTAGTTTATGGTGACAATTAACATCATTATTTTAGGGTGGAAGACAAATAAAATATCTATCTCGACGGTACGAGAATGCTTGTAGTATAATCTCCTAGGCATGCCTCAATAAAAACCCCAAGAGGTGGGAAATTTAAAATCATTATTATATAGTGAATGGAAATGAAATCTCTCTCTCGGCTAGATGAGATTCCTTGGAGTCTCTTCCCTAAAGGATGTCTCAATATAAACCCTGAAAGGTGGTGAAATTAACATCATTACTTTATAGTGACATGTAACATCACTATCCTATTATGAAAATCAAACATAATTGTTATATGGTTAGTAGCATAGTAAGAAATTACATGTATATTGATATAATTATGGAAATAAAGTAGGGAATATCATTATCATTAACACACCGGACGAAAACACCCCAACAAAGGGGCACAAAGCATTGTTCAAATCCCAAAAATGTGGGATGAGATTAATGTTTATAAAAATTAAGATGGGAATTAGAGACTACATACGATCACCCTAAAATATCAAAAATAGATTAAGTCAAGTTTCAACCTCCAAGCCTCCAGCAATGGTAGCTTCAGGGATAGTCAAGTTACCTTAAATAGTAGCGACCTCTTGATGACCAACCTGATCTTTTTCATTGGAAAGTTAGGTCACTTCGTCACCACCAGCCTTGGATTCATCAGTCCCTTTATTAGCGCCTTCAACCTTAATATCTTTAATAGTTAAAATGATACGATGATATGATAAAATTGGGTAACCTCCCGCTAATACGTAGCCTTATATCCTTTCTTTAGGTATTGGATTGCGTACCCAACAAACTCCTCAATCTCTTTAAATTGGACCATGACACCTCATAACTGGTCTTTGAAAGAACCATTTTGGCAACATCTTGTCACTTACGAGATTCTTTATGGTCTTATTTCAACGCAATAAGATGAACCCATTATCGATCTTAAAGCCAGATTAACCCCTCTTCATGAGCAATTTTTTCTATGTCCATCTATTTTTTATATCGGCTATCTTTTCCTCGGGATGAGTAGCTAGCCTAATTATTGTCTCACTCTCCACCACCCACTGGAAAACTATCTGAAGATCAATTGTATACTACAACAAAGCATATATGAGAAATAAAAGTAATCACATGAGGAGACGACATGTTGTAAAAAATATAAAGTAAAATTGTTACTTGAGTAACCCTTTAAATTGAGAAGCTTGAAATTATGGTGCTTATCTAAGGATTAAAGAATCGACTATCATGAGAAGGAATCATAAACAAGATGGTCTCCTTGACATTTACTTGATTCTTAAGAAAAGACTCGAGATTTAAGGCAACCTAAGCAAGATGTGTGGCAGCTAACGCGTCATTTGAAATGGGAACACTGGGTCTAGGAGGTTATTTTGAAAGTTTTGTTATCTTTTTACTACTTGGGAACCGGTTGTACAGGCCCACATGAGGCAGTCATATTGGCAGGAAGTTAAGGAGGCTTTTTAGAAGGGCCACCCACCCGAGTTCCAGGGAAGATCATACATGATTTTGGTGTTCCAGTGGAAGAAATATATTAAGCACCACTTGTGCATGGTTGAGTGTAGTGATGTGCAGAATAATATTTTGGCTACTTTTAGTCTTGTTAGAGAAAAATTATAATGGTTGGAGTCGTCTACCGCCATTAAGGAGAGGAATACGATGTCTGGTGCCGAGTTCTGGGTGCAGTTTGACCGTCAATACTTTTTGCCAGTAGTTGAGACAGATATGCAGAAGACGTTTAGTGAGGTGGTTCAGGGAGACCGATTTGTGGCTGAGTAGGAGGAGGAGTTCACTCTTTTGGCTATTTTTGTACCGAACGAAGTGAATAGTGAATACAGGAAAAATCTAAAGTTTATGGATGGATTACCCTAGAGGATCGAACAACACTTAATTGGCAACCCTGGAATGGTGACTTATATAGACATTGTCAATGCTTTACTTTTACACTTCCAGGACTATCGCTTCCATATGAAACGAAGCATAAGAGGAGGTGAATCTATCCATCCGAGCAAGGCAGGAGGGTGTGGTTAGTTAGATATGTTATCTAGTTGCGTTATGGGTAATATGAGGGATATATAATTATTATGGTTAGTTAGATACATTACCTAGTTGAGTTGGGTAACATTCTATATAGGAGACGTTGGGTGTGCACAATAGTTGAGAGGTGAGGAAGCCAAGAGAGTGTAGATTGAGCTGATGTGTGTATCAAATAACTGATTTCAACTATGACTTAAATACTTGAAAACTATTTCAAATGGTTTTCTTGGGCTCTAACCCATATCAAATTCTTTTTCCAAAACATCTTAGGTGTCCAACCACAGGGGGCACCAAGCTTGATGATTCCATACAAGGATGCATAGCTGAAACACTTGTGGAGGCTTGGAGAAGTTACTTAGACGCTTCAGTTTATTCATTTTTAGATAGGAGTTCTTTGAGTATTTCATTTGGGCATGTTGCCCATTCAAATATTTAGTACTCTTGTTTAGTTGTCAGACTTTATTCAGATTTAGTTTTATTATTTCAGACTTGTATTTGGATTTGTTTTGGATACTGATGGTTTATATGGTATTATTTATTTATATATCTGTCGTTTGATTGTTCAGAGTATTATAATGTGGATGGTTTGGTTAATTAATTTTACTTTCGCATGTTGTTAAATAAATAAAAGATAAAAATTGGCACCTACTTATTTTGACAAAGGTAATTAGTAATTAATAAGATTTTTGAGAGTGATGCTATAAATGAACCAAATGAGATTCGTGGTTATTTTGATAAAGGACTAATTGATACGGCAAAAATATTGCATATTATGCTCGTTAACTTATGCATTTTAGCCCCATCGGGTACTTTAATTCCTATATATATGCTCATATACCCAGCAACCTTCGTTTTATATGTTAACATGCAATATGATGTATAATTGGGCTTTTGTAGGTATTTAGGTGCTTGGTGTGCAGTCTGGATGCATTTCAAAAAAGTTTCATTGAATATTGCAGCTACGGGGGCATTTTAGTAATTTCATCATTCGGGTGTTAATCCCGAACACTTCACAGAAGTTCAATACCTATGATTTCTCTTCACGTGTCCACCGATGGTGCTTGATTCCAATATTAGGATGGTTTCTACTTAAAATTCACACCTAAGGGCACATTCAAGGGCATTTTAGTCATTTCATATTTTAGTTTTTGGGCCTAATGTCTTCTAGGATGTTATATCCCTCTGCGTTATTTTTGCTTAAACTCCGACTGAGCCTAATTCCGAGTTATAACGAAGAAGTTACGGTATTTTCTATAAAGTTGGAAAAAGCTGCAAAATTGAAGACCTGTAGGGGCGAATCGATTCGCCCACGGGCAAATCGATTCGCTGTGCACCAGAAAGTCTAAAATTTTCATTTTTGGTGGGGTATTTAGGGTAAAACATTCCCTTAAGTGGTGGGGGATCATTTTTAGACTCGAGACATTCATTTTCTCTTAGTTTTTAGACTTAGGTTAGAGAACTTTTGGGGATTTTTGTTGGAGACCTTCCCCTCTCCTCCTTCTTGTTGTGTATCCACCATTAATGTAAGTGCTACTTTACTATTCATTGTCATAATCCTCTTATTTATGCTTTGTCCAATTATGTCCATGCTTTTCATTTATTTTCAAGTCTAGTTTAATTTGAGGTGTTAATTTAATTACTTGCTTTAATTAAATTACTTAATTTATTTAATGCTTTTAATCATGCATAGCAGCTAATTTAGATTAGGTTGTGCTAGATTGAACTCACTTCGGGTTATTTGGTTACTTTTCTTTGGTGATGATTTCTCATGGGTTTATTTCGAGTGGGTTGTCATAGTTATTATGCCTAGAAAATTTAACGGGGTATATCATGTATGCTCCATATTTACAACCTTGTGTGCATCATTTTGGGGGTATTTGTTGATGCCAAAATCATATTAGTCTTTTATGTGAATTTAGGGGTGTGAAAACTCTTAATTTTATTAATTGACGAAATGAGACTTGATGATGCTGAGATTCAGCACCACCAGATAAGTGATGATGAGCTCAAATAGTAGTAACCATGTCATCCATAGAGATGTGTATGTATAAGTGTGTAAGTGTGTAGAAGGAGATGAGTATAAGAGGAATAAGATAATGATGTATAGTGGTTCAGCCAATTAGGCCTACATCCACTGTGAGTGTGTGATCCACTAAGTATGGGCACTAATGGACTTGGATACAATGTACATAAGCTCACTTTCTCTCTCTACTGTGTGTATAAGCAGAGTTTTTTCTAGGGTTATGATTATTGATCCCCTTGTAGGGTTGCATGTGACAAGTATATATAGGTCTTAGGGGGTGTAGTATACCCCCCAAGTATGCATGGTGCATGTGAATGATGATTTAGCCAATCTCCTGCTGACACCTGTAGATGCCAAATGATGACATAATATTCCCTCACGTGAGGGGGTGATTCAGTTGTAACGGTCTTCTACATGTCCTGTGAGCCTCACGCGCACTTTTCCACACATCTCCCAAACCACGCTCTGTGATGACATCACCCTAGTCTTGTAACACGAGGCCGAGGGTAAAGTTCCTTCTGATAGTGAGTCAGGACCAATTTAGGCCTCGTACTGTCGGCCCCTCGGAGGGTCGTCTGGAGCCTAATGAAGGGTCGTCCGGCTCTGATGAAGGGTAGGCCCATTGAAGGGTCGTCTGGATCCTGATGAAGGGTTGGCCCTTCGAAGGGTCATCTGGATCCTGATGAAGGGTAAGGCAATTGAAGGATCGTTCGGTCCTGATGAAGGGTCGGCCCCTTGAAGGCGTGGCAGGTACTCATTATCGTTCCAGTTTCCAATGCGTGGAGATTGCACACTGCCTAGTGCTTTATGCCCTAATGATGCCCTCTTCGTGGGCTGTGCTCTGCATTGGTGAGTGGGCCCACTCATTGGCAAGGTACTTAAAGAATTTTTTGAAGTTTCTCTTTCTTCCTCTTCTTCTTCTTCTTCTTCTTCTTCTTCTTCTTCTTCTTCTTCTTCTTCGTGCCTGAACTCTCTCTCTCTCTCTAGCTTCCAGCCTTCTTGCCATTTTTTCATTTTCGAACCTTCAAGCTTGGCGGCTTCGCTATTTCTCCTCAGGTAACACCTCGACCCTAGTTCCCTACTTATCTTTATTTCTATTTATTTTCCTATTTTAAGTTCATAGGGTTAGATTTTCTTAGACTGTTCCATAGATTTTCCGGTGTGACCTCTAGTAAGTTGTTCTTGATAGAAAACCCTTCAATTCCTTGGTTTTGATCGAAAAGTCCACCCTGGTCAATTATAATATTTGTTTGTAGTTAGCTTACCCAAATTCTTCCAAGTGTAGGGTCTCCCCCTTAATTCTTAGGAGTCTTTACAACTTAGCTGAAGACTTCCCTTCCCTGAGAGAGAAGTTATTTGTTGAGATCAGACGAATAGAGGAAGAGGAGGAGAGAAGACGAGGGGCCGACCCTAATTGGGTACGACCCATCTTCCCCATTACTCTTGCCATAATAAAACCCTCTGAGTCTTGAGGGTCATCCTGTCATCTAGCCGAGAGTTATTCGAGTGAGATGGATGAGAGGGCGTCGTCACCAACAGGAGCTGGACCTTCTAGGAGAGTAGAGACGTCTGATCTGAGCCAAGGCCAACAGGCCGAGGGTATGGTTTCTTTCGAGGCTATCCCTGTGACAACCCTATCCCCAGACGCTTTCTCGATGGCTTTTCCCCAAGGGCCTCTGACAAGTGATGAGGTCGAGGCCGAGGGTGAGGGGAATGAGGACTCAGATGAACTAGTTGACACATCTCACGCCTCGTCTTATATTTCCTCACTCAGGGATCATGACCATCTTCTGTGGAGGCATGCATATGGTGTTCCTCCCACCATATCTATGAGGGTTCCCTCTGAGGACGAGAGGTTCTTTGAGGGTGAAGAGGGAGAGATAGAGGTATATGAACAAATGTTCAAGGTAGGTGTCAGACTCCCTTTACATCCTGCTGTCGAAGATATTTTGTCATCCTTCGGCATAACCCCCTCTCAGCTCCCTCCTAATTCCTAGAGGACGACCCTCGGCTTCATTTCCCTATGGAAAAATGCCTTTACTGATGAGCCTTCCTCCGATGTGTTCTTGGCTTGCTATAACATCACTTCCTCGTCCAAACAACCTGGGTACTACCATCTGGGTGCTAGGAAGTCTGATGAAAAACTTCTCCACGTGGCACAAACCTCCAACCACGATTGGAAGAAGAGATTCTTATTTGTCTCTAGAGAGTGGGAGTTCTCTGCCGAGGAACAACCTATAGACGATGGTATGAGGGTTCCCAGAAGATGGTCTAACCCTTCAATGAAGGCCAGGTCAGACCCTGGACTTAGGCTGGAAGAGAAATACATAGTTGAATATCTAAGAGGACGAGGGAGAGAGGGTAAACTTCTAAAATTTGAAGATCTGATGACCCCTCGGTTCCTCAAGGAAGCTAGTCTGAGGGTCAGCCCCCTGACAAAACTATGTGAGTTATATTATTTTTTGTCCATTCTTCATTACCTGTTCTTTACTTTTTTTAAGTGTTTCATCTACCTCTGTATTTTTCTAACGTGTCATCCTCCTTTCAGGTCGTCCTGCCAGTGTACCTGACCACCTTTGGGAAATGATTGCCCCCAGTTTGTTATCAGGCTTGGCCAAGAAGAAAGGCAAGGAGCCTTAGTAATATTCGAGGAAGACGCAGACCACGGGGCCGACACCTTCCGAGCCAACCCTAGACAAACAAAAGAGAAAAGGGCCTGAGGTTCCCATTGACCCTCGGCTAGGTTCACGGACGAGGGCAAGGGTCGAGGCGTCTGAGGGGACCACCTCATCTTCCAGCATGGGGGCCTTTTGGTCTCAAAATTTGGCACTTCTAAAGGCCGAGCCATCCTCCCTTATCGCGAACCTGAGAGTGGCCAAGGCGTCCATGTTTTCTGCCCCCTCGGCTACTGACTATGATTTTTTATTCAAGATGCCTCCAGCAAAAGTGTATAACTATGGTCTGCACGCCCTAGCTCAGGTATTTGTTCTCACCTCCTTCCCTTAGTTGTATTCTTTCACCTCTTGATATCTGTTTTCTTGGCCTGTCGATATCTGTTTATTATTTCTGTGCAGTCTGTATGTGCCTTTACCTCGGCCACCAAATAGATGGCAGAGAATCAAGAAAAGTTTCATGAGGCCGAAATGGCCATTCAGCACGAGGTTGATTTACAGTCTGAGCTCGAAACTGCTAGGGCTGAGTTGGAGAGCGCCAGGACTGAGCATGCGAGGATCCTGGACGAGCTGATGAGGCATCATGATGCAGACATGGCGGCCAAGGACTTGCTTCTTAAGGAGAAGGATGAAGACATAACCCATCAGGGGGCCAAATTTAAGATTGAACTGTCTGAGGCCGTGAAGAAGGCAGAGGTAGACGCTGTGGAGGCCTACAAACTCTTACATGAGTTTCAAGGCTTCGGTCTTGAAACTTGGATAGAGGGATCGGGACGTCCTGTCGGTGGGTCGTCCTCAAGTTCAGCGATGTCGTCTCTTCAGTCCGTCCTTCTCTGGAGGCAGTTCAACTGGAGGACCCCTTGATTCCTGAGGCTTTAACCCAAGTGGAGTCCCAGGTGCACGGAGAGGGTGTCGGCACGTTTGAGGATCAGCCAGTCGTGGTCATTGATGAGACCTCTCTTATCGACATTGAGGCCCTGCCCTCTGACATTGCTCAATAGGGTGGCTGTAGCCCATACCCTCATCGTGTAATTAATAGCCGAGGATTGTAATTACCAATTTAATGGTTTTAAAGTGTTCCCTAGTCTTTCTTGAGGAAAATGGTGGGGTCATACCCTCCATTGACCCTCATTATAGCCGAGGGTTATAATTACAAAATTAATGGTTTTAAATTCTTCCCTCATCTTTCTTGAGGACAATGGTGGGGTCGTCCCCTCTATTGACCCTCATTATAGACGAGGGTTGTAATTACCAATTTAATGATTTTAAAGTCTTCCATCGTATTTCTTGAGGACAATGGTTGGGTCGTCCCCTCCATTGACCCTCATTATAGCCGAGGGTTGTAATTACCAATTTAATGGCTTTAAACAAAGTCTTCCCTCGTCTTTCTTGAGGACAATGGTGGGGTCGTCCCCACCATTGACCCTCATTATAGGTCGGGGGTTGTAATTACCAATTTAATCATTTTAAAGTCTTCCCTCATCTTTCTTGAGGACAATGGTGGGGTTGTCCCCTCCATTGATCCTCATTATAGCCGAGGGTTGTAATTACCAATTTAATGGTTTTAAAGTCTTCCCTCGTCTTTCTTGAGGACAATGGTGGGGTCGTCCCCTCCATTGACCCTCATTAAAGCCGAGGATTGTAATTACCAATTTAATGGTTTTAAAGTCTTCCCTCGTCGGGTCATCCCCTCCATTGACCCTCATTATAGCCGAGGGTTATAATTACCAAATTAATGGTTTTAAAGTCTTCACTCGTCTTTCTTGAGGACAATGGTGGGGTCGTCCCCTCCATTGAGCCTCATTATAGCCGAGGGTTGTAATTACCAATTTAATGGTTTTAAAGTCTTCCCTCGTCTATTTTGAAGACAATGGTGCGGTCGTCCCCTCCATTGACCCTCATTAGAGCCGAGGGTTGTAATTACCAATTTAATGGTTTTAAACAAAGTATTCCCTCGTCTTTCTTTAGGAAAATGGTGGGGTCGTCTCCACCATTGACCCTCATGGTAGGCCGAGGGTTGTAATTACCAATTTAATGGTTTTAAACAAAGTCTTCCCTCGTCTTTCTTGAGGAAAATGGTGGGGTCGTCCCCACCATTGACCCTCATTATAGTCCGAGGGTTGTAATTACCAATTTAATGGTTACAAAGTTTTCCCTCGTCTTTCTTGAGGACAATGGTGGGGTCATCCCCTCCATTGACCCTCATTATAGGCCAAGGGTCGTCCTCTTAAGATGTTTCCATGCGTACTAGAACTGACAAACAAGATGAGAAGAAACAATGATATTTCTCATTAATTTTTCAAGTGTTCTATCGGAGCAACACCTCTTACAACTGTCATTCGATAGGACTTTACAAAACTACTGATAGTATTTCTTCAAATGATCTTCATTCCAGGGGTTGGAAAAGGGTTCTCCCTCTAGGTTTTCTAGTCTATAGGTCCCAGGGACGACTTCATCGATGACCCGATATGGGCCATGCCAATTAGGATGGATCTTGTTTGTCTTTTGACAAGTCTTTTGCCAAGTCTTTTTGAGAACCAAGTCCCCCACCGCAATTGGTCTCTGTTTCACCCTCTAATTCAAAAACCTTGCGGTCCTCTGCTGGTAGGCAGCCTTCCTTATCTCGTCATCTTCCCTCCTTTCCTCAATCAGTTTTAAGTCGAGTCTCCTCTCTTCTGTATTTCTCTGAGGGTCATACATTTGGACCCTATGAGTAGGAAACCCAATCTCGGTGGGGATGACGGCTTCTGAGCCATAAGCTAGCATGAATGGGTTCTCTCCGGTAGAGGTCCTCACTGTCGTCCTGTATGCCCACAACACGACATATAACTCCTCGAACCATCTTCTTTTTGCCTCCTCAAGCCTCTTCTTGATTACATCTAGGATTGTCCTGTTTGTAACTTCTGTTTGCCCATTGTCCTGAGGTCGGCCCAGGGTAGAGAAGAATTGTTTGATACTCACCCTTTCACAATACTTTTGTAGAGAGGTATTCTTGAACTGAGTTTCGTTATCCGAGATAAGGGTATTGGGGAGACCATATCTGCATATAACATTTTTCCAGATGAACTAGAAGGTCTTCTGCTCTGTAATCGTGACCATCAATTCAGCCTCCACTCATTTTGAGAAATAGTTAACCGCTACGATGAGGAACCGATAGTTATTGACTGCTCTTGGTAAGGGTCCTACGAGGTTGATCCCCCATACTACAAATGGCCATGGGGATGTAATGGAGAAAAGAGGCTGATGGGGTTGGTGAGGGATGGTGGAAAATCTATGGCATTTATCACACTTTTTACATATGCTACAGCGTTTTTCCCCAAGGTCGGCCACCAGTACCCTTGGGTGATCACCCTCTGCGCTAAGGATCTGCCCCCAATGTGGCTTGAGAACGATCCTTTGTGCACATCTTGCAAAATGGATGGGACTTCAGATGGGTGCAAAAATCCCTTTTTGTACAAGGTGTCCCCAATGACAGTGAACTTTGCAGCCCTGTATCTCAACTTCTTCCTTTCTTGCCTTGCTTCTGGTATCTCCCCCTCTTTAATGTATCTGATCAGAGGGTCCATCCACGAAGCTTCCTGAGAAACATTTTGGCAATTGCTAAGTGTTCCCTCAGCGTCTTCAATATTTGTCCGAAGAAAAATTTCCACTGTGATTGTCCTCCTGATGTCTGTCCTAATTGTCGAGGCCAACCTAGTAAGGGCGTCAGCTCGACCATTATCAAGCCTAGGTATCCTATTTAACCTTACTTCTATGAATCCCTTCAATAACGACCTCACCTTCTCAAGGTACCTAGCCATCCTCTCGTCCTTGTCCTCGTAGGCTCCTAGTATCTGATTCACTACTAGCCTCGAATCACTATGAACCAAAATATGGCCGACATTAGGAGATCTGGCCAAGGAGAGGCCGACTATCAAGGCCTCATATTCGGCCTCATTATTGGAGGCCTTAAAGTTGAACCTCAAGGCGTACTCAATGTCTGTGTCATCGGGTGCTGATACTATTAATCCAGCTCCACTCCCACTTTTGCAAGAGGACCCATCGACGAAGAGACTCCACACGATATATTTTTATGATAAACTTTCCTCGGTGAGTGACCCCTATCTAAAGAGATATCTTCCCTCTTCGTTTTTAGCCACTTTCCTTCTAGCGGTGCTTGTCTCATCCTTATCTGCAGGTGTGTCTGTGAGCTCACATTATCGGGTATCTATCTTCCCGAGGCTCTCACCCTCGTCTTCATCATCTTCCCAAATAAACTTGACCACAAATTCTGCCAATGCTTGCTCCTTAATGGACGTCCTAGGCTGATACACTATGTCGAACTCCCCCAGCTCTATAGCCCAGGCCATTAACCTCCCTAATTTTTTAGGCTTGTGAAAAACCTTCTTAAGGGGAGAGTCAGTGAGGATGACCATTGTATGGGACTGGAAGTATAGCTTCATCTTTCTCGATGCATGGATCAAGGCATAGGCCAACTTTTCCATCCTTGGATATCTTTTCTCTGCCCCTTGGAGTGCCTTGCTGTTAAAATACATAGGCTTTTGTACTCCGTCTCCGTCTCTCATAATGGTTGCACTGATGGATGACTTTGAGATGGAGAGGTACACATAAAGTCGTTCACCATGCACAAGCCATGACAACAGCAAGGGAGACCCCATGTATGATTTTAACTCCTTGAAGGCCTCATCACAATCTTCACTCCATTCGAAGGCTTTTCTGAGAATTTTGAAGAATGGTAGACACCTGTTTGTGGCCCTAGACACGAACCTGTTCAAGGCAGCAACTCTCCCTGTGAGTCTCTGAACGTCTTTAATGGACTTGGGGGTCTTCATCTCAACAAGGGCTTTTATCTTTTCAGGATTGGCCTCGATGCCTCTTTGGTTGACAATGAACCCCAAGAACTTCCCTGCTCCGACCTCGAAGACACACTTGGTCGGGTTAAGCTTCATCTGGTATTTGTCCATCGTATTAAAGGTCATCTCCAGGTCTGCCACACGATCCTCTGCTTTCAAACTCTTAGTCAGCATGTCATCTACATAGACCTCCATAGACTTCCCAATTTGGTCTTCGAACATTTTATTTACGAGGTGCTGGTACGTTGCCCCCGCATTTTTTATGCCAAAGGGCATGACCCTATAACAGTATGTCCCCTTGTCAGTAATGAAGGATGCCTTCTTCGAGTCCTCAGGGTTCATGAAGATCTGATTTTACCCTGAATAGGCATCCATAAAACTCATGAGCTCATGGCCTGCGGTAGCGTCTACCATCTGGTCAATGCGGGGGGGAGGGAAGCTGTCTTTGGGACAGTTCGTGTTGAGGTTGGTGAAGTCCACACACATTCTCCACTTCCCGTTGGCCTTTGGGACAATGACTGCATTGGACAGCCATTCAGGGTAGATGACCTCTCTGATAAACTCAGCATCTTCTAGCTTCTTGACCTTATCCCTAATGACCTCATACTTTTCTCAAGAATAAATTCTCCTCTTCTGCTTTATCGGCTTTGCTCCCTCTACCACATTGAGCTTGTGGCACATAATTTTAGGGTCGATCCCCAGCATATCTACATGACTCCATGCAAAGATGCTTCATCTTCTCCTCAACAGTTTAATGAGGTCTTCCTTGATATTGGGCTTCAGAGACTTGCCGACTTGGACTCTTTTTTTCGGGTCATCCTCATCGAGGATGATGGATTCTACCTCTTCCACGGCTTCTCCTTTCTTTAGCTTCGTCTCATCCCTGGGGTCAAGGGTATCAATATTATAAGTGGTTGTAGCCCTCTCGTGTGCCTCTTTTTCTTCAGCGGAGTTGTAGTAACATTTTCGTGCTGTCGTCTGGTCTCCTTGAACTTGCCCCACCCCGTAAGGGGTAGGAAATTTGATCATCTGATGGATCGTAGACGTCACAACTTCAATCCCCTCGAGGGCCACACGCCCTAGTATGATGTTGTGGGCCGAAAACACATGTTCATACATCACAAAGAAACTCACCTTCTCGGTAAGCCATCTCGGCCACTCGTCCCCCATCCTGACATCGGCCTCATACACTCCAAGGGGATGAACCTTCTCCCACTGAACCCAATCAATGGATGATGGTATGGGACGAGTCTAGCATGTCTGAGACCTAAGGCTTTGAAGTGCGGCCAAAACATTACATCTGTAGAACTGCCCCCGTCGACCAATATCCTTGGCACCTCACACCTGTGTACCCTAGCTGTGATGACGAGTGGGTCGTCGTGTGGGGCTAGGAGGACTTTAAAGTCCATTCTCGAGAACCCCACTATCAGAGTGTCCATATCGACCTTCTTCCTCTTTTCTGACTTGACCTCGAGAGAGGTTGAGTATATCGTCTTCGTCACTGCCTTGGCCTCAGCCACATGGGCCTTCCTGTCAGTGACCTCAGACCCTCCTCCTGCTAGACCCCCAATGATTATTCCCACTCTGAGCGAGATTATATTAAGCCTCTTGACAGGGCCTTGGTCATCTCTTGGCGGGAGGTCAGGGTCGTCCTCTCGGCCCCTCTTGAAGGCACCTTTGTCGACATACTTTCTGAGCTTCCTTTCTTTCAGCATCTTCTCAATCTCATCTTTCAGAGCAAAGCATTTGTCTATTATGTGTCCGTGGTCTTGGTGAAATTCTCACCAAAGGTTCTTGTTCCTCTTGTTGGGGGATGCCCTCACCTTCTCAGGACACTTCAGGGATCGGTCACTCTTTATTTCATTACTGACCGTTAGTGTGGTGTAACCAGCGAACTTGTCGTTTGTAGACCTCTTTTTCCCCTCTTTGTTCCTCTTAGGGTATTTACCCCCACTAGCGCCTCCTTTTTCGTCTTCGTATTTTATGGCCATCGCCTCTTTGGCATTCATCACGTTTCCTACTGTTGATAGTAATTCAGCCATCATCCTAGGGGGGTCTTCAGCAAGCTTCCATAACAACTTCCCCTTTTGGAGTCCTCCAATCAGGGCTGTCATAGCTATTCTCTCCTCATAGTCTTCCACCTCCAACTTCTCTTTATTGAATCTGGCTATGTAGTCCCTCAGACTCTCATTCTTCCCCTGCTTAACACAAAGCATGTGGGTAGTCTTCTTATGTGGCCTCATCCCGAAGAAAAAGTTGTGGATGAATCGGTCTGCCAATTGCTTAAAGTTTTCAATGGAATTTTTTGGAAGAGACGTGTACCAGACATGTGCCGCCCCAGTCAGGGTACTAGAGAAGGAACGACACCTCATCTCATTTCAGATAGAGTATATGTCTAATGCTGATTGATACATCTCAACATGGTAGACAAGGTTGGTTCTCCCGTCATATCTTGGGGTGACCACAAGTGGCTTGAACTTTGATGGCGTAGGGAAGTTGACTATCTTCGCCAAACAGGGTGAGCCTATGGTGTATCCCCTCTGAAGAGGGTCGCGGCTTTTCAGTATATCGTCGATCTTATCCTCCAGTCGCTGGATTGAGTCATTCCAAGGCCTCGTAGGGTCGGCTTGGCCAATGTTATCCCCTGCCACTTCTTAGATATGGACTGAGGGTTCTACCACGGCTGGCCTGTGTCGACTGTTTACCTCCCCCTAATCGTCGTCCCGTCCTTGGGGTCGTCCATCAGCCGCCTCCCTTCTGGACCTCGCAGAACTCCTTGATCTAGATAATTTTTCCCTCAGGTCATTCACTGGGCCCAGCCTCTCAAAGGCCGATCCCCTGCTCAGACAATCAAAAGCAGAGCCTCTCGGGAGATCGTCAGGATTTTGCCTTCAACACTTCCATCTGCTCTCCTGGAGAGGTCGTATGGTATTGTTGGAGACCTCATACGTCTCCCAGCATTCTATGGGGGCTTCCTCCCCCACCAGATCATCATACCTGTCTTCAGGGCAAGGGTTGCCTTGCCTCCCCAGGCATAGACGCAGGGGGTCAGCAACATCCCTACGCCGCTGAGGGGGTGGAAGGTCTTTGCATGGTGTCTGTGGTGGTCCCCTGGCCTCATGCTGTCCTGGAGTTGCTGCCGAAGTAATCATCTCAGGTGAGACCCCTGGTGGTCTTAGTATGTTCTGGCTCAGAGCTGTGAACTGCTCCTTCATGATCCGCTGGCTTACTGCCAGAGACTTCAAGGTTGTCGCCACATCAGCCATCTCAGACTGAGGTGGTGGCTGACTCGAACAGGGTCCTCCTCCATCATCCGGTGGGGGAAGTGGTGGTGGTATCTCTGGTGCCATGTGTTTGAGCTATGAAGAGCTGCACTGAAGAAGGTTTGTAAGCTTGAGAACCTTAATGGGTCTCTTTGACTGGTGAAACATCTCCACACAGGGGGGAGGATTGGTTCACCACCAGAGTGCCCAATGAGGTCAAGTTGTATTCAAGGAAGAGACGTCTTCTCGTTCCCACAAATGGCGCCAAACTGATGATGCTGAGATTCAGCACCAACAGATAAGTGATGATGAGCTCAAATAGTAGTAACCATGGTAGCCATAGAGATGTATATGTATAAGTGTGTAAGTGTGTAGAAGGAGATGAGTATAAGAGGAATAAGATAATGAGGTATAGTGGTTCAGCCAATTAGGCCTACATCCACTGTGAGTGTGTGATCCACTAAGTATGGGCACTAATGGCCTTGGATACAATGCACATAAGCTCACTTTCTCTCTCTACTGTGTGTATACGCAGATTTTTTGCTAGGGTTATGATTATTGATCCCCTTGTAGGGTTGTCAGTGAAAAGTATATATAGTTCTTGGGGGGTGTAGTATACCCCCCAAGTATGCATGGTGCATGTGAATGATGATTTAGCCAATCTCCTGCTGACACCTATAGATGCCAAATGATGACATAATATTCCCTCACATGAGGGGGTGATTCGGTTGAAATGGTCTTCCATGTGTCCTGTGAGCCTCACGCGCACTGTTCCACGCGTCTCCCAAACCACGCGCTATGATGACGTTACCCTCGGCCTGTAACACGAGGCCGAGGGCAAAGTTCCTTCTGATAGTGAGTCAGGCCCAATTTAGGCCTCGTACTGTCGGCCCCTCGGAGGGTCATTTGGAGCCTGATGAAGGGTCGTCCCCTCGAAGGGTCGTCTGGAGCCTGAAGAAGGGTCGTCCCCTTATAGGGTCATCCGAGCCGGATGAAGGTCGGCCCCTTGAAGGTTTGTCTGGACCCTGATGAAGGTCGGCCCCTCGAAGGGTCATCTGGAGCCTGATGAAGGGTTGGCCCCTCGAAGGGTCGTCTGGAGCTTGATGAAGGGTCGACCCCTTGAAGGGTCGTCCACTTGAAGGGTCGTCCGGGCCTGATGAAGGGTTGGCCCCTGAGGGGTCGTCTGGAGCCTGATGATGAGGTCACCCTAACCCCATCCAGGTACAGGGTGTCCTCGTCCTGGCCGTATGTATATATGGGTATATCAAGACTCAATCATAATAATTCGTGAACCCATGTAACCATTTTATACTAATCAACTTGGGGCGACGGATATCCGACGCATCCTATTGTTTTTACTCTTTTGTTAACATAGTTTAAATACACTCATGCCTAGTTTACCGTTTCTTTCTTTTTAATTAGAAAATTACATTTTACACTTTTATTCTATAAATATTAAAACTAGTAAATTCTAGCACTAGTCTCTGTGGATTTTTTGATTCCCGTACATGGCCGCTATACTCCCTTAAAAGAGGGTAGTCAGTAGTTTAGGTTTTTGTATTGAGGAGGTGAACAGAAAATAACGATCGACGTCTTGACGCGCGCTACTTTTCACCCTCAATCAAAATGGCCCCGTTGCCAAGGACTTAATGTTTTAGAATTTATTTGATTTAGTATTTCTTAGTATTTTCTTTCTTTTTGTATTTTTTTCTAACATTTTTACAAGACTTCTACATTTGAGCATTAAGAACCGCTTGATTTTTTCGCGCGCGCATCACTTTGTGGAATTTTCCACTTCGATTCATTTTTGGGGTAAGCATGTCTTATTCCAATCCTTTCGATAATCATTATGATAATTCTCAAAATGCCCGTAAGCCTCTGACTTTTGGTGAATATTTTGAGGCCCAAAAAATTACAAATTCTAAAATGTATTTGGGTGAATATAACAAAAGTCAATCTTTGGAGTGCGTCTATTTTGAGGATGATGATAAAAAATTTGGGCCTCTAATTCCCTATAATAGGAATTTTGAAACAAATTGTAATAGTTTTCAAAATTCTTATAATAACGAGTTTGAGTATAGTTCCGATACTAATTTTCAAACTTCTCATTTACAAGAATCCGCACCCCGACCTATGACTTTCGTAGAGGATTTTCTCATGCTTGAAAATGAGAAATATGAAAATCATTATCGGGAAGAAAATCATTTGTGGGAACATGAATTGGATTTAATTTTTGAATCCGATGATGATTTTTCTTCCGAGACTTTTGAAGTCGAGGAATGTTTTGAACCAAATGAGGACTTTATGCCTACTTTGGAACACACCATTTTTGACTTCTCCCAGAGTATAATAGAGAATGAAAGTGAGTATGGAATGGATGCAGTATCCATTTTCAATGAATTGATTCGTCTTTGGATCCCAAAGAAGAAAGTTTCATTGAAAATGATCCTATCTCCTTTGAAATTCCAACTTTGAGCGATGATAACTCATCACTTGAGTTTGAATTTATTTCCTTCCCCTTTTCATTCTCTGTTATCACACCGTCACAAATACCCGATGAATCGATGCCGAATATTAAAACGTTTAGCCCATTCACCGACGAGGAGTACTTGTTGGAGTTTCTTTCCATGATGGCATCTTTGCCTCCTTGTGCGCCCCCTCTCTTTCTAATTTCAAAATACTTGGTAGAAAATCCAGTTTTTTTTGGACCACTCATGTTTTTGTCACCCATTTTATCCCAATCCCCCATCTTCCCCCAAAAACTTTTAATTGGCGATGGTTCATTTCTTCCGCCTTACACATTCCTTCCGTTGTTTGAACGGAATTCCTATTTTTTCGGAGGCATGCATGAGAGTGAGGGTAAACCGGTTATCCTCCAAAGACAAAGAGTGTTTAGGGTGGACACTCAAAAATTTCAATTTCTAGTGTTTAGTTAGTTAGAAGTTAAAATTGTAGTTTATAAATAGTTAGTTTTCATTTTTCTTATTTTTTCTTTATTCTTACTTATACTCTAGTGTTATTAGTTAAGTCTATTGTTATTTGTTTTTGTTATGCTTTGGTACTAACATTTTTTGTAGAATCATTGGACTTATACTTTCACGAGATTCCTCCTTTTTGGGTAATATCACTATTTCCCTCTCTTTAACTTGGGTCTTTTTTCACATTGAGGACAATGTCAGGTTCTAAGTTAGTGGGTGTGGGATATTCTATCCATTCATCGCTTAGTCCATAATTCTGATTACATGTTATTCCCAAACATGCTCATCTTGTAAAAAAATTAAAAATTCCAAAAAGATTTTTTTTTCTTTTTTCTTCTTTATTGAGCATTTTTCCTTTGTTTCCGATGATAAATTTCAATAATTTCTCGACCCATTAGACAACTCAACGATGCATGTTTTCTATTTTACAATTTATCAGACTTTAGTCCTCAAATCATTGATATTTTAAATAGCTTCATGAATTAAACTTTAATCCCATGAGCACATGCACTTTTCTTGCTTTACTGATTTGGCTTAAGATTTTTATAACACGGTAATCTTTTATTGCATTGTATATACTTACACCGAGTAAGCTTTGTACCTTTTGTGGTTTGTGAGTGTTATAAACTATTGTTTCCTCATTTAAAACATTACAGTCATTAGTAATCTCACCATTCTTTCATTTGATCGTTCATTAATTGAGTTCGTATATGAAATGTGTTACTTGAACATGATTTCCAAAGTTTTTTTTTACTCGAGAATTGCGTAAACTTTAGGAAATGATCGTAGGCCATATTTGTTAAATCACCCATATTCCCATTGGCCTTACCCTAAATGTTGTCCCTCGTCAACCCCGTTGAGCCTAAATATTATCTTTTCTTTCATAACCATAAAATCCCATAACAAACTCTACATTGGAGTTACGATCCATACATATCACCTTACATATATTTGTTTGGAATGTTACTGTGATAACCCGCTCAACAAAATAAGGGGTGGCCAGCCCAATACTAAAAACTAACTGGAATCATGGATGGAATCATTCTCAGCATCGTAACAATATAATAAGTATACGAGATAACTACCTTATATTTTAGAAAAACGGGTTGCCAAAAATTTTGTTTTATAAATTAAAGAAAGAATTTAAACAACCCAATTTAAAAAGAAAGTGGAAACCCAAGAGCTCTTATATACAACCATAACCAGAATACAATAAGGGGATCGAATATGCAGTCGGTCAACAGATACATAACAAATACAACATGTTCATTAAGTTACATATTACATCCATTAGATAGTTACAAAATTTTGGGCCACACGCCCGAATAAAAGACCCGATCATAACTAGAGTGCAAAAATGAAAGCGTCTATACAAAGTATCCTGTAATATCCGCAAAATATCACGGCTCTCAAAAGTTCACCGGAATGGGCGAGTCAGTAAGGGCGTCCTTACGGCGGAGCACCTGAGCGGATACAAGATTCATGCACAACAAGAAATATGAACGGGTCAAGGCTCGGTTTTATATGATCTCGAGATGAATAAAGAGTATGATAGCTATGAATAGATAATCATGATAGATAAAGATGAGAATCTACCTACACAATTTAAAGAATAAGCTAACGCAATTTAAATTATCATAATGTAATTCAGTTATGCAGGAAGATAGTAATAAATAACATTACTAAAGCTTTCATCCTTTATATTCTGGTTATTCATCCTCCCGTCCCTTACCAAGAACTATAATCACAATTATATGCTCTTAGTGGCATCTATCTCAATTATATGCTCTTAGTGGCATCTATCTCAATTATATGCTCTTTATGGCATTTCATTCTGCTCTTTATGGAATTTATAATCCATCAAGTCCCACTTGATTAAGAATAGTTATAATCATATATATATATATAACGATTCTAAGACCGCCCGTCCAGGTTTCCCCATCATCTTCCAGGTCCTATCAATAACGACAAACTAGGCACCTACAATGTAAGATGTCGAGAAGTGTCCATATGCCTACGTACGAGTCATAACCACACCCGAAATTACCTCACCATCGCAGAAAATATACGACAAGCGCTCATATGTCCTAGTACTATATCCACCCTACATTAACTATCCAAGGGGGCTTCACCTCACGCGCGACCTTCCCTTATGATAGCATTTATAGAGGATGTGTTTAAACAAATCATCATTTACATTAATCAGGATTAAGTAAACTATCATTTACCATCATCATTACCATATTCGCTTCCATTTTTATTTCATTTTTCATTTCCCATGTACATGTTCATTTAATGGATATAACCCATTTTATCCGAAGCCATACGTGAATCATATCATCATTTCCTCTCATCATATACTACGTTCCCGAATTATTCTCCAAGAGATCATCATACTTCTATTATTCACAAGGTTTTGTATACCTCAATTGAGCCCCTCAAGTCTCCCAATATGACATTATAACTCCTAGACTCCTAGTAATTT
Organism: Sambucus nigra; assembly: GCA_949130495.1. NCBI lineage: Eukaryota > Viridiplantae > Streptophyta > Magnoliopsida > Dipsacales > Adoxaceae > Sambucus > Sambucus nigra. The sequence goes on along the minus strand of OX422207.1, from coordinate 340,959,235 downwards.
AGTAAAGGAAAGTAATGCTCGAACATCACTTTATACACTCTCGAACTAAACCCCATTAATACATTTCTAATCTAGGGTAGCTCCCCAACTCATTTAAAACTCTAGGACTCTAAGTTTACTTCATACAAGAAGGTTCCTAAGCCCCATGCCTAAAGAAAATGGATTAGAATTGAGTTATAAAACTAACTCAAAAACAGCAGGAAAACGAATCGATTCGCCCAAGGGCCAAATAGATTCGCCCAAAAAGCAAATCGGTTCGGACTAGGAAACCTGACACTCTTTAAACTGCCGAATCGATTCGGTCAAGAAGACTTGGAAGCTGACCCTAAGCGAATCGATTCCCCCCAGGGGCCGAATCGATTCGCCCCTGTGAATTTTCCAAGAATGGGTTATGGTTTATAAACCCTAATTTTTCCCCAAAACTCAAATCTCTTCATTTTTAACACACAACCAACAACATTAATCTACCCCAAATCATCCTACATGATTATCAACTAATATTATCCACAATTTCATCAACATAAACCATAATTAAGGCTCAAATACCATAAATTCCATTTTTTTTCATAAATGCTAATACACAACTATCACACCATTTTCTCATCTTAAACCATATATTAGCAAGTAGAAATCTTGCCTTAGGGTAGGAATCTCAGATTTTCTCTTGGTAGAAGCAATCCCAATCTTCAATCTACAATTCTCTCTTTCTCTCCAAAGTTCTCTTCTTCTCTTTATCTCTCTAGGTTTAGTAATACACAAATACAAAATGAAATGAGGTGCAAGACTTAAATCATGGCTTAGGTATAAAACTACCAACTTAATTTGTTAACACCGCAATAAAATAATTCTCAACTACACAATTAAGCTATAACCAGTCAAAAGTGCTCGAAACATAAAAATACAATATGGCACTTATTTTGACTATCTCGCACATTCTGGAAGTAACTACGTCCTCCAAATTATCATTTGGAAATTTTATAACTCATTTCATGTTCCGATTTTATTTTAAACCATAAATGTCATTTAATGCACATGAAACTATAAAATGCACATGATGATATTTACATACACATACAGTAAATATGCAACAATCTAGTAAATATTAACTTTTATCGCAGTCAATTAATATTTACTCCATTTTCCGATATTTTATATAATTACTTCACACAGTAAATTAATATAAAGTAGGTTCTCAAAAGCGAGGGTTATTACATACTCTCCCCTTATGAGGGAATTTGTCCCCCAAAATTCAAGCGTACCGTGCAAGAAGAGATGCAGATACTTTTCCCTCACATCATCCTCACGTTCCCACGTCGATTCCTTGGCATTGTGATGACTTCATTGGACTCTCACAAAGGGCACCACTCGAGACCTTAACCTACACTCCCCATGCTCTAAGATTGAGATCGATTGTTCTTCATATGAATTATCAGGTTGCTAATCGATATCCTCAAAAGGAATATTCCAAAGGGCACCTTCACACCTCTTATACTTCTTCAAAGAGGAAACATAGAACACATCATGGATTTGTTGTAAGGGTTTTGGTAAGTCAAGTTGATAAACCACTGGACCTACCTTGGCAATAATAAGAAATGGTCAACATAACACGGCACAAGCTTTCCTTTCTTCCCGAATCGTTTTATACCTTTCATTGGTGACACCCGCACCAAGACTTGATCTCCAACGTCCATCTTAACATGCCTTCTACCCGCATTGGTATAGCTCTTTCGTCGATGTTGAGCTATTTGAATGCGATTCTGAATGAGTTCAATCTTCGAAGAAGTATCCTGAATCATTTTTATCCAAGGAACTTATTATCGCCCACTTCTAACCAACAAGCGGGAGATCTACAAGGTCTACCCTATAAAGATTCATAGGGCGCCATCCCAATAGTAAATTGGTACAAATTATTATAAGAGAATTGTACCAAAGGGAGATATTGTTCCCAACCGCCTTTGAAATCGAGCATACACATTGGAGCATATCCTCCCACATTTGGTGGACTCTTTTCATCTGCCCATCTGTTTGAGGACGATAAGAAGTGCTTAACTTCAATTCGGTTCCCATAGCCTCTTGGAAACTTCGCCAAAAGTGGAAAATGAAAATCTTATCTCGGTCAAAAACTATATTTATAGGCACCCCATGGAGTCTAACAACCTGCGCGATGAATAGCTAGGAATAGCGAGCGGTATCATAATCTGTGTGCACGGGTAGGAAGTGTGATGACTTAGTCAAGAGGTCGACAATCACCCAGATATAATCATGATCACTCGGCGACCTCGGTAAGCCCGTAATAAAATCCATCGATTTAATCTCCCACTTCCACACTGGTATCTTCAACGGTTGCTACAAACCTATCGGTCGCTGATGATCTTTCTTGACCAATTAACAAGTAGTGCACTGGGATACAAACTCAGAAATATCTTGCTTCATGCCTGGCCACCAATACTGACGGTGCATGTCTTGATGCATCTTGTCCCCACCAGGATGCAGTGAAAATTTAGACCCATGAGATTCTGCCATCACGGCCCTTCTCAAATACCCCGCATCCGGGATAATGAGTCTCCCGTGAAAACGCAATCCACCCTTTAAACTTATCAAGTGGGATTCCTCTCCCTCGAACATTAATTGGCGTATATGGTCCTGACAACCTTTATACCTTCCTTGAGCTTTTACAACCTTTGCAACAATCGTAGGTGTAACGGTCATCACTGACATGAACGCCTTAGCAATCGCGTCTTCTTGACTAAGCTCCTTCAATTTAGCTTTCCATACCTCTACTAACTTCCCTTTGGCCTTTCTACTCAAAGCATCCGCTACCACATTCGCTTTGCCCGGGTGATAGTGGATGTCAAATTGATAGTCTTTCATGAACTCTAGCCATCGACGTTGTCGCATATTTTAATCCTTTTGTGAAAATAAATACTGCAACGATTTATGATCCGTGAAAAGAATAAATTTCTCCCCTAGGAGGTAATGCCACCAAATCTTCAAGGCAAAGACAATCGCGGCAAGTTGCAAATCATGCACCGGATAATTATTTTCGTGAGGCTTTAACTTGCATGAAGCATAAGCAATTCCCGTCGCTCTTGTTGAAGCACCCCCCAAACCTTGTAGAGATGCATCGGTAAAGACTAAATATTCCAATCCCGACTTTGGTAACGCAAGGACTGTATCAGAAGTCAACCTCTCCTTCAGCTCATCAAAATCTGTCTGACAAGAATTATCCCATATAAACCTCACCCCTTTCCGGGTTTAGTTTATCAAAGGACTAGTAATTTTGGAGAAACCCTTGATGAACCGGGGGTAATAACCCGCCAAACCCAGAAAACTATGAATTTTAGTAGGTGTCGTGGGCTGACCCCACTCCTTCACCGCAATCACTTTACATGGGTCTACCGAAATACCTTGGGCCGTCACAATATGACCCAAAAACTGAACTTTCTGCATCTAAAAGCCACGCTTCTCGAACTTGGCATACAATTGGTGATCCCTCAACCTTTGCAGGACCAACCGCAAATGAATACATCGTCAGATTCTGTCTGAGAATACACTAGAATATCCTCAATGAACATGATGAAAAATTGGTCCAGGAAGTCCCAAAATACCATATTCATGAGATCCATAAACACTGTGGGGGCGTTGGTTAGTCCGAACGGCATAACCAAGAATTCATAGGACCCATATCTCATTAGGAAAGCGGTCTTGGATACATCTTGCTCCCGTATCCGCAACTGGTGATACCCCATCCTCAAATAGATCTTAGAGAAGTACGACGCTCCCTTAAGTAGATCAAACAAATCATCAATCCGAGGTAACGGGTAATTATTCCGGATGGTGACTTTATTCAACTCTCTGTAGTCAACACATAATCGGAGAGAACCATCCCGTTTCTTCACAAACAACACTGGAGCGCCCCACGATGACATACTACGCCTAATAAACCCTTGCTCTAACAAGTTCTGAATCTGATCCCTCAACTCCCTCATCTCAGCAGGAGCCATACAATAAGGAGCTCTCGCGATCGGTCGAGTTCCCGATGCTAAATCAATCATAAACTCAATCTCCCTACTAGGAGGCAAACCCGATATTTCCCAGAAAACATCTTCAAAGTCTATAACAACCGGAATAGAATATAGGGAAGAAACTACATCCTGAGAAGTCTCATATGCAATATAATACAAGTAGGTGCTAGTACCTCCTTCCAAGCGAGGCATAACCATTAAAAACATTTCCTGCCCCCGAATGGAAAACAATATACTCTTCCCATAGCAATTAACTATCGCATGATACTTCACTAGACAATCCATACCCAAAATCACATCATACCGGACCATGTCAAGGATGAGCAAATCGACCTCAAAGCACAAATTACCAAGATTAATTCCTATTTGTTTACAAACAAAGAAAATGAGTGAACCATCACCCATAGAGGACTCAACACTAGTGAAGGTACTCTCTGCAGATTTTATCAACTCTGTAGTCTGAGAAAAACTTCTAGAAATGAATGGGTGTGTCGCACCCGTATCAAATAGTACTCGACCCATGTGCCCTTGAATGAGGAACTTACCCTCAATCGCTGGCGGTGCTGGAGGAGATGGAGGAACATAGCATCTTGAATGTGATATAATCGTTCATATTATAGCTACCACTGTTGTGGAGGAACAATCGGGTTAGGTACTTGTGGTGGAAACTGAACATATGGCTGCTGTGGAGCCCTAGGAAGTTGTCCCCCAATCAAATGAGGACATGACCTCTTGTAGTGATCCATCTCTCTGCATTGAAAGGATCTGTTCGTCACATTCTCTTGGTTTTTCCCTCAATTATTTTGAAACTGCCCAAAACCTTGACCCTGGTGGCCTCTACCTCCATTTCCACCTCTACCTGCTTGTTGTTATTGCGGTCCACCTTGAACCTGCCTATGTTTATTGCCACCCGTAATAAACCCACCAAAACGCTGTCGTTTAGACAAATCCCCTTGCTGGGGGTCCCTTTCCTTCTGCTTATTTCTCGAAGATTAGGATGAAGGAAATGCTCCTCCTTCGATCACATTACCTCCAGGTTTTCCTGCTTGCCCCATTACTGTAGGCTTCTTGGTATTTTATACAAACAATCTATGTTCTTGGCAATGAAGCAATGCTGCATTCATCACATCTCCAAAGGTCTGCAAAACTGGATTACCCAACAAATGTTGTCTTATCCACCAATGTAAACCTCCCATAAACTTGAAGATTTTCCTCTCTTCTGGAGTCACCTCATCCATTATAAAACTTGCTAACCGGGTGAACTCCTCTTGATATTCTGTAACTAACCTCTCACTTTGCACCACGTCCTGAAGCTTCCTTCTTATCTCCCTCTGAACTGCGGTAGGAAAGTACTTTTGGTCAAATAAAGCCCAAAAATCGGTGATAGTCATGGTATCCCTCTGCGCTGGTGTAGTCATTGACTCCTACCAATGTAACACAGACCCGACAAGCTTGAAAGTAGTAAGGACCTATTTATTCTCCTCACTACATTCCACCATTCGAAGATGGCATTGCATATCCTTATTCCACTGATTAGCTCTAATAACATCAGAGCCTCCATCGAATTTTGGGGGATGGTCCTTTAAAAAGGACTCTCTGACTCTCTCCCGCGGAGAAGGTCCCATAGGAGCTTATACATCCTCCGCTCATTGTTGAGCTTATGGCATTTTCTACACCACTGCAGTCATCGATGCGTTAACCGCTTGGGCCACTATATTTTCTACATCAGCAGTATTAATATTCCCCTGTGGAGGCGGTGGAGGACCATCATCCCCTTCTAATACTCTATTCCTTTCAGAGGGGCGTCCTCTCTTAGGCGGAATCTTAGATAAAGAAGCAATAGTGTTAGAATACTACATAAAACAATCTATCTTGCAGAAGATCGCAAACATAGGCAACAAAGAAGTCCTAACAATAAGTCTCTACATCAAAGAATGCTACGATAGAACGTGAAAAGTCCGCATAGATCCTAAAGACTCTAGAACCTAAGGCTCTGATACCATCTGTGATAACCCTCTCATCAAAATAAGGGGTGGCCAGCCCGATAGTCCAATATAATAGGAATCATGGATGAAATCATTCTCAGCATCGTAACAATGTAATAAGTATACGGCATAACCACCTTATATTTTAGAAAAATGGGTTGCCAAAATTTTTTCTTTATAAATTAAAGAAATAATTTAAACAACCCAATTTAAAAAGAAAGTGGAAACCCAAGAGAACTTATATACAACCATAACCAGAATACAATAAGGGGACCGAATATGTAGTCGATCAACAGATACATAACAAATATAACATGTTCATTAAGTTACATATTACATCCATTAGATAGTTACAAAAGTTTGGGCCACACGCCCGAATAAAAGACCCAATCATAACTAGAGTGAAAAAATGAAAGCGTCTATACAAAGTATCCCATAATATCCACAAAATATCACGGCTCCCAAAAGTTCACCGGAATGGGAGAGTCAGTACGGACGTCCTTGCAACAGAGTACCTGAGCGGATACAAGATTCATGCATAACAAGAAATATGAATGGGTTAGGGCACGATTTTATATGATCACCATATGAATAAAGAGTATGACAGCTATGAACAGATAATCATGATAGATAAAGATGATAATCTACCTACATAATTCAAAGTATAAGCTAAGGCAATTTAAATAATCATAATTGAATTCAGTTATGCAGGAAAATAGGAATAAATAACATTACTAAAGCTTTCATCCTTTATATTCTATTTATTCATCATTCCGTCCCTTACCAGGAACTATAATCACAATTATATGCTCTTTGTGGCATCTATCTCAATTATATGCTCTTTATGGCATTTCATTATGCTCTTTATGGCATTTATAATCCATCAAGTCCCACTTGATTAAGAATAGTTATAATCATATATATATATATATATATATATAACGATTCTAAGACCGCCTGTCCGGGTTTCCCCACTTTGCACGCCCCTAAATGACCATCATCTTCTAGGGCCTATTAATTATGACAACCTGGGCACCTACAACGCAAGATGTTGGGAAGAGGCCATATGCCTGCGGGAGAGTCATAACCACACCCGTAATTACCTCACTGTCGCAAAAAATATACAACAAGCGCTCATATGTCCTAAGACTTTATCCACCCTGCATTCACTAGCCAGGGGGCTTCACCTCATGCGCGGACTTCCCTTATGATGGCATTTTGAGGGGGTGTGTTTAAACAAATCATCATTTAAGTTTATCATGATTAAGTAAACTATCATTTACCATCATCATTACCATATTCACTTCCTTTTTTATTTCATTTTTCATTTGCCATATACATGTTCATTTAATGGACATATCCCTTTTTATCCGAAGCCATATGTGAATCATATCATCATTTTCCCTCATCATATACTACATTCCCAAATTATTCTCCAACAGATCATCATACTTCTATTATTCAAAAGGTTTTGTATACCTCAATTTAGCCCCTCATGTCTCCTAATATGACATTATAACTCCTAGACTCCTAGTAATTTACTAAAGGAAAGTAATGCCCGAACATCACTTTATACACTCTCGGAATAAACCCCATTTAATACATTTCTAATATAGGGTAGATCCCCAACTCATCTTGTAGAGGGGGCTTGAAGGTAATCCTGAGATTAGGGATAATTCCCTAATTAGCAATAGTGTTTGAGGATTAACGCAATAGAGACAACTTAGCATGGCAACTCAAGCGTGGAAACTCATACTTCAGCTTGTTGTGTTAGTCATATTGTATCTTTGGTTACATTTACTATAAGCTATAACGGTTGTAATGATGTAACGAGAATAATAAAGAGTTTTAGTGTGAAGTCAAACGGTACTTGCGAGAGACCAGGCTTGGCAGGGCCTGGGAGAGCTGTCATGCTCTATCGAATGACCTCACCGTGGGAACTTTAGAGGGACTTGGTTTGGAGGATTGATAATTAAGGCACCGTTGGGGCTTGTCCTGACCATTTTAGATACACCTGGTAAAACACCGAAGAACCCTGATCGTGGAACCTCAACCGGAGCAGCTTGGAGTTCCAACGGGCATTGAGTTATGGACCAAACAACCCTCTACTTAATGTCACATCTAATGTGGATGATGTCACTAGCCATCTAAATAATGTCAGACATGCACTTGAGTAAACCACCATGGTATTTGGGGCTGTCAGGCAGTTGGTAAGCCACCTCTGCGACAATAGTCCCCTGACACACGGTGGTTAGGCAAAAGGCATGTCTTGGCATTTAATGTTTATGACGTGGAGACAGCTAGTGCATCAGGTATTTAGTGTTGTGACATAAAGTATGAGGGATGTCTTTCATAGTTTTAATGACTGAGTTGCCTCGGGGGTGGTGCGGGGGGTTATTTAAGGACCCAACCACCTTTGAGGAAGGGGGACTTTTGGAGAGTTCAAAAGTTATTGAGAGAGAGAATACACACCAGAGAGAGTTATTGCAAACCCGAGAGTTTACTCACTCACCATTGTCATTTATTATAAAGATTTCAATATTAGACAGAGATTCCTGAGGATATCTGGTGTGGTTTTACCTACCTACCAAGGTGTATCTAGGGTGCTTACTTCTCTCTCCCTCTACCTAGGTTACTTCTAAAGTTCATTACTATATCCTGAGTTAGACACGAGAGCTTTGTGAGTTTAAGTTGAGTCTATCTTCATTGGGTTCATGTTTATGTGTTCCATCATTAATCCAAAGCCTTGGCCAATTAACTTGTCATTACCATACTCAATAGGGGTTACGCCTCCATATATAATCTAAAGTACCCTCCTACATTTGGCGACTCCGCTGGGGAGGCATTCTTCTAGATGAGTATAGCGCAAGATAATGCTACTCGAAGACTCAATTTCGATGACATTCATCATAATGAAGAACAGGCTACGCGAGGGAAAGAGGCCCTAAGAGATGGGGCTCCTCGAGTAGAGGTATCTCTGGCGCCAGTAACGTTAGGCATCCCAGGGACGACCCAACCTCCCGCAATCATGGGGTTGGGACCCGCTCAGATTGCCTTCCTCGTGAGAAAGTTTCATGAGTTCTTGCAAACTCCGATGGCTTCAACTATGTTGGGAGGGTTAGAGGCTAATGCTTTCATAACACAAGGAGTAGCCCCAATGGTCCCACTAGGGGCAGGAATTGCAGGAACGATCCCAGTGGGTGTATCTTCTGGAGTGAACCTGGTAGTGGGCACCTCAGGAGTCTCAACGACACCACCGGTAACGTTCGTTTCGGTTGCAACGAGCGCTCAGCCCTTGGCCCCATTGTTGGCGGCCCCAATAGACTCGCCGATAGAAGATATGAGAAAAGAGATGTAAAAAGAAATGCTGAAGTTCATGCAGTCTTCTTCGCAGGCTGTGGGTGAGGTGGCGTCAGTCTACGATGAGTTCCGAACACCTTACCCTCAGGGATACAACGGCGAGCCTTACCCGAAGGACTATATCCCCCCTACCTTCGAAAAATACTCAGGAAAGGGAGGGAACCCAAAGGAGCACCTTAAGCATTTTGTTGAACATTTAGGAGCACACTGCAATGACAAAAATCTTAGATTGAGGGAATTCTCCAAATCCCTAACTGACAAGGCATACACTTGGTACTCTCATATGCCTCCCAATAGTGTTCCCACTTGGGAGGAGATGCATGTTTTGTTTGTAAGGAAGTTCTTCCTGGCAGAAGATGAGTTCACTCTAACCCAACTTGGCAGGGAGAAGCAGAGACCAAGAGAAGAGGTAATGGCCTATATTCGAAGGTTTAGGGAAAGGTTTAGGTTACAGCAGATTTGTGCTGAGGGACTACTTCCTGAGTATATATGCCACCTAATCAATGAGACACGTGAGGGAACCTTTTCAGCATTCTTAAAATCCGTAAGAAACATCTCTTTAGTGGTACGACCTATCTCAGGGGTGGCCCCCATGATGTTCAGGCAGCCGATACAACCCATGGGAGGAAGGTCTCAGGCCCCACGGGTGGCGTATATCGAGAGGGAAGATGGGGGCAAGGCGCCAAGGAAGGACAATAAAAGGAAGTTCGGAAGAGATAGGGAAGACCCTCAACCGTTACCTTGTACGGTGGAGGAGGCTGTGAGTTGCTATAACGCAATGGTCCAAGGTGAAACGGTTTACGAACCAAAGGGTGTTCCGACGGAAGAGCCCGATGCGGAAACTAGGGCTGATCCCAAATATTATCAGGTTCATCGAAAGGTCCAACATCCAACAGAAAGCTGCTTCACGCTACGAAGGATCATCGACAAGTTCATGAAGGCGGGGAAATTACAAATCCCCCCCCGCAGAACATTAACAATAACCCACTCCCAGCACATGGGGCCAATCTGGTGACAGCCTATGACAAAGAGGTAGAAGGGGAGAGGGGAAGGTCGATAATGAAGAAGTTAGATGAGGCACTGTAGCATTGCACCAGGGGAATGGATAACGTAGTTTTAGCCTATGATGAAGCAAGTGCTAAGGACGTAGAAGACGCATACAACATTAAGGTTGAGGAAACAGACCCAGTCGTAGAATATAGCGCAGTTTCAAAATCTCCAAAGTTCACTTGGTTCTTCGACCAAGTGGGAATCCCAAAAGAAAGAAGAATAGAGATAACTCAAGCGATCTTAGACATTGCAAGAAGAAACGCAGTCCCCTCGCTGAGATGGAGGGGACCCATGGCTAGGCTGGTAAAGAAGTTCCTATCAGATGTAACTTTCAGCGATGCGGATAGAGTTGTAAGGTTCCCCCATAATAAACCCCTGTATATAACCGCTAGTGTTAACGGGGTTAGCTTTGCAAGAACTCTTATGGATGGGGGTGCTTCCATCAATATTATGCCAATCAACTCCTTCCATGCGGCTAATATTTCGGAAGAAAGGTTGGTTCCCATGCCCTTGGTAATCTTAGGCTACGGTAATCAATCTTCTAAATCCATCGGGTATGTGAACGTGGGGATAGTGATGGGAAATCTGAGTTCCCATATCAAGTTCCATGTAATCGAAAGCGCAACTTCCTACTATTTGTTAATAGGGAGAGTATGGATGCACAACCAAGGGTTAGTTCCCTCAACTTACCATCATTGTGCTAAGGCGAATATCAAGGGGACAGAAGTGACTATTAGGGCAACTAAGAGGCCTTTCGCTATCGAATAAGCACACTTACTCGATGCAGCCTTTTATAAAGAGCTCGAAGAAGACGTGCGGGTTCTAACAAGGATAATGGAGGGAGCATGGGTCCCCTCGATTAGAGAAAGAATGTGACCTTTAAATGAGGATGGCGAAGGGGGGAGGATCGAGGAAACATATCAGGCGATCCTTCGACCCCAAAATATCTTGCCCCAGCTCAAAGACAAGATGAGGCCTAGAACAGACCCAGTGGAGCATGAGGTCCAACGACAAAGCGTGTTGAGTCATTTTTCAGGGGAAAGAATTGCTGAGGCTTCCAGAGAAAGGAAGAGAAAGGCCGTGGCAACAGCTACCAGCAGGCAAAGCAAGAAAATTGTCAATGAAAAGGGAAAAGTGGTGTACTGCTTATAATTGTGTGAGCGGGCGGCCGAAAAGACTAATAATGAGGTTGACCCGATATATGAGTGTTTTTTAGTAGATCAACAGGGGCAGTGTATGGTTATAGACAACTCCAACATACAAGATTTCGTAGAAGATGTCGCCGAAGAACCAGACTACATGGCAGACCAACCAAGGCCCCAGGCACAAGAGTTGGAGCAGCTAAACCTGACAAGAGAAGGGGAAGATGCAAGGCCTATCTTTATCTCGAAAGATCTTGGTAAGGAGAAATGAGAAGCCTTGGTTAACCTGATTCAGGAATTCATAGATGTCTTCGCATGGAAGTACACTGAAACGGAAGGGCTGGATGAGGAAGTGAGCTGCCACAAGATGAACGTGATGCCTTCAGCTATTCTGGTGAAGCAGGCAACAAGAACTTACAAGCCTGAACTAGATTTAAAGATTAAAGAAGAGGTCCAACGCTTACTGACAACAGGATTTATCAAGCCAATACAACATCCCCTTTGGCTATCCAGCATTGTGCCACTAGGGAGAAAGACAAAAACCAAATAAGGATCTGCATGGACTTCATAGACTTGAATAGGGCTTGCCCCAAGGATGAGTTTCCCCTACCCTCCATTGATAGTTTGATAGATGCCACGGCTGGTCATGAGATGTATAGCTTCATGGATGTATATGTGGGATACAACCAGATCAAGATGGACCCCTCTGATGCAGAGAAAATAGCATTCAGAACTCCGTTGGGCAACTTCATGTACAAAGTAATGCCGTTTGGACTCAAGAACGCCGGAGCTACGTACCAAAGAACGATGATCGCCATTTTTCATGACTTCTTCCACAAATTTGTGGAATTGTACGTAGACGACTTAGTCATCAAATCGAAGAAGGAAAAGTCCCATCTGAACGATTTAAGGAAGGTGTTTGCTCGGTGCAGGAGATACAAGTTGAGGATGAACCCATTAAAGTGTGTCTTCGGAGTAATAAGTGGTAAGTTTTTAGGCTTCGTGGTTAATCGACAAGGGGTACAGATGGACCAGGATAAACATCGGGAAATATTAGAGATGCCATGTCCAAGAACGGCAAAGGAGATAAAAAGTTTCCTCGGTAAAGTCTCCTACCTTAGGAGATTTGTGCCTGGATTGGCCAAAATAACACACCGACTGATGCAGCTGCTACGAAGGAACATAAAATTCAGGTGGGAAGAGGTTCACCAGGAGTTCATTGTGGGGTTGAAGAAACTACTCGTATCACCACAAATCATGGTTCCTCCCCAGGCAGGAGCTCCGTTGCAGCTATACCTTACATCCACCACGAGGTCCGTTGGAACTCTGCTAGCATAAGAAGTAGACAGCCAAGAATGGCCGGTTTACTACCTCAGCAAAATTATACATGGGCCAAAAATTAGATATAGTAGCTTAGAAAGGCAATTATTTAGCCTTGGTCTTTGTAGCACAAAAACTTAGGCATTATATGATGTCTTTCACCATTCATATTGTAACTAGATGCGACCCAATTAGGTATTTGCTCGCAAAGACCGTATTGATTGGCAGGGCAGCTAGATGGTTCCTTATTCTCTCTGAATATGACTTAAAATGTGTGGTCCCTTGCATAATCAAAAGCCAAACGTATGCTGACCTGTCGGCCATCTTCCCTTTAGGAACCTTCGAGCCACCTAGGGAAGACATTCCAGGAGATGATTTGCAGGCCAATTACCTGGGTGTACCTGATGAGGAATGGGCGATGTAGTTCGATGGATCTTCGGAGGAAGAAGGGAGGAGCAGGGGTTATTCTTTCAAAAGGGATGGAAGAGATTTACCTTTCCTACAAACTAGATTTACCTTTCTCTAATAACGAGGCAGAGTACGAGGCGTTGGTACTAGGGTTGCTAGAGGCTCTTCGAAGGGGAATTCGTTCACTCTGCATTAAGGGTGACTCAAACTTAGTAATTCAACAGGTAAACGAAGAATATGCGTTGAAACACATGAGCCTGGCGCCCCATAGAACAATCATTCAAAGGATCCTCAACCAGTTCCATTGAACCAAGATCAGAAGACATCCCAGAACGACGAACCGCCATCCAGACACCTATGCCAATATCGCCCAGAAGATGATAATGAAAACCAATGTGACTACAATAGTGATCCAATGAAGAACAGCTCCTTCGGTAATACAGTCAATACTATCGATGGAGGAAGAGGCGGGCTAGAGAAGAGATATTAGGAAGCAACTGGAGTCTGGTGAGAGGGAAATGGGGCTAAGAGTGTTGGCCTAATATTTTACAAGCCAGGGAAATCTCTATTTTAGAAATATAGGAGGATGATTGTTAAGATGCGTCATCCCAGAGGGAGCCGAGAAAATATTGAGGAAAACGCATAAGGAGCACTCCGAAATGACTAAGATACCTCTATATAGGAGAATTCAAAGGGAGGGGTATTTCTGGCCTAGGATGAAGCAAGATGCAGCAGAGCTACAACGGAAGTGAAATAAGTGTCAGCTATTCTTCGAGGTAGCTGAGTGCCATTTCATTGAAGCTCAAACGGACTGAAGGCAGCCCTACATTGACTTCATTCAGGAGGGGGTTGTCCCAATGGAGAAAATGGATGCAATAGGTCTGAGGCTAAGGGCTCCAAGGTTCTACGTCCAGGGGGCAGCTCTATAAAAATGGGTTCTTTAACAGGCCCTTGCGATGTGTTACGAAGGAAGAAGCAGTGGAGGTCCTCAAACAAGCGCACGATCCAGCACATATAGGAGGAGCCAAGCTATATGATCAGTTGATGACATTGGGGTATTATTGGCCAACGATGGAGAATGACTCTGCGGAGTTCATTCGAAAATACAAAGCTTGCCAACTTCATGGGAACATGATCCATGCCCCATCGGTAGACTTAAACTCTCTATCAACACCCTATCCATTTCATACTTGGGCGTTCGACCTAGTGGGGGCAATACACCCCTCTTCGAGGGGCAAGATATGGATACTAGTAGCAATAGAATGTTTAACAAAATGGGCCGAGGCGATACCACTCAGACGAGCAACGGCTGGGGTAGTGATCAACTTCATCAGAGAATACATCATTTGCCATTTTGGGATCCCAAAAGTTATTCTCTCAGATAACGGGACCCCCTTCATCAACTCCGAAGTAACAATGCTCACGGACAAGTACTCCATTGTTCATCACACTTCAACGGTGGCATACCCAAAGGGAAATGGTCAGGCCGAAGCAATTAACCAAACCTTGGTTAATATTTTGGCCAAAATGATGGAAGTCTTTCTAGGGGCGTGGGATGAAAAGATACCAGCTGTCTTGTGGGCCTATCGAACAACCAAGAGAAAACCCATGGGATATACGCCGTTCTCTCTTATTTATGGGGCCGAAGCAATCCTCCCAGTAGAATTGGAAGTTCCCTCTGCTCGTTATGCTTTACGAAGTAGCATGCTTCCTCAAAGTAGACATGTACAGTTGGAAGCGTTGGATGAACACAGAGATAATTCGATGAAGAACTTCCAAATATATACGAAGAAACTTTCAAGGGCGTATGATAACTTGGTGAGACCAAGGAAATTCGTGAAGGGAGACCTCGTATTGAAAGCGGCAGTGAAACACATCAGGGGGCTTCCTCTATAAAAGTTTGCAGCTAATTGGGAGGGACCTTTCGTTGTGAAAGAAGCCCATGACTCAGGTTATTGTTTAATTTCGAAGTTAGAGGAAGACAACCCATTTAAGATTAATAATAAGTGGCTGAAGGTTTATCATGTGTAAACAACCAAGTTTGAACTGATGTTATGACTAGCTATTGTTATAAATATACAAGTTTTGGGTGACATTTTTTAGCATAATGGAGGAATTGCAAAAATACAAAACTCTATAGCATACAACAAAAATCACAACACACGAAGGGATTGAAAAGTATATATTCTTCATTAATAAACAATAGAGAATTATAAAAAAAAATTGGGAACTATCGCCCAATAATTACATAGATAAAGGCAAGTGGAGGATCTGCATACAAAAGGCAACTAATCTAAAAGAAACGATAAATCTGAGGAAGAGAAAAAATCTCCAGGAAGGCCCGAAGAAGATGTTGTGCAAGATCGTTGTGCATTAATAGAAACCTCCAGTTTCGTTTGCACTTGTGTACGTTCGATGAGGAGTCTCTCGCGTTTCAGTTTAACCAGACACAAAGCTTCTTCGACATCCTTTACCTCTTCATCCACTGCTTCCAAAAGAGGTTCCAGTGTGACCAACCTAGCTTCCTCAACCTACTGGTCCTCCTGATGCTTTCGTAAAACCTCCCTCTGACTGATTAATTGTTAATTCTTCAAAGTCTTCAAATATGTTATAAGCCAATGAAAACAGAAGCCATCACGCTCCAGCTCCCTCAGGTAACCCAGAAATTGGTTAAGTAAGGATCGGGTAACACTTGAAGTCGGAGTACTGGTAATTTTAGCAACAACTATCGCCATTCCTTGAAGTCTGTGACTCATCACATGAATGTTAGAACGCAGACAGTCGAGCTATTCGATCACCAAACGGTGGTTGGCAGGCATTTGAAGGGACTGCCGAAGCACCATCAGGCAGAAGGCGTGAGGAGCCAGGTCAGGACGAGGGAGTTCACACCCAGACTCGCTCTCCGCTGCAACACCGGTCATGGAACCCTGATCGTCATGACTAGAATTTTCCGAAAAAGCAGGTTCCCGATGGGGGGAGGCCATAAGCGAAAGAACTGGGGGAGAATTTTCCCGAGCAACTTGATAAGAGATAGCGGGCATGATGAACTTATAAAAAAAATTATTATAAGGTGGAGTTTATGAAAAATCTTAACAAGCATTTTTCGTTGTTAAGTCACCGTTATAAGGTGGAGTTTATAAAAAATCTTAACAAGCGTTTTCGTTGTTAAGTCACCGTTATAAGGTGGAGTTTATGAAAAATCTTAACAAGCGTTTTTCTTTGTTAAGTCACAGTTATAAGGTGGAGTTTATGAAAAATATTAACAAGCGTTTCATTGTTAAGTCACCGTTATAAGGTGGAGTTTATGAAAAATCTTAACAAGCGTTTTCGTTGTTAAGTCACCGTTATAAGGTGGAGTTTATGAAAAATCTTAACAAGTGTTTCCGTTGTTAAGTCACCGTTATAAGGTGAAGTTTAAGAAATATCTTTAAAAAAATCATAAGATAGAGATTATGGAAAATCTTAACAAAAGCTAACAAAAAATACCTCAGTCAATACGGGGGCAAGAACGGGAGCATGGGGGGCAGCCGCAGGGACAGGAACCGTTGGGGGCGAGATTATTACCCCAGAAGCCATAACGGGGTCCCTGGCCGTAGAAGCCCGCACGCTTCGCAAAATGCTATCACCTGTATAGGGCACTAGGGCCAGCATACTGGGTTCATCGGACGAAGACACTGGGCTCCCAAACAAAGGCCCAACACGATGGGGTGTAAACACACCACTATGTTGGGTAGAAGCACCAACCTGGGCCTTGACTGCATGAATTGGTGCAAGATCAGGAGAGAACTGTGGCACAAAGGCAAGTGTTAGAAAAGAAGAATGGGTACAGATAATATGAAGAAATATCTCTACGTGTTAATTACCTCGGTTGTGGTGCCAAAGAGAGGAATGGCAGTTAGGGGCCTCATCAGCGTCGTTGGAGGAATAACGCTTGCCAACAACGAGGATATTTCAACCTGGGGTACCCAAAACATCTCAGAATTCAACAAGCCAAATAATAAAAGAGTGGGACCAAAAAGAATACAACAAATAAATTATAGAGGAAATCATACCTCGGGCCCACTCTCCTCAACAAGAATAATGGGCAGAGGAATCTCAGGTGAGGCCTGTAAATCAGAAGGGACCGAGGGTGTTATCTCGAATTGTGTCACATAGGGTTGTGTTACCACTTCAGGCAAGTAATCACTCGCAGAATCAGGGGCTTCACCTCCCACAACGATTTCCCTTGCACATTGACTGCCTGCACGACGAGAATACGTAAGCCCGGTCATGGGGGAACGGGGAGGAGTCACATCGATACGAGATGCACCAAAGCATCTCCCCATAAAGAGGCTCACGGGAGGATTGGAGGGGGTTGGTTCTTCTTTTTCAATCCCCTCCATCACAGTTGTCAATAGTAAGTAAGAGAATGTAGCTTGCCCTAAGAAAAAAAGATAGGAGGAAATTGAATAAGATCAAGCATACATACCTCGGATGCAGAAGGAGATATTCCAATGGGAGAGGGTGAAGGAGTGAGATGCACCTCAGGAGTCTGCTTCCTCTGAGGCTTGGTACCCAAGGTCTTGCTTCTTGACCCCGTTGCATCGGTACTGACCCCTTAAGGAACCCTGGAGCTCTTTCTCCTCCTAGCCGTTGGCTCTGCAGGATCAACCACCACCGTGGGGAAAGCAATGGAAGAAGTAACAATGACAGCATGCCATTGATACTCGACATTTATTAGATCTATTTCTGCTTGGGCCTCCCTCCTTACACTCTCAGCCATCTCAGCAGGCATGGGAGGTAGAACGGAGGCTATGGGAAGGACCGCCACGGGAGTTTGGGGCTTCTAGGACTTCAATTTCAATTTTGATGTCCCACTCGTGGCCGTTTTTGCCTTCTTGGCAGGTGGTTGAGAAGTCCCCTCGTTGGTAGTAGCTTCGGTAGAGGGGGCAGCCTTCTTCGCAGCAGCAGCAGTTTTGGGCTTTGGCGTGGCAACTGGGACCGTGGGAAAAAGTGGGGGAAGCTCGGTAGGAGGTTCTTTGTGGGTTGAACTTAGGGGGAATTCTATCCCAAGTACAGAGTTGCCTTTTAGCCCCAACTCTAGGGAAGAAAATGAAGAAATGGGAGGATACACCGGCTCTCCCTCAACGAACTCAGTAATTTCAGCTAGTTATTTCGTCCAGTACTTGGTGGCAAACAAAGGGATCACATCCCCATGCCTAGTAATACTAGGATTGGTGACACGCCCAGCCATTGTCGAACATATCCCCCATGCAGTGGTCAAAGAAAATAGGGAACATGCCTCGCCAAAGGAGACCTTGGGGTTTGACGATTGAAACACTGGACGTGGACCCCCTGGTCAAACCCAAACTGGCGGCTACGTCATTTGGGATTATAATTCTCGCTGGTATACCCCCACTCGGTGTAGGAAGGCAGATATCCTGGAGAAAACAGAAGGACCACGACAAGAAAGGGATCCTCAATATCAGGAAAAGGGTCCTGTATCACTCTAGCTTCATGATGAAAAAATTCACAAGTGTGAAAGAGGTCCTCTTCCTGATAAGGCCTCATGACGAAGTTCTCGAAACGGTCAATCACCGAAATTAGCTCCTTTTGGCTTTGTCTCTTGTGATAAATGAAAGACCATGGAGGCAGAATTATTTCCCTCGAAAGAGGACTGTTGGTCTTGGCCGCCACGGCAGGAAAACGAAAGTAAAGGAAGCTGGTCAGAAGAACGCTGTTGGCAAAATTGGCCAAGTTATAACGGCCAAGAGAGCGTTCCATGTCGAACAAAGTCCTATCCATCCAGGTGTAGAGGGATCCCAAGGCAATTGTAGCCAGGGGAAGTTTTATCCCTCGGTCTAAACGAAGGAACATGTTAATAAGGTCCCTTCGTGGTTGGTCATTGGGTTTGCCCGTCAAAAAGAAACGAGAGAGAATCATGAGAATATAGGCAGGAAGCTCCAATGGCATACCTTGACCAGGGGCAGTTGATGAGGAACTTCCTTCACCAGAACTTTTGAAGAAATAATTGATTAAGGGAGAAGAATTATCTTTGTTGGAAGAACCGATGCAGCCGGCATATGCGATCCAACTCCAAACGATTTGTAGTTTCTTGAGCATCAAGAGCCTCATCGGTGTAAGGGTCATGGCCTGTTGCATCGAGGCCTAGGAGCTCGCACACGTCCTCCAGAGTTATAATGAACTCACCCCACGCAGAGATGAACGTGTGAGTAGTCACGTTCCATCGAGAGACCAAGATAGGAAGGGCAACATTATTCTTTGAGAGAGTGAACTCACCAAACCATTTGGCCCGTTGCAGCCCAATCTTGGTGAGGATGTCAGCGTAGGAACTCTGCATGTGGGAGTTCCAGGCAGCAAAGTGGGTAGGGGATCCCCCGAGTGCATCGAAATCAATGTGGGACCATGGAAAGTCCCCTCGCTCTAAGCAAAATCTGAGAGTTCCTTCTGGAGGCAGAAAGCCCCACTTAGACAATTCTTCATCCTCATCACCCAACTGTAGGGCGTGAAACTTAGAAGAAAAACAAATAGTCTTACTGGGAACAGCAAAGTCATCACCCTCCCTAAAAATAGGAGAGCGACGATAAAATCGCACCTGTTCCTGGCGGGCAGAATCCAGGACGGAGGTAGTGGTGGTGGCAGACGGAGAACCGGTGGCAGAGGTAGCAAGACCGCTTGAGGTGGCCATGAAAGACGATGGCAGAGACAGTAAGAAAACCTTAAGCAAGAGAGTTTTCAAGAGAGAGAAGACCGCGACAATGGGATACTTGCTGAGAGAGAAGGAAATAATACGAACAGGAGCTTAGCAACAATGGGGTACTTGCAGGGTTTCTCTCTCTCTAAAAAGAAAATGGAAGTCTGAGGAAGATAGTAGCAGAGTAAGAAAACAAAACGAAAAAGAAGGGTTGAAGTGCTTTGAATTTGGTAGTTTCAAAATCTAGAGTTTGGCGTTTAGATTTCCCCACCCTCGCACATGCACTGCCGCCTATAATCATTTCTCATGAACATGTGGCACTTCGGGAAGCACTTTGACAGTTGAAAAGACAGCTCCACGTCATTAATGAAATGACGCATAGAGAACAGGAAGCATTTCCTTCTTCAACAAACTTCAGTTTTGGTGCCAGAAATTTTGCTCAGTAATTTCCAAAGAGTTCCCAAACGAAGAAGATCTCACGTGTCCAAACGAGAATTTCAGAAATTTACCGGGGGGCTTCGGTAAGGTTCATCGGATCGAAAAGTTTTCGTGCAGGCATTTCTTGTTACCATAACCAATCCCTACACGAGCGGGCAAATGTAGAGGGGGCTTGAAGGTAATCCTGAAATTAGGGATAATTCCCTAATTAGCAACAGTGTTTGAGGATTAAAGCAATAGAGGCAGCTTAGCGTGGCAACTTAGCGTGGCAGCTTAGTGTGGCAACTCATACTTCAGCTTGTTGTGTTAGTCATATTGTATCTTTGGTTACATTTACAGTAAGCTATAACGGTTGTAATGATGTAACGAGAATAATAAAGAGTTTTAGTGTGAAGTCAAACGGTACTTGCGAGAGACCAGGCTTGGCAGGGCCTGGGAGAGCTGTCATGCTCTATCGAATGACCTCATCGTGGGAACTTTATAGGGAATTGGTTTGGCGTATTGAGAAGTAAGGCACCGTTGGGTCTTGTCCTGACCATCTTAGATACACCTGGTAAAACACCGAAGGACCCTGACAGTGGAACCTCAAGCAGAGCAGCTTGGAGTTCCATCGGGCATTGAGTTATGGACCAAACAGCTCTCTACTTAATGTCACATCTACTGTGGGTGATGTCACTTGCCATCTAAACAATTTCAGACATGCACTTGAGTGAACCACCGTGGTATTTGGGGTTGTCAGGCAGTTGGTAAGCCACCTCTGCGACAACAGTCCCCTGACACACGGTGGTTAGGCAAAAGGCATGTCTTGGCATTTAATGTTTATGACGTGGAGACAGCTAGTGCATCAGGTATTTAGTGTTGTGACATAAAGTATGATGGATGTCATTCATAGTTTTAATGACTGAGTTTCCTCGGGGGTGGTGTGGAGGGCTATTTAAGGACCCCAACCACCTTTTAGGAGGGGGGAATTTTGGAGAGTTCATAAGTTATTGCGAGAGAGAATACACACCAGAGAGAGTTATTGCAACCCAGAGAGTTTAGTCACTCACCATTGTCATTTATTATAAAGCTTTCAATATTCGACAGAGATTCCTGAGGGTATCTGGTGTGGTTTTACCTGCCTACCAAGGTGTATCTAGGGTGCTTACTTCTCTCTCCCTCTAGCTAGGTTACTTCTAAAGTTCATTACTATTTCCCAAGTTAGACACGAGAGCTTTGTGAGTTTAAGCTGAGTCTATCTTCATTGGGTTCATGTTTATGTGTTCCATCATTAATCCAAAGCCTTCGCCAATTAACTTGTCATTACCATACTCAATAGGGGTTACGCCTCCATATATAATCTAAAGTACCCTCCTACACATCTAAAACTCTAGGACTCTAAGTTTACTTCATACAAGAAGGTTCCTAAGCCCTATTCCTAAAGAAAATGGATTTGAATTGAGTTATAAAACTAACTCAAAAACAGCAAGAAAACGAATCGATTCGCCTAAAAAGAAAATTGGTTCGAACTAGGAAACTTGGCACTCTGTAAACTTCCGAATTGATTCGGCTTGGCCAAATCGATTTGGTCCAAGCAGACCTGGAAGCTGACCCTAAGCGAATCGATTCGCCCCAGGGGCCGAATCGATTCTCCCTTGCGAATTTTCCAAGAATGGGTTATGGGTTATAAACCCTAATTTTTCCCCAAAACTCAAATCTCTTCATTTTTATCTCACAACCAACAACATTAATCTAGCCGAAATCATCCTACATGATTATCAACTAATATTATCCATAATTTCATCAACATAAACCATAATTAAGGCTCCAATACCATATATTCCATTTTGGTCCATAAATGCTAATACACAACTTTAACACCATTTACTCATCTTAAACCATATATTAGCAAGTAGAAAACTTGACGTAGGGCAGGAATATCAGATTTTCTCTTGGTAGAAGCAATCCCAATCTTCAATCTTCAATCTCCAATTTTCTCTTTCTCTCCAAAGTTCTCTTCTTCTCTCTATCTCTCTAGGTTTAGTAATACACAAATAAGAAAAGAAATGATGTGCAAGACTTAAATCGTGGCTTAGGTCTAAAATTCCCAACTTAAGCTGTTAATGCCGCAATAAAATAATTCGCAACTACACCATTAAGCTATAACCAGTCAAAAGTGCTCGGAACATAAAAATACAATATGTCACTTAGTTTGACTATCTCTCACATTCCGGAACTAAATACGCCCTCCAAATTATCATTTGGAAATTTTATAACTCATTTCAAGTTTCGGTTTTATTTTAAACCATAAATGTCATTTAATGCACATGACCCTATAAAACGCACAAGATGATATTTACATACACATATAGTAAATATGTAATAATCCAGTAAATATTAACTTTTATCGCAGTCAAATAATTTTTACTCCATTTTTAGACATTTTATATAATTACTTCACATAGTAAATTAATATAAAATAGGTTCTCAAAAGCGAGGGTTATTACAGTTGCTTGGGATTGAATAAATGTTATTGTCTTGTGGTTGCAATTTAGGCGTGTGAGAGTGAGAAATGTAATGAAAAGAAAGAAGTGAAAAAGAAAAGAGAAAGAAAGAAAACAAACAAAAACAAATGAAAATGTGAGAAAACGACGAAAAGTAAAGAAAATAGAAATTTATACATGTTGTGTATAGTGATTCAATAAGCTTTGATTACTCTCCCCGTTGTTATATCTAATGCTTGTTATGGAGTTCATTTTTTCAAGTTTTGAAATTGCCCGCAATTTCCCATTATCCCGAGTTTTCATCCCTGAACACTTTGAATCCATACATCTACCTATAATTTCATAACCCAAACCTAGCCTACATTACAACCCTATAAAAGTCCTATGTGATCTTAGGGTGAATTTAATTTAAAAGTTTTAATAGTTGCAAAAATCTATGAAAATGCATTTCACCTCTTTAATGATATTATCTTTCATTGAGACTGCACATTTTCATTTTCTATATGGCGTTCTTCATTTGTGACAAGTTTACGACGTAGTTTCCATTTAAATTTACTCATTATGCCCGCACGTCCCATGTATTACCTCCCTTATCATAGTGAATTCATTTGTTGAGTGTAATTCCCGGTGAGTATTGATATATATGCATGCTTTAACGCTTATCCGATTTATTTAATTTTTTCCAAATCATACTTTGAATGTGCTCGCTCCCCTCCTACATTTTAAGGTTTCAATTCAATGAGGTGCATTCTATAATGTTTAATGAATTGGAATTTCATTTTAATTCATTCATTATGCTAATAATGTGTATGAAATCCTTTTCTATATTGTTGGGATTATCGCATGTTGGGTTGGGCATATTTTGAAGAAACTATTTGATGTTTTTGGGTTTCATCCCTAAAAAACCTCACGAGACGACAAATCGTCCACTAGGGTAACCTAGGGCTTTAACGGCTTATTGCATATGCTAAATGCAATCGTTCGGCCGCGAAAGGGGCTTTTATCTATTTTTATCCCCTTTTTACATATCTCCTCTCTTGTGGTGCTACTTGTAGGTCTTTTTTCTTTGGACGTCATTGCTAGGGACTAGCAATGTGTTAGTTAGGGGGTGTGATACGGTGAAAATATTGCGTATTTACACCCATTAACTTTTTCATTTTGGCCCCTCGAGTACTTTAATTCCTATATATATGCTCGTTAACCAGAAAACCTCTGTTTTATATGTTAACATGCTATATGAGGTATAATTGGGCTTTTGTAGGTGTTTAGGTTCTTGGTGTGAAGTTTGGACGCATTCCGAAAAAGTTTAGTTCAATATTACAGCTTCGGGGTCATTTTAGTAATTTCATCATTCAAGTTTTAATTCCAAACCCTTCATGGATGTTTAATCCCTTTGATTTCTCTTCGCGAGTTCACCGACAGTCCATGAATCCGATGTATAGTTAAGGAGTTATGTCATTTTTAGGATGGTTTCTACTTAAAATTCATACTCAAGGGAACATTCAAGGTCATTTTAGTCATCTCATATTTTAGTTTTTTGTCCTAACATCTTCTTGGATATTGTATACCTCTGAGTTATCTTCGCGTAGAATCAAACAGTGTCTAATTCCGAGTCATAACGAAGAAGTTACAATTTTTTTTGTAAAGTTAGACAAAGTTGCAGAATTGAAGACATGTAGGGGAAATCGATTCTCCCGGGGGAAAATCGATTCGATTTGCACCAAAAAGTCCGAAAATCTCATTTTTTGTGGGGTTTTTAGTGGGGTATTTGGGGAAAAACTTTCCTTTAAGTGTGTGTGTGTGGGGGGGGGGGGGGGTCATTTTTAGACTTTAGACATTCATTTTCTCTTTGTATTTAGACCTAGGTTAGAGAACTTTTGGGGATTTTTGTTGGAGACCTTCCCCCCTCCTCCTTCTTGTTGTGTACCTACCATTAATGTAAGTGCTACTCTATTATTCTTTATCATCTTCCCTTATTTATGCTTTGTCCAATTATTTCCACGCTTTTCATTTATTTTCAAGTCTAGTTTAATTTGAGGTGCTAATTTAATTAGTTGCTTAAATTAAATTACTTAATTTATTTAATATTTTTAATCATGCGTAGGTGCTAATTTATATTAGGTTGTGTCGGATTGAACTCACTTCGGGTTGTTTGGTTTCTTTGCTTTAGTGATGATTTCTCACGGGTTTATTTCGAGTGGGTTATCCTAGTTATTACGCCTAGAAAATTTAACGGGGTATATCATGTATGCTCCGTATTTACGAGCTTGCATGCGTAATTTACGAGGTATTTGCTGACGCCAAAATGATATTAGTATTTTATGCGAATTTAGGGGTGTGACAACTCTTGATTTAATTAATTGATGAAATGAGACTCAATCTTAATATTTCGTTAACCCGTGTTACCATTTTATACTAACACATCTTATAGTTCTTATTCATTTTTTAACGTAGTTTAAATACACTCATGCGTAGTTTACCTTTTCTTTATTTTTAATTTGAAAATTACATTTTACATTTACACTTTATTTTTAATTCTAGCACTAGTCTCTCTGGATTTTCCGATGCCCGAACTTGGCCGCTATACTCCCTTAAAAGAATGTAATCAATAGCTTAGGTTTTTGTATTGACGAGGTGAACAGAATATAATGATCAACGTCTTGACATGTGCTAGTTTTCACCCTCAATCACTAATCACCCATGATTAAAATAGGTGGGGTGTCACATTACGTTAGGGCAACACGGATAGTAGAGAGAATCACTCCAATTCATGTCCCAAAGGGAATACGAAAGTCTAAATGAACATTTTCTCATAAACATAATTCTAGTCATTGTTCCTAAGGTCATTGGCCTTCTCATCCTCGTTCAAAACTCTCATATGTATTGTTTGGTTAATACTATACATGTGTCACCAAATAATTAGCTCAGTCTCTTGAACGCCACTCTTATAGGGTGAGGCAACGGTTGTGTCATCCTAAAAAATTTCCTCCTCTTCACCCTCAACAACAGTTGCTTACCACATTGGTCTCGGCCTAAATAAACCTCATCATTAAATTCAATTATGGTTTATGGTACCATGGGTGGTGGAGGAATGCTATATATAGTCTTGTTGTAAAAAACATCATTGATTAGAAGTTGGGATCCCCGTGCTAATGAGATAAGGTTCTAGGATGACCTGTATTACTGTATTCAACAAAGTTTGATGTCTTATCCAAGCCCATATGACTAACAGTCACTCAACAGCCTCATCAAAGGAATCTGAGTTTGAGTGTATGCAATAGCATTTGAACTCTCCGACGGGCTATAACATTTGGAGGATGAAATACTATGGCCACTAATGAGGACAACACTTGGAGATTTAAATTTAAGTGTAGTTTCCTTGTTGGAAAAGTTGGTCAGACACAAAGGAGGAGGAACTAATTCTTAAGGTGTCGAGGAAGGCTCTCTTGGCGAGAGTTGAATCAGTTAAATATGGCCTCGACTTCTTTCCCCTCTCTATGGACATAGTCACGAAGGTAATGCAGCTCTACCTAAGTCTCGTATTAATTTTGGTACATTCATAAACTTCTACTTAAAAGGATTCTAAGGTTGGAAGGGTCAAACTGGAAAAACGAATCATTTTTATGAAGAACATTCAAGATCACAAAACCCAAAAACCGCCAGTCTAAATAAAAAAGACATAAAAAAAATATCAAACTCCACTAAATTTGATGAAAAAAACTAATACCTAATCAAAACCTAAGTCTCAACATAACACCACTGAACTAACAAAAACTCTTAGAGTCAACACCCAAACACCACCATAGAGGGAGGTGCAAAGCCCAAAAATATCATCAAAAAAAGGAAAAAAATTAAAATAAACAACAGCGGAAAGATAAAGTGTTTTAGACGTACCTCAAAGAAAAAGGAGATGACTGAAGAATAGTGGGACACGCTAGATAATGTGATTGGAGAAGGCTAAGAAGGTAGAACCGTAGAGAGATTGAGAGCTCTATTTTTCTATAGGTTAGAAGATTAGAGAAATGGAATAAGTGATATAGGAGAAATGGGTAATGATGAGACATGATTTAGAAAGCCTGGGATAAGAAGAAGGAAATGCGCGTGGGCCAAATAAACCTTAGAAATCGCATAAAATCTCTTTGAATGACACTTCTTTTGACGTAACCAGGTGATGATCAACAAAATGGGATACATATCATAATAGAATGTGACCCAAGAGTACATAGCGATGATATGATCATTATGTTTAACGACTAGACCATTCCGTCCCCAAAGTAGGAACGGATGCTAATAGACAACTACGCCAACAAGTTCATGACCCGCAAGTCATGCATCAGGACGAGACGATACATAAGGAAGGGTCACCTTGAATACAGTCGAGATAAATTTCAAACCTCATCATCCTATTGACATTGAATGATAATTTCTATTGGTAATTGATATACATAAGTATAGTCTTATCCACATATATTCCAGGTAATTAACCACACCACAGTCTTGTCTCACAAGAGAGACTAGTCTTCTCATTTAGAACTGATATATACAAATATGGTATCATTCAGATTACACTATAATAGACAAACAAAGATAATAGTCGCTCGCCATATGTGAGACTAACCTCTCCCTTACCGGTGGAAAAGTGTCAGCCTCTGACAACACTAATATTAAAGATCATCAGAGGTCTAGGGATAGGATTGTTAGGCATAAGAAAATAACCTATCTTGTCTCAAATTTTAGGATGGAACCAAGCACTACCGACTCGCTATTGAGTCAATACATCCAGTATCACCTCGGATGATACCTACTGCAAGTATGTTCATCTAAGAGTTGAAAGCATAACAGGGGCATATTAGTCGTATCCACAAAAAGTTATTATCAATGATTAACAACCCCATATGAGGTAATAATAACTTGATGATCTTACATTATGGATATATAACTGGTACTTGATCATAGGCCATGACCTCAGCTGGGTGGAGGACACGTGCTGAGGGTGACAATGCGCACGCCCATCCTATATAAGGAACACTATGTGTTCTTCACTTGAATGGAATTCCAAAAAAACTATTGTTACTATGTTAAACTTTTGAGAGAGATCTTGTATATGTCCTCCATGGCCATTAGTGCCCTATTATAGTCAAAACACTCTCATACTTTGAATATTTAATGTAGGCTAAGGCCAAACCACTTAAACATTAATGATCTTCTCTATTTATCTCATATCTTTTGTTAAATTTATTATCAATTACTTTTTTATTATATATGTGCAATACCTAAATTTGGGATGAATCCATTATATGATTTGAATATCATTAATAAGACTTCTATGTCTTACTTTTGGCATAGTTTTCAGCATGGGATGTGAGCAGAGTTAAAATTGAGTAGCTTATATCACCCACTGTTCAATAGATTGACCGAGCTGGAAAAGATGGTGTTGGAGGATATGTAACGAGATTATATTCTAGACTTGAAGGGTAGTTGGTTTCATTACTTACCTCCAGTGGAGTTTACTTACAATAATAAGAATTCGTAGAGAATTTGATATGGAACCGTTTACGGAGTTATATGGCAGGCCTTTTTAATTCTCTAATTTATTATATGGATGTGGCGGAAACAATATTCTTGGACCAGAGTTCATTCAAGACACCTTGGAGAAGGTGACTTTTGTCATCTATATGATGAAGACAATAAAAAACAAGGATACTATATGGGCAAATTTTCCATTATTTCCTCTAGCTTCTAGGACTGGACCATAGAGTTCAGTTTACATTAAGTATGGCGTATCCCATTACATCCATTAAGGCATTCAAGTTCACACGTTCAAGAAGACGAATCCAAAAATCAAGAATCTTCAACATAGTTCTATAACTTGACGTAATTTTGGTATGGATTTTGTTTTGTGTTTCGTAGATTTTTTAGTAAGTATTGGGATATTTTCTAAACTCTTTTTTTTAAACAAGGAATTTTCAAACAAAAAACTATTTTTTGAGTTTACTATAGGAAGAATTTTAAAATAACATTTAACATGTTCTAAGAACTTGGCACTGTCGTTCAAAGTGGATTCTAACGAGGTGTCAATCTCATTTGATCGACCCTAAAAACTTATCCTACCAACATTCCTCCGCCTTAAAATTTATGTCCCCCTATAAATACCTATTTTCATGGAGAAATTTGTTAAGACTTTTTATTTATGAAAACTGTGGACCTACTGTATTTAGTCTCCACTTTTGAGGGAAGAAAACTTGTTTTTATCTCACACAATCAATCCCAAATATTTTTTTGAATCATCTTTGAAACCCAAAGCCCTTCTATATTGAAGTTACTTTTCGGAAGGAGTCTTCACTACTGACCTTATATAGAAGGAGTATTTATTTTTTATCGTCTAGTTTTTACTGGAATCATTGTGGATGAATGCGGTCATTGTGGCTTCTCAAGGGAATTTATTTTTGATTGAAGATTGCGATCTTTGTAGTTCTCATGGAAACTATTTCTTAAGAAGATAGTCACCTGTGGAGGATTGTTGGGAAAATTTCTCTAATTGTATTTGTAAGTTACGATTTGCAAGACTATAAGTAAAATAAAAGTTTTTTCCCTTTGATTTTTTTCTTCTTAAAATTTTATTTTCCTAACATGCTTTATCTACTTAATGCTTTGAATCACCTAGATGTGCGTTTAGGATTAATAAGATAAAATTGGGCTAATTAAATTGGTTCTCATATTTGGTGCATACTAAAATTGGGAAAATTTTAAAAATATTGTCTTTGCCTAAAGCACAGACTCGTACGTGAAATCTCAAATTTGGTATTAGAGCTAGAACACTATTTTACTGTATCTTCGATACCTTGTCCTCAAGTATGAATTTCAGAGGGTTTGATGATTTTAAAACACATTTGTTCAAAGGCTCTTATTGGAAAATGCATATGAAGTCTGCAATTAAGACATTAGTTAAAAAAGATGAATCTGAGAGGTGTGTTTGTTGTGAGAGATATGGTTATGGGAAAGCTGAGTGCACTAATCTAAGGAAGGATGTTAATAAATCGATATCTTGTGCTCGCACCCTTAGTGATAGTGATCCAAAATAGGGCAACTTTTCATCAAATGAGTGAAACCTTACCACCCCTGTGGCTAGTCATGTGAGTGATTATGACAAATATTCCCATGAAGATATTTCTTTACATGACACTTCTGTGGCCATAGCTAGTGAAGACTAAGAAAGTGAGGGTGATGAGAGTGAGTTTGAAGAGGTCGAGGATAGTGAGTTATAAGTTACCTTCCGTGATTTATATGGGGAGACTTTAAGGGTGTAGAAGTTAAACTTCAAGTTGGAATGTAAGTTGAAAAAAATGTTCCATAGATAATAATAATACTGATGTTTTGATTGAGGATCTTAGGGCGCGTGAGAAGACTCTTCAAGAGAAACTAGAATATGTTGAGAGTGAGAGAGATGGTCTTTGTTTCTAGACAGAGGATATGAAAAGGGATCTTCTAGAGTTTGAGGAGTATAGGTGTTTACTCGAGTCTAGGATTGGTGAGAATGAGGAGAGATTGAGATATTCGAGTAAGGTTAAGTTTGATTTGGAGTCTAGGTCGAAAATGATGCATAGGATGTTAGGCATGACCCAAATAAAAGATGAGAGGTATAGAATGGGATACAATGATCTTGTTGATTACATTCCCAAATCCAAGACCATGAATATGAGAGATACACCTAGGAACATTAGGAGAGGTCCACCTTTAGGTAATGTTCACTGCCATATCTACACTTGCACATATTATGGTAGGCAATGTCACCTTAGGCATTTTTTTTACAACCTTGAGAATGCTCCTAATAATAAAGTCACTTCGGTTCCCAAAAGTTCCATCCGTCGTTGCACAACTATTTGGGTTAGGAAATCAGACTTAGAGGCTTTAGGAATTTTACTTCATGACTCTCGTTTGCTTGCACATGATTCTCCTCATGTTGGATCTTACGTTTGACCGTATAAGAGTTTTTTCATACACTAGTTTTACTTCATGATATATATTTATGCAGGTGTTATGATGTGTGTCTTTTTTATTAAGCTTTTTCAAATTTTTATATATTTTTTGGAAAATCCAAAAAGATATTTTTTTTCTCGAAAATTTTTGGAAAAATACAAAAAGATTTTCGTTTTATTTTTAGAAAAAATGATAAAGGCAAAAGGTTTTCTTTTAATAATAGTTTTGAAAAAAAATACAAAAAGGTTTTTGTAGTTTGTTTACATCGTGTATGGATGGGCATTTAGGATGACCAAGTCACA
This sequence comes from Sambucus nigra, assembly GCA_949130495.1. Lineage (NCBI taxonomy): Eukaryota > Viridiplantae > Streptophyta > Magnoliopsida > Dipsacales > Adoxaceae > Sambucus > Sambucus nigra. The sequence continues at coordinate 340,928,051 of OX422207.1, read as the reverse complement.
ATATCATTCCATTATTCATGTGACTTTTTTCATAGTATTTTGTAACACAACATCATTTTATTTATGTACTTTATAATGTTTGTAGTCATTGAGTTGTGATTAGTGATTACTTTATATATGTTTGACTCATTGTCACCTTTAATTGCACACATGCACTTATTTATTTGATTATTGTACTTGCCTATCACATCTCAATCATATCTTTAAAATGAACCAAATGCGATAAAACGAGATAATGAAAGTAGTTCTTGTAAGAACCATTACCCGGATTAGAAAAATTAAAATTATATCGTCGATAAATGTGTTAATTTTATGCAATGGATCGAACTGTGAAAGTAAAATGATATTTGCATTAATAACCATCATTTGCAAAAGAAAAGACCCTAGAAGATTAAACGATATCAAAAGAAAAAATATAAAGGGCTCAAACATTGATGCTTCGCTACATATGAGTATGGATTTCTTTAAAACAAAATATTTGAGAGAAAAAAATATTATATGTGAGTTTTGAGGGAGTTTCGCAGAAGATCGATGGGTTTGCAGGTCCGGAAAATGTTTTGTAAAAGCATTAAATATTTTGGGCGTTATTGGTGTGAATTCAATATATAATGCTTTTACGAAAATGATTTTCACACCAATAACCCCCACAATATGTAATGCATTACCAATCGAATTTGTTAACATCCAAAATATAATTGGACGTTATTGGTTGTAAAAGCATTGATGCTTTTACAAAAATGATGCTTTTACGCCCAAGATATAATGCTCAAACATTGACGCTTTTACGAAAATGATTTTGGGCGTTATTGGTGTTAAAATCATTGAGTCAATATATAATGAATTCAATATTTTTACACCTAAGGACAACTTTGAGTTCATTCGTTAGGAGTATCGAAAATTCATCGTGCACATATGTTATGATTGCTTGAGTTGATTTTCCTATCAAATTTGTTCACACCCATTCATTCTGTTTCCATGATTTGGTCATCTTAGCATTTGTTAATGGTGTGTGTTGTTTTTGTATAATTATTTTTGCCTATTGTTTGTGAACTTTTTGAGTTTATCCTTACATGAGCTTATTTGATATATGTTTATGATGATTTGCTATGCTTTTGTGACACTCCAGTTTATTACTTTGTTTGTTTCTTTTCCTTGGCTACTTTGGACAAATAAAAAGGGGAAGAACACATTATGAATTACGGGGGAGTGAGTGTTTGAATTGGGGGGGGGGGGGAATTGAGATTTGATCTATTTATTTTATCTTATTTCAAACTAGATACGTTACGAATGTATTTTCTTTGTCTATTATGTGTAGGTACACCTTAATGAACATATGAAAGGCACACATCTGAAAAATCTCCAAAAAGAAGTTCAAGAGAAAGCAAGGAGATTTGAAGATTTGAAAGTTGAAGATTTTGAAGACTTACATTTTTAGGATCTTTACACTTTTCGATTTCTGAGAGGGTATTACATTCGTATATAATTTGTTGGATAAATCCTTTTTTTATTGGAATAGCCATATAGGGAGATTTGTAAGGGAAAATTTCCCATTACTGCCCTTAGCTTCTATGACTTGTCCATATAGTCTAATTTACATTGAGTATGGCATATCCTGTTACATCTCTCAAGGTATTCAAGTTCATGCATTCAATAAGACGGATCCGAATATCAAGCATCTTCAACAAAGTTCTAGGATATGACGTAATTATGGTATGGATAGTGTTTTGTATTTCATAAATTTTTTACTAAGTAGTGGGATACTTTTCTAAACTGTTTTTTACAAAACGAGACATTTTCAAACTAAAAAATGTTTTCTTAGTTTACTATAAGCGGAATTTTGAGATATCATCTAAGTTATTCTAATGACTAGCCACTATCGTTCTAACGACATGCCAATGTCTTTTCATCAGTCATTTGATGGTTTACTTCTCATATGCATTAACTGAACCGTACTATTTTGTGTCTTTCAGGTCATTTGATACGTTGTTCAAAGGTTCTTCTAACAAGATGTCAATATCTTTTCAACGACTCTAAGAACTCATTATAATGATATTCGGCCGCCTTGAAATTTGTATCCGATTATTAATACCTGCATTTGTGGAGAAATTTGTTAAGACTTTTGATTTACAAAAACTACAGGTCTGTTGTATTTAGTCTTTACTCTTTAGAAAACAAAACTTGTTTTTGATTCTCACAATCATTACAAAATACTTTTGTGAATCATCTTTAAAACTCAAAGCACTTCTATATTAAAGTTACTTTTGTTAAGAAGGGGTGTTCACTGTTGACCTTGTAGAAAAAAGCTTCTACTGCTGATCTTGTGCAAGAATGATTAATTATTACTGTAGTCATTGTGGGTTCTCGAGGGCATTCATTGCTTATTGAAGATTGCGATCTTTATAGTTCTCGTGGGAACTATTGTTGATGAAGATAGTCACTTACAGGAGGATTGTTGGGAAGATTTATCTAATTTTATTCGTAAGTTGCAATTTGAAAACTATTCCTGAAATAAAAGGCTCTTCCCTTTATTTTTCTTCCTGAAATTGTGTTTTCCTTACACACTTTATTTACTTAATGCTTTGAATCGCCTAGATGCATGTTTAGGATTCAGAAGATAAAATTGGGGATATTAAATTGGTTCTTATATTTGGTGAATAATAAATTTGATAATATTTTGGAAAGATTGTCTTTGCCTAAAGAACACACTCATACGTGCACTCTCACATATGAGTTATGGGGTTAGAGGGGAAAAGTCACCTAGAGTTTGCAAATATAAATCAAGTGTTTCTTAAAGTCTCTGCCAGGTAGGGACTAATGTGATTTATGAAGAAAGGGAAGTTATTTCATCATAAAAATCCAGTTGTATATCTTTATCGGACCACAAACAACAATTCCACGATGTGTTCCATGTCTCTATGCTTCATAGATTCCTTATAGGCGACGTGCTATCAGCACATTAATATCATTAAGTGTTGTCAATTTATAAAATACGGCTAGTGCACGGGCTATTATAGAATAATGAGTGTAAGTACGGGTCGAACTCATAGAGATTTGTAAATTTTAACTTTTAAAAAATTGCAACTGTCCAACTAGACGAAATAGGATAGATAATAATTATGAAGTACACTAAATAAAAGCAACTACAATAAATGAGAGTAACATAATAATTTTTTAAACAATTAGGAAATAATTAGGATTCGGGGTCCATTTATCGCGTAACTAATATCGCACACTAATTTAATGTTGTCATTCCCTTTTTATAACTCATATATAACCGACTCTCGCCACCTTTAATTCAAAAAATATGACGATTATGATCAAAATATTTTTAGCGTCTCTAATAGACAACTAAAATCCCTATTCCCTTAGAAAATACAAGTTTTAAAATTTGCAAATGTATTTAAGCATGAACTATCAAAAAAATCAAAGTGCAAGCTTAATCCATAAAAAAAAATTATTTTTAAATCTCAAAACTTGATTCGACAAAACAATATTGAAGGATATAAAACACACTCTTGTGTCTCTTTAAAATGAATACCGAATATTTAATAACAATTAAAACAAGTAGGGAATAAACAACGATAAAATTAACGTGAATATATTAGCTAACTATGATAATGTTCACCCTACTCCTAATATAAGAATCAAGCTACCATAATGAAAGAGAAATTGCAAGAATGAGTAGAGATCTTCATTAATAAACCAAACTTACAAATACTTCTCTGACAACAATCTTCAATCCTCTAAAAAAATGAGAAAAACTTGGCCCTCAAATTAATTACAATCACTCAAAGTTTCTCCCCGAAATCCTCCACGAAACTCCTCTCTAATTGTTTATGAAATTATGAGCCCAAACGTCCTTTTTATAGAACAAGTGGTGAGTTATTTGAGTTGTGGTGGGACTCTTTCTGATTGGATGAATGGTGTTGGTAGCTATCTATCCACCTCTTTAAACTTTGGATCTTTATAAGGCCATGAAATTTCCCCCCACTAAAAAACTCTTATCTTTTCTTGCTAAACACGCATGCTGAGTTTCGTCCAAATCAGAGAATAAAAATTTGCGACTTTTTTACGATTTCATGTGTGAAAACAACTTTTTTCGAACGACCATAAAAATCAGTTTTTTCGCTCCTTCTTTTAATCGATCATTAATTTGCACCAAATTCCATCGTTACTTGCAAAAATTTCACTAGGCAACTTTTTTCACAAATTAGCACAAGAATATTATAAAATTATTGAAGTGCCCATTTTTGACTTAAAATTGCCATTTCCACTATGAATTCAATCATTTTTACCTCTTTTTAATAAAATAGTCATAAGAACTTATTAAATACACTAAAATGGAACTAAGAAAGTATAAATTTGGGTATAAAATATACAAAATAATGCACTCATCGAATACCCCCAAACCTAAACTTTGCTAGTCCTCGAGCAAAACTAAAAATTAAATTCTAACTCACTTTCGTAGGAATCACGATTGCATTTAGCATGTGAAACAAGCCGTTAAACCCCTAGGTTACCCTAGTAGACGAGTTTTGTCTCGTGAGGGTTTGCATTGAATATACCCACAAAATTCAAAAAGTTCACTCAATACAAAAGACAGTAAAGTAATATAACCAAGTTTGAATGAAAACGTCATAAATATAGTTGAACTTCAATTTTCAATCTCAACTTATCGTTGTGTATGCATAGCTAATATAACCGTCCATTTCAAAATATTTGATCGTTACATTTCTTATCGGAAAGTTCGTCTTGATTTTAAAATCTCACGGGATGCACTCACAATTGAACACTCATAAATAGATTATTTTCTCTCGGTATATGTGACTACAAGAGTAAATTTATATGAACAAATTTCACATATACATGATCAAAAATGATTTTTTTTATAATGGATGAATATGATCACATAAATGGAAAATCGATTACTTTTTGAAAATGTTGAATCACACCATAAATCCTATTCATCTTCTCTCCACACTATAACTAATTTCACGTGAGATCGATTAGGAATTTCTTTAGTTGTATTATAGGCTCGTGTTTGGCTAGAAAGAATGGTTTCTTAGAGTTCAAAATTTCTAAGGATATAGAGGTTTTTCGGTATTTTTATTTTTAGACACTTTTTCTCACCTCCATTTTTATTTTCTTCTTTTTTTTTTCTTTTCAACTCCATTTTTTTCATCTTTTTTTTTCTTTCTCCCTTTCTTCCCTTTTTTCCACACATCATTCTTTTACAAACCTTTTTTTTCTTTTTGGCCTTTTTCAAACCGTAGTTTTTATCCTAGTATTCTCAGAAAATGGGTATAACTTCTTTTTATGGGCTTTAGACTCACAGTTGGAGTTGGGTAGGACAATGATTTTTCAACAAAAGACATATTTTCTTTTTTTGGCTGAAATGGGCTTGCAATGGAATAATGAAAAAAATATTGGAGTTTAGGCTTAATTTCGGGCTTTCAAACGATGGCCTAATCTCATTTCTCAAGTTTCGTTCAGTTAATTTGTGTCTCAAGACGACTTACCAAGACTTGATGTGCTTTGAGATTCACATTTTGACATTTTGCTTTCAGTAATTGAACAAAACAAATAATTTGAGATCATCAACGAATTATAACTAAAGGAACGTTGGAGTTATTTTAACTCGAAATGATTCAAATCTCTCGAAAATAATGAATGGTACAAAAATATCACCGCGTTGAAATCTCCACATTTATTCATTAACCATATTAACTTTCAACTCAATATCCATTTTCGATCATATTATATGGCTAACGTGTAAAAAATTTCATAAGTTGATAGATCGATGAATTAATTCTATATTAAGAAATCGTTTGAAGACTCAATTATATTGAAAATCTTTTTGAATTTTTGAATTTTTTTCTAATTTTTTTATTAAAAATATCATCCTTACCCCCAAACCTAAATTTTACATTGTCCTCAATGTATGCTCAAATAAAAATATGGGCAAAGAAAATAAAGTAAATAAGTAAAATGATGATATTATGTATAATACCCCATACTTTTAAAGATAATTAAATTACACTATGGATGTAATTTGGTAATTTGAAGAACTATTGTGAATAGTAATTATGGGATTAATGAGTGAAATTAAATAAATTCGATATTATAAAGTGAAAAGTAAATATTAGTTTTCGAGTGAGAAATTAATATTTATGTGGATTATATTTCGAGGTTAAGAATATGAGTGGATTATTTTTATTACATGTCGCAGTTGGGTAAAGAGACAAAGAAAAATATTTTAAGTTGGAAAACACACTTATTGAACGTGTTGGGTCAAAATAGTGAATTTTAGTTAAGTGACTCGGATGGAAATTTCGACTTCGCCATTGGGTTCGGAAGGGCCGAGATAGTAAAAATAGATTACCCGGGGGTAGTATTTGGGTTCTGGGCATTTTTGGACTAGTAGGGACTCATAAATGAGTACACGAGCCATTTAACAATTGGGTATATACCCAATTTTGGGTTTAAGAGAAAGATAACCCTCATTATTTCCCAAAATCTTACCTAAGAGAGAGAAAGAGAAGAGAGAAGGGATAGGAGAAGAAGAAGAAGAGAAGAGAAGAACGAAGAAGAAGAGATTTTCGGGCAAACTCCGCCGGATACGACTCGAGGTCGTCGGATTTCATCCTCCAGGCAAGTGTATACTTGCTTTATTTCATTTGGTGCATTTATTTAATATTAGGGTTGGTAAACCCTTAAAATAAATTTTGAAATTTTTTTATATGAGTTTACATATTGATGTAATGTAGACTCTTAATGATTTCTAGTGTTAAATCCATGTAAATGGAGTGAAGAAATGGATTGAAATGGTTTAAAATGATAAGTTGGGTTTTTTATGGTTTTAGGGTTTAAATCTAAGGAAAATGATTTAATACCCCAAATTAATTGATGTGTTAGTTGTAAAATATAGATTATATGTCTATGGAGTTGTTGGATGAGATTAGAAACAACAAAAATGGAGAAAAATGGAGGTTGGGATTTTGGAGAACATGATGAATAGTAACTCTGTAGCTTGTGGAGTAAATTCAGAAAGTAAGAGGGCAGATTCAGCTCCGGTCAAAACACGAAAGTTGTAGATCTTTTCGATATGGTCGTGTGAGCGCTGACCGCGTATTTTTATGATTTTTTTTGAATTGTTATGATTTTTAGAAGATGGCAGTTCCGGGGGGAAATCGTCAACTCGAAATTTGGAAAAATAAATGCTAGAATTGTTTGGAGATAAATATTTGGGATTCGTAAAAATAGTGTGGGGACTTCTAAATATTTTTTTTTAGTACGGCGTGTACTTTGGGTTAGTTGAAAGTAAAATCCAAGATTTACCCAAATAGGGGTGTTCGTGAGGAATAATACTTAAAGGGATATTTAGGTGTGATTTGAATATTAAATAAGGGAATACATATTGCGGTAGTGTTTTAATTGTGTGAAGGCTTATATTATTGCGAATGAGAATGTTCAAGGCTATTGTCTATCGTTAAAAGAGTTTGGAAATTTTAGCCATAGTATATTGAGAAGGGATATAAATAATATATATACGATGTCATTAAATTATATATATTATGAGACGAATGAATATATAGGGGTTGTTGATATTATTATTGTGCGGTGAGAAAAGCTCGAAAATAAAATATTGGGGATTAGTCAAAAATTGATAAATGCGTAGGATATTTGGGATGTAAATATATTACATAGGGGATTTATTATACGGGTTGTGCGTATGCCCGGATGTTAATATATACGTGGGTTAAATATTTACCTATGGGGAATTATGTATAAGTGAGAGAAATACCTATAATTATAATATGGTTGTGTGAATACATAATTGATGGTATATTTATATAGGTGGAATGTGTACCTATATGATTGTTTATTATGCGTATGACATACCTACCATACTTGCTATCACGAGAGGTTGGCGTTCGAAAGAGGACAATCTTATCCTGTGTTGCCTTCGGGGAGATTTTAGATTTGGTACCTCAAGAACATAGGGCTGTGAAAGGTTTTTTTGTGAGTTGATAAGTCTGTTGCTTATGGGAGCATAGGTATGTGCGTGACCCGTAAGTACGTGAACTATGTTCGCCTCCAATACGCGTGATTTGTATTGTTACATTTCCTGAGTGATGTGGAACGGGTAATCCTTTTTGTAAGAGATGTACATGGATTTGGATAGCAGAGTATGTGCGCACCGCTGTTAAGCATATGGGTGCCGGATATAGATATATATATATATTGAGATTAAAATATATGTGTACTTGAGATCATCAACGGTTGCTTAATATTATAACTCGATGGATGATTAATATACTTGTTGCGTGTAGTATATTATTTATATATGTGAGATGAGATATCATATAACGTAACCCTGTATAAAAGGGAAAATAATAAATAAAGTGATATACTCCTTCCGGTAGATTTATATTCGGATTTATATGAATATGGATCATAAGTTAATGAGAACTATTAATATATATATGGGATGGTATAAATGTGGTATGTACTTAACACTTAATGGATCCCGATGATCAACATTCTCAAGTAGTAGTGTATCGGGGGGGGGGGGGGGGGTTCCTTTTTTGGATTTCACTTCGCGAGACACCCCACGTACGAACGTAACGTAATGTTGGGAATGGGGAGAAGCTTAGTCCTTAGTACTCGAATTTTTTGGGGATTTTGGAAGATAAGGGAAATACCTTAGTAGGCAGAGTTGCTTAACTAGGTTGTTTAAAAAGGTATGCGATAGTTGTGCACTATTAGAAGAGGGGTGAGGGGTATCTCATGGTAGTGCGATACCAATTTAAATATGAGATAAAACATAATTTCCTAAATAAAGTATTTATGCACTTGTTAAATATTTTCACAACTCGGTCTATGACCCGTTTCTATATTTTTCCCCTCTTGTTATATCTATATATATAGGTGTTCAGACACAGGGACGCCTGGATGATGATTCTTTCGAGTCGGACATTTGCTGCAGCAGCTGTGGATGCAAGCAGGTTTATATTAGACGCTTCTGTCATTGAGATCTATATAGGAGGTATAGTAGAAACATTCGGGCTTATGGCCAAACTGTACTCATTTATTCTTTTATCGCCTTTTAGTGAGGCATTCGATTTTGTTGTATTATTGTACCGAGTGTTCGATTATTTTATTTTATTTCATTTCAGTTGTTGCATGTAAACTGCTGTAATTGTTTTATTTGAATGGTTTGGTTAAAAAGATTAGTTAATTAAAAATTTGATGCCGAACTAATAGGATATTAGTAATTAAATTGGTTTTCGATAGTGATGCTAAGAATGAACCATATAAGACTCCTGTTTTAATTTGATATTGGAGAGATCACCCGGTATTTTATTAGGCGGGGTGTCACAGGTGGTATCAGAGCGTTTCTTTTGACTTGGTATAGAGCCTTATGATTAGGATTGTTGATATCCTCTTGTGAGAATTCGTTCTACTGCCATTATGAAAGATTATTATAAGTCTTTTGCGCACTCGCTCGGGATTCGTGTGTTGATTGACGAAGGGCGACTAGTGAAGTCCATTGTGTGGGCAACAGGAGGCGAGGCTTAATTAGAGCTGTAGATTAATGTTGGAAATGAGGACCACGGTAAAGGTCATTTTCCTTATGGCATTGTCGGATTTCTGCAACGACTACTAAAATATAGTTGTTAAAATTATTAATAACCGTTGTACTTGAGAATGGTGCTAAACTTGAATTAATAAGTAGAAGGCTCAGAAGCTCTTGCTTAGAGTTGGGTATGGAATTACCCATATGTGAAAATTTGAGGAAATTTTTTTCACTCGTGAGAGCAATGTTGAAATGGTGGGGACAATAGTCACCATATTTGGGGGAGCATGACATATTGCTCATAAATTAATCTTACAGATGGATTTTTCCATAATAAGAATGTGAAATTTGGTGAATTAGATGTTAAGAAAGAAATAAAAATGGAGTTTTTATAGATGAAGAAAAATTTAGGTTTATGTTAATATAACTCATGTGAAAATTTACGTATTTAATGGATTAACTTGAAGATTGAAAGGATTTAATCCCTAAACTATGCTAAGAAGTGTTATAGGGTGACTTAGAGTGGTTTACGAACCTTGTATTTGGGTTGGAATGAGTTTTGGATTGAATTGGAAGAAGGAAAAATGGGAAGAAAATTTTTTGGAGATGAACTGTGCACCTGTAGAAATCTCGTTAGAAGTCTGCCCAGGTCGTTCGAATGAGACTTCTAACGAGGTTCCAGTAGGTAGATCGTTCGATGTTGGAAACGTTGTTCAAACGAGAATTCTGGGTCTTCTAACGAGATTTCAGAATGACTCATAAGGCTCAATTTTTATTCCGAACTTCTCGTAGGCTTATTTAAATGAGTGTTAAGCCTGTACGAATGCCGAGTAACTTAAAATTTATGAGTGAGTGAAAAATATGCATGATTAGCAGAATAATATTATATATATTGTGTGTGTGTGTGTATATATATATATATATACGGGCATATTCAGACCTATATATGTGATATGTTAAATATATATGTGTTTGATTGGTATACTTATATGATACGATTTTTACCGAGTCGGTGTGGTAGTCCGACCACAGGTACCCATGACGATTTGTAATTAATTCTCTGGAAGATGATAGCATTGAGAGGCTGCATCAATTGAGCTATAGCTCTGAGGGATGGCTATTATATGTAATACCCCGTACTTTTGGCTATATTTATTTTTGGGATTAATTAATTAAATGCGTATTAATTGGAAATTAATCCGGGTAAAAATACTAGCGAGTTGTGAGTTGGTATTTAACTATATTGAGCATATATGATGTTATATGAATATTGAATTATGAAATTTGTCGTGAGATTGATATACGGCATTTTGGAAATTTTGTTGAGACGCGTGTGACCGCCGCGTCACGGTATAATATTTTGATTATAAAAGTGAATTTAAATTTTATAAACCATATGGTCGTTTTGAGTGCGCCAACGCGTCCGGAAGGGTCGAGATAGTCAGAAAACACTAGCCGGGGGTTTAGTTTGGGTCCCGGAGTATTTTTAGGCCATACCGGCAACATAAAGGGCATTTTAGTAATTTTGTATTTTTGGAGAATTAAAAGTGACGAAAATTGGGAGTTTTAATCTGATTGGGAATTGACCCACTAAGCCACTAACCAACCCATATTAACCCAACAAGCTACGGGGGTTGTTAGATTAGGCTTTCTAAGTTTCCCCAAAGCAAACCCTAGCCACCATAGCCACCATTGGAGAAGAAGCTTGGAGAGAGAAGAAATTCTGAAGAAAAGCTTCATCAAACCTACACCAAACTCAGAGACAATCAAGTCAAGTGTTTTAATGATATTTAAATTCGTAGAATGTTCATTCCATGTTAGAAAATTGAAGAATTACAATTGTTCTTGAAAGATAATGAAAACCCATGTATTTTGAAACTTAGAACTTGAAATCTAGAGGAGGATTTGCATGTAGAATGATAGGTAGATGTTCATACTGATGATATTTATGATTGGATGAAATTTAAAACGGATTTATATTGGGTTAATTCATGATTTAAAATTTTAGGGTTTGTGTTCTTGAAATATTGGGGGAAAGTGATGAGATTTGATGGTTTAATGATGATTGGGAAGAATTAACTCCGTAAATTACTTTAGTTTATAACGTTGATATGTTTAGGATTGATTAGATACCTTAAAGTATTGTTGGGATAAATTTTAGAAGAGATTTGAGGAGTAAAAATGGTGAAAAATGAGATTTAGAGAAATCTGGGACGAAACTGGCAGGTCGTTAGAAGCCCCTCCCCAGGTCGTTCGAATGAACTCGTTCGAACGAGCTTCTAACGAGTTGACCAGTCGCTGCTAATGAAAAGGAATCTCATTCGATACTTCGTTCGAACGAGATCTCGTTAGAAGGAGCAGTTCGTTCGAACGAACTGGATCTCGTTCGAACAGTCTCGTTCGAACGAGACTTCTAACGAGCTGACAGTTCAATCTCGTTTGAACAGCCTCGTTCGAACGAGACTTCTAACGAGCTGGCATTCTGGGCTTTTTTGGACTATTTTGATTTTTGGAGTCCCGTAAACTTGTTCGAGGATATAGATAACATTCCGATGATGATGTAATGATAGATTTGGGACATTTGGGTACTTGTGAGAAGGAAATTATATACAAGAGTTAAATTAAATGGACGGTTTGGGTTGAGACGTGAGTGTCTACTACGATGTGAGAATAAATTATGGTGCGTATGATTATAAACCGGAATAGTATAAATTGTGGTAATTATAAGTTGGTACGAGAATGCGATATGTACTACGATTAAACTACGGTGATTACTAAGATGCGTGTTTACTTAGTATTGATGTATGATTTGTGTGTATGACATACCTACCATACTTGCTATCACGGGAGGTTTACGTTCGCTTAGGGCCCTCTAATCCTTGTGTTGCCTGGATTTAGACTGGTTACCTTGATGAACATAGGTCATAGAAAGACTTATTGGGATATTAATAAGTCCGCTGATCGTGGGAGCGTAGGTATGTGCGTGACCCATGTGATGTGATTGTGTTCGCCTCCATTATTTGTGATGTGGTTATCTGTGAACTATTCCTGAGAGATTCGGAATATGTAATACTTATGTACGTGATGTACCGGGATGGATAGCAGAATATGTGTGCACCACAGCTTAGTTCTCGGGGTGCTTGTATTGTATATTTATGATGTGAATAATATACACTTAATTAATGGAAACCTTCATGTTAATGTTGTATAAATAATTATGGTATTGTTTCGAGAAAACATAACGAGTTAGCTGATAGTGAAATATATTGCATATTGAGCATCTGAGTTTACGTTAAATCCTTATTTAATTACGAGCGTTATAGTGTTAATAGAACCGAGTAATAAGGGTAGGACCTATGACAGTCTAGCTAGATATGATGTCACTTAGCTAGTGGTTTGTGTCGTTGTATATGGGTACTTACGTTAGGAGTGCACACTTAGACGAGAGGTGAGAATATCATGTGAGTGCACGTCCTAACATGTACTTTGCATTTAATGTTTTAAATGTTTTTAAAGCACTTGTAAGTTTTTAAAATATCTCCACATTCGGGCTCTGACCCGTTTGCTTTCAAATCTATTTTTCTTTGTAAAACCATTTTAGGTGCCCAGCCACAAGGACACCAAGCATAGGATTCTCACTCGGATGACGAGTTGTAGCTGTTTGTGGAAGCTACAGGGATTTATTGTTAGACGCTTCTATCGTCTGGATTCTAGTTTCAGCATTTATCAGTTGTAGGGCATGTTGCCCATTTCTATTAGAGACATCTTTCCATTTCAGTTTTCAGACTTTGGCTTGTACTATTTCAGTATTCAGTTTAGTTATTTCAGTTGTGGGATTGTAGTGAGGAGTTTTCCTCCAGACTTTATTTACATTGCGTGATGGTTATTCTATTTGCTTCATTATGGTGAATGGTGTTATTATTCTTTTTACGCTTGTTGCATGTTAATCAGACTTAAATTAAAATTTGGCACTTACTTTTAAATACTAGGTGGTTAGTAATCTTTAAAAATGTTTTCGACAGTGATGCTATTAACTGGACCAACTTGTCATTTTGAATTAATTTAATAAAGGAGTAGCTACTCGGTATTTAATTAGTCGGGGTGTCACAGGTGGTATCAGAGCATCAGGTTCTAGTGTCCTTTTGGATCTGTACGGCTATTATGTTTCCGCTACGTTTCTTCGATATAGAGCCCTATATTTTAGGACTGTTGTACTCTTTCTGTGTATGCTTCGTTCTTCAGCTATTTTAAGTTTATAACAGCGAACTTATAAACTTCGTTCTTATTTCAGATGCCTCCACGACGAGTTCCAAGGGATGCAACGCTCGAACCCCAGCCCGCTCCAGTTCATGGAATGATGAACGCCGCTGAGGTTGAAGCTATAGTAGCCCAAGCGGTAAATTCCGCGATTGCCGTGGTTCAGCAGGCACCACCTCAGGTGCCGGTTGTCGTGCCAGTACAGGCAAATGCATTCCCGTCTGCTTGGGAGCGTGTACGGGACGCTTTTCAGAAAGTGCATCTGCCAGAGTTTGCAGGTAGCTCAGACGTGGTAGTCTCAAGACAATGGAGGAAGGATATGCAGAGGCACTTAAGTATGTATGAGTGCACGGAGGTTCAGAAGCAGGTGCTAGCTACTTTCAAGCTAGTTGGATCTGCGCTGCAGTGGTGGGAGTCTATTACCACCATGGAGGAGAGGGATCCTCTAACTATTCAGGATTTCTGGGTGTGGTTCGACCGCAAGTATTTTCCGTCCGCTGTTCATACGGAAATGAGGAATAAATTGATGAGTCTGAGGCAAGAGGGTAAGACCGTGGCCAAGTATGAGGCCGAGTTCACGAATCTGTTGAATATCGTCCCAGATGAGATACCAACAGAGAAGAAGAAGATTGAGAAGTTCACGGACGGATTGACATGGAGGATCCGTCAGCATCTGCTAGGGAACCTATCGTTGGCCACTTATTCTGATGTGGTTAACGCTGCATTGTTACACTGCCAGGACCACCGTTTTCATATGGCCGAGGGCAAGAGGCCGAGGGAGTCTAGCCATCAGGGCAGGACCGGAGGACATGGTGCCAGCGGAGCACAATCTGGTCAGGGGCAGAGACAGAATGAGCAGGGCTCCCAGCAGGGGGATAGTAAGAGGTTCCGGTCAGGGAACTACAGACAGGGACAAGGGGGTTTCCGTCAGGGCCATCAGGGTCCAAACGGCCATCAGGGCCAACAGGAGCAGAATGGGCAGCAATTTCACCAGGGCCAGCAGGGCCAAGGCAGAAACGGTAATGGCCACCAGGGCCGGGGACATCAGGGGTAGAGAGGGGGGAACTTCCCAGGGAAGTGTTTTTTTTGTGGCAAGACTGGCCATAAACGACAGGATTGTCCTGATAGGGGCAGGGGCCCACTACAGCAGCAGCAGGGTGCTCGCCAGGAGCCGCAGAGGCCTATGTTTCCCGCCGCTCTCCCCACACCGCCACAGATGGAAGCGTTGCCACCCATTCCAGCAGTCCCAGCTCAGCAGGGGCAGCTACAGTATGGACGTGTCTACAACGTCCACCAGGCTACAGTTCCATAGGCACCGCCCGCGATTGAGGGTACATTTCCTATCCATGTCACTATGGGTCGGGTGTTATTTGATATGGGTGCTACACATTGTTTTATAGCTACACACTTCGCGAAAGCTTTAGGATTGTTAGCTACGGCAGAGAGCACAGTGACGTGTGTCGAGTCACCGTTGGGGAGTGGGTCACTTATTTTCATTATATGCCGGGGAGTGGGGGTAGAGATTTGTGGTTTGGTATTACCTGCAGACATGTTGGTATTAGATATGCATGTTCACGATGTGATTATCGGTATGGATTGGCTCGTAGCCTATAGATCCATGATTGATTGCTTCAGCGGAAGCATTGTTTTTGCCATTCCGGGGCAAGAGATGTTCGTAGTGGCGAAGCCTCACCCAGAGGGAGGATCGACCGCTCATCTGTATTACATAGAGGAGAATACCTCTAAAGAGGTAGTGATTCCTTTGGATTCTATCCCAGTAGTCAGGGAGTATTCGGATGTGTTTCAGGAGATACCAGGCTTACCCCCCAGTCGAGAGATAGACTTTATTATAGATTTGCTATCGGGTACGAGACCTATAGCACGCGCACCGTACCGTATGGCTCCAGCTGAGATGAGGGAGTTACGGGATCAGATAGAGTAGCTGTTAGGTCAGGGCTTTATTCGCAGGAGTACCTCACCTTGGGGCGCTCTAGTTTTGTTTGTGAAGAAGAGGGACGGTTCACTGAGATTGTGTGTGGACTATCGAGAGTTGAATAAGGTCACGATAAGGAATAAGTATTCGTTGCCTCGAATCGATGACTTATTCGACCAGTTGAGAGGAGCTTCTTTCTTCTCAAAGATTGATTTGAGATCGGGTTACCATCAGTTGCGTATCAGGGAGGAGGATGTCTTGAAGACTGCGTTCTTGTCGAGATATGGTTCTTACAAGTTTCGGGTTATGCCTTTTGGTTTGACCAACGCTCCAGCTGTGTTTATGGACTTGATGAACATAGTGTTTAGGGATTTCCTAGATCAGTTTGTCATTGTCTTCATTGATGATATACTGGTTTACTTCCAGACAGAGGAGGAGCATGCCGAGCATTTGAGGCAAGTTTTGCAGACACTACGTCAGAACGAGTTGTATGCAAAATATGAGAAGTGTGGGTTTTGGCTGAAGGAAGTCCAGTTTTTGGGACACATTATTTCCGACCGGGGGATATCTGTTGATCCGGGGAAGGTATCAGCGGTGAAGGAGTGGGGACAACCCACGACACTGACTGAGATTCATAGTTTCTTGGGCTTGGCAGGATACTACAAGAGGTTCATTCGGGGATTTTTGAAGATAGAGGGCCCTTTGACACATCTGACTCGTAAGGGTGTGCCATTCATCTGGAGTGATGCCTATCAGTTGGCATTTGATGAGTTAAAGGACAAATTGACCTCAGCACCTGTGTTAGCGTTGCCGAGACCGGGAGTTGAGTATTTGGTTTACATCAATGCGTCTTTGCAAGGGCTTGGAGGTGTATTACAGCAGGAGAGACATGCCATAGCTTATGCTTCCCGTAAGCTTAAGCCTCACGAGAAGAATTACCCCACGCATGATTTGGAGTTGGCAGCAGTGGTATTTGCCCGACGGATTTGGAGGCACTATCTTTTAGGGGAGAAGTTCCAACTGTTCACGGACCACAAGTCCCTACAGTACTTGTTCACGCAGAAAGAATTGAATATGCGGCAGCGTAGGTGGCTTGAGTTTGTGAAAGACTACCATTTCGACATCCAGTACCACGCGGGTAAGGCTAACGTGGTAGCAGACGCGTTGAGCCGTAGGCCAACAGATGAGGTGGTAGAGGTGTGGAAGGCTAAGTGGAAGGAATTGGGACACCAGGATGCAGTGGCCCAATATTTCATTTCATGTCTGCGATGACCGTTACACCGTAGATTGTCACGAAAGTAGTACGGGCACAGGCTGATGACTTGTTCTGTCAGGAGCAGATAGTTCGATTACTAGCAGAGGGAGCCGAATCCTATACCGTTAGCTCAGACGGGGGATTTCGCTTCAATGGGAGATTTGTGGTTCCGGAAGGAGAGGAATTGTGACACGATGTGATGGCAGAGTCGCACGGCTCACGGTTCGCAGTACATCCCGGAGGGGATAAAATGTACCAGGACATGAGACGCCAGTATTGGTGGAGCGGTATGAAGAGAGATATCGCTGAGTTTGTTTCGAAATGCGCCACTTGTCAGCTTGTAAAAGTGGATCATCAGAGACCAGCAGGATTGCTACAGTCGTTGGAGGTCCCGGTGTGGATGTAGGAGAGCATATCCATGGACTTTATCACGGGGTTGCCTACGTCGTAGAGGGGTCATGACTCCATTTGGTTAATTGTGGACAGGTTGTCCAAAGTCGCTCACTTTTTAGCCGTAAGGACTGACTACACTACAGGACAGTATGCGCAGCTCTTCATTTCATAGATTGTGAGACTTCACGGTGTGCCCCTAAATATCGTGTCTGACAGAGACAAGATATTTGTTTCGAGGTTTTGGGAGAGTTTCCAGGAGGCCATGGGCACGAAATTGCGGTTGAGTATGGCTTATCATCCGCAGACTAATGGGAAGACCGAGCGCACAAATCAGATGTTGGAGGACATACTACGCATGTGCATTATTGACTTCGGGGGTGGATGGGAGGCGTATTTTCCACTGGTGGAATTTGCTTACAATAACTCCTATCAGTTCACTATTGGCATGGATCCGTTTGAGGCATTGTACGGTAGGCCTTGTCGTTCCCCAACATGTTGGTTAGAGGTGGGGGACAATAAACTACTTGGACCGAAAGTGATTCAGGATACTTCGGCAAGGATTGAGTTGATCCGGAATCGCATTCGGGTAGCTCAAGACAGGCAAAAGTGTTATGCTGATGCGAAGAGATTTTTCAGGGAGTTCCAAGTGGGGGACCAGGTTTTGCTCAGAGTATCTCCTATGAAGGGGATTATGCGTTTTGGGAAGAAGGGGAAGTTGGCACCAAGGTATGTGGGGCCGTTTCCTATTATTGAGCGGATTGGACCGGTTGCGTATAGACTTGGGTTACCGGAGCCTTTACATCGGATTCACGATGTGTTCCATATTTCCTCGCTAAGGAAATATCTTAGAGATAATTTGGCTCATTCCCACATTACTGTGGAGGACATCGATCTCCAGCCGGATAGTTCCTACGAGGAGGGGCCGATTGCTATTTTGGACCGAAGCGAGAGGAAACTGCGGTCAAAGATAGTCCCGTTAGTGCGTGTTCAGTGGCGACATCACAATGTCGAGGAGTCCACATGGGAGCGCGAGGATGAGATGCGCAAACGTTATCCAGAGTTGTTTTTAGCAGGTACTTTCTAGTTTCGAATTTCGGGATGAAATTCAGTTATTAGGGGGGAAGTATGTAATACCCCGTACTTTTGGCTATATATATTTTTGGGATTAATTAAATAAATGCGTATTAATTGGAAATTAATCCGGGTAAAAATACTAGCGAGTTGTGAGTTGGTATTTAACTATATTGAGCATATATGATGTTATATGAATATTAAATTATGAAATTTGTCTTGAGATTGATATACGGCATTTTGGAAATTTTGTTGAGACGCGTGTGACCGCCGCGTCACGGTATAATATTTTGATTATAAAAGTGAATTTAAATTTTATAAACCGTATGGTCATTTTGAGTGAGCCAACGCGTCCAGAAGGGTCAAGATAGTCCGAAAACACTAGCCGGGGGTTTAGTTTGGGTCCCGGGTATTTTTAGGCCATACCGGCAACATAAAGGGCATTTTAGTAATTTTGTATTTTTGGAGAATTAAAAGTGACGAAAATTGGGAGTTTTAATCTGATTGGGAATTGACCCACTAATCCACTAACCAACCCATATTAACCCAACAAGCTACGGGGGTTGTTAGATTAGGTTTTCTAAATTTCCCAAAAGCAAACCCTAGCCACCATAGCCACCATTGGAGAAGAAGCTTGGAGAGAGAAGAAATTCTGCAGAAAAGCTTCATCAAACCTACACCAAACTCAGAGACAATCAAGGCAAGTGTTTTAATGATATTTAAATTCGTAGAATGTTCCTTCCATGTTAGAAAATTGAAGAATTACAATTGTTCTTGAAAGATAATGAAAACCCATGTATTCTGAAACTTAGAACTTGAAATCTTGAGGAGGATTTGCATGTAGAATGATAGGTAGATGTTCATACTGATGATATTTATGATTGCATGAAATTTAAAACGGATTTATATTGGGTTAATTCATGATTTAAAATTTTAGGGTTTGTGTTCTTGAAATATTGGGGGAAAGTGATGAGATTTGATGGTTCAATGATGATTGGGAAGAACTAACTCCGTAAATTACTTTAGTTTATAACCTTGATATGTTTAGGATTGATTAGAGACCTTAAAGTATTGTTGGGATAAATTTTAGAAGAGATTTGAGGAGTAAAAATGGTGAAAAACGAGATTTAGAGAAATCTGGGACGAAACTGGCAGGTCGTTAGAAGCCCCTCCCCAGGTCGTTCGAATGAACTCGTTCGAACGAGCTTCTAACGAGTTGACCAGTCGCTGCTAACGAAAAGGAATCTCATTCGATACTTCGTTCGAACGAGATCTCGTTAGAAGGAGCAGTTCATTCGAACGAACTGTATCTCGTTCGAACAGTCTCGTTCGAACGAGACTTCTAACGAGCTGACAGTTCAATCTCGTTCAAACAGCCTCGTTCGAACGAGACTTCTAACGATCTGCCATTCTGGGCTTTTTTTGGACTGTTTTGATTTTTGGAGTCCCGTAAACTTGTTCGAGGATATAGATAACATTCCGATGATGATGTAATGATAGATTTGGGACATTTGGGTATTTGTGAGAAGGAAATTATATACAAGAGTTAAATTAAATGGATGGTTTGGGTTGAGATGTGAGTGTCTACTACGACGTGAGAATAAATTATGGCACGTATGATTATAAAACGGAATAGTATAAATTGTGGTAATTATAAGTTGGTACGAGAATGCGATATGTACTACGATTAAACTACGGTGATTACTAAGATGCGTGTTTACTTAGTATTGATGTATGATTTGTGTGTATGACATACCTACCATACTTGCTATCACGGGAGGTTTACGTTCGCTTAGGGCCCTCTATCCTTGTGTTGCTCGGATTTAGACTGGTTACCTTGATGAACATAGGTCATAGAAAGACTTATTGGGATATTAATAAGTCCGCTGATCGTGGGAGCGTAGGTATGTGCGTGACCCATGTGATGTGACTGTGTTCGCTTCCATTATTTGTGATGTTGTTATCTGTGAACTATTCCTGAGAGATTCGGAATATGTAATCCTTATGTACGTGATTTACCGGGATGGATAGCAGAGTATGTGTGCACCACAGCTTAGTTCTCGGGGTGCTTGTATTGTATATTTATGATGTGAATAATATACACTTAATTAATGGAAACCTTCATGTTAATGTTGTATAAATAATTATGGTATTGTTTCGAGAAAACATAACGAGTTAGCTGATAGTGAAATATATTGCATATTGAGCATCTGAGTTTACGTTAAATCCTTATTTAATTACGAGCGTTATAATGTTAATAGAACCGAGTAATAAGGGTAGGACCTATGACAGTCTAGCTAGATATGATGTCACTTAGCTAGTGGTTTGTGTCGTTGTAGATGGGTACTTATGTTAGGAGTGCACAGTTAGACGAGAGGTGAGAATATCATGTGAGTGCACGTCCTAACATGTACTTTGCATTTGATGTTTTAGATGTTTTTAAAGCACTTGCAGGTTTTTAAAATATCTCCACATTCGGGCTCTGACCCGTTTGCTTTCAATCTATTTTTCTTTGTAAAACCATTTTAGGTACCCAGCCACAAGGACACCAACCATATGATTCTCACTCGGATGATGAGCTGTAGCTGTTTGTGGAAGCTACGGGGATTTGCTGTTAGACGCTTCTATCGTTTGGATTCCAGTTTCAGCATTTATCAGTTGTAGGGCATGTTGCCCATTTCTATTAGAGACATCTTTCCATTTCAGTTTTCAGAGTTTGGCTTGTACTATTTCAGTATTCAGTTTAGTTATTTCAGTTGTGGGATTGTAGTGAGGATTTTTCCTCCAGACTTTATTTATATTGCGTGATGGTTATTCTATTTACTTCATTATGGTGAATGGTGTTATTATTCTTTTTACGCTTGTTGCATGTTAATCAGACTTAAATTAAAATTTGGCACTTACTTTTAAATACTAGGTGGTTAGTAATCTTTAAAAATGTTTTCGACAGTGATGCTATTAACTGGACCAACTTGGCCTTTTGAATTAATTTAATAAAGGAGTAGCTACCCGGTATTTAATTAGTCGGGGTGTCACAGGTGGTATCAGAGCATCAGCTTCTAGTGTCCTTTAGGATCTGTACGGCTATTATGTTTCCGCTACGTTTCTTGGATATAGAGCCCTATATTTTAGGATTGTTGTACTCTTTTTGTGTATCCTTCGTTCTTCAGTTATTTTAAGTTTATAACAGCGAACTTATAAACTTCGTTCTTATTTCAGATGCCTCCACGACGAGTTCCCAGGGATGCAACGCCCGAACCCCAGCCCGCTCCAGTTCAGGGCATGACGAACGCCGCTGAGGTTGCAGCTATAGTAGCCCAAGCGGTAAATGCCGCGATTGTCGTGGTTCAGCCGGCACCACCTCAGGCTCCGGATGCCGCGCCAGTACAGGCAAATGCATTCCCGTCTGCTTGGGAGCATGTACGTGACGCTTTTCAGAAAGCGCATTCGCTAGAGTTTGCAGGTAGCTCAGACGTGGTAGTCTCGAGCCAATGGAGGAAGGATATGCAGAGGCACTTAAGGATGTATGAGTGCACGGAGGTTCAGAAGCAGGTGCTAGCTACTTTCAAGCTAGTTGGATCTGCGCTGCAGTGGTGGGAGTCTATTACCACCATGGAGGAGAGGGATACTCTCACTATTCAGGATTTCTGGGTACGGTTCGACCGCAAGTATTTTCCGTCCGCTGTTCATACGGAAATGAGGAGGAAATTAATGAGTCTGAGGCAAGAGGGTAAGACCGTGGCCGAGTATGAGGACGAGTTCACGAATCTGTTGAATATCGTCCCAGATGAGATACCAACAGAGAAGAAGAAGATTGAGAAGTCCACGGACGGACTGACATGGAGGATCCGTCAGCATCTGCTAGGGAACCTATCGTTGGCCACTTATTCTGAGGTGTCTAACGCTGCATTGCTACACTTCCAGGACCACCGTTATCATATGGCAGGGCAAGAGGCCGGGGGAGTCTAGCCATCAGGGCAGGACCGAAGGACATGGTGCCAGCGGGGCACAATCTGGTCAGGGGCAGAGATAGAATGAGCAGGGCTCCCAGCAGGGGGATAGTAAGAGGTTCCGGTCAGGGAACTACAGACAGGGACAAGGGGGTTTCCGTCAGGGCCATCAGGGTCCAAACGGCCAACAGGGGCAGAATGGGCAGTAGTTTCACCAGGGCCAAGGCAGAAACGGTAACGGCCACCAGGGCCGGGGACATCAGGGGCAGAGAGGGGGGAACTTCCCAGGGAAGTGTTTTGTTTATGGCAAGACTGTCCATAAACGACATGATTGTCCTGATAGGGGCAGGGCCCCACAGCAGCAGCAGCAGGGTGCTCGCCAGGAGCCGCAGAGGCCTATGTTTCCCGCCGCTCTCCCCGTACCGCCATAGATGGTAGCATTCCCACCCATTCCAGCAGTCCCAGCTCAGTAGGGACAGCTACAGTATGGACGTGTCTACAACGTCCACCAGGCTGCAGTTCCATAGGCACCGCCCGCGATTGAGGGTACGTTTCCTATCCATGGCACTATGGGTCGGGTGTTATTTGATACGGGTGC
Organism: Sambucus nigra; assembly: GCA_949130495.1. Lineage (NCBI taxonomy): Eukaryota > Viridiplantae > Streptophyta > Magnoliopsida > Dipsacales > Adoxaceae > Sambucus > Sambucus nigra. The sequence continues at coordinate 340,905,014 of OX422207.1, read as the reverse complement.
TACACATTGTTTTATAGCTACACACTTCACGAAATCTTTAGGATTGTTAGCTACGGCAGAGAGCACAGTGACGTGTGTCAACTCACCATTGGGGAGTGGGTCACTTATTTGCTTTATATGCCGGGGAGTGGGGGTAGAGATTTGTGGTTTGGTATTACCTGCAGACATGTTGGTATTTGATATGCATGTTCACGATGTGATTATCGGTATGGATTGGCTCGTAGCTTATAGAGCCATGATTGATTGCTTCAGCGGAAGCATTGTTTTTTCCATTCCGGGGCAAGAGATGTTCGTAGTGGCGATGCCTCGCCCAGAGGGAGGATCGACCGCTCATCTATATTACATAGAGGAGAATACCTCTAAAGAGGTAGTGATTCCTTTAGATTCTATCCCAGTAGTCACGGAGTATTCGGATGTGTTTCAGGAGATACCAGGTTTACCCCCCAGTCGAGAGATAGACTTTGTTATAGATTTTCTACCGGGTACGAGACCTATAGCACGCGCACCGTACCGTATGGCTCCAGCTGAGATGAGGGAGTTAGGGATCAGATAGAGCAGCTGTTAGGTTAGGTCTTTATTCGCAGGAGTACCTCACCTTGGGCCGCCCCAGTTTTGTTTATGAAGAAGAGGGACAGTTCACTGAGATTGTGTGTGGACTATCGAGAGTTGAATAAGATCACGATACGGAATAAGTATCCGTTGCCTCGAATCGATGACTTATTCGACCAGTTGAGAGGAGCTTCTTTCTTCTCAAAGATTGATTTGAGACCGGGTTACCATCAGTTGCGTATCATGGAGGAGGATGTCTCGAAGACTACGTTCTTGTCGAGATATGATTCTTACGAGTTTCGGGTTATGCCTTTTGGTTTGACCAACGCTCCAGCTGTGTTTATGGACTTGATGAACAGAGTGTTCAGGGATTTCCTAGATCAGTTTATCATTGTCTTCATTGATGATATACAGGTTTACTCCCAGACAGAGGAGGAGCACGCCGAGCATTTGAGGCAAGTTTTGCAGACACTACGGCAGAACGAGTTATATGCAAAATATGAAAAGTGCGGGTTTTGGCTGAAGGAAGTCCAGTTTTTGGGACACATTATTTCCGACCGGGGGATATCTGTTGATCCGGGGAAGGTATCCGCGGTGAGGGAGTGGGGACAACCCACGACACCGACTGAGATTCGTAGTTTCTTGGGCTTGGCAGGATACTACAGGAGGTTCATTTGGGGATTTTCGAAGATAGCGGGCCCTTTGACACATCTGACTCGTAAGGGTGTGCCATTGATCTGGAGTGATGCCTGTCAGTTGGCATTTGATGAGTTAAAGGAAAAATTGACCTCAGCACCTGTGTTAGCGTTGCCGAGACCGGGAGTTGAGTATTTGGTTTACACCGATGCATCTTTACAAGAGCTTGGAGGTGTATTACAGCAGGAGAGACATGTCATAACTTATGCTTCCCGTAAGCTTAAGCCTCACGAGAAGAATTACCCCACGCATGATTTGGAGTTGGCAGCAGTGGTATTTGCCCTACGGATTTGGAGGCACTATCTTTTGGGGGATAAGTTCCAACTGTTCATGGACAACAAGTCCCTACAGTACCTGTTCACGCAGAAAGAGTTGAATATACGGCAGCGTAGGTGGCTTGAGTTTGTGAAAGACTACCAGTTCGACATCCAGTACCACCCGGGTAAGGCTAATGTGGTAGCAGACGCGTTGAGCCGTAGGCCAACAGATGAGGTGGCAGAGGTGTGGAAGGCTATGTGGAAGGAATTGGGACACCAGGATGTAGTGGCCCGATCTTTCATGTCTACGATGACCGTTACACCGCAGATTGTCACGAAAGTAGTACGGGCACAGGCTGATGACTCGTTCTGTCAGGAGCAGATAGTTCGATTACTAGCAGAGGGAGCCGAATCATATACCGTTAGCTCAGATGGGGGATTACGCTTTAATGGGAGATTGGTGGTTCCGGAAGGAGAGGAATTACGACACGAGGTGATGGCAGAGTCGCACGGCTCACGGTTCGCAGTACATCCCGGAGGGGATAAAATGTACCAAGACATGAGACGCCAGTATTGGTGGAGCGGTATGAAGAGATATATCGCTGAGTTTGTTTCGAAATGCGCCACTTGTCAGCTTGTAAAAGTGGATCATCAGAGACCAGCAGGATTGCTACAGCCGTTGGAGGTCCCGGTGTGGATGTGGGAGAGCATATCCATGGACTTTATCACGGGGTTTCCTACGTCGCAGAGGGGTCACGACTCCATTGGTGTCCCTTAGACTGTTATATCTCGATGACTGACGATGCGAGGGAGTAGTGTAATGGGAGGGTTCCTTGTTTTGATTTTGCTTTGCGAGACGTCCCACGCATAAAACCGAGCGAATGTCGGAAGTCGAGAGAGGTTTTGGGCACTAGGGATATAGTTAGAATAGTACTCATATTACATGTGTTAGAAACACCTTGATCTTAAGATCACCACGAAGTAAGGGCAATAAGACTATCGGCATTAATATAGGATGACTATTATGAGTTAACCACAAGAAGTTCGATGGGATAATCTTGAGAAGGATTGAATTTCCAGGTATCGGGAGAATTAAAATTCGAATTATTCGAGTTAAGGGATACCCAGTTGGTAGTACCAGGCCGATGAAATGATGCCCATTATTTATAGTGAGTGTAATGTATCAAAACGTTTACAATGGTTGTACAGATATACACGAATGATAGGGGTATGAGTACCATGGTTAGTCAATTTTAAAAAAAAAAATCGAGATAGAAGGACGTAAAAATGAATGTGTAGAATATATGCCTGAGGGTCAGCTATAAACAAGGTTAATATGGTATGACGAATTGAATGTGGTGTGACAATGACAATAATTCAATCATTTATGTGCAATGAGAGCTAACACACCCGAGATGGGTTGAAAGGCTGTGGAAAGTCATTTAAAAGGTACCTCTTGATGAAAAGTATACCAAATTATTGTGAGAAAGTAGAGAGGAATCTTACTCGAACGAGTTTTGACGAATGGTTTGCACATGAAATTATTGTTAGCATACTCCAAGGAAAGAAGGAGTGCATATAGTACCAAATTTCAGGAGAGTAAACGAGAATTAATTGTATATATATGGATTTGTGAATATTTCTACTGTATGAGACTAGTAGATATGGTATTAATAATAAATACATTACGCCAAGTCGTCTTAATAAATGGGTGCAAGATTTGTGTAAATATATATAGATGAGGAGACTATATCTATATAAGCATACGCCTTGAGATGGATGGAATATATTGGGAGACCATTGTGTTAGGCTCTATCAATATTTGGTTAAACTACGACGTAATGTATATACCGATCCTAGAGTTGTGGTACAAGCTATATCTGAATTTTGAGGACAAAATTCTGTTGTAAGGGGGAAAGTATATAATACCCCGTACTTTTAAAGATAATTAAATTACACTATGAATGTAATTTGGTAATTTGAAGAACTATTGTGAATAGTAATTTTGGGATTAATGAGTGAAATTAAATAAATTCGATATTATAAAGTGAATAGTAAATATTAGTTTTCGAGTGATAGATTAATATTTACGTGGATTATATTTGGAGATAAAGTGCATGAGTGGATTATTTTTATTACATGTCGCAGTTGGGTAAAGCGACAAAGGAAAATATTTTAAATTAGAAAACGCACGTACTGAACGTGTTGGGTCAAAATAGTGAATTTTAGTTAAGTGACTCGGATAGAGACTTCGACTTCTCCATTGGGTTCGGAAGGGCCGAGATAGTCAAAATAGATTACCCGGGGGTAGTATTTAGGTTCTAGGCATTTTTGGACTAGTAGGGACTCGTAAATGAGTACACGAGTCATTTAACAATTGGGTATATACCCAATTTCGAGTTTAAGAGAAAGATAGCCCTCATTATTTCCCAAAATCCGCCCTAAGAGAGAGAAAGAGAAGAGAGAAGGGAGAGAAGAAGAAGAAGAAGAGAAGAGAAGAACGAAGAAGAAGAGATTTTCGGGCAAACTCCGCCGAATTCGATATTGGGGTAGTGTTTTAATTGTGTGAAGGCTTATATTATTGCGAATGAGAATGTTCAAGGTTATTGGCTATCGTTAAAAGAGTTTGGAAATTTTACCCATAGTATATTGAAAAGGGATATAAATAATATATATACGATGTCGTTAAAGTATATATATTATGAGACGAATGAATATATCGGGGTTGTTGAATTATTATTGTGCGGTGAGAAAAGCTCAGAAATAAAATATTGGGGATTAGTCAAAAATTGATAAATGCAAAAGATATTCGATATGTAAATATACTACATAGGTGATTTATTATACGGGTTGTGCATATGCCCGGATGTTAATATATACGTGGGTTAAATAATTACCTATGGGGAATTATGTATAGGTGAGAGAAATACCTATAATTATAATATGGTTGTCTGAATAACTAATTGATGGTATATTTATATAGGTGGAATTTGTACCTATATGATTGTTTATTATGCGTATGACATACCTACCATACTTGATATCATGAGAGGTTGGCGTTCAAAAGAGGACAATTTTATCCTGTGTTGCCTTCGGGGGGATTTTAGATTTGGTACCTCAAGAACATGGGTCTGTGAAAGGCTTATTTGTGAGTTGATAAGTTTGCTGCTTATGGGAGCATAGGTATGTGCGTGACCCGTAAGTACGTGAACTATGTTCGCCTCCAATACGTGTGATTTGTATTGTTACAGTTCCTGAGTGATGTGGAACGGGTAATCCTTTTTGTATGAGATGTACTTGGATTTGGATAGCAGAGTATGTGCGCACTGCTGTTAAGCATATGGGTGCCGGATATGGATATATGTATTGAGATTAAAATATATGTGTACTTGAGATAATCCACGGTTGCTTAATAGTATAGCTCAGTGGATGATTAATATACTTGTTGCGTATAGTATATTATTTATACATATGAGATGAGATATCATATAACGTAACCCTGTATAAAAGGGAAAATAATGAATAAAGTGATATACTCCTCCGGTAGATTTATATCCGAATTTATATGAATATGGATCATAAGTTAATTAGAACTATTAATATATATATGGGATGGTATAAATGTGGTATGTACTTAAGGCTTAATGGGTCCCGATGATCAACATTCTCACGTAGTAGTGTGTCGGGGGGGGGGGGGTCCTTGTTTGGATTTCGCTTCGCGAGACACCCCACGTACGAACGTAATGTAATTTTGGGAGTGGGGAGAAGCTTAGTCCTTAGTACTCGGATTTTTTGGGGATTTTGGAAGATAAGTGAAATACCTTAGTAGGCAGGGTAGCTTAACTAGGTTGTTTAAAAAGGTATGCGATAGTTGTGCACTATTAGAAGAGGGGTGAGGGGTATCTCATGGTAGTGCGATACCAATTTAAATATGAGATAAAACATAATTTCCTAAATAAAGTATTTATGCACTTGCAAAATATTTTCACAAGTCGGTCTCTGACCCGTTTCTATATTTTTCCCCTTTCGTTATATCTATATGTATAGGTGTTCAGACACAGGGACGCCTGGATGATGATTCTTTCGAGTTAGACGTTTGCTGCAGTAGCTGTGGATGCAATAAAGTTTATATTAGAAGCTTCTATCATTGAGATCTAGATAGGAGGTATTGTATAAACAATTGGGCTTATGGACAAACGGTACTCATTTATTCTTTTATAGCCTTTTAGTGAGGCATTCGATCTGGTTGTATTATTGTACTGAGTGTTCGGTTATTTTATTTTATTTCATTTTAGTTGTTGCATGTAAACTGTTGTAATTATTTTATTTGAATGGTTTGGTTAAAAAGATTAGTTAATTAAAAATTTGACGCGAGCCTAATAGGATATTAGTAATTAAATTTGTTTTCGACAGTGATGCTAAGAATGAGCCATATGAGACTCCTATTTTAATTTGATATAGGAGTGATCGCTCGGTATTTTATTAGGCGAGGTGTCACACTATGTTAACTAAATAAATAACAAAAAGAAAAAAAATACACAAATAATATACAAACACATGACAATTACCATCACCGCCATAAATTAATTATCGAAAGAGTTGTGGGTCATTCCAATAAATAAAATTTATTGCACTAAGTGCCAAAACATCATAAATTTTAGAGAATGACCGCGCAACACAAATTTCAACAATAAATCCATGGTCATAATGGTGTTCACCGATTGTTGATACCAAATTTAGTCTACTGACATGGATCAATAAAATGAAGACACGTGGCATTCTACAGGGCAACAACAAACACTTCTGAGGAACTCACATATTCCAAGGAACCATACTACAACGAAGATCACTGATTCCCCGAGGAACTCACACACTTCGAGGAACAAGAACTCCTCGAGGAACTCATACGCTCCGAGGAACGAGAATTCTCCGAGGAACTCTTGAGAACCGAGAAGCTTAGGCGGTCTGAGCTGCACCTCGAATAAAGCATCAATAGCGGGATAACCAACAGTTTGACTGTTCATTAAATGCTTATCATTCAGACGCATACGCTTAAGAAAAATTGAATGTATCACCCTTTCATATGTACGTCATTTAATGTATTACCCTTTCACATTACAGCCCCAGGGCTATAAATACATTTACAATCCTCATTGTAAGGGGACCGGAATTTCTTGAGATAATTTGTAATCGATAATTCCATACAATCAGCAATACCATAACAATGGACGTAGGCCATTATTATAAGGATGAACCACTTTAGAAATTCTGTGTCTCATTTATTTATCTGTGATTGAATAATTAGATACGATCTAATTTTTTACATCAACAGATTGGCGTTGTCTGTGGGAAACGACTGGTAATATCGTTTTCCATAAAAAACAGTCCATCACAAATGGCTGATATTCCAGAATCTAGCAATCGAAATGCTAGAAGCCCTCCAAATCCATATGCTCCTCCAAATATTCTAGATCTGGCTGGAATAATGACAAATCTGACTCAGGGCCAGACCGTCATGCAAGAAATTAAGCGTCAACTCATACAAACCCTCCATAACAGTGCACCAACCCATTCAATACCACGAAGTATTCAAAGAAATACCCATGCATCTTCTTCGGGTACTAGGCGTACCAATTCATATCTCAATGAGGAGTCTGAAGATTTTTCTTATCAACCTGGATGAACTTTGTCAGTGCGAGCCACATATACAGAACAACGTATCACTCTCTCCCCAGAAAGGACCAGTGCGCTAGAAAGATTAAGCAGAGTATCACCTTTCGATCGATTAGGTCCTAGGAGGAGAAAAAGTCCTCCTAGAGCCCCATCGAGGAGTTTTCGATGACCATCAGATTTAAGGGAAGGATCTGCCCAGTCGCGACTAGCTCCTCGTCAAGAGAGATCCCAGGAAGCCACATCAACGCGATCATTTGCTCGGACCAATAGGCCCGAGGAAGGAAATGATGCATGGAAAGGCTCTATTCAAAGGCTGGAGGATAGATTGGGGGAAATGTTTAAAGCTAAGAACCCCCTACAACGAACCTTTGTTCGAGGAACACCTTTTGTCCAGTCCATTATAGATTTTCCAACACCATCAAAGTTCAAAGCACCTGTTGTGACCCCCAAATATGATGGAATGACTGACCTTGTCCTTCATATAGAACAATACCAGGCTGCAGCCGACATCTATGCTGTTCCATATGAGATGAGATGCAGGGCATTCTCGGGAACTCTTACCGAATCTGCTCAAATATGGTATAATAATCTTCCTCGGGGTAAGATTTTAACTTTTCTTCAATAGGCCGAGTTATTTATTGGGAATTTCTATTTTGGGGCAAAGCCAGTTAAACGAGTAGCACATTTGTTAAGTGTTAGACAAAAAGCTGGTGAGAGTACCAGAGATTGTATAACTCATTTTAATAACGAGAAACTTGAAGTCATTGATTATGAGGAGAAGACAGCGATTACCGCTTTGATGAGTGGACTACTGCCCAACAAGTTGTACTACACTTTGGCCAAAGATCCACCTAGAACCATGTCAGACCTGATGGGAAAAGCGTCCAAGATTATGAATGCCGAGGAGGCTATGGCTGCGAAGAAGAACATGAATGCCAAAGAAACCAAGGTGGAAGGTGATAAAGCTAAGAAGAAAGAGCATAAGAACAATAGTAATGACAAACATTAAAAAAACAGGTCGGTATGGGACGTGATGAAGAAATATGATAATTATACTCCTTTGAAGAAGGATATCAACCATGTTCTAGAGGAAATCAAGAACAACGAGGAACTAAACTGGCTAGAGAAAATGAAGGCAGACCCTGATAAGAGGAATAAGGCGAAGTATTGCGAGTTTCATAAAGATCATGGCCATATGACCAAAAATTGCATAGCTCTTCAGAATGAGATTGAAACACTCATCAGACGAGGAAAGCTATCAAAGTATGTTGATCGTGGAAATGAAAGAAGGAACAACGACTGAACAAGAGAGAGGTCTAGATCTCCTCGTCGAGTAGAGGAGAACAAGAAAAGAAACCTTGAAGTTGATCCAGAAGACGACCCCGATCCTCCCAAGAGACCAAGGCAGCCAGAACGAGAGGTATTTTCAATATACTTTGGGTCATTTGACTATTATGTTATAATAGGTGGAGATGCAGGAGGAGGAGACCTTACTGCCGCGAGAAAAGCTTACCTCTATGAGGCTCAAGCTTGCTCATACATTCAACGAATAAATTTAGCTGAGGAGGATCGCTCGAGAAAGGTGAACAAAGAGAAATTGGTCATTGGTTTGTCAAAGAATGACCTCGCAGGAGTTTTGTATCCTCATGATGACCCATTGGTGATCAAGATGAGAATGAAGGAAGCAATAATTTCAAGAGTACTGGTCGACAATGGTAGCTCGACAAACATCATGTTCTACTCGTGCTTCGATAGTTTAAATATAAAGCTATCTCAATTAGAGGCTTATCATAGACCCCTCATCGGTTTTGCTGGCGAGAAAGTATTTCCACTTGGGACGATCAAGTTGGATATATTCATTGGTACGTGGCCTGCTTGTCGAACAGAAAGAATACGCTTCTTCCTGATGGATAAGAATGTTCAATCATCATACAATATCATCATGGGAAGAGTAGGATTAAAGAAGTTCGAAGCTGTACCATCTACAGTGCATCAGTCCCTAAAATTTCCAACAAATTTTGGAGTAGGAGTTGTGAAAGGTGATCGGAAAGTAGCTCGGGAATGCTATTATTCATCCTTCGAGCAAGAAGAACTGGAAGAATCACGGAAAAAGACTACTACCTATCAAGTGGATGAAGGTGCCGAAATTAAAACATTGGATCCTAGAGATGAGTCATAACTCGTGAAGGGTCAAGTGGTGGAAGCTACCGAAAACATCATTCTGGACGACGAGCACCCTGAGCGAATTACTCAAGTAGGTTCGTCGTTGGAAGCCTCACTAAAATAGGAATTGATAACTTTCCTAAGAAGCAGAAAACAAACTTTTGCGTGGAGTCATGAGGATATGCCTGAGATAGACCCAAATTTCTTATGTCACGAACTCAATGTGAATAAGGATATTAAGCCTGTGAAGCAGAGAAGAAGAGTATTCAGTCCCGAGAAGAATCAAGCTATACAGGAGGAAGTCGAGAAGCTTCAGAAGGCTTATTTTATTGAAGATGTTAAATATCCAGACTTGTTAGCCAATCTTGTGATGGTGAAAAAGAAGAAAAACAAATGGAGGATGTGTGTAGACTTCACCGACCTCAACAAAGCATTCCCAAAGGATCACTTTCCACTGCCCCGAATTGATCAAATAGTCTATGCTACCTCGAGACACGAGCTACTAAGCTTCATGGATGCTTATTCTGGCTACAATCAGATAAAAATGAAACCTGAAGACAGGGAGAGTACTTGTTTTATTACCCCTAGGGGAACTTATTATTATAATGTTATGCCGTTTGGTTTGAAAAATACAGGTGAGACATATCAGAGGCTGATGATCAAAGTCTTTGCTGAACAAATCAGTTGCAATATGGAAGTCTATGTTGACGATATGCTGACAAAGAGCAAAAAAGCTATTGATCATCTAGTTGACTTAAGTCAGAATTTTGATCAACTAGATAAATACCAAATGAAGCTAAACCCGATGAAGTGCATATTTGGAGTACGAGAAGGCATGTTTCTTGGATACATTGTCAACCAACGAGGGATTGATGCGAATCCTAAAAAGATCAAAGTTATATTAGGGTTGCGATCTCCAACGACGAAGAAAGAGGTGCAAGATCTTACAGGACGAGTAGCAGCACTTAACAAATTTGTATCATGAGCAACTGATCGATGTTTCCCATTCTTCAAGACACTCTGAAAGACTTTTGAGTGGAATGATGAATGTGAGAATGCTTTTCAAGACTTGAAGAAATACTTGGGAGCACCTCCACTGTTGTCCAGGCCAGTGATGGGAGAAAAATTATACTTATATCTTGCAGTGTCCGAGAACGCAGTTAGCTCGGCGTTGATCAGAGTGGAGAATGGAGTGCAAAAAACAATTTACTATACGAGTAAGGCCTTCTGAGGAGCAAAGATCAGATATCCAAGGCTGGAAAAGTTAGCACTGGCGCTGATTGAGGTGAGTATGAGAATGAGGCCATACTTACAGGCCCATACTATAGTCGTATATACTGACACGCCGTTGAGACAAGCCCTTCATAAACTAGAAAAATCAGGGAGATTGATGTACTGGGCAATAGAGCTCGGTGAATACGATATAGTCTATGAACCCAGATCATCACTTAAAGGGAAAGATGTAGCATATTTTATAGGAGAGTTCACCTATCCTGATACCCTCGAGGAGCAAAAGTTACTCGCTGATCAACCTGTGGATGTTACAGGATCAACAAACACAAGCTCAGACCAACTCAGGTTGGTAAAAGGGCAAGTGGATGTTACAGGATCATAAAATTCGAGCTCAGACCAACTCTGGTTGGTAAAAGGGCAAGAAAAGGTGGTCGACGAAAAGCGAGAAATATCAGGGGAAGATGAAAGGAAGCAACAAATATTTCGTCGAGGAACTCTATCAGATCAGAAGTTTGAAGACGAGCTACTTATATGGAGGCTATATGTAGATGGCTCATCTTGCACAACATGCAGTGGGATAGGGATAATTTTGAGCACTCCGGATGATGTCGACATGGAGTACGCCCTACGTTTCCAATTCAAACTTCCAATAATGAAGCTGAGTATGAGGCCATGATTGCAGGTCTTAATTTGGCAAAAATTAGGGAGGCGCAGTAAATTATTGTCTTCAGTGATTCTCAATTAATTCTAAATCAAATGTTGGGAATATATGCAGCCAAAGGAGAATTAATGATCAAATACCATGCAAAGGTGATGGAGTTGGTATCAGAATTTACTGCAATTCAGTTGGTCAGAATACCAAGAATGGAGAATGCAAGAGCAGATGCCCTAGCTCGATTAGCATCAGCTACTCGTACTGAGCTACGAAGAACAATCACAATTGAAGTTTTGGCTGGTTAGAGTATAGATGAATATTTGGCGATGAACTTTATCACCCTTGATTTAGGACCATCTTGGATGGATCCCATCAGGACATATATTGAAGAGGGAGAATTACTAATTGACAAGCTCGCAGCCAAGAAATTAAAGTTTAAAGCTGCTCGATATGTATTAACTAACGGTATTCTTTATAGAAGAGGAATTATGGCAGGTTTGAAGAGATGTGTACATCCCTTCGAGGTGAAATAATTGATTGAAGAGATCCATGAAGGGTCCTGTGGAGCCCATGTAGAAGGTCGGACACTTTTGTAAAGAGAGATGATGCAAGGATACTACTGGCCGACGATGAGAGCTGATTGTATAGTCTATGCCAAGAAATGTGACAAATGCCAACGCTTTTCATCCATCCGAAGAACTCCACAAGCATTATTGACACCCATAACTTCCCCTTGACCATTTTCCATGTGGGGAATAGATTTGGTTGGCCCGCTGCCAACGACTAGAGGAAGGTTAAAATACCTCGTCGTCGGAGTGGATTATTTTACTAAGTGGGTGGAAGATGAGCCTCTCATTTATATGATGTACGAGAATGTGTACCAATTTATTTGGAAGAACATCATTTCTCGATATGATCTTCCTCATGCTTTCATCACAGACCATGGAACACAATTCGATAACGAGGAGTTCGTTGCCTATTGTCATCAATCAAATGTGTTGAAGGTCCACTCAGCACCAGGCCATCTTCAAAGCAATGGACAGACTGAAGTGATAAACATAATGCTGCTAAATGGATTGAAGAATATACTGGATGATGCAAAAGCAAACTGGATCAATGAGTTACAGTCATTACTGTGGGCTTACCGAACTACTCCCCGAGTAGCAACTGGAGAATCTCCATATATGCTAGCATTTGGAAGTGAAGCTGTTATACCTGCCGAGTTGGGCCTCCCAACACATAGGGTACTGAATTTCAACTCCCTTGTCAGTGACTTAATGAGAAGATTGGATTTAGACATGCTCGAAGAAGTTAGAGAAGAAGCAGCCATCAGAAATGCTTCATACCAACAACGAATAGCTCTATTCTACAATAAGAGAGTGAAGAAGTGCGATATGAAAGAAGGAGAGTATGTGCTGAAGAAAGTAATTCAAAAGCACAACAAACTGGAGGCAAACTGGCATGGGCCATACTGAGTTACAGAACTTGTTCGACCAGGAACTTACCGAATAGCAACTTTAGAAGGTGAGGAGTTCAAGAATGTATGGAACGCAGAGCACCTACGCAAGTATTATCAGTGATGAATAAAATGAAGATATTCTGCCAAAGTATTTCTTTTTATTGAATGTTTTTCGGGGAATACTAGTGCTATACACTACTCGGAAAAGCTCAAGCTCGGGCTACTCAAATTTTTTTCTCGAAAATGCCAACTAAGGTTGGTCGAGAAACCTATATTCCTCCGGGAAGTAAAGCTACCAATATTCCTCCGGGAAGTAAAGCTACATGTATTCCTCCGGGAAGTAAAGCTACTTGTATTCCTCCGAGAAGTAAAATTTGTATTCCTAAGGGAAATAAAACTATATGTTTCTCGGGAAATAAAAGTATTCATAAAAATGCCAACTTATGTCGGTTAGGAAGTAAATATATTCTCGAAAATGCCAACTTGAGTTGGTCGGGAGGTAAAATTATTTCAAAAAGACTAACTATGGCTGGTAGGGGATGGAAACCCACCAACTGTAGTTAGTCGACAAGGAAAATTTACCGACCTTGGTTGGTCGAAAACATTTAAGAGAAAAATCTACCAACTATAGTTGGTCGGGGATAAAAATCCACTAATTGTAGTTGGTCGATAAGTAAAATTTAAAGTGATCGAGCAACATTTTTTATACTTGTAACTTTTTAATTATTACTAAATTGGACGAGAAACAAAATATTATTTTTGCCAAATGACTACCACAAGTTCAAACTACTCGACAATAAGTTGATCGACAAACCACACAATATTGTTATCTTTTTATCAGATACACATGCACAAATCTAAAGTGTTTTACAAGACAATAGAAGTTAAAATTGAGAACAAAAATGAAAGTCTTTCATTAAATCCAAAACAAATTACATTGATAATGAAATGAAAGTTACATTGATATTGAAATGTATACTAACTATTACATCAAAATTCCTACTCTACTGGTCTTTAACCCTCTGCTTTTGACACAGGTTCCTCGCCGGCAGGCGGATCATTTAAAGCTAGGGGAGAATTTATGAAGTTGAGATCCTTTAACATCCTGATATTCATCACGGATGGTCGATCTAAGAGGTGCTCGGGACGAGATACCTCGGCAGTTGAATGGAGATTGTAGTCACTTTTGGAAATCAAGCATCGAGGAATGGCCCGAGCAGGGATCTAACACATGTCCAGTTTGTATGGTGGCACAAGTAGGTCGAGCAGCCCAAGATCATGATAGTCCCACAGGTAATGACCCTGTTCGAGTTGCAACACTCCTAAGGCATTCAACCAGCCTTGCTTGTAGCCCTCATTATTGGCATTCTGGATACGATCGTCCAAGTGATAGAGAGCGTCGTTGTATCCGGCCATCCAGAATTCCTCGGGATATTTGTGGAATTGGTATGTTAATCTATCCAGCTGCTCGTGGAGATTTTTTATGAATATCTCTTTATTCTCCAAGGTATATTCTTACGTGGAAAGCTTCTCTTCCAGTTCCCTAATCCTCTTTGACATTTCAGCCAACGCCTGGTTCTTCTCCATTAATTGGAAGGTCTGGTTCTCTAAGGCAGACTCAGTCCTCTGTTCCTCGACAGGAATCCGAGCTGCTCTTGCTCGCCCCTGAGGAGCTCTTGCTCGACCATGAGAAGGTGTAGAAGGGCCAGACCTCTTCAAGGTTTCCAACTCGTCCCTCAAGTTGGCATTCTCGACCTCCAAGAATGAGAATCCCTCACCATTCACTGGGATTAAGGCATTTGAAGTAGAAGCTGCAGACTTCAACTGTGACAACTCTCTTTGAAGATTGTTGTTCTCTTGCTCTAACAATTCAGCTATTTGCCTGCATTCCTCAACCTCACCTTTCAGAGTTCTCTCCCTCACATCGTAGCCAGCAAAAAGTTTCTCGTAACCGTTATCGACAATGATCCGCTGGTATTTCTTCTCGTACCCCTCATGAAACAGGGAAGTGGAGTCATTGTATTGTTGCTAAATATCTTCGAGGGTGCCTTGGAGATCCTCGATCATGTCGTAATAAGCTACATTATTGACCACTGCTCGATCAAGTAGACACTTCAGATATTGGTATGCTTCAACTGCTTGTTCAGAAGCATCTTGACCGAGGATGTCGACGACTTGTGCTGCACTCAGATCTGTGTGACTAGCTTTAAAATAATCATTGCATTCTCTCAGCAGCTTAGTATCGTGAGAAGATAATAATTCCATCCTGGCCAGAAACTAGCAGAGGAAGAAAAGCAGTAATAAATAAGAATCAATACAGAGTATGAAGAAGAGACAACAGTATGCAAAAACACAAGTTCAAGTCTTCTTATATCATAAAGGTCAGAGGTACAAGGTTTAGAGTTACATATTCATGGTTACATTTGAAAAAAGAAAAATATAAAGAGAAACCCGAACAACTCTACACCTTTTACTTGTCTCTCAAAACCTTCTCAGGAGGCTGGGACGAGGAAGTAGGTTGCTCAGAGGGAATAAAAAGCTGCTCGGGGAGCGCCAGCAGTTGCTCAGAAGAAGTAATGATTTGCTGAGGTTCCTCGGGAGCAGGATGGATGGCTGGGGGATGATCTCCCATCACCATAAAAGACTCTTCGGAGGCAGCTTCGTCCTCTTCTTCTTCTTCGAGAGTTGGAGGGGGACCAGGGATGTGCCGCTGAAAGAGTTCAAAATTTTCATCCACTTTCATCTCCTGTAGAGCAGCGATCCATCCATCCCTGAAGTACTTGAGGCTTCCATATTCTACTTGTGACATCATGGCAGCCAACCCCTTATTCCACCCTTTGTCCCAGCCAGCGCTGAAAGACTTATTCATGACCACTTTTCTCTTCAACTTCTCCGTGGAACGCTGCTCGGACAGAAGGTTTTCAACAATCTTCAATTTATTTTCAATCTCCTCCTTCTGCCTATTTACCTCCCGAAGTTGAGCCAACTCCTCTTCAGCAACCTTGAGCTTATTCTCAAGCTCTCCAGCTTTTTGGAGCTTCTCGTCGAGCTCTTTATTTCTCCCTTCCAAGCCCTTTATTCTCTTCTCCAACTCCTTGGAGACTTCAACAACCTGAGCTTTTTTCGGCTCAGTGGAGGCAAGTTTCTTCTCCTAGATTGCCTTGTCATTAGCATATTTCTGGTGAGAATCTTCCAAAGACTTCGTTAGGCCCGTCAGAGCTTCCTCCACACCGGATGAGGAGCTTGAAGCTTTAATTGCTTCATCATTCTTCAGAATTATATTGAATCATCTCGTCAACTGTAAAAAAAGAAAATAAAATCAAGTCAAAAACAGAAATGACAAGGGAAATATGAAAAATTCAAAGTCATAGGACCTACTGAAGCAATATGGCGAGCAACTAACGAAGTGACCATGTCCCGAGTAAGGTTTTATTCAGTACCTTGGACCTCGGGAATGTTCCAAGACTTTTCCAAGATCATGGCAGAGCTCGGAGGAACAAAAGTTGGACCACCGGTTCCAGTAACTGGGGGCTGAGTGATGGTGTCAGCCAAATTGATCGAGGAGCTATTCTTCAGCTTCCTCGGGGGAACAGGGATTTATTCAACCAAGGAGGAGCTCTTGGTCGGTGATATGACAATCACCTCGCCTGGAAGAACAGCCTTGCTTGGGGCCACTGGAGGCTTCTCGGCAACCTTCACAACAACAGCCGAGGAAGGTGCATCAACTTTCTTTGTCCCTTTTGGGACAGCAATCTTACTTATTTTAGCCTCTCCAGCACCAGAGGCAGGCTTCTCGAAGAGGGTAGGAGGTCTTCTCTTCTTCATCCTTTCACTTAAAGGAATGTGTGACTTAGGCGAAGAGCTGGTACTGGCTCTACGTCGCTTATTACTGGACGAGCAGTAAAAGAGGTGGTGTAGCTCTTGTACTGCAACAGATATGAGGCTGGCCTAATGTGCTCGTCGGCAACACTATGATGCAGACTCTAGATATGTTTCAAATGTCTTATATTCACGTCTACTTCCTTTGGACACTTTCTTTTGTTGTCAACTGTAAATAAATAAACAGCACAATATCAATGGTACATTTTTTCAAACACAGAGGAAGCATAATTTCAAAATAAATAAAATGAAAATAACCTATCCCATTGCCATAGGGAGGGCATTTGGGACCCTGATAAACTACATCTCCAGATAAAGGAGCATGTTGCCAATTTTTTATGACAATCCCGTGCTCAAAATAATCCCTATTAGCATCCGAGAGATTGAATACTAAGGCAATATTCAAAAATTTAGTTTTTAAATAAAAGGTGTTATCACTAACTTCCATGGATTTGATTTAACCTATGCACTCCATTAACTATTCTCCATGTATTGGGGGCTATTCTTGCAGAAACAACGTCAAAGTATTGACAACATTCCAGACATAAGGGATTGGGTGGAAAAGAAAATCCACACTCAGCAATAAAGATACTGGGGAACCAATGTCCCTCAGCCAAACGGAAATAATCAAAAGGCTCAGAAAGCTCTTCCAAAACAACCCAGGAGGGAATAGAAAAATCAGAGCGAAACTTATCAAGATATTCAACAGGGTAAACCATAATAAATAAAAGAAATGAAGAAGAAGGAAGAAAATATTACAGAAAAAGAGTGGATCTGATGACAACGAACGACGGAAGAGATGAATACACATGAGAGAAAGAGACGACGAAAAACTCGAAGATACAAATTTGAAAAGGTAGAAGACGATGGGAGTGTATGTGAAGTTTAAATACCTTGCCTTGGGAAATGGTAAAGTAATGATTACAAAAAGAAACAATTACGCTACCGGCGGCTAAAGGAACAAAAAGGGCGCGGCAATCGAAGCGAAAAGAAACGATTGGATAAAAAGTACGCGGAGATCGAGGCAGTTATGAAAATTCAAAAAAGTATGATTCTACGAATTTGGAAAGAGAAACAAATACTAGGTAAACACTCCTAAACATCAGGAGGACTATTTAAAGCTATCATATTCCGAGAAAGAATGTTCCACACTCCTCAAATTTCAAACTATGAAACATTAGGGGCTTCTGTTGATAACAAATTTAGTCTGCTGACATGAATCAATAAAATGAAGACACGTGGCAGTCTACAGGGAAATAACAAACACTTCCGAGGAACTCACATATTCCAAGGAACCATACTACAACGAAGAGCACTGATTCCCCGAGGAACTCATACACTCCGAGGAACAAGAACTCCTCGAGGAACTATTACGCTCCGAGGAACGAGAATTCTCCGAGGAACTCTTGAGAACCGAGAAGCTTAGGCGGTCTGAGCTGCACCTCGAATAAAGCATCAATAGCGGGATAACCAACAGTTTGACTGTTCATTAAATGCTTATCATTCAGACGCATACGCTTATGAAGCATTGAATGTATCACCCTTTCATATGTACATCATTTAATGTATTACCCTTTCACATTACATTCCCAGGGCTATAAATACATTGTACAATCCTCATTGTAAGGGGACCGGAATTTCTTGAGATAATTTGTAATCGAGAATCCCATACAATCAGCAATACCATAACAGTGGACGTAGGCCATTCTTATAAGGCTGAACCACTTTAAAAATTCTTTGTCTCATTTATTTATCTTTGATTGAATAATTAGATACGATCTAATTTTTTACATCAACACCGACATTATCAATAATAAACAAATTTGACTTGCACAAATCATATGTTGATACATCACATGGGGGTAATAAATTGAAATAAGGATCCAAATATTTACGATCCTTTTTTCGAAAAATTATCACATAAAATTAGGGGTGCATACTCCACTCCTAAATGCGAGACTTTATGAAAAGCGAGGAAAGAAAAGGTATCACGGGACGATACACTTTCTTCGTCAAAAATTGGAGGACCGTCATAAATACTTGAAGTGTCACTAAAATCAGCTAACGAATCCTCAAATAAATTTTTGCACATATAAAAAGAAGCAACAGTTTTCTCAATTAAATTAGTAGACAAATCTCGACAGAAATCAACATTCTAATCATCACAAGTATTACATGTGTCAAGATTGTCAATTTTTTTTCTCCTCACAAAATTGATTATCCCCATTTAATTCATGATTATTTTTAGAAATAGCATCATTATACCGTTTGTTAACCCCTTTCCAATTGATACAATTTGCTAGACAAATAGTAACTACAGGGGTTGGATTGTCATCCATACCATCTTCAATTTTTAAAATGACTACTGCCCATCGGATTCAAATTGAAAGACGTATTCTTCTAAATTTTTAGTATTTTGTAAAAACACATCCACATAACCAATTTGAGGAATATGAGAAAGTTGACGGGATAACAATATGAGGATCATCGATTGTAACTTACAACACACGATTCTTTTTTTTGTTTTTTTTAGCAAAATCAATTATAATTGACTCAAAATATAATTAGACAACCCACACTCTTTGAAAAGGGAGAATTTAAAAGACGACCAACTATGGTTATCGCCTCAAATCTCTCTTTTTCTTCCAGGTAGGTGGTCGGTACAAAGACTCATTAAAAACCACCAATCCTAGATAAGGTAAAACAGAATCGATTTGATAAGTTCGCGTTGGAGTAGCTTTTAATTCTAACCTCATTATGAGTTTTTCTTTTAAGTCAACTTATGCAACGTGCTAATTTGAATGTCAAATTAAACCACCTATGAGCACAAAAAATGTACCTTCGGCATGGACTTTTTACGGTCACTTGTTTACGTCGGGCCAAAGTTTAAGTTGACGTCGATCCGGGGGGGGGAGGGAATTCATCTATTTTCAGTCGTCCCCGAGAGTTCCTTGTGCTCGTGGAAATATTACACAAGTTTCTTGACGTTCGCTCACCGTTGCACACTTTTTTGAAATTTTCTTCACAATTTCTTTTTTTAATGTGCTTGAAAAAAAAAAACACAAAAGAAAACTACACCGAACGTAAAGTGCGACACACAAAAAAAATAATAATAATAAAAATTAACACGGCACGCGCAGTAGTGGTGTATTCGGCACAAAAACAAAAATAACCAAGCACATTTGTGACACAATTTTTTTTTATTTCTTTTATTCGGGAAATTACTTTAGGAAAAATATATATTTTTTTTTTATTTTCAGATTTTTTTTTTGAATTTTTTTTGTTTTGAAATTTTTAGTAACAAAAGTACTAAAGTAAAAAAAACTAGTCCGAAAATCACAACCTCTTTAAAAAATTGAAAAATCTCTGGCAATGGCGGCAAAAACTTGTCAATTTATAAAATACCGCAAGTGCATGGGCTATTATAGAATAGCGAGTGTAAGTACGAGTCGAACCCACAGAGATTTTTCTATTTTAACTATTAAAAGAATTGCAACAGTGCAACTAGACGAAGTGGGATAAAGAATAATTATGAACTACACTAGATAAAAACAACTACGATAAATGAGAGTAACACAAGATGTTTGTAAACAATTAGGAAATAATTAGGATTCGTGGTCCATTTATCACGTAACTAATATTGCACACTAATTTAATGTTGTCATTCCCTTTTTATAACTCAAATTAAACCAACTCTCGCCACGTTTAATTCGTAAAATATGATGGTTATGATCAAAATATTTTTAACGTCTCTAATAGGTGGCTAAAATCCCTATTCCCTTAGAAAATACAAGTTTTAAAATTCGCAAATGTATTTAAGCATGGACTATCAAGACAATCGAAGTGAAAGCATAATCCATCAAAAATTACTATTTTTAAATCTCAAAACTTGATTTGACAAAACAATCTTGAAGGATATAAAACACACTCTTGTGTCACTTTAAAATGAATACTGAATATTTAATAACAATTAAAATATGTAGGGAATAAACAACGATAAAATTAACGCGACAATATTAGCTAACTATGATAAAGTTCATCCTACTCCTAATATAAGAATCAAACTACCATAATGAAAGATAAATTGCAAGAATGAGTAGAGATCTTTATTAATAAACCAAACTTACAAATAGTTCTCTCACAACAATCTTCAATCCTCTAAAAAAATGATAAAAACATGGCCCTCAAATTGATTACAATCACTCAAAGTTGCTTCCCGAAATCCTCCATGAAATTCCTCTCTAATTGTCTATGAAACTATGAGTCTAAGGGTCCTTTTTATAGGACAAGTGGTGAGGTATTTAAGTTGTGGTGGAACTCTTTCTGATTGGCCGAATGGTGTGGTAGATATCTCTCCACCTTTTTAATCTTTGGATTGTGATAAGGGACGAAATCCCCCCCTCTCAAACTCTTATCTTTTCTTGCTGAACACACATAGTGAGTTTTGTCCAAATCGGAGAATAAAAATTTGTGACTATTTTACGATTTCACGTGTGAAAACAACTTTTTTTGAACGACCTTAAAAATCAGCTTTTTCGCGCCTTTTTTGAATCGAGCATCAATTTGTACCAAATTCCATCATTACCTGCAAAAATTTCACTAGGCATCTTTTTTCACAAATTAGCACAAGAATATTATAAAATTATCGAAGTGCCCAATTTTGACTTAAAATTGCCATTTCCAATATGAATTCAATCATTTTCGCATTTTTTCCTCTTTTTAATAAAATAGTCCTAAGAACTTATTAAATACACTAAAATAAGACTAACAAAGTATAAATTTGGATATAAAATATACAAAATAATGCACTCATTGTAAGATAGGGTTTCAACTGAATGAAACCTATGAGAAGTTACAACTTTTATTCTAGTAGGTAGAGAAAAGATTCATCCTTCTAGGGTAATTTTGTTGGGGAATATCTACAAGCGGAACCACAGTCAGGCAAAGTGGGAAAGGGAGAAGTGCATGTAGGAGAAATATCATTAACTCCTCTTGTCATGTAAGTATATAATTTTGAAGATGAAATTCTTCTTGAAAAATGTTGTGTCGTCTTGTTATATGTATAAATCATATATTAGGAAACACAAACGAAAATTTATTTAATCCAAATTTTGTCTTGATTAAAATAGGTGAACCTACAAATACAAGATATGGAAAAAAAAGGAAAAAAACTCTGAAACCCCAACTAATTAAATATCGGGTAGCTACTCCTTTATTAGATTAATACATAATATCAAGTTGGTTCAGTCTAAGCATCATTGTCAAAAACATTTAATTAATTTCTAGCCACCTAATATTTAAATAGGGAGATGCCAAATTTTAATAATTAAAATAATAATTAACCAAATAATTAAATCGTTATCCATCAATCGCATAGTCAATCCCATATGAATAACCGACGAAATGAAATAACTGAATCCGGAGTAAACACTCCAATCATAATAATAATACTAGAATAGATAAAATCCCAATACAAAATTCTGAATAAATAAACCAACATCTGAAATAATGAAAGTCTATAACTACAATCTCTAAATAAGAATAGACAACATGCCCAAACTGATATTAATGACTCTGAAGGAACCAAGGATAAATGTGGAGGCGTCTAATATCGAGATAGCTTCTACAACATCTACAACACGTCATCAGAATGGAACTCCTATGCTTGGCATCCCTGTGGCTGTGGACCTAATATGTTTTTACAAAACAAAATACATTTGTAGGAAAACGGGTCAGAGCCCGAGGTGAAAACAGTTTAAAAAATAGGAAGTGTTTAATTGCATTAAACAGTAAATATTATATACATGTTAGTTACATACTCTCATATGAGTCTCTCACCCCTCAAATAATGTGCACGCCCAATGTATACCGTTAACCCATCCTAGTTATGACACTGACTAACTAGTCTGCACTAACTCCAGCTTTCACATTATAATATAGGATGCCTACTTGTATTACCCAAACAAGTCATATTTATAACCCATATTCAAATTCATTAAATTACATATCTCAAGTGTTAGTTAAATTCTCACATTCTTAGCCCATTCAAATATCTTAGTTATTCGCATCTACTAAGCAATAGTGAACCAGTCATAAGTACATATATAAATCACTCTATGTACATATATAGATATATGGTACCCCTAGGCTAAGCTGTGGTGCATGCATGCTCTGCTATTAAATCTAAGTACATCGCGTACGTAAGGATCACGCATTCCGAATCACTCAGGAACTTTCTCAATACAAATCACACATATTGGAGGCGAACATAGTTCAAATACCCATGGGTCAAGCACATACCTACGCTCCCACGATCAGCTGGCTTATCAACTCACCAATAAGTCATTCACAGTCCTATGTCCTTAAGGTAAGAATCTAAACCCCTCGAAGGCACACAAAGATAAAATGGTCCTTTTAAGAAAATCAACCTCGCGTGATAGCAAGTATGATAGGTATATCATACACACAATAATATAGATACTAAGTAATCACAAAACTGAGGTAATCATCACATTAATATAGGTATACACCATCCCTATACCTTAAGTCTCACATGTATCGTAGTGTCATCCTGAATATTCTACGTAATATGTTTAGCGTAACAACTCTCTTCGTATAAGTCTGAATACTTTAACCTACCTCATAAGGTTACTAAGTCTCCCACTAGTCTCTAAGGTTATCTCAGTGATTCCATGTCCCTCTTCTACTGGTCCTAACCTTAAATTAACATTCGTCCACTTTAAATCCCAATTTTTTGAAACTTCTAACCGTACGTTACTCGGTAAACACTCAAAAGTATTCCATCCCATCCCATAATGTAAACATATTCCGGGCATTAACTACAATCCTACTGACCTTAACCAAGTTCCCCAATATTCTATTAAATCCCCTAAGATTTCTTACAATCTTGAGATTTTTTGAACCTTAATGGGAAATAATCTATAAAAATCAGGAGGAGTCGATCGATCGACAAAAAGGGTCGATCGATCGATCGATCTAGTCAATTGATCAACATTCATGGGTCGATCGATCGATCAAACAGGGATTGCGAGTCTTCATAATTTTGCCTACGAGTTTCATTAAACTTTACCTTCAAATCTTCTACTATAATGTACCAAACTTCCAAATATCTATGCCTAACATCATACCAACATAAATACATAATTTCCAGCATTTTAGAACCATCAAATCAAAATGGGAAATCAATTTCTTGGATCAATTCACATAATTTTCATAAAAACCCTAGTTCTCCTACTTTCTTCAATAACACAATATAATTCATTAAAAATTTCATAATTCTCTATACATGGATCATAATTTAGTGGATGCTATATTCCCAGAAGTTAAACTACATGCAAAACCTACCCAGATTAGGATTTTTTTCTTCAAATCCATTCAATCATCATTACTTAAGGTTATTCTCCAATTCTAACCTAATATGGATGATATATGCACTTAATTATTGCAAGTTAAATCACTTTCCTGGTAATAAAGATTCTGATCCTTTGAAGTAGATTATATGGTAATTATTCTCTCTTTCAGATCTATCCGGTTGTGGTGACGGTGGTGCAAAAGTCTCTAAATGGTGGTTTCTACTTTGGGAACTTCCTTCTCTTCCTCTCTAACTGCCGTTGGTGATTTTTGGTTATGATAACCCTAAGGGTCCTAAGTTTTGGCTGATAAATTAGTCTAAAATTCGTGGGTTTCCATTCCCCAAAAACTCAAAATTACTAAAATACCCTCCCGATTTGTCGGTTAGGCCTAAAATGCCATAGGACCTAAACTAAACCCCCGGCTAGTGCTTTCTGACTATTTATACCCTTCTGGACACGCTGGCACACTCAAAATGATCATATGGATGATATAAAAATAAATTACTTTTAAATACATTAAATTGGGTTCTGACACGACTAGCACGCGTGTCCCAACCTATGTACCAAAACTGCCATATTTTTAACTCACGATAATTTTTATAAATTCAATAATCATAGATTTCCATAATCACTCAGTAATATTCAACAACATTATCATAATCAAATACTAACTCTCGTCTCCCTAGCATTTTAATCCGGATTAATTTCCAATTAATTATCCAAAATTAATTTAATTAACCTCATAATTAAAAGCAATAAAAATACGGGGTGTGGATGCAGTTATTATGCAATACAAATAAATATGAGAGAAAGATTATCAAGAAGAGGACAAGGAATACAAAATGCCAATCGCACAACAAAGGATGTACGTGGTTCAGCCAAGATGTGCCTACGTCCACGGTGGTGCAGTCGATATTATTTCTATATACTCCGGAGAGTGATTACAGAGAATACCACTTGTCCTTTTACCCCGGACCTAGGGTTTAATGTATACATGTGCATGTAGGTGAGTGGAGGTGATGGGTTCCTCCATGTTTTCAATTTCCCCCATAATTTCCCACCATGGGATCGTTGGGGGGGGAGGGGGGACCGGATCAATTATAAGAAATGAGGGGCCTGGACTTTGGGCCGCCAGGACTGGGCTACTCGTCCAGGCCCATAGTTCTAAATTTTGGGTATCCACAATTGCCCTTAAATTTGTTGGGTCATGTTTATGGGTCCAATGAATTTAAATGATCAGCCATTATGGCTGATTTGTGATTCTTCGAAAACTGTGAAGTTTCTTTGGCGGCACTCGCTTCACTCTCTGTGCGCTATGATTAGGATTGAAGGCTTGTTGGGATAGCCACTTTTTCTTCCGTCGTTTCAGCCTTTCCAGTACTCTTCCTTCTTCTTTGAATCCCCATTCCCATTGCTTCTTAGTCGTCTTGATCTCGTTCTTCTTCATCACTCGAACCGATCTTCTATTTTGTAAGTTTCTCGTGCCCTTTCTTTGCACTTTCTCTTTGGTTTGTAGAATTTCTTCAGTTTTTCAATGGCGAAGATTGGAAATAGGTCAATCTCTGAGTTCAGGAAGTTCTACAATATTACTGAGTGGGTAGATATTGAATGTTGTGCCTCCCCTCCTAGGAATGTTAGGGATATAGAGGATGCCCACTGGATCCATGTTTTGTTGCTCTCCCAGGGGGGACTTACTTTTCCCCCTAATGATCTATTTCTGCATTTTTTTGGTTATTTCAATATTGTTCCCGCACAGTGCTCGCCCAATGTGTGGAAGATAGTAAATGGCGTCCATAGAAAAAACCAGTTGTATGGTACTAGGTTAGGAATTTATGAGATCTATTTCTGTTATTACTTCTCTCGAACTAGCTCAGGTGTCTTATACCTCAAAGCAAGGAGTCCTGATAGGGTATTTGTAGTAAACCTACCTGATTCCCATAAGGACTACTGGCAAGAGGGTTTCCTCGTTAGGAATTGGCAGTTCCCTCCCCAGTTTGAAGGGTCGAGGTCTCAGAGGTTCACCGTCCCTTTTTACGGGGAAGAATATATAGGTAGACATTGTACTGTTGTTTCAATCTTTGTTTACTTGTGATTTTCTAACCTCTCTTTGATTTTTCTCCCATAGCGAGGACAAAGAATTTGGAGCCTGCTCTCAGCGAGGTTCGTATCTCGAAGTTGGTGAAAGCTTCGAATATCAGGGAGCCTCTAGGTGACGACGAGCATCCCAGGTCCGCTGCCTTTTTGCTCTAGTACAAGAACGCAGGCTCCAGATTCATAGCATGGACTGTGGATAGTGTTCCAGAGTTTGATTCTTTCGGAGAGACTACTGCTGAGCCTATCCAGTTGGACGAAGAGGAGAGCAGCTCTGGGAGTGAAACTGCAGGAGCTGCGAGTAATTTGGGTGGAGGGAGCTCTAACAGTAGCAGTTCTTCTGAAGAGGATTCTGAAACTCGAGGATCATCGAGCACTTCCAGCAGTTCAAGCGAAGAGATGCCTCTAAGGAAGAACCTGATTAGAGACGATGATGATGAGGACCGTGTGCTTCTTGCACAGAGGTAAAAGAAACAAAATTCTTCTTCTGGGGTTGTGGCTACTGGTTCTCGGTCTTCCACTCAGGATCAAGAGAGGAAGAGGAGAGAGGAAGAGCAGGTGAGAGAGAGGGAGAGAAAGAAGGCGGAGGAGAGAAAGAAGGTGAAGGAAAAGAAGAGGGTGGAGGAGAGGAAGAGTATGGAGAGGGAGAGAGAGGAAGAGAGGAGGAAGATGGAGTCGAGGATGAAGACGGGGCAAGCCTTGGTCCCGGTGTCTGCTTTGCCCAAGGGGGACTCAGTTGCCACTTCTCCTCAGCTGGCTCCTGCGTTACTCGGTAGGGAAGTTCTTCCTGCAGATTGCTAGAGCGAGTTGGGGTCCGATCAATTAGCCCTTCAAGCTAGCTAGAGACTAGCCTTGGTAAGGTTCTCTCCCTTTTTCAATTCCTTAACAAGTTTTAATTATTTCTCCTTCTTGATTTCTTCTTTATTTTTGGAAGTTTGTGACTGACTTCGCCGTGCTCTACCATTCTCGCGACGAGTTAGTGAGAATGAATGGCGAGCTGGAGCAGTAGAAGTCTGCTCTGGAAGTCAGGGGTTCTCAGGTGGAGGCTGATTTAAAGGCTGCTGATGCTGCCCGAGCTTACTATGATATGGCTCTTATCAATTCTAACCGAGAGAGGAATGTGGCGGTTAAGGAGCTGAGCGAGCTGAGGCAGGCCTATGACCTAGTCTTCTCAAGCAAGTTGGGTGTTGTGGAGGAGAATAAGGCTCTGACTGAGTAGCTGAAGGAGAAGGAGTCCCAGGTAGCCACCATCAAGGAGGATTCATACAACTCCGGGTGGTCTGCTACTTATGAAGACGTCGAAGTTCAGATAGGCTATATCAGCCGTTTGAACTTCAAGAAGGGCTGGAATAAGGCCCTCCTAGCTGCTGGTGTTGATGCTGAGTCTCCTCTATTCGACGAGCATGAATCGGGTCCAAGGCCAACCATGGATGAAGAAGCCCCTGCCCCAGCCATCGAGGTTGTTTATCTTTCCTCTCAGACAACTCCTGTCGATGCTGGTCCAGACCAGGCGAATGAGGGCATCCCTGTAGAGGGGGATGCCTTTACTACTGCTAACAAGGGGAATAAGCCAGACACCTCTGGGCAGCCTGAGGTTGCTAGTTAATCCTCTCTTAGGATTATTTTTGTACTTTTGCTTGTAATTTTTCCATTTTCTGCTCGATTTACTTAACCTTCATTAATGAAATAAAAAGGCTTTTTTTTCCAATGGATTGATTGATTTTTCTTTCCCTTCCCATTTTATATCTTGTAGTTGACTAATGTAGAAGAGTATATTCCTGCCACATCTCAATTAGGCAGGACTTTTGGTCCCAATGCCAGTCCTCAGGTTCGTCAGACCTTTATTTGGCTTTGCAAGTCTCTTAGGTCAAGGAATCAAAAGTATAAAGAGCAGCCTGAGCTAGTGGCTAGGCTGAAGGATAGGCTTTAGGATATGGAAGGCATTGGTGCCTCTGTACAAGAGGAAGTCAATGTACTGAGAGCTAGATTGCTGGAGGCCACAGAGATAAATCAAGTTGGGGAAATCCTATAGCAGGAGAACGAAAACCTGAGGAGGTAATTCCTGCAACTTAGAGAGCATGCGTTGAGCACTATTTCAGCAGTTCTGCAAGGCTCCTCGTCTTCGCGAGCTGGACATACTCCTCCTATGCCGCTAGGTTCCACTCGTCCTCCCCTCCCGCGAGATGGTAGGAGCACCAGGGGAAGGAACAGGGAAGCAGAAGAATAGCAGGATAAGGAGATAGAAGATCTCCGTGATGATGTCTGCCGAGCATATGTAACTGCCGCTGGGCTTCAAAGGGACGTTACTCGATTGCGGCATTTATTCAAGAAGGGTCCTCAATAAGCGTGGGCTGATGGTTATGATCAAGGCTGGATAGATGCTCACACAAGACTATCCGAGTTCGAGGAACTTTGTTTCATGAGAGGGTGGTTGAGTTCCTTGAAAGAGCTTTAGGTCCTGAGGAACTCGATGTTATGGTACAGTCATGAGATTTCCTCCTCCACTCTGATGCCCAATCCATTCAGGAGGGATGATAGATGGATCCCCATTGATGCTATTCCTCGGCAACTATTAGAGTTGGACACAGATGAGGTTGTGGAAGAGCTGGTCCCTGCTCCTGATGATGGACGAAGGGCTAGAGTGGTGGACTATCTTGTTCGGAGGCTTCCACCTTCTTAAATTTTTTGCAAGTTGTTTTTTTTTTCTTTTGATAATGTAAACGCTTTGGGCGAGCTTTGCCAACTAAACATGTATTATCGTTGTTGAAATATAACAAGTTGTTATTCTTTTGTCTTTTTTGATAATGTAAAGGCTTTGGGCGAGCTTCACCGATTAAACATGTATTATCACCGTTGTAAATATAAGAGATTAATGAAGAGTTCGTGTTTTGGGCAATTTTGCCAACTAAACGTGTTCATCCAATCTTTTATATTCTCGTTGCTTCATAATTCTTTTTGTTTTTCCATGCAAGTGTCCCCCCAGCCCAGTATAATACCAAAATACCATTGTGCCCCATTTTACCTTTTAGGTTGTGTCCTCACACTCCCTTAGGCCTAAGTAGGGCAATTGGCGAGGACACACCTGGTATTGGATGTCTTCATCCGGTCAGGATTTTGTTCAACCAAAGTAGGTTTGATGGCCAATATAAAATCTGGTCGCATTGCCTAAGAATCCTCTGTAGGGCTTCATATATTGCCAGGGGCAATGCTAAGAGGTCTCTCGTGTTTCATGATGATGACCTGAGGAGGGAGATCCCCCTCCTATATCGACTATCGTACCCGTGATTTGGAAAAAGATGTGTGATAAAATGTAGTTACTGATTTCATTAGTAATAAGGGGAATGAACTGTTCCTTTCACATAACAAATACAAGAAAAACATTTAACAATATAATTCCTTGATAATCTAAAAATAGAATTTCTTGAGATTAGCTGCATTCCATGCTCGTGGTATCTCTCTGCCCTCCATCGTTTCCAAATGATATGCACCTTGCAGGTCGTCCCTAGTTACTTTAAAGGGTCCTTCCCAGTTTGGGCCTAGCTTGTCGTCTGATGACCTTACTGTGTTGCCCAGGACTTTCCTTAGAATATAGTCCCCAACTTGGAATCTTCTCGAGTTAACCCTTTTGTGGTAATGATTTGCGAGCTGTTGCTGATAGCTCACAAGCTTCACCAGGGCCAGTACTCTACGCTCGTCGGCAAGGTCGAGTTCAACGAGCAACGCCCCATCATTCTGGCCTTGGTCGACAAGGTCGGATCTCATTGTTGGCAAGCCTGCTTCTAGTGGAATGACTGCTTCCATGCCATATATTAGCGAAAATGGGGTTTCTCCTGTTGCTCGCTGAGGAGTTGTTCGGTATGCCCATAGGACATGGGGTAGCTCGGTTGCCCATGCGCCCTTGGCTCGCTCTAGTCGTTTCTTCAATCCATTGATCACAGTTTTGTTGGAAGATTCTACTTGCCCATTGCTCTGAGGGTAGGCCACCGAACTAAAGTTGTGTCTGATCTCGTGTTCGTTATAGAAGTCCTGAAAGGGGCCACTCTCGAATTGTGTCCCATTATCAGTGATGATGGTTTTGGAGATTCCAAATCGAGTGATTATATTCCTCCATATAAATCTTATCATGTCAGCGTCTCTAATGTTTGCCAATGGTTCTGCCTCGATCCATTTCGTGAATTAGTCAGTTGCAACCAACAGGTATTTGCGATTGCTGGCAGCAGTGGGTAGTGGTCCCACGATGTCCATCCCCCATTGGGCTAAGGGCCATGGTCTGGTTAGGGATTTTAGGTCGCTGGCTAGTTGGTTGACCATTGGAGCGTGAAGCTGGAATTTCAGGCATTTGCGGACATATACTGCGGAGTCTTTTTGCATATATGGCCACCAATAGCCTTCCTTCATTGCTCGAAAGGCTAGAGACCTTCCTCCGACATGACTTCCACAGATTCCTTTGTGAAGCTCGCGTAGCACTTGCTCGACATCACCTGGGTGGACGCATCTAAGGTAGGGACCGAAGAAGGACTTCTTTTACAAGTCGCCTCCTGTGGATAAGTGAAAGCGAGCAGCTTTGACTCTTATCTGGTGGGCGGTTTTCTTGTCCTCGGGGAGCGTACCCTCCTTTAAATAGTCTCTTAAGGGGTCCATCCAGCTGGGGGCTGATCCCACCTGGAGTATTTGTTCCATGTTTGGCAGCTTGCTGTTGTGGTTAATGCTTGGACAAATGATGAAATCGATGGGAATGACCCTTTTAAGGCTAGAATCAACTGCCGAGCTTAGGGCTGCTAAGGCGTCGGAAACTACTGGATGCTGATTCAACTACCCTCTGGGAAACTACTGGATGTTGATCACCTCAAATCTCATCATTAGTTTCCTCACCAGGGCGAGGTCAGCTGCCATTCTTTCATCCTTCGAGTTATAATCTCCACTTATCTAATTGGAGACTAGTTGAGAATACCCGAACACCTGTAGACTAGTTGGCTTCGTACTCTTCTTCGTTATTGGAGGCTTCAAATCTAAGCCTGATTCCTTACTCAAGGATGGTGTTTTCTGGGGTGATGAGAACGATGCCTACGCCTGCCCCCTTTGAGTTGGAGGATCCATCAACGAATAGTTTCTAGGTTTCCACTGTTTCTAGGTCCTTTTTTTTCTTTGTTGGTTGAGGTTGGTCGGGGAGTTCTTCGCCAGTGAATTCGGCTATGAAATCAGCGAGGATCTGACCCTTGATAGCGGTCCTTGGTTGAAATTGGATGTCGAACCGGCCAAGCTCGACTGACCACTTAGACAATCTGCCTGACAAATCCGCTTTCCTTAGGACCGCCTTAAGGGGGTGCGATGTAAGGACGATGATAGTGTGAGCTTCGAAATAATACTTCAGTTTCCTTGAGGCTATCACTAGTGAAAAGGTGAGCTTCTCCAATGGCAGGTACCTTTGTTCGACGTCTAATAAGGTCTTGCTCTCGTAGTAGACGGGGTGTTGGATTCCTGCGACCTCGCATATAAACGCCGAGCTGGCAGTGTGACTGGATACCGAGAGGTACAGGTACTAAGAATCCATTTGCTGTGGTATGACAAGCAGCGGTGGAGAGCTTAAGTAACACTTGAGCTCGTCCAAAGCTTGCGAGCAGTCTGGGCTCCATTATATTGGTTTACTCCCTTTTAGAAGCTGGAAAAAAGGCTTGCACTTCTCGGAGGATTTGGAAATGAAGCGATTTAAGGCAGCGAGCATTCCGATGAGCTTATGCACGTCTCGAACTGTTTGAGGGGGTTGTACCCTGTTGATTGCATCGATCTGGTCCGGATTAGCTTCTATGCCTATCTTACTGACCAAGTATCCAAGAAATTTTCCTGACTGGACACCGAAGGAACACTTGCTCGCATTAAGCTTCATTCGGTACTTCCTGAGGATTTCGAAGGTCTTTGGCAGTCTGAGAGGTGATTTTACTTCTTCTTTCTCTTAACGAGCATGTCATCGATGTAGACCTCCATTGTGTCTCCCATTTGATCCTTGAATATTTTTGTGGCCAGCCGCTGGTAGGTTGCCCCTGCATTCTTGAGCCGAAATGGCATGACCTTGTAGCAATACAACCCAATCGTCGTGATAAACACTGTTTTGTCCTGGTCTGGAGCATACAAGGGGATCTGGTGTTATCCTGAGCATGCATCCAGGAAACTCATTCGCTCATGAGCTGCAGTGGCGTCTACTAGTTGGTCTATCTTTGGGAGGGGGAAACTATCCTTAGGGCATGCTTTGTTGAGGTCAGTGAAGTCGATGAAAATTCTCCACTTCCTATTGTTCTTCAAAACTACTACTGGGTTGGATAACCACTTGGGGAATTGTACTTCCCGTATGGATCCTGCATTCAGTAGTTTTTCGACCGCTTTAGCCTTCTCGGGTGCAGTTCTTCGTGCCTTCTGTGTGACTGGCTTGAACGTGGGGTCGACGTGCAGCTGATGATAGACCATATCAGGATCAATGCCAGGCAGCTCGTATGGTTCCCATGCAAAAAAATCTATGTTGTGTCTCAGCAAGGTCGTCAACTCCTTCTGTTCTTGATCGGTGAGAGATGCTCCAATCAAGAAGACTCTACTACTGTCACCAACTTCGTCTATAACTTCTACCAGGTCCTCGATGACACGCTCGGAGGGGAGGAGCCTGGTCTCCTCTACTCCGGGTCTTCCATACTTTAGTTGCTATTTGGAAGGTATCACACCCTCTTCAACTTTCTCGCTGGGTTGACCGACCTTCTTCTCTAGCTTTGGTCGGATGGCTGCTATGAAGCACTTTCTCGCCATCGCTTGGTCACCGTGGATCTCCATTACTCCTCGCTCTGTTACATACTTGAGCTTCTGATGGTAGGTCGAGGAGACCGCCTTCATTGCATGAAGCCATCCTCTGTCGAGGATGTCCCGGTACGGTGATTCGATGTCAACTACCAAAAACTCAATCATCTTGGAGACGTTCCCAGCATGAACTGGCAGCACTATCTTGCCTAGAGGCATGGTCATTTTCCCAGCGAAGCCGACCAAAGGAACAGTAGCTTCCTTTAGGTCGACGACGCTCAACTTCAATTTCCTGAACAGGTCGAGGTACATTACTTCGGATGAGCTTCCTTGATCGACGAGTAGCTTATCGATGTCAAAGTTGCCTATCCTGAGTGTAATGACCAGGGCATCATGAAGTGGGGTCCTTACTCCTATCAAATCTTCATCCATGAAAACAATATGCTTATTATAGTTGACGTCCTCTACTCGTCGACGCTTTCCTCACTGTGACTTTGCTGGATCGATTTGAAAAGCCTGCATTACCGCTGTAAGCTTTTTCATCTCCATTCGAGCTGAGTTCCCTTGTATCTGCTTGACGTCAGATAATCCGTGAATTACAGCGAACTCATGTCCAGCATCATCCTCCAGTACATTAATGGGTCTCATCTCTCTATTGGCAGTCACTTTCTCTGCCCTTTTCTCCACAAAGTCGTTCAAATGCCCGAACTGGGCCAATTCTTCGAGGTGAGACTTAAGAGCTTTGCAGTGCTCGGTCTTATGCCCTCCCTCTTTGTGAAAAGCGCATCTCAAAGCATTGTTCCTCTTCGAGGGATCTCCCCCCATCTTCCTGGGCCACTTGATGAATGGCTCATCCTTGATCTTCACAAGAACCTTATAAATTGGTTCTTTGAAGACGGTGTAGACCGCCTGGAATGCTTTCGACGCGTCCTGGTTCCCTCCATTCTTGGAGCCATTTTTGCCTTTATTCTTTCCTCCTTTCCTATGGTTCTCAGTTTTCTCACCTACCCTAGTAGTGAGCTTAGCTCGACCGTTTTCTCCTGTATTAGAGCGAGTGACATCTTCCACCTTTGCGTATTTCAAGATTCGGGCCATAAGGTCATCAATAGTAATAGCTTCCTTCTTCATCAGGGATTGGTAGAGGAGGGAAGAACCAGGGAGCCCAATTTTGAAGGAGGCCACTACCACCTCCTCCGCGCAGGCCTCGATCTCATTGAATAACTCCCAGTACCTCTTTGCGTACTCTCGGAGGGTCTCTTGAGGTGTTTTCTTCATTTGTCAGTAGAACATCCATCCTTTTGGGATGGGAGCTACTGGTAATGAATCGGGACGTAAAGAGATCGGCTAGGGATTTCAAAATCTTGATCGACTGGTGGGGGAGCCTTTCAAACCACTTCTGTGATACATCATGAAGGCTCGAGGGGAAAATACGGCACATCAGGGCATCCTGGTGACTCCAGAGGGTCATGGCCTGTCGGTATTGCCTGACGTGATCAATGGGACCAGTCTTTCTGTCGTAAATCTTGAACCTTGGAATGGAAAATTTCTTGGGAGCTTCCTCCTCTTCGATTTCTCTTGTGAAAGGTGATTTCATCTTGGTTTTAAGAGCTCTCCTAGTGATCTCTCTAGTTGATCTTATTCCGTGGTGAGCGGGATGCTGGTCCATCTCCCTGCGGACCATGTTTCGTATGTGCTCATCGCTGCGAGTAGGGCCCTGTTGGCGGCGAGCTCTTCCCAACTGTTCGTGGAGGTCGTCGTCTGATTCGTCTCCTTCGTCCCTTTGAGATTCTCGCCTAGGGCTCCTTCCTCGGCTGCGAGACTTGCTCGCCTGAGGGCTAGGAGTGCGATATGGGCGTCTCTGATTATCAGGGCAAAGCTCCCTTTCCAGTCTTTCCAGTCTTCTTTCAAGCGAGCATTCTCAGCCTCGTATCTGCGAGAATCCTCCCTCTGCTCGTGGAGCCTTGCCTCGTACGCATCAATCAACCTGGATATCTGCGTGGAACTCGCTGGTCCCTGACTTTCTTCTGAGGCTGGTCTTTCTAAGCAAGCTCTCTGATCTGAACGTCGGACTTCAGACCTAATCCTGCGAGGAGAAAGTGGCTTTTGAATATCTCCTTCTTGGGGGGGCATT
Source organism: Sambucus nigra (assembly GCA_949130495.1). Classification (NCBI taxonomy): domain Eukaryota; kingdom Viridiplantae; phylum Streptophyta; class Magnoliopsida; order Dipsacales; family Adoxaceae; genus Sambucus; species Sambucus nigra. Next base: position 340,870,078 of record OX422207.1, on the reverse strand, counting down.
GCTGCTATGACCAGACATCTTGAACTCCTTTATTGATGTGGGCTCTTCTCAGGGAAAGATGAACGCTTCCCACAAACGGCGCCAATTGTGGATGCAGTTATTATGCAACACAAATAAATATGAGAGAAAGATTATCAAGAAGAGGACAAGGAATACAAAATGCCAATCACACAACAAAGTACGTACGTGGTTCAGCCAAGATGTGCCTACGTCCATGGTGGTGCAGTCGATATTATTTCTATATACTCCGGAGAGTGATTACAGAGAATACCACTTGTCCTTTTGCCCCGGACCTAGGGTTTAATATATACATGTGCTTGTAGGTGAGTGGAGGTGATGGGTTCCTCCATGTTTTCCATTTCCCCCATAATTTCCCACCATGGGATCGTGGGGGAGACCAGATCAATTATAAGAAATGAGGGGCTTGGACTTTGGGACACCAGGACTGGGCTACTCGTCCATGCCCATAGTTCTAAATTCCGGGTATCCACACGGGGTATTACATACTTCCCCCCTAATAACAGAATTTTGTCCCAAAATTCAGAAAGTCTTACCTCATAAAAATGGTATTCTCTAGTACTCAAAACATAACTCGAAGTAAGGTTCGATCACTATATCCCCCCGCCTCACATTAAGTTTGTTTAACACTCTCGATACTTATCAGTTTTAGGGTCACACCTCAATAAAGTCACCTCACCTTGTGTTATTACTAAACAACATTCGAATTAGAATTATACATCATTGGCCGAATTATCTCAATATTATTGGGAGGTCCCACCTCCTTTGTATCAATTCTCGTGTTTATCTAAACATAAAACTCCCATCATGGGAGAAACCATAGAACATCTAACTACTCTTGTCCATTTTTCGAATCTCTGTTCCCGGTGGTGTAACTTTTCATAAAAGGAAAAAGCCACCTAAGACGGTTTGTGGGTATCCCATTATAGTCATCGGACTCTAACTTTTGACTGATCCAAAACTCTGATAATTCGCTTACCTCTAAACATCTAGAGGAAGGATAGTAAGGTTTATTCACACAAAATTTTAGTAAGCACCTTGTCCACTATAAATAGGTACGGGTGCTTTTACACAAATCGACCATTAGGTAATATCCTCTCCCCATTAACACATTATACTTCACTTACTAGCTATACCCGTTGTGGAAATGAAATGATTGCAATGAGTCCAAAATTACTTCCATATAACTCCACCAGTCGTCAATCACCTTGCGCCTACTCCTCGGGCTATATGTGATACCACCTGCTCAAAACAGAACGTTCTCCCTACTGCTTCCTGAAATTTCATATTGGATGTGGGGTTCAAGGATCTCATCCTAGTTAAGAACAATACCGGGTCACACTATTTAATAGCGTAACTCACTCAAAGGTATAACAATTAATTTGATTTTGGTCATCTTGTTCCACACATTTGAAGGAACTCGTGACTCATCTAGAGGTTGGCAACCCATCTAAGAAATTTACCAACTTGACTATTCCATTACTGGAATCGTCGACTTTATACAAAAATTTTTGGCAGATCATCTTACTCCAACCGATTTTTTTTATGAGTGGTGTACGTGGAGATTACTTACTATATCCCGCTCAACACCGACTTTAACTTATAATTCTTCCCACTAAGGGGTACTTAATAATCATCTTCTTCCCTTGGCAGATACAAAAGTTTTGACCCGTGCACTTTTAGCCACGACATGCACTTCTGGACTTTTTATACTTTATTGACATCATCACTCTATTTACGTGCAATTCATTTTTAACATTCGATTGGGTAGGACTCCGCTCCAAATTGTCCATAATAGTTAAATGTCTGTCTTCTAAAATGATACCCCCTTTTTAAATGATTTCCCACTTCCTTTCAACCAAGTTCGGACGTGCTACTCTGATCGTACATGAATATATAGATTGTCGTCCTTCTCACGACGCTTGATCCACTCTAAAACTTCCATTTTGTCATATTAGCCCCACAAGCATAAATTTCACCCATTTATTTCTATCTCCCTTCTTTCGAAGATTCTGACACCAGCAAACCAAGGTGTCCATACACCATATAAATCATGCAAACGGGTTTAAACATCATATACTCTCACACATAAGCCTAATTCTTTATTGCCCCTGAATTCGCAATGTTTCTATACCACTTGGGCATTCTCAATCACCCCAGAATTTGAAATTCTAAATCCTTCTTATCATTATTCCATTCTTCAACCCGCCGTAATAAAACAAAATTTTCAATATTTCCTCACCAAACAACTGGCTCTATTGGCTTTATATCGTAATTTAGCTTTCAACTTATAGTTATAACTACGTATTTATATAATGATTGAGGTACCGAACTCATGGACGATTGGCCAAACATCTCACTACTACTAATCATATGCTAAGTTTCATGTGTGGGATGTCTCACAAATAGAAATCCAAACAATTAACCCCCCAATACACTACTACCTAGCATTGTCAGTCATCGAAATCCGTTAGGCCCTCAATCCATAACATGTACCCCTATATTCCTGTCTCTTGACACAAAAGTTACACCTCCTTCTGCAATTACACTTAAACTAGGAACTTCCTCCAAAAGACACTATCACTTAACATTGGTGGTAGTCACATTCCATAAACATCGTGCACATATAATCAGGGCTCTCGAAATCCTACCCCCAAATATACAACTATGAGTATTAACTTCCACTTCTCTAAAGGGTGATATAACAATGCACTCCTCCTATTACCAGGTCTTGAACATTAAACATAATAACAAGATAAATCCTTCCACTGAACAATAAATCCAATACACTCCGATTTATATCAATAAAGTCCCTACACATACTGTTATGAAATATCTCGAGACCATTATAACCTTTCGAAGCTCTAATAAATAAATATATATATATAAACGCGAGCCCGACCCTCCCGCATGTGAGGTATCGCAAGAACAAAATATCCTACACTAAGGTAGTAACCCTGATAGACTTGCAATATCCGCATTCTATCGGTCTAATCATTACAATAAAACCATAATCAGGATAATATCATACTTATATAATACATCACTAAAACGAGTAATCTCAAAAAACATATATACCACTATCGATACACCCATTCATCCTCCGCGGATATGCTAAAGGTAACCACGCTATACCAGGAAAATATTCACATAATAATAATGTTGTTGACATAAGCACTAAACTCGTCTCAGATGTGAACCTAGCAATAATCAAAATGTAGTGAATCCCCTGAAGGCAAAACTCATGTTTTTACCTTGTCAATCGACTTGGCCTCTCAAATGATTATTGGACATAACACGCCTGTCCAAACCAAAAAGAAAATTTAAATTAACCATTGCCCTTTCTAGGCACCCTACGCTTGTCCCTTTTCTCACTTCGAGAAAATTTAACACATGGGGTTTTACTCTCCCCAAAATACCTCTACACACAATCCACTAATCTTCGGTCATACTGACCATGTTAGGGTTGTCCTTCTATTGGACTTTGGTAGTCTCAATTCTGATGGCTACCTGTGGTGTTCCTTTAGCTTTGATGGCCCTATGGAACATGCTACTGGCTTCAACATCCCTTACTGAATTCACCCTCTCTCGATAAAAATCAGGCTATCCAAATCATCTAAATGGGTCCCCTAATGGGTCTCTCCCTTGTGGTGCTTCACCAACACCGTTTCTCCCAATCTTACTCTATGACTAAATTCTTCGATTGTTGTATCTCCCCACACAAGGAAGTGTTTACCTCCATATTAACAAAACGCCACATTATTACCATCTGCATTGACCATCCAAGCAAAATTCCCAGAAGTGCTAGCAATTTTTTTCTCGTAAGTTAATTTTCCCCTTTAATGTCCTCTTCTCTATTGTACCTACTTCATCCGGTGCAAGGTTCGCTAATTAATTAAATTTATTTTCATAAAGTGACCTATGTTCGACCCTCTTGTGTTAGTCACATTTGCATCTTATCCTGAACATTTGATGAAGGAACTTCTGGTCAAACCATACCTATGCGCCTTCTCTTGATAAAACATTCGACTTCTAAGTGTGGTGGTTGCCTCTCACCATTGTAAACCTGCTCTTACAAGCCAAGAAAAAATTTACCCTAAACTTTTTTTTACTCCCGGTTAGCCACACTCCGACATATGCCAAAGCCTTTGGATATTTTACCTTCGTTGGCTAACACATGCTATTTACGCATTTCAAGAATTTCCACTACTGGTTCTCCTCAATGTTTCGTCTGACTCTCTCCCAATCCAACCTTGTTGGTTGAGTCCAATTTGACCCCACTTTCTGCTATAGCGGTACCTCGAAGTCATATGTTGTGCCCTCGTCGTCTTCACCATCCTGGCTTTCCGTGTCATAATAGGGGTGACCTCAACTATGGTCATTATTCTTGAATATACCCAATCACATCAGCTGCTTTGCCTCCTGCTGTCCGCCCAACTACCCTCGCCTGACATACTACAATGTTTGGCACGCGAACACCCCCGAATGTAATTAAAATTTACTATTAAATGGATTATAGCACGAGAATGAAATATCATCAAAGAAATCAACAATCATAAATATAGGCCTCTACATTAAAGAAAGCGACGCTGGAAGCATAATAAGCCGCATTGATCCTAAAGGACACTAGAACCTGATGCTCTGATACCACCTATGACACCCCGATTAATTAAATACGGGGTAACTACTCCTTTATTAGATAAATACAAAATATCAAGTTGGTTCACTATTAGCATCACTGTCAAAAATATTAAATTAATTACTAGACACCTAATTTTTAAATAGAGAGATGCCAAATTTTAATAATTAAATTAACAATTAACCAAATAATTAAATCATCATCCATCAATCGCATAATCAATATCATATGAGTAACCAACGAAATGAAATAACTGACTCTGAAGTAAACACTCTAATCATAATAATAATACCAGAATAGATAAAATCCCAATACAAAATTATGAATAAATAAACCAACATCTGAAATAATGAAAGTCTATAACTATAATCTCTAAATAAGAATGCCCAACATGCCCAAACTGATATGAATGACTCTGAAGGAACCAAGGATAAATGTGGAGGCATCTAATATCGAGATCCTATAGCTTCTACAACATCTACAACACGTCATCAGAATGAAACTTCTATGCTTGGCGTCCCTGTGGCTGGGGACCTAAAATGTTTTTACAAAAGAAAATAGATTTGGAGGAAAATGGGTCAGAGCCCAAGGTGAAAATAGTTTAAAAAATAGGAAGTGTTTAATTGCATTAAACAGTAAATATTATATACATGTTAGTCACCGACTCTCACATGAGTCTCTCACCCCTCAACTAATGTGCACGCCCAACGTATTCCGTTAACCCATCTTACTTATGCCACTGACTAACTAGTCTTCACTAACTCCTGCTTTCACATTCTAATATAGGATGCCTACTCGTGTTACCAAATAAGTCATATTTATAACCCATATTCATATTCATTAAATTAAATTACTTATCTCAAGTGTTAATTAAATTTTCATATTCTTAGCCCATTCAAATAACTTAGTTATCCACATCTACTAAGCAACAGTGAATCATTCACAAGTACATAAATAAATCACTCTATGTACATATATAGCACCCTAGGCTAAGCTGCGGTGCATGCATAATCTTCTATAAAATCCAAGTATATCATGTACGTAAGGATCACGCATTCCGAATCACTCATAAATCGTCTCAATACAAATCACACATATTGGAGGCTAACATAGTTCACATACCATGGGTCACGCACATACCTACGCTTCCATGGTCAGCTAACTTATCAACTCACCAATAAGTCATTCACAGTCCTATGTCCTTAAGGTACCAATCTAAATCCCCACGAAGGCACAGAAAGATAAGATGGTCCTTTTTCGAAAATCAACCTCTCGTGATAGCAAGTATGATAGGTATCTCATACATACAATAATCCAGATACTAAGTAATCACACAACTAGGTAATCATCACAATGATATAGGTATACACCAAACCTATACCTTAAGTCTCATACGTATCGTAGTGTCATCCCGAATATTCTATGTAATATGTTTAGCGCAAAAACTCTCGTCGTATAAGTTCGAATACTTTAACATACCTCATAAGGTTACTAAGTATCCCACCAGTCGCTAAGGTTATCTGAGTGATTCCATGTCCCTCTTCTACTGGTCCTAACATTAAATTAACATTCGTCCAATTTAAATCCAAATTTAATTAAACTTATAACCGTACCTCACTCAGTAAACACTCAAAACTATTCCATCCAATCCCATATTATAAAACATAATCCGGGAATTAACTACAATCCTAACGACCTCAACCAAGTCCCCCAATATTCTATTAAATCCCCTAACAGTTCTTACAAGTTTGGGATTCTTCCGAACCTTAACGGGAAATAATCTACAAAAATTCGGAGGAGTTGATCGATCAATGAAAAGGGTCGATCGATCGATCCAGTCGATCGATCGACATTCATGGGTCGATCGATCAATCATACAGGTATTTCAAATCTGCATAATTTTGCCTACGGGTTTCATCAAACTTAACCCTCAAATCCTCTACTATAATGTCCCAAACTCCCAAATATCTATGCCTAACATCATACCAACATAAATACATAATTTTCAACGTTTTCGAATCATAAAATCAAAATGGCAAATCAATTTCTTGGATCAATTCACATAATTTTCATAATAACCCAAGTTCTCCTATTTTCTTCAAGAACAGTTTATAATTCATTACAAATTTCATAATTCTCTATACATGGATCATAATTTCGTGGATGCAATATTTCTATAAGTTAAGTTTCATGTAAAACCTACCCAGATTACGATTTTAATTCTTCAAATCCATTCAATCACCGTTACTCAAGGTTATTCTCCAATTGTAACCTAACATGGATGATATATGCACTGAATTATTGCAAGTTAAATCACTTGACTGGTAATGAAGATTCTGATCCTTTTAAATAGATGGTATGGGAATGATTCTCTTTTTCCGCTCTATCTGGTTGCGGTGACGGTGGTGCAAAAGTCTCTAAATGGTGGTTTCTCATTTGGGAACTTCCTTCTCTTCCTCTCTAACCGTCATTGGTGATTTTTGGTTGTGATGACCCTAAGGGTCCTAAGTTTTCCCTAATAAATCAGTCTAAAATTCGTGGGTTTCTCTTCCCCAAAAAGTCAAACTGACTAAAATACCCTCCCGGGTTATCGATTAGGCCTAAAATGCCCCGAGACCCAAATTAAACCCCCAGCTAGTGTTTTATGACTATCTCGACCCTTCCGTACACGTTGTAACACTTAAAATGATCATACATATGACATAAAAGTAAATTACTTTTAAATCCATTAAATTGGGTCCTGACACGACTTACACGCGCGTCCCAACTTAATTACCAAAACTACTGTATTTTCAACTCACAACAATTTTTATAAATTAAATAATCATATATTTCCATAATCACTCAGTAAAAATCAAAAAAATTATCATAATCGCATACTAACTCTCGTCTCGCTAGCATTTTAATCCAGATTGATTTTTAATTAATTATCCCAAATTAATTTAATTGATCCCATAATTAATATCAATTTTATTTAACCTCATAATTAAAAGCCATAAAAATATGGGGTATTACAAAAACCCCAAACCACAAACAGAAGATAGGACATGAGGAAAACTCCCTTTTAGGAAGAACCTATATTTAAGTATTGTTTACAACTAGGTACCACAAATAGATAGACTTACAAAACTTAAAAATCCATTAAGCAATGCAGTAATGTCTTCAATCCTAATAGTCAACAACAAGTAATATAGAGCTAATAACGCCCCAAAGAAAGTTGCACTTGCCTAGGTGTCCATCGATTAACCTATGGAAACTGAATTCCTATCTTTACTCGTGAAGAATTAACTTCACAAGGTTATCAACGTGGATTTTGTTCTTTATGGTTTGGAAAAGTGATTTTAAATCTTCCAAGGGGTTTAGATTGCAAGAAAAAAGAGTTTCATCACTAAAAGATGTCTAAAAAGCTTGGTTTAAAATGTGGATCCTCCTCTTTTTTTAAAGGGAGAAAAATCTTATCACACTTTGTTTTTGGTATGAATGTACAAGATAGTAAGAGAGCAATGAAACTAAAGTTAAGGAAAAAAAAATAGAACTTTATTCATTAATATTTCATTACATATATTGTACTACCACCACAAGGGTGAATCATTCGTGTTACATTTTATTTCAAAAACTAATAAATGATGTAGGTCATCGAGAAATGCCATTTCGTGCCCCCATATTTCTTAATCTCCATCCATATATTTATATATGCCTACATATGATCCATGTGTATCCCAATAAGGGAGGGGTATAGCTTCCTTGTCTTGGAATATCTGGACGAAAAAATAATTAACACGACTATGCTAAGTAGATTTTAACTACTTCTATAATAGTTATATGTATATAAAAGTTTTATTGTGTATGGAATTAATTGTTTTCTAAATTAATCATAAACAACAATATTCATAAGGAAGATCAAGGATTGTTAAACCGATAATTCCAAACTTACCAGAAATAATTAAAAATTACCACTATAACCAAATAATAATATCAACCCAAAACCTCTAGGGAAAAATAAATAGCTAGGCACACTAATTAGAGGGCCAACTCATATGTATCTAGTGACAAATTCATGCTCCCAAACATTTGAGACCTTATGCAAAGTAGAAAAATTCCTTTGGATAAGACGACAGTATACTCCCTAATTTATATTGATGCTTATAACAAAGACATTTAGTACATAGGTGCACGGGTGAACTGATTCAATCATTGCAATAAACTCATGAATATAGTTATTAGATAAGAGGGATTTAAACTGATCCAAATGACCCATATTCATATATCAATGATATTTAGAATGGAAGCATCATAACATGCACCGAACTAAGAATAATTTATGGATATTATATTGTGATATCTATAGCAATTATATCAAACACATTGAAATTACAATCGAAAAGGAAAAACCTACTTATTAGGCGGGAAGAACGTGGTTAAAATTGATTGACGTTAGGATCGAGAGGGTCAGGTTCTTGAATATCTGTCAATAAACATAGTTGTAAGTATATATTATTGGTAATAGGACTAAATTACCAAAATAAATGAAACAATTGTATCTTTCAAAGCTTAGGGGCTAATTTGCAATTATTTTTAAGAGTTTAAAATATAAGGCTTAAGGTCCATTTGAAAATAGGTGTAGAATACTTTTTGCCTCAAAAATTATCAAAGTGTTTGTAAAAAAAGTTAGGGTAAAAACTTCATAACTTAAAAAAACAGGAGGCATCACATTGTAATTTGGACTAGGGTTGACAAAAAAATTTCTTCCCTTATACCATTTTCACTAGAAAAAATTAATAAAAATATATGAAAAAAAATTGAAATTTCATATTGATCATACACATGGTCAATGTTTTTGGTTGAAAAATTCATCTACAACCTCTCTATGGTTGACCGAGGTTATAATAAAACATTGATCTTGAATAAATTTTTATTTTCTAAGCCATTTGAGAAGAATTCTGAACCAACCCAACCTAATTTTTTCATACGAAATTCAAATATTTAGGTTTTATTGATTAATTTTCAATATTTATAGAGCTTCAACTATAGTGTATTTTTCTGAAAATTTGACTAAACATTCATGGATTTATAAAATTTGGCAATGGCTTTTAAGATTATGTCTAGGTTTCTACTATCCAAATAAAGAGTTTGTCTTTGGTCTGAAGGATTGAGGTGTGACACCCGCCTATTTTAATACCGGGTGGACAATCCTCTACTAAGATAAAACCGAAATCCAATATGGTTATATTCTCAGCATCACTGTCACAAAAAGTAATATGAAAATAAATGACATAAAACCATATAAGTAAATGAACATAATAAATCAAAATGCATAAATAAATAAATAAATGTCAACTGAATAACCATCATTCACTAGTAGGAATCATCCAACTAAAATAAAATTGATAAATAATAAAATTTCTAACATAAAGTAAAGTACTTTCTAAGTATGGGCCACACGCCTAAAAGGAAACACTGGAATGAACTATCTTGATAGAAAGATCTGAAGCGACTATGTCAACCCTGTTGCCTCCACGACTTCTACGATAACAAGAAAATTTTGAAAATATTTTTGAAGTAATTAAATGTTTTAAATAGATAAAACAATTAGAATATTACTTTCATAATTAATTAATTGATCGCACTCAAATGAAATTAAAGGTCACCTCTCATCTACAGTGTGCATCTAACGCATTCATTTTATTATCCTAATTACACTATGTAGTATAACTAGGACAATAACCACTATACAACCCCAAACCCATTAACAGTCACCCTTAGCTACCCTTAGCTAAGTATATACCACTATGTATATTTTCATGAATAATATCATAGCAACACATGTTCTACAAATAAGTGTTCACATAATATAATACTTTAACTACACACATGCTATAAATAGATATACACTCTATATTCTATGAACATACATATGCATAGCTCTCTATATGAGTATAACCGTAACTGTAGAGCATGGACCTCACGGATACATCTCTCTTATGTTATCAGGATCCTGGTATCATGGAGCACACTAATCCACCGGTTCCGAATCTCCCCACTGCACTCAAACGTAAACACGTACAATGAAGGCAATCATAATCATATGTCCATGGGTTGCGACCATACAATATAACACCCAACTCGTCTCCAAACAAAAATTTATCCTCACATATAGATAGTGGTCTTGAGACAGTGCTACGGCCTGGGGAATTAATCTAACACCTGCTAGTCAATGCCAGGGTGGACTGCCCATTATGCGCAACCTCCTAACGATAGAGGTACCGATTAACAATGTTTAATATATATAAGTCACTTTAATATGCATATATATACGATGCTGACCTCGTACGAAATTCCTACAGTGTACTAGTCTCCCGTCCGACACGACATCACGATTATACATATAGGTATTCATTCACCTGAGTTCCCGGTTCTCCTCACTTGAACCTATTTATTTGTTCGCCTATCACACATACCAAACCCTAAAAATAATACCCATGTAGTCCCACTCTACCCTAAAAGCCCTAACGGTCATTCCCCAATCTCTAACGAGTCAAAACAACACACAAACAAAGTATGGGCTAGCCAAAAAAACTGAACTTGTAGATTGAACCAGTTCAGTTAATTGAACCGATTCGCTCCTCTAGTGAATTGATTTATTTTTCTGGGCATATAGTTATCTTCTTTCTTGAGTTTTCTCCTCCAACACATTAAAATTGGGGTCCTAATCCACCCTAAACATGAAATTAACACCCAACATTAATATACTAACATCCCAGAAGTAGTAAAACATGGAATTAATCTGGAATCCATCATCGAAACCCTATGATTCCCAATCAAACTTCAATTTTATCAAACCTAGAATTTACCCAATTTGAATTTTCATTATTTCAAACATCCTATCAATGCTATACATGATCATCCTTCTAAACCCAAATTTAATTAGAAAATTTCACAAAATAATCATTAATTAATTATCAATTCCAATCAACTTTTAATAATGACCTATAACTCTTACTTAATTTCTCAAAGATTCAAACTTTAAACCTATAAATAATAGATTTTAATCCCAATTATGTATGAAGGTAACTAACTACATCAACATTAAATATAAATCAAGTAACCCTTGCCTTTGATGATTTATATCCAAACTCTCAACTGTTGCGATGGATTGAATCTGTAGAAGGCCTATTCTCTTCTCTTCTCCAAGTCCATCTCGACCTTTTCTTCTTTTTCTCTTATGTTAATCTCTCTATCAAAATCAATTATGTAGGAGGATAAAGGTGGGTCGCCATCCACTTCCACTATCCTTAAATACATCATAATCCCTTTTTTCCATTAAACCCTTGGTGTAAAAAGAACACCCTACCCTTATACGGGCCCTGCTATGTCTAAAAAGAATTCGAAACCCATTTATAACACCCGAGTACCTATTCTGGACTATTTGGTGCATTCTGGATCACTGGTGCACTCAAAAAGGCCATCTGAGTCATTCAACTACAGGTACACCTACATATCGTTAAGCGGGGCCAACACATTTGTACCATCTGTGTCGCCCTTAAAATATACCCATCCGTCGATGTAACACTCTATCGACATAATATAATAAATAGTTGTTTTCACTCATATGTGACCTATAATAAATCACATATCTATTTACTTATCACATGCAAGTAAATAATAATAATAATAATAATAATAATAATAATAATAATAATAATAATAATAATAATAATAATAATAATAATAATAATAATAATAATAATAATAATAATAATAATAATGATGATGATGATAATAATAATAATTAATATTAATCTTTCAGCTCGCTAAATAGTATTTATGGAACCCTAATTTAATTTTCCCAATTAAATTAATAATTATATGTAAATTAAAATTAAATAAACATCTCCACCCAATAAAGGAATTTAATCCTGAAAATTTGATCGTACTTGCCACAAAGAGCTTGGAATACTTTCTTCACAAGTCATCCTCATGCTCCCATGATGACTCGACAACATTATGGTGTCCCCACTGTACATGCACTAACAGTACCACCTTTTAGTGAATCTTTCTCTCTCTATATCCCAAAATGTCAATAGGTATCTCCTCATAGGATAAATCAAATTGTAGGTCAGCCTCTTCCAACAGTACATGCTAATAAACCATAACATCCATAAATACCTCGTAAACGATGACACATGAAACACATAATGAATCTGATGCAGATGCTCTGTTAAGGTGGGACTATACACAATAGGCCCCACCCTCTCAATAATGGGAAAAGTCCCCACATACCTAGGTGCCAACTTCCCCTTCTTCCAAAATCGCATCACTCTTTTCATGGGAGATTTCTGCACCAACACCTGATCACCCACACTAAACTCCAAAAAATTCATGTTTGCATTGGCGTAACTCTTCTTCCTCTCCTGATCAACTCGAATATGAGTCCTGATCAACTCAATCTTTGTTAACATATCTTGAATCAAGTTTTTCCTGATAAGCTTGTTGTTCCCGGTCATTAACCAATAAGAGGGTGAATAATAAGGTCTTTCATACAGAGCCTCAAATAGTTCCATGATAATAGTAAACTAATATGAGTTGTTAAATGCGAACTCTACCAATAATACATATGTTTTAAGATACCTTTAAAGTCCAAAATATATACCTAAGCATATCCTTTAACATTTGGTTCACCCTTTATATCTCCCCATCGATATGAGGGTAATATGTAGTGCTCAAACACAACTCTGTCCCCCTTAAAACTCTTCCAAAAGTGGGATAAAAATATCTTTGACCAATTTGAAATAATATTGAGAGGCACCCGTGCAATCTTAGTATCTCTATTATAAAAAACTGTACATACTGCTCTGTCGTATAATCTACCCGAATTGACAAAAGAAGATCTACCTTGGTTAACCGATCGATAATGATCATGATGGAATCAATATGCCTCTACGATGTTGATTATCCCGTGATGAAGTCTATGGATATACTCTCCCACTTCCATACCAAATTTTCTAATGGCTAAAGAATTATGACTTGTCTCTGATGATAAACCTTCACCATCTGACAAGTGGTGCACCTAGGGATAATCTATGATATGTTCCACTTTATATTGTCCCACCAATAATCCATCCTCATATCTTGGTACATCTTATCCTTATTGGGATTCACTGAGAATTATGAGCCATGTGCCTCATCCATAATTACATGACGTACATCCTCGTTGTCTAAGATAATTAACCTCCAATTAAAGCATAAGCCACCTTTACAACTGACTAAGAAAGACTCCACTCCACCACTAATAAATATTGAAACCTATCCTGATAAGAAAGATCTCATGCATGTGCCTACACACACCTTAAAAATTATCTCGGTTATGGGGGTTATCACATCTATGTAGGCCTTGACAACCTTGTCCTCCAAATGAAGCTTAGCCCACAGCGCCTTCCACACTGCGGCCAACTGCCCTTTCGGCATATGGCTCAATGCATATGCCACTACTTTAGCATTTACCAAATCGTACTTGATGTTTAACTTATAATCCTTCAGGAACTCAAGCACTTATGCTCCCTCATATTCAGGTTCTTTCACATGAAATAATATTGTAGTCACTTATGATCCGTGCACAACTGGAACTTCTACCACAGTAGATAATGATTCAAATCCTTAATGAAAAAATGACAACCACTAACTCTAAATCATGCTTGGGATAGTTCTTTTCACCTGGCTTAATCTTTCCAGATGAATAAGCTGTATCATTCTCTTCCTAATGTAGAACTCCCCTAAGTTCCTGTAAAAAAAGGATCGGTAAAATAATGTACTCCACTCCTCCCCTAGGCAATGCGAACACTGGTGCTAAAGTCAATTTGTCCTTTATCTCATCAAAAGCTAACTGACACTAATTATCCCAAATAAAAGGTACTCCTTCAAAAGTAAAATTCATTCGTGGACTCACAATGTTCACAAATCATTTAACAAATCGATGGTAGTAACATGTTAACCCCATAAAACTCCCAACCTCTGTCGATGTCATGGGTTGGCGCCACTCCCTCACTAGTGAAACTTTAAATGGATCCATAAAAATCCTTCTGTTAGAGACTATGTGACCAATCCATAATGAAAATCCACACTTCTCAAACTTGGCATATAACTAGTGGTCCCACAATGTCAGAAAAACCACACGGAAATGTTTTGCGTACTTATCCTCTATCCGATAATAAACCAAGATGCTATCTATGAACATAATGAAAAACTGATCCAAAAAATCCCAAAATAACATGTTCACTAGATCCGTGAAAACTTTCGCTACATTGGTTAGCCAAAATGCCATTTCAAGGACTCATAAGACCCTATCTCGTTAAAAATGCGGTCTTAGGGACATCTTGCTCCCTAATACATAACTGATGTTACCCTTATCCCGAATCATTCTTAGAGAAGTAGGTTTCTTCTCTCAACTAATTAAAAAAGTCATCAATATATCAAAATATATAATTTTTTGAATATTGACCTTGTTCGACTCCCGGTAGTCGATACACAATCTCAATAACCCATCCTTATTCTTCATAAACAGAACTGGGGCACCCCAAAGTGATGTAATCCTATGGAAAAAAAACCCTTCCCTAAAAGATGCTAAATCTGATCGCCGTACAATATGGCGCAGGTGTTATTGGCCTAGTCCTCGGCATAAATTCGATCAAAAACTCAATCTCTCGACTCGACAGTAACCCCGATATCTCCTGAAACACATAAGCATATTTCCTAACCATAGGGATCGAATCTAACGTGATGAATATACCCTCCTAAGTATCCTCCTTGAGATAATATAAATTCATGCTAGACCCTCCCTCTAGACAATGCATCGCTACAAGAAACATGTCTTGCCTTAGAAAAGTAAACATGATAGTCCTAATACAACAGTCCACCATCATTTTGCACATTTATAATAAATCCATAACTACAATAACATCATAATCATAAATCTCCAAAATGAAATAAATCGCTACTAAGCATAACCTCCCAATGTTCACACCCACTCCCCTGAGGGTGGGACGAATGAGAGCCCCATAACCTAACGATGAATTTTTGGTCATAATAAAATCTAATGTTGTTTCCACTAAACACATTTGACAATGCTAATAAAATAGCGTGATCCTCTCATGTCAAACAATATCGTCCTATGTGCCCATGGGTAGAAAACATACCCTCAACTATTGGAGGTGCTGGTAGAAAAATTGGCCAGCGAATATTATAGAGATGACCAATCTGCAACTACCCCTATAGTGGCAGCAATATTGGAACAATCGGTGGGGTTGGAAGCTGCTATAATAGCTACCTGACTGGTCATCCTTCTAATGATCCCTATCCTTAATTGAGCATACACATCGCATGTGGACTTTCTCCCCATATACAAAACATATCCCCATAAAGTATGCCGACATCTATCCCTACTAGCCCTAGCAAGGCTTCCCCTATCTCTGGCCCTATTGGACCAAATAACCTCAGTCGTACTGACCTTCAATATGGTTCCCTAGACCTACAGGACCTGAGGGTTATGCTACTGGCCCTGATGGTTCAGCCTAAAATTTCCATTACCAAACTTGAATCTCGTAGCTGAGTCCATTTACTGGAAACCCCTATTCTATTATTCACTCTGCTGTTATGGCACCCCACTAGTACTATTTCACCCACTCTTTTCCTTCTATTTTGATATCCTCATCTCTCATCTCAAAAGGAAGCCATGCTCTCGATATTGGAGCAATACGATGTTAACAACCTCAGTGTAAGTTTTCAATATCGGGGTCCCCAATAAGTGATGGAGAATTCTCCAAGTAAGGCCATTCATAAACTTTAGAACCATCTTCTCCCACTGTTTACCTCATTTGGCACAAAGATTTCCAGGTTGGTGAAATACTCCTCGTACTCAAACAAAGTCTAAACATCGTATAAGAGATCTAGAAATATCATCCTTACCCCTCTCTAAACAGTCGAAAGAAAGAACTTGTAGTCAAATTGCACCCATAATTCCTGTATAGTCATTGTATCCCTTTTCTCTAGCATGGTAACTGACTCCTACCACTAAAGAGTTGCCTCAACTAGATTTTTTTTAAATGCCTCAACTAGATTGAACATAGCTACTACCTTCTTTTAAGCGTCACATAACTCAACCATATTCCTCTGGACATATTTTTTTCCATTTGTTAGTTGCGATAACATCTCCACTCTACTGAAACTCTAGTGGATGTCCCGTCTGAAAGGCTTCCTGGACTCGCTCCCATGTTGATGGCACTAGGTGAGTCTGAAATGGTTTTGCCACTGGAGCCTATTTATGTGCTTAGAAAAAAATATTGCGCTAGGGTGGTCAGAGTTGCATTAACTGCATAGGCTACTATAGCAGCGACCAATGATGTAGTCATAAACGCCTCAGTGGTATGTGGCTCTGGCTCAGCCTCCCATTTTCCAACCCTACTCGTTGCACCTGTTGGTCTAACTCTTAGGGTGTAATACCCCGCCATAAAAAATAAATAAGTATTTAAAGATAATTGAAGTATGTTATTCAAAGGAAAATTTGAGGGATAAATATATAAGGGAATTACGCCAATTGACACGAAAAGTGATATATTACGAAAAGTAACTAAGAAAAAATAAATCCCCACATTGCATAGTTCGTATGGATGCGTGTTTAAGCTCTAATAGCCATAATAAGTATGTTGGTTAAGTTTGACACGAAAATGACAAGGAATGATTGTGACACGGTCATGGTTAATACCTAAAACTATGTATGAATGATGATTATAATTTTCGGAATTCAAAGGGAATTAAGATACGTGAGTTTTATTATGATATCCGGTATATATCATGCTTTTTATATTTTTGTGATAGATGAAAACATACCATATGCAAATAATTAGCTCGTGGGGAATCTATTGGAGGGGTTTGTGTTTTCAAATGGATTATGGTACCGGTTATTGCTCCCCTCACTGATGTAGTAAATGGTGTGGAGCTCAATGTTTTAATCATATGTTCTATTAGTCATCCTTTCACCACGTGGAGATGTGGATGATTTGATCCATCAGATTTTTGGTACATGACTACATGACGGTGTGATTGTGTACCAATCATCCTTTCATTTCGTTTGTGCATGTCTTAAATCTATTTGGTACAATATGCCTACAGATTTACCGATAGAATAACGAGAATGTAATCGAAGGTATATGTACATTTGAGTCTAGTGATGGACATTTTATATGAAGACATTTTATCACCTTACTATATTTATCATGTATTGTGCATATCTTGTTTTTTCGATGACACGAGTGAGAATTATAATGGGTTGTACCCTTGGTTTATAGATGGGTATACCCTATATTGTAGTTATAATAGAGTTTGTTATATCTTACTTGACAGTCTTACAATTAGGACTTATATGTTGTAGTTGAATTTTGGTATG
The DNA here is from genome assembly GCA_949130495.1 of Sambucus nigra. Classification (NCBI taxonomy): domain Eukaryota; kingdom Viridiplantae; phylum Streptophyta; class Magnoliopsida; order Dipsacales; family Adoxaceae; genus Sambucus; species Sambucus nigra. The sequence goes on along the minus strand of OX422207.1, from coordinate 340,851,986 downwards.
GGACACTTGTAGAAGATTATTTCAGTTATGAACATATTTGAGGTATCATTTTCATTTGAGTGTCATCGGGTTGGAATGATTCTATAAATGATTCATCTATTATTACTTCCTTGATATAGTAAGTTATTTCATAAAACTTTCGGGATCTTGACCCTTTTTTATATAAATATATGTTCCAGGTGCTCTTAAGAAGGAGTTGTACAGTAGAGTAGTCGAACTTGCCATCTTCAGTTCCAGTCTTTCCATTCTTAGTTTATGTTTCTATTTCCTTTTGTTATTCAAGTTTAGAATAGAGTATCTAGTATATTCATATATTTTTTGTGGAGGTGCAGTGGTTCCATAGCTTATTTATATTTTGTTTTGACTCTTTAACTTATTTCCATTTTTTTCAGATGTTTTAGGACTTTGGTCTATTTAGGAAATGACTCTTATTTATTTAAGTTATTATATCATTTACTATATTATATGGATGGATTACATTATGATTTAATTATTTATTTGTTTGATGATATAAATTAATTGACATTTCCCCATGTTCGCCGTATCGGGTTGGCCACCTGGCACATGGAAAATAGGGGTATTCATGTCATAGATGTAAAGTTCACATTTTGAGATTAGTTTTAGTTTAAGGTGTATCCCATGAATGTAAATTTGATATTTTGTGAAGAAGGGGAAGTTGGCACCCCGATACGTTAGGCCATTCATGAATAACGATCGAGTATGACCAATTGTGTATTGTCTAGCCTTATTGGATCACCTACATCAGGTTCATGAGGTTATTCATGTCTATATTCTATATATATTACTTAAACACAACGTAACATACTAGTACATTGATCATAGTCAGATATAATATCGGCAAAATGTGAAATACGAGGAGAAACCATTTACTATTGTAGATCGTACAGAGCATATTTTTCCCTCCAAGTTTATTCTATTTGTAAATGTTCAGTGGGGGCACTAGAATGAGACAAGGTCTACATAGGAGATGGATAGTGACATGATATAATGAGAGAAATATTCAAAACTTTTCAATCTAGGTACCTATCTAATTCAAAGAATAGAATTCCTTTATTAATGGGGACAATGTAACACCTCAAATTCTTATTTAGTAATAATTATGAATTAATAATAATATGTGAATTAAAATTTCTTATGTGAGATTTTATTGATAGGTGGAAATTTTGGTTTAAATACATCTTTGGTAGCATTTCAGGCTCATATCGGGGTCCATAATTATGCTATTTATGTACCTACAAGATTTAGGGGTACGAAAGTGGAATTAACCATCATTAGTCATTTAATTTAAACTTAGAACACAAACCCTAGTAGCTGAGCAGATTTGGGATTGTTAAGAAAGGCTTTCAAGAAGAATTAAGGTGAAGAACAACAGAGGTTCATGCTAAGAACTTCAACTCCATTCACATACAACATCAGAATTTAATATATAATTTATTTATGTTTTGATTGTCTTTCTAAATCAAATTTTGATTATACACATTATAGGTTTGAATATTATACATTATTTGGTTGTACTTTGGTCGTTATAAGGATTTTATGACAAAAATATAATATGATGCATTAATGGGTTATATATTGGTCATTATGATGCTTATATGTGCACAACCTTTTTTTTTGGGTGAGGGGGTCGGGGGGGAGGAAAAAATACCCAAGTTTGTTAAGATGTAGGCTTACAAAAAAAAATGGATGACTATATAATGAGTCACATTTAAAAATAAAAAGACAAATAAATAAATAATAAGCCTAAGCTAAAATGAGTGACTTTACAAATAGCCACCTTTACAAGAATTTGAGCAAAAGAAAGAAAGAAAAAACAAAAAGTGGGATATATAATATTCTTGACTCTAATAGACTGAAGGACATGAAAATCCAACCTGAAGTGACCTAATGAAGACATAGGAAGTTCCATCACTTGATTAAAAGTCCTGAAAATAAGGATTTTAGTCCTATGATCAGAAGGACTGTCATCTAAAAAGTTTGATTCTCTCCAATAATGGATGTAGGAGATTAAAACTTGAGCTCTCATATCTTTAATAAGATTAAAATTATCAATTCAAAACCAAGGAGGTTTCTTAATCTTTCCTTTTACAACATTAATTATAAATCTAGTGTCTAATCCCACCGTCACATTAGAGAGATTTAGGGAAGCACACAATCTCAAACCCCTTAAAATTGCCATACACTCCACCTTATTATTAGTAGTTATCCCTTCAAAAGCTTAAAAAGATTTAATTAGACAAACTCTATGATCTCTTATGATACCATCATATATTGCCAACCCTGGATTACCCATATCATCCTCATTAATGTTTAATTTAATAAATCCTTGTAATTGTTTAATCCCTTTAACCAAGTGGAAGACCTTATGATCCCCTTTAGAAATTTTCAAATCGAACATAAGTATTAAATATTCATAGAGATTGCATTTATATTTAAGGGATTATAGGAACTGGAACTTTCTTTAATGAGACTAATCACAAGACTTATGATGTGCTTACTGTCCGTAGTGTTACCTTCATAACAACATTGATTCCTACTATGACAAATTTCCCATAAAACAACCCCAGGGATGATGGAGAATAATAATTGAAGGTAGTCTTGTTAAGGCTTTTGCAACCCCGAAGATGTGAGAATTGAATTGATTGAGATGCAAGAGATCATTACTCCAATAAGTCTTGCAAAAAACTACATACTTTTGCAGCAATAGGACAATGTATGAACATGTGATTTTAATCATTTTCAAATTTATCGTAACACCTGCATTTAGAAGCCAGTAATATCCCCATATTTTGGATATTCTTATCAATAGGGAAAATATTATGATAGAGTTTCCAAAGAAATATGGATATTTTAGGTGGATACAGTTAATTCCAATTGTACCTGCATAGAACAAATGAATCATTAGAGGATATTATTGCCTACCAGGCAATTTTTAAGGAGAATTGACCTTCATTAGTAAGTAACCAGTAAAAATTTCCATCAAACTCAGTCATAAGCTTATGGGTATCTTCTTTGATCATTAACACACTTTTGTAAGTAATTGTGCCAGTATTAGATGAGTTGTCCATGTATCTGTTCCATAAATAGTTGGCCTATAGAATATTTTGAGTTTTGAGGTTCCACTAAAGCTTCATATTAGAGGAATAAGTATTTGAATCCAAGACTCCCTCTTCTACATGAAATCATAGTTTATCCCATTTCAACAAGTGGTGTTTCATCCCAAAGTTAGGAGATGATACTCATAGAAAATTAATGAACACTGTTTGAATCTGATTAAGAGTTCTATGTTGAGGATTTACGATAAAAAGATAATGGACGGGTATTTAGAATAAATTGAATAAGAGTTTTTCTACCAGAAAAATGTAGGAATTTTGATTTCTAAGATGCTACATTATGTTTAATTTTGAGAACCAAATCTTCAAAATAAATATGCCTTCTTCTGCCATAAAAAAAGGGACATCCTAAGTATTTCAGGGGTATGTTTTTCTGTTTGATGGTTTAAAATTAGCTTTTAGTCTTCTTCATCCTAATGATTTATGAACTATGAAGCTACTCTTCTTATACTTGATAACTTGGCCTAATGGTTTTCCAAAATTCTTCAAAAAGCATAAAAGGTTTCTTAAGATTCTGGTTCCTCCATCACATAAGATTATAGTATTATCTACAAAGATTATATTGCTTATCAGTGGACTTCCTCAAGGATGGGAGAAAATATTTATCGATCCTTTAACTATAAGATTATGAATGCCTCTATTCAACACTTTTGCAACTATAACAAAGAGGCTAAGGGATAGGGGGTCCTCTTGTTTAAAGCCTTTAATGTATTTGAAAAAGGCTGCATTTTGGCCATTGATAATGATGGAAAACCAATTTTTAGGGATACATCTCCATATTCTATCAATATACACTTTAGAGAAAACATATTTCCTTAGATTTTTTATTATAAATATCCACGCCACCTTATCATATGCCATGGATGTGTCTAATTTGATTACAATATTAAAGCCATAAGTTTTCCTCCCTACTAATGCCATCATCTCTGGACTAAGAAGGATATTATCAGTGACGAGTCTACCTTTGATGAATCATGCTTGAAATTTTATCAATAATGAGAGTAAAAATATAGGAAAGATTAGAAGAAAGGATTTTGTGGTAATTTTGAAGAAAAAATTACATAGGCTTATTGGTTTGAAATCAGAACATTTGACAGCATTCTTGGTCCTTGGGATCAAAATGATGTTAGTGCTAGTCCAACTTTGGGGGAATTCACCACCATAGAAGAATTATGCAATAGCTTTCAAGGTATATACCTGGATAATATCTTTTTTTTTAAATAGACTCCATGAAAACAATTTGGACTAGCATTACTTTTAGTATTAAGATTGTGAATGGCTTTCCATAATTCATCTTTCATTAGAAAATTGTTAAGGATTTGGGACTGGCAATCAGTGACCCCCTTGTCAATAACATCATGGATCTTATCTTTACCCATTATATAGTCTTCGTTGGATAAGTTTAGAAAGTGTCGAATAAATTCCTCTTTAATTCACTTAAGAGCTTCAATACAATCCTCGTACTCTTTTATTATTTGATGGATTATAAGTTGCATCCTCTAAGATTTCACAGGACCATGATAGAATTTAGTGTTCGAGTTCCCATCTTTAAGCCATTTCACTTTCATTTTCTATTGTCAATAGGATTCCTCATTTTTTTAATAGAATTAAGAAATTAAGCTTTTGATAAAGACAATTCATCTCTGTTCTGCAATGAAGGATTGTACTCAATGAATTTCACAAGCGAAGACTTCATCCTCAAACATAACAATCTGAGATCTAATATCTTTGTATGTATCTTTGTTCCATCTAACAAGGGCTTCATTCAGTCTATGAATTTTTGAAGAAAATTCTAAGAATGGATTACCTTCCACATGTTGGATCCAAGAATTTAAAACAATAACTTTGATATTAGGATGAGAGCACCACGTATTCTACAACTTAAAAGGTTTGGGAATGGAGTCAAATTTAGATTTAGGGCTTGTTTGGTTCTCCGTTCTGAAAACTCGATTTTAACCCTGTTTTTAAATACGGTTTTACAATTCAGTTTTTTGTGTTTATAATTATTGGTGTGCGTTTTGTAAACTTGTTTTTAATTACAGTTTTTTGAAAATTTAACAAAATTGGCAAACATGTGTATTTATATTATACATATATGTGTATATATATAAACACATACATTCAACTTTCATACATACATGATACATGAATGTATTCATATATACATATACATACATACATCATAAATTATATACATGTACATTTAATATCATGTATTTTTATATATATTTAATAAGGTATGTTGGACAGTTTAACTATACACACACATGCACACACACACACATATAACACACACGCACACACACACACATAGTGTGTGTGTGTGCGTATGTGTTATGTGTGTGTGTGTGTGTGTATGTGTGCGTGTGTGTTATGTGTGTGTGTGTGTGTGTGTGTGTCTCTCTATATAATGATATTGCATGTATACTTCACAATAAAATTATATACATATATGAATTGATAATATTTTTTTAATACATATGTAATATATATATATATATATATATATATATATATATATATATATATATATATTATATTATTCAATACATTAATATTACATGTATAAAACTATATATAAGTATCATATATCTATTCATATTATTATTTAACATATGGATCTTAGTAAATTATATATAAATATACGTAATTTTATGGACGTGTACATATATATTTTTTATTTATAAGAATTGCACATATATTAATGTATTATGTATGTATATTATATATTAAGGTATAAATTAATTAAAATATTAAGAATGAATAATTATGAGTTGAAAAATAAAAAACAGGGGTTATAAAACAACCTTTTGTTGGTTTCTGAAAAACTTGATTATAACACAAATATTGTAATTCAGTATTTAAAAACAGATTGTCAAACACAAATTTTTACCAGAATTGTATTTAAACACAGAAAACAGAATTATAGTTGCAAACCAAACATGCTCAATTTAAAAAAAAGGAAGGGTGAGTTATCTGAACAATTCTTGTTAAGGTGGGTGATATTAAAGTTAGGTAATCAAGATTATCAATAAGAAGACACCAACCATCTATCCCATCTACCCAAATCTTACAATTATCTCTAAAATTGTTCAAAATGTATTTAGAACCCGTGAACCCCACTTCCAATATGCAGGGCCGACCCCGAAGGTTTTGGGGCTCAAGGAAAACTTGTATAATGGGGCCTTTTATATAATAATTTTTTTTTGCAAAATATATATTTTTGTATTTTTACAAGATAATAGGAAATGAACAAAATATATAAGCTGCCAGAATACTAATGATAAATATAATATATCATTTTTAAACAACCCACCCTGGACAAAAGACCTACAATTATCACTCAGGCCCCCCTCGAAAAAAAGTAAACAAAGCAAGGATAATAAACTAAATATATTAATTAAAATATGATCTTCTCGCCTTTTTTGTTGCAAAATCACTAATCAACCTTGGATAATCAAGTTTTTCACCATATCCTTTTCAATGGATAATAATGCTAGTCCATTCAACCTCTCTTGTGACATTGTTGATCGAAGGTAAGATTTGATCAATTTCAACTTTGAAAAGTTTCTTTCTGCAGTTGCAATGGTGACTGGTATAGTCAATAATATTCTATAAGGTATCCACGCATTTGGAAAAGTCCCATCTATTGTATGCAAATAATTCAACACATCAACGAATTTTTTCGCTTCCTTTGGCAAGTATTCTCTCAACAATTTTAACTCCAAAAATAAGTCCTTACCATCAATATCATAATGGCTTCCATGTTTGAGTTTTTCTTCAAGGTTGTCACACTGAGTCTTCAAACTATCATCATCCATGGACTTGAGCTTCTTCAAATCAAATAAAAACCTAAAAAACCCTTCATAACATTGGAATTTTTAAAACCTACTATTGAGTGAAGAAATAGCTTGATCCACTACATCTAAAAAGTAATTGATTTAAAATGATTCTTCGGCTGAAAGTTCCACCTCTTTAGTAACACTTTCATCAAATTGTTTCTTTCTTTGAATGACTCGCTTTTCACGAAACACCGCTTCAATTTCCATATCCATTGCTAATTGTTTTGCTTCACTCATGGCTTTTTTAACCCATTCTCTCTATAGTCCTGAAAGTATTTAATAAGTCCTTTCAATTGATCAATGGAAATATCAATTTGCATATCTTCTTTTTGTAGAAATTTACGAACAATGTTGACAACAAACAACAAATTATGCCAAATAACCATACTTAATAAAAACTCAAAATTCTCCACGTCATTAATTGCCAATGATTCGTCTTCGCTTTTTATTTTCGGTTCTCGATCCACATTTTCTAAGTGAATTAACGCATCTCTTAATTTTCTAGCTTGAAATCTTACTGCTTTAACACTGTCAATGCGACTATCCCATCGTGTTTGTGATAAAGACTTCAGAGTTAAACCTTCAACATGTTCTTTCAAAATATCCCATCTCTTGGTAGAAGAAGAAAATAAAGTATAAAGTCGTTGTTCCACACCAAAAAAAGAAACAGCTTTAGAACAAGAGTTTGCCATATCACAAAGCGCAAGGTTAAGACTATGACAACCACACGTAGTGTAAAATGCTCTTGGATTTACATCGATTAACCTATTCTGAACACCTTTATTTTTTCCTTTCATATTAGATCCATTATCATAACCCTGTCCTCTTACATCATAAATATTAAGTCCCAAAGTTGCCAACACTTCTTCAAGATCATTAAAAAGCCCTAATCCCGATGTATCGTCTACCTTTAGAAATCCTAGAAAAAAACTCCTCCACATTAATTTGACCTTTTGAAATATCAACACAACGTGTAATTAAAGTCATTTGTTCCTCGTGACTTGCATATGGAGTACAATCTAGTATGACAGAGAAATATTTAGCTTCTTTGATTGTGTTAATGATTTCACATTTGATCTCACTCGCTAACAATTCAATAATTTCATTTTAGATTTTGTGGCTAAGATAATGGTTGTGAATGTCACCACTTTGATAACATCGAATATGCTCTTTCATTATTGGATCAAACTCCACAATCATTTCAATTAAACCTAAGAAATTTCCATTATTTTCTTGATATATCTTCTCATTATCTCCTCGAAAAGCCAAACAGTTCTTAGCTAGTGCTTTAACAATAGAAATTATCCTCACTAATACTTATTTCCAATGTTCTCTCTCTTTATCTATCATTTGTTGTACCTCTGAATCAATTGTTTCATTCTTTTTTAATCTTATTTCTAAATCAAGCCAACTTTTCATGCAAGAAATATGTTCATTATCCCCCTCATGACTTAAAACCCTCTGACTAATATTTTTCCAATTGTTAAATCCATCGGTAGCCAATTGAGTCTTGTTCTCATCTGACCTAAACAATTTACAACAAAAGGAAAATACCCTATTTAAAGAAAGTGAATATACTAGCCATCTTCTATCACGCTTCTCTCCATTCAACCATTGTCGAGTGTAGTGCACTCGAGAGAAATGTATACCATCATTATCTTTAGGAAAATCAACAACACTTCTTATGAGCCCTCGTTCCACTAAAAGCTCTCTATGGTTTCTACCAATATTATCCTAATTTCCAGGATCATAAATATTCAACGGTCCATATTCATTTCTAAATTCTTCATTCACCAAATTTTCATGCTCTTTGTTTAAACCTTCTTCATTATCGTTCTCATTAATATCGTCTTGGTGCACCAAATTTTCATCTTCAATCAAAGCTTCTTCATTTTCATTCTCATGTTTATTTTCCGTTTTATTCAATTTAAGAATAAAATTATCAAGAGCTCCCATTTGGGATTGCATAAATTTTTCTATCTTTTTTCTTCTTCTTTAATTTTTCCCATCCAGAAACATACTTTCTAGGAGACCTGGTATAAATACACAATAATCCAACAATCAATCTAAAAAATTCCAACCGCAACCAAATGAAGGAACAATGGAACCTGGTTTGTTGAATTAGTAAATCAAACTTGAAAGCCTTTCTTCCCTAAAAAAATCTTGAAAATACATGAAAAAAATTAACATCATTAACTTATTACACAAAAAGTATTAGCATTTAGGACAAAACTAACAACATTTAGAAAAAAAAATGAATAATAATATTTTTTTAGTTAATGACATATTAATAACAGATTTTTAGATTAGTAACATTTCTTAAGTAAAAAAAAAAAATTAAAATAAAAAAAAATCGCAACCTGATTTATTAAAAGAAAACACATAAAAAAAATTAACATCATTAAAAAAGAATACAACCTGATTTATTAAACAATGCCGGATAAAAAAAATTATAGCGATGAAAAAATTACACGGGAAAAAAAATTACATGTGAAAAAAACAAACCTCTTGATCTTGAATATATTTGGATTGAAAATTGACCATGAGAGTATTGTATATAAAAAGGGGTTAAGAACTTTAGAGAAGGAGAGAAGAGAGAAACGGCTGCTTTATTGGAACTAAAAAGGGTAGGGTTTACTTTGGGTATAAGGAATAGAGGGGTGTTAGTGGGTTTTTAGTTTAATGAATTTTGGGCCAAAAACTTTACACAGAGCACTTATAAAAATTTTGGGCATAGAAATTTATGTCAAATTTGGGGTCCAAGGCGGTTGCCTCATTGGCTTACACCTTGGGCCAGCACTGCCAATATGTCTTCATTGGAGATGAAGATGTTGAAATCTTACACTACTAAATGATCAAAACCTCATTCTCTCCCAATTTATCTTCACTATTGGTCATAAAATTTAAGTCACACATGACTAACCAAGGATGTCCCATTATTATATTTTGCATCATTTACTGTTTGAGGTACATTTGTTTATAATATTAGTTGTTTGGGGTACGTTTGTTTACATATTAGTTCGTTGGGTCCAAAACTAACGGAAACCGTTAGTTGACTCGGTTGACCGTTAGCTAACATCAACAACAGTTTTCTCTCACATGATAAAAGACATCTTTGGCCTTTAAATTAAAGCATAAAAATTGTTGTTTAATATTAATAAAAATATTTTTAATATATATATATATATATATATATATATATATATATATATATATATATATATATATATATATATATATATATATATAAGGTTAAATAATTAGAAAAAAGGAGTTTAAAAAGTTGTTAAAAATTGTTTAAAAATAATTTTCGAAAATTGTGAAAAATTGTTAACAATAATTTCCGAAAAAAAATATTTTCCACCAATTATAATATATATATATATATATATATATATATATATATATATATATATATATATATATATATATATAAGGATTTCCACCAATTAAATACTGTTTTCCACAAAAAAATAATTTTAGTAAATATAAAAGGATTTTCAGTTAAAAAAATATTATCCCGCAAAAAAAAATCCATAAATATAACTGAATAAAAAATAAAACTGAATATATATATATATATATATATATATATATATATATATATATATATATATATATATATATATATATATATATATATATATATATATATATATATATAAGATATATGTATTATAATTTTAAAAACAACATATATATACAAATAAGAAAATATATCTTAAAAATATAATTTCAGCCTACAAATACATCTTCAAAAACCTTTTTACAAGTTTATATATTAAAAATACATCATGTTTATAATTTCAACCAACAAATACAACTTGTTTATATAAAAATATATTAAAAACTTTTTTAAAGTTTTTTTAAGAATGAAATACTAAACTATTTAAAAATAATTAGTTAAAAAAACTGTTTAAAAATTGAGTTTCAACAAAAAAAATATATGTTTTCAGAAAAATGAAATAAAAAAAAAACTCCAGAAAAACCAGTATACAAATTTATACAAGAGTAAAAAAAATTATTCAAAACTTTTAAAAACATTAAAAAGCTGTTAAAAATATAAAAATAATTTCCATAAACAAAAAAAATAACTGTTTGGAATGTTTAAAAAAGATTTTCATGTAAAAACATTTTATGGAATTTAGGTGTGAATCACAGTGGGATCCTGTAAAAATGCGTGAACCACAATGGTGTGCACTGGAATGATTTTAGTTTAAAAAATATATTTATCGAATAAAAAATGTATATTCAACCAAATAAAAATGTTTTCCACCCAATGTATAATAACCAGTTTTTTAACTAAAAATCATTTTTAAACATTATAAATAGTTTTTTAACATTTTTTAAACATGATTTCAAAAAACTTGTTGCGAATGTATAGTGAAGCATATCATTTTAATTGGTGGAAAATGTTTTTTTGGGAAATATATATTTTTTTGGTTGAAATCAGTTTTTTAACCGATTTGAAATCATGTTTTGGGCGGAAAACAATTTTTTGTGTTGAAAATCATTTAAATTGGTTCGAAAATATTTTTTTACTCTTTTGCTGGAAAACATTTTTATTTTCTGGAAATAATTTTTTATCCGGTGGAAATAATTTTTTATCCGGTGAAAATAATTTTAATCCTTTTTTTTTTCTAAACATTCAAACATTATTATACATTTTTTTCTAAATATTCAAAGATTATAATTTATAAACATTTTTTAAACATTATTAAAAACATATTTTATAAATGAATATACTTTATAACATATTTTGTTGAAAATCATTTTATTTCGTTGATTATACTTTTTAAATGTCCTCATAGGGTATTTTCCAAAGAATTGTTGGTTCTTTATCCATAATCAAATGAAATCTTCTTCTGTAAAAAGCTTTATGTGGATATGCTTCTGATTAATAAGTCTAATCTGGAAAGCAACCTTGAGACTCATTATGTAAAAAGTTTTCCTTATATCATCTACATATGGTCTACCATGAGAGAACTTGACTACGATCGAATATTTAAAAGTCTCATAAATTTTTTGTATATCTTTATGAGAAAATCTTATAGTCAGTCCTCCATTGTATGAGGATATTTTGATTAATGGAATCTCTTTCAAAGCGTAGGAAACCTTAACAACACTTGAAAAGAATTTATTCCATACATTATGATTATCAAGAGACTTACTTGCATCAAGGTTAGGGTTTGATCTAAAGGTTGCTATGCAACACTAATTATGGTTATATCGGAGGCTAGAGAGAAACAATGGATGAGAGGTTGGAGAGAAAAAATCAGTACCATATGCGCAAAACTTGTTTAAATATGTTATAAATATATTTAATATTGGTAACTGATATATATATATATATAAACGGTAATGTGATGGGCTTAAATGACGGGCTAATGCCATCCACACATTTTTGGGACCACCTTTTTCTTTTTAGGACCACCTTTGGGGAACCCCTTTTTCTTTTTATGCCTCTGTCTTTTTATAATGTCTTTGGAATAGAAATTTTTACCCCAATGATTTCTATGGTCTTTTAAGCTTATTTGAAGGCTTAATTTATCTGGAAGTCTAAGTGTAGAAGTTTCAGGTCTACTGCTACTTCTCAAGCTTCTTCCGTCACTATCGTACTGAAATTCAGAATAGTAGGGATTATCTATATAAATATTTTCCTCAAGGAGTCTGGAAATTGCAAGAGATTTTGATGGAAAATATTCTAGTCTTACATACCTTATACGATATGTCAGTTATAAATGTCTAGTTTCTTTATATATTTTATTAACAATATCAATTATATCGTTATTTATAAATTCATCTAAATTATTATTACCATAATGTAACACAACGCCTAATTAAATATCGGGTGATCAGTCCCATACCCAATTAAATCAAAATATATAGTTGGTTCATTCTTAGCATCACTGTCGAAAATATTTTCCTATCACCTAATACTCAATTAAGCTGGTGTTAAAAAATTCCAATAAAAATTTCATTTTACCATTTCGAACAATTCTACACATTCCATTCCACAACAACAATCAACTGAATATATATCACAATAGAATTTAAATTCAACTAGAATAAACTTTCCAAAAAATATTTCAATACATAAATCCCAACAATAGTAAATGTAAAACAACGACATGAGTATAAAATCCTTACTCAAGTAGAAATGAAATAGCTGAAATCCTCTGAGGCGACATGCCCTAAATGAAAGATCACCACAGAGTATGAATCAAATAAATTAAGGCGTCTCAATAATACTCCATATCGCCATAGCTCGTCAACCATCATAATCCTCCATGGTTGGTGTCCCTCCGGCTAGACACCTGATATAGAAGATACAAGAGGGAAAAGAGAATATGCAAGGAAACGGGTCAGAGCCCGATGGTAAAAATAGTTTTTAAAATAGCAAGTGAATAATTCTAATATTTATCACTTATAATATACATGTTATATTATGAGACTCTCTATTGAGATTCTCACCTCTCATCTAGAGTGCACACCTAACGTACCTCTAAATCATACTAGTTACTATTCTCCATTCTAACCAGTTCATAATTGTATTAACAAATCATAACCCATATCTATCCCGCATAATTTACACAGATCCAATAAGATTCAACATGAATAAGCCTTTTTATTTATTCAACATAATTAAGCATTATCATACTTAATTAATTACATATTATTATCTTTCAATTTTACTTAATTCACACAAGATAGATCTAACCTGTATATACATATTCATTCAATTCATTATATATATAATACAACACGGTACCCCCGAGACAGCTGCGATGCATGGATTACTCTTCTATCGTGTCCCATATAGCTTGTCGTCGTATAGGGGACTATAGGTTCGGTAAAGATTCCTCGAACCACAAATATCAAATCACAAATAATGGAGGCGAACATAGTCCTAAGACTTTGGGCTACGCACATACCTACGCACCCAAATTATCGTTCTATACCATTGTTCTCACTAATGGTAATCGACCGAAGTCATAGGTTCTCGAGAGACAAGTAAAAAATCCCTCGGGTTTATTAGGGTATGACTGCCCTCACGCGCAAACCTCCTGTCGATAGAAAGTAGGATAGGTATGTCATACACATAAATTATCAATCAATCAAATAGGCATCTACCTATATAAAATTAGGTACTTACACTACCTATGTCATATTTGGAATTCATCCTATCACAAGTACCCATCGTATTTATTGAATACTATCCACACTTGTAATCATCATTATCACCGTATTTTTTTATGTAGTTATCACTCACATAATATTTTATCCAACCCAAGTACCCGTAAATATATCATCATTATTACCCTTACTTGATATAATGATTATTCTCCTCTAAATCGTAATATAATTACGTAGATATCTCTCACAAAAATTTAATCCTCAAATCCAAATAATTTTTCAAAATTAACCCAAGTCCCTCGCTCCTTGTTAACGTACCAAAATTAATAAAATCTCACCATAGGCCAAATTACCATTGTCCAATTATATATTTACTTATTTTTGTTAAGGGTACATTGTGCCAGAAAATATAAAATTACAATTTTGAGGTTTTTCTTGTCCGATTTTGAAAATACTTAAAACTGCAAAGTTGTGCAGAACGTTATTTTATACAAAAACATTGGGGTACACTGCCAATTTCCTCTTAAAACAGACCAAAAATTATCATATAATGTTCATCCGTTTCAATAATTTTTTTCATGCATTTTATCCATTTTCTTTCTCATCAAAATAAAAGCAAATCAATCCAAAACTTCTCCTAATTAATCTCAATTTATATAGCAAGATATATGATTAGATTCTAAAAATCAAAGAAACTAATATCATCAAATAGCTTGGATTAAATCCTAATATTCCCAGAATTCTCATAGGTTCTTATTTCTCCAAAAATGATAATAACTCAGACTTCTTCTATCATTTGAAACCCAAAATTTGTGGATTTAATCATTTAAATAGAAAGAAATTTATTCTATCTAATTTTCATATCAAGAATAAATTCCAAAAACTCTATAGTTCATCTTTAAATCATGTAAGTTCATACTTCTTTCTTAACCTATCTAGCCTGGATATTGTAAGCAATAAAATAAAGCAAGAATTACACTTGCCTTAATTATGTAGGTCTGAACCATCGGTAACAATGGTTTAGAAACCATTCCTTATTTTTTTATGACTTTTTGGTGTTGGTGCTGGTGGTAAAAGGTGGTTAATACCCTTTGGCATGCCCCAAAAGTATTTCCACCTTCCTAAGCAACCTCTTCTCCTACTAAGAAACTCTTCACTTTCTCTCACACTAATATCTCTCAAGTATTTTGTGATCAAATAAAATGAACCTACATTCCTCTAATCCATCACCTTTATAATAAGACAAATCCCGAAATTACTATCCATCTCCCAAATTTAATGACTAAAATACTCATTCGAGGTGTCCATTCATCTCCTAATTGACCCGAGACCCAAATTCAACACCCGAATAGACTTTCCTGACTATTTCGACCCTTTCGGATGCAAGACGCACTCGAAACGACCATAAGGTTGATATTAAATAATGTTTCCTTTTTATTTATTCAAATTAGTCTCAACACGTCCCATGCCGCGTCACGACTAAAGTTTTATAATTATCATATTAGTCACTCACGAAAATATAAATAACATCATATTCATATATTACTTAAATATCACTAAGTAATATTCAGAATCATATATTTCAATATCTACAAGTAATATAAAATCCTGATTAATCCCAATTAATTAATTTATAATTAATTCCGATTAATCCCATTAACTTTTAAATTAACTCATTTAAAAGTCATTGAAATTAAGGGGTATTACATACTCCCCCCCCCCCCCCCCCCCTTATAACAGAATTTCGTCCCGAAATTTAATAAAATAAAGCATAACTAGTAAGGACAACTTTGGGTATTAATCTCACATCTCATGCAATCTCTGTCGTACCGCCCATACAGTACATTACCGAATACCCCCATTGATGTTATACACCAAGTCTTACTATTTAGTTTCAATTGCCTCGAGTTACACTTTACCCAATCCTTCCTATACCATCCTCGTGGAAAATTTTGGTGAGTAGCAATCCTAATTCATCAAACAACTAAATCCTAAAGTCACAACTTCTACTTTCCTTAACATCGAGAATACTTATTGTGTCACCATTATGGAAAATACTACAATCCAACCATCCAGGGCGCCCATACACCCAATGTGTGTACATTCCATCCTAAAAACTAAATGAATGTGATTCCTCTGTAAGGTTTCCCTTAATTAACTGACTACTTATAATATAATCCGTATCACCATGATTTCCATATTCATATTTGGCTATTCCATTAGCCTTAAATCATGCCATAACTCATAACTCTCTGGTTAATATATATACATATAATATTAAAAGTTATAAACTCATATCCAAAATACCCAACTTACTTTGACTCCCAACATTCGTTAGTTTCATGCGTATGGTGTCTCGTAGAGCGAAATCTAAATAAGGAACCCCCCCGATACGCTACTACCTAAGATAGTCAGTCATCAAAACTCCTCAGGTCCTTAGTCTAAAGTATATAACTTCCCAATAGGTTTTCTCAATTTATATATAACTCTACTTATTCACTCTCTTTCTAAAGATAATACGCTGACTATACCATCAATCTTGGCCTCATATACAATAATTCAATCCATGCCTATAATTTTCTTATACTAGGACATGTCTAAAATAAATAAATCCCCAAAAGGTTTTTGTCTATAGTCTCATAGAAATGCAACAATCCTAATCATTGGGCTCTACATCAAAGAACGCTAAGCTGAAAGCATAGTAAGTCGTACAGACCCAAAGTACACTTGAACCTGATGCTCTGATACCACCTGCAACACCCCGCCTAATTAAATACCGGGTGATAAGTCCCATTCCCAATTAAATCATAATATACAGTTGGTTCATTCTTAGCATCACTGTCGAAAATATTTTCCTATCACCTAATACTCAATTAAGCTGGTGTTACAAACTTTCCAATAAAAAAATCATTTTACCATTTTGAACAATTCTATACATTCCATTCCACAACAACAATCAACTGAATAGATATCACAATAGAATTTAAATGTAACTGGAATAAACTTTCCAGAAAATATCTCAATACATAAATCCCAACAATAGTAAATGTGACACAACGACACGAGTATAAAATCCTGACTCAAGTAGAAAAGAAACAGCTGAAATCCTCTAGGGAGACATGCCTTAAATGAAAGATCACTAGAGAGTGTGAATAAAATAAATGAAGGCGTCTAAACAATAATCCATAGCTCCATAGCTCGTCAACCATCATAATCCTCTATGGTTGGTGTCCCTGCGGCTGGACACCTAATATAGAAGATACAAGAGAGAAAAAAGAATTTGCAAGGAAACGGGTCAGAGCCCGATGGTTAGGGGTGGGCACGGTCCGGTCCGGTCCGGGTTTTGCCTATTTTTTGGACCGGACCGAATATTCGGTCCTCAATTTTTTTGGACCGAGACCGGACCGATTAATTCGGTTAACCTACTAATTCGGTCCAGGCTATTTTCGGTCCGGTCCGGGGTAAAATTCGGTCCTGACCCTATTTTATATATATGTACATTTTATGAATTTTTTTTATCTATTTTTCTCACAAATATATATACAAAAAAATAATACTCGAAACTCCAAGTGATATTTAACCCAAATAAAAAAATGTCTATACATATATCAAATGTTACATATTAAATTCATAAGTTATATACATTAATTCAAAAACTATACATAAGAAACACAATAACATTATTTTTATTATATATATATTGGAATCGGTTCGGTCCGGTCCAAATCGGTCTTTTAATATAGTGGACCGCGGACCGGACCGGTTTAATCGGTTTTTAGGTTTTGTGAACCGATTTTCGGACCGGTTTCAAAATAGCCTTAATTTTCGGTTCGGTTCGGTTCGGTCCAATCGGTCCATTCGGGTCGGTCTTTTTTTTGTCCACCCCTACCGATGGTAAAAATAGTTTTGAAAACAGCAAGTGAATAATTGCAATATTTATCACTTATAATATACATGTTAGATTATCGAACTCTGTCTTGATATTCTCACCTCTTATCTAGAGTGCATACCTAACATACCTCTAAATCATACTAGTTACTATTCTCCATTCTAACTAGTTCATAGCTGTATCAACTAATCATAGCCCATATTTATCCCGCATTATTTACGTATATCCAATACGGTTCAACATGGATAAGACTTTTTATTCATTCAACATAATTAAGCATTATCATACTTAATTAATTACATACTATTAGGTTTCAGTTTTACTTAATTCACACACAAGATAGATCTAACCAATATATATATATATATATATATATATATATATATATATATATATATATATATATATATATAATACAATACGGTACCCCGAGACAGCTGCAGTGTATGCATTACTCTGCTATCATGTCACAGTATATCTTGTCGTCGTATAGGGGACTATAGTTTCAGTAAAGATTCCTCAAACCACAAATATCAAATCATAAAATAATGGAGGTGAACATAGTCCTAAGCCTTTGGGCTACGCACATACCCACGCACCCAAATTATCGTTCTATACCATTGTTCTCACTAATGGTAATCGACCGAAGTCATATGTTCTCGAGCGACAAGTCAAAAATTCCTCGGATTTATCAGGATATGACTGACCTCACGCACAAACCTCCTGTTGATAGCAAGTAGGATAGGTATGTCATACACATAAATTATCAATCAATCAAATGGGCATTATCATCTACCTATATAATAGTAGGTACTTACACTACCTATATCATATTAGGAATTCATCCTATCACAAGTACCCGTCGTATTTTATGAATACTATCCACACCTGTAATCATGATTATCATCATATTATTTTATGTAGTTATCACTCACATAATATTTTATCCAACCCAAGTACCTGTAAATATATCATCAATATTACCCTTACTTGATATAACAATTATTCTCCTCTAAATCGTAATATAATTATGTAGATATCTCTCACAAAAATTTAATCCTCAAATCCAAATAATTTTCCAAAATTAACCCGAGTCCTTCACTCCTTGTTAACGTACCAAAAATAATAAAATCCCACTATAGGACAAATTACCATTTTCCAATTATTTTTTTCGTTAAAGGTACATTCTGCCAGAATTATAAAATTATAATTTTGAGACTTTTCTGCTTCGATTTTGAAAAAACTTAAAACTGAAAAGTTGCGCAGAACGTTTTTTATACAAAAACTGTCAAGCACACTGCCAATTTCCTCTTAGAACAGACCTAAAATAATCATATAACGTTCGCCCTTTTCAACAATTTTTTTCATGCATTTTATCCATTTTCTTTCTCATCAAAACCAAAACAAATCAATCCAAAACTTCTCCTAATTAATCTCAATTGATATAGCAAGATATATGATCAGATTCTAATAATCAAAGAAACTAAAATCATCAAATTATTTGGATTAAATCCGATTATTCCCAGAATTCTCACAGGTTCTTATTTCTCCGAAAATCATAATAACTCAAACTTCTTCTATCATTTGAAACCCAAAATTTGTGGATTTAATCATTTAAACATAAAGAAATTTATTCTATCTAATTTTAATATCAAGAATAAATTCCAAAAACTCTATAATTCATCTTTAAATCATGTAAGTTCATACTTCTTACTTAACCTATCTAGCATGGATATTGTAAGCAATAAAGTAAAGTAAGAATTACACTTGCCTTAATTATATAGGTCTGAACCTTTGGTGATGATGGTTTAGAATCCTTTCCTTATTTTCCGGTGACTTTTCGGTGGTGGTGCTGGTGGTAGAAGGTGGTTAATCCCCTTTGGCTTGCCCCAAAAGTCTTTCCACCTTTCTAAGCAACCTCTAATCCTCCCAAGAAACTCTTCACTTTCCCGCACACTAATACCTCTCAAGTGTTTTGTGAGAAAATAAAATGAACCTATTTTCCTCTAATCCATCACCTTTATATTAAGGAAAATCCTGAAATCACTATTCATCTCCCAAATAAAATAACTAAAATACCACTTCGGGGTGTCCTTTCATCTCCTAATTGACCCGAGACCCAAATCCAACACCTGAATAGACTTTTTTGACTATTTTGACCCTTACGGATGCAACAAAGCATTTGAAACGACCATAAGTTGATATAAAATAATGTTTCCTTTTTATTTATTTAAATTAGTCCCGACACGTCCCATACCGCGTCGCGACTAAAGTTTCATAATTACCGTATTAGTAACTCACGAAAATATAAATATCATCATATACCTATATTACTTAAATATCACAAAGTAATATTCAGAATCATGTATTTCAATATCGATAAGTAATATAAAATTCGGATTACTCCCAATTAATTAATTTATAATCAATTCCAATTAATCCCATTAACTTTTAATTTAACTCATTTTAAAAGTCATTAAAATTACGGGGTATTACACATAAGATGAACAAAATCTACGATATGTTCTAGGGGCAGTTGTCTCTACGTTTTTAAAGAGAGGGCGAATTCCTTCGGCTCTAATTAAAATAGCTTTGGTTTCAGCTAGCGTTTTACGTCTGATATATTTGAATACGACTATACTATCTTCAAGTATTCTAGTGTATTATTGATATTTTTTCGGTCATGAAAGTTCTTCTCCGAATGCTACCATTCTTATCTATTGTCTAAAGAGATCTCAGATCCCTATTCTAATTATTTCTATTATAGGTACTTCACGTACTAACCACTCAATAACCTGGTCTATATATTGTAAAGTACCATCTGCGTATGTTGAAGCAGTTTCTATAAGTTCTTTTATCTTTAGGGTCTGTAAGAGTCCAATCTTGAATATCTCTAGTTATGTCTAAATTTGTTTGATTAATAAATGCTAAAAAGTCTGTAGTTATCTATAGGCTCATGCAATATTCTTTTAAAACAATAATGTGTAAAGTAGTTAAGGGTTTGGTTCGAGTTATACCTTCCTTCTGGTCTGCAATATCTTTATCTTCCTTCCTTCTCCTCTTCATCTTTATTAGTATTCTTATCCGATCTCGACCTCCTATAACTCTCTCTTTATGCGTTGCACCTCAATCCACTATTTTGGCATTATACCCGTTTTCTAACATCTCATGGAAAATTGGCACCTGACCGCGGTTCAACAGTATAACACCCTGTGTGCTACCCTAGAGGTTCCACACAATAGTCCTCTATGAATAGAAAGTTGGAGACAATTTGGAAAATAATAACAACTCAAGATAAGAGGTTTCTGAAAAAGAAAATAGTTTTATTGCATTGCATTAGTAATTACAACTCTCACCATTCCCCTAACTATATGGAAATTACTCACTCACATACATATTATTCTCTACAAGGTTACACACGCCTTATTACTTCTAAACTTCGATATCTTACACACAACCACGATTATCCCTTTTATATCACAAGGGAGCTTATAGGATGACTGTAAATCGTAGGCTAAAAGCTAACCCATTGAAATCATACAATTATTAAAGCACAATACAATAATTAAAGGTCTACAACTTTGGCATCTTTTAAGTCTTCACGTTTTTTCTTTTTCAAAAACAGTCTTGGCATCTTGTGATAATTGGGAACCTATCGTCTTTGTGGCTGTCTCTTTCTCTGTGAAAAGAAGTTGTCTGGGACCATATGGGGCAGGTCTGAGCTTTCTTCATCTTCACACTGTAATGGAATCATCAGTCTAATTAATGGAGTCTTCGATCTTTAGTAATTCATTTAGTAGGGTGGGGTCGTTCTCTGTTCTATCTTTGTCTTCTTCTTCCTCGTCTTTATCTTCATCTGGTAGAGCATAATTGTTAAAGAATTCATCAAAGAGGCCTAGCACTCTAAGGCTGGATGGCAAATCAATCACCCCCAGTTTCTTAGATTCTTTCTTGAGACTTCCATTAAATGGATCGCCAACCTGGATAATGAGGTCTTCTTTTTAGTTTGCAGTGTACCATCTGTCTTCACGTGTTAACAGTTCCATGATTTCTATCGTCTCCATAGATTGGGTAATCTGGAGTTTGGACTTATTAACAATTAAATCTTTAGTCTCGTCTTCGGATAGAATCTCAACGTCTTCGAATATATAATTGGAAAATCTAACAAGTTTAAATCCTTCAACTCTCATTCTTCTACAGGAACTTAGAGTAATCTGATAGATTTTAGGAAATAGAGGGAATAAGTCTTCTACATTTTTAACATACTCATGGACTATTTTTTCATGAGAAATAGAGTCTTATATAGTCTCAATTTGGATGAGTCCAATGAACCTATAGACTATTAAGGTTATATGGGCTATCTCTGCTTTTCCATAAAGATACATTTTTGGAACATCTTCAAAGAAACCTCTCATCATTAAGGCATCTATATTGGTCTCAGATAATAACATATTAAAATGTTCAATAATGCTATTAGCTTCTTTCTGATAGTCTTTTGATATTGGAAGATTATTATGACCAAAGGGTATAACAATCTTAGTCCTAAAAGTAGTTTTCTGATAACAAAAATTATCAGCAGTCTCATTTTGGAGGATTCTCCAAGTGCCTGAGCATAAGTCTGAATCTACGGTCTAGGAATAGCAGTACCACTGAGTTGGGTAACTGCAAGTCTTTGATTCCTCATGAATTTGGCAATGGCTACCAAATTTTGTTTGAACTCTACCCACAATCTATTCTACACGTTCCACTATATGGCGTCTATAAGAGTATTTTTATCATCTGAAAATTCTCGTCTAAATTTTATCAAGTCTGGATATCTTTGATTGGGTCTATATTGGGGGAAATACATCCTCCAAATGAGTTTATTTTGAGAAACAATCTCATGTCTAGATTTTTCAAGAGGAACTAAGATATCATCAAAGTTTTGTCTTTGCGTTACACCTGCATTTGGTCTTATGCATCTAAGATAGTCTCCAAAGTCTTCTTTGTTCAGTCTATATTTTTCATAGGAACTCATGATGTCTAAGTCTTCTGTTTTCAACATAAAACATGAAATCATATTAGTGTTAGAAAACATTGGCTCTCTTGATATAATGTTTGGAATGGTATTTTTACTTCCCTTAATATGTATAACAGAGAAGTCATAACCATTAATAAATTATTTCCATCTAATAAGTCTATTAGTCCTTGATTTGCATAAGTCTAAATCTCTGAATTTTACTGCATAAGAAGAGTCAGTATACAAAGTAAAAACTTTAGGTCTAAGAAAAAGAATATATTTTTCTATTGCCCTTACTATAGCTAAAACTTTTTTCATGGGCAGTGTATCTTGTTTCTAGATCAGTAAAGGTTCCATAACTATATCTACAAAGTTTCTTCTCTTTAGTCTGATGATCAATAGAAAAGTATACTACTCCCCATTATTTATCAAATGCGTTTGTTTATACTATAAATTGGTCTTTAGCGTTGGGCAGTTCAAGCAAAGGAATATTTTTTACTGCTTTTTTAATTTGTCTTATAACTTCAAAATCATCTTTAGTCCAATAAAAAGGATTAGTCTTGTCTGTTCCTTTTGATTTGGCAGTTAAACTTTGTCTCTTTGAAGCAAGGTCTTTAATAAAATCTGTAGCACAATTAAGCAATCCTAAAAATGATTTTAATTGTTTTCTATCTTTAAGCTAGTCTTAAAATTCAATGATCTTCTTAGTTATGTGTTCTGCTAAGGATATTTTTCCTTTATTTATATCCATACCCACAAAATCTATTTCAGTCTGAAATAATTGCATTTTCCTTTCAAAAATAACAATACCATGTTTATCTAATTCTAAAATGATCTTTTTAAGATGGTCCACATGCTCTATCTCAATCTTACTTGCTACAAGAATGTCATTTATGTAGATAAGACAAAATTCTGAATAACGTCGAAATATATTATTCATTATTTTTTGGAATACTTGAGGAGCATTCAAGTATCCAAATGACATTACTAGCCATTTGTATTTTACTTGGGGCACATTAAAGCTTGTCCAAGTAATACTGTTTGGATGCATCTTAATTTTCCAAAAGCCTGATTTGCAATCAAACTTACTGAATATAATTCTATCTTCAATCAGATTGATTAAATTATTATTGTTTGGTATCTTATAAGAATCAAATTCACAATTCTTATTTCATTGTCTATAATCTATAACCATACGTCTTTTTCCTCTTTTACGTTCAGATTCATTTTTAGCATAAAAGGAAAGGCTATATGTCTACTTTTACTTTTCCTAATAATGCCTAACTTAAGCATTTCATTTATGTATTTCTTGAATTCTTCCCTATCTTCTTGTGAATATCCTTTCTTATAGGTTACACCATTAATAGTGGCATCTTTGTTAATAGGGATAATTTCACAATAACTTTGGCCTTTATCCCACTTTGCAATGGGATTTTCTCCTAAAGAAGGATCTTCTAATGGCCTAATCTTTTCCTTTTCTACTTATATATCCATTTTCTTCTGTTTAGATATAGTTTGAACCTTTAATAATGTGTGATGGGCTTGATCTAGAATGTGTTGTTGTATAAGCACTATTGGCTTATAATAGTTTTGGTGTAGACACTTACATTCTTTTTGTAAGGGTTTGGTTATTTCTAAGGCTTCTTGTTGGTTTGTAGGTCTAGGTCCACCATGCTCAGTTGAAGAACTCTGATGTTTTATGGGTCTATAGTTGGGTTTGACCTACATCCGGTTAAATGCAGTCTTATGATCTATTAGAGGAATTTTAATATTAAATTCCTCTTTATCACTAATTAATATCTTATCGTTATTCTGAGTATAATGATGATATTTACCAATAAAGTCATGTCCTAAAATAATGTTTCCTGTGAAACTAGGATGAGGATCAATTATCCAAAATCAATGATTAACGATTTTGTTGGTTTGATTTCCTAATTTAAAATAAATAGGAATAGTTTGGAAATATAAGGTAAATGGATCTCCATTATCTACCTTACCACAGATCTCTTGCTTACTGTATAGAAAATAATCTTCAGGAAAGGCATTGGCCTTACAAATACTCTGAGAGCATCCTGTATCTATAAAAGCTGAAAGTCTTTTAGGATAATTTTTATGTTGTATAAACATCTCTACAAAACAAGCATGTGGTTTTGTAGAAATTCCTAAATTATTCTTTTCTAAAATAAATATTCCTTTCTGGGTCTATTTATAAAATCTAGGGATGTTAGGTCTTCTGAACTACTATCAAAGCGGTATCCTTCTAAATCATAGGAAATTCCTTTTCCTTTTAAGTCTTTATTTTCTTATAATCTTTTGGCTATATTTCTATCAATGTCTTGATAATATTTTTTAATATCTAAGTCTATTTGAGTGTCATATTGGTTAGTGTAAATTGCTCTAAATCTAGTTCTCTAACATTTTTCATGGTAGTGTAATTGACAAATGACACAAACCATAAATAATTCTGTTTGTATGGTCTCAAAGTATTCTACACATCTAAAGTCTTTCTTGCTACATTTCATTTCAAATGTCCAATAACGTCTTTTATCACAGTAACATCTAGGTATATATGTTAGTAACTCAGGATTACTAACTGTCCATCTTTTCTTTAAAAAGGGTCTTAATATACACTTATACCAAGCTTCTTCAAAGTCAATATATTCATTATCTAAATCGTCTTGATTAGTTTGCATCATATATAAGTCTAGAGTATCTTTAGAGTCTTCATACTCATCAATATCACTATTATAGTCTTCTGAATCACTATCTGTATATGCAATATAGATACTAGTATTATCATCACCTGCTATGTCTGGTATTTCTATAGCATATAGGATATCTAATTCTTCTTAATCTACATAGTCTAATATTATATTAATGATCTTAATACCTTCTTTATCTTTTTTATTAGGGTAGTCTTTTACAAAGTGTCCTTCTTTCCTGCATGTCCAATATTCTTTGATGGCAGTCTTAGATTGAGCTACTTCTTTTTCTTTCCTATAATTACGAACCTTCTTATATTTATTAGTGTTTTTCTTAAAATATCGTCTTTGGTTAAATCTATTTTTCTTAGTCTTTGAGTTCTTTTCTCTAAAGGTAGTAGATGGTCTAAATTTATACTTCTTTGGAAATCCTAAAGGTCTAGTTTTAAACTTCCTATGTTTCCATTCTAATTTCTTTTTGAATTTCTTAGATTCACTACCACATCCCATTGGATTGGAGCGTTGTCTCTTTCGTCTTTGATTAGATGGATCTGCTTAAAAGTTTCTTCTATTAACTTTCCTTGATTTATATCATGTCTCTTAGATATGATATAGTCTTTGGTAAAATTGATTCTTTCACCAAGGGAGTTATTCTGAACTCCACCTACTCCTGGCCAATTCATATATTCATTAATTAGATTTTTTCCTATGGATGGTATCTTTCGAAAGTATTCATCTTTTAAGGTCTCTCTAAATTCTTTAATTTGGTAATATAGTTGCTGATAATTATTGCTATATTCATTGATTTTATCTAGTTTGCAAATGCTAAGGAGGGCTAACTTAGTTTTTTTTAGGTCTTGTTCATTGATTTGAGTTAAATGTCCAGCTCCAATGAATTCTGATGTAAACAATTGAATATATTCTTCAATTGATCTTTCTTCTAGGTTCTCTTTCATCTTCTCAATCTTAGCTAATGAGTCTTCATATGTAGCCATTTTTAAATTATCTAAATATTCATTTGTAATTCCTCTAATGGATTTCTCAACATACTGCTTACTTGAAGTTTCATGCCACTGTTCATTAGATGCAAAGAACATGTTCATTTGATTAAGCCATTCATCTAAGTCCATTTTCCGATCTTTGACATTGCCTAAGTTAAGATATATCTCAACTGTGTTTATGGCTTGACTTTCCATAGTCTTAACTGGAGTAAAACTCTTGTCACTAGTTGGAAAGTCATTTATATAAGCAATCTTTGTCTTTACTACCGTGCTTGAGTATATAGGAATATTTATTCATATTGGTTTCCTAAAAATTCTAGGATCATCTTCTAGACTACTACTACTTCCTATCTCTTGCTTATTAGGTTATATTTGTGTTGCTGGCATTATTCTTTCTTCTCCTTCTTCTATTAGTCTAAGATTTGTAAGAAGTTCTTTAGTACTCATAGAATCTTTTAATTTTAATATACGATATTGAGCTATCATATCAAATCTATCTCTTTCTTGGATCCTAACAGAATGACTTCTATTAATATGTTCTTTAAACTCCTTCATGTCTAATTCTGAGGGATTATGTCCAAAGTTTTGGATTCTAGCTTTTTCTCTAACTAAGTCTTTTTGTTCAAATGATCTTCTAGGTCAAATTACTAGAGCTTGTCTTAGTAAACTAGAGCTAGCTTTACTACTGCATTCTCCTTCTGAAGGATCATTGATTATGGCTTCTCCCATATTCCTAAATTTAATTTCTTCGATCTGGATATTCTTATCGACAATCTTAGGAGGACCAAACTGGATGGTAACATTTCCAGTGACATCGTCTTAATTAATAAATAATGATTTATTTGGTATAGTCTTAGTTTCTTGAAATTCTAACAATTGCCAGAGAGTCTTAGCTCTTTCTTTCATAGGTCCAGTATTCCAAATACAGTACATATGATTGTAGTCAGAATTATTGGTTCTAACTAATATTTCTTCATTAAGTCTACCGCTAGGAATTCCTGATTGCATTCCTTTATAAGGGAATTCGGAGAATTTCACATAGCTTTGAAATTCTATATTTATATTAGCATCGGGGATAATATAGTCTTCATAGCCACTAGCATACAATATTAACTTAAAATATTTGGCGGTGTCTACGATTAGTGTAAATGCCGGAATGACATTAAAGCATCCTATATTGTCTGACATTTCTAATTGGGCTATCCCAATAAGGCTTTTCTCAAAATCTTTCCATCTTTTATCTATTAAACAACATAATATGTTAATATTATTTTTAGGTCTATGTAATACTTGGATTTTTGCTTGAAAGAGTCCAAAGGTTAGGAATTGGAACTTCCTATCAGTTCCTCTAGATCTAAGCCATTCTGAGTCAAACACTTGAACCTTAGTGTAGGATTTGTTTAACAAATGATTTCTACAATGATAAGTCATGTTATAATTAGGAGTCTTAAGAGTGGCACCTTCTTTAAACAAGTCTATGTATCTAATGGTTGGAAGTTGTCCATTATGAATGGAATCTTCAACAATCTTCCAGTCAACTTCACCCCATTCTTTCCATTGGATAGGATTGGTGAAATTTCTATTCTTCCACCATGTTTTAACATTAAAGGATGAATCCTTAATTTTTTGGAGCATATAATTACTCTGTCCAATATTTGGGATAGAGCTAACTATCTTACTAGTCTTATCTAATCCATCATTTATGATTCTTCTAGTTATGGTATTTCCTTCCTTAGTTACTACATAAGGATATTCTCTAAATTTATAGGTGGTTACACGTTTTTGTTCAAGTCTTTTTTCAATCATTTCTAAAGAGTCTGAATAATCTTTTTGAATTTTATATACCTAAGGATTTCTTCATTAAATGTCTTATTCTCTTTTCTTGCATTATTGTTAATATCTTCATTATTTTTAACAGGAGTATTAACAAGAGTATTAGCGATCTTATTAATATAGTCTTTTACCGCATCTTCTTTATCCTATTTATGCACAGATTCGTGTGTCATCCTAGCTTCTATGGTTTCTACACTTTATTCTATTTTATCTAAACGAGTTAAAATAAATGGAGAGTCTAATTCGGCTTGGGAGTGTTTATTATTATATAAACTTAATTCCCTTCATAATTTCTTCGTATTTTTCTTCTACTTGGGCCATGTCTAGTCTAAGTTCATTAGTAATACTATCCATTTTGGATAGATTATGGCTTTCCATATTATTGAGATAATTTATTTAATTTTGTTGAAATTTAACAAAGTATGTGTAGAAGGTAGTTAATCCTTTTGTCTTAGCTTTTAAATCTAATTGTAAGTCTTTAACAAAGCTACTGTTATAGTCTTGGGTAGCTTCTATGGATGTAGAGATTAAATTTAATCCTTATAATATGAGTCTAGTTGCTTTAGCAGTGTTGACAATCTCATTTTCATTTATCTTATAATAAAATCTATAATCATTTATCTTTTCTAAAATTGTTTGGTAAAACTCTGTTAGGGTTTGAATGGCGAGGTCTCTAGGTATGTCATTCCAGTCTGATCTAACTATCTCCATTAGGTAGATAATTTTTTAATCTAGGAATAAGCTTAGCTTGTTCTTTGGTAAGTTTAATTAACTCACTATCTTGATTTTTTTATTAAAGTCTTAATTTCTAAAATGTCTTTCTTAATGACTTCTATATGATTAGTCTTAATATTTATTTATTGTAGAACTTGTACTAGGTCTATAGGGATTTGACTATCTATTTCTAATTTTTTTTAGAGATATTATTA
The DNA here is from genome assembly GCA_949130495.1 of Sambucus nigra. Classification (NCBI taxonomy): domain Eukaryota; kingdom Viridiplantae; phylum Streptophyta; class Magnoliopsida; order Dipsacales; family Adoxaceae; genus Sambucus; species Sambucus nigra. The sequence continues at coordinate 340,822,520 of OX422207.1, read as the reverse complement.
ATCTCTACTTCTAGGGTACGAGTGTCTTTTATTAATTGTCTTAATATAAGGAGTATACACTTTTTTTGGTCTATTATGTTATTAATAGCACTGGCATTAACTTGTCTACTATCTGTGTGTTTGGCAACTGTCTATATAAGAGGTTAAATAACCTTATGAGTCTAAATCAGTTATGGGTATAGGTTAGTAGTGTGGGTTGGTTCCAAAAATATCTTTGTAAATGCGAGGGATAAATCCCAAGGGCATTAAAGACTTTTTACTATAAGTCTAAAAGGAACTTCTTATGGATCCGATACAAGAATTATGGGTTTGGTCGAAATTTGGTGAGTTTCTAAAGTCTTTAAGGTCTTGGTACCAATTTGGGTCTAAACTATATATATTTTAAATATATAGTCGTAAAGTAATATTTTAATAAAATACAAGAGGGGGATTATCTAAAGAAAATAATAAAATGTTTTAGGGACCACAAGGAGACCACAACCGGATAAGGACAAAATTCTGTTAATCCGTTCTTTAAGGAAGTCCATTTAAGAGAATATATATATATATATATATATATATATATATATATATATATATATATATATATATATATATATAATAGACTTTGGTGATCTAAGGTGTTGTTTGTTTTTACCTCTTAAGTCTGAATTGGAACCATTCAAACTTAAGAGGTATCAAAAAGTGTTTGTTTTATTAAATGATTAAGAGGCTAAAGGCTATATTTGGCTCTTAATGGTTAAGAGGTAGACTTACATCTGAAGTCTGAATTTGAAGTATAAATCAGTCTAAATACATTCATTCAGAGGTATATTTAGACATAAATACATATATATTTTTCAAATTCAGATTTCAGACTTCAGATTTAGTCTTCAGAGTTCAGATTCAGACTTCAGATTCAGATAAAAAAATCAAACACAACCTAAGACTCACTTTAGTTATTAAAACCCAAAATTGAGCTGAAGCATAATTACATTCATGCTAAAATTATGATATCATCCTTATTTTTATGTTTTGATCTAGTTAATGATCATAGGTTGTTGAAAACATGTTTATAAACAATTAGAGATCACATTTAAGGTGTTTCGAGACTGATTTATGTCTAGGTTAATGTTGAAGGATTATTTGGGATGAAGAAAATCAAGGTAGATAAGCTATGGGCGAGATTGCATGGTTGAACACTGTTTTTGGTTCATTGGATGAAGTGCGCTATGAACAGGTTCCCATGATCATGGATAAAAAATAGCCCCATGTTCATGAATATGGAAAGAAAGATTGGCACTGGTTACCATGAACACGACTCTAAAAATAATCCGCGCATGCATATTTAGGCAAAATATTTATGTCTTTTATTTTGTTTATAACCATTGCTTTCCCATAGGACTTCACTATAGGGTTTCGATTAGGATATGGGGCATTCTCATTTAGATCTTAGTAGACCTTTTTTTAGACATTCTAGTCCCATCATGTTTTCCTCTTACATATAAGTCCTACTCATAATTTTTTGGAACTTTTTATCACAATTTTACCCTTTTAAAACGAACCATCCGTAACTTCCTTGAGGAACTTACATGAGTGGTTGAACTTTTTTTTATCTTCAAATGATCATCAATTTTAATTGACATATCCGTTTTTCGCAAAATTACTATTTTTGAAATCTGCTCGACGAGATCTATCAAACAAGATCCATGAAGCCTATATAATTTCAAACATAAAAAATTACACAGACAGTAAACTTTACTGTATGAACTAGAAAGAGAAATATGTTTATATCTATAATATTTTCACAAATAATAACATTTACTGTGTTAATATTACACAATACATATACACACAGAATGGATCCAAACCTTTTTTTTTGAAATTATATTATTTTTAAAGGTCCACGCTATTCAACAACCTTCATCAGAGTTTCGATTTGGGGTGGGTAGGGATGACATTGGGTTAAGTTTCTATCTGCAACATTTTCACAAACAGTAACATTTATTGTGCTAACATAGTGTGTGTGTGTGTGTGTGTGTGTGTGTGTGTGTGTGTGTGTGTGTATATATATATATATATATATGGTGGATCCAAACCTCTTTTTTTTCAATATTATCTTATTCTCAACGGTCCGCGCTAGCGGCATCCAATCCTCACCAATACCCACCCCCATTGTCGAAGCTACAAAAACGTTCATCAGACCTCTGACTTGGGGTGACATGGGGTACCGCTGGTGGGGACCTGAGAAAATAAGAGAATATTGAATAAATGGAGTTTGGATCCACCGGAGCTCCGATTTGGGGTGAGTAGGGTTGGCATTGGGTTAGGTTTATATCTGTAATATTTTCACAAATAGTAACATTTACTGTGTTATAACACACTATAACACTATTGTTGATCCAAACCTCTTTTTTCTGATATTGTCTTTTTTTTAATGGTCCATGCTAGCAGCATCCAATCCCCACCACCACCCACCCCCATTGTCGGAGCTACAGTAACCTTCATCAGAGCTCTGATTTGGGATGACACGGGGTGCTGCTGGCGCGGACCTTAGAAAATAAGAGAATATTGGATAAATGGGGTTTGGATCCATCGGAGCTCCGGTTTGGGGTGAGTAGGGTTGGCATTGGTTTAGTTTTATATCTGTAACATTTTCACAAACAGTAACATTTACTGTTTTATAACACAGTACACACACACACACACACACACACACACACACACACACACACACATATATATATATATATATATATATATATATCCAAATCTCTTTTTTCTTCTATTGTCTTATTTTTAACGGTCCGCGCTAGCGGCATCGAATCCCCACCACCCACCCCCATTATTGGAGCTCCAATAACCTTCGTCAGAGCTCTGATTTTGGGTGACATGGAGTGTCGCTCGCGCGGACCTCATGAAATAAGATAATATTGGATAAATGGGGTTTGGATCCACCGGAGCTCCGATTTAGGGTGACTAAAGGGTAGCATTGGGTTAGGTTTATATTTGTAATATTTTCACAAATAATAAATGTATTGTTTGTGAAAATGTTACATCAGCATCCCATGCCACCTCAAATCAGATCTCTAATGAAGGTTGTTGGATCTCCGACAATGGGGGTGGGTGGTGGTGGGGATTGGATGCCGCTAGGGCGGACCGTTAAAAATAAGATAATATTAGAAAAAGAGGTTTGGATCCACTGCATATACTGTGTATATATATTAGATTAATATTATATTATATTAATATTATATTAGATTAATACTATATTATATTAATATTATATTAGATTAATGTTTGTGAAAATAAGATAATATTAGATTAATGTTTGTAAAAATGTTACATATATAAACATAACCCAATGTCACCTTTACTCACCCCAAACCGGAGCTCTGGTGGATCCAAACCCCATTTATCTAATATTATCTTAATTTCAGTGGTCCGCGCTAGCGGCACCCTATGCCACTACTACCCACCCCAAAACATAGCTCTAATGAAGGTTATTGAAAATCCGACAGTGGGGGTGTGTAGTGGTGGGGATTGAATGTCGCTAGCGCAAACTTTTAAAAATATGGTAATTTCGACAAAAAAGAGGTTTGGATCTACCGTGTGTGTGTGTGTGTGTGTGTGTGTATATATATATATATATATATATATATATATATATATATATATATATATATATATATATATATATATTGTGTAATATTAACTCAGTAAATATTATTTTCTGTGAAAATTTTATATATATAAAACTATTTCATCAATATATTAACACAGTAAGTTTTATTGTTTGTGAAAATGTCACATATATAAAGCTATTTCATTTTATGGTGTATACAGTAAAGTTTAATATCTGTGACATTTTCACAAACAATAACATTTACTGTGTTATCACATTACACAATATATATATATATATATATATATATATATATATATATACTCCTATTTTTAAAGGTCTCCACCACCGGCACCTAATGATACCCATACTAGCCCCAAATCGGTGCTCCGAAGGACCCATATCCCATTTATCCAATAGTCTCTTATTTTCAAAGGTCCGCGCCAACGGCACCCCATGCCACTCCGGTGGATCCAGAACTCATTTATTCAAAAGTCTCTTATTTTTAAAGTTTCGCGCCAGCGGCATCACATGCCACCACTACCTACCCCAAATCGGAGTTCTGATGAAGGGCGTTAAATCTCCAGCAATGGGGATAAGGATTGGATGCCGCTAGCGCGGAGCTTTAAATATAAGGTAATTTTGAAAAAAGAGGGTTTGGATCCACTATATATATATATATATATACTACAGTAAATTTTACTGTTTGTTTGTAAAAATGTCACATATATAAAACTATTTCATATTCTAGTGCATACTATAAAGTTTACACTTTGTGTAATTTTTTTCTTTGAAATTATATGTGCTTCATGGATCTTGTTTGATGGATCTCGTCGGTTAGATTTCAGAAATAGTAATTTTGCGAAAAATGAATTTGTGAATTAAAAGTTATGATCATTTTAAGATTAAAAAAAATCGAACCAATTATGTAAGTTTATAATAGAGGTTACAGATGGTTGGTTTTAAAAAGGGTAAAGTTGTGAGAAAATTCCCTAAAAAATTGAAATAGGACCTATATGATTGTTCAAAAGCTAGTAAGGTTTATATGTATATTGACCTGACAAATGAGACTTAAATATAATTTTCTCTTAGGATATTGAGGATTCTGATCTTACTTATTTTGATGGATATTTTTTTGTGAGATATATCATCCGTCCCAAGAATGTATAAAATCGTTAGGTACGTTTATGAAGTTATAACGTATTCGTTTATGTAGTTAGAAGATGTGCACATTTAGTTCTTTTACTCTTATATAAAGGATGAGGTCCCAAAAACTACAACAAAACTTCGCTAAGTAGGTTTCATTCTGTAAATGCAATGGAAGTCACAGTGAAGAGATAAAAAAATAGTTAAGGACAGTGGTTGCATTATCACGGCCACCAAATGCGCATGCATGCATTTAGACCTTAAAGGCAAAACTCAGTGACCTTGGGAAGAACAACATCCTACATTAGATAAGTTGATAAAACATTTGACTAACAAGAATTAACATATGTTTGTCAAAGGAACAAGCTCACCCTGTCGCAGGATGAATGTAATCAGCTCAAGACAACCCAAACATCCGACAAAGCTTTTACACCTTCTTTGGCGGGTAGGTATAAGGTATAAACATTGTTCAACCTACAATCACTTTTGTTGCAGCAATTAAATAATTAAATGCAGAATCAAAATTAGGAACGAAATTACCCAATTTTGGAGCAAATAAATCTCGGGCAGAATAAATATAAGAAATCCCAAAATCCCGAACTGGACAGTCAAGAACACGGCTGAGTCGCGGACAATGTCGCTCTCTTTAAGGTGTTTCGCGGCTCTGCCCAAAGTGTGCTGACAGTGTACAGCCCCGTCACCCCCAGGATAAAACAGCCTCCAAAAGTAAATTACGGATTGATAAAGCACAAGAATCAATCCGGTCTGTATACACCCATTCTGTATTAATTGCTCGATTCTATAATTAATCTGTACACGAACGAGATTAATTATTCTGGAAAAAATTATTCTCGGAGAAGGAAACATTTTCAGAACTGTAGAGGAATAACTGTGTTGAAAAACTGTGTTTAGAAACGGAGGCTACAACCTCTTTTATGGTGCAAAAAGAAAAGAGACGTTGGTAAACAACGTGGAGAAAAATCTGGAAATAGTGGGCAACTCGGTTGAAGAAATCAACACGGAGTAAACCACGTTTTAATTTTTCGGAATTAATTACCGTTAAAAAAATTAATTTTTAAAGCCCAAAAATGTTAATTTATTTGTCCAAAAAATTAATTCTTAATGAGCTCAAACCCAAGACTCGGACCCGGACACGGGCACGGACCGGGCCGGATGGACGGCGGCGGCGGCGCGCGCGTGTGACTTGGCCCATTGGATCTTCCCCACATACCCACAAAAACTTGAATTCCCAAAGGGCTGAACCTTTGTTCCCAAAAAATTGTAAATATACACAACACATTTTAAGTCTCCCACCGATGTGGGACTCTTCCTAAAGGCTTGTCAAAGTTTTTGCACATCTTATAACAGCTGTCAAAGACAGCTATTTCCAACAATCCCCCACTTGCAAAACTTGAAAACATTTTATCGAGCATTAATCTATAGAATTGTGCATAAGCAAAGGTGTCTTTCGACTTGAACCTTTACGTAGTAAAGATGATTCAGAATATACTAGAGTAACCGTAGTTTTGAACTCTATCTCTGACAACATCCCACACACAATCCTACTTGGGTGTAGTTCTAATAGCTAGCACGTTACGGCCATGTTCTTCTATCCCAGTATAGTGAACGCTTTAGGAATTTGCCCAAAATATCCATAGGAAGCGGCCACACTTCCACATTCACATAGGTGAGTCTATCAAGAATACTCCTGTAGCTAAGTACCCCACTCAAAATAGAGCTATAGATCTCATTAAGAGTTATCATAACTCATCCTTAACTCGCTTCAGGATATCATGCTCCTTAGTGATGGACTCGGAGTAAAACCCCGTTCTATTTTAATTAATAATCGCATGATTCAACCCATATCACTTGTGACTTGTTATTACCCTTTGAACATATTTCTTGGGATCTCCAGTCCATATGTTGGGTTACCATCACAAATGACACATTTATCCAAGGGCTTTAGTCCCATCCCTTTCGTGGTGTTCCACACCTTCTCCCTAGCTAGTCCTTTCGTCAAAGGGTCAGCTAAGTTCTGTTCAGACCGTATATGATCCACCCTCACAGCACCCGTAGAGATAAATTCTCTAACAGTACTATGCTTACGACGTATTTGTCATTTCTTACCATTATAATAACGGTTCTTAACTTTTGCAATAGCCGCGGTACTATCACAATGAATCAAAACGACTGGAATCGGTCTTTCCCATAATGGGATATTTTACAAGAGGTTTCTTAACCAACATGCCTCTTCACTAGCAGTATCTAGCGCTATCATCTCAGACTCCATAGTGGATTGAGCCAAAATAGTTTTTTCTTAGATTTCCAAGAAACTGCACCACCAGCGATGCTAAATATATATCCACTAGTAGCCTTAGAATCATCAAATAGGGTGTTCCAATCTGCATCACTAAATCCTTCAAGGACAGCGAGATGCTTATTATAGTGTAATCTGAGGTACATCGTCCTTTTAAGGTACCGCATGACCCTGTCAATAGCATGCCAATGCTCCATACTAGGTCTACTAGTAAATCTACATAGTACTCCCACATCATAAGCTATGTCAGGTCTAGTGCAATCTGTAGCATAACGTAAGCTACCAATAATGCTTGCATAAGCATTTTGGTTTACACTGTCGCCAGTGTTCTTAAATAACTTTACACTAGGGTCAAATGGAGTACTAGAAGGTTTACAGTCAAAGTAATTATATTTCTTTAGAACTTTCTCAATGTAATGAGATTGATCCAAAGAAAGTCCCTTTTCTGACCTAGTAATATTAATTCCTAATATTACACTAGCTTCACCCAAATCCTTCATATCAAAGTTGGCACATAATAATGATTTAACATTTTCTACGGCATGAATATTAGAACCAAATATAAGCAAGTCATCAACATAAAGACATATGATAGTGCAAATGTTCTCAACATATTTATAATAAATGCATTTGTCACTTTCATTAATTTTAAACCCATTAAAGATGACTAGGCTATCAAATTTATCATGCCATTGTTTAGGTGCCTGTTTGAGTCCATAAAGATATTTATCTAATTTACATACTTTATTTTCTTGACCGTGTACAATAAAACCTTCAGGTTGATCCATATAAATCTCTTCTTCTAATTCTCCATTTAAAAATGCAGTTTTAACATCCATTTGGTGTACAATTAAATCATTTAAAGCAGCTATAGCAAATAGTACACGTATAGACGTTATTCTAGTCACGGGTGAAAATGTGTCAAAAAAGTCTACATTTTCTCTTTGTCTAAAACCTTTAGCAACAAGACGTGCCTTATATTTTTCAACAGTGCCATCAGGTTTTAATTTCTTTTTAAGAATCCATTTACACCCAATAGTTTTACATCCAGGAGGAAGGTCCACTAAATGCAAGTTTTATTTGTTTCCAAAGAATCCATTTCATCATTAATAGCCTCTTGCCATAAATTGGCACCTAAAGAAGATAAGGCTTTTTTAATAGTGTTAGGATCCTCCTCTAAGGTGTAAGCATAAAAGTCGGGACCAAAATATTTTTCTACACGAGCCCTTTTACTTTTTCGAATTTCTTAAATGGATTCATTATTTTCTTTATTTGTATTTAAAGAAATATTAGCGGATGACTCGCCCCCACTATTCCTCAATTTAAAAGGAAATTTATCTTCATAAAAATCGGCGTCATTTGATTCAATAATTACTTGATTTTTCAAGTCATAAAATCGGTATGCTTTGCTATTAATAGCATAGCCTATAAAAACGCACTCATATGCTCTACTTGCCAATTTAGACCTTTATGGTCGGGTATACGTACATAGGCTAAGCACCCCCACGTTCTAAAGTATGACACGTTGGGCTTAATATTTTTCCAAATTTCATAAGGAGATATTTTCATTTTAGTCTTAGGAATTCTATTAAGCACGTGACACACAGTCAAAATAATTTCACTCCGCCAATGTGAGGCAGCCTCTGAATTTAATAAAATAGCAACAACTAATTCAGTTAATGTCCTATTATTTCTTTCGGCTTTACCGTTCATTTCAGGCGAATAAGGGGCAGTTTTTTCGTGAATAATACCGTGGGTTTTATAAAATTCAATAAATGGTCCAGAATCATATTCGGTGCCTCTATCACTACGCAACCTTTTTATTTTCCGATTAAATTGATTTTCAATTTCATTTAGGAAAATTTTAAACATGTCAAACGCTTCACTTTTATTTTTCATTAAATACACAAATGAATAATTGGAACAATCATCAATAAAAGTTATAAAATAACGTTTGCCATTTCTAGTTGTGACACCATCCAATTCACAAATATCTGAATGAATTAAATCAAGTGGTTCAGATTCTCTAAAAACAGATTTATGTGGTGTCTTAGTGATTTTTGCTTGACTACACCATTCACATTTTTCAAAATCATTTAATGATAATTCGGGAATTAATCCTAAAGTGCTCATATTTTTAACAAGTCGTTTATTAACATGACAAAGCCTAGCATGCCAAATATTAAATGAACAAGCAATATAAGCAGAAGGAGAAATTTTATTCATTGCATCAACATTCAATTTAAACATCCCATCAGTGGCATAACCCTTGCGTACAAAAATTCCATTTTTGGTCAAAGTAAATAAATCAGCACCAATAGTTTGAGTAAAGCCAGCTTTGTTGAGAAGATAACCCGAAACCAAATTTTTCCTTATCTCGGGAGTGTGAAGAACATCTTTGAGGATAACAGTCTTTCCCGAAGTGAACTTCAATTCCACATTTCCAGCACCAGCAACCTCGGTGGAGTGAGAATCACCCAACAACACCTTCTTATCTGCAGTCTCAGAATAAGTCTTAAACAGACTACGGTCATAACAGATATGGCGGGAAGCTACAATATCCAACCACCACCCTTCAGCACCGCTAACCATGTTGATTTCTGAAATCATAGCACATAGGTCCTCTTCGGTCAAATTCGCTTGTGCTTGTGGCACATTGCAACATTTGCGAGCCATATGGCCAGGCTTGCCACACTTGAAACAGAGAAACTGTCCCGAGTTGCTAGACTGTCCATTTCCAGGGTTCTTATACTTATTCTGAGTCTGAGCCTGATTTTTAAAATTCTGGTTGTGGCTCTTTTTCGGATTTTTCATATTTTTTCCATTTGCCTTTAAAACAACTAGAGTGTGGTTCTTTTTCTGATTTTTGTTGTTAGACACAACAAGAATTTCATCTTTATAGTCCTGTTTTCGGGATTCCTCCTCAATTCTCAATTTAGTAATTAATGGCTCTAGTGAAAATTCTTTAGACTTATGCCTCAAACTATTTTTAAACTCTTTGAACAGTGGAGGCAATTTATCAATAATTACAGCCACCTGAAATTGCTCATCTAAAGCCATGCCCTCGAAAATAATTTCATGGGCAATCATTTGCAAATCATGGGTTTGAGCAACAACAGATTTGTCATCCGTCAATTAAAATTTCAAATAACGGCTGACGGCATATTTTTTAGCACCCGCCTCCTCCGTGTCATATTTTTTGAAAAGTGTGTCCCAAATATCTTTCGCAGTTTTATAATTGGCATAATAGTCATAAAGTTCGTCACTTAGAGCATTCAGAATATAGTTTTTGCACAAAAAATCATTCTCCTCCCAATTTCTAATTGTTTTGCTTTCCTCAACAGTAGGTGGATTATTTACTACGGGTTTGTCAAATTGAACACATGATGCGACTTTTTTCGTAGTTAAATAAAATAGCAGTTTTTTGCTCCAACGTTTAAAATGAGTGCCTTCATATTTGAAAGGCTTATTTAGGTTACTTGAGTTAATTTCGTCCATGGCAGAATATAGAAACACCTTAAAATTGTTGTTGCAGCAATTAAATAATTAAATGCAGAATCAAAATTAGGAACGAAATTACCCAATTTTGGAGCAAATAAATCTGGGGCAGAATAAATATAAGAAATCCCGAAATCCCGAACTAGACAGTCAAGAACACGGCTGAGTCGTGGACAATGTCGCTCTCTTTAAGGTGTTTCGCGGCTCTGCCCAAAGTGTGCTGATAGTGTACAGTCCCGTCACCACCAGGATAAAACAGCCTCCAAAATTAAATTACGGATTGATAAAGCACAAGAATCAATCCGGTCTGTATACACCCATTCTGTATTAATTGCTCGATTCTATAATTAATCTGTACACGAACGAGATTAATTATTCTGGAAAAAATTATTCTGGGAGAAGGAAATATTTTCAGAACTGTAGAGGAATAACTGTGTTGAAAAACTGTGTTTAGAAACGGAGGCTAAAACCTCTTTTATGGGGCAAAAAGAAAAGAGACGTTGGTAAACAACGTGGAGAAAATTATGGAAATAGTGGGCAACTCGGTTGAAGAAATCAACACGGAGTAAACCACGTTTTAATTTTTTGGAATTAATTACCGTTAAAAAATTAATTTTTAAAGCCCAAAAACGTTAATTTATTTGCCCAAAAAATTAATTCTTAATGAACCCAAGCCCAGGACCCAGGACCCGGACACGGACACGGGCACGGGCCGGACGGACAGCGGCGGCGGCGCGCACGCGCGTGTGTGACTTGGCCCATTTGGTCTGCCCCACATACCCACAAAAATTTGAATGCCCAAAGGGCTGAACCTTTGTTCCCAAAAAATTGTAAATATACACAACACATTTTAAGTCTCCCACCGATGTGGGACTCTTCCTAAAGGCTTGTCAAAGTTTTTGCACATCTTATAACAGCTGTCAGAGACAGCTATTTCCAACAATCACTAATTGATTCTACTAGCATTGAATTATCTAATTTGTATTTAATGCTCATATAAATTACCTTACACAATCTCAAGTCCTTCACCGACATTCCACCACGCCACTATAGCCGTCACACCATAGGGCAGCTATGCGTATGCCACTGCAATCCAGTCACTATTTCTCTAAGAGAGTGCTTATATACAAAATACTTGTGAAAGGTTAAATCTATTCCAAAAATCATCAAGTTATATCCTAAGTAACTAGATATCCCTTATATCCTATTTTTTTTATCACTTAGCATTAATTAACCCATGATTGGCTAGAAATATAAGAAAGATTAGACCACTTGTAATCCCTCGTACTTGTATTCTCTATAGAGTCCTAAACTAAGTTAAGAAATCCCCCCCCCCCCCCCCGAGGAATCCATTAGTTACTCCTAAGTGTTTTCTTTTCACTACAGGAATATTGATTTTTCTCGGTATAAATTAAATGCCGAGAAAAGCACTAAAAATGCCGGTAAACACTTCTGGCGGCGTTTTTGGCGGCATTTCCACAAGCGGTAATAACCAATGTGGTAAAAGAACAAAAACATTTTTAAAAATGCCGCAAAAAGTTAGCAGTATTTTTGGTGGAATTTTTATAAGTGCGGTAGCCAATGTGATAAAAGAACAAACGACATTTTAAAAAATACCGCAAAAAGTTAGCAGCATTTTTAAGCATTTATATTAATGCTGGTAATAACCTTTTAGGAGCATTAAAAAAATGTTGATAATAACCCTTTGCAACACCTATTAAATGTTCAACACGCTTTTAGCGGCACTAAAAAACTATCGAGAATGATAATAGTGGCATTGAACAAAATGTTGATATTATTTTACAATATATGACTGGGAACAAGTGTGAAAAAAATCATTTATAAGAAATATAGTATTTATTTGCAAATACATTACCATAACATTAAATTCAGAGTCCAGTAATCAAATTAAAATGTGATTAAATTAAACCAATAACATTCATCGTAAATAAACATAATTGTGCTTGGAACAATTATCCATGCACAAAATAAAATGTATTACATGTCCAATAAGAAAAAGTGGGGAAACATGAAGCGATTTTTTTTATATATAATCGATGATCATTCTTCATTAAAGTCATACAAATAAAAAAGTCAATCGTTCATCATTGATACTTATACTTTAGTATTTTAATTAAAAAATTAAAATTAAAAATTAGTACATTAGCAATATGCCACGCTACAGTTGAATGATATGCATCTCCAATTGTGGACTTGTTTCCATAAGGTCTAGGAAAGGGTTCATTTGTTATAAATGTTTCGTTAACATATACTTCCCAAAAGTCTTCATCCAAAGGCGTACCCTCTGCTTTTGTTGAAGGGTCCTTGCTCATAATGAAGCCACGTGCCACAACCACTTTTGGAAGCCCGGAAGTAACAAGGTCTACAATTTTAGGAAGTGCATTATTTGAGACACTTTGTCATGGTTGATGGTCCTTCTTCTTCTTATTTGATGATTGTTTCAACAAATAAGATGAATATGTCATCAACTATATAAATCTGGAAAAAAATCGACATAATTTTATTTGTTTTTAGGACATCCCAAAAAGTTTAAGACTATATACAACCAAATAAATCAACAACCAAATGTCAATTATACATAAAATCCCCAAGAAAGTGCGTATATATTGTTCCCTTTAAAATACTTTAAATTAGCAACATACCTGAATTGAAGTAGCATTCGTTTGTTCACTAACACGAGAAACAATCTCAGGGCCAACCAAGTGTTGAGAATTTGCAATTTACAAAAAATGAATTATTTGAATCATGAAAATGTAAAGTCTTAAATTATGATTTTAAAAAAGTAGTTATCAACTTACCTGTTGAGATGGAGCTAAATGGTGATTTGATTATTGTAAAAACCCTCGCTTTTGAGAACTTATTTTATCTTAATTTACTGTGTGAAGTACTTATATAAAATGTTGGATAATGGAGTAAATATTAATTGAATGAGTTGAAAGTTAATATTTACTGGATTGTTGCATATTTACTGTATGTGTATGTAAATATCATCATGTTGTGTTTTATAGTGTCATACATTTTAAACGACATTTATGGTTAAAATGAAATCGTAACTTGAAATGATTTATAAAATTTTCGGAGGCCAATTTGGAAGGCGTAGTTAGTCCTGAAAGGTGCGAGATAGTCAAAATAAGTGTCATATTGTATCTTTAGGTTTCGAGCACTTTTGACTGATTTTAACATAAATGTGTAGTTGTGAGTCATTTTAATGTGGTATTAACCATTTAAGTTAGGAAATTAGACTAAAGCCGCGATTTAAGTCTTGCATTTCATTTATTTCTCTTAAGTGAATTTACTAACCTAGAGAGAAAGAGAGAAGAAGAGAATTTAGGAGAAAAGAGAAGAAAAAGAGAGAGATTGAAGATTGAGGCTTGGGATTGTTTCTACCATAAAAAAATATGAGATTTCTCTCTTAAGGAAAGTTTTCTACTTGCTAATATATGGTTTAAGATGAGTAAATTGTGTGATAGTTGTGTATTAGAATTAATGGAACAAATGTGGATTTTATGGTGTTTGTACCCAAATCATAGTTTATGTTGATGATATTATGGATTATGGTAGTTGATAATCATGTCAGATGGTTTTGGGTAGATTGATATAGATGGATGTGTGTAAAAATGGAGAAGAATTAGGATTTGGGGAAAACTAGTGTTCATAACTCGTTGCCCCCTTCTTCGTAAAATCGCATGGGCGAATCGATTCGGCCCTAGGGAGAATCGATTCGCTAAGGGGTTCTCCTACAGGTATGCAAACCCGAATCGATTCGGGTTAAGGCCGAATCCATTCGGCTGAAGAACAATGTTGGATTTGTCATCCGAATCGATTCGCTTTTTGGCGAATTGATTCATTGCCTGGGGCGAATCGATTCGGCCCTAGGGCGAATCAATTCGAAATCAGGCTATTTTGAGTTTTTTTTTAACTCAAATTTTACCCTTTTTCTTTAGGCTTAGGACTTAGGAACCTTTGTGTATGAAGTAAACTTAGAGTCCTAGAGTCCCATATGAGTTAGTTAACTACCCTATATTAGAAATGGTTTATGTGGGGGTTATTCCGGGGTATACAAATTGATTTTAGGGCATCCTTTTCCTTTAGTTAACTATTATGAGTCGAGGAGTTATAAGGTCGTATTGCGAGACTTTAAAGGCTCAATTGAGTTCTGATAGTCTTGATGGTTTATAATAACACCACAAAATAATGTTGGGAGAATAAATTGAGAATTTATTCATTCATTGAGGTTATAATGATGACATGAATTACGTATGGCTCTGGATAAAATGCGATGTATTTATTGAAATGGAAATGGAATCAGAATTGAATATGGTAAATGATAATTTACTTAAACACACCTATCTAAATGCCATCATAAGGGAAGTTAGTGCGTGAGGTGAAGTCCCCTAGCTAATGAATGCAGGGTAAATATAGTCCTAGGCCATATGAGCATTTATTATATGCTTCTTCTTCGCTAGTGAGGTAATTCCGAGTGTGTTTATGACTCAATCATAGGCCTATGGCCGCTTCCTGACGTCTTGCGTCATTGGTGCCCATGTTGTCTTGGTTGATAGGCCCCGGAAGATGATGGTCATTTAGGGGCGTGCACAGTGGGGAAACCCGGACGGGTGGTCTTAGAATCGTTATATGTATATGAATATAACTATTCTTATTCGAGTTGGACTTGATTTATGATAAATGCCACGAAGAGCATATAGTTATGACTATGTTTCCTGATAAGGAATGGAACGATGAAATGAATCAGTGTAAACAATGGAAGTTTTTAATTAATGTTAATTATTCATATCCCCTTGCATAACTAAATTTAAACTCATGATCATTTAATTTGTTTTAGCTTATACATTAAATTGTGTAGGTAGATTCTTATCCTTATCAAGCATGATTATCTGTTCAACTGTCATACTATTTATTCATCTGGTGATCATATAAAACCGGGGCCTGACCCGTTCATATTTCTTGTTGTGCATGAATCTTGTATCCGCTCAGGTCCTTCGCCCCAAGGACGCCCGTTTTGACTTTCCTATTCTGGTGTTTTTGGGGAGCCATGATACTTTGCTGATATTACGAGATATTTTGATGTAGACGCCTTCATTTTTGTACTCTAGTTAAGATCAGGACATTTAGTCGGGTGTGTGGCCCAAGCTATTGTAATGTATTATGTAGCTTAAATTAAACTGTTGTAGTACGTTTCAGTGGCTGTTGACCGACAGCATATTCGGTCCCTTTATTGTATGCTTGTTGTTGATGTAATATAAGTTCTTTTGGGTTTCCACTTTCTTTTTAAATTTGGTTGTTTAAATTCTCTCCTTAACTTATGAAACAAAATTTTTGGCAACTCGTTTTTCTAAAATATAGGGTGGTTATCCCGTATACTTATTGTATTATTGTTGATGCTGAGAATGATCCATCTATGATTCCCATTATTATTGAAGTATCGGTCTTGCCACCCCTTATTTTGGTGAGCAGGTTGTCATAGATGGTCTCAGAGCACTTGGTTCTAGAGTCTTTAGGATCTATGCGAACTTGTCACGTTCTACCGTATCGTTCTTTGATATAGAGCTTAATGTTAGTATTTTTTGGTTGCCTATGTTTGCGATCTTCTGCAAATTAGATTGTTTTATGTAGTATTCTAACTCTATTATTTCTTAATCTCAGATTCTGCCTAAGAGAGGTCGCCCTGCTAGAAGGAATAGAGATGTAGAAGAGGAAGTAGGTCCTCCCCCGTCACCGCAAGGAACAATAAATGCTGCTGATGTAGCAAACATCGTGGCCCAAGCGGTCAATGCTGCTATGACTGCTGTGGTTCAGCAATTGCCACAAGCTTAACAACAAAGGGCTCAGGATGTATAAGATCCTACTAGACGTTCTCCATGGGAGAGAGTTAGGGAATCCTTTTTAAAGGGTCATCCCCCGGAATTTTAAGGAGGTTCAGACGTCATATTAGCTAATCAGTGGAAAAAGGATATGCAGCGCCATCTGCGCATGGTGGAGTGTAGTGGGGAAAGAAATAAATCATTTCTACCTTTAAATTAGCTGGAGCTGCATTACATTGGTGGGAATCTATGACTACACCAGAGTAGAGGCATGTTATGACAATCAACGATTTCTAGGTTTTGTTTGATCAGAAGTACTTCCCTCTTGCAGTACAAAGGGAGATGAGAAGAAAGCTTCAGTATGTGGTGCAAGGTGAGAGATCAGTTGCGGAGTATGAAGAGGAGTTCACTTGGTTAGCAATTTTTGTACCGGACGAGGTGACTCCGAAATAGAGGAAAATATCAAAGTTCATGGAAGGTTTGCACTGGAGTATACGGAAATATTTGCTGGGCAATCCATCTTTGCAGACTTTTGGGGATGTGATGAATGCGGCGTTACTTCATTGCCAAGAACATCGATTGTATGTCCAGATTAGTAAGAAGGCTACAATGATGGGGCAAGCTGGGAAACCCGGAGGCAATGGGATTGGAGGAGGATCATTTCCCTCGTCCCAATCTTTGAGAAATAAACAAAAAGAAAGGGACCCCCAACAAGGGGATTTGTCTAAACGACAATGTTTTGGTGGGTTTATTGTGGGTGGAAATAACAATAGGCAAAGTTAAGGTGGATCGCAACCGCAACAAGCAGGTAGAGGTGGAAATGGAGGTAGAGGCCATCCAGGCCAAGGAGTGGGGCAGTTTAGAAATAATCGGGGCCGAAATCAGGAGAATGCAACGAATCGATGCTTTCAATGTGGAGAGTTGGGCCATTTTAAGAGTTCGTGTCCTCACTTGATTGGGGGATAACTTCCTATAATTCCACAGCAGCCATAGGCTCAGTTACCGCCATAAGTACCTAATCCCGCTGTCCCTCCACAATAGGGACAACTACAGTATGGTCGTGTCTACCACATTCAGGATGCTATGCTTCCTCCAGCTCCTCCCGTACCGCCAGCTATTGAGGGTAAGTTTCTCATTCAGGGACACATGGGTCGTGTATTGTTTGATACGGGTGCAAAAAACTAGATCATTTCTAGAAGTTTTGCTCAGTCTACAGAGTTGATTAAATTTTCGAAGAGTACCTTCACTAGTGTTGAGTCTTCTATGGGTGATGGTTCACTTATTTTCTTTGTTTATAAACAAATAGGAATGAATCTTGGTAACTTGTGTTTTGAGGTCGATTTGTTTGTCCTGGACATGGTCGGGTATGATGTAATCCTAGGTATGGATTGGCTAGTGAAGTATCTTGCGATAGTTAATTGCTATGGGAAGAGTATAGTTTTTGCCATTCTGGGGCAAGAAATGTTTTTAGTGGTTATGCCTCGTTCAGAAGGAGGTACTAGCTCTTACTTATATTATATTATGTAGGAGACTTCTCGGGATGTAATTATTTCCTTAGATTCTATTTCGGTTGTTAAAGATTTTCAAGATATTTTTCGAGAAATACCGGGTTTGCCTTCGAGTCGGGAAATTGAGTTTGTAATTGACTTAGCACTGGGAACCCAACCGATTGTGAGATCTCCATATCGTATGGCTCCAGTTGAGATGAGGGAGTTAAGGGATCAGATTCAGGATTTTCTAGAGCAAGGGTTTACTAGGCGAAGCACGTTATCGTGGGGTGCTCCGGTGTTGTTTGTGAAGAAAAGGGACGGTTCTCTCCGGTTGTGTGTTGACTACAAAGAGTTGAATAAAGTCACCATCTGGAACAAATACCCATTGCCTCAAATTGATGATTTGTTTGATCAACTTAGGGGAGCATCGTACTTCTCTAATATAGATTTGAGTACGGGATATCACTAGTTGCGGATACGGGAGCAAGATGTGTCCAAGGCCTCTATCCTAAGGAGATATGGGTCCTATGAATTTTTTGTTATGCCTTTTGGACTAACTAATGCTCCTGCTGTGTTTATGGACCTCATGAATAGGGCATTTCAGGATTGTATTCATTGATGATATTCTAGTGTATTCTCAAACAAAATCTGATAATGCTACTCATTTGCAATTGGTCCTGCAAAGGTTGAAGGATCACCAATTGTATGCCAAATTCGAGACGTTTGATTTTTGGTTGCAGGAAGTACAGTTTCTGGGTCATATTGTGACAGCCGCGGGTATTTCGGTGGACCCAAGTAAAGTGGTTGCGGTGAGGGAGTGGGGTCAGCCCACAACACCTATCGAGATTCTTAGTTTTCTGGGTTTGGCAGGTTATTACCGCCGGTTTATCAAGGATTTCTCAAAGATTGCTAGCCCTTTGATAAACTTAACCCGGAAAGGGGTTATGTTTGTTTGGGATGATTCTTTTCAATCGGCTTTTGATGAGCTCAAGGATAGGTTGACTTCTGCTCCAGTCCTTATGTTACCAAGGCCAGGATTGGAATATTTAGTCTTTACCGAAGCATCTCTATAAGGATTGGGAGGTGTACTTCAACAAGAGCGATGGGTTATTGCTTATGCTTCTCGCAAGCTAAATCCCCATGAAAAGAATTATCCGGTACATGATTTGGAACTTGCCGCAGTTGTTTTTCCCTTGAAGATTTGGAGGCATTATCTCCCGGGGGAGAAATTTAGTCTCTTCACTGACCATAAATCATTGCAATATTTATTTTCACAGAAAGATTTAAATATGCGGCAACGATTGTGATTAGAGTTTGTGAAAGACTATCAATTTGACATCCACTATCACCCAGGCAAGGCGAATGTAGTGGATTATGCTTTAAGCAGAAAGCTCGAGGGGGAGTTAGTGGAGGTATGAAAAGACAAATGGAAGGATCTTAGTTAGGAGGACTCGGTTACTAGGTCGTTTATATCGGTGTTGACCATTACGCCTACTATTGTGGCAATGGTTGTAGAGGCTCAAGGAAGAGACAAAGGTTGTCAGGACCGTATACGACAATTGTTAATCGAGGGAGAAGAATCCTACTCTATAAGTTCGGAGGGTGGATTACGTTTCCAAAGGAGACTCATTGTCCCGGACGAAGGGGATTTAAGACGGGCCGTGATGACAGAATCTCATGGGTCTAAATTTTCAGTGCATCTTGGTGGGGATAAGATGTACCAAGACATGCGCCGTCAGTATTGGTGGGCGAGCATGAAACGGGATATTTCTGAGTTTGTATCCCAATGCACTACTTATCAATTGGTGAAAATAGATCATCAGCGACCAACGAGTTTATTGCAACCCTTGGAGATACCGGTGTGGAAGTGGGAGAGTATATCGATGGATTTCATCACAGGCTTTCCAACATCTCAAAATGGTCACGATTCTATTTGGTTTATCATTGATCGTTTGGCTAAGTCGGCACATTTCCTACCGGTACGCACCGATTACAATACTGCTCGTTATGCCCCCCTATTTATTGCGGAGGTTGTTAGACTCCACGGGGTGCCAATAAATATAGTCTCCGACAGAGATAAGATATTTGTTTCCCATTTTTGGCAAAGTTACCAAGAAGCCATGGGAACCGAATTGAAATTGAGTACTTCTTATCACCCTCAAACAGATGGGCAGATAGAAAGAGTCAACCAAATATTAGAGGATATGCTCTGAATGTGTGTGCTTGATTTCAAAGGTGGTTGGGAACAATATCTCCCTTTGCTAGAATTTTCTTATAATAATTCTTACCAATTTACTATTAGGATGGCACCCTATGAAGCACTTTATGGACTCCTTTGTAGATCACCCACTTATTGGTTGGAGGTGGGGCATAATAAGTTTCTTGGACCTGAAATGATCCATGATACTTCTTTCAATATTGAACTCATCCGGAATCGCATTCAAATAGCTCAAGATCGCCAAAAGAGTTATGCCTATGTGAATAGAATGCATATAGACTTGGAAGTTGGAGATCAATTCTTGGTGCGTGTATTGCCAATGAAAGGTATAAAGTGTTTTGAGAAGAAAGGGAAACTTGAGCCGCGCTATATGGAAACTTTTCCCCTCATTTCCAAGGTAGGTCCGGTGGCGTATAAACTTGCCTTATCGGAACACTTACAACAACTTCATGATGTGTTTCATGTTTACTCTTTGAAGAAGTATAAGAGGTGTGAAGGAGCCCTTTGGCATATTCCTTTGGAAGATATCAACTTGCAACTCGATATTTCATATGAAGAAAAATCGGTTGCAATCTTAGAGAATGGAGAGCGTAAATTGATATCGCGAGTGGTGCCCTTGGTACGAGTTCAATGGGGTCATCATGATGCCATGGAATCAACGTGGGCGCGGGATAATGATATGCGGAAAAAATATCTGCATCTCTTTATACAAGGTACGCCTGAATTTTGAGGTCAAAATTCCCTCATAAAGGGGGGAGTATGTAACAACCTTCGCTTTTGAGAACTTATTTTATCTTAATTTACTGTGTGAATTAATTATAGAAAATGTTGGATAATGGAGTAAATATTAATTGAATGAGTTGAAAGTTAATATTTATTGGATTGTTGCATATTTACTATATGTGTATGTAAATATCATCATGTTGCGTTTTATAGTGTCATATGTTTTAAATGACATTTATGGTTTAAATGAAATCAGAACTTGAAATGATTTATAAAAATTTTGGATGCCAATTTAGAAGGCGTAGTTAGTCCTGAAAGGTGCGAGATAGTCAAAATAAGTGCCATATTGTATTTTTAGGTTTCGAGCACTTTTGACTAATTTTAACATAAATGTGTAGTTGTGAGTCATTTTTATGTGGTATTAACCATTTAAGTTGGGGAATTAGACTAAAGCCACAATTTAAGTCTTGCACTTCATTTATTTCTCTTAAGTGTATTTACTAACCAAGAGAGAAAGAGAGAAGAAGAGAATTGAGGAGAAAAGAGAAGAAAAAGAGAGAGATTGAAGATTAAGGCTTGGGATTGTTGCTACCACAAAAAAATATGAGATTTCTACCTTAAGGAAAGTTTTCTACTTGATAATATATGGTTTAAGATGAGTAAATTGTGTGATAGTTGTGTATTAGAATTAATGGAACAAATGTGGATTTTATGGTGTTTGTACCCTAATCATAGTTTATGTTGATGATATTATGGATTATGGTAGTTGATAATCGTGTCAGATGGTTTTGGGTAGATTGATGATTATGGATGTGTGTAAAAATGGAGAAGAATTAGGATTAGGGGAAAATTAGTGTTCATAACCCATAGCCCCCTTCTTGGGAAAATCGCAGGGGTGAATCGATTCGGCCCTAGGGCGAATCGATTCGCTAAGGGGTCCTCCTACAGGTCTGCAAATCCGAATAGATTCGGGTAAGGCCGAATCGATTCGACTGAAGAAGAATGTTGGATTTGTCATCCGAATCGATTTGCTTTTGGCCGAATCGATTCGCTGCCTGGGGCGAATCAATTCGGCCTTAGGGAAAATCGATTCGAAATCAGGCTATTTTGAGTTATTTTTTTAACTCAATTTTCTCCCTTTTTCTTTAGGCTTAGGACTTAGGAGCCTTCGTGTATGAAGTAAACTAAGAGTCCTATATTCCTATATGAGTTAGTTAACTACCCTACATTAGAAATGGTTTATGTGGGGGTTATTCCGGGGGTATACAAATTGATGTTAGGGCATCCTTTCACTTTAGTTAACTATTGCGAGACTAGGAGTCTAGGAGTTGTAAGGTCATATTGCGAGACTTTAAAATCTCAATTGAGTTATGATAGTCTTGATGGTTTATAATAACACCACAGAAGAATGTTGGGAGAATAAATTGAGAATTTATTCATTCATTGAGGTTATAATGATGACATGAATTACGTATAGCTCCGGATAAAATGATATGTATTATTGAAATGGAAATGGAATCAGAACTGAATATGGTAAATGATAATTTACTTAAACAAACCTCTCTAAATGCCATCATAAGGGAAGTTCGAGCGTCAGGTGAAGTCCCCTGGCATATGAATGTAGGGTGAATATAGTCCTAGGCCATATAAGCGTTTATTATATGCTTCTTCTGTGCTAGTGAGGTAATTTCGGGTGTGGTTATGACTCAGCCGCAGGCATATAGCCGCTTCCTGACGTCTTGAATTGTAGGTGCTCAGGTTGTCTTGGTTGATAGGCCCTGGAAGATGATGGTCATTTAGGGGCGCGTACAGTGGGGAAACCTAAACAGACAATCTTAGAATCGTTATACGTATATGAATATAACTATTCTAATTCAAGTTGGACTTGATTTATGATAAATGCCACAAAGAGCATATAATTATGACTATGTTTCCTGATAAGGAAGGAAACGATGAAATGAATCAGTGTAAATGATGGAAGTTTTTAATTAATGTTAATTCTTCATATCCCCTTGTTAAACTCATGATCATTTAATTTGTTTTAGCTTATACATGAAATTGTGTAGGTAGATTCTTATCATTATCAAGCATGATTATATGTTCATCTTTCATAATCTTTATTCATCCTGTGATCATATAAAACCGGTCCCTCACCCGTTCATATTTCTTATTATTCATGAATCTTATATGCGCTTAAGTGCTCTGCTGCAAGGACGTCCGTTTTGACTTTCCTATTCTGGTGTTTTTGGGGAACCATGATACTTTGCGGATATTACGGGATATTTTGATGTAGACGCCTTCATTTTTGTACTCTAGTTAAGATCAGGACATTTAGTCGGGCATGTGGCCCAAGCTATTGTATTTGCTTATTGTAATGTATTATGTAGCTTAAATTAAACTGTTGTAGTACGTTGCAGTGGCAGTTGACCGACAGCATATTCGGTCCCTTTATTGTATGCTTGTTGTTGATGTAATATAAGTTCTTTTGGGTTTCCACTTTCTTTTTAAATTTGGTTGTTTAAATTCTTTCCTTAACTTATAAAACAAAATTTTTGGCAACCCATTTTTCTGAAATATAGGGTGGTTATCCCGTATAGTTATTGTATTACTGTTGATGCTGAGAATGATCCATCTATTATTCCCATTATTATTAAAGTATCGGGCTGTCCACCCCTTATTTTGGTGAGCGGGTTGTCACAATTATGGTACCACTACAGGTTGAAATTGGTTGATTTATTCTAATTATTGGTCGGGTTGCAAAATAGACCTATAAGATGGTATATTTTGCTCGTTAGAGGATTGAGGAACCTGTTAATAGCATGATTTAATATTAGAACATACATTTATATATATACACGATAATTAAGTAAAAAAAGGTAAAAGTGTGTACTTATTAACCTATTTGGATACAACGGAAGGGCAAGTCATCATGTGTGTGCGTATCAACTCAAACTGAGCCTCTAAATAATCAAATTTATCCCAAAATTCATATCGAGATCGTAGTGGCTTATACTCTTTTCATTAACCTTCGGCCGCTTAGTTCCATGAACATCAGTTGGAGATGGTCCATTCCCATAATATCCACAATGATCGTGTTTATTAGGTCCCGGGACTTCATAAAATATCTCGTCTTTACGATTGACGGATGCATTACAATCTGAAGGAAGTTGATCTACTTTTTTCCTCATTTTTAACTGAAATGAAATGATTCTTATTATATAAAACAAAAATTATAATCACTCATTCACAAAACCACAACAGAATAAATATCCCAATATCTCCCCGCCACTAATTTTAAATGATTCATACAATAATTTCATGCATAATTTTAACTTTCATAAATAATAAACTTATTTGATTGTTAATTTAATGCACATCCATGTATGATATATATTATTCTTTTAATGATATGACATAATCTCCTACATATTGCCTTTTATAATGGTTGATAAACAGAATAAGAATTTTGACTAATAGGTAAAATGACGTCGTTGAGATTTTCTAAGAAATAAGGGAAGGAACATGGATAATATTTTTGTACCATTGCTTCACTAGAATCCTTATCGATGGATGAGCCATCGCTCCTCTCGTGAGTTTTGATGTAAACATCAATAAATGAAGCCTTTTTCCCTTGATCAACCTCCATCTGCATTAACCCAATGACTCGTAAGTCGTTACATATATAAGTTCGATAACATAAAATAATATTCACAATCAAAATCTTTTATAAAACACCTTATGAGCAACATTTGCATGACTCTTTCTTCCGAAAATATATGGTGTTCTTTGGTTCTTATGAGTTCAACAATTTCTTTGACTCATTTTCTATTACAAAAGTATATTTAAAATATATGTTTAACTTGAATATATAAAACTTTACTACTAGTAATACATTCATACCCTTGCCTCACAAGTTCCCCAATACTTAACAAGTTGCAGCCACTGCTCAAGCTTTACTCTAGGTGGAAAATATTTCAATCTCTCTTCGTTAATATAAAAGGCATGATAATGTTTCTTCACCTCTGCTTTCCAATTATTCCATATCTTTCCAACCTTCATCATGCACATTTTTTTAATTCATCAGGGGCATCAGTGTCCTCCTATATAATTACAATGTATAGAAAAATAATTCATCTACTACACATATGATTTTAGCTTAAATTATGTTTTATCATTTTCAAAGTTATGATTTTAGATGTTATTGACTTTATTGTGATTGACAAGACAGTCCATACATAGTGACTTGTACCTAAAGAATTCAAATTTGCAATTCATTTGACCCAAATCATGGTACCATTTAATTTTACCTTCACCTCTCGCCAAACACGTTCTTTGTATGGGTATAACTCCTTCCACTGACAATCTTTGAAATCCAACAGTAACCTGTTTAGCATCGATATAATATTAAATTAGTAACATTTTACACCGATTAAATAATCATCTTTAATATGTCAAAAGATAACATACAATATTTGCAAAGAGTATTCTAATAAGAGTTGTGTTGTACAAAAATTTACAAAATAAACTTTACATGTTCCCTTCACGAACTAAAATGCCTAAATGGGTAGATAGTCTATATGCGGTATCTCCGATTGGCTGATAGAAATCGTTGATGTGAAGCTGTAAGCGTTTTCTCGTACCTCATAATTCACCCAACTTCACAATGCCTCTACGTTTAGTGGCATATTTTGCTGAAGTTGATGCTTAAAAATTGAAAAATAGATTAACTTCAATCTACACAGTTAATTAGGCACATATAAATCAAATAACTTTGAGTACCTTCTTCGTATGAATTGGTGTCTTGGTTATGTAAAGGATCACTCTTCGTCGAGCTACTGTCGCTTTCATTGTCACTCGAGTTTGATCATTCGATCGAGATAGAATCTGAAAGGGAATGAGAACTGGGCTGAGATTGCGGCTGGAATGGTGGTTGGAGATTGGATTGTGAGTGAAAGAGAGACACTGAATGGGAATGTGCTGGTGAGAAGGATTTACTCTACCGTTGCGATGTCATAGCAACCTGCAATAAAAAAAATGAGTTTACAAGAGTAATGTGTGATTTTAAACAACAGTATAGTGGTAAAGAATATGTAGTAGTTCAAATTTTAATCATGTCCAAGTCTGACCATAACACAATTAATTATAATATGATCAAATAAAATAATTGATTAAATGAAGAAACCATAACATGTAAAAGAAATATCAAAACAACCATTGAAAACCACCTAAGAGTGCCATGAAAATTTAACACTGACTAAAAAACAAGGACACGAGAGGAAGCAGATGAAGACATAATGCTCATTATAATATTTTTAGAATAATCATTCCATCCACTTACGATGTGTAATGATTTCATATGAAAACCGTGCCAATGATCTAGATTGGTTGATTTATATGACTGCACAACAATAATTCAATGAAAAAGAAAGTCAGTGCACCAATTAGCGGTGCTACCCAGTACCAATTATGGAAAGTTCAGTATTTATTATTGAACAACCCATTAAGGCAAAAATCAAAATCTATAAGAAGCATCAAAGGATCTTTCATTTAAGAATAAAAGATGCAATCACGTAAAATGTAATCAGGGAGAAGTTAAGGGAACCTAAAGAAATTCACTAATCATGATTGTATTGGTTTAAATACATTTCTAATTTCCTACATCTCAAACTACAATTCCTCTTAACAGAGATCCAAAAAAAGGGCACAAAAAAGTCATGGTTGTTGTAATCCTTTATTTTATTTTCATCTGTGAGTTTTCCTAGCAGCATCTCCACAAAGAGAGAGATTTACCATAGCTTTAGGTCGTTCTTTGTCTCCAATTAATAACTCATAAAGTTTCTACATACCACATTTTAATAATTTACCAATTTCAATAGGGACTAACCTTAAAGTCAGGTTGATATAACAATCATTACTACTTGGACTCGCTAGTAATGAGAAAAAGGGAACAATGAAGGAATTTAGTACATGAATTGACTAATTTAGTTCAAAAAGAAGGGTTCCCCCTTTTTTATAATTTTATAATTAGTCCAGAGACTTATTAGTTGAAAACATTCAGTCAGCATAGAATGTAGGTAAACCTCAAGGCACACTTTGTTCCCCATAAGTTGTTTAGGGTCTGACTAGGAGGAATATTAATAGAACCCAAAATCTAGGTTTCTTTTAAGGACCAAAAGATTTAAGAAAATATAGAGTGTAATTTTCACAAGGGTTTCATCCTTTGGAGGTTTCCATATTTCCTATAGTGAATTCTAGCGTAAAGGACATGAATAAACACTACCTAATCAAACAAAAAATACTACGTAACAAGAAGATCAAGAATGAATGGCAATTAGTAAAGTGTAACGTAGTAATCTAATGATCCTCAAAGTAGCCACTCCAAATCAAATAAGTATTAACTGTAAAAAGAACCAGGTTTTCCATCGCAAAAGAGAATACGATCACCAATTTTCTACATTTAAGAGATTTAAAATAATTCACATAATAGACTAATATATTATCATCTTCAGACTCATCACCTCTAAAAGTTATAAATGACAGTGAAAACATATGTACTTCACTCCTTGATTTGATGTAAGAAGGACAAACCTAATTCATAGTGGTTTCTTAACTAGAATTAGCAAAATCACTTTAAATGTACTAATGAATCTGAATATTCAACCACAACAGTCAAAAGATATCTTAAATCACATGTCCACCAAGTTTATATCCTATATATATAAGCCAACTAATTACCTTGGAGTTATTGTAGTGGCTATTACATTAACCTTAGATGCATATGGATGAGAAAACAGTTGGTTGCCATGGAGTTATTATATTATACATATGCAAAATTGTATATGTGTTGAATTTAAATTTGATTAATACACATGTTGAATCAACCTATACCAAATCCACATTGTTAAATAAAAGGCTCACCAGATTTATGATTAGATTCAATTTAACAAATCTGAGAGGGAGTCTCCTTTGTTGTATTTGAAAGAAAGTCGATTTTATTTCTCTGAAGTTCTTATGCAAAAAAAAAATAGCAGAATACAGAACAAAGATGATACATCCTTCAAAAAACACCCTTACAACCTTCAACTATGTGCTGGACGTCTTTGATTGAAGAATTATCTTCTTTTGAGCTTTTAGGTTTGTATGTCCTTGTTTGTAACTGATGAACTTTTATTGGAATGGAGTGTGCTACTTTTGTTTACCAAAACTTTTAATGAAAATAAGATGTAAATAAATAAGTTGGTCTTCTTTATGGCTTTCAAATTCAATGTTTCAATAAAGTCTTGGGTTTGTTGAATTGTAAAGCTGGTCTTTTTTTGGGAATGGAGCATTCAGATGTCCTAATCCTAATAGCATTAACAAGTGTAACTTGGATGATTTTGTGAATCAATCCCTTTTCTTCCGTGTTATGTTCTGTTCAGAGACATAACATTATATATATTAATCTATTTTTATAGTCTTTATATCTTGTTTACGATTCTCATATAGACGTTTTTAGGTAATCGACATTTTTGTTTACGACTCTATCTAGTCACAGTTATGTGATGTATGTGTTCACATTCCCAATTTATTCCCATGTAACGATGAGATGCTTTTAATTTCTCAATGAATAATGGAAGCATGTCAATGGCTTAGATTAATCTGAACTATATAATTGTCCAGTGATGAAAGCGAATCTGATCAAACACAAAATTTATGTTGAACTATCCACTATATCACTTGGATGAAATTGAACTTTTAAAATGGTAATTTTAGGTAACTATCTTTATTTTTGTGGTGTGAATGGATGTTTTGTTCTTTGTAAGTTATTTTCCATGTTTGGCAGCTTTAGTTTTACTTTGTAGTTAACATTTGCACAACTCACTATAGCATTATTATAGGAAATTAAGGTTTACATCTTCATTAGTTAGTTTCATACTACATTTTATAACACCCTTTGTTTTGTTTCTAATTAAGGTTTGTGTGCTTACATAATAGTCATCATATCCTAATACTGTCACATTCTGCAAACACTCCTCTATTAACTTTATTTAGGATGCAAGATTTGTTCTTTATGTACTGAACATTTTTATACTATATTTCCTTTCGAAGTTCACTGCTTCTTTTTATATTAGCTATTAAGTTTGTACTTAATAGCTACTGTTTTGTTTTGTTTAGTAGCCTCATATTGTTAATATCTTTTTTTTTGTAAAATAGTTAATATGGAAAATCACCGACAAGTAAACCAAGGTCCATTTCGTGTTCCTAGGCCTACAACTATTCCAAACTCTAAACTAGAAATTGAGGAAATTCCTCCAGCCTCGTCAGAAGTCGGCTCCCAAGTAAAAAAAACAGCTTTGGTGGAGTGATGATATGGATCAAGTATTAATCAATACTCTTCTAAAGTTGGTCCTATCTAGACCAAGAAGAGCTGAAAATGGATTCAATGCAGAAGAAATAGTAAAGGTTGTAGATAAAGTATGGTAACATGTCTCAATGTTGTCTATATTCCACATGTAAGGGGTAGGCTGAAAATTTTGAGAAAAGATTGTAGAGATATCACATTTTTTTTAAGATTAGTGGGTTTGGGTTGGCCTCTAGTGGGTGAGTTACATTGGATCCTATTACTTGGTACGTGTACATTAAGGTTAATCTTACTATATCTGTATGGGGGTATGTCTATTTCATTTATGAATTTACCATCACTGTAAACTTGTGACAAGTTGAGCTAGGATAATAATTAGTTATGTCGAGTGTAATTGACATGAAATTAGGGAGACCGAGTACAAGACATCAGTATCAGCTATAATATTGGTGTTTAAAGGCGAGAACGATAGACATGACTGGAACTCAAAAGGTTCACTATGCTTCTCTCTATTTAGATTTCAAAGAGGATATATATGGAGTTTTTCAAGAAAGCAATAAAGACATCTAATGGAACATTTTTCGACACTTTGAAGGTCATATTCAGGGAAGGCCCATATTAGACTCCAGTAGCTAAATTCCATAAGCTACAACAAACAAGCATAGTCACTAATTATCAAGAAATTGGTCCATATGTTAAAGAAGGATTACATGGCAATTTATATACATGAGACAACATAGCTGTTATATATGGTCTAAAGTACCGATTCTAATGTGAACTTATTGTTGATTACTATTGAAATGTATTGTTATGTTGAGAAGGAAAAACACTTTTTTTAATCAACCAAACACATTCGAAAGTTTTCTTCTTTAAACGTTTTTTTTCAAGTAAGTTTATCCAAATGCATTTTTCGGCTTTCAAAAATCATGAAAACTGTGTTATAGTTTTACCCCCAAAATAGTGTTAGATTTTTTTGAAACATAAGCCCTTATGGATTTAAGTGCTTGAGATGAGTGGGAATAAGCTCATCATAATTCTATTCTTAACCAAAGATAGTCTTCGGCCCATACACAGGTATTCCATTGTAACTCGCTCACTAGAGGACAACCCAAACCTATTTTTACAAAAGAGATCTTCATCCTAGGTCTGTAATCGTCGTGTATTCACACACTCGATGCGATCTACATGGTATAACACTTGAATTTTTTTGATGTGTTGTGTTCCATGCATTACAATTTTACTATTTTTGGGGATGAAAATCTCAGTTATATAGTGTTTTCATGTATGTGAAACATAATGCAAATATTACTTATTATACTATCGTAGTGTCAAAATAATTTAGAATAAGTATTTCCATAGATGAATGGAGCAAGAATATCATGTAAACAAAACTTGTATAATAGTTGTATACCTTGATATGTTTATTTAAACTTAATAAAGACTTGATCGTATCTACTTTTCAATCACTCAGAGGTATTTAGGACGAACATGTCCATTCACACTAAATCTATATACCTGAAAGGAAGAATATAGCACTACTATTTACATAAATAATAGAGGAGATCAAACAAGCCTCATTTCAAATTAATATCTAATTATTATTAGTTTGGGTTTGCTAAAAGTCCCCCAAACTCACAAACCACAATATTGTATGGGCAACATAAGGGATCCGAAGAAAAAATAACTTATAAATCACAATACACCAAAATGACAAGCAACCAATAAAATAAAACTATGGAGTCCATCATTATTTATCCATTCATACATATGATGTGAAACAAATAAAATGCATTTAGTCATTAGTCACTTTTAAAATATTAAATTAAGAAAAGGGTGTCAAATTTCATGAATATCTAAGCATCCTTGAAAATAAAACCATTCATAACTGACAAATTCAAATCAATTGTCATCTTTATCCATGTCAGTATCATAATCATCACTTTCAATATCATAATCATCTATGGTCTCCTTATTTTCATTACTTTCATCTATATCACTCTCATTAGCTTCCTCATCCTCCTATGAATCATCTTTACAAGTATTAGAAACATCACCATCATTACAATCCTCGTCAATATCAACACGGATGTCATCACCTCTATATAAATCAACTATGTTATCAACAGTCGTTCCCTATGCACTAGACCTAACCCATATAATATACCCATCATGGTATATTAGAGTGTCATCCAGTTATTGGATGTTGTACGACTAAGCTTCTGCATCCATTGTGTTATCTCTATAAGTATTTTTACCAGACATGTCTTACAAATTTCTCAGTGTCATTTTCACGACAGCTTGAAAATCTTCTTCAGTCGGGGAGTCTCGCACATACCAAATTTGTTTAGCCTGAGATGCTAATATAAAAGGTTCATCCGATAGTCGATTGTGCTTGTATAGTGAATATTTGAAGTTCACTAATGTGAACTCAAAACTATCCTTTCCCGTCCCCGAATGGGTATCAACCCAATCACGCTTAAATAGTATAAACTTGAAATAATTTGAATAGCGCAATTAAAATATATTTGTCAATACTCCATAATATGTTACATCCCCTGAAATAGGTCATTTGTCCTTTGCACTTGCAAAACTTTCGGTGGTGGGATTAAGCATAACTCCACTATTCTGAGCATTCAATCTTCTCTCACACTGCTTTATGCTAAACCTGAACCCATTTAGAGTGTATCCCGTGTATCTCCTAGCCACCCTGAAGCCAAAATTGCAACTTGGCTTGACACCTCACCCTCATTTAGATTTCGTACCTAAATTTTTTCATATGATTGAGAAATAAAAATTAGATGTGTAAAAATTACACGTGTTATTAAGATATTAAAATGTGGTTAAATATAAATACAAAAATGACTTACGTGATCCCCAAACCACTTGTGAAGCATTCCGTTGTGAATGTAGTTAATTTCGTAATGTCCCACATGAGGTCTTTTAGCATTGTTATATGTTTAATGTAAAACATGTATGTATAAATTGAATAACGAAGAGTGATATTTAATTACATAAAGTCTAAAATTCATTCAAATGTTATCATACTCGTGAAAAGGCTTCACTGCGGCGGAGTTGAATAACACATACCAATGTGCTTGTGGAAACTAAGTGTCATTAAGCATAAATGTTACTCCTTTACCTAATATACGACCTATTTAACTTGAGTTGGCATCGGCTTCATCATTTCGTAAAGGTCGATCTAACTTACTCTCAACATCACCCAGGTACCTCATGCAGAATGTCATGCATTCCTCTGTTAGGTATCCTTCAGTAATTAAACCTTCTGGACGACTTCGGTTATGAATATATTCTTTTAGTGTGAATAAAAACCTATTCATCATTGTAAAAATATAAAATTAGTATTCATATCCATTAATTTATGTGATACAAACATAATGCATACAAGAAATGTACCTCTCGATGGGATACATCCATCAAAATTTTACTAATCCAGTAATCATTGCCTCCTCTGCTAACTGGATTGTCAAATGCACCATAACATTGAAATTTTTTGGGTGGAAGCTTTTCTCAAGATGACCGAGTGCAAGAGAAGCACGATCTTGCAAATATTCATAGTCTTTGAAGGTCATTGTGTTTGAATAAATCTACCAATAAAAATTACATAATTCAATCAAAGACCTTGCTACATTCGTAGGCAATGATTTTTGTATTGCTAGTGGGAATAGTTGTTGGATTATGATATGGTTATTGTGGCCCTGAAGTCCAGAAATAGTCCACTCTTTAATGTTTACGCGTCGTGGAATGTTAGATGCATAACCATCTGGGACTTAAATATTCTTCAAATCCTTACAAAATATATCTTTTTCACATTTACTCATTGTGAATCATGTTGGTGTTAAATATACTTTGTTATTTGGCAAGCTCTTAGGGTGAAATGCTTTTCAAATACCCATGATCTCAAGGTCTCGACAAGCCTTTATATTATCTTTTGATTTTCCATCAACATTTAATAATGTTCAAAGTATGTTATCGCACACATTTTTCTCTATATGTATAACATCAAGATTGTGATGAATCATGTGATCCACTCAGTATGGAAGCTAAAATAATATGTTGTTTGCTTCCAATTTAGAGAACTACACCATTCTCTTCATCACAGATACTCATTTTTCTCTTATTCATTGCCGATGAGTAACCCTTCTCATTATTTATTTCCATTACCTCTAATTGCTCAAAGATATCATCCTCGAATACTTTACTGGGATTGACTTCTCTTTCACCTTTCCCATCAAAAGGTATCATTTCTGAATTTATGGTTATGATCCAACCACCGACGATGGCCCATATATAAAAATTTATTCCCATTCTTTATCCACTATGAACGAGTGTTCTTATTACAATAAGGACAAGCCAATCTTCCTTTTGTACTCCAACCTGACAAGTTTGCATACGCAAGAAAGCCACTAATTTTCCACATTAATGTTACACGCATACAAAAAAAAAAATTCATTCGATGAATAGTAAGTAAGTATGCCATCATTCCATAATTCCTTTAACTCGTCGATGAGAGGATGCATGTAAACATCAATACTATTTCCTGGGTCACGTGGACCGTCAATCAACGTAGACAGTATATGACAAGGTTGTTTCATAGACATCCATGGAGTCAAGTTGTATATCATCAAAATAACGGGCCATGTTCTATAAGGAATGCTCATTATTTGAAAAGTATTGAAGCCATCAACTGCTAGTCCGAGCCTAACATTGCGTGATTCACTACAAAATTTTGGATTTTATTGATCGAAGGCTTTCCCTGCTTTAGAATTAGAGGGGTGTCTTAATATGCCATCATCATTGCATTCCTCCGCATGCCATCTCACGAGGGAGGATGTTTTCAATGACATAAATAATCTTTGAAGCCTTGGTTTTATTGGAAAGTACTTAACAACCTTTGCGGGAATTTTTTGACCCTTAGCTTCTTCATTATCAGACTCACCCGAAAATTGATTCCATCTTGATGTATGACA
The DNA here is from genome assembly GCA_949130495.1 of Sambucus nigra. Lineage (NCBI taxonomy): Eukaryota > Viridiplantae > Streptophyta > Magnoliopsida > Dipsacales > Adoxaceae > Sambucus > Sambucus nigra. The sequence continues at coordinate 340,788,352 of OX422207.1, read as the reverse complement.
TACTATGAAATCCTCACGATATTTGTTCTCTTTCGAATACAACATACAATCATTTGGACATGCATGAATTTTTTGATAATCAAACCACAGATCATTAACTATCTTTTTTACTTGAGAGTATGAACTTGGTAGTTTCTCATCCTCCGGAAGTGCCTCTTTTAAGAATTGAAGCAATGTTATAAACGACGTGTGTCTCCAGTTATAAAGTGTTTTCATATGAAATAGTCAAACGATAAATGGAAGTGTGAGAAACATTTTCTACCAGAGTATAACTGACGTTCCCCATCTTTTAACAACTTGAAAAATGCTGATGCCTTTTCATCCATCCCATCCTGGTCATTATATGGGTCGTTACATTGCATACCCTATTCACTTAGATTTTTGAATATATCATATAGTAGTCCACACATATCATCTCTTGTATTCGAGTCATGCACTTCATTCGCTCCACTAATTCCCATTGTGTATAGAGCACCTTCTATGTGATAAATCCACCTAGTGTAATTCTTAATAATCCCATGTATGATGAGATGCTCATAAACAACTTCTCTTTTATGGCTAATGGTCTTTCAACATTTCTTACACGAGAACTTTATCACTAGCTCGGGGTATTTATTGGCAAATGCAAAATCTTGAAACCCATTAACTCCTTTAATATAAAACTGAGAAACTCTTGACAATTCCATCAAACTCTTATCGCCATCCATTTCAAAAGATTGTTGATTACCTCACACTATCACAAAATTGTTGCTAGATTCATTGGAAACATTCATAAAAAAATACAATAAATAAAAAGAAGGTTAAACCATAAATCATTAATATTCTCCTTCAAAACTATGTAAATTTATAAATAGTAAGTTTTTAATTATAAGACCATTTGGGTATGGCCTTACATGAAAACTACTCATATTTAGTGATATAAAATGATGAAACTTAACTATCAATATATTTTAACCTTAATTAGTTAACAACAATTAAAAAAACTCACTCATAACATAATCAATTACTAAAAGATATTAATGTAGCAATGAATCATGACACATTAAAAAGAAGACTACGCTTAATGCCTGAACACTTTAGCTTAAACAAAAACAATGTACAACTACAGAATAGCCCAACACAAAAACTCACAATAAAGCTTAATTTTCTAAAAGCTAAAAAGATTAAACAGAAAATAATGCATAAGGCCCTCGTTTAAAAAAACAACTTTAGTAAAAAATAATCATTACGAAAAACAAATCTCCTTGTTAATAATGAGATAGCATAATTAAATCATAGAATCAAGACGCAAACGCTACTAAATCAAATTGTCCAAATTAATAAACTAATATTAAAATTTCTTTGTTATCTTAAAATTAATCACATATTGAATGAATATAGGGGCTTATTAAATTCAACCGCAATGTAAAAACTAATTTTGTAAAGAAACCATCACAACAACATTAATTACAAAACATAACATACACAAACTAAGTTGAGTGACTGAAAACATTGTAAAAAAAATTTCTTACATCTATTTGGGACAATAAGTATCTTGTCGAACTCTGGTGATTAGCTCTAACTTGTAGCTTGGACATTATCATATAAAAGTAAGATAAACTAGTAATTCTAAAATAGTTTAAGTCAAGACAAATAAAGACATGTAGATACATCTAATTTTGATTTAAAGATGGTAAGTTTTGTAATATCAAACTAAAAGGCTAATGTGATACATATATAACTGCACACACGAATACACACATACATATGCATGAGAAATAATATGTACATACAAAACTAAAAGGCTAATATGACACATACATACCCTCACATGAATGCACACATACATAAACATGAGATAATATATATATATATAACCCCCTATTGTAAAAAATACATCGATTTTGATGATTAAAGTAATACTAATCAATTAAAACAAGGGTATAAGATTTACACAAAGATGATATCATAGGGAGTGATTTAAGTTTACAGTTAACTACATTGAACTGGACTTTTTTAATCAATTAAAATAAATTAAAGAGTGAAAAAAAATTGGTAGTTACCAAAAGTAGATGAGAAAATCCAACTAAATATACTACGTCATGGATAAATCTCATCTTATCTATACTTAATCTAATTATATAAATAGAAGCAAAAAAAACAGTGATGACCAAGAAACAAGACCAATGTAAACAATAATATTATTATAACAATGAATTCAATTTTCCTAGAAATTTTGTACTTTGATATTCTCAAGATTCAAAGCAACAATTTTAGATATTTTATAAAAACTCCATAAAAGTGGTCATTAAAATTGAGTGTAAATTTCACCAACTTGAACGAAAACAGTACTGAATTGACTAATTTTGATTGGTAAAAAAAATAAAAAAAAATGCATTAAATGATATTCAAGCCATTTACCGAAAAAAATCTAGAATAAGCCACCAAAGGTTCACACACAAATACACTCAAATAATATAAATTATTTATCAGGAGATTATATCCAATCATATGAGATATATAGATTGATTTTAAACTACCCAAATGCAATTCCTTTCAAAGTAAACAAAAAAATTCAGTAGAAAACTTACAAAAAAAATCTCGAGCTCACACACATATCAATTAAAGAATGGCGTATAAAAAAAATCTCGAGCTCACACGCATATCAATTAATTTGTGTTTTGGATTCATGATATATATATATATATATATATATAAAATAAGGAGGAAGGGTGTTTTCAGTGTTCAACAAGTTTATAACACATTTAATGGTGAGAATGAATGCCAACAAGGCAAGAAACTAAGGCTTTAGATCAAAGCTCCCGTGATAATACTTTACACCTTATAACACCTCAGTATATTTCCACTTTAATTTGAATTTTCTAATGCACTTTTTGTTTTTCCACACGTCTCCTGACAAAACACCTCTTGTCATTATATACTCTCTCTTTTCATTATGTACTCTTTTACAAAGCTAATGAGAGAAGTTTTTCACAGTTCGACAATTAAATATGGGGATTACATCTCTTTAGAGATCCAACGGTTCAAGCACAGATCTTTGTCCAACACTTTATTTCGAAAGTAACTTACAATCTCCTTTTCTCAAACGCGTTCATGTCCCATCCATCTATCTATCCCAAACCCTTAATATAACCACCCATTTCGTTTTCACTTTAATTTGGAAACATCACATTAACCAATTCTCTCTTTATTTCCCTCTCTCAATCACAACTTTCTCTCTCTCACCAGAGGAGGAAAGGGACGATTGAGATTAAAGTTTAGCAAGATTCTCTCATAAGCTTTGAATACAAAAACAACTAATGTGTGATTTTTTACACCAGTTGAAATACTAGGTTCCAAGTACCATATCAACTCTTTACAAACAATCCATCTCATCGGCGCCGGAGTTTTCGGATTGGAAAGTATCTCTATTGATCCAGACGGTGGAGGCACCTAAACCGCCATCGCCGATGGCTGGATTCTGATTTTTCCCTCTTCTTCTCAAAGGTACATAAACTTTTTTAACCCTTTTCTTTTCCTAGAATAAAAAAAAATATTGCACACGTAGCCCCAAACATGGTTCATATTTACTTTGTATTCATCAGTGATAGGCTTGTTTTTTTTTTTACAAATAAATATTTAATTCACAAAAACAAGCATAATAACATATTGAATCATCCCTTTGTAAGAGAAAGTCTTTAGGAGTTGGTTTTGCATTTCTTCACTAGAAAGCATGGAGACTTTCTTTTCCTGATGTTACCATCTACCTCTCATCCATTCTACCTAATAACAATTCGTATTCTGAACCCGAAAAAAGTCTTTCCAGTCAAAACACCAAAGGAAGTAACTTGAAGAATTCATCAGTGATAGGCTTGCTTTGATAAAATGAAAGTTTGAACATTTAATGTAGAAGGAAATGGTGGCCCTGTTCGCCTATTTGCACCGAAAATGGATTTTGTTTTACAATGATGGTTTTTTGGAAGAGGATTTTGTGTTCTTTAAAAAGTCGGGAGTCCATATGAAACTGAATACGAGTTTTTTTTTCTTTATTGTTTTTTATAAATATTTAACTGCTTTTTCCCTTTTGTGTAGGTAATGGTTTGTGCAGTGGGTTTTGTTTTCTTTAGGGGCTGAATATTGGGGAAAAATATTTTGGAGGGTTCAACAAAAATCTAGCATAAAGATTTATTATTTGGCAAGCATGTTTATGATTCGTATCAGACTGATAGAATAGAACAATGTCAGGTAAGATCTTTAAAATACAAGTTGGGAGGTTTCTTCACGTGTATGGTCATCCACTTCTCAACCTACATTTTTTTTTTTGCAGTTAAAGCACAGGGCTTGAGGTGCAGGGCTGTCCTTTAGAGGTAAGCAACCACTCTCTGTCACTCTGTTATTTGTTCAACCTCTCATTTTTATTAATGCAGGATTTCCTTTTTGTTTATCTCCAAGATGCCTATCTATGGTGTGCTCACGCTGATCTAATTTAAGTGTTGTGTAGAAGGTTGTTATTGATTTGAATTATTTTTTAATATTTATTAATTTCCACATGTAACTTATCAAAAATAAAACATCAATTACCTTTTTAATAAGGGTTATTAGTATTACAGAACATGTGTTTTGAGTATAGTTTTATTACATTTACCAATAATTTTGTTAATTATTTTTAAATTTTAATGGGTTATTTTGGTTCCCTTTTAATATAAACGGATTAAATGCGACATTTATCCATTACTTTTAACAATTTCATATTCCATGTGTACATTAAATGAATGAATGTAGGGTAAAATATTAAATAGGAAAATGATAATATGTGCTCTCTGGGTAGATGTTTTCAGTTTCAAAATCGTAAGTTTTAAAGTTTCACGTGAGTATTTGTTTGTGTCCTATTAAATGTGTCAAAATTCCGTCCCTACTATTTTTGGGTTCTAATATTAGGGCACATTCTATGAACACCTTTTTTCATACACTACAAACTTTTTCATATAAAAACTTTTGAAAACTTATTTGACATTCTTTCGTTTTTCAAGAATCAAATTTTACATGATATTGTATGATATCATGTTTTTTACGGCATATAAGTAATTTAAATATATTAGTGTACGAACAAAATTATTTACTCAAAATAGGAGCTGATTAAAAAATTGGGTAAGTTTAAATGCACTTCAAAAGAGTATCATAACATTATAGAATGTTATATGGTGATATTTTTGCGACACTTTTAAAATTTTGGCTCCTACTATAGAACATCAAGCATTAAAATTTATATTTTAGTTAATTGTTAATTTAAATTTTATTGTTTTATTGTATTGGCTACCTATTTATGAGTGGATATTCAAACCATCTTTTTTTTCAAAAGATAAAAAATTGTAATTTTGATTATTGATAAAAAATTGTTATTTGAATATTTTATTATTTGTGGATGGATAATATTATTTTTTGTACAAATGTAATTAGAGCCTTATTGAGTATGCAATATTCTCATTAAACCTCACAAACATTTTGATAAAAATATCTTCATTGTGTACAGTGCGTTTATGATAACATCAAAGTATCAAGGCAGTGGTTCTTCCAAGAAATAGTTACTCATATGGAAGACAAGGTTGTGGGCACCACACTATTATCTCTAATGATAAGATTTACCTTGATTTTTCTATTGACATTGTTGGATAATTTTGCAATCAAGTTCTACATTATTGAGAATATGGTGGTTGTGGATATCTTGATATAATTATATTATTTGCTTACTGGTGAATTGGTGTGTAAGTCTTTTTTCATACTTTTATACATTTTTATATATTAGACTCATTAATGTTATTTATACGATGTTCATGGCAGATTATTAGTACTATTGTTGGGTTATTTTATTTTTAATTTTGTCTAAATTTATAAAATTGTTTACAACCATTTGTGTTAAAAGAAAAATTATGACGTAAATTATACACGACTCAACATGACTAACATTTGGGAATGAAATTTTTGTTGTTATGCATTTATGTACTTTGAAAATATTGTCCTTTTACAATTACGTACTTTGAAAAATTTTACCGTGCCTTCGGGCACAGACATTCCGTTAGTATATATATATATATACATATATATATATATATATATATATATATATAGAGAGAGAGAGAGAGAGAGAAAGATAAGCATATCGAAACCCATCATATTGACCGAAATAAATAAAAGAAACAAAAAACATGAACGATCTAAGAAAGTGATGTAGTCTTACCTAAGAGGAATAGGTCCAAGACTTTCTTCAAAGAAAAATATCGAAATATACAAAAATCAATTTAAAAAAAAATAACAATGATATAAGAAAAATATCCAAGACAGTCTTACTTAAGATGAACAACAATGATCCAACAATGATAAAAAAAAAAACCTCAATAATCAAAGAAAAATATACCCAAAAAAAAACTAAAAAAAATGCAACCCACCTAAGATGAACAGGTTCAAGTCCATCTTTAAAGAACAAAACGCAACCCAACCAAGAAGGTGACGACCGTCTTCAAAGAGCAAAACGCATGAACAGTCCCAACAAAGAGGACTGAGGATTATTAGGTCAAATTAATTGAGGGGAGAGAGGTTTTGGAAGGATTGGGATGGTGGAGAATCTTTCGGAGGAAGAGGCGTAATGGGAGAGAGTAGGTTGTAGCTCATATGAAAGAAACATGGGTATATTGTTTTTAAGAAAAACCAAACACCTCCAAAAACTAATGAAGTGGCGATTTTCTTCAATTTTATTGGCATTAGTTATGAAATCCCTTAAAAATACCACATTTATTTTAGCATTAATTAAAAAATGTTGTATTCATGCGGCACATCAATATAAATGCTGTGAATTTTCAATACTTATAAATAAATGTTGGCTAAAAAAAATTCTCAGCAGCTTGGAATAATACCGAGAAAGAAGTGCCGAAAAAATTAGTTTTCTTTTAGTGTTTACTAGTGAAAAAGACCTAAGAAGCCTAAAACTAGCTTGGCCAAACCTCAAGAGGTCTTTGGATTGTACTACTCTCATTTACATGATAATATACAAAGGAACACCATTCATAGTGCATGTACGACCTTCATTGAGGTTCCAAACCACTCTATATACTTGTCACTCATATTAACACACCTCCTAACTAACCTATTTAATGTCTTATGAGGTCCATCTGTTGGAAAGACTATTTCCTTCCATTAAAAATCTGAAACAAGTTTTAACTCCTTCAAATATAACTACTCGTTTGAATTTCGCTCGCTCCTTGAAAGATGTGAATTATCTCTAGAATGAGCTCCAAGACAAGTTGTATGACGTTCTCCTGAGGCTTCCCCTACCCACAGTGGTATAGGAAGTTATTGATCCACAACCTAAAAGATAGAGAAAAAACATGCTCCTCACCTTAGATGAAAAAGTCACCCTGAAGGCATGGCCTAAGTCCCCCCAAGGTCAATGACTCATATTCCCTTCAAATACCTATTATCATTCCTCTACAATCAATATCATAGAGGTTTCAGGGTGGAAAGACCCTAGGATGTTGAGATAAAAAAGATATAAGATATGATGGGGAACTTCCTTATAAAATACAAGATGCAGACTTCTAAGACCATAGAATTATATCTATAAAAAAATGGTTTCCTTTCTCCGATGAGGTTCAACACTATGATATTCCCCTAAGTGAAAGATGCATAATATTGAGCCCTTCGATGAATCCAAATATGTTGTTGACCACTTAGATAAATACAAGTCTCTCATTCTACTCTAGGATACCCCACATTAGGTCCTATGATGATATTTTCCCTCTACTTTAGGAGGGGAACATCTAGGCATTGGTTTACTGAGATAAGACCATAGACCATAGGGAACTTCATAAATATAAAAATACATTGTCAGCTATTTTATCAGATCTCAAAAGATGATGAAGACAATCACATCTTTACTCCATTCTAACAAAAGTTATGAGCATATCTCAAGTAATACGCATAATGGTTCAACCAAGAAGCCTTTCATGTTGTTCACCTGAATATCACTATTTGTGTGGTAAGTTTAAAATCAAGCCTCACTTCTAAAGATTCTCTATGGTCTTTCGGCAAAAATCACCCCACTCTATGACTCAGCTTCAAGAGAGGGCTCAAATATATGTGGATGTTGTCATCCCCAGGCATACCATGGCCTGCCCTCAACAAAGGAAGATAAAATAAATCTTCTCCCACCTAATAGATTCTCATGATACCTCTAAGGACAAGAAGATGAAGATTGGAGGAAATAACGGGCTTCCAAACTCTAAGCACTTCACCCATCTCAAAGCCACTATAAAAGAAGTCTTCTTAGTTGTGCAGTTACAAGATCTATTACCTACACCCATCGAACTATAGGAGAGATAAATCAAAGTGGTGATCAAGGAGGGTTATCTCAAGGAATTTATTGCCAAATATAGTGGAAATTCTCAAAAAAACAACAAGAACAAATATGGAGTACCTATGATTAACGTAAACACTATCTCAGGAGGATTCGCGGGTGGTGGCCCCTATTCCATAACAAAAAAATCTCAGGATTGTTCAGCAAGATGGGGCTATTAATTAATAAGTTTCATTGCCATAACAAGTCACCAGGGAAGGTTACCATGATGATCTTCCAATACACTAACATCGGAAGGATTCCCATTCCACACGATGACCCAATAGTAGTCAAAGTCATTATTGATAATGCAAGCATGAGAAGAGTTCTTGTTTACATGTAGAGATCATATGACATTTTGTTCCTAGATGATTTCAAGGCCATCGGACTCACTATGAAGAACATGTTTCCCATTACAACTCCTTCAAATTCCATCAATGGAGAATCAACCTATTAATTAGGATATATCACCCTTCCACTCATATTTGGATCCGAAGGGTGTTCTTATGCCATTTGGAGAAAAATCCTAGTAGTAGAACCCTTAATTTATAATGTCATCATAGGCAGATTTTAGCTAAATGAATAAGACGTTGTTGTGTCTACTTAGAGGATGGTGATAAGGTTCCCACCCCCCACTAGTGTGGGTGAAGTGTACGGAGATTAGAAGAATTCTAGGGAGTGTTGTAACACTTCTAAGATAGAGAAAAGTAAACCATTATAAAGAGGCCAAGGGTTGACTTAAGTTACATAAAGCCGCTATAAAATTATTGAGGTCCTCACAGAGGCCTTTCCTCCCCCAACTGAATTGATTGAGCTCCCTCGGAATGGCTTTTTCATATATTGCTAAACTTGGATACCCTAGATCCATGAGATGAAAATTAAGAATAAAAAGACAAACCTTCTGAGGCCATCATCACTATTTGCATTGATTAAGTAGATCCAATCAGGGTTATCCAGATTGGGGCTTGTCTCGGCTACTCCTTTAGAGAGGAGATGAACTAGTTATTGAGAGAAAATAGAGATGTATTCGCATGGGTCCCATAATATATGATTAGGGTAGGTACTAAGGTCATGGTCCATCACCTCAATGTGGACCCAAACCAAAAGCTAGTGTGCTAAACGAAGAGGTTCTTTGACCCTGAAAGAAATGCAGTTGAGGTCGAAGAGATCAATAATCTCTTAGAAGCCAACTTAATTTGTGAGGTTTAATATCTAAAATGTCTCTCAAATGTGGTGATATTTCTCAATACCAATGATAAGTGGAACATATGTGTGGAATTCACTAAACATAAGAAAGATTATCCTTCAGTGGATTATATTTCTTGGCCATGAGCTCTTCTCCTTTATGGATGCATATATTAGTTGTAATCAGATCATAATGTCCCCATAGATGAGGAAAATACCTCATTAATCACTGTTAAGGGTACCTAATATTACAAATTACTGTATTTTGGATTAAAAAAAATGCACATGTCACATATCAGAGGGTGTAAACACCATTTTCAAAGACTTGATAGAAAATTCATAAAGGTCAATGTTGATGACATGTTAGTTAAGAGTCTATAGCTTCGAGAAAACATTTGTAACCTATAAAGACCTTCCTTGTACTTAAAAAGTTGGTCTCAAAGAGTTGAGGAAAACAGGTCAGATAAAGACGGGTCCGAGAAACAACCAGCTCGCTATTATAGGAGCCTAGGCCGAAAGAACGATAATATATAAAACTTGGTTTGGAGAGAGATGGACCAACACCCAACACATCAGGGTTACAAATCGACTAGAGAGGTAGCCAAGCGAGATCTCAGGACCCAGATGAAGTCCCTTTTTTCAAGGGCAATAGAGGAAGAGGAAGTCCCTAAGAAGTTCGTAATTCCCAAGTTCAAGATTTACGATGGAAAGACTGATCCCATTGACCATGTCAGACAGTACAGGTAGGACATGACCCTTTGGAACCACAAGGACACACTGATGTGCCGAATTTTCTCATCGATATTGTATGATGTGGCCCAAAAGTGGTTAGAGAAACTCCCCCATAAATCCATTAGGAACTTTGAGTACCTGTCAGACCTCTTCATGGCTCGCTTCATTACTAGCAGATCTCATTCGAAGAGGATGGGTTCTTTATTTAAGATTAATAAAAAGCCCTAGGAGAACCTCAAAGACTACGCGAAGAGGTATTAGGAATTATTCAATAAGGTCAAGTACTGCTCGAAGTAGGTCGCCATTACATCCTTTAAGATTGTCTTACCGAGCTCCTGCCCATTTCACCAGTCCCTCACTAAGAAGGAGGCCACAACAATCGACGACTTGATGGCTCATATTGAAAAATATGCCAAAGTAGAAGATGTGATCCATCTCAGTCCAGGAAAAACTGGTCGCACTAAGGTTATCGACAAGGGGTGTGACAAGAATGAGGGTCAAAAGAAAGGGAATAAGAATGGGGGAAAGAATGGCCCTAAGAATGGGAGCGGGAGTGATGCCTCAAAGGTATTTAAAGCAGTAAACACAGTTTTAGAGAACCAATCTACAAGATTCAGGAAAAGTGCAAGGGCGAACCGTTCATTAAGTGGCCTAAGAAAATGGGTGGAGACCCTTCCAAGAAGAAGAACGCATCGAGATGTGCTTTCCACAAGGAGGGCGGGCACAAAATTGAGCACTGCAAAGCCTTCAAGTCCCTCCTTGAAGAGTTAGGTCAAGATGAACACTTGAGTGAATTCGTGGAGAAAAAGGCAGAGAAACTAACTTACAATGGATATCAAAGGCCCGATAATGTTCTTTAGGAAGACATCGACCATGAGTTCACAGTAATTCATGGGGCGATCGACCTCAAATAGATTATAGGAAATACGGCTTGAGTGGAAGTAAAAAAGCTTACAGAAATAATGCAAGCTTTTCAAATCGATCCAGCTAAAACGCAAGCTGGGAAGCATTGGCAAACAGAAAATGTCGATCACAGCAAGCATATTGTGTTTACAAATGAGGACCTGGTGGGAGTAAGAACCCCATATTATGACGCGCTGATCATTACACTCATGATAGCTAACTATGACGATGACTTATTGCTCGTCGACCATGGTAGCTCATCCTAAGTAATGTATCTAGACCTGTTCAGGAAGTTTAAATTAAATGTCGCCGACCTAAAGGAAGCCATCGTTCCTTTAGTTGGCTTCGCTGGGAAAATAACCATCCCCTTAGGAAAAATCATCCTGCTAGTAAAGGTATGAAACATCTAAAAATGATCAAATTTCTCATCATTGATATTGATTCACCCTACGAAGAAATCCTCGACAGAGGATTGATGAACGCGATGAAGGTCATCCCATCCACCTACCATTAGGAGCTCAAATGTGTGACTGAACGAGAGTGGTGGAGATCCTTGGAGATCAAGCGATGGTAAGAATGTTATTTATAGCAACCATCCGTCCCCAACCAGAAAGAAGGTTGAAGAAATTTGAAGCAAGAACGAGGAACAGTAGAGGCTAATTACCTCCAAATAACAACTAAAATATAAGAGAGCATGAGTGGAGGAGACTAGGATCTTCCCCTCTGGAAGATTCGTCGAGGACCTGGAGGAAGTCACAGATAGTAGCAACTCGAATGAAAGAAAGTTCTTAATCGAAAGCTCACTCACCGAGTACGAAAAGAGGGAGTTGGTCACCCTACTTCAAAGTAACTTATATGTCTTTGCATGGGAGCCTTACAAGCTACATGGGATTGATCCTAGCATCACTTGTCATCGACTTCACGTCGACCCAACTTTTAAGCTAATAGCACAAGAAGCTCGACGAACTTCTTTAGAGAAAGCTAAGGCAGTGGAGAAGGAAGTTAAAAAATTGCTAGACATAGGATCTATACGGGAAGTCCAGTTCCCCAAATGGCTATCCAACCCAGTCGTTGTCCCCAAGAGTAACGAAAAAGATGATCTATATTGATTCTCTAAATGGGCATTTTGGTAGAGAGGGCGAAGATTTTCCTTTTTGTAGTTTCCCTGACCCATGGTTTAATATTATGAAGAAAATAGATGCAACCATGATTTGAGATCTTTTTCGATGATAAGATTGCGTGGACTGAGGCTCCAGAGTACTAGGCGAAGTCATTAATCATTATGTCTACTAATTCCATCTTTTCAAGCACTGAAGCACATAAAGAACTGAAAGCGCCAACTGTGATGAATCGTTTAACTTTCATACATTGGGAATTGATCTATGCATGATCTACAGCAAGGCTAAGCCATCAGAAAAATCTATAAAGATCATCATTCTGGATAAATAGCTCATTAATAGGCAAAGTAATCTAATTAACCCAACTCAACCCATCCAAAACCATGTCGCTTTCCTTTTTACAGAATATACCCTAGCTTGTTTTCCAATTTTACATTACGCGTATGAATTTAAATAACGCCACTTTTGATGAGGTTCTCAGCGATGTATTTACCTAAACTGTTTCTAATGAAATAAATAAATATTTTCAGTATCTTAATGTTCCTTATATTAATTGCATTGATTTAATCAAACAATTGGTAAAGATGATCTAGTGAATGGAAAATTATTAATTTACCTCAATAAGGAAACAGTAAAAAAATAATCATATTGAAACTATTGATGATGAGACTATTGTTATTAATATTGCTTCTAGTGCCTCCACTCGCAAGAATAAAATATGGCTAGCCCTCAATAAGTATGAGTTATCATAATTTGAATTGATTTTAAAAGAATTACTCAACAACTGTGCGTAGTCCTATAGTGATATGTTTGGCATCGACCCAGAGATCGTGAAACACAAGATCATGAATTATCCCGAGTGTAATCCTATCAAGAAGAAATGAATAAAGCTCTGGCCTTACTGGTTTCTCAAAATCAAAGATGAAGTGGTAAAATACTTAAAAGTGGGTTTCATCCGTGTGGTCAAATATCCATTTTAGCTCACAAACATCGTTTATGTGTCGAAATCAAGAGGGAAAGTCCCCATGTGTGTTGACTATTGAGATTTGAACAAAGCTTCTCCAAATGACGAATACCCATTGCCCAACATCGACATAATTATGGAACATACTTCCAATCAAGCCCTAAATTCATTCGTCGATGCCATCGCATGGTATAACAAGATCAAGATCCATCCTGACCACAAACAAAATACAACTTTAACCAGCCCATGGGGTGCCTTTTGCAACATTTTCAAGCCTTTCGATCCTATGAATGTTTGTAATGCATACCAAATTGCATCTATAATAATCCGAAAAGATCTTATCAGTAATGAAGTCGAGATCTATGTTGATGATATTATAATAAAGTCTAAGACTCGAGAAGGGCATCGTCCAATATTGAGGAAATTGTTTGAATGACTACGACAATAGAAAATGCATCTCAACCCGTAGAAATGTATTTTTAGCATCACAAAAGGAAAACTCACTGGTTTTATGGCTAGTAAAAGAGTAATAAAAGTAAACAACTCTAAACTCAAAGAAATCCTCAAGATATCACCTTCACAAACAGAGAAAGAAGTTTGTAGTTTCTTAGGAAAGCTCTAGTACATTAGAAGATTCATTGGCCAACTCATCTCTATATGTCAACATATCTTCAAAATCCTTTAAAAGTATTCAACCAATATTGGAAATGAGTTATGTAAAGAACCCTTTTATAAAATCAAGTGATTCCTTACTCAATGCTCATGCTATCGCAACCTGGTCCCCCCTTCTTTTTACCTTCTTGTCATAGATACTATAGTTCAGGCTATGCTAGCCCAATACATTTAATAATCACACAAAAAAAGATATATATTATGCTAATCGTAAATTCGAAAGATATGAAGTAAAATACGCGGAGTTAGAGAAGGTATGTGTCTCTCTAGTTTGGGTCACTCAAAATCTTCATCACTATATACTTTCTTTTCGTATTATGCTAGCATCTTGAATGGATCCCATGGAGTACTTAGTAACAAAATCTTACATTTTTAAGATGCATGGAACATTGATTGATGTTGTGACCCAACTTTTATTTAACCTATGTCATGTAAAAATGCAAGAAAGGGAGAGCCATCTCTGATTACCTAGTTGATAACCCCATGGGAAAAGTTGATGTATGGATTTCTAGATTCCCATATGAGGATATTCTTAGTAACTCTCAAGAAGAGCTTTGGTGGACCATGTTCTTAGATGAAGTGAATATCAAGAAGGGATGTGGCATTATAATACTCATGATTATGCCTGATGACTCCCATAACCCCATAGCCATCAAGTTAGACTTCCCTTAAATCAATAACATGACCAAGTATGAACCATGCTTTGTTGGCCTTAAGATTTCCCTTAGGAAAGGAATCCAATATATTGATGTATATAGAATCTTAGGCCTTATCATAGGACAAGTCTTTCATGGATGGAATGCCAAAGACACGAATATCCTTCCATTTCATGACCATCTTAAAAAACTCGCTTCCCAATTTGAGGATGTTACCTTCCACTACCTCTCCCTCTCGAGAAATAGTTATTTTATGCACTAACATCCTTAGCTTCTATGGTCGACATACCCGATGGAATTACTATAGTCCCCTTTATAGTTCAGAAGCAGTCCATGCCAATCCATAACTACCATATTGAGCTCGTCATAGAAGAAGATTCAGACAAGGTTATATTATAGTATTACGACATTTGATGCCTCCTAAAAAATGGTCGATACCCTCAAGGGGATGATAAAAAGACCATGCAACCTTTCCTAAGATTTCACATTAATACATAATATGTGTTAAGGTTATTTTTAGGATAAACTTTAATAGAAGTCACTTATAGTTAATAGCAAGTGATGATGTTAAAGGAATGATGCAGAAGATCCATAGTAGGGAATGTGGACCCTATATTAATGGTCATATATATTCCAAGAAGGTTGTTCGACAAGGATATTATGTGACCACCATGGTTTTAAAATGCATTTCTTATGTTAGAAGGTGACTTAAATTCCACTAAGTCACCAATCACCAATAGTTATCTCATCACGAGTTGTACAACACAACCTATCCTTGGTCCATCTCAGGTTGGGGCATTGACATCATTGGGAATGTCACTCCTAATGAATCCAATGGTAATGGATTCATTCTAGTCGTCATTAATTACATTACTAAATGGGTCGAAGCTGAGTCATGTGCATTTTGAATGCTAATAAAGTAACCATGTTCTTTAAAAAGAATATCATTTGCCACTATAGAGCCCATTTATGATCCGATATTGAATAATATGGTCCATTTTGAATAACAAGTAACAAAAGTTGTTGAAGAATACGAAATTTAGAGGAATAGTTATTCTCCTTACTAATCGTAAACTAATGGGGCTGTCAAAGCTTCAAACAAAAGACTCGAGTCCTTAATCAGCAAGATGACTAAGACTTATATGGAACAGATTGATAGTATCCATTATTCCATCTAGGGAAATCGTATGCATTTCAGAATGACCACTAGGGCTGCCCCTTACTCCTTGGTATGAGGTACGAAAGTAGTCCTACATATTTAGCCCAAGATACCTTGTTTGCAGGTTATGTTTAAAACTCGAATCAAAGAAGTCGATTGACAACAAAGTAGTTATTAAGAACTAATGCTCTTGGATGAAAAGAAATTGAAATCTTTATATCACATAAAAGGATATCAATGTCGTATTGTATGATCATTCAATAAGAAAGTCAAACATCACGGTGTGAGTGAGGTGACGAACCTATTTGGGACCCAAGGAGAAAGTTCAAGACTAATTAGAGAGGGCCATACCTAGTGAAGAAAATCTTATTAGGAAGTGTCGTTATGCTCTCATACCTAAATGGAGAAGAGATGGCTTGTCCAATAAATCTGGACAATTTGAAGAAATTTTATCCCTAAACTGACTCTCATCGCGCTATGACTTTCTCATCTTCATTCATTTCTAGAAAAATTTATCCTCTCTATATGAGAACTACATCGTACCTGATCCTCTTAAATTTCTCTTTTTAAAATTTACGAGTAATATTTTATCCCTATAGAGGTACATAGGAAACCCATAAAGTCACTTTAGTAACGGTCCTTCCTTTTTTGCAAAATCCCATTATTTTTACCATCAAGAAACATTAGTCTCTCACAACATTCTTAATAAGCAAATGAATTATGTATATCTTACTTGTTAGTATAGATAGTTCAAATAAAAATAAGTTTTTCTAAATGGCATGAAAAGATGTATCAAAATAATCATGTATTACATTATTTATTTCAACACATGGCAGTTATCTGAAGTATCAGTGATGAGAAAGTCCCTAAAACATACATAAACCACCCCCAACCTACCATAACATAATCCATCAAAATACATGTCCCAAACACAAATGACAACACAAGTATTACCCAAACCTACCCCGGTAAAAGCTTCACGAATATATCTCAACTACCAGAGGGCCTTGCCTTACCATAATCATCGTAATTTACCTAGGGTCCCCAAAAATACCTATTGTCATTGAACTTTCTTATACTATTTATGCAGAATTATGCTTTGAAAAGGATAGATGACACCACCATGTCTCCTTTCACAACCTCAAACATCATAAGCCACCTCTCCACGATTCACATAAAGATTGGGATATTTTGTAATTTGAAAACAAAGCTAAAACTATCAAAAGTGAGAAGACAAACGTTTTTGCCAAAGAAATTTTGGTAAATAAAAATTTTCAGGGTTTCTGCTGAAAAACGGAGTCAGAAGCTTAATTTATACAAAATTTGAGTTGGCGTTGGTCACTTGAAGGAGTTAGTTGTGTCGCTCGAACGAGTTGACCTGTCATTTCAACGACACTTCGCGCGATAGAGGATGCCTTTTGAATGACCCTGTATGTCTCTTGAAAGACTGATTAAAAAATTAATATTTTTTATTTCGTCAAAAAGCTCCACCTCAACACTTAGAAAAAATTATTTGAGAAAAAACTCCACTCCAATACTTAAAAATTATTTTGTAAAAAATATCCCAACACTTTAAGTTAACCGTTATGGAATTAAAAGACAACCTTACCAAAATTAATCTCGCGGAGACTTGAATGTTGAATAACTTTGATATTCGGATCTGTCTTGATGCATGATTGAACTTGAATAAGTCTTCGATGATTGTATCTGTATATGACATACTCAAATATAAATCGGATAATAAAATAATGTCCTTGCAAATCCCCCCCCCCCTATGTCTATGCCAGTACAAATTAAAAACATCTTAATTATCAAATCAAAATGCCTATACAAATCTAATACCCCCCCATGAACCAAAAACTGAAAAGGTACTAAACATATAAGTCTCAAATTTTTCTTCCAAAAATTTTAACTTAAAATCTTTAAATCTTTCATCACCTCTCATCATGGTGTGTAAAATAATGATCTTCAATTTTTGTACCTAAACACATGAGACAAAGCAAATACGTTCGTGACACATCGAGTTTGAAATTATATAAGAAGAAATTTATCAATATAATCAAATCTCTCCCATAATTTGTTCTCCCCTTTTTATTTGCCCAAAATAGATAAGGAAATGAATAAACAAAATAAACATGGAGTTGTCACGACAAATATACATAGAAAATATGAATCAAACTACGCTCATGCAAACAGAAACTCAAAATCTTACACAAACTATTTTTGATTTTTCAATTTATCATGCAAAAATAATTTTACAAAAATCACACACCATGAATTTTCACTAAGACAACCAAAGCATGGAAACGGAATGAATGGGTGTGAACATATTCAATAGGAAAATCAATGCAATCATGAATAACATATGTGCACAATGAATACGTGTAGTCCTAACGAATGAATCTCAAAATCGTCCTTATGTGTCAAAAGTGTTGAATTTAAATGACCTCGACTCAATCCATCAACACACCAAAGTCAAGAATGATTTACACACCAATGTCTAAAACTATGTAATGCGTTTTCATGACGCTGTCAACATGTGCAAACCCGTTGATTTATTTTCCATCCAAACTCCCTCATAAATAATTATGAATTTATTTTTCTTTTGAGGTGACCCCTTTTTGGCATATATATCTTTCTATTGCCTGTCAATTTTTTTGAGCTCTTTTGAAACGGTGACTTTCACGATGAGTTAATTTTTTACTCTCGCGGCCCTTTTTCGTGCACTCATCATTTTTTAAATTAAACAAATTCCTCACGGGCAACGTTTCTTACATGCACTAATTTCATTGTCAAGTTTTATCTCATATTATTCATTTTAAAGACATATTTGAGATGCAAAACACTCTGACCAATATGTGATAAACAACTACAATAACCAAACAAATCCGTGCAAGTGTGCATTAAAGGCAAATATGAGTCAAACATATAGGTAGTAATTACAAATTACATCTCAATGACTCCAAACATTGTAAAGCACAAATAATGAAATGAAGAAACATATCAAAACACTATCCAATAGTCACATGGTTATGGAATGAAATTCTGACTTGGTCATCCTAAATGTCCATTCATATATAGTGCAAAATAAAATCCAAAACTCTTTTTGTCTTTTTTCAAAAATTTTATCAAAATAAAATATTTTTGTATTTTTCAAAAATTTTATCAAAAAAATAAAAATCTAATACAAAAGTACACAAGTCATAACACTGGCAAGACTGTATCATGAAACATAACTGGCGTAAGACAAACAATCGAACACAATCATCTGTATGATATAGCAAGAGAAAAATCATGTGTAAGCAACTAAGAATCAACTAGTCTAACATATAGTTCCTCTAAAGTGATTTCCTAACCCAAATAGGTGTGCAACGATGAATAGGGGTTTTGGGAACCAAGGGAACGCTAGATTTCAACTTCCTAGGACCTTTTAGAAGATCAAAACAAAAATGTCTAAGGTGACCCCCAGAATGTGAACATGTGTAAACGGGTGAAACGACACCTATGGGGTGACCTCTTATAACGTCCTTGAAATTGATTGACCCTCTAAAACAAATAATGGTCTTAGATTTAACACTCAAAACATGAGAACATGAAGAGCCCCTTCCATTGCTACTAACACTACTCGAGTATGTCAAATCATTTTTCATCTCTCAAAATTTTCTACACAAGAAAAGAATTAGACTATTTAAATTTTAGGGACCCCTTTTCTAAATTTTTAATCATTGCTAGAAGGTTATCACGCTCTCCCTTAAAATACTTAGACTTATCCCTAAGAGTCTCTACACGTGCTACAAACTCATCGATTAAAATATTTTTGTCATCTTTGGAACAAACACAAATACTAGAATATTTAAAGTCCTCAAATTCTATTTATATAAACATAACTCTATCATCAATCCCCTTTTTGGAAAATTATAGTTTTCTAAAGTCGTGGTCCAAGACAACAAATTTATCACGATAAAATTCCTTTTGATTTTGAACCGTTTGTAAAAGATACATTACAGATTTAAAACGAAAATTTTATTTTTACGAAAAGCTAATTGTTTTAGCAGACGTCAAATTCAAACTATTTAAATCATCAAAACTCTAACTCGTGCCATTAGGGGAGCATCCGATTACATAAGTGCTCCATCAAAAAAATTGCGATTTCTCACAAAACAAATTAATATCACACAATTTTGCGGAAATAGGAATACACGATAATTTACTGTAAGCTTCTCTCATACTAATTTTTAAAATATGAGTGCGTGATACTTGATTAAATCGAATTCACAAATTTTCAAGTTATACTTATTTAATCGGTGTCAATTTCTAATCCAATTTCATTCCGCCCTAAAATATGCAACTACGTGTGGATAAATCAAACCAACATAAATAATTGTTGACACATAGATTTCAGGTGGTAAAACCTTTTATTTCATTATAATAGTTGCAATGATTACAATGGATTAACCTCAGAAAACACACATAGGTCGCAACCTAAATTAGCAATGGAATTTCGTAGCAACTCCACACAAATCGTAGTTCAATAATCCCAGGAATGCTCACGAGTACTCTCTATTAACGCACAGTCAGTTAGCCCAGGCACTCCCTCAAGTGGCACCTAAGCAGCAGTAGGTTATCCTCCCTACAAGAGTAAACTCAAGCAAAGTTGTATTCTTGGGTTCCAAAACAATTCATATAAATATTGGGATGTTTTGTTAATTGAAAAAAGGGCTAAACTCTCAAAAGTGAGAAGACAAACGTTTATGCCAAAGCAGTTTTTGTAAACCAAAATTCTCAGGTCTTCTGCGGAAAAATGGAGCAGAAGCTTAATTTATACAAAATTTGAGTCGGCGCTGGTCATTCGAACGAGTCAACTTTGTCGCTCGAACGAGTTGACCTATCATTTGAATGACATTTCACATGATAGAGGATTTCGTTTGAATGACCCTATGTGTCGCTTGATCGACTGATTAAAAAATTAAAATTTTTTGAAAAAGTTATTTGACGAAAAACTCGGCTCTAACACTTCGAAAATATTTTGTAAAAAATATCCCAACACTCTAAGTTAACCGTTAAGGTATTAAAATACATCATTATTAAAATTAATCTCGCAGAGGCTTGAATGTTGAAGACCTTTGATATTCGGATCCGTTTTGACGCATGATTGAACATGAATAAGTCTTCAACGATTGTAGCAGTATACAGCATAGTCAAATGTAAGTCGGACAATAAAATAATTTGCCTACACAACTAGTAACCAATAACGAAGAGCTTAAGAGGTTCTTCGATGATCTAGAGGATATGCATGAAGTTGCATTATTAAGAATAACTACCTAGATGTAGAGGATGACCTCTTACTTCAATAAAAAAGTGAGCCATGGAGATTTCAAAGTGGGTGACTTAGTCCAAAAATAGGTCACCATCCCCACTAAATATCCAGGAAAGTAGAATTAGTCCCATGGTGGAAGTCTCATATGTGGTTACCTAAATTGTAAGGCCGTGTTATTATTACTTGAAACACGTGTATAGATATGAACTTACTCACCCTCCGAACGTATAACATCCACATAAATACTTCTAATGATGTACTTTGTCATTAAAATGGAATGAAAATAACATTTTCTACATCCATTGTCTATATGTAGTTTTATTTAGGGTTAAAATACTTCAATCCTTTTCTATGATATAAATATAAGGTTTTAGGACCCAACATGAGTTGTAATCCTTTCACAATTGCCTTTAAATAAACTGATTGAGGTCAAAGGACCTTACACAAATAACTTTAAGAATTACAAGTCTTTAATAATTGTCTTTTAAGGTCTATAAGGTATTAAAAACACATTAAGTGTTGCACGACATTCATTATTGGCTTAAATAAATAGTCTATCTAGTTCGTAGGTATTAGGACCCCTGGTGGAACTTCATTTTCAACCTCGAATACTTTTATCCTTAGTTATATATGGTTAATAGGCCTTAGGTCCTTTGATGGAACATCAATTTTAACCTTAAAGGCTTTCGTCCTCAGTTGGTTATAGTTCTATGGTCTTTTCACCCCCGGTGGAACATTATTTGGAACCTTTAAGCCTTTCTTCCTTAGTTAGTTATAGTTTATAGATTTTATGACCCTTAGTTAAACACTTCCATGGTTACCTAAGGCCACAATATTTGGGTAATTGAAGATATTAGGTGAATAGACCCTCTAAAGTGCTTATGGAGTATTTCTAATCACAAACAGTGAATTTTTTCACCTAATATTTATGGTAAAATAATGAGAAATGATTAGAAATACTTATACCTCAGACAACACAAAAATAAATTCACTGGAAATTATTACACAAGTACGATCAAAGAAAAATTTCAAACAAAACAACTTCCATTCATGATTAAAAAGCCTTCAATCAAACATAAACAGAAGGCCTTATGGACAAAAATAGCTAAAATACAATGTTTTTAAAAGCCTTTTGAGGCTTGCGCCTCTCAGCTTTTGTTTTTTTACATAAAATCTTGACATGGGTTTAGAATCCATGACCGAGGGAGGAGGGACTTCACCCTTAGCTTTAAAGTTAAGGTCCACAATAGTTCTACCTTCACTACTTCTCGTACTATTAGATTTTTCTTTATTGAATCTTGGATACTCAACAAAAAATCTAAAAGCATCCACCTCGGGAAAGATAGATTGGACCTTAGCTTTACACGCCTCAAATCGTAAGGAATATCTTTGGAAAAGTAACCTCTTAGAACATCCACAATGGTGGAGGGTTTGGACAAAAAAATGGTAAAATTACAAATTTGTAAACGTACAATAGTGATAGGCAGTTGCCAAAATTGGAGAGAGGAATGGTAAGGGATTGGCAAAGTTACCAGTTGGTTGCTGAATCAGTAAAAACTTCTTACGATCTTCTGAAATTCGTAGGAACTTCCTACGAACTTCAGAAGATCGTAAGAATTCCTACGAGGAAAAGAAGTTCGCAGGAAACCCTTTTTACCCCCTAGTAAAATCTAACACCGTTTGACAGAATTCTTTATAAATAGGACGACGTTTCGTCCAATTTCTTATTGTGTCCCTCTATAAATTTTTAGACTCTTCCAATTTCTCTTCCATTTTCTTATTTTTATTTTAAATATATTATATTTCTATAAAAAAATATGTCTTCTTCTCAACCAATTATTTTTGGTACATCTCGACAACCTAATATTACTCCTTTTGAGGATGAAGTATTATGTATTATTTATGCAAAATATAGAGCTCGAAGTATTGAAGGAAACTCAATATCATCGGGTACATTTTGGGACACTGTGAAAGATGAGTATAACGTCACGCATGACATTACAATTACTCGTACGAGATCCATGCTATCAACATGTTATAATCATATATTGCATCAAATAATGCTATATATTGTAAAGCTTTCTCACCAAATGAATAATATGGGAAGCGGGACGAACGAATTCCAAGCGGTTACTAATGCACGCGACGCGTACCGCGCCGAAACCAACAAACATTTTACGTTCGATAACTACTATCAAATTTTAAAAGATTTACCAAAGTTTGACTTCAAAAATACAGCGGGGAACAACGACAGCCCTACACCTGTATGCGAAGATGATACTCCGGGGGTACGAGATGTACCGGATAGACCCCCAGGCAGGCAGGGTGAGAAACAACGTGCACGTCAACGAGCGTGTTCGGACAGCTTGGATTGTAACACGGCAGTACTCGAGCATTGCGAAGACTTCAATGCAATGTTTAAAAGCAAGCAAGAGTGGAAGAATTATCGTGCCCTTAAATTTGACTCTCAAATCGATACGTTCATTCAGATGAAGCGAGCTGATCAACTCACCAAAAATCAGGATCAACTCATGCGCTTAGGACGAGAGAAATCGTACATCATGGAGTTGGATATGACCCATATGAATGAAATACAAAAGCAGTTTCATTTTAAAAGGTTCAATGACCTAACAACGATGGTTGTTGCGACCGAAGCTGCGATATCTGAGTTGCAATCGAACTCTGCCGGGTCGTCTGGTCCAAGCGGTTCAATTAATGATTAGTAGTGTTTTTAAATGATGTATTGAAGCCTCATAATTGTATTTCATTTTTTTCTGTATATGGAGAGTGATTCACTATCCATCTTAATAAAAAATATGCCACCCTTAAATAGATGAGATGTGAGTATTGTTTATTAATTTTCCGCTTATATAATATTATCGGCTAAACCATTATTTTATATAGAATAACAGGTATATGATCACAACGACAATCCTACAAATACAAATTGAAAATGGAACAAACATAACATTTAACCACGGTTAAAATAAAAAATACAATAAATTCGTCAACCGACCATTTCATCACCGTGGGTGTTCCAAATGTGCTCTACCAAATCATTCTGTAAATGTTGATGTTTAGTTACGTCTCTTATCTTAGCATCATGTATGAGGTAGTCGTAGAAATTAGTTTGGCCCCTCATAATTATAGGTGTTTCATCATTCTGTTCGTACTTATTTTGCCATGGACAATCTCTACGTTCATCGTCAATAATCATATTATGCATTATAATGCACGATTTCATAATGGTTGATAGTGACGCCCTATTCCATAATTTACAAGGTTCCCGAACAAAAGCGAATCGAGTTTGTAAGACACCAAACGCACGTTCAACATCTTTTTTGCACGCTTCTTGGTACTTGCAAAATAATTTTTGTTTTTGTGTAATACCATTTTGGTTCCTAAATGTTTTTACTATTGAAGAGTACGGAGGGTAAATGCCATCTCTAATGTAGTAGCCCATGTCGTAAGAATTTCCATTAACATTGTAATTAACGGGTGCTGCCGTCCCATTCCGCAATTCTTGAAAGACATTAGATCGGTGCAAGACATTCAAATCATTGCAAGAACCAGGCACCCCAAAGAATGATTTCCAAATCCAAAGATCGTAGGAGGCAACCGCTTCAAGGATTATAGTTGGTGACTCTTTATGACCACTATATTGAGTGTGCTATGCTGTTGGACAATTTTTCCAACGTCAATGCATGCAATCTATGCTCCCTAGCATTCCTAGGAAATCTCTATTTGCATTTTGTTCGAGTAACCTTGTAACGTCGCCTTGTGTCGGATTTCTGTCGTACTGGGGACCGAAAATTTGTACAATTACCTCTGTAAATCTAATAACAGTTTCTAATAGAATGGTTTCACTCATAGCGTACTGCTCAGACCACACGTCATGGGAACCCCCATTAGCTAACAGTCGAATTGCCCCCAACACTTTTTGATGAGACCTTAAACCTTGACGACCGCAAGCATCATTCTTCTAAACAAAGTAGTTATCATAAAGGCAAATAGATTCA
Source organism: Sambucus nigra (assembly GCA_949130495.1). Classification (NCBI taxonomy): domain Eukaryota; kingdom Viridiplantae; phylum Streptophyta; class Magnoliopsida; order Dipsacales; family Adoxaceae; genus Sambucus; species Sambucus nigra. The sequence goes on along the minus strand of OX422207.1, from coordinate 340,763,262 downwards.
AGGATGCGATTGAAAACACTATACCGCATCCTGAATCTCCTTCGGAAAAAATACTCGTTGTATACCTTATCTTCCCCAAAGTAATCTTCCCATAGTGTTGCATGTACCCTTTCTCTCCTACGATTCACTCGACGTCTCGTTTCGAGTTCTTTCCCATCGCAAATTATATTTTTTTTAGCACACCACCACGTAATCTCCATCATAATTATCATCTCCTCGTCTGAATCATCAGATGATCCACCTTCATTAAATTGAGCATATTGTAGCATAAGATTTCGGTCGTCATCCCTAGAACTGGAAGAGTCCATGATTTGTTTTGCTTTGAAGTTTAATAATTTAAGTTGTATTATAATTTATCAAGATTTACCAATCTATTTATAAATTTCTTGGGATCTGTTTATTTCGTGTCATCATAATTACAGAGGTTTGCCATGGTACTTAGGATGTGTACCAGGTAAATAAATGCCAACGTAAGAATCGGTGAAAATTGGGATGTGTACCTCCTGTGTATTTGTGGAAGTTGGGATGTGTACCTCTGGTGTATCTGTCGTAATAATTACAGAGCACTCTCTGGAAGTTGGGATGCAGAAAATTGGGATGTGTACCTCCTGTGTACTTGGGAAGTTGGGATGCAGAAATTACAGGGGTATCTCTGAAACGTGTGAAGTGTACCCAGTGTCAATTGGGATGTGTACCTACTGTATATGTTTTTACTATTTATAATTACTACTATATATTAACTAGTACCAAATTAATACGTCAATATATAGTTACTAGTACAGTTACCACTGTATATTTAATTACTATATGGATTTACCACTGTATATTAATACGTCAATATATAATTACTATATGGATTTACAATTACCACTGTATATTTACTAGTACAAAATTAATACGTCAAAATATATTTACTAGTACAATTATTTTTAATTACTGTAATAAATTATAATTACCACTGTATATTACTACATAAATTTCGTCAATATATATTTACCAGTACATTTATATAATGTAGCTGTATGTATTTACTACTATCACTTTATATTAACTAGTACCAAATTAATATGTCAATATATAGTTACTAGTACAGTTATATATAATTACTATAAGGATTTACAATTATAGAGTTACAATAAGGATTTACAATTACTATGTGATAATTTATCAGCTTTATGGTATGTGTGCCTTTGTATAATTTATCTTTTCCATTGGTATATGTGCCTTTGTATTAATATACATATTTTTTATCATTGTAAAATAAATTACCTATAAATAAATTAGAAGGATTGCAACAGTTTTTTATCTACCATTGTCTTATATTTCAAAAATGGCTTCATCTCCCTACAATTCATCCATTTACAATGGCTCTTACACAGATATTGTTGGTAACGATTGGTATGGGAAAACAATAATTTTCCAAACATATCCAATTGATACTTCTCGACGTTTTCTCAATGACTTTGGTCATATATTCATAATCTCTCCCAATTCGGAACCTGAAGACGGAGTTGTGTATCCTTAGGAACACTTCACATGGCCAGATAAATATGATGAAAGGTGTGACCTGGAGGTTCTTTGCCATAACCATCACATATCCGTGCCAAAAAATCGTGCTGCCGCACTTTGGCCAATATCGTATCCCGAAGAAGCGGATATGTTTTGTCTTGATTTATTGGAGGAAGAGATATGGCAGATGGAGAGGCGCCTACAACGTTATCATGAAGCACAACGCGCGATGCTATCAGGTGGTCACATTCAAGAACAATTAATTAACATATATAATGACTCTACGTTGGCATCAGATAACGATATTTCAGACTACACCAATTCCGGTTATGATTACTTTTCGGAATGCATATATGAAAATGATGGGGAAGAGTACGAACCAAATATATCAAACTACAACGAAGAATATGTTGATTCAGATACGCAATGATCTTACTTACCTAAATGTTTAGTGCGCAATGGGAAACCATATTATTGTACTTCTACTAGGTTCGACCTAACCGTTTGAACACATACTCCTAATAATCATTTTGATCGTGTATTATTGTTCTTACTACTTAATTCAATAATAAAAAATTATATCAGAGCAATCCCAATAATTGTTTGTCATTATATCATATCAGAGCAATCACAATAATTGTTTGTCATCATACCATAACAATTTTCAGAGCAATCGCAATAATTCTATGTGTAATAAATGAAACATTATATCATAACATATTTCATAAATATGAGACATTATATCATAACATATTTCATAAATATGAGACATTATACATCATAACATTTATCATCACAATTACATTGAGACAATAATAAGAAAATTTATTCTTAACATTTTTCAATTGTACATTATACATCACTGGCGCCCCGGGCCGAACTTAAAATCAACACCTAAATCTGCATGTGAACCCGTATAAGGGTCAGACCCCAATAAATTACCCCAACCTTGTTGGGCCTCATATGTCGGGACCGGGTCAGAGGGTGGGGCTAGGTGTGGTCTGTAAACGCTCGGACGACTTGAACTAGTACCACCCTCCTCAAACCCTCGACTAGGCATAGTAAAACGTGCTAGTCTACGCTCAAACTCATTAATGCGATCATCACGTGCTTTGAGTTAATCCTCTCGCCGACTTGTCTCCTATAATATTAAATGATGTAGAACTCGAATGTTATATGCTGCCTCGACGTAGGACTGACGCCATTCTAACTGCGTCAAAGATTGAGCTGGAGGTGCGTTTGTTGAAAACTCAGGTCTCGGCACATCTATAGTATATGAAGCCCCCCTCCGGTAGGTCTACGTCGACCGTCCAATTTTGCCTCGGTGGTTGGATGTGCGTAGAACAACCCACAGAGAACTGTGTCTCATACACATGAGAATCATTTGTCGGTGCTGGTGCATGCGGGATTCGCAACGTCGAAGGTGCCACTGAACCAACTCCAATCAAATCTACATTAACATATCTGGCAATCGACGGTAGTATTGGCCCGAGTGCTACTGCCTTCCAATATGCATTATACTCTTCTTGTGACACATCTCTTACGTATTGATTTGTGATAGGCCAATTTTGGGCTGCAGCTGCTTGGAAATCATGTTCTGAGGCACAACACAAACTTGATGGTGGGTTGTCTGCGATTCATATCCTCTCAATTAATTGCCGGATGGCCCGATCACCCAAGTACAAAAAACCCTTAAATAGGGGATCCCAAAAAATCATCCGTAACCCCGATATCTCTTGAGCATATAAGATGACATCAGAGTCACGGTAGGAAGAAGTATCGTATGGCTCCCATATAATGGACTCGAGTGACCGCATCTCAAGCTGATGTTGACTGCTTGAGATGTTAAACTGCTGTGCTCCCTTTACATTCTTTTTTCCCCCTCGACCAACGAAATATGCGGGGCCATGCATCGATAGACGGATCGACGAGAATAGGACATGTCGTGGCCATGTACTCGTGATGTAAATACTGCAAAAATTTTCAATAAATTTAATTCATTAGAATAAGTTGACATATATTGTAATGAAACATAAATTTTAATAAATAAGATGAAACGATAATATACCTCGAGTATTTGCCACATGCATTCAACGCTAGTCAACGATCGTCGACTCGCTTTGTCCAAAGAACATAAAATACGGGCATAAATAGCCGATCCCCAGTCGTATGTGCCAATGGCAGGAATATCCTCAAGATAATGTAAATAACCGAGGTCGGCAGTGGAGTGAGCATTTGGAAAAAATACACTCCCCAATACATAAAACCAAAATGCCCGAGCTATGATTAGGGACATATAATCTGGTAACGGTTCAACCTTGACAAAATTTTCAATGTATTTTTTTAGGTCAGAAACTGGAATTCCCGCACCAGTAAATCTCTGTATATGAATTTCTGGGAAAAATTCATTTATGGTATTAACAAAATTTGTATATTGTTCAATTCGTAGATTTTCAATCCGTCGCCCTTTCCAATTAGAATGCTTGCACGAAGGTTAAAAGTTTGTCATATATTTAAATAACTATGAATATGAAAACCATAATATATATTTCAAACAATCATTTATGAATTTAAGTACAACTATTTATTTTCACATATTGAAACATTAAGTATATATAAATAATTATTTTCATATATTGACATAATCGGAATGCGGGTACATTTTTCAATTTTTTGTCGTATATTGAAATAATTATGAATATAATTACCTAAAAATATATTTCAAACATTTAATTATGAATTTAAGTACAACAAATTATTTTCACATTTTTAAACGATTATGATGCCGGTACATTTATTTAAAATTTTGTCATATATTTAAATAACTATGAACATGAAAATCATAATATATATTTCAAACAATCAATTATGAATTTAAGTACAACTATTTATTTTCACATATTGAAACATTAAGTGAATATGAATAATTATTTTCATAATTTGACACAATCGGAATGCGAGTACATTTTCATAATTTTTTTTATTGTATATTGAAATAATTATGAATATAATTACCCAAAAATATATTTCAAAGATTTAATTATGAATTTAAGTACAACATATTATTTTCACATTTTGAAACGATTATGATGCCGGTAAATATATTTAAAATTTTGTTATATATTTAAATAACTATGAATATGAAAATCATAATATATATTTCAAACAATCAATTATGAATTTAAGTACGACTATTTATTTTCACATATTGAAACATTAAGTGAATATGAATAATTATTTTCATATATTGACACAATCGGAATGCGGGTACATTTTCATATTTTTTTTTGTCGTATATTGAAATAATTATGAATGTAATTACCTAAAAATATATTTCAAAGATTTAATTATGAATTTAAGTACAACATATTATTTTCACATTTTTAAACGATTATGATGTCGGTACATTTATTTAAAATTTTGTCATATATTTAAATAACTTTGAATATGAAAATCATAATATATATTTCAAACAATCAATTATGAATTGAAGTACAACTATTTATTTTCACATATTGAAACATTAAGTGAATATGAATAATTATTTTCATATATTGACAAAATCGGAATGCGGGTACATTTTCATAATTTTTTTGTCGTATATTGAAATAATTATGAATGTAATTACCTAAAAATATATTTCAAACATTTAATTATGAATTTAAGTACAACATATTATTTTCACATTTTTAAACGATTATGATGCCGTTAAATATATTTAAAATTTTGTTATATATTTAAATAACTATGAATATGAAAATCATAATATATATTTCAATCAATCAATTATGAATTTAAGTACAACTATTTATTTTCACATATTGAAACATTAAGTATATATAAATAATTATTTTCATATATTGACATAATCGAAATGCGGGTACATTTTTCAATTTTTTGTCGTATATTGAAAAAAGTATGAATATAATTACCTAAAAATATATTTCAAACATTTAATTATGAATTTAAGTACAACATATTATTTTCACATTTTTAAACAATTATGAATATAAGTAGAACGAAATAAGCCATAAATTATTACCGGAAAGCATTGTGAAGTCCAGCGGAGTGAATGCAAGCTCGACATATGGTAGTTGGAAGGTATGCGTCGTGTCCCACCAACGTTCGATCATCGTCATCACAATACATCGATCGGAATTGGGCATCACCATAGAAAATAAATTCGACATAAAACTGACACTGTCGATAATTGTTTTGATATCGGGCTTTCTCTCTTGAATCAATTTGTACAATTTCATTGGCCCCGCCCAATTCCCCCGAAATTTGAATTTGTTTCCATTTATTATCGGAGTTTCACCGTCCGACGCATGCGATACTCCGTCGTAAATACGAGTATAGTTGTCAATTACGGAATTCGACGATTGAATCGGCGTGGAAGAATCGGGAATTGTCGTTGAAGTCGACCCGTGTTTTTTTGATTTCCCGATATTAATATATTTCTTCCATTTTCTACCTAATTCCATCGTGTTGAGAAGATTTGATTTGGAGGATTCTCTATATCTAATTTGGGACTGATTTGAAATTATTTTTGGGATTATATGGAATGATTGTTGAGAGTATATGAATAAAATTAGGGAAAATATATAAAAAGTTTGGGGCTGAATTATATGGGACTGATACGCCAAAATTTTGAGAAAATAAGTACTGATGATGATGGAGAAGAAGATGCAGAATGAATATGGAGAAGATGAAGAATATGAAGAATATAAAAGGGTTGATAAATTTTGTGAAGCTTCCTGAATAAATACACGGAGGAATGTTACCGTTTAATTATGACCGTTAAGTTCCTACGAACTTCTATAGTTCATAAGAACTTCCTACGGACTTCATTTGTCCGTAAGAAGTTCCTATGAACTATAGAAGTTCGTAGGAATCCCCCCACTGCATGCTGCCGATTTGGGCGAAAGGTAAAAGAGACACACGCGCCACACACGCTTCTTAACCTACCTTTCGCCGATGTTCACCAGTGCGGATGCTCTTACAAGCATCAGAGCTTAGATAAGTATCAATATGACTCCTCATCATGGAATATACCTTTCTTATGAGCTATGAGTGTTTAATATGAAGCCTAAATAATTAATCTTGAAGCTTTAAACATTGGATCATCATATGGTACCCCACTCCGCATAAGTTATATACTTACATTTTCAATACGTTTATGTCCTCAAACTTGTATTAAAATTTGTCGTTATAACCACAAATAATAAGAATTTTATCATGTAGAGGCTCTATTATCTCTTCATAATGGGCCAGATAATCAACATTGGATTTCTCAGCCTTAGATTAAGACTTCCGAGCAATAGACAAAAGGGCGCACAATCACAAATGGCCTTTTCTTAAGGAATACATGTATGATCGAGAAAGACTATTTAAGATTTTAATATCTCCCTTTAATCCTCAATATCAACCACTTTAATTTACTAAGAGCTACGTATCTCATTAAGTTCCAGGTTCTTTAGGTCCCACTACTTTTCCATTCTCAAGGTCTGCCTCCAATCCCTTTAAATTTCAATGGCATCAGCAATGTGAGCCTCAGCCATTGGGACTGCAGTAACAAGTTTAGCCCAAAACATTGCGAAAAGGATGTCAGCATAATGCAAATTAATAAAAAAGAATAAATTTAAGAAATGCATAAGTACATAATTAAATTACCATGGATATGAACCATTTCATTTGATTTTCCTAAGGTCCTTCTACTTTTTAGCGTTGACTCCATTCCAGAACAATTTGTTTAGTCAATAATGATAGTCTAAATTGCTATGGCATAGGATTTTCTCTCCTCTAAAGATGATGGCCTAGAAAATTTATCCTCCTTAGAAAACCTGACACACCCCAACCCAGTTACTTATAATTAAGTTTGAAAGTTAAGGTGAGTCAAACAATAATTAATTTAACCAACCCATCAGCATGCATTTTAATTTCGGAGTCATCAACGTAACTGCATACAACTAAAAAAAATCAACATTAAGTAATTATGAATTTAAAAAATTCTTGAAGGATAAGTTAACTTAATTACATCATTGACATTTGCACAAATCATTAGTTCTCCCATTCCAGTCTAATCCAACCCGACTTCGTAGATTTGGCAGTGACCTCGCATTACCTGAAAAACATAAATATTGGAATCTTGAGCAAAATAGCCCAGTGAATGCATCACTACTATATTACTGCATGAATTTAAAAGCAAGAAGTCATGTCCATATAATCATATATTAATTTATCCGGCTCGTTCATAATGAATGACCTAACTTTTTGAATCATGATTCACGTATCTTGTTTATAATAGATAATTCTCCCTCATTCCTGATCCAGGAGTAACCCCTTGACATTAATAGAAAAATCTCCCCCATTCCGGGTCGAGGAGTAACCTCCCATTTCGGTAAACCGAAATGAACAATTTCATATTCATTATATTCCTATCATATCAATAACACGATACAAATATCTCTTTCTAGTGAGTACACTCACCTTGGGTTATTAACTATGTATTTGCTAAACTGGATGGATTAGACCTTACACCTGTCGATCCAACTTAATCAGTATTGAATCCCAATCATAAGTATTATCCTAACATATTTATGTAACTTTCAATGACTATACAACAAAACTTCCACTTAAGTCACATTCCATAAAACATGAGTAAGGACAAAACAATGGTGTACATATTGATAAAGTTATTAACATTAAACCGTAGGAAACACCTCATAAGGAATTTATAACTAAACCCATATAAATATGAAATCATACTTCTCAATGTATATACATATGAAACATGTACTCAAAATACTACTTGGAAAGAGGAGATAACAATATTCTTTCATGGGGTATCTAGTATGGCCTCAAATTATTGTCCTCTATACTCAACCATCCTATATTCCTAAATTGTATAAATATAGGTGTCCAACCTTATCAGTATGAAAACTTATATAAACATACTTTCCACTACAAATGACGATTTAATTTTTCAAGCTTCCTAGAGCAAGTTATGACCATTTTTTTACAACACAAGAAATCTGCCCTACAAGCTCCTCTATTGTTCCTTCAAGTTCCAAGAATTTACAAAATTTTATGTTTATACCTAACTCGACATTTCACGATTTATGTAAGTAGTATTAGACTAAACATAAATCACTTAACATTAGATATACTAATAACATATTATCCATATCACATAAGCTAATCATGATTTAAACATAATTTATCATAATTATATTCGGGTTGTCATAACTCATCCCCTTAGAAAATTTTTCCCTCGAAATTTAGTATAAAGGTCACTTACCAAATAAATGGGGATACTGTTTCTTCATGCTATCCTCCATTTCCCAAGTTGCTTCTTTAACTCCACGGCTCATCCACATAACTTGAACTAAGGAAATAACTTTATTCCTCAATACTAGCTCTTTACGGTAAATAATTTCCACTAGTTCCTCGATGTACGGCAAGTCTTCCTTTAGTTCAATTGGTTAAGTTTTCAACTGATGGATGGATCCGCCAAATACTTACAAAGCATTTCTACGTGAAACACATCATGTAAACGGGATAAATCTGGAGATAATGCTAATCTATATGCTAGGGTCCCAATTCTTTCCAACACCTCATATGGCCTAATGTATCTTGGACTTAGTTTCCCCTTCTTCCCAAATCTCATAACGCCTTTCCATGGTGAAATATGTAGGAATACAAAGTCCCCCTTTTTAAATTTCAATGGATACTTCCTCTTATCTGCATAAAATTTCTGCCTGATTTGCGCTATCTTTATTCGTTCCTGAATCATTTTAACCTTTTTTGTTGCCATATCTATCAATTCAGGAACCAAAATTTTTCGTTCACCAACTTCATCCCAACATAAAGGCTTTCTAGATCTCCTCCCATATAAACCTTCATATGGAGCCATACCAATGGTGGAATAATGACTATTATTATACCAGAATTCCATCAATGGAAAATGATCATCCCAACTACCTTTGAAGTCAAATGCACAAGGTCGTAACATGCCTTCTAATATTTGAATCGTCCTTTCTGATTGCCCATCGATTTATGGATGAAATGCAGTTCTCAACTTCAAACTTGTGCCCATAGCATTTTATAGACGAGGACAAAACTTAGAAGTTAACGTTGGATCTTTATTTGATATAATTGACACTAGTGCCCTATGTAAACGAATAATCTCATCAACGTACATACATGCATACTTGTCATCAGTGTAGGTGGTCTTAACTGGAAGAAAATGGGCCGACTTCGTCAATCGGTCTACAATCATCCAAATAGAATCATGCCCCTTTGGTGACCATGGTAATCCTGTAACAAAATCCATAATTATATGCTCCCACTTCCATTCTGAAATAGGCAATGACTGCAATAATCCTATCAACTTCTGGTGCTCCGCTTTCACTTTCTGACATACTAAACATTTAGCTACAAATTCTACAATCTCACGTTTTATATTGTTCCACAAGTAATACTCTTTCAAATTCCTATACATTTTGATATCTCCTGGATGCATAAAATAAATAGAACAATGTACCTCTTCTAATATATCCTTCTTTAAGGATGGATCCTTTGGTACACAAATTCTATTTTTATAACACAACGATTCATCATTCTTAATCTCAAAGTCACTCTCTCCACCATCCCGAAATTCTTGTTTCTTCTTCTCAAGGAACGGATCATTGACCTGCAAATTTCATAGAGGTTATGCCAATAAAGGTCTCACTGTGACATGTGCTAAAAATCCTCCCCTTTTTAAAAAACTTAATTCAATCCCCATCGATGCCAAGTCGAGAATATTTCCAACATGTGCACACTGTATGCAACCCATAATCCCTAATGATTTTTGACTCAAAGCATCTTCTAATACATTAGCCTTACCAGGATGATGTTAAATGGTACAGTCATAGTCTTTAATCAGATCTATCCAACGCCTCTATCCAAAGCTTTGATGATCCATATATATCTCACAAGTTTCTCCATACATGTAATGTCTCCATAAAGTCAAAGCAAAAATAATAGCTGCTAACTCCAAATCATGCATAGGGTAGTTTCGTTCATGTGTCTTTAATTGTTTGGAAGCATATGTTATTACCTTCCCATATAGCATAAGAACACATCCTAACCCCTGAAATGAAGCATCTGTATAGATCACAAAAGACTCATTCCCACATGGAATAGTAAGTATAAGGGCTGAAACCAACCGATTCTTTAATTCTTTAAAACTTCTCTCGCATTCTTCATCCCATATAAACTTAACTTCTTTAAGAGTCAACTTTGTGAGTTGTAATGCTATTTCTAAAAATCCCTTAATGAATCTGTGATAGTATCCTACCAATCCTAGGAAACTCCTAATTTCTGTCACATTCTTAGGACTCTCCCATTCAATAATTGCTTCCACCTTCTTTGGATCAACATATATCCGATTTCCTAGGACAACATTCCCCCAAAACACAATTTCATTCAACCAAAACTCACACTTGCTGAATTTAGCAAATAATTTATTTTCTCTCAAAATCTCCAATACAAGTCTCAAATATTTCTCATGTGCCTCCATGTTATGCGAGTAAATCAACACATCGTCTATGTATACAATCACAAATGAATCAATGAAAGGGTGGAATACCCGGTTCATCAAATCAATAAAAACTACTGGAGCATAAGTTAATCCAAATGGCATTACCAAAAACACATAGTGCCCATGTCGAGTTGAAAAAGCTATTTTGGAAAATCATTATCCTTTACTTTCAATTGGTGGCAAATCAATCTCAAATCAATCTTCGAAAATACTGTGGCCCCTGTAATTGGTCAAACAAATCATCTATACAAGGTAGAAGGTACTAGTTTCTAATGGTAACCTTATTCAATTTCCGATAATCAATGCATAATCCCATTGTCCCATATTTCCTTTTCACAAATAACAATGGGCCTGCCCATGGCGAAATACTACGCCAAATGAAACCTATGCTTATTAGATCTTGTAATTTCACATTCAATTCTTTCAACTCTGTTGGTGTCGTTCTATATGGAGCAATAGAAATTGGATCACTACCTAGAATTAATTCAATGGAAAACTCTACTTCCCTATCGGGTGGCAATCCTGGCAATTCCTTTAGGAAGACATCAGAAAATTCTCTAACCACTGGTATATCTTAAATTTTAAGTGCCTCTTTACTAGTATCAACCATATAAGCTAAATACCATGTACAACCTTTACTAAACAATCTCATACTCTTAGTTGTTGATATAAGACAATTAGGAACAACCTTCCTTTCCCCTGTAAACTAGAACTCGGGTTCATCAGGCAGATGAAATGTAACTTCTTTTCAAAAGCAATCAACGAAATCATGATACGAAGATAACCAATCCATCCCCAATATAATATCAAAATCCTGAATGGCCAATGGTATTAAGTCAACATAGAAATCTCACTCACCCATTTGGAAGACATAATCTTTATAAACATGCTCCACTATAATTACACTTTCCATTGGGATGGAAATATATAAGGCACAATTGAGAAATGAACATGGTATACACAAATATGAAACAATATGTAGTTACATAAATGAATGCATAAATCCAAAAATTAATGAGTGCATATAAATCTTTGTTTGGAATATAAAGTTTACCTATAACCACTTCTGGTATTGCATGGGCATCTTGAAGCGTCATCGCAAACACTCTTCATCTAACCCTCGATCCAGTTTCTTGTTCTATACCTCTTCCCCTGGTGGCCCTACTTGGAGATGATCCTTTATGAGGCCCCACACTACTGACTGAAATCGGTCTTGATAGCATAGGATAATTCTTTCTCATATGGCCCTTCTGATGATAGTTAAGACATTATATATTCAGTAACTTTGGGAAGTTTCTCTTTATATGTCCCGATGTCCCAAAAAAGAAACAAAAATTCGGATCTCCTTGTGCTGAAACTCTCGAACCTCTCCCACCACTAGCTTCACCCTTTTACGAACTACCTTCCATGCCTCTACCATGCTGAAATTTTTTCCCTACAAGTATCGAATATTATGTACCACTACCTTTTTGATAATTTGGATAGAATCTGCTTCTCTTTACACCTAATTCTCGATTCCCTCTCGCTTTATTCACGTCCTTTTCTACCAACTTGGCTTTGTTCACCAAGGCTGAATAGTTAACAATCTCTAAAGCTGACAACATTGATTTAATAACTAACTCTAGTTCATCGAGAAATCGGATACACATATCTTCCTCATTCTGTATAAACCTCGAAGAAAATTGAGATAAGGTTGTAAGCTTAGCTTTGTATTCCCTAACTATCATGCTTTCCTGATTCAACACGAAATATTCCTTCTCCTTTTCTTTTCGATACATTGGGAGAAAATACTTATCATACAAAGCTTTAACAAAATCATCCCATGAGACCACATTCCCACCTCCTGGAGTAATCAACAAATATTTTGTCGCATCCCACCAATACTTAGCTTCTCTTTCAGCATATACGTCGCCAATATCACTCGTTGATTTTTAGGCATTCTCATTACCCCAAAGATAAGTTCAATCTCTTTAACCCATATTTCTGCCTCTGCTGGATCAACTACTCCTTCAAATGAAGGTGGATTCGTTTTAATAAATTTCTCATGTGAAGTACTCCTTTCTTCCCGGTGTATCACCTCCTCATCCCTAGCTAATGCTTGTGCCTCAAGTTATCTGGCTTGTTGTTCTTCAATCTGAACCATAAATCTAGCTTGCTACTCCGCCCTTAAAGTCATAACACATGCCATTTTATGCATTTCTGTCAGTTGTTCTTGATCGGGTTCCACATTTATTTGAACATGTTGCTCAACATCCATTTCTGCTAGAATATTTGAAGCCACGTCTTCTATTCTCATATTTATATTCCCCCATTCCATTCTTTTATATCTGAAATAAATCAAAGATATAACAACATGCAGATATACATATCTTTTGTAACATAATTGTTAGTACCAAATAAAACATATTTCTTACATCCATTGCCAAATCTAGACTCTTCTAACTCCAGAAACTCTAAAACCTAGGCTCTGATACCAAAATTTGGCATACCCTAACCCAGTTACTTATAATTAAGTTTGAAAGTAAAGGTGAATCAAACCATAATTAATTTAATCAAACCATAAACACGCATTTTAATTTCAGAGTCATTAACGTAACTCCATAAAACTAAAAACATTTTCAACATTAAGTAGTTATGCATTTGCAAACTTCTTGAAGGATAAGTTAACTTAATTACATCATTTACATTTGCACAAAATCATTGTTTCCCCATTTCTGGCTAACCCAACCCGACTTCCTAGATTTGACAGTGACCTCGCATTACCTGAAAAACATAAATATTGGAATCGTGAGCAAAATAGCCCAGTAAATGCATCATTACTATACTAATGCATGAATTTAAATGCAATAAATTATGTCCATATAATTATGTATTAATTTATCCGGCTCATTCATAATGAATGACCTAATTTTTCGAATCATGATTCACGTATCTTATCTGTAATAGACAATTCTCCCCAATTCCTGGTCGAAGAGTAATCCTTGTCATTATTAGACAAATCTCCCCCATTTTGGGTCAGGGAGTAACCTCCCATTTCGGTAAACCGAAATGAACAATTTCATATTCATTATATTCTGATCATATCGATAACACGATACAAGTATCTCTTTCCAGTTAGTATACTCACCTTGGGTTGTCAACTATGTATTTATGGTTCCTTCAGGTGGAGATAAACTGGATGGATTAGACCTTACACCTGTCAATCCAACTTAATCAATATTGAATCCCAATCATAAGTATAATTATAACATAGTTATGTAACTTTCAGTGACTCTACAACAACAATATACTTCCACTTAAGTCACATTCTATAAAACATGAGTAAGGACAAAACAATGGTATACATGTTGATAAAGTTATGAACATTCAACCGTAGGAAAAAACTCATAAGGAATTTATAACTAAACCCATATAAATATGAAACTATACTTCCCAATGTATATACATATGAAACATGTACTTAAATACTCTTTGGAAAGAGGATATAACAATATTCTTTCATTAGGTATCCAGTATGGTCTCAAATTATTGTCCTTTATACTCAACCATCCAATATTCTTAAATTTTATAAATACAGGTGTTAAACCTTATCAATATGAAAACATAAACACATATACTTTCCATTACAAGTGAAGGTGTAATTTTTTAAGCTTCCTAGATCAAGTTATGACCATTTATTTACAACACAAGAAATCTTCCCTATAAGCTCCTCCATTGTTCCTTCAACTTCCAACAATTTACAAAATTTTGTGTTTATACATAACTCGACGTTTCACAATTTATGAAAGTAGGATTGGACTAAACATAAATCACTTAACATTAGATATACTAATAACATATTATCCATATCACATAAGTTAATCATGATTTAAACATATTTTATCATAATTATATTCAGGTTGTCATATAACCTCAGGTCCACTCCTTCCTTCAACTCATTTGTCTCCTCGACCATGTCATAAGTCCAAGGCTAGTAAGATCTTTTGTGGGAGACCCCAATGTGATTTTTTCCCTCATTGGTAACACCTCGTATAATTTGAGATGACTCCTAACAACCTTTTTCACCTTCGAGGTAGAAACACTTGACTCATCCTCAAAAAATGGCGAGACTAGGGGTTGCTAGACACTAATAATATGAGGTTTCTATGTATTTATTGGATATTGATAGAGAGACAATACATATGAATCACCATTTGTATGCCAATCTTATCAAAATTTCGATGCAAATAGTCATTGAATCTAGTGAATATCCTAACATTAGTGGTACAAAATTATAATTTTTTATACCCCATATTAACCTACATTACTAAAACTTAATAGTTAACCATTGCCCCTTCCCAGGCTACTTTCTAATTTTTAATGGATATCACAAGTCAATGTAATTGTCTATTCTAACTCTAATTACACTACATTCTCTTTTATCTCCAAAGCAACCTTATCTTTCACATGTTATCTAATTATATATTATTGTAACTCTAGATACGAAAGAGCATGTAGTGCAATAAATAAAAGCATTGGACATTTCTCTAAATATCATCTTCCTTGGATTCTTTAGGAATATTGAATTTTATTTATCCAATTGTTACAATTATAAAAGAAATTTAAATTATTAAGATTTTAAATATTAGGAAATTAATTAAAAAACAATTGAAAGAATAAAATGACCTTTATAAAAACTGTCTTTCATGTGTTGGTAACTCGGGACTATTTTCTAGTAGATACATGAGTATGTTAACTGATCTCATGGTTTTTGGTTACATACTTTAATAAATGCAAAATCTCAACTTTATAACTTTGTGTATTCATTTTTCAATGACGAAATTCTTTATTAATCATTTTTAAATTTTGAGCAGCTATAACTTCGTTTGCATACAACTTATATATTAAAACAATATGAACTAAATGTTGATTCCATTTACAAAAATGTTACAATCTTTAAACTTACTGGTATAACAATTATGTTTAGTTCACATCATTTTTTTCTTTCTACTGTCAGAATGAATGTCAAATTCGATTAGACCGCAGATCGCGCAAGCAGACACCTAATTTGAAGATGATTTTGGGAATTATTTTGGGACCCAAGGCATTTCGCTGTCTTCATGTTTAGTTAAATACGTAGTAAAATAATATATTATTCGATGATACTTAGTGAACAGTTCAGATAACTTTTTGGAGAGTTTTATATTAAAATTTACTATAATATAATTTTGTGGGCTTCACGTGTTTCTATGAAAAAAATTACTATTTAATGGTGCAACCATTCTAAGCAATTAATTACTACATATTTATGATACAATAGTGACTTCTAGACTCTAGTCTAGCTAGTTTACCATGACCCGACTTCTATGTTCATCTATAAAAGAAGACATATTTACATTTGCCAACTTCTCAATGTGAAAAATGAGCTTTTTTTAGAGAAGAGGGACAAACCTCCACACATATTATTAATCAATTAAAATAAAGGTGCAATTATTATTTAGTCCCCGATATAAATTTACATTTTTAAAAAAATATGCATATTTTCACTTTTACCCTAATAGTCCTTTCATATATATTATAGAATTTGTACTTTCGATTATGACCTTCGGAGATTTGGAAAATTTATTTACTCACTCCTATTCCTATATCGTAGGAGTCCAAGTAGGAATACTTGTTAGACTTGCCAAATTATAGAGTCCGTGCAAATTAGTTAACTTCTTATTCCAGAAATTGAAGAATTCTACATTCAAATAATGTATTCAATCTATGTTAAAATTTGGTACATACGTCCGATTCTTCGTTGTTCTTCATATGAATGTATTCGTTCTTCTTCTTCTTCGCATTTGAAAGTATGTATTCTTCTTCTATCAATTGTAATACCCCGTACTTTTGGCTATATTTATTTTGGGGATTAATTAATTAAATGCGTATTAATTGATAATTAATCCGGGTTATAAATACTTATGAGATGCGAATTGGTATTTGATTATGTGCATATATGATTATATATGTATTTGGTATTATAAAATTTGTCGTGAGATTTATATACGGCTTAGAAATTTTATTGAGACGCGTGGGACCGCCGCGTCACGGTATAATATTTTGATAGTAAAAGTGAATTTAAAATCTATAATCCGTATGGTCGTTTTGAGTGCACCAACGCGTCCGTAAGGGTCGAGATAGTCAGAAAACACTACCCGGGGGTGTAGTTTGGGTCCCAGGGTATTTTTAGGCCATACCGGCAACTTAAAGGGTATTTTGGTAATTTTACATTTTTAGGAATTAAAAGTGACGAAAATTAGAGATGTAAATCTGATGTGGATTTAACCCATTAAGCCCATTAACCAAACCATATTAACCTAGAAAGCTACGTAGGTTATCATTTAGGTTTTCTAAGTTCCCAAATCAAAACCCTAGCCACCTTAAGCCACCATTGGAGAAGGAGCTTGGAGAAGGAGAGAAAGAGAGAAAATTCTGCAGAGATTCTTCACCAAATCAACACCAAATCCGGAAACAAACAAGGC
This sequence comes from Sambucus nigra, assembly GCA_949130495.1. Classification (NCBI taxonomy): domain Eukaryota; kingdom Viridiplantae; phylum Streptophyta; class Magnoliopsida; order Dipsacales; family Adoxaceae; genus Sambucus; species Sambucus nigra. Next base: position 340,745,664 of record OX422207.1, on the reverse strand, counting down.
AAGTGGTTTAATTATGTTTAACTTCAGTAAATGTTCTTTCCATGTTAGAAAATTGAAAATTTATTATTGTTATTGGAAGATGAATGAAAACCCATGATTAATTGGACTTAGGTTCTGAAGATTGAGGATAAATTGCATGTAGAATAGTTTGGAGACGATTAATCTGATGTTAATACATGATTGGGTGAAAGAAAAACGAATTAAATTCTGGGATTTGATGATGATATGTAGTTAGGGTTCATGTTCTTGAGATATTTGGAAAAAGTGTAGAAAGTTGTAAATTTAATTGATGTTAGGATGGATTGATCCCTTAAAAACATGTTAGGATGTGACCATATATGTTTAGTATTGATTATAGACCTTTAAACGATTGTTGGGACTTAGTTTAGAAGATTTGAGGTGTTAAAATGGATGAAAAACGATTTGGGGAAAAATCTGGGCCGAAGCTGGTAGCTCGTTAGAAGCAACCCCCAGGTCGTTCGAACGAACTCGTTCGAACGAGCTTCTAACGAGTTGACCAGTCGTTGCTAACGAGTAGGGATTTCGTTCGATATCTCGTTCGAACGAGATATCGTTAGAAGGTACAGTTCGTTCGAACGAACTGGGACCTTGTTCGAACAGCCTCGTTCGAACGAGTCTTCTAACGAGTTGGCAGAGGAATCTCGTTCGAACAGTCTCGTTCGAACGAGACTTCTAACGAGTTGACAGTTTGGTCCTTTTTGGACTGTTTTGATTTTTGGAGTCCCGTAAGCTTATTCGAGGATATAGATATCATTCCGTAGATGTAGTAATGATAGAATTGGGACATTTGGGTATTTATGAGAAGGAATTTACATACGAGAGTGTATTACATGGACGATTTGGTTTGAGACGTGAGTGTCTACTACGACGTGAGATAATTATGGCGCGTACAATTACAAACCGAAACAGTATGAATTGTGATAATTATAAGTTAGTATGAGAATATGTACTACGATTAAAATACGGTATTACTAAGACGTGTGTTTACTTAGTATTGGTATATGATTGTGTGTATGACATACCTACCATACTTGCTATCACGGGAGGTTGCGTTCACTTAGGACCCTCTAATCCTTGTGTGCCTACGGGGGGGATATAGACTGGTACCTCGATGAACATAGGTCATAGAAAGACTTATTGGGATATTAATAAGTCCGCTGAGTGTGGGAGCGTAGGTATGTGCGTGACCCACGTGATGGTGACTGTGTTCGCCTCCACTATTTGTGATTTGTGTTATCTGAACTATTCCTGAGAGATTCGGAATATGTGATCCTTATGTACGGGATGTACCAGGATGGATAGCAGAGTATGTGTGCACCGCAGCTTAGTTCTCGGGGTGCTTGTATTGTATATTTACGATGTGATTAATATACATTTAATTAATGAGAATCCTCATGTTAATGTTGTAAATATATTACGGTATTGTTTCGAGAAATATAACGAGTAACTGATAGTTATATATATTGCATATTGAGTATCTGAGTTTACGTTAAACCCCTATTTAATTACGAGCGTTATTATGTTAATGGAACCGAGTATTATGGGTAGGACCTTTGGCAGTCTAGCTAGATATGTTGTCACTTAACTAGTGGTATGGGTAGTTATAGATGGGCACTTGCGTTAGGAGTGCACAGTTAGACGAGAGGTGAGAATCTAATGTGAGTTCACGTCCTAACATGTACTTTGCATTTAATGTTTTAAATGTTTTTAAAGCACTTGCAGGTTTTTAAAATATAACTCCACATTCGGGCTCTGACCCGTTTGTTTTTCAAATCTTTTTCTTGTAAAACCATTTTAGGTGCCCAGCCACAAGGACACCAAGCATAGATTATTCATTCAGGTGACGAGCTGTAGCGGTTTGTGGAAGCTACAGGGATTTGCATGTAGACGCTTCTATCTTTTGGATTCCAGAGTCACTATCTATCAGTTGTAGGGCATGTTGCCCATTTCTATTTAGAGACATCTTTTACATTTCAGTTTCAGACTTTAGCATGTATTGTTTCAGTATTCGTTTTACTTATCAGTTGTGGGATTGTAGTGAGGAGTTTTCCTCCAGACTTTATTTACTCTATTGTGATGGTTATTCGTTTTACTTCAGTATGGTGTATGGTGTTATTTATTTCTTCATATTACTTGTTGCATGTTAATCAGACTTAAATTAAAATTTGGCAACTTACTTTTTAAATACTAGGTGGTTAGTAATAATAAAATGTTTTCGACAGTGATGCTATTAACTGAGCCAACTTGGCATTTTGAATTAATTTAATAAAGGAGTAGCTACCCGGTATTTAATTAGTCGGGGTGTCACATCAATCTAAATCCATATATCAGTCATGTATGTATACGTTTCTATGTTATATTCCTCAATTACTTTTTCTTTTTAATTTCGAATTTGATTTGTGTGATTATGTTTGGTTGTATGTGTTTTGATGTTTATACCTACTTACATTTTATTAGATGATCTATTTTTATCTTTCACATTAAAGTAGTCAGTTATGGATTGTATTAACATAGTAATTTTTATGTTCTAATTTTATTCATTATGCATTTTATCTGATTTCATCACGGAATTTTGTGTGAATTTAATTGATGAATGTTGTTCGTATGTTTTTTAATATTATAGTTAGGTTTCTTTTGTATATTTCATGTATGTATTCAATGTGTTGTTTATTATTTTATAAGTAAATGTTGTTGTGATGCTTTGTTTTGACATTTTTTTATGTTTTCTTTATTTTTGAAAGGATTACTGTGCTTTTTTAATAGTTTGTTAGTGTTGCTAATTTAGTAGTGTAACATTTCATTTTTATGAGTTTTGATGGTAATATGACGTTTATTATTTGTTTTTTATTTTTACAGTTCGTAGAGCTATGGATAGTATTCCTGTTTGTATGTGTTCTTATGGTTGTATGTTGGCTGCTATAAGCATTGAATCTAGAGGGTCATATTATTCTTTTCCTCATGAAGCGTGTTCAAAATTTAAGATTTTGCAAAAAGAAACTATCAAGTTCTCATATTCTGTTGTGAATTTTTCTGGAGTTATTTTGGAATCCGATGGGGATTTGAAACTTATGTTGATTTATTGGAAGAAGTCAAATTATGAATTTATTGAAATTAAGGTAGAAGATTGTAATTGTATTGGTAGTTATGTTTTGGAGATTGAGGACGGTATAATTGATGTGGAGCATTCATTAAGTATTAAATCATTTGATATTATTGATGAATATTTGGTTGAATCAACATCTTCAAAATTAAATCGGTTATTTCAGATTCTTGGGCAAATGGCATTAATGAAGTTAGATAGAAGTTTGAAGGGGTTGCGAAAGAGTTTAGAATAGTTTTACATAAGTATGCATTGGAGACTGGATTTAAGTTCAAGTATATAAAGAATGATAATCTTAGGGTGAAAGCTCGTTGTATTCAAGATGAAGATGTTGTATGTAGTTGGCGTGTGCATGCATATGTGAATGTTGTGAATATTTTTTCTATATTCGAACGTTGAATAATATGCATACTTGTAGAATCCGTGTTCATAAATCGAAAAGTGAATTATGTCGTCTGAAATTATTTCATCGGTGTTTTTGGATGAAGTTAGTGAGAAGCCCTCGATTAGGTTAATTGTCATAATGAGTAGATTTAAGAGAAAATATGGGTTTGATACATCTTACCGTTTAGCGTGGAAGGGTAAGGAACTTGCAAGTGTTGAGTTACATGGGATGAGGAGAAATCTTACAAGAAGTTAATGTCATATTACAATCGATTAATTGAAACAAATCCAGATCAAAAATGGTGACCAGGGTATGTTATGGTATTAAATTACTTTTCTGGTAATAGTGACTTTATTTAGTTTGTACAGTTCTTAGTTACTTTATCAGTTGAAACTATATGTTATTTTGTTCAATTTTTGTAATTTTTTTAAAAAACTTTTTATAGGTTTATTTCCCCTTGCTTTTACTATTATTGATGCTGAAAATGAGAGTAATTGGAATTGGTTTATGAAATGTCTTGGGGAGGTTTTAAACCTTATGGGGAGAGAGGTAACATTTATATCAGATCGTAATTAAGGAATTTTGGATGTTGTTTCTAAACGTTTCCCAAACTCTCTACATGCTTTCTGTCTTTATCATCTTCAAAATAACATAGGGGATAGGTATCGTGGATTCGATCCAAATTTTAAAGAGAAAATGGTGAAAATGTTTAACATGTGTGCATTTTCAATAACTACCGAGTCTTACCTAAAACATCAGAACGAATTGATAAATGAGGGAGGTAGTTTGATGAGAGATTTCTTGTAAAATTGTCCAGAGAATCATTGGTGTTGTGCATTTTTTAACGGACATAGATATGGGGAGATGTATTCAAATGCAACTGAGTCATTCAATTCCTAGATTAAAGGGGCTAGATATTTACAAATAGCAAAATTGTTTGAAACTATTCAAATTAAAATGATGGACCAAATCTCTAGAATATACTAGGAGTCAAATAAATGGGCAATGATTGTCACACCTCAAATCCAATATCCATACTAATCATTTGTTATTAGAATAATTGGATCGTAATCTTAAGCCCATTTGAAATTTAATTCATTTATCAATATTTTTCTGCATAATGAACATAATATTGTTCTTGTGCCATAACGATGTCAACATCAGAGTCATAAATAGAGATTTTACAATACTATGATTAACTATGATCAACTCAATCCATGCTAACTCAATATATATAATGTGTGAGTATATTAAAATCTTCAGTGTGACTATGATAAAATCCCCATATTTAACCCCAACTTTTCTAACAGTGCAACTCTCAAAGTTACCAGTCATATAGTATCTTAGGTGGTAGCGTACAAACCTCAAAATGTTAAAATATAAACCGTAAGCATTAAGCTTAGTGAGGTACTCCTTCCCTGCAATGTAATGACAATTTTATATCGAATATGTTGATATAAAATCCGAATAATCCTGCCCATTGGCAATAACAAATCCTGGATCATAAGACCCAAATAATTCTGCCCATTGGAAATAACAAATCCTAGATCATAGGACCCAAATAATTCTGGATATTTGAATATCCAAACAAATCCTGCTCTTAGATCTATATTCATATATCTGTATATACGAAACAAACATAAGTACACTCACCCTGATAGTTTAACTAGATTTTCCCTTGCCTTTATCCGGTATTTGTTCAATCAACTCTCCTTTCCCTCCTATCATTCTTATAATATTAGTATCATCATAATAATATGAATAATTTAAAGAATTATTTAAACATAATCCAATCCATAAGCATCACATGATTCCATTCAAATCATTTATCACAAGTGAAGTTCTATCTAAATGCAGGTTAATATATTTAACATATCCAAATCATAGGCCAAATATACATTCATTACTTATTGGTAATTAAATCCTTGTCATATTATTATTCCAATAAAAAATATGATACATCATTTCAAGTCTCCTAGAGCAAGATATGCCCATTTCTTTACCACATAACAAGTCTGCCCTATAGGCTCTTTTATCATTCATTCAACCTCCAGGAATTTTATAATTTTTATACATCATAAATGCCTATGATATTTCACCCAACATCATTAAACATATTTAACAATACAAAATTAAAGTTTCATAATTTTTAAGGTTCGTTTTCTATGTCAAACAAAACATCGAACACATGGCGGGCATACTTCCACCCTTAGGGAAGATTTCATACCCGAACTTCAAACTCTCACCAAAGACTCATTTCTTGGTATTTTCACATTATGTTTGGATATGTCATACATATATGAGTCCAAGTTAATATCCAGTTGGAATTAATCAATTCCAGTACGTATACAAAAATGTATGGAAGTTTGAATAAACAAAGTTTCTAAACAAAACAATTTTAGGGTTTTGTACATTCAACTTAACTTAAACTTGCATATATTCATATATATGCACCCAAGCATGAAAGCTCAATAAAAAATAAAGTATTTATATATTATAAATCATAAATGCAAGAAAAATAACAAGATTTGTGGTTAGAATTACCTTAGGGGCTTTTACATAATTTTCTATGAATTTTTTTGAATGTTTCTCCTCACTTTCTTCTTCCTCACCCTCACAATTATTTTTCCTCAACTTAAAACTCTCCCAAAATGAGTTTGATGAAGAAAGGAGGATATCTTAAGGGTTTAAGTCAGCCAAACCAACCTCCACTTCCTACCAATCAATTTATAACATGTGGCATTATAAAATAAAATATCATTTAAGGCTAAATGACTACTTTAGCCCCTGTTCGTAAAAAGAAAATATCTTCCCACTCGGATGTCCATTTAATGGACCGTTTTTTGTGTTACAAACCTAACTCATATATATATACAAATATCTAGTTCATAACTCAAGTCAATTGTTATGTCATAAAGGTCAAAACTAGTCTTAAACATGAACATTCCTACCGAAAACTTCAAAATTTCACATTAGTAACTAATTCAATATTTCATGCTTTATGACGCTAGGATTAGACTAAATATGTTACTTAACATTATATATACTAATAACATATTATCAATATCACATAATCTAATCATTATTTAAGCATAATTTATCATAATTATATTTGGGTTGTCACAATTCTCCCCCTGTTAGGAAATTCCGTCCCCGAAATTGACATACCTTGGTTGTCTGAATCAAACAAATACGGATAACACATCTTCATGATATCCTCACTCTACCATGTAGATTCTTCCATGGAATGCCTTCTCCACATAACCTTCAAAAGTTGGATCACTTTTGATCTCAATATTTGTTCTTTCTTATCGACGATTGCAAGTGGTACTTCCTCATAGCTCAAATCTTCTTTCAACACAATAGGTTGTTCCACCAATACATGTGAAGGATCCGCTACATACTTTCTCAACATAGAAACATAGAAAAAATCATGTAATCGAGCTAACTCCTGTGGTAACTCTATCTTGTAGGCAACCATCCCGACTTTCTCAAGAATTTCATAAGGTCCAATGTAGCATGGACTTAATTTACCTTTCTTTCCAAACCTCATAACTCCTTTCCATGGAGATATTCGAAGAAAAATGTAATCCCCTTTCTGAAATTCTAAATCTTTATGTCGCTTATTCGCATAACTGTTATATATGCTTTGAGCCGTTCTCATTCCATCTTGAATAATCTTCACTTTTCCAATTGTGACTTCAATCAACTCTGGACCCTCTATCTTCCTTTCACCAACTTCACCCCGGCATACAGGTGTACAACACTGTCTACCATACAACGCTTCATATGGTGCCATACCAATAGTATATTGAAAACTATTGTTATATGCAAATTCTATCAAAGGCAAATATTCATCCCAATTTCCTTTAAAATCAAGAACACAAGCTCTAAACATATCTTCCAAAATCCGTATTGTCCTTTCAGACTGCCCATCTGTCTGAGATGAAAAGCCATACTAAACTTCAAGTTAGTACCCATAGCACACTGCAAGCTATCCCAAAATCTGGATGTAAAATTAGGGTCCCTATCTGAAACAATAGATACCGGTGCTCCATGCAATCGAATAATTTCATTAACATACAATCTAGCATACCTATCAATTGTATACGTAGTCTTGACCGCTAGAAAATGAGCGAACTTCGTCAATCTATCCTCCACTACCCAAATCGAATCTGACCCCTTCTGAGATCGAGGAAGCCCAACCACAAAATCCATCGTTACATGATCCCATTTCCATTACGGTATTGGCAATGGATGAAGCAGACCAATAGGTTTCTAATGCTCCACTTTCACTTGCTGACATGTAAGGCACCTAGCAACAAAATCATCTATTTCCTTCTTCATATTATTCCACCAATAATGCTCCTTTAAATCCCTATACATTTTATTACTACCAGGATGCATAGTATAAATGGAATTATGAGCTTCATCTAAAATTTTCTCTTTAAATCCACCCATATTAGGCACGCATAACCATATACAATAAAGTTCCCTCATTCATATTACAAAAATATTCAGACTTACCATCTCGGACATCTTGTCGTTTCTTCTCAAGAAAAGGATCTTGACCTTGCAAATCACGAATATGAGTAGCTAGCAAAGGCCTCACGCTTACATGAGCAAAAAACCTGTCCCCGTCGGATAGCTTCAATTCTACTCCCATCAATCTCAACTCCATGATGTGGGAAACTCTAGCACACTGAATATAAGATAACCTGCCCGAAGCCTTTCTACTCAGAGCATCTGCAACTACATTTTCCTTCCCTGGATGGTAGTGAATTGTACAATCATAGTCTTTAATTAACTCCATCCATCGCCTCTGCCTCAAATTCAACCCCTTTTGAGTAAATAAATACTTAAGGCTTTGATGGTCAGTAAAAATTTCACATAACTCACCATATAGATAATGATGCCATAATTTCAAAGCAAACACAATAGAAGCAAGTTCCAAATCATGTGTAGGATAATTACGTTCATGTGTACACAACTGTCTAGAAGCATAAGCAATAACCTTACCATGTTGTATAAAAACACAACCCAACCCCTGGTGTGAAGCATCAATATAAATAACAAAACCATCTCCACCATGCGAAATAGTAAGAACAGGTGCAGTTACCAACCTCATTTTTAATTCATCAAAACTATTTTTGCAATAAGAATTCCATTCAAACTTAACATCTTTCTGAGTTAGTTTAGTCATCGGCAAGGCAATCGAATACAATCCCTTGATAAACCTTCTATAATACCCAGCTAAACCCAGAAAACTCCTCACCTCAGTCACATTATTGGGCCTCTCCCATTTTATAATAGCCTCTACCTTTTTAAGATCAACACATATACCATGTCCAGAGATAACATGGCCTAAAAATACAACTTGTGATAGCCAAAATTCACACTTGCTAAACTTAGCATACAACTTCTTATCTTTCAACAGATTTAAAATAATTATGAGATGCTTTTCATGTTCAACCATATCACTTGAATAAATCAGAATATCATCAATACAAACTATCACAAATGAATCAACAAAAGGATGCAGTACTCGATTCATAAGACCCATAAATACAGCTGGAGCATTAGTCACCCCAAAAGGCATCACCAAAAATTCAAAATGACCATACCGAGTACGAAAAGGAGTTTTAGAAATATCACTTTCCTTGACCCTCAACTGATGATAACTTGATCGCAGGTCTATTTTTTAAAACACTTTAGCACCCTGTAACTGATCAAACAAATCATCTATATGAGGTAAAGGGTATTTATTATTAATTATAGCTTTATTCAGTTGCCTATAATCAATACACAAAGGCAAGGTACCATTTTTCTTCTTCACAAATAAAATTGGTGCACCCTATAGAGATACACTAGGTTGTATGTACCCCCTATCAAGTAAATCCTGCAACTGAATATTGAGTTCTTTCAACTCAGCAGGTGCCATTATATACAGTGCCATAGAAATAGGGGTTGTCCCCGGTGCTAATTCAATACTAAATTCAACTTCTCTTTCTGGAGGTAACCCTAGCAACTCACTAGGAAACACTTCAGGAAAATCCTGTACAATAAGAACATCGACTAATTGTAAAGCCCCCTTTATAGTATCAAGAACATATGCAATAAAACCCTCACAACTCTTACTCAATAATTTCCTCGCCTGAATAGCAGAAATGATACAACTGGGAACAATTTTCCTTTCCCCCATAAATTTAAATTCGGGCTCACCAGGCATATTAAAAACAACTTCCTTACAGAAATAATCCATAGATGTATGATATTTAGATAACCAATCCATTCCCATAATTATATCAAAATCAGAAATATCCAATGGCAGTAGATCTATAACTGTATCTCTAGACCCCACAGTCAAAACATAATCAATAAAAGCATATTTAGCTACAAATATATCCCCCATATGCATATAAATACCCAACCCCACATCTAAACGAGTACATGGTATATTCAGGTATACAGCAAAAGCATAGGACACAAAAGAATGTGTGGAACCAGGATCAATCAAAACATAAGAACTCTTATCAGTAATAGAAAGTGTACCTGTCACTACATTTGGAGTAATATGAGCTTCTTTCAGTGTAAAAACTCGTCCACCTGGCTTGTAACTACTAGCTTGTCCTCTGCCTATACTTTTCTCTGCACTGCCTAGAGATAACATTCTTCTTGCTACTTCACTATGTGTTGATGGAATATCTGCCAACTGCGGACAATTCTTCTTAATATTCCCCACTTGATGACAATGGCAACATTCCAATCCCTTAAGCTTAGGAAACTCGGATTTATAATGCCCTTCCTATTTACAAAAGAAACATGTAACACCTCTTATTGGGGCCTCACATCTCCCTGAATTTCTAACTGAACCAAAAGATCCTCCACCCTTAGTATCTCTGCCAAATCTACCCTAACCTCTACCACTATCTCCACCACCTCTCTGAAATTTATGAGGTTCCATATTAACACTTCCACCCTCACCTCCCTTAGAGTGAGATGCGTCGAATCTACTCTTCTTAAAACTCTCTCTACTCGCCACCCCTTCGTTCATTTGCCTTTCTACTATCGTGGCTTTCTTTACCAGGGAAGCATAATCTTCTAACTCATAAGTGGCCACTCTATTCTGAATAGGCCAAATCAATCCATCTTGAAACTTACTACATTTATCTTCTTCATTCTCCGCATATTTAGTAGCAAATCTAGACAAAGCAGTAAATTTAACCTCATACTCCCTCACAGACATTTTCCCTTGGGTCAAATTTATAAATTCCCTCAGCTTATCCCTCCTATAAACTTTAGGGAAATACTTAACATACAAAGCTTTAATAAATTCAGCCCAATCAATAACATCAGTACCTTCCACCCTGGGCACCAAATGGTTGTTGGCTTCCCACTAATATTTTGCCTCTCCTTTCAGCTTACATGCAGCTAGATTCAGTTTCTAGTTATCTCGAACCTTCATAACTGCAAAGATAGTTTCTAGATCCTTGACCCACATCTCAGCTTCTGTAGGTTCAACTGACCCTGAATATTCTGGAGTATTTAACTTCAAAAACTTCTCATGCATGGAATCTTTCATTTCTTTCCTTGCCTCTTTCTCAATCCTGGCCACTATCTTTAATTCTAGATATCTAGCCTGTTGTTCTGCCATTTGCGCCATATTTCTTTCTTATTGTTCTGCCATCCTCATCATTGCCTGTGCCATTCTCTGAATCTCTGTAGGTTGTTCATTCTCTCTATCCCTTCCAGCAACACTCTACTCTTCTTCAGTATTGTCTATAAGAGAAGCTACTCCCTCTTCTCTATGCTGTCTATTCCTAGGTTCCATCTAGAATTATCTGAAATACAACAAAGTTCTAACAACCAACATAAACAGTTTACAATACTAAACTGCCATCTAATCGTCACACACATCCAGAATTAACAACCACGCTCTAATACCACTAATTGTCACACCTCAAACCCAATATCCATACTAATCATCTGTTATTAGAATAATTGGATCGTAATCTTGAGCCCATTGGAAATTTAATTCATTTATCAATATTTTTCTGCATAATGAACATAATATTGTTCTTGTGCCATAACGAAATCTACATCAGAGTAATAATTAGACATTTTACAATACTATGATTAACTATGATCAACTCAATCCATGATAACTCAATATATACAATGTGTGAGTATATTAAAATCTTTAGTGTGCAATGATAAAATCCTCATATTTAACCCCAGCTCTTCTAACGGTGCAACTCTCAAATTTACCGGTCATATAGTATCCTAGTTGGCAGCGTACAAACCTGAAAATATTAAAATATAAACCGTAAGTATTCATCTTAGTGAGGTACTCCTTCCCTGCAATGTAATGAAAATTATATATCGAATATGTGGATATAAAATCCGAACAATCCTTCCCATTGGCAATAGCAAATCCTGGAACATAAGACCCAAATAATTCTGCCCATTGGCAATAACAAATCCTGGATCATAGGACCCAAATAATTCTGGATATTTGAATATCCAAAAAAATACCGAGTACCGAAGTATTCAAACAAATCCTTCTCTTATATCTATATTCATATATCTGTATATATGAAAGAATCATAAGTACACTCATTCTGACAGTTTAACTATCTTTTCCCTTGCCTTTATCCGGTATTCATTCAATCAGCTCTTCTTCCCCTCCTATCATTCTTATAATATTAGTATCATCTAAGAATATCAATAATTTAAAGAATGATTTAAATTGAATTCAGTCCATAAGCATCACATGATTCCATTGAAATCTTTTATCACAAGTGAAGTTCCATCCAAATTCAGGTTAATATATTTAACATATCCAAATCATAGACCAAATATACATTCATTCCTTCTTGTTAATTCAATCCTTTCATATTAGTATTCCAATACAAAAGATGGTACATCATTTCAAGTCTCCTAGAGCATGATATGCCCATTTCTTTACCACATAACAAATTTGCCCTATAGGATCTTTTATCATTCATTCAACTTCCAGGAATTTTCATAATTTTAATACATCATAAATTCCTATGATATTTCACCCAACATCAGTAAACATATTTAACAATACAAAATAAAAGTTTCGTAATTTTAAAGGTTCATTTGCTATGTCAAGCAAAACATCGAACACATGGCGGGCATACTTCCACCCTTAGGGCAGATTTCATACCCGAACTGCACACTCTCACCAAAGACCCATTTCTTGGTATTTTCAGATGATTTTTGGATATGTAATACATATATGAGTCCAAATTAATATTAAATTGGAATCAAAAAATTCCATTAAGTATACAAAAATATATGGACGTTTGAATAAACAAAGTTTCTAAACAAAGCAATTTTAGGGTTTTATACATTCAACTTAACTTAAACTTGCATATATCCATACATATTCACCCAAGCATGAAAGGTCAATGAAAAATCAAGGATTTATATCATATAAATCATAAATGCAATAAAAATAACAAGATTCATGGTTGGAATTACCTTAGGGTCTTTAACATAATTTTCTATGAATTTTTTTGAATGTTTCTCCTCACTTTCTACTTCCTAACCCTCACAATTGTTTTTCCTCAACTTAAAACTCTCCCAAACTGAGTTTTCTGAAGAAAGGAGGATATCTCAAAGGTTTAAGTCATCCAAACCAACCTCCACCTCCAACCAATCAATTTATAACATGTGGCATCACATAAAATAAAATATCATTTAAGGCTAAATGACTACTTTAGCCCCTGTTCGTAAAAAGACAATATCTTCCCACTCGGATGTCTGTTTGATGGACCCTTTGTTGTGTTACAAACCTAACTCATATATATACGAATATCTAGTTCATACCTCAAGTCAATTATTTTGTCATAAAGGTCAAAACTAGTCTTAAACATGAACATTCCTACCGAAAACTTTAAAATTTCACATTTGTAACTAATTCAATATTTCATGCTTTATGATGCTAGGATTAGACTAAATATAATGACTTAACATTATATATACTAATAACATATTATACATATCACATAATCTAATCATGATTTAAACATAATTTATCATAATTATATTCGGGTTGTCACAATGATATTGTGTCTTGAAGTGAACAAGAGGTTGAATGAATTACTAGCATTGTGTAAGGGATGGAATGTGCCGTGGTCAAGTGAGTTTATTTTTCAAGTTCTTAGAGAGAAAGCTAAGCCTGTGAATTTGTTGGATTGTGCTTGTTCCTGTTTCAAATGGCAATTAAGTGTATTTCCATGCTCACATGCCTTGGTTTCCATTTAGTCAAATGGTCAGGATATATTTCAATATGTTGAGGAGTATTTCACTGCTAACTATTTGAAGAAGAGTTGCTCATTTCCAATCGCTCTGATAACTGGTACACAAGAAGAGAAAGTTGTTAGCAATGATGTGATTTTGAAATCCCCTATAAGAAAAATTCCTCCACGAAGACCAAGAAGGCGTAGAATACCATCTCGAGGAGAATACCGAAGGCCAATGAAGTGTAGTAGGTGCCAAATGGCTGGGAATCATATTAAGAAAACTTGTAAAGCAAGCATATAATCTAGTTGGACAAAGTTGATTTGTAATTTTCTATTTACAATTGCTTTGCATTTGTGTTTTGGGTATAGAATTCAAAATTTTATTTGATATATCAATTTGTATTGCAGTTTCAATAAATGAGAAACAAAAGTAGTGCATTTTCCTACTTTTGATACTATTAATATTGTTGTGTTAGTAATCAAAATATATGATTTTAGTCTCTTTATTAGTCTAACCAAACAACTTTGTTCACTTAAGCTACACTTGTAACAGTAGTTCTTAAGATTATTGGTTTAATAGCTGAGATTAAGAAGTCAATGATTCTCTAATTGAAAAAAAAAATAGAATTACTGAGTTTATTTGTAGTTCCATTGATATATGGCATTATAATTATGTATATGACACTATAATTATGTAAAAGACTCAGTTTATGTGTAGTTGAAAGTTTTATATATTGTTTATGTTATGATTTTATAGCAAGCAAGTAAATATATTAAGACATCATAATTCAGTAGTGGTTTTAGTGACCTTATCCGTTAGAAGGAATGCGTTAGTTACTTTAATAATGACTTTATACACAACAATCTTCACTTTATTTTCCATGTTTATAATTGAAGAAAAGTGGAATTACTGAGTTTATGGGTAGTTCAAAGGTTAATATATTCTTTATGTTCTGGTTTTCTTATTAATAAGTTAACATATTAAGACATGGTAATTCAGAATTGATTTTAGTGACCTTATTAGACAAAAATCTTCATTTTATTTTCCAACTTTATAACTACACAAAATGGAATTACTGAGTTTACGCGTAGTTAAAAGGTTAATATATTCTCTTACTTTTTAGGGTCCGTTCCAGTGGCACTCCCACCCCACGTGTCCCCGCCTCCACACCCCCAATGTCGAAGCTCTATTGACCCTCATCGGAGCTCCTTGTTGAAGGGACTATTTGGTATATGGAACTATAATTACATATAAATATGAGTTTATGTGTATGTTTTGATTTTATAGCAAGTAAATATAAAGTCCCACTCCACATCTCCCCGCCCTCACACCCCTAATGTCGGAGCTCTATTGACCCTCATCGGAGATCCTTGTTGAAGGGAATATTTGGTATATAGCACTAAAATTATGTATAAAGATGAGTTTATGTGTATGTTCTGATTTTATATCAAGTTAATAAATATAAAGTGCCTCAAAGACCCATATAACATATATTCTCTTATTTTTTATGGTCTGCGCTAGCAGCACTCGTACCCCACGTATCCTCTCCCCCACACCACCAATGCTAGAGCTCTATTCACCCTCACCAAAGGTCCATGTTCAAGGGACTAGTGACCTTATCTGTGAAAAGGAATTAGTCAATTACTTTAAGAATGACTTTATACACAACAATCATCATTTTATTTTCCAACTTTATAAATAATTTTTTTTTGAATTATTGATTTTATGTGTAGTTCAAAGGTTAATATATTGTTTATGTTCAAGTTTTATAGTTAAGAAGTTAATATATTCAAACATGGTAATTCAGAAGTCATTTTAGTGACTTTATTTGTGATAAGGAATAAATCAGTTAATTAAAAATGACATCATACACATCAATCTTCATTTCATTTTCCAACTTTATATAACATTGTTGAATGTTTAATCAGTTAAAAATATTTTTAATTATTGGTCCAGTTACCAAAAAGTCCTTCAAATATTTATTAATACACATTTAGTCTAAGCATTTTTATTTAATTGTAAAAATTCCCTCACAGACCCATACAACCAATATTCTCTTATATTTGAGGGTCCGCTCCAGTGGACCTCCCACGCCATGTGTCCCTGACCCACATCCCCAATGCCGGAGCTGTATTCACCCTCATCGGAGGTCCATGTTCAAGGGACTAGTGACCTTATTTGTGAAAATAAATAAGTCAATTACTTTAACAGTGACTTTATACACAGGAATCTTCTTTTTATTTTCCAACTTTATAAATGAATTTTTTTTTTGAATTACTGAGTTTGTGTGAAGTTCAAAGGTTAATATATTATTTATGTTCAACTTTTAGAGTTAAGAAGTTAATATATTCAAACATGGTTATTCAGAAGTCATTTTAGTGACTTTATGAGAAGGAATAAATCAGTTTCTTTAAAAATGACATCATACACATCAATTTTCATTTTATTTTTCAACTTTATTCTTTTTGACAATTAATAGATAAATGGTAGTGTCTTTATAATTGAAAAAATAATCACTTTAACTATGTAACGAAACGCCAATTGTTGTTTGTTATTAGTTACTTCACGTGGAAATGGAAAAAAAACAGTTACTTTATAACTGATAACATACTATATGTTCGTTTCGAAAAAAAAAATAGTTACTTTATAACAGATAACATACTACATGTTCATTTTGAAAAAAGCCAGTTATTTTACAGCTGATAACACACATCTTCATTTTGAAAAATACAGTTACTTTATAAATGACAACATACATGTTCATTTTGAAAAAAAAAACAATTACTTTATAACTGATAACATACTATAAAAAAAGTTACTTTATAATTGATAACATGTTCATTTTGAAAAAAAAAACAGTTACTTTTTAACTGATAACATACTATATGTTCATTTTGAAAAAAATAAGTTACCTTATAACTGATAACATACTACATGTTCATTTTGAAAACAAAATAGTTACTTTATAACTGATAACATGCATGTTCCTTTTGAAAAAATAGTTACTTAATATCTGATAACATGATATATGTTCATTTTGAAAAAAATAAGTTACTTTATAACTGATAACATGCTATAATTTTATTTTGAAAAAAAACAATTACATTATAACTAATTACATATATGTTTATATTTTATAACTGATAACATATATGTTCATTTTGGAAAAAAAAATAATTACTTTATAACGGATAACATACTACATGTTCATTTTGAAATAAAAATAGTTACTTTATAACCGAGAACATACAGCACCGTGTTTGAATATTAAAATGAAACAAACATTATCTCAACTGTCAAGTAAAATGAAACAAATATTAGCTCATATAAAATGAAACAAACATTAGCTCAACTATCAAGCAAAACACATGCCAAAAACTGTAAACAAAGTATTTCAGTAACAAAACTTGAACAACTGAATATGATGTTTCAAACATTATCTTTTATGGGTATTTAATTCCCTAAACTGAGTCACTTTTGTGCTCTTTTATGCTCATCATAATTTAGTAACTTGATAAGATTTTTGCCCGCATTTTGTCTATCGTATTTTTTGCAAAAGTTTCTTCAAGTTCCTTTCCATATGAAATTTTCTCCATGTAGTATGACACTGAAATACCATAATCGTTCTTGTTTATTAAAAAAAATCAGTATTAGTAAAAGAATTTAGATATCAAATAAATTTTTTAATTCAAAGTAAAAAAAGTTACGAATCTTCTTTTTGTTGAGGGCAAATGACAGAAAATTGGAGTTGGCTTTGTCTACATGATTCTATCCAGATTTTAGCCGCGTCCAAATCTATTTTCATTTCACTTGAAGAGGTTGTAGAAGACCCTATTTTTGGGGTGGTTATACTAGGGTAATGATAGGGTTCCTGCTCAAATCACTCCTCTTTTCTCCAATATATTTCTTAATATGTTTGTTCTGATAAAAATCATTTGAAATAAATTAGCATTATATAATAATGAATTTGAGAAAGTATTTATATCCTTTTTACCATTAGCACAGCCTCCCTGAAGTATTTTCCTTTGTTTCTTGGGCCTCCATAAATGTTGAGTCATAGTTCAACCATTTGCTTATAAGCTTGTCAAATAGTAGTAGAGTGAAATACCCAGGATTTTCATGGAATAAAGGGAAGAACATAGACTATACACTTCCAATGTACATTAATATTTTTCCAAATATTTTCTTGGTTGCAACCATAGTATTTCCTTTGTAGACATAGTTCTATTATAAAAACATAACATAAGTAAATTTCATTATTTATAGGTGAAGTAGAACTTACTTTTTGAGTTACATTCATCAACATATATGATTATTGACTATAACAGTAACTCTATAAAATAATAAGTTGCTTTTGTTGTAACATTTTAAACTTAAGAATAATGCTTACCAAAAAGTAAGTTGCTATAAACAAGGATTTAAGCTCAACATTGTTGTCTCTAAGAAGTTCAACACAGCGCAATTCCTCATAAGCATCAATAGCCTGGATGAAAAAATTATTTATGTTTTTCTTAACTATAATTTTTAGCATGATAAAGTAGTTACCATATAAATATTTTGAATAGATAATGTTCACATTAGTAATCATATGAAAAATACAGATTAAGAAATATTTGATTACATGGCTTGTAATTACTTTTTTTGTGGTATCAATGACGCTTCTCTCCTAATAATATAAACTCCTACTCGAGTCCAAAAGTAAGTGCTGAAAATTAGAATAAAAAACTTTTAAGATTTCAATAATATGTTATTGTAATAAAGGGACTATAATAAAGCGAAGTTTATAAGTAAACTTACTGGACATTTGACTTAGTCAAATTATTTTTGAAGTTTTTTTTCCTCTGGATTTGGAATGTGAACTTTTATTTCACAATCTTCAAAAACTATAATCTCTATAATTTCCATTAATGGATCAATTTTGGTCTCACTCTTTTGTACTTATTCTTCATTTTAACTTTCATCCAAACCAACTGCATTTTTATCCCCCCTCTTTCCCTTATTTTTTCCATAACTGTAATCTTCTTGAACGTTTGGAACTCTCTTTGATCTCACCTTTACACGTTTAACCATGGAACTTGGTTCAAATTTTTTGATTTTAAATATTAGTTCCAGGATAATTGGGAGTTCAATTTTTTCAGTACACTTGTTGGCAGATTTGAAAGCATTTAATAATGCTTCCAACTTGTTGATTTCAGTGTTTTTTTTCAATAATTTCACACGCCAAAACAGTGACCTCATCACTGTGTGCATTATTCCTTTTTTTTCTTCAGCTACCAACCTTTCTATTTCAATTTACCGAGACCTTATCCGATCTAAGAACCTAAGTTCTTTTTCCTTAGTTTCTCTTTGTATTCTTTCAATTTCCATTTTAGTTTCTTCTCTAATATTTTAAATTACCTTCCATTATCTTCCCTTAAATTTTTTTTATCTTCAGTGAGGTTTAATTTTTTTTTAAAGTTCCCCATCTCTTCTTTGAGCTGAAATATCTCAAAATTCATATATTTACAGCATTCATTTTCAACTTCATAACCACTGAACATTTCATTCGTATCATAATTGTCCTATTTTTCTTCATCTTTACATTCAATCTCTTCATTTTCACCCACTTTCTGTTTTATTTTTATTTTTTCAATCCTTACTATGATATTCAGTTGAACGATGTAGACCTTTATCTTGTTCTTCCTTGATATCATGTCCTTGTCCATCCACATTTTGGTCCCCATCATTTTCTTATAGAATAAAGATTGAAAAACTATCATAATAGTTACTTTTTAAGAGGCATACTTGTTTTTGCTGTGTAATGGTAATCACTTTAAAAGTTAGTAGAATTAACACGTTGAATTGTAATACCAAAAATTTAGCATATTAGTTACTTTAGAATGTAGTAATCATGATATTTATACGAAACACTAATGTATTTAATGTATGACCTGCAATATATTATATTAGTTACTCCATATCTTCATACAAACAAGAATATTTATTCATAAGATTAGAAGTGCAACAAAGTAGTTACTTTCACTTTATAATACTATCATATTAGTTACTTTTAAAAAATTATAACCGTGTTTTCTATGTAATTGTAGTTACTTTACAAAAATGCATCATAGTAGTTACTTCATAATGTAGTAAGCATGTTATTCATACGTAACAATAATGTACATAATTTATGACCTGTAACATATTATATTAGTTACTCCACATCTTGATACAAACAAGAATATTTATTCATAATATTATAAGTGCAAGAGAGTAGTTACTTTAACTTTTTAATACTATCATATTAGTTACTTTTTAAAAATTATAATTGTGTTTGCTATGTAATGGTAGTTACTTTAGAAGCTAGAAGAATTAACATATTGAATTGTAATACAAAGAATGCTGCATAGTAGTTACATTAGAATTTAGTAAGCATGTTATTTATACAAAACACTAATATACTTATTTACCTATTGGAATTGTAAACCATAAATGGGGACATTTTCAAGATTCTGAGTTAAATCTAGAAGATTTCATCTTGTGAAAGATGGATATTCTTCATTGACCATAGACGATTGCTCAATGGTGTGTGCGCTCTCACAAAGCCAAAACTGAAATAATATTGTATTGTGTTAATTTAATAAGCGTAAATGAAAAGAAAGTAACAATTTACAAATTTACGACTTACCGGTAGTAGCATTACACATCCAATGATTTTCATTAGGGTTTCATAATACTTCTTTATTGACTTCAGTAAGAAATCTTTAATTTCTTTTCCTAATTGAAGCTTGTAATTTTCTCCAACTTTTCAATGTAATTGACAAAGAACCAAGTTAGCTTTGATCCCTTATTTGAAACCAAGAGTGTGCAACAGATATGTGTGACACCCCACCTAATTAAATACTTTTTGATCAGTCTTTTATTAAATTAATTCCGAATATCCACTTGGTTCAGAATATGCATCACTATCAAAAAACTCTATTAAAGTTGATATCAAAACATATCGATTAATTAACATAAAATCAAATTAACAAATTAATAACCAGACACCATTCAAACGAATCTCATATGAAATAAAATGACTAAAGTAATAAGTGAGACTGGAGTAAACACATTCAGTCTAAATTCCAAATACAATAATCCAACAAAGTAAATCAACAACTGAAAGGAATAAATAAATAGATCCACAAATTTGACTATCTCATTAAGTAAAAAGGGGCGATATGCCCTAACTGAAATAGAGAAACTCAAGATACAAGAATGAGAATCTTGGAGGCGACTACTACCAAGTCGTATAACTTCCACAACATCTACAGC
This sequence comes from Sambucus nigra, assembly GCA_949130495.1. Classification (NCBI taxonomy): domain Eukaryota; kingdom Viridiplantae; phylum Streptophyta; class Magnoliopsida; order Dipsacales; family Adoxaceae; genus Sambucus; species Sambucus nigra. The sequence continues at coordinate 340,724,587 of OX422207.1, read as the reverse complement.
TCGTCAAATGAATGGAATTCCTATCCTTGGTGTCCCTATGTATGGGAACCTAAAACAATTTGACAAGAGAAAAGATTTGCAATAAACGGGTCAAAGCCCGAGTTCAAAACAGTTTAAAACTCAGCAAGTGTTTAAAATGCAATAAACAGTAAATATTATATCCATGTTAGTCCTCGTGTCGTCACTTGAAATTCTCACCTCTCAACTAATGTGCACGCCTAGCATAAACTCCTAATCCCTTCCAGTCACGCTATCCCACTTATCTAACTTAGCATAAGTCCTTTACTAAAATGCCTAAGTCATTGTACCCAATCGTAACACCCTAATACGACATTCTTATAATTATAGCGTTATCTTAATCGGATTCAAATAACTCATTAATCATTCAGGTTCTCACATTGTTGATTAATATTAAATATTGTAATCTTTCTCATTTATTAAGCAATACAGTAGAATAATCTCAAGTGTATATATATATATATATATATATATATATATATATATATATATGAATACAACACTCCAAAAGGCAAAACCTACGGTGCACACATACTCTGCTATCAATCCCAATACATCACACACGTAAGTACTACGAATTCTGATTCACTCTGGAATCGCATCAACACATATCACACAAAATAGAGGCAAACATAGTTCCTAGAACAATGGGCTACGCACGTACCTACGCACCATGTGACACCAAACTTATCAACTCACAGATAAGTCTTTCTCAGACCTATGTCCTTATGTAGCAATCTAAAATCCCCCCTAAGGCTCATCAAGATAAGATTGTCCCCTTCCTAAGACCTCCCATGATAGCAAGTATTGTAGGTATGTCATACACATAAGGATTCATATAGTAAGTACACACAACTCATATAAATAATAGGATCATACAACCTATAAATTCCAGATTTGTGCGAATTGTCATTCTTTACAATTTTCACGATATTACTCAATTGCGACTATTATATCTATCGTATTGCACCACTTATAATGGATATCACTAAAAAGTCCCTCTCACCATTATATACTCCTATACTCATGTTACTATCCCAAGAAATGTGATTGTCCTACGTAACCTTATGTCATTCATTATTTTTGAACTATTCTCACCAAATTCCAGATTGCCCCGTAAATTTCTAAAATTATGAATTCTCATTCGAAGTGCCGAGTATCTTGTTCTAATGAGTTTGGTCGATCGAGCATCGAACGAACTAATTTTTGAATTCTTGTTTGATTTCTTATTGGATTCTCGTTCGAACGAGGTCGATAGAATAATTTTCTCATGTCCCCAGTTCGTTCGAATGACCTTTGCCCAGTTCGTCCTCTACCTTAGGAAATCTGCATTTTCGCCCGTTTTTTTCACCCTATTCACATCAAACCTTAACCGACTCACAAGTAACAGTCCTAAAGCCATTTTACATACATATAGATGGTCCCTAACATCTTTAAACCATCCAACCTCATTAAATCTCATACATGGGTAATGGAATTTAATCAAATGCCAAAAGCCCTAGTTTTACATCATCATTAATTTTGTCCACCCAAAACCCAAAATTAAATTCATTTTACTTCATGTATCAACCCATAATTATAGCCTCTACATATGGTAATTCATTTACTTTCAATTTCATACCCAAAAGCGTGACTAATAATTCAATTTCAACCCAGATTTCATCATATCATGTGTATATCATCAATTCTACACTAACATGTACAATATATGCACTAATTAAAGCAATATAACCACTTGCCTTAATGGAAAGGTCTGAATCGTAGAATGAAAGTGGTATAAATGCGTTCCTCTCTTCCCGGTCTACACGTTGATGGTATTTTTGGTGAAAGATGGGTGGCTCGGTCTTGGAGCTCCTAGGAATATCTTCTCCTTCCTCCTCTTGGACTCTCTATTTTGTTCTACAGATAAAACCTAAAATCTCCCACGTACATGCAAATATGATTCTTCCAATTTTCGTCCATTAATTTTCCTCAATTTTTCAAAAGCCAAAAATACCCCTCTGGGGTGTCGATTTGGCCTAAAACTATCCCGAAACCCAAACTAAACCCCCGGGCAAACTCTTTTGACTATGTCGACCCTTTCGGACACGTCGACGCACTTAAAATGACCATTTGGGATACACATAATATTTTACTTTTTATGCTAGTAATTTAGTCCTGACAAGACTGTCACGCGTGTCACGACATTAATTCCATAATTGTCGTATTTCTCTCTCGCGACAATTTCCATAAATTTTAAATCACATTCAAAATCACACGTTACTTTATTAGATCAGTAATATTCAATGTAATTCCCAATAATAAATAATAACTCTTATCTCGCTAGTTAATATTTATTTTATACCGAATTAATCATTAATTAATTCTTCTCACATTTAATTCAATTAATCCCACAATTAAAATCAGTAAAATTATGAGGTATTACATACTTCCCCCCTAATTACGAAATTTTATCCTAAAATTTGGAAATAAAAGGTATACTTTTTAAGAATAACTCTGGGTATCTCTTGTACATATCATCCCCATGCTCCCAAGTTGATTCCTCGATATCGTGGTGTTGCCACTGTACCCGAACTAATGGCACCACCTCCGACCTCAGTTTTCTCTCACTACGGTCTAGGATAGCAGTTGGGCCCTCCTCATAGGAACAATAAGGATTCAAATCAATCTTCTCTAAAGAAATATGGGTGTGGGACAAATCATCCTCAAGGTATCTCCTCGTCGAATATATGTGAAACACATCATGAATCCTATGCAGGTCCTCGGGTAACCTAGGCCTATAAGCCACTGGCCCAATTCAATCAATAATAGGGAAGGGACCTACGCACCTCGATGTCAACTTCCCTTTCTCCCAAACCTCATTATCCCCTTCATAGGAGATACTCTCAACAATATCTAGTCCCCCACACTGTACTCCCTAAATAACCTTTTGGCATCGGCGTAGTTCTTCTGTCTATCCTGTGCAACCCGTATGCGACTCCTGATCATCTCTATTCTGGATGACGTATCCTGAATCACTTTTGGTTCGAGCATCTTGTTGTCTCCCACCTCTAAATAACAAGAAGGAGAGCGAAAGGCCTATCGTACAACGCTTTGAATGGGGCCATGCCAATTGTAAATTGATCACTACAAAAAAAAAATTCTTTTTGAGACGGTGCTCTAGTCGTCTAAAAAATTCCTCAACCGTCTCAAAATCTTTTTGTGATGCCATTTGAGATGGCAAAGGGTCATCATATTAGACCCCCTCCCCCCGGTTTTAAAAGCATCTTGAGACGGTAACGGTCGTCTCAAAAAAAAATTGAGACAAGAAATACGTCATCTCAAAAGGTCATTGCTTATAGGACCCTTTTGAGATGGAAAAAAATCCGTCTTTTAAATTTTTTTTAGAGATGCCATTAAAGGTCCCGAAAGAGTTTTTTGATACGATAACTTATCCATCTCAAAAAGTCCCCATTTATGGAGATCGCAAAGAAGCAGTCTTTAATAATTTTGGCACCAAAATTATAATTTCATCCATTCCATAATATACTCTATATAATTATAAACAAAACCTCTTAAGAACAATATGACATATTTTGTATCCCATTTCAACATATAACATACAATTTTCCATTCAACTATAGTTAAAGTTCACACAAAGAAAAAATGCACAATTTTAACATTGTGTCCAACATAGATCTCTCTATACAAATTCACCCGTCTCATTAGAAAAAGTACATAAAAAAACATTTATCCCTAAAATAAAATGATGTACGCAAAGTAAACTCGCAATCTTCAAGCATACGACCTTCAATAAAATGACATCAATATCTTTCCTTGTCCACAAAACATTTACACCTGCAATAAAATTTATTAAGTGTCAGTTACCTTAAACAAAGAAATAATCTTTTTTAATAGTTCTTATAGATGACAATCTTTAAAAACCTTGTCAAATTTTTATATCTTCATATCTTTACTTTCAAAAGCACTAAATATTTTTTAAAAATTCGGCAGAGTCTCCTTTGTTTATTCATAAATACCAGCCTGTTTAAACATAAAAATTAACTAAAAACAACGATAGAAATAGCCACAACACTCTAAACAACTAATGTAAATAAATATGTCTCACCCTGCTTGTGGTTGAGACCAAGACTAAAGAGGACATAAGTGACAAGGTCTTTTTCGAGAGAATATATGCAAAAGCTCCAACGGTAAAAGGCTCAAGTATACATATAACAAGTCCTCGTGGGATAATAAACTTCATGCAACAAATGGGATACAAAACGCAGTTAGCTATGATTATGAAAAAGTCAAGAAACATTAACTTGATTTAGATACTAGGAAAATACTTGCTTAAAACCCAATACAAAAACCATCTCTAAAGATGGCATTATTTTATAAATATAAAATTAGAACAAACACTAAAAACCTAGATGATTTAACTATTTAACCCTTAACGGGTTGTTCTATTCCTCATGTTTTTGTATACGTATTTTGTTATCAAGCTGAGTCTTTGTCGCCGACAATATGGAAAGTGACCTATTCTAATCCTTTCCTCACTACTTATCTCGTAAGGGTGATTTTCACTTGATAATTCGTGAAATCGTGAATGTATCACAAGTTTATCGTTGTTAAAATCATAAACTACATGGTAAAGATCCAACCTCCCTTCATAAGAAATAAGGCCAACATCCAAAGCTACCCATGTATTGTAATAAAAAAAGGACACCTTATTGTATTGTAATCACAGCTAGTATCATAAAAATTAATGAAATTGAATGAGAAATAGAGAGTGTCTCTCTTATTAAAAATGTTGTTATCGTTTAGTTTATTCATACCTCTTACATACATCACATTGAAATAGTAGCAGTCCGAAGTTCACTCTCTGCATGCCTCGCATTCACATTCCATTCCAAAGTTCCTTTGCAAGACTACTTGAAAGTCTTGGTCCTTGTCATTTCTTCTTGTTTCTGTTGATATTTCATATTATATTACATTCATGGAACTTATACAAAATCCCATGAAACGGAGATTGGGTTTGATTTCAAGTCGAGCACTGTTGCTGAAAATAGTTTTTTTACGGATACATACTTTCAAAGTAAGCAAAATGGTACTGAAAATGGATTAAATCCTCATTCACGTGTTAGGATTGATGATTCCGATGGAAGTTTTGGGGGATTTAAGGCTGGATTTTTAGAAGCTGTATCGAAGCAAAGGGAACCAAAGTTTAGTAATATTTCGTGTTCAGAGGTTGAAGCACATACATTTGATGGGAAAAAATAGGGAAATGAGATAAGGTCAGAAAATCATAAAGGACCTATCCCCCTGTCCATTTTTGGTGATAAAGAATTAGAAAATCGTAGAGGAATCTCATACTCAGTGGTATAGTTTGGGGCTCGAAGAAGATCTCCCAAGATCCCCCTGTTCATTAACTACAATAATCTATCAAGTAATGTTATACTTATTATATTACTTCAGAATCCTAATCTTAGCTATTAACCTGTAAATTTCTAGTTGTCTATGTTATTAACCTCATTACAACCTCTAATCCTAGTTGCTGCAAGGGAGGGGAGACTCTAATTTAGTCTGTTATATCTAATGGTATGTTTTCACTTTATTCCTCATGGGATGTCTGATGATATTCTCCATGCCTTCATATATGGAGAGGAGAAAACATAATATCAATGATGAGTTTATTAGGGTCCAAGGAGGTTTCTTTAGACGACCTTGAAGAATATCAATGATGAGTTTTGAATCTAACTCTACAGTATTATTAGAAATATTAAGAGCAACACACATATTTAGACCCATCAGTATTTAATTTCAAAAAATCTTGAGAAGGTCTTGATCAATGAACTAACTAGATCAACTTGGGATCCTCCTTAGAAAATTTTAGTGTGATCTGATTTAAATGACTAATTGAAGTAAATTGAGGCAACATCTACACATAGAGTCCAGTTTAATACCCATAACTTGGATAATTGAATCCATTTGAACAATATTATGGAGCCATTTCCACAGAAATATGGTAATTTTAGGAGGAAGAGATTTGTTCCAAATCATTTTTTATAGGAAAGAAGAAGGATGAATTGACCTTAGTCTTCCAAACAGATTTAAAGGAGAATTACCCATTATAAGGTAAATTCCAATAGAAAGAGCCATCAATTTCAGTGATGAACTGATCAGTGTCTCTTTTATCCTTCAGCAGTCTCTAGTAAATGGATGAACCTAATGGTTTCAAGTAGTTGCTATACCTATTCAAAAAAAATGGATCATAAACTGTCTTAAGACCTTAAATTCCACCAAATCTTCATGCTAGATGCTTTACATATATCAAGAATGGTTTTAAACCCGTGAATCCTTCAACTAAAGAAAAACAGAGTTTATCCCAACTTATTTATAGCTTTTACAAGTTTTGGTCTCCAAGACACCTAATTTTTTGGCATTCTTGCACCATGTTCCTACGCTAAAACTCGACCAAAATTCTCATGTTTAATAGCATTTAGAATAAGTTCTAAGGATGAGAATTTTGTTTAGATTATATATTTAACGAGAAAAAGGATAGAATAGGGAAATAATCATTCAAATTATATATAATTTAGGACTCGATTTAGCTCTATAATTGCTTAAAAATGCCACTCAAACCCCTGTGCATTTCAGATTCATTCCTAACCTAGGAAGCGATTGAATAAATTTCTCGTACATTTATAGGACAGGTAATTTGATCCACTGCATTTTATTTAAAGTGTTTACGAGCTTATTGAGCTAACTTTAATAAATTAAAAAACCTTAAATGTGTTAAAGCTTGGAATTTCTATTTTACAAACCAATCCCTAACAAGCCTTGACTAATTGAGACGAGAGCCAAGTTTAAGTAGCTTATATCATTTTATAGTCCTAGCTTGACAAATTAAAAAGGTTCGACCTTAACCACTAAAGCTAAGAGATGGTCCAACCACACAGAAGAAGACCTTTGTGTAGTATAAGAGATGGTCTCAGGGTGATTTACATATATTGCTATCAAAGTACAGTCCAGTATGGTATGGACTTGGAAGGATAAAACTTGGATTAAAATGGGGTATTCCATCTACTTCCTATGGTCTCCTAGTAGCTTGGCAACATTGTATTACTCTATTGCCCCTAACCTTTATCGCCTATGTGTCATTCTTTTGTTTCCTCAGATAAGAAGCGCATGATTTTTACCATTCTTTTATGTTATAGTGGCCAAGTACGCATACACCTTTGTCGAGGTTCTGTGGTCCAATGGCATAGTTCAAGGTTAGTGGAATGACCATAGGATGTGGCTTTATTGCAGAACAAGCAATTTCCTATTTGCATTCATAGATACCATGTTGAGCATGATGAGGTGTTAAAATGCATCATTTATAATCACAACCAAAGTGTTTGACCATGACGCTTATCAGAGATACGAGAAAGAGATGATCAAGTTTGGAACCTCTTCTCCAATGTTCGCCATTTTATCATGGCTCGCGATGCAAAATTTGTTTTTCTTTATTGGGTATGAGACTATAATAATCATAGATGTGGGAGTCATGGGAGTGTGTGAAACTATGGATTTACAGGTTGTGTTGTACGCGACTATAGTTGTCATTAATTTGCCTTTGTATCATGCTATGTTTTTTATAAAGGATAAGGGGAAGATTCCAAGCTCTGTTACTGCTAAATCAGTTTCTTTAGCTTTGTTAGCTTGTACTTTTTTTACATTCTTAATTTAAATTGTTGTCGAGTTTTTCTTTCTACTAAACTTAGTAACTTACACTTTTGGTGAACTATCTACCCATAAAATGAATTAGAGTAAAAGAAAAGAAAAAAAAAAAATATATATATATATATATATATATATATATATATATATATATATATATATATACGTGCTTATCTATAATATAATAGTAGTATTAGTATTATCTTTACTATTGATTAATCAAATCATTCATTCTTATAAGTTTTTATAGTTATATGAATCATTTCAGCGAATGATTTTTGTCTATATAACACCATTAAATTAGTAATATATAAATATTCCCTTCATCATAAATGGGAGGCTAATATACTTTCCATTTTGGTTAATGTCCATCAAAGCTCATTGATTAAAATGGAGGCGAGGGAAAAAAGCCTATCCTTGATGTCTACAAGAGTTATCCAGGTGGGACATACCCCAACAACCCAAAACAAAAAAATCAAGTAATAAATATCATGCTACCTAAAATATCTACATTATCTACACCTATTTATCTTGAGGTTAAACTCAATTATCAATTCATAATTTGAATGCTTCACCTCTTGAAAATCAAACGCAATAAATAGTATGACATTCGTACATGCACATACTTTTAAGAACAATTTTATTTAGTTATTTCCAAATTTCTCAAATGATAAGGGCAGGGATATTTCCACACAATATAGATGAGGCACTACCAGATCCTGCAAATAACCATCAAAAGATGAACTTGGACCAAATAGAGGAACATTGAACTTTAATCGCCAATTGACCTTCAAAATGCATCTAGACCTTCAATGTAATATTAATATGGACTAAATTATGATCCATTTCTTCATTTTTTGGATACTCCACACGACACCGACATTTTGAGGGAATTTGCGAATAACGCCACAAATAACCTCTTCCACTAGATTTTTCGGTGCAAAACCGTCCAAATGAAAAATGACACATGTAGATAATTATTAGGATTTTCATTTATTAAGTTAGGCTTTCCTTAATTTCAGTTTCCTTGTTTATCAAGGATTAGGGTTAGATTGGCATATAAATAAGGCCTTTAGCCATCTTTCGTAATTTTTCAGTTCTACGTTACTTTGTTTTTTATATATGATAATTGAGAGATTGCTTTTACTTTTCCTGACAGTTATACAGTTATTCTTTCGTGTTTGTAATTGTGAGTCTTCTACTACGTTCACATCAATTTGTCAAATAGGTATCAAAACAATGTTATCTCCTTGCGTGTGTTTGTGGTGGACTAGTAGTTATGTGTGAGCAGCTCGGTTGTCCGTTGAAACCAAAAAGCCGACCGAATTTCTGATGATGATCAGCTTTGAGGGCTTGATTCAGCCCCAAGGATTTAAAGAGGTCATTACGCCAATGAGAGAGTCGCGACTCAGCCCTATATAACCATCTACTAGACAACTGTCTTGTCATCCACCTCATAAAAAAGTGACATGGGTGATGAAAAAGGTGATGAAGAAGATGATTCATCTGAAGGTGATAACAACTAGTTTTTTTACTTCCTTAGTCCTCAGGGGTGTTATTTTAAGCGGCCACTCAGTCCCACTCGTCGTCACTTACTGTGAGCCCTAGCACTCATGGATTTGGCTTCCACTGATGTGGTATGGTCCACATCACCATCGTCTTAGACCAATTGGGGGGGTGTCTGTTTGGTTGTGCGTTTAAGAGCCTGCATTATTTTTAGACACTCACCACTTTGAGTAATCTGGATGAGGTAATGCTTCTTTTTTCATATGGGTCTTTGAATTATAGGCATGCAAGAAATAAGGGCCTATGTGGGACATTGTACGACCTTTAGTTTTAGCTTTTGAGGCTATTCTCGAGTTCGACTATGAGTTGCTGCCTACATGTGTTTTGTTTGGAGATAAAATTAAAGGGATGGGTTTGAAATAGAATCTTCTATGATAAAGTAGTTTTCTAAAAGACGCGCCTTGGTTCCGCATGAGGCTTGGGGTAGGCATGAGGCTTGGGGTATATTCCACTCGATAGTTTCATTATGGTTTGATGTGGAGACTACATAAGAATGATTATAGCAATTCAGCCAATTAAAATGTATCGCCGTAGTGCCATCAGAATTAAAAAGAGGCTCGATCATTGCATTATATTCCGTAATCATTAATTCTTATGTTTGAAGGAGTTATCTGCCCAAGGTTTAGCAGACTCTTTCAAACTATCATTTTTGGAGTTCTTCAACACTTTTTCTTGGGGCTTTAACTTAACTTCATTTCTAGCAGTTATGGGATTCATTTCTGGATCTAATTCTAATACTTCAATGATTCATGGCATTTTTTCAAAGAATACAAATAACAGGGGTTAATCCATAGAGGGGTGAGGGATGATTATAATCTAGGGTGGAAGTTTTAAGACCATTAAAACAATCGAGGAAACACCAATATAAGGCTATAATTTGATATTTAAAAAAGAAAAATGATTCCCAAACATAAGAAAAGTAAATTTGCTAAGAATAAGTTGAGCCCTGAACCCAATATAGAATATACGAGGTTATGTTTAGAATCAGCATCCATGGAAACGGCCATGGGAGAAATATGGTTCCCTAGAAAAGGAAGTTAGGGTGTAAATAACTCAGAACGGTTTGAAAAAAATATTCATGCATTATGACGAACAGTTGGTGCAGAGAGTTTGAAAATGTCAATAGCGATGATGTTGGAACAAAGTTCTTACCAAAAATTCAACAAACAACAGTCATAGAAGACAAAGTGAGTGTGTAATACCAATATTTTAAAGATTAAGAGAAAGAAACATTTATGTAAGAAACCATAGTTATTTTAACTCGTTGATAATTAAGTTGCAATTTGACATATTGCAAATAGTTATTTTACTAGATTCAGTTCAACCATCAACACCTTTTACATCAACAAGCATTGTTAATTCACATTGTAACATTGATTTCCAATAAAAATAAATACTTCAAGTTATAAGCCTAATACAAGACTAATACAATTTACATTGCAACCCTGATTTCCAATACAGATCTTACTCAAATAGAAAGATCCAATACAAATAAAGGCCTCGAGTTATAAACCTAGGAATTGTTAATTCACGCTGCAACACTGATTTTTAGAAACTATGATATATCCCCCTCATAGATTCTCTCTAAAGGCAAGCTCAAGTAGATTTACAAGATCGTGTTCCAATTGACTAATACATCAATAATAACACATTAAGTGATGGGGACTAATGGTGTCTTTGCTTTGTTCCTAGAGAATATAGCATGACTTTTTCTTTTTTCTCACACTGATAGTACACTAGCAACCTAAGATCCTTGATGTATGTCATAATAGTACCTATTACTAGTTAAGGATATATATAATGTAAGTAATCATATACTTTAAGGACACTAGTTTAAATTAATATATATTAAAAATGATTGCTCCGATCGTGACATGGATGCCAAATCGACGCTCATTTGAGTGCATTAGAAGTTGATAAAGAGAGATCGATGCTTAGTAATTTATACCATTTCGATCGATATATCACCGATATGGATCGATAATACTGTGATATTGTCGATATAGGCCAATTCTACCGCAATATCACCGATATGACCCGATACAACTGATAAATTAATGATATTGGGTTTGATTCACAAAAATAATCGAAAAATGAAATCGTGACGATAAATTGGATCGGTGAGTAACAATACCTAGTTAACTCGGTCGCGGTATGAGCCTTGACTGACATCTTGCAACCTTTGAAACATCGAGTCTAAAATTAAAAATGACCCAAACTTTAGGATTAATTTTCCATTTCACTAATATAATAAAAACTTTTCTCCCAAACCCTATTTTTCAATTTTTGGACTTCCATAAACCCTATCTTAAAGAGTCGCAAAAGTAAATTCCATTCCAAACTACATCACATAAATTCAACACACCAGTAGTGAAGTTCGTAGATACATATATGTGGTCCAAACATGAATTTAACAAGGTATCCAAGTATACTCAAACTTCACTCAACACAAATAATATAATTCAAATACATAAAAGAAACTAACAATAAAAACTAAAAAAGATAATGACAGAAAAGTAGGTAAGGAAGTGAACCTATTTATGTCTATTTTTTTTTAAAAAAATCTGTCATTTGATTCCATACTGATTATTGATATTTTCAATGATGACGCGTGTTTGAATTTATTGGGTCCATCACATATATCACAAAAAAATTATAATGGAATAGTAAATCAAATTAATGGCATAAACTACTTGCAAAGGACATGAATTAATTTATTGGGACAAACATATCAATATTTCTAACTAAAATTCAACCAAACAAGTATGAGCATATTCTCATAAATTAATCTTAAAACTAAACTACAACAACCAATTAACAATTAGGGTTTTCAATTGGCTCACCCTCAACCTCCTATCATCACTACAATCTAATGATATTAATCAATAACCAAGAATTAAAATTACCTTTTATTCGTATCAGGTTGACGATACTATAACTTGAATGTTCGGGGCTAGATCATATACTTAAATGCCAATGAACCTTGTCTAATACCCATCAATGAAAAACATATGATTCCCATAACTATGATATTTATATTTAACTATAACTATATATATATATATATATACATAATTATCCATTAAGAGTGAAAATTTATCACTGCCATATATTTCAGTTATGGTAACACAATAATTAAAATAGAGAACTAAGGTAAAGGTCATGTTCCTTCCTATATTTCGATTTTTAGGACAATTCTTTTCAAGTTTATAAATCTAGTCCATGTGGTACAATAGCATTTATTTGTGTGGTCCTTTTAGAGTTAGGAGTTCATTTTTTTGTCCGCGCCAACGCCATCATTTTTTATAGTGTTTTTTGTACAGGGACTAAATTTATAAAATTATTTGGAGTGCCCTATTTGTATACACTTTGAGAATTATGAGGACCTTTCCCCAAAACCCCCTAATTAAAAACATCAATGATTTTTTTCACATATTGAAATCATTCAATGAACATATACGAAAAAATGTACAAACTGTAGGAATTGTGTCATGACAGTGTACAATCCATGTATAAATGATTGCAGCAATTGAAACACAAATAGAGTAAGCTAAATCCCAACTATGAAACACAAATCTGAAATAAAATTGTTGAAACCAATAGTCAACAAAAAAGAAATACTACTTACCCGATCTTTTCTGCTTAGCCATCGGCTTGGGCTGTGGTGAGGGCTAGGGTGGTGATGGCTAAGGCTAGGGCGGAAAGGGCTAGGTCTTAAGAGGCATGTCCGGCATGTGACCAATGGCTAGGGATTGAGCGGTGAAGAAGAGAAATCACCGGTGGATTTTTCTTTTCCTCTTTTTTTTGTCTTCTTAGGTTAAGGCTAACATAACTAAGCGGGAATGAAAATTGATAAAGGAGGGAATCCAAATTAGTTTTAGTCGTCTCATAAAGTATACTTTTTGAGACGGCTTGTAATATAATGTCTCTTAAGTATCCTCTTTTGAGATGGGTAAAATTGGTCGTCTTAAAAATTAGTAGTTTTTAAGACGGTTAATTTTATCCGTTTTAAAAATTTATTTTTAGAGACCCAAATTTTTGTCATCTCAAAAGCCTCCATCTTAAAAAGTACTTTTTGTAGTCATAAGAGTTGTTATATGCAAACTCTACTAGCGGAAGGTACTGCTCCCACTCTCCCCCAAAATCCAGAATACACATACGTAACATATCCTTTGGAATTTGATTTGTTCGCTCGATATGCCCGTCTGTCTGTGGGTGATAGGTCGTGCTCAAGTGCAACTCTGTACCCATAGCCTTCTGAAAACTCTCCCAAAATCTGGACACAAAAATCTTATCCCGATCAAGCACAATATCAAGGGAAACCCCATGGAGTCTCACTATCTTAGTAATGAAGATCTGAGCATACTGTTCCGTAGTATAGTCGGTCCAAACTGGCAGAAAATGAGCTACCGTGGTCAATCGACCCACAATCACCCACATGGAATCATGTCCCCTCTATGATGTGGGAAAACCTGTGATGAAATAGATGGAAATTCTCTCCCATTTCCACATAGGGATCTCTAATGGCTCTAGGAGCCCTCCCGATCTCTGATGCTCCACTTTCACTAACTGACAAGTGGCACATTTTGAAACAAACCCTACGATGTCCTTCTTAATTCTACTCCACCAGTACTGTCGCCTTATATCTTGGTACATCTTATCCCCTTTGTGATGTATCGCCAAGCGTGAACCGTGTAACTTTTTCGTCATCTCATGTCGTAGGTCCTCCCCCTCTAGAATAACTAAACGCCCATTAAAGCGTAAACCCCCATCTGAATCCATGGAATAAGGCCCAGCTCCCCAGGCTAGAAGCTGTACAATTCGGTCCTGACAGAACGTGTCAATCGCCTAGTCATGTATTACTCTCGTCACAATCTGGGGTGTAATTGTTATGACAAACATGAATGACTGGTCCACTGCATCTTGGTGTATAAACTCCTTCCATTTCTCCTCCCACACTTTGATCACATCACCTGTTGGCCTTTGGTTCAACGCATCAGCTACTACGTTAGCCTTCCCCGGGTGGTAATGGATATCGAATTGGTAGTCCTTCATAAATTCAAGCCACCTACGTTGACGTATGTTTAATTCCCTCTAAGTGAACAAATACTGTAATTACTTGTGATCTATGAATAGGCAAAACTTCTCCCCCAACAGATAGTGTCTCCAGATCCGAAGAGCAAACAAAACTATCGTTAGTTCCAAGTCGTGGGTGGGGTAATTCCTCTCATGAGGCTTAAGCTTACGGGAGGCATAAGCTATAGCCTAATCCTACTACTGAAGTTGTAAGGACATAAATTTCAAATTGAGTCCCTATATTGTTTTGACTTAATTCTGTGAACAAAACTTGTCTGTAATATGTCATAGGGAGATTTTTATTTTGTCACGATCCCACTTGGTCTATGACGTATTGAAGAAAATTGAAGACGTAGTGGCAAAGCTTCAAAGAATTTATCATGTCGATGTTTAATTGGTGCAAGTTTACTCGTCTTCAAAAGTAATTTCATTCCGAGATCACTCAGGTATGAATGTGTATAATTAATAGTGCTCAGAATTATTTTTTATAAAAGATAAGGATGTATTTTTATAAAGAAAAATATTTTAAAATGTTTTAAAAGTGTTTTAAAGGTTTACACTACGTTTTTATTCTGATAAGTTTGAATAGGAGTTTGACTTATTTGAATCTCTCATAGAAGAGACATTTTAAACAAAAAATCAAAAAGTCAACTCTGTCGCTCGAACGAGATGATGATGCCGCGCAAACGACTTGCATTATCGTTCGAACGACACAAAATCGAGGCGGAAATTTTAATCCTATTTAAATAGTGTTTGCATTAGAGTTTAGTAAGTGTGTAACTGGAAAAAATAGAATACATTCCAGTACGTTGTTTGCACATGTTTTCTAAGGTTTAGAAAGCATTAACACATCATTAAAAGTTCGCAAAGATCCGAGTTATCATTCTTATATGCTTACGTGATCTTGCTGCACCAAAGTTGTTTGTTATAAACATTGAACATTAAAGGGTTTTGCGGTGAAGAAAAGATAAGGACTTCCTATTCGATATCGTAGACGAATTAAAGCCATTCGGTGGACACCGAGACATACGTGGACTCATGTGTTATGGACAGGTATCGTGGAAGGACTTTTTGCGTGGGCACTGTGAGAGGAGTGGCTGAATATCAAAAGAGTGTCAAGACCCATGGGGATCGAGTTTTTGAGTGAGACTTTGTCTGTCTTTGTAAAGCCTTATTCATAGTGATTGTCTAGCTTGGGTCATCCGAGGTTGTTTTCTCATTTTGGGTTTTTTTCTCGTATATTCGGCGTTGGGAGTATTATTTACTTTATTTTACTTGCTTTAATCACTAGATGCATGTTTAGGATTAATCAAGATAAAATTGTTTTAAAGTAAGAATTGGGTTTTCACAACTTGGTTGGTGCATAATTAAAAGTTGGATAATTTTCGATGAAAATTTTGGTTTTGTTTGAAACACATATATTGGGCACTCTTTAAATTGGTATCAGAGATAGAAAATATTTTTTATTTATTTTGTGATCCCGTGTGTTTTCAAAGATGAATTCTGGATATAATTAACTTTCTCGAACTCCTGTTTTAATGGCACTAATTACACTTATTGGAAGATGAGAATGAGATATTCTTTAAAATCTATTGATGAGCGTGTGTGGCTAGCAGTTGAGAAAGGTTGGACACTCCCTGTCACTATTGTAGGTGAGGTCACTAGTTTAAAGCCTGTTGAGCCATGAACCGAAACTGAACAAAGACTTGCACAATATAATTCTAAGGGTCTGTACGTTATTGCTTCACATGTCAAACAAGAAGAATATAATAGAATTATGACTTGTGAAACATCAAAAAAGGCTTGGAATATTTTGTCACTCACTCGCGAGGGCACTAGCACTGTTAGGGCATCAAAACTTCAAAATCTCACTACAGTTTGAGACCATTTGCATGTTAGAGAGTGAAACTTTTGATGAGTTTTATGCTAGGTTGTCCAATAGTGTGAACTCATCGTTTAACCTAGGTGAGAAAATTCCCGACAACCGTGTAATTAAGAAAATCCTTAGGTCATTTCCTAGTAGGTTTGATGCTAAAGTAACCATTTTAAACTCCTTGGGTAGGCTAGAGTCGACGAAACTAGAAGAGATTGTAGGTGACTTACAAACCTATGAAATCGACATGATTACCTCCAACCAATTCCCTAAGAAAGAAAAGGGTGTTTCTTTTAAAACCCGAAAGGAGGAAATTAAAGTTTCGGATTCCGATTCCAATTTTGAGTATGTTGCTTTGTTGGCAAAGAAATTTAAAAAATTTATTAAGTTTCAAAAGTAATCGAAAGATGCCAAGAAATTTGAAAAATTCAATAACAACAAAGTAGATCCCACTTCTAAGGATAAGTTTGAGAAGTCTAAGAGAGATGAGTCGGATAAATGTTTTGGGTGTGCGGGGTACGGTAAAAAAGTTAAGGAGTGTCCCACTAGACTTAAGAAAGAGGGAAAGCAACCCATTGTCTATAATGCCACCTTAAGTGATAGTGACCCAAAAGAGGGAGAGAGTTCCCCTATTAATGTGAGCGACGACGATTCTCATATGCATGACACTTCCGAGGAGGTTTTGAGTGTATCCCATGTTAGTGAGGGTGAAGAGATTGATTAGGAGGAGGTAGATGTGAAAGAGTTGCAAAATGCGTTTAATGAGTTGTATGACGAAACGATGAAGGTAAAAAAGGCTAACTCAAAATTACAAGCTAAGTTGAATGAGCGTGCCATAGAAAATGATGATAGTTTGATCAGGGATCTTAGGGAAGGAGAAAAGAACTTTAAGGAGAAACTAGAGTTTATGGAGAAAGAGAGAGATAATCTCTGTGGTTTGATGTAGTCCTTAAAAAAGGATATTTTAGAGTTTGAGGAGTCTATGCATTTGCTCGAGTATAGGATTCACGAGTTGGAGGAGAGATTGAGAGACTCGTCTAGAGTTAAGTTTGATTTGGAGGCTAGGTCGAAAAAGTTATATAAGCAACTGGGCACCGTCCAAATTAAGGGAGATAGGGGAGGTATAGGTTTTGATGAGAGAATTGTTCCTATTCCCCCCGCAAGTGTGAGAAACACTAGGAAGGTTATAAAAGGTCCACATATAGGAATCATTCCCACCACCGATACACTTGCACATTTTGTGGTAGGAAAGGTCACCTTAGGTGTTATTGTTACAACCTTAGACAAGTCCCTGGGAAGTTTAGGAATAAAATTGGCCCGGTTCCCAAAACCCCCATGCGTCGTTTTACACCTACTTGGGTTAGGAAATCGGATTTAGTGGCTTTAGGAATTAAACTTCATGATTCTCATTTAGTTGCACTTGATTCTTACCATGCTAAATCTAAAGGATGATAGTGTTGCCTTGTTTGTCATATGCTAGTTTGCTTTATGATTTATTTGTTGCTAGTATTATGACATGTGTATCATTTTGTATTATAGTTTTCATTTGTTTAAGTCTTATTGAAAAATACAAAAAGATTTTATTTTTTTAGAAAACTTTTGAAAACCTAGAAAAGATTTCGCTTTTATTTGAGTCAAAATATGAAAAGCCAAAAAGATTTTTTATTTTTTTTTTTGAGTTTAAATGTTTCATGTGGCATGTTGGTGTGTTTGGACCCCCCTCCCCCCCAATTGTTTCATTATCCATGTGGCTAGGACATTTGGTCATTATTATCGATGCTTGAAAAGTAGTGGAACCCCCGGTGATTTAAATAATTCCCTCGATTAAAAATTTTAATTTCCTTTTTGAAAAACTCAATAGAGATGATGCAGAAGCGTTATAAAGGTGATGGTTCAACTTCCAAAAATTAACAACAACAAGTTTTAATTAACTCAAGTCCTAGAATTTGCCTATGTCATAATTAACAATTATCCAAAGTTAGGCGAAACCAATTTTAGCAAATGACTTGAATAAACCAAATTTACCTTGTATTTAATTTAAGTCCCACATTAAATGAGTGTGATAAATAAACCAAATTTTATCTTGAAATTATCCTAAGCATGGATTCTAAATTAATGAGCAAGATAAAATAAACAATGTCACACTACGCCGAGATGTACGAGGAAAAACCCAAGATGGGAAACAACCTCGGACGGCCCTAGCCACAAGTCCACTAGATACGGAATTACAATTACAAGACAGATAGACTTACAACGACTGACTCGATCCCTCTCAAGCCTCGACGCTCCTTCTCGTAGAAACCTCTTCCTAGCGGACAACCTCGGAACACCACCGAGGTCTCAGAATCCACCGATGGGACTTTATATGGTCACCGTCACCCAAGCATGGAGCCTTTCTCCGTGTGGGTAGAATCTCAACAAAAAGTCTTCTTTGTGATGGGGTGTAGAAGCAAACCCGAAACGTCTCTTCTTGAATTCGGTAGAGATAAACCGGTGCCAAAACTCCAAGTAAAGAATATGAATATAGAAACTTGGAATAAACAACTATTGTGTGTAAACTAGAGTGTGCATGAATTTTTCTTTAAAAAATTAACACTCAAAACATGAACATTTTCCCTAAATAAATTTTCTCTCAAACTCTCTCTAAGAGATGGATATGGAATGGAAAAGTTAAGTGGAAAAATGTGTTTCCCGCACATATTAAGTCTTGAAAAAGTTGGTTAAAAACCAAGTGGGGAAAGTGGGAGAAAACTGCAAAAAACTGCTCAAAACTGTTCCCGCCCTGGCGTCTCGTTCGAACGAACTTAACTCTCGTTCGAACGAGGCTTCTAACGAGCGACCAGCCTGGGCTCGTTAGAATCTCGTTAGATACCTCGTTAGAACGAAAAACTCATTCGAATGACATATCGAACGACTGGCCAGTTTAGGGTCGTTGGCAAACTCGTTCGAACGAAACCTGGTTTGAACGAAAAAAACTCGTTCGAACGAAACCTGGTGAAAAAACTCGTTCGAACGACATTTCTAACGAACGACCAGAAATTTTGTAAATTCTATTTTGGCCCAGAAACTTTTATATACTTATTTTAAAGTTCTAAATGATTCTTTCTGAAAATAAAATGCAGTTTTTATTACACCTAACACCCAATAAACTTTTTTCCAAGCTCCTATATAAATATAATTACATTCGTACCTGGGAGCATGGAACCTTAGTTGATGACGTAGAAACGAGGCACGCAAACCGGCATTTTGATGAAGCTTTATATTCTTTGCCGCTACGTCTTCAACACACACTTCATAGGCTTTGAGAATATTACAATCAAATACATTCCTATGAATAAATGTTTTTGTCCGGAATTGAGCCAAAACTATATATGGACTCAATTGGAAATTTGTGTCCTTACAAATATCACCCTTTGGCTATTCCGGGACAAAAACCAAACAAAAATCCTAAAGGGCCGTCAAGCTCTACTAGACTCAAACCATAACCCGTCCAAACTTGACTCAACCCAAGGATCAAACGCTTTGCCATAGAAAGATGCCGCTTTAGAATAATTCCTGCACACTTAAGCAAACTCATCAAATGCATAGGGAATATCAAAATATTAAATGCAATTAATTAATTACTCCCCCTAAATTAATTCTCCCTTTAAACACATGACTTACTTAGAAAGACGTCTCCCCCTAAGATAAATCTCCCCCAAACTAAGATACGATAATAATAGGATTAGATACCATTTCTCCCCCTATCATCATTCTCCCCCTTTTTGTTCAGGAATAGGCAAAGGATAAAGAACTAATAAACAGCATGTTGAAGCTTAAAGAAAGACATGACAGCATATGGGCAATAAAAGCAAGGCAAAGACAAACAAATATCATATATATATATATATATATATATATATATATATATATATATACTATAAATATACCAATAAGTACGTGCATATATAGATAGATATAAACACACACATGACACAAAATACAATAAGTTTGCACACTCGTATGGCAAAAATGTGTCATATGGAAACGGAAGTGTAGGGGTGTGAACTAACAACAATTAAATTTAGACCCAAACACTTAAGAAACGTTCACGGAGTCCTCATTTGATTGCAAACTTCATCACAGTTAAATATAACCTCATGTGACAATATAAAGATTGAACTCAATGAACAAACATACACAATGCATACAAGCCTAGCATGATGATGATTCTACAAGCCAAATAGAGTCATGACATTAAAGACAACTAGGATAAACGGACATTGTGCAAACCGTTGATATACCAGCCAATTCTCCCTCAATAAGCATATATATTCTTTTGTTTTTGAATGAATATATCAAACAAACATAGGCCTTGGCAATTGCTTTCTTTTAAATGCCAAATATTCTGTTTTTTTAAGCCTTTGGATCACGTATTTCTTTTAGATCCAATCAACGGTGGCTTACTATCGCAAAGGATTTAATTCATCCTTTCGGAGCCCTTCCCCGTGCATATATTAATTTATCATG
The DNA here is from genome assembly GCA_949130495.1 of Sambucus nigra. NCBI lineage: Eukaryota > Viridiplantae > Streptophyta > Magnoliopsida > Dipsacales > Adoxaceae > Sambucus > Sambucus nigra. The sequence continues at coordinate 340,703,841 of OX422207.1, read as the reverse complement.
TTTTCATTTTTCGCATAAATCTCACATGCAACGGATTTTGACATGCACTAGTCCTCCTAGGTCATAGATATGTAGATGACTAGATTGATAGGAGAACACCTCAAAAGCTCAAATATAACATGTGAGATTAAGATTTCAAAAGATCTCGTACATGTGTGAAAAGAGGCATATAGAAATAGAATCCATTTAAACAATACAAAATCCAACTACTCCATAAAATATGGTAAAGAACATGATAAGGATTGACAATCTAAACCAAAAGTTCTAGCCACGTTGGAGCGTAAAAGATGGGATTCAAACACAAGTATATGCCACTTAAAGTGTGTCAAACTAAAATACACACATAAAAAATCTTTTTGAGTTTTTAACATTTTTAACCAAAAATAAAGATATATACTCAAAAGACTATACAAAAATCATTTGTATTTTTCATTAAGCTTAAATGAAATAATAAAACACAAATGATAAACACAAAATCTTTTTATATTTTTCAATTAATTCAAACAAAAATATAATACAAAAAGATAAACAAGTCATGATTTCTAGCATGTGATATGAAAATAAGGCAATGACTAGAAAATGACTAAACAAGCATACATTTAGCATATGAATATAGCATGAAGTATAAGCGCTAAAGTATGCAAACACTGACACATTCATCCTTTAGATTTAGCAAGGGAGGAAGGATGTGAAAGTAAATGAGAATCAAAATCCCTATTTTGTAAGGCAACCAAGTCGGATTTCCTAACCCAAATTAATGAAGAATGACTATCTTGGGGTGTAGGAACGTTAATTGCCGTGGTTACTTTACTATGGGATTCTCTAGGAATTCGTTTAAGATCTAAACAAAATTTCCTAAGATGACCTTTTCGACCACAATGTGTGCAAGTAAGAACATGTCGAAAAGATTTTCTTAAGGAGTGATCTCTAAAATCTTTCCTAGACGATTCTCCTAAAACAGTGGTTTTGGCATTATGAGAAAATTTATTACAAGTATTGAAGCCTAAACCACAAGTGTCATTTTTAATTTGGACCGTTCCTAACATTTTATCTAGTTTTTATGAACGACACTCCAAATCAAATTTGACATTACTAGAATCTTTTAATTTATTTTCCAAATCTAAAATTTTAGATTCTAGTAAAACATTTCGCTCTTCAAAAGCAAGAAGCTCCTTTTTCAAGGATTCAATTAAACCCCTAAGGCTATCTCTCTCGCCTTCTACATAGTTAAGATTCTCTTAAAGAGTCCTCTCATGTGTCCTAAGGTCTTCTATTAAGGCACTTTCATCAATGACCTTTACACTCTCTCTTAAACTCGCTTCTAACTTCAAATTAGCTCTTTTCAATTTAATAGATTCTTTATATAATTCATGAAAAGCATTTTGAAGTTCACTCTCATCAACCTCTTCTTCATTTTCACTCTCTCTTTCTTCTTCACTCTCACTATCATCAAGAATAAGAGAATCATGTACAATGACCTTGGAAGTGGCATGTGCTATAATTTCATCATTCGATGAGTTCTCACTATCACTCACATGTCTAGCCATAAAAGCCACAAAATTTTTCTTAGTGGGAGAATCGGGCTTCTCATCCTTATCACTATCACTAAGGGTCGCATTATATGCAGTGGATCGTTTACCCTCTTTCCTTAGTTTAGTGGGGCACTCATAAGCCCTATGGCCATAACCTTCACAACCAAAACACTTATTAGACTCGTCCCTATCTAAATTGTCATTACTAGTTTTAGGGATCTTCTCGGCTTTAGAAAGCTTCTCGCTTTTATCATGTTTAGAAGAATCAAATTTCTTAAAATCATTTTTAACTTTATCTTTGTTAAATTTAAGAAATTTTCTAAATTTGCGAGCAAACAAAGCCATATCTTCCGAGTCACTTTCACTATCGCTCTCAACTACTTGTTTGACCTCTTTTAGGGCTTTTAAAGCAACACCCTTTTCAATTTTCTTTTCAGTTTTAAAGTGAAACATATCTATTTCATAGGTTTGTAAATCACCTACAAGCTCTTCTAATTTCGTAGAAGCTAAAGTGGGTAAAGAATTTAAAACGGTCACCTTAGGAATAAATCTATCGGGTAGGGACCTTAAAATTTTCTTTACAACACGGTCGTCAAGTATTTTCTCTCCCAAGTTAAAGGATGAATTAACAATATCAGAAAGTCTAGCATAAAATTTATCAAAAGTTTCTTTTTCATCCATTTTGATAGTTTCAAATTGAGTGGTGAGGTTTTGGAGTTTTGAAGCTTTAACGACACTAGTTCCTTCATGAGTTAATTATAAAATATCCCAAGCTTCTTTAGCGGTTTCACACGTCATAATACGTCGGAATTCATCCGGTGCGACAGCGCTAAACAAGGCATTTAAACCACGGGAATTAAAATTAGCAAGTTTAAACTCATTTTCAATCCATCTATCGGCGGGTTTGATAACACGTTCATTTTCAAATAAATAGGTTGGTGGGGAGTACCCGGTAACAACAGACATCCAAACTCTCTCGTCGATAGATTTTAGTGCCGATCTCTTTCCCGCTTTCCAATACGCGTAGTTTGAACCATCGAAAATAGGAAATTTTGAAAATGGTGAAAAATCGATTTTAGCCAAAAATTAAAAGATCTTAACGAAATAATTTATCGTTTTTGGCTCTGATACCAATTTGAAAAGTAGTGGAACCCCCGGTGATTTAAATAATTCACTCGATTAAAAAACTTAATTTCCTTTTTGAAAAACTCAATAGAGATGATGCAGCAGCTTTATAAAGGTGATGGTTCAACTTCCAAAAATTAACAACAACAAGTTTTAATCAACTCAAGTCCTAGAATTTGCCTAAGTCATAATTAACAATTATCCAAAGTTAGGCGAAACCAATTTTAGCAAATGACTTGAATAAACCAAATTTACCTTGTATTTAATTTAAGTTCCAAATTAAATGAGTGTGATAATTAAACCAAATTTTATCTTGAAATTATCCTAAGCATGGATTCTAAATTAATGAGCAAGATAAAATAAACAATGTCACACTACGCCGAGATGTACGAGGAAAAACCCAAGACGGGAAACAACCTCGGACGGCCCTAGCCACAAGTCCACTAGATACGGAATTACAATTACACGACAGATAGACTTACAACGACTGACTCGATCCCTCTCAAGCCTCGACGCTCCTTCTCGTAGAAACCTCTTCCTAGCGGACAACCTCGGAATACCACCGCGGTCTCGGAATCCACCGATGGGACTTTATATGGTCACCGTCACCCAAGCATGGAGCCTTTCTCCGTGTGGGTAGAATCTCAACAAAAAGTCTTCTTTGTGATGGGGTGTAGAAGCAAACCCGAGTAAACCGGTGCCAAAACTCCAAGTAAAGAATATGAATATAGAAACTTGGAATAAACAACTATTGGGTGTAAACTAGAGTGTGTATGAATTTTTCTTTAAAAAATTAACACTCAAAACATGAACATTTTCCCTAAATAAATTTTCTCTCAAACTCTCTCTAAGAGATGGATATGGAATGGAAAAGTTAAGTGGAAAAATGTGTTTCCCGCACATATTAAGTCTTGAAAAAGTTGGTTAAAAACCAAGTGGGGAAAGTGGGAGAAAACTGCAAAAAACTGCTCAAAACTGTTCCCGCCCTGGCGTCTCGTTCGAACGAACTTCACTCTCGTTCGAACGAGGCTTCTAACGAGCGACCAGCCTGGGCTCATTAGAATCTCGTTAGATACCTCGTTAGAACGAAAAACTCGTTCGAACGGCATATCGAACGACTGGCCAGTTTAGGGTCGTTGGCAAACTCGTTCGAACGAAACCTGGTTCGAACGAAAAAACTCGTTCCAACAACATTTCTAACGAACGACCAGAAAGTTTATAAAATTTGATTTTGGCCCAGAAACTTTTATATACTTATTTTAAAGTTCTAAATGATTCTTTCTGAAAATAAAATGCAGTTTTTATTACACCTAACACCCAATAAACTTTTTTCCAAGCTCCTATATAAATATAATTACATTCATACCTTGGGGGCATGGAACCTTAGTTGATGACGTAGAAACGAGGCACGCAAACCGGCATTTTGATGAAGCTTTATATTCTTTGTCGCTACGTCTTCAACACACACTTCATAGGCTTTGAGAATATTACAATCAAATACATTCCTATGAATAAATATTTTTGTCCGGAATTGAGCCAAAACTATATATGGACTCAATTGGAAATTTGTGTCCTTACAATGCTTAGAATGATCTTAACCATTGTTTATATGGGGTTGTTTCGAAGTTGATATGCATTTTGATTCGACTTTGTATATATGCCAACATTGCACACACGCACGAGTTTATATGGATGCTTGACTTCTCTTGCATATTTGAATTTGGTGAGGATATCTTATCTCAATCTTATCATTTATGCATAAGTAGACTTAAGGAGAAGTGTTCATGTAATAATCGTTTACTGTGAGGATTTAAATTGGTAAAAATGATGAGTCATTCACCAAAAAGGGCTGCGAGAGTTCAAAATTGACTCGTCGTGAAAGGCGCCGTTTAAAAGAGCCCAAAAGAAAATGATAGATGCTATGAAAAGGGCCAAATTTGTTCTATTCATTCCAAAGAATATATGATATTAATGAGGGAGTTTGGATGGATTAAAAATTTAAACGGGTTTGCACAATTAATCAGAATGTTGAAACATTGTAATTTGACGCTATTATTTGTAGAATCGTCAAAATTCTGGATTTTTGTAATTGTAGTACGTTTATTTCATTAAACTCACACTTTTATTGCCATATGGCTATAATAAAGTTTGATGATTTATAGCTATCAATTAGATCTTCTTGATCGTTTCGATGTGTTGGAATTATGACTCATTTGTTGTAGTTTCACGCTTATTCATTTCATGTCCATGTTTAAGCACATCGATACTATGTTTGCATGTAACTAACATTTTTAGTTTTTATGAGTTTTTGCGTTTTGTGTTAAAGCCTACTATTTTGCTTCTGTCAAGTACTTCTTGGAATTTTTTTGTGAAAATTTTTTCACTGGACAATAATTTAAAATATTTCTGGGAATCTGGTAAATTTGGACTGGTCATAAGAAGTCGCTCAAATGACTTAACCATATCACACGAACGACAGTTGTACTTCATTTGAGCGACATCCTCAACTCGTTTGAGCGATGTCCCTGGCTCTTTCGAACGACAGGCTGATGTGTTGGCTTATAATTGGTTTACAGTCCACTGGTTAATTTGGTATTTTTTTGGTATTGCTGGAAGTTTTTCTGGACTAACTGGCTTATATGCAGGTTCTTTTATATCAAATTGGTAGTTTGCGTATAAGTCCGTTTATCACACCTGATTAGATTTCTACACTCTTTGTGTTATTCTTGGTTTACTAGATTCTGACTTGTCATTTCATAATCATATTTAGCTGGTTGTTGCATGGTTATCTAGCATTTTCAGTTCTCAAATTGATTCAAATTGGTACATATTCTCATGCTAAATATTTCAAAATTGTTTTATCTTTTCACCGGATTGTCCATTCGAGACAAAAAGGGGGGGAGATGTATGTGATGGAGGGGGAGTTTTGTTGAGCATTTCTATTGATATCTTGATTTACATATTGTTTGATTGTAATTCTTCCTAATTGGTATCAAATAATTTCTCACGTGTTTCAAATGATTTTTTCTTATTAGAGTTATATTTTGGTATCATTTATTCCTCCATACTTCACTGGGTGTTTGTTTGTCTATTTCATGTGTGTAGGTATGCTTCAGCGATTCGAGATTTCAAGTCTACATCACATTCAGACAGTTCATGCTTGTCGGTGCTTCATATACTAGTCCGTGTCCTGTATTTTTTATTTTGGGTTTATGGGATGGGGTTTAGGCGTCATATGGCTTGATGGCCCGGTTAGGCATTTCACTGGTTTAGTTTTGTCCTGGAATAGTCAAAGGGGGAGATGTCTAAGGACATAAATTTACAATTGAGTCCCTATATTATTTTGACTTAATTTCATGAATAAAACTTGTCTGTAATATGTCATATGGAGATTTTTATTTTCTCACGATCCCTCTTGGTCTATGACGTATTACAAAAAATTAAAGACGTAGCGGCAAAGCTTCAAAGAATTTACCATGACGACGTTTAATTGGTGCAAGTTTACTCATCTTCAAAGGTAATTGCATTCCGAGATCACTCGGGTATCAATGCGTATAATTAATGGTGCTCGGAATTATTTTTTATAAAAGATGAGGATGTATTTTTATAAAGAAAAATATTTTAAAAGTGTTTTAAAGGTTTACACTACGTTTTTATTCTGATAAGTTAGAATAGGAGCTTGACTTATTTGAATCTCTCATGGAAGAGACGTTTTGAACAAAAAATCAAAAAGTCAATTCTGTCACTCGAACGACATCAGGTCTCATTCAAACGAGATGCTGATGTCGCGTGAACGACTTGCATTTTTGTTCGAATGACATGAAAATCGAGGCGATATTTTTAATCCTATTTAAATAGTGTTTGCTTCAGAATTTGGTAAGCGTGCAACTGGAAAAAATAGAATACATTCCAGTATGTTGTTTGCACATGTTTTCTAAGGTTTACAAAGCATAAACACATCCTTAGAAGTTTGCAAAGATCCGAGTTATCATTCTTATATGCTAACGTGATCTTACTGCACCAAAGTTGTTTGTTATATACATTGAACATCAAAGGATTTTGCGGTGAAGAAAATAGAAGGACTTCTTGTTCGACATCGTAGACAAATCAAAGCCATTCAGTGGACACTGAGATATACGCGGATGTATGTGTTGTGCACAGGTATCGTGGAAGAAGGACTTTCTGCGTGGGAATTGTGAAAGGAGTGGTTGAAGATCAAAAGAGCATCAAGACCCGTGGTAATCGAGTCATTGAGTGAGACGTTATCTGTCTTTGTAAAACCATATTCATAGTGATTGTCTAGCTTGGGTCGTCCGAGGTTGTTTTCTCATTTTGGATTTTTTCCTCGTACATCCGACGTTGTGAGTATTCTTTACTTTATTTTACATGATTTAATCACTAGATGCATGTTTAGGATTAATCAAGATAAAATTGGTTTAAAGTAAGAATTGTCTTTTCACAACTTAGTTGGTGCATAACTAAAAGTTGGATAATTTTCGATGAAAATTTTGGTTTTGTTTGAAACACACATATTGGGCACTCTTCAGAAGTACACCCCAAGTCCATGTAGGGACGCATCGGTATAGACTAAGTACTCCACTCCCGATGTGGGCACTGCTGGTACTGAAGTGAGCTTGTCCTTGAGCTCATCGAAAACGAACTGACAGGCGTCATCCCAGATGAATGACACTCCTTTTCGAGTCAAGTTAGTCAACAGACCCGCTGTCTTCGAGAATACCCGAACAAACCGCCTGTAATATCCTGCTAACCCCAGGAAACTCCGCACCTCCATTGGTGTCGTGGGTTGTCCCCAACACCCTCACCCCGGACACCTTGCTTGGGTCCATCGATATTCCCCTATCTGATACGATGTGCCCTAAGAACTGTACATCTTGTAGCCAGAATCCATATTTCTCGAATTTAGCATACATCTCATTCTATTATAAAGTCTGCTAAGGCCTACGTAAGTGCTCAGCATGCTCCTCCTCGGTCTGTGAATAAATCAGGATGTCATCTATGAAGACAATAACAAACTGATCTAAAAACTCTCTGAACATTCTGTTCATTAAGTCCATAAATATTGTCGTTGTGTTGGTTAGCCCGAATGGCATAACTCGAAACTCATAGGAACCATACCTCGTAAGAAATGTAGTCTAACACACATCCTACTCCCTGATCCTTAATTTATGGTACCCTGACCTCAAGTCTATCTTCGAGAATAAAGATTCTCCCCTCAGCTAGTCGAATAAGTGATCAATTCTAGGCAATCGATACTTATTCTGTATCGTGACTTTATTCAACTCATGAAAATCTATGCACAGTCGTAAGGGTCCATCCCTCTTTTTCACAAATAGAATTGGGGCACCCAAAGGTGAGGTACTCCGACAGATGAAACCATGTCCCAACAATTGTTCAATCTAGTCCCTTAGCTCACTCATCTCCACAGGAGCCATACGGTAAGGTGCATGAGCTATCAGACAAGTGCCCGGTGATAAGTCAATAACAAACTCTATCTCTCTACTCGGCAGTATCCCTGGTATATCCTGAAACACATCAGCATACTCACGAATAACCAAAATAGAATTAAGGGGAATCACTACTTTTATAAAGGTCTCCTCCTCTATATAAAATAAGTGGGTGGACGATCCTCCCTCGGGGCGAGGCATTGCCACTGAAAACATCTCCTGACCAGGGATAACAAAAACTATGCTCCTACTAAAGCAATCGATCATGGACTTATACTCGATTAGCCAGTCCATCCCGATGATAGCACCATACTCGTGCATATCTAAAATAAGCATATCGGCTGGGAAGATTAATCTCCCAATATCTATGCCCACTCCCCGACATATAAAGAACATTAATGACCCATAGCCCAACGGTAATTCTACACTAGTGATTGTTCTCTCCGTCGTGTCTAATAACCCCGTGGCGTGTGCAAAACTAGTGGCAATGCTACTATATGAAGACACGTGTCAAATAATATCTCCCTCAAAGTCCCCTGGATAGAAAATGTACCCTCAATTGTGGGCAGTGCCTATAGGACTGCGGCCTGATGGACGTTGTAGACACTCCGTACTATAGTTTCCCCTGCTATATTGGAACTGCTGGAATGGTAGGCAAGGGTGGGACTGGTGCTGGCACTGAAAGAGCGGCTAGGAATATCAGCCTCTAGGGCTCCTAGTGAGCACCCTACAGCTGAGGAAACTTCCCCTTAATGGGGCATTCAAATCGTTTGTGTCCATTCTTACCATAAATAAAGAACTTCCCAGTAAAATTTCCCCCTTTCTTCCCCTGCTGGCCTCCGCCCTGCTGGCCATTGCCACCTTTACCTTGGCCCTGATGGACCTGCTGAAACTGCTGGTGGCCCTGCTATCCCTGATGGCCATGTTGACCCTGGTGGCCATGTCTGAAACCTCCATGTCCCTGATAAAAGCCCCCAGATCTGAATCTTTTAGCAGGATCCCCATGATGGGAAACTTTTTCACTTTGCGTCTGCTGTCTCTGAGCTTCTTGTGCCCCACTGACACTACCTCCACCTATCCTACAATGTTGGTTGGGGTCACCTTCCCGCTTTATCCCCTTAACATATGGAAATGGTTATCCTGGTAGTGTAGTAAAGTAGCATTAAGTACATCGATATAAGACTGCAAAGAGAGGTTACCCAGAAGATGTTGTCGAATCCTCTAGGTCAGACCATCCATGAACATATAAATTTTCTTCTCTTCAGTAGGCACCTCAGTTGGTACCAAGTTTACCAATCTATTAAACTCATCCTCATACTCGACTACAGTCTTCCCCTCTTGAGTGAGGTTCAGTAATTTTTGCCTTATCTTAGTCTGAACGACGGATGGAAAATATTTGTGATCAAACCGCACCTCGAAGTCCTGTGTAGTCATAAAATCATGCTCCTCAGTGATAGTAGTGGACTCCCACCATTGTAACGCTGCCCCTACTAGCTTGAAAGTATCTAGTATCTGCTTATGCACCTCTGTACACTTATACAACCTCAGATGCCTCTCGATATCTTTCTTCCATTGGCTAGCGGTAACAACATCAGAACCCCCTGTGAACCTCGGAGGATGTGCCTTCTGGAAGGCATCCCTGACTCCCTCCCATGAAAAAGGGAATGCATGAGATGGTTTTGGTGCCACTGCCTGTGCCTGTGGCAAGGCTTGCTGGACCATAGTTAGTGTTGCGTTAACTGCTTATGCAACGATGGCAGCAACCTCGACATCATTCACTATACCCTGAGCTAGTGTTGGCTGAGGCTCGGGTTGGGAATTTCGGGCCCTAGGTGCACCTCTGGGAGGCATATAAGAGAGAATCTTTATAATTCCACAATAATATCTCAAATAGCTGAAGACGTAAAATGTATAAATAATGAATACAACAGTCCTAAATGTAGGGCTCTATATCAAAGAAAGTTACGCTGAAAGCATAATAAGCTGCTAAATGACTGAAGAACCTGATGCTCTGATACCACCTGTGACACCCCGCCTAATTAAATACTAGGTGATCAATCATTTATTAAATTAATTCAGAATATCCAGTTGGTTCAAAATATGCATCACTATCGAAAAACATTATTATTAACACCAACCACCTAATATTTAAAAAGGTTGATGTCAAAATTTTATCTATTAATTAACATAAAATTAAATTAACCAATTACTAACCATACACCATTCAAATGAATCTTATATGAAATAAAATGACTAAAGTAATAAGTGAGACTGGACTAAACACATCCAGCCTAAATCCAAAACAAAATAATCCAATAAAGTAAATCAACAACTGAAAGGAATAAATAAATAGATCCACAAAACTCTGACTGTCTGATTCAGTAAAAAGGGGCGACATGCCCTAACTGAAAAAGAGAAACTCAAGATGCAGGAATGAGAATCTTGGAGGCGTCTACTACCAAGTCCTGTAACTTCCACAACAGCTACAACTCGTCAAATGAATGGAATTCTTATCATTGGTGTCCCTATGGCTGGGCACCTAAAATAATTTGACAAGAGAAAAGATTTGCAAGAAACGGGTCAGAGCCCAAGTTAAAAACAATTTACAAATCAACAAGTGTTTAAAATGCATTAAACGGTTAATATTATATCCATGTTAGTCCCCGTGCCCTCACTTGAGATTCTCACCTCTCAACTAATGTGCACGCCTAGCGTAGACTCATAATCCCTCCTAGTCACGCTATCCCACTTATCTAACTTAGCCCAAGTCCTTTATTGAAATGCCTAAGTCGTTATACCCAATCGTAACACCCGAAGAAGACATTCTTATAATTATAATGCTAGCTTAATCGGATTCAAATAACTCATTAATCATTTAAGTTCTGACGTTGTTGATTAATATTAAATATTACAATCTTTCTCATTTACAAAGCAACACAGTAGAATAATCTCAAGTGTGTGTGTGTGTATATATATATATATACACACACAAACTAATACGGCACCCCAAAAGGCTAAACCTGCAATGCACACATACTCTCCTATCAGTCCCTGTACATCACGCACGTTAGGATTATGAATTTTGAATCGCTCTCGAATTGCATCAACACATATCACACACAATGGAGGCGAATATAGTTCTCAGAGCCCCATGGGCTACGCACATACCTACGCACCCACGTGACCGTAAACTTATCAACTCACAGATAAGTTCTTCCTAGACCTATGTCCTGAGGTACGAATCTAAAATCCCCCCGAAGGCTTATCAAGATAAGATTGTCCCCTTCCTAAGATCTCCCGTGATAGAAAGTATGGTAGGTATATCTGAAGCACCCTATATCTTTGACTCACTTAAGTCTATATTATATAGGTGCTCATCTAGTTTGGAAATAGTGACAAAATTGAGTCATACCCCTTTCAAACAAACAAGCCTTAAGACTCTTCCTTTTGATTTCCTCTAATAGTCCAAAAGTTATAAACACCAACACTACACCTAGGATCATTTATGTATTCATATAATATTTCCTTCTTCATAATATGAGGGTGCATAAGTTAAATCCCTTTAAAATAATTTTTTCATAATTTTGGGGATATTTTAAATAATTTCTATGATTTTTTAAACAATTTTTAGAAATTTAAAATTGGATTTTAAAAGGTTACGGGCTGTTGTGTAAATTCCTTAAGCTACTAAATCTATGCTTGGGTAGAAATCGAAAGCACTTGAAAATATTGTGGTGATAAGTTGTATTTTTGTAACATGAAAAACACGCATTTTTCAGCCATCTCAGCCTTACACATGTTGATTCCATAACGACTAGATTTGTGTTTTTATGCTCTCGCATACCTGTTCTTACCTTTGAACCCTTGGATCTTTTTAATCAATGACCTGCATGTAATATGAGATGATCCTTGTAATGTCTGGATCAACCATTAATGGTTAGCTTATAAGCGGTGCATTCTTAACCCTGAGATTTGCTTCGATCATTTAAAATTAATATTGAGCGTTGATTTGGTTCGTGGTTCCAGATCCTTCTATCACTTACTGTAAATACATGCCATATTCCATACGATTACAATCTTTTATCGGCCTCACTTCTGAGAGAAAATAAAGAAAAGAGAGAGAGAGAGAGAGAGAGAGAGAGAGAGAGAGAGAGAGAGAGAGAGAGAGAGAGAGAAAAGAGATAAATAAGAAACCCTAAACTAAAATCCGGTCAAATCTTACCAGAAAAGCATTTCTGAGATTGAGTTAGTTTGATATTCGAGAAGATTTATCCTCTTCTATACTTTATCTCTTTCCCAACTTAATCACATTAATTCAATCTCATTTTCTTTCATAGAACTTTGAGATTTGATCTCTGTGATACATATCACTTAGATATTGTTTAGTTTTGATTTCTTCTTTTGAGAAATCTCATTTTGTTGGTTGTTTTCAAACTGATATGTTATTTTCAAACCCTAAACTAATAGAATCTTTTCTGATTTTAGTTTATGTGAACATTTAGACTTAGATCTAGTTGAGATCTTAATTGGGGAATTACACTTTAAAATATTTCACATTTGTGAAATAGGTTTTACATTTTCAAAATAAGAAAGTGTTTAGGATCTTGGCTCGTGTTTATAGAAAGATTCCCTCTTGATCTGCGAATATTTTAAAGATCCAAAGTCTCATAGTTTTGATTAAACTGATTTTTGGAAATTGCTTTACATATTTGTGATATGTTTTGCATCCTATATGTTATTACGTGTGTGCGAGTTGCATGCATTTGATTTATAGCACATGACCACTTACGCCTTCACACTACTACACTAAAAAGTTTTGGTATTGAAATCTTGGACTTTTGAGTCGACGTAAAGCTAAAAGGAGTGGATTTACAAAGCTGAGAGAACATCAACAACATTAGAGCCTTGGGAGAAATTAGAAAATCCAGAGCAGTTGGTATATTTCTGAACATAGAATTAGTTCTGATTGTGTGTCTTGGTTGTTATATAGTTTGTAGCTATTACTCTATTTTAGTGGATTTTTACTTTTGAGGTGTAATGACCTCCGTGGATGTTTTCCCAATTGGGTGGGGGTTTACCACGTAAAACTTGTACGTGTATAGTTCCTCTCCCTCTCATCCCTTTCTTGAGGTTGTGTTGATTTATGTTCCTTAAGTTTTCTTTTTCAAAAATGGTAAACCTATACCTTAAATAACTCGTTCATATTGTTTTACGCAGCTTGTGTTAAAAATTTATTTTAAGAAAAGAGTTTCTTCAACAAACTGTTCGGATCCATTTAGATAGTTTAATTTTGAATTAAATGACTTAAGTGGTATTTTTTCAATGTCATACACATAAGTATTCATACTATAGGTACACACAACCCATATAAATAATATGATCACACCACCTATATATATTCCAGATTAGTGCGAATTGTCATTCTTTACAATATTCATGATATTAGTCAATTACGACTATTCTCTTTATCGTATTGCACCACTTATAATCGATATCACTAAGGATTCCCTCTTATCCTTATATACTCCTATACTCATGTTACTATCTCAAGAAATGTGATTTCCCTACATAACCTTAAGTCGTTCATTATTTTTGAACTATTCTCACAAAATTCTAGCTCGCCCCGTATATTTCTAAAATTCGGAATTCTCATTGGAAGTGACCAGTATCTCGTTCGAACGAACTAACTTCTAAATTCTCATTGGATTCTCGTTCGAACGAGGTTGATCGAATGACTTTCCAGTTTCCCCAGGTCGTTCGAACGACCTTTGCCCAGTTCGTCCTCTACCTTAGGAAATATGCGTTTTTGCCCATTTTTGTTCACCCAATTTACATCAAACTTTAACCAACTTACAAATAATATTCCTAAATCCATTTTACATACATATAGATGATCCCTAACATCTTAAACCATCAAACCTCATTAAATCTCATATATGGGTGAAGGAATTTAATCAAATGCCAATAGACCTAGTTATACATCATCATTAATTTTGTCCACCCAAAATCCAAAATTAAATTCTTTTTTATTCATGTATCAACCCAGAATTATAGCCACTACATATAGTAATTCATCTACTTTCAATTTCCTACCCAAAAGCTTGATTAACAATTCAATTTCAACCCAAATTTCATCATATCATGCGTGAATCATCAATTCTACACTAACATGTACAATATATGCACTAATTAAAGCACGATAACCACTTGCCTAGATGGGAAGGTCTGAATCGTAGAATGAAAGTGGTATAGATGCGTTCCTCACTTACCGATCTATACATTGATGGTATTTTTGCTGAAAGATGGGTGGGTTTGGTCTTGGAGCTCTTCGGAATCTCTTCTCCTTCTTCCTCTTGAACTCTCTCTTTTCTTCTACAGATAAAACCTAACTTCTCCCATGTACATGTAGATATAATTCTTCCAATTTTCGTCCATTAATTTGCCTTAGTTTTTCAAAAGACACAAATATCCCTCTAGGGTGTCGGTTTTGCCTAAAACTATCCCCAAACCCAAACTAACCCCCCCCCCCCCTGGGGAAGACTTTTCTTACTATTTCGACCCTTTCGAACACGTTGACGCACTTGAAATGACCATTAGGGATACGTATAAATATTTTACTTTTTATTCTAATAATTTAGTCCCGACACGACTCACGTGTGTCCCGACATAAATTCTATAATTGTCGTATTTCTCTCTGGCGATAATTTCCTTAAATTTAAAATCACATTCAGAATCATATATTACTTTATTCGCTCAGTAATATTCAATGTAATTCCCAATAATAAATACTAACTCTTATCTCGCTAGTTAATGTTTATTTTATATCGGATTAATTATTAATTAATTCTTCTCACATTTAATTCAATTAATCCCACAATTAAAATCAGTAAAATTACGAGGTATTATAATATGTAAGAATATTAGTCAAATAAATCTTTGTGGTCCCTTGTTAATTTGCCCTGGACAGACTTTTTGATTGCTTTTTCTATTAACACTCTTGTTAATTTCTTGCTTTTTTCAAAAAGCCTCTTCATAAAAGGTATTTCTTGTTTGTTCTTTTGGGATATGTTGAACACATTCCCACCAGATTCTAAATTAAAAATAGCTTCAATTTGTTGTTCTTCAACCTTAAGCAAATGCCCTCCTATTCTAAACTTGTTTGTTTCAACATCAAACATTGAAATTATTGAGAAAATACTTGAATTCGATTTTCGAAAACTTTCAGTTGCGAGTTTATCATAAAAAATTGTCTTGAATATTTTCCAAAATGGTGTCTTCTTCATTAGGTCCAAATGTTGTAGCTGAATTTGTGCTTTTACAACCATGATTATCTTATTCAAAGGTAAGAAGCTTGACCGTAATTGATTGAAATTAATTACTTCTTCTGCCTGATTTTGTGACAATTCTTGTTCAATTTTTTCATTATTGACATCCTCTTCGCTATTTGAACTTGTATTTGGAGGTGTTTGTGAACTTGAAGCCATAGTTCCTATAATTAAAATGATTAAATACCATAAATAATTCAAATTATTGATTTTCAAATACTATATATGAAATTAGATACTTTAGAAGTTATTAATATAGTAATTAGTTACTTTATTTTTAGCATTTTAATATACGTATTTCATATAAATTTACATCTTTCAGTCCTATTTTCTAGTTACCTTATTATTGAAAATACAATAAAAGAACTAAATAAACAAAACAAATTTGTTTATGTGTTAATAATATTCAAAATTTATCAAATATTAGTTAACCTAATCAACTATTTCATAAATGCACAAATAATATTATTATTTTCATATAATTGAAATGTATATAAAACTAACTACATGCAAATCATGAAATAGGTTTTGAGAACTCTAGTATTAGATGTAATATAGTAATTTCATTAATAATGACATATATGACAATGTATTTGAACAAATAGGAAGAGAATATCATTGTAAATGTAAAATTTGTTTATGTTTCAATGTTAGGGTTGGGAAATACAAATTATTCAAAAAATATTTGATTGTGTTCATTGGAAATCATACGCACCCGCTTGGTTGTCCCAAAATTGTAAATTGGTTCATTAGTAAATTGATCCATTTACATATCCATTAATTGCGTTTGATTTCATTAATGAAATGATTTATTAATTGCCTCATTTTAACTCATGTGTAAAATCTAAAATTTGATCATTTCACAAAAAAAGTAAAATGCATCCATTTGAAATAGGAATCAGATAAAGTACATTATGCTCTCTCTCTTTTCCCTCCCTTCCCCCCTCTCCCTCCCCCTCCCCCTCCCCCTCTCTTAATTAATTTTTATCTTTTTTTCTCATAGAACCTTTACATCATTTTCAGATTACCAAACATTATGTAAAAATGGATTTAAACTCATTTCAAATCTACTCATTTACAATTCATTAATTAACAATGAACCAATTTATATAATCAAATAATTTGTGCAACCAAACAGGGCCTGCTTGTTTGATGTCTTCTACGTTTTTGTGCTTCAAACTGTAGTTTCAACATTGAAGAAGGAACTTTGGGGTTCAATTTGGACTTTTGAATATCTAGTTTGGAGTTTGAAGCTCATGGTTGAGTTCGAATGGAAGGGAATCACTATATGAAAAATTGAAACCAAGCGAATCGTTTGTTTGAAAGTCTGTGATTAAATACGTCTTTTTATTCTTCTAGGGGTACATTTGTCTTTTGACAAAATAAAAAAGAAAAGAAAGGATGAACCATGTATTGTTTTTAATGAATGGACTAATCAAGTATTATTTTTTGTTTAAGGGACTAAATGGTTTAAACCCCTAGAATAAAAGAGAAAAAGCCACTCTGTGGCATAGAAACCCGAAGATAAACGTAATTTAGAAGTCGGGACCAAAGCTCTAAATTTAACATGAATGGAAATATGGAGATTTATAAGCCTCCCCGTTACAAATAGATATAAAGAAGCAAATAAATTTGGGATTTTATATATTAATCTCATTACAATTATTTAAGCATAGCTCTAATTTGAGGAACATCTTGCGTGTCCATATTGAGCATACCTTTGATTATGAAGGGTAAGGAGTCTAATGATCAAAAATACGAAGAAGCTTGTTTTGAAGCTACTCTTGAGGCCAATGCATCTACTGCTACACCATTAAGATCTCCGCAAATGTGGCTGATTTAATAAGAGTTTGGGAAAAGTTGTTTTTCAATGGTATCTAGATTAGCCCACCGTGGTTTCTTTTAGTTCATTAAGATGTAAACTAAATTTTTTTAATCATTTTCAATTAGAAGATGATCCAAGATTAGCTGAGCACAAAGATATAACCCCATCTCCAATGCCTTTGCTTTAGCAGATAAAGAACCACATATCCAATTCGAATCCTGCAATAAAGGATCCTCTATCATCACGAATTACTCCACCTATACCACTAGGGGCCGGATTTCTTTTAGAAGCAATATTAATATTGAGTTTAAAGGTTCCTACAGGGGGCTTTGACCATGCACATTTATATGAAATGTACTTTTTATGGGAGACTTTTAGATTGAACCAATTGATGATGTAATGATCTTCAAAGAGGCGTCTATCTTTAAAATTTTGACCGTGGCCTATGTCAATAGCTAGATTAACAACTTTATTTATAATGTTCACTGTTTGAATTTCAACATTATCAGAAAGTTTGTTACTTCTACCTTTCCGTAATTCCCAAAATATAATTTTAGGACAGGATGATGTATATGAATTGTTGATGTTGGATATTATGAATGCAAATACAGAAATGGAACTCTTTATATATCTCAAAAATGTCAACTTCAATACAAAAATGTAAAATCTGAATAGTCACTATAAAACTTCAAGGCGTGATGTCACTTTCCTAAATACAGTATTTGCCCCACACGAAGAATTTCGGTGTACAAACGGGAATCAGAATATCCGTACTCAAGATATAATGAAGCAATTGCACTGTCTGCAACTTGTATATTTGAAGACAGCCCTTGGATGTAGCAGCGAAGAACAGTCAATCAAGTTCTTATTCTGTTTATGTGCACAAAACAGAATAAGAGAATTTGTATCTCCTGAAAATTGTAAGAGAGTAATAGCAGGGTATGGAAATCTGAAACTGGTTTTTGTTATCAATGTAATTCCATTTTTAGGCAGCCTTTATTTATAGAAAATGAAAGGCTTTGTCTTCAAGAGTCATGATTGTTGAATTAAGTCATTTCGGAACAGGTATGACTGTTAATTACCAACAGTCTTAAGTCCTTTCCGAACAGGTATAATAATACCGAATCGGTTTTGCACGGGTCAACCAAAAAGTGACCGCGCCCGAGCTACCGCGATCCGACCCGGACGAATCCCGGCAACCCGCTACCACCGCGGACACGCGGCGTGCGAAGTGCAAAGTGCGCCACTAGCGCCTCTACAGCCCACTGCCCCGCACCCGCACGCGCGTGTGCGTACGGTGCTTCGCACCGTATTGAGGTCTCTTGAATAGCCTCTTAAATGCTAGATGAATTAACTCTTCATCTTCCATTTGTACTTATTAAGTGTACAAATTCTTAACATTTTTCCAATGTGGGACTCAAAGGTTGCCCACCCCTTTTATATCTTAGTGGTGACACTTAGCTTTGTACATTTTCCAATGTGGGACACTATCCCCTTTTATATTTGGGTTAGCTTCCCACCTCTTCCTCACACTTCCAATGTGGGACAAGCTCTTAAGGCTTTTACACCCAAAAAACTCTTACTCTCTTATTTTAAAAATCTCCAACATTCCTCCACCATTTTCAAAATAAGTTTTGTAAATCTTTGATTGTCTGTAAGACTGTGTATAAGCATTGGTGTCTCACGACTTGAACCAATACCCTGTGAAGGTTCGTCAAGGTTAACCATGAAAGTATAGTAGACTTGTCTTTGAACTATCAATCTATATTGATTATCCGGATTTGTCTTCACACACAAATCTTTTAGTCACTGATTATCCATATAAGCCGACACATGAATTAGGCCTTGTGTCTGTACCTTGATTTCATGAGTGATTTAGAGTCAAGCCCAATACTCATAGGAAGCGGCACCACTTTCCACACTCATATAGGTAGATTATCATAGGTGTCCATGTAACTTAAAACACCATAAATCTATTAAGGTTAAACCCATCCTCTTTCATTATTCATTACATGTTTAAAGCACTTATCCTTGGGATGTTAAATTTCATAGTGCTTACAATCACGTCGTATGATGTACTTTAATCATTGAACTTGAGACTTGAATATATCAAGTTTCAAGTTGAGTTTCCATCAAGAGTGATTATTATTAATGGTCTTTAGTCCCATCCCTATTGATGTCTTAGACACCAGTCCTCTTGCAAGACCTTTTGTAAAAGGATCAGCTAAATTTTGACTTGATTTTACATAATCCACTGTGATTACACTATCTGTAATCATTTCTCTGGCATAACTATGTCTCAGGCCAATATGTCTAGACTTTCCATTATACACTTTACTATAAGCTCTGGAAAGTGTAGACTCACTATCACAATGTATAGATATTGGAGGCATTGGTTTTGGCCAAACTGGAATTTCAATTAATGAATTCCTTATCCATTCTGTCTCTTTACTAGTTGCAGCTAATGCTACAAACTTAGCTGCCATAGTAGAGTCAGCTATACAAGTTTGTTTCTTTGATCCCCAAGAAACAGCTCCTCCACCAAGAGTGAAAATCCATCCACTTGTTGAGGAATGATCCTCCCGCTCAGTTATCCAACTGGCATCAGAAAACCCTTCTAATACTGAAGGATATCCACTATAGTATATACCATAGTCCATAGTTCCTTTCATATATTTTAATATTCAATTGACAACATGCCAATGCAATAAACTTGGATTACTAGTATATCTACTTAATTTACCGGCATACATTAAACTACCAATTACTCGTGCATATTCCAATTGTGAAATAGCTCTACCATTATTAGGGATCATCTTTAGCTGTGGTTCAAAAGGTGTACTAACAGGTGTGCAATCAAACTGATTAAATTTCTTTAAAATTTTCTCAACATAATGAGATTGAGTGAGAATTATATTTTTATCTTTCCTTATTATTCTCATTCCTAATATGACATCAGCTACACCCATATCTTTCATATCAAATTTAGAAGACAAAAAACACTTAGTATTATTAATGCTTTCTAAATCAGTACCAAGAATTAACATGTCATCTACATATAAACAAATGATCACACCTTTACCATTAGCAAATTTACTATAAACACACTTATCAGATTCATGAATTTTAAAACCATAAGAAATAATGACTTTATCAAATTTTTCATGCCATTGTTTAGGTGCTTGTTTTAGGCCATATAAGGACTTAATAAGTTTACATACTTTGTTTTCTTGTCCAGGCATAACAAACCCTTCAGGTTGTTCCATGTAAATTTCATCTTCTAAGTCACCATTTAAAAAGGCAGTTTTCACATCCATTTGATGAATCTCAAAATTATATATAGATGCTAATGCAATTAAAATTCTAGTAGTGGCGGTTCTAGCAACAGGTGCATAGGTATCAAAATAATCAATTCCTTCTTTTTGTGTAAAACCTTTAGCAACCAATCTAGCCTTGAATTTATCAATTGTTCCATCTATTTTCATTTTCTTTTTAAAAATCCATCTACACTTAATGGGTTTAGATCCTGGAGGTAAGTCTACTAATTTCCAAGTTTTATTTCCCAAAATTGAATCCATTTCATCATTTATAGTTTCTTTCCAAAATGCTGAATCTACAGACTTAGTTGCCTCATTTTAAGTTTGTGGGTCTGTTTCAACGCTAAGAGTCAAAGCATATTGATTACAAGATGTATCTCTAGTTCCTTCAATAAGATAGACTACAAAGTCGGGACCAAAGCTTTTTTCTTTCCTAGGTCTTTTACTTTTTCTAATCTCTTCTTGTTCTACTAGTGGAGTTTCAGGTAACTGTGAAGGAGTGCTTACTTCTTTTTCATTATTAATTCTAGGAATAGAAGAAAACCTTTGTTCATAAAAAATTGCATCTCTCGATTCAATTATTGTATTTACCTCAACAGAATCATTAGGTTCACTAACCAAAAATCTATAGGCTTTATATGTTGTGCATAACCTATGAAAATACACTCAACACCTTTGCTTCCTAATTTCTTTCTCTTAGTTTCAGGTAGTCTTACAATAGCTCTACAACCCCAAACTTTAAGATAACCTAAATTAGGTTTTCTATTTTTCCATAATTCGTAAGGAGTTTTCTTATTATCTTTAACAGGTATTCTATTCAGAATATGACATGCAGTTAAAAGTGCTTCTCCCCAAAACCCTTTACTTAAACCAGAATAAGAAAGCATAGCATTAACCATTTCATTTAGTGTCCTATTTTTTCTTTTTGCTACTCCATTTTATTGTGGTGTATAAGGTGCAGTAACTTCATGTATAATTCCCATATCTTCACAAAATTGAGGAAAGTGATATTCACCACCTCTATCAGATCTAAGACATTTTATTTTAGAATCACATTGATTTTCAACTTCATTTTTATATGTCTTAAATCTATTAAGCACATGATCCTTAGAGTTTAAAAGATATATGTAACAATATTTTGAAAAGTCATCAATAAATGTAGCAAAATATTTACTACCACCTCTAGTAGGCGTTCCATGCAAATCACAAACATCACTATGTACTAATTGCAACAAAGATGTAGTTTTTTCTAATTTTAGGAAAAGGCAATCTTGTTATTTTTGTTTGCATGCATATTTTACACTTTTCATTCATATCATTCTCATATTTAGGAATTAAATTTAAATTAACCATGAAATGCATTTTCTTTGTATTAACATGTCCTAAACGACTATGCCATAATGAAAGACTATCAACGATATAAGCAGAAGAATCCTTTTCATTGATATTGAGCTTAAACATGCCCTCATACAAATATCCTTTGCCTACAAAGGTACCATTCTTAGTCAGAATAAATTTGTCTGACTCAAATACAAGCTTAAAGCCAAATTTGTTAAGAAGACTTCCAGAAACTAAATTTTTCCTAACATCAGGAACATGAAAAACATTGGTGAGGCTAAAGATTTTCCCGGAAGTGAATTCGAGATCCACTGTCCCTTTGCCTTTAACCGCAGCTATAGATGAATTTCCCATATAGAGAACATCTCCTTCCACTGTTTCATAGGCAGAGAACAAGTTCTTGTCCTTACAAACATGCCTTGTGGCACCAGAATCAACCCACCAAGAGTTGTCTTCTCCAAGCATATTAGCCTCGGATATCATAGCAGCAAATTTTTGCTTTGTGTCTGATGTCCCTCCTTTTTCCTTTAGTTTCTTGAACTCACGACAATCCTTCTTGAAGTGACCTGGTTTGTTGCAATGAAAACAATTTCCTTTCTTCTTTTTGTTTGCTTTAGAATTATTTGAAAAATTCTTCCGCTTGTTATTTTTTCCATGATTGCCATATTTTTGCTCCTTTCCTTCCTCCACCACATGGACCTTAGAAACAGAATTTTCTTGTTCCTCTTTACCATCTAGAATTCGAGACTCTTGTTCAATTCTTAAATGAGTCTCTAATTCTTCAAGTGAAAGATCCTCCTTTTTGTGTTTGAGTTCTTTCTTATAGTCTTTCCAAGAAGGAGGAAGTTTTTCAATTATGGCAGCAACAATTACATTATCATCCATATTTAATTTTTTCAGTTTGCAATGATTTATGATGCGTTGGATGTCATGAAATTGTTCTAGCACAGGCCTATTATCATGCATTTTAAAGCTTAGAAACTGACCGATAAGGAACTTCTTACTTGTAGCGTCTTCCGTTAGATATTTGGTCTCCAATGTTTCCCATAAAGTTTTTGCAGTCCCAACATTTTGGTACAAGTCGAACAAATTATCAGCAAGTGCATTGAGAATGTGACCACGACATAAGTAATCATCGGTCTCCCATTTTGTGCGTTGCCTAGTCTGTTCCACGGTTTCATCTTCATCTTCATTTGGTTTCGGTTGTGACAAGACATATACAATCTTCAATGTTGTTAGAAGAAAATGAACCTTTTTCTGCCAACGCAGAAAATTACCACCATCAAAACGGTCCAACTTGACAAAGCTTTCTGTTATTTGTCGAAGTGATTTGGAAGAGTCGGCCATTTCCAAAATACAGTATTTAGATTGTTGGATATTATGGATGCAAATACAGAAATGGAACTCTTTATATATCTCAAAAATGTCAACTTCAATACAACAATGTAATTTCTGAATAGTCACTATAAAACTTCAAGGCGTGATGTCACTTTCCTAAATACAGTATTTGCCCCACACGAAGAATTTCGGTATACAAACGGGAACCAGCAAATCCGTACTCAAGATACAATGAAGCAATTGCATTGTCTGCAACTTGTATATTTGAAGACAGCCCTTGGATGTAGCAGCGAAGAACAGTCAATCAAGTTCTTATTCTGTTTATGTGCACAAAACAGAATAAGAGAATTTGTATCTCCTGAAAATTGTAAGAGAGTAATAGCAGGGTATGGAAATCTGAAACCGGTTTTTGTTATCAATGTAATTCCGTTTTTAGGCAGCCTTTATTTATAGAAAATGAAAGGCTTTGTCTTCAAGAGTCATGACTGTTGAATTAAGTCATTTCCGAACAGGTATGACTGTTAATTACCAACAGTCTTAAGTCCTTTCCGAACAGGTATAATAATACCGAATCGGTTTTGCACGGGTCAACCAAAAAGTGACCGCGCCCGAGCTATCGCGATCTGATCCGGACCAATCCCGGAAACCCGCTACCACCGCGGACACGCGGCGTGCGAAGTGCAAAGTGCGCCACTAGCGCCTCTACAGCCCACTGCCCCACACCCGCGCGCGCGCGCGCGCGCGTGTGCTTACGGTGCTTCGCACCGTATTGAGGTCTCTTGAATAGCCTCTTAAATGCTAGATGAATTAACTCTTCATCTTCCATTTGTACTTATTAAGTGTACAAATTCTTAACATTTTTCCAATGTGGGACTCAAAGGTTGCCCACCCCTTTTATATCTTAGTGGTGACACTTAGCTTTGTACATTTTCCAATGTGGGACACTATCCCCTTTTATATTTGGGTTAGCTTCCCACCTCTTCCTCACACTTCCAATGTGGGACAAGCTCTTAAGGCTTTTACACCCAAAAAACTTTTACTCTCTTATTTTAAAAATCTCCAACATTCCTCCACCATTTTCAAAATAAGTTTTGTAAATCTTTGATTGTCTGTAAGACTGTGTATAAGCATTGGTGTCTCACGACTTGAACTAATACTCTGTGAAGGTTCGTCAAGGTTAAACATGAAAGTATAGTAGACCTGTCTTTGAACTATCAATCTATATTGATTATCCGGATTTGTCTTCACACACAAATCTTTTAGTCACTGATTATCCATATAAGCCGACACATGAATTAAGCCTTGTGTCTGTACCTTGATTTCATGAGTGCTTTAGAGTCAAGCCCAATACTCATAGGAAGCGGCACCACTTTCCACACTCATATAGGTAGATTATTATAGGTGTCCATGTAACTTAAAACACCATAAATCTATTAAGGTTAAACCCATCCTCTTTCATTATTCATTACATGTTCTCAGCACTTATCCTTGGGATGTTACATTTCATAGTGCTTACTATATCAAGTTTCAAGTTAAGTTCTTATCAAGAGTGATTATTATTAATGGGATTTAGTCCCATCCCTATTGATGTCTTAGACACCAGTCCTCTTGCAAGACCTTTTGTAAAAGGATCAGCTAAATTTTGACTTGATTTTACATAATCCACTGTGATTACACTATCTGTAATCATTTGTCTGACATAACTATGTCTCAGGCCAATATGTCTAGACTTTCCATTATACACTTTACTATAAGCTCTGGAAAGTGTAGACTCACTATCACAATGTATACATATTGGAGGCATTGGTTTTGGCCAAACTGGAATTTCAATTAATGAATTCCTTATCCATTCTGTCTCTTTACTAGTTGCAGCTAATGCTACAAACTCAGTTGCCATAGTAGAGTCAGCTATACAAGTTTGTTTCTTTGATCCCCAAGAAACAGCTCCTCCACCAAGAGTGAAAATCCATCCACTTGTTGAGGAATGATCCTCCCGCTCAGTTATCCAACTGGCATCAGAAAACCCTTCTAATACTGAAGGATATCCACTATAGTATATACCATAGTCCATAGTTCCTTTCAAATATTTTAATATTCTATTGACAGCATGCCAATGCAATAAACTTGGATTACTAGTATATCTACTTAATTTACCGGCATACATTAAACTACCAATTACTCGTGCATATTCCAATTGTGAAATAGCTCTACCATTATTAGGGATCATCTTTAGTTGTGGTTCAAAAGGTGTACTGACAGGTGTGCAATCAAACTGATTAAATTTCTTTACAATTTTCTCAACATAATGAGATTGAGTGAGAATTATATTTTTATCTTTCCTTATTATTCTCATTCCTAATATGACATCAGCTACACCCATATCTTTCATATCAAATTTAGAAGACAAAAAACTCTTAGTATTATTAATGCTTTCTAAATCAGTACCAAGAATTAACATGCCATCTACATATAAACAAATGATCACACCTTTACCATTAGCAAATTTACTATAAACACACTTATCAGATTCATGAATTTTAAAACCATAAGAAATAATGACTTTATCAAATTTTTCATGCCATTGTTTAGGTGCTTGTTTTAGGCCATATAAGGACTTAATAAGTTTACATACTTTGTTTTCTTGTCCAGGCATAACAAACCCTTCAGGTTGTTCCATGTAAATTTCTTCTTCTAAGTCACCATTTAAAAAGGCAGTTTTCACATCCATTTGATGAATCTCAAAATTATATATAGATGCTAATGCAATTAAAATTCTAATAGTGGCGGTTCTAGCAACAGGTGCATAGGTATCAAAATAATCAATTCCTTCTTTTTGTGTAAAACCTTTAGCAACCAATCTAGCCTTGAATTTATCAATTGTTCCATCTATTTTCATTTTCTTTTTAAAAATCCATCTACACTTAATGGGTTTAGATCCTGGAGGTAAGTCTACTAATTTCCAAGTTTTATTTCCCAAAATTGAATCCATTTCATCATTTATAGCTTCTTTCCAAAATGCTGAATCTACAGACTTAATTGCCTCATTATAAGTTTGTGGGTCTGTTTTAACGCTAAGAGTCAAAGCATATTGATTACAAGATGTATCTCTAGTTCCTTCAATAAGATAGACTACAAAGTCGGGACCAAAGCTTTTTTCTTTCCTAGGTCTTTTACTTTTTCTAATCTCTTCTTGTTCTACTAGTGGAGTTTCAGGTAACTGTGAAGGAGTGCTTACTTCTTTTTCATTATTAATTCTAGGAATAGAAGAAAACCTTTGTTCATAAAAAATTGCATCTCTCGATTCAATTATTGTATTTACCTCAACAGAATCATTAGGTTCACTAACCAAAAATCTATAATCTTTACTATGTTGTGCATAACCTATGAAAATACACTCAACACCTTTGCTTCCTAATTTCTTTCTCTTAGTTTCAGGTAGTCTTACAATAGCTCTACAACCCCAAACTTTAAGATAACCTAAATTAGGTTTTCTATTTTTCCATAATTCGTAAGGAGTTTTCTTATTATCTTTAACAGGTATTCTATTCAGAATATGACATGCAGTTAAAAGTGCTTCTCCCCAAAACCCTTTACTTAAACCAGAATAAGAAAGCATAGCATTAACCATTTCAGTTAGTGTCCTATTTTTTCTTTCTGCTACTCCATTTTGTTGTGGTGTATAAGGTGCAGTAACTTCATGTATAATTCCCATATCTTCACAAAATTGAGGAAAGTGATATTCACCACCTCTATCAGATCTAAGACATTTTATTTTAGAATCACATTGATTTTCAACTTCATTTTTATATGTCTTAAATCTATTAAGCACATCATCCTTAGAGTTTAAAAGATATACGTAACAATATTTTGAAAAGTCATCAATAAATGTAGCAAAATATTTACTACCACCTCTAGTAGGCGTTCCATGCAAATCACAAACATCACTATGTACTAATTGCAACAAAGATGTAGTTTTTTCTATTTTAGGAAAAGGCAATCTTGTTATTTTTGTTTGCATGCATATTTTACACTTTTCATTCATATCATTCTCATATTTAGGAATTAAATTTAAATTAACCATGAAATGCATTTTCTTTGTATTAACATGTCCTAAACGACTATGCCATAATGAAAGACTATCAACGATATAAGCAGAAGAATCCTTTTCATTGATAGCTTAAACATGCCCTCATACAAATATCCTTTGCCTACAAAGGTACCATTCTTAGTCAGAATAAATTTGTCTGACTCAAATACAAGCTTAAATCCAAATTTGTTAAGAAGACTTCCAGAAACTAAATTTTTCCTAACATCAGGAACATGAAAAACATTGGTGAGGCTAAAGATTTTCCAGAAGTGAATTCGAGATCCACTGTCCCTTTGACTTTAACCGCAGCTGTAGATGAATTTCCCATATAGAGAACATCTCCTTCCACTGTTTCATAGGAAGAGAACAAGTTCTTGTCCTTATAAACATGCCTTGTGGCACCAGAATCAACCCACCAAGAGTTGTCTTATCCAAGCATATTAGCCTCGGATATCATAGCAGCAAATTTTTGCTTTGTGTCTGATGTCCCTCCTTTTTCCTTTAGTTTCTTGAACTCACGACAATCCTTCTTGAAGTGACTTGGTTTGTTGCAATGAAAACAATTTCCTTTCTTCTTTTTGTTTGCTTTAGAATTATTTGAAAAATTCTTCCGCTTGTTATTTTTTCCATGATTGCCATATTTTTGCTCCTTTCCTTCCTCCGCCACATGGACCTTAGAAACAGAATTTTCTTGTTCCTCTTTACCATCTAGAATTCGAGACTCTTGTTCAATTCTTAAATGAGTCTCTAATTCTTCAAGTGAAAGATCCTCCTTTTTGTGTTTGAGTTCTTTCTTATAGTCTTTCCAAGAAGGAGGAAGTTTTTCAATTATGGCAGCAACAATTACATTATCATCCATATTTAATTTTTTCAGTTTGCAATGATTTATGATGCGTTGGATGTCATGAAATTGTTCTAGCACAGGCCTATTATCATGCATTTTAAAGCTTAGAAACTGACCGATAAGGAACTTCTTACTTGTAGCGTCTTCCGTTAGATATTTGGTCTCCAATGTTTCCCATAAAGTTTTTGCAGTCCCAACATTTTGGTACAAGTCGAACAAATTATCAGCAAGTGCATTGAGAATGTGACCACGACATAAGTAATCATCGGTCTCCCATTTTGTGCGTTGCCTAGTCTGTTCCACGGTTTCATTTTCATCTTCATTTGGTTTCGGTTGTGACAAGACATATACAATCTTCAATGTTGTTAGAAGAAAATGAACCTTTTTCTGCCAACGCAGAAAATTACCATCATCAAAACGGTCCAACTTGACAAAGCTTTCTGTTATTTGTCGAAGTGATTTGGAAAAGTCGGCCATTTCCAAAATACAGTATTTAGATTGTTGGATATTATGGATGCAAATACAGAAATGGAACTCTTTATATATCTCAAAAATGTCAACTTCAATACAACAATGTAATTTCTGAATAGTCACTATAAAACTTCAAGGCGTGATGTCACTTTCCTAAATACAGTATTTGCCCCACACGAAGAATTTCGGTATACAAACGGGAACCAGCAAATCCGTACTCAAGATACAATGAAGCAATTGCATTGTCTGCAACTTGTATATTTGAAGACAGCCCTTGGATGTAGCAGCGAAGAACAGTCAATCAAGTTCTTATTCTGTTTATGTGCACAAAACAGAATAAGAGAATTTGTATCTCCTGAAAATTGTAAGAGAGTAATAGCAGGGTATGGAAATCTGAAACCGGTTTTTGTTATCAATGTAATTCCGTTTTTAGGCAGCCTTTATTTATAGAAAACGAAAGGCTTTGTCTTCAAGAGTCATGACTGTTGAATTAAGTCATTTCCGAACAGGTATGACTGTTAATTACCAACAGTCTTAAGTCCTTTCCGAACAGGTATAATAATACCGAATCGGTTTTGCACGGGTCAACCAAAAAGTGACCGCGCCCGAGCTATCGCGATCTGATCCGGACCAATCCCGGCAACCCGCTACCACCGCGGACACGCGGCGTGCGAAGTGCAAAGTGCGCCACTAGCGCCTCTACAGCCCACTGCCCCACACCCGCGCGCGCGCGCGCGCGCGTGTGCTTACGGTGCTTCGCACCGTATTGAGGTCTCTTGAATAGCCTCTTAAATGCTAGATGAATTAACTCTTCATCTTCCATTTGTACTTATTAAGTGTACAAATTCTTAACATTTTTCCAATGTGGGACTCAAAGGTTGCCCACCCCTTTTATATCTTAGTGGTGACACTTAGCTTTGTACATTTTCCAATGTGGGACACTATCCCCTTTTATATTTGGGTTAGCTTCCCACCTCTTCCTCACACTTCCAATGTGGGACAAGCTCTTAAGGCTTTTACACCCAAAAAACTTTTACTCTCTTATTTTAAAAATCTCCAACATTCCTCCACCATTTTCAAAATAAGTTTTGTAAATCTTTGATTGTCTGTAAGACTGTGTATAAGCATTGGTGTCTCACGACTTGAACTAATACTCTGTGAAGGTTCGTCAAGGTTAACCATGAAAGTATATTAGACCTGTCTTTGAACTATCAATCTATATTGATTATCCGGATTTGTCTTCACACACAAATCTTTTAGTCACTGATTATCCATATAAGCCGACACATGAATTAAGCCTTGTGTCTGTACCTTGATTTCATGAGTGCTTTAGAGTCAAGCCCAATACTCATAGGAAGCGGCACCACTTTCAACACTCATATAGGTAGATTATCATAGGTGTCCATGTAACTTAAAACACCATAAATCTATTAAGGTTAAACCCATCCTCTTTCATTATTCATTACATGTTCTGAGCGCTTATCCTTGGGATGTTAAATTTCATAGTGCTTACAATCACGTCGTATGATGTACTTTAATCATTGAACTTGAGACTTGAATATATCAAGTTTCAAGTTGAGTTTCCATCAAGAGTGATTATTATTAATGGGCTATAGTCCCATCCCTATTGATGTCTTAGACACCAGTCCTCTTGCAAGACCTTTTGTAAAAGGATCAGCTAAATTTTGACTTGATTTTACATAATCCACTGTGATTACACTATCTGTAATCATTTGTCTGACATAACTATGTCTCAGGCCAATATGTCTAGACTTTCCATTATACACTTTACTATAAGCTCTGGAAAGTGTAGACTCACTATCACAATGTATACATATTGGAGGCATTGGTTTTGGCCAAACTGGAATTTCAATTAATGAATTCCTTATCCATTCTGTCTCTTTACTAGTTGCTGCTAATGCTACAAACTCAGCTGCCATAGTAGAGTCAGCTATACAAGTTTGTTTCTTTGATCCCCAAGAAACAGCTCCTCCACCAAGAGTGAAAATCCATCCACTTGTTGAGGAATGATCCTCCCGCTCAGTTATCCAACTGGCATCAGAAAACCCTTCTAATACTGAAGGATATCCACTATAGTATATACCATAGTCCATAGTTCATTTCAAATATTTTAATATTCTATTGACAGCATGCCAATGCAATAAACTTGGATTACTAGTATATCTACTTAATTTACCGGCATACATTAAACTACCAATTACTCGTGCATATTCCAATTGTGAAATAGCTCTACCATTATTAGGGATCATCTTTAGCTGTGGTTCAAAAGGTGTACTAACAGGTGTGCAATCAAACTGATTAAATTTTGTTAAAATTTTCTCAACATAATGAGATTGAGTGAGAATTATATTTTTATCTTTCCTTATTATTCTCATTCCTAATATGACATCAGCTACACCCATATCTTTTATATCAAATTTAGAAGACAAAAAACTCTTAGTATTATTAATGTTTTCTAAATCAGTGCCGAGAATTAACATGTCATCTACATATAAACAAATGATCACACCTTTACCATTAGCAAATTTACTATAAACACACTTATCAGATTCATGAATTTTAAAACCATAAGAAATAATGACTTTATCAAATTTTTCATGCCATTGTTTAGGTGCTTGTTTTAGGCCATATAAGGACTTAATAAGTTTACATACTTTGTTTTCTTGTCCAGGCATAACAAACCCTTCAGGTTGTTCCATGAAAATTTCTTCTTCTAAGTCACCATTTAAAAAGGCAGTTTTCACATCCATTTGATGAATCTCAAAATTATATATAGATGCTAATGCAATTAAAATTCTAATAGTGGCGGTTCTAGCAACAGGTGCATAGGTATCAAAATAATCAATTCCTTCTTTTTGGGTAAAACCTTTAGCAACCAATCTAGCCTTGAATTTATCAATTGTTCCATCTATTTTCATTTTCTTTTTAAAAATCCATCTACACTTAATGGGTTTAGATCCTGGAGGTAAGTCTACTAATTTCCAAGTTTTATTTCCCAAAACTGAATCCATTTCATCATTTATAGCTTCTTTTCAAAATGCTGAATCTACAGACATAATTTCCTCATTATAAGTTTGTGGGTCTGTTTCAACGCTAAGAGTCAAAGCATATTGATTACAAGATGTATCTCTAGTTCCTTCAATAAGATAGACTACAAAGTCGGGACCAAAGCTTTTTTCTTTCCTAGGTCTTTTACTTTTTCTAATCTCTTCTTGTTCTACTAGTGGAGTTTCAGGTAACTGTGAAGGAGTGCTTACTTCTTTTTCATTATTAATTCTAGGAATAGAAGAAAACCTTTGTTCATAAAAAATTGCATCTCTCGATTCAATTATTGTATTTACCTCAACAGAATCATTAGGTTCACTAACCAAAAATCTACAGGCTTTACTATGTTGTGCATAACCTATGAAAATACACTCAACACCTTTGCTTCCTAATTTCTTTCTCTTAGTTTCAGGTAGTCTTACAATAGCTCTACAACCCCAAACTTTAAGATAACCTAAATTAGGTTTTCTATTTTTCCATAATTCGTAAGGAGTTTTCTTATTATCTTTAACAGGTATTCTATTCAGAATATGACATGCAGTTAAAAGTGCTTCTCCCCAAAACCCTTTACTTAAACCTGAATAAGAAAGCATAGCATTAACCATTTCAGTTAGTGTCCTATTTTTTCTTTCTGCTACTCCATTTTGTTGTGGTGTATAAGGTGCAGTAACTTCATGTATAATTCCCATATCTTCACAAAATTGAGGAAAGTGATATTCACCACCTCTATCAGATCTAAGACATTTTATTTTAGAATCACATTGATTTTCAACTTCATTTTTATATGTCTTAAATCTATTAAGCACATCATCCTTAGAGTTTAAAAGATATACGTAACAATATTTTGAAAAGTCATCAATAAATGTAGCAAAATATTTACTACCACCTCTAGTAGGCGTTCCATGCAAATCACAAACATCACTATGTACTAATTGCAACAAAGATGTAGTTTTTTCTATTTTAGGAAAAGGCAATCTTGTTATTTTTGTTTGCATGCATATTTTACACTTTTCATTCATATCATTCTCATATTAAGTAATTAAATTTAAATTAACCATGAAATGCATTTTCTTTGTATTAACATGTCCTAAACGACTATGCCATAATGAAAGACTATCAACGATATAAGCAGAAGAATCCTTTTCATTGATATTGAGCTTAAACATGCCCTCATACAAATATCCTTTGCCTACAAAGGTACCATTCTTAGTCAGAATAAATTTGTCTGACTCAAATACAAGCTTAAAGCCAAATTTTTTAAGAAGACTTCCAGAAACTAAATTTTTCCTAACATCAGGAACATGAAAAACATTGGTGACGCTAAGGATTTTCCCGGAAGTGAATTCGAGGTCCACTGTCCCTTTGCCTTTAACCGCAGCTGTAGATGAATTTCCCATATAGAGAACATCTCCTTCCACTGTTTCATAGGCAGAGAACAAGTTCTTGTCCTTACAAACATGCCTTGTGGCACCAGAATCAACCCACCAAGAGTTGTCTTCTCCAAGCATATTAGCCTCGGATATCATAGTAGCAAATTTTTGCTTTGTGTCTGATGTCCCTCCTTTTTCCTTTAGTTTCTTGAACTCACGACAATCCTTCTTGAAGTGACCTGGTTTGTTGCAATGAAAACAATTTCCTTTCTTCTTTTTCTTTGCTTTAGAATTATTTGAAAAATTCTTCCGCTTGTTATTTTTTCCATGATTGCCATATTTTTGCTCATTTCCTTCCTCCACCACATGGACCTTAGAAACAGAATTTTCTTGTTCCTCTTTACCATCTAGAATTCGAGACTCTTGTTCAATTCTTAAATGAGTCTCTAATTCTTCAAGTGAAAGATCCTCCTTTTTGTGTTTGAGTTCTTTCTTATAGTCTTTCCAAGAAGGAGGAAGTTTTTCAATTATGGCAGCAACAATTACATTATCATCCATATTTAATTTTTTCAGTTTGCAATGATTTATGATGCGTTGGATGTCATGAAATTGTTCTAGGACAGGCCTATTATCATGCATTTTAAAGCTTAGAAACTGACCGATAAGGAACTTCTTACTTGTAGCGTCTTCTGTTAGATATTTGGTCTCCAATGTTTCCCATAAAGTTTTTGCAGTCCCAACATTTTGGTACAAGTCGAACAAATTATCAGCAAGTGCATTGAGAATGTGACCACGACACAAGTAATCATCGGTCTCCCATTTTGTGCGTTGCCTAGTCTGTTCCACGGTTTCATCTTCATCTTCATTTGGTTTCGGTTGTGACAAGACATATACAATCTTAAATGTTGTTAGAAGAAAATGAACCTTTTTCTGCCAATGCAGAAAATTACCACCATCAAAACGGTCCAACTTGATAAAGCTTTCTGTTATTTGTCGAAGTGATTTGGAAGAGTCGACCATTTCCAAAATACTGTATTTAGATTGTTGGATATTATGGATGCAAATACAGAAATGGAACTCTTTATATATCTAAAAAATGTCAACTTCAATACAACAATGTAATTTCTGAATAGTCACTATAAAACTTTAAGGCGTGATGTCACTTTCCTAAATACAGTATTTGCCCCACACGAAGAATTTCGGTATACAAACGGGAATCAGCAAATCCGTACTCAAGATACAATGAAGCAATTGCACTGTCTGCAACTTGTATATTTGAAGACAGCCCTTGGATGTAGCAGCGAAGAACAGTCAATCAAGTTCTTATTCTGTTTATGTGCACAAAACAGAATAAGAGAATTTGTATCTCCTGAAAATTGTAAGAGAGTAATAGCAGGGTATGGAAATCTGAAACTGGTTTTTGTTATCAATGTAATTCCGTTTTTAGGCAGCCTTTATTTATAGAAAATGAAAGGCTTTGTCTTCAAGAGTCATGACTGTTGAATTAAGTCATTTCCGAACAGGTATGACTGTTAATTACCAACAGTCTTAAGTCCTTTCCGAACAGGTATAATAATACTGAATCGGTTTTGCACGAGTCAACCAAAAAGTGACCGCGCCCGAGCTACCGCGATCCGACCCGAACGAATCCCGGCAACCCGCTACCACCGCGGACACGCGGCGTGCGAAGTGCAAAGTGCGCCACTAGCGCCTCTATAGCCCACTGCCCCGCACCTGCACGCGCGCGCGCGCGTGTGCTTACGGTGCTTCGCACCGTATTGAGGTCTCTTGAATAGCCTCTTAAATGCTAGATGAATTAACTCTTCATCTTCCATTTGTACTTATTAAGTGTACAAATTCTTAACATTTTTCCAATGTGGGACTCAAAGGTTGCCCACCCCTTTTATATCTTAGTGGTGACACTTAGCTTTGTACATTTTCCAATGTGGGACACTATCCCCTTTTATATTTGGGTTAGCTTCCCGCCTCTTCCTCACACTTCCAATGTGGGACAAGCTCTTAAGGCTTTTACACCCAAAAAACTCTTACTCTCTTATTTTAAAAATCTCCAACATTCCTCCACCATATTCAAAATAAGTTTGGTAAATCTTTGATTGTCTGTAAGACTGTGTATAAGCATTGGTGTCTCACGACTTGAACCAATACCCTATGAAGGTTCGTCAAGGTTAACCATGAAAGTATAGTATACTTGTCTTTGAACTATCAATCTATATTGATTATCCGGATTTGTCTTCACACACAAATCTTTTAGTCACTGATTATCCATATAAGCCGACACATGAATTAGGCTTTGTGTCTGTACCTTGATTTCATGAGTGCTTTAGAGTCAAGCCCAATACTCATAGGAAGCGGCACCACTTTCCACACTCATATAGGTAGATTATCATAGGTGTCCATGTAACTTAAAACACCATAAATCTATTAAGGTTAAACCCATCCTCTTTCATTATTCATTACATGTTCTAAGCACTTATCCTTGGGATGTTAAATTTCATAGTGCTTACAATCACGTCGTATGATGTACTTTAATCATTGAACTTGAGACTTGAATATATCAAGTTTCAAGTTGAGTTTCCATCAAGAGTGATTATTATTAATGGGCTTTAGTCCCATCCCTATTGATGTTTTAGACACCAGTCCTCTTGCAAGACCTTTTGTAAAAGGATCAGCTAAATTTTGACTTGATTTTACATAATCCACTGTGATTACACTATCTGTAATCATTTGTCTGACATAACTATGTCTCAGGCCAATATGTCTAGACTTTCCATTATACACTTTACTATAAGCTCTGGAAAGTGTAGACTCACTATCACAATGTATAGATATTGGAGGCATTGGTTTTGGCCAAACTGGAATTTCAATTAATGAATTCCTTATCCATTCTGTCTCTTTACTAGTTGCAGCTAATGCTACAAACTTAGTTGCCATAGTAGAGTCAGCTATACAAGTTTGTTTCTTTGATCCCCAAGAAACATCTCCTCCACCAAGAGTGAAAATCCATCCACTTGTTGAGGAATGATCCTCCCGCTCAGTTATCCAACTGGCATCAGAAAACCCTTCTAATACTGAAGGATATCCACTATAGTATATACCATAGTCCATAGTTCCTTTCAAATATTTTAATATTCTATTGACAGCATGCCAATGCAATAAACTTGGATTACTAGTATATCTATTTAATTTACCGGCATACATTAAACTACCAATTACTCGTGCATATTCCAATTGTGAAATAGCTCTACCATTATTAGGGATCATCTTTAGCTGTGGTTCAAAAGGTGTACTAACAGGTGTGCAATCAAACTGATTAAATTTCTTTAAAATTTTCTCAACATAATGAGATTGAGTGAGAATTATATTTTTATCTTTCCTTATTATTCTCATTCCTAATATGACATCAGCTACACCCATATCTTTCATATCAAATTTAGAAGACAAAAAACTCTTAGTATTATTAATGCTTTCTAAATCAGTACCAAGAATTAGCATGTCATCTACATATAAACAAATGATCACACCTTTACCATTAGCAAATTTACTATAAACACACTTATCAGATTCATGAATTTTAAAACCATAAGAAATAATGACTTTATCAAAATTTTCATGCCATTGTTTAGGTGCTTGTTTTAGGCCATATAAGGACTTAATAAGTTTACATACTTTGTTTTCTTGTCCAGGCATAACAAACCCTTCAGGTTGTTCCATGTAAATTTCTTCTTCTAAGTCACCATTTAAAAAAGCAGTTTTCACATCCATTTGATGAATCTCAAAATTATATATAGATGCTAATGCAATTAAAATTCTAATAGTGGCGGTTCTAGCAACAGGTGCATAGGTATCAAAATAATCAATTCCTACTTTTTGTGTAAAACCTTTAGCAACCAATCTAGCCTTGAATTTATCAATTGTTCCATCTATTTTCATTTTCTTTTTTAAAATCCATCTACACTTAATGGGTTTAGATCCTGGAGGTAAGTCTACTAATTTCCAAGTTTTATTTCCCAAAATTGAATTCATTTCATCATTTATAGCTTCTTTTCAAAATGCTGAATCTACAGACTTAATTGCCTCATTATAAGTTTGTGGGTCTGTTTCAACGCTAAGAGTCAAAGCATATTGATTACAAGATGTATCTCTAGTTCCTTCAATAAGATAGACTACAAAGTCGGGACCAAAGCTTTTTTCTTTCCTAGGTCTTTTACTTTTTCTAATCTCTTCTTGTTCTACTAGTGGAGTTTCAGGTAACTGTGAAGGAGTGCTTACTTCTTTTTCATTATTAATTCTAGGAATAGAATAAAACCTTTGTTCATAAAAAATTGCATCTCTCGATTCAATTATTGTATTTACCTCAACAGAATCATTAGGTTCACTAACCAAAAATCTATAGGCTTTACTATGTTGTGCATAACCTATGAAAATACACTCAACACCTTTGCTTCCTAATTTCTTTCTCTTAGTTTCAGGTAGTCTTACAATAGCTCTACAACCCCAAACTTTAAGATAACCTAAATTAGGTTTTCTATTTTTCCATAATTCGTAAGGAGTTTTCTTATTATCTTTAACAGGTATTCTATTCAGAATATGACATGCAGTTAAAAGTGCTTCTCCCCAAAACCCTTTACTTAAACCAGAATAAGAAAGCATAGCATTAACCATTTCAGTTAGTGTCCTATTTTTTCTTTCTGCTACTCCATTTTGTTGTGGTGTATAAGGTGCAGTAACTTCATGTATAATTCCTATATCTTCACAAAATTGAGGAAGTGATATTCACCACCTCTATCAGATCTAAGACATTTTATTTTAGAATCACATTGATTTTCAACTTCATTTTTATATGTCTTAAATCTATTAAGCACATCATCCTTAGAGTTTAAAAGATATACGTAACAATATTTTGAAAAGTCATCAATAAATGTAGCAAAATATTTACTACCACCTCTAGTAGGCGTTCCATGCAAATCACAAACATCACTATGTACTAATTGCAACAAAGATGTAGTTTTTTCTATTTTAGGAAAAGGCAATCTTGTTATTTTTGTTTGCATGCATATTTTACACTTTTCATTCATATCATTTTCATATTTAGGAATTAAATTTAAATTAACCATGAAATGCATTTTCTTTGTATTAACATGTCCTAAACGACTATGCCATAATGAAAGACTATCAACGATATAAGCAGAAGAATCCTTTTCATTGATATTGAGCTTAAACATGCCCTCATACAAATATCCTTTGCCTACAAAGGTACCATTCTTAGTCAGAATAAATTTGTCTGACTCAAATACAAGCTTAAAGCCAAATTTGTTAAGAAGACTTCCAGAAACTAAATTTTTCCTAACATCAGGAACATGAAAAACATTGGTGAGGCTAAGGATTTTCCCGGAAGTGAATTCGAGATCCACTGTCCCTTTGCCTTTAACCGCAGCTGTAGATGAATTTCCCATATAGAGAACATCTCCTTCCACTGTTTCATAGGCAGAGAACAAGTTCTTGTCCTTACAAACATGCCTTGTGGCACCAGAATCAACCCACGAAGAGTTGTCTTCTCCAAGCATATTAGCCTCGGATATCATAGCAGCAAATTTTTGCTTTGTGTCTGATGTCCCTCCTTTTTCCTTTAGTTTCTTGAACTCACGACAATCCTTCTTGAAGTGACCTGGTTTGTTGCAATGAAAACAATTTCCTTTCTTCTTTTTGTTTGCTTTAGAATTATTTGAAAAATTCTTCCGCTTGTTATTTTTTCCATGATTGCCATATTTTTGCTCATTTCCTTCCTCCACCACATGGACCTTAGAAACAGAATTTTCTTGTTCCTCTTTACCATCTAGAATTCGAGACTCTTGTTCAATTCTTAAATGAGTCTCTAATTCTTCAAGTGAAAGATCCTCCTTTTTGTGTTTGAGTTCTTTCTTATAGTCTTTCCAAGAAGGAGGAAGTTTTTCAATTATGGCAGCAACAATTACATTATCATCCATATTTAATTTTTTCAGTTTGCAATGATTTATGATGCGTTGGATGTCATGAAATTGTTCTAGCACAGGCCTATTATCATGCATTTTAAAGCTTAGAAACTGACCTATAAGGAACTTCTTACTTGTAGCGTCTTCCGTTAGATATTTGGTCTCCAATGTTTCCCATAAAGTTTTTGCAGTCCCAACATTTTGGTACAAGTCGAACAAATTATCAGCAAGTGCATTGAGAATGTGACCACGACACAAGTAATCATCGGTCTCCCATTTTGTGCGTTGCCTAGTCTGTTCCACGGTTTCATCTTCATCTTCATTTGGTTTCGGTTGTGACAAGACATATACAATCTTCAATGTTGTTAGAAGAAAATGAACCTTTTTCTGCCAACGCAGAAAATTACCACCATCAAAACGGTCCAACTTGACAAAGCTTTCTGTTATTTGTCGAAGTGATTTGGAAGAGTCGTCCATTTCCAAAATACTGTATTTAGATTGTTGGATATTATGGATGCAAATACAGAAATGGAACTCTTTATATATCTCAAAAATGTCAACTTCAATACAACAATGTAATTTCTGAATAGTCACTATAAAACTTCAAGGCGTGATGTCACTTTCCTAAATACAGTCCCACACGAAGAATTTCGGTATACAAACGGGAATCAGCAAATCCGTACTCAAGATACAATGAAGCAATTGCACTCTCTGCAACTTGTATATTTGAAGACAGCCCTTGGATGTAGCAGCGAAGAACAGTCAATCAAGTTCTTATTCTGTTTATGTGCACAAAACAGAATAAGAGAATTTGTATCTCCTGAAAATTGTAAGAGAGTAATAGCAGGGTATGGAAATCTGAAACTGGTTTTTGTTATCAATGTAATTCCGTTTTTAGGCAGCCTTTATTTATAGAAAATGAAAGGCTTTGTCTTCAAGAGTCATGACTGTTGAATTAAGTCATTTCCGAACAGGTATGACTGTTAATTACCAACAGTCTTAAGTCCTTTCCGAACAGGTATAATAATACCGAATCGGTTTTGCACGGGTCAACCAAAAAGTGACCGCGCCCGAGCTACCGCGATCCGACCCGGACGAAGTGCAAAGTGCGCCACTAGCGCCTCTACAGCCCACTGCCCCGCACCCGCACGCGCGCGCGCGTGTACGGTGCTTCGCACTGTATTGAGGTCTCTTGAATAGCCTCTTAAATGCTAGATGAATTAACTCTTCATCTTCCATTTGTACTTATTAAGTGTACAAATTCTTAACATTTTTTCAATGTGGGACTCAAAGGTTGCCCACTCCTTTTATAGCTTAATGGTGACACTTAGCTTTGTACATTTTCCAATGTGGGACACTATCCCCTTTTATATTTGGGTTAACTTCCCACCTCTTCCTCACACTTCCAATGTGGGACAAGCTCTTAAGGCTTTTAAACCCAAAAAACTCTTACTCTCTTATTTTAAAAATCTCCAACAGTTGATGATCTCTTCTTGGCATTTTGAGCCACCAAGAAAGAAGGCTGGATTTGTACGAGAAATAGTTGATTTACACACCTATTTTGTTGCTGAAAATGACCAAACACCTTTAGCATACTTGCATTGGATGAATACAGGCTCCATTGATTCATTAAAATTTTCGTAACCTCTGCAAATAGTAGCCGTACGTATGTCTAATTTTTGGATTTCAGCTTCAAAAGGAATAGCTCTGTTCAGAACTTTCTATATAAAATTAAAAATCTTCATTGGACAATCAACATGCCGATTTAGTTTCCATCTCAGGGTATCAGGTCTGACTTGTCTACAAACATTAAAAGATGATTTAAAAGTGAATTCTCCAGTCGTAGATGGGAGCCAAATATCCTTTTCATCATCAATAAAGCCCTTTGCCAGTTCTCTAACTGCAGCTATTCTTTTCATATTAGGACACGCAGTAGTTGTTGTAATTCCACTACAGTATTTATTCCTCATGAATGATGCCCAAAGACCCTTATCATATTTGAATTTCCAGTATAATTGAAGCGGGATGAAGTAACCATGTCTTCAATGCTCCTTATATTTAAGCCCCCTTCTTCATATGGAAAGCATACCTCTGACCACTCGTCCAATTATAAGATTCTTCTTTGTTGAAGCCACCCCAATAGAAATTACTAAAAAAATTATTGATCCTCTTAATAACTACTTTGGGAGTATTTAGCACTGATAGCATAAATAATGGCATGGAGGAAAGGACATGCCTAATAAGGGTAATTCTACCTCCCTGTGAAATAAGGTTCGATGACCAAACATTAAGTTCGTCCCTAATCTTGTTCATTAGCTCTAAAAATTGAATGATCTTTTTTCTACCTTTATGAATCAAGAACCCCAAGTATTTAATAGACAAAGATTTGAAACAAATACCCGAATGATTGCCAATAGCTTTCTTTCTAGCTCGACTAGCTTTTGGATCCACATAGAAGGAGCTCTTTGAGATGTTCAACACTTGCCCTAAAACTGATTAATATTCTTTAAGCATTTTGTAAAGAGCTTTAGTGCTATGTTTGCCACCATTTATAAATACTATGAGATCATCAGAAAATCCCAAATAGGATATCAATTGGATTCTTTGAGGATAAAAAAATGAGGTAACCTTCTTTGACTTGAACATTATGTCAATACTTCTACTTAGGACTTCTGCAGCAATGATAAAACGGGTTGGAGATAGGGATCTCCTTGCGTGAGACCCCTTGAGGAGTTAAAAGAAACCTTTGTTATTTCCATTATTCAAAATAGTATACGAATTGTTGTAGATAAGCCTCCAAACTAAATCAATAAAGCATTCACTAAAGCCAAATCATCTGAGGACTTCACAAAGAAAATGCCAATGCACTCTATCATAAGCCTTTTCCATGTCCAATTTGATTATGACATTGTTTCCATGAACTTTTTTACCTATAGAATGAACCATCTCCTAAGCAAGGAGAATGTTGTCTTGGGTGATTCTACCCTAACAAAGCCACTTTGATTGGGAGAGATAATGTTTGGAAGGATCTCTGATAATCTCTCAAATAAAATTTCAGAAATAATTTTACAAAAGAAAATACAAAGACTTATTAGACTATAGTTGGAACATCAAGAAGGATTTTTAAGCTTAGGAATCTAGACAACAGAGGTTATACGCTAGCTTCTAGGAATTTCTGAACCAACAAAGAAAGGATGTATAGCGAAAGTAAGGTCCTTCTTTATGATATCCCAGAATTTTACATAAAATTCTCCACCAAAATCACCTGGACTAGGAGCATTTGAAGAACATGAGTTTGACATTGGTGCAGTGGAAGATGATCCGATCACCTTCCGTCAAGCCATAGAATGTTCTAAATCTCAAGAGTGGATTGATTCCATGAATGAGGAGATAAAGTCTATGAAGGACAAAGACGTTTGGGATCTTGTCACATTACCTGAAGGTAAAAAAAAACATTGGTTACAAATGGATATTTAAAACCAAGAGGGATTCGAAAGGTGATGTGGAGAGATACAAAGTCGTCTTGTCGCTAAAGGCTTTACACAGAAAAAGGCATCGATTATAAAGAGACTTTATCTCTAGTTTCATCGAAAGACTCTTTTAGGATAATAATGGCACTTGTGGCGCACTATGATCTTGAGCTTCATCAGATGGATGTTAAGACTCCGTTTCTCAATAGTGACATTGATGAAACAATATATATGGTGCAACCAGAAAACTTTGTCTCGGGAGATGCAAAGAAA
This sequence comes from Sambucus nigra, assembly GCA_949130495.1. NCBI lineage: Eukaryota > Viridiplantae > Streptophyta > Magnoliopsida > Dipsacales > Adoxaceae > Sambucus > Sambucus nigra. The sequence continues at coordinate 340,661,005 of OX422207.1, read as the reverse complement.
ACAATTTGCAAATTAAAGAAATCCATTTATGGGCTTAAGCAAGCTTCTCGTCAATGGTATTACAAGTTTCATCAAGTTGTCATCTCGTTTGGTTTTGAGATGAATCTGGTTGATGATTGTATATACCACAAGTTTAGTGGGAGTAAGCATATTTACTTGATTTTATATGTTGATGACATTTTTCTTGCCACCAAAGATATAGGTATGTTGCATGAAACCAAGAGATTTGTTTCAAAGAAATTTGAGACGAAAGATCTTGGTAACGCTTGTTTTGTGTTGGATATACAAATACACCGAGATCGCTCTCGGAGTACACTTAGTTTATCACAAAAGAGCTATATCGAGAAAGTTCTTAAAAGATTTGGTATGCATGATTGTAAACCAGGTGACACCCCTGTAGCTAAAGGAGATAAATTTAGTCTCAGACAATGTCCCAAGAATGATTTTGAGATTCGGGAGATGCAAAAGATTCCTTATGCGTCAGCAGTAGGAAGTCTTATGTATGCTCAAGCATGTACGCGTCCGGATATTGCGTACATTGTTGGCATGTTGGGAAGATACTTAAGTAATCCTGGAAGGATCATTGGATAGCAGCCAAGCGAGTCATGAGGTACTTACAGAGAACAAAAGACAACATGCTCACCTATCGAAAGTCAGAACAGTTAGAGATCATCAGATATTATGACTTCGATTTTGCTGGATGCCAAGATAGCATGAAATCTACTTCAAGTTATATCTACTTACTTACTGGAGGTGTTGTATCGTGGAAGTGTGTTAAGCAATCTATTATAGCTTCTTCCATCATGGCAGCTGAGTTTGTAGCTTGTTATGAGGCGTCCAATCAAGGAATATGGTTGCGAAATTTTGTCACGGGGCTGCGTATTGTGGATGGCATTGAAAGACCACTTATATTATTTTGTGATAATAAATCAGCAGTACTGTATTCCAGCAACAACAAGAGTTCTACGAAGTCAAAGTTTATTGACATTAAGTTCCTAGTTGTAAAAGAAAGAGTTCAGAGTGGACTTATATCTATAGAGCACATTGGAACAAACTCTATGATTGCGGATCCACTGACTAAGGGACTACCACCCAAGGTCTTTCATGAGCACACTGCTCATATGGGTGTAATTTCTTTTCAGGATATGTCAGTTTAGTGGGAGTTTGTATTTTATATGCTTTCATAGACATATTTGATTCAATGGATATTGTATGGTTATTTTTGGCAGTAAAGTATTAAGTTTATATTCACTCTGACTTTATATGGTTTGATCTCACTAAGGTTTAAGGAGGACCAGTTGAAAATAGGCATGTTAAGATCATATTGCATGGAATTTCCATGCTACACATCCACACTTGATCCTTATCATTAGTTGCATTGATATATGTGATCATTGATGGGTTTACTTACGAAATATGTAATGACGATCGCTTTGATTCTATATTGGTGCAATTAATGGACAAGATTGTTAAGATACATAATGTTTTGATAGCTAAAACTCATGAGCTCATAAAGTATAATTCAAATTTATAAAGTTACATATATATATATATATATATATATATATATATATATATATATATATATATATATATATATATATAGCCCAAGTGGGAGATTGTTAGAGTAAAATTTAATATATGAGCTTATATATAAAATAAATATGAATTATAGGCTATAAAATAAAATTAGGCCAATTAAAGTGATTAATTTATGTTTTGGGGCCTTACTAATGTATTATTAAAGTGTGGATTTTATTGTGTAGAGACAAGCGTAATTTATATTTTATGATGGGTTAAAATAGAAATATACAAAATATGAAAAGACACGATTGTGTTATAAATAGGGGTCATGGTCCCCAGATCACACAACATCAATCTTCTGATTCCCATTGTCAGAGAGAAATTTGGAGAGGAAATAAAAGTATTGATCTGGAAGAGCATAAGACATCAGACTCAGATATTTTAACTTTCTATCATGGATTCAGGTACGCTTCTGCAAAATCAATATTTATATTTCTTGATAATTCAATATGAATGTTCCTGTTTGTGATAGTTTTCACAAAGTAGAAATTAATCCATCATGAACCACATATTGAGGAATTTTAAGGGATTTGGGCAATCATTTAACAGAAAAAAATAATGGACTATGGTCAGAATAGTTCCTATGATGGTGAGAAATATTAGAGGAGGGGAAATCTAGTAACCATTACTGAGTAACTAGGCCTCTGTCAAGTCTACTGTATATGGTTCCATTCACTCCGTTGTTAGTCCAGGTAAGAGCCTGAATATCCCAAGTCTAAGAGAGAACACCCTGCTATCATATCATTAAAGTCTTAAATGTCATGGAAGTTCAGTTGAACTCCACCAGTTTTTTCTTCCTCATTAGAGACCACATTAAAGTTATTAATAATCAACTAATGCTTCTGAGTTGAGTTGCTAGTGAGTTCTTCTAAACTAGACCAGAGATTCCTTCTATCTATAATGGAACATTTGGTATACACAATCACCACAAGCATAGTCTTATCCAAGATTTGCAAATCAATTTGAAGACACAGCAGTTGATCTTCATTTTAATTACACTCACTTGGACATCGTTGTTTTATAAAAACCAAATCTTATTAGAGCAATTATAGGTACTATTGGAAAATTTCCAAATTTCCAATTTATTTGCGAACTTTTTAAAATATAACCTTAATAGTGGTCCAGTGCCAAATTTATTTTTTGAGTGAGACTAGCCTATAGTTATGGCAGAACATTTACTTTATTCCTATAAGTATGTATTTTAATAAGCAGAATTGAAACCAATGTCTTTGGTGGATTAAGTTTCGAGGAATAATAATATCTAGTCTTAACTTATTCTCACAAAATATGGAAACTCTTGTTTTCTCTTTGTAAAGGAAGATTATTTAGTTAATGGAGATAATACCACGTTCAGTAAACAAGTTCCTTGTCAGTGGTCACTCTCTTGCAATACAATTCTTAACTATTAATACATGAGGGATGATGAAAACATTATTATAAAATTGGATTTATAAAGATGTCCAGATTTTTCTGGACAGAATTTTGAGCAACTTTGAGCTCAAATTTAGGTGGGACCCACACTACTATAATTGTGGAAAAATATACGAACGCGCAAGGAGATTAACGTAGTATATTCACATGTACAATTTCATTAAGTTATGAATGATAAATATGTCCCTAAAGTGACTCACAAAGCAATGGAAGTTAATGTATTGCGTATGTTTAAACTCTTGTCCCACATTGGAAGAGTAGTGAAAAAATGATGAGTTAATAAAACCCAAATGATGGACTAAGGCTTGGATGCCTTGGGGTATCTCAACTCTTTAAAGGGGAGATGACCTAAGCTATGCACGGCTTGACTTTCGGTCAAAGGTTCATGCCCGCGCGTCCGGTCGACTAGGCTCGGTTCGGTCTTAGGCTTCAGCTTATAAAAATGCCAACAGTTAATTTCGTTTAAATATTATTGTTACTTTGCTATAAATATCGATGATTCCTTCCATACCAAAAGTGATATAAAAGCCACAGAATTTGAGTTCGTTGTAAATAATTATTGTTGTGCTATATAATCAATTGGAAAATCCGTTCTATCTTGGGAGACAATATTCATCAACCTCGGAGCACATTGGAGGGAATAAATTGTCTTAAGGACACTGTGAAATTTACAGGGCTTGGATTATCTTTCTATTTCTATTATTGTTTCTGCAAATTCAAGTAAGTTTTTATTTTCTGTAATTTTGTTTTATTTCTATAATTAGATTATAATTCGTAATTCTGTACTTTTGTGTTTATTAAACAGTAGACATAACAATCTTAAGACAACTGTTTTATAGTGTACACAATTTTTTTTATTATTAAAAAAATTTATTTGTTGTAATTAAAATCTATTTTGACAGAAAAAATGAATTAAATTATTGCTTTATTGCAGAAATTAGTAAAATAGTTTTGGTACAGAAATTAATTTCTATACTGTTTTTATATTCTGTTTTAAAAAATAAAATTTTATTTGTATATTCTTGTTAAAATCTGTTTATGTAAAAAATTTAATCTTAAAATTATAATTTCGTTTTGTACGAAATTCCTTTTATTATTAAAAATCAGTGTGACACAGATTTTATTATGTATAAACTTTTGTTTATATTATAGTTTAATTATGAATTTTATTTGAAATTCTTTTGAAATTCATTTATTGTGAATTATATTTGGAGGAAATTGGTGCACAGTATTTTGTATTCTGTTTTGATTAATTCATTATATATGAATTTTAATCATTGATAAAAATTATGTTTTTGTAACAGAAATGGAACCGCAAAGTACGAACACTACTCCTACTAAACTTATTGTCACCAACACAAATGTGACTGCTCCCGTATCTATGCCACACGGGGAGAAATCGAAAAAGTTCATTGGGGCTGACTTCAAACGTTGGCAAGGACAAATGTACTTCTACCTCACTGCGTGCCAACTGGGTAGGTTTGTATATGAAGATTGCCCCTCTATTCAAGAGGGAGATGACGCTGAAAAGGTTGCTGCTATTGAAGCTTGGAAGCACTCGGACTACCTATGCTGGAATTATATTTTGGCTTACTTGGATAAGACACTCTATCATATCTACTGCACTATCAAGAGATCCAAAGAATTGTGGAATTCTTTGGAAAAAAGTACAAAACTGAAGATGCTGGGATGAAGAAATTTATCGTCGGGCATTTTCTGGACTTCAAAATGATTGATTCTAAATCAGTTATCTCGCAAGTGCAAGAACTCCAAGTGATCCTCCACGACATTCATGCTGAAGGAATGTCAATTAGTGAAACTTTTGAAGTTTCTGCAATTGTTGAAAAATGCCACCATCTTGGACTTTATTCAAATATTATCTCATGCACAAGCGAAAGGAGATGAGTGTGGAGGAGTTGGTGGTCAGGCTGAGAATCGAAGAAGATAACCGTGAGTCTCAAGAGAAAAGTGGGAAGAATCCAATGGAAATGAAGGTCCATGTTGTTGAAGGTCCTAAGAAGAAAAAAAGAAAGTATGATGGGGAAGGCACTTCCAAACAGAACAAGAAGAAGTTCAAAGGGAAATGCTACAACTGTGGTAAACTTGGACACCGCTCAAGCGAGTGTCGTAAGCCGAAGAAGCAAAATCGAAACAATCCTCAAGCAAACGTAATTGGAGGTGAGGATATCGCCAATGACTTGGCGGATATGAATCTTTCTGCCATGGTCTTTGAATGTAACTTGGTTGGAAATACCAAAGAATGGTGGGTGGACACTGGAGCCACACAACACATTTGTGCAAACAAATGGATATTCACCACCTATAAGCCTTTGGAAAATTAGGAGAACCTTTTTATGGGAAATTCTTCCACTTCTAAGGTGGTGGTACAAGGAAAGATTGCTATAAAAATGACTTCTGAAAAGGAACTTACTCTCAACAATGTTCTTCACGTGTCTCATATCCGAAAGAATTTGATTTCTGGATCTCTCTTGACTAAAAATGGTTTCAATCTTGTGTTTGTGTCTGATCGCTTTGTGTTGTCTAAGAATGACATGTATGTAGGAAAGGGCTACCTAAATGAGGGGCTCTTTAAAGTCAATGTTCTTACTATGACCCCCAAAACATCTGTTTCAATGAATGAAATTGCTAGTTCTTCTTGCTTGATTGAGTCATCTAATATTTGACATGCTAGCTTAGGACATACTAATTTTAATACACTGCGTAGATTAATTAACTTGGAATTTTTGCCAAAATTTAATATTGATAAAAATCATAAATGTGAAATTTGTGTGGTATCTAAATTAGCTAGATTACCTTTCCATTCTATTGAAAGGATAACTGAATCTTTAGATTTAATTCACACCGATATTTATGATTTAAAATTTTTTCAAACTAGAGGTGAAAAAAAGTATTTTATTACTTTTATTGACGATTGCATAAAATATTGCTATGTATATTTGTTACATAGTAAAGATGAGGCTATAAATTCATTTAAATAATATAATAATAAAGTTGATAATCAATTAAGCAAAACGATAAAGGCTATTATGAGTGATAGAGAAGGTGAATATGAATATCCATTTGAGGAATTTTGTTATGAAAATGGGATTATTCATCAAACAACCGATCCTTATTCTCCTCAATCGAATGGTGTTGCTGAACACAAAAATCGCACTTTGAAAGAGATGATGAACTCAATGTTATTAAGTTCAAGAGCTCCACAAAATTTGTGGGGGGAAACCTTACTTTATGCTAATTACATTCTCAATAAAGTACCTCACAAGAAGACTCACAAGACACCTTATGAATTATGGAAAGGTCGAAGACCTTCCTATAAATATTTACGAGTGTGGGAGTGCTTAGCCAAAGTGATGGTTCCTAAACCTAAAAATGTAAGAACAGGGCCAAAAATCGTGGATTGTGTATTCATCGGTTATGCTACTAATAGCAGTGCATATCGATTTTTAGTTTGTAAATATGAGATTTCGGATAGTCATGTGAATACGGTTATTGAATTGAGAGACGCTTCATTTTTTTGAAAATGAATTCCCGTATAACATTATCCGAGAATATGGTCCTTCTAAAAGGATAAATCAAGATACTACAAGTGGTACTCATCAACATATTGAACCAATAGAGGATGAACCAAGACGTAGTAAAAGAGAAAAAATCTCGACTTCTTTCGGTCCGGATTTTCTAACATATTTGCTAGAAAATGAACCTCAAACGTATAAAAAAGCTATATCCTTACCCGATGCTTCCAATTGGAAAGAAGCAATTAATAGTGAAATTGAATCCATATTACAAAATCATACATGGGAACTAGTGGATCTTCCACCAGGTTCAAAACCGTTAGGTTATAAATGGATCTTCAAAAAGAAGTTGAAGGCCGATGGATCAATTGATAAATATAAAGCTAAACTTGTAGCTAAAGGCTATAGTCAAAAGGAAGGGTTGGATTACTTCGACACATATTCACCGGTAACAAGAATAACGTCCATTCGGATGTTAATAGCAATAGATGCTATTAATGAACTTGAAATACATCAAATGGATGTAAAAATTGCATTCTTAAATGGTGAACTAGACGAGGATGTTATTCTTGTTATCAAATGGTTTCAAAATTAATGAATGCGATAAATGTGTTTACTTTAAATACATTCAAAATGGATATGTCATTGTATGCCTCTATATTGATGATATGCTTATCATAGGTAGTAACTTGGAAATTGTCAAAACTACAAAACAAATGTTGAGTAGTAGATTTGACATGAATGATTTGGGAATCACCGATGTTATATTAGGAATTAAAATTTCTAGAACATCGGATGGACTTATATTATCTCAATCTCATTACATAGAGAAAGTACTTGAAAAATTCAAGAAGTATGATATTAGTCCTACCAAGACACCTGTAGATGTAAATTTACATCTAGCAAGAAATAATAGTGAAAGCATATCTCAACTAGAATATTCTCGTATTATCGGTAGTTTAATGTATATCCTGAACTATACGCGACCGGACATAGCATACTCAATAAGTAAGCTAAGTCAATTTACGAGTAATCCAGGAAGAGATCACTGGAAAGAAATATTGAGAGTTTTAGTTTATTTAAAATATACTCAAAACTATAGACTGCACTACTCAAAATATCCAACTGTTCTTAAAGGACATTGCGATACAAATCTGATATCTGATACAAAAGACTCTAAGTCTACGAGTGGGTTTGTGTTTACCCTTAGAGGTGCAGCCGTATATTGGAAATCCTCAAAACAAACGCGCATTGCTAGATCGATAATGGAATCTGAATTCATTGAAGTAGACAAAGATGGAGAAGAAGATGAATGGCTTCGAAATTTCTTAGAGGATGTTCCAAATTGGTCTAAACATGTGCCCGCAATTTGTATACATTGCGATAGTCAATCAATAATTGGAAGGGCACAAAATCACATGTATAACGGAAAGTCACGACATATTCGTCGTCGACACAATACCGTTAGATAACTTCTCTCAAATGGAATTATCTCAATTGACTATGTAAAGTCAGAAGATAATATATCAGATCCACTAACGAAAGGTTTAAACCGAGAGCAAGTTGAAAGATCATCGAGAGGAATGGGTCTAAAGCCTATAAATAAATAAGAATCAATATAGTGGAAACCCAACCTAGCTGACTGGAGATCACAAGATCTAGGTTCAATGGGCAAATCGAAATACGTTGTATTCAGTAAGAATTGGAGGATATTCAATCCTATCAATTCCAAAGATGAGACAGTGCACATGTGCCGCGAAATTAGGATAAGTTATACTTTTAATGACATCTATATCTTAGTACGTATAAGCGGGGTCTTACATGATACTCTTTATGGAATTCACATGCGTGAGTAAGAAGGGGGCCACTTCTATAAGAATAATGAAAGGCATATTCTCTAAAATACTCACGGAACCAAGTGGTGTTCATGGCGAAAATGAACACAAACGTAAGAACCAGTTGTGTTGAAGAATTGTTGTATGAATACTATTGTCTAGGTTTATAAAAATGGTTGACGGTTCAAGGACATGAAGTCTACTGATTAACCAAGTAAATCCGATAATATATCACTAAGAAAAGTTCAAGGTTACTAGGCTACTGCTCCCGACGCAATAAATCTTCAGTTTTACTTAACATGTGTCTGCATCTGCATTAACATCTGTTATGTTTTATTTATAGCGATGTATCATTCATGTGGGGGATTGTTGGAAAATTGGACTTATAAAGCTGTCCAGATTTTTCTGGACATAATTTTGAGCAACTTTGAGCTCAAATTTAGGTGGGACCCACACTACGATAGTTGTGGGAAAATATATGAACGCGTTCTCCTCCGTAAGGAGATTAACGTAGTATATTCACATGTCCAATTTCATTAAGTTATGAATGATAAGTATGTCCCCAAAGTGACTCACAAAGCAATGAAAGTTAATGTATTGGGTATGTTTAAACTCTTGTCCCACACTGGAAGAGTAGTGAGAAAATGATGAGTTAATAAAACCCAAATGATGGATTAAGGCTTGGATGCCTTGGGGTATCCCAACTCTTTGAAGGAAAAATGACCTAAGTTATGCACGAGTTGACTTTTGGTCAAAGGTCCACGCACGCGCGCGCGCGTCCGTCCGTTCGACTCGGCTCGGCTCGATTCGATTCAGGATCGGGCTCGGGCTCGGGCTCGAGCTTGGGCTTATAAAAATCTCCTATATTTTTTGGCCTAATTAATTTAACTTTTTGGGCTTTAATTATTAATTAATTACGAAATCAATTAATTAATTAATAAACTGTTGGCAGTTATTACCAACAGTCAACAGTTAATTTCGTTTAACTGTTTTTGTCAGGTATTATTACTTTGCTATAAATACAGATGAGTCCCTCCATTTTTAAACAATGAAAATTTCCCTCCTCCAATTCCTTCCATACCAAAAGTGCTGTCATTCATATCTGTTTCAGAAAATTCTTTTTTCTGCATAACATCTGTTGCATTGTTGTTGAGTAAAAGCCACAGAATTTGAGTTCGTTGTAATTAATTATTGTTGTGCTACATAATTAATTAGGAAATCCGTTCTATCTTGGGAGACAATATTCATCAACCTCGAAGCACATTGGAGGGAATAAATTGTCTTAAGGACACTGTGAAATTCACAGGGCTCGGATTATCTTTCTATTTCTATTATTGTTTATGCAAATTCAAGTAAGTTTTTATTTTCTGTAATTTCATTTTATTTCTGTAAAAATTCGTAATTCTGTACTTTTGTGTTTATGAAACAGTATACATAACAAAAATGAAAAGGGAAATAATTCTTATAAGTTTGTGAAAACTTATATGTAGATTAGTTCTACATAACAGCATATATAGTTGATAGAAAAACGTAAAGCTAAAGTCATAAAGAGGTACAAATGATGTTTTCATTCTTCACTTTAAATGGCAGAGAAAGATCTTTCTAATTCTTGCATTTATTCTAATTTTTTATGATTTTGTATTGATTAATTACATTCCAACAATTTTGTGTTTTATTTTTTTTTACCCATTTTAGATCATCTACAATGCTAATGCGGAGGGGGAGAATATGAGGTACCACGTAGGATTTATAGACTATGAATTAAAAAAAAACATCTCCAATGCAACCCTCTAGAATGAATGTGGAGTTGGTGTGGCACTATTCAATATTCACAATGTAAAGTAGACCTTCTATATGTAGAGGCTCTCTTTCCCCATTGTGAAGAGAAAAACTAACCAATCAAAATATTTCTCTCTCCAGATTTTACAAAACAAATCAATTATGTATCACTAATGTTTACTTTTAGACATTTGTATTGGTGATGGTTTTTTATTTATAATATCTACATATAAATTTTTATGTCACATAAGATACACATTGTCTAATTTTCATAGCTACATAGAAACTAATCTACATTTTCATTGGAGGTGCCCTCATATGGAATATTATTTGACTTAAAATAATTTCTTTTTTTAGTGATATGTATGCTTGGAAGTAGAAGAAGTTCAGTTCGACTTTAACAAATTTATTCATTACGTCCGATTACAATAAAAAACAATGCACTTTGGATGGGAAAAGATTAACATTGTCTTGTGGTATGGGTCCCGTCAGGGCACAAATAACACTATTTTTTGTGGGGATTTTGTGGAGTTACTTTGAACTCATAGCACAACTCTTTTTTTATAGAATAATGATACGTGTACAAAAATCTCTACAAAAATCTCCACAAAATCTGACGTAGATTGCCCTAATTCTCTCACCTACCTATTAAACATTGTCTTGTGGAATGGGGTCTCGCCAGAATACCAATAACACTATTTTTTATGAAAATTTTGTGGGATTACTTTGTATCCATAGAATAACTCTTTTTTATACGATTCTACTCGTGTCTTGAAATGGGGGTTGTACAACAAATTTCGGAGAATGTACCCTCTAATGATTAGGACGATTAAGAGTTGAGGATGGGCATTTAAAAGTCCCATTAGGGTCCATAATTTTTGGGATTTGCAACATTTGCCCCCATCAAATTAAAAATATCCTATCAATTTGATATTATGTTTTATCTTATTATTTGGTTGATTAGCATAGATAGAATTTTCTTCTTCCAATTTTCCAGTTGGATATCCATTAATTCTTGTGTATTTAGTTCAAAATTTATGTGATGATTATACCTAAAGTTGCAGGGTGTGATGTTATAATTGTCATTAACAGTCTATTGTACTATAATATTTAATATTATATGTTTAGATTTTTATTTAACATGTGATATTTTTTTAGATTAATCATAAAACTTGTTCAAATCTCGTGTGCCCTGTTATCTAGTAAACATAACAAATGTTGCCAAAGGCCAAATAACTTTTCTTAAACATAATTTATTCTCTCTTTTCTTCATTTGTTTTCTTATGCAGTACTGTGGGAGTTTCCATACATAATCTCTGGCTTCATGTTCACCTTTTCATTGACTTTGTTGCTAATCCTTAATATAACTACTTGTCAACCCACACGATATGCGGGTGGGAGTAATTAAATATGATATATTTTATATAATTAAGCATTTTATATATTTCAATGATAATATATAATAAATATAAAATATTACAAAATATGGTATGACCTTTTTCAAGATATATGCTTTTGGAACAATATTACAAAAAAATAACATTTAAAAATAAGCACTGTTCACTTCAGAGGTCAAGTCAATCATCCAAGTAAAGTAACAAAATTTGTAAACACAAACACACACACCATTCGGCTGAAAATAAGTACACACATTAAACAATAATTATAGTCTAAATGAGATAATAACATACATGTACCATGGCCTGGCACAGAGGTGGTTAAGATCCTGAATTATTAGAGATAATTTAGTGCCTAGCAAACACCTTTAATCTTCAACATGTTGTTGTTCACATTCACATATATTTAAGTGCCTAAGGATAGCATAATACTCTTTACTAAGTTTTAATCCCGCGCGATGTGCGAACGCTTTATAAGAATTGTTTTCCATTTATGTTGTCAGAAAATTTGTACATTATTTAGGGGAATATAATATGAAATTATCTTGTTGAGTACATACATATCCTATTAAACAATCATGGAAAAAGGTAACACAGTGTGTCCAAGTTACCAAAAACATATAATATTAAAATATCATATACTTGGCGTTTATTTTATTTTATTTTTTATTGAAAAAAATAGATATTTCAACCTAATATCAAAGGTACATCTTTCGGATTTTTATACCACATATAGACATTAGATATGTACTTTGCATGATCAGCTAGATTATGGGTCAGGGCATTCTCCTCCTGTTCAACAATTGAAAAAACAAACCTGGAGAGTCTTGAGTATAGACTTCGAAAATGATTCCCCCATGTCTGAAAGGTCCTCTTCCGCTGCTATTATAACATGAATTACTCGGGCGAAATTACTCGGTTGCATTTTCCCTAAAAAAACTGAATAGTATCAACGGTTTATAGCAAACTTAATAGTCGTTCTCGCGGCAATAGCCTCGGTATGTGCCGCTTCGAATGGAACTTTAAATTTTTGCGCTAGACCTTCCACCGCCCCTATGCTGATACTATTCTGATCTTTAAAAATGACCCCATCGAAATTTACTTTGATAGGGTGCTTAGATTGCATTTATAATGTTTGGTTAGAGTCTCATTTGAAACAATATTTTTTAATTTATTTTTAAAATCGAGAATCGATCGGAATTAACAAAAAAAAAACATTTGTTCGATTCTAGGCAGGCATGATCGATTGTTATTATAGTTCCAAAAATGTGAAAGTGATTAATTCAAACGTGTGCACCGTATGATTACCCATAAATTTAAGGTAAATGTGAGCACTCATTACAATTGGACAAAATGGGGAAAAAAGGGATAAACCACTTGATGAAGAACGTGTGGGAAATTATCTCCCAAGTTGATCTTTCCTCCCCCGGATCTCTATTCCTTCCAACTCCAAATCAATTATCTCTATGTGAATGCCTGGTAGACAATATAGCATTTCTCGTTTGGCAAATTGAAACTTCATATAGTATATAATCATCAGACATCCCTAAGTCACACAATCCTTCTTATCAAGTGCGGTTACAGATAGTTGAAGGCATGTTTCGTGCTCAACTTCAGATCCTCGTTCTTATCTACTTCCTCCGTCACTCTACCCTTACAAATGCAGGTAGTATTGTCACTTCCGATTCTCCTGTTCATAACTACGTTCACTTGGATGAGAATAAACTATGTGTTGGTTAAAGAAACCTGTCCAAAAATTTACTTGATAGCATCGGTATGTGCCACTTCTTTTTCGTCCAGTGCCAGATTTCAACGTCATCGAAGCATACAATCCATAATGGAATTTTCATAAGGAAGTTTTGAAAAAATGTCTTCATAATAGTTAAAATTTATAAAAACAGGACACTTCATATAATTTTATGAATTTAGTCATTTTACTAACAACATCATGAAAAATAGTGCGATTGACACGGACCAAAATAATAAAGGCAATTGCACCATAGGTGTAGATTTATAAATACTATTGTATCACAAGGACTAAGTTTATAAACTTGAAAAGTATTATCCTAAAAATCCAAATATAAGAAAGAAAATGACCTTTACCTTAATTATCTATTTTCATAATCTTACCCACAACAAAGGATGATTTATATACTCTGGAAGAGAAAGGTATACAGGTGTGGAGACAAAGGGGGCGGGAGATTAAGAGAAGATTGAGCAGAATCGTCCAAATGGTATTAAAACTCATAGAGCAATAGCACTATGTATTAATGCTCAAGGCGGAGTAGCAGTACACGTGTCAATCTTATAAGAGGAGAGACAAAATTCATGTTTAGATATTGGATAGCGCACTAGTACTAAGGATCCAGGCTCGACTGGGTTTGCTCCCCAGTTCGAGTCTCGGCAGCTGCAAACAATCTGGAGGCCAGCGGCTGGCCACTGATCCGCGAGTGGGGATTAGTCGAGGTGCGCGCAAGCTGGCCCGGACACCTCATGGTACCTCTAAAAAATGGGGGAATTTACCAAAAAAAAAGATATTGGATAACAGATTTATCAAAATTCATAAATTGAGTGGACAAAAAAAAATAGTGCTATTATTTTAAATCTGACGCTACTATTGGAAATCATAATCCAAATTCACCTCAATATCAAAATTAGAAAACGACTTTATAACTACACAACTTCTTAACCAAATCGAAATGATGCTAGAAAACGGAAGTGCTGACAATATAAAAAACCATCATTAAATCAAACATATTATAAATGCCACAAAAATATGCCATGAAAAAAATGGAACAATGTACCAAGCCTCGATGATACATACCTCCTCTTCGACATTTAATCGACCAATTAACACGGTAACAACCTAACTGACATTATACAAAGTTATTTTAATATAGAACTTGTGTACTTCGATAATTAGTATATTTAGACTTTCATACATTTAAAAATATACTTCTTTTATGGCCGAATGTGTATTTCATAATAGTTCCTAAAAAAAATAGATTAATACACTTAAATGGAATCATCTTTACATTTGGCTATGAAGTCGTTTCTTATAGTACTTATTAAAATCAATGTGGTAAGCAAATAAAAATCAACCATTGTGGTTTTCTTTCATATGATCATTTGTACTAAAAATTAAAGCATGTCTATGTTTATCTCTAGCATATAAGTAAATTATAAATATCTCTATACTTCTATGAAATGCTATACAAATAATCAATAGTTCTAATCATATGAGCTATTCACGTGACACTACATAATTTTCTTTCTCTCTCCTCTTACTTCTTCTGTCAGAATCTGAAGAGATCTCTCCTTATTCTTAATTCAATACCCTTTTCTATTCCTCTATTCCAAAAACTAAAACCTCTAAACCATATATTAAATTGAAATCTCTATAGCTGAGCTAACATTGAAAATCTAATGAAAGAGATTTGATATCCCTGTTGTTACGGAACAGCTTTTGTGAAATAACTAAGAGTAAAGCTAGGGAGACCCACAAAAAAACCCATTTGATAAACTCAGTGAATAAGACAAAAATGGGTACAAGTTTTTAATGCACATTTTGATTCTCTGGCGGGACCCACAATAATAAGATATAAGCTTTTCATGCAGTGGGTTTACGAAATGGGTTTTTTTGGTGGATCTCCCTAGATTTATTCTTTTATAAGTTAGTTATTTGTAAATGAGTTTATTTGGTACTTTGTGTAGCACTATATTCTTTTGTACTGTAATATTATCATCATGACTTCAACTAATCTTCAAGATAGTATCGTATTATTATCGTGTTTGACTCGCTGTTTAATTTTTTCATAGTGCGTTTATAGTTAGAATGTTTACGGTACTAATTGTTGGCCAATATTTTGTGGTTACATATTAATTGATTGAAATATGCCTCTAATGGACCTTCTTTGAGCCAAGGGCAATTTTTCATGGGCACATTTTAATGGACCATTGGTTTTGACTATTTGGATCAGGTTCACTCGATGTTTATAGTTGATGCGGGGTTTTGTTGATGACTGTAAATTGGGTCACTAATTTTTGTTCATTTTGTAATGAATCGTTTCTTTGTTGATGTCATGGTTTAGAATGCAAATTATGTCATATTATATTGTTTTTTTTTTATCAAAAGTGCCTTTAAAATAATTTGTAGACATATTTTGCGTGCAGGGCTTGAGGTGTTTATTCAGACATCTAAATCAGCGTGAAAAAAGTGGGCAGCAAGGTGGGGACAAACCATGTCAGATAACAAATGTACACACTTTATGTTTTGCTTAAAGTGGATAAGATAAAAATGGGTACAAGTTTTTAATGTATATTTTGATATTTTGACGGGACCCACAATAATAAAATATAAGCGTTTCATCAGTTGATTTACAAAATGAGTTTTTTTTGTGAGTCTCCTTAGATTTATTCTATTTAAAAGGGTACTCACTGACAGTAGATTATTGTTCAATAATAATAAATCATTAGCCACCACTTCAAACAAATTTGTGACTGAAATGGAACTTTTGGTTCCAACATTGGTGGAGGACCTGGCGCACCCCCTGTCATAGAGCCATTACAAAATCAAAACTATTGAAAAACTCAGCCAATTGACAAAAAAAAAAAAAAAAAGAGTACCATTAAATAAAGTCGCACGTTTACCATCCCACAAATGTGGACGAGGTCATACCAATTCACAAACGTGCATGAAGATTACTTTGCATGAAGATTACTCTTATTGAATAAATCTAGGGAGACCCATAAAAAAAATTTATTTCGTAAATTCACTGTATGAAAAGCTTATACTTTATTATTGTGGGCCCGCCAGAGCATTAAAATGTGCATTAAAAACTTGTACCCATTTTTATCTTATTCATTGAATTTATCAAATGAATTTTTTTGTAAGTCTCCCTAGCTTTACTCTTTTAAATATTCTTACTTTTCTCTTGTATGGCTAAAAAGATTGTCATTTTTTTTTTTCCATGTCTGTTATTATGATCACTAAGATGCTTTAGCTTTGAATTTTTTTGTTGGTACGATCTAGTATTATTATGTCTCTAATACTTCAATGGAGATTTTCTTTGGCGTGTCTATATCTATATGCATCAATGACTAATTGTTGTAATAGTAAGGGAGAGTGACATGTTGAATAATTTTTACAACAGTTTCTGATATGTAAAGAATAGTGTCCATATTTTTTAAATCTTTTTATAAAACATGTATGGGTATTGTTAATCACATTTTAAAAGTTCTTAAAACACTCAAAAATACTTTTTAAAAGACAAAGTTGCCATTTGCTCTAAAGATCAAACAAATACTTTTTTATTTGTTATTTTTTTTTCAATGAAGAACAGTATTTTAATCTATTTTTGTAAACATTTTTTCTTTTTTTTTTAAAATTAAAAAATAACTGTTTTTTATAAAAACTGTTAAAAAAACTGTTATGATAGTTTTAAAAACCTTTATTTTATTTAAAAAACTGTCATGATAGTTTTAAAAAAGTTTTTTTTAAGATAGATTTGAAAACTGTTTTTTTTTTCAAAAAAAAAAGTTTTTACGTAAAACTAGGGAAAAAATAACAAATTGAAAATTGTTTTTTATATTGAAAATTGTTTTTTATATTTTCTATGTAACACGATCACCACCCAAATAAAACACGACGTGACATGAAGACGTATTGTTTTTCATACCGGTGGCGAGGACCATTATTTATTATTTTAAAAATAATATTTTTACTACTTAAAAAAAAAGTATGCGCCAGTGGTCTGCACAGGCGGTCCAACCATCTATACATACTGTTGGCGCGGACCATTTTTTTTAATATGTTGGTATGCGCCGGAAGTATATGTATGCGGTATTATAAAACATTTTAAATAAAATGTACAAAATAAAAACAATTTTAAACAATTTTTAAGTGCAAAAAGATTTTATAAAAAAAAATTAAGATTCTAATAGTTACTGTTTTGGAACTATCGATTATTTAATTTTTTTAAATAATTTTTGTAACTATTAGAATTTTTGTAACAATTTTCTTAAAACACTCCCATGCTTGAATTTTATTTGAAACAATTTTTTTAAAAATAAAATCTTTAAGCACTTAAAAAATTGCATCAAACTATTTTTTTTCACATTTTATATAAAATGTTTTATAATATCGCCTATATATACCGTTGGCGTGTAACAACATATTAGAAGAAATGGTTCGCACCAGAATTATGTATAGGTGGTTGAACCGCCTATACATATCGCTGACGCAAACAATTTTTTAATGTAGTAAAAAGATTATTTTTTAAACAATAAATAATGACCCTCGCCACCGGTATGAAAAAAAAAATCCAACTTTCGTGCCACTTCGCATTTTATTTGGATCGTGATCATGTTACTTAAAAAATTAAAAAAATAGTTTTCAATATAAAAAACATTTTTTTTTTGTTAATTTTTCCCCCAATTTTATGTAAAAAACATTTTTATATAAAAAAAAACAGTGTTTAAATCTATCTTAATTTTTTTTTTTTAAAACTATCATAAAAAAATTTTAAATAAAAAATACGGTTTTTAAAACTATCATAACAGTTTGTTTAACAGTTTTTATATTAAACAGTTATTATTTAATTTTAAAAAATAAAAAAATGTTTTAAAAACAGTTTAAAATACTATTTTTTATTAAAGAAAAATAAAAAATAAAAAAATATTTGTTTGATCTTTAGAGGAGCAAAGGGCAAATTTGTCTTTTAAAAAGTATTTGGAGTGTTTTAAGAATTTTTGGAGTTTGATTAGCTATACCCAACATATATTTGTAAAACAGAAATTGTGTCCATCTTTTTGTTTAAAATAAAAATAATGTCCCGTTTTTTTTAAATAATGAAAATAATTTTTTTATAACTTTTTTACAAAAAAAAAAAAAATTGTAACATTTTTTTTGTAACATGCTTTGTATAATAGTTATAAAAGTTATCAAAAGTTATCAAATAATACTACACAATTTTTTTGGAAAAAATTTACATTTTGAGGGGCAAATGGATAATTTTACATTTCTCAAGAGGTGTCAATCATTTCCAACAAATAATTCTTACGGGTACAGTTCGAAATGACACCCAACGGATAATAGAAGAAATAATGGCACCCAATCAAGAATAAAGACAAACAAACGTACCCTAAAATTCATATAACCCTTATAATTTTGTATCATCTTTTGGCAAAAAATGTTGATATAAGATGTTATATTAAGTACTGTATAATATCTGAACAAATCAGGATTTGAAATTAACTTATAACCATAAAATATAAAGGTGAGTTTTTTTTAAATAAAGTTATAGTGACCTGTATAGTGCCATGGATTTTTTCATTAAATTGATGGTATAATTGTAATAATAATAGATTGACAAGTTGTATAAGTTTCATTGTGTGATCAATTTTAGTGACCCAATATATTCTAATTTATAAAGTCTATGGTTGGATGGTAAATAAAAAAATAAAAAAGAAGTTGTAGAGGCCTTCTTATTTAAGTAGCGTAGATGGGTTAAGAGACTTGAGTATCTATATTATACCTCTAATGCGATGGTATTAGAGGTGTTAATGCTCCATTCTTGCCATTAATGCTATGATTCACTTCGCGTATAATAATGATTATGGAAGTGCCTATTTATAATTTTGAGCAGGGACGATTAGAATGAAGTGAACACTTCTGTGCTTTTTAAGATTTTATGAAATGTTGTTATCAGTGTTAATTTTTTGAAGATTAAATTGTTGATTTATTGTTATTGATGTGAAAAGCTTAACCAAATTTCTTTAATGATATTTATATTTTTTTATGGAACTCTCTACTCTTTGTTCTTCTATTTACTCTCATGACTCTTTATCTTCCTCATCTCTCAAACCATGTTTCATTATTTTGTGCTTTGTTTCCCATTCTTACAAGCAACCTTTCAAGACATCCACAATCCACCTCTCTCTCTCTCTCTTTCTCTATATATATATATATATATATATATATATATATATATATATATATATATATATGTGTGTGTGTGTGTGTGTGTGTGTGTGTGTGTGTGTGTGTGTGTGTGTGTGTATTGAAATTAAGGGGTTTGAAATTTTTTACGAATTGACTCATATTATAGATTTCTCATATTTCCTGACTTAGATTGTCGATTTAAACCCAATACATAAGTTGTATTTATTGATTTTTATATAACTAAATGTGTTGTAAACTCAGTATCCTTTAATATTAGTGTCATTGATTTAGTAGATTAAAGAGATTATTGACAATACACTATTTGTTGGCCTACTCTCTTTTGCAGAATAGCCATTGGAAGGTACACCAAGATAATGGCTAATATCCATTTCATTCTTTGTTATTAAGCTACAGGTCTATTAAATAGCTACATCAACACAATTACTAATGGTTAGTTGATATTTTGCAATAGTTCCTTTACTACTGTATATAAGAGTTTTTCACTGATAAAGCTCCTTTAATATTACCATTTATCTTCCTCTTTGATATTTCTGAATCGTAGTATATGGATTTTCACTAATGTTTCAAGTTAGTCTAAATGGCCCAATGAGAGTGCGAAACATTTTCATGATCATTGTTGAAATAGTTGTGAATATTCACTATAAGTTCAATTTTTAAATTCTACAGAGTGTTGTGATCTTATGTAGTTTGTATTTTGTTTATGATTTTATTTTTTTACCAAATTTATGTTCAGATTTTCTCAAAATTTTATTCATCAAATCTTATATTGATTGGACGTTTTATTCATAAAAGTTTCATAATAATTGAAACTTTAGATATTTTTAGTATATGAAATTAAAGATTTTTTTTCAAATATAGTGACAACATTGTAACATGAAAGAATATCAAAGCCAAAAGTATACACTTAAAAGTGTGTATCGACTATCAAAATCTCTGACCCCGCGCATCACGCGGGTTTACACCTAGTCTATTTTATTTATTACAATAAAATGAAAGTCGTCCATTAAGACTTCTACATTCTGAAGCTGTCCACGTAGGCTACTATATGTTAAATACCATCACCTTAATCTTCAACCTCAGACCTTACATCTCCCTTAATCAATCCATTCAAACCTATCACTTACATCTCCCTTATCCCCCAAACGTTGCATATAATGGAATATCTAAAGTTTTATAGATATTATATTTATTCGGAGCAGCTATCTTTTCCATCCGATAATGGGGAGCAGCAACCTTTAGTTTCGATGGCCACTTATAATTACCAGTATGGTGTAAAAGCAAATAATTGTGATTTTTTTTTCCGGTTACTACTCTTGAGATGCATCCATGGCTGGATCTGATCAATATTCAGATCGTGTAGAGGATGATTTCGGGTAAAATGGATTGGCTATGATTGTCATTTCCTCCATAGGATTCATTTCACATCATGCTTGAATCTATGATCTTTGAGATAGTAATAATAGTTTTGGATCGTTAAGATTCAATAGCAGTTTTCGATCACTTTTATGTGGTCATCAGATTACATTGTTTTGAGAATATTTATGTTTTAATCATGAATGGTTTCAATGGCGCTTCATCATTACTGAACACAAGGTTTGTGCTTATGTCAACAATTGGATCTGATGAGATTTCCAATCAAGCTGCTAAATAATACTATTTTGTTAATCATAAATTCGAATATGAATCATAAGGTTGCATCATGAATAAAACAGTTTTGACATGAATCCAAGATGTTTTTCTTCATGCAATCACAAAACCAAAAATTCTGTATAACTACGATTTTAAAACTGACCTTTGTCCATCATTGTTGAACGGATTAAAATGACTTGAATGCTCCTTTCTTGAACAGGCCGGAATATGAGAAAAATGAATTTTGGATTTTCTCTCCCTCCTCAGAAACAGTGTGTATTGAGATGACTCTAGATGGTGTATATGTCTCTATTTATAAGGGGAAGAGGGACGGAATCTTAGTGGTGGAGGAACTCTTTCCAAGTCTCCCACTAATGCCACTAACCATCATGTGACTAACGGATAAGGTTTACCCAAATCTTTTAATATCTTTGTTTATCACATTCCTAATGAATTATCTGACATTTATTAAAACCACATAAATAGGAAATTCGAAATTTAATACAGTTGAAATTAAATAATTAATTTCGTCACTTAACATTAATTTCCAGCAGTCTCCCACTTGGTCTTAATAATTCGTATAATTAAATTAGGTATCATAAGGTGCACAATCATTGATAAATTTTACTAAATCAAATGATTCTCCGATGCGAGTCATGGCGGTTCCATGCTATTCAAGAGCATGGTTCCTTTCATGCACCACAACACCAATGTTTCATTCAACTAGTCTTTAATATTGGGTATCATAATGGACTCATAATGTCCTTTTGAATAAGGACTATTTTTGTCAACAATAATTCATAATTATATGCATGCATTCACAAAAGACAGAAATAATAGAAATCAGAAACACTTTTATTGAATTCAAGTAATAGTGTCAAACAACTAAGCCAAAATAGCAATCATAATCTAACTAATCGAGACCCATCTCTTTGACAAGTTCCATAAGGGTCTTCAGAGATAGTCCTTTCGTAAGAGGATCTGCTATGTTATCACGCGTACTAATGTGATCAATTGACACTCTTTATTTCTGAACTTCTTCTTTGACTGATAGGTATTTCATCTCAATAGTCTTAGCAACCTTAGTATACCTATCGTTCTTCGAGAAGAAGACTGCTGCCACATTATCACAATAAATTTTCAGCGGCTTAGATATTGACCCCATAATTCTAAGTCCTGAAATAAAGTTTCGCAACCATAATCCATGATTTGTAGCTTCGAAGCAAGCTACGTACTCAGCCTCCATAGTGGATGATGCAATGGCGCTTTGCTTAGCACTTTTCCATGAAACGGCTCCTCCAGCCATAAGGAAGACATAACCCGAAGTGCTCTTCCTACTGTCAAGGCGTCCCCCAAAATCTGAGTCTGAATAACCAATCACCTTAAGGTGATCAGTCTTCCGATATATGAGCATGTAATCCTTGGTCCCTTGTAGGTACCTCAGCACTTTCTTTGCAGCTTTCCAATGGTGAATCCCTGGATTACTTTGATATCTGCCTAGCATCCCAACGGCAAGACTGATATCTGGTCTAGTGCAAACTTATGCATACAATAAGCTCCCTATGATCGAAGCATAAGGCATGCCTTTCATGTGCTCCCTTTCTAAATCACTTATGTGGCATTGACTTAAGCTGAACTTATCCCCTTTATGAACATTAATGGGATTGTAACTTTTCATGATAAATCTTTCTAAAACTTTGTTAATGTAAGCTTTTTGAGACAATCCTAACATTCCCCGTGATCTATCCCGAGATATTTCTATCCCGATCACAAAGGATGCCTCACCTAAATCTTTCATTTCAAAGTTTTTAGAAAGGTACTTCTTGGTTTCACTTAATAAACCAAGATCACTGCTGGCGATAAGTAAGTCATCAACATATAGTACTAAAAACACAAACTTACTCCCACTGATCTTCAGGTATATGCACCGATCAACAGTGTTTTCCTTAAACCCAAAGGATGTAATGGTATCGTGAAACTTAATGTACCATTGACGAGAAGCTTGCTTTAGACCATATATTGACTTCTTTAACATACAGACCATGTTTTCCTTTCCTTCCTTTATGAAGCCTTGTGGATGTTCAATGTAGACTTCTTATTCTAAACTCCCATTTAGAAAAGTTATTTTTACGTCCATTTCGTGCAACTCCAAATCATAATGAGCCACCAACGCTAATATGATTCTTAATGAGTCCTTCTTTAAAACTGGAGAGAAGGTCTCATTATAATCAATGCCTTCTCGTTGATTAAAACCTTTGGCAACAAGTTTAGCTTTATGTCATTCGATATTGCCTTTTGAGTCAAGTTTGGTCTTAAAGATCCACTTGCACCCAACTCGTTTTTCTCCTTCTGGAAATTCGACCAACTCCCAAACTTTAGTGTCATTCATAGATTTTATTTTTTCATTCATGGCATCAATCCATTTATCGCAATCATCACTATTTATAGCTTTTTCACAAGAAACTGAATCATTAATATTCCTTATCTTAAATTCGATCTCTTGAAGGTATACCAAATAATCATTCGAAATTACCGGTCTCCTTTCTCTTTGAGATCTTCTTAATGGAACTTCTTGTGGTTCTTCAAAAGTTTCATCGGTTATAGTCTCATTATGTGGTTGTTCAGTTGGTTGATCATTCATTTGTTGTTCATTGTTATTGATTGGGTCAATGATCGGTTCAACGACTACATTAGGAACAACAGGTATGTTATGAACTCTGGGTATAGGAATTTGTACCCTAACTTCTAGAATGATTACGTCCCTTTCTTTTATACTCCCAGTTACTTCACCTTCTTTAATGAATTTAGCATTTCCAGTTTCTATGATTCTAGTTGTATGATTTGGACAGTAGAATTTATATCTCTCCGACTTTTCTGGATACCCAATGAAATGACATGATAATGTCCTAGGATCCAATTTCTTTTCATGAGGGTTATAGATTCTAGCTTCCGCTGGGCAGCCCCACACACGTAAATACCTTAAATCGGGTTTCCATCCTTTCCAAAGTTTAAAAGGGGGTTTTGAAACTGACTTACTAGGAACCCTATTTAATATGTGTACATCAGTCTTTAATGCACGTGTCCACAAAAATGTAGGCAATCGGGTCTTACTTATCATACTTCTAACCATTTCTATAAGTGTACGATTACGCCTTTTAGCTACACCATTCTACCAAGGTGATCATGGCATTGTGTATTGGGGGCAAATACCTAATTTTTCAAGGAGTTTACCAAATGGGCCAGGGTGTTGCCCTGACTCGTCATATCTATCATAATATTCACCACCTCTATCAGATCTAATAATTTTCACCTTTTTTCCTAGTTGTCTCTCAACCTCATTAATGTATATTTCAACGATGCTCACAGACTGAGATTTATCATGCAACATGTATAAAATGCAATAACATGAAAAATTATGTATAAAGGTGATGAAGTATTTTTCTCCATCAATGGATGGAATATCGAAAGGTCCACATGTGTCTGTATGTATTATTTCAAGTAGCTGGGTGCTTCTTGTGGCTCCTTTCTTTGTATGTTTTGTCTGTTTTCCTTTAATACAGTCCACACATACATCATAATTGGCCCAATCCAGGTTATGGAGTATTCCATCTTTAATGAGCCCTTTAATTCTCGTCCTGGATATGTGCCCTAATCTTTTATGCCACAAATAAGTAAATTTTTCATCATTAAGTTTACGTTTCGTACCAACATTAGGATGCAGGGTCACACGGGTTTCAGAAAAATTCTTTTCAAGATTCAATCGATATAAACCATCTAATAAAAATCCAGAACCAACATTATTAGAATTTTTAATCAAACCAAAACCATTGTTCTTAAATTCAATTGCAAAACCATCTAAAGCAAGTTTAGAAACATAAATTAAATTCCTAGAAACTGTGGGAACATAAAAAGTTTCTTGCAAATCTAAAATAAATCCAGTGCTTAAAATCAAGCGAAAGACTCCAACAACTTCTATTTTAACCTTTGCCTTATTGCCCATGTAGATAAAATGCTCATTTGGATTTTTTTGCAGATCGAAATGAAGCCCTGCATCGAATTAGAAACATGACACATAGAACAAGAATCAATCCACCATGTGTTAGAAGGAGCGTTAATAAAGTTTGATTCCAAACAAACATAAATAAATGGCTTACCCTTTTTCTTGAACCAGGCCTTTCGTTTATGAAAATCCCTCTGGAAATGGACCTTCTTTTTACAGAAGTGACACTTGTCGCTCCTTTCCTTCTTCACAGCAGTAATTGATGGTTCAACTTGATGAGACGGCCCAGGACCTTTCCTAATGCCCTTGGCGAACTTCTTCTTAAAACTAGCTCCTTTGACTGTAAGGTTTGCCACCTGTCCCTTAGTCACATGGCCATTCTGTTGCTTGATCCTTCATTCCTCCTGTACCAACATGCTTTGCAAATCATTTACATTCCACTTATCTTTTATAGTGTTGTAATTGATTTGGAAAGGCCCATACTCAGGAGGTAGGGAGTTTAGGATGAATTGGACGAGAAAAGACTCATCCACTGTCATGCCCAAAACTCTAAGTCTAGTAGCCAGATTAGTCATTTCTATAATGTGCTCATTCATGGTTCGAGTACAATCAAACCTTATAGTGGTCAGGTCAGCCATCAGTTTCCCAGCAAGGGATTTATCAGCAGTGCGAAAGCGTTCCTTAATGTTGTTCAAATACTCTTTTGCTTTCGTAGTTTCAGGTACAAAGGTCTTAATGTTAGCAGTAACACACATTCGCATAAACATTAGGGCCAACCTATTAGATCAAGACCATGCTTCATGGACAACATTTTCATCCTCGCTACTGGTATCAGTAATAGCAGTGGGTTCATCACACATAATTTCCATGTCCAGGTCAAGAACCCCTATGTTGAACTCAATTTGCTCATTCCATTCAGAAAAATTAGTTCCATCAAATTTGGAATATGACTGAGCTTGCGAATACAGGTTAAGGGGAACTGTAATTAATAACAATGTTCACAAATTAAATTTTCACACACAACAAAATTGCAAAGGTCGAATATTGAATTGTTGACTAAAGATTTTGGCATATTTCATTTACAATCTGAATATTAGGGAATCTGTGTTAATCATCACATAATGTTCAGATTTGTAAAGATATATTACCCTATAATTCATTTATCATGGTCCCATAATTTTGGCATTTGTGTTTGTTACCTAAACATTTAATACCATGATTAATGGACTTAATGTCAACTATTCTGTTTTTACAACAACTAGTTCTAATGTTGTTCAATTCAGATATTAGCATGTGTTGCGCCTCAATCCAATTTTATAACTGACATTAGAATAAGTCTTTAATGAATGTAAGTATATTATTCGTACATGCAGTCTCAGCCTGTGTTTGGCCTTTGACTTAACTCAAATGAATAATTGTTTACATGTCTCAACTTAAATATAGTTAATCATGCCTTAATATTAACTATAATACGTAATCTATCGATAATTATAAAGATACCAATAGTAGCTTAAATGCCTCAAAAAAAAAAATTGCCCAGGTATAGTAAAAACACAAAATACATGAATTTTGCCAAAAATGAGTTTTCACCATAGAATCGAAGTAAAACATGCCAAAAAATCAAAACTTTTTGCGGAACGTTAATATCAATTTTCTGCGAAGATTTATAAGCCCCGAGATTATTTCCTAAAATGGCAAAAACGGGGTTTTTAGGGCCTTAACGGACTCGAATTGCCGAAAAATGCATTACATCACGGCCATAGGCCGTGAAATTCGATCGTTGCCTCGTTTCCAGTCAACCTACCGAGTTTCAAGTCAATCGAACATCAAAAATTTCGAAAAGGGCTATTCACTGCACCCAAAAAAAAAATCTCCCGGAATCTGTTTTGCGCCAAATCGCAGTTTTCTGTTAATTAATCTTAAAAACATATTCGTTTTCTTATCATGATTAATAAACATGTTTTCCAGAATGTTTACACAACTTGAAATAATAAAATCATGTTAACGGCATATTAGAGTTCTTATAACATGAAAAGGGGTTGAACAATAATGGGACAGTTTTCACAAGATAAGAACTGTAGCAGCAATTTCGTTCTTAATATCATAACACAAATTTGAATTACCATATGTAAATTATCATATTGCTTAAAAAATTCCAGATTTCCAGAAAAACAAAATTTCCAGATTTCAAGAAAAAAATTTTTTCCAGATTTACCAAAAATTCCAGATTTCCATATTTTCAAAAATTCCAGATTTTTAAAAGATCATAAATCAGAATTGTTATAAAGGAGTTTTCATTAACGAAAAACATGAAATTATAAACCGCAAGCTCTGATACCACATGTTAAATAATACTGTTTTGCTAATCATAAATTCGAATATGAATCATAAGGTTGCGTCATGAATAAAACAGTTTTGACATGAATCCAGGATGCTTATCTTCATGCAATCAGAGAACCGAAAATTCTTTATAACTACGATTTTAAAACTGACCTTTGTCCATCGTTGTTGAACGGATTAAAATTACTTGAATGCTCCTTTCTTGAACAACTTGGAATATGAGAAAAATGAATTTCGAATTTTCTCTCCCTCCTCAGAAACAATGTGTATTGAGATGACTGTAGATAGTGTAGAGGTCTCTATTTATAAGGGGAAGAGTGACGAAATCCTAGTGGTGGTGGGACTCTTTCCAAGTCTCCCACTAATCCCATTAACCATCATGTGACTAATGGATAAGGTTTACCCAAATCTTTTAATATCTTTATTTATCACATTCCCAATTAATTATCTGACATTTATTAAAACCCCATAAATGGGAAATTTGGAATTTAATACAACTGAAATTAAATAATTAATTTCGTCACTTAACATTAATTTCCAACACAAGATGCATCGTTTTTTAGTCAAAACTCTCTCCCCATGTTCCATTTTTTTCTTTTTTTGTTTTATTGTCTGTTTTAACATTATGGATACCCAAGTCACTATTCTAAACGGAACAATTATTATTTTTCAACCTTTTTCGCTGTTGAGTTCACATGAGGATGACGTGTTTTGTTTGATAATTGTATTGTTTCAAGTTAATTCTAAATATTCAGGACTTCCATTTTGATCTAATGGTGGTGTTCAATGATGTATCTGGAAATTGGTGTTGAATTGTTATAAATAATTTAAAGGAGATTCGACAGTCAATATTAGATTAATTTTTTTTGTGATTCAACCATCATCAAATCAAGGGTTATGATTGTATGCTCACCAATCATTGATGGGTTGAATATTTTTTCTTAGAGGATTGGGTATTCTTTGCAAGTTTCTTAATGGGTGTTGGTTGTGGATTATTTCTAAACAAACTATCATAGTAAATTTTATCAATTGTATTGTAATATAAGTCTTAAATTTGAAATTTACTCACCCCAACATATAATCTCAATATGATTTTTTTTCATGGTTTGTTCTTTATTTAATTAGCTTAATTTTTCAGTTGTGATTTTCACAAACATTATGATACGTTCGCATATCGCGCGAGTTGCATGCAAGTATATAGAGAAAGATGAAAACTCACGCATACCTAGTATAATAGTTTCCCTTTTAGGGCTCGTTTGGTTCGAGGTTTGGAAAGGGAATTTAGGATTCCTAAAATTTAGAATTCCCCTCATTTAGAATTACAATGTTTGGTTGGAGATTTAAGGGAGAACTTAGAATTCCTGGAATTTAGAATTCCCACGAAATTGGGTTATCCTTTCCCCTCTAAAATGGGGGTAATCCTATATTCCCGGACATATTACCTTACATTTGTAGTGGGACAAAAATATCATCTCACATAAACTCATACGTACACTCTCTCTCTCTCTCTCTCTCTCTCTCTCTCTTACACACACACACACACATATACTATCTCTCTCTCTCACACATGCACACACACACTCACACACATACATACTCTCTCTCACACACACGTACATACACACTCTCTTTCTCTCTCACTCACACACATGCTCTCTATATCTCTCTCACACACACAAACACTCTCTCTCACAGACATACACACACACACACACACTATCTCTTTCTTCCTCTCTCTCTATCACACCCACACCCACATAAACACACACACACACACACACACACACACCCTCTCTCTCTCTCTCTCACTCTCACACACACACAAACCCACACTTTCTCTCTCTCTCACACACACACACTCTCTCTCTCTCTCTCACACACACACACACACACACACACTATCTCTCTCTCTGACACACATATACTTGCACACACACACTCAAACACACATACACACACACACACACACACATATACACTCACCACACACTCACATGCACACACTCAAATCAAGTAGAATGGTATTTTAGTTAAATGATATTTATTCCTAATTTGGAAAAATCATTTTAGATGTCAGGAAAAAAGAATTCCCTCTTGAACCAAATAATGGAAAGGAATTGAAGATTCCAGGAACTTAGAATTTTTGTAATGATGGATATCCACTACCTTTTCAAATCTCGAACCAAACGAGCCCTTAGAGGGTTTGTTGTTAAATTCAAAAATAAAAGGAAACTCAAAAACATAAATATCTATAAATGACTTTTCTTTACCTCTCACTTTAAGCAATAGTTTTTCAGTGTGCACATTTGTGGAATCATAGTGCCACCACCAAGGAATTTGAACATGTCCCTTTCATATTGCATCCAATTTGGAATCACTTTCTCAACTTCTAAATGTTTATGTGGCACGTTAGCATACCACACCATATCTCAGCTCTCCGACCACATGAACAGTGTTTTATACCCACATGGAGCCGAAATTCTACCCTGAAATAACTCATTTTTCTCTGGAGAGTTTCTTTCCTATATATTAATTTACGTCTATCAAATTTCAGTGGTCGGTTAGCATCTTCACATGGGATGTACTCACTAAATTTTTTCTCATAAAGATGGGATATGTTTTGAACGGGCTGGTGCCTTTTTGGGGTAAAGCTCAATAGCTTTGTGCTGGGTTTGGCTCTCCTATTTTTTCAGTTTTGATTTATTTATAAATTTGTCATTTTGGCTCAAATCTATAAATACAAGTGTTATTTCTAGGTTTTAGGAGAGGACAAAAGAGTGGGCATATTTGAGAGCTAAACATAAGCAAAGAGAGATAGAGAGATCCTCTACGCAAGGTGAGTTCTTGAGGTTGGTTAGTAATTAACTTTTGAGAGAGATAAGTGAGGTGTGTGTGTAACCATTGGTTCCTTGCCATTTATCTACAAAAGAAGATATCCTACCATCTGTGGATGTAGCCCAAAGCTTGGGTGAACCACGTAAATTGTTGTTCCTTTGATTGTTTGTTGCTTGTATGTTGTTATTGTCTTTTCATTGATGCTTGGTTGATTTGATTTGGAGTTTGCACACTAGTTCATTTACGGAACAAGGTTTTGAGTGTTTTTCACACACCAAGTGTTTGATAAAATTCCCGAGTGAGTTTTATAGTCTTGGTCGCTAGAGATAGTCTTGCTTTAGCGCAACAAGTGGTATCAGATCTTAGGTTTCTTTGTTTGCCCGGTATTTTTGTTCGAGGTTGAACCAATTCTGGCATAGCTTTTATTTTTGTTCCAAATGACGAAACATGTGGAGAGTACTCGAGAATCAACCTCTATGAGCGGAGTCTCTAAGAGATGGGATCCGAGTTATGGATCGAGTGGCTTAACTAATACGAATATGAAGAATTTTGATGAGAAGATCAATTTTGGGTTATGGCAAAGATGAATGTGAGGCGATCTTGTCCAACAGAGGTTGCAATTAACATTGCTCGGGGTAGAGCAATAACCGATTGGCATGATCGATGCGGAGTTGATTAACATTTATCAAAGAGGGCTTCATGTATTGAGATGCTTATCACAGATGATGTGTTGAATAACGTCATAGCGGAGACCACGGAAAAAGGCATGTGTGATAAGCTAGGGGAGATTTATTTGGAGAAGTCGTCAAATGTATTGTTCCTCAAGAAGAAACTCTTCAAGCTTGAGATGAAGGTGGGTGAGGATATAATGAAGCATATCAATGTTTTTAATGCCTTGATAAATGACTTGAACCAGATAGACGTTCAATTCATTGATGAGGATCGAGCATTCTTATTGCTTCCATCATTACCCGATTCATACGTGCATTTTGTGACCACTCTCATGTTTGGAAAGTCTATGCTCCGGTGCAACGAGGTTGTGCAAGATATTCAATCTCATGTCACGATGATAAAGAAGGAAGGTGGAGGTGACGGGTATTTCCATAATGACAGCCTTACGGCGAGAGACAAAGGTCGGAAAAATGGCGGGAGGAACTCCAATCGGGGATTTAATAACAGTAGTAGGTCTAAATCAAGGACTGTTGTTGGTAAAGGGATGAAATCCTACAAATGTCGGGAATGGGGTCATATGATCCGAGAATGTCCTTTGTGGAACAACAAGGTTAATGGCAAGGTTGATTCCGAGAGGGCAACGGTAGCGAGTGCATATTATGAAGATGAGCTTGGGGAACTTCTCACAATCTCCAAGGTTAACTCTTTTTCCCAAAATGATTGGATATTAGATTCGGGATCATCAGATCACGTTTGCTCCAAGAGGGAATATTTTGAGACTTTCATGAAAAATGGAAAAGGTTCCATGTCTTTGGATAACAGAGAAAAGGTTATCGTTGAGGGTGTTAGGACAGTGAAACTCAAGATGTTCGATATGGTGGAACACACTTTGGTTGGTGTGGCCTATATCCCAAAGTTGCGAAAGAATTTTATATCCTTTAGCCGTTTGGATTCCAACGGTTTTCGAGTGTCGGTGGGGGGTGGAGTCTTGAAAGTCACATGCGGTTGTATGGTCCTAGCAAGGGGAGAGGAGAGAGAGGGGTTGTATCGTCTAAATCACACTTCGAGAAAGATGGGGAAGCGGTGTGCACAAGTGATCGAACGTTCGAGGCATGTCTCGTTTGTGAACAAAGCGGAGTCATTGGGTGCTAGCTTACTAAGAGTAGACAGTAGTGATGGGATAATACCTACTAGTGGAGGGGCGTGATTGAAGTCCGTTTATAGGGCCAATGGGTGATGTTGACTCAGTTTAGTTGCACACATGCATTGGATAATTAGAATCGAGGAGGTGTAGGACTATGATGGATTCGATATGTGTGTAGCTAGTTCAAAGAAGGTCGATGAGTTGTTATTTACAATCATTTGAAAAATGGAGTCTTTCGATTCAAAGACTTTGTATATCTTTCGAGGTTGAGATTTGGAGGGTGTGAGAGGTGAGGAATTTTCCTTCTCATCCGTGGTTATTTCTCAAGGTGGAAGATGGTGTTTATGTGTTTGAATGTTTTGTGTAAAGAGGGTGTACGCTATATGTATTGTGTGGAGGTGTACTGATCGGGTTACATGAGGATCAGGATTCACCGTATGGTTACATGGAAGCATTCAGAAGCATGAGATGGCGACTTCTTAATTTAGAACTTGGTTCCTCGACGGGTGGAGTCGTTTGGAGTCTTGGAGTGAACACTTACGGTATCTCACTTCATGGTTGAAGTTTGGGGTGGCTTAGTGTCAAGTGGAGCGTATTGACTAGTTAGATATCTGGATGATCTTCAAGAGGATTTGATGTTTGCACTCTAAGTTATGTTGGATCGTGAGGATCGCCTGGGCGAACCGCATTAGCTTAGTAGATGATGGTATGTAACACCCCGTAATTTTGAGGATTAAATATTTAATTATTTTTGGGAGTCATAAAAATATTTAAATTCGAGAAACTTAAATTCATAAGTTGGAGAATTTATTTGAGTGACCCGAATTATTTATAATTGGCGATTTTAAGTTTAATTGTCCGAAATAATGTGTGTCGCATTTTTGAGGTCGAATTTGGAAATGTCAAAAATTATTTGGGATGGCAATTTCGAGTGCGCAGTTGCGTCCAGATGGGTCTAGATAGTCAGAAAAGAGTACCCGGGAGTGGTAATTGGGTCTCAGGGTATTTTTGGGCATAGCCGGGCACACACGGGGTGAATTAGGTCATTTTAATTAGGCCCAGATGGGGAAAAACGGGATTAAAGGTTTTTAACCTAAATAAAGAAGTGTTAAACGACAGTAAACACAGATTCTAATCCAAGGGCTTGAGAGGGAAATTGGGGAAAAAAAATCAAGAGACAATTGAGGATTATTGGAGCCAAATTAAGGGACTACACCAACGGATAAGACCCTACAAACAATTCTAGGCAAGTGGTTAACTTGCTGTAATGTGTAAATGGTTATATCGAATTCATATTTTAGTGATGTGTGAACTAAAATTCGTTTTGGGGATAAATGGGTACAAAATGGGGTTTTATTAATGGAATACTTGGCTGAGATTCAAAGTAAGAAATCGGTGTATTATATATCCCTAAGTAAAGATAAAATGAAATTTGAATATATTTGATGATTAACATGGAATCTTTATGAGTTCTTGGATGAAGAACATGAATCTTGAATGGCTTAGGGTTTATTTGATGAACACAAGAGGTCAATCTTCCAGAATTTTTGACACAACTTTAAACGTATTCCATTTGAGTTGTACTTTGAATTAGAGTGTTAACCATACATTCCTGGAAAGGTATTTCTCTTATCTATCCAATGAACTTGAAATCAGGTCAATCGGAGTTATGTAGAGGGAGTAATCGACATTTTACTACAGAGTGTTTGATTTGTCAACATAGTAATCTTCCATAATTTTGACGCGAGTTTAAACGTGTGCGAATTGAATTTTACTTCAAATTAGAGTGTGAACTATACATTAACGGAAATTTATTTCTCTTAGCTATCCAATGAACTTGGAGTCAGGTCAATCGGAGTTCTGTAGAGGGAGAAATCGAAATTTTACTAGAGGGTGTTTAATCTGCCAGAAAAATTGAGATTTTTCCTTTTAAGCGTCAAATGTCTAAAATTTTACCGGGGAAGTGTTTGGGACCTAGATGAAATATATTGATGGAATAATGATATGGAAGTAGGTCTATGATTGAGAGTTGGACTTTAATTTTGTGATAGAGTTAAAGTGGAGATTCATAGGCTTGATTGTGGCGTACTCTAATTCGAGATGATAAGAATATAATTACGAAAAAAGCGTGAGCGAGCTTAAATTCATTAGGTCAGTGGGTTAACAAGGAAAACTACTGAATTGATATAACAAGGGGTAACTAGTACCCTTAGAGTTGTGTGAATACTTAAATTAATACGAAAGTGAAATAAATTCGTAGAGCAAACAAGTACGGTGAATATTAGAGAGAAATATATTACGTACAAGTATGAATAATTGGGTTGTGTAAATACCTACTGTTTTATAGGATTACTTGGGTTGTGAATGCCTATTGTGTGTTTCCTTGTGATAGGAACATAGACTCGGGAAATATTAAGGTATGGGCCAAGTGAGCGAGTCCGAGGGGAATGGTTGGGTGACACCAAGTTATTAGATTAATGAATGTGTTAATTAATGAAGGTAGAGTCTAAAGGTGGACTCGGAAAAGTAATAAATTAATTGATATTGTAATTAATTAATTTAGAGTCGAATTGTAGACTCAGGAAGGGCATTTATTAATTAATGTGTAAATTAATTAAATGAGAGTCAAACCACAGATTCAGATTGGTATAAATTAATTAATGTGTAAATTAATTAAATGAAAGTCGTACCATAGACTCGGCTTAGTATGAATTAATTAATGTGTAAATTAATTAACTGGGAGTCGGACCACAGACTCAGATCGGTATTAAATTAATAGGTGGGTTAATTAATTTAATTAGATTCGGACCACAGACTCGGATCGATATTAAATTAATAGGCGTGTTAATTTATTTAATTAGAGTCGGACGATAGACTCGGGAAGGTATTAAATTGATAGGTGTGTTAATTAATTTAATTAGTGTCAGACGATAGACTCGGATTGGTATTAAATTAATAGGTGTGTTAATTAATTTAATTAGAGTCAGATGATAGACTCGAGGATTAAATTCATTAGTGTGTTAATTAATTTAATTATAGTCGGACGATAGACTCGGGGACGTGTTAAATTAATGAGTGTGTTAATTAATTTAATTAGAGTCGGACGATAGACTCGGGGATGTATTAAATTAATGGGTGTGTTAACTAATTTAATTAGAGTCGGACCATAGACTCGGGGAAAGTATTATATTAATTGAGGTGTGAATTAAATATATTAGAGTCGGACCACAGACTCGGGATAATAATAATTATATAAGTGAGAAAATTAATTAAGTTGAGTCGGACCACAGACTCAGGAAATTACAGGCTATTTTACGGGATTTTGAGTATACGGTAAATCCGAAATTTATATTGTATATATACGGTGTAGTGATAGTATATATATATATGCGTATATATTGTGTGTGATATTAAATATCAGTGACTAGATATTTATTCAATTTATATACTCTAGTGCTATCAAGGGAGGTTGCGCGATGTGGGTGAATCCCCTAGCTTGAGGAGTAGGGTGAGTATATCCCAGGTCATAGCGTTCGGTATATAGGTGAGGGGATTATCTCACTTTCAGGGAAGAAATATGACCGCCTTCACTTCGTTTATGTTTTAGGTCAGGTTGGTGAGCGAATTCAATTTGGATAACTAGGTTATGTGAGCACACCTAGTGGGATAGAACTTTAGAGGGAATCATCCGACGAGGGTATACTCGGAGGGATGGATATACGTATGTTATATGTGTGGATGTTTTAGTAAAGGTACGTATATAATGGTATTCAATATTATATGTGGGTAATAATACAGTGTGTGATGTATTTACTTTATATAACTTGTGACACGGTTATATGCTACCATTTAAGAAGGAATTAATTAAGTTAATTGTGAGATAACTTATAATTCAAGAATCATTATACTAGGGTTAGAGTAGTGTGGCAAGGGGAGGTTATACCAGGAATAGTTGGACGGGATAGTACAACTAGGTGGGGGTCAAGGTAATCGTTAGGTGTGCACTTTAGTGGAGGGGTGAGAATGTCCTCAAGAGAGTGTGACACTAACTTAAATATGGAGCGCATTCATATATTTTAAATTACTGCAGTTAATTCACTTGCTAAATATTTTCAAAATGTTTTGGGTTCTGACCCTTGCTATAAAACTATTTTCAAAACCTTTTAGGTGTCTAGCCACAGGGACGCCAGGATTGATATTCTATTCCAGGGACATGGAACTGCGGCATATGTGGATGCTAGCAGGAGTTTGGATTAGACACGTCGTTCATTCATTTCCTAGAGTAGGAATAATGTATTAGTTCCAGTTTTATTTAGGGCTTGTCGCTCAGACTTTTCAGTACAGTTTTCAGGTGTATTTATTCAAGTGTTGAATATTTGTATTGGACTTTTTATTTGGTGGCCGATGGTTTATTCGGCATGTCGTCTTATTATTTGTTTAGTTCATTTAATTCAGTTGTGTGAATGGATTATATTTATTTTCGCATGTACTATTTGGTTTAATTAAAAAGTTAAAATTTGGCACTAGCTTTTGGAATACTAGGTGGTTAGTAAGTTTTAAAAAGTTTTTGACAGTGATGCTAAGGATGAACCAACTGAGATTCCTATTTTAATTTGGTATAGGAATGATCACCCGGTATTTTATTAGGCGGGGTGTTACAGATGGTATCAGAGCATCAGGCTCTAGTTTCCTTACGATCGGTGCGGTTTTTCACGTTTAGAAATCTTTGATATAGAGCCATGTCATAGGATTGTTGTATTCTCATACGTATGCGCATTTACGTTCTTCAGCGAAATTTATAATTGAGAGTGAACTCATACGTTTCGATTCTCATTTCAGATGCCGCCCAGGAGAGAGAGCAGCTAGGACAGCAGGGGGAGATGAGACTAGAGAGGCTCGTCAGGAGCAAGAGTTACCGCAGCAACTGCCAGAGATGATTTTGGCAGCACAGGTAACTGAACTAGTGGCACATGCAGTTTAAACGACAGGGGTCGCCATGGCAGGGTACTTTCCACGGGATCAGCCACAAGTGTTAATGGCGCCAGATGTTTAGGCTCACGCGGGGCCGTCGAAGAGGCAGCCAGTACGAGAGGTTTTTCAAGAGTGGACATCAACTAGAGCTACAAGGGGGTGCAGGTGTAGTGCTAGCGTGTTAAGGAAGAGAAATATCTAGCGTCACCTACGCATGGGAGATTGCGATGAGGTACGGAAGTTATATTGCTATCCACTTGTAGATTAGTGGGAGCCGCGCTACAGTGGTGGGAGTCGATCACCACGGTTGAGGAAAAGGATACGCTAGCTATTGCAAAGTTTTGGGTGCGGTTCGATCGCAAGTATTTTCCTCCAGCGGTTGAGACCGAAATGAGGAGAAAATTTATTGAGGTGACTCAGGGAGACCGTTCAGTGGCCGATTATGACGAAGAATTTACTCGTTGGCAAATTTTTTACCAGATGGGTAAGCGACGAAGAAATAAAGAAAGCTAGGTTTATGGATGGGTTAGTCTGGAGAATCAGACAACATTTAATTAACAATTATGCATTAATATCTTATATTGATGTCGTTAACGCAACACTCATGCACTGTCAGGAAGATCGCTTCCACGTAAAAGGAAGCAAAAAGGGGAGTGGAAACTAACCAGTCGGATAAAGCAGGAGGGAATAGTACCAATAGGGTATCCCAGCTGCAGATAGGGGGAGATCAGGGGCAGGATTCCGACAGGGAAATTATGCCAAACGATTTAGAACTGGAGGCTATCGGCAGGATGGCTAAGAATTCCAACAAGGTCGGCATGGAAGGGACTAGTGGTAGGGTGGATGTATTAGAAGGTGTTTCATTTGTGGGGGAAGCGAGACACATGAAGAGAGATTGTCTTAAGCGAGGCAGGGGTCAACTACAGGACAAGGTCCTGGATGTACAACCACTAAAGCAAGTCATGGGCGCATTCGGGCAGGGAGA
Organism: Sambucus nigra; assembly: GCA_949130495.1. Taxonomy (NCBI): domain Eukaryota; kingdom Viridiplantae; phylum Streptophyta; class Magnoliopsida; order Dipsacales; family Adoxaceae; genus Sambucus; species Sambucus nigra. The sequence goes on along the minus strand of OX422207.1, from coordinate 340,622,907 downwards.
AGATGCTCCAAAACTCGAGGATCATCCATTGCAGCTGGAGTATGGAGGTAATTATTTTTACCCTATGGGCATGGGATATATTTTTGAGCGACAAGGAGGATGTCACATTATAAGACTTATTTTTCACTAGAGTTTGTGGGTGAGTCAAATTTAGTAGGTGCGTTGGCTGTAGCAGCCATAGTATGTGGATAAACTTTCCGTGGGGTAGCGGAGTTCCTTGGTGTTCTTCATGGAGAGTGGAGGTATACACTGAGTGAAGGTTTGAATTATGCGAAGAGTTACTACTTTCGAGAATTATGGGGGTAGGGTTGATAATATTTCCTAAATATCGGCTGGATAGCGATGGGATTTGAACTATTGTGAATAGTGGTGTTAAGTTTTAGTGTTCACGACACTAGGATATGTTTGGTACTAGATATCACCTGAGAGGGCGTATAGCCTATACATATGTTGTATTGCGTGGTGCGATAGGCACATAGTGAGGTCTTGTGTTCTCACATTTTATCCCGGTAAGTAGGGGTGTTTACTGAAGTGAATCAGGGTGGTTAGATTTATGTTCGAGCAAAGAGAGATAGCTCGGGGTTTATTTTTGTGTAAGGACTAGCGATGGTAAGGGTGCGGTACTCTATGTCGTTTTTGGTAACATGAGAGTAAGATTATATACTTTTGAGTTGAGAGACAAGTATTTTGTGGGGAGATGTTTAGACGTTAGTACATGGGCTGGGTACCCGGGCAGTAGATATATATGTGTATATATATATATATATTCGATATGACTACGAGTTTGAAGTTATATTATGAGTTGTGACTAGCATAGTCGGGTAACTTTCATGCGATAAAGCGCGGGGATAGGGTGTATGGGCACCCGAGTTAATGAAGGCAAATTTCGTGCGGTTAAGCAGGGGTATAGGGCGTATGGGAGCCCTGGTTAATTTAAATGCATACCTGGGTAACTTAAGCTTAGAAGCGGATGGGATAGATATAAAGGGATTAGAGGCACGTGACTAGAGAGTAATATGCGAAGTTTGGAACATTACGCTCATCTTAATTTCGAGAACGAAATTCCTTTGTAAGGGGGAGTATGTAACACCCCGTAATTTTGAGGATTAAATATTTAATTATTTTTGGGAGTTATAAAAATATTTAAATTAGATAAACTTAAATTCATGAGTTGGAGAATCTATCTGAGTGAGCCGAATTATTTATAATTGGCGACTTTAAGTTTAATTGTCCGAATTAATGTGTGTCGCATTTTGAGGTCGAATTTGGAAATGTAAAAAAGTATTTCAGATGGCAATTTCGAGTGCGTGGTTGCGTCCGGATGGGTCAAGATAGTCAGAAAAGAGTACCCGGGGTGGTAATTGGGTCTCGGGGTATTTTTGGGCATAGCCGGGCACACACGGGGTGAGTTAGGTCATTTTAATTAGGCTCAGATGGCCAAAAATGGGATTAAGGGTTTTTAACCTAAATGAAGAAGTGTTAAACGACAGTAAACAAAAATTCTAATCCTAGGGCTTGAGAGGGAAATTAGGGGAAAGCAAATCAAGAGCCAATTGGGGATTATTGGAGCCGAATTAAGGGATTAGAGCAACGGATCAGACCCTACGAACAATTTCAGGCAAGTGGTTAACTTGCTGTAATGTGTAAATGGTTATATCGAATTCATATTTTAGTGATGTGTAAACATAAATTCGTTTTGGGGATAAATGGGTACAAAATGGGGTTTTGTTAATGGAATACTTGGCTGAGATTCAAAGTAAGAAATAGGTGTATTATATATCCCTAAGTAAAGATAAAATGAAATTTTAAAATATTTGATGATTAACATGGAATCTTTATGAGTTCTTGGATGAAGGACATGAATCTTGAATGACTCAGGGTTTATTTGATGAACACAAGAGGTCAATCTGCCACAATTTTTGACACAACTTTAAACGTATTCCATTTGAGTTTTACTTCTAATAAGAGTGTGAACCATACATGCCTGGAAAGTTATTTCTCTTAGCTATCCAATGAACTTGGAATTAGGTAAATTGGAGTTCTGTAGAGGGAGTAATCGACATTTTACTAGAGGGTGTTTGATCTGTCAACATAGTAATCTGCCAGAATATTGACGTGATTTTAAACGTGTACGATTTGAATTTTACTTTGAATTAGAGTGTGAACCATACATGAATGGAAAGTTATTTCTCTTAGATATCCAATGAACTTACAATCAGGTCAATCGGAATTCTATAGAGGGAGAAATCAAAATTTTACTAGAGGGTGTTTAATCTACCAGAAAATTTGAGATTTTTCTTTTTAAGCCTCGAATGTCTAAAATTTTATCGGGGGTAGTGTTTGGGACCTTGATGAAATATATTGATGGAATAATGATATGTAAGTAGGTCAATGATTGAGTGTTCGACTTTAATTTTGTGAGAGGTTTAAAGTGTAGATTCATAGGATTGATTGTAACGTACTCTAATTCAAGATGATAAGAATATAATTACGAAAAAAGCATGAGCGAGCTTAAATTCATTAGGTCAGTGGGTTAACAAGGGCAACTACTGAATTGATATAACAAGGGGTAACTAGGACCCTTAGAGTTGTGTGAATACTTGAATTAATACGAAAGTGAAATAAATTCGTAGAGCAAACAAGTACGGTGAATATTAGAGAGAAATATATTACGTACAAGTATAAATAATTGGGTTGTGTAAATACCTACTGTTTTATAGGATTACTTGGGTTGTGAATGCCTATTGTGTGCTTCCTTGTGATAGGAACATAGACTCGGGAAATATTAAGGTATGGGCCAAGTGAGCAAGTCCGGGGAGAATGGTTGGGTGACACCTAGTTATTAGATTAATGGATGTGTTAATTAATGAAAGTAGAGTCAGAAGGTAGACTCGGAAAAGTAATAAATTAATTGATGTTGTAATTAATTAATTTATAGTCGAATTGTAGACTCGGGAAGGGCATTTATTAATTAATATGTAAATTAATTAAATGAGAGTCAAACCACAGATTCAAATTGGTATTAATGTGTAAATTAATTAAATGAGAGTCGTACCACGGACTCGGCTTAGTATGAATTAATTAATGTGTAAATTAATTCACTGGGAGTCGGACCAGAGACTCAAATTGATATTAAATTAATAGGTGTGTTTATTGATTTAATAAGAGTCGAACGATAGACTCGGGAAGGTATTAAATTGATAGGTGTGCTAATTAATTTAATTAGAGTCGGACGATAGACTCGGATTGGAATTAAATTAATAGGCGTGTTAATTAATTTAATTAGAGTCAGACGATAGACTCGGGGAATTATTAAATTAATAAGTGTGTTAATTAATTTAATTAGAGTCGGATGATAGACTCGGGGAAGTGTTAAATTAATAAGTGTGTTAATTAATTTAATTAGAGTCGAATGATAGACTCGGGGAGGTATTAAATTAATGGGTGTATTAACTTATTTAATTAGAGTCGGACCATAGACTCGGGGAAAGTATTATATTAATTGAGGTGTGAATTAAATATATTAGAGTCGGACCACAGACTCGGGATAATAATAATTATATAAGATAGAAAATTAATTAAGTTGAGTCGGACCACACTCTCAGGAAATTACAGGCTAGTGTACGGGATTTTAAGTACACGGTAAATCCGAGATTTATATTATATATATATATGGTGTAGTTATAGTGTATATATATATATATATATATGCGTATATATTGTGTGTGATATTAAATATCAGTGACTAGATATTTATTCAATTTATATACTCTAGTGCTATCAAGGGAGGTTGCACGATGTGGGTGAATCCCCTAGCTTGAGGAGTAGGGTGAGTATATCCCAGGTCATAGCATTCGGTATATGGGTGAGGGGATTATCTCACTTTTTGGGAAGAAATATGACCGCCTCCACTTCGTTTATATTTTAGGCCAAGTTGGTGAGCGAATCCAACTTGGGTAACTAGGTTATGTGAGCACACCTAGTGGGATAGCACTTTAGAGGGAATCATCCGGCGAGGGTATACTCGGAGGAATGGATATACGCATGTTATATGTGTCGATGTTTTAGTAAAGGTACGTATATAATGGTATTAAAAATTATATGCGGGTAATAATACAATGTGTGATGTATTTACTTTATATAACTTGTGACACGGTTATATGCTACCATTTAAGAAGGAATTAATTAAGTTAATTGTGAGATAACTTATAATTCAAGAATCATTATACTCGGGTTAGAGTAGTGTGGCAAGGGGAGGTTATACCAGGACTAGTTGGACGGGATAGTACAACTAGGTGGGGTCAAGGTAATCGTTAGTTGTGCACTTTAGTGGAGGGGTGAGAATGTCCTGAAGAGAGTGTGACACTAACTTAAATATGGAGCGCATTCATATATTTTAAATTACTGCAGTTAATTCACTTGCTAAATATTTTCAAAATGTTTTGGGTTCTAACCCTTGCTATAAAACTATTTTCAAAACCTTTTAGGTGTCCAGCCATAGGAACGCCATGATTGATATTCTATTCCAAGGACATGGATCTGTGGCATATGTGGATGCTAGCAGGAGTTTGGATTAGACCCATCGTTCATTCATTTCCTAGAGTAGGAATCATGTATCAGTCCCAGTTTTATTTAGGGTTTGTCGCTCAGTCTTCTCAGTACAGTTTTCAGGTGTATTTATTCAGGTGTTGAATATTTGTATTGGACTTTTTATTTAGTGGACGATGGTTTATTTGGCATGTCGTCTTATTATTTGAATAGTTCATTTAATTCAGTTGTGTGAATGGATTATATTTATTTCCGCATGTACTGTTTGATTTAATTAAAAAGTTAAAATTTGGCACTAGCTTTTGGAATACTAGATGGTTAGTAAGTTTTAAAAATTTTTCGACAGTGATGCTAAATATGAACCAACTGAGATTCCTGTTTTAATTTGGTATAGGACTGATCACCCGATATTTTATTAGGCAGGGTGTTATAGGTCGGTCTTCAAGCGGGTCCAATTTCAGCATTCTAGAGATTGGTTGGATCGTCAGGATCACCAATGTGGAGTTTGTTGGTTTTGGCGCTCCTATTATTTCAGTTTCGATTTATTTACAAATTTTTCATTTTGGCTTAAATCTATAAATACAAGTGTTATTTCTAGGTTGTGGGAGAGGACAAAAGAGTGGGCATATTTGAGAACTAAACATAGGCAAATAGAGATAGAGATCTACTTTGAGCAAGGTGAGTTCTTGAGGTTTGTTAGTGATTGAATTTTGAGAGAGATAAGTGAGGTGTGTGTGTAACCATTCGTTCCTAGCCATTTATCTGTAAAAGAAGATATCCCACCATTTGTGAATATGGGCCAAAGCTTGGGTGAACCACGTAAATTGTTATTTCTTTGATTGTTTATTGCTTGTATGTTCTTATTGTCTCTTCATTGATGCTTGGTTGATTTGATTGGGAGTTTGTACACTAGTTCATTTACGGAACAAGGTCTTGGGTTTTTTCTTCACACCAAGTGTTTTATAAAATTCTCGAGTGAATTTTATCATCTTGGTCGCTAGAGATAGTCTTGCTTTAGCGCAACACTTTGTGTGTGTGTGGGGGGGGGGGGGGGGGATTTTTTTAAAAGAGGAATACAATACATGCTTCAAAACAAGTTATAATAATATTTTTAGTGTTCACAAATCAACTCAAGAACAATCCTAGTCATTTCATTTTGATTGTTCCCATTATCTCCAAAGATGCAAAGCTCGAGAAGTCATAATACTAATAACATTATACTTGGGCAAGATCCTCCACTCTTAGGAGATGGGATAAATAATTTAGGGATACTTGATGAAGCCAATCTCCTTGGAGTTACTACGGAAGCACTGTCTTCAGCACATAAGCCCATATTTCCTTATCAATCCATGAGGGTTCCCACACACACAACAGGTGCAAGAACCAGGTAAGTTTCTCTTTGGATGAGAGTTCCACACATTTGAGTGTCCCATCTTTGGCTACTGCAAGAGACTTTAGTTGATGAAAACTGAAATTGCAAATTGTGTGGAAGTTATGTTAGGGATTAAAGTCTAGGCGTTCTTGTATTAATTATTGTGTGGTTATGTTTTGCAGTGCATTGCATGCGAGAAAAGAGATGGAGATTGGAGTTCTGGAGGCACTATGTTGCCAAATTCAGAATAGGTAAAATAAAGAGAGGAGTATTGTGGTGAATGTTACAACCTAAAGACATGGTCCTTTTGTTCTGAAGGTAAAAAATGAATTCCCCATAGAAACAAAGAGGTGGTTTTTAGTATATTTGCTATTTTTCCAACATATCTTGCCTCAATTGAAAGAGGTGGTTTTTGGCTAATAATCTTCACTAATTTGACCAAACATCAGTTCACTAATTTTTTTAGTTACTGTATATTTTTGGGGGGTGGTGTGAGTGGGTGGTGGGTACGAATTACATTACATTATGAATTTCAAAAGAAAAGAACTGTTTGGGCTTGACCTTTGAGCCCTCTAGCTCTTATTGTGAGCATACATTTACGTTCCACTGCCCAGTGAATCAGCAATGTTGAATGATTTGTTTCTTAAATTACTATGAATATAACTTAATGTAATATAGTATAATGGGACATGAATTGGAGATTTAGTACGGATTTATTCTCTAGAGGTGTTGGTAATCAGGTTGTTAAATGTGTGTGTGGTGGGGGTTGGTGGTGGTTAAATTTTTGTTTATCTCTTGGAATACTTCTTATATGAGTTCTGCAATGGATATAATATCTTTTAGTTATATTCATGTTTTTTTTTTGTAAAATATGGATCTCTGAGTAGAAGTTGTGAACCCATTCCTGCGAAATGAAACATTGTATGATATTTTGTTGGTCTTATTTTCGATCACATCATTAGGAAAAAAAATAAGCCAGAAAGACCTTTAGTTAAGTATAAACAATTGAAATGTTAATTTAAGTAGGCCGCATGTTGGAGGGTGGTACATTTAGGAGAGTTCCTTGCAGAATCTACTAATACTTGTAATAATTTTTACACTAGTATTTATTTATGAGAATGTGAATTGAGAAAGAATTTCTTTGATTTGTTATGTTTGTGGACGTTTTATTTTGATGTAATTTTCTATTCAGATGCAAGTACCATATCTTTAAATTTCTTATTATTTACATGATTAAAAAATTCCTATTAATTGGACCTCTATATATTGTCAGTGTGTGTATCAGATATCTAGATATACATTATTTATTATTTATTTTATTATTTTAGCGTGAAGAACTTATGGACAAAATTATCCATAATATCTTGCATTGACATATGACGCTCATTTAATGTTTTAACATTAATATGGTGTTCTGAATTTTTGGAAATCAACATTATTTCTTCAGGTGCAAATGCAAGACCGACTATGATGTTTTAGGAGCTTAGGCGAAGAACCAATTGGGGGGGCCTTTACATAAAAAATTAAATTAAAAGAAATGTGTTCTTTTTGTATTTTTCGATGCAAATCTATCAATTAAATCATCAAGTTTTTTTTTTTATTATTATTAACAAATCTTGTTCAATTGATGATATAGCTATCCACTTAATCATTTTTTTGACATAGTAGAACGAAGGTAAGATTTAATTAATTTTCACTTTGAAAAACTTCTTTCAGCAAAGGCAGCCATAACGAGTGTTGTCAAAATTATCTTTAGGCAATCCAACATTTGGAAAATATAATTCATTCTTTAAATATAGTCTAACACCTAAATTGATTTTTAGTACTCTATTCTATCTAAAATTCCATATGATTAACTTGTAGTACTCTATTTTTTACACTTTTATTTTATCCATTCATATTAGAACCATAATCATATCCTTGTCATCTTCTATCATTAATATTAAGTTTGCGACTTGCTAAAAACTTTATAAGTTCATTAAAAATCCCTTAACTAGATGTATTATATAGCGCAATTATTCATGTTAGTATTTGTCTTCATCTTTCTCTTTCACCCTCAATTTGATCTTGCATATTTTGGTCAATCGTTTGCCCTTCATTGTGTCGTACTATCTACATGGTCACTACTATTTTTATGGATCCTAAGTCAGATACTAATATTGTTCCAATCATCTACTCCTTTACTAATTGAGTTTTATTTCCATTCTTTTTAGCAGCTTACAGGAAAAGCAAGAAATCTTATCCCCGGATCTTGAGAATACTAGTCATCCTCTGTTACGTTTCTCTCCATTTTCCAATAAAAGTATAATGTATAATAGAAAAAATCATGTTTTCTATATGTTTAGGAAAAGTGATGGCATTATCATTATCTCTTATTGAGCCTCTTTTTACTAATGTGCCAATCCAATTATTGTCAATATATTTCCAATTAGTTATATCATAATTATCTAAAGGCAAACAACTACACTTCATTTTCTACAACTTCATTTTCTAAATCTTCTAAATTTCTACGTTCTACATTTTCAATATCTAAATATTCTAAATTTTGATGTTCAACAACATTTTCATTATCTAAATCTTCTATATTTTGACGTCCAACATGTTCTTTCAATATTTTTTAAGATATATTGAAATATTTATTTGTGAACCCACTAGTTTAGATTTTTTTCCTCAATTTGTTTCCATCTTTTACTTTTTTCGTGATCGAAGAGATATTTTTTAGTGGACATATTAATCACACACATAAGAAAAAGTTTAATTTGTAAACAGAAAAATTAATCATACAATAATATTATATATTAAAGAAAAATGTTAAAAAAGAACAATAAAACCTAATTTGCAACTAACTTGACAGCAACCCCAAAGTGTAATTTGTAAATGCCGAAATAGAAAATTGGAATCTACAAAATTAAAAAAAAAAATTATTTGTAAATTTTTTTATATACTCGAACAAATTATAAAAAGGAAATGAACATATACTTACAAAAGCTCCAATCTCTAAATTCTTGAGTATCACCCCGAATTAAAACCACATCTTTCTGAAATTGAAAGTTTGAAACCCTAGATTTTAAAGCCCTAAGTTTTTTGAGTGTTAACTTTGGGGTAGTTATTGTCGAAAATGGGGGGAGGGCTTTTTTTCTTGTTTATTTATGCCATGTTAGTGAAGAGAGAGAGAGAGAGAGAGAGAGAGAGAGAGAGAGAGAGAAGAAGAAGAAGAAGAAGAAGAAGAAGAAATGATGGTGAGGAGGTGAGATGGGTCAGTGCTGCCAATATGAAATGATAAAAGAGTGGTGAGTGCTCTCAAAATAAGCCTTTAGTTTTAGGTTTAAATGGTGGCTGGATAGGTTGGGTATGTTGCTAGGTTGAGTTTAGTGGGTTTAGTATTAGGTTAAGTGGGTTTGGAGTTATTTAATTGAGCTTATAAGTATAAATGGGTCTCTATACCTTTTATTTTGACCTCTTTATTTTGTAATTTATTTTAAGTAGAACAAGTTTTATTTTTGAGGGGATCCTTTTATGTGTTAACTCTAATGTTTTTTCATAACTAATTTTTTTATGCCATTTTTTTATACTTTCTTTTTTTGAGGGTGGTGCGATTAATTGGGGTCCCTAAACGACCGCTTGCTATGCCTATAGGCAAAAGGCGTCCATGATAACAATAATCTTGTTCCTAAACATCATCTCAACCATCGGGTGACAAAGATAAGAAGGATAAAATCCCCATCGTAGTTAAGATCGATATATATGTTATGGTTGATAGTAGTAAGAAGTGAAATTCCAATGTAGGGTATTTAGTGTGAAGTCCTATTCTAGTTAGCTATGGTGACTGGACAAAGGTTCCACAACGCTTCAAAGATGATGTATGGCGCACAATAATGGTAGTAATCAATTTATTTTGTGAATACCAATGATACATGATGTTTGGTCATATGTAGAAGGACTTTTGAAGTGGGGGTAAGATCGTTTAGGAGGGCCAATATGGGCATGGCCAGTATGTCTAGTTGGGTCAGGGCCAACTGGGCAAACATAGGCAGGGCCAGTGGAAGGAATGATATAAACCCAATTATCAACATCACCAGAGGCAACAACAAGTGCAAATTTTTCCATCTCCTAGAGAACAAGCACCAACGACATTTGTGGCACCATCCATAGTACCTTTGGCTCAACTTCACTATAATAAGGTCAATAATGTGGGATACAGGGACGATCGAATGACTATTCAAACAGTTGATGATACTCCCTTTATTCATGACACTTTATCCAAAGTTTTATTCAATACGGGTGTACACACTCTTTTGTTGCATGACACTTCATGGGTCTATCATGGATGGTCTCGAATCCTTACACTTGGATATTATCCACAGTTAATTCATTAGGTTTATCCATTGTTACTACTAAGGTTTGTGATGGGGTAGGCATGGATATTAGTAGGTTGCGATTTGTAGCTAATTTGTTTGTTTTAGATACCCACATTTATGATGTGATTTGGGGGACATATGGGTTCTGTAGATATTGAGCTCAAGTTGATAATGTAGGTATATCGATTATATTTTCTATGACGAGACATGAAATGTATTTGGAGTCTATGTATAGATGTGAGGATAGGGATATTACCCACTTTTATTTTATTAGTGAGGTGACTTATGTGGAGACAAAAGTTTTTATACATATGATTCCCGCAGTTTCGAAGTTTAATAATATATTCAATGAGATTCTAGATTACCACCGAGTAGGGAGATTGATTTTTCCATAGTTTAATCATCTGACACTACATCGATAGTTAGGTGTCGTATCGTATGGATCATGTGAAAATATGAAGGATCTGAAAGATCAGATTAAACAGTTATTCGAGAAGGGGTTTATCCATCGTAGGACTTCACCTTGGGTTGCACAATTATTTTTTATGAAGAAGAGAGATGTGTCATTGAGACTGTACATCGACTATCGCGAGTTGTATAAGGCAACTACGAATAATAAGTACCTGCAATTAAGGATTGATGATCTTTTTTTATCAGTTGGACGGTGTTTCTTTTATTTGGAAAATTTATTTAAGCTTCGATTATCACTAGTTGAGGATGCGACAGGATGATGTACCCAACACAACCTTCTTTACTCAATATGGGTGTTTCCATTTGATGCCATTTGGGTTGACTAATTCCCCAGTTATATTCATAAACTGAATAAAGCAAGCATTCCTACCAGTTAATCAGTCTTTATTAAAGACATTTTGATATATTCATGGACAGAGGAGGAGTAGAATCGATATTTGCGAATTTTATTACAGACATTACGGGACCATAATATTTCCAAATGTTAATTTTAGAGAATTGAAGTGAAAATTTAGGGGCATGTTGTATTAGTAAAAATACTTTTCAGTCGACCCAAGTAAGGTGTCATCAGTGCTAGATTAGGGACAACCCATGACACCTAGCAAGGTTCGCATGTTTTGGGGATTAGTTGATTATTACATGAGAGTAATTTGAGATTTATCAAAAAAATTTGGGCCAATCATCAAGTTGAAAAACAAGGGTGTGGTGTTATTTTAGAGTCATGTCAACAGGAGTTCGACACTCTCAAGGACAAGTTAACTTATGCGCGAGTTCTTACCTTACCTAGGAGTGGAGTGGAGTTTTTGGTCTATACCGATGCTTCTCTACATGGAATAGGCAGGGTATTAAGGTAGGATGATAGACCGATTTCTTATACATCTCAAAAGTTAAAGTCACATGATTTTCACTACCATACTCATAACTTGGAGTTTTGGCTATTGTATTTTTATTCCATAAGTGGTTGCATTATCTATAGGGAGAAACGTTTAGTCTCTTTAGTGATCACAAGAGTACACAATATCTATTTGCATAAAAAGGTCTCAATATGAGGCAGTGGCGATGGTTTGTGTTCATCAAGGATTATCATTTCATTATCCAATATCACTTGAGAAGGAAATTGTGGTGGCAGACGCATTGAGTTGATGACCTAGTGGTAGTCTCTCAGCCGTTCAGGCAACCGAGTAGGGATTAGTAGAGAAGATTAATGAGTTGAGCAAAGCATTCATAAATATGCTTACAGTGAGTCTAGAGATCGTGATACAAGTGATTCAGGGGTAGTCACAGGATGAGATGCGTAAGGGGAAGGTGACAGAGCTTTTTGTTATCGGTGTACCTTTTTTTATGCGGGGTACGATGGGGTTTTTATTATAAGGGTAGGTTGGTAGTAACCTTGGATGAGGAGTTGAGAGGGGCCGTTATGGAGGAAACGTATGGTTCGTATTTTATGGTACAACTACAAGGGGAGAAAATATACCAAGATATGAAGTGGCTGAATTGTGTAACACCCTGTAATTTTCACGATTTTTATATTGGGATTAATTGGCATTAATTAAATTTAAAATGAGAAATTAATACGAGTTAAAATAAATCTTAATTAACGAGATAATGATTTATATTCACGTATATTGAATATTACTTAGTGAATGAGTAATAAATTGCTAAGAAAGTATTATGTTTGTTGTGAGTGAGAAATACAACAAAATTACGATAAATTTAATCGGGACGTGCCTGTCAATCGTGTCGAGACTTAATTTTATGAAAAATAATATATTTTCAATTTGGATCATTCGAATGGTCACTTCGAGTGCACCAATGTGTTCGAAAGGATTGAAATAGTCTGCAAAGTGTACTCAGGGGTTTAGTTTGGGTCCCAGGGCATTTTTAGGCCAAACTGACATTTCAGAGGGGTATTTCGATCTTTTAAAATTTTGGGGAATAGGGGCCTACGAAAATTGGAGTGTTATATCATCTAGTAAGGTGAGGGAGTTAGGGTTAGAAGTTATAAAATCAAAGAGAGGTCACAGAAGGAGGAAGATAGGGAGTTCCAAGGCCATTCCTACACCATCTTGCACAACCACTACCACTGGAGCGTAGATTGGGAGGAGAGAAACACAACCGTACCACTTTTTTGGGGAGATTCAGACCTATGATTTTAGGCAAGTATTTATCTTGCTAAATTTTCAGCATATAAACCATCCATGTTAGTGTAGGATGAACAGTTACATGAATACATAAAGATTTGATGTTAATTGGGAAGGTTTAATTCATGTTCTGGGGTAGGAACCATGATGTAACCACCCGCCTAATTAAATACCGGGTGCCCAGTCCCATACCAAACTAAAATAGAATATACAGTTGACTCATTCTTAGCATCATCGTTGAAAACATTTACAACTCACCCAATACCCAATTAAGCTGGTGTTAAAAACTTTCCAAATTTTAATTTCAACAAAATTCCTTTTTAGGTTATGAATAACACTACACACATTATTCTACAACACTAATAACCGAACGGATAACACAAAAGAATTTAAATGCATTTGGAATAAACATTCCAAAATAATGATCCAATCCAGTAATCCCAATAATAATAAATGTATTAAAATGACACGAGTATAAGACTTTTTGACTCTGATAGAAAAGCGATAACTGAATTCCTTTGGACGACATGACCTAAATAAAATAACACTACATAATGTGAATCAAATGAAGGTAGGCGTCAAAGCAATACTCCATAGCTCCATAGCTCATCATAATCCTCTAAGGTTGGCGTCCCTGCTGCTGGACACCTGATATAGAAGGTACAATAGAAAAGAGAATATGCAAGGAAATGGGTGAGAGCCCGATGTAAAATGATTTTGAAAACAACAAGTATTTAACAAGTGCAATGAATAATTTATTATGTAAATGTTAGTATCCAGACTCTCACTTGATATTCTCACCTCTCATCTAGAGTGCACACTTAACGTTTCCTATTAACCTTCTAGTTAATGGTTCCTCTTAACTAGTTTCCATGATATGATTCCATCCCATATTATAACCCCGTATCTCCCATACCATACGTAATATAATAATTCATATACTTTTCTCGTTAATATGAATTAAGCTTTTACAACAAATATTCATTAACTTAATTCAATTCTTTTTTTCTCTATTCCCCGTTATCTACAATTATCAGACAATAGATTGATCTAACCACTATATATACAACCATTTAATTCATTATACATATACATATATAAAACCGCACCCTGAGTCGCAGTTGTGGTGCATGCATTACTCTGCTATCACGTCCCAGTATCGCTGGTCGCCGAATAAGGGACTAAAGGTTCGATAAGGATTCCTCGAACCACAAATAACAACACAAAAATTAGAGGGGAACATAGTTCTCTTATCCACGGGTCACACACAGTCCTACGTTCCCATAGTCAGCAAAGTTATCAACTCCACGATAAGTCTTTCATAGACCTATATTCTCGAGCGACAAATCAAAAATCCCATGGATTAATCAGGATATGACAGCCGTATGCGCAAACCTCCTATCGATAGCAAGTAAGCTAGGTATGCCATACACATAAATTATCAATCAATCAAATAGCCAATATCATCTACCTATAGTATAATATCAACAAGGTACTCACACTACCCTAAGATAGTTCCCATACGTAGCATTATATCTAATTCAACATATTAAAATATTTTGACTTTACTTCTTTAATTTAATTATTACAGAGTCTCACTCATTCCCCAAGGTTTAAATAGGTTTTCCTCAATATACTTATTCAGTAAGAAATCACTAATATCATACTGGTCCATATCATCTTATCTCTAGAATTACTACGAATTAAACTCTCCTTTAATTATGGTTATAACCGATAATTTCTAATCTCTTATAAATACCTCTTCTTTCACCTAGGATTGAACCCTCTTGTAAACTTAAAGATGCCCAGGTAATTTATTAAATTTCTCCTACTGGACCTATCCTTAATCCTCATGCATACGAATTAGAATCCAACACATGAATCTAGCAACCTAAATTTCTTTTAAATGTAATTATCATAGTTCTAATCAATTAAATACCAATAACCTTAGTTCGATTCTTATCTAGGGCTTACTGATCTTCCCTAAGTACCATTATATCCATTTAATAATCACCAAAGATTTACAAAATGTTTGAGATAAGAACAGCCATTAAAGATAAACATCATCATGAATTCTGGGGAGGTCGATCGATCGAAGGCAGGGGTCGATCGATCGATCGCCCAGATATCAGCCCAATTTTCTGCAATTCCTTTACTACGGGTTTCATAACTTTTGATCATTCAAACCTTCATATTAACAACCCAAACTCCTTATAATCCTTACTACATGATATACAAACATATGTAAATGATTTCTAATGATCTAAACATCCTAAAATAATCAGGAGTTTGAATTAAAAGCATATATTTATCCGCTTTTTCCAGAAAATTATATACATGATATCTTCAAAAACACACAAATGATTCTCAGAGTTTCTTCAACAACTTAATGATTATTTCTTGGATTACTATCTACCTACAACATGATTTTGATTCCTATATTTCCATTTTTCAGAAGTCAATCAAAAACTCTATCTTTATCTTCCAAACATGTAAAATCTCATCTTTTTAATAGCTATCCTAGCATGGACAATATACTAACTAGATTGCAATTATAAAATACTTGCCTCTAATGAATATCTGATCCTTTGGAGTTGTATAACACAGGTGGTTCTCCCCTTCTCCGATCACTTCCGGTGGTGACCTTTGGTTCTTGGCTCTCCTCCTTTGCAAGCAAGCTTCTCTTCTACCAAGCAACCTTTCACTCTCTCAAAAAGATCAACTTTCAATTTTGTGTAGAAGAGATGAATGAAACCACGTACAACTAATCTCCAAATATTTATAATAAGACAAAATTTGAAATCACTATTCATCCCCCTTGTAAAAATGACCAAAATGCCCTTTTTGGGTGTCTTTTCATTTCCAAATGACCCGGGACCCAAAACCAACATCCAAATAGACTTTTCTGACTATTTCAACCCTTCCGGATGAAACGACGTACTCGAAATGACTATAAGGTTGATTTAAAAATAAGTTTCCTTTTTATTTAGCAAACTAGTCCCGACACGTCCCATACCGCGTCCGACTAAAAATTTAAATTACTCAATTAATATCACACATCCACATCAATAACATCAGATTCATATATTATCTAAATATCTTTAAGTAATATTCAGAATCATTCATTTTTAATATCCACAATTCGGATAAAACACAAATGAATTAATTTATAATAAAATCCAATTAATCCATTAATTTAAAATATAACCCATTTTTAAAGTCATAAAAATTACGGGGTATTACATACCTCCCCACTTATAATAGAATTTTGTCCCAAAATTCCGAAAGATAAATCATACTCGTAAGGTCAACTATGAGTGTAAATCTCACATCGCAAGTACTCTATGTCATACCGCCCATGCAATACATTATTAAAAATCCCCATTGATGTTACACCAAGTCTCACCATATAGTTTCAACTGAATCCAATTTAAACTTTACGCAATCTTCCCTATGCCATCCTCATGACAAAGTTTAAAAAAATGATCCTTAATCATTAAGTAAATAAATCCTAAAGTCATAACTACTTACTTTTTTTCACAATTATGAAAACTACTACAATCTAACCATCCAGAGCGCCTATACACCGTATCGTGTATCTTTCATTATAAAATGGATATGATTACCCGCACAGATTATAAACTCATATCCTAAAGATTATAAACTCATATCCTAAAGATTATAAACTCATATCCTAAAGACCAAACTTATTTCGACTCCCAATGTTTATTAGTTTCATGCGTGGGGTGTCTCGCAAGCAAAATCCAAATAAGGAACCCCCCGATACACTACTACCTAAAGTAGTCGGTCATCGAAACTCCCCAGGTCGTTAGTCAATAGTATATAACCTCTCTATAGGTTTTATCGATTACAAATAAAAGTCTACTCATCTACTCTCTTGTTAAGGACAAGATGCTAGCTATAGTAGTAAATACACTCTCATATACCACAAGTCAATCCACGCCGCTAGTCACATCATGTTCGGACATGCCTAAAGTAAGTAATCCCATGATAAAAATCAAACCCCCGTGATGACATGTAAAATATAGGTGTCCCACAACCCCTTGGTGAGTCTACGTAAATATTATTACTATAGGCTAAGTTTAGTAACCCTTTTTCCCATACAATATTAATTGCTATAAAAATCAGTATGCGTCTCATAACTCCTTAGATAAAAAGTATACCCTCATTCGCGGGTGGTGGTTGTTGAATCGCTGTCTGATGGACGTTATATACCCCCCCATACCGACCCTGTTGCATGGGAGCTGTTGGAATGGGAGGTAGTGCTAGCACCGGAGTTGGAGCTGGAAGAGCAGCTAGTGGAAACACTGGTATCTGTGGTTCCTGTCGAGCATTTTGTTGTTGAGGGAATTTGTCTTTATCAGGATAATCTTGTCGTTTGTGGCCATACTTACTGCACATGAATCATTTTCCAGCAAACTTCCCACCATTTTGTCCCTGTTGACCCCGACCCTGCTGGCCATTACCTTCTTTCCCTTGGCCCTGATGAGCCTACCTCTGGCCTTGCTGTCCTTGCCAATTACCTCTATCCTCAAATCGAGAATCTCAAGATCGTAAATGCTTACCATAATCCTCTGTCTGGAACCCTGCTCACCCTGACGCTAATGACTGTGTCCTGGATGAGTCCCACTAGAACTACCCCCATTAGTCTTGCCTTGCAGGCTTGACCCAAACCCCCACTTGACACCATGAGCATGTAAGCAGTTATCCTAGCAATGAAGCATTACATCATTAAAAATATCTGCATAAGTATGTAGTGAAAGATTTCCCAATAAATGCTGGTGAATCTTATAGTTCAACCCATCAGTGAACATTAGAATTCTCCTCTCCTCAGTGGGTACCTCTACTGGTACCAAATTAGTTAGTCGCGTAAATTCTTCCTCGTATTCTTCCACCATTTTCTCTCCCTGTTTCAAATCGAGTAATTTCCGCCTCATCTCTATCTGAATGGCGGAAGGAAAGTACTTCCGATCAAACTGTATCCAAAAGTCTTGGATAGTCACTGTGACTCTCTCCTCAATAGTGGTCGTAACTCTACTAGCTTGAATGTGGCTAGTATTTGACGTTGAACCTCAGTGCATTCGAGCATTCTCAAGTGCCTTTAAATATCTCTCTTCCATTGGCTAGCAGTTACGACATCTGATCCTCCCTGAAACTCAGGTGGGTGTGCCTTCTGAAAGGCATCCCTCGCTCGTTCCCATGTAGTAGGAAACACTTATCCTTGAGTGGGTCGCACAACTGGTGCCTATGCTGGAGCCTGTTGAACAATAGCTAAAGCTGCATTGACTGCCTGAGCCATAATTGCAGTAACTTCGGTCGCAGTCATTATAGGGGAGGGCTGAGGTGCTGATCGTGTTGAAAACCGAGCGTACGTGTAAATACGCTAGTCGTTGTTGTCGGCTTCCAACCACAATACAAAAAAAACCTAAACTTTAACTACACTCTTGCGGAGTATAGTGGCGAGTCTGGGTATCGAATCCACAGGGAATGTTTGATAGATTTTAATTGATTTATTATTTCAAAAAATAAAGTGTAAAAGATGATGATTGAGTGAGAAAGGAAAAATGGAAAAATAAAGAAGTTAACTAAAACTAATTGGAAAAATTAAGGTAAAGACACAATCCCCCAACCCTAGAGTATTGATGGTATAAAACTAATCGTAAATTTAACTGATTAATTTGACATGGAATTTAGTACTCCCAAGCATTACGTATACGAGGTTCAAGCCCGCGTCATACTTAATGTGAGGATGAGTAAATCAGTATCGCGATAGTAGCACTCGAATTGCACTCTAAATCATCACGAGTACCCAGAGGCAAACGAGATATAAAGATCTACAATTTTTGTGTAACTACGCAATACGGTCATAATCAATCACTAAATTCAACGGATTAATTTTATACGCACGCACTAACACATCAGGCTGGGTTCATGCATCCCAACCTTTAAAAACCTAGCCTAACATGGTGAATCATCACGAGTACCCAGAGGCAAACGAGATATAAATATCTACAATTATTGTGTAACTACGCAATACGGTCATAATCAATCACTAAATTCAGCGGATTAATTTTATACGCACGCACTAACACATCAGGCTGGGTTCATGCATCCCAACCTTTAAAAACCTAGCCTAACATGGTGAATAATAATAAAAGTGCTGGAAATTAAAGTTACCACGATTGAAGAATAAGAACATGTAAGAAGAAATCAAAGATTGAAGAAAAACTAGAAAAGTTCTTGAATTAATGGTGCAAAATATGTGAATCTTTCTCCTAGATGTTCGTACTTGTTATGGAGATTTTACATCAATGAAATCTGAATAAAAAGAATCCTAATGACTAAATATATAGGCTATAAGTCGTTTAGAAGAGTCCCCAAAACATAAAACTCTTTTGGCTAAAAGATAAGCACAAAATAAAAATCCCGTATCTGTCAATTTGTCACACTTAGAAAGCGTGACTAATTTCGTAACGGATCTGGAGCGTGACTAATTCCATAATGGATCAGGAGCGTGACTAATTTCGTAACGGATGGTACGTGACAAATGGGCGGACCGATTCTTTTTTCTCACCTTTGGTTCGGTTCGGTTCGGGTATGAGATTTCTTCTTAACTTCAAATGGGCATAACTTCTTCATCGTAACTCGGATTGAGATGCCGTTTTTTCCAATGTTCTTGTAATGGAAATATCTTCAACTTTACAGTTGGCCCCAGCTCCAGAATATGGCTGAAAAATTACAAAAATGTCCTTCAACTCCCCAATCCTTGGTTTCTTTCACTGTTTTGAGTTATCTTTTCCATCTTTCTTGCATAAAATTCCTATAAAACACATAAGAGATACACAAAATACGAAATACTTGCAAAAAAGGGTTAGTAGCATAAATATGAGACAAATGCAAGTTATTTACATCGCATGGGATCATAAAAATACCAAAATTAAGTGGATAAATGTGAAGAATTTATGCCTAATCAGGTGCACGTCGAGGAGGCATCTGAAACGAGAGTATACTATAAGTATTTGATATAAAAAAATAGCTGAAGAATGTAGGCGTAAATATGAAAGCAATAATCCTACTCATAGGGCTCTACATCAAAGAACACTAAGCTGAAAACACAGTAAATCGTACGGACCCTAAAGGACACTAGAACCTAATACTCTGATACCACCTGTAACACCCCGCCTAATTAAATACCGGGTGGACAGTCCCATACCAAATTAAAACAAAATATACAGTTGGCTCGTTCTTAGCATCACTGTTGAAAACATTTACAACTCACCTAATACCTAATTAAGTTAGTGTTAAAAACTTTCCAAATTTTAATTTGAACAAAATTCCCTTTTAGTTTACGAATAACACTACACACATTATTCTACAAAACTAATAACGGAACAGATAACACAAAAGAATTTAAATTCATTTGGAATAATCATTCCGAAATAATTATCCAATACAGTAATCCTAACAATAATAAATATATTAAAATGACACGAGTACAAGACTTTTTGACTCCGATAGAAAAGAGATAATTGAATTCCTTTGGGCGACATGCCCTAAATAAAAGAACACTACATAATGTTAATCAAATGAAGGTAGGCATCTAAGCAATACTCCATAGCTCCATAGCTCTTCATAATACTCTAAGGTTGGCCTCCCTGCTGCTGGACACCTGATATAGAAAGTACAATAGAATAGAGAATATGAAAGGAAACGGGTCAGAGCCCGATGTGAAAATGATTTTGAAAACAACAAGTATTTAGCAAGTGCAATAAAGCATTTATTGTGTACATGTTAGTATCTAGACTCTCACTTGATATTCTCACCTCTCATCTAGAGTGCATGCTTAACGTTTCCTATTAACCTCCTAGTTAATGGTTCCTCCTAACTAGTTTCCATGATATGATTCTATCCCATATTACAACCCCGTATGTCCCATACCATACGTAATATAATCATTCATATACTTTTCTCATTAATATGAATTAAGCTTTTACAACAATATTCATTAACTTAATTCAATTCTTTTTTTCTCTATTCCCCGTTATCTACAATTATCACACAATAGATTGATCTAACCACTATATATACATTCATTTAATTCATTATACATATACATATATAATACCGCACCCTGAGTCGCAGTTGTGGTGCATGCATTACTCTGCTATCACGTCCCAGTATCGTTGGTCACCGAATAGGGGGCTAAAGGTTCGATAAGGATTCCTCGAACCACAAATAACAACACAAAAATTGGAGGCGAACATAGTTCTCGTATCCACGGGTCATGCACATACCTATGTTCCCATAGTCAGCAGACTTATTAAATCCCCGATAAGTCTTTAATAGACCTATGTTCTCGAGCGACATATAAAAAATCCCATGGATTCATCAGGATATAACTGCCCTCATGCACAAACCTCCCATCGATAGCAAGTAAGCTAGATATGTCATACACATAACTTATCAATCAATCAAATAGGAAAGATCATCTAGCTATAGTATAATATCAACAAGGTACTCCCACTACCCTAAGATAGTTCCCATACGTAGCATTATATCTAATTCTAAGTATTAAAATATTATGACTTTACTTCTTAAATTTAATTATTCCAGAGTCTCACTCATTCCCCAAGGTTTAACTAGGTTTTCCTCAATATAATTATTCAGTAAGAAATAAATAATATCCTACTGGTCCATATCATCTTATCCCCCGAATTACTACGAATTAAACTCTCTTTTAATTAGGGTTATAACCGATAGTTTCTAATCTCTTATAAACACCTCTTCTTTCACCTAGGATTGAATCCTCTTGTAAACTTAAGGATGCCCAGGTAATTTATTAAATTTCCCCCATTGGATCTATCCTTAATCCTCATGCATACTAATTAGAATCCAACACATGAATCTAGCAATCAAAATTTCTTTTAAATGTAATTATCATAATTCTAATCAATTAAATCCCAATCACCTTAGTTCAATTCTTATCTAGGGCTTACTGATATTCCCTAAGTCCCATTATATCCATTTAATAATCACCAAAGATTTACAAAAGGTTTGGAATAAGAACAAGCATTAAAAAGAAACAACATCATGAATTCTGGGGAGGTCGATTGATCGAAGGTAGGGGGTCGATCGATCGATCGCCCAGATATCAGCCCAGTTTTCTACAATTCCTTTACTACGGGTATCATAGCTTTTGATCATTCAAACCTTCATATTAACAACCGAAACTCCTTATAATCCTTACTACATGATATAGCAACATATGTAAATGATTTCTAGTGATCTAAACATCCTAAAATCATCAAGAGTTTGAATTAAAAGCATATATTTATCCTCTTTTTTCGAAAAATTATATACATGATATCTTCAAGAACACACCAATGATTCTCAAAGTTTCTTTAACAACTTAATTATTATTTCTTGGATTACTATCTACCTACCACATGAGTTTGATTCCTATATATGTCCATTTTTCAGAAATCAATCAACAACTCTATCTTTATCTTCCAAACATGTAAAATCTCATCATTTTAATAGCTATCCTAACATGGGCAATATACTAACTAGATTGAAATTATTAAATTATTTCCTCTAATGAAGATCTGATCCTTTGGAGTTGTATAAAACATGTGGTTCTCCCCTTGTCTGATCACTTCCGGTGGTGGTTAGTGGTGGTGACCTTTGGTTCTTGGTTCTCCTCCTTTCCAAGAAAGATTCTCTTCTCCCAAGCAACCTTTCACTCTCTCAAAAAGATGACCTTTCAATTTTGTGTAGAGGAGATGAATGAACCCACGTACAACTAATCTCCAAATATTTATAATAAGACAAAATCCGAAATCACTATTAATCCCCTTGTAAAAATGACAAAAATGCCCTTTTTGGGTGTCTTTTCATTTCCAAATGACCCGAGACCCAAAACCAACATCCAAATAGACTTTTCTGACCATTTCAACCCTTCCGAATGCAACGACGCACTCGAAATGACTATAAGGTTGATGTAAAAATAAGTTTTCTTTTTAATTTAACAAATTAGACCCGACACGTCCCATACCGCGTCCGACTAAAAATTCAAATTACTCAATTAATATCACACAGCCAGATCAATAACATCACATTCATATATTACCTAAATATCTTTAAGTAATATTCAGAATCATTCATTTTTAATATCCACAATTCGGATAAAACCCAATTGAATTAATTTATAATAAAATTCAATTAGTCCATTAATTTAAAATATAACCCATTTTAAAAGTCATAAAAATTATGGGGTATTACACATGGACGGTTAAATCTTTAAGCGTGTAGAACAAATTTGATGAATTAGTAACGTTAACATGTGAAGAAATCAGATTAAGGATCTTGAATAAAAATGATAAACTAAGTTTTTTTAAGGATTAGTCTTGAATTAATTCGATTTAAAGGTGTTCTTTGACAATTTGATGATTATATTGCGTTGGAAATCATGTATATATGATCGTATAATGTTTAGAATGTCTGATTGGCACATTTTGGTTGTGTAATGGATGTTTTGGGCTTTGATGGTCAAACCCATACCAGTGGTGAAGATGAACTGCCAGGTACCACGAACCGGTTCGGCTTGTCCCTCAAACCGGTTCATTGTACACTCCAAATCGGTTCGAATGTACCCTCAAAATAGTTCAGAGGATCTGTTAGTTCAGGCCCTGGTTTTTCTTATTTTTTTTAAAAAAAGGTTAGGATTTGAACCTTGCCCTAATGATGAGAATTAAGATTAGAAATTTTTGGACATGGGTTGATATTAAATAATTTCTCAATAATTAAATGGTTCACGTGAAATACAAATGAACCTTATACTGGGCCAGTAAAAGCGGGATATTATAATTGGTGAGACAATTTAATGGGCAGTCAGGACCCTTTGAGTAGTGGGAGACACCCGAAAATATACGATGAGAAGTATAATCGAAGTTAGAAAAAATATGTAGGATATTCGGGAGTTATATGTACTATGTATGGGACATATATTATGGGTTGCATGTATACCTATACTGAATATATATGTATATATATAGGTGGTGTGAATACATATTGTTTGATTTATTATGTGTGAACATACCTAGGCTACTTACAATCATGGGAGGCTCCGCGTTGTGGACAGTCTTATCTTGATGAGCCCATTGGGGGGATTCTGACCCGTACCTCAGAACATAGAACTTAGGGATTGAGCACCACTTGTATGAATAATGGTGTGACCGGTCATTTGGATACATTAAGTGTGTGCATTTACCAAATGTTTAGAACTATGTTCTCCTCTAATTTTATGTGAATTTTTGAATGAATGGTTCGAGAGTGTTTCCGAACTCGATGTTCTTACTTAGTATGTGATGTAGGAGGACTTGATAGAAGAGTACGACCACATCGCATGTCTCTACCTAGGGATGACGTATACGTATACTTTAAGAGCGATGTATATATATATATATATATATATATATATATATATATATATATATATATATATATATATATATATATATATATATATATATATACGTGTGATTTATTCTACTACGGGTGTATTAGTAGATATGATAGATAGTAATATCTAAATTACCCTAAGCGTGTAAGAACTTAATCATTAACTGGTGGCTCTAAACTAATAAAATGGAATTGAAATTTAGTAACATCTTTTATGGGCAATACGGGTGGGCTCAGTGAATTAATAGATGGGAAAAGTCTTAAGTCAAACTAGTTAGGCGGGGTAGCGTAACTTGGTGGATTTTGAAGAGTACGTTAGGCGTGCATGATAGTTGAGAGATGAGGATCTCCTGTGAGAGCACGTGAAGATAACATGTATCTCATATATATACTATTTAATGCATTTTGAATACTTGCTAAAATATTTTTCAAACTGGTTTACTTGGGCTCTGACCCATTTCAAATCCATTTTTGTGAAAACATTTTAGGTTCCCATCCACAAGAACGTTAGGCTTAAGAGTTTCTTCCTTTGACGTGTTGCATCTACTATGGAAGTTGTAGGACCTTGATAGTGGACGTCTCCACATTTATCAATTCCTATTTATTCTTAAATCTATCTTAGTTGGGCATGTCGCCCATTCGTAGTTGGTTATTATTACGGAGACATTACACCTTCAATTTATTTCCTTATTGGATTTGGTTTTTATTATGGATGATTGTATTTGGATCTTGTCTGGAGTTTTCTTCTACGCTTATTTATTCATCTCGTTACTTTATCATTATTACTATGTTTATTGGAATGGTGAATGTGATTTAATCAATTTAAATTATTTGCATGTTAATAATAAGATTTAGTATTTTAACATCGGATATTAGGGTATTAGTAAAATAAATTGGATTTCGAAAATGATGCTAAGAATGACACCATTAATGATTCTTGTTTAATTTAATAATGGAATGATAACCCAGGACTAGAATAGTCGATGTGTCACAGATGGTATCAGAGCACCAGGTTCATGTTTTCTTAGGATATGTGCAAGTTACTATGATTTTCAATGTAGCGTTCTTTGATATAGAGTATATTATAGGATTGTTGTATTCCTCTTCGTACACACGTTTATATTCTCCTAATACTAAGTATGGTTGATACTAATCATATACAAGTTCGGTTGGGTTTCATACGCCGAACATATAGGGCGACCAGCGAGAGCCGTTAGAAGGACTGTAGGAGGAAAGTCTCAGGAAAGGCCATAAAGTATTTCGGGTTTGGTGGCCGCAATGGGAGTCACCATTATTATTGTCAGGTAGGTGATGATAGGATAATAACTAAGGCGCAGTAGTTTCCCCAAGCACCGTTGTAGAGAACGGTGGTACAAATTTAGACTCACCCAACACAGTAAGTAAAGGGGGAAGTTGAAAGGACCCTTTCAAAAAGCTATCTTTAATGGTTCAAGGAAGAGAGGAAGTGTGATGGGCTAATGGAAGGGAGATAATCCAAATGAAATTGTGTTTGGTGGAGTGCAATGGAACCCGAGATTTAATTTTTGGTTTAAATATTTTTGATCGTAGGAGTAGTGTTGCTATGGTGGTAGACACTCACCACATATAAGGAAGTAGATCGAGAATTAATCGAGAAATTTTGGGTGCGATGTAATTGTGAGTTCTTTCATCTACTGTTCAGACATAGATGCGAAGAAAGTTTTTGGACTTATCACAAGAGGGAAAACAACAATCGATGGTGATGAAGAATTTATTTCTTTAAGTGAACTTCATACCAGGGGAGATAGGTAGTGGGGAATAAAATGTGATGATGGACTCACGAATGGGAGTCTCCAGTACTTATGGGAAATCAATCTTCGACGACTTATTCACATAACATCAATGACGTACTTTTACAATGGTTATATCAACGCTTCCATGAGAAGGATGCTAAGAGAGTTGGAGATCCAAGATAAAAGGGCAAGAGAAGATGTAATTAGATAGTGAGGCACCACAAGGGAATATCCAAAAGGGGACCCATTTAAAGTATCTAGATTAATGAACTTCTTATCAAGTGACGGAGGATTCAGTCAGGTTCGTTAGGGATAGTAGTGTGTTCCAGAGGGATAGCAGAGCCATAAGAATAATGAGGGTAGTAATCAGTGTCAAGACTACCACGCCTGAGAGAAGGACAACCCCAATATGGCCAGTGGGGGATAGAGATTGGGGGATAACACATAATTATGTACTAGGTGTAGAGAGATTGGGGGACTACATGTATTAACCAGTACGAAGCGAGTTATGAGAGAGGAGCGGGATGCCAATAGGGGCAGTTGTTATAAAAGGTTTTGGATAGGTTCCAATGAGAGTGTCATGTCTAGGAAGCAATTAGACTGCCAGTGCTATTGATAATTGAAAGTGTGTGTCTTATCCTAGGGTGAATGGGGTATATTTTGTGTAAAACGAGAAAACCACAGTATATCATTAGCACTAGGTTCATGTGTGAGACAAGTTTAGTGCATGTATCGCTAGTGTTACTATTGTGTGTATATATTTACCGTTGCGTTGTGGTGCCCTTTTTGGTTCCAACTGTAGGGGAGAGAGTGGGAACACTGAGAGTATATATTTTAGTAGGTTAACTCATTTCAAGAGATGATATTCGAGTATAACGTTATCTTGGGTATAGGTTGGTTTGCGACGGGTTGAGCGATGGTGGGTTATTACAACAAGGCTATCGTGTTCGCTATTCCGGGCCAGGATATGTTATTTAGCGATGTGTCAACTGGAAGAAGCTTGGGCTCACATTTATATTATATCGTGGAGGAGACTTCAGAGTTTATAGTTATCTCGATATATTTGATCCCAATGTGTAGAAACTGTACTGATATGATTCGCAGTATATTAAGTTAACAGTTGAGCGGAGAAATTTAGCTCGTTATTAACTTAGCGGGGTAAAACAAGTGATAATGAGAGCACCGTGTTGCATAACTCCTTTTGTGATATTGTAGTGGACGGTTAGACTGTACGTTTGGGGATAGGATTTTGGATGTTCTGGTTATGTGCATAGGAACTACAGATATTGATGATTGACAATGCTAGGTAGTTATGTATCGGGGGGGGGGGGGGGGGGGGGGGTACCTTATTTGGATTTCACTAGCGAGACATCCCACCCATGAACCCCATCGAATGTCGTGAGTTGAGGGAGATGTTGGTCACTAAGGCATGGGTTTATCACTTTAGTTACTACACGTGTATGTGGATGAAAGCATGAGTTGAGAGCTATTCTATTGTATAAGACATATAGAGTCGAGTAGTGACATGCGAGGAGCACATGAATATTTTTTGCACCATTAGTTGATGGGTAGGGAGGCCTCGAGAGGAATTAAATCATTTTAGTAGGGTAACTAAGGTTATCCATAAGGTATATCAACGCTGAGAATGCGAGGTCATACTTGAGATAAGTATTTTACGTGTGAGATATTTGAGATGATTTGATAGTTGTCAGGGATATAGGGTGTATCCGTGCCCATGTTAAGTTGACTTTCATCATCATCCGTGATAAGTAGACCAATAAATATGTTTTAAATATGTCTGTAGGAGAGTTAGAGAAACAAGTGGAAGAGTATGAGGGACTGAAAGGAGATAGTTTGAGTGTGTGCATATCATGAGAAAACTCCCATGACGGATATGAGTCAAAAGTAGTGAGGAGAAAAGGGAAAAGATATCCCTTGACAAGGGAGAACACCATAAATTTGGGATGTCAAGTGGAGTCTCACCTAGTAGAATGCGTAGAGTGGTTTGCGCATAGATAGGTTTTTAATTCTAACAAATGGAAAAGAGCCTAGGAAGTGAGCAGTTTTGGAGCAAGCGCACGGGCCAAAGATATTGGTATATATATAAAAATAGGAGTAAGATGTTCCACGTGATGTGGGATGTAGAGTGTGAATTTTGGGTTGAATGGGACATAGTGAAGTTATCTCCAATTGCACCATTCGTAAAGGAAAAAGGTTAGTCCGATACTACCGACTCGAATGTTGTGATAGATTGATGATTCCAGAGACGAAATAGATATGTAGATTAATAAAGTTCATTATTGGATTATCAAAATCAAGGAGTGGTAAGGATTTCCTTTGGGTTGTGGAGTGAATCATCAAGAACAAAATAATCGTCATTAGTTCGGGGTGTGTTATACTACCGAGCAGTATGCCCAACATGTTATTAAAGAGAACAAATTAACTGACACAAGGTGCTGAACAAAATTGTTGTAATTCATGATGATACCCTCGATTCCCACCTTGGATAGGGAGTGTCAAGAGGTGATGGGGATGGAGTTGCGTATTGAGCGATATAAAATGCGGTAGAATTTGAGAATGCATGTTTTGGATTTTTAGAGTAATTAGAAATACTAACTACAACTGTTAGAGGTGCATGTTATGACTCGTAGAAGGATATTAATTATGAAGTGACTTCTGCAGCTTAATATGAAGAAATTTTTTATCCCACCCTTGGATGGATGAAAAAGGAGAAATAACAAGTTTCTCGGACCCGAAGTGATTCATGATACATCGATAATGATTGAGTTAACCCACATCATTTTTGTATGGTTCAAAAACGTAATGAGTGTACATTGACATGAACCAAAGTTTTGTGGCCTCACATTAGTAGTCAGGGGTTGCTGAGGGTGTCTCCCATGAGGAGAGATGTCGTGGTGAGGCAATAAGGGAAATTGACACCTAGAGAAGTGAGGCATTTTCTAACAAAGGGATGATAGAGCTAGTGGAGTATAGGCTCATCCTTTGAGACATTGTTATCAGATTCATGATAGTTTTGTGTGTCATTATATAAGTGAGACCTTAAGTATAAGGAAATATATCGGTATGCCAGGGTTTGAATGGACTTGTCTCTAATCGTGGGTTTAGTGAGTAGACCTCCTATCAAAATGGTACCTTTGATGTACATATAGTGGAAATAATAAAATATTATTGTCAGTAATGTTTTGGATCCATTTAGTTACAGTTGCGTACAAGAATCTGAGTTGGTAATATAGAGCACCATAGTGACGACGAGTCTACTTGGGAGCGCGAGAATGAGATGCGCAAAAATTATCCAGAGTTATTCATTCTGGGTATTTCTTTTTTTAGAATTTTGGGATGAAATTCAATTATTACGGGAAAATATGTAACACCCCATAATTTTAATGATTTTTATATTGGGATTAATTAAGTTTAAAATAGGAAATTATTTTGGGTTAAAATAAATATTAATTAGTGAAACAGGGGTAAATATTTATTTATATTGAACATTACTTAGTGAATGAGTAATAAATTGCTAAGAAAGTATTATGATTATCGTGAGTAAGAAATACGGCAGTTACAGTATATTTAGTCGGGACGCATGTATTGGTCGTGTCGGGACTTAATTTTATGAAATAAAATGTAATTTCATTTTGGATAATTAAAATGAGCATTTCAAGTGCGCCAGTGTGTCTGGATGGCTCGAAATAGTAAAAAAAGTGTAGTCAGGGGTTTAATTTGGGTCCCGGGGCAGTTTTAGGCCAAACCGGCACCCCTGAGGGGTATTTTAGTCTTTTGAAATTTTGAGAAAAAGAGACCTACTAAAATTGAAACATTCTATCATCTGGTAAGGTGAGGGAGTTAATATTAGGAGTTATAAAATCACATAGAGGCCTCATGAGGATGAAGAGGGGGAGTTCCAAGGCCATTCCCACACCACCTTGCACCACCACCACCATCGGAGTGTAGGTTGACAGGAGAGAAACACAACCATACTACTTTTCTGTAGAGATTCAAACCTACAATTTGAGGCATGTATTTCTATTGCCAAATTTAGAGCATATATACCATCCATGTTAGTATATGATGAACAAATGCATAAATACATAAAGATTTGATGTTAACTGGGAAGGTTTAATTCATGTTTGGGGTAGGAACTATGATTTTAAATCTTTATGCATGTAGAATGAATTTAATGAATTAGTAACGTGAACATGTGAAGAAATCTGGGTTTTATTGAGGATCTTGATTAAAAATGATAAACTAAGGTTTTTAAGGATTATTTAGAAATAATTCGATATAAAGGTGTTCTTTGACAATTTAATGATTATATTATGCTGGAAATCATGTATATGTGTTGGTATAACATTTACAATGTCTGGTTGGGAGTTTGGGATTGTGTAATGGATGTTTTGGGCTTTGAAAATGGTGAACCCGTAGGAGTCGTGAAGATGATATACTAGTTGGCCTGAACCGATTCGGCTTGTCTCTTGAACTAGTTCGATGCACATCCCAAACGGATTAGGTGTACCGTCAAACCGGTTCAGAGGACCTATTAGTCCGGTCCCTGATTTGTCTTACTTTTTTTTAAAAAGGGTTAGGATTTGAACCTATGATGAAAATTAAGATTATAATTTTTTTAAAATGGGTTGATATTAAATAATTTCTCGAGAATCGATTGGGTACGGGAAATACTAGTGAACCTTATACTGGGCCAGTAAAAGCGGGATATTATAATTATTGAGATAATTTAATGGGCATTTAGGACCCTTTGAGTAGTGGGAGACACTCAAGAATATACGATGAGAAGTATAATCAAAATTTAAATAAAATACATAGCATATTCGGGAGTTGTATATACTATGTATGGGACATATATTATGGGTTACGTGCATACCAATACTGAATATATATATGTATATATATAAGTGGTGTGAATACCTATTGTTTGATTTATTATGTGTGAACATACCTAGGATAATTTCTATCACGGGAGGTTTCACGGCGTGGACAATCTTATCCTGATGAGCCCATTGGGGGGATTTTGAATTGTACCTCAGAGCATAGATCTTAGGGATTGAGCACCACTTGTGTGAATAAGGTTATGGCTGATCATTTGGGTGCATTATGTGAGTGCGTAGCCCAAAGGCTTAGATTTATGTTCGCCTCCAATTTTATGTGAATTTTTTAATGTATGGTTCGAGAGTGATTTTGAACCCGATGTCCTTACTTAGTACGTGATGTACCACGACTTGATAGCAGAGTATGCCCACATCGTAAATTTCCACCTAGGAATGCCGTATACGTATATATTTTAAGAGTGATATAAGTATATATACGTGTGATTTATTCTACTACGGGTGTATTAGTAGATAAGATAGATAGTGATATCTAAATTACTCTAAGTCTGTAAGAACTTAATCATTAACTTGTGACTCTAAACAAATAAAAGGGAATGGAAATTTAGCAACGTATTGTATGGGCAATACATATGGGCACAACGAATTAATAGACGGGAAAAGTCTTAAGTAAAACTAGTTGTCAGGGTAGCGTAACTATGTGGATTTATAAGAGTACATTAGGCGTGCACAATAGTTCAGAAGTGCGGATCTCAAGTAAGATCAGGTGAATATAACATATATCTAATATGTCCTCTTTAATGCATTTTAAATACTTGCTCAAATGTTTTTCAAACTTTTTTACTTGGGCTCTGACCCCTTTCAAATCCATCTTTGTGAAAACATTTTAGGTACCCAGCAATAGGGACGCCAGGATTAGGAGTTCTTTCATTTGACATGCTAAAGATATTACGAAAGTTGGATGAACTTAGTAGTAGATGCCTCCACATTTATCAATTCCTATTTATCCTTTTATCTATCTTAGTCGAGCATGTCTGCCATTCGTAGTTGGTTATTATTACACAGACGTTGTACTTCCATTTTATTTCCTGGTTGGATTTTTTTTATTATGAATGATTGTATTTGGATCTTTTCTAGAGTGTTCTTCCAGGCCTATTTATTCATCTCATTTCTTTATCATTATTACTTTGTTTATTGGAATGGTGAATGTGAATTAATTAGTTTAAATTATATGAATGTTAATAATAAGATTTAAAATTTTGACATCGAGCCATTAGGTTGTTTGTAAAATAAATTGGATTTCAATAGTTATGCTAAGAATGACACCATTAATGATTCTTATTTAATTTAATAATGGACTGATCACCCAAGATTAGAATAGGCGGGGTGTCATAAATTGGTGAACTGATATAAAGAAAAATGTGGATGAGTTTGCATTGAGATGCACTGCTTCTTTGATAGTTAACGTGGACCATCAGAAGTCGTCTGATATGCCCACGACTTTGACCATTCCCAAGTGGAAGTGTGATAATATGTCGATGGATTTCATCAAGGGTCTACATTTGATGGATCGACAACATGATTGTATTTGGGTGATTATTGACCGCCTATAAAGGTCGGACAATTTTTGGAAGTTTGCATGGGATATTCGACTGAGCAGCTTGAAGTATTGTATATGGATGAGATTGTATAATTAAATGGGGTTCCATTATATCATTTCATATCGGGGGCGCTATGTTTATGGTGCAACCTTAGGACAGTTTTCGGTATGGCTTAGGGACTAAGTTGCATATTAGTGTGGAATATAATTTTCATACAAATTGCGAGACGAAGAGGGAAAATCAAGCATTATAGGATATATCGTGTTTCTGTATAACAGACTTCAAGGTCAGTTGGGAATGCACTTGCCACTGGTGGAGTTTCCATATAATAACAGTTATCAAAAGTCGATTTCTATGGCTCATTTTGACTAAAACATTACCCGAGACCATGACGATCAATGATTATAGTATGTGATGAATTGTGTGAAATCGTACAAGAGTTAACAAGACTAAAATTAAGTTCCTCCAAATCGAATCTCCTAACCCATATATATGTAAGTGCCAAACTCGGGGTTTGGTAATTTTAGTGGCACTAGTCTTATCCTTCCTAGGACCTTTTAAAAGATCATAACAAAAATGCCTAAGGTGACCTTTCTTACCATAGTGTGTGAAAGTGTAGATAGGAAGAATGATGCCTTTGGATTGATCTTTTCTAATACTCCTATAATTGGTTAGCTCTCTCAATGCATGGTCTTGAATTGAACATCAGAAGTTGTAGTATCATCTAAGCCAATCCTATTATTGTCATTTTTTATTCAGACAGTGCCTAACATTTTATCCGACATCTCTGACTTAGACTCCAAATTAAATTTGACATTACTAGAGTCTCTCGATTTCTCTTCTAACTCTACAATACTATAGTTGAGAAAACTCCTATAATCTTCAAAGTTAAGAATCTACTTCTTCAAAACTTCTATGAA
This sequence comes from Sambucus nigra, assembly GCA_949130495.1. Lineage (NCBI taxonomy): Eukaryota > Viridiplantae > Streptophyta > Magnoliopsida > Dipsacales > Adoxaceae > Sambucus > Sambucus nigra. The sequence continues at coordinate 340,589,384 of OX422207.1, read as the reverse complement.
ATCACGAAGGCTATCTCTCTTACCCTCAACATACTTGAGCTTCTCTTTAAGAGTCCTCTCACTTTCCCTAAGATCCTCAATACTATTTATCATCATCATTTCCTAAGGAATATTCTTTCATTTTTATCTTCTAAATGCAAGTGGAACTTTTTCAACATCAACGACTCATGTATAACTCCTGAAAAGACACTAAAAGCTCACTATCCATCTCCTCATCTTCTTCTCCATTGATCCTTTCGTCATTAGCTTGGGAACCTAAATACTGAACCTGTGAACCATCATGCTCATAATTATCTTCAACGGGGGAAGGCACTTTATTTAAGCCAATGTGGGTAGCCATGAATGTATTGTAGTTTCAATTAATAGAGCAATTAACTTCCTCATTTGAATCACTATCACTAAAGATGGTATTATATACCTTTTGTTTCTTTCCCTCCTTCCTTAGTCTGGGGGGACAATCACGAGAATAATAACCAATCCCTTGGAAATCAAAGAATTTATTCCAGTCATCCACATTCTTAGAACCATATATATTCTTCCTATCACGATCATTAAAGTTATTAGTTTTCTTTTTTAAACTCTTATCATCTCTAAGATAAAAAAATACTTCTTGAACATTCAGTAAACCTAAGAATCTCTTTAGTATCAAGATCACTGTCACTATCAGAATCTGACACGTTCTCGTTTTGAGCTTTCATAGCAATAACCTTCTATTTCTTCGAAGGACACATGTTCATATCACAGGTTTGAAGGTTACATATAAGTTATTAGACTCTCATATTTTTGACACCACATATGGAATCTAAGAATGTGACTTTGGCATTAAATCTTATAGGCAATGACCTTAAGACTTTATGCACCACTTTAGAGTCGGAAATTTGTTCTCCTCAAGTGATCGAGGAATTGACAATATCGGACAACTTCGCATATAACTCATCAAAATAATCATTCTCAAACATCTTAACCAAGTCAAAGTTAGTTGTCAGATTTTGTAACCTGAAAACCATAGCAATATTTTTTCCCTTATTTGTGGAATATAAAACTTTCAAGCATCCTTCGCGCTCTCGCGAGTCATATTTTTCCTAAACTCTTCAATTGTCACAACACAAAAATAGCATTCAAACCTATGGAATTAAAAGTCGAGGAATTTTTTCAGTTGTTGTCCAAGAGATATACGCTTTGGGAGTATTACTTCTAGTGGAAGGAGTACACCCAGACTCAACCGAGCTCTAAACATTCTCATCAGTCGATATAAGGAAGAACGCATCTTTGCCTTCCAATAGGGATAGTTTGACCCATCAAATAATGAATGTTGGTCTATAAAACTACCCTTTGGTTAAAATCCATCTAATCCCTAAACAAGAACAAAATAAGATATAACACAATAAATTGTGTAACCCGCTCTGATACCAATTTAAAAAAGATCTAGTGCCCTAGTATTTGTAGAGAAATAATTTTTTTATTTAATTTTCATAGTTTTAATAAACATTGCACTCAATAAAATCATAAGTGTATGATGAAAATCAAAATTGGTAAAATCCTCGGACATCCTAGACACACAAGTACACTGTGATGTAGGTGTAGTTCAAAAGAAAAAAATTGGACTCAATGCCTTCAATCCTTAGTGATTTTCTTTGTCTCTAATTACGTTCTTTGCAACCACTATTGTATGCCTTCCAATAGCCACACAACACAGGCGCATTCCCATGTCTTAATATCCTAATGATCTTACTTGTCACATAACTAAGCCAACCACCACTCAACACAAACATGGTCTCCACTATTTAAAATCCTCACATGATGAAGATCAAACCAGTGTTGTTCAACTCATAAGATATCTCAAATAAATATATACATGTATGATTCTTGGATCTCAAACATGGGTGTAAACTATGATTTAGGAGGCACAAGATATAACTTGGAAAATCATTTTTGCAAAAATCCCCTTTGAAAATGAATGCCAGACCTAGGTACGTATAGAAAACATAGATTTTGAGGTGACAGATTTTTTGAGGAAACACGTTCAAACGAAAACTTATGGTACATTCAAAAGAAGTATTCATTCTCATTAAAACAAATGAAACCTCATTCAAATGATATTAACAAACTTGTTTGGACGTGTATCAAACGAACTTCTAACGAATTTTATCTATAAATTGTGAAACATCGTTTGAAGTTCGTTTAAAGCTCATTTGAATGAAACTATATATCTCTATTGAACGAAACTATAAACTTTTTCGAATTAACGTAGGAAACTCGTTGGAGCGAAATGGAAAACTTTTTAAAATGACTTAAATAAAAAATATTTTTAATTTAAAACACATTTTACAAAAAAAAATGTTGCATAAACATTTTATAAAACGACACTAAAAAATATTTAGGGATCAAACATAAATATCCATTCATACTTCAGTGATATCCCTCGGATGTTCAAGATGAAAACTCAACACATAACACAATGTATCCTCGATGAAGCTTTAACTTTGTCGCATGATCTTTAATCACACATAATAGTCTTGAATGACACACAACTCAATTCTTAACAACTTATGACTCAAACAAGTTTTGTCCAAACATGGACTTAAGCCAATACATAAAAATTGAATCCATTTAGAAATTTGTTCTTACAAATCTCCCCCTTTGACAATTTTGTGAAACATATAACGAAAAACTATGGGTTGTCAACCTCCATAAGAGTTAATTCCAAACCCAAAATGAATAAATTTATAGACATTTTATGATAAAAAATAATAGTAGCTTTGATATAGTCTACAACTTTATCACATAGCTGTTAACACGTACACTTAAACATACATTCAATGCAAAGAGAATATAAAATTATAACTTGCATATGAAGAACCCTCCCCATTTGTCTTTCCATCTTTACCTCAAAAATGACATCTCCCCCTAAGTAAAATATCTCCCCCACATGAAAAAAGTAAGATGCCATTTCTCTCCTTTTTTGGGGAATAGACAAAGAATAAGGTGTACAATAATGAAACATTTACCCATAAGGATAAATTTTTGAATTGAGTCAATTTGTATGTATTGTCTTAATATTGTGTTTGAAGAAACTTGTTCAAGTCATAGGTTATTTGGACCTGAGATGTGTGTCCTTCAAGGTTATGACTTGTGATTGAAAACCATGCAAAAAAGTTAAAGCTTCATCGAGGATGCATTGGGTTACGTGTCGAGTTTTCATCTTCAAATTGTTAATGATCTCAATGAGCTTTTGAACGCTTATTTATGTTTCATCCATGGATACATTTAATTGTTATTTTATAAAATGTTTATGAGCAATTTTTTGTAAAATGTGTTTTGAAAAAAAATGTTATTTTGTTTAAGTCATTTGAAAGAGTTTTTCATTTCCCTCCAATCAGTTTCTTATGTTTGTTAGGATGAGTTTATAGTTCCGTTAAAATGGGACATATGGTTTCATTCAAATAAACATCAAATGAGGTTTATCTATTTTCACAGAAAACTTCATTAGAAGGTCATTTAATACTCGTTCAAACAAATTTTCTTTTGTAGTTCGAACGAGGTTTATTTTGTCTCGAACGAGAATGCATACTTCATTTGAATGAACCACGCATTTTTGTTCGAATGAGTTTTCTCAAAAAATGTGTCACCTCGAAAGATATGTTTTATATAAATACACAGGTCTGGTATCAGTTTTTAAAGAGGGTTTTGCGAAAATGAATTTCCAAGTTATATCTTGAGCCTCCTAAACCCTAGTTTACACCTAAGTGAATTCTACGTGTATATGTTTATCTGATATCTCTTCTATGTTGTACCATAAAGTTTTCTTTTCATACTATGAGCATTTTGAGTGGTGGAGATTATTTTTATGTTGATCGAAGGCTAAATGGTCTCGAGACAAGTAAGGTTGGTAAAATAATGAGACATGGGAATGCGCTCGCATCATGTGGTTGTTAGATGGAATCCAATAGTGATCTTAAAAAAGGTAATAATGGATGAAGAAGTGTTACAATGTTTAAGGGCATTGAGTCCATGAGTAAGTCTAATTTGTCCTTATAACTAGACCTATATATTAGTGGACTTGTGTAGCTAGGTAGATCGAGGATTTAATTGTTGTGGGTTTTCCTCGTACATCATCACATTATGGTTTTTCTCTATGCTTAGGTCAAGACTCAATTTGGTAAAATAGTTTAATAGAATACTTGTTGTTTTATTGGGTGTTATGTTAATTACAATTGTGAAAATTAGAAATTGGTAGTGTTTATCTATAAACCCTAGGGCCCTAAATATTTCTCACAGACTATTATGGTGCATCGTACGAGGAATTATATGAGAAATCGTGCCATTTATAGGAGTTTGGGGAGAACATGGTGTTTGGGTTATACATCATTCATGACACCTCAAAGAAGGTGCTACTCATTTCTGCACGAATGAAGACAGCTCAGGACTGATAGGAGAGTTTCACTGACAAGAGGAAGTGTAAATTGGAGTTTTAGGTGGGGGATCAGGTGTTACTTAGGGTCCCGATGAAGGGTTGGTTAGATTCGGATTGAAGGGGAAGTTGGTTCCTCTAAACATAGGACCCTTTACGATACTAAATAGGGTGGGACTGGTGGCATATTGTTTGGCCTTACTCGATCATCTTCAGTAGGTACATGATGTCATCAATGTGTCCATGTAGAGGAAATTTATGCGGGACGAGCATATTAATCTCGATGGCATTGTGATATAATCGAACATGAGATATGACGAAAGGCCGTAACGTACTGGAGAGAGAATACTATACGATTGAAGGTCATTCTATTAGTTAAAGTCTAATAGGGAGACCAAAGAGAGATAATGGCTCGAGGGTGAGATATCTTAAGCTATTCTAGTCATGTATAATTTATGAAGTTCGAGGACAAAATTCATTGATTAAGGGGGGAGTATGTAATACCCAGTACTTTTGTGAATTAAATTAAATTATGAAATTACCCTAATTTCCTATCGTGACACGTGATGTCACTATTTAAAGGTTTATATGTGCTATTTAAATTTTATTTGAAATCAGACTTAAAACACAATAAAACTTTAATTAAATATGGTATAGTGACTATGTATTATGTGCTACTGCGAATTGGTTAGGGATTTTGTATCGAGGGCTTCCTTGTTTGGATAATCCTTTCAGTGTCGGGTTCCACCAATCGTAAAGTAGTTTCGTATAATGTCGTACTACACTAAATCAATAATTAATTAAATATTTTACTTTTGTACTCTCATTGACTAAATTATTATAATTGTCGAGTTAAATTAGTAATTAATTTTATTGCATGCTTGGAGTTGGTTTTGTTATGCATATAATGTCCGTTTTATCTTAGAATTGTGGGTTTAGGCCTATTGGTTTAGTATAGATCTTGGGTAATGATTTTGTTTGATTTGAGGTTCATTTGAGCTTACTATGCTCAGACCCATATATAGGCTAATTTTAATTTAGAGATTAAGAGATTTAGAGAGTCATTAGGGTTCCCAATATTAACAATTTTTAATTTTAAGAGGCACCCTAACACTACATTAAGGGAATATCAAAAGGAGAAGAAGAATTGGGATATTCTTAGGTTATTTTATTTGCAATCGAATTGAGGCAAGTATTTTTTAGAATTTGATTAACATTGCACTCGTGTTAGAATATTCATATTCATTGGATTCTTAATATTATCTAATTATAATCTCATTTTGATATTTAATTAATTAAATTTGTAATGAACTTAATTATGTTAATTACATAATATGAAATTGGTTGATTCTTTATGAATTTGAGTTGGAATTGACATATAATTATAAGGACTTGATTATATATTGATAATAAATAAAAAGCCCCATGTGAAATGAACAAAACAACAAAATTATGAATTTAATTAGTTAGATTTTGGTAGTATTTTGTTGTTGGATTGAAGCGTGGGAAAACATCCATTGAGTTTTGAGAGAGAAAGTGGGTTTTAAGGAAGATATCCCGAGCAAAGGGAGGTCGAATTAATTCGATTATGTGCAAGTCTGGATAATGGGGATAACGGTTAGTTTAAATGGATTTTAGGGCATAGTGATAGGTTGGGATTGTCATTAGGTCAGTTATGCAAGAAGGAGTACGGTGATATTGATGTTTAGAGGTTTAAAATTGGTGTTAAGAGTTAAATTCCTAAAAAATGATATTAATTCAACTAAATAATCTAGTTTAAGACTTGATATCTTGCATATAATTATGATTACTGATCTTGGGTATTATATGCAATACATACCATGTGTGAGTACTTGTGGGGCACATACCATATCGACCGTCATGGTATTTCTTTATAGAAATGGGATTTACCTTGGTTATTGTTTCCTGGACACTACATGCTAACATTTCTTGTGTTATCCCATCGTGATAAAATGGGAGGATCCTTTGATATGGATTGGGTATGAAGCCATATGATTGGTGTGAAATCATAATCATTATTATTTATTGAAGCTTTGATGCTATAGGTGTGGGACAACTTATGAATTTTCCTTGTATGCAAGAGTGATCCCCAAAGGAATTATGGATAGGCCTTTGTTATGTGTGGGATAGAGTGTACCCCATTTATTATGTACATAACTCGGACCATATTTATGTGTATGTTATTTGTTGTGACTATCTTTATTTATTTATTTATACATTTCATATATGAAGTGTAACATTATTATGGATTCACTAGTTTTATTGAATTGGGTAGAATAATACTTAAGAAGGGTTCACTTGATCTTAGGTTTAGATGTATGTGGTATTTAAGATTGCTTGTAACATAATAAAATTAAAGCAACGAAATACAAGAGGAAGATGCATAGTTATATTGTAGCCCAAATTTAGTTAAAATCTTATTCTCTATAAACTTATTTGTAATGTTGTGGTCGACTTTACTTTTTAGGACCTAGGTCACCGTTGCTGCCTCATCACTGATATATTTATTTTCATCTTCATCCATTGCAGCTTATTTAGGGTGTAGGTGTTGAGATTGCGTGCTAACTTTCTCTACCATTATTTATATTCAGGCGAACCAGATTTGTGTAATAGTTTCATTTCAGTGTGTTGAATTATGTTCACATAGCCTTATGTCTTTTTGTTAGACTTTATTATTGTCACTTATGGTATTATATGCATATGGGTTTCCACCTACTCGTGTTCAATTATTATTCTTTACTTATGTTTCCTTATTATTAGTCATGCATAGAATCGTACATAATTGTATAAACTCATGTATTATTTATTTTATATTTAATCAACCTATTATTAGAATTTATGGGGTGTCGCAAACTCAATCTTAGAAACACTCTCATCTCTTGATAGTGAAAATTAAGACGAGTTAATGCATCTTTAAAAATATCAATCTTGCAAACCATAAGAATATATTCAATAGTACCCTAAAAAGTGATCTTGCCTCTAAGTGAATAAACCTACTAAAAAGGAGACTAGATTTGATACCAGCTAAGAGTACTCTACTGGGAAAACACTACTCAAAACAAAAGATACACCAAATTAAAATTTAGCTCAAATTTTAATCGATGTCAAAGACAATGAGTATAACCTAACGGTTTGAATGAAATAATTTTAAAATTATTTAATATCCATATTTATTTACCAATTGAGATATAAATCATGTGTAAAAGTAAATTATGCCACAACACTGGACGAGTGAGGAAAAAAACACTAGTAGGTTGATTGTAATTATGCCACATTTAAAATGTGAATTGGAGTGGGACGAGATTCTTTACTGGATTTAAAAATCTCTTTACAACAACTTTAAACCCTCTGTGACATGTGTGATCTTCTTTTTGTGGAATTTCATTTCATGTGAAAATGTGAATTGGAGTGCGGCGAGATTTTTTAACAATTTGTGTGTGTGTATGGGGGGGGGGTGGGGTTCCTCATAAACCTTGTCTTATAGTTTATTGTGAATGATTAATACTTTTGTTCACACATTTGATCACACACATTGATGATACCATAATTGGTATCGCCAAATCAAAGTGATGAATGATATCATACAGATACAACAATGGCATAAAATGAGTAATATACAAGTAAGAAGAGATAAGACAAAGAGGAAGAAGACACCAGATGTAAGTTCAGCCGTTGGGAGGCCTACGTCCACTGTTTGAGTGTGTGAAATCCACTAAATATAGGCTATATTGGCCATGGATAAATGCACTCAAGATTTCTCTCTCTTACAGTTAATTTAACAGAGTTTCAGGCGGGTTTCTAATATGTGATCTCTTTACATGAGATAGAAGACATGTATTTATAGTGCTTAGGGTGTCTAATGCACCCCCTAAGAATGTAGTAGGTGTGGATAATGAAGGCTCCCAATAGGATGATGACAACTATCCATAGAACATGCAACTAATGATGATGCAATATTCCCTAACTTAAGGGGCTAATCTGGTTGTAACAGAATTATCCACGTAGGACACACTACCTTGGAACCTTCTACAACTCGTACTGTAGATGTCATCTCCATTTGTCTCGTCTTGGCCGAGTACGAGGTAGGTGATGCAGTGCATACCTTTATGTTGATAAGCGACAAGTGTGGCCTCGGTCGATGGCATCAGGGCGAGGGGGGTTATAAAGGTCATTCCATGGTTTCATCTAGTGAAGAGAACGAGTGATGACCTTATTAACAAAATACTCTCCTGAGGTCTCGGCCTATTGGATGGCCGAGGTATTGGATGATGAGGTCGATGATAGTTTGGACGAGTCATGGAAATGACCTTAGTGAGGTCCCTTGAGAACTCGATTGTGAGACCTTATGTCCCTCATTCTAAGACGAGGTCATACTTGCTGTCTTTTGCGTGAGTAGGAGGCTGAGGGGTACGAGATGATTAGGACTTTGATGAGATGTCTCTGACATTTTGATTGGATGCAACTTGATGGATAAGGTAGTGACACATGTCATTATTCTGGTTGGGTAGCGTGTGTACCTATACTGATTCTACGGTTGAGCACTTTGAGTCTTGCGCCTCGAATGATGATGCATGTTGGGGAAACGTGTATACTCATTTCTTGATATTTAAACACAAAAACATTATCTCTCTCCTCTTTACCCAAAAACTCCCGCTATTTATTTATTTCCCTATAGTTCCTAAAACTTACTTCTATCTCCTTTTTCTTCCATTTTCAGTTGACTTCCAACCATCTTTAGGTTATTTTCGGCTGCCTCCACTCTCAGGTAACCCCCTTCTACCTTTCTTGTATTTCTTTTCACTGTTCTAAGTAGATTTAGTTAATAACTTTTTTCGTCGAGGGTTATTGATTTTTCTACAAGTGTGTTTCGTGTATTAGGTCCTAGCTCCTCCACTCGTGTGGCTATTTTAGGTAGCCAACAGTGATTTGGATTTGTTTATAGAGTTTTAGGGGTTTACCTATTGGCTTTTTCAGTCCACTTCCGATCGTCTTCTCCGGTCAGTTGCAAAGCTATGTTCTTAGTGCTCTTGGTGAAATATTTTCACATTCCTTTGTTTGATCTTTAGTCAACTCGAGTCAAAGATGTAATTTGTTTGCTCATTTTCCTATTTTTAGTCAACTAGAGTCATGTCCCATTATATTTCAACGCTTATACAAGTTGGTTGAGGAGTTTCCCAATCTTAGAGAGAAGTGTTTTGATCACATTAGGAGGGTAGAGGCCGAGGAAGCCTAGGGTCGTAACGCCGAGGCCTTAGAAACTCATCCTATTTATCCACCGTTGCTAGATATCATATACTACTAAGTTATTGGACCCACTGATCCAATGTCTGATTCATCCTCTGCGTCAGATGACCTTATGTCTACCTCTCCTCCAGTCGAGAGTGTGGATTCAATTATGGAAGCCACGGACTATTCTGCATCCCAAGTTGAAGGGTTGGATTATTCTCGTGTCTCATCCTCTAAAAGGATCGAGACATCAGATCAATCTAACCCCGTCCAAATACTTGAGCCTAACATAACAATTCTTCATCTTATAGACATAATTCCCCTCTCGGGTACAATTGGGGCCGAATTTGCCCAGAGTCCTTGGTGACCCAGACAACCTCAGGCTGAGGCACTATAAGATACTGGTGAGGAGAGTGAGAATGATGCGTCTATTGCTGAGGAATATGGGAGAACTATCTCTAAGGCTGACCTTCTGGTTTGGAGACATCTTTATGGCATTATTCCATCCATTCTATGAGAAAAGATACTAAGGATGAAAGATTTTTCCATGGACAAGAGGGTGAGGTCTGCGTTTATAAGCAGATGTTTAAGGTCAGCTTTTGACTACCCATTCACCCAACTATCCATGCCATCTTAGCTTGACTAGGACTTGGACCCTCTCAGCTTTCTCCGAATGACTGGAGGGTTATTCTCGGCTTTGTTTCACTATAGAAGGTTGTCCACAAAACCAACCTTCCAGTTAACATTTACTGGCTTGTTATACTCCTTCTTCTTCTAAGACTAAACCTGAATACGATCACCTCATAGTTATGTTGATCACTCAGACCACAAATCATAACTAGAACCCGCAGTACTTTTTTATTTTGGGGCCTTGGTAATTTGGTCCAAACTAAGCTGGTGGAACCTCTAAGCATAAGACTCCTCTAAGATGGGCTAAAGCCTCTTCATCGGCGAAACATACCCTAGATTGGACCCTTAGGAATTTGAGAAGGTTAGTAAGATTCGTAGTTAAGGTGACAAGGGTCCTCTCGTTAAGTTTGAGAATTTAATGACACCATATTATTTGGCTCAGACTTGACCCCCTAGCCGAGCGACATAAGTAATTTATTTTCACCAATTATTGTCTCGTATTTCATGGTTATTTATAACTGACTTTGTATATCTCTTTGCAGAACATACAGAAGGCATACCGGATGATCTTTAGAATATGGAGGCCCCAACTTAATCAAACTCATAAAAAACATGCCAAAAATGATGATCCCCCTATTGCCCAAACTAAAAAATCTACTATGGGTTGCCCTAGCAGAGCCGATATTGGGAAGAAATGAAAAGGCCGAGCAGAGGATAAAACTACCAATAGTCCTTTAAAGTGGAATCGTTATGATCAGGGTATTCTAATCTCCGTAACGAGGCTTTGGCAGATCGTCTTTCACAACTGAAACTTGATGATGAGAACATTTTTTACCACGCTAAGAAGGCTATTAATGGTGTTGGTCTCTCATATCTGAGGGCGATAGACATTTTCTCCAGTCTCTGGACATCTCCCTGCTAATTGGATTTTCCATATATAAGGTCGTTCAGGTATTTTCAAAACTCATAAAGTGTATCCTCTTACACTTTTGCAAAGTTCAGTCTCCCTTCATCGTATGGGAGATTGGATCAACAAGAGGCCGCCCTTGATTTAAGAGGAAAGAGATACAGAGAACATAAAGAAAGAGATCAGGGATGATCTTTCAAAATTGAAGTCGACTATGAAGAAGTCTAAGGATGAGAATACCACTCTAAAGATTGAGCATGCCAATACCGTAAAGAAGATGGACGAGAATAAGAAGGATGAGATTGATGCTGCGGTTAAGGCCACTTTGGATGAGGATAAAGCCCAAGATATTGTGGAGTTCAAATAATATAAATAATTCAGAGACTATGCCTTCGAATATCTTGAGAGGGGCATCACGGCTGCTAGCCGATGGGATTCTCTCAAACATGCTGAGCTTGGAGACCTATCCCCTGACGACTTCATAAGCCTTAACTTCAATGATCCTCGACTTGGCACTACTTTGGCCGACATTGAAAACCAGGTCGACCCTAGGGAGACCAACCCCATTGAGGTCACAGAGAATAATGATATGGCTACTGAGACTGGCCATAATAACGATGGTGATGAGACCACCAATATTGAGGTCGAGGTTACTTCTGGCGAAGGGATGACTCAGTCAAAAGCTGATGCCTAGTCTCATATTTTTTTTTGTTTTATAGGGCGACCCTTCGTGGCCTTGTATATTTCTTTTTACTTGAAAGTATGTAACCTCATTGTCATGAATAAAGCTCTTTGTTTTTACCATTCTCCTTGTTTTATGCAGATATGTTTGTTCTAGTTTTTCATTATCCATAATTCACAAGTCCGCTCTCGTCCATCCACTATCGTCTTGGTTGAGAGAGAATTTCCACCAAGTTAATGGTGTTTAATAAATGAAACTCAACTAAGTCATTTTGAATTTGAATCCACCAAATTATGGTGTTGTACCATAATTCGTCTCTCGATGTTTTGAGAGTATATGGATAAGTGTCATCTTGTCCATCCACTGTCATCTTGGCCGAGAGAGAATTTCCACAAAATTAATGATGTTTAATAAATGAACCATAACTAAGTGATTTTGAATTTGAATCCACCAAATTATGGTGTTGTGCCACAAGTCCCCTCTCATTGTTTTGAGAAAATATGGATGAGTATCATCTTGTCCATGCATTGATGTCTCAGTGGAGAGAGTATTTACACAAATTTAATGATATTTTAATAAATAAACCACAACTAAGTGATTTTGAATTTGAATCCACCAAATTATGGTGTTGTATCATAATTCATCTCTCATTGTTTTGAGAGTGTATGTATGACTATTGTCTCGTCCATGCACCATCATCTCGATCGAGAGAGTATTTCCACCAATTTAATGATGTTTTAATAAATGAACCACAACTAAGAGATTTTGAATTTGAATCCACCAAATTATAGTGTTGTATCATAAGTCCTCTCTCATTATTTTGATCGTGTATGGATGATTGTTGTCTCGTCCACGCTGGCGTCTCGACCAAGAGAGATTTTCCACTAAATTAATGATGTTTAATAAATGAAACCCTTTTAATGTTATTGATAATCCTGGACGAGGTTAACCCCATCCAGATTGTCGTGTCACCAAGAGAAACTTCATGCTACTTAACCACGAATGATGATTTATATATTAAGATTAGTTTATACATACAAGCAACAAATATTCAAACGACTAGACAATATATGAGGGAACACTTGGAATTTTTTATTGAACTTCATTCATTTTTCATTCATCATCCGCCTCCTATATACATGTATTATACTGGAATTAAAAAGAGACACTTAAAATTGGAATATTATTAGTAATATTGTTTGAGGTGCTCGGCATTTCTTGGGTTGGATAATGTCTCCCCTTCTAAATTTTCCAATCGATATGTCCCTAGAAATACCTCCTCAACCACTCAATACAGACCATGACAATTCGAATGAAGCTTCTTGGCTTTTTCCATGTCTTCTTCAGCACCATATCTCCGACTACCAGTGCTCAGGATTTTACCCTTTTGTTGTAGAACTTCACTGTCCTTTGCTGATAGAAAGATTGCCTAACCTCAACATCTTCTCTTAGTTCCTCCATAAGATCCAAGTCCAGCCTCCTCTCTTCCATATTCTGCTATAAATTGTACATCTAAAATTTATGGGTCGGGATACCTACCTTTGTCGGCACTAGTGCATCTAGCCAAAATCCAATATAAATTGAGTTTTACCAGTTAGATTCCTGTCCATCCTATAAGCCCACATAACATTATACACCTCTTCAATCAATCTTCCTTTGGCATCCTTCAGTTTCTTCTTAATTCCATAAAGAATTGTTATGTTTGTTACTTATGTCTTCCCATTGGCCTGGGGTCGGCCAGTAATGGAGAATAACTACTTAATTATGACTCATTCATAATATCTATCCAATGAGATATATTTGAACAACATTCCATTATCAGAAATCAGGGTATTAGGTAGGCCGTTCCTATAAATTATATTTTTCCAGATAAACTGAAAACATTTTTTCTCTGTGATCGTAATCATCAGTTCAACCTCTGCTCACATTGAAAAATAGTCAATCACCACAATCAAATAATGATAATTGTTCACAGCTCTTGGTAATGTCCCAACCAAATCAATCCTCCAGACCGTAAATGGCCAAGGAGAAGTAATGGAGGTAAGAGGTTCATGAGGCTGATGGGGAATGGTGGCAAATATTTGGCACTTATCACACTTATTAACATATACAGTTTCATATTGGGCCAATGCCGACCACCGGTAACCCTAAATGATGATCCTCTTAGCTAATAAACTTCCTCCAATATGGTTGGAGCTGGATTCTCATGCACGTCCTTTAAAATATACTCTACCTCAGATGGATGGACACATTTGAGTAGAGGAAGTAGGAACCCTTTTTTATATAGGATGTCTCTTATGAGGGAGAACTTAGCACCTTTATACCTCAACTTCTTTCTTTTGGCTCTAGACTCTAGAAACTCCCCTCTCTAATAAATCGAATTATATGATCCATCTTGGAAGCTCCTATACTCGAGTTGAGGCCATATTCCACGGTAGTTTTTTCTCCTTTAATCGTCGACTGATGGAGAATCTCTACTCGGATCGTCCTTCTGATTTCAGTTTTAGTAGCTGAGGCTAACCTTGCCAGAGCATCAGCTCAGCCATTGTGTAATCGGGGTATTTTCTTCATCTTCACTTCACTAAAATGATTTAATTATACCTTTACTCTTACCAGGTACTTAGGCATTTTATTGTCCTTCACCTCACATACCCCCAAAATTTGATTGAAAACTAACCTAGAATCACTATGGACCAGGAGTTGTCTAACATTTAGTGCCCGAGCAAGGGATATGTCTATTAGAAGGGTCTCATACTGGAATTTATTATTATAAGATTTGAAGTTAAACCTAAATGCATACTTAATATCGGTCCCATCCGGTGCCGACATTATTAATCCCACCATACTTCCATTTCTATATGAATATCCATCAACAAATAGGTTCCACTCAGTTCCATTTTGAGAAAAAATACCTTCTTCCATGGTTCCATTTTTGAAGAGGTATCGCTCCTCCTCATTCTCAGACACCTTATTTCTTATTGAACCCGTATCGACCTCGGTCGGGGGAGGATGCATCCTTATCCTTTGTTCACAAGTTTTAGCTTCAATATCTTCAGTATCAGCCTCGTCCCAAGTGAAATTGTTTATAAAGTCTACCAGGGCTTGCCCCTTAATGGCCGTTCTTAACTAGTATATGATGTCGAAATATCCAGGCTTATGGATGACCTATTTGAGAGGAGAGTCGGTAAGGACCACCATTGTATGTGTCTGGAAATAGGGCTTCATCTTCCTTGAGGCATGGATCAGAGAAAAGACCAGCTTCTCCATTTTGGGGTATCTTTGCTCGACCCCTTGGAGGGCCTTAGTTTTAAAGTACACTAGTTTTTAAATTCCATTATCTTCTCCAATAATAACAACACTAATGGATGACTATAAAATATCTAGATAAAGATACATCTTCTTTCCTTAGACTAGTCTAGACAACAAGAGTGGGGAGCTGAGATAGGACTTCAAATATTGTAAAGCCTTACCATACTCATTATTCCATTCAAAAGCTTTTCTGAACACTTTAAAGAAATGAAGGCATTTATCAGTAGCTTCAGACACAAATCTATTTAAAGCATCCACTCGTCTAGTTAGTCTCTGCACATTTTTTATTATTATGTGAGTCTTGATCTCCAGCAAAGCTTTGATCTTTTCAGGGTTGGAATCGATCTCCCTTTGATTAATAATGAAGCCTAAGACTTGCCTGCTCCCACGTCAAAGACACACTTAGTGGGGTTGAGCTTCATCTTATACTCATCCATCGCGTCAAAAGTATGATCAAGGTCAGCCATGTGAGTGTTGTCCTTGAGGCTCTTCGTCAACATGTCATCGACATATACTTCCATTGTCTTCCCAATATGGTCCTCAAACATTTGATTAGCTAGCCTTTGGTATGTGGATCCTATATTCTTTAATCCAACGGGCATGATCTTGTAGCAATAGGTCCCTTTGTCGGTTATAAATGTTATCTTCTTTGCATCGGTCGAATAGATGAATATAATTGGTTATAGAATAAGTAGGCATCCATAAAGGTCATTAACTTATGGTTGGCGGTAGTGTCTACCATCTGATTGATCCTCGAATAGGAAGATATCTTAAGGGAAATATTTATTTGGATCTGTAAAATCAACACACATCCTTTATTTTTCGTTGTCGTTGGGGACGATGACATCATTGGCTAATCACACCGGTTAAATGACCTCTCTGATGAAGTCTATCTTCTCTAGATTTTTCACCTCTTCCCGGATAACATCATACTTTTCTCATGAATAAACTCTTCTCCCCTGTCGTATCGTCTTTGCATCCACAACCACATTAAGTTTATGTCAAAGAACTTTTTGATCAATTTTGATCATGTCTTCGTGGCTCCAAGAAAAGATGTTATGCCTCTTCCATAATTGCATAACCAGTTCCTCTTTAACCTCCTTCCTAAAAGCCTTGCCAATTTGGATGTTTTTTTCTGGATCGTCCTCATTGAGGATGATGGATTCAACCTCCTCAGTGGACTCAACCTTCTTCAGTTTATTTTCATATCTAGGGTTAAAACTATTAATGTTGTAGGTCGTAGTGTCCCTTTTATATGCTTCTATCTCCTTTGCTGAGTTGAACTAGCATTCACGTGCCTTAAATTGGTGTCCCTGAACTTACCCTACCCCATATGGGGTTGGTAATTTAATCATATGGTTGACTGTTAAAGGCACGACCTCAAATTCCTGAAGGGCTACCTTTCCAAGAATTATATTGTAGGCTGAGTAGACATTTTCACCCATGATAAAGAAGCTGATATTCCTTGTAAGACATTTTAACTAGATATTTTCCATTCTTACTTCCATTTCATATATGCCCAGGGGCTGTACTTTCTCACCACTAAAGCTAATGAGTGGTTGGTGCTATGGATTCAACCTCTTCTTGCTCAGATCCAGACCATTGTAACAATCCCAAACCATAATGTCCACTGAGTTGCCTCCATCTACCAAGATCTTTGGAACTTCATAGCCATGAACCAGAGTAGTGATGACCAAAGGGTCATCATATGGAGATAAACTTCCTTTGAAATCTAATCATAAAAATCCAACTACTAAAGTATTTATATCAACCTTGGCTCTCTTATCTTTGACGGGATGAATTGCAGTTAAGTTGACAGTCTTAGGCTTTAGTGAGAGATCTTTTACCTCTGCTACATGTTCTTTCTTATCAGCAATTTCCTTTCTTCCTCCAGCAATCCCCCCACAGATCATATTGACCTCTCATGAGATGATATGGAGTCGACCATTTGGATTAGCAAACTTGGGAGGCAGGTCAGGTCGTCCTCTTCATAGTCGTTCGAATCATCGTCATCTCGGTCGGCTGAAGTATCTGGCTTTTAGTTATTATTTTTCTTCTTCTTCAAGTTGTCATCTCGACCACTCTTATAATTACAACAGTCTACATACTTTCTTATCTTTTTGTCCTTCAACATCTTCTCTATTTCATCCTTCCAAGCAAAACATTTGTCGATCAGGTGCCCATAGTCCTGGTGGAATTCGTACAATAGGTTTTTATTCCTCTTGTGAGGAGGATCTTTCAATTTTTTGGACCACCTCAGGGACCGATCATTTTTTATCTCATTGAAATGTGTTTGAAACTGACTGTGAGGGGAGTGTAGTCAGCGAACTTATTGTCTGGTGATCTCTTCTTTCCATCTTTATTCTTATTATATAACTTGCCCCCACTGCTATTACCTTTATCATCATCATACTTTACTTCCATGGCTTCTTCTGAATTCATGACCTTTCCATCCATCACCAATAACTTGGCCATGGACTTCGTTTAGTCTTCAACAAGCTTCCAGTGTAGCCTTACCTTCTACATACCTCATATTAAAGGTTTTATTGCATTACTTTCCTCATAATCTTTGACCTCTATATTTTCCTTGTTGAACCTCGCAATATACTCCTTGAGACTCTCATTCTTCCCCTTCTTAACGTACAATAGGTGAGTTTTATTCTTTTGGGATCTCACCCCAAAGAAAAAAGTTGTGTATGCATCACTCTGCAAGCTGCCTGAAATTATCAATTGAACTCTTTGGGAGTGAGGTGAAAATTACATGGGCTTCTCTGGTCAAAGTGCTTGAGAAGGAACGACACCTCATGTCATCTAAGACTGAGTAAATGTCTACACCCGACTAATACATCTCGACGTGGTCAATCGGATTAATTCTCCCATCATACTTGGGAGTGACCTCTAGTGGCTTGAACTTGGCGAGATTAGAAAATTGACGATCCTAGCCACGAAAGGAAAGTCTTCTAAATAACCCCTCTGTAAGGGATCTCGTCTTTGGACTATGTCTACGATCTTTTCTTCTACCCTTTGGATTAAGTCATTACAGGGCCTCTCAGTCGCTGCTATAACATCGACTTGGATGATGTTCTGTCCCGCCACCTCAGTAGGTTAAACCAAAGGTTACCTTGCCACATACCTCTGTCGGCTGTTCACTTTTCCCATCCGCTCGTCTCAGCCGCAACGACGTCGATACTCTGCTCCTTCTCGTATAGAGCCAATAATACTCCTTGACCTAGAACGTTAATTTTTAAGGTCACCCACTGGGCCGAGCCTTTCAAAGGCCTACCCTTTACTTAGCCAATTGAATGCTAAGCCCCTTGGTTCATCATCGTGACAAGGCCTCCTACTGTGTCCTCAGTTAACTTAAATGGGGCGTACCGTGTTTCTTGATATTTGATATGCCTCCTAGCATTCACCCAGAGTGTCTTCAACCTTATAGTCATCATACCTATCCTTCGAGCACTGTTGAACTTACATCCCTAAGCGTAGATGCCTAGGGTCAAAAATGTTTATCTACCTTTGACGAGGTGGCAACTCCTTGTGCGGAACCTGGGGTGGTCCCCTCGCATATAGATATTGCTCCATGGGTGCCTGAGTAATCATCTTTGACGTTTTTCTCATGGGTCTCACCAACACATATTAGTTGAAAACGGTCAGTTGCTCCTGCATAGACTACTATCTAGCCACTAATGAATTCAATACCTCCGCCACCTTTGCTATTTTTGATTGAGGAGGGGCGTAACTAGAGCTAGGTCCACCAGTTATAGAGGAAATTCTGATTCCATGTTTCAAATCTAATGGATGAGCTATAAACTGGAGAGTATAAGCTTAGATGCTCAACTAGAGCTCTTTCAACGGTGAAACAAATCCACAAAGCGGGAGGACTAGTTCACCACCAGAGACTCCAATGCGTTTAAGCTAGAGAAGGGAAGAGATGATAATCCTCGTTCCCATAAATAGTGCCAGACTGATGATACCAAAACTGTTATCATGAGATCAAAGTGATGAATAAGCTCATACAGATACAACAATTGCAGAAAATAGGTAATATAACAGTAAGAAGAGATAAGGAAAATTGGAAGAAGACACCGGATAGAAGTGGTTCAGCCTTTGGAGGGCCTACGTCCACTATGTGAGTGTGTGAAATACACTAAATATAGGCTCTAATGGCCATGGATACATGCTCTCAAGCATTCTCTCTCTTACAGTCAATTTAACAGAGTTTCAACAGGATTTCTAATATGTGATCTCTTTACATGAGGTAGAAGACAAGTATTTATAATGTTTAGGGGTGTAATGCACCCCCTAAGCATTCAGTAATCGTGAGATAATGAAGGCTCCCAATATGATGATGACAACTATCCATTTGAGGGGATAATCTGGTTATAACAGAATTATCCACTTCGGATACGCCATCTTGGAACATTCTACATCTTTTATTGTAGATGTCATATGTAGGGGTCTCGACCTGTCTGAGTACGAGGTAGCTGATGCAGTGGATGACTTTTTGTTGATGAGCGATAAGTGTGGCCTCAAACGATGGCATCAGGCCGAGGCGGGTTATATAGGTCATTCCTTGGTGTCGTTTGGTGAAGAGAACGAGAAATGCCCTTACTGATGAAATACTCGCCTGAGGTCTCGGCCTACTGGATGGTTGAGGTTGTGGATGACGAGGCCGATGGTAGTCTGAACGAGTCTTGGAAACGACCTTAGTGAGGTCCCTTGAGAACTTGGTTATGAGACCTTATGTCCCTCGTCCTAAGACGAGGTCATACTTAGTCCTATCACATGTCACTTATATCTAAATAGAATTTAGTGAATTGAACTAAAATTGACTTAGGTGTGTTAAATCTAGTCTTGTTCATCTAGATTGACCAAATTACATTGTTGTGTGAACTAATAAAACTAATTTAGTGAAACGTATGTCGAGTAATTTGAATGTGTAAGAAAATAATTGAAATAAAAAATTAATCATAATTTGTGTTCAATACTATGGCCCTTGTAGGTTTGTTATAGGTGTTTGGTCACTTTCATAACACACTTCCTTAATTGGTATCAAATACAAGTGCTCATTTGTTATAGTTTTCTTGGGCTTTTGTTGTGACTACGAGTACTATGATTCTAAATATTAATTTATCTTATATTATTAATCATTGTGATGCTAGATCTAGGATTTTGAGTCAAGGAGAGATGTTAGATCAATTGAAATCTCAATTTGATAACAATGTGGTGAAATGATCTCATTCTCTAAATAAACTTTAATATATTGATGCTGATTTTGATGAACGTGATAAAATTGAAAATGTCAAATTCTCGAGTAAACAAAAGATGTGTTGAATGCTCGATTTCTCAAAATGAAAAACATGAATGTTAAATTTTCTAATTAAGTCAAACTCTATGAATAAGAAAAGGAATCTTTTAAAGAGTTTGAAATAACTAGTCAACTTATAAGTGGAAAATTGACTTGCTTGATAAGAAGGAGGGTGAGTTGAATTAATTGACTTGAGATTGAAAAGAAGATAACTAATTTTTAATATTACAAAATTTTAATTTGAGAATATTCACAACTTAAAAAAATATTGATTCAAAAATCTCAAAATTTTTGAATAATAGAAAAATGATTTGACCCTCAAACTTGAAAAGGTCAAGGAAGAACTTCTTGTTTGTGAAATTTCTAAAATTGAACTTGAAAATAGATTTGAGTGTTTTCGAAAAGTTAGAAAACGAGTCATCTTATTCTCAAGTTGACTCATTGAGTGAATGTTCATCACATGATTTAAAGAAAATAGATTCCTTATTTTTTAGGGAAAGTGGAAGAAAGTTTACTTTCATGGTAAAAAAAAGATGAGAGGATGCTTTTGGAGAGTGTGGTGAAGAATAAAGTTTTAAAAACTTCTAGAAATATGGCCCTTAGTGATTATTCATCATGTATTAGTGAGAGTTCACACATCTCAATCCTTAAACCTCGGGATGACAATGATGATGATGATAATGACCTTTAAAAATATTTTAATTAAATTATCAAGAATATCTAAATCTTAAAGAATAAAACCTCAAAATTTTGAACAAACGAGTTTTACAATATGAACTTGATTAGAAAGAAGAAAAGCTTGAAAATTTTCCATCAAGAAGTTTTAATCTTGAAAAGGTTATTGAGGTTTTTTCAAATCAATGGAAGTCTTTGAAATCTTAAAATCCATTCAAATCAAAAGAAAAGGAAGAATTTGAGGATGAAAATTAACTTTGAAGTTTGACTTTGAAAATTTTAAACTTGAACTTGAGTATGTTAAGGATTTTATAATTAAAGTATATTATAGAACAAATGTTCTTAATATCATTTTATGAGTAAGGCTCAATGAAAATAAATAATCATGAATTTGGTTTAAATAATTCAAAGTTTATGAAAAAAATGGAGGAACAAAATTGAGTGTTGAAAGTTCAAATGCTCAAAAGGAGGATAAGCTACAAAATCCTTCACTTCAAAATAAGGAGGTTGAACCTAATTTTTATTTTTCTGAAAAGGATTTTTGTTGTAATTTTTGGGATAAATTAAACCATGTTGTGCATTTTTTCTTCAAAAGAAAAATCTTGAAAGAGTTGATCAAAAAGAATAATTAGAAAAGAAAGACTTAATGAAGGAACGTGAGAATGCTTGAAAGAGATAATGTTATCAGAATAAATGTACCTTTTGTCCACTTCTTGTAAGGTACAAGTCACAAGAATAAAGCTTGTAGGTTCTTAAGAGAGATAAACAATAGGTTCATGGGAATTAGGAGGAAAGTTATTCATATGGAGCATTATAGTGAACTTTGTGGTAAATTTAATAGGTTCATGGATTTTCTAGTGCATGATGTAGGTGAGGCTAGATTAGAGTTTCCTAGACCTAGGCCATATGCACAAATTCCAAGGACGAAGCATAAGAATCCTAGGAGGAATGAGAGATGGATTACAAAAGTTTAGAGTGGGATTCCTAGGAATGCAACAAGGAAGAAAGTATAATCTTTTGTTCCAGAAATGAAGTTTGTGAAGAAGGAGGTTACCCTTGTTCCTCCTATTGATCTGGGAGATGGAACACGCATCGCTATATAAGTAGATAGTTTGATGAGGATGACTAGGTTAGTGTAGGTTTTAATTCCTAGTTCATTCTCGATATTTTTGGGAACAAGTTATTATGACTGAGAGAGTTCATTGGTATCATTTCTCATGTGATGGTGAGATACACATGCATATGTGCATTCTCCATGCATTTGCTTTCTATGCATTGTTGATTAGTTAAACATGATTTTACAAATATTCATGCATCATTCTTATTAAAAATTTAAAGAAAATTGTTTATTCTTTTTGTGTATTGTCATTAAGTTATTGATTTGTTTTGATTTGATGATCATTTTAACTTGAATAATGATTAAAAAGTCATTTCTAAACCATTTAATGCACTTCTTTTATTAATTTAATTATTTGGTTGACATTCATTTAATAAATTATGGTTGTAAAATTTGTTATGATCTATGGTATCGATTTCACACTACTTACACATGCATGCCACTTGTTGCTTATGATTTTATCTGGTTGATCTTACTCTTAGTGCTTAATTTGATCATGATCTCATTCTTGAGATCTTATCGATCCTTCATCGGTCTATATGTGATATTTTGTGTAATTATTACTATGAATGAGTTTAATAAGGACCATCTTCAAAAGCATTGACAAGGGCTACCATTAGAGTCTTTACACCCATTTTCAAAACTAAAAATATTTTTGGGTGTGTGACATTTAGGCATGTGAAAAGACAAGCAATGGCAAAAGTCAAATTATATTGAAAAGGGACATAATCCAGAAGATAGAACCGATATGGAAAACAAGGTAGGGCTTAGCAATTCAAAATAGAATTTTTTTATTTAGTTGGAATTGAAAATAATTTGAATCAAAATTCTTGAGAGAGTTATTGGCTTGAAACCATCATTTTAAGTTCAAGAGGATATTGATGTAATCATTCTTATTTGAGCATTATTTGTAATGATTTCATGATTTTATTATATATATTCATGTCTATTTTGTATTTTTTATTATCACATGAATCCTACTTTGATTAATATTACAAAGTTGAAAATATTGATTTAAGGAGAACTTTATACCTCTAATGTTAAATTGATTGAATTTGAGTTCCATGTGTTTTAATTAATGTTTTTAATCACGATTAAAATGAAATGTTTATGTCAAATTAATTGATCGTTAGTTGACTAATCACAATCACACTTTGCACATTTAATCCATGCATTTCTATATACGTCTGTGAGAGTTGTTAAGTTTTACTATTTTTGTAAATTTTATCCTAAATTTGGTATTTTTAAGTCAAATTGAATCATTTTTCATGCATTTGAATTTATTCATATCGTTGAGATTCAGAGTATTGGTATTCAGTAGTTTATGTTAGGAATTTCTTAAATTACTAAATATTTATGTGTATTTTTTTTGTTTCGTCTGCATGCTTACAAAAGGTTTTTATTACCAAGTTTATGTTTGTTATCATGTTCACGATGCCCTATTGTCTTGGTACATTGATTTTTTTTGGTAGTTTCTAGTATTCTTTTACTTCTATTTTTTTTCACATTACCGTTAGTATTGTACTTTTCGTCTTAGTGCTTGTGCCTTAAATGCAGTCTCTTCTTAAAGCCTTTCTAACTTTCCATTGAGATTTTATTGGTTCCTACAACGTTTTATGTCTCTATGATTGTTTTCATTTATTGTTTAACATTCTTTGTATTCCCTAGGTAGTTCGATTTTGCGATGAGAACTTTTACATTGTTTGGTTTTGATTTATATGAGATTCGATTGAGTTTATGAGTTGATATTATGCACATCATGTTAGTATATTGATAATTCAATTTTAGTCACCTTGGTCCTTGTTACTTTTTATGCCACTTGTGACTTTGTGGTGTTTTTTAACTAGTGTTAGATACTACATCTTGTTGATTATCTCTTGCGAGCTTATATGATTTGAGATATCGCTTTTCGATATCACATTCTTCTTGATTATTATCATTGCTTCACATGTTCTCTATTCACATGTATCTATCACATGCTTTCATGACATATTATTGTTATATTCCTACTCTTAGCATGTTTCACATATTTTCACATGCCACAAATTCCATGCTTTCTCATGTTCTTCGTGATTTTCTTCTTGCATGCATATTTTTTGGGGGAGTAATATTTGATTTAAGGGGAATTGTGTCTTATTGATTGAGATGATACTCATTTCTGGATATCTTGTCATGCTACTTTTTCATTGTTTCTAGCATATTATTTCCTGTGTTTTTTATATTATATGGTTCTTGTACTTTATCATTGATTCTTTTACTCTTACCATTGATATCTTAGGACTTGTTGTAGATGTCACACATATGTTTGGTGAGGATTAAAGATTTTTCTGTATCTCTATATTTATTGATTGTCTCTTATGGAGATCTTGTTGTGTTTTTTCATTTAGAACTTAGGTGTTAGATATTAATACCTTTATCTTTGGTAATTGATACTTCGATATTTGGATGTTTTTACGAATGGATGATAAAAACTTGATGCGATGCATAATGTTTGTTCTACGTGTGTACTTACAACTCAAGTGCAAGCCGATCGCTCAAATAATACTCAGTAATTCGGAGTCAAATACTCAAGGAATAGGTCATAAAACAATGATGAAAGTAGGGTTGGCTTATAAGATTTAGGTTTCGACTAAAAAAATAAAGAAAATGTGATTTTTGTTTTTCGGAAAAAAATTATATTTCTCTTAGTAAATTAAGATAATCGAATGCAATTTAAACTAATGAAAATCAAGAATTTGAATTTTGAGGTTTTGAAAGCTTTTGGGGAAAATGGAGTTTGGATTCAATCCCTTGAACCATAGGAAATCTCCGCTAAATATAAGATTGTAGAAACCTATATAATTAATTGGAAGAAAAACATCAATTAATTCGAAGCACAAATGTGGGTGTTAATTCTCATAATATTTAGTCAACAAATTAATTTACACGAATGATAGAATTATCGACACATATATTATATTCTCAAACACTCTAGTCGCCTTCGACAAAAGGAGTTAAGAGATAAATGATATTAGTCCCAATTATACTATCAAACGTTAATAACTTATCACACAATTATTTTGAATTTTATATTTAACATTAAGAACCTAGGTTGGGTTCATGTCCCCCAACACACTATGAGTTTAGCTAGACATGGAATAATTCTCTATGCAATTAATCATTGTAGTGTATGCAATCATGATTGAAATAGTAATAAAGAAGAGATGAAATTATATTACCAAACTTGAATAAAATTATTCTCCTGCAAGTAATTCACACCAGTTGAAGAAAATAGGAAAAAGAATGAATCTTGGATTCAATTGATGATGAAACACATAAAACTTCTTGTCTACTTATTTATTGTTGATAAGTTGCCTAACTATGACTCTAACTAGGTTGATTAGACTCCTAATGGCCTAAATAATGTGCCAACATTCGTCCAAATTAGTTCAGATAGACTCAAATTATGCTAGCAAAAATCTAGGAAGAGATAAAAAATCCCTCCTAGGACCGAACTCACATAGGCAAACCAGTTCACTAACTGAAGCAGTTTCGTTAGGTTCTCTGCCTAATCATTGATTTCTTCTATATTTTATTCCTATTTTAAGTTTTGTATATCGAATTGTTCTCAACTTTAAACAATCATAGCTTCTTCACAATAACTAAGAGTGAGGTGACGTTTGTTCTAGTATTCTCATGACTTCGAGATCTTTAAATTTTCTGTTGGCTCCTCCTTCGATTTCTGGCTACAAAATTACCTATTTTCCCTTGACTATCGTTTTTTCAACTCTTTCATTGTTTTGACTTTTCTCTTTCATCTAGTTGCATGATTTACCTAATCAATGACGTGCCTTTAGTCTTTGTCTATTATTGAGTTATCTTGATTCTTATGGTACTCTATATTATCTTTATGGATTTTCATCCTCAATTGGTACATTCCTCAATTGATATGATATTTATATGCTTTCATAGTTTTATCCATGCTCGTTATATGATCTCATTTACTGCCTTTACACTTATTTGTTCAATATAATTCATCTTTTAATGTTTATGTATGAGATTCACGTTGTGATATTGTGGTTCACATGTATATATTCTCATTTGTTGATTCCCAAGACATATCTATGAAAGTACACATGTTTTTCTATCTTTGATTTTGCTAATTGTTCTTACTTATGTGACTTTCTTCATTACACGACTACCCGTTGTCTATGATATGTCTTCTCTTTGCCTTTTATGTGACAAAAGGGGGAAAAAACTTTTGTCCTCGAGATCAAGGGAAAAAACTTTATTTCCTTTGTTTGACTTATTATGTCAATAAGAGGAAGTGAATTTTTCTTTCTCTTATTAAGGTGGATAAAGTCATTTATCACTTTGTCAGAAAGGGGAAGAAATATATATCATAGGGGATTTTTTAATATTGCATCAGGATATTTTATGTAGGGGTAACATTTTTGTTGCATTATGTTATTCACATGCTTTATTACTTTTTATATCCTAATATTATATGTTGTTCACATTCTCACGTGCTATATCACATGTTCTCTATCTCATCAATAGCATTTAATACTTATCGAAGGAATCTAAAGAATGGGGAGTTTCTCTTTATGCATGCTGTGATGCTGTTTGTTGTTTCATGTGGGTTTAGACTTACCATTGGTTATTCCGACTACATCCCATTGTTTAGACTAAACTTTTCCTTCGTCATTGGTCTTATGGATTGTTGGGCATTATGTTGCTACTACTGTCAATACATGACTAGTGATATGTGAGCCTTGTAGGGGTAATGAGATCATTTTGGGTTTTTGGATTTTTCCACGGAATAGCCGAAAGGGGAGATTAAAAATGTAATTTTGTAATATATATTAAGTTGGCTTATTTTCATGTCAAAAAAATTGAGAGATTGATTCTTTCAAGTCATATAGACTTTATTCATTATAAGTGTGGCATGTTCATTTGTTTAGGTTAAACTTAGATAAACCTTAATCATTAAAGGTCATGCAAGTCTCTTACTAAAGACAAAAAAAAAACACATGGACAAAATGTTTTTTAAAATCTGTGTGGATTTTACAAGTTGATGGAACAAGTCTTTTAAATGTTTAAAGTAATCTCAAAGGGCTTAAAATATTTTTGAAACTATTTTGAGAATTGATCATGTTTTATTCTAATTTTAAAGCTTTGTTAAGGGTTAAGTTTTGAGATTGTTCACATGGCGTCATTTTAGGCCCGTGTGAGCGACTTCATTTTAATCATGTAAGCACCGTATTGGCATGATGTCCACACTTGGAAAAAAATCGTGCCCACGGCCAAATTTAATCATACGCACGACAACTCCAGATTTTGAAAATTTCTTATAATTAGGTCAATTTTCATCTCCTTTTAGAATATCTAGAAACCTCATAATAAAGTACATTTATGAGATCATTTTTGAGGTTAAGATCATCTTTTCTATGATTCTATTTTTAACTTCACTTATTCCCTCCAAAATTGATAAAACTTAGATCTATACTTGATATATGATTTTGAGATGGAATTACGAGTGTTTTGGTTCAAATTTCACATATCCTATTGAGTTCAAATCAATATACCTTTGAATTATATGCTCATGTACTCTTAGATCTAAAAGTGGATGCGCTACGCTTTATTTGATAAATCGAAGTGTAACACGACTTCTAAGGAAGAGAATAAACTTCTTTGTTTGCAGGGCAAAGCTCGTTGAGGATTCTAATTAGATATGGGAGAAATTTTAAAGGCTCATAATTAACAACACGATAATGATTATTTCGGAGGTACCTTCTTATCTTTTGTAAAATTATTTTTCAAGTTGAAATGAGAGTTGGATAACATCAAGGTTTTTTTCCAATTGAGTAAATTTCTAAGTATTGGCTTAATTCCGAAAAAAACACTTTGAGTCATGGGCTGGAAGTTATGTGTGCAACTTTTCAATCCTATGACATGTTTGTTGAAGATGTAGGGGCCAAACCAAAGAGGATTCATCTCCATGTAGAGTTTCGTGCCATGTGTCGTCAACAACGTTCCAAGGATCCCTCAGGTGTGAATGCATATTTTATGTTAAGTCTGGGATATTTAATTATTGGGTGTTAACATATTTTTAATATAATTATAAAATATTTTAGACATTTTTTGTAAGTCATTTTGGGTGTCCATAAACCTTGAATCAAACAAAACTTCAAACGAGTCAAAATTATCCATTATTTCTTTCTCAATAGATAGGTTATTCTAACCAGAATTGGTACCTCATTCGAAAGATATTCCAGTCGACCATTTTTCTATCATTTTGGAATCTCGTTAGATAATCCGTTCGAAGGCCACTCGAACGAGATTGGTACCCTCATTCGAATGACAATATAACGAGGAAAATTTTCGAAAAAATTAACCTCTCTGGAATCTTGTTTAAATTCTCGTTAGATCCCTATTCAAACAAAAAATGGTAAGTAATTTGAACAATAATTGTACCTCTTTTGAATGATCGGAAGCTAATTTAAAAAAAATCAATTTTTCAGGAGTTTTTTACCTTTACTTCCCAATACTTCCCTTTCTATCCATTTAAGTAGTTCGCGATAGCAGTTTTAGTAAGACTTTTTCCATCTTTTGAGAGATACACCTTTCCAAAAATTCCAACATATCCTTAATTATTTATGATTAAACTTTCAAAACCAAATCCCGTGTTAGTCCCAATTTAATTAGATCCTAAAGTATATATATGTACATGAGGCCCTCTCCTGTAAGGACTCCTTATGGTGAAGACTCCGGTACATACTATTTTTTTAAAATAGTAAAAAATGAATTTTTGGATGAAACTTCATGGATATGATCTCCATGGTGATAATATCATCTCCATTTGTTTTGATCAAAAAATTCAATAAATAAACCGTTGACATGAAGTGATATGTAAAAAAATGGTATAAATATGCATCTTCGACCGTTGAAATGTTGGCGATCATCTCACCCACTTTTTGATTGACTTTTTTCATGAAACTTCATGGATATGATATCGACAGTGAGAAGACCATATCCATGAAGTTTCATTAAAAAATTCAATCAATAAAATGATTGGCGCCGACCCAACATTTCAACGGTTGAAAATGCATATTTATACCATTTTTTACATATCACCTCATCTCAACGGTTATTTATTGAATTTTTTGACGAAAAAAATTGAAGATGATTCTCTCACCATGGAGATAATATCCATGAAGTTTCATTAAAAAAATCATTTTTTTACTATTTTAAAAAATGGTATGTACCGGGGTATGCACTATAAGGGGTCCTTACACGAGACTTTTTGTATATATATATATATATATATATATATATATATATATATATATATATATATATATATATATTAGATTGGTTTTTAAAAATGTACACATTTTTAACGGTGTCGATCGATGCCACCTCCTTACATATTTTTATGGTTTAGATCATATGTAGTTAATTGTTACAACCCTACCCTTCAATTATTTGGCTTCCCCCTCTTTTTCTACTTAACAACCTTACCCTTCAATTAAAAAATTGGGGCTTTTAGGTAAAAGCACACGTGTGTTGAACTTCCCCCTACTTTTCTACCCAAACATTCTCTCATAATCTCTCACCTCACTTTCTCTTCCGTTTCTCCCTTCCCCAAAGAAAACCCAATCCGCCTCCCCCCTCTCACCGCACCCTCCCCCTTTCCCCTTCCCAACTACCTATTGTTCTTAATCGTTTAGGGATTTTCCCTATTTTTGGTTCTTTGTTTCCCATTTTTGGTTTCACATGGGCATGATTTGAGTTGTACTTTTATATGTGCTAATTTTTGGTTCTTTGTTGCATTTATAGATATATATAAACCAGAGATTTGCCTGATTTGGGTTCTTTGTTAGTAGAACCGACCCAGTTGATGTGTGAGTTATGAATTAAAATTTAAAATTTATCATTTCTTCTGATTATATTTGTGATTACTATGAAATACTACCATAAATTCTCCACCTACATCCTCACCGGTTCACTGGCTCCGTCCCTTCAACCCACCCTCTCACTCTTAATCCATTGCTTTGGTTTTTTATTTTATAATAGTTTTGTCAAATCTATCTATGTATCTTATTTCACTAACACGATTTTTGTGTTCACAGATTTGTGTTGGACCTTCTTGGTTGATTGTATGGTGGATTTCTCGATTCAAGAATGGTGGGTTTTAACTTTTATGTTAATAATCTTACATCTCAATGATGGTGGATTTCTTCATTTGGCACTCTCTTTCTTCCCCTTTTGATCTTTTTCTTTTATTTGTTCTTTCTGCAGATACTTCTGCATGGTATGTGTTTGGATAAATGTGGGTATGAAAGTTTTAACTTTGTTTTTTGAATTTATTAGTTTGGAGGTTAGTTCAACACATAAGTGGCCACGCTTTGTTTTTATTGAATTTGTTTCTAAACCCAAAATATAATTATATTGAGTTTGGGTGAAGTCTTTAATATTTTCTCAGTCCAAAGGAAGGTTTTTTGCAGGTCAATAATTTCGGCATTCCCGCCCAAAGCCTCCGCCCAGTGGCACCATGAGATGGAAAGGCACTGAATTTCTTTACCCACGCACTGGATTAAGATTGGGTTCGATCGTTTTGGCTATAATAACCAAATTGTGATGAGTTTGGGTTTTGTAATTAATTCCCTTTCCATAGTATCCATGCTATCTAAAAAGAACAAAAAGGAGAAAAAATGGCCTGAGTAAATAAATTCAGTTCCTTTTGAGTTTAGGGTAAATGCTAGGAAATCTACCCCAAATTTTACTCATACCCATTGAAATTATTGCATCCATCATGTTTAAGAAAATGCCCACATGGTATTAGGTTATTTCTCTCTGTAGAAAATGTGTGCAATCTTTCGTTTATGTGAACTTTTTATTATAGTATACTGGACTTAGTAGTTGAAGTGGTTTTTATAGACTTAATCTCATTTTCCCATGCTACCTGTTTCCTCATCTGTGAATAGTTTATAAGTTCTCTATTTCTTGGAGTTTTCTATACTTCTTGAAGGTATAAGAATTCATAATTTTAGTATTTAGAATTTTGAGCTTTATTTATGCTATATGGTTAAATGTTTTACAAATAATTATTTTTGACACTTTTGGAGTTTTCATGTAGTTTTTAATAATTGTATTATGATCATTCTTATAATAGTCAAACACCATTATTATGATTGTGTGGGTATAAAATGGCATATCTTCCTTTTTTCATAGATATATTACGAGTTAGAATTACTAGCACCACACATCCCATTCTCACATCAAGATAAGGTGTGTAATGCCTTCAACCTCCTATACATGATTAAATAATGACATGTTTACTAGATTTCAAGCAATTGGTGATGTGTTTCGGATCCATTTCATAGGTACTACACGACTTTTATTACTTCGTGCACCACCCAATTGGACAATGGTGCAGATTTCATCATTTCAAACCCCCTATTTTGAGATTTCTAAAATCGCTATTGGTGGTTGTTGGAATCAGAGGAATTTCAAGAAGTATAATAAAACTCCATCTTTATGTAGCCCTAAACTTTAGGAGTGATTGTTAGTTGTTGCAATTTCTAGCTTGGGGGTGAATTCAAATTCTTGGAATCAGAGGAATTTTAAGAAGTATTCCTATCAGACCAAGATTGATTCTCCCTATGATAGTAAAATAATACCATTTTAATCAAAATGGTATTATTTTACTATCATAGGGGGAATCAATCTTGGTGATCTTTACTTTTTATAATTAGTTTCTAATTTGGGAATTTGTTGATGTATTGGTTTTAAATTTTGCTAAATGTTAGAATTAAACACTATTCACTGTTATGTTTAGAGTGTCAGTTTCTATTTAGATCATTATTGGAGTTTAATTGTTTTGAGACATCTTTTGATATTGTCGTCCAGGGACTTAATTACTTTTTTTGATTTCAGGTGTGGGAATTCTATTATGTTTTGTTCTATTGGCTATTAGTATGTTAGTATAGTTATATTGCCTTCATTTCTAGCTTACATGGAATCCAAAAAATATGTTTTTATAGAGTTCATCTGCTTAAGTTGCCTTCTGGTGGATCATGGGTAAAAGGTTTAAAGCTGACTTCTTATATATCTTCCTCCGTCGTTCCATTCGGCGATGTCCAATTAAAATAACATAAGAGATTGAGGAGAATTAGCTCCACCATAAGTGCTCCCATATATATGCTGGAAGCCCTCTTTGGTGTCAAAGTACCAACAATACCAGGACGCCATGGCAGAGGATGAGCAAAACTATAATGAGAAGAGGGGTGAGTAGGAGCAGTATGAGGGATAAAATAAGAGTTACTTAGAGTACAAAGTGAAAGTTTGATTTCTAGTAAGTTCTTTTGAAAATTTTCATTTATATCGCAAGTTTGAAATGTTTTCTTATAGTGTGTTTAACTTTGTGTTTTATACATTGTCAATGAATTTTCGATATAGGTTTTCATTGTGTGACCAAAAGTTAATAAAGTTGGATAAAGATATTACTTATGTTCAATAGATATTGGCTTAACAAAGGTATGAATGCTTTGTCTATTGAGGAGGTATTACCTGACTACAATTTCTTTGCCTATTTTTCCCATTTATTTCCCATTTGAACATACCATTTAACCACTAGAATTGCAGTGTATTGATTTGTAAGGACGTATTTTTAATAAGTTCGTCACAATTAATTATGTCATATACTACTAAACGCCATCGAAGAATTATAAAGATTGCATCTACAAAAGACAGATGCGAATTACCAGTTGTCTTCAACATTCAAGCCCAAAAAAATGAACTTTGGTAAGATATTGTTTTAACGTTTCATTTACATTTCATATTAAGAGTGTTGGGATATTTTTAAAAAGGTTTTAAAAAGATTTTATATAAAAATGTTTTTAAATAGGTTTTATAACTGTTTGTGAAAAATTACTTCAGCAGTAAACGTACCTCGGTTTCGACTCCAAGGTCGTTCAAGCGAGATATCAATCTCGTTCGAATGACAATGGGAAGTCACGCGTATTCGTTCGAATGATAGGCGATCTCGTTCACAAGAGATGTCATTCTCGTTCGAGCGAGATGACTTTTAGGCTGACACGCTGCTGTAATGCTTATCTTTTGACCAACTCAAATTTTGTATAAAAAGGGGTCTTGGCAGCCTAGAAAAATGTGGAGAATAGTTTCAACTTTCAAGAGTCTTATTCTTTTGAAACTTTTGTGTATCTGCCCAGATTTAATTCAATACCTTTTGGCAGAAAGTTTTTCTCCAACAATTTTAAGGGTTCAATTATTTTTGTTTTAATTCACAAAATCCCAATTACTTTTATGTGAATTGTCTTGTGGAACCCAAGAACATATTTTGCATATGTTCATACTTTGTGGGGAGAGCTCTACAACCGAAAACTGTGTGCCATTGTGGAGGGATTCCTTATAAAGTTCACTCTTGTGGAGAATCTGTTTTCCTTCTTCATTATTGCCCTCTTGGAAAGGGAAAATTCCAGTCGTAACTTGTGGAGGAACCGTCTTCTTCTTCAGTGCTGCCCTCCTAGAAAGTGAAAGTTCCATCTGAGACATCAAAACTGACACCTGCGGGTATTTCGTATGTCATCCAATTTTATTGTAATCCGTGTAAGCCGGTTTCTTATAAATTATAGTGAAATAAAAGGTTTTGCCCCTTTCGGAATTTTTTTTTGAAATTGTTTGTTTTGTCCTTCATGCTTTATTTTATTGGATAAATCATTTAGATGCATGCTTTAGGGTTTAACTAAAATTTGGGATTAATTAAAATTGGATTTTATTTGAGAAGCCGCACTCTTCAAATTGGTATCAGAGCTTATTTAAGCGATCACCACTTTACAAATTGATATCAGAGCGGGTTGCGCTAATTTATCCCGTATTCCTATTTTTCGCAAAATTGTGTGATATTGATTTTTTTTTAAAAACTCTTTTGTCATGCGCTAGTTATGCATTTTGATATTTTCTTGCCAGCGTTGTGACATGTACTTTTGGTATAGATTTTTGTTTTTAAATTTTTTTGAAAAATCCAAAAAGATTTTTGTATTTTGTTTACACCATTTATGGATGATCACTTAGGATGACCCAGTCACAACATCATTTCATTATTTTCATGTGACTATTTGATAGTGTTTTGAGACAATAGGTCAATTCATCCTTGTGCTTTATAATGTTTGGAGTCATTAAGATGTTATTAAGTGGTACTTCCTACATGTTTGACTCATGTTTCCTTTATTGCACACATGAACGGATTTGTTTAATCATTGTTCTTGACTTATCACATGTTGGTTGGGTGTTTTCATCTCAATCATGTCCTTAAAATGAACCTAGTGCAATAATACGAGAGTAATAAAATAAGTGCATGTAAAAACCATTGCCTATGAGAAATTTGTTTAGTTTTAAAAAATGATGAGTGAACACGGGAAAGGGCTGCGAGTAAATAATAATCACGTCGTCAGAGCCACCATTTGCAAAGATCCCCCACAAAAAAATTAAGGCAATAAAAAGATGAAATATGCCAAAAATTTGGGACAATAGGTTTTCTCTAAGTTGAGAATTTAGTGCCTCTCTAGATATAAAGAATTGAATGATTATATATGAGGGAGTTTTGGATGGATATATCAATGGGTTTGCACGAGCTTTGAAAAGTTCTTGAAACGGCACTAAATAGTTTTGGACATTATTGGTGTGGAAATCATTTAGACTTTGATTTGTTGATTTGATTAAGACAATGTCATTTAAATTCAATAATTTTTACGCCTACGAATACTTTTGATGCTCATTCGTGAGGGGTACACATATGCATCGTGCACATATGATTGATTAAGTTTATTACCTATCGAATGTGTTCACACCCATACATTCCATTTCCATGGCTTGGTTGTTTTAGTTTAAATCCATGGTGTGATTTTGTGTATCTTATTTTTGTATGAAAAAATTGAAAAATAAAAATTAGTTTCTGAATGTTTTTGGGATACGCCTTTGCATGCACGTTGATTGATTCATATTTGCTATGCAATTTTATCGTGACACTGTATGTTTTGATTGTTTCTTCTTATATGTCTATTTGGGGACATCATAAAAAGGGGGAGAAAGAATTATCATGTTATGGGGGAGTTTTTGCATTATGGGGGAGATTTGATTATTAATGCTTTATTCTTATATCATTTCAAGCTCGATGCGTCGTGAAGGTTTTTGCTTTATCTCATGTGTGTAGGTACGAAGATTGAAGATCATGATGTTGCACACCTTGATGAGAAAAGCTTTGAGAGTTTTGGTGTTGAAGAGAATTTTGAGAACTTGCAAATTTTACCTTTTCAGTTTTGGGATTCATGGGAGGGTAGATTTGTATAGGAATTTTGGTTTTTGATAATTCGGATGTTTTTATGTATGTACCGACATAAACATAGGGGGAGATTTGTAAGGACGTATTTTTAATAAGTCTGTCACAATTAATTATGTCGTATACCGCTACAAGCCGTCAAAGAATTATGAAGATTGCATCTACGAAAGACGGATCCGAATTACCAGTTGTCTTCAACATTCAAGCCTAACAATATGAACTTTGGTAAGATATTATTTTAAAGTTTCATTTACAATTCATATTAAGAGTGTTGGGATATTTTTAAAAAGGTTTTAAAAAGCTTTTATATAAAAATGTTTATAAAAAGGTTTTATAACTGTTTGTGAAAAACTGCTTCAGCAGTAAACGTACCTCGGTTTTAACGCCAGGATCATTCAAGCAAGATATCAATCTCGTTCGAACGATAATGGGAAGTCGCACATAGTCGTTCGAACGACACGCGATCTTGTTCGTGCGAGACATTCTCGTTCGAGCGAGATGACTTTTAGATTGACACGCTGCTGTAATGCTTATCTTTTGACCAACTCAAATTTTGTATTAAAAGGGGTCTTGTCAGCCTATAAAAATGTGGAGAATAGTTTCAACTTTCAAGAGTCTTATTCTTTTGTGTATCTCCCCAGATTTAATTCAGTACCTTTTGGCAGAATGTTTTTCTCCCTTCAAATATTTTTGTTTTAATTCACAAAATCCCAATTACTTTTATGTGAATTATTTTATGGAACCCAAGAAAATATTTTGCTTTTGTTCATACTTTGTGGGGAGAGATCTACAACCGATAGCTGGGTGCTATTTTGGAGGGAGTCCTTATAAAGTTCACTCTTGTGGAGAATCCATTTTCCTTCTTCATTGCTGCCCTCCTGGAAAGTGAAAATTCCACCCGTAACTTGTGGAGGAGCCGTCTACTTCTTCATTGATGCCCTCTTGGAAAGGGAAAGTTCCGACCGAGACATCAAAACCGACACATGCGGGTATTTCGTATGTCTCCCTATTTCATTGTAATCCGTGTAAGTCGTTTTCTTACAAATTATAGTGAAATAAAAGGTTTTTCCTCTTTGGGAGATTTTTCCTGAAATTGTTTGTTTTATCCTGCATGCTTTATTTTATTGGATAAATCATCTAAATGGATGTTTTAGGGTTTAACTAAAATTTAGGATTAATTAAAATTGAATTTTATTTGAGAAGTCACACTCTTCAAATTGGTATCAGAGCTTATTTAAGCGATCACCACTTTACAAATTTGTATTAGAGCGGGTTGCGCTAATTTATCGCGTATTCCTATTTTTCGCAAAATTGTGTGATATTGATTTTTTTTGAAAAACCTCTTTCGTCATACGCTAGTTATGCATTTTGATATTTTCTTGCGAGCATTCTGACATGTACTTTTGGTATAGATTTTTGTTTTTAAAATTTTTAGAAAAATCCAAAAAGATTTTTGTATTTTGTTTACACCATTTATGGATGATCACTTAGGATGACCGAGTCACAACATCATTTCGTTATTTTCATGTGACTATTTGATAGTGTTTTGAGACCATAGGTCAATTCATCCTTGTGTTTTATAATGTTTGGAGTCATTAAGATGTTAATAAGTGTTACTTACTACAGTGACACCCCGCCTAACTAAATACCGGGCGATCACTCCTTTATTAAATTAAAATCAAGGTGAACATTTGGTTCATTCTTAGCATCACTGTCGTTAAAATACTTTTCCAATTTAAACATCCTAAATAATTAAGCTAAGTGTCAAAACCATTTAAAACCTTATTCTCATTTTATTAAATTCGATTATAAAACCTTAAACCATTAACATTTAAAGAGTCACACAATAAGCAAAAGAATAAAATGAACATTTAGGAGTTTACCCAACAATAATAAATCCCAACATTAAAATTCTAAGGAAAACATCTTGACAGTAACAATTCCGAAATAAAGATACTGAAATTAAAAGAATTATAATCTTTGACAATATCAACTAAATAATGGAAAAAGGGCAACACATGCCCCCACTGGATAAAGCTGAACTAGAAGTAGAGTCGACAATGAGGTCGTCTAAACAATGGCCTGCAACTCCCACAAAAGCTACAGCGCATTCCACCCAAAGGATCCTATGGAAGACGCCCCTGTGGCTGGGCACTTGTAATACATACATATATATACAAGGGAGAAAGAAAAAGAAACGGGTCAGAGCCCGATAGTGTATATGATTTAAAAATTCGTTTAGCAAGTATTTAAATTGATTACAGGCCAATGCAACAACATATTAGTGCGACACTCTCTTGAGAAATTCTCACCTCTCTTCTAATGTGCACACCTATCGCACTAACCTTTTTAATGGTTTATCTCGTCATATATCACACTAATCTTCCCAATGATTTGACTTATCTTAGGTAACTCGTAAGAGTTTAGAACTGAAAAATATAATGGTTTTTAAAGGATAAATTTCATTTAATGACAAGTCCCTTCTTTTTAACTTTATTAATTAATAAAGTTTTCCAGTGTCATATTATACTTTATCAAAACAAGTATTTACAATTTGAGTCATCAACCATGTCCTACTTACCATATCACAGTAGGCAATTCCAAATTTCAGAACTTCATATATATATATATATTAATTACTCGTATAATATATATATTCTAACAGCACCCCATATAAAATTATGGTGCGGGCATACTCTTCTATCCAATCCCCGTATCAATCGTACTAAAGGGAATACAAGTTCGGAATCACTCTCGAACTGTATAAATACATACACAAACAATATTGAGGCGAAGCATAGTTTCCAAGTCCAAGGGGTCAGTACATACCCTCACGTCTCTTAGTACCGTGACTACCGATTCGATAGCCTGTACCTAGGATTTCAATCTTCTAGGGTACGAGTCAATATCCCCCATAAGGCACACGAGATAAGATCGTCCCAGAGTGGTAACCTCAGGGATAACAAGTAGCGCGGGCATGATTTTCACAAGTATATAATATATGCATACACAATCATATAAATATACCACTTTTATTATATCAATTTCTGTTTATCCCAATACCCACGTTGACAACATTTATCCTTATTTTCTCATTATTATTTATCAAGTATAATGATTCATCTCTAACTTTAATTCGAATGGTTTTTCCAACTTACTACGTAACACTAATGGAATCTATTCTCCCAAGTATAAATATAGTAGGTATCCATTTATGTTCCAACGTAACTCTCTCTTACGTGTCTCTCCCCTTTAATCTATACTTACATTGTCCCTTATGCAAAATATCCCAAAAATATAGATTTCGCCTTACATTAAAGGTCTCTTATTCATTAATGAATCTTACTGGTCATCATTATCTCCCAAATTATTTTAACAAGGATGTCTAAGGAGTTTTCTTCATTTCGAATCAATTCAACAATTTTAAAAGGGGAAACTTAAGTCTTCCAGGAGGGGTCGATCGATCGAGGTTAGGGGCTCGATCGATCGATGAAGCAGGTATGCGAAATCTGCAGTTTTGCAGTTACGGGTTTCATCTTCTACCCTTCACCAAATCCATATTTTTCATACCCAAACAACCCAAAATTTATACTACTGACATTATATCATCATACTATGAAATTTCAACATAAAACATGTAGATTTCTATTATTAAACATGGATCAACGAGCCCCAAATTCATATAAAACCTCAAGAATCCTAGAATTTCATTGACATGTCCAAATCCATCTTTTCCAGAATTTTCTTCATCTACAACCTCATAAATTCATGGTTCAATCCTCTACATGTTAAGGGGTTTCCAGAATAACAATTAATCCATCTCTACATGCAATTTCCTATCTCATGTTTTAGGTCTCTTCCATAAAAACTCATTCTAATTACTCCTAAACTAATATGAAAGATGCATCAACGAAATAAGAAAGATAAACACTTGTCTGGGATTTTCAAAAATCTAGTTTGGTGTTGAATTTGGTGTGGTTGGGTTACCCGTCTCGCTACGCGTTGGCGGTGGCGGCGGTGCAAACGGTTGAGTTTTGAGCCTTGGAATGCCTTGAGAGCTCTCTCCTCTCTTCTCTAATGGCCGTTCTAGTGTTTTGAGCTTTATAACCCTAGATGATAACCCAGATATCTTAGATATCCCTTTTAATTTTCGTGGGTTTAATTTCCCAAATATACAAAATGACTAAAATGCCCTCCCGTGGTACTAATTAGGCCTAAAAATGTCTCGAGACCCGAATCAAACTCTCGGGTATGCTTTTCTGACTATCTCAACCATTACGAACGCATTGGCGCACTCAAAATTACCATACGAACAACTTATAAAATATTCATTTTTATTTAACAATATTTAGTCCCGACGCGACACGGGTGCGTCCCGACTTAAATTTTCATAATTGTCATTTTATTCACACGTGACAATACGATAAAAATAAATCTCATATATTTCTATACTCATCCAGTAACATTCAACAAATAAATTTTTTTCAATAATTAGTAACTCTCGTCACGCTAGTAAATATTTAAAACAACATTCCGGATTAAAATTAACTTAATTATCTCAATTAAATTTAATTAATCCCTAAATTTAAAAGCCATGAAAATACGGGGTATTATATACTTCCCCCCTAATAACGAAATTTCGTCCCGAAATTCAAAAAATACGGTCTATCAGGTAGCACAGTTCTGGATACCCCTTTTCCGTACACAAACTATTTACATCGTAAGGCGCTCAATCACTATAGTCCCTTTTTTTTAAGTAACATTGTGTTACATTCTCATTGGAGACACTTCACATTGTGCTCCCAACCGACAACATTCGCATAGGTCACGCCTATACGTTATAAATTTCATTATCTCACTATCATTAGGAGGCCGCACCTCACTACATGACAAATACTCGGATCTATTCATATACAAAACTCCCATTCTGAGAAAATTATACGAACATTTGATCACTCTTTCTCGCCTAAAACATACGTGAAATTCTACCACAGTTATCGGATGTTCTCTCGACCGATCGAAAAACTCTGATTATATACTCTCCTCTGAACATACGGGAGGAGAATAGTCGAGGTTCTTCCATAACAAAACCTTAATAAGCACCTTGCACGCGACAAACGGGTACGAGTGCTTCTATCGAGCATTCCTGAAATCATCGTACCAATATTCCAAAATCTCCTTCACGT
Source organism: Sambucus nigra (assembly GCA_949130495.1). NCBI lineage: Eukaryota > Viridiplantae > Streptophyta > Magnoliopsida > Dipsacales > Adoxaceae > Sambucus > Sambucus nigra. The sequence goes on along the minus strand of OX422207.1, from coordinate 340,548,570 downwards.
GGATCTAACAATCTTTAATCATCGTGCGCCCATTCCCTGGCTACGGGTGATACATCCTACTCGAAACGAAGCCTTATCTTCGCTGGTTTCTGAAATCCCATATCAAAGGTGGGACTCACCAATCTCATCCTGATTTAGAAATTTATATCGCGCCGGATCATGCACTGGCGCGATCTTTCCTTTCAAAGGAAGTCTGGGTCATACTAGTTAATATTGTAAGTCAGCTTAAAGGAGTATCAATCAACTCCTTCTCGGTGACTTTTTTCACATGTTCGGGATGAACCTTTGATTTTGTTTTGAGGATGGCAACCCATCCAAGAACTATACCGACTTCTTCCAAATTCAGGAATTGTAGCTAAACGAAAAATTCTTTGGTTGATTCTTCTCTTTCAACCCACCCTTACCAATGGGTGGTGCATGTAGAGACGACTCACTACGTCCCACTAAACATTGATTTTTTTTCCTTGAAATATCTCATATTTAGTGACACATAATACTCCCCTTCCTTTCTTGTAGTATGTCGAAAGTTCCACCCGTGCTCTTCTCTCCAAGAAGCGCACATCTGGATCTCTTATACCGTACTAACATCACCACCCTTTATATGTGTGAGTCTCTCTCACATTCGATTACTAACAGTTTCGCTCCGAGAGTTCTTCATAATCATTTAATTCTTCTCCATTCAAAGAATACTGTTCTTAAATGTCTTCCCACAGTCTTCCAATTCAAATTTGGGTGTGTTATTCTAATTGCACACCTATGTATGTATCATCCCCCCTCATGTGACGTTTAATCAACTCTATCACTTCCACTTCGATAAACTAGTCCCACAAACATATATGACACACGTCCATGACCACGTCCCTTCGACTCGGACGATTTTAACTGCAATTAACCGAGATGTCCACATTCTTGCAACACCCCGACCGCCCTAGAAGAGCGAACGGCGTGCTACTCATCCGTAGAACGAACTAAATTCAACAAAATAGAAGGAATATGGCATTCAAATTCCATGACGATAAAAAGAGGAATAATAATTCTCAACCTTCTTTAGATAAGTATAACAATTTTCCCAAATAGTTACAACAACCAAAATAAATCAGTAACGCTCTATTCATCAAAATAATTTCAAGTCATCTCTTTTGTATAATAAAGTTCTTTCCAGATAATCCATGCTAAAAATCATTCTAACTCTTTATTCGCCTCGTGTTTTGAACGCAGTTACGACATTTGAGTACTCTCAATCACCCAAGAAATCAAAATTCTTAAATTCTCCTTATCATCGTTCCACCCCTCAACTCGTGGGGTAACTTTCAATGCTTTCTTACCACAAGATCCGGCTTCCAATAGCTTTAAGACAAATTCAACTTCCAACTTACATACATAATTACTTGATCCCATTTCGACCAGGGTACCGAACTCATGGAATAGTGACCAAACGTCTCCCTATGTCCAACCTTACGCTAAGTTTCATGCGTGGGATGTCTCGCAAAGCGAAATCCAAACAAGGAACCCCCCGATACACTACTACCTAGCATTGTCGGTTATCGAAATCCGTTAGGTCCTCCGTCCATAGTATATACCCCTTTATTCCATCCCTTGACCAAAAAGTTACAATTTCTCCCGTAATTATGCTTAACAAAGAACGTTTCACTAATTGCACTATTGTTCAGTATATGTTGGTGGTAATAGCATTCCATAAACCTCGAATACATACAATCGAAATTCATTTCCCTAATAATAGGGGTATAAATATTAACTCCCACATCTCTAAAGGATAAATATAACAATGCACTCTTCCTATCACTAAGTCTGGAGTGCCAAACATAATACTGAGTCAAATCTTTTCGCCCAACGGTAAATCCCGATACATACTGAATCATATTGGCAAAGTCTATACATACATTGGCATCGAATATCTTGAGAAATACATTGGCAAAGTCTATTCATTGCGTTCGTGGCTAGTCATGCTAGTTTTGATGAGAAATATTTTTATAAAGAGAGTTCATGAATGATACTTTCAAGTTCATTATTTGTGAATCCAAAGTGTTTGATGGTAGAGAGAGTGAAGAAGAGAGTGAGAATGGAGGAGAGAAGGAGGAAGTGTGTGAGATCCAGGTTGCACCTTCCGTGAGTTATATGCAGAATCATTGAAATTAAAAAACGAAAACTTAAATTTTGAAGCTAGGATGAAATAACATGCCGTAGGAAATGCTAAAAGTGTTTTATTTGATTATCTTAGGCCATATGAGACGACTCTTTGAGAGAAGCTAGAGTATATTAAAGGTGAGATGTAATCTTTGAGGTTTAATGGAGGTAATAAAGAAAGATCTTCTAGAGTTTGAAAAGACTAGGAATTTACTTGAGTCTATTATAGTGGATCTTGAAGGTAAATTGAAAGACCTAAGTCGTGTATAGTTCGATTTGGAGTCTAGGTCCGAAAAATTGGATAAGATTTTAGGCATTGTCCAAATAAAAAATAACAAGTGTGGTATTGGCTTCGACACTCAAAATGCTTCCGCTAAGAAGAACAAAACCATGATTTTGAGAGATTCAACCGTTGATAATAATGTTAAAAGAGGTTAACCCTTAGATAACTTTCCACGTATTTTTACATGTACACATTGTCATAGGAATGGTCACTTTAGGCATTTTTGTTTTGATCTTAAAAATGGTTTTAAGAAGTCTAAAACAAAAGTAAATAAGGTTTCCAAAGCATGATAACATCACGTTTCACCTATGTGGTTTAGGAAATATGATTTAGAGGATTTAAAAGATAGACTTCTTGATTCTCGAATGCATTCACATGATAAATTTCATGCTATATCTAGTGGTTGAGTGTGTTGGCATAATTACATACACTACCTTTTGTACTTTATGATACATGTTTTTTCTAGTTGTATGTGTTTTGAGTCTTTTATATTTTTTTTATTGAGTCTTATTGAAAATTACAAAAGATTTTGTTTGTCTTTTGAGTTATCCTTGTTTTACAAAAACAATAATTTAAAAAAAAAACTCAAAAAGGTCTCTTGTATTGTGTACTTTAGTTTTACACAATTTGTGTGACATATCCTTCTGTTTGAAATCTATATCATTCCACGTATCCATGTGGCTAGAGCTTTTTTATTGTGAATTTCAATGCTTAAATTTTTCTTTGTCATGCCTAGAGTAGTTTGACTTTGATTTGCTTAATGGATTCTCTTTTTATATGCCTCCTCACACGTATGCACGATCTCTTTTGAAATTTAACTTCTTATATTTACGCTAAGTGATATGTTCTCCCATAAATCTTGCCATCTACGTATATCTAGACTATGGGAGATTTGTGCAAGTAAGAACCATTGCCCATGAGTTTATTGTTTATTGACTGTTTAGAGGTTGTTTAGGTATTTCATCATCTATGGGCATGTTTTTATCCTAAGTATAGGTATTTGTAATTTTTTATTAGATTCTCAAAAAAGGAGTCACGTGATCACAGGGTCAATTCGTACGAGTTTTATTGGTCCCATGCGAGGTGTCCATAACTCTTAACGGGCACCATCTATGGATATCTTTTGAATTCGAAGTGTAGATATTTCAAATTTCCATCACATTCTCAAACCGGGAGTTCCATGACTTTGTGGCAAGTTCCTACGAGTGATATTGGTCCCGTACATGTGCTTTTTCCTTTAATAGGACCATTTGAGGGATATTTTGGGTTTTTGTACTCTATGGGCATGTTTCACAACTAAGTTTATATGTTTTGAAATTTTTTGTCATATTCACAAACTAGGACTCCAATGGCTATGTGGTCAGTTCCTACAAGTTACATTAGACCATGTGAGGTGTTCATGCCTCTAACGAGGTCATTTTGGTCCTTGCCTTTTAATGGAATTTTTATAGCGTAAGTTTAGATATTTTCAATTTTTTATCATACTCCCAAACCGGGAGTCTTATGACTACGTGTTCAGTTTTTACGAGTTACGTTGGTCCCATGCGAGGTGTTCGTACCTCTTACGGGACCAATTGCATTTTTTTTGTGTTTGCACCCTCAATGGGAATGTTTTTAATCCTAAGCCTATATTTTTTAAATCTTCATTGTATTCTCAAATTGGGAGTCCTATGGCTATGTAGTCAGTTCCTACGAGGTACGTTGTCACATACGAGGTGTTTATGCCTCTCACGGGGTCATTCGAGGGTTGTTTTGGGTTCTCACCCTCTATGGGAGTGTTTTTAAGTCTAATTTTACATATTTTTAAATTTTCTTTTATTCTCAAATCGGGATTCCCGTGACTACGTAGTTAGTTCGTTCAAGTTATACTAGACCTGTGCGAGATGTTTGTATATTTTATTGGGCCGTTTAGGTGCTAGTGTTAATTTTCACCCTCTATGGGCATGCTTTCAAGCATAAGTATAGATATTTGTAAATTTTCATCATAGTCTCAATTTGGGAGTCCAACGAATATGCGGTGAGTTCCTACGAGTTACATTGGTCCCATGCAAGGCTTTTATGCCTCTTATGGGGAAGTTTGTAAGATGTCTTGGATTTTTGCCCACTATAGGCATGTTTTTAAGCATGTTTAGATATTTACAATTTTTTGTCATTTTCTCAAACCAAACGTACCATGACTATGTGTCAGTTCCTATGAGTTATATTGGCCTTGTGCGAGGTCTCCAAGTATCTTATGGGTCTATTCGGTAGTTATTTTGGGTTTTCGCCCTTTAAGGGCATGTATTTAAGCTTAAGTTTAGATATTTACAAATAATCTCCGCATTATCAATATGGAAGTCCCTTTATTACTTGGTTAATTACTATGAGTTACATTGGTGCCTGCAAGGTGTTCGTGCATTTTACGTCACCTTTGAGGGCTATTTTGGGTTTTCGTCCTCTATGGGCATATTTTTATGCCTAAATCTAGATACTTTTAAATTTCATTATATTGTCAAATTTTGAGTCTTGTGACTACGTTGCTAGTCCCTAGGAGTTATATTTGTCTTGTGAGGGATGTTCATCTCTCTTACGAGGTTGTTTGACCTTTTTCCATTTATGGGCATGTTTTTAATCCCGAGTCTATATATTGACAAATTTTCATCGTATTCTCAAACCAGGAGTCCCGTGATTATACGGTCAGTTCCAACAAGATACATTCATCCCGTGTCATCCTAGTTTATTCATAAATCACACTAAACGTTCATAAATAAAAATAAACGGCCAATATAGGTCTAATATCGTAATAGAATACAATTTGGATACAAATAGGATTTCCATGGACAACTATAATTATAGGATACAAATAAGATAGAGGAAATGTCGAAGCAGGCGGTATTTGGGAGACGAAATCTTGAGATGTAGGATAGGGGAAAACTTGAGAATAAGGGTATAGGAAACTTTGAGGAGGCATCAGGGGGAAAAATCTTGAGTAAATTAGGACACGAGGCCCTCAATTTCACCCGCCAACACTCCCACGTTACTCTTAATCTCTTTCACATCCCTAAATTCTTGGACCGAGTTTTATCCTAGCTCGAGATGAGATTCCTAACCAAAGAGAGATCGCCCACGATCGATGAAGTTCATTTTAATTTGATTTTTGGTGTATATGATTTGACACATCTCGTCTTCCCTCTTTTGTCAATTCCAAAGGTTCGAGTCAGGTCATCAACTTCAATGTCATTTTAAGGGCTTGAAGTGGACTACCTAATAATGGCTTCGATCAATTCCTATAGAATGAAATTTTGTATAGCCTTATCATTTAAATATTATTTTATATAATGTGTATGTATATATAAATAAATAATCGTCCATACTCACCAGAGTAGGAGCTGTTATCTTTATCCTATCAGGCCTACACATACAAGTGGCCCTTATTAGTTGATTTATCGATATCTAGAGTGATCTTTGTTTCTTTCTGACCAGTCAATCTTCAAAGCATCATAGGATTTAGACTCTAGTCTGTGTACATCAACCGTCTTCGTGCTTCTTTGTTTATTTTTTTTCCTCTAGACCAACTTATTGTCCATTTCTATTTTTTTTTCCTAAGAAGTTGTCCCACTGATCGACTGAAATTTTAACACTCGAAGGGACTCAGTCCTTTAGAGCCAACATATCAAAGCTCAATGCCCCCTTCGATAAGTTTCGTTGCCTAAGGATTCTATGATATTTCTCAATTGTTTAGTAACCCAAGAAGTAACATTTTGCTTTGAATGGTTAGGGAATGAAAAATGCTTACAAATATAGTCAAAACATCATCCTTGATGTTTTGATCGACTAAGTACGATTTATTTGCTCCCCTTAATCCCACATTCATTTTCCCAAGTGACACATAGTAGGATTTAAATATCTAAAGGTAATTTTTATTGCCTATAGGATTATTATTGAGAAGGACGAACCCAATGGGATTCTTCTCATTTTCTCAGGGACTTGTCAAGAGCAGGGGTTTGGCGTCTAGATTTATTGGATTTTTTTCCCTACTCGTAAACAGATTGGTAGAGTAAACCAATGCAGGAGAAGAGAATTGGTCACTGAGTGGAGATGAGATTCCTTTTTTAGGATGAGAATTTAAAAGGTGACACGTTATAACTTTGTACGGTATGTCCATTGTCTCTCCGTATTATCTATAATAAAGAACAATAAGTGACGAAATCATTATACTAACATGTTTATGAGTAACTTATCATGTTTGAGACTATATATATGTATATATTTTATCATAATAAGACTTTATATGTGTTCAATGTTACTGATCTCCATTCATTTATTATTACACTTTAGAAATCTATGGGTTTTTACACGTAGACCACTAACAAGGAGCATTTTGATAATTTCTATCTAGATGTCCATGATGTAAATTTGGAATCCTTTATTTTTTAACTAATTGTCGAGGTTTAATTTAACGTGCATATATCATGAGACATCATATTCTTAGACAATGCTCTCTTTACATTGTTCTATCCACAACAGGTGAATGTTATTTTATGCCTTCTCTAAAATCATAAGGAATGTTCGGGCTACATTGGAATTATGTGCACTGATCGAGTGGAAAAACCGAGCGTCCGTGTAATACGCTAGTCGTTGTTATCGGCTTCCAACCTCAATACAAAAAAAACCTAAACTTTTAACTACACTTTTATGGAGTATAGTAGTAAGTCTGGGTATCGAATCCACAGGGAATGTTTTATAGAATTTAATTGATTTATTACTTCTAAAATAAAAGTAAAAAAATGATGATGGTTGACAAGGGGAAATAAGTTGGAACAAATTTATAAAACTAATTAAAATGAATGAGGAAATAGGTTGGAATACAATCCCCCAATCCCTAGTAATTACCCATTAGAATACTAGAATTGTAAATTATAAATTTGAATGAATCCAGTCTTTATAGATCCTAAGCATTACATATATGAGGTTCAAGCCCGCATCATATGAAATCAAAAATAAATATAAAGCGGTGCTAAATAATTACACGCACATCATATTCTTAAATATCCCAAGTACCTAGGGCAAGAGAGATTAAAAGATATAGGATGATTGTGAACTTATCTTACACGATTCTTTCAAATTTAAATTTAAATTCTATTTCCTACGTAGATAAATTACATCGGGATGGGTTCATGCATCCCAACCCTTAAAAATTAGCTAAACATGATGAAAACAAAAGAAAACTCTAACAAACATTGTTAACAATTTGCAAAATAATAAAGAATTGAATGGAAAAATAAAATAGAGAATAGAAATTGATACTTGTATTTAGCAAGAGGAGAAAGAGATGAATTTGAATCTTGCAAAACTTCTTCTTCAAACTTACAACTAGAGTTTATGAAAACTTCTACCAAAGAAAACTACAATCTAACTTTCTCTCTCTAATCCTACTTCTACCCTCTAGAATTTGACTCCCTCTCTCTAGTATTCAACTCCTCTTGAAAATGAGGTAGGGCTTGGTCTTTTATAGCACCAAGTTGCACGAATTTGGCATCAAATTTCGCTTGTGGCACAAGTTTTCCAAGAGTTGCACTGCATTAAATGCATAATTAATTACAAAAATCCGCACATCCAGATTCTTCATTATCACGCAACTTCAAAACATCGTAAATTCTTCACTGTATCTCGGATTGAGGTTCCGTTTTTTCCAGTATTCTTGTAATTTATAGATCTTAAACTTTATAGTTGGCCCCACCTTCGGACTAAGGCTGGAAAATTACGAAAATGCCCTTCAACTCTCCATTTCTTGGTTTCTTTCACTGTTTTGAGTTCTCCTTCGCACTAACTTGCATGAAATACCTGTAAAACACATGAGAAATACACAAAACACGAAATACTTGACAAAAAGGGTTAGTAGCATAAATAAGAGACAAATCCAAGCTAAATAAACTGCATGGAATCATAAGAATACCGAAATTAAGGGGAGAAATGTGAAGAATATGTGCCTAATCACACCCCCTAACTTAGAACTTTGCGCGTCCCGAGCAATGTAAAAGAAATTAGTTTAAAGTTCAACTCTTGAAAATTCTTTTATTGGGATAGAATACCTTTTTCGCAGGCAAGCGATTGCATTTAGCATATGCAACAAGCCTTTAAACCCCCCCTAGGTTACCCTAGTAGGACGAGTTTTGTCTCCTGAGGGTTTGCAGTGAATTTACCCACAAAATTCTTTATTGACTCAAATAAAGATGAAAATACTTAAAAATTGTAAAATTTAAACTTTTCGAAAAAATAATCACCATCAACTCATATTCAACTGTCTCAAACCATAGTGTGTGTGTGCAAAGCCAAAAATTAAACCTCAAATTTCCACCGATTGATCATTACGTTACTTTCCAAAAATTCATTTTGATTCAAATTCTTACGGATTGCGCTCACAAACGAATCACTCGGATTGTGGTTATTTTCTCTCGGTATGCATGATATAAAGAGTAAATATAATGGACACAAATTCATGCATACAAAATTGAAAAGAAGGAAATATATGGTGAAAAGATCTCATCATCGGAATACAGTTATTAGGAAATGGGAAACATCATCTCTTATTCACACCATTTAATCTCTCATTTTATCTTTTCATGTCTTATCTCTCCATGCGGTAATTAATTTCGCCATTCGGACTCAGTTAGGACTTTTTGGGTTAAAAGGTGTAAAGGGTAAAAATGGGAATTAACGGAATGTTCAGAATTGGAAAATGTCCTTACGATGTCCATTTGCGCTTTTTCGGGCATTTGCTCAATTTCGCTTTCTTTTTTTCTATTTTTTTTTCTTTTCTTTTTTTTTCTTTTCTTTTTTCTATTTTTCTCTTGCCCCTTTTTATTACACAATTTGGACTTACTTGATGAATTTTCAATTTTCACAATTCCGGGCTATTTGGGTTTTTCGGGTTATCAAACGAAAAGATAAATTTTATTAGGCTCAAATTGGGTTGCAAAAGGATAATTTTGTTTTTCACATCTTTTTATGGCTAATATTTTTGGGTTAAACAAATGAGGGCCTACTTCATTGTCCAAATTGCTAATCACATTACTATTTTCATCTCGAGATTAATTAAGTTTAGAGAAATATTTAGCACGAATTTCGAGACAACATTTCACACATTTCCCATAACCGATCAAAATAAAGGATTGAGATCATCAACGACTTATTAAAACGCTGAAAAGAACTTTGAGTTAATCATAAACTCGGATTGATTTAAAAACTCATAAAAAATTGAAAGGCTTGAAATCTCACCGGGTTTTATTAATCTCCACACTTATTCGTAAAGTCGTCAATTTTCTTTCAATTTCCATCTTCGGTCAATTTTGGCTTAGTGCATTTTAATTGTTAACAATTTGAGACTTTAAATAGAATAAAGGTGATATTTTTGAAAAATTTTAAATTCCAATTTTTATTTATTTTGAACAAATTTTTTTTTGGCTTTTTCTAAATTTTTCAATTTTTTTTTTTATTTTCTAAAACAAAACACATTTGGAAAGAACATGTGATCGAATCAATGAATCTAAACAATAAATGGGAAGAATATCCCACACCCCTAACTTAAATGTTGAATTGTCCTCAATGCAAATCAAGAACACAACATAAAGAGAGGAAAAGAAAGATATTACCCAAATGGAGCGATCCCCGATGAGTGCGAGTCCATTGAATCTACAAAACATGTTAGAACCAAGCATAGCAAAAAGAATAACAAAAACTCTAACTCTCAAAACTAGACTATAATAAAAGAGAAAAAGAAAAAGAAAAAAAAAACTAACTATTTACAACCTAACATTTGAACAGCTAATAAATCATACACTAAAAGTCGAAAAATTTGAGGGTCCACCCAAAATACAATTTGACTTTGAGGGATTAACAGTGTGCCCTCACTATAAAGCATGCCTCCCGAAAAATAAGAATTCCGTTTGAAAAACGTAAGGCATGTGCAAAATTTAAAAAATGCACCATCACCAATTAAAAAATTTAGGGAGATAATGAGGGATTTGAGTGTACAGGGGGACAAGTACCATTGGGATAGAATCACTTCCCAAAGATTTTTCAAGTAGTATGGGAAGAGGGGAACACAAAAAGGAACAATCCATATTAGAAAACAATTTAAGCATAGAGTGCTTGTCCTCATAAACCGGAAAATGATCCTCTTGTTGCGTAGCACGTGTGTTGGTCTCTAAGTCGGACGATATTTGAGTCGTATCTTCAAGTACCTCCGAAGACTCAAATGGTATGGGTGAAGGTTTGGGAAGGAGGAATGCATCAATTCTATTGTCCCACTCACTTTCGTCCAAATGACAAATTGAGGCCCAGAAAGATTGGACTTCATCATTAAGGCTTGCATCTACCTTTCCAAACTCGCGCTCAAACTCTGCAAGTTCAACTCCTCTAGCTCTCTCTCTTGCTTGGTGTTCTCAAAATTTTTTCCCTCAAAATTTTCAATTGGATCTGGTGGAGTGACACGTCTAAGTGTGTGGCCCGTAAGATGAAGCATCTCAAAATAACATTCCCATACAAGAAGCGGATCAACATCCTTAATACATTCATCCAATTCTTGTGATGGATTTAATGGTTCGATAATAGTGGGGACACAAGGAGACAAATGATCCTCAACCTCAGTAGATTTTGCAATATTTATAATAGGTTGAGATTCAAAAGAACTTGGATCAATTACAATGATTTCATTCTCAAAAGTATTAGGTGAAGCGCAAGTCTCGACCTTTTCTAAGTTGTTCAAATAATCATTCAACTCCTTGCAAGTTGCTATAATTTTCGACTCGAGAACATCACGGTCATCAGATTGCTTTTGTAGATCAAGTAAGAGTTCTTCCAAAGTAGGATTTCTTGGTTCTAGCACCTCGAATTCCTCATTTGGTTGAAAACTTACTTCATCTTCAAAACTATCGGAAAAACAATCCTCATTGGGTTCAAATAATGCATCTAACTCTTGCTCCCAATAACGATTTTTTTCGCGATATTCTTTTTCAAGTCTTTCTTCTTCAAGCAATTGATTTTGATAAATTTGGAGTTTCTCAGCACTAGGCTTATATTTAATATAATCATCTTTAGTGATATTGATCCAATGTTCATAAGTCTTGAGTGCCTCCTCTTCCTCACTATTAGCATAACAATTAAAGCCACCAAAAGAGTTAAAATAAGACAGATCAAATTGGGCAATTAAAAAACATGACACACATTTTATTTTTATTTACTTTTTTTTTCTTTTTTTTACAAAGTAGTAAGTCAATTATAATCTATAACAAACACTCCTCGACAACGGCGCCATTTTGATCGAGTGGAAAAACCGAGCGTCCGTGTAATACGCTAGTCGTTGTTATCGGCTTCCAACCTCAATACAAAAAAACCTAAACTTTTAACTACACTTTTATGGAGTATAGTAGTAAGTCTGGGTATCGAATCCACATGGAATGTTTTATAGAATTTAATTGATTTATTACTTCTAAAATAAAAGTAAAAAAATGATGATGGTTGACAAGGGGAAATAAGTTGGAACAAATTTATAAAACTAATTAAAATGAATGAGGAAATAGGTTGGAATACAATCCCCCAATCCCTCGTAATTACCCATTAGAATACTAGAATTGTAAATTATAAATTTGAATGAATCCAGTCTTTATAGATCCTAAGCATTACATATATGAGGTTCAAGCCCGCATCATATGAAATCAAAGATAAATATAAAGCGGTGCTAAATAATTACACGCACATCATATTCTTAAATATCCCAAGTACCTAGGGCAAGAGAGATTAAAAGATATAGGATGATTGTGAACTTATCTTACATGATTCTTTCAAATTTAAATTTAAATTCTATTTCCTACGTAGATAAATTACATTGGGATGGGTTCATGCATCCCAACCCTTAAAAATTAGCTAAACATGATGAAAACAAAAGAAAACTCTAACAATCATTGTTAACAATTTGCAAAATAATAGAGAATTGAATGGAAAAATAAAATAGAGAATAGAAATTGATACTTGTATTTAGCAAGAGGAGAAAGAGATGAATTTGAATCTTGCAAAACTTCTTCTTCAAACTTACAACTAGAGTTTATGAAAACTTCTACCAAAGAAAACTACAATCTAACTTTCTCTCTCTAATCCTACTTCTACCCTCTAGAATTTGACTCCCTCTCTCTAGTATTCAACTCCTCTTGAAAATGAGGTAGGGCTTGGTCTTTAATAGCACCAAGTTGCACGAATTTGGCATCAAATTTTGCTTGTGGCACAAGTTTTCCAAGAGTTGCACTGCATTAAATGCATAATTAATTACAGAAATCCGCACATCGAGACTCTTCATTATCACGCAACTTCAAAACATCGTAACTTCTTCACTGTATCTCGGATTGAGGTTCCGTTTTTTCCAGTATTCTTGTAATTTAGAGATCTTAAACTTTATAGTTGGCCCCACCTTCGGACTAAGGCTGAAAAATTACGAAAATGCCCTTCAACTCTCCATTTCTTGGTTTCTTTCACTGTTTTGAGTTCTCCTTCGCACTAACTTGCATGAAATACCTGCAAAACACATGAGAAATACACAAAACACGAAATACTTGACAAAAAAGGTTAGTAGCATAAATAAGAGACAAATCCAAGCTAAATACACTGCATGGGATCATAAAAATACCGAAATTAAGGGGATAAATGTGAAGAATATGTGCCTAATCACGCACGAAATATATTCCTTACAGCCTCATCCCAACTTTCTGGTAGGGAAAATAAATACAGTCGAATATCTACTATTATTAAATATGAACTACATGACTTTTAAGGTTGCTAAAATGTTCGATCTTCTTATTCCTATACATGTCCAATTGCAGCCTCTCATACTTTTATTTCCATTGATTATCACCATGCCCCATTTTTCCTGAGGAAAATTGAGAGTGCGCCAGCAATCAATGTCAAACTTATTTAATTAAATTCCAATTTTAGTCCCAACAAGTCTTAACTCTTGCAAACAAACGTGATTGAATAAAGAAGTAATCTAAGCATGAAAGACAATCAAAGTTGAGGAAAAATCCCCCACACGGGAAAAAGCATCTTATTTTCACAATAATTTGTAAAAAACGATTTACATGGATTAAAATGAAAATACAAGTAGTGACATAAGAAATACCCGCAGGTGTTGATTTCAATGTCGTCGGCTAGAGATCCCACCAAGAGCTCCAGAAGGTCAGCAATGGAAAAGCTCCATCTTCTCCACAAGTCTACTCCAGATGAGTAGTATACTCGTCCTTGGGGTTTACGGGATTCACATAAAGCATTGGGAATTATTTGTGAATTCGAAAGGTATGAAAACGTTAAAATGTGAAGTCTGGAAAGAGGTACTGTTTTGCAGAAATGGAGGTATGCAGACTTAGAAAAATGTGTAACATGAACCCTGTTTAAATAGGCAGGTTGAGGCAGTGCATCGTTCGAGCAAGATGCCATCTTATTCGAACGAGATACGATGTTGTTCGAATGACATCAGTGACGTGTCTCAAAATGCCTCTTTAAACATATTTCATGTCTTATCTTCTTCCAGACTTCAAAAAATTGTTAAAAAATATTCCCAACTATTTATGTAAATAAATAAAAACTCCAATTAAAATTATTTTCCATAAGAATGTGGAGTATTGGGAACAGTTGAATAGTACATTGTTTGAGCCATGATGCACGTACGAAGATGATGGATGCATGAATTCAGATCAAGGCCGTCGTGAATGGTCATGGAGACAAGGCGAATGTTGTAGTATCATACATACTTAATTGTGATCTAGGACACTTGGAAAATTCCTAGATTATACCCCGGACATTTATAAAACATGTCCTTACAAATCTCCCCCTATGTCTACATCGGTTCATACATAAAAATATCCTAATTATGCCCATTAAACCCAAAAACTGGAAATAATAAATGAGTGTCTTCAGAAATTCAATCATCTTCAAATCTTCAAGGTGTGCAAAAAATGATTCTCCAATTTAATATCTACACACATGAGATAAGAAACAAATACCCGTAACGCGCAACAGTTTGAAATATAATGATCAGGAGAAACATATATCAACATCATTATAAAACAAACAAGCAATTCTCCACCATAACTCATTCTCCCCCTTTTTATGATGTCCCGAAATAGACAGATATGAAGAACACAAGCAATGCAAATGGAGAATATCATAAGGAAATAAACTCTCTTTTTGAATTTTTTAAATTTTTTTAAAGAAGAAAAAAATACACACCATGAAAGAACACCAAAACAACCAAGTCAATGATAGAGCAAATGTAGGGATGTGAACAAATTCAATAGGAAAATCAGTACATACAACCATAACATAAGTGCACGATGAATGTTGAATATTTCTATCGAATGAACTCAACATCTTCCTTAGGTGTAAAAAATATGGAATTAAAAGAAATTGACTAAATCAAATCAGCAAATCAAAGCTCAAAGTGATTTCCACACCAATAATGTCCAAAATGTGTGGAACGCTTTTTCATGACTTTCAAGGACGTGTAAACCCGTTTTTCATTTATTTCCATCCAAACTCCCTCATTAATAATTATACATTATATTTTTCTTTTGAGGTGATGAAAACTAAACCTATTGGCCCATTTGATTTTGCATGTTTTTCTTTTTATTGCCATTTAATTTTTTTGGGCTCTTTTAGCGAACGGTGTCTTTCTCGAAGAGTTAAACCCTTGTAGTCATTTCCCGTGATTCACTCATCAAATTTTGTTGCAATTAATTCCTCATGGTAAATGATTTTTACATGCACTACTATCTTGTCATGTTTTATCGCATTTTGGTTGTTGTATAGAAAGAGTTGAGTTGGAAACACTCAAGCCAATATGTGATAGACAAGGGCAATACTCAAATAATACCGTGCATGTGTGAAACAAAGTAGATAAGGAGCCAAACATGTATAAGATATCACGAATCACATCTAAAAGACTCCAAACAATGTAAAGTACATTGATGAAATGATGTAGCATCTCAAATCACTATCAAACAGTCACGTGAAAAATGGGATGAAGTTGTGAATTTGGTTATCTTAAATGTTCATCCATAAATGGTGAAAACAAAATTCAAAAGTCTTTTTGTGTTTTTTAAAATATTTATAAAAAGAAGATCTTTTTGGCCTTTTCATTTGTTTAAGAAAATAATAAAAAAATAAATATACAAATGATGCAATTTAGAGATAGGAATCAAATGATATGAACATGAAAAATGTATCCTACTCTAGACATGGTGACCACCGCTCAGTCAACTATGAAAATTCCTAAAGACTTCCTAAGACTCTCGAATCTAAGGTCATCTAAAGTCTTTGTGAAAATACCGGCTAACTAGAGGTCGGTAGATACAAAAGTCAAGGATACGACCTTTTCCTCTACAAGATCATGAATAAAGTGCTCGCGTATCCTAATGCGTTTTGTGCATGAATGCTGATCTGGATTATGGGATAGGTGTATCGTGCTCGTATTATCATAGGAAATAGTCATGGTGTCCTGTGATATCCCATAATCCTCCAACATCTACTTCATCCACAGAAGTTGGGTACAATAACTCCCGATGGCTATGTACTCAGCCTCCGTAGTGGACAAAGAGATGGAGTTTTACTTCTTGATCAACCAAGAAATAAGAGCAGAACCAAAGAAGAAACACCCACCAGAAGTGCTCCTACATCCATTTATATCCTCTACCCAATCGACATCTGAATAGGCAGATAAACAGTCACTGGTACCACAGGAATACCAAATGTAAAGTGAGAGAGTACCACTCACGTATTTGATAATACATTTAAGAGCGAGTAAGTGTGACTCTTTTGGGGATTCTTGTTATCGTGCACAGACTCCAACACTAAAGTCTATGTCTGGACGACTAACAATCAAGTAGAGAAGACTACATATCATACTTCGATACATGGTTTGCTCTACGTCCTTGCCTGAAGTGTCCTTTCTATGCTTATTTAAGGTACTGATCGTTGTACGTGTGCGCTTAGCGGAGTCTACACCAAATTTCTTCAAAAGTTATCTAACATACTTGGATTGGGAGATGAACTTCCCATCCTCTAGCTGACGAACATGGAGACCAAGGAAGAAAGTAAGCTCACTAATCGGCTCATCTCAAACTCACTCTCTATATCCTTTTCAAAGTGCTAAGCATGTTAGGATCATGTGTATCCAAATACTATGTCATCCACATAGACTTGGGTGACCAAAATAGCACTGTCATATCTCCTGGCGGACAACATCATATCAACTCCCCCACTCTTAAAGGCACGAGCTAAGAGATCGGAAGTAAGCCTCTCATACCAAGCACGGGGTGCTTGCTTCAAACCATACAAAGATTTCCTAAGATAGTAGATGTGATAAGGGTGCTTAGGGTCTTCAAACCCTTTTGGTTGTTCCATGTAAACCTCATTCTGTAGAATTCCATTCAGAAAGACACTCTTGATATCCATCTGATATAACTTGAAGCGTAGATGACATGCGATGGCAAGTAGTAAGAGAATGGACTAAAGCCTCATAATAGAAGATAATGTTTCGTCAAAGTTTACACCCTCAATCTGTGTCTAACCTTAAGTGACCAATCTAGCCTTATTTCAGATAATAGTACCAGTCTCATCCACCTTATCCTTGAAGATACACTTGGTACCTATCACATTGGTTTAACTAGGTCGGGGGGCCAGTTCTCAGACATCATTCCTTCTAAACTGAAGCAACTCATCCTTCATAGCACATATCCATTGTTCATCTTTGAGTGCTTCCTTATAGTTCTTGGGATCGACTTTGGAAGTGTATCAAACACGGCTAACTACGTTCTCTAGCTAAGAACGAGTCTTGACCCCTAGGGTGGGATCTCCTAGAATATTATTGTAATACCCCGTATTTTCATGGGTTTTAAATTTAGGGATTAATTAAATTTAATTGAGATTGTTAAGTTAATTTTAATTCGGAATGTTGTTTTAAATATTTACTAGCGTGACGAAAGTTAGTAATTATTGGAAATTTGCTTTTTGTTGAATGTTACTGGATGAGTATAGAAATATATGAGATTTATTTTTATAGTATTGTCACGTGTGAATAAAATGACAATTATGGAAATTTAAGTCGGGGCGCGCCCGTGTTGCGTCGGGACTAAATATTGTTAAATAAAAGTGAATATTTTATAAGTTGTTCATATGGTCATTTTGAGTGCGCCAACGCATTCGAAAGGGTCGAGATAGTAAAAAAAGTATACCCGGGAGTTTGATTTGGGTCTCGGGGCATTTTTAGGCCTAATTAGTACCCCGGGAGGGCATTTTAGTCATTTTGTATTTTTGGGAAATTAAACCCACGAAAATTAAATGGGTTATATAAGATATCTGGGTTATCATCTAGGGTTAAAAATCTCAACACACTATAACGGCCATTAGAGAAGAGAGGAGAGAGCTCTCAAGGCATTCCAAGGCTCAAAACTCAACCGTTTGCACCGCCGCCACCGCCAATGCGTAGATCGCGAAACGGGGAACGCAACCACACCAAATTCAACACCAAACCAGATTTTTGAAAATACCAGGCAAGTGTTTATCTTGATTATTTCGTTGATGCATCTTTCATATTGGTTTAGGAATGATTAGGATGAATTGTATGAAAGAAAAACCCAATTTGAGATAGGAAATTGCATGTTGTGATGACTTAAATGATATTCTGGAAACCTTTTGTGATGTAGAGAATTAAACCACGAAATTTTGATGTTGTATAAGAAGGATATTCTGGGAAAACAGATTAGAACCATGATTAAGAAATTTCTAAGGTTCTTGAGTTTTAAATGAATGTTGTCTTGTTAATCCATGTTTAGTGACGGAAATTGACATTTTTTACGTAGGAAATGCATAATATTATGTTAGGATATTAGTAGAATAAATATTTGGACGTTTGGGAATGAAAAAATTGAATTTGGATGAAGATATGTGTTAGAACCCGTAACTACAAAACTGCAGAAATCGTAATACCTGTTTGATCGATCGATCGAGCCCAGAGCTTCGATCGATCAAAGGTTCGATCGATCGAGCCCCTAACCTCGATCGATCGACCCCTCCTGGCAGACTTAAGTTCCGCTTTTAAAATTATTGAATTGATTCGAAATGAAGAAAACTCCTTAGACATCCTTAATAAAATGTTTTGGGATATGTAGAAGACCAGTAGGACATATGAATAATGTTGGGGCCTTTAATGTGAGACGAGAATTGTATTTTTGGGATAATTACATAGGGAACGATGAAATGTTGTATTAAAGGGAGAGACTACGTAAACATGATTACGACGGAAAATAGATGAAGTTCTACTGGATTTATACTTGGGAGAATAGATTCCATGAGTGTTACGTAGTAAGTTGGAAAAACCATTCAAATTAAAGTTAGAGACGCACCATTATACTTGATAAATAATAATGGGAAAGTAAGGATAAATGTTGTGAATGTGGGTTATGGGATAAACCTAAATTGATATAATAAAAGTTGTATATTTATATGATTGTGTATGCATATATTATATACTTGTGAAAATCATGCCCGCGCTACTTGCTATCCATGAGGTTACCGCGCTGGGACGATCTTATCTCGTGTGCCTTATGGAGGATATTGACTCGTACCCTAGAAGATTGAAATCCTAGGTACAGGCTATCGAATCGGTAGTCACGGTCCTAAGAGACGTGAGGGTATGTACTGACCTCTTGGACTTGGAAACTATGCTTCGCCTCAATATTGTTTGTGTATGTATTTATACAGTTCGAGAGTGATTCCGAACTTGTATTACCTTTAGTACGATTGATACGGGGATTGGATAGCAGAGTATGCCCGCACCATAATCTCTATGTGGGGTGCTGTTAGAATATATATATTATACGAGTAATTAATATATATAAAGTTCTGAAATTTGGAATTGCCTACTGTGATATGGTAAGTAGGACATGGTTGATGACTCAAATTGTAAATAATTGTTTTGATAAAGTATAACATGACACTGGAAAACTTTATTAATTAATAAAGTTAAAAAGAAGAGACTTGTCACTCAATGAAATTTATCCTTCAAAAACCATTATGTTGTTCAGTTCTAAAGTCTTACAAGTCACCTAAGATAAGTTAAATCATTGGGAAGATTACTGCAATATATGACGAGATAAACCATTAAAAAGGTTAGTGCGATAGGAGTGCACATTAGAAGAGAGGTGAGAATTTCTCAAGAGAGTATCGCACTAATATGTTGTTGCATTGGCCTGTAATCAATTTAAATACTTGCTAAACGAATTTTTAAATCATATACACTATCGGGCTCTGACCCGTTTCTTTCTCTTTCTCTCTTGTATATATATGTATGTATTACAGGTGCCCAGCCACAGGGGCGTCTTGCATAGGATCCTTTGGATGGAACGCATTGTAGCTTTTGGGGGAGTTGCAGGACATTGTTTAGACGACCTCATTGTTGACTCTACTTATAGTTCAGCTTTATCCAGTGGGGACATGTGTCGCCCTTTTTCCATTATTTAGTTTATATTGTCAGAGATTGTCATTCTTTTAATTTCAGTATCTTTATTTCGGAATTGTTACTGTCAGGATGTTTTCCATAGAATTTTAATGTTGGGATTTATTATTGTTAGATAAACTCCTAAATGTCCATTTTATTCTTCTACTTATTATGTGACTCTTTAGATGTTAATGGTTTAAGGTTTTATAACCGGATTTAATAAAAATGAGAATCAGGTTTTAAATGGTTTTGACACTTAGCTTAATTATTTAGGGTGTTTAAATTGGAAAAGTATTTTAATGACAGTGATGCTAAGAATGAACCAACTGTTCACCTTGATTTTAATTTAATAAAGGAGTGATCGCCCGATATTTAATTAGGCGGGGTGTCACAATTATAAGGATCATGAATCTTGCGAACCCAATAAGGAGTGCCCCCTAAGTCGGTAATGGGATCCACTTTGGGTATGTGAGGCACAATAGGATCATCAATAGAAAGTGCATCACCATCATCCAAAAGGTTAGAATCAATAAGCGTCGGTGGTTCTTCAACTTGCACGGTGACGTTTATTGACTCCAAAATCTTAGAGCTATTCCGGTTATACACATGATAGGCTCTACCAGACGATGAATAACCTAAAAACATCGCCTCATCGCTCTGGGAGTTGAACTTTCCGAATTTCTCTCTATCCTGTAGGATGTAGCATTTACTCCCAAAGACATGGAAATATGAAAGGTTGCGATTATTTCCAGTCCATAATATGTAGGGCAACATAATTGTGTGTGGATGAATATATAACCTATTCACTGTATGGCATGCGGTAGACACCACCTCTGCTCAAAATCTTCTAGCAACTTTACCTCCAAAAAGCATAGATCTAGCCATCTCCTAAATCGTCTGATTCTTCCACTCATCAATCCCATTTTGTTGAGGAGTCCTAATGGCCAAAAATTCGTGTTTGACTATGAGGCTATGACATAAAAGATCTACTTTTTCTTCTTTAAACCCAGTGCCATTGTCACTACGTATTCTATTGATAGTGACACCGTTTTAATTTTGCAGGACACGGCACTTGGTCGTACGAAAATCCACAGCATCAAATTTCTCCCGCAGGAAACCTATAATTGAGAAACGTGACAAATCATCTACCATCACGAGAATATACCTCTTATATCCTAGATTCTCAGTAATAGTGGTACCCAAAAGATCCATATGTATCATCTCAAGGATGCGAGAGGTGGTAATTGAATTCAACTTTCGATGGAGGCTGCGAATTTGCTTTCCCAACTGGCAGGGTTCACAAACTGCTGAAGTTAGCTTTCCAGGCGATGGTAAGCCACGTAGTAGGTCCTTTTTAACTAAGTTTTCCAAATATCAAAAGTTCACATGGCCTAGACGTTGATACCACAAATCCATAATGGTGATCGTGGCATTGTTGCAGACAAATGAGGACTTATGCATGATCCCATAATAACTGTCTTTAGTCCTCACCCCTTGCAATAGAAGTTTATCGGTTTGATCCTAGACGTATCATTTATTCCAGTTAAAATTTACTACAAAGTTAGCATCGCATATCTGGCTAATGTTGAGTAAATTTTCTTTCAATCCCTTGACGTACAACAAATTCTCTAGCTGAGAAAATCCTGGTAACTCTATTGTACCTCGTCCTACTATGCTAAACTTTCTCCCGTCTCCAAAAGTGACTTTACCTTCCTTATGATCCTCGAGGGAGGTAAACAAAGAGACATCACCAGTCATGTGCCTGAAGCACCCATTATCAAAGTACCACTGTAGAGAATTATGCCCTTTAAGAGCAACATGATCAACAAGGTCTTTTGCATTGTGTTTAGTCACCCAAGATGTGGTAACCTTTTATTTTCCCTTGACATTGTTGACTTTAGTCGGGATTTTAGAAGTGTCCACTAACGACATACAAATTTGTTGGAACTCTTCAACTATACTCTGAGATGTGGCGACTAGAAACTCAACTCACTCTCTAAGACTCTCAAAATCAGTAGTGTCATGTGATGGAGAACAAGTACGTCGTGACCGACCCAAACTATCGCAAAATGATTAGGCACATATTCTTCATATTTATCCCCTTAATTTTGGTATTTTTATGATGCCTTGCAGTGTAAATAGATTGGATTTGTCTCAAATTTATGATACTAACCTCTTTTGGAAAGTATTTCTTATTTTGTGTATTTCTCATGTGCTTTATAGGTATTTCATGCAAGTTAGAGCGAAGGAGAACTCAAAACAGTGAAAGAAACCAATAAATGGAGATTTGAAGGGCATTTTCGTAATTTTCCAACCTTAGTTAAGTTACGCCCAATTAAAGATGGAGACGGAAAGTCAAAAGTTGAAATTAATTCTAGAAGCTGAAGAGTCAAAACTCTTGAAATTTCTTGTTTAATTAGTTTTTATTAGTTGTAAAACGTGGAGAGGCATGGGAAAAGTCATTTTTAGGTTTATAAAAGGCCAAGCCCTACATCCTTCCAGGGGAGTCAAATTCTAGAGAGTAGAATATAATTTTAGAGAGAGAAAGTCAAATTTTAGAGAGTTTTCTTAGTTTTTCTTTACATAGAAATTTTCATAAACCCTAGTTTGTAAGGTTGATTAAAAAGAAGTTTTCTGGATTCAAGTTCATGTTCTTTTCCTGTTGCTGAATACAAGTATAAAATTTCCATTCTCTTATTTTATCTCAATTCTATTTTCAATTCAATTATCACTTGTTTTGTAATTTTTGTTTTTACAATGTTTCTTAGATCCACAATTACATGCATTGTTATGAATTTATTTTCATTTAATAAAATCATTCCTAGCTAAGTTTTTAAAGGTTGGGATGCATGAACCCATCCCAATGTAAATTATTTATGTAGAAAATAGAATTTAAATTAAAAATTTGAAAGAGTCGTGCGCGATAATTTTACAACCATTGTAGATCTTTTAATCTCTCTTCCTTTAGGTAGTTGGGATGTTTAAGAATACGATGTGCGTATAATTATTTAGCACCGCTTTATATTTACCTTTGATTTCGTATGGTGTGGGTTTGAACCTCATATACGTAATGCTTACGATCTATAAAGACTGGATTCATTCAAATTTATAATTTACAATTCTAGTATTCTACACGGTAAATTACTAGGGTTAGGGGATTGTATTCCAACCTACTTTCTCATTCATCTGAATTAGTTTGCTCATGCATGCATAGTTAACTTTTTTATTTTTTCCCTCTTCAACCATCATCATCTTTTTCACTTTTATTTTAGAAGTAATAAATCAGTTAAATTCTATCAAACATTCCCTGTGGATTCGATACCCAGACTCGCCACTAAACTCCTTAAGAGTGTAGTTACAAGTTTAGGTTCTTTTTATTGAGGTTGGAAGCCGATAACAACGGCCAACGTATTACACGGACGCTCGGTTTACACCTCGATCAAAATGGCACCGTTACCGGGGAATTAGGTAGGCTTTAGGTTATGTTGGTTAATACCGAATCTGACATTAAAAACAAAATAAAAAATATGGGTGTCACGTTCTTGAATTGTCCAATTTGAAATGTCTTACTTTAACTCTTTTGGTGGCTATAATTGTTATGATAATAGTGAGGAGGAGGCGCTCAAGACTTATGAACATTGGATCAGTATCACCAAATATGAGTCTCATAAATACAAGCCCAGTGCCAAGGCCATCCAAAATTATCAAAATGAATTGCTTGAAGAAAAAATAATTGAAAAAGAATATTGGGAAAAAATCGTTATTGGGAGCAAGAGTTAGATGCATTATTTGAACCCAATGAGGATTTTTCTTCCGATATTTTTGAAGTTAAAGAATGTTTTCAACCAAATGAGGAATCTGAGGTGCTAGAACCAAGGAAGCCTACTTTGGAAGAACTCTTGATTATTATCAAAAAGCAATCTGATGACCTTGCTACTGCAGAGTTGAAAATTAGAGAAATATGCAAGGAGTTGAATGATTATTTGGACAACTTAGAGAAGGTCGAGACTTGTGCTTCGCCTAACCTTTTTAAGGATGAAATAATTGAGAGTGATCGAAGTTCTTTCGAATATCAACCTCTTATAAATACTGCAAAATCTACTGAGGTTGAAGATCATTTGTCTCCTTATGTACCCACTATTATCGAACCATTCAATCCATCACAAGAACTAGATGAATGTCTTGAGGATGCTGATCCGATTATTGTATGGGAATGTTATTTTGAGATGCTTCATCTTACGGGACATACACTTAGACGTGTCACTCCACCATATCCATTTAAAAAATTTGGGGGAGAAGATTTCGTGGACAAGGACTCTATGCTTGAATTGTTTTTCAAGACGGACTCTTTCTGTTTGTATGCCCCACTTCCCATACTACTTGAAAAATATACGGAATGTGATTTTGTTTTTCTTGGATCCCAATCGGACTTGTCCTCTTATGCACCCAAATCCTTCATTATCCCCCTAAATTTTTTAATAGGTGATGGTTCATTTCTTCTGCTTTGCACATGCCTTTCGTTTTTCCAATGAAATTCTAATTTTTCGGGCGACATGATTTCTAGTGAGGTTACACCATTAATCCCTCAAAGTCAGATTGTATTTTGGGTGGTCCCTCAAAATTTTCGACTTTTAGTGTATGATTTATTAGCCGTTCCAATTTTAGGTTGTAAATAGTTAGTTTTTTTTCTTTTTCTCTTTTATTATAGTCTAGTTTCGATAGTTAGAGTTTTTGTTATTATTTTTGCTATGCTTGGTTCTAACGTGTTTTGTAGATTCAATGGACTCGTACTCATCGGGGATCGCTCCATGTGGGTAATATCTTTATTTTCCTCTCTTTATGTTGTATTCTTGATTCGCATTGAGGACAATGCAATATTTAAGTTAGGGGGTGTGGGATATTCTTCCCGTTTATTGTTTAGATTCATTGGTTCGATCACATGTTTGTTCCAAGTATATTTTTTATTTCATTCTTAAAAAAAAATAAAAATTTAGAAAAAGTCAAAAATATTTTTGTTCAAAATAAATAAAAATTAGAATTTAAATTTTTCAAAAATATCACCTTTATTATATTTAAAGTCTCAAATTGTTAACAATCAAAATGCACTATGCCAAAATTGACCGAAGATGGAAATTGAAAGAAAATTGACGACTTAACGAATAAATGTGGAGATTGATCAAATTCGGTGAGATTTCGAGCCTTACAATTTTTTTTTGAGTTTTTAAATCAATCCGAGTTTATGATTAACTCAAAGTTCTTTTCAGCATTTTAATAAGTCGTTGATGATCTCAATCCTTTATTTTGATCGGTTATGGGAAATGTCTGAAATGTTTCTCGAATTTCGTGATAAATATATCTCTAAACTTAAGTAATCTCGAGATGCATATGGTAATGTGATTAGAAATTTGAACAATGAAGTAGGCCCTCGTTTGTTACCCAAAAATATTAGACATAAAAATATTGTGAAAAATTATCTCTTTGTAACCCAAATTGAGCCAGATAAAATTTATCTTTTCGTTTGATAACCCGAAAAACCCAAATAACCTGGAATTGTGAAAATTAAGAAAATTTATCAAGTAAGTCCAAATTGTGCAATAAAAAGGGGCAAGAGAAAAACAAAAAAAAAATAGCAAAAAAAAAAGAAGAAAAAAAATGAAAAGAAAGAAAAAGAAAAGAAAAATGAGCAAATGCCCAAAAAAGCACTAATTGACGTCATAAGGAGATTTTTCAATTCCGAACAATCCGTATATTCTCAACTTTACCCTTTACACTTTTTAACCCGAAAAGTCCTAACCGAGTCCGAATGGCAAAATTAATTACTGCATGGAGAGATAAGATATGAAAAGATAATAAAAGAGATTAAAATTGTGTGATTAAGAGATGATGTTTCCCGTTTCCTAATAATTGTATTCCGATGATGAGATCTTTTCACCATATATTTCCTTCTTTTCAATTTTGTATGCATGAATTTGTGTCCATTATATTTACTCTTTATATCATGCATACTGAGAGAACATAGCCACAATCCGAGTGATTCATTTGTGAGTGCATCCATAAGAATTTGAATCAAAACGAATTTTGGGAAAGTAACATAATGCTCAATCGGTGAAAATTTGAGGTTTAATTTCTGGCTTTGCACACACACACTATGGTTTGAGACATTTGAATATGAATTTATGGTGATTATTTTTTGAAAAGTTTAAATTGTACAAATTATAAGTATTTTGATATTTATTTGAGTCAATAAAGAATTTTGTGGGTACATTCACTTCTAACCCTCACGAAACAAAACTCGTCCTACTAGGGTAACCTAGGGGTTTAAAGGCTTGTTGCATACGCTAAATGCAATCGCTTGCTCGCGAAAAAGGTATTATATCCCAATAAAATGATTTTAAAGAGTTGATCATTGATAGGATTCATTTACATTTCTCGGGACGCGCAAAGTTCTAAGTTAGGAGGTGTGATTAGGCACATATTCTTCATATTTATCCCCTTAATTTCGGTATTTTTATGATCCCATGCAGTGTAAATAGATTGGATTTGTCTCAAATTTATGATACTAACCTCTTTTGGAAATTATTTCGTATTTTGTGTATTTTTCATGTGCTTTATAGGTATTTCATTCAAGTTAGAGCGAAGGAGAACTCAAAACAGTGAAAAAACCCAAGAAATGGAGACTTGAAGGGCATTTTCGTAATTTTCCAGCCTTAGTACAGAGTTCAATCCAACTAGAAAGTTTAATATATATAAATTACAAGAACATAGGAAAAAACGGTACCCTAATCCGAGCTACGGTGAAGAAGTTATGCCCATTTAAAGATGGAGACGGAAAGTCAAAAGTTGAAATTAATTCTGGAAGCTGAAGAGTCAAAACTCTTGAAATTTCTCGTTTAATTAGTTTTTATTAGTTGTAAAATTTGGAGAGGCATGGGAAAAGTCATTTTTTAGGTGTATAAAAGGCCAAGCCCTACATCCTTCCAAGGGAGTCGAATTCTAAAGAGTAGAATAGAATTTTAGAGAGAGAAAGTCACATTTTAGAGAGTTTTCTTAGTTTTTCTTTACATAGAAATTTTCATAAACCCTAGTTTGTACGGTTGATTAAGAAGAAGTTTTCTGGATTCAAGTTCATTTGCGTTTCCCGTTGCTGAATACAAGTATAAAATTTCCATTCTCTTATTTTATCTCAATTCTATTTTCAATTCAATTATCACTTGTTTTGTAATTTTTGTTTTTACAATGTTTCTTAGATCCACAATTACATGAATTGTTATGAATTTATTTTCATTTAATAAAATCATGCCTAGCTAAGTTTTTAAAGGTTGGGATGTATGAACCCATCCCAATGTAAATTACTTATGTAGAAAATAGAATTTAAATTAAAAATTTGAAAGAGTCGTGCGAGATAATTTTACAACCATTGTAGATCTTTTAATCTCTCTTGCTCTAGGTACCTAAGAATACGATGTGCATATAATTATTTAGCACCGCTTTATATTTACCTTTGATTTCGTATGGTGCGGGCTTGAACCTCATATACGTAATGCTTAGGATCTATAAAGACTGGATTCATTCAAATTTATAATTTACAATTATAGTATTCTACACGGTAAATTACTAGGGTTAGGGGATTGCATTCCAACCTAATTTCTCATTCATCTTAATTAGTTTGCTCATGCATGCATAGTTAGCTTTTTTATTTTTTCCCTCTTCAACCATCATCATCTTTTTCACTTTTATTTTATAAGTAATAAATCAGTTAAATTCTATCAAACATTCCCTGTGGATTCAATACCCAGACTCGCCACTATACTCCTTAAGAGTGTAGTTACAAGTTTATTTTTTTTTAGTATTGAGGTTGGAAGCCGATAACAACGACTAGCGTATTACACGGACGCTCGGTTTACACCTCGATCAAAATGGCCTTTTTATCTTTCTCAAAATTCTTTTTATCTTTAAAACTTCCATTTTTCTTTAACTTGAGAAATTTCTTGAAATTTTTTGCAAATAGGACCAAATGATCTAAGTCAAAATCAAAATCAGAATTAGGCATCTCTTCCTCTCTTTTCTTCGATGACTCGCCTCTCTTTGACCCCCCCCCCCCCACTCTTTCTGGCTTGGGCTTTAAGTGCTACCCCTTTATCTTTTGATTTTATCGTGTTTGTGAACATGTCGATTTCATAGGTCTGTAGATCTCCAACTAAATCCTCTAATTTCAGCCTACTCAAATTACCTAATTAATTTAACACAGTGACTTTGGGGATAAATCTCTCAGGCAGTGATCTCAAAATTTTCTTAACTACCCAAGCATCAGGAATGTGTTCTCCTAAGTTAAAACTAGTGTTCACGATATCAGATCAGCATGCATAAAATTCAGCGAAACACTCATTTTCATGCATGGAGATACTTTCAAATTGTGTAGTTAAGTTTTGCAATTTAGATTCTTTCACTGCATTGTGCCTTCATGGGTAAGTTGCAAAACATCCCATGCCTCTTTAGACATGGTACACGTCATGATGCGTCGAAACTTGTCACGGGTGATGTTTTCGAAAATGGCACTAAGCCCGCGCGAGTTATATTTACTCCATTTAAATTCATCCTCAGTTCATGAAGTCATAGATTTTAGAGTAGTTACGTTATCTAGAGTGACAGTGGGAGGCGTCCACCCTCTTTCACACACAAACCAAACACGTTCTTTACTAGCTTTTAGGTGAGATTTCATGAGAGCTTTCCAATAGGAATAATTTTCCCCACCAAAAATTGGGACTCTATTATATAAGTTTTCCATTGAAATTGCACTTTTTCAAAAATCAATTTTCAGAACAAAATTGGTATTTAGAAAAATTTTGTGGAAAAATTTTGCGGTAAATTTGTGTAAATGGGTCTAATAACAATTTGAGAGTGCACCATCAATCAATGTCAAACTTATTTAATTCAATTCCGATTTTAGTCCCAATGAGTCTTAAGTATTGTAAACAAACATGATTGAATAAAGAAATAATCTAAGCATGCAAGACAATCACAGTTGAGGAAAAATCTCCTACAGGGGCAAAACCATCTTATTTTCTCTATAATTTGTAAAGAACGGTTTACACATATTACAATGAAAATACAAGTAGTGACATACAAAATGCCCACAGGTGTCAATTTCGATGTCGCCGGCTAGAGATCCCACAAGAGGTCCAGAAAGTCACCAATGAAAAAGCTTCATCTTCTCCACAAGTATACTCCAAATGCGTAGTATAATGTTCATTGGGGTTTAGACGATTCACATAAAGGATAGGGAATTATTTGTGAATCGAAAAGGTATAAAAACCTTAAAATATGAAGTCTGGAAAGAGGTGATGTCTTGCAGAAATGGAGGCATGCAGACTTAGGAAAACGTGTAACATGAATCATGTTTAAATAGGTAGGTTGAGGCGGTGCGTCGTTTGAGTGAAATACGATGTCTTTCGAGAGAGATGACATCTTGTTCAAACGAGATACGATGTCATTCGAACGACATCAGTGACGTGTCTTAAAATACCTCTTTAAACATATTTTGCGTACTTATCTTCTTCCAGACTTCAAAAAATTATTAAATAATATTCCCAACTATTTATGCAAATAAACAAAAACTCCAATTAGAATTATTTTACCATAAGAATGTGGAGTATAGGGAATGGTTGAAGAGAAATTTGGTTGAGCCATGATGCACGTACGGAGATGATGGATGCATGAATTCAGATTAAAGGCCGTCATGGATGGTTGTGAAGACGATCCGAATGTATTAGTATCAGACATACTTAATTGTGATCTAGGACACTTCGAAAATTCCTATATTCTACCTGAACATTTATAAAACATGTCCTTACAAAAAAATTTAAGGCTGTGAATATGGGTCCTAATAGTAATTGCTCTAATTAATCACTGACTTGTTATTTTTTTCAATCGATCCAATTTAATTTTGATTTATTTTACTTAATCCTTACATTGTTATACGTCCTTCAAAATAGAAAACATGTGTTAGTGCGTGTGTATATATATTTGTGTGGGCGCGTGTGCGTGTATTTTGTCATTAATTATATTGCTATTACTACTATTTTCATTTTCAATTATATTTATTTTCTCACTAAAAAACATTTTCCTCAAAACCTTGCATTGGAAAGATTCATAAAATCCATCTCATATTAGGTGGGTTCCATATTGGTTATTTCTTTTCTTAGGGTTTTGAGGGATGATTGAGATTTGTTCCTATCGGTTATTTCTCTATAGCTTAAAATTATCATTTGGTAGACTGGTTATTGGATGTGACCATATGCTTTGGTGACAACTGTTGCCATCCCCGATCCTCGCGGCGGGCGGGTAAAGTGAGGATCCTAGGTCCTGCGCATCCCTCTCGGGAGCGCTTCGGCCAGCGTCATTGATGAGGTTAAAAATGTAGAGAGATGGAGTCTCCAGTCTATTTTAGTCAAAAATGACAAAAGAAAGGGAGCCATCCCGAAGGTTAGCATTCAAAGACATACTGATGCATACGAAACCAAAATGATTCGAAAAGGGTCCGGAGGCTAAGTTACGAAATGGGAAGGTGTTAGGCACCGATTCCGCCCTTACGGTCTCTCATGGGTTTTTGCGATTTTCCTTTATTTTTCACGTGATATTTGTGCATGTGTATGTATAGTGGAGATAGAAATCCTCGGCTTGTATCATGGGAGAGATAAAGCGAGTCATCCGTAGGAAGGCTCATAGAAATAATATTAGAACATAGGATTTACGCGATTATCCTTGTGTTGATAATTATAATGGAACGATAACGTATGTGGAATGATACGCTGCTAAGATCAAATATATATATATATATATATGAGAGTTGAATTTAGAGAAAATAGAAAATGAGAGTAAGAGTAAGAATAGGACTCGAGTCTCGGGTTTTATCCTGAGACGCCTACGTAGCCTATAGAGGCATCAAAGTCCACGTAGTTCGCATGCAAAATGAGGGGTGGGGTTTATCCCATAAATCTAACCAGGGACTTCTCTTATTTGTGTGTTGTGTATGTAAAAAAGTGTAAGAAAAGTGTGAGAATTCCCATTCAGAATTTATGAGCAAACCCTCTTTTTCTTATTTTTTGGGTTTTTTGTTTGTATGAAAATAAGAGATGTGCAATAATACTAGTAAACAATATATTAGGATATGTGAGATGAGAGAATAAAAGCGCTAAATAATAAAACAAATTAATGCGAATTTATGAGAATTTAAGGAGAGAATTGAGAAAATAGGACCTTGTTGAAGATATTGAGCTTGATCTTGAGTGTTGGAGAGAAACCCTTGCACTTGAATGATGATGGAGGGTAATGAATTCACCATGTTTGATGAAAAGTGAAGGTTGGAAAAGGATTTGGATGTGGAAATCACGCTCACTTAGAGAGAGGTTTTCTGGGTTTCTTGGGAGTGATGTCTATTTGATTTGGGCTCCCTTACAAGGAGGACAAGCCCTTATTTTTATAGTCCCAGGGCATTTTCGATTGGCATAGCCCTGGTCCTGCCAATTGGCAGGCGTTTTTAGGCACACTACCGATAGGCAGGGTCTGGGACCTGCCGTTTGGCAGTGTCTTTCTGACCTTTTCGAAAAATTAGTCGCATAGTGCAAACTGTTGATCCGAATCATGCACGGGGTAGACAATTGGAAAGGTAATTATGATACCTTCGAAAGTTCTTTGGACCGCTCCTGGGTTTGGGAGTTGACTTTAGGTCAAATGTGGCTCAAAATCGCTCGTCAGTCCTTTGGATGGGGAATCGTCGGACGCAAATAGATCGTTTGTCAGCATGGTAAGTCCGAATCAAACATGGGGTGGACCATTGGAAAGTTTAGCAGATTTAATTTGACATTCCAAATAGCTTGATCCAGTTCGGGGAGTTGATTTTGGTCAACTAGGACCTGGAAGCATTTGGTGACCTCTAAGAGTAAAACTGATCGTTCCACCGTACCATAAGTCAGAATCATGCACGGGGTGGACCATTGGAAAGGGGTTTCAGTTCCATTTGAATATTCATTCAGTCTCGATCTAGCTTAAGAGTTAGCTTAGGTCAAATGGAGCCCGAGAGCATCCGGTGGCCTCTTGATCGAGTTTTGGGGAAAATGGGTCATTCGTTCGCATGGTAAGTCAGAATTTCACACGGGATGGACCGTTGGAAAAGGAATTTAGTTCCCTTTGAAGATTCATTCTGTATCGATTGAGTCGAAGAGTTTGAATTTTTGGTCAAAAGGAGCCTGGGAGTGCCCGATGGCTTCTAGGTCGATACTCGGGGTATGACCTGGGTTTGCAGTGATAAAGGGAGGTGCTAGGGACCTAAACACAGTTTAGGGGGTAATAGAATGGGGTGTCTATAGATCCCCTCGATGGGTGAGGTTGGAATAAATGATAGTCATAGAATAGACACCGCATGATGCCTTTTGAAAGAGGATGACCAATTCAGAGGGTTGAGGCCGATTCGAAGGACCTAAGGAGAAAGGATGACCAATTTAGAGGGTCGAGGCTGAATCAGAGGACCTAAGGAACAAGGATGACCAATTTAGAGGGTCGAAACCAATTCTGAGGACCTAAGGAATAAGGATGACAAATTCAGAGGGTCGAAGCCAATTCTAAGGGCTTCAAGGTGAGGACGACGGATTCTGCGGGCCGAAGCCAATTCTGCGAGCTTAAGGAGAGACGACCAATTCTGCGGGTCGAAGCCAATTCTAAGGGCTTCAAGGTGAGGACGACGGATTCTGCGGGTCGAAGCCAATTCTGTGGGCTTAATTTGAGATGACCAAATCAATGGGTCAAAGCTAATTCTACGGTCTTAAGTAGAGGTGACCAATTCTGCGAGTCGAAGCCAATTCTATCGGCTTATGGTGATGATCCAAGACCGAGGTCAATTCTGACCTAACTAAGGTGATGATCCAAGACCGAGGTCAATTCTGACCTAAGAGAGGTGACGATCGAGGACCGAGGTCAATTCTGACCTAACTAAGGTGACGATCTAAGATCGAGGTCAATTCTGACCTAAGATAGATGACAATCGAGGATCGAGGTCAATTTTGACCTAACTAAGGTGACAATCCAAGACCGAGGTCAATTTTGACTTATGAGAGGTGACGATCGAGGGCCGATGTCAATTCTGACCTAACTAAGGTGACGATTCAAGGTCGAGGTCAATTCTGACCTAAGAGAGGTGACGACCGAGGACCGAGTTCAATTCTGACCTAACTAAGACGACGATCTAAGACCGAGGTCAGTTCTGACCTAAGAGAGGTGTACATTACCTTTGGGAAAATTAAGGATTCTTATGGGAATAATGGGTTCCGTCGAGGAATAGTGAACGAGCTGGGGGAAATTTAGATCTTCCTTTAGAAACATTGCCTGGAGAGAATGATTATTTAAAATTCCGCTTGGGAAAATTTCCTTGCAATGTTGTTTGGAGTTGGAGAGCCGATGGCTGGGGAAATCCTTGTGTCTTTTGAGACTTTGTGGAGGAAAGGCTAATTTGATGCTGTAAAATCAACTGGGGAAGTGATTAGGTGGTCCAAGAATTGGACGTGTTGCTCGGGGAGGTTTTAGACCTCTGGGGTATAGGAGGTGATCCTTAGAGATTTTTCGAGGACGTTTCCCGGAGGGAATTCACTTGGATTTTCAGAGCTCCACTGGGAAATAGGGGTTCCGCTTGAGGGAATGAAAAATTTTCTTGGCTAAAATTTTTTCAAATCTTTTCGGGGATTTTTACGAATTTTCTAAGGATTTTTCAGGATTTTCTGGTATTTTCTGGAAATTTTTGTACAAAATTTTAAGGGGGTGCCGGTCGGCATAAAATAGAGGGTGTCATTCGGCAGTGGTACAGACTTTTGAAATTCCTTAGGAAGGTAAAAAAGTAATGCCGATCAGTGGTTGGGGGGTCAATGTCGATCGACATGACCCTTGGCATCCTATATAAAAGGGGGAATTCCCTTCATTTTTCACATCTTCTTGCTTTCTCTCTTTATGTGATTTTCCTCTACAAATAGTTCTAGCATTCCGATCTCTAAGAAATGGCTGCCTTTGTGACCACTGCAGCGCATAGGCAATGGTTGACTGTTGATTATTAGGAGAACATGGAGTGGAGGGCCAGGGCGCCTCTTGGTTTGGTGAGTGAGAACTCCTTTGACGCATTCGATCCGGTTGTGGATGAGCGGACCTTGCTACGGGAGCCATCGTGTCATCTTTCTTTGAGGGTGGTGAGCCCCGATGGTTATGTAAGTAACCTGACTTTTGGCATTCTTCTCTTTTCTTGGTGATTTTTCCTTCCTTTTGGGATTTTTGACAAGTTTTTTTTTTCTTTTGACAGTCTGATATCTCTTTGAAGAACATGCGTGCCTATGGGACGACGGGGCTTAAGGATGTTTGAGAGCATCTTCCACCTGTGATACTTTGGGTGGTATCATCAATGGGTTTTGGGAGGTTGGCGTCTGTGCTGGATGAGACGCCTCGTTCGATAGAGGTCTTATGCGCTCTGGGGGAAAGATGGTGGGATAATACTCATACATTCCATTTTGTCTTTGGGGAGATGACTGTGACTCCTATAGACCTACAACATCTGCTAGGGATGGATTTTGACGGAGATCAAATAGAGGTGGATCGCTCTCTGCCGGTGAGGCCGAATGTGGTGCGGGCGGCGCTTGAAGATGTAGGGAGGATAGTGTCTAGGGATTCCATTCGGTTGTCCCTGCTGAAGGATGTTTTACTGAGTAGGGTGGTTGATGTGGAGGATGGGCTACAAGTGAGGCAGATGGCCCAGTTATTTATATAGTTAGTGCTGGGAGGTTTCATGGTGGCGTCGAGCGGCGACGTCATCCATTTTTGGTTCTTGTTGTACTTGAGGATGTTTTCGAACGTCCTTCTTTATGATTGGGGGAGCCAGACTTTGGCAACCCTCTACTTTTCTTTGGATGCATTAAACCGGTACTACCAGAAAATTTTTACCAGAGCCACGTATCTTCTTGAGGTATTCTTCAGTTTACGCATTCTCCTTTCATGTATTCGCATTTTACTTATGAGTTTCTTTTTTATTGTGAATTCTTATCTTTGGCAGACGTGGTTCTATGAGGTGATTTGGTGCAATACCCAACTGATTGCCCTAAATGATGAGACTGTTGGGGACTTCTGTCTATTATATCAATGGCAGAAGGTTAATCGACAGTCGAAGGAATCTCTTTCTCTAGAGGCGGTGCGTCAGGTTTTGAATGGCCTGACCAGTGGTAGGGTAAGGCTCTTTCCTCTTCAGTGTTGGTTTTTGCATGTTGTGATTCTGTATTGACTTATTCCTATTGGGTATTTTCAGGTGACTTTTTACCCTTGGGGGATATCCATTCAGGATACAAGGGTGACTGGGGTGAACGCGCAGATGAAGCATTTGCTGATGCATGAGTTTGGCTATTCTTGGTATCTTGGGGAGAGGGTGGTTAGTCATATTTCTGAGGAGGAGGTGATGGTACCACATGCAGAGCCTCTTACACCCATGAGGCGAGAGCGGATGTTGTCGAAGGATGCGAGGATCATGGTGATGATCAGCGAGCCCTACCTGTTATACACTCATACGGCTGCGCCGTATGACTATATGGACTTTATGAAGAGTTGGTTGATGGTGCCCAGTATATATGATGCCTCGCCTTTCCCTCCTGCGGGTTCGAGTCGGGCGGTGGGGTCTTCCCACAGTTGCGGTAGTTCATCGGCATCAGCGGTGGCGACGACTTCAGAGGTTCCCTTCGCTTGATTCCATACTCCTTCATACAACATTCGATGGGTTGATGGAGGGATGGTCCCCATGTTACACCGCCCTCATGCAAGGGATCTAAAGGAGCTAGGTTTGACATAGGAGGTTCTTCATCCCGTGGTATACCTTTCTGTTCTTTTCCTCTTTTGGTTTCTTTTCTGTTTTGATCCTTTTTGCTTTGATACTAATTTTTCCTTTTACTTGTAGCAAGTTTGGGTGTCGACCACTTGGCTGAGGGACATTAGGGACTGGATATCTTCGACGACTACCCATATTCAGGATGCGATCTCGGTTCTTTCTTGCTTGGTGTCGTTTGCTTCATTCGGGGAGGACTCTAGCTCGGGTAGCGATGGTGCGTCATCTCGTCGTAGGGGAAAAAGAGCGCGTCGCAGGGGTGGAAGCTCCTAGAGAGAGGGAGGGAGAGAGAGAGAGAATATGGGTTCGTGCTGAGTCCTGTTATTTTTTCTTTTCTTTTATTTTCTGCAAAATTTGATGTAACATAGAAGAATGTATATATGCAATGCAATTGTTTTTTTATTATCTTTTGTTAATGGTGAATGCATGCACATGCGCCTTTACTTTGCTGCTGAAAACGTAAAAAGAGATTTTTTGGGGATTTTGGAGGAGAGTTTTAAAAATGAGAAATTGTATAGGGATGGAAGAGGATTTTTGAAATAATGTTGGGAATATCAATTTATTTTTTATTGAGCTTCTGATTTTGATAAAAAAAAGGAAAATTTCCAAAAATAGGGGGTTGTCGATCGACAAGACCCTTGTCCTGCCTATCGGCAGTCAAGTCCAGTCCCATCAGTTCAAAGCTTTGATTAGTTCCCTCTTCAGCCTCTTGTACTATGTGGGGTAGGACTTCCTCCGATTTCTGTAGGGGTTATGTTTTTTATGAGGGTTGTCAAGTATAAAAAGGGGTAAGGGTGGAGTGTTTTCATCACACCTTCATATTCTTACTTACTTCCCTACTATTTCTTAGTCTTTCAAGATGGATCTCCCTGGTAGCATTGAGTTTGATAACTACCTCGAATCCTTAGAAGTAATGTTCTCTTATAATGTCGACTACGATGCTTTTAATACGCGATGAGTTTTTTTATGGCGCAACCGGCCCATTGAGTGGAACATGTTGATGGTGGCGGTGCAGTTTTGGTACCCCGAAGAACATGTATTCAGCTTTGGCTTGGATGAAGTTTGTCCTACCTACGAGGAATTTTCTGCCATACTGGGGATAAATCCCAATGTTGTTTCAGCCCCTCCTGAGTTTTCCCGTTCTCCTAGGGATTTGTTGGTCAGGCTTCTTAGTATTTCTCCTTTGGCGTCTAGACTACTGGTTACTGGGGGAATGATCTCCCTTTCGATGGTGTTACAGTCGATGCATTTGTAGGAGGTTGGCGATGCTGGATATGTCGGAGCCATTGTTCTAGCCTTAGTATCAAAATTATTACTGATGACTGGGGAATTACTGGTGGACCCACAACTTGCAGCTATTATTTCCTCGATGTCATACCGTCACAATCCTGTGACGGTGATACTGGTGGAGACTATTAATGGCCTAGATGCCTGGAGAGAAGATCTTTATGACTTCTTGAGGGGTATCCATGTGATGCTATTCATGTGGTTGTCTGAGAGATTCCGCCTGGTGACTTCTCTGGAATACCCTTTATCGGTTTTACCCAACTTCTTTTCGCGCTATTTCATTAGCATTTGGCTTGGACATCAAGAGTTGGGAGAACTGGTTTGTGGATCACGGGGCTCTAAATCTATACTGGTCAGTGCCTTGGTGGGGACAGTTACTACCTATTCTGAAGCTAGGAGAATACCCATATGCCTGGCTAGTTGTTCTTAGACAGACCTCTTTCTATTTCCCTTGGCAGCTTCTGCATTAATTTGGTTGGGAAGAGGTCATGCCACCTCGGACACTATACTTCTTTTTGGTAGAAGATTTGACTGAGTTACTGCACATGCAGATTGGCTCTATGTGGGAGAATCGATGTCCGTCGACCCTTCCTTCTCAGTCTGTTGGGAGAGTTTAATATATCCCTGGGGATTATATGAAGTGGTTATAGAGGAGAGCGATCAACAAGATGTTGGCAGTGGAGACTGTAGAAAGGTGTCTTGTCTTATTTAATACCATGGAGGGAGGTGTTGTGGTTTTTTCGAAGCTGGTTCAGTCTTATCGGTCCATGGAGTGCCTGCGGAACTCTATTCAAGGAGGGGAAGTTGGGGACCCCAGGAGGCAGATGATGATCGGGCTCCTCTGGTAGCCGTGGATAGGACTTTTGGAGAGTTTATATTGTAATGGGGAATAAATGTGGGGATTTTATTTTGCCTTTTTTAGGAAGGTAGGGGTAAGGGAGTTATCCGTTCTTTTTCTCATTTAATCTGTATCGAAATTTCTTATTAGTGAAATAAACCATTTTTTATCATCCAGTTGTGCCTTTTGATGAGTTTTGTGTTTTTGAATTATCTATACCGATCACTAAGTCATACATAATCCTTTTGTTCAAGTATGTGTTGGAATGGATTGTTGTTCTCGAAGATAAGAAAAGAATAGTATTTTATGAAAAAGAAAGGGTCGTGCTCATGTAAGGTGAACGAGCTGCGTACGTACCTCTCGGGTTTTGAAGATTTTTAAATTGTTTAAAAATGGTTTTGCAGAAGATTAGGTCCACGTAGTTCTTGGTAGAAGGAATTGAAGAGATTTTTTTTAGAACAGAAGGAAGATGAGAAAAGTCCTAGCGCACCAAGATTTTGGACTAGGGGTAAAATTTCTTGAGATGGTCCATATTGACTGGGCGAGCCATCTCCTCCCCATCTAAGTCGGTGATCATGGCGACACCGTCGGAAAAGATTTTCTTAACAATGTATGGGCCGCTCCAATTGGGCTTGAATTTCCCTCTGGGGTCACAGATGCGTTCTATGATCGCGTTATTCGATGATGGTACCCTTGTATGTGGTATAGTGCATTTAAATTCCTTTCATCTAGGAGGGTCAGCTCGTCAAGACGGATTTGGAACCAGTCTTCTTCACTGACCTTGTTTTCAGGAATGACACGCAGTGAGGGTATTTCCAGCTCCACGGGTAGGACTGCTTCCATACCGTAAACTAGAGAGTAAGGGGTAGCCCCAGTAGAGGTTAGAACTGAGTTTCGATAGCCCCAAAGGGCGTACGGGATCTGATCAGCGCAATCTCGATAGCTTTCGGTCATCTTGCTGATGATGGCTTTGAGGTTCTTGTTGGCGGCTTCAACTGCACCATTGGTTTGAGGTCGGTAGGGAGAAGATTTGTGTCTCTGAATCCCATACTCGTTGACCACTTATGTAACTTCTACCTCGAAATGCAAGCCGTTATCTAATAATAGCTCATGCGGGACCCCATATCAATAGATGATGTTATTCTTGATGAATTTGGCCACTTTCTTAGCATTCAGCACGCCGTATGACTCAGCTTCGACCCATTTGGTGAAGTAATCAATGGCAACTAGGATGAACTCATGCCCGTTGGAAGCCTTTAGTGTAACCTTACCTATATTGTCGAATACCCAGGTGGAGAACGGCTAGGGAGAGGTCATGTTGTATAATTAACGCGGAGGCAGATGCTAAAGGTTAGAGAATTATTGGCATTTGAGGCATCTCCGAATAGAGGCGGTGCAATCCTGGGTCATGGTAATCCAGTAGTAACCTTATTAAATGATCTTCTTGGAAAGAATGTGACCGTTCATGTGGGGTCTGAATTCCCCTCTGTGGATCTTCTACATTATCTATTCAATTTCAGCCCATGTGATATAGTGCAGATGAGTTCCATCGAAGTTCCTTTTCAGCAGTGCTTTATGATAAATGATGTACTGGGTAACCTGTCTTCGAAGGGTCACTTAATCTTTCTTGTTGGAACCCTTGGGATACTTACCATGCTTGAGGAGGTTCCAGATATCATAGTACCAGTAATTGGCTAGCTCAGGATCTTCCGTGGTGACGAGCTCAATGTGGTAACAGTGGGTTTGTTTGTCTTGCTTTTGAATAAGGAAGGGGGTCATTGTGATTCCTTTGGGCACGTTGACCATGGAGACAGTGGGTTGGTTTGTCTTGCCTCGTATTCAGTCATGTTGTTGGTACAAGGGAAATCCATCTCGATGGCAATGGGAGTGTGGGAGCCATCTGGGGCGATCAGAAGT
This sequence comes from Sambucus nigra, assembly GCA_949130495.1. Lineage (NCBI taxonomy): Eukaryota > Viridiplantae > Streptophyta > Magnoliopsida > Dipsacales > Adoxaceae > Sambucus > Sambucus nigra. Next base: position 340,508,687 of record OX422207.1, on the reverse strand, counting down.
ATTCCAATGCTATATCCTTTTTTATTGGAAGCGCCGTCAAAGAACATTTTTCATCGGAGACTGTCCTGGGAAGTGGAGAGGATGTTTTTATCTGGGGATTTAGAGATCCATACACCGGCTTCGTCCATGGGGTAATCAGTGAGGTAGTCATAGATGGCTCTTCCTTTCATGGCTTTCTACGTGACGTACAAGATATCAAACTCGGCTAGGAGCATCAACCATTGGGCCATTCGGCTGGACAAGGCGGGTTTCTAAAGTAGGTATTTGATAGGATCCATTTGGGATACAAGTTTGATGGGGAAGGTGAGCATGTAATGTCGCAAATTTTGGGTGACCCAGACAAGCGCGACACATGCATTTTCCAAAGCAGTGTAGTTTACTTTGTACCGGCCAATTTGTGACTGGCATAATAGACGTCTCTTTCTTTATGGGAATCTTCAAGGTATTGGGCTAGCAAAGCCCCAGCTTCAGTGTCGGTTATGGTTAGGTATAGGAGCAAGGGGATATTAGGTTGTGGTGGCATGAGTACCGGGGGTTGTTTCATATATTGTTTGATTTGGTCGAAGGATTTTTGGCTAGCCTCGTTCCAAACCTTGGTCAAATCCTTTTAGAGGAGTTTGAAGATAGGTTCGCAGATGGAGGTTAGTTGGTTGATGAATCGACTGATGTATTACAATTTCCCAAGGAAGCTTCGGACTTCTTTCTCTGTTCGGGGAGGTGGAATCTCAAGTATGGCTTTCATCTTTGCAGCATCTGCTTCTATCCCCTTCAACTGACCATAAATCCCTAGAGTTTCCCCTTTTGTAATGCCGAAGATACATTTCTGTAGCTTGAGACTCATCTGATACTGTCGCAGTTGTTCGAAGAACTTTTGGAAAGCGGGAACATGACCTTCTCTAGTCTTGGATTTGATAATCCTATAAACACATAGACCGCAACTTCTTTGTGATTCAGATCATGTAGGATGGTTGTAGTGGCCCTCTGGTAGGAAGCCCCATCATTTTTTAGACCAAATGGCATAACAATGTACCCAAAGGTTCCCCATGGGTGATGAACGCGGTCTTTTCTTGGTGGTCTGGGTGCATATTTATTTGGTTGTATTCGTCAAACCTGTCGACGAATGACTTAAGAGCGTGACTGGCTGTGTTGTCCACGATCATGTCGATATTGTGTAACAGATAATCATCCTTTATAGAGGCTTTGTTCAAGTCCCAGTAGTCTACACACATTCTTAGATTCTCTCCTGATTTCATCACAGGGACTATGTTGTCTAGCCATGTGGGATATTCAATCACATGATTGAAGCCTACGTTCAACTATTTGACCACCTCTTCTTTGACCTTGAGCGACCATTCGGTGCGGAGCTTTCTTAAGTTTTGTTTGACCGGCTTTTAATCTGGAAGAGTGGGGATCTCATGTTGAGATATTTCAGGGTCAATTCTGGGCATATCATCATAGGACCGTGTGAAGACATCCACAAATTCCTTTAGCAATTCTCCGAGTTATGCACACTCATGTTCGTCAAGGGTATCCCCTGTCCTAATCTCGTGCTGTTGTCTACTAGAATCAAGGTTAATAACAATAGTCTCTTCTTCATTAACTTGAACGTGGTTATGTTGTTTATTATTAACCTTATTTAGATCAGTTAAGAATTGTTCATTTGCAAAATCATAATCATCAAAAGTTTGATTAGAATCTAACAATTAATGTAAGGCACAACAAGATACTCAAAATCTTCGTTTATTTCATTCATAGGAAAATAGCATTGAGAACCTCATTAAATGAGGACTCGATTACATTTGAGCAAGGATGGACAACAGAAGAAGAAGAAATTGGGTAAACATTGGGATTGGGTGGGATTTCAACAGGTAGAACTGGCGAGCATGCCACTTCAAGAGAGGTGTATCAGACGCTTTATTTATTTGGGATGGATCTAGTGATGTAGTGCTTGAATGAACCACGCAAAGTGTCATCCCCTGTGCCTGTAAGTTGAAGGAATCTTCAGAGTCACTTTCTTGAGTCTCTTCGGTATCTTTAATAAGCGGTTGTATATGGTGTTGGGAACTCTCGGCCCATGGGTAGCCATCTTGGAAAAAGATCACCATTCCAGGCTTTATCTTCCTATCTGTATGGTCATACCATGGTTAAGGAAATCCGCAAAAGGGGAAGTATTCACCCTCTTTGATGAATCGCCCATTCAAGGAGTCACCTGGGATAATCTGGATGCAATCTAGTCCTCTCTTTAGTCGAGACTGGTGGATCATTCTGAGCTCTCGTTTTGATGGTTGACACCCCAAACCATAAGGAGGGAAAGCTTTATTTAGTTCAATTGGCTCAAGTACACCTTGCTGTCTTTGTCCTGGACCTAGTCCAAACATGAAGTGCATGTTTCTGAACATCTGAATCACATTGACGTTGCCATGAGGGTTGTATTCTGGATAAACCATTTCTTTGAATTCATCTCATGTCCGGAGTAGAGGTGGTTCAACTCCGAATCCTGATAGGATCATATCATTTTACTAGTGTTGTATCTCAAGAATTGGATTGCCGGTACTTGCACCCTCGGCATTGTCAATGTCGCCCAAAATGGTGTTGACCCGTCCGTTGGTGAAGAACTTCCATTTCTGATGGAGTGAGGAATACACACCCTTATGTAATACCCCGTAATTTAAATGACTTTAAAAATAGGTTATATTTTAAATTAATGGATTAATTGGATCTTATTATAAATTAATTCATTTGGGTTTAATCCGAATTGTGGATATTAAAATCGATGATTCTTAATATTACTTAAAGATATTTAGGTAATATATGAATGTGATGTCATTGTTATGACGGTATGATATAAATTCGGTAATTTGAATTTTTAGTTAGACGCGGTATGGGACGTGTCGGGACTAATTTATTAAATTAAAAAGAATATTTATTTTCTATCGACCTTATAGTCATTTCGACTGCGCTGTTGCGTCCGGAAGGTTCGAAATAGTCAGAAAAGTCTATTTGGATGTTAATTTTGAGTCTCGGGTCATTTGGAAATGAAAAGACAACCCAAAAGGGCATTTTGGTTATTTTTACAAGGGGGTGAATAGTGATTTCGGGTTTTGTTGTATTATAAGTATTTGGAGATTAGTGTATGTAGGTTTATTTCATCTCTTCTACACAAAATTTAAAAGTCATCTTCTTAGAGAGAGTGGAAGGTTGCTTGGAAAGAGAAAGAAGTTTGCTTGGGAAGGAGGAGAGCCAAAGGTCAAAGGTCACCACCACCATCACCACCTGTGTTATTCAACTCCAAAGGGTCAGATCTTCATTAGAGGTAAGTGTTTGATATTTGCAATTTAAGTTCGTATATTGTCCATGTTAGGATAGTTATAAAAAGAGATGATTTTCATGCTTGGAAGATGAAAGGATATAATTGTTAATGGATTTTTGGAATCTAAGAATATAAAGGAATTAAACTCATGTTGTAGGTAGTTAATAATCCAATAAATATTCATCAATCTGTGGAAGAAATTCGGAAAATAATTTAGTGTTCTTGAAGATAATATGTTGATAATTTTCTGGAAAAAGAGGCAAAAATTGAGTGGAATGAGAAGAGCCAATTTGGAATGTTTAGATCTTCTTTTTTAGTACATTTTGATGAGATTTAAGAAAAACTCAAAACATATACCTGACTCAATTTTTCGTGTAGAATTCAAATCTTAAGTCGGATAGATGATTAGAATAATTTTTGAATCTGATTTTTCTGAGTATTTAAAATATGAGAATTCATGATGTTGTTTCTTTTTAATGTTGGTTCTTATCCCAAAACTTTTTTAGATCTTTGGTGATTATTAATTGGATCTTATGGGACTTAGAAAAGATCAGTAGACCCTTGATAAGATTTTAATTAAAGTGATTGTGATTTAATTGATTAGAATGATGATAATTAAATTGAAAGATATTTCGGTTGCTAGATTCACGTGTTGGATTCGAATTGGTATGTATGAGGATTAAAGATAGGACCAGTAGGGATGATTTAATATAACACCTGGGAATCCTTAAGTTTACAAGAGGGTTTAATCCTAAGTGAAAGAATATGTGTTTATAATAGATTTGAATCTATCGTTTTTAACCTTAATTAAAAGGAGAACTAAACTCGTAGTAGTTCGAGAGAAATAATGTTATGGACAAGTAGGATATTAGTGACTTCTTATTGAATATATGTTGAGTAAAACATATTAGAATCTTTTGTATTGAGTGAGGGTAGCCTTAGGGTTACAATTTGAACATCAAGGACTGAGTCTAAGCTCATTATTAATTTCTCAAGGATGGAGTGTAATGCAAGAGCGTAGTGGTATGTCTCCTGGATAGAGACGGGAGTTTAGAACACATTTGGTTGAAAGAGGGTATGAGGTTATCCCGATCGCATAGTTGAATTTGTCGGACCTCCTCGATCGACAAAGTTAAGTAGTAGTGTATTGGAGGGGTTCCTTGTTTTGATTTCGCTTTGCGAGACGCTCCGCGCATGAACCTTAACGACGTCGGGAGTGGAGAGATTTTATAGGATGCGAGGATAATTAAATTGTGAAGTAAAGATATGACATTTTAATACGTGGGATTTAAAGAGATATAATGCTACGTAAGGGAATAATCTAAGGTTATTGGGAGTACCTTGTTATTAGTATACTATAGGTATGATATTACCTATTTGATTGATTAATGATTACGTGTATGACATACCTAGCTTACTTGCTATCGGTGGGAGGTTTGCGCGTGAGGGCAGTCATATCCTGATGAATCCATGGGATCTTTGATTTGTCGCTCGATAACATAGGTCTATGAAAGACTTATCGGGCAGTTGATAAGTCCGTTGACAATGGGTACGTAGGTATGTGCGTGACCCATGGGCATGAGAACTATGTTCACCTCCAATGATTGTGTTGTTGTTAATGGTTCAAGGTATCCTCACCGAACCTCTTATCCCCTTTTCGGCGACCAACGATATTGGGACATGATAGCAGAGTAATGCATTGCACCGCAGCTGTGACTCGGGGTGCCGTATTATATATATATATATATATATATATATATATATATATATATATATATATATATATATATATATAATGGATTAAATGAATGAATGGATATTTATTATTGTTAAATCTATTTACGGTGATAATTGTAGATAACGGTGAATAGAGAAAGATAATTGAATTAAGTTAATGAATGTTTATTGAAAAACTTAATTCATATTAATGAGAAACGATGATAAATGTAAATGAATAATAATGTGACGTATGGTATGGGACATACGGGGATTATGATATTGGGATGGAATTATAATATGGAGACTAGAAAAGAGGAACCATTAACTAGGAGGTTAATAGGAAACGTTAAGTGTGCACTCTAGTTGATAGTTGAGAATGGCAAGTGAGAGTTGGGTCTAACATGTACATAATAAAAGATTTATTGCACTTGTTAAATACTTGCTATTTTAAAAATTATTTTCAGAATCGGGCTCTGACCCATTTCCTTGCATATTTTCTTTTCTATTGTATATTCTATATCAGGTGTCCAGGAATAGGGACGCCAACCTTAGCGGATTATGACAGGCTATGGATTTATGGAGTTTTCCTTAGACGCCTATCATCATTTGATTCACAGTATTCTCTTAGTAGGGCATGTCGCCCAAAGGATTCAGTTATCTTCTTCTATCGGGGTCAAATACTATGGTATTCGTGTCATTTTAATACATTTGATATTGTTGGGATTACTGTAATGGATTAATATTATTTGGGAATGTTTATTCCAATTGCATTCAAATTATTTTGTGTTATCTAATTGGTTATCAGTGTTGTAGAATAAAATGTGTTGTGTTATTCTTAAACTGGATATGGATTTTGTTAAATTAAAATTTGAAAAGTTTTTAACACAAACTTAATTGAGTATTGGGTGAGTTGTAAATGTTTTCGATAGTGATGCTAAGAATGAGCCAACTGTATATTTTGTTTTAATTTGGTATGGGACTGGCCACCCGGTATTTAATTAGGCAGGGTGTTACATGTGGTATCAGAGCTTCGGTATACGGCAACCCTAGGGGCTTGGGTTTTGGGTTCATTGCGTGGTTAGAAAATTTGGGAGATTGAAAATTTTAGGTGATATTCGTGTTAGGTTGCTAGATTAGAGGTGAGGAAATTATTTTTGGAGACGATATTATTTTTGGAGTTAGTTTAGTGCCCTAATTTTTGAGAGTTAGGCATTTGGTGAATTTCGAGGGCGAAATTCCATTGTTAGTGGGGAAGTGTAACAACCTGCGTAATTTTGGGCTATTTTAATTCATTTTTGAAAATGGAGGAAAATAAAGTTTTTGATAAAATTATTTTTATTGCTCAAATATGTTGGTTATTATTTTTAAAGGCGAGAATTTCAAGCGGTTTCGAAAACGAAGTTAAAACGGATTTTGAAATGATTTTTAAATATTTTTAACGCTTGGAGTTGTTTTGACTTCCAACTCTTCATTTCTTTGCCTTATTTAAAGGAGTCTTTTGGATTCCAACTCTTCATTTCTTTGCATTATAAAAGGATGTCGTGGGCAACCCTTTTTAACCTACTTTTGGCATAACTTTTTAGCAGCAAATATATTTTATATTTCTTTTCTTTTTATATATATTTTGGCCCTTGAGATTTGTGAGTTCCAACCTTAGATTATAGGTGTTCTTGGGGCTATTTTGTTGGAAGTTCTTGGAGGAGATTTTGTAGATCTTTTGATTTGATCTTGAGGATGTGATTGCTGGTTTCTCATCATGGTTTGAGGTATGGGGTTTTACGCAATATGCTCCTTAAATCTCGCGAGTGTCATTCTCTTTGAGTTCTTGTTTAATTGAACTCATTTTGAATTGTTAAATTCATTGAAATCTGGAAAATAATTGTTGAAATTATTTTGATTCATGTGGTATCATTATATTGTTGATGAGCACATTGTCATGAGATTTTAATATGGCACGGATGTTGAGTACCCACCAAAATACCTATTCTCGGGCTATGGCTTGATAAAGCATATGCGAATGGGGTGAGGCCTGGTGACCCATTGATGTGTTGTTGAGAAATTATATTGATAAATGCTTTGAGATTTGCATTTTGATTTGAATATTCGTACTCGTGTTGTTACGTTTTATTCACTGCTAATATATTTGTTGAGCATCTTTCATGTCGTATTGTGTACTTCCCCATATTTTCTTTTAGTTGGCAGGTTAACGTGGATTTGAGCGCTATGGACCAATTAGGATGATTTTAGCATGGATTATTTTGAGAAAAATATTTTGGAAGATTTGTATTATTTTATTGTGTTTTATATAGCATTGTTGATTTATATTATTTCGAGAGACTTTGTTGTATTGAATTTGAAGAATTGAGATTAGTGGTTTCGTTTATATTATGGAATTTTTTTATGCTCTATACCTTGTTATTTGTGGATCTGGTTAGTTTTATCGATAGTGGCGCTCCTCTTCTCTCCCCGGGCGGGCAGGGTGTTACAGGTGGTATCAGAGCATCAGGTTCTAGTGTCCTTTAGGATCTGTACGACTTACTATGTTTTCAGCTTAGCGTTCTTTGATATAGAGCCCTATATTTAGGATTGTTGATCTCTTTGGTAAGATTCCGTATATATTAGTGAATCTTATTTACGTTCGGGAGTGATCGAACAAGAAGTATGGCAGATGAGGGCCATTGAATGGATCGCGGAGATCGCACTTAGGAGGTTATGAAGTATGTTCGAGTATGATGATCATAGTCTAGGTCACCCCTATTATGGAAAAATTGAGGAGAGTCATTAGTAGAAGTTCTTGAAATGCGGGAATTTTGTGTGTTACCTAGCGCAGGCAATATATTCAAAGGCTTGGGCAAATAGTGGAGTGTGGTTAACTAGAACAGAAAATTTGGGGTAAAAACTTTGTTGACTCATCGGAAAAAGGTTATAATAGAGGGATTCAATAACCACCACCCGCAAATGAGGGTATGTTTCCTATCTAAGGAATTATGAGGCGTATTGATTTTAGTAGCGATTAATATTGTGGGGGGCTATAAGGGTTGCTGAACTTATCCTATAGCATCGTTATTTACGTAGACTTACTGAGGGGTGTGGGACACCTATAAATTACATGTTATCACGTGGGTTTGATTTTTATCATGGGATGATTTACCTTGGGCATGTCCGAGCGTGATGTGACTATCGGCATGCATTGACTTGTGGTATACGAGAGCGTATGTACTACTACTATCCTGCACCTTGTCTTCTATAAGAGAGTAGATGCATAGACTCTATTTGAAATCGATAAAACCTAATTTTTGTTTTAAATCGATAAACCTGATATATTTTTTTTTTTCGATAAACCAAATTTTTTATATACTATTGACTAAGGACCTTAGGAGTTTCGATGACCGACTACTTGAGGAAGTAGTGTATCGGGGTGGTTCCTTATTTGGATTTCGCTTGCGAGACGCCCCACACATGAAACTAATAACTGTTGGGAGTCGAAATAAGTCAGGCCCTTAGGATATGAGTTTATAACCTTTGCAATAAATGTTATAATGAAAGTGGTACGATAGGGTGTATGGGCGCCCTGGATGGTTGAATGGTAGTAGTTTTCAAAATTGTGAAACAGTAAGTAGTTGTGGCTTCAGGATTTATTTGTTTAATAGGTGAGGATCATTTTTCCCAAACTTTGTCATGAGGACGGTATAGGGAAGATTGGGTATAATTTAAATTTGATTCAGTTGGAACTATATGGTGAGACTTAGTGTAACATCGATGGGGATTTTCGTTAATGTACTGTATGGGCGGTACTACTTAGATTTCTTGCAATGTGAGATTTATACTCGGAGTTGGCCTTATCAGTATGGTTCATTTTTGTGAATTTCGGGACGAAATTTTGTTATAAGGGGGGAAGTATGTAATACCCCGTAATTTTAATGACTTTTAAAATGGGTTATATTTTAAATTAATGGATTAATTGGATCTTATTATAAATTAATTCATTTGGGTTTCATCCGAATTGTTGATATTAAAATGGATGATTCTGAATATTACTTACAGATATTTAGGTAATATATGAATGTGATGTCATTGATATGACAGTATGATATAAATTCAGTAATTTGGATTTTTAGTCAGACGCGGTTATGGGAGGTGTCGGGACTAATTTATTAAATTAAAAAGGAAATATATTTTCTATCGACCTTATAGTCATTTCGACTGTGTCGTTGCGTCCGGAAGGTTCGAAATAGTCAGAAAAGTCTATGTGGATGTTAATTTTGAGTCTCGGATAGTGATTTCGGGTTTTGTCTTATTATAAGTATTTGGAGATTAGTGTATGTAGGTTCATTTCATCTCTTCCATACAAAATTTAAAAGTCATCTTCTTAGAGAGAGTGCAAGGTTGCTTGGAAAGAAAAAGAAGTTTGCTTGGGAAGGAGGAGAACCAAAGGTCAAAGGTCACCACCACCATCACCACCTGTGTTATTCAACTCCAAAGGGTCGAATCTTCATTAGAGGCAAGTGTTTGATATTTGCAATTTAAGTTCGTATATTGTACATGTTAGGATAGTTATAAAAGAGATGATTTTCATCCTTGGAAGATGAAAGGATATAGTTGTTAATGGATTTTTGGAATCTAAGAATATAAAGGAATTAAACTCAGGTTGTAGGTAGTTAATAATCCAATAAATATTCATCAATCTGTGGAAGAAATTCGGAAAATAATTTAGTGTTCTTGAAGATAATATGTTGATAATTTTCTGGAAAAAGAGGCAAAAACGAGTGGAATGAGAAGAGCCAATTTGGAATGTTTAGATCTTCTTTTTAGTGCACTTGGATGAGTTTTAAGAAAAACTCAAAACACATATATGCCTAACTCAATTTTTCGTGTAGAATCCAAATCTGAAGTCGGATTGTTGATTAGAATAATTTTTGAATCTGATTTTTCTGAATATTGAAAATATGAGAATTCCTGATCTTGATTCTTTTTAATGTTGGTGCTTATCCCAAAACTTTTGTAGATCTTTGGTGATTATTAATTGGATATTATGGGACTTAGAAAAGATCAGTAGACCCTTGACAATATTTGAAATAAAGTGATTGGGATTTAATTGATTAGAATGATGAGAATTAAATTGAAAGATATTTCGGTTGCTAGATTCATGTGTTGGATTCGAATTGGTATGTATGAGGTTTAAAGATAGGACCAGTAGGGATGATTAAATAGAACACCTGGGTATACTTAAGTTTACAAGAGGGTTTAATCCTAAGTGAAAGAATATGTGTTTATAATAGATTTGAAACTATCGCTTTTAACCTTAATTAAAAGGAAAACTAAACTTGTAGTAGTTCGGGAGAAATATTTTATGGACCAGTAGGATATTAGTGACTTCTTATTGAATATATGTTGAGGAAAACCTATTTGACTCTTGTGTATTGAGTAAGGGTAGCCTTAGGGTTACAATTTGAACATCAAGGACTGAGTTTAAGCTCATTATTGATTTTGCAAGGACGGAGTGCAATACAAGAGCGTAGTGGTATGTCTCCTGGATAAAGATGGGAGTTTAGAACACATTTGGTTGAAATAGGGTATTTGGTTATCCCGATCGCATAGTTGAAGTTGTCGGACCTCCTCGATCAACAAAGTTAAGTAGTAGTGTATTGGAGGGGTTCCTCGTTTGGATTTCGCTTTGCGAGACGCTCCGCGCATGAACCATAACGACGTCGGGAGTGGAGAGATTTTATAGGATGCGAGGATAATTAAATTGTGAAGTAAAGATATGACATTTTAATACGTGGAATTTAAAGAGATATAATGCTACGTAAGGGAATAATCTAAAGTTATCGGGAGTACCTTGTTATTAGTATACTATAGGTATGATACTACCTATTTGATTGATTAATGATTACGTGTATGACATACCTAGCTTACTTGCTATCGGTGGGAGGTTTGCACGTGAGGGCAGTCATATCCTGATGAATCCATGGGATCTTTGATTTGTTGCTCGAGAACATAGGTCTATGAAAGACTTATCAGGGAGTTGATAAGTCCGCTGACTATGGGTACATAGGTATGTGCGTGACCCATGGGTATTAGAACTATGTTCGCCTCTAATGATTGTGTTGTTGTTAATGGTTCGAGGTATCCTCACCGAACCTCTTGTCCCCTTTTCGGCCACCAACGATATTTGGACATGATAGCAGAGTAATGCATTGCACCGCAGTTGTGCCTCGTGGTGCCGTATATATATATATATATATATATAATGGATTAAATGAGTGAATGGATATTTATTATGGTTAAATCTATTTACGGTGATAATTGTAGATAATGGTGAATAGAGAAAGATAATTGAATTAAGTTAATGAATGTTTATTGTAAAACTTAATTCATATTAATGAGAAATGATTTATGTTAATGAGAAACGATGAGAAATATAAATGAATAATAATGTGACGTATGGTATGGGACATACGGGGATTATGATAGTGGGATGGAATTATAATATGGAGACTAGAAAAGAGGAACCATTAACTAGGAGGTTAATAGAAAACGTTAAGTGTGCACTCTAGTTGAGAGTTGAGAATGGCAAGTGAGAGTTGGGTCTAACATGTACATAATAAAAGATTTATTGCACTTGTTAAATACTTGCTGTTTTAAAAATCATTTTCACAATCGGGCTCTGACCCGTTTCCTTGCATATTTTCTTTTCTATTGTATCTTCTATATCAGGTGTCCAGCAATAGGGACGCCAACCTTACCGAATTATGACAGGCTATGGATTTATGGAGTTTTGATTAGCTATCATCATTTGATTCACAGTATTCTATTAGTAGGGCATGTCGCCCAAAGGATTCAGTTATCTTCTTCTATCGGGGTCAAATACTATGGTATTCGTGTCATTTTAATACATTTGATATTGTTGGGATTACTGTAATGGATTAATATTATTTGGGAATGTTTATTCCAATTGCATTCAAATTATTTTGTGTTATCTAATTGGTTATAAGTGTTGTAGAATAAAATGTGTTGTGTTATTCTTAAAATGGATATGAATTTTGTTAAATTAAAATTTGAAAAGTTTTTAACACCAGCTTAATTGAGTATTGGGTGAGTTGTAAGTGTTTTCGACAGTGATGCTAAGAATGAGCCAACTGTATATTCTGTTTTAATTTGGTATGGGACTGGCCACCCGGTATTTAATTTGGCGGGGTGTTACAAGTGGTATCAGAGCTTCGGTATACGGCAACCCTCGGGGCTTGGGTTTTGGGTTCATGCGTGGTTAGAAAATTTGGGAGATAGAAAATTTTAGGTGATATTCGTGTTAGGTTTCTAGATTAGAGGTGAGGAAATTATTTTTGGAGACGATATTATTTTTGGAGTTAGTGTAGTGGCCTAATTTTTGAGAGTTAGGCATTCGGTGAATTTCGAGGGCGAAATTCCATTGTTAGTGGAGAAGTGTAACAACCTGCGTAATTTTGGGCTATTTTAATTCATTTTTGGAAAATGGAGGAAAATAAAGTTTTTGATAAAATTATTTGTATTGCTCAAATATGTTGGTTATTATTTTTAAAGGCGAGAATTTCAAGCGATTTCGAAAACGAAGTTCAAACAGATTTTAAAATGCTTTTTAAATATTTTTAACTCTTGGAGTTGTTTTGACTTCCAACTCTTCATTTCTTTGCCTTATTTAAAGGTGTCTTTTGGATTCAAACTCTTCATTTCTTTGCATTATAAATGGAAGTCGTGGGCAACCCTTTTTAACCTACTTTTGACACAACTTTTTAGCAGCAAATATATTTTATATTCCTCTTCTTTTTATATATATTTTGGCCCTTGAGATTTGTGAGTTCCAACCTTAGATTAGAGGTGTTCTTGGGGCTATTTTGTTGGAAGTTCTTGGAGGAGATTTTGTAGATCTTTTGATTTGATCTTGAGGATGTGATTGCTGGTTTCTCATCATGGTTTGAGGTATGGGGTTTTACACAATATGCTCCTTAAATCTCGCGAGTGTCATTCTCTTTGAGTTCTTGTTTAATTGAACTCATTTTGAATTGTTAAATTCATTGAAATCTGGAAAATAATTGTTGAAATTATTTTGATTCGTGTGGTATCATTATATTGTTGATGAGCACATTGTCATGAGATTTTAATATGGCACAGATGTTGAGTACCCGCCAAAATACCTATTCCCGGGCTATGGCTTGATAAAGCATATGCGAATGGGGTGAGGCCTGGTGACCCATTGATGTGTTGTTGAGAAATTATATTGATAAATTCTTTGAGATTTGCATTTTGATTTGAATATTCGTACTCGTGTTGTTATGTTTTATTCACTGCTAATATATTTGTTGAGCATCTTTCATGTCGTATTATGTACTTCCCCATATTTTCTTTTAGTTGGCAGGTCAACGTGGATTTGAGCGCTATGGACCAATTAGGATGATTTTAGCATGGATTATTTTGAGAAAAATATTTTGGAAGATTTGTATTATTTTATTGTGTTTTATATAGCATTGGTGATTTATATTATTTCGAGAGACTTTGTTGTATTGAATTTGAGGAATTGAGATTAGTGGTTTCGTTTATATTATGGAATTTTTTTATGCTCTATACCTTGTTATTTGTGGATCTAGTTAATTTTATCGATAGTGGCGCTCCTCTTCTCTCCCCGGGCGAGCGGGGTGTTACAGGTGGTATCAGAACATCAGGTTCTAGTGTCCTTTAGGATCTGTACGACTTACTATGTTTTCAGCTTAGCGTTCTTTGATATAGAGCCCTATATTTAGGATTGTTGATCTCTTTGGTAAGATTCCGTATATATTAGTGAATCTTATTTACGTTCAGGAGTGATCGAACAAGAAGAATGGCAGATGAGGGCTATTGGATGGATAGCGGAGATCGTGCTTAGGAGGTTATGAAGTATGTTCGAGTATGATGATCATAGTCGAGGTCACCCCTATTATGGAAAAATTGAGGAGAGTCATTAGTAGAAGTTCTTAAAATGCGGGAATTTTGTGTGTTACCTAGCGCAGGCAATATATTCAAAGGCTTGGGCAAATAGTGGAGTGTGGTTAACTAGAACTGAAAATTTGGGGTAAAAACTTTGTTGACTCATCGGAGAAAAGTTATAATAGAGGGATTCAATAACCACCACCCGCAAATGAGGGTATGTTTCCTATCTAAGGAATTATGAGGCGTATTGATTTTAGTAGCGATTAATATTGTGGGGGGCTATAAGGGTTGCTAAACTTAGCCTATAGCATCGTTATTTACGTAGACTTACTGAGGGGGGTGGGACACCTATAAATTACATGTTATCACGTGGGTTTGATTTTTATCATGGGATGATTTACCTTGGGCATGTCCGAGCGTGATGTGACTATCGGCATGCATTGACTTGTGGTATAAGAGAGCGTATGTACTACTACTATCCTTCATCTTGTCTTCTTTAAGAGATTAGATGCATATACTCTATTTGAAATCGATAAAACCTAATTTTTGTTTTAAATCGATAAACCTGATAAAAAAAATTTTAATAAACCAAATTTTTTATATACTATTGACTAAGGACCTTAGGAGTTTCGATGATCGACTACTTTAGGAAGTAGTGTATCGGGGTGGTTCCTTGTTTGGATTTCGCTTGCGAGATGCCCCACACATGAAACTAATAACCGTTGGGAGTCGAAATAAGTTAGGCCCTTAGGATATGAGTTTATAACCTTTGCAATAAATGTTACAACGATAGTGGTACGATAGGGTGTATGGGCGCCCTGGATGGTTGAATGGTAGTAGTTTTTAAAATTGTGAAACAGTAAGTAGTTGTGACTTCAGGATTTATTTGTTTAATAGGTGAGGATCATTTTTCCCAAACTTTGTCACGAGGACGGTATAGGGAAGATTGGGTATAATTTAAATTTGATTCAGTTGGAACTATATGGTGAGACTTAGTGTAACATCGATGGGGATTTTCGTTAATGTACTGTATGGGCGGTACTACTTAGATTTCTTGCGATGTGAGATTTATACTCGGAGTTGACCTTATCAGTATGGTTCATTTTTGTGAATTTCGGGACGAAATTTTGTTATAAGGGGGGAAGTATGTAATACCTCGTAATTTTAATGACTTTTAAAATGGGTTATATTTTAAATTAATGGATTAATTGGATCTTATTATAAATTAATTCATTTGGGTTTTATCCGAATTGTGGATATTAAAATGGATGATTCTGAATATTACTTCAAGATATTTAGGTAATATATGAATGTGATGTCATTGATATGACAGTATGATATAAATTCGGTAATTTGAATTTTTAGTCAGACGCGGTTATGGGAGGTGTCGGGACTAATTTATTAAATTAAAAAGGAAATTTCTTTTCTATCGACCTTATTGTCATTTCAACTGCGTCGTTGCGTCCGTAAGGTTCGAAATTGTCAGAAAAGTCTATTTGGATGTTAATTTTGAGTCTCGGGTCATTTGGAAATGAAAAGACAACCCAAAAGGGCATTTTGGTTATTTTTACAAGGGGGATGAATAGTTATTTCGGGTTTTGTCTTATTATAAGTATTTGGAGATTAGTGTATGTAGGTTCATTTCATCTCTTCTACACAAAATTTAAAAGTCATCTTCTTAGAGAGAGTGGAAGGTTGCTTGGAAAGAAAAAGAAGTTTGCTTGGGAAGGAGGAGAACCAAAGGTCAAAGGTCACCACCACCATCACCACCTGTGTTGTTCAACTCCAAAGGGTCGGATCTTCATTATAGGCAAGTGTTTGATATTTTCAATTTAAGTTCGTATATTGTCCATGTTAGGATAGTTATAAAAAGAGATGATTTTCATGCTTGGAAGATGAAATGATATAGTTGTTAATGGATTTTTGGAATCCAAGAATATAAAGGAATTAAACTCGTGTTGTAGGTAGTTAATAATCCAATAAATATTCATCAATCTGTGGAAGAAATTTGGAAAATAATTTAGTGTTCTTGAAGATAATATGTTGATAATTTTCTGGAAAAAGAGGCAAAAATGAGTGGAATGAGAAGAGCTAATTTGGAATGTTTAGATCTTCTTTTTTAGTGCATTTGGATGAGTTTTAAGAAAAACTCAAAACACATAGATACCTGACTCAATTTTTCGTGTAGAATCCAAATCTGAAGTCGGATTGATGATTAGAATAATTTTTGAATCTGACTTTTCTGAATATTGAAAATATGAGAATTCCTGATCTTGTTTCTTTTTAATGTTGGTTCTTATCCCAAAACTTTTGTAGATTTTTGGTGATAATTAATTGGATATTATGGGGCTTATAAAAGATCAGTAGACCCTTGATAAGATTTGAATTAAAGTGATTGGGATTTATTTGATTAGAATGATGAGAATTAAATTGAAAGATATTTCGGTTGCTAGATTCATGTGTTGGATTCGAATTGGTATGTATGAGGATTAAAGATAGGACCAGTAGGGATTACTTAATATAACACCTGGGTATCCTTAAGTTTACAAGAGGGTTTAATACTAAGTGAAAGAATATGTGTTTATAATAGATTTGAAACTATCGGTTTTAACCTTAATTAAATGGAGAACTAAACTCGAAGTAGTTCGGGAGAAATAATTTTATGGACCAGTAGGATATTAGTGACTTCTTATTGAATATATGTTGAGGAAAACCTATTTGAATCTTGTGTATTGAGTGAGGGTAGCCTTAGGGTTACAATTTGAACATCAAGGACTGAGTTTAAGCTCATTATTGATTTCGCAAGGACGGAGTGTAATACAAGAGCGTAGTGGTATGTCTCCTAGATAGAGATGGGAGTTTAGAACACATTTGGTTGAAAGAGGGTATTAGGTTATCCCGATCGCATAGTTGAAGTTGTCAGACCTCCTCGATCAACAAAGTTAAGTAGTAGTGTATTGGAGGAGTTCCTTGTTTGGATTTCTCTTTGCGAGACGCTCCGCGCATGAACCTTAACGACGTCGGGAGTGGAGAGATGTTATAGGATGCGAAGATAATTAAATTATGAAGTAAAGATATGACATTTTAATACGTGGGATTTAAAGAGATATAATGCTACGTAAGGGAATAATCTAATGTTATTGTGAGTACCTTGTTGTTAGTATACTATAGGTATGATAATACCTATTTGATTGATTAATGATTAGGTGTATGACATACCTTGCTTACTTGATATCGGTGGGAGGTTTGCGCGTGAGGGCATTCATATCCTGATGAATCCATGGGATCTTTGATTTGTCGCTCGAGAACATAGGTCTATGAAAGACTTATCTGGGAGTTGATAAGTCCGCTGACTATAGGTACGTAGGTATGTGCGTGACCCATGGGTATGAGAACTATGTTCGCCTCTAATTATTGTGTTGTTGTTAATGGTTCGAGGTATCCTCACCGAACCTTTTGTCCCCTTTTCGGCAACAAGCGATATTGGGATAGCAGAGTAATGCATTGGGCCGCAGCTCAGAGTCGGGGTGCCATATTATATATGAATATATATATATATATATATATATATATAATGGATTAAATGAATGAATGGATATTTATTATGGTTAAATCTATCTACGGTGATAATTGTCGATAACGGTGAATAGAGAAAGATAATTGAATTAAGTTAATGAATGTTTATTGAAAAACTTAATTCATATTAATGAGAAATGATTCGTGTTAATGAGAAACAATGAGAAATTTAAATGAATAATAATGTGACGTATGGTATGGGACATACGGGGATTATGATATTGGGATGGAATTATAATATGGAGACTAGAAAAGGGGAACCATTAACTAGGAGGTTAATAGGAAACGTTAAGTGTGAACTCTAGTTGAGAGGTGAGAATGGAAAGTGAGAGTTGGGTCTAACATGTACATAACAAAATATTTATTGCACTTGTTAAATACTTGATGTTTTAAAAATCATTTTCACAATCGGGCTCTGACCCGTTTCCTTGCATATTTTCTTTTCTATTGTATCTTCTATATCAGGTGTCCAGCAACAGGGACGCCAACCTTAGCGGATTACGACTGGCTATGGATTTATGGAGTTTTGCTTAGACGCCTATCATCATTTGATTCACAGTATTCTCTTAGTAGGGCATGTCGCCCAAAGGATTCAATTATCTTCTTTTATCGGGGTCAAATACTATGGTATTCGTGTCATTTTAATACATTTGGTATTGTTGGGATTACTGTAATGGATTAATATTATTTGTGAATGTTTATTCCAATTGCATTCAAATTATTTTGTGTTATCTAATTGGTTATCAGTGTTGTAGAATAAAATGTGCTGTGTCATTCTTAAAATTGATATGGATTTTGTTAAATTAAAATTTGAAAAGTTTTTAACACCAGCTTAATTGAGTATTGGGTGATTTGTAAATGTTTTCGACAGTGATGCTAAGAATGAGCCAACTGTATATTCTGTTTTAATTTGGTATGGGACTGGCCACCCGGTATTTAATTAGGCGGGGTGTTACACCTTAATACTGTGGAGCCAAGGTCGTCCTAGCAACAGATTAAAATAAGATGGGATGTTAATAACTTTGAATTCGACGATAGGGTTTATAGGTCCAACCCCTATTACAAGCTTTATGGATCCCATCACCTTTCGACGGGTATTATCGTAGGCACGTACAGTAGCTGAGGTTGGAGCGAGGTCACTTTCTTGAAGGCCTAAACATTTAAAGGTTCTTAGTGGTCATACATTCAAGGCGGATCCATTATCGACAAGAGAGAGTGGTACGACCTTCCCTATAACTTTGATGGAGATGTTGAGTGCATAATTATGCTTTGGCCTAATCTTGGGGATTTCTTCTTCGAAAAAGGATAACATTCGGGTAAAGGTTAAGGATCCGACCAAATTTACTACATCTTCTAGTGTGGTAGAGGGAGGAACTATGGGTCCCGTGAGCAGCTTGATCAAAGCATTTTTGTGTAGCTAGGAAGACATGAAAAGCCTCCATATGGTGATGTTAGCATCAATTTTCTTCAGTTGATCGAGGATATTGCTTTCCTCGAGGGTAATTTCTGACATAAGGAGGTTTTCAACGCCCTTCCCCTTGTCATTGGTCGGTAGTGAACTTGTAATATAGTATTGCCTCTCTGATCTGGTCATGTGATTTACTAAATAAAGGAAGAACATGAATCCCATTTCCTCATCGGTCTTGGGTTGTTCTGCCACCTTATTTATTTCTCCGAGGATTTCTTCAAATGATATCATCCAACACATGTCAGCTATCGGGCCAGTTTTCTATTCATTTGAATCTTCAAACTCTTCCCCCCATTCGGTGGAAATAATTCTGTCTTTCCATGTAAAGTCAATGCATTACCCAACTTCGACGACTTTTTCATACAGGTCTTCCCATTCTGTGGGGATATATAAGGGTAAAGGGACTAGGCGCCGTTGTAACTTCAGAGTATCAAGTAACTTGGTCATACTGCAAATATCATTGGTTTTCCTGAATAATTCGACCATGATCTGGACAACGTCATCCAAGATGACTTCATCGGTTAATACTACTTAACTGTTTGACTCTCGAGCCCATTTTCGTGCTTCCAAGAACAACGTACTGAATCTATGGTAATCAACGATCATCTATGAGGGAAATTTAAGCCTGAACTCTAGGAGTCGATTTAAGACTTCTGGTAATTCCATACTTCCATTTTCAGAACGGGTCCGAACAACGATGTATGCTATAGTAAGGAGTAACAGTGCCTGATCAGTGAGGATAGCAGGATGTTGGAGGAAATGTGGGCAGGTTTGGAGAGGTTTGGGAGAGTGTATGGGTGTGATTTGAGTTGAGGGATCAAATTCTGGGTTCTCTTCTAGGAAGATGGCATTGACATGATTTGGGAGTGGGTTGTGAGTAGTGTTTGGCTTAGGATTAGCTGGTGGGGCAATGGTACCCTGGTCAATTAGATCTTGGATTACGTTTCGGAGGTGGAAGCATTGGTCGGTGGTATGGCCAGATGTTTGATGAAAGGCGCAATGGGAATCTGCCTTGGAGTTTCTTGGGAGCGAATTTGGCAAAGGACAGGGATCCAAGGGTTTGGTAAGGTTTTGGCTCAAAAAGTCTTGATATACTTTGGAGAGGAGAGCATGGAGATCGGTGTACTATTTTTGGACTGGGATAGGGCGACTTTTTGGTGCCCATGAAGTGGTTGGTTAAGAGATGTTGTTGATGGTTGAGACTGTAGCATTGGCAAGCTTATCATATTTTCTGGGGCTAAATAGTCCGGACATCTTCTTTGATTCAGCATCTATTTTAACCATACTCTTCTCTATTTCTACTCCCTCTTCTTTGAATTCTCAGAAGTTAGGATAGTATTCTCCTCTTATGGTACCTCGGACATGGGGCAAGAAGTTTTTCTTCTCTATGCTGACTTGTTCTTCCTCGGAAGGCTGATTGGTCATGGTAGCTGCTTTTCTCTCCATCGGTCTATGAAGTTACTGATTAATTCCCCAAAGTTCTATTTGAGCAGCTCTAAATCACGGGGGGGGGGGGGGGGACCTCAAGCTCTTCGTTGTAGTTGTACTGTGACATGAATTCTTGAGCCAAATCCTCCCAACTATGGATTCTAGACTCCTGGAGAGACAAAAACCATCAGAGGGTTCTATCCTTCAAAGTTTACAGAAACATTTGGGCCATTACTTCTTTAGAGTCCCCTAGGAGAGTCATGGAACAGTGATAACTACAAAGATGAACAATCGAGGGTCCACTTCCTTCGAATTTCTCGATAATTGGCAATTTGAACTTCTCGGGTAACCTCGCTTTAGGATAAGGGGACATGTGGGTGTAGTCCATGTAATTCCTAGAGATTATGACTTGGTCAAACTTCTTGGTGAGCATCTTGAGGTCTTCTTTGACCTTGTTCAACTCCTCCTCTTTCGGATCAATGATCATAGGCAAGTTAGCCCCATGATGGGCAAGGTTTGGCATCGAAAGCTGGGTAGGCGGAGACCCATTAATAAGAGGGGCATGTGGATCGTGTTGATATTCTTTAGGAACCTAGATAGGCTGAGGTGGACCCATAGCACGAGGGAATAGGGGCTCGGGCTCTTGAGGAATAATAGCCTAGTTTCGTTGTATCTCTCGAACATCGGTTTGGAGTGTGTCAATCTTGGACATGAGCTAAGCTAGAACTGCCGTCAGGTCCGATTGCAGAACGGTGCTGGATCTATGTTCTCCATGGAATGCGTAGGGATTATGGAATCTAAAGAAGTAGCAGGGGAACAGACAGAACTCCGGGGTGATTTGACTGAAGATCGAAGCCAATAAGGAGCCAGGCCAAGGGCATACGATCGACCTCAGAAGGCGTAAAATGGGATTTATTTTGAGAAAAAAAGGGATGAAAATATTTTTGACATTTTTTCCTTTTTGGAGATTAGAAGACAAAATATTTTTAGCTTTTTTAATAAAGAGAGGAGAAATGTTTTTTTTTTTTGGATTTTTGATAAAGAAAGGAGAAATGTTTTTGGATTTTTGATAAAGAAAAGGGAAATGTTTTTGGGAGATGATCTCAGCATGATTATTGTAATTATTATGTTCTCACTTGTATTTAATTATCCTAAATGCAAAATGAAATACCGAATGGGACTCGAGCCTGGAAATATTGGGTTTGTAACATATGAAAAGCTATGACTAGACTTGTGACTAGGCTCACGGACAGGGTCCCATTTTGAAAATGCGTAAAAATTTGGGCGGCAAGCCGACTCGGAATTTCGGCGGAGTTTCGGGTTGAAATCGACAATCTAATATGCGTGTCCTAGGATTGACACCTATATGCGGGTATGCAGTTGGTTGGGTGAATCGAAAAGGGTTCCTCCCTTTGGCGTGACTTCTATGATATACATCTTGCTCTTGTGGGCAATCGGTACATGTGGACAAGCCATTTGATAAACCTGAGTGTACATGAATTGCCTCACCATATACCTCGTGGGGATGGTACGTGTGAGAGAGAATTCGATATACTCGGTGTACGTGAACGAGTTCCCTGTGATATACCTCCCGTCATGACTTCGATCAAGCGGAACAATGGGGAGGAACCGTTTGATATACGTCGAAAGTACTTGACCAATGGAAGGTGAGAGTCATATCGCTTAGGCTAACTCTGCCCTGCCGGACCAGCGCACATTATGAAGTGACCCTCCAATTACTGGATAGAATTGGGTCAATAACAATGCTCTTTGGAGATGTCGTGTGAATCATGTATGATCCGCTTATTAGTATCTTATGATAGGAGTTTCTTTCTTGATCATGCCATACAGGGAGCAAAGTATGTGTACCAATGGTATACCAAGTATGGGTGATGCGTGAAACATGAGGATATATGTGATCCTAGGTGCAAGTGGTGTGACGTACATGCAGAATTTTCTACAAGTGTGAGAATAGAAGCATAAGCTTGAGGTACACATGAGTAGTATAGGGGAACATGTAAATAGGGGGAAAAATAAGAAAATGAAAAACCTATGTAAA
The DNA here is from genome assembly GCA_949130495.1 of Sambucus nigra. NCBI lineage: Eukaryota > Viridiplantae > Streptophyta > Magnoliopsida > Dipsacales > Adoxaceae > Sambucus > Sambucus nigra. Next base: position 340,486,187 of record OX422207.1, on the reverse strand, counting down.
TAGAGTTTAGCCCTCAAAATAATCATATATCCCCAGCGGAGTCGCCACCGTGTCCATCCCCGATCCTCGCGGCAGGCGGGTAGAGTGAGGATCCTAGGTCCCGTGCGTTCCTCTCGGGAGTGCTTTAGCCTTCGTCATTGATGATGTGAAAAATGTAGAGAGATGGAGTCGCCACTCTATTTTACTTAAAACAGACAAAATAAAGGGAGCCATCCTAAAGGATAGCATCCAAAGACATACGGATGCATATGAAACCAAAATGATTCGAAAAGGGTCCGGAGGGTAAGTTACGAAATGGGAAGGTGTTAGGCACCCATTCCACCCTTACAGTCTCTAGTGGGTTTTTGCTATTTTCCTTTATTTTCCCCGTGATATGTGTGCATGTGTATACATAGCGGAGATAGGAATCCTCGGCTTTTATCATGGGATAGATAAAGAGAGTCACCCGTAGGAAGGCTCATATAAATAATATTAAAAAATAGGATTTACGCGATTATCCTTGCGTTGATCGTTATAATGGAATGATAACGTATGTGGAATGATACGCCGCTAAGATCATATATATATATATATATATATATATATATATATATATATATATATGTGTGTGTGTGTGTGTGTGTGTGTGTGTGTGTGTGATCTACGAGAATTGAATTTAGAGAAAATAGAAAATGAGAGAAAGGGTAAGAATAGGACTTGAGTCTTGGGTTTTATTCCGAGACGCCTAAGTAGCCTATAGAGGCATCAAAGTACACGTAGTTTGCATGAAAAATGAGGGGTGGGGCTTATCCCATAAATCCAACCAGGGACTTATCTTATTTGTGTGTTGTGTGTGTAAAAAAGTGTTTTAATTTTGAGAAAAGTGTGAGAATTTCCGTTTGGAATTTATGAGCAAACCCTCTTTTTATTATTTTTTGGGGTTTTTATTTGTATGAAAATAAGAAATGTGAAATAATACTAGTAAAAAGTATATTAGGATATGTTATATGAGAGAATAAAAGCGCTAAATAATAAAACAAATTAATGCGAATTTATCAGAATTTAAGGAGAGAATTGAGAAAATCGGACCTTCTTGAAGATCTTGAGCTTGATCTTGAGTGTTGGAGAGCAGCCCTTGCACTTGGATGATGATGGAGGGTAATTAATTCACAAATTTTTATGAAAAGTATTATGAAAAGTGAAGGTTAGAAAGGTATTTGGATGTGGAAATCACGCTGACTTTGAGAGAGGTTTTCTAGGTTTGCTTGGAGTGATGTCTATCTCATCTGGGCTCCCTTGCAATGAGGAAAAGTCCTCCTTTTTATAGGCCCAGGTGATTTCTGATCGGCATAGCCCTGGTCCTGCCAATCAGCAGGTGTGTTTAGGCACACTATCGATAGGCAGGGTCTGGGACCTGCCATTTGGTAGTGTCTTTCTAGCCTTTTTGGAAAATTGCCCACAGAGTGCAAACTGTTTATCCGAAATGAGCACGGGGTAGACCTTTGGAAAGGTAATTGAGTGACCTTCGAAAGTCTTTGGACCTCTCCTTTGTTTGAGAGTTGACTTTGGGTCAAATGTGGATCGAAAGCGCTCGTCAGTCCTTTGGACGGGGAATCGTCGGACGCAAACGGATTGTTCGTCTGCATGGTAAGTCCGAATCGTGGATGGGGTGGACCGTTGGAAAGGTTAGGAGATTTACTTCCACATTCCAAAGAGTTTGATCCGATTTGGGGAGTTGACTTTGGTCAATTGGGCCCTGGAAGCATTTGGTGACCTCTCGGAGTAAAACGGATCGTTCGTCCGTACCGTAAGTCAGAATTTTGCACGGGGTAGACCGTTGGAAAGGGGTTTTAGTTACCTTTAAAGATTTATTTAGTCTCGGTCAAGATGAAGATTTGACTAAGGTCAAATGGAGCTCAGGAGTGTCCGGTGGCCTCTTATTCGAGTTTCAGGGATAACGGGTCATTCGTCCGCATGGTAAGTTAGAATCGCGCACAGGACAGACCGTTAGAAAGGGGATTCAGTTCCCTTTGAATATTCATTCAATCTCGATAGAGATGAAGAGTTTGAATTTTTGGTTAAAAGGAACCTGGTAGCGCCCAATGGCTTCTAGGTCGGTACTCGGGGTATGACTTGGGTTTGCAGTGATGAAGGGAGGTGCTAGGGACCTAAGGAGAGTTTACGGTTAATAGAATGGGGTGTATACAACAACCTATGTCACGTACATTTTATTTGGTCATGGTCCTAGTTCATGACCACCTAGTCAGGGTCATGAGACGTGACCCAACTGTTGTGACCATGTGCATGTCTGTGTTCGTATTATACATGAGCGCATGTGTGTATGTTTTATACACGTGCACGTGTGTGTTATAACTTCAAAACTTATATTTAATTGAAATATATTACTTTGTGATTACATGAACTTATATTAAGGTTACATAAACTCATGGTGGATCATTTAAATTGGATCAGCATCAAACATAACCTAGTTCATTACATTGTGATTAAGGCTTAAACATCCAATTAATCTCATTATGACAATTAGATTATATTGCAATTAAAATATGATTTCATGATTTATGTCCAAATTCCAATGAACTAATACTACTTTACACAAAATTATTTTATTTTGTAATTAAAGTAAAGATGACATATTCTGATACAAATTGAATCTCATATCCTCAATCTCCTAAGCATCCTTTAAAATTTTAGGGTTTAAAATCCAATTACAACACTTCATTATTCTCACATTCGAGTTAGTTTAATTTGTGTAATTTCACATTCCAGTCTTAGGATTTTTTAATTAGGTATTTTCACATTTCAATCTCCTTTGGGTATTTATAGCCCAAACATACATACACATGCACATACACAAACACACACAATACAAATACACGCATAAATTCCGAGGCACGCTATATAGTTGACTCACTTGAGTCTGCACTATATAGGAGCCTCAACTAGTTTAGAAATATTGAAAAAATTGAGTCACTCCTTCATGTGCATCATAACCTCTTGATGTGATACTTCAACATTAGGAAATATCAGTCACAGCGGTAGTATTCCAACACACTCACAACATATAGGATTGTATTTCCTATAATAATTTATGGGTGTGTGTTAATTAGAATTAAAATGAATTTTCTATAATTTTTAGGAATTTTAAAACAATTAAAATCTATTTTTGAAAAAAATTAAAATAGGTTTTAAATTGTTTTGGGGTTGAAATTTAAATTTCAAAAGTTCCAAAAAATTGGCTTTGAACCCAAAATCGGTAAAACACATATGTGGTAAAAAAAAATGGAATTTTTTAGAAACATAAAACAAGCATTGTGGATCAGTCCTATGCCTGCATGTGTTGTCTCTTGATTAGCGTTTGTTTACACTCACACACTACACACCTAATTTGAACTGGTCGATCTAATTAATCAATGGTTTGGATGTTATAAGATATAATCCTTGTGCATTCCTTTTTAACCAAACAACTTCCGTTATTGTGAAGTCATTTATCAGCCTTTAGATTTAAACAATTTAAATCCAAATCAATCCCAGTACTTGATTTTGAATTGACCTTCCAGATCCTTCCTTTATCCTATATAAGGATCCTTAGGCTTTAGATTTTGAAGATTTCGGAGAGTTTGAGAATTGAGAGAAAAAATAGAGAGAATAGAGAAAAAATAAAGAGAAATAATTTTCGTAAGGAAACTATATGAAAATATTTGAGTGATAAATTTTTTATTCCTCACTGTTGTTATCTCTCTCGAAACGATTACACTTTTTTTAGATCTCATTCATTTTTAGAAATTTGAAGATCTAAATACTTTGATACATTTCACGTTTACATTTTAGGCTGTTTTGATTTATTGTTTTGAGAAATCTTATTTCTCATTGAATTCTATTTTGTAAAGTTTTAAAACCTTTTTGAAATCCAACTTCTCTTATTTTTACAAACTGAAATCAAGACTTGCATGTTTCAGATCTAAAAAAAAATCATATCAAAATTTTTTGTTCATAAATAATTTTAATGGATCTCATGTTTAAACATCCAAAAAGGAAATTGGATCTTAAATTATTTTACACGAAAAGAACAAGTCTCAATTTCATAAGTATGAAAATATATCTCATTGGTTAGATTTTTTGTTACTCATAGGATTTGTATGTATAAAGTGTGTGTGAGTACATGCATAATATTAAGGCACATCACTCACTATATAATCACCCACAAAGACTAAAGTGTGTTGCTAGTTGAGAGATTTTGACTGCTGAGTCATCATCGAGTTAAAGGAGAAAGGAAGCAAGGCTTGTAAACAAAGAAATGATGAACCGGTTGCTTCAAAAAGTCAGAAGACGTTCCACGAATTGAGTGTATTCTCGCTTAGGTATATTTCTAGACATAGAATAGGATTTGTTGTATGATTTGTTGTACATGCCTATAACCTATATCTGTTTATAGTGGATTTTATTTTGTTGCGTAGCGGTCACCGTATATGTTTCCAAACTGGGTGGGGTTTTACAAATTTAAAATTTCTTGTCGCTTGTGTGTGATTTTTAATTATTTATTACTACATTCTACAAATCAGACTTATGTTTAACTTAAAACTTATTTCCAAGAGACTGAAATAATTCATTCAAAACTGTTTTACACATTGTGTGTCTTAATAAGGATTTTTTAAATAGTTTCCTCAAAAAGTAATTTCGAAACTCATTAAATCATTTTATCTTTTGTTAAAATAACATAGTGAGCATTTTTTAATGGGTATCAGAGATTTGTATTTTTCAAAATTTTTTGGATCCTTTACATTGATCCTGTTCTCAAATTTGTTTATGGACCGAAAGTTTGAGCGTCTTGAAAATTTGTCCTGACCTCCCATCTTTTATGGGAATAATTTTCCTTACTGTAAAGTAAGGATGATTTCTTTCATTCAAAGGACGTTGGGAGATTATGTCTAGGAATCATTTAAAAATGGGTACTCACATCCAACTAAGCCCATTGCAGAGGGTAGTGCTATAAGGGTTAAACAACTCCTAAATCAGTTTACTAAGGAAGAAAAACTTGCATCCTTAATTAATAATGAAGGTGAAAATACTATATTCATATTTTTTAATGAGCACGAATTCAAACGCGTATATATTTGCACTACATTTAAGGAAGTTTGGGACACGTTAGTCATTGCTCACGAAGGTGATGATTGTGTTAAGGAAAGCCAAAATGCTATGTTAATACAACATTATAAGGCTCTACTTATGAATGAGACTGAGACATTTGTTGAATTATATATTAGGTTGACTTACATAATCACAAAATTTCATGCAAATGGAATCATATACAATAGGAAAGACGTAGTGTAAAAAATTCTTACGTCCCTTCGCTCTAAGTTTGATAACAAAAGGTATGCAATTGAGGAGATAGATGATCCATACTTGACCCCTAAACTCCTCAGTAGAAAACTTAGGATGATAGAAATGAAACTTGAGTTTAAAAAGCACCTTTCCAATATTAAGAAAAAACAATCCAGTCCCAATGAAGTTTTTCACTCTAAAATGACCTTACCTCAACTAGTCATGCCCAATATAGACTTGGACTCTGATTAGGACTGTGATTTAAATAGTTTGAATAACCAGATAGCACTAATGTCAAAATAATTCAAGAAAATTATAAAGTTTAGAAATGTTGTTGCTTCAAAATAAGGGAAATTTGGATATTAAAACAACTTTAATAACAGGCCTCGTGAGAGGAACAATGACAATCAGAATACTGATAACAATGCCAGGCCTAGAAAAGACCTTAACAATACACAATGCTAAAGATGTGGTAAAAAGGGTCACGTAGCTTCTAACTGTGAATAACATTGCTAAAGCTAATTTCAATAAGACTTAGGATGACTTAAGTGACTGTGAAGAAGATGATCTTGATTCTTGCAACTCTTTTGATCCTTCCATGTATTTCTTTGAAAAAAATATATATTCTGATGATATATATGTGAAAGATGCTGAACTTGATCCTATCATACCCAGTACTGTTATGTTTAATGATGTTTTGTCTACTTATAATTTATCTACTCTTTGCTTAGATAATACACATGTTGTATATATTTCTAGTAATGGTTCTTCGACGATGTGTAATACTCAAAGTGTTCATACGAATGATGAATTGAGTGGGTGTGTGAGTTAAACAAATGAAATGCTAGGGGATAACTCACACATTGCACATGATGAGTTCGATAAAGATGAACTCACTAGAATTTACACACTCTACAATGAAACTCGTAGGAAAAGAACTAGAGTAGAAAAGACAATCAAGGACTTAACAAAAAAGTTAGAATCTTTAAGCCTATTGGTGAAACAGAACGCAGAGGACTATATAAATCAGTTCTTGTCCTACAGAATGAAAACTAAATCATTTGTTGAGAAACCTAAAGAACTTTTTAAATCAAAGGAGGTTTTGTAAAACAAATATAAGGAATTTTTTTTTTAAGTTGAAGAATCTAAACAAAAAGTTTCAATTCAATTGTCTTCAAGAAATTTTCTAAGCTTGAAAACACTTTTACTATTTTGAAGACTGTGTTGCATCAAGTAAAATCATTTGTAAAGATAAAATTGGTTTAGTTTTTGATTAGAAAACTGAGGCACAAATAAAAACCAGTCAACATGTGCAATTTGTTTCTTCGAGAAAAAGACTAGATGACCTATGTCCTGATTTTCAAACCTTAAAGAACCGCTTTTGATCTCCCTTTATTTGGTAACTCTCTCCTCCGACGACCCTCTCTATTTCTGGCAACATATCTCTCCTCTTGCAAACCACTTTAGTTCAGGCATCCTCTCTCTTCTGACTTATTTTTCTAATGAAATTGTAGGTGTGTGTATAATCCGTGTTTATATGCATTATGTATGTATTGTATGTGCATGTGTGTGTATTATATGTGTTTATATGTATGTACTATGTATGTTTATGTGTGTATGCATGTGGCTAAAATATGCAAATAAAACTGAAATGTGAAAATACTTAAATAAAACAAACCCTAACACTAAAATGTGAAAATATGAAAATTAAATAAACCCAAATGTGAAATTACTAAAATGTCATAATTGGATTTTAAACCCTCGGGTTTGAAAGGAATTTCAAGAGTTTGATGATAAGGGATTCGATTTGTATAGGTCAAATCCAGGATAACTTTAATTAAGAAATAAGTTTAGGTTTGTGTTAAAATAATTTTAGTCCATTGGAATTTGGAATCAATTCATGAAATTGTATTTTAATCATATTATTACCTAATTTTTGTAATGTGATTATTTTGATGTTTAAGACTTAATCAAAAAGTAATGAACTATAGTAGGTTTGATTTTGAATTAGTTTAAATGATCCACCACAAGTTTAGGTAATATGAATATGAGTTCTTGTAATCAGAAATCAATATGTTTTGTGTGTTTATGTATGTGTATGTATTGTGCATGTTTGTGTGTACGTGTTTGTAAGTTATATATGTGTTGAGTTATAATACCCATTGAGACAGAAATGTGAAAAAACCAAATAAAACAAACCCCAAAATTGAAATGTGAAAATACTAAAATTAAACAAACCCAAATGTGAAAATATTGCAATTGGATTTTAAACCCTAAAGTGTTGAAGGATTTGAAGAGATTGGACATATGGGATTCGATTTCTATCGGTCTAAGTTTGGTTTATGCGCGCGCACACACACATACACTCACATGTATTGTCTATTCGAAAGGATGCATAATAATATTATGACTAAATAAAATAAGATGAACTTAAATTGGATTAGTGGTGAAATAATAACTAGTTAATGATTAATTAGAAACATTGCTTGCAGAAATCATATTTGCACCCTCATATATTCTTCTCAAGAAAAAAAGGCATTGTGATTATCATTGAAAGTAAGATTATGCGGGGTTTCAATTAAACTTCACTTAGACGTCTTTTATTAGTGCACCCCATTTATAGGGTACTCCTCTTTAAAAGTGTGTGAATAAGAAAAATTAACAGTTAAATTACCTTGCAAATCGTGGATTTCATCTTTGATTGAATTTAATTTTCCCTACCAGAAAGATGGGATGAGGCTATAGAGAATATATTTCACGTACATAATTAGGAAGTAGCCTTGATAGTCCTTACGCTATTAGAGAAGGTATAAAAAAACATTCAGACAATGTGGATATAACTACATAAAGAGAGTACTGACCAAGATTGTGATGTCTCAAGATATATGCACGTTAAATTGACTCTTGTCAATAAGTTGAAGAATAAAGGATTTTGGTTTCATGTCAAGAACATTAAGACATCAATCATGGATATGCTTCCAATTAGTTAACCACATGCAAAAATCCATAGATATTTAAAGACTAATATGGAATTGATGGAGATCGGACACATTCGATATGTTTTAAAGATTTATTATGAGAAGGCATATACATATATATAGTCACAAACATGTTAGTATAATGATTTGTTGGCTTATTTTTTATTGTAAATAATGTCGAGCGATAGTGGACAGATGATACCAATTGATGACATTACCCTCCAACAAGGATTCTCATCTCCTGCACACCAAAAAGTATTCTCATGACCACATGGTGAATAATTCTCTTCTCCGACACTAGTTCACTCTACATCTCCACCTACGATTAAGCAACAAATGCATGTTACTCCAACATCCCACCCTCACTCCTGACACCTCCTGAGAAAATGAGAAAAAATCCATTGGTTTATCCTTTATCGACAATAATCCTACTAAAAATAAAAATAACCTCCAAATATTTAAATACCAGTGTTTATCCCTTGGAAAAATGAATGTTGGAGTTGAGGAAGCAAATAACTATAACTTAGTTGATCAAGATATGAACGATGACATTTATGACCAATTTTGTAAGCGTTTTTCATTCTCTGGTCGTTAAAAGTATAAGGATCTTTCTCAGGTTACAGAATAACTGAGAACATATTGGAGAAACCTTTAGCAAAAACATTTACCTAATGGACATATAGCTCTAATATTTTGTCTTTAAGAGACCGATTCCCTCATAATATTGAAATATCAGTCGATCAATGATATATCCTTTTGGAAAATGAGTCGATGGACAGAAAGCTTGTCTAGAGGGAGGAAAATAAACAAAACAGAGCAAGAAAAGTTGATATACATAGGTTGGGTTCTAAATCGTTATAGATTCGAAACAATTACCGGTACCCGATCCCGTAACAGAACCCCAACGAGCGAAAGTGGTACATGATTTTCCAGCACATCATCATTTGACCAACCTAATTGATGATGCTTACAAAGTCCACCATCATCAAAATCACCAACTTACGGATAGAGATAATGTGCATTATGACCAAGTAAATGAACAAGTTGTGATGGTAAATTACTAGAAGATCGAGAATACATTTATAGTTGAAAGTCGACAAGGCTAGAACATTGTATGATTATTGAGATGAAGATCACTCAGTATTATACGCAATGCTGGTTTTGCATAATTTGAAGAGTCAATTAGGTTTGTCAGATGGCAGCATAATTGAAATCCTTAGGTGGGTTAAATACATTCTTTGAAAAGAGTACATGCTACCAAGTAATTATCCTAGTATGAAGAAAATCTTGAAAGGTTAGGGTTTGAAGTACAAATTTATTCATGCATGCAACTATGATTGCATATTGTACCTCAATGAGCACTGAGAGAAAAATGAGTGTCATGTATGCAGTGATCCTAGATATGTGGATTTTGAGAATGGAAAGGATAAGACTGCAAAATTTCACAAATGATCGAAAGTTCTAGATAAGGTTTTGAAGTACTTTACCCTTGAGCCAAGGTTAATTTTTTTTTATTATACCGTGGATAGAAGATTCCATGACATGGCATGCTCAATGTGAAGTGAGTGGGAATATTATGAGTCCTCTGATTGATTCACTCATTTGGAAACTTTTAAGTGCACGTCACCATAAATTTGCAAAGGAATCACGCAATGTATGTTTTACATTATCAACCAATGGCATTAATCCTTTCGATAATTTAACCACTAATCAAAGATATTGGCCAATTCTCGTGGGACCTTTAAGTTTCCCTCCAACAATATGCATGAAAAAGGAGTTCAAATTATTATCATTATTGATAACCTGACCAAAGGCTACCAACAATGATATTGATATCTTCTCATACCCATTAATCAAAGAACTTAAAAAGTTATGGGATAAAGGAGTGGGGGCATTTGACTCTCATAAGGGTGAAGATCTTACATTTAAAGCAATCGTGATGTGAGTGATCCACGACCTTTTTGCTTGGGGGACCATATTCGGTTACAATGTTCAAGGTTATTATAGATATCCCATATGTTGGGAGGGAAGTGAAGCCAAATGTATAAATCATATTTATATAATGATTTATAGGGTTGATTGTAGATTTCTGCCGACCAATCACCCTTTTAGGAATGAAAGTATAACTTGTTACATGTCGATCATGAGCATAGAATGAAACTTGCTCAGTTTTTTTGTCAGAAGATTAGGGAGAATGAGAATGGTGTAACCGTGGGGCATACGTATGTAGGAAAACACCCTTAGTTTGTAAACTTGAATCATAAGTCTAGGGAGGATCATAATGATCCTACTAAAATGAATCCATTGTCTAGGAAATATATATTTTTGGACTTTTAATATTAAACACATAATCATGTAAGTCATGCAATTGATGTGATGCACATGGAGAAAAAATATTGCATAACATCGGATAGGAGCATGTTTTGTGGATCTCATTAAAAAGATGGAGAGTGGGCGCATCACGATCTATAGGAGATGAAAATAAAGAAGAAATTTTGGTTAAAAATTATCTTATAAAAATAAGAATTTATGTCCCCCAAGCTGCTTTCACTTTGACTATTACTTATTAAAAGATCCTTAAAAACATGTTGCTCTACTTCAAAAATACGACTGGTTATTTCAGTAATTTACATAGAATGGTAAGCTACCAAAAAAATGACGTAAAATAGCCATAGTCTCACGACTAGCAAGACATTATTCAATTAATCCCTATGTTGTTTAGGCATTACTACTTTGAGTACAAAGGTCTCTGGAGGGAAATTATACAATAAGTTTGTGCTTTACCCTTTGCTGTGCAAAAGTGGTAAATAAAAAGCACATTAAAACTATGCAATTAACTTTATCTGTGGAAATTTGTGTTTTAGAGAAATATTTTCCTTCATTGTTCTTCGATAGCAGCATCTGCCTGCTAGCGCATTTATGCGATGAGGCTTTGTTGTGTGGTCCCGTTAGTATCGTTGATTGTATTCTTTCGAGCAATTGATGAAAAACTTCAAAGATTACTGTACGAATACACTGTATATTGGAGGGTCAATTGCTCAAGAATACATAACTTTAGAATCATTGGTATATGCTCGAGAACATATGTCAGAAAAAGAATCTAGGTCTCCTCGTGCAGAAAGATTGATCGAGTATCCTGATGAGTTTGAGGTTGAATTTCCTTTTAAGAACAATAAAGAGGCGAGACTCACTAATTTACAATACGACAAAGCATCTCGTTACATCTTCATATCGCAAGATGAAGTTGAAGATTATAGTGAGTAAGTAGCTACATAATTAACTGAATTATTCTTGTTTGAATATAAGTATTCTCTATATTATGAACTAAACTCTCAAATTTACCTTTAGTAAGTATGAGAAATAAATTTCCCAAAATCATATGAAAAATTGCACGATGAGTGATTTAGGGCCTGGATATAAAAAAAGGTAATTTCTACCTCTTATATGTTCGATTATTGATTCATTTGTGGTAAAAACAAGCCCTAATAACACTTCATTAACAAATGCAATTTATAAAAAAGGCGACTTCTCTTTAAGGACTGAATGCCACATAAAACATCCTAGTTTTGTGCGAAAGAGTTCCAGAAATTTTTCATGAGAACAATGTAACTCGTAAGGACTGCTCGCATAGTCATAGGAATCCCAGTATGAGAACATAATGAAAATTTACAAATATATAGACTTAGGCTTAAACACATGCTGCTAGAGGTTGAAAACCCAAAATAGCCTCCAAACGATCCTCTATAAGGCATGAACACCTCACACGGGACCCATGTAACTCATAGGAACTGACTGCGTAGTCATGGGAATCCCGGTTTGAGAATATGACAAAAAAATTCAAATATTTAGACTTAGGCTAAAAAACATGCCTCGAGAGGGAGAAAATCCAAAATAACCCCCAAATGGACCAATAAGAGGTACGAAACCCACGCACGGGACCAATGTCACACTTACAAACTGACCACGTAGTCATGGTGATCTAGGTTTGAGAGTGTAAAAAAATATGTAAATATCTAGACCTAGTATTAAAAACATGTAGTTATAGGGAGGAAATAAAAATAACCCATAAATGGTATCGTGAGAGGCACGAACACCTCACACAAGACCAATATCACTTATAGGAACTAACTGTGTAGTAATGGAACTCTTGGTTTGTGAATGTGATAAAAATTTGCAAATATTTAGACTATGGCTGAAAAACATGCCCGTAAAGGGTGAAAACCCGAAACAGTCCTCAAACAGCCTCGTAAGAACCACAAATACCTCGCAAAGGGCCAATCTAACTTGTTGCAATTTACCGCGTAGTTATAGTCCTCCTAATTTGAGAATATGATTAAATTTATAAATATCTAGACTTAGGCTTAAAAACATGCCACTTGAGGGCAAAAACACATATTATTTAATTATATCTCCATAATGCGTTAAAAATTTGCAAATATCTAGACTTAAATTGATTTATAAATGTTTATTTTTATTTTTGAATGTTTTGTTTGAATTATAGATGTTTATCATGATTTAAGAATGTTTAGTATGATTTATAAATTAACTTAGATGGCACAGTGATTTACATTGAATTCTCAACTCCATGACTACAATATCGCGTAATTGTATATGAACTGGTTCCTGAATACTAGCTATTTGGTGATACCTAATAATACTTTTTTCAACAAATGGATATGATCACGAAACGTTTTTATCATCCCACACATGGTAACAACCGAGGTGCGTGACCTAATTTGAACACAATTCCACACATGGCCACGACCCAAGTCCATGGGCATGGGGTTAAGGTTCAGGTCCGTGGCCATGAAGAAAAATAGTATTAATGGGTAGATCGTGACGCTCATTTTGGGTCACGAATGAAGTCCTTGACCACGTTTTTTTGTCATGACGAAAATGGTCACGGACCTTAGCCATGACCCGAAGCCCTGGTCATGGCCTAAATATGCGATCATCTTTGATATATGGTGTAGTGATGAACTCCCTTCCTAGGTTTTCCAACTCCCAGTTTCAAGACTCTTCCAGTAGCAGGAAACAACGAATGGTAGTTTCTTTCAGCGTCTATAAGAACATGTGAGACATTATCGCCTTCGTAGCCCCTAGTAGACTCATAGAGCGGTGGTGTGTTTGAAGATGCACAATGGGAGGCTCACTATGCCAAAACTTCTCAATATCATGCATTTTGAATTTCTCTAGCAACCCGGCTTTCGCGTAGGGGGACATGTGGGTGTAGTCCACGTATTTACCTAAGATCTTCACTTGGTCGAATTTATTAGAGAGAAACTTGATATCCTCCTTAACTAGGTCAAATTCCTGGTGCTTAAGATAAGAACTGTCATTGGAAAGTTAGTCCCTGGCTGAGCAAGATTCAACATCGGTAAATTAGTGGGTGGTGTCCCATTTATAGGCAGAACACACGAAAGATGAGGAACTTGTTGATAATCTTTCGAATACCATATCGGTTCAATCATTTGTGTTCCTATAGCACACGAAAAAGAAACATCTAGTTTGGGTACCTCTGGGATCGAACCACCGTTTCTCTACATTTCTTGAACAGTAGCTCATAGATTGTAAATTATGGTAGTAATTTGAGCAAGGACGGTCTTCAGATTTGGCAAGGCATTAATGTTCTAATCAAGGATCTCCATAAGGAATAATTTTTCGGATCATTTGGTCTCTACTAAAGTGGTTAATGAAGATGTATAACTCTGAGGTGTTTCGATAGTCAATATGGGCCAATACGGATCAATGACAAGAGTGTGGTCGCACCAGAGAAGGAAATTTTTTAATTAAAAAATAATAATTTTTTTGGTATTTTTTAAAAAAGAAGAAAATATTTTTGCTATTTTGAAATAGGATAAAAAACGTTCCTAGCGGAGTTTTATTATTAGGTTTCACTTGTATTATGTTTTTCCTAGGGAAAAGTGTAATGCTGGATAGGTCCCGAGTTTTGATAGGAATAGAGTATGCAATGGAAGACGCATTTTACTTCTTTCTAAACTCAAGGACATGTCCCTATTTTAAAAATGGGAAAAATAGCGCAAGATTTGGGCGGTTATACAAAAGAAAATATTGACAGATTTTTGGGTTGGAACCGACAATCTAGGTACGAGTATCGTAGGGTAGACGCTTATATGAGGTTTATGCATTGGAGATTAGTGTATGGGTTCTTCCATTTGGCATGACTTGTACGATATATTTCTTGCCTATGAGGTAAATCATTAATCGGTAAGTGAACATGTGAATGAGTGGCAATAATCAGCCTTTATTTTTTTATTTTTCAAAATGTCTCTTGTGTATTTTTTTGACAATTTTTTTCTTTAGATTTAAGATAAGATGTGAAAAAGTCTTTTTGAATGTTTTTATACCGTGTAGGACATTTTGGAACAAAATAAAAAATCATTGACTAAATTATAATTAACAAATTATTGATGAACTTTTTCGCGAATGGCCCTTTAATTAATGGTTACTAACGAAATTCATCAAATGTGGATCAAATCTCGAGGAGTGAAAATTTTGGAAATTTGACTCGATAACGAATAACTAATGTGGATCAAATTCTGAATCACTCTTTTATTATAGTAATTTTTCTTGAAAAATATTAGTATAACTTTTTTTATTGTTTGTGTTTATTTTGTTATGTGTTTTTTTAACTTTTGTAACGTTAATCAATATTGTTAACATAACTAGTATACAACCCGTACGGAGTACATGCGATGTGCAATAAATAAATATAATGATAATTATAAAAATTAGCATATATCATAAATTCAATATCTTACCTAAAGCAATAATAAAAGGTTAAGTTTTTCATAAATAAATTTTGTCTATTATTTTTAAATGTTTTTATTATATTAAAAATATTATTTATAAATAAAAACTTCAAAAAAATTGCACGTATTTTATAGAAAAGAATTATATATATTTTATTTTTTTTAGTTTAAAAAACTATATGTCATTTATAGATAGAAGTTTTAACTTGTTTTTATAAATAAAAGGTTAAAATGTTTTTATATCCAAAAACCTTTTTATTTATATAAAAAAACAATTTTGAATTTTTTTAACTTGAAACTATTTTTTATAAATAAAAACCTAAAAAAAATGTACATATTTTGTATAGAAAAATTATGCATATATTTATATGTTTTTAGTTTAGAAAACTTTATGTCATTTATAGATCAAAATTTAATGTTCTTTCTATAAATACAACGTTAAAAAAATTTATAACCAAATTTTTTTATTTATTTATATAAAAAATCAATTTTCAAATTTTGAAAACTTATTTGGATTTTAATTCTAAACATAAAAATATTATATAAATGTAGTAGTATTAGTAACATTGTATAATGTAATTTAAGTGGAGAATGATGAAAAAAGATTAATTTAATTTAGATTATGTTGGATCGAGAGATTAATTAATGAAGTTTATAACGGTTCATCTTTTTAGTTTTCAAAAGGCTTTTGATTTATTCTTTTTTTTTTGTTTCGAAGAGATTTTTTATTTATCCATTCTTTGTTTTCAAAGAATTCAATATTCAAGATGAAAGAGAAAAATATAATAATTATTAAAGCCTCATTAATTACTCTAATAATATTGTATGAGAGGAATAATAAAGATTTGGATGGTGGGGGCATCTGCCTCATTAGTCAGTGAAATTGGTAATGCGACTCAATGACATACCTAGAAGGACAAATATATTCCCATTCGAGTAACTATAAACCTTAAATTGACAGTGGTAATTTCCACTGCAACCATGGCCATAAAGGAATTTTAGTTCACTTTTGAGTATTGTTTGAGATTACTTGTGAGATGAAAAAGGGACCTGTAAAGGATCTCATATGTAATTAGTTCTTTCATACTTTCTTTTTCCTGGTTCAAAACCTTTGGATAATTGCTAATTTTATTCATTGAATAACTCAAAATAAAATAAGAATCAAATATCAAAAAGTCTCTCAAACATTTTTTAATATACATTTAGTCCAAGCATTTTATTTTGTATCAAAAAGTCTCTTATTCTCTTATCTTTAAAGGTCCGCATCAACTTTGATGCAAAATAAAAAAGTTTGAATTAAACATAAATTAAAAAAAGTTTAAAGAACTATTTGATATATCCTCGTAAAATAAATCAATTGTTTTCACCGGACGCTCTGAGCTAAACTAGTAAACTTACATGGTAGAAAACGGTAAAGTTATCCCATAATTTATAGAGGATGCTCCATCTATATTGGTTCTAGCTCCAGATGTTAAGTTTATACTTGTTGACATATTCCCATGCAAAGCAGCTACCCTTAATGCATTTACTTGGTCTTACGTACAGCTAGTGGGTCTCCTACATAGTTGAACATCTCCTAGTTTTTCTCTAGTTTAGATTAACTTACTATAACAAACATTACCATTTGATAATATAAATAAACAACCTCCTCTCGGTTTGGTATCCAAGAAATACCACTGAGACTCTAATTTTTTGTTTCTCTTCATGGTATAAGAGCGATAAACCTCTCACAAATTATCCCGATCCCATTATTTCGCTTCATCGGCGGTGGTAGGCACCATTTATTGCTAACGTCTGTCGGGTACAAAAATTTCGCATCTTGATCCTTTCTCGTTTGCTCAAGTCAATAAGATTTTGCAACAAATCAAGCTCTCTTGGAATCCAATGCTTTATTGTGTCCCCATGCAAACTTGCCCTTATGTTAAAGCTCATCCCTTGACTTGCACGAACTGATTTTTTTTCATTTGAAAGAGATCATTTGGATCAGTTTTTAATCACACAAATATTCCAACTATTTTGCTCTCAAAGGTAACGTTTTTTTCACAAGTTTAAACTTCAGCAGATGGAAGGTCCCAAATACTTTACTGATTTTAGGCCAAATACTTTTGATTTCGTACGCACAGCTTTCTACCATCATCAAGCAATAAATATTTAGTGCCTCTTGCTTCCAAGTTTTCACAGCTACAACACCTCGGAGTTCCACTATGCTCATGTGAGGGGCAACCTTTTTTGTAAATAGGAAAGGTGTGTCCTCTACTCTAGAAGACCAGTTGCATTTGTTGGGATAAAAATATTACAAAGATCACATTTTGGTGATGGCACCGAAACCAATTAGGGTGTCACACACCTCACATACAATTTAAAAATCGTCCATGACCAATTTCATCATTGCAAGTCGTTTGTGCTTGTATTCATACGGGTAGCTTGGAAAATACTCACATGATCCAATAATTCAATGGCCACTGAATCCATCGTGATGAAGCCAAGAATCAAAGAGACTCTGAATCATTGCGATCATGCTCATTTTGGCCCAAGAGGCCATTACAAGTTTCGGTCGAACTAAAACCACAAAATCAAGAATCGAGATTTTGATTAAGCTCATTGTGGTCCAAGAGACCTTGTCATGGTATTTATCTAGCCAAAGCATTTTTTCTAAATATAAATATCACGTCGCAGCTAAAATCACATCGGTTATGATTATTCACAGGGATCTTGATAATTGAATTACATTATTGTTTTTTTCGAAAAAAAAGGTGCAACTGGTGATCTTCTCACTTCGCTCGACAATTGGAAGATGTTATTACTAAACTCTCCTCACCACAATTCTCCCTTTTTCATGCCAAGCTTGGAGTTTGGTCTTCTACCACCCTCAATCTTGAAGAGGAGTGTTCAGGATATACTTGTTCAACTATTCCCATGCAAAGTAGTTACCTTTCATGCATTTACTTGGTCTTTCGTACAACTAGTGGGTCTCCTGCATAGTTGAAATCTCTTAGTTTTTCTCTAGTTTAGCTTAACTTTCTGTACACATAAATAAACAACTTCCTCTAAGTTTGGTATCCAAGAAATACCAGTGAAACTCATTTTTTTTTATTTCTCTTCACCAGACCTATTATCTTTTTTTGATAAATAAATCATTGTATAAAACACCAACGCTAAGGGAAAGAACCCGTATACAGAAAATATACAAAAAAACGTACAAAGAAAAAAAAACAGGCTCACCCCAACCACACAAACTCGCGAATTACAAAGCTGAGTGTAACTCCTCCACAAAGTTCATAAAGTATTGTGTCGTAACAGTGATCCTCTCCTTGGACCATCTAAGTAGGGTGCTCAAAAAAATATAACGAAGTCTCGAAGGAGGCGTCTCAATGCCATCAAAACATCTAGAATTCCTTTCCAGCCAAATCGTCCAAAAGATACAGTGTCGAACCAAACTCCATATCCGTTTGTCACCTAACCAACTACACGGAGGCTTACACATATCTAACAGCGCCCTCACAGACAACGGCATGACCCAAACTGTCCTTGTCAAATCAAGATAGGTGTCCCATAAACCTCTCGTCACCCTGCAGTGTACAATCAAGTGATTGGTCTTCTCCTCTTCCTCATAGCATAACCAACATCGATTAGCCAGACGAAATCTTCTCTTCTCCAAACCCTCCAGTGATAATATGGACTGTCTTGCTGCCGTCCAAATGAAGAACTTGACCTTCGGCGGCGCTTTAACTTTCCAAATCTACTTCCAGGGGAAACGAGCCGTAGTCATCCCACTATCGGTAAAAAATCCAAAGAAGTTGTGAATCGAAAAGACACCAGTCGCTCCCCCCTTCCACTTCAATCCATCCTCTCTAAGCGTCGAACTGGGAGACGCTTTCAACCACTCCACGAACAATTCAGCTTCCCGAATATCCCACTCCCAGATCCTCCTCCTAAACCGAGGCCTCCACGATACTACATTTCCACTAACAGTCACATGATCAGCCAACAAACCATCAGGGTTTTGTCCTAAGTTGAACATCCTAAGAAAAAGATCCTCGATAGACCCATTCCCGCCCCATTTGTCTTTCCAGAACCTAATCTTATCCTCTTTCCCCAAGATAAACTCTGTGTGACTAGAGTAAACCTCCCACTCTCTCGCAATATGTTTCCACATACCCACTCCATGAGCTAAAGAATCCACACCCGACCTCCACCCCAACTGCACAGATCCCCATTTAGCTGCAGCAACTCGTCTCCATAATCTGTTTCTCTCTAACAGAAATCTCCATAGCCACTTCCCTAGCAGAGCTCTATTAAATTTACCCAAGTTTTTCACTCCCCCCCCCCCCCCCCTCCTTGATGGGCTTGCAGACTTCCTCCCATCCAATAAGACTGTGTTTAAATCTATCTTCAGTGCCTCTCCACAAAAAAATTCTCATGAGCTTTTCAATTTTACCGTGCACCGCAACAGGTAAAGGTAAGATAGACATGAAATAGGTTGGAAAAAAAGACAAGTAACTCTTTATGAGATTCAATCTCCCCCATTTAGAAAGATACACATTCTTCCACCCTGCCAATCTCTTCCTCATCCTCTCCAACACCAGGTCCCAAATCGCCCTGGACTTATACTTGGCTCCAAACGACAACCCCAAATAAGTATTAGGGAATGACCCAATCCTACCACCAATAATCCTGCTAATCCCTCCACCTCCCCTTCCCCCTATCGGTATTAACTCACACTTCCCCCCGTTTATTCGAAGCCCCGAAACCGCCTCAAAGCAAATCAGCAGGAGTTTAAGGGCACGAATTTGCCTTCTATCCGCATCACAAAAGATGATCACATCATCTGCAAATAATAGATGTGACACAAAAATCATCTCACGGCTAGAAGTCCCAAAGTGGAAACCCCTAATCCACCCTGACTCGACCACCCGACTCGTCATCTGACTAAAAGCCTCCATAACCAAAATGAACAAAAATGGAGACAATGGGTTGCCCTGCCTCAAGCCAAGGGAACTCGGAAAGAAACCTTCAGGAACCCCATTAATCAATATCGAGAACCTAGCCATAGAAACACACCTCTTCATCCACCGACACCGCCGATCACCAAAGCCCATCCTCTTCAATAAATAGAGGAGAAACTCCCGATTAACATGACCATACGGCTTCTCGATGTCCAAATTACTTGTAATGCCAGGAATCCCACTTTTACTCCTAGACTCCACACATTCATTGGCCACCAAAACCGCATAAAAAATCTGCCTACCACCAACAAAGTCATTTTGAGACTCCGAGATCAGAGGGTCAATGACTTTCCTGATTCCACAAGATAACACTTTGGCAAGAAGCTTTTACACACTCCTAATGAAACTGATCTGTCTGAAGCCTCTAAAATCAATCGAACCCCCTTTCTTAGAAATCATAGTGATTAAAGTAGCATTAAACCTGGGCACAAAGTAACCTCTATTGTGGAATTCCTAAAAAAAAAAGCCATCGCATCGCTCCTGACCACTTACTAATTCTGCTGAAAAAAAGCCATCGAAAACCATCCGGACCCGGGGCCTTATCCCCATTCATAGACTTAAGGACCTGAACAACTTCTTCCTCAGAGAAAATTCCTTCGATACTATCCACCTCGCTCACCGAAATACACTCGAACTCGGCCCCATTAAGCGAGGGACGCCACATTTCTGCTTATCAGAAAAGTTCCTTATAATACCGCGCAATGGATCCCCTAACCTCACTGGTTTCCTCAAACACCTCTCCCCCCACTTCGATTTTACGGATATGGTTCCAACGCCGATGGGAATTAGATACTCTGTGGAAAAAAAATGTATTCGAGTCTCCTTCCCTCAACCACATCGTCCTAGATTTTTGTCTCCAACTTATTTCTTCCTGAATTAACCTCTTCCCTAGATCTCCCTTTTTAACCTCTCTAACTCTCCTCTCTTCCTCCGAGATCCCGACTCTCCCTTATTTCTCGTCAAAACTCCTGACCTCCTCCATGAGTCTTGCCATGACCCATTTTACCTGACCAAAAACCTCTCTATTCCACACCCTTAGGTCTTCTCTAAGCAAACCCAATTTCACGGCCAGTTTAAAACTGGAATTCTCCTCCACCTCATGACCTAACCACCAGGCTCTGACTCTATCCTCAAAATTCGGCTCCTTAAGCCACATATTCTCAAATATAAAAGGACTCCTCCCTTCCCTCTACCCCCACACTCTAGCAGGATAAAACAATGATCAGAAGTAACCCTAGGCAAGTAAGATTGAATCACCCCTGGAAAATGCTCCTCCCACCTATGGGAAATCATAAAACGGTCCAGACGAGACATAGACGGAACACCCCTAAGGCTTGACTAAGTATAAAAAACCCCTTCCAGGAGCAAATCCATAAGCTCCATCTCATTAATAAACTCAGAGAATTCTCTCCTATACCTATCAATTCTGTCACCATTGCTTGTATCACCTCCAAAACAAACCTCATTAAAATCTCCTCCCAAACATAAAGGGATGTCCCATAGCCTACCCACTCCCGCTATTTCCTCCCATAACTCCCATCTATCCCTGACCTCCACGAGGCCATAGATACCTGAGAAACACCAAGTGAAATTGTCTTTCTTATTTTTAAACATGCATGACAAGGACAACCTACCCTCCAATCTTTCCATTAAATTAACCAACGCTGAATTCCACAAGATGACCACCCCACCTGACGCCCCCATCGCATCCATGCACACCTATTTAATACCACGCCCTCCCCATAAAGATCTAATAGTACACTCATCCATAATGGACATCTTTGTCTCCAGTAAACACAAGATGTCGGGTTTTCATTTATCAACAACCCCTCCGACAATACCCCTTTTGTTGAAATCGTTCAAACCTCTCACGTTCCACGAGATACTCCGTAGTTTCATAAATACAACAAGCGATTAAACCTCCCCACCCTCTTCATCTATGACCCCCAACCCTCCCTCTCCAACCATATTAATATTCTCAAATAAGTCCCAAGCCTTGCTCTCACGCCCCCCAAAAATAACTCCCCAGTCCTTACTAAAAGAGCCTAACAAATTCTCCTTCCATCTAACTGGGTCTTCATCCCACCCTTCTTCCTCTCTAGCATCGGGGATTCATTCTTACACAAGAAACTCTAGATCCACCCATAACCTAGAATCTTTTAATTCATGCAAAAGTGCATCTCGACACCCGGTACCACTCCCCTTATTAAAAATTCCTTTTTACTTATACTACCCCCCGAAGGCATCTCACTAGCCACCACTACCGCTCTACAATTATTATTAACTTTAGAATCCACAACCCTACCTCTCTCCACATTTTTACCCCCACTAATCTTTCCCACCGAAACACATTTGTTATAATATTTACCCGCATTCCTGAAAGCTTTGATATTTTTTAAACCTAACAATGAAGTGCCGAGATAAATATCTTTCTTCCCCTTCAATTTATCAATGACCTCCTCATCCCCCACCTTTTTTATGCCCTTGTAGAAATCCTACCCTTGGACAAATTTACTGACACTAGACTACCATTTTTCCTTGCCCCCATGCCACTAACCTCAGAGAAATCAACACACCTTCCTCGTGTACCAAGAAGCTTCCTCCGTCAACCCCTTATCCCACTTATCAAGAATGAGAAGCCCACCCTCTTTACAAACCTTCTTACTACCTACTGCTGTGCACTTCTCAAAAACTTCTTCCCTATAGACATGTTTCCCACCAGTCGAAACCGAGGACTCACTATTCTGATAGCTAACATTAATTAAAGGAGTTGCTCCATCTAAATCAGCATGCCCATCTGTTGCATATTTTGGTACCATAGTAGAAACTTTAGCAAAAGTTGGACACTTAGAGCAACCCTTATGGGTATGCTAAATGTGTATATATGAGGTTTTGGTGTTTGCTGTGGGTAGTGTATATTATCATATATAGCATTTCGTACCGCAAAAAATAACAAATTTAGAAATACATTAGTAGCCGACAACTTATTTTTTTCTGGGCCCCACCTTAAGCGGAACATCATGTTCCGCCCAAGCCACTCAAATATAAGGCCTTCAACGGCATAAGATGTTACGCCTAGGAATTAAAATAATTTTGTTTAATTAGATTTCTAACCCCAACGACTTTATTTTGGCAACGACTATTTTTTTTATGGAAAAAAAAACTCTAAAAAAATTTATTTATGAACGAATATATATTATTTATTTATGAAAAACATCTAAAAAAATTTATATTCGTTTATATAATCATCGGGTGTTTATTTAATTACCATAAGTTTTATGTTGTGGTTGAAAATGTAATATATCATAAGCCTTAAGCGGAACATGATGTTCCGCTTAAGGAATAGTGCCAAAACTCTTAAGCGGAACATGATGTTCCGCGGTAGGAACAGTGATTTTGTACGACGTAGCATTTTTCCTACTTTTTAACGGGTATATTTGCGCTAGTCATGTGTATTTTTAGACTACCCATAAGGGTTGCTCTTACTGACCACACACGTCACTTTATCTATAAGACCCATGTCCTTGTCAATTAACTCAACAGAAAAGTCACCTCCCTTCTTTCCTGAACGATCAACACGTCCCGCTATTGACACCAACTCTGTCGGCGCATCAAATGCCTCAACCATGTTAACACAACTCTTTTTTCGTCTGTCCCAATCCATCACAACCACTTCCGCCGTTAATGGCGGGCTCACAACCTTAACACCAAGTGAATATTGTTGTTCAATACCCACTTTTGCAACATTAGTGATAAACTCTGAACAACCACCATCTACCTCACCCAAGGTGGTTGGAAACACATGGTTTACCCTTGGACAGACCTTCGAGTCCATCACCGTGCGAACCAACGCTGGAGAGGCATCCCTGTATGTAGAGCATTTGGGGACATTTACTACAAAATCCCTTTAAGGGATCCCACTATTTCTTCCCACTCCCTTGATCGGACGTGCTTCATCTCCAAAGTAGAAACAAGATTGAAGCTCATCCTACACATTTAAAACAAATGCCCAATATCCCACACCTATAGTGATGTTCAAAGGGATATGAACCTTCCCTTGCACCAATATTCGCACCCATTGAATATCCTTCCCTACCAATGAGGCATGATCAACTCTGATGAACCCCCCACAAAATTCGCTAATGGCTCGATACACTTATTCCCCCCTCGGGTGAAGGGTCAAACCCATCACAAGAATTAAACGATTACCAAACATACGAGAGTCAGCATCAAAATCCATCAAAGGGTGCCGTCTCTGTAAAAACACCAGTGCCTCCTCAAACTTCCATAACTTCTCATTTAACACCCTAACAACCTCATCTTTGGACGCAAAAACAAATATAAATTAAGAGGACTGAAACCGATTAACTTCAAAAGTGCCAACTGGTTTCCATCTTTTTCCAGCCTACAAAATGACTATCTCAGGTGGTGAAGAATTCAGTTCACCAAACCTCCCGACAAGATCTCTTTTGAAGAAATCCACTATGGAGAAACACGAATCATCTCCGACGATGAGATCAGTCTCACATGTGGAATTTTTGGAGATGTTTATATCAGATAAAGGCCATGACTCCACCGTTACTGCCTGCAAATAAGTCCTCCCATCCAACCTCTTATCCTTGATTACCCCTCTAGCAGAAGCAAGTTCCATGCTTCTGAACTCCTCTCCCACAGAACCCCATCTCCTACCCAGGGAGGACTCGAGAATCTGAACATGGACTCTAGATAAATCTCCCATGATAAGAATGTTGAAAAAGGGACTCTTCCCCTTCCAGGAAGTGTGAGCACATATCTTCCTCCCTATGCAATATCTCATCTTAAAGAACTTGCCTCCATGGTTGGACGCCAACCATAGACAAGAACTCAACCATCGAACCTCACCCTTGGCCAGGATGGCCTCCTTAATAGCTCCCTTACCTATGAAGCTGAGCCTAAATTTGTGTTTGTTATCGTCCCTCAAAATACCCAGAGTAAATGAGCACCCTCGGGCATGGAACTCCTTCTCCTCTCCTCTCTCTCTCTCATGACTTTCGCAAACCAACCCAAACCTATTATTATTTTGGGAAATCCATGACATTTGGATTGGAGTGCATTAATTTTCATATTTCAACACCCTTATTATGTGAACATATGAATGAGTGATGATTTTTCAAAGTTATCTAACATTATAATTTTTATTTTACTAATTGGTCTTGATTTGAACTTAGTCAGTAGTGAAAATTTATTAACAAAGTTCGTAGTACAATATAAATGTAGAATTTGAAGATTAAAAAGAAGGAATAACAACACTAATATTTCATTAAGTGCAAAAGATGATACTTATACATGAGTCGTAGCTCATCTTCTTATACATAGAAAATCATATGAATAAGTGCTCTAACTGTCCTAAGAAAGCTGCTGTAAATAAGGAATCCCTTGAGACTAGGAGATATAGTTATAAAGTTTGAACAATTCTTCTATATTCAGAAAACACGTGCTGATTGTGATATTTGAAATGGCTTCAAACTTGTAGCAGATACGTGGGATCATTTGGAGCCTAAGTTACTTCCTCAATACTCCCCCGCAAGTGAAGGTGGGGTCCATGGCACAAACTGAACTTGGACAGAAGATACTGAAATTGTTGAGTTGATAAAGATTTGGTTATGAGTGTGATCAAACCGGTTAAGAAGATCTCCATTATCATTAAAAGCCTTATGTTAAAACAAAACCCATTGATTTCCATCTTGGTAGGCGCAAAGGCGCGATACTCAGCTTCATAAAAAAAATAACGACTCTATGAGCTTGATCAAAATTTATTCAGAGGCTTAATTATTGATTTTGGTTGGACCGACACATGTATTGGGCCTCTTGGAACAAATTGAGCTTGATCGCAATGGATTCAGAGGCTCTTAGTTCTTAGGCTTGATCATGATGGATTCAAAGGTTGTTTTCTTATTAGGCTTGATCACATTATATTCAGGATCCCATTGAGTTTTTGGATATTTTTTTGGAGATCATATCGTCTTGTCTCAAGACTGAATAGATGAATGATAGATCTTCGGGTGCTACCTTCGTCACTTCCATTTCTAATTCATCTAATGATCACAAAGATAAGTTAATATGGGCTGGATTTGACAAATTAGTCTCCGACTAATTTTAAACATGTCCTGTTAATTAATGGTAATGAAGGATTCGTATCGTTGCACCATTCACTATTAGTTGTTATTGGCATCAAACTGCGTCAAAGAATGAAATATCTAAACAATATTCAATTAATGGAACTAAAACCATTAATTAAATAATGGTTGATCCATGTGCCAATATTGATGATAAGAGTTGACCATTAATGGAAAAGACAAAGAACCAAATGGGATATATTCCCAGGTGCTTACCTTCAATGAGAAAATAAAGCCAAATACTTAGCCACGTCTTATATCCAAATATTAATGTCACTGATCACCAATATTATATATGGAACCCACAAGTGAAGATCCAGTGTGAAAGAAATCTTTATGAAACCCTATAGAATACGCTTAGATACATAAACCAACATTTTGATCATATTTAACCAAGATCATCGAATCAAATATGATCAAAGATAATGTTTGCATTTTTTGGAAAATTTAATACTCCGTATTTTTATAACTTTTAATTTTGGGGATTTTTTAAATTTAATTAGAGATATTAATTTAATATTAATCCAAAAAATAATTTAAATACTTACTAGCATGATGAGAGTTAGTAATTATTAGAACTGTGTTGTAAATTACTTTACGAGTAAAGTAAGTGGTGTAATTGTATTTAGTAAAATTATCACGAGAATCTAATTTGATAATTTTGGAAATTTACTGGGACACGCTTGTGTCGTGTCAGGATTAAATTCGAACTATTAAAAGTGAATAAATTTTAAGTCACCCGTATGGTCATTTGTAGTGCGCTAATGTGTCCGAAAGCGTCGAGATAGTCAAAATAATATACCCGGGGGTTTAGTTTGTGTCTCGGGGCGTTTCTAGGCCTAATTAATAGCCCGGGAGGGTGTTTGAGACATTTTACATCTTTGGGCATGAAAACCCACTTAATTTCTAAGAGTATATCAGATAATAGGAGTTGTCTTCTACGGTTAGAACAACCAAAAACATAAGACTGTGTAAGGGAAGAGGAGAAGGATTCCAAGGAGTTCAAGGCCAAGAACTCCACCGTTTGCATCACCGTCGCCGCCAAACTTTAGATTGCGCAACGAGGATCGCAACCACACCAATCTTATCCACTAATCTGAACCAAGAATTACCAGGAAAGTATCTATCTTTCGCTAATCCAATTAATGCTTCAATGATGTTAGTCTAAGGATTGTTAGGACTAGTTTTTATGAAAGAAATCCTGTATGGGAGACTCTAATTTGCATATTGTAGAGGTAAATGACATATTCTGTGAATCGAATTCACATGTAGAGGGTGAACCACGAATTTGCATTAAGTTAGGAGTATAAAATCTGGGAAAAGAATGGGAAGAAAGTAAACAAAGAAAATATTAGGGTTCTTGTAATTTTTTTGGATTTCAACCCTTTTAATTCGTTATAGTTGATGAAAACTCGCATGTCTTATGTAGAATATTCATTATTTGGGGGTATAACACTTGTGGCATAATTGGTTGGAAGTTTGAAAATCAAAAATGTTGATTCGAATGATTTTTCTATAACATCCCCGTAACTGAAAATTCTGCAGATTCGTCATACCTGCTTGATCGATCGGTCGACCCAGGAGTATCGATCGATCGACGCATCGATCGATCGAGCACCTGCCATCGATCAATCGACCCCTCCTGGAAAACTCAAATTTTCCTTTTTAAATAGGTGATTCCAACTTAAATGAATAGAAATTCTTGGACATTATTATTAGAATATTTTGGGAGGTAAAGAAGACCAGTAGAACTTTATAAAAATGGAGCCCTTAATGTAAGACAAGATTAATACTTAACATAGGTGTTTTGAACTTAAGGAACAATGGGAACGTGTGTTTAAAGGGTGAGACTCATAAGGAAGTTACGTTGTAAAATAAATGAGTACCTACTAAAATTACACTTGGGGAGATAGGAATTCACGAGTGTTATGTAGTAAGTTGGAATAATCCCATAAATAAGAATAAAAGAGACAACCTGTTATACGAGATAATCTATTAATGTGAAATGAGAATAAATATCATAAGTATCGGTCGTGGGTGTGCCTAAATTAGAATTGGGAATAGTAGTATACATATATGACTGTGATTGTCCATATACTATATACGTGTAAAAATCATGCCCGCACTACTTGCTATCACTGAGGTTACCGTGCTGGGACAATCTTATCTCGATAGGACCTTTAAGGGGGATATTGACTTGTACCCTAGAACATAGGAATCCTTGGTACAGGCTATCGTATCGATAGTCAGACGGTCCTAAGAGACGTGAGGGTATGCACTGACCTCTTAGTGAATTGGAACTATGCTTCGCCTCAATTTGTACGTGTTTTGTGTTAATACAGTTCGAGAGTGATTTCGAACTAGTATTTCCCTTAGTACGAGTGATATGGGGACTTGATAGGTGAGTATCCCAGCACCATAAATTTTATGTGGGGTGCCGATAGTATATATATACATATATTAAATGAGTGATTAATGTATATATATATATATATATATATATATATATGAACTTGAAATTTGAATACTATCTTCTGTGACTAAAGGTAGGCAAGCAATGAATAATTATTTCAACTTCGATGTAAGTGTTTGAAAAGTTTGAGGCAATACTGAGAAACTTTATAATTAATTGAGGCTTATGTGAGAACTTTGCTTTTAAATAAAATTAACTTTCTTAACACTAGAAATTGTCAGCATGAAATCTTGTGAGTAACTTAAGATAAGCTAAACTGTTGGGAGTAGTAGTGCGGTAGGTGTGCACATTAGAAGAGAGGTGGGAATTTCTCAAGAGAGTGTCGCACTAATATGATTGGTGCATTAGCCGGTAACCATTTTAAATACTTAGTAAACTAATTTTAAACTGTTTTACAATCAGGCTCTGACCTGTTTCATATTTTCTTTTCTCTCTTGTATATATATGTACATATTACAGGTGCCCAGCCACAGGGGCGTCTTGCATACGATCCTTTGGAAGGAGCATGTTGCAGCTTAGGTGGGAGTTACAGGCCTCTTGCTTAGACGACCTCATTATTGATTCCACTTCTAGTTTTATTTTATCCAGGTTGGCATGTGTCGCCCTTTTTTCATTATTCAGTTGGTTTTATCAGAGATAGTGATTGTTTATTTTCAGTGTTTATACTTTGGGATTATTACTGTCAGGATATTTTCCTTCGAAGTTTTAAAGTTGGAAGTATTTAGTTGATTGCTTATATTACTTGGACTATTTTTCCAGTCTAGTTGTTGTGGGATTTTTAAACTATGGATTATGAAAGGTTTAAATATTGGTTTTAAATAAATTTTGGAAATTGATGTCTTAAAATAGTTTTGTCACTTAGCTTAATTATTTAGGGTGTTTAATTGGAATTTTTTTTTTGCGACAGTAATGCTAAGAATGAACCAACCGTTAACCTTGGTTATAATTTAATAAAGGATTGATCATCCGATATTTAATTAGGCGGGGTGTCACAGGTGGTATCAGAGCATCAAGTTCTAGTGTCCTTTAGGATCTGTACGACTTATTTCACTTTCAGCTAGCGTTCCTGCTATAGAGCCTTATTTTTAGGATTGTTGTATTCTTGCTTTTACGATTATGTCTTCGGCTATTTGAGATTTGATAATAGCTGTAGACTAATAAAATTTCTTATCATTTCAGATGCCTCCAAGACACGCACCCAAGGATAGGCATGCACAGGCTGAGCATCCAGCATCTCTGGCTCAGGGAACGATGAACGCCACAGAGGTAGCCACTATCGTTGCTCAGGCGGTTAATGCCGCGTTGACAGTAGTGCAACAGGCTCCACCCCAGGTTCAGGCAGTGGCGCCAGTATTGGCACAGCTTCCTTCTGCATGGGAGCGAGTTAGGGATGCCTTCCAGAAGGCGTATCCCCAGGAGTTTGCGGGGTAGTTCGGATATCATTATAGCTAGCAAATGGAATAAAGATATCCAGAGGCATTTGCGAATGTACGAGTGCACGAACGTGCAAAAACAGCTATTGGCTTCCTTCAAGCTAGTGGGAGACGCTTTGCATTGGTGGGAATCCACCACCACCTTGGAGGAGAGGGATATTATCACTATTTAGTCATTTTGGGCGCGGTTTGACAGTAAATACTTCCCATCCGCCATGCAGACTAAGATGAGGTGGAATTTACTGAATTTGAAACAGGAGAATTTGACTGTTGCTGAGTACGAAGAGGAGTTCACAAGACTTCTCACTATAGTGCCAGATGAGGCACCCACTGAGGGCAAGAAGATACTGTTGTTTATGAACGGGTTGGCTTGGAGGATTCGTCAACACCTCATAGGCAATCTGTCACTGAGTACCTACACAGATGTAATCAATGATGCTTTATTACACTGCTAGGATCATCGCTTCCATTTGCAGGGAAGCAAACGAGCAGGAGAGTCCAGCCAGCAGGGCATGATAGGGGGTAATGGTTCTAGTGGAGCACCGACATCCCAGGGGCAGACTCGTCATCATGAGTAGAGTTCCCATCAGGGGGACCCTGCCAAGCGGTTCTGATCAGGTGACTCCAGGCAGGGAGTTGGGGGATTTAGGCAGGACCAACAGGGCTAATATCATCAGCTGTAGGGTCAGCAACAGGGCCATCAGGGTGAACAACACTTTCAGTAGGGCCAGCAGGGCCAATAGCGGGGTGGTAATGGCCAGCAGGGCCATAATTAGCGGGATAAAGGGGAGGAAATTTCAGGGGCCGATCCTTCGGGTGTGGTAAAAATGGCCACAGGCACCATGATTATCCAGAGGGAGATATGGCCCCACAATAGCAGGGTTCCCGTAATGAGCCACAGAGGCCACTTTTTCTAGCTTCCCTCCCAGCACCAGCCCTACCATCTATTCCAGCAGCTCCAATGCAGCAGGGGCAGTTACAGTACGGACGTGTCTATAACGTCCACCAGGCAGTAGCTTCACAGGCGCCACCCGTGATTGGGGGTACGCTTCCTATCCGTGGTACTATGGGTCGGGTTTTATTTGATACTGGGGTGACACACTGTTTTATAGCTACTCACTTTGCAAAGGCTATAGGGTTATTAGCCACATCAGAGAGCACTGCGACATGCATAGACTCAACACTGGGAAATGGATCGTTAATTTTCTTTATCGGGGTGTGGGAGTAGATATTGGTAGCTTAATCTTACCACAAACTTGTTAGTCTTCGATATGCATGAGCACGACGTTATCATTGGCATGGATTGGCTCGCAGCATACAGAGCCATGATAGATTATTTCGGTGGGACTATTGTCTTTGCCATTCCGTGGCAGGAGATGTTTATAGTGGCGATGCCTCGCCCAAAGGGAGGCTCTACCGCTCATTTGTATTACATAGAGGAGGATACCTCTAAGGACGTAGTGATTCCCTTAGACTTGATTCCAGTTGTTCGTGAGCATTCTGATGTATTTCAGGAGATACCAGGCCTACCCCCACTCGAGAGATAGATTTTGTCATAGATTTATTACCGAATACTTGATCGATGGCACGCGATCTATACCGTATGGCTCCGAAGGAAATACGAGAGTTACAAGATCAGATAGAGAAACTGTTAGGTCAGGGCTTCATTCGTAGGAGTACCTCACCGTGGGGCGCTCCAGTTTTGTTTGTAAAGAAGAGAGATGGCTCACTTAGACTATGTGTAGACTACTGGGAGCTGAACAAGGTCAAGATACGGAACAAATATCCATTGCCTCGAATCGATGATCTGTTCGACCAGCTGAGGGGAGCAACTTTCTTTTCGAATATAGATTTGAGGTCAGCATACCATCAGTTACGGATTAGGGAGCAGGATGATTTGAAGACTGCTTTCTTGACAAGATATGGGTCCTATAAGTTCAGAGTGATGCCATTTGGACTCATAAATGCTCCAGTCGTGTTCATAGACTTGATGAACCGAGTGTTCAGAGAGTTCTTAGATCACTTTGTCATCGTCTTCACAGATGACATCTTAATATATTCACACACAGAGGAAGAGCATGCTGAGCACTTGAGGCAGGTTCTTTAGACTCTACGAGAGCATCAGCTGTATGCTAAGTACGAGAAGTGCGGATTTTGGTTACGGGAAGTGCAATTCTTGGGACATGTTTTTTCGAAACTGGGGATAGCGGTTGACCTGAGTAAAGTGTTAGCAGTGAGGGAGTGGGGACATCCTACGACACTGACAGAAGTGCATAGTTTCTTGGGGTTAGCCAGGTACTACAGGAGATTCATCCGAGGTTTCTCCAAGATAGCGAGTCCATTGACGAACCTGACTCTCAAAGGGGTACCATATGTTTGGGATGATACTTGTCAATTGGCTTTCGATGAGCTGAAAGACAAGCTGACTTCGGCACCAGTCCTTGCTTTACCCAAGTCGGGCATGGAGTATCTGGTTTACACTGACACCTCCTTACGGGGACTCGGGGGAGTACTTCAGTAGGAAGAGAAGGCTATAGATTTTTCCTCCCGCAAGCTTAAGCCGCACGGGAGGAATTACCCCACTCATGACCTAGAGTTAGTAGCGGTCATCTTTTCTTTGAGGATATGGAGACACTATTTATTGAGGGGAAAATTCTATTTGTTCACAGACCATAAGTCACTGCAGTACATCTTCACTCAGTGATAGTTGCATATGCATCAACGCAAGTGGTTAGCGTTTGTGAAGGATTATCAGTTCGACATACAATACCATCCCGGGAAGGTCAACGTGATTGTTGATGCGTTGAGTCACAGATCGGTAGACGATGTAGCAGACGTCTGGAAAGCAAAGTGGAAAGAGTTGGGTCACCAGAATGCGGTAGCCCGTTCCTTCATATCTGTTATGACGGTGATACCCGAGATTGTTACGAGGGTAATACAGGCACAGACAACAGACTATTTTTGCTAGGAGCAAATTGTATAACTTTTAACCGAGGGTGCTGGGTCCTATTCAATTATTTTCGATGGAGGTTTAAGGTTTAATGGGAGATTGGTTGTCCCAGAAGGGGCAGACTTACATCATGCAGTGATGACCCACTCTCATGGGTCCCGATTTACAGTGTATCCCGAGGAAGATATGATGTACCAGGATATAAGACGGCAATAATGGTGGAGTGGGATGAAGAAGGAAATTGTTGAGTTTGTGTCCAAGTGTTCTACTTGCCAGATGGTAAAGGTGGACCACCAGAAATCGCCGATGTTGCTTCAGCCGTTGGAAATACCCATGTGGAAGTGGGAGAGTATTTCCATGGATTTTATTACTGGGTTGCCTACATCACAGCGGGGCTATGAATCCATATGGGTGATTGTGGACTATTTGACCAAGATGGCTCATTTTCTACTAGTACAGACAGACTATACCACGGGATAGTACGCTCAGTTGTTCATTGCTGAGATTGTTAGACTACATGGGGTGCCCCTAGATGTTGTGTCAGATAGAGACAAGATTTTCGTATCGCATTTCTGGGAGAGTTTTCAAGAGGCCATGAGTACAGTGTTGAGGTTGAGTTCAGATTACCACCCACAGACAGATGGACAAACAGAGCATACCAACTAGATGTTGGAAGATATGCTACACATGTGTGTCCTAGATTTTGGGGGAGGTTGGGAACCACATCTTCCACTAGTGGAGTTTGCTTATAATAACTCTTATCAATTCACGATTGGCATGGCTCCATTTGAGGCATTGTATGGTAGGCCTTGTCGTTCTCCAAATTGTTGGCTAGAGGTGGGGGATAATAAGTTGCTCAGACCAGAGGTGATTCAGGAAACCTCCGCTAGGATTGAGATTATCAGGAGTCGCATTCGGGTAACCAAGGACAGGGAGAAAAGCTACGCCGATGCAAAACGGTTCTTTCGAGAATTTAATGTGGGGGACCAAGTATTGCTACGTATATCACCTATGAAAGAAGTGATGAGGTTTGGGAATAAAGGGAAACTAGCACCGAGGTACGTGGGATCATTTCCCATTATCGAGAGGATTGGACCGGTAGCATACAGATTGGGACTGCCTGAGCATTTACACCGCATTCACGATGTATTCCACATCTCCTCGTTGAGATGATACCTTCAGGATGACATGTCCCACACCCACATCGCGATTGAGGAGATTTTCTTACAGCCTAATAGCTCTTACGAGGAGAGACCAGTGGCTATTCTAGATAATAGCGAAAGGAGATTGAGGTCGAAAGTAGTCCCACTTATACGGGTCCAGTGGGAGAATTATAATGTGGAGGAATCCACTTGGGAGCGTGAGTTAGACATGCGTGAGAAGTACCCAGAGTTATTCTTACCAGGTACACATTATTTTTTTTGAATTTCGGGACAAAATTCCGTTATTAGGGGGGAGTATGTAATACCCCGTATTTTTATGACTTTTAATTTTGGGGATTTATTAAATTTAATTAGAGATATTAATTTAATATTAATCCGAAAAATCATTTAAATACTTACTAGCGTGATGAGAGTTAGTAATTATTGAAATTGTGTTGTAAATTACTTTATGGGTAAAGTAAGAGGTGTAATTGTATTTACTAAAATTATCACGAGAATCTAATTTCATAATTTTAGAAATTTATCGGAATGCGCTTGTGTCGTGTCGGGATTAAATTCGAACTATTAAAAGTGAATAAATTATAAGTCACCCGTATGGTCATTTTGAGTGCGCCAATGGGCCCGAAAGGGTCGAGATAGTCAAAATAATGTACCCGGGGGTTTTGTTTGGATCTCGGGGAGTTTCTAGGTCTAATTAATATCCCCGGGAGGGTGTTTTAAACATTTTACATTTTTGGGCATGAAAACCCACGAGATTTCTAAGAGTATATCATAAAATAGGAGTTTTCTTCTAGGGTTAGAACAACCAAAAACATAAGACGACCATTGAAAGGGAAGAGGAGAAGCTTTCTAAGGAGTTCAAGGCCAAGAACTCCACCGTTTGCATCGCCGTCGCCGCCAAACTTTAGATCGCGCAACGAGGATCGCAACCACACAAATCTTGTTCACTAATCTGAACCAAGAATTTCATGGAAAGTATCTATCTTGCTCTAATTCAGTTAATGATTCAATGATGTTAGTCTAGGGATGATTAAGACTAGTTTTTATGAAAGAAAGCATGCATGGGAGACTTTAATTTGCATGTTGTAGAGGTAAATGACATATTCCGGGGATCGAATTCACATGTAGAGGTTGAACCACTAATTTGCATTAAGTTAGGAGTATAAAATTTGGGAAAGGAATGGGAAGAAAGTAAACAAAGAAAATATTAGGGTTCTTGTAATTTTTCTGGATTTCAACCCTTTTAATTCGTTATAATTGATGAAAACTCGCATGTCTTACGTAGAATATTTATTATTTGGGGGTATAACACTTGTGGCATAATTGGTTGGAAGTTTGGAAATCAAAAATGTTGATTCAAATGATTTTTGTATAACATTCCCGTAATGGGAAATTCTGCAGATTCGCCATACCTGCTTGATCGATCGGTCGAACTAGGTGTATCGATCGATCGAGCACCTGCCATCGATCGATCGACCCCTCCTCGAAAACTCAAATTTCCCTTTTTAAATAGGTGATTCCAACTTAAATTAATAGAAATTCTTGGACATTATTGTTAGAATACTTTGGGAGGCAAAGAAGACTAGTAGGACTTTATAAAAATGGAACCCTTAATGTAAGACGGGATTAATACTTAACAGAGGTGTTTTACACTTAAGGAACAATGGGAACGTGTGTTTAAAGGGAGAGACTCGTAAGGAAGTAACGTTGCAAAAATAAATGAGTAACTACTGAAATTACACTTGGGGAGATAGGAATTCATGAGTGTTATGTAGTAAGTTGGAATAATACCATAAATAAGAATAAAAGAGACAAACCATTATACGGGATAATCTAATAATGTGCAATGAGAATAAATATCTTAAGTATGGGTAGTGGGTGTACCTAAATTAGAATTGGTAATAGTAGTATACCTATATAGGTGTGATTGTGCATATACTATATACGTGTAAAAATCATGCCCGCGCTACTTGCAATCACTGAGGTTACCACGCTCAGACAGTCTTATCTCGATGGGACCTTTATGGGGGATAGTGTCGTGTACCCTAAAACATAGGAATCCTTGGTACAGGCTATCTAATCGATAGTCAGACGGTCCTAAGAGACGTGGGGGTATGTGTTGACCTCTTAGTGACTTGAAATTATTCTTTCCCTCAATTTATATGTGTTTTGTGTTAATACAGTTCGAGAGTGATTCTGAACTAGTATTTCCCTTAGTACGAGTGATACGGGGACTTGATAGCAGAGTATGCCAGCACCATAAATTTTATGTGGGGTGCCGATAGTATATATATATTAAATGAGTGATTAATGTATATATATATATATATATATATATATATATGAACTTGAAATTTGAATACTATCTTCTGTGACTAAAGGTAGGCAAGCAATGAATAATTATTTCAACTTCGATATAAGTGTTTGAAAAGTTTGAGGCAATATTGAGAAACTTTATAATTAAAAGAGGCTTATGTGAGAACTTTTCTTTTAGATAAAATTAACTTTCTTAACACTAGAAATTGTCGGCATGAAATCTTATGAGTAACTTAAGATAAGCTAAACTGTTGGGAGTAGTAGTGCGGTAGGTGTGCACATTAGAAGAGAGGTTAGAATTTATTAAGAGAGTGTCGCACTAATATGATTGGTGCATTAGCCGGTAAGCATTTTAAATACTTGATAAACTAATTTTAAACTGTTTTATAATCGGGCTTTTACCCGTTTCGTATTTTCTTTTCTCTCTTGTATATATATGTATATATTACAGGTGCTCAGCCATAGGGGCGTCTTGCATAGGATCATTTGGAAGGAACATTCTGCAGCTAAGGTGGGAGTTGAAGGCCTCTTGCTTAGATGACCTAATTATTGATTCCACTTCTAGTTTTATTTTATCCAGTTGGGTATGTGTTGCCCTTTTTCCATTATTCGGTTGGTTTTATCAGATATTTTGATTGTTTATTTTCAGTATTTATACTTTGGGATTGTTACTGTCAGGATGTTTTCCTTCGAAGTTTTAAAGTTGGAATTATTTAGTTGATTGCTTATATAACTTGGATTATGTTTCCAGTCTAGTTGTTGTGGGATTTTCGAACTATGGATTATGAAAGGATTAATTATTGGTTTTAAATAAATTTTTGAAATTGATGTCTTCAAATGGTTTTGTCACTTAGATTAATTAATTAGGGTGTTTAATTGAAAAGGTTATTTTTGCGATAGTGATGCTAAGAATGAACCAATTGTTCACCTTGGTTATAATTTAATAAAGGACTGATCACCTGGTATTTAATTAAGCGGTGTCAAAGAAAATTATTAGAAGCAACCTTCGGTTGTGCAAGACACTAACGAAAATATATATTTTAGAATTGATTGTGGATTGTTTGCACTCGGTGGACGGTGAAAACGCCGTGTGATATCGATTCGATTCGCAAATTAATAAGATGGCACACTTATTTAATTAGAGTCTATTAAAACAGTCCCTACACATGCATCTAACCAAGATAAATCATTCAAGCCATGCATTATAAAATAAAGACGAGCAATTGAGGAAAAAACCCCTTCCGGGTAAAAACCTTTTATAACACTTTGAAAAGTTAACAAGACCTTTGACTTACATACAATCCTGATAATCGCCCACAAGACTATACTGCACGGTGCCTTCAGAAAACCTTCAAAGATACAAGAGACAGCGAAAGTACCCTCCAGGTGTCGGTTCGTCGTCTTTGGCTCGTCCACACGTAGAATGACTACGCTCGGTATCCACCGATCAAAGTATGGAGATACCTTCTCCACTGAGGCTAAACAAATACACAAGATGTGTTCTTGGGTTACCAAAAAGATTCACAAAGGTTTGGCAATTGTGTGAATCAAAACATGAGTCTTGGGACTAAAAAAATATGAAGACTAGAGGTATTTGGACTCTCAAAAACGTCTTCTAAAGTCTTGCAAAACAACTCCCCCGAAGTTGGTATTTATAGGAAAAAATATGAAGAGTCCCGCTTTGTTAAAACTCTTAAAAACTTATCAGCGTACAGGTACACCGAACCCCATCTGGGGTACACCGAACCGGTTTGGTTGTACCATTCTGGTATGGGGTTAAAAAATAGCATTCTTGAAGGAATTTTCTCCAACATCAAAAGGTCATAACTTCTTCATCGTAGCTCAGATTGAGGTGCCGTTTCTTCCAGTGTCTTCGTTGCGGCGAGATCTTCAACTTTCAAGTTGACCAGACCTCTGGACTATGGATGTGAAATTACGAAAATGCCCTTGAACTTTCCTATCGTGCCTTTTTTTCACTGTTTTGACTTCCCTTGCGTAACACTTGCATTAAGTCCCTAAAATCTTGGAACGTGAAGTCATTGAGGCAGATGTGGGACACATTAATGGATATGTTGAATGCTTGATTCACGGAATTCGGATAGAGGCCGTCATGTGAGATCGTGAGGTGACGTGCCAAATGTAGCGGCGTACGACATA
Source organism: Sambucus nigra (assembly GCA_949130495.1). Lineage (NCBI taxonomy): Eukaryota > Viridiplantae > Streptophyta > Magnoliopsida > Dipsacales > Adoxaceae > Sambucus > Sambucus nigra. The sequence goes on along the minus strand of OX422207.1, from coordinate 340,447,464 downwards.
CATAAATGTAACATGTTGGACATGAGAAAAATGTCCTTACAAATATCCCCCTATGTCTCTGCCGGTACATACATAAAAAATCCGAATTATCAAATATGAAATTGCCTATACAAATCTACCCTCCCATGAACCCAAAACTGGAAAAGGTACAAATGAATAGTCTTCATCGTTTGTTCTTCAAATGTTCAGGAATCTCAAATCTTTTCTCATCAGGGTGTGCAATTCAGAGATCATCATTGTAGTACCTACACACATGAGATAAAGAAAAAATACCAAGTGACGTATCGAGTTTGATATGAGATAAACATAGATACCAATAAATGATAAGCATACGTCAAATCTCAAAACTCCCTAAAATTCAAACTCCCTCAAAATAAGATAATTCGGTCTCCCCCTTTTTATGATGTCCCCAAATAGACAAATAAGAAGAATGAATCAAATAAGCAAAATCGGGGTGTCACGGTATTCAAAAAAATACACAAACTATTTTTGAATTTTTTTTCAAATTTTTTCATACAGAAATAAGATACCAATATGAACAAATATGAAACAAAAATCACACCATGGATTTAGACTCAAACAACCAAGTCATGGAAATGGAATGAATGGGTGTGAACACATTCGATAGGTAAATCAACTCAATCAATCATATGTGCACGATGCATACGTGTACTCCTAACGAATGAACATCAAAGGTATCCTTAAGTGTAAACGTTTGTTGAATTTAGATGACATCGTTTTATGCAAATCAACAAATCAAAGTCAAATGATTTTCACACCAATAACGTCCAAAACTATATAGCGCATTTTCAAAAATTTCAAGGACGTGCAAACCCGTTATAAATTCTCCAACCAAACTCCCTCATATATATATATTCTTTTAGAGGTAATCTAAATTCTCAAACATTGGAGAATTGGTGCAAAAACCTAAATGGCCCCTTTTTGGCATGAATATCTTTTTATTGCCTTTCAATTTTTTCGGGCTCTTTTAACCTCTTTGGACCTCGGATAATAAAATTCCTCAATTTTTTAGGTCCTTTTTAACGGTGGCTTTTGCGCAAAGGATAGATGATTACCTTTCGCAGCCCCTCCCCGTTATCAAACAAAACACACAAACTCACAAAACGGTTTTTATGTGCACAATTTCCTTATAAAAATTTATCGCGCTTGGTTCGTTTTAAGGACAGGATTGAAGTGAAAACACCCAACCAACATGTGATAAGACAAGCACAATAATCAAACAAATCCGTGCATGTGTGCAATAAAGGAAACATGAGTCAAACATGTAGGAAGTAACACTTAATTACATCTTAATGACTCCAAACATTATAAAGCACATGGATGAATTGACCTATTGTCTCAAAACACTATCAAATAGTCACATGAAAATGGAATGATGTTGTGACTTGGTCATCCAAAGTGTTCATCCATAACCGGTGCAAACAAAAAACAAAAAATCTTTTTGTATTTTTCAAAATTTTTCAAAAAATATATATACAAAAAGTACATGTCACAACGCTAGCAAAAATATATCAAAAAGCATAACTAGCTTATGACAAACATGCAAACACAATCATCTATATGATATGGCAAGAGAAGAATCATGTGCAAACAAACGGGAATCAACTTGTCTAAAATTTAGTGCTTCTAAAAGTGATTTTCTAACCCAAATATATTTGAATCGTGTGGGGGCTTTGAAAACCACGGGAACACTAGACATAAACTTCCTAGGATTTTTTTCAAGATCAAAACAAAAACGCCTAAGGTGACCTTTCCTACCACAATATGAACATGCGTAAACGGGTGGAATGACACCTAAAGTGTGATCTTTTCTAATATCCTTGGACTTAGTTGACCCTCTAAAGCAAATAATGGTTTTGGCTTTAGCACTAGAAGCATGAGAACAAGATGAGCCATTACCATCACTATCAAACCTACTTGAGTCTGTCAAATCATTTTTTAACTTCAAATTTTTTTACTCAAGCAAAGAATTAGACTCTTCCAAAGATAGGGATTTCTTTTTCAAATTATCAATTAAACTTAACAGTTTATCACGCTCCCTCTCAATTAAAACAAACTTATCCCTAAGAGTCTTTTCACGTGCCGTAAAATCATCGATTAATTTTTTATCCTTGACGGCACAAACGGGAACCCTAGAATTTTTTAAGTCCTCCAATTCCTTCTCTAAAACTAGGACTCTCTCATCACTCTTCTTTTTGGAAATTTTTAAAGATTCAAAATCAGTACACAAATTACCAAAGTGCTCACGACAAATATCACTTTGAGTTTGAAACTCTTGCAAATATTCAATCTTACTTTTAAAGAGAGAATTTTCTTTTCCCAAAACTTTAATTCTTTTGAAAAGTTTCAAATTCAAACTTTTTAATTTTTCAACACGGTCGTGAACTTTTTCAAAAATAGGCTCCTCGTTAAATGGGCGTTCCATTGAAAAATTACGATTTTTCACAAAACTGATTTTTCAAAAAAATCACTATCACACGATTTTGCGGAAAAAAGGAATACGCAATAAATTAGCGTAACCTGCTCTGATACCAATTTGAAAACGCCGTGTGATATCGATTCGATTCGCAAATTAATAAGATGGCACACTTATTTAATTAGAGTGTAAGGACAATTTGTCCATCTTTATGTATATGTTATGTCATACGCCGTTACAAGATTGTTGGTTGAAAAGATCACATCGTCATCAACAAAATCCGAAGATCAAAAGAAGAAAGAATTTGGGAATCAGACCTGGCCGGACCGATCCGGTCCAGAAAAAGAACCGATCCGGTTTACCGGACCGATCCGACCATCTACCGGACCGATCCGTTTTGTCAGACTCCAGTAGCCACCGGATCCATAGCGAACCGATGAAGGCAAAAGTCCCGGACCGATCCGATGCCAACCAGACCGATCCGGTTTCAGAAAAAGAACCGATCCGACTTACCCGGACCGATCCGCCTAATCGACCGGACCGATCCGGCGAGGATAATCACTGCCAGATCGTGCAGCCGATTTTGAAGGGTTTCGATCCCTTATTTAAACCACGATCAGCAGTTGGTTTTCTTAAGACTTATACACGATTTTCAGAGCATATCAACCCTAAAGTCTTCACCTATTGAGTCCTATGATTCTAGGTTTTTAGATTCACACATCTTCAGTATCTTTGTGAATCAAATTTGGTAACCCAAAGAACACCATTGATGTTGTTCAACCCTTTGTGAAGTGGACCGTTTCTTCCTCTTCATTGCAGCCCTACTGGACAGGGATAGTTCCAGCCGCAAGCCCTTCTGGAAAGGGATTTTTCTTCCAGCCGCGACTACAGAATCCGATACCCGAGGGTAATTCTTAGTCAACCTGTATTTCATTGTAATCCGATTGTAAACCGTATTTTACAAATTATAGTGATATACAAATGGTTTTGCCCCTGTGGGGGATTTTTCCTGAAACTTTGTGTGTTGAATAATTCTTGCATGATTTCATATTGTTTCAATCACACCTAGTTGCATGCTTAGGGTTAATTTGGGTTAAAAGGCATTTATTATATTGTTTCCTTATTTGAACGCAAGCGTCAACTCTTTCAAATTGGTATCAGAGCAGGTTACGCCATTCTATTGCGTATTCCTTACTTCCGCAAAATTTTTTCTAAAAGATATCAATTTCTGAAATAAATTGATTTTTGAAAAGAGCGTGTTCAAATGGAGAAGTCATATTATAAAATGCCTATTTTTGACGGGTCAAATTATGCTTATTGGAAAGACCGTATGAGGTCGGCTTTAAAAGCCATTGATGAACGTGTCTGGATTTTGGTTGAACGAGGGTGGACTCCTCCAACCGTGACTGTTGATAATGTGACCAACTTGAAACCTGACATCACTTGGACTAATGATGAATTTAAATGGTCGTCTTTTAACTCTAAGGGTCTAAGTGCTATTTCTGGGTCTGTCACTCCTGATGAGTTCAAACGCATTATGACGTGCACCACGTCAAAAGAAGCATGGCATATTTTGCAACTTACCCATGAAGGAACAAATGCTGTTAAAGAGTCAAAATTGCAAAATTTAACAACTCAATTTGAAACCATCACCATGCATGAAAATGAATGTTTTGATGAATTTTATGCTAGGCTTTCTGACATTGTTAATACTAGCTATAATCTTGGTGAACATATTCCAAATGCTAGAGTTGTTAAAAAGATTCTTCGTTCCCTTCCTAAGCGTTTTATACCTAAAGTCACTGTGCTGAATTCCTTGGGAAATTTAAATACTCTAAAATTGGAAGAACTGGTAGGAGATTTACAAACTTATGAAATAGACATGTTTCCTAAATCTGCCAAGCCAAAAGATAAGGGGATTGCCCTTAAAGCCCAAGAGAGAAAAAGTGAGGGGTCGGCAAGAAAGAGAGTCGAGTCGTCTAGAAAGATAGAAACTTCTGATTCTGAATGTGAGTTTGACCTAGATGATTTGGCACTTTTTGCTAAAAACTTCAAGAAAATTCTGAAATTTAAGAAAAATGGGAATTTCAAAGATAAAAAGAATTTTCAGAAAAATAAGTTTGAAAAGAAAGACTTTAAAGAACCCCCTAAAGACAGTGAGAGGTGTTTTGAGTGCGACGGTAAGGGACACAGAGCGTTTGAGTGTGCCACTCGTCTGAATAGGGAAAAGGGTAAAGCTGTCCTAAACGCTACCCTTAGTGACGACAGTGAGGTCGAGTCGGTGGACTCGGGAGATGAGTCATCGCATGAGCGTAACTTCACCGCGTTCATGGCTAGTCATGTGAGTACTCCTAGTGCATCTCACGACAATGAGGATGCTACTTCACAGGGACACCTCGACAGCGAGAGCGAAGAGAGTGAGGGAGAGGAGGAAGGTAGTGAGGACGAGAGTAGCCTTCAACGCGCCTACGCCGAGTTATATGATGAGTCTTTCAAAACTAAAAAACGTAACAAGGCGTTAGTTCTTAGGATCACCGCGTTAGAAGAAGAGTTAGGAAAGATGAGAGAGAGAGAGTCCTCCACCTGCACCGCTATGAAAGAGAGAGAGTCTGCCTGGGTTAGTAAAGAAAATTTGCTTAAAGAGAGAGAGTGCAGTTTTGAGAAAGAAAAAACGTACTTGACTAAACAAGTGGCTAGTCTTACGAGTGAGCTCCATTCCTCCCTAGAGACTCGAAAGAAACTTGAAGCTCTTGTTGCTCAGCTTACTCATGACGTTGAGAGAGCTAGGAAAGTCAAGGTACAAATCGAGGACAGATCTGGGAAGATGGGAAAGATGCTCCTCGGTCCCGCTTTAGGTTTTGGTGACCGGCATGGAATAGGTTTTGATGGTGCCTCCACGTCTCAAATTGCACCCGGACCAATTCCTGAGTTTACTACGACTCCTTATGGCCGTCATAAAAAACCAAGAAGGAGAGTTCGACCTAGAAAAGCAAACCAAGGTTCTCCTAAAATTGTGCCCTTTTGCTCCCATTGCAAAAGAAATGGACACCTTAGGGATGATTGCTATAAGTTGGGTCGGACACGACGTACGGTTGCTCCACCACTTCAGACTGATGAGTTTGCCAGTCTGAGAGAGTGTGTTGAGTTTCTAGCCGCCACATCACAGAGCTTGATGGAGGAATTCCGACGGATGACCTTACCATCAATGAATGCGCCCCGCATTCCGGCTAAAACCAACAACAACAAGGGAATACTAAAAGGTACCTTCTCTTGGGTTCCTAAGAAAGAGAAAAAGGCCCTTGTTGTCCATGTTGCTCTCAAAGCCCATAATACCTCACAGTGGTATTTTGACAGTGGTTGCTCCAGACATATGACAGGTGATACCTCATATTTTACCCATCTTGAGGATTATAATGATGGGAGAGTCACCTTTGGAGATGGTAGCAAATCTAGCATAGTAGGACGAGGTACAGTAGAGTTACCAGGATTTCCAAAGCTAGAGAACGTGCTGTACGTCAAAGGTTTGAAAGCAAACCTTATTAGCATCAGCCAGCTGTGCGACGATGACTTTGCAGTGAAGTTTGATCGGAAAACTTGTAAGGTCTATGATCAAGCCGGTAAACTATTAGTGCAAGGGGTGAGGACAGAAGATAACTGTTATGGGACTGAGCCTAAATCCTCACTTGTCTGCAACAGCGCCACGATCACTCATATGGATCTGTGGCACCAACGTCTAGGTCACATGAACGTTAGAGACTTATCTCGTTTAGTCAAAAAGGACCTAGTACGTGGCTTACCATCACTTGGAAAGCCAACTTCCACGATCTGTGGACCCTGTCAGTTGGGAAAGCAAATCCGTAGCCCACATAGGAAGTTGAATTCCATTACCACCTCACGTGCTCTTGAGTTAATTCACATGGATCTTATGGGTCCTACTCGCACAGAGAGTCTAGGTGGTAAGAGATACATTCTCGTGATGGTGGACGATTTCTCTAGATACTCTATTGTCGGTTTTCTAAGAAAGAAATCAGATGCTGTTGAATTCCTAACGACCAAGTGCCGTGTCCTGCAAAATCAACACGGGGTCACTATTAACAGAATACGTAGTGACAATGGCACTGAATTTAAGGAAGCAAAGGTGGATTTGTACTGTGATAGCCTTGGGATCAAACATGAGTTCTCTGCTGTGAGAACTCCTCAGCAAAATGGGATTGTTGAGAGGAAAAATAGAACGATCCAAGAGATGGCTAGATCTATGCTTCTAGGTCGTAAAGTTTCTAGGAGATTTTGGGCAGAGGCAGTGTCTACTGCATGCCACACGGTGAATAGGGTCTATCTGCGTCCACACACACTTAAGACGCCTTATGAATTGTGGACAGGCAAGAAACCCAACCTAGCATATTTCCGTGTTTTTGGGAGTAAATGCTACATCCTACGGGATAGAGAGCAATTAGGAAAGTTCGACTCCCGGAGCGACGAGGGAATACTGCTAGGATATTCATCGGACAGTAGAGCGTACCGGGTTTTTAACCTGAAGAGCTCTAAGGTTATGGAATCAATAAACGTCACTGTGCAAGATGACGAACCTCCGACGATTATTGATCCCAACCTTCAGTGTGAGGATGAGGACTGTTCTGACAGTGATTTACCTGTTCCTCTCTCACACTCTGTGGACCCTACTCCTGTGTTAGGGGACACACCTGCTTGGGTTCGCAAGAGTCATGACCCCTCTGCCATTGTTGGTGATCCCACTCTAGGGGTCAAGACTCGTGCTCAGCTAGAGAACGTTGTTAGCCATCTTTGCTACACGTCCAAAGTCGAGCCCAAGAATCACAAGGAAGCACTCAAAGATGAACACTGGATATCTGCTATGCAGGATGAGTTGCTTCAGTTTAAGAAGAACAATGTCTGGGAACTTGTCCCCCGACCTAGTGATACTAATGTTATTGGTACCCGGTGGATTTTCAAGAATAAAATGGATGAAAATGGTACCATAATCAGAAATAAGGCTAGGTTGGTCGCTCAAGGCTACACACAGATAGAGGGTGTAGACTTTGGAGAGACATTTGCTCCTATTGCGAGGCTTGAGTCCGTCCGCTTACTACTCGCCATCGCATGTCATCTGCACTTCAAGGTATATCAGATGGATGTCAAGAGTGCCTTTCTGAATGGCATTCTACAGGAAGAGGTTTATGTGGAACAACCAAAAGGGTTTGAAGACCCTAAGCACCCTGAACACGTATACTATCTGAGGAAAGCCTTGTATGGTTTGAAGCAAGCACCCCGTGCTTGGTACGAGAGGCTTACTTCCTATCTCTTAGCCCGTGGCTTCAAGAGAGGGGGAGTTGATATGACGTTGTTCGTCAGGAGAGATGACGGTGCTATCTTGGTTGCCCAAGTCTATGTGGACGACATAGTCTTTGGATCCACATGCTCCCAGCATGCTCACCACTTTGAGGAGGAGATGAAAAGTGAGTTTGAGATGAGCATGGTAGGTGAGCTTACATTCTTCCTTGGTCTCCAGGTTCGTCAGCTAGAGGATGGGATGTTCATCTCCCAATCCAAGTATGCTAGAGACCTAGTAAAGAAATTTGGTTTAGACTCCGCTAAGCATGCTCGTACTCCTATGAGTACCACTACCAAGCTTAGTAAGGACACTTCAGGCAAGGACGTAGAGCAAACCTTGTATCGGAGTATGATAGGCATTCTTCTCTACTTGACTGCTAGTCGTCCCGACATTGCCTTTAGTGTTGGAGTCTGTGCGCGTTATCAGGCGTCTCTCAAAGAGTCACACTTACTCGCTCTAAAACGTATTATCAAATACGTGAGTGGGACTCTCTCATACGGTATTTGGTATTCCTTTGATACCTTTGACCGTTTGTCCGCCTATTCGGATGCCGATTGGGCTGGGGACGTAGATGGTTGTAGGAGCACTTCTGGTGGGTGTTTCTACTTTGGTTCTGCTCTTGTCTCTTGGTTGAGCAAGAAGCAAAACTCCATCTCTTTGTCCACTGCGGAGGCTGAGTACATCGCCGCCGGGAGTTGTTGCACGCAACTCATGTGGATGAAGCAAATGTTGGAGGATTATGGGATTTCACAGCACACCATGACCATTTCATGTGATAACACGAGCGCGATACACATATCCCGCAATCCTGTCCAATATTCGCGCACAAAGCACATCAGGTTACGCGAGCACTTTATACGACAGTTAGTTGAAGAGAAAGTCGTAACCCTGAGTTTTGTTCCTACCGACCGTCAGTTAGCCGATATTTTCACGAAACCTTTAGATGCCCTTAGATTTGAGAGTCTTAGGAAGTCTTTGGGGATTTGCACTGTTGACTGAGGTGTTGGTCTATGTCTAGAATAGGATGCTTCTTCATGGTCATATCATATGCTTCCTATTGCTAGTCTGTTTATATGTACCATAGCTTTGTTGTACAGCTTTTATGTATTTGTTTCTTATTCTTAGAAAAATACAAAAAGATTTTTTTTTGAAAAATTTTGAGAAAAGCACAAAAAGATTTTATTCTGATAAATTTTTTTTTGAAAAATTCAAAAAGAGATTTGCCTTTTATGGATGAGCATTTAAGATAGCCAAGTCACAACTTCATTCCATATATCCATGTGACTGTTTGATAGAGATTTGAGAGGCTACATCATTTCATCCATGTGCTTAACATTGATTGGAGTCCTTGAGATGTAATTAGTGATATTTCCTACATGCTTGACTCCTATATCCTTTTTTTCACACATGCACGGCTATATTTGATTGTTGCACTTGTCAATCTCATGTTGGCTTGAGTGTTTCCATCTCAATCCTGTCTATACAATGTATAAGATGCTATAAAACTTGACAAGATTGGATTGCATGTAAAAACCGTTTGGTGAGACTGTGCGCATATTTTCATAACGGGGAGGGGCTGCGAAAGTTGATTCTTATCCTTTGCGCAAAAGCCACCGTTAAAAAGGACCTAAAAAATGGAGGAATTTTAATATCCGAGGTCCTAAGAGGTTAAAAGAGCCCGAAAAAATTGTTAAGGCAATCAAAAGCAATACATGCCAAATATGGGCCATTTAGGTTTTCACCACCAATTCTCCAAAGTTTGAGAATTTAGTATACCTCTATTCAAAATATAAATCTGAGGGAGTTTGGAGATTGAAAAACGGGTTTGCACTTCCTTGAAAGTCCTGAAAACGCATGAAAATCATTTTGGACGTTATTGGTGTAGAAATCACTTTGAGCTTTGATTTGTAGATTTGATAGTCAATGTCATATATTTCCAATCTTTTACACCAAAGGAAGCATTTGAGTTCATTCGTTAGGAATATCCAATATTCATCGTGCACATATGTCATGTTTGTATGCTTTGATTTTCCTATTGAATTTTGATCACACCCATTCTTTTACGCTATCACCGACTTGGTTGTTTTATGTTCATTCATGGTGTGATTTTATGCCTTGTGACATCCCAGTACTTGATTGCTTGATTTTTTCTCTCTTTTGTCTATTTGGGGACATCATAAAAGGGGGAGAATGAATTATCTGATTATGGGGGAGTTTTTGAGTTTTTGAAATTTGAGGTTCATCATAAATCTGGTATATATGCATATGTTTATTATCTCATTTCAAACTTGATACGTCACTTGGTATTTGCTTTATCTCATGTGTGTAGGTACATCCTTGTTAATTCCATGATACACACCCTGATGAGAAAAGCGTGAAGATTCCTGAAGATTTGAAGAACAAACGATGCAGTCTTATTCACTTGTACTCTTTCAGTTTTGGGTTCATGGAAGGGTAGATTTGTATAGGAAATTTCAGATTTGATAATTCGGATTTTTTTTATGTTTGTTCCGGCATAGACATAGGGGGAGATTTGTAAGGACAATTTGTCCATCTTTATGTATATGTTATGTCATACGCCGTTACAAGATTGTTGGTTGAAAAGATCACATCGTCATCAACAAAATCCGAAGATCAAAAGAAGAAAGAATTTGGGAATCAGACCTGGCCGGACCGATCCGGTCCAGAAAAAGAACCGATCCGGTTTACCGGACCGATCCGACCATCTACCGGACCGATCCGTTTTGTCAGACTCCAGTAGCCACCGGATCCATAGCGAACCGATGAAGGCAAAAGTCCCGGACCGATCCGATGCCAACCAGACCGATCCGGTTTCAGAAAAAGAACCGATCCGACTTACCCGGACCGATCCGCCTAATCGACCGGACCGATCCGGCGAGGATAATCACTGCCAGATCGTGCAGCCGATTTTGAAGGGTTTCGATCCCTTATTTAAACCACGATCAGCAGTTGGTTTTCTTAAGACTTATACACGATTTTCAGAGCATATCAACCCTAAAGTCTTCACCTATTGAGTCCTATGATTCTAGGTTTTTAGATTCACACATCTTCAGTATCTTTGTGAATCAAATTTGGTAACCCAAAGAACACCATTGATGTTGTTCAACCCTTTGTGAAGTGGACCGTTTCTTCCTCTTCATTGCAGCCCTACTGGACAGGGATAGTTCCAGCCGCAAGCCCTTCTGGAAAGGGATTTTTCTTCCAGCCGCGACTACAGAATCCGATACCCGAGGGTAATTCTTAGTCAACCTGTATTTCATTGTAATCCGATTGTAAACCGTATTTTACAAATTATAGTGATATACAAATGGTTTTGCCCCTGTGGGGGATTTTTCCTGAAACTTTGTGTGTTGAATAATTCTTGCATGATTTCATATTGTTTCAATCACACCTAGTTGCATGCTTAGGGTTAATTTGGGTTAAAAGGCATTTATTATATTGTTTCCTTATTTGAACGCAAGCGCCAACTCTTTCATAGAGTCTATTAAAACAGCCCCTACACATGCATCTAACCAAGATAAATCATTCAAGCCATGCATTATAAAATAAAGACGAGCAATTGAGGAAAAAACCCCTTCCGGGTAAAAACCTTTTATAACACTTTGAAAAGTTAACAAGACCTTTGACTTACATACAATCCTGATAATCGCCCACAAGATTATACTGCACGGTGCCTTCAGAAAACCTTCAAAGATACGAGAGACAGCGAAAGTACCCTCCAGGTGTCGGTTCGTCGTCTTTGGCTCGTCCACACGTAGAATGACTACGTTCGGTATCCACCGATCAAAGTATGGAGATACCTTCTCCACTGAGGCTAAACAAATACACAAGATGTGTTCTTGGGTTACCAAAAAGATTCACAAAGGTTTGGCAATTGTGTGAATCAAAACATGAGTCTTGGGACTAAAAAAATATGAAGACTAGAGGTATTTGGACTCTCAAAAACGTCTTCTAAAGTCTTGCAAAACAACTCCCCCGAAGTTGGTATTTATAGGAAAAAATATGAAGAGTCCCGCTTTGTTAAAACTCTTAAAAACTTATCAGCGTACAGGTACACCGAACCCCATCTGGGGTACACCGAACCGGTTTGGTTGTACCATTCTGGTATGGGGTTAAAAAATAGCATTCTTGAAGGAATTTTCTCCAACATCAAAAGGTCATAACTTCTTCATCGTAGCTCGGATTGAGGTGCCGTTTCTTCCAGTATCTTCGTTGCGGCGAGATCTTCAACTTTCAAGTTGACCAGACCTCTGGACTATGGATGTGAAATTACGAAAATGCCCTTGAACTTTCCTATCGTGCCTTTTTTTCACTGTTTTGACTTCCCTTGCGTAACACTTGCATTAAGTCCCTAAAATCTTGGAACGTGAAGTCATTGAGGCAGATGTGGGACACATTAATGGAGATGTTGAATGCTTGATTCACGGAATTCGGATAGAGGCCGTCATGTGAGATCGTGAGGTGACGTGCCAAATGTAGCGGCGTACGACATACATAAATGTAACATGTTGGACATGAGAAAAATGTCCTTACAAATATCCCCCTATGTCTCTGCCGGTACATACATAAAAAATCCGAATTATCAAATATGAAATTGCCTATACAAATCTACCCTCCCATGAACCCAAAACTGGAAAAGGTACAAATGAATAGTCTTCATCGTTTGTTCTTCAAATGTTCAGGAATCTCAAATCTTTTCTCATCAGGGTGTGCAATTCAGAGATCATCATTGTAGTACCTACACACATGAGATAAAGAAAAAATACCAAGTGACGTATCGAGTTTGATATGAGATAAACATAGATACCAATAAATGATAAGCATACGTCAAATCTCAAAACTCCCTAAAATTCAAACTCCCCCAAAATAAGATAATTCGGTCTCCCCCTTTTTATGATGTCCCCAAATAGACAAATAAGAAGAATGAATCAAATAAGCAAAATCGGGGTATCACGGTATTCAAAAAAATACACAAACTATTTTTGAATTTTTTTTCAAATTTTTTCATACAAAAATAAGATACCAATATGAACAAATATGAAACAAAAATCACACCATGGATTTAGACTCAAACAACCAAGTCATGGAAATGGAATGAATGGGTGTGAACACATCCGATAGGTAAATCAACTCAATCAATCATATGTGCACGATGCATACGTGTACTCCTAACGAATGAACATCAAAGGTATCCTTAAGTGTAAACGTTTGTTGAATTTAGATGACATCGTTTTATGCAAATCAACAAATCAAAGTCAAATGATTTTCACACCAATAACGTCCAAAACTATATAGCGCATTTTCAAAAATTTCAAGGACGTGCAAACCCGTTATAAATTCTCCAACCAAACTCCCTCATATATATATATTCTTTTAGAGGTAATCTAAATTCTCAAACATTGGAGAATTGGTGCAAAAACCTAAATGGCCCCTTTTTGGCATGAATATCTTTTTATTGCCTTTCAATTTTTTCGGGCTCTTTTAACCTCTTTGGACCTCGGATAATAAAATTCCTCAATTTTTTAGGTCCTTTTTAACGGTGGCTTTTGCGCAAAGGATAGATGATTACCTTTCGCAGCCCCTCCCCGTTATCAAACAAAACACACAAACTCACAAAACGGTTTTTATGTGCACAATTTCCTTATAAAAATTTATCGCGCTTGGTTCGTTTTAAGGACAGGATTGAAGTGAAAACACCCAACCAACATGTGATAAGACAAGCACAATAATCAAACAAATCCGTGCATGTGTGCAATAAAGGAAACATGAGTCAAACATGTAGGAAGTAACACTTAATTACATCTTAATGACTCCAAACATTATAAAGCACATGGATGAATTGACCTATTGTCTCAAAACACTATCAAATAGTCACATGAAAATGGAATGATGTTGTGACTTGGTCATCCAAAGTGTTCATCCATAACCGGTGCAAACAAAAAACAAAAAATCTTTTTGTATTTTTCAAAATTTTTCAAAAAATATATATACAAAAAGTACATGTCACAACGCTAGCAAAAATATATCAAAAAGCATAACTAGCATATGACAAACATGCAAACACAATCATCTATATGATATGGCAAGAGAAGAATCATGTGCAAACAAACGGGAATCAACTTGTCTAAAATTTAGTGCTTCTAAAAGTGATTTTCTAACCCAAATATATTTGAATCGTGTGGGGGCTTTGAAAACCACGGGAACACTAGACATAAACTTCCTAGGATTTTTTTCAAGATCAAAACAAAAACGCCTAAGGTGACCTTTCCTACCACAATATGAACATGCGTAAACGGGTGGAATGACACCTAAAGTGTGATCTTTTCTAATATCCTTGGACTTAGTTGACCCTCTAAAGCAAATAATGGTTTTGGCTTTAGCACTAGAAGCATGAGAACAAGATGAGCCATTACCATCACTATCAAACCTACTTGAGTCTGTCAAATCATTTTTTAACTTCAAATTTTTTTACTCAAGCAAAGAATTAGACTCTTCCAAAGATAGGGATTTCTTTTTCAAATTATCAATTAAACTTAACAGTTTATCACGCTCCCTCTCAATTAAAACAAACTTATCCCTAAGAGTCTTTTCACGTGCCGTAAAATCATCGATTAATTTTTTATCCTTGACGGCACAAACGGGAACCCTAGAATTTTTTAAGTCCTCCAATTCCTTCTCTAAAACTAGGACTCTCTCATCACTCTTCTTTTTGGAAATTTTTAAAGATTCAAAATCAGTACACAAATTACCAAAGTGCTCACGACAAATATCACTTTGAGTTTGAAACTCTTGCAAATATTCAATCTTACTTTTAAAGAGAGAATTTTCTTTTCCCAAAACTTTAATTCTTTTGCAAAGTTTCAAATTCAAACTTTTTAATTTTTCAGCACGGTCGTGAACTTTTTCAAAAATAGGCTCCTCGTTAAATGGGCGTTCCATTGAAAAATTACGATTTTTCACAAAACTGATTTTTCAAAAAAATCACTATCACACGATTTTGCGGAAAAAAGGAATACGCAATAAATTAGCGTAACCTTCTCTGATACCAATTTGAAAACGCCGTGTGATATCGATTCGATTCGCAAATTAATAAGATGGCACACTTATTTAATTAGAGTCTATTAAAACAGCCCCTACACATGCATCTAACCAAGATAAATCATTCAAGCCATGCATTATAAAATAAAGACGAGCAATTGAGGAAAAAAACCCTTCCGGGTAAAAACCTTTTATCACACTTTGAAAAGTTAACAAGACCTTTGACTTACATACAATCCTGATAATCGCCCACAAGACTATACTGCACGGTGCCTTCAGAAAACCTTCAAAGATACGAGAGACAGCGAAAGTACCCTCCAGGTGTCGGTTCGTCGTCTTTGGCTCGTCCACACGTAGAATGACTACGCTCGGTATCCACCGATCAAAGTATGGAGATACCTTCTCCACTGAGGCTAAAAAAATACACAAGATGTGTTCTTGGGTTACCAAAAAGATTCACAAAGGTTTGGCAATTGTGTGAATCAAAACATGAATCTTGGGACTCAAAAAATATGAAGACTAGAGGTATTTGGACTCTCAAAAACGTCTTCTAAAGTCTTGCAAAACAACTCCCCCGAAGTTGGTATTTATAGGAAAAAATATGAAGAATCCCGCTTTGTTAAAACTCTTAAAAACTTATCAGCGTACAGGTACACCGAACCCCATCTGGGGTACACCGAACCGGTTTGGTTGTACCATTCTGGTATGGGGTTAAAAAACAGCATTCTTCAAGGAATTTTCTCCAACTTCAAAAGGTCATAACTTCTTCATCGTAGCTCGGGTTGAGGTGCCATTTCTTCCAGTATCTTCGTTGCGGCGAGCTATTCAACTTTCAAGTTGACCAGACCTCCGGACTATGGATGTGAAATTACGAAAATTCCCTTGAACTTTCCTATCGTGCCTTTTTTTCACTGTTTTGACTTCCCTTGCGTACCACTTGCATTAAGTCCCTAAAATCTTGGAACGTGAAGTCATTGAGGCAGATGTGGGACACATTAATGGAGATGTTGAATGCTTGATTCCCGAAATTCGGATAGAGGCCGTCATGTGAGATCGTGAGGTCACGTGCCAAATGTAGCGGCGTACGACATACATAAATGTAACATGTTGGACATGAGAAAAATGTCCTTACAGAGGGTAGCAATGACTGATGGCTACTGCCACCGGAGAAACGGTTTTTCAGGATCAAATATACTCGTGAGAGTTTTACTTCTCTGATACCATGTAGAATTTGAAGATTAGAAACAAGGAATAACATCACTAATATTTTATTAAGTGCAGAAGCTGATACTTATACATGAGCCGTAGCTCAACTACTTATACACAGAAAATCATATGAATAAGTTCTCTAACTGTCCTAAGAAAGCTGTTGTAAATAAGTAATCCCATGAGACTAGGAGATATAGTTGAGAAGTTTGAACAGTTCTTCGATCTTCAACAAGCACGTGCTGATTGTGATATTTGAATGGCTCTAAACTTGTAGCAGATACGTGGGATCATTTGGAGCGTGAGTTACTTCCTCAATAATAAAGAGTACAAATTAAATAGAAATAGATTTTGGAAATTAATTAATGAATTATTTCATTTCATAATTAATTATCATCTCATTAATATATTCCTTAATAAGTCAAAATAATTTGAATTTAGTATAGGTTTGAGCAGTCAAACGTCAGTGGGTGGTTTCCTTCGTTTTAGATTCACTTTCATAGGAAGTTGGTTTATGGACAAGGGGTAATTTTGGTCCTCCACCACCCATATAATCAATAGACTAATTCTATCATTAGCATAATAGACCAAAAAATTATATTTGGGTATAGGGAGAAGATCCGAAATTCAAAAAAATAAGTTCATTTCCTTTATATTTTTGGAGCATTGAGGAGAAATCCTATAGGCTTTAAGGAGCACTAAAGTGAGGAGACACATCATCGCCTTTCATATCTAACCAATGGATAAATTTTCAAAATTGTTGTAAACCCTAATCTACCCAATTATGTTTCATTATATGTATGTGTCATATGTGATATGAAAAACCCTAATAATGATTTTGTTATGAACATAAAACTTTTTTTAAATTATTCAGATAAAAAAATGTCTATCGCGACCAAAATAGTTTATGCGCTTTTTTTGACAATTTTGCCGCAGTGTATAGTGTTTTTGATAATTTTAGTCTATAATTGGCTTGAAACTTTGTGGGTCGGCTAGAAATGGGTCAACGATCAGTACTCACTGTATTTCGCTGTGATATAAGATCTTTTTTGGCCATCTGAGGTTGTTTATGGCCTCAAAACCCTATTTTTGCATTTTTTGTAAATATCTGGGTCAATAACTATCCCTAAAAAAACAATTTTAATATTCCGTCAAATTTTTAAGTTTATATAATTATTTACTTCAATTATGAGTGATAACTCAATTTTGTCATTTTTGACAAAAATCAAGTATTATGTAATTTTCATCATTGTATGGGCAGTTTTGTTTTAAGGTGTTTAGTTTGATGTTCATAAATGATTGTGTTAGTTATGAAATATAGATTATAGTTAACAACATTGAATTTTAAATGAATTATTTATTATTGACAAGTGAATATTCATTTGTGTAGAATCAAAGGCTAAACGCGAGCTAAGATTTGTATATGAGAATATTTCACTCATAGTCATTCCGTTATTCTCACGATGTTTGCTATAAATTAGATAAAATCTTAACACGTGTTGTAACCTATATTTGATAACATTATAACTTTTTGTGAATACTATTTTATTGACCATAAAGTTCATGTAATCATATTTATCAAATTGTGAGACAACAAACACAGATGCCATAACTAAGGAACCATGATTATTGAAAAAAATGGGTATCATGGTTTTGTAATATCAATATTATCTGATGTTACGAAATTATATCCTATTGAACAATTTAATATTCAACCACTTACAAAATTTTGGTAATGTGTGTAGATTATTAGTTCATGAACATTGTTAAATTATTGCAGTTCCCTTAAACTTTATTCGTAGGTTTTCTGTTATCTGAAATTTAATGGAACCAACTTCTTAGAATGGAATGAGAATGTCGAGTTTAGACTGAGAGTTTTATACCTAGATATGTCTTTCCTTATTGAGGAACTCGTAGCTATAATTGACAACAACAGTGAGGATGAGAAATCCATTCATGAGGTATGGTCCAGATCCAACAGACATGTCATTCATACATTTCTACAAACATTAAGACATCCCAACCTGAGACAACGAAAGAAAAAGGAGACCTAAACAACGTGAAAGAACACTTTCGCACTGCCTATAAGTCCTTACCTGAAAACTAATGACTGATCTAACCACAATGTCATTCGAATGGCATTCAAACAATGAATGAACACATAATTGAAATGATCAATCACACTTATAATCTTTAAGATTTAGGCATGACTGTGGACGACTCATTTTGCTTCCAATAAGTCCTAAACTCCCTACCGCCTGAGTATAGTCCTTTTTAAATGAATTAAAACATTATAAAGGATATGTGGAATGTAAATGACCTGTAAAGCATGTTAATGTGGGAGGAAGGAAGGATGAAGCAACAATGGTCATGTGTCTAAAGGGTTGATGGGTAACTTGATGGTAAAAGGAGTTAGATGTATGGAGAAGAGTAGAAAGGGCACTAAGCACAATCATGCCCCAACTCAACAAGCAGAACCTTCAACATCTGTGTGTAAGAAGTAAAATAATGACAAGTGTCACTTTTGTATAAAGAAGGGCCATTTACAGAAAGACATTCATAAACAAAAGGCGTGGTTTAGGAAAAATGGTAAGTCTACATATTTTATATGTTACAAATCAAACCTTATTAATGATCCTAATAATACTTGGTGGATTGACTATGGTTCTATGTGTCATGTTTCTAATTCGATAAAGGGATTCTTTTTAACCTATAGAAAAAAACAAAATGATCCATTTCTCTTCATGGGCGATCAATCTAGGGTAAATATAGAAGCTATAGGAGTATTTTGCTTAATTTTAAATTATGTTTTTCTAAAATTTGCAAGTGACTCTTTATGTTCCTTGAATTTTTGGAAATTTGGTTCCCATATTTAAACTCTTTCGTGATGGTTTTATCGTTGAATTCGAAAATAAATATTTTATTTTTACAAAAAATTCTTCACATATTGGTCCTGGATTTATGCTATACAGTTTTTATCAATTTAATTATGAAAAGAAATTTTCAATATCCCTAATATCCTTGTATCCTAATGTTGGAATGAAACGTGTATCAAATAATGAGAAATCAACTTACTTGTGGCATGAACGCTTAGGGCACATATCCAGTCCATGTATTGAAAGGCTTATTAAATATGGAATTCTTTATAACCTAGATTGGGCAAACTATGATATACATGTGGATTTTATTAAATACAAACAAACTAAACACATAAAGAAAGAATACACAAGAATCACGTATCTATTTATGATAATCCATGTAGACATATGTGGACTTTTTATTGTTACTTCTATTGATAAAGAAAAATATTTTATTACCTTGGTCGATGATTTATCACACTTTTACACATTATACTTATTTCACGATAAATCTCAGTTTGTAAATATTGTTTAAACACACACACACACACACACACACACACACACACACACACACACACACATATATATATATATATATACACACTAGGGTGTACCCGTGCCGATGGCACGATGATAAGTTTTTTCCCATTATATTTTGTACACATGCCAATAGCATGTCGATAAATTTGTTCCCGTAATATTTTGTATCTGTGTCGATGACAGGGCAATAATTTTATTCCCGTGATAAATCTGTTCTCGTGATAAAATTCAACCCTGAAAGCATTGGCCGGAAAAAGAAAAAAAAAGTCCAAAATTCAGTCACAGAGCAGTTCATAAGTACCAATGGCTCGATTGTAAAGTTCTTCAAATTCACTTGACTATCAAACAGAATGATCATATGTTCACTACATGCTCGGTGTGTTGAGTACTAATTATTAATATATTTTTTATTGATTCCAAACAATTATCATAGAGTATTACGTAAATATTTCTTAATAATACTTTTATTTATACAATCACTTTTATTGGGTGTCGCAAAAACTAAATTTATTAGCTTCCTTTCCTTATGTGCCGCAAAAGCTGAATTTTAGCACTATATAAATTGCCTCACAATTCAAAAAATCAATTAATAATATATTCATCACCTCCAACAAATGATAACTTGAATAAGAAGAATCCAATCACTATTAAATTTCACTCCTAGTGGCAAGCAATGGAAGATGTCATTATCTTTTATAAACACCTTTGTAGGTGAATGGATGCTTTTGGTAGTGTCAATTTGAAAAATGTATTTAAACACCGTTCTGACACTTGGATCTTTTAAGAAAATGTATTGAGTTGTCAATAAAATCTAATCGATGGCACGGTTGTAAAAATATTCCGAATATTTATTAATAATAAATAGGTTGAACAAAATAAGACACGCAATAAATATCATGCATTTTGGTAAGAGCCGCAATACATACGAATTTTCATTGCTCAGAGCATTAGTAATGGGGTAAATCAATGAAAGGTTAGTTTACAAATTAAAAAGGCGTTTTTGCCTATCAAGAAGCTTATGTCTTATAGTGGAGGAGTAAAGAGAATTTGTAATAACAGTTCCTACGAACAACTGTTGTTCGTAGGAAATAAAATAATATTTATTACAAACAACAGAAGTTCGTAGGAATTATTAATATTAATAGAAGTTCGTAGGAACTCAGATATATAATAAATATTAGGTATGAATACTTCTTACGAACTTCTTTTATTCGTTGGAATTCCTACGAACTTCAGAAGTTCGTAGGAAGTGTTTGCAAATTCTGTACCCAATTTGTAACTTTAGAGAATGACTACAGAACCACCTACAAATTTTGCTATAAAATTCCCCCCATTGTAGACCAATGGTTTTGTAAAATTACAAATTGCGTTGGCATTATGCATCCCCATTATGGATGCTCTCATGAACACAGTATATACAAATTGTGAAGTAAATCTAGATCATTTATTTACACTTTATTAAAAAAAAAGTTTTTGAACTTTATTAGAAATTTTTAATTTTGTTCATGGCAAGACATGATGGCTATACCCTAGTGTATCAGCTAAGAATATTTGGAAAAATGTCCCAATTACTTTTAACCATACTTGAACCACCAACTGTCTTTTCCTTATCCTGCTATAGCCTGCTGGACCAAGCTACCTGCTCTACCAGGTAGCAGCATCCATCCATTGGTTCTTATATATATTAGTTTGATTCTTAGCCATGCCTTTTTTCCTCAGAAGTGATATTCAGCCTCATGTTTAAGCTTAACAGACCTTGGGCCACGCGCCTGTAACCTTTTAAGGACGATTTTCTTATTTTAAACTGCTATAGGTTTGCACTGCTTATGATTTAATTTTATATATAATCGAGTATGTCTTATTAACCAAATGTTTCAACCAAATAATCATGTTAGCTCCTTTTTAAACCGCTAGTTAGATGCAGTTGTAGGCTAGTACTTGTTAGCAATAGGTCTCAAATCTGTAACCTTTTATTTGTTTTTAGTCTTGTCCCATCTTTCTTCTTTGTAAGCTTACACGGCATATATCTATTATGAATAATACTTGCAAACAACTTTTAAATTCAGAAATTACAAATATTTGTACATTATTACTTTCAAAATCCAAAAATATCATTAAGAATATGAAAAAAAAATATTTAGCGCTTTTAAAATGCTAAGATTAAGAACATAAAATACTAATATTGAGAATATAAATTTATTCTTTCAAAACACAATATTAGGAATAAATAAAAACAGTTAGTAATATTATTAATATAAAATACTAATAGTCAGAAAAATTAAAAGAATAAATCTTCATTAAGTAATATTGGACAACCCTTGGAATTTAAACATGTCAGTGGTCGATTGGTAGCAAGTTCAACAACAGTCAAATGAATCTCCCTTACATGAATAAATTTGACCATGCTTTGTCCCCCCTGTTTCATACAAAATAGAGTTAATAGTGAAATAAATTTCAACTAACAAATTTCGTTCCCATGATATTTTATACCCAATGCAAATTTTGTTCCCGTGATAAATTTTCTCCCATGTCTTTAGTAGTGCAAACTACAGTCCAACGGTTTAATTAACATTAACAAACCAATTCATGGTAGGATTTTAGTCACAAAACTATCACTAATATCCTTACGCCTAATTTCTACGGTCCATGTGATTACTACATTATTTCTTAATTTTTAAACCTTAAAGGTCAACGTAATTTCTTAATTTCTTAATTATCCCATTTCTAGTTTAGTACATTTCACAAATTTTTTTGAAGTACATGTTGAGCGAAAACATGCCACACAAATAATATGTAAGGAACTGGAGCATCCAATGCATTCTTTGTGTCACAACAAACATATGATCAAACACCAATCAGTTTGTAAAAACATTTATCCTCTCTTACCCTAAACACCAATGCACCATCACCACCGTCCACTGGAAACCTATGAGGATGATAAACTAACATAACATCAAAAAGGTCCACACACATTATACAATCCTCCATCGACAAAAACATAACCTTTGAGAAGATCTGTCAACAAACAAAGCACACTTTTTAAAAAAATTTAAAACATCAAACGAAGAGAGCACATAAGATCTACAATATTGAATCGAATGTATCCTCTCGCTCTTCCCTTCACAAAAAGAAAACAATAAAAACAAAAGGATAAAATAAAAAAATTCAAAATTTTAATACATAAATCCTTCCGTGTTAAATTAATAATCATAAATTTTGTTTTTGGTAGTATTAAATTGATAGTTAAGTTTTTAAAAATAATAAGACAAATTTGGAGAGTGATATATTTCTGAAATTAATTTCACATGTTGCAAATAGATACATAAGTAGTACATCTCTTTTATAAACACAAAATCAGAAAACTTGCTTACTATAGAAAAATAAAAAGTTGGTACTGAGATATCCTTCCAGCACGCACAACAAATCTAAGCAAAAATATCTGATGAATAAAGGGAAATATTGAGTTAGGCCATGTCAAACAACATTCCAGTAACTGTAAAAAATATTAAACATAAAAAATCTTTTAATTATCTTATTATTGAAAATCAGAAACAAAAATAGATCGGTGAAGACAAAATTATTATCTCAGAACACGAAATGTGGAAATTATTATCTATGGTGACTTGTTAGTAGTAGAACACAAAAATATAAAATAAACTCTAGTAGAATATATAGATCGGTGAAGATAAAAAAAATATTTCCTGAATTTAATACCCAAATGAACCTCCAATACCTAACATATGAACCCGTACAATGGGTTCTTAGAAAAGAAAAAAAAAACAAAGAAAGGTTTCAAGGTATGGAGGAGAGTAAGAGAACTTGCAACAAAATAAACACGATGCTGCAGAAAATGAGAGTCATACACTGAGTTTCGATTTGCAGTCGCGGGGTCTAAACATAGGGTCTGAGGCCACCCACGCATCATGCCACCAAGCCCAAACCACAACCACCATAAAAGCATGAAGAGAAACCCATCAAAATCGTCGGAGAAACTTATGGTTGAAAAAACCCACACACAGAGGTGTGTAATCAATAACAATTTGAGGTGGGAAAGATGCACTCATATCAGAGAAAAATGCACAGAATAAGGAGCTTCCAGCTTGGTTATGGAAGATGTGTGTGTGTGTGAGAGAGAGAGAGAGAGAGTGAGACAGAGATTTGGTACCTTTAAAAGTGTTGTACCCACCTTTGTCACCGCCAGGTCAAGCTTGCTGCCCATATTCCCATTCCAATTCTTCACCTCCAGGTCAGAGATGGTGTTAGTTTGTGGCCCTGAAAGTGAGTTTAGAGAGAGAGGAGTGAGATTTAGATATAGGTCTTGAGAAAGAATACCATTTTTCATTTTGGGCGGAGGTTCAAAATGAATCTGACCGACTATTCCATTGGAAGGGACCTTTTTTCATTATATAAAACTATTTAACCCATCTAAATACAAATAGTAACCAACGAAGACAGCAAAACAATTACATATGTGATAACTAAACGGAAGATTCAAAACTTTGAAAACCCGAAATAAGCCACGATCTTGAGAGATCGAAATGGGTTTTGTAATCAAATAGCTACAAAACCGTCCTTATTTTATGTTATGTCCCCACACAGAGGCACTGAGTTAGATGAACGTTACATCAAAGGTGTGGCAAAAATAAAGAAAATTCGTATATAATTTGAACCCAAAAATAAAAATAAAAAATGATGTGGAGAGATGAAGAGAGAATGCGTCTATATGGAGGATGCTCAACATCTATCTTCATTTCACACCAGATATTGCTCTGGTAAAAGTGGGGAGAGATAAAGAGAGAATGTGTGCAAGATATTGCTTGTCAGCAATATCTTTTCTTGAGCCTTGTGCTCTTTATTTAATTTTGACGCAAAAAGGGTGAGACAAAACATGTTTTCTACCAGTCGTGAATGAGTTACACGTGCCTTCATGCAAAACCATTAGATCCAAACCCCTTAGAGACAAATATAAGAAGTCCATGTGAGTTAATCTTAATCGTCAATTGATAAAGACCAATCTCCCAAGATGTAATCTAAACCGTCAGTTGGGGAAGACAAAAAAAGCCCTCCTCCTTTATTTTATATATATATATATATATATATATATAACTAAGATTTAGAGACAATTAGATTAAAATGTGAAAATTATTAGGTCCAATAGAGGTGGTGAATTTTATAAACGATATGACGAGTTAGGGCTAGCCCTTTTGCTAAACTCTTACAAAACTTAGGTATATGTGAACAATACATAATATGGGAATAACCCCGAAAAATGGTGCAGGTAAAAGGCATGAATGTACCCCTATAAAAATGGTTAGAAGAATGATAAGTAGGAGTAAATTACCTATGTTTTTTATGGAAGCATGCTCTTATGACCACTGTGTAAATCATCAAGCAGGTACCTAGTAAGTCAGTTTCAATGGCCCCATTTGAACTGTGGAAAGGATGGAAAATAACTTTAATATATTTACGTGTTTGTGGTAGCCCAGCAGAAGCTAGAATTTATAATAAACAAGAAAGAGATTAGATCCTAGGGTAATACGTTGTCATTTTATTGGGTATCCAGAAAAGTCAGAGGGATAGAAATTATAACGTCCTAATCAATCTACTAGAATCATAGAAATTGGAAATGCTAAATTCATTGAAGATTTTGAAGTCAATAGGAGTGAAAAAGAATGGGAAGTGATCATTCAATAACTAAGGATACCAATCCCCTTACCTCTAGTTCATAATGTACCTGTTGTTTCTAATGAAATAGTTGAGCCGATTAATGAACCAATCAACGACAATGAACAACAGCTCACCTGAAATATCACATAATGAAGCTTCAACCAAGAAACCTATTATAGAAACACAATAGGGAATTCCATCAAAATAATCTCAAAGAGAAAGATGATCGGTTATCCCTTATGATTATGTAGTGTATATACAAGAGGTTGAATTTAACATAGGGCAGTTAATGACTCAATTTCTCATGAACAAGCTATCAATAGTAATGATTCTAATAAATGGATTGATTCTATGATTAAGGAAATAAAATCTATGAATGACAACCACGTCTGAAACTTCATCGAGTTTCCCTAAGGATAAAAACTAGTCGGGTGTATATGGATAATTAAGATAAAATGTGACTCAAGAGGTAATATCGAATGATATAATTCCTGACTAGGTGTCAAAGGTTTAATGAATGAGAGGGCATTGATTATTATTAGACTTTCTTTCCAATTTTAAAGAACAACCCTCTGAGAATCAAATTGGCATTGGTGTCTCATTACGTTTTAGAGTTGAGCCAAATAGATGTAAAAATAGCTATTCTGAGTGAGAGTTTAGAAGAAGAAGTCTATATGGCATAGACATAAGGATTTATAAAAAAGGAAATAAAAACATGTTCATATGTCAAAGAAGTCAATATATGGTCTAAAATAAGCTTCTTGTTAGTGGTACTTTAAGTTTCTTGATATAACTATCTTCTTTTGATTTAAAGAAAACACTTTTGACGAGTGTATATTCCTGAAAAATCAGTGGGATTATATTTTTATTTTTCCTGCTATATGTTAATGAAGTTTGTATTTTTAGTGCTATATGTTGATGACTTGCTTACCGCCATTAGTAACCTTAGTTTATTTTGTGAAACCAAGGTATATCTTTATGAAAAGTTTGAAATGACTGATATATGTGAGGCGTCCTTTGTGATCGAGATAGAGATATATTATGATAGATCACGTGGAACGTTAGGACTTTCTCAAAAGCTTACATTAACAAAGTGTTAGAAATTTTCAGCATGAAAAGTTGTAATCCAATCGATATTCCACTTTATAAAGGGGATAAGTTCATCTTAGACCAATGCCACATAGGTGAATTGGAAAAGGGAGCAGATGAACGAAAATTATTATTCCTAACCTATAGGGAGCTTAGTATATGCGCAGGTTTACATAAGATCGGATATCAATTTTGCCATTATGATGCTAGACTAATATCAATGAAATTCGAGAAATCATCATTGGTAGGTTGTAAAGAAAGTATTGTTGAACATGCAAGGGACTAATGAATATATAATTATATATAGTAAGACTGATCACCTTGAGGTGGTCGGATTCTCAAACTCATATTTTGGAGGATGCCTTTATAGTAAAAATAGCATTTTAGGTTATGTCTTCCTTCGTGATGGAGGAGTTGTCTCGTGGAAAAGTGTTAAGTAGAGTGTTATTGCATCATCTATTATGGAGGATGAATTACTAGCTTTCAAATATACAAATCATGGATTATGGATATGAAATTTCATTTTAAGACTTAGAATCATGGGGTCAATATTTAAGCCACTAAATATTTATTATGATAATGTTGTAGAAGTCTTCTTTTAAAAAAAATCAAAAGTAAACTAAGGCATCTAAGCATATCGAGATGAAGTACCTGTTAGTGATAGAATAAGTTCTGAAATAATGAGTGCCAATTGATCATATTAGTATGGGTGATAACATAACAGATCCTCTTACTAAATGACTATATGTGAACACCTTTATGAAACAAATGGAAGCGAGGGGTATCCATTAGTTTGATTATGATTTCTATTACTTTTGTTGTTTGAAACTACTATTTTGAAATAAATAAAATTGTTTCACATTTCTATTATTCATGTCTTTAATGCATCCATGCATGTGCATATAACCTATTGTATTATGGAAATAGTCTTTTCTCAAAAGACATTATGAGGCCATTATGGCAACTCACATTATAGGCTGGGTTAAATAAAACATTAATGTTGTGCTACATGGAAGGAAACGTGCTCTTGAATAGTGTGAAATATCCATGACTCTCATTAGTGAATTATTCAAAAATATCAATAATTGTCTTTAATTATTAACTGTGCAACTTATGTTACCTAAATAAATTATGAGGTTGTTATTATTAGGACCAAGTGGGAGACTGTTGGAAATTAATTAATGAACTATGTAATTTTAAAATTAATTAATATCTCACTAATATAGTCCTTAATATATTAATATAATTCGAATTTAGTAGAGGTTTGAGAAGTCAAAAGTTAGTGGGTGGGTTTCATTGTTTTGGCCCAGTGTTATGGGAAGTGGGATTATGGAAAAGTGTATTTTTGGCACTCCCATACCCATAAAACCAGTTGCCTAATTCCTTCATTAGCATACTCTAGCACATGATTATATTGGATAGAGGGAGAAAAATCGAAATTAAATAAATTTAGTTTTTTTCCATCATATTTTTGGAGCCTAGAGGAGCAATCCCAAAGTCTTTAAGGAGAACTAAAGTGAGGAGAAACATCATCATCTTCCATCTATAAGAAATGGATAAAGGTGTATTCTTCATTATGTAATTTATTATTAATTAATCAGTAAATGCATGAAGATTAAATTTCGTGGAATTGAGTACTAATTCTGTTTGTTAATCATATAATAACAGTATAATCATCCTTAAATAAAATATTATGAATAACAATAGACAGTGTGGCTTTTATTTAATTCCCTGTAAAATTAAAATGTTACACAACATGGCGAACATGGTTTTTTTATTTTACACAATTAAATAGAAATAGACAAAATAATCACAGTAAAAACATAAATAACATAACTAGACATGATACCACGATGAACAAGATTCATAATTTTGATACTATGACACGTCATGAACCTGATATATTATTTCAACTTCAGATTAATTTTGTGTCTTGTTTTTCGTTCCATTTCCAAATCTGTTCCACTAACTTTTGAACTAAATCATTTTGAATTGTAAACTTTTAAATTTTCATGAAATAAGCTTCCTAAATGTACATGTAAATGCTATGTTCACCACAAAAGTGTTGATTGGTAATATGCCATGGAAGTTGATATATAATGGAGGAAGTAATATTTCTTCATCAAATGTGTTTTTAATATCTTGGGAGAAAGAAGAAAAGAAGGGGATTTTCTTGAGTCTATAGCATGGTGCATCAATTAAACTTCAAAGAATTATCATATATTGGATGTTACTTTTAAACGTGATCTATATAAGGCAATGAAGATATGCACCCCGTCTCATGCTAAATTTCCATTAATGTTACGTAATTATTAATGTTGTGCAATAAGATTTTTTTTTTTGTTAAAATGAATATGTTAAGTCACCAATATAATTCATTGATCTATAATAATCTAGCAAAATATTTGATATTACAAAAATTGTAATACGTATGTTTTTTTAGTAAGATGTCCATTAGTTACATGCCTTCTAAGATTAGTAACAACCATTAACATTGGCCACTATTAAGAATTACACTGCAAATTCAACCTTAAGCCCATGTTAAAAAGGAGCTTTATGGAATGCTTTTCTTTTAATTGGTCCTATTTTTCACATCTTGTTAGCCCCCGACCCCATTTTCTTTTTCTCCACCACCGCACATATATTTTTATTGGAAACAAATACCATTTTAGAAGCATTTTAAATAAAATAAATAGTCATTTCATGCAATTCTATCCAATTATTGTAAGAGCTTAGAGCTTAGCTACTAACATTAAAACCATTTAATATATTTTTTAAATAAATATTACAAAATTACAATAATCTTATAAAAACATTATAAATACAATCACCAAATTAAAGTCAGTTTACATAAATCTCCTCGAAAAATCATAAACTATAATCACACCATGCCATTGAAAAGGCATTTAAATGGATTGTGATATTGTTTCCCCGGATTGCTTATATATTTGTTCATAACTCCAATATGCCATTGAAAAGGCATTTAAATGGATTGTGATATTGTTTCCCGGGATTGCTTATATATTTGTTCATAACTCCAATATTATATGTTGTAAAAACTACAACATACATAAGGATGCCAATAGTATAAGAATATGCCACCTTTGAAATATATACTTGCTCTTGCTCTGTCAAGGATGATTGTGATTTGGAGAGTCTGAAGTGACTAGCCAAGGTGGTGTTCATGACTTTGTTTATATCCAAGTTGAACCTGCTAAGCATCTTCTATAGATATTCAACATCTGATTATCTCAAAGAATAATTCACCATGCCTATATTTATCCTGATCCCAAAATTTTTTTTGTCTATCCAAAATCCTTTATAATAAACTCTTTTGACAACCAGCTTTTCAATCTATTAATTTTCACCAAGTAATTACCGATAATAAACATGCCATCTAAGTATATCTGAGGAAGTCGTTGCAAAACATAAATTATTCAATTTCTTGTACCATTGCCCAAGAGCCTTTTTTAGACCATACAATTTCTTTTGACGCTTGTACACTATCTTATTATTTCCCCATACTTGGAAACCATGTGGTTGCTTTATGTATTTGTATTCCCCCATCTCACTTTAAAGGATTTTTTTTTACATCTACCTGATCCAAATGCAAGTCTGTTCTTTAATGTCCGAAAAGAAAATCTCATTCTAGTTAGTTTAATAATTTGTAAATACATCTAAGTATAGTCAATGCATTATTTTTACTAAAATCCCTTAAGAACCATTCATTCCTTGTATTGTTTTCTCTTTTCATGGATTTTTACACCCCAATAACAACATTTGTTATGCAAACCCTTCTTCCCCCTTGGTAGCTTAGTAAATTTCCTTATTATGACCCCTCATGGCTAGCTTCCACTTAGTCAATTCATTAACCCACGTAGATTTATCGTAACTCTCATGTTAAGAACTATTAGTTAACAAAATATAGAACTAAGAAGGATGTAATCCATGTGGAGGTTGGGAGGTCCTGAAAAATATTCTTGGTTCAATGATTGGGGATCTTAGTTCAACAATTAGAACTTTATTTTGAGGATTTTATTGAAACCTATTCTACAAATTACCTTGTGTAGTATCTTCCAAGACACCCACATATTTTTTCTTTAGTCAAGGACGTGTATCATCAGATTCTAAAATTAACATGTTATGTTATATCAAATTTTCATTAAAAAGAACATCCATGCTTTAAATGATTGTTTGATTTTGGTCATTGTGGTGTTATGGCCTTGGACGGGAACGAGAGATGGATGTGATGTAGTGTTGTCTTCCATATGTGCAAGGGAGGCATGGTGTATTGGTCCACGTGTGGTGTTTTTATCATGATCCCTATGGGGGTACGGGAGTCTTTATTTCTCAGTTACTCTATTTCCCCCCGAGGTTGGGTTTGTGTGATTATTTCCCTTGGAAGCTGTTCGACACCATGTATAGTTTTGTTTTTCGCCCCTATTTAAGCCTAAGCCTGAGTATTCTTGTATGGGGTTGTCGAATATTCATAGTCACTCATTTATTTTATGTATAAACAAACCAAATTGTGTAGAGTTATCCCTTTGGGCTAATCCTAATGCAGTTTGAGTCTTGTGAATGATCCCGAGATTCTTTCTGTGGGTTCGGGAACCCGGCTATGTGTGGGGAAGGTATTAGGTACCTAACTTGTTATTTTTTCTTCCTTACCTATATACTTATTATCTCTTTCTATATTTATGATTACTTTTAGAATATTTTAGAACCTTTGTAGTGACATTACTTTGAGATTCCCTTAACATGTAGATATATGCTAAGATATAAAATCCGTGTTAGTGAGAGGCATAAAAACATCACAAAACCTATATGGTTACACAAGATTCTTATTCGTGGATATGTATTTGGGGATTGGTAGGTCATTATTATGTATGTATATGTATGTGAGAAGTCTTGAATTGAATAATGGACAACCATTAAACTGTGAATACGCATTTAATAATTTGTGTTATGTGTATATGTCCGAGAAGTCGATATTAGAGATAGTTTGACATCTCAATCGAGGTGTGTGAGAGGGATAAAATATGAAATCATCTCTCTAGAGACTGTACATTAGGATACATATTATTAAGGCTTATTCTCATGAAAGCGACTTGATATTTCGCCTACGTAATCATGAATCCATGAGATCAAAGCCCATGCAAGTTGGTTTGTGCGGCGAGACTCATGGAAAGGTTCTAACTTGTTTTGTGAAAGTGTTGGGACTTGGATCGAGAGGAGGATAAGCTATATGTGATCTAGGAGGATGATTATACAAGGATTCATAATTTGAGGGAACTTGATGGCATCAATAAGGATATAAATTTTACTCAGATGATCACTTAATCGAAAGTATTGTTGAACCTTCAGGTTTGTTTAGAGTAGTTGTAAGAGGAGGTCCAAGACCATGATTTATCAAGAGATTAATCTAGCATAACATAAAGGATTAATGAAAGGGGAAAGATCGTCCGAGAAAAGATCATTTGCAAGCATCTCCCATAGGTAGATTGCATGATCAAATACCTAAAGGAGGGGATATGGTCATTAGAAGGACCTCCCAAAAAGAACAAGCTCAATCGATAGATATTCAAGACAAATTTCTAATAGGAGTAATGATTTATATGTACATTATTTTAATTATCAAAGTACTTGGAACTCTTTTGTAATAATTCTGAGGTTGGTCGGTACCTTTGAAGGACCATGTTTGGCTGGAAATTTGAAAGCTGACATGCTATATCGAACGACCTCATGTAGGAAACTTCATAGGGATTTATTTTGGAGGATTGGGAACAAGTTAACTTTAGGGGAATGATCCCAACCCTTTTGGAAGACTTGGGAAAAACCTTTATGTAAATGATCTCAAAATGTCATTCCCAAGGACCATAAAAAATGGGACCCCACTCAGGATCTTCAACTCTAATTATTGTTTGAAAGGGTCCTTTTCTCCTTATAAATAATTCCAGGTTTATCAAACAACCACCAAT
Organism: Sambucus nigra; assembly: GCA_949130495.1. Taxonomy (NCBI): domain Eukaryota; kingdom Viridiplantae; phylum Streptophyta; class Magnoliopsida; order Dipsacales; family Adoxaceae; genus Sambucus; species Sambucus nigra. The sequence continues at coordinate 340,415,280 of OX422207.1, read as the reverse complement.
CGAAAGATCACACTTTTTTAAGGAGACATCTTATCTCATATATTGTTGTTCACTACCTTTACGACATCATGATTTCTGATAGTGTAGGAAATTAAGAAAAATGTCACTCGAGTAAGTTTATTCCTTGGGCCAGTAACCTATCTAAGGGAATATCCCATCAACCGTCATAAAATAAACCTTTGTATCAACTAATCACAATCTAGTAAATAAAACAAACAATATTCTCACCAATATATATTATCTCATGCATTTAATGCTCTATCTTTGGTATTAAATGCATAGTACTCTTAACATTCAATGGGGGTCAGAACATTTAACGTAGTCAAGGTTGCTCGAATGACCTTGCCCTCCTATAAATACTCTCATTAATTTCATTTAAGGGGATCATATCTTCTCCTAAGTTGCTGCCCAGTTTTATATAGACACGAGAGTTCATTATTTTCAGTGATTATCATCCTTATCTGATTTAATATGTCATTATTTATGCACTAATTATCATTCTGATAGCAGATTATGCCTCACTAAATACTAATTGTATTTAAAGAACTCACATCATACATTTGGATACTCCGTTGGGTAGGTATTCTCTTTTGAATAATAACTAATGATAATGTATAAAAGAACATTAATTTTGATGCTTTGCAGTGTAAGGAGGAATGAGACCTCACCATATTGTCTAAAGCTGGCAGAGCGGTGCAGGACTAGCCTAGTAACTTCTAGTACGATGGAAACCAATGGCCCAACACAGTTAGCGTGGTTGATAATCCTATTCGTCGAGTTTATGAAGACCCTATGAACTAAGGTAATATTAGGATCCTGTGTGGGATCAAGTTGTTTTACAATGTGACTGGCGGTATTGCTGGCTCCTATTATTTTAGTAGGATTAACTCAAACTAATACCAGTAACCTGTTACGCAACCAATGGGGTTACCCACCTCAACTCCTCTCACTTACTCAGAAGGTGGGGTATCCATTACACCACCAAATGATGTTGCACCAATGGTGGTTCTCATGCAAAGTAATCCCCCTCCACCCATCTAGGAGGAAATGGAGGAATAGATTATGAGGATGATGGAAACCTCTAAAGCTAGGGGATGAACTTTCTAAGTATATTCCAAATTTCGTACATCATACTCGATGGAGTACAATAATGGGCCTTACCCGATATGTTATGCCCCAACTATCCTTGAGAAATTTACGAGCAAAGGGGCAATTCCAAAGAACATGTCAAAAGGTTTGTCGAAAATCTTGGTGCCCACTGTAATGATAAGAAGTTGAGGTTAAGAGAGTTTTCCAAATATCGATCCGAGAAAGCATGCATGTGGTATTCCAATATGTCCCTAGGCAGTGTGGCCTTATGGGAGGAGATCCATCTCCATCTCGTTCAAAATTTCTTCTTTGGAGAGGGTGAACTTACCCTTACCCAGTTGGCACGGGGGAAGAAAAAACCCAACGAAGATGTGGTGGTATATATCGGGAGGTTTTACAAGTGATCTCCAGACATGAGATAGGAAATGAAAGAGAGAAAGATTTTGTATGTTTGTGCAGAAGTTTTATTGCCTGAATATATTTGTCCTTTGATCAACAAAACTAGGGAAAGATCGTTCTCATCATTCCTAAAAGCATTCAGGAACATTTCCTTAGTGGTAAAATCCTTACTAGCACAATTGTTGTTAGGTTTGATGTTGATACCACTAACCATCTCAGGGAGTGGAATGACCTCACGAGTGAATTATGTTGACGATGAAGACAACAGACAAGGGGGTGGAAATAATGGCCATGGAGGAAAAGGCAAGAAGATAAAGTTCGAAGGTATGAAAGACCCACTCGAACTACCATGCATTTTGGAGTGAGCTTTAGATCTTTATGACCACATGGTCCATGATAAAATGTGTAGGCTCATTGCTTTCAACACAGTGCCTGTAATACGGGAAGAAAGAAAAAGCCCAAGGTTTTTCCAAATCCACAACAAGGTGGTCCATCTAACTAGAAAAAAAATCCTTAAGAAGACTCATTAACACATGTTAAGAAGGAATGCATTCAACTACCTCAACCTAATGTGAATAATGATTCCTTATCGGTTCACAGATCCAATAGGATTAGCATTTATGACGGAGAGGCGGAGAAGATGTTCAAGGAGCAGAAGCTCCTCACACAGACCTTTGAGGAGTCCTTTAAAGAATTTTTAATTGAAATGGCCCAACTAACTCTGGAGGATGACCCTTATCTAATTGATGATTTGAGTAGACAACTTGACGCTTGCTCATTGGGTGCTGCAAATGCGATGATAGCTTATGATGAGTCAACCTATAGATGTGTGGAGGAATTTTGTGAGATGGAATAAAACCATATCGATCCTTGTGTGGAATGTTTTGAATTAGCACATTCACATAAGTTTTATTGGTTTTTTTACCAAGTGGAGTTACCATAGAATTACAACTAGGAGGTTACTCGAGCAATCTTGGAGATTGGAAAAAAGAAAATGAATCCAAACTTATAGTGGAAAGGTCCAACAGTGAATCATATAGGACATTCCTCTCAGATGTCACTTTCTTTGAGGCATATCGATCGATTACGTACCCCCACAATAGGACACTTTATGTAACACTAAGTGTTAATGAATGAAATTCCAATCGTGTCTTGTTAGGTAGAGGAGCTTCCATCAACATCATGCCTATTGAGTCCTTTTACGCTTATAACATGTTTGAGACAAAAATTATGCAATATTCTTTAACAATATGGGGATATGATAATCAATCCTTTAAATCCATTGGTTACGTTAATGTGGTGATTACAATGGGTAATATCTCTTCGCATATAAAATTTCATATAATGGAATACGAGCGCTCTTACTAGTTATTGGTGGGAAGAGTATGGATGCATAATCACGGGTTAGTGTAGTCCACTTATCATCAATGTGCCAAGGCAAACATTAAGGTTAAATAAGTGGTCATTTTGTCATTTAAAAATCCATTTGCGCATGGAGAAGCACATTTACTAGATGCTTCTTTATATACAGAGTTGGATGATGAAGATGTGGTGCTCACTTGATACATTGGTGGCACTAGGGTCTTATTAGAGAAAGGGTGTGACACTCAGCCTAATTAAATACTGGGTGATCAGTCCTATATCCAATTAAAATAGGTTTCTCGTTTGGTTCATTATTAGCATCACTGTCGAAAACTTTTTAAACATTACTAACCACCTAGTATTCAAAAAGATGATGTCAAAATTTTATTCTTTTTATTTAATAATAAAAAACAACAAAACATTATTACATAAATACATCTCGTGCAATAGTAATATAAATCCATCCACAATATAAAAGACTGAAATGAAATAATACCGAATAAACTGTCGGTTACAAAATCCAATATAAATTCCAACCTGAATAAAAGTCTGAATACAAGCTCTGACTGTCGTAAATGAAATAATTGTGAGCAACATGCCCGAATAAAATACTTCCCTACACCTTACACTAGGAGTGAAGTAACTGAATCATCTAAGTCCAAATCCTGCAAGCATCCACTAGTGCTGCAGCTACGCATCCCTAGAATAGATCACCCTGTTTGGCATCCCTATATATGGACACCTAAAAGGTTTTGAAAAAAGCTTTTGCAAGTACGGGTCAGAGCCCAAGTAAAAATCATTTAAAAAGATTTATCAAGTACTTGAATAACAGTTTAAATGAATAGTTATTAGATACACATGTTAGGTTACGAACACTCCCTTGAGTTCCTCATCTCTCACCTATAATGCGCACCTAACGTTTGCTACTCAACCCCACTTAGTCAATTCTAGTCAATTCTAGCCAATCTAACTAGGCAGCCAGTATCTAATAAACCCAAATCAATCTAGCTCCTTTGTACCGCCTATACAATACGCTATCGAATATCTTTAATAATTAATATCTCTCTTATGTTATTATTAAGCCCCAGCTACCCTTTCTACGTAGGTTATTTTCAAACTTTACCATTTAAGTTTCTCTACTTAAACTTTATTTTAGATATTCACTAACTATCTTCCAACTATTCACACATTAGTAGCTTCATCATCATATAGATATACCCTATATAAGATCCCTACTAATTACTCTTTAGTAGATTAATCGTTCTTTAGATACATACTAACTCGCCTCTCCACTAGCACACATAATTAGATTATTCGCCTTGTATATATTTTACACACCATATATACTATAAGTACACACTCTGCTATTATATCCCTGTAACACACATGAAGGGCTATTGATTCGTAATGTTACCTTGACCTTAATAGTTAATCCATATACATTGGTTCAGAATGTTACCTCGACCCCAATATTCAGATTAATTTTAGTTTAAATATGCACAACTAACTAGTTTGAAATCATAAGTCTACTACCCATAATTCATAGTGTCCACCTGTATTTCCGTGCAAATACATTTATTAAATATATATCCATTTATCTTTAAGATAGGCAAGGCTTTTAAAATTCTAGGATTAAGTGTTCACGTACTTAAGTCAAATAAGATTTCACTATCTTTCTTGTCCACTAATTTCACACAGTAGATAATATAATATGTATATATATATATATATATATATATATATAACACGTCACCTCCCAGACTCAGCTGTGGTGCATACTATAAAACATATCAAGGGTACATATATTTATCATCCATTATATATATACTAGTACGGCACCCCTAGGCACAGCTACGGTGAATGCATACTCTGCTATCATGTCCGGGTACATCTCTCGTTGTACAGGGTCTATTGGTTCGGCTTCTCTCACATACTGAAGGTGAACATAGTTCCAAGTCAATGGGATACATACATACCTACGCACCCATATGACCGTCAACACTATCATTCTCATTGATAGCCCATACCTAGGTTCTATGTTCTAGTGGTGCGAATCAAAAACCCCTGAAGTCTCTTCAAGATATGGTCATTGTTAACGCAAAAATTCTCCATCTACGAGGACCAATCAGAAAAGGACACATGTCATCCTACGTGTCAATATTCGACACCCGAGGAGAATTAGTCGGCACCCGAGGAGAGTTGGTCGGTCCCCGAGGAGGGTTAGTCGGCATACCAACCAGGAAGATCAAAGGATAACTATGCATTTAATGTGCATTAATGAAGATGACGGCGCATTTAATGAGCCTTAATGTACATTTATACTGTATTAATAGATGACGACACATAGCATACCAAGCAATTCAACAATTAGATTCGTTTAATGTAGACATAAATGTCTACATACAATGAATCTCTTTATCTCCCGACACTATAAATACATGTATCCCCTTAGCCAAAAGAGGAGATCCGCGAGGAGATCCAGGAGAACCTAGAAACCTCATACACAAGATACACATCCTTTCTCTCTCTAACACATTGTGCTATTGTAAACCCCTCGGAATAAAATAATAGTGGACGTAAGCTTTTTCTTATAGCTGAACCACTTTAAAAATCTTTGTTTCTCATGTGCTTGATTGGATTGCTTTCATCTATTTATCTGAGATCATAAAAATGGAATTCGGTTTAGTTTTTTGCATTAACAGATTGGCGCCGTCTGTGGGAACGTGTTACAAGCATTGTTCTCTATCAAACGCTAAGTTTTTTATTTTCTCTATGTATAATGAATTATATATTATACATACATATTTTGATTCAATCATGATTTTTATGTTTATATACATAAATTAATTGTCCAATTTTTATCTGCAAAATATTGCATATCATGATTTTAAAATCATAACTGTTAGATTAATTCTTATTTAGAAATCTGAAAAATAATGGATTTCATAAATCATAGCTTTTTGCTTGATTCTCAAGTTTCAATTTTATATCATGGAATAAATATTTTAAATGATTACATATACTAATATATACGACGATGATAAGATTTGATCATTTTCATCGTTGATTTTGAAATAATTTTTGAAAGATCTTTGATGACTATTCAAATTCCCATTATATTTTTAATCAGAGAATGGGAAAAGGTTAAAGACAATAAAAAGTTTTCTCATGGAAATCATGACCCAGATCTACTTTGTCTCTCTTCAAGTTTGAGTCTCTTTGTATTCATTTTTATGAACTATATACTTAATTTGGTCCATCTTCCATCTATGTCAATAAAGTCTCATTGATTGATTTTATATATAAATTTGGTAATAACTTCGATCATTCGGCATATTTTTATCTCTCCACATAGGGAATAGGAGAGGATCAATATAAAAAATAATTTTCTCTCACTAGAAAATTCATACCCACCTATTGTAAAAAATGATCAATAAAACAATCATGATCATATCAAGATTCTGGGCGCAAATTTGATATGTTGGCCCCTCATTCATCACATCATAGGGTTTCTTTGTCGAAAATCACACGATACAGTGGATTAGATAATTATTCATTTAATTAACATTATTAATGCTTAAATTTTACATCGAATGTTATTTTTTTTATCTAAGGATTCGAGATATTCTGGTCAGCCATCTATATTGTTGGTCGGCATCATCTTGGACCATATTTTATTAAAGATAATCTTAACCAGACCATTTTTGTTTGTCGAAGAAAAGATGTGAAGATCCATCATCAATGTTGAAATAATTTTATCCAACTACGAGGTATCTTAATGTTGGTCAGAGACTCATATTGTAGCTGGTGGAACCAATTGCAGGTCGACGATCATCTACTTCTTGATCGGCGACATCTCAGTCTTGTTCGGAGGGTTCAATTTACTGGTCGGCAACTATCCAACCATCCACTTTTTGTTCGGTGACATCTAATGTTGTTCGGTGCTGTCAATGCACCATTTTTGTTGATCGGCAAAATTTCTCAGCTGGTTGGGGACCATTTGCTTCTTGGTCGACACCATATATTCTATAACTTGAGATATCCTTAAATGTTGGTCGGCAACATCCACGCCGTTTGTCGGTAGCAGTAGAATCTTGGGGTATTAAAAAATGCGAAGCACCCCAGATATTTCTTTAAACACGAGTTCAGCTTGGGGACAAACAGGGGGCTTAAGTCTTTTTTAACTTGTGATCACCCCAAAAATATTTTTAAAACCAAGTAATAAATAATTTTCAAACATCAACTTATACCTGATTAGTTGTTGGAGATTAAAAAACTTTACGGAAAACTCTACGTCTTATTTATGGCGCATATCTGATAAAAAAATTTCCATCTCACGCACATTTGGCACAAAAATATTATTACATATTTTGAAGTTTTTATTATTTTATGCTGATACACATCACATATTGTTTGGTTGAATAATTATTTTCATGATAATAATTATTTTCTCTAGTCTCGATATGTTCTCGGGAAGCTTATTAAAATTTCATAGGGACAAGATTCAATCCCGATGAAAGCTCTCATAAACCTCTAGAAACTATTATTGCTCGACATCAGGCGGTTTTACCTCGACATATCAGCCAACATATATTATTTCATTTTTTGAAATTAATATTTTTATTTCTCAAGCATATACATATCATATATTGATTGTATGAATAAATTATTCTCATGACTAATCAATTCAGCCTACACAAATGGTAGAGCAAGATATTAATTTTTACAGGTACAAGACTCAACGCCGACGAATGCTCGGAAGCAATCTGGAAACTATTATCATTGCTCAGCATTATGAAATTTCACCTCAACAAGGAACTATATATTTTATTATTGCTTTGATTTGTGCTCAAGCACGAATTATTCTATATATCCGTTCGGATTCATATTCTATATTCATCTCTTCATGGAGCTCGGAGAAATACTTATTATCATATTCAGCTCCGAGGAAGAACTATAACATTTATTATATGTCACCGCCAACGGATAGTTGGTCGGGGTAATTCTTATTTATATGCAGGCCTAGTAAAGTTCTCGGCCATATTCTTATATTCTGGAAAATATTATTCTTATTCGGCATTATGCAATTGTGCCTCGATAAGATACTTATTCAGCTTTGAGGAGAATTACAACATTCGTTGTATTTCACCCCCAACGGATAGTTGGTCGGATAATTCTTATTTATATTCAAGGATGACAACATTCTCTGCTATATTCTTATGTTCTGGAAGATCTTATTCTTGTTCGGCATTATATAATTCTACCTCGACAGATCAACGAGGCACTTTATTATTCTTTATATCTAGTTGGATGCATATTCTATTCTTATTTCAGCATGGAGCTCGATAAATATTTATAATCATATATTCAGCTCCAAGGATGTCTCCAGCATATATTATCTTTTCCCAACAATCTGTTGGTCAGCTCGAAGGATGTCTCCAGCATATATTATCTTATTCCCAACAATACGTTGGTCAGATCCAATGATGTCTCCATCATATATTATATTTTATTCCCAACAATCTGTTGGTCAGCGCCGAGGAGGTCTCCAGCATTTATTATATTTTATTCCCAACAATCTGTTGGTCAGTGCCGAGGAGGTCTCCAGCATTTATTATATTTTATTCCCAACAATCTGTTAGTCAGCGCCGAGGAGGTCTCCGACATTTATTATATCTTATTCTATTCCCAACAATCTGTTGGTCAGCTCCGACGAAGTCTCTATCATTTATTATCAGAAATGTATTCCTCCGGGAAGTAAAACTATGTATTCCTCCAGGAAGTAAAACTTATATGCCTCCGGGAAGTAAAACTTGTATGTTCCTCGGGAAGTAAAAATATTCCTAAAAATGACAACTTATGTTGGTTAGGAAGTAAATCTATTCCCAAAAATGTCAACTCAGGTTGGTCGAAAATAAGAAGTTGTCAACTATAGTTGGTCGGAAACATTTTATGAGTATGTGAAAGCGATCAAGCAAAAAGCATTCAAAGATCATATGCCACACTTAGGGGCTCTATTAAAAATCCAGTTGTTCATTGGGTGGCACATTCTCATAACATCATGAAGTCGAGCATCAGATTCGGCCCCGACTAATTATCATTCATAAGTTATTTTTCTTGCTCAGGAGCTAATTTTTCTTATGAAGTTCAGGAGGCATATTCATGAGTTATTATGCACATGCTATTGAAGTTCAGGAGGCTATTGAAGTTCAGGAGGCATACTCAGAAGTTATTATGAACATGCTATTGAAGTTCAGGAGGCATATTGAAGTTCAGGAGGCATTTAGAAGTACCGGAGGCATATTCAGGAGTTATTATGCACATACTATTGAAGTTCAGAAGTCAAATTTCACATCTATAGCACTGAGATCTTTACTACTACTGTCCCGACCAACATTGAAGAAGAAGTTGTATGAAAATGTTTCGAAGTCCACTACTAGCTTGGTACTAATCAGATTGAAGAGTTGGGTTCAAAAGCTAGTATGTTACTCGACAAAGTATTCAGAGAATCATAAATCAGAAGAATCAAGCACGTGAAGTTAGCACTCAGTTGCTCGGCACAGGAGGCAGTTGGTCGGCTAGCAATCCAATCAACATACTTAAAGATTATGACAAGCTACAAGATGCATACTATGGCATGGATGCATCCAAATTACCAGGGGTGATACATAGCACACAGAGTTCCTCAAAAGAAAGTTTAGAAACCATCGATCATCCTGCATCATATGTCATCCAGGAGATAATGCACTTTATGTTGAACAAATCAAGAAGGTAGATCAAGAATTTCACGAGAACCGAGCAACACTGTAGAATAAATACTCCATCCTTTCAAGTAAACCATCAAGCATGGAGCATTGGGGGCTTCTGTTAACGCAAAAATTCTCCATCTACGAGGACCAATCAGAAAAGGACACATTTCATCCTACGTGGCAATATTCGACACCCGAGGAGAATTAGTCGGCACCCGAGGAGAGTTGGTCGGCCCCCGAGGAGACTTGGTCGGCATACCAACCAGGAAGATCAAAGGATAACTATGCATTTAATGTGCATTAATGAAGATGGCAGAGCATTTAATGAGCCTTAATGTACATTTATACTGTATTAATAGATGCCAACACATAACATACCAAGTAATTCAACAATTAGATTCGTTGAATGTAGACATAAATGTCTACATACAATTAATCTCTTTATCTCCCATCACTATAAATACATGTATTCCCTTAGCCAAAAGAGGAGATCCGCGAGGAGATCCAGGAGAACCTAGAAACCTCATACACAAGATACACATCCTTTCTCTCTCTACCACATTGTGCTATTGTAAACCCCTGGGAATAAAATAACAGTGGACGTAGGCTTTTTCTTATAGCCAAACCACTTTAAAAATCTTTGTTTCTCATGTGCTTGATTGGATTGCTTTCATCTATTTATCTGTGATCATAAAAATGGAATTCGGTCCAGTTTTTGCATCAATAGTCGCCGACAACGCACAACCTCCACTCGATAGAAAGTAGCGTAGGTATGTTATACACACAATAAATCAAATTATAGATATTTTCTCCACGTATATATCAATAATATCAATAGGGCATACGCACATCACATATCACAAGTCTCATTCGTAGTATATTTATATCCCGAATATCCCACGTAGTAATGTATTATTACTTTAATCTTATTATAGGTATTAACTCCACTTATATATATATATATATATATATATATATATATATATATAAAACAACAATTTATCATACACACATCCCATATCACAAGCCTCATACGCGGCATATTTATATCATGATTATTCTACGTATTCCATAATTTATAACTTCGTTTATTATCGTACGTTCCTGAGTATTTCTCACCACTCGAAGGGTATCCTTTATTCAACATATAATATCAAAAGTCAAACTATCTACCCCCTACTAGTCTATGTCCTCGTTCCTCTCAAATTCTCTTAACTCAAATTATCCTTCAATTTAGATTTTTCCTCTCTATTAATCTAAATTAATTTATCCCCTAAACTTCCCTCGTAGGCCACGCATAAGACCCAAACTAGGACTACTGGTGTTGCAATATAATTGTTTTATATTAGAAAATAAATCTCACAAATGAATTACAAATGATTTCCAAAGGTTCTAAACAAAAAGGAAATTATTGGCCAAAACTGGGCAACCGATTCGATTAGAAAATTTTGTGTCAGATTAAACACCCAGTAGTAAAATATTAATTACTCCCTCTACAGAACTCTGATTGACCTGATTCAAAGTTCGTTTTAAAGCTAAGACATAGAGTTTCCAGAAATGTATGGATCTCACTCTAATTCCAAGTACAATGGAAATGGAATACGTTTAAAGTTACGTCAAAAATTCTGGCAGATTACTATGCTCACAGATCAAACACCCTATACTAAAACATCGATTGGTCCCTCTACGAAACTACGATTAACCTGATTCAAAGATCATTAGAAATCTAAGATATATACCTTTCCAGTAATGTATGTATATCACTCTAATTCAAAGTATAATTAAAATGGCATATGTTTAAAGTTATGTTAATAATTCTAGTAGATCAACATCTTGTGTTCATCAATTAAACCATAAGTCATTCAAGATTCATGCTCTTCAATAAAGAACACATAAAGATTCAATATTAATCATAAAATATATTTTACTATCATTTTATCTTCACATAGATATGAATTACCAATGAAAATTTTACACAAAAACATCAAGGATTCAACCCAAGAATCAAATTCTCCTTTAATTAACATAAAACACTAATTTCTCATGTTCATCAACTTTATAAATCAAGAACCCATATTTATCTCTTATTAATCAACCCAAACCCACTAATTTCGTATTATCATCATTAAGCAACATCTCTACATGCATTCTTACTTTAGTTTATTAATTAAACCCTTCTAAATTCATATAAAACTTCCCAAATCATGAAATCAAGCCTATTCCACATGGGTATTATAACATAATTGATATAAATTGTCATTTAAATGCTTTCCTCTCAGTAGAAGATCTTAAATTCATTGATAAGATAGTGTGTGGTGGTTCTCCCCTCGCTCCGTTCTCGATTCGTTGCGTTCGGGGCAAAAACCTGTGTAGGAAGCTTGGTTCTCCCCTCCTCTTCCTCTCCTTTGGCTTCTATCCCTCTCAATTTGAGTTAAACCTAGCCCCTCTCTCTTATGGGAAGATATACACTTATAATTTTTGGAGTTTTCTAAATCCCAGACTCCCGAATGATCGAAAGGCCCTTAAACGGTGCTGGGATGTTCTAAAATCATCTCGGGACCCAAACTACACACTCGAGTACACTTTTTTGACCATTTCGACCCTTCTTGAACGAAGCGTGACATCAAAATCACCATCTGAGTCACTTTATAAAATCCTCTTATTTTACCTCCAAATACGCCACGTGTATATTTATCTTAGATTGAATTAATTAAATATGAATCATCGAATTAAATAATTTCTCCCAATTAAATAAATTGTAATGTCATGAATTTAATTAATTTCCATTTTCTTCAAAAATACGGGGTGTTACAAAGGGTGAGAGCACCAGTTAGCCTATTAAGCAATTTTGAAGATCATGAAATGGATTGCTAAAGAGTAAGACCTCGATCCTTTCCAGGAAGTTGCATGACAGGATGACAACACGAATTGATTTGATTGAGCATTAGGTCCAATAATAAAACATTCTCTGAAGATTTACTGTGAGAGGGATGGAGGAAACTGCCGGAAGAGGCCACATAAGGAGGAAAACCCTTGTTAGTGTAAAAGGGTGGTGTTCCTAGTGGCAAAATCATTTACAAGTTATAATGGTGTGAACAGGCAACGAAGGATTAGACGATGAGGTTGACCTAGTTTAAAGATGTTTCTTGGTAGACAATCAAGGATAGTGTATGGTGATCGATAACTCTAATGACCAGAAATTTGTAGAGAAAGTGGAAGAGGATAAGCCAAGGCCCCAAATACAAGAACTGGAGAAATAAGATCTCATGAGGGAAGGTGATGATCCCAAGCCAATCATAATTTCAAAAAAACTTGATTGTGTAGCAAAGGTGAACTCATTGAGCAGATATAAGAGTTCAATGATGTTTTCTTCATGGAAATACCCAGAGATGCTTGGGATTGACAAGGAGGTGAGTTTCCCCAAGATGAATGAAATTCCCTCGGCTATCCCAATCAAGTAGTACACTCGAACATATAAGGCGTAACTAGATTTTAAGATCAAGGAGGAAGTACATAGTGTGCTCATGGAAGGCTTCATCATCTCAATACCACATAATATTTGGTTGTGTAACATTGATAATGTAGGACAGAAAGACTAGAACCAAATTAGGATGTATGTAAACTTTAGAGACATGAACAGGTCCTGCCCAAAAGATTAATTCCCACTCCCTTCCATAGATGTCTTCATAGATGCAATGATGGGTCATGAAATGTATAACTTTATATATAGTTATATAAGATTCAACCAGATCAATATGGACCCAAAAGGTACTGAGAAGACTGCATTTCACACCCTACTATGTAACTTTATGTATACAATTATGCATTTTGAACTAAAAAAATGCATGTGCTTCATACCAGAGGGCTCTAATGGCCAAATTTCATGATCTCTTCAATGATATTTTGGAGTTTAACGAGGATGATATGGTGATAAATTCAAAGAAGGAGCGCGCTCACTTGGAAAACTTGAGGAAAGTGTTCATAAGGTGGAGAAAGTACCTCAAGTGTGACTTTGGGGTAACTAGTGGGAAGTTCCTTAGTTTCATGGAGAACATGTAATGATTCCAGATGGATCTAGATAAATAGAAAGCTATCGTCAAAATACCACGTCCAAAGACAACAAAATAATTGAAAAGATTCTTGGGGAAAGTTTCCTATTTGACGAAGTTTGTACATGGGCTTGATGAGGTCACCCACACGTTGATGGAGTTATGGTGAAAAGGATCCAAGTTTGCATGGGAGCAACAACACTAAGTAGCGTTGGACAAATTGAAGAAGATACTAACTTCTCCATAAATAATTATTCCTCCGAAAGAAGGTATACCATTATACCTCTATCTCACCTCTACGGTCAGGTCAATCAGTGTGTTTTAATCTCAAGAGGTAGATATAGTAGAAAAATAAGTTCATACTTTAAGCCGCGTTATACATGGGCTTGAGGCTAGATTCACTAGTATTGAAAGATATTGTTTATCACTTGTCTTTATTGTTAAAAAACATAGACACTACAAGTTATCTTTCACGGTCCACATTCTAACAAGATGTGAACCCATAAAATTTGGCTATCTAAAACTATACTAATTGTCATGAAATCCAGGTGGTTCCAAATACATTGAAAATAGGATCTCAAGTGTATTATCCCTTGGGTTATCGAAAGCAAAGATTATGCAGATTTTTTAGCCATTTTTTGTCTGGGACATTCAAACCACCACATGAGGAACTCTCAGGTGATGATCTTCAAGATAATTATCTAGAAGGTATTTTGGAAGGGTGGAACGTGGAATTACACTAATCATCAGTTAAAGGCAAGGGTAGTGTAGGAGGGTTATGAGACTGGGGTCTATGAATAACTGGAAAGGGTGAGGCGTGACCCACTCCAATGGACGCTGCCTGCAAGGTCTTCAAGGTCTCTTGATGCAACTTCTGAAGAAAACTTCTCCTTCTGGTAACAATGGAACTCAAGCTTCAACTCACTCACTGTAGGAAGATGAACTTTCACAGCAAAAATAGCAATTTTCTCAAGGGAAACACCTGAGAGTGATGGCTGTCAGTGGGGAGTGAAGGAACAAGGCACTCAGCACTATGAGAATGAGCAGGGAGAGAATACTTAGGTAGGTCTGGTGATATTTTAGCAGAGTAACAGTGCAATTTCTATTGTCTTTTTTCTTTCATCTCTATGACCTTGACTAGGGGTCCTATTTATACTTGGGCATTAAGGTTGGGTTGGCACTTTTGGCGCCAAAACTTAGAGGGTTGGTGAGGGACAAAGTCTACAGTGTACTAATTGTCCCTACCTGCAGGCAGGTCTTCCTGTCCCCTCTAGCAGATGCCCCCTGGCGCCGACCAAAGTTCAAAAGCAAATATGTCTTCTAATGGAAACAAAATATCTGATTTGCTAAATATCTTTTGAAACGGTAACTTTGATACAAACTTTGTAAACTCGAGGGGGGGTCTCGAGGACCACCTCCTCTAAAATATTTGCAAGCTTGAGGGGGTCTCGAGGACCCCCTTCTAAAATCATTTTTCTTGAGAGGGGTTTAGAGGACCCTCTCCTCTAAAATCATTTTATAAACAGTTCTTTTCTTGTGAGCAGCCATCCCTTTGGCTGCTCACTTCACTTGTGACTAAGTGTGAGGTGTGTGAGGACTGGGTGACCCTAGGGTCTCCTACTAGTATTTTCTCAATCCTATAGTGCTAAGTGGTTGAGCTTGCTCAACATACCTTGTTCCTCAGCCGCCAAGCCAAAACTCCTAGGAGGTCCCAACTAGCCTGCTTGAGCCCTACTTGCTCAACTAGGCAACCTGTACAATAAAGTAAAGTGTTAATATTGTTGTTCATTTAAAGACTGACGTCTCATGATGAGGAGTTGCTCGTGGTAGATACTCCCTCATCCTGGCCACTCTGGGTGGGTTTCTTCTCAATATGAGTTTCTACCGAAACCCTTGTAATGGCACTTCTCAAATAACATTTCTGCAGTGACCCTTGCACTGGCGCTGAGCCTTGCAGTGGCACTGACCCTCTCGAATGTCATTACTGCGGTGACCTTGCAGCGGCGCTGACCCTTGCAGTGGCGCTGACCCCTGCAGGCGCTGACCCTTGCATTGATAATTCTCAATCTTGTATTTCTGTGGTAAGCCTTACGAGGCACCTCTCGAATGTCATTACTGCAGTGACCCATGCAATGGCGCTGAGCCTTGCAGTGGTGCTGACCCTCTCGAATGTCATTGCTACAGTGACCCTTGCAGTGGCACTGACCCCTGCAGTGGCGCTGACCCTTGCAATGGCGCTGACTCTTGCAATGGCACTTCTCAATCTTGGACTTCTGCGGTGACCCTCGCGGGCACCTCTCGAATGTTATTGCTGTAGCGGCGCTGACGCTTGCAGCGGCGCTGGCCCTTACAGTCACGCAGACACTCGCAGCGGCGCTGACACTTGCAGCAGCACTGGCCCTTGCAGCGGCGCTGACGCTCGCAGCGGCGCTGACACTTGCAGCGGTGCTCACACTTTCAGCGGCGCTGACACATACAGCAGCGCTGACACTTGTCGCGTCGCAGACACTTGCATCGGCGCTGACACTTGCAGCGGCGCTGACACTTTCAGCGACGCTGACCCTTGTAGTGGCGCTGATACTTTCAGCGGCACTAACCCTTGTAGTGGTGCTGACACTTGCAGCAGCGCTGGGGGTTCCTGCTGAATATGAGTTTCTGTCGGGACCCTGGGGGGCTCCTACCCAATATGAGTTTCTACCAGGACCCCGGGGGGTTCCTGCTCAATATGAGTTTCTGCCGGGACCCTGGGTTTCTTCTCAGTATTTCTAATAAAATAATATTTTTACTTTTTTATAGGTAGACACCCTTCTACAGGCAGCATAAAGGTTATCCATAGCAAAGGGAAAGAGGAAATTCGTTTATCTTTTAAGCTAGACTTTAGAAGTTCCAACAATAATCCTGAGTATGAGGCACTAGTATTGGGATTGTTGGCGTAGTTGAGAATGGATATTCAGATACTTATAATCAAATGAGATTCAAATCTGGTGGTGAGTATAGTGCCCTACTGAACAATCATCCAAATATTAATCAAACGATACAATGAGATAATAAGAAGAAGACACCATAAGGCAAAAAAATAGACATGCTAATGCCTACACCACAACGGCCCTAAAAGTTTCTATCAAAGGTTATTCAATGTTCATTCAAATTACTAAGAGGACAACCCCCTAAACTATAACTAAAATGTTACTTACTGATGATAGAAACGATTGAAAGGGGCAAGATAAGAAAGCGGCTTGAGACGGGATATTAAGCTTAGTAGAGCTAGCACAATACTCTGCCACAACTAGCAACTTATGCTACAAAAACAAAGGAGAATGGTTATTAAGGTGTGTTGACCCTGAGGAAGGCGAGAAAAGTCTAAAAGAAGCCCATCAAAATAGCTCTGAGATGAATGAGATCCCTCTATACCAGCAAAGAAGGTCATCATCATAATTATTAGGAGGAGAATTCCTAGATATTGCACACAGAATCACTTGTTGTATCATAGATATTATCACGATAGACCTCTGCGATGAACCATATTAGATGAAGTAAATGAGGTACTGAAGCAAGACCACAAGCTAGGGCACATCGAATGAGAAGAGGTTTACGGCTAACTAATGACCTTAAGGTATTTTTTTCCAACCATGGAAAAAGTCACTATCGAGTTCATTTTAAGGTCCAAGGAATCCTAACTTCGTGGAAATATGGCCCACACTCGTTCAGTTGACTTGCACTCACTTTCTACGCCATTTCTCTTCACACTTAGGAATTTAACCTTGTGAGAGCCATTAATCCTTTTTCTAGGGGCATGTTCTAGATCTTAGTTTCCACTGAATGATTCATCAAGTGGATAAAGGCTGTTTTACTCAAGAAAGCCAGAGCACGTATGGTAGCTTGATTTATGAAAGAATAAATCATCTATCAATTTGGCATTCCCAAAGTATTCCTTTCAGATAATGGAACCCCATTTGTAAATAGTGAGGTAAGGTTAGTCATAAATAAGTACTCCATCATCCATCACAAATCAATAATGGCCTACCCCAAGTGCAATGGGTATGTGGAAGTCACAAATAAGACTTTGGTAAATATTTTAGTAAAAAAGTTAGAGGATTTTCCTGGAACTTGGGCTAACAAGATACTTAAGGTCCTATGGGTTTATTAAACAACTAAAAGAAAACCAATCGGCTATACTCCTTTCTCCTTGGTATTCGGGTTGAAGATATATTGCCAGTTGATCTAGAAATACCTTCTACCCTATTTGACTTACGAAGTGGAGTGCTTACACAAAGCAAACACGTGTAGCTAGAGGCCGTAGATAAGCATAAGGATAATGCAAGGTAAAAATTTGAAATGTACATAAAATAGCTCTCCAGATCATATGCCTAGATGGCGAAACCAAGAAGGTTCAAAGAGAGAACTTGGTACTGAAAGATTGCACAAGGAATATATGAGGTCTCTCATTGCCAAAGTTTGAAGCTAATTGGGAAGGGCCCTATATAGTGCACAAGACACATGGCTCAGGCTACCGTGAGATCTGAAAGATTGAGGATGATGTAACTTCAAATCTTAAAACCAAATGGCTTAAGATTTACCATGTCTAAAATGCTCTATTATTTATCTTTATTTCCCTTTTGGGGTTAGATTTATTATGGTTGGTCGAGAGGCTATTCTCACCCAACCTAAAGAATAATATGTTGTTTGTAATAATATGAAGTTATATGATAAGCCATTGAAGTGAGTTTTTTAAGTAAAAAGACACACAAGATAAGATAGAACCAATATTCCATTCAAATTTCAACAAATCTGTAGG
This sequence comes from Sambucus nigra, assembly GCA_949130495.1. NCBI lineage: Eukaryota > Viridiplantae > Streptophyta > Magnoliopsida > Dipsacales > Adoxaceae > Sambucus > Sambucus nigra. The sequence continues at coordinate 340,396,837 of OX422207.1, read as the reverse complement.
AGGAAATACTACCGCAAAATATTAAAAAAGGGAAAAGTAGAGTCCTATTTAATAATGGGGTCATCAAGGATAAACCATAGGTTGGTAGAATCAATGAGCCTATGGTGAAGGTCTGGGGTAGAGTATAATATCTTAACATGCTCATTAGTAAGATCAACCATGTCCTTATCATGATCCTCCATCTCTTATTGCAGTTTCTCCAACTCTGACTCAGCTTGGGCAAGGCTTTTTGGGTAGCCACAACCGTCTCCCGTGCTTTGATATATTCAGGGCAAAGGCTATCCGTTTATTCAATAATAGTAGCTTGGGTTCTAATACTAGCTTGAAGTCTTCCATAAAATGAGGGTGAGCTATTTTTCCTGAATGACCTTAATTATTCTATCAACCATGTCAATGAGAAAAAATCATTCTCGTGGACATTGATCTTTCCCATTAACTCCTTAATTTTAGAAGAAGTTAGAAAATTCCAAAGAGTATTTAAGATCTCACTCAACACTGCGACAAACTCGAGCGACTTGAAGACCAACATCAAGGGAATTGGTTGAATACAATTAGGACTAACGGTAGAAAGGTGAAGTTCAAGCAACCTTTCCAAGAGTTCGCGATGTAAGGTGGAAATAATGTGTTAAAAATCGCTAAGAGATTTCTTAATCAAATATGTGGGAGATGCCTTGGGAGGATGAATGATAAAAGAACTGTTACTAGATATGGGAAACACTGTGTTCGATGCCCAATCTTCTTCTTCTTCTTCTTCTAAGAGAGGAGTGGCAACGCGAGATTGTACATCAACATTTTGACCATTTGAGAAACGGTTGATTGGCCCAAAGGAGCATTAATAACAATAGGTCTCACACCCCCCTCCTTATGAGCCCCCTTACGGGGGACTTGAGAAGCAAGTACAATGGGCTTAGCTAGAACTCCAGTAGTCTCCCCACCGAATGGAGGAGTAGGGAGCTTGTATATAACCTAATAGTTAACAAATAACATCAGAAAGAGCCATTCGATAAAGTATAGTTTGACCTTATGATTACAAAAGTCCTAGTGTACTTGAAGCACAAATGGTTGCTCAACAAAGTACTCTCGACAAGTTTTCCTAGGGTACTTGAAGCACAAATGGTTGCTCGGGAAAGTAATTTTGGTAGGTTTAAGTCCTAGGGTACTTAAAGCACAATTGGTTATTCAACCAAGTGCTCTCAACAAGTTTAAGTCCCAGGGTACTTGAAGTACAAATGGTTGCTCATCCAAGTACTCTTAGAAAGTTAAAGTCTCAGGGTGCTTGAAGCACTAATAGTTGCTGAACCAAGTACTATTGATAAGTTTGACCTTATGGTCATTAAAGTCCAAGACTACTTAAAGCACAAATGGTTGTTCAATCAAGTACTCTCGGTAAGTTTGTTTTTAAAGATAACCAACACAATTTCAGGGATGAAGCAACAAATACTTGGTCAAAACTTGGGAAACTATTTCTCTTATTTTGATCTCAACAAGAAAATCAAGTAGCGGAAAATAAAAGAAGTATGCCTCTTTCTGTAGAGGGGAAGGGGGATTGGTTATTGAAAAATAGGCTCAATAAAAGCATATACAACATCTTCAGCCTCCTTAACCTTAGCAACGACCCCACCTTCTAGAATAGAAGGACCAAAGAGGTTCATAAGAACTTTTTAGTTCATGATGGCATAATTATTAAAGCCCTTTAAGTCTTGACGGGCACACCCTCAACTAGGGGTGGCAATTCGGGTTAGTCGTCTCATTTTCGAGTCGTGTTGATTTTGAGTTGAGTATAAGTTTTGGGTACTCTTAAATATATACAAGCTAATCGTGTCATGCTCGGATCATTTTGGGTTATTACCATAAACGGGTCATCGTGTCAAAAATTGTCAGCCCTACCCTCAACATGATCATTAGTACTCGTAAGAGTAGAGGTTCGAACAGGCTACAAGAATAAAAAGGGAAAGGTCAAATAACGAACAAGAGATAATAAGAGTTATGTTATGAAGCTTTCAAAGATAAAACTAGCACACCACAAATTCTTCCATTCGATTAACGGTAGTGATTGTCTCACTAGCTAAAGGATGCCTCACTTCATCTTCACCTTGCTTTCGCCCAGCTGGGGCAAGAGAAATGTGGTTGAATAAGAAACAAGAGTCAGGGGTATAAGCAGAACTAATTGGCCCACTTAGATAAAAAATCATCCCTTTCCACGAAGGTGGAATTAACCATTACCTCTAGGATTTTCACGACAGATAATGGTCCTTCGGGAAATGGATGTTAATATGCTAGATTTTGTTCTAATGTGGGGGTTGGTTGCTCTAATGGTTGACGTGATGAGAGAGAACCTTATTAAGTCTTATGATGAGATGTGTGTTATGTTTCTTCTATTTTTTTATCATCCACTCGCTCTAGTTCAGCCGCGAGAGTATCAACATAGGCATCAACCAGTATACTACACTAATTGGTAAGAAGATGAAAATAAAAAAGGAGGAAAAATAAATACGATCATTCAAAAAAATATTTAGTGTACAAGTTGGTGCACATGATAACTCTTCATCAACAAAATCATCAAGTATGGAATAATTTAGAGGTGGAGAAGAAGGCTTCTTGGTGATACACATTCTTCATGTTGGGAAACAGCTGTAACAGCTTTGAGCTGTTAAGCTGTTAAAGGTGCAAAACCTGATAGTGGGAGTCCCACATCGGTAGGATCAATAAAATGGAGTGTGTTAATATACAATTTTTTGGGAACAAAGGTTCAGCCCTTTGGGCATTCAAGTTTTTGTGGGTATGTGGGGCAGACCAAATGGGCCAAGTCACACGCGCGCGCGCGCCGCCGCCGTCCGGCCCTGCCCGTGTCCGGGTCCTGGGTCCTGGGCTCATTAAGAATTAATTTTTTGGACAAATAAATTAACGTTTTTTGGGCTTTAAAAATTATTTTTTAACGGTAATTAATTCCGAAAAATTAAAACGTGTTTTATTTTGTGTTGATTTCTTCAACCGAGTTGCCCACTATTTCCAGAATTTTCTCCACGTTGTTTACCAACGTCTCTTTTCTTTTTGCCCCATAAAAGAGGTGGGTAGCCTCCGTTTTTTTAACACAGAGTTATCTCCCAAATTTTTTTTCTGCAAACAGTTCTCCCAACCTCCGAATTTTTTACAGAAATAATTATTCATTCCCTGAATAATTATAACGACACAGAAATATATAATCTTTGCCAGATTATTTATATTTATATTGATCGAGCAGTATATGTATTACAGAATGGGTGTTTGTTGAGCGAATCAAATTCGTGCTGCTGATTCGTATTATTTTCGGGGCTGTTTTATCCTGGGGGTGACGGGGCTGCACACTGTTGGAACAAATTAGAGGCAGAGCCGCGAAACACCTTAAAGAGAGCGACATTGTCCGCGACTCAGCCGTGTTCCTGACTGTCCAGTTCCGGAATTCATATATTTTTCTGCCCCAGATTTAATTGCTCCAAAATTGTGTAATTTCGTTCCTGATTTTAATTCTGCATTTAATTGTTTATTACTGCAACAAAAATTTTAAGGTGTTCTTAATTCTACCATGGACGAAATTAACTCTAGTAACCTAAATAAGCCTTTCAAATATGAAGGCACCCATTTTAAACGTTGGAGCAAAAAATTGCTATTTTATTTAACTACGAAAAAAGTCGCATCATGTGTTCAATTTGACAAACCCGTAGTAAATAATCCACCTACTGTTGAGGAAAGCAAAACAATTAGAACTTGGGTGGAAAATGATTTTTTGTGCAAGAACTATATTCTGAATGCTCTAAGTGACGAACTTTATGACTATTATGCCAATTATAAAACTGTAAAAGATGTTTGGGACGCACTTTTTAAAAAAATATGATACGGAGGAGGCGGGTGCTAAAAAATATGCCGTCAGCCGTTATTTGAAATTTCAAATGATGGATGACAAATTTTGTTGTTGCTCAAACCCATGATTTGCAAATGATTGCCCATGAAATTATTTCCGAGGGCATGGCTTTAGATGAGCAATTTCAGGTGGCTGTAATTATTGATAAATTGCCTCCACTGTTCAAAGAGTTTAAAAATATTTTGAGGCATAAGTCTAAAGAATTCTCACTAGAGTCATTAATTACTGAGAGTCATTAATTACTAAATTGAGAATTGAGGAGGAATCCCGAAAACAGGACTATAAAGATAAAATTCTTGTTGTGTCTAACAACAAAAATCAGAAAAAGAACCACACTCCAGTTGTTTTAAAGGCAAATGGAAAAAATATGAAAAATCAGAAAAAGAACCACACTCCAGTTGTTTTAAAGGCAAATGGAAAAAATATGAAAAATTAGAAAAAGAGCCACAACCAGAATTTTAAAAATCAGACTCAGACTCAGAATAAGTATAAGAACCCTGAAAATGGACAGTCTAGCAACTCGGGACAGTTTCTCTGTTTCAACTGTGGCAAGCCTGGCCATATGGCTCGCAAATGTCGCAATGTGCCACAAGCACAAGCGAATTTGACCGAAGAGGACCTATGTGCTATGATTTCAGAAATCAACATGGTTAGCGGTGCCGAAGGGTGGTGGTTGGAGACTGGCGCTTTCCGCCATATCTGTTATGACCGTAGTCTGTTTAAGACTTATTCTGAGACTGCAGATAAGAAGGTGTTGTTGGGTGATTCTCACTCCACTGAGGTTGCTGGTACTGGAAATGTGGAATTGAAATTCACTTCGGGAAAGACTGTTATCCTCAAAGATGTTCTTCACACTCCCGAGATAAGGAAAAATTTGGTTTCGGGTTATCTTCTCAACAAAGCTGGCTTTACTCAAACTATTGGTGCTGACTTATTTACTTTGACCAAAAATGGAATTTTTGTAGGCAAGGGTTATGCCACTGATGGGATGTTTAAATTGAATGTTGATGCAATGAATAAAATTTCTCCTTCTGCTTATATTGCTTGTTCATTTAATATTTGGCATGCTAGGCTTTGTCATGTTAATAAACGACTTGTTAAAAATATGAGCACTTTAGGATTAATTCCCGAATTATCATTAAATGATTTTGAAAAATGTGAATGGTGTAGTCAAGCAAAAATCACTAAGACACCACATAAATCTGTTTTTAGAGAATCTGAACCACTTGATTTAATTCATTCAGATATTTGTGAATTGGATGGTGTCACAACTAGAAATGGCAAACGTTATTTTATAACTTTTATTGATGATTGTTCCGATTATTCATTTGTGTATTTAATGAAAAATAAAAGTGAAGCGTTTGACATGTTTAAAATTTTCTTTAATGAAATTGAAAATCAATTTAATCGGAAAATAAAAAGGTTACGTAGTGATAGAGGCACCGAATATGATTCTGGATCATTTATTGAATTTTATAAAACCCACGGTATTATTCACGAAAAAACTGCCCCTTATTCACCCGAAATGAACGGTAAAGCCGAAAGAAAAAATAGGACATTAACTGAATCAGTAGTGGCTATTTTATTAAATTCCGGGGCTACCTCACATTGGTGGGGTGAAATTATTTTGACTGTGTGTCACGTGCTTAATAGAATTCCTAAGACTAAAATGAAAATATCTCCTTATGAAATTTGAAAAAATATTAAGCCTAACGTGTTATACTTTAGAACGTGGGGGTGCTTAGCCTATGTACGTATACCCGACCCTAAAAGGTCTAAATTGGCAAGTAGAGCATATGAGTACATTTTTATAGGCTATGCTATTAATAGCAAAGAATACCGATTTTATGACTTGAAAAATCAAGTTATTATTGAATCAAATGACGCCGATTTTTATGAAGATAAATTTCCTTTTAAATTGAGGAATAGTGGGGGCGAGTCATCCACTAATATTTCTTTAAATAAAAATAAAGAAAATAATGAATCCATTTTAGAAATTCGAAAAAGTAAAAGGGCTCGTGTGGAAAAAGATTTTGGTCCCGACTTTTATGCTTACACTTTAGAGGAGGATCCTAACACTGTTCAAAAAACTTTATCTTCTTTAGATGCCGATTTATGGCAAGAGGCCATTAATGATGAAATGGATTCTTTGGAAACAAATAAAACTTGGCATTTAGTGGACCTTCTTCCTGGATGTAAAACAATTTGGGTGTAAATGGATTCTTAAAAAGAAATTAAAACCTGATGGCACTGTTGAAAAATATAAGGCACGTCTTATTGCTAAAGGTTTTAGACAAAGAGAAAATGTAGACTTTTTTAACACATTTTCACCCATGACTAGAATAACGTCTATATGTGTACTAATTTCTATAGCTGCCTTAAATGATTTAATTGTACACCAAATGGATGTTAAAACTGCATTTTTAAATGGAGAATTAGAAGAAGAGATTTATATGGATCAACCTGAAGGTTTTATTGTACACGGTCAAGAAAATAAAGTGTGTAAATTAGATAAATCTCTTTATGGACTCAAACAGGCACCTAAACAATGGCATGATAAATTTGATAGCTTAGTTATCTCTAATGGGCTTGAAATTAATGAAAGTGACAAATGCATTTATTATAAATATGTTGAGAGAATTTGCACTATCATATGTCTTTTTGTTGATGACTTGCTTATATTTGGTTCCAATATTCATGCCGTAGAAAATGTTAAATCATTATTATGTGCCAATTTTGATATGAAGGATTTGGGTGAAGCTAGTGTAATATTAGGAATTAATATTACTAGGTCAGAAAAGGGACTTTCTTTGGATCAATCTCATTACATTGAGAAAGTTCTAAAGAAATATAATTACTTTGACTGTAAACCTGCTAGTACTCCATTTGACCCTAGTGTAAAGTTATTTAAGAACACTGGCGACAGTGTAAACCAAAATGCTTATGCAAGCATTATTGGTAGCTTACGTTATGCTACAGATTGCACTAGACCTGACATAGCTTATGCTGTGGGAGTACTATGTAGATTTACTAGTAGACCTAGTATGGAGCATTGGAATGCTATTGAGAGGGTCATGCGGTACCTTAAAAGGACGATGAACCTCGGATTACACTATAATAAGCATCCCGCTGTCCTTGAAGGATTTAGTGATGCAGATTGGAACACCCTATCTGATGATTCTAAGGCTACTAGTGGATATAGATTTAGCATCGTTGGTGGTGCAGTTTCTTGGAAATCTAAGAAACAAACTATTTTGGCTCAATCCACTATGGAGTCTGAGATGATAGCGCTAGCTGCTGCTAGTGAAGAGGCAGGTTGGTTAAGAAACCTCCTGTCAGATATCCCTTTATGGGAAAGACCGATACCAGCCGTTTTGATTCATCGTGATAGTATCGCGGCTATTGCAAAAGTTGAGAACCGTTATTATAACGGTAAGAAACGACAAATACGTCGTAAGCACAGTACTGTTAGAGAATTTATCTCTACGGGTGCTGTGAGGGTGGATCATATACGGTCTGAACAGAACTTAGTTGATCCTTTGACGAAAGGACTAGCTAGGGAGAAGGTGTGGAACACCACGAAAGGGATGGGACTAAAGTCCTTGGATAAATGAGTCATTTGTGATGGTAACCCAACATATAGATTGGAGATCCCAAGAAATATGTTCAAAGGGTAATAACAAGTCACAAGTGATATGGGTTGAATCATGCGATTATTAATTAAAATAGAACGGGGTTTTACTCCGAGTCCATCCCTAAGAAGCATGATATCCTGAAGCGAGTTAAGGATGAGTTATGATAACTCTTAATGAGATCTACAGCTTTATTTTGAGTTGGGTACTTAGCTACAGGAGTATTCTTGATAGACTCACCTATGTGAATGTGGAAGTGTGGCCGCTTCCTATGGATATTTTGGGCAAATTCCTAAAGCGTTCACTATACTGGGATAGAAGCACATGGCCGTAACGTGCTAGCTATTAGACTTACACCCAAGTAGGGTTGTGTGTGGGATGTTGTCAGAGATAGAGTTCAAAACTACGGTTACTCTAGTATATTCTGAATTATCTTTAGTACGTAAAGGTTCAAGTCGAAAGACACCTTTGCTTATGCACAATTCTATGAATTATTGCTCGATAAAATATTTTCAAATTTTGCAAGTGGGGGATTGTTGGGAAACAGCTGTAACAGCTTTGAGCTGTTAAGCTGTTAAAGGTGCAAAACCTGATAGTGGGAGTTCCACATCGGTAGGATCAATAAAATGGAGTGTGTTAATATACAATTTTTTGGGAACAAAGGTTCAGCCCTTTGGGCATTCAAGTTTTTGTGGGTATGTGGGGCAGACCCAATGGGCCAAGTCACACGCGCGCGCGCGCCGCCGCAGCTGTCCGTCCGGCCCGGCCTTGCCCGTGTCCGGGTCCGGGTCCTGGGCTCATTAAGAATTAATTTTTTGGACAAATAAATTAACGTTTTTTGGGCTTTAAAAATTATTTTTTAACGGTAATTAATTCTGAAAAATTAAAACGTGTTTTATTCCGTGTTGATTTCTTCAACCGAGTTGCCCACTATTTTCAGAATTTTCTCCACGTTGTTTACTAACGTCTCTTTTCTTTTTGCCCCATAAAAGAGGTGGGTAGCCTCCGTTTTTTTAACACAGAGTTATCTCCCAAATTTTTTTTCTGCAAACAGTTCTCCCAACCTCCAAATTTTTTACAGAAATAATTATTCATTCCCTGAATAATTATAACGACACAGAAATATATAATCTTTCCCAGATTATTTATATTTATATTGATCGAACAGTATATGTATTACAGAATGGGTGTTTGTTGAGCGAATCAAATTCGTGCTGCTGATTCGTATTATTTTCGAGGCTGTTTTATCTTGGGGGTGACGGGGCTGCACACTGTTGGCACAAATTAGAGTCAGAGCCGCGAAACACCTTAAAGAGAGCGACATTGTACGCGACTCAACCGTGTTCTTGACTGTCCAGTTCCGGAATTCATATATTTTTCTGCCCCAGATTTAATTGCTCCAAAATTGAATAATTTCATTCCTGATTTTAATTCTGCATTTAATTGTTTATTACTGCAACAACACTTCACAACCTGCATTGGTGCATGAAATGAACCTCCTCAAGCTCCTTTTCTTTAACCTCACTTGCCATTGCATGAGAGGACTCTGCCTTTGACCTATACTTTTTTTCCACCTGTACCCGCTGAAGGGGTAAAAGAAAGGCGCTGAGAGACCATCTACTCCTTAATAAAGGCTCGATCGACCATAAAACCATGATCATACATGCTTATTAGGTCATTGAAAAACCGTGTTACCTTATTTTTCATTGAGGTATCAACTTTTGTCGTTAGAAATACACCCTCTAAATGACCAGCAGTTGTGGTCTTCTTCCTTTGATATTTACTTTTTGCTTTCATAGTTGCTCGAATTAAGGGACCAAGAGGTGTCTTATCACTAAGATCGCGATGGGAGGCTACAAGGGCTTGCTCAATCTCATCAACTGGAAGTAAAGTTGAGGTTCCCTTCTTTTTCTTCAAACTGACATCCTCAATGGGCGTCAAAGAAGGATGTTCGTTGGTAATTCTATAATTAAGGTTGCTAAAGTCAAATGATGATTGATCAATCGAATATCCCTTCAGTCTAAGCTCCGTTGGGGGAATTTCTTAACTTTTAGGTAAAGTGGTTGACGTAAAATGGATTTTTGGAACCTAGCGAGTTGAGTGGGATAAAATATAATAGGTAGGTAGTGGATCTACTACCTTTTGATTTCTTGGAGGGGATCACTAACTTTTCCCTATAAAAATTAAGAGAGATGAACCAAACTAGTTATAAAATGGCAAGTGAAATGTTAGTGGGCTGCACCAATGAGTTATGGTGTAACAGAGGCACTCCCTGGAAGAGCCAAATTGGTTAGCTACATGGTGAGGAGAGTAAATGGAATAGAAATATTCCCACATAGTATAAGAAGGAAGGTAAGGGGTTTTGTAATCAAAAGGAAACATATTGAAGGTACCGACGGTAGCCTTGTTGACCTCATGAACCAGTTGAGAGGACTCAACAAATATGAGGTTTGAGTAAAATTGATTGACATCAACATAAGGACGGGAGACAAACACCTTAATATTATCAATCAAGGTGTTAAAGGGTTTTGACCTGAAGACATTGTTATTCTTGGCCAGAGTCAAGTTTCCAAACCACGTTAAGCAGGATAATCCCTCTTAGGATAGCTCCTTTGCATACATGCAATAAATATAGTCGGTCTAAGGGCCTGGGTAATCGCCAGCTTACTGGAGGATTCAAACTCAACGTTCGAATAAAGAAAATCTTAATGCTCAACTCTAAATTGGGCCACACTGACTCCTGGGATGTAGGCCTAGTGCTTAACTTATTCATTTTCTTCTAGAAGAATGTGAGGGGTCGGTTTCATCATCAAATGGTTGAGGAAATACTACACCATAGACCAAAACTTATCATCTACTCCAAATAAAGGAGCACGGTGGTATTTATTCTTGTGGGCTTCTGGAGCTAGGGTGGTGGGAGAATCACTCCTGGTAAAATTAGTTCTCTTCACAATAGGAGCCATTGTAGATGATTGATTATAAGCTGAGATGAAGAAGAAGTTAAAGATGAAAAAGAATAAAACTCAGAAAGCTGTTTCTCAAAAAAAATGGTGTTTGCAAAAGACAATGTTAAAGGTGAAAATGACGTCAAGGAAATGAAGCCCTTTTAGAAGGACCGAAATATCAAATTTGGTAGTACCGATGCGCACATGATTGCGCGAGTGTAGCCAGAACATTGATAGTTATCTGACGTGACAACAACCAAGGTTGATTGTGTGGTACACAAACACTTGCCCCAGTGATCCACATGTAAAGGAGGTGGAAGAGTTGCGGCATTTAATGCAAAATAACGGTAGCGTAACGTGGGGGGGGGGGGGGGGGGGGGGGGGGGGGGGGGGGGGGGAGGGATTTTATATATATATATATGAAAAATGTTATGTGTTCCAAATAATTCTCTCAAATCATCTCCAAATAGCTTTAATTATTATACATTATGATATGAATATATGAATAAAACTAGACGTAGGCAGACTTCAACCCAAAATCCATACTCAACTTATAAGACAAAATAAAATGCCCCATATAAATCTCCAAACAAATAATAAACATAAATAAACCTACCTAAACACACTAAACTTAAAAAGTAAACTAAAAAAAAAGGAAAAATAATTCATACAAACCATGAGAATATTAATTTTGACAAATAACATTAAATATTTTTATTTATTAAAAATAAGCACTCAAAATGTTATTAATTAAAAAAAACACTGAATTTTTTTATTTTTGGTTGTTCCAATAAAAATTTAAAATCAATATTTTTAATAAAAAAAATATATATTTTTTAAAAATATTCTAATAAGATATTATTTTTTTTTAAAAATTATTTTAAACTTATTTAGTCCCTCAATCACCCATTTACCAAATATTCTTTTATTTTTAAAGGCTCGCACTAGCGGCACGCCTTATTTTTAAACACTGGAATTTTTTTTTAGCACACAAACACTAGAAAATATTATTATTAGCAAAAAATAGCGAATCTTTTTATTTTTGGCAAATAAATCGGGAAATTATTATTTTCAGAAAAAAAACATTTAATATTTTTCTTTTTGGCAAACAAACAATAAAGATATTATTTTTGATAAAAAAAATACAGAATTTTTTTAAAATTTTATTTTTAACGTATTTAGTCCCCCAAACACCCATTTACCCAGAATTCTCTTATTTTGAAAGGTATGCGCTAGCGCTATACCTTATTTTTAAACACATTTTTTTTTAAAACTCTTTATTAAAAAATATTTTTGGTACATTTGGGAGGTTTTAGCTTTTACTTTTTAAAAAATAATTGTTTTAACTTTTGCAAAAGAATCATTTTTAAAATAAAAACATGAACCCAAGTTAACGATAAAAACAAGAAAATATTAAAAAAAACACGAACCCAAGTTACTAATTGAGAAAAAGCACTGATTTTTTTTTGGCACACGAACACTAGAAAATATTAGTTTTAGCAAAAAAATATTGAATCTTTTTATTTTTGGCAAACAAACAGGGAAAATATTATTTTTAGCAAAAAAACACTTAATATTTTTCTTTTCGACAAACAAACACTAAAGATATTGTTTTTGATAAAAAAAATATTGATTTTTTTAAAAATGATTTTTAACCCATTTAGTCATTCAAACACTAATTTACCCAATATTTTTTTATTTTTAAAGGGGCAGCACTCATTATTTTTAAACTCAAATCTTTTTTAAAACATCTTTATTAAAAAAATATTTTGTATATATTTGGGAGGTTTTAACCTTTATTTAAAAAAAAAATTGATTGAAAAAAAAACATTTTTATAATAAAAACAAAAAAACATGAACCCAAGTTAACAACAAAACAAACCCTTTTGCCTTCAACTTTTTTTGTCTTATTCGATGGGTATAAGTGTGGGTATAAAGGGTGGGTACGTGTAGTGCTGCTCTCTCTCCCTCTCTCTCTCTCTCTCTCTCTATATATATATATATATATATATATATATATATATATATATATATATATATATATATATATATATATATATATTCACCAGTGTAAATAAATAATCACAATATGAAACATATTTATATTTAAGAAATGCTTCATGACCAAGTTTTCAGGACAGTCGAGCAAAAGCTCATTTGAAGGAAAATACATATGTGGTCATTTACACATATATTTTTACAAGATAATGTTCTCATGATTACTTGCTCATTATTTTTAAGATAAGTTATTTTCACTAGTCATTCAAAGAGAGGTGATGATTTTCATACAACCATTTCTTTATAAGTAAACAAATATTTCTAAGAAGGGCAAAATGTAGGGGATGTCCAAGTCCATAATTGATTAAGAGATTAGTATGGCACAACATAGAGTATTAATGAAATTGGAAAGATCGGTCTAAGGAAGATCCTTAGCAAGAATCTCCCACAAGTAGATCGCACGATCAAATACCTCAAGCAGGGGACGTGGTCACTAGAAGGACCTCCCAAAAATAAAATGATAAATGGAGAGATATAAAAGAATTTTTTAATAGGAGTGATGATTTATATATCATTTTTATTTACAAAAGTACTTGAAACTCTGTTGTAATAATTTCAAGGTTGGTTGATACCTTTTAAGGATCATGTTCAGAAGGATATGGGAAGCTCATATCTCTTTGTTCACTACCTTTATGACGTCATGATTTTTAAGTTTAAGAACCCGAGTAACTTTATTCCTTAGGCCACTAGCCTATCTTAGGGAATGCGCCATTAAACCTCATAAAATAAATCTTTGTACCTACCTATCATGTTCCAATGAATGTAAAGAGGCCCTTGACGGAACAAATAGTATTCCCACCAAAATATAATATCTCACGCATTTAATGCACTATCTTTGGTATTAAATACACAATACCCTTAACATTAAATGGGGGTCATAATATTTAATTAGGGCAGGGTCTCTCGAATGACATATCTCTAATATAAATACTCTCGTTAATTTATTTTACGAGAGTCGCCTCTTTTCCTAGGTTGCTTCCCAGTTTTTTCTAGAGACGAGAGCTTATTGTGAGTTTATTATTTTCAATGATTATCCCCCTTAATGTTTAGAGCTCACCACTCTTTGATGTCAATCATTAGCATTTATTGCACATAAGAGGTTTGTTGCCTTGCATTTATTGTGTCAAGATGATTGTTCTTTCTCCTTTGAATCAAGTCAATTGTGGGTGTTCCATTTTATTTATTGCTATATGAAGACATTTATGTTGTAAAGGTGCATTTAATACAGATTCCTGGCTCTAAATACCATTCATTGCAAACCTTATAGTTCGTATTTACTGCGTCATTCTTTGTGCACTAATCATCCTTCTTATAAGGGGTTATGCCTCATTAAATACTAATTGTACTTAAATAACCCACATCTTATAGTAGTAATGTAAAGGATGGTATGTTTTAGACATGCATCATGGAATTCAGGATCCGATCTTTAGCTTTGGGGCTCACTAGAAGTCACTAATAGGGTTTGTGTGTCCCTTATCAAATTGACTAAAATCATTAAGGCGTCATAGTGCCTCAAGCTGATCCGAACTGATAAAGATTATCATGTCATCTCACAAAGGGGTTTTGGACTACAAATGGAGGAATAACTAATAGATAATGTTTCGAGAGATGTATTATAGGGTTTAAGATCATGGGTGGAGCTTGGTATTTAACTTATGTACCCGAGATATTGTGGGATCAAAGCCAACGTAGTTCAAACTTACGGATCATATTTATGGGTGTAGGTTATGAAATACCAGGTATAAATTTTAAATATCATGGTATTTATAAAGCCTAGTATTTGATATAGCATTTCTATTATGAGTTGGAGTAAATATTTGTATACTAAAAATACGTATTCAATGATGTGTTTGATAAGTATTCGAGGAAAACACAGGGTGCCACCGTTAACATGGGAATGTTCTTGTAATACCCCCGTGTTTTCAATGATTTAAATAATTATGTGATTAATTATTTTTGGTAAAAATAATTATGTGATTAATTATTATTGTTGGATTAATTAAATTAAAAATTCAGGAAATTAATTTTATTAATTGGGATTGAACTAATTATTAAATAACGTGAAAAGGGTTAATACTTATTGTTGAGAATTATTGAATATTACTGTGTGATATGTAATATGGAATTATGAAATTTGATAAATTGCCTAGAGTGAAATACACAACAGTTTGGTAATTTAAGTTTGACGCGTGTGTGAGTCATGTCGGGACTGATTAATTGGGATAAAAATAGAATTTATTTTTATTAAATCTTATGGTCATTTCGAGTGCACCTTTGAATTCGAGAAGGTTGAGATAGTCATAAAACACTACCCGGGTATTGTATTTGGACTCCGGGAGATTTTAGGCCAAACTGGCACCCAGTAGGGGTAAATTTGTAATTTTAATTTTTAGAGGAATTAAATGGACGAAAATTGGGAGTTTATTTTATCAGTTACGTGGGAGAAATTAGGGCTCACATTCACATAACTCAAGAGAGAGTCACAGAGAGTGAGGGAGAGCAAATCCCAAATAGCCAAAGCTTTTAGGCATCATCTTCCATCGCCGTGACCACCATCGCGTAGATCGAGAAGAGTGGAATGCGTATACACCAACATCACCAACGGATCTGACCGTCATATTCGTGGAAAGTGTTTATTACTTTCTTTCTTTTAGAATTAATCATACTCATGTTAGAGTAGGTGAAGTTGACTATGACTCACATGTTGATTGGGTGAAAATTTGAGGTTAAATGATTGTTAAAGGTTGGGTTAATTAGATGTTGATATTCCTTCATGTGTGGAGAGGATAAATCACGAAATTGAATCATATATTGATGAACGAATCTGGGTTGATTAGGTTCTTTAATTGAAATTTTGGAAACTAGGGTTCATGTGAAATAATTTGGGAGTTTTATATATTTATGATGATTAATATCGAATTAAGGATCCTAGAATGTTAGAAATGACTTATAATCTGTTATGTGTTGATGGGTATTGATGATCAGGTATTGGTTGGTGAATCTTAGAGGTTTTTAGGTTAAAAAATGATGAAAATGTAACTGTTGCAAACAGGTCTGACGTAAAGGAACCGGTTCCATTTATGGGGGATTCAGTTCCATTTGGTGAATACGTAACTGTTGCAGAAGAGATCTTACATAACGAAATTGATTCCATTTCTAGGGGATTCAGTTCCATTTCTGGGGGATTCATTTCCATTTCTGCAGATTTCCAGTACTGCTGCAGAACCTTGGAGAACCTAGGAATTTTCTTAGAGTCTAGTTTTGAGTTTATCGATTTATTGGAGTGAGAGAAACTACCCGATAGTAAACTTAAAGAAGATCGAATTTTGGGAAGGTATGTGAGCATTAATACATTAATTATTTCGATATAGAGAGCGTATACCTTGGAGATTATGAGAGACATAGTAATCTAAATATTTATACTATACGTAGTGTTGAGATTAAAATACGTATGAGAAGCATATATGTAGGTTGGGGAAATACCTATAAATTTAATAGGATGTGTGTATGCCTATTATGTAATATTATTAATAGGTGAATTAATGGATGCTAACCCGGGAATGCCGGATATTATTGATAGGTTCATTAATGGGCGCTAACTCGGGGATGCAGGATTTTATTTATAGACGCATTAGTGGGTGCTAACACGGGGATGCAAGATTTTATTGATAGGTGCATTAATGGGTGCTAACCCGGGGATGCATGATTCTCTTGATAAGCGCACTAATGGGTGAAAACCCGAGGGTGCTGGATTATTATTGATATGTGCATTAATGGGTGCTAACCCGGGGATGCAAGATTAGTATATATATGAACTTGTGAATATATCTACTATGTGAAATTAGTAGACATGGTAATAATAATAATCATTACATTGCACCAAGTGGTCTTAACATAAGGGTGCAGGATTAGTATATATATATATATATAAGGATGATGAGACCATATATATATATATATATATATATATATATATATATAATATATATATATATATAATATATATATATATATATATGAGTATACTTGGGTAACTTTCGACTTTATGAGAATAGTAGATAAAACGAAAGTGAGAAATGAAATAATCTTAGTAGATAAAAGATTAATTATTCAATCGGTGGATAATGAAACTTAGTATGTGAGATAAACTATCTGAGTTGCGTATTGTATGGGCGATACAAGAATACTACTAGTAAGCATAGTTAGTACTAGTATGGTTTCTGACTAGTTAGACCGGGGTTATAACTAGGGGGAGATTAGATGTACGTTAGGCGTGTACAATAGATGAGAGGTGAGAAACTCATGTGAGAGTTCGATAACTAACATGCGTATAAGACTTGGTATAAGAACCCTCTTTAAATACTTGTTAAATCCTTTCTACACCTCGGGCTCTGACCCATTTCTTTTATTTCTTCTCTATTTTGCTATATATATAAGTATTAGTACAGGTGCCTAGCCAGAGGGACACCGGTTCTAGATACTTAGATGGTTTGCCGAGCTGCAGCTGTTGTGGAAGTTGCGGGTCATTGAGATTAGACATTTCTTTCATTTTATTCAGTTCCTAGTTCAGATGCTTCAGTTCGGGCATGTGTCGCCCATCCTCATTAGCGGGATTGTACTCAATTAATTTGTAGTTCTTTTCTGTTGGATTGAGTATTTATTTTGGTTTTGTTTGTGACTTTGAACTGGAAGGTTTTATCCAGTCTTAATTATTCAGTATTTAATTCAATTAGCATTCATTTATTGTGTGTGGTTTATAATTCAATGTTCTGAAATAATTGAATTAATCGGTTATAAATTAAATTTGGGAAATGTTTTGATACTAGCTTAATTAAATGTTAGGTAATTAATTGGATTTGAGTTTTCGACAATGATGCTAAGAATGAATCAACCAAACATTCTGTTATAAATTTTATAAAGGACTGATCACCCGATATTTAATTGGGCGGGGTGTCACATGTGGTATCAGAGCATCAGGTTCTGGTGTCGTTAGGATCTGTGAGGCCTATTACGTTTCAATGTAACGTTTTTTGATGTAGAGCCTTATTATAGGATTGTTGTGTTCCTTTATGTATGCAACTTATGTTCTCCTTCTATGTATCATAATGGAGGAAACTCATTATAAAATCATGTGTGCTTCGAACACCGAACAGTATGGGACGACCAGCGAGGGCCGTAAGAAGGACTACAGGATAAGAAGATGCCCGAAAGAAGACATAGAGTAATTGGGAAAGAGTGATCGTGACAAAATTCACCATTAGGGTTACTTAAGCAAGTGATAATAGAAATCATCACTCGGGAACAGTGGGTTCCTAGGGCGCAGTCGTAGATAATGGTGGAATGATTTTAGGACCACCTAGCCAAAATCGATGAGAGGGAAATTGGAGGAACTCTTTTAAAAAAAACATTGGTGAAAATGCGAAGAAGAAAAAGAGAAAGTGTAGCAGACCAACGAAGGTAGAAAATCTGAAGGCAATTGTGTAGAGTGGGGTGTGATGACACTCAGAATTAAATTTGGAGTTAAAAGCTATAGCTCTTAGGAGCATCATGTAGTGATTAGAGGCAATCACCATATATGAAGAAGTGTCTTTGAAATTTAGAGAGAAATTTGAGTATGATTTGACCGTGAGGTCTTCCATTCGATGTGGCAACAAAATTCAAGTGAAATTTTAATGTTTAGCACAATGGGTAAGATAAAAACCGATCGTGAGAGAAAGGTTGGATTGCATATCGAACTTCGTACCTGGAATATGGGTATAAATTATCCAAAGGTTTTATAGTTGATAAAGGACCCATGAGTAGGATACCAGTATGAATGGGAAATATACCTAGGATGACTAGTGACGATATCATCAAGGTCATGCATTAGTATGATAATGTTAACGCTTCCAAGAGAAGGGACTAAAGAGGACTAACGAATCTACTGAAGAGCAGAAACTGAATTTAATAGTGTTAGTGAAACCCCACATGAGATTATACCTAGTAGGAAACTCGATTATATTATTTGTAGTGATTAACTTCAAGTGGACGATGAAGTCAATCAAGGCTGTAGACGCTAACCATAGTTCCGAATGGCTAACGTAGCTAAAGGGACAATGGAAGAACAATTGGGAGTTACGATTGTTCGTTTAAGTGAAGGACATTCTAAAATGGTCAGTGGGACCAGTGACGGGTAAATGGATCGTGAAGTTTCCTTATGTGAAGAAGGTAGAACTACAAGTGTCGAATGTGTCCACAATTGAGAAGTGAGACCGAAAAGATTAAAAATAGTAAACTATGCCAGCTAGGTATAACAACTGGAGGAGTGAGACCTCCAGCGAAAGAATTTAGGGTTAAGAGAATGAGGCCCAAGAAATTTATAACCCTAGAGTGATGGGTTCAGGCTGGACCAGTAGAATCCTCGTTAATAGTAACATACAGTATGTCAGGGTCGACGGGGCCCGGGATGTGAACGGGAGTTCAGTAAAGTCATAATTGAGGTATAGAGATTTTGGGCCAACATTTCAATATTGTGCGAGAAATCCACAAGATGGGATAAATTGTCCATGATTAGAGGGGATAACTATAGGATGAAGCCCTAAGGGTATAACGATTGTAGATGTTCGTGGGTCGTGTTGTCATTCACGTGCTGTGACTCCGTGATTTGGTGAGACTGGTAAGGTTTTGCCTTTTCCTTATGAATAAAGGATTAAATTCTAGTGACCTGCGTGTGTCACAACTTATATGTAAATTGGAAAACCTAAAACTCGCGTGCGGGTCGAGTTGAGTGGGAACGTTAGTTATAATAGTCTTGTTATAAACGTATTTCTCGTTGTTAGCAGGGAATTTTGATGCTACCCGTGAATGAATCGGATAGGCCCTAAGAGTATGTTTTTTTGTTATAATCTACTATTGCATTGAGTCAGCTTTAGTAAAGTTTATTATGGTAATGTGTAATGATTAATTACCGTATGGTTAAACGATAGTAAAAATGTAGTGACATGACTGTCAAGCCGGATACTCCGGGAGGAGAAATCTTTATTTTGTGTGGTGCCACCTGAAATAGGCCCAGATATACGAATATATGAAAAAAAATCATGGTATTATAGACCTCAGCGAGTATGTTGTCTAGTTATATGTGATTCCAGTGCATAGGAATTTATTTTACTCAGGAGACTCATGATTCATTATGTTATATATATATATATAGCGCTCAGTACCTGGGATTGTGAGAGCGCCATGCTTCAGGTTGTGTTTAAGGATATGAGAGTGGACGAGCAAACTCTTATGTCAACATATGGAGATTGTAGAGAGGTACATAGTATGGATTCAGGTCCTTACGGACCTTGACAATTGACTAGGTTAGATAGTAGTGTATCGGGGGGGGGGGGGGGGGTTCCTTGTTTGGATTTCACATTGCGAGACATCCCATGCATGAAACTAGCTAATGTCGCGAGTGGAGAGATGTTTGGTCGATAGTCGTAAGTTTTATACGTGTTTATTATACCTATAACAAAGTCAAACTGAGAGTTGATGATTCTATTGTGACTTAAGGCCAGTAGAGTCGCCTAGTCTTAGTATCATTCTGAATAGAGCGATGATGCCAATTAAGGATAGAATAATTTATGAGTAGTGGGGTGGTTGAGTGCACCCCTACTACATCAGCATACCAAGTATGCGAGAATTGAAGTAAGATAATTACATGTGAATTATACAATGTTACGCAAGGCATAAAGTGTATGGGCTCCCTAGGGGATTGAATCAAACGGTGAATTATGATTATCTTGTGAATTCGATAACATGTAGTCGGGTAAGCCGAAGCCTATTCACTAAGATTAGTCAGAGACTTACGTTTCAAGATAAACAGAAATTTATTCAGGAAATACAAAAGGTATCAGGATATAAACAACAGTGGTGATGGGTTACTATGTAGGGTAATATTGCAAGGATAGTCTTGCAGTGGGTCACCTGGCTATTAGAAAAAGGGTGGACAATTCGAAACCAGTAGGGGATCCTTCCACTAGATAATGGAAGAGTATCCCCAAAAATCTTCTCATGTAGCTGAGATGGTAAAATTATAGGTACTAAAATGCGATTGAGTACGTCCTAATGCCCACAGAGGGATGGGCAGGACAAATGGTCTAATCGGATGCGGGAGAGAGAATTTTATATGGACCCTGAGATCTTAGGGGAGAACGAGAGAAGTACCTTCCACTAGTGGAGTTTCTGTCCAAATAACTCCTATAATTTCATGTTCGGGCAGAGTGCCAGTAGAAGTATGGCACAATAAACTTTGTCGTTGTCCTACTTGATAGTCAAAGGTGGGGGGACCAGTTATCATTACAAATGTTGGAGAAGAATTGATATTATCGTATATATTGTGTGAGAAATATATATTGCACAACCAATTTAATTGTATGAACGACATGAGACGAAATCGTATGTATATGAAAAGAGGGTAAATCTACTAAGGTGCAATAGTACAAGGCTATATAGTGAATATCTAAAATAAGCATTAAGTAGTGAAACTTAAACGGTAAGGCTTGGGAAATAGCCTATATGGCATGTGCAATGTTCATTATTAAGGGTACTTGATAGCGTACTATATGGGTGGTACAGAGTAGCTTACTTGGGAGCGTAAGGATAGATACGCAATATTTTTACAGCGTTGTCTCTACCTGATATACTTTTTTTGAATTTTTGGATGAAATTCTGTTGTAAGGGGGGAAGTATGTAATACCCCGTATTTTTAATGATTCAACTAATTATGTATTTAATTATTTTTGGTAGAAATAATTATGTGATTAATTATTGTTGTTGGATTAATTAAACTAAATATGCGAGAAATTAATTTTATTAATCCGGATTGAAATAATTATTAACTAGCGTGAAAAGGGTTAATACGCATTGTTGATAATTATTGAATATTATTGTATGATATGTAATATGGAATTATGAATTTTGATAAATTTCCTAGAGTGAAATACACGACAATTTGGTAATTTAAGTCTGACGCGCGTGCGAGTCGTGTCGAGACTGATTGATTGTGATAAAAAGAGAATTTATTTTTAATAACTCGTATGTTCATTTCGAGTGCACCGTTGAAACCCTAAGGGTTGAGATAGTCAGAAAACACAACCCGAGTATTGTATCTGGACTCCGAGAGATTTTAGGCCAAATCGGCACCCTGTAAGGATAAATTTGTAATTTTAATTTTTGGAGGAATTAAATGGACGAAAATTGGAAGTTTATTTTATGAGTTACGTGGGAGAAATTAGGGATCACATTGGCATAACTCAAGAGAGAGTCACAGAGAGTGAGGGAGAGCAAATCCCAAAGACCCAAAGCTTTTAGGCATCATCTTCCACCGTCGTGACCACCATCACGTAGTTCGAAAAGAGAGGAACGCGTATATACCAACATTACCAACGGGTCAGACCATCATATTTGAGGCAAGTGTTTATTACTTGCTTTCTTTTAGCAATAATCATACTCCTGTTAGAGTAGGTGAAGTTAATTATGATTCATATGTTGAGTGGGTGAAAATTGGAGGTTAAATGATGATTAAAGGTTGGGTTAATTAGTTGTTGATATTCCTTCATGTATGTAGAGGACAAATCACGAAATTGAATCATATATTGATGAACGAATCTGGGTTGATTAGGTTCTTTAATTGAAATTTTGGAAACTAGGGTTCATGTGAATTAATTTGGGAGTTTTATATATTTATGATGATTAATGACAAATTAAGGATCCTAGAATGTTAGCAATGACTTATAATCTATTATGTGTTGATGGATATTGATGATGAGGTGTTGCGTGATGAATCTTAGAGGTTTTTAGGTTAAAAAATGGTGAAAACGTAACTGTTGCAGACAAGTCTGACGTAACCATACTGGTTCCATTTCTGAGGGATTCGGTTTCATTTGGTGAAAATGTAACTGTTGCATAAGAGATCTGATATAACGGAACCGGTTCCATTTCTGGGGGATTTGGTTCCATTTATGGGGGATTCGATTCCATTTCTGCAGATTTCCAGTAGTGCTGTAGAACCTTGGAGAACCTGAGAATTTTCTTAGAGTCCAGTTTTGAGTTTATCGATTTATTGGAGTGAGAGAAACTACCCGATAGTAAACTTAAACAAGACATAATTTTGGGAAGGTATGTGAGAATTAATACTTTAATTATTTCGATATAGAGAGTATACCTTGGAGATTACGAGAGAGGTAGTAATCTAAATATTTATACTATACGTAGTGTTGAGATTAAAATACGTATGAGAAGTATATATGTAGGTTGGAGAAATACCTATAAATTTTAATAGGATGTGTGTATGCCTATTATGTAATATTATTGATAGGTGCATTAATGGGTGCTAACACGGGGATGTAGGATATTATTAATAGGTACATTAATGGGTGCTAACCCGGGGATGCAGGATTTTATTGATAGGTGCATTAATGGGAGATAACCTAGGGATGCAGGATTCTCTTGATAGGTGCACTAATGGGTGATAACCCGGGGGTGCTGGATTATTACTGATAGGTGCATTAATGGGTGCTAACCCGGGGATGCTGGATTAGTATGTATATATATATATATATATATATATATATATATATATATATATATATATATATATATATATATATATATATATATGAACTTGTGAATATTTCTACTGTGTGAAATTAGTAGACTTGGTAATAATAATAATCATTACATTGCACCAAGTTGTCTCAACCTAAGGGTGAAGGATTAGTATATATATATATAGGGATGATGAGACTATATATATGTATGAGTATAGTTGGGTAACTTTCTACTTTATGAGAACAGTAGATAAAACGAAAGTGAGAAATGAAATAATCTTAGTAGATAAAAGATTAACAATTCAACCGGTGGATAATGAAACTTTGTATGTGAGATAAACTATCTGAGTAGCGTATTGTATGGGCGATACAGGAACACTACTAGTGAGCATAGTTAGTACTATTATGGTTTCTGACTAGTTAGACCAGGGGGTATAACTAGGGGGAGATTATATGTACGTTAGGAGTGAACAACATATGAGAGGTGAGAAAATCATGTGAGAGTTTGATAACTAACATGCGTATAAGACTTGTTTTAAGAAGCAATTTTAAATACTTGCTAAATCATTTTTCCACCTTGGCTCCTGACCCATTTCTTGTATTTCTTCTCTCTTTTGCTATACATGTACATATTAGTACAGGTGCCTAGCCACAGGGACACTGGTTCTAGATACTTTGATGGTTTGCCGAGCTACAGCTATTGTGAAAATTGTGGGTCATTGAGATTAGACGCTTCTTTCATTTTATTCAGTTCCTAGTTCAGATGCTTCAGTTCGGTCATGTGTCACCCATCCTCATTAGCGGGACTGTACTCAATTCCTTTATAGTTCTTTTCTGTTGGATTGAGTATTTATTTTTGTTTTCTTTGTGACTTTGAACTGAAAGGTTTTATCCCAAATTTTATAAAGGACTGATCACCCGATATTTAATTGGGCGGGGTGTCATAGTTCTGTTGAAGAAGAGGTGAAGAGTATTCCAATTGCAGACTTTAATTTTAGAAAGGTTTTGGACTAAATTGGTTCACGAACATTTTCCTGAGAATGATTTTAAAAAGCATGTTTTCATATCATGCATAGATGTTCTGGTTTTAATTAGCATTAGTAAACATATGAGTATGTTATCTGACCCAATAAAGAGAGGTTTTGGGTAAAAGTTGAGCTTTAAAATGTAAACCTTGTAAAATAGATACTCGATTTTAGAACGGGAACCAGCCTAAGTTGTCAAGGTAAATATGTACATTTTTATATCATAATATCTATTTATGATACTGTTATAAATTTTCTTTAGAGTTTTTCGGATTAAACTGTGATCCAATTTTTTCTCAAGGGAGTGTCTCCAATGAAGTGAAATCATTGATCATACCTTCATTAGTAAGGGGTCGTATTTGTGGGATGCACGCAAAGGTTTGACTTTATTTTATTAAGGAAGGAACTTTTAAAAAAGTCACGCTTAACTCAGTATTTCGTACAAAACTTTGGATTATTAGATACACAAATGTTGAAGAATAGGGTAACTTAAATAAAATGGTGGGACATCTATTTATAGTTGTCAGGACAGTATCATTAATAATGCAGTTATACCCTGACCAACTGTGTAGTTGATGGTAAAAGACGTGTGTATGGATGACCTAGTGAGATACTTGTACGAAATTATAGGTTTTTGGAGCTAGAGGTGCTAATCTACAACTTTCCGGTTGGTGCCCTTCAACGTGCGATTATTGATAGGAAATCACATAGTTTGTTATTTAGTTCAATACTTTGAGATATTTGTTATTTTTACCCCCTTTTATTTATATTTATGTGTTAATATATTTGTCCGTGTCCCCTTATTTCTTAGGATATTTGTATTTTTAGCCATTTTTTTGGTGTTGATGGTTGATAATTGCAAGTCTAGATTACAAATTGATGTGTCAACAAAGGCAGTTGACTAAGAATTGTCGATGTTAATACTGGGTTTCCACTTGTATGATTTTAATTTTTTTGGTAGGGGGTATGAATTGATATATATATATATATATATATATATATATTAGGGGGGGTTATTGATATTTCAGGATAATTGGAGCATCAATCATGCAGTTGTTCCTGTATAATAATTTAATCATTACTTCAAAATGAAGGGCCAATAACCAAGGGGTCCAACCATGCAGTTCATTAATGCATTAATGATGCGATTGATAGGGTGATCGACCGTGTCATTGAAGAGTTTTAATTCCAAGGGCATAAGAACTCTTCCTCTGGTAGTTTTCTTCATTCTTTCTTTATAATTTTTATGTTTATTGATCCTTTTTATATTATGTAATTTTATTCTAGGATGTGATGGTGTTGGTGTTCATCCTTCAACAGGTGTTGTCACTTTATTCTTCATCATATCTGAGGTACTCACATTATGAGCAAGTCTACAGTACCGTGGAGGTCTTAGAGGAGAAGAAATAGTCTGTGGTATCTCAATCACGTACACATGAAATTAAACTTCCTAAGGAGGTATCAGATTCATGCTCGGGTTAGTGAATCATCCTTCCATCAATATTATGCCACACAACTTGACTCAACACAGTCTGAGGCCACAAGAGTACGTAGAGGTATATGATGCAAATAGATTTGATGATGCGGATCATGCCAATAAGGCCCACTATGATGAGTAGCAAGTATGACGTTTTTCTAGGAGGGGGCCTATCCTTACTAATTCATAAATTTGGCTTCCATTTGGATTTATTGCTTTACGGGTGCATAGTTGTATTCTTTATTATTTTTAGGTATTTTATACTTGGGATTTAATACTGGGATATTGAGCATTTTCTTGTCTCTTTCTATTTCTTCTTTCATTCACGTGCATCCCTTTTATACTTTAAATGGATAAATAACATATTTTATGATTAATTGAAATAACATGTTTGATGATAGTTTAATTTATGGTGCAAATAACGTAAAATCTGAATATGGATAGAGTGGGACTAAGT
The DNA here is from genome assembly GCA_949130495.1 of Sambucus nigra. Taxonomy (NCBI): domain Eukaryota; kingdom Viridiplantae; phylum Streptophyta; class Magnoliopsida; order Dipsacales; family Adoxaceae; genus Sambucus; species Sambucus nigra. The sequence continues at coordinate 340,370,774 of OX422207.1, read as the reverse complement.
TATTTTATTAAAATGGTAGCACTATACCCAATTTATACAAGAATAAAAGGGGGTATATACACATGAAAATAAAAATGATTCATCTTATTGAGACTTTTCTTTTAGAGAGAGGCGTTTTATTTTTTATCGGCACGTCATTTGTCATGGTCACATAAAAATGGGGAAGAAGGCCGATGTTCATTTTTTGTAAAATGGTGGGAGCCTATTGACATGGAATTAGAGTCCGACCGTTGTACTTTAGTCAACATGTCATTTGTGGGAAATCCCGTTATGAGTCTTCGTGTGGATGATTTTTATCCCATGATGTGGGGTCTTTTGAGAAGGGTATTTGCGGTGTTTATTTTTTTAAAAAGCGGTGAGAGTTGTAGTGTCTTTTGTTACAGGATTCTTTAAATTAATTATTTCATAATATCATCATTTTTCAATTGTTCCTTAAATAAGGATAACTCTATTTAGTTACAAAAGTCCATGGGGGCACCATTCTATTACTCGATGTTCTATTTATTTATGATGTGACAAATCTTTAGCAGTGAGGGCATAATGATCATAAATAGGGCTTTCTAATGGGAGGTTTTTTTAATGTTTGTTTAGTCTTGTCCCGAAGGGACATCTCAGGTTTCCTTCATATCTCCGATTTAAAGACAATCGTGTGTCTTTAGTTGAATGTATTTGAAAATAATTATTGATACCAAAATTAGTATGCTGATATAGACGAATCACAAGAAGACACGTGTCGATCTACTTGGCACAATAGCAACGAGGAAGTCTATTCCCCCGACCAAATCAGACTCACTCCGAGCAACAAGTATACTCCGAGGAACTCCAGCTCTCCGAGGAACTCCAATGCTCCGAGGAACTACAACTCTCCGAGGAACTCCAGCTCTCCGAGGAACTCCAACGCTCCGAGGAACTACAACTCCACGAGGAAATTTTGAACGACGAGCAACTAAGGCGGTTCGAACTGCATCTCGACCACAACATTGATTGCCAGATAATCAACAGTTCAACTATTCATTGAATGCTTATCATCTTGACACACACGTTTGAAGAGCATTAAATGAATTACCCCTTCATATGTATATCATTTAATGTATCACCTTTTCAGATTATAGCCTCAAAGCTATAAATACATTGTATCACCCTCATTCAAGGGGACCGAAATTTCTTGATAGAACTTGTAATCGAGAATTCCCAAAACACTCAGCAATAACATAACAGTGGACGCAGGCCATTCTTATAAGGCTGAACCACTTTAAAATTCTTTGTCTTATTTATTTATCTGTGATTGAATAATTAGAGCGATCTAATTTTTTACATCAACAGATTGGCGCCGTCTGTGGGAAACGACTGTTGTTATCGTTTTTCACCAAGAATTATTCATCATCAATGGCAGACAATCCAGAATCTAGCAATCAAAACGCTGGAAATGCTGGAAATTCTCCAAATCCTTCAGCACCTCCAGATCTAGCTGGAATTACGACGAATCTGGCTCAAGGACAAACCGCCATGTAAGAAATAATGCGTCAACTCATAAAAACCCTTCATGGCAGTGCACCTGCGCATTCAGGACAGCGAAGTGGTCAGAGACAAACCTATTTACTCTCTTCATGATCCAGGCGTACTGAGTCATATCGTAATGAGGAATCTAATGATTTCTCTTATCAACCTGGGCGAACTTCGTCAATACGGGCTACAGATACTGATCAACGTATCACTCTTTCTCCAGAAAGACCCAGCGCCTTGGAAAGATTGAGCAGAGCGTCTCCTTTCAGCCGATTAGGCCCTAGAAGGAATAGGAGTCCACCTAAGACCATGTCGAGGAGTTTTTGACAACCATCATATCTAAGAGAAGGATCAGCACAATCACGACCAGTTGTTCGTCAAGATAGATCTCAGGAGGCTACTTCAGAACAATCAGTTGCTCGAACTAATAGGCCCGAGGAGGGAAATGATGCGTGGAAAGGTTCTATTCAGCGGTTGGAGGATAGATTAGGAGAAATGGCTAAGGCAAAGAATCCCCTACAATGAACTTTTGTTCGAGGGACACCTTTTGTACAGGCCATTGTGGATTTTCCTACACCGTCGAAATTTAAAGCGCCCGTGGTGACCCCCAAGTATGATGGAAAGACAGATCCAGTTCTACACATAGAGCAATATCAGGCTGCTGCCGACACCTATGTTGTCCCCGACGAGATGAGATGTAGAGCATTCTCTGGAACTCTTAATGGATCTGCCCAAATATGGTACAACAATCTTCCTCAGGGAAAGATTTCAACTTTATTTCAGTTGGCCGAGTTGTTCATTAACAATTTCTGTTTTGGGGCAAAACCAGTAAAACGAGTAGCACACTTATTAAGTGTTAGACAAAAATCTGGCGAAAGTACTAGAGCTAGAAGTCATAGATTATGAAGAAAAGACAACAATTACCGCTTTGAAGAGTGGTTTGTTGCCTAACAAGTTGTACTACACTTTGGCCAATGATCCACCTACAACTATGTCAGAGTTGATGGCAAAAGCGGCCAAAATCACGAATGCCGAGGAGGCTATGTCTGCGAAGAAGAACATGGATAAAGAAACCAAGGTGTAAATAGACAAATCTAAGAAGAAAGAGCATAAGGGCAATGGTGGTGATAGGCATTCCAAGAGTAATAAAACATCATGGGAAGTCCTGAAGAAATTTGATAATTATACTCCTTTGAAAATGGGTATTAATCATGTCTTGGAAGAAATCAAGAATAGCGAGGAGGTAAAGTGGCCGAAGAAATTGAGGTCAGACCCTGATACGAGGAACAGGGATAAATATTGCGAGTTTCATAAGGATCATGGTCATATGACCAAAAATTGCATAGCTCTTCAGAACGAGATTGAAACACTCATCCGAAGAGGAAATCTAGCAAAGTATGTTGATCCGGGAGGGGAAAGAAGAAATAATGATCGAACTAGAGAGAGTTCTCGATCTCCTCATCGAACAGAGGAGAAAAAGAAGAGAAATCATGAAGATGATACAGATGATGACCCCGATCTTCCCAAGAAACCGAGGCAGCCAGAACGAGAGGTATTTTCCATATGTTTTGGTTCATTTGATTGTAATGTTATTACAGGAGGAGATGCAGGAGGAGGAGACCTTACTGCAGAAAGAAAGGCTTACCTCGGAGAGGCCCAAGCTTGCTCGTACATTCATCGAATAAATTTGGCCGAGGAGGATCGTCCGAGGAAGGTAAACAAAGAGAAGCTGGTCATTGGCTTTTCGAAAAATGACCTGGCAGGTGTTCTTTACCCTCACGACGACCCTTTGGTGATCAAAATGAGGATGAAAGAAGTAGTGATTTCAAGGGTTCTGGTAGATAATGGTAGCTCGGCAGACATCATGTACTATTCATGCTTTGACAGTTTGAATTTGAAATTATCTCAATTGGAACCTTATCACAGACCCCTCCTAGGTTTTGCAGGAGAGAAAGTTTTTCCACTTGGTACGATCAAGTTGGATATATTCATTGGAACTTGGTCTGCTTGTCGAATAGAGAGAATACGCTTCTTTGTGATGGATAAGAATGTGCAGTCAGCCTACAACATCATCATGGGAAGAGTTGGTTTGAAGAAGTTCGAAGAAGTTCCATCTACAATACATCAATGCTTAAAATTCCCAACAAATTTCGGAGTAGGAGTTGTGAAGGGTGATCAAAAAGTAGCTCGGGAATGCTATTATTCATCTGCCGAGAAAGAGGAGCTTGAAGAGTCAAGGAAAACTACCTACCAGGTGGAAGAAGGTACAGAAATTGAAACACTTGATCCCAGGGATGAATCCCAACTTGTAAAAGGACAGGTGGTGGAATCTACAGAAAATGTTATTTTGGACGACGAGCATCCTGAACGAGTAACCCATATAGGTTCGTCGTTAGATGCTTCAATAAAACAGGAGTTGATAACTTTCTTGAGAAACAGGAAGAAAACTTTTGCGTGGAGTCATGAAGACATGCCAGGAATAGATCCAAACTTCTTATGTCACGAGCTCAATGTGAATAAGGAGATCAAGCCTGTAAAGCAAAGAAGAAGAGTATTTAGACCCGAGAAGAATCAAGCTATACAAGAGGAGGTCGAGAAGCTCCAGAAAGCCCAATTCATTGAAGATGTGAAGTATCCAGACTGGTTGGAAAATGTAGTGATGGTGAAGAAGAAAAACAATAAATGGAGAATGTGTGTTGATTTCACCGATCTCAACAAGGCATGCCCAAAGGATCACTTTCCATTGCCCAGAATTGATCAACTAGTGGATGCTACCTCAGGACACGAGCTGCTCAGCTTCATGGATGCTTACTCTGGCTACAACCAGATTAAAATGAAACCTGAAGACAGAGAAAGTACTTCTTTTATTACCCCTAGGGGAACTTATTGTTATAATGTTATGACTTTTGGTTTGAAAAATGCTGGAAAGACATACCAGCGGCTGATGAATAAGGTTTTTGCCGAACAAATCAGTTGCAATATGGAAGTCTATGTCGATGATATGCTAATAAAGAGCAAGAAAGCTGCTGATCATCTAGTTGACTTAGGTCAGACCTTTGATCAACTGGATAAATTCCAAATGAAGCTCAACCCGACAAAGTGCACATTTGGAGTACGAGAAGGAATGTTTCTCGGATACATCGTCAATCAGTGAGGTATTGAAGCGAATCCAGAAAATATCAAAGCTCTTTTAGGGTTGCGATCTCCAACGACGAAGAAAGAAGTGCAGAGTCTTACAGGACGAGTTGCAGCGCTCAATAGATTTGTATCTCGAGCAACTGATAGGTGCCTTCCATTCTTCAAAACACTCCGAAAAACTTTCGAGTGGAATGATGAATGTGAAAAAGCCTTTCAAGACTTGAAGAAATATCTTGGAACACTTCCACTGCTGTCCAGGCCAGTGATGGGAGAAAAGTTGTACTTATACCTGGCAGTATCAGAGAATGCAGTCAACTCGGCATTGATCAGATTGGAGAATGGAATCCAGAAGCCAATTTATTACACAAGTAAGGCTGCTTTCCGAGGAGCAGAGATCAGATACCCAAAGCTGGAAAAATTGGCATTGGCATTAATTAAAGCAAGTAGAAGAATGAGGCCTTATTTCCAGGCCCATACCATCGTCGTATATATCGACATGCCATTGAGACAAGCCCTTCATAAGCCAGAAAAATCAGGAAGACTGATGTATTGGGAAATAGAGCTCGGTGAATATGATATTGTGTATGAACCCAGATCATCATTAAAAGGGCAGGCTGTAGCAGACTTTATAGCAGAATTTACATATCCTGATACCCCCGAGGAGCAAAAGTTGCTCGCTGACCAACCAGTGGATGCTACAGGATCAACAGACATAAGTCCAGATCAACTCCGGTTGGTAAAAGGGCTTGTGGATGTAGAAAGATCATCAAATTCAAACCCAGACCAACTCCGGTCGGTAAAAGGGCGAGAAGAGATGGTTGACAAAGAACGAAAAATACCAGGGGAGGATGAAAGGAAACAACAGATATTTCACCGAGGAACTCTGTTAGATAAGAAATTTGAAGACGAGTTACCTACATGGAGATTATATGTAGATGGGTCATCTTGCACAACAGGTTGTGGGGCAGAGATTGTTTTGAACACCCCAGACGAGATTGACGTGGAATATGCCTTACGATTCCAATTCAAAACTTCCAATAATGAGGCTGAGTATGAAGCCTTAATAGCAGGTCTTAATTTAGCAAAGATTATGGAAGCGCAACAAGTGATGGTATTCAGTGATTCTCAATTAATTGTGAATCAGATGATGGGAACGTATGCAGTTAAAGGAGAATTAATGGTCAAGTATCATGCAAAGGTGATGGAGTTGTTGGCAAAATTTGATGCCATTCAGTTGATCAGAATACCGAGAATAGAAAACGCACAAGCAGACGCATTGGCCCGACTAGCATCAGCTACTCGTACCGAGCTGCGAAGAACGATACCAATTGAAGTACTGGAAAGTCGGAGCATAGATAAAAATCTGATGACGAATGTTATTACCCTTGATTTAGGACCATCTTGGATGGATCCCATCAGGGCATATATTGAGGAGGGAGAATTTCCAGAGGACAAGCTCGCTGCCAAGAAATTGAAGTTTAAAGCTGCTCGGTATGTACTAACTAATGGTGTTTTGTATAGACGAGGAATTATGGAAGGTTTGCAAAGATGTGTGCATCCCTCCGAGGTGAAGGAATTGATTGAATAGATCCATGAAGGGTCCTGTGGAGCCCATGTAGCAGGTCGGACACTTTTGCAAAGGGTGATGACACAAGGATACTACTGGCTAATGATGAGGGCTGATTGTATAGCCTATGCTAAGAGATATGATAAATGCCAACATTTTTCCTCCATCCGACGAACTCCACAAGCATTGTTGACACCCATAACTTCCCCTTGGCCTTTCGCCATGTGGGGAATGGATCTGGTTGGACCACTGCCAACGACCCGAGGAAGATTCAAGTACCTCATCGTTGCAGTGGATTATTTTACTAAGTGGGTAGAAGCTGAGCCTCTGATTGATATAACATACGAGAAGGTGTACCAATTTATTTGGAAGAACATCATCTACCGATATGGTCTCCCTCATGCCTTCATCACAGACCATGGAACACAATTTGATAACGAGGAGTTTCCCGCCTATTGTCATCAGTCAAACATTTTGAAGGTTCATTCAGCACCAGGCCATCCTCAAAGCAATCGGAAGACTGAAGTAACGAACAGAACATTACTAAATGGTTTGAAGAAGAGGCTAAGTGAGGATAAAGCTAATTGGATTAATGAGCTACAGTCAGTATTGTGGGCTTACCGAATAACTCCCCGAGCAGCAACTGGAGAATCACCATATATGCTGGCATTTGGAAGTGAGGCTGTAATACCTGCCGAGTTGGGTCTTCTAACACATAGAGTGATGAATTTCAATTCCCCAGTCAGTGACTTGATGAGGAGATTAGATTTGGACATGCTCGAGGAAGTTAGAGAAGAGGCAACCATTAAGAATGCTGCTTATCAACAGCGAACAACCCTGTTCTACAACAATAGGGTGAAAAAATGCAACTTAAAAGAAGGAGATTACGTGCTAAAGATGGTCATTCAGAAGCACAATAAGTTGGAAGCAAACTGGCATGGACCTTACCGAGTTACTGAAGTTGTACGAACAGGAACTTACCGAATAGCAACTCTAGAAGGAGAGGAATTTAAGAATGCATGGAATGCTGAACATCTACGCAAGTATTATCAGTGATGTAAAATGTAAAGCAGTTCCATCAATATGAATAAAACGATGATATTTCACAATCTTCTCTCCTTTTATTGAAAGTTTTTCGGGGAATACTAGTGTGTTTAACACTACACTGCTCGGCAGTAAAAATAAGACGATAGTTCAAACCCACGACCAACTCTGGTTGGTAAAAGGGCGAGAACAAATTATACTCCTTTGGTTAGGAGGCGTACACTAGTGTGACCAACTCCGGTTGGTAAAAGAACTAGTGGACATGATAGTTCAAACCCATGACCAACTCCGATTGGTAAAAGGGCGAGAATTATACTCCTTTGGTTAGGAGGCGTACACTAGTGTGACCAACTCCGGTTGGTAAAAGAGCTAGTGGACATGATAGTTCAAACCGACGACCAACTCCGATTGGTAAAAGGGCGAGAACAAATTATACTCCTTTGGTTAGGAGGCGTACACTAGTGTGACCAACTCCGGTTGGTAAAAGAGCTATTGGACATGATAGTTCAAACCCACGACCAACTCCGGTTGGTAAAAGGGCAAGAACAAATTATACTCCTTTGGTTAGGAGGCGTACACTAGTGTGACCAACTTAGATTGGTAAAAGAGCTAGTGGACATGATTGTTCGAACTCAGACCAACTCTGGTTGGTAAAAGAGAGAGAACACGAGACTCCTAAAAAGGCCAATCTCAGTTGGTTAGGAAACAAGATATGCTCTCAAATGCCAACTTATGTTGGTCGGGAAGTAGGTTTATTACATAAAAGTTCCTCGGAGAACAAATATTCCAAACTGAACCAACTATAGTTGGTCGGAGATAAAAACCCACTAACTGTAGTTGGTCGACGAGGAAAAATCATCGACCTTGGTTGGTCGGGCACATTTTACGAAAAAGACTATAATTAGTTGGGGATAAAAATTCTCACTAACTATAATTAGTCGACGAGCACAATTTGACAACCTTGGTTGGTTGGAATAATTTTCAACATTTTTATACTCAATACTTTATTATTAAGTGAATTGGTCGATGAACCACACAATATTGTTATGCAAGCACAAATATAAAGTGTTTGACAAGCACAAGACAAGAGTAATACAAATTTGTAAACAAAAATGAAAGTCTTTCATTAAAATTCAAAATAAATTACAAGTTACATATGTGTACTAATAATTACATTGAAATTCCTATTCTCTTGGTTTTTTCCCCTCAGCTTTTGAAATAGGTTCCTCGCCAGCAGGCGGATCATTTAAAGTCCGAGGAGAGTTAATAAAGTTCAAGTCCTTCAGCATTCTAACGTTCATCACAGAAGGACGATCTAACAGATGCTCAGGACGAGATACTTCAAACTGAGAATGCAAACTGTAGTCACCAAGATAATTTGCAATTAGGCTCCGAGGAATGGAACGAGCTGGTATCCATTCCATGTCCAACTTGAACGGTGGAACAGGCAAGTCAAGCAATCCAGGCTCATAGTAGTCCCATAAATAGTGTCCCTGTTCGAGTTTCAATACACATAAGGCATTCAGTCAACCTTGTTTGTAGCCCTCATTATTGGCATTCTGGATACGAGCATCTAAATGGAATAGTGCCTCGTTATATCCATCCATCCAAAACTCCCTGGGCTGTTTATGGAATTGAAATGTTAGCCTCTCAAGCTTCTCGTGAAGACTCTAGATGAAAAGTCCATTATTCTCCAACTCTGATTTCTTAGCAGAGATTTCTTGTTCCAATTCTCTAGTTTTCTTGGACAATTCAGACAAAGCCCGATCTTTTGCATTCAATTGATACGCCTGAGTTTCCAATGTTGATTGAGTACAAGATTCTTCAATAGTATGACGAAGAGTTCTTAATCGACCCCGAGCAGGTGGAGTATTTTGTTCCTCGACAACATCCTGAGTAACTCTTCCTCGTCTACGAGAACCTCTTCCTCGTCCCCGAGTAGCAGTAGAAGTGCCCGACCTTCGCAGGGTGTCCAACTCTTGCCTTAATTTGGCATTCTTAACCTCTAGGACGAAAAATCCCTCATCAGTCACTGGGATTACAGCTGTTGAAGAAGAGGCTGCAGACTTATACTGTACTAGCTCCTTCTGCAAATTATTATTTTCTTATTCTAGCAGCTCGGCAATTTGTCTACAGGCTTCAACTTCACCCTTTAGGGTCGTCTCCCTGACATCGTACCTAACAAGCATTTTGTCATAACCTGTTTCAGCACTAAGTTGTTTGAGTTTCTTCTCAAAACCTTCGTGCAAAAGAACTGAAGACTCTTTATATTGCTGATGAAGTTTGTCGAGGGTACCTTGCAAGTATTCAATCATTTAGTAATAGGCCACGTTATTGGCCATAGCTCGGTCAAGTAAACCCTTCAGGTACTGATAAGCCTCAACTGCCTGCTCTGAAGCATCATGGCCAAGGATGTCAATAATTTTTGATGCACTCAGGTTTGTGTGACCAGCCTTATAATATTCATGGCATTGCTGCATCAGCTTTGTATCATTAGAAGATATCAATTCCATTCTAGCCATAAACTAATAAAGAAGAGAAGGCAAGCGTTAATAAGAATCAAACAGAGCATCAACAATGTAAAGGAGCAAAAAGAGGTGATTTTATTACATCATCAAAAAGAGTACATCGTTCAGAATACAAAGTACAAGTAAAAGAAAAATAGAAAGAGAATATCAAATAACTTCACACCTTTTCCTTGTCTCCCAAGACTTTCTCGGGAGGCTGGGACGAGGAGCTTGGTTACTTGGTGGGAACAATGATTTGATTGGCAGAAGTTGGGACTTGTTCAGGAGGAGCAGGCAAGGATGAAATCTCCTCGGTGATTGTCTGGTTGGGTTGTGGAGTAAGGACTTGATCACCCACTGTCATTGAAGACTCTTCAGATGCAGCTTCGTCTTCATCCTCATCTTCAATTACAGGAGGAGGGCCATGAAGATGTTGTTGAAATAATTCAGAGTCCTCGCTCACTTTCAATTCTTGCAAGGCAGCAACCCAACCATCTCGGAAGTATTTCAAACTCCCATACTGCACCTGGGTCATCATTGCTGCTACCCCCTATCCCATCCTTTGTCCCAACCAGTTCGAAAGGATTTTTTCACATCCACTTTTCTCTTCATTTTCTCCGAGGAGAGCTTCTCAGATAGAAGATCCTCATTGGCTTTCAACTTGGCCTCCACCTCCTCCTTCTGACAATTTACTTCTCGCAGAAGGGTCAACTCTTCCTCAGCTGATTTCAATTTATTTTCAAGCTCCCCAAAGGTACTGAGCTTCTCGGCATATTTCTTATTCTCTCTCTCTAATTCCTTCACTTTATTTCCCAACTACACCTTCTCTGCCTCAGACGCAGCCAACTTCTTCTCCCATTCACCCTTATCCTCGTCATATTTTTGACGGGAATCCTTCAGAGATTGGGCCAAACCTTGAAAAGCGTCCTCTACTCCAGACGAGGAGCTGGAAGCCTTGATTGCTTCATCTTTCTTCACTAAGGTGTTAAAGTAACTCACCAGCTAAAAAAGAAGGTAATGACAAGTCAGTGCCGAGATACATATATTGACTGAAAGAAAGAAAAATTTAAGATAAGAGAAACTTACTAAATCAATATGATGAGTAGCTAGGGATGCCAACATATCCCTATACATGTTTTCTTCAATTCCTTGAACTTCAGGGATGGTCCAAGTCTTCACCGAGCTCATTGCAGAACTCGGGGAATAATTGTTGGCACACCAACTCCACTAACTTGGAGCTGGGGAATGGCTTCAGAAAAACTGACCGAGGAGGATTTCTTCAGTCTCCTCGGTGTCTTTTCAACAACCTCAACCAAAGATGAACTTTTGGTTGGAGAGATGGTGATTACTTCCGAGGGTGCATCCTTCTGCACAGGAGCCACTAGGGGCTTCTCGATAACCTTCTGAGGAGCAACAAAAGGAGCATCATCCACTTTCTTTGTTCCCTTTGGGACATCAGTCTTGTTTCTCTTTCCATCTCTAGAAGAGGAGGTCTCCTCGAAGATAGAAGGAACTCTTCTCTTGCCCATCTTCTGACTCAAAGGAATGTGAGAGTCTGGTGAAGAATCTTCAGAAGCTGGCAAGGTTCACTAATGCTAACCACAGGACGAGCATTAAAGGATGACGTAGAGCTCCTATACTGCAACAAGTATGAGGCAAACCTGACGTGCTCGTCTGCAACTTTCTGATGCAAACTCCAGATATGTTTCAAATGCTTTATATTAACTTCTGATTCTTTGGGAGTTTTTCTCTTGCTGTCAACTGCAAACAAAAACATATTGAAATGTCAATCGTGCATTTATTCGAACATAATGAAATCATAATTTCAGAAATGAAATAAAATGAAAATAACCTATCCCATTGCCATATGGAAGGCATTTGGGACCCTCATATACTGCATCTCCAACCAAAGGGGCATGTTGACAATTTTTTATAACTACCCCATGTTCAAAATAATCCCTATTTGCATCAGGGAGATTGACTACTAAAGCCCTATTCAAAAATCTAGTTTTTAGATAATAAACATTATCTAAAATAGCCCATCTATAACAGTACATAATCTCAGGAATTTCTATACGAGTTCCATGAGTTTGATTTAACCTATACACCCCATTAACTATTCTCCATATGTTGGGGGCTATTTTTGCAGGGACGACATCGAAATATTGACAGAACTCTAAGCACAAAGGATTTGGTGGAAAAGAAAATCCACATTCAGCAATAAACAGACTGGGGAACCAATGTCCCTCAGCCAAACGAAAATAATCTAAAGGCTCAGAAAGATTTTCCAAGGTTACCCAAGATGAAATGGAAAAGTCAGAACGGAATTTCTCAAGAGATTCAATAATATAAACCATGGTGAATAAAAGAAATGAATAAGAAGGAAAAAGATCTTACAGGAAAAAGGGAGATTTGTTGACAACGAATGAAAACAAGGATGAACGCACAAGAGAAAGAAAGACTATGGAAAACTCGAAAGCAGAAGATTGGGAAAGGTAGAAGACGGTATGATTGCCTAAGAAGTTTAAATACTTTGCCTTGGGAAACGGTGAAAGAAATGATTACAAAAAGGAAACTATTACGCTACCGACGACTAAAAGGACAAAAAGTGCACGAAGATCGAAGCGCTTATAAAAAATGCAAAAAGGCGGATTCTGCGAATTTGGAAGAAAATTAAAATACGAAGAAAATGCTCCTAAAACCCAGGAAGGTCATTTAATATTGCCATATACCGAGAAAGAATGTTCCATACTCCTCAAAGTTCAAAATATGAAACATTGGGGGATTCTGTTGATACGAAAATTAATATGCTGATATAGACGAATCACAAGAAGACACGTGTCGATCTACTTGGCACAATAGAAACGAGGAAGTCTATTCCCCCGACCAAATCAGACTCACTCCGAGAAACAAGTATACTCCGAGGAACTCCAGCTCTTCGAGGAACTCCAACGCTCCGAGGAACTACAACTATACGAGGAACTCCAGCACTTCGAGGAACTCCAACGCTCCGAGGAACTACAACTCTACGAGGAACTTTTGAACGACGAGCAACTAAGGCGATTTGAACTGCATCTCGACCACATCATTGATTGCCAGATAATCAACAGTTCAACTATTCATTGAATGCTTATCATCTTGACACACACGTTTGAAGAGCATTAAATGAATTACCCGTTCATATGTATATCATTTAATGTATCACCCTTTCAGATTATGGCCTCAAGGCTATAAATACATTGTATCACCCTCATTCAAGGGGACTGGGATTTCTTGATAGAACTTGTAATCGAGAATTCCCAAAACACTCAGCAATAACATAACAGTGGACGTAGGCCATTCTTATAAGGCTGAACCACTTTAAAATTCTTTGTCTTATTTATTTATCTGTGATTGAATAATTAGAGCGATCTAATTTTTTACATCAACAATAATATAGAGGAGCATAAGGTCTGCGTAGTTCTATTAAATGAAAAAGTTAGGGCCAAAAGTTTTATTTAACTTGAAATAAGGGGTTGGTGTCTCAAATGGTCATTTTGATGTAGGTATAAGAGTGTGTTTCAATTTATGTGGTATTCCCTTCCTATCATGGTAAATTATTTTTATTTTAAATCTGTTTCTTTCTTTTTCACCACATGTAGGTTCAAGGAAATAATTTTTTCAATTGGTAGAGATTGAAAGGATGGGAATATGTGACTCCATCGAGATTAGTCAAGGTAGTCTCTCCATTGGAGTTTATTTTGGTGATGATGTAAGGTCCTCCCTACTTGGGTACAAATTTTCCTTCGGGAGCAAGGGAAGGTTTGAGATGTTCCTTTGGGACTAGGTATCCTTCTTATATTTTTTGTTTCTTGACGTTCTTATTAAATTCCAAAGAAATCCATTGTTGGTAGCCCCTACAGTGATAAGAGACATTTACTCTCCTTTCTTTGATGTGATCTAGTTTAACGTAGAGAGCATAAACCAAGTCAGTTTTAACCACTGGTATTTTGAGCATGAACCTTGTAGAGGGGGCTTGAAGGTAATCCCGAGATTATGGATAATTTCCCGATTAGCAACAGTGTTCGAGATTAAGACGCTAAGGCAGCTTAGCGCGGCAACTCAGCGAGGCAGCTTAGCGTGGCAACTCATACTGTGGCTTATTGTGTTAGTCATATTGTATATTTGTTTATATTGACTATAAGCTATAACGGTTGTAATGATGTAACGAGAATAATAAAGAGTTTTAGTGTGAGGTTAAACGGTACTCGCGAGAGACCAGGCTTGGCAGGGTCTAGGAGAGCTTTCATGCTCTATTTAATGACCTCGGCGTGGAAAATTTAGAGGGACTTGGTTTGAAGAATTGAGAAGGGAAGCACCGTTGAGACTTTTCTGACCATCTTAGATACACCTGGTAAAACATCGAAGAACCCTAAACTTGGAACCTCGGGTGGAGCAACTTAGAGTTCCATCGAGCATTGAGTTATGAATTAAATAACCCTCTACCTAATGTCACATCTACTGTAGGTGATGTCACTAGCCAGCTAAATAATTTCAGACCTGCACTTGAGTAAACCACCGTGGTATTTGGGGATGCCAAGCAGTTGGTGAGCCACCTCTGCAACAACAGCCCCCTACCACACAATGGTTAGGCAAAAAGCATGTCTTGGCATTTGATGTTTATGACTTGGAGACTACTAGGGCATCAGGTATTTAATGTTTCTGACATAAAGTATGAGGGAGGTCTTTCACAGGCGTGGTGTGGGGCTCTATTTAAGGACCCCAACCACCTTTGAGGAGGGGGATCTTTTTTGAGAGTTTAAAAGTTATTACTAGAGAGAATATACATCTGGGAGAGTTATTACAAATTGGAGAGAGTTTTACTCACCCACCATTGTCATTTATTACGAAGCTTTTAACATTTGATAGAGACTCTCTTCGATTTGTAATAACTCTGCCTGCCAAGGTGTATCTACGTTTCTTACTTCTCTCTCCCTCTAGCGAAGTTACTTATAAGTTCATTACTATCTTCTGAGTTATATACAAGAGATTTGGGGCGTTTAAACTGAGTTCATCTTCATTTAGTTTATGTGTGCATGACCTAGAGTTAATATAATATTTTGGATAATTAACTTACCATTACCATACTCAAAAGGGGTTATGCCTCCATCTTATCTGAACTACCCTCTTACATTTGGCGACTCTGTTGGGGAGGCATTCTTCTAAGCAAGGAGTATGGCGCAAGATAATGTTAATCGAAGGCTCAAATTTGATGATATCTAACACAATAAAGAATAAGTTGTGAGAGAACTGGAGGCTCTAAGGGATTGGGCTCCTCGAATAGAGGTACCTTCAGTTCAGGCGATGACAGGCATTCCGGGGGTGACACAAGCTTTCGCGAGTGCAGGGTTGGGACCCAATTAGGTGGTGCTCCTCATGAGTAAGTTTTATAAGTTTTTGCAAACTCTTGTAGCTTCAACGATGTTGGGAGGATTGGAAGCCAATGCCTTCGTAACACCAGGGGCAGCCCCAACGGCCCCACCAGGTGCAGGTGTAGTGGGAACGGTCCCAGTAAGCATACCCTCTATTATGAATCTAGCAGTGGGAACATCGGGAGTATCGAAGGTCCTAACTATGATGACTGATCCAACTTTGATGGGCACTCAACCCATGGTCCTGTTGGTTGTTGCCCCAGTAGAATCACCCATGGAGGAAATGAGAAAGGAGATGTAGAAAGAGATGTTGAAGTTCATGAAAACCTACTCACAATTTTGTTTGTGAGTTAGCTTCCGTCTATAATTGCTTTGGAACACCTTATCCCCAAGAATACAACGATGAGACCTACCCAAAGGACTATATTCCTCCTATTTTTGAAAAATACACAGGGAAAGGTGGGAACCCGAAGGAGCACATTAAGCGCTTTGTTGAAGACTTAGGAGCGCATTATAGTAATAAAAAACTTAGGTTGAGGGAGTTTTCCAAATCCTTAACCGATAAAGCATACACCTGGTATTCTCATATAGCTCCCAAAAGTGTTTCTATGTGGGAGGAGATGCACGTATTGTTTGTCCAGAAGTACTTTCTGGCAGAAGATGAGTTTACTTTGACCCAACTGGGGAGGGATAAGCAATGACCAGGGTAGGACGTGGTGGCATACATTCGGGAGTTCAGGGAAAGGTCCCTCGATGTAAGGTAGGAGGCTAAAGAGTCCAAGTTATTACAGATCTATGCGGAGGGACTGCTTCCTGAGTACATCTGTCATCTCATTAATGAGACACGCGAGGGGACTTTTTTGGCACTTTTTGAAAGGAGCAAGAAATATCTCCTTAGTGGTGCATCCAAACCCGGTGGTGGTTCCCATGATGTTTAGGAAGCCGATACAACCAGTGGGGATGAGGTCTTAACCCGCATGGATATGATACATCGAGGGAGGAGATGGTGTTAAGGCACCGAAGAAGGACAATAATACGAAGTTCGAAAGAAACAGGGAGGACCCACCACCATTACCTTGTACAGTAGAGGAGGCTGTCAGCTATTATAACGCAATGATCCAAGGAGGAACGGTCTACGAACCAAAAGAATTTCTCGTTGGGGAACCCGATGCGACAACGAAGGTGGATTCTAAGTATTGCCAGGTTCATCGGAGGATAAAGCATTCGACGGAGAGCTGTTTCACAATGAGAAGAATCATCGACAAGTACGTGAAGGCAGGGACATTACAAATCCCTCCATAGAACGTCAACAACAACCCACTACGAGCACATGGGGCTAATCTCGTGGTGGCCTATGATGAAGGGGCGAATATTGGAGAAAGAGAGTCAATGACGAAGCAATAAGAGTATGAAGAAGCTTGTAGCACCCCGTATTTTTGTACATTTAATATTTAATTAATTCAGGAATTTTAAATTACTTGTGTATTGTAATTTTAATTGAACTAATTATGGCAATATATATATGTAAATATTAATTGGGGAGTGAATGGTTAATGTTTAGGGAAATTTATTTACTAAGTGAATAATAATAATTTAATTACGTCATTTCGAGTATTAATGACAAGGTATACACTTATCCCAGTCGGGAATCGGTATAGACTAAATTGGGTGTGAGATAAGGATTTTTATAATTAATTCGGACGCCAATTCTGAGTGCACGGTTGAGCCCGGATGGGTCGAGATAGTCAGAAAAGAGTACCCGGGGATAGTAATTGGGTCTCGGGGTAATTTTGGGCATAGCCGGGCCCACACGGGGTGAGTTGGGCCACTTTAATTAAGCCCATTAAGCTAAAAACGGGATGGAGGGTTTTTAACCTAATTGGGAGATTAAGGAATGGCAGCCAACATAACTCTAAACCTAGGGTTTGAGAGGGGATTTGGGGAAAAACAAATCAAGAGCAAATTAGAGGTTATTGGAGCCAAACTAAGGGACATCAACAACAGATCAGACACTACAAACACTGACAGGCAAGTGGTTAACTGTTGTGATTTCTAAAAGTTTGATAATCAATTCATATCATAGTGATGTGTGTATGAAAATTCGTTTTGGGTGTGTCACCAAAATTTAAATTGGGTTTTTGTAAATTTATATACTTTAATGCGATTAAGGGGGAGATTGATCGTGTTTATGATTCTAGAATGTAGAGGACTGAATCAGATGTTAAAACCAGTAAGACTAGATGGTTAATTTCTGTTAAAATAAATGAAATTCGGATTGGGGATTTGAAACCCAGATAATACTCAAATCGGGAAAAAGTAGGAAATCGTGAGATTTAATTTCAGTTTGATGTTCTATAAGGTGCCTTGATCCTATTCTTATGTAGAAATAGGGTTCATTGGGCTTGGGTTAGTCCAAGGGAAAGAATGAAAGTGGAAGATTTTAGTTAATGGTGGGACTACTTCTTGGAGAAGACGAAGTAAGGGACGATCGATCGATCGACCCAGGGGTTCGATCGATCGATGATTCGGAATTCTCGGGAGTTCTCCTAGTTTGTATATAAGGGGAAAATTAATTAGAAATTTAATTCCCAAACATTAATTAGTGATAAATAAATATGAAACACCTATTGATAGTAATTTTGGGAAAGAGCAATTGGGACTAGGATGAATTTATGTGGGGCATTTAATGGATGAATTTGAGAGATTTTATTCTAAAATAGTGAGATACGGATCAAGTGAGCGAATTCGGGTATATTGGTCAAGCGACCCCAAGATAGTGAATTAAGTTTGGAGATAAACTAAGTAATTTAGAGTTGGGATATAGACTCGGGAAATATTTAATTTCGGGCCAAGTGAATCGAGTCCGAGTATGTTAATAATTATAGGCAAATATAATTGGGAAAATGATAGAAATAAAGGTGTGACACATTGTAGGAGAAAATGTGGGTATTATATTATGAGATGTAAATTGGACCAAGTGAGCGAGTCCGGGTATGTTGGTTAAGTGACATCAAGGCATTAAATTAATTATTGAGAGAAAGTAATTTGTTTGGAGTCGGAACATGGACTCGGGAAATATTGAGGTACGAGCCAAGTGAGAGAGTCCGGGGATAATGGTTGGGTGACACCAAGTTATTAAATCAATAAATGAGATAATTAATTTAATTAGAGTCGGATTGTAGACTCGGATATGTGTTGATTAATTAATGTGTAAAGTAATTAAATAAAAGTCGGATTGTAGACTCGGGTAAGTATTAAATTAATGGGTGTAACAATTAATTTAATTAGAGTTGGACGATAGACTCGGGGAGATATTAAATTAATATGTGTGTTAGTTAATTTAATTAGAGTTGGACGATAGACTCGGGGAGATATTAAATTAATATGTGTGTTAGTTAATTTAATTAGAGTTGGACGATAGACTCGGGGAGATATTAAATTAATATGTGTGTTAGTTAATTTAATTAGAGTTGGGTGATAGACTCTGGGAGACGGTAAATTATTAAGTGAGAAAATTAATTACCTTGAGTCGAGCCACAAACTCAGAAAATTTCAGGCAATATACGGGATATTTAGTACACGGTAAGGCCAGGGTTATAATATATATATATACGGTGTAGTGATAGTATATATATATATATATATATATATATATATATATATATATATATATATATATATATACGTGTCTATTGTGCGTGGCATTTAAATTTCAGGCAGTATACGGGATTTTGAGTACACGGTAAAGCCGGAGTTTATATTACATATATACGGTGTAGTGATAGTATATATATACGTGTATATATTGTGTGTGACATTAAATATCAGTGACTAGATATTTATTCAAATTATATACTCTAATGCTATCAAGGGAGGTTGCGCGATGTGGGTGAATCCCTTAGCTTGAGGAGTAGGGTGAGTATATCCCCAGGTCATAGCATCCGGTACATGGGTGAGGAGATTATCTCACTTTTAGGAAGGAATATGACCGCCTCCAATTCGTTTATGTAGTAGACCAGGTTGGTGAGCGAATCCAACTTGGAAAACTAGGTTTTGTGAGCACACCTAGTGAGATGGCATTTTAGAGTGAATCATCTGGTGAGGGTATACTCGGAAGAATGGATATGTGTTTGATATATGTGTTGATGTTAGTAAAGGTACGTATAATATGGTAGTAAATATTATATGTAGGTGAATAATACAGTGTGTGATGTATTTACCTTATATAACTCGGGTTACAGTTATATGTTGTTAATTAATGAGAAATTAATTAAGTTATTCATTTGTGGGAATAATACAATGTGTGATGTATTTACTTTATATAACTTGTGAGACGGTAATATGCTACTATTTAAGAGGAATTAATTAAGTTAATTGAGAGATAACTTATAATTCAAGAAATTATTATACTCGGGTTAGAGTAATATGGTAAGGGAAGGTTATATCAGGACTAGTTGGACGGGGTAGTACAACTAGGCAGGGTTAAGGTAACCGGTAGGTGTGCACAATAGTGGAGGGGTGAGAATGTCCTCAAGGGAGTGCGACACTAACTTAAATATGAAGCACATTCATGCATTTTAAATTACTGTAGTTAATTCACTTGCTAATTATTTTCCAAATGTTTTGGGTTCTAACCCTTTCTATAAAACTCTTTTCAAAACCTTTTAGGTGTCTAGCCACAGGGACGCCGGGATTGATATTCTATTCCAGGGACACGGAGCTGCGGCATACGCGGATGCTAGCAGGAGTTTGGATTAGACGCATCATTTATTCATTCCTAAAGTAGGAATCTTTTATCAGTCTCAGTTTTATTTCGGGCTTGTAGCCCAGACTTCTCGGTACAGTTTTCAGGTGTAATTCATTCAGGTGTTGAATATTTGTATTGGATTATTTATTTGGTGGCCGGTGATTTATTCGGCAAGTTGTGTAATTATTATTCTATTTACTTTCATTCAGTTTTGTGAATGGTTTCTATTTTAATTCCGCATGTACTGTTTTGTTTAGTTAAAAATTTAAAATTGGCACCAACTTTTGGAATACTAGGTGGTTAGTAGGTTTTAACAAGTTTTCGACAGTGATGCTAAGGATGATCCAACTGGGATTCCTGTTTTAATTTGGTATAGGACTGATCACCCGATATTTTATTAGGCGAGGTGTCACAGATGGTATCAGAGCATCAGGTTCTAGTGTCCTTAGGATCTGTGTGGCTTTTCACGCTTCGGCTTAGCAATCTTTGATGTAGATCCCTATCATAGGATTGTTGTATTCTCATACCTATGCGCATATACGTTCTTCTGCGAATTTATATTGAAAGTGAACTCATACTATTCGATTCTCATTCCAGCTGACGCCCAGGAAAAGGAGAGCAACTAGGGCAGCAGGAAGAGGTGAGACGAGGGAGGCTCGTCAGGAGTAAGAGTTACGGCAGCAACTGCCAAAGATAATTTTGGCAGCACAGGTAACCAAACTAATGGCACGGGCGATTGAAACGACGGTAGTCGCAAACGACAAGGCACTTTCCACGGAATCCACCACAAGTGTTAGTGGCGTCGGATGTTCAGACTCACGCGGGGTCGTTGGGGTACAAATAAGAAAGAGAAGTTATTTTTAGTGGGAACCCACCAGAGTTGTGAGGGGGTTCAGGTGTAGTACTAGAGTGTCAAGGAAGAGAGGTATCTAGCGTCACCTACGCATGGGAGTTTGCGATGGGGTGCAAAATAAATGCTAACCACTTTTAGTTAGTGGGAACGACGCTATAGTGGTGGGGGTCGATCACCACAGTTAAAGAAAGGGACACACTATCTACTGCAGAGTTTTGGGTGCAGTTCGATAGCAAGTATTTTTCCTTCAGCGGTCGAGACCGAAATGAGGAGAAAATTTTGCGAGGAGGCTCAAAGGGAGACCGTTCAATGGCCGATTACGAGGAAGATTTCACTCGTTGGAAAATTTTGTACCGGATGAGGTAAGCGAGGAAAAGAGAAAGAAAACAAAGTTTATGGATAGGTTTGTCTGGAGAATCAGACAACATTTAATTGATAATTTCGCAGTAGTAGGTTATACTGATGTCATTAACGTAACACTCCGGCACTGTTAAGAATATCGCTTCCACGTGAAAGAAAGCGCGAAGGGAGTGGGGATTAATCAGTCGGATGAGGCAGAAGGGAATAATACCAGTGGGGTAACTCAGCAGCAGACTGGGGGAGACCAGGGGCAGGATTTCCGAAAGGAAATCATGCCAAACGATCTAGAACTAGAGGCTATCGGCGGGATGGCTAGGAATTCCAACAAGGTTGGCATGGAAGGGATCAGTGGAAGGGTGAACATATTAGAAAGTGTTTCATTTATGGGAAAAGAGAGACACACGAAGAGATATTTCCTTGAGCGAGGCAGGGGTCAACTACAGGACGAGGTCCTGGGTGTACAGCCAGTAAAGCGAGTCACGGGTGCATTCAGGCAGGGAGAAGTTGCTCCGAAAATCGAGAACTAGTCGTTGCAGCTGGAGTATAGAGGTAATTATTTTTTACCCTAGGGGCATGGGGTATATTTTTGAGTGACAAAGAGAATGTCACAATATAAGACTTATTTTTCACTAGAGTTCGCAGGTGAGTCGAACTTAGTGGGTGCGTTGACGGTAGCAGCCATATTATGTGGGTAAACTTTCCGTAGGGTAGTGGAGTTCCTTAGTGTTCTTCACGGGAGAGTGGAGGTGTACAATAAGTGATTGTTTGAATTATGCGAAGAATTACTACTTTCGAGAATTATGGGAGTAGGGTTGATAATACTTTTTGAACATTGGCTGGACGACGATGGAATTTAACTATTGTGGATAGTGGTATAAAATTTTGGTGTTCGCGACACCAGGGGAGGGTTGGTACTAGGTATCACCGGAGAGGGCGTATAGCCTGTATATATGTTGTATTGCGTGGTGCGATAGCACATAGTGAGGCTTTGTGTTCTCACATTTTATCCCGGTAAGTGGGGATGTTTACTGAAGTGAATCAGGGTGATTAGATTTATTTTTGACCAAAGAGAGATAGCTCGGGTTTATTTTGCGCAAGGACTAGTGATAGTAAGGGCGCGGTATTTTATGTTGTCTTAGGTAGCATAAGGGTAAGCGTATATACTTTTGTGCTAAGAGACAAGTATTTATGGAAAGCTGTTTGGACGTTGGCACATGGGTTGGGTACCCGGGAAGTAGATATATATGTGTATATATATATGTATGTGTGATATGACTACGGGTTAGAAGTTATATTACGAGATACGACTAGCATAGTTGGGTAACTTTCGTGTGGTGGGGCACGGGGATAGGGTGTATGGGCACCCGGGTTAATTAAGGCAAAATTTTGTGTGGTTAAGCATGGGAATAGGGTGTGTGGGCGCCCTAATTAATTTTAAATGCATACTGGTGTAACGTGGTTAGAAACAGATGTGTTAGATATAGCAGACTTGGAGGCACATGACTAGTGAGAAAGATGTGAATTTTGGAACACTAGGTTTATCTTAATTTCGAGGACGAAATCCCTTTGTAAGGGGGAAAGTATGTAACACCCCGTATTTTTGTACATTTAATATTTAATTAATTCGGGAATTTAAAATTACTTGTGTATTGTAATTTTAATTGAATTAATTATGGTAATATATATGTAAATATTAATCGGGGAGTGAATGTTTAATGCTTAGGGAAATTTATTTAGTAAGTGAATAATAATAATTTAGTTACGTCATTTTGAGTATTAATGACAAGGTATACACTTATCCCAGTCGGGAGTCGGTATAGACTAAATTGGGTGTGAGATAAGGATTTTTATAAATTAATTCAGACGTCAATTCTGAGTGCGCGGTTGAGTCCGGATGGGTCAAGATAGTCAGAAAAGAGTACCCGGGGGTAGTAATTGGGTCTCGGGGTAATTTTGGGCATAGCCGGACCCACACGGGGTGAGTTGGGCCACTTTAATTAAGCCCACTAGGCTAAAAACGGGATGGAGGGTTTTTAACCTAATTGGGAGATTAAGGAATGTCAGCCAACATAACTCTAAACCTAGGGTTTGAGAGGGGATTTGGGGAAAAACAAATCAAGAGCAAATTAGAGGTTATTGGAGACAAATTAAAGGACATCAACAACGGATCAGACACTACAAACACTCACAGGCAAGTGGTTAACTGTTGTGATTTCTAAAAGTTTGATAATCAATTCATATCATAGTGATGTGTGTATGAAAATTCGTTTTTGTGTGTCACCAAAATTGAAATTGGGTTTTTGTAAATTTATATACTTTAATGAGATTAAGGGGGAGATTGATCGTGTTTATGATTCTAGAATGTAGAGGACTGAATCAGATGTTAAAACCAGTAAGACTGGATGGTTAATTGCTGTTAAAATAAATGAAATTCGGATTAGGGATTTGAAACCCGGATAATACCCAAATCGGGAAAAAGTAGGAAATCGTGAGATTTAATTTCAGTTTGATGTTCTATAAGGTGCCTTGATCCTATTCTTATGTAGAAATAGGGTTGATTGGGATTGGGTTAGTCCAGGGGAAAGAATGAAAGTGGAAGATTTTCGTTAACGGTGGGACTGATTCTTGGAGAAGACGAAGTCAGGGACGATCGATCGATCGACCCAGGGGTTCGATCGATCGATGATTCGGAATTCTGGGCAGTTCGCCCAGTTTGTATATAAGGGGAGAATTAATTAGAAATTTAATTCCCAAACATTAATTAGTGATAAATAAATATGAAACACCTATTCCTAGTAATTTTGGGAAAGAACAATTGGGACTAGGATGAATTTATGTGGGGCATTTAATGGATGAATTTGAGAGATTTTATTCCAAAATAGTGAGATACGGATCAAGTGAGCGAATCCGGGTATATTGGTTAAGCGACCCCAAGATAGTGAATTAAGTTTGGAGATAAACTAAGTAATTTAGAGTTGGGATATAAACTCGGGAAATATTTAATTTCGGGCCAAGTGAATCGAGTCCGGGTATGTTAATAATTATAGGCAAATATAATTGGGAAAATTATAGAAATAAAGGTGTGACACATTGTAGGAGAAAATGTGGGTATTATATTATGAGATGTAAATGGGACCAAGTGAGCGAGTCCGGGTATGTTGGTTATGTGACATCAAGGCATTAAATTAATTATTGAGAGAAAGTAATTTGTTTGGAGTCGGAAAATAGACTCGGGAAATATTGAGGTACGGGCCAAGTGAGAGAGTCCGGGGATAATGGTTGGTTGACACCAAGTTATTAAATTAATAAATGAGATAATTAATTTAATTAGAGTCGGATTGTAGACTCGGATATGTGTTGATTAATTAATTTGTAAATTAATTAAATAAAAGTCGAATTGTAGACTCGGGTAATTATTAAATTAATGGGTGTAATAATTATTTTAATTAGAGTTGGGATATAGACTCGGGGAGATATTAAATTAATATGTGTGTTAGTTATTTTAATTAGAGTTGGACGATAGACATGGGGAGATATTAAATTAATATGTGTGTTAGTTAATTTAATTAGAGTTGGACATTAGACTCGGGGAGATATTAAATTAATATGTGTGTTAGTTAATTTAATTGGAGTTGGGTGATAGACTCGGGGAGACGGTAAATTATTAAGTGAGAAAATTAATTACGTTGAGTCGAGCCACAGACTTAGGAAATTTCAGGCAGTATACGGGATATTTAGTACACGGTAAGGCCAGGGTTATAATATATATATATACGGTGTAGTGATAGTATATATATATATATATATATATATATATATATATATATATATATATATATATATATATATATATATATATATATATATATATATATATATACATGTCTATTGTGCGTCACATTTAAATTTTAGGCAGTATACGGGATTTTGAGTACACAGTAAAGCCGGAGTTTATATTATATATATATACGGTGTAGGGATAGTATATATATATACATGTATATATTGTGTGTGACATTAAATATCAGTGACTAGATATTTATTCAAATTATATACTCTAATGCTATCAAGGGAGGTTGCGCGATGTGGGTGAATCCTCTAGCTTGAGGAGTAGGGTGAGTATATCCCCAGGTCATAGCGTCCGGTACATGGGTGAGGAGATTATCTCACTTTCAGGAAGAAATATGACCGCCTCCAATTCGTTTATGTAGTAGACCAGGTTGGTGAGCGAATCCAACTTGGAAAACTAGGTTTTGTGAGCACACCTAGTGAGATGGCATTTTAAAGTGAATCATCCGGTGAGGGTATACTCGGAAGGTTGGATACGCGTATGATATATGTGTGGATGTTAGTAAAGGTACGTATAATATGGTAGTAAATATTATATGTAGGTGAATAATACAGTGTGTGATGTATTTACCTTATATAACTCGGGTTACAGTTATATGTTGTTAATTAATGAGAAATTAATTAAGTTATTCATTTGTGGGAATAATACAGTGTGTGATGTATTTACTTTATATAACTTGTGAGATGGTTATATGCTACTATTTAAGAGGAATTAATTAAGTTAATTGAGAGATAACTTATAATTCAAGAAATTATTATACTCGGGTTAGAGTAATATGGTAAGGGAAGGTTATATAAGGACTAGTTGGATGGGGTAGTACAACTAGGCGGGGTTAAGGTAACCGGTAAGTGTGCACAATAGTGGAGGGGTGGGAATGTCCTCAAGGGAGTGCGACACTAACTTAAATATGAAGCGCATTCATGCATTTTAAATTACTGTAGTTAATTCACTTGCTAAATATTATCCAAATGTTTTGGGTTCTAACCCTTGCTATAAAACTATTTTCAAAACCTTTTAGGTGTCCAGCCACAGGGACGCCATGATTGATATTCTATTCCGGGGACACGGAGCTGCGGCATACGTGGATGCTAGCAGGAGTTTGGATTAGATGCATCATTCATTCATTCCTAGAGTAGGAATCTTTTATCAGTCTCAGTTTTATTTCGAGCTTGTAGCCCAGACTTCTCGGTACAGTTTTCAGGTGTAATTCATTTAGGTTTTGAATAATTGTATTGGATTATTTATTTGGTGGCCGGTGATTTATTTGGCAAGTTGTGTAATTATTATTCCATTTACTTTCATTCAGTTGTGTGAATGATTTCTATTTTAATTCCGCATGTACTGTTTTGTTTAATTAAAAAGATAAAATTGGCACCAGCTTTTGGAATACTAGGTGGTTAGTAGGTTTTAAAAAGTTTTTGACAGTGATGCTAAGGATGATCCAACTGGGATTCCTGTTTTAATTTGGTATAGGACTGATCACCCGGTATTTTATTAGGCGGGGTGTCATAGCTCTAGAAGATTGTTCGATGAAGCAAGTCAAAGACGTGGAGGATGTGTACAACGTTGAAGGTGAGTAAGCAGACCCAGTCCTCGAATACTATATAGTCTCAAAATCCCCAAAGTTCACCTGGTTCTTCGACCAAATGGGGATATTGAAGGAGAGTAGGTTAGAGATAACCCAAGTAATGCTTGATATCGTGAGGAAGAACGTAGTCCCTTCGCTGAGATGGAAGGGACCCATGGCCAGGTTGGTGAGAAGGTTTATGTCAGAAGTAACCTTCACCGATGCAGATGAGATTGTAAGGTTCCCTCATAACAGGGCATTGTATGTGATCGTCAGCGTCAACTGAGTTAGCTTTGCAAGAACTCTTATGGATGGAGGATCTTCCATTAATATCATGCCAATCAACTCTTTCCATAAAGCCAATATTTTGGAAGAAAGGTTGGTCCCCATGCCCTTGGTGATTTCGGGGTATGATAACCAATCTTCCAAATCCATTGGGTATGTTAATGTTGGGATTGTGATGGTAAATCTAAGTTCCCATATCAAGTTCCACGTAATAGAGAGTGCAACTTCCTATCATCTGCCAATAGGAAGGGTGTGGATACACAACCAAGGGCTAGTTCCTTCTACGTACCACCAATGCGCTTAGGAGAACATCAAGGGGACATAGGTGACCATTAGGGACACGAAGAGGACCTTCGCTATCGAGGAATCTCACTTAGTAGATGCGACATTTTACACTGAGTTGGAAGAGGATGTCCGGGTCCTAACGAGAATAATGGAAGGAGCATGGGTTCCCTCGACCAGAGAAAGGATGGGTCCTTTGAATGAGCAGGGTAAAGAGGTTGCAAGAAGCGCAAAAGTAATAAACAAAGACGCTCACCAGGTGGTCCCTCGGTGCCAAAACATCTTGAAGAAGCTCAAAGACAGGATGAGGCCTAGAGTGGATTCGATGGAATAAGAGGTCCAATGACAAAGCGTGCTGAACCAATTCTCAGGACAAAGGGTGGCCGAGGCTTCTAGAAAGAAAAAGAGGAAGGAAGTCACCACTACCAGCAGACAGTGCAAGAAGATCATTACCAAGGAAGGAAAAGTGGTATATCTATTATAGTGGTGTGAGCGGGCGATCAAAGAAACTGGTGATGAGGTTCACCCGATATATGAATGCTTTATGGTAGATCAACGGGGACAATGTATGGTGATAGATAACTCCAGCATACAGGAACTTATGGAGGAAGTCACCGAGGAACCAGATTACATGATGAATTAACCGAAGTCGCAGGCAGAAGAACTGGATCAGTTGAAGCCGACGAGAGAAGAGGAGGACCCAAGGCCCATTTTCATCTCGAAAAATCTCAGTGAAGACAAATGAAAGGCCTTATTGGAGTTGATTCGAGAATTTATAGATGTTTTTACATGAAAATACAGGGAGATGGAGGGGCTGGATGAGGAAGTGAGATACCAAAAGTTGAATGTAATACCTTCATCCATTCCAGTGAAAAAAGCGACGAGAACGTACAAGCCTGAGCTAGATTTGAAGATCAAGGAAGAGGTTCAACGCTTACTAATGACAGGGTTCATCACACCGATACATCACCCACTCTGGCTATCTAACATTGTCCCAGTGGGAAAGAAAGATAAAAACCAAATAAGGATCTTTATGGATTTTAGAGATTTGAACAGAGCTTGTCCCAAAGATGAGTTCCCTCTTCCCTCCATCGATAGCTTGATAGATGCAACGGTTGGTCATGAGATGTATAACTTCATGGATGGGTATGTAGGGTACAACCAGATCAAGATGGATTCCATGGATGCAGAGAAAATAGCGTTCAAAACTTCATTGGGCGACTTCATGTACAAGGTGATGCCGTTTGGTCTCAAGAATGCTGGGGCGACGTACCAGAGAACAATAATGGCCATTTTTCATGACTTCTTTCCCAAATTTGTGGAATTCTATGTGGATGATTTGGTCATCAAATCGAGGAAGGAGGAGTCTCATCTGACCGATTTGAGGAAGGTGTTCTCCCTTTACACGAAGTATAAATTGAAGATGAACCCAATGAAGTGTGTTTTTAGAGTGGCAAGTGGTAAATTCCTAGGCTTTGTGGTTCATCGGCAAGGGGTACAAATGGACCAGGGCAAACACCAGGTGATCTTGGAAATGTTATGCCCAAGAACGACGAAGGAGCTAAAGAGTTTTCTCGGTAAAGTCTCTTATCTTAGGATATTTGTGCCTGGATTGGCCGAAATAACACACCCACTGATGTAGCTATTGAAAAAGAACATGAAATTCAGGTGGGAGGAGATTCACCAGGAGTCTATCGACGAACTGAAGAAGTTGGTCGTTTCACCACAGACTATGGTTCCCCCAAAGGCAGGAACATTGTTACAGCTGTACCTCACATCCACCACGAGGTCTATTAGAGATTTGTTGGCACAAGAGATTAACGGGCAAGAACGACCGGTCTACTACCTCAGTAGGATCGTCCATGGACCAGAAGTCATATACAGTATCTTAGATAGGCATTGTTTAGCCTTAGTATTTATAGCATAAAAACTTAGACATTATATGTTGTCTTTTACAATTCATATTGTAACTAGATGTGATCCTATTAAGTATTTACTAGTAAGAACGATATTGATTGGTAGAGCAGCAAGGTGGTTCCTCATCCTATCCGAGTAAAACTTGAAGTGCATGGTTCCTCATGCAATCAAAAGCCAGGCGTACGCTGATCTGTTGGCTATTTCCCCTCAGGAACGTTTGAACGACCCAAAGAAATTATTCTAGGAGATGATTTGCAGGCCAACCACCTAGACGCAACGGATGAAGAATGGACAATGAAATTCAATGGATCTTTGGCGGAAAAGAAAGGAGGAGCAGGGGTTATTCTTTCAAAAGGAATGGAGGAGATTTACCTTTCCTACAAATTAGATTTCCCTTGTTCTAACATCGAGGCAGAATATGAAGCATTGGTGCTGGGATTACTGGAGGCTCTTCGAAGGGGGATCCATCCAGTTTACATCCAAGGGGATTCAAACTTGGTGGTTCAGCAAGTGAATGGAGAGTATGCGCTAAAACACATAAGCATGTCACCATATAGAACAATCATTCAAAGGCTCCTCTGCCAGTTCCATCGGACCAAGATCAAGAGATAGCCTAGAACGATGAATCGTCACCAAGACGCATATGCCACCATTGCCAATAATATGGTCATAAGGAACGATACAACTACCGTCGTGATCCAACGAAGAACAACTCCTTCGATGGTACAATCAATTATACCAATGGAAGAGGACACAGACTAGAGAGGAAATATCAAAAGGTAATTAGAATCTAGGGAATGAGCGATGGGGCTGAGAGAATTAGCCCAATACTTCACAAATCAGGGGAACCTTTACTTCAGAATCGCAGGAGAATGGATGTCAAGGTGCATCGGCCCATAAGAAGTAAAGCGAAGATTGAAGAAAGCACATGAAGAGCACTATGAAATAACTGAAATACCCCTTTACCGAAGAATGCAAAGGTAGGGGTATTTTTAGCCAAGGAAGAAACAAGACGCGACAGAGCTACAACGGGAGTGCAAAAAAGCTAGTTATTCTTTGAGGTAGACGAATGTCATTTCATGGAGACTCAGGATGACTAGAGGTAGCCCTATATTGACTTCATTAAAGATGGAGTTATCCCAACAGAGAAAATTTATGCGATGGGACTTCAGCGAAGGGCCCCGAGATTTTACATTCAAGAGGGGCAACTTTATCAAAGGGGATACTTCAACAGGTTGTTGAATTGCATCATGAAGGGAAAAGGAATGGAGGCACTCAAATAGGCTCACGATCTAACTCACACAGGAGGGGACAAGTTATATGACTAGTTGATGACTTTGGGATACCATTGGTTAACGATGGAGAAAGATTTTGCTGAGTTCGTTCGAAGGTGCAAGGCTTGTCAACTTTATGGAAATATAAACCATGCCCCATCAGTGGACCTACACTCCCTGGTAAAGCCTTATCCTTTTCACACTTGGGCATTCGACCTAGTGGGGGCAATACATCCTTCTTCTAGGGGGAAGATATGGATACTAGCAGCAATGGAGTGTTTCACAAAGTGGGTTGAATCGATACCATTGAGAAGGGTAACATCGAGTGTGGTGAGAAACTTCATCAAAGAATACATCATTTGTCATTTTGGGATCCCAAAGGTTATCCTTTTAAATAATGGAACCCCTTTTGTCAATTCAGAAGTAACGATGCTCACAGACAAGTACTCCATTGTCCATCATACGTCGACGGTGGCATATCCAAAGGGAGACGGTCAAGCCGAAGAAAATAATGAAACTTTGGTTAATATCATGGCTAAATAATGGAGGATTTCCCAAGATCATGGGATGATAAGATACCAGTCGTATTATGGCCTATCGAACAACTAAGAGGAATCCCACAGAGTATACACTGTTTTCTCTTATCTATAGGGCTGAGGTGATTCTCCCAGTGGAGTTAGAAGTTCCCTCTGCTCGATATGCTTTGCGAAGTATCATGCTCCCTTAGAATAGACATGTACAACTGGAAGCGTTGGATGAACACAGAGATAATGCGATGCAGCACTTTCAAATGTATACAAAACATCTCTCTAGGGGATGTGATAACTTAGTAAGACCAAGGAAGTTCGTGGAGGGAGACCTTGTATTAAAATTAGTAGTGAAACACATTAGGGGGATTACTCTACCCAAGTTTACAGCAAATTGGGAGGGACCTTTCATTATAAAAGAAGCTCATGACTCAGGTTATTTCTTAATTTCTAGGATGGAATAAGATAAAAAATTGAAGATTAACAATAAATAGTTGAAAGTCTATCATGTGTAAGCAATTAGGTTTGAACCACTGATGTACCTAGTTGTTGCTATGAATACACAACTCTTTTTATTGCAAGTTCTTTTATTATAACTCAAGTAGGGATGAAAGAATTACAAAACTTCACACTTCACAATCCATGCAAATAGTTGTAACACAAAGAAATAGCATGAGAAAATAAATATCTTTTTCCATTCATACACTTTGGGGCATTACAAAATTGGGAGCTATTTCCCAAGAATTACATTTGAAGAAAAGAAAAAATATATATACAAGTTCATTGGCCTAATAGGAACCATAGGTCTGGAGAAGAGAAAAAAATCTGCAGGGAGGCCCCAAGAAGCTGTTTGGCAAGACCGTTGAGTGTTGATAGAGACCTTTAACCTTGTTTGCGCCTGTGTACGCTCGATCAGGAGTTTCTCTCATTTCAGCTTCGCCAGACGCAGATCTTCTTGGATGTCTTCCACCTCCTTCTCAATGGCTCCAAAAAGAGGTGCTAGCTCAGCCAACATAGCTTTCTCAACCCATTGGTCCCCCTAATGTTTTCGTAAGAGTTACCTCTGGTTGTCCAGTCATTAGCTCTTCAAGGTATTCAAATGCATGATAAGCAAGCCAAAACGGAAGCCGTTGAGACCCAACTCCCTTAGATAACCCAAAAATTAGTTAAGGAGGGGCCTTATAACATTTAAGGTCGGAGTGTTAGCAATTTCAGCAACGGCGGTAGCCATGCCCTGAAGCTTGTAACTCATAATGGAGATGTTTGAACACAGGCAATCCACCATGAATGTCTCAGGATGATGATTTACAAGATGCTCAATGACCAAACGATGGTTGGTAGGCATTTGAGGGGAACGCGAAAGCACCGTCAGCAAAATCATGAGGAGCTAGGTCGGGCAGAGGAAGCTCGCAGCCAAATTCGTTCTCCGTAGTAGCACCGTTCATGGAACCTTGATCATTATGGTTAGATTCTTATGAAGCGATAGGTTCCCGATGGGGCAAGCTAATAGGCGAAGGAACTGGTAGAGAATCCTCCTGAGTAACTTGAAAATAGTTAGAGGAAATAAGAAGTTAATGAAAAAAATGAAAAAACCTTAACAAGTGCTTTCGTTGTTAAGCCACTGATATAGGTGGAGTTTATGAAAAAAACCTTAACAACTGTTTTCATTGTTAAGTCACCGATATTAGGTGGAGTTTATGAAAAAATCTTAATAAGCGTTTTCATTGTTAAGTCACCCTTATAGGTGGAGTTTATGAAAAAAAACTTAACAAGCATTTTTGTTGTTAAGTCACCGATATAGGTGGAGTTTATGAAAAAAACCTTAACAAGCATTTTCGTTGTTAAGTCACCCTTATAGGGGGAGTTTATGAAAGAACCTTAACAAGTGTTTTCGTTGTTAAGTCACCGATATAGGTGGACTTTATGAAAAAATATTAACAAGCATTTTCGTTGTTAAGTCATCGATATAGGTGGAGTTTATGAAAAATCTTAACAAGCATTTCCGTTGTTAAGTCACCCTTATAGGTGGAGTTTATGAAAAAATCTTAACAAGCATTTTCGTTGTTAAGTCACCGATATAGGTGGAGGAAAAAAAAACTTAACAAGTGTTTTTATTATTAAGTCACAAACACAAGTGAAGTTCGAGAAACTAAGAAATGCAGAGAGAAATTTGTGAGGTACCGCAGCAGTAGCAGAAACAATAACAGGAGTCACCATGGCGTCCATAATGGTAGAAATCGTTGGGGGCGATCTCATAGACTCAGTAGCTTTAACGGGGCCCTTGGGTGAAAAAGCCTCAACGGTAGGCAAACCTCCCTCTCCAATATAAGGTACTAAGGATAACAGGGGCGTATCATCAGTGGAAGACATTGGACCTTCAAGAGATGCCCCAATGCCGATAGGTACAGAAGAACTAACATGAGGACCAGCAACATCAAACTGGGCCTTGGAAAGGAAAAGGACACTAAGAGCAAAGGGTGGAGAGAGAGTTGTAGAAAGCTTCATCAATAAAGTTAAGTGTTAGAAAAGACAAATTAGTACTCAAAAAAGAGACAAATACTTATAAACATTACTTACCCCCGTTATGTCACTAAAGAGGGGAATTATAGTCAGAGGTATCGCTAGTACAGGGGGAAGAAGAATACTGTCTACCAGAGATGCCATCTCAACTTGGGGCACCCCAACATGTCAAGGTTCAGCATATTACACAGAAAAAAAGGTGGAATAGAGACATGTTGCCAAACCTAATAGGTAATACATAATATTTTACCTCGGGGAAACTTTCTACAACTGGAATAAGGGGCAGAAGAGACTCGGGCTGAGGTTCTAATTCAGAAGAGGTTGGGGGTGGTCTCATTGCCTCAGTAGATTCAAAAGTAGTAGCCCCCACAACAGCATCTCTATCCCGTTGGGAGGTTGAACGGTGAGAACAAGTAAGACTTATCAAGGGGAACGGGGAAGGGTAGTGTCTTTTAGAGAGATACCGCAACTCCCCCCCCCCCCCCGAAATGGCTTATGGGGGGGGGGGGGGCTGGGAGGGACTAGGACTTTCTTTTTCAACTCCCTACACCAAAATATTTTCTTATTAAGAAGTGAGCAAATGCAACACACCTTAGGAGAAGGGGAATAAGAATTAAAGAATATACACATATCTCAGATCCAGAGGGAGAACGAGAAGATATAACCACTTGTAAAGGTAGCGAGGGGGCAGTAACAGATGGAGGTATATTGGATGTTCATTTCTTCTGGAACTTAGTGTCTAGAGTTTTCTTCCTTGTGCTCATTGCATCACCAACTTTAGGTACCCTTGACCTTTTTATCCTCTTTGCCAATGGCTCAGTCGGATCAACCACGATCGTGGGAAAGTCAGCCGAAGGAGGAACGATGACAGCGTGCCGTTGAAACTCAACATTTATTCTTTCAACCTCACCTTACAGCTGCCTCTTCAACTCTTCAGCTACCTCTGGAGACATAGGAGGGGGAACAGAGGTAATGGGAAATTCCCCCAAAGGAGTTTGTGCTGGAACTTGAGTCTTAGACTTTGAGGACTTGGACTTATTGGCCTTCCTAGTAGGTGGCTAAGAAGTCCCTTCTCCCTATGAAGCTTCAGTCGAAGGGGCAACTTGTTTGGGAGCTGCAATGGCCTTGGGTTTCGTGGTGGTAGTCGGGATCATTGTCCAATGAGGAGGTAGATCCTGGGGAGATTATTAATGGTTTTACTCAAGGTAAACTCAACCCAAGCACGGATTTCCCCTTAAGACCCAGTTCAGAAGAAGAGAAAGAAAGGACTGGGGGATATTGAGGGGGGGGGGGGGGGATTGAATGTACTCATGAATAATTTCCAACTGTCCCAAATGGAACTTAGTGGCAAAAGAGGTGGATACGTCTCCCTTCTTAGTGGAACTAGGAAGGGTGACACGGCTGTTGATGATGGACGTCACACCAAGCATCGTCGCTGTAGTATAGAAGGTGTAGGCTTTAACAAAAGTGTCCCTTGGGTGATTGTGTTGAAACAAAGATCGAGGGGCCTCCTAATCAAACCCGAATTGCCTGCTACATCTATCAAGGTTGTAGGGATCTGAGGTGTACCCCCATTAAGTATAGGAAGGAAGAAACCAGGGGATAAATAGAAGCACCACGTCTTGCGAGGGATCTTATACAACTGGGATGAACTTGACTGTTGTGGATGCAGAAGGAAAAAAAATCCCAACTATGGGTAAATGTAGACTTACTGTATGGCCTCATCACAAAGGAGTCTAAAACATCCAAAACTTCCATTATCCCCTTTCGACTTTGTTTTTGGTGAAAACATAAGAGGCGTGGGGGCTTGATACCGCCCATAGGTAGATGAATAGACTTGGCGACGATGGCAGGAAACTGGGTGTAAAGAAAGCCCGTCAAAATGATGGTGTTGGAAAAATTGGCCAAGTTATAATGGCCCAGTGATCGTGCCATGTCTATGTGGGTTTGATCCAACTAGGTGTAGAGGGACCCCAAGGCGATGGAGGACAGAGGAAGGTTAAAACCGCTAGCCGAACGAATGGAAATACATATAAAGTCCCTTCTGGGCTGATCATTGGGTATCTCAGTCAGGAAAAAGTGTGAAAGTAATACAAGTATGTACGCTGGTAGTCCTTTGGGGTCGGAGCTTCGAAAAAATAGTTGATAAGGGGAGTAAATGTGGCTTTATTCGAGGAACCAGTGCAACTGTGATAGATTCGATCCAGCTCAGCTCGATCAGTATCCTCTTCGGCATCCAGGGCCTCATCGTGATATGTGAACTCACCCATTGGCTGAAACCACAGGATTTCACAGATGTCCTCTAGTGTAGCTGTGAACTCCCCCCCCCCCCCCCACGCAGCAAAGAAGGTGTAAGTTATGACGTTACATCTGGAAACTAGCACTTTTAGCACCGTGTTGTGCTTAGAGAGGGTGAACTCCCCAAACCAGTAGGCTCTATGCAGCCCAACCTTTGCAAGAGCAGTAGCGTGAGAACTCTGCATATATGTATGTCAGGCACTGAAATGGGCTGGAGACCCCCTGGGTGCTTTAAAGTCAATTTGAGCATAAGGGAAGTCACCACGGTCTAAACGAAAATGCAGAGTCCCCTTTGGGGGTGGATAGCCCCAATTTGATGAATCCATTTCCTCATCACCCGATAGTAAAGGGTCGAATTTGGATGAGAAATGACAAGTCTTGCATTCATCAGAAAATTTGTCATCTTCGTCAAAGATGGGCACCCGACGATGAAAGCATAGTTTCTCTTAATGAGCAACATTAAGGGCAGCGCCGCTAGGGGCATCAGCAGCGCCAGTAGTGGCAGAGGGGGATCCTGGCTAAGGGGTGGTGTGGAAATCTTAGAAGTACTTGGAGAGGAAATAATACAGTGGAGATGAATGGTATAACTGAGTAAGAAGGGCTAAGAATAAGGAGGGAGGAGCACAACCACATGTGTTGGTGCAAAAACAGATTAGAAAGGGAAGAGACTGAGTAAAGTATTGCGCAATAATGGAGTTCACACAAAGTTTCTCTCTCTAAGGAATACGTGAGCTTGAAGAAGAAGGAAAGAAAAAGAGACGTTTGAAGCCTTTTAAAACCTGATTTTTGAGTTTCCCACCATCGCACGTGCACGAATGCCTATAATCATTTCAAATGAACACGTGGCACTTCGGGAAATGTTTTGACAGCTGAAAAGATAGCGCTACATCATTTATGAAGTGACGACTGGGGAATAGAAAGGGTTGCTTTCCTAAGTAAGTTTGAGTTTTGGCACTAGAATTTTTATCAAACATATCCAATAAACTACCAATGGAAAAGATGTCCCAACGGTTCAAAAAATCTACGATGTCCCCTTGCCACAAGTCCAAATGTTGTTTAAATGGTGACTCGGCTGCATCGGGGAGAATTTTGGCTTTTCGAACATATCGAGCATTACAAGGAAGAATTTCACTTACCAAGAATCAAAATGAGTATTTGAGAAGGTTAGCAGGCCTTTCGAGAGAATTGTAAATAATAAAAAGCTAGAATGGTTGAAGCTCAGTATAAGAAAAAAATGATGATGTCCCTTCATCAAAGCCCCAATAAGTCATGGAACTTAGGCTCAGGAACATCATGGAGAGTTTTACTTTTTCCTAGAGATTATAACACTATGGTTCTAAAGAAGGAAAGGAGGCCAAAATTTTTACACACAGAGAAGGTTCATCGTATTGAGAAGTTTTCGTGCAGATTTTTCTTGTTCCAACAAAAAATCTCTCCACGAAGGG
Organism: Sambucus nigra; assembly: GCA_949130495.1. NCBI lineage: Eukaryota > Viridiplantae > Streptophyta > Magnoliopsida > Dipsacales > Adoxaceae > Sambucus > Sambucus nigra. The sequence continues at coordinate 340,333,679 of OX422207.1, read as the reverse complement.
TCAAATATAGAGGGGGATTGAAGGTAATCCTAAGATTATGGATAATTTCCCCATTAGCAACAGTGTTCAGGATTAAGAATCCAAGGCAGCTTAGCGTGTCAACTCAGCGAGGCAGCTTAGCATGGAAACTCATACTTTGGCTTGTTTTGTTAGTCATATTGTATATTTGTTTATATTAACTATAAGATATAATGATTGTAATGATGTAACGAGAATAATAAAGAGTTTTAGTGTGAGGTCAAATAGTACTCGCGAGAGACCAGGCTTGGTAGGGTCTGAGAGAGCTTTCATGCTCTATCGAATGACCTCGGCGTGGGAACTTTAGAGGGACTTGGTTTGGAGGATTGATAAGTGAGGAATCATTGGGTCTTATCCAATCATCTTAGATACACCTAGTAAAACACCGAAGAACACTGACCGTGGAACCTCAGGCGAAAAGCTTAGAGTTCCATCGGGAGTTGAGTTATGAATAGAACAACCCTCTACTTAATATCACATTTATTATAAGTGATGCCACTAGTCAGCTAAATAATGTTAGACCTAAACTTCAATAAACGACCATGGTATTCGAGGCTATCAGGCAGTTGGTGAACCACCTTTGTGACAACATCCCCCTGAGACACAGTGGTTAGGCAAAAGGCATGTCTTGGAATTTAATGTTTATGATGTGGAGATAACTATGGCATCATGTATTAAATGTTTGTGACATACAGTATGAGGGAGATCTTTCATAGGCATTGATGACTGAGTTGCGTCGGGGGTGGTGTGAGGGGCATTTAAGGATCCCAACCACCTTTGAGGAGGGGGGATCTTTTTTCAGAGTTCAGAAGTTATTACTAGAGATAATATAAATCAGGGAGAGTTATTAAAAATCGGAGAGAGTTTTACTCACCCACCATTGTCATTTATTACGAACATTTTAACATTAGATAGAGATTCTTGAGGGTGGTTGTTGTGTTTAGCTGCCTGACAAGGTGTATCTAGGGTGCTTACTTCTCTCTCCCTCTAGCGAAGTTACTTCTAAGTTCATTACTATCTTCTGAGTTATATACAAGATATTTGGGGAGTTTAAACTGAGTTCATATTCATTGAGTTTGTGCGTTCATGTACTACAATTAATTTAAGGTTTTGGCTAATTAACTTATCACTACTGTACTCAACAGGTGTTACGCCTCCATCTTATCCAAACTATCCTCTTTTAAACCTTAACGAGGTTATCTAAGGCTCTATAGTAGGACTGCCACCATTTCATAAACTAATATGTAGAGGGTGGTCCCTATTGATCTTTTCTTTGTAACGAGGTAACCCTATAGGGTGTATGAAAGTTTGTCTGATCAATCATTGTAGGCCCCTGTCATCTTTCGGATGATGCTTTTGATAATTTTGTTAGTAAGTTCTATATGGGGAAGAATTATGTCTAATGATCCCATATTCATGTAGAATGTTAGATTCATGTTTCTTAAAGTGACAACCATTGTATAATACTAACTCGTATAGTAAGATAAAGCGAAAAATGTTTTTTTGACGTATGAACTTGGGTACCTATTATCATTAAGAACCGAATAAGATTTGCATTTGACCCATTTTGTGAAGTGGTTATTGGATACCAAGATAAATTCGTGCAATACAGAGGCTTTTAGCATCATAAAGGAGGCTTTCCCTATGATTTATATCCCTTATGTGGAGAACGGCCATGCCAAGGTAATGGAATAGAGCTCTTAGGGCAGTAGATGATTTCTTGGGGCATGAAGTGAGAACTAAAGGCATGTTTTTGACATAATCCATGTACTCCTTTTACATGTTAGTCCAGTAGTATGATTGTAAAAGTATATTCCTAGTGAAGCCATGTTGTCTCTTGTATGGACCACGTTCATCGCTGTGAAGTTTTTCCATGAGCTTAACGGACTCATCCTTTATAGTTCAACTTAGGTTCACTTTGTCGAACCCCCTTTTATAGAGTTGTCCACCTTTGTTGATGAATTAGGTTACCAAACATCTTAAATAGAATTGATGGATTGATGATGAGTATATTGTGTAATGGTTATAGTTTAAAAAGCTCCATATGTCGTAGTACCAGATTATGGGTCATATTTTCATGTCCTTAACAACGTCAATATCAAAGCACTAGGAAGGTGTGATCTGTCTAGTCATCATGTAGGGGATCTTCATGGTTTCTTCAAGAATATATATCATTGAGGCTTGGGAGATAAGTGCATCCACATTGTTTTTTAACATTTAAGGGAAAATCGAACTCAAGATTCTTGAAACGTGAATCCCCTTCTTCTAGCTAGGCATGTTAAGGCTATATTTTATCATCTCGAATCCTCCATTTGACTTGTATATGGTGAATAGGCTTGATTCAAAGTAGGACTTTAGGTTAACGATTCCCATTTCCTAGTCAATTTTGAGATCCGTGATTGAAACCTCATATTCGGTAGGGAGTCGACGTGGATTAGGGGATATCAAAAGGAATTCGATCTTCAACTCTCTTTTTGTTAGAATCCCCATCGAAGTCAGTTCAAATTTTTGTCTATCATATAAGGTGAATATGTCCTCATTCAAAAAATTTGAGTTGTTTGTTCTTCCTCATCCAATAAGGGATATAATGTGATAGGGTTTTAGATATATCGCTCTTTTGTGGATTTCTATGTAAAGTACATGATTTCAAATTCGGATAACATTCATAGCCATTTGGCCATATGGATTGAGATTGTGGATTCCTCGAATATATATTTCAGGGGATTCGTATGTAGATGAGTTGTATTTTAAAGGACATCGTATAATCGGGGAGTGTATGGAAGATCCATACAGGTGATACATGAGCCTTTTCCAAGGTGGGGTATTTGATCTTATATGATTCAAAATTCTTACTAACGTAGTAGATAGCTCATTTTTATCAAAATGTTTCTATGTGTTGGGATAAAATGTCTCTAACAGCTGTGTTAGGTATGGTCATGTAGAGTAAGAAAGGTTATACTAGTTTAGGACGTATCAATATATGTGTCTGAGTGAGGTATTCTTGCATCTTCTCGAATGATTCTTGGCATTGAGCATTCCACTCTTTAGGCATGTCTTTTTTGAGTATTTGAAGGATGGGTTCGTATATCGTGATAACATTATTGATGAATCTACTTACAAATTGGATCTTACTTAAGAACCCAATGCCTTTCTTATTTCTTTTGAGGAGAGGAATTTCCCACTTAGCCTTGATGTTGGAAAGGTGTAGTTCGATTATGTCTTTGTTAATGAGGAATCTGAGGACATTCCCATTGGTAACCTTAAAGACACATTACTTAGGATTTAACTTCATTTTGACAAGTGGGAGCCTTCGAAAGAATTTATAGAATGCCATAATATATCCCCCACTATCCTTATATTTAAAGATTATGTTATCCCCATCTTTACACCAAAAATGGAAAATGGTTACGGCCAAAATCCCTGACTAAGACTATTGTTCGTGGAGTTGGGTCATGACCATTTCAGGCACGACCAATTTTGTGGGTCGCAGTCCAAGTCCGTGACCAAAAAATGGTCACGGCCCATAGGGGTCACGACAGATGGTCACGGACTTGGGTCCTGACCCATACTGCGACGGGAAAAAAATGGTCGCAGCCTTAGTCCGTGACCCACAACCGTGACAAAAATTGGTTGCATCCAAAGTCCATGACCCACACCGCGACGGAAAAAGGAAAAAAATGGTCGCGACCTTAGTCTGTGACCCACGACCGTGACAAAAATTGGTCACGACCAAAGTCCATGACCCACACTGCGGCGATAAAAAGAAGAAAAAATGGTCGCGCTCAAAGTCCGTGACCCCCAACCATGACAAAAATGGTCGCGGCCAAAGTTCATAACCCACACCGCAACAAAAAAAAGGAAAAAAATGGTTTCGTCGTGGTTGGGGGTCACGGACTTTGGTCGCGACCATTTTTATGCGCGACGGGAAAAATAAAAATGGTCATGGACAAAGTTCATGACCATGTTTAACTATAATTTGAAAAAAATGTCTTTTATTAGTCCAATCCTAAAATTGGGGGTCCTATGAATGCTCGGTCGGTTGCTACGTGTAATGTTGGACGCATACGAGGTGTTACAAATATTTATGATTTGAAAAACAATAAAAAAAATCACATTTTGTGAATCGGGAACGTTGTTAATAAACTAATATATATACAAACTTAAAAATATTACACGTCTTAATAATTCACATACCAAAAAAAAATTGTGCAAGGTTTCCTCTATTTTCTGGACATTTCGAACCCTGTAAATATAAAACCTGCTTATTATTATGCTCGCACGACCATAAAATTTAACAATCAAATTATAAAATCACGCATGACTGTAAAATTAAACAATAAAAGAATGAAATCCCGAACGGCTGTAACACATAAAAAACATAATCCTGAATGTCCACAACATTATATTAACAATCTTCATGTTGTAAACCATTGCCTCCTTCATTTGTTCCACGTGCAAAAAAGCAAATGATACAATGTTATCCTGCAAATGATTGAGTACAAAAAAAAATGATATCAATAACCGAGTTGTTTTACAAAAAAATTATTCATGATGAAAAATTCCATATATGAGTATTAGTTATCAACATATCAATTCCTACGAGTTACAGTGGTCCTGTACAAGGTGTTGGTGCCACTCACAGATCCTTTCAGGGCATGTTTTAGTTTTCACCCAATAACGCCATGTTATTAAGTCTAAGTCTCGAAATATGCAAATTATCGTCGTATTCTCAAACCGGTAATCTCGTGATCGCACAGTTAGTTCCTATGAGTTACATTGGTCTCAAGTGAGGAGTTAGTGCCACTCACGGGGCCGTTAGGAAGTTGTGTCGGTTTTTTGCCTTCCAATGCCATGTTTTTAAGCCTAAGTTTAGAAATATGCAAATTATTATTGTATTCTCAGACTAAGAGTCTCATGATTGTACGGTAAGTTCCTACGAGTTACATTGGTCTCGTGCGACATGGGGCTATTCAGGGGCTGTTTTTGGTTTTCTCCCTCTAACCCTATGCTTTTAAACCTAAGTCTAGAAATATGAAAATTATCATCGTATTCTCAAACCGAGAGTCCCGTGATCGTGTTGTCACTTCCTACGAGTTACATTGGTCCCGTGTGAGATGTTGGTGCCACTAACGCCTTGTTTTGCTTAAGTCCTTATAATTTTAAGTTAGCAGTTTATTCTTAATCCGGGAGTCTCGTGATCGCACGGTCAGGTCCTACGAGTTACATTGGTCCCGTGCGAGGTGTTGGTACAACTTACATAGCTGTTTGGGGGGGTTTTGTCAATATCTTACCTTTGAATGCCATTTTTTTAAGAATAAGTCTAGATATTTTCAAATTATAATTATATTCTCAAATGGGGAGTCCCGTGAACATGTTGTCAATTCTTACGGGTTACATTGGTCTCGTGTGAGGTGTTGGTGCCTCTTATGGCACTGCTTCAGGTTCTTTCTCTCTAATGCCATTTTTTAAGCCCAAGTCTATAAAATTTCAAATTATCCTCATATTCTTAAAGCGGGAGTCCCGTGATCCTGCCTTCAATTCCTTTGGGTTACATTGGTCCCGTACGAGGTGTTGGTGCCTCTCACGGGGCTGTTCAGGGGTTGTGTTGGGTTTTTGCCTTCTAACACCATGTTTTGAAGCCTAAGTCAATAAATAAAAACATTATCATCGTATTCTCAAACTGGGAGTCCCGTGATCGCGCAGTCGATTCCTATTAGTTACATTGGTCCCATGCGAGGTGTTGATGCCACTCACGGGGTCAATCGGGGGGTTATTTTGGGTTTTCACCCACTAACGTCCTATTTTTAAGACTAAGTATATAATAGGAAAATTATCACCGTATTCTCAAACTGAGAGTCCCGTGATCAAGCACACATTTCTTAAGAGTTACATTGTCCTTTGCGAGGTGGTGGTACCTCTCACCGATCCGTTCGGAGGTTGTTTCGAATTTTTGCCCTCCAATGTTAGGTTTTTAAGCCTAATCAGAGAAATATACAAATTATCGTCGTATTTTAAAATCGAGAGTCCCGTGATCGCACGATTAGTTCCTAAGAATTACATTGGTCTCGTATGAGGTTTTAGGGCCACTCACGAGTCGTTCGGGGGCTGTTTCGAGTTTTTGCTGTCTAACACCATTTTTTAATCCTAAGTCTAGAAATTTTCAAATTATCAGTGAATTATCAAACCAGGAGTCCTCTGATCACCCGGTCAATTCTTACAGGTTACATTGGTCCCGTGTGAGGTGTTGGTGCCTTTCACGGGGCTGTTCGGAGGGCGTGTCGGGTTTTTGTCTTCTAACATAAGGCTTTTAGGCCCAACTCTATAAATATGAAAATTATCATCTTATTCTCAAATTGGGAGACCCGTGATCTCGCGATTAGTTCCTACGAGTTACATTGGTCCTGTGCGAGGTGTTTGAGCCACTCACGGGGCCGTTCAGGGGTTATTTTAGGTTTTCACGCACTAATTCCATGTTTTGCTTAAGTCCTGATATTTTTAAATTATCATCGTATTCTCAAACATGGACTCCCCTAATCGCGCACTCACCTCCTACGAGTTATATTGGTCCCGTGCGAGGTGTTGGTGCCACTCACGGGGCCGTTCGTGGCTATTTTGGGTTTTCACCATCTGATGCCATTTTTTTAAGTCTATGTCTAGAAAATTTCAAATCATCCTTGTATTATTATATCAAAAGTCCTGTGATCAAGCGGTCAGTTCCTATAGGTTACATTGTCCCGTGAGAGGTGTTGGTGCCTCTCACGAGGCTGATCAGAGGCCGTGTCGGGTTTTTTCCTTCTAACGCCATGCCTTTAAGCCTAATTATCAAAATATGCAAATTATCATAGAATTCTCAAATCGGGAGTCCCGTGATCCTACGATTAGTTCCTATGAGTTACATTGGTCCCGTGCGAGGGTATGGTGCAACTCACGGGGATGGTCGGGGGTTATTTTGGATTTTCACCCACAAATGCCATTATTTAAGCCTTTGTCTATAAATTTTCAAATTATCCTTGTATTTTCAAACTAGGAGTCACTACACCAAAAAGGCTAAATTGGCACCCTTTAGACACTTAGCCTTATCATGGTCAGTGATCGTGACAACAAGCACGCATTTTGTGTCATGGTCATTGACCGTGACAAGACTGGGACAATGTCTTGCCACGATCATTGAGCATGACAAATGCTTACAATATTGTCACGATCAAGGACCGTGACACGTCCATGACTATTTGTTCAGTAAAAAAAATACTACGCATTCTTTTTTCCCACCGTTTTTGGTTTTCCATATCTTTCTCTCTCTAAGTGATTTCAAGATCTTTCTCCCACTCTCTAAGGTATGTTTTTTTCCTCTCTTTCTCTTTCATTTCTATATGTGTGTGTATGTGTGTGTATATATGTGTGTGGTGGTGTGTGGTGGGGGGAGGGGGTGGTGAGGTTGGGGTGGGGTGTGTGTACGTGTGTGTGTGCGTGTGGTAGGGGAGGAGGGACAGGGGTGCTAGAGAGGGGAGGGACAGGGGTCTAGGTGGAGTTAGGGGGTGGTGGTGTGTGTGTGGTGGGGTGAGGGTGAGGGTGGGGGTGAGGGGGTGGGGGTGGATGTGTGTGTGTGTGTGCAGGTTTGTGCGTTTATGTGGTGGGGGGATGGGGGCAAGGGGTGATGCGGTGTGTGTGTGTGTACGTGTGCATGTGTGTGGTGGGGGAGGGGTGGTGTGTGTGTTATGGTGGTGGGGTGGGGTGTGTGTGTGGTGGGTAAATCTCAACAATTGAAAAGGACAAATTGATTAATAAAATATGTATTCCCCTTTCATATGAAAGTAGGATTGCCCCTCATTAACAGATAATTGTTGAGATTCGAAATAACTTTAAATGTATATCTTTAATAAAATAAATTGTATAACTTTAATTATATAGTTGTATATGAAAGTAAATTAATAATTAGTGCCCATTTCATATGAAAGTAGGATTGCTCCTCATTGTAAATTAGTAAATTAATAGTTGCATACTTTAATTGTTAGTTTAATTGATGAAATGAATTAATTGAGTAGATGAATTAGAAGGAGTACGGAATACACATTTGTTGTTGCGGTTGGATTATTGTGGATCGATGTTGGGTTGGTAAATTTTAGAAGTGGTAAGGCCTCTGGATTAATGTCCATATGGGAGTGGGATTTTTCAACATTTTTTTAAAAATTACTTTGTATCACGAACAATATATATATATATATATATATATATATATATATATATATATATATATATATATATATTGCATGATAATTAAATGAAACATACTTGAAATTACATATGGTGAGCATAGATACTAGCCTTCTAGTTCTTATGCGTACGCTTTCAATAGCCCTTAGACCCGTTCGAGAGTCATTACCCCTCTAATGAGATCTCTCGAATTGTCCCGTTTGGACAGTTTGGGACTGCATAATTTCCGTATATAAACAATGAGCCATGGTCAATTATTCAACAAGCGCCAAAGCGTCTAAATATTAGTGTGGATGACTTGGTTACTCCTACCGAATATCAATCCATTTTTTATAATAACCCAAATTTTAAACGATTTTTCAATTTGTAATAAATATTTCAATTTGTACCGAAACATCCATTTTAATGCTTTTAATTAATTTGCACTTTATCATTTTCACTCTTGTGTAGTGTGCGTGTGTGTGGGTAGTAGGGGTGGGGATGTTTTACACTTGTACATATTATGAGCTGGATGTTGTTGTTTTGGAATTCAGAATTGAGGTGTTTAACAGTAACAATTCATTTTTATTTGTAGTAATTGTACACAGTTGTCACGGACTTGTAACAGGGGGTGGTGGGGTGTATGTGTGTGTGGTGGATTATAGTGGATCGATGGTGGATCATAGAAGGAGTATGGGATACACATTTGTTGTTGACATTGCTGTTGGATTATAGTTGATCGACGTTTGGTTGGTTAGTTTTAAAAGTGGCATGACCACTGGATTATTGTCCATATGGGGGTGGGATTTTTCAACTTTTTTTGAAAATTACTTTGTATATCGATTAATATATATATATATATATAGTATGATAATTAAATGAAACATACTTGAAATTAAATGAAACATAAGTGAACTCACCCTTTAGAGGAGATGGGTGGGGGGGAGCGGGAATGGATGGGCGGGTGGGTGGTGGGGTAGGGGGCTACGTGTGAGTGTGTGTGAATGTGCGCGGGTGTCTATGTGTATGTGTGCATGTGCGTGTATGTGCGTGTTTGTGTGTAATATCCCGTGTAAACGAATTGATTGGTTATTAATTTTTTTAGTAAATTAATATATGATTGCCCTTCATTGTAAATTAGTAAATTAATATATGATTAATTATGAAAGTAGGATTACCCCTCATTGTAAATTAGTAAATTAATAGTTGTATACTTTAATTGTTAGTTTATTTGCCTGTCTTCTTTTAATTCATTTTGATATGTACTAATAATATTTTTTTACATCAAATGTCTCCTTCAGGTATTAAGGTGAGGATGATGATGCTTGTTATGATGATGTCGTTTGGGCTCGGTGGTAGCAAAGGTGACGAGGGCTCCTCCGCCCCTAGACTCCCCAAATATGGAAAATTGGGGACGACCATCGAGAACAAATCAGGGCTATTAGCGAGATCCCTCGAGCTGGTAAAGACGATCATCGGCCCGGGGTACATTAATTTGAAGGAGGTTCCATATGAGCTCAAGATAGCTGTTTGGGTGGTACTACCGATAATGTATTTATATTTATATTTATATTTATATTTATATTTATATTTATATTTATATTTATATTTATATTTATATTTATATTTATATTTATATTCATATGAATATTTCAATTTCGATTTCGATTTTGATTTCAATTTTATTTTATATTTATATTTATATTTATTTGCAACTAACATTGTATTTGTTGGACAAGAACAATTCAGCTTGGATCCAAAGCTACGGGATTCAGCTTTAGAGCAGTTGAGGGTCGTCGAAGGAGCCGATCTCATTGCAACAATGGCAAAAGTTCATTGACAATGAGATCAGGGAGCGATAATTGGCATCTCGCCAATCAGGGAGGGAAACCCAGTCAAAAAAGACGGACATGCACTACTCCGGACGAACGTCTTATGCTGAGGTGGAGCATAGGATGATGGTAAGATTTAATTTTTCTATAACTACATAAATATATGATTTTGCATTATTTTACTTTGTGGGATCGATACTAATTTTACTTTATTTTATTTCAGGGGACAGGGAGTTGCCCTAGAGGTAGGCCACATAGGCTCGATACTTATGTGGCTCTTCGGACGAAGAAGTGGAAGGACAAGGAGGTGTCCCCAATCGTCGCGACCACGATTGTAAGTAATCCGACAGTTTACTTTTTATTAATTACGTTATAATTTTTTAATTTACTTATTTGACTAATCATGTGCTTTTTGTCATTTTAGGCAAAGATTAAAGAAGTGTATGAGTCGTAGTCTGATGCCGAGAAGGAATCTTTGTCCATTAATGTACTCAACCAAGTGCTTGTCTCTGATTACAAGGGGAGGATAAGGGGGTGAGCTTGTGGGTGGACAAATATAGGGTCATCGGATTGGAGATGAGCGACACCGGGTTGGATCGAACAGTGGAATCGCATGACGTGAAGCTGTACCGTTTGGAGGCGATGGTACAAGATATGTTCTCATTTATGAAGCATTCGTTAGGCCATGGAAAACGCAAGGGGAAAGGAAAGTAGAAGGTGGTGGGGGAGGGGGTGTGGGATTATGAGGTGCGGGAGGACGAGGTGAAGGATGACGCGGATGTGTACCTCATTGCTTCATCACCAACACTTGCGGACATTGATGATCCCCTTCGCTATTTGGCTCCCTTTGACCGACCGATGCTGATGCTTGGTTATCCGAGCATATTTATACTGGAAATATAAGATGGCCAGTGGATAGGGCGGGGGTTGAGGGACCTGAATATTGTCCAGGGTGGACTAGTTCATGGATGTGAGCTTCAAGACATCGAGTCCAAGGTGCTCGTCATGCATGTGATACTCGGGAAGGAGAACTTGCCGTTGTGGTTGCACTAACAATGAGGCACAGTGTATATCAATGGTGTGTCAATTCGCATATCGTGTGGCCTAGTCACCTCCTCGGATTTAACCTTACCCAAAAAATGTAGTGACATTATTTGAATTGAATTGTATTATTTTTTGGTCGGTACATTTGAATTGTTTTTAAGTTAATACATTTGAATTATATTTGGATTATATCGTGATGCATATTGTTTTTATTTTGAGTCTATATTTTAATTATATGTAGTTTATTTGGATATATGATGTTTAAATAGGTACACCGTTCCTATAACAGGTACAAATATACAGCTGGGCAGTGGCACTGGACATACTGCCCGACATATTTTTTTCAATTATGCCCAGAATTGTCATGGCCATTGACTGTGACAAGTCCGTGACAAAGAAAGTTGTCACGAACTAGTCACGATCAATGACCGTGATAATTTTTTAAAGAGTGTCACGGGTTTGTCACGGTTATAAACCGTGACAAAACTTGTCACGGTCAGTGACCGTGACACGACCGTGACAATTATAACTATCTTATCACGATCAATGACTGTGACATGACCGTGACAAAAAAATTTGTCTCGTCCAAAATTATCACGGTCATTGACCTTGACAAGTTGAACTTGTCAAGGTCAATGATCGTGACAATTAGACAGATTTGGTGGAGTGGGTCCCCTGATCATGCGGTTAGTTCCTACGGGTTATATTAGTCTCGTGTGAGGTGTTGGTGCCACTCATGGGGCCGTTCGATGGTTGTGTTGGGTTTTAACCTTCTAATGCCCTGTTTTTAAGCCTAAGTCTAGTAATATGGAAATTATTTTCGCATTCTCAAATCCGGAGTCCCGTGATCACGCGACCAATTCCTACGACTTACATTGGTCCCGTGCAAGGTGTTGGAGCAAATCACAGGGCCATTCAGGGATTGTTTCGGGTTTTTTCCCTCTAAAGCCAGTTTTTTAAGCCTAAGTGTATAAAATTTTAAATTATCCTTGTCTTCACAAACTGGGAGTCCTGTGATCATGCGGTCAGTTCGTACGGGTTATTTTAGTCCCGTGCGAGGTGTTAGTGCCTCCTACAAGGCCGTTCTGAGGTTATGTCAGGTTTTTGACTTTTAACACCATGTTTTTAAGGTTAAGAATAAAAATATACAAATTATAATCATATTATCAAACCGAGAATCCCGTGATCGCGTGGTCATTTCCTACGAGTTATATTGGTCCCGTGCGAGGAGTCGGTACCACTTATAGAGCTGTTCGGGGATTTTGTCGATCTCTTGCCTTCTAATACGATTTTTTTAAGCTTAAGTCTAGATATTTTCAAATTCTAATTATATTCTCAAATAGGGAGTTCCGTGATCGTGCTATCAGTTCCTATGGGTTACATTGGTCCTGTGTGAGGTGTTGGTGCCTCTAACGGGGCTGTTTCAGGTTCTCACCCTGTAATGCCATTTTTTTAAGCCTGAGTCTATAAATTTTCAAATTATCCTCATACTCTCAAAGAAGGAGTTCTGTGATCCCACAGTCAATTCCTTGGGGTTACATTGGTCCCGTACAAGGTATTGGTGCCTCTCACGGGGCCGTTCGAGGGCTGTGTCGGGTTTTTGCCTTCTAACGCCATGTTTTTAAGACTAAGTCAATAAATATAAAAATTATCATCGTATTTTCAAACCGGGAGTCCCGTGATCACGTGGTTGGTTCTTACGAGTTACATTGGTCCCATGCGACGTGTTGGTGCCACTCTCGGGGTCAATCGGGGGGATATTTTGGGTTTTCACCCACTAACGCCATGTTTTTAAGAATAAGTCTAGAATAGAAAAATTACCACCGTATTCTCAAATCGAGAGTCCCGTGATCACGCGGTCAGTTCGTAAGAGTTACATTGGTCCCTTGCGAGGTGGTGGTACCTCTCACCGGGCCGTTTGGAGGTTGTTTCGTGTTTTCGCCCTCCAATGTCAGGTTTTTTAGCCCAAACCAAGAAATATGAAAATTATCATCGTATTCTCAAATCGAGAGTCCCGTGATCACGCGGTCAGTTCGTAAGAGTTACATTAGTTCTGTACGAGGTTTTAGTGCCACTCACGGGGTCATTCGGGGGTTGTTTCGGGTTTTTGCCCTCTAACACCATTTTTAAGCCTAAGTCTAGAAATTTTCAAATTAACCTTTATTCTCAAACTGGGAGTCCCGTGGTCGCCCAGTCAATTCCTACGGGTTACATTGGTCCCGTGCGAGGTGTTGGTGCCTTTCACGGGGCCATTTGGAGGCTGTGTCGAGTTTTTGCTTTCTAACAAAAGGTTTTTAAGCCTAACTCTAGAAATATGCAAATTATCATCGTATTCTAAAATCGGGAGTCCCGTGATCACGCGATCAGTTCCTACGAGTTACATTAGTCCTGTGCGTGGTGTTTGTGCCACTCACAAGGCCGTTCGGGGGATTTTTTAGGTTTTCACGCACTAATGCCATGTTTTTCTTAAGTCATGATATAATTAAATTATCATCATATTCTCAAACAAGGACTCCCTTGATCGCACAGTCACCTCCTACGAGTTATATTGGTCCCCGTGCGAGGTGTTTGTGCCACTCACGGGGTCATTGGGGGCTATTTTGGGGTTTCTCCATCTAATGTCATTTTTTAAGTCTATGTTTAGAAAATTTTAAATTATCCCTGTATTTTTATATTGGGAGTCTTGTGATCACGCGGTCAGTTCCTACGGGTTACATTAGTCCCGTGCGAGGTGTTGGTGCCTCTCACGGGGCTGTTCGGAGATTGTGTTGGGTTTTTACCTTCTAACGCCATGCCTTTAATCCTAATTCTAGAAATATGAAAATTATCATAGAATTCTCAAACTAGGAGTCCCGTGATTATGCGATCAGTTCCTACGAGTTACATTCATCCCGTGCGAGGGTTTAGTGCAACTCATGGGGACGTTCGGGGGATATTTTGGGTTTTCACCCACTAACCCCATTATTTAAGCCTATGTCTAGAAAATTTCAAATTATCCTTATATTCTCAAACTGGGAGTCCCGTGATTGCTCGGTCAGTTCTTACGGGTTATATTAGTCCCGTGTGAGCTGTTTGTGCCACTCATGGGGCTATTTGGTGGTTGTGTCGGGTTTTCGCCTTCTAATGCCCTATTTTTAAGCCTAAGTCTAGAAATATGAAAATTATCGTCGTATTATGAAACCCAGAGTCCCGTGATCACGCGGTCATTTCCTACAACTTACATTGGTTCCGTGCGAGGTGTTAGTGACACTCATAGGGCCATTCGGGGGCTGTTTTGGGTTTTCGCCCTCTAAAGCCATTTTTTGAATCCTAAGGGTATAAAATTTTAAATTATTCGTCTCTTCTCAAATTGGGAGCCCTATGATCGCGTGGTCATTTCCTACGGGTTAGTTTAGTCCTGTGCGAGGTGTTGGTGCCTCTTACGAGGCCGTTCAGAGGTTATGTCAAGTTTTTGACTTTCAACGCCATATTTTTAAGTTTAAGTATAAAAATATACAAATTATAATCATATTCTCAAATCGAGAGTCCCGTGATCGCGCGATCAGTTCCTACCAGTTACATTGGTCCCGTGCGAAGTGTTGGTACCACTTACAGAGCTGTTCGAGGGTTTTGTCGATCTCTTGCCTTCTAACATAATTTTTTTAAACTTAAGTCTAGATATTTTCAAATTATAATTATATTCTCAAATCGGGAGTCCCGTGATTATGCTGTCAGTTCCTACGGATTAAATTGGTCCCGTGTGAGGTGTTGGTGCCTCTCACGGGGTTGTTTCAGGTTCTCTCCCTATAGTGCTATTTTTTTAAGCCTAAGTCTAGAAATTTTCAAATTATCCTCGTATTCTCAAAGAGGGAGTCCTATGATCCCGCGGTCAATTCCTTTGGGTTACATTGGTCCCGTACGAGGTGCTGGTGCCTCTCACGGGGCCGTTCGGGGGTTGTGTCGGGCTTTTGCCTTCTAACGCCATGTTTTTACACCTAAGTCTATAAATATAAAAATTATCATCGTATTCTAAAATTGGGAGTCCTGTGATCACGCGGTTGGTTCCTACGAGTTACATTAGTCCCGTGTGAGGTTTTGGTGCCACTCACTAGATCAATTAGGGGGCTATTTTGGGTTTTCACCCACCAACCCCATGTTTTTAAGAGTAAGTCTAGAATAGGAAAATTATCACCCGATTCTCAAATCGAGAGTCCCATGATCATGCGGTCAGTTCCTAATAGTTATATTAGTCCCTTGTGAGGTGGTGGTACCTCTCACCGGGTCGTTCGGAGGCTGTTTCAAGTTTTTGCCCTCCAACGTTAGGTTTTTAAGCCTAAGCCAAGAAATATGCAAATTATCGCCGTATTCTCAAACATAGAGTCCCGTGATCATGCGATCAATTACTAAGAGTTACATTGGTCCCGTACGAGGTTTAAGTGACACTCATGGGGTCGTTCGGGGGATGTTTCGGGTTTTATCCCTCTAACACCATTTTTTAAGCCTAAGTCTAGAAATTTTCCAATTATCCTTGTATTCTCAAACCGGGAGTCCCGTGATCGCGCAGTTAATTCCTACAGGTTACATTGGTCCCGTAAGAGGTGTTGGTGCCTTTCACGGGGCCGTTCGGAGGCTGTGTTGGTTTTTGCCTTCTAACAGAAGGTTTTTAACCCTAAGTCTAAAAATATACAAATTATCATTGTATTCTCAAAATAGGAGTCCCTTGATCATGTAGTCAATTCCTACGAGTTACATTGGTCCTATTCGAGGTGTTCGTGCCACTCACAGGGCCGTTCGTGGGTTGTTTTAGGTTTTCATGCAATAATTCCATGTTTTGCTTAAGTTCTGATATTTTTAAATTATCATCGCATTCTCAAACTAGTACTCCTGTGATCACGCGGTCACCTCCTACAAGTTATATTGGTCCCGTGCGAGGTGTTTGTACCACTCCCGGGGCCGTTCTGGGGTTATTTTGGGTTTTCGCCATCTAACATCATTTTTTAAGTCTATGTCTAGAAATTTTCAAATTATCCTTATATTTTTATATCGGGAGTCTCGTGATCACTCGATCAGTTCCTACGGGTTACCTTGGTCCCCTGCGAAGTGTTGGTGCCTCTCACGGGGTTGTTTGGAGGCTGTGTCGATTTTTTGCCTTCTAACACCATACCTTTAAGTCTAATTCTTAAAATATGCAAATTATCATAGAATTCTCAAATCAGGAGTCCCGTGATCATGCGGTCAGTTCCTACGAGTTACATTGGTCCCATGCGAGGGTTTGGTGCAATTCATGGGGCCGTTCGGTGACTGTTTTGGGTTTTCACCCAATAACACCATTATTTAAGTCTGTGTTAAGAAATTTTCAAATTATCCTTCTATTCTCAAATAAGGAATCCCGTGATCATGCAGTCAGTTCCTACAAATTATATTAGTCCCGTAGAAGGTGTTGGTGCCACTCATGCGACTGTTCGGTGATTGTGTAGGGTTTTCACCGTTTAACGCCCTATTTTTAAGCCTAACTCTAGGAATATGTAAATTATTATTATATTGTCAAACTCGGAGTCTCGTGATCACGCAGTCAGTTCCTACAACTTACATTTGTCCCGTACGAGGTGTTGGTGCCACTCATAGGGCCATTCGAGGGCTGTTTCAGGTTTTCTCCCTTTAAAGCCAGTTTTTTAAACCTAAATGTATAAAATTTTAAATTATCCCTGTTTTCTCAAACAGGGAGTCCTGTGATCGGGCGATCAGTTCCTACCAGTTACTTTAGTCCCATGCGAGGTGTTGGTGCCTCTTACGAGGCCGATCGGAGGCTATGTCATGTTTTTTTCCTTTTAACGACATATTTTTAAGGTTAAGTCTATAAATATACAAATTATAATCATATTCTGAAACCGAGAATCCCGTGATCGCGTGGTAAGTTCCTACGAGTAACATTGGTCCCGTGCAACATGGGTCGTTCGGGGTCTATTTTGGGTTTTTGCCCTGTAACGCCATGTTTTTATGCCTAAGTCTAGAAATATGCAAATTATCATCGAATTCTCAAACCAAAAGTCTCGTGATCTCACGATCAGTTCTTACGAGTAACATTAGTCCCGTGGGAGGTGTTGCTGCCACTCACAGGGTCGTTCGGGGGCTGTTTTGGGTTTTCACCCACTACCTCCATGTTTTTCTAAAGTCCTGATATTTTTAAATTATCGGTATATTATCACAATGGGAGTCCCATGATCCCGCGCTCAGTTCTTATGAGTTACATTATTCCTGTTCGTGGTGTTGGTGCCGCTTACAGAGCCTTTTCAAGGTATTGTCGGGCTCTTGCCTTCTAACGCTATTTTTTTAAGCCTAAGTCTAGATATATACTAATTATAATTGTATTCTCAAATCAAGAGTCCCGTGATCATACGGTCAGCTTCTACAGGGTTACATTGGTCCCGTGTGAGGTGTTGGAGCCTCATAGGGCCGTTCGGGGGCTATTTTGAGTTTTCACCCTCTAATGCCATTTTTAAGCCTAAGTCTAGAAATTTTCAAATTATCCTTGTATTCTGAACCCGAGAGCCTCGTGATCCCACGATCAATTCCTACGGTTACATTGTTCCCATGCGAGGTGTTGGTGCCTCTCACGGGGTCGTTCGGGGGTTGTGTTTTGTTTTTTCCTTCTAACACCATGTTTTTAAGACTAAGTCTAGAAATATGCAAATTATCATCGTATTCTCAATCTAGGAGTCCTGTAATCGCACAGTTGGTTTTCTATGAGTTATAATTGTCCCGTACGAGGTGTTGGTGCCACTCACGGGGTCGTTCGAGGGATGTTTTGGGTTTTCACCCACTAAAACCATGTTTTCAAGCCTAAATGTAGAAATATGCAAATTATCAGTGTATTCTCGAACCGAAAGTCCCGTGATCGTGCAGTTAGTTCCTAAGAGTAACATTCATCCCTTGCAAGGTGTTGGTGCTTCTCACCGGGCCGTTCGGAGGTTCTTTTAGGTTTTCTCCCTCCAATCCCATATTTTTAAGCCTGAGTATAGAAATATGTAAATTATCATCATATTCTCAAATCGAGATTCCCGTGATCGCGCGGTCAAATCCTAAGAGTTACATTGGTCTCGTACGGGGGTTTGGTTCCATTCACGAGGTCATTCAAGGGCTGTTTTGGGTTTCGCCCTCTAACGCCATTTTTTTAAGCCTAAGTCTAGAAAATTTTAAATTATCCTTGTATTCTCAAATCGGGAGTCCCGTGATCGCGCTGTCAGTTTCCAAAGGTTACATTGGTCCCGTGCGAATTGTTGGTGCCTCACACAGGGCTGTTTAGAGACTGTCTCGAGTTTTTGCCTTCTAATGCCATGATTTTATTCTTAACTCTAGAAATATGCAAATTTTTTTAGTAATTTCAAATAGGGAGTCTTGTGATCCCATGAACCGTTCCTACGAGTTACATTGGTCCCGTGTGAGGTGTTTGTGCCACTCACGGGGCCGTTCGGGGGTTGTGTCGGGTTTTTGCCTTTTAACGCTAGGTTTTTAAGCCTAAGTCTAGGAATATGAAAATTATAGTCTTATTATCAAACCAGGAGTCCCTTGATCGTGCGGTCAGTTCCTACGAATTACATTTGTACGGTGCGAGGTGTTGGTGCCACTCACAGGGCCGTTCGGGGTTATTTTTGGTTTTGCCCCTTTAACGCCATTTTTTATGTCTATGTCTAAAAATTTTCAACTTATCCTTGTATTTTCAAACTGGGAGTCTCATGATCGCGCAGTCGGTTCCTACGGGTTACATTGGTCCCTTGCGAGGTGTTGGTGCCTCTCACGGGGCCGTTCGGGAGCTGTGTGGGGTTTTCACCTTCTAACGATATGTTTTTAATCCTAATTCTTGATATATGAAAATCGTCGTAGTATTGTTAAATAGGGAGTCCCGTGATCACGCGGTCAGTTCCTACTTATTACATTGGTTCGTACGAGGTGTTGGTGTAACTCATGGGGCCGTTCAGGGGGCTATTTTGCGTTTTCACCCACTAACGCCATTTTTTAAGCCGAAGTCTAATTTTTTTCAAATTATCCTTGTATTCTCAAATTGAGAGTCCCGTGATCGCACGATCTATTACTACGGGTTACATTGGTGCCGTGCGAAGTGTTAGTGCCACTCATGGGGTCGTTCGGGGGCTATTTCAGGTTTTCTCCCTCAAATGCTTATTTTAAGCCTAAGTCTATAAATATGAAAATTATCTTCGTATCCTCAAATCGAGAGTCCCGTGATCTCGCGATTAGTTCCTATGAGTTTCATTGGTCCCGTGAAAGGTTTTGGTGGCACTTATGGGGTCGTTCGGGGGCTATTTTTGTTTTTCACCCACTAATGGCATATTTTTAAATTGTCATCGTAATCTCAAATTGGGAGTCCCATGATCACCCTGTCAGTTCCTACGCATTATATTTGGCCCGTGCGAGGTGTTAGTACCACTCACAGAGCCGTTTAGGGGTTTTGTCGGGCTCATGTCTTCTAACCCCATTTTTTTAAGCCTAAGACTAGATATTTTGAAATTGTAATTGTATTCTCAAATCGGGAGTCCCGTGATCGCACGATGAGTTCCTAGTGGTTAAATTGGTTCCGTGTGAGGTGTTTGTGCCTCTCAAGGGGCCGTTTGGCAGCTATTTCGTTATTTTTCCCTCTAACGCAATTTTTTGAGCCTAACTCTAGAAATTTACAAATTATCCTTGTATTATCAAACCGAGAGTCCCGTGACCCCGTAGTTAATTCCAACGGGTTTGAATCATAGACGGTTTCCAAGGTGAATCGGCGGACACCATGGCACTTGTGGATGCATGTGATGTGGATGAGTATCATAGAAGGACTTCTACGTAGGCACTGTGGAGGAGCTATTAAAGACAAGAAGATCTTCAAGGATTGTTCATATCGAGCCATTATTTAAGTCTATTTGTCTTCCTTTGTAAAACAGTATCATAGTGATTGTCTCACTTGGGTCTTTCGAGGTTTTTTCCCTTACTGATTTCCTCGTACATCCGACATTATGAAATTTACTTTATTTTACTTTCTTTAATCACCTAGATTCGTGTTTAGGATTAAATAAGATAAATTTGGACTTAATTGAAATTGGTTCACAAACTCCGTGCGTGTTATATTTAGAAAACGAGTTTTGAAAGAAAAATTGTTTTGGGACCTTAAAGCACACTTTGAAAAGGGGCATACAAATTGGTATCAGAGATAGAAACATATTTTTTTGTGTTTATCCCTTGTTCTTTTATGGATGTGTATTGAAAGTTTTGATAGTTTTTGAACTCCCATTTTTATGGCACAAATTATGCTTACTAGAAAGTGCGAATGAGAAGTTCTTTAAAGTCAATTGATGATCATGTTTGGTTAGCGGTTGAAAAAGGTTGGTAACCACCAGTCACACGAGAGGTGGGGCCACTAATTTATAACCCATTGAGTTATGGATCGAAGCCGAACATAGATTTTCACTTTATAATTCTAAAGGTATTTATGTTATTTTCTCACATGTCACACCAGAAGAGCATAATCTAATCACTACGTGTGAAACGTCAAAAGTGGCTTGGGATATTCTTGCACTTACTAATGAGGTCATTGCCATGATTAGGTCATCTAAACTTCAAACCCTCACTACATAGTTTGAGATTAATAAGAAGTTAGAGAGTGAGTCATTTTATGAGTTTTAGAATATATTGTCCAACATTGTCAACTCGTCGTTTAACTTGGGAGAGAAAATACCCGACATCTGAGTTATAACGAAAATGTTAAGTTTGTTTCCTAATATATTTAATCCAAAGTGTCCATTTTAAACTCCTTGGGTGTGATTGAATCAACAAAACTAGAAGATCTTGTAGGTAACTTACAAACTAATGAGGTTGACATGTTTACCTCCAAGAAATTTTTAAATAAAGAAAAGGGCATTGCTTTGAGAGACCGAAAGGAGGAGACTAAGGTTTGGGATGCTGATTTTGATTCTGATTTTGAGGATGTAGGCTTGTTGGAAAAGAAGTTTAAGAAATTTCTTAAGTTCCAAAATCAATCGAAAGATGCCAAAAGACTTGAGAAATAAAAGAACAACAAAGCCGATCCCGCCCCTAAGAATAAAAGTGAAAATGTTAAAAGGGATGAGTCAGATAGGTGTTTTGGTTGTGATGGTTATGGACATAAGGTAGCGGAGTGTTCCACTAGAATTAAGAAGTAGGGAAAGAAATTAATAGCATATAATGCCACCGTAAGTGTTAGTGAACCGAAAGAGGGAGATAGTACCCCCATTGAGCGCAACTTTGTAGCATTCATGGCATGTCATGTTAGCGATGAAAATAAATCTTCTCATGAAGATTCTCATGCGAATGACACTTTCGAGAACGTTGAGTGTGAATCCTAATTAAGTGAGGGTTAATGTAGTGAGGAAAATAAAAATTGATGTGAGATAGTTGCAATTTACCTTTAATGATTTATATAAAGAAGTGGTAAAGGTGAAAAAGGAAAAAATTAAGTTACAAGATAGGTTAAATGATCGTGTCGTAGAAAAAAATGATGCTTTGATTGAGGATCTTAGTGCACGAGAGAAGATTCTTAGGGAGAAACTAATATATTGAAAGTGAGAGAGATAGTCAAAGTGGTTTGATGGATTCTATGAAAAATGAGATTAAGGAGTTTGAGGAGTTTAGGAATTTCATTCGGTCTAGGATTAGTGAGGTTCAGGAGACATTGAGAGACTCGAGTAAAGTGAAGGTTAATTTGGAGGCTAGGTTAGAAAATTTGCATAGGATTTTATGTACTATCTAAATCAAGGATGATAGGTATTGTATAGGCAACGATGATCATGTTCCTAACATTCCCAGATACAACACCAATCGTGTGAGAGAGACGATTAGGAACGTTAGGAGAGGTCCACATTTAGATCCTTCATCGGGTTTACACTTGCACTCGTTGCGGTGGGAACGGTCACCTTAGGTGTTTTTGTTATGACCTTACAAATGCTTCAAAAGTTTAAGAATAAAGTCGTTTCGATTCCCAAAACCCCCATGCATTGTTATACATATACTTGGGTTAGCAAATCGATCTAAGAGGCTTTAGGAATTAAACTTCATGGTTCTTGTTTGGTTGCACTTGATTCTTCCCATGCTAGATCTAAAGGATGATTGTGTTAGCCATGTTTGTCATACATTATTATTTGCTTCATGATTTATATCTTGTTAGTGATATGACATTTTTATCTCTTTGTATTATATTTTTCATTTATTTGAGTCTAATTTGAAAAATACAACTAGATTTTATTTTTGGGTAAAAAATATTTTTGGACCAAAAAAAAAAAATCGGTTTATTTTTGTGTCATGGGTTTTCCTATTTGATATGGAATATTGATGTTCTTGGACCCCCATTATTTCATTATCCATGTGTCTAGGACATTTGGTCATAATTAATGATACGTTGAATGATCTTAACGATTGATTAATGGGGTTGTTTCGAAGTTGATTTGCATTTGGATTCGACTTTGTATATATGCCATTTTTCACACAATCATGATTTTATATGAATGTTTGACATCTCAAGAATATTTGTGTTTGGTGAGACTTTCTTCTCTCAATTTTTTCATCTATGAGTAATTAGACTTACGAGGAGGTCTGCTTGTAAGAACCGTTTTTCGTGAGAATCTATATTATTTAATTGAAAAAATGATGAGTTTTCACGAGAAATGATTACGAGAGTATAATTAACTTGTCGTGAAAGCCACCATTTAAAAGATACCGAGAAAAAATTAAGACAACAAAAAGATTCATATACCAAAAATAAGGCGAATAGGATTTCTCAAAGTTGAAAAAAAGAAACCTCAAAAAGAGCTTGAAAAATAAAATCTGAATATATAAGGGTGTTTGGATGGTGTAATATACGGGTTTGCACCACGAATCCAAATGTTGAAAAATCGTATCATGATGCTATGGTTTGTTAAATAATCAAAATTCTAAATTTGTGTGCATTTTGTTTGTTTATTTCATTAAGGTCAATAGATTAATTGTCACAAATGTGTAAAATTAAGTTTGATGAAATTTATCTATTAATTAGAGCATATTGATTGTTTCGATGTGTTCATATTGTGATTCATTAATTGTAGTTCACACCCATTCATTCCATATCCATGTTTGAGCACATTGATACTATATTAGCTTAAAACTCACATTGTTTTAGTTTGTTTTATTTTTCAGTTTTGAGTCTGTTTTGCTACTGTTTCGTATTTCCATTAACTATTTCAATTTTATATGTATACGAAAAATATTAGAGATGTCTTTCATAAGGCTAATAGTGTGATTATTGATTTTAGTGTCTTTAGGATGTTAAAAAGGAGCAAGAAGTGATGTAAATTTTGTTTGTTTTGAGTGTAGTTTATAGTTATTTGGACTTTGGTTCAAATTGTCAACATTCAATATAATCCCTGTAAACTCTTAACTTTTGAATGTTTATCATATTTTAGCATTTTGTATATCTTTGTTAAATATATTTTATCTTTCCATGAATAGTTTGGCTTGTTTATCTTTGGCCTTTACTCTCATGATTATATCTTACCTAGATTAACATGTTAATTATTCACTCACTATATAATTATTCTCAATTTGTTGGTTTTTTCTGTATGTTTTTCTCTCTTAAAATGTTTCCAGAATGTGATCCTATTATGTGCATAGTTATTTCCTTTTTTCTTTTCATGATAGAAAGGGGGATAAGATTGTCGATAGGGGGACTATAGTTAGTAAGTCATGCAAGGTTGTTTAGAGTTATGTGCTTCTATATCATTTTTTAGAGGAATTGTAAATTTGAAAGGGATTTGTTTTACATGCATTGCATGTTAACGTTCATAATGTTATAATCACATGTTCATATTTATCATATTTCCTAGTCATATTTCTTCAAAATAATATCTTGATGAGTTTACTAGTGTGTGACAAGAAAGTTTTAACAAGATATTCTTGAAGATGGTTGTCTCTTGTAGTGATTAGTTACTTGCTACAAGTGTAAATTTCTATTTTTATAATTTCCCTCCACCAGTCAAGTTTTGAAATAGGTGATCTACTTCGTTTGCTTGTATCATTTCTGTTTTATATTTGTCTCAAAATTCGACAAAGGAAGAGATTATAAGTGTGTAAAATACTTGACGTGATTCATAGAATAAATTATCGGAATTCCTTGGCCAAATATATTATGAGAATTTTTTCAAGAGTTCACTAAAAAGATTCCTCAGCAAATCGAAGTCACTTAATACCGAACTTCAATCCACCACTTAGGAAAGGTATAAGACTTTGTGGACTAGGATTCACCTTATTTAAGCTATTTTATAACTAAAAATCATTTTTAATTGACCTTAGCTTTGTAATTTTTTCAAATTCACATGCAAATATATTTTTCATATCAAAAAATCTATTTTATATAGAATTTCATTCTTTTGTATTTTTTAAGTATGAGTTTTCACGCGAGAAACAAAGTCTAACATACTTAGAGATTACCTCAAGACATATATGGAAAAATCATCTAAAGAAAAACTATACAAAATGTCTAGTCACATGTGTGACCTCCCTTACCTTAGATTCACCGCGGTGATCGCTTGCCTCACTACAACGAAACTTAACACTGACACTTTCTTCTCCATTTAAAAAAAAAATTAGGATAAAAGAGTCCCTAGCTTCATAGAAATTTTGATGCAACGATGATCCTCCTTTCTATGGTGACAATGTCTTGATGGTTTCTTGTGCCCTAGGAAAAAGTGATTTATGAGTGATTTATTTTCTGAATCCATTCCCTTGCTTCATAGATTTTTTTTAGAAGATCATTCCTTAAGATATTCTTGGTTAGTGTGCCAAGTTAAAATTTTTGGGTGACTTAGATCCTTAGGTGACTATTTGACACATACTTTTAAACATTTTCAAATCAAAACGCTACAAGTTAAGATGTTTTCTTTTCTTCCTAACTAAGAGTGAGTGCATTCAAAAAATAAGTTTGCTGATCAAAACATTTTATATATTTGAAAGAATTTTTTTTCATTCATTTTTTATTAGTTCTTTCAATCCATTATTTATAATAAATTTACATTTAGTAACCTTGCTTCAAAAATCTAATCTTCATTGGTGAGCTAATATTTTCTCTTCATTGCTTAGAAAAACTCATTTTGAGATTTAAAGCACCACGTCTTTGCAAATACCCTAACACACATATCTATATGATTCCCTTCAAGATCTGAGGCGTAGAATTTTAGTTTCTTGAAAGTCCCATGGCGAAAAAATAAAAGTTACTTCTTCCACGAAGAAGAAATTTATAGGCTAGAGGAATAAAAGGGCATTAGTTGTGGACCAAAATCGGTTATGGATGTGGACCATACTCCAGTTGTTCATTCTCTCTACAAACAATAGGGTGCAAAACTGTGTCTAGTCGGTTGTGGCATCACGAGTTTGTAAATTTATTTCTTAAAACTCTACCATGGTGAATTTCTCATTATTACGAGCTCGAGGTTTTTCCCGTTCATGCATTTGCCCTCTTACATACGATCTTATGCTTATTTTTCTATTTCTACATCCTTAAGAAATATTGTTTTAATTAATAAAATAAAACTAGAAAGATTCAAAAATTTAGTAAAATATTTTTGAAATATAATTTTGTATTGTTAAGACCTCTAGTAGTAATAAATTAACAATTCTTTTCTTGAATTAGGTGAATTTGTTTTTATTTGGGTAGCTATCATCGAGAGTCACACTCTCAGACGAAAAGTTTCTAGAATCACAAACTTTTGACCCTTATTGTTCCCCTAAAAATTCTTACCGAGTTCGAAGGTAAGTTTGGTGTAGGTAAAAATCATAATTTCCTCAAATGACCAACTTTGTGACAATCATCACATTTAAATAGTTTTGGTATTGTCATTTTGGATTTAGAAATGGGAACAATCTTTTCAAAATGTTGGACTTTTATCAACTTGTCAAAAAACATTTATGTGAAGCTTCTTATGACAATGGGAACAAAACTAAAAGTTCTTTTTAGGCCTCTTACGTTAAGACACATGATTTTTGTTACTAAACTTGGGATGAATAAGTTTATCTTTCTTTTCAAAATCATTTACAACTTTTTCCTTCTTCTCTTTAGTTTTCAAACGAGGTTTTTCAATGTTTGTTATTTAATTTTTAGAAGAATACTTTATAAAAATTGTTTCACTTATGAAAGACAAAACATTAAACTTACCTAATCCTTACCCTATTTTATCTTGACCTTTTTACGATGGTATTAAAATAATATCCTCATGTTTTTTATGACCTCGCCGCTAGATTTAATTCCACATTTCTGGCCGTGATCAAATCATTTTGAAGACTTTCAACTCTATTTTTCAAAATGATTCGCACAAAAGAAGACCCATTTTTAATTTTGAAAAATGTTTTCTTTCCTAGTCAATATTAATTAAATTTTCATCATGTTGTTTTGAAAACGTTCTTATTTTTAATTCATCCAAAAGTATAATAAGATACAAAAGATGATCATGAACACATTTAATCTTTTCAAAGAGGATATGACTTTAATCTTGCAAAATGCATAAAAATTATTTTTATCTTTTAAAAGTCCAAGCTCATTACAAAAATCTAAATTCTCTCTTTCAAGAGTTTTGACCTTTCTTTGACGAGACCATTTTCTTCTTTCAAAATTTTCATTGTACTAAAATCAACAATTATAGGATTTTCCTTTAACAACTTAATCTTGTCACAAATGCGAATATAACCAACTTGAAATTGATCAACCATAGATGCTTTAAGTTTTATATCATTGTTCTCCTTTATCTATTCTTTAAATTTGTAGGACAATAAAGTATTCTTTTTATGGTGTTTAAAAGACTCTTCGTACAATTTATCATATTTAGATTCAAGAATCAAGATCATGACAACATAAGTATCATCCTCACTAGACTTGTATACATTGTCAGGTGAAGGATGGCATTAAAAAGTAGGATGATAATAAAGTGAGGTATAAGAGTTATTGGAAGTGCAACTACGCAAATCCTCAAAAATATCATACTCAAAATCCATTTCTACACAAAAAATATTTACCTTTAAGTGATAAAGCCTAACAAATATGAGGTGTGGCTATAATATCAATTAAACTAATGTGCATGTAGAGAGGGACCACCTAAATTAAAAATTATTAATAAAACTAAGGCAATGTTTATTTTCAATCCAAATTTGGGCAAAAGTCATTCCTAGCTTTTAAGTTAGAAAATTGTGATTTACTAGTTGATTTAACTTAAAAATGTCTGTTTATGAAGCACATAAGAAAAATCAGAATGTAGAATTGTAAATCATGCATTTGAGAAGAGGATTTATACGAGTGAAAAACATTTCTGCAAAAAACCTCGGGCCAAACTAATAGCTTTCATTATATAGGTAAAATCTTACAAAAGGAAAAAATGATCTAAAGATTTTAACCTCTCCAAGATCCAATAATTTTCAACCTCCATGAGACACTCTTTCCTTTTTATCTAAAGAGCAAGCACGGATATCTCTCCGACCACTTAGTATGTCACATATGTCATTTTTCATTGATAATGGTGCGTTTTCATGAAAACTTCAAATATTCTTTGAATTTGAAGAAAACTTTTATTCCAATTGAAAAATTTTTAAGCCAAAAATGTAGATCCAACTTCTTAGGAGGTGAGACTACTATAGGGTTGAGGGAAGTTTCAAAAAGTGTGTGGATAATCAAAATAAACTTACAAAGTGTTTTTGAGATATTAAAATATTTAATGTTTTTCAAGAACAAATTTTACAAAATGACTTGTTCAAGTCATGAGAAGAAGTCAACAAACATTAAAAACTTTAAACTACAATAATAGCAATAAATATCTCAAAAATACAAAGACGGTATTTCCTCTTAGGAATATTTGGTTTGTTTAGCTTCAAATTCAATAAACACATCTTTAAAAAAAATATGAACCTTATTTTACCCTGGAGAAGAACATGAATTACATAGTCATTTTTAAACTTACGGACCTAAACTGTCAAATTATCTAATTCTTTCTTATCAACAAAAAATAGATTGCTTGTCGAACACAATAATAGATATACCTGTAAAAGAGAATATTCACGTTTTATAATGCAATCTTTAAGAAAGATTGCCTTCTTTTGCCAAATATGAAGTCATCACTGAAGCTTCGTTGGAGTGAGGAAATGATTTATTGTAGTTAAACTAAGGGGAATCCATGCCACATAAGAAGCCAAAGATCTGGAACATTGGAAAAAAGTACTAGCAAAGAAATTTTGATATAGAGCAGAGGCTCTTTGATGCGCCGAATTTGTGGCGAGGTAGGTTGATAGAGCACAAAAAGTAGCATCGCGTCAGAACATTAATTGTTGTTTTTTATCTGCTTACTCAATACAAAAATCCAAACTATGACTGCACTTGCGATACAAGTATAGCGATAAGTCGGGCATCGTAAGAAATCAACATGGAGTGATTGAATTTTAGATTTTAATTGATTTATTATTTCAAGAATAAAAGTGTAAAATAAATAAAAGAAAAGGTGATGGTTGGGAATGGTAACAAAAGGAAAGAATAAGTTACGCTACACAAAAGTAAAGCAAGGATCGGAATTGCATCCTACCACACAGATCGAAACAACTACTAATCAAAATTCTGGCTCGAAAGCTATTTAACTGAGCATATTCAACTAAGCATAAACATCACGCATGAAAGGATTCTAACCCAAATATACTTGATAAAACATTTAATCGAAAATGGTCACATGTGAATTAAATTCGGATTATCGCTATAAACTCTAACGTTGCGTGACAAAGGTAGATAAAGGCATAATAATCCCCTTTTAATACGCGATGTTTCAATAAAACGAAATTTTGCATGAAACCCTACCTTTCGAGGTACGAAGTCGTAAATGGCAGAACAAAATCCCAACCCTGTTTATCTAAGGGCAATACATAAATTAAACTATTTTAACACTAGGAAATAAATAAATAAATGAAATACAAGTTAATCTAGGCAAGGAAAGGTAAATGACCAAAATGGAAATAAGTAATGAATAAAGAAATACAATTATATTAATGGTAGGGGTAATGAAAAGTTCAACTTACAACACCCAAAGGGGTCATAACCAAAGAGAGGAGAAGAAGAGCTCTCCAAACCCTAACCCTAACTATACGAAAAATGAAAGATGATCCCTCTCAATATGAGAGACAAAGGTATTTATACAAAATATATCCCATGGAAAACATGTAAATAAAAGGGAAGAAAAACAAATATCTGTAGGGATGAATCGATTCGGGTGATGTCCGAATCGATTCGGGTAACGGAAAATCTCGAGACCGTTATAGGAAGAATCGATTCGTAAAAGTGCGAATCAATTTGGAAACAGGGGATTTGGAAGCCTGATTGGGCCGAATCGATTTGGGAGGGGTGAGAATCGATTGGGAAAGGAATAATTGACACACTATCTCCACTTGAATTGATTCGGGAGGGGCTGAATTGATTCAGACCTACAGGTCTTGAATCTTCTCCCCTGTGTTGGCTGTGTTGTCAATCTGTTCTGCTCAAAAGCCCGTAACTTCTTCGTTAATGATCCTAATCATGAACCGTTTGTTGGCCTCAAAGATCGCTCAGGGGGATACAATTTCTGTGAAGACATTGGGGCCAGTTGTCCAAATTATTAAATGACCAAAATGCCCTTGCACGTGCGGTTGTGTACAAAACTTCGTCGGAATGCCTCCGCTCTTCATACTAAGCATGCAAATAACGACAAAATCTCTATGAACCCCTACAAAGTATGTATATATAGAAATCCTAGGTTGTATGGTTAATGATCATAAATATAGGGATCAAGATACCCGAGGGGGCTAATAATTCGCAGGTTAACGGGTGAAATATGCATTATTTGCATCGTATCACACCCCTTAACTTACACATTACTAGTCCATAGAAATGAAATAGGAAACAAAAATAACTACAAGTAAACAAAAAAAGTGAGATAATAAAAAATGGGATAAAAAGAATGAAAAGATAAGGCCACTCTCGCGGGCGAACGATTGCATTTAGCGTATGCAATAAGCCATTAAACCCCTAGGTTACCTAGTGGACGAGTGTTGTCTCGTGACGTTTTTTAGGGATGAAACCCACAAACATCATACGATTTCCTCAAAATATGCTGAATCCAACGTGCGACGAACCCAACAATAACAAAAAATACTTCAAACATGTTATTAGCATATTGAACAAATTCAAGCTAAAGTCCGATTTTGTTAACAGGTTGAATTGACCTCATAGAATTGAGACTTCAAACGTGGGAGTGGGGAAAGCACATGCAGAGTATGATTGGGGCAAAAACTTAAATAAACCGGATAAACATAAATCATTCATATATCAATACTCATGGGCATTACACTCATCAAATGAATTCACTCAAAATAGGGAGGTAACACACGTGACATGCGGGCATAAAGAGTAAATGTGAATGGAAACAAGGCCATGCACATGTCACAATGAAGAATGCTATATAAGAAATTAAAAATTATAATATCAAAGAAAGATACCGCACATTAAAAGAGGTGAAATGCATTTTCACATATTATCAAAACTATTTAAACTTTTAAATTAAATTCACCCTCAGATCACAGAGGACTTGATAGGGTAGTAATGTAGGTTAGGCTAGGGTTATGAAAGGAAGGGTATATTTACATAGTCAAAGTGTTCGGGGATGAAAACTCGGGATAATGGAAATCAAGTTCCATAATCAAGCATAATATATAGCAATTGGAGAGTAACAAGGATTATTGAACTATACACAACATATACAACTTTCTCTTTCTCTTATCTTTTCTTCTTTTCTCATGTTTTCTTTTGTTTTTTCTTTCTCTTTTTCTTTTTCATTACACTTTCTTATTTTCTCACTCTTTTCATATGCTTAAATTCCACCAACACGAAAACATCATTCAATCCCAAGTAACATTCCAAACAAAGGCATGGAACATAATATGTATAAAACTACAATGTGGAGTTGGTTATGGGATTTTTGGGTTATGAAGTTGAAGGCTATATTTAGGCTCAAAGGGGTTGACTACGGAAATATATAAGGTTAGGTCAAGGCTAATATGGGTGATATAACAAATATTTCCTACGATCATTTCATAAAGTTTACACAATTCTCGAGTCAAAGCAATATATGAAAATCATGCTCAAGTAACACATTTCAAGATATAAACTCAAATAATGAACAATCAATGAAAGAATAGAGAGATTACCAACGAATTGAACATTTTCAAAGAGGAAAGAATAGTGTATAACACTCACAAATGATGAAAGGTACAAAGCTTACTCGGTGTAAGTACATACAATGCAACAAAATATTACAGGGTTATAAAAATCTTAAACAAAATCAATAGAACAAGAAAAGCACATGTGCTCATGGGATAAAGTTTAATTCATAAAGTTATTCATAATATCAATGATTTGAGGACTAAAGTCTAATAACTTCTAAAATCGAGAACATGCATCGTTGAGTTGTCTATTAGATCGGACAATTATTAAAATTTATCATCAGAAACTAAGGCAAAATGCCCAACAAAGGACAAAAAAGAAAGAAAATATTTTTTGAAATTTTCACAAAAAGGCATACTTAGTAATTAAATGTGAGAAAATCCATGGACAAAACAATGGAATGGATAAAATATCCCATACCCCCTAACATAAATGTTGCATTGTCCTCAATGCGCATTAAGAACACAACACAAAGAGAGGAAAAGAATAATATTACCCAAAATTGGAGCGATCTCCATAAGCACGAGTCCAAACGAATCTACAAAACAAGTTAGTACCGATCATAACAAAAACAAATAACAAAAAGTTAACTAATTAACCTAGAGTAAATTAAAAAGGAAAAATAAATAAAAAAAGAAAATTAAAAATCTAATTATTCAAAAGCTACAATTTTGACTTCACCCTAACTATACACTAGAAGTCTAAATAGTTGAGAGTACACCCAAAAAGGGATTTGACTTTGAAAGATCAACGGTGGACCCTCCAAAGCGACCATGCCTCCCAAAAAATAGCGAGACATTTCAAAATAAATTAATTCAACAAAAGTAACAAGTGAAAAAATTTCAATTTCTCGAAATAATCTAGCACAATTCAACAAGAAATGATAAAATAAAGAATACAAATATGAATAAAAGAAATATTCTGAAACAGTAAAGCAACAACAATATAAAACACACTCCCCGACAACGAAACCATTTTGATCAAGCGCGAAAAGTAGCGTCGCGTTAGAATACTAATAGTTGTTTTCATTTTTCCCACTCAATACAAAAACATGAACTAGTACTCCACTTGCCATATAAGTATCGCGGTAAGTTGGGTATTGTAAGAAATCCACAGAGAGTGATTGAATTTTATATTTTAATTGATTTATTATTTCAAGAATAAAAGTGTAAAATAAATAAAAGAAAAGGTGATGGTTGAGAATGGTAACAAAAGAAAAGAATAAGTAATGCTACACAAAAGTACATAGAATTTTGTAAACTCTTCAAGGACGTTTTTCACGAGTCATAACATTCATACCTAAAATACACACATAAGAATGCAACTTCTATGAACACGATTTCTCTATAAAAAAGTATTTTATGTAGTGTATTTGTTCAAATTATCAAACCAACTCACACACAAGTCTAAAAAAATCCAATTTTATAAAAATTAATTGAAGTTACGCTAATATAATGGTTATGAAACTAAGTCGTTCTATCTCTTTTACATTTATGCTAAAGAAACAATCTCATTGGTCATAACATAAGGTTGCTTTTTAGATGAAGAAACATAAGAATTCCACTCCTTTAGTCTTGGACATGAAGCTTTATAGGATAACTTAGACAATGACTCAATATGTTTTGGAATGGGCTAAGACAATATAATACTATTTAGATTGTGAGCAAACTTGAGCTCTTACATAATCAACCCTATACCACCACCTGCCAACCCAGACCAAAACTCTGAAGAAACTCATGCTACGACATCATTAACAAATATTAGGCTCTTGTACATGCAATCAAATTCCTCATAGATGTTGAAAGCCTCATCCCACCAAAAAAAGGTATAGCATATCCACATAAGAAAGAGTATGGAACCTTAACCTTAATGTAATTTAGATGTGACTCAAATGCCTTCATGTTATAGGCTATGTTAAGCATGTTTCTTTGAAAGAAAATGAAATCCTGTTGGCCAGGTGAATTGAAGTAGTTAATTGTCGACCCAATAAAGTGCAAAAAACACAGTAGAATCATGCAATGCCGACTATTGGTGTGCTTCCATATCATGAAGAAAGAAAGAAGAGTGAAAAGTTTATGTTCACAATATTATCAATAAACCCTTCCCTTTTATCCAAACATGAGTACTAACACCCTATCGATCCATCCACTATGATAATTCTCAGTCATCATAAGACAAGAATGAGAACACACTCCCCTTCCAAACAACCACCCCCTGGGTACTTACTCACCCGTCATAAAAATCATCACTTATACTAAATCTACCATTGAATATTTAAGCTTCTTCATCATGGATATAAACTTTTTATAAACCAATCATTGTAGCCCAGACTTTATGCTTGTCATAAATTTCATGCTCTCAAAAGAATCAGAACTGTTGGCACCTCATGTAAAGAGTATAGACCACTCAACCGAATGGGAGGGAATGTATGACGAACCACTCCAAAAGATGTACTATACCACCTTCACTATACCTATCAATTATATCGAATGGGGAAAATTTACCTTCTAGATACATTTATTTTCCCCACAAAGATTCTGATACAAAGAGTGATGCTCACTCTCCCGCTACCTCAAACATGTCTCCATCAGTTCTACATAAAGTAGTGGAAATGCCATTTCTAAAAGTCACCAGACGGATGAACCCTTAGTTTGAACACCTTGATACCCTATCTATACGATCTAGATAAGTGATCATGATAGACAACCTAGGGAAAATAATCACATTACCTCAAGTTATCAAGCTTGTCAACAATTGTTATACAAAAATGAAGAAAGAGTCAAAGCCTACACTATCCATAGGGGTGTCATATAGGAAGGGGAATTAAGATGTAACCCTAACCCAACAATAAATGTTCTTCATCTGATTTCCCTAAAATAGATATATAACTAACTTCAAGAAAATCAGCAAGACATGGACACCCAAATAGTTTTCCACACTAAATATGACAGACATTGAGGATTTCCCACTCGCCCTCTTCCTTATGAAGTTAAAACAAGAATGCCCCTCTTGACACCATTCATATGATCCAAACACATACCAAGGGTAACATCGACCCTTCCTGGTTAATCTAACCAAAACTGAAAAATGCACCCTAGGGTAAACACCGCTTATGGGAGTAAAACCGACCTCAAAATCCTCGAGGCCCAAAATAGTACATATAAAGGCCCTGAACTTGACTATCTCGAATAGTATGAACACTGAGCTAACCACATAAAAGAATGAGGCTACACTATGGACTTTTTATAACCAATTCTCTCATATAAATGGCCACCCCTTGAGTTCTTCAATAGTGGGGGAGAACTCCTACATCCCAGTGTTAATATATACTAAATACTCTGATCCCCCAGAAGGGGTGATTTTTTTTATAAAGATATAAGATGATATATTTATATTCATAGAGGTCGATCTGAATCCACCTAAAGTTATCCCACACACTGAAGCGTATCCCAAGGAAGAACTTGTCAATCTCTAGATTGAGCTAGACTTTCTCACTCTACAGCCTTCATTTGACCGCTTCACACTCAGTTTATTACCATGTGCACATCATCATAATAATTCTAGACATAGTTATGTATTCACATATCAAAATTAATCTCACTGCATAGTAATCAAACTACAAAATGAAATTACCATTTGAGACATCCCCCCCCCCCCCCCCCCTAAAAGGCCTTCCTCTAAAAGGTTTCATATAGCTTAGGGACAAAATTTGTTATCCCTTCCCTCTACCAACATACACAAAAGAAATATAATATCCTTTGGTATGTAATCTTCATTTTCCATTACTTGATTTGTTAAGGTGCTTTTACCCTATGTATTGAAATATGCAAATTACAGATACTATTACGGGGACATCTATTGAGAATTAAGGATCACAGTAAGAGAATTAAACTAGGAAATATATGAACCCACTTCAGATGACGAAGACCTAAAAGATATTGTCTTAAATAATGACATTTCATCGAGATCATTCGTCCATATCGATAGAAGCACCATCTTTTACGCCAGACAATAAGAACAAATATGACCTCACCACAGTAGCAAAATTACTCACTCCTACACCTAATCCTGACATGGAAGTATGTTTGATATATTATACCATATCCCAGAATCTCCTCCAAACTCAAAAAATATTCTAAGGACCCAAAACAGACTGCAGTCTTCTATTGGCCAAAATTGTTGATCTTGGATATGCCTACCTCCAATTATGAATTCTCAGTGAACCTATTTATTTTCCTAGAAAAGATCAACCAAGATTCATTGAAAGAACCCATACTTCCCCTGATCAATGAGGTTAACTTCCTTACTCGTTCTAGATAACTTTACACTCATCTAAATCGCTTTAACGAAAATAAAGCCCCCCCCCCCCCCCCTAAGAGGTGTCATTACCCTCTCCCAAGAGAATAATAAGATACAAGAGAAAATCCACAAGACGTTAACTAATATTACCGTATAAGAGTTATTGACTTCATCTCATGAACATCAAGCCACCCTCATACATCTATTATTTCAAGCTGTTATGCCTCAAGACCTGACACAAGAAGAGATCTTCGACACCATCGATTCAATGATAATGCAACATTACATCAACTTCCTTGATGAGAATCTCCCCACGCTGGGCCACATTCATAAGTTTTCACTACACTTAAAGTTCTCACCATGGTTTTAAAGATCTTAACGACCATTCAAAAGGTCCTCCGATAGAATACGATAGACCTCATTATTTACATAACAAAATCAACTACAATGAATAACTGGACCCATGTCAGATGTATACTTAGACATGCCCTCTCAAAGCATTTTGAGTTTGTCATGTTAATAATTGAGTCCCCCTCATCCCCTTTCCTCATATAATAAACTATAAAGAAAACTTCTCTGCTACTATTAATGTTTTCCTTACACCATTTGATGGCATAATAAATATTGATTTCCAGTGTTTTCCAACATGTGTTTCTTGTGATGATTATAAATTAAACAATTGATTAAGTCTCATACATAATAATGATGACTCAATGAATCTAAAATACATAAAACACTTAAAAAACATGAACAAAATGAAAATAGACATATGTTTCCTAGTGAGGATGACACAATAGAAAAAAATATGGGGACTCCCACAAACAACTCCAAATTTCATCCTCCCGTAGTGAAAAAGAAAAAAAATATTTCACCAACCTGCTCTCTAAATTTTAGGATGAATTTTCTTTGTTTTATGTTGAGATTTCTAGAATTGTCCTAACTATTGTCATGCCCG
The DNA here is from genome assembly GCA_949130495.1 of Sambucus nigra. NCBI lineage: Eukaryota > Viridiplantae > Streptophyta > Magnoliopsida > Dipsacales > Adoxaceae > Sambucus > Sambucus nigra. The sequence goes on along the minus strand of OX422207.1, from coordinate 340,297,090 downwards.
AGATCCAAATCTCCTTTATGCGAAGCAAATCAATAAAAGTCTTAGTAAATTGATGTAAAAATGGTCCTTGAAGGTTAAGGAAGAAGTGGATAAATAACCTAGAGTCGAATTCATCCGAGAGGTGAAATACTCGATATCGTTGGCTAATATTGTAACTCTTACTTCAAACCAATGAAAAGGAATAATTGTGTTTGGATTATAGATGTTAATTGATCCCATCCTAAAGATGATTTCTCTCAACCAGATATAGTCCTATTGTTAGAACACGTGATTAGTAATGTGCCTAAATCATTTCTAGATGGATATTCTTGTTAGATCCAAATAATATTGCATTTCAACCAAAAGGGAAATATAGGGCTAATCACCCCATGTGGAACATACTGTTACAAAGTTACGCTATTCGGTCTTTAAAATGTTAGGGAAATATACTAAAGGGAAGAAATAAACATCCTTCTTGACCTCAAACACAAGGAAGTGAAATTCTATGCACTACACCAAATCCTACGAATAGTCATGCCCAGTTGGTCATGGCCAAAGTCTGCGACCAGCTGGTCGTGAACTTTTGCTGTGACCATCTCAATTTTAGGAGTGACTATATTCATTACCACATTGAGTCATGAATGTTTTGGAAGTGGTCATGACCCAAATCCATGACCATTGTGGGTCATGAACTTGGGTCGTGACCAGGTCATGACCATCTTGGCACCAAACTTGCACCTAAATTCCCTCCTAGATTGGTCAGGAATGGGTCATGGACTTGGTCTGTGACCATAGGCATAACTAAGCACAAAAAACACACACTGAGGGTCATGGCTGGAGGTCGTGACCATTTCTTAGCGTGGGTCATGGCTATGGGATGCGACCATAACTCATTTGAACATCAACAGGTAACGCATGTTATCCCTTATGGTGGTCGCGGATGGGGGTCACTGCTCTAAGCCTTGACCATTCGTCAATCAGTAACATGTGGAGAACCAGTGGGCCGCGATGGCGGGTCACGACTCTAGGACTTTACCAGATTTATCCATTAAAAAAATGCACTTATCTCAGTCCCATTTCCTATTTGGGCATTTGCGATTTTGCCTAAAGGGGTTTGGGGAAATTTTTACTATTCGATTTTGGCCTAGGGTTTCCGCGATTTCAGCTATAAGATTTTTGAAAGGTATGTGTGTGTGCATTTCAATTTTTTGATTTGTGGAATCTATATGTGTATGTGTGTGTGTATGTATAGATTTCTATTTGTGTATATGTGTATGTTTAGATTTCTATTTGTGTGTATAAGTGTGTGTGTGTGTATGTGTGTGTGTGTGTGTGTGTATGTGTGTATCTCTGTGTGTGTATCTATGTGAGTATATGTATAGATTTATGTTCATATGTGTGTGTATGCATATATTTATGTGTATGTGTGTTTATGTGGGTAACTATGAACAAATTGTATTTTATGTCAATAAACCCTAGAAATTGTATTGGGTTTTTTTTGACAAAATATTATTCAAAACCCTAGACATTATATTTTTTTGACAAAATATAATTAAATGGATATTTAATAAGTAAAACAAATTACAGCCACCTTGTTGTGGGTTATATGCATGTCATCATATTATATTGGGGGTTATATGAGTGTTGTGATTTTTTTTGACCAAATATAATTAAATGGATTTTTTTACATTGTATTGGGGTTTATATGCGTTTAGTTCTTTTTTTATAGTGACATATTATTAGTTTTGCTAATTTACTGATATCGATTCAAGATCCTAATTTTTATATTTCTCACGCGGATTGTGGCGATATTTGTGAGGGTGTGACAAGTACCAAAAATATGGTTTCTTTTCTACTATAAACTTATACTTCACAATCCTTTACATTTTGAAAAAAACAGACATAGCGTTACGTGTATATTTGTGTATGTTTTTGACATAATTTTTTGAATTCTTCTGACATCCATCGCTGGTATATTCCCATATCAATCCCTTGCAACAATGCATTATTTCCTTTTTGGTTTACATTCTTAAATCTTATTTTCTTCTATATCTTTTGATACTAATGAGGTTATTCTTTTTCTCTTATTTCCTTTTTGTTTTTCCTTTCACTCTTCAAATGGTGTGTGCTTCAGCAAATGAGACGAGCTAAAAAATAGCGAGGATATTGAAAATTACATTGTATGATCTGGGTTCCTTATAAGAGCTAACTTTTATTTATTGTTAATTTATTTATTTTATGTCTTTTTTATTTCTAAAGTTAATTGTGGAATGGATTTAAATGAAATAATATCAAATGTTTGATGATTTACATTTACAGCTTGATCATCTCGAACACTTATAGCTATAACAACTTGGTAGGGTTGAAGGTATATATTATTTAGAATGCCTTTTTTTAGAGTGGAAATTATGTTTAGCCAAGAGTTGGGACACTTACTACCTTTTGATATTTGACGATTAAATTTATCTTTTGATAACATGATGTTTGTCATTACAAATTTTTAATCTTACACATTTGTTTAAAGTTTGAGTTAGCTAAAGTGATGAAGAATTTCAAGCCTTGCACTTATAATTAAATTTTTGGTTTGTATATATTTTGATCATTATTTAACCGTTGATGTACCTCACTCTTTATAGCTCTGAATAATCGATGTACCTCATTCTTTCTGAACAGTTTCTAATAGTTATTATAGACCTTAACAACTTTAAACAATGACCTTAACATTTTCTTTCTTATTTTTTTCTTCTATATTTAACTCGTTTAAAGGAAACTCTGCTAGTTAGTTTTCATTTTCTTTTCTTTTAGTGCATATTTCATTGCACCACTTTAAAGGAGAAAATTGAAGCATACATCTACTTTCATTCAAAGCAGAGATTCATAGAGGCTTTCAATGTGGTATACATTGTGGCTTTCATTCTAATACATAGGGTCTTTAAATGAGGTATACACTGATTCTGAATGGTTCACAAGTGTTTATACACTTTGTATGCTCTTTCTAATAACATAGTGTATGCTCTTTTCGATTACAAAGTGTATTCTCTAATAACAAGGTCAAACTTTGAATTACACATTATATGGATCATGCTTTTATTTTATTAACCATCATCTATTGTGTATAACAACACTCTAATTTTCTGAAATATTGTGATTTTATTTAAGTTTTGATTCAGATTTACAAGGTTTATCCCTTTTCTCTAACCTTTTGGTGTTAAATTTATTTTCATTTTTTTCACTGTTGTGAATCCATATGTGGTATTGAAGATGTTCAGAAGTGTGGTGTGATCAGTCCTTTGTTTCATTGACTACTTGATGCTCTCTTTGAATAAAGGTATGTCATGGTATGTCATCAGAAACTAGAAACATTGGATGTCTAACTAACAAATTGTAACATTACTAATTGGACTTTACCTCTCAAGTTATTCTATAGGATCCAACTAATAAGTATGAATAGGAAAGCTTGGGATATAAATTTAGGGGTAATCAATGAATTATAATCAACAGTATTAGTTCCTAATTTTGGAATGATCTTTGTTTGGAACAATGCACTATAATATTTCACTATTTTAGTTCTTTTTTATTGATTTTTATTGCGTTGTAGGTTTCAAGAACGTTGAGATTTATAGAATTATAGAATACATCCTTTACTATAGCAATTGATAAGTGTAATTTTGATAATAATGTAACTCATAAGAACAGACCGCATGATCATGGGACTCCCAATTTTAAAATACAACGATAACTTAAAAATATCTATACTTAGGCTTAAAAATAAGGCGTTAGAGGGGGAAACCCGAAACAACCCCCAAACGACCTCGTGAGAGGCACCAACACCACGTACGGGACCAATATAACTCGTAGAAACTGACTGCACAATCATGGGACTCCCGATTTGAGAATACGATGATAATTTGAAAATTTCTAGACTTAGGCTTGTAAACATGGCGTTAGAAGGCAAAAACACAACATAATCCTCGAATGGTCCCGTGAGTAGCACCAATACCTCGCACGGGACCAATGTAACTCATAGCAACTGTCGCACAATCAAGGGACTCCTGATTTTAGAATACGATGATAATTTTAAAATATTTAGAATTAGTCTTAAAAACATGGCGTTAGAAGGCAGAAACCTGACACAGCCCCGTGATAGGCACCAACACCTTGAAAATAACTTGTAGGAACTGATCGCGCAATCACGAGAATCTCGGTTTGAGAATATGACTATAATTTGAAAATATTTTGAATTTGTCTTAAAAATATGGCGTTAGAGGGAAAAAATTTGAGACAACCCCTAGCGTTCCCGTGAGAGGCACCAACACCTCGCACCGGAGCAATCTAACTCATAGGAAATGATCGCATGATCACGAGACTCCCAATTTTAGAATAGAGTGATAATTTGAAAATTTCTAGACTTATGATTAAAAGCACGACATTAGAGGGCGACACCCCGAAACAGCCCGCGAACGACCTCGTGAGAGGCACTAACACCTCGCACCGGACCAATGTAACTCGTAGTAACTGACCATGTGATCAAAGGACTCCCTATTTGGGAATACGATGATAATTTGAAAACATCTTTGACTTAGGCTTAAAAACATGGCGTAAGAAGGAGAAAAATGGGCACAACTGTCAAATGGCCCCGTGAGAGGCACCAACACCTCGCACGGGACCAATACAACTTGTAGAAACTGACACTGTCCGTGGAATCACGAGACTCGCGGTTTGATAATAATATAATCATAATTTATAGCAAAGTACGCAAATTTTCATCCTTTTGAGGTTATTTTTAGTATTAATGTATATCTTATATTTATTTAATATAATGGAATGATAAAGAAATATTGATTGATTAAATTACAATGAGGATGAGGAAGTCAATGAAGTTATTGGATCCTTGAAAATATTTTGTTTTGAGAAGATGAAATCTGCCACATCTGACTTTCAAGTAAGGTTTGGTCGAGGAGAGTTTTGGTCTGTGTTTGCAGGAGATTTGGATAATGGCACCAAAGATGTAGTGAAAAAAAAAATGAATATGAATTGAAAGTTTTCTCAATATTTCAGAAGCAGAGACTTGAACTGAAAAAGGGAAAAAACAAATAAATACAATATGAATAATTAAAAACTTGATGGAAACAATTCAATTTGGACAGTCAAAAAGTTCATAGAAGCGAGATGATGGAGATAATCATAGGTTTTGAGTAGATGGTGACTGAAGCTAAGGAAAGGGTTTGAAAGGAATCATATGTGGAATTATTATTTTTTTGAGAAAAGTTGTGGGGGCTTTGGACCCCTTTTGGACAAACATTGCTCTGTCCCTGGTAGCAGCTATATATAGCAATATATAGAAGCTATATATAACAGCATCAACAACATCTATATAACTCGCAAGGGACCGTGAGTGGACCCAACACCTCGCAAGGGACCAATGTAACTCGTAGGAAGTGGCTGCATGATCATGGGAGTCCCGGTTTAACAATATGATGATAATTTAAAAATATCAGGACTTAAGCAAAACATGACATTAGTGCTTGAAAACCCAAAATAGCCCCCTGAACAGCCCCGTAAGTGGCACCAACACCTCAAACAGGACCAATGTAACTCGTAGAAACTGACTGTGCCATCACAGGTATCTCGGTTTTCGAATACGATGATAATTTGCATATTTCTAGAATTAATCTTAAATAATGGCCTTAGTGGGTGAAAACCCAAAATAGCAGCCAAATGACCCCATGAGTCGCACCAACACCTCGCACGGGAGGAATGTAACTCCTGGGAACTGACCGCGCGATCACGTGACTCTCGGCTTGAGAATACGATGATAATTTATATATTTCTCGACTTAGGCCTAAAAAAATGGCATTAGAAGGTAAAAACTTGACATAATGCCGAACGAGCCCTTGAGAGGCACCAATAGCTCGCATGGGACGAATGTAACCTGTAAGAATTGACCGTGGAATCATGGGACTCCAAATTTGAGAATACAAGGATCTTTTGAAAATTCTAGAGTTTGGCTTAAAAAATGGTGTTAGAGGGCAAAAATCCAAAACAGCCCATGAACAGCCCCCTACGAGGCACCAACATCTCACGCGGGACCAATGTAACCCGTAGGAACTGACCGCGCGATCATGGGACTCCCAATTTTTGAAATAAAATTATAATTTAAAAATATATAGACTTGGACTTAAAAAAAGGCGTTAGAAGGAAAGTGCCCGACAAAAACCCTGAGAGGCTCTGTCAGTGCACAAACACCTCGTACAAGACAAATGTAACTATTAGTAACTGACCACACAATCACGAGGCTCCAGGTTTGAGATTACAATAATAATTTAAGAAAAATATGTCGTTACTGGGTGAAAACCCAAAACAGCCCCCGAACGGCCTCGTGAGTGGCACAACACCCTACACGGGACTAATGTAACTCGTAGGAACTGATCTCATGATCACGGGACTCCCGATTTTAGAATACAATGATAATTTTCATATTTCTAGACTTGGGCTTAAAAAATGGCATTAGAGGGAGAAAACTCAAAAGTACACCAGAACGGCCCCGTGAGTGGAACAACACCACACATGGGACCAGTGCAACTCATAGGAACTCATCGCGCAATAACGGGACTCCCAATTTGAGAATACGAAGATAATTTGAAAATTTCTAGACTTCGGCTTAAAAAAATTCCATTAGAGGGCGAAAACCAAAAATAGCCCCCGAACGGCTCTTTAAGTGGAAGCAACAACTCGCACGGGACCAATATAACTCGTAGGAACTAACTGTGCGATCATGGGACTCCTGGTTTGAGAATATGATAATAATTTTCATATTCCTAGACTTAGGCCTAAAACATGGTGTTAGAAGGCAAAAACTCGACCCAACCCCCGAACGACACCGTGAGAGGCACCAACACCTCGAATGGGACAAATATAACCCACACGAAATGATCGCACGATCACGAGACTCCCGATTTAGGAATATAAGGATAATTTGAAATTTTCAAGACATAGCTTTAAAAAATGGCGTTAGAGGGCGAAAACCCCAAACTTCCCCTGAATGGCCCCGGGAGAGGCACCAACACCTCACACGAGACCAATGTAACCCGTAGGAACTCATCGCGTGATCAAGGGACTCCCGATTTGAGAATATAATTACAATTTGAAAATATCTAGACTTAGTCTTACAAAAATGGGGTTAGAAGGAATGAGCCCGACAAAACCCCCGAACGGCTCTGTGATCACGGGACACCCGATTTAAGAATACGACAACAATTTGCATATTTTTAGACTTAGGATTAAAAACATGGCGTTAGAAGGTAAAGCCCGACATAGCCTCTGAATGTCCCCATGTGTGGTACTAGCACCTCGCACGGGACCAAAGTAACTCGTAGGAACTGATCGCGTGATCACGTGACTCCTATTTTGAGAATACGGAGATAATTTACATATTCCTACACTTAGGCTAAAAAATATGGCGTTTGAAGGCAAAAACTCGACACAACTCCAGAACGGCACCGTGAGTGGCACCAGCACCTCGCACGGGACCAATGTAATCTGTAGGAACGAAGCCCGCGATCATGGAACTCCCGATTTGAGAATACAAGGATAATTTGAAATTTTCTAGACTTTGGCTTAAAAAATGGCGTTATTGGGTGAAAACCCAAAACAACCCCCGAACGACCCCGTGAGTGGTACTAACACCACGCACGGGACCAATGTAATAAGTAGGAACTGACCGCACGATCACAGGGCTCCCGGTTTTAGAATACTAAGATAATTTGCATATTTTTATAATTAGGCTTAAAAACATGGCGTTAGAAGGCGAAAAACTGAGATAGCCCCCGAACGGCCCTATGAGAGGGACCAACACCTCACACGGGACCAATGTAACCTATAGGAACTGACCGCGCGATCACTGGACTCCTGATTTAAGATTACCAGGATAATTTGAAACTTTCTAGATAGGCTTAAAAAATGGCATTTGAGGCCGAAAACCCGAAACAGCCCTCAAACGTCCCTGTGAGTGGCACCAACACCTCGTTGGGTACACTGTAACTCGCAAGAACTGACCGCGTGATCACGGGACTCCCGATTTGAGAATACGTTGATAATTTTCATATTTTTATACTTAGTCTTAAAAACATGGCGTTAGAAGCCAAAAACCCGATACAACCCCCGAACGGCCTCGTGAGTGGCACCAACACCTTGCACGGGACTAATGTCACTTGTAGGAACTGATCGCCTGATCACGGGTCTCCTGGTTTGTGAATACAAGGATAATTTGAAAAAATTTACACTAAGGCTTAAAAATGGCGTTAGTGGGTGAAAACCCAAAATAGCTCCCGAACGGCCCCATGAGTGGCACCAACACCTCGCATGGGACCAATGTAACTCGTAGGAACGGATCGCACGATCACGGGACTCCCTATTTGGGAATAAGATGAAAATTTAAAAAAATTAGGAATTAATCAAAACATGGCGTTGGGCTTGAAAACCTAAAACAACCCTCGAACGACCTCATGAGTAGCACCAACACCTCACACGGGATGAATGCAACCAGTAGGAATTGATTGTAGAATCTCGAGACTCCTGGTTTTTTAATACAAGGATAATTTGAAATTTTATACAGTTAGGTGAAAAAAAATGGCGTTAGAGGGTGAAAACCTAAAATAGCACCCTAACGGCCCGTGAGAGGCACCAACACCTCGTACGGAGCGAATGTAACCCGTTGCAACTGACAGCGTGATCATGGGACTCCCGATTTGAGAATAAAAGGATAATTTGAAAATTTCGAGACCTAGGCTTGAAAAATGATGTTAGAGGGTGAAAACTTGAAACAACCCCCGAACGACAGTGTGAGTATAACAATAATTTGCATATTCTTAGACTTAGGAACTGACTGCACGTTCATGAGACTCCTGGTTTTAGAGTATAACAATAATTTGCATATTCTTAGACTTAGGCTTAAAAACATGGTGTTAAAAGGAAAAAAACTTGACACAACGTCTTAATTGCCCCGTGAGTGGCACCAACACCTCACACGGGATAAACGTAACTGGTAGGAACTGATCGCACGATCATGGGTCTCTCGGTTCGAGAATACACGGATAATTTTAAAATTTCTAGACTTAGGCTTAAAAAATGGCAGTAGTGGGTGAAAACATAAAATAACCCTTGAACGACCCTATGAGATAAACAAACACCTCACACGGGACCCATGTAACTTGTAGGAACTAACCGCATGATCGAGAATACAATAATAATTTGCATATTTCTAGACAGGTCTAAAAACTTGGCATTAGAAGGCAAAAACCCGACACAACCCCCGAACGGCCCCATGAGAGGCACCAACACCTCTCACGGGACCAATTTAACCCGTAGGAACTAATCTCACGATCAAGGGACTCCCGATTTGAGAATATTAGGATAATTTGAAAATTTCTAGACCTAGGCTAAAAAAATGGCGTTAGAGCGCGAAAACCCAAAATAACCCCCGAATGGCCCTGTGACTGGCACCAACACCTCGCATGGGACCAATGTAACTTGTAGGAACTGACCATATGATCACGGGACTCCTTGTTTGAGAATACAGAGATAATTTTCATATTCCTAGACTTAGGTTTAAAAATATGGTGTTAGAAGGTAAAAACCCGACACAACCTCCAAACGGCACCGTGAGTGGCGCCAACACCTCACACGGGACCAATGTAACTTGTAGGAATGGACCAGGCGATCATGGGACTCCTGGTTTGAGAATACAAGGATAATTTGAAAAATTTTAAACTTCATCTTAAAAAATCATGTTAGAGGTTAAAATCTCAAAACAACCCCCAAACGGCCCCGTAAGTTTCACCAACACCTCGTACGGGACCAATGTAACAAGTAGAAACTGACCGTGCGATCACGGGACTCCCAATTTTAGAATACTATGATAATTCATATATTTCTATAATTGGGCTTGAAAACATGGCGTTAGAAGGCAAAAACCCGACGAAACCCTCAAATAACACAGTGAGTAGAACAAACACCTCACACGGGACCAATGTAACAAGTAGGAACTGATCGCGCGATCACGGGACTCTCGGTTCATGAATGCAAGGATAATTTGAAAATTTCTAGACTTAGGCTTAAAAAATGACGTTAGTGGGTGAAAACCTAAAATTTCCCCTGAAGGGCCCCGTGAGAGGCACCAACACCTCACACGGGACCATTGTAACCCGTAGGAACTGACCACGCGATCACCGAACTCTCGATTTGAGAATACAAGGATAATTTGAAAATTTCTATACATAGGCTTATCAAAATGGCATTAGAGGGAAAAAACTCGAAACATCCCCTGAACGGCCCCGTGAGTGGCACTAACACCTCGCACGGTACCAATGTAACTCATAGGAACTGACCGTGTGATCAATGAACTCCCTATTTGAGAATACTATGATAATTTTCATTTTTCTAGACTTGGGCTTAAAAACATGGTATTAGAAGGAAGAAACCCGACACAGCCTCCGAACGGCACCGTGAGTGGCATCAACACTTCACACGGGACAAATGTAACTCGTAGGAACTGATCGCGTGATCACGGGACTCTCGGTTTGAGAATACAAGGATAATTTAAAATTTTCTAAACTTAGGATTAAAAAATGGTGTTAGTGGGTGAAAAGCTAAAATAGCCCCTTAAACGGCCGCGTGAGTGGAGCAAATACCTCGCACGGGACCAATAAAACTCGTAGGAACTGACCGCGCGATCACGGGACTCCCAGTTTTAGAATATGACGATATTTTAAAAATATTAGGACTTAAGGAAAATTTGGCGTTAGTGCATGAAAACCCAAAATAGCCCCCAAACTATGCCGTGAGTGGCACCAACACCTCACACGGGACCAATGTAAATCGTTGGAACTAACCGCACGATCACAGGACTCCCGCTTTGAGTATACAAGGAAAATTTGAAAATTTCTGGACTTTGTCTTAAAAAATGGCATTAGTGGAAGAAAATCCAAAACATCCCCGTAAGTTGCACTAACACCTCGCACGGGACCAATGCAACTCGTAGGAACTAACAACACAATCACGATATTCCTGGTTTGAGAATACTACGATAATTTGTATATTTCTAGAATTAGGCTTAAAACATGGCGTTAGAAGGCAAAAACCAAACACATCCCCTGAACGGCCCTGTGAGAGGCTGCAACACCTCGCAAGCACCAATGTAACTCTAAGGAACTGACAGCGTGATCACGGGATTCTCGATTTCAAAATACGGCGATAATTTGCATATTTCTAGGCTTAAGCTTAAAAACATGGCGTTAGTGGGTTAAAACACCAAACATCCCCCAAACGACACCATCAGTGGCACTAACACCTCGCGCGGGACCAATGTAACTCGTAGGAACTAACCGAGCGATGATGGGACTCCCGATTTGAGAATTAGATGACAATTTTCATATTTCCAGACATAGGCTTTAAAAGATGGCGTTAGAAGAAAAAACCCGACAGAGCCCCCGAATGGCCCCGTGAGTGGCACCAACATCTCGCACGGAACTAATGTAACTCGTAGGAAGTGGCCATGTGATCAAGGTAGTCCTAGTTTGAGAATATGACAATTATTTAAAAATTTCAAGACTTAAGCAAAATATGGCATCAGTGGGGGAAAACCAAAAACAGCCGCCAAACGTCCCCATCAGTTGCACCAATACCTCTCACGAGACCAGTGTAACTCGTAGGAACTGACCACGCGATCAAGTGACTCCCAATTTGATAATACATCGATAATTTGTATATTTCTAGACTTAGGCTTACATACATGGTGTTAAAATTCAAAAATCGGACAGAGCCCCTAAACACGCCCTTGAGAGGCAAAAACACCTCGTACGGGACCAATGTAACATGCAGAAATTGATAGCGGGATCACGTGACTCTCGATTTTAGAATACAAAGATAATTTGAAAATTTCTAGAGTTAGGCTTACAAAATGGCGTTAGAGGGAGAAAACCCGAAACAGACCCCGAACGGCCTATGAGAGGCACCAACACCTCACACGGGACCAATGTAACTTGTAGGAATTGGCCACGCAATTACGGGACTCCCAATTTGAAAATAGAATTATAATTTGAAACTATATATACTTAGGCTTAAAAAAACGTTAGAAGGCATGAGCCCGACAAAACCCCCGAGTGGCTCTGTGAGTCGTACCAACACCTCGTACGGGATCAATGTAACTCATAGGAATTGATCGCGTGATCACGGGACTCCCAGTTTGAGATTATGATAATAATTTAAAAATATCAGGACTTAAGAAAAATATGGCGTTAGTGGGTGAGAACCTAAAACATCCCCCAATGGCCCCGTGAGTGGCACCAACACCTTACACGGGACCAATGTAACTCGTAGGAACAGACCGCACGATCACGGGACTCCCGATTTGAGAAAATGACGATAATTTGCATATTTTTAGACTTAGACTTAAAAAAATTGCGTTAGAGGCCGAAAACTCGAAATAGCCCCAGAAACGGCCCCGTGAGTGGCACCAACACCTCACATGGTACCAATGTAACTCATAGGAACTGATCGCGTGATCACGGGACTCCCGATTTGATAATACATGGATAATTTGAAAATTTCTAGACTTGGGCTTAAAAAATGGCGCTAAAGGGAGAAAACCCAAAATATCCACCCAACTGCCATGTGAGTCATGCCAACACCTCCCACTAGACCAATAATTTGTAAGAACTGACTGTGCGATCATGAGCCTCCTAGTTTGAGAATACTATGATAGTTTGCGTAATCCTAGGCTTAAAAAATGGGGTTAGGAGTCAAAAACCTGATACAACCATTGAACAACTCCATGAGGGGCACTAACACCTCGCATGGGACGAATGTAACTAGTAGGAACTAAACCCATGATCATGGGACTCCTGGTTTGAGAATAAAAGGATAATTTTAATATTTCTAGACTTCGGCTTAAAAAATGGCGTAAGTGGGTGAAAACCCAAAACTGCCCCCTAACGGCCTCGTAAGTTGCACCAACACCTTGCACAGGACCAATGTAACATGTAGGAACTGATCGTGCGATCACGAGACTCTCGGTTTGAGAATACTATGATGATTTGAACATTTCTAGAATTAGGCTGAAAATATGGCATTAGAAGGAGAAAACTCGACACATCCCCCGAACGGCCCCATGAGAGGCAACAACACCTTGCACGGGACCAATGAAACCCATAGGAACTGACCGCGCGATCACGGGGATCCCTATTTGGGAATACAAGGATAATTTGAAAATTTCTAGACTTAGGTTTAAAAAAATAGCGTTAGAGGGTGAAAACCTAAAATAGCCCCCGAACGGCACTATGAGTGTCACCAAAACCTCGCACGAGTCTAATGTAACTCATAGGAACTGATCGCGCGATCACGGGACTCCTGGTTTTATAATACAATGATAATTTTCATATTCTTAAACTTAAGCTTAAAAACATGACGTTAGAAGGTGAAAAACCGACACAACCCCCGAACTGCCCTGTGAGTGGCACCAACACCTTGGACGGGACCAATGTAACCCGTAGGAACTGGTCGTCCGATCACAGGACTCCCGATTTGAGAATACAAGGATAATTTGAAAATTTCTATTCTTAGGCTGAAAAAATGGCATCAATGGGTGAAAACCTTAAAACAGCCCCCGTAGAGCCTCGTGAGTCACAATAACACCTCACACGGGACCAATATAACTGGTAGGAACTGACCTCGTGAGTGGCACCAACACCTCGTATGGGATGAATGTAACTCATAGGAACTAATCATGCGATCATGGGACTCTCAGTTTGATAACACGATGATAATTTGTTTATTTCTAGACTTAATCATATAAACATGGCATTAAAAGGAAAAAACTCGACACAGCTTTCGAACGGCCCCATGAGAGGGACAACAACTCAACGGGATGAATATAACTCGTAGGAATTGATCGTGAAATCACGGGACTCCTGATTTGAGAATACAAGAATAATTTGAAAATTTCTAGACTTAGGCTTAAAAAAATGGCGTTAGAGGGCGAAAACCTGTAAAAGCCCCCGAACGGCATAGTGAGTGGTACCAAAACCTTACACGGGTCCAATGTAACTCGTAGGAACTGACCGCATGATCATTGGACTCCTGGTTTTACCATACAATGATAATTTTCATATTCCTATACTTACGCTTAAAAACATGACATTAGAAGGTGAAAACTCAACGCAGCCCCCAGACAACCCCATGAGTGGAACCAACACTTTGCACATGACAATTGTAACCTGTCAGAACTGGTCGTCCGATCATGAGACTTTCGATTTGAGAATACAAGGATAATTTGAAAATTTGTAGACTTAGGCTTAAGAAATGGAATTAGTGTGTGAAAACCCAAAATAACCCCCCGAATAACCCCGCGAATTGCACCAACACCTCGTACGGGACCAATGCAACTCGTAGGAGCTGACGACGCAATCATGGGACTCTCGATTTCAGAATACTATGATAATTTGCATATTTCTATAACTAGGCTTAAAAACATGGCGTTAGATGGCAAAAAGCTGACACAGCCCTCGAATGGCCCCGTAAGAGGCAATAACACCTCGTAGGGGATGATGTAACTCTAAGGAACTGACCGCGTGATCACATGACCCTGGGTTTGAGGATACGACAAACGTTTGAATATTTATTGACTTGGGCTTAAAAATAAGGCGTTAGTGGGTGAAAATCGAAAACCCCCCGCGAACAACCCCGTGAGTGGCACCAACACCTCGCACGAGACCAATGTAACTCATAGGAACCAGCCGCACGATCACAGAACTCCCGATTTGAGAATACAAGGATAACTTGCATATTTCTATACTTAGGCTTAAAACATGGCGTTAGAAGGCGAAAACCTGAATTAGCCCCTGAACGTCACTGTGAGTGGCACCAACACCTCGCACGGGTCCAATGTAACTCGTAGGAACTGACCGCGCGATCACGGGACTACTGGTTTTAGAATATAATGATAATATGCATATTCCTAGACTTATGCATAAAAACATGGTGTTAGAAGGCGAAAGCTCGAAACAGATCCCGAACGGCCTAATGAGTGGCACCAATACCTCGCACGGGACCAATGTAACTCGTAGAAGTGACCGCATAATCACGGGAGTCCCTATTTGAGAATACAATGAAAATTTAAAAATATCAGGACTTAAGAAAAACATGGCGCTAGTGCGTGAAAACATGAAACAACCCCCGAACGGCTCGTGAGTGGCACGAACACCTTGCACAGAACTAATGTAACTCGTAGTAACTGATTGCATGATCACGGGACTCTCGGTTTGAGAATACAATGATAATTTGCATATTTCTAAACTAAGGCTTAAAAAAGGGCGTTAGAGGGCAAAAACCCAAAACAGTTACCGAACGGCCCCGTGAGTGGCGCCAACACCTCGCACAGGACTAATGTAACTCATAGGAACTAACCGCGCGATCACGGGACTCCTAATTTGAAAATACCATGATAATTTGCATATTCGAGACTTAGGCTAAAAACTTGCCGCTAGAAGGCAAAAACCCGACATAGCCCCCGAAAGGACCCGTGAATGGCACCAACACCTCGCACAGAACCAATGTAACTCGTAGGAACTGACCATATGATTATGGGACTCCCTGTTTGAGAATATGAAGATAATTTGAATATTTCTAGACTTAGTCATAAAAAATGGCGTTAGAGGGCGAAAATCCAATACAGCCCCCGAACGGCCCCGTGAGTGGCACGAACACCTCGCACAGGACCAATGTAACTTGTCAGAACTGAGCGCGCGATCAAGGGACTCTTAGTTTGAGAATATGATGATAATTTGAAAATTTATAATCTAAGGCTTAAAAAATGGCATTAGTGAGTGAAAACCCAAAGCAGCCTCCTAACGACCCCGTGAGGGGCATAACAACTCGGACGGGACCAAAGTAACTCGTAAGAACTGATCACGCGATCACGGGACTCCCGATTTTAGAATATAATGATAATTTAAAAATATCAGGACTTAAGCAGAACTTGGCGTTAGGGCGTGAAAACCCAAAACAACCCCTAAATGGCCTCGTGAGTGGCACCAACACCTCGTAGGGGATGAATGTAACTTATAGGAACTGACTGCATGATCACGGGTCTACCAATTTGATAATATGATGATAATTTGTGTATTTCTAGACTTAGGCTTAAAAACATGGCATTAGAAGGCAAAAACTTGACACAACCTCTGAACAACCCCGTTAGAGGCACCAACACCTCGCACGGGACGAATGTAACCCATAGGAACTGATCGCGCGATTACGGGACTCCCAGTTTGAGAATATAAGGATAATTTGAATTTTTCTAGACTTAGGCTAAAAAAATGGCATTAGAGGGTGAAAACCTAAATGAGCCCCCGAACGGCACTGTGAGTGGCACCAACACCTCGCATGGGTCCAATGTAACTTGTAGGAACTGATCGTGCAATCATGGGACTCCTGGTTTTAGAATATAATGAAAATTTGCATATTCCTAGACTTACGATTAAAAACATGGGGTTTGAAGGTGAAAACCCGACACAACCCCCGGACTACCCCGTGAGTGGCACCAACACCTCGCATAGGACAATATAACCCGTAGGAATTGGTCTTCCGATCACGGGACTCCCGATTTGAGAATACAAGGATAATTTGAAAATTTCTAGACTTAGGCTTAAGAAATTGCATTAGTGGGTGAAAATCCATAACAACCCCCAAACATCCTCGTGAGTTGCACCAACACCTTGTACGGGACCAATGTAACTCGTAAGAACTCACGACGAAATCACGGGACTCGCAATTTGAGAATACTACAATAATCTTGCCTATTTCTGTAATTAGGCTTAAAAACATGGCATTAGGAGGCAAAAACCCAACATATCCCCCATACGGCCCCCTAAGAGGCACTAACACCTCGTCAGGGACCGATGTAACTCTAAGGAACTGACCGCGTGATCATAGGACCCAGGGTTTGAGAATACGACAGTAATTTTCATATTTCTAGACTTAGGGTTAAAATATGGCATTAGTGTGTGAAAACCCAAAAAAACCCTCGAACGACCCCGTGAGTGGCATCTACACTTCGTACGGGACCAATATAACTCATAGGAACTGATCGCACAATCATGGAACTCCTGGTTTGAGAATACGATGATAATTTTCATATTTCTAGACTTAGGCTTAAAAACATGGCGTTTGAGGGCGAAAACCCGAAACAGCCCCCGAACGGCGCCATGTTGCACGGGACCAATGTAACTCATTGGAACTTATCGCGTGATCATGGCACTCCCTATTTAAGAATAAAAGGATAATCTGAAAATTTCTTGACATAGACTTAAAAAATGGTGCTAGAGGGCGAAAGCCCGAAATAGTCCCCGAACGACCCAGTAAGTTGCACCAATACCTTGCACGGGACCAATGTAACTCATAGAAGTGACTGCACGATCACGGGAGTCCCGATTTGAGAATATAAAGATAATTTAAAAATATCAGGACTTAAGAAAAATATGGAGTTAGTGCGTGAAAACCTAAAACAACCCCCGAACGGCCCCATGAGTGGCACGAACACCTCGCATAGGACCAATGTAACTCGTAGGAACTGACCACGTGATCATGAGACTTTTGATTTGACAATACGACGATAACTTATATATTTCTAGACTTAGGCTTGAAAAATGGCGTTAGAGGGCGAAAACCCAAAACAGTCCCATGAGTGGCACCAACACCTCGCATGGGACCAATGTAACTCGTAGGAACTGACCGTGTGATCACGGGACTCTCGATTTGAGAATACCATGATAATTTGCATATTCTAGACTTATGCTGAAAAACATGCCATTAGAAGGCAAAAATTGGACACAGCCCCCAAACGGCCCCATGAGAGGCACCAACACCTCGCATGGGACCAATGTAAAACACGACCCTCACTATTCCTTCACTGCAAAACTCCAACGAACAGTGTTCACCAGAGATGAACAAACTCTAGATGGTGCAAACATGATATCAATATCAATTGTATATGAAATATCGGATCTTTAAACACTAAGGACGGTTTAAGACTTTGAAAACCTTAGAAAACTTTTGTAGAAAAATGAAATTGTTCTAAACTATATTTTTGTTCTCCACCTTACAAAATTGTGAGAGAAAAATGTCTTAAATAAAAAAGTTAAGTCAACAAGTCATTATAACGAGATATCCATATCGTTCCAATGAATGAGACATGTCATTTGAATTACTATTCATGTCATTTGAAGTTTCTAAGCTCAAGGAAAGAATTCATACAACTCTAAAGAGTGTTATCTCAGAATAAATGAAGTTAAGACCATTTAAAATCATTTTCGACATTTTCAAATCATTTATAAACAAAAAATCATCCTTAAAAACATTTTTCAAGTCCCATAAACCTTTTGCATTCATACATGAGAGATTGGAACATGATGAAGACGTGAAATGTGCACCAGTAAAACTCGGCATGATATATCTTTTAAGCTTGACTGCTACGTCTTCTAAAATAGCACGTCATAGACTAAGAGGGCATCGTGACAATAGGTAATATATCTATGACTCAAAGAAGTTTCGTTCTGGAAATAAGTAAATTTCATACAAATACACTCAATTGGAAATTTTTCTGTTACATGAAATTTTCTCACCATGTTAGGGTAACTTGGTCCAGTTTGAGAATAAATACCAACTCAATCTCTTTATCCCAAAACTCATATAAATAGGTGCCATAAAAAGAATCTAAATTTACCGACCTTTATCAATGCCATCAACACACGGTGAAGAGTTCATTAAATCAGAACGATTGATTGAAGTCGAGACATGTCAGCACGATTTTGTAGCCATAAGATAGCTGAAAATCACATACAAAGACCCATGCACAGAAAATCATATGAGACATGGAAATAAAATTCAAGGATCCTATACTAGAACTATGAGTATATAAACCCCAACAACGCAAATAAAATGTTATACACACTAATATATACTCAAAAAATTCAATCTAAAATCTAGATAAGTAGGTACTCAACAATTAAAAAAAAATATTAATCAAAATATATCAAAACACATACCTCCAAGCCCTGACTAGAAATTGGAGTAAATTATAAAAATCCATGGACCAAAAAATCACCAATATGATGATTAATCCAATAAAGACTAATCCTATATAGATAAAGACAACCTAAAATACTTCCAAGATCTTAAGTACATCAAAGATCTAGAATGGGAGGAAGGAAATAGGTATCTCCACTGGTATAACTACTTTTGAGAGAAAAAATGGGTAAAGTACCTAATATAGTCCTGATTTGTGCATTTTAATACTACCAGGGGTCATCGCTATAGCGAGAGATTTCCCACCGGCCGCTCCAGCAACACTGTAAAGAAGCTCTGGAAAAATAATTCGTTCCAATTGCTAGAGAAAAAATAATGCAAAAATATCACAATGAAATGTACATATGTATTCCTAAATATAAATTAGGTACAATCTAATCCTTAAACTATTGAATGACCAAATAAGCTATAAATAGATCATACACTGGTTCCTTTTATGTCAAAAACTCTAAAAATGGTTTTAGCATTCAATAACCTAAGGTCAACTTAAATCTATATAAAAGATTTAGTTATTTTAAAGACATAACTCGCAATAGAAAATGAATTAGATGAACATTAACCCATTAAATTCATGAATGAAGATGAATGTTTGAATTCACTTTTGAATTTTTCTAACTTTAGGAAATAAAGAGAAAGTCTCATTTTTCCTTGAAAAGAAATAAAACTTTCAACCATCATTTTAAGTCCTCAATTAGTGATTTATGATTAAAACCTTTTAAGTCTCATATCCTTGATGTTACTAAATTTTTGGATACATAAAATTCTTTCAGATGTAACTTTTGATAAAATTTTGCATTTGGAAACTTTCTCTCTTTCATTAAAAAAGGTGGAGAACTATTTCTAATTTTTCAAAGGTAGTTCCCATCACCCAAAGTTGCATCCCTTACCACATCATCACTCGTGATTTAGAACATATATATTTTTAACTCCAACTGTGAAGCCAAAAAAAATCTGTAATACCCCGTAATTTTAATGACTTTTAAAATGGGTTGTATTTTAAATTAATGGATTAATTGGATCTTATTATAAATTAATTCATTTGGGTTTTATCCGAATTGTGGATATTAAAATGGATGATTCTGAATATTACTTAAAGATATTTAGGTAATATATGAATGTGATGTCATTGATATGACGGTATGATATAAATTCGGTAATTTGAATTTTTAGTCAGACGCGGTATGGGACGTGTCGGGACTAATTTATTAAATTAAAAAGGAAATTTATTTTCTATCGACCTTATAGTCATTTCGACTGCGTCGTTGCGTCCGGAAGGTTCGAAATAGTCAGAAAAGTCTATTTGGATGTTAATTTTGAGTCTCGGGTCATTTGGAAATGAAAAGACAACCCAAAAGGGAATTTTGGTTATTTTTACAAGGGGGATGGATAGTGATTTCGGGTTTTGTCTTATTATAAGTATTTGGAGATTAGTGTATGTAGGTTCATTTCATCTCTTCTACACAAAATTGAAAAGTCATCTTCTTAGAGAGAGTGGAAGGTTGCTTGGAAAGAAAAAGAAGTTTGCTTGGGAAGGAGGAGAACCAAAGGTCAAAGGTCACCACCACCATCACCACCTGTGTTATTCAACTCCAAAGGATCAGATCTTCATTAGAGGCAAGTGTTTGATATTTGCAATTTAAGTTCGTTCCATGTTAGGATATTTATAAAAAGAGATGATTTTCATGCTTGGAAGATGAAAAGATATAGTTGTTAATGGATTTTTGGAATCTAAAAATATATAGGAATTAAACTCATGTTGTAGGTAGTTAGTAATCCAATAAATATTCATCAATCTGTGGAAAAATTCTGAAAATAATTTAGTGTTATTGAAGTTAATATGTTGATAATTTTCTGGAAAAAGAGGCAAAAACGAGTGGAATGAGAAGAGCCAATTTGGAAGGTTTAGATCTTCTTTTTGAGTGCATTTGGATGAGATTTAAAATATGAGAATTCATGATGTTGTTTCTTTTTAATGTTGGTTCTTATCACAGAACTTTGTAGATCTTTGGTGATTGTTAATGGGATATTATGGGACTTAGAAAATATCAGTAGACCCTTGATAAGATTTGAATTAAAGTGATTGGGATTTAATTGATTAGAATGATGATAATTAAATTGAAAGATATTTTGGTTACTAGATTCACGTGTTGGATTCGAATTGGTATGCATGAGGATTAAGGATAGGTCCATTAGGGTAGATTTAATATAAGGTGAGGGTAGCCTTAGGGTTACAATTTGAACATCAAGGACTGAGTTTAAGCTCATTATTGATTTCACAAAGGCTGAGTGTAGTACAAAAGCGTAGTGGTATGGCTCCTGGATAGAGATGGGAGTTTAGAACACATTTGGTTGAAAGAGGGGATGAGGTTATTCCGATCGCATATTTGAAGTTGACAAACCTCCTCGATCGACAAAGTTAAGTAGTAGTGTATTGGAGGGGTTCCTTGTTTGGATTTCGCTTTGCGAGACTCTCCGCGCATGAACCTTTACGACGTCGGGAGTGGAGAGATGTTATAGGATGCGAGGATAATTAAATTATGAAGTAAAGATATGACATTTTAATACGTGGGATTTAAAGAGATATAATGCTACGTAAAGGAATAATCTAAGGTTAATGTGAGTACCTTGTTGTTAGTATACTATAGGTATGATAATACCTATTTGATTAATTAATGATTATGTGTATGACATACCTAGCTTACTTGCTATCGGTGGGATGTTTGCGCGTGAGGGCCATCATATCCTGATGAATCCATGGGATCTTTGATTTGTCGCTCGAGAACATAGGTCTATGAAAGACTTATCGGGGAGTTGATAAGTCCGCTGACTAGGGGTACATAGGTATGTGTGTGACCCATGGGTATTAGAACTATGTTCGCCTCCAATGATTGTGTTGTTGTTAATGGTTCGAGGTATCCTCATCGAACCTTTTGTCACCTTTTCGGCGACCAGCAATATTGGGACATGATAGCAGAGTAATGCATTGCACCGCAGCTGTAAATCGGGGTGCCGTATTATATATGAATATATATATAATGGTTTAAATGGATGAATGCATATTTATTATGGCTACATCTATCTACGGTGATAATTGTAGATACTGGTGAATAGAGAAAGATAATTGAATTAAGTTAATGAATATTTATTGAAAAACTTAATTCATATTAATGAGAAATGATTCATGTTAATGAGAAACGATGAGAAATGTAAATGAATAATAATGTGACTTATGGTATGGGACATAAGGGGATTATGATATTGGGATGGAATTATAATATGGAGACTAGAAAGGAGGAACCATTAACTAGGAGGTTAATAGGAAACGTTAAGTGTGCACTCTAGTTGAGAGGTGAAAATGGCAAGTGAGAGTTGGGTCCAACATGTACATAATAAAAGATTTATTGCACTTGTTAAATACTTGTTGTTTTAAAAATCATTTTCACAATCGGGCTTTGACCCGTTTCCTTGCATATTTTCTTTTCTATTGTATCTTCTATATGAGGTGTCCAGCAACAGGGACGCCAACCTTAGCGAATTATAACAGGCTATGGACTTATGTAGTTTTGCTTAGACGCCTATCATCATTTGTATCACAGTATTCTCTTAGTAGGGCATGTCGCCCGAAGGATTCAGTTATCTCTTTTCTATCGGGGTAAAATACTTTTGTATTCGTGTCTTTTTAATACATTTGACATTGTCAGCATTATTGTAATGGATTTATATTTTTTGGGAATGTTTATTCCAATTGCATTCAAATTATTTTGTGTTATCTAATTGGTTATCAGTATTGTAGAATAAAATGTGTTGTGTTATTCTTAAACTGGAAATGGATTTTGTTAAATTAAAATTTGAAAAGTTTTTAACACCAGCTTAATTGAGTATTGGGTGAGTTGTATATGTTTTCGACAGTGATGCTAAGAATGTGCCAACTGTATATTCTGTTTTAATTAGGTATGGGACTGGCCACCCGGTATTTAATTAGGCGGGGTGTTACAGGTGGTATCCGAGCATTAGGTTCTAGTGTCCTTTAGGATCTGTATGGCTTACTGTGTTTTCAGCTTAGCGTTCTTTGATATAGAGCCCTATGTTTAGGATTGTTGATCACTTTGGTAAGATTTCGTATATATCAGTGAATCTTATTTACGTTCGGGAGTGATCGAACAAGAAGTATGGCAGATGAGGGCCATTGGATGGATAGCAGAGATCGTACTTAGGAGGTTATGAAGTATGTTCGAGTATGATGACCATAGTCGAGGTCATCCCTATTATGGAAAAATTGAGGAGAGTCATTAGTAGAAGTTCTTGAAATGCGGTAATTGTGTGTGTTACCTAACGAAGGCAATATATTCAAAGGCTTGGGCATATAGTGGAGTGTGGTTAACTAGAACTGGAAAATTTGGGTAAAATTTTTCTTGACTCATCGGAGCAAAGTTGTAATATTGGGATTCAACAACCATCACCCGCAAATGAGGGTATGTTTCCTATCTAAGGAATTATAAGGCGTATATTGATTTTTGTAGAGATTAATATTATATGGGAAAATGAGTTGCTAAACTTTGACAATAGCACTGTTATTTACGTAGACTCACTGACGGGTGTAGGATACCTATATTTTCCTGTAATCACGTGGGTTTAATTTTTATCATGGGATTACTTACTTTGGACATGTCCGAGCATGATTTGACTATCGGCGTGCATTGACTTGTGGTATATGAGAGCGTATGTACTACTATTATCCTGCATCTTGTCTTCTGTAAGAGAGTAGATGCGTAGACTCTATTTGAAATCAATAAAACCACATTTTTTTTAAATCGATAAACCAAACTTTTTATATACTATTGACTAAGGACCTTAGGAGTTTCGATGACCGACTACTTTAGGAAGTAGTGTATCAGGGTGGTTCCTTGTTTGGATTTCGATTGCGAGACACCCCACGCATGAAACTAATAATCGTTGGGAGTCTAGATAAGTTAGGTCTTTGGGATATGAGTTTATAACCTTTGCGAAAATGTTAATAATGAAAATGGTACGATAGGGTGTATGGGCGCCCTCGATGATTGGATTGTAGTAGTTTTCAAAATTGTGAAACAATAAGTAGTTGTGACTTCAGGATTTATTTATTTAATAAGTTAGAATCATTTTCCCCAAACTTTGTCACAAGGACGGTATAGGGAAGATTGGGTATAATTTAAATTTTCTTCAGTTGGAACTATATGGTGAGACTTAGTGTAACATTGATGGGGATTTTCGTTAATGTACTGTATGGGTGGTACTACTCAGATTTGTTGCGATGTGAGATTTATACTCGGAGTTGACCTTATCAGTATGGTTCATTTTTGTGAATTTCGGGACGAAATTCTGTTATAAGGCGGCAAGTATGTAATACCCCGTAATTTTAATGACTTTTAAAATGTGTTATATTTTAAATTAATGGATTAATTGGATCTTAATATAAATTAATTCATTTGGGTTTTATCCGAATTGTGGATAATAAAATGGATGATTCTGAATATTACTTAAAGGTATTTAGGTAATATATGAATGTGATGTCATTGATATGACGGTATCATATAAATTCGGTAATTTGAATTTTTAGTCAGACACGATATGGGACGTGTCGGGACTAATTTATTAAATTAAAAAGGAAATTTATTTTCTATCGACCTTATAGTCATTTTGACTGCGTCGTTGCGTCCGGAAGGTTCGAAATAGTCAGAAAAGTCTATTTGGATGTTAATTTTGAGTCTCGGGTCATTTGAGAATGAAAAGACAACCCAAAAGGGCATTTTGGTTATTTTTACAAGGGGGATGAATAGTGATTTCGAGTTTTGTCTTATTATAAGTATTTGGAGATTAGTGTATGTAGGTTCATTTCATCTCTTCTACACAAAATTGAAAAGTCATCTTCTTAGAGAGAGTGGAAGGTTGCTTGGAAAGAAAAAGAAGTTTTGCTTGGGAAGGAGGAGAACCAAAGGTCAAAGGTCAGCACCACCATCACCACCTGTGTTATTCAACTCCAAAGGATAAGATCTTCATTAGAGACAAGTGTTTGATATTTGCAATTTAAGTTCGTATATTGTCCATGTTAGGATAGTTATAAAAAGAGATGATTTTCATGCTTGGAAGATGAAAGGATATAGTTGTTAATGGATTTTTGGAATCTAAAAATATATAGGAATTAAACTCATGTTGTAGGTAGTTAGTAATCAAATAAATATTCATTAATCTGTGGAAGAAATTCTGAAAATAATTTAGTGTTCTTGAAGTTAATATGTTGATAATTTTCTGGAAAAAGAGGCAAAAACGAGTGGAATGAGAAGAGCCAATTTGGAAGGTTTAGATCTTCTTTTTGAGTGCATTTAGATGAGATTTAAGAAAAACTCAAAACACATACCTGACTCAATTTTTCGTGTAGAATCCAAATCTGAAGTCGGATTGATGATTTGATTAATTTTTGGATCTTATTTTTCTGAGTATTTAAAATATGAGAATTCATGATGTTGTTTCTTTTTAATGTTGGTTCTTATCCCAAAACTTTGTAGATCTTTTGTGATTATTAATGGGATATTATGGAATTTAGAAAAGATCAGTAGACCCTTGATAAGATTTGAATTAAATTGATTGGGATTTAATTGATTAGAATGATGATAATTAAATTGAAAGATTTTTCGGTTGCTAGATTCACGTGTTGGATTCGAATTGGTATGCATGAGGATTAAGGATAGGTCCAGTAGGGAAGATTTAATATAAGGTGAGGGTTGCCTTAGGGTTAGAATTTGAACATCAAGGACTGAGTTTAAGCTCATTATTGATTTCGCAAAGGCTGAGTGTAGTACAAAAGCGTAGTGGTATGGCTCCTAGATAGAGATGGGAGTTTAGAACACATTTAGTTGAAAGAGGGGATGAGGTTATTCCGATCGCATATTTGAAGTTGACAAACCTCCTCGATCGACAAAGTTAAGTAGTAGTGTATTGGAGGGGTTCCTTGTTTGGATTTCGCTTTGCGAGACGCTCCGCGCATGAACCTTAGCGACGTCGGTAGTGGAGAGATGTTATAGGATGCGAGGATAATTAAATTATGAAGTAAAGATATGACATTTTAATACGTGGGATTTAAAGAGATATAATGTTACGTAAGGGAATAATCTAAGGTTAATGTGAGTACCTTGTTGTTAGTATACTATAAGTATGATAATACCTATTTGATTGATTAATGATTATGTGTATGACATACCTAGCTTACTTGCTATCGGTGGGAGGTTTGCGCGTGAGGGCAGTCATATCCTGATGAATTCATGGGATCTTTGATTTGTCGCTCGAGAACATAGGTCTATGAAAGGCTTATCGGGGAGTTGATAAGTCCGCTGACTATGGGTATGTAGGTATGTGCGTGACCCATGGGTATGAGAACTATGTTCGCCTCCAATGATTGTGTTATTGTTAATGGTTCGAAGTATCCTCACCGAACCTTTTGTCCCCTTTTCGGCGACAAGCGATTTTGGGGCATGATAGCAGAGTAATGCATTGCACTGCAGCTCTGAATCGGGGTGCCATATTTTATATATATATATATATATAATGGATTAAATGAATGAATGGATATTTATTATGGTTAAATCTATCTACGGTGATAACGGTAGATAACGGGGAATAGAGAAAGATAATTGAATTAAGTTAATAAATGTTTATTGAAAAACTTAATTCATATTAATGAGAATTGTAAATGAATAATAATGTGACGTATGGTATGGGACATACGGGGATTATGATATTGGGATGGAATTATAATATGGAGACTAGAAAGGAGGAACCATTAACTAGGAGGTTAATAGGAAACATTAAGTGTGCACTCTAGTTGAGAGGTGAGAATGGAAAGTGGGAGTTGGGTCTAACATGTACATAATAAAAGATTTATTGCACTTGTTAAATACTTGCTGTTTTAAAAATCATTTTCACAATCGGGCTCTGACCCGTTTCCTTGCATATTTTCTTTTTTATTGTATCTTCTATATCAGGTGTCCAGAAACAGGGACGCCAGCCTTAGCGGATTATGACAGGCTATGGATTTATGGAGTTTTTCTTAGACGCCTATCATCATTTAATTCACAGTACTCTCTTTGTAGGGCATGTCGCCCAAAGGATTCGATTATCTCTTTTCTATCGGGGTCAAATACTATTGAATTCGTGTCTTTTTAATACATTTGACATTGTTGGGATTATTGTAATGGATTTATATTATTTGGGAGTGTTTATTCCAATTGCATTCAAATTATTTTGTGTTATCTAATTGGTTATCAGTATTGTAGAATAAAATGTGTTGTGTTATTCTTAAACTGGAAATGAATTTTGTTAAATTAAAATTTGAAAAGTTTTTAACACCAGCTTAATTGAGTATTGGGTGAGTTGTATATGTTTTCGACAGTGATTCTAAGAATGAACCAACTGTATATACTGTTTTAATTAGGTATGGGACTGGCCACCCGGTATTTAATTAGGCGGGGTGTTACAGGTGGCATCAAAGCATCAGGTTCTAGTGTCCTTTAGGATCTGTACTGCTTACTGTGTTTTCAGCGTAGCGTTCTTTGATATAGAGCCCTATCTTTAGGATTGTTGATCTCTTTGGTAAGATTTCGTATATATCAGTGAATCTTATTTATGTTCGGGAGTGACCGAACAAGAAGTATGGAAGATGAGGGCCATTGGATTGATATCAGAGATCGTACTTAGGAGGTTATGAAGTATGTTCGAGTATGATGACCATAGTCGAGGTCATCCCTATTATGGAAAAATTGAGGAGAGTCATCAGTAGAAGTTCTTGAAATGCGGGAATTGTGTGTGTTACCTAACGAAGGCAATATATTCAAAGGCTTGGGCATATAGTGGAGTGTGGTTAACTAGAACTAGAAAATTTGGGTAAAATTTTTCTTGACTCATCGTAGCAAAGTTGTAATACTGGGATTCAACAACCATCACCCGCAAATGAGGGTATGTTTCCTATCTAAGGAGTTATAAGGCGTATATTGATTTTTGTAGCGATTAATATTATATGGGAAAATGGGTTGCTAAACTTTGACAATAGCACTGTTATTTACGTAGACTCACCGACGGGTGTAGGATACCTATATTTTCCTCTCATCACGTGGGTTTAATTTTTATCATGGGATTACTTACTTTGGGCATGTCCGAGCATGATTTGACTATCGGCGTGCATTGACTTGTGGTATATGAGAGCGTATGTACTACTACTATCCTACATCTTGTCTTCTGTAAGAGAGTAGATGCGTAGACTCTATTTGAAATCAATAAAACCACATTTTTTTTAAATCGATAAACCAAAATTTTTATATACTATTGACTAAGGACCTTAGGAGTTTCGATGACCGACTACTTTAGGAAGTAGTGTATCAGGGTGGTTCCTTGTTTGGATTTCGATTGCGAGACACCCCACGCATGAAACTAATAATCGTTGGGAGTCGAAATAAATTAGGTCTTTGGGATATGAGTTTATAACCTTTGTGAAAATGTCAATAATGAAAATGGTACGATAGGGTGTATGGGCGTCCTGGATGATTGAATTGTAGTAGTTTTCAAAATTGTGAAACAGTAAGTAGTTGTGACTTCAGGATTTATTTGTTTAATAAGTGAGGATCATTTTTCCCAAACTTTGTCACGAGGACGGTATAGGGAAGATTGGGTATAATTTAAATTTTCTTCAGTTGGAACTATATGGTGAGACTTAGTGTAACATCGATGGGGATTTTCGTTAATGTACTGTATGGGCGGTACTACTTAGATTTCTTGCGATGTGAGATTTATAATCGGAGTTGACCTTATCAGTATGGTTCATTTTTCTGAATTTCGGGACGAAATTCTGTTATAAGGGGGCAAGTATGTAATACCCTGTAATTTTAATTACTTATAAAATGGTTTATATTTTAAATTAATGGATTAATTGGATCTTATTATAAATTAATTCATTTGGGTTTTATCCGAATTGTGGATAATAAAATGGATGATTCTGAATATTACTTAATGGTATTTAGGTAATATATGAATGTTATGTCATTGATATGACGGTATGATATAAATTCGGTAATTTGAATTTTTAGTCAGACGCGGTATGGGACGTGTCGGGACTAATTTATTAAATTAAAAAGGAAATTTATTTTCTATCGACCTTATAGTCATTTCAACTGCGTCGTTGCGTCCGGAAGGTTCGAAATAGTCAGAAATGTCTATTTGGATGTTAATTTTGAGTCTCGAGTCATTTGGGAATGAAAAGACAACCCAAAAGGGCATTTTGGTTATTTTTACAAGGGGATGAATAGTGATTTCGGGTTTTGTTTTATTATAAGTATTTGGAGATTAGTGTATGTAGGTTCATTTCATCTCTTCTACACAAAATTGAAAAGTCATCTTCTTAGAGAGAGTGGAAGGTTGCTTGGAAAGAAAAAGAAGTTTGCTTGAGAAGGAGGAGAACCAAAGGTCAAAGGTCACCACCACCATCACCACCTGTGTTATTCAATTCCAAAGGATCTGATCTTCATTAGAGGCAAGTGTTTGATATTTGCAATTTAAGTTCGTATATTGTCCATGGTAGGATAGTTATAAAAAGAGATGATTTTCATGCTTGGAAGATGAAAGGATATAGTTGTTAATGGATTTTTGGAATCTAAAAATGTATAGGAATTAAACTCATGTTGTAGGTAGTTAGTAATCCAATAAATATTCATCAATCTGTGGAAGAAATTCTGAAAATAATTTAGTATTCTTGAAGTTAATATGTTGATAATTTTCTGGAAAAAGAGGCAAAAACGAGTGGAATGAGAAGAGCCAATTTGGAAGGTTTAGATCTTCTTTTTGAGTGCATTTGGATGAGATTTAAGAAAAACTCAAAACACATACCTGACTCAATTTTTCGTGTAGAATCCAAATCTGAAGTCGGATTGTTGATTTGAATAATTTTTGGATCTTATTTTTCTGAGTATTTAAAATATGAGAATTCATGATGTTGTTTCTTTTTAATGTTGGTTCTTATCCCAAAACCTTGTATATCTTTGGTGATTATTAATGGGATATTATGGGACTTAGAAAATATCAGTAGACCCTTGATAAGATTTGAATTAAAGGGATTGGGATTTAATTGATTAGAATGATGATAATTAAATTGAAAGATATTTCGGTTGCTAGATTCACGTGTTGGATTCGAATTGGTATGCATGAGGATTATGGATTGGTCTAGTAGGGCAGATTTAATATAAGGTGAGGGTAGCCTTAGTATTACAATTTGAACATCAAGGACTGAGTTTAAGCTCATTGTTGATTTCGCAAAGGCTGAGTATAGTACAAAAGCGTAGTGGTATGGCTCCTAGATAGAGATGGGAGTTTAGAACACATTTGGTTGAAAGAGGGGATGAGGTTATTCCGATCGCATATTTGAAGTTGACAAACTTCCTCGATCGACTAAGTTAAGTAGTAATGTATTGGAGGGGTTCCTTGTTTGGATTTCGCTTTGCGAGATGCTCCGCGCATGAACCTTAACGACGTCGGTAGTGGAGAGATGTTATAGGATGCGAGGATAATTAAATTATGAAGTAAAGATATGACATTTTAATACGTGGGATTAAAAGAGATATAATTCTACGTAAGGGAATAATCTAAGGTTAATGTGAGTACCTTGTTGTTAGTATACTATAGGTATGATAATACCTACTTGATTGATTAATGATTATGTGTATGACATACCTAGCTTACTTGCTATCGGTGGGAGGTTTGCGCGTGAGGGCAGTCATATCCTGATGAATACATGGGATCTTTGATTTGTCGCTCGAGAACATAGGTCTATGAAAGACTTATCGGGGAATTGATAAGTTCGCTGACTATGGGTACGTAGGTATGTGCGTGACCCATGGGTATGAGAACTATGTTCGCCTCCAATGATTGTGTTGTTGTTAATGGTTCGAGGTATCCTCACCGAACCTTTTGTCCCCTTTTCGGCGACAAGCGATTTTGGGGCATGATAGCAGAGTAATGCATTGCACCGCAGTTGTGAATCAGGGTGCCGTATTATATATATATATAATGGATTAAATGAATGAATGGATATTTATTATGGTTAAATCTATCTACGGTGATAATTGTAGATAACGGTGAATAGAGAAAGATAATTGAATTAAGTTAATGAATGTTTATTGAAAAACTTAATTCATATTAATGAGAAATGATTCATGTTAATGAGAAACGATAAGAAATGTAAATGAATAATAATGTGACATATGGTATGGGACATACGGAAATTATGATATTGGGATGTTATTAAAATATGGAGACTAGAAAGGAGGAACCATTAACTAGGAGGTTAATAGGAAACGTTAAGTGTGCACTCTAGTTGAGAGGTGAGAATGGCAAGTGAGAGTTGGGTCTAACATGTACATAATAAAAGATTTATTGCACTTGTTAAATACTTGCTGTTTTAAAAATCATTTTCACAATCGGGATCTGACCCGTTTCCTTGCATATTTTCTTTTTTATTGTATCTTCTATATCAGGTGTCCAACAACAGGGACGCCAACCTTAGCGGATTATGACAGGCTATGGATTTATGGAGTTTTGGTTAGACGCCTATCATCATTTGATTCACAGTATTCTCTTAGTAGGTCATGTCGCCCAAATGATTCAGTTATCTCTTTTCTATCGGGGTCAAATACTATTGTATTCGTGCCTTTTTAATACATTTGACATTGTTGGGATTATTGTAATGGATTTATATTATTTGGGAATGTTTATTCCAATTGCATTCAAATTATTTTGTGTTATCTAATTGGTTATCAGTATTGTAGAATAAAATGTGTTGTGTTATTCTTAAACTGGAAATGGATTTTGTTAAATTAAAATTTGAAATTTTTTTAACACCAGCTTAATTGAGTATTGGGTGAGTTGTATATGATTTCGACAGTGATGCTAAAAATGAGCCAACTGTATAATCTGTTTTAATTTGGTATGGGACCGGCCACTCGGTATTTAATTAGGTGGGGTGTTACAAAATCTTGTACATAAAAGCATTAACAATGAAACACTTTCATCAAAAGTCACATAAAACATTTAATTTATGTTATGAGTAAAAAAAAACCCTTCATTATAATTTTTATGAAAATTCTCAAGTTTATCGGATGGTGTAAAAGTGGGCGAGTTTTCACAAATACTCTAAAATAGAAAGATCAATTTACCAAGATAGTTCAAGGTACGATGTTTAATCATGTTTTTATTAAAATCCATAAATAGAACCATCAGTATAATAACTAAGTATTTAGGTTTGCATTTAAGTTAAAAGGATAAAATAATACCTAACAAGTGTAGACGACCAATATTATACAACCCAAAATCGAAAGGTAAAAAAAGTAAAGATGATATCTAAAATGATAAAAATTAATAGAGAGAACTCAAGATGACTATCCAAGAAGAGTATAGAAAATACTATACGACAACTGAACCCCAGGAATCCGATTTATTTTTAGACAAGTTCAAAGGCTTGTCACATTTGTATAATGATTATATTTCCCTCCTATCAATCATTTGTTTTGAAATGCTATCCTAATTAAATATTAAAGTTGGATTTAGGAAATGAGTTGGGTAGTGCGGGATGATCATACATTTTCCTGTTCCCTTTACTTTGGAAGAAACATTTTACAGAGATTCCATCATTTTCTTCCCTTTCCAATAGACCTTTTTAATCAAACTTAGCTAAATGTGATGCATGCCGAAGAAAAACACAAAATTCCTTAAATTATCCTAATTTATGAAAACTTGTTCACATAAAGGGTTGTGGGATGATGAGCCACTTGAATTATTTCTTCCTAAGTCTAAAGAAAACTCCTTCGAGTGTCCTTTCTTCTTACAATAGGAACACAAGAAAGTCACCTTCCCCTAGCTTTCTTTCGGTATAAAATAAGCTAAAGGTTCACCAATGCGAGATGGAAATATGGATTGAGATTATATGAACGCGTAGTTAGACATAGAACCATCATTTTTAGAACTAACTCCTCATTTTTCCATAGTGGACAACCTGGAACAAAAAATCATCTTATACAAATTTTGAGACCGACCTGCCATATTCATATTGAAAGTGGTCACGGATCGTCGTTTAGTCTGAAGCAAAGAGAATTGGTTCTGTAAGTCTATTCTGGAATTTTATCTCTCCTATAGGGATTTACTAATTGACTCAATCTCCATATTAATAAAGTTATCTAAACTTCTTCGGGTACATGCATATAAAAAATATCATTAAGTCCCATAATCTTCCACACACACTTCTTTATATCATTGTTGTCACAACTAGATCTAATATTATCAACTTGGAGGAGATCTAAGGGTTGAACTTCCATCGATTACCCAAAAAAAGATCTCTAACTAGATTTTTACACCAAAATATTGGAGACCCATTATGATGCCAGTGGAGAGTGTGCCTTCGTATGGTAGCTACCTAAATAAAAATTAATTTGCCTAAATTAATAAAAAGGTTAGTTAATTTATTAGTAAAAACCGTTTAACAATCATAAAGTCTATGTAACAATAATTTACTAAATTTTATATGCTCTGAAGTTTTATCTTCTTAAATAAGTCCATGATTCTAATAGATGTTAAAAAAATGTAAATTAAGCATATGACCTAATGTACGAGGGAAAACCCCACTTACGAGAAAAACATCGGGCCTAAATGAATGAAAAAATCATTGTTGTATAGTTTTACAACTAAAAGAAATAGACTTACAACCTCATCACGAGACAACTTACTAGACACTTTTTACCACTATATTCTTTGTAGATAGCACAAACATCTAGATTATGCTCCACAACCGCAATAGGTTTTGGTCCACAACTAATGACTTTGAATCCTCTGGGAAAAACTTTTCTTATTCAATGTAGAAGAAAATATTTTTAATTCCAAGGGGGAACCTTTAAATAAACAAAATTATTTATCTAGGATCATTGAGGGGATAATATATATATATATATATATATATATATATATATATGTGTGTGTGTGTGTGTGTGTGTGTGTGTGTGTAGTTTACAAAGGTGTGTGCTTTAAATATCAAAAGGAGTTTTTCCAATCCAACAAGGAGAAAATATTTATCACCAATAAAGGTTAGATTTTTGAAGCAAGGTGATTAAAAACATCTCCATTAGAAACAATGTCTTTATAGAAATCAAAGAAGAGACGTGAAAATAATTCTTTCAAATATATGAAATGTTTTGATCAGCAGTTTATTTTCTAAGGATGCCACGTTTAGTTTATAAGAGAAGACACCATATTATCTTATAACCTTTTAATTTGAAATTTTAAAGTCCCAAATGCTTTGTGTAACACTATTAAGGTGTCAAATAGTCATATCAGGTCTAAATCACCTAAAATGTTGTACATGACACACTAACCAATAAGATATTAAGGAAATATCTAGTGCGAAAATAACTTTCGAAATTGTTAGATGTGTGTCGTCATAGGGTCATTAAAGTGAGATATTGAGTCACTTTGGCAATATTAAAAGCAATCCAGGTCATGCACCAATTCAGACTTTTGCACAGGACACATGCAAATAGTGAGATAGTGTCGCTACACTGAGGGGAGCCATCCCTGTAGCGAAAAATACTACGACGCAAGTTCAACAAAAAAATAGACAAGTTTCACTATAGAGAGTTAAGTCATCGTTGCGATAAAAATGTGGTGAGGCAAGTCAATTATGTGTCGAGATATTTTGTCCATTTTTCCTTTAGAAAGATTTTTCAAGATATTTTTTTAGGCAAACTCGAAGTATGTTTATTTCTCACATGAACACTTACACTAAAAATGCATAATAATACGCAATTCTTTATCAATATAGATTTTTCTATATGAAAAGTATATCTCCATGTGTATTTGACAAAATCACAAAATCAGAGTTAATTAGAAAGATTTTTCAATTATAAAAATAGATTACAAAGTGAATATATGTCCGCTAAGTCTTATAACTTTCCAATGTGGTCTGCTTAAGGTTCGATATTGAGTGCTTATGATTTTTTTATGAATCTTACTTGTGACCTCTTGGACAACTACTCTAACATGTTTTTGTCAATGAATTGAGGAAATCTATTATATGTAGAACATCAAGTATACTTCACTCTTACAACATCTAAACCAATTTAAAGAGAACTTTGTGTTAAAAAGAGTCAAAACATTTTTATCAGTTGGGTAAATGAATGACAGACAAAGAAAATAAAAAGTGTATCTAATGACCCATTTGAACTTGAGTCTACTTGTATAAGTCATGCATGAGATAGGAATAACTTTTCGGATGGAATTAATGTTCATACTAAAAAGATCCCCTAATTATCTCGCTCCACCTCTAAAAGCTAGATGTTGTTTATTTTGGTGATAACCTTTATTAACATCACACTTCACTTATGTTGAGGTAGTCTATGAACTTTAATTCATGCATGTGTTTTTGTTTCATATTTATTATACTTGATAACTCACATATGACATGTTTGCCTTTTTTATTTGATTTTGTTCTATATATTGAATGGATTGAAAATACTTTATTTTTTAGAATACTTTGTTTGGTTTTCTAAAAATATATTTAGGTTGTCACATCTATTTAATCTTTTAATTATCCATTATGTTCCCACACATATTAAAAAAAATCATTATACCTTGGATATATATATTCTTTACATTTTCTTATTATCCTTGGATTTTGCCTAGTCTTGCACTTATGTTTTACACAATCTTTTAATATTAACCCTATTTTCTCTAGAATGATTATCTTATAATTTCATTGTTATTTTCTTGGTAATTTGATATCGTTGAAACCTTTTTTGGATTATGTGGTTCATGTATATCTTTTGATCATATTTCATGATCTTTTTTTGTGTACATATCTTTCATCAAAAAATTCAATTTTTTTTGGGTACATGTATTTCCCCGTTAAATGATATTATGTTTTTAAGCACTGAAGCGAGAATTATAATTAGAACTGTGTGAATTATTTTGAGTTCATATGAAAGTCACAAAATAAAAACAAAAATAAATGTACAAAAATTAAAAATTTAGTGTTGAATTTTGCAAACTACTTTAATTGTGCTAATATAAACTTTTGTGGAAAGTCAATTTATGATTGAAAAAAAAATTATAGGGAAAGTGTATTTTAGTGGCGAAATTAATTGACAAGCAAACTAGTTCGTATGAGTTTTTTTAAATTGTGGCAAAAACATTTGCCACAAAATGTAATTTTTGGTGGCAATATATATTTTTCTATAAAAAATAGTGTTTTAGTGGGAAACTAAGACCTTTTTAGTAGAAATTTTTTCTCCTTTTAGTGACAAAATAAGTTGCCACTAGAAGAAATTTTTTTTGGGACAAATGATATTTTTGCACCAAAGGTTCATATACGGCAAAAAAATATAAGTATTGGCACCAAAAGAATCTACAACCATGTGTTAGTGATGAACTGGTGGCGAAAAATAAACTTCCACCCAAATTTTTGGTTGCAAAATTTTAATTATTAGTCATAATAATATAGAATATAAATGTCATTTTTATTATAGTGACACCATTAAATATTCCTCGTTACTTAAAACTACGTTGGCTTTGACCTTGGAATCTACTGAGTATGTATGCATAATACCAAGCTACATTCGTGATCCCAAGCCTTATAATACTTCTCTAGACGTATTATCCATTAATTATTCCTCCATATCTAGTCTAAACCCCTTTTCTTAGATGAAGTTATCATCTTTATCATTTTATATCATCCCAAGGGCCTACGATACCTCTGAGAATTTAACCATTTCAATCATCGATACATAGATCTATGTTGATGACTTCTGGTCCACTCTAACCACAAAGCTCAGAGACTGATGATGGTGAAGGATGTCTAATGAATAACACTCTTTACATTACCTATACAAACTAACCTAAAGGTTCAACAACACTTTGGAGTTAGTGATCGCCCAACTGATATTTATATAGTTGTCAGTTCTTTCGGGTCAACTTTCATTATGAACCCTACTAGAGTCTGCCTAATATCTCCCTTATAGCTTTCCCCCTCTCGGGAAAAGTCCTCACACTTGCATACACATCATGTTGGAAATCCCCATGCGGCTCACTACAACAACCGAGATACGTAGGATTTGATCTTGTGGTTACACGAGTATGTAGGTGGTATACCGAGTCCTTCTCATGAGCACAAGTTTTCAATATGTCTCTTAATTTATTATCTCCCCTGATATGCTTTCATCTCTTATTTCTCTCTCACTCCTTTATAGAGATATAAAATTACCACTTACTATGACTTCTGACTCAGATCTACATAACACAAATGCTCAAACACGTATAGTCCATTTCATGGTCATCAATTATACAATAACCCATATACTTACATAATAACTGCCACCCATTTCCTAAATACATATTCACGTACAAGAACTACTGTGTACCCATATTAAATTATTGCCATTCCTACACCTCTCACTAGTACATATTCTTATAGCAAAACATGTATTTACATTTTAAGGGATTATCAAACTAAGGTCTCTTAACCTGTTCTAAAATAAACTAAAAGTAACAAAAAAAATATAAAATTCAATAATAAATGTGTGTGTATATATACACAATGAAGCAGAAATAAAAAATGCGGTGTTTAATACTTTCCCTACTAGTAACTTGGTTCTCAAACCCACCAATAGAATCTCTAGATCATTCCTCAAACTAGCTTAGGACAAGCCCAAATTTTTTTGTTTTTATATAAAACAAACTAGTGACTCTAAAAATCAACAACTCCTCACACAAAAAGTATGTATTAGGCATAAATAGGGGCATGCAACCAAACCGGATATGGTGTTGAACAACTTCTATAGGAAATCTTCACACAAACCTAGCCTTAAGGGAAATGGAGGAACGAGAGATAAGATTTCTTGCATCCCCATAGGGATCACACTAAACACGTCATCACACCTCCCTGATGGATACGAAAGATAGCACTGCATCACATCCCGCTTTCCATCCTGTATAGGGCCCTATAACACCACAGTTGCAACTCTACTGGGTATACATCAAGCGATTGAACCATCCTTATGATTCCTTCCTATATAATTAATATATCACTATTTCATAATTAATTTATCTACATTTGAGAATTATGTAGAGTTCTTTGTTTTAGAGCCCCCTACAATATAGATACACGTTTAGGTCCTTGTGTAAACATTGTACATTCACCTAAATATATATGGGTACACGAAGGACCTCACGATAAGAAAAACACGAAAGTGTGTAAAAATAAATATTACATGTTTGCATCACGCACTCCATAGTCCTGATTTCCATATTGTCTAAAATCTAAACCTACGAGGACAAAAGTAGTCAACCGAAAGGCTAGTCGACAATGACTATCCTAACTCTTTTCGCCCACTCATATCGTATATCAGCAAGCTCCTATCTTGATTCCAAAGTCTTGGTTAAAGAGAACTTTCTGAACTCTTCTAGTATTGGGATGTATTAGATAAGAATTAGAGGGTAAAGTAGTTCCACGTGTACCATATAAGTTATTTTATGTAGTATTTTGGTATACCATGATCAATGTGAACGAAAAGAGATCCACCGATCACTGAGAGGCATTACAATTTTTCATTTAGAGCAAAATATTGATGATCACCCTAAAACACAGAAAAGAACAAATACTTGCAGGAGACTAGTTTTGATATAAAATTCCAATTTTTTTAGCAAACGGAATGTTGGTCCAAAACCCCTCAAATTTAAAGGTTGACTATCTTCCTTTTTTATGGAAGATGAAACAATATGAATCTCCAAGTTATCGCAAGAGCATAATTACCTTACTGTGGATTTGTCCACCAATTTTTTTATTTTTCAGAAACTAACGGACCACACTATGTTACTTCATCACTACTTCCATGCAAGTCAACATTTACAGTAGTTCACTCAAATCTAACGGGATTCCTGTCAGTTCTTCGCCTTAGAAGACACTACAAAATAGAAAATACAAAAAATAAATACCGTCTATATAAAATTAAAAATAGGTAATATAATTTCATCAAAGAAATTATATATGCTTGAGTTTTTCTCCGCCTATGTATCATCCTTCAGTCAAAACCTTCATAAAAAATCCTAAACAATGGGGCTTAGCCTTTTTTCACAATCATAATTACCTATAGAAATTCACACCAAGCCTTAACTAAAGAGAATAACATGCAATCGAAAGTTCAGGCACCTGACCGAGCACATGTATTCACACATGAGGCTAAGGCTACGCACACCACTGGGGAGAATATACTCTCTCACTTATCCCCAACATTGGTATCCCTCCTACATCATTAGTTGAAACGGTGTTGAAAAATCCTCAGGATTTACCGACATCAATGATAGCACTCACTCCCTCTACTAATGACAACAATTACCACTTCCATGTATGTTTTTCCCATCATGGTTACATAGAACACATGTGTAGATTTACTTTTGTCTTCTCTAAGAATCCATCGGTAAAATTCAAACCGTTGACGAGTTGACCAACATTCAGAAGAGGTCCATTTATACTAAAACTGGACTGTTGAATAAATTAAAGATCCTTATCATTAATACGTATAAAGGACTAGGCTTCTCCTCTGTATATTAATCAAAATATTTCCTCAATATATAAATTTAAAATGTAGACCTAGGGGTACTAGAAAGGATGTTGTCCTCCACTCTATCCAGAGTGTCCATTACTTCGTACATGAGTTTAAGCATAGGGTAACTATCAAAACATGATATGATGTTGTAAACACCACATTCTAGAAGTCCCTAAGTCTCTCCTTAGGTTCCTAAGGCTTAACCCTTCCACCACAAACCTTGGTCGCACTCTGAGTGCCCATCGGGTGCTCCCAGGACCCGAATTGACCTCATCTGACTCACGTCAACTCCACCATCAGAGCGAAAGATCTTTGAATATTCGAAAGGAACTGAAACGCCTTTCCAATGGTCCACCCCATTCATGAAACATCATAACTGTTCGTACGAACGATCAGTTTTCCCTTAAAAATTGATTCGGAGGCCACCGGGTGCTCCCGAACTCCGTTTGACAAAAGTCAGCTCTTTAGCTCGAATGAGACTGAATGAATCTTCGAAGGGAACTAAATACCCTTTCTAATTATCTTCCCCATGAGCGATTATGACCTACAATACGGGCAAATGATACATTTTACTCCAAGAAGTTATCAGGAGCTTCTAAACCTAGGTTGACCGAGATAAACTTCCCGAACTGAGCAAAACTCTTTAGAATGTCGAGGTACTTCTCATAAACTTTCCAATGGTCTGCTCCGTGCACGATTCTAACTTACCATGCGGATGAACGATCCACTTGCATTTAATGATCTCCCATCCAAAGGACTGACATGCGCTTCCGAGCCACATTTGACCCATAATCAACTCTCGAACCCGAGATCAGTCCAAAGTACTCTCATAGGCCTCTAAAATATATTTCTAAAGGTATGCCCCGTGCATGATTCGGATCAACAATTTGTACTCTAAGGCTATTTTCTAAGAAAATTCCGCATGAGACTGCCAATTGGTAGGCCCTCGACCCTGCCTAGTGGCACAGTGTCAGGGGAGCCTACCGATAGGCACCCTCTGGGGTACGCTGATCGACACCCCTTTGAACCTATAACTAAGTGCCATGACCTAATTACTGGAGGATAAAAAACACACCAGCATCAGTGATCTTAGTAACATTCTCTCGAAGTCAACGAATCTCCATATGAGAAATATCTTTCAAGCCTAAACATCCATCCTTTTCACACCCAATTTGGAAAATATTATCCTCTCTCATCAAAATTCAAAGGAGTTCATCCAAGATCCAAGTCTAGGCTCCAAGGAAGGTCCAACTCTTTCTCCCTCTCTTTTAATTTCTTTTTTTGTATAAGTTACCTTAGATTCATAATCTAGTTTCGTTCTAGTTAACTTCTGCACTTTTATTGGTATATCATACATACTTTATTTTTCATTAAAAAAAACCAAAAATAAATAAAAGAGGGTTACACCCATAAATTCCGAACGGAATTATCCAGCAAACTTTTTCCAAAACTAGAAACACATTTTTTACACGCATCCACATAATAAAATTATGTTAAATCTATGGGATAAACCCCACCTCTATGTATACATTCGAACTACGTGGACTTTTATGCCTCTATAGGCTACGTAGGCGTCTCACACTAAAATCCGAGACTCGAATCCAATTTTTCTAATTTTCTAATTCCACATATTTTTTTCATATTCCTCAAATTTACTCATTATCACCATACATATATATAACATATTTGTTCGCGTCTCATCCCAAACATATTATCATTTCCCAATAACGATCAATATCATGATGAACACTCATATTCTATCTTCTGCATTTATTACTATTTTGGGAATATTCATATGGATGACGTCACCCTATATTTTCCATGGTATGGGTCGAACGATTCCAATCTCCATTATATAAACTCATGCATACACTTCACGAGGATAAAAAGGAAAATCTAAACATTTGCCCATGAGAAACCGAAAGGGAAGGATGGGTGCCTAACACCTTCCCATTCTGTAACTTAGCCCACCGGACCTTCGATCTATTAGTTTTGAATGCATCAGTTTTGTCCTTGATGCCGATCTTTTGAGGTGGCGACATATTCTTTTGCCTATTTTGAGAAAAATAGGCTAGCAAATCTATCTCTTTACATTCACCCCGCACCGACGTTGATCGAAGCCCCCTTTTTGAAGAGAAGGGTGCGAAACCATGACACAATTTTCTTCCCCAGTGGATCCTCTTTATCCTTTCCCCCGAAATGAGCGCCGCGCTGATCGGGATGGCCACATTGGCGACTCGGTTAGGGACAATGTTTAAAAGGGCTAGACTCTATTTACATGGGTGTTCTAATTTCTTGTATATTCCCCTATTTGCATGTTCCCCTTTATTATTCATGTGTACCTCTTGCTTATGCTTCTATTCACACATTTGTAGAAGATTCTCCATGTACACTTCACACCACGTGTACCTAGGATCACGTATATCCATATGTTGCACACATCACTTATCCATGCTTAGTATACTTTTGGTACTTGCACTTTGCTCCCTGTTTGGCATGATCAAGAAAGACACTATCATCATAAGATACTAATAAGAGAATCATGCATGATTCATACGAGATCACCAAAGATCATTATTATTTACCAAATGTTTTCTAGTAACTAGAGGGTCACTTCATGATGGGTGCTGGTCCGACAAGGCGCAGTTAGCCTAAGCGATATGACTCTCACCTCCCTTTGACGTATATCGAGCGGTTTCCCTGCATCGTACTTCTTGACCGAAGTCATGACGGGAGGTTTATCGTAGGTAACTCGTTCACGTACATCAAGTATATTGAATTCTCTCTCACACGTATCGTCCCCATGAGGTATATAGTGAAGAAATTCCTGTACACTCAGGTTTATCAAATATCTTGTCCACACATACCGATTGCCTTC
This sequence comes from Sambucus nigra, assembly GCA_949130495.1. Lineage (NCBI taxonomy): Eukaryota > Viridiplantae > Streptophyta > Magnoliopsida > Dipsacales > Adoxaceae > Sambucus > Sambucus nigra. The sequence goes on along the minus strand of OX422207.1, from coordinate 340,254,445 downwards.
AAAACCAAGATGTATATCATGGAGTTAACGCCAAAGGAGGGAACCCTTCTCAATTTACCCAATAAAAATTCATACCCGCATATAGGTGTCAAGCCTAGGACACGCATGTTAGATTATCAGTTTAGGCTTAAAACTCTGTCCAAATTCTGAGTCGGCTTGCCGCCCAAATTTTTGCTCATTTTTTAAAATGGGACCTTGCCCGTGAGCCTGGTTACAAGCTTTAGATATATTACAAACCCAACTTTTCTAGGCTCGGCTCCCGTGCGACATTTCAATTTGCATTTAGGAGAATTTAATATAAGTGGGAACCTAATAAACATAATCATCATGCTGAGACCTGTCTTTCGTCTCTTCCCCCTTTCTTTTTCCCAAAAAGCATCCAAAAATGCTTTTCCTTATATTAAAAACACAAAAAACATTATCGTTATCATCTTTTCCCAAAAGGTCAAAAATGTTTTCCTCCTTTTCTAAAAATAAAAGTCCCCCTTTCTATTTTCCAAAAATAAATTCCATTTTCTTGTCAGGTCGATCACATACCCCTAGCCTGGATCCCTATTGTCTTTGGTCTTCTGTTCAACTACCCGAAGTTCTATCAGTCCCTTTGCTTCCTTTGAGTATGAGACTCACTCTCCTTCCATGGAGAATACGAATTAAGTGACGAATGTACAATCAAATTTGTTGATGGTTTTAGCTCAGCTCACTACCAAAATTGGTAACCTTCAAATCGAGGTTCATGAGATGAAAAGAAACCGGGTCATGTGCCCGAAGATCCTAAGGTCATTTTCCCTCGTGCCATGGGTCCGATTGCACCTGAGCCTATCTAGGTTCTTAAAAAATACCATCATGCTCCATGCGCTCCTCTTGCTAATAGGCCTCCACCAACCAAGCTTCCCATGCAAAACCTTGCATAAAATGGGGCTAGTTTACCTGTAACTATTGATCGAAAAGAGGAAGAACTTAAGAAGGTCAAGGAAGACCTCAGAGATGCTAACCAATAAATTCAACTAGGTCATAATCTCAGGGAACTATATGGACTACACCCACATGTATCCCTCCCAAAGTTAGGTTACTAGAAAAATTCAAGATGCCCAATATCGAAAAATTTGGAGCCAGTGGACCCCCAATGGTTCATCTCTGTAACTATCACCGAGCCATAACATATCCAAGAGGCATACGAAGAAATAATGGCTAAGATGTTCCAGCAGACTTTGAAGGATAACGCCCTCCATTGGTTCCTATCCCTTAAAGAATACAAAATCTGTAGTTGGGAAGACGTTTCTCGTGAGTTTATGTCTCAATACAAGTACAACGAGGAAATAGAGGTTATTCGCCATGACTTTGAGCTACTTAAGAGGAATCCTGGGAAATCAGTCAGTAACTTCATAGCAAGGTGGAGAGAAAAATCAACCACCGTGACTAATCGTCCCTCCAAAGAATACCAAAGTCAACATTATGAAGAGAAATTTCTACCTCGTGTCCGAGAAATAATGGTAGGACAGTATTATCCTCACTTTCAAGCCTTCCAAGAAGCAGGAGTAGAAATAAAAGAAGGTTTTATCAAGCTAGAAGTCGAACCGACGAAATCCTCTTGACAGTTTTCTCCTAGAAAATTCGAAAGGCAAGCTAGTACCTCAGTCTTTACCATCAATAATATTTCTCAGCCTGCCACTTCATGGGCACCAAAAGTCACCCAAACCCAATTCGAAAAGAATATACTCAGATTTACGCTCCTTTCTCCAAAGTCTACCAAGCTCTCTTGAACCGAAACCTGATTAAACCCTTGTACCCTCGTCCATTACCAAACTCGCTTCAAAAGAATTTCAAACCCGATGCCCATTATAAGTATCACCAAACTGCTGGCTATACCACCCACCAATGTTTCCATCTACAAAACACAATCAAAAGACTGATTGACCGGGGTATCATCACCCCACCAGCTAATCCTAAACAAAACACTACCCATAATCCACTCTAAAGTCACATAAATGCCATTTTCCTAGAAGAAGTCTCAGAACTCGACCCACTACCCAAATCATACCAAGTAAATCATCAGTCATACCCATATACTCTCCTCAAACTCTACAAACGTGCCCATATTTCCTATTACACCCTACCAAACTTGCCGATGAAACCTTATCACTTCTTACTATATCCTCCATCGCTGTCCGAACCCATTCTGGTGGTAAAGGCATGGAATTATCAGAGCTGCTGAACCAACTTCTAGAGTTCGTCCTAAAATTTCCCTCCTAGATGACCATTGACTATCAGAGATTTAGTGGGATATTCTTAGAAGCTCAAAAATGGGCCCAAGAGTCATATAACTAGGTAGTTCCAACCTATGAAGTCGGTCTAGATGACCCCGTATAGATCATGGCAGATTTGTTTCAATAGACTGGTGATATTTTTAGCATACCCGAGCTTCTCGACCCTTTGAAATTATAAGGGTGCCTTGTTCCCTCAGTTTTTCGTATCCCTGCAGAATGGGAGGCATTATACGAAGAGGCCATAGAAGTTTTAGAGTGCATTTACTTTGCATGGAACGAAAATATCGTTGCCATCGGATGGGAAGAATATTACAAAGACTTAGATGAAGAGCTAGATTCAAGACAAACTAGTCTGATTGCCAACCTATGCAGAATGATATCATTCGTGGAGATGCTAGGAGAGGTTAACGAGGTAGTTGAGTAACCTGATATCGATGAAGAAATATGATTTATTTTTTACCCTCTTCCATGAACAACAAGACAAGGTCAGGGAGACATTACCAGAATCTGAGTTTACAACCATCAGCAAGCGATAAAGGGAAAGGTGCTTATAATATCCCTATGTAAAAAATGACCCTTAAAGAAAGTAAGGTCCTTGATCAGCTGAAGAAAACTCAATCCAACATAACTCTATCGGGACTTTTCATGTCTTCCCAACTGCACCAAAATTCCCTAATCAAGCTACTCATAGGACCCATAGTTCCTCCTTCAACCACACCAGAAGAACTAGTGAACCTTGTTGGATCCTTGACCTCTACTCGAATGCTCTTCTTTTCTAAAAAGGAAATCCCTAAGAATGATCCCAACCACAATCATTCTCTCAATATCTCTATCGAAGTCATGGGGAATATTGTTGCCCTCTCACTCGTCGATAACAGATCAACTCTGAATGTTTGCCTGTTAAGAACCCTCAATTATTTGGGACTGAAAGTGAGTGACCTTGCTCCAACCTCTGCTACAGTACGTGCCCACCAAAACACCTATCGATAAGTAATGGGATCTATAAAGATTACAATAAGGGGATAGCCCAATAAATCATGTTGTTTAATTCCAAATCATCGATATCCCATCCTTTTTAATCTACTACTCTAACAACCGTGGCTCTAGAGCATCAAAGGGGTGTCTTCTTACCTTCTCCAAAAATTGAAGTTCTTTGCTAATGGATAAGTTATCACCATATTGGGGGATAGTTACAACACCGAGAAAGCAGGCAGTAATAATTCGATACACGAGATACAACACGGGGTGAATGACAAGCTACTATAGGGATTTCAGGTGGATCCACTCCTAGTCCCAGTAGGGGGCAATTTAAAAGATATGATTTTTCCAAAATAGAATTGTCATGGAAATGTCAATGTAATCCAAATGTTTAAGAATATTCACTTCATTCCCAGACTGGGATAGGGCAAAGGCAACAGGGTATAATTGAACCTATTGTGTTGAAGGAGGCCTTTACTCCTTATGGTTTGGGCTATAAACTATCAAAAGAATAGCTCAGATTAATTCGTCAGCCTCAACTGAAGATATAGTTAAAATTTTATAGAACTATCTCATGAGATTAGCTAAACGGAAGATTCATCAAAGAGAGTGAAGATTTACCCTTTTGCAGCTTCCTTGAACCTTGGTATGACCCTGCATAAAAGAAGATGAAACCAGGAATGGATATATTTTTCCAAGATAGCCCAACACTGTGTGCAACCACTCACTAAGGAGACCATAGATGATATCGGGGATTCTGAGGATAGCGATTACGAAGACTTTTTCAACTTCCAGATACTAGGGATGTCACTCTGCACAATCCACTCAGGGACTACATCATCTGATCCATCCTACCTCATCAAAGATGATAATACACCTCTTCTCAACTTTCATGCCGTGTCTGCACCAGCTGCAGATATTCATCTTAACCCTAATGTTTACCCCCTTTCACCTTTAGTTGTTTCCTCTCACTCTGACGTAATCGTGACCTCTTTTGATGAGGTTATCAATGTTGTTTTTCCTATCAATGAAATCAATAAAGATTTTGAGTATCTGGATGGGCCTTACATTAATTGTCTTGATTATAATCAAACTCTCGATGATGTTGACTTTTCAAATTAATAATTCTTAACTGATCTGAATAAGGTTAATAATAAGCAACATAATCGCATTCAAGTTTAAGATGAAACTGTTATTATTAATCTCGATTCTAGTAGCCGAGATTAAGATATGGGCTAACCTTAATGAGAATGAGCACACTCAACTCGAAGAGTTACTGAAGGAATTCGTGGATATCTTTGCATGGTCCTACGATGATATGCCCGATATTGATCCCGAAATAGCACATCATGAGATTCCATCTCTCTTAGAATGTAAACCAGTCAAACATAAGCTACAAAAGCTCCGCACTGAATGATCACTCAACATAAAAGAAGAAGTAGTCAAGCAACTAAACGTGGGTTTGATTCATGTAATTGAATATTCCATATGGCTAGCCAATATTGTACCTGTGCCAAAATCAAGAGGAAAGGTCCATATGTGTGTCTACTATCGAGACTTAAAAAAGGCCTCTTTGAAGGATGATTACCCGCTACCCAACATCGATATGATCATGGACAACATAACCTGTCATGCTCTCAAATCATTCACTAATGTATTTTTCGAATATAACTAGATCAAGATGCACCTTGATCATCAAGAGAAAATCAAATATATCACCACTTGGGGAACCTTTTACTATATTGTCATGCCATTTGGTCTAAAAAATATAGGGGCCACCTACCAAAGGGCTGCCACAACCATTCTTCATGATATGATACACAAGGAAGTCGATGTCTATGTAGATGACATGATCAACAAGTCCAAGACTAGATAAGGTCATGTTACCGCTCTCCAAAAATTCTTTGAACGAATGTGAAAGTATTAAATGCGGCTTAACCCAACAAAATGTGACTTTGACATTAACAAAGGGAAACTCTTAGGATTCTTTATCTGTGAGAAGAGGATAGAAGCAGATCTTGCCAAGGTGAAAGCCATGGAGAAATAAGTTTGAGGATTCCTTGGGAAATTATAGTATGTCAGTCGATTCATGAGCCAACTAACTTCCATCTATGAACCCCTCTTCAAAATCCTCCGCAAAGATTCATCTGAGGTCTGGAATGATGTTTTCCAAGAAGCCTTTGACTGAATTAAGCAATACCTAACTCGACCTCTAGTGTTCATGCCACTACAACCCGATCTTCCCTTACTCCTATACCTAACCATGACCGATACTGTAGGTGAAGCTATGCTAGCCCAATAACTTGAAGAAACCTGTAAGGAGAATGCCATCTACTATGCCAGTAGGAAATTGGTCGGTTACGAGGTTAACTATACCACCTTGGAAAAAGCATTTGTCTCCCTTTTTTGGGTTACCCAAAAGTTATGGCACTATATGCTCTCATTCTCCATCAGACTCGTATCTCGAATGGATCCCATCAAGTAACTACTCGAGATGCCCACCTTATCTAGCTGAATGGATTATTGGTCAATGCTTCTAGCCGAGTTTGATATCACCTATGTCCCAGAGAAGGCCATGAAAGGAAGATCCATTTTTGACTACCTTGCTGACTACCCTATGGAAGAGGCCGATGTTTGGATTTTAGAATTCCCAAATGAGAATATACTTTGTGCCTACCATGAAGATCTTCTATGGAAAATGTTCTTTGACGGCTCTGCCAACAAAAAGGGGTATCGCATTAAGATTCTCCTAATTTCCCGTAATGACTCCCACACTCCTATTTCCAACAAATTGAATTTCCACTACATTAACAACATAACTGAATACAAGGCGTGCACAGTAGGCCTCAAAATCTCCCTCAAGAAAATACTTCAATGCCTCGATGTCTACAGGGATCCATCCCTCATTATCGGTTAAGTAATCAGGAAATGGGAGGTCAAGGGTGAGAAACTCTTACCCTTCCATGCCCACCTTGAGGAACTTGCTTCCATATTTCAAGAGATCACCTTTCACTACCTTCCCTGAGAAAAGAACAACCTGGTTGACTCACTTGCCACTTTAACCTCCATGATTAACATGCCCGAAGGAATAACCATGGCTCCCTTTCTTATACAAAAATAAGATAAACTAACCCACCACTACCACATCGAGCCCTGCACAGAGGAAGAATCCAAAACAATTTACTAGTGGTACTATAATATTTGACGCCTCCTTAAACACGACGAGTATCCCCAAGGAGCAAACAAGAGAGACTGATCAAATCTTCGTAGACTAGTCATCAAGTATATTTTCTGTGATAAAGTACTGTTCAATCAAAACTTCAATGGAACCCATTTGCACTGTATTACAGGGGCTGACATTGAACAGATGATGTAGAAAATCAACAGTGAGGAAGGCGAACCCTACATGAATGGCCATATGCTCGCCAAGAAGATCAGCTGACATGGATACTATTGGACTACCATGGTACAAGATTGCATAGCCTACGTGCAAAGATGTCTCAAATGCCAATAATTCTCTAACTTACAGCATTTTCCTCCGCGAGAACTATACAACATGACTTCTCCCTGGCCGTTTTCTACATGGGAATCGACATCATATGGAAAGTTAGACATAAGGCATTAAATGGGCATGATTTCATCCTAGTCTCTATTGTCTACTTCACCAAATGGGTCGAAGTGGAGTCATACGCAATTCTGAATGCCAAGAAAGTGGCCCAATTCATCAAGAAAAACATTATCTGCCAATATGGGGTCCCACATGAGCTGGTATCAGAAAATGGGGTACATTTTGAGGCAGAGGTTACGAAAGTGGTCGAAGAGTATGGAATTCAGAGACATAGATCCCCTCTATACCGACCTCAAATCGACGGAGCAGTTGAAGCAACCAATAAGAATCTCAAAGCCATCATCAGCAAGATGACTGGGAGTTAACGTAATTGGGATAATAGGATTCCTTATGCCCTCTGGTGCTACCGCACACCAGTACGAACCTCTGCTGGGGATACCCATTACTCTTTAGTCTAGGATATGGAAGCAGTCCTACCCGTGGAGCTGGAAATACCCTCATTGCTTATCATGCTTGAATGCAAGGTGAGCGAAGAAGACTGGTACCAAAGTCATCTTGATGAGTTGGCCCTCTTAGATGAAAGGAGATTGAAAGCTCTCTATCACATAAAAGGATGCCATCGTCGTATAGCATGATCATTCAATAAGATACTCAAGGACCACAGTATCCTAGAGGGGAACATAGACCTCAAAGAAATAGTAGAGCCCATCTAGGACCCACAGGGAAATTTAATCCCAATTAAAGTGACCCCTACATCATGAAGAAGATGGTGTCCAGCGGCGCCCCTATGCCCACTGACCTCGATGGGGAGAAATGGCTCACCCAGTCAACCTGGACCGTCTCAAGAAATTCTACCCCTAGTTTGAAGTCTCGGTGAGCTACGACCATTCTCATATCCCTTATGTTTAAAAAAATAACTCTTCATTTCCCCTACCCAGAACTAATCTAGCCTGATCCTCTAACACCATTTTCAAAAATGAATTTTAAAAATTGTCAAAACCTTCATAGGTACGTAGGCAGCTCATTTGCTTCACATGAGACCGACTCCCATTCTTTTCACAAAATACTATTCTTTTCTTAGCCTCGAGAATGACAATTCATTTTAACATATAAATGGACAAAAGAATTATGTATGCCTTAGAGATATATATTGATAATTCAAAATGTAAAAAGTCATCAAAAGGCACAACTAGATCATCAAAAACATATTTATTTCATTATCCAAAATTTTCGTACGATTACATCGGCATAAAGAGTTAAACGACGTCCCTCACCCAAAAACTCAGAAAATAACAAGCCCTACTACCCGTGAAAATTACACTAATATCCCAGAAAACACAAAGCAACACCTTCTACAAAAGGTTCACAAAACTCTACCCACAGTTGTCGGAAGAACCCGCACCACCATCACTTGCATCCTCGACTCCCCAAGACTCCCCTGCATGAATAGAGTACTACAGACGCCCCATGGAGCAATAAGCCTGAAACAACTTGGGGTAGACCACAATGCCCCCACCATGGTATCAGTTATGGAAAACTACCTCTGACCAATCTCCACAACCAGCATCCTGGACACTAGCTTCTTCCACAATCACTTCATGTAGTCACAAGAGATATGCCAGACTCTTCCAGTAGACTCATAAGGACAGGTCGACGGATGACGATTTTCCCATAGGGAACCAAGACGCATGCACATACGCTCTGTCAGATCTTCCACATGAAAGAAGTTTTGTGTCTGCGGTGGCACAATTTGTTCCTAACCATATTAGCACAACAACCACTAGGGAAAGTAGAAAGAGGACTTCCTAAGGCCAACCAGTCTGACGTGCTGGTATGCTCCGAGCTATAGAATGGGAAGCAACTCTCCCCACCAAGACAAGGACCAGTGTAATCCTTATGCCCATGCTCTACAAACCAGTTCCCCCAACTCTCAATGTATGGGCCTACACTAAGGAAATAGTGCGAGAAGAAGTTTGGAACCGCCGACAAGGGATACTCAGGTGGGACCTGCATAAAAACCTCTCTGACAGTCACATAAAAAACATCACAGGGCTCCCTTTCAGAAAGTCAGAACGATCCTCCTGCCAGGCATTCAGGCCATTTAATATCTCTGACAGTATCATTACCACATGATTATGATGGTACGACATCCAACAAATAATATCAGCTAGTTGGAGATCCACCAGCGTCTCTCCAGTCACAAACAGAACTTTAGAGACAAGGCCTAGGATGACGGCCCCGACATATCCAACATCACCCACGTCCTACAAGTGCACGGACAACAACACCCCCGAAAGGGAGATCATTCCTCCCTCAATAAGAGGTCTGGCCACCAAAGGCGAAATATGAAGAAGCCGGACCAAAAAATCCCTGGGAGAATGAGAAAACTCAGGCAGAGCCGTAGCAATGCTGGAATTTATCCCCAGCATGGAAGAAAATTCCCTGTAGGTAAGACAAATCTCATCCAACCCGAAGTGAAAGACATTATCCTCGAGATACTAAAACTCAACAGCCACCATCAACATGTTCCACTCAATGGGTCGGTTGTACCACAAAAAGACTCGCCACATGCGAAAGGCGTCATAATCAACATTATAAGAACATATTGCTTCAAAGGCTTCGAGGTAGTTGGCAAACTCAATGCTACTAGGGAGAGACATCTTGCAAGACGAAGAGATAGTAAGCAAGTAAGAATGTGAAAAAGAAAAGAATTAAAACTGCGAGGAGGAAAGCACCATCCACACCCCCTTTTTTTACATGGAAATACATAATCCAAGACAAAGAACCCTACATAGATCAGAGTAAAACTTTCCCCACCAAGTCCTCAGTAATTGAAGAAAGTGCAATCAAAGCATTGGATTAATTGGACAGAACTAACATGCTAATAGGCAGGATAGGGGTCAGGCTGATCGACAACACCCCATTTGGGCAAATTTCCCTTTTTCCTCTTTTGTGAAAATAAAAAAACCAAAGAAATTAATTTTCTTAGGGAATTCCGAATTTCATTTAAACTTATGCTTTACTAATCTCATTTCAAATAAAATCCTTCTCAAATCAATTTTCAAAATTCTTTTTACGGTCTGAGCAGCAAAGTAAAAAGAGCATGTGCATTAGTCACTAAACAAGAAAATTAACAAAAAACTTCATTCCTCATTTGCATATATTTTGTTGTGTTACATTAACATTTTGTAGAAAAAAATTGAAGAAATAATGGGACTCAACTTGAACCCAATCTCTTTCTCTCTCTATTTCTCTCATCTCTCTCTAGGATACCCCATCCTTGTGGAACACCCTCTTCCCCCCATAGCGAGATGACGTGCCCCCATTACCCGAGCTCGATCCTTTCCCAGACGAGGCAGACGGAATCAAGTAGAAATGAACTAAAACTGCCTCACAAATGTGAGCAGTCGATGAGGATATCCAGTCCCTGATGTCCTTTAGCCAGGTGGTCGAAACACTAATATACTGCAAGGAAGAATAGAAAAGATAAAATCAGTCAGGCATGAGGAGAGATAAATAAATCAAGCAAATCAAAGGAAAAGAAATATCGCGGGCCGAAGAACCTCCTCCGTCAGACCCAACTCCTCTGGGTCCATCGCATGAGTGCGATGCTGCAGACGCATGGAACCCCCATCATCACGTTGAAGGTTGTAACTAGGGGAACGTAGTTTCACGAAAGAAGGCCCTGAAGTCTTTATCGTCGCCACTGACGTAGACTGCACCACCCGCGCTATTAGAAGACCCCACCTGCTGACTCGAGCCCTCTCTAGGGAAAGGCATCACATTATAAATGCTAAGGGCATCATCCAACCCTTGACAAAGTCCATATAGTCATACAACACCTCGATATTAATGTATAAGGAGTACCGTTCTCCCATCATCGCCGCCACCCGCACATCATCAGACATCTCCCGCACGCGTCTTGACCAAGCATAAATTCTTCTGAATTTAGCCCCTTAAGTTAGTGATTTTGATATCCCGAATAAGGTAATTGAATCATTTTTATTCCATATCATGGCCATTGATTGTTTCTAACAATTTCCCCGAGTTTCGTGTATTTCTGATGGATTTTACAGGAATTTAGTGCAAGAAAAGAGAGAAAGAAACCGGAAGAAAGGAAATGATGAAAGTAAGAAAAGTTAAAGGGAAAAAGAATAAATTTCTATCCAGAGTTCGAATTCGACACCTAAAGGGAAGTTGAAGTTCTTGATTTCACAAGAATATAACGACACTCAAATCGGAGCTCGAGATCAAAAGTTATGGCCAGTCAAAGAAGAAAAGGAAAAAGTCAACCTGAAAGGAATCGGACCGATCCGGTGTATATCCTGACCGATCCGAAATGACTCAATTCTAGTAGACCCCGGATGGATGACAACCCGATAACAGTAGAACCGATCCGGTGTGGACTGGACCGATTCGATAGAATAAAAAAAGAACCGATCCGGTGGCTGAAAAAATGGACTGATCCGAGGGCTATCCGGACTGGTCCGATCATGCGAAATCCTGGCATTTATTATGAAGATTTTGATGTGCATAGCTGGTGAAATCTTACGTAACAAGTCATTATGGCTGTCAAATTCGTACTACATGGTGCTATAAAAGCCCATGCCCTACGTCATTCATGGGGGTCGATTTTAGAGAGAGCAATTCAGAAGTTAGGAAATTTTCATTTTCTTGGATAGGGGTTTTCATAAACCCTAGGTTGTAAGGTTTAGAGAGAGACAAAATTTTTGGATTCAAATTCTTTTCCTATTGCTGAATACAAGTATAACAATTCCATTCTATTACTTGGTATCTATGTTAGTTAAATTTCAATTGTATTGCAAATTATTTCCAATGTTTGGTATGTCTATAATTCAGTGTATGAATTTGTTTCCTAATCAAATCGTGTCTAGCTAAATTCTTAAGGGCTGGGGCACATGAACTCACTCCGAGGCAAATTACTTATGTAGAAAATAGAGGGTAAATTAAATTTTGACCGAATCGTGGAAGGAAATTACATGAAAATGCCAATCTTTTAATCTCTATTGCCCTAGGTACTTGAGATGTTTAAGAACGTTTTGTAAGTGTAATTGTCCATTCACCGCTTTATATTTACCTTTGATTTCATATGGTGAGGGCTCGATCTTTCATATATGCAATGCTTAGGATTTATAAAGATTTGATTTAGTCAAGAATTTTAATTTACAATTCTAGTATTCTACACGGTAATTTGTTAAGGTTTGAGGAATTTTACCATACCCTATTTTCTCTTTTCAATCTAATTTCCCCACAAATTTTTAGGGTTTTCTTTTCTTTGAGTATATTTTATTCCAATTGCAATTTCTCATCATCAATCATCTTTTTTATTTCTTTGGAGGAATCATTTCAAGATTTAATAACTTTTCCTACAAAAGTGCCAATGCTTAATCCCTGTGGATACGATCCCGACATGTCGGATTATTACTAACGAGACAGGCTTGCACTTGAGCCTATAGAAAATGCACTTTTGAGACAAATTCTTAGTCGCGTCAAGTTTTTGGCGCCGTTGCCGGGGATTACCATTTGGTATAAATTAGGAAAGTTATTTTAATCTACAAGTGATTTAATATATATATATATATATATATATATATATATATATATATATATATATATATATATAGCTTTCTACATATATATATATATATATATATATATATAGCTTTCTACATCTCATCTCTTATGCGCTTTCATACAGAATTCATCTTCCACCCAAGTTCACGAAACTCCTATTGCTGAAGCAAATTCTGAAAATTCCCATACCACTGACTCTCCTCATTTTTGTGTCCTCCTTCGCCTAACAATTCAATCACAAGTCGCTCATTAAGTCAAACACTGAGTGAGGGTTCTGAATCGTTGGGTAGAAATATGTCGGTGCACGGTAGTGTTGGTATTGGTGATGGAGAGGAAGAGATACCATATCTTCCTATGAAAGATCCTTTTTTTCCTGAGAGAACTGTTACCCCTGGTTACATTTTACTCTCGTATAATGCTGGTCAGTTCCACTTTCGAAATGGTATGATTAAAATTCTTCCCACATTTCACGGGATGGATTCGGAAAAACCATATCTACATATTAGAGAGTTCGAGGAAGCATGTGAGACGTTTGGTGACCAAGCTTGCCCACAAGATGTTATCCGGTTAAAGTTTTTCCCTTTTTGCTTAAAAGATAAAGCTAAAACTTGGTTATGGTCTCTACCCCCAAATTCCGTATTATCCTGGAGAGATATGCAAACAAAGTTTCTCTCCAAATTCTTTCCTCAACATAAAACCAATTCTGTCAAAGCCCAAATTCAAGCTTTTCGACAAAATGAGAATGAGGCCTTCGACAAGTGTTAGGAGAGATTTAAGGAGTTAGTTAGTGCTTGCCCATACCATGGATTCGAAAAACATCATTTGATTTCATTTTTTCATCAAGGCTTTACTTTAGCATCTAAACAACTTGTTCAAACCATGTGCGAAAGACCTTTTTTGGAATTAGACTCAAGCGATGCGAAGGCTCATCTAAAATATGTAGCAGAGACTACCCAAGCATTGGATATTTCTGATCCCAATAGTCAAAATAGAAATTGATAAGTGTCCAATGTGCCTGTTGCATCCGATATTTATCACTTGGACAAGGACACTTTGTTAGATAAAAAATTTGACCAATTGGAAAAGAATTTCAGAGACATTCTTGAAGTGCAATTGAGAGAAGTAGCTGGACCCGTGCAAGCCGAGAAGGAGAAAGTGTGTGCCATTTGTGCTGCTGGTCATTCTACCAAAGGATGTCCTACCATCCCTGCATACAAGGCAATGTACACTGAACAAGTTGAGGCAATAGGAGGTTTTCACGGAAATTATAATGCATAGCAAGGGAATGCATACAATCAATCGTGGAGGAATCACCATGGTTTCAACTATGGATAACCGCAAGGGGGGATGGCTCCTAACTCACAGGTGACTTTATCACCACCACCTCCTCAATTTCAGCAAGTGGCTCCTCAGATGCATCCTCCTATGCAGGTACCACCTCCTGGTTCGTATGTTGCTCCACCTACGCGATCTCTTGAAGATAATCTGAATCAATTCATCCAATCTCAAAAAGAGAGCAATACTAAATATGATCGAATGTTCAATGAAATTCATACTAGCATCTCTAGGTTGCAATCTGCAGTGAATACTCAAGAGAAGGGTAAATTCCCAGCTCAAGGACAAAGACCTCCTTTTTATGGACAACCCACGGTTAGATCCACATCATCGAATTTGCCAGAACAATGTCAATATGTTACTACTCTTCGTAGTGGCAGCGTAATTGATCTAGCACCAAAAATTCCCAAGTAATCTAAAGAAAAAGATGAGGGAGTTGAACCTGAAATTCCCAAGGAATCTAAAACTTACGCATCTGCTGAGACTCAATTGGATAAGAAAGACAAAGATGAGGGAGTTGAACCTGAAATTGAAGTCAAACTACCCATTACTGCTCCGTTTCCTCAACGCTTAGCTCCACCCAAAAAAGGGGCGTCGTGTACAGAAGTGCTAGATGTTTTGAACCAAGTAACATTGAACTTGCCATTCCTTGATGCTATTCAACAAATTCCAGCATATGCGAAGGTCATCAAAGATCTTTTGACTGTCAAACGAAGGCTCAAGGTTAAGAAGAACATTTTCTTGGCACAAAATGTGAGCTCGGTCCTTCTCAATGATCTACCACCAAAATTCAAGGATCCTGGTGCACCTACAATTTCGTGTGTCATAGGAGAAAAAAAAGTGGAAAAAGCATTGATTGACTTAGGTACAAGTGTTAACATCCTTCCATATTCCGTCTATAAGCATCTTGATTTAGGTGATTTAAAACCTACCCGAAGCACTCTACAATTAACTGATCGAACAGTGAAAGTGCCTCGTGGGGTTGTGGAGGACGTGATAGTTCAAGTGGATATATTCTACTTCCTTGTTGATTTCATCATTTGGGACACTGAGCCTGCTCCCCATGCGAGAAATCATGTACCAATAATACTGGGTCGTCCATTTTTAGCCACTGCTAATGCTTTGATTAATACACGGAATGGCCAAATGCAACTCACTTTTGGAAACATGACTCTCGAGATCAATATTTTCAATGTCGCTAACGAAATGGGTGATGAAGATGAAATTTTTGAGGTTGATCTTATTGAAGAAGTGGTGGATGAGCACATCGAGAAGATCATAGGAGGAGATGCACTGGAAGTGTGTTTAGTGCAAAGTGGTGAGAAAAAGGGCCTTTATACCGAGTTTTAGCGTGAGGTGGAAGAGTTGGAAGCTTGGTTACTAGAAGAAGTGAGTTTTGAGAAATTAAGAGATGTTGACTGGATTTCTCGGTTTGAAGAATCACCTCCGAGGGAGACAATCATGATTCCCTCTGAAAATAGATTTCCTAGTCTTGAGTTGAAGAAACTACCTCCCATGTCAAATATGCTTTTCTGGGAGATAATGATACATTTCCTGTTGTTGTTTCTTCCAGTTTAAAAAAAGAGCAAGAGGGCATGTTGTTGGAGGTGTTACGGAAGCATAGAAGTGCTTTTGGTTGGACTGTAGCATATTTGAAAGGTATAAGTCCATTGATTTGTACCCATAAAATCCATCTTGAGGAAGAGGTGAAGCCCTCACGAGAGATGCAAAGGCGATTAAAACCAACCATGAAAGAGGTAGTAAGAATGGAAATCATCAAATTGCTAAATGCTGGGATTATCTATCCCATTTCTGATAGTAAATGGGTGAGCCCAATTCAGGTCGTTCCAAAAAAATTGGGTATGACCGTGGTTAAAAACGCCAAGGGAGAACTAATACCTCAACGCACCACCACCGGGTGGCATGTATGCATTGACTACCGAAAGCTCAATGCTGTAACCAGAAAAGACCATTTTCCCTTACCATTCATCGATCAAGTGATTGAATGAGTGGTGGGCCATCCTTACTACTGTTTCCTAGATGGATATTCTGGCTATAATCATATTGAAGTGGATGTACTTGATCAAGAAAAGATGACTTTTACATGTCCATTTAGTACGTTTGCCTATAAACGTATGCCATTCGGGTTATGTAATGCACCAGCAACTTTTCAAAGGTGCATGCTAAGTCTCTTTAGCGACATGATTGAAAAAGGTCTTGAGGTGTTCATGGACGATTTCAGCATTTTCGGTCCATCTTTCGACCAATGTTTAGCTAATCTTGAAAGAGTTCTATGCCGGTGTGTGGAAAAAGACTTAGTCCTCAATTGTGAAAAATGCCATTTTATGGTTACCGAGGGTGTAGTTTTAGGCCACATAATCTCATCTCGGGGGATTGAAGTTGATCGAGAAAAATTGAAGTAATAGCTGAGTTACCCCCGCCAAAATCGCTTAAAGATGTGAGGTCCTTTCTAGGCCATGCTGGATTTTATAGAAGATTTATCAAAGACTTTAGTGCCATCGCTAGACCTTTGAGTAATCTTCTTATGAAGGACACTCCATTTGAATTGAATAAAGCATGTCAAGAAGCTTTTGATAAACTTAAAAGCATGCTAATTTCTGCTCCTATCATGCAAGCTCCTGACTGGTCACTCCCATTTGAGCTTATGTGTGATGCAAGTGATTACACGATTGGGGCCGTTCTTGGACAAAGAAAAGACAAGAAAGCTCAAGTTATTTACTATGATTGTAGAACATTATCTGGCCCTCGGCTTAATTACTCTACTACAGAGAAAGAGTTACTAGCAGTCATATTTGGTCTAGACAACTTCCGCTCTTACATTGTTGGGTCACCCATCATTTGCTTCACTGATCACTTGGCTCTAAAATATCTCTTGAGCAAGAAAGACGCCAAACCCCATCTAATCAGGTGGATCCTACTCTTACAAGAGTTTAATATCTCGATTCAAGATAAAAAAGGAGTAGAAAAGGTCGTTGCTGACCATTTGTCATGCCTATTGTCCGACGTACCTATTGATCCCATTCCCATAGACGAGTATTTTCCGGATGAAAATCTATTTGCTACTTCTTCTCTCCCCTGGTTTGTGGATATAGTCAATTACCTTGTCACTATAATTGTTCCTTCTAATTGGACTCCGCAAGAGAGAAGGAAGTTCATTACATGGTCACGCATGTTCTTTTATGATGATCCATACCTATTTAAGTATTGTGCTGATCAAATCATCCAGAGATGTGTCCCTGATGAAGAAATCCGAGGGGTAATTCGATTGTGTCATAAGGAAGCATGTGGAGGTCATTTTTCCAAAAATAAAACTGCTATAAAAATCCTTTAAAGCGGTCTCTACTTGCCCACTATCTTTCGGGATGTGAATACTTTTTGCAAATTATACGATAGATGCCAAAGAATGGGAGCTATTACTCGTCGTGACATGATGCCATTGACCCTGATTCTAGTCTTGGAGTTGTTTGATTATTGGGGTATTGACTTCATGGGTCCCTTTCCACCTTTTTTTGATTAACTATACATCCTCGTCGCTGTAGACTACGTCTCAAAATGGGTAGAGGCCATAACTATGAGGACGAATGACCAGAAGGTGGTGATAAAATTCATTCAAGAAAATATACTTTCTCGTTTCGGAATGCCTAAGGCTATACTCAGTGATAATGGTACCCATTTTTGTAATAGGCCTATGGAGAAGATAATGCGAAAGTATGCAGTTGTCCATAAAGTTGGAACAACTTATCACCCTCAATCGAATGACCAAGCCGAGCTCGCCAATCGGGAAATCAAAAATATCTTGGAAAAGACAGTCGAACCTAATAGCAAAGACTGGTCTCTCAGATTGAATGATGCGCTCTGGGCATATAGAACGGCATACAAGAATCCCCTTGGGATGTCCCCATTTCGATTTATGTATGGCAAGCCTTGTCATATTCTAGTTGAAATCGAACACAAAGCGTATTGGGCTATCAAAAGGGTGAACTTTAACATGGATAAAGCCGATGAAACACGTAAACTTCAGTTGAACGAGTTGGAAGAAATACGCAATGATGCGTATAAAAGTGCTAAAATATCCAAAGATCGAATGAAATGAGCTCACGACAAAATCATTCGACGAAAAGAGTTTCATTCGGGACAAAAAGTACTTCTCTATAACTCGAGGTTGCACTTATTTCCCGGAAAATTGTGGTCACGATGGTCAGGTCCATTCATTGTGAAAGAAGTATTTCCCCATGGATCTGTTGAAACCGCAGATAAAAAAGGGGAAATCACATTTAAGGTCAACGGTCATCGTCTAAAGCCGTATTTAGAAGCGATCGTCAAGGAAGACGACATAATCTGGTTCTCGGATCCCATTTATGGGGATTGACTAAAAAAGAAAGGTGAGGTCGTCATACCCCGACGAGTCTGGGGTGAATGTTGTATATAGTAGTCATAGGATGAGACGTTAGTTAGGAAATCCTCATTGTGTGTCACTACCAGAAGTGGGAATCAACAACATGTCTCGGGTGTGGTTCGGGGTCCGATGAAATTTTTGAGGGTTTTGAGATCCAATAGAGTTGAAGGAAGCGTTGAGGTGGAGAAATCAGGGTAAAAGTGGCCATGGAAGTAAAGTAGGAGAAGATGGGATTTCAGCAGATCGGATCGATCCGGCTAAAAAAAAACGAACCGATCCGTATGAAGGCGGAACGATCCGGCTCAAAATAAAAAGAACCAATCCGGCTGACCGAAACGGTCCGGTCTATAAACTCGGATCGTTCTGGTATTTTGCAGTCAGCGCAATTTCCCAAGGTTAAAAATCCTTCTATCCTCACCACATTCATTCCCCTAATCCCTTCCCTCCCCAAATTAAATTCATACAACCCCCTTCCGCATCCTTTCCCACCATCATTTCTCACCCCTCCAACCTATAAATACCTACCTAATCTCCCCCAATTCTTCACACCTCCATCACCATTTTTTTATCTCTCACTTTCTCTCCAATTCTTCCATACCCATGGCTTCTCCCCAGAAGTATAATTTAATCGAGGTTCTACCCGACGGCAATGGCGAGTATCGTTCTCGCCCTGAAGTAAATTGGTGCCGTCGTTTTTCAGTCCAACGTGAAAAATCCACATTGAACGTCAGGTGCTTTGGAATCAGCTGCCCAATTCTGTCACATGCATGTTCATGTCAAGAGGCTGGTGTAGATTTTTTAATGAGCCATATGAAGTTGTTTGGGAGAATGAAGTTCATTAATTTTACGGTTCGCTCGTCCGTACCGACGACTTCGAATCTCAAGCTTTTGTAGATTCCACACTGATACCATTTTCACTTGATATTCTAGCCCAGAAACTCGAGTCTAAAGGTGTGATCACTCTAGATCATTTTGATTATCCTAGTCCCGATTCCGTTCTATCAAAATAAGGTTGCATCTCAAGAATCGAGCCGGGTGCGGTTTGGACTACCGAAACCTTTCCTGTTGGTTGGTTATCCGACAAGGCACGATTCACGTTTCACATTGTTTGTGCCAACATTTTGCAAACCTCCAATGATTCGACAATGCACCCACTTTAAGATGCAATGTTGTATCACTTATTTGACCATGCAACTGTTATCAATTTGGCCCGTACATTTTACAATGATATTCTGTTTGTGGCCTATGACAAAAATTGTCGGGCCCCTCTTCCTTATGGCCGTCTCATTACATCCTTACTCAAGGATGCCGGGATTGTACCACCACAAGATCTTATCAACTTGCCCAAGCCATTAGGGCAAGAATCCCGCACTCGAAGTGAAAGGCAAATCCAGCTAGTCCATGCACGGCGAGGCAGCGATTCGAGTGATGAGGAGACTGATGCGGAAGAGGACATTGATGATGAGGACGTTGAGATAGAAGAAGGGGAGGAGGAAGAATATGATGAAACCGCTGATCCGGATTATGTTCCGGTTGGTATAGGTTTGACTGAGCGCGTTCTTTCTCTTAAAACGCATTTCGACGGGTTTATGACTTCATACGAAAGGGACATGAGTTTGGTCCTGCGTATGTAGGCTGACTTGTACTGTCTCTAGTTGGGTCTCGAGGCCCCCCTTCCTCCCTACTATTACAATCCTTATGATTCTGCTGCACCCGAAACTTCCCGTCCCCCACCCGCCCCTTAGAATACCCCGCTACCCCTTTATGGTCTATTAATTATGTTTGTGATCCTTTGCTTCCACAGTTGTGTTGTAATATACAGTTTTAGTTTGATATTCGCTTGTTTTATTTATCGCACTCTTATGTTGTCTTCTTTATCTCTCGTCCATTTAATTGAGGACAATGCAAATCACTAAGTTAGGGGGGATGACAAGTGTGTATTCATAAAACTTCGCATATATGTATATGTATATATATATAAAAAGACAAAAATATTTTTCTTCAAAATAAATAAAAATTGGAATTTAAATTTATCAAAAATATCACCTTTATTCTATTTAAAGTCTCAAATTATTAACAATCGAAATGCACTAAGCCAAAATTGACCGAAGATGGAAATTGAAAGAAAATTGACGACTTTACAAATAAGTGTGGAGATTGATCAAACCCGGTGAGATTTCGAGCCTTTCAATTTTTTATGAGTTTTTAAATCAATCCGAGTTTATGATTAACTCAAAGTTCTTTTTAGTTTTTTATTAAGTCGTTGATGATCTCAATCCTTTGTTTTGATCGGTTATGAGAAATGTGTGAAATATTGTCTCGAAATTTGTGCTAAATATATCTCTACACTTAATTAATCTTGAGATGCATATGGTAATGTGATTAGCAATTTGGACAATGAAGTAGGCCCTCGTTTGTTACCCAAAAATATTAGCCATAAATAGTTGTGAAAAACAAAATTATCCCTTTGCAACCCAAGTTGAGCCTAATAAATATTTTCCTTTCGCTTGATAACTCGAAAAACCCAAATAGTCCGAAATTGTGAAAATTGAGAAAATTCATCAAGTAAGTCCAAATTGTGCAATAAAAAGGGGCAAGAGAAAAACATAAAAATTGCTCAAAAAAAAGAGAAAAATGAGCCAATACCCGGAAAAGCACTAATGGACGTCATCAGGACATTTTCCAATTCCGAACATTCCATCCATTTCCATTTTTACCCTTTACACTTTTTAACCCGAAAAGTCATAATCGAGTCCTAATGGTGAAATTAATTACCGCCTGGAGAGCTAAGATACAAAAAGATAATTATAAGAATTTGAATCACAACGAATTTTCGAAAAGTAACATAATGCTCAATCGGTGGAAATTTCAGGTTTAATTTCTGGCTTTGCACACACACACTATGGTTTGAGACGTTTGAATATGAATTTATGGTGATTATTTTTCAAAAAGTTTAAATTGTAAAAATTTTAAGTATTTTGATATTTATTTGAGTCAATAAAGAATTTTGTGGGTGTATTCACTGCAAACCCTCACGAGACAAAACTCGTCCTACTAGGGTAACCAAGGGGTTTAAAGGATTGTTACATACGCTAAATGTAATCGCTTGCCCGCAAAAAAGGTATTCTATCCCAATAAAAGAATTTTAAAGAGTTGAGCGTTAAATTAATTTATTTTACATTGCCCAGGACGTGCAAAGTCCTAAGTTAGGGGGATTTGACCAAGCATAAATTCTTCTGAATTTAGCCCCATAAGTTAGTGATTTTGATATCCCGAACAAGGTAATTGGATCATTTTTATTCCATATCATGGCCATTGATTGTTTCTAACAATTTCCCTGAGTTTCATGTATTTCTGATGGATTTTACAGGAATTTAGTGCAAGAAAGAGAGAAAGAAATCGGAAGAAAGGAAATAATGAAAAGAAGAAAAGTCAAAGGGAAAAAGCGTAAATTTTTATCCAGAGTTCGAATTCAACACCTAAAGGGAAGTTGAGGTTCTTGATTTCACAAGAATATCGGAGGAAACGACACTCAAATCAGAGCTCGAGATCAAAAGTTATGGACAATCAAAGAAGAAAAGGAAAAAGTCAACGTGGAAGGAATCGAACCGATTCGGTGTATATCCTAACTGATCCAAAATGACTCAAGTACAGTAGACCTCAGACGGATGACAAACCGATAACAGCAGATTCGATCTGGTGTGGACCGGACCGATCCGATAGAATAAAAAAAGAACCGATTCGATGGCTGAAAAAACGAACCGATCCGAGGGCTATCTGGACTGGCCCGGTCATGCGGAATCCTGGCATTTATTATGAAGATTTTGATGTGCATAGCTGGTGAAATCTTGCGCAAAAATTTATTCTGGCTGTCAAATTCGTACTACTTGGTGTTATAAAGGCCCATGCCCTACCTCATTCTAAGGGGTCGATTTTAGAGGGAGTAATGCAGAAGTTAGGAAATTTTCATTTTCTTGGATAGGAGTTTTCATAAACCCTAGTTTGTAAGGTTGAGAGAGAGACAAAATTTCTGGATTTATATTCTTTTCCTATAGTTGAATACAAGTATAACAATTCCATTCTCTTACTTAGTATCTATGTTAGTTAAATTTCAATTGCATTGCAAATTATTTCCAATGTTTGGTATGTTTATAATTCAGTGTATGAATTTGTTTTCTAATCAAATCATGTCTAGCTAAATTGTTAGGGGCTGGGGTACATGAACTCACTCCGAGGCAAATTACTTATGTAGAAAATATAGGGTAAATTAAATATCGACCGAATCGTGGAAGGAAATTACATGAAAATGCCAATCTTTTAATCTCTATTGCCCTAGGTGCTTGAGATGTCTAAGAACGTTTTGCAAGTGTAATTGTCCATTCACCGCTTTATATTTACCTTTGATTTCATATGGTTAGGGCTAGATCCTTCATATATGCAATGCTTAGGATCTATAAAGATTGGTTTTAGTCAAGAATTTTAATTTACAATTCTAGTATTCTACACGGTAATTTGTTAAGGTTTGAGGGATTGTACCCTACCTTATTTTCTCTTACTTTTCAATCTAATTTCTCCACAACTTCTTAGGGTTTTCTTTTCTTTGAGTATATTTTATTCCAATTGCAATTTCTCATCATCAATTATCTTTTTATTTCTTTGGAGGAATCATTTCAAGATTTAATAACTTTTCCTACAAAAGTGCCAATGCTTAATCCCTGTGGATATGATCCCGACTTGTCGGATTATTGCTAATGCGACAGGCTTGCATTTGAGCCTGTAGAAAATTCACTTTTGAGACAAATTCTTAGCCGCGTCACGTCTCATGAGCATAGGGGGTCTCTCTGATGGGATAACAATCTCATCCTCCATAATATGATACCAGGAGTGGCGGAACTCGTGTGCAAGCAGGCGCCGCATCTGCGCATATCCCCAGGCACCCCGGTGTGGTGAATAGCCACCCCCCACGGATAAAAGGCCACCTGAAAATCACCAACGAAAGTGAGGGATCGGTATTAATAAAATGGCATCAAAGGAAAAGAACAGTCTCAAGGATAAAAGAATGATTACCCTCTCGCTCGTTAGGCCATTTAAGACCTGATACACCGCCTCTAGAGAGAGGTTCTTCTTCGATTATCGATTGGACTTCCTCCATCGAAACATCTAGAAAAAGTCCTCGATGAAATAATCCTTCAGAGAAATCACTTTGGTGTTAAACTCAATCACCTCGTAGAACCACGTCTGCAAAGGACAAGGATTAACATCGAAGAAATCAAAAGGAAATTCATGAATGGAAAATGCGAATGCGCAAAGGAAAATGAGAAAAATAAAGAATACCTCCTGAAGATATGTGGCCCAAGTAAACGTCGGCCGAAAACACTAGCTAAATACGTCCAAAGAATAGTACAAGTTTGCCAAAGTTAGGCTCCCCTAGTCATAGAGGCGGATGTTCGAAAACATCCTCATAAATGGAAAAAACCATAAGCGAATGAAGTCGGCCCTCGTCGCCACTAAGAAACCCCCCAACACCAACAAGATAAACAGACGGGCCATCTGAAGCACTTGCTTCCCGTCGTTCTCATCAACCCTACTACTCAGCAAAACTCCCTCGGAGAAGACAAACGGAGCAAATCCCCAAAAACCACCATAGCCACATCACCTAAAACCGTTGTTACCGCCTTCGGCATCACCCGTAGAGTCCTGTCCACCTCAATCTGGGCACCCTCGCAATCCAGCCCCAACATCTACTGAACATCAATGAGATTCACCGTCATCTACCCGAAGCCAAAATGAAAGGTGTGATTAGTGTCCCACTACCTCTCTCCCAAAGCTCACAGAACTGTAGTAGAGCGGGTCGTCTCATCCAAGGCCGACGCTAGCCTCCCAAAAGCCACAAAGGGCACTATCTAGTGCACCACATAAAGGAGATTCTCCTAAAAATCCTTGAGCCTTGTCGTACCACGGGCCCGAATAGTCGACATGGAGACGTCTGACTCTCAAGAAATGAAGAAAATCCTTGTTAGATTTAGGAAATAAAGCATTCTCGTTAAGGAAAAAAGAAAAGAATACCTAGAGTCATGAAACACTTACATAACCACCAGGATTGACCACCCTTGAAGAGAGATGACGCCAAGGCCTGTGCAGAAGAGTCTGATCATCCGCCACAGTCTCAAATGAGTCAAGGAGTTCTCGCAACCCAATGCAAGAGGCACCCTAGCCATCTACTCCAGCCTTTCCCAGTCATCGGCATTGAGCCACGCCATATGGGTTGCACGCCTTGGGAAGTCAGCCATTTAGTACATTAACATGATTTGCAGAGGTTAAGAGTATAAGGAAAGAAGTCAGAAAGTTGTGTAAAATGAGGAAAACCCGCTCCGTTTTTATAGGAGGCTAAGGGTCATGTCGATCGGCAGTCCCCTCCACCAATCGATCGAGACTGAGACTTTCCTGGCTCGAAGCACCCCAAAAGTCCATGCTAATGCCAATTGGCACACCTACATCCATGTCGATTGACACATCCCTTAAAATTTTGTGTAAAAAGTCCAAAAAAATATGAGAAAATTTCAAATAAATACCGAAAAATTCCTAGAGTTACGAAAAACGTTCTAGCACCTTGCCCACCAAGGAAAACATTTTTTATATCCCCAGTAGGAATTCCAGAGAATCATTATCCCCATAAAATTTCTTCAAAGGATGACCATAATTTTCCCGAGTTCATTCACTATTCCCCAGCAAAATTCAAAATCCAATATTTATCCCCAGCACTACGGTCAATTTCCCGAAGGAAATATACACCTCTCTTACGTGAGAATTGACCTCGATCTTGGATCGTCACCTAAGTTAGGTTAGAATTTACCTTGGTCTTCGGTCATCACCTATTTTAGGTTAGAATTCACCTCAATCTTGGATCATCACGTTACTTAGGTCAGAATTGACCTCAGTCCTCGGAAGTCACCTCTCTTAGGTCAGAATTGACCTCAGTCTTTGATCATCACCTGAACTAGGTTAGAATTGACCTCAACCCTCAGTCATCACTTATCTTACGTAAAAATTAACCTTGGTCTTGGATCGTAACCTTAGTTAGCTCAAAATTGACCTCAGTTCTCGATCATCACCTCTCTTAGATCAGAATTCACCCCAGTCTTGGATTATCACCTGAGTTAGGTTAGAATTGACCTCGGTACTCGGTCGTCACCTCTTTTTTGTCATAATTGACCTTGTTCTTGGATTGTTACATGAGTTAGGCTATAATTGACCTCGGTCCTTGATCATTACCTCTCTTAGGTTAGATTTGACCTCGGTCTTGGCTCGTCAACTTAATTAGCTCAAAATTGACGTCAGTCCTCGATCATCACCTTGTTTAGGTCAAAATTGACCTCGATCTTGGATCGTCACCTAATTTAGGTTAGAATTAACCTCGGTTGTCGGCCTTCACCTATTTTGGGTCATAATTGACCTCAGTCTTAGATCATCACCTGAGTTAGGTCAAAATTGACCTTGATCCTCCATCATTAAATCTTTTAGGCCAGAATTTACCTCGGTATTAGATTGTCACTTGAGTTAAGTCAGAATTGACCTCAGTCCTCAATCATCACCTTTTTTAGGTTAAAATTGACCTCGGTTTTGGTTCTTCACTTTAGTTGTGTCAGAATTGACCTTGGTCGTCGGTCACCACCTCTATTATGTTAGAAGAAACCTCAGTCTTAGATCATCACTTGAGTTAGGTTAGAATTGACCTCGATCCTCGGTCGTCACCTCTTTTAGGTCAGAATTAACCTTGGTCTTTGATCATCACCTACTTTAGGTCAGAATTGACCACGGTCCTCAGTCGTCACCTCTTTTAGGTCAGAGTTAACCATAGTCTTAGATTATCACCTTAGTTAGGTCATAATTGACCTCAGTCCTCGATCGTCACCTCTTTTAGGTCAGAATGGCCTCGTTCTTGGATCGTCACCTTAGTTAGGTTATAATTGACCTCAGTCCTCAATCATCACATCTTTTAGGTCATAATTAACCTTGGTCTTGGACCTTTACCTGAGTTATGTCAGAATCGACCTCAATCCTCAGTCCTCTGTCATCACCTCTTTAAGGTCAGAATTGACCTCGATCTTGGATCGTCACCTTAGTTAGGTCAGAATTTAACTCGATCCTCAATCATCATCTCTTTTAGGTCAAAATTGACCTCAGTCCTGGATCTTTAACATAGTTTTGTCAGAATTGACCTCGGTCTTTAGTTGTCACCTCTTTCAGGTCAGAATTGACCTCGGTCTTGGATTGCCACCTTAGTTAGGTCAGAATTGACCTCGGTTCTCGATCGTCACCTCTTTTAGGTTATAATTGAGACTAGTACTTGGTCATCACCTCTATTAGGTCAGAATTGGCCTTGGTCTTGGATCTTCACCTAAGTTAGGTCAGAATTGACCTCGATCTTTGATCTTCACCTCTTTTAGGTCAAAATTGACCTCAGTATTAGATTATAAACTTTATTAGTTCAGAATTGACCTAACTCCTCGGTCTATACCTCTTTTACATCATAATTGACCTCGATCTTGGATCGTTACCTCTTTTAGGTCAGAAATGACCTCGATCTTGGATCGTCACCTGAGTTAGGTCAAAATTGACCTTAGTCCTTAATCATAACCTCTCTTACGTCAGAATTGACTTCGGTCTTGGATCGTCACCTTAGTTAGGTCAGAATTGACCTCGGTCCTCGATCATCACCTCTTTTGGGTCACAATTAACCTCAGCCATTGGTCTTCACCTCGTCTTTTAAGTCAGAATTGACCCCGACCCTCTGAATTGATCATCCACATCCTTTAGGTCTATAAAACTAATATCATTCCATCATGTGGTGTATATTGAACGACCATCACTTGTCCCAAGCTCACCCATTGAGGGGCTCTGTAGACAACACATTCTAGGACACCCTAAGTCTCTTATTAGGTTCCTAATGCTTCCCATATCACAACAAACCTAGGTCGCACTCTGAGTGCCCATCGACCACTCGTGACCCCCGAATCGACCTCATCTGACTCCGGTCAACTTCACCATCATAGCCAAAGTTCTTTGAATCTTCGAAGGTAACTGAAACCCCTTTCCAACGGTATGCCCCATGTGAAAAATAGCATAATCGTTCAGACGAGCGATCAGTGTTTCTTTAAAAATCGGCCTGGAGGCTA
The DNA here is from genome assembly GCA_949130495.1 of Sambucus nigra. NCBI lineage: Eukaryota > Viridiplantae > Streptophyta > Magnoliopsida > Dipsacales > Adoxaceae > Sambucus > Sambucus nigra. The sequence goes on along the minus strand of OX422207.1, from coordinate 340,227,112 downwards.
GTGGGTGCTCCTGGAATCCGTTTGACCAAAGTAAACTCTTTATCTCGAATGTTAATGAATGAATCTTTGAAGGGTACTAAATACCCTTTCTAATGATCTTCCGCGCACGTGATTCTGACCTACCGTACGGACGAACGATCCATTTTACTCTGAGAAGTCACTAGGAACTTCTGGGCCCCGGTTAACTAAGGTCAACTTCTTGAAGCGAGAAAAACTCTTTATAATGTCGTAGTAAATCTCTAAGCCTTTCCACGGTCCACCTCATGTACGATTCTGACTTACGATGCGGACGAATGACCCATTGGCGTCCAACGATCTCCTGTCTAAAGAACCAACATGCGCTTTTGAGCCATATTTGACCCAAAGTCAATTCCCGGGCCCGTGGGCAGTCCAAAGGACTCTCATATGCCTCTGAAATAACTTTCTAAAGGTATAACCTGTGCATGATTCGGATCAACGGTTTGTACTCTACGACTATTTTTTCAAAAGATTCCGCATGAGGCTGCCAGTTGGCAGGTCCTGGACCCTGCCTATCGGCACAGTGTCAGGGGGACCTGCCTATAGGCACCCTATATGGTACGCCGACCGGCACCCCAATGACCCTATAAATAAGGGCCATGACCTCATTTGTGGAGGAAAAAAAACATACCAGCATCAGTGATCTCAGTAACATTCTCTCAAAGTCAGCGAAGCTCTATGTGAGAAATCTCATTCAAGCCTAAACATCCATCCTTTTCACACCCAATTTGGAAATTATTTTCCTCTCTCATCAAAATTCAAAGGAGTTCATCCAAGATCGAAGTCCAGGATCAAGCACCAAGGAAGCTCCAATTCTTTCTCCCTCTCTTTTAATTTCTTATTTTCTTTAAGTTACCTTATATTCATAATCTATTTTCATTCTAGTTAACTTCTTTACTTTTATTAGTATATCGTGTAACACCCCGCCTAATTAAATACCGGGTGGCCAGTCCCATACTAAATTAAAACAGAATATACAGTTGGCTCATTCTTAGCATCACTTACGAAAACGTTTACAACTCACCCAATACCCAATTAAGCTGGTGTTAAAAACTTTCCAAATTTAAATTTCAACAAACCATTTTTAGTTTAAGAATAACACTACACATTTTATACTACAACACTGATAACACAATAAATAACTCAAAAGAATTTAAATGCAATTGGAATAAACATTCTCAAATAATATAAATCCTTTACAATAATCCCAACAATATTTAAATATATTAAAAAGACCCGAATACAATAGTATTTGACCTCGATAGAAAAGATAACTGAAATCCTTCGGGCGACATGCCCTAACTAAGAATACTATGAATCAAAAGATGAAAGGCGTCTAAGCAAAAACTCCATAGCTCCATAGTTCAACATCATCCGCTAAGGTTCGCGTCCCTGTTGTTGGACACCTGATATAGAAGATACAATAGAAAAGAAAATATGCAAGGAAACGGGTCAGAGCCCGAATGTGTATATGATTTTTAAAACAGCAAGTATTTAACAAGTGCAATAAATCATTTATTATGTACATGTTAGATCCAAATTTCACTTGCTATTCTCACCTCTCAACTAGAGTGCACACTTAATGTTTCCTATTAACCTCCTAGTTAATGGTTCCTCTTTTCTAGTCTCCATATTATAATTCCATTCGGATATCATAATCCCCGTATGTCCCATAACATACGTCACATTATTATTCATTTACATTTCTCATTTATGAATCGTTTATCATTAACATGAATCATTTCTCATTAATATGAATTAAGCTTTTCAATTCTGTGAGAATAAACATTCATTAACTTAATTCAATTATCTTTCTCTATTCACCGTTATCTACAATCATCACTATAGATAGATTTAACCACAATATGTATCCATTAAATCATTTAATCCATTATATATATATATATATTCATATATAATACGGCACCCCGAGTCACAGCTGCGGTGCAATGCATTACTCTGCTATCATGTCCCATCATCGCAGGTCACCGAATAGGGGACTAAAGGTTCGGTAAGATTCCACGAACCACAAACAACAACAAAAAAATTGGAGGCGAACATAGTTCTCATATCCATGGGTCACGCACATACCTACGTACCCACAGTCAGCGGACTTATCAACTCCCCGATAAGTCTTTCATTGACCTATGTTCTCGAACGACAAATCAAAGATTCCATGGATTCATCAGGATATGACTGCCCTCACGCGCAAACCTCCCACCGATAGCAAGTAAGCTAGGTATGTCATACACATAAATCATCAATTAATCAAATAGGTATTATCATACCTATAATAAAATATCAATAAGGTAATATCACTACCCTAAGATATTTCCCGTACGTATCATTATATCTGTTTTAAATTCCATGTATCATATCGTTACTTCATAATTTAATTATCCTCACATCCTATAACATCTCTCCACTCCCGACGTCGTTAAGGTTCATGCGCGGAGCGTCTCGCAAAGCGAAATTCAAACAAGGACCCCTCCAATACACTACTACTTAACTTTATCGATCGAGGAGGTCCGACAACTTCTACTATGCGATCGGGATAACCTCATATCTTCTTTCAACCAAAAGTGTTCTGAACTCCCATCTCTATCCAGGAGACACACCACTATGCTCTTGTATTACACTCCGTCCTTGCGACATCAATATTGAGCTTAAACTCAGTCCTTGATGTTCAAATTGTAATCCTAAGGCTACCCTCACTCAATACACATGATTCAAATAGGTTTTTCCTCAACATATATTCAGTAAGAAGTCACTAATATCCTACTGGTCCATAACATCATTTCTCCCGAATTACTACGAGTTTAATTAAGGTTAAAATCAATAGTTTCAAATCTCTTATAAACACATCTTCTTTCACTTAGGATTAAACCCTCTTGTAAACTTAAGGATACCCAGGTGTTATATTAAATCACCCCTATTGGTCCTATCTTAAATCCTCATACATCCCCATTTGTAATTTAACAAATGAATCTATTAAACTAAATTCCATTCAATATAATTTTCATCATTTTAATCACTTGAATCCAAATCAAATTAATTCAAATCTTATCAAGGGTTTACTGATATTTTCTAAGTCCCATAATATCAAAATATTAATCACCAAAGATCCACAAAAGGTTTGGGATAATAATCAACATTTAAAAATAAACAACTTTACATATTCAAGGAAGGTCGATCGATCGAAGGCAGGGGTCGATCGATCGATCCCTCAGGTCACAGCCTGGTTTTCTGCATTTTCTGCAACTACGGGTTTAGCAACTTATGATCATTTAAACCTTCATCTAAACATCCCAAATGACTTATAATCTTTATTACATGATATATCAACATATATGAACGATTTCCAATACTCTAAACATCCTAGAATCATCAAGGGATTGGATTAAAAAGCATGTTTATCTCCTTATTTTCAGAAAATTATCAACATATCAACTTCAAGAACACATCAATGGTTTTCATAATTTCTTCAACAGTTTCATGACTATTTCGTGGATTATTATCAACCTAAAACATGAGTTTAATTCCTATATCATTTCAGTTTCCAGAAATCCATCTAATACTCCATTATTTCTTCCAAACATGAATAATCTTCTCTTTTCATACTATTCTAACATGGACAATATACAAACTTAAATTACCATTATTAAACACTTGCCTTTACTGAAGGTCTGATCCTTTGGTGTAATATATCTCAGTTGGTTGTCCCTTCTCCGGTCAACCTCCGGTGGTGGTTGGTGGTGGTGTACCTTGGTTCTTGTTCTTCTCCTTCCCAAGTAGACTTTCCCTTCCCAAGCACCCTTACACTCTCTCTAGGAAGATGGCTTATCTAATTTGTGAAGAGGAGATGAATAACCCCCATACACTTAATCTACCAATACTTATAATAGTACAAAATCCAAAATCACTATTCACCCCCCTTAGAAAAATGACCAAAATGCCCTTTCGGGTTGTCTATTCATTTCCAAATGACCCGAGACTCAAAATTAACATCCAAATAGACGTTTCTGACTATTTCGAACCTTCCGGACGCAACGATGCGGTCAAAATGACTATAAGGTGGATAGAAAATAAATTTCCTTTTTAATTTAATAAACTAGTCCCGACACGTCCCATACCGCGTCTGACTAAAATATAAATTACCGAATTTATATCATACAGTCATATCAATGACATCACATTCATATATTACCTAAATATCTTTAAGTAATATTCAGAATCATCCATTTTAATATCCTCAATTCGGATAAAACCCAAATGAATTAATTAATAATAAAATCCAATTAATCCATTAATTTAAAATATAATTCATTTTAAAAGTCATTAAAATCACGGGGTATTACATACTTCCCCCCTTATAACAGAATTTGATCCCAAAATTCAGGAATATAAGTCATACCGGTAAGGTCAACTCCGAGTATGAATCTCACATCGAATGAAATCCAAGATGTACCGCCCATACAGTACATTAACAAAAATCCCTAGTGATGTTATACGCCAAGCCTCACCATATTGTTTCAACTGAATCAAATTGAGATGTTACCTAATCTTCCCTATACCGTCCTTGTGACAAACTTTGGGAAAACTGAGCGTCACACATTGAAAAAATAAATCCTGAAGTTCCAACTACTTGCCTTTTTCACAATTATGAAAAATACTACAATCCAATCATCCAGGGCGCCCATACACCCTCTCGTACCGCTTTCAATATTAAAATTTTTGCAAAGGTTTTAAACTCATTTCCCAAAGACCTAACTTATTTCGACTCCCAACGGTTAGTAGTTTCATGCGTGGGGTGTCTCGCAAGAGAAATCCAAACAAGGAACCACCCCGATACACTACTTCCTAAAGTAGTCGGTCATCGAAACTCCTAAGGTCCTTAGTCAATAATATATAAAAATTTGGTTTTTAAAAAAAATATCAGGTTTATCAATTTAAAACAAAAATTATGTTTTATCGATTTCAAATAGAGTCTACGCATCTACTCTCTTATAGAAGACAAGATACAGACATACGCTCTCATATACCACAAGTCAATGCACGCCGATAGTCAAATCACGCTCGGACATGCCCAAGGTAAGTAATCCCATGATAAAAATCAAACCCACGTGATAACATGTAATATAAAGGTGTCCCACACCCCTCAGTGAGTCTACGTAAATAACAGTGCTATAGGCTAAATTTAGCAACCCTTTAGCCCACACAATATCAATCACTACAAAAATCAATATACGCTTCATTATCCCTTAGATAGAAAACATACCCTCATTCGCGGGTGGTGGTTGTTGATTCACTGCCTGATGGACGTTATATACATGCCCGTACTGACCCTGCTGCGCGGGTGCTGCTAGAATGGGAGGTAATGCTAGCACCGGAGCTGGAGCTGGAAGAGCAGCTGGTGGAAACACTGGTACCTACGGCTCCTGTCGTGCATGTTGTTGCTGAGGAAATTTGTCTTTCTCAGGACAATCTTGACGTTTATGGCCATACTTGCCACACACGAAACATTTTCCCGTAAACTTTCCACCACCTTGCCCCTGTTGACCCCGAACCTGCTGGCCATTACCTCCCTTCCCTTGGCCTTGATGAGCCTGTCTCTGGCCCTGATGGCCTATTGTCCTTGCCCAAAACCTCTATCCTCAAATCGAGAATCTCCAGATCGCAAATGCTTAGCATAGTCCCCTGTCTAGGAACCCTGCTCACTCTGACGCTGATGAATCTGCCCTGGCTGAGTCCCACTAGAACTGCCCCCAGGAGTCTTGTCTTGTAGGCTTGACCCAAACCCCCGCTTGACACCCTGATTATGTAAGCGATTATCCTGGCAGTGGAGCATTGCAGCATTAAGAACATCTGCATACGTACGTAGTGAAATATTCCCCAATAAATGTTGGCAAATTTTATAGTTCAACCCATCAGTGAACATTAGGATTCTCCTCTCCTCAGTAGGTACTTCAGCTGGTACCAAATTAGTTAATCTCGTAAACTCTTCCTCATATTCCGCCACAATTTTCTCTCCCTGTTTCAAATCAAGTAGCTTTCGCCTCATCTCTGTCTAGATGGCGGAAACAAAATACTTCCTATCAACCCGTATCCAAAAGTTTTGAATAGTCATTGTGTCCCTCTCCTCCATAGTGATCATAGTTTCCAACCATTGCAAGGCTGTCCCAAAAAGCTTGAATGTAGCTAGTATTTGAGGTTGAACCTCAGTGCATTCGATCATTCTCAAGTGCCGTTGGATATCTTTCTTCCATTGGCTAGCAGTCACATCATCTGATCGTCCCTGAAACTCAGGTGCGTGCGCTTTTTGAAAGGCATCCCTCGCTCGTTCCCATGCAGTAGGAAACACTTTCCCTTGCGCGGGTGGCACAATCAGTGCCGGTGCTGGAGCCGGCTGAACAGCAGCTAAAGCTGCATTGACTGCCTAAGCGACAATTGCAGTAACTTCGGCCACAGTCATCGTACCCTGAGCTGGGGCGGGCGGAGGTGCACGTCGAGGTGGCATATGAAACGAGAGAACACTATCAGTATTTTATATCTCAAAATAACTGAAGTTTGTACGCATAAATAGAAAAGCAATAATCCTACACATAGGGCTCTACATCAAAGAACGCTAAGCTGAAAACACAGTAAGCCATACAGATCCTAAAGGACACTAGAACCTGATGCTCTAATACCACCTATAACACCCCGCCTAATTAAATACCGGGTGGCCAGTCCCATACCAAATTAAAACAGAATATATAGTTGGCTCATTCTTAGCATCACTGTCGAAAACAAGTACAACTCACCCAATACCCCAATTAAGCTCGTGTTAAAAACTTTCCAAATTTAAATTTCAACAAACCATTTTTAGTTTAAGAAAAACACAACACATTTTATACTATAACACTGATAACACAATAAATAACTCAAAAGAATTTAAATGCAATTGGAATAAACATTCCCAAATAATATAAATCCTTTACAATAATCCCAACAATATTTAAATATATTAAAAAGACCCGAATACAATAGTCTTTGACCTCGATAGAAAAGATAACTGAAATCCTTTGGGCGACATGCCCTAACTAAGAATACTGTGAATCAAAAGATGAAAGGCATCTAAGCAAAAACTCCATAGCTCCATAGTTCAACATCATCGGCTAAGGTTGGCGTCCCTGTTGCTGGACACCAGATATAGAAGATACAATAGAAAAGAAAATATGCAAGGAAACGGGTCCGAGCCCGAATGTGTATATGATTTTTAAAAAAACAAGTATTTAACAAGTGCAATAAAGCATTTATTATGTACATGTTGGATCCAACTCTCACTTGCTATTCTCACCTCTCAACTAGAGTGCACACTTAACGTTTCCTATTAACCTCCTAGTTAATGGTTCCTCTTTTCTAGTCTCCATATTATAATTCCATTCCCATATCATAATCCCCGTATGTCCCATACCATACGTCACATTATTATTCATTTACATTTCTCACTTATGAATCGTTTCTCATTAACATGAATCATTTCTCATTAATATGAATTAAGCTTTTCAATTCTGTAAGAATAAACATTCATTAACTTAATTCAATTATCTTTCTCTATTCACCGTTATCTACAATCATCATTGTAGATAGATTTAACCACAATATATATCCATTCAATCATTTAATCCATTATATGTATATTCATATATAATACGGCACCCCGAGTCACAGCTGCGGTGCAATGCATTACTATACTATCATGTCCCATCATCGCAAGTCGCCGAATAGGGGACTAAAGGTTCGGTAAGATTCCACGAACCACAAAAAACAACAAACAAATTGGAGGAGAACATAGTTCTCGTATCCATGAGTCACGCACATACCTACGTACCCACAGTCAGCGGACTTATCAACTCCCCGATAAGTCTTTCATAGACCTATGTTCTCGAGCGACAAATAAAATATCCCATGGATTCATCAGGATATGACTGCCCTCACGTGCAAATCTCCCACCGATAGCAAGTAAGCTAGGTATGTCATACACATAAATCATCAATTAATCAAATAGGTATTATCATACCTATAATATAATATCAATAAGGTAATATCACTACCCTAAGATATTTCCCATACGTATCATTATATCTCTTTTAAATTCCACGTATCATATCGTTACTTAATAATTTACTTATCCTCTCATCCTATAACATCTCTCCACTCCCGATGTCGTTAAGGTTCATGCACGGAGCGTCTCGCGAAGCGAAATCCGAACAAGGATCCCCTCCAATACACTACTACTTCACTTTGTCGATCGAGGAGGTCCGAAAACTTCAACTATGCGATCGGGATAACCTCATATCTTCTTTCAACCAAAAGTGTTCTAAACTCCCATCTCTATCTAGGAGACACACCACTACGCTCTTATATTACACTCCGTCCTTACGAAATCAATATTGAGCTTAACTCAGTCCTTGATGTTCAAATTGTAACCCTAAGGCTACCCTCACTCAATACACATGATTCAAATAGGTTTTTTCTCAACATATATTCAGTAAGAAGTCACTAATATCCTACTGGTCCATAACATCATTTCTCCCGAATTACTACGAGTTTAATTAAGGTTAAAATCGATAGTTTCAAATCTCTTATAAACACATTTTCTTTCACATAGGATTAAACCCACTTGTAAACTTAAGGATACCCAGGTTTTATATTAAATCACCCCACTAGTCCTATCTTAAATCCTCATACATCCCCATTTGGAATTTAACAAATGAATCTAGCAACCGAAATTCCATTCAATATAATTTTCATCATTTTAATCACTTGAATCAAAATCAAATTAATTCAAATCTTATCAAGGGTTTGCTGATATTTTCTAAGTCCCATAATATCCAAATATTAATCACCAAAGATCCACAAAAGGTTTGGGATAGGAATAAACATTTAAGAAGAAACAACTTTACACATTCTGGGGAGGTCGATCGATCGATCCCTCAGGTTACAGCCTGGTTTTCTGCATTTTCTGCAACTACGGGTTTAGCAACTTATGATCATTTAAACCTTCATCTAAACATCCCAAATGACTTATAATCTTTACTACATGATATATCAACATATATGAACGATTTCCAATACTCTAAACATCCTAGAATCATCAAGGGATTGGATTAAAAAGCATGTTTATCTCCTTATTTCCAGAAAATTTTCAACACATCAACTTCAAGAACACATCAATGGTTTTCATAATTTCTTCAACAATTTCATGACTATTTCGTATATTATTATCAACCTAAAACATGAGTTTAATTCCTATATCATTTTAGTTTCCAGAAATCCATTTAATACTCCATTATTTCTTCCAAACATGAATAATCTTCTCTTTTCATACTATTCAAACATGGACAATATACAAACTTAAATTACCATTATTAAACACTTGCCTTTACTAAAAGTATGATCCTTTGGTGTAGTATATATCTGTTGGTTGTCCCTTCTCCGGTCAACCTCCGGTGGTGGTTGGTGGTGGTGAACCTTGGTTCTTGTTCTTCTCCTTCCCAAGTAGGCTTTTCCCTTCCCAAGCACCCTTACACTCTCTCTAGGAAGATGGCTTCTCTAATTTGTGAAGAGGAGATGAATAACCCCCATACACTTAATCTACCAATACTTATAATAGTACAAAATCCGAAATCACTATTCATCCCCATTAGAAAAATGACCAAATTGTCCTTTCGGGTTGTCTACTCATTTCCAAATGACCTGAGACTCAAAATTAACATCCAAATAGACTTTTCTGACTATTTCGAACCTTCCGGACGCAACGAAGCAGTCGAAATGACTATAAGGTTGATCGAAAATAAATTTCCTATTTAATTTTATAAACTAGTCCCGACACGTCCCATACCGCATCTGACTAAAATATAAATTACCGAATTTATATCATACAGTCATATCAATGACATCACATTCATATATTACCTAAATATCTTTAAGTAATATTCAGAATCATCCATTTTAATAACCTCAATTCGGATAAACCCAAATGAATTAATGAATAATAAAATCCAAATAATCCATTATTTAAAATATAATTCATTTTAAAAGTCATTAAAATCACGGGGTATTACATATCGCACATACTTTATTTTTCATAAAAAAACCAAAAATAAATGAAAGAGGGTTACACCCATAAATTTTGAACGAAATTATCCACCACACTTTTTCCAAAACTAGAAACACATTTTTTACATGCATTCACATAGTAAAATTCCGTTCAAATCTATGGGATAAACCCCACCTCTCTTTCTACGTTCGAACTACGTGGAATTTGATGCCTCTATAGGCTACGTTGGCATCTCAGGCTAAAAATTGATACACGAATCCAATTTTGCTAATTTTCTAATTCCTCATATTTTTTTTCATATTCCTCAAATTTACTCATTATCATCATACATATATATAACATATTTTTTCACGTCTCATTCCATACATATTATCATTTCCCAATAACGATCAATATCATGATGAACGTTCATATTTTATCTTCTGCATTTATTACTAGTTTAGGAATATTCCTACGTATGACCTCACCCTATCTTTCCCATGGTATGGGCCAAACGATTACAATATCCATTATATAAACACATGCATAAATTTTTCGGGGATAAAAAGGAAAATATAAACATTTTCCCATGAGAGATCAAAAGGGCGGGATGGGTGACTAACACCTTCCCATTTCGTAACATAGCCCATGGACCTTTGATCTATTGGTTTCACACGCATTAGTTTTGTCCTTGAGGCCGCTCTTTTGAAGTGGCAACATATTCTTTCTCCTATTTTGAGAAAAATAGGTTGGCGACTCTATCTCTTTACATTCACCCCGTTCCAACGAGAACCAAAACCCCCTTTTCGAAGAGAAGGGTGAGAGATCACGATGCAGTTTTCTTCCCCGGGGATCCTCTTTCTCCTTTCTCCCTGGAACGAGAACCGCGTCGATCGGGATGGCCACAAATGTATGTTCTAATGTTATCAAGAAGTACGAATACAATAAGGAACTCTGTATCACCCGTAAATACCTAGCAATGACGAGACACGAAGAAGAAGAGTTAGTAGATACATTTGTCATTCGATGGAGAGAAAAGGCCGATCAAATTATTAACTATCACCATGAAGATTATTAGATTGAGATCGTGATCGAGAGCCTAGAATGAAAGTACATAGCAAATTAGGCTCACATGGATCCCTAATTTTAAAGCTCTCAACCATATAGGGTGAAAAATCGAGAAGATCTTAGCCACCAAGGCATCCAAGTTTGCTGAGGAGTTCCACTTACCAGAAAATCAATTATTTACCAGAAAGATCTTACATAAAGTTTTATATCCCATATCACTACATGGTTATCAATTTCTAACTCATATCGCACCTTCCCCCCAACACTTTTCAGGTTATGGTGGCCACCTCTGCACTTACAAACTGGGGGTTACCCTGAGAAACTACCAAGTTTTTCCCTTACAAAATAAGTTCAAACCTGACAAAGGAACCTAATGGATCTAAAAGTTCGTCTCAGTTAGTTGTTCACCTCCTTCAAATTGGATGGTTTCCTCAAACTTCTCTGAAAGAACGTGCATGTAGTGAAGGACCACACAAATTGAAAATTAATACCAAAATGAAGGAAATATTTTCTATTAATCCTAATTCAGGAAATAGTTAATCCTAGCGTCTATGTGATAAAATCTTCATTTACACATTGATTAAACTTAACAATATGTGTTTATGAAGTCTATAAGATAAATCCAAATGAGGAATAGTAAATCTTGTACTTGAGACAACAATTTAACTGAGTGAAAAACACTTGTGGGAAACACCTAGGGGAAAATCAAAACCTTCCAATATATAAGTAAATTTTTATAGAAAGGATAAATGACTTTCAAACTTAACCATCTCCTATACTCAATAATGCATAACATCCACAGGAGACACTGTCCACCTTCCAACTGGAAGAGTCGACATTGACTGGTCTCCGATCATTTATCAAGTCCCAGGTGTCAACTTTTAATGATATTGTTGCATTTAAAAAAAACTATAAATCTTCTTTAAAGTTGAAGAAAATTTTCGTTCCAAAGGAACAAGTGAAAATCCAACAATGTATATCTAACTTCGTAGTAGTTTTGAGTTCTAATGGTTGAGGGGAGTTTCAGTAAATGTTTGTCTAATCAAAATAGAATCACAAAGTTTTTTGAGATATCAGGAAGAGTCAACCTTGAATGGTCTCCGATCATTTATCATGTCACAGGTGTCAACTTTTATTGATATTGTTGCATTTACAATAACTATAAATCTTCTTTAAAGTTGAAGAAATTTTTTGTTCCAAAGGAATAAGTGAAAATCCAATAATGTATATCTAACTTCCTAGTGGGTTTGACTCATAAAGGTTGAGGCGAGTTTCAGTAAGTGTTTGGCTAATCAATATAGAATCACAAAGTATTTTTGAGATATGAAAAATAGTTAAAGTTTCTCAAAAACAAATTTTACAAAACATTTTCTTCATGTCTTGAGAAGAAGTAATCAAACTTCAAAAACAATTGAACCAGTAGATAACAATGGATAATCTAAAAAATACACAGAAGGTTTTTTTCTTAAAAAAATCTAACTTATTTATCTTAATAAACACTTAAAAAATTTTCTAATAACCATAACCATATTTTGCTATGGAGAATAAGATAGATTAAATATACATTTTCAAACTTGTGGAAACAAGATATAAAACTCTCTAATTAATTCTTTTCCACACAATATTGTTTTTTTCTTGAACATAACAAGGGATATTGCTTCAAATGATAATACTGACATTTACAATGCAATTTTTAAGCAAAATTACTTTTTTGAGTTACATCTAAAGTTGTCACTGGAGCTTCGTTGCAATGAGGAAATGTTTTGCTTTAGTGAACCTGCAGTAAATTCAGGTCATGTAAGAAGACATAAATCTTAGCTTTGGACAAAAGTACTAGAGAAGAACCTTCAATTTGCCCGAGAGACTCTTCAATGTAGCAATTTTGTGGCGAACCAGGTCTCAACATTTTCAAGAGTTTTTGAACGAGTATTTTCCATCCCAAAGTTTGAAAGAAATTTTCAAATACTAGAAGTATGTTTGTTCACAACCCAAACCACTCATACTAAAAATACACATAAGAATTATATTTTTAATAACATAATTTTTAAATAAGAATAGCATGTTGCATATGTTATGTGTTCAAATTGCCCACACCAACTACACTGAATTTTTAAAACATTTTCCAATTTAACTGAATATAATTTAAATTATGTGAAACAAGGGTCATGAAACTAAATCATCCTAAATCCTTTACCTTTATCATAAGAATCAATATCATATGTCATGGCATGAGGTAGGTTTTTGGATGAAAATAAAGAAATTTTTTCTTGTACTCCTCAACATAAAGCTTTAGTGGATAATTGAAACCATGACTTAATGTGTTTTGGAATAGGATAAGCCAATCTAATACTATCGATCTTTTGATCCAACGCGTGCTCTTATAATATCCCCTTTGTTTATTCCATGACAAAACACATAAAAAAATTCAAATAAATGAATAAAATATATCACTAATGACAGAATTCCCCCGACTAAAGTCATACAAGAAATACAAGACACAATAGTTCATAACCCGTGAACTTGTTTTCCTGTCAAGCACTTACAAAGACATCAATATACTAATGGATATAAAATTGACAAAGGAACAAAAATAGTAAGATGAGTACAATATATAATCAATGTCAACCTAATTCATATAATTATTGAGGAAAATATAAAAAGTTTAGTTATTATTTCATTTTGATATAAACTATGTCATAATATCACATAATCACTCATTCATATACCGAGAACGGTCATGATTTTGGTCTGTGACCATTTTGTGGGTGACCATTTGGGGGGTCATGGTTCAAATTCGTGACCATAATAGGTTGTCATGGTCCTTTTGACCACATCAACCTTAGGGTCTTGGTAATGAATGTGGACAATGACCAAGTGTCCACGACTTAGAACTGTGACTCCTGTCATAACAATTGATAGTGACTTTTTAATGGTCACGGTTCTGAATCATGACCATCCTTAGTGAAATTTTGATTTTGGTCAGGGTCTCAAACCATGATGCTCAGTTGTGACAAAAATGGTCACGGCTCAGAACATTGACAATTTAAATTGTTTTAATTTTTTAAGTCCTAAAAAAATCTGCACATGTTTTCAAACCTATATATATTTCCATGAGACAACGAACTAATCCATGAATCGAAAATAATAATACAACACAAATTAACTAACTAGTAAGACATCAAATTTTCAACAAAAATAAAAATACAACACAACCCATATACATTTTTTAAAATAAGTATTTAAGTCTTCAATATGTTCCTTCCACAGAACATATGAAAAATATTCAAAGTGTTTCTTATCCAACTAGGTCTCCAAATATTTAAAATATTTCAAATGGTAAGAAAGGAGTGTAATTCCAAAATGACTTTGGAATGCCTACATAGCGAAAAATGGCATCAAAGTCAAGGTAATTAGTACGATGAACAAGGTTGGGTCTAACCGTAATCCTAATCTAGGGTATCACTTTAAATTTATGATAGTTTTGTCCAATATATTGGAAATGTAGAAAATTTTGTGAACACTTTAAATTAGGAATTGGGGTATAAGCCCCCATTTTGAGATCTTTCACTTTATTAAAATATAGTTTAATGTACATGTGATAATAAAAATAGTTGTATTAGTGATATAAGTGTTATAAACAAGCTAAAATGGAATCAGAACACTAAAATATGCATCCGTGATTTTGTTTGAGTATCCTTGAATATTTTCTTGAATAGTGGTCCCTGTCTGTAGACGTGGCCATTATCCTATATACGTAACCACCAGAAGGGGTCACAACCTTGGTCATGGTATTTTTACTTTGGTCATGGATTTGTACTGTGATGATGGAGGTCAGTGATTTGGATTGTGACCCACCCTCCATGACCATTCTCGGTATATGGTGTAGTGAATGATACTAAATCTTGATCATTTTATCTCTCCCTTAGGGAATTTTCAACCCCTCAAGTTAGTATTTCCCATGAAAATATTATTTCCAAAGAAATATTAGTCCAAATAAGGAGACTTATTGTCAACATTTCTTCCATAGGAAGTATAATCATTCTCCATATTTGTTTACGGAATGAGGAAAGGCAAGGACACTATAATAAAGAACTAGATCATTAAGAATTTAATGAATAATTGTTAAGAGAAGTGAATTAATTAGAGATAATGCATGAATTGAAATTGATATATCAAATTATGTAATTGAGATGGAAGTTAAGCTATGATATGATCATATGATGACAGTATATAAAGATTCATAGATAACTCAGTCAAAAGCATGACCAAATTTACGTGTCACAAAAATTTTGGCAATCTATTTATCTCTTTTACTAAAGTCATCCTAACATAACTTGAATCTTAGATGACATAAGAACACAAATTTTCTCTCTTCCTTTCTTATAGTTATATCTCTTTGGTCACAAATTTGTTTTTCGTTAGTCAAGTCTTATCTCCTTTTATGAAACTTCATCTTTACTTATTAAAGATGATATGACCAAGAAATAAGAGAATAAGGACATAAGCAACATAACTATGACATAATTAAAGAAAATAAGTTTTAAGATGTTAAGGACATGATAATTGAGCATAATATGCATATAGAGTAACATGAGAAATGACACATAAGATATAAGATATAAAGGCGCAAGAGATCAATAATGACATATCATGCTAGGTATATAGAAATCATCATCAAGATTTTCGGAGAGAACACTCATAATGTAATAAATACAAGGTAGATAAAAAATGCTTTGTTAGTGTAAGATAAATAAGATGTTTGTAAAAAAATGATTTGTAGACCAATCCGGAAACTCAAAACATGTAAACACAACACCTAAAGATTTGATAAGGAAATTATAGAGAATTATGTTAACAAAATCCAGTGGTTAAGCTTGGGTAATGAGATGGATAGTAACCACAACGAATGCAACATATAGAGAAAGATAAATCATTTAAATGTAGCATCCCATCAAATGAGATGAACACAAGTGAAGATCAAATGCATTTGGATGGTGTAGCATTTTTATCGTAATGAAAAACTATGATATCAACATCTATGGAAATCTTGTATCAATATCAAAGTCAATGTGAACAAAAAATACTTTAAGAACATGAATAAACAACATCAAGTCTAAAATAAACCAGGACTATACAAAATCAAGTATGTACAGTAAAATCTATCACTCAACAAAGTTGATATCTCCAATCATGCATTTCAAATAATTTTTTTAATTAATTTACAAGATATACTACACGTGGAAAGAGAATAAGATGCAAAACAAATTATAAAAATGGAGCTTCTAGGAACTTATCTCAAATAAAGGGTTATAATCATAAATCTGTTGAAGAAATTATGAAAACCATTGATGTGTTCTTGAAGATATTATGTCGATAATTTTCTGGAAAAAGAGGTTATAAACATGCTTTTTATTAAATCTCTTGATTATTCTAGGATGTTTGGATGATTATAAATCATTTATATATGTTGATATATCATGTAGTAAGGATTATAAGTCATTTGGGTTGGTACTATGAAGGTTTTAATGATAAAAAATGGTTAAACCTGTAGTTGCAGAAATGCCGAAAAACTGAGCTGTTACCTGGTCGATCGATCGACCCCCTGCCTTCGATCGATCGACCTCCCCAGAATTCCTAAAGTTTTTCCTTTTTAATGTTGATTCTTATCCCAAACCTTTGGCCAATCTTTGGTGATTATTAATTGGATATTATGGGACTTATATAAGATGAGTAAGCCCTAGTTAAGATTTAAATTAATTTGATTGAGATTTAACTGATTAGAATAATGATAATTAATTTAAAGGTATTTCGGTTGCTAGATTCATTTGTTGGATTCTAATTTGTAGGCATGAGGATTAAAGATAGGTCCAGTAGTGGTGATTGAATATAACACCTGGGTAGCCTTAAGTTTATAAGAGGGTTTAACTCTATGTGATAGAAGATGTGTTTGTAAGAGATTTGAAACTATCGGTTTTAACCTTAATTAAAGAGAGAGTTTAATTCGTAGTAATTAGGGAGATATGATGATATGGACCAATAGAGTACTAGTGACTTCGTACTGAATATATGTTGAGGAAAAACCTATTTGAACCTTGAGTATTGAGTGAGGGTCGGGGGTGATTAAATTAAGAAGTAAAGTTATGATATTTTAATACGTGGGATTTAAAGAAATATAATGCTACGTATGGGAAAAATCTAAGGGTAATGTGAGTACCTTGTTGATAGTATATTATAAGTATGATAATGTCTATTTGATTGATTGATGATTATGTGTATGACATACCTAACTTACTTGCTATCGACGGGAGGTTTGCGCATGAGGGCAGTCATATCCTGATGAATCCATGGGATCTTTGATTTGTCGCTCAAGAACATAGGTCTATGAAAGACTTATTGAGAAGTTGATAAGTCCACTGATTGTGGGAACGTAGGTATGTGCGTGACCCATGGATATAAGAACTATGTTTGCCTCCAATTTGTAAGTTGTTGTGTGGAGTTCGAGGAATCCTTACTCAACCTTTTGACTCCTATTCGGCAACCAGCGATGATGGGACATGATAGCAGAGTAATGCATTGCACCGCAGCTATGAATCGGGGTGCCGTATTATATATGTATATATATAATGAATTAAATGAATGAATGGATATATTTTGTGTTTAAATCATCTACTGTGCGATAATTGTAGATAACGGTGAATTGAGATAAAGAATTGAAATAAATCAATGAATATTTATTGAAAATATTAATTCATATTAATGAGAAATGAATCACGTTAACGAGAAATGTAAATGAATTCTTATACGACGTATGGTATGGGACATATGGGGTTATAATCAGGGATGAAATCATATTATGGAAATCAGTAATGAGGAACCATTAACTAGGAGGTTAATAGGAAACGGTAAGTGTGCACTCTAATTGAGAGGTGAGAATAGAAAGTGAGGGTTGGATACTAACATGTACATAATAAATGCTTTATTACACTTGTTAAATACTTGCTATTTTCAAAATCATTTTCACATCGGGCTCTGACTCGTTTCCTTGCATATTTTCTTTTCTATTGTACCTTCTATATCAGGTGTCCAGCAGTAGGGACGCCAACCTTAGCGAATTATGGTGAGCTATGGAGCTATGGATTATTGCTTAGATGCTTATGTTATTTTGATTCAAAGTATTCTCTTAGTTAGGGCTTGTAGCCCAAAGGAACTCAATTATCTCTTTTCTATCTGAGTCATATACTCTTATATTTGGGTACATTTACTATTTTTGGGATTACTGTATTGGTTTATTATGTGGGAATGTTTATTCCAATGGCATTTATATTCTTTTACGTTATCTGTTTGGTTATCAGTGTTGTATAATAAAATGTGTTGTGTTATTTGTAAACTAAAAACGGATTTTGTTGAATTAAAATTTGGAAAGTTTTTAACACCAGCTTAATTGGGTATTGGGTGAGTTGTTAATGTTTTTGACAGTGACGCTAAGAATGAGCCTACTATATATTTTTTTTTAATTTGGTATGGGGCTAGCCACCCGGTATTTAATTAGGCGGGGTATTACAGGTGGTATGAGAGCATCAGGTTCTAGTGTCCTTTAGGATCTGTACGACTTATTGTGTTTTTAGCTTAGCGTTCTTTGATGTAGAGCCCTATGAGTATGATTATTGTTTTTCTATTTACGCCTACAATCTTCAACTATTTTGTTATATCAAATACTGATAGTGCACTCTCGTTTCAGATGCCTCCTAGACATGCACCTCAACCCACCCCAGCTAAGGGTATGATGACTGCAGCCGAAGTTGCTGTAATTGTCGCTCAGGCAGTCAATGCAGCTCTAGCTGCTATTCAGCAAGCTCCAGCACAGGCACCAGCAATGCCACCTGCGCAGGGGCAAGTATTTCCTACTGCGTGGGAACGAGCGATGGATGCTTTTCAAAAGGCACATCCACCTGAGTTTCAGGGAGGATCAGATGTTCTGACTGCTAGCCAATGGAAGAAAGATATCCAACAGCACTTGAGAATGCTCGAATGTACTGAGGTTCAACATCAAATAATAGACACATTCAAGATAGTAGGGGCCGCTTTGCAATGGTGGTAAGCTACGACCACTATGGAGGAGAGAGACACAATGACTATCCTTAACCGGTAATTTTTGAAAATGATACTGATGAGCCAATTCCAAAGAGTCGTGTGGTTTGAAGTGTTCGCAGTGCATTTTTGAGCGGATATTGGAAATTTGAGTATTAATTTTTACCATTAGTACATGCTTTAATAAATCATCATCTAGTGTGGAAGCCCATCATGGTGGGGGGGCAGAACTTCGCTATTTTTAATAAAGTTCTGTTAGGAAAGTGGTTATGGAGGTTTCCTCGGGAGGAACATAGAATGTGGAGTAGGTGTAACACCCGATAATTTTGAGGATTTAGTACTTAATTATTTTTGGGGGAAATAAAAATATTTAAATTGGAGAAACATAAATTTATGATTTGGAGAATTTATTTGAGTGGGAATAATTATTTTTTATTGGCGACTTTAAATTAAATCGTTCAAATTAATTTATGTCGCACTTTTTAGGTCAAAATTGGAAATGTTGTAAAGTATTTCTGATGACGATTCTGAGTGCGCGGTTGAGTCCAGGTGGGTCTAGATAGTCAAAAAAGAGTACTCGGGGGTAGTAATTGAGTCTCAGGGCATCTCTGGGCATAGTCGGGCCCACACTGGGTGATTTGGAGTTTTAATCCTAATTCGGGATGTGTGAATGGAAGTTAATACAACTCTAAACCTAGGGTTTGAGAGAGACATGGAGGAAACAATTCAAAGAGCAAATTGGGGATCTTTTTGGAGTTAAATCGAGGGCCAAAGTGAGGGTTCGTCATCAACACCTTCACTACACGAACGGATCAGAATCTACGAATCATTCCACGCAAGTGGTTAGATTTTGTGATTGTTAAAATAGGTGATAAAAAATTCTTATTATAGTATGTGTACATGAAAATTCGTTTCGGGTGTGTAATCATAATTGAAATTTGGTTTTCTGAATTTAGAGTAATGGACATATTTAATTACTCAATGGAGGTTAAGTTATGATTTGGGACTGTTAAGATTGAATTGTAGAGTGGATTTCAATATGTATTAGTGATTAAATGGATTGAAAATTGTTAGGTCAAATTCGTTAGAACGAGACCCGGGTGAAAAAACCAAATCGGATATACTTAGGGTTATGTATAAATTTGATGATGAATTAAGGTCTATAGGATGTTTAGACCCTTTTATTACGTGGGGGTAATATTGATTGTGATTGGGTAAGGGTTTGGATTGAAAATAAAAGCTTGAATGTTCATCCATGGCCGAACAGGAGGCTGGAGAAGACGATGACTGTGTCGATCGATCGATCGACCAAGGGGGATCGATCAATTGATGATACAGGATTTGTAGCAGTGATGCTAGTTCTTAATTATATGGGATATTTTCAATGGGGAACATTCTTAGGTTGATTTCAATGATGAAAATTAATTACGAGCATTGATGATGCTGGAAACAACACCACCCTTCAATGTGTTTGTGAGCTCAATTCAATGTTAACAAGGGGAGAATAAGAGTACATATACATATAGTAGAAGGAGGTGAGGAGAAGAGGATTCACACCGGAATATAAGTGGTTCAGCCAATCTGGCCTACGTCCACTGTGCAAGTGTATGATATATATCACTGTGTGAGGGCTCTAATGGCCGTAGATACAATCTCAAAAGCTTTCTCTGTCTACTGCGTATTTGAACAGAGTTTCAGCTAGGGTTACTAATTTTGGTCCCCCTCTAAGAAGGAGAAGACAAGTATTTATAATGCCTGGGGGGTGTAGTGTACCCCCATGCATGTAAAGAGCTTATGTGTGTTGATCTAGCCAATATGATGAAGATATCTGTCCCTGTCATATGTATAGAATGATGATGAAATATTCCCCCCACGTGGGGGGAATGATTTATTATAACTGATTTTTGTTCACGTGTCCTTGTCCACACATATGTTAATAAGTACTCGGCCTCCGTGCTTAGTCATAACCTCGGCTTGGAAGAGTTCAAGGTTGGTAAGGTCTAGCTTCCCATCCTATCCGAGATGAGCCATTATGGTCTTGGCTTAAGTGAACACGAGGTAAGGTATTACGGTCGGCCTCGGATGAGGTTAAGATGGAATATGCCTGGAACATTGGCTGATTCACTCATGGGGTTGACCTTGGTAGAAGTATGGATCCTTGTAACATCGGCCTACCCCCGACCGAGGTTGTCATTCTCGAGTGAAATAATGAACTGCTGACCCCCTGATTAATGCAGTCTCCCCTTAAAGAGGTTGGTAGCAGTGTCGGCCAGAGCTGACCCTGCTATAGGTGAGGCTTCTGGTCACTGATCCAAGGCCTTTCTAGGGTCGGCCATGTCATCAGCCGAGGTTGATGTCTCTGAGCCGAGGTGGCACATTTGGGGCATATCAATCACCCCCCAGCCCTTAGTTACATATGAGAGCAGGTGACTGTGGGGTCTCTACATCTCTGAGGTATCTCTTGTGCCAATGTTCATTTGACACTTGTCCATTGCTTAAGTGTGAGGCGTGCCTGGCAAGCATGTGATGTCAGCCGTCCTTTGGGGCTCCCAAGGCAATGATGGGCCTTGGGAAGCATGCAATCATATTAAGGGTTTAAACCCTATTTTCCGTCTTTCCCCATCACTTCTCTCTTTTTTCTAGTTCGAATTGCGTCTGCAGCTTTCTCTCTCTAGAAAGACTATGGCTTAAAGCTTTTGGTGGTGATTCCTCGCATTTTCTTCCTTTTCCCTTACCATTTTATCCTCAGGTATCCTCTGCCATTCTTTCTCCTTTATCTTTCCTGTCTTCTTCTTACTTTTGCATTTCTCGGTGAGTTTTTGGAGATTTTTGGTGAGGTTCCCATTTTTTCTCGCGAACTGTTCTTGTGTGTTCTTGCTCTAGGTTTGATAGTTTGATCTTTAAATTGTATCATTCCATTAGCCAGCCCTGTTTGTTGTTTAGGAGAGTTATAAGTGTAGGGTCTGACTCTTATGCTCAGACCCCTTTACCAACTTCCAGAGGAGTTAACTTCTCTCAGAGAGAAGACTTTAGAGAAAATTAGGTAAATTGCAAGAGCGCAGGAGGAAGCTCATAGGTCAGAGGAATTCCCCCTCAGAATTATCTGTCCACCACCTCTGATGGTTGTAGATCCTGAACCATCACGACCAGATAGCCAAGCAGAAGTCCCTGCTGAACCCTCACTGATGTCTGAGTCTGAGTCTGAGTCTTCCACCTTAGACCCTATGTCTGCGGACTCTTTCCAAGAGGCCATGGACTTCTCAAATCAACTAGATTAGGTCCCTGATCAAGCAGAGGTTTCCAGTCGGTCCTCGTCTCACAAAGATTCAAGCACATCATCCTCTTCCTTAGAGGTTGAGATTGTTCGACCAAGTGTGGCTATTCCACCAATCCTTGACGATATTACCCTGTCAGTCATCACAGGGGGCTGAGTTCGCTCAGAGGTTTCCAAGTAATCCTCCAATATCTGCTGAGGCCAATGTTGAGCTAGATAATGACGATGATGATGATGCTGAGAGTGATGTAGACGTCTCTGAGGTGGCCGAGATTGAGAGTACAGTTAGTGAGGTCGACCTTCTTTGCTTTAGATACCTATACTCCATCAGCCCCTCCATAAAGCTCAGGAGACCTCGAAGGGAAGAGAGGGCTTACCACAGCTGAGATGGTGAGATTTTCTTATACGAGCAGATGTTCAAGTTGGGTTTTCATCTACCCATCCATCCCATTATTAGGTCCATACTAGCCTATTTCAACTTGGCCCCTTCCTAGTTGTCCCCAAATTCTTGGAGGGTAGTCTTATAGAGGGTTTTTCATCACTCAGACTTTCCAATCTAGGTCTTTGTAGATTGCTATGTCCCTTCGTCTGCTAGAAACCATCCGAGCTATTATCATTTTGTAGCTCAAAAACCTGAAAATAAGATGCTTCAAATAACTCAGATTTCTAATTATAACTGGAAGCCATGCTACTTCTTTGCCTCAGGTCCATGGGAATTTAGACCATGTGCCCCCTCTTCCCCACTATAGTCACAAATGCCTATAAGACGGGGGAAGTTTACAATGTCTGCCAAGGCCGACCCTAGTCTAATCCTGCAGAATTTTTAGAAGGTTAAAGACCTTCAGGATCAGGGGATGCATGGTCTGCTCATAAAATTTGAACACCCGATGACCCCCTACTACCTCTCTGAGACTGGTTTAGGGGGAATTCATCTTGCAGATCTTGGTATGTTTTTATTTCAATAAGTTAAACCTCTGAATATACGTATATCCGATTCTCTAACTCAGACCCTCCTATTTTGCAGAGCGTCCGAATGGAATATCTGACGAGCTGTGGGAAATGGCAACACCGAGTTTGACAAAGGTTTCTAAGAAGGCAGATCTGAATGCTCGTACTCCCCCTCTGTCAACCTCGAAGGCTCAGGCCACAAAGCAGAGAAATGCTACTGACTCTACCCCTGAGGATCAAATGCATAAGAAGAAAGGAGGGGATTCTGCCATCCCAATATCCTTTGCAGATGCCTTAGCTGCTCGTATAGAGCAATTAATGACAACATCATAGGCCACAATCTTCAGGTGCTGGATGACATCGACTCTACCATGACCGATGCTGATAAACATTTTTGCCGATCCATGGACACACCTCTGCTGGTCGAGTTTACCCTCCATAGGTCTATTCACGTATGACTTCAGATTTTAGTATAGCTTCAAAGTGTAACCTCTATTTTGAACTTCAACTCATATACACGATCACATGATTTGCAGGGGCTAGCTGCTATGCATCATCTCTCCAATTGGACTCTAAGGAAGTTACCCCTCATCCAGAAGGGTCAAGAGGCCGAGAAGGTGCAAAGCTCTCTGAATGTAGAGGTATACCATCTGAAGTCTACCCTTGATGTGTCTGAGAAGAAGGTTAGGGAGATAGAAAAGGAAGTCTCCAAGCTTAAAAAGGACCATGTCGTTGCTCTAAAAGCCAAGAACGATGTTCTCCAACAAAAGGTCGACTCTGCAGTGAAGGTAGCCCTTGACGATGCTTCTGAGGGGATATTGGCTGATTATAAAGTCTCCAATGAATTCATGAGCTTCGTCTTCGAGTAACTCGAAAGAGGTATTAAGGCTACTATTAAATGGGCGGCTGCTAAGGAGAAGGAGAGAGGGAGTTTGAAGGCCTCTGACTTTATAGGTCTGGGTTTTGCTAACCCTCAGCTTGCCCAAGCCCTTCAAGAGGTTAAAGTGGAGGTCTCTGCCCTTGTAGAGACTGCGCAAGTGGACGGTACGGAGATAGAGGGATCTGACCTCAGAGAAGATGGGGATGAGGTGACTAACGTTGTCCAAGCGAATCAGGCCGAGGATACCAGCACTCTCCCTTCGAATCCTTATGCTATTTTGTGAGGCTTTTGGTACTTTTTTGTAACCCCTGATTGGATGTAACCTTTGAAGAACATTGCCAACTTATATTTTCAATTTTTATAATTGGATGATAACCTCTGAGGAGGGTTTTTACTTCATTTGTTTTGTTTGCTGAATGCCTCTTTGTCATGCGATGTTCAGCTCTGAAGTCTTGGTGCAATGATGTCTACTTAAACTAAATTAATAGTCTTCCCTCAGACCTTATCACCACATTATGATGTTATAAGGTCTGAGTTCATCAACTAAGATGTCATCCTCATAAATAATATCACCAAATTAAATGATGTTAAGGATCTGAGGTCATCCAAGTATTATGTCTGACCTCAGGCATTGTCACCAAATCATGGTTATAAGGTCTGAGGTCATCAACTAAGATGTTTTCCCCATAATTAATTTCACCAAGTTAATGATGTTAAGGGTCTGAGGTCATCTAAGTATGATGTTTGACCTCGGACCTTGTCACCGCAACGATGTTATAAGGTCTGAGGTCATCAACTAAGATGTTATCCCCATAATTTATTTCACCAAGTTAATGATGTTAAGGGTCTGAGGTCATCTAAGTATGATGTCTGACCTTAGACCTTGTCACCACAATGATGTTGTAAGGTCTGAGGTCATCAACTAAGATGTTATCCCTATAATTAATTTCACCAAACTAAATGATGTTAAGGGTCTGAGGTCATCTAAGTATGATGTCTGACTTCAAACCTTGTCACCATAATGATGTTATAAGGTCTGAGTTCATTAACTAAGATGTCATCCTCATAAATAATATCACCAAATTAAATGATGTTAAGGATCTGAGGTCATCCAAGTATTATGTCTGACCTCAGGCCTTGTCACCAAATCATGGTTATAAGGTCTGAGGTCATCAACTACGATGGTATCCCCATAATTAATTTCACTAAGTTAATGATGTTAAGGGTTTGAGGTCATCTAAGTATGATGTCTGACCTCAGACCTTGTCATCACAATGATGTTGTAAGGTCTGAGGTCATCACTTAGATGTTATCCCCATAATTAATTTCACCAAATTTAATGATGTTAAGGGTCTGAGGTCATCCAAGTATGATGTCTGACCTCAGACCTTGTCACCACAATGATGTTGTAAGGTCTAAGTTCATCAACTAAGATGTTATCCCCATAATTAATTTCACCAAATTAAATGATGTTAAGGGTATGAGGTCATCTAATTATGATGTCTAACCTTAGACCTTGTCACCACAACGATGTTATAGTTTGAGGTCATCAACTAAGATGTTATCCCCATAATTAATTTCACTAAATTAATGATGTTAAGGGTCAGAGGTCATCCAAGTATGATGTCTGACCTCAGACCTTGTCACCACAATGTTGTTATAAGGTCTGAGGTCATCAACTAAAATGTTATCACCATAATTAATTTCACCAAATTAATGATGTTAAGGGTCTGAGGTCATCACTAAGATGTAATCCTCATACTTTCTACCATTACAGCACAATGAAACAAGAATCGACATGGAAACTGATATCTTATTAATAATCACTTCATAAGATGGTACATTTACATAACTTTCTGTAACATCATGTGTAATACTTCTTCAGATGATCAGCATTCCAGGGATTGGCAAAAGGTTCCCCTTCTAGGTTTTCTAGCCTGTAGGTCCCGGGCACAACCTCTTCTGTCACTTTGTAAAGACCATGCCAGTTTGGGTGGAGTTTGTTTATTTTTTTTAAGGTCTTATTCAGTACTAAGTCTCCCATGGCAATGGGTCTTTATTCCACCCTTTGATTGTAGAATTTTACTGCTCTCTGCTGGTAAGTTGCTTGTCTAATTTCTGCATCTTCCCTTCTCTCTTTAATCAGATCTATGTCTAGTCTCCTTTCTTCCCCATTTTTATCAGGGTCATAGGTCTGAACCCTATGAGTAGGGTGCCCCACTTCTGTTGGTATGATGTCTTCTGAGCTATGTGCTAGCATGAACGGGGTTTCTCTTGTTGGTGTCCTTGTCGTGGTTCTATAGGCCCATAACACAACGTAAACCTCTTCAGTCCATCTCCCCTTCGCTTCTTCTAAACTCTTCTTGATTCAATCGAGGATTGTTCTGTTTGTGACTTTAGTCTAACCATTTGCCTGAGGTCATCCAGGAGATGAGAAGAACTTCTTTATCCCTACTTTTTCGCAATACTTTTCTAAGGAGGATTTCTTGAATTGGGTTCCCTTATCTGAGATGCGAGTGTTTGGGAGGCCATGTCTGCATATGATGTTCCTCTAAATAAATTCGATGGTCTTCTGTTCTGTGATCGTTATCATCTGTTCTGCCTCCACCCACTTTGAGAAGTAGTCAATAGCAGCTATTAAAAACCGATAACTATTGACAGCTCTTGGTAGGGCTCCTACTAAGTCAATTACCCACACTGCAAATGGCCATGGGGAAGTGATCGACGTCATAGTTTGGTGAGGTTGGTGAGGAATAATGGAGAATATTTGACATTTATCGCACCTCTTCACATAAGCTGCAACATCTTTGGCTAAGGTTGGCCACCAGTACCCTGTGTAATAATCCTCTTGGCCAAGGATCTTCCTCCTATGTGACTGGAGCAAGAACCCCTATGAACTTCTTATAAGACGTAGGGAACTTCGATAGGATGCACACATCTGAGGAGAGGCAACAAAAATCCCTTCTTATATAGGACGTCTCCTACTATGGAGAACTTGGAAGCCCTATATCTCAATTTCCTCCTTTCTAGCTTGGATTCGGGTAGCTCTCCCTCTTTGATATATCTCACCAGGGGGTCCATGCATGAGTCTCGTAGGTTCAAATTGAGACAAGGGTTGCTAACCTCTTCTTACTCAATGAGGTCTTTTGATAAGACCTCGATCAAAACTGTCCTTCTGATGTCCGTCTTCATTGCTGAAGCTAACCTTGCCAGTGCATCTGCGTGGTTATTATTTTATCGAGGCATTCTCTTCAGTTTTGTCTCTTAAAAATATTCTAACATCATTCTCACCTTCTTCATATACTTAGCCATCCTTTCATCTTCGGCCTCATAGACCCTTAGTACTTGATTGATAACTAACCTTGAGTCGCTATGAAGTAGGAGTCGTCTTACTCCAAGAGTCTTTACTAATGAGAGACCTACTATCATGGCCTCATATTCTGACTCGTTGTTAGAGTCATTGAATTTGAACCTCAAAGCGTATTCCATATTGGCACCATCTGGAGATGAAAGTATCAGCCCTGCACCACTTCCACTACCATAGGAAAAACCATCAGCGGAGAGATTCCAAATGTCTATTTTCGATGAGAAGGCCCCCTCTGACATAATTCCTTACTTGAATAGGTACCGATCCTCCTCGTTCTCCGCTACTCCGCTCCTAATCTTCTTGGATACGACCTCTTCCTGGTTTCGGAAGACCTTTGGTGTAACCTCTTCCTGTTCTCGAAAGACGTTTGGCGCAACCTCTTCCTGCTCTCGGAAGATGTTTGGTGCAACCTCTTCCTGTTCTCAGAAGACATTATTGTTTGACCCTTCAGCACCCACTAGATCATTATCTACTTTGGCCTCTTCCCATCTGAACTCAGCAACAAAGTCTGCGAGGGCCTGCCCTTTTATGGCTGCCCTAGGTTGGTAGGTAAAGTTATACTCCCCTAACTCAATGGACCATGTCATCAATCTTCCAGACTTCTCAGGTTTATGTAAAACCTGTCTTAGTGGGGAATTGATGAGGACGACCATGGAATGGGCTTGGAAGTAGGGCTTCATCTTCCTTGAAGCATGTATTAGGGCGTAAGCTAACTTTTCCATACGAGGGTAATTTTGTTCAGACCCTTGAAGGGCTTTATTATTGAAATACATAGGAATTTGGATTCTAACATCTTCCCATACTATGGCTGCACTGATAGCCGATTCAGAGACTGCTAGATACACATACAATTTCGATCCTACTATGGGTCGAGATATCAACAAGGGAGACCCAAGGTAAGACTTGAGCTGGTTAAAAGCTTCTTCTCACTCTTTATCCCACTGGAAGTCGTTTCCAAGAACTTTAAAGAATGGAAGACACTTGTTCGTTGCTCTGGAAACAAACTTGTTGAGTGCGACCACTCTCCCTGTGAGTCTTTGGATGTCCTTGGTACTCCTCGGTGTCTTCATATCAAGAAAAGCCTTGATTTTCTCAGGGTTTGCTTTGATTCCTCTTTGATTGATGATAAATCCAAGAAACTTCCCAGCTCCTACCCCGAAGACACACTTCGCGGGGTTGAGTTTCATCCTGTACAAGTCCATAGTAACAAAGGTCATTTTAAGGTCTGCCACATGAGTGCAGGCCTTTAAGCTCTTCGTTAGCATATCGTCTACATACACCTCCATAGTCTTACTTATTTGATCTTCGAACATCTTATTCACAAGACGTTGGTATGTTTCCATTGCATTTTTCAGACCAAAGGGCATCACTTTGTAGCAGTACATCCCTTTGTCGGTAATGAAGGTTGTCTTCTCCGAGTCTTCTACATCCATGAAGATCTAATTGTAGCCTGAATACACATCTATGAAGTTCATGAGCTCGTTCCCTGTAGTAGAATCTACCATCTGATCTATCTGAGGTAAGGGATAGCTGTCTTTTGGGCAAGACCTGTTCAGGTCATTGAAATTAACGTGCATTCTCCACTTCCCATTGGCTTTGGGCTCGATGACTGCATTCGATAACCATTCCGGATAAATGACTTCTCTTATAAACTCAACCTCTTCTAATTTTTTAACCTCTTCCCGGATGATGTCGTACTTTTCCCTGGAGTAAACTCTTTGTCTTTATTTGATAGGCCTGGCATCTTAGGTCACGCTGAGCTTGTGACTCATAACCTCAGGGTTGATACCGGGCATATCTGCGTGACTCCAAGCGAAGACACTCTGCCTCTTCCTCAAGAAGTTTACCAGCTCTTCCTTGATTTTTTCTTTTAAGTCTTTGCCGACCTAGATGGTTGTTTTCGGTTCGTCCTTATTGAGGACGATGGATTCTACCTCTTCCGCAGCCTCTCCCTTCTTTAACTTTGTTTCATCTCTTGGGTCAAATGTATCAATGCTTTAAGTGGTGGTTGCCCTCTTATGGGACTCTCTCTCTTTGGCCTAATTAAAGTAACATTCTCGTGCTATGGTCTGGTCACCTTGCACTTCCTTTACCCCATAGGGGGTCGGGAGTTTTAGCATCTGGTGGACCGTTGACGGCACAACTTCAAACTCCTTAAGGGAATTCTTCCTATGATGAGGTTATAGGCCGAGAAGACATTTTGTCCATCCCGAAAAAATTTATCTTTCGGGTCAACCTCTTAGGCCACTCGTCACCCATCCGTACGCCCATCTTATACATGCCCAATGGGTGTACCTTTTCACCGCAGAATCCCATTAAAGTATGATGATAGGGTATCGGCCTAGCTCTGCTAAACCTAGTCTCTTGAAGAAAGGCCAAAGCATCACGTTTGCTAAACTCCCCCCGTCCTCGAGGATCCTCCACACCTCGCATCCATACACCCTTGTTGTTATCACCAAAGGGTCATCATGTGTGGCTAAGATACTTTTGAAGTCGAGTCTGGCGAACCCAACTATAAGGGTGTCCATGTCCACCTTCTTTCTCTTATGTGTTGTATCGGAAGACGTTAGATTTATAACTTCAAGTTTGGCCACTGACTTGGCCTCTACCACACGAGCTTTGTTGTCAGCCACTTCAGAGCCACCTTTCATGAGTCCTCCGCATATGGTGTCAACACCAAAGGAGATCATGCCAACCCTCTTCATCGGGGTGTTGTCATCTTTCGGCGAAAGGTTCGGATCATTTTCATCATCACCTTCCGATTCATTATCTTTTCTAGCTGGGGCATCGTCACAGCATCTGTCATTTCTCCTCTTTTTAGGGTCATCTCTTCCGCCTTTAGGAGCCTTGCCATCAATATATTTCCTTAATTTTCTAGATTTTAACATTTTTTCAATCTCATCCTTCAAGGCGAAGCATCTTTCCGTAACATGGCCATGGTCCTGGTTGAACTCGCACCATAGGTTTATGTTCCTCTTACGTCAAGGGGCCTTCAGTTTCTTAGGCCATCTTAGAGTCCTATCATTCTTGATCTCATTGAGGATATGCTCACATCTCATAATTAGAGGAGTATAGTGAGTGAACTTGTCGTCAGCTGACCTCTTCTTTCCATATTTCTTTCTTTGGGACTTCCCGCTACTACCAAGGTTCTCATCCTTATACTTGGCGGCCATTGCCTCTTTGGCATTCATAACTTTTCCCATAGTTTCCAGTATATTGCCATAGACCTGGGAGGGTCTTTCACAAGTTTCCACAATAACTTCCCTTTCTGAAGACCTCATATGAGGGCGATCATGGCAATATTCTCTTCGTAATATTTAACCTCAAGTTTCTCTTTGTTGAACTTGGCGAAGTAGTCTATTAGGCTCTCGTCCTTGCCTTGCTTGACATATAGTAGATGAGTGGTATTCTATTGAGGTCTTAACCCAAAGCAGAAGTTATGAATGAATCATTCACCCAAGCCCTTGAAGTTCTCAATTGAATTCTTCAGAAGAGAAGTAAACAAGCTGTGTGATGCTCCTGTCAAAGTCCCAACGAAAGCCCTACACTTCATCTCATCAGGTATCGAGTAGATTTCCTCCACTGACTGATACATCTCAATGTGATGCACAGGGTTGGTGCTACCATCATACTTAGGAGACACCATAGGTGGTTTGAACTTAGCAGGGGTTGGGAAGCTCACTATACTTGCCACAAAGGGGGAGCCCTTCGAGAAACCTCTTTGCAATGGGTCTCAGCTCTTAATGAGGTCTCCTATCTTCTCCTCAAGACGTTGGATAGAGTCATTCCATGGTCTCCTACCATCGGCCGGGCCGAGGTTGTCCCCAACCACCTCCAAGGGATGGACTGAGTGTTCCAAAGCCGCACCACAACGTCAACTGTTGACCTCTTCCTGATCTCTGCCCCTTCCTGCACGGGGTCGGCCTTGGTGAGGCTGACTTTTTCTGTCTCCTCTTTGTGATCCGGCTGCACTTATCGACCTTGATAACCTCTGTCTTAGGTCATTCACTGGGCCCAACCTCTCAAAGGCTGACCCTTTACTCAATCGATCAAAAGATGATCCTCGTTGTTTGGCCTCTTCACCTCTTCTGCCGCTACAACCTTGGCGCTGCTAAAGAGGATGAACCGTATTATTCAAAACCTCATACGTCTCCTAACATTCTTTCGGCACATCTTTCGCCTTTAGATCATCATACTTATCCTCAGGGCAAGGGTTCCCTTACCTCCCCATGCATAGACACCTAGGGTTAGCAACATCCCTCCTCCGCTGGGGTGCAGGTTGGTCCTTCATTGATGCTTGGAGTTGTTCCTTGGCGTCAGGATCAGGCTGGACAGCCACCGGAGTAATCATTTTCGGTGAAACTCCAGGTGGCCTCATCATAGTTTGGCTGAGCTGTGCAAACTGCTCCTACATATCTTGTTGCGTTAGAACCAAATACCTCAAGACTGTGGCCACCTCTGCCATTTCGGATTGGGGCGGTGCCTGGATGGAGCTAGGTCCTCCCGCACCAGGCGGTGGTAATTCTGGTGCCATATGTTAACACTAAAGAGCTTGAGTATAAGATGAGCTTAATACCTTAAATGACCTATTTCAATGGTGAAACTGCTCCACGCAAGGGGTGGTGCCTGGTTCACCACCAGAGTCTCCGATGAGGTTAAGCTGAAGAAGAGCAAGAGACAGCTTCTCGTTCCGCACCAAAATGATGATGCTCGAAACAGCACCACCCTTCAAGGTGTTTGTGAGCTCAATTCAATGTTAACAAGGGCAGCATAAGAGTACATATACATATAGTAGAAGGAGGTGAGGAGAAGAGGATTCACACCAAAATATAAGTGGTTCAGCCAATCTGGCCCACGTCCATTGTGCAAGTGTATGATGTATATCACTGTATGAGGGCTCTAATGGCCATAGATACAATATCTCAAGCTTTCTCTCTCTACTATGTATTTGAATAAAGTTTTAGCTAGGGTTACTAATTTTGGTCCCCCTCTAAGAAGGATAAGACAAGTATTTATAGTGCCTGGGGGGGGGGGTAGTGTACCCCCCATGCATGTAAAGAGCATGTGTGTGTTGATCTAGCCAATATGATGAAGACATCTGTCCTTGTCACATGTAGAGAATGGTGATGAAATATTCCCCCCACATGGGGGAATGATTTGTTATAACTAATTTTTGTACACATGTCCTTGTCCACACATATGTCAATAAGTACTCGGCCTGCGTGCTTAGTCATAACCTCGGCCTGGAAGAGTTCAAGGTTGGTAAGGTCTAGCTGCCCATCTAATCCGAGATGAGCCATTATGGTCTCGGCTTAAGTGAAGCCGAGGTAAGGTATTATGGTTGACCTGGGCCGAGGTTAAGCTGGAATATGGCTGGAACATCGGCTGATTCACTGATGGGGTTGACCTTGGTAGAAGTATGGCTCCTTGTAACATCGGACTACCCCCAGCCGAGGTTGTCATTCTCGGGTGAACTGACGAACTGCTGACCCCCTGATTAATGCAGTCTCCCCTAGAGGAGGTTGGTAGCGGTGTCGGCCAGGGCCGACCCTGCTATAGCCGAGGCTGCTAGTCACTGATCCAAGGTTTTTCCAACGTTGTCCATGTCCTCGACCGAGGTTGATGTCTCTAAGCCGATGTGGCACATTTGGGGCATATCAGGCATGACTCTTGGTAATTATATGTAAATATAGCTGGGAAATTTTGGAGAGATGAGCGCGTGACATATTATGGGAGAATATTGGGAATTAAATTCTGAGATTTAAGATACGAGCTAAGTGATCGAGTTCCGGTATATTGGTTGAGTCACATCAATGTGTTAAATTAATTACTGAGAGGAGTAGATTAATTTGGAGTGGGAATGTTGACTCGGGAAATATTCGGTTACGAACCAAGTAAGCGGGTATACGGGTTGAGTGACACCAGAGTAATAAATTAATTAAGGGATAAATTAATTAATTTAGAGTCGGACCATAAACTCGAATTGGTAATTAATTAATATGTAAATTAATTAATTTTGAGTCGGACCATAGACTCAGATTGGTAATTAATTAATATGTAAATTAATTAATTTAGAGTCAAACAATATACTGGGAATTGTAATTAATTAATATGTAAATTAATTAATTTAGCGTCGGACAATAGAATCGGATTGCTAATTAATTATTATGTAAATTAATTATATTAGAGTCGAACCATAGACTCGAGAAGAGGATATATTAATAAGTGAGAAAATTAATTAAGTTGAGTCGGGATAGAGATTCGGGAAATTACAGGCTAGTGTTACGAGTTGTTGAATACACGGTAAAGCTGGGGTTTATATAATATATATATGGTGTAGTGATAGTATATATATATATATATATATATGTGTGTGTGTGTGTGTGTGTGTGTGTGTGTGTGTGTATTGTGTGTGTTATTAAATATCAGTGACTAGATATTTATTTAATGTATATACTCTAGTTCTATCAAAGGAGGTTGCGCGATGTGGGTGAATCCCATATCTTGAGGATTAGGGTGAGTATATCCCCAGGTCATATCGTCAGGTATATGGGTGAGAGGCTCATCTCACTTTCAGTGAAGGAATATGACCGCCTCCACTTCGTTTATATTTTTGGGTCCAGGTTGGTGAGAGATTCCAACATGGGGTAACTTTGTTATGTGAGCACACCTAGTGAGATAGAAATTTAGACGGAATCATCCAGTGAGGGTATACCCAGAGGGATTGATATACATATGATATATGTGGGGATGTTGTGGTAAAGGTACATATATAATGGTAGTAAGTTTATATGCGGGTAATAATACAATGTGTGATGTAATTGTTTTATATAACTTGTGTCACGGTTATATGATGTTATTTAAAGGAAATTAATTAAGTTAATTAGTGAGATAAGTTACAACCCATGGATAATAATACTCGGTTTAGAGTAGAAAGGCAAGCGAGGATTACAAGGACTAATTGAACGAGGTAGTACAACTAGATAGGGTTGAGGTAATCGTTAGGTGTGCACATTACTAGAGGGGTGAGAATGTCGTCAAGAGAGTGCGACACTAACTTAAATATGGAGCGCATTTATATATTTTAAATTACTGTAGTTAATTCACTTGCTAAATATTTTCAAAATGTTTTGGGTTCTAACCCTTGCTATAAAACTATTTTCAAAACCTTTTAGGTGTCCACCCACAAGTACGCCAGGATTGATATTCTATTCTAGGGACACGGAGCTGCGGCATATGTGGATGTTAGCAGGAGCTGGGATTAGACGCATCGTTCTTTCATTCCTAGAGTAGGAATCATTTATCAGTTTCATTTTTATTTAGGGCATGTCGCCCAGACTTTCAATTCAGTTTTCAGATTCATATTATTCAGGTGTTGAATATTTTTATTGGACTATGTTTACTTGGGTGGCCGATGGTTTATTCGGCATGTCACTTTATTATTTGTTTAGTTGATTTAATTCAGTTGTGTGAATGGTTTATACTTATTTCCTCATGTACTGTTTGGTTTAATTGATAAGATAAAATTTGGCACCAACTTTTTGGAATACTATGTGGTTAGTAAGTTTTAAAAAGGTTTTCATCAGTGATTCTAAGGATGAACCAACTGGGATTCCTATTTTCATTTGGTGTAAGGCTAATCACCCGGTATTTTATTAGGCGGGGTGTCACAGATGGTATTAGAGCATCATGTTCTAGTGTCCTTACGATCTGTGTGTCTTTTCACGTTTCAGCTTAGCGTCTTTTTATGTAGAGCTCTATCATAGGATTGTTGTATTCTTATACGTATGCGCATTTACGTTCGTTTGACAATTACTTTATATTTTAGGGTGAACTCATACGTTTCGATTCTCATTTCAGATGTCTCCCATGAGATAGAGCAGCTATGGAAACATGGGGAGATGAGACTAGGGAGGCTCATCAGGAGCCAGAGTTACCGCAGCAACTGCCATAGATGATTTCAGCTGCACAGGTAACTGAATTAGTAGCACAGGAAGTTCAAGTGACGATGATCACAATGGCAAGGTACTTTCCACGAGATCATCCACAAGCGTTAGTGGTACCGGATGTTCAGGTCCACCAGGGGCAGTCAGAGTGGAAGCAAGTATGAGAGGTCTTTCAAAAGGGACACCCACCAGAGTTTCAATGGGGTTCAGATGTGGTGCTAGCGTGTCAGTGCAAGAGGGATATACAATGTCACCTACGCATGGTAGATTGCAATGAGGTGTAGAAGCAAATTCTATCCACTTTTAGGTTAGTGGGAGCAGCGCTTCAGTGGTGGGAGTCGATCACCATAGTTGAGGAAAGGCATATATTAACTATTGCAGAGTTTTAGGTTTGGTTCGATCACCAGTATTTTCTGCCAGAAGTCGAGGTTAAAATGAGGAGAAAATTTAGTGAGATGACTCAGGGGGCCGTTCAGTGGCCGATTACGAGGAAGAATTCAATCATTTGGAAAATTTTGTACCGAATGAGGTACGCGATGAAGAAAGAAAAAAGTAAAAGTTCATGGATGGATTAGTCAGGAGGATCAAACAACATTTGATTGGTAATCCCTTTAGTAGCTTATACGAACGTAGTTAATGCAGCACTCCTGCTCAGCCAGGAATATCGCTTCCATATGAGAGGAAGCAAGAGGGGAGTGGAACCCAGTCAGTCGGATAAAGCAGGAGGGAATAATACCAGTGGGGTAGCCCAGCAGCAGACAGGGGGACATCAGGGGAAGGATTCCGGACAAGCGGATCAGGCTAAGCGATTTAGGTATGGAGGCTATCGACAGAATGTCCAGGACTTCCGATAAGGCCAGCAAGGAAGGAATCAGTGGTAGGGAGAGTTTATCAGGAGGTGTTTAGTTTGTGGGGAAGAGGTACATGTGAAGAGAGATTGCCTTAGGCGAGGCATGGGTCAACTACGGGACGAGGTCCTAAATGTACAACCACTAAAACAAGTTATGGGTGCATTTGGGCAGGGGAAACTTCTCAGGAACCCGAGGATCAACCATTGCATCTAGAGTATTGAGGTAATTATTTTTATCCTACGAGCATGGGGTATGTGTTGAGTGATAGTGAGGGTGTCACAATATAAGAATTATTTTCACTTGAATTAGTGGGTAAGTCGAATTTAGTGGGTGCCCTGGCTATAGCAGCAATATTACATATATATATATATATATATATATATATATATATATCTGTGGGATAGTGGATTCTTTAGTGTTAACCACGAGAGAGTGGGGGGTTGGTATTATGCGAAGTAGGGTAGATAATTTTTATCTCGGCTGGATAGGGATGGATTTGAACTATTATAAATTGTGGGGGTAAGTTTTGGTGTTTGTGACACCGTAGTATGAATGATATTTTACTTTGTATCACCTGAGAGGGAGTCTAGCCTATATATATGTGTACATATGTTGTATTGCGTGGTGCGATAGACACATAATGAGGTCTTGTGTTCTCATATTTTATCTCGGTAAGTAAAGATCTTTACTGAAGTGAATCAGGGTGGTTAGATTTAATTTTGATCAGAAAGAGATAGCTCGGGGTTTATTTTTCGCATGAACTAGTGATAGTAAGGGCGCGGTATTTTATGTTGTCTTTTGTAGCATAAGAGTAGGCATGTATGCTTTTGTGTTAATAGATAAGTATTTGGGGGTACGTACTATGGACTGAGGGTCTAACAGATCCCAACGATCAACAATGTTAGGTAGTAGTGTATCGGGGGGGTTCCTTGTTTGGATTTCGCTTGCGAGACATCCCATGCATGAAACTTAATGCAACGTTGGAAGTGGGGAGATGTTTGGTCGTTAGAACATGGGTTGGGTACCTCGGTTATTATTCATATATGTGATGTGACTACGGATTAGAAGCTATATTACGAGTTTTGACTAGCATAGTCGAGTAAATTTCGTGCGATAAAGCACAGGGATAGGGTGTATGGGCACCCGGATTAATTAAGACAACTTTTGTATAGTCAAGCACGGGTAAGGGTGTATGGGGGCCCAGGTTAATTAAAATACATATTTGTGTAATTTATAGTTAGAAGTTGGAGAGATAGATATAGCGAGCTTAGAGGCACATGTATACAAAAGTAATATTTAGAGCTTGGAGCACTAGGCTCATCTTAATTTCAAGGACAAAATTCCTTTGTAAGGGGGGAAGTATTTAACACCCAGTAATTTTTGAGGATTTAGTATTTAATTATTTTTCGGGGAAATAAAAATATTTAAAATGGAGAAACTTAAATTTATGATTTTGATTATTTATTTGAGTGGGAAGAATTATTTTTTATTGGTGACTTTAAATTAAATTGTTCGAATTAATGTGTGTCGCATTTTTGAGGTCAAAATTGGAGAATGTTGTGAAGTATTTCAGATGACGATTCATACTGTGCGGTTGAGTCCAGATGGGCCGAGATAGTCAGAAAAGAGTACTCAAGGGTAGTAATTGGGTCTCGGGGCATAGTCGGGCCCGCACGGGGTGATTTTGGCCATTTTAATTGGGCCCATGTGGCCAAAAACGGGATTTGGAGTTTTAATCCTAATTGGAGAAGTGTGAATGACAATTAATACAACTCTAAACCTAGGGTTTGAGAGAGACACAAAGTAAACAATTCAAGGAGCAAATTGGGGACCTTTTTGGAGTCAAATCGAGGGACAAAGTGAGTGTTTGTCATCAACACCTTTAGTATACCAACAGATCAGACTCTACGAATCATTCTAGGCAAGTGGTTAACTGTTGTGATTCTTAAAATAGGTGATAACCAATTCATATTATAGTATGTGTATATGAAAATTCGTTTTGGGTGTGTAATCATAATTAAAATGAGGTTTTCGGAATTTAGAGCAATGGACAGATTTAATTACCCAATGGAGGTTAAGTTATGATTTGGGACTGTTAAGATTGAATTGTAGAGTGGATTACAATATGTATTACTGATTAAATGGATTGAAAATGGTTAGGTGAAATTCGATAGAACGAGACCCGGGTGAAAAACCCAAATCGGATATACTTAGGGTTATGTATAAATTTGACGATGAATTAAGGTCTTTTGGATGTTTAGACCCTTTTATTATGCGGGGGTAATATTGATTGTGATTGGTTAAGGGTTTTGATTGAAAATAAAATCTTTGGGGTTCATCCATGGCCGAACAGGAGGCGGGAGAAGATGATGACCATGTCGATCGATCGATCGACCAAAGGGGATTGATCGATCGATGATACATGATTTTGGGCAGTGACAACAATTCTTAATTGTATGGGAGATTTTCATTGGGGAAAATTATTAGGTTGACTTAAATGATGAAAATTAATTAGGGTCATGACTCTTGGTAATTATAACTGGGAAATTTGGGAAAGATGAATGCGTGACATTTTATTGGAGAATATTGGGAATTAAATTCTGAGATTTAAGATACGGGCCAAGTGAACGAGTTCAGGTATATTGGTTGAGTGACGCCAAGGTGTTAAATTAATTATGAGAGGATTAGATTAATTTGAAGTGTGAAGGTTGACTCGGGAAATATTAGGTTACGAACCAAGTAAGCGGGTATACGGGTTGAGTGACACCAGAGCAATAAATTAATTAAGGGATAAATTAATTAATTTAGAGTCGGACCATAGAATCGGATTGGTAATTAATTAATATGTAAATTAATAAATTTAGATTCGGACCATAGACTCGGATTGGTAATTAATTAATATGTAAATTAATTAATTTAAAGTCGGACCATAAACTCGGATTGGTAATTAATTAATACGTAAATTAATTAATTTAGAGTCGGACCATAGACTCGGATTGGTAATTAATTATTGAGTAAATTAATTATATTAGACTCGAACCATAGACTCCGGAAGATGATAAATTAATAAGTGAGAAAATTAATTAAGTTGAGTCGGGACATAGACTCGGGAAATTACAGGCTAGTGTTACGGGTTTTTGAATATACGGTAAAGTCGGGATTTATATTATATATACACGGTGTAGTGATAGTATATATATATACTAGCTTATGCCCGTGCCTGAAGGTACGATGAAATTTTCCAAATTACGTAATTGCAAAACGGCGACAATTTTTCAAAATACGTAATAGCGAAATGCAAAAATTTCGAAGTGTAATGTCAAATAGTCCAATAACATTCAAATAGTCTATATTCATCAAATAAAATCACATATAATACGAAATATATAATATTCATCCATCGAATTCACATTGTCTAAAAAAAAAAAAATGTCAAATTTTTAAAAAATTGGGCATTATATCCTTTATTTATGAAAATATTCACCCTGCTCAACAAATAACAAATAGTCCAACATCCAAATTGTGTAAATTCTTCAAACAAATACACATATAAAATGAAATATACAATATTACAAATCAAATTAACTATGTCTCAAAAAAATGAAGTGTCAATTTTTTTAAAAAATTGGACATAGTCCCCTTTGTTTATTGGACTATCCACCCTATTTACGGGGTAACAACAAATCAAACAAATTTAAAAAAATCCCAAATTCGGTGATAGGAGTTAGAAGGAAGCGAAAGGAGAATATGTGGGACTTTCTCAAAATGTTTATGCCATTGTGCTTCTGGATTAGGTGCTACTACTACTGTGTTCCCATCCTTCTTACCACCTCTGGCCATTATCACTCTCTCCCTCTTGATTTTTTCTGTACGATTTGACAAACAATAAACATAATTAATCAGTTTCTTGAACAAAGATATAGTCACATAAGTAAATATACAATCAGTAAAATGAAATATACAATCACATCCAAATTGTCTAAATTCGAGATTGATTCAGCCGAATCCAATTGGATTACCTCTTTTATACAAAAATGCAGTTTCGAGTTTGATCCCATCATATTTGGTCTACAAATAAAACAAATAACAATATTAGGAAAAAGGAACTATTTGAATAGTGGATATATGAATATGCATATATGCTAGTGCATATATGCGGTGCGAGTGTGTGTTTGTATGCGCGTGTGAGTGGGAAAGGGGTGAGGGGGCGGGTAGGGGGCACGCATGTGAATGTTTGTGTGTGTGTTTATTCACCCGTGTGCGCGTGTGAGTGGGGAAGGGGGGAGAGTCTCCCTCTAAAATCAAATTTGATCAAGATTTGGCCTCCAAAATATAAGACAAAATCACAATTAAATCACACACAAAAATCACAAAACATATAATAACAATGTATTTATGCTAATAGTCATGATACTTTTACTGTGTGTCACCAAATAACATCATGGAACTTACTAAAATTATACACACAACCTGGCTTAAGGACATATAATTGAATTCATCCGATAAATAATCCCCAATCATGTTGTAACTCATCGCTATAATATGGAAAATGAATATTAATTGAAAAAATATCAACTAAGAGAGCTTGAAAATTGGGCTTTGAAACTCTATAATGAAGTTTAATTTATGAAAATCTAACCCACGAAACATAAGCTTCGATTTCAACAATATAGGTAAACACACGATGTTTATAAGGCTATCGACATAACAGTCTACTATAAGATTCTCGGATAGTAAGGTGTCAAAAACTATATATTAACACATGAATGCTGTGTTTGGTGTGATATACATATATATGCAATTTACGAGCCAGTGTTTGGTG
Organism: Sambucus nigra; assembly: GCA_949130495.1. Taxonomy (NCBI): domain Eukaryota; kingdom Viridiplantae; phylum Streptophyta; class Magnoliopsida; order Dipsacales; family Adoxaceae; genus Sambucus; species Sambucus nigra. Next base: position 340,185,766 of record OX422207.1, on the reverse strand, counting down.
TGATATGCATATATATGCAACTTTCGAGGCAGTGTGCAGTGTGATATGCATATATATGTTGAAGGATATTTCTAGGCTGAGCTTACACCAATATAGCTCACTCATACTTCCACGGAGTTACTTCAGTCCCAAATAGGGTTTGTACGTCTAAAAATTCGCCTTCGAAAGAAAAACGATGATGGTTCGCATATATGCAGCAACATATATGCATCTGCATATATGCATTTGCATATATGCAGCTACATATATGCTGCTGCATATATGCTGTTCCATATATGCATCTGCATATATGATGCTACATATATATTACTGCATATATGCAAATGCATATATGAAGATGAATATATGCTGCCTAATCCCCTTCATACCTAAATTTATTCCTCCACTGATCAGAATAAGTCCATGCTCTGAGATTTATATTCTTTCACCAGCAGGAACCCATTCTCTGAGATGTCAAATTGCTAGCTCAAGATGTCAACTTGAACACCCTCTCCGCTTCACTGACTGATGAAAATAAAAACCAAAACGCAGTGGGATTCAAGCAACGAACCGCCACCCCGCCTACATATCGCCAATGCCCATTCTCATTCCAAAACCTGTAAAACATAAGAACAATATTAGATTTGCAACCGTGTATTAGGTCTTGAATTCCAGCCTTAGTTTCATCCATAAACATAATACCAACACCCAACTAATGTATCCCCAAATCCTACTTATGCACCTCTACATAACCATATGTGTTGAATAAAAGTATGAACTAATTCGAACAGTCTGCATATAAACAACAATCCCAGATATCATAAATAGCTTAAAACATATAAGTGGTAAAATCATCTGCCATATCTGGAATGTGAGAACATAAAACCTTAATAAACATTAAATACGATCCATAAGATAAATATTAAATAAAAGGCATGATACATGTTGAGGAGTAATTTTACATTCAACCAATAATTAAGAGAAATCATGTGGCATTTGTATAAACTCTAAATATGAAAAGAGAAGAACATTATGCACTGAAAATCAAATTTCAGATATAGAGAAAAATTATGCTACTACACTAAAAATTATGTACACTTGCTACATATATGCAGCTCTGAACCTACCTCCAATCAATGCCACAAATTATTAAAACATATATGTTAATGCATAGGGATCCAAATTCAACATGGGTGCATCACCATGTTGTGTCCAAACTTGAGTCGCATCACCATGTTATGAATTGTGCCCAACATCAGAACCACATGTTATGAAAAAATATATCCATATCAATAGAAAAAATATATTTAAGAATGCAATAGAATCAAATTAAATCCTAATAGAAAAGAAACCTGCTTTAAAACATATGAAAGATGAAATTTGAAACCCATAACAGACTTGCATTCAACAATATATTGAAGAATACATGCGTGTTTGTAGCCCGTTCAAATGGAATACTAAAGAATACATAAGAAAGTACGGGGTAACTTTACATAAGAAAAAGTTGCTTATGAGTGTATATAAATGTTTAATTCTTAATTACACCTGCTGAAATAAATCTCATGTCTCTAAAATATTCAAAATCATTACCCCTGCTCAAGTTAACAACCACATTATATTAGCATACATGGATTTTGGGTTCTAATTTTACAATTATTTCAAACAGGAATAATTATTCCAAAAAACAACATTCACACACAGAACTTGAAACTCACGTATGTTTAACTAAGCATACTCTATGCCTAATGCAGTAAACTACATGATTATTTGGACTATACATTTATAGTTTCCATGTATTTAAATGAAATTATTTATTTGGGTACGTTCCCAAAACTATACATTTTAGAAAATGCACAATAAAAAACCAACACAACCAAAAGAAAAAAATATTGAAACCCAACAAACCAATAGTTGTGTCATACCCAAATTGCAGAATACCTCTTGAAGAATATCATCATCCCCAAATCGCAGAATACCAACCATCATCCCCAAATCGCAGAACTACGTCCCCGAATACCTGTTGAAGAACAAACTAACAAAAAAAAAGTCAGATCATCCCCTATTGAAGAACAATCTAAAAAAAATTAAAAAATAAAATCCCCAAAATGTTGTGTGTGTGTATTTCTGTGTGCGTGTGTGTGTGTGTGTTTCTGTTTGCGTATGTGTGTGATTCTGTGTGCGTGTGTGCGTTTGTGCCGAAGGGGGGAGAGGGGAGGGGGGTTTACCTGGGGCGGGTGAGTGGGGAAGGGGGAGGGGGGGGGTTTACCGGTGTGTGCGTGAGTTAGGGAGAGAGAGAGAGAACTGTTTGAGAGAGAGTGAAAGTGAAAGAGAGAGAGAACCGTGTGAGTTGGATTTGGTGTGTGTGTGGGGGGGGGGGGGGGGGGAATCAAAAAGTTTGAGGGGGAAATCAAAAATTGAACTTAAAATTCAAATTTTGAATGAAAGTTGTAAGAATTCATCTCAATCCTTAATTTTGAAAAAATGTCTATTGATGTGGCACTCATGCTCACCCTTAAAAATGTACACATTTTCAAAAACCAAGCTCCATATTATATATATCTATATATCTATCTATATATATATATATGTGTGTGTGTGTGTGTGTATATTGTGTGTGTTATTAAATATTAGTGACTAGATATTTATTTAATTTATATACTCTAGTGCTATCAAGGGAGGTTGCGCAATGTGGGTGAATCCCCTAGCTTGAGGAGTAGGGTGAGTATATCCCCAGGTCATAGCATCCGGTATATGGGTGAGGGGCTTATCTCACTTTCAGGGAAGGAATATGACCACCACCTCCACTGCGTTTATATTTTTAGGGCCAGGTTGGTGAGCGATTACAACTTGGGATAACTAGGTTATGTGAGCACACCTAGTGAGATAGCACTTTAGAGGCAGTCATCCAGTGAGGATATACTCGGAGGGATGGATATACATATAATATATGTGGGGATGTTGTGGTAAAGGTACATATATAATGGTAGTAAATATTATATGCGGATAATAATACAGTGTGTGTTGTAACTGTTTTATATAACTTGTGTCATAGTTATATGATGTTATTTAAAGGAAATTCACTAAGCTAATCAGTGAGATAACTTACAACCCATGGATAATAATACTGGGTTTAGACTAGAAAGGCAAGGGAGGATTACAAGATCTAGTTGGATGGGCTAGTAGAACTAGGTAGGGTTCAGGTAATCGTTATGTGTTCACATTAGTGGATGTGTGAGAATGTCCTCAAGATAGTGCAACACTAACTTAAATATGGAGTGCATTCTTATATTTTAAATTACTGTAGTTAATTCACTTGCTAAATATTTTCAAAATGTTTTGGGTTCTAACCCTTGCTATAAAACTATTTTTAAAACCTTTTAGGTGTCCATCCATAGGGATGCCAGGATTGATATTCTATTCCAGGGACACAGAGCTTCGGCATATGTGGATGTTAGCAGGAGCTTGGATTAGACGCATCATTCTTTCATTCCTAGAGTAGGAATCATTTATCAGTTTCAGTTTTATTTACGGCATGTCGCCCAGACTTTCAATTCAGTTTTCAGTTTCATTTTATTCAGGTGTTGAATATTTGTATTGGACTTTGTTTACTTGGGTGGCCGATGGTTTATTAGGCATGTCGCTTTATTATTTGTTTAGTTGATTTAATTCAGTTGTGGGAATGGTTTATACCTATTTCCACATGTACTATTTGGTTTAATTGATAAGATAAAATTTGGCACCCACTTTTTGGAATACTAGGTGGTTAGTAAGTTCTAAAAAGGTTTTCGACTGTGATGCTAAGGATGAACCAACTAGGATTCCTATTTTAATTTGGTAAAGGACTGATCACCCGATATTTTTTTAGGCGGGGTGTCACAGTAGAGTTGTTGTAGTGAGGGGTGGGTAGTTTTTCTCATAGCATGGGTTCGTGGAAGCATATAACTAGGGAGTGGGAATTTTTTTTAGACATATTGGTTTTTCTTTGTGGAGAGGGGATATGATCAGATTTCGGCAGGACATATGGGGCGATCAGGGGTCCATTCCGGATATCTTTCCTTGGATCTTCAACATAGGAGGGAAACAAGATGGGTTAGTGGTGGACCATATGGCTCTTAGTAGGGAGGGTGTGAGGTGGAATCCGCAGTTCAGAAGAAGGCTTTGGGACTGGGAGCTTCTGGAGGCGAATTTGTTCTTTGAGTGGTCGATATCGGTCCCTCACTTGGAGGATAGGGAGGATTACTTGTGCTGGAAGGGGGTGCAGGGGTGTTCTCGGTTAGTAGCTACTATACGATTCTGTGTGGTAGCGGCGACTTCATGGAACGTTTTCCTTGGGAGAATATTTGGAAGGTGAATGTTCCGCCGAAGGTTAGATTCTTCATGTGGACGGAAGCTAGACATGACATCCTGATGCTTGAGGGGCTTCATAAGAGGTGTTTTCAACTCGCTCGTTGTTTTTGGTTATGTAAGGAGGAGGAGGATAAGACCAATCACCTTTTCTTTCACTAAAAGGTGACGAGAGGTTTGTGGGACATTTTCCTTGCCATTATTAGGACTTCTTGGGTTATGCCTAGGTCAGTAAAGGCATTCTTATAGGGTTGGAGACCCCCAACCAAGTGGTCGGGTGTCAGGAGTGTGTGGCAGTTACTTCCTCATTCTATTTTTCGGACAGTATGGAAGGAGAGGAATTCGAGATGTTTTGATGGCATTGAGACTGCACTTTCGAGACTTCAATATATGTTTATGATCATGCTTCTTATTTGGTATAAGGAAAACTTGGTTGTCATGAGCCTAGAGGTTCTTAAGTTTGTCGAGGAGCTACAATCAGTTTTGTAGCATGCAATTTCTGAGTCGGGGTCTGTTTATTTTCTTTATTTTTTTTCTTTTCATCAACGGGTTAGCTTCTTTGTATACTCCTTGTATATTTTAATGTCATTTACTTACAAAAAAAAAAATCATCTTCTTCTAGCAATATAAACTTGTCCTCCTTAAGAGTGAAAAAACGTAAAATATAATTTCAAAAATTAATAGTCAAAATTAATAAACAGAATAAATTTTCAAATAAAGGATAATGAAAACAAAGCTTAACAAGTGATATGAATTATTCGACATACACTGAGACTTTGTTAGGCCTTTTAACAATCACAAAGTGCACCAAATAAGTCGTTTTTCTAAAAAAAAAAACATCAACATGAGGGAAAAAACCTATAGACACCCCATTTTGTTACCCCCTAAAACTCTCCTTAGGTCCCTAGCACCTCCCTTCATCACTACAAACCCAGATCATACCCCAGGTACTGACCTAGAAGCCATCGGGCACTCCCAGGCTCCGTTTGACCAAAAGTCAAAGTCTTAATCTCGATCGAGACTGAATTAATCTCCGAAGGGCACTGAAACCCCTTTCCAATGGCCCTCTCCATGCAGGATTCCGACTTACGATACGGGCAAACGACCCATTTCCCTCGAGACTCAATCAGGAATAAACCGGGAGATTCTGGGCTCTGTTTGACCTAGGTAAACTCTTCAGCTCCACTAAGACTGAATGAATCTTCAAAGGGCACTGAATCCCCTTTCCAATGATCCACTCCGTGCGCGATTCCGACTTACGGTACGGATGAATGATCCGTTTTACTCCGAGGTCATCGAATGCTTCCGTGGTACGATTGACCAAAGTCAACTCCTCGAACTGGATCAAACTCTTTGGAATGTCAAATTACATCTCTTAAACTTTCCAACGGTTAGCCCCGTGCAAGATTAAGACTTACCATACAGATGAACGATCTGTTTGCGTCCGACAGTTCCCCGTCAAATGGACTGATGAATGCTTTCGAGCCATAATTGAACCAAATTTAACTCCCGAACCCGGGAGAGGTCCCAAGGACTTTTGAAGGTCTCTGAATTACCCTCCCAACGGTTCACCCCATGTGCGATTTTGATCGACGGTTTGCATTTTGTGGCCGATTTACCAAAAAAGCCTCAAAAATACTACCAAACGGTAGGTCTCAGACCCTGCCTAACGGCAGTGTGCCTAAACGCACCTACCGAATGGCAGGAATAGGGCTATGCAGATCGGCAATGCCCTGGGCCTATAAAAAGGAGCCCCTGATATTACTTGAAAAAGGATCCCAGATGTGATAGAAATCATTCTCAACAAATCCTCAAAACCTCTCTTGAAGTCAGGGTGATTTCTACACCCAAATCCCTTTCCAACCTTCACTTTTCATTATACTTTTCATCAAACTGTAACACTCCGCCTAATTAAATACCGGGTGGCCAGTCCCATACCAAATTAAAATAGAATATAGATTTGGCTCATTCTTAGCATCACTGTCGAAAACATTTACAACTCACCCAATACCCAATTAAGCCGGTGTTAATAACTTTCCAAATTTTAATTTCAATAAAATCCATTTTTAGTTTACAAATAAAAAAACACATATTATTCTACAACATTGATAACTGAACAGATAACTCAAAAGAATTTAAATGCAATTAGAATAAACATTCCCAAATAATTATCCAATACAGTAATCCCAACAATAGTAAATGTATTAAAAAGACACGACTACAAGAGTATTTGACTCATATAGAATAGATAACGGAATTCCTTTGGGCGACATGCCCTAATTATAAAAATACTATGAATCAAATGAATATAGGCGTCTAAGCAATACTCCATAGCTCGTCATAATCCGCTAAGGTTGGCGTCCCTGCTGCTGGACACCTGATATAGAAGATACAATAGAAAAGAAATATGCAAGGAAACGGGTTAGATCCCGATGGGAAAATGATTTTGAAGACAACAAGTATTTAACAAGTGTAATAAAGAATTTATTATGTACATGTTAGCATCCAGAATCTCACTTGCTATTCTTACCTCTCAACTACAGTGCACACTTAATGTTTCCTATTAACCTCCTAGTTAAAGGTTCCTCCTCACTAGTTCCCATAATATGATTCCATCCCATATCATAACCCCGTATGTCCTATACCATACGGCATATAATTATTCATATACGTTTATCATTAACATGAATCGTTTCTCATTAATATGAATTAAGATTTTCAATTCTATAAGAATAAACATTCATTAACTTAATTCCATTCTCTTTCTGTATTCACCGTTATCTACAATTATCATCGAAGATAGATTTAACAACTATATAGATTCATTTAATTCATTATATATATGTATACATATATAATACGGTACCCCGAGTCACAGCTGCGGTGAAAATCATTGATCTTCTATCATGTCCCAATATAATTGGTCGCCGAATAGGGGATAAAAGCTTCGGTAAGGATTTCTCGAACCACAAACATCAACATACAAATTGGAGGCGAACATAGTTATTGTATCCATGGGTTAGGCACGTACCTACGTACCCACAGTTAGCGGACTTATCAACTCCTCGATAAGTCTTTCATAGACCTATGTTCTTGAGCGACAAATCAAAGATCCCATGGATTCTTCAGGATATGACTTCCCTCACGCGCAAACCTCCCGTCGATAGCAAGTAAGATAGGTATGTCATACACATAAATCATCAATCAATCAAATAGGCATTATCATGCCTATAATATAATGTCAACAAGGTACTCACATTACCCTAAGATTGTTCCCATACATAGCATTATATCTCTCAAATCCTACGTAATAAAATATTACGACTTTACTTCATTAATTAAATTATCCCCGAGCCTCACTCATTACTCAAGGTTCAAATAGGTTTTCCTCAATAGTATATTCAGTAAGAAATCACTAATATCCTACTGGTCCATATCATCATATCTCTCGAATTACTATGAATTAAATTCTCCCTTTAATTAGGGTTAAAACCGATAGTTTCAAATCTCTTATAAACACATCTTCTATCACATAGAATTAAACCCTCTTGTAAACTTAAGGCTACCCAGGTGTTATATTCAATAACCACTAATGGACCTATCCTTGATCCTCATGTATACTAATTATAATCCAACAAATGAATCTAGAAACCGAAATACCTTTCGATATAATTATCGTTATTCTAATCAATCAAATCCCAATCAAATTAATTCGAATCTTATCTAGGGCCTACTGATCTTTTCCAAGTTCCATAATACCCAATTAATAATCACCAAAGATATAAAAAAGGTTTGGGATAAGAATCAACATTTAAAAGAAAAAACTTTAGGAATTTTGGGGAAGTCGATCGATAGATCGAAGGTAGGGGGTCAATCGATCGATTGCCTAGATATCAACCCAGTTTTTTTCTGCATTTCTTCTACTACGGGTTTCATCATTTTTTATCATTAAAACCTTCATATTAACAACCCAAATGACTTATAATCCTTACTACATGATATTTCAACATATATAAATGATTTCTAATGATCTAAACATCCTAGAATCATCAAGAGATTGAATTAAAAGCATGTTTTTATCCTCTTTTTCCAGAAAATTATCAACATAATATCTTCAAGAACACATCAATGGTTTTTAGAATTTGTTCAAAAGATTTATGATTATTTCGTGGATTACTAACTACCTACAACATGAGTTTGATTCCTATATATGTTCATATTTCCAAAAATCCATTACAACTCCATCTTTATCTTCCAAACATGAAAAATCATCTTTTTTTATAACTATTCTAACATGGATAATATACAAACTTAGATTAAAAATATCAAACACTTTCCTCTAATGAAGGTGTTATCCTTTAGGGTGGTGTATCCCAGGTGGTTCTCCCTTCTCCGGTCAACCTCCGGTGGTGGTTGGTGGTGGTGACCTTTGGTCTTTCGCTCTTCTCCTTTCCATGTAAGCTTTTCTCTTCCCAAGCAACCTTTCACTCTTTCTCACAAGGTGACCTCTTAAGTTTTGTGGAGAAGAGATGAATGAATCCACATACAATTAATCTTCAAATACTTAATATAGGACAAAATCCGAAATCACTATTCATCCCCTTGTAAAAATGATCAAAATACCCTTTTGGGTTGTCTTTTCATTTCCAAATGACTCGAGACTCAAAACCAACATCCAAATACACTTTTCGGACTATTTCAACCCTTCCGGACGCAACGACGCAGTCAAAATGACTATAAGGTCGATAAAAAATAAACTCCCTTTTTAATTTAACAAATTAGTCCGACATGTCCCATACCGCGTCCGACTAAAAATTCAAATTACTGAATTAACAACTCATACAACATCAATAGCATCACATTCATATATTACCTAAATGTCTTTAAGTAAGTTTTAGAATCATCCATTTTAATATCCACAATTTGAATAAAACCCAAATGAATTGATTAATAATAAAATCCAATTAATCCGTTAATTTAAAATATAACTGACCAAGCGTAAATTCTTCCGAATTTAGCCCCTTAAGTTAGTAATTTTAATATCTCGAGCAAGGTAATTGAATCATTTTTAGTCCATATCATTCTATTGTTCGTTTCTAACAAAATTCCTAGTTTTTGTGTAATTGTGATAAAGATTTCAGGAATGGAATGGAATAAAAGAAGAGAAGAAAATTAGAAGAAATGTAAAAGGGAAAAAGTATAAATTCCATTCAGAATTCAGAAGCAACGTCAAAGTGAAGTTGAAGAGCATGAGTTCAAGAGAGCATAGGAAGAAACGACATTCAAATCAGAGTTCTAGATCAAAAGATATGGTCAGTCAAAGTTTCAAGGAAAAAGTCAAACTAAGAAGAATTTCGAACCGATCCGATTTGGATCCAGATCCATCCGAATTGACAAAGTCCAGTAGCCCCCGGATTGATAATGAACCAATGAAAGAAAAAACCTTGGACCTATCCGACTAGGCCCAGACCGATCCGATAAAAAGAAAAGAATCGATCCGGTGTATTCGGACCGATCCGAGGTTGAGCCGGACCGATCCGGTAGTGTGAAATGCTGACAATTAATTGTTCAATTAAAGCAGAGCAACTCTTGGAAAGACGTACCAACAAGCATTATTGGCTATCAATTTCGATACTTGGTATTATAATAGCTAGTGCCCTATATCATTTGAAAGAAGAGACCAATCAAGAAAGTAGAGAGAGAATTGTAGCAATTTGTTAGTTGTTGGTAGATTACAAGTTATCTAAAGAATTTGAGAGTTAGTTGTTGAGAGAAATATTCAGAAGTTTAAATTCCTTTTATAAGAACCTTAGTTTGTACTTCTGATTAAGGAGAAGTTATCTGGATTTCAATTTCAATTACTTTCCTGCTGCTGAATTCAAGTAATATCATTCTATTCTCTGTTACTTTATTATTTGAAGATTTATTTCCCATGTATTGTAGTTCCATAATTCTGAATATGAATTTGTTCTTCAATTAAATCATGAGCAGCTAAATTTCCCAAGGGTTGGGGTATATGAACTCAATCCAAGGCAGATTATCTATGTAGAAAACAGAGGTTAAATTACAATATTGATTGAATCGTGAAAGATAATTATACAAAAGCTGTCAATCTTTTAATCTCTCTTGCCCTAGGTACTTGATATGTTTAAGAAACCTTTGCTAGTACAATTTATCATTCACTGCTTTATACCTATTTTTGATTTCATATGATGCGGGCTTGAACCTCATATATGTAATGCTTAGAAGTTATAAAGGCTGGATCTAATCAATTATTGTAATTTACAAATCTAGTATTCTCTATGATAATTTGGTAAGGATTGAGGAATTGTATTCTACCCTGTTTTCTCCCATTTGATTAAAAGTTTTTTCCTGCAATTTTTAGTCTGTTTCATTAAAATTTCCAGTTTTCTTTTGTTATGAAAAGTTTTATTTCGCTAGAAATCTTCTAAAATCATTAATCATCTTTTTGTTTATTTTAAGAAATCATTTTCAGGTCTAATAAGTTTCCTAATCACTAGTTAACATTTTCTTTCCCTGTGGATTCGATCCCGACTTACTGGGTTATTACTTGAGCGATAGGTTTGCACTTCAACCTAGAGTGAACGCACTTTTAAGACAAATTTTTAGTCGCGTCAAGTTTTTGGCGCCGTTGCCGGGGACTGAAAAATTGTTAAATTTTCAAGAAAGTTATTTGTATCTACAAGTGATTTCTAAAAAAAAAAAAAAAACTTCATTTCATTTCTTATGTGCTTATGCTGAATTCATCCCACACCCAAGTTCACGAAAATCCTATAGCCGAAGCAAGTTCTGAAAATTCTGTGTCTTTTCCTTTTTGGGTTCCACCTCCTTCGCCTAAAAATTCCATTACTAGTCATACATTGAGTCAAACCCGGAGTGAGAATTCTGAACCTTTTGGTAGCGATATATCGGAACATGGTAGTGTTGGTGTTGGTGCTGGAGAGGATGAGATACCTTATCTTCCTATGAAAGATTTGTTATTTCCAGAGAGAACTATTACCCCTGGTTGCATTTTACTCCCGTATAATGCCGGTCAGTTCCATTTCCGGAATGGCATGATCCAAATCCTTCCTACATTTCATGGGATGGATTCTGAAAAACCATATCTCCATATTCCAGAGTTCGAAGATACATGTGAGACTTTTGGAGACCAAGATTTTCCACAAGATGTAGTCCGGTTGAAGCTCTTCCTTTTTTCCTTAAGGGATAAAGCTAAAACTTGGTTATGGTCTCTACCCCCAAATTCTGTGTTATCTTGGAGAGATATGTAAAACAAGTTTATATCAAAATATTTCCCACAACACAAAACTAATTCTGTTAAAGCCCAAATTCAAGCTTTTAGACAAAATGAGAATGAGGCTTTTGATAAATGTTGGGAGAGATTTCAGGAGTTAGTGAGTGCGTGCCCACATCACGATTTTGAAAAGCATCACTTAATTTCATTTTTTCATCAAGGCCTTACATTAACGTCGAAGCAACTTGTCCAAACCATGTGTGAAAGACCTTTTTGGGAGTTAAATTCGAGTGATGCTGAAGCTCATTTGAAATATATAGCTGAAACTACCCAAGCATGGGATACTTCTAATCCCAATAGTCAAAATAGAAATCGACAAGTGTCCAACTTGCCTGCTGCGTTCGGTATTTTTCACTTGGACAAGGACACTTTGTTAGATAAAAAATTTGACCAATTAGAAAAGAGTTTCAGAGATATGCTTGAGGTGCGATTGAGAGATGTGACTAGATCCGTACAAACTGGAAAGGAGAAAGTGTGTGCCATCTGTAATGCGGGTCATTCTACCAAAGGATGTCCTACCATTCATGCATACAAGGCAATGTATACTGAACAGGTTGAGGCAATAGGGGGTTTTCGAGGAAACTATAATGCACAGCAAGGGAATGCATATAATCATTCGTGGAGGAATCCTGGATTCAATTATGGACAACCTCAAGGTGGGATGGTTCATAATCCACAAATGACTCTACCACCACCTCCTCAATTTCAGCAAGTGGCTCCTCCAATGCAAAATTCTATGCAAGTACCACCTCCTGGTCCGTATGTAGCTCCACCAAGGAGAACTCTTGAGGATAATTTCAATCAATTCATCCAATCCCAAAAAGAGAGAGATGCTAAATATGATCGAATGTTTGCTGAAATGCATACTAGCATTTCTAGGTTGCAAGCTGCGGCAAATACTCAAGAGAAAGGTAAACTTCCAGCCCAAGGCCAAAGACCTCCTCTTCAAGGTCAAACCACGGTTGGCTCCACATCATCGGAATTTCAAGAACATTGTCAAGATGTTACTACTCTTCGTAGTGGCCGCGTGATTGATCTATCACCAAAGCTTCCAAAGGTGACCGATGATGGAGTTGAACCCGAAATTTCTAAGGAATCTGATATTCCCGAGTATGAAGAACCTTCCTTAGAAAAGGAATTGAAATATAAGGAAGTTCGACCTGAAATTGAAGTCAAGTTGCCTATTGCTGCTCCATTTCCTCAACGCTTAGAGCCACCCAAGAAAGGGGCTTCACGTACCGAGGTGTTGGATGTGTTGAAGCAAGTAAAATTGAATTTGCCATTCCTTGATGCTATTCAACAAATTCCAGCATATGCTAAGGTTATTAAAGATCTTTTGACTGTCAAAAGACGGCTTAAGGTAAAGAAAAATGTTTTCTTGGCACAAAATGTGAGCTCGATTCTTCTTAAGGATCTTCCTCCTAAATTCAAAGATCCAGGGGCACCTACCATTTCGTGCGTCATAGGAGAGAAAATAGTGGAAAAATCATTGCTTGATTTAGGTGCAAGTGTAAATATCCTTCCATACTCCATTTCTAAGCAACTTGAATTAGGTGATTTAAAACCTACCTGAATCACTCTACAGTTAGCGGATAGAACAGTGAAAGTGCCTCGAGGGATTGTAGAAGACGTGATAGTTCAAGTGGACACGTTCTATTTTCCGGTTGATTTTGTCATTTGGGACACTGAGCCTGTACCCCATACGAGAAATCATGTTCCAATAATATTGGGCCGTCCATTCTTAGCTACTTCTAATGCTTTGATCAATACACAGAATGGCCAAATGCAACTCACTTTTGGAAACATGACTCTCAAGACTAATATTTTCAATGTCGCTAACCAAATGGGTGATGAGGATGAAATTCTTGAGGTTGATCTTATTGAAGAGGTAATGGATGAGAATATTGAGAAAATCATAGGAGGAGATGCTTTGGAAGTGTGTTTAGTGCAAAGTGGTGAGGAAAAGAGTTCTTATACTCAGTTTGAGCATGAGATGGAAGAGTTGAGAAATTGGTTACAAGATGAAGAGAGTTTTGAGAGTTTGAGAGATGTTGACTGGATTTCTAGGTATGAAGAATTACCTACAAGGGAGACAACCATGAGTCCCTCTGAAAATAAATTTCCTAGTCTTGAGTTGAAGAAACTACCCTCACATGTCAAATATGCCTTTCTAGGAGAGAATAATACATTTCCTGTTGTTGTGTCTTCCCATCTAGAAAAAGAGCAAGAGAGTATGTTGTTAGATGTGTTAAGAAAGCATAGAAGTGCCTTTGGTTGGACTATAGCAGATTTGAAAGGTATAAGTCTATTGATTTGTACCCATAAAATCCATCTTGAGGAAGAAGTGAAGCCCTCGCGTGAGATGCAAAGATGTTTAAACCCAACCATGAAAGATGTTGTAAGAGCGGAAATAATCAAATTGTTAGCTGCTAGAATTATCTATCACATTTCAGATAGCAAATGGGTGAGCCCAATTCAAGTCGTTCCAAAAAAATCAGGAATGACCGTGGTTGAAAATGCTAAGGGAGAATTAATACCTCAACGCACCACCACCGGGTGGCGTGTTTGCATTGACTACCGAAAGCTCAATGCCGGAACTCGAAAAGATCATTTTCCCTTACCGTTTATCGATTAAGTGATTGAACGAGTGGCGGGCCATCCTTACTATTGTTTTTTAGATGGGTATTCCGGATATAACCAGATTGAAGTGGATGTACTTGATCAAGAAAAGACGACTTTTACATGTCCGTTTGGTACGTTTGCCTATAAACGTATGCCATTTGGGTTATGTAATGCGCCAGCTACTTTTCAAAGGTGCATGTTAAGTCTCTTTAGTGACATGATTGAAAAAGGTCTTGAGGTGTTCATGGACGATTTCAGTGTTTTCGGACCATCTTTTGACCAATGTTTAGCTAATCTTGAAAGAGTTCTATTCCGATGTGTGGAAAAAGACTTAGTCCTCAATTGGGAAAAATGCCATTTTATGGTTACCGAGGGTGTATTTTTAGGCCACATAGTCTCATCTAGGGAAATTGAAGTTGATCAAGCCAAAATTGAAGTAATAGCTGGGTTACCCCCGCCAAAATCACTTAAAGATGCGAGGTCCTTTCTAGGCCATGATGGATTTTATAAGAGGTTTATCAAGGACTTTAGCGCCATCGCTAGACCTTTGAGTAATCTTCTCATGAAAGACACTCCATTTGAGTGGAATAAAGCATGTCAAGAAGATTTTGATAAACTTAAAAGCATGCTTGTTTTCGCACCTATCATGCAAGCTCCAGATTGGTCACTACCATTTGAGCTTATGTGTGATGTAAGTGATTACGCTATTGGGGTTGTTCTTGGACAGAGGAAAGACAAGAAAGCTCATGTTATTTACTATGCTAGTAGAACATTATCTGGCCCTCAGCTTAACTACTCTAATACAGAGAAAGAGTTACTAGCAGTCGTTTTTGTTCTCGACAAATTTCGCTCGTACATTGTTGGGTCCCCAATCATATGCTTCACTGATCATTCGGCACTTAAATATCTCTTGAGTAAAAAAGATGCCAAACCCTGACTAATCAGGTGGATCCTACTCCTACAAGAGTTTAATCTCTCGATTCAAGATAAGAAAGGAGTAGAAAACGTCGTTGCGGACCATTTATCACGCCTCTCGTTCGACGTGCCTTTTGATCCCATTCCTATAGACAAGTATTTCCCGGATGAAAATTTATTTGCTACTTCTTCTCTCCCCTGGTTTGCGGATATAGTTAATTATCTTGTCACTGGAGTCGTTCCATCTAGTTGGACTCCGCAAGAGAGAAGGAAGTTCATTACTTGGTCACGCATGTTCTTTTATGATGATCCATATTTATTTAAGAATTGTGCTGACCAAATCATTCGGAGATGTGTACCCGATGAAGAAATTCAAGGGGTAATTCGATTTTGTCATACGGAAGCATGTGGAGGTCATTTTTTTAAAAATAAAACTGCTGCGAAAATCCTTCAAAGTGGTCTCTATTGGCCCACAATCTTCCGGGATGTGAATGTTTTTTGTAAATCTTGCGATAGATGCCAAAGAATGGGAGCTATTACTCGCCGTGACATGATGCCATTAACCCCAATTTTAGTATTGGAATTGTTTGATTGTTGGGGTATTGACTTCATGGGCCCATTTCCACCTTCTTTTGGTTTTCTATACATCCTCGTCGCTGTAGATTACGTCTCAAAATGGGTTGAGGCGATAGCTACAAGGACGAATGACAGCAAGGTGGAGATAAAATTTATTCAAGAAAATATACTTTCTCGTTTTGGTATGCCTAAGGCCATAATCAGTGATAATGGATCTCATTTTTTTAATAGGCCTATGGAGAAACTAATGCGGAAGTATGGAATTGTCCATAAAGTTGGAACAACCTATCACCCTCAATCGAATGGCCAAGCCGATATTGCTAATCGGGAAATTAAAAATATCTTAGAAAAGACATTCGATCCTAATAGGAAAGATTGGTCTCTCCAATTGAATGATACACTTTGGGCCTATAGAACCGCATACAAGAATCCCCTTGGGATGTCCCCATTTCGATTTGTGTATGGCAAACCTTGTCATCTTCCGGTAGAAATCGAACACAAGGCCTATTGGGATACAAAAGGGTGAACTTCAGTATGGATAAAGCCGGTGAAACACGTAAACTTCAGTTTAATGAGTTGGAAGAAATACGCAATGATGCGTATGAAAGTGCTAAAATATCCAAGGACCGAATGAAAAGAGCTCATGATGGAATCATTCATAAGAAAGAATTTCATTCGGGACAAAAAGTACTTCTCTACAACTCAAGGTTGCATTTATTTCCCGAAAAATTTCGATCAAGATGGTCAGGTCCATTCATTGTAAAAGAGGTATTTCCCCATGGAGCTGTTGAACTCATAGATGAGAAAGGTGGAACCACATTTAAAGTTAATGGGCATCGTCTCAATCCCTATTTAGAAGAAATTGTCAAGGAAGCCGACACAATCTGGCTGTCGGACCCCATTTATGGGGGTTGACTGAACAACAAGAGGTGAGGTCGTCGCACCCCCGACATGTATGGGGTGATTGTAGTACATAGTAGTCTTAAAAACTAGGAGTTTTAGGTTTGAGTCAGTCCCGGGGTTGAGAATCCGAAGGGTAAGGGGTAGTTCGTCTTCGATGAGCATTAAGGATAGTCTGTAGTGTTAGGAGTGGAAAATTCATGTTTGGAAGAGAGAATAGGAGAAATTTTTTGAATAAAAGAAGAGAGAGGAAGAATTTAGAATATCAGCAGACCGGATCGGTCCGACTGATATTAAAAGAACCGATCCGGTTAGGCGGATCGGTCCGGGTAGGCGAATCGGTCCGGTCCCAAAACTGGATCGGTCCGGTGGTCTGCAGAATTCATTTCCCAAGATCCACCTCTTCGATCCACACCTCTTCACTTTCCCCAATCCCTTCACTTCCTTCAAAAATTCGTCCAAATTCATCCACCCTTTCATTCCCTCCAAACTCCTACTCACCCACTATAAATACAACCATCACCCTACCCATTTTATTCACACCTTCACCTACCCTTACCTTCTCTTCTCCATTACTATTCTATCCTCCATATCCATGGCTGCTCCTCAAAAGTATACCTCCATTGAAGTCCTTCCCGATGGACATGGGGAGTACCGTTCCCGCCGTGAAGCAAATTGGTGCCGTAAGTTTTTCAGCCCTACGCGAAGGATACATATCGAACGTCAAGTGTTGTGGGATCAAATGCCCAATTCTGTCATAGCCCTTTTCCTGTCCCGGGGATGGTGCCATTTCTTCAATGAGCCTTATGAGGAATTTTGGGAGAATGAAGTGCGACAGTTTTACGGATCTCTTATTCGTACCGCTGAATTTGAATCCCAAGCCTATGTGGATTCCATCCCTATCCCATTCTCGCTTGACCTTGTGGCACAAAAGTTAGAGTCTTTTGGTGTGGTCACTCCGGTCCAATTTGATTATCCGAGTCCCGATCCCGTTCTATCTAAGGAGTTTTGTATCTCGCGAATCCAGCCCAGTGCGGTTTGGAATACCGAGACTTTTCCCATCGGTCGTTTATCCGACAAGGCACGCTTCACCTTTCATATTGTTTGTGCCAATATCTTGCAAACATCCAATGATTCGGCGATGAGGCCTCGCCAAGCCACTATGATGTATCATCTGTTCGACCCTGCAACCGTGATCAACTTGGCCCGGACATTTTACACTGATATCCTTTTTGTGGCTTATGATAAAAAGGGTCGCGCTCCTCTTCCTTATGGTCGACTCATTAAATCCATGCTTCGGGATGTCGGGATTGCACCACCTCAAGATCTTATCAGCCTACCCAAGCCTTTAGGTCAAGAGTCCCGCACTCGAAGTGAGCGGCAAATTCAGCTAGTCCGTGCAAGGCGCGGTGGCGATTCGAGTGACGAAGAGAGTGACGAGGAGGATGTTGAGATGGGGGAAGGTGACGAGGAAGAGTATGATGAGACGGTTGATCCGGATTATGTTCCGGTTGGTACGGGCTTAACTGAGCGCGTTCTCTCTCTTGAAACGCGTTTTGACGCACATGTGTCCTCCTACGAGAGGGACATGAGTTTGGTCCTGCGTATGCAGGACGACTTGTATCGTCTCCAGGCGGGACCCGAGGCCCCTCTTCCTCCGTACTATTATAATCCATATGATCCTACTGCTCCGAGTACTTCCCATCCCCCACCCGCCCCTTAGGCTGCCCTCTCCCCTTTTAGGATTTTTCTACCTATGTTTGTTTTTTCTTTTATTTGTTTCCACACTATTGTCACCGTTTGTAATATACAGTTTTAGTCTATTATTGGCTTGTTTTAGTTCTCCCACTCTTTCTGTTATCTTCTTTATCTCTTATCCTTTGCTTGAGGACAATGCAAATCATTAAGTTAGGGCGGATGCAAGTGCGTATTCATAAAACTTCACCTATTATAAAAAAAAAAAATCAGAAAAAGCCAAAAATATTTTTCTTCAAAATAAATAAAAATTGGAATTTAAATTTATCAAAAATGTCACCTTTATTCTATTTAGAGTCTCAAATTGTAAAATTCATAATGCACCAAGCCAAAATTGACCGAAGATGGAAATTGAAAGAAAATTGATGACTTTACGAATAAGTGTGGAGATTGATCAAACGTAGTGAGATTTCGAGCCTTTCAATTTTTTATGAGTTTGGAAATCAATCCGAGTTTATGATTAACTCAAAGTTCTTTTCAGTGTTTTAATAAGTCGTTGATGATCTCAATCCTTTGTTTTGATCGGTTATGGGAAATGTGTGAAATATTGTCTCGAAATTCGTGCTAAATATATCTCTAAACTTAATTAATCTCGAGATGCATATGGTAATGTGATTAGCAATTTGGACAATGAAGTAGGCCTTCGTTTGTTACCCAAAAATATTAGCCATAAAAAAGTTGTGAAAAAATTATCCCTTGGCAACCCAAGTTGAGACTAATAAAATATTTTCCTTTCGTTTGATAACCCGAAAAACCCTATTAGCCCGGAATTGTGAAAATTGAGAAAATTCATCAAGTAAGTCCTAATTGTGTAATAAAAAGGAGAAAAAAATCATAATAAAATGAAAATATAAAATAAAAATAAAAAAAGAAAGGGAAAAATGAGCAAATGCCCGAAAAAGCACTAATGGACGTCATAAGGATATTTTCCAATTCCAAACAATCCATATATTCCCAATTTTACCTTTTACACCTTAAACCCGATAAGACCTAACTGAGTCCGAATGGCGAAATTAATTACTGCGTGGAGAGCTAAGACATGAAAAGATAATATGAGAGATTAAATGGTGTGAACTAGAGATGATGTTTCCCATTTCCTAATAACTGTATTCCGATGATGAGATCTTATCACCATAAATTTCTTTCTTTTCAATTTTGTATGCATGAATTTGTGTCCATTATATTTACTCTTTATATCATGCATACCGAGAGAAAATAGCCACAATCCGAGTGATTCGTTTCTGAGTGTAATCAGTAAGAATTTGAATCAAAACGAATTTTCGAAAAGTAACGTAATGCTCAATCGGTGGAAATTTGAGGTTTAATTTTTGGCTTTGCACACACACACTATGGTTTGAGACAGTTGAATATGAGTTGATGGTGATTATTTTTCCGAAAAGTTTAAATTGTACAATTTTTAAGTATTTTGATATTTATTTGAGTCAATAAAGAATTTTGTGGGTGTATTCACTACAAACCCTCACGAGACAAAACTCGTCCTACTAGGGTAACCTAGGGGTTTAAAGGCTTGTTGCATATGCTCAATGCAATCGCGTGCCTACGAAAGTGGAATTTTATTTTAATAAAGGAATTTTCAAGAGTTGAGTTTTGGTTAGATTCAGATACATTTCCCGGGACGTGCAAAGTCCTAAGTTAGGGGGATTTGACCAAGCATAAATTCTTCCCAATTTAGCCCCTTAAGTTAGTAATTTTAATATCTCGAGCAAGGTAATTGAATCATTTTTAGTCCATATCATTCTATTGTTCGTTTCTAACAAAATTCCTAGTTTTTATGTAATTGTGATAAAGATTTCAGGAATGGAATGCAATAAAAGAAGAGAAGAAAATGAAAAGAAATGTAAAAGGGAAAAAGTGTAAATTCCATTCAAAATCCAGAAGAAACGTCAAAAGTGAAGTTGAAGAGCATGAGTTCACGAGAGCATAGGACAAAACGGCATTCAACTCGGAGTTCTAGATCAAAAGATATGGTCAGTCAAAGTTTCAAGGAAAAAGTCAAACAAAGAAGAATTTCGGACCGATCCGGTTTGGATCCGGATCCATCCGAATTGACAAAGTCCAGTAGCCCCCGGATTGATAACGAACCGATGAAAGCAAAAACCTCGGACCCATCCGACTAGGCCCACACCGATCCGATAAAAAGAATAGAACCGATCCGGTGTATTCGGACCGATCCGAGGTTGAGCCGGACCGATCCGGTAGTGTGAAATGCTGACAATTAATTATTCAATTAAAGCAGAGCAACTCTTGGAAAGACGTACCAACAAGAATTATTGGCTATCAATTTCGATGCTTGGTATTATAAAAGCTAGTGCCCTATATCATTTGAAAGAAGAGACCAACCAAGAAAGTAGAGAGAGAATTGTAGCAATTTGTTAGTTGTTGGTAGATTACAAATTATCTAAAGAATTTGAGAGTTAGTTGTTGAGAGAAATATTCAGAAGTTTAAATTCCTTTTATAAGAACCTTAGTTTGTAATGCTAATTAAGGAGAAGTTATCTGGATTTCAATTTCAATTACTTTCCTGCTGCTGAATTCAAGTAATATCATTCTATTCTCTGTTACTTTATTATTTGAAGATTTATTTCCCATGTATTGTAGTTCCATAATTCTGAATATGAATTTGTTCTTCAATCCAATCATGAGTAGCTAAATTTCCCAAGGGTTGGGGTACATGAACTCAATTCAAGGTAGATTATCTATGTAGAAAACAGAGGTTAAATTACAATATTGATTGAATCGTGAAAGATAATTATACAAAAACCGTCAATCTTTTAATCTCTCTTGCCCTAGGTACTTGAGATGTTTAAGAAAGCTTTGCTAGTATAATTTATCATTCACTGCTTTATACCTATTTTTGATTTCATATGATGCGGGCTTGAACCTCATATATGTAATGCTTAGAAGTTATAAAGGCTGGATCTAATCAATTATTGTAATTTACAAATCCAGTATTATCTATGATAATTTGCTAAGGATTGAGGAATTGTATTCTACCCTGTTTTCTCCCATTTGATTAAAAGTTTTTTCCTGCAATTTTTAGTCTGTTTCATTAAAATTTCCAGTTTTCTTTTGTTAAGAAAAGTTTTATTTCGCTAGAAATCTTCCAAAATCATTAATCATCTTTTTGTTTATTTTAAGATTTCATTTTCAGATCTAATAAGTTTCCTGATCACTAGTTAACATTTTCTTTCCCTGTGGATTCTATCCCGACTTACTGGGTTATTACTTGAGCGATAGGTTTGCACTTGAACCTAGAGTGAACGCACTTTTAAGACAAATTTTTAGTCGCGTCAATAACCCATTTTAAAAGTCATTAAAATCACGGGGTATTACATACTTCCCCCATCACAACAAAATTTCATCCCAAAATTCAGAAAAATAAACAATACTGATAAGGTCAACTCTGAGTATAAATCTCACATCGCACGTAATCTATGTCGTACCGCTCATACAGTACGTTAACGAAAATTCCCATCGATGTTACAATAAGTCTCGCCATATAGTTCCAACAGAATCGAATTTAAACTTTATCCAATATTCCATATACCGTCCTCGTGACAAACTTTAGGAAAAATGATCCTCACGTATTAAACAAATAAATCATGAAGTCACACCTACTTATAGTTTCACAATTATGAAAACTAGTACAATCCAACCACCCAGGGCGCCCATACACCCTATCATACCACTTTCATTAAAAATAATGGATATAGTTACACTCATAATACTAGGATCTATCGCAAAGGTACTCATATCCTAAAGACCTAACTAATTTCGACTCCCAACAGTTATTAGTTTAATGCGTGGGGTGTCTCGTAAGCAAAGTTTATTGTTCAATATAGTTACTAAAGGGAGCTCAAAAATAAACTTCTCAATAATAAAAAGTATACATTAAACACTTTTTAAATGAACATAACATGAACAATTTTCACAGGGACCGTTATTGCAACATATTCAAAAGCCTGGTACGTAAATAACAATAAACTCTATGTTTGCCAAAATAATATGAACACAGAAAATATTCACTTTATCTTCTGTCAAAATGTCTCAAGAAGATCACTAAATGAACATCAAAGTTTAATTTCTAACAATCGAAACATTAAGACTACAACTCAAAATAATATATAACTTGAAGTTTTATTTTGGAATTTACCCTACTGGCCAAATAGTACAACTAACAAATAGGGGGTAATGTATAATTAAAGGTGGATGATCCTCCACACTATTACCACCCTAGTGCATTACGTAACCGCATTGTTTGTTTCATGCGAACATCACTCCAATTTTTTCATCAATTCCCTTTATGTCCCTTCCAAAAACATAACAACAACTAATTAACAACGAAAGTTTGGTCATTTTTCTTGCTGGGATAGATGCGTCAACAGAAAAAATATCAGTGATCCATAAGAAAATAGTTGTATCTTATGAAGGTTGACTGAAAATGATGAATTTTAACCATCCTCAATCGAACAAAAACTTCAATGAAGGAACAACGAATTTTAGTGCTGTAAAAAATTTCTATTGGGAAGTGATCAGGCGATCCTTAGAGATCCTCTGGCTACTTGCTAGTAGGGATCCACTTGGTTTTTGAGGATTTCGCTGGGAAAGAGGGATTTCGCTTGAGGGAATGCGAAATTTTCCTGGTGAAAATGTTCTAAATCCTTCCCGGGACTTTTAGGAATTTTTCGACAATGTTTTGGGGCTTTCTGGTATTTTTTGGGAAGTTCTGTACGAAATTTAAGGGAGGTACCGATCGGCATGATATGAGGGGTGCCATTCGACAGTGGCAGAGACTTTTGGACTGCCTCGGGAAGGTAAGGAGTCAGTGTCGATCGGTATGGTTGGGGTAAGTGCCGATCGTAATCGAGTTTTTCATCCTATATAAAGGGGTCGAATCCTTTCATTTTTTCACACCTTCTTTTCTTTCTCTCTTTCTGCGATTCCTCTGCAAATCGTTCTAGCATTCCAATCTTCAAGAAATGGCCGATTTTGTGAGCACTACAGTCCACAGGGAGTGGTTGACCGTTGATGAGTGGGCAAATGTGGAGTGGAGGGCCAGGGCACCTCTTGCTTTGAGGAGTGAGAACTACTTTGATGCGTTTGAGCCTGTGCGGATGAGCGGACTTTTCTACGGGAGTCATCACGCCATCTCTCTTCGAGAGTGAATCCTGGTGGTTATGTAAGTAACCCAACCTTTGACATTCCTTTCTTTTTTGGTGATTTTACTTTCTTTCTTGACTTCTGATGAGATTTTTTCTTTTTTGCCAGTCTGATAATTCTTTGAAGAACATCAGGACGACGGGGCTCTGGGAGCATCTCCCACCTGTGGTGCGTTGGGTGATATCATCAGCGGGTCTTGGGAGGTTGGCATCTGCGCTGGATGAGATGCCTCGTTCGATAGTGGTCATGTGCGCTTTGGGGGAGAGGTGGTGGGATACTACCCACACCTTCCATTTCGGCTTCGGGGAGATAACTGTGACTCCCATAGACGAGCAACAGCTATTATGGATGGATTGTGATGAAGAGAAGATATAGGCGGATTGCTCGTTGCGGGTGAGACCGGAGGTAATGCGTGTGGAACTTGATGATGTAGGGAGGATAGTTTCTGGGGATTATATTCGGTTGACCCTACTGATGGATGTTTTATTTGGCAGGGTGATTGATGTAGAGGATGGACTGCAAGTGAGGCAGATGTCCCAATTATTTATTTTTCTGGTGTTTTGAGGTTTCATGGTGGCCTCGAGCGACGACGTCATCCATTTTTGGTTCTTGTCGTACTTGAGGATGTTTTCAAACATCCCTTTCTATTATTGGGGGAGTCTAACTTTGGCGACCCTTTACTCTTCTCTGGATGCATCCAATCGGTGCTGCCGGCAGACCTTTACTGGAGCCACGTACCATCTTGAGGTATTCTTCAGTTTACGCATTTCTTTTCATGCATTCGCATTTTCCTTATGCATCTCTTTCTGTGTGTGAATTCTTATCTTTGATAGACGTGGTTTTATGAGGTGATTGGGTGAAATACCTCGCTGATTGCTCTAAAGGATGACACTGTTGGGGACTCCTACCGATTGTATCGATGGTGTAAGGGCACTCAGCAGTCGAAGGGATGTCTCTCTGGAGGCAATGCATCGGGTCTTGAATGACCTGACCAGTGGCAGGGTAAGACTCTTTCCATTTTCATTCTTGGTTTTTGCACCTTTTGATCTTGTATTGATTTATGTCTGCTTAGAGATTTTCAGGTGACCTTTTATCCCTGGGGGATTGCCATTCAGGATGCGGGGATGACTGGGGTGAACACGTAGATGAGGCATTTACTGGCGCATAAGTTCGGCCATTCTTGGTATCTCGGAGAGAGGGTGGTTTTCTAGATTGCTAAGGAGGAGGAGGTGGTGGTGCCATATGCGCATCCTCTTACGTCTATGAGGCGGGAGAGACTTCTGTCGGAGGATGCGAGGATTACGGTGATGATCGATGAGTCCTACTTATTGTAAATTGATACGGCTGTGTCGTATGACTATATGGACTTTATAACGAGCTGGTTGATGGTTCCCAGCATATATGATGCCCTGCCTTTCCCTCATGCGGGTTCGAGTTGGGCGGTGGAATCTGCTTATAGTGGCGGTGGTCCGACGGCATCTAAGGCTGTGGTGACCTCGGAGGTTCACTTTGTCTGATTGCACACTCCTTCATATAACATCCGACGAGCTGATGGAGGGATGGTTCCTATGCTGCATCGTCCTCATGCGATGGATCCGGAGGAGCTGGGTTTGACAGAGGAGGTCCTCCCACATGCGGTATACCTTTTGTTCTTCTCTTTCTTTCTTTTCTATTTTGGTCATCTCTTGCTTTGATACTGATTTTGCCTTTTTCTTATAATAAGTACGAGTGTCGACCACTTGGCGAAGAGACATCAAAGACTGGATATCTTCGGCGACTTCTCCTATTTGGGATGTGGTTCCTGTTCCTTCTTGCTTGGTGCCATCTGCTTTGTTCAGAGAAGACTCTGGCTCGGGTAGTGGTGGTGCATCGTCTCCTCGTAGGGAAAAAAGAGCACGTCACAGGGGTGGAAGATCTTAGAGAGAAAGGTAGGTGAGAGAGAGGGAGAGAATGTGGGTTCGGGCTGAGTCCCGTTTTTTTGCTTTTTTTTTATTTCCTGCAAAATTGATGTAATCAGAGAAACAAATAGATTCAATGAAATGGAGTTTTTTATTATCTTTTGTTAATAATGAATGAATGCATGCGCATGCACTTTTTACTTTGCTGTTGAGACCGTAAAAGGGGGTATTTTTGGAATTTTTGAAGGAATGTTTTTAATTAAAAGGGGAAGTTATATAATGAGGAAAAGGGATTTTGAAATTTTGTTAATAATATCAATTTATTTTTATTGAGTTTTCTGATTTGACAAAAGAGGAAGAAAGGGAAATTTCTAAAAATGGGGGATTGCCGATCGACAATCAACCCGTCCTGCCTATCAAAAGTTCAGTCTAGTCCCATCAATTCAAAGCTTTAATTGGTACCCTCTTCAGCCTTTTGTATTTTGTGGGGTAGGATTCCCTCTAATTTGTGCAGGGATTATGTCTCTTGTGAGGGTTCTCAAGTATAAAAAGGGGTAAGGGTGGAGTGTTTTCATCACACCTTCGTATTCTTACTTACTTGCCCACTATCTCTTAGCCTTGCAACATGGCTCTCTGTGGTAGCATTCAGTTTGCTAAGTACCTCTAAGCTTTGGAAGAAATGTGCTCTTATAATGTCGACTATGATGCTTTCAACATGTGTCGAGTCTCCTTATGGTGCAATCGGCCTATTGAGTGGAACATGCTGATGGCAACGGTACAATTTTGGTACCCCGAAGACCATGTATTACGCTTTGGGTTAGATGAAGTTTGTCCTACCTACGAGTAATTTTTTGCCATGCTGGGTATAAATCTCAGTGTTGCTACGGCTTTGCCTCAATTTTCCTGTTCTCCCAGGGATTTGTTGGCTGGGTTTCTTCATATTTTTCCTTTGACGGCCAGATCACTAGTTACTGGAGGAATGATCTACCTACCGACGGTGCTGCAGTCCGTGCATTTGTAGGAAGTAGGTGATACTGGCTATGATGGAGCCATTGCTCTAGGGCTGGTTTCAAATTTGTTGTTGGTGACTGGGGAACTACTGGTGGACCCGAAACATACAGCCATTACTTCATGGATGTCATACCATTGCAATAATGCGATGGTGATACTGGCCGAGACGCTGAATGGTCTGGATGCCTAGCGATAAGGTCGTTATGACTTTCAGAGGGGTAGCCACATGATGCTATTCATGTGGTTGTCTGAAAGACTCCGCTTGGTGGCCCCTATAGAGTATCCCTTATCGGTTGTACCCAACTTATTTTCGCATTACTTCTTCAACGTTGGCTTGGATATTGAGAGACAGGAAAACTAGTTTATGGAGAATGTGGCTCGGAATCTGTATTGGTCAGTGCCTTGGTGGGGGAAATTGCAGCCTATTTTGGAGCTAAGAGAGTAATCATATGTGCGGATGGTTGGTCTCAGACAGACCCCTTTTTATTTCCCTTAGCAGCTTCTACACCAATTTGGCTGGGCATAGGTCATGCCACCTCAGACACTAAATTTCTTTCCAAGAGACGTTTTGACCGAGCGCCTGCATCTATTGCTTAGATCTCTGTGGGAGAATCGACGCTCGTCGACCCGTCCCTCTCAGTCTATCGGGAGAGTTTGGCATATCCCTAGGGATTATATAAATTGGTTATGGAGGAGAGTAGTCAGCAAGATGTTAGCAATGGAGACTGAACAAAGGTGGTTTATTTTATTTAACACCATGGAAGGGGGTGTTGTCATTTCTTTGAAGCGGGTTCATGCTTATCAGTCCATGGAGTGTTTACGGCACTCTGTTCAGGCAGGGGAAATTTGGTGACCCAAGGATGTAGATGATGAGGATGAAGGCTCCTCTGGTAGTTATGGGTAATACTCTTAGATGTGGGGATTTTATTTGGCTTTTTATGGCAGTAGGGGGAAGGTAGTTTTCCGTTCCTTTTCTTATGTAATTTGTCCTGTAATTTTTTATTAATGAAATAAGCAAGTTTTTTATCATCCAGCTGTGCCTTTCGATGAATTTTGTAATTTTGAATTATCTATACCAATCGCTAAGGCATACATAATCCTTTTTTTTCAAGTTTTTGTTAGAATTAACTGTCGTTCTCGGAGATAAGAAAAGAATAGTATTTTGTGAGAAAGAAAGGGCCGTGCTCTTGTAAGATGTATGAGCTGCCTATGTACCTCTGAGGATTTTGAATTTTTTTTGTTTTTCTTGAAAAATGGTTTTTTGCTATGGATCAGGCCCACGTAGTTCTGGGTAGAGGGAATGAAGAGAGATTTTTTTTATAATAGAGGGGAGATGAGAAGAGTCATAGTACGCCGAGATTCCGAACTAGGGGTAGAATTTCTTGAGACGATCCAGGTTGCCTGGATGATCCATCTCTTCTCCATCTAGGTCAGTGAGCATGGTGGCACCGCCGGATAAGATTGTCTTCATAATGTAGGGGCCACTTCAATTGGGCTTGAATTTCCCTCTGGGTCCCAGATGGGTTCTATTATCTCCTTGAGGGCTAAATACCCTTCCCGAACACCGCGTTCCTTGACTCTCTTGTTGACTGATCGAGCTACTCGGTGATGGTACCCCTGTATGTCGTAAAGAGCTTTAAATCTCCTTTCATCGAGGAGGGTCAGTTCGTCGAGATGGCTTTGTCACCAATCTTCTTCGCTAACTTTGCTTCCAAGCATGATGTGTAGCGAGGGTATTTACATCTCCACAAGTAGGACGGACTCCATGTCGTAGACCAGAGAGTAAGGGGTAGCCCCAGTAGAGGTTCGAATTCAGGTTCGATAGCCCCAGATGGCGTACAAGATCTAGTCGGCCCAATCCCTATAGCTTCTAATCATCTTGTTGATGATGGCTTTGAGGTTCTTGTTGGCATCTTTTACTGCACCATTAGTCTGAGGTCGGTAGGGAGAAGATTTGTGTCTTGGAATCCCGTACTCGTTGACTACTTCTATGACTTTTTCTTCGAAGCGCAACCCATTATCTGACACTAACTCATGCGGGACTCCATATCAGCAGATGATATTTTTCTCGAGGAACTGGGCCACTTTCTTGACGTTTAATACTGCGTATGACTTAGACTCAACCCATTTGGTGAAGTAATCAATGGAAACTAGGATGAACTCATGTCCGTTTAAAGCCTTTGGTGTAACCTTCCCTATGATGTCAACACCCCATGTGGAGAATGTCTAGGGAGAGGTCATGTTGTATAATTCTCGCGAAGGCATGTGTTGAAGATTGGAGAACTGTTGGTATTTGAGGCATCTCCGGACATAGGCGGTGCAATCTTGGGCCATGGTGGTCTAGTAGTAGCCCTGTCTGATGATCTTCTTGGCAAGTATGTGACCATTTATGTGGGGCCCGCATTCCCCGCTGTGGATCTTGTGCATTATCTTCTCAATCTCATCCCCTGTGATACAGTGTAGATGAGTTCCATCAAAGTTCCTCTTGAGTAGAGCTTTATGACAGATGATGTACTGAGAGGACAATCTTCGGTGGGTCGTTCGGTCTTTCTTTTGTAACTCTCGGGATACCTACCATGTTTGAGGAGGCACCAAATATCATAGTACGAGCAATCGGTTAGTTCAAGATCTTTAGTGGAGATAAGATAAATATGGTAGCAGTGGTTTGGTTTATCTTTCTTTTAAACTAGGAAGGGGGTCATTTTTATTCCTTCGTTCATGTCAACCATGGAGGCTAAGGTAGCGAGAGCATGTGGTAGGTTATTCTTTGCTCGAGGTAGGTAGTGGAAGGTGATATCTCAGAATCAGGAGGCTAACTCTTTTAAGTGGGCATGGAAGGGTTGGAGCTTTTCGTCCTTGACTTTACACTTTGTGAGCACTTGACTGATGATGAAGGCAGAATCCCCGTACCCGACTAATTTATGACTAGCATAATAAATGGCTCTTTCTTTGTGGGAGTCTTTAAGGTATTGGGATAACAAAGCCACACCTATAGTGTCAATTATGGTTAGGCATAGGAGAAAAAGGAGACCAGGATGTGGTGGCATGAGCACTGGAGGTTGGTTCAGATATTGTTTAATTCAGTCAAAAGCTTCTTGACAGTCCTCGTTCCAAACCTTGGTTGAATCCTTTCGAAGGATCGTGAAGATCGGTTCATAAATGGAGGTTATCTGGCTAATGAATTGACTGATATATTGTAATTTCCCAAGAAAACCTCGGACTTCTTTCTCTATTCGGGGCAGTGGCATCTCAAGTATGGCCTTTAGATTTACAGAATTTGCATCTATCCCCTTCTCAATGACCATGAATCCCAAGAGTTTTCCCTTTGTAACGTCGAAGACACATTTCTATGGATTGAGTCTCATCTGATACTGTCGCAGTCATTCGAAGAACTTCCGAAGAGCGAGAACATGACCTTCTCTAGTTTTGGACTTGATAATCATGTCATCCACATAAACCTCAACTTCTTTGTGAATCATATCGTGCAAGATGGTTGTGGCAGCCCTTTGGTAGGTAGACCCAGCATTCTTGAGACCAAATGCCATGACGGTGTAGCAGAAGGTTCCCCATGGGATGATAAATGAAATTTTTTCTTAGTGGTATGGGTGCATATTGATTTGGTTATACCTGACAAACCTGTCAACGAATGACTTGAGAGCATGACTGGCTGTGTTGTCCATGATCATGTCGATATTAGGTAGCGGATAATCATCCTTTGGATAAACTTTGTTTAAATCTTGATAGTCCACACACATTAGAACCTTTCCTCCTGATCTCGGCATAAGTACTATGTTGGCTAGCCATGTAGGATATTCGATCACACGAATGAAGCCCACGGTCGACTATTTGACCACCTCTTCTTTGACTTTGAGAGACCATTCGGTGCGAAGCTTTGTCAAATTTTGTTTAACTGGCTTGTAATATAAGAGAGTGGGGATCTCATGCTGAGCTATTTCAGGATCAATGTCGGGCATATCATCATAGGACCATGCGAAGACATCTATGAATTCCTTTAGAAATTCTTTGAGTTGTTCACGCTCATGCTCATCATGGGTGGCCTCTATCCTAATCTCGCGTAGTTGGCTACTAGAACCGAGATTAATAACGCAATCTTCTCTTCATTAACTTGAATGCGATTATGTTTTTTATTATTAACCTTATTTAGATCAGTTAAGAATTGTTCATTTTCAAAATCATCATCATCAAAAGTTTGATTAGAATTCTCACAATTAATGTAAGGCACAACAAGATACTCAAAATCTTTGTTTATTACATTGATAGGAAAAATAACATTGAGAACCTTATCAAAAGAGGTCTCGATTACATTTGAACAAGGATAGACAACATAAGAAGTAATATGGTAAAGATTGGGGTCAGGGGAGATTTCAAGAGGTAGAACTGGCGCAGCATGCCTATTGAGGAGGGGTGTCTCAGCAGCTTTAATCAGATGGGATGGATCCATTAGTGTAGTGCCTGAATGAGCCATGCAGAGTGCCAGCCCAAGTGTCTGTAAGTTGAAGGAATCTTTGGAATCACATTCCTCAATCACTTTGGTATCTTTGATGAGCGGTTGTACTCGGTGTTGGAAACTTTTTTCCCATGGTTAGCTATCTTGGAAAATGATCTCCATTCCAAGCTTCATCTTCTTGTCTGTGTGTTCATGCCATGGTTCTAGAAAACTAAAAAGGGGAAGTCTTCGCCTTCTTTGATGAATCATCCATTCAAGGAGTCTCCTAGGATAGTTTGGATACAGTCTAATCTTCTCTTTGGTCGAGATTGGTGGATCATTTCGAGTTTTGGTTCTGATGGTTGATACCCCAATCCATAAGGAGGGAAAGACTTCTTCAGTTCAATGGGATCATGTATCCATTGCTGCCGTTGCCCTAGCCCCAGTCCGAGCATGAAGTGCATATTTTTGAACATCTGAATCACATTGACATTTCCATGAGGGTTATATTCTGGACAAACCCATTCATTGAAATCGTCCCCTGCCGGGAGTAAGAGTGGCTCAAATCGGAATCCTGATAGGAGCATATCAGTTAATCCATGATGTATCTAAAGGATTGGACTGTTGGTGCTTGCACCCTCGACATTTTCGTCCTCACCCAAAATGGTGATGACTCGCCCGTCGGCGAAGAACTTAAATTTTGATGGAGTGAGGAAAACACAACCTTGATACAATCGAGCCAAGGTCATCCGAGCAGCAGGTTGAAACAAGATGGGATGTCTATGACTTGGAATTCAATGATAGGGTTTATAGGGCCAGCCCTTATTACAAGCTTTATTGATTCCATCACCTCCTGGTGGGTATTATCGTAGGCACGTACAGCGAAGGAGGTTGGAGCGAGGTCGCATTCTTTTAGGCCTAAACACTTGAAGGTTCTCAGTGGGCATACATTCAAGGCGGATCCGTTATGGACAAGAGAGAGTGGCACGACCTTCCCTATAACTTCGACGGAGATGTTGAGTGCATAATTGTTATTTGGACCAATTCTGGGGATTTCTTCTTCAGAAAATGATAGCATTCGTGTAGAGGTCAAGGATCCGATCATATTTACCACTTCTTCTAGTGTGGTAGAAGGAGGAACTACGGGTCTAGTGAGTAACTTGATTAAAGAATTTATGTGTAGCTGGGAAGACATGAAAAGCCCCTATAGAGTGATGTTAGCTTGAGCTTTCTTCAGTTGATCGAGGATCTTTCTCTCCTCGATGGTCATCTCTGACATATGAAGGTTTTCAATGCCCTTCCGTTTGTCGTTTTCTGTTAGTGATCTTGGAACCTGGCAATGTCTCCCTGATCTGGTCATGTGATTTACTAAAGAAGGGAAGAACATGAATCTCGTTTCCTCGTCAATCTCAGGGTTTTTTTTTCGCCCTGTTTATTTCTCCGAGGAGTTTTTTAAATGATATCATCACACATATATAAGCTACTGGGCCAGTTCTTCCTGAAACTTATTTTTCACTCGAATCTTTGAATACGTCCCCTCATTCGGTCGCAACAATTTTGTTTTTCCATGTAAAGTCAATTCATTCCATAACTTCAACGGCTTCTTTATATAGGTCTTCCCATTCTATGGGGATATATATGGTTGAAGGCACCAAGAGCCCTTGTATCTTCAAAGTATTAAGTAACCGATGATACTATAAATGCTACTGGTTTGCCCGAATAATTCTTCCATAATCTGGACAACATCATCTAGGCGAACTTCATCGGTCGGTACCACCCACTTGTCTGAATATTGGGACCATTTTCGTGCTTCCAAGAACAGTGTACCGAACTTTTGGCAATGATGACCATCTGTGAGGGCAATTTCAGCCCGAACTCTAGGAGGTTGTTTAACACCTCTGAGAATTCCATATTTCCATTTTTCAGAACGGGTATGAACAGCGATGCATGCTCTGGTAAGGAGTGTCAATGCTTGATCAGCGAGGCTAGTAGGGTGTAGGAGGAAATATGGGAAAATTTGAAGATCTTTAGGAGAGTATATGGGTGTGATTTGAGTTGAGGGATCAAAATCTGGGTTTTCTTATAAGAAGATGGCATTGGTATGATTTGGGAGTGGATTGTGAGTAGTGTTTGGCTTAGGATTGGCTAGGGGCGATGGTACCCCGGCTAATGAGATCTTGGATTATGTTTCAGAGGTGAAAGCATTGGTTGGTGGTATGGCCAGTAGTTTGGTGAAAGGCGCAATGAGCATCGGCCTTGAAGTTTCTTGGGAGTGGATTTGGCAATGGACGGGGATCCAAGGGTTTGACGAGGTTTCGACTTAACAAGGCTTGGTAAACTTTGGAGAGGGACTTAAATTGTATTTATCATAAAAAAGAATCTGAATTTTTTTCCTTTATTTATTTGTTCTGTGTAGGTCTGATTGTTTTGTATATTGCTATTTTTTTACACCTGTTCAGATTTTCGCAAATAAATACATTTAAGTCTATATTGTATTTTGTATTTTGTATTTTCCCAAATAAATACATTTAAGTGTATTTGGAAAAAAACAGTCCCAAATAAAATGTTACAGAGTTCATTCAAGCATGGAGCTCAGTGTATTCCCTTCAGATAGGGGCATGGCGGCTTTCTGGTGCCCATGATGTGGTTGTTTGCGAGATGTTGTTAATGGTTGAGACTGTAGCACTGGAAGGCTTGTCATACTTTCTAGGGGTGAGATATCCGAACACCTTCTTCGGTTCAACCTCTATTTTAACAAGGCTTTCCTCAATTTCTACTCCTGCTTCTCTAAGAGCTCGAATGTGGGGATAGTATTGTCCTCCCATCTTCTCTCGGACATGGGGCAAGAAGTTCTTCTTCACTATGTTGACATGTTTTTCCTCAGACGGTCGATTGGTCATGGTAGTTGCTCGCTCCCTCCACCGGTTTATGAAGTTACTGACTGATTCCCCAGGGGTTCTGTTTGAGCAGCTCTAAATCACGATGAGCGACCTCAATCTCTTCGTTGTATTTTTACTGCGATATGAATTCTCGGTCTACATCCTCCCAACTACGGATTCTGGATTTATCGAGAGATAAAAACCATTGGAGGGAACTATCCTTCAAAGTTTGCTAAAACAATTGGGCCATCACTTCTTTAGAATCCCCTAGTAGAGACATGGAATGATGATAACTGCGAAGATGAACAATTGGGGATCCACTCCCTTCGAACTTCCCAATATTTGGCATCTTGAACTTCTTGGGTAACCTCGCTTTAGGATAAGGAGACATGTGGAGTTAATCCATGTAATTTCTTGAGATTCTGACTTGGTTGAACTTCTTGGTGAGCATATTTAGATCCTCTTTGAATTTATTCAACTCCTCCTCTTTTGGATCAGTGACCATAGGGATGTTAGCCACAGGCTGGGCAATATTTGACATCAGAAGCTAGGCAGGCGGCGACCCATTAACAGGAAGGAAACGTGGAGCGTGCTGATATTCTTTGGGAACCTAGATAGGCTCGGGCAGACCCATAGCATGAGGGAATAGGGCCTCGGGCTCTTGAGGAGTAGGAACCTAGTTTCTTTGCATCTCTCGGACCTTAGTTTGGAGGGTGTCAATCTTGGACACGAGCTGAGCTAGGAATGTCGTTCGATTCGGCTGTATGACTGGTGCTTGATCTTTATTCTCCATAGAAAGTGGATGGATTTCGAACTCGGAAGAAGTAGTAGAGGAACGGACGAAATTTTGAGGTGATTTGACTAAAGACCTAAGCCAATAGGGAGCCAGGCCAAGGTCTTGTGATTGACCTGAGAAGGCATAGAATGGGATTAATTTTTTAGAAAAAGAGAAGAAACTATTTTTGGATTTTTCATAAAGAAGGGAGAAACATATTTGGAGATGTAACTCAACATGATTATTATGATTACTATGTTCTCACTTGTATTTAATTCTCCTAAATGCAATGTCGGACTAGACCCGAGCCTGGAAAAGTTGGGTTTTTAATATATGCGAAGCTACTGCTGGACTTGTAACCAGGCTCACGGATAGGGTCCCATTTTAAAAATGCATGAAAATTTGGGTGGCAGGCCGACCCAAAATTTCGGCAGAGTTTCAGGTTGAAACCGACAATCTAAAGTGCGTGTCCTAGATTTGACACCTATATGCAGGTATTAGGGGTGCACATCGAAACCGAAAATCCGATAAACCGAACAAAACTGACTGCATTGGTTCGATTTGGATTGGTTTTTTTGCTCAATGGTTCGGTTCTGGCTTGAAAAAAAAATCGATACATCGGTTCGGTTCTCGATTCCAGGGTAAAAAAACCCAATCCGATCCGAAAACCGATCCTATCCGAACCAATTTGGGACCGAACTGATTTATAATTACATATATATATATATATATTTATTTAATATATTTAACACTTGTAATTTATATTTTTGTGATTATTTGAGTTTCTAACTTAAGTTATTGAGGTCAAAATTAATTTTGACCTTAAAAAAATTAGTTATGAAACACATTAATCTTAAAAAAAATTAGTTATGAAATATGATTTTGGAACCAAAAATCGATCCGATTCGGGAACCGCTGGTTCGGTTTGGTTCGGTTCTGTATTAAAGTCGGTTCGGTTTCGGTTCCAAAAATTTGGAACCAACCCAGGTCGGTTCGGTTCTCGGATTAGTACCAAAACCGATCCAAACCGAACCGTGTGCACCCCTAGCAGGTATGTAGTTGGTTGGGTGAATCGAAATGGGTTCCCCCCCTTTGGCGTGACTTCCATGATATACGCCTTGATCTTACGATCAATTGGTACGTGTGGAAAATCCATTTGATATACCTGAGTGTACGTGAATTGCCTCAGTGTATACCTCGTAGGGACGGTACGTGTGAGAGCGAATTCGATATACTCGGCATACGTGAACGAATTCCCTACAATATACCTCCCGTTATGACATCGGTCAAGCGGTACGATACGGGGGAAACATTCGATATACGTCGAAGGTACTTGTCCAATGGAAGGTGAGAGTCATATCGCTTAACGTAACTGCGCCCTGCCGGACCAGTGCCCATTACGAAGTGACCCTCCAGTTACTGGGTAAAATTTGGTCAATAACAATTCTCTTTGGTGATGGCGTGTGAATCATGAATGATTCTTTTATTAATATCTTATGATGAGAATGCTTTTCTTGATGATGCCAAATAGGGAGAAAAGTACATGTACCAAAGGTACACCAAGTATGGATGGGTGATGCGTGCAACATGTGGATATATGTGATCCTAGGTGCACGTGGTGTGAAGTGTACATGGAGAATTTTCTACAAGTGTGTGAACAGAAGAATAAGCATGGGATACACATATAAAAGGGGAACATGAAGATATAGGGGAAATATAAACAAATATAACATCAATGTGAATAGAGTCAATCCATCAAAACATACAATATCCCCAACAGAGTCGCCACTGTGGCCATCCTCGATCCTCATCGCGGGCGGGCACATGAAGGAAGGATCCTCGGGTCCCATGCATCCCTCTCGAGAGCGCTTCGGCCGGCGTCGTTTGAGATGAGGTGTAAAAATGTAGAGAGATTTAGAGTCGTCAAACTATTTTACTCAAAACAGACAAAATAAAAAGGGGAAGCCATCCCAAAGGATGGCATCCAAAGACATACTGTGGCATACAAAACCAAAATTATTCGAGAAGTGTTCGGCGTTTAAGTTATGAAATGGGAAGGTGTTATGCGCCCATTTCTCCCTTTCGGTCTCTCATGGATGTTTGCTATTTTCCTTTTTCATTTTCCCTGTGATATGTGTGCATGTGTATATATATAGTGGAGATAGGAATCCTCGACTTGTATCATAAGAGAGATAAAGCGAGTCATCCGTAGGATGGTATAAAAATAATATTAAAAAATAAGATTTACGCGATTACGCTTACGTTGATCGTTATAACGGAACGATAACGCATATGGTTTGACACGTCACTAAGAACAAGTATATAGAGTATAGGAAAATTGGATTTAGAGAAGATAGAAATTGAGGAAGAAATTGAGAATAGGACTCGAGTCTCGGGTTTTACCCCGATACACCTATATAGCCTATAAAGGCATCAAAGTCCACATAGTTCGCATACAAAATGAGGGGTGGGGTTTATCCGATAAATCTAAATGGGGGATATCTTATTTGAGTGTGTGTGTGTGTGTGTGGGTGTGTAGAAAAAGTGTTTAACTATGAGAAAAGTGTGAGAAAAGTATGAGAATCCCTATTTGGAATTTATGAGCAAAGCCTCTTTTTCTTATTTTTTGGGTTTTATTTATATGAAAATAAGAGATGTGCAATAATACTAAATAAAAAGTTTAGTAGGACATGTGATATGGGATAATAAAAGTGCTAAATAATAAAACAAGTTATTGCGAATTTAAGAGAATTTGGAGAAAAAGTTGAGAAAGTTGGATCTTCTTGAAGATCTTGAGCTTGATCTTCAATGTTGGAGAGAAGCCCTTGCACTTAGATGATGATGGGGAGTGGATAATTCAAAAAGTTTGATGAAAAGGATGATGAAAAGTGGAAGTTAGAAAGGGATTTGGATGTTGAAATCGCGTTGTGTTCGAGAGAGCTTTTTGGGATTTCTATGAGATCTGGGCTCTCCTTTTCATATGAGGTGAAGGCCTCCTTTTACAAGCCTAGGTCACTACCGATCGTCATAGATCTGGTCCTGCCTATCGGCACCTGCCGATAGGCAGGGTCTGGAACCTGCCTTTTGTCAGTGTGTTTCAGACCTTTTTCAGAAAATGGGCTACCGAGGGTAAAATGTTGGTCAGAATTGTGCATGTGTCATACCATTCGAAAGGTAATTCATAGACCTTTGAATGTACTTTGGACCGCTCTCGGGTTCGGGAGTTGACTTTCGGTCAAATATGGCTCGAAAGCATTTGTCGATCCATTGGATGGGGAATCGTTCGGACCCAAACGGACCGTTCGTCTGCATGGTAACTCTTAATCGTGCACGGAGCGGACTGTTGGAAAGGTTAGGAAATGTACTTAGACATTCCAAAGAGTTTGATCCAGTTTGCACTACACCAAATCCTGCGAATGGTCACGCCCAGTGGGTCACGGACCAAGTCCGTGACCAACTGGTCGCGAACTTGGGCCGTGACCCACTCAATATTTGGCGTGACCAATTTTATTACGACACTAAATTTTCCATACTCTGGAAGTGGTCACGGACTAAATCCCTGACCATATTGGGTCACGGACTTGGGCCGTGACCAACTTGGCGCCAAAATTCCCTCAACACTAGTCGCGGATGGGTTACGAACTTGGGCCCTGACCAGGTCGTGACTATCTTAGAGCCAAAATTCCCTCCAAACTGGTCACGGATGGGTCACGGACTTGGTCCGTGACCAAAGGCGCGACGAAGCATAAAACACACACATTAAGGGTCACGCTTAGGGCCGTGACCATTTGTTGGTCTGGGTCACGGCTATAGGCCGTGACCATGAATCATTCAAACTACAAGGCTGTTGGAAAAGGGTCATGCATTAAGGGTCACGGCCCTAAGCCGTGACCAAATCAAAATCGCCTTTGTCCTGTAAGTAAGTAAAGGGTCGCGCGCATGGGTCACGGCTCTTGGCCGTGACCAATTTGAAATCGTCATTGTCCAAGTCAGTAATGGGTCACGGCTTTAGGACGTGACCAGATGGAAATTGCCAGCCTCATGGTCATTAATGGGTCGCGCACATCGGGTCACGGCTCTAGGTCGTGACCATAGTCTGTACTTAAAAAGAAATATTCCCAGCTTCTCATTTATTACGTGCGACTTCTTTTGCTATTAGGGTTCGTGCGATTTCGAGCTCCTGCGATTTTGGTTGGATTTTCATTTGGCTAATCGATTTCAGTTGGTATGTATTGATTCATTTGGATTTCGTGATTTCTATCTAATGCCCTAATTTTTGTGTATGTATGTGTATATTTATGTTTGTATGTGTGTATGTGTGTGTATGTTTAGATTGTATGTGTGTGTATGTATAGATTTATGTCAAAAAAAATATTAGGGTTTAGTAAACCTTAAATAGTATGTGTGTGTATGTATAGATTATGTCAATAAACGCTAGATTTTATATGTGTGTATGTATAGATTATGTCAATAAACCCTAGATTGTATATGTGTGTATTTTTTTTCGACAAAATATGCTCGTCTTGTTTGATTTTTTGAGAAAATATAATTCAATGATTTTTTTTTACATACGAGTCGCAAACACGTGTGCACATTACTATAGTGAGATATTGTTGGCTTGGTTGTTGGATACTATGTTGAATTTTTTGAATTGATACTAGTGTCGATAAATGTATATGTTATTAAATTTGTTGGGTGTGCTCTTGATTTGCCTATGAAAAAGTATATCACATATCTTGCGATTAATGTGCATTTTTTGTCATACCCAGTGGGTCGCGGACTTCGGCCAACAAATAAATTGTGTATAGATTTATGTGTATATGTATGTTTATGTGTGTAATTATGAACAAATTGTTTATGTTTATATGTATGTTTAAACTCTCAAAACTTTCAAACCTAAACCTTAATAGCAGGACTCGTATTCATGCCCTCGTATACTTTTCTCAGGAAAAATGAGGCACGGTGATAAATACAGTTAACAAGAGTGGGAGAGGTTGCAATTAGACCGCACACATAACTCTTTTATTAGCGTGTGTCATATAGAGGGTACTCCTATTTATAGGTATGGAAATAAAAAGATCGAACAATTTAACTACCTTGTAAATCATGGATTTGATATCCAGCAAGATTACTTGTTCGATCATATTTTATTTTCTCTACCAGAAAACTGGGATGACGTTATACAAAATATATTTCACACACATAATCCCGACATAGCCCTGACCTTGGTTACGTTGTTGGAGAAGGAGGAAAAAAAATCCACCCGTTATGGATACAACTGCTTACAAAGAGCATTGACATAGACCGTGATATCTCGCGCCACATGCACATAAAATTGAATCTTGCCAACAAGTTGAGAAATAGGGGATTCAGAGTTCATGTCAGTGACATCTACACACTAATCATAGATAC
Organism: Sambucus nigra; assembly: GCA_949130495.1. Classification (NCBI taxonomy): domain Eukaryota; kingdom Viridiplantae; phylum Streptophyta; class Magnoliopsida; order Dipsacales; family Adoxaceae; genus Sambucus; species Sambucus nigra. The sequence goes on along the minus strand of OX422207.1, from coordinate 340,145,757 downwards.
CCTTCCTTCTAGTTGGCCACGTGCAAAAATTCATAGGTTATTAAAAACTAATACCGAATGGATGGAGATCAGACACATTGAACTTATTCTAAAGTCTTACTTTGAAAAGGTATCTATCTATCTATCTATCTATCTATATATATATATATATATATATATATATATATAACTAATTAAGTTTGATTAATTAGTTATAATTTCATATTACTATAATTATTTAGTCACTTATATTTTAAAATTTTTATAGATAATGTCGAGAGGAAACAACCCAAGGGTACCAAATTCCGATGTGACACCATAACGAGGTTCACCATCTCGTGCTGAACTTTAAAGCCCGGTGTTTATCGCTGGGAAAAATAAACGTGGGAGTCGGTGGACCAGACAATTGGAACCTTGTTGATCAAGCTGTCAAAGATGACATACATGACCAACTTTGCAAGCATTTCTCATTTACTGACCATTCCAAGAATAAGGTTCTATCTCGGGTTGCTGAAGGATTGAGGACATACAGGATAAACCTTCGGAAGAAACATTTCCCGAAAGAGGCAGCGAGCTCAGATATTTTGGCTTTGAAAGAGAAAGTGCCTCCCAATGTTGAAATGCCGGTGGATCAGTGGAATAAGTTTTTGGAGAATGAGGCGAATGAAAAAATGTTGGTCCAGAGGGAGCAAAACAAAAAAAATAGGGCACAAAAAACTGATATCCATAGGCTGGGATCCAAATCATATGAGGATTTGAATAATGAATGGGAGAGTAGGACAAAAGATGGTCCAGATGCCGGTAAAAACCCAAATCGGTCCAACTTATTCCTTCATGCTCGACGGGACAAAGATAATAAATTCCCGCTGCACTTGGCTAAGACACTGGAATCAATAGAGACCATCAGCAGCCAATTAGATTCGAGCCCTACTGATGACTTTTACCATGAAAGTGATGCCCTGACTAAGACCTTTGGAAAGGACAAAAGGGGGTGGACGAGAGGTGTTGGATCACATATGCCAAAAAAAAAACTTCTACACATTGCACCTATTGTGGACGAGTTTTCTTCCGCCATGAATTGTATCTCATCCCAAAAGGAGCACTAGTTGAAGACCGACGGGAATGTCCCTGAGATTAAAAATTCCCTGGGATTTTTGACAAATGAAATTGGAAAAATTGTGAATCTTTGGGAAAGTTATAGGCCCCCAATGCCTCCTCAAGTTTACCCTTACCCTACTCCTACTCAAAGTTTCACACATCCTTCCCCTCCAACATTCCCCTCTCAAATGCCTCATCCTCCAACATTCCCCTCCCCTGCACCTCCGTCAATCACGGGGCTCGGATCATCGTCAACAACTCACAGTGACTATGGCGAAGAGTACTATATCAAGGACATGAGCAATTCGAGGTTTGTTGGCATGTGCATACTCATCTCCAGGGTTCCTAGAACTCTAGTACATCACCGACCTTTGGAGAAGGGTGAGGCTAAAATAATGGTCGATGAAATATACAACCGCTGTGGAGATGTACCTATGTATGCTAACAGCGGGGATGGGATGGAATTGAGGAATTATTCAAAATCTTTTATTACTTGGCCACTTTATCTGTTGGCAAAGATTTAATAATATTTTCTTTCGTTTCAGTTGTAATAATTTTTTTTGTTTTAGTTGTAAGAATATTGGTTTTGCTTCAGTTGAATGATATTTTTTTTGTTTCAGTTGTAAGAATATTGGTTTTGTTTCGTTTGGAATGATATTTTTTTGTTTTAGTCATAAGAATATTCTTTTTGTTTCAGTTGTAATAATATTTTTTAACCTATTACCGCAGGACTGAAATTTGAAGATTATTACACGGATTTCCCACAATACAAAGAGGGGATGGGAGAGACTAACTGGATATCAATTAATCATGTAAAGGGCATTTATGAATTTGTTAAATACGCTTCCAAAAATCTTTAAAGTGAGAAGATTCTGTGTTCCTGCACTCATTATATTAACGGAAAATATAAGTCATTGGATGTTGTTGAGTTGCATTTACTAAAGTGGGGAATCTGTCAAGACTATACAATATGGACATACCATGGTGAAAAAATTGTACCTTATGTTCCAGAAGAATTATCGGGAGCCGACCGTGTAATGAAACCTCAAGGAGTAGAAGTGGTAGATGATTCACCAACACATCGTCCACTGACCGACTTAATTGATGATGCTTACGGACTCCACAACCAACAAAACCACCAACCTATGGATACAAATAATGCGCATTATGACCAAGTAAATGAACAAATTGATGCTGAACTACTAGGAGATAGGGAATACATATGGTTGAAAGCTGATGCAGCTAGACCGTTGTATAAATATTGCGATGAAGATCACTCGGTATTATATGCAATGATTGGTTTGAATAATTTGAAGAGTCAATTTGGTTTGTCTGGAAACAGCGTAACCGGAATTCTTAAGTGGGTTAAAGAAATTCTCCCAAAAGAGAACGTGTTACCAGACAATTATCCTACCATGAAGAAGAGTTTGAAGGGTTTAGGTTTGAAATACAAATCTATTCATGCTTGCAAGTATGATTGCATATTTTACCGTAATGAGCACGAAGAGAAGGATGAATGTTCTGTATGCAGTGAGCCTAGATATATGGTTTGTGAGAATGGAAATGGCAAACATGAAAAAAATCGCAAGTTCTCGCAAGTCCCATAAAAGTTTTTCAAGTATTTTCCACTTGGGCCATGGTTAAAACATTTTTTTACTGTACCGTGGATAGTGGAGGCCATGACATGGCATGCTTGATGTGAGGTGGGTGGGAATTTGATGTGTCATCCGGTTGATTCACTCATCTGGCAAATTTTAAATCACAACACCATGAATTTGCAAAGGAACCGCGCAACGTTCGTCATGCAATCTCAACCGATGGGTTTAACCCTTTTGATAATTTAAGTACTAGTCAGAGTTATTGGCTAGTTCTTATGGCGCCTTTAAGTCTTCCTTCGACATTATACATGAGAAAGGAGTTCACATTGTTATCTCTGTTGATACTCGGGCCGAAGGCTCCCAGTGATGATATTAATATATTCTTAGCACCATTAATCGAAGAACTTAAAGAGTTGTGGGATAAAGGCATGGCGGCCTTCGATTCTGATAAAGGTGAAGAGTTCACACTTAAAGCAATGGTGATGTGGGCGATCCACGATCTTCCTGCTTACGGGACCTTGTCCGGTTATGATGTTCATGGTTATTATGGATGTCCCATATGTGGGGAGGAAATTGAAGCCTGTTGGTTAAAACATAGTGGTTAGTTTAGTTACACGGGTCATCGTAAATTTCTGCCGACCAGTCATCCTTTTAGGAACGACAAGTCTAACTTTTTGCCTGTCGGTCACAAGCGAAGAACAGCACCTATTCGACTTTTTGGTCAGCAAATTGAGGAGAAGGCGGTGGCTGCGACTACGGGGAATAGGTACGTAGGCAAACACCCCCAGTTTGTAAACCTGAAGCGTAAAGCTAGGGAGGATCCGAACGACCCTAGTAAAGAGAAGCCATGGTCCAGGCGATCAATATTTTTTGATTTTCTGTATTAGAAAGATCATCGTGTAAGGCATATAATTAATGTGATGCACATAGAGAAGAATATTGCAGAACATTTGATAGGAACATGTCTGGGTGGATCTCATTCCAAAGATAGACAGCGTGCCCGCCGAGATCTACAGGATATGAAAATAAAGAAGAGACTATGGTTAAAAAATGATCCAACGACAGGAAGAATTTCTATCCCCCCGACTGCTTTCACTTTGACTACTAGTGAAAAGAAGATCCTCTCAGACACGTTGTTCAACTTGAAGACTCCAACCGATTATTCTGGTAATTTACGTAGGGTAGTAAGATACCAAGAAAATGACTTGAAACAGTGCAAGTCTCACGACTGGCACGTAATCATCCACTTAATCCCATTGCTATTTCGGCATTGCTTCTCTGAACACAAAGATCTCCGTCGGGCAATTATGCAAATCAGTTTGTGTTTTACCCTAGTTTGTGCAAAAGTGGCAAACAAAAGGCACATTAAAGCTGCGAAATCAACTTTAGCCGAGGCAGTTTGTGTATTAGAGAAGTATTTTCCTCCGTCATTCTTCGATATCAGTATCCACCTGCTTGTGAATTTATGCGATGAAGCTTTATTATGTGGTCCCGTGAGGTATCGTTGGATGTATCCTTTTGAGAGCTTGATGAAAACCTTCAAAGATTATGTAAAGAATACACGGTATATTGGAGGGTCAATTGCTGAAGAATATGTAACGGTGGAATCATCGCTATACACTAGAGAACATATACCAGAACAAGAGGTGAGGAGGTTTAATCCTCGTGGAGAACGAGTGATAGAGGAACCTGACGAGTTTGTGGACGAATTATCGTTTGGGAAACCTAAAGAGGTGAAACTCACAAACCTATAATACGAGCAAGCAACTCGTCATGCCATCCCAAGATGATGTCCAAGACTGGAGAGAGTGAGTATCTATTGAATTCTTCTTCTTTAATTATATCTATTTTTTATTTTATGATCTAAGCTCTATAATTTTTCGGTAGGAGGTACGAAAACGAAATTATCCAAAATCAAAGGAGAAATTGGACGACAACTGACTTTAGGGCATGGGTGTCAAAAGAGGTACTTTTCACATCTTATGTGTGCAGTTATTTATTCATGTGTGGTAAAAACATGCCCTAATACAAATTCATTATTAAATGCATCTTCTAAAAAGAGGTGAGGTCTCTTCCAGACTTGCACGCCTAGAAAAAGGTCCTAGTTTTCGTGAAAAAGAGTTTAAGAAATTCCGCACCAACGGTTTTGATATCATTTCATATCCATATGAGGAAAAGTTTTTTACGCAAAACAGTGGAATATCAATTTTCGCCTTGACCACCTGTATCGCTAGTAAAAGTGATAAAAATCCAAAGAATACGGTGCTAGCCTATTATGGGATAATTCAAAAAATCCTAGAACTTGATTACTTGGATTTCACAGAAACCGTATTCTATTGTGATTGGGTAAAGGTGGAGGATACAACTAATGCTTGCAAAGTTGATCCCGACTCCAAACTTATTATGGTAGATTTATCAAAGCTAAAGACTAAAGACCGCATAGTCGACGAGCCTTTTATTTGTGTCTTTCAGAATGTAATGAAGGTATTCTACTTGAAGTACATAAACGATGGCAATTGGTCTATTGTTGTGCATGCACCAAAGGGTATGACTACTGAAGTAGACACATTAAAAGCTCCAAAAGAGTTCCAGTCATCTCTTGACCAAAACCCTAATATGAAGGATCTTTTAGTTGATTTAGAGGAAGATTGAGTATCAAAATATTATTTTATCCTCATCAATCTTATTTGTATCCTATTATGATATTGACATTGTATTAGCACTTTATATTAATTTATGAATTTCATCTACTTTGAAGTGTAATGTCCCGCTATTTGTGCAAATGTTAGGTGATTTATCGGTTCTTTTGTTTAGAATAGACATGTTTTCATTTATTTATCTCTATCGTTTGGCTTTAGAGGGCGAAAACCCGAAACAACCCCCGAACGGCCCCGTGAGGCCCCGTGGGTGGTACCAACACCTCTCACAGGACCAATGTAACTCGTAGGGACAATGGGTGACGAAAGAACTAGCCATGGTTTTTTTCCTTTGGTTTTGAATTTTATTTTTTGGTTCTACCATTTTTTAATTGAACATAACTGTTTGTAAAAAATTCATTATTTTTTCACTGTCATAGGATAAATTGATGTTGGGGTCGAACTACTATCAAACATAATCTGAAATTGCATCGATGCTGGCATAGAGAAGGTTCTGATTGGCGTTGGGTGTAACAAAATATCCAGGTAATGGATAGACCTATGATGAACTTTATTTTAAGGTTAAATATGCATTGATTCAATTTTTTAATTATTTTGGGTTTGGATCCTATTTATCTCTAAACACCGTAATTTTAAGTTTTTTGTACCCCCTATAGCTTGGGTATTGTTGGCGCATTTGTTTCTTGTCACTTATAGTGGGGGGGGGGGGGGGAGAACATAACTTTTCAACAAAGAATAGTTAGGGTGAACACTAGAAAAAGAAGTCATTATCCAACGGATTGCCACTTTCTAGGTTTAAGGCGCTCCCGGTTTGATTGTACGACGTAAATTTGCAAAAAATTAGACATAACATAAAAACATGCCATCGAATGGTGAAAACGTAAAATAGCCACAAAACAGTCACGAACACGGGACTAATGTAAATTGCAGGAACTGACCGTGTAGTCACGGCGCTCCCGATTTGAGTGTATGACGTAAATTTGCAAAAAAATAAACTTAAGCATAAAAACATACCATCGAAGGATGAAAATGTAAAACAGCCTTAAAACGGTCCCGTAAGAGTCATGAACCCCTCGCATGGGACTAATATGACTCGTAGGAACTGACCGCGTAGTCACGGGGCTACTGGTTTGACTGTATGCCGTAAATTTGTAAAACGTTAGACTTAAGCATAAAAACATGCCATCGAAGGGTGAAAATGTAAAATAGCCATAAAACGGTCCGATAAGAGTCACGAACACCTCACACGGGATTAATGTAACTCATAGAAACCGACCGCGTAGTCACGGGGCTCCCGGTTAGAGTGTAGATGTAAATTTGCAAAAAAATAGACTTGAGCATAAAAACATGCCATCCAAGGGTGAAAACTTACAACAAGCACAAAACGGTCTCGTAAGAGTCACGAACACGTCGCACAGGACCAATGTGACTCGTAGGAACCGATTGCGTAGTAACGGGGCTTCCGGGTTGAGTGTACGATGTAAATTAGAAAAAAGTTAGACTTGCATGCCATCGAAAGGTGAAAACATAAAACAACCTTAAAACGGTCCTGTAAGAGTCACGAATACCTCGCACGGGACCAATGTAACTCGTAGGAACCGACCGCGTAGTCACGGCGCTCCCGGTTGGATTGTATGACATAAATTTGCAAAAAATTAGACTAAAGCATAAAAGCATGCCTTAGAAGGGTGAAAATGTAAAAAAGCCACAAAATGGTGCCATAAGAGTCACGAACACCTTGCATGGGACCAATGTTAATAGTAGGAACCAAACGGGTAGTCACAAGGATCCCAGCTTGAGTATATGGCGTAAATTTGCAAAACGTTAGACTTGAGAATAAAAAAGATTCCATCGAAGGGTGAAAACGTAAAATACCCAAAAAACGGTCCCACAAGAGTCACGAACATCTCGCACGGGACCAATGTAAGTCGTAGGAACCGACCGTGTAGTCACGGCGCTCCCAGATTGTGTGTGTGCGTGTGTGCGTGTGAGTGGGAAATGGGGGAGGGGATGGTCAGGGGGCTCGTGTGTGCGTGTGTGCATGTGCGAGTGGGGAAGGGGGAGGGGACGGGCAGGGGGAGCGTGTGTGCGTGTGTGTGTGTTTGTGTGTGTGTGTGTGTGTGTGTGAGTGGGGAAGGGGGAGGGAATGGGGTATGTATGCATATATGTAATCTGCATATATGCATATGCATATATGTAGTGAGAGTGTGTGCGTGTGTGTGTTTATGTGCGCGTGTGAGTGTGTGCATATTGGTGATAAAATCCAAAATAAAATAGAGAGTACACCTGATCTAAGGTGAATCCAAGAGTGGGATCTACAAAACAAACCTCCTGACACTCATATTCAGTCATCTGATCCGTTACGGTTGCCTCCGGTTCCGGTATCACGTAGGACTTTAAATAATTATCACTTGAAAGAGAAATAACATATCAGAATTATATAATTATTAATATGAAGCAAAATGAGAGATTTATAAATAAAACATACCATATGCTCAGTGCATCCTACTTATCAGGCCATCGATTACAACAGTGATGAGAAGCTTCATAGTGATAAATCATACTTGCTGAAACAAAAGATTCAACAAAAATATATTAAAACAAATTCGTGAGGTATACCTCATTTTTGGGAGCAACGTGAAACCCCCAATCCAAAAACTTAACAGATATGCCAGTGTATACATGTTTTTGTGTGTGTTTGTGTGCGCGTGTGTGCGTGTGTGAGTGGGAAAGGGGGGAGGCGATGGGGCAGGGGGCGGGGCGAGGCAATGTTGAATATATATGCAGTTGCATCTGCATATATATGCAACTGCTGCATATATATGTAGTGTACTGCAGAGTAGCATACCAGTATATATACTGCATATATATACTATATATATAGTATATATAATGGTATATATATGCATATATAATGGCCTGCAACCCTTCCTCTGGAATTTGAATAATGAGAGATGGCAACATCTGTAACTCTTTGACAAATGTATTTATTCACAAACCTAGCACTTGTTATAATGCAGTAATCAGTACTTACATTTTGATCCATGCTGGCCAAAAATGAGTAAGATTCGCCAACATGGATATCTATACTGGTATAATTTTGGTGAGATGTGTATTATCCCTCTATTTCTACTAGCAGCAGGTTGGTTTATTAGGTTCAGAATCTTGGATCTCTTAGGTAAACTCTGTATCTAATTTGTGTTTTAGCTTTTTAGGTTTTTGGATATGATAATTTACGATTGAAATGTATATTATAGATTTCCAATAAAACCTTTGTATGGTTGCTTTGCAGATATTTGGTGTAATAATGCCCTGTACTTTGGTGTAAACATTTGGATTTGCAGATATTTGGTGTAATTTTGCAAAAATCAAAAGTACAGTGCATTATTATTCGATATAGAGATTGTATGGTTGTTATGATTATTCTATACATAAACTATTATTTGTATTTTCAGATTTACTGAACATCGGATCTCGAAATAATTGCATTGGCGCCAGACGTGAGCTAAGATGTCACTTCAATATGGGCTTTCATTTGTGTTTGTATAGGTAAATTCCATTCACTCATACGATCAACGCTATGCTTTATGTTAGTTAGGTAAATTACCAATTTTGATCATATCACCTGTTAAAGATTGGACTGGATGGAGTATTAACAAATCATCAATACAATAGTTTAATATAACCACACTTACTCTTATGTTTTTAAAGTATATCATCTTAAATCATTACTTTATTTGAAAAAATGTCGAAACAAAATGTCATGGTTGACAGTTATTGCATCTTAAATCATTACATTGTTTGAGGGTAGATACAATACAAACATTTGAGCAGTTCGGTATGCATCAATTTTGTATATAAACATCAGTTTTGCATACAATATATACCATATAAACAGCAGTGGTTCTCCCGTCAATCTTTATATAGATTACTAGTGTATACAATATATACCATATACCAACGTAACTCGTAGGAACGGACCCCACAGCCGCGGGACTCCCGGTTTGAGAATACGACGGTAATTTGCGTATTTATAGACTTAGGTTTCAAAACATGGCGCTAGAAGGTGAAAACACAAAACAACCCCAGAACGACCCAGTGGGTGGCACCAATACCTCCCACGGGACCAACATAACCCGTAGGAACTGACCCCGTAGTCGCGGGTCTCCCGATTTGATAATACGATGGTAATTTGCATATTTCTAGACTAAGGCTTAAAAACATGGCGTTAGAAGGTGAAAACTCGAAACAGCCCCAAAATGGCCACACGGTTGGCACCAACACCTCCCATGAGACCAACGTAACTCGTAGGAACAGACCCCGCAATCGCGGGTCCCCCGGTTTGAGAATAAGATGGTAATTTGCGTATTTCTAGACTTAGGCTTAAAAACATGGCGTTAGAAGGTGAAAACTCGAAACAGCCCCAGAACGGCCCCGTGGGTGGCACCAACACCTCCTACGGGACCAACGTAACTCGTAGGAACTAACCCCACATGCACGGGACTCCCGTTTAGAGAATACGATGGTAATTTGCATATATTTATAAACTTAGGGTTAAAAACATGGCGTTAGAGGGTGAGAACTCAAAACAGCCACCGAACCGCCCCGTGGGTGGCACCAACACCTCCCACGGGACCAATGTAACTCGTAGAAACTGACCCCGTAGCCTTGAGACTCCCGGTTTGAGAATACAACAATAATTTTTGTATTTCTAGACTTAGGCTTGAAAACATGACGTTAGAGGGTGAAAACTAGAAATAGACCCCGAACGGCCCCATGGGTGGCACCAACACCTCCCACGGGACCAATATAACTCGTAGGAACTGACCCCGCAGCCGCGGGACTCCATGTTTGAGAATACAATGATAATTTTCATATTTATAGACTTAGGCTTAAAAACACAGAAACAATGCCCGAACGTCTCCATGGGTGGCACCAACACCTCCCACGGGACCAATGTAACTCAAAGGAACTGATCTCGTATCCGCAGGACTTTCGGTTTGAGAATACGACGGTAATTTGCATATTTCAAGACTTAAGCAAAACATGGCGTCGAAGGGTGAAAACTCGAAATAGCCCCCGAACGGCCCTGTGGGTGGCACCAACACCTCCCACGGGACCAACGTAACTCGAAGGAACTGACCCCGCAACCACGGGTCTCCCGATTTGAAAGTACTATGATAATTTGCGTATTTTTAGACTTAGGCTTAAAAACTTGATATCAGAGGGTGAAAACTCGAAAGAGCCCCCGAACGGCCTCGTGGGTGTCACCAACACCTCCCACGGAACCAACATAACTCCTACGAACTGACCCCGCAGCCGCGGGTCTCCCGGTTTGAGAATACGAGGGTAATTTGCATATTTCTAGACTTAGGCTTAAAAACATGGGGTTAGAAGGTGAAAACTCAAAACAACCCCGGAACGGCCCCGTGGAGGGCACCAACACCTCCCACGGGACCAACGTAACTCGTAGGAATAGATCCCACAACAGCGGGTCTCGCGGTTTAAGAGTACTACAGTAATATGCATATTTTTAGACTTCGGCTTAAAAACATTGCGTTAGAAGGTGAAAACTCGAAACAGCCCCGGAACGGCCCCGTAGGTGGCACCAACACCTCCCACGGGACCAACGTAACTCGTAGGAACTGACCCCGCAGCCGCGGGTCTCCCGATTTGAGAATACGATGGTAATTTGCATATTTCTAGACTTAAGCAAAACATGGCGTTAAAAGGTGAAAACACGAAATAGCCCCCGAACGGCCCCGTGGGTGGCACCAACACCTCCCACGGCACCAACGTAACTCGTTGGAACTGACCCCGCAGTCGCGGGTCTCCCAATTTGAGAATACGATGGTAATTTTTGTATTTCTAGAGTTAACCAAAACATGGCGTTAAAAGGTGAAACCTCAAAATAGCCCACGAACGGCCCCACGGTTGGCACCAACACCTCCCATGAGACCAACGTAACTCGTAGGAACTGACCCCGTAGCCTCGGGTCTCTGGGTTTGAGAATACGATGGTAATTTGCATATTTCTGGACTTAGGCTTAAAAACATGGCGTTAGAAGGTGAAAACCCGAAACAGCCCCAGAACGGCCCCGTGGGTGGCACCAACACCTCCTACGGGACCAACGTAACTCGTAGGAACTAACCCCACATGCGCGGGTCTCCCGATTAAAGAATACGATGGTAATTTGCATATATTTATAAACTTAGGGTTAAAAACATGGCGTTAGAGGGTGAGAACTCAAAACAGCCACCGAACCGCCCCGTGGGTGGCACCAACACCTCCCACGGGACCAATGTAACTCGTAGAAACTGACCCCCTAGCCGCGAGACTCCCGGTTTGAGAATACAACAGTAATTTTTGTATTTCTAGACTTAGGCTTGAAAACATGACGTTAGAGGGTGAAAACTAGAAATAGACCCCGAACGGCCCCATGGGTGGCACCAACACCTCCCACGGGACCAATATAACTCGTAGGAACTGACCCTGCAGCCGCGGGACTCCAAGTTTGAGAATACAACGATAATTTGCATATTTATAGACTTACGCTTAAAAACACAGAAACAACGCCCGAACGTCTCCATGGGTGGCACCAACACCTCCCACGGGACCAATGTAACTCAAAGGAACTGATCTCGTATCCGCGGGACTTTCGGTTTGAGAATACGACGGTAATTTGCATATTTCAAGACTTAAGCAAAACATGGCGTCGAAGGGTGAAAACTCGAAACAGCCCCCGAACGGCCCTGTGGGTGGCACCAACACCTCCCACGGGACCAACGTAACTCGAAGGAACTGACCCCGCAGCCACGGGTCTCCCGATTTGAAAGTACTATGATAATTTGCGTATTTTTAGACTTAGGCTTAAAAACTTGATATCAGAGGGTGAAAACTCGAAAGAGCCCCCGAACGGCCTCGTGGGTGTCACCAACACGTCCCACGGAACCAACATAACTCCTACGAACTGACCCCGCAGCCGCGGGTCTCCCGGTTTGGGAATACGAGGGTAATTTGCATATTTCTAGACTTAGGCTTAAAAACATGGCGTTAGAAGGTGAAAACTCAAAACAACCCCGGAACGGCCCCGTGGAGGGCACCAACACCTCCCACGGGACCAACGTAACTCGTAGGAATAGACCCCACAACAGCGGGTCTCGCGGTTTAAGAGTACTACAGTAATATGCATATTTTTAGACTTAGGCTTAAAAACATGGCGTTAGAAGGTGAAAACTCGAAACAGCCCCGAAACGGCCCCGTAAGTGGCACCAACACCTCCCACGGGACCAACGTAACTCGTAGGAACTGACCCCGCAGCCGCGGGTCTCCCGATTTGAGAATACGATGGTAATTTGCATATTTCTAGACTTAAGCAAAACATGGCGTTAAAAGGTGAAAACACGAAATAGCCCCCGAACGGCCCCGTGGGTGGCACCAACACCTCCCACGGCACCAACGAAACTCGTTGGAACTGACCCCGCAGTCGCGGGTCTCCCAATTTGAGAATACGATGGTAATTTTTGTATTTCTAGAGTTAACCAAAACATGGCGTTAAAAGGTGAAACCTCAAAATAGCCCACGAACGGCCCCACGGTTGGCACCAACACCTCCCATGAGACCAACGTAACTCGTAGGAACTGACCCCGCAGCCTCGGGTCTCCGGGTTTGAGAATACGATGGTAATTTGCATATTTCTGGACTTAGGCTTAAAAACATGGCGTTAGAAGGTGAAAACTCGAAACAGCCCCAGAACGGCCCCGTGGGTGGCACCAACACCTCCTACGGGACCAACGTAACTCGTAGGAACTAACCCCACATGCTCGGGACTCCCGGTTAGAGAATACGATGGTAATTTGCATATATTTATAAACTTAGGGTTAAAAACATGGCGTTAGAGGGTGAGAACTCAAAACAGCCACCGAACCGCCCCGTGGGTGGCACCAACACCTCCCACGGGACCAATGTAACTCGTAGAAACTGACCCCGTAGCCGCGAGACTCCCGGTTTGAGAATACAACAGTAATTTTTGTATTTCTAGACTTAGGCTTGAAAATATGACGTTAGAGGGTGAAAACTAGAAATAGACCCCGAACGGCCCCATGGGTGGCACCAACACCTCCCACGGGACCAATATAACTCGTAGGAACTGACCCCGCAGCCGCGGGACTCCAAGTTTGAGAATACAAGGATAATTTGCATATTTATAGACTTAGGCTTAAAAACACAGAAACAACGCCCGAATGTCTCCATGGGTGGCACCAACACCTCCCACGGGACCAATGTAACTCAAAGGAACTGATCTCGTATCCGCGGGACTTTCGTCTTGAGAATACGACGGTAATTTGCATATTTCAAGACTTAATCAAAACATGGCATCGAAGGGTGAAAAGTCGAAACAGCCCCCGAACGGCCTTGTGGGTGGCACCAACACCTCCCACGGGACCAACGTAACTCGAAGGAACTGATACCGCAGCCACGGGTCTCCCGATTTGAAAGTACTATGATAATTTGCGTATTTTTAGACTTAGGCTTAAAAACTTGATATCAGAGGGTGAAAACTCGAAAGAGCCCCCGAACGGCCTCGTGGGTGTCACCAACACCTCCCACGGAACCAACATAACTCCTACGAACTGACCCCGCAGCCGCGGGTCTCCCGGTTTGAGAATACGAGGGTAATTTGCATATTTCTAGACTTAGGCTTAAAAACATGGCGTTAGAAGGTGAAAACTCAAAATAGCCCCGGAATGGCCCCGTGGAGGGCACCAACACCTCCCACGGTACCAACGTAACTCGTAGGAATAGACCCCACAACAGCGGGTCTCCCGGTTTAAGAGTACTACAGTAATATGCATATTTTTAGACTTAGGCTTAAAAACATGGCGTTAGAAGGTGAAAACTCGAAACAGCCCCGGAACGGCCCCGTAGGTGGCACCAACACCTCCCACGGGACCAACGTAACTCGTAGGAACTGACCCCGCAGCCGCGGGTCTCCCGATTTGAGAATACGATGGTAATTTGCATATTTCTAGACTTAAGCAAAACATGGCGTTAAAAGGTGAAAATGCGAAATAGCCCCCGAACGGCCCCGTGGGTGGCACCAACACCTCCCACGGCACCAACGTAACTCGTTGGAACTGACCCCGCAGTCGCGGGTCTCCCAATTTGAGAATACGATGGTAATTTTCATATTTCTAGAGTTAACCAAAACATGGCGTTAAAAGGTAAAACCTCAAAATAGCCCACGAACGGCCCCATGAGTGGCACAAACACCTCACACGGCACCAATATAACTCGAAGGAACTGACCCCGCAGCCTCGGGTCTTCGGGTTTGAGAATACGATGGTAATTTGCATAATTCTGGACTTAGGCTTAAAAACATGGCGTTAAAAGGTGAAAACTCGAAACAGCCCCCGAACGGCCCCGTGGGTGGCACCAACACCTCCCACGGGACCAACATAACTCGTAGGAACTGACCCCACATCCACGGCTATCCCGGTTTGAGAATACGACGGTAATTTGCATTTTTCTATACTTAAGCAAAACATGGCGTTAAAAGGTGAAAACTCGAAACAACCCCCGAACGGCCCCGTGGGTTGCACCAACACCTCCCACGGCACCAACGTAACTCATAGGAACTGACCTAGTAGTCGATGGACTCCCGATTTGAGAATACGACTGTAATTTGTATATTTATAGACTTAGGATTAAAAACATGGTGTTAGAGGGTGAGAACTTAAAACAACCCCCGAACGGCCCCGTGGGTGGCACCAACACCTCCCACGGGATCAATGTAACTCGTAGGAACTGACCCCACAGACGCGGGACTCCCGATTTTAGAATACGAAGATAATTTGCATATTTCTAGACTTAGGCTTAAAAACATGACGTTAGAGGGTGAAAACTAGAAACAGCCCCCGAACGGCCTCGTTGGTGTCACCAACACCACCCACGGGACCAACGTAACTCCTAGGAACTGACCCCACAGCCGCGGGTCTCCCGGTTTGAGAATACGATGGTAATTTGTGTATTTCTACACTTAGGCTTAAAAACATGGCGTTAGAAGGTGAAAACTCAAAACAACCCCAGAACGGCCCCGTGGGTGGCACCAACACCTCCCACGGGACCAACGTAACTCGTAGGAACTAACCCCGCAGTCGCGGGACTCCCGGTTTGAGAGTACTACGGTAATTTGATTATTTTTAGACTTAGGCTTACAAACACGACGTTAGAGGGTGAAAACTCAAAAGATCCCCCGAGCGACCCCGTGGGTTTCACCGACACCTCCCACGGGACCAACATAACTCCTAGGAACTGACCCCGCAGTCGAGGGTCTCCCGGTTTGAGAATACGACGGTAATTTGCGTAATTCTTGACTTAGGCTTAAATACATGGCGTTAGAAGGTGAAAACTCAAAACAACCCCGGAAAGGCCCCGTGGGTGGCACGAACACCTCCCACAGGACCAACGTAACTCGTAGGAACTAATCCCATAGCAGCGGGTCTCTCGGTTTGAGAATACTATGGTAATTTTTATGTTTCTAGACTTAGGCTTAAAACCATGGCGTTAGAAGGTGAAAGATTGAAACAGCCCCCGAATGGCCCCGTGGGTGGCACCAACACCTCCCAAGGGACCAACCTAACTCGTAGGAACTGACCCCGCAGCCGCGGGTCTCCAAGTTTGAGAATACGATGGTAATTTGCGTATTTATAGACTTAAGCAAAACATGATGTTAGTGGGTGAAAACTCAAAGCATCCCCCGAACGGGCCCGTGGGTGGCACCAACACCTCCCACGGGACCAACGTAACTTCGAGGAACTAACCGCGCAGCCGCGGGTCTCCTTGCTTGGGAATACGATGGTAATTTGTGCATTTTAGAAGAATACAATAATTTTCATATTTGTAGACTTAGGCTTAAAAACATGGCGTTAGAGGGTGAGAACTAGAAACAGCCACCGAATGTCTCCGTGGGTGGCACCAACACCTCACACGGGACCAATGTAACTCGTAGGAATTGATCCCGTTTCCGTGGGACTTCCGGTTTAAGAATACGACGGTAATTTACATATTTTTAGACTTAAGGAAAACATGGCGTCAAAGGGTGAAAACTCGAAACGGCCCCCGAACGGCCCTTTGGGTGGCACCAACACCTCCCACGGGAACAACGTAACTCGTAGGAACTGGCCCCGTAGCCCAGGGTCTCCCGGTTTGAAATTACTATTGTAATTTGTGTATTTCTAAACTTAGGCATAAAAACATGACGTTAGAGGGTGAAAACTCGAAAGAGACCCCGAACGGCCCCGTGGGTGTCACCAACACCTCCCACGGGACCAACGTAACTCCTAGAAACTGACCCCGCAGCCGTGGGTCTCCCGGTTTGAGAATATGACGGTAATTTGTGTATTTAAAGACTTAGGATTAAAAACATGGCGTTAGAAGGTGAAAACTCAAAAGAACCCCGGAACGGCCCCATGGGTGTCACCAACACCTCCCACTAGACCCACATAACTCGAAGGAACTGACCCCTAAGCAGCGGGTCTCCCGATTTGAGAGTACTACAGTAATTTGCATATTTCTAGACTTAGGCTTAAAAACATGCCGTTAGAAGGTGAAAACTCGAAACAGCCACCGAACGGCCCCGTGGGTGGCACCAACACCTCCCACGGGACTAACGTAACTTTTAGGAACTCACTATGCAGCCGCGGGTATCCCGGCTTGAGAATACGATGGTAATTTGAGTATTTCTAGACTTAATCAAAACATGGCATTAAAAGGTAAAAACTCGAAACAGCCTCCGAACGGCCTCGTGGGTGGCACTAACACCTCTCACGTCACCAACGTAACTCGTAGGAACTGATCCCGTAGCCGCGGGACTCCCAGTTTGATAATACGATGGTAATTTTCATATTTATAGACTTAGGGTTAAAAACATGGCGTTAGAGGGTGAGAAATCAAAACAGCCCCCGAACGACCCCGTGGGTGGCCCCAACACCTCCCACGGGACCAATGTAACTCGAATGAACTGACCCCACAGCCCCGGGACTCCCGATTTTAGAATACGATGATAATTTGCATATTTTTAGACTTAGTCTAAAAAACATGACGTTAGAGGATGAAAACTAGAAATAGCCCCCGAACGGCCCCGTGGGTGGCACCAACACCTCCCACGGGACCAATGTAACTCGTAGGAACTGACCCCGTAACCGCGGGACTCCAGGTTTGAGAATACAACGATAATTTGCATATTTGTAGACTTAGGCTTAAAAACATGGCGTTAGAGGGTGAGAACTAGAAACAACCCCCGAACGTCTTCGTGGGTGGTACCAACACCTCCCACGGGACCAATGTAACTCGTAGGAACTGATCCCGTAGCCGCGGGACTTTCGATTTGAGAATACGGTGGTAATTTGTATATTTTTAGACTTAAGAAAAACATGGCGTCAGAGGGTTAAAACTCGAAACAGTCCCCGAATGGCCCTGTGGGTAGCACCAACACCTCCCACTAGACCAACGTAACTCGTAGGAACTGACCCCGTAGCCACGGGTCTCCCGGTTTGAGAGTACTACGGTAATTTTCTTATTTCTAGACGTAGGCTTAAAAACATGACGTTAGAGGGTGAAAACTCGAAAGAAGACCCGAGCGGCCCCGTGGGTGTCACCAACACCTCCCACGGGACAAACGTAACTCCTAGGAACTGACCCCACAGCTGCGGGTCTCCCGGTTTGAGAGTACTACTGTAATTTGCTTATTTTTAGACTTAGGCTTAAAAACATAACGTTAGAGGGTGAAAACTCGAAAGAGCCCCCGAGCGGCCCCATGGGTGTCACCAACACCTCCCACGGGACCAACGAAACTCCTAGGAACTGACACCGCAGCCGCGGGTTCCCGGTTTGAGAATACGACGATAATTTGCGTATTTCTAGACTTAGGCTTAAAAACTTGGCGTTAGAAGGTGAAAACTCAAAATAACCCCGTAACGGCCCGTGGTTGGCACCAACACCTCCCACGGGACCAACGTAACTCATAGGAACTGACCCCACAGCAGCGGGTCTCCCGGTTTGAGAGTACTACGGTAATTTGAATATTTCTAGACTTAGGTTTAAAAGCATGGCGTTAGAAGGTGAAAACTCGAAGCAGTCCCCGAACGGCGCCGTGGATGGCACCAACACCTCCTACGGGACCAACGTAACCCGTATGAACTGACCCCGCAGCCACGGGTCTCCCGGTTTAGGAATACGATGGTAATTTGTGTATTTCTAGACTTAAGAAAAACATGATGTTAGTTGGTGAAAACTCAAAACAGCCCCCGAACGGCCCCGTGTGTGGCACCAACACCTCCCACGGCACCAACGTAACTCGTAGGAACTAATCCCACAGCAGCGGGTCTCTCGGTTTGAGAATACTATGGTAATTTTTATGTTTCTAGACTTAGGCTTAAAACCATGGCGTTAGAAGGTGAAAGATTGAAACAGCCCCCGAATGGCCCCGTGGGTGGCACCAACACCTCCCAAGGGACCAACCTAACTCGTAGGAACTGACCCCGCAGCCGCGGGTCTCCAAGTTTGAGAATACGATGGTAATTTGCGTATTTATAGACTTAAGCAAAACATGATGTTAGTGGGTGAAAACTCAAAGCAGCCCCCGAACGGGCCCGTGGGTGGCACCAACACCTCCCACGGGACCAACGTAACTTCGAGGAACTAACCGCGCAGCCGCGGGTCTCCCTGCTTGGGAATACGATGGTAATTTGTGCATTTTAGAAGAATACAATAATTTTCATATTTGTAGACTTAGGCTTAAAAACATGGCGTTAGAGGGTGAGAACTAGAAACAGCCACCGAATGTCTCCGTGGGTGGCACCAACACCTCACACGGGACCAATGTAACTCGTAGGAATTGATCCCGTTTCCGCGGGACTTCCGGTTTAAGAATACGACGGTAATTTACATATTTTTAGACTTAAGGAAAACATGGCGTCAAAGGGTGAAAACTCGAAACGGCCCCCGAACGGCCCTTTGGGTGGCACCAACACCTCCCACGGGAACAACGTAACTCGTAGGAACTGGCCCCGTAGCCCAGGGTCTCCCGGTTTGAAATTACTATGGTAATTTGTGTATTTCTAAACTTAGGCATAAAAACATGACGTTAGAGGGTGAAAACTCGAAAGAGACCCCGAACGGCCCCGTGGGTGTCACCAACACCTCCCACGGGACCAACGTAACTCCTAGAAACTGACCCCGCAGCCGTGGGTCTCCCGGTTTGAGAATATGACGGTAATTTGTGTATTTAAAGACTTAGATTAAAAACATGGCGTTAGAAGGTGAAAACTCAAAAGAACCCCGGAACGGCCCCATGGGTGTCACCAACACCTCCCACTAGACCCACATAACTCGAAGGAACTGACCCCTAAGCAGGGGGTCTCCCGATTTGAGAGTACTACAGTAATTTGCATATTTCTAGACTTAGGCTTAAAAACATGCCGTTAGAAGGTGAAAACTCGAAACAGCCACCGAACGGCCCCGTGGGTGGCACCAACACCTCCCACGGGACTAACGTAACTTTTAGGAACTCACTATGCAACCGCGGGTATCCCGGCTTGAGAATACGATGGTAATTTGAGTATTTCTAGACTTAATCAAAACATGGCATTAAAAGGTAAAAACTCGAAACAGCCTCCGAACGGCCTCGTGGGTGGCACTAACACCTCTCACGTCACCAACGTAACTCGTAGGAACTGATCCCGTAGCCGCGGGACTCCCAGTTTGATAATACGATGGTAATTTTCATATTTATAGACTTAGGGTTAAAAACATGGCGTTAGAGGGTGAGAAATCAAAACAGCCCCCGAACGACCCCGTGGGTGGCCCCAACACCTCCCACGGGACCAATGTAACTCGAATGAACTGACCCCACAGCCCCGGGTCTCCCGATTTTAGAATACGATGATAATTTGCATATTTTTAGACTTAGTCTAAAAAACATGACGTTAGAGGATGAAAACTAGAAATAGCCCCCGAACGGCCCCGTGGGTGGCACCAACACCTCCCACGGGACCAATGTAACTCGTAGGAACTGACCCCGTAACCGCGGGACTCCAGGTTTGAGAATACAATGATAATTTGCATATTTGTAGACTTAGGCTTAAAAACATGGCGTTAGAGGGTGAGAACTAGAAACAACCCCCGAACGTCTTCGTGGGTGGTACCAACACCTCCCACGGGACCAATGTAACTCGTAGGAACTGATCCCGTAGCCGCGGGACTTTCGATTTGAGAATACGGTGGTAATTTGTATATTTTTAGACTTAATAAAAACATGGCGTCAGAGGGTTAAAACTCGAAATAGCCCCCGAATGGCCCTGTGGGTAGCACCAACACCTCCCACTAGACCAACGTAACTCGTAGGAACTGACCCCGTAGCCACGGGTCTCCCGGTTTGAGAGTACTACGGTAATTTTCTTATTTCTAGACGTAGGCTTAAAAACATGACGTTAGAGGGTGAAAACTCGAAAGAAGACCCGAGCGGCCCCGTGGGTGTCACCAACACCTCCCACGGGACAAACGTAACTCCTAGGAACTGACCCCACAGCTGCGGGTCTCCCGGTTTGAGAGTACTACTATAATTTGCTTATTTTTAGACTTAGGCTTAAAAACATAACGTTAGAGGGTGAAAACTCGAAAGAGCCCCCGAGCGGCCCCGTGGGTGTCACCAACACCTCCCACGGGACCAACGAAACTCCTAGGAACTGACACCGCAGCCGCGGGTTCCCGGTTTGAGAATACGACGATAATTTGCGTATTTCTAGACTTAGGCTTAAAAACTTGGCGTTAGAAGGTGAAAACTCAAAATAACCCCGTAACGGCCCGTGGTTGGCACCAACACCTCCCACGGGACCAACGTAACTCATAGGAACTGACCCCACAGCAGCGGGTCTCCCGGTTTGAGAGTACTACGGTAATTTGAATATTTCTAGACTTAGGTTTAAAAGCATGGCGTTAGAAGGTGAAAACTTGAAGCAGTCCCCGAACGGCGCAGTGGATGGCACCAACACCTCCTACGGGACCAACGTAACCCGTATGAACTGACCCCGCAGCCACGGGTCTCCCGGTTTAGGAATACGATGGTAATTTGTATATTTCTAGACTTAAGAAAAACATGATGTTAGTTGGTGAAAACTCAAAACAGCCCCCGAACGGCCCCGTGTGTGGCACCAACACCTCCCACGGCACCAACGTAACTCGTAGGAACTGACCCCGCAGCCGCGGGTCTCCCGGCGTGAGAATACAACGGTAATTTGCGTATTTTTAGACTTAGGCTTAAAAACATGGCGTTCGAAGATGAAAACTCGAAACAACCCCGGAACAGCCACGTGCGTGGCACCAACACCCCCCACGGGACCAAGGTAACCGTAGGAACTAACCCCACAACAGCGGGTCTCCCGGTTTGAGAGTACTATGGTAATTTGCATATTTCTAGACTTAGGATGAAAATCATGGCGTTAGAAGGTGAAAAATCGAAATAACCCCCGAACGGCCCCGTGGGTGGCACCAACACCTCCAACGGGATCAACATAACTCGTAGGAACTGACCCCGCAGCCGCGGGTCTCCCGATTTGAGAATATGATGAAATTTGCGTATTTCTAGACTTGGGCTTAAAAACACGGAGTGGGAAGGTAAAAACTCAAAACTGCCCCAGAACGACCCCGTGGGTGGCACCAACACCTCCCATGGGACCAACGTAACTCTTAGGAACTGACCCCGCTGCCGCGGGTCTCGCGATTTGAGAATACGACGGTAATTTGCGTATTTCTAGACATAAGCTTAAAAACATGGCGTTAGAAGGTGAAAACTCAAAACAGCCCCAGAACGGTCCCGTGGGTGGCACCAACACCGGCCATGGGACGAATGTAACTCGTAGGAACTGACCCAGCAGCCGCGGGTCTCTCGGTTTGAGAATACGACGGTAATTTGCATATTTCTAGACTTAGGCTTAAAAACATGGAGTCAGAAGGTGAAAACTCAAAACAACCCCAGAACGACCCCGTGGGTGGCACCAACACCTCCCAAGGCACCAACATAACTCGTAGGAACTGACCCCGCAGCCGCGGGTCTCCGGTTTGAGAATACGACAGTAATTTTTGTATTTCTAGACTCAGGCTTAAAAACATGGCGTTAGAAGGTGAAAACTCGAAATAGCCCCAGAATGGCCCAGTGGTTAGCAGCAACACCTCCCACGGCACCAACGTAACTCGTAGGAACTGACCCCGCAGTCGCGGGTCTCCCAATTTGAGAATACGATGGTAATTTGCGTATTTCTAAACTTAAGTAAAACGTGGTTTTAAAAGGTGAAACCTCAAAACAACCTCCGAACGACCCATGAGTGGCACCAACACCTCCCACGGCACCAACGTAACTCGGAGGAACTGACCCCGCAGCCTCGGGTCTCCGGGTTTGAGAATACGACGGTAATTTGCATATTTCTAGACTTAGGCTTAAAAACATGGCGTAAGATGGTGAAAACTCGAAGCAGCCCCCGAACGGCCCCGTGGGTGGCACCAACATAGCCCACGGGACCAACATAACTCGTAGGAACTGACCCCATAGCCGCGGCTATCCCGGTTTGAGAATACGATGATAATTTGCGTATTTCTAAACTTAAGCAAAACATGGTGTTAAAAGGTGAAAACTCGAAACAGCCCCCGAACGGCCCCGTGGGTTGCACCAACACCTGCCACGGCACCAACGTAACTCGTAGGACCTGACCCCATAGTCACTGGACTCCCGATTTGAGAATACGGCTGTAATTTGCTTATTTATGGACTTTGGGTTAAAAACATGCGTTAGAGGGTGAGAACTCGAAACAGCCCCCGAACGGCCCCGTGGGTGGCACCAACACCTCCCACGGGATCAATGTAACTCGTAGTAACTGAACCCGCAGCCGCGGGACTCCCTATTTTCGAATACGAAGATAATTTGCATATTTCTAGACTTAGGCTTAAAAACATGACGTTAGAGGGTGAAAACAAGAAACCGCCCCCGAACGGCCTCGTGGATGTCACCAACACCTCCCACGGGAGCAACGTAACTCCTAGGAACTAACCCCGCAGCTGCGGGTCTCCTGGTTTGAGAATACGATGCTAATTTGCGTATTTCTAGACTTAGGCTTAAAAACATCGCGTTAGAAGGTGAAAACTCAAAATAACCCCGTAACGGTCCGTGGTTGGCACCAACACCTCTCACGGGACCAACGTAACTCCTAGGAACTGACCCCACAGCAGCGGGTCTCCCGATTTGAGAGTACTACGGTAATTTGAATATTTCTAGACTTAGGTTTAAAACCATGGCGTTAGAAGGTGAAAACTCGAAGCAGCCCCCGACGGCGCCGTGGATGGCACCAACACCTCCTACGGGACCAACGTAACCCGTATGAACTGACCCCGCAGCCACGGGTCTCCCGGTTTAGGAATAAGATGGTAATTTGTGTATTTCTAGACTTAAGAACAACATGATGTTAGTTGGTGAAAACTCAAAACAGCCCCCGAACGACCCCGTGTGTGGCACCAACACCTCCCACGGCACCAACGTAACTCGTAGGAACTGACCCCGCAGCCGCGGGTCTCCCGGCGTGAGAATACAACGGTAATTTGCGTATTTTTAGACTTAGGCTTAAAAACATGGCATTCGAAGATGAAAACTCAAAATAACCCCGTAACGGCCCGTGGTTGGCACCAACACCTCCCACGGGACCAACGTAACTCCTAGGAACTGACCCCACAGCAGCGGGTCTCCCGGTTTGAGAGTACTACGGTAATTTGAATATTTCTAGACTTAGGTTTAAAACCATGGCGTTAGAAGGCGAAAACTCGAAGCAGCCCCCGAACGGCGCCGTGGATGGCACCAACACCTCCTACGGGACCAACGTAACCCGTATGAACTGACCCCGCAGCCACGGGTCTCCCGGTTTAGGAATACGATGGTAATTTGTGTATTTCTAGACTTAAGAAAAACATGATGTTAGTTGGTGAAAACTCAAAACAGCCCCCGAACGACCCCGTGTGTGGCACCAACACCTCCCACGGCACCAACGTAACTCGTAGGAACTGACCCCGCAGCCGCGGGTCTCCCGGCGTGAGAATACAACGGTAATTTGCGTATTTTTAGACTTAGGCTTAAAAACATGGCATTCGAAGATGAAAACTCGAAACAACCCCGGAACGGCCACGTGGGTGGCACCAACACCCCCCACGGGAGCAAGGTAACTCGTAGGAACTAACCCCACAACAGCGGGTCTCCCGGTTTGAGAGTACTATGGTAATTTGCATATTTCTAGACTTGGGATTAAAATCATGGCGTTAGAAGGTGAAAAATCGAAACAACCCCCGAACGGCCCCGTGTGTGGCACCAACACCTCCAACGGGACCAACATAACTCGTAGGAACTGACCCCGCAGCCGCGGGTCTCCCGATTTGAGAATATGATGAAATTTGCCTATTTCTAGACTTGGGCTTAAAAACACGGAGTGGGAAGGTAAAAACTCAAAACTGCCCCAGAACGACCCCGTGGGTGGCACCAACACCTCCCATGGGACCAACGTAACTCTTAGGAACTGACCCCGCTGCCGCGGGTCTCGCGATTTGAGAATACGACGGTAATTTGCGTATTTCTAGACATAAGCTTAAAAACATGGCGTTAGAAGGTGAAAACTCAAAACAGCCCCAGAACGGTCCCGTGGGTGGCACCAACACCGGCCATGGGACGAATGTAACTCGTAGGAACTGACCCAGCAGCCGTGGGTCTCTCGGTTTGAGAATACGACGGTAATTTGCATATTTCTAGACTTAGGCTTAAAAACATGGAGTCAGAAGGTGAAAACTCAAAACAACCCCAGAACGACCCCGTGGGTGGCACCAACACCTCCCAAGGCACCAACGTAACTTGTAGGAACTGACCCCGCAGCCGCGGGTCTCCGGTTTGAGAATACGACAGTAATTTTTGTATTTCTAGACTCAGGCTTAAAAACATGGCGTTAGAAGGTGAAAACTCGAAATAGCCCCAGAATGGCCCAGTGGTTAGCAGCAACACCTCCCACGGCACCAACGTAACTGGTAGGAACTGACCCCGCAGTCGCGGGTCTCCCAATTTTAGAATACGATGGTAATTTGCGTATTTCTAAACTTAAGTAAAACGTGGTTTTAAAAGGTGAAACCTCGAAACAACCTCCGAACGGCCCCATGAGTGGCACCAACACCTCCCATGGCACCAACGTAACTCGGAGGAACTGACCCCGCAGCCTCGGGTCTCCGGGTTTGAGAATACGACGGTAATTTGCATATTTCTAGACTTAGGCTTAAAAACATGGCGTAAGATGGTGAAAACTCGAAACAGCCCCCGAACGGCCCCGTGGGTGGCACCAACATAGCCCACGGGACCAACATAACTCGTAGGAACTGACCCCATAGCCGCGGCTATCCCGGTTTGAGAATACGATGATAATTTGCGTATTTCTAAACTTAAGCAAGACATGGCGTTAAAAGGTGAAAACTCGAAACAGCCCCCGAACGGCCCCGTGGGTTGCACCAACACCTGCCACGGCACCAACGTAACTCGTAGGACCTGACCCCATAGTCACTGGACTCCCGATTTGAGAATACGGCTGTAATTTGCTTATTTATGGACTTAGGGTTAAAAACATGCGTTAGAGGGTGAGAACTCAAAACAGCCCCCGAACGGCCCCGTGGGTGGCACCAACACCTCCCACGGGATCAATGTAACTCGTAGTAACTGAACCCGCAGCCGCGGGACTCTCGATTTTCGAATACGAAGATAATTTGCATATTTCTAGACTTAGGCTTAAAAACATGACGTTAGAGGGTGAAAACTAGAAACCGCCCCCGAACGGCCTCGTGGATGTCACCAACACCTCCCACGGGAGCAACGTAACTCCTAGGAACTAACCCCGCAACCGCGGGTCTCCTGGTTTGAGAATACGATGCTAATTTATGTATTTCTAGACTTAGGCTTAAAAACATGGCGTTAGAAGGTGAAAAC
Source organism: Sambucus nigra (assembly GCA_949130495.1). NCBI lineage: Eukaryota > Viridiplantae > Streptophyta > Magnoliopsida > Dipsacales > Adoxaceae > Sambucus > Sambucus nigra. The sequence continues at coordinate 340,119,376 of OX422207.1, read as the reverse complement.
TCAAAATAACCCCGTAACGGCCCGTGGTTGGCACCAACACCTCCCACGGGACCAACGTAACTCCTAGGAACTGACCCCACAGCAGCGGGTCTCCCGGTTTGAGAGTACTACGGTAATTTGAATATTTCTAGACTTAGGTTTAAAACCATGGCGTTAGAAGGTGAAAACTCGAAGCAGCCCCCGAACGGCGCCGTGGATGGCACCAACACCTCCTACGGGACCAACGTAACCCGTATGAACTGACCCCGCAGCCACGGGTCTCCCAGTTTAGGAATACGATGGTAATTTGTGTATTTCTAGACTTAAGAAAAACATGATGTTAGTTGGTGAAAACTCAAAACAGCCCCCGAACGACCCCGTGTGTGGCACCAACACCTCCCACGGCACCAACGTAACTCGTAGGAACTGACCCCGCAGCCGCGGGTCTCCCGGCGTGAGAATACAACGGTAATTTGCGTATTTTTAGACTTAGGCTTAAAAACATGGCATTCGAAGATGAAAACTCGAAACAACCCCGGAACGGCCACGTGGGTGGCACCAACACCCCCCACGGGACCAAGGTAACTCGTAGGAACTAACCCCACAACAGCGGGTCTCCCGGTTTGAGAGTACTATGGTAATTTGCATATTTCTAGACTTGGGATTAAAATCATGGCGTTAGAAGGTAAAAAATCGAAATAACCCCCGAACGGCCCCGTGTGTGGCACCAACACCTCCAACGGGACCAACATAACTCGTAGGAACTGACCCCGCAGCCGCGGGTCTCCCGATTTGAGAATATGATGAAATTTGCGTATTTCTAGACTTGGGCTTAAAAACACGGAGTGGGAAGGTAAAAACTCAAAACTGCCCCAGAACGACCCCGTGGGTGGCACCAACACCTCCCATGGGACCAACGTAACTCTTAGGAACTGACCCCGCTGCCGCGGGTCTCGCGATTTGAGAATACGACGGTAATTTGCGTATTTTTAGACATAAGCTTAAAAACATGGCGTTAGAAGGTGAAAACTCAAAACAGCCCCAGAACGGTCCCGTGGGTGGCACCAACACCGGCCATGGGACGAATGTAACTCGTAGGAACTGACCCAGCAGCCGTGGATCTCTCGGTTTGAGAATACGACGGTAATTTTCATATTTCTAGACTTAGGCTTAAAAACATGGAGTCAGAAGGTGAAAACTCAAACCAACCCCAGAACGACCCCGTGGGTGGCACCAACACCTCCCAAGGCACCAACGTAACTCGTAGGAACTGACCCCGCAGCCGCGGGTGTCCGGTTTGAGAATACGACAGTAATTTTCGTATTTCTAGACTCAGGCTTAAAAACATGGCGTTAGAAGGTGAAAACTCGAAATAGCCCCAGAATGGCCCCGTGGTTAGCAGTAACACCTCCCACGGCACCAACGTAACTCGTAGGAACTGACCCCGCAGTCGCGAGTCTCCCAATTTGAGAATACGATGGTAATTTGCGTATTTCTAGACTTAAGCAAAATGTGGTTTTAAAAGGTGAAACCTCGAAACAACCTCCGAACGGCCCCATGAGTGGCACCAACACCTCCCACGGCACCAACGTAACTCGGAGGAACTGACCCCGCAGCCTCGGGTCTCCGGGTTTGAAAATACGATGGTAATTTGCATATTTCTAGACTTAGGCTTAAAAACATGGCGTAAGAAGGTGAAAACTCGAAACAGCCCCCGAACGGCCCCGTGGGTGGCACCAACATAGCCCACGGGACCACATAACTCGTAGGAACTGACCCCATAGCCGCGGCTATCCCGGTTTGAGAATACGATGATAATTTGCGTATTTCTAAACTTAAGCAAAACATGGCGTTAAAAGGTGAAAACTCGAAACTGCCCTGAACGGCCCCGTGGGTTGCACCAACACCTGCCACGGCACCAACGTAACTCGTAGGACCTGACCCCATAGTCACTGGACTCCCGATTTGAGAATACGGCTGTAATTTGCTTATTTATGGACTTAGGGTTAAAAACATGCGTTAGAGGGTGAGAACTCGAAACAGCCCCCGAACGGCCCCGTGGGTGGCACCAACACCTCCCACGGGATCAATGTAAATCGTAGTAACTGAACCCGCAGCCGCGGGACTCCCTATTTTCGAATACGAAGATAATTTGCATATTTCTAGACTTAGGCTTAAAAACATGACGTTAGAGGGTGAAAACTAGAAACCGCCCCCGAACGGCCTCGTGGATGTCACCAACACCTCCCACGGGAGCAACGTAACTCCTAGGAACTAACCCCGCAGCCGCGGGTCTCCTGGTTTGAGAATACGATGCTAATTTGCGTATTTCTAGACTTAGGCTTAAAAACATGGCGTTAGAAGGTGAAAACTCAAAACAACCCCAGAACGGCCCCGTGGGTGGAACCAACACCTCCCTCAGGACTAACGTAACTCGTAGGAACTGACCCCGATGTCGCAGGACTCCCGGTTTGAGAGTACTATGGTAATTTGATTATTTCTAGACTTAGGCTTACAAACATGACGTTAGAGGGTGAAAACTCGAAAGAGCCCCCGAGCGACCCCGTGGGTGTCACCGACACCTCACACGGGACCAACGTAACTCCCGAACATCTTCGTGGGTGGCACCAACACCTCCCACGGGACCAATGTAACTCGTAGGAATTGATCCCGTAGCTGCGCGACTCCCAGTTTGAGAATACGACGGTAATTTTCAAATTACTAGACTTAAGCAAAACATGGCATCAGAGGGTGAAAACTCGAAACAACCCCGAACGGCACTGTGGGTGGCACCAACACCTCCCACGGGACAAACGTAACTCGTAGGAACGGACCCCGCAGCCGCGGGTCTCCCGATTTGAGAGTACTATGACAATTTGCATATTTCTAGAGTTAGGATTAAAAACATGGCATTAGAAGGTAAAAACTCAAAATAACCCCGGAACGGCCCCGTGGGTGGCACCAACACCTCCCACGGGACCAACGTAACTCGTAGGAACTCACCCCACAGCAGCGGGTCTCACGGTTTGGGAGTATTACTTTAATTTCCATATTTCTAGACTTAGGATTAAAAATATGGCGCTAGAAGGTGAAAACCCAAAACAGCCCCTGAAAGGCCCCGTGGGTCGCACCAACACCTCCCACGGCACCAACGTAACTCGTAGGAACTGACCCCGCAACTGCGGGTCTCCCTGTTTGAGAATACGACGGTAATTTGTGTATTTCTAGACTTAGGCTTAAAAACATGGCGTTAGAAGGTGAAAACTCGAAACAGCCACAGAACAACCCCGTGGGTGGCACCAACACCTCCCAGGGGACCAACGTAACTCGTAGGAACTGACCCCGCAGTCGCGGGTCTCTAAGTTTGAGAATACGATGGTAATTTGCATATTTCTAGACTTAGGCTTAAAAACATGGCATCAGAAGGTGAAAACTCAAAATAGCCCCAGAACGGCCTCGTGGTTGGCACCAACACCTCCCACGGGACCAACGTAACTCGTAGGAACTGACCCCGCAACCGCGGATCTCTTGATTTGATAATACGATGGTAATTTGTGTATTTCTAGACTTATACTTAAAAACATGGCGTTAGAAGGTGAAAACGCGAAACAGCCCCAGGACGGCCCCACGGGTGGCACCAAGACCTCCGACTGGACCAACGTAACTCGTAGGAACTGACCCCGTAGCCGTGGGACTCTCTGTTTGAGAATACAATGGTAATTTGCATATTTATTAACTTAGGGTTAAATACAAGGCGTTAGAGGGTGAGAACTCGAAACAGCCCCCGAAAGGCCCTTTGGGTTTCACCAACACCTCCCACGGGACCAATGTAACTCGTAGGAACTGACCCCGTAGCCGCGGGACTCCAAGTTTGAGAATACGATGATAATTTACATATTTGTAGACTTAGGCTTAAAACATGGCGTTAGAGGGTGAAAACTAGAAACTGCCCCCGAACGTCTTCGTGGGTGGCACCAACACCTCCCACGGGACCAATGTTACTCGTAGGCATTGATCCCGTAGCTGCGCGACTCCCGGTTTGAGAATACGACGGTAATTTTCATATTTCTAGACTTATGTAAAACATGGCGTCAGAGGGTGAAAACTCGAAACAGCCCCCGAACGGCACTGTGGGTGGCACCAACACCTCCCACAGGACAAACGTAACTCGTAGGAACGGTCCCCGTAGCCGCGGGACTCCCGATTTGAGAGTAATACAACAATTTGCATATTTCTAGACTTAGGATTAAAAACATGGCATTAGAAGGTAAAAACTAGAAACAACCCCGGAACGTCCCCTTGGGTGGCACCAACACCTCCCACAGGATCAACGTAACTCGTAGGAACTGACCCCACAGCAGCGGGTCTCACGGTTTGGGAGTATTACTTTAATTTCCTTATTTCTAGACTTAGGCTTAAAAATATGGCGCTAGACGGTGAAAACCCAAAACAGCCCCTGAACGGCCCCGTGGGTGGCACCAACACCTCCTACGGCACCAATGTAACACGTAGGAACTGACCTCGCAGCTGCGGGTCTCCCGGTTTGAGAATACGACGGTAATTTGTGTATTTCTAGACTTAGCCTTAAAAACATGGCGTTAGAAGGTGAAAACTCGAAACAACCACAGAACGACCCCGTGGGTGGCACCAACACCTCCCACGGGACCAACGTAACTCGTAGGAACTGACCTCGTAGCCGCGGGTCTCTCAGTTTTAGAATACGATGGTAATTTGCATATTTCTAGACTTAGGCTTAAAAACATGGCGTCAGAAGGTGAAAACTCAAAATAGCCCCAGAACGGCCTCGTGGGTGGCACTAACACCTCCCACGGGACCAACGTAACTCGTAGGAACTGACCCCGCAGCCGCGGGTCTCTTGATTTGAGAATAGATTGTAATTTGTGTATTTCTAGACTTATACTTAAAAACATAGCGTTAGAAGGTGAAAACGCGAAACAACCCCAGGACGGCCCCACTGGTGGCACCAACACCTCCGACTGGACCCACGTAACTCGTAGGAACTGACCCCGCAGCCGCACGACTCTCGGTTTGAGAATACAGTTGTAATTTGCATATTTCTAAACTTAGGGTTAAAAACAAGGCGTTAGAGAGTGAGAACTCGAAACAGCCCCCGAAAGGCCCTTTGGGTCGCACCAACACCTCCCACGGGACCAATGTAACTCGTAGGAACTGACCCCGCAGCGGCGGGACTCCCGATTTTAGAATACGATGGTAATTTGCATATTTCTAGACTGAGGCTTAAAACATGACGTTAGAGGGTGAAAACTATAAACAGCCCCCGAACGGCCCCGTGGGTGGCACTAACACCTCCCACGGGACCAACGTAACTTGTAGGAAATGACCCCGCAGACGCGGGTCTCTCGGTTTGATAATATGACGGTAATTTGTGTATTTCTAGACTTAGCCTTAAAAATATGGCGTTAGAAGGTGAAAAATCGAAACAACCGTGGAACGGCCCCGTTGGTGGCACCAACACCTCCCACAGGACCTACGTAACTGGTAGGAACTGACACCACAGCAGCGGGTCTCCCGGTTTGAGAGTGCTAGGGTAATTTGCATATTTCTAGACTTAGGCTTAAAAGCATGGCGTTAGAAGGTGAAAACTCGAAACAACCTCGAAACGGCCCTGTGGGTGGCACCAACACCTCCCACAGGACCAACGTAACTCGTAGGAACTGACCCCAAAGCAGCGGGTCTTCCGATTTGAGCGTACTACGGTAATTTGAATATTTCTAGACTTAGGCTTTAAAACATGGTGTTAGAGGGTGAAAATTCAAAACAGCCCCCGAACGGCTTAGTGGGTGGCACCAACACCTCCTACGGGACCAACATAACTCATTGGAACTGACCCCGCAGCCACGGGTCTCCCGGTTTGAGAATACGATGATAATTTGCGTATTTCTAGACTTAAGCAAAACATGGTGTTAAAAGGTGAAAACTAGAAATAGCCCCCGAACGGCCCCGTGGGTGGCACCAACACCTCCCACGGCACCAACGTTACACGTAGGAACTGACCCCGCAGCCGCGGGTCTCCCGATTTGAGAATACGACGGTAATTTGCGCATTTCTTGACTTAGGCTTAAAAACATGGCGTTAAAAGGTGAAAACTCGAAACAGCCCCAGACGGGCCCCGTGGGTGGCACCAACACCTCCCACGGGACCAACGTAACTCGTAGGAACTGACCCCGCAGCCGTGGGACTCCCGGTTTGAGAATACGACGGTAATTTTCTTATTTATATACTTAGGGTTAAAAACATAGCGTTAGCGGGTGAAAACTCGAAACAGCTCCCGAATGGCCCCGTGGGTGGCACCAACACCTCCCACGGGACCACTAAAACTCGTAGGAACTGAGACCGCAGCCGCTGGACTCCTAGTTTGAGAATACGACGCTAATTTGCATATTTATAGACTTAGGCTTAAAAATATGGCATTAGAAAGTGAAAACTCGAAACAACCCCGGAACGTCCCCGTGGGTGGCACCAACACCTCCCACGAGACCAATGTAACTCGTAGGAACTGACCCCACAGCCGCGGGACTTCCGGTTTGAGAATATGATGATAATTTGCATATTCGTAGACTTAGGCTTTAAAACATGGCGTTAGAGGGTGAAAACTCGAAACAGCCCCCGAACATCTCCGTGGGTGGCATCAACACCTCCCACGGGACTAATGTAACACGTAGGAACTGACCCCGCAGCCGCGGGACTCCCGGTTTGAGAATACGACGGTAATTTGCATATTTCTACTTGGTTAGTGATAATTTTAACTCATATATGCAATTTTTCTGCTTGATTAAATTTTTTGAAAAACTACTTCGTTACTGATATTTTTTTTATGTATCCCATCATTTGTAGGATTTTTGCACGCAAAAAAAAAGACGGAGGCAATGGTCTACAGCATGAAGATTGTTTATAGGTTGTGGACAATGAGGATTTGTCAGCCATGCTTGCTTTTATTGTTTAGTTTTATGGCCGTGCAAGCTTTTATAATTTGATTGTAGAATTTTATGGCCGTACAAGCTTTATAATAAGTTGATTTTACATTTACAGGTTTTGGAATGTCAAGAAAATAGAGTAAACTCTGCCCAATTTTTTTTTTGGTCTGTGAATTATTAAGACGTGTAATATTTATAAGTTTGTATATATATTTTTTTATTAACAACGTTCTCGATTCGCAATTTGTGATTTTTTTTATTGTTTTGCCAATAATAAATATTTGTAACACCTCGTACGCGTCAAACGTTACACGTAGCAACTGATGGTGCACTCACAGGACCCCCAGTTTTAGGATTGGACCAAAAAAATACATTTTTTTAAAATTATAGTTAAATATGGTTATGGAATTTGTCCATTTCCATTTTTATTTTTTCGTCACGCATAAAAATGGTCGCGGCCAAAGTTCGCGACCATTTTTTTCATCAGTGTTGTGGGTCACGGACTTGGGCCGCGAACATTTTTTTTGTCACGATTGTGGGTCGTGGACTTTGGCCGTGACCAATTTGTTACGATTGTGCGTCACGGATTAGGACCGCGACCAAATTTTTTTATATTTTTTTGTCACGGTAATGATTCGCGGACTTTGGCCGCGACCAATTTGTCACGGTTGTCGGTCACGGATAAGGGCCACTGCCATTTTTTTTAGAATTTTTTTGTCACGGTTGTGGGTCGCGTACTTTGGCCACAACCAATTTGTCATGGTTGTGGGTCACGGATGAGGGACTCAACCCGTCACGACATGGGTCACGGCCGAAGTCCGCGACCATCTGCCGTGACCCCTCTCGGCCGTGACCCTTTTTTGGTCACGGACTTGGGCCCCGACCCACGAAATGGTCACGGCCCAAGTCCGTGACCCGCAACTTTGGTCAGGGATTTTGGCCATGACCAATCGCCAGTTTTGGTGTAGTGTTGGGGAGTTGACTTTTCTCAATCATTCCCTGAAACATTCGGTGACCTCTTAGAGTCAAACGGGTCATTCATCCGCATGGTAAGTCAGAATCGCGCATGCAACAGACCATTAGAAAGGGGTTTCAATGCCCTTCAAATATTAATTCATCTTCGGTCGAGCTGAAGAGTTGACGTAGGTCAAATAGAGCCCGGTGGGCTCTAGATCAAGTTTCAGACACAAACGGATTGTTCGTCTGCATGGTAAGTCAGAATCGCGCACGGGATGGACCGTTGGAAAGGGATTTCAGTGCTCTTCGAGGATTCATTTAGTCTCGATCGAGTTAAAGAGTTTGACTTTTTGGTTAAAAGGAGTCTGGGCGTGCCCGATGGCTTTTAGGTTAGTACTCGAGGTATAACTTGGGTTTATAGTGATGAAGGTAGGTACTAGGGACCTAAGGAGAGTTAGGGGGTAACAAAATGGGGTGTCTACATTTTACATCTCCTTTAGCAGCTATAACCCATCGAGACATCCATATTCTATGTCGGCATCCCTGATACTGGACACCTAATGTACAAGATACAATATAGAAGAGAATATGTAAGGAAACGGGTCAGAGCCCGATTGTTAAAGATTTTTAAAATATCAAGTGCTTAACAAGTGAAATTAATCAATTATTATGTAAATGTTAGCTTATCGGCTCTCCCTTGAGAATTCTCACCCCTCATCTAGTGTGCACGCCTAGCGTACCTTATCATCTCCCAAATTAAGGTTTTAATTATGATTCTATCACATCTCATTTCCCTATTTTTCCCACATAATACGCATAATAATTAAACATGTTAATTTCTCTTTAATATGAACTAGGCTTTCATAACTTTAAGATTATGTATTCTCTTAATTAATTCAATCAGATCTCATTATTCATTTTTATCTACTAATTCACACAATAGAGTACATCATAGTATATATTTTAATATACAATTATCACACAATAGATTACATCACAGTATATATATTCAACACCTTCTCTCTCTCATTATAACTATTTATATTGTGAACCGTTCCCTCCTCCTGCACGTAACTGTCCCATGGCTTAGGCATTGTTAGCCTTATCATCTGCTCTTCCAACCTTACCGTTGTTGGAACCAAAACCACATGATAAAAATTCCATTAAATCTTTTGCTGAGATCCTTTAAAACAAAGAAGATACTACTTCTTGTTCTCTTAAACCTCCATCTACTCATAAAGGCAAAATTGCACTATTCTTCTCAGAAGATGATATTTTGACTCTTGTTGCTCCTTTTAAGTTCTCACTTGTTAGACATTTCTTTCGAGGGCATCCATTTCTGGAAAACATAAGAAGAATCTTCTTAACCTTCACACTCAAATCAAGCTTTAATATAGGCTTCTTGGATAACACCCATATCGTGATTCGTCTTCACTGGGAGAAGGATTTCCAGAGACTTTGGTTGAGAGATTTGTGGTATATACAAAGGTATCCCATGAAAGTTTCCAACTGGTCCACAAAATTCAAAGCTAATATTGATAGCCCCCTTATCCCGGTCTGGATCAAGCTCCCATTCCTCCCCATTCATTTCTTCTTAAAAACCACTCTCTTTTCCATTGTTAATACCATTGGTATTCCGATCAAGATTGATGAAGCCAGGGGGATTCTTTCCAGACCGAATATGGATACAATTTGTGTGGAAGTGAACGTGTCGAAAGAACTCCCTAAGAGGATATGGCTTGGTACCCCCGTCAATGGTTTTTGGAAAAAACTTTCTAACGAAAATCTCCCCATCAACTATTCGCCTTGTTCCAAACTGGGTCATGACAGTGTTGAGTGCAAAGATGGGTTAGATTCTGGGTTGGCATGTAATACTGTTCGGTTTAAAGCGGTCCCCAAATAATTTTTTCAACTTAAATGGATTCAGAGGGTACAATCGAATCACAAGAATTTATCCGATAGCAGTGGGCCTTCTATTTTTTCCACGAAAGTATCCAGTACTATTGTCCCCTCCAAGTTGGTTTCTTCTAAACCATCTTCCTTTTTGGAATCTCATTCTAAGTAGGTTATTTCAAATAAAGGAGGTTTAGATGAAGGGAAAAATTTATCCACTTTTAAAAGGTTGATACCTTTAGACAATGAGAATTTATCTTTGGAAGATGGTGAGTTTAACCGTAATCCATAGAAGAACAACTCTTTAACTGTCAAACCTATCACTCTCCCCAAAATGTTTGGAGTTGTCCATGAGGAACCTACATCTGCATGGGATTTTTGTATGGATGACGTCCCAAAATTAAAAATTGTTTTTGTAGATCCATCTTTCATTAAAAATCATGGTCTATCTCCAAGAGCGCCTAGATATCGTGTTGAGAATTCACTAATGGACGATTGGCGTCGCCTTTATGCCTCCGACTCAGGCGTAGATTTGGTGAAGGAGCTGAATGATAATTGGATATCCTTTTCTAAAGTCCTTTCATAAAAATTCCCTAGACTTAACTACAAAGTCCATTTTCCTGATTTAATAGTGGGGGTCCGGATTTACCAATGAAGAAGAAAAACAAACCGCAGAAAGATTACTCAGCAAGTAAACCCAATTTATCTAAAACTCGTTCCGGATGTAGAGTCACTCAAACTTTAAAACCTTTGCTTCCATAAATGATTCAATTTCTCTTTTGGAATGTTAGGGGTGAGGTTAATGGCCCCTCGATTCGTAGACTTAAGAAACTCATTCGTATTAATTTAATTTCTATTCTGGTTTTATTAAAACCCAAGATAGATGATTCTAATTTGATTGATGTTTGTAAGAATCTGAAATTTTTGGAGGGTTTGGCTAATTCTTTTAATAATATTTGGATTCTTTGGAAGGATTTTTGGATGGTCTCGGTGGAAAAAAATGGAATTCAAAGTTTATCTTTATGGGTGAATAACAAAAATTTTGATAAACCTATAATATTCTCGTCCATTTATGCTAAATGTAATAGGGTAGAAAGATTGGATCTTTGGGAAGATATTGAATATTTGGCTTCTTTAGGGGACGTGAAATGGATTATGGAAGGTGACTTAAATATTATATAAAACCATGAAGAGAAAATTGGGGGAAACGAAACTAATTGGGAGGGAATGATGGATTTTAATTTAACGCTCCTCAATGCGGGTCTTCAAGAAGTTCCTTACAATGGCTCTAAGATAACATGGTGTAATAATCGTGAGGGTGTAGCTCGTATTGGGGATAGACTAGATAGAGTTATGGGTAACGATAATTGGTTTGATGGTGGTTTAGTTAGTTCCATGGATCATCTTCACCGAACTAAATCAGACCATAGCCCACTTCTTCTCGAACTTATGGAATCCTCTCCTAAACCTCCTAAACCTTTTAGGTTTTTATCCTTTTGGACGAAAAATGACGAATTTATACAAGTGGTGAAGCGAGCTTGGGACTTTGAAATTAAAGGAAGGCCTCTATTTGTTTTCACGGAGAAACTTAAGAGGACCAAATCTTTTCTTAAGATTTGTCCTTCTTCTAAATTTGGAATTTTTTTTAGAATGGCTCGAGATGCGGAAGATGAGATGCTAAGGTTAGAGGTTGAGTTTGATTCTAATCCTTCTCCGGAGAATAGAACCGATTTTTATAAAAAACAAGTTGAATACCTAAAGTCCTTGAAGATGGAAGAATATTTCTAGAAGCAAAAATAAAAAGTTAAATAGGCAGCAGAGGGGGACGCTAATACCAAGTTTTTTCATGGCATCACTAAGAAGAAGAGAGCGGATCTTACCATAAATCGTATTCAAAATTCTGAAGGTTCTTGGGTTGATGATAAATGAGAAATTGAGGATGTGTTAGTGAAATATTTCCATTATTTGTTAGGCTCTCAAGCCAACTGTGATGGACTATTTGTTGCAGGCACACAACCCAGATACCTGGTTAAAACTCCTACCTTCCCTTGCCAAGAACTCGACCGCAACTCAGTTCATAATTTTTCGACTGCTAGGCAGTCTAGGGACACCATCGGGTCTCTTTACCAAACTTGCATGGAAGAGAAAAGGAATACCACGACTAACAGTTTAGATATATGGGACTAAATTCCCACGTCTATAACTGAGTCAGATAATTTAATTTTATGTGATATTTTATCTTTGGAGGAGATTAAAGACGTTATTTTTGGCATGAATAGTGAAGGGGTAGCAGGCCCGGATGGTTTTAATGGGTGTTTTTCGGAGTTGTTGAACTTTAATCAAAGAGGATCTTCATCAAGTAGTTACTTCTTTTTTTTTCTTGGGTATTGTCTTCCAGTAAGTTGGACATCTAGTTCATTATCTTGATTCCTAAAAATCCATGACCCCAAAATTATGGTGAATTTCGTCCTATTATCCTCTATAATTTTTCTTCGAAAATTATTTCAAAAATTCCAACTAATCGTTTAAGTTCGCTTCTTCCTAAAAGTATTTCACCTTAACAATCTGGTTTCATAAAGGGTAGATCCATCCTTGATAATGTTCTTTTAGCCCAAGAATTAATGACAACTTTCAATAAGAAGGTTAGAGGCCCCAACGTCCTTCTTCCTAAGTTTGGGTTCTCATAAACTTTGATTTATTTAGTTTGGAGAATCATTTGCAATTGTTGGTATTCTTTGGGTATTAATGGGAAAAATTATGGGTTTTTCAAATTTCTGAGAGGGGTTAGGCAAGGGGACCCTCTTTCCCCGTCTCTCTTTGTTATAGCGGTTGAAGTTCTTAATAGGGGGATTCAAAAGATGATGGAATAAGGGAAGATGTCACACTATGCCTTAACTAGAGGTACTCTTATTATTTCATGTCTTTCTTTCACAGATGATACCCTCATTTTCGCTATTAGCAATAAGAGATCCCTTATATGATTGATTGAATTCTTAAACTTTTATGAGCAAGCTTCTATTCATATGGTCAATTGTGAGAAAAGCTCCTTTTTTTCTTCCAAAAATGCAAGGCATGGTACAATAAGGTTAGTGCAGTATATGATAGGTTTTCATCGGAAAAAGTTGCCTATCATATACTTGGGGATCCCGCTTTTTGTGGGAATAAGAAAGAAAATTTTCTTTGCTTCTTATATTGATAAACTGGTGGATAAGCTGAATTTTTTGAATAATCACAACATTTCTCAAGCTGGGCATTTAACTCTCATTAAATCTATGGCGAAAAGTATGAATCTCCATCTATTGGCTGCTATTAATCCACCTAATACCATTCTTAATCATATTAATAAATTGTTGGCTAGGTTTTCTTAGCTAAACAGGAACTTAGAAACAAGTTTCAATGGGTAGATTGACCTGTCATTTGTAGGAGTAAGGAAGAAGGTGGCTTAAATTTAAGGTTCCTGTTTTATTTATCCCTCGCTTAGACTCACAATTTGTGGTGGAAATTTTTTAATGCCAACTCCCCGTGGTCTCGTTTTATGCGTAGTAAATACAAGAAATTGTTACCCCACTTTAAGGCTACAATTTATATATCTTCGCATGTATGGAAAAGGACGCAAAGTGTTTGGGAGGATTTTTAAAAAATTTTGATTTTTCGTCAGGGAAGTGGACTTTTTTGAAGGATGGATCGTTCGGTATCAAATCGGCATGGGAGTTGTTGAGGGATAATGGTTGTATTTAAATATCCTTCTTGCTAATTTGGGATAGGAGGCTTTGTCCCAAAATTTCAGTTTTCGTGTGGAGGTTTTTACATAAGGGGATAGCTATTGAAGAGTATGTTAAAAAGATTGGTATTCCCCTACCCTCTAGATGCAGATGCTGTGATAGTTCTTGTGAAGAAGTTTGAGATCATCTCTTTTGGAAAGGTGAAGTGGCGCAAGCGGTTTGGTATAATTTCTCTAATCCTTTGGGCCTAAGGACATCATCTTCCACTCTTAATGGTAATTTAATGAATTGGTGGATTAATTCAAGGGGCAACCAAATTAGGAGTACTCTTTGTGGTATCATTCCTTCTTTTATTTGTTGGCATATTTGGTGTGCTAGGAACAAAGCTTTCTTTGAAGGGATACCTATGAAAGCTGCCTTAATTTCGGATCGTGTTTGAGAAGAACTTAGGATGGCTTTTCGCATCTATCCTTTCAAAGATACTAAAACTAGGTTTTGCTTGGATATTTTTCGTACTTTTCATAGTATAGGTGCTTTTATTCCTCATACTTGATGTAAGCCACCGGCAGAGGGATTTTTTTCCGTTTTATTTATGTCATTTATATTTCTTTAATATATATATATATATATATATATATATATATATATATATATATATATATATATATATATATATATATATATATATATATATATATATGTGTGTGTGTGTGTGTGTGTGTGTGTGTGTGTATATATATATATATATATATATGTATATATATTCAACACATGATTATATATACTAATACGGCACCTCCCAGATAGAGCTGTGGTGCATGCATACTCTGCTATCATGTCCTGATACATCTCTCGATGTGTAAAGGACTATTGGTTCGACATCTATCACAAACCATAATTAACATAACACACAATATTGGAGGTGATCATAGTCCCCATCCAAATGGGTCACATACATATCTACGCTCGCATTCAACCGTTAAAACTATCATTCACACCGATAGAACGTGTCCAAGGTCCTATGCTCAGGGTACGAATCTAAAATCTCTCCAAATGGCCTCATAAGGATAAATTCGTCCACAACGCAAAACCTCCACCTTGATATCAAGAAGTGTAGGTATGTCATACAAACAATAAATAATAATATAGGTATTCACCCCACCTATATAGATAATAACAATAAGGCACACGCACAACCCATATAAATATTTCCATACGTAGTATATTTATCTCTACTAACCTACATATCTATAGATTACGACTTTACATCTCAAATTATCATCACTAGAAGGTTAATCATTTATTCCCCATGTAAATTCAGTAGGTAACATCTACTCCTTAGTGGTCCATGTCATCCTAACTCCCAAATTTCTATGTATTAAAATGATATTCAATTAGGTTTATTCCTCGATATCCCATAATTCAATCATAACCCTTCATTTCATCTCTTAGGATTAATCCCATATAATACTATATGATCCCAAACTCTATATAAATCATCCCAAATGATATATGAAGATATATAAGTGATCTTTAATCATTAAAGAACATAAGTCCATAAAGAAGTTTAAATAAATCATGATGTTTTCTTTTAAAATTCTGAAACTCCTTATTATATCATCCATACAAGAACACCCAAAAAACCAAGAATTTTCTTCACCAAATGATTCCCAAATTTTGTGGATTAAAATTCACATTCAAAAAGAGATTAATCGTATATAATTCTCATTTGAAGGAATCAATTAAAATCCCCATATTTTATCTTTGAATCAGGTAACTTTTAAGAATTTCATAAAAATCCTAAAATAGATAATATACATGCTAAGTTTTCAAAGGTTAAATAAATTGCCTTTAAATTGTAGGTCTGAACCGTTAGTGACAATAATCCTACTCGTGTCTCTCCCTTTTTCATCCAACTTCCGGTGGTGGTGGTGGTGGTGTAGGATTACCCCTGGGTTTTGGTCTCCTAGAAATGGATTTTCCTTTCCAAGAAAAATATCTCACTCTCCCCTAAGTCTTTTCTTTTGATTTTTGAGTAATGAATAAAAATCCTACCACCTCTACACTTATATAATATTACTACAAGTTTCGTGGGTGTCTGTTAGGTTCCAAATTACCCTCAGACCCAAAGTTATCCCACAGGTAGACTTTTTCAGCTATTTAAACCCTTCAGGACACTTTGGCGCAGTCAAAACGGACATTCGAAAGACATAAAAATAAGTTAATTTTTGTTTAATTTAATTATAGTCCCGACACGACTCACACGCGTGTCCCGACTTAATTAATGTAATTGTCGTATTCATCACTCATGATAATTTTGTAAAAATCATAATCATATGTAAAGTCGTAATCATATATATTACTTTTAATCAAAAGTAATATTCAATATCAATCACATATTAATTTAGTCTCGAGTAATACTTAAATCCAGATTAATTTTCAATTATCCCATAATTAATTCTAATTAATCCCATTTTAAAAGTCATTAAAAATACGGGGTGTTACAGGTTGGAGACCTACTTCATACTAGACCCAGAAGGATGCATGGTTTCCTTTTAAATCCTTGATATGTAGAAAACCATTGGGAACCACATTACCAGAACCGGTCCCAACTAAACAAGAAAGAAAAAATATTAGCTAAAAAGATTATCTAAGAAAATAATACTATCTAAGAAAAAATATTAGCTAAGAATATTGAAAGAGCTGCTACAACGGAATAAATGCGAATTCTCAAATACACCAATTTTTATTAAACCCAAATTTTCGTTAAACCCTAACACATGCATCTAGGTTATTTAAAAGAATTAAATCAATTAGCATGTAAAGGAAACCAATTTCAGGAAAAATCCCCAAAGGAATTTTATTTTTTTATTTTCACTATAATTTGTAAAGGAACGGTTTACAATCGGATTACATCAAAAATACAGGTGACATACGAATACCCGTAGGTGTCGATCGATGTCGTCAGCAATGGAACAACCTCAGAAGCTCCACAAGAACTACAGTCCTATCATCAGCCCGAGAATATCGCAGCACTCCCTAATGACCTCAGTCCGGTGTAGATTTATTACCTCAACAAGGAGTTGAACAATACCAAAGATTTGTTCTTGGGTTCCAAAACAACTCACACAAAAGTATTTGGGATTTGTGAATTGTAAAACAAGAGATTAAACTCTTAAAATGTTGTAGAATAAACCAAAACACTCAAAATTGTATTTTGTTTAAAACTAGTGTTTCTCCACAAGAAAATTAGAAGACTAGCATCCTTTAAATACTAAAAATCAAGGCGGTGATGTGTCATAAAATAACTCTTCTCGTTCAAACGACATACGATGTCATTTAAATGAGATCCTATCTTGTTTGAATGAGATCCTAACTCATTTGAATGACCTATCAAATGAGATTTTAGGCCATAATTATAGATGATTACGATACAAATGCGTAGCTACCGGTTTCGTATTTTTTTATTTTTTTATGAATTAGTTATGATTTTTCTACGGAAAGGTGTCCGGGAACAAAATCTTTAGATTGTATGCATTCAAAAAAATTAATAAAAACTTTTAAAGCTCCGCTCCAACACTTAGAAAATATTTTATGAAAAATAATCTCAAAACTCTAAGTGCATTATTAAGGTACTCTAAAATGTAACCTTGCCAAAGTTAACCTTGCGGAGACAGTTTGTTGAAGAACCCTGATTATTCGGATCCATATTGATGTGAATGTGATCTTGATCTTCTTCGACGGTGTAGAGGTATACGACATATAAATTGATAACGGACAAAAATGTCTTTACAAATCTCTCCTTGTGTTTATGTCGGTAAAAAATAAAAAATCTGAATTATCAATCAAAATGTGATCTATACAAATCTTCCTTCCCATGAACCCAAAACTAAAAAGGTAAATGAAAAGTCTTCAAACTTTTTCATTCTTCAACAAAATTCAAACCTCAAATCTTTTCTCATCAGGGTGTGCAGTCCACTAATTTCCAACTTTGTACCTACACACATGAGACAAAGCAAATACCTTCGTGACATATCGAGTTTGAAATGAGATAAACATAAAGTCAAATCAAAACATATATAAAATCTCAAATCTCCCCCATAATTCAAAAACTCCCCCCATAAAGTCATAATTCGTTCTCACCCTTTTTATTTGTTCGAAATAGATAAGTAAAGAGTAAACACAGTAAAGCAAATTGGGGTGTCATGGGAAACAAAGAAAACAAACTATTTTTTAATTTCTCAATATTTTCATACAAAAATGTAAAAATAATTTTACAAAAATCACACACCATCAATTTTTACTAAGATAACCAAATCATGGATATGGAATGAATGTGTGTAAACAAATTCAATAGGTAATAAAACTCAATCAAGCATATATGCACTATGCGTACGTGTACTCCTATCGAATGAACATCAAAAGCATACTTAGGTCTAAAGTTGTTGAATTTAGATGATATCGACTAAATAAAATCAACAAATCAGAGCCTAAGTGATTTTCACACCAATCAAGCATACTGAGCATAATGGGACTTAGGGAAAGTTAGTAAGGTGGAGATTAAAGCCCGAAAAATATTTATACGTGGGATTAATCTTGGAAAATGAAATAATGGGTTAAAAATATAATTAGAGATTATCGAAGAATAAACCCAATTAAGAATAATATGAACTCATGAAATTAGTGCATTGGGATGACATGAACCAGTTAGGTGTAGAGGTCTACCTACTGAATTTATATGAGAAGAAATTGATAACCTTTCAGTGTGGGGAAACCTCGGGAATATTTATAAAAATTAAAGTCATAATTCATAAATATGTAGGATATTAAAAAGAAAGTATACTACATATGGAATTATCATATGGTTGTGTGAATACCTTATTAATACTATGTAAGTGGGGTGAATACCTACATTATAATTTGTATTGTGTATGACATACCTGCGTTGTTTGCTATTAGGGTGGAGGTTTCGTGTTATGGTCGATATTATCCTGAAGTGCCCATTTGGGGGGATTTTAGATTCATACCTTGAGCATATGACCTTGGATATGTTCTATCGGTGTGAATGATAGTTTCGACAGTTGAATGGGAGCGTAGGTATATGTGTGACCCTTTCGGTTGGGGAGTATGCTCACCTCCAAATATGTGTGTTATGTTATTTTGGTTTGGGAGAGACTTCGAGATAATAGTCCTTTTGATAGCGAGATATGTAACTGAACATGATTGCAGAGTATGCATGCACCACAGTTGCGTTTTGGGGGTGTCGTATTAGTATATATAACTATGTGATGAATATATATATATATATATATACTATAATGTGATCTATTGTGTGAATTAGTAGATAAAAGTTAATTATAAAATCTGAATTGAATTAAGTAAGTGAATAAGTAATCCTTAACGGCCTTGTTCATCTTAAAGAGAAATGAACATGTTTAATTAATATAATTATTGCGTGAGAAACACGGGAAAATGAGAAGGGATAGAATAATAATTACAAACTATATTTTGGGATATAATAAGGTACATTAGGCATGCACACTAAATGAGAGGTGAGATTCTCAAGTGAGAGCCGAGAACTAACATGTACATAATACCTGCTAAATTTCACTTATTAAACACTTGATATTTTTAAAAGATTTTAAAATCGGGCTCTGACCCGTTTATTTTCAAATTCTCTTTTCTACTATATCTATTACACTAGGTTCCCAACATGAGGGACGATTGACTTAAAGGATGGATTGTTTGATGTGTTTCTGAATATGCAACCTTGGATAAGATTATTTCATTTCATTGATTCCTATTTTTGTAGTACCTGTCTCATTTCGAGCAGGTTGCCCAGGATTCTTGTAGTTCCATTTCTATTTCAGATATTATATTGGTTTTATGTCAGTACTCATATTATCATTTTATTTTGGATGGTGATACTGAGATATTTAAACTGGAGAGTTTATTCTAGTTACATATACTCTTGTTGACTTTTAATGCAGTTGTCATGTGATGTTACTTATTTTATTCCATATGGTGGAATGATTTTAATTAAATTAAAATTGGACAAGTTTTGACACTTAGCTTAATTAATTATTAGGTTGATTAAGCTTAATTAATTATTAGCTTAATGAATTTAATGAATAAGAAATTGTTTTTCGAAAGTGATGTTAAAAATGAACCAACTGGATATTCTGATTTAATTTAATAAATGACTAATCACTCGATATTTAATTAGGCGGGATGTCACTAGTTTTCCAGGCACTCCATGCATGTTATCTCTGCAATTTTAGTGCTTTTTTTAGGCAACCTTATTTTCTTAAAATTTCTAACATCTTGATCTTATCATGGATTAATTATTGGTTGATGATTTATTTATTTTATTGGAGGAGTGAGGATATTTATACGGGCATTGAGTTACTTAGCGTAGGGATGCTAATTTGGGTGGGATTTGTTTTAAACTGCATTTGTTATTTGCTTTAGATTCGCCCCAAAGCTTGTGCAAACAACAAAAATCCTTTATCTCCTATTAACACAATTACTCTAAATATCAAGTTTTATAGTAGAAATCACAATGATACAGTTGCCTATGAACATATTTTACTTTAAAAGGTATCCTGGGTCTCTTAGCATTTGCAACTATTCCGTTGATATTTAAACGTATAAAATAAAATTTATTTAAATGTCCAGGTTTGCAACAAAAGTTACAATGACAGGTCTTCCTAGTACGAAAGTTGGTTTGAATCTGAGTTTAACTTTTCACATGTGTAATAGACATACGAACAATGGATGATTCTAGATAGTATTTAATAGAGTTCACAAAGTTTGTTTCATAAAAACTTCTCCGTTAAAAATAATTCCTTCCATGTCCAAATGATCCTTTCCATATTCAGCCATGTTGTTAACCAATTGGATCGAAGTGACGTAAGAATCCAATTATTACAATGTTTCTTATAATTCATATCGAGATTCTTTAAAATCGTTTGGGATAGCCTTATGCTTAACTTCTAATGAATAATTAAGTGAATTTTGAAATACTTTTCCCAAATAAAAGATTATCAAATTCAAGATATTCCATTTTCATAGCTGATTCATTAGAAATAAGTCGAATATGTTTTTTTAACACATATATTTTAGAAAGAAACCAAGAACTGATTTTTGCCAAAGTGTGCACTTTTTAATGTTAATTTACACAATTTCTTATGTTCAATGGGATGATTGATTATACATGCCAGTTCCATCATCCCAATTCGAGTTACAATCGTACAAAGTTATAGAAATTGTGGGTGAATGGTGTTTGTGTTCATGAGTCCTAGCAGGATCATAATTGTATTAATAGGTAACACATAATTGTCTATAAAAATATCAGAATCATTAGAGAGAGTTGATAACTTATCAAACTTATTTTTAGGCTCATTAAGACACACAGAAGTAAAATCTATAAAATTATTATAACCTTCAATACTATTGGTATCCTAACTATCATCCCATGTTTTAGATATATGTGCCTTATTTTTGGATTGCCATTTTGTTTTGAAAAACAATTATTACCAAAATGACGAAATCCATTAGACTTCCTACATTTAATATGACTAATATCGTATTTGTGCAATAATTTTCAAAGATTTTCTTTACATATTGTTTTTCATGGGGCCTATTTCTCTAAATGGATTAGCCTTCTCTAAAAGCAAATTTGTTCTTATAACTAAC
Source organism: Sambucus nigra (assembly GCA_949130495.1). Lineage (NCBI taxonomy): Eukaryota > Viridiplantae > Streptophyta > Magnoliopsida > Dipsacales > Adoxaceae > Sambucus > Sambucus nigra. The sequence continues at coordinate 340,098,171 of OX422207.1, read as the reverse complement.
AAATTTCTTAAAGTGTTTGGATAAAAGGGAAATTTCATGATCTAATGGCTCAAGGGAGATAGTAGCGTCATCTAAGTTAGATAGAGAAGATACAAATGCAAGGATTTTTACATTATATTTAAAAATAAAAGATCTTTGTGTAGTCTATGTATGTGGTTTACCTCTTTGATTTTTATTTAAGACACTTTGCAATTCAAATGTTTTCATTTTACTACACAACAGTAAAGGTTTCATACTATGATCATCCATTTGATCTATATTATGTATTTTCATATCAAAACTAGTGGGTAAAGACCTAAGTATTTTAGAATAGATTTCAGAATCAAAATATACAATTCCATTAGCATGCCATTGATTAACTATTTCTTGCAGTGTAAGATTGAAATCATCAAACTTTCCATCGTCTTTCATGAACATTGTGTCAAATGAGGATACTAAAAGTTATGATTTAACCTTTTAACCCTAGTGTCACCTTCATTGGTAGAAAATAGAATGTCCAAAGTTCACTTCGATGAAATGCAAGCTCAGATTCATTTTAACTTAGACTCACCCATAACTTGAAAAATGGCTTTTCTATTTTTATTATTATATTGTGAATTTTTTTCTCCTCTTTTTGTCCATTCGAAAAGGGGTTTTTGTATGAATCCCTGAGCATCACCTTCACCAATAGGTTTTCTAGGTATAGTAAAAAAAATTGCAAACATGTCCCATAACTCGTCTCCCAGTTGTTTAATGTGTGAAACCATCCTTACTTTCCGGTAAGCAAAGTTAGCACCATATAACATGGGAGGACATACAGAACTACCATTACGGTATTGAATTTAAAAATATGTTTTGAAATAGTTTAAGATCTTAAAGAGTAAATAAAAACTGTAAGGAAAACTAATTATGTTTCTCTAATATCACTTGAAATAAATTAATACACTAAAGTGTCAACATTAATTAAGAATTATTTTAACACTTTGGTAAAAACCTTTTTAAATTTCAAACATCGAAAACACACACACACAAAAGTGTACTGGTTAGTGTGACTTTATTTACAACAAAAATAATTTGAATAAGAATGGGATGAGGAGAATAAGTAAATATAAAATATTAGTTCATGAGGAAACCACCTTACTGGAAAACTCCGGGCCCTTTAATTTCAGAACCACACACACATACCAAAGTTCGCTATAATAAATGTTTAAGTATAAATTGCGAATTACGGTGTGTAAATGAAATAGTCTAGCCAATACAAACAATATACTAACTCTCAAACTACACAATTTCACAAATACTGAATTTTAAAAATAGAACAAGTCAATGACAAATGAGAAGTCACACTCGGAGCTTCACACTTAAAACCAATGTGCCAGTGAAAATGAACAAAAAAATAATAATATAAGTTTGCGTTTAATTAAATAAGTAGATATCATAAACACAAAATCATTAGAAAAAATAAAATACTTCTTTAGTAGTTTTAAATTAACAGAAGAGAATAAACTGAAACAATATCAGTTTCATGTAAAAGCCAAGTAAAGAGAAATAGAGAGGACATTGTTGCAAAGCTTTACACACCAGCGGGAATAACAGAACCGAAGTCCAGTTTTAAATGTTTAACTAGATTAATGATTGGGCATAAATATTGTATATTTATCCCCGTAATTTCGGTACCTTTGTGAACCCGAGTGGTTCAGCTGATATGGATTTAACTCATAATTATGCTAATAACCTTCATTGGAAAGTATTTCATGTTTTGTTTTCCTCGTATGTGTTTTATAGGTAAATTATGCAAGAGGTGCGAATGAGAAATCGACACAATGAAAGAAAGGCTAGGAAGGACAGTTCAAGGGAATTTTGGTAATTCTGCGGCCTAATCTTGAAGGTGGGTCCAACTGGAAAGTTGAAGATCTCGGAATAATGATAACACTGGAAAAAAAGGCGCCAAAATCCGAGATGCGGTGAAGGAGTTATGATCATTTGAAGTTGAGAAGAAAATCCAAGAAAGAAAAGAAGAAAGCATGAAAATATTTCTCTGTGTTGAATTTCCAGCAAATTCCCCACAACAACATGGTGAATCGGTTCTGGGGGGAACCGATTCAGGGTACATGCATAACCCGTTTGCCCATTTATCATGGTCAGAGTCTGTTACAAAATTAGTCACGCTTTCTAAGTGTGACAAATTACAAAATACGAAAATTTTATTTTGTCCTTATCTTTTGGCCAAAAGAGTTTTGGGTTTTGGGGACTCTTATAAACGACCTCTATCCTATATATTTACTCATTAGGACACTTTTTATTCAGATTTCATTCGTGTAAAAGTTTCATAACAAGTAGGAACATCTAGGAGAAGACTTGACATATTTTATACCTTTAATTCAAGAGCTTTTCGAGTTTTTCTTCAACTTTTGATTTCTTCTTGCATGTTCTTGTTCTTCAGTATTGGTAACTTTTATTTCTATAACTTTTATTATTATTTCTCATGTTTAATTTCTCTTTCCAAGAAATTATGAGTTCATGCAACGTAGATAGCGTAGTTTTCACTAATTTCACCATGCTAGGCTAGATTTTTAAGGGTTGGGATGCATGAACCCAACCCGATGTGGTTTGCATGGGTATAAAATTAGTTCTCTAATTAAATAAATGATTGAATCATATTGTATAGTGATCACAACAGTTGTAGTACTTTTGATCTTATTTGCTCTAGGTAACCGGGAAGCTTAAGAGTGGAACGCGCGTGTAGCTAATACGACACTGCTTTACTCATCCTTTGCTTATATATTGTGCGGGCTTCTAAAGACCGGGTTTGATCAGTTAATTAATTTACGACAAGTTTTGTACTTGGCATACACACTAGGGTCTGGGGGATTGTATTGCCAACCTGTTTTCCCTTCATTCTTATTAGGTCATTCCTAGTTAGTTAATTTTGCTCACAGTTAATTGAGTAGTTGAATTTAGTGTGAATTTAGTTAATTAGTTGTTTCCCATCTGAATCATCTTTTTGTTTCTTTTTAGAATCAAGTTAGGGTTAACAGTCTTACCTTTGTCGTCACATTCACTCGTCCTAGTTCCCTGAGGATTAGATACCCACACTAGCCACTATACTCCATAAGAGTGTAGTTATAGTTTTGGTTTTTGTATTGCTATTAGAAGCCGATAACAATGACTAGTGTATTTAAACAGACGCTCAGTTTCCACCTCGGTCAAAATGGTGTCGTTACTGGGGAATTAGGTAGACTTTAGGTTAGGTTGGTTTATCCTTAATTTGACATTGAAAAAAAATTCCAAAAATATGGGTGTCCCATTTTTTAGTTGCCCAATTTCAAATGTCTTACTTTAACTCCTTTGGTGGGTTTAATTGTTATGATAATAGTGAGGAGGAGGAAGTGCTCAAGACTTATGAACATTGGATCAATATCACTAAAGATGAGTCTTATAAATACAAGCCCGGAGATAGAGCTATCCAAATTTATCAAAATGAATTGCTTGAAGAAGAAAGACTTGAAAAAGAATATCGAAAAAAAATTATTATTGAGAGCAAGAGTTAGATGCATTATTTGAACCCAATGAGGATTTTTCTTCTGATATATTTGAATTTGAACAATGTTTTCAACCAAATTAGGAATCCTAGGTGTTAGAACATGGGAATCCTACTTTGGAAGAACTCTTGCTTATTTGCACAAAGCAATCTAATGACTTTGCTGCTACAGAGTTGAAAATTAGAGCAACTTGCAAGGAGTTTAATGATTATGTGGACAAGTTAGAGAAAGTCATGACTTGTGCTTCACCTAACACTTTTGAGGATAAAATCATTGAAAGTTATCCAAGTTCTTTTGAATCTCAACCTCTTATAAATATTTTAAAATCTATTGATGTTGATGATCATTTATCTCCTTGTATATCCACTATTATCGAATCGTAAAATCCATCACAAGAACTGGATGAATGCCTTGAGGATGTAGATATGATTCTTATATGGGAATGTTTTTTTGAGATGCTTCATCTTACGGGCCATACACGTAGACCTGTCACTCCACCAGATTCAGTTGAAAATTTTGGGGGAGAAGATTTTGAGGACAATGACTCTATGCTTGAATTGTTTTCCAAGATGAACTCTTTTTGTTTATGCCCTCCGCTTCCCACACTACTTGAAAAATCTTTAGGACGTGATTCTATTTTTCTTGGATCCCAATGGTACTTGTCCCCCTGTGCACTCAAATACCTCATTATCCTAAATTTTTTAAATGGTGATGGTTCATTTTTTCCATCTCACAGATGCCTTACGTTGTGCAAATGGAATCCTTATTTTTTGGGAGGCATGCATCCTAGTGAGGGTACACCATTAATCCCTCAAAGTCATATTGTATTTTTGGTGGACCCTAAAATTTTTTGACTTCTGCTGTATAACTTATTAGAATTTCAAATCCTAGGTTGTATAATAGTTAGCATTATTCTTTTTTTTTTATGGTTGGTTCTAACATGCTTTTTAGATTCAATGGACTCGTACTTTCGGGGATCGCTCCATTTTGGGTAATATCTTTCTTTTCCTCTCTTTATGTTGTGTTCTTGATTCGCACTGAGGACAATGCAACATTTAAGTTAGGGGGTGTGGGATATTCTTCCCGTTTATTGTTTAGATTCATTGATTCTATCACATGTTCTTTCAAGTGTGTTTTTTTTAGAAAATTTCAAAACTTTTGAAAAAATAATATTAAAAAATTTTGAAAAAAAAGCCAAAAATATTTTTCTTTAAAATAAATAAAAAATTGGAATTTAAAAGCTTCAAAATGTCACAAACATTTTGTTTCAAGTTGTAAAAATCAAATGCACAAAGCCAAAATTGACCAATGATGGAAATTGAGCGAAAATTGGCGACTTAACGAATAAGTGTGGCGTTTAATCAACCCGGTGAGATTTCGAGCCTATCGATCCTTTTGAGTTTTTAAATTAATCCAAGTTAATGATTAACTCAACGTTCTTTGCAGTGTTAAAAAGTCATTGATGATCTCTATTTTATTGTTTTGATCGGTTATGGGAAATGTGTGAGATTTTTTCTTGAAGTACGTGTTAAAATATCTCTAAACTAAATTAATCTTGAGATGCATATGGTAAAACAACTCGCATTTGGACAATGAAGTAGGCCATCATTTGTTACCCAAAAATATCGGCCATAAAAAGTTGTGAAAAATCATCCCTTTTATAACCCAAAGTTGAGACGAATAATTTTCTCTTTCGTTTGATAACCCAATAACACCCAAATTAGCCCATAATTGAGAAATTGAAAATCTCAGACTTTAAGTCCGAAAAGTGCAACAAAAAGGGGCAAAAGAATAAAAATTCTCAACAAAAATAGCAAGAGGGAAAGACAAAAAAAATAGAAAAATAAGAAAAAAATGAGCAAAAGCCCGAAAAAGCACTAACGGACATTATAAGAATATTTTCCAATTCCGAAGTTCCCAACCATTCCCATATTACCCAATACACCTTTAACCCGAAAAAGTCCTAACTGAGTTCGAATTGCGAAATTGATTATCGCGTGGAGAGCTAAGATAAAAAAAGATAATAAAAGAGATTACTTGGCGTAAAAAAGAGATGATGTTTCTTGTTTCCCAATGACCTAATCCTACGATGAGATCATTTCACCCTAAATATTACTTCTTTCAAATTGTATATGTGAATTTGCATCCACTATATTTACTCTTTATTTCACACATACCGAGAGAAAATAGACACATTTCGGGTGATTCGTTTGTGAGCGTGTTCGTGAGAATTGAAATCAAAGTGAATTTTCGTAAAGTAACGTAATGATCAATCGGTGAAGTTAGCGGTTTGATTTTTGGCTTCGCACACACACATTATGATTTGAGACTCTTAAATATGATTTTGTAGTGGCCAATTTTTGGATAGTTTAAATTGTACATTTTTTAAGTATTTTGATTTTTCTTTGAGTGAATAACGAATTTTGTCGGTATATTCACTGCAAACCCTTATGAGACAACACTCATCCTACTAGGGTAACTTAGAGGTTTAAAGGCTTGTTGCATACGCTAAATGCAATCACTTGCCCGCAAAAAAGTTATTCTATCGCGATAAAATTTTTAGAAGAGTTGTGACATTATTATTTTTCTTTTACATTGCTTGGGACGCGTAAAGTTCTAAGTCAGGGGGATTTGATTGGGCATAAATATTGTACATTTATCCCCCTAATTTCGGTACCTTTGTGAACCCGAGTGGTGCAACTAATATGGATTTAACTTGTAATTATGATACTAACCTTAGTTGGAAATTGTTTCTGGTTTTGTGTTCCTCTTATGTGTTTTACAGGTAAATTACGCAAGTGGTGCAAAAGAGAAGTCAAAATAATGAAAGAAAGTCTAGGAAGGAAATTTCAAGATATATATTTGTAATTTTAAAGCCTTATCCAAGAGGTGGGGCATATGTAAGGTTTAATATCTCATAACAACGATAACACTGGAAAAAATGGCACCCACATCCGAGCTACGGTTCAGGAGTTATGATCATTTGAAGTTGAGAAAAAAAATCCAAGAAAGAAAAGAAGAAAGCATGAAAATATTTCTAAGTGTTGAATTTCCAACAAATTCCGTAGAACCAAATGCTGAACCGGTTCGGGGTACATGCATCCCTGATTTGCCAATATTTCATGCTCAGAGTCCATTACAAAATTAGTCATGCTTTCTAAGTGTGACAAATTGCCAGATACGGGATTTTTATTTTGTCCTTATCTTTTAGCCAAAAGAGTTTTGTGTTTTGGAGACTCTTCCAAACGACCTGTAGCCTATATATTTAGTCATTAGTACTATTTTTATTCAAATTTCATTCATGTAAAATCGTCATAACATGTAGGAACATCTAGGAGAAGACTTTGCATATTTTGCACATTTAATTCAAAAGCTTTTCGAGTTTTTCTTCAACCTTTGATTTCTTCTTGCATGTTCTTGTTCTTCAATCTTGGTAAATTTTATTTCCAGCAATTTTATTATTATTTCTCTTGTTTAATATCTGTTTCCAAGAAATTATGAGTTCATTCAACGTAGATAACGTAGTTTTAACTAATTTCACCATGTTAGGCTTGATTTTTATGGGTTGGGATGCATGAACCCAACCCGATATGGTTTGCATGGGTATAAAATTAGTATCTAAATTAAATAAATGATTGATTTGTATTGTATAGTGACCGCAACCATTGTAGGACTTTTGATCTCGTTTTCCCTAGGTAACCGGGATGCTTAAGAGTGCAACGCGCGTGTAGCTAATACGACACTTCTTTACTCGTCCTTTGCTTACATAGTGTGTGGGATACGATCCCTCATATATGTAATACTTGGGAGTACTAAAGACCAAGTTTGATCAATAAATTAATTTACGACTAGTTTTGTACTTGTCATACACACTAGGGTTTGGGGGATTGTATTCCCAACCGGTTTTCCCTTCATTCTTATTAAGTCATTCTTAGTTAGTTAATTTTGCTCGCATAGTTAATGAGGTAGTTTAATTTAGTTTTCATTTAGTTAATTAGTTATTTCCCATCTCAATCATCTTTTTGTTTCTTTTTAGATTCAATTTTGGGTTAACAGTCTTACCTTTGTCATCACGTTCACTCGTCCTTGTTCCCTGAGGATTCGATACCCAGACTAGCCACTATACTTCACAAGAGTGTTGTTATAGTTTAGGTATTTGTATTACTTTTGGAAGCCGATAACAACGACTAGCGTATTTACACGGACGCTCTGTTTCCGCATCGATCAATTAAATAGGAATTAGGTTTAAGTAACCATATCCAGAGAAATATGTAAATAATATGGCAGTTGTTAAAACACATATACATAGATCTGGTAAAAAAAAGTATTAAAAGGTTTTAAGATTCTAGAAAATTTCAAATTTTTTATAACTCAGATTTGGATTGATTTAACATGAAATGGGCCAATCTTTCTATAACTAGTTTATTCACCAAAAATAGGGTAAACTCAGTTTAAGGTTTAAAAAAAATTCTTTTGTTAGAAGAAGGTTTAGGTTGAAAATGACATGCAAGTCTCAAACTTTCTCAAAGCAATTTCAATACCAAAAACTCTATAAATTTGTATAAATCTAAACTTAGTATGGATTTGAAGCATGCAACCATAAAATATAGAACCTAATAGAACACACACACACACACACACACACACACACACACACACACACACACACACACATATATATATATATATATATATATATATATATATATATATATATATATATATATATATATATATATATATATATATATATATATATAAAACACATACACATACACGTATATAAAAACATATATAAATAGAGGTTTATAAGTAAATATATAATAGAGTAATTAATAGAAGTTTTACCTAAATTTTGAACACTCGGGGATGCCAAAAAAAGGAGGTGAATGTTTTAACTTTATGCGTCTTAGACTAGATCAATCCAACAAGCCAAAAAAATTAGCTTCAAACCCTCAAAAAGCTCAATACATGAAAGATTTAAAGCATTCAAACCCAATATCAAACCTTCAACCACACTTCATATAGTAAATCTCACATTTAAACGATGTTTTGATATTTGGATGAAAAGGAAAAAAAATTCAAACTAGTGAAGAACATTAAGAATTTTTTGAGAGAAAAAGAGAGAATAAATTTTTACAACATAATAGTTGGTTTTTGAAATAAATTGGTTGCTTAAAAAATCTAACCCAAGCCTGGTATTTTTAGGCTCAAAGTAATGGACCTATTATGATCGTAATTCTAAGAACCAAAAAGGCCTAAGAGTAAACCCAAAGGGTAAGACTGAAATCACAGAAAATGAGGTTCGGTGGTGGTACAGTCGTAAATAGCACAACCACTATAAAGGAAAAATAATAATAAACATACACTCGAGATCCAATAAATGAATAAAACACTCACAATGTTCACACACGATCATTCTGTGTGGGCAACACCAAACGATTATTGGCCTAATTGGATTCACAAGAATTAACCCATAGATAGTTGAAATGTTGTCTATTTACTTTTGTCAAAAAAATTATCTAAATAATAAAAATGTTTAATCAAATGCTAAACTCAGTATTTTAAAATTCTGAAAGATAATAAAAGCATTAAAAATGTAATATTAAAAATGTTTTTCGTCACGTGTTAAGTGCGGGAAGGGAACATAATGTATAAATGAATTTTTGTCCCAAAATTGAGCCAAACTAAAGGAGGGTATTTTCAAGGTTTCACGTTCTGAGTATTTATATCACGTGTATGGGGCAATGTGCACGCGTTCAAACTTTAAAAATCTATTCCCTTTTATAGACATAACATCATGTGTTATGATTCAAAGTTGTCACCATTTTTATTATAAATACCCATTTCAAAACTATTTTACCTTTTTCCAATTGATTATTATGTTGCCTGCATCTTAGAGAGAGAATTTCTTCTTCCACGGACTGTTCTTCTTCAACTCCTCATTTCTGCCATAGCTAGAAGTTTTCGAAGCTTCTTATGCCTGCTTTCTTCTGGAGTTATAGACATTTCTAATTGTCTTTGAAAGTCTCTAAGGTTTCCCTGGCACTCCCTCATTACCGTCTCTATAATTTAAGTGCTTTTTCGAAAGAACCCTCTTTTTTAAAATTTTCTGACATCTTGATATTGTCATGGATGAATTATTAGCTGATGATTTATTGATTTTATTGTAGGAGTGTATATATTTAAACGGACATTGAGTTTCTTGGTCTACGTCTCCTAATTTGGTTTGGAATTTTTTTTAAAACTGAACTTTGTTGTTTGCATTAGAGTATCCCCCATGCATATTAAACCCATAAAAACTATAGATTTCCTCTTGATGAGCTATCCACCTCACGTTCCGTGATTGTTTGAAATTTTGGTTGAATTAGAGCCAATATGTCTCAGTATCACGGATATAAGATTTCTTACCCCCATTCAAGTCGTTTTGCCAGAAGATGAACCTATACATTCAACTTACACCCCTACACTTGCCTCATCCATAGGGTCTACTTCACAATCTACAACAGTAGGACTTGTGTTTTCCCCTGTTGTCGATACCACAGTAGTGAACCATGTCCTTAGTGGGTAGATTCTAGTCAATACAGTATCCATGACTTTAGTTGACTTATATCTTTCCACTCCTCATATTAATACTAAACCCCATATGGAATCCACATCTCTTGTTATGGTACCCCTAACTGATGAGGGTACGTCCAGGGCCTCTAATGTCTGGGTTCCATCCACTACCGACGCTTTAAATTATGGATGTGATATCTTGAAGGATGAAATGGAGGGTTTGAGGGATAGGTATGATATCCAAATAAGTAAATCTATACAGCGGTTAAACTGTAATTAAAGGTTATATGATCAACCTAATCCTAAAAATATCTATTTCTCTATTTGGGTTTTGTTGGTGGGAGTCTAGTTTCCCCTTCACCCCATCACAAGATCAATTCTAAGGGGTTAAAGGGTGGCACCTACTCAGCTCCCACCAAATTCCTACAGATCCATCCTTATGTCCATGCCATATTGGAAGATTCACATGATATTCAACTGGATTGGTGATATGTTTCCATCGTACCATCTTATCTGAATGGTCACGGTCGAAGTCCCTGACCAAGATGTGGGTTGCGACCAAAGGTCGTGACCATTTCTGGCATGGCCATTTTGATGGGTCACAGGCCAAATCCCTTACCAAATGAAGGGTCACAGACCATGGGGTCATAGCACATGGTTGCGAACTATAGTTATAACCCATACACATAGACGGTCACGACCGAAGACCTTGACCAACTTTCAATTTATGTGACTGGTCACACCACGGGTCACAGACTTAGACCATGTCCTATCCTTCAATTTAAGCGAGTAGTCATGCCACTAGACATGGCCTAAGGCCATGACCCAAACATTATAATATGATGATGTTCACCTTCCTTGTTATGTCTCAAATTCATGACCCTATTTATACGTGACAAAAAAATAGAGATGGCCTTGGACTTTCGTCGTGACCATTTTTAACTATATTAAAAACAATATTAGGCAGAATTGGGTGGTGCTCTAAAATAGGGGTCCTATGACCATGGGTCGGTTCCTACGAGTTACATTGGTCCCGTGCGAGGTGTTAGCACCTCTCACGGGACCGTTTTGGGGGCGTTATGGGGTTTCTCCATTTACCAACACGTTTTCAAGCCTAAATGTGGATATTCTCATAATTGGGATGTGCTCACAAACTAGGGGTTCCGTGTCCATGGGGTCAATTCCTGCGAGTTGCATTGGTCCCGTACGAGGTGTTGGCACCCTCACAGGGACGTTTGGGAGGCGTTTTGGGGTGTTTCCCTCTAACGACACATTTTCAAGACTACGTATGGATATTCTCAAAATTCGGTCATGCTTTAAAACCATGGGTCCCATGACAACGCAGCCAGTTCCAATGAGTTACATTGCCACGTGTGAGGTGTTGGCGCCACTCACAAGACCTTTCGGAGGTGTTACGAGGTTTTAGCCTCTAATGGCACATTTTTAAGCCTAAGTGTGGATATTCTCAGACTTGGTTCGTGCTTTCAAATCGAAGGTCCCATGACCACGCGCTCAGTTCTAACAAGTTACATTGGTCACGTGCGGGATGTTGGCACCGCTCACGGGGTTGTTTGGGTGGTGTTACGAGGTTTCTCTCTCTAATGGCACGCTTTCAACCCTAGGTGTGGATATTCTCATAACTAGGTCATTCTCTCAAATCGAGGGTCATGTGACCATCGGGTTGGTTCCTATTAGTTACATCCGTACAGTGGGAGGTGTTGGAATCACTCACGGGGCCATTTGTGGGGAGTTACGGGGTTTCGCCCTACAAAGGCACGCTTTCAAGCCTTAGTGTGGATATTCTCATAATTGGGTCATGCTCTCAAACCGGGGGTTCAGTGACCACACGGTTGGTTCCAATGAGTTACATTGGTCCCGTGCGAGGTGTTGGCTCTGCTCATGGGGCCGTTTGGGGGGGTGTTATGGGGTTTCATCCTCTAACGACACTTTTTTAAGCCTTGGTGTGGATATTCTCATAATTGGGTCATGATCTCAAACTGGGGGTCCCGTGACCATAGGTTCAGTTCCTATGAGTTACATTGGTTCCTGTGAGGTGTTGGCACCACTCATAGGGCCATTCGGAGGGCGTTAAAAGGTTTCTCCCTCTAACGGCATGTTTTCAAACCTAGGTGTGGATATTCTCATAATTGAGTCGTGCCCTAAAACTAGGGGTCCCGTGACCTCGCGCTTGGTTCCAACGAGTTACATTGGTCCCATATAATGTATTGGTGCCACTCATGGGACCGTTTAGGTGGCATTATATGGTTTTTCACTCTAACAACACGTTTTTAAGCCTAAGTGTGGATATTCTCAAAACTAACTATAGTTAAAAGGTACATCGTACTAGTGTAGTAGAAAGGTCTCTATATTCCCTCCTTTTGTCGTATTAGAGACAAACTAACAGTAGATTTAGATATGACTAAGTAGAGGTAGACTTTCTCTCTTAAAATGGGACTTTATAGTATTCCTGCATATCCCAAGTATCGTTTTAACTTCAGGAACACAATTTTTCATTCGTCCTTCCCTGAAAAGATTTTCTTAACACCTTAAGAAACAGAAAAAATTTGTTAGATCCCTGGAAATGAACATGTTAAGTGCTGACACGCATCTCATTATTCTCTGAACATATTTCTTGGTTATTGGGAACTTTATAATGTTCGGCTCTTGAATTTTATAGAGGTTGGCCTGAGTGCCTTTTTGGTTGACAATGAAGACTAAAAACATTTGGTATTTCTCCAGCTGGTCAGATGTCTGTTGTAAATATTTTATGTTGTCAAGGGACCTTTTTCTCTTCATGAGCTTATCATCGACACATACTTCCATATTCTTTCCTATCTATTATTTGAATACTTTGTTAACCAATCTTTATCATAATGTTCCAGTATTCTGAAGACCAAAAGGCATAATGTTGTAGCATTAAGTGATGTACTTGTCATGAACATTAATTATTCCCGATCATTTGGTTTCATCTTGAACTAGATATATCCTGAATAACCATCCATGAAACTAAAGATCTTGTTCCCTAAACTGGCATCGACCAACCGGTCGATCTTGGGCAGTGGGTAGTGATCTTTGGAGCATTCTTTGTTTAGGTCAGTAAAACTAACACATTCGCCACTTTGTATTTTTCTTTTAGACCATCACCACATTGAAGAGCCATTTCGAATACTTGGAATCTTTTACGAAGTCTCCGTTAAGTATTTTTTTTCACTTTTTCCTTCATTGCCATGTTCTTCTTCTGATACAAGACCCGTCATTTATCTTTGACTAGCTTCACACCATTCACTATCCTCAACTCATGGCAGACAAAATCTTTACAAATTCTCAGGATGTCTTCATGGCACCAGGTAAACACACTAATTTTGTATATGAGAAAGTTGATCAATTCTTTTTTGAATTCAAGTTCTAGTGATAAGACGGACTGAATGGTGTACTCCGAGTGATCGTCATCCAAGACAATTGACTCAATTTTTTTAACAACCCTCACTTTGATAATTTTTCCTTCTCTCGTGGATATATCATTTCAACTTGATAATTTCTCATCAATTTCTTCTGCTCTTCCTGGTTAGTTGAGGTGTAGTATCATTCTTTTGCCTCTACATAGTTCCCTTTAACCATACCAACCCCATAATGGGTGGGAAATTTCAATCATCAGTACACTGAGGAAGGGATGACCTCAAAATTATTTGTCCCGACCCTACCGAATATGATGTTATACTTCGAATGAACATTCTTATCATGGATGATGAAAATTTTATTTATGTTTGCCACATTAGCCAAGCACCGACCACGATCTCCAATTTGATCGTACCCAGAGAGTACACCTTCTCTCTATAGGAAATGATCAATGGCCTATGGTATGGCTCTATTTTGATATCCCTAATCCTAGGGCTTCTGAAGAAATTATAAAACATGATGTCTACTGAGTTTCCATTATCTACGTGGATCCTTGTTACCTTATTCTCCTGCACCAATATAGTGACCGCCAAAGAGTCATCGAGGGGGTATAAATTCCCATACAAATCATGCTTAGAAAATAAAAAAATAATCCTATCTTTATTTATCTTCCTCGGGTATCTACGCTACCTGTGAGGTTGATCTGCTTGATATGAGCACAAGCCTTTACCTTGAGAAGGTAGGATTTCCTTTCGATGATCCTGTCTCCCCTGCCAGCATCTCCTCCTATAATAAAATGACATCAGAAAGAGATCATTTTAACATCATGTATAGGTTCCTTGGGTATCTCAGGAAGATTTGGATCATCCTTTAAATCTTCATATTTTCTCCTTTTTTCTATTCTACTTTTTCGCAAGGGGATTTCAATCGTCTCTTGGTTTTCAGCTCGTTGTTATTATCAGTTCGACCACCTTTGTCATCGTAACTTGACATTATTCCTTACCTTATCAAGATCTCAATTTTATTCTTTAGCTCTATGCATTTGTGGTCGTGCTCTTTGTGAAACTCGCAGTACTTTTTATATATCAATGATTTGTCGGAGATTTCAACTTTCTAGACAATTTTAAATCATTAACCCCACGTATCTCCTCAAGTATGTGATGAACGCCCACTATCAATGGAGTATACTCCTCATACTTTTTGGTTTATCAATTTTCTTATCTTTATGTTCCATCTTTTTTATGTTCTTACTAACTCCAGCCTTTGCATGACCTGACCCCTTAGCCAACATGGCCTTTTCGGCATTCATGATTTTTCCTCCTTAGTTAGGACTTATGTCATTATTTTTTGTTATTCTTTAGCCAGAGCCGAGTATAGATTTATAGGCAGTAATTCAATCATTAGGGGAGTTATTTTAGTACTCTTATCATAATATAACACCCCAACTTTTTCACTATTGAAGCGCGTAATAAACTCACGTGTCATTTCATCGGCATTATGTTGAATGTTTAGCAGCTAGGCCACTCTCTTATGGGCCTTTTCCCCGAACAAAATTGCTGACAAAGAGGTCGTCTAGCAGTAGAAAACATGAATTCTTCTTCTGTAGCAAAAAAATTATACAATATTTGTATTGACCCTGTGATCGTGCTAGAAAATGCATTTTATCTCGAATCGAATAAATGTCAACGGCGATTTGATACTACTCCACGTGCAGTAGTGGATTGGTTTTACCATCATGCCTCGGCATAATGGCTGATTGTTTGAACTTTGTAATCATTAGATAGATCATATCCGATGGAGTGAAAGGTAACCCCTTCATCAAGCCTCTATGTAAAGGGTTATTGGATTTGGAAATTTCTCCTAAACAGTCCCCTAGTCATTGGATAGACCCCTCCTATGGCTGATCTTCTTTCTCAATTTTAACTGCGTATCTTTTTCCTGATTAATCTCGAATTATAAATGATATCACTACCAGAGAAGTCTGCTCGGCTCTAGCCGACCCTCTTACGCTCATGCTGATCATTGGGTTCTTCTAGTGACAGACTATGATGGTTCTTCTCAATGCTCTATGTTCTTTGTAGAACCTTTATGATGCTTGTCCCTTGCTTTAGGTGGCCTAAACGATCAAATGTTGACCCTCTACTCAGCCTTTTCAATACATTGGGCCTCTCATAGGAGAAAGATTATTCACTGACATACCTAGTTATTCTGAGGGAGAAGGTGGCTCCTGGGCGATACGACCTTTCATTTTGTGATCCAGAGTGTCTGGATCTACTCACGTCATACCGTGAGCCTAAATTCAACCTCCTTGGATTTTCCAAAGAATAAGGCTTAGAAGTATCCCTCTTGTCTCAATAGGTGAGGAGTCACCTCTCCTATCAAAGGGTCCTCTATCGTCAGGGGTGATAAGATCAACCCCGGATGTACTTTGTCCATCCTGGAGCATCTACGTCAGTTTGTTGGCACTCTCCTGCATTACCTACATGCCTTTTGCTATGCTAAAAAAATAGTTGTATGTCATTCATCCCCAAAAGCTTGTAGGTTGGATTTTTTTCTACTGCATGACTATTATATAGGTTTTCTACCATTTCCTTTAGTTTGTGAATGAACGTTGATACATACAAATAAAGTTTGTATTTGGGACGAAAAAGTTATAGGGAACAAAAAATGTCTTGTCATTTCCAATAGATGGAGCCAATTTATTATTGTCAAAAACTAGTGTATGGAGATTTTAGGTCTCAACTACAATATACTAACTATAAAAAATAACAAATAATGAAATTATCACTGTCAACGTGCTAATTAGGGTTAAATTAGAGAGGGTGGGAGATAAACAAGGAAGCCATAGATTAGTTAGGAGTTCCTTTACAGGTTAGGAAATTACAACTTTTACAGTTCAGGAGATAGATAATGATTTCGTCACAGGACGATCAAGGTGGGATATCATGTGATTTCCTTACCTGTGTAGGAGGGATAAATGTGACTGTTGGTATTCCATCACTTGATGCAACTGGAGCAAGGATAGCATTAACGGGACTTAGTAAACACTATTAATTAACATCGTTGTTAATAATGAGATAGTCTATTACACTACAAGGATAATAACTTTTACACCTCAATCGACCTTATTGCATATGGCTAAGAATATTTTATATAAAGTCGACCTCTATATTTTCCCTTAATGATGACACATCTTGCCTCCTGAGAGGCCCATTAGGTGTCTCATAAACATCATATAACAGTAGAAATTTTACATTTTTTCCCAATACATCTTTTATAATTATCTTTCAGTATAAACCTAACATTCTGCCCCTTAATGTGTCATTTAATCGGAATAATTGATTTTTCATCCAAAACATTGCGACCCGTTGTCATTTTTCTTGTATTGTTTAGGCTACGTAATACTGGGTATAAACTATACAACATTATAGTCTTTATGTAGCCTATTCCTATTATAAATAACTTCCATTATGAGTCAGAGTGCATGTTCGTATGTTAAAAATATGTAATAAAAAACAAGTGTTTGATAAGTATTCCATGAAAACATAGATTCGTGGGTGCCGCCATTGTGGCGTGAATCTTTGCTAGGATAAGTGGTGCAGAATACTATGATTTTAGACTTTGGTTTTAGCAAAGTTTTAGAGTAACTCGATTTATGAAAACTTTCCTAATAACAGTTTTGAAAAGTATGTTTTCGTATCATACTTAGTTTTACAATTTTCTATTAGCATTGTTAAGCATATGAGTATGTTATCTATCTTAACAAATAAAGGTGTTCCATTTAATCGGGCATTAAAACATAAACACAATAAAATGCAAACCCTATCCCCCAACGGGGACAAGACTAGTTTTTCAGGAAGATATGTACATTTATATATCATAGTATGTATTTGTGATATCAACTCGGGTTTTTTTCAAAAATTTTCCCATATAGCATGAGATGATTTTTTTTTCCAGGGGAATATACCCTATGAAGTGTCGCTTGTGTCTAAAACTTCATTAGGAAAGGCTCATCTTAATGGGATGAGCACAGAGGTTTGACTTTGTTTGTTGGAGGAAATGACTCTTTCGTAAGTCCAGACCTCGCTCGGGATATCAGACATAACTCCAAATTCTTAGATACTAGGATTTGAGGAAAGCTAAAAAATCAAATCAATGTTGGGTTTATTTTTACCTTAAACAATATGGTGCGACCTCAATTTATAGCTACTAGGTCAAGTTCATCAATCATGTAGTTAATGGCCTAATCAACTTGGCGATTAATGATAAAAACACATGTATGGTTTGATAGGTTTCAATGGTACACATGTATGGCTGAATAGGTTTTGGGAGGGACAGGTGTCCCTGAAAGAACTGTGTAATTGAATCCATTAACTGAGTGATAGATGGTAGAGATATTGTAATGATTGTTAAATAATCTTCAATAATGCAGTTAATGAAATTAAATCTTCCAGTTTGTTATTTGTTCTGATTCTTTGAAATAGTTTTATTTTTTTATTATTACCACTTTTATTTATATGTATATGTTAGTATATTATAGTGTGACCCCCTATTTGTTAGGATATTTGTATTCATAACCTTTTTTGTTTTCGAGTGTCGATGGTTGATAATTGTATGTCTCGATGATGAATCGAGGTGTCCATTCTCATCATTAAAATGATATCCAAAGTCGGTACCACTATATCCAATAAAACAAGACCACTTAGATTTTGGGTCAAGTTATTATGAATTTAAGAAAGTAATCCTGAAACATTTAAATCAGGAAGGTTTCAACTTTACTGCTCAAAACATCCTCTAGTATTTTGTAATCTAAAGTTACTAAAGTCCTTTGTAGATCAAATAAGCGATGTTGTGTACTATTGAGGGTCCTTGTTCATCCGTTCATCAATATCAGTCTGTTGTGGTGTCCCTAGAATTATTTTCCTCATATTGTTCCATTTTCAACACAACATTTTTAAATCCTTAATCAATGTACTTTCCCCAATTATTAGACCACGAGAACATTACTTTCAAAATCTTCCCAATTTTAACAATGGTTCTCCACTTCTTTAATGTGTCAAATGCATTGGATTTATTTTTTAAATGCAAGAGACTCATAATTCTAGGAAGGAAAATTTGTCTTCCTAATCTTTGTCACAAGAAAAAAAAATTCCATAACTTTTTCTCATATTGAAATAATAATGATTCTTTTATTTTTTTTCAACAAAGATTCCATTCATTTGTGCTTCAATCATTAGTAAATCTTACATAGTAGATGTAGCTTTCGAGGGATATAATACGGGAGGTACCTCACACATCTATATGATCTGACTCTAATTTCTATATTTTTAATTGCCTCTAGACTTTAGAAAACTAACCATTTTCCATGTGACATAAATATATCTTTACCACAAAACATAATTAATATGTTTCGAATGAGGCAGCTAGAGAGACAAGGTCCCGCTTCTATCTAGTTGTCCCACTATGGATTCTTTGACTCCAAAAGATTCATATGAAAATGTCATTACTAATTGTGCACAAGTAAATTCATAGATCCAAACCAAAAAAGGGGTAAAGGTTTTCAAAACTTCTGCCATTTCTTTTTCAGATCTTCTGGAGCCTTATTATGAAAAAGATACTCCATATGTTAACATCTCTTCTGAAATTTACAAGAAGTCGTTAACGTCGTGAAAATCAATATTACTTGGTCGTGTAATATTGTTAAAGGTTCAAAAACCCATTTAATCAGATGAAGTGAATAATTTCCCGTCATCTTTAGGGTAGCAAAAAAAACATTAAAACTTACCCCTAAAGGTAAAGGATTTTATAGTTTATTCTTTGAATCATTTGAGGAAGCGTAAAAATCTTGTATGTTTAGACCTATTGGAAAAGAAGTTGGGTTGTTCAAACTAATTATTGGTGCCCAAATTTCACTCCATCAAAATTTACTCCATCCAATCCTCGGGTATGGGTTCGTTTCTTAGACTTACCAGATGAATTTTGGCACCCTCGGTTGTTGTTGAAATTTTTTAGAGGAGTTGGTAGCCCCATTAGAATTGATCAAACAATCCTAGAACAAAAATATGGCTTATTTCCTAAAGTTCTTATTGACATCGATTTTTCATATGATTTTCCAAGTACTGTACTTATTGAGCATGATGATATGAAAATCCCTATTAAGATTATCATGGAATATCCTCCATCCTTTTGTGAAGTTTGAAATGTT
Source organism: Sambucus nigra (assembly GCA_949130495.1). Classification (NCBI taxonomy): domain Eukaryota; kingdom Viridiplantae; phylum Streptophyta; class Magnoliopsida; order Dipsacales; family Adoxaceae; genus Sambucus; species Sambucus nigra. The sequence goes on along the minus strand of OX422207.1, from coordinate 340,078,491 downwards.
GTGGGCCATTCTATATCTAATTACATAATTATCTGAAACACATTTGATGGGCCAAAGAAGAAACATAGGAGAAAACATGAAGGAAAACCGATAAACGGGCTTATAGATCCAAAGTTATGATTTTTGAAAAAAGGGGGATAAACCCCATCCATTTCAGAATCTTACAAATAAGGAAGAGAAATAGTCGAATAATCTAGGTCTGAGATCCTTTACGTAAAGGGAGCTGATGAGAAAGATTTGGAGAAAGTTGACGAGTCCATCTCTCCTTTATTTTTGCAAGAAGTACATGTTGTCCAACAACTTGAAATAGAAAAAACAAATAGGCACAAGGAAACCGGGCTCTGTGGAATAGAATGTCCTAATAATCCCATAATAGCGAAAGCATTTGATAATTCCTCTTGTTCGGGGCAGATTTCCCATCTGGAGCAACGAATAGTGAAAATTTCTAAGATGGGTACCGTCGTTTTTAATGGAAATGAAGTTGATGAGCTCAATGTGGAAATAAAAATATCACAAGCTCAAATAATTTAGGAACAAAATAAAGACCAAATTTTAAATTTGGTTAATTTCCCTAAAAATTTGGATGATAATAAAAATGATTCTACGACAAAAAAATATCAAAAATCAGGGGACATATTGGTATCTCATAATGATGACTCACACTCGTATGGTGAAATTACCACTACAATATATTCTAAATTTTAATGATAATCTATTTGGGGATTCCTTGAGGGAAGAAGAGAATTATTCTTGTCCTGGAGTAAATTTTTATGTTGAGGTCCAAATATTTAATATAATTGCTGATTATTGAAGATTCGGGTGGTAAAAAGGTGAAAACATTCAATATCAAATGTTCAATTCTTAAGTCAGTAATTCCTTCAATAATTTAAGCAATAATGAACATTCGAAATTTTTCGTCAAGATGCAGTGGTTGGATTAAAAAAGGAAACACAAAAAAATATAAAGTGGTCCTGTTCCCATCCCTAACTGATGAGTAGAAATCGACTCTTACATATAATTTAAGGCCTTCTGTTTAGAGTTTAAGACTTCATAAATTTTCATAATTATTTTAAAAGTTTCTTTTTCTTCATATCTTGTAAAAGCCACTAGGAGAGGCTTTCTCCCCTATCTGTTTGTAAATAAATTTCTTTTTTTGAATATATATGTATATATATATATATATATATATATATATATATATATATATATATACAATTTTCTAGGCCCATCCCCGATTCCAGCCGACGAGCCTAGAAAGAGTTAAGTATGCATTCGGCCCAAGGTTTGGTCTCAGATTTATTAGGAGTTAAATCCAAGGTTTCTCCAAGAGATACTAACATTTGAAGAGAGACATGACCCGTCTAGGTCTACACAGATCTTCAGGTAAATTTATGCCTATGAATCTAGGTTTTAAGAGAAAAAGGAGGCAACACGGCTCCAAATGGAAGAAAATGTTCACCTTCTAAGGAGACTAGAAAGAATGGAAAGACCTCCACAATGATAACCAAAAACTTCCTGCGCTCTTAGCCCTTAGGCGAGGGAGGATCTTTAGGAACAACTTGAATAGATATAAATACGAACGACCAGAGAGACTTTACAGAAATAATAAACATTAAGATATAAGATGTTTGATATAAAGAAAGATGGACCAACACCTAGCCCGATGAGGATCTAGGTCCACTAAAGCGCTGGCTAGAAGAGCTCTTAATACACAGATAAGGTCCCCTTTCAATGGCTATTAAGGATGGGGATCCCCCAAAGCAGTTCACAGTTCCCAAGTATAAAATCCATGACTGTAAGACTGACCCTATAGACAACGTAAGACAGTACAAGCATTCCATGACCTTGTGGACACACAACCGCTCTCTTATGTGTCGCATCTTCCCTTATAGCCTAAATGACTAGCCCAGAAGTGGTTTGAGAGTATTCCCCATAGTTCTATCACGATATTTAACGTTCTCATTGAGTTTTTCACCTCTCACCTCATAACCAGTAGCTCCCACCCAAATAGGATGAATTCATTGCTCACGATGAAGAAGACACCACAAGAAACCCTTCGCGAGTAAGCCAAAATATACTTGGAAGTGTTCAATGAAATAAAGGACTACTCAAAGCAAGTTGTTGTAGTATCCTTTAAGACCGTTTCGCCAACCGCCTCCATACTGAACCAATCCGTTATAAAGAAGGAGCCTAACACCATTGAAGACCTCATGATGTTCATTGAGAAATACAACAAGGTTAAGAATGTGGTTCACTCTAGACATGCTAAAACTACCCATGTCAAGGCCAATAAGGGAGGTGATAAGGACAATAGTCTCAGTAAGGGGAACAAGAGTGGGAGAAAGAATGGGGGCAAGGTTGATCCTTAGAAATCCTTCCAAGCTATCAACACAGTTTTCAAGGAACCAATCTATAAGATACTAGGAAAGAGAAAGGATCAGTAGTTTGTGAAGTGTACCAAGAAGATGGATGGTGACCCAAAAAAAAGGAATAACTCATCGCGATACACTATCCGTAAAAAGGCGATCACCGAATAGAAAAATGCAAAGCATGGAAATCTCTCTTGGAGGAGCTGGCCCAAGATGGGCATCTACACGAGTATATAGATAAGGAAGTTGATAAGGTCATAGCCAACAATGACCAAAATCTAGATAATGTCTTAAATGTTAATCTAGTATAGTAATTCACAACAATACATGAAGCATCTGACATGAAGTAGATGCAAGGGAATGATGTTCATTTTATGGAAGCATTCCAGATTGACCTTGCTAAAAGATAGGATCGTAAGCACCGGTGAGCGAAAGATGTCAACTATAATCAACACATTGTCTTCACGGAAGAACATTTAGTTGAGGTAATGACCCCACACCAAGATGCACTCATAATCACTCTTAGGATTATGAACTAGGACATTGATAGACTGCTGGTTGATCAAAGGATCTCATCTAAGGTAATGTACATAGAGGTCTTCCATAAATTAAAGATTAACTTAGTCAATGTCAAAGAGGCAATGATTCCACTGATCAGCTTCACAGGGAAGATCATAATGTCATTCGGTAAGATAGTCCGATCATTAAGGTCAAGGAATATTTAATAATTGATTTAATTCGTGATGGTAGACATAGACTCTCCCTACCCCACCATTCTAGGCAAAGGGTTGATTCATACGATGAGATTCACACAACCAACCTACCACAAGAATCTCAAGTGTGTCACCAACTGGGGAGTAGTGGAAATTTTAAGTGATTAGACCACTTATAGGAAATACTTGATCGCCACCATCTAACCCTGGAAAGAAAAGAATAATAGAATGAAATCCCATCATGAGGAAGCCCAGGATGGGGCTACTCCTTCAATATAGCAACAGCAGTACAATCGACCAGCGGTGGAGGAGATCAGGTCCCACCCCGCTAACAGGATTATTAAAAACCTGGAGGAGGTTACCTTTTATTCCAACCTGCTATAGAGAAACTTTCTGACCGGAATAACACTCATCGATCATGAAAAGAAGGAGTTCATTGTCTTCTTAAAGAGTAACTAGGATGTGTTTTCATGGCGACTGCATGACCATCTGGGGATTAATCCTCAGGTAACTTGCCACCATCTTCACATGGACCCAACTTTCAGAACAATCACTCAAATGGTGTGTTGAGTAGCCCCGAAGCAGGCTAAAGTAGTAAAAATGAAGTAGAAATACTTCTAAAGTCAAGGTCCATTAGAGAAGTTCAATTCATGCGCAACAGTAATGGAAGATGAAGAGATCGCATTGACTTTATTTAACTCAATAAGGCGTGCCCCAAGGAAATATTCCTTCTACCCAAGATAGGCCAACTGGTCTATACTATGACAATACATGAATAGATGAGCTTCTTAGATGCCTATTCAGGGTACCACTAGATCCCATTATTCAGCCCCAACAAGGACAACCATCATTCATCACTATGTAGGTTGGTCACTAAAATGTTCAAGCGACAGATGGTTGAAACATGTAGATTTACATCGATGACATGTTAGTTAAGAGTAATAGTTAAGTAGAGGCTTCTCACAAAATAATGCTCGATGACCTTAAGAAGAGGCTAGAGAGAGCCAAAAGTGCTTGGTTGGACTATCTTTCACATATTTTTTGGGCTTATCATACCACACCCAAAAGACAAATGGGGAAAATTCCCTTCTCATGCACTTATGGAATGGAAACTAGCATACCATGTGAAGTTGGTCTCCCGACCATGAGAACTAGAGTGGACAACCAAAGACTAAATGAAGTAGCCCTTTGTGTTGAACTTGACCTAGCAGATGAACAAAAAGATAAAGCCATGATTAATATTAACTTATACCAACAATAATTGGAAAAGGAGTACAATAGAAAGGTTAATCCGGGGAATTTTTTAGGTAGGAGATTATGCCCTAAGTAAAGTTATCGGTAGCATCGTAAGGCCGTCGAACGACAAACTGGGGTCCAACTGGGAAAGACCTTTCAAGGTGGTCAGAGATGATCTTCAATGATCTTATCTCTTGGAAACAATGTAGGGAAGAGAGATACCAAGGGCATGGGATGTGTCCAACCTCAAGAAATTCTACTTTTAGTCCTTTTTTTATCTTAGCGCATTTTGTTTATGCAAATTTTTGTTTTAAAATTATGTTCCTCGCAATTTCTATTTTACGTTATGAATAAAGGAAGGCCATTTCTTCTATATTATGATCAAATCTCTAAATATGATTCAGTTAAGTAACATTATTTCCTAAGTAACTAGATCATAATTCATTTTTAATTATAGAAATCCATCGACTGTACGGTCATATGGTCCGACTTTAATTTAATAACAATGGTAGTATTGCTTATTACAATTAAAACTCAAGTTCACAAGTATTCATCATAACCAACACGAACAACCTCACGACTTGCTTAGGAAAGAAAGTAGCCCTACGAGGGATCCCTTGGCAATCAACCAACTTTGCTTGGTAGACTAAAATCTGAACAGTTGGATTGGCCATAAACTAGGCATTTTTTTACCATCGTCTTTCCTAGGCCTAAGGGAGTGTGATGACACAACCTAAAAGGTAAAGAGGATTGAATAACACATGCAAAGGAATATTGGATTGGAAAAATGCAACAACAATTCATATAAACATTATTTACTTGTCAAAAGCCCAAAACACAAAAAAGTATCAATTGTATAGAAAAATTACAAAAATTACAGGAAATACACCACAGTTTACGATCGATGAAACATAAATTATATTAGGGGCATATTCTTCATCACTATTTTGATCCTCTAGGTGGTCATTCAGCAATTTATAGGGGATGTCATTCAAGGGAACCCACTCCTTGTCTTTTTCGAACAAAGGTCCACGGCATGCTGGACAATCCACTTGGTACATGTACCACAACTAGGAGTCCTTAAGCTTTTTGAGAATCTTAAGGGAATTCAATCACCCATGCTTATATGCTATACCCTAGGTTTCTAAAAACTAGATAAGGGAATCTTGCAAGCCTTCATCATTGCCTACCAACCTGGCATCTCTAGCTATCATTCTGAATAGGTATCGGAGCTTGTTCACATCGTGCTTTAGCCCAACAACAATGACGTTACTACTTTGGAAATTTCCCTCTAAATTGAAGAGTTTCTTATTCAAAGAGTCGTTCTTAAACGGAATTAGGCACCGACTACACCTACATCCTTGCTCTCCATAAGTTGGGCTTTCGGGTAGGCTATGTCCTTGTGCATCAATGAGATCACATATTCCAAGTCGTGAACATCATCCTTCAACTTCGCAATTAAAGTAGACTCGTCCTTGTATACCTCGATTCTCACCTTCAGCGCTCGATCGAACTTCAAGAATACTTGGAGAGATTGATCCCTCGCATCTCATTCAAGCAAATTATCAAGATTTTTATAAGAGAAATTTTCCTCGACAACGAACTATAAATAAGAGAGAAACTAAATAATGGAAGATAATTCATTAAAGGAGAACACTATTTTTCATTGACAAAATATAAGGTTCGACAGAGCCATTACAATCAAAGGAAAAAGAAATTAAAATGTGGAATGCATGAGAAAATAAGATATTGGAGCCCTAACAGCTAAAGAATTCACTTCTTCACCTTCTCTTCTACATCAGATTCTTTCCCCTTAGACGCCAGTTTATTCTCCTCAATCACCCCTCCATCTTCTTGGCGGGCTGGCTGGCAGAAGGCTCTTCATTAATGATAAGAGGAGAACCTGACTGGTGCCTCCCAGATAACTCAGACTTAGAGGGGACTCCAATTTCCATCAAGGCTCTGTCCCACTCTTTTTTGAACTTGACTTTTGAGCATAGGCGATCGGGATTCTTGCATCATCATGCATCCCATTCCATCCTCATGTAAAGTTGGCATATTTAAGGTTTTCTTGGTCAACATAGAGTTCTCAACCTGCAGAAGTCTGCTCTCAGATTTCAAAAAGGCCATGGCTAAGGCAATGGTATATTTCTCCTTCTCATAGGGGACTTAACTAGTTCCTCCTCTGATTTGTTCTGAGCCTTAGATAGCTATTCATTCTTCCTGGACTGGTCAGCATGAGCATCTATAATAGTGATAAACTTTTCCATAAATTTCATAATAGACAAAATGTACGTATTGGGGTAAACCTCATCTTCAAATAATGAGGAGAGAAGAGAAAATTTATGTAATAACCCGCGTAATTTTGGGCTATTTTAATTAATTTCTGGAAAATGGAGGAAAATAAAGTTTTTGATAAAATTATTTTTATTGCTCAAATATGTTGGTTATTATTTTTAAAGGCAAGAATTTCAAACGGTTTCGAAATCGGAGTAAAATCGTATTTTAAAATGATTTTTAGTAATTTTAACTCTTGGAATTCTAAGTCGGCGAACTGTCAATTTTCGGGCACGATCGATCGATCGAAGCTTGGGAGTAGATCGATCGACCTCCCCTAATTTTGTGAACAACAAGTATTTTTAAAGAGTTGTTTTGACTTCCAACTCTTCATTTCTTTGCCTTATTTAAAGGAGCCTTTTGGATTCCAACTCTTCATTTCTTTGGATTATAAAAGGAAGTCATGGGGAACCCTTTTAACCTACCTTTAGCACAAATTTTGGCAGAAAATATATTTTATATTCGTCTTCTTTTTATATACACATTGTCCCTTGAGATTTGTGAGTTCCAACCTTATATTAGAGGTGTTCTTGGGGCTATTTTGTTGGAGGTACTTGGAGGAGCTTTTGTAGATCCTTTGAGTTGATCTTGAGGATGTCATCGTTGGTTTCTCATCATGGTTTGAGGTATGGGGTTTTACACAATATGCTCCTTAAATCTCGCGAGTGTCATTCTCTTTGAATTCTTGTTAACTGAACTCATATTTGAATTGATAAATTCATTGAAACGTCGAAAATAATTGTTGAAATTATTTTGATTCATGTGGTATCATTATATTGTTATTGAGCACATTGTCATGAGATTTTAATATGGAACGGATATTGTGAAACCGCCAAAATACCTATTCTCGGGCTATGACTTGATAAAGCATATGCGAATGGGGTGAGGCCTGCTGACCCATTGATGTGTTGTTGAAAAATTTATTTATAAATGCTTATGAGATTTAAATTTGATTTGAATATTCGTACTCGTGTTGTTACGTTTTAATCATCGCTAATATATATTTGTTGAGCATCTTTCCTGTCATATTGTGTACTTCCCCATATTTTCTTTAATTGGCAGGTTAGCATGGATTTGAGCGCTATGGACCAATTGGGATTATTTTAGCGAGGATTATTTAGGAAGAATTTTTAATAGATTTTGGAAGATTTGTATTAATTATTACATTGATGTATAGATCATTTTTATTCGAGTTAGATAGATGTAATTTTAATTCGAGAGACTTGTTGTAATGGAAGAGATTGAGATTAGTGGAATTATATTATTGTGGGTTTATTTAGATGCTCTATACCTTGTTATATTGTGGATTTTGTTTAGTTTTATCGCATTAGCGCTCCGTTCGCTCTCCCCGGGCGGGCGGGGTGTTACAATTTACCAAGCCAGGAATTTGGGAACCTGCAGAGATAGCTGGTAGAGGCCCAACATCATCAAATTCTCTCGGTATCTATCAAGCACTGAACCCCTCAATAGGCTGCAGGTAAGGGATGGGTTGACGACTCCGTTATTGTCCTATAGAGTATCAAATAGGGTATAAGGAATGGTATGCTTCATCGGGGCCTCAATGGTCTTCTTCTCTTCTCTTACTCTCTCTTTTCCCATCTTGTCTCCTACTCTTTTCTTCTTATTTCTTCTCCTTAGTTGTCAAACCAGGTCCACCAATGTTGGGAGAATCCCCCTCCACCTTTTTCAGGTCCTTGACCCAGATAGAAAGGAGAACTTTATCATCATCCCCATCATCCTTAACCGATAAAAGACTCTTCTTGTGGGGAGTTACCTGTTCTTCTTCCTCTTAGGTATTTGACTCACCATCCACTTTCTTAAAGAAGGTGAATGTTTCCACATCATGGAGAGGAAGGTATGGTATATCCTCCACCAGATAAGCAGTGAAGCTAGTGCTGGTATTGGTGTACTCAAGAAGATAAGATACTGTGGGAGACCATTTTTTATTGTCCATGAGAGTGGTCGACCAAGTCCTGATAGATTAACACTTGGCCCAACCCAAATCATGACTTAATTTCCACACAAGTATTTTTAAGTGGTATAAAAACACCTACGGATATTGTCAAATTAGGTACCCAAAATATCGGTTGAAGATATTCAAGTACCTTATAACTAATCCACACAATAGTTAGAGTTCCTTGAACAACTTAAATTCTGTAACAACATACCTATAAATTGTACACCCCAACCCGATGCAAATGGATTGAAATTGGAGATTTTTAGATGCACTTAATAAGAACAACTAACCTCTTTGTGGACATATCCAAGTTTCCAAACTATATAAATTGTTGTCGTTCATGTGGTTTCATTTACTTTTTGCCATTTGTGATTATTTTCATATAATCTTTTATTATGATATTTTCTGCACTCATAATTGGCTTTGTCTGTGGGAAATGACTTGTATTCCTAAGAAAACATTCATTACTAGAAAGACTGTAATGTCTCACCACGATAGAAAATTTCCCCAAGCCAGTGATGTCCAAAAATACCTAATTCCTCCTAGGGCCAGGTCTGAGATTCACTAGTATACAAACCCCAGGTTTCTCCAGGATAAGCAACCCTCTTAATAAATCCATGGGTCAACTACATCTACTCATATTTCTAAGTTGGTGGATGCCTATGAATCCAATCTTCACGAACAAGAGGAGGCTACGTGCCTCCAAGTGGAATAAAATGATCGCATGCAAAGGAGACTCGAAAGAATGGAGAGAGACCTCCAAATAGCTATTGGAAAATATTGTGTGGGGAATCCTATCCCTCAAGAGAGTAACACTCTAAGCCGAGGAAGGATCTCCCAGCATGACCAGGAAAGAACTAAACCTGATAAGTCAGAATGAGCGCGATCAAAGCATATCCAGCAGGAGAGGCGCCACAGATGCAATAATCGATAGAATGAAGATTTAAAGATTCTTGTCTGCAAGGATATGGATCAACATCGATCTCACCAAGGAGATAAATCCAAAATAGAACTACCTAGAAAATCTCCCAACACTCAGATTAAGTTCCCTCTTTCAAAGGCAATCAAGCAGGACGAGCCCCTAAAAAATCATCCCTAAGTTTAATGTCTATGATGGGAAAACAGACCCTATAGACTATGTCAAGCAATGACCTTATGGAGCCACCTCTTCCCTTCTAGTGTACATGATGTAGCACATAAGTGGTTTGAAAGGCTTCCTCAAAAGTTGATTAGGAATTTTATAGCACTGGTGGAGGCTTTCACGACGCGATTCAAAACTAGCAACTCCCATCCTAAGCGGATGGATGCACTTCTCATAATGAAGAAAAAGCCACAGGAGAACCTCCGAGACTATGCCAAAGATATTGGGAAGCTTTTATCGAGGATTACTTGGAGTAGGTTCCCATAGCATCCTTAAAAATTGTCTTGCCGACAACCTCTTTGTTGCACTAATCCCTCACTAAGAAAGAGGGCATCACCATTGATGATATTATGGCTTATATTAACAAGTACGCCAAAGTGGAGGATACGGTTCATCCTAGTGGAGGGGAAAAGAGTCGAGAAAAAGAAACTAATGGGACAAGAGAGTAATGATACCCAAAAAAGGAAAATAAGAATGGGGGAAAGAATAGCTACAAGAATGGAAACAAGGTTGACCCATCCAAAGCATTCTAGACTGTTAACACGGTCTTCAAAGAACCTATTTATAAGATTCTTAACAATATCAAGGATAAGCCTTTCATAAAATGGCCCAAGAAGATGGGTGACGATCCAATTAAAAGGAACAACACATTGAGATGCGCGTTCCATAAGGAGGTTGGTCACCGAACTGAGAATTACAAATCTCTGAAATCACACTTGGAAGAGCTAGTTCAGGATGGACACCTTAGCAATTATATCGAGAAGAAAATAAATAAGGTCTCATCCAATGATGACCAAAATCTAGATAACATCCTCGACGATGATACAAGACATGAGTTTTACAGTATCTATGGGGCATCAGACCTTAAAAAGATCTAGGGCAACGCTATTCGAATGGATCTCAAGAAGGTAACTTCCATGATGGAAGATTTTCAAATTGACCATGCTAAATCCCAGGAAGGAAAGCGTCAGCCACCAGAAGACGTTGACTACACCAATAACATATTATTCATCGAAGAAGACTTGGTCAGGTTAAGGACCCCACATCATGACACATTGGTAATCACACTTAGAATTTTTAATTGGGATATTGACAAGATACTTGTGGACCAGGGGATTTTGTCTGAAGTGATGCACCTATAACTGTTCCATAAACTAAAGATGAGTATCCCCGGCCACAAAGAAGCTACTATTCTAGTGGTCGACTTTGCAAGAAGGATCATGATTCCATAAGAAAAGATATTTTTATCGATCGGGCAGGAAACATCTCAACATACCATGATATTTTGGGCAAAGGATGGCTCCACGCCATAAAGGTCGTGCCATCCACCTATCATCAAAAGTTGAAGTGCATTATAGATCGAGGAGTGGTTGAGATCCATGGCAACTAGGCTACGACTAAAAAGTGTTTATTGCATCTATCCGCCTAAAGAAAGAAAAGGAAAAATGAATTCAAGAATTCTTGGGAGAAATCCCATAAGTGGGATATTCTCTCTAAATAGGAACTACAATATGGTTGACTAGGGGTGGAAGAGACCAGGGTTCACCCCGTCGATAGGGTAATAGAAATCCTTGAAGAAGTTATAGCCGATGACAACTTGATTGAGAGGAAATTTCTGATCGAAGCTGATCTCGCCAATCAAGAGAAAAGAGAGTTAGTTGCACTTATCAAAATTAACATATATGTTTTTGCTTGGAAGCCTTACGAGTTACCAGGGATCGACCCTGGCGTGGCCATCCATCACCTTCATGTCGATCCAACCTTCAAGCCTATCACTCAAATAACTCTCCGAACATCCCTTGAAAAGGCTAAGGCAGTGGAGAAAGAAATAGGGAAGCTACTACATACAAGATCCATTAGGGAGGTGCAGTTCCCTTCGTGGTTATCCAACCCAGTGGTGGGACCCAAAAGAAATGGAAGATGGAGGGTTTATATCGATTTAACCAAACTCAACAAGGCATGCCCCAAGGATAAATTACCTCTTCCAAATATAGATTAGATGGTTGATGCCACAACATCATATGGGAGAATGAGATTCATGTACGCTTACTTAGGCAGATCCCCTTATACGGACCCGACCAGGATAAAACCTACTTTATAACCTCAATTGGGTTATACTGTTACAAGGTCATCCATTTTGGCCTCAAGAATGCAAGATCAGCTTACCAAAGATTGGTCACCGGGTTATTTATCAAACAAATGAGAGAAACACTGGAAGTAAACATCGACGATATGCTTGTTAAAAGAAAGAACAAGGCCTATCACCTCTCAGATTTAGCAAAAACCTTTGAGATCCTTAGGAATTATTGAATGAATATTAATTCAATTAAGTGTTCATTTAGTGTCCACTTAGGAAAATTCCTAGGTTATCTAATAAGTAAGAGGGGAATTGAGGCCAACCCAGACCAAATCGATGCTATCACTAGAGTCTAGACTCCTCAAATGTTGAGAGATGTTTAGAATCTTATTGGAATGCTCGTGGTGCTTAATCACTTCATCCCTAAGTCTTTAGAACACTTCCCACCATTCTTATAGATTCTAAAAAATGCCAAAGGCCTCATATGGGACGATGATTGTTCGCGAGCTCTGGAAGAAATGAAGTACTACCTTAGGAAGCCGCCATTATGGTAATTCAAAAAGATGGAGACCAACTATATCTTTACCTTGCAGTCTTAGATAATGTTATGGGCTTAGCCTTAATATGTGAAAAGGAGGGGGTACATCACCAGATTTACCATGCTAGTAAGACACTCCTAGATGCTGAACAACGATACTTGCCTCTGGAAAAGATCGCTTATGCATTGGTTCTCACTTCAAGGAAATTGAGGAGTTACTTTGAAGCCCACTCCATAACTGTAATCACCTATTACCCGCTCAATGCCGTTCTACGAAAGGCCGACCTCTTTGGATGACTTTCAAAGTGGTCAGTAAAACTCGGTAGATTTAATATCCACTTCAATTACATAATGAAAATTAAGGGGAAAATCCTGAAAGAATTCATTATAGAGTTCACAAGAGATCAATCGGTAAAGAAACTGAACAATGCATAGTCGACGACTCGTTAAGCTTAGTGCAAAGATTGGACGCCTTTAATTCTAAGGGGAGAGAGTAGGGATTTTCCTCATCACCCCGAAGACATTGTAATTGATCAAGGAATGAGATTAGGATTTGGGGGCTCCAATAACGAAGCTGAGTATGAAGCACTGATCGTCACTTTGTGAAAAGCCAAACTACTGGGCCAAAGCACCTCCATGTATTCAGTGATTACAAACTGGTATCTAAACAAGTAAGTGGGGACTTAATTGTTAAAGATTATCGAATGGAATAATACCTGGACGTAGTAAGAGGACTCATGGCAGACTTTAAAAAGGTGGAAATTCAGCAGTTCCCATGAGGCAGAACAACCAAGCTGACACTTTAGCGGCACTAAGCTCCGTAATTGACTCTGACCCGAGGAGAAGAATTTAGATAGAGTTCCTCACACAGCCTAACATCGACCAGGTAGTCGTATCCGAGCAAGTTCTCCTCATAGATAAGGCCCTAAGTTAGATGGATCCCAGCATCAATTATCTACAAAGAGACATACTGCTAGATGAAAGGTGGATGACCCATCAAGTGGGGGTCAAGGCTTCTCATTTCTATCTCAACCCTGATTGGAAGTTTTACAAGAAATCATTTACATGACCTTAACTCTAGTGTGTTCACCCATAAGATGTCCAACAAGTACTTATTGATATCCACAAGGGCATCTGCAAGAGTCATGCATCTGGAAGATCATTAGTTTTTTGTGCAATCAAAGAAGGATATTAATGTCCCTCCATGCAAAAGGTTGATGGAGCCTATGTTTTCAATTTCGAAAAGTGTCAGAATCACTCACCTAAGGTTCACCAGCCTACCAACGACCTAAAATCACTCACTATCCCATGGCCTTTCACTCAATAGGGATTAGACGTCGTGGGACCACTACCTATTGCACCACAAAATTGTAAGTATCTACTAGTCTCCATATATTAAATTACCAAATGGGTAGAGGCAGAACCATTGGCACACATTCGAGACTCTGACATGACAAGGTTCATATAGAGGAACATTATAACTTGCTTTGGGGTACAATGGGAGATCATCACGAATAAAAGTGCGTAATTTGAAAGTGATTTTTTCAAGCTTTCTTTGATGAGAATGGCATCAAGCACCACTTCAACTCTGTGGCGTATCCCTAAAGAAATGGGCAAGTAGAGGCTTCCAACAAAACCATTATTGATAGACTAAAAATGGTAGGAAAGATCCAAAGGTGCTTAGGTGGATGAACTTCCTCATGTTCTATGAGGTTATCGTACCACGGTCTGAAAACCAATTGTGGAAACACCCTATGCACTCACTTACGGAATGGAGGTGATAATCCCTTTGGAAGAAGATCTTCATACTATGAGAATCACTCTGGTTGTCCAAGGCCTCAATAATGGAGCACTACGCTTTGAGCTTGACCTGGAAGATGAGCAACGAGAGATGGCTTTTATTAAGTTGGCTTCTTACCAACAAAAACTAGCCAAACAATACAATAAGAGGGTCAACCTGAGGAAATTTCTAATAGGGGACTATAAACTGAGGAAAGTCCTCAATAGTGCCGTAAAAGCATCAGATATAAAATGGTGATAAAATTAGGAAGGACCCTTTAGGGTAATCAGAGATTATCTTCAAGGAGAATATCACTTAGAAACGCTGGAGGCCAGGGAGATATCAAGAGTATGGAACGCATACAATCTCAAGAAGTTTTACTTTTAAATCTTCTTTATTTTTACTACCACATTTAGTTTATCCAAATTTTTATTTTTAAACATTATGTTGCTAAAATAATATTCAATGAATAAAGACCGAATCGGCCCCTTTCCTTTCATATCTCTACATTGGATGCTTAACTCTTATCAGTAACATCTCATTAATATGAACCCTCTTCAAGTGATATATCCATCATGCATGTCTAAACATCTGAGATTATAGAAATTTGTTCAACTTGTTTTTAAATAAGAAAACTTAATAGGTCGAGTAGGGTTTGTAGAAATTATAGAGAGTCAGTAGATTCGTTTCAATTATTACATCCCTTAGGTTCTTGTTGTAAGCACAAGAGACCTCATGGATTGCTCCGGTAACCACAAAAGCCCTACAAGGGATCCTTACACAATAAAAGCCAAATTATGTTGGTCACCAACATTAGTCACAAAAAACCTGCTTGGGTGGATGGCCAATTAACCATGTGCATTCTCATCATCATTTTGCTTAGGCCTAAGTGAGTGTGACGACATGACCTAAACGGTAAAGCAGATGGAACGACATAGCTAAGGAATGTTAGACTGAGGGAATGGATAAACCGAAATAACATATAACCATCATTATCTCTCAATAT
The DNA here is from genome assembly GCA_949130495.1 of Sambucus nigra. Lineage (NCBI taxonomy): Eukaryota > Viridiplantae > Streptophyta > Magnoliopsida > Dipsacales > Adoxaceae > Sambucus > Sambucus nigra. The sequence goes on along the minus strand of OX422207.1, from coordinate 340,063,337 downwards.
CGTTTAGTCCGTTGCAAGGCTCAAAATGATAAAATTAGTAATAAAGAGATGCTTGGTTGAGTGATTACGTAGTAAATCAAATATTTAGTCAACATGAGCTCAAAACATTGAGAAACAGTAAACAACATTTTTTTCATTTAGCTCAAATGGAAAGTTACATTTAAACTGCAATATGCAAATAGTTTACAATAGCCCGGGATGGTGAGCAAGGTAATCTGCTACACGCGCTTTTCTACTATGATCTTTGTGAGGAACAGTCTCTTCTCCTGCATCTTCTAAGTAATGTTCCCGAAGTCGAGAAGGAATAGCATCTATTGGGATCCACCAATTATCTTTAGAAAATGGATAATGGCGATAGGTCGGGCAATCGATATGATACTTATACCACACGGGAGACTCCTTAGGCATTTTTAGCTCTTTAAGGGCGTTAAGCCAAGCCCGGGCAAGGGCAAGGTCCTCTACCTACTTCATCCTCAATGGGACGTCAGTCCATTCCTGGTTATAACTATCTTACCAGAACTATCTAGGACCCCTTTATAACAAGTTCCTTAACCTCTTGACTTCCATCTAAAGCCCAACAATAATTACATATGCCCGTCGAACATCCACTTTCAATTTTGTGACCACCCTTTGCAAACCTTGGGTCTCAGCTTGAGTGACTCCCTGAATGATGATGAAGATCCTTGCAGAACTAAAGATGACCCTTATGGGGTGTTCTCCTTCATACGATTAATCTCCCTCTTTAAATCGTCCTTCTTCCTCTAGATCAGCTTGCTCAATTAATCTACTTCACTGGCATCCAGAAGTATGGCCTTCAGATCATTTACCTCCTCTTGGACTGAAGCCCCAAACTCTTCTATCTCTTGGATATTACATTTAAGCTTAGCGACCAACTCGAATTGGTCCTTGTACCTCTCATTTCTTTCTCTCAGATATTTATAGATATTTACAAAGGACTTGCAAACCTTCGGGTCAACATTTGGCCCAAGAATTTATCCCAATGGAAAGTTTAAAGATATAAACTCATCAATATCAATAGGCTATAAATAATACAAGCAATAGATTTAATGAACATCATTACCAACATAAGATTAACAACGAAAGGTTTCTTTTCATTCAAATATAAATAGGGGCATGCGCCAAGTACAAGCCTGAAAATTATAAAATACAATAATAAAGGATAAAAAAGTAAAAACTCTAGACCAGACAAAAGATGTTGTCCCCTTACCCTTATCAATAGTTGGGGTAGCTTGGTTGTTAACAACCACGATCGCGCTAACGATCTGGACAAAAGGAAGGTCTCTAGTAATAGGATCAACAGGCTCTATCCCATCTTGAACAGAAGACTAGTCGGTTAAAGTCTCATCAACATCCATTGGGTTTGGGACTAGGAAAATAAGGATGAGTTAGTAGAAACCTCATCTGTGACCAGAGTTTGGTCTCAACCCTCTTCGAATCCTAACTTTTGAACGTAGGCAATCTGGCGCTCAACATCATTGTGCACTGCCTCCAAATCTTTGTTATACGCATTATCGCGAGAAGACATAGCCTCTCCCTTCAACTTGTCCACCTCAACGGATAACTCCTTGTTGGCCTCTTCCACCTTCAATTTATTAGCAATTCCTTAGGCATAAGCCTCTTGAAGGTCATCGAGCTCTTTTACCGACTACTTATTAAGAGCATCTAAATCCCTCTTCTTCTCTTGGCCAAAAGTGACCTTAGAATTGGCTAGGGCCTCTTGGAAGATCCTCAGGGACTCTTCCAACTCAGAGTTCTTCATCGACTGGTTAGCTCAACCACAAAGAATCGTGGTGAAATCAGAAAAAAAAAATTACTGAAAGAAGAGAGACGTAAATTAGTGTTCTAAAAGGAAAGAATTAGAAAATTTTGGAAAAACGTGACATACCAAAGAAAGCCCTTGGGCCAATTTTAGGGCTAACTAGTCGCCACCCATCTTCATCGACCACTCATGATCGGTAGCAAGTACATATCCCTCCAATAGTGCAGGGGCAAGATGGGGGGACTCAGCCAGACTTTTCCCTCTTGTAACAAGACCAGGAGAAGTCACAATAGGGGACTTCAAGGTTTGTGCCCTCTTCTTTTCATCTTCTCTTTTTCTCTCATCCTCTATCTTCCTCTCTCTTTCCTTCTTTCTCTTTTTTCCCCACCTCGATCTCCATTGCTCTTGACATAGAGCCATCAGCCTTGGCAGAGTCCGCGTCTTTTCTTTTTAAAGACTTCATTCGATCAAATAGCAGATCGTCATCATCAACCGGGAGAATTAAACACCTTCTCTTCGGTGGCGTCATTTCTTCTTCTTCTTCTTCTTCACTAGATCCTTCCTCACTATCTTTTTCTGACCACTATCTTCACTTTCTTCCTCCCCTCTTTCCTTTTCCTCGCTTTCTTCTTAAAGCTGGATTTGCTCAGAAGGGCCACCAAGTTCTTCCTCTGGAACCTCTAAATCAGCGATGGTGTCAACTGACCTAGTAGTTAAACTAGAAGTAGTGTTCTCATACTCTAACAAATAAGCAATTGGTTGGTGATGCTGGCCGTTAGCAGGAGTATCCCAAACCCACCAAGATTTTGGAAGATCGGTGGTCCTAAGCTCACATGGATTAGGTTCTTGGTTCTTTGCCTTAGATGCAAAAATAACCAAAAAAGAAGAATATGACATATCAAAAAAAGAACTAAGAGGAACCAGTGAGCAAGGAACATAAAAGAAAAAAAGTGTTAGAAACATGTATACTCCTCCCCAAAGGTAAGGATTTGATGTCCCCTGTACCTTACGCCCTCTAGTTGGGGAGGATATTCGAATTCCTAGCAATAAATACTTCATTCTAGTAATCTTTATGAGAATCAGGTAAGTTTATAAATAGAACTCTGTCAGCACTCCTAGGCTTCACATACAAGAGCCCATATTTTGTACGAAAAAATACATAATAATAACAAATTTTTGCAAGACCTAAATTGGTCCAATACAACTCATTTATCCTATCTACTCCATTCAAAATTTTCTAAACATTTATAGTGCACTCGTCTGGAACAATGTCAAAATATTTTATGAATGCAAAAACATGGGATTTGGAGGAAAAGTCAAACCCCATTGAGAAACTAACAAGGTATGGATCCAATGATCGTCATCTATGGTTCGAACATTCTAAGGAATGGGGACACATTAAATATCAACCCATTTAGGGTTATTGTAACACTTTCTAAAATCGAAAAGGGCTTTATTATCAAGCATCTCCATTATCAAGAAAACCCTAGCTACAACTATGAGAAACTTTGCAGAAGAGAAGAACTACTGAAGAGTTAGAGTTAAAAATTACAAGGATTGACGGAGCATTGAAAAATCACTAAAGAAAGGAGTCTCTGATTTTGATGCAAAAGACAAAGAGAAGAATCTTAGAGACGAATTATGAGAAAAAAAATGACTGAAGTCACTAAACTGGCGGTTAAGTTACACACAAACGATGTTAAAAACATCTCAAATCATGAGTCCCGCTTCCCTAAGAAGATCCTAATGCTTCAAATTCCTCTTCAAAGACAAGAACACACTCACCAGCTCTCACAAATAACAAAAAATGCTACGACGATTTTTTGATGTTTCGCGTCTTGGACATTTAGCTCAATTAAAATATATTGGCCCAAAACAGTTAGCCCAGAGATTTTAAGGGAAATTGGGGGAGACCATTTTTTATAGTCCATGAAAGTAGCCGGCCAACTTCTGATAGATTAACACTTGTCCTAGACCAAATCATGACTCAATTTCCACATGAGTATTTTTAAATGATATAACAACACCTACAGATATGGTCAAATCAGGTACCAAAAATCTCGAATGAAGATATTCAAGTGCCTTATGACTAATCCACATAATAGTTAGAGTTCCTTCAATAACTCGAATTTTGTAACGACATACCTATAAATTATAAAACCCAACCCGAGGCAAGGGGATTGAAATTGGATATTTTGAGAGACACTTAATAAGAACAACGAACCTCTTTGTGGATGTAGGTAAGTTGACTAATCATGTAAATTTATTTCATGCGTGTGATTTCATTTACTTTCTACCATTTGTGATTGTTTTTTTTGAATCTTTTATTGTGATATTTTTGCACTCACGACTGTCTATAGAGGATGTTCACCATCAGGTAGCCTATCCTTAATTCATAAAACCTTTAAAAGGTCAGTAACCTTCATGTGAATGAAAGATGGATCCTTATTTTTATTACAAGATGCACAAAAATAAAGGAGGCACAAATTAACGAGCAAAGCAAGAAAATTACAAATTCAAAATATCAAATATTAACCTATATGGTCCTCCCCCTGGTGAGGGGATCGAGATCATATGTATTTCTTACCCTCATGTAGGGGTGGATGTTGTCAGTTTCTAGGAATTAAACTCTTATCCTAGTATCCCTTATTGGAATCAAGGAGGTTCATCGCTAAAATCCTATTGGCCTTCCTCGCCTTGAGATAGAAAAGACCATTAGAGGTGTGCGACCAAACGTAATAGTATTCAATTTTTGGGATCCCCGGGTTTGTCCTGTAAAGCTCATTGATCATGTACACCCCATTGACTATTGTCTAAGTAGTAGGGGCACACTAGGAAAGAACGACTTTGAAGTAGCCAAAAAAATTCTAAAAATAAGCAGTTTGGGGAAAATGTTAAACCCCCTTGAATTATAGCAAGGGTACGAATCTAGTGCCCCTCATCCATGTCCCTGACATCTTTGGGTATGGGGCACAATCGATCTTAACCCAAGCAAGAATGGAGTATATTTTCCTAAATTCCTTAACATTTTTATCGTGAATAGTAGCCATTGATGAAACAAATACAAACAACAAAGAGCGAAGAAGAAGAGTTGCACTTTATTATGCCAATATATAATTGTCTTCTTTCAATTTCGTCACACTTACTATCTAAAAAAAATATATTATTACATATATGATATTTTGAGTTCTTAATATGACAAAGCCCATTTTTAAATTGGAAGAATCAACGGTAAAATGGGTCAAATTGAGATTTTATGGCACATTCTAAGCTAAGTGATAAGTTTTGGGGTAGAAAATATAATTTTATGAAACTTTAGGGACTTGTTTTAATAAAGAAAGTTTCAGGGACAAAATGAAAAGTAAAATGGTCCTTTTCGTAAATAAAATATTTTTAGGGACCTATAAGAAATATTGAAAATATATGGTGTGAAATTACCAAAATGTCCTTCAGATGCAAAATAACCCTTAATAACTTTCCACCCCATGCTTGAGACCTCGTGCTTGGTTTTGACACCTCCAATGTACACGTGTCATCATTAGAGGAGAAGCTAAAACATGTGTCGTCGTTAGAGGAGAAGCTAAAACACGGGTCGCAGTTTGGTGAAATAAGACTGCAAGACCCCTCTGATACGTGGCACTTCTACGCTGACTCGCCGTTGTAAAGTCTTGGTCAGTTAGACACATGTCAATACCGTGATATCTTTGGAAAACTATAAATAGGGCCTTTGGGATCATTTGAAACTCACACCAATTCCTTGAGAATTATAGAAAGAAATAGTGAGAGAAAGGGTGAGAAAGTTTAAGAAGAAGTTCTTAGCGATATTCATTTTAAGGTAATCTTAATGTTATAATGCATCTTTATAATTTTAATTTACTGTTTTATAAGTTTACTTAGTAGTTATGCTAGTAAAATACAATAAAGAATTCACTATGCAAAACTTAAAATTTAGAAGAAATTCAAGTTGATTTTACTTTCAATATATGTACACTTGTTTGAAATTATACGCTTTTAAAATGATTCTTCTTAAAAAAATTGCTCGTTATAATGGAATTCCATTTAAGTAATTCCAAAGTAAGGCCTGGTGAAATTCTGTCTAGATGAGATGGTATTTAAGTGGTGCCCTTGTGACCCTCCATCTCTACTGGGAATGAATTCAAAAATGTTCTATTTAAATGAGATGGTATTTAAGTGGTGCCCTTGTGACCCTTCATCTCTACTGGGAACCGACTGATGAGGAAGGACTATGAATTGAATTCTTTAATTATGATCGATAAGTTTTAAAAGTTAACAAATAGGGATTCAGTAATACTTTAAAAGAAGAGGTTATTATAGTATAAACTGGACCTTAGAACGTGCACTTAAATCTTATCAGATTAACGTGTGATCTTAGACCAATACTTGTAAATTTGACCTACATTTTGGGGGAGTACTCTATGGCATTCCTTGTGTATTTTAATTATATGATAGTATGCAAACTGTATATATTTTTTGAACTGCTTTTATTCTCAAAATGCATTTGATATCAATGATTGATCCATTGCGATATGCTTATATTTGTCCATATAGACATATTTATTTAAATGAGTATTGAAAATGAGATTGAATATTGGAAATAAGATTTGGCCTAAAGCACCACTTTACTAACTGACCTTCCTAGTTGGGTTATCGCTGGTGTTCCCTAAATAAGGCGTTGTGACGAAGTAGTTCGATTGAACCTCAACTATCAGGGTATAATACGGTAGAAGAATACGGTATTATAGTGTACTTGGCCATCAAAATGATACGATTGAAAGAAAAATATATCTCATTTGATTTGTTGCATTCGTCTTATTTTGAGCTATCCAATTGTGATATATATAATTTCATTTCAAAATTATATCTATTTACTGCAAGTTCCTATCTATATATGAATTTTCCTTCTCTTTTGACTTGAATAGGTATCTATTTTAAGAAAACCCTGGAATGTCTAGAGATTGAACCTCATTCGGCTTTTAGCTGATGTTGTATAAATAACCATTTTTCAGGAAACTTTTAGTCTCACGGACGAAATGAAAATGGACTATATTGAAGATTTACCTTTTAGAGCTCTTTTTGTAAATGTTTATTTAGAGCATGTCTGGCTCTCTTGTAGTAAGGTTTAAATTTTCTCTTAAGTTGTAACTCGTTGTTACTTTTTAATATATATGAAGTTTCCTTTAGAAAGCTCTGATGACGTAATTACTTTACTTTCAGTATTTTATGATTCATAACCATGTGATAATATTTTCGTTGCATTTATTTAAGGAAACAATTAAATTGGAATATTTTTTGCCTTGGTGGCATGTCAAGACACTCGTTCCCTAATACTATTTTGGGTCTTGGTCGTGACAGAGGTGGTATCAGAGCATAGGTTATGAACCCGTAGACTACTGAACATAAGTTTTGAATGTTATAGATTTTAAGTTTCCATACATATGATACAGGATTAAATATCCGACTTATGTGATAACCCTCCACATGTATTATAATATATATAATTATTTATATTTCATTGTTCTTCTAAATTCCAATCTTGGTCTAGTATAATACATCTTACGTTTGGCCATGACTGTAGAAAATGACCAAGGCAAGATCAACTCCAGGAACTAGTGGTCGAGTATGGAAGGACTGGAAGGTGCATACAAGGCAATTGAAAGTCTAGCAAGAATTGTGGAGCATCAGGTAAATAATAGAGCACCAAGGAATCTTGAACTAAGTAAGTGTACTATTGAATAGTTCAAGAAGTTGAATCTGTCCTCTTTTAAAGGTACTCCTAACCCCACTGAATCAAAAAATTGGGTGATGCAAATGGAAAAGATGTTCGATTTTCTTAAGTGTACAGATGAACAAAGGGTTTTATTTGGAACATTCATGTTAGAAGGTGAAGTCGAACATTGGTGGACAATGACTAAGAGAATGCATGGGTAAAGGAATAATCCCATAGGTTGGAATGACTTCTTAGTGATCTTCTACAAGAAATACTTTCCCCAAATGGTGCAAGACCAAAAAGCAGCTGACTTCATGAGTTTGGTTCAAAGAAATATAATGGTTAGTCAATACGAGGCAAAGTTTACTGAGTTATCCCGTTTTGTACCTCATGTTGTGATAACTGATTTTTTAAGAGCCAAGATGTTTGAACGTGGGTTAAGTATGAATATTCGTAGTCGAATTTCCATTCTAAAGTTGACATCATATAATGACATGGTGGCTAGGGCACCAATAGCTGAGAAGGATAGTGAAGAATATAATCAAGTTAGAGAGGGGAAGAGGAAGTTTGGAGAACAAAGAGGAAGGAACCCCAATAAGAAACACTTTAGGACTATACCTAATATAGGAGAACCTTTAGTAAACACACCATTTAATGTTGATAAATGTCAACACTGTGGTAATATTCATAGAGGGCGACCATGTTACCTGGAGACGGGGAGTTGTTTTAGGTGTGGCCAAAAGGGACATAAAATGCGAGATTGTCCTAACAAACGGAAGGAGGCAACAACGACTTCTAATGACAATAAGGATCAGGGAAGACAAGGTAGAGTATTTAATCTTTCCGATGCAAAGGCTTCTAATGCAGTAGTGTCAGGTACACTTTCTATATGTGCACAACCTTTTCAAGTTTTAATAGATCCTGGTTCTACCCATTCATTTGTGTCTATGCATTTTGTTAATCTCTTTCCTAATATTCCAGAATCCTTGAATCATATCATAGACATTTCTACTCCTTCGAGTGAGTTATTGACGGGAACATTAGTATATAAGTCTTGCCCTATAAATGTCAGTAGTCATAAACTATTCACTGATTTGATAGTTCTAGACAAAAGAGATTTTGAAGTCATTTTGGGGATGGATTGGTTAGCATAATATCATGCTAGGGTGGATTGTTTTGAGAAGAGAGTTATTTTCCAAATTCCTAACCAACCAGAATTCAGTTTTGAAGGAACTAGCATCTTATCTCCCATGTGTATTATTTCTACAATGCAAGCTTGTAGTTTTCTTAAGAAGGGATATCAAGGATTCCTTGCCAGTGTTATTGATTTACAAACAAAAGAGCCTAGTTTAGAAGATATTCCTATAGCTAAGATTTTTCCAGATGTTTTTCCCGATGATTTGACAAGCCTACCTCCTAGTAGAGAAGTAGAATTTACCATTGACCTTATTCTTGTAACTACACGAATCTTAAAACCACCTTATCGCATGGCACCTTTAGAATTAAGGGAATTAAAAATTCAATTACACGATCTGTTAGGCAAGGGTTTTATTAGACCTAGTATATCCCCTTGGGGTGCTCCAGTGTTAATTGTTAAAAATAAATATGGGATGATGAGGTTATATATAGATTATCGTGGAGTAAATAAGGTGACCATTAAGAATAAATACCCCTTACCTCGTATAGATGATTGTTTGACCAACTGCAAGGTGCGCGAGTATTTTCAAAGATTGACCTTAGGTCAGGATATCACCAATTGAAGATTAAGGAAGAGGATATTTTGAAATCAACTTTTCGTACTAGATATGGTCACTATGAATTTCTTGTGATGCCATTTGGATTAACTAATGCAAGATCCACTTTTATGGATATGATGAATAGAGTGTTTAGGAAATATCTGGATCAGTGTGTGGTTGTTTTCATTGATGACTTCCTTATTTATTCCAAAGGTATTGAAGAACACGAGAAGCATTTGGAGATAGTATTACAAATCCTTAATAAAGAGAAATTATATGAGAAATTCAAGAAGTGTGAATTTTGTTTGACTAGTGTTTCTTTTCTAGGACATGTCATATCTAAGGAGTGAGTGTCGGTTGATCCTCAAAAGATCGAGGCTATACTAGATTGTCCAAGACCAACTAATGTGATGGAGATTCGTAGTTTCCTAGGATTAGCAGGTTATTATCGAAGAATTGTTGAAGGATTTTCTAGTATTACCAAACCTCTGTCTAGGTTAATACAAAAGACGGTGAAATATGAATGGTCTGAGGAAGTTGAGAATAGGTTTCGAGAACTTAAGAATCGATTAGTAACTGTCCCAATTTTGACTATTCCTTCCGGTACAGGAGGATTTGTGATTTATAGTGATGCTTCTAAAAATGGTTTGGGATGTGTGCTAATGTAAAATAGAAAAGTAGTTGCTTATGCCTCGAGACAGTTAAAACCACATGAGCAAATTATCCAACCCATGAGTTAGAATTAGCAGCAGTAATTTTTGCTCTTAAGATTTGGAGAAATTATTTGTATGGTTAGACTTGTGAGATTTATACCGATCATAAGAGTTTGAAATATATCTTTACTCGGAAGTATTTGAACATGAGACAAAGGAGGTGGTTAGAATTGATGAAAAATTACGATGTAAATATTCACTATCACCCGGGGAAAGCTAATGTAGTTACTGACGCTTTGAGTAGAAAGTTTACACCAAATTTAGCATGTCTTATTACCATCCAGGAAGATTTATTGAAATATTTGAGAAGTATGGAAATAGATGTACGTATTTATAGCGAAGGAGGAATAATCACAAACTTACAAATACAACCCACGTTGATGGAAAGAATTAAAGTTGCACAAGTAAATGACCCACAACTGAAGAAGATTAAAGAAGAGGTTATTGAAGGGAAGAGAATTGAATTTTTAATATGAGATGATATATTAAGGTTTGGAAATAGAGTGTGTATAGCGGGTGATGCCCAACTAAAGAGGCAAATTTTGGAGGAAGGTCATTACTCGAGATTCACTATTAATCCCGGAAATACCAAGATACATAGAGATCTTCGAGAAGTTTTTTGGTGGAATAACATGAAAAGGGAGATAGAAGAGTTTGTATCTCGGTGTTTGATATGTCAACAAGTAAAAGCTGAACATCAAAAACCATCAGGATTATTACAACCTTTACCTATCCCTATGTGGAAATGGGAACATATTACCATGGATTTTGTGACAGAGCTACCAAGGAGTTCTAATGGTAATGATTCCATTTGGGTAAATATTGATAGGTTAACTAAATCTTCTCATTTTTTTGCCATTAGGATTACCCATTACTTAGAAAAGTTAGCTAAATTGTATATACGGGAAATTATCAAGCTTCATGGAACCCCAGTTTCAATTGTTTCTGATCGTGACCCTATATTCTTGTCTCACTGTTGGAAAAGCCTACAAGTAGCCATGGGAACAAAATTGAATTTCAGCACCTCTTTTCATCCTCAAATAGACGAACAATCTGAGAGAACTATCCAAACCTTAGAGGATATGCTTAGGGCATGTGTACTTGATTTGAAGGCGAATTAGGATGATCATTTACCGTTAGTGGACTTTGCCTATAATAATAGCTATCAAGAAATTATTCAAATGGCTCCGTATGAGGCACTCTATGGTTGACGGTGTCATTCTCCTGCATGTTGGGTGGAAATTAGAGAAATAAAATCATTGGGACCAGAATTGATTGAGGTCACAATAGAGAAAGTGAAATTTATACAAGACTGACTTCAAATCGCTCAAATCCATCAAAAGAGTTATGTTGACAATCGACACTGACCGTTAGAATTGCAAAGATGAGATTATGTTTTCTTACGAGTATCACTGACAAAGGGAGTAATCCAATTTTGGAAGAAAGGAAATTTAAGTCCAAGATACATAGGGCCTTTTGAAATCCTTGAGAGGGTAGGTGTTATTGCAAATAGAATAGCCTTACCCCCTGAATGCTCAAGTGTGCATAATTTGTTTCATGTTTCAATGATGAAGAAATACATCCATGATCCAGCACATATATTAAGTCATGAGCCTCTTCAAGTTAGAGAAGATTTGCCATACATTGAGCATCCAGTGGAAATTTTGGACCATAAAGATCAAATATTACGAACCAGGGTTATTCCACTAGTCAGAGTATTATGGCATAATCATTCTGTTGAAGAAGCAACATGGGAGCGGAATGATGAAATAAAAGAGAGATATCCATACCTTTTTGGAAATTAATGTAAATAAAGTTTGGGGACCAAACTTTTTATATGGAGGGTAGGATGTAATGACCCCATTTTATTATGCCAATATATAATTGTCTTCTTTCAATTTCATCACACTTACTATCTAATAATGATATATTATTACATATATGATATTCTGAGTTCTTAATATGACAAAGCCCATTTTTAAATTTGAGGAATCAACGGTAAAATGGGTTAAATTGAGATTTTATGGCACATCCTAAGCTAAGTGATAAGTTTTGGGGTAAAAAATGTAATTTTATAACTTTAGGGACTTGGTTCTAATAAAGAAAATTTCAGGGACCAAAATTAAAAATAAAATGGGCCATTTTGTAAATAAAATATCTTCACGGACCTATAAGAAATATTGAAAATATATGGTGTGAAATTACCAAAATGCCCTTCAGGTGGAAAATGACCCTTATACCCTTAATACCTTTCCACCTCATACTCGACACCTCGTGCTTGGTTTTGACACCTCCACCGTACACGTGTCGTCATTAGAGAAAAAGCCAAAACACGTGTCGTCGTTAGAGGAGAAGCTAAAACACGTGTCACAGGTTGGTGAAATAAGACTGTAAGACCCCTCTGATACGCGACACTTCTACGCTGACTCGTCGTTGTAAAGGCTTGGTCAGCTAGACACGTGACAGTACCGTGATATCTTTAGAAAACTATAAAGTATCATTTGAAACTCACACCAATTCCATGAGAATTTTAGAAAGAAATAGTGAGAGAAAGTGTGAGAAAATTTAAGAAGAAGTTCTTATGGATATTCATCTTAAGGTAATCTTAATGTTATAATGCATCTTTATAGTTTTAATTTAGTCTTTTATAGATTTACCTAGTAGTTATGCTGGTAAAATACAATAAAGAATTCACTAATCAAAACTTAAAATTTAGAAGAAATCCAATTTGATTTTACTTTCAATATATGTACACTTGTTTGAAATTATACGCTTTTAAAAATGATTATTTTTAAAGAAATTTCTCGTTATTATGGAATCCCATTGAAGTAATTCCAAAGTCAAGCCCGGTGAAATTCTGTCTAGATGAGATGGTTTTTAAGTGGTGCCCCTGTGACCCTCCATCTCTACTAGGAATGAATCTGAAAATGTTCTATCTAGATGAGATGGTATTTAAGTGGTGCCCCTGTGCCCCTCTATCTCTACTGGGAACCGACTGATGATGAAGGACTATGAATTGAATTCTTCAATTATGATCAATGAGTTTTAAAAGTTAACAAATAGGGATTCAGTAATCCTTTAAAAGAAGAGGTTATTATAGTATAAACTGGACCTTAGAACGTGTACTTAAATCTTATCAGATTAACGTGTGATCGAAGACCAATACTTGTAAATTTGACCACCATTTTGGGTGAGTACTCTATGACATTCCTTGTGCATTTTAATTATATGATAGTATGCAAGATGTATATATTTTGTGAACTTCTTTTATTCTCAAAATGCATCTGATACCGATGATTGATCTATTGCGATATGTGTATATTTGTCCATATAGACATACTGATTTAAATGAGTATTAAAAATGACATTGAATATTAGAAATATGATTTGGCCTAAGGGACCTCTTTACTGACTAACCTTCCCAGTTGGGTTATCGCTGGTGTGCCCTAAATAAGGCATTGTGACGAACTAGTTCGATTGACCCTCAGCTATCGGGGTATAATACAGTAGAAGAATACGGTATTAGAGTGTACTTGGCCATCAAAATGATACGATTGAAAGAAAAAGATATCTCATTTGATTTGTTGCATTCGTCTTATTCTGAGCTATCCAATTGTGATATATATAATTTCATTTCAAAATTATATCTATTTACTGCAAGTTCCTATCCATATATGTATATGCCTTCTCTTTTGACTTGAATAGGTATCTATTTTCTGAAAACCATGGAATGTATGGAGATTGAACCTCATTCGGCTTTTAGCTGATGTTGTATAAACAACCATTTTTTAGGAAACGTTCAGGCTCACGAACGGAACAAAAATGGACTATATTGAAGATTTAGATTTTAGAGATCGTTTGTAAAATGTTTATTTAAAGCATGTCTGGATCTCTTGTAATAAGGTTTAAATTTTCTCTTAAGTTGTAACTCATTGTTAGTTTTAATATATATGAAGTTTCCTTTAGAAAGCTCTGATGACGTAATTCCTTTACTTTCAGTATTTTACAACATAACCATGTGATTATATTTCCTTTGCATTTATTTAAGGAAACAATTAAATCGGAATATTTGTTGCCTTGGTGGCATGTCAAGACACTCGTTCCCTAATACTATTTTGGGACGGGTTCGTGACAAGAGCTGTGAACAAAAAGAGAAGGTCTAAAAAAGGAGACACTACAAAAGTGACAGTCTGAGAGTGTTCCTCCTCGAGTGAACCCTTAGAATTTTAGGGACATTACAAAAGTGTCATGACAGTTCCAACAATCTTAAGTCTTGGGCCTACAAAGATGATAAAATGTATCGGCCCAACAATTCTTAGTCGATATATTTTAGGAGTGATCATGGGGATTAAAATAATTCGCTAAGCCCTTCTACGATTACTGCCAACCAACCCAACACGAGTTGAGGATGCATTCAACCTAACTCGAAGGATTAATTTCACATTTGTATTTAACATATGCTTAAATAAGTCCCGATAAGCTCAAATCAGTTACTAATAATCTCAAAGACATATTCAGGGACACCTCATGAGCTACATTCAAGATAGAAGAGTTCCTTGTACAACACAACCTCTTGAACGTTATTATAAATGTAAACCCTTACCCCCGGGGTCAAGGAGATGAAACTTTATAACCTTGAGAGATACATTAATAAAAAAAAATAGTAACCTCTCCGTGGACGCAAATAATTTGTCAAACCACGTATATTGTGTGTTGTTCATGTGATGGATTGTCTTTGTTCTTTGTTTACTCGCTTTTGTGGAATTCTTCATTGTGTTTTATATATATATATATATATATATCAACTCTTTTAGTGTTCCCTTACACAAATAACTCTCATTACATTTTAACTCATATGCCCAAGTCTGCAATGCGTGGACTTATATTAACACCAATAACCACAATCACTTTCATATACCTATAAATATAAGTCATATGATGGGTGTTGGTTTAATTTTATTAAGAGACATCTATGGATGTCTTGGTGACTTTTAATGCACCAGTATTAAAGGGCATACCATATATTTCATAATTAAGTAACCCTACTAATATCGAATTAGGGAACATGCCTCACTTTCCGAATGTTTGCAGGCTCCTTTGACATATTCATACAAATATAACCATAATAATTTCCAAGGGTTTAAGATATTCTAAATACACCTTTCTATAATTTCAAGCAACATAATTTTCTACAATTTCATATTGTGTAGGTGTAAAAAGATTCTCATGCTTCTAAAACCCAAGAGTCAATGTGGCAATCAAGATACAAAAGTAAAGCATCATATATCTTATTAGTTACAACATCCACATAATCATTATTTTTCTTCTTTGTTTCTCTGTAAATCTTCTTTATATGGCCAGGCTTTCCATAATTCTAGCAATTATTTCATTTATGCCCAAAATATCGATTTTCTTTTTCATTTCTTAATTTTGATATTCCTTCACCCCAATTTGACTTTATCTAGTATACCATATCTCTTCCTGATTATTAGGATAAAACTAGATGTTGTTACTCATCTCAGCCTTTCCTTTAAACTTCCTCAACAAAAATTCGATCCCTAACATCATTAAATTTTGATTTTATTATACCCGTAGAATTGCTAACGGCTGGTCTATTAGTTTGACACATTTGGGGGAGAGATCTACAAAAATAGGGAACAAACTTCATCATCAAGATCAATTTCAAACTGAAAATTGATTTACAATATTATTAAATTCATTTAGAGGCTAACCTCATGATCATGTTCACCAATATTCAAATTGAATTATTTTTTCATCAAAGATACATATTTTCCTACAATCGTTTTTACATACATGTTACCTTCATCAATACTTCCATTATCTTCTCATTTGACATATTGTTTGGACATTTTTGGACAATTTTAATCGAATAAGTCCTAAAACCTATATGTTAAAGAGTTCCCAATCTCTATTTGACACTGAGTCTAGCTTCTACACAATCAATAGACTATGTAGATTCCTCTCGTATAGATTATCTTCACTTTTCATCTTCATGAATTCAAAATTCTTACCATCGTATTTCTAAATTCCCATTATCAACAACCAATCCGGTTTTAACCAATGTTCTGATAGGAGTTTGTAGAGAATAAAACTCAAATTATGATTATGGATAATCGAATAACAATAAATATTAAAGTAAACACACATATAAAAGACATTTTTTAAGTATTACATTCCTCAATGCAAGAAGCTACAGCAATGATCACTATAGGCAAATGTTTTACTATTTTAAATATAATTACAATGTGATCTCACATACTCTAATAAAATTGATTAATCGTAATATCCTTTATATATTAGGAATGTCATATTGATTTAGTACATTAATGAGATACGCAAAATACCCTTGGAATTTTTGCCTAACCAACAAAGAAAATAAGTTTTCACACCTTTAAAAATAATAAATTTGCGGTCTAGGGGTCTCCCATAAAGTAAATAAGGCTTCGCACACTCCAAAATGAAATGATGATGATGATGATCAGTGGCGGACCCAGGGCTTTAGCAAAGGGTGGGTGAAAAATAAAATAATGTAATAAAATAATATTTAATTAAATTAAATAATATTAAAAAAATCAGAAATTATAAAACTTGCATATTATCGAGAATGTCATATATAAATACTCAAATTGTCTTCCATTACAAACACTAGGCATCAAATATCAAATTACAAAGGCCTGTTTACAACAAAACTTTTCGTGTCTTCATATTCTGAAAACATCGAATGATATCTTCATTATCAATGCCAACCATTATTTCCCTTTCAATATATTCCACCAAACAATCATTCATCATGTCATCTCCCATTTGATTGTGCGGCGAAGTTTTGATGATTTTCATTGCAAAAAAATAATCTTTCTACAGTTGCAGTTGCAACAGGTAAGAGTAGTGCTAATTTTACAAGCAAATATACCAACGGGTATACACGATCCTTCTTCAATTGAACTAACTTTCTAGTAAGCCCACTAACCCCCATTACTCCTATAAATTGGTCATCGGATCGCAAATACACAATATAATTATAAAGTTGATGCTCGGGTATCGTTAACATTTATGGAGTAAAGTCGGTGTGATAAAACGCTGTAAATCGAATCAATTTTCTCTTATCATATGCAGAGAATTAATAGCTTGGATCTAGACAAGACATGCAAAATAACAACTATGTGTTCACGTCATTGAAACTATTATTTAGATCTTGAATTGCAAATTTATCACTCCATAGAACACTTGAATGTCATTGAAACTATTATTATTATTATTATTATTATTATTATTATTATTATTATTATTATTATTATTATTATTATTATTATTATTATTATTATTATTATTATTATTATTATTATTATTATTACTATTATTATTATTATTATTATAATAATAATAATTCGGTCTTCAAATCAACCTTTCTCTTCTTATTTAAGAAATTTAAATTATCTCCATCCCATTTTATTAATTTATTTTTACTTTGATCACAATGCATCTATTAATAATTTTGTTTATGCATTTACCATTAATATATCTGTGATTCCTAGACATGTAATTATAGATTTGGCAGAATTTTTTCAAAGTGGTCTTATATAATTAAAAGGAATATTATAATATAATTCAAGTTTATGTTTTGCTTGAATATAAATTGTAATGGAGACTGAAGTTTTTATATTATTTGAAAATTAAAAATTGAAATTCCCAACTAGTATATTAAAAAATTAGTCTTAAAGTTCCCAACTGCTATTTAAATTTTGGGATCTAAAATTCCCAACTGCTATTCAAATTTTGGACCTGACACGAAGTTCTAGTAAAATTTATACTAAAACAAAATGTGGAGTTGTTTATTTTTTGTATATGAGGGTAAAAGGCATTAAATGTCCCCAAAAAATTTGTAATTTTGACCTGAATTTTCAATTTATTTTCTCAGATCAAACTTGAAGTTTTGATGCAATGGGGTGGTAATTGTTAAATCTCAAGACATTAATAAATTTGAACCAAAAGTTCAATTATTTTATATGTTGAACCCGAAATTCTTAAAAATAATGTTGTAACAAACCTTAGATGGTAATGAACCCGAAGTTCAATTCTTGGACTTAAAGTTTTAAATATTTCATTAAAGCCCCGATCAAACCTCGAGTTTTCACACAATAAGGTAAGTACTTTGAAGTCCTTATAACCTAATAAAATTGACTTGAAATTCACTTATTTTATGTGTTGAGCCTAAAGTTATATCTAAATACGAGACTTTAAAGTTTTATTCGTTTATATGTTTGAAGTTGAAGTTCCTGAATCAATTGGACATAATCATTATGGTGACTAGAATTTCACAAATTATTTTTTATAACCGGGGTGTAATTCTCCTCGTTATCATTGAGAAATAAAATAAAATTTGAGACCTAAAGTTCTCAAGATTTGGGACCTAAAGCTCCCATAAACAAATTCTCAAAATCAAAATAGAAAATTTTGATTATTTAGGTTAGGGACATTCATGTTCCGCAAATGTTAATTTTTAATTTCTAAATCAAATTAAACTTAAAATTTAATAAATTATGTATGGAACTCGAAGCTTTCTCAAATAAATGAGAGGAAGTGAAGTTTTGAAATAAATTTTATATAAACCCAAGGAATCATACTTGATCTAAAATCGAACCTGGTGTCCTACAATATTGGCTTATTATTTTATCGATATTACATTTTTAGTAGAACCTAAAGTTCAAAAATAGTATATTAACATTTAGTCTGTCATTATTTTTATTTTTTACTAAAGTAGTTATTAATCAGTGGACTGTTTTACATTTTTTTACGATGCCTATCTGATTGGTGGATTGAGTTTAAATTTATATTTACTCATGTTAAAGTATGGATCTGAAATTAGTAGCAAGCAATGACTTTTATGTAACAGATAATGAAACAACTCGGGCTATTCTGAAAAATCAAAAGTTTTTTCAAACATGATATTTAAGATAGTAAAGGTTTCAACTATAGTTGAACCTCAGGATCCAGAAGAGCCTATGTGGTCTTGTTATGTGGTACTCGTCCATTCATATGCATTGGGTTGTATGAAATCAATTCCTAATAAAAAAATTCTTCATTTCATAGGCTCCATAATACATGTACCCCATATTAATAAATAAAAGTAATTTTGGAAGCCAAAAGCTTACACTATAAAATAATTATTTCATTATTCGCAATATTATACTATACGATATTTATTGTTGTAGAATTCAACTTTTTAATGAACCTGAAGCTCCACGATTCAACTATTTGATATTATACAATGATCAATCTTTGACAACCATTATTATCATAAAGGTATGTATATATGGTATTTATGATTTACCCGCTATTGAACCGTTGACAAATGTAGTGTTTCTCATATATTTTACAAAATTTTATTTTGATGACACACTCGTCCCGTCATTATGGAGAGGGAAGAATGTATGTGAAGTATAAATTATTCCTGAAGAATGGTCTGGTCCTAGAAAAAAAGTCAGAATTAGCATGGAATACTTCCACTTTGTCTCATCAAATCCCGCATATCGCTCAATGTGAAAATGAAGTGAATAATGATATTTCAGCATCAAATGATTACATAAATCAAAATGTTAGATGTAGTCATATGTACTTGTTGCAAATATTCTTTCCAAAATCATCATCCTAGGAGGACAAAAAATAAATTCAACAACAAATAAGTCTAGTGTGTGCTAGAAGCATGGCAAGCGTATGAGTTCCAACTTCTTGACACCCTAATAGTGGAGGTTAAATAAAATCATACCCAAATAACACTTAATAAGAAGTTATACATAACGTTCAAGATTAGGTTGTGAGGAAAAGATCCACATTCTCTAAAAACCCATAAGAGCTTATTGTCTATGAAGTTACTATAAAGCCCCTAAAGTAGGCAAAGGTATCCAATATTAAATGAGATCTCTATGCTTTATAAAAATATAAGATCCCAAAAGATGATCATCAATAGCATAATTGTATATGTTACATCTACACAAAAATTAAAGGGTAATGATAAAAATAAATGTATTATAAATGAATGTAAAAAGAAATATTGGCCAAAAATGAGAAAATGCCATGATCATGTAACAAATCTAAAAATTTTGTTACCGACCAATCATTACACCAAATATCACCAATGATCATGGTTTTGACCCGTAACATAGCCATGGGTCATGATCTTCACTCGTGATAATATGAGACATGAACAAATTGAGGGTAACGGTCACTACCCATGAGCCATAGGGGAGAAGATGGATCACGCTCATAACCCATGACCAGGATAACACGATGGATCACGATCCATGCCCATGACCCTAAGGGGAGAAATTGGTCATCACCCATGACCAGGACACCACTCTTGGTCACGATCAAGGTTCGTGATCCTAAGGGGAGAATTTTGGTTACAGTCACCATTCGTGACTAGTGTCACGGGGCTGGTTATGGTCAATAACTGTGACCCATATTTTTTATTTAAAAAAATATTTAGGCCACGATTTGAAACTGTGTCCCAATATATTTGTTAAAATTAAAATAAAATAGGGGGCACGATTTTGGACCATGACCAAATAAAAAATTAAAAAAATAAATTTATTTTTCTTTTTCCCTAAAAAACCTGTGCATTTTTCAGTTTCAATTTCCAAATATTAATATTTAGCTAATATGTAAAAAAAATTAACTAATGCATGCTTGTTGTAATATGTACCAGTACAACACAAGTTAACTAACCCATGCATGCGTGAATATGCAATACAATAGGACGCATGCTTGCATGAATATGTACAACACAAAATAAAATACAACGTATTTTGAGCAAACATGTATTAATTAAAAAGAATACAACGAATGCTTGAGTGAATATATTCTAAATGTTCCTTCTCAATTGAGGCCTGGAAACAAAACTTCAAAAATGTCACAAGTATTAAGTAACAACGAACTTAAAAACTAAAAATAACTTTGAAATGACTATGTAGACAAAAATGCCATCTAATTCCATGGAGTTTGTAAGATTAATGTGACACTTCGCTTATTAAAAAAAGGGTGTCCAGACCTATACCAAAATAAACAGGAATCTCATTTGGCCCATTCTTAGCATTACTATCGAAAATTCATTTAATTACTAACCATATATTATTTAATTAAGTCGTGTGTTAGTTGTAACTTTCCTACAATTACACAATAAAACCATTCATCGTAACTCATTCAGATAAATAATTAAATCCACAATCACATAATAAAATCGTAATACTGGAATATAATAAACTCCAACTAACCAAATAATCCATCAGTATACGATCCCATACAATAATGCAAAAAAACTAAATTACATAAAACTGTCATTGGGCGACATGCCCGGATAGTAATTCTCTGAGTCCTATCTAGAATTTCAAATATAAAAATCCTCTAAAGTAATCCCTGCAAGCACTCCACAGCTACTTCATCTCCTATAACCTGGGAAGGATAATAATGCTTGTCGTCCCTGTGTCTGAACACTTAAAAGTTACAAAAAATATTTTTATGCGGGTTCGAGCCCAAAACTTTTGAAAATATTTTGCAAATAATTAAAATGCATTAATGAATATGTGTGCATTCTTTCATATTTAAACTAGTGTCGCACTCCCATGAGATAATTTTCACCCCTCAATTACAGTGCACACGTAACGTATGCATTTTAACCCCTAGTTATGGTATGTATCCTAACTAGTCTTAATTCACCCTAAAGTTCATACGCTCCCCTGTGTCATGCGTATTTTATATAATTATCTCTCACATCCGCTAAACAATTATAATTCTCAATTATAATGAAATCAATTCATTTGAAATAACTTTCCTTAGTTATTAATTTAATATTCACACCATATTGGCTTATGCCTGTACATAATTTTCTTCACTTTTATATACATATTTTTATATAATCAAGTATATATACATATTCTCATGCACTATATATGTGTAAACACAATCCCTTGGAGTAAAAACTCACTGGATGAAAATCTCTAGTATACTATTAGGCTCCAGTGGATACACACATCATCATGGGCCACTGGATCGGAGTCACAGCACCGAACTCAAACTACACCAAAATGGGAGACTTATGAGTGTTGTTACGAGTCACAAATGACCTTTATAACTGCTATTTATCGTCATAATTTAGGGGTGAGAAAAGAAAAATTGTAACTCCTAACATAAGTCACAATTTTTTATAACCCTATGGGTTATAACTGGTGAGCCCTATTTGTAACTGTTGTTTGTAACTACTATCAGCAGTTACGAATGTAATATTTGTAACTACTATCGACAGTTACAAATATTGAATTTGTGACTGCTAAAAGCAGTCATAAATATGCTATTCGTAATTGCTAACATCAGCTACAAAATTGGTAGTAGTGACAAATTTGTGAATGCTAATAGTAGTTATAAAGGTTGAATTTGTAAATTTTTCATTACTAAGAGCACTTACAAATATCTTTATATTGAAAAAAAATAGTAGAATAAAAAAGTGAACTAAAATAGAGGAGTAGATGAAATTCCATGAACATGTAATAAATCTAAAAAAATTAATGCCCGCATTACACAAGTCTTAAAAAATTTGACAAATTTCATTTATAGTTCGGACATTTCAAATATCCTGCACATATAAAACTTGTTTAAACTTAATTTAATATCACATAAACCCATTTCGGACGCCAAATACAAAATGAACATTGAATAAAAAATAAACTAAAAATGGAAGTATTGGGAGATACAACTGCATCCTTATCAACCGTAGGAGCTTTGTCAAAAAAGTTCATGAGCGTCCAATAATTAATATATGCCTAAAAAATAATACAGATCAAATAGTAAATTTACAGATTAAAATTACTCAACCAAACATTTTCGAGCCTAAAATAACATGAAGTTGCATATTGTTACCAAAAATTAAAAGAGGCATACTTGAAGAGTTCTCCTTGGCACAGAGTCATGTACACTACGTCAACTTTATTTTGATTATGATCATGTAGATTTGAGTTTAAACTATGTACATTTTAATCTAATAACATAAAAATTATATTAATAAAGAGAAACTATGACCTTTATGAACACAATACATCACTATATCATTGAAATTGCATAAAGGGAACAAGGGACCCACCATTTCAGTGTACAAACCAATCGACATAGTGTTTTATCTATATGTCAATGGATTGGGAGGATTGAGTTCATATCACTATTTTGTGCTTATAATTATTCAATTAAATGAATCAAAATTTTTACAGACAAAGAGGTAGTGACAAAGTGGTTAGAGCCCAAGGAAAACAACTCTCGATAAAACACAAGTTAATATTCTCATGTCATTGTGAAAGCTACATATTAACCAAAATTAACATCATACAAGTTTATTACATCCCTTAAAATCTTTTTTCCAAATTCAATAGATTCCAAAAATACATATTATCAGAAATAGGGGTTGTAAAAACATAATAATTAGCAAGATAGGTTAAGGATTACAATTCAGAATAAATAAAGAATTCCCTCAGTGGACATACCGGGATTTTGAATCACAATAGCAGAACCAAAAGTTGACCTTGAAGTTGTGCTTATGATCTTATTTCACTACGGCCACAAATTCAAACAAAATGAAAATCAATTGTGATTCAATATTGATATACAATTCATATACATTTAGAATTTGGAAAGTAACAACATGAAGAACAAAATTATGCAGTATACCATTATGCTGAATTAAGAAGAATACATCTGAGTAATATTATGCAGAATACCGAGCAAGTACATCTTGCAATCTTGAGGTTTAGGAAATTTCGATATAGAAGGAATTGTGTTTAAGATGATAAGATACATCTGAGTAATAAAATTATGTAGAATACCATTATAAACAACATAAAATTTGGGAGACACGATGAATTATCGAACAATTCCATGAAGAACTGTTAACATTAAAGAACATGTGATGAATAATAGAACAATTCCATGCAAAATTGTTAACATTAAAGAACACACGATGAATAATCGAACAATTCTATAACAAAATCAACATTAACAACTCAATAACAAAATCAACACTAACCTAATAAGAGTTGTCAACAATAGTTTTTTCAGCCTTGGCAATATTGGACGGTCAATATGTTAATGTCTCAAAAGGATGTCAAGATAAAAGATATTGAGTTAGTGAAAGATATATGATTGGTGGTTAAAATCATGTGCGGTAAGGGGAATGAGTTATCTATCACAATAAAGAATATTTAGATGTTGGCAGACAACTCATAACATAAAGAATATGTTAATTTTTGTCACATTTTTGTTTGTGTGATGCTGTATTATTTGTCACAATATTGTGACAGACAACTTTTAGCATCGTTGTCTAAATTCCTTGATGCTTAATCTCGGGTGCTAACATCATATCCTACCAAAAGAGTCAATTATCTCAGTTTGTGTGAGCTATGTCTATATGGCAACATATCGTCGATTATCAAGTGGATCGTTGCATTATACAGTTTGTCTGAGATCTTTTTCGACGTCTGTCAGAGAGGAAAGAGATAAATTTGGACCAATTAATGTTCCATATAACAAGTTATGGGGTGATCAAACTCGAAGATCATTGCAGAATTTTGATATTGGAGGTAAGCATGAATGAATATCAGAACTAATTGTTCGTGCTTTTAGCATCCTAAGAAAATGTGTTGCCAAGGTGAACATCGAGTATGGCCTAATCCATCCATCAGGAAAAAAATAATGCAAGCTACTCAAGAAGTGGGTAAGGGAAAATTAAATGATCATTTTCAACTGGTCGTATGGCAGACTCGAAGTGGCACCCAAAGTAACATGAATGCCGATGAGGTTATTTGCAAACCGAGCAGCTGAAATTCTTGGCCATAAGAGAGGTGAAAAATTTATGCATATAAATGACCATGTGAATATATCATAATCTTCTAATGACACATTCCCAACTGTAATGCACATTGCAGCTACGATGGAAATCAATTTAAGATTAATACCAAAACTAAAACAATTACAGACATTGCTGCATTCAAAGTCAACGGAATTCAAAGATATCATTAAAATTGGACGTCGCAATACTCGAGATGAAACGCCTTTGACTTTTGTCCAACATTTTAGTGGATATACCACATAAGTGAAGTATGGAATTGATAAAGTCATGTGCACCCTCCCTCGCATGTATCAGCTTGCACAGGGTGGAACCACTATAGGGGATACTTTGAACACAAAGAAAGCATTTGATGTCAAGATAACTATAGCAGTAGCTGAGGAAACAAAGTTATCATTTGTTGCAGCTAAAAATAAGTTTGAAACACTGGTTGCATATGATGCTTTTGTTGAAACTAGTGGGTCGTTGAATACAATTTACTACTTCTCTTATAAATATTAGCAATGATGTATGGTTGTTAGGAAGAGGACCATGTTGTGGCCTTGGTGAACTTATTCTTCCTGAAAATGAACCTGGCAACAGTATCATGCATGGGAAGGTGAACCCTACTCAGTGTGAAGCTATTAAACGATGGGAAATCATGTGGCTCTTACGGTGGGTGGTTCAAATGGCCATTTTGGGTTGAATCCTACATTCACTGAGATTGTTGGGAGATGCATCTGCTTCATTTGAAAAGAACTGCATGAGAGTAATTAAAGCCAACAGAAAAACTACAAACTGCAAATCAATAGTTTATAGACATTAAATTAAACAAATCAATAGAAAAAATTGAGAAATTCCATGTTTGCAATATGCCTAAAAACTTCTGAAATCAAGCAATTTAAAAGTCATGTCATGAAATTCAAAGACTAAAAGTTATCAATTATCTTATGTAGGTCAATTATATCAGTTTAACTGGACAAAAGATAAACTACAAGTTACAAATCCATCTATCATGAACACAATCAAACATTCAAATAAATTAAACAGGGAGAAATGAGTGTTCGCGCCAATACGTTTGTTAAGGAATGCATTATGCACAAGTGTAAACATTCACTGAATCCAATAATTCATAAGATTGTTCATTAAACAAAGCAAAAACTAAATTCATTATTTAACTAAATTCATTATTTCAATCTCAAACGAGTGCATCATTTTAATTTATCTTATCAAAAGTACAACAAAAAATCAAACTATATAAAAACAAAAGAAATAAGTGCTCATGTTTTTGTGTGTTCTCATATGTTAAGTGTGAGTGTATGTGTGTCAAATAAATATAAACGAAACCTAAATATAAAAAAAAACAAAAAACAATGGATTAATTTCATACCTAACATCATTTATAATCGTGTTGATATAAATCAAAGGCTTATGGGAAGGGCCTTCCTTGATGGTATGGTAAACAATCATAGGAAGTTACAAATTTGTGACTGCTACTAACAGTTACAAATTTGTAATTTCTAATATCAGTCAGAAATTAATTATATGGAAACATTTATGACTCTCATTAGTAAGGACAAACCAATTGACTCAAATTTTTCATTACCCAGTGATTTTATCACTCCTAATGGCAGTTACAAATAATTTTGTGACTCCTCCCGGGAGTGACAAGTTTGTCACCCCCATTCGTAGTTACATAAAGGCAGTTATAAAATTAGCATTTTAGTGTAGTGTCAAATCGTAAAGGTAACTGGCGGCGTCTCAAGTCAATGGGTCATAACCATACCACATTACTCCACTTGGACTCCAACCTCATATAGTATGGGCATGCACAGACCTATAACCATGGGGACAGATACTATTCCTGCTGGAATTCTCCACGAGAGATTACCCACGATGCGCAACATCACACACACACACACACACACACACACACTAGCGGAATGCCCGTGCCTTAAGGCACGACAAAAATTTCCAAATTACGTAATCGTGAAACGACAAAAAAAAATTAAGTATGTAATTGCAAAATGAAACAAAAAATTGTTCCCCAACAAAACAAAAGTGTAATTTTTTTAAAATGTCCATAATATCCTTTGTTTATAGGAGTATCCACCCTGCTTAACAAATAAAAAATAGTCCACCAACATTTAAATAGTTTAAATTCGTCAAACAAATTCACATATAACATGATATATATAATATTCTTCAATTGAATTCACATTGTGCCTCAAATAAACAAGGAGTTAGTTGTTAAAATAAAATTAGACGTAGTCTCCTTTGTTTATTGGACTATCTACCCTGCTTAAGGGATAATAAGCAATCCAAGAATATTCAGAGAGCAAAAATTCATCTAACAAATACTTTACACGAACCAAACTTTTTTAAAAAATCACATATATATCAAATTAAAAAACTAACAATCATCTTTATAGGGAAAAAAGTTTTACTAAACTATTAATCTATAACAACCCCTACTTGAAGAACCCAATTGTATATATCAATAACTAATTTCCAAGAACAAGCAATCCCATCTAATGCATGTGGGAACCTACAACAAAATAATTAAAAAATATTAGTTTCATCCTTGGACAGTAGTATAAACTTTTGGCAAGTGAAATATTATAACACATATGACTCGAAGAAAGATCATATCAAAGCTAGGCTATATTGAATAAAAGTGTATATATATATATGTTGATATTTCTTGACCCAACTTTAATATGACCCTCAAGTCTCAGGTTACTCGTCGAATTACTAAAAATATTAGGAATATGTCATTAAATCTCCAAAAATTAACATGATAGGGTCATGTTAACCCACTTTCAAAGTAGGCTACCCAATCAATTTGAACACTCTACTTAGGCTATTACAGAGATATAGAAATAAAAAAAACATTGAAAGCCCAAAAGTACATACAGACTTTAAAGCATCATAAACAGAGTCCTCTGTGGTGCACAAAAGCCAAGAGACATCTGTACAT
This sequence comes from Sambucus nigra, assembly GCA_949130495.1. Taxonomy (NCBI): domain Eukaryota; kingdom Viridiplantae; phylum Streptophyta; class Magnoliopsida; order Dipsacales; family Adoxaceae; genus Sambucus; species Sambucus nigra. The sequence continues at coordinate 340,035,522 of OX422207.1, read as the reverse complement.
TTACCTTTCCCATTTAATATATCTAAAATCATGGTGCTTTCAAAATCGTGCTCTTCAATACCGTCATTTGAAACTTTCTCGTAGTGTCAGAACAAACGAGGATGCATGACTAGATTCATGTATTAATGCATTACAGAACCGTAATCTTTAAAACTTTTCCGCGTGATAATATTTCTCAAACACACTATACACATCAAACATCTTCCACTTCAGCCTCCCATTTGCATGACTGGTCGTTCCTGGATGCGGATGCGCGATTCAAGAAAAAGAACACAATTAATTAACTAAATTAAAAACACAATAATATTATTTTTTTTCTCGAAAACACTTATTTTCATTATCAATTCAACGGTACTAGGCACATAAATTTACAGGGTCATAACTTATTAACTAAAAAGCCTTAAGCTTTAGAAAAAAGAAAAAGCATAAAAATATGACTGCCACTTCACTGAAGATTCCCCTGGAGATTTAGTGAAGATTAATCGAACTAACTAATTATATCATAACACGTCTAAAAGAGTCCTAATATAACAACAACAACCTTTTTATGTGCAATCGCGGCAACGATTGTCACTCCTACTGCAGTAAACTGAGATTTCCCTTACACCAGTTTTGCATCAATTGTCATTTGAACGCCTAATTAATCGCATTTGGTTTGTTCCTGGTAATATGGATTGGTATTATTTTCATCAACTACCATGGCAGAGGCTATCTTTGCCATTACGTGTTCGGATGTTTTTTTTAACTAATGAGGAATCATCCTCGGTTTAAATTCTATCGAGCTTTTCTTTATTTCGAGTGTGTGCTCCAAAGTAGTACCGTGATGAGAGAGACTAAGGAGGGATAACTCCATTTCCAACTAATACCCTTGCATTATACCCATCCTTCACATTTCTATTACTATCGTAGGGAAAATGGGTTCTACAACTCTTTCAGGAGTAGCTATTATCATCCGTGGTAGTGGTCATGGAGCCGTTGATACATCTGTAGAAACTGCGTCTATAATTCTACCGCCATTATATACCTGCTCTGAAATTTGTCGATTGTCAATTGCAGCCATATTTTTTCATGGATTAGGAGGAATTGTACACGATTTTAATGTAGACTACGGGAGAGACATGTTCTGTCTCTGGAGGAATAACATGCCCTCTTTTACCATTATTTTCCTGCAGATATGCAAATTACCTCTGGAATTGACTGATAGCACTCGGGTAGAGAACATCTATGCCTTCATTCCCATTCATGTAATTTACCTAACTATTATTTATTTATTGTCCTCCTTCTTCACCCAACTCCAGGTCTTAGTCCATCGTAATTATTGACAGGCCTAACACCCCAGAATAGTTCTCATCTGATCCCACCATTTTGACTGCTTGATTTTGAACTTAAAAATGGTCCCCCTACTGTCACAAAGAATATAAAGATTGTAAAGAAAATAAATTCATAAAAATATTCTTGTGTTCTAAACTTATTAAACATATTAAATGATCAATGTGTTCACAATTATTACTAGGATGAAAAAAAGAATCAAATTTTGAAATTGAAACATATTCTCATAATCATCACCTAATGTGGTCATTGGTGACTTAATTTAGTTGAAAATAATAAAGGATTCAAACCTCATATCTCCAATAAAAATCAAACCATTATGATGAGGAGACCCAAATATGAACTACAATAAATATTCTAAATCATGAACTCCAAATCTGAAACGAACCATTAATTACAACAAATCCTAACCTTAAAACAAAAATACAATAAGATGCTAAAAAATATACAATAGTATAGAATTGTTAAGAGTACATTTGTGATTAAAATGAGTCATTGCAATTGTGATATTACTATTCTGTCCCTAGTTAGTCTTGGTTAGTTTTTGTGTTATGTTTCTTGGTGAGATACAATTGTAACAAATTTTGTAACCGACTCAATCTCTTTTCTTCTATAAAGGGACTGAACAAGCTATTGTAATAGATAGATTAGTGATTGATAAATGAATAAGATCATTTTCTTCTCACTAAATTTTCTCCCTCTTTATCTTTCATTCTGAAACTTTCTTTATGGTATCAGAGCTCCAGAACGACACCTGATATTCATCTCCTTCTTCTATCATTTCAAACCTCTATTAATGGCAATCATAGCTGGCCTAGATATTCCACCTCATCTTATATTCATTTTCTCCAATCTTTCTTCATTAGTAATCGTAAAGCTTGATCAGTCGAATTATATGATATGGAGTCTTCAAGTCAAGAATGCATTACGTGCCAATCATCTTCTTGGATATGTTGATGGTACCATACCTTGTCCAGATGCTGAAATTACTGATTCTGAAGGTAATCTGAATCCTAATCCTCAACATACAAGCTGGAATAACATTGATTGTCAATTGGTGAGTTGTTTAACTATGATAATATCACCTTCAATTCTGCCCCAAATTCTAGGGTTTAATCATTCATCTGAAATCTGGAATTATCTCTCAAAATGCTATGTCTCTACTTCTAAATCTCATATACATGAATTAAAACTCAAATTGATGAAAGCATCCAAAGATAAAAACTCTATGGATGAGTATCTTGACAAAATTAAAGATTGTGTTTATAAACTGGCTGCATGTGGTGTTGAGATTGCTAAAGATGATATTGGCTTGTATACTATAAATGGTTTGTCTCATGAGTATTGATCCCTCAAAACCATACTTAGAGTTGCATCTCAACTTGTCTCATTTACTGAGTTACAAATATTGCTTAGATCTGAAGAATTGCATGTTATAAGAGACTCCAAATTAAATTTTGTTACTGAAAGCACAGCCCTCACAGCAGCCACTTTTACATCTCAGCAACATAGTGTTCCATCCTCTTTTTAAACTTTACCACAGTATGCATTCTCTAATATGCAAAGTCTTATAGGTCATTCACCTAATCAAATTGATTGTTACAAAGGCAACACTACTAATAATAGAAATAAAAACAACAGAGGAAGGAATTTTGGGAGAAACACTAATTTTAGAGTTCAATGTCAGATATGTTGGAAGAATAATCACACTGCCTCTCAGTGCTATCACATATTCAATAGCTCCTATCAACCACCATCTCCAAGTAACCAAAACATTTTAAATTCATCTCCTATGTCTACTCCACATGCATCTTATCCACAAATCTCTCCTTGTTCTCAGCAAGCCTACTTTGCATAATCATTTCCCTCAAACATATCATCTCCTTACTCTCCTACCATTCCTACACAAAACCCTCCCCTCCTCCCTACCCCTATTTATCCTCCTCTCTCTACAACCCCTTGTCCCACTTCATGGTACATTGATACCTCTCATTTCTCTCCAGATCTGTCCCTACCTCTTCTGATCAATCATCTCCACATGACTTCATAGCTAATATTAATTCTCCTAATCTCATTGGTTGGTTTTTTGATACAGGTGCCACTAGTCACCTTGCCAACACCTTAGCTCACTTTAAAAAATTTCAAGACTACCATGGCTCTGAATTAGTCATTGTAGGAAATGGAAATAAGTTACCTATCCTTCACATAGGAACTACTTCACTCTCTACTTCATCTAAAGTTCTCATCCTCTTCAATATGTTTCATTTTCCTGACCTCACTCACAACTTACTCTCTGTTCATCAGCTTGCTAGGGATAACAACTGTGTAGTCATTTTTTATTTCAATCAGTTCTTTATCCAAGACAAGGACACTCATCAAGTCATTATTCAAGGCTCTTATTCAAAAGGTCTTTACTCACTTACTACATCCTATTTTCAACCTACCTCTAAGGCTCTAGTCTCTGTCCATGCATTGAACTATCAGTGGCATTTTAGACTAGGTCATCCCTCATCTCACATCCATTCTCACCTCTCTAAGTTCCATTTAATCCCATCCATCTCTGCACCACCTAATTGTCATGCTTGTTCCACTTCTAATCACAAATTACCATTCTCTTTATCCACCTCAGTCACTAAGCAACCATTTGATCTGGTCCATAGTGATGTTTGGGGACCTTCCTCTAATATCTCTCCCACTGGTCTTAAATATTACATCATTTTCATAGATGACTTTACCAGTTTCACATGGTTTTACCCCTTTAAAACAAAAAGTGATGTCTTCCCTACCTTTGTTCAGTTTACACATTTGGTTTGTACTCAATTTAAGCTTCCCATCAAAATCTTAAGAACTGATAATGGTACAGAATACCTGAACTCTTCTATGATTCAATTCATGAACTCAAAAGGTTTCAATCACCAAACTTATTGTCCTTACACACCTGAACAAAATGGCCTCAGTGAAAGAAAACAAAGACATCTAGTTTAAACCACTCTTTCCTTGTTGTATCATTCGTATGTTCCTTCTAAATACTTGCGAGACACAATTCTAACTTCCACTTACCTAATAAATAGACTACCTTCTGTTACCACTAATCTTCTTTCGCCTGAAGAGATTTTATACAAAATTCCACCTGATTACTCTCGCATGAGGGTGTTTGGGTGCTTCCATTTTCCATGGCTTGTTCCTTATAGATCTTCAAAACTTGAACCTAAGTCCAAAGTTTATGTTTTCGTGGGATATGCACCTGCCTTAAAAGGATACAAGTGTTTGGAACCACTCATAGGGAAAATGTTCACTTCTAGACATGTTTATTTTATTGAGTTCCAATTTCCATTTTCCTCAAACTTTGCTGACTATTTGCACCCTATCTCCAATTCATCTCCCTCTTCTTCTATATCTTCCTCTCCTACTCCATCCTCACTTTTCTCTCCCTACTTTCCTATTTATATTCTTGCTAATCCTTCTCCTTCCTCCTACTCTTCTTTTGTTTCTTCTTCCTCCTCCTCCTCTTCCTCCTCCTCTTCTTCTTCTTCTCCTTCCCATTCTTATATCTCCACTTCCCCTGCCACTCAGTCTCATTCTCATCCTATGGTAACTAGGGATAAGGATGGAATCCATAAACCTAAAGTTCCTTATGATCCCTCAGCTCACATTTCTCCTCTCACACCTGAATCTTATCTCAAAAAGGAACCTATCTGCTTCTCTCAAGCCCAATCCTCCTCAGTCTAGAGAAAAGCCATGTCATATGAATTTAATGCTTTGTTGTCTCAACACACTTGGAAGCTTGTTCCTCTTCCTCCTAGTAAAGCTTCTATTGGCTGCAAGTGGGTATTCAGAATTAAACTCAATGCAAATGGGAGCTTATCTTGATATAAGGCTAGACTTGTGGCAAAAGGATTCCACCAAACAGAGGGTCTTGATTATTTTGAAACTTTTAGTCCTGTCATCAAACAAATTGCCATCAGATTAGTGTTAACTCTAGCATTGCATTTTGGATGGTGTGTTCAGCAACTTGATGTATCAAATTCCTTCTTGCGTGGTTTGCTTGAGGAGGAAGTATATATGGTTCAACCACCTAGCTTCACTTATCCTAATCAACCCAAAGTTGTTTGCAAGTTACTAAAAGCCCTCAATGGACTTAAACAGGCACCCAGGGCCTGGTTTGATACATTTTCCAGGTTTCTCATCTCCTATGGGTTTGTCAATAGCACTGAAGATACCTCATTGTTTGTATCCCAAGCCTCAGGCCATGTGATCTTAATTCTAGTTTATATTGATAATATTTTGCTGACTGGCAATTCCTCCTCTGAAATAACCAAATTGATCTCAGCTATGAAAGGTTCTTTTTCCATGAAGGAGCTTGGTCTTCTACATTTCTTTCTTGGAATAGAGGTTCACACCTTAGCTCATGGTATGTTCTTGTCACAACACAAATATGTTGTTGAGTTATTGGCTAAAGATGGAATGCAAGACTGTAAGCCCTCTCTATCTCCCACAGCATCTAAAGATCCTAACTCCCCAGATCTCACACCTTTTTTCGATCCTCATCTTTACAGAAGCCTCACTGGTTTTTTGTAGTACCTAACTGGGACCAGACCTCATATCTCTTATGCAGTGCATTGGGTATGCCAATTTATGCATTCTCCTCTCAATTGTCAGTTCAATGCAGTAAAAAGGATTCTGAAATATGTTAAAGGAACATTGCAACTTGGAATTATGCTCTAACCTAGTCCTTTTCATCTCTTGGGATATACAAATTCTGATTGGGCTGGTGACCCTCAAGATAGGAGGTCAACCTCTGGCTACTGTGTATTTCTTGGTCCTAATCTTCTCTCATGGTCAGCTAAGAAGCAATCCTCTGTGGCGAAATCAAGTACTGAAGCTGAGTACAAGGCTCTCTCCACCACTGCAGCTGAGGTTGTTTGGATACAACAACTTCTCAAGGATCTCTCAATCACTTTGTCCACTCCTCTAACAATTTTATGTGATAACATTGGAGCACTTTCATTGGCTGCAAACCCTATCTTTCATGGAAGAAGCAAGCATATAGAGGTTGATTTTCACTTTATTAGGGAAAAAGTTGTCTCTAAGCAGCTCATTATATCTCATGTGTCTACAATGGATCAGTTAGCTGATATATTTACAAAGGTTCTCTCTATATCTAGATTTCAATACCTGAGGGACAAGCTCATGCCTGTTTCCATTCCAAAAGATGTTGAACCTGTTGCTTCCTCTTCTTCCCAGCATCAGCTTGAGGGGGGATGTTAAGAGTACATTTGTGATTAAAATGAGTCATTGTAATTGTGATATTACTATTCTTTCCCTAGTTAGTTTTGGTTAGTTTTTCTATTATGTTTCTTGGTGAGATACAGTTGTAACAGATTTTGTAACCGACTCAATCTCTTTTCATCTATAAAGGGACTGAACAAGCTATTGTAATAGATAGATTAGTGATTGATAAATGAATAAGATCATTTTCTTCTCTATAAATTTTCTCCCTCTTTATCTTTCATTCTGAAACTTTCTTTAAGAATAATTAAAATGAAAGTATATTAATACTGAAGATAGAGGTGAGGTGTGTTTCGATTATCACCTTCAAATTAGTGAATAGAGTGAGAGATTAGCCTCCAAAATTGATAGCTGTGTCCTCATCTCCATTGTAAAATTGGATAGTTATAGTACTTATAATACCTAATATATAAATCCAACATAAAGGATACTTCCTCTTACATCCGACTTAAAGAAATTGTACAAGCATTATGTAAAACACATTATTAATGGAAGGCAAATAACTTAAGGATACTTTTGAAAATGTAGACATGATTTTATGAACTTACTCATATTATATGGACCTACATTTTTCATAAACATGTAGGTTAAAATATCAAATGAAACTAGTTGGGGAAAATATAACTTCAAAACATAAAGATGTAATACACCTTTTCTCTAAAGAGGGTATATCACATTTTGTTCTTACTTAACTCAGACAGAAAGCATCCACTCAAACAAAGAGCAACCCACTTAACAAAAAACCTTAAATATGAAATAAAGTCTTGTTTTTACATTGTCTACAAAATCAACCCAAGTGCAAATTAAAATAAAAATTAACCATGACAATTTAAAATATAATTCTTCTATCACTAATTTTCCATTCGTTGTACATAATGGTGTAGATTTCAGACCTAAGAAGAAGATTTCAAAAGGAATGGCCATCACTGGCCAACCCAAGTAGTGAAGGAATAAGGCTTTTGGGACACAAATGGTAGAAACACGGGACTTGTTTGGAGTTTAACCTTGACTAGCACGCATACTTTTAAGTTTCTCTTGATCTAAATAATAAAGAAAACCTTCTTTAATCCCGAAACAAATCAGGTCATTTATATTCTATTGTTAAATTTTACTTAGATACTAATTTGTGTTACTTAAAATGGCAAAAATTGGAGTTTTGTTTCCAATAAAATCCATTTGATCTGTGTTGATACAAAAATGAAATAAAAATGGAAAGGTTTATTCAATACATGGATAAATACAAATCACACCAAACCCTCATTCAACATTGGTACAACATATATAAAAACTCCAAAATATCAAATAAATACTTGTGAATTGAGTATTAAATATTTACCTAATATTTTTTTGGCACAAATATTTACTAAATACAAAAATCAATGAAATTTAGATATTTTGGGGAAACTTTTAAGAAAGGACACGATAGTTTAGCTTCACATAATTACAAATTAAAAAGTGTACCTGAGTAGACTATAGTCATCCCCAAAAAGTACATCGACACAAATCCATTAAACTAATTGATCGGAAACTAATTAAAGTTCATGCAATAAAGAAAATCATTTTATTTCACAAAAACCTACAATCATAATAAATAACACAAAAGAGTTGAGATAGCATATATTACCAAGTTATACTCACAAATAATGGATGCGTAAACCCGATATTACCAAATTTCTCGAAAACCTGCTAAAAACGTAGATGGAAAAATACAAACAAAAAAATATAAATATAAATCTAAAATAAACTTTAGTAAACCGTGATATGTTATGAAGAACAAAATGTTGATGGATGCCATTTTCTTCACGTATAAAAATCAAAATTAACAAAGAAGAGAGTATAAAATTAAACTATAAATACAACCCAAATCAGTATCCAAAATGTGATCCAAAAATATATTTTCAAAAAATTAGATGAAGCCTATTACTCAAATGAATAGTAAAAATTAAACTCTAATCCATGAAAAAACAAATCCAAATGCAAACTATTAGTTAACATTTGAACACATAGAGTTTACCTTTGTGGATTTGAAAGTTGATATTTAAAACAACTAAGGATCCTGCAAAACAAATTGAATCACAAATAAAGACAAAAACTTGATTAACTAAACAGATTATTAAATAAATATAAAAAATCTCAAAACTATTTGTGGTTTAACATAAAATACCTAAAGATTTGGGTTTAAGAATATAAAAAGAGGAAAAATAGATACCTGAGAGAGAGATCAGTGGTGAGAAACACAAACAAAAACCCTAAAAATTTCCAATCAAGTTTGGAAAAAGAAATAAACTCACAAAGTTTGTGGCGGCCAGAGGTATAAAGCTTGATGACGACTGATGTTGGTCGGTGGTATGAAGTTTGTGGTGGTATAATGTTTGGTTTGTTTGAGATTTAAGTGGTCAGAGATTTGGGTTGTTTGAGAGAGAGAAGTGGCGCATATGGTTTAACAGTGATGTAGCCGAGGAGGGATAGTTTGAGAGGGACGTGACGCAGGTGGGAGGGTTTGAGAGGGAGGCGGCAGAGAATGGAACTAGTGATGGAGGAATAGACATAGGAGGGTTTGAGTTTGGGTAGAGGATGAGGTGGAATCATGGTGGAATGGGATTTCAAAGCTAGAATGAGTAGGGTTTTGTTTGGTTTGTTTCATTTTTCCATCTCATAAGGATCATCTTGTGATATGGCACCATTTAAGACCCTTAGTTTTTCATAAGTGAACATATCTCACCCATTAATTTTTTGAAATGATAAAAGGACCTCCTCTCATCTATATAACTATATAAAAATTGTAGACACAAATCCTCATGTGACGACACATGGAATAATTGAATGCTATCAAGAGTTTTAACTTAATTTTATCCACACTCATGTGTTTTGTTTTCCAGGACAATTTTGAGGTTCCAAAACATTTAATATCTCTTTATTGTTGCAATTTCAAGTGTTTTCCAAAATCATCTAAAAATTATACTTCATCTTCTGCTGAGACTTTTACACTTCCCAATATGATTCCTTAATATTTTTTTTTGGAAGCTAAAAATAGATATCCCTCTCCCATGTCATGGCTCACCTCAGTCAACCAAACAACCACCATAGAGTTCATTACTCTCTGCATATGGGTTTCTATAAATTCCACATTCAATAAAACACATCCCAGTAGTCAACATATACAACGATAATGAACATACATACTACCTTTCCCAACACCCACATTAGAATTTAGAACCCAACATCCAATATTTTTTCAGGACTAAAAAAGGTAATAGCTTTAAGATAAAAAAAACAAAGATAGATGTATAAAAAATTTCACCTTCTTTCAGTGCAAATTTGATGTAGTCCATCCTCTACGAAAGGGTGAGGATCAGTTGTAGGTAGGTCAGGTAATGATGCTCCAGGTTTAAAAAATTATATTTTTTTCATTGTTCTGGGTTTATATTTTTTGATGTATATTATTAATTGGAAGATGTGGGGGCTATTTTCTTTATTAACATATGCTAGTTGTATGCAGTTGTTGGAGCCAACAAGAATTTTTTGTGGTTGCAATCTCCAACAAGTGTCTCAAAACTATATAGCGAATTAGAAGGTTAGTTCTTATAGTAGATTATATATATATATATATATTGATCTTTTTTGGCTTAATGAGGGTTTTGATTAGTTTTGGTTTTAGGTACCTTTTAGAACTCATCTGTTGATGTTATAAGAGACGTACATTTTTTTAAAATCTCTTACATATTTCAATATATTAAAACAGTTCTAATTTTATAGTTGTTGTTATTGGTGGTGTTGGTGTTGTCATTATTATTAAAAAAAGTACGCATGTACTTATGGATTGCGATTTAAACTTGAAATGTTTGTAATTTAATTTTTTTAATATTATAATGATCTATAATTTTATTTTGGATATATATTTTGAAGTTTGTAGACCCAAGACCAAGGATGCAAATGGTGTGACTAGAGAATTGTTGTTTGGTAAAAAGAAATTTGATACTAACTTTTTTACATATCTCTACAATAAAATTACACTTCTTTCTATTATAATGAGAGAAGGACATGAATCATTTTTTCCTTGATGCTATTAAGGTATTTACAATATATTTATCTGCTTTAGTGGATTGGATCTATTATTTTTAGGTATTTGCAATATGTTTAAATTTTTTAGTAATGAGTTGTTATTTGAAATTTTAATTTTGATTATAATCTAATGATAACCTACGGAGGCAAATAATTGGGTTCTAATGAATTGGGTATGATTTTTGGCCACGCATAGTGTGGCCTCCATGCTAGTGTGGCCACGCCAAAATCCCAAACATATCTTGAATTAAACTAAATAACCTAAAGTGGTATTCACAGCATGTTCGAATAGATTAGTTGCCGAATCAATTCGCCTATGAGCGCTGAATCCATTCGATTCTGGGCAGGGACTTATTCTCGTTAATACAGATTTTCATGTTTTCTTGCTAACCAATTCAGATCATAACATCAATTGAACCAAAGAATTTTAGTACCCATCAATACTAAATATGATTCTTCTCAATGTCATATTCCAATTCATATAAACTTCTTTAAAATCATGGGATTTATTACTTTAATCAAGAAACACACTATTTATTAATAAACTCACAAACCTCCATTAATCTTCAATCTTTCTCATTCAAGATTTAACCCTTATAATAAGATTAAAACCAAAATTCATATGGGCTAATTATCACTTTCACTTTTAAAAATCATTCCCAAAATTCCATATTTTCACATGTGAAGCCCACCCAAAACCTTTATCATCAACTCTAATATGAATTGAATTGCAAACCTAAAATTATAAGAAAGCTAATCATTTTCCTTAATCAAATTGTAGAGTCTGAATTTGCCTTTGTTGATGATAATCCCAACCCAAAAGCTTCCCAAAAGCTTCTCCCAATTGATCTCCTCCAAAGTCCCTTTGGTTTTCCTCTTGAAATCTTAGATTTCCTTTCTCTTTTTTCTATAAATTCTTCCTAAACTTCTTGGTATAATAACTTAGACTTTTGATATGATATAATGGTTGTTTTCTCACCCCAAACCATCATTATATAAGCCTAATCCCGAAATTAGATTAATGTCCTATTTTAAAATGTTCCTTATACCCTATTTTAAAATGTTCCTTATACCCTTATGTGGGTCCCGTTTAGTCTAAAACCCTCCCAAAACCCCATTACTACCCGCTAGGTACTTAATCCTTACAATTTTGACCCATTCTAGATCAACCGTGCACTCAAAATCATCACTCGAGTCACCAATCCTAAATATCCCATCTCAACCTAATATCACACACACATGTGTCCCGATTGACATCTAGTCAAATCCCGTTGCATTAACCCACTTATTGCGTAATACCATTTTAATTAAATTGATATACTTTGTTACACTAGTAAATATTAAATCACATTAATATTAATCCATTTCACCCAAATTAATATTTAATTTAAATTTACATTATTTTTCAATTTATTCAAATTGTGTGCATATGTGTAATTTAAATGTCAAATTATAAATACTCAAAATTATGGGGTGTTACATACTTTCACTTTGAAAAGGAATTTCATCCTTAAAATTCAAGCATATATAGAATAAAGAACTCGAGATATTTCTCACGTATATCATCATCTCACTCCTATGTCAACTTGTCGGCATTCTAATATCCCCATTGAACACGAACCAAGGGAACCACATTGGTGTAACACCGCGTATGGTTGATGATTTAAATCATTATGAAATTATTTATTATTGTGAGGATGATTATGTGATTAATTATTTTTATTGGATTAATTAAATTAAATTCGAGAATTTAATTGTTTATTAATTCGGATTGAAATAATTATTAACTAGCATGACAAGGGTTAGTACTTACTGTTGAGAATCATTGAATATTTCTGCGTGAATATGTAATACGGAATGATGCAAATTTGATAAATTATCTGTAACATCCCGCTTAAAATAATAACGGGTGGCAAGTCCTATACTACATTAAATCAGGAGTTTCAGATGGTCCAGTCTCAACATCAACTGTCGGTACTATATAATATAGAACTAACGACCCGGTATCATATAAGCGAGATGTTAAAATAAATTAAAACGTGAAACATACCACAACCCAACACTATAACACTACAAATAAAGGAAAGAAAGATGCATGAAAGAACTATGAGGAATGAAATGCTAGGATAAAATGAAATAAATAACTACAACTAAATATACTATAAGGAAGTAAACCCGAATAAGTTGTTGGGTCACAGCCAATACAATAACTGAAATGGAATAAATATAAACATGTATATAAATATCCCTTGGGTACAAACCTGATATACAACATAAATCCTACCTAGAATTTTAAAAGTAGAAAGTGACTACAAGATACATCCCGCAATAGTCCGCACCTGTCACGGCTCCCAAGACTCTGGATAGAAAGTCATTCGGTATCCATGCGGTAGGATACCTGTAGAAGTATATATATATATATATATATATATATATATATATATATATATATATATATATATATATATATATATATATATATATACACACACACACACAGGCAGGAGAGAGAAGTAAATGGGTCAGAGCCTGAGTGTGAAAAATATTCAGCAAGTGTGTTAACCGTGCATAATAAATATCGGTGCACACATTTCATAATTAAAGTGGAATCGCACTCTCGTGGAACCCCAACTCACCTCTCAACTAACGGCGCACACCTATTCGCGTCTTTAATTTTTTGTTAAATTACCCCCATTTATAAGGAGAACCTAACTGTAATACCCCGTATTTTTATGTTATATTTAATTTGGGGATTTATTTAATAAAAAAATCCGGAAATTAATTATGTTATGATTATTAACGTGACTAGAGTTAGTTATTATGGGAAACTTGTTGAATATTACTAATGAGCATAGTAATATATTATATTGGTTATATTGAATGTCATAAGTAAATTAAATGACTATTTCGGAAATTTAAGTCGGGACGTGCCCGTGTCACGTCGGGACTAATTATGTTAATTAAAAGTAAATATTTTATAAGTTGTTTGTATGGTCATTTTGAGTGCGCCAACGCATCCGGAAGGGTTGAGATAGTCAGAAAAGTGTACCCGGGGGTTTAGTTTGGGTCTCGGGATGTTTTTAGGCTAAATTAGTGACCCGGGAGGGCATTTTGGTCATTTTACAAAATAGGGTAATTAAACCCACGAATTTCAACCATCATTAGCAGCCATTTAAGTCAGCCTTTTAGGGTTAGAACATTCAGAACCCTAGAACGGACATTGGAGAAGAGAGGAGAGAGCTCTCAAGGTGATTCAAGGCCCAAAACACCACCGATTGCACCGCCGTCACCACCAACGCGTAGATCGCGAGGAGGAGAACGCAACCACACCAATATCAGCAGGAAACCAGACCTCTGAAATCCCAGGCAAGTGTTTAACTTGCGTATTTTCGTTGATGCAATATTCATATTAGTGTAGGAATGATTAGGAGTATAATCAATGGAAGAAAACCCCAATTTTGATAGGGATTTGCATGTAGAAATCATTATAACCATATTCTGGAAATATTATGTGAAGTAGATGATTAACCCACGAATTTGTGATGATTTTTTAGAAGGAAATTATGGAGAAAACTGATTAGAACAAAAGTTAAGAAAACTTTAGGGTTCTTGATGATTAGATGAGATTTTAGGTTGTTTAGCCATGTTTAATGATGTATACACGCATGCTGAACGTTAAAGATATCTGGAATTATGTTAGTATGTTAACAGTAGACTTTTTGGGTCGATTAGTGTTGGAAAATATGAGTTTTGATGAAGTACATTAATCAATCCTGTCACTGCAATTTCTGCAGAATTTTTGCCCAGGCCTGCTTGATCGATCGATCGAGCATAGAGCTTCGATCGATCGAAGGTTCGATCGATCGAGCCCCAAACTTCGATCGATCGACCCCTCCTGGCAGACTCCTATTTCTCTTATTTAATTAGTTAAATTGATTTATCGTGATATAACCTTTGGGCATTCTTAATAAAAGGATTTGGGAGATATTGAGGACCAGTAGGGTATATGGATAAATGTTAGAACCTTTAATCTTCAACGGGTATGGTAATTATGGGATATTTACTTTAGGTTGATAGATTTATGAAACTTAAGGGTGAGATGCGTAAGAGAGTTATGTTGGAATCAAATAAAGTCATTTACGGAATTTCAGATGTGAGGATATAACCCATGAGTATTAGGTAATAAGTGGGAAAACTCTTCGAGTTAAGGATAGGAATAAAACCTTATACGTAATTCTATAATTGTGAAAGTGAGGATAAACGGTATAATTACGGGTGATGGGAAGAACCTATATTAATATGACATTGGTATATTTATATGATTGTGTGTACATATATTATATACATGTGAAAATCATACCCACGCTACTTACTATCCCTGAGGTTTCCGCGCTGGGACAAGTCTTATCTCGATGGGACCTTTATGGAGGATATTGACTTGTACCCTAGAAGATAGATGTCCTTGGTACAGGCTATCGATGTGATAGTTCAGAAGGTCCTAAGAGATGCCGGTATGTGCTACCCTCTTAGAGACTTGTAATCTATGCTTCGCCTCAATATTGTTTGTGTATTTATGTTAATACAATTCGAGAGTGATCCCGAATGTATTCCCCTTTATGTGAGTGATATGGGGCTTTGGATAGTGGAAGTATGCACGCACCATAGTTCTATTCGGGGTGCTGTTATATATATATTATACGAGTAGATAATATATATATATATATGTATATGAGATTATGACAATTGTAATTGTCTACTGCAATGTCATAGTAGAACATAGTTGTTAACACATATTATTAAATACTTATATTGAAAAGTATAATATGTCACTGGAAAACTTTATCGTTTTTATAAAATTAAAAATAGAGAATTTTGGTTACAAATTGGAACACCTTTTAAAATGAAGTCGGGAATTGTAAATCTTGCGGGTAATCTAAGTTAAGTTAAATCTTTTAGAAAGTCTAGTATGTTAGATGTTAAAATGAACAGTGGGGAAGGTTAGTGCGATAGGTGTGCACACTAGAAGAGAGGTGAGTATTTCTGAAGAGAGAGACGCACTAAGATGTTGTTGCATTGGCCTGTATCAATTTAAATACTTGCTTAACGTATTTTAAAATCAAACACACTTTCGGGCCCTGACCCGTTTCTTTTTCTCTCTCTCTTGTGTATATATATGTATATTTTCATGTGCCTAGCCACAGGGGCGTCTTGCTTAGGATCCTTTGAGAAGAACGAGTTGCAGCTTAGGTGGGAGTTGCAGGTCACTTGAGTAGACGGATTCTGTTATTGACTCCACTCCTATTACTCTCATTTATTGGGCACGTGTCGCCCTTTTCATCTTTTCATTTATTGTTGGGATTTTTATATTTCAGTTATTCCAGTATTGTTTTATGGGATTTATTCAGGATGGTTTATGAATTTAAGTTTTATTATGTTATCATTCGATTGACGAATGCATGGTTTTATTTTAGTTCATCGTGGTGTGATTCCATATTGTAGAAATGTTGTTTTGTTTATATAAATCTTTTCTTTAATTAAAATTTAGAAGTTTGTATGAAAAAAGTTTTTGACACTTAGCTTAATTATTTAGGGTGTTAAATTGGAAAATTATTTTTATCGACAGTGATGCTGAGAATGAACCAACTGTTTACCTTGATTTAATTTAATAAAGGAGTGATCGCCCGGTATTTAATTAGGCAGGGTGTCACAGGTGGTATCAAAGCATCAGGTTCTAGTGTCCATAGGATCTGTACGACTTATTTCGCTTTCAGCTTAACGTTATTGCCATAGAGCCATATTTTTAGGACTGTTGTATTCTTGCTTTTACGTTTAAGTCTTCAGCTATTCGAGATTTGTTGATAACTGTAGACTGATAAACTTGTTCACGTTTCAGATGCCTCCGAGATGTGCTCCAAAAGATAGGCGTGCCCAAGCCGAGCAGCCAGCAGCTCCGGCACCAGGCACAATGAATGCTAATGAAGTAGCCGCCATCGTTGCTCAGGCGGTGAATGCCGCGATAGCAGTGATTCAGCAGGCTCCACCCCATGTCCAGGTAGTGGCGCCAGTACCAACACGGCTTCCATCCTAATGGGAGAGGGTTCGGGATGCTTTTCAGAAAGCACATCCCCCTGAGTTTTCTGGTAGCTCCGATATTGTCACTGTCAGCCAATGGAAGAAAGACATCCAGCGGCACCTCCGTATGTATGAGTGCACCGAAGTGCAGAAGAAGCTATTGGCCTCTTTCAAGTTGGTAGGAGCCGCATTACAGTGGTGGGAGTCCACTACTACTTTGGAGGAGAGGGACACGATCCCTATTCAGATGTTCTGGGAGCGGTTTGTCTGAGATGAGGCGGAAATTACTAAATCTGAAGCAGGAGAACCTTACTGTAGCCGAATATGAGGAGGAGTTCACGAGACTCCTCACTATTGTGCCGGATGAGGCACCCACCGAAGCCAAGAAGATTTTGTTGTTCGTCGACGGGTTAGCTTGGAGGATCCGTCAGCACCTTATTGGAAACCTATCCCTGAGTACTTTCACCGCGTACTCAATGCAGCGTTACTACATTGCCAGGATCACCGCTTCCATCTTCAGGGAAGCAAGAGAGCAGGAGAGTCCATCCAGTAGGGCAGGACCGGGGGTAATAGTGCCGGTGGGGCACCAACTCATGGACAGACTCGTGAGCACGAGCAGAGTTCCCATCAAGGGAACCCTGCTAAGCGATTCCGTTCAGGTGATTCTAGGCAGGGATTCGGAGGATTCAGGAAAGGCCATTAGGGTCAGCCTAATCAGCAGGGCCAGCAGGGCCAACACCGACCGGAGGGACAGCAGCAGGGCCAGCAAGGCCAACAGCGTGCACATCAGGGCCAACAGGGCCAGTGGCGTGGAGGTAACGTCCAGCAGGTCCATGGACAGCAGGGTCAGAGGGGCGGTAATTTCAAAGGCAGATGCTTTGGGTGTGGCAAACATGGCCATAGGCGCCAGGATTGCCCAAAGGGCGATAGGGCCCCACAGCAGCAGGGAGCCCGTAATGAGCCGCAGAGACCACTTTTTCCACCTGCCCTTCCAGCTCCAGCCCAGGTGCCAGCCCTACCAGCCATTCCAGCAGCTCCAGTGCAGCAGGGGAAATTACAGTATGGACGTGTCTATAACGTCCACAGGCACCACCCGCGATTGAGGGTATGTTTCCTATCCATGGTGCTATGGGTAAAGTTTTGTTTGATACGGGGGCAACGCATTGTTTTATAGCTACGCATTTTGCGCAATCCTTAGGATTGTTAGCCATAGCAGAGAGCACCGTGACGTGTGTCGACTCACCACTGGGGAGTGGGTCACTTATATTCTTTATATGCCGGGGAGTAGGGGTAGAGATTGGTAGCTAGGTATTGCCTGCAGACATGCTAGTCTTAGACATGCACGAGAATGATGTGATTATTGGTATGGATTGGCTTGCATCTTATAGATCCATGATTGATTGCTTCGGTGGGAGCATTGTTTTTTCCATTCCGGGGCAAGAGATGTTTGTAGTGGCGATGTCTCGCCCAAAGGGAGGTTCGACCGCTCATTTATATTACATTGAGGAGGATACCTCTAAGGAGGTTGTGATTCCTTTGGATTCGATCCCAGTTGTTAGGTAGTATTCCGATGTGTTTCAGGAGATACTAGGCCTACCGCCCAGTCGTGAGATAGACTTCGTTATAGATTTATTGTCGGATACGAGACCTATAGCACGCGCACCGTACCGTATGGCTCCGGCAGAGATGCGAGAGCTACGAGATCAGATTGAGCAGCTATTAGGTCAGGGCTTCATTCGTAGGAGTACCTCACCTTGGGGCGCTCTAGTCTTATTTATAAAGAAGAGAGATGGTTCACTGAGATTGTGCGTGGACTACCGGGAGTTGAACAAGGTCACGATACGGAATAAATATCTGTTGCCTCGAATCGATGATCTATTCGACCAGTTGAGGGGAGCAACTTTCTTTTCAAAGATAGATCTGAGGTCGGGGTACCATCAGTTACGAATTAGAGAGCAGGATGTTTCAAAGACTGCCTTCTTGTCGAGATACGGGTCCTATGAATTCAGAGTGATACCGTTCGGACTCACAAATGCCCCAGCCATTTTCATGGACTTGATGAACCGAGTATTCAGAGAGTTTTTGGATCAGTTCGTCATCGTCTTCATAGATGATATCTTGATATATTCACACTCCGAGGAGGAGCATGCCGAACACTTGAGGCAAGTTCTTCAGACTCTACGAGAGCATCAGTTGTATGCTAAGTACGAGAAGTGTGGATTCTTGTTGCAAGAGGTACAATTCTTGGGCCATGTTGTTTCTGAGCAAGGGATAGCAGTTGACCCGAGTAAAGTGTCAGCGGTGAGGGAGTGGGGGCAGCCCACCACACTGACGGAAGTGCGTAGTTTCTTGGGGTTAGCCGGATACTACAGGAGGTTCATTTAGGGATTCTCCAAAATAGCGGGTCCATTGACGAATTTGACTCGCAAGGGGGTACCATATGTTTGGGATGATGCTTGTCAGTTGGCTTTCGACGAGCTGAAGGACAAGCTTACTTCGGCACCAGTCCTTGCTTTATCGAAGCCGGGTGTAGAGTACCTGGTTTACACAGATGCGTCCTTACGAGGACTTGGTGGAGTACTTCAGCAGGAGGAGAAGGCTATAGCTTTTGCTTCCCACAAGCTTAATCCGCATGAGAAGAATTACCCCACCCACGACCTGGAGTTAGCTGCGGTCATCTTTGCATTGAGAATTTGGAGGCACTATTTATTGGGCGAGAAATTCCGTTTGTTCACAGACCATAAGTCACTGCAGTACCTGTTCACTCAGCGAGAGCTGAATATGTGTCAGTGCAGATGGTTAGAGTTTGTGAAAGATTACCAGTTCGATATACAGTATCATCTTGGGAAAGCCAACGTAGTTGCTGATGCGTTGAGCCGTAGACCGGTTGACGATGTAGCGGACATCTGGAAAGCAAAGTGGAAGGAATTGGGTCACCAGGACGCAGTAGCACGTTCTTTCATATCCGTGATGACAGTCACACACGAGATTGTTATGAGGGTCATACAGACACAGACCACAGACCCGTTTTGTCAGGAACAGATTGTACGACTTCTAGCCGAGGGTGCTGAGTCCTATTCTGTTAGTTCGGATGGAGGGTTGCGGTTTAATGGGAGATTAGTGGTTCCAGAAGGAGCGGAGCTACGTCATGAAGTGATGACTCATTCTCATGGGTCCCGATTTGCAGTACATTCAGGAGGCGATAAGATGTACCAGGACATGAGACGACAGTACTGGTGGAGTGGAATGAAGAAGGACATCGCTGAATTTGTGTCCAAGTGTTCTACTTGCCAGCTGGTGAAGGTGGACCACCAGAAACCGTCAGGATTACTTCAGCCGTTGGAAGTACCCGTGTGGAAGTGGGAAAGTATTTCCATGGATTTCATTACAGGGTTGCCTACATCACAGCGGGGCCACGATTCTATCTGGGTGATTGTAGACCGTTTGACCAAGGTGGCTCATTTTCTGCCAGTAAGGAAAGATTATACCACGAGTCAGTATGCCCAGTTGTTCGTCGCTGAGATTGTCAGATTACACGGGGTGCCCCTGAATATTGTGTCAGATAGAGACAAGATTTTTGTGTCACGTTTCTGGGAAAGCTTTCAGGAGGCTATGGGTACAGAGTTGAGACTGAGTTCAGCTTACCACCCACAGAGAGATGGACAGACAGAGCGTACTAATCAGATGTTGGAAGATATGCTTCGCATGTGTATTCTCGATTTCGGAGGAGGTTCGGAGCCACACCTTCCACTGGTAAAGTTTGCTTATAATAACTCCTATCAGTTTACGATTGGCATGGCTCCATTTGAGGCTTTGTACGGCAGGCCTTGTCGTTCCCCAACTTGTTGGATCGAGGTGGGGGACAACAAGTTACTAGGAACAGAAGTGATTGAGGAGACCTCCGTGAGGATTGAAATTATCAGGAGTCGTATTCGGGTAGCCCAAGACAGGCAGAAGAGCTACGCCGATGCGAAACGGTTCTTCCGGGAGTTTAATGTGGGAGATCAAGTGTTGCTGCGTGTATCTCCTATGAAAGGAGTGATGAGGTTTGGGAAGAAGGGGAAGTTGGCTCTAAGGTACGTAGGACCATTTCCCATTATCGAGAGGATTGGGCCGGTAGCATATAGGTTGGGATTGCCAGAACATTTACATCGCATCCACGATGTATTCCACATCTCGTCGTTGAGACGATATCTTCGGGATGACATGGCCCATACCCACATTGCGATAGATGAGATAGACTTACAGTCTGATAGCTCTTACGAGGAGAGACCAGTGGCTATTCTAGACTATAGTGAGAGGAGATTGAGGTCGAAAGTAGTTCCACTTGTGCGAGTCCAGTGGGAGCATCATAATGTGGAGGAATCCACTTGGGAGCGTGAGGCAGATATGCGCGAGAGATATCCAGAGTTTCTTTTACCAGGTATGCCTTATTTTCCGAATTTCGGGACGAAATTCCGTTATTAGGGGGGAAGTATGTAATACCCCGTATTTTTATGCTATATTTAATTTGGGGATTTATTTAATAAAAAAATTCGGAAATTAATTATGTTATAATTATTAACGTGACTAGAGTTAGTAATTATGGGAAACTTGTTGAATATTACTAATGAGCATAGTAATATATTATATTGGTTATATTGAATGTCATAAGTAAATTAAATGACTATTTCGGAAATTTAAGTCGGGACGTGCCCGTCTCACGTCGGGACTAATTATGTTAATTAAAAAGTAAATATTTTATAAGTTGTCTACATGGTCATTTTGAGTGCGCCAACGCGTCCGAAAGGGTCGAGATAGTCAGAAAAGTGTACTCGGGGGTTTAGTTTGGGTCTCGGGATGTTTTTAGGCTAAATTAGTGACCCGGGAGGGCATTTTGGTCATTTTACAAAATAGGGTAATTAAACCCACGAATTTCAACCACCCTTAGCAGCCATTTAAGTCAGCCTTTTAGGGTTAGAACATTCATAACCCTAGAACGGCCATTGGAGAAGAGAGGAGAGAGCTCTCAAGGTGATTCAAGGCCCAAAACACCACCGATTGCACCGCCGTCACCACCAACGTGTAGATCGCGAGGAGGAGAACGCAACCACGCCAATATCAGCAGGAAACCAGACCTCTGAAATCCCAGGCAAGTGTTTAACTTGCGTATTTTCGTTGATGCAATATTCATATTAGTGTAGGAATGATTAGGAGTATAATCAATGGAAGAAAACCCCAATTTTGATAGGGATTTGCATGTAGAAATCATTATAACCATATTCTGGAAATATTATGTGAAGTAGATGATTAACCCACGAATTTGTGATGATTTGTTAGAAGGAAATTCTGGAGAAAATTGATTAGAACAAAAGTTAAGAAAACTTTAGGGTTCTTGATGATTAGATGAGATTTTAGGTTGTTTAACCATGTTTAATGATGTATACACGCATGCTGAACGTTAAAGATATCTGGAATTATGTTAGTATGTTAACAGTAGACTTTTTGGGTCGATTAGTGTTGGAAAATATGAGTTTTGATGAAGAACGTTAATCAATCCCGTCACTGCAATTTCTGCAGAATTTTTGCCCAGACCTACTTGATCGATCGATCGAGCATAGAGCTTCGATCGATCGAAGGTTCGATCGATCGAGCCCCAAACTTCGATCGATCGACCCCTCCTGGCAGACTCCTATTTCTCTTGTTTAATTAGTTAAATTGATTTATCGTGATATAACCTTTGGGCATTCTTAATAAAAGGATTTGGGAGATATTGAGGACCAGTAGGGTATATGGATAAATGTTAGAACCTTTAATCTTCAACGGGTATGGTAATTATGGGATATTTACTTTAGGTTGATAGATTTATGAAACTTAAGGGTGAGGTGCGTAAGAGAGTTACGTTGGAATCAAATAAAGTCACTTACGGAATTTCAGATGTGAGGATATAACCCATGAGTATTAGGTAATAAGTGGGAAAACTCTTCGAGTTAAGGATAGGAATAAAACCTTATACGTAATTCTATAATTGTGAAAGTGAGGATAAACGGTATAATTACGGGTGATGGGAAGAACCTATATTAATATGACATTGGTATATTTATATGATTGTGTGTACATATATTATATACATGTGAAAATCATACCCACGCTACTTGCTATCCCTGAGGTTTCCGCGTTGGGACAAGTATTATCTCGATGGGACCTTTATAGGGGATATTGACTTGTACCCTAGAAGATAGATGTCCTTTGTACAGGCTATCAATGTGATAGTTCAGACGGTCCTAAGAGACGCCGGTATGTGCTACCCTCTTAGAGACTTGGAATCTATGCTTCGCCTCAATATTGTTTGTGTATTTATGTTAATACAATTCAAGAGTGATTCCGAATGTATTTTCCTTTATGTGAGTGATATGGGGCTTTGGATAGTGGAAGTATGCACGCACCATAGTTCTATTCGGGGTGTTGTTATATATATATTATACGAGTAGATAATATATATATATATATATATATATATATATATATATATATATATATATATATGAGATTATGACAATTGTAACTGTCTACTGCAATGTGATAGTAGAACATAGTTGTTAACACATATTATTAAATACTTATATTGAAAAGTATAATATGTCACTGGAAAACTTTATCGTTTTTATAAAATTAAAAATAGAGAATTTTGGTTACAAATTGGAACACCTTTTAAAATGAAGTCGGGAATTGTAAATCTTGCGGGTAATCTAAGTTAAGTTAAAGCTTTTAGAATGGCTAGTATGTTAGATGTTAAAACGAACCGTGGGGAAGGTTAGTGCGATAGGTGTGCACATTAGAAGAGAGGTGAGTATTTCTCAAGAGAGAGACGCACTAAGATGTTGTTGCATTGGCCTGTATCAATTTAAATACTTGCTTAACGTATTTTAAAATCAAACACACTTTCGGGCCCTGACCCGTTTCTTTTTCTCTCTCTCTTGTGTATATATATGTATATTTTCAGGTGCCCAGCCACAGGGGCGTCTTGCTTAGGATCCTTTGAGAAGAACGAGCTGCAGCTTAGGTGGGAGTTGCAGGTCACTTGAGTAGACGGCTTATGTTATTGACTCCACTCCTATTACTCTCATTTATTGGGCACGTGTCGCCCTTTTCATCTTTTCATTTATTGTTGGGATTTTTATATTTCAGTTATTCCAGTATTGTTTTATGGGATTTATTCAGGATGGTTTATGATTTTTAGTTTTATTATGTTGTCATTCGATTGACGAATGCATGGTTTTATTTTAGTTCATCGTGGTGTGATTCCATATTGTAGAAATGTTGTTTTGTTTATATAAATCTTTTCTTTAATTAAAATTTAGAAGTTTGTATGAAAAATGTTTTTGACACTTAGCTTAATTATTTAGGGTGTTAAATTGGAAAATTATTTTTATCGACAATGATGCTGAGAATGAACCAACTGTTTACCTTGATTTAATTTAATAAAGGAGTGATCGCCCGGTATTTAATTAGGCAGGGTGTCACACTAACATGTCATAGGCCTAGCCTATACCCACGAGATCTACCTTCCTGACATAACCCTAAGAATCCACTCCTTCTAAACACACTTAAGTATTTTTACAGACATATATGCCATATTAGGCTTCATGGATTCCGGTTTATAATTTAACCCATTATAAATCTTAATAAGTTACCCATTTACATTTGGGTTGAATCATATGATTTAATTTCTAATTAACATGCATACAAACTATAATATTGACAAGACTTCTTTCCACTCTCAACATTGTACTATGTTTCGTGCGTGGGGTGTCTCGCAAAGAGAAATCCAAATAAGGAACCACCCCGTTACACTACTTCTTGACAACGTTGATCCTAGAGATGCATCATGTCCCACATAAATATTTGACATAACTTCTCTCTATTCTCAACAATGCACTATGTTTCATCCGTGGGGTGTCTCGCAAAGCAAAATCCAAACAAGGAACCACCTCGTTACACTACTCCTTGTCAATGTAGATCTTAGAGATCCATTATGCCACACATAATTAATTTGACAAAACTTTTCTCCAATCACAACACTGCACTATGTTTCGTGCGTGGGGTGTATCGCAAAGCGAAATCCAAACAAGGTACCACCCCGTTACACTACTTCTTGATAATGTTGATCCTAGAGATCCGTTATGCCATATATACAATACTACTAATTATACATTACCATATAAGGACAACTCAAGGTCTCCAAATAATATCCTTGGGATGATGTAACCGAAATATTCCTTAAACGCTATACATCAACCCTCATCAATCTAGTACATCATAATCATCAAAAATGTACTCCATAAAAAGTCTATATCCTTTCATCTATAGGATATATATAAATATATGTATAGGTATTTTATTCTAACCATATATATATATACCATCATCCATACCCATGACCAAGTGTACATATCATATCTGATGTACAATGGACATGCACATAATCCACCCGACTATATATATCGTCGATAAAACTGCACTATGCTATCATCTTCCCAGTTCCCGGCTCATGTAGCAACTGGGGACCACCATGGTGGGGCTCAACGACACCCATCTTGTGGTAACTCACACACACGTCGTCCTGGGAAGCGGCCATAGCTCCTAACCGACAATGAGACGAAACATACCCACCACGTCTCATCCCAAAGATATATATCATATAATAACACATGGGATGACTATGACCTGGGGAATATCCACAACCTGCTTTATATGCCAGGATGCTCACCCTCTACGCGCGCAACTTCCCAATGATAGCATGAGCGAGGTATGCTTAACCACATAAGTATATATATCGTTCTCTTGCACAATATATACACATCCATATGATCCCATCATATGATCAAACATAAAACCATCATATAAGGTTTAAATATCCATACCATGTATGTCCACAACATAAATATATCCATATATTCATATCTATATAGATATATACACATATCCATATATACAACTAATTCTAGTTCATATGCATATGAAATATAAACTCGGTTATAAGTATACATAATCCTCAATATACAAGCCATCACCACAAACTCATTTAATTTACCTCGATATGTGAATACAATCCCTCACTTGAAACATATTCAATCATTTTTCCTATGATGAATAGTCTCCCAAAATCATCTGTATATATCTATACTTATATATTCAACATTAGGGTTATCACCCAAAATTTCGTGTAGGAAACCATCACTACACATACCATCCATATCCGAGAGCACATTAAAGAATGTAGTAAAAATTTCGACTATCTGTATACACCTAACTAATAGTTTATAAGCCTCAAGCTCAATCTAATTATCATCAAATAATCCCATTTCTTGGGGAAATTACCCGTTGTAAATTACACACCGATAAAAACATCTACCCCAACTAGATTTACACACTCTATTCTAGTTGGTAATATATTCCCATCGCTCTCGATTTTTTACTATGGTTCAATCACTTTTGTGAATCCCCTAGTCTAAGACCTCTCGGATTTACTTCTTAAAGTTTATCATTACTAAAGGTATGCGACCACTCTCTTCCATTTGGCCCCAAATTGGATCTTAATAATATCCTATCCTTATAAGAATTCGACATAAATGTTGGCCTAGAAATTTTACAACATACATGGTTATATTCTTCCCCAACTGTTCCAAGAAGTCCCCGCTATCATACTAAGTGAGAGACCCCTCTCTAAGTCTCCAAAATATGTCTCTTACTTCATAAGAGAAAGCCCCAAATCAATAAACCCAACCAAACGGGCTTGAAATCATTATGGAGAAAACACCTCAAAATGCCCTGTTTTCGAATCGATTCGGCCCCTCCGAATCGATTCAGCCCCAGAAGCGAATCCATTCAGCCCATCCGAATCGATTCGGCCAGTTCAGAAAGCCACGAAAATGGCTGATTTTTCCAAAGTCCAAATTCTCCAAAATTCAATTTATACCTTTTCTAACCCTTAATCTTCAACCTCAACATGATTTCAAACATCAAAACTCATCCTTTATCTATTCTCATCAATTTATATCCCTTAAACCCAATTATAATCTTAAATTTCAAGATTTAAACCAAAATTTAGGTTTTGATGCTTATATCCAAAAACCATTTCTTTAACCAACAAATTATGAAATAAAATACACAAATGACTTATTTAGCAAGATTAAACACTTGCCTTAGATTTGTAGAGGTTACATCGTCCTCGAATTCGCGGTTGAGCCTAATCTCCAAGCTTTTCTTCCTCTCTCTCTTCCTTTCTTCTTCTTTCCTTCTTCATCTCTCTTTCTCTCTTTCTCTAAATTGAGAAGGCTTGATCCGTAAGCCTTTAAATACCTTAAAACAATAAACCCAGTTTTAAATGTTAATACACACTTTCAATGACTCGTTTACTCCAATTCGAGTCAAACTGACTTAAAAATATTCCGGAGCCGAAATAAAACCCAATGACAGTCATTTTGACTATCTCGACCCTTCCGGGATCGATGGTACCCTCAAAATCATCATCCAGAATACTTTGAAATGTCCTCTATTTTTGGGCCTTAATTCCCAAATTTTAAAATTCTCCAATTTTATTAAATTTTATTTTCCCAAAAATTTAATTTCTCAATCTCAAAATCATGGGGTGTTACATTATTGAGAGTGGAATATACGACAGTTTGGTATATTAAGTCGGGACACGCGTGTGAGTCATGTCGGGACTAATTTAATGGAATATAAAGGTAAATTATTTTTAAGTAACTCGTATGATAATTTAGAGTGCGCCGTTGAGTCCGGGAGGGTCGAGATATTCAGAAAATACTACCCGGGTATTTTATTTGGACTCCAGAATATTTTAGGACAAATCGACCCATAGGGGTGATTTTGTAATTTGGATTTTTGGGAGTTTAATTAATAATGAAAACCAGTAATTAAATAATAAAGGTACGTGGGCAAGACATTACCCATCAGATTCTAAACCTAAGTGAGAAAGAGGGAAAACCTAAGAGGGAGAAGAAGGACTCCATAGGTGTTCTTGGAGAAAGGCTCAAGGTTTTACACTGGAAATACCAACACGTAGATCGCGAAGAGAGAAACGTGTTTATACCAACATCACCAAAGGATCATACCTTTAATTTAAGGCAACTTTTTATTACTTGCGTGCTTTAGTAATAATTGTGTTCATGTTACAATAGGTGATAACCCATTAATTATGAAAGTTAAATTTTGATTAAAATTGAAGTTATGATTCGTATATTGGGACTGGGATTTCAAGATATTAAATCCCTTCATGTAGATAGGATTACATTCACGAATTTATGGTAATTTTCCATGAACCAATCTAGGTTTAATTTGGAGTTATGCTACAAATTTAAGAACTAGGGTTCTTGTTAAATAATTGGGGATTTCATATTTGATTGATGTATGGTGAGGATTTAATGATTATACGTTGTTAGAAATCATCTAGATATGTTAAGACATCAATTGGATTTGCTGTTTGGGTGTTTGGGATTGAACACTAGAGGTTTTAGAGGTGTAAATGGTGGGAAAATGCTTAAATTTTGGGGAGGAAGACGAGAGAGGAGGTCTCGCACAAAGTCGCCTGATGGTCGTTCGCGCGAGATAAGGATCTCACGCGAAGTTATTCGAACGACACGTGGAAATCGTTCAATCTAAAACCCTTCTGGTTCGAGCGACTGGTCTAAAATTTTGGAAATTTTCATTTGTACCCCAAATTACGTTACGTAATAAATTTGAGTTAGAAAACTGCTATTCAACGGACTTAGCCTAGTGCAGAACTTTTAGGAAGTATTTGGGAAATAATACCATAAATAATTGGAACATTATGTTGACCTTGGAGATTACATGAGTAATAATAATCGAATTAAATATACTATACGTAGTTATGAGAATAAAATACGTATGAGATGTATATAATTTCGGTTGGGTGAATACCTATGAATTGTAATAGGATGTGTGTATGCCTATTATATGATATGATCGGTTAAGTGTACTAATGGGTGATAACTTGGGGTGCAAGAATATTATCATTAAGTGTACTAATGGGTGATAACCCGAGGGTACAAGAATGTTATCGTTAAGTGTACTAATAGGTGATAACCCGGGGGTACAAGATTATTATTGTTAAGTGTACTAATGGGTGATAACCCTGGAGTACAAGAATATTGTTGTCAAGTGCACTAATGGGTGTTAACCCAAGGGTGTAGGATTATTATAGTTTGGGGCGCTAATGGGTCTTAGCCCGGGGGTGCAGAAAAAGTATATATATGTATAGGGATGATGTGACTATATGTGTATATATATCTATGAACTTATGAATATTTCTACTGGGAGAAACTGGTAGATACGGTGACAATAATAAAATGATTTGCTCCAAGTGGTCTTAACCTAAGTGTGTAAGATTAGTGTGTATATATATATATGGATGATGTGACTGTATATATATGAATATACTTGGGAACATTCTACTTGTGAAATTAGTAGATATAGTATAAATGAGAAATAAATTAATCTTAATGGGTAAAAGATTAACCATTCGAATAGGGAATAATGGAACTTAGTTATGTGAGATAAATTGTTTCTTTAATGTAATGTATGGGAGATACGGGTATGCTACTGGAGAACGTAAATGAGGATATTATGATTTTGAACTAGTTAGGCCGGGTAGCATAGATAGTGTGGGTTAGATGTACGTTAGGCGTGTACAATAGATGAGAGGTGAGAATATCATGTGAGAGTGAGATATCTAACATGCACATAATACTTGCTTCATTGCAGTTTTAAATATTTTTAAAACATCGGGTTGTCTTGTTTCTTTTAACTCTTCTCTCTTTTGCTATATATATTTATTATACCAGGTACTCAGCCACAGGGATACTAGAACTAGCGATTCAGAGTGCTTTACGTGCTGGAGATGTTGTGAAAGCTGTAGGTCCATGCATTAGGCACATCCATCATTTCCATTCAGTTATCTAGACATCTCAGTTGGGGCATGTGTTGTCCATTTCTAGTTTTTATCAGAGTTATTATTCAGTTTACTTTACCGTTCTTTTAGTTGGATGGATTTTTCTATGAGTCTGTGAATTAGAATTTGGAACTGGGAGGTTTTATCCAGTATTATTTATTTCAGTGTTTGATTCATGTTCAGTATTTAGTATATTCTTGTGTATGATGAATGGTTTATATTTTAATATTTAAATTGAGAAATGGTTTTATTTGGTTATATGTAAAAAGGAAGATGTTTTGACGCCTATCTTAATTCTTTATTCGGTGATTAATATGTTTATAAGTTTTTCGACAGTGATGCGAAGAACTAACCAACATAACATTATGTTTTAAATTTGGTAAAGGATTGATCACCCTATATTTGATTGGGTAGGGTGTCACACTTAGACCGTAACTTATACCCACTACGATCCAAAATATCAACTGATCTCTCCTCGTACTAGATATCGGGCTACAAATAAATATCCTCCAATGGAATGTTCCAATAAGCCAACTCACTCCTCTTATACTTCTTCAATGAAGATATATAAAAGACATCATGAATCCATCGTAGATGCTCTGGCAAGGGGAGCCTATATGCTACTGTCCCTGCCCCTTTTATAATCGAAGAAGGCCCCATATACCTCGGTACAAACTTCCCTTTTTTCCCAAACCTCATAACTTCTTTCATAGGAGACACCCATATAAATACTGGGTCACCCACCTCAAGATCTATATGTCTCCTATCTGCATCAGCATAACTCTTAAGCCTA
Source organism: Sambucus nigra (assembly GCA_949130495.1). Lineage (NCBI taxonomy): Eukaryota > Viridiplantae > Streptophyta > Magnoliopsida > Dipsacales > Adoxaceae > Sambucus > Sambucus nigra. The sequence goes on along the minus strand of OX422207.1, from coordinate 340,005,007 downwards.
TCCTGAGCAATCGCTATATGACCTCAAATGAGCCCAATGTTAGCAAAAGTATCCTAGATAATCTCAGGACCAAGGAGCTTATTATCCCTTATGTCTAATCAACAGGAGAACAAATAACAATGTCGACCCTATAATGCCTCATAAGTTGTCATCCTGGTGGTAAATTGGTAAAAATTAGTATACGCAAACTCTACCATTGGAAGGTACTGCTCCCACCCTTTTTTAAAATCAAATATACATATCCTGAGCATATCCTCTATCATTTTATTAACCCGCTTAGTCTGTCCATTGGCCTGCAGATGATAAGTCGTACTCAATCGTAACTCAGTCCCCATCACCTCCTAAAAACTAGGCCAAAAATGGTAAACAAAGATCTTGTCCCAATCAGACACAATATTGATCGTTACCCTATGTAGCCTCACTATCTTGTCTATGAAGAGATAGGCATATGGTGTAATAGTAAAATCCGTTCATACAAGAAAAAAGAGAGCTCCCACGGTCAACTGATCCATAATCACCCATATAGAACCATGACACTTATGTGATGTTGGTAACCCGGTGATAAAGTCCATCGATATACTCTCTCACCTCCACACTAGAATCTCTAATGATTGTAACATATCGATTGGCCTCGGGTGGTCTACCTTCACTAACTAAAATCTGGCAAACTTTAAAACAAACTCAATTACACTCTGCTTCACCAATATTGTATGTGCGTATCCTAGTAAATATCATCCCCTTTGGGATATATTGGAAATCTTGATCCATGGGCCTCGGTCACAATAGCGTGCCTCAAATCCCCATCATATAGGACTATAAGTACCCTATTGAAGAGTGACCCTCCCTCAGAATTAATCGAGTAAAACGTATCCCCCTTTGCCATTAATTGATGTACCCTGTCGGGGCAAAACTTATTTCGACTTGCGCTTTCACACCCCACATAATAATCTTGGGTGTGATAGTCAATATATTCGTACAATCCCTGGAGATTATGACATACTAGCGAAGCTCACTCCACTTAGCTTTCTCGAACGGATAGTCTGTAGGTTGTCAGTTCAATGCGTCTTCCACTACGTTAGCCTTCCCTGGGCAGTGTTTGAATATCAAATGGATACTTCTTCACGAATTTCAAACATCTACGCTATCCCATGTTAAGATCTTTTTGAGTGAATAGATATTGTAGAGACTTATTATTTGTTAAAAACTAAATTTTTCCGCTACGAGATAGAGCCTCGAAATCTATAAGGTGAAAACTATTGCAGCTAACCTCAACTCCTGTGTGGGGTAATTCATCCCATAGGACTTAAGATTATGAGAAACAGAAGCTATAACCCGATGCTCCTGTTGTAGCACACCCCCAAGTCCCTATAATGATGCATTGGTAAATAAAAGGTACTCCACTCCTACCCTAGGCAGTGTGAGCGCAAGTGATGAAGTTAACTTGTCCTTCAGCTCATCAAAAACTAACTGAAAATAATCATCCCACACAAATGGCACTCCCTTTCGAGTCAAATTCATCAACGGACCTACAATTTTCAAAATGACCTTGTGAAATGGAGATAATACCTTGCCAATCCAAAGAAACTGTGGATCACTGTCGTTGTTATGGGATGATCCCACTCCTCACTACTACAACCTTACTTGGGTCCACTAAAATGCTTTTATCAGACATGAAATGACCCAAGAACTGTATCTCAGGTAACAAAAATCCACACTTCAAGAACTTAGCGTACAATTGATGATCCCATAATTTCTGAAAAATAATATGCAAGTGCTCTTCATACTTGTCCATATTCTGAGAATATACCAGAATATCATTTATAAATAGGATCATGAATTGGTCAAGGAAATGTTTAAACACCCTATTCATTAGATCCATGAATATTGCAAGGGCATTGGTTAGCCAAAACGGTATCCCCATGAACTCATATGACCCATAGCACGTCAGGAATGTAGTATTAGGGACATCCTATTCCCAAATGCACAATTAGTGATACCCTGACCGTCTATCTTTGAGAAGTAAGCAACCCCTCTCAGTAGGTCAAAAAAGTCATTGATTCGAGGCAACGGATATTTATTCTTAATCGTGTCCTTGCTTAGCTCTCGGTAATCAATGCATAATCGTAGGCAACCGTCCTTTTTCTTCACAAACAACACTAGAGCATGCCACGATAATGTACTCCGTCTAATAAACCCCTGCCTTGAGAGATATTGGATCTAGTCTCTCAACTCTCGCATATCTAATGGGGCCATACGATACGAAACAAGTGTAATTAGCCTTATCGCAGGTTCTAAATCTATAACAAACTTTGCATCTCGACTCGATGGAAAACTCGGTACTCCAGAAACACATACATAAACTCCCTAACCACTTGTATTGAATCTAATGATATAACCACCTCCTGCAAGGTATCCTCCTCAATATAGTATATAGATGATTTCTTGGCATTCCCTTGGGAAGAGGCATTGCCACTAATAATAACTCTTAACCTGAAATGACAAACACAATGGTACTTCCAAAATAATCTACCACTGCCCTATACTGTTCTAACCAATCCATGCTCAAAATGATGCCATGCCCAGTTATATCTAATACATAAGTTGGATTCTAAACATAATCGCACGACATATATCCCCACCCCTCTTAGGTTATCCTCTATTTCTAAAGGACCAGTTGTGTCCCACTAGCCAAAGGAGAATCTACACACATAATAATGCTATCCTCTATTTCTAAATGACCAGTTGTGTATGAAAATCTAGTATCTATGAAACAATGCGATTCTCCCATATTAAATAATCACCGATCCATATGCCCATGGACAGGAAACATACCCTCAATTGCAGGTGGCGCATGTGGCGTCGGAGGTATCATCACATTCGATACATTATAGATATGCACAAACTACATTTGTCTCTGCTAATGTGGGACTAACTGAACAAACTTCATTATAGATTATAGATATGCGCCACCTGGAGTTTGTGCATAAACTTATGGCTGGGCTAAGTTTAAGTATTTTCTTCTCCTTAGTGTTCACTTAGCCAAGAACAAAGTTCTCCAGGTAGGTGAACTCCTCCTCATACTCTGACATAGATCGGTCCTCCTGTGAAACATCTAAAAATCTCCTTCGCATCTTAATCTAAATCATCGAAGGAAAATACTTTTGGTCAAATAACACCCAAAACTCGACTATGGTCATTATGTCTCTCTCCGAAGATATAGTCTCCGACTCCCATCACTCTAGAGCCACACCCACTAGCTTAAAAGTGGAAACTATTTATTTTTTAGTGTCATTTTACTTAACCATGTTAAGGTGACATTGAATATCCTTCTTCCTCTAACTGGAAGCTACTACATTGGTATTTCCCTGGAATTCTGGTGGATTCCCCCTCTGAAAGATCTCCCAAACCCTTTCCCACACAGATGGCCCCGAATGGGCCTAGATGGCTGGTGCCATCAGCTGTTGCTGCTGATCTTGAGGAAACTATTGAGCCATTACCCTAATTGCAGCTTGACCGCTAAGGCAACAATATTAACCACATATGTGGTTGTCATGTCCCCATATGGTACATGTGTCTCCTGTTGAGCCTCTTTAGCATTGTCCTCTCTAATGGCCCTAGTTTATCTTTCTCTCCTAGGTAGCATCTAAAACCAGACCGAATTTGTATAAGCCCATAGTTAATACAAATTACATCAACAGAAGAACGTAAAGGCATAAATGAGTACAAAAGTTCTAATAATAGGGCTCTATATCAAATAACGCTATGCAGGAAACGTAATAAGCCGCACAGATTCTAAAGACAATAGAACATGATTATCTAATACAATCTGTGACTACTAAAATAATGGGTGTCCATCCCTCTACTAAAATGAATAGGTATCTCGTTTCGCTCATTCTTAGAATCCTTCTTGAAAATCTAATTAATTACTAACTACATATTATTTAATTAAGTCGTGCATCAATTTTAACTTGCTTATAATGCCAAAATAAAACCATTCACCACAATTCATCAAATGAATAACTAAATTGAGAATCACATAATTGAATTTGAATACCGGTTTATAATAAACACCGACTAATCGAATAAATCATAGGGATACAATCACATACAATAATCTATAAAAATAAAATAAAATAAAACTGTTATCGGGAAACATACCTAGATAGTAACTGACTGAGCCCTATCTAAAATCTCAAAGATAGAAAACAGCTATAGAACTCCCTCTAAGCATTCCATAGGTTCTGCAGCTCCAATAACCTGGAAAGCATACTCATTCTTGGCATCCTTGTGGCTAGACATCTAAAAAAAATTTAAAATATTTTGATACGGTCAGATCCCAAAACCTTTTGAAAATATGTTTTACGTAATTAAAATGAAATAATAAATATGTGTGCATTCTTTCATATTTAAATTGGTGTCACACTTACATGAGATAGTCCTCACCCCTCAACTATAGTGCGCACCTAATGTATGCATTTGAACTCCTAGTTATGCGACCCAGTCTAATTAGTCTAAATCCACCCTTAAGTCCATATGCTACCCTATGTCAAGCGTATTTTATATAATTATCTTTCACATCCTCTTGACAATGATAATTCTCAATTATAGTTAAATCAATTCATTTCAAATAACTTTCACTAGTTACTAATTCAATATTCACATCTTATTTTCTTATGCCCGTATATAATTTTCTTCACTTTTATATATGTATTTTCATATAACATTAAGTATACATGCATATATATCATATAAAATATATGTATAATCGCAATCTGTCAGAGTAATAACTCATTATATGAGAATGTATGGCACGTTATCAAGCTCCAGGGCATACACACACCATCCCGGTCCACCGGGTTGGAATCACACCAACAAACCCAAATTATAAGCGTAATTGGAGGCATTCATAACCTTAAGTCAGTGGGTCATAACCATACCACATTACTCCATTTGGACTCTAACCTCACATAGTGTGGTTATGCACATACCTATGACCCTGGGGATTGATATTAAACCTATTGGGATTCGCCAAGAGAGATCGTCCACAGCACGCAACCTCCACCTATAGCATCCTCACTAGAATGGTATGATTAAAATATATGGCATGTTATCAATATCCAGGGCATACACACATCATCCTGGTCCACCGGGTAGGATTCACATCACCGTACCCAAATTGTAAACGTAATTAGAGGCGGCCATAACCTTAAGTCAGTGGGTCATAACCATACGTTGTTACTCATCTTGGACTCTAACCTCACATAGTTTGCGTATGCACAGACCTACGACCCTGGGGATAGATATTACACCTACTAGGATTCTCCAAGAGAGATCCCCCACGACACGTAACCTCCACTGATAACATCCCCACTAGAATGGTATGATAAATATATATATATATATATATATATATATATATATACACACACACACACTAGCGGAATGACTGTGCCTGAAGGCACGGGGAAAATTTTCCTTGATTAAAGACGTGTGTGTACAAAAAATGCCTATGGAACTTTAATATCGCAGAGATGTGCTTATGTAAAATATCAACAAATGTGAATATATAAAGAATCTATAAAACGTGATTTATTTGAATAATGGAGCTCGATTTTCTGGTTTGCTATCACTACCACCATTTATTTGAAATGTGCATTGAAGTAATCCACCTCCACAAAATAAACTACTTGAGAATGCATATGTGATGGGTAACAGATTCGGTGGACGTAATAGTCTATCAAGATTTTGGTATTTGTAGAGAACTTTGGCTATACAAAAAAATAAACTACTTGGAAGAATAAAGCTTCAAGAAGTAAAAAGATATTTACAGAGAACCTTGGGTATACCACGAAATGATGTTGCCTGATTAAATCATGTAAAAATTTCTTCTTAAAGCCCCACTGCAACATCAAACACAGTGCATCAAAATTAATATCAATAAATAGAAAAGTACCGAGAACGAATGAAAACACTCTACCAAATAGACAATGAATCAGACTTACTTTGAAAACTCAAAAACGGGACTTCTCATGTCAATTGTAACCATAAAAACAATAGTAAGTAAAAAGGGATTTCAATGAATAATATTTCACATTATTTTGGAGAAGTTACAACCAATATGATATCAAAATATAAATGATAAATAAAACAAACAAAAACCATTTATTAACTTAGAAACCTCCAAATAAGAATTATCCTCAAGCACCCTTTTCGATATATATGTGTTACAGCTTCAAAAATTACAAAAATGAAAGGTTACTTTTATTTCCATAATAGCATTTGGATCATCAAACAACCAACCTTGAGTTCTTTCTTTTTCAATCGCATAAATTCTAAGTGAAAACAGGATGTCTCAATAGCCCACTGTATTTTTGTATAACAAAAAAAGGTCTATGCCTCTTGCTTTTAAGAGAGCCAAGGTAGTAGATGAAACTTAAGTGAAGTAAATAGTAATCAATATTAGTTGATAGTTTAATAAAACGAACAAAAACATATCCTAATTAAAGTAATTATCACACTTATTTCACTATTGATATGGTGAAACGGATTTGTGAACCAAGTGAACAAAAAAATCTCATATAACTATAATATTATTGTTCTCGGGAACTAAAAACATAGTGTATATGATCAATACGTATACTAATCCATATTACACTCCAATAGAATCACAGACCCAATTCCACTGCAGAAAGATCCAACCCTAAAAGAATAAAAATAAAATTTTATATAGAATATATAGATTTATACAATCGCAAGTTGTGTGTGTCCATCTTCAGTTCCATGAAAATGACTAAAGTTTAAAATACCACTAAGCTCTTTTGTGCCTGAGAAGTTTAAATTCCATGCTTTTGTCAGTCGCTCCAGCTCTGCGACTTTATGCTTAAGAAGTTCAACTTTTTTGGCTATATCTTCATCTCATTGCTTCATCACCTATAATTCTTGTGCACACAGTTCATCCTTTTTATTTCTAGCTTATGATCTACAACTCTTTGCACATTAAAGATTACAACTCTTGCAAATGTAAATTAAAAGATTTCTCCAAGAAGATTTTTGGCAGCTTGAACAGTAATAAAATGACAGCTATGTAAATTGTAACAGTTACATAAAGAGTAATAAAATAAAAATTATGTAATATAATAAACTATACTTTTATGTGGGGACTAATAAATTCAAAATCCAAAACCCTCATTTCAATTATCATTCGAAATCATACCAGGCGGGAATAAAAGAATAATTTGAGGTCAATATATACAAATTGTGGAATTTAAGATATTGAGGAATGTTAGTTAGATCTACAAACTGAAAGTAGGTATCCAAACGGAAAACATACATTTTATATGCTATCTTTGAATCTGAAAAAAATAACAAAAAAGGCTATGCCTCTTGCTTCTAAGAGAGCCAAGGTAGACGATGAAACTTAATTGAAGTAAATATCAATCACTATTAGTTGACAGTATAATAAAATGAACAAAATGTATTCTAATTAATGTATTTAACACAATTATCTCAATATTGATACGGTGAAAGATATTTGTAACCAAGTGAACAAAAAAATCTCATATAACTGTAATATTATTTTTCTAGGGAACTAAAACCAGAGTGCATATGTTCAACATGTATACTAATCCATATTACACTCTAATTGATTCATAGACCCAATCCAACTGCAGAAATATTCAACCACTAAAAGAACAAAAAGAAAATTTTATATTAAATATATAGATTTATACAATCGCAAACTGTGTACAACACGTGTATAAAAAGACAACAGACATACACACATTGATTTGTCTTCCTGATAAATAGTTGGCCATTGAGTAGTTGATTGGACCTGGAGTGAAAGAGAGAATGAGATTAATCCTAAACTTCATATATTTAGTTAGATTTTTATATCATCCATAATGTATAAACTTAGTTTTATAGAAACTGGTAAAAGTTAGAAACTTATCATTCAATTATGTACATGCATTCAGTTCTCTAAAAACGTGAAACAAACATCTATGAAAGAGAATCATGTGAGAAAGAAACTGAAACAAACATATAAGCTGAAGAAAATAGACATATAAACATAAAGAAGTACTCCCATGCTTGGAAGATAATTTGATAGATGGAGAAGTATATTGTGAATTTGTAGACATTTACTTTTATTAATAAACATACAGATCAAATTTTCTTTGGAACACACAATAGTCCCCTCCCCTTATAGTTTTCTTGTGGTTAATGGTAACATAAAATAAAGAATAAAAATATAGATAATAGGCTATGTGTATGGTAAAAATCAAGATTTCAAAAGTCCAGTAGCATAACGACAAATGTATGGCAAAAACTACAACTTTGTCACACTATGCTTCGTTCCCATTAAAAAAGTAGATAAAATTAGGTTGATTACAATCAATGAGTTGGAAAATGCTTGCAAGTAAAAAAACATTCCAAGAAAAATGTGTTATCTTCAATATTTTCTGTCGATCACATATTAATGGGTCCACCGTATCAAATTCTACAACAGTCCCAAAAATCGTATTTAAAAAATATACTGTCAACTAAATAAACATAGAATTGAAACCCCCAAACAAAGTCAAATCCAAATAAAGAAAAAGAGAGCATGACAGAAATTAGAGTGTACCTGGATAATGGTACCTAAAAGTAGTTGTTAGTTACCGTCCACTCAAACCAACCTTCCATGTTCATCTGCTTTGCTTTAAACTTGGCTTGATACGAAGTTTCCAATCCATTTTTTACAAAGCACAACTATTCTACTCCTTATTATGAACAGAGGGATACGCATGTGAAACAACAAAATCTGGATACCTGTTGTATTACATTAAGCCTCAGAGCATCTGCCTTATATTTTTACATAGAAAAAGAAGCATACTAGTCCATAACTTATATTAGGAAAAAATGACTAATATTATAAAGAAAAAAATAAAATAAAATAGACAATAAACAATAAACAATACAAAGAGAAACTATACTTTTATTTCATTAATAAATAAACCTATAATAAAACGATATGAGTCAGAAATTCACCCCCCAAATAACGTGGTATTATAATAAGTGTCGTAAAGTAATATTATAGACTACAATACTCATGTTATGGCACATCCTTTGGTGGATGATATAGGGGTTGTATTTGGTACTCATATCATTGAAGCTATAATTACGTGTGGTTTACCTCCATTAACTAAAATAAGTATCAAATACAATTTTACTTAGTATTGTAATTATTCAATATTCTTATTGCTCCTCATTTTTCCTCCGCTATTGAGACATTAGCTTTTCGAGTATTGACATTCCGAATATAATTTGGCCCGCGGTTGTTTTTATGTACTGTACATGTTAAGGAACAATTTTTCTGGCTCTACCCTTCAGCATACCACATGACTAGAGTAGTCAACTCATATATCTTATTTCAACACCAACCGTTTAGGCCTTTAAATACATACCATCCCCAACACATTTGAAACACGAACTAACCCTGCATCCCTTTCGAAAAAGTTAATGTCACATGTCTTCATCGCTTAATAACACCACACCCATGCACCAGACTCTAATCCCGGGCCTCCGACAAACATAATAGATTATAAAAATACCATTTGTGCATTAAACGTATTAATTCTCTCCGCTATTGAATAAAATTAACATTCGCATACCTTTGGGTATAACCGAACATTCAATCGACATTAACATCAATGTAACAATTTTAAAATACAATTTTCATGCACATCGCTCGAGCATTAAAAGACTGAAAATCTTGTATAATATATGATAAGGGACTATTCATGGATAAAGTAAAGGGAAAGTGAGTATGGAATGCATATGGGAAGAAATTAATAACTGCTTCAGTGGCACGTTTTCTTGTCCCTTCGCATGTTGATGCACCAATAGCTTGGATGAAACCCTGTTTAGAAATATGTACCAAAAACATTTAATAAAATAAGGCCGACTGGTCACAACACTAACAGTTAAAGAAAACATGCAAACAAAAATACATGCATTCAAAATAATACAGTAGAAAAAACACTTTTTTAAGTTAATTATCTAAACGTGACTTCTTTAAAATTTCAAAATTGTATTCAAAAGAATTTACAAAACTCTTGGCAAACAAAAAACATATATTTGACTTTCAAGTTAATATAGATGTGTTAGGCTTCATGGTGAACATTTTGTTCATCCTCATAACTAGAATTTCCTTAATCTCTGCCCCAAATACAATATGGTTCATTTCTTTCAATAACTTCAATAATATTTCTTTCAGGAGAAGGTGATTTCACCGCACCTTTTGCATCACCCTCGTCGCTATTTTGTACAGTTAAATACCCGAGAGTAGTTACCATAGTCAAATAGTAATTAGCACACACCAAAAATATAAATAGATAATAAGAGGTTTACAAATGTGAGTACTTTAAGGAATCATGCTTCACCCTAAATCATGTGTTGAAACCCAAATAAGAAATTAAAGTTGAGATCAGAAATAAGTGTTTACTAACAGGTTTGTAAACACAATTAATTTGGCATTTTTCCAAACACGCAGTTTTCAACATTTAAAAAATCAACTCAAATGCATCATATATCTCTAAATTAAAGAGAAGCAGAAATAAACACATAGTGCAATCTTATGCTTACATAAATAAATGTGTCATCTATTCATTACCTAAAAAGAACTTAAAATAAATTTTTTAAACCAAATACATGTTACATGTAATCCAATTGCTTCCATGAAATTACCTAAAAACATAAATGATAAGTGTGGATACCCAGAATTAATACCATGGGCCTAAACGAGTAGCCCAATTCTAGTGGCCCAAAGTCTAGGCCCCCCACTTCTTATTTTGATGCAGTCTCTTCCCACGTTCCCTTGAAGGGAAGTTATGGGAATGATGGAAGATGTGGGGAAACCATCACCCCCACTCACTTAAATGTACATATATATATATTAAACCCTAGGTTCGGGGCAAAGGGACAAGTTGTATTCTCTGTAATTACTCTCTGATGTATATAGAAATAATATCGACTGCACCACCGTGGATGTAGGCACATCTTTGCTGAACCATATACATCCTTTGTTGTGTGATTGTCATTTTATATTCCTTGTTCTTACTTGGTGAATGCTTTTTTCTTATTTATTTGTGTTGCACAATAATTATCACCACAATTCGCGTCGTCTGTGGGAAGAGTTCATCTTTTCCTGAGAAGAGCCCACACCAAGAAAGGAGTTTAAGATGTCTGGTCACAGCAGCAATGCCCCTCAGGTAGGGGATATTCAAGAACCACCTGCTCCTCGCAGGATTAGGTCTGAAGTTCGACGTTCAGATGAGAGGGCTCGCTTGGAAAGGCCAGCCTCAGAAGAAAGCCAGGGACCAGTAAGGTCCACACAGATATCCAGAATGATTGATGCGTACGAGGCAAGGCTCCATGAGCAGAGGGAGTCTTCTCATAGGTACGAAGCTGAGAATGCTCACTTGAAAAGGAGACTGGAAAGACTGGAGAGGGAGCTTCATCCTGATAACAGGAGACATCCATACCTCACTCCTAGCCCTCAGGCGGGAAAATATCGCAGCCGGGGAAGGAGCCCAAGGTGGGGATTTTGAAAGGTTAAGGGAGACGAATCAGAAGACGACCTCCACGAACAGCTCGACGTTACCAAAGCCCTGCTCACAGCAACAAGAACATACGAGATTTGGTCCGTAGGGAAATGGACCAACATCCTGTCCACCACAGTGCCAGATCAACAAGAGAACTCGCAAGGTGAGCTCTCAAAACCCAGATAAAGTCACCCTTCATGAGGGAAATCGAAGAGGAAGAAGCCCCCAAGAAATTTTCTATTCAAAGGTTCAAGATTTATGATGGTAAGACTGATCCCATCGATCATGTCAGGCAATACCGACAGGCCATGGCCCTTTGGAATCACCGGGATGCACTGATGTGCTGTATTTTACCCTCAAGCTTGCATGATGTGGTGCAAAAATGGTTCGAAAGACTCCCCCACCAATCCATCTGAAGTTTTAAATCCTTGGCCGAACTCTTTACGGCCCACTTCATTACAAGTAGCTCCCATCCCAAAAGGATGGACGCCTTATTGAAAATGAAGAAGACGCCTCAAGAGACCCTCCGAGACTACACAAAAAGGTACTGGGAGTTGTTCAATAAGGTTAAGGACTGCTCGGAGCAAGTGGCGGTGGCCTCCTTCAAAATTGGGCTGCCCAGTTCTTCCCTTCTCTACCAGTCTCTGACGAAGAAGGAAGCCATAACCATCGACGACCTAATGGCTCGCATCGAGAAGTATGCCAAGGTGGAAGACGTCACCTGCCCCAGTATAGAGGAAAACGGTCGAGCTAAACTCACTACTAAGGGAAGTGACAAAATCGAGAACCAAAAAAAAGGAGGAAAGAACGGGGGCAAAAATGGCTCAAAGAACGGAGGGAACCATGACGCGTCCAAAATATTCCAGGCGGTCAACACCGTCTTTAAAGAACCAATTTACAAAATTCTTACGAAGATCAAAGATGAGCCATTCATCAAGTGGACCAGGAAAATGGGAGGAGATCCCTAGAAGAGGAACAATGCGTTTAGATGCGCTTTCCATAAAGAGGGAGGACATAAGACCGAGCACTACAAAGCTCTAAAGTCTCACCTCGAGGAGTTATCCCAGTCTGGGCATTTGAACGAGTTTGTGGAAAAGAAGGCAGAAAGAGTGGCTACTAACAGAGAGGCGAGACCTGACAACGTGCTGGAAGATGATGCCAGACATGAATTCGCAGTAATCCATAGAGCATATGATGTCAAGCAGATACAAGGAAACTCAGCTCAAATGGAAATGAAAAAACTTACAGCGGTAATGCAGGCTTTCCAAATCAACCCAGAAAAATCACAGTCAAGAAAGCGTCGACGAGCAGAAAACGTCAACTATGACAATCATATTGTTTTCACGGATGAAGATCTGGTGGGAGTAAGGACCCCGCATCATAATGCCCTAGTCATTACACTAAGGATAGCCAACTTTGACGTCGACAAGCTGCTCATCGATCAAGGAAGCTCATCTGAAGTAATGTACCTCAACCTATTCAGGAAATTGAAGTTAAGCATCGTCGACCTAAAGGAAGCTACTGTTCCTTTAGTTGGCTTCGCTGGGAAAAAAACTATGCCCTTGGGCAAGGTTGTATTACCGGTGCACGCTGGAAATGTCTCTAAGATGATCGAGTTTTTGGTAGTCGACATCGATTCGCCATACTAGGCCATCCTCGGCAGGGGATATCTTCATGCGATGAAGGCAGTCCCCTCGACCTACCATCATAAGCTCAAGTATGTAACCGAGCTAGGAGTAATGGAGATCCACGGTGACCAAGCGATGGCGAGGATGTGCTTCACAGAAGCCATCTAACCAAAGCCAGAGAAGAAGGCCGGACAATCCAGCGAGAAAGTTGAAGAAGGTGTGATACCTTCTAAATAGCAATTAAAGTATGGAAGACCCGGAGTAGAGGAGACGAGGCTCCCCCCCTCAGAGCATGTTGTCGAGGACCTGGTAAAAATTACAGCTGAAGATGGAAACAATGATAGAGACTTCTTGATTGGAGCATCTCTCACCGACCAAGAACGGAAGGAGTTGACAACATTGCTGAGGCGCAACGTAGATGTTTTCGCATGGGAACCATACGAATTACCTGGAATCGACCCTGGTGTGGTCTGTCATCATCTTCACGTCGACCCCACATTCATGCCAATCACCCAAAAGGCACGGCGAACTGCGCCTGAGAAGGCTAAAGCAATCAAAAAGGAAGTAGAAAAATTGCTGGATGCAGGATCCATATGGGAAGTACAATTACCCAAGTGGTTGTCTAACCCAGTAGTAGTTCCGAAGAATAATGGGAAGTGGAGAGTTTGCATCGACTTCACTGACCTCAACAGAGCATGCCCTAAGGATAGTTTCCCCCTCCCAAAAATATACCAACTAGTAGATGCCACTGCAGCTCACGAGCAAATGAGTTTCATGGACGCGTACTCAGTGTATCACCAGATCCCCTTGTATTCCCCAGACCAAGTCAAAACGGCATTCATCACAACAGCTGGGTTATATTGCTACAAGGTCATGCCCTTTGGGCTCAAGAATGCAGTAGCAACCTATCAGCGGCTGGTCACTAAAATGTTCAAGGATCAAATGGGAGACACCATGGAGGTCTACATCGATGACATGCTCGTTAAAAGCAGGAAGAAAGAAAATCACCTCTCGAACCTGTCAAACACCTTCGAAATCCTTAGGAAGTACCGGATGAAACTTAATGCGAGCAAGTGTTCCTTCAGTGTCCAGTCAGGAAAATTTCTTGGATACTTGGTCAGTAACAGAGGCATAGAAGCTAATCTAGATCATATCAATGCAATCAATAGGGTGCAACCCCCTTGCACAATTCGGGACGTGCAGAAGCTCACTGGAATGCTCGCTGCCTTAAATCGCTTCATATCCAAATCCTCTGAGAAGTGCAAGCCTTTTTTCCAGATTCTAAAGGGAAGTAAAATGATAGAGTGGAGCCCAGATTGCTCGCGAGCATTGGACAAGCTCAAGTCCTACTTAAGCACTCCACCGCTGCTTGTTATACCACAGCAAACGGATTCTTTGTACCTGTACCTCTCCGTATCCAATCACATTGTCAGCTCTGCGCTAATATGTGAGGTTGCAGGAATCCAACACCCCATTTATTACGCAAGCAAGACCTTATTAGACACCGAGCAAAGGTACCTTCCATTAGAGAAGCTCGCCTTTGCACTAGTAATAGCCTCGAGGAAGCTGAAGCATTATTTCGAACCTCATACTATCATCGTCCTTACATCGGATCCCCTTAAGGTGGTCCTAAGGAAAGCGGACTTGTCGGGCAGGTTGTCTAAGTGGTCAGTCGAGCTCGACCCATTTGACATCCAATTTCAACTAAGGACAGCTATCAAGGGTCAGATCCTTGCTAATTTCATAGCCGAATTCACAGGCAAAGAACTCTCCGACTAACCTCAACCAACAAGGAAAGAGAAGAACCAGGCAACAAAGGAAACCTGGAAACTCTTCGTTAATGGAGCCTCCAAATCAAAGGGGGTAGGGCTAGGCGTTGTTCTAATCACTCCAGAAAACACACTCCTTGAGCAAGGAATCAGGCTTGGATTTGCATCCTCCAACAACGAAGCAGAGTACGAAGCCCTAATAGCCGGTCTCCAAAAGGCAAAAACTCTAGGAGCAAAACGTTTATAGGTGTTCGGCGATTCTCAACTAGTCTCCAATCAGATAAGTGGATATTACAATGTAAATGATGAAATAATGGAAGCCTACCTCGCCTTAGTGAAAAAATTAATGACAAGCTTTGAAGAGATCAACATCCAGTAGTTTCCCAGGGGGCAAAACATTCATGCTGGTGCCTTAGCAGCCTTGAGTTCGGCAGTTGACTCTGACCTAAAAAGGATCATCCCCATCGATTTCCTCACTTGTCCGAGCATTAACCACAACAGCAAGCTACCAAACGTGGAACAGATACTACAGGTGGGGTCAACCCCCAGTTGGATGGACCTATTAAGGGACTATTTAAAGGATGGAACGCTCCCAGATAACAAGAAAACTTCCCACCAGATAAGAGTCAAAGCTGCTCGCTTTCACTTATCCACAGGAGGCGACTTGTATAAGAAATCCTTCTCTGGTCCCTACCTTAGATGCGTCCACCCAGGCGATGTCGAGCAAGTGTTACACGAGATTCATGAAGGAATCTATGGAAGTCATGTCGGAGGAAGGTCTCTAGCCTTTCGAGGAATGAAGGAAGGCTATTGGTGGCCATATATGCAAAAGGACTCCGCATTATATGTCCGCAAATGCCTAAAATTCCAACTCCACGCTCTTATGGCCCACCAACCCACCAGCGACCTAAAGTCCCTGTCCAGCCCATGGCCCTTCGCCTAGTGGGGAATGGACATCGTGGGACCACTGCCTACCCCTACCAGCAATCGTAAATATCTATTGGTTGCGACTGACTACTTCACAAAATGGATTGAGACAAAACCCCGGGCGAACAACCGAGATGCCGATATGATAAGGTTCATATGGAGGAATATAATCACTCGCTTTGGAATTCCCAGAACCATCATCACCGATAATAGAACATAGTTCGAAAGTGGCCCCTTTCAGGACTTCTGTAATGAACACGGGATCAAACACCACTTTAGTTTAGTGGCCTACCCTCAGAGCAATGGCCAAGCTGAAGCTTCCAACAAAACTGTGATCGATGGATTGAAGAAGCGATTAGAGCGAGCCAAAGGCGCATGGGTAATATAGCTACCCCATATCCTATGGGCGTACCAAACCATTCCCCGGTGAGCAACAGGAGAAACCCCATTTTCGCTGACATATGGCATGGAAGCAGTCATCCCACTAGAAGTGAGTTTGCCAACAATGAGATCCAACCTTGTTGACCAAGGCCAGAATGATGAGGCATTTCTCGCTGAACTCGACCTAGTCGACGAGCACAAAGAACTTGCCCTAGTGAAACTAGGGAGCTATCAGCAACAGCTCACGAAGCACTACAACAAAACAGTTAACTCGAGAACATTCCAAGTTGGGGACTATGTTCTAGGGAAAGTCCTGGGTAGCACAGTGAAGTCGTCAGATGGCAAGCTAGGCCCAAACTGGGAAGGACCCTTTAAGATAACTAAAGACGATATACAAGGTGCCTATCACTTGGAAACGATGGAGGGAAGAGAAATACCACGGGCATGGAACGCAGCTAATCTCAAGAAAATCTATTTTTAGATCTTTTTCTTGTATTCTTTTGTAATGAAAATAGAAGTTCATTTCCCGTATTACAAATGAACGTTACTTAATTGATTACACTCTGATTGGTAACAGCCGCATTTATCGCACATCTTTTCCAAATAATAGGCACATTGATCACTATAACAGGGAAATACCCCTCCTCTGGTCATCGTCATAAAACACGAGAGACCTCTTAGCATTGCCCCTGGCAATATATGAAGCCCTACAGGGGATCCTTAGGCAATACGACCAAATTTTTTACTGATCATCAAACCTACTTCGATTGAGTAAAATCCTGATCAGATGAAGACATCCAACACCAGGTGTGTCCTCGCCAATTGCCCCACTTAGGCCTAAGGGAGTGTGACGATGCAACCTAAAAGGTAAAGTGGAGCACAATGGTATCTTGGTATTATACTGGACTGGGTGGACACTTGCATGACAAAACAAAAAAGATTATAAGCATCGAGAATATGAAAATTAGGATGCACATGTTTAGTCGGCAAAATTGCCCAAAACATAAACTTTTCATTAATCCATCATACTTACAACAATGGTAATACATGTTTAGTCGGCGAGCTCGCCCAAAGCATTTACATTATCAAAAATACAAAAAAAAATAGCAACTGGCAAAATCTCAATGGGGTGGAAGCCTCCGAGCAAGGTAATAAGCCACACGAGCTCTTCGTCCGTCATCAGGTTCAGGAGCTAACTCATCCACAACCTCATTCTCATCCAACTCTAGTAATTGCAGAGGAATAGCATCGATGGTAATCCATCGATCATCCCTCCGAAATGGGTTAGGCATCAGGGTGGAGGAAGACATCTCATGATGATACCATAGCACCGAATTCCTCGGGACTTGCAGCTCCTTCAAGGAACTTAGCCAACCCCTGACAAAATAAAGCTCCTCAAACTCAGACAGCCTTGTTGGAGCATCCGACCAACCTTGATCATAACCGTCTGCCCACGCTTACCGAGGGACTTTCTTGAACAAGTGTCACAACCGAGTAACGTCCCTTTGAAGCCCAGCAGCGATTACATATGCTCGTTGAACATTACCACGGAGTTCTTCCATTTCCCTATCGCGAAGTTCTTCTGCTTCCCTGTTTATACTCCTGGTGCTCCTACCAGCTCTCGAAAGGGGAGGGCGAGTGGGACTTTGCGACATAGGAGGAGTAACATTATGACCAACTCTAGTTCACGATGATGAGGAGCCTTGCAATACTTCTCAAACAGTGCTCGGCGCATGCTCCCTAAGTAGTAGGACTTCTCTCCTCAGGTCTTCATTCTCCTGCTAAAGAACCTCACCTACTTAGTTGATCACGGAGGCCTCTAATAGTTTTTTCCTCAGCGTATTAACCTCCTCTTGCACTGAAGCACCAATGTCCTCCATCTCCTGGAGCCTGTCCTTCAACCTGGCCACGAGCTCAAATTGCTCCTTATACTTTTGATTTTTAGACCTAAGGGACTTGCAAAGCTTAACGAAGGCCTGGCGAACTTTGGGACTCGCATTGGGACCAAGGGTCCTACCCAACTGGGAAGTAGAAGGAATGTAATCATCCACATCAACTAACTACAAGCGAGAGAAAGAAAAAGGAGAGAAAGGGACAAATCAGTACAAGCAGAAATGAAGCCTTTTTCATTAATGAAAATTGAAATTACATCGAACTGAAAAAAAGAAAGTTTACAGACTAGAAAAAACAAAAATACAAAGAAATCCTATCAAATAACTAATTAGCAACCTCAAGTGGCCCAGAGGTTGATGGCCCTATCCCCTTATTAGCATTACCAGGAGCACTGCCCTCGGTAGGGGTGGTCTCTGTCACCTCAACAGAAGAAACATCAGTAGGGGGCGCCTGAGGAACATGATTAGAGCCTTCAATGATTGGGGCAGGGTCCTCATCTACGACTGGCCTTGGCCCTGAGTCGTTCTCGTCAAAAAGAGGAGATGCAGCATCTACTCCAGTAGCAATGAGAGCCTTGTTCCATCCTTTTTTGAAGTTTAGACGGCTAATATAGCCTATCTGAACTTCAGCATCCTCATATGCTGCAGCCCAGCCAGAATTATAAGAGCCTTCCTTGGCGGTAATAGCCTCAGACTCCTTCTTCTTCAGCTCTTCAGAGAGCACCATGTTCTCCTCAACGACTGTAAGTTTGCTTGAGCAAACCAAGTCATATGCCTGCCTCAGCTCCTTCAGATCTTGGACTGCAGCATCCTTCTCCTTGTTAGCAGTGGCAAGAGCCAAGTCGAATAAAATTCGAGCAGTTTCAATGTCTTTGAGGTTGGCCTTGAGCTCTTTACCCTTCAGCTTCAGGTCTGAGTTCTCTTGCTCCAGCTCACTATTCTTCTTCACCAGCTCATCGCGTGAACGATACAGCACTGCGAAGTCAGTAACAAACTGCAGAAAAGAGAAGGCATTAGAAGTGGAAAATGAGGGAAGTCCGAAAAACATAAGAGAAAAAGGGAAAAACCTTACCAAAGCAAGCCTCTTCCTAGCCTCAAGGGCCAAGTGCTCTGACCCTACTGCCATGTGGCGATCAGCTAAGACGACAGCTCTCTCGAGTAGAGCCAGGGCCAGCTGGGGAGAAATTACAACGGAGGCCCCCTCGGGCAAAGCAAACACCAGGACTAAGGCCTGCCCGACCTTCATCCACGCTTCAGCCCTCCTTTTCTCCTCCTCTTTCTCGCTCTCTTTCCTCCTCCTCTTCTATACCTTCCGTTTCTCCTCCATTTTCTTCCTCGCTTCTTCCTTTTTCCTCTCTCTCTCTCACCTGCTCCTCTTCCTTCCTCTTCCTCTCCTGTTCCTGAGCAGAAGACCGGGAACCAGTAGCCACAGCCCCCGAGGTAGATTTTTATTTCTTCATCCTCTGAACGAGGAGAATATGGTCTTCATCGTCATCATCCCGGATCAGGTTCTTCCGGGGTGGAACCATTCCTTCACTCGAACTGCTGGAAGTGCTCGACGACCCTCGAGCTTTAAAAACCTCCCTGCGATCAGAGGAGCTGCTACTGCTAGAAATATCACAAACCAACAAAAGTCGAAACAACAGTACAATGTCTGCCTATGTATTCCTACCCATAAAAGGGAACAGAGAACCTCTCAGACCTCGACCCTTCAAGTTGGGGAGAAAACTGCCAATTTCTAATAAGGAAACGCTCTTTCCATTAGTCCTTATGGGAATCAGGTAGATTTACTATCAATACCCTGTCAGGGCTCCTGGCTTTGAGGTAAAGGACACCAGAACTAGTTCGAGAAAAGGAGTAGCAAAAACAAATTTTGGCGAGCCCTAACCTAGTTCCATACAATTGATTTATCTTATGTACGCCATTTACTATTTTCCACACATTGGGCGAGCATTGTGCAGGAACAATATTAAAATAGCCAAAGAAATGCAAAACCAAGTCATTGGGAGGAAAAGTGAGTCCCCCTGGGAAAGCAACAGAACATGGATCCAGTGGGCATCATCTATCTCCCTAATATTTCTAGGAGGGGAGGACCAGCACTCAATATCTACCCACCCAGGAATATTATAAAACACCCTAAACTCGAAAACCGACCTATGTCCAATCTTCACCATTGGAAAACCCTATAAAACTAAAAAGTCAAAGAGAAAGCACAGAGATAAAGTACAGGAAATTTACAAGATAGAAGATCAATTCGAACGATGAAGAAGCGCGAGCCCAAACGGTGAGAAAGCAATGAGAATAGAGGTTGAGAGAAGAAGATACGAAGTGCTAGAATTCACAAGGAATGAGAAAGTGCTGGAAAAATTGAAACGACAATAGAAAAGTACCTAATCCAAGAAACCTTCAAGTTCTACTAATCATAGTGCATAAGATACGAAGCGAGTGCCGCAAAAACCAGCTTCACAATTTCCGAAGAATTGCAAAAGAGCCATTATGGCTAATCATTTAAATTTATTGATCCCATGAACATTGCCCAACAAACTTAGGGGCAATTGTGGGTATCCAGAATTAATACCATGGGCCTAGACGAGTAGCCCAATTCTAGCGGCCTAAAGTCTAGGCCCCCCACTTCTTATTTTGATGTAGTCTCTTCCCACGTTCCTTTGAAGGGAATTTATGGGAAGGATGGAAGATGTGGGGAAACCATCATCCCCAGTCACCTAAATGTACATATACATATTAAACCCTAGGTCCGGGGCAAAGGTACAAGTTGTATTCTCTGTAATTACTCTCCGGAGTATATAGAAATAATATCGACTGCACCACCGTGGACGTAGGCATATCTTTGCTGAACCACATACATCCTTTGTTGTGTGATTGTCATTTTATATTCCTTGTTCTTACTTGGTGAATGTTTTTTTCTTATTTATTTGTGTTGCACAATAATTGTCACCACAATAAGTGAGATAAAAAATAATACCCCAACTGTATGTCAAACCATCCAAGAACATAATATCAAAAGAATCTATATTATAACCCTAAACATGAAGATCATGTAGAAGACAGAGTTGAAAAATAGCCTTAATACTAAAGACTTTTGTTTACAAGATTAATAACAAATAGTTATAAGTTTAGTCAACTCCGAATAAACTTTTTGGGAAAAACTCTTTTCGAAAAATACAAGATGTGGTGTAAAATATTTTTCTGAATGTATGGATTAAATTCGATAGTTGACTACCTTTTGCTTAATTTTAATAAACATCTACTAACGTTACCATGTAGTCCAAATCACAATAACAATTAAGAAAATTTAAAGAAATAGACACAGAAATTTTAACGTGGTAAAACCCTTAAACAAGCGAAACATCCATGATGCCCTCTACGGCACAAAATAAAAATCCACTAGAATAAAAATCAAGTTCCAACACTTAAGCAAACCAGAAAGATCCTAACCTAAGTTCAGAATGTACCTACTTGATATTCACCACTCCAAATGTATTCTGACTTGAAACTTGATCTTTTCTTACTACTTCTTTGTCTTTTCCTTGATCTCCTTCTCGTTGAATTCTGATTCCAGCAACTCTTTCAAATACAAGATTCTAAAATAGAACCACAGTGTCTAATTGTTCGTGTGAGATAGTGTTTGTGATCTGTTTCTACATGCAAACATGCAACTCACCCTCTCAAGATTTATACAAACTTTCATAACAACTTACAAATATTTTAAGATGAACGTTATTTCTGAATCTTGATTTCTCAAGCAAAGACTTCTTGATCTTTTATGTAGCCACAGATCTCAAGGATACCTTTCTCAGAAGATGGTTCAAGGTCTTATACAATTTTAGGGTTTTGAAAATACTTTTGAAATTATAAACCTCCAATTGCAGATCCAAAATAGACTAGAAGTATACTTTAACAAATAAGATTCGGACTTAAGATGCAAGGACTGATTCAACAAGTTTTCGTCTAAAACCTATTTTCTGATTTGAACGCTTTAAAACTTTAGCAAGAGTTCTTCTGTGTTCCTATTATTTTTGTACACCAGTATTTCATAAAATATGATATAAAAATTATAAAATCGCAACTCACCAGATCTGGAAAAAATTATTTGTGAAACTAAAAGTTTTTATGTCCAAAACTCGTTGAAACATATTAGATCTACGATATCAGATCTAAAAAGAGAACAAAAAATATGCGTGAGATGTTCTCTTTTAGAAAGACTCAGTTTCAACAATGAAACTTAAATCTTTCTTAGAGATGAGTTCTGAGAGAATCAATGTTTTTGAAGAGTTCTTCAAAAAGATAACACAACACCAAGAACACCGAAACCATAAATGGATCTAACTCTCGAAAGTGGGTTTTTTAGTGTTTAAAAGTGTTTTAGGTTTGGTGTTTGGGTTTGGGAGGAAGGTTTGCACCATGACGAAAACTTAGGGTTTTATTATGCTAACCTCTCTATATTTCCTTTCCCTCTCCTCTCCCTTCTCTCTCTTCTCTCTACTCTCTCTTTTCTCTCAGAAATAATGAAGTAGCCAAAAGTTCAAAATTACTGAGGGTTGATACCTTTTTATACTAAGCATAGAAAGATTGAGAACATCATCATCAATCGAATGGCTGAGATTAAGTTTAACTTGATTGATTTAGATCCAATGGGTTAACACAAGCAGTGGGTTATAATGTCACTGATTGGCTTAGGTCAGGTTCACAAGGATTGAGATTGATCGCATGCAGTACATTAATTAAAACAATCTAAGGGATGAGATTGTTAACTCATTATATGTGTATAAGAAAACACCAATCCAACCGATATGTAGTCGACACGTGTACGCATAGGATGAAGGATGAGACGCACATTTGAAAATAATTACACAGCACCCCTCCAAGTCTCTAGCGCTTTCGAATTCTACACAGGCAAACAATCAGCATATAAAACCAGTTTCTGAAATTATTATTTACACCCACAACACTTTTAAAAGGAAATTTTAATAATTCAAAAATCATTTAAAAATTATATAAAAAGATTTATATGGAATTAAATTGATTTTTAGAAGATTTGAAGTGTTGAAAAACCATTAAAGCACATAGGTAATATGCAAGATGCAGTGCAAGTGTCCTATTTGTGGTTTTAGGGTTAGAATTAACTTCCCTTTGAAGATTCTCTTAGACGGGATTTCTTCATGAAGTTGTTCCTTTAAGGAGATGGAATTATCAAACTATTCTATCATATTTTGTTTAGATATCCAAACTAGTTGGAACTCCTATATATGAAGACTCAAGTAAGTAAATATATAGTCTGTTCTCAATCTCCACCTTTGGATATGGGATACAAAATTCCTTGAGTATTCCGTACTCTTGGGTCAAAATAAAAAGAAATCATATGTGTCCTATACAAAAATTCTAACTACCCTTTTCCATCCTAGAACCGAAAATAAGGTAAAAAAAATACATTAATAAACTACATACATACCAATACCTTACAAAATATAAACAAGATGCACAATGGGTCTTAAATGTCTGTAACAAGATAAACACTAAATTAGCATATTAGTTGAGTTAGAATCAGGAATAGATAGTAAAATCACTAAACAATACTCAATATCTTCTCTCGTAATTTTTCTTAAATAGACAAGGGGTATAAACCACAAAAGAAAATAAAGATTAATTGAGAGTGATCATGCCTATAGCAGTACACAAATACTCAAAACGAATGTTATCTAATGGTTTTGTAAAGAGATCTGCGAGCTATTTTTGAGTGTTCAGGTATTCACTAATGAGATTTTTGGATTCGACT
Organism: Sambucus nigra; assembly: GCA_949130495.1. Classification (NCBI taxonomy): domain Eukaryota; kingdom Viridiplantae; phylum Streptophyta; class Magnoliopsida; order Dipsacales; family Adoxaceae; genus Sambucus; species Sambucus nigra. The sequence goes on along the minus strand of OX422207.1, from coordinate 339,981,034 downwards.
AGGTTAAGGATAAAGTGATGTCTGATCTTAATGTGCTTAGTTTGTGAGTGCAATACAAGTTTTTTGGAAATATTAATGGCACTTTGGTTATCACAAAACATGGTTAATTGTTTTTCTGTGAGAACATAATCACTAAGCATTTGTCTAGTCTATAGTAATTGAGCACAACAACTAACAACTGCTATATATTCAGATACGGCACTAGATAATGAAATGCAATTCTGTTTTCTACATGACCAACCAACAAGATTATTACCTACGTAGTATCAAGCACGAGAAGTTCTCTTACTATCGTCAGAACAACCGGCCCAATCGGCATCGGTGTATCCTACAATGGAACTAGTCGTATCATTTGTGTACAAAATACCAAATTTTAGAGTACCCTTAATATATTTAATAATCCTTCATACACTTAATAAGTGAGATTCTTTATGGTTACTTTGATATCTAGCACAAATACACACGGTGAAGGAGATGTCGGGTCGAGACGCGGTAAGATACAACAAACTCCTTATCATACTTCTATAAAGGGTGGGATCTACACTTTTCCCAATATCATCCGTGGAAAGTTTAGTTGAAGTACTCATAGGAGACAGTTTAGCATTTTCTAAGACGAATTTTTTAATTAAATCTGCAGCATACTTGGATTGAGAAATAAAAAGACCATCACTGCATTGTTTTACTTGTAAACCCAAAAAATATTGTACTTCACCAATTAAAAAAATCTGAAATTAGGTATGCATGATATCAAAAAAAATTCTCTACTTGTTTAGGACAGGTGGAACCAAAAATAATATCGTCCACATATACTTGCGCGATTAGGACAATTTGATTTTCCTTTCTAACAAACAGTGTTTGATTATTTCCATCGTGGACAAAATTGTGAGACACTAAGAAGGTGGACAGTCTCTCAAACCAAGCTCTAGGAGCTTGTTTCAAACTGTACATAGCTTTCTTAACCTTAAAGACGTGGTCTGGGTGTACAGGATCAACAAATCCTTTGGGTTGTTCAATGTAAACTTCTTCAAACAAAATTCCATTTAAAAAAGCGGATTTAACATCCATTTGGAATAATTTGAATTGCCTATGACAAGAAATTGCAAGGAGGGGACGAACTGATTCGAATCTTTTGATCTAGGAGCCAGATTCCCAACATCGTGACTCTTAAATTGGAGTAGGTCTTCTTTCATAGCATTTATCCAAAAAGAGTCAGCAAGTGCATTATTAATATTTTTAGGTTCCCCAAGAGAAATAAAACAAGAAAATTGTTCCACTTGTCGAAGTTGGGATCTAGTTCTAACTAGTTCTGAAGGATTACCGATAATGGTTTCAGTGGGATGATCTTTAGAAACCCAAGTGGGTATAGAAGGATTCTCAAGTGGCAGTGAATCAGCATCGTCTTGAGGAACAAGGGATAAAACAAGTTTGTCCTCATCAAATGTTACTGGTTGACTATCACTACTCCTAACACTTGTATCATCTACAATTACATTAATTGATTCCATAATAGTTTTGGTTCTATAGTTAAAAACACAGAAAGCCCTACAATTTTGGCAATAGCCAAGAAAAATTCCCTTTTCTCCTCAGGTATCAAATTTGGAAAGATGCTCTCTATCTTTGCAAATATAGCAGATACTATCGAAGGTTTTAAAAATTTCAGATTAGGCTTTTTTGTGGAACCATAAATCATAAGATGTTTCTTTGGAATTTTTTCTAAGGTAGCTACGATTACTAATGTGACACGCGATTTGGACAGATTCTACCCAAAAGTATTTAGGGAGATTTTTATCATGTAACATAACCCTAGTAATTTCTTGTAAAGTCCTATTCTTACATTCAGCTATACCATTCTGTTGCGGGGTTTTGGGAGCGGTAAACTCATTTTTATAGCCATTAGCTACACAATACTCAGAAATTCCAGAGTCCTCAAACTCTCCACCTCTATCACTCCTAATTCGACACACTTGGGTATCCTTCTCATTCTCAATTTTCAAGAGAATTCTTAAGAATTCATTGAAGGTTTCTAATTTATGTTTCATAAAAGCTACCCATGTATATCTCATATAGTCGTCCACTATAACTAGGATGTATTAGTTTCCACAAAAACTAACAGTTCTTGAAGGACCCATGAGGTCCATGTGGATATGTTCTAGAGGCTTAGTGGTAAGGATATTTTTAACCTTTTATGTGGAGATTTACTTATTTTTCCTTCGTGACAAGGTCCACATACAGGATTAAAAGAATTTTTAATTTTAGTTAAACCTCTAACTATCTCTTGGGAACTCAATCTTCTAAGGTTATCATAATTTGTGTGTCCCAATATATTGTGCCATAAATGAGAATCCTATAATCTGGAAACATGACAAGATTTAGAATTTGGAATTACTGTGTAACAATTTTTTGGGGTTCTGTTTCCTGTTAAAATATAATTACCCTTTTCATCAATAATTTTGTAATCCTTTTTAGAAAAGGTAACTGAGTGATTGGAATCACAAAATTGTGATATACTTAAGAGATTGGATTTAAGGATTTTAACTGATAGAACATCATTTAGTTCAGGAAGCCCTTCCTCACTCAATTTTCCCTTGCCTATGATCTGAGATGAAACACCATCTCCAAATATGACACTACCTCCAAGGAAGTCTGTCTTGTTCTTCAATTTGATTTCGTCCCCGGTCATATGTTTAGAATATATGGAGTCTAAATACCATCCAGTTGAAGTTCTTTGTGCCTACAAAGAAGAAATGATAATGTTGCACTTGATCTGGGGTAGTAAATCATCTTTTCTAATCCAAATAGGCCTGGTTTTAAAAAATTTGTGGCCTTTTGGCTTAGAACAAGTTTGTGGGGTCTTTCTAAATGATTTTTTCTTAGCCTTGGACCCTCCCTTTTTCTTTTTAGAGTTAGAGTCATTAATGGTTTGTCTAGGAAGTATATAAGTATTTCAAGATTTTCTAGAATAGTTAAAGTTCTGGTAGGTAGGAGTGTATGTCCTTTTCTGGAAGCACTCATAAAGAGTATGTCCAAAAATATTGCAATAGGAATAGTACTGATGGGTATAGGACTTGATTTTCTTATTAAAGTCTTTGAAAATTGGATTGGATCTATTGGGTACAATAGTCCAGTCATTACTAGGTTTAGGTTTCTGTCTTTGGTCTTTGGCAGAAGGACAAACATATTTGGTTTGACAGTTTGGTTTCAACTGTTGATTGTACTGATTATGTGTTGATTGAGAGACATTGAGACTAGGTTCACCTTTTTGAACATTTTGAGAAGTTTGGCCTCGTTTTATAAAAGAAACATTTTCAGGAGAAACTTTGGTCTTACTTGTTTGCAATATTTCTCCAAATCCTAGGCCAAATTTATCTTCAGAGTCAAATTTGCTTCCAGTAAATTTCTTCATAAGTCTTGGTTTGAGTTTCAAAGTGTTGACATTTTTTAAAAACATTTGAAACCTTTTTCTTTGACTCTTCAAGTTCAATAAGGGTTGCGTTGTATTTTTGTTCAAATTCATGGTTCTTTTGAATCAGAATTTATTCTAAAGTTGTAATTCTCAATCTCGGTCTCATGAGAAACACATTGGGTAGTATAATATTCAATGTTCTTCCTAATGGTTTGGTTAAGCAAATCGATATGCTCACTTAAGGTTTTTATCACTTTCTCTAGGCGAGCACTCTTCGTAATCGTTTTAGTGTACAATTCATGTAAATCGGGTAGATCATCATTAAACTCACTATGTGCATCGTGTGAATTGTCCCTTATGATTTTGTTAGGTTCTTTACTCACGTACATGTTCAATTCGTCATCAATATTCTCACTTTGACTCACACACAATTTTTCAGTAGTAATAGAAACATAATTATCAGCAGGATCATTAACATCATCAACAGTTATATCAAGTTCATGAGCAGGCAGACATGCATAATCATTATATATTATCTTAGCTAACAAAGACATGAAGTACTCATTAACTTGGGTTGACTCAGTTTTATCCTCTTTAGAATCACTAGAGTCATCCCATGTTTTACACATATTAGCCTTGTTGTTGTTAAAACTAATTGGACATTTACTAGTATAGTGACCAAGTTTACCACAACGATGACATTTAACATCTTTTATGTCAGGTTTAGGTCTGTTGGTGTCATATTTCCTCCTATTGTCATAAGTGTGTTTGGTATTGTCTCTGTCATGAGGTCTGTGAGATTGATTACCTTTGATAATTTGATTTTCCTTGTTTAAAGGTTGCAGCATTTCTGAATTTCAAAATCTTTTTGAAATGCTTACTCATAAGAGCTATTTCATTGTCAAGGTTTTCAAAATCATGGGTTTCAAGAAAGTTAGTGTCAAAGTCTATAGAGTTCAATTTAGGCACTAGTAATTTAGATAAAAACACAACATTTTAACTAGAGGCTTTATTAGTCTGTCTAGTCAATTGCTTTTTAAAGTCTAGTTCCAATTCAACAGTCCTAAGTTTAGTGCTAAGTAGTTCAGGAGTCACATTAGGGTCATTAGTTTCCTCAATATCATATCTCTTGTTGTCAAATTTAGATGGCAATGACCTAAGAATCTTATCCACAATTTCCTTTCTACTGTAGGTTATACCATTTGCATGAATTTTTGTAAAAATATCAGTTAGCCTTATGTAGAAATCATCAAAGGATTCTTTGTCATTCATAATCAGGGTGTTATATTACTGAATAAGAATTTGGCTTTTTTCAGCTTTGACACATTCATCACCCTCGTGAGTAATGACTAAAGTGTCCCATGCCTCTTTAGATGTAGTACACATGGATATTCTTTTGAATTCATGTTAATTAATGGACATAAAGATGGCATTTTTTCCTTCATTATTATCAAGAGAAGATTTTTTCTCTTCCTTAGTAAATTCACTGAGAAGTTTGTTAATCCTTGTTGGATCAGTGGCAGAGGTAGGTTTAGTAGGGTGTTCATACCCTGTTTCAATCATATCCCAGATATGACCACCCAGGGTTCCTTAAATAAAAGCAGTCATTCGCACTTTCCAGTATGAAAAATTATTTCCATCAAAGAGTGGTGGTCTATATAGGTTACCTAACTTCTCAAATTTTTCTTCCATACTCAGAGATTTTCATAGATAAGTTTCAAAAATAATTTCTCAAGTTTTAGGATCACAAAAGGTGTTCCTGCTATGATCAATTGAAAAATAGCCTTAATACTAAAATCCTTTTCTTTATAAGATTCATAACAAATAGTTATAAGTTGAGTAAACTCCGAATAAACTTTTTGGGCAAAACTCTTTTCAAAAAACACAGGATGTGTTGTAAAACCTTTTTCTGAATATATGGATTAAATTCGATAGTTGATTACCGTTTGTTTAATTTTTAATAAACATCTACAAACGTTACCTTACATTCCTAATCACAATAACAATTACGAACATTCAAATAAATAGACACAAGAATTTTAACGTGGTAAAACCCTTAAATAAGGGAAACATCCACGGTGCCCTCCACGACACAAAACAAAAATCCACTAGAATAAAAATCAAATTACAACACTTAAGCAAACCACAAAGATCCTAAACTAAGTTCAGAATGTACCTACTTGAGATTCTCCACTCCAAAGGTATTCTGACTTGGAACTTGATCTTTTCTTGCTGCTTTGTTGTCTTTTCCTTGATCTCCTTCTCATTGAATTCTGATTCCATAAACTCTTTCAAATACAAGATTCTGAAACAGAACCACAGTGTCTAAGTGTTCGGGTGAGATAATGTTTATGATGTGTTTCTACATGCAAACATGCAATTCACTCTCTCAAGATTTATACAAGATTTCCTAATAAATTTAAAACATTCTAAGATGAAAGTTATTTCTGAATCTTGATTTCTCAAGAAAATACTTCTTGATCTTTTAGATAACCACATATCTCAAGGACACCTTGCTCAGAAGACAGTTCAAGGTCTTATATAATTTCAGGGTTTTGAAAATACTTTTGAAATTGTAAACCACCAATTGCAGTTCCAAAATAGACTAGAAGTCTACTTTAATAAACTAGATTCAGACTTACCATGCAAGGACTGATTCAACAAGTTTTAATCGAAAACTTATTTTAAGATCTGAATGCTTTAAAACATTAGCAAGAGTTGTTTTATGTTCCTCTTATTTTTGTACACCAGTATTTCATAAAATATGAAATAAAAATTAGAAACTCGCAAGTCACCATATCTGAAAAAAATTATTTTTGAAACTAAAAGTTTTTATGTCAAGAACTCGTTGAAACAGATTAGATCTAAGATATCAGATCTAAAATGAGAAACATAAAATATACGTGAGATGTTCTCTTTTAGAAAGACTCAATTTTAATCATGAAACTTAAATATTTCTTAGAGATGAGTTATGAGATAATTAATGTTTTTGAAGGGGTCTTCAAAAAGACAACACAACACCAAGAACACATAAACCCTAAATGGATCTAACTCTTGAAAGTGGGTTTTCTAGTGTTTGAAACTGTTTTAGGTTTGGTGTTTGGGTTTGGGAGGAAGGTTTGCACCACGAAGAAAACTTAGGGATTTATTATACTAATCTCTCTCTCTTTCCTTTCCCTCTCTTCTCACTTATCTCTTTTCTCTCTACTCTCTCTTTCTCTCAGAAATAACGAAGTGTCCAAGAGTTCCAAAATGCTGAGAGTTGATCCCTTTTTATACTAAGTGTAGAAGGATCGAGAAAATCAGCATCAATCGAATGGCTGAGATTAAGTCTAACTGGATTGACTTAGATCCAACGGTTTAAAACAAGCGGTGGGTTATAAGGTCACTTATTTTCTTAGGATAGGTTCACAAGGATTGAGATAGATCGCATGCAATACATTGATTAAAATGATTTAAAGGCTGAGATTGTATACCCATTATGTGTCTATAAGAAAACACAAATCCAATTGATATGTAATCAACACGTGTACGCACAGGATGAAGGCTGAGACGCACGTTTGGAAATAATTACACAACACACCTCCAAGTCTCTAGTGCTTTCGGATTGTACCCTGGCAAATAATCAGCATATAAAACCAGTTTCTGAAATTCAATTTACATCCACAACACGTTTAAAACCAAATTTTAATTAATTCAAAAATCATTTAAAAATTATATAAAATGATTTGTATGGAATTAAATTGATTTTGAAAAGATTTCAAGTGTTGAAAAACCATTACAGCACATAGGTAATATATAGGATGCAGTGAAAGTGTCCTATTTATGGTTTTAGGGTTAGAATTAACTTCCCTTTGAAGGTTCTGTTGGACTGGATTTCTTCATGAAGTTGTTCCTTTAAGGAGATGGAGTTATCAAAATATTCTCTCCTATTTTGTCTAGATATCCAAACTAGTTGGAACTCCTATATATGCAGACTCAAGTAAGTCAATATATAGTGTGTTCTCAAGAGTGATATAATACCTCTAGCTCTGGGGGAGGAACAATGCACCATGGAGATGAAAAAGACGAAGAAGCAGGGTCGGTCGACATTCGGTGAGAGATTTGATTCCATGAGAGAGGGGTGTAAGATCATACCCTTTTTGTTATTTTACAAAAGTAGCCCTTATATTTGAATTAAAGTAAAACATTTAGAGTAAAATTAGGGGGAAAGTATATTTTGATGGGTTAAAATTGTAAATACAATATAGAGTATATGATGAGGAGTGGTGAGTTGTAGAGCTAATGGTATGAATTGTGATCTCACCTCCCATTTCTTGATTTATTAGCACCATCACAACCTCTAATTAAGTTATCAACTTATGGAACAGTAAAACTATTCTACTCCTTATTATATCGATATATATAAAATCCCCCGATTAATCGTGCTTGTTACTCGTAGCACTAGCCTATAATCCCGAGTCTAAACCTGACTCGAAATTATTAAATAATCACTTATTTAAGTACTTTATCCTTTAAAATAATATTCTGGACACATAACCATTCTCAACCATCCTGTATCCCCTCTAACCGAATTTTCTTTAAAAATTCATTAATTCATTTTTTTGAATATTATTTATCCCACATACTCTAAGTTTCCCCATGGAGAAAATCCCAATTAACCCAAGGTCATATTAAAAATTCGCAATTTCTAGAAGTCTTAACCCATTATTATGGACTCTCGATTATGACCCAAATTCTAAAAATACTAAACTGGTTTTCGTAGCAATTGGCCCAATTTGATTTTTTGTTAAATCGATTCACCAATGACGTCCAAATCGATCTGATTTTGGGTAGAGACCTATTTTTTTATCAAGTACGAATTTTCATGTTTTCTTCCCAACCAATTCAATTCTTAACATCAATTCAACCCAAGAAATTTATTACCTATCAATAGTAAATCTGATTCTTCTCAATTTCATATTCCAATCAATATAAACATCAACTAAATCATGGGATTCACTACTTAAATCAAGAATTATAATATTTATTAATAAAATCACAAAATTCCACTAATCTTCAATCTTTCTCATTCAAGATTAAATTTTTTTATTTAGATTAAATCAAGAATTCATATGGAATAATTATCACTCTCACTTTTAAAAATCATTCCCAAAATCTCATATTTTCACACGTGAATCAAAACCAAAACCATTGTCATCAACTATAATATGAAATGAGTTGGAAACATAAAATTACAAAGAAAATTAATCATTGCATTATCAATTTGTAGAGTTTAAAGCTGCCTTTGTTGATGATAATCCCAACCCAGAAACCTCCAAAAACCTTATCCCGATTGATCTGCTCTTGAGTCCCTTTGGTTTTCCTCTTGAATTCTTTAATCTCCTTTCTCTTTCATCTCTAACTTCTCTCTAAAATTCTTAGTATAACAACTTAGACTTATGACATGGTAATATGGATGTTCTCTCACCCCAAACCTGTCACTATATAAGCCTAATATCAAAATTAGTTAACCTCCTATTTAAAATGACCCGTAAACCCCTATACAGGTCCCGTTTAGTATAAAAAACCATTGGAACCCCATCATTATCCATGGTTACTTAATTATGACTATTTTGACTCATTTCGGATCAATCGTTCACTCAAAATCATCATCCAAGTCACCAATCATGAAAACCTCATCTCAACCTAATATCACCCACACATATGTCTTGGCTAAGATCCAATCAAATTCTATCGTGTTTACCCACTTACGACCTAATACCATTTGACATTAATTTATTTACATTATCACACTAGTATATATTAAATCACATAAATATTAATCCATTTTAGTCTAATCAATATTTATTTTAAATTCACATTATTTCTTAACTTATTAAATTGCGTGCACACGTGTAATTTAAATGTCAAATTATAAATACTCAAAATTACGGGGTGTTACAATTAACAAGGTTAGGTACTAACCCATTATTCGAATATAGAGTGTCTTTTTTTTATTTATGAAAATTTCTTTCAAATGTGTTCAAAGTGTAGAAAATTGTGGGAACACTCTAAATTGAGAATTGTGCTATAGACCCCCTCTTTTGTTATCTTTTATTTACGAAAATATATATATATCAATAAATAATTGTGAGAACACTCTAAATTGGATTCTTTTGCACTATGTCCCTTCAATGGCATGTTTTCAAGATTAAGTGTAACTTATTGCAATTTTTGGTCATGTTCTCGAATCGAGCGCCTATGACTACGCGTTCAGTTGCTACATTATACGTTGGTCCTATGGGAGGTGTGTGTGCCTCCTGTGATGGAGTTTGGAGGCTATTTTTCATTTTCACCCTTCAATCACATGCTTTCAAGCCTTAGTCTAATTAGTTGCAATTTTCAGTTATGTTCTCAAATCGATCGTCCCGTGACTATGCGTGTTACGCTGATCCAGTGGGAGGTGTCCATTTCTCTCGGGGTGTTTGGGATTTGTTTTGCATTTCCACCCTTCACAACATGTTTTCAAGATGAAGTCTAACTATTTGCAATTTTTAATCATGTTCTCAAAACGATCGCAGTTAGTTGTTACATGTTATATTGGTCTCGTGAGAGGTGTGCACGCTTCTTGCTGGGGCGTTTGGGGGATGTTTTGTTTTTTCACCCTTCAACGGCATGTTTTGAAGCTTAAGTTTAACTATTTATAATTTTTGGTCAGGTTCTCAAACTAGGCGTCACGTGACTACGCGGTCAGTTGGTACATGTTACGTTGGTCCTGTGGGAGGTGTTCATGCCTCTTCAAGGGCGTTTGGGGGTTGTTTTCCATTTTCACTCTACGAAGACATATTTTTAAGCCTAATTCTAACTATTTATAATTTTTGGTCATGTTCTAAAATCGGGCATCCCGTGACTACGTTGTCAGTTTGTAACACCCGCACATTTTAACTAAGTTAGTTAGTATCAACAACAACTTAAAATTCCCATTATCTCCCTTATATGTTATTCAAACCCAAAATTATTCTAACAAAGATGAAACTATAGATTAAAACTCTAACTTTATTTAATTACTCAAGTACCCTTAAAGTTTTAAATTTACCAAAATAACCCTTGACTTTTCGAATAAGTATAATATGACCTGTACTTAACCCCTAGACCCAATCCTTATATCAAATTAAACCCCTAGACTTTAAATAATTATAATTTATGATACTAACCCATAAAACTACATAAAATTACAAAAATTCCCTTAAATCTTTGAAAACCCATATTTAATACCAAATAAATATAAAACTTTTCAAACTAAGAACTAAAATTTAAAATTCAATATTTACACATTACCCCCTCCCGCATTTTCTTCCACATGGGCTGAAGAAGTCAAAATTACATGGTTAAACCATGTAACCAAGTGTAGATCAATTTTTCACATCTATATCTTCTTAAACAAAAGAATAATCCACCTCTTTTCTGCTCCAATGACCCCCCCCCCACCTTCTATTATAAATACCCCAAGATTACCGGCCATAAAGCTCACCCCTTAAGGCTTACCAATGTCATTTTATCTGTTAAACCATATTTTTTCAATTCTAGTTATCTTCTGTTTTAAAATAAGGATCATAACAAAAAAGTAAGCTTTTACGTCTGAAACACCTTCTGTAGAAAGAAATCAGAAAAAAAAATCCATTAAAAAGCTTGAACTGTAATGGTGAAATTTGATTAATTGACTCTGAACTAGTTTCATGTGAGGAACATATTTCTTATGAGCTCAGGTTATCTAATAAAATAATCATCTTCAAAAATCATCCATTTTGAATACCAATTTCTTAAAAGTATTTTTTGTTTCAAAAAACTGAAAATTTCAAATTCTTCCTAACCAGACCACCTCAATCCTTCAAACAAAAACAAAAACCTTCCTTACGATAATTAAAATCTAACCATATGCATAGAAACCATTTCCATATCTAATGAAACTTTGAAATTTTTGCCAATTTTTAGAAACACAGTATTTGTAACTCGATGAATACTTAAACTCAATCAATAAAACTTTTGGATTCCTTGAGAAAAATTAAGTTGGATTGATGTAGGAATCATCACAAATGGTTTACAAAATTAGTATTTATTTACGATAAAAATTTTTTCAAGACCTACGTCAATTGTCGAGAGGTTGAAGATGAACCTTTCAACTAGCAATCTTGACCTAGTGCATGAGGGCGCGTGTTCATTCAAAAGGTTTTGATTTTTTTCAATATTTTTAATAAAAGTTTTGGCCAAAAAGGTATAAGATAAGGCAATTTTTACTCAATCCTATCTCAAGTTATAGAAAATATGGTTTTAGGTCATAAATATTTCCTATAATTAAAAATTGATCCCTCCTGACTTTTTGAAGATATAAATTTTAAGCACAACTTTTTCCTACATGTTCTTTGTTAAATTTTAAGTCAAAAAGTTTTCTACGCCAAGTTTCAAATTTGACCTTAAGCCTTAGATTTTAAAGCCTCAAAAATATTTATAGATTAGCCATTAAACTTTAACAAACATAGTTTTTTAGTTATTTTCACCAACCCAACATTATTATCAACCACGCTAACTTAAAAAAGTATTTGTGTACAGATAATCAAGTACCAACCCCTCTTAATCTCCTATTTAATCATACTTAAGCTCGTTCGATACTACGTACAAGTTGGTTTTACCCTTTTAATAATATATTTTAGTGTACTTGTTTTTACTGCTATTGATATCATTATGTGATAGCCCTAATTGATTCCTAGTATGTTGAGAGATTACCATACTAATATGTTATTGTATATGTGGTTACTTTAGTTATGATCAATTGGATCAATTTGAACTCTTCTCATCTAATAAATGATATCATGGAAATGATTGTAATGATTGAATAAGTTCAATCTATAGTTATGTGCATATTATTTACCGAAAGTAGCATCAGTATTAACAAGGGAGTAGACTGTCGTGTTGTCCCATAGAATTTGACCTAAGGTCTCAGATGCTTGATGGACGGGATGTTATCTACATATGTATAAGTGTCGTTTTAATTATGTGCCTAGCCGATTACTTTTCTCCAAAGTTTTTAGATTGATTATAATTTTGTTATAGTGTTGACGCTTCACTTATTTATATACGCATTTGTAATCTAGTAAGTATGAGATTATCAACTTAAGTTCCTTAACTCTCTTATTATAAAATATGTACTATGTTGTTGAACCAAACATTTAATTCTATACACACTCCAAGCTTTTTATCCTCATATAATTTGATATAAAATTGGTGATATATGCATAGCATATTTGTGTTAATTCCTTTTTCCTCTAGAAGTTATGGGAGAAAGAGGATAGTCACCCCCCACCCATTTTGTGATATGTTTGCGTATTTAACAATATAGGTGGAGACTAAAGAAAACGGGAGTAAAGAGTGGTATTTTTCGATGACCTACTTTATTTTTTAGTTTAAGAATAAAATGTAATTCACCCCTATAGAAGTCGTAAAATATTTGTACGACATTACATAATGAATAAATCTTTGTTTTACACCTTAGATTTAATTCATTTCTTTGTTATTCTCTCCTATATTCATACCAAAAAAATAGTGTGTGATAAGTTACTATCAGAGCACATTTAAAACAAATTAAAAAACTAAACTAAGTTAAATACCAATACGGGGAAATTTGCATATCATATTAGTTATTTTTCATTTTTTGTTACTTCTTTATCTATCCATATAACAAATTCATTTCGCAGCATAAATGCGTGGCATTCCAAACTATTTAGTTTACACATTGTGTCTAATAACCGATGGGATACTACACTTCGAGAGAATGCCTTTATTTGCCTTAGTGCGATGATTAGGACAGTTAAGGAAGAATGGCCTGACTCTAGGAGAGATGTGAAATGATTGGTCTTGATAAATCATGTTTTCGAAGAAGCCCCAAGTCTTTAGAAAAATTTGTGGCTATGTGGATGATCCAATTATTTTATAGGAGGCAATTAATCTTACTATGGCTTATGCACAAATACCTCATGCACTTCATCTTGAACCTACTTCGAACGGTGAATTCATTCGTATTTCCTCGGATTCCATTGACTCTATAGATGATGACCCTTCTGATTCAGACGATTTCTCTATTAGTCCCAACATTAATCCTCTTGAAATAGATACCATAGTTCACAATTAGGAAAATTAAAATCAAAATGTCCCTCCAAGTGTAAAAAATGAATAAAGTAGTGTACATAGTGTGCCATAGTACTAGCTTAAGAGGATGAAAAATGGTAACTCGTGCGAAATTAGGCAATGTAGATTGTAATATACTACTCTAAACTCATTTGTATAATATATCTAAGGTTGTATTATATCCTCTTTTAAGAAATGTTCTCACACATTTAAAACAATTATATGATCCTTTAGGATGGTTTATGACAAGCACCCAAAAGTGTTTATTTTATACCTTAAATATGTGCATTTTAGTCGCTCGATTTTAATAAAAATGACCTTATGTTCTTATTTGTCTATGTTGTAGGTCAACCAGCACTCGCAGCATCAAATTGTGCTAATTCGACATAACTGCGACAAAGTAGTGGTCAAAAGCATGGAATGAATAAAAACAAAGTGATCGTGATGACTAAAGTCTTGATGAGTTTGCCCAGATGAGTTATGATGCCCTAAACCTAGTTCCGTAGCGAACTTAAGCCTAAATCGAGCCTACACCATCATCCGAGCCAAGTGTGTGTTTATTTTTTACCTTTTAGATTTTTTTTACTGTTGTATGTAATTTTTAGGATTTATTTTATATTTTATTTTGAGTTGTGTATATTTTTATGATTTATTTATGCATATAGTAGTATATATTAGAGTTCGTATTATGTGTTGGTTATTTTTATATATTTTATGCAAATATAATAGGTGTGGGTTCTATTTTTATTTGGATTTAGTTTTTATTTTTATTTTAGTTTAATTAATATTTTATTATCTTAGGTTAGGTTTATTAGTATTAATTTATTTTAAGTCTTTTATTTTTAGATTAGGATTTTAATTTTCTAAGTTTAATAGAATTTATATTTTCTTGAATTATTTTTATTCGTATTTTAGTAGAATTTATTTTTTAGTTTTAGTTCTATTATTTTTTGTCTCATGAAGTTTTAATTTAATTAGGTACAACTAAACACACACTCACACTTTAACTACAATACACACTCATTCACTCTAACATTCCACAACCTCGTCTTCTTCCTCACATCTCTCTCTCCTAACCCCCATTACAACCACAGACCATAACCCAAAATTGTTGAAAAACCACTCGGATACTACAAAGCCAGTAAGCTACCTCCTTTAATCAACGTGGTTGCCTTTTTTTAGACCCCAAACCTGATGACCTCACACCCACCAGAGGCGACCTTATCACTCCAAAGTCGGCCAAAACCATACGAACTTTTGGGCCAAATCCAATCCGTCCAGTTTATCTCCATAACCCGAGTTCGATCCAATAAACAACCATATCATCCCATACCCAATCCCAACCATACCCATTACCCGAATCCTACCAAACCTATAACCAAACCGATACCTACCTGGCAAGCCAAAAAAGTCGGACAACCAAAGTCACAATTCAAAATAAACCCACATGTCCTTTGACTCAGCATTTTAAAGATTCCAAATATCTCTCAATCAAATCTTCCAAGAAAACAATTCATGGATTATAAATATAGGAGGGACAACTCATTATAAAAATCTTCATTTCAGTTTTTAAAATGGGATAAGTTATGCCTTAACACTCTATAAAGAGTTGTTGCAATTTTAGCAAATATCTCAGTATAGAGTAGCATAATAGAACTTATCTCACTTGAATAGATTTTTATGTACAAATTTATAGTTGGAGGGCTTGTATTTTTAGCAAATGTTTCTCATTATTTAATAGTGCATTGAGAGTTCATTTAGAGGGAGAAAAACTTAGACGTAAATCTTTGTTGGAATTATTTGTAATTTTAGGGAACTTAATTCAGACATTGATGAGTATTTGTGAGTTCACACATTTGTACATATCGTATTAATTGGGTTTTGAGCGAAATACTTTATTCAACAACGATATACACATAAGTTCTTTCGATCAAATGGCGTCGTTGTCACTTTCTTGACGAGGAGACAAAGTCAAGACTTGTATTTCATTTCTAATTGTTATTTTATTTTTCTTGTTTTATTATTCATTAGACTGGTTGTGTTAGGATTATTGAGGCCTTGTATTAATTTAGGTGCATTATGACACCAATTTATTTGTAATAATTATTCATAAAAAACAAAGGGAAAAGGGAAACAAGACAAAATAGAGAGATTGCGCCCTTGGAGTGAAATTTTGAAGCCTATTTATTTTAGGTCTATAGGACTCCTGGGGATGACTGAAGTTATGCGAACGTCCCCCCGGTCGACTCAACTAGGTCTTCACCCCACGTGTGTAAAAGCCATAGGAGGTAAATTTCTTTATCACTCATGAATCCCCTGCCAAAGAGTTTATTTTTTTTGTGATTATTTTCTCTAGTGTGCTTTTAATTTTTGCATTGCAATTAATTTGAATGGTTTGATGAATTAATCTACATAAGACATCAACTCGGTCATTGAAACGAGTTGGGATTTCATCACTCACTCAATCACTTTATCCTATTTGCTTGTTACCCATGCTATCACTTAAATTAAAACCAATAAACTAGCAAGATAAGTAGGATCGGTGTTCATTAGGACCTTTTTGGACTGAGACACTCGAAGGATACTCTAGTCAGTCCTTTCCACCCATGTCAATCTGAAGTCGACTTTCGTTAGACTATTGGCTAGGGAAACTATTTTTAAGTGAGGTCGCCCAGTAAAACGGGTTTGTGCTTTCCCCAGTGTGGTATCAGACACTCGATTGTTATAGTAGCTAGTGTGGTGAGCCTTAACTAGTAATCCTCGTGTTCTCTCAGGATGAAAATAGGAGCACAATTATTTCAAAGGCGACGTATGACTCCATGTTTTTCTCTCCCGCGATTTATTTAAAATTTGACTTCCCTATAATTTAATTGAAATAATAATTGGTTACGTGTTCGTTATGATTCATTATTTTCTCGTACGTGTCTCGTTCAACTCTTTTGGTAGTCAATTTTTTTCTCCATTCTTTTGAGCTTCAAAAAGAGTCCATTCCCCCCCCCCCCCCCGCCCTTTTTCGAAAACTCCTCAAATTATTTTCCTCCTTTTTAAAAATATTTTCAAAAAAATCATAAAAAGATTTTCTTTCTTAATTAAAAATGCCAAAATTATTTTCCTTTTCTTATATTCAAAAATCACAAAAAGATTTTCTTTCCTTTTGAAAAACATTTAAAAATCAAAAAAAATATTGTTCTCGTCATGGCCCAAGAACGTCTTTTACGGGGATACTTTGGTCGTTAACCATCATCTCGAAGCATGTTTGAAGTTGATCCCGAGTCCAACCTCTACACTTTACTTAGTGGCTTTAACTCTCAAACAAACGCCCTAATATTCCATCGCCTCCGATGACAAGTGTCAACACATTCAATTCTTCGCCATGCACATATTGTTTTCAAGTCGATCACGTGACCCATGAGTGTCCCTACCTTCCATATCCATCTGAACCAACCATGGACCAAGTCTATATATATAACACTGTTTCGGAACCCAACTCGACTTATTATCATGACATATCTAATGTTGAGTGTAATACCCCATATTTTTTGTGATATTTATTTATGGGATTAATTAAATTAAATGCGTATTAATTGGAAATTAATCCGGATTAAAATACTAGCGAGATGCGAGTTGGTATTTGAATATAATGTGCATATATGATTAAACATGAATATTGAAGTATGAAATTTGTCGTGACATTGAAATAAGGCAAGTTATTGAGACGCGTGTGACAGTCGCGTCAGGGAATTATTTATTTTAATTAAAAAGTGAATTTTAGTTCTATTAACGGTATGGTCGTTTTAAGTGCGCCAACGCGTCCGGAAGGGTCGAAATAGTCCGAAAACACTAGCCCGGGGTTAAGTTTGGGTCCCGGGCCATTTTTGGGCCATACCGGTAACTTATAAGGGCATTTTGGTTATTTCAGAAATGGGGTAATTAAAACCCACGAAAATTAGAGTTAAAATCTGACTTAGTGTTAACCCACTAAGCCATTTCCAACCCCAATTTAGGAAGTGGGCTACGGGAGAGATTATAACTTGGCAAAACCAACCTCACCTCCATTAACACCTTGAGAAGAAAGCTTGGAGAGAGAGAGAGAGGAGGAATTCTGCAGAGGAGAGAGAGAACCATTCATCAGATTCGTCATCAAATCCAGAGTTACCCTTAAGGAAAGTGATTTAATTTCATTTTTATAGAGAATGCTTCTTCCATGAGTAGGAAATCAAATTAAATTGTATGTTCTTGGGAGTTAATGAAGAACCCATTAAAATTGGAAGTAGAATTTACATTTTTGATGACGAATCGCATGTAGATTTGTATATAGATGATTATTCTGATGATATTATAATTTGGAAGAAACAAAAACGGATTTAATTAGGCCCATTGATGATTTATAAGTTTTAGGGTTCATGTTCTTGAGATTTGAAAAAATAAATGTTGGAGATTTGATAATTTGATGCAGTTTAGGGTGATTTCAACCCATATAAATGTTGTAATACGGTTGAAACATGTTTAGGAAGGATTAGATACCTTAAAACATTGTTGGGATGACATTTAGGTGAGATTATAGGTGAAGAGAATTGTGAAAAATGAGATAGGAATTTATGGGCTCGAATCTGACCACTCGTTAGAAGACCTGCCCAGGTCGTTCGAACGAACTCGTTCGAACGAGCTTCTAACGAGTTGACAGTTTGGGTTCTAACGAGAGGGATTTTCGTTCGAAGACTTTCGTTCGAATGAAATCTCGTTAGAAGGCCCAGTTCGTTCGAACGAACTCTCGTTCGAATAGCCTCGTTCGAACGAGACTTCGAACGAGTTGACAGTTTAGGCTTTTTAGCCTGTTTTGACCCCGAGTGTCCCGTAACCTTGTGTATACGTAGAGATAACCTTCCCTTGATGAGTAATTGATGTATTTGGGATGTTTGGGATATAATGAGGAGTCAAACCTAGAAGGGTATTTTGAACCTAAGGGAAAATAAGAAGTAGGACGTGAGTGTCTATTACGATGCGAGAACGATTGACGGCCTAATTTATTATATTAACCTGGAACATATAAATTGTGTAGTATTATATGTCGGTACGAGGATGAGAAGTGTACCACCAATATATTATGGTGATTACTAAGATGTGTGAATACTTAGTATATGTATTGATTTTATATGTATAACATACTTACCATACTTGCTCATACGGGAGGTTTGCGTTCTCTTAGGGCCTCCTAATCCTTGTGTTGCCCGGATTTAGATTGCTTACCTCGATGAACATAGGTCAGAGAAGGACTTATTGGGATGTTAATAAGTCTGATGATCGTGGGAGCGCAGGTATGTGCGTGACCCATGTGATGTGACTGTGTTCGCCTCCATTATTTGTGATGTGGTTATCTGAGAACTATTCCTCAGAGATTCGGAATATGTGATCCTTATGTACGTGATGTACCGGGATGGATAGCAGAGTATGTGTGCACCGCAGCTAGTTCTCGGGGTGCTTGTATTCTATTGTATATTTATGACGGGAATAATATACTTAATTAATGGGAACTTTCATGTGATATTGTGAGTATAAATATGGAAACATTTTGAGAAAACATAACGAGTTAACTGATAGTGAATTGTTTTACTAATTGAAAATCTGAGTTTAAGTAAAGCCCTCTATTGTTTTGATAACGCTAGAATGTAAAATGGAAATCGAGTAGTAAGAGGTAGAACTTATTACGGTTTGGGTTAGACAGGTATGTTACTTAGATGGGTATGGTACGTTAGGAGTGAACATGTAGTCGAGAGGTGAGTATTTCATGTGAGTGCACATCCTAACATGTATTTTGCATTTAATGTTTTAATGTTATTAAAACACTTGCTGTTTTCAAAATGTTTTCCACTTTCGGGCTCTGACCCATTTGCTTTCAAATCTATTTTTGTAAAAACCATTTTAGGTGCCCAGCCACAAGGACACCATGCTTAGGATCCTCATTCAGGTGACGAGCTGTAGCTGTTTGTGGAAGTTACAGGACTTTGCTTGTAGACGCTTCATCTACTTTGACTCAATATTCAGCAGTTATCAGTTGTAGGGCATGTCGCCCATTCCTTTTAGAGTCATTTCCTTTATTTCAGTTATTCAGACTTTTGGCATGTAATTATTCAGGATTCAGGCTTGTAGTATTATTCTTCAGTTGTGGGATTGTTGTGAGGAGTTTTCCTCCGAATTTATATTTATGTTGTTGTTTATTCATTACTTCATTATAGTGAATGGTTATTATTCTTTCATTATTCTTTTGATGCATGTTAATCAGACTTAACATAAAATTTGGCAACTTACTTTTTTAATACTAGGTGGTCAGTAATCTTTAAAATGTTTTCGACAGTGATGCTATTAACTGAACCAACTTGACATTTTGTATTGATTTAATAAAGGAGTAGCTACCTGGTATTTAATTAGTCGGGGTGTCACATTGAGTGGTGTGAGAAACAAATTATTTGTGGCTGCCTAATCACCCTCCCACATAATACGAATCCCAACCCCATGTTCTGGATCCTCACACGTTCCAACAGCCGTCATGAAAACCAAGTGCACAACATCCCGATCAGTCCTCTAACTATGCTACCCATAATTATCAACCATTTATCTCTCACGAAGTCCATCCTCTCGTTTATGATGAACTTGAGCCCTCTACACACACTTCATACGAGTATTCTCCGTATAGTCTTACTAATAGTGAGTTGTGTCCACCTCAACCATCGCCACCACCCGTCATCACTTCACCACCTTTATTCACAGTTTCTCTCGAAAGATTATTGAAAAAATTCATTATTAAGCAAGAGAAAGCCACTCAATATCAAAATTCAGCCCTTCAACGGCTTGAACAAGGGTTAAATGAATTTGAGTGGGAGAGAGGTGTAACACCCCGTATTTTTGGTACATTTAAAATTTAATTAATTCGAAAATTCTAAATTACTAGTGTGTTGTAATTTAGTGAATTAATTATGATAGAATAATATATAGATATTAATCTGGGATTGAATGGTTAATATTTAGGGAAAATTATTTACTGAGCGTAGAGTAATAATGTAATTTCGTCGTTTCGAGTATTAATGACGAGATATGTACTTATCACATCCAGAAGTCGGTATAGACTATATTGGGTGGGGGATAAGTATTTCTATAAATTAATTCGGATGCAAATTCTGAGTGTATAGTTGAGTCCGGATGGGCCGAGATAGTCGGAAAAGTGTACCCAGGGGTAGTAAACGGGTCAAGGGACGTTTTTAGACATAGTCGGGCCCACTCGGGGACATTTTGGTCACTTGGGCTTGGCCCATTAGTCAAAAAACGGGAATGGAATAATTAACTTAATAAAAAGAAATAAGGGGTGGCTGAACTTAATTAGAAAAAAGCAAATTAAGGGTTAGGAAACCCTAACAGCAGCCAAAGCCAATTGGGGACCAAAAGAGAGCCAACAAAGGTCATCTTCAACCTTGGAATCCATCACAAATTCAGACACTACGAAACATAAGGCAAGTGAATAACTTGCAATTAGCATTAAATCTGTTTTTCAAATTCATATTTGTGTGTTGTTATGAATTAAAAATCCGTTTTGGGGTTCATGGTATAAACATGGGGTTTTGATAATTCAAAAGAAAACATGAATCTGTTTTGGCCGAAATTTATGAGGAGTTATGAAATGTCTGATATTGGATTACTGATGTATACTTGTTAGGATAATATTCAATTAAACCAGAACGAATTAGATGAAGAAATTCGGAGTAATATGTGTTTAAGAAAAGAAATGGATTTTTCCCCAAATCTATGAATCAGTTGTTTATGGACAAATTAATGATTGTTGTAGGCTTCCTGTGTAATCCTAATAAGGTTTTTAATATACTCTGGTGATAAGAAGGTTTAAAACTCATGTTAGAAGAAGTTAGGGTTTGAGGAACTCCGTCCATGGCTGCCCTGCCTGGGCGAGGAAGACGCAGACCTGTACGATCGATCGATCGACGGTCTGGGGTCGATAGATCGACGGTCGCCAGAATCTGGCAGTTTCGCCAGTTTGTTAAATAAGAGGAGAAATTTATATAAAAACCCCTATGTAAATAATTATGGAGAAATTAAATACATAAGTTGAATCTAATTAATTATAGATGAATTAATTAGGGTTTGAGGCAAATAAATTAGAGTCGAAAATTTTGACTCGGGTAAATTTTGGGTTACGAGTGTAAAGTCCAAATTTATGGTGGGGGCGACACCAAAATAACTGAATTAATTAAAGTGAAATTTAATTAATAATTAGAGTTGGACCATAAACTCTTAATAATTTTATAGGCTCATATTACGGATTTAGCAAAAGATATAGCCGGGACTTTTATATGTATATATATATACGGAGGCGATTGTATATATATGTGATGTGTACTATTAATATCGGTGAATAGATATTTTGTACTATAGTGCTATAGGGGGAGGTTGCACGTAGTGGATGAATCCCCTAGCTTGAGGAGTAGGGTGAGTATATTCCCAAGGTCATAGCGTCCGTTATATGGGTGAGGGACAACTCACTTTCAGGGAAGGAATATGACCGCCTCCAGTATATTATTTTTATCAAGTTGGTGTGAGAATTCTGACTTGGGATAACTAGGCTACGTGATGTTTACCTAGTGGGTTAGCACTTTATAGAATTTATATTCCGGGAGTATTCTGCTCGGGAGGTTGCAAATTGTTATACAGTACAGTATGAATGTGAATGCTGAAATATGATTATAAGTATATAATGAAATAATTAATTATATACGGGTTATTAATGAAAAGGGAGTTTTTATTTTTACACGTATAACAAGTGTAGAAGTTATATAAATATAAAAAGGGAAATGATATAGTTAAGTTGATGTTACTAATAACTTATGCATCATAATCACTACACACTCAGTTAGAGTAGGGTGGGTATGAAGGCACTTTGTTAAATATCTAGTCATGAGATGAATAACTAGGTAATTTAATTAAAGCGTTAATAACGTATATTAGAGGAAGGGGTAAGGAAGTCCTCAAGAGAGTGCGACATTTACTGAAAATATGAAAAGCATGCATATTTATTTTATCACTGCAAGTTAATCATTTGTTAAATGTTTTCAAATGTTTTGGGTACTAACCCTTGCTATAAAAACTTTTTAAAAACATTTTAGGTGTCCAGCCACAGGGACGCCAGCCTTGACTATATTCCAGGAATCCGATGCTGCAGCATATGTGGATGTTGCGGGGTTTTGATAGATGCCTCATTCTTCATTCTTAATATAGAAGTTCGTGATTAGTATTCGAGCATGTCGCTCACTTTCCATTTAAATGTTTTTAGACTTGTTGGGATTTTATTCTTGTCTTTATGGGATTTATTATTTGGACCGTTGGTTTACTCGGTCAATTATATTCTTACTTGTGGATGATAAAATCATCTATCTGTGATTGTTTATAGTTTTTATTGTCTGCATGGGTTTTGTTTAAATAATGAAAGATAAAAATGGCACCAGTCTATTTCTCTCACTTAGGTGGTTAGTAATTTAATATGACGACAGTGATGCTAAGAATGGACCAAATGAGAATCCTGTTCTAACTTGATTTTGGACTGATCACCCGGGATTAATTAGGCGGGGTGTCACAGAGGCTCCATTGGCTCCAGCAGTTCAGGCTCCGGTAGGGCCACCATCTTGGCAGCGAGTGAGGGAGACCTTTCAGAAGGGTCACCCACCTGAGTTTCGAGGTAGCATCAATGTGGTCGAGGCTTGTGACTGGAAGGAGAACATTCAGCGCCATCTGCGCATGTTAGAGGGTACAGAGGTGCAGAAATAGATGCTGGCTACTTTTCGTTTGTCGGGGGCAGCCTTACAGTGGTGGGAGTCCGTAACCACCGCTGAGGAGCGGGATTTGATGCCGATTTCTGAATTCTGGGTGCGGTTTGACCGCAAGTACTTCCCTCCAGCAGTAGAGTCTGAGATGAGAAAGAAATTCAGCGAGTTGGTACACGGTGACAGGTCAGTAGCAGAATATGAGGAGGAGTTCACCCGTTTGGCAAACTTTGTGCCAAATGAGGTGAGCAATGAGGAGCGGAAGAAGTCGAATTTGTTATCGATTTGGCACCGGGGACGAGGTCGATTGCTCGGGCACCTTACCGAATGGCCCCTTCAGAAATGCGGGAATTGAGGGAGCAGATTCAGCAACTACTGGGTCAGGGTTTTATTCGGTGGAGTACATCGCCGTGGGGCGCGACGGTGTTGTTTGTGAAGAAGCGAGATGGTTCACTCCGCTTGTGCATGGATTATAGGGAGTTGAACAAGGTGACGATACGGAATAAGTATCCGTTGCCTCGGATTGATGATTTATTTGACCAATTGAGAGGGGCGTCTTACTTCTCCAAAGTCGACTTGAGGTCAGGGTATCATCAACTGCGTATCCGAGAGGAGGATGTTCCTAAGACCGCTTTCTTGTCGCGGTATGGATCGTATGAGTTCAGGGTGATGCCCTTCGGGCTCACCAATGCACCGGCAGTGTTCATGGACCTCATGAACAGGGTTTTCAGGGAGTACTTAGATCAATTTGTCATCGTGTTCATTGATGACATCCTAATCTACTCGCGCACCGAGGAGGAGCACGCAGAGCATTTGCGCATGGTTTTGCAGACACTGAGGGATCATCAGCTCTATGCCAAATTAGGGAAGTGTGGATTCTGGCTTCGGGAGGTACAGTTCCTTGGTCACGTTGTGTCAGATCAGGGTATTGCAGTGGATCCAAATAAGGTGTCTGCAGTGAGGGAGTGGGGACAACCCACGACACCGACCGAGGTGCGCAGTTTTCTGGGTTTGGCCGGTTACTACAGGCGATTCATTCAGGGATTCTCCAAAATTGCAGGACCTCTGACGAATCTGACTCGGAAAGGGGTACCTTTCAAGTGGGATGATAGTTGTCAATTAGCGTTCGACAAACTAAAGGACAAGTTGACATCTGCACCCGTGCTAGCATTGCCAAAGGGAGAGCTAGAGTATCGGGTTTACACAGACGCATCCTTACGGGGTCTTGGGGGTGTGCTCCAGCAGGAGGAAAGGGCTATAGCTTATGCTTCCAGGAAGCTAAAGCCCCACGAGAGGAATTACCCCACTCACGACCTAGAGTTGGTAGCGGTCGTTTTTGCCTTGAGGATATGGAGGCATTCTCTTCTAGGAGAGCAGTTTACTCTATTCACGGATCACAAGTCACTTCAGTATCTCTTCACACAGAAGGATCTGAATATGAGGCAGAGGCGGTGGCTAGAATTCATGAAGGACTACCAGTTTGATATTCAGTATCATCCTGGTAAGGCCAATGTGGTAGCAGACGCATTGAGCCGAAGGCTGACTGGGGAGATAGCAGAGGTATGGAAAGCGAAGTGGAGAGAGCTTCGATATGAGGATGACGTAGCCAGGGCTTGCATGTCAGCTTTATCCATCACACCCGAGATCATTATGCGAGTTGTGAAGGCTCAGGCTGAGGATCAGGTTTGCCGGGATAGGGTGGGCCAGTTGTTAGCTGAGGGAGCAGAGGGTTACTCAATTAGCTCAGAAGGAGGCCTACGCTTTAATGGGAGGTTAATGGTGCCAGAGGATGAGGATTTGAAGCACGCTGTTATGACAGAATCCCATGGTTCGAAATTTACGGTACATCCCGGTGGGGATAAAATGTACCAAGATATGAGGAGGCAGTATTGGTGGGCAGGAATGAAACGGGACATAGCGGAGTTTGTTTCGAAATGTGCCACGTGTCAGCTTGTGAAAGTTGACCATCAGAGACCATCAGGGATGCTACAGCCGTTAGAAATTCCCGTGTGGAAGTGGGAGAGCATCTCCATGGACTTCATCATAGGATTACCTGTATCGCAGAGGGGTCACGACTCCATATGGGTTATTGTGGATCGATTGACTAAGGTGGCCCACTTTTTGCATGTACGCACAGACTTCGAGACGATGCGTTATGCACAGCTATTCATAGCAGAGATTGTTAAGCTGCATGGAGTGCCGATAAATATTGTATCCGACAGAGATAAAATCTTTGTCGCTCACTTTTGGCAGAGCTTTCAAGAGGCAATGGGCACGGAGTTGCGCTTGAGTACAGCGTATCACCCACAGACGGACGGACAGACTGAGAGAGTTAACCAGATGCTGGAAGACATGCTCAGAATGTGCATTTTGGACTTCGGGGGAGGATGGGAGAAATATCTTCCTTTGGTAGAGTTTGCGTATAACAACTCTTACCAATTCACAATTGGCATGGCACCGTTTGAGGCACTGTACGGGAGACCTTGTCGTTCACCCGTTTGTTGGTTAGAGGTGGGGGACAACAAACTCTTGGGGCCGGATATTGTTCAAGAGACATCTTCCAAGATAGATCTGATTCGAGGGAGAATTCGGATAGCTCAGGACAGGCAAAAGAGTTATGCTGACGCTTCTCGACGACATGTGGAGCTAGAAGTTGGGGACCAGGTTTTAGTCCGGGTATCCCCAATGAAGGGGGTGATGAGGTTCGGCAAGAAGGGTAAGTTAGCACCGCGATACGTAGGACCTTTCCCTATTATTGAGAGGGTGGGACCGGTGGCGTATAAGCTTGGGTTACCAGAACATCTTCAGCGGATACACGATGTATTCCATGTGGCATCGCTGAAGAAATATCGAAGGAGCGAGAGAGCCTTTTGGCACATTCCACTCGAGGAGATCGACTTACAGCCAGACATCTCGTATGAGGAAAGGCCGGTAGCTATTTTGGATCATAGTGAGCGGAAATTACGATCCAAGGTTGTTCCATTGGTTAGAGTACAGTGGGGTCATGACAATGTTGACGAGTCTACCTGGGAGCGAGAGGAGGATATCCGGGAACAATATCCAGAGCTTTTCAACGCAGGTACAATCTAATTTCGGGGATGAAATTCCTTTATAAGGGGGGGAGTATGTAACACCCCGTATTTTTGGTACATTTAAAATTTAATTAATTCGAAAATTCTAAATTATTAGTGTGTTGTAATTTAGTGAATTAAATATGATAGAATAATATATAGATATTAATCAGGGATTGAATGGTTAATATTTAGGGAAAATTATTTACTGAGCGTAGAGTAATAATGTAATTTCGTCGTTTCGAGTATTAATGACGAGATATGTACTTATCACATCCAGAAGTCGGTATAGACTATATTGGGTGAGGGATAAGTATTTCTATAAATTAATTCGGATGCAAATTTTGAGTGTACAGTTGAGTCCGGATGGGCCGAGATAGTCGGAAAAGTGTACCCAGGGGTAGTAAACGGGTCATGGGACGTTTTTAGACATAGTCGGGCCCACTCGGGGACATTTTGGTCACTTGGGCTTGGCCCATTAGTCAAAAAACGGGAATGGATTAATTAACTTAATAAAAAGAAATAAGGGGTGGCTGAACTTAATTAGAAAAAAGCAAATTAAGGGTTAGGAAACCCTAACAGCAGCCAAAGCCAATTGGGGACTAAAAGAGAGCCAACAAAGGTCATCTTCAACCTTGGAATCCATCACAAATTCAGACACTACGAAACCTAAGGCAAGTGAATAACTTGCAATTAGCATTAAATCTGTTTTTCAAATTCATATTTGTGTGCTGTTATGAATTAAAAATCCGTTTTGGGGTTCATGGTATAAACATGGGGTTTTGATAATTCAAAAGAAAACATGAATCTGTTTTGGCCGAAATTTATGAGGAGTTATGAAATGTCTGATATTGGATTACTGATGTATACTTGTTAGGATAATATTCAATTAAACCAGAACGAATTAGATGAAGAAATTCGGAGTAATATGTGTTTAAGAAAAGAAATGGATTTTTCCCCAAATCTATGAATCAGTTGTTTATGGACAAATTAATGATTGTTGTAGGCTTCCTGTGTAATCCTAATAAGGTTTTTAATATACTCTGGTGATAAGAAGGTTTAAAACTCATGTTAGAAGAAGTTAGGGTTTGAGGAACTCCGTTCATGGCTTCCCTGCCTGGGTGAGGAAGACGCAGACCTGTACGATCGATCGATCAACGGTCGCCAGAATCTGGCAGTTTCGCCAGTTTGTTAAATAAGAGGAGAAATTTATATAAAAACCCCTATGTAAATAATTATGGAGAAATTAAATACATAAGTTGAATCTAATTAATTATAGATGAATTAATTAGGGTTTGAGGCAAATAAATTAGAGTCGAAAATTTTGACTCGGGTAAATTTTGGGTTACGAGTGTAAAGTCCAAATTTATGGTGGGGGCGACACCAAAATAACTGAATTAATTAAAGTGAAATTTAATTAATAATTAGAGTTGGACCATAAACTCTTAATAATTTTATAGGCTCATATTACGGATTTAGCAAAAGATATAGCCGGGACTTTTATATGTATATATATATACGGAGGCGATTGTATATATATGTGATGTGTACTATTAATATCGGTGAATAGATATTTTGTACTATAGTGCTATAGGGGGAGGTTGCGCGTAGTGGATGAATCCCCTAGCTTGAGGAGTAGGGTGAGTATATTCCCAAGGTCATAGCGTCCGTTATATGGGTGAGGGACAACTCACTTTCAGGGAAGGAATATGACCGCCTCCAGTATATTATTTTTATCAAGTTGGTGTGAGAATTCTGACTTGGGATAACTAGGCTACGTGATGTTTACCTAGTGGGTTAGCACTTTATAGAATTTATATTCCGGGAGTATTCTGCTCGGGAGGTTGCAAATTGTTATACAGTACAGTATGAATGTGAATGCTGAAATATGATTATAAGTATATAATGAAATAATTAATTATATACGGGTTATTAATGAAAAGGGAGTTTTTATTTTTACACGTATAACAAGTGTAGAAGTTATATAAATATAAAAAGGGAAATGATATAGTTAAGTTGATGTTACTAATAACTTATGCATCATAATCACTACACACTCAGTTAGAGTAGGGTGGGTATGAAGGCACTTTGTTAAATATCTAGTCATGAGATGAATAACTAGGTAATTTAATTAAAGCGTTAATAACGTATATTAGAGGAAGGGGTAAGGAAGTCCTCAAGAGAGTGCGACATTTACTGAAAATATGAAAAGCATGCATATTTATTTTATCACTGCAAGTTAATCATTTGTTAAATGTTTTCAAATGTTTTGGGTACTAACCCTTGCTATAAAAACTTTTTAAAAACATTTTAGGTGTCCAGCCACAGGGACGCCAGCCTTGACTATATTCCAGGAATCCGATGCTGCAGCATATGTGGATGTTGCGGGGTTTTGATAGACGCCTCATTCTTCACTCTTAATGTAGAAGTTCGTGATTAGTATTCGAGCATGTCGCTCACTTTCCATTTAAATGTTTTTAGACTTGTTGGGATTTTATTCTTGTCTTTATGGGATTTATTATTTGGACCGTTGGTTTACTCGGTCAATTATATTCTTACTTGTGGATGATAAAATCAGCTATCTGTGATTGTTTATAGTTTTATTGTCTGCATGGGTTTTGTTTAAATAATGAAAGATAAAAATGGCACCAGTCTATTTTTCTCACTTAGGTGGTTAGTAATTTAATATGACGACAGTGATGCTAAGAATGGACCAAATGAGAATCCTGTTCTAACTTGATTTAGGACTGATCACCCGGGATTAATTAGGCGGGGTGTCACAAGAGGGTCAAATTTCACCCCAAGTCAACCCATTTTTGCACTAATGTGGAACGATGATGAGTCATCTCGTGACATGCACTTTGAGTGTGACCAACCCTATCATTTCGATCGGTCTGGTGAAGACATTAAACCTATCTCTCCTAGGAGGAGCCCATCTTATCTTGTTTATATTTGAAGGTGGTGTTCCCTCTTACCCCATTGACT
Organism: Sambucus nigra; assembly: GCA_949130495.1. Taxonomy (NCBI): domain Eukaryota; kingdom Viridiplantae; phylum Streptophyta; class Magnoliopsida; order Dipsacales; family Adoxaceae; genus Sambucus; species Sambucus nigra. Next base: position 339,951,596 of record OX422207.1, on the reverse strand, counting down.
TTCACATGCTTTCTAGACTTGTACATATTTTTGTGTCGCATATGTTCTTCAGGTTCCTTTTATGCTCCTTCATACGGTACATTTTAATTTGCGGTTCACTATGGTATTATTGTTCCACCCTTATGCTTTTCATTTTAATATATACTTGTAAACTTCGAGGATGATATTATCTTTTATTTGGGGGTGGGAAATTTATCAAAATCGTACCTCTTTTGAAAAAAAATTCAGAAACAAATCATTTTAAATTCTTAGCAGTTTAAATTTTTTTTTACATGAATTGCCTATTATCCCTCTTTTAGAAGTCTCGGAACACCCTTGTTCGAACCTAAAATTAGTTTTTTTATAATATAATTGAATAATACCTATTAGGCATACGTGTACTATGAATTTCTAAACTCGAAAATTTTCACTATCACGTTTTACAATCAAAATTTAAAGAGTAACATTATTCTCAAGAGAGCCTTGAAAGATCACTAGTAGAGACTTAAAACTCGTGATATTTGAGATATTCACATTTTTGAGTTTTTTTACGTCACCTAGTCACATGTTGACTCAACATGCTTTGAATACTGCACTTAGTTGTTATATGGTCTCATTATTTTTCAAGTTTTGGCATAATCACTGAGAATGACATCACTTTCGAGTTGTAAGAAACATGTGTCTTGTAGTTTGTCCCGAGCACTAAACCAATTCTAATCATACCTTTATCATTTTCCCAGATCACATTATCTTTCACTTCACACATTATCTGTCCATATTTCCCTTATGCATATATTCCATACATCATCCATATATCATTTCCCACCACTACATCATTTTTTTAGGAAAAAAAAGGCATTTGAGATTTTCAATGTAAATCGTCCTCATTTGTGTTATGAAAAGAAAAATGCATCGCCAAAAAAAGAGAAAAAAATAGAAAAACAAAAAAATAGAAAAAAAAAAGTATAGAAAAAGAAGAAAGAAAAAAAAATATGAGATTATAAATTTAAAAAATGAAGACATTAGTATTTCTTATTGTAGTCACTCTTCTCAAAATATCCTACCATTATATCATTCATCTTATTCATTTCCCCTCATGCCTTTCATAAACCCCATTTTCATCATTGGCAAGATGTTCGGGTAAATTAGAAGTCTATATGGTGAATAACTCTACATTCTCAACATAGTGGTTAGCATTCGTTCACGAGATCAATTTCTCTCATGTATCCATATTTTTTTATAAGTTTGTGAGACGTTTGAGCATGTTACATTTACTCACATCCTCACATACTAAAGAGATACAGTTATCTGATTCTCGAAGAGTTCGATTCAAGGAGATATTTCTATTGAGAATTTAAGTCAAAGCATTGATTTTATAAAGGCAAACTAAGAATAACTCTAATGATACTTAAGATTTTTTCACACTAACACATGTTTCATTTTAGGAAGGATTACACTTTTGGTATTAAGTAATTGAATGCCTTACTTTGATAGTTAGGTATGCTGATCCTTGATGAATTTTTACTTGGGTTGTATATCTCTTCATCGTCAAATAAGAGACTGCATTTTAATAAAAAAAAATTATGGGTACATTCGCTGCAAACCCTCATGATATAACACTCATCATGTAGGGCAATCTACGGGTTTAACGACTTGTTACACATGTTAAGTGGAATTGCAAGTGCCTACGAAAGTGGCACACTTTTGGTCACTTATTTTTATTTTTCTTTATTTTTGCTCAATGACTAGCAATGTTCTGTTTGACGGTGGTATTATAAGCACCCCAAAGTGCTTAATTTATGCCCTAAATAGAAGCATTTTAATCACTCGTTCGTATTAAAATTTGCCTTATGTGTGTATTTATCTATATTGGATGTCAATATTTAATCGCAGTATCAAATGGCATTAAATTGGCGTAATTGTGATAAAGTAGCGGTTAAAAGCATTCAATGAAGAAATTAAAGTGTCTGCTAATTCATAAGTCCCGTTTTGATCTTCCCACGATGAGTTCCAATGCCCTAACCCCATCAAACCTAATCTTAAATCGAGCCCGATCCATCACCCGAACGTTGTGTGTGTTTAGTTTGTAATTTTATTATTTTTTTTAGATTTTTATTCGAGTTGTATATATTTTTAGTATTTATTTTATATTTTATTTATGTGCGGCTACAAATAATAGGATCCGTATATTTATTATTTATTGTGCGTCGATTATTTTTATTTTTTTACAGGCGTGTTTATTTTACTAGATTTTTATTTAATTTATTTTATTAGGTTAGTTTTATTATTATTAGTTTATTATATTTTTATTTAAGTCTCTTATTTTTAGCTTAGGTTTTTAATTATTTTATATTTATTTTTAATAGACTTATAAATATTGATTATTAATATTATTTTTTTACTATAAATTTGTATTTTTGTTTTTTAGTTTTAAATTTTAGTAGATTTTATTTATTTTATACTATTTGGGTCTTAATTTAATTTTTAGGTGCAAAATAACACCCACACACATCCTATTCACATACACCCACACCCACATCATCAATTTTATCCTCTCATACTACCAAACACCCACTGCCTTACAAAAGAAAACCGACTCATCCCAGGCCATTTGCCAGGCGATTTCAACCTCATCGGTGACCATGGCAGTTCCCTTTACCTCTTGTCGCGTTCATCCTTACAAACCCATCTCACTTTGTCCTAAACTCTGGCGGGACTACCACAAAAATTCGGTGGCAACTATCGAAGAACTCCGACAAGTTTCAGCCTCTTTTGTTCCACCCAAAAACCACAACCCGTTTACCTGACCTCCATCTCTTAAATTCATTTCCTAAACCCACCTGCCACAAGCCGAAATTCGGCGACAACCCAAACCATGTAACCATTATCCATGTCAAATGCGTACATGAGAAAACCAAAAAGATAATAAATTGGAACGACTTATCTGGATGCTAAGGTGTGTGTTTCACACACAGTCCTAAGATAGAAATATCGCCCGTACTTTAACTAGTGATGCCTCGTGCCTCAGATAACTGTCCCCATGATTGAACAACATAGTTCATCCGATTGAATCACTCAATGGATGACTTTAGAACCACACAAATGTTGCCCATAAATTCGAGTTTCAAGGAAGACGTTTTTTTAGAGAGAGAGAGAGAGAGATTAAATTATAAAAGTGATCTACACACCCCTTACTTAAGGGGATGCAAAACCCACCCACTCCCCCAAAAGTGGATGAACACTTCTCCCACTAAGCCACTCTCAAAGGCTATAAACAAAACGGGTTTTAATTTTAATTATAAAATGATTTTTAATTAATTAAATAAAACGAGTTTTAACATTAATTAAAATCAAATTAAATAAAACTAATTAAAGACGAATTTAAAAATTAACCGATTTTGGACCCAAGTCCCAAGTCTTGATATATATTATAATATTTTATATATCTATTTAGGTATAATTACCCCAAGTTCTCCTAAATTTTCTTAGTGGGACTTGAACCCATGACCTTAAATAAGGAACACTCAAAATTTATCACTAGGCTACAAGTACTTGTTGTGAGTATATCATTCACACCAATAAAAATACATAAACACAAAACAATCGAAACCCCACAAAACCGTTTAAAAAACCCAGCGACCCATAAACTCGAAACCAATTCATTCCCAGACCCGTCCGGTACAGTCCCTTCAAATCGTGACCCACCTGCCTTTAAGGGAACTTCCCACGATCCTCACTACAACACTCATTTAAACCCCAACTCCTTTTTCCACCCTCCCAAATCCAACTCCGGATCTTGAATCCGGCCACCAAGAGCTCCATACCCGAATTTATTCCCAGATCGCGAACCACTTACTGGTGGTGGCTCAACAAAAACCGTCGGTCGACCTAGTTGCAATAAAAGTCGAACCCAGCTGCAATAAAAATCGGACCCCGTTGTGACCCGATCCACTATAAAACCCGACCTACTTAACCCTTTTCGACCCATAAACCTCATCTCTGCACCACCTGCCAATTACTCCATAAAAACAGGAGCAAAAAACATCCTCTAAAGATAACCCACGTGCAATGAACCTTCCATTTTTACCAAAGTAAAATCCCTAAAAAATCTCCCAGCAAAACCAACATCGTGGGATTTAAAAGAAGGAAGGGGCATCTTGTTAGAACAGCTTTGACAACTTTTAGCTTTTAAGTGCAAAACCTTGAAAATGATTTTGGCACAAATCCCACATCGAAGAGATGGTAGTTGATATACCCCTTTTGTGAGTTTAAAGGGAAAGTAAGCGCTCTGAATATTCAATGTTTTGTGGGTATGTTGGGAGATTTATTGGGTCAAGTCATGCGCGTCGCCACCGTCCATCCTGTGCCCGGGTCTTGGGCTCATTGAGACATAATTTTTTGTACAAATAAGTAATAGATCGTGCTTTATCAATCCGTATTTTCTGATTTTGGAGGCTATATTATCCTAGGGTGACGAGGTTTCGAAACTATCAGCACACAATGGGTAGAGTCACGAAACACCTTAAAGAGAGCGACATTGTTCACGATTCAGTCATGTTCTAATATGTGCTTGAATTCTGGATTCCTGATTTTTGTCTATCTCGGGATTATCTGCTCGTCAATTGGGTAATTTCGTTCCTTTAATTCTTCATTTTTAGTATTGTTGCTACAACATTTTTAAGGTGTTCTGATATTCTACCATAGACGAAAATTACTCAACCAACCTTAATAAGCCTCTTAAGTATGAATGCCAACATTTTAAACATTAAAGCAATAAAATATCTATTTTATTTAACTACAAAAAAGGTGGAATCATGTGTTTGATTTGACAACTCGTCATAAATAATCCACCAACTGTTGTGGAAAGAAAAACTATTCGGAATTGGGAGGAAAATGATTTTTTGTGCAAGAACTATATTTTGAATTCTCTAAGTGAAAAACTTATGACTATTATGCCAATTATAAAATTGCAAAAGATGTTTTCAATGTTCTTTTTAAAATATATGACACGGAGAAGGCGTATGCTAAAAAATATGCCGTCAATCGTTATTTGAAATTTCAAATGATGGATGATTAGTCTGTTTTTGCTCAAACCCATGATTTACAAATGATTGCTCATGAAATTATTTTCGAGGGCATGGCCTTAGATGAGAAATTTCGGGTGGCTGTGATTATTGATAAATTGCCTCCAATGTTCAAAGAGTTCAAAAATATTTTGAGGCATATGTCTAAAGAATTTTCACAAGAGTCACTCATTACTAAATTGAGAATTGAGGAGGAATCCCCAAAACAAGACTATAAGGATGAAATTCTTATTGTGTCTAACAATAAAAACAAGAAAAGAACCACACTCCAGTTGTTTTAAAGGCAAAAGGTAAAAACATGAAATTTCAAAAAAAGAGCCACAACCAGAATTTTAAAAATTAGACTCAGGCTCATGATAAGAATAAAAACCCTGAAAATGGACAATCTAGCAACTCGGGACAGTTCCTTGTTTCAAGTGTGGCAAGCTTGGCCATATGGCTTGTAAATCTTGCAATGTGTCACACACACAAGAGAACTTGACCGAAGAGGACCTGTGTGCTATGATTTCTAACATCAACATGGTTAGCAGTGCCGAAGGGTGATGTGTGGATACTGGCGTTTCCCGCCATATCTGTTATGACCGTACTATTTTCAAGACTAATTCTGAGACTGCAGATAAGAAGGTGTTGTCGGGTGATATTCACTCCACTGAGGTTGTTGGTACTGTAAATGTGAAATTAAATTTCACTTCGAGAAAAACTATGATCCTCAAAGATGTTCTTCACACTCCTGAGATAAGAAAAAATTCTATTTCGAGTTATCTTTTCAACAAAGCTGGCTTTACCCAAACTAATAGTGATGATTTATTTACTTTGACCAACAATGGAATTTTGTAGGAAAGGGTTATGCCACTATGGGATTGTTTAAGTTTAACGTTGATGCAACGAATAAAATTTCTCCTTTTCTTAGATTGCTTGTTCAATTAATATTTGGCATGCTAGACTTTGTCATGTTAATAAATGACTTGTTAAAAATATGAGCACTTTAGGCTTAATTCTAGAGTTATCATTAAATGATTTTGAAAAATGTTAATAGTGTAGTCAAGCCAAAATAACTAAGAAACCACATAAATTTGTTTTTAGAGAATCTGAACCACTTGATTTAATTCAGTCGGATATTTGTGAATTGAATGGTATCACAACTAGAAATGGCAAACATTATTTTATAACTTTTAATGATTGTTGTGATTATTCATTTGTGTATTTAATGAAAAATAAAAGTGAAGCGTTTCACATGTTTAAAATTTTCTTAAATGAAATTGAAAATCAATTTAATCGAAAAATAAAAAGATTTCGTAGTGATAGAGGCCCTGAATATGATTTTGCACAATTTATTGAATTTTATAAAATTCACGATATTATTCACTAAAAAATTTCCCCCTATTCGCCCGAAATGAACGATATTGCCGAAAGAAAAAAGTAGGACATTAATTGAATTAGTTGTTGTTATTTTATTAAATTCATGGATTGCCTCACATTGGTGGGGTAAAATTATTTTGACTATGTGTCACGTACTTAATAGAATTTTTAAGACTAAAATGAAAATATTTCCTTATGAAATTTGAAAAAAATATTAAGCCCAATGTGTCGTACTTTAGAACGTGGGGGTTCTTGGCCTATGTACGTATATACGACCTTAAAAAGTCTAAATTAGCTAGTAGAGCTTATGAGTGCATTTTTATAGGCTATGCTATTAATAGCAAAGCATATCAATTTTATGACTTGAAAAATCAAGTAATGATTAAATCAAATGACGCTGATTTTTGTGAAGATAAATTTGTTTTTAAATTGAGAAATAGTGGGGGCGCGACATCCACTAATGTTTCTTTAACAAAGAATTCAAACTCTAATGAAACTATTTTAGAACCAAGAAAAAGTAAAAGATCTCGTGTTGAAAAGGATTTCGGTCCCGATTTTTACACTTATAATTTAGAGGAGGACCCTAAAAATATTGAAGAAGCTTTTTCATCTTTAGATGTCGATTTATGGAAAGAGGCTATTAATGACGAAATGGATTCTTTGGAAACAAATAAAACTTGGCATTTAGTGGACCTTCCTCCTGGGTGTAAATGGATTCTTAAAAATAAATTGAAACCTAATGGAACAGTTGAAAAATATAAGGTACGTCTTGTTGCCAAAGGTTTTAGACAAAGAGAAGATGTAGAGTTTTTTATACCTTTTCACCCATTATTATTATAATGTCTATACGTGTACTATTTGCTATAGTTGCCTTAAATGACTTAATTTTACACCAAATGGATGTTAAAACTGCATTTTTAAATGGAGAATTAAAAGAAGAGATTTATATGGATCAACCTAAACGTTTTATTGTACACGGTCAAGAAAATAAAGTATGTAAATTAGACAAATCTCTTTATGGACTCAAATAGACACCTAAACAATGGCATGATAAATTTGATAGCTTAGTCATCTCTAATGGGTTTAAAATAAATGAAAGTGAAAATGTATTTATTATAAATATGAAGACAACGTTTGAACTATCATATGTCTTTATGTTGAAGACTTGCTTATATTTGGTTCTAATATTCATGCCATAGAAAATGTTAAAGCATTATTGTGTGCCAATTTTGATATGAAGGATTTGGGTGAAGCTAGTGTAATATTGGGAATTAATATTACTAGGTCAGAAAAGGGACTTTCTTTGGATCAATCTCATTACATTGAGAAAGTTCTAAAGAAATACAATTACTTTGACTGTAAACCTTCTAGCACTCTATTTAATCCTAGTGTAAAGTTATATAAGAACACCGGCGATAGTGTAAACCAAAATCCTTAAGCAAGCATCATTGGTAGCTTACGTTATGCTACAGAATGCACTAGACCTGACATAGCTTATTTTATGGGATTATTATGTAGATTTATCAGTAGACTTAGTATGGAGCATTGGCATGCTATTGAGAGGGTCATACGGTACCTTAAAAGGACGATGAACCTTGGATTACGCTATAATAAGCATCCCGTCATCCTTGAAGGATTTAGTGATACTGATTGGAAAACCCTAGCTGGTGATTCTAAGGCTACTATTGGATATATATTTAGCATCAATAGTGGTGCAGATTCTTGGAAATCTAAGAAATAAATTATTTTGGCTCAATCCACTATGGAATTTGAGATGATATCACTTGCTACTACTAGTGAAGAGGCAGTTGGTTAAGAAACCTCATGTCAGATATCCCATTATGGGAAAGATCGATACCAGCCATTTTGATTTATTGTAATAGTACCGCGGCTATTGCAAAAGTAGAGAACCCGTTACTATAAAGGTAAGAGATGACAAATTCATCTTAAATATAATATTGTTTGAGAATTTATTTCTACGTGTGTTGTGAGGGTGGATCATATACGGTCTAAAGAAAACTTAGATGATCCTTTGACAAAAGTACTAGCTAGGGAGAAGGTGTGGAACACCTCGAAAGGGATGGCACTGGAGCCCTTAGATATATGAGTCATTTGTGATGGTAACCCAACATATACACTGGATATCCCAAGAGCTATGTTCAAAGGGTAATAACAAGTCACAATTGATATGGGTTAAATCATGATATTATTAATTAATATAAAATGGGGTTTTACTTCGAGTCCATCCCTACGGAGCATGATATCCTGAAGCGAGTTAAGGATTAGTTATTATAACTCTTAATGAAATATATAGCTCTATTTTGAGTGGGTTACCTAGCTATGGGAGTATTCTTGATAAACTCACCTACGTGAATGTGGAGGTGTGGTCACTTCCTATGGATAGTCTGGGCAAATTCCTAGAGCATTCACTATACTGGGATAGAAGCACATGGTCTTAACGTGCTGGCTATTAGAACTACACCCAAATAGGGTTGTGTGTGGGATGTTGTCAGAGATAGAGTTCAAAACTATGATTACTCAAGTATATTCTTAATCATCTTTACCACGTAAAGGTTCAAGTCGAAAGACACCTTTGCTTATGAACAATTCTATGGATAATTGCTCGATAAAAATGTTTTCAAATTTTGCAAGTGCGGGATTGTTAGAACGGCTTTGATAGATGTTAGTTTTTAGGTCCAAAACCTTGAAAATGACTTTGGCACAAGTCCCACATCAAAGAGATGAGAGTTTTTGGTAGAGTTTATATACCCCTTTTGTGAGTCTAAAGGGTAAGCCCTTCGGGCATTCAATGTTTTGTGGGTATTTAGGGGGAGACTTATTGGACCAAATCACACACGTGTGCACGCCCTCGCCGCCGTCCATCCAATTCGGCCCATGCCCATGTCCGAGTCTTGGGCTTGGGCTCATTAAGAAATAATGTTTTGGATAAATAAATAATTGTTTTTTGCGCTTAAAAATTTTTATTAACATTTTTTTACTTCCGAAAAAAACATAACATGGTCCTTTTTTTCTGTTGAATCTTTCCACCTCAATTTTCATGTTTTCTCTCCATGTTGGGTGCCATGAACGTCTTTAGTTTTTTGCTCAATAAAAGAGGTTTTAAGCCTCCATTTTTGACACACCTGAACAACAGTTTTGCAGTCCCAGAAAAGAAAAATGGATTTCTCTCTGTAATTCTTTTCTACACTGAAATAATAAATCCTCCCTATATTTATTATTAGACTCGAGCAATTAATAAGAATGGACGTACGTAGAATGAATTGATTCTTGTACTTTATCAATCCGTATTTTTTATTTTGGAGGTTGTTTTATCATGGGGGTGACGACGCTTTGAGACTATCACCACACATTGGTCAGACCCGCGAAACACCTTAATGAGAGCGACATTGTCCGCAACTCAACCATGTTCTAATCTGTGATTGAATTCTGGATTCCTAATTTTTTTCTATCTCGAGATTATCTGCTCGTCAATTGAGTAATTTTGTTCCTTTAATTCTGCATTTTTATTGCTTCTGCTATAACACATCTTATTAAAACAAAGACTCGCACACTGCAGAAGAGAGAGAAAACTAGTGTAGTTTTGTACAATTTAGGAAAATTAAAAAAAATTCAGAAAAATATAGAAAAAAAATAGTTTAACTTTAGAATAATTTTTAGGACTGTGTAATACCCCGTAATTTTATCGATTTTATTTAATGGGATTAATTAAATTAAATGGGAAAATTAATTGGAAATTAATCCGAATTTAAATACTAGCGAGACGAGAGTTGGTATTTGATTATAATGATAATGTCGAAAATTACTGAGTGAATATGGTAATATATGATTATTGAATTTTTTAAAATTGTCGCGAGTAATAAATACGATAATTCGAAAATTAAGTTGGGATGCGCGTGTCAGGAATCAATTTAAATGGATTTAAAAAGTAAATTATATTTTTATCATCTGTATAGTCATTTCGAGTGTGCCAGCGTGTCCGGAAGGGCCGAGATAGTTAGAAAACACTAGGAGGGTATTTTTAGGCCTAATCGACAACCTAGGAGGGTATTTTAGTCATTTTGATTTTTAGGGAATATTGACCCACGAAATTTAGGCTTTATTTATCAGAAAATATTAGGGCCATTATCTATCAAAATCAAGTAATGGGAAACGTGAGAAAAGAAGAGAAGTTCCAAAGTAGTTTTCAAGGTCATAACCACCACACACCACCAGTCGGATTTGTGACCGGTGAAAGAGGAAGAGAACCAACCCTTATCATCATCAAAGGATTGGAATATCAAATTTCCAGGCAAGTGATCTAATCCATTAAGATTCAGTAAATAATTTATCCATGATAGTGTAGAATTTGATGATAGCCATGAAAAATATTGAAACTCATGAAACTTGGAGAAGAAACCTTAATTTTGGGTACGATTTGCATGTAGTTTGATTCTGGAAGTATTCTATTAACAAAATCATAAACCATGATTAGTTACATACGGATTTATGAGAAGATGTATGATGATTCTTGAAGAAAATAGAAAAGTAGGGTTTTTCATGATAATAGTATGATTTGATCCAAGAAAATTTTAATTTATGATGTTTTAAGAATTCTGGAACGTTAAGAATCATGTATTTAAGTTGTATAATTACCCCATATACTCACTTTAGGATTTAACATCTTGTAATGAATAATTGGGACAAAACTAGGGCTGAAAATGCAGAAATTCGAGACCTGCACCTGCTTGATCGATCGATCGGCATTCATAGGTCGATCGGTCGACCAACCCAAAAACTGTGATTTTTTTCCCTTTTTGAATTTAAGAGATTCTGGCCATTGAAAGTTATAGGTGGGGATCATATGAATACATTAGGACTTTAGGGAGACCATTAGAGATGTAATTGAAGCCCGGAACATATTAGAATTGGTTTGGAACGTAGTGTTGAACTTACGGGAGTCTGACGAGTAATTTACCATTATAAAATGCAAGAGCATGACTTAATTTCGAATGGGTGATAAGTTAGAGTTTGAGACAGAAATATGGACCTCAGAGTACTGAATTGATATGTGAGATATGTATAAGACTTAGTAACCTTTTTGAGATAGGTTTAAGTACTCGAAATGATACGACGCGAGTTTTATTGGTAAGGTATATTATATATAAGTTGGGATGATAATGACATACGAATAAGACTAATGGTATAGGGCTGAAAATATACCTTTAATAATATAATTACCTAAGTTGTGTGAATGCTTAGTATATGGACTATTGTGTGTCTGACATACCTACCATACTTGCTATCACGGGAGGTTGGCTTTCGGAATATGACCATCTGATCTTTGTGTGCCCACGGGGGGATTCAGATTGGTACCTTAATGACATAGGGATATGAATGGCTTATTTGTGAGTTGATAAGTCAGCTGACCATGGGAGCATAGGTATGTGCATGACCCATGGGTATGTGAACTATGTTCGCCTCCAATAAGTGTGATTTTGTTTAATGAAAGGGTTCCTAAGAGATTCGAAACACGTAGTCCTTATGTACGAGATGTACCGGTATTCGATAGCAGAGTATGTGTGTACCACAACTTAGCCTATGGGTTCCCTATTGTATATATATAAGCTGAGAATGATATACTTGTACTAATAGCTGGCTCACTGTTAAATTTTGAATGCGAATAACTAAGATAATTGAATAGGATTAAAAATGTGAATATCCATATCGTAATTGATGTAATAATGTGATTAATATGAAGGTGAGGTTTATGCGGAATATATTAGAATGATACGAATAGACTCTTATATTATTACATGAAGTCAGGAAGAGGTATAGACTAGTTTAGCTATCGGCATAACTAGGATGGGTTAAAGGCGTGCACCTTAGTTGAGGGGTGAGGATCTCATGCGAGAGCAGGTAACTAATATGTATATAATATTTACTGTTTAATGTAATTAAACACTTCCATTATTTTTTAAACTGTTTTCACCACAGGCTCTGACTCGTTTACTTTCAAATCTATTTTTCTTGTAAAACCTTTTTTGGTGCCCATCCACAGGGACGCCAAGCATAGGAGTTCCATTACATTGACGTGTTGTAGCTGATGTGGAAGTTTCAGGATCTCGGTATTATACACCTCCACATTCTACACTTGATTGTATTAAGGGTTACCCATTTTTTAGGTCATGTCACCAATTTCCATTTAGAGATAGTATTCTTAGACCTTCAGTTTTAGTTCAGTTTTGGATTTATCTACTTATCCAAACTGTTGTATTGGGATTTATTCAGTATTTGGTTTATTCAGGGGGAGTGTTACTCCAGACTCATTTTATTTATTTCATTATTATTTTGTTGTGGTTATGATGTGGATGTTGGATTGTTAGCTTAATTCAATTGGGTTCATGTTAATTTAATTTAATAAAATTTTGTAACTCACTTTTTAAATATTAGGTGGCTAGTAATTGTTTAACAATGTTTTCGACAGTGATGCTATGAACTGAACCAACTTGACATTTTGTATTAATTTGAATAAAGGAGTATCTACCCGGTATTTAATTAGTCGGGGTGTCACGGGTCGTATCAGAGCATTAGGTTCTAGTCTCCTTTAGGATCTGTATGGCTTATTGCATTTTTCGCTTAGCGTCTTTGATATAGAGCTCTACTATTAGGACTATTGCATCCTTGTTTCATGTTGTAGATTACATAACTCTGCTACAATGTTATGTATAATCGGAGGTCTTATAAAATTCATTTGAATTTCAGATGTCACTTATAAGGGAGAGACAAACTAACACTACCGAAAAAGTAAATGCGGGACAAGACCAACAAATACCTGAGGTACACCAGGAAAGAGAGGAAATCACCGAGATAACAAACATCGTGGCATAAGTAGTGACTACCACAATATCGCAGTATCAAAATCACAGTGTGCATCTTACAAGGGGAAAACGAACAAGAGAAGTTTATCAATGTGACATTTCGACGAACAACAACAATGGGAAAATACCGTCACAGTAACGAAAAGTTCCTCAGAGTCACCAAGACCAAGAAACCTATGAGGATCGTGGGAAGGTACAAACCCTCCAGGGCCAATAGGCCAAGGACAGAAAGCTATCATAAAGAGGTGTTTTAAGTGTGGAAGAAATGGCCACAAATGCAATGTTTGACCGCGAAGAGCTAGAGGACATCCTCGACTAACTCATCAAAGTCAACTCGACTATTAGGGCCAGTAGTATGCTCTGCTGGGCCATCAGAGTAGCAACTTTCTTCGTAATTGTTTTATATGCGGTGAACGAGGCCACTACCATTGAGATTACCCTAGGAGGGTCAGGAACCCGCAACAGTCATTAGGTGTCCACCCGAACCAATAGAATACCCAACTCAGGTAAGCGGGGATATTCACCCTAGTAACACAGACCTCCCAGCAACAACAAGTAGTAAATTATGGACGCACCTATAATGCCCGATATGCAGTTATGCCACTGCTACCACAACTACCACACACGTTTGTAGGTACGATACTTTATCATTTATAGTGTTTTCTTTTTCAGGTATCAGGAAAATGTTGAATAACATGTGTGCGTTACAGCTTACTTGTACTACTTGAGGAACATGAGCATAAAATGTATTAGTATCCCGATTTTGAGTCAGATAATTAAAGTTTTAGTGATGATAGTCCATTAGAGTAATATTTGGTGTTCATTATTCCTAGTTATAAAACAATTTGTGCTAAGTGTCATCCGAGAGGAAATAAAGCCACTTGTACATATATTGATATGGAATCCTATAGAGACTTATGGGTTATGTCGTCAGATTATACAAAACCCCAGTGGGTAGGGATGTTTACTCAAGTGATTCATGATAGAACGCAATATTTCTCGGCATGGGAATAATTTTGTGGTGAATTGAAGAGCCTAACACCAAGTTAGTACGAGAAATGTGTTGAATATTTCATTCATCACATGAGAATAGATGCGCTAATGTTAGCAGGAAGGAGGGATGTGGGGTACGAGTCAAATATTGAGGACCACAATTTTCGTTGACCGACAATGTTAGTTAGTAGTGTATCGAGGGGTTCCTTATTTGGATTTCACTTTGCGAGACATCCCACGCATGAAATCTAGCAAACGTCGGGAACTGGGAATGGTTGATCTTTAGTTCACAAGTTTAGTACCCTAGTTATCATCCACAAGGGAAACCATAAATTTAACTTTAATTTTATTCCTATTCGCGGTCAATAGAACCGTACAATGTGATGTAAGAAGTGGTATTTAATTTTTTACATCGGTAATAACTCGGTGTAATAAGTGAAGATGAAAAAGTCTCGATACGGAATAAGTATTCATTACCCTAAATCGATGAATTATTTGATTAGTTGAGGAGAGTTATTTTCTCATCAAAGATTTACATGGTATCGGGATACCATAAGCTGTGTATCAGGGAGTAGGAGGTGTCAAAGATTATTTCTTAACGAGATATGGTTCCTATGAGTTTAGGGTTATGTCTTTTGGCTTGACCAACTCCCCAGGCGTGTTTATGGACTTGATGAATATGGTGTTCAGAGAGTTCTTGGACAAGTTCGTCATTGTCTTTATTGATGATAATCTGGTTTACTCCCAGACAAAGGAGGAACATGTCGAGCACTTGAGACAGGTTTTCAATCACTACGTCAGCACAAGTTGTATGCAAAATATTATAAGTGCGGGTTTTAGCTGAAGGAGGTTCAGTTTTTGGGGCCCACCTTTTCTGACAAGGGGATATCTGTTGATCCAGGGAAGGTATCTGCGGTGAGGGAGTGGGGACAACCCATGACACCGACAGAGATACGTAGTTTCTTAGGACTAACAAGATACTACAGAAGGTTTTTCTTGGGTCCTCAAAGATAGGGGTCCTTAGACACATCTGACTCGTAAGGGAGTCCCATTTATCTGGAGTGATGCCTTCCAGTTGGCTGTCAACAAGTTAAAAGACAAGTTGACCTTAGCACCCGTGTTAGCATTACCCAGGCCGGGAGTGGAGTATCTAGTCTACACTGATGTGTCCTTACTAGGACTTGGGGGTATACTTCAGCAGGAGAGGCAGGCCATAGATTATTCTTCCTTTAAGATTAAGCCTCACAAGAAGAATTACCCCACCCACGACTTAGAGTTAGCAGCAGTCGTATTTGCACTTTGGATCTGGAGGCATTATCTCCTGGGGGAGAAATTATGTTTATTCCCAGACCATAAGTCATTACAGTACCTCTTCATGCAGAAGGAGTTGAATATGCATCAACGTTGGTGGCTCGAGTTTGTGAAGGATTATCAGTTCGATATCCAATACCACTCAGGGAAGGCTAATGTTGTAGGATACGCATTGAATCATAGTCCAGTAGGTGAGGTGGCCGAGGTGTGGATAGCGAAGTGGAAGGAGTTGGAACACCAGGACGCAGTGGCCCGATCATTCATGTATGTGATGATAGTTACTCCCCAAATCATTACGAGAGTTATACGCCTAGGCAACAGACCCATTCTGTCAAGATTAGATAGTAGAGTCGCATGGTTCGCGATTCGCTATACGTCCTGGTGGGGATAAGATGTACCAGGATATGAGGCGACAGTACTCGTGGAGCGAAATGAAGATGGATATTGTCGAGTTCATTTCGAAATGTGCCACTTATTAGCTAGTAAAGGTGGACCATCAGAGACTGACAGGACTTCTATAGCCATTAGAGGTTCCTATGTGGAAATGGGAGAGAATTTCCATGGACTTCATCACAATGTTACCTACATCGTAGAGAGGACACGACTCCACATGGGTAATCATGGATCGGTTGACCAAGCTTGCTCACTTTATACTAGCCCGGACAGACTACACTATGAGACAGTATGCCCAGATCTTCGTAGTTGAAATTGCGAAACTCTATGGGGTGCCTCTCAATATCGTGTCTGACAGGGACAAAATATTTATGTCACGATTTTGGGAGAGTTTCCAGAAAGCTATGGGAACGAGGCTGCCGTTGAGTACAACCTATCACCCGCAGATAGATGGGAAGATGAAGCGGACAAATAAGATGTTAGAAGACATGTTGCGTATGTGCATACTCGACTTTGGAGGTGGTGGAGAGAAGTATCTTCCACTAGTGGAGTTTTCCTATAATAACTCTTACAAGTTCACTATTAGTATGACTCCATTTGAGGTGTTGTATGGTAGGCCTTGTCGCTCCCCACCATGTTGGCTAGAGGTGGGGGACAATAAGCTACTTAGGCCGGAGGTGACTCAGGATACTTCGATGAGGATAAAGATGATACGGATTCGTATTCGAGTTGCTCAGTACCGACAGAATATTTACACCGATGTCAAGATGTCCTTTAGAGAGTTCAATGTGGGGGACCAGGTGCTGCAAGAGTGTCTCCTATGGAAGGGATTATGCGTTTCGGGAAGAAAGGGAAGTTGGTGCCTAGATATGCGGGGCTATTCCCTATCATCAAGAGAATTGGGCCAGTTACGTATAGACTTGGGTTACCGGAACACTTGCATAGGGCCCATGATGTGTTCCATATTTCCTCACTTAGGAGATATCTTCGAGATAATTTGGCCCATACTCAATTGTTTTGGAGGCTATTGACCTACAACCTGATAGTTCCTATGAGGAGGGGCCAGTTGCTATTCTAGACCATAGCGAGAGGAAATTGAGGTCGAAGATAGTACCGTTAGTGCGTGTTTAGTGCCGACATCACAATGTCGAGGAGTCTACCTGGGAGCGCGAGGATGAGATGCGCGAGCGTTATCTAGAGTTATTTTTTCCAGGTATATTTTATTTTTGAATCTCAGGATACAATTCTATTATTAGGGGGAAGTATGTAATACCCTTTAATTTTATCGATTTTATTTAATGGGATTAATTAAATTAAATGGGAAAATTAATTCGAATTTAAATACTAGCGAGACAAGAGTTGATATTTAGTTATGATAATAATGTTGAATATTACTGAGTGAATATGGTAATATATAATTATTGAATTTATTAAAATTTTCGCGAGTCATAAATACGAGAATTCGAAAATTAAGTTGGGACGGGCGTGTTAGTTGTGTCAGGAATCAATTTAAATGGATTTAAAAAGAAAATTATATTTGTGTCATATGTATAGTCATTTCGAGTGCGTCAGCATGTTCGAAGGTTGAGATAGTCAGAAAATACTATCCAGGGGTTTAGTTTGGGTCCCGGGGCATTTTTAGGCCTAACTGGTAACCCGAGAGGGTATTTTAGTCATTTTGATTTTTAGGGAATATTGACCCACGAAATTTAGGCTTTATTTATCAGACAATATTAGGGCCAATATTAGTCAAAATTAAGTAATGGGCAACGTGAGAAGAGAGGAGAAGTTCCAAAGGAGTTTTCAAGACCATAACCACCACACACCACCACTATCACAAAATTTGTCGCCGGAGAGAGAGGAAGAGAACCAACCCTTATCGTCATCAAAGGATCAGAACATCAAATTTCCAGGTAAGTGATTTAATCCATTAAGATTCAGTAAATAATTTATCCATGATAGTGTAGAATTTGATGATAGCCATGAAAAATATTGAAACTCATGAAACTTGGAGAAGAAACCTTAATTCTGGATAGGATTTGCATGTAGTTTCATTCTGGAAGTATTCTATTATCAAAATCATAAACCATGCTTAGTTACATAAAGATTTATGAGGAGATGTATGATGATTCTTGAAGAAAATGGAAAAGTATAGTTTTTCATGATAGTAGTATGATTTGATCCAAGAAAAGTTTAATTGATGATATTTTAAGAATTCTGGAACGTTAAGAATCATGTATTTAGGTTGTATGATTACCCCATATACTTACTTTAGTATTCAACATCTTGTAATGAAGAATTGGGACAAAACTAGGGCTGAAAATGCAGAAATTCGAGACCTGCACCGGCTTGATCGATCGATCAACATTCATTGGTCGATCAATCAACTGGGATCGATCGGTCGACATTCATAGGTTGATCGATCGAGCAACCCATAAGCTGTAATTTTCCCCTTTTTGAATTTAAGCAATTTCGGCCATTGAAAGTTGTAGGTGGGGATTATGTGAATACATTAGGACTTTAGGGAGACCAGTAGAGATGTAATTGAAGCCCGAAACATATTAGAATTGGTTTAGAAAGTAGTGTTGAACTTACGAGAGTCCGATGAGTAATTTACCATAATAAAATGCGAGAGCATGACTTAAGTTCGAATGGGTGATAAGTTAGAGTTTGAGATAGAAATATGGCCCTCGGAGTACTGGATTGATATGTGAGATACGTAGATGACTTAGTAACCTTTTTGGGATAGGTTTAAGTACTCGAAATGATACGATGCAAGATGTATTGGTAAGGCATATTATATATAAGTTGGAATGATAATGACGTACGAATAAGACTAATGGTATAGGGCTGAAAATATACCTTTAATAATATAATTACCTAAGTTGTGTGAATGCTTAGTATATGGACTATTATGTGTATGACATACCTACCATACTTTCTATCACGGGAGGTCATCTTTCGGAATAGGACCATCTGATCTTTGTGTGCTTACGGAGGGATTTAAATTGGTACCTTAAGGACATAGGGTTGTGAATGGCTTATTTTTGAGTTGATAAGTCAGCTGACCATGGGAGCGTAGGTATATACGTGACCCGTGGGTATGTGAACTATATTTGCCTCCAATATGTGTGATTTTGTTTATTGAAACGGTTCCTGAGCGATTCGAAACAAGTAGTCTTTATGTACCTCATGTACCGAGATTCGATAACAGAGTATGCGTGCACCGCAGCTTATCCTATGGGTGCCCTATTGTATGTATATAAGCTGAGAATGATATACTTGTACTTGTAACTGGATGCCTATTAAATTGTGAATGCGAATAACTGAGATAATTAAATGGGATTAAAAATGTGAATATCCATATCATAATTGATGTAATAAAATTTATTAATATGAAGGTGAGGTTTATGCGGAATATATTAGAATGATACTAATAGACTCTTATATTATTACGTGAAGTCAAGAGATGGTACAGACTAGTTTAGTTAGCGGCATAACTAGGATGGGTTAAATGCGTACGTTAGGCATGGACATTAGTTGAGGGGTGAGGAACTCATGCGATAGCATGTAACTAACATGTATACAATATTTATTGTTTAATGTAATTAAACACTTGCTATATTTTTTAAACTTTTTTCACCTCGGGCTCTGACCCGTTTGCTTTCAAATCTATTTTTCTTGTAAAACCTTTATAGGTGCCCAGCCACAAGGATGCCAAGCATAGGAGTTCCATTATATTGACGTGTTGTAGCTACTGTGGAAGTTACAAGATCTCGGTGTTAGATGCCTACACCTTCTACACTTTATTCTATTCAGGATTACTCATCTTTTAGGGCATGTCACGCATTTCCATTTAGAGATAGTATTCTCAGACTTTCAGTTTTGGTTCAGTTTTGGATTTATCTATTTATTTAGACTTTTGTATTGGGATTTATTCAGTATTTGGTTTATTCAGGAGAGTGTTACTCCAGACTCATTTTATTTATTTCATTATTATTCTGTTGTGGTTATGATGTGGATGTTGTATTGTTAGCTTAATTCAATTGGGTGCATGTTAATTTAAATTAATAAAATTTGGCAACTCACTTTTTAAATATTAGGTGGCTAGTAATTGTTTAAAAATGTTTTCGACAGTGATGCTATGAATTGAACCAACTTGACATTTTGTATTAATTTGAATAAAGGAGTAGCTACTTGGTATTTAATTATTCGGAGTGTCACGGACTTGTTTTTTATTGTTTTCTTTGTAATCAAGTGTTGATATTGTAAAGACGTTGAATGCATGCTAAGAAATATTTCAAGAACGTGATCCGACAGAAAGATGTGTATCGTATTTCTTTTCTTCCTTTCTTTTTATATTATTCTTGACATTCATTTGATTTTTGTTTTATGTTCTAACATAAGAATGTTTGGCTAAACACCCGGTTCAAGGGGTGGGATAAAACATGTAGGATGTTAATTTAATTAATTAATTTAATTCGTTCTTATATTTTTAGGAAAATTAATTGTTAATTGTCACAAATTAATTTATGTATCGAGCGGTAGTAGATTAATTTTGTTTTAATGTCTGATTTTAGGAATCGAACTAGAGATATGTTTTTCCTAAATTTTGAATATTGACTCAGTGTTGGATTTTGATGATTCATTTATTTTTTATTAAATTGATCCTAGTGGGTAATTTATTAAAACGAGTATAAATCATAATTTTTCAAAGTGTGATATTTTTTTAATTAGTTTTCTGAAAAATATATTATTCAATTTATAATTGTAGCGAGAGTTAAATTATGAATTTTATATTATCTCGAATTATTTCAAGTCAATAAATTAAGAAATTAAAATAATTGATCACGCGGTGTAATCTCATCTCTTGAACCTTCTCACAGTTATCGCACACGGTTACATGTCATTTCTAGTTATTTAGTCACTTCAAATATTTATCATTAATTCATTCATTGTCCCTTGAAGTTGTTTTAAAAAAAATCAAAAATATATATTAAAAAAGTTTTAATAAAAAGATTGAATTTTAAGTATTCACTCTATTTGTTTCACCTTGAAAGTTGGATTGATAAATGTACTTACCGCAATACGAGTTATTTAACAAGTTTTGTATGTATTTAAGGGACTTTGATTAGCTTGGATTTGAAGACAACGACAACACACTAAAAGTCAAGCTATCATTTTACACTCGAACTCATTCTACTTGAACTCAAACTGAGCAGATCCACACTGAAGGTATTATGAGATGCCTTCAAGAACTGACATCTCTAGCTCAACAATAATAAGTTCCACAACTAATTCTAGAAGAAATGTCAGATGAGACTCGTCAAACAAATTCTCTTAACCAATTTTTATGACAATAACACCCTCTATTTCAAGGAAAGCCAGGTGCCAGTGAAGCTGAAAAGTGGATGCGTCCAATTACAAAAATATTTAATGGAGTAGGAATCATTGACAATCTTTAAGTAACCTTGGGATCTTACACATATTTAAAGGTTAAGCCAATTTTAGGTGGAAAGTCATAGCCCGAAGTCGTAATATTCCTCTTTGACCTGGGTACAATTTGAAGAAATTTTCTTCCAAAAGTACTTCCCTGAGACCAAAAGAGACCAATTGACCGTAGATTTCTTAAGGTTGCAACTAGAACTTTATCTGTGGCTAGGTATGAAGCCAAGTTTACCAAATTTTCTTATCATCCAGCCGAATATGTGGATACTGAGAATATGTGGATACTGAGATAAAGAAATGCAAAAAGTTTAAGAGAGGACTGCATCCATGAATTAAAACTTTTATCATCCCTTTACAGATTTGAGATTTATCCTAACTCACCAAGGTCGCATCAATTGTTGAACAAAATTCCACTTGTTATGTCTGTTCCTATCCCCTATTCCTTAGAACAATTATATTGTTACAACATTACTTCGACCTTAGCTCCAACCTTATCCCAATTCTAGTGCGCAAGTTTATTTCCAAGTTTATTATAGCACCACATGTCCTTCCCAATGCCTTAAGTTGAACCCTTTTACAGTTTGTTATCAGTCAGAATTCAAGAAACTCGTCTTTTTCAAAAAAAATGTGGCCCTAATCCTATTTGGAAACCTAAACCAGTCCCACTTCATGGAAAGAATTGTGCCATACTGCCTATACAGAATTTTACACGAAGTGATAGAAGGTACAATACTCTTTCATAATTTTCTTTCTCAAATTTTATTTGACTTTGGTTCAATACATTCATTCATAAGCATTAAACTAGCTAAGGTTTTGCAAATCTTGCCTACATTTTTAACTACTCCCTTGGAAATAGAATTACCTGCAAGTGAAATTAACACACCTAAAAGGTATGAAAATTCTAAAATTCTAAAATTTAGATAGATTTAGGTACGCTCTTTGTAAATTTGATAATTTCAGATATTTGCATATTCGATATTATTATCAGAATGGATGTTTTGTCAAAACTTCATGCTTATATAGATATTCTTGCAAAGAGAATATATCTTCGAGACCAAGAAAATGGATATTTTATATTTTAAGGAACTGATAATTTAGAACCTTTAACATCTCAAATTCAAAATTCCTCTTCTTCCTTCATTCATAGAATTTTGGAAAAATGCAAGGATGTTTTCGTAGAATAATTTCCAGGTATACCCCCTTCCCGATAAATATAATTTATTATTAATCTCTATCCAAATACTTGTCCTATTTTGATCCATCCATATGGAATGGCTCTTTTAGAACTCCGTGAACTTCGTACCAAACAAGATGATCTCCTTAAAAAAGGTTTTATTCTCCTTAATTCATATCCTTGGGGAGAACCTGTGTCATTTGTAAAGAAGAATGGTGAATGCTTTAGATTATGTGTAGACTATCGTAGGATGAACGCAGTGACAATTAAGAATAAATACCCTTTACCCAGAATTGGAGATTTATTCAATCAACTTAGAGGAGCAAAATTATTTCCTAAAATAGATTTACAATCAAGTTACCATGAATTACGAGTGAGAGAAGAAAACATTTAAAAAATAACTGTTTAAACCCACTACGAAATTTTCAAATTACCGTAACGTCATTTTGTTTAACCAATGCTCCAGCAAATTTTTTGGATCATGTGCATAAAATCTGTAAACCTTTCTTGATCAATTTGTTATCTTATTCATTGACAATATCCTTGTTTATCCTCAAAGTCATGTAGATCATTCCCAACCGAGAAAAGATGGTAAGCTCTTTGAGAAACCATAAACTCTATGCCAAGAAAAGAAAGTGTGACTTTTCGATGAAGGAAGAAAAATTCCTAGGACATGTGATTTCTAAGAATGGAGTCCAAGTCGATCCAGTCAAAATTTTAGCCCTTCTAGAATGGAAGAACCCCACTAATGTCATCGAGATAAAGAGTTTTGTCAGACTAGCAGGTTATTACCGCCACTTTATAAAAGGATTTTCCCAAATTGATCTCCCAGTAGTAAAGATAACTAGGAAGGAAGTACAATTTTTATGGACTGCTCGATACGATCAAGCATTCTAAATATTAAAAGGAAAATTAACTAAGTCCCTGTTCTAACTATTCCTTCTAGTGATGTATGCTATGATGTATATACCGATGCTTAGTTATAAGGCTTAAATTGTGTTTTGATGCAAAAACGAAGAGTACTGGAATATGGGTCATGATATCTCAAGACTTATGAATGCAAATATCATGTACATGATTGTGAATTATCCATCGTGATCTCTTCTTTAAAGATAAGGAATTGTCACCTATATGGTGAATAATTTTATGTCTTTTTAGATCATAAAAGCTTAAAATATATCTTCTCCCAACGAGATTTGAATATGAGACAATGACATTGAATGGAATTTTTGGAAGCTTATGAAATAGCGTTGCCAAAGCCGTTTATGAAAATAAACTATTTAAGCAACTCCGAAAGTTTGTTGAAGAAACTCTTTACTTAAAATCAAAACAATTTTGAACACAAGATGTGTTAACAAAATTATGTACGAGATATGGACAAGATTTGATAACAAGTTTTAGTAAACAGTTTAAAATGTTTTAAACTCAGCACACTATTAGAAAGGGATGAGAAGATGTAGAAATATTGATACTCAGATTTTTAACGTGGTAAAACCTCAACCTTGAGGAAACATCCACGACTCCCTCTACGGAGTAAAACAAAAACAATCACTAAAACAAATATATGAGTTACAACCTATTTAACTAACATGCACACAAAAACAAATCTATACAAGTTCAGGATTGTACCCTCTGGCGTCCTTAACTTTTCTGCAGATCTTGTTTGTTGATGTAGTTGTCTCAGTTTGTCAACTCTTCTTTGTTTCAGCACTTTACGTCGACTTATGTTCACCAAATCTTATAGCCAACACTTTGAGTGTTTGTAGTGTGAAGATGTTTGTGAATGGTGTTCTAAAACACATGCATGCACACACACACACTTATTAGTTACAGACGATCCTAACAAATCACATATAAAGTCTATATGCAGTGTATTTGTTATTTTTCTTTCTTACAAAACCAAGAACCTTTTCGACCTTTCAAACTAACCCAGATTCCACGGAGATCTTGCTTAAGAAATCGGTCAAGACCTTTCTCAATCAGTTTTGAAAATATTATGAAGATTGAGAACCCTCCAGGTGCGAATCCCACTAGGTCAGGTTAGGTTTTGTAAAAACAGAAATAGAAAAACATCTATTGTTGATCTTTGAAGAAGAAAAATGTTTTAACAGAAAACAATCAACAACGAAATTCTCAAGATGAGAAATAAATGCAGCTAAGTGTTCTGTGACATGAAAAACTTCAGATCTATGATTTCTATTGAAAAAGAAACAAGATCTGAGTCTATGTCTAAGTTGGAAATAAGATTTATGAACACAAGGATTTCAGCAACCCAAGATCTCTTAACCAGAACTCTCATAAACCTAAGAAAACACTAAGGATGGTGTTTTTGGTTATGGTGATTTTTCTGGAGAGGTAAGTAGTTTGGGCTTGAGAAGTGTTTGGACGAAGTTAGGGTTTCTAACTAGGGTTTGGTTTCTCTCTCTAACTTCTCTCTTCTCTCTTCTCTCTCTTCTCTCTCTCTCTCTCTATTCTCTCTCTCTCTCTCTATTCTCTGAGACTTTGCAAAATGGCAAAAGCTTTCGAAGGCTGAGATGAAGGGTCTTTAAATAGGGAGAGGAGAAGATTCCAGAGCCTCGTTCAAAAACAATGGCTGAGATTGAGTCAAGCTCCATTGACTGCAATCCAAGGGCTCACAACAGGCGGTGGATTAAACAGACTGCGATTGGCTAAAGGGTTTACACTGGGATTCACTCAGACGACATGCAGGCCATCGATAAGGGTTGATCCAAGGGCTGTAAGCATGCGATGGTTTGTCTCAGTAAAGAAACACAGTTTGGTCCAATCAGAAGACAGCAGGTGTTGGCCTGTGAATGAAGGTAAACGCGCGTCCCAAAATAATTACAAAGCCAACCCTCAAGTCTCTAGCGCTTTCGGTTTCTACCCAGAGTAACTTTAGGCCAATAAACACAACAATCCATATTTATATAATAACCCCAAGACTTTTTAAATCAAATTTTAATTAAATAAAACCTTGTTTAAAATATGTTTTAAATTCCCAAAAAATTATTAAAAATCAAATTGAGGGATTTAAACATACTCACAACATTAAAACACATAGGGGTGCAATATGATATGCAAGAATCAAATTCTAAGTGTGTGAGTGATGGCTATAGTCTTAGGATCATTACATGATAGATAGAAGAAGAAGCAACCCAATCTCTGAAGCTCTTTGGTTTCTAGGATAGACTCTATTTTGTCACAATTTCCAAACTAGATGAGCTCTTATACAGTCTAGACTCAAATGAGTCAAAAGTATAAGGGCTTCAATCTCCCCCTTTGGAAATATGAGACAAAATCTCCTTTGAGTCATCTCAACTCGTAGGGCGACAACAAAAAACTTATACCTATAAAGGTTCTATCTACCCAAATCCTAGAAAGCAAAAATTACATAACTCAACTATATACAGTTTAACATCCTATTATTACAATGAAGAATGACTGTACAAGAAGAATACCTGCAAAAAATTACTAAGATCAAGCTTTTTAGTATATGCAGTAGACTCAAATTTCTCCCCCATTTTGTCTCAAATGGACAAAGGGAAGGAACTTGGCAAACATAACAGGTATTTACTCAGCACAAATCATACCAATAGATTTACGTAAAGAAATGAATCTATTATAATCAAGAGGTTTGGTAAATAAATCTGCAAGTTGTAGATCAGTAGAAAGATAATTGATTTCTAATTCCTTGGTTTCAACTAATTCACGAATAAAATGATGTCTTATTTTAATGTGCTTAGTTCGCGAGTGTTGAACTGGGTTCTTAGAAATGTTAATCGCACTTTGATTATCACAATAGAGATGAAGTGTGGGTTCTAGAATACCATAATCACTTAGCATTTGTTTAAGCCATAACAATTGGGCACAACAGCTACCGGCGGCTATGTATTCAGATTCAGCAGTCGAGAGAGATGTGCAGTTCTATTTTTTACTACTCCATCCTACCAAGTTATTACCAATATAACAACATGCGCCTGAAGTGCTTTTACTATCATCAGTACACCCAGCCCAGTCAGCATCAGTGTACCCAATAATAGTGCTAGGTGTGTCATTCGTGTACCAAATTCCTAAATTTAGAGTGCCTTTAACATATTTAATTATGCGTTTAACAGCGTTTAAATGACTCTCCTTGGGGTTGTTTTGATAACGCGCACAAACACAAACAGCATACATGATATCAGGACGCGAGGCAGTCAGATAGAGTAATGTGCCAATCATACTACGATATAAGGTAGAGTCTATAGATTTTCCATTTTCATCTTTAGATAATTTCTCTGTAGTACTCATAGGCGTTTTAGCACTCTTAGCACTCTCGAGGCCAAATTTCTTAACTATCTCTAATGTGTACTTAGACTGCGAAAGAAACAAGCCATCTGGTTGTTGTTTGACTTGGAGACCTAGGAAGAACTGTAACTCCCCCATAAGGGACATCTGAAATTCCTTACTCATAATTTCAGCAAAAGATTTTACTTCTGAGGTAGAAGTGGATCCAAATATGATATCGTCTACATAGACTTGAGCGATAGTAATGTGTTTGCCAAACTGTTTGACAAATAAGGTTTGGTCATTTCCACCTCTTTTGAAACCTTTGTCCAGCAGAAAACTGGACAGTCGCTCATACCAAGCTCTAGGAGCTTGCTTAAGACCATATAAAGCCTTTTTCAACCGAAATACATGAGTAGGATAATTAGGGTCAATGAACCCTTTAGGTTGTTCTACATAGGTTTCCTCGGCAAGTATTCCATTAAGGAACGCAGATTTAACATCCATTTGATATAATGTAAAATGCATGTGACAAGCTATAGCAAGAAGCAGACGAACTGATTCTAAACGAGTAACAGGAGCAAACGTCTCATTAAAATCAAGTCCTTCTATTTGGGAGTAACCTTGAGCAACTAGTCTAGCTTTATTTCTAATTATCATCCCATTTTCATCTGTTTTATTTTTGAAAATCCAACGAGTACCAATAACCTTTTTGTGATCAGGACATGGAACAAGAAACCAAACATCATAAATGACAAATTGTAAAAGTTCATCCTGCATAGCAGAAATCCAGTGAGAGTCATTCAATGCCTCATTTACATTCTTTGGTTCCAAGAGAGAAACAAAGCAAGCATAGAGAGCATAATTTCTAAGTTGGGATCTTGTACGTACTGGTTCACCAGGGTTACCAACTATGTTGTTTATGGGATGATCTTTAGAAACCCAGTTAGGTACTTCAGGTGACTCAATAGGTAATGAATTATCTATTTCAGAAGAGTCATTTTCTAAAATATTTGACGATTCTTCTTCTATAGGTAATTCACTAGTCTTGCTTTCTACAGTAGTGTCACTAACAATTACATTAATGGATTCCATTAAGGTCTTAGTGCGAAGATTATACACTCGATAAGCTCTACTGTTAGGTGAATAACCTAAGAATATGGCTTTATCTCCTCTA
The DNA here is from genome assembly GCA_949130495.1 of Sambucus nigra. Classification (NCBI taxonomy): domain Eukaryota; kingdom Viridiplantae; phylum Streptophyta; class Magnoliopsida; order Dipsacales; family Adoxaceae; genus Sambucus; species Sambucus nigra. The sequence goes on along the minus strand of OX422207.1, from coordinate 339,923,534 downwards.
CTCTCAAATTTAGATAAGTGTTCCCTATCTTTGCAAACATAGCATGTACTACCAAAGGTTCTAAGGTACTTAAGATTAGGCTTTTTATTGTACCAAAGTTCATAAGAGGTTTGTTTCGAATTCTTTCTGAGATAGACCCTATTAATAAGATGGCAGGCTGTACGAATAGATTCTACCCAAAAATACTTAGGTAAGTTCTTAGCATGGAGCATGACACGTGCCATCTCTTGAAGAGTTCGATTCTTTCTCTCAGCTATACCATTTTGTTGAGGGGTCTTAGGAGCACTGAACTCATGTTTGTAACCATTATAGTCACAATATTCTACAATACCAGTGTCTTTGAATTCACCACCTCTATCACTTCGGATTCTATTCACTTGAGTGTCTTTTTCATTCTCAATCCGTAAGAGAATCTTTAAGAAAGTTTGAAAGGTATCGAATTTTTGTTTTAAGAAAGCTACCCAAGTGAATCTGGTGAAGTCATCAACCATAACTAGAATATAACTGTGTCCACAAAGACTAACAGTTTGAGAAGGACCCATTAGGTCCATATGGATGAGTTCTAAGGGATTAGAGGTAAGGATATCTTTAACCCTTTTATGAGGTGCTTTAACAATTTTTCCTTCTTGACAGGGACCACAGATAATGTTATGAATAGGTTTAATTTTTGGTATTCCTCTAACTATCTGCTGAGAAGACAATTTACTCAAATTTTCGTAATTAATGTGACCCATTCTGTTATGCCATATCTCGTTGTCATCCATTCTGGCAACACTACAGATTTCAGAACTAGACATGACAGTATAACAATTGTCAGGGGTCCTGAATCCTGTAATTAAGCATTCTCCCTTTTCATTTAAAATCTTGCAATTGTTCTTTGAAAAGGTAACAGTGTAGTTTGAGTCACAGAATTGTGAAATGCTAAGTAAATTAGCCTTAAGACCTTTAACTAAGAGAACATTTTCAAGAAGAGGAAGTCCTTTTTCTTTAAGGGTTCCTTTGCCTATGATCTGGGATGATATACCATCACCAAAAACAACTTTTCCACCATCAAAATGGGTTTTATTTAAAAGTTTTGTATCATCACCTGTCATATGCTTGGAACATCCAGAATCCAAGTACCATCCAGAAGATGTAAGTTCAGCTTTTAGAGCAGAAACAACAATGTTACACTTCATCTGCGGTGCTAGATCATCTTTTCTAACCCAAATTGCCCTGGTTTTTAGTTTGCGCTTGTTTGCTCTTTTTTGATAAAATTTGCGAGCATTAGATTTTTGTTGAAAAACATTTTGTGCATGATTTTGAATAAATTTGAATTCCTGAGCATTTGATTTAGAAAAGGTTCTGGTAACCTTCTAGTAAATGTCCTTTTAGGTTTAGTCCTTCTATTCCTATAGTTAGAGTTTTTGTCTGGTGGCCTGGGAAGGACATAATTGTTACGACTCCTCCTAGAATAGTTAAAGTTATGATACATAGGAGTGTTGTAGATAGGTTTAATCAGTCTCCTAGCATAGCAATTATCGAAAGAGTGACCATATATATCACAATAGGAGCAATAAAGATTGCTCAGAATAGGGTTTTCCTTAGGAAAGTCTCTAAACAAAGGTTTTGAGAAATTTTGAGACTGAATTTTATTCCTAGGTAGCACAGATTTGAAAGCAGGTTCACTTTTCCTAATAGGGGGGCAAACATATTTTCCCTTTGGTAAACTTTCATGCTTAGAGCAACTTGCATCTTCAGTGTTAGTGTTTTGATGGTCAAACTTAGTTTTTAGAGAATGAAAGTCTGGACATGTTTCAATAGGTCTTTTGCCTCCTGACACAAACTTGATAGGTTCAACATGTTTAGTTTGTGTCTTCAAATTGGGGCAAAACCCTATTCCAGTTCTATCATCAGAATTGGTTTTAGATTCAGCAACGAATTCCTCAAAACATTTAGAATTGTTTTCAAATTTGGTAAATTTTTTGAAAACAGTTGCTGTCTTTTCTTTTGTTTGTTCCAATTCTAATAATGTCCCTTTGTATTTTTTCTCCAGAATTTCATTAGCTTCAGTCAAAGTTTTCAGTTTTTCATCAAACACTTTAACTTCACTGTCATGAGACATGCATTGTGTAGTATACTCTTCAGCATTCAGTTTTACCATTTGGCTTAGATCCTCTAGCTTTTTGGTAAGATCTTTAACAATCTTTTCTAGTCTAGTGCTTTTCTTTAGAGTTTTAGTATATAGAGTGTGGATGTCTGGGAGATCATCATTATCCGAGTCACTAAGTGAAGTGTGTGAAGTGACCCCTAAGGTTTCATTTCTTAAACTCACGCACCCATTGACATCAGCAGTATCGATTTCCCTTTGACTCGCACACCCCGAGGAGGAGGTATTAATGTTCTCAGTAAGTAAAGCATCTAAACCAGTTAAAGTATGATTCAAAACAACAGAACTAGAATTACTAAACTCATCCTCACTATCAAGCATAGGCATATCATCATTGTATATGATTTTGGCAAAGAAGGCTAAACAAGGATCAAAACCATCAGATGTTTCAAGTTCCTCATTTTCAGAATCACTTGAGTCATCCCAGGTTTTGCAGATATTGGCTCTAGAGTGTTTGTTTTGGGCATTTAAATTAACTCTACAGTCTTGAGCAATGTGTCCTAGTTTACCACATCTATAGCATTCAGTCTTCTTGAGGTCTCTGTGAGGTCTTGTGTTGTCCTTGTTCTGTTTGTCATGAGGTTTCTCATGAGGTTTGTGATTTGAAGGAGTGGTATAATTAGACTTGCCCTGTCTATTTGCAACACTGTTTCTAAATTTAACAATTTTCTTAAATTGTTTTGTCATTAGGGCAATCTGATTATCTAGACTTTCTAAGTCACAGTCCTCATCAGAATCATTACTAGAGGTGTTTAACTCAGGCTTAATCATCTTAGAGGTAAAGCTAAGATTGGAATTGGTATGTTTCCTATTAGTGTGGGTCAATTGTTTCTTAAACTCTAATTCCATTTCCACAGTTCTTAATTTGCTACTGAGTAATTCAGGAGTAAGATTTGTATCACACATCTCCTCAATAGCATATCTTTTATTGTCAAATTTCTGTGGTAATGATCTCAGAATTTTAGAGACAATTTCTTGTCTATCATAAGTTATACCATTGGCATGAAGTTTAGTGACAATATCAGTAAGGTTCATATAGAAATCATCGAAAGACTCAGATTCAGACATGATTAAGGTATTATACTGTTGGATTAACATCTGAGTCTTAGCAGCTTTTACCCTAGAGTCTCCTTCATGTGCAGTAATCAAGGTATCCCATGCTTCCTTGGAAGTGGTACAAGATGAGATTCTCTTGAACTCATGTTCGTTAATAGACATAAATATAGCGTTCTAGCCTTTGTTATTATTTCGAGAAACCTGTTTCTCTTCTTGAGTAAACTCACTCAGTATTTTCTTAATCCTTTCATTGCTTCCATCAGTGGCTGGTTTAGTTGGATAAAAGTATCCGTTTTCAATGATATCCCAGACATCATCTCCCAGTGTTCCTTGAATAAAAGCAATCATTCTTACTTTCCAGTAAGAGAAATTGGCTCCATCAAAGACTGGAGGTCTGGTCAAGTTACCATATCTTTCGTTTTTCTCGTCCATAATGATTTTGAGAAAACAGTTTCAGAAACTCAGGATCTTTTTGAAAAAAGTTCACCAAAAGCTCTGATACCAATTGAAATAGCGTTGCCAAAGCCGTTTATGAAAATAAACTATTTAAGCAACTCCGAAAGTTTGTTGAAGAAACTCTTTACTTAAAATCAAAACAATTTTGAACACAAGATGTGTTAACAAAATTATGTACGAGATATGGACAAGATTTGATAACAAGTTTTAGTAAACAGTTTAAAATGTTTTAAACTCAGCACACTATTAGAAAGGGATGAGAAGATGTAGAAATATTGATACTCAGATTTTTAACGTGGTAAAACCTCAACCTTGAGGAAACATCCACGACTCCCTCTACGGAGTAAAACAAAAACAATCACTAAAACAAATATATGAGTTACAACCTATTTAACTAACATGCACACAAAAACAAATCTATACAAGTTCAGGATTGTACCCTCTGGCGTCCTTAACTTTTCTGCAGATCTTGTTTGTTGATGTAGTTGTCTCAGTTTGTCAACTCTTCTTTGTTTCAGCACTTTACGTCGACTTATGTTCACCAAATCTTATAGCCAACACTTTGAGTGTTTGTAGTGTGAAGATGTTTGTGAATGGTGTTCTAAAACACATGCATGCACACACACACACTTATTAGTTACAGACGATCCTAACAAATCACATATAAAGTCTATATGCAGTGTATTTGTTATTTTTCTTTCTTACAAAACCAAGAACCTTTTCGACCATTCAAACTAACCCAGATTCCACGGAGATCTTGCTTAAGAAATCGGTCAAGACCTTTCTCAATCAGTTTTGAAAATATTATGAAGATTGAGAACCCTCCAGGTGCGAATCCCACTAGGTCAGGTTAGGTTTTGTAAAAACAGAAATAGAAAAACATCTATTGTTGATCTTTGAAGAAGAAAAATGTTTTAACAGAAAACAATCAACAACGAAATTCTCAAGATGAGAAATAAATGCAGCTAAGTGTTCTGTGACATGAAAAACTTCAGATCTATGATTTCTATTGAAAAAGAAACAAGATCTGAGTCTATGTCTAAGTTGGAAATAAGATTTATGAACACAAGGATTTCAGCAACCCAAGATCTCTTAACCAGAACTCTCATAAACCTAAGAAAACACTAAGGATGGTGTTTTTGGTTATGGTGATTTTTCTGGAGAGGTAAGTAGTTTGGGCTTGAGAAGTGTTTGGACGAAGTTAGGGTTTCTAACTAGGGTTTGGTTTCTCTCTCTAACTTCTCTCTTCTCTCTTCTCTCTCTTCTCTCTCTCTCTCTCTATTCTCTCTCTCTCTCTCTATTCTCTGAGACTTTGCAAAATGGCAAAAGCTTTCGAAGGCTGAGATGAAGGGTCTTTAAATAGGGAGAGGAGAAGATTCCAGAGCCTCGTTCAAAAACAATGGCTGAGATTGAGTCAAGCTCCATTGACTGCAATCCAAGGGCTCACAACAGGCGGTGGATTAAACAGACTGCGATTGGCTAAAGGGTTTACACTGGGATTCACTCAGACGACATGCAGGCCATCGATAAGGGTTGATCCAAGGGCTGTAAGCATGCGATGGTTTGTCTCAGTAAAGAAACACAGTTTGGTCCAATCAGAAGACAGCAGGTGTTGGCCTGTGAATGAAGGTAAACGCGCGTCCCAAAATAATTACAAAGCCAACCCTCAAGTCTCTAGCGCTTTCGGTTTCTACCCAGAGTAACTTTAGGCCAATAAACACAACAATCCATATTTATATAATAACCCCAAGACTTTTTAAATCAAATTTTAATTAAATAAAACCTTGTTTAAAATATGTTTTAAATTCCCAAAAAATTATTAAAAATCAAATTGAGGGATTTAAACATACTCACAACATTAAAACACATAGGGGTGCAATATGATATGCAAGAATCAAATTCTAAGTGTGTGAGTGATGGCTATAGTCTTAGGATCATTACATGATAGATAGAAGAAGAAGCAACCCAATCTCTGAAGCTCTTTGGTTTCTAGGATAGACTCTATTTTGTCACAATTTCCAAACTAGATGAGCTCTTATACAGTCTAGACTCAAATGAGTCAAAAGTATAAGGGCTTCAGCTTATAGGTTTAAATTAGACTACAATCCGAGAAAATGTAACAAGGTAGAAGACACTTTAAGTTGCAACCCCATTGGGAGACTTGAGAGCTTAATCTCTTTTGATATTGCTCCTACTATAGAGAAGTATGATCTTAAACCAACCCCGCCTTTCTCAAAATTCTCCAACATAATTTCTTATTCGAATTTTAGAAAGAAGATTACAGAAAAACAACCCTAAGATCCTTTTATAATTGAATGGCAAGCTTAGCATGGAACTCGATACTTCGTTTATGATAAGGAAGCATGCTTACGATTTATAAATATATTGTATGTACCTGGGGAATCATCCTTTCGAGAAGAAGTATTATAAGAAACCCATTATCCCAAATTCATGATTTACCCCACAATTACCAAAATGGATCATGCATTAAAAAAATAATAATGGTGGCCAAAAACTTGACGCGACTCAGAATGTGTCTCTAATGTGCGTTCACTCTAGGCTCAAGTGCAAGCCTGTCGCATTAGTAATAAACTCGATAAGTCGGGACCGTATCCATAGGGAAAAAGGGCAACGAAGTTGTAACGACGGGAAAAAATGAAGGAACCCTAACTCTGACTCTAAAAAGAAAGGAAAAATGATTTGGTTTTTTAGAATGACTATACTAAATGCAATTATGAAATTGTGAAGAAATGCAACTATACTAATTTATCTAAAATGTGAATGAAAACTGGGTTAAAACTTTTAACTAACTGATAAGAAAAATAGGACGGGAATGCAATCCCCCAACCCTAGTGAATCGTAACTATAATACTAATCATGAATTTAACTGATTAAATTGACCCGAAATTTAGTACTCCCAAGCATTACGTATACGAGGTTCAAGCTCGCGTCATACTTAATCTGAGGACGAGTAAATTAGTATCACGATAGTAACACACAAATTGCATTCTAAATCATCACGGTTACCCAGAGGCAAACGAGATTTAAAGACCTACAATTGTTGTGTTCTTACCCGATACGGTCGTATTCAATCACCAAATTCAGAGAATTAATGTTATATGCCTACAATTAACATATCAGGCTGGGTTCATGTATCCCGACCTTAGAAAATCTGGCCAAACATGATGAAAGCAATGAAAATAGTGTTTAATGTGCAAAAGTTCATGATTAATCTAAGGAAAATTGATGAAGTAACGTAGAATAGAATCAAACAGAAGAAATAACTCACTACAATCACCCAAGCAATAATCACAGCAATGAATAAAACTGGAAATCACACAAACTCTTAATAAATCTTCACTCCTTGAATTAAATAGGAAATTGTATCTAATCTAGGGTTTTTAGAAAGAAAAGAAAAACTAACTATTACCCTCTCTAAAAATCCGTCCTAAGAATGATAATAAAATGGGTTTATATACCCTACAAGACTCCAAGAGTTTTAGCAGCACTAGGACTCTCTATTAGAGGAAAATTAGAAAATTAAAACTGCGATACCCGGACTGGTCCCCCTCCTCCCCCGGATCGGTCCCAGGCGGACCGGTTCTTTTATTTTTGGCGGACCGGTCCCAGGGCGGACCGATTCTTTTATTTTTGGCTTCTTCGGTTTGCTTGTGATCTGGGGTCTTCTGGATTTTGGAAAAGTGGACCGGTTCGGGGTAGGGGCAGACCAGTTCTTTTATTTTTGGTGGACCGGTCCCAGGGCGGACCGGTTCTTTTAATTTCTAGGCGGACGGGTCCCCTCTTTATTTGACTTTTTCTTCTATCTTTGACTGCTCATAACTTTCACTCCGGGACTCCGATTGAGGTGCCGTTTTTTCCAGTGTTCTTGTAATTGAAAGATCTTCAACTTTCCAGTTGGCCCCACCTCTGGACTAAGGCTGAAAAATTACAAAAATACCCTTTACTCCTCGTTTCTTTGTTTTCTTTCACTGTTTTGAGTTCTCTTTGGCACTAACTTGCATGAAATACCTGTAGAACACATAAGAGATACACAAAATACGAAATACTTGCCAAAAGGGTTAGTAGAATAAATATAAGTCAAATCCAATATGTTTACACCGCACGATATCATAAAAATACCGAAATTAAGGGGATAAATGTGAAGAATTTATGCCTAATCACCAAATATAAGTAATGACATTGAGAATTTTGTGAGAATATGTGTTACTTTGGAGGTAGAGATAAAACCCCATTATCCTATGAACTTATTTAACCTTTACCAATTCAGGAATGTAAATGAGATCATGTCACCATGCCTCGTACGTCCCAAGGACACAACTCCATTTGGGTGATAGTAGATCAACTCGCCAAATCTGCCCATTTCAGCAAGTAAAAAGCCACCGATTCTTTTCAAAAGCTCAACAAACTTTACATTTGGGAAATTTTCTAATTACATAGAATTTCCTTATCCATAGTATCAGACAAAAATTATCGTTTTGTAGGAAGGTTTTGGCAAGCACTTCAAGCCTCAATGGGTACTAAACTTCATTTGAGTACCACCTTTCATCCTCAGACAAATAGACAATTTGAATGTCTAGTTTAAACTTTAAAAGATATTTTTCGAGCTTGTACATTCGACATGCCCAATAATTGAAGTGAGAATTTACCACTCATTGAGTTTTCGTATAACAGCAGTTACCAGTCATGTATCAAAGATGAACCATTCAAATACTTGTTTGAAAACCATGTCGATCGCCTATATGTTGGACTGAATTAGGAAATAGCAAGAAATTTGGTCCCGAAATAATTTAAGAAACTACCGAGATGATACAACATATTAGAGAGAGACTCAAGACAGCCTAAGATCGCCAAGAAGAGTTATGCAGACCATCATTAGAAGCCACTAGAATTTCAAGTTTCTGACAGGGTATTCGAAAAGTTTCTCCTCAGAAAGGGATTTTACATTTTGGAAAGATAGGAAACCTAGCACCAAGATATATTGGACACTTCACTATTATTAAACGCATTATTTCTCTAGCCTATCAGTTAGAATTAGTAGTGAAGTTATCCAATATTCATAATGTATTCCATGTGTACATAAATATATTTTATACCCAACCCATGTCATTACATAGCAGGAAATCTCTATTCAACCCAACAACGAGTTTGAAGAATGCCCCATTCTGATTTAAAATCTCTAGGGGAAAATCCTCAGGACTTAAGAAATTCTCCAAGTAAAAATACTTTGGGAACATCAAAATCAACATGAATTTACATGGGAACCCAAACAAGCAATGAGAGAACAATATCCTAGCCTTTTTTTAGTAAAATTTGAGTTTTCTTTTTACGTAGGTAGATTGTAACACCCATACATTTTAATCGAGCTATTTATATCAATAACTACCTAAAATTCCCATTATTTCCCTTATATGTTATTCAAACCTAAAAAAAACTCTCAACAAATATGAAATTACATTGTTAAACCTGTAAATTTATTTAATTACCTAAGTACCCTTGAAGTTTTAAATTTACCAAAATACCCCCTTGAACTTTTCAAACAAGCGTAATTTGACCTGTACTTAACACCTTGAGCCAAGCCCTATATAAAATTAAACCTCTAGACTTAAATTAATTAGACTTTATGATCCTAACCCATGAGCTTTCATGAAATTAAAAAAATGTCCTTAACACTTGGAAAGAACCCATATTTAATTCAAAATAATATAAAACTTTCAAACCAAGGACTAAAACTTAAAATTTAATATTTGCATGTTACCCCCTTCCACACCAGCCTCCAAATGGGCAAAAAAAGACAAAATTGCATGGTTACACCATGTAATCACGTGTAGGTCAATTTCCCACATTTTTATCTTTTTAAATAGAGGAAGAATCCACCTACTTCCTGCTTCAATGACCTCTCCTCACCTTCTACTATAAACACCCCAAAATTGCTAGCCATAAAACTCACCCCATAAGCATGTCCAAAGTTTAAATTTCCTTCCTAAATTGGTACACTGTCATTTTATGTGTTAAACCTTATTTTTTCAATTCTAATTTTTTTGGGTTATTATTAGGATTAGAACAATCAAAACAACCAAGCTTTTACGTCTGAAACAACTTTTGTTCAAAAAAACCATAAAAAACTCCATTAAAACCATAGCTTTAATGGTGAAATTTGATTCATTGACTCTGAAATAGTTTCAAAGTGAGGAATAGATTTCTTATGAGCCCAGGTACTCTAATGAAATGACCATTTTCAAAAAATCATACATTTTGAACCACACGTTCTCAAAAGTATTTTCATTTCAGAAAACTGAAAACTTCAAATTCTCCCTAGCAAGACCACCTCAATCCTTAAAACCAAAACTAAAACGTTCCTTAGGATAATAGAAACCCAACCATATGCATAAAAAACATTCCATATTCAGTAAAGCTTCGAAAGTTTGGTTAAAATTTTCGTAAAACACACAGTATTTGTAACATGATGAATATTGAACCTCAATCCATAAAACTTCTATTTTGGGATTCCTTGTGAAAAATTAGGTTGGATTGGCTCAGGAATCATCTCAAATGGTTTAGAAAATCAGGAGTTATTCAGGGACAAATTTTTTTTTAAACTTAGGTCAACTATCGAGAGGTTGAAAATGAGCATTTCAACGAGAAACCTTAACCAAGCCCGTGAGGACTCGTGGCCAATCAATTTTTTTTCCAATATCTTTATTATTATTTTTTTGTCAAAATGGTTTAAGGTAACGTAGTTTTTGGTCTATCCTAGCTCAAGATATAGAAAATTAGGAATTTAGGCTATAAATATTTTCCAATAATTAGAAATTAACCCCTCCTAACTTTTTCAAGTTATGAATTTTAAACCCAACTTTTTTTACATGTAATTTATTAAATTTTGAGTCAAAGAGTCTTCTACACCAAGTTTTAAATTTGACTTTAAGCGTTATATTTTAAAGCCTCAGAAATATTTATAAATTAGGCCCTAAATTTTAGCAAACACAGTTTTTTAGCTATTTTCACCAGCCCAACATTATTATCAACCACACCAACTTACAAAAGTATTTTTGTAGAGATAATAAAGTACCAAACCCTCCTGATCTACTCTTCAATAATACTTAAGCTCGTCCAATATTATTTGCAAGTAGGTTTTACCCTTTTAATAGTAAATTTTAGTGTACTTGTTTTACTGCTATTGATATCACTCCTTAAAAACCCTACTTGATTCCTCGTATGGCTAGAAATTACCATACCACTATGTTATTATATCACTGGTTACCTTTAATTATGATCAATTGGATCAATTTTAATCCTTCTCATCTAATAACTGAAATCATGAAAATCATTGAAATGATTGAATCAATCCATCATGCAACTCTGTGCATATTATTTATTGAAGGAAGCATCAGTATTACCTATGGAGTTGACTGTCTTGTTGTTCAATGGAATTTTTCTACTCGTCCTATGGTTTCAGATATTTGAGGGCCTAGATTTTAACTATATACGTATGAGTGTCACTTTAATTGTGTGCCTAGTGTAATACCCCGTATTTTTATAGCTTTTAAAATTATGGGATTTATTAAATTTAATTGAGATAAATTAATTTAATTTTAATCCGGAATGTTGCTTTGAATATTTACTAGCGTGACGAGAGTTAGTAATTATTGGAAATTTGTTATTTGTTGCATATTACTGGATGAGTATAGTAATATATGAGATTTATTTTTATAATGTTATCATGAGTGAATTAAATGACTATTTCGGAAATTTAAGTCGGGACGTGCCCGTGTCACGTCAGGACTAATTTTGTTAAATAAAAAGTGAATATTTTATAAGTTGTTCATATGGTCATTTTGAGTGCGCCAACACGTCCGGAAGGGTCGAGATAGTCAGAAAAGTGTACCCGGGGGTTTAGTTTGGGTCTCGGGGCGTTTTTAGGCCTAATTGGTACCCCGGGAGAACAATTTAGTCATTTCACCTTTTTGGGTAATTAAACCCACGAAATTCAGCAACCTATATCAGCCAACTAGGTTAGTCTTTTAGGGTTAGAATATTCAGAAAATAAGTGACGGCCATTGGAAAAGAGAGGAGAGAGCTCCAAGGCAATTCAAGGCCAAAAAGTCACCGGTTTGCACCGCCGCCACCACCACCGCGTAGATCGTGAGACGAGGAACGCGGCCATACCAAAATCAACCGTGAATCAGAATACCAAAAATCCCAGGCAAGTGTTTAACTTGCTAATTTCGTTGGTGCAATCTTCATATTAGTTTAGGATTGATTTGTGATGAAAACAATGGAAGAAAACCCAATTTATGATAGGAGAATCCATGTAGTATTGATTTATATGTTGATTCTGGAAACCCTTGCCATGTAGAGGAAATAAACCACGAAATTCTGATGATCTTAAGAAAGAAATTCTGGAGAAAGATTTGTTAGAAAACTGTTTAAGAAAATTCTAGGGTTCTTGATAATTGGATATAATTTTAGGTTGAAAATCCGTGTTTAAATGATGAATATGTACATGCCTTATGTTAGAATCATCTGGTATATTGTTATAATGTTAGTAGTAGAATTCTGGGACGATTGGAACTTGAAAATATGGATTTGGTGTAATTTTGGTGATGAAACCCGTAACTGCATTCTGCAGAATTTTTTTTGCAGACCTGCTTGATCGATCGATCGAGCCTAGAGCTTCGATCGATCGAAGGTTCGATCGATCGAGCCCCAGACCTCGATGGATCGACCCCTCCTGGAAGACTCTTATTTCCCTTATTTACTTAGTCGAATTGAATTTATCGTGAAATAATTCTTGGGTATCCTTAATGAAATGTTTTGGGAGATAGGAAAGACCAGTAGGACATTTGAATAAGTGTTGAGAACTTTATTATAAGATGAGAATCTTGTTTTTGGGATAATTATATAATGAACTATGAAACTACGTATTTCAAGTGAGAGAATGCGGTGAATAGCTATGATAACGAATAGAGGTATACCTACTGAATTTTCCTACTTGGAAGGATAGAGCCAACGAATGTCACGTATTAAGTGAGAAAACCCTTCGAGTTAAGGTTAGAGATGAAACCTTATACGTTATATTAATAATGTGAAATGTAGAAAATGGTATAATAATGGGTGATGAGAAGAACCTATATTACTATGATAAAGTGGTATATTTATATGATTGTGTGTACATATGTTATATACTTGTGAAAATCATGCCCACGCTACTTGTTATCCCTGAGGTTACCGCGCTGGGACAAGTTTTATCTCGATGGGTACTTTATGGGGGATATTGACTTCTACCCTAGAAGATAGATATCCTTGGTACATGCTATCGATGTGATAGTTCAGACGGTCCTAAGAGACGCAGGCATGTGCCATCCTCTTAGAGACTTGGAATCTATGCTTCGCCTCAATATTGTTTGTGTATTCATGTTAATACAATTCGAGAGTGATTCCGATTGTATTCCCCTTAATATGAGTGATATGGGGTTCTGGATAGTACAGTATGCACGCACCATAGTTTTATGAGGGGTGCTGTTATTTTATATATAATATACGAGTAGTTAATATATATATGAGATTTTGAAATTTGAAACTGCCTACTGTGATTTGATAAGTAGGACTTGGTTGATGACTCAGATAGTGTATACTTGTTTCGTGAAAGTATAATATGTTACCGAGAAACTTTATAAATTAATAAAAGCTAAAACGAGAGTTGTGCTACTAATCTGGAAGTAACCTTTTTAAACAAAATATTGTTCAGTTTTGAAATCTTATGAGTAAGTTAAGATACGCTAAATTATTGGAAAGGATTAGTATGATAAAATTGTTAAGAAACTGTTGGGAAGGTTAGTGCGATAGGTGTGAACATTAGAAGAGAGGTGAGTAATTCTCAAGAGATTGACGCACTAATATGTTGTTGCATTGGCCTGTATCAATTTAAATACTTTCTAAACGTATTTTAAAAATCAAAAACACTTTCGGGGTCTGACCCGTTTCTTTTTCTCTGTCTCTCTTGTATATATATGTATATATTTCAGGTGCCCAGCCACAGGGGCGTCTTGCTTAGGATCCCTTGAGAGGAACGTGCTGCAGCTTAGGTGGGAGTTGCAGGTCACTTGCGTAGACGGCTTCTTTTATTGACTCCACTTCTAGTATTCTCATTTATTGGGCATGTGTCGCCCTTTCCATTATTTCATTGTTGTTGGGACATTTATATTTCAGTTGTTTCTAGTATTGTTACTATGGGTTTTATTCAGTTTGTATTGGTGACTTTAGTCTTCATATGTGGACATTCGATTGACGAATATATTATATTAATTGGACTTTGTGTTCCAGGTTTATTGTGGTGTGATTCTTAATTGTAGAATGTTGTTAATGAAACAAATGTTTTTCTTTAAATAAAATTTGGAAAGTATGTATGAAAATGGTTTTGACACTTAGCTTAATTATTTAGGGTGTTAAATTGGAAAATATATTTTTGTCGACAGTGATGCTGAGAATGAACCCACTGTTTACCTTGATTTAATTTAATAAAGGAGTGATCACTCGGTATTTAATTAGGCGGGGTGTCACAGGTGGTATCAGAGCATTAGGTTCTAGTGTCCATAGGATCTGTACGTCTTATTTTCGCTTTCAGCTTAACGTTATTGCTATAGAGCCCTATTTTTAGGATTGTTGTATTCTTGCTTTTACGTTTAAGTCTCCATCTATTTGAAATTCGATAATAACTATAGACTAATAAACTTGTTCATGTTTCAGATGCCTTCAAGATGTGCTCCGAAAGATAGGCGTGCCCAGGCCAAACAGCCAGCAGTTCCGGCACAAGGCACTATGAATGCGAACGAAGTAGCCGCCATTGTTGCTCAGGTGGTAAATGCCGCGATAGCGGTGATTCAGCAGGATCCACCCCAGGTTCAGGAAGTGGCGCCAGTACCAGCACAACTTCCATCCGCATGGGAGAGGGTTCGGGATGCTTTTCAGAAAGCGCACCCCCCTGAGTTTTCTGGTAGCTCCGATATTGTTACAGTTAGCCAATGGAAGAAAGACATCCAGCGGCACCTCCGTATGTATGAGTACACTGACGTGCAAAAGCAGTTATTGGCTTCCTTTAAGTTGGTGGGAGCCGCAATACAGTGGTGGGAGTCCACTACTACTTTGGAGGAGAGGGACACGATCCATATTCAGTTGTTCTGGGAGCGATTTGACCGCAAGTATTTTCCACCCGCAGTGCAGACTAAGATGAGGCAGAAATTACTAAATCTGAAGCAGGAGAACCTTACTGTAGCTGAGTATGAGGAGGAGTTCACGAGACTTCTCAATATTGTGTCGGATGAGGCACCCACTAAGAGCAAGAAGATTATGCTGTTTGTCAACGGATTAGCTTGGAGGATCCGTCAGCACCTTATTGGAAATCTATCCCTGAGTACTTTCACTGATGTACTCAATGCCGCATTGCTACATTGCCAGGATCACCGCTTCCATCTGCAGGGAAGCAACAGAGCAGGAGAGTCCAGCCAGTAGGGCAAGACCGGGGGTAATAGTGACAGTGGGGCACCAACTCATGGACAGACTCGTCAGCACGAGCAGAGTTACCATCAGGGGGACCCTGCTAAGCGATTCGTTCAGGTGATTCTAGGCAGGGATTCGGGGGTTTCAGGCAGGGCCATCAGGGACAGCCTAATCAGCAGGGCCAGCAGGGCCAACACCGACCACAGGGTCAGCAGCAGGGCCAGCAAGGCCAACAGCGTGCACATCAGGACCAACAGGGCCAGTGGTGTGGAGGTAACGGCCAGCAGGGCCGTGGACAGCAGGGTCACAGGGGCTGTAACTTCAAAGGCCGATGCTTTGGATGCGGTAAACATGGCCATAGGCACCAAGATTTCCCAGAGGGCGATAGGGCCCCACAGCAGTAGGGAGCCCGAAATGAGCCGCAGAGACCACTTTTCCCACCTGCCCTCCCAGCTGCAGCCCAGGTGCCAGCCCTACCAGCCATTCCAGCGGCTCCATCACAGTAGGGGAAATTACAGTATGGACGTGTCTACAACGTCCACTAGGCCACGGCTTCACAGGCACCACCCACGATTGAGGGTATGTTCCCTATCCATGGTACTATGGGTCGACTTTTGTTTGATACGGGGGAAACTCATTGTTTTATAGCTACACATTTTGCAAAGTCCTTAGGTTTGCTAGCCACAGCAGAGAGCACCGTGACATGTGTCGACTCACCACTGGGGAGTGGGTCACTTATTTTCTTTATATGCCGGGGAGTGGGGGTAGAGATTGGTAGCTTAGTATTACCTGCAGACATGTTAGTCTTAGACATGCACGAGCATGATGTGATTATTGGTATGGATTTGGCTCGCAGCTTATAGAGCCATGATTGATTGCTTCGGTGGGAGCATTATTTTTGCCATTCCGGGGCAAGAGATGTTTGTAGTGGTGATGCCTCGCCCAAAGGGAGGTTCGACCGCTCATTTGTATTACATAGAGGAGGATACCTCTAAGGAGGTTTTGATTCCCTTAGATTCGATCCCTGTTGTCAGGGAGTATTCCGATGTGTTTCAGGAGATACCAGTCTTACCCCCCAGTCGAGAGATAGACTTTGTTATAGATTTATTGCCAGATACGAGACCTATAGCACGTGCACCGTACCGTATGGCTCTGGCAGAGATACGAGAGCTACGAGATCAGATAGAGCAGCTAGTAGGTCAGGGCTTCATTCGTAGGAGTACCTCACCTTGGGGCGCTTCAGTCTTGTTTGTGAAAAAGAGAGATGGTTCACTGAGATTGTGTGTGGACTACCGGGAGTTGAACAAGGTCACAATAGGGAATAGGTATCCATTGCCTCGTATTGATGATATGTTCGACCAGTTGAGGGGAGCAACTTTCTTTTCGAAGATAGATCTGAGGTCGGGGTACCATCAGTTACGTATTAGAGAGCAAGATGTTTCAAAGACGGACTTCTTATCGAGATATGAGTCCTATGAGTTCAGGGTGATGCCATTCGGACTCACAAATGCGTCAGCCGTTTTCATGGACTTGATGAACCGAGTATTCAGAGAGTTCTTGGATCAGTTTGCCATCGTCTTCATAGATGACATCTTGATATATTCACACTCCGAAGAGGAGCATGCCGAGCACTTGAGGCAGGTTCTTCAGACTCTACGAGAGCATCAGTTGTATGCTAAGTATGAGAAGTGTGGATTCTGGTTGCGAGAGGTACAGTTCTTGGTCCATGTTGTTTCTGAGCAGGGGATTGCAGTTGACCCGAGCAAAGTGTCAGCGGTGAGGAAGTGGGGACAGCCCACAACACCGACGGAAGAGAATCCACAACACCGTTGAATTTAGTTAGTTCTACAGATGAGTAGCACGTCGTTTTCTCTCCCAGGGCGGTCGGAGTGTTGCAAAAATGTGGGCATCTTGGTTAACTACAGTTAAAATGGTCCGAATCGAAGGGACGTGAAAATAGACGTGTGAAATATATGTTTGTGGGAATAGTATGATGAAGTGGAAGTGATAGAGTAGATTAAACGTCACACGAGGGGCGATAATCCATACATAAGTGTGTAATTAGAATAGCAAGCCCTAACTTGATTGGAAGGCTGTGGAAGCCGTTCAAGAATTGGTATTCCTTGAATAGAGTAGAATTTATTGATTATGAATAACACCCGGAGCGGAGTTGTTATTAGTCAAGTGTGAGAGAGATTTACGCATACAAAGAGTAAGGATGTTAGTATGGTATAAGAGATCCAGAAGTGCGCTTCGTGAAGAGAAGAGCACGGGTTGGAACTTTTGGCCTACTCCAAGGAGGAAGGGGAGTATTACGTGTCACTTAATGTGAGACATTTCAATGGAAGAATAAATGTTTAGAGAGACGTAGTGAGTAGTCTCTACATGCACCGCACATAAGTAAGGTTTGGTTGAAAGCGGAGAATCAACCAAAGAATTTTGTGTTTATAGACAATTCCTGAAATCGGAAGAGGTCGGTAAAGTTGGTACAGTCCTTGGATGGGTTGCCATCCTCAAAATAAGATCAAGGGTTTATCCCGAACTTGTGAATTAAGTCGCCGAGAAGGAAGTGATTGATATTCCTTTGGGCTGGCTTACAATATTAACTAGTATGCCCCAGACTTCCTTCGAAAGGAAGGATCGCGCCAGTGCATGGTCTGGCGCAGTATAAGTTTCTGAATCAGGATGAGATTGATGAATCCCACCTTTGAAATGGGATTTCAGGAACCAGTGGAGATAAGATTTCATTCGAGTAGGATGTATCACCCTTAGCCAAGGAATAAGCGCATGGTGATTAAAGATTAGGGGAGCCACGTGAAGGAGATTTTGGAATCTTGGTACGATGATTTGAAGCATGCTCGGTAGGAACACTCGTACCTGTTTGTCGCGTACAAGGTACTTATTAAGGTTTTGTTATGGAAGAACTTTGATTATTCTCCTTCCGTATGATTAGAGGAGAGTAGGTAATCAAAATTTTTGGATCGGTCAAGAGAACTTCCGATAAATGTGGTAGAATTCCACGACTGTACTAGGCGAGCAAGAGTGATCAAATGTTCGTAATATTTTCTCAGAATGGAAGTTTTGTATATAAATGATCCGAGTAATTGTCTATAG
The DNA here is from genome assembly GCA_949130495.1 of Sambucus nigra. Classification (NCBI taxonomy): domain Eukaryota; kingdom Viridiplantae; phylum Streptophyta; class Magnoliopsida; order Dipsacales; family Adoxaceae; genus Sambucus; species Sambucus nigra. Next base: position 339,905,242 of record OX422207.1, on the reverse strand, counting down.
TAGGGTGCGGCCTTCTAATGTTAGTGAGATAATGAAATGTATAACGTATAAGCGTGACTTATACGAATGTTGTCGGTTGGGAGCACAAGGTGAAGTATCTCTAATGAGAATGTAAAACAATGTTGCTGTGAAGAAAGGGCTATAGTAATTGAGCGCCGTAATGTGTAGTAGTTTGTGTACGGAAAAGGATATCCAAAATTGTGCTATCGGTTAGGCCTTATTTTCCGAATTTTGGGACGAAATTCTGTTATTAGGGGGGGAAGTATGTAATACCCCGTATTTTTATAGCTTTTAAAATTATGGGATTTATTAAATTTAATTGAGATAAATTAATTTAATTTTAATCCGGAATGTTGCTTTGAATATTTACTAGCGTGACGAGAGTTAGTAATTATTGAAAATTTGTTATTTGTTTCATATTACTGGATGAGTATAGTAATATATGAGATTTATTTTTATAATGTTGTCATGAGTGAATTAAATGACTATTTCGGAAATTTAAGTCGGGACGTGCCCGTGTCACGTCAGGGAATAATTTTGTTAAATAAAAAGTGAATACTTTATAAGTTGTTCGTATGGTCATTTTGAGTGCGCCAACGCGTCCGAAAGGGTCGAGATAGTCAGAAAAGTGTACCCGGGGGTTTAGTTTGGGTCTCGGGGCATTTTTAGGCCTAATTGGTAACCCGGGAGGGTAATTTAGTCATTTCACCTTTTTGGGTAATTTAACCCAGGAAATTCAGCAACCTATATGAGCCAACTAGGTTAGTCTTTTAGGGTAAGAATATTCAGAAAACAAGTGACGGACATTGGAGAAGAGAGGAGAGAGCTCCAAGGCAATTCAAGGCCAAAAAGTCACCGGTTTGCACCGCCGCCACCACCACCGCGTAGATCGCGAGACGAGGAACGCAGCCATACCAAAATCAGCCATGAATCAGAATACCAAAAATCCCAGGCAAGTGTTTAACTTTCTATTTTTGTTGGTGCAATCTTCATATTAGTTTAGGATTGATTTGTGATGAAAACTATGGAAGAAAACCCAATTTATGATAGGAGAATCCATGTAGTATTGATTTATATGTTGATTCTGGAAACCCTTGCCACGTAGAGGAAATAAACCACGAAATTTTGATGATCTTAAGAAAGAAATTCTGGAGAAAGATTTGTTAGAAAACTGTTTAAGAAAATTCTAGGGTTCTAGATAATTGGATATAATTTTAGGTTGAAAATCCATGTTTAAATGATGAATATGTACATGCCTTAAGTTAGAATCATCTGGTATATTTTTATAATGTTAGTAGTAGAATTCTGGGACGATTGGAACTTGAAAATATGGATTTGGTGTAATTTTGGTGATGAAACCCGTAACTGCATTCTGCAGAATTTTTTTCGCAGACCTGCTTGATCGATCGATCGAGCCTAGAGCTTCGATCGATCTAAGGTTTGATCGATCGAGCCCCAGGCCTAGATCAATCGACCCCTCCTGGCAGACTCTTATTTCCCTTATTTACTTTGACGAATTGAATTTATCGTGAAATAATTCTTGGGTATCCTTAATGAAATGTTTTGGGAGATAGGAAAGACCAGTAGGACATTTGAATAAGTGTTGAGAACTTGATTATAAGATGAGAATCTTGTTTTTGGGATAATTATATAATGAACTATGAAACTACGTATTTCAAGTGAGAGAATGCGGTGAATAGCTACGATAGCGAATAGAGGTATACCTACTGAATTTTCCTACTTGGAAGGATAGAGCCAACGAATGTCACGTATTAAGTGAGAAAACCCTTCGAGTTAAGGTTAGAGATGAAACCTTATACGTTATATTAATAATGTGAAATGTAGAAAATGGTATAATCATGGATGACGAGAAGAACCTATATTACTATGATAAAGTGGTATATTTATATGATTGTGTGTACATATGTTATATACTTGTGAAAATCATGCCCACGCTACTTGCTATCCCTGAGGTTACCGCGCTGGGACAAGTCTTATCTCGATGGGACCTTTATGGAGGATATTGACTTGTACCCTAGAAGATAGATATCCTTGGTACAGGCTATCGATGTGATAGTTCAGACGGTCCTAAGAGACGCAGGCATGTGCCATCCTCTTAGAGACTTGGAATCTATGCTTCGCCTCAATATTGTTTGTATATTCATGTTAATACAATTCGAGAGTGATTCCGATTGTATTCCCCTTAATATGAGTGATATGGGGTTCTGGTTAGTAGAGTATGCACGCACCTTAGTTTTATGAGGTGTGCTGTTATTTTATATATATTATACGAGTAGTTAATATATATACGAGATTTTGAAATTTGAAACTGCCTACTGTGATTTGATAAGTAGGACTTGGTTGATGACTCAGATAGTGTATACTTGTTTCGTGAAAGTATAATATGTTACCGAGAAACTTTATAAATTAATAAAAGCTAAAACGAGAGTTGTGCTACTAATCTGGAAGTAACCTTTTTAAACCAAATATTGTTCGGTTTGGAAATCTTATGAGTAAGTTAAGATACGCTAAATTATTGGAAAGGGTTAGTATGATAAAATTGTTAAGAAACTGTTGGGAAGGTTAGTGCGATAGGTGTGCACATTAGAAGAGAGGTGAGTAATTCTCAAGAGAGTGGCGCACTAATATGTTGTTGCATTGGCCTGTATCAATTTAAATACTTGCTAAACGTATTTTAAAAATTAAAAACACTTTCGGGCTCTGACCCGTTTCTTTTTCTCTGTCTCTCTTGTATATATATGTATATATTTCAGGTGCCCATCCACAGGGGCGTCTTGCTTAGGATCCCTTGAGAGGAACGTGCTGCAGCTTAGGTGGGAGTTGCAGGTCACTTGCGTAGACGGCTTCTTTTATTGACTCCACTTCTAGTATTCTCATTTATTGGGCATGTGTCGCCCTTTCCATTATTTCATTGTTGTTGGGACATTTATATTTCAGTTGTTTCCAGTATTGTTACTATGGGTTTTATTCAGTTTGTATTGGTGACTTTAGTCTTCATATGTGGACATTCGATTGACGAATGTATTATATTAATTGGACTTTGTGTTCCAGGTTTATTGTGGTGTGATTCTTAATTGTAGAATGTTGTTAATAAAACAAATGTTTTTCTTTAAATAAAAGTTGGAAAGTATGTATGAAAATGCTTTTGACACTTAGCTTAATTATTTAGGGTGTTAAATTGGAAAATGTATTTTTATCGACAGTGATGCTGAGAATGAACCAACTGTTTACCTTGATTTAATTTAATAAAGGAGTGATCGCCCGGTATTTAATTAGGCGGGGTGTCACACCTAGCCAGTTACTTTTTCCCTAAGTTTTTTGGCTGATTATAATTGGGTTATAATGACGACATTTCAGTGATTTCTACACCCACTTGTAATCGGGTAAGTATAGGATTATCAACAAAAATTCTTTGACATTCTTATTATATAATTTTTATCATGTTATTGTACCAAACAATGAATTCTATACACACTTGAAACTTTTATCAACATATGATTTGTTATAAAATTGGTGAGATTTTCTTAGCGTATTTGTGCTAATTCCTTTTTCCTGCAGACATTCTAGGAGAAAGAGGATAGTCCCCCTCCTTTTTTGTGACATACATGGGGCACATATTTGTGTATTTAACTATATGGGTGGAGACAAAAGAATATGGTAGAAAGGAGTGGTGGTTTTTGATTACTTACTTTATTTTTCAGTTTACGAATAATATATAATACACCCATGTGGTGGTAGTATAATAAGTGTGAGACATTACATAATGAATAAAGTTATATTTTTCACCTTAACTTTAATTAATTTCTTTTTTAATCTCTTGCACATTCATACAAAAAAAATGTGTGACATTCATACAATAAAATTATATTGGTCCCTGTGAGGTTCTCGTGCATCTTGCGGGGGGTAGGGGTTTGTTTTGTGTTTTTACCCTTCAATGCATGTTTTCAAGCATAAGTTAAGTAATTTTTTATCATTTTTTCAAATCACGCATCCCATGTTTAAGCGATCAATTGCTACACGTAAAGTCGATCCCGTGTGAGGTGTTCGTGCCTTTTATGGGGTTGTTTGGGGGTTGTTTTTCATTTCACCCCTCATAATGCACATTATCTATATACATTGTCCAGTGGCTTTGATTATAGTGGACTCTGTATGCATCATCAATAAGTTTGGTCAAAAGATGATGTGATAGAGATTCTTTCACCATTTCCACCCGGTGGGGTTCCCTAACGCAATCATGTACTTGTAATTCTTTCAAAATATATGGTGCGTTCATTTCCCCATGGAGTGTCCATATCTTATTGCATCATATCCCACATTATTAAATGAAATTCTAAGTTTTCCAAAGACTTAAATTTTCCTTTATACTACGATTGCACAGACATGAAATGTTATCACTATTAAAATTTCTATTTGCGTATTTAATAAATTCCTAGACACCCTTCACATGATCATCAAATACTTTGTGACTCTGTCCTATAAACTCTTTATACTATGGGAAATCTATTCTCGAGTCTTGAAATCAAAAAAATAAATCAAAAAATATACATTAAACACAATCAAAAAGAAATATTACAAGAAAATTCATTCAAATGAAATAGATATTACAACCAAATTCATTAAACTCTATCTAAAGAAATATTTAAATAAAATTCTTTCAAATAAATAGATATTACAATTAAATTCATTAAAATATTACAAATTTCGTCAATAAAAAAACATTGTTCATGTAGCTTTGGTCAACAAATTAACTAGCCAAGTAATAAAACAATTTACATAATTTAAAAATAATGTCCCTTACCCGTGGTCAACATACGCAAGCTCATCTCCACTATTAGGTTATATTTTATCTACCAATATTTGAGCTTCACCCATCACCAAAGTCCGATTGTGAACTTTTTATTCTGAAAATTATGGAAATGAGAGTGCATGTGCCAATAATTTTTGTATCGTCCAAGTTCCATACATAATACGACTCACTAAAGCCCAGGTGGGTGGATGGCAATGATGCATAAAATATTCCATGGGTAGGAGTTTGTGAGGGAACATTCCAGGAGGAGTCATTTGGGGAGAGAAATGTTATAGGAGGAGGATAGGGGAATGTTTGAGGCATATGAGGGAGTAAACCTATTGTTGACTTAAGAATTTGACAAATCGGTGGATTTCATTCGTTAGGAGTGCCATATCCTTTCGAAGCTCTGACACATCTCCTTTCATCTTGGTGCTTTCTTCCAACCCCCTCGGCACCTCACCTCTCATTATAGAGATATCGTCTGATAGAGGTGCAATGTGTTCTAGTATCGTTCTTGGCATACATGAGACCACATCTTGTTCTCTCATTATGGTCCTTAGCTAATACCTTGGATAAGGCATCTGATTGGATGTCATTGGGGTTGCACTCAGACTAGCTGCTAGAGATTCCTTTATCATTTCCTTTAACAAAATATTATATTTAGGACAATGATTTTAATAATAAAAATATTATAACATGTATATATATCATAACTAAATTAAAACTCGCCAAAGTCAACATCAATTTGTCTAGAGATTTATTGGTCCCCTTTTGTCGTTGGACATGCAAGTAAAAGTTGACCCGATTAGATTATTTCCCTTCTTTTTGAGTCCCCTTTATCCATTCTGTCCATTCACCCTTAACATCATCATATAAGATTTTGACCCAAGTTTGTGGGAATCAACCATTTTTTATTTGTTCAGCTTATTTCTCACCCTCTTATTCAGTTTTCTCCCCCAGTAGTACAACAAAATGTCTTATCAGTGACAAAAAATTAGGACAAATTTAATTTTGTCATAAAAGTAACCTTTATGTGAAGAAAATTAATTTCGTCACGAATTGAGTGTGATGATGTCAAATTGGTGACGAATTAATAATATTTGTCACTAAATAATCATTAAAATTTTGGCGTCGTCATTCTTGCGTGCTAAAATGTTCTATTCATCTATTCGTGACAAAATTATTATCCATTTAGTGACAAATACGTTTATCACAAAAAAAATTAATTGGTGACAAAAAAATTCCTCACTTATTCCTTAAAAAAATTAAAAAAATAGATATTCTTCTAAACCCTAAATCGATCCCCAAAAATCATTCACCCAAAGCTCATCATTCAAGTCGTCTCCCACAACCACCATCTCGCCCGGCGCCTTGATATGAAGAAGACGAACAACAACACCAATCGGAGATAATATAAGACGATATTGAAGTTGAAGTAGAGGAATCTACACACAATCTCAAAAGTGTAACCCTAAACTCCTCGAAAGTTATCCATGTGGACATCTCAGATGATGATTTCACTGAGCAATCATCTCCCCTGATTTCTCCTTCGTTAGATTGTAGCAGCAGTAAATAGGGTCCCATTGGTGGATTTCTAGGGGGTCTTGGTTTGAGATTGCAAAGAGAATGGTTGGATTCTTATGTGAGTGGTCTTGATACCTCCGTACACCTAGATTTTTTAGCTTAGACGCTGCTGCTAAGGACAAGTTATGTTTCCTTTTCTCTTGTCTCTATTACATGCTTGTGTTGTCATCATAATTCTCCTCTCAATTAAGTGTAACACCCCGCCTAATTAAATATCAGGTGGCCAGTCCCATACCAAATTAAAACAGAATATACAGTTGGATCATCCTTAGCATCACTGTCGAAAACATTAACTAATCACCCAATACCCAATTAAGATGGTGTTAAAAACTTCCAAATTTTAATTTCAACAAAATCCATTTTTAGTTTACAAATAACACTACAGATATTATTCTACAACAATAATAACCGAACAACTAATACAAAAGTATTTAAATGCAATTGGAATAAACATTCCCAAATAATAATCCAATACAGTAATCCCAGCGATATTAAATGTATTAAAATGACACGAGTACAAGAGTATTTGACTTAGATAGAAAACAGATAATTGAGTTCCTTCGGGCGACATGCCCTAACCAAAAGAATACTATGAACCAAATGAGGATAGGCGTCTAAGAAATACTCCATAGCTCCATAGCTCGTCATAATCCTCTAAGGTTAGCGCCCCTGTTGCTGGACACCTGATATAAAAGGTACAATAGAAAATAGAATATGCAAGGGAACGGGTCAGATCCCGATGTAAAATGATTTTGAAAACAGAAAGTATTTAACAAGTGAAATAAAGCATTTATTATGTACATGTTAGTCTCAGACTCTCACTTGACATTCTCACCTCTCATCTAGAGTGCACACTTAACGTTTCCTATTAACCTCATAGTTAACGGTTCCTCTCCATAATATGATTCCATCACATATCATAACCTCGTATGTACCATACCATACGTCGTATAATCATTCATATACACCGTTATCTACAATTATCACACAGTAGATTAATCTAACCACTATATATACATTCATTTAATTCATTATATATATATATATATATATATATATATATATATATATATATATATATATATATATATATATATAATACGGCACCCCGAGTCACAGCTACGGTGCATGCATTACTCTGCTATCATGTCCCAATATCGCTGGTCGCCGAATAGGGGACTAAAAGTTCAATAAGGATTCCTCAAACCATAAACATTTGGAGGTGAACATAGTTCTGATACCCACGGGTCACGCACATACCTACGTATCCATAGTCATCAGACTTATCAACTCCCCGATAAGTCTTTCAGAGACCTATGTTCTCGAGTGACAAATCAAAAATCCCATGGATTCATTAGGATATAACTGCCCTCACGCGTAAACCTCCCATCGATAGCAAGTAATCTAGGTATGTCATATACATAAATCATCAATCAATCAAATAGGCATTATCATCTACCTATAGATATAATATCAACAAGGTAATCCCACTACCCTAAGATAATTCCCATACGTAGCATTATATCTCTTTAAATCCTATGCATAAAATTATTATGACTTTACTTCTCTAATTTTATGCTCCCCGAGTCTCACTCATTAGTCAAGGTTTAAATAGGTTTTTCCCCAATATATTTATTCAGTAAGAATTCACTAATATCCGACTAGTCCATATTATCTTATCTACCTAACTACTAGGAATTAAACCCTTCTTTAATGTGGGTTATAATCGATTGTTTCTAACCTCTTATAAACACATCTTCTTTCACCTAGGATTGAACCCTCTTATAAACTTAAGGATGCCCAGGTAATTCATTAAATTTCCCCTACTGTACCTATCCTTAATCCTCATGCATACAAATCGAAATCCAATACATGAATCTAGCAACCAAAATTTCTTTCAATTTAATTAACATAATTCTAATCAATTAAATCCCAATCACATTAATTCGATTCTCATCTAGGGCTTACTAATCTTCCCTAAGTCCCATTATATCCAATTAATAATCACCAAAGATTTAAAAAAGGTTTGGGATAAGAACAAGCATTAAAAAGGAATCAACTTCATGAATTTTTGGGAGGATGATCGATCGAAGGCAGGGGGTCGATCGATCGATCACCCAGATATCATCCCAGTTTTCTGCATTTCTTCTACTACGGGTTTCAGCACTTTTGATCATTCAAACCTTCATATTAACTATCCAAATTCCTTATAAAACTTACGACATGATATAACAACATATGTGAATGATTTCTAATGCTCTAAACATCCTAGAATAATCAAGCGTTTGAATTAAAAGCATATGTTTATCCTCTTTTTCCAGAACATTATATACATGATATCTTTAAGAACACAACAATGATTTTCAAAATTCCTTCAACAGATTGATGAATATTTCATGAATTACTAACTAAATAGAACATGAGTTTGATTCCTATATATTTTCAGATTCCAGAAATCCATTAACAACTCTATCTTTTCATCTTCCAAACATGTAAAATCTCATCTTTATATAGCTATCCTAACTTGGACAATATACAAACTGAGATTGCAATTATCAAACACTTGCCTCTAATGAAGATTTGATCCTTTGGAGTTGAATAACACAGGTGGTTCTCCTTTTCTCCGGCCAACTTCCAGTGGTGGTGGGTGGTGGTGACCTTTGGTCTTTAGTTCTCCTCATTTCCAAGCAAGCTTCCCTCTTCCCAAGCAACCTTTCACTCTCTCAAGAAGATGACCATTCAACTTTGTGTAGAAGAGACGAATGAACCCACGTTCAACTAATCTCCAAATACTTATAATATGACAAAATCTGAAATCACTATTCACCCCCCTTGTAAAAATAACCAAAATGCCCTTTTGGGTTGTCTTTTCATTTCCAAATGACCCGAGACCCAAAATCAACATCCAAATAGACTTTTCTGACTATTTCAACCCTTTCGGATGCAACAATGCAATCGAAATGACTATAAGGTCGATATTAAAATAAGTCTCTATTTAATTTAACAAATTAGTCCCGGCACATCCCATACCGCGCCTCACTAAAAATTCAAATTACTGAATTTATATCACACAACAATATCAATAATCATCACATTCATATATTACTTAAATATCTTTAAGTAATATCCAGAATCATTCATTTTAATATCCACGATTCGGATAAAACCTAATTGAATTAACTTATCATAAAATCCAATTAATCCATTAATTTAAAATATAACCCATTTTAAAAGTCATTAAAATTACAGGGTATTACATTAAGACTAGATCAAATTCCATTCGACAGGATATTATATTGCTGATTTTGTACTATTTATCTTAATTATGTTTATGTTAGCATATTATCAATCTAAGGCTGATTTTTTCCTTTGATCTATCCAACCAGAGATACAATTAATAGACGCCTTACTTGAATACTTGACTATTTTATGTTTATAGGTTTAATGCTTCTTTGTAGACACCATTAAACCTTATATACATATTATTATTGTAATTATCTTTGAGATAAAAATTTGTAGACCATCTGTCTTCTCATACGTGTAATAATTAATGTTTATAGGTGTATTGTGTTCGTAATATGTATTTTACAATGGGAGTACGAGTATTTGTGCGGATAAACTAAAGTTTTATTTACATTGTTCACAATAAAATTGAAACTTTCTTATAGCATCGAACACGTGGCGTACAATTGATTTCTTTTTTTTACAGAGTTTATATATTATATCTAGCATGATTGATGAAAATGTTTTTACATCGATTTTTTCTTTCTTGTTTTGTTACATATTAATGGGAGAGTCGGTGGGTCAAATATGAGTGGCAGAAAGATGAAAACATGGCTGGGGAGTGGAATCTCACTCCTGGTAAATGGCATGGAGACGCTAATGACAAAAGTACTCTTTTTTGCACTTTTGTTCTTTTTGATGCTTCTTTGTGGCCTTTTGGTCGCAGTGTTCCGAGGCCCAATCCCTAGGTAGAACATATGACTTAGTTTTTTACGCGTGTCCTGATATAGGTATTCAGACCAATGAAGAATATAGGTTTTATGCTATATCGAGTTCCTTGAATTTAATAATGAGCAGAGGACAATAGTTTTCCAATTTTCTATCAAGCATGAACAGAAGGACTGTGGTGGTGGCTACATGAAGTTGCTCAGTGGTGAAGTTAATCAAAAAAAATTTGGTGGTGATACCACATACAGGTTATACTACATGCATATTCCTTCACTATTTGACTGTCTTGTGTTCTGTGCTTTCTTATTCCCCGCAACCCTTTTAAAATTTCTGATTTCGTATGTTATATTGTGGATTAAAGTATCATGTTTGGACCTGATATATGTGGCTATAGCACTAAAAAAGTGCATGCTATCTTACATATAACGACACAAATCACTTCCTTAAGAGGGATGTCCCATTGTGAGACCGACCAACTGACTCATGCATACACATTCATCTTTCACCCGAATGATAACTACAACATCCTCATTGAAAATGATGAGAAGAAGACTGGTAATTTGTAATTTGATTGGGATCTTCTCCCGCCAAAGAAAATAAAAGACCCTGAGGCCAAAAAAGTAATTTCATCCGCACAAACTAATTAGTATTGTGTTAAATTAATTTATTTTTCTTTTGAAATTCAGAGTATAAGGTTGACTAAATCACACATTGTTGACTGCCTGAGGAATGGGATGATAAAGAATACATTCTTGATCCCAAAGATACAAATCCAAGGGTAAGAAGTTGTAATTACACTGGATATGGTATTCTCCCTTACAATATGCATGATGTGCATCTTGTTGATCTCCCCGAACCTTTTGTCTTACAGGTATGCATTTGCATCACTTATTTTTATTACAAAATTTGTTTAATATCACTGAATTATATCTATTCATTTAATCTCATATGACCTCAACCACCAACGCTCTCTTGAAGCTACAAAGCATGTTTGATTAGAGTTCGTGTTTGATTGGAAGATCTAACGTAGCCACCCTAAGATTGAAGTAAACCCTAAGGTACGCTTACACTTTACTCTAGGATTGGAGTGCGTGTTTGATAATATTAAATTTGTGAATTTAATTTTTGATTTAGAACTAGTTCACTACTGCGTTTGAATAATATCAAATGAACAATAAAAGATGGATGGTTATTTTCAGTTTGGACATTAGTATATATTTTTATATATTTGTTTTTTCTAAAGTTGATCTTATCTTTAACAAATATTGATGATAGTGATTTTCTTTCATGATTATGAAGAATGATGTTATGAATGAGGAGCTAGATGGAATTGAATATTACAAGCAAACCCATCGCACTAAAGAAAAACGGTGTTCTCCCGAAGCTGAGGAACTATATGCAAGAATATAATATATATTAGACAAATACCATAACTTAAATTTTGTGAAATGATATATATTAATTTTTTTTACAAATTGAAATAAAACAAATGCAAGTTGAGCCTACTCCCAAGGGTAGTGAACCTTTGACTCCCAATGAGATAGTTGATCGAGTACTTGGTACTAAATTGGGATATATCATAGGTCTTGGGCATGGATCGAAATCTACCAAATCAAAAAATCACGAAGAGACGCATAGTTGAGGAAGCCATTTGGGAAGCTCAGAGAGCGAATCGTGAGTTAAAGGAACAACTACAGGCTCATGATGAGCGTTTGGAAAGTTAAAGCTCATGAATTTAAATTCGACAAGATGTGGGATGCTTTAAAAGCATCAGGTTCCCTTCCCCCCACATTTACTATATAGTAAGTTTTAATAATCTCAATGTTGAATTTATTAAAATTACATTATTGGATTCACATCCATTGATTTATTTAATATCGCTATTAGTGATGTTACTACCTTATTTACCGAATCGATGGAAGGGGTGTTTTTTTTGGATTGTCATTGGATTTCTTGACTTTTTTATTTTTTAATTTAATAGGGTGGTTTTAGTCTATAAACAAAGAAAACTCTACCATTTTTTTTAAAATATCGGCGATGCTATTACCTTAGCTTTTGAATTGGTGGAAGGGGAATTTTGGTTGATTGTCATTGGGTTTCTTGACTTTTTTATTTTTTAATTTAACAGGGTGGTTTTAGTCTATAAAAAAGGAAATTCCGTCGAATTTTTTTAAAATATTGAGAATAAAATTGAATTTCGTAAGTTTTTTGGTGTTTAGCTCAATTTGTGTTATTTATTAGTTGATGTTATTCTATTTATCAATTGTTAATAGACTTATAAAGTTAGAAAGTAATGCCATGGTACTTTTTGAATTACAGATTGGGACATTGTGAGGATGCTTTTTTGGAAATTATTTTTAGGATGATGATGAAGATCGAAGGATAACTTAACAAACTTGTTGGAATTATTTTTTGGAGGCTACTTTGTAATTTATTAGAAACTAATGCATTAGGAAATATAAAGTAAGAAACTAATGCCTTAGTTGATGTGTTGTAACAAACGATTTTGGCTACTTTGTAATTGGTCAATGGTTTTGAGATATTTGTAACAATGCTTTTGTATCAATTATGTAATCTTTTGAACCTTAATTTTGAGTATGCATATGATGATAGTTCATTACTTAGATAATTTCGATGAAATTTAGTCGATTCTGTAATTAATATTTATTTGACTCAATATCTATATGAAAAATGAAATTGAAATGAAAAATTATGAGTTCTAAATTTATAATTTTTTAATAATAAAATTCATTTCATGAAAAAAATATTATGTCCCCGAAGTATATTAACGTTGTCACCAAATGGTTATCATTTTACATATTATCATATACATTAGGTGACAAAATTTGCATTTTTCTGACAAAAAATATGATCTTTGGCTACAAATAATTTTGTCACTAAAAACTTGATATTACGTGATAGATAATATTTTGTCACCAAAAGGTGTACTATTTGGTGATGGAAATTTGTATTTCCACACTAAAACCTTTAATGACGAGGCTTTCATGACGGACGATTGATGCAAAAAAAATTCGCCACAAAATGTTTTTGGTGACAACTTTGTTTCATTTGGTGACGATGTGCCATTATACAAATATCCTTAAAATGATGTCTTACTCAAGAACTCAATTGCAATACAAAATACTCAATTGTAAGGAATTAAAAAATGATTGACCTTGGAGTATTTAACTATTGTCTTAACCTATAGGTCGAGAATAATATTGGTTAAATATTGATTCGTAAATTAAATGGATTGAAATGTCCTGTAATGCTACAACATATATTAATCACACCATTTTAGTATTCTCTTGATGTCTGATTTTTGGATATTTAAAATATTCATATCATACGAAGGAGGATGACATATATAAATTTGGTCTAGCAGTACCATATTTCGTGTTATTATAGCATTGTTACGTTTGGTCCAAAAGTACCATATTTGTGCATTATTAGTATATTGCTATACACAGCACAATGAATGAGCGAGGACATAGAATTCACATTCAATCTCTTGAAAAGAAATAATTATCACTGACTTGCAAGCGTGAAACTAAATCAATCATTTTATGTAATACGTTCATAGAATGATTATTGGGGTACTTTTACATCTAACGATCTACATATTGTTCTAAAACAACCAAAAGATATGAGGCTAGTGTCATGAAAATACTAAGATATCTATGTGGAACTAATGATATGGATTTATTTTATTCTTATAGTATTAATTGTCTCAAGTTAGTTAATGATGCAGATTCTGAATATCTCTCTGACCCACATAAGGGTCAATCTCATACATGTTACATATTTCTTAGTGGCAATACTTCTATTTCTTGGCGTTTTACTAAATAAACTTTAGTAGATATTTCTTCTAATCACTTCAAAATTTATGCTCTTCTAGAAGCAAGTTGTGAATGTGAATAGATGAGATCTTTAATTCAGTATATTCGCAGTTCTTATTAATTGTCTACTATTACAGATGTTTCAAGTGTCATCTATGAAGATAATGCAAAATGTGTAACACAAATCAGAGAAAAATTCATTAAAGGAGACAAAACCAAGCATGTTTCACCAAAGTACTTCACACACGAGCTTCGGAAGAAAAATGAAATTGAAATCATGCAAGTTGATTCAAGTGATAACCTAATCGATCTTTTCATAAAGTCAATACCAAAGACAACATTTAAAAAGTTTGTATACGAGATTGGAATGCGTTGACATCAACAATAGGCAAATTGAAAATATTAATTAAGTAAAGCATCTTATCAGGGGGGATACAATAACATGTTATTTGGGACATATCTGCACTGTACTATTTCCTTTGACTAGGTTTCGTTCCACTGGATTTTTCTAGTAAATGTTTTAACGAGGCAACATCATGCACGTCCAACACCGATTCAATGATGATAAAAGTTGTACTCTTTTTCCTTCACTTTGATTTGTGTATATACAAAGGGGAGTGTTATAAATATTTGTAATTATCCTATTTAAATAAATGTCGACTCTTATGAGAGCTCCACCAATTTATACTATAAACTAGCAAACAACCCATGCGATGCACTGGAGATGAATAAACAAATGTAACGATAATTATAAAAATTAGTATATATCATAAAATTCAAATTCTTATCTTAAATCCATTATAAAAGGTTGTTAATTCTCATAAATAAAACTTGTCTATTATTTTTAAGTAATTTTATTATATAAAAACTATTTTTGATAAATAAAAAACTT
Organism: Sambucus nigra; assembly: GCA_949130495.1. Lineage (NCBI taxonomy): Eukaryota > Viridiplantae > Streptophyta > Magnoliopsida > Dipsacales > Adoxaceae > Sambucus > Sambucus nigra. Next base: position 339,890,166 of record OX422207.1, on the reverse strand, counting down.
CAAAATAAATAAATAAATATATACATATATATATATATATATACATATATATATATATATATATATTATGTTTAATTTAAAAAATTGAATATCATTTATGGCTACAAAATCAAAAAAAAATTTCTATAAATAACACGTTAAAAATATTTTTATAACCATAAACTTTTTTTATTAATAATAAAAAAAATTCAATTTTTTTAACTTAAAAATTATATTTTATAAATAAAAACTTCAAAAAAAACTGTACACATCTTATATAAAAAAATTATACATAATTTTATTTGTTTTTAGCTTAAAAAACTTTATGTCATTTATAAATAAAAACTTAAAGCTTTTTTAATAAATACAACGTTAAAAATGTTTTTACAACCAAAATCCTTTTTTATTTATATAAAAACAAATTTGAAATTTGGAAAACTTTTTCTCTAGTAATAAAACGTTAAATAGATGTACTAGTTAGTAATATTGTGTAATGTGATTTGAGTGGAGAATGATGAAAACAGATTAATTGAATCTAAATTGTATTGAATCGAGAGGTTAATTAATCAAGTCTAGAATGAATTGTCTTTTTACTTTTCAAGAGACTTTTGATTTATTCATTTTTTTTATTTCAAATAGATTTTTAATTAATTCATTTAGGTGAAAGAGAACATTAATTTTAGGAGGGGGGACCCATCTTAGATAGGGAACATTAATGATTATTTACACCTCTAGTACGATCGTATTACAGGTATAAGGGCGACTCTACATCTCCCTATTATTTAGATATTAATTAATAATAAATTCTTTCTCCTTTTAAATTCTCTCTCTTTCGTATCTATATTATACCTCTAATATGATAGTATGAAAGGTATTAATAACATTTAATGCATTTACCCGTCACTTATAAAATACGCATAATTAACTTATCTATTAATCTATTATGAAAGGTAGTTAGTTCTCTTTTGCCTCTCTCATAATTTTTATTTTCCCATGCCATTCCAGGCCCCTCTCACTTATTTATTTTCTCTTGGTAAAGTCATAAGAAAATAGAATCCTCTTTATATTCCAATAACTATGTATATTCCTGTTCCTCGTCTCTTCTTTTATTAATATAGATTTTGTAGTAGGTTAATGCAAGGCTCAGGCAAATTGCCTCTTAATGGCTTAATCAGTCCTCTCTTAAAATTTTCGTCTTTAATTGGCATTCAGTTACTTGCATCCATTCCATCTGAGGAATAAAATTTGATTTTTGATTTTGTAAGTATCTATCTTGGAAGACGAAATGACTTTTCAATGTATATATACAACTAGCCACGAAACAGACCCACGGAGAAGGTTTGGTCAATAATATCCATCCAAATGAGATGGAGATGGAAAGATTAAATGGGTTGTGGGAGACTATTAAAGCCAACAATCCAGCGATTAATGCTGCCAAAAATAGGTCTGGAAGAAATAACTCTGAGAAGGGACCTCTTTCTTCAGGTTACATTATGGATCCTCATCACAAGCTTCATCATCACATGGTTGGTCCAACTGATGAGAGGAAAATGTTGCTCGGGTCTTATTTTCTGCTTTACATTTTTTCTCTGCATTTTTTTTTTGTATTTATTAGGATTTTATTATAATTTCTTTTCTTTGATTTACTATTCTCATATTATCGATGCGTCGCCATTGTCAATTTTAATGAAATTTTGTTATGGTTCTAAAAAATTATGTGCAACAACCTGCTTTGTTGAATTATTATACCTATAGAATGGAATACTGTACTTAATTGACAAATTAGGTGTTTGACGAAATGTAAAACCCAACATTCTAATTTTATTTTTTCATTTTTAGCTGATTTTCAAAGGTGGAAACCTACTGTGTCAATTTAATAAGGGAATATAATATTGTATGGCTGAGATTAAAAGTTCCTCCATATCCCTGTCCATAAAATGTTACCGAAATTGTAGGAGACTTTTTGCAGAACTAATAAAGAATATGGATGCTATTACACTCATCTAACTAACTTTATTTGTGTTTTAATTTTTCCCCCATTCTACTTTTACATACTGGATGAGGATGGATGAATGCGGGTTTGGGTGGATGATGATGGATAAATGTGGGTTTGGGGAGGAAGAACAAATTGTTCTCTTTTGTGGATTTTTTTTTGTTTTGATATTTCTTAATCTTTTTCAAACATTTTGTTTTCTTTACTTATTATTGTTATTTTTAAATCATTAATAAATTGATGTTTTGTTTTTGGTTTACATTTATATTGATGTGATGAGAGAGCATTGGGGGTTTTATGCCTTGACTTGGACTTCAAATCAATTTTTTTAGATATATATTTTTTGTAATTATAATATTGCACTCATTTCCTCTTTATTGGCTGATCAAATCGTAGAATTAACAAACATCATATATTTTTGTTTACTGGATGTTTATTGTCTATAAAGTAATCACGCGTTATGTGTATTTTCTATAATTTGATTTTACCATGTAAGGTATTTGGAATATGTAATAGAAATTTGATTATAAAAAAGGTTTCTTGGTTTTTACAGATTACCCATAAAACATTTATCTTCTATCATCTTCATATCCAATACCATATACACAATCAAAAAATTACTTAACTTCTGGGTCTCAATTCATGTATTTTTCACTTAAAAATAAGTCAAAAATGATATAATCCTATTAGATTTTTATGTAGTTTTATAGGATAAAATATACTTAGAATATTATTACAAAATAATATTTAAACAAGTCAATTTATGCCTTTTTGGTTATTTGTGTTTGACACTGCCTTAACTATTTTATTATTCATCTTCAAGTTGTATTATTTTATTTTCATTCTCTTTTTTGAGTTTGTGTGCGATTGAACAATTACTCTAAAGATGTATAAAAACGATATGAAGTTTAAATGATTTATCTTAATTTTATTTTATTTAATTTTCTAGTATACAGAATATATAGGAAAAAATAATGAAATATCGCACAAGTACTATAGCTAGGGCTGTAAATCGGCTGGGTGAGTCGGTGTTGGGGTTGCTCAGGCTCGGCCCGAACTGGCTTACCCAAGCTCAAGCCCGAGCTCGGCCCGAATTAACTATTTCTACCTAAGCCCGAACTCAACTCATAAGTATTACGGGCTTCGGGCCCGATTTCGGGCAGGCCCGATTTCAGTTTTTTTGTTAAAAAAATTGAATTAGTGTTTTTTTTCTTATATTTCCATCATGGAGAAAATGTACACATTAAAATCTAATTGTTATTATATAAAATAGAATATATAATTATGAAATGTATTAAAGGAAATTAGAATGAAAACCAACAAAATTAAAATAGGTATGTTATTTTAAACAATGTTAACATAAATATGTCATATTATATAAAAATATTTATTTATTTATATATTTAAAGTTCAGGCTTCGGACCTAATTCGGGCTTAGTAAGGTTTGGTTCAAGCTCGGCCCAAAATTCATTCGGGTTTGAAATATTGACTCAAGCTCGGCTCGGCTCGGCTCAAACTCAAATAAAGCTCTGCCCGAAAATAGCGGACCGAACGGACTAGCTTTGGCCCTGCTCGGCTCAATTTACAGGTTAACTATAGAACTCGTACGTCGCAAGAATTACATGCTCAATATCTCTCAATAATAGAAAATTTTAAATAAACGTTCCAATTTTCGAATGGTGATAACCACAAAATCGACATTCTTTAAATGGTCTGAAACGATGCAATACACCAACAATCACATACTTGTTACGGTAAATTGTCTGCAAAACTGGCTCCCGATTGGCCAAACCCACGTGAAGGCAACTCGTTAAACCAATGAGATTGGTATAAACAAATAACCCCCAAAATCATGGGCTTTGCAGTAAATGAATGAACTTTTCCTTCATTAAAGTTCGAATTTATACAGGTGTCAATCATCAGCAAATCATGTAGGTGCAAATACCAAGAAGAAAAAGTGTCCTTAGATACAAAACTAACTCTGTTTGGTTATCAACCCAACCCAACATTGAAAATGTAGCACATGAAGAAAAAGTGGCCTCAGATACTGACTAATCTCTCCATGTCGAAATTGTTGATTACAAAGTTTTTATGTGAACAGTGAGGCAAAAGGGACAGCACATGAAGTTATACGGGGAATTGAGAATCTGTCCCATTTTATCATTATGCCCACATGCGCAGTAAGCTAAAGTTTATTACCTTTGATTTTTTTTTGGTTTATACCGAGGGTATCCACTAGTGACTTAGTGACTAATCCCTTCGCTGATTGTAGGCACCTCTATGGGTGGGACAGCTGACCCAGAGATTTAAGGCTGCTCCATACCCAAGGCGGGAATCGAACCCCCGACACTTAGTTAAGAGAGGAAGAGCCCCTACCGCTCTACCACACCCCTGGATTTTTATTACCTTTGGTAACTTCTTGCTGGTTAGGGGTTGCCTTCAAAACATGTTGAGTACAATCATTATAAAGATAGCGTTCTATTATAAATCAAAGGGGTTTGTTAGTATAGTTATCTAGGAACCTTGACTAGCAAATGGTCAAGCGTTTAAGCGCTCGAGTCTCTCCCTCCCTTAGGAGGCTTGAACTTGTTGTACCATTGAAAATATAGAAAATACCAATTAAGAAAAAGAGATGTCATGAAAGATTCTATATTTTAGGTTGAATGTCGGTTATATGAAATACAGGGTCGGTCCTAAGATTGCGAGTGCGCTGTGCAAAAATTAATTTAGAACCCTTTAAAAAAAATATTGTACAAAGATATTAAATACCTAAAATGGGCCCCTAAAAAATTAAACTTATTTTTTAGGAGCCCATTTTAGTTGGGTGAGATTTTTGGATAGTTGAATCATTATTTGTACAGAGTGTTTTTGGGTAGTTAAAAAAATAGGCCCCTAAAAAATTAAACTTATTTTAAAAATTGACATTTTTAATATACATAAAATATTTTTGGACCCCTACAATATACATATATAGGTACATATTCTAAAATGGGCCCCGTGCTATTGCCCATTTGTTACATGGCCAGGGCCCGTTATGATGAAATATTTAAGTTATAAAATAAAGTCACAAAAAACTTTGCTCATAAACCATTAGGCCAACACATTTTCCTCCCATCCCTGATTAGGTATCTTTGTCCCAAAATTTTAAAATTAAATTACTCAAAATATAAAATTGTTTTACACTAATATTATATATATTTGCAAAGGTCTTAAAGAAAGATATTAAATAAGATCTATGGATGATAAGTAATCCTAAATTGTATGGAATTACGCTATAGTGTATGGAGTTTTACAATGAGAAAAAAATTTCATGTTAAATTTCGTAATGACTATATTGTGTCTCTGTGTAAACACACCCAATTTTTCATGAAATTTTCATTCATGAAGAGATTTTTATGATAACTATCAAGTGAGGCCGAGGTACATGTAAATTTTGACCAAAAAATAAATAAATATCATATTGTAAAACATTGAAGAAAATCATTATACAAGTTTTACCATGAAATTTTCACAATTTTTTTGGTAAAGTAAAAAGTGCAGGACACGAATTATTTCACATGAAATTTATGATTTTGGAATTATTTACCTATCAAATGAAACATACGTGGATATAAATTTTGAGATAAGAAGTATTTAATAGCATAATAATGAACAATAGGATTTACTGTGAAGAATAAAAATTGAAGCCTTACCAATCAGTATGTATTGTAATTATAATGGGGGGGGGGGGGGGGGGGGGGGAGGGGGGCAGAGAGAGGAAATTGTAAATGGAGAAATATAATGAACTCGTTTTTTCATAGTCGCTAAGGAAGTGTGTTATGAATGTGAGTAAAAACAACACCAAAACGCACCATTAGTAATGGTATTTGATCGTTATTAAAAATATTAGTAACAGAATTTTTCCGTTAGAAAAAAGGCGTGGGGCACAAAATTAGTAACAGAATTGTACCGTTACTAATAATAACGATAAAATTCTGTTACTAATTCTGAATTTAATAACAATATTTTACAGTTACTAATTCTTTTTTGGGTCAATTATTGTTTAGCCCCTTGTATAAATGAATATTTTTTAAAAAAGACAAGTATTTTCACTTTTATACATATAGTCCCTCCATATATATTATACATTTTGTCTTTCCGATTATGACCTTCTCATTTTTGAAAATTTTATCTGCTCACTTCTATTCCTATATCGTAGGAGTCCAAATAGGAACATTGGTTAGTTTTCCCAAATTACAGAGTCCGTTCTAATTACCTAACTTCTTCTTCTGGAAATTGATGAATTATATACTCAAATGTATTCAATCTCAAATTTAGGTTAACGTTTGGTACATACTTCGGATTCTTCAATGTTCTTCATCTCACTGTGATCGTTGTTGTTCTTCTTCACATTTGAAGGTATATTTTGTTCTTTTCTCAATCTGAATTCATATATCAGATCATGTATGTATACGTTTTTATGTTTCATTCCTCAATTACTTTTTGAAATCGAGCTGGTATTTGATTTGTGTGATTAGGTTTGGGTGTATGTATGTATTTTGATGTTTATACTTCCTTACGTTTTTTTATTCATCACTATATATTTATTGATTTTGATTTCATTATGTAATAGATGATCTGTTTGTATGATTTATATGAAAGTAATCAATTATGGATTGTATTAACATCATAATTGTTGTGTTTTAATTTGATTCATTATGTATTTTCTTTGATTTCATAATGAAGTTGAATTATATATGAGTTTAATTGATGTGTGTTATTCATTTATTGTTTAATATGATAGTTAGGCTTCTTATGTGGTGGTTCTTGTTTTGTAAGAAAATGTGGTTTTGATGCTCTGTTTTGGCCTTTTTTATGTTTTTCTCTGTTTTTGAAAGTATTTCTCTATTTTTTTAACAGTTTGTTAGTGGTGTTAATTTCGTAGTGTAAGATTTCATTTTATGAGTTTTGATGGTAATATGATGTCTATTACTTGTATTTGTTTTTGCAGTTTGTAGAGCTATGGATAATATTCCTATTTGTATGTGCTCTTATGGTTGTATGTTGGCTGCTATAAGCGTTGAAGCTACAACTTCGTATTATTCTTTTGTTGATGAAGTATGTTCAAAATTTAAGATTTTGCAAGGAGAAACTGTGAAGTTCTCATATTCTGTTGGAAATTTTTTGGGAGTTATTTTGGAATCCGATGGGGATTTTAGGCTTATGTTGATTTGTTGGAAGAAGTCAAATTCTGATTTTATTGAAATTAAGGTAGAAGATTGTAATTGTGTTGGTAGTGAAGTTTTTGAGATTGATGACGGTTTAATTGACGTTGAGAATTCATTAAGTCTTAATTCATTTGATGTTATTGACGAATATTTGGTTGAATCAACATCTTCAAAATCAAATTTGATTTTGTCGAATTCTTGGGCAAATGGGATTATTGAAGTTGGACAGAAGTTTGAAGGGGCTGCGAAAGAGTTTCGAATAGTTTTACGCAAGTATGCATTGGAGACTCGATTTAAGTTTAAGTATATAAAGAATGATAATTTTAGGGTGACGGCTCGTTGTATTCAAGATGAAGATATTGTATGTAGCTGGCGTGTGCATGCATCCGTGAATGTTGTTAATGGTTTTTTCTATATTCGAACGTTGAATAATGCGCACACTTGTAGGAGCCGTGTTCGTAAGTCAAAAAGTGAAATGATGTCTTCTGAAATTGTGTCATCTGTGTTTTTAGATGAAGTTCGTGAGAAGCCCTCGATTAAGCCAATTGACATAATGAGTAGCTTCAAGAGAAAATATGGGTTTGATATATCTTACCATTTAGCGTGGAAAGGAAAAGAACTTGCTACTGTTGAGTTACATGGGCACGAGGAGAAATCTTACAGCCAATTAATGTTATATTGCAACAGATTAATTGAAACCAATCCAAGCTCCTTCTGTTTTCTTGAGCGTGATGTTGCTGATTTTCGATTTAAGAGATTGTTCATAAGCTTTGGGGCTTGTGTACTAGGATTTCAGTATTGTAGGCCAATACTATTCTTGGATGGGACCCATTTGTATAGTAAATACAAAGGGGCATTGTTGGCTGCCACGTCAAAAAACGGTGATCAAGGTATATTATTGGTTTCCTATTATTCAATTACTAAGTTTTGTTCAATGTTCTTTGCAAATCAGTAGATTTTAATGTTATTACATTACATTAAAATGTTTTTGAAATTGTCTTAAAATGATTTTGAAAATAATTTTTCTGCTAGTAGTGACTTTATTTATTCTGTACAGTTTTTAGTGACTTTATTTATTCTGTACAGTTTTTAGTGACTTTATCAGTGTGGAAACATATTGGCATATATATATTCTTGATTGTTTAATTTTTCTAATATTATTTTTTGTTTGAAACTTTTTACAGGTTTATTTCCACTTGATTTTGCTATTGTTGATGCTGAAAATGAGAGTAATTGGAATTGGTTTATGAAATGTCTTGGGGAGGTTTTAAATCCTATGGGGAGAGAGGTAACATTTATATCGGATCGCAATCAAGGAATTTTGGATGCTGTTCCAAAACATTTTCCAAACTCTTCACATGCTTTCTGTCTTTATCATCTTCAAAATAACATACGGGATAGGTATCGTGGATTCACTTCAAATTTTAAGGAGAAAATGGTGAAAATGTTTAACATGTGTGCATTTTCTACAACTATCAAGTCTTACCTGAAATATCGAAATGAGTTGATAAATGAGGGAGGTGGTTTGATGAGGGATTTCTGGCAAAATTTCCGGAGAAGCATTGGTGTTGTGCATTTTTCAGTGGACGTAGATATGGGGAGATGTATTCGAATGCGGCTGAGTCATTCAATGCTTGGATTAAAGAAGCTAGATATTTACCAATAGCACAATTGGTTGAAACTATTCAAATTAAAATGATGAACCAAATCTCTAGAAGATGTCAAGAATCAAATAAATGGACAATGATATTGTGTCCTGAGATGAACAAGAGGTTGAATGAGTTACTAGCAATTGGTAGGGGGTGGAATGTTACACGGTCGAGTGAGTTTATTTTTCAAGTTCATAGCGAGAAAGCTAAGACAGTAAATTTGTTGGATCGTGCTTGTTCTTGTTTCAAATGGAAATTAAGTGGATTTCCATGCTCACATGCCTTGGTTGCGATTCAATCAAATCGTTAGGATATATTTCAATATGTTGAGGAGTATTTCACTGTTGACTATTTCAAGAAGAGTTACTCATTTCCTATTGTTCCGGTGACTGGTATACAAAAAGAGGAAGTTGTTAGCAATGATGTGATATTGAAAGCCCCTATAACAAAAGTTCCTCCAGGAAGACCAAGAAAGCGTAGAATACCATCTCGAGGAGAATATCGAAGGCCAATGAAGTGTAGTAGGTGCCAAATGGTTGGGAATCATAATAAGAAAACTTGTAAAGCAACCATAGAAGGTAGTTGACTGCAGTTGATTTTTAATTTTTTTTCTTTACAATTGCTTTGCATTTGTCACTTGGATATAGAATTTGAAATTTTATTTGATATAGCAGCTTGTATTTGAGTTTCAATAAATAAGAAACAAAAGTAATGCATTTTTCTACTTTTGATACTGTTAATATTGTTGTGTTTGTAATCAAAATATATGATTTTAGTTTCTTTGTTAGTCTAACCAAAGAAGTCAGTTCATATAAACATTACTTGTAATAGTCCCTCAAAGAGCCATATAACCAAATTTCTTTTACATTTGAGGGTCCGTGCCAGTGGCACTCCCACCCCACGTCTCCCCTCCCCCACACCACCAGTGCCAAAGCTCTATTGACTGTCACCAATGCCAAAGCTCTTATGTTCAAACACGGTAATTCTGAAGATATTTTAGTGACTTTATTTGTGAAAAAAAAATAAATCAGTTACTTAAAAAATGACAATATTCCCATCAATCTTCATTTCATTTTCTGCCTTTATTTCACATTTTTGAATGTTTAATCAATTTAAAATATTTTTAATTTTGGGTCAGTTACCAAAAGCCCTTCAAATATTTGTTAACACGCACATTTATTGTAAGCGTTTTTATTTTTTTGCAAAAAAGTTGCTCAAAGAGCCATATAACCAAAATTCCCTTATATTTGAGGGTCCGCGCCAGCGGCACTCCCATCCCACGTCTCCCCGCCACCACACCCCCAATGCCAAAGATCCATTGACCCTCATCAGAGGTCCTTATTCAACGGACTAGTGACTTTATTTGTCAAAAGGAATAAGTCAGTTACTTTAAGAATGACTTGATACACAGCATCCTTCGTTTTATTTTCCAACTTCACAGATGATTTTTTTTAAATTATTGAGTTTATGTGTAGTTCAAAGGTTCATATATTGTTTATGTTCAATTTTTACAGTTAATAAGGTAATATATTCAAACACGGTAATTCTGAAGATATTTTAGTGACTTTATTTGAGAAAAAGAATAAATCAGTTACTTAAAAAATGACAATATTCCCATCAATCTTCATTTCATTTTCTGCCTTTATTTCACATTTTTGAATGTTTAATCAATTTAAAATATTTTTAATTTTGGGTCAGTTACCAAAAATCCCTTCAAATATTTGTTAACACGCACATTTATTCTAAGCGTTTTTATTTTTTTGCAAAAAAGTTGCTCAAAGAGCCATATAACCAAAATTCCCTTATATTTGAGGGTCCGCGCCAGCGGCACTCCCACCCCACGTCTCCCTGCCACCACACCCCCAATGCCAAAGCTCCATTGATCCTCATCAGAGGTCCTTATTGAACGGACTAGTGACTTTATTTGTCAAATGGAATAAGTCAGTTACTTTAAGAATGACTTGATACACAACATCCTTCGTTTTATTTTCTAACTTCACAGATGAAAAAAAATAGTGACTTTGTTTCTGTAAAGGAATAAATTAGTTACTTACAAAATGACATCATACACATCAATCTTCATTTCAGTTTCCAGCTTTATTCATTTTGACAATTAATAGTCACATGGCAGTGTGTTTGTAATTGAAAAAAATAGTCACTTTAACTATGTAACAAGACATCAACTGTTGGAAACCACTTTTTTTATCATCCAACAATATTTGATTCATATAAAATGATACAAACATTCCTTCATTAGAATGCCAATATTATGTAAATGTATAACAAACATTAGCTCAACTATTAAGTCAAATACTTGTAAAAAATTGGAAACAGAGTATTTGACTAACAAAACTTCAACAACTGAATATATTGTTCCAAACATTGTCTTTTATAGGTATCTAATTCCCTAAATAAAGTCACTTTTTTGCTTTTTTGTGCTCAGCAGAATTTAGTAACTTGATAAGCATTTTTTCCCGCATTTTGTCCATTGCATTTTCTGCAAATGTTTCTTCAAGTGCCTTTCCATATGCAATTTTCTCCATGTAGTACGACACTGCTATTCCACAATCATTCCTATTAATTAAAATAAACCAAGATTAGTAAAAGAATTTTGATATAAAATAAGTAACTAATTGAAAGTAATATAACTTACGAATCTTCTTTTTGTTGAGGGCAGACGACAGCAAATTGGAGTTGGCTATGTGTATACGATTCTATCCAGATTTTAGCCGCATCTAAATCTATTGGCATTTCATTTGCAAAGGTTGCAGAAGACGCTATTTTTTTGGGTGGCTGTACTAAAGTAATGCTTGGATTGTTGCTTAGTTCATTCCTCTTCTCCCCAACACATTTCTCAATATGTTTGATCTGATAAAAATCATTTGACATAAATTAGCATTATATAATAATGAATTTCAGAAAGTATTTATATATGGTTTTTTACCATTAGCAAAGCCTCCCTGAAGTATTTTCATTTGTCTCTTTGGCCTCCATAACTTGTCGAGTCATAGTGCAACCATTTGCTTGCAAGCTTGTCGAATACTAGTAGAGTGAAATGACCGGGCTTTTCATGGAATAGTGGGAAGAATATAAAACGTACACTTCCAATGTACATTAATATTTTCTCAAATATTTGTTTGGTTGCAGCTACGGTCTTTCCTTTCTGGACATAGTTCTATTAGAAAAAACATAACATAAGTGAATTTCATCGTTTGTAGGTGAATTTCAACATATATGATTAGTGACCATAACAGTAACATTATAAAAAATAAGTTGCTTTAGTTATCAAATTTTAAACTTAAGAATAATGCTTACCAAAGAGTAAGTTGTTATAAACAAGGATTTGTGGTCAACGTTATTGTCTCTAAGCAATTCAACACAGAGCAATTCCGCATAAGCATCAATAGCCTGCACAAAATAATGATTTCAGTATCTGTTAAGTATACTTTTTAGCATGATAAAGTACTTATTGTAGAGAGAATTCGTATAACTAATTTTCACATTAACAATCATATGGAAAATTTAGAATAATAAATATAGGATTACATGGCTTGTAATTGCTTTTTTTTGTAGTATCAATGTTGCTTCTCTCCTACTGAGATAATCTCCTAGTCCAGTCCAAAAGTAGGTGCTGAAAATTAGAATAAATATTGTAAGATTGCAATGATATGTAATTATAATGAAGTTAATAATAAAACAAAGTTTATAAGTAAACTTACTGGACATTTGACTTATCAAAAAAAATTTGAAGTTTTTTCTTCTCTGGATTTGTAATGTAAACTTCAATTTCACAATCTTGGACGATTATTCTCTGTGTCATTTCCATCAATGGATCAATTTTCATCTCACTCTTTTCTACTTCTTCTTGATTTGAACTTTCATCCAAACCAGCTGCATTGTCATCCTCTCTCTTTCTCTTATTTTTCCCAAATGTGTAATCTTCATGTACTTTCGGAACTCTATTTGCTCTCATCTTTACACGTTTAGCCATTGAACTTGGTTCGACTTTGTTGATTTTAGATATCGGGTCCGGGCTAATTGGAACTTCAATTATTTCTCTACATTTGTTAGCAGATTTAAAAGCATTTAACTCTGCTTCCAACTTCCCGATTTCATTATTTTTTTCATTAATTTCGCACGTCAAAACAGTGACCTCATCACTGTGTGCGCTATTCCTCCTTTCTTCTTCATCTCGCATCCTTTCTATTTCAAGAGATTGAGACCTTATTTGATCTAAGAATCGAAGTTCTTTTTCTTTACTCTCTCTTTCCATAGCCTCTATTATCATTTGTATTTCCTCTCGAATCTTCTGAATTTCAGTGGCATTATCTTGCTTTAGCTTTGCTTCAACTTCTCTAAGCTTCAGAATTCTTTCTTTTAAGCTCCCCATCTCTTCATTCATCTCATCTATCTTCAAGTTTAACTGTTTAAAGCACTCATTCTCACCTTCATACCCACCAAACATATCATTCATATCAAAAATATCTTCTCTTTTTTCATCTTGACATTCACCTTCATCTTGAACCAAATTATCTTTCAAGTTACTGTCATCATCCTTCTCTTTGACATTTTCACTTGAATTATTCAGGCCAGTTTGCGGTTGTTCATCCTATGAAATAAATAATTAAAAAAGTTATATTAGTTACATTTCAATATGTATATTTGTTTTTGATGTATAGAGTTGCAGCTAAGTAATTAGACCCACAACAAATTGTATTAGTTAATCCTAATGTCGACAGAAACAAAAATATTCATTCATAATATTGAAATTTCTGCGGAATAGTTACTTAGATTGTATAGATTTAAAATATTAGTTACTTTGATTGGATAAAACTATCATATCAGTTACATGTTGGAATTGTAATTCAGAAATTGGCACTTCTTCGACCTTTTGAGCTACATCGTGAAGATTCCATCTTGTAAATGACGGATATTCTTCACTTATAATCGTCGATTGCTCAATGAGGTGAGTGCTCTCACAAAGCCAAAACTGAAATAACATTTCATTATATTAATTTGATAAGTGTGAATGAAAAGAAAAATAACAATTTACACTTTTATAACGTACCGGTAATAGCATTACACATCCAATGACTTTCATTGGTGATGCATAATACTTCTGTATTGACTTCAATAAGAATGCTTTAACTGTCTGTGCCCAATTGAATGTGCTGATTTTCTCCAACTTCTCTACGTAGTTAACAAAGAACCAAGCTAGTTTTGATCCCTTGTTTGGAAATAATAGTGTGCAGCAAATATGTAGGCATAGCAGTTTCACAAAATCTTTCTGATCTCTAGTTTGTTTCCCGTTGATGGCTTTCTTAATTGCTTTTTCAATTAAGACCTTTGTTAATTTTTTTCCTTTCCCAAAATATCGCTTCACAAAAGGTGTTTCTTGTCTATTCTTTTGCGAAATACTAAACACTTCTTCACCACACTCTAATCCAAAAATAGTTTCAATCTGTTCTTCCTTCTTCAATATCAAGCAAGCGTCCACCAATCCTAAACTTATTCGTTTCTATGTCGAATGATGAAATTATTGTGCATATTGTGGCATTTGATTTTCGAAAGCTTTCAGTTGCAATTTTTTCATCAAAAATTGTCTTGAAAATTTTCCAAAATGGAGTTTTTTTCAATAACACCACATGTTGCAACTGTATATGTGATTTGATAGATTTAACGAGCTTGTTAAAAGGTAAAAAATTTGACCTTATTTGATTGAAATTAACCAATTCTTCGACATTCTCTTCTTCTTGGCTACTGGAGCTTGTACATGGAGGTGTATCTGATTTTGAACTTTTCATGCTTCCTACAATTTAAATAATCAAATACTATAAATAATTCAATTTATATATGCAAGCAGAGACTTTAAAAGTTACTAATATAGTAACTAGTTACTTTAATTTGTATCCCTTTGATAAATATTTCATAAAAATTTACATATTTCACTCTGATTTTCTAGTTACCTTATGAATGAATATGCAATTAAAGTGCTTAATAAACAAAATAAACCTAATTTATATGTTACTATTACTCAAAATTTCTGAAATATAAGTAAACCTAATGAAGTATTTCATAAATACACAAATTTTGTTATTATTTTCAAATTATTAAAATGTATATGAAAGTAACGACATGCAAGTCATAAATTAGGTTTTCATAACTCTAGTTTTTAACATTATTGTAGTAATTTCCTTCTAGATGAGATATATAACAATATATTTGAATAAATAGGAACAGAAAATCATCGTAAATGTAAAATTTGTGTACGTTTCAAGGTTAGGGTTTCGAAATACAAATTAATCATGCATCTGATTTTGTTCAATAGAAATGAAACGGTTAATAATCAAAGCATACCTGATCGGTTTCTTCTAAGTAGTTCTGATTCGCAGTAGATTTCGATCGCAGAAAGAGAAATTTTAGGGTTTTAGAGCTGATGGTTTGTTCGAAGTGACTGAAGTGTTTGGATTGGAATTTGTTGTTTGCAAAATGGAAGGAAAAGGAAGCGTCAGTTTAAAATGGTGAGAAGTTTATGTTTAAACACGTGTGACATCATCTAGGGGCACCATTGTCTTTTGACAAAATAAAAAATCAAGCGGAGGTTTAATCGTGCATTGTGGAAAATGACTGGACTATTCAAGTATTAAATTTTGTTTAAGGGACTAAATGGGTTAAACCCCTTCTTTTTTAGTAATGGGCTTTGTGTTACTATCTCAACCTTATTACACCCTTTTTATAACACTTTTGTCTGATTTTATAACGGTAAAGGTCTGTTAGTAATATTAATACATATTTAAAAATATATATATTTTTTCAAGATATCCTCAATTTAAAAAAATTCAATTATTCTTACAACACTATTCAAATCCTAACAACATATACAAAAATAGTCCACATAAAGAAAGACATTATATTCAAAATTTACATTTTATAAATGGAGGTAGGAATCCTCGACTTGTATCATGGAAAAGATAAAGCAAGTCATTCGTAGGAAGATATAAGAATAATATTAGAAAATAAGATTTACGCGATTACCCCTACGTTGATCGTTATAATGGAACGATAATGCATATGGAGTAATACGTTACTAAGAATAAATATATAGAATATAAGGAAAATGGATTTAGAAAAGCTAGAAGATAAGATAAAATGTGAGAAAAAGGACTCGAGTATCAGGTTTTACCCCAAGACGCCTACGTAGCCTATAAAGGCATCAAAGTCCACGTAGCTCACATACAAAATGAGGGTTGGGGTTTATCCCATAAATCCAAATGGGGATCTCTTATTTGTGAATGTGTGTGTGTGTGTGTAGAAAAAGTGTTTTAGTTGTGAGAAAAGTGTGGAAAAAGTGTGAGAATCCCTACTTGGAATTTATGAGCAAACCCTCTTTTTCTTATTTTTTTGGGTTTTTATTTATATGAAAATATGAGATGTGCAATAATACTAAATAAAAAGTATATTTAGGATGTGTGAGATGAGATAATAAAAGTGCTAAGTAAGAAAAAAAGTTATTGGGAATTTAAGAGAATTTAAGAGAGAGTTTAAGAAAGTTGGACCTTCTTGAAGATATTGAATGTTGGAGAGTAGACCTTGCACTTGGATGATGATGAAGAGTGGTTAATTCACCATGTTTTATTGAAAGGATGATGAAAAGTGGAATTAAAAAAGGGATTTGGAAGTTGAAACCACGCTGCCTTCGAGAGAGGTTTTTGGGATTCGCTGAGAGAGATTTCTATCAGATCTGGGATCCCTTGCAAATGAGGTAAAGACCTCCTTTTATAGCCCCAGGTGACTACCGATCGGAATTGTCATGCCACTACCTATCGACAGGTGTCGATAGGCAGGGTCTGGAACCTGCCAATTGGCAGTGCGCTTCAGGCTTTTTCAGAAAATTGATCGTCGAGGGAAAATCGTTGGTCAGAATCACGCACGGGGCATACCGTTGGAAAGTTAATTCAAATACCTTCGAAAGTCCTTTGGATTGCTCCAAGTTGACTTTGGGTCAAATATGGCTCGGAAGCGTTTGTCAGTCCATTGGACGGGGGATCGTTCGGACGTAAATGGATCGTTCGTTCACAAGGTAAGTTTGAATTGTGCACGGGGTGGATTATTGGAAAGGTTAGAAGATGTAATTCGACATTCCAAAGAGTTTGACCCGGTTTGGAGTGTTGCCTTTGGTCAACCAGGACCGAGAAGCGTTCGGTGACCTCTTAGAGTCAAACGGACTGTTCGTCCGCATGGAAAGTCAAAATTGTGCACGGGATGGACCGTTGGAAAGGGTATTCAGTGAACTTTGAAGATTCATTCAGCCTCGGTCATGCTGAAGAGTTGACATAGGTCAAACAAAGCCCAAAAGTGCCCGATGGCCTCTAGGTCAGATTTCGGACGCAAACGGATCGTTCATCCGCATGGTAAGTCGGAATCAAATACGGGGCAGATCGTTGGAAAGGGTATTCAGTTCCCTTAGAAGATTCATTGAGTCTCGGACAAGACGAAGAGTTTGACTTTTGGGTCAAACTGAGCTGGGGAATGCCCGATGGCCTCCAGGCCAGTACTCAGGACATGACCTGGGTTTACGGTGATGAAGGGAGGTACTAGGGACCTAAGGAGAGTTACGGGGTAACAAAATGGGGTGTCTACAGAGCCCCTCGATGGGTGAGTTTGGAACAAATGATAACCGTTGAATAGACACCACATGATTCTCTTGAGGGAGTATGACCGATTCAGAGGGTTGAGGCCGATTCTGAAGACCTAAGGAGTGTGCTGGGGATGATCAATTCTGTGGGTTAAAGATGAATCTATAGACTTAGGGTGATGAGGGTGATTGATTATGCGGGTCAAAGCCAATTCTACGGGCTTAGGGTGAAGATTTAATACCCGAGGTCAATTCTAACCTAAGAGTGGTGACGACTGAGGGTCGAGGTCAATTCTGACCTAACTCAGGTGATGATCCAAGATCGAGGCCAATTCTGACCCAAAAGTGGTGACAACCGAGGATCGAGGTCAATTCTGACCTAACTCAGGTGATGATATAAGATCGGGGCCAATTCTTAGCCAAGAGTAGTGACGACCGAGGATCGAGGTCAATTCTGACCTAACTCAGGTGACGATCCAAGATCGGAGTCAATTCTGACCCCAAAATGGTGACGACCGAGGACCAAGGTCAATTCTGACCTAACTCAAGTGATGATACAAGATCGGGGCTAATTCTGACCTAAGAGTGGTGACGACCGAGGACCGAGGTCAATTCTGACCTAACTTAGGTGACGATCCAAGACCGGGGCCAATTATGACCCAAGAGTGATGACGACCGAGGACTGAGGCCAATTCTGATCTAACTCAGGTGACGATCTAAGACCGGGGCCAATTCTGACCCAAAAGTGGAGAGGACCGAGGGCCGATGTCAATTCTGGCCTAACTCAGGTGACGATCCAAGACCAAGGACAATTCTGACCCAAGAGTGGTGACGACCGAGGACCGAGGTCAATTCTGACCTAACTTAAGTGATGATCTAAGACCGGGGCTAATTCTGACCCAAGAGTGGTGACGACCGAGGACCGAGATCAATTCTGACCTAACTCAGGTGATGATCCGAGACCGGGGCCAATTCTGATCCAAGAGTGGTGACGATAGAGGACTGAGGTCAATTCTGACCTTACTCAGGTGAAGATCCAAGATCAGGGCTAATTCTGACCCAAGAGTGGTGGCGACCGAGGACCGAGGTCAATTCTGACCTAATTCAGGTGACGTCCAAGACCGAGGCCAATTCTGACCCAAGAGTGGTGACGACCGAGAACCGAGGTCAATTCTGACCTAACTCATGTGATGATCCAAGATCGGGGCCAATTTTAACCCAAGAGTGGTGACGACCAAGGACCGAGGTCAATTTTGACCTAACTCAAGTTACGATCCAAGACCGGGGCCAATTCTGACCCAAAAGTAGATAAAGATTGGAATTCGATTCTGCTAGATAAAGAGCTTTGTGATTTTGATTAGAGCTGGGGAACCGATAGCTGGGGAAGCTTTTAGGAGGCCTCGCAAGCGGGGGAACAACCTATTTTGGTGCTGTAAAAGAATTTCGCTGCAGAAGTGATCAGGTGATCCGAAGTTTTGTCGGGAGAAGTTTCACTTGGTTTTTGAGGATTCCATTGGGGAAGAGGGGTTTCGCTCAAGGGAAAGCGAATTTTTCTTGGTGAAAATGTTCAAAATCTATCCTGGGTTTTTTAGGAATTTTTCGAGGATTTTTTGGGGGTTTCTGGTAATTTTTGGGAATTTCTATACGAAATTTAAGGGGGGTGCCAGTCGGCATGGTATGAGGGGTGCCATTCGGCAGTGGCACATACTTTTGGGCTGCCTCGAGAAGGTAAGGAGTCAGTGCCGATCGGTATGTTAGGGGGAGGTGCCGATCGTCATGGCGCTTGGCTTCCTATAAAAAGGGGGAGAATCCCCTCATTTTTTCACAGCTTCTTTTGCTTTCTCTCTCTCTGCGATTCTTCTGCAAATCGTTCTAACGTTCTAATCTTTAAGAAATGGATGCCTTTGTGAGCACTGCAGTCCACCGGGAGTGCTTGATCGTTGATGACTGAGCAAATGTGGATTGGAGGGACAGGGTGCCCTTTGCTTTGGGGAGTGAGAACTCCTTTGATGAGTTTAAGCCTGTTGCGGATGAGTGGACCTTGCTGCGGGAGCCATCGCGTCATCGCTCTTCGAGAGTGATTCCCGGCGGTTATGTAAGTAACCAGACCTTTGGCATTTTTCTCTTTTGGTGATTTTTCTTTCTTGACTTTTGATGAGACTTTTCTTTTTGCCAGTCTGATATTTCTTTAAAGAACATACGTGCCCGTGGGACAACGGGGCTCAAGGATGTCTGAGATCATCTCCCACCTGTGGGGTGCTGGGTGGTCTCATCGGCGGGTTTTGGGCGGTTGGAATCGGCACTGGATGAGATGCCTCATTCGACAGCGGTCTTGTGTGCTCTGGGAAAGAGGTGGTGGGACACTACCCGCACCTTTCATTTCGGCTTCGGGGAGATGACTGTGACTCCCATAGACGTGCAGTAGCTGCTGGGGCTGGATTATGATGGAGATCAGATAGAGGTGGATCGCTCTTTACGGGTGAAACCGAAGGCAGTGCATGCGGCACTTGGTGATGTGAGGAGGATTGTTTCTAGAGATTCTATTCGGATGTCCCTGCTGAAGGGTGTTTTGCTGAGCAGGGTGATTGATGTGGAGGAGGGGCTGCAAGTGAGGCAGATGGCCCGGTTATTTATTTTGCTGGTGTTGGGAGGTTTCAGGGTGGCGTCGAGCGACGACGTCGTCCATTTATGGTTTCTGCCGTACTTGAGGATGTTTTCGAACATCCCTTTCTATGATTGGGGGAGTCTAAACTTGGTGAACCTTTACTCTTCTTTGGATGCATTCAGCCGGTACTATCGACAGACCTTTACTGGGGCCACATACCTTCTTGAGGTATTCTTTAATTTGTGCATTTTCTTTTCATGCATTCACATTTTCCTTTCACGCATTCTCATTTTCCTTTCATGCATTCGCATTTTCGTTATGCATCTCTTTTTGTTTGCAAATTTAGACGTGGTTCTATGAGGTGATTGGGTGCAACACCCCGCTGATCTCTCTGAAGGATAACACCATTGGGGACTTCTGCCGATTGTATCGATGGGGTAAGGCCAACCGACAGTCGAAGGGATTTCTCTCCCTCGAGGCGGTGCGTCAGGTCTTGAATGACCTGACCAGTGGTAGGGTAAGACTCTTTCCATTTCAGTCTTGATTTTTTCATCTTCTGATCTTGTATTGTTTTATGCTTTCTTGGATATTTTCAGGTGACCTTTTATCCATGGGGGACAGCTATTCAGGATGCGGGGGAGACCGGGGTGAATTTGCGGATGAGGCGCTTGCTGGCGCATGAGTTCAGCCATTCCTCGTACCTTGAGGAGAGGGTGATTCGTTAGATAGATGAGGAGGAGGTGGTGATGCCACCCGCGCAGCCTCCTACGTCTATGAGGAGGGAGCGACAACTTGAAGCCCTTATACTCTTGACTCACTTGAGTCTATATTGTATAAGTCCTCATCTAGTTTGGAAATTGTGACAAAATTATGTCCATCCTAGAAACCAAAGAACCTCAGAGATTGGTTTGCTATTTCATTCATATATCTTGTTATGATCTAGATCTAATTACCAACACTCATACACAGTAGAATGCATCATGTACATGTCATATTGCATATTTATGTGTGTATATATGTTGAGTATGTTTAAATCCCTAAATTTGATTTTTAAATATTTTTTTGAGATTTTATAAACATTTTTTAATAAAGGTTTTATTAATTAAAACTTGATTTTAGAAGTTTGTGGGTTAAATCTCTAATTATTGATTAATGGGTTTATTGGCTCAAAGTCTGTTTGGGTAGAAAGAAAAAGCGGCAGAGACTTCAGGGTTTGGTTGTAATTATTTTATGACACGCGTTTTATATCGATTTATTGGTTAACACCTGTTGCTTGCTGATTAGTGGGATTTGTGTTTCTTCACTGAGTATACAATCACGTATCTTTACAACTGTTGGATAAAACCTTATCAACGTCCTGCATGCTCTCTTTGGTAATCCCAGTGTATCCCTCCCGAACCAATCAGGTGACTTTTAAACACCGCTTTCATTGAGCCCTTGGATTTAAGTCAATCCATCTTGACTCAATCCTGACCCTTGGTTTTGAACCTGCTTCTCGATCCTTCTCTTCATCCTATAAAAAGGATCCTCCTCTCAGTCCTCCAATACTTTTGGCCAATTCATTCCTGAGAATAAAAGAGAGAGAGTAGGGAGAGGAGAGAGAGAAGAGAGAAACCAGAAAGAAAGAGAGAGAGTTAGAAACCCTAACCCTAACCCCTGTTCATCAATCCTCTTTCAAACCAAACACTCCACAAAAAATCCTACATATCCAAAACACTACCCTGAGTGTTCTTGAGTTTTTGAGAGATATTTATGTTGCTGTAACCTCTTGTTCGTTAGATCTTGTTTCCAACTTAAACTGTTTACTTAGATCTATTTTCTTCTTCATAGAAATTTCAGATCTATGTTCTCCATGTTACATCACACTTAGATTTACATAGTTTATTTCATATCTTGAGAAATATATTGTTGATTCTTTTCTGAAAATTATTTTTATCTCTAAATCAACAATAAATTTTTTCTGTTTCTAGTTCTCATAAAACTAAACCTTTGACCTAGTTTGAAATCACACTTGGAGGTTTTCAATCTCGAAAATATTTTCAAAACTCTGAGATTGATTAAGATCTTGACTGTCTTCTAAGAAAGATATCCGTGGATTCTGGGATTGATTTAAAGGTCAAACATGTTCAAAATTTTGTGAGAAGAGAGAAAAAGAAAAATCACTGCATATAGCCTTATATGTAATTTGCTAGGACTGTTTGTACTTGATAAGTGTGAGTGTGTGCATGCATGTGTTAGAGAGCACCTCCACAAACACTTTTACACTACAACACGAAAAGTGTTGGTAATAAGATCTTATGAACAAGAGTCGACGTAAAGTACTGGAACAAATCAGAAGTTAACAAACTCGGAGAACAACATCTACAATCAGAACTGCAGAGAAGTTATAAGGACACCATAGGGTACATTCCTAAACTTATATAGGTCTGAGTTGTATGCATGTTAGTTATATAGTTTGTAACTCATAAATTTGTTTTAGTGGATTTTTTTTCATTTTACTCCGTAGAGGGAGCCGTGGATGTTTCCTCAATTGGTGAGATTTTACCACGTAAAAAATCGTGAACTTAATCTTTCTACATCTCCTCATCTCATTCTTGGTTGTGCTGAGTTTAAAGATTGTTTAAACTGTTTTATAAACCTATTAGTCAAATCTTGAATAGATCTCGTACATACTATTTTGTTAAACACATCTTGTGTTCAAATAATTTTGATTTTTAAGAAAAGAGTTTCTTCAAAAAACAGCTCGGAGTGACTTAAATAGTTTATTTTTAATAAACGTATTTAGTTACATATTTTCAATTGGTATCAGAGCTTGGTAAACTTCTTTTAAAGAGATCTTGTGTTTCTGATTTTTTTTTTTTCTGAAAATCAAATATGGACGAGAAAAATGAAAGATTTGGTAACTTGACTACACCTCCTATCTTTGATGGAACCAATTTTGCTTACTGGAAGGTAAGAATGATTGCTTTCATTCAAGAAACTCTGGGAGATGATGTCTGGGACATTGTTGAAAATGGTTACACTTTTTCTACAAAACCAGCCACTGAAGGAAGTAATGAGAGGGTTAAGAAAGTATTAAGCGAGTTCACTCAAGAAGAGAAACAAGTTTCTCGAAATAATAACAAAGGAAAAAATGCCATATTTATGTCTATAAATGAACATGAGTTCAAAAGAATCTCATCATGTACCACTTCTAAGGAAGCTTTAAACACTTTAGTTCCTGCTCATGAAGGTGACACTAGAGTTAAGGCTGCTAAAACTCAAATGCTCATTCAACAGTATAATTCCCTAATTATGTCTGAGACTGAGTAATTTGATGACTTCTATATAAACCTAACTCATATTGTTACCAAACTGCATGCTAATGGGATAACTTATGATAGACAAGAAATTGTATCTAAAATTCCGAGATCATTACCACAGAAATTTGATAACAAAAGATATTCTATTGAGGAAATGTGTGATATTAATCTCAAACCTGAACTACTCAGTAGTAAATTAAGAATTGTGGAAATGAAACTGGAATTTAAGAAACAACTGACCCAATCCCATAGAAAATAGACTAGTTCCAATCTAAGCTTCTCTTCTAAATTGATTAAGCCTGAGTTTAATACTTCCAATGATGATTCTGATGAGGAATGCGATATAGAGAGTTTGGACAATCAGATTGCCTTAATGTCAAAACAGTTTAAGAAAATTATTAAGTTTAAAAACAAAATGGCAAATAAACAAGGCAAGTCAAATTATCCAACTCCCTCTAATCACAGACCTCATGAGAAAAGCAATGACAAAAATCACAAGGACTCTCACATTAGACCTAATAGAGACCTTAAGAAGAATTAATGCTATAGATGTGGTAAACTACACACATTGCACAAGACTGTAGAGTTAACTTAAATACTCAAAACAAACACACTAGAGCCAACATTTGTAAAACATGGGATGATTCAAGTGACTCTGAAAATGAGGAACCTGAGTCAACTGATGTTTTTTACCCTTGCATGTCTTTCTTTGCCAAGATTATCTATAATGATGATATGTCTGTGCTTTTTAGTGAGGAAGAATCTAGTAACTCTATGTTTGATGTTCCTAATATTGCTGTTACTGGTTTAGATTCTTTGATTACTGAGAATGTTACTATCTCTTCTTCGGGGTGTGTGAGTCAAAGGGAAAGCGATAATGACGATGTCAATGGGTGTGTGAGTTCAAAGAATGAATCCTTAGGGGTCACTTCACACACTACACTTAGTGACTCGGACAATGAAGACCTCCCAGACATTCACAAACTTTATTCTAAAACTCTCAAGAAAAGCACTTGACTAGAAAAAATTGTGAAAGATCTCACCAAAAAACTGGAAGATCTAAGCGTGGTGGTCAAATTGAATGCTGAAGAGTATACTACCTAATGTTTAACTCATGAAAGTGAAATTAAAATGTTTGATGAAAAACTCAGAAATTTGACTGAAACAAATGAAATTCTGGAGAAAAAGTACAAAGGGACATTGTTAGAATTGGAACAAACTAAAGAAAAGACAACAACTGTTTTAAAAAAAATTACAAAATTTAAAAATAATTCAAACTGTTTTGATGGATTTGTTGCTGAATCAAAAACCAATTATGATGATCGAACTGGAATAGGGTTTTGCCCAAATTTGAAGACACAAACAAAATCTTTTGAACCTATCAAGTTTGTGTCAGGAGGCAAAAGGCCTATTGAAACATGCACACACTTTCATTCTCTACAAACTTAGTTTGATTCAAAACATCAAAATTTTAACATTGGGGAATCAAGTTGCTCTAAACATGAAAGTTCACCTAAGGCTAAATACGTCTGCCCCTTTATTAGAAAGAGTAATTCTACATTCAAACCTGTACTACTTAGGAATAGAGTTCAACCTCAAAATTCCTCAAAACCTTTGTATAGAGACTTTTCTAAGGAGACCCCAATTTTGAGCAATCTTTACTGCTCCTACTGGGACATATACGATCACTCTTTTGATGGTTGCTATGCTAGGAGACTAGTTAAACCTGTCTATAATCCTCATATCTATCAGAACTGTAACTATTCTAGAAGGAGCCGCAACAATTATATACTTCCTAGACAACCAGATAAAAACTCTAATTATAGAAAGAGAAAGACCAAACCTAAAAGAACATTTCCTAGAAGGAATCCTAAGCACTTTCCTAAACCAAATGCTCAAGTCTTTCATAAAATTCAAAATCATGCATGTTGATACCAAAATTAATATGCCGATGTGGACGAATCATACGAAGACATTTGTCAATCTACGTGGTGCAATAACGACGAGGAAGTTTATTTCCTGACCAACCATGATTCTCTCCGAGCAACGAGGATACACCGAAGAACTCTAGCGCTCCGAGGTACTCTAGCGCTCCGAGGAACTCTTGAGCAACGAGCAACTGTGGCGGTCCGAGATGCACCTCGATCGTATCATTAATTGCCAGATAATCAACAGTTCAAATATTCATTGAATGTTTATATTCTTGACGCGCACGCTGCATTAAATGTATTACCCTTTCACATGTATATCATTTAATGTATCGAACCTTTCATGTACAGCCTATGGGCTATAAATACCTTGTATCATCCTCATTCAAAGGGGACCGGAATTTCTTGAGAGAACTTGTAATCAAGAATTCTGCAAACAATCAGCAATAACATAACAGTGGACGTAGGCTTTATTCCTAGCCGAACCACTTTAAAAATCTTTGTCTTATTTATTTATCTGTGATTGAAAAAGATATTAAGTGAAGCTAAAGAAAATTGGATTAATGAGCTTCAATCAGTACTATGGGCTTACCGAACAACTCCCCGAGCAGCAACTGGAGAGTCACCATACATGTTAGCATTTGGAAGTGAGGCTGTAATACCTGCCGAGTTGGGTCTCCCAACACATAGAGTGCTGAATTTTAATTCCCCAATTAGCGATTTAATGAGAAGACTGGATTTGGATATGCTCGAGGAGGTTAGAGAAGAGGCATCCATCAGAAATGCTGCTTATCAACAACGAACAGCTCTGTTCTACAACAAAAGGGTGAAGAAATGCGATTTAAAAGAGGGGGATTATGTGCTAAAGAAGGTCATTCAGAAGCATAATAAACTGGAAGCAAACTGGCATGGACCTTATCGAATTGTGGAAGTTGTTCGACCAGGAACTTACAGAATAGCAACTCTAGAGGGAGAGGAATTTAAGAATGCATGGAATGCTGAACACCCGCGCAAGTATTATCAGTAATGTAAAATGTAAAGCATTTCCTTCAGTATGAATAAAATGAGGATGTTTCACCATTTTCTTTCTGTTGAAAGTTTTCCGGGGAATACTAGTGTAATACACTACGCTTATAGTTCGAAAGAAAAAATATACTCCTTTGGTTAGGAGGTGACACTAGTGTGACCAACCACGGTTGGTAAGATATCAAGTGGACAGTTCGAAAGAACCAAAAAATATACTCCTTTGGTTAGGAGGTGACACTAGTGTGACCAACCACGGTTGGTAAGATATCTAGTGGACAGTTCGAAAGAACCAAAAAATATACTCCTTTGGTTAGGAGGTGACACTAGTGTGACCAACCACGGTTGGTAAGATATCTAGTGGACAGTTCAAAAGAACCAAAAAATATACTCCTTTGGTTAGGAGGTGACACTAGTGTGACCAACCACGGTTGGTAAGATATCTAGTGGACAGTTCGAAAGAACCAAAAAATATACTCCTTTGGTTAGGAGGTGACACTAGTGTGACCAACCACGGTTGGTAAGATATCTAGTGGACAGTTCGAAAGAACCAAAATATACTCCTTTGGTTAGGAGACGTACACTAGTGTGACCAACTACGGTTGGTAAGATATCTAGTGGACATATAGTTCGAAAGAACCATTACTACTCCTTTGGTTAAGGGGTGTACACCAGCATGATCAATCACGGTTGGTAAGATAAAAATATACTCTCACATTACAACTTATGTTGGTCGGGAGGTAAGATTAATACAAAAAGTTCCTCAGAGAACAAAATATTCCAAACTGAACCAAGTATAGTTGGTCGGGGATAAAAACCCACTAACTGTAGGTGGTCGACGAGGATAAATTATTAACCTTGGTTGGTCGGACACATTTTATAAAAATATTTGAAATTGAACCAAGTATGGCTGGTCGGGGATAAAATCCCATCAACTGTAGTTGGTCGACAAACATTATTTAACCACTTTGGTTGGTTGGAAACATTTTGAACATTTTATACTCAAGTGATTGAACAACCTTGATACTTGTAACTTTTTATTAAGTTGCTTGATGAACAATATTATTGTTATCTTTTTAACAGATACATATGCACAAATGTAAAGGTGTTTGATAAACACAAGACAATAGCAAAATTTGCAAACAGAAAATGAAAGTCTTTTCATTAAAATTCAAAATAAATTACAGGTTACATGAATGTACTAACTATTACATTGATATTCCTATTCTATTGGTTTCTTGCCCTTTGCTTTAGAAATAGGCTCTTCGCCAGCAGGAGGATCTTCCAGGCAAAGGGGAGAATTAATAAAGTTCAAGTCCTTCAACATTCTGACATTCATTATTGAAGGTGTCTCCATTAGATGCTCTGGACGAGATACTTCGATTTGGGAATGAAGGCTATAATCACCGAGGTATTTTGAAATTAAGCTACGAGGAATGGAACGAGCTGGGATCCAGGCCATGTCCAATTTGAAAGGTGGCACAGGCAAGTCTAGTAACCTTGGAGCATGATAATCCCATAAAAAATGCCCTTGCTCCAATTTTAACACACCCAGCGCGTTCAACCACCCCTGCTTATAACCTTCATTGTTGGCATGTTCAATACGAGCATCCAAATGAACAAGAGCTTCATTATATCCTGCCATCCAGAATTCCCTGGGTTGCTTATGAAATTGAAAGGTTAATCTATCCAATTGTTCATGAAGATTTTTGGCAAAAAGATCCTTGGAATGTAAAGCAGACTTAGTTGCAGTGAGTTGATCCTCCAAGGATAGATTTTTCTTAGACAGTTCAGATAAAGCTCGATCTTTGGCATTTAATTGGTATGCTTGAGTTTCCAAAGTAGATTGAGTACGAGCTTCTTCAACATTACGGCTATGAGTCCTTGATCGACTCCGAGCAGCGACTGGAGAAATTTGCTCCTCTACAACATGTTGAACAACTCTTCCTCGCCCACGAGAACCTCTTCCTCATCCCCGAGCAGTCACAGGAATAACAGATCTTCTCAGAACGTCCAACTCTTGCCTTAATTTGGCATTCTCAACTTCTAAGAACGAGAAACCTTCATCGGTAACTTGCACTAAAGCAGTGGAAGATGACGCTGCAGATTCATATGGCGCCAGCTTTTTCTGCAAATTATTATATTCTTGTTCCAGGATCTCGGCGATCTGCCTACAGGCCTCAACTTCACCTCTTAGAGTTCTCTCCCTAATATCGTATCCATCGATAATCTTTTTATGGCCTGTTTCAAATGAAAGCTGTTGATATCTATTTTCATAGTCCTTGTGCAACAAAATAGTTGATTCATTGTGTTGATTTTGAAGATCCTCTATGGAACCATGAAGCTCTTCAATCAAGTCATAGTAGGCGACATTGTTGGCCACAGCTCGGTCAAGTAAACCCTTCAAATACCGATAAGCCTCAATTGCTTGCTCTGAAACATCATGGCCAAGGATGTCAGAAATTTCTGATACACTTAGCTCTGTGTGACCAGCTTTATAGTATTCGTGACATTGCTGCATCAGTTTTGTATCATGGGCGGATAGCAGTTCCATTCTAGCAACAAACTAATGAAGAGAAGACAACAATCAACAAAAACAAGTCATCAACAACAGAGAGGAACAAAGATGTATTTTATTAGATCATAAAAGGATTACATTGTTTGATTACAAGTAATAAAAGATAGAAATGATACCGAACAACTTCACACTTTTTCCTTGTCTCCCAAGACTTTCTCGGGACGCTGGGACGAGGATCTCGGTTGCTCGGTGGTAACAACGGCTTGATCGGCAGGAATCTTCTCAGGAGGAGGAGGCATGGAAGAAATGTCCTCGATGACAGAGGGTTGAGAAGCAGAGACTGGATCACCCATAGCCATAGAAGATTCATCTGAGAGAGGTTCATCTTCTTCTTCTTCCATAATGGGTGGAGGGGGGCCAGGGAGGTGTAGTTGGAATAGCCCAGAATCTTCTTTGATCTTCAATTCCTGAAGGGCAGCTACCCAACCATCTCGGAAGTATTTTAACTTCCCATACTGGACTTGGGATGTCATTGTAGGAATCCCCTTGTCCCATCCTTTATCCCAGCCAGCGCTGAAGGATTTTTTAACTGCGAGCTTTCTTCTCAACTTCTCCGAGGAAAGCTTCGCATCCAATTCTTCTTTTTGTCTTTTGATATCTCGCAGGGCGAGCAACTCTTCTTCTGATTTCCTCAGTTTATCCTCAAGCTCTCCAAAATTCTTGAGCTTGTCATCGTATTTCTGATGCTCAACCTCTAAACTTTTCACCTTTTTCTCCAAACCCTTGGAGATTTCAGCCAACTTCACTTTCTCGGCTTCGACTATTGACAGTTTTTTCTCCCAAGCAGCCTTGTCCTCATTATACTGTTGGCGAGATTCTTTCAAGGATTGGTTCAAACCCAACAGAGCATCCTCTACACCAGATGAGGAGCTAGAAGCTTTAATTGCCTCGTCCTTCTTCACGATATTATTAAGTCAGTTCACCAGCTGAAAAATAAGAAAAATAATAAGTCAGTGCAAAAAGACAAGTATTCAGAGAAAGAAAGGAAATTCAGAATGTAAAAAATTTACCGAAGCAAGATGACGAGTGGCTAGGGACGTCAGCGTATCCCTAGGAATCTTTTCATCAATTCCCTGGACCTCGGGTATGATCCAAGTTTTCACCGAGCTCATTGCAGAGCTTGGAGGAATGATGGTTGGAACACCAGCACCACTAGCTGGCAAAGTAGAGGCAGTTTCAGCCAAACTGACTGAGGATGATTTCCTCAATCTCTTTAATGGAACGTCACCAGCTTCAACCAAGGAAGAACTCTTGGTCGGAGAGATAGAAATTATCTCAGCAGGAGCAACCTTTTAGCTCGGGGCCACTGGGGGCTTCTCGGTAGTTTTTGAAGGCACAACATCCACCTTCTTAGTCCCCTCTGGGACATCCATTTTGCTTTTCTTAGCCTCAACAGCAGAGGCAGTATCATCAAACAGAGCAGGAGGAGCTCTTTTCTTGCCCATTCTCTGACTTAAAGGAATATGAGAATCTGAAGAAAAGTCCTCTGGAGTTGAAGCTGGTTCAACAGGGCGAGAAGTATAAGAGGTTGTATAACTCTTATACTGTAGCAGATATGAAGTAGACCTGATGTGTTCGTCTGCAACGTTCTTATGCAAACCCCAGATAAGTTTCAAATGCTTAATATTAACCTCTGATTCTTTTGGAGTTTTTCTTTTGCTATCAACTGCAAATAAATACATAATGAGATGTCAGTCATACATTTTGTAAAACATGATGAAAGCATAATTTCATAAGAAAAATAAAATGAAAAATAAACCTATCCCATTGCCATATGGGGGGCATTTGGGACCGTTGTATACTCCATCTCCAACTAAAGGGGCATATTGCCAATTTTTTATAACCAACCCATGTTCAAAATAATCTCTATTTGAGTCAGGGAGGTTAACTACAAGAGCCCTATTCAGAAACCTAGTTTTTAAGTAATAAATATTATCTAGAGTGGCCCATTTATAGCAATACATAATTTCAGGGATCCCTATACGAGTCCCATGAGTTAGATTTAATTTGTGCACCCCATTAATTATTCTCCATGAATTGGGGGCTATTTTTGCAGGAACAAGATCGAAATACTGACAAAACTCAAGACACAATGGGTTCGGTGGAAAAGAAAATCCACATTCAGCAACAAATAGACTGGGGAACCAATGTCCCTCAGCCAATCGAAAATAATCTAAAGGCTCAGAAAGAACCTCTAGAGTTACCCAGGAAGGAATGGAAAAATCAGAACGAAATTTCTCAACAAATTCCACAATATAAACCATAATGAATCAAAGAGATATAGAAGAAAGGAAGAAGATCTTACAGGAAGAAAGGAGGTATGTTGACAACGAACGAAAACAAGGATGAACGCACAAGAGAGAAGAAGAGAATAGAAAGCTTGAATGCAAGAAATTGGGAAAAGAAGAAGACGGTATGGTTACCTAAGAAGTTTAAATACTTTGCCTTGGGAAGCGGCGAAGGAAATGATTACAAAAAATAAACTATTGAACTTCCGGCGGCTAAAAAGACAAAAAGGGCACTAAGATCGAAGCGCTCTTAAAAGTTCGAAAAAAGGCGGATTCTTCAAAATTTGTAAATAAATTCAAATACGATGCTCCTAAAACCCAGGAAGATCAATTCAATATGGCCGAGTACCGAGAAAGAATGTTTCATACTCCTCAAAGTTCGAAATATAAAACATTGGGGGTTCTGTTGATACCAAAATTAATATGTTGATGTGGACGAATCATACGAAGACATTTGTCAATCTACGTGGTGCAATAACGACGAGGAAGTTCATTTCCCGACCAACCATGATTCTCTCCGAGCAACGAGGATACACCGAAGAACTCTAGCGCTCCGAGGTACTCTAGCGCTCCGAGGTACTCTAGCGCTCCGAGGAACTCTTGAGCAACGAGCAACTGTGGCGGTCCGAGCTGCACCTCGATCGTATCATTAATTGCCAGATAATCAACAGTTCAAATATTCATTGAATGTTTATATTCTTGACGCGAACGCTGCATTAAATGTATTACCCTTTCACATGTATATCATTTAATGTATCGAACCTTTCATGTACAGCCTATGGGCTATAAATACCTTGTATCATCCTCATTCAAAGGGGACCGGAATTTCATGAGAGAACTTGTAATCAAGAATTCTGCAAACAATCAGCAATAACATAACAGTGGACGTAGGCTTTATTCCTAGCCGAACCACTTTAAAAATCTTTGTCTTATTTATTTATCTGTGATTGAATAATTAGAGCGATCTAATTTTTTACATCAACAATGCACAAAACATTTTTCAGCAAAAATCTAATGCTCGCAAATTTTATCAATTGAGAGCTAATAAGCGCAAAATGAAAACTAGATAAATTTGGGTTAGAAAAGATGATATATTACCTCAAATGAAGTGTAACATAGTTGTTACTTCTCTAAAAGCGCAACACACATCATCTGGTTGGTATTTAGACTCTGGATGTTCTAAGCACATGACTGGGGATGAAACTAAACTTTTAAACAAAACTAGCTTTGCTGGTGGTAAAGTTATTTTTGGTGATGGAGTTTCATCTAAAATCATAGGCAAAGGAACGCTCCAAGAAGATGGACTTCCTGTTCTTGAAAATGTCCTTCCAGTTAAAGGTCTTAAGGAAAATCTACTTAGCATTTCGCAATTTTGTGACTCAGATCATACTGTTACCTTTTCAAAGAACAATTGCAAAATTTTAAATGAAAAAGGTGAATGCATAATTACAGGATTCAGAACCCCTGACAATTGCTATACCGTCATGAACAATTCTAAAATCTGTAATGTAGCCAGAATGGATGACAACGAGATATGGCATAACAGAATGGGTCATATAAATTACGATAATCTTAGTAGACTGACCTCTCAGGAAATAGTTAGAGTAGTTCCTAAAATCAAACCCATTCCTAATATTGTCTGTGGTTCTTGTCAGGAAGGTAAAATTGTTAAGGCACCTCATAAGAAAGTTAATGATATTCTTACCTCTAATCCCTTGGAGCTCATCCATATGGACCTAATGGGTCCCTCCCAAACTGTTAGTCTCTGTGGACACAGTTATATTCTTGTTATGGTTGATGACTTCACCAGATTTACTTAGGTAGCCTTTTTAAAACAAAAGTCCGACACTTTTCAAACTTTCCTAAAAATTCTTCTTCGGATTGAAAATGAAAAGGACACTCAAGTAAATAGAATTCGTAGTGATAGAGGTGGTGAATTGAAAGACACTGGAATTATTGAATACTGTGACTATAATGGTTACAAACATGAATTCAGTGCTCCTAAGACTCCTCAACAAAATGGAATTGTCGAGAGAAAGAATCGTACTCTTCAAGAGATGGCACGAGTTATGTTACATTCCAAGAAGTTACATAAATACTTTTGGGTAGAATCTATTCGTACTGCATGTCACATCATAAATAGGGTCTATCTTAGAAAGATTCCAAACAAACTCCTTACGAACTTTGCTACAATAAAAAGCCTAATCTTAAGTGCCTTAGAACTTTTGGCAGTACTTGTTATGTATGCAAAGATAGGGAACACTTATCCAAATTTTAGAGTAGGGGAGATAAAGCTATATTATAGGATACTCGCCTAACAATAGAGCCTATCGAGTGTATAATCTTCGCACTAAAACCTTGATGGAATTCATAAATGTAATTGTAGGTGACACTATTGTAGAGAACAAGACTGGTGAATCTATTATTGAGGAAGAATCTACAAACATTTTAGAAAATGACTCTTCTGAAATAGATAATTCATTACCAATTGAGATACCTGAAGTACCTAACTGGGTTTCTAAAGATCATCCCATAAATAACGTAGTTGGTAACCCTAGTGAGCCAGTGCGTACAAGATCCCAACTAAGAAATTATGCACATTATGCATGTTTTGTTTCCCTTGTGGAACCAAAGAATGTAAATGAGGCATTGAATGACTCTCACTGGATTTATGCTATGCAGGAAGAACTTCTTCAATTTGTCATTCATGATGTTTGGTATCTTGTTCCTCATCCTGAGCACAAAAAGGTTATTGGCACACGTTGGATTTTTAAAAATAAGACTGATGAAAATGGGATAATAATTAGAAATAAAGCTAGATTAGTTGCTCAAGAATACTCTCAAATTAAAGGAATAGATTTTAACGAGACTTTTTCTCCTGTTACTTGTTTAGAATTTGTTCGTCTGCTCTTTCCTATAGCTTGCCACATGCATTTTACACGTTATGAAATGGATGTCAAATATGCATTACTTAATGGAATATTGATTGAAGAGACCTATGTAGAACAACCTAAAGGGTTCATTAACCCTCAATATCCAAATCATGTATTTCGTTTAAAAAAGGCTTTGTATGGCCTTAAACAAGCACCTAGAGCTTGGTATGAGCGTCTTTCCATTTTCCTCTTATATAAAGGCTTCAAAAGAGGTGGAAATGATCAAACTCTTTTTGTCAAACATTTTGACAAATACATCATTATTGCTCAAGTTTATATTGATGATATTATCTTTGGATCAACTTCTCCCTCAGAAGTAAAATCCTTCTCTGAAACTATGCATAAGGAATTTTAAATGTCCCTTATGGGGGAGTTACAATTCTTCTTAGGCCTTCAAGTCAAACAATATTCAGAAGGATTATTTGTATCGTAATCTAAGTATGCTTTAGAGATAGTAAAGAAATTTGGCCTCGAGAGTGCTAAAGATGCTAGAACGCCCATGAGTACTACGTTAAAACTTTCTAAAGATGAAAATGGAAAATCCGTAGATCCTACTCTATATCGTAGTATGATAGGAACCTTACTATATCTTACTGCCTCGCATCCTGATATTATGTATGCTATGTGTGTATGTGCTTGTTATCAAAATAACCCTAAAGATATCCATTTGAATGCCGTTAAACGTATCATTAAATATGTAAAAGGCACTCTGAATCTAGGACTTTGGTACACTAATGACACACCAAGCACTATAATTGGGCACACTGATGCTGACTGGGCTGGGTGTACTGATGATAGTAAAAGCACATCAGGAGCATGTTATTATATAGGTAATAACTTGATAGGATGGAGTAGTAAGAAACAAAACTGCACATCACTATCGATAGCTGAATCTGAATACATAGCCGCTGGTAGCTGTTGTGCTCAATTACTGTGGCTTAAACAAATGCTAAGTGATTATGGTATTTAAGAAAACCAATTCCATCTCTATTGTGATAATCAAAGTGCGATTAATATTTCTAAAAATCCTGTTCAACACTCGTGAACAAAGCACATAAAAATAAGACATCACTTTATACGCAAATTGGTTGAAATGAAGGAATTAGAAATAAATTATCTTCCTACTGATTTTCAACTCGCAGATATGTTCACCAAACCTCTAGATTATAATAGATTCATTTCCTTGCGTAAATCTATTGGTATGGTTTGTGCTGAGTAATACCTTTGCTGATTATCTAAGTTTTACCCTTTGTCCATTTGAGACAAAATGAGGGAGAAATTTGAGTCCTTATGAATATTTGTATATATGCTAAACTGCTTGATCTTAGTGATTCATTGCAGGTTTTTGTACTATTTTTCTCAACTGATGTAATAGGGTATTCAATTGTTAATAGTTGAGTTATGTACTTTTGTTTTCTAGGATTTGGGTAGATAGATTCTTTATAGGAATAGGTTTTTCTTATGTTTTGTTGCCCTACGAGACCTAGATGACTCAAAAGAGATTTTATCTCATATTTCCAAAGGGGGAGATTGAAGACCTTATACTCTTGACTCACTTGAGTCTATATTATATAAGTGCTCATCTATTTTGGAAATTGTGACAAAATTATGTCCATCCTAGAAACCAAAGAACCTCAGAGATTGGTTTGCTATTTCATTCATATATCTTGTTGTGATCTAGATCTAATTACCAACACTCACACACAATAGAATGCATCATGTACATGTCATATTGCATATTTATGCGTGTACATATGTTGAGTATGTTTAAATCCCTAAATTTGATTTTTAAATATTTTTTTAGGATTTTATAAACATTTTTTAATAAAGGTTTTATTAATTAAAACTTGATTTTAGAAGTTTGTGGGTTCAATTTCTAATTATTGATTAATGGGTTTATTGGCTCAAAGTTGGTTTGGGTAGAAAGCAAAACCGGCAGAGACATCAGGGTTTGGTTGTAATTAATGACGCGCGTTTTATATTGATTTATTGGTTAACACCAGTTAATTGCTGATTGGTGGGATTTGTGATTTTTCACTGAGTATGCAATCACATATCTTTACAACCATTGGATCAAACCTTATCAACGTCCTGCATGCTTTCTTTGGTAATCCCTGTGTTTCCCTCCTGAACCAATCAGGTGACTTTTAAACACCGCTTTCTGTGAGCCCTTGGATTTAAGTCAATCCAGCTTGACTCAACCCTGACCCTTGGTTTTGAACCTGCTTCTCGATCCTTCTCTTCATCCTATAAAAAGGATCCTCCTCTCAGTCGTCCAATACTTTTGGCCAATTCATTCCTGAGAATAAATAAGAGAGAGTAAAGATAAGAGAGAGAGAAGAGAGAAGAGAGAAACCAGAAATAAAGAGAGAGTTAAAAACCCTAACCCTAACCCTTGTTCGTCAATACTTTTTAAAACCAAACACTCCACAAAAAACTCCTACATATCCAAAACACTACCCTGAGTGTTCTTGAGTTTTTGAGAGATATTTGTGTTGCTGTAACCTCTTGTTCGTTAGATATTGTTTCCAACTTAAACTGTTTACTTAGATCTATTTTCTTCTTCATAGAAATTTCAGAACTATGTTCTGCATGTTACATCACACTTCGATTTACATAGTTTATTTCTCATCTTGAGAAATATATTGTTGATTCTTTTCTGAAAATTATTTTTATCTCTAAATCAACAATAAATGTTTTTGTTTCTAGTTCTCATAAAACTCAACCTTTGACCTAGTTTGGAATCACACTTGGAGGTTTTCAATCTCGAAAATCTTTTTAAAACTCTGAGATTGATTAAGATCTTGACTGTCTTCTAAGCAAGATATCTGTGGATTCTGGGATTGATTATAAGGTCAAACATGTTCAAAGTTTTGGGAGAAGAGAGAAAAAGAAAAATCACTGCATATAGCCTTATATGTAATTTTCTAGGACTGTTTGTGCTTGATAAGTGTGAGTGTGTGCATGCATGTGTTAAAGAGCACCTCCACAAACACTTTTACACTACAACACGAAAAGTGTTGGTAATAAGATCTTGTGAACAAGGGTCGACGTAAAGTGCTGGAACAAATCAGAAGTTAACAAACTGGGAGAACAACATCTACAATCAGAACTGCAGAGAAGTTATAAGGACACCAGAGGGTACATTCCTAAACTTATATAGGTCTGAGTTGTATGCATGTTAGTTATATAGTTTGTAACTCATAAATTTGTTTTAGTGGATTTTTTTTTTATTTTACTCCGTGGAGGGAGTCATGGATGTTTCCTCAATTGGTGAGGTTTTACCACGTAAAAAATTGTGAACTTAATCTTTCTACATCTCCTCATCTCATTCTTGGTTGTGCTGAGTTTAAAGCTTGTTTAAAATGTTTTATAAACCTGTTAGTCAAATCTTGAATAGATCTCGTACATACTGTTTTGTTAAACACATCTTGTGTTCAAATAGTTTAGATTTTTAAGAATAGAGTTTCTTCAAAGCTCGGAGTTACTTAAATAGTTTATTTTTAATAAACGACTTTAGTAACATATTTTCACAGCTGCCACAGGATGGGAAGATTGCGACGATGATTGGCGAGTCCTACCTGCGGCCGCATCGTATGACTATATGGAGTTTTTAACGAGCTGGTTGATGGGCCCAGCATATATGATGCGTTGCCCTTCCTTCCCGCGGGTTCGAGTCGGGCGGCAGCATTTTCCCACAGAGGCACTGGTCCATCGGCATCTCGGGCGGCGATGACCTCGGAGGTCCCTTTTGTGCGGTTGCATACCCCTTCGTACAACATCCGGCGAGCTAATGGAGGAATGGTGCCTATGTTGCACCGTCCCCATGCGATGGATCCGGAGTAGTTGGGTTTGATAGAGGAGGTCCTTCAACCTACGGTATATCTTTATGTTCCTTTCTCTCTTTATTTTCTGCTTTGGTCATCTTTGCTTTAATACTGATTTTTCCTTTTCTTGCAGCAAGTTCGGGTGTCGACCACTTGGCTCAGGGACATCAGAGACTGGATATCTTCGGCGAATGCTCATATTTAGGATGCAGTTCCTGTTCCTTCTTTCTTGGTGCCATCCGCCTCGTTCGGAGAGGACTCTGGCTCGGTTAGTGGTGGTGCGTCATCTCGCCATAGGGGGAAGAAAGCACGTCGCAGGGGTGGAAGCTCTTGAGAGAGAGAGAGAGAGAGAGAGAGAGAGAGAGAATGTTGGTTCGGGCTGAGTCCCGTTGTTTTTTCCTTTTCTTTTTATTTCTTGCAAAATTGATGTAACACAGAACACAAATATATGCAATGCGATGGAGTTTTTTATTATCTCTTATTAGTGATGAATGAATGCACATGTGCATTTTACTTTGCTGCTGAGACCGTAAAAAGGAATATTTTTAAAGGAAAGTTTTTTAATTAAAAGGAGAAAATATAAGGAGAAAAGGGGATTCTTGAAATTCTGTTGAGAATATCAATTTATTTTTATTGAGTTTTCTGATTTGTCAAAAGAGGAAAAAAGGAAATTTCCAAAAATGAGGCTTGCCGTTCGGCAAGCCCCTTGACCTGCTAATCGGCAGTTCAATCCAGTCCCATCAATTGAAAGCTTTGATTGGTACCCTCTTTAGCCTTTGGTAGGATTCCCTTGGATTTCTGCAAGGATTATGTCCCTTGTG
Organism: Sambucus nigra; assembly: GCA_949130495.1. Taxonomy (NCBI): domain Eukaryota; kingdom Viridiplantae; phylum Streptophyta; class Magnoliopsida; order Dipsacales; family Adoxaceae; genus Sambucus; species Sambucus nigra. The sequence goes on along the minus strand of OX422207.1, from coordinate 339,851,398 downwards.
AGGGTTTTCAAGTATAAAAAGGGGTAAGGGTGGAGTGTTTTCATCACACCTTTGCATTCTTACCCACTTGCCCATTATCTCCTAGCCTTGCAAGATGGCTCTCCCTGGTAGCACCGAGTTTGCCAACTACCTCGAAGACTTAGAAGCAATGTGCTCTTATAATGTCAACTATGATTCTTTCAACATGCGTCGAGTCTCCTTGTGGCGCAATCGACCTCTTGAGTGGAACGTGCTGAGGGCAAAGGTACAATTTTGGTACCCTAAAGAACATGTATTCCACTTTGGGTTGGAGGAAGTTTGTCCTACCTACGAAGAATTTTCTGCCATACTGGGTGTAAATTCCAGGGTTGTAGCGTCTTTGCCCGAATTTTCCCGTTCTCCCAGGGATTTGTTGGCTGGGCTTCTTCGTATTTTTCCTTCGGCGGCCAGATCATTGGTTTCTGGAGAAATGATCTCCCTCCCGGCAGTGATGCAGTTCGTGCATTTACGGGATGTAGGTGATGCTGGATATACTAGAGCCGTTGTTCTGGGCTTGGTTTCAAAATTGTTGTTGGTGACTGGGGAGCTGCTGGTGGACCCACAACTTGCAGCCATTACATCATGGATGTCATACCATCGCAATCATGCGGCGGTGATACTGGCGGTGACCCTAAATGTCCTGGGTGCCTGGAGAGAAGGTCGTTCTGACTTTTTGAGGGTTGGCCTTGTGATGCTGTTCATGTGGTTATCTAAAAGATTTCGCTTAGTGACTCCTCCAGAGTATCCCTTGTCGACTATACCCAACTTTTTTTCACGCCATTTCATTAGCGTTGGCCTGTATGTTGAGAACTGAGAGAATTGGCTTGTGGAGTATGGGGCTCGTGGGCTGTATTGGTCAGTGGATTGGTGGGGACAGTTGCAGCCAGTTCTGAAGCTAGGAGAGTATTCATATGTGCGGCTAGTTGGTCTTAGACAGACCTCTTTTTATTTCCCTTGGCGGCTTTTGCTCCAATTTGGCTGGGCGCAGGTCATTCCCCCTCGAACCTTAAATTTCTTTCCAGTAGAAGATTTGACTGAGTGCTTGCGTCTGTTGCTTGGATCTTTGTGAGAAAGTCGGCGTCCGTCAACCCGTCCCTCTCAGTCTGTCGGGGAGGTTTGACATGTCCCCAAAGATTATATGAAGTGGTTATCGAGGAAAGTAGTCAGCAAGATGTTGGCAGTAGAGACTGGATAAAGATGGTTTATTTTATCTAACACCATGGAAGGGGGTGTTGTGGTCTTTTCAAAGATAGTTAAGGCTCATCGATCCATGGAGTTTTTACGGCACTCTATTCAGGCAGGGGAAACTTGGGGACCTCTAGATGTAGATGATGAGGGTGCAGGCTCCTCTGGTGGGTGTGGGTAGGACTCTTGGGGAGTTTATTTTGTGTAACAAATGTGGGGATTTTATTTTGCTTTTATGGTTAATGGGGAAAGGAGTTATCCGTTCCTTTTTCTTATGTAATCCGTGCTGAATTTTCTTATTAATGAAATAAACAAGTTTCTAATCATCAAGTTGTGCCTCTCAATGATTTTTGTATTTTGAATTTCTATACTGATTGCTAAGGCATAGATAATCCTTTTGTTCAAGTATTTTTAGAATGAACCGTCATTCTCAGAGGTAAAAAAAGAATAGAATTTTGTGAAAAAGAAAGGGCCGCACTATTGTGAGGTGCATGGGCTGCCTACGTACCTCTGGGTTTTTTGAAAATGTTTTTAAAATAGTTTTTTATAAAGGATCAGGCCCACGTAGTTCTGGGTAGAGGGAAATGAAAAGTTTTTTTTATAATAGAATGGGGATGAGAAGAGTCGTAGCGCGCTAAGATTTCGGACTTAGGGGTAGAATTTCTTGAGTCAGTCCAGGTTGACCGGACGAGCCATCTCTTCCCCATCTAGGTCAGTGAGCATGGTGGCACCGTCGAATAAGATTTTTTTCACAATATAGGATTTGCTCCAATTCGGCTTGAATTTCCCTCTGGGGTCCCCGATGAGTTCTATTATCTCTTTGAGGGCTAAATCCCCCTCCCAAACACCGCGATCCTTGACTCTCTTATTGAATGATCGCGCTATTCGGCGATGGTATCCCTATATGTGGTAAAGAGATTTTAATCTTCTTTGATCTAGGAGGGATAGCTCATCAAGACGGCTTTGGCACCAGTCTTCTTCACTAACCTTGCTTTCGAGCATGACGCGTAGAGAGGGTATTTACATCTCCATAAGTAGGACTGCTTCCATGCCGTAGACCAGGGAGTAAGGAGTAGACCCAGTAGAGGTTCATATTGAGGTTCAATAGCCCCAGAGGGTGTACGGGATCCGATCATCCCAATCTTTACAACTTTCGATCATCTTGTTGATGATAGCTTTGAGGTTCTTGTTGGCGGCTTCAACTGCACCATTGGTCTGAGGTCGGTAGGGACAAGATTCGTGTCTCTGAATCCCATACTCGTTGACTACTTCTGTGACTTCTACTTTAAAATGCAACCCGTTATCTGATACCAGATCGTGCGGGACCCCATATCGGCAGATGATATTTTTCTTAAGGAATTTGGGCATTTTCTTGGCGTTCAATACAGCGTATGACTCCGCTTTGACCCATTTGTTGAAGTAATCGATGGGCGGTGCAATATTGGATCATGGTGGTCCAGTACTAGCCCTGTTGGATGATCTTCTTAGCGAGCATGTGACCATTCATGTGGGGTCCGCATTCCTCACTGTGGACTTTCTGCATTATTTTCTTAATCTCATCCCCTGCGATGCAATGTAGATGAGTTCCATCGAAGTTCCTCTTGAGTAGGGCTTTATGACAGATAATGTATTGGGCAGCCAGTCTTCGAAGGGTTATTATATCTTTCTTATTGGAACCCTTGGGATACCTACCATGTTTGAGGAGGCACCAAATATCGTAGTACCAGTAATCGGCTAGTTAAGGATCTTCGGTAGAGACGAGCTCAATATGGTAGCAATGGGTCGGTTTGTCTTGCTTTTGAATTAGGAGGGGGGTCACTATTGTTCCCTCGGGTATGTCAACCATGGAGGCCAAGGTAGAGAGATCATTGGCTAGGTTATTCTTTGCTCGGGGTAGGTAATGGAAGGTGATATCTCAGAATCGGGAGGCTAACTTTTCTAGTTGGGCATGGAAGGGTTGGAGCTTTTCGTCCTTGACTTTCCACTTTCTGAGCACTTTCCCGATGATAAGGGAAGAATCACCGTAGACATCAAGGTATTGAATGCCTTTCTTGAGAGCAACTTAGAGGCCCACTATGTATGCCTCATATTCTGTCATATTGTTAGTGCACGGGAAATCCAATTTAATGGCGATGGGAGTGTGGTAGTCATCTGGGGCAATCAGAAGTATCCAAATGCCATATCCCTTTTTGTTGGCAGTGCCATCAAAGAAAATTTTCCATCAAAGGCGGTTTTGAGTGGTGCAGAGGATATTTTCATCTTGGAATTCAGAGATCCGAACATCTGCTTCGTCTATGGGGTAATCAGTGAGGTAGTCAGAGATGGCTCTTCCTTTAACAGCTTTCTGTGTGACGTACACAATATCAAACTCGGTTAGGAGCATAAACCATCACGCCATTCGACTAGATAAGGAGGGTTTCTCAAGTAGGTATTTGATGGGATCCATTCGGGATACAAGTGTGATGGGGAAAGCGAGCATGTAGTGTCGCAACTTTTGGGTAACCCAGACAAGTGCGACACATGCCTTTTCTAAAGCAGTGTAGTTGACCTCGTACCTGGACAATTTGTGACTGGCATAATAGATGGCTCTTTCTTTACGAGAGTCTTCAATATATTGGGCTAGCAAAGCCCCAGCTGCAGTTTTGGTTATGGTTAGGTATAGGAGCAAAGGGAGACCAGACTGTGGTGGCATGAGAACTGGAGGTTGGGTCAGCTATTATTTAATTCGGTCAAAAGCTTCTTGGCAGGCCTCATTCCAAACCTTGGTTGAATCCTTTAGGAGGAGATTGAAGATTGGTTCATAGATGGAGGTTAGCTGGCTAATGAACCGACTGATATACTGTAATTTCCCAAGAAAACCTCGGACTTATATCTCTGTTCGTGGCGGTGGCATCTCTAGTATGGCCTTCAGCTTCGTAGGATCCGCTTCTATCCCCTTTTCTCCGACCATGAATCCTAAGAGTTTTCCCTTTTTAATGCCGAAGACACACTTTTGTGGATTAAGTATCATCTGATACCGTCGCAGTCGTTCGAAGAAATTTCGGAGAGCGGGAACATGACTTTCTATAGTTTTGGACTTGATAATCATATCATCCACATAAACCTTGACCTCTTTGTGAATTAGATTATGCATGATGGTTGTGGAAGCCCTTTGGTAGGTAGCCCCAGCATTCTTGAGACCGAATGGCATAAAGGTGTAGAAAAAGGTTCCCCATGGGGTGATGAATTCGATTTTTTCTTGGTGGTCGAGGTGCATCTTGATCTGGCTGTATCCGGCAAACCCGTCGACGAATGACTTGAGAGCATGATTGGCTGCATTGTCCACGATCATGTCGATATTGGGTAACGGATAATCATCCTTTGGAGAAGCTTTGTTTAAATCTCGGTAATCTACACACATTCGAACCTTCCCTCCTGATTTCGACACAGGTACAATGTTGGCTAGCCATGTGGGATATTCGATCACTCGAATGAAACCCACGTTCAACTGTTTGACCACCTCTTCTATGACCTTGAGAGACCATTCGGTGCGGAGCTTTCCCAATTTTTGTTTAACTGGCTTGTAATCTGGGAGAGTGGGGATCTCGTGCTGAGCTATTTTAGGATCAATGTCGGGCATATCATCATAGGACCACGCAAAGACATCCACGAATTCTCTTAGAAATTCTTCGAGTTGTGCACGCTCATGCTCGTCAAGGGTGGCCCCTATCCTAATCTCTCGCAGTTGGCTACTAGAACCGATATTAATAACAATAGTCTCTTCTTCATTAACTTGAACGCGGTTATGTTGTTTATTATTAATATTGTTTAGACCAGTTAAGAATTGTTCATTTGCAAAATCATCATCATCAAAAGTTTGATTAGAATTCAAGAATGTAAGGCATAGCAAGATAATCAAAATCTTCGTTTATTTAATTGATAGGAAAAATAGCATTGAGAACCTCATCAAAAGAGGTCTCGATTACATTTGAGCAAGGATAGACATCAGAAGAAGAAATAGGGTAAACATTGGGGTTAAGGGATATTTCAAGAGGTAGAACTGGCGCAGCATGCCAATTGAGGAGAGGTTTATCAACATCTTTAATCAGATGGGATGGGATGGGTTCATTGATGTAATTCCTAAATAAATCATGTAGAGTTCCAGCCCCAGTGTCTGCAAGTTGAAGGAATCTTCGAAATCACTTTCCTCAGTCTCTTCAGTATCTTTGATGAGCGGTTGTACGCGGTGCGAAGAACTTTCAGCCCATGGGTAGCTATCTTGGAAAAAGATACCAATTGCATATTTCATCTTCTTATCTTTATGGTCATACCATGGTTCTGAAAAATCATAAAAAGGGAAGCCTTCACCTTCTTTGATGAATCGTCTATTTAAGGAGTCTTCTGAGATAGTTCGGATACAGTCTAATCCTCTCTTTGGTCGAGACTGGTGGATCATTTTGATCTCTTATTCTGATGGTTGATACCTTAAGTCGTAAGGAGGGAAAGCTTTCTTCAGTTCGATGGGCTCAAGTAGCCCTTGTTTCCTATGCCCTAGCCCTAGTCCGGGTATGAAGTGCATGTTTCTGAACATCTGAATCACATTGACATTTCAATGAGGGTCTAAGAAGATGGCATTGGTGTGATTTGGAAGTGGATTGAGTAGTGTTTGGCTTAGGATTGGCTGGTGGGGCGATGGTACCCTAGTCAATGAGATCTTGGATTATGTTTCGAAGGTGAAATCATTGGTCGGTGGTATGGCCAGCAGTTTGGTGAAAGGCGCAATGAGCATCAGTCTTGAAATTTCTTGGGAGTGGATTGGCAATGGATGTGGATCCAAGGGTTTGATAAGGTTTCGGATTAACAGGGCTTGGTAAAATTTGGAGAGGGGAGCATGGAACTCAGTGTATTCCCTTGGCGACTTTCTGGTGCCCATGATGTGGTTAGTTGAGAGATATTGTTTATGGTTGAGACTGTAGCACTGGTAGTCTTGTCATACTTTCTAGGGGTGAACTGTCTGGACACCTTCTTCGGTTCAACCTCTGTTTTAATGAGGCTTTCCTCAATTTCCACTCCAACATCTCTGAGATCTTGGAAGTGGGGATAATATTATCCTCCCATCGTCGCTCGGATATGGGGCAAGAAGTTCTTCACTTTGTTGACCTGCTCTTCCTTGAATGGCCGATTGGTCATGGTAGCTGCCTGCTCCCTCCACCGAGTTATGAAGTTACCGACTGATTCTCCAGGATTCTGTTTGAGTAGCTCTAAATCACGATGGGTGACCTCAGGCTCTTCGTTGTATTTGTACTGCGACATGAATTCTCAGGCTACATCCTCCCAGCTATGGATTCTGGATTCCTCAAGAGATAAAAACCATCGGAGGGCACTATCCTTCAAAGTTTGCTGAAAATTTGGGCCATCACTTCTTCAGAAGCCCCTAGTAGAGTCATGAAATGATGATAACTGCGAAGATGAATAATTGGGGGTCCACTCCCTCCGGACTTCTCGATATTTTGCATCTTGAATTTCTCGGGTAACCTCGCTTTAGGATAAGGAGACATGTGGGTGTAGTCCATGTAATTCCCAAAGATCCTGACTTGGTCAAACTTCTTTGTGGGCATCTTGAGATCCTCTTTGACTTTATTTAAATCTTCCCCTTTTGGATCAACGACCATAGGCAGATTAGCCACAGGCTGGGCAATGTTTGGCATTGAAAGTTGGGCAGGAGGTGGCCCATGGGCAAGAGGGGCACGTGGAGCGTGATGATATTCTTCGGGAACCCAGATAGGCTCAGGTGGACCCATAGCACGAGGGACTAGGGCCTCGGGCTCTTGAGGAATATGAACTTGGTTTTGTTGCATCTCTCAGATCTCAGTTTGGAGGTTATCAGTCTTGAACACGAGCTGAGTTAGGACTGTCATCAGATCTAGATGTATGACCGGTGCTTGATCTGTATTCTCCATGGAAAGTGGATGGATTCCGGACTCAGAAGAAGTAACAGAGGAATGGATGAAACTCTGACGTGATATGACTGAAGACCGAAGCCATTAGGGAGTCAGGCCAAGGGCTTGCGATCGACCTGAGAAGGCGTAGGATGAGATTTATTTTTGAGAAAAAAGGAAGAACTATTTTTGGATTTTTGATAACGAAAGGAGATATGTTTTTGAATTTTTGATAAAGAGGGGAGAAATGTTTTTGGATACGGGACTCAGCATGATTATTATGATTATTATGTTCTCACTTGTATTTAATTATCCTAAATGCAATGCTGGACGGGACTCGAGCCTGGAAAAGTGGGGTTTTCAATATATGAGAAGATACGGCTGGACTTGTAACCAGGCTCACGGACAGAGTCCCAATTTAAAAATGCGCGAAAGTTGGGCGGAAGATCGACCCAGTATTTTGGCAGAGTTTCGGGTTGAAACCGACAATCTAAAGTTCGTGTCCTAGGTTTGACACTTATATGTGGGTATGCAGTTGGTTGGGTGGATCGGCATGGGTTCCCCCCTTTGGCGTGACTTCCACGATATACGTCTTGCTCTTGCGGGCAATCGGTATGTGCGAACAAGCCATTTGATATACTTGAGTGTATGTGAATTTCCTCACCAGATACCTCGTGGCGACGGTATATGTGAAAGCAAATTTGATATACTCGGTGTACGTGAACGAATTCCCTGCGATATAGCTCCCGTCATGACTTCGGTCAAGCGGTACGATGCGGGGGAACCATTCGATATATGTCGAAGGTACTTGGCTAATGGAAGGTCAGAGTCACATCGCTTAGTCTAACTGTGACCTGCCGGACTAGTGCCCATCACGAAGTGACCCTCCAGTTACTAGGTAAAATTCGGTCAATATCAATGCTCTTTGGTGATGTTGTGTGAATCATTCATGATTCTCTTATTAGTATCTTATGATGAGAATGCCTTTCTTGATTATGCCAAACTAGGAGTAAAGTACAAGTACCCCAAAAGGTACACCAAGTATGGATGGGTGATGCGTGCAACATGGGGATATATATGTGATCCTAGGTGCACGTGGTGAGAAGTGTACATGGAGAAATTTCCACAAGTGTGTGAACATAAGCATAAGCATGGGATACACATGGAAAACGGGAACATGCAGATATGGGGGGAAATATAAGCAAATATAGAATCCATGCAAATAGAGTCAAGCCCACAAACAAATAAATGTCCCCAGAAGAGTCTCCATTGTGTCCATCCCCAATCCCCGCTACGGAGGAAAAGGATCCTTCGGGTCCCGCGCGTCCTTCTCGGGAGAGCGCTTCGGCCGGTGTCATTTGAGATGTGATGTAAAAATGTAGAGAGATTCTGAGTCACCAGTCTATTTTACTCAAAACAGATAAAAGAAAAAAGGGGAAGGCACCCCGAAGGATTGCATCCAAAGACATACTGGTGCGTACGAAACCAAATGATTCGATAAGGGTTCAGAGGCTTAGTTACGAAATGGGAAGGTGTTAGGCACCCATTTTGCCCTTTCGGTCTCTCATGGATATTTGCTATTTTCCCTTATGTCCCCCCCGTGATATGTGTGCATGTGTATATATAGAATGGAGGTAGGAATCCTCAACTTGTATCATGGAAAAAATAAAGCGAGTCATCCATAGGAAGATATAAGAATAATATTAGAAAGTAAGATTTACGCGATTACCTCTACGTTGATCGTTATAATGGAACGATAATGCATATGGAGTAATATGTTACTAAGAATAAATATATAGAATATAAGGAAAATGTATTCAGATAAGCTAGAAGATAAGATAAAAAGTGAGAAAAAGGACTCGAGTCTCGGGTTTTATCCCGAGATGCCTACGTAGCCTATAAAGGCATCAAAGTCCACGTAGTTCGCATAGAAAATGAGGGGTGGGGTTTATCCCATAAATCCAAATGGGGATATCTTATTTGTGAATGTGTGTGTGTGTATAAAAAAGTGTTTTAGTTGTGAAAAAGTGTGGAAAAAGTGTGAAAATCCCTATTTGGAATTTATGAGCAAACCCACTTTTTCTTATTTTTTTGGGTTTTTATTTATATGAAAATATGAGATGTGCAATAATACTAAATAAAAAGTATATTTAGGATGTGTGAGATGAGATAATAAAAGTGCTAAGTAAGAAAACAAGTTATTGGGAATTTAAGAGAATTTAAGAGAGAGTTTAAGAAAGTTTGACCTTCTTGAAGATCTTGAGCTTGATCATGAATGTTGGAGAGTAGCCCTTGCACTTGGATGATGATGAAGAGTGGTTAATTCACTAATTTTTATGAAAAGGATGATGAAAAGTGGAAGTAAAAAAGGGATTTGGAAGTTGAAACCACGCTGCCTTCGAGAGAGGTTTTTGGGATTCGCTGAGAGAGATTTCTATTAAATCCGGGATCCCTTGAAAATAAGGTGAAGACCTCCTTTTATAGCCCCAGGTGACTGCCGATCGGCATTGTCATGCCACTACCTAACGGCAGGTGCCGATATGCAGGGTCTGGAACCTGCCAATTGGTAGTGCGCTTTAGGATTTTTCGGAAAATCGGTCACCGAGGGCAAACCATTGGTCAAAATCGTTCATGGGGCATACCGTTGGAAAGGTAATTCAGAGACCTTAGAAAGTAATTAGATCACTCTCGGGTTCAGGAGTTAACTTTGGGTCAAATATGGCTCGAAATCATTTGTCGATCCATTGGATGGGGGATCGTTCGGACGCAAACGGATCGTTCGTCCGAATGGTAAGTCCGAATCGCACACGGGGCAGACCATTGGAAAGGTTAAGAGATGTAGTTCAACATTCCAAAGCGTTTGACCCGGTTTGGAGAGTTGACTTTGGTCAATCGGGTCTGAGAAGCGTTTGGTGACCTCTCGGAGTCAAATGGATCGTTCGTCCGCATGGAAAGTCGAAATCGCACATGGGATGGACCGTTGGAAAGGGTATTCAGTGCCCTTCAAAGATTCATTCATCCTCGGTCATTCTGAAGAGTTGACATAGGTCAAATAGACCCCGGACGCGTCCAGTGGCCTCTGGGTCAGATTTCAAACGCAAACGGATCATTCGTCTGCATAGTAAGTCAGAATCGCGCACGGGGCTGATCGTTGGAAAGGGTATTCAGTGACCTTTAAATATTCATTGAGTCTCGGTCGAGACAAAGAGTTTGACTTTTAGGTCAAACTGAGCCAGGGAGTGCCCGATGGCCTCCAGGTCAGTACTCAGGACATGACCTTGATTTACGGTGATGAAGGGAGGTACTAGGGACCCAAGGAGAGTTAGAGGTGTAACAGAATGGGGTGTCTACAAACGGTCTTCGAACGAGTTATCTAACAAGATTAAAAAAAGACTGAAGAAATGATCGGTTGGAATCTGGTTCAAATGATGTACCCATTCTGGTTTGAATGAGGTATTAATTCCAGTTAGAATAAGCTATCTAATGAGAAAACCATAAAAGCTAATTTTCACTCGTTTGAAATTCTGTTTGATCTGGGGTCTCACAACACCCAAAATGACTTAAAAAATTATTTCTTAAATTAATTTTTATTTTAAAAAATTACTTCAAAATTAAGTTAAAATAAATAAAATTACCGAAATTGATTAACACCAAATAATTTTTTTTCTTAAATCAATTTTATCTTTTCAATTATAAGAAAAATTAAACATTTACAACGCCCGATGTACGAGAAAAACTCAAATGAGAAAAATCTCGTACTGGACAACCAAAAAATCCACTAAGTATGAAATTATAAAAAGGACATGCTAAAAGACTTACAAAACGACTTGACGCCCTCATAAGCCTTGACATTCTTCGTTCCTTCAACCTCTTCTTACTGACACGCATAACCCCACTTAAGCCTCGGAGTCCACCGATAGGGCATAACAACCGCCATGCATATGGAGTCCACCATATGTAAACCAATGAGCACGGAATCCACCACAATAAACAATTCTTAATAATGTATAGAGTGAACACGGTGCCAAAAACTCGATCTCACAACACACACACACACACACACACACATGTATATATATATATATATATATATATATATATATATATATATAGAATCTTGAATCTATACTAGTTGGGTGTAAACACAAGTTTTTGTTTTGAAAATTTAGTCATAAATCTTTAAGAAAAACTCTCTTGGACTTTTTGGAAAGGTATATCTCTCAAAGTATAGGAAAAGTCTTACTAACGATACTTATAAATGGAAGCAAAAGGAAGTAGTGGGGAGTTAAGGAGAAAAACATTTTTTTTACATTCGCGTCTGATCGTTCGAACGAGTTATTATTCTCATTTAGATGGCATACCCTTTTTTATTAGATGAGGGATATAAAGTGAATTCAAAGGAGATTCTATAGAGGTCAAGTTTTCAAAAAAAAATCTCGTTAGAAGTTATTTTGAACGAGGGTAGAAATCTCACTCGAATGAAAGTCGAACAAGTTATGAAAAGAGATTCCAAAAAGACTAAAAAATGGTCAGTTGGAATCTCATTCAAATGACCATGTATATTTTATGTTGATCCTTGGATATTTAATTATCGGGTGTTAATATATTAATAATCTAATTATAAAATCTTTTTAGACTTTTTTTTATAAGTCATTTTAGGTGTTATTAGACCCTGGATCAAACGAAACTTCAAACGAGTCAAAATTATGCTTTTCTCTTATTAAATAGGTTGTTCTAACCAAAATGGGTACCTCGTTTTAACCAGAATGGGTAACTCGTTCGAACGAGATTCCAATGGACCATTTTTCTATCATTCTGGTTTCTCATTAGATTACTTGTTCGAAGACCGTTCTAACAAGATTGGTACCTCGTTCGAACGACCTTTTAGCGAGGATTTTTTTTTGAAAATTAGACCTCTAACGAATATCGTTTGATTTCTCATTTGATACCTATTCCAACAAAAAAAGGGTATATCATTCGAACGAGAATGTTACCTCATTCCAACGACCGAGAGCGAATTGAAAAAAATGAGTTTTCTAGCAATTTTTTCCTTCACTCCCCACAACTTCTTTTTCCATCCATTTAAGTAGTGCGGGATCAAAATTTTTAGCAAGACTTTTTCCATCCTTTGAAAAAAAATAACTTTTCGAATGTCCATAATTTTTTCTTAATGGTTCATGATTTCATGTTCAAAACAAAAACCCATGTTTACACCCAATTAGTTTACATCCAAGATTCTCTCTCTCTCTCTCTTGAGAGAGAGAGTTTATGGCACCATGTTCATTCTTTACATGTCATTACTGAGCAATTTTGGCAAGAGATTGTTAGAGGCTCATCCCCACCAATGTGTTTAGTAGGAGAAGTTCGTGTTCCTAAACTCGTAGAAATAGTGAGGATGAACATAAGCTAACAAATTACAGTTTGCATGGTTTAAATGCTCTTTTTACTACTGTCACACCAGAGGAGTCCCATCGTATTATGACTTGTGAAATGTCTAAAGAGGCTTGGGACGTACTCCAACTCACCCATGAGGGCACAAGAACTGTTAAGGCTTCCAAGCCCCAGAACCTTACCACTCAATTTGAAACCATAAAAATGGCGAAGAGTGAAACCTTTGATGAGATTTATGCTAGATTGTTTGATATTGTGAATTCGTCCTTTAACTTAGGAGAGAAATGTGACACCCCGCCTAATTAAATACCGGGTGATAAGTCCTTTATTAAATTAATTCAAAGTGCCCGGTCGGTTCATTCTTAGCATCACTGTCATAAAATAATTTTTCTTTTTAATCACGTAATAAATAATTAAGCTAAGTGTCAAAACATTTAATTTTATTTATTAAACTCCATTGTTATTATTTACTAAGAAACCGTTTTTCATGAATGCAACCGATAATATTAAAACCAAACCATCTGAATGAAATGACCAAGCTAGATAAATAAATCCAAATAATTAATCCCAATCGCATGACACAGTAATAAGTAAAACAATCCCAATAACTGAATACTGAAATAATAAAGAGTAAAAATCTTTGTGTGATCTAAAAGAAATATGGAAATGGGTGACACATGCCCTGACTAGAGATGACTAAATAGGAGAATGAGAAGACAAGGATGAAGTCGTCTACTGCAAGGACCTGTACTTCCACACTAGCTGAACCATGCCAATGGTGCAAAGATCTAGGCCTGACGCCCCCGTGGCTGGGCACCTGTAATATATATATATATATATATATATATATAAGAGGGAGAAAAGATAACAGAAAACGGGTCAGAGCCCGAGTGTAAAATATCTTTAAATTAGTTTAGCAATTATTTAAAATGCTAACCAGTTGATATTACATACATCTTAGCACTTCGACACTCACTTGATAATTCTCACCTCTCAACTAATGTGCACGCCTAATGTACTACTGAATTTCACTAGATGGACCTAACCCAATTCACTAGTTTAACCCAAATATCCCCATAACAATCCTAATTCATGTGACCGTGCAACTAGGACCTTACTTATGAATTCACCATGTTGGCTATGTACATCACAATATAGCTTTAAGTTCCCAGACACTTAATTTAATTTATATAAATTATTCCATTCTATCTACTTATAAGCATAGTAGATGAATCGCATGTATATATATATTCATCACTCATATAATATATATATACAAATCGGGCACCCCACATAAAATATATGGTGCTGTCATACTGTCCTATCAAGTCCCCGTATCTCTCGTACAAAAAGAGAAATACTAGTTCGGAATCACTCTCGAACTGTATTAACACAAAACACACATATTCGAGGCTAAGCATAGTTCCAAGTCACTAAGAGGTCAGCACATAACCTCACGCTCTTAGGACCGTATGACTATCATTCTCAGATAGTATGTACCAATGACACTATATTCTAGGGTACGAGTCAATATCCCCCATAAAGGTCCCATCGAGATAAGACTGTCCAGGCACGGAAGCCCCCGTGATAGCAAGTAGCGCGGGTATGATTATACACATACATTCACATATTATATATATATATATATTCACATTGTTCATTTAGGTATGCCCACTACCCATAATAATAATAATCTAATCATACGTGGCACATAAGGCCGGGTTTCTACGTATAAGTAACTTATTCTTTCATTTTCTCAATTACCGTAATTTCTTAAGTACTTCTCGTCTCTCGAAATGTATCCTATCGATAAATATAAAATCAGTAGGTGTACATTCACTACCCTACTGGTCTAAGTCCTTCTTAATCCTCACAAGACCTAGGTCAACGTATGCACGATTTCTTACTCAATTTATACCCCAAAATTCCACAGTTAAATCTCATATAAAGTCGTATTATTCGGACCCTACCTATACCTTACTATTCCTTCTCAAGTCCCATTATGTTATATGAATTTTGTCCAAGGTCCCTATACATCTGGGTTGGATTAAAATTTAAAAGGGAAAAAGTTTCAATTTCCAGGTGAGGTCGATCGATCGATGAAAAAGAGTCGATTGATCAATCTAGTCAATCGATCGATATTCTTGAGTCGATCGATCGATCAAGCAGGTGTTGGTCCAGTTTCTGCAATTCTAACCTCTGGGTTTCATCCAATAAAAGTCCTCAAACCTCCATTAATATGTCCCAAACTCCCAACCAAACATCATGAATGTTATATAAAATAATATAGAAGATTTCTAATGTAAAACTTTCACAAATTCATCAAGAATCATCATCACGGGGGGTTAATTCAAGAAATTATCATTTAACCCTAGTTAGTCTAATTTTCTCAAGAATTCAATTAATTTCCAGATTTCTATCTCTACTGGCATAAATTTCATGGATGATATTCTACGTATGATAGATATCCCTCCTAACATGGTTTCTACTCCAAATTTATAACATTTTATTTTCATGAAGACATAGAAGAAATTATGCCTACACAAGCATGAATGTGTTATCAACTAATGAATAGCAAGTTAGATACTTGCCTAGAAATCGAAGGTCTGATCCGACGAATTAGAATGGTATAGGAACGATTCCCTTCTTTCGATCTAGATGTTGGTGGTGGAATTAGTGAGAGTGGTGTAGGAATGGTGGATCTCTTCCTTGGAAGCCTTCTCTCTTATCTCTTCCTTAGGCTCTATCCAAATCCAAGATTTCTAACTCTCAAGGACTCTAACTCTTATCAGATATAACCTCTCAATTTTCGTTCATATGTAAGGCCTAAAATTGGAACTTGCCAAAATGCCCTCCCGGGTTACCGATTAGGCCTAAAAACATTCTGACATCCAAAAAAAACCCCCGGGTACACTTTTATGACTATCTTGACCCTCTCGAACACATTGACGCACTCAAAATGGCCATATGGGTGACTTATAATTAAATTACTTTTTATTCTATTAATTTAGTCCCAACACGACACATGCGCATCCCGACTTAATTTCCATGATTGTCGTATTATTCACCCGAGACAATTTTAATAAATTCAATTTCATATATTACTTTGCTCATATAGTAATATTCAACATATTTCTTATTAATAATTACTAACTCTCGTCACGCTAGAAAATATTCAGTTTAAAATTCGGATTACTATTAAATTCATTTATCCCAATAAATTTTAATTAATCCCATAATAAAGGCCATAAAAATATGGGGTATTATAAGAAAATACAAAAAAATGGTACAATCAAGAAAATATTAAGGTCCTTACCTGACAGATTTTGTCCTAATGTAACGGTATTGAACTCCTTTGGTACCGTAGACACTATAAAACTCGAGGAACTTGTAGTTGATCCTCAAACCTATGAACTCGACATGTTTTCCTCTAAAAAGCCTTCGAAAAATAAGGGCACTGCTTTGAAATCATAGAAAGAGGAAACACAAGTCTCAAATGATGAGTTTGACATCGAATCCATTGATATGACCATGTTTGCTAAAAAGTTCAGAAAATTCTTAAGTTTAGTAAAGAGGAACTTAAAAATGATTATAAAAAAACTTGAGAAATCTAAGTAAAATAAGGACAATAAACTCCCTAAGAATCGTAAGGATAATCTTAAAAGGGATAAGTCAAAGAGGTGTTTTGGGTGTGAGGGATATGGCCATAATAAAGCTGAGTGTCCTACTAAACTAAGGAAGGAGGGGAATAAACCTATTTCTTACAATTCCACCCTTGATGATAGTGAATCGAAAGAGGAACCCGATTCCCCAATTGAGTGAAACTTCACCACACACATGGATAGTTGACGCGACTCAGAAAGTGTCTCTAATGTGCGTTCACTCTAGGCTCAAGTGCAAGTCTGTCACGTTAGCAATAAACCCGATAAGTTGGGATCGTATCCATAGGGAAATAGGACAATAGAGTTGTGACGATGTTGGACAAATGAATGAACCTTAACTTCGACTCTCAAAAGGAAAAGGAAAAATGATTTGGTTTTGGGAATGATTCAACTAGATACAATTATGAAATTATGAAAAGGTACAATTATACTAAATTACCTAAAATACTAATGGAGATAGGTTTAAAACTTTAAACTATATGATGAAGAAAACAGGACGGCAATACAATCCCCCAACCCTAGTGTATTGCAGATATAATACTAATCGTAAATTTAACTAATTAATTAGACCCAAAATTTAGTACTCCCAAGCATTACGTATATAAGGTTCAAGCCCGCATCATACTTAATCCGAGGACGAGTGAATCGATATCGTGATAGTTACACTCGAATTGTATTCTAAAGCATCTCGATTACTAAGAAGCAAATGATATATAAAAATTTACAATTGTCATGTTCCTACGCAATAGGGTCATAATCAATCACTAAATTCAGAGGATTAATGTTATACACATGCAACTAACACATCAGGCTGGGTTCATGTATCACGGCCTTAGAAAATCTAGCCTAGCATGATGAAAGTAATGAAAACAATTTTTGAATTGTAGAAAGCCATAATTAAACTAAAGAAAATTTGTATAATGATGTAGAAAGAAATTTGAATGAAGAAAAGTAACTCATAATCTTACCAAAGCAGCCACATCAGCAATTAAGAACATAGAATTCTGAATAAACTTCAATCTTGGAATTAAAATTGCAAACTATCTCTAAACTAGGGTTTTCTGGAAAAGTATGGAAAATTATATTAATTCTCCATACAAATAATGATAATAAAATGGGTTTTTATACCCTACAAGAATTCAAGAGTTTTATTTGCACTAGGACTCTCCATAGGAGAAGGATAAGATTACATAATCTCAACAGCAAGACCGGTACGGGGTTAGGCGGATCGATCTGCCTTCCATGCGGATTAGTTCTTTTAATTTTCTGGTGGACCGGTCCGAGGCATACCGGTTCTTTTATTTTTCATCCCTCTTCGGTGTGCTTTCAATCCGGGGTCCTCTAGATTGTTGCACAGCGGACCGGTCCAGGCTGGGGGCTGATCGATCTGCCTCTTTGACTTTTTTTCTCAACTTTTACTGCTCATAACTTCTATTTTGGGATTACGATTGAGGTTCCATTTCTTCCTATGTGCTCATGAATGTTATATCTTCAACTTATCTTTAGGTGCCTCATCCGAATTCTGGGTAAAATTATAATTTTTTCCTTTGAACTTTCCTTCTTTTCGTTTATTGATTCTTCCGGTTTCTTTCTTTCTTGACATCAACTACCTATAAAATCAATACGAAATACCAGAAAGTCGGTGTAATCGTTAGGATAAGTCAGTAGCAAGATGATGAGATAAAGTCAAATCGATTACGTTATTCGAGGTGCTAAAAGTAATCAAATTAAGGGATAAATTGGAAAGAATTTATGCCTAATCAAACCCCCCTAACTTAGAACTTTGCACGTACTGAGCAATGTAAAATAATAATATCAAGGCTTAACTCTTAAAAAACATTTTATTGGGATAGAATACCTTTTTCACGGACAAGCGATTGCATTTAGCGTATGCAACAAGCCTTTAAACCCCTAGGTTACCCTTGTAGGACGAGTGGTGTCTCGTGAGGGTTTCCAGTGAATATACCCACAAAATTCAACTCAAAGAAAATCAAAATACCTAAAAATTGTATAAATCAAACTTTCCCAAAAAATAGTCACCATCAAGTCATATTTACATGTCTCAAACCGTAGTGCGTGTGGGTGAAGCCAGAAATATAATCGCCAATTTCCACCGATTGATCATTACGTTATTTATACGAAAATTCGTTTTGATTCAGATACTCATGGAATACTCTCACAAACGAATATCTTGGATTATGGCTATTCTCTCAATATGCATGATATAAAGAGTAAATATAATGGACGCAAAGTCATGCATACAAGTAGAAAGACGGAAATTTTATTGTAATAGGATCTCATCAACGGATTACGGTTTTAAAACGGGAACATTGCCTCTTTTTCGCGCATTCAATCTCCTTTTATTATCTTTTGGTGTATTAGCTCTCCACGCGGTAACCAATTTTGCAATTTAGACTCAGTTAGAACTTTTTGGGGTTTTTAAGGTATATTGGGTAAAATGAAAATGGTAGGAAGGGTTGGAATTCGAAAAGTAATTTATGATGTCCATTTGTGCTTTTTCCGGGCCATTGCTCATTTTTTTTTCTTTTTTTTTTCTATTTTTCACTTATTTTCTTTTCTTGCTATTTTTGTTGAGCATATCTATTTTTTCTTTTCTTTCCCCTTTCAAAAATATGCACATTTCGGACTGAAATTCTGAATTTTTTCATTTTTCGCAATTCCAGGCTATTTGGGGTTTTTCAGGTTGTCAAACGAAAGAGAAAAACTTTTGGCTCAATTTGGGTTACAAAAGGATAATTTTTCACATCTTTTTATGGCTAATATTTTTGGGTGACAAACGAGGGCCTACTTCATTGTCCAAAATACTAATTGCGTTACCGTATGCGTTTAGAGATGAATTAAGTTTAGAGATCAATTTTGTCACGTTTTTCAAAGCAATATTTCATACGTTTTTCATAATCGATCAAAATGAAAGGGTTGAGATCTTCGACGAATTTTTAGGTGCTGAAAAGAACTTTGAGTTAATAATTAACTCGGATTGATTTAAAAACTCACAAAAGGTGATAGGCTCGAATCTCATCGAGTTTGTTAATCTCCACACTTATTCGTTAAGTCGTCAATTTTCGTTCAATTTCCATCTTTGGTCAATTTCGGCTTTGTGTATGTTGAATTTTTACAACTTGAGACTTCAATCCGACTTTTAATGATATTTTTGAAAATTTTGAATTTAAATTTTTATTTATTTTGAACAAAAATATTTTTGGTTTTTTTCAAAATTTTATGATTTTTTTTTGGAAATTTCTGGGCATTTTTTAAAATTTGTGAAGTTTTGGAAATACGCACTTGTGACCCCCCCCTAACTAAGACTTTTGCATTATCCTCAAGCAAAAAGGACTAAAATCTAAACAAGGAAAAATAATAAGTGCAATAAATAAAACTAACAAATGGAGAAAATACAGATTTTATAGCAAACAAGACTGTGGTACAATTATAAAGAAAATCATATAAACATGTGAACATGAAAAATAAATAAAAACTTCCATAACCACCTAAAGCTTCACTGAGGTAGGGGCTAGGAGGAACGGAGCGGGTTGGGGCCGTAGGGATCATAGAAATAGGATGGCAATGGTTCGTTGGAATCCCCTTGGCGTCGGTATATGTCCGCTTGGAAACGGAACATCAAGCTCGTATGACGACGGTTGTCGGTCAAAAAGTTATCGAAGCTCGTCTCAAGCATCGCCATATAGTTTGTGAGGTCGCTACCCACCCACTCAAAATCGGGGTCATCTTCTTCATTCGTCGACTCTTCATCCGGACCGACATCCCCCATTTTGACATCCGCACCGGCTTCCTCTTCTTCCTCTTCGTCGCGCTTGCTCGAGGAAGCCTCTTATTCACTATCACTTCCCCGCCTTTCCCGACGAATAGCTAGCTGTTTAGCACTCTTGGTGCGGGTCCCCTTCCCAAAAGTACCGGGGAGGTGAATGTGGTTTAATAGTGCTGAAATGCCAGTGTCCTTGAGGATGGAAGTGATCAAACGAGCATAGTGAAGTGGGGCGGCACCTTTCTAATCCAGGGTTGCGACCATAATGTCGACGTATAAGGTACGAGCCAAGTTGATGGAAGTGTGTGGGTCAAAGAGGTGGTAGGTCAAGGTGTCCTGACAAGCCGCATCTCTAAGTCATTTGATTTTTGCATGATGTTCGCACATACTATTTGGAAGGTGAGGCGTGCTTTCTCATTGAGGCGGTCCACCGCGACAGTTTTCCCCGTCCATGCAACACCGAGGGCAATACGGGCCATGATCACTTTTGGCGACCGGAGCGATGTTTTGAGGATAAGTGAATTCTTGGACGTCGACCAGTTTGTTTATGAGAAGGGCCAACGAAAAGGGGACAACGGTCCCATCCAAATAAGCATGAGCCTCGAATTAGCCCGTTTTAACAAGGGTGCCATAAAAGGAGCGTACCTCAACCGCCCAAGCCGCTTCATATGGTTCATTAAGGAATCAGCACCAATCCCTATCCATGAAAAGGTCGGTGATGGATTGGGGCAGATCGGTCCATTCAAAAGCGCGCTCCAAATGGAGTTTCCGATTCGAACCGAAAAAATGATGGCACCACCGTTCCTCTTGGTGGGAACGGAATTCTCCATGGCCGGAGTGGAGGATGTTGGTGGAGTCATACTTGGTGGGGGCAGCTCTTTCGTCCATGAGAACAAGGAGAGGGTTTGAGGGAAATTTAGGGAGAGAGAAGAGAGGAGTGATGGTTGAAGGTGTGGAGAGAAAGGGAGGGGATGGGTGGTTATTTATAGGTGAAAGGGTGGGGGTAAGGTTTGGATTTGGAGGGAAAAGGTTTGGAGGGAAAATGGGGTGAATTTGGGAGGGAAAGGTTAGGCTTGGGAGTGTTGTGGACGAGTTTGGAGGGAATGAATGGGATTGGGGTGAAGGGGGTGAACCTTGGAAAGAGGGGAAAAATTATGTAGACAACGGTCCGGTCCTTTAATATGCAGGAAAATTCAACTAACGGACCAGTCCGGCTCAAAATTAAAGGAACCGATCCGGGGCGGACCGGTTCTTCCCTAAAATAAAGGAACCGATCCGGTCCTAAAATAAAGGAACCTGTCCGACTCTTGTATTTGAGCTGGATTTTTCCCTAACTTCATTTCGATCGCTCTTCTTCGAAACGTTTCACTTTCACAACATACTCACTATCACTTTTGATTAAAAACCTCTTGATGCCAATGACCAATGCAGTTGGATTCAATATTCCCTAAACATGTGAATGTTCTTCTAAATGTACCCTAATCCTATCGACGTTGACTACACACACGACTCTCACCCCATACGCGTCGAGGGTGCGAAGACCTCGCTGTAATAGCTCACTCTACCTCGCAAATGGGGTTCGACAACCAAACGACGTTGACTTCTTCCACACACGCCTCTAGATATGGCTTTAGGCCTTGTCCATTTACTTTGATTCTATTTCCCCCTATTAAATCGTCTAATTCAATAGCTCCGTGAGGGAAAACATTCTTTACAACGAACGGGAAAGACCATCGTGACCGTAACTTTCCCGAAAAGAGATGAAACCGAGAGTTATAGAGAAGAACATTTTACCCAGGAATAAACTCTTTGCGTCGAATGATGTTATCATGAGCGAGTTTCATCCTTTCTTTGGAAATTTTAGCATTCTCATACGCATCATTGCGTAGTTCTTCTAACTCATTCAATTGAAGCTTACGGGCTTCACTGGTCTTATACATGGCATAATTCAATTGCTTAATCGCCCAATATGCCTTGTGCTCTAATTCAAAGGGAAGATGGAAAGGTTTTCCATACACAAAGAGAAAAGGGGACATGCCGAGTTGATTTTTATATGCAGTACAATAGGCCCATAGCGAATCGTTCAATCTAAGTGACCAATCTTTTCGGGTAGGATTAACGGCCTTTTCAAGAATGTTCTTGATTTCCCGATTTGCTAGTTCAGCCCGGCCATTCGTTTGCGGGTGATAATTCGTTCCAACCTTGTGAACGACACCATACTTACTCATTAGCTTCTCGAATGTCATATTGCAAAAGTGTGTGCCATTATTGCTGATTATCGCTTTCGGTGCACCGAAGCGGGAAAGTGTGTGTTCCTGCAGGAATTTTATCACCACTTTGTTGTCATTTGTCTTGGTAGATATATCCACCACCCATTTAGAAACGTTGTCTACCACAACAAGGATGTACAGGAAACCAAAGGACTGGGGGAATGGACCCATGAAGTCAATACCCCAATAGTCGAAGATCTCAATGATGAGTATGGGGGTAAGAGGCATCATGTCTCGTCGGGTAATGGCTCCCATCCGTTGTCACCAATTGCAAGATTTACACGCAACGTTCACATCCCGGAATATTGTGGGCCAATAGAGGCCGCATTGCTTAATTTTGGCGGTCGTCTTTTTTGTCAAAAAGTGGCCTCCACAAGCTTTTGAATGACAAAATTGGATGACTTTCGGGATCTCGTCATCCGGTACACATCGTCGGATGATTTGGTTAGCGCAATATTTAAAAAGGAAAGGATCGTCATAGAAGAACATGCGCGACCAAGTAATAAACCTCTTCTTATCTTGCGGTGTCCAATCGGGAGGGATGACTCCCGTTACAAGGTAGTTCACTATATCCGCAAACCAGGGCAAAGAAGAGGTAGCAAAAAGTTGCTCATCCGAAAAGTATTTGCTTATGATTATGGGATCACTAGGTATGTCGGGCGAAAGCCATGATAGGTGGTCGACAACGACGTTTTCTACCCCTTTCTTATCTTTAATTGAGAGATTAAACTCTTATAGGAGTAGGATCCACCTTATGAGGGGCGAATTTGCTTCTTTCTTTGCAAGTAGGTATTTCAATGTCGCGTGGTCGGTGAAACAAGTAATGGGAGAACCGATAAGATATAATCGGAATTTATCAAGGGCAAAGACTACCACTAGTAACTCTTTCTCCATAGCAGAGTAGTTGAGTTGTGGTCCGGTAAGAGTCCGGATAGCGTAGTAGATGACATGATCTTGCTTATCTTTTCTTTGTCCCAAAACAGCGTCTATCGCATAATCGCTAGCATCACACATAAGTTCGAATGGTAAAGACCAATTCGGAACTTGCATGATGGGAGCGGACACAAGCGTGGTTTTTAGTTTTTTAAAAGAGTTTTGGCATGCTTCCGTCCACTCGAATGGGGTATCCTTCATGAGTAGGTTTCTTAAGGGTCTAGCGATGGCGCTAAAGTCCTTAATGAACCTTCGATAAAACTCCGCGTGACCCAAGAAAGAGTGCACGTCTTTGAGCGATTTTGGTGGGGGAAGATCAGCTATGACATCTATTTTTTACCTATCAACTTCTATTCCCTTGGATGATACTATGTGGCCAATAACTATTCCCTCGGTGACCATGAAATGGCATTTCTCCCAATTCAGCACTAAGTTCTTTTCCACACACCAGGCAAGTACTTGTTCCAATTTTTGTAGACAACGATCGAAAGAGGTGCCAAAAATGCTAAAATCGTCCATGAACACTTCGAGTCCTCTCTTGACCATGTCGCTAAATAGGCTCAACATGCACCTTTGAAAGGTCGCGGGTGCATTACACAAGTCAAATGGCATACGTTTGTAGGCAAACGTACCAAAAGGGCAAGTGAAGGTCGTTTTCTCCTGGTCAAGTACATCTACCTCAATCTGGTTATATTCGACATAACCATTAAGGAAGCAATAGTAAGGGTGACTCGCTACTCTCTCAAGCATTTGATAATTAAATGGCAAGGGGAAATGGTCTTTCCTAGTTCCCGCATTGAGTTTTCGGTAATCAATGCAAACACGCCACCCGGTGGTGGTACGTTGGGGAGTTAGCTCTCCCTTAGCATTCTCAATCACTGTCATGCCTGAATTCTTCGGGACGACTTGAATAGGGCTCACCCACTTGCTATCTGAGATTGGGTAGATAATCCCGGCATCCAATAACTTGATAATTTTGGTTCTCACAACTTCTTTCATATTGGGATTTATCCTTATTTGCATTTCTCTTGAGGGCTTAACATCCTCTTCTAAATGGATCTTGTGAGTGAAAATCAAAGGACTCATCCCCTTCAAATCAGCAATGCACCAACCAAAAGCACTTTGGTGCTTTCTCATAATTTTCAACAATTTATCCTCCTGCTCTTCGTCTAGGCTAGAGGAGACAACAACAGGAAATGCCTCATCCTCTCTTAGGTATGCATATTTAATATGGGAGGGGAGTTTTTTCAATTCAAGGGTTGGAAACTTTTCATCGGAGGGAACCATGCGTGTATCCCTCGGTGGTAACTCCTCGAATCTAGAAACCCAATTTACATCTCTCGCATCCTCGTCCGACGCTCTCTCATCGAGTAACTCTCTCAACTCCCTAACCTCCCTCTCGTAGTCAGTGTACGTCCCCTCACTCTCGTGTCTCGACACTAAATAGGACCCTAAGGCATCTTGGTAATAATTATCCTCAAATTACTCCTCTAATATCTCGTCTATGAAGCTCACCGCGTGAAGATCATCTTCTTCCCCCGTATATTAGGCTATGTGGAAGATGTTGGTCTCTAAGGTCATGTTCCTAAAGGTGAGTTGCATTTTCCCATTCCGAGTATTGATGACTGCGTTAGTCGTAGCTAAGAACGGGAGCCCAAGGATGATGGGAACATGGTTGCTCGAGGTGAAGGAGGGTTCCGTGTCCCAAATGACAAAGTCTACCGGGAAGTAGAAAATATCAACTTGGACGATCACGCCCTCGACTATGCCTCTTGGGATCTTCACGTTTTGATATGCTAACTAGAGAGTGAACTTTTTGGTCTTGAGGTCACCCAAATAAAGTTGCCTATAGATGGAGTAAGGGAGGATATTGACACTTGCTCCCAAGTCAAGTAAGGCTTTTTTAGTTTTGCTTTCTCCAATGAGGCAGGAAATGATGGGTGCACCGGGATCTTTGAATTTAGGCGGGAGATCGTTAAGTAGAATAGAGCTCATGTTTTGGTCTAGAAAGACATTTTTCTTTACCTTCGTCTTTCTCTTTACCGTCAATAAGTCTTTGATGACTTTTACGTAAGATGAAATTTGCTTAATGGCATCAAGGAAAGGTAAGTTCAGCTTTACGTGCTTTAACACTTCTAGCACGTCATCACGTGGGTTTCCTTTATGGGAAGGAATCAACCTTTGAGGAAATGGTATCGCGGAGGGTGGTTTCACTACTACCTCGGGCTCACTAGTGTCTTCTTTGTCACTCTCATTCAAGGGTACTTCTTTGGCCTCTTTCGTGCCGGGCGAAATCTCCTTGTCTTTCATTGTGTTGTGTGGGGGAGGTGATAAATCAACGACTCTTCCACTACAAAGAGTGGTCACAGCTTGACATTGCTCCTGATGTTCAGTAGAGGTGGAGCTATAACTAGTTTGACCTTGGGGAGGTCTTTGGCCTTGGGCAGGAAACTTTCCCTTCTCTTGAACACTAAATGAGGACTATATCTTTGACAGACTTGTATTTATGTCGCTAATCAGGCGATCATATCTAGCATTGCTTGCAGTCTGACAAGTGATAAATTGGTTCATAGTATCCTTGAAAGTTCTCCACGATGGCGAGATATATGCTCCTTGAGGTGGTGGTGCTTGTACATGTCCTTTCATGTGTGGAGCTTGTTGAAACTGTTGTGGTGGAGGGGGGCAACATGGGAAGTAGGTTTCATCGCAGCATGTTGTTGCCCATAGCTAAAACTAGGATGGTTTTTCCATGAAGGGTTGTAAGAATTCCCATGCGCTGCACCGAAATTATCGTAAAATCCTCATATACCACTAACTTGCTCCTGAAGCATCACTTTATAGGCGGGTATATTCGGGCATTCCTTAGTTGAATGACCCGCCTCATAAATCTCACACACCTTCTCGACGGGGTTTGGTATGGATCCTGTTGGTCCTCTTCCATATACCTCACATAGATCTCTAAATCCTTTCTTCAGCGTATCTAATCGACTGTCCGTCATAGAACTCTTATCTACGTGAAATAGCCAGGATGCCGAAGGAGTTTGATTTTGATTTTGAGCATTAGGATCACATGTATCCCAGGATTGGGTAGTCTCGGCGATGTGCCTTAGGTGAAGCTCAGCATCGTGGGCATCTAAATCGACAAACAGACCACTACCCATGGTTTCAACGAGTTGTTTGGAAGTAAGGTTCAGCCCATTATAGAGAAAAGAAATGATTTATGCCGTATCAAATCCATGATAGGGGCATGAAGCAACTAACTCATTGAAATGATCGTGACATCAATGAAATGGCTCATTTTCATATTGCCTCAATGCTTGAATTTGAGCCTTTATGGAGATCGTTCGATGTGGTGGGAAGAATTTCTTGAGAAATCTAGATTGCAACTCGTTTCAAGATGGAATCGAGCTTGGAGGTAGAGAGCATAGCCAGGTCTTCGCTTTATCTTTTAGCGAGGAGGGGAAGAGTTTGAGGTAGATCACCTCTTGTGTGCACGTTTGATCATTGAGAGTATCACACACATCTTCAAATTCCCTGATATGAAGATATGGCTTTTCAGAATACATACCATGGTAATGGGGTAGCATTTGGATCATCCCATTTTTGAAAGGAAATTACCCGGCATTATACAAAAGTATAATGCATCCCGGAGTGAAAGTGCACTCGGGATATAAGATTTCTCCCAGCGGGCGGTATGGGGCCTCTTCCTCATTGACAACTACACTACCGTGTTGCGACATCTCTGTCTCTCTTAACGACTCGGTGTCCTCACTTGGTGTGCTCAAAATGTGCTCGAAATGTGCTCGAAGGTGTGCTCGGAGGTGTGTCCTAGGAAGGAAAAGGAAGTGTTATTTGAGATTGAGTGTGACGGTATGGGAGGTGGAATCCAGAACTGTGGGACGTTAGGAGTGAGGGGGCTATCGGGGTTGTACTCAACGATTTGATTTTCGTGAATGCTGGTTGGAGTATTATGGGGCATAGGAGTGAGTTCAGAATTTTTCATTAATAGTTTGTGAGAGATGATGGTGAGTCTTTTTGTGCTTTTTGAATTTTTTTTTATGTTTTTAGATTTTTTTCAAATTTTTGGTCAAAGCTTTCGATTGACTCGATCTAATCATAAGTCTACCTAATTCCCTAGCAACGGAGCCAAAACTTGACGTGACTCAGAAAGTGTCTCTAATGTGCGTTCACTCTAGGCTCAACTGCAAGCCTGTCGCGTTAGTAATAAACCCAATAAGTCGGGTTCGTATCCACAGGGAAATAGGACAACAGAGTTGTGATGACGTTGGACAAATGAATGAACCCTAACTTCCACTCTAAAAATGAAAAGGAAAAATGATTTGGTTTTGAGAACGATTAAACTAGATGCAATTATGAAATTATGAAAAGGTGCAATTATACTTAATTACCTAAAATACTGATGAAGATAGGTGTTGATGTAAAAAATTACACTATATCTAACACTACACCAAAATTGGCGATTGGTCACGGCCAAAATTCCTGACCAAAGCTGTGGGTCGCGAACTTGGGCAATGACCATTTCGGGCGTGACCATTTTCGTGGGTCGCGGCGCAAGTCCGTGACCAAAAAATGGTCATGGCCGAGAGGGGTCATGGTAGATGGTCGCGAACTTAGGTCGTGACCCATGTTCTGACGGGTCGCGGCCCTTATCTGTGACCCATAACACTGACAAATTGGTCGCGGCCAAAGTCCGCGACCCACGACCGTGACAAAAAAATTAAAAAAAATTAGTCGCTGTCCTAATCCATGACCCACAACCGTAACAAATTGGTCGTGACCAAAGTCCGCGACCCACAACCATGACAAAAAAAATTAAAAAAAATGGTCGCGGCCCAAGTCCGTGACCCACAACCGTGACGAAAAAAATGGTCACGGACTTTGGCCGCTACCATTTTTATGCATGACGAAAAAATAAAAATGGTCATGGACAAAGTCCATGACCATATTTAACTATAATTTTAAAAAAAATGTATTTTTTTGGTCCAATCCTAAAACTGGGGGTCCTGCGAGTGCACCATCAGTTGCTATGTGTAACGTTGGATGCGTACGAGGTGTTACAAATATTTATTATTGGCCAAACAATAAAAAAAATCACAAATTGCGAATCGAGAACAATCAAATTACACGTCTTAATAATTCACAGACCAAAAAAAAAAAAATTAGACAGAGTTTCCTGTATTTTCTTGACATTTCAAAACCTGTAAATGTAAAACCTACTTATTATAAAGCCTGCACGGCCATAAAATTCAACAATCAAATTATAAAAGCTTGCATGGCCATAAAACTAAACAATAAAAGCCCCCATGGCTGACAAAATCCTGATTGTCCACAACATATAAACAATCTTCATGCTTTAGACCATTGCCTCCTTCGTTTGATCCGCGTACAAAAATCCTACAAATGAGAGGATACATAAACAAATATCAGTAGCCAAGTAGTTTTACAAAAAAAATAATCAAGCTGAAAAATTGCATATATGAGTTAAAATTATCAGTAACCAAGTAGAAATATTCAAATTATCGTCGTATTCTCAAACTGGGAGTCCCACGGTTGTGAGGTCAGTTCCTACGAGTTACATTGGTCCCGTGGGAGGTGTCGGCGCCACCCACGACGCCGTTCGGGGGCTGTTTTGGATTTTCACCCTCTCACATCCTGTTTTTAAGCCTAAGACTAGAACTTTGCAAATTACCATCGTATTCTCAATATGGGAGTCCCCCGACTGCGTGGTCAATTTCTACGAGTTACATTGGTCTCGTGGGAGGTGATGGTGCCACCTACAGGGCCGTTCGGGGTTGTTTCGAGTTTTCACCCTCTAACGCCATATTTTTAAGCGTAAGTTTAGAAATATGCAAATTATCGTCGTATTCTCAAACCGAGAAACCCGCGGCTGTGGGGTCAGTTCCTACGAGTTACATTGGTCCCGTGGGAGGTGTTGGTGCCACCCACGGGGCCGTTCGGGGGCTGTTTTGGTTTTTCACCCTCTAACGCCATGTTTTTAAGCCTAACTCTAGAAATATGTAAATTATCACCGTATTCTCAAACCGGGAGACCCGCAGCTACGGGGTCAGTTCATACGAGTTACATTGGTCCCGTGGGAGGCGTTGGTGCCACCCACAAGGTCATTCTGGGGCTATTTCGAGTTTTCACCCTCTAATGCCATGTTTTTCTTGAGTCTAGAAATATGCAAATTATCGTCGTATTCTCAAACCGGGAGTCTCGCGGTTGCGCGATAAGTTCCTACGAGTTACATTGGTCTCGTGGGAGGTGTTGGTTCCACCCACGGGGCCGTTCGGTGATTGTTTCGAGTTTTCACCCTCTAACGCCCTATTTTTAAGCCTAAGTCTAGAAATATGCAAATTATCATCATATTCTCAAACCGAGAGACGCGCGGCTGTGGGGTCAGTTCCTACGAGTTACATTGGTCCCGTGAGAGGTGTTGGTGCCACTCACGGGGCCGTTCGGGGGCTGTTATGGGTTTTTACCTTCTAACTCCATATTTTCAAGCCTAAGTTTAGAAATATGCAAATTATCGTTGTATTTTGAAACCGGGAGTCCCGCGGCTGCGGGTTCAGTTCCTACGAGTTACATTGGTCCCGTGGGAGGTGTTGGTGCCACCCACGGGGCCGTTCGGGGGTTGTTTCGAGTTTTCACCCTCTAACGCCATGTTTTGCTTAAATCTAGAAATATGCAAATTATCATCGTATTCTCAAACTGGGAGTCTCGCGGCTACGCGGTCAGTTCCTACGATTAACATTGGTCCCGTGGGAGGTGTTGGCGCCATCCACGGGTCCGTTCGGGGGATGTTTTGGGTTTTCACCCTCTAACGCCATATTTTGAAGCCTAAGTTTAGAAATATGCAAATTACCATCGTATTCTCAAACTGGGAGTCCCGCGGCTGCGTGGTAAGTTCCTACGAGTTACATTGGTCTCGTGGAAGGTGATGGTGCCACCCACGGGGCCGTTCGGGGGCTATTTTGGGTTTTTACCCTCTAACGCCATGTTTTTAAGCCTAAGTCCAGAAATATGTAAATTATCCTAGTATTCACAAACCGGGAGACCTGCGGCTGCGTGATCAGTTCCTACGAGTCACATTGGTCCCGTGGGAGGTGTTGGTGCCACCCATGAGGCCAGTCGGGGGTTGTTTTGAGTTTTCACCTTCTAAACGCCATGTTTTGCCCGAGTCTAGAAATATGCAAATTATCGTCGTATTCTCAAACCGAGAGTCTCGCGGCTGCGCGGTAAGTTCCTACGAATTACATTGGTCCCGTGGGAGGTGTTGGTTCCACCCGCGGGGCAGTTCGGGGGTTGTTTCGAGTTTTCACCCTTTAACGCCATGTTTTTCTTGAGTCTTGAAATATGCAAATTATCATTGTATTCTCAAACCAGGAGACCTGCAGCTGCGGGGTCAGTTCCTACGAGTTACATTAGTCCCGTGGGAGGTGTTGGTGACACCCACGGGGCCGTTCGGGGGCTGTTTTGGATTTTCGCCCTCTAATGCCATGTTTTTAAGCCTAAGTCTAGAAATATGCAAATTATCGTCGTATTCTCAAAGCGGGAGACCTGCGGCTGCGGGTTCAGTTCCTACGAGTTACATTGGTCCTGTGGGAGGTGTTGGTGCCACCCACGGGGCCGTTCGGGAGTTTTTCGAGTTTTCACCCTCTAACGCCATGTTTATTTAAATCTAGAAATATGCAGATTATTGTCGTATTCTCAAACCGGGAGTCTCACGGATGCGCGGTCAGTTCCTACGAGTAACATTGGTCCGGTGGGAGGTGTTAGCGCCACCCACGGGGCCGTTCGGGGGCTGTTTTGGGTTTTTGACCCTCTAACGCCATATTTTGAAGCCTAAGTCTAGAAATATGCAAATTACAGTCGTATTCTCAAAACGGGAGTCCCGCGACTGCGTGGTAAGTTCCTACGAGTTACATTGGTCTCGTGGGAGGTGTTTTTTCTATCCACGGGGCCGTTCAGGGGCTGTTTTGGGGTTTCACCCTCTAACGCCATGTTTTTAAGCCTAAATCCATAAATATGCAAATTATCGTCATATTCTCAAATCGGGAGACCCGCGGCTGCGGGATCAGTTCCTACGAGTTACATTGGTCCCGTGGGAGGTGTTGGTGCCACCCACGAGGCCGTTCAGTGGTTGTTTCGAGTTTTCACCCTATAACGCCATGTTTTGCTTGAGTCTAAAAATATGAAAAATTATCACCGTATTCTCAAATCGGGAGACCCGTGGCTGCGGGTTCAGTTCCTACGAGTTACATTGGTCCCGTGGGAGGTGTTGGTACCACCCACAGGGCCGTTCCGGGGCTGTTTTGGGTTTTCTCCCTCTAACGCCATATTTTTAAGCCTAAGTCTAGAAATATGCAAATTATCATCGTATTCTCAAATCGGGAGACCCGTGGCTACGGGGTCAGTTCCTACGAGTTACATTGGTCTCGTGGGAGGTGTTGGTGCCACCCAGGGGGCCGTTCAGGGGTTGTTTCGAGTTTTCACCCTCTAACGCCTATTTTGCTTAAATCTAAAAATATGCAAATTATCGTCGTATTCTCAAACTGGGAGTCTCGCGGCTGCGCGGTCAGTTCCTATGATTAACATTGGTCCCGTGGGAGGTGTTGGCGCCACCCATGGGGCCGTTCGGGGGCTGTTTTGGGTTTTCACCCTCTAACGCCATATTTTGAAGCCTAAGTCTAGAAATATGCAAATTATCATCGTATTCTCAAACCGGGATACCGGCGGCTGCGTGGTCAGTTCCTACTAGTTACATTAGTCTCGTGGGAGGTGTTTTTACCACTCACGGGGCCGTTTGAGGGCTGTTTTGGATTTTCACCCTCTAACGCCATGTTTTTAAGCATAAGTCCAGAAATATGCAAATTATCGTCGTATTCTCAAATCGGGAGACCCGCGGCTGCGGGATCAGTTCTTACGAGTTACATTGGTCCCGTGGGAGGTGTTAATGCCACCCACGAGGCCGTTCGGGGGCTGTTTCGAGTTTTCACCCTCTAACGCCATGTTTTGCTTGAGTCTAGAAATATGCAAATTATCATCGTATTCTCAAACTGGGAGTCTCTCTATTGCGCGGTAAGTTCCTACGAGTTACATTGGTCCCGTGGGGGGTGTTGGTTCCACCCACGGGGCAGTTCAGGGGTTGTTTCGAGTTTTTACCCTCTAACGCCATGTTTTTAAGCCTA
The DNA here is from genome assembly GCA_949130495.1 of Sambucus nigra. Classification (NCBI taxonomy): domain Eukaryota; kingdom Viridiplantae; phylum Streptophyta; class Magnoliopsida; order Dipsacales; family Adoxaceae; genus Sambucus; species Sambucus nigra. Next base: position 339,819,025 of record OX422207.1, on the reverse strand, counting down.
AGTCTAGAAATATGCAAATTATCATCGTATTCTCAAACCGGGAGACCCACGGCTGCGGGGTCAGTTCCTACGAGTTACATTGGTCCCGTGGGAGGTGTTGGTGCCACCCACGGGGCCGTTGGGGGGTTGTTTCGAGTTTTCACCCTCTAACGGATTACATTGGTCCCATGGGACATTTTAAATGATTAGTTAGATAGCTTTGTTTTATTCAAGTATTGTCCTAAACAGACCCCAAATACTAACTTTGACATGCGGAATCTTGAGATAAATAAAGAGAGGGTTAAAATATACATGTTCTAAGTGTTGTGAATGTAAAATCAGTCCACATATAACCACATCCTGAAAAAACAAAGCTATATACCACTTAGAGGTGTTTTCAGTCCACGTAAAATCACAACCTGAATAAATCAATCCCCGCATAGCAAATAGGTGTTCTCAATACATTGTTTTGAGTTTACATTTTTTATACCAACAATCTATATAAACAAAAAATATATACCAGTAATCTATATAAAGATAGACGGGAGAACCACTGCTGTTTATATGGTATATATTGTATACAAAACTGATGTTTATATACAAAATTGATGCATACTGAACTGCTCAAATGTATGTATTGTATCTACTCTCAAACAAAGTAATGATTTAAGATGATATAACTGTCAACCATGACATTTTGTTTAGACAGTTTTTCAATAAAGTAATGATTTAAGATGATATACTTTAAAAACATAAGAGTAAGTGTGGTTATATTAAACTATTGTATTGATGATTTGTTAATACTCCATCCAGTCCACTCTTTAACAGGTGATATGATCAAAATTGGTAATTTACCTAACTAACATAAACCATAGCATTGATTGTATGAGTGAATGGAATTTACCTATACAAACACAAATAAAAGCCCATATTGAAGTGACATCTTAGCTCACGTCTGGCGCTAATGCACTTATTTCGAGATTCGATGTTCAGTAAATTTGAAAATACAAATAATAGTTTATGTATAGAATAATCATAACAACCATACAATCTCTATATCGAATAATAATGCACTGTACTTTTGATTTTTGCAAAATTACTCCAAATATCTGCAAATCCAAATGTTTACACCAAAGTACAGTGCATTATTACACCAAACATCTGCAAAACAACCATATAAAGGTTTTATTGGAAATCTCTAATATACATTTCAATCGAAAATTATCATATCCAAAAACCTAAAAATCTAAAACACAAATTAGATACAGAGTTTACCTAAGATATCCAAGATTCTGAACCTAATAAACCAATCTGCTGCTAGCAGAAACAGAGGGATAATACACATCTCAATAAAATTATACTAGTAAAAATTCCATGTTGGCCAATCTACCATAATAAGTTTGGAGTCGGGATTAAATTTGTAAGCATTCATTGTATCCTCCACCTTTACCTAATCACAATAGAATACGGTTTCTGTGAAATCCAAGTAATTAAGTTCTAGGATTTGTTGAATTATCCCATAATAGGTTAGCACCGTATTCTTTGGATTTTTATCACTTTTGCTAGCGATACAGGTGGTCAAGGCGGAAATTTATATTCCACTGTTTTGCGTCAAAAGCTTTTCCTCATATGGATATGAAATGATATCAAAACCGTTGGTGCAGAATTTCTTAAACTCTTTTGCACGAAAATTAGGACCTTTTGCTAGGCGTGCAAGTCTGGAAGAGACATCACCTCTTTTTAGAAGATGCATTTATTAATGAATTTCTATTAGGGAATGTTTTTACCAAACATGAATAAATAACCGCACACATAAGATGTGAAAAGTACCTCTTTTGACACCCATGCCCAAAAGTCAGTTGTCGTCCAATTTCTCCTTTGATTTTGGATAATTTCGTTCTCGTACTTCCTATCGAAAAATTATAGAGTTTAGATCATAAAATAAAAAATACATATAATCAAAGAAGAAGAATTCAGTAAATACTCACTCTCTCCAGTCTTGGACTTCATCTTGCGATTCGAAGACAAGATGAATTGTTTGCTCGTTGATCGTGGTGGAAACCGAGCGTCCGTGTAAATACGCTAATCCTTGTTATCGGCTTCCAACCACAATACAAAAAAACCTAAACTTTAACTACACTCTTGTGGAGTATAGTGGCGAGTCTGGGTATCGAATCCACAGGGAATGTTTGATAGATTTTAATTGATTTATTATTTCAAAAAAAATAAAGTGTAAAAGATGATGATTGAGTGAGAAAGGAAAAAGGGAAAAATTAAGAAGTTAACTAAAACTAATTGGAAAATTAAGGCAGAGACACAATCCCCCAACCCTAGAGTATTGATGGTATAAAACTAATCGTAAATTTAACTGATTAATTTGACCCGGAATTTAGTACTCCCAAGCATTACGTATACGAGGTTCAAGACCGCGTCATACTTAATCTGAGGATGAGTAAATCAGTATCGCGATAGTAGCACTCGAATTGCATTCTAAATCATCACGAGTACCCAGAGGCAAACGAGATATAAAGATCTACAATTGTTGTGTAACTACGCAATACGATCATAATCAATCATTAAATTCAGAGGACTAATATTATACACATGCAATTAACACATCAGGTTGGGTTCATGTATCCCAATCTTTAAAAACCTAGCCTAACATGGTAAATAATAATAAAAGTGCTGCAAATAAAAGGTACCACGACTGAAGAACAAGAACATGCAAGAAGAAATCATAGATTGAAGAAAAATCGGAAAAGCCCTTGAATTAATGGTGCAAAGTATGTAAATTCTTCTCCTAGATGTCCCTACTTGTTATGGAGCTTTTACATCAATGAAATCTTAATAAAAAGAGTCCTAATGACTAAATATATAGCCTAGAGGTCATTTAGAAGAGTCCCCAAAACATAAAACTCTTTTGGTTAAAAGATATGCACAAAATAAAAATCCCGTATCTGCCAATTTGTCACACTTAGAAAGCGTGACTAATTTTGTAACGGATTCTGAGCGTGACTAATGGGAGAACCGGTTCGGGTTCTGGGTGTACCGGTTCGGGTGAGTTGGCTGGTTTCTGGGCCTCTTTCAACACTTAAAATATTTTCCAACTTTCTTCTTTTCTTCCTTGGATTTTTTCTCAACTTCAAATGATCATAACTCCTTCACCGTAGCTCGGATTTGGGTACCGTTTTTTCCAGTATTCTCGTTGTTCCAAGATATTAAACTTTCCAGAAGGCCCCACCTCCGGAATCAGGATGCAGAATTACGAAAATGCCCTTGAACTTGCCTTCCTAGCCTTCCTTCTATGATTTTTCCGCAACTTCAAGGGATCATAACTCTTTCACCGTAACTCGGATTGAGGTGCCGTTTTTTCCAGTGTTCTTGTAATTGAAAGCTATTCAACTTTCCAGGTGGCCCAACTTTCGGACTAAGGCTGAAAAATTACGAAAATGCCCTTCAACTCCCCGATTCTTGGTTTCTTTCACTATTTTGAGTTCTCTTTTCCATATTTTTTGCATGAAATACCTGTAAAACACATAAGAGATACAAAAATACGAAATACTTGCCAAAAAGGGTTAGTAGCATAGATATGAGATAAATCCAAGCTATTTACACCGCACGGGATCGTAAAAATACCGAAATTAAGGGGATACATGTGAAGAATTTATGCCTAATCAAACCCCCCTAACTTAGAACTTTGCGCGTCACGAGCAATGTAAAAGAACGAGAGTATGAGTTAAGGACCCTTCAAAAACTTTAGTGGGATACCTTTTTTGCAGGCAAGCGATTGCATTTAGCGTATACAACAAGCCTTTAAATCCCTAGGTTACCCTAGTAGGACGAGTGGTGTCTCGTGACGGTTTGCAGTGAATATACCCACAAAATTCATTATTGACTCAAAGAAATATCAAAATACTTAAAAATTGTAAATTTTAAACTCCTCAAAAATGGTCACCTTAAAATCTTATTTAGGAGTCTCAAGTCATAGTGTGTGTGTGCGAAGCCAAAAATTAAACCGCTAACTTCCACCGATTGATCATTACGTTACTTTCCAAAAATTCGTTTTGATTCAAATGCTCACGGGATGCTCTCTCAAACGAATCTCTCGGAATGTGGCTATTCTCTCGGTATGCGTGATTTTATAAAGAGTAAATATAATGGACGCAAAGTCACGCACACAAATTGAAAGACGAAAATTTTTGGGTGAAAAGATCTCTTCATCGGAATACGGTCATAGGAAAATGGGAACCATCATCTCTTTTTCACACCATGTAATCTCTTTTATAACTTTTTTGTGTTTTAACTCTCCACGCGGTAACCAATTTCGCAATTCGGACTCAGTTAGGACTTTTTTTTGGTTTTAAGGTGTAATTGGGTAACATGAAAATGGTTGGAAAATTCGAAATTGGAAATTTTTCTTATGATGTCCGTTAGTGCTTTTTTTTTTTTTTTTTTTTTTTTTTTTTGGCTATTGCTCATTTTCTCTTCTTTTTCTATTTTTTTCACTCTTTTCTTTTCTTGCTAACTTTTGTTGAGCATTCTTCTATTTTTTTCTCGCCCCTTTTTGTTGCACTTTTCGGACTTAAATTATGACTTTTTTCATTTTTCACAATTTCGGGCTATTTGGGTTTTTCGGGTTACCAAACGAAAAGGATAAATTTTATTCGGCTCAATTGGGTTATCAAAGGGATAATTTTTCACATCTTTTTATGGCTAATATTTTTGGGTAACAAACGATGGCCTACTTCATTGTCCGAATTACTTATTAATTTACCATATGCGTCTCGAGATTAATTTAATTTAGAGATTTATAGGGCGCGTTTCGAGACAACATTCCATTTTCTATAACCGATCAAAACAATAAAATAGAGATCATCAACGAATTTTGTAAAACGCTGAATTAGAACTATGAGTTAACCATTAACTCGGTTTGATTTAAAAACTCAAAAAGATCGATAGGCTCGAAATCTCACCGGGTTTTGTTAATCTCCACACTTATTTGTAAAGTCGTCAATTTTCGCACAATTTCCATCTTTGGTCAATTTCGGCTTTGTGCATTTGATTTTTTACAACTTGAGACAAAATATTTGTGACATTTTTGAAGCTTTTAAATTCCAATCTTTATTTATTTTGAAGAAAAATATTTTTGGCTTTTTCAAAACTCTTGGAAAGAACATGTGATCGAATCAATGAATCTAAACAATAAACGGGAAGAATATCGCACACCCCTAACTTAAATGTTGCATTTTCCTTAATGCGAATCAAGAACACAACATAAAGAGAGGAAAATAACGATATTACCCAAAATGGAGCGATCCCCGATGAATGTGAGTCCATTGAATCTACAAAACATGTTAGAACCAAGCATAGCAAAAAGAATAACAAGAATTCTAAACTAAAAAAAAAGTTAACTATTGTACAACCTATGATTTTCAAATTCTAATAAGTTATACACTAGAAGTCAAAAAATTTGAGGGTCCACCCAAAATACAATTTGACTTTGAGGGATTAATGGTGTACCCTCACTAGAAAGCATGCCTCCCGAAAAATAAGAATTCCGTTTGAACAACGGAAGGCATGTGCAAAGTGGAAGAAATGAACCATCACCAATTACAAATTTTAACGGGATGATGCGGGGTTTGGATGCTAGGTGGGACAAGTACAATTGAGATCCAAGAAAAATAGAATCACCTCCCAAATATTTTTCAAGCAGTATGGGGAGAGGGGCACACAAAAAGGAAGTGTCCATATTAGAAAATAATTCTAGCAAAGTGTCTTTGTCAGTAAAAGGTGTAAACGTTTCAGAATTTTCAACCGACTGATAGGAATCTAGCGGTACTTCTAATGGTTCAATAACGGTGAACGAAATTGGTGATGAAATAAACTCAATCTCAAGTGATTCATCATCACTTGGAGATTGAATTTCAAGAGAGCAAGACTCACTTTCAATGAGATGTTCTTCAAAATTTTGAGGTGACACATAAGTCTCAACCTCCTCTTTGTTTTCCAAAGAAGAACTAGTCTCCTTGCAAAGTGTTTCAATTTCCCAATCATCACCAAGGATCCTCTTTACCGTTTGCATGTAAAGATGGAAGGTTTCTTCCAAAGTAGGCTTCCTTGGCTCTAGCACCTCGGATTCCTCATTTGGTTGAAAACATTCCTTGTCTTTAAAAATATCGAAAGAAAAATCATCATTGGATTCAAATAGTGCATTCAACTCGTGCTCCCAAAAACGATTTTCTTCTCGATATTTGTTTTCAATCTTTTAATTCTCAAGATTTCGAATAGCCTCACCAACGGTAGTAGGTTGAGGCGCGGGTTCTGGCACACAAAAAGCTAGAGGACTACTCCCATACAAACGTAAGTTTTCAAGCCTTTCCTTTTGAATAATTCGAAGACCCTCACCAATGGGAATAAGTCGAGGCCCTTCAAGTTCTTGAGAATAAAAAGTTTGAAAACGATTCCCATATGAACCAATATAATCACCGAACTCACTATAAAAAGACATGACTACTGAATGGTTTGTAAACGGACAATCCACGTAAAGAGGTGTGCGACTAAGGATTCAACGTTTCTTGGTGCTCAATTGTGCAACCCCAAAAAAAAAAGAAAAAGAAAAAAATATCTTGCGAAATAGTAAATCAATTATAATCTATAACAAAACACTCCCCGACAATGGCGCCATTTTGATCGTGGTGGAAACCGAGCGTCCGTGTAAATACGCTAATCGTTGTTATCGGCTTCCAACCACAATACAAAAAAACCTAAACTTTAACTACACTCTTGTGGAGTATAGTGGCGGGTCTGGGTATCGAATCCACAGGGAATGTTTGATAGATTTTAATTGATTTATTATTTCAAAAAAAATAAAGTGTAAAAGATGATGATTGAGTGAGAAAGGAAAAAGGGAAAAATTAAGAAGTTAACTAAAACTAATTGGAAAATTAAGGCAGAGACACAATCCCCCAACCCTAGAGTATTGATGGTATAAAACTAATCGTAAATTTAACTGATTAATTTGACCCGGAATTTAGTACTCCCAAGCATTACGTATACGAGGTTCAAGCCCGCGTCATACTTAATCTGAGGATGAGTAAATCAGTATCGCGATAGTAACACTCGAATTGCATTATAAATCATCACGAGTACCCAGAGGCAAACGAGATATAAAGATCTACAATTGTTGTGTAACTACGCAATATGATCATAATCAATCATTAAATTCAGAGGACTAATATTATACACATGCAATTAACACATCAGGTTGGGTTCATGTATCCCAACCTTTAAAAACCTAGCCTAACATGGTAAATAATAATAAAAGTGCTGGAAACAAAAGTTACCACGACTGAAGAACAAGAACATGCAAGAAGAAATCATAGATTGAAGAAAAACCGGAAAAGCCCTTGAATTAATGGTGCAAAGTATGTAAATTCTTCTCCTAGATGTTCCTACTTGTTATGGAGCTTTTATATCAATGAAATCTTAATAAAAAGAGTCCTAATGACTAAATATATAGCCTAGAGGTCGTTTAGAAGAGTCCCCAAAACATAAAACTCTTTTGGCTAAAAGATAAGCACAAAATAAAAATCCCGTATCTGCCAATTTGTCACACTTAGAAAGCGTGACTAATTTTGTAACGGATTTTGAGCGTGACTAATGGGCGAACCGGTTCGGGTTCTGGGTGTACCGGTTCGGGTGAGTTGGCTGGTTTCTGGGCCTCTTTCAACACTTAGAATATTTTCCAACTTTCTTCTTTTCTTCCTTGGATTTTTTCTTAACTTCAAATGATCATAACTCCTTCACCGTAGCTCGGATTTGGGTGACGTTTTTTCCAGTATTCTCGTTGTTCCAAGATATTAAACTTTCCAGAAGGCCCCATCTCCGGAATCAGGCTGAAGAATTACAAAAATGCCCTTGAACTTGCCTTCCTAGCCTTTCTTCTATGATTTTTCCGCAACTTCAAAGGATCATAACTCTTTCACCGTAACTCGGATTGAGGTGCCGTTTTTTCCAGTGTTCTTGTAATTGAAAGCTATTCAACTTTCCAGGTGGCCCCACTTTCGGACTAAGGCTGAAAAATTACGAAAGTGCCCTTCAACTCCCCGATTCTTGGTTTCTTTCACTATTTTGAGTTCTCTTTTCCATCTTTTTTGCATGAAATACCTGTAAAACACATAAGAGATACAAAAATACGAAATACTTGCCAAAACGGGTTAGTAGCATAGATATGAGATAAATCCAAGCTATTTACACCGCACGGGATCGTAAAATTACCGAAATTAAGGGGATACATGTGAAGAATTTATGCCTAATCACTCGTATTGTGGGTTTGTGAGTTTCACCTCTTTAGGGTTCCCAAATGATAATTCATCCTCAAACTCGTCAGGTTCCTCTATCACTCATTATCCACGAGGATAAAACCTACTCACCTCTTGTTCTGGCATATGTTCCCTAGCGTATAGCGATGATTCCACCGTTACGTATTCTTCAGCAATTGACCCTCCAATATACTGTGTATTCTTTACATAATCTTTAAAGGTTTTCATCGAGCGCTCAAAAGGATACATCCAATGATACCTCACAGGACCACATAATAAAGCTTCATCGCATAAATGCACAAGCAGGTGGATACTGATATCGAAGAATGACGGAGGAAAATATTTCTCTAATACACAAACTGCCTCTGCTAAAGTTGATTTCGCAGCTTTAATGTGCCTTATGTTTACCACTTTTGCACAAAGTAGGGTAAAACACAAACTGATTTGCATAATTTCCCGATGGAGATCTTTGTGTTCAGAGAAGCAATGCCGAAATAATAACGGGATTAATTGGATGATTACGTGCCAGTCGTGAGACTTGCACTGTTTCAAGTCATTTGCTTGGTAGCTTACTACCCTACGTAAATTACCAGAATAACCGGTTGGAGTCTTCAAGTTGAACAACGTATCTAAGAGGATCTTCTTCTCACTAGTAGTCAAAGTGAAAGCAGTCGGGGGGATAGAAATTCTTCCTGTCGTTGGATCATTTTTTAACCACAGTCTCTTCTTTATTTTCATATCCTGTAGATCTCGGCGGGCACGCTCTCCATCTTTGGAATGAGATCCATCCAGACATGTTCCTATCAAATGTTCTGCAACATTCTTCTCTGTGTGCATCACATCAATTATATGCCTTACACGGTGATCTTTCCAATACGGTAAATAAAAAAATATTGATCGCCTGGACCATGGCTTCGTTTTATTAGGGTCATTCGGATCCTCCCTAATTTTACGCTTCAGGTTTACAAACTGGGGGTTTTTGCCTACGTACCTATTCCCCACAGTCGCAGCCACCGCCTTCTCCTCAATTTTCTGACCAGAAAGTCGAATAGGTGTCGTTCTTCGCTCGTGACCGACATGCAAAAAGTTAGACTTGTTGTTCCTAAAAGTGTGACTGGTCGGCAGAAATCTACGATGACCCGTGTAACTCAACTTACCACTATGTTTTAACCAACAGGCTTCAGTTTCCTCCCCACATATGGGACATCCATAATAACCATGAACATTACAACCGGACAAGGTCCCGTAAGCAGCAAGATCGTGGATCGCCCACATCACCATTACTTTAAGTGTGAACTCTTCACCCTTATGAGAATCGAACGCCGCCATGACTTTATCCCACAACTCTTTAAGTTCTTCGATTAATGGTGCTAAGAATATATTAATATCATCACTGGGAGCCTTCGGCCCGGGTATCAACAGAGATAACAATGTGAACTCCTTTCTCATGCATAATGTCGGAGGAAGACTTAAAGGCGCCATAAGAACTGGCCAATAACTCTGACTAGTACTTAAATTACCGAAAGGGTTAAACCCATCGGTTGAGACTGCAAGACAAACGTTGTGCGGTTCATATTCAAATTCGTGGTGTTGTGCATTTAAAATTTTCCAGATGAGTGAATCAACCGGATGACGCATCAAATTCCCACCCACCTCGCATCGAGCATGCCATGTCATGGCCTCCGCTATCCATGGTACAGTAAAAAAATGTTTTAACCGTGGCCCAAGTGGAAAATACTTCAAAACCTTTTTTGGGACTTGCGAGCACTTGCGATTTTTTGCATGTTTGCCATTTCCATTCTCACAAACCATATATCTAGGCTCACTACATACAGGACATTCATCCTTCTCTTCATGCTCATTCCGGTACAATATGCAATCATACTTGCAAGCATGCATAGATTTGTATTTCAAACCTAAACCCTTCAAACTCTTCTTCATGGTAGGATAATTGTCTGGTAACATGTTCTCTTTTGGGAGAATTTCTTTAACCCACTTAAGAATTCCGGTTATGCTGTTTCCAGACAAACCAAATTGACTCTTCAAATTATGCAAACCAATCATTGCATATAATACCGAGTGATCTTAATCGCAATCTTTATACAACGGTCTAGCCGCATCGGCTTTCAACCATATGTATTCCCGATCTCCTAGTAGTTCAGCATCATTTTGTTCATTTACTTCGTCATAATGCGCATTATTTGTATCCATAGGTTGGTGGTTTTGTTGGTTGTGAAGTCCGTAAGGATCATCAATTAAGTCGGTTAATGGACGATGTGTTGGTGAATCATGTACCACTTCTACTCATTGAGGTTCCGTTACACGGTCGGCTCCCGATAATTCTTCTGGAACATAAGGTAAAACTTTTTCACCATGGTATGTCCATATTATATAGTCTTGACAGATTTCCCACTTTAGTAAATGCAACTCAACAACTTCCAATGACTTATATTTTCCGTTAACACAATGAGTGCACGGACACGGAATCTTCTCACTTTTAAGATTTTTGGAAGCGTATTTAACAAATTCATAAACGCCCTTTACATGATTAATTGATATCCGGTTAGTCTCTCCCATCCACTCTTTGTATTGTGGGAAATCCATGTAATAATCTTCAAATTTCAGTCCTGTGGTAATAGGTTAAAAAATATTATTACAACTGAAACAAAAAGAATATTCTTACGACTGAAACAAAAAAATATCATTCCAAATGAAACAAAACCAATATTCTTACAACTGAAACAAAAAAATATCATTCCAACTGAAGTAAAACCAATATTCTTACAACTAAAACAAAAAAAATTATTACAACTAAAACGAAAGAAAATATTATTAAATCTTGGCCAACAGATAAAGTGGCCAAGTAATAAAAGATTTTGCATAATTCCTCAATTCCATCCCATCCCCGCTGTTAACGTACACAGGTACATCTCTGCAACCGTTGTATATTTCATCGACCATTATTTTAGCCTCACCCTTCTCTAAAGGTCGGTGATGTACTAGAGTTCCACGAACCCTGGAGATGAGTATGCAGACGCCAACAAACCTCGAATTTCTCATATCCTTGATATAGTACTCTTCGCCATAGTCACTGTGAGTTGTTGATGATGATCCGAGCCCCGTGATTGGCGGGGGTGCAGGGGAGGGGAATGTTGGAGGATGAGGCATTTGAGAGGGGAATGTTGGAGGGGAAGGATGTGTGAAACCTTGAGTAGGAGTAGGGTAAGGGTAACCTTGAGGAGGCATTGGGGGCCTATAACTTTCCCAAAGATTCACAAGTTTCCCAATTTGATTTGTCAATAATCCCAGGGAATTTTTAATCTCATGGACATACCCATCGATCTTCAAGTGGTGCTCCTTTTGGGATGAGATACAATTCTTGACCGAAGAAAGCTTGTCCACAAGAGGTGCAATGTGTTGAAGTTTTGTTTTTGGCATATGTGAGCCAACACCTCTCGTCCTCCCCCTTTTGTCCTTTCCAAAGGTCTTAGTCAGGGCATCATTTTCAAGGTCAAAGTCATTAGTAGGGCTCGAATCTGATTGACTGCTGATGGCCTCTATTGATTCCAGTGTCTTAGCCAAGTGCAGTGGGAATTTATTATCTTTCTCCCGTCGAGCATGAAGTCATAAGTTGGACCGATTTGGGTTTTTACCGGCATCTGGACCATATTTTGTCCTACTCTCCCATTCATTCTTCAAATCCTGATATGATTTGGATCCTAGCCTATGGATATCAGTTTTTTATGTCCTATTTTTTTGTTTTTCTCCCTCTGGACCAACTTTTTTTTCCTTCGCCTCATTCTCCAAAAACTTATTCCACTGATCCACCGACATTTCAACATTGGGAGACACTTTCTCTTTCAAAGCCAAAATATCTGAGCTCGCTGCCTCTTTCGAGAAATTTTTTTCCCGATGGTTTTTCCTGTATGTACTCAATCCTTCAGCAACCCGAGATAGAACCTTATTCTTGGAACGATCAGGAAATGAGAAAGGCTTGCAAAGTTGGTCATGTATGTCATCTTTGACAACTTAATCAACAAGGTTCCAATTGTCTGGTCCACCGACTCCCACGTTCATTTTTCCCAGCGACAAACACCGGGCTTTAAAGTTCAACACGTCATTACTATCACCCGTCGGGTTATTCCCTAGAAGGGAGAAACCAATAGGCTTCTTTTCATTTGAGCGGGTGGCATCATGAGTGTTGGATGGGGGCGTTAAAGCAACGGGAGTGCTGGATTGGGGAGTAGGAGCACTTGGAGTTGGACTTGGTGAGGAGTGAACCATTGGTGGAGTTGTGAATTGCTCAATTATTGGTGTTGAGAATTCGGGTTATGCATGAGATGGTGAACCTCATTGTGGTGTCACATCGGCACTTGGTACCCTTGGGTTGTTTCCTCTCGACATTATCTACAAAAATTAAAAAATATAACTGACTAAATAATTATAGTAATATGAAATTATAACTAATTAATCAAGCTTAATTAGTTTTATATATATAGATAGATATATACCTTTTCAAAGTAAGACTTTAGAATAAGTTCAATGTGTCTGATCTCCATCCATTCCGTATTAGTTTTTAAGAACCTATGAATTTTTGCACTTAGCCAACTAGAAGGAAGGGTATCTATGATTGATGTGTAGATGTCAGTGACATGAACTCGGAATCCCCTATTTCTCAAATTGTTGGCAAGATTCAATTTTACGTGCATGTGGCGCGAGACATCACAGTCTATGTCAATGCTCTTTGTACGCAGTTGTATCCATAATGGGTGGATTTTTTTTTCCGCCTTCTCCAACATCGTAACCAAGGTCAGGGCTATGTCGGTATTACGTGTGTGAAATATATTTTGTATAACGTCATCCCAGTTTTCTGGTAGAGAAAATAAAATACGATCGAACAAGTAATCTTGCTGGATATCAAATCTATGATTTACAAGGTAGTTAAATTGTTCGATCTTTTTATTTCCGTACCTATAAATAGGAGTACCCTCTATATGCCGCACGCTAATAAAAGAGTTATGTGTGCGGTCTAATTGCAACCTCTCTCACTCTTGTTGACAATATTTATCACCGTGCCTCATTTTTCCTGAGAAAAGTATACGAGGACATGAATACGAGTCCTGCTATTAAGATTTAGGTTTGAAAGTAATGAGAGTTTAAACATACATATACACATAAACAATTTGTTCACAATTACACACATAAACATACATATACACATAAATCTATACACAATTTATTTGTTGGCCCAAGTCCGCGACCCACTGGGTATGACAAAAAATGCACATTAATCGCAAGATATGTGATATACTTTTTCATAGGCAAATCAAGAGCACACCCAACAAATTTAATAACATATACATTTATCGACACTAGTATCAATTCAATAAATTCAACATAGTATCCAACAACCAAGCCAACAATATCTCACTATAGTAATGTGCACACGTGTTTGCGACTCGTATGTCAAAAAAATCATTTAATTATATTTTCTTAAAAAAACAAACAAGACAAGCATATTTTGTCGAAAAAAATACACACATATACAATCTAGGGTTTATTGACATAATCTATACATACACACACATACAATTTATGGTTTATTGACATAATCTATACATACACACACATACTATTTAAGGTTTACTAAACCCTAATATTTTTTTTGACATAAATCTATACATACACACACATACAAACATAAATCTACACATACATACATAAAAATTAGGGCTTTAGATAGAAATCACGAAATCCAAATGAATCAATACATACCAACTGAAATCGATTAGCCAAATGAAAATCCAACTGAAACCCAAATGCAAATCCAACTGAAATCACAGGAGCTCGAAATCGCACGAACCCTAATAGCAAACGAATTCGCACGTAATAAATGAGAAGATGGGAATGTTTCTTTTTAAGACCAGACTATGGTCACGGCCTAGAGCCGTGACCCGATGTGCGCGACCCATTAATGACCATGAGGCTGGCAATTTCGACCTGGTCATGGCCTAGAGCCGTGACCCATTACTGACTTGGACAATGACGATTTCTAATTGGTCACGGCCAAGAGCCCTGACCCATGTGCGCGACCCTTTACTTACTTGCAGGACAATGGCGATTTTGATTTGGTCACAGCTTAGGGCCTTGACCTATAATGCGTGACCCTTTTCCAGTAGCCTTGGTGTTTGAATGATGCATGGTCACGACCTATAGCCGAGACCCAGACCAACAAATGGTCACGGCCCTAATCCGTGACCCTTAATGTGTGTGTTTTATGCTTCGTCGCGCCTTTTGTCACGACGCAAGTCCGTGACCCATCCGCGACCAGTTTGGAGAAACTTTTGGCGCCAAACTGGTCACGACCTAGTCACGGCCCAAGTCTGTGACCACTTCCAGAGCATGGATAATTTAGTGTGGTAATAAAATTGGTCACGCCAAATATTGAGTGGGTTACGACCCAAGTCCGCGACCAGCTGGTCACGGACTTGGTCTGTGACCCACTGGGCATGACCATTCGTAGGATTTGGTGTAGTGTAATTTTTCAATCACAGATAAAAATAAATAAGACAAAGACTTTTTAAAGTGGTTTAGCCTTATAAGAATGGCCTATGTCCACTGTTTTCATTATTACTGACTGTTTGGGAATTCTTGATAATGAATTTTACCAAGAAATTCCAGGGTCCCTTACAATGAGGATGCTACAATGTATTTATAGCCCTGAAGCTGTACATGTGAAAGGGTAATACCCTGTTGTTCAATAGGAATGTACATCTATATGAGAATATTGTGCATTCAATGCGTAATTAATTTGTTGGTTATCCTGATATTAATGCTCTGTACGAGGTGTAACTCAGATCGCCTAAGCTGCTCGGACCACCTGAGTAGCTCGGTGTAGTAATGTTCCTCGGAGAACACTTATTGCTCGGAGGGTCTGAGTTGGTCGGGGAGGTCGAGTTCCTCGAAGTCAAGGTGTTGTTAAAAAATGCTTGTAGGCGCCATGTAGATTGGCACGTGTCTCTTCATAATTAATCCACGCCAACAGACTAAATTTGGTATCAACAGAAGCCCCCATGTTTCACAGTTCGAGGTTTGAGGAGTGTGGTACATTCTTCTCAAAATATGGCGGGATTAAATGGTCATCCTGAATTTTAAGAGTATTTTCCTTGTATTTATTTTTCCTTTCAAATTCGTAGAATCGGACTTTTTGAATTTTTATAACCACCTCAGTCTCCGCGCCTTTTTTGTCCTTTAGCCGCCGGTAGCGCAACCATCTTTTTTTGTAATCATTATTTTTACTCCTTCCCAAGGTAAGGTATTTAAGCATTGCAGAAAATCCTATCTTCTTTTACTTTTTCAAATCTGTATCTTTGAGTTTTCCATTTCTCTTGTGCGTTCATTCCTTCCATCGTTCGTTGTCAACTGATCCATCCTTTTTCTGTAAGATCTTCTTCCTTCTCTTTTATTTATTTTATTCATCATGGTTTACCTTGTTGAGTCGCATGATAAATTTCATTCTGATTTTTCTATTCCTCCATGGGTCATTTTGGAGGAACTTTCTGGTCCATCTGATTATTTTCGTTTGGCTGAGGGACATTGGTTCCCCAGTCTCTTCGTGGCCGAATGTAGTTTTTCTTTTCCCCTAAACTCATTGTGTCTGGAATTCTGTCAATATTTTGACGTGGTACCTGCAAAAGTAGCCCCCAATACATGAAGAATAGTTAATGGAGTCCATAGGTTAAATCATATTCATGGAACCCGTATAGGAATTCCAAAAATTATGTTTTGCTATAGATGGGCTGTCGGTGACAATACTTTTTATTTGAAAACTAGGTTTTTAAATAGGGCTTTAGTGGTCAATCTCCCATATGCCAATAGGGATTACTTCGAGCATGGTGTTGTTATGAAAAATTTGCAATATGCTCCACTAACTGGAAATGATGTGTATCAAGGTCCAGATGCCCTCCCTATGTCAATGGGACAGGTGGTTTTTACTTTATTTTATTTTTGAAATTATACTTTCTTTGTGTTTGATAAAATGTGTCATTGATATTTTAATTTTTATTTATTTGCAGTTGACAGCAAGAGAAGGTCTCCAAACAAGACAAAAGTTAATTTAAAACATCTGAAACTTATCTGGGGTTTGCATCAGACTGTTGCTGACGAGCATATCAGATCAGCTTCTTACTTGCTTACAAGAGTTACACCTCGTCTTTTACTGCTCGTCCAGTGATAAGTGATATAGAACTGGCACCAGCTTCTAAAGGTTCTTCTCCTGAATCACATATTCCTCTTAGAGACAGAATGAAGAGAAGAAAAGCTCCTTCCCTCTTCGAGAAGTCTGCCTCTACTATTGGAGAGGCAAAGAAAAGCAAGCATGATGTCCCAGAAGAAGGAACAAGAAAAATCGATGCACTCCCTTTAGCTGCTACTATGAAGGTTACCGATAAGCCCCTAGTGGCTGCGAGCAAGGTCATTGCACCAAGATAGGTTATAGTCATATCCCCAACCAAGACTACATCCTTGATCGATTCTGTTCTTGCTCCCCCGAGGAAGTTGAAGAAGAGCTCCTCTGATATATTGGATGAATCCTTCTCTCAGCCTTTGACTGCTGGAAGTGGTGTGCCCAGTTTTATTGCTCCGAGCTCTGCCATGAGCTCGGTGAAGTCTTGGATTATCCTCGAGATCCAAGATCTTGAAGAAATATTTCTCTGGAGATGGTTACCATCTTGGCCGCTCGACATATTGCTTCTGTAAGTATTATTAATTTAAACTTCCATTTCTCAATGTTATATCTTTGCACTGACTTCAAATTATTTTCTTTTTCCAGTTGGTAACTTGTTTCAATACGATTTTGAAAAAGGATGAAGCTATTAAAGCTTCAAGTTCCTCGTCAGGTGTAGAGGAGGCTTGGGTAGGTCTGACGCAGTCTCGGAAGGATTCTCATCAGAAGTATGTCGATGATAAAGTTTCTTGGGAGAAGCAACTCAATTCCACCGAGCAGGAGAGGGGTCAGGCTGTTGAAGTTTCCAAGGAGTTGGAGAAGAAAATAAAAGATTTAGAAGAAGAATAAAGAGCTCGAGGGGAAGCTCCAACATGCTGGAGAGTTTGAAAATAAACTCAAGTTTGTTAAGGAAGAGTTGGGAAAACTTCGTGAGGTGGATTGCCAGAAAGACAAGGCAGAAAAGAAATTGAAAGCTGCCTAGGAACTCATGACTGAGAGGATTTCCTCAGAGAAAGTGAAGAGAAAAATGGCTATTAAGAAGTCCTTCAGCGCTGATTGGGATACGGGGTGGAATAAGGGTCTAGATGCCATGATCTCACAAATCGAGTATGGCAGGCTTAAATAATTCAGGGATGGTTGGGTCGCTGCTCTGAGAGAGATGAACGTTGATGAGAGTTTAGACCTATTTTAGCGACACATTCCTGGCCCCCCTCCATCTCCTGGGGAAGAAGAAGAGGACGAAGCTGCCTTTGAGGAATCCTCCATGATGATGGAAGATCATATTTCTCATCCCCCTGTTGTCCAGTCCTTCGGTGAGCAACTTCAACCAACCACTACATTAACCGAGCAATTTCTAACACCCACCGAACAACCATCTGTGCCATCCGAGCAACCTACCTCCTCGTCCCAGCCTCCCAAGAAAGTTTTGGGAGACAAGGAGAAGGTGTAGAGTTGTTCGGGCTTTTCTCTCTGTTTATTTTTGTCCAATGTAACTTTGAACTATGTAATTCTCTTTTATGATGTAATAAAATTTGGAAATTTTGATTATTCATAATGTAGATTCTTTTCATCTAGCTCTGTTTGCACTCTCATTGACTCTTGCTATCTCTTCCTTTTACTAGTTTATGGCCAGGGTGGAATTGCTATCAGATCATGATACAAAATTACTGAAATAGTGCAGTGAATATTTTGATACTGGTCATGCAAATATGACTGAAGTTCAAATCATTGATATACTCGGTCTAGATGTTTCCGAGCGAGCAGTTGAAGCCTACCAGTATTTGAAGTGTTTGTTCGATCGTGCAGTGGCTAACAATGTAGCATATTATGAAATGATTGAAGACCTCCAGGGCACTCTCAAGGAGCTTCAACAACAATACAAGGAATCTACAGCCCTTTTGCACCAGGGATATGAGCAAAAATATCAGCAACTAAGTGTTAATAAAGGATATGATAAACTAGTTGCTGCCTATGACTTGAAAGAGAGAATTCTGAAGACCGAGGTCGAAGAACACAGGCAGATAAGTAACTTGCTGGAGAAGGAAAAAAATAACCTGTGAGGAGAAGTATCTCAGCTGAAGTCTGCAGCCTCTACCTCGAGCGCTTTGGTTCCTGTGAATGACGAGGGATTTTCTTTCTTGGAGGTCGAAAATGCCAATCTGAGAGACGAATTAGAAACCTTGAAGAGGATTGAACCTTTTACTTCTCCTCGGGGGTGAGCAAGAGCTTATCGGGGATGAGAAAGAGCTGATCTGATTAATGTTGAGGAATAAAGAACTCAGTTGGCCCTAGAGAACCAAGCCTTCCAATTTATGGCAAAGAACCAGACATTAGCTGAGATGTCTAAAAAGATTCAAGCCTTCGACGAGCAACTGGCTGCCCAAAATTCTGCCTTGGAGAATAAAACGAATCTGGTGAAGAATCTCCATGAGCATTTAGAAATATTAACCTACCAGTTCCATAAGAAGCCTAGAGAGTTCTGGATGGATGGTTATAATGAAGCCCATTATCATCTTGACGATCGGATCCAATAGTCGAATAACGAGGGGTATAAGCCAGGATGGCTGAAAGCCTTGGGTGTACTGCAGCTGGAACAAGGTCATTATTTGTGGGATTACCATAATCCTGGGCTGCTCGACCTACCAGTGCCACCATTCAAACTTGATATGAGATGGATTCCTACTCGAACCATTCCTCAATGTCTGATATCAAAGTATCTCGGTGACTTCAACCTTCATTCTAACTTTGAGATATCTCGCCCAAAGCACCTTCTTGATCGACCATCAGTAATGAACATCAAGATGCTCAAGGATTTGAACTTCATAAATTCCCCCTATGCCTTAGATGATCCTCCTGTTGGTGAAGAACCTATTTCAAAGGCACAGGGGAAGAAACCAATAAAATAGGATTCATGATGTAATAAATTCTTATGTATTTTCATTATGGATTTAATGAAAAACTTCTATTTTTCTTTGCAATCTTGATTGTCGTTGTCTTGTAAATGTTTCGTAAAACATTTCTCTAATGAATGTGCATGTATATCTATTAAAAAGATAATAATATTGTGTTATTTTAAATTGCTATCAATTAAAGTTGGTGAAAACATATTGTCAACTATCCTGAATTTGTGGTAATCATTTGATGACTAACCAAAATTGATGATATTTTGTTTCTTGACCAACTTGGTGGTAATTTGAAATGTTACAAGTATAAAAAATTTTGCTTGATCACTTTTTAATTCTTAGCCATTAGTTGACTTTTATCGCATAATCCTGCTTTTGTTTAATAAATGTTTCCGACCAACCGAGGTCGATAGATTTTTCTTCCCAAGCAATCGTAGTTGGTATTTCTGGTAAATATTTTTATTCCCGACCAACCGGAGTTGGTGGATTTTCTTCCCAAACAATCGTAGTTGGTATTTCAGGGAAATATTTTTATTCCCGACCAATCGGAGTTGGTGGATTTTCTTCCCAACAAACCGTAGTTGGTATTTTTGGGAAATATTTTTATTCCCGATCTACCGGAGTTGGTGGATTTTCTTCCCAACCAACCGTAGTTGGTATTTATGGGAAATATCTTTATTCCCAACCAACCGGAGTTGGTGGATTTTCTTTCCAACCAACCGTAGTTGGTATTTCTGGGAAATATTTCTATTCTCGACCAACCGGAGTTGGTGGATTTTCTTCCCAACCAACTGTAGTTGGTATTTTTGGGAAATATTTTTATTCCCGACCAACCGGAGTTGGTGGATTTTCATCCCAACCAACCGTAGTTAGTATTTTTGGGAAATATTTTTATTCCCGGCCATCCGAAGTTGGTGGATTTTCTTTCCAACCAACCGTAGTTGGTATTTCTGGGAATATTTTTATTCTCGACCAACCGGAGTTGGTGGATTTTTCTAAGTAGTGAGTAGCACTATTATTCCGCGAAAAAATTTCAACAAAAGGAGAGAATTGGGTAGAACATTGACATTTTATTCATACTGAAGAAACTGCATTACATGAGGATTTACATCACTGATAATATTTGCGCAGATGCTCTTCATTCCATGCATTCTTAAAATCCTCCCCTTCTAAAGTTTCAATCCTATATGTCCCTGGGCGAACAACCTCTGTTACTCGGTAAGGCCCATGCTAATTAGCTTCCAGTTTGTTGTGCTTTTGAATCACTTTCTTTATCACATAGTCTCCTTCCTTCAGGTCGCATTTCTTCACTCTCTTGTTGTAGAACAGAGCTGTTCGTTGTTAGTGTGCAGCATTCCCGATTGTTGCTTCTTCTCTAACTTCCTCGAGCATGTCCAAATCTAACCTTCTCATTAAGTAGCTGATAGGGGAATTGAAATTCAGTACTCTGTGTGTTGGGAGGCCCAACTCGGAAGGTATAACAGCTTCACTTCCAAATGCTAGTATGTATGGAGATTCTCCTATTGCTGCTCGGGGAGTAATACGATATGCCCACAGTACATAATGTAGCTCGTTGATCCAGTTTTCTTTCGCGTCATTCAGTCTTTTCTTTAAACCATTTAGCAGCATTCTGTTTGTCACCTCAGTTTGTCCATTGCTTTGGGGATGGCCTGATGCCGAGTGGGTTTTCAAGATATTTGACTGATGACAATAGGTAGCGAACTCTTCGTTGTCAAATTGAGTTCCATGGTCTGTGATTGATAACAATAGGTAGCGAACTCTTCGTTGTCAAATTGAGTTCCATGGTCTGTGATGAAGGCATGAGTAAGACCATATCTACAAATGATATTCTTCCATATAAATTAAACACCTTTTCATAAGTCATATCGATGAGAGGCTCAGCTTCCATCCATTTAGTAAAGTAATCCATCGCGACCACGAGATATTCAAATCTTCCCCTGGTCGTTGGAAGTGGCCCGACCAAGTCTATTCCCCACATGGAAAATGTCCAAGGGGAAGTAATAGGTGCTAATAATGCTTGGGGAGTTCTTCAGATAGAGGAGAAGCGTTGACATTTGTCACATTTTTTGGCATAGGTTATACAATCAACCTTCATCGCTGGCCAGTAGTATCCTTGCGTCATCATTCTTTGCAACAGCGTCCGGCCTGCTACATGGGCTCCATAGGACCCTTCGTGGATCTTTTCTATCAAGTCTTTCACCTCGTAGGGATGCACACATCTTTGCAAACCTGCTATAATTCCTCGTCTGTATAGAATACCATTAGTCAATACATAACGAGCACCTTTAAACTTTAATTACTTGGCCGGGAGTTTGTCCATCGGTAATTCCCCTTTCTCAATATATGCCCTGATGGGATCCATCCAAGATGGCCCTAAATCAAGGGTAATAAAGTTCATCGTTAGATCTTCATCTATACTATGACCAGTTAAAACTTTAATTTGGATTGTTCTTTGTATCTCGGTACGAGTAGCTGATGCTAATCGAGCTAAGGCGTCTGCTCTTGCATTCTCCATTCTTGGTATTCTGACCAGCTAAACAATAACAAATTCTGATACCAATTCCATTGCCTTTGCATGGTACTTAATCATCAACTCTCCCTTTGCTGCATATACACCAAGCATTTGGTTTATAATCAATTGCGAGTCACTGCATACGATTACATGCTTTGCCTTCATGGTTTTTGCCAGACTAAGGCCCACAATCATCGCTTCATATTCGGCCTCATATTAGAAGCTTGAAATTGAAATTGCAGAGCATATTCTATATCGACCTCGTCTGGACTTTTCAATATAATCCCAGCTCCACTACCTGAAGTGCATGATGAGCCATCCACGTATATATTCTATATAGGTATCTCGTCCTCAAACTTCTTATTGGATAAAGTTCCTTGATGGAATATTTGTTGCTCCATTTCTACCACTTCTCGCTACTCGTCGACCATCTTCTCTTACTCTTTTACCAACTTAAGTTGGTCTGGGCATGGGTTTGATGATTCTATAACATCCACAGGTTAGTCGGCGAGTAAGTTTTGCTCCTTGTAAGTATCAGGATAGGTAAATTCTGTAATAAAGTCTGCTACTACTTGCCCTTTGATTGACAATCTGGGCTCATATACTATGTCATATTCGCCTAGTTCCACTGCCCAGTACATCAATCTTCCCGATTTTTTTGGCTTATGAAGAGCTTGCCTTAATGGCATGTCTGTATAGACTACAATAGTACGAGCTTGGAAGTATGGCCTCATTCTTCTACTTTCTTTTATTAATTCTAGTGCTAATTTTTCCAACCTCGGATACCTGATCTCTGCTCCTCTGTAGGCCTTGTTGGTGTAATAGATAGGTTTTTGTACTCCATATTCTATTCTTATCAATGTCAAACTAACTCCATTCTCCGACACTTCCAAATACAAGTACAATCTTTCTCCCATCACTAGCCTGGACAACAGTGGAGGTGCTCCCAGATATTTCTTCAACTCTTGAAAAGCCTTCTCGCATTCATCATTCCATTTGAAAGTCTTTTGGAGCATTTTGAAGAATGGGAGGCATCTATCAGTTGCTCATGATACAAATTTGTTAAGTGATGCTACTCGTCCTATAAGACTTTGCACTTCCTTCTTCGTCGTTGGAGATCGTAGTCCCAATAGAGCCTTGATCTCTTCAGGGTTTTCTTCAATGCCTCGTTAATTGACAATATACCCGAGAAACATGCCCTCTCGTACTCCGAATATGCACTTGGTTGGGTTCAACTTCATTTGATATTTATCTAATTGATAAAAGGTTTGGCTTAGATCAGTTAGATGGTCGGCGGCTTTCTTGCTCTTCATCAGCATATCATCAACACAAACTTCCATATTACAACTGATTTGTTCAGCAAAGACTTTATTCATCAGCCGCTGATATGTTGCACCTGCATTTTTCAAACCAAAAGGCATAACATTATAACAATAATTTCCCCTAGGGGTAATGAAAGAGGTATTCTCCCTGTCTTTAGGTTTCATTTTAATATGGTTGTAAGTAGAATAAGCATCCATGAAACTCAACAGCTCATGTCCCGAGGTAGCATCCACTAATTGATCAATTCGGGGTAGGGGAAAATGATCCTTTGGGCATGCCTTGTTGAGGTCGGTAAAGTATACACACATCCTCCACTTGTGATTCTTCTTCTTTACCATCACCACATTTGCTAACCAATCTGGATATTTAACATCTTTAATAATGCAAGCTTTCTGGAGCTTCTCGACCTCCTCTTGTATAACTTGATTCTTCTCGGGACTGAACACTCTTCTTTTCTTCTTGACTAGCTTAATCTCCTTATTCACATTGATCTCATGACATGAGAAATTTGGGTCTATCCCTGGCATGTCCTCATGGCTCCATGCAAATGTTTGTTTTCTGCTTTTTAGAAAAACTATCAATTCCTGTTTTAGTGAGGTATCCAACGACGAACCTATTTGAGTTGTTCGTTTCGGGTGCTCGTCGTCCAGAATGATATTTTCAATAGCCTCTACCACCTGACCTTTCACGAGCTGTGACTCATCTCTAGGACCTAATGTTTCAATATCTGCACCTTCATCCACTTGATAGGTAGTAGCCTTTTTCCTAGATTCCTCCAGTTCTTCATGCTCGGCATATGAATAGTAGCATTCCCGAGCTACTTTTGGGTCACCCTTCACAACTCCCACTCTAAAATTGGTTGGAAATTTCAGACATTGATGTGTAGATGGTACGAATTCAAATTTTTTCAAACCTACCCTTCCCATGATGATATTATAAGCCAACTGGACATTCTTATCCATCACGAAGAAACGTACTCTCTTTGTTCGACAAGCAGGCCATGTACCAATGAACATATCTAACTTGATCGTCCCCAGTGGAAAAACTTTCTCGCCAGTAAAACCGAGGAGGAGTCTGTGATAAGGCTCCAACTGAGACAACTTTAGATTTAAACTGTCGAAGCACGAGTAGAACATAATGTCTGCCGAGCTACCATTTTCTACCAGTACTCTTGAAATCATCGCTTCCTTCATCCTCATTTTGATCACCAGTGGGTCATCATGAGGATACAGGACACCTGCGAGGTCGTTCTTTGAGAAATCGATGACCAGTTTTTCTTTGTTTACCTTCCTCGGGCGATCATCCTCAACTAGATTTATTCGTTGAATGTATGAACAAGCTTGAGCCTCATTGAGGAAATCTTTTCTCTCTGCAGTAAGGTCTCCACCTCCTGCATCTCCACCTATAATAACATTACAATCAAATGACCCAAAACGTATTGAAAATACCTCACGTTCTGGCTGCCTTGGTCTTTTGTGGATATCGGGGTCGTCTTCTAGATTATCTTTATGGTCTCTTTTATTGTTCTCCTCTACTCGATGAGGAGATCTAAACCTTTGTCTTTCTCGGTCGCTGCTCCTTCTTTCATTTCTATGATCAATATACTTTGCCAGCTTTCCTCGTCTGATGAGTGCTTCGATCTCATTCTGAAGAGCTATACAATTTTTGGTCATGTGGCCATGGTCAATGTGGAATTCACAATATTTGGCCTTAATCCTCTTGTCAGGGTCTGACTTTATTTTTTCTAGCCGGTTTAGCTCCTCGCTGTTCTTGATTTCTTCTAAAACGTGGTTGATGTCTACCTTCAAAGGAGTATAATTTTCAAATTTTTTCAATACTTCCCATGATGGCATTATTTTTGATTGGTTGTCACCACCATTGTTCTTATGCTCTTTCTTCTTAGCCTTATCGACCTCCACCTTGGTCTCTTTGGTATCCATATTCTTCTTCTCAACCATAGCCTCCTCGGCATTCATGATCTTGGCCGCATTTGCCATTAATTCTGACATGGTTCTGGGTGGATCTTTTGCCAAAGTGTAGTACAACTTGTTAGGCAGCAGCCCACTCATCAAAGCAGTAATCGCTGTCTTTTCTTCATAATCAATAACTTCAAGTTTCTCGTTATTGAAACGAGTTATACAATCCGTGGTGCTCTCACCCACTTTTGTCTAACACTTAATAGGTGTGCTACTCGTTTAGATGGTTTTGATCCAAAATAAAAATTTCCGATGAAGAGCTCGACCAGTTGAAAGAAAGCTGAAATCTTACCCCGAGGAAGGTTATTATACCATATTTGAGCAGATCCGGTAAGAGTTCCCGAAAATGCCCTCCACCTCATCTCATTTGGCACAACATAGATGTCAACATCATCTTGGTATTGTTCTATATGAAGGACAGGGTCAGTTTTTTCGTCATATTTAGGAGTCACAACAGGTGCTTTGAACTTTGATGGTGTGGGGAAATGCATAATTGCCTGGACAAAAGTTCTTTGTATAGGATTCTTGGCCTTAGACATTTCCCCTAATATATTCTCCAGCCTTTGAATAGAGCCTTACCACGCATCATCCTCATGCCTGTTAGTTCGAGCAACTGATCGTGTTGAATTTGCTTCCTGAGATCTTTCACGACCAGTAGTTGGTCGTGATTGGGCAGAACCCTCCCTTAGATCGGATAGTTGTCAAAAACTCCTCGACACAGCTTTGGGAGGACTTCTATTCCTCCTTGGGCCCAAACGATTAAAAGGAGATGCCCTACTTAATCTCTCTAATGAACTAGTCCTTTCTGGAGAGAGGGTGGCATTTTGTTCAGTATCTGTGGCTCGTACTGACGAAGTTCGACCTGGTTGATAAGAAAAATCATTAGATCTCTCAATGCGATATGAATTGGTATAACTAGTATGCGAAGAAAGTAAACGGTGTTTCTTTAAATACTTCGTTGTCCTGACTGGGTCGATACTCCACCCTGGATAGTTTGTATGAGTTATCGCATAGTTTCTTGCATGGTTGTGTGGCCTTGGGCTAGATTTGTAATTATTCCGGCCAGATCTTGGACGTTTGGTGGAGTAGATGGATTTGATTGCTGGATTCAGGATTGTCAGCCATTAATGATGAATTGTTTCTAGTAGAAAACGATAATAACAGTCGATTCCCACAGACGGCGCCAATCTGTTGATGTAAAAAATTAGACTATATCTAATTTTTCAATCAATGATAAAAATAAATAAGACAAAGAATTTTTAAAGTGGTTTAGCGTTATAAAAATGGCCTACGTCCACTATTTTTGTTATTGCTGACTGTTTGGGAATTCTCGATAATGGATTTTACCAAGAAATTCCAGGGTCCCTTACAATGAGGATGATATAATGTATTTATAGCCCCGAGGCTGTACATGTGAAAGGGTAGTACCCCGTTGTCCAATAGGCATGTACATCTATATGAGAATATTGTGCATTCAATGCGCAATTAATCCGTTGGTTATCCTGATATTAATGCTCAGTACGAGGTGCAGCTCGGACAACCTAAGCTGCTCGGACCGCCTGAGTAGCTCGGTACTTATGGGTTTCTCGGTGTAGTAATGTTCCCCGGAGAACACTTGTTGCTCGGAGCGTCTGAGTTGGTCGGGGAGGTCGAGTTCCTCGAAGTCAAGGTGTTGTTAAAAATGCTTATAGGTGCCATGTAGATTGACACGTGTCTCTTCATAATTAATCCACGTTAGCAGACTAAACTTGGTATCAACAATAGGTTTAAAACTTTAAACTATATGTTGAAGAAAACATGACAAGAATACAATCCCCGAACCTTAGTGTATTGCAGATATAATACTAATCTTAAATTTAACTGATTAATTAGACCCAGAATTTAGTACTCCCAAGAATTACGTATATGAGGTTCAAGCCCGCTTCATACTTAATCTGAGGACGAGTAAATCGGTATCGTAATAGTTACACTCGAATTGTATTCTAAAGCATCCCGATTCCTCAGAAGCAAAAGAGATCTAAAGATCTACAGTTGTCATGTTACTACACAATACGGTCGTAATCAATCACTAAATTAAGAAGATTAATGTTATACACATGCAACTAACACATCAGGCTGGGTTCATGTATCCCGGCCTTAAAAAATCTATCCTAGCATGTTGAAAGTAATGTAAATAATTTTTGAATTGTAGAAAGACATAATTAAACTAAAGAAAATTTGTAGAATGATGTAAAAAGAAATTTGAATGAAGAAAAATAACTCCTAATCTTACCAAAGCAGCAACAATAACAATTAAGAACACATAATTCTAAATAAACTTCAATCTTGGAATTAAAATTTCAAACTATCTTTAAACTAGGGTTTTATGGAAAAGTATGAAAAATTATATTAATTCTCCGTACAAATAATGATAATAAAACGGGCTTTTATACCCTACAAGAATTTAGGAGTTTTAGTTGCACTAGGACTCTTCATAGGAGAAGGATAAGATTACACAATCTCGACAGTCGGACCTATCCGGGGCTTAGGCGGATTGGTCTGCCTTCCATGCGAATCGATTATTTTAATTTTCGAATGGACCGATCTGAGGCGGACCAATTCTTTTATTTTTCATCCCTCTTCGGTTTGCTTTCGATCCGGGGTCCTCTGGATTGTTGCACAGCGGACCGGTCCGTACGGGGGCGGATCGGTCTACCTGTTTGACTTTTTTCTCAACTTTGACTACTCGTAACTTCTGTTCCGGGATTCCGATTGAGGTTTCGTTTCTTCCTATGTGCTCATGAATGTGATATCTTCAACTTCTCTTTAGGTGCCTCATCCAAATTCTGGGTAAAAATTTCACTTTTTCCCTTTGGACTTTCCTTCTTTTCATTTCTCGATTCTTTCGGTTTCTTTCTTTCTTTCTTGACATCAAGTACCTATAAAATCAATACGAAATACCAGAAACTCGGTGTACTCGTTAGGTTAAGTCAGTAGCAAGATTATGAGATAAAATCAAATCGATTACATTGTTCGAGGTGCTAAAAGTCACGAAATCAAGGCATAAATTGGGAAGAATTTATGCATAATCAATAGTCATGCTAGTTTTAATGAAAAATATTCCCATAAAGATAATTCTTTGCATGACACTTCCAAGACTATAGTTTATGAATTCCAAGTGTTTAATAGTAGAGTGAGTGGTGATGTGAGTGAGAATAAAGAATAGGAGGAGGATGTAAGTGAACTCCAAGTTTCTTTATATGAGTTGTATGCAGAATCATCGAAATTAAAAAAAGGCCAACTTAAAGTTTGAAGCTAGGAAGAAAGAATGTGCTGTATGAAATGGTGATAATATATTAATTTTGGATCTTAGGGAACGTGAGAGGACTCTTCGAGAGAATATATAGAGTATGTTGAAGGTGAGAGATGTAGTCTTCGATGTTTAATGGAGGCTATGAAGAGAGCGGTTCTTGAGTATAAAGAGAATCTAGGATAGTGGATCTTGGAGGTAAATTGAGAAACTCGAGTCATTTCAAGTTTTATTTGGAGTCTATGTCCGAAAAATTGGATAAGATGTTAGGTCCCATATAGATAAAAAAATGACAAGTGTGGTATTGGTTTCGATACTCAGAATTCTTTCGCTAATAAAGCCAAAAACATGGTTTTGAGAGAGTCAATCGTTGATAACAATGTAGAAAGAGGTCAACCCTTAGGCAATATTCCATGTGTCTTTACTTGCACACATTTTCATAGGAATGGTCACCTTAGGCAATTTTATTTTGATCTTAAAAACGGTCCTAAGAAGTCTAAATGTTGGAAACGATAGACCCCCAATTTTAAATTTTCTTTTAAAATGAAATATTAATTTCCTTAATATGTGGAATAGGATGGTTCAAACAAAACACAACTTACAAATTTTAATTTCTTACAGATTAAAATTAAACTAAACTAAAAGTGACATCAAAATAATCAACTAACAATTATTCACTTAAAACAAATTTACTCAATTCAAGTCCTAAAATTTACCAACACAAATTAATTTATTTTTGCAAATTGGGCCAAACTAAATTTTACCAAATTAAATTATCATGACTTGAATTAAATTAATCCAAATATCACCCAAAATAATTTTTGTTCCAAATTAAACAATAGTGTGAATTAAACCATATTTCATCTTTTAATCCTAAGCATGCGTTCTAGGTGATTTGCAAGATAATATAAATTCACAACACACTACGCCGCGATGTACGAGAAAAGCCCAAATCGAGAAAAACCTCGACTCGACTTACAAAAACAAGAGAGATGACTTACACTAAGTACGAAATTTTACAAATACAAGACAGATGACTTACACAACTCGACTCGACTCCCTTCAATCCTCTGACGCATCTTCTTATACCAACCTCTGCTTTGCCGATAATACCAGACTCCACCAGAACCTTAGAATCCACCAATGAAGCTTTTTAGGAACCCGTCAACCACACATAGTGCCTTTACATCATGAGAGCGCCGCAGCAAAAACATGACTTCTTCTTTTATGGGAAATATAAGAAAACCCAAACTTCTCCTTCTTGTGGTAGAGATGAATCAATGGTGCCAAGCAAAACTCCGGGTGACAAATATATAGAAATGCAGAACTTAGAATGTTAAAAAAACTAAATGGGTGAATATCTTTTGTGTTTTGAAAGAGTTTAAGCCATCTAAATTAAACACACAAAAGGGACTTTTCTATAACCTGAATTTCACTCTCAAAATCTCTCTAGTATAATGTGAAAAGTCTTAGAAAAAATCTGGTCCCGAAGTGGTTAAAATATGTCAAAAAGTAGTGGGACAAAATAGTGGGAAAATGCTAAAAACTATTCCCGCCTAAAATCTCGTTCGAACGACTTCGTTCGAATGACATTTCATTCGAACGACTCATCTAAATAAAAGTAAGTGTACAAAAGGGAAACTCGTTGGCAAAACTCGTTCGAAGGACAATATCGTTCGAACGACATTTTCGAACGAAAAAATAGAACTTGAATTTTTCATTTTAAGCTCATAAAAGTTTATATAAAATAAAATTACACCCATTACAAATTTATTCCAAGTCTCTACAAATATGTATATAGCATTCATACCTTATTGGAGACTTGAAATATGATGAATTGTTGAGGGCGCAAAAAGGCACTTGAAACTCGACAAGAATAATGTCTCCATGTTTAACTAGGCCAATACGTCTTCAACTCACACTTTTCATAGCTTGAAGGATACACAAGAACACTATCCTATGATTCAAATATTTTTGTCCGGAATTTAGCCAAAACTACAAAGGACTCAATTGAAAATTTGTGTCCTTACAAATCTCCCCCTTTGGCTATTTCGGGACAAAAGAAAATGAAATCCTAAAGGGCCGTCAAGCTCAAGTAGACTGAAAAAAACATCCCACCCAAAAAAAAAATACAAGCTTGACTCAGAACCCAAGGATGCATAGCTTTGCCGAAATAAATTTGCCGCTAGAAAAGTTCCTGCACACTTAAGCAAACCATTAAACGCATAGGGAATATCAAAATATTAAATGAAATTAATTTAAATACTCCCCTAAATTAATTCTCCTATTTATCAAATAAAAGAACTATTTAGAAAGACGCCTCCCCCTAAGTTAAATCTCCCAAACTAAGATACAATTACAATAGGATTAGATACCATTTCTCCCCTATTATTCTCCCCCTTTTTGTTCAGGAATAGACAAAGAATAAAATAACTAATAAATTACTCATTTCTCCCCCAATTTAACTAAGTACCATTTCTCCCCCCAAAAAAACTACATAAGGGATATAAGTATGGGGAAACAAGTAAACAAGATGATGCATAAGGTGATAATAACATGAAAGTATATGGGGAACAATAACATAACTAATCCATACAAATATTAATGGATACCAACTATGATGCGAAAACAAAGGATACCAATTTGACAAATAAGATACTAAGCATGTGATATCAAATAATATATGCAACAAGATAGATAACAATTATGAATTAGAAGCAAAGATGGACTAGCAAGCAAGGAAAATATTAAAAAATAAAAAATACCATATATATATATATACAAAATGAATATTACTAACGCACACGCACATATACATAAGGTATAAATACCACACATGATACAAAATACATTAAGCTTTTCACACTCGTATGGAAAAAATGTGTCCAAATGCATGTGGGAAATGGAAGTGTAGGGGTGTGAACTAGTAACAATTAAATTTCGACCCAATCACTTAAAACACGGAGTTCTCATTTGATTGTAAAACTTTATCACATATAGATATAACCTCATGTGACAATATAAATTGAACTCAATGAACAAACATACACAATGCACACAAGCCTATAATTTTGATTATTCTACAAACCAATAAAGTCATGACAATAAAAGCTTAACTAGGATTCAAAGTCATTGTGCAAACCCGTTAATACATCCAACCAAACTCCTCATAATTTTCTTTTTATTTTCTTTTGAACATATTAACTAAACTATTTTTTGCCTTGGCAAATACTCTTTTTAATGCCACATTTTTTTAAGGCCGAATATTCAATGGTGGCTTTTCACGCAAAGTAATTTTATCTTTCGCAACCCGATTCCATTGATAAATAACTACACCTGATAACCATATTTTTTTATTTTTAATTCTGGGAAATGGTTATTACATGAACAAATCCTCCATGGTCATAGCAAAATGCAGATGACTAAATTGATGGGAAAACATTTCACTTAGCTCAAATATACATGTGACGATTGATTTTCAAGTGAGCTCGTGCATGTGTGAATTGAGGCATGTAAAAATAGAATCCATTAAGCAACAAAAAATCCAACTGCTCCATGCATGCATGACAAAGAACATTTTAAGGATTAACAGTCTTAACAAAAAGTTCTAGCCACATGGAAGGGAAAAGGAAAGGATTCAAACACAAGTATATGCCACAAAAAGTGTGTCAAACCAAAATACACACAAAAATCTTGTTGAGTTTTTGAAATTTTTAACTAAACATACAAAACTATTTACTCAAAAGACAAACACAAATCATTTTTATTTTTCATTAAGCCTAAATTTCTAAAAAGGTAAAACACAAATGATAAACAAATCTTTTATATTTTTCATTTAATGCAAACTAAAATGAAAGAACTATAATACAAAAGATAAACAAAAATCATAATTCTAGTATGGGATATGAGTTAAAGCAATGAATAGAAAATGATAAACATGAATATAAATAGAAAGGATATATGATATAAAGTACAAAAAGCTAGAGTATGCAAACAACTAACACATTCAACCTTTAGATTTATCAACGGAGGTATCGTGTGAAAGTAAATGAGAATAAAAAATTCTATCTTGTAAAGCTACCAAGTCGTATCTCCTAACCCAAACTAATGATGAATGACGATCTCGGGACATAGTAATCTTATCTACCTCGGTTGCCTTATGTTGGTATTTTATGGGACCTCCTTTAACATCCAAACAAAACTTCCTAGGATATCCTTTTCGACCACAATGTGAACACCTAAAGACTAGACCAAAAGATTTACCTAAGAAATTATCTTTAACATTGTTCTTAGGGGATTCTCCTAAAACATTGGTTTTGGTTTTATGAGTTGACCCATTACAAGTACCGAAGCCTAAACCACACGTGTCATTTTTAATTTGGACCGTTCCTAATATTTTATCTAATTTCTCCGAACAATACTCCGAATCAAATTTGACTTTACCGGGTCTTTTAATTTATTTTCTACATCTGAAGTGTGAGACTCTAATAAAACATTGCACTCTTCAAACGTGAGAAACTCCTTTTTTAAGGATTCCATTAATCCCTTAAGGCTATCTCTCTCGCCTTCTACATACTCAAGCTTCTCTCTAAGATCTCTCTCTTGTGTCATAAGATCATCAACTAATGCACTCTCGTCGATAACCTTGGTACGCTCCTTTAAACTCGTTTCTAACTTCAAATTTGCCCTTTTTAATTTTATAGATTCAACATATAATTCTTGAAATGCAAATTGATGTTCACTCACATCAACCTCATTTTCACTTTCATTCCCTCTCTCTTCTCCAATCTCACTACCATCATCTTTTTGGGCTTCATAAACAAAGGCCTCGAAAGTGTCATGTTTTAAGTTATCATAGTCGGATAATATCTCACTCTCACTAACATGACTAGCCTTGAACGCGGTAAATTTACGGTCAATGGGGGATTCAGGTCCCTCTTCCTTATCATTATCACTTAGGGTGACATTGTCAGAAATAGGTTGCTTACCCTCTCTCCTTATTTTAGTGGGGCACTCTCTCGCCCTATGGCCATAACCCTCACAAACATAACACCTAATTGACTTGTCCCAATTAAGATTTTCATTATAGGATTTAGGGATCTTTTCGACTTTGTCATGCTTGGAATTTTCAAATTTCTTAAAATCATTTTTAAACTTATCTTTATTAAATTTAAGAAATTTTCAAAATTTTCAGCAAACATCGCCAATCTTCCGAGTCACTTTCACTCTCATCAACCATAACTTATTTTTCCACCTTTTCGGGATTTTAAAGCAATGGCCTTATTAATTTTCTTTTCATTTTTGGAGGGGAACATATCTAGCTCATAGGTTTGCAAACCACCTACTAATTCCTCAAGTTCAGTGGAGTGCAAAGTGGGTAAAGAATTTAAAACGCTTACATTAAGGATAAATCTCTCGGGTAAGGACCTTAAAATTTTCTTTACTACTCAATCGTTGGGTATTTTCTCGCCCAAATTAAAAGATGAATTAATTATATCGGAAAGTCTAGCATAAAATTCATCAAATGTTTCTTTTTCATTCATTTTGATGGTTTCAAATTGAGTGGTGAGGTTTTGGTATTTCGAAGCCTTAACAACACTAGTTCCCTGGTGAGTGGGTTGTAATATATATCCCAAGCTTCCTTAGCGATTTCACACATCATGATATGTCGGAATTCATCCGATATGATCGCGCTAAATAAGGAATTTAAACCCTAGGAATTAAAATTAGCAAGTTTAAATTCATTCGCACTCCATCTATCAATGGGTTTGGGGACTCGCTCACTTTCTATCAAATATGTGGGTGAGGACCAACCGTTAACAACTGACAATCAAACCCTCTCGTCTATGGACTTTAGTGATGATTTGATATGCGCCTTCCAATACGCGTAGTTGGAACCATCGAAAACAGGAAATTTTGAAAATGAGAATAATTCCATTTTTAACCAAAAATATTAAAAAGGACCTTAACGCAATAAATTAGCACTCCCACTCTGATACCACTTGTTGGAAACGATAGACCCTAATTATAAATTTTCTTTTAAAATGAAATATTAATTTCCTCAAGATGCAAAATATGATGGTTCAAACACAACACAA
The DNA here is from genome assembly GCA_949130495.1 of Sambucus nigra. Classification (NCBI taxonomy): domain Eukaryota; kingdom Viridiplantae; phylum Streptophyta; class Magnoliopsida; order Dipsacales; family Adoxaceae; genus Sambucus; species Sambucus nigra. The sequence continues at coordinate 339,784,379 of OX422207.1, read as the reverse complement.
CTTACAAATTTTTATTTCTTACAGATTAAAATTAAACTAAACTAAAAGTGACATCAAAATAATCAACTAACAAATATTCACTTAAAACAAACTAACTCAATTCAAGTCCTAAAATTTTCCTACACAAATTAATTTATTTTTGCAAATTAGGCCAAATCAAATTTTACCAAATTAAATTATCTTGACTTGAAGTAAATAAACCGAATATCACCCAAAATAATTTTTGTTCCAAATTAAAAAATTGTGTGAATTAAACCATATTTTATCTTTTTATCCTAAGCAAGCGTTCTAGGTCATTTGCAAGATAAAATAAATTCACAACACACTACGCCGTGATGTAAGAAGAAAACCCAAATCGGGAAAAACCTCGGATGACCCTAGCCTTAAGTCCACTAAGTACGAAATTTTACAAATACAAGACATATGACTTACACAACTTGACTCAACTCCCTTCAAGCCCCTCACGCATATTCTTGTACCAACCTCTGCTTAGCTGAAAATCCCGGACTCCACCAGAACCTTGAAATCCACCATTGCAGCTTTTTGGGAACCCGTTGACCACACACGGAGCCTTTCACCGCATGAGAGCGCCGCATCAAAAACATGACTTCTTATTTTATGGGAAATAGAAGCAAACCCAAAATACTCCTTATTGTGGTAGAGATGAACCAATGGTGACAAACAAAACTCCAAGTGACAAATATACAGAAATGCAGAACTTGGAATGTTAAACACACTAAATGGATGAATATCTTTTGTGTTTTGAAAGAGTTTAATCTATCTAAGTTAAACCCACAAAAGAGACTTTTCTAAAATCTGAATTTCTCTCTCAAAATCTCTCTAGAATAATGTGAAAAGTCTTAAATAAAATCTGGTCCCAAGTGGTTAAAATCTGTCAAAAAGTAGTGGGACATAATAGTGGGAAACTACCAAAAACTGCCAACAACTGTTCCTGCCTGAAATCTCCTTCGAACTACTTTTTTGTTCGAATGACATTTCGTTTGAACGATTCATCTAACTAAAAGTCAGTGTACAAAAGGGAAACTCGTTGGCAAAACTCGTTCGAACGAAAATCTCGTTCAAACGACAATCTCGTTCGAACGACAATCTTGTTCGAACGACATTTTCGAACGAAAAAACGGAACATGAATTTTTTATTTTAAGCTCATAAAATTTGTATAAAATAAAATGACACCCATTAAAAATTTATTATAAGTCTATACAAATATATATATATATATATATATATCATTCATACATTATTGGAGACTTGAAATATGATGAATTATTGAGGACGCAAAAAGGCACTTGAAGTTTGGTAAGAATAATGTCTTCATGTTGAACTAGGCCGATACGTCTTCAACTCAAACTTTTCATAGGATTGAAGGATACACAAGAACACTATCCTATGACTCAAATATTTTTGTCCGAAATTGAGTAAAAACTATAAAAGACTCAATTGAAAATTTGCGTCCTTACACTAAACCTAGAGTCACTAAGGCTTCCGAAGCCCAAAACATCACTTTTCACCAATGTGGGTTAGAGAATCCGATTTAGAGTCTTTTCATGATAGAATTCTTGATTCTGGAATGCATTCACGTGATACATTCCATGCTAAATCTAGTGGTTGAGTGTATTTGAATTTCAACATACAAAAACTTTTGTACTTCATGATATATGTGTTTGCTAGCTGAATGTGTATTGAGTCTTGTTAAAAATTACAAAAATATTTTGTATGTCTTTTTAGTTGTCCGTGTTTTAAAAGTATTAAAAAAAATTAAAAACTCAAAAAGATTTCTTCTTTTTTCTATGTACTTTAGTCTTATACATTTTGTTTGGCATATTTTTGTGTTTGAATCCAATATCACTCCACAAATCCATATGGCTAGAATTTTTTGGTTATGAATTTCAATGCTTAAAATTTTCTTTATCATGCTTTTATGGAATAGTTTGACTTTTATTTTCTTAATAAGTTCTCTTTGTATATACCTCCTCACATACAAACACGAGATCTTTTGAACTTTTAACTCCACATGTTATATTGAAGCTAAGTGAGATATTCTCCCATCAATCTTGTCATCTACATATCTTTAGACTATGGTGGATTTGTGCATATAAGAACCATTGCTTGCGATTTTAATGTTTATTGAAATTTTGACTATGCACAAGAAAAGGTATGCGGAGGGAGCTAATTTCCTTTGCGGGAAAGCCACCATTGGTAAGAACCTTAAAATTAAGAGACAAAAGAAAAAAACTAAATTGTCAAGGCCATATTTGGATATTGATCATTAAAAATTGATATCTACAAAAGATATGAGATAAAAAAGGATATATGTTAGGTTTTGAGGTTGTTTTAGTTGATGATGAATAAGTTTTCACAATGAATCCAAGTTTTACGTAAATGTTATGACACTATTGATTTATAGAATCATTAAAATTCTAGGATTGCGTACATTCTTCTTAGATATTCTTTGAGTTTACTTTATCTTGTCATGTGAGGCTGCATCTAAGTTTGATAAAGTTTTGTGATCAAATAGAACACCTTAAACATGTTTAAGTAATTAGGTCATATTTCGTTAGTAACTAGTTCACACTCCTTCACTCTGTTTACCATATGTTTATTTAGAAACATTTATACCATATGAGTGTTGTTCAAATGAAACTTCAAACGAGTTAAAACTAGCTTTTGCTTTTTTCTCATTAGATAGGTTGTTCTAACCAGAATGGGCACACTGTTCTAACTAGAATGAGTGCCTTGTTCGAACGAGCTTACAACGGACCATTATTTCTATCTTTTTTGGAATCTCGTTAAATAACTCATTCAAGTCCTTTTGAATGAGATTGGTACCCTCGTTTGAATGAACTTATAACAAGTTTTTTTTTTAAAAACTTGACCTCTCTGGAAACTCATTTGAATTCTCGTTAGATACCCATTCTAATGAAAAATTGTATGTCATTCGCACGGGAATGGAACCTCATTCCAACGACCGTGCACGAATCTAAAACAATTAATTTTCTGGCAATTTTTTCCTTAACTCCCCACAACTTCCTTTTCAATCCATTTAAGTTGTGCGTGATTGCTGTTTCAGCAATACTTTCTCCATCCTTAGAGATAAAATACCTTTCCCAAAGTCCAAGAATGTTTTTCTTAATGATTCATGATAAAACTTTCAAACAAAAACCCATGTTTACATCCAATTAGTTTAGATCCAAGATTATATATATATATATATATATATATATATATATATATGTGTGTGTGTGTGTGTGTGTGTGTGTGTGTGTGTGTGCGTGCGCGCGCGCGCTTTGAGATTGAGTATATGGCATCATGTTCATTCTGTACATGTCGTTAGATGAGAAGGTTTGGCAAGCGGTTGTTAGAGGGTCATCCCCACCAATTTGTTTAGTAGGAGAATTTTGTGTTCCTAAACTCATAGAAAGATGGAGTGAGGATGGACATAAGCTACCAAATTACAATTCGTAGGGTTTAAATGTTGTTTTTATTGAGATCACACTGGAGGAGTTCCATCATATTATGACTTGTGAAACGTCTAGAGAGGCTTGGGACATAATCTAACTCATCCATGGGGGTACAAGTATTGTTAAGGCTTCCAAGTTCCAAAACCTTGCCACTCAATTTGAATCCATAAAAATGGCGAATAATGAATCCATCTTTAAGTTTTATGATAGATTACCTGATATTGTGAACTCATCATTTAACTTGGGAGAGAAAAGACTCGAAAACAATATCATCAATAAAATCTTAAGGTCCTTACTTGACATATTTTGTCCTAAAGTAATGGTATTAAACTCCTTAGTCTCCTTAGACTTAATAAAACTCGAGGAACTTGTAGGTGATGTTCAAACCTATGAACTCGAGATGTTTTTCTCCAAAAAGACTTCAAAAGATAAGGGCATGCTTTAAAGTTAATAAGAAGGAAACATAAGTCTCGAATGATGAGTTTGACATCGACTCCCATGATATGGCTATGTTTTCTTATATGTCTAGAATTTTTTTTAACCTTAATAAAGAGGAATTTAAAAATGATCATAACAAATTTGAGAAGTTTAAGTTTAATAAGTCCGAGAAAGTCTCTAAGAATCATAATGATAATCTTAAGAGAGATGAGTCGAATAGGTGTTTTAGTTGTGAGGGGTATGGCCATAGGGAAACTGAGTGTCCTAAAAAACTAAGGAAGGAGGGAAATAAACTCATTGCTCACAATGCCACCCTTAGTGATAGTTAACTAGAAGAGGGATTTGATTCCTCTATTGAGGAAAACTTCACCGCATACATGGCTAGTCATGCTAGTTTTAATGAGAAATGTTCCCATGAACATAATTCTTTGGATGACATTTCCATGGACATTGTTCATGAATACCAAGTGTTTAATAGTAGAGATAGTGGAGAAGAGAGTGATAATGAAGAAGAAGAGGAGGATGTAAGTGAAATTCAAGCAGCCTTCCGTGAGTTGTATAGGTATCATCAAAATTGAAAAAGGCCAACTTGAAGTTGAAATCTAGGATGAAACAATGTGCCATATTAATTAAAGATATTAGGTCAGATAAGAGGACTCTTTGAGAGAAGCTAGAGTATGTTGAAGGTGAGAGATATAGTCTTTGAGGATTAATGGAGGTTATGAAGAAATAGCTTCTTGAGTGTAAAGAGACTCAACATTTACTTGAGTATAGGATAGTGGAGCTTGAAGGTAAATTTAGAGACTCGAGTGGTGTCATGTTTTATTTGGAGTCTAGGTCCGAAAAATTGGATAAAATGTTAGACACCTTCCAAATAAAAAATGATAAGTATGGTATTGGATTCGATAGTCAAAATGCTTCTGCTAATAAAGCCAAAAATCTAATTATGAGAGGTTCAACCATTGATAATAGTGTCAAAAGAGGTCAATCCTTAGGTAATATTCATCGTGTATTTACTTGCACACATTGTCATAGGAATGGTCACCTTAGGCATTTTTTTTATTTTAAAAATGGTCTTAAGAAGTCTAAACCTAGAATCCCCAAGGTTTCCAAAGCCCGAGAACATCACATTTCACCTCTGTGGGTTAGAGAATCTAATTGAAAGACTTTACATGATAGTCTTCTTGATTCTCGAATGCATTCACATGATACATTGCATGCTAAATCTAGTGGTTGAATGTATTTGAATGTCAACATACACTAGCATTTATGATTCATGATACATGTGTTTGCTAGTTATATGTGTTTTGAGTCTTATTAAAAAATAAAAAAAAGATTTCGTCTGTCTCTTGTGTTGTCCTTATTTTAAAATTATTTTTAAAAAGTTCAAAAATTCAAAAAGATTTCTTATGTTTCTGTGTACTTTAGTTTTTCACATTTTGTGTGGCTTATTTTTGTGTTTGGATCCTATATCACTCCATGAATCTATGTGTCTAGAACTTTTGGTTATGAATTTTAATGCTTAAATTTTTCTTTATCATGCTTTGGTGGAGTAGTTAGAATTTGATTTGCTTAATAAATTCTCTTTGTATATGCCTCCTAACACTCATGCATGAGATCTTTTAAACTTTAACTTCACATGTTATATTTAAGCTAAGTGAGATGTTCTCCCATCAATCTTGTCATCTACATATATTTAGACTATGGGGTATTTGTGCGTATAAGAACCATTATACTTTCTAGAAAATACACCCTTGGTAAGAGCCTAAAACTTAAGAGACAAAAGAAAAGAATAAATTGTCAAGGCCATATTTGGATATTGATCATTAAAAATTGCTATCTTCAAAATATATGAGATAAAAAGAGAATATATGTTAGGTTTTGAGAGTGTTTTAACTAAAGATCAATGAGTTTGCAGAATGAATCCTAGTTTTACATAAATGTTATGACACTATTGATTTGTTAAATCATTAAAATTCTAGGTTTGTGTCATTCTGCTTGTTTCTTCTTTGACTTCACTTATCTTGTCACATGAGACTAAATCTAAGTTTGATAAAGTTTTGTGATCAACTAAAACTCCTTGAGCATGTTTAAGTGATTGGGTCTTAATTATTTAAAATTTAATTCACACCCCTTCATTTCGTTTACCATATGTTTATTTAAAAACATTTATACCATATGAGTGTGGAAATCTTATCTAGTTTAGTGTCTTGTGTGGTGTTTAAACCTATATCTTTGTGGTTATTCTTCATTGGTATCTTTTTCATATTTATATATATGGTATTTATTTTGAGTCTTTGCTTTTACATATATTCCTTATAGGTCATCAGTTTAAAGATAAATCTCTTTTTGGTATGTTATTTGTTCATATTATTATATATATTATTGCGACTTTTCATTGGTATCACAGGCTTATCTCAGTTGATTCTAGTTGCTGTCATTTTTTTATCACATCGTAGTTGGTTGCTATTGTTCTTTTTGTGGATTAGTTGTTACTTAGAGGGATACATCCTTTCTTATGTAAATATTGTTTGAAAGGGGGTGATTTTTCTTATCCAATTTTTAGTGTCACATTCTCTATGAGTTTTATGGTGTTTTTAAGTGTGCATGTTTGCAACCATGCGATAAAGTTTTAATGCAAGAAAATCTACTCAGATTATGTGTTGGTCAAGCATCTGTACTTTTTCCTTTTGGGTTGGGATTTTGTCTTTTAGATGAGATTGACTACCCATAAATGTTTTTTATTTTTGGCTTTGTTTCGAAAGAGCCAAATGGGGAGATTTATAAGGACAAATTTTCAGTTGAGCGAATTTGTATGTATTGGCTTAGTTCCAAAAAAAACACTTTGAGTCATAGGGTGGAAGTTGTGTTCGTGACCTTTCAAGTCTATGACGTGTTTTGTTGAAGACGTAGTGGCCAATCCGAAGAGAATTTATCGACATGCCAAGTTTCATGCCATGTTTCATCATCAATGTACCAAGGATCACTCAGGTATGATTGCATATTTTATCAGTACACAAAAAATAGCAATTTGGAACACCCCGATATTAAAAATCTAGCATAGTTTAAAATTGTGTCAATTTGGGCACAGTTTAATGACAATCCGACACATTTTAAACAGTGCCAAAATTTGGCACTGTTTTAAAGTGTGCCAAAATTGAGTACCCTTAACTAAGATATAAGATACCCTTTAAAAATCATTATACTAACTTTTTACCTATGTTTACTTTCCCTTTTCTCTCTCCTCTCCCATCTTCAATTTCCCGCTCCCCCTCTCTCTTAACCAAAAAGCACATCCTCTCTCTATTCGAAGGTTTTGGAACAAAAACGTACTCTCTCTCTCTCTCTCTCGGGTAAATAATTTGTCAATTAGGGTTTTTTAAGGTCCGCATTTGTTTGTTTTTATGTTTTAATTTCCCATACCATTTCTGAAAAATTGTATTAATTTATCGCAGGTGAAATAATGTCGTCGAAGCTCACAAGTGTATATCTCTTTTCTTCGTTTCTTTTTATTTTTGATGAATTTTTTTATAATATCACTAGTTGGCTTCAATTTGAGCTTGACTCCAAATCATGTTGGCTGTAGCTTTGTTACTTGGTAAAATAATTATAGCTTACCTCTCAATAATTTTGAGAAGAAAAAGGACTTTTTAAACTGCACATAGACAAATTTGTACTTAGCTTGTACATATTATAGGATTATTTCTCTGTTTTCAGTGTTTAATTTATTTAAGAAGGTGCTCTTTTATCATTTTATTCGTTGATGGATATTGTAATTTTCCATCTTTTTTTGCTCAATTGTTTATACATGTATATATTATAAATAAAGTAGTTGGGCAGGAAGGAAAAAAAATTAAAGTAGTTTGTTTTAAAACTGATTTATTTATTTAATTCTAAATACAACCGATATTTTGTTTCACTGTTAATGTTGCAATTGAAATAAACTTTTGAAGATAAAAAAATGAAGAAATGGGGCAAATAGCTTTGGTTTAGGCCCAATGAAGGGAAATCGTTGTTCTTAGAGCTAGCATTGGCTGCTATGGACGAGTAAAAAGTGAATTGGGTTTCCATCGTTATTCTAATAGTGATGTGTATTATTCCATAATTGACTTGCATAATTTCTGAGCAAGTGTGTCATGTTTATAAACGACCAAATTTGGACCTGATTGAAGTTTATATATCTCATTTATCAAATTTTGTGCAAGACAACCCTAATTCACATCATGGAATTTCCCATATCCCACATTTTATGGTATAGCTTTTATTCATACCGCAACTTGATTGAAGTTTATATCTCTCTGTGTTGGTGTTTTAATTAGTTGTGTTTTAAAAATAATTTGACTTTGGTATGGATAGTGTTCAATTATATGCATGTTTCATGGAATTTGAATTATGTGCATGTTACATGGAATTTCAATTATGTTTTTTGTTTACTTTGGAATTTCCTTTATGTTTTTTGTTGGCTCTTTGAATAAAAAAGTACTTTTTATTGTATTATTGATAAGGATTTTTAGCTTCTATTTTGTTCAACATTGTATATATTATTCTCATTTCATTAGAACTACCGTGGTTCATTATGGTACTCCGATTTGTTGATTATATTTCCTAATTTGTATTTGATGAATTTAGAATTGTTCTTTAGTTCATTTATATTTTGGAGGGCTGATTTGTATGTTCTACTCTTCAAATCTCAGGTTTTATTCAGGATCTCTAATGTCGGTGGATGAAATCAATATTAAGAATACACTGCGATTACATTGATATCTATACTTTTGATAAGAAATTGTATTTTCTTTGATCGTTGGAGACAACATAACGCCGAATAATAATTTTTCTTTACAATGTTGGCTTGATTTCGATTCCAGATGTTCATGTTGTAAGAGAAATACTAAAATCATGTCTTTTTTGGTCCTCTAATGTGACCCCCTATCACTCTTGATAAATAGTGCACCACTACACTCTGTAGTAAGTAATAATTTCTATTACTTAAGAAAATTCATTACTAATATTATTGAAATCACGAACTGTTGTAGCTGCAATTATAACAATTGATGGAGATATTGAATGCTATAGAACCTCATTACATTAGATGTGTAAAGACAAATAATCTTCTCCAACGTGCTATATTTGAGAACTCTAACATCATGCAACAATTGCGTTATGGTGCTAGTTCATTTTATCTCAGTAGGGTTATAGTTTTATTGTTGGTTCATTTATTTATTTTTCTAGTTCTATACACATCTTGTTTTGTTTATACATTTTGTGATATCACTCTTTGTTATCTTTCCAGGGTGTTTTAGAGGCAAATAGAAATGGCTCTGCTGGACACCCTACTCACCACCTTTTTTTGCGTTCACAAACAAATTTGGACTTATTGCATAAGAGGCCTTGGATGGAAATTAAATATCTTATTAATCTTAAATCACAACAATAAAAGAAACTATTGTAGACCATTGACTTTTTTAGTCATTGGCCAATTGACAATATTTTATTTGTCTGTTCTGAATTTTTTCTAAAGATTATGCATTTGTATGCAGCTATGAGGAAAACGTTTTATGCAAAAACTTACCGGAGAAGAAGGGACTGAAAGGCTTCCAGGTAATACTAGGGAGTTTATGTTTTCTTACGATGAAAGACGTTGGGTAAACACAAAGTCGGTCACATTTAACACAACTTTTGATCATATTTCGTAACCTTAGATTAATTCAAAGTTGTGTGGATCATCACCTTAGATTAATTCAATCTTCATGACCATGAACATTGTAAATAATTGACAACCTTCAAAAGAACCAAATTGAATAGCATATGGTGTTCAAATTGGATTAATATTGGAAATCTTGAAAATTCAGTAATGTTTTGACTTCTTCAATTTTTATGGTTTGAATTTTGGGTACAGAGAAAGAATCTCAATTAAAATTTCATAATCTCTCAATGTACTAAATGATTTCACATTGAATTTTGAAATCTGTCGATTAGACAACATAAATTTATAATCTATTAATGTACTAAACAATATCTTTTTTCAACATGTTAATGTCTACATGAAGAGGAAGATTGTTATTGATGCTACAATGTTGTTCTTAACTGTATGTTTTATTTGAGTCTCAATCGTTGTCTAAAATTAGTGTCCTTTCCTGAGATGGGTGGTTTCCCTCTACTTAGACATTTTATAATATATGGACACGAGGTACTAGAGTTCCTGTCAAATAAGGTGCGGGAAATACGCATGCCTCATTATAAAGAGTTGATCATAAGCCCACGTCCATTTCCGAAGTCCTTGCCATTAGGCATATTACCCATAAACTTTACTTTAGCGATTGAATAGGTTTAGGGTCCATGCCTCTTATTGATGTCAACTCTTAGGTTGATGGGAAAGTTACCCTTGAACCTTAAGAAACTTTCCATTGAGAGTTTCATGACGCAGTAGCACAACCACCCGAGTAGCAAGCCTTCTTTGCCTTAAAAGTCAAAATCTGGCCAACCATGGGTTTGGTCAAATTCCCTATTTATTAGTCGGGAATACTTATCATAGATTTAGGTGCTTCGGTATGTCTTAATTCTGAACTAATTTAGAAACAGTAAGTTCTCCCTTTTTTGGAATACATATTGTGATTCATATCTAGAAAAGATAGGTAAAAATTAATGAAAAAACCTTACATGAACCAAATCCAATAATGAAAAAGCAGAATTGCCAACTTTAAATTCGATTTTGACCTCTTAAATAGTTCTTAAAATAGACTGAAAAGTTATTAGCTAGGAACGGGAGATACAGATCAAATGGCGCCAGAATCACCTCATTCCGATTTACGGTTAAAAATTTATGTCATTTCTCCCAAAACATATTACTTTAATTTAAAACATAATATTATACATTACTCAATGGTAAATGTTTAGGCCTAAACATGATCACTTAAAACTAATAACAATTCAATACATGGGGTAAGAAATAAGATATGAAAGTAAGTACACAAAATGAACTTGAAATAATAGAACATGAACTTAAAATAATAGAACACATGACAAAATGTTGTTCATCACAGATGAAAATAATTCCACTTGAGATAAAAAGAGATGGAAAAAGCGGTGACTGTTCAAGCAGACATGAACCCCTTGAACCTCAGCAGCAGCAGAGCGATAAACGTCAAAGAAAAATAGAGAGATTATTCTAGGTGATCATCGGGAAGGTCCACCTGAATAGATCCATAGAGTCGAGTTTCTATCATCATAGGGTGACAAAACAAAATAAAACATCATTACCTTGATCAAGCATAATAATCTGAATTGAAGCATAATCTTCATTTTGGTTCTCAATAAAGGAACATATTAGGGAAGAAAATATTATTAGTAAAAAAATATCATTGGTAATGTGGAATAAGACATCCTAGTGGTTTAGCACCCTACAACACCTTCGAGTTTGTGACCGAATGCAAGATTTTCCCAATAGTCATTTAATTGAATAGTAAACAAATATCATTAGTAATATTGTGTTCATTTGATTCTTAAATGCAACTAAGAAAAAAGTGAAACTAATCGAATTCTATAAGTTCAACAAATTCAATAATATGATGTGGATTCAATGAAAGCTGTGAACAGGATGTGTCTAGCTATAAACAATATCCTTAACATCAACAATATACTAATATGGATTATGATTTCCAACTCTGTATATTCCCTTTCTCAATAAAAATGAATATACACATAAATATATGTGATCACCATCATAAAGACTTGTTCTAAAGAAGACAAATATTGATTATGATTGCTAACTCAATAATAAGTTCTATAATAACCCCGACGAGGAACTGAAGCAAGTTGTTGTGCTGGCATAGGAGTGATGCTACTGGTTGTCATCAACCCTTCTGCGGGTACTTGTGGAAACAGTAGTTTATTGCTACTATTTATTTTGTGGTAGCATTAGTAGAAATGTGGGGCAACATCAGCATCAGCATCAGGACGGGCAGTTTAGGGCAGCAGCAACACCTTGATGCGACTGAATTGACTCAAAATGGAACAATGCCTCCAGAAGAAGATTTGACCGCTTTTCATTTTCAAGGACTTGATCGAGGATCTCCCAAGATTTAAGGTATATAAAAACTCCATTCACCTCTAATTGGATTAATTCTGCTATAAACAACATCAACGTCAACAAAATATGCACCATAAATCGACTATAATACCATATAAAAAATTTGTGGCCAAACTCCAATTATCAAGAACCAAAAAAATTTGTTTATGTGTTCTTGAAAGGGCATTTCGCTAAACTTATATTATTGTCATCATTTAATCTTAAGGAAGAAGACATTTCACATTAGACCTATTACGTATAACAAATGTGAAGTGGTAGCCATGAAATGGCCAGTTCAGGAAATTCTCAACTTCCAGAGTTACTTGCCCACCAGGTGAAGCTTCTTATGGTACAAAGTTCTCATTCTCTTGGTCTTCAGTTGTGTACAATATATAAGTTTGTGCTTTCTTTTTTTAGGCCAGTAACTTTTTCAAGAGTTAAAGGAGTAATATATGTTTTTCCTGCTTGTAAATGATACAGGTTCTACCTTAAAGCTGCAAGAGTTGATGAAGAGGTAGAGAAGACTACCAAGTACCTGGAAGTGCTAGCACTGCTGGGCCATGAGAAACTATGCTGATGGCCCTCAACAGCTCAACAGTACTCCAGACTAAATGTGTAACCATTATTGTCAAAGGTAACTACAATATAATTTTTTGCCAAGCCACTACAACCAAAATCCAATTTCACCCTTTAATTTACAAACTTTGGACTATCCATGTGACAAACCTGTAATAGTACTCCAGAATAAACAAATTTTTATAAATAAGTAATAAGAAGTAAACTAAAATGTAAATAAAATGTTGAAACTTATCAAATCAGGCAATAATAGCTTTAACACTATTAATGAACATAATAATAGATTAACATCATTACCGTTTATAATTATCGCAATTCAAGTTAAAACACATATGTGTAGAATTTTTAATAAATGATATCATTGTTCCAGAATTTAAGTTTTCTTATTAAGATTTAAATAGGAAGTGGTGAGAGAAAATGAAGTTTACCAGATCTATAGCAACAAATTTAAAGTACAAAAGTATGAAAATGAAGTTTACCCCATGCTTATTAAGATTCAAACATGGATGTAGCATGAAATAATTGAGTTCCTATAAACAAAAGTATTACCATTGAACTTTCTGAGAAGATGTTTGTTATTCGAACTAATCAGAAGTATTAGGCTGATGTTTGTGTTTCACATATGCATATGAATCTCTGCCATTACAACGTACTTGGAATAATAGCACACATTAACTTAAATCCTGCCCAATATTCAATATCTTTCCTCCTAATTGTATAAGTCTTAATTATAACCCTAGTGTAACGACGTATTTATATAAACAAAAATGCCAATTGCTAAAAACTAACATAAAATTATAGTGAAACTCCATAAATGGCCCATCAACCTAAATGAGTCTTAAGTCACATGAACGAAAACAAATTATAAAATATCAACAAAGTTATGCTTGCAAGAGAACATTTTAATAATTTCCAAATTAACTTTAAAAATGGCTTAGACCATTAGTCTAGACATTTGATCATACATATAAAACCCATGGAAAACAACTTTAAACAATGTCTAAACAATGGTCTACACATTTGATAAAACAAATAAAACTCATGGACAACCGATGTTTAAACAATCTCAAAGTCTAATTAATTACACCAAGGTCAGTACATTATAAGAACAAATATTATAAAATCAGTACATAACATTAAAAACTCAATACAAAACATTATAAAAGAAGTTTACAAACTTAGTAGAAAATATTATAAAGTTATTTCACAAACTCAGTACAACACATTAAAGAACTAACCAACAAAAAAGAGAGAAAGTATGTACATGTATGGAAACTAACCCAATGTCATGTGCTTGAGTTCCCACCAGAAATATGAAATAGTAAACAATGTCTAATATGCACCAATGTCCCTCGAATTATTTATTTTGGTGATTTTAACTCAGTTCTTGGACCTCGTGATAGAAGAGGAATGGCCATGTCTATTCGTTCTACTTGTACTAACTTCCATTTTTTTAATGAAGAAATTCATCCCATTGAGTAGTTATATATTTAATATGTAATAATGCCTCATCAACTCAAAGAAGATCAAATAAGAGTATGGTCACAAAGGGAAACAAGTTGAATATGACGATAATTTAAAACATCTAGATTAAGCTTAAAAACAAGTCGTTAAAGTGTGAAAATCCAAACCAGCACCAAACGACCCCGTAAGAGGCATCAACACCTCGCACGGGACCAATATAACTTGTAGGAATTCACCGCATAGTCACGGGTCTCCCAATTTGAGAATATGATGATAATTTGAAAATATCTATATTAGACTTAAGACATGTCATTAGAGGGTGAAAACCAAAACCAACTCCCAAATGGCCCCGTAAGAAGTACTAACACCTCGTATGGGACTAATGTAACTCGTAGGAACTGACTGCGTAGTCGTGAGACTCCCAATTTGAAAATATCTAGATTACGCTTAAAAACTAGCCGTCAAAGGGTGAAAACCCTAACCAACCCCCAAATGGCCCCGTGAGAGGCATGGACACTTCTTATGGGACCAATGTTACTTGTAGGAACTTATCGCATAGTCACATATCTGTCGATTTGATAATATGATGATAATTTGAAAATATCTAGACTAGGCTTAAAAACAAGCCGTTAAAAGGGTGAAAATAGAAACTAGTCCCGAACGGCCCGATAAGAGGCATGAACACCTCACACAGGACTAATGTAACCTATAGGAACTGACCACGTAGTCATGGGCCTCTCGGTCTATGAATTTGATGATAATTTGAAAATATCTAGAAAAGGCTTAAAAACATGTCGTTAGAGTATGAAAACCTAAACCAGCCCCCAAACGGCCCCGTAAGAGGCATGAACACCTTGTACGAGACCAATGTAACTTGGATTAACTGACTGTGTAGTCACGGGTCTCCCGGTTTAAAAATATGATGATAATTTGAAAATATTTATATTAAGCTTAAAAATATTCCATTTGAGGGTGAAAAGTCAAATCAGTCCTCAAACGGTCCCGTGAGAGGCCCTAACACCTCTATGTGACTAATGTAATTCGTAGGAGCTGACCATGTAGTCACGAGACTTCCAGTTTGAGAATATAATAATAATGGTAATTCATATATGCAATTTTTCATCTTCAATAAGATTTTTTTTAAATTACTTGGTTACTAATATTATCACTTTTTTGAATCCTATTTTTTTGCAAGATAAAATTTTATCATTAGCTTTTATCCACGTGGAACACACGAAGAAGTCAATGGTTTACAGGAAGGGGACTATTTATTTAATGTCGTTAATATTCAAGATCCTATTCTTTTTTTATGGCCGTGCGGGCTTTTGTAGTTATTGTTAACTTTAACGACCTTACGGTTTTTTGTTATTTTATTGTTATATTTTATGGCTGTGCGGGCTTTACATTACGCAGGTTTTATATTAGCATCTTTTAGAATGTCTACAAAATATTGGAAACTCTACCCAATTTTTTTTGTCCAATGAACTATTAAGACTTGTAATATTTTGAAGTTTGGTTCTTCATTAGATTATCAACAACGTGTGAGATTCGCAATTTTTGAATTTTGTTTTTTTTTTCCAAACATTTTTTTTTCTTTGATCCAAAAATTTTGCACAGTTCAAAACCGTTCCAAAAGTGTATCAAATTTTGGCATGGTTTTGAACTGTGTCAAAAATATATCGAAATGTACTCGATCTGGAACAATTATAAACTGTGGCAAAAGTGTGCCAGAAATATCAAATTCTGGCACGGTTTGAATGTGTGCCAGAAGTTTTCCTGTTTGGTCAAATCTGGCACACTTTTAAATTGCAGCAGAAAAAATGGCCATTTTGGAACACCTGATTCTGGCACCATTCAAAATCGTGCCAGATTTGATTTGGCATAGTTTTGAACCATCCATATTGCTTCTTTTGGTGTAGTGTATGTTGAGCCTTGGATATTTAATTATTGGGTGTTAAGATGTTTTTAATCTAACTATAAAATATTTTTAGTTATTTTTTATTATCGTTTTTGTTGTTGTTAGGCCCCGGATCAAATGAAACTTAAAACGAGTAAAAATTAGCCTTTGTTGTTTTGTCATAACATAGGTTGTTCTAATCAGAATGAGTACCCGTTCTAACCAGAATGAGTACCTCATTTGAACAAGATTCCAACGAACCATTTTTTCTATCTTTTTAGAATCTTGTTAGATAACTTGTTTAAAGGCCGTTCGAATGACATTCGTACCCTCGTTCGAATGACCTTCTAACGAGAAAAGTTTTCAAAAACTTGACCTCTATTGAATCTCATTTGATTTCTCATTAGATCACCGTTCTAACAAAAAAGGGTATGTCATTCGAACGAGAATGGTAACTCGTTCAAACGATCGAGCGAGGATTTTGAAAAATTCAGTATTTCTGGCAGTTGTTTCCTTAACTCCTCACAACTTCCTCTTCCATCCATTTAAGTAGTGCGGGATAAGAATTTTTAGAAATAATTTTTCAATCCTTTGATAGAAAATTCCTTTCCCAAAGTCTAAGAAACTTTTTCTTAACGATTCATGATTAAAATTTTAAAACAAAAACCCATGTTTACACCCAATTAGTTTAGATCCAAGATTCTACACACACACACACACACACACACACACATATATATATATATATATATATATATATATATATGTTTTGAGATCGAGTTTTTGCCATCATGTTCATTCTCTACATTATTGAGAATTATTTCTTACGGAGCGTCGTGCCCCGACTTAAGTAAGTTAAGATTATCATTTTATATCGAGATAAATCCCCATTAAATAATATGGTACTTAGTGTCCATTTAAAACTTAATAACAAACCTTTAGTGTCCACGCCTCAGGCATCCAATATACTTAACTGTATCCCTTGAAACTGAATACTTATGACACAAAACAGTTTTTGCGTCCACTACCAATTTAGACCCTCACAGCCTATCCAAAACCTAATAACCATGCCCTGATACAAAGTTGCCGCGCCCCGACTTAAGTACGTTAAGATTACCATTGTATATCGAGATAAATCCCCATTAAACAATATGTTACTTGAAATCATTCGAAAAATAGCGCAATATTTCTTCAAAGGCATGCTTAGATGAAGACATATCTACCTTTATGCACAACTTAAAAGTACCAAACAAAATTACTTACATAAGTTCCTTTGTTTAACATTTACCCAAAAATCTTATTAATATTCAACCCACGTTATTTATCCTCCACTCTCCTGTTTAACGTCCTAACTTGGTAGTGAACTCCTAACGATAGGCATAGCTGAAACATAACATTATAGGAGTGTAAGAACACAAGCTTAGTGAATGACCATATACCAGACATATGACCAATTATAATGACGATTTTTATTTTCTAATGTTATAACCCAACAGGAATTGTGTAACTCTTGAAATCCTAGACCCGCCAGTCCAATTAACTCCTAGTTAATGGGGAACACCAAATTTCATAATTAGGCCAGAGTACAACAAACCTTTAAGTTGGAATAACGGGACCGCTGCATCCCGTAGAACCCACCATAGTCATTAACATTAGATAGAGGTCCCACCTTAGTCCATAACATTATATAACATCATTTAACATTTTAATCCATAATTCTTAACATTATATAGAGGTCTCACCTCAGTCCATAACATTAAATAACATCATTTAACATTTTTAATCATACGCATATGTTTTATAACACCACATCACTCCATAAGCATCACCCCACATGTATTTAACTACATAATTCCATATGAAAATATAAGCATCTATATTTCATACGATAGGTCACTCACCTTGAATTTGGTAATAAGATTAATACCAAAACTATTTCCTTGGCATGGTAGTGTTAGCCTCTTCCATGCCTAATAATTCAGTATCATTAGTATTTGAATAAACCAAATCACATTAAACTCAGTAACACATCAGTTGGTAAACACTTTATTTATTAGGGTTCTAACACAATTTATGGAATTAAATTATGAATTCTCCGGACAAAGTTATGCTCGTTTTGTTAAAACCTTTTCCAAATCATTTCTGGAGAAAAACAAAAACAAAAATTCAACTTCAACACAACCCCCAAGCCAAAACATAAGGTATTTTATTCTCCCCGTCAATTATATCGTACTCATATATGTTCTCTAACATTTTCAATTGAAATATTTTAATTTTAACAAGTATTCAATGATTTATGCCACTTTTAACACATCTAGGTCTGAGTAGACCATCAAAGTATAACTTAACATTTTTCAAGCATATATAACCCCCACCTTAGTTATAAATCATGGGAACATATATTAAACATATTGAATAATATAAAATTAAAATTTCATAATTTTTAGAGTTCATTTTCTAACTCAAGCAAAACGTCGAACACCTGGTGTGGGCACTTACACTTTTGGGGTTAATTTTATACCTGAACTTCAAACCTCACCCAAGATTCATTTCTTGGTATCTATACATGATTTTTGGATATTATATACATATATGAGTCTATTTTAATATCCAATTTGAATCACTCGATTCTATAGAGTATTCATAAAGATACGCCAATTTGATGAACATAATGATTACACCCTTAGTTGTATGAATTCAACATGCTTCATATATACAACCTACACATACCCACTTACATGTAACAACACGTATTCTATCATCCCCAAATATGATATTTAATATCATATAAAACAACCTATGTCATGTAAATAATGAAATTTACAAGTTAAATCTTACCTAAGCACCTTCGGATACACAAGCTTGTTTATCTCTTGACGATCTTCCGTAATCCTTCACTAATTCATCCTAACCTCTATTTCTTCCATGTAACTCTCAACCCCACTTGAAATTATGATTAAAATGAAGAATAAGGTATATTTTTATGTTCTTTAAGTTTTCATAAGGAACTCCCCTTGGTCCAATCAAAACAATCCATTTGTTCTACTAATAACACAAAATATCATTTAACGAATATAAATATTTTCCATTGTTTCGTAATTTCATTATATCTCCTTACTTGGACCGCTGTTTTATAAACCGTTGATTGTGTTATATACTTAATTCATATATCTATAACTTTCATATTTTGTGTTTTTCCAAAATCATAAAATTAGTACACCTAATTTGGGTTCGAACAAGAATGTAGGAATTTACCAAAAATCTCAAAACTTTCACATTTGGTGACCTAACATCGCCAATTTTGGACCAACACCTTGGTTTAATTTTATAATCATAATGATGTATGAAAAAACATATTTTCATGATCATTTAACCACATAACTAATCTTATGGTCTAAACAAGTTATACCTGATCATAAGCTCGATCAACTTCTAATACAACCAACACATATATCACATGAGTATGCATCCCCCAAATATGATAATTAACCTGCTTAACACCCCTCATAAACTTGTAACTTATAACTTATACTTAATTATATAATTAACAGTCCTAATCATGTTTTTGGGCCTTACAATTCTACCCCTCTTATAAAAAAATTATCCTCAAAACTTAACGTATAGAAACTTACCAAACAGTTGAGGATATTACACCTTCATGTTATTCTCTCTTTCCCAAGTGGTATGATCCACATTTTGACTTTTCCACATTAACTTAACTAATGTAATAATTTTTATTACATAACACCTACTTTTTCTATTTAAATTTAGTGATTTATTCCTCCACGTAGGTCAAGTCATCTTTAATATCTATCGGTTGTGAAATAAACACATGTGAAGGATCGACCACATACTTACGTAACATGGATACATAAAAAACATATTGTATCAGAGACCATTCATGTAGCAAAGACAATTTTTAAGATACGACTCCAACTTCTTTCACTATTTCATAAGGTCAATGCACTGAGGACTTAATTTGCCATTTTTATCAAATCTCATAAACCCTCTCCAAGGAGAAACACGTAGGAATACTTGATCACCTTCCTTTAATTTCAATTCCTTCCTTTTGTTGGTCGCATAACCTTTTTGTCTACTTTTCACCACCTTCAAGTGATTATGAATAAGATTTATCTTCTTAGTAGTTAGTTTCACAATTTCTAGCCCAAGTAGTTTTCGTTCTTCTACTTTTGTCCAACACATTGGGGTCATGCACTTTCTCCCATACAAGGCTTCACAAGGAGCCATCCCAATACTCAAATGATAACTATTATTACAAGCAACTGTATTAATGGCAACTATTCATCCCAACTATTTTGAACTCTAATACATAAATTTGTAACATGTCTTCGAGTGTCTGGATCATTCTCTCCGACTGCCCATCAGTCAGAGGATGAAAATTTGTACTAAATTTCAATTTAATCCCTTAAACTTGTTGTAAACTAGGCTAAAAGTGTGGAGTAAATTTAGGATTTCGATCAGAGATAATAGAAATAGGTACACCATGAAATCTAATTATCTGATCCACATATATTTTGGCATATCTATCCATGGAATAAGTAGCCTTAACAGGAAGAAAATGCACAGACTTAGTTATTCTAATAATGATAACCCAAATAGAATTAAACCCTCAGGATGATTTTGGTAAACCTATAACAAAATTGGCAGTAACACGCTCCTATTTCCACTTAGGACTAGGTGAGGATTATAGTAATGTAATACCCCGTAATTTTAATGACTCTTAAAATGGGTTATATTTTAAATTAATGGATTAATTGGAGTTTATTATAAATGAATTCATTTGGGTTTTATCCGAATTGTGGATATTAAAACATATGATTCTGTATATTACTTAAAGATATTTAGGTAATATATGAGTGTGATGTTATTAATATGGCTGTGCGATATTAATTCAGTAATTTGAATTTTTAGTCGGACGCGATATATGACGTGTCGGGACTAATTTATTAAATTAAAAAGGAAAAATATTTTTACATCAACCTTATAGTCATTTTGACTGCGTCGTTGCGTCCGGAATGTTTGAAATAGTCAGAAAAGTCTATTTGGATGTTGGTTTTGGGTCTCAAGTCATTTGGAAATGAAAAGACAACCCAAAAGGGCATTTTGGTCATTTTTACAAGGGAGATGAATAGTGATTTTTGATTTTTTCTTATTATAAATATTTGGAGATAGTTGTACGTGGGTTCATTCATCTCTTCTACATAATATTGAGAGGTCATCTTCTTGAGAGAGTGAAAGGTTGCTTGGGAGAAGCGAAGCTTGCTTGGAGAGGAGGAGAACCAAAGGACAAAAGGTCACCACCACCAACCACCACTGGAAGTGATCGAAGAAGGGGATAACCACCTATGATATACAACCCCAAAGGATCAGACCTTTTTTAGAGGCAAGTATTTGATGATTGCAATCTAAGTTTATATATTGTCCATGTTAGGATAGTTATAAAAATATGAGATTTTTCATGTTTGGAAGATAAAGATGGAGTTGTTAATGGATTTCTAGAAATATGGAAATATATAGGAATCAAACTCGTGTTGTAGGTAGATAGTAATCCAAGAAACAATCATAAATATGTTGAATAAATTTTGAGAATCATTGGTGTGTTCTTGAAGATATCATGTTTATTATTTTCTGGAAAAACAGGATAAATATATGCTTTTAATCCAAACTCTTGATGATTCTAGGATGTTTTGATCATTAGAAATCATTCACATATGTTGCTATATCATGTAGTAATGTTTATAAGGAATTTGGGTTGTTAATATAAAGGTTTGAATGATCAAAAGTGATGAAACGTGTAGTAGAAGAAATGCATAAAACTGGGCTGATATCTGGCCGATCGATTGATCGACCTCCCCAGAATTCATGAAGTTATTTCTTTTTAATGCTTGTTATTATCCCAAACCTTTTGTAAATATTTAGTGATTATTAATTGGATATTATGGGACTTAGGGAAGATCAGTAAGACCTAGATTAGAATCGAATTAATATGATGGGGATTTAATTGATTAGAATTTTGATAATTAAATTGAAAGACATTTCGATTGGTAGATTCATGTTGGATGTTAATTTTTATGCATGAGGATTAAGGATAGGTCCAGTAGGGGAAATTTAATAAACCACCTGGGTAGCCTTAAGTTTACAAGAGGGTTTAATCCTATGTAAAAGAAGATGTGTTCATAAGAGATTAGAAACTATCGGTTATAACCCTAATTAAAGGGGAGTTTAATTCGTAGTAATTCGGGAGATAAGATGATATGGACCAGTAGGATATTAGTGATTTCTTACTGAATAAATATATTGAGGAAAGCCCATTTAAACCTTGAGTAATGAGTGAGACTCTGGAATCATTAAATTAAGGAAGTTAAAGTCATAATAATTTAATATGTAGGATTTAAAGAGATATAATGCTACGTATTGGAATTATCTTATGGTAGTTGTATTACCTTGTTGATATTATATCTATAGGTAGATGATAATGACTATTTGATTGATTAATGATTTGTGTGTATGACATACCTTGCTTACTTGCTATCGATGGGAGGTTTGTGCGTGAGGGCAGTCATAGCCTGATGAATCCATGGAATCTTTGATTTGTCGCTCGAGAACATAGGTCTATGAAAGACTTATCGGGAAGTTGATAAGTCCCCTGACTATGGGAACGTAGGTATGTGCGTGACCCGTGGGTATGAGAACTATGTTCACCTCCAATATTTGTGTTGTTGTTTGTGGTTCGAGGAATCCTTACCGAACCTTTAATCCCTTATTCGGCGACCAACGATATTGGGACGTGATAGCAGAGTAATGCATGCACCACAGCTGTGACTAGGGGTGCCGTATTATATATATATATATATATATATATATATATATATATATATATATATATATATATATATATATATATATATATATAATGAATTAAATGAATGTATATAATGGTTAAATCAATCTACTGTGTGATAATTGTAGATAACAGTGAATAGAGAAAGAGAATTGAATTAACTTAATGGATGTTTATTCTTATAGATTTGAAAATCTTAATTCATATTAATGAGAAACGATTCATGTTAATGGTAAAAGTATATACGACATATGGTATGGGACATACGGGGCTATGATATGGGATAAAATCATATTACAGAAACTAGTTAGGAGGAACCATTAACTAAGAGGTTAATTGGAAACGTTAAGTGTGCACTCTAGATGAGAGGTGAGAATATCAAGTGAGAGTTGGGTACTAACATGTACATAATAAATGCTTCATTGCACTTTTAAATACTTGCTGTTTTCAAAATCATTTTACATCGGGCTCTGACCCGTTTCCTTGCATATTCTCTTATCTATTGTACCTTCTATTACAAGTGTCCAACAGCAGGGACGCCAACATTAGAGGATTTTGACGAGCTATGGATCTATGGAGTATTGCTTAGATGCCCATATTCATTTGATTCACATTTTGTAGTGTCCTTTTATTTAGGGCATGCCGCCTAAAGGAATTCAATTCTCTCTTTTCTATCTGAGTCAAATACTCTTATATTCGTGTCATTTTAATACATGTAATATTGTTGGGATTACTGTATTGGATAATTATTTGGGAATGTTTATTCCAATTGCATTTAAATTCTTTTGTGTTATCTGTTCAGTTATTAGTGTTGTAGAATAATATGTGTAGTGTTATTCTTAAACTAAAAATGATTTTATTGAATTAAAATTTGGAAAGTTTTTAACACCAGCTTAATTGGGTATTGGGTGACTTGTAAATATTTTCGACAGTGATGCTAAGGATGAGCCAACTGTATATTCTGTTTTAATTTGGTATGGGACTAGCCACCCGATATTTAATTAGTCGGGGTATTACCAGTAAACCACTAGGCTTCTGATGCTCCTCCTTCACTTGTTGGAAAACTCGACATCTAGCAGCAAAATCTACAATGTCATGTGTCATTCCCGGCTACCAATAACATTGTTTTAAATTTTTATAAAGTCATGTATTTCTTGGATGCATAGCATATAAAGAACAATGGGCGTCCTTTAAAATCATCGTCCTCAAATTAGTCACATTAGGTACACACAATGGTTATCATACAAAACAATGTCATTATTACGAATATAAAATTCATTTGCTTTACCCCTTTTCATATTGTCTTTAATTTTCTCCAATTCTATATGCCCTGCTTGTGATGGTCGTATCCAGTCTATTAGCATACGTCTAATATTTAAATGCTCTAGTATTCTACAAGACTCGTTCAAAGTTAATTTCATCCCCATTAAAGTTAACTCTCTCAGCAGGTCAACTCGAACACAGTAAATACAAAATACTCTGCCTAGCGATTTTCTTCTCAAAGCATCAACAACAACATTAGCCTTACCTGGATGGTGATGTATTGTGTAGTCATAATCCTTTATAAATTCCATTCATCTTCTTTTCAAGCAACATAATTTCCATCAGCAAAAATAACATGCCCTAAAAATACTAATTTGGTCTAGCCAAAATTCACATTAAGAAAATTCAGTATATAACTGCTTCTCTTACAAGGTTTGTAAAATGATATTCAAGTGACATTCCGTTCTCCAATAAATTTAAATTCAGATTCACCTGGTAACCAAAGCACTACCTCCCTCCTAAAATAATCTAAACATACATGATCTGAGGAGAACCAATCCATAGCCAATATCACATCAAAGTCACGCATATGGAAAGGTAGTAAGTCAACTAACAACTCCTTTTGACTTATTCACACCATACACTCCCTACACACCCTATCAATAAAAACCAATCCTCCCTACTGGAGTAATAATAGATAAACTAGAATCTAATAATGATAGTGCTTTATTAAGATGCAATAGATAAACAAAAACACAAAGAATGTGTAGAACTAGAATCTATCAACACATAAGCGTCCTTATTATTCATATGTAAGGATAATCGTCTAGTGATTTCTTATGAGTGAAAGCTAATTCCCAACGTATAGATTATTCCATAACTTTATATATGTATGTCAAAAATTCACACATAATAGATTATTGGATGTATCCTCTTATATTAAAAATGAGTGAACATTCTTAATAAATTAAACATCATTCTTTACGTTTCTCACTTCATTCCCATAGTCCATATTTATCACCGTGTAACATTTTAAATAATAAATATTCTATTACAAGACTAACTTCTTATAGTTCATCTCTCCAACTTCCATTCATTACTTCAAATGATAAACATCTTATTACAATACCAACTTATTACATTCCATCTTCTCATCTTCCACTCAATACCAAATATATGTGTTTGACTTTGACTACTATTCGTATCTCTTACGATCCTTAATACAAACATAGCCTTACTACTTTCCACATATCGATAATGGACAATCATTCACCAAATGTATATTTCTAACCAATATTCCATATTCACTTTCATACATCTTGTGCATTCATGCACTATGAACTCAATAAAACTTCTCACTATATTCCTATTTTCAGTATCGTTTGATTGTTCTTTAACTAAACATACAATGACCTTAACTAGTCATTTATCCAACACAATAACATTACAATCATAATCTTACCCCAATCCTTTTAACATTATAGTCTTACGCAACATCATTAATACACTCATCTTACCCGCTTGGTAACATCGATGTTAAACGTAACATCACCACTTAAAAATTTAACCATACTTATACCTTATTCCTTACTCGTCATTAGTTAATGTTTATATCTCATTTATTTATTAACTGTGAAAGTCTCATTTATCCCCGATTATATTTTATCAAAAAATCATCACACCCCATCATAATACATTTATATTTCATCATGGCCACGTCCCATTAGGTTTTGTTGATATTGAGTATAAACATACACTCGCCGACTTTTTTCTTATTTATTAACTCCTAATCAGTTATCATATACACTAGATATCAATAATTCTCCACCCTTCACTCCCAATTACATCTTAATTCTCATAAATAATTCTTACCTTTCATCCGATAAGAAATTCCTTGCCATAATACACAACACCTACTCCTAAAAGGATTCCTTAATATTTTTAAACTTCCAACTCTTTAACACCTTATCTCAACTTCACTATTCATATAAGCTTTTCAAAACATCACAAGAGTAATATTCACTATATGTACTCATACTATTAAAGACGTAGATCTCAACTCCCATTACTCTTTTATTCTACTTATCATAATCATTTGTGATATATCGACTAGTTATTGAATTTCATACCTTTTTCACATTTTAAATATAAACATATACAACTACTAAACTTCTCGTTTAACCTCTACTATGTGAATCTTCATTTTTATTCATAATCCAACAATTTTTGTCTCATTATAATCATATAACAATAATTCTTCTCACTTCTCATTCTTTAATGGAATATGTGTTCTCGTACATCACTCTCCTACACAAATAGGAACGCAACCTTTCATAATGATATATGTAACACGACTTAAATCCACATATACCAGCATAGGAAGGGATCACCTCCAATACTTCATAATTTTTGTCAAGTTCACATATACTAGTATAAGAAGAGATTAATTCTAATACTTAACAATTTGTATACCGCATTGTGTCTTTAAATTTTTTCCTTCAATGACACATTTGTTCATACAACATATAAAACAATGCAATGCTTCATATTAAAATACCTTTATTCACGGTCATCCCCGAGTAAACATTAACATATTAGTTCCTTTACTACAAGTTCCTTACATTTCATACCATGTACAACAATATACGTGTATAGCTGACAGATGTTAGTTAAGAAAGACAATTTAAAACTTAAAAACAAACCCTTAAGGTCCACGTCTCAGGAACCCAACATATTTAAATGTATCCCTTGAACTGAATACTTATGACACAAAATAGTTTTTGTGTCCACTTCCAATCTAGATCCTCACACCCCGTTCAAAACCTAATAACCATGCTCTGATACCAAGTTGTCGCGCCCCGACTTCAGTAAATTAAGATTATCATTTTATATCGAGATAAATCCCCATTCAACAATATGGTACTTGAAATATTTCAAAAAATAACGCAAGATTTTTTTTCTTCAAAGGCATGTTTAGATGAAAACATATCTACCTATATGCACAACTTAAAAGTACAAAATAAATTTACTTACATAAGTTCCTTTATTTAACATTTACCCAAAACTCTTGTTGATATTAAACCCATGTTATTTATCCTCCACTCTCCTATTTTGACGGTATAACTTGGTAGTGAACTCCTAACGATAGGCATACCTCAAACATAACATTATAGGAGTGTGAGCAACACAAAATTAGTGAATGACCATATACTACACATAAATCAATTGAAATAACCATTTTTATTTTCTAATGTTATAACGCAACAGGAATTGTGTAACTCGCACAAGACTGGACCCTCCAGTCCAATTAACTCCCAGTTAATGGAAAACACCAAATCCCATAATTAGGCCCGAGTACAACAAACCTTTAAGTTGGATTAATGGATCCGTTGCATCCCGTAGGACCCACCACAATCCTTAACATAGATAGAGGTCCCACCTCACTCCATAACATTAGATAACATCATTTAACATTTTAATCCATAGTTATTAACATTAGATATAGGTCCTACCTCAGTCCATAATATTAAATAACATCATTTAATATTTTTAATCATACGCATGTGCTTCATAACATCAAATCACTCCACAAGCATCACCCCACATGTATTTAACTACACTATTCCATATGAAATATAAGCATATATATTTCATAGGACATGTAACTCACCTTAAATTTGGTACTAAGATTAATACCAAAACTATTTACTTGGTATGGTTGTGTTAGCCGCTTCCGCACCTAATCATTAAACATCATTATTATTTGAATACACCAAATCACATTAATCTCAGGAACACATCACATCAGTTGGTCAATATGACATAACTAAAAATTAATTGAATATGATACTTCACATTTTTATAACACTTTATTCATTAGGGTTCTAACACAATTTACGGAATAAAATTACGAATTTTCTAGACAAAGTTATGCTCGTTTTATTATAACCTTTTCCAAATCATTTCTGGAGGAAAAAAAAGAACCAAAATTCAACTTCAACACAACCCCCAAGCCAAACCAGAAGGTATTTTATTCTCCCCTTCAATTATATCATACTCATATTTGTTCTCTAACATTTTCAATTGGAATTTCTTGATTTTAATAAGTATTCAATGATTTATGCCACTTTTAACACATCTTGGTCTGAGTAGACCATCAAAGTATAACTTAATATTTTTGAAGCATATATAACCTCCACCTCAGTTATAAATCATGGGAACATATATTAAACATTTTGAATAATATAAAATTTAAGTTTCATAATTTTTAGAGTTCAGTTGCTAAGTCAAGCAAAACATCGAACACCTGGTGTCCGCACTTACACTTTTGGGGCGGATTTTATACCCGAACTTCAAACTATCACCCACGATTTATTTCCTGGTATTTTCACATTATTTTCGTATATATTATACATATATTATTATATATTAATCTCCAATTGGAACCACTCTATTCTATATTGTATTCACAAAGATACGTCAGTTTAATTGACATGATGATTACACCCATAGTTGTATGAATTCAACATGCTTCATATATACAACCTACACATACCCACCTACATGTAACAACATGTATTCTTTCATACCAAAATATGATATTTAATATCATATAAAACAACCTATGTCATGTAAAGAATGAAATTTAGAAGTTAAATCTAACCTAAGCACCTTTGGATACACAAGCTTGTTTATCTCTTGATAATCTTCCTTAATCCTTCACTAGTTCATCCTAACCTCTCTTTCTTCTATATAACTCTCAAACCCACTTGAAATTATGATGAAAATGAATAATAAGGGAGATTTTTAAGGTCTTTAGGTCGGCATAATGTAGCTGCCTTTGGTCCAATAAAAACAAGCCATTTGTTCTACTAATAAGACAAAATACCATTTAACGAATAGACATATTTTCCCTTATTTTGTAATTTCAGTATAACTCCTTACTTGAACCTCTGTTTGACACACCGTTCATTGTGTTATAAATTTAATTCATATATATATAACTTTCATATTTTGTGTTTTCCCAAAATCATAAAATTAGTACACCTAACTTGGGCTCGAATACGGAAGTAGCAATTTATCGAAATCTCAAAACTTTAACATTTGGCGATCTATCATCGCCAATTTTGGACCAACAACTTGGTTTAATTTTATAATCATAATGATGTATGAAAAAAATATTTTCATGATGTATTTAACCATATAACTATTCATATGCTTAAAATAAGTTATCGCCAATAATAAGCTCGATTAACATCTAATGCAACCAACACATATATCACATGAGTATGCATCCCCCAAATATGATAATTAACATGTTTAACACCCCTCATCAACTTATAAATTATACTTAATCATATAATTAACATTCCTAATCACGTTTTAGGTCCTTAGATAGAGGATTATATGGTCGTTAGTTTACATATGGCAGACTCCGTATGTGTGACTGTTGCTAAGCCTTATCGATGGACTTCAAAGCATGGTGGACTTCTACGTGTCGCTAAGCAGAGTTTGAAGGAACGAATAGAGTCAAACTTTACTACACAAACACTTAAATGTGTCTAAATAAAAATGTGGTAAATGGAGTTAAGGGGCATGAACTAGATACAACAAAATTATAACCCAATCTCTTAAACATGCTCAAGGAGTTCTATTTGATCGCAAAAATTTATCAAAATTAGATTTACGCTCACATCACAAGATAAAATTAACTCAAAGAACTAACAAGAACAATATACACAAGCTAACAATTTTGACAATTCTATAAATCAATAGCCTTATGACATTTAATTATAACTACGATTCATCGTTGAAACCCATGGATCATCAACTATAACAGCCTTTAAACTAAACATATATCATTTTTGTTATCTCAAATATTTTTAGATTATGACACCATGCCTAATTAAATACCAGGTGATCATTCATTTGTTAAATTAAATCCGGATGTACAAATTGGTTCATTCTTAGTATCACTGTCGAAAACCAAATAAATTACTAATCACATAATAGTTAATTAAATTGATGCCAATTTTATCTTTTCCTAAACAGATAATAACTTGCGGAAAACTAAAATAAATCATACAGCAATATAGAGACTAATCCATCACCATATATAAATAAATAAAGTCTTGACGAATAAATCATTGGTTAAAACAAACCAAATAAAGCCAACATAAGGCTAATTGAATTCAACATAAGTCTGAACTGGATGATTCTAAATGGGGAAACGTGCCAAAATTAAATGATAAAGTACTCCCAATAGATCCTACACTAGGAAATGAAGAAATGAAGCGTCTAAGCAAAACTCCTACAAGCAATCCACATGTACTGCAGTTGCGTTTCCCTGGAGAAGAATATCAAATATGGCGTCCCTGTGGCTGGACACCTAAAAGGTTTTGAAAATATTTTATTGAAAGAGTTAGTACTCAAAACGTTTGAAGGATATTTAGCAAGCCTTTATTACAATAAAACTCGGTTATTGATTGCACATGTTAGGTACACGTACACTCTCTTGAGTTTCCTAACCTCTCGTGTAACAGTTCATATATGTTATATTTTAATCTTAATAATTAAGTCTCACTACCTAATTTTCTTATCGGTTATATATCTATATATAACATTTGGCTGTCTACTATCATCCATAAGTAGAATAATCGTAAGGTATATATTTTACACATAATATATACTATACGTTCATACTTTATAATCACATCCTTATATCACACATTAGGGATATTGTCTCAGAATCCTACCTCGATCACCAATAATGATTTATATATCTTGGCTCGGAATTATACCTCAATCACTAGTAGTTATTGATTATAATGGCTCGGAATGACACCTCGATCACCAATATTAATCATATCTAGATTGGCTCGGAATCATACCTCGATCACCAATACTAGTCATCTATATTGGCTCAGAATCCTACCTCGATCACCAATATTTATTTAGTTTATTTTAGGTATTCACAAAACCTATCTATTACTATCCATCAATAGGTATTCACACCACCCTATCATATATGTTAGTACGTAGTATATTTCTCTCTATGATACTTACCGTACATTTTATTTTACAATTTATCGAACTATCTTATTTATTTGAGTATTCACACAACTCTAAGGGCCCTAGTTTAAACCATCTCTAACCTACTGGTATACACTTCGGAATTTATGTTTACTTTCCCCGTAACTCAAATCTCAAATTTCTCGATAGACAACTTGATCGGTTTATCCTCGTCGGCCCATACTCCAAGTCTTATACTCTATGACCTCAATAGAGCTTACTTATACACCTACTGGATTTTATTAAGTCCATATATAGGCATAATATCATCACTAAGGTTCCCTTCATCGTTGGCAATCGAGGAAAAACTCAACCAACAAAAGAACCTAAATTCAGCTTTGACCGATCAATCAATCCATCCATTAATCAATCGACGTTCATACGTCGATCGATCGATCGACCAGATACAACTTGTCCTAGCTTCGTATTTCTATATGTTTAACCTATAAATCCCTTATTAAACATTCTGGAAATCTCTACCAACATAACCAAACATCCATAATGTGTATAGAGACTATTCCCAACGTAAATATATCATCAAATCTTTACGAAAGTCATTTAAGAGCCATCAAAATTTAAATATTTTCAAAAACCTTAGATATTTGTGTTCTTCATGTTTAATCCTCATAAACCCATATTTAAATCCATAGCAATAATCATAACTCATCAAAATTTTCCTCTAGATATGTAAATACAAACTACCCAAACATGTATTCAATTCATCATTTTCTTCCAAAAAATTTCAATAAAATCAAACTATTTATGAAATCATATGCATGGGTAGGGGTGTCCATGGGCCGGGCCTAGCAGGCTCGATCGAGATCGGTCTTATAAAATTATTAGTTATCCCAAGCCCGATAGGGGCTGGATCGGGCCTCATTATGTAATCCCAAGCCCGCCCAGATTCAAAAGCTTTTTACCTAGGCCCGTTGGCCAAGCCCGGTTACTGTTTTTTTTAAATGAAAAAAATATTTTTTCTTAATAAAAGACCTATTTTTTAAATTAAAAACATGTTTTAAACACTATATATTACAAAGTCTAAATATAAAGTTCCCCACTCTACATAAAAAGACTTATTATATGTTTTTATATTTGTAAAAGTTACCCACTTTATATATTTATTTATAACTTTGTAGTCTTAAACTTTAATAATAAATCAATACACACACACACACACACACACACACACACACACACATATATATAATTTCCAGACCTTGGGCCGGGCCTCACGGGCTTAAGAATTCATGCCCAAGCCCACAAAGAAAAAATCGAGCCTATCAAATTTTTTCAAGCCCAATTTGCGGGCCTATTCACGTTAACCAAGCCCTATTTTTTTATTGGGCAGGCTTGGCGGGCCGCGAGCCTACGGCCACCCCTATGCAAGGGTATTATAACATCAATTAGATTTAAAATAAACACTTTCCTTGATTATGGTAGGGTCTGATTTCGTGTTGATGGAGATGGTTTGATTGTCTTCTCTCCAAATCCCCACTCCAAGATTGATGTTTTGTAAGCCCAATGGAAAATTCTTCAAGAACTCTCTTTAATTCTCACCAAAGCTCTCTCTCTCTCTCTCTCCCTCTCTCTGTCTTGTTTTGTCAATGCCTAACTTGTGTTTTAAATCCTTTAACCCTATCCACCACTCTTTATCATCTGACAAAATAATATAAAATTCGTAGGTCTTTCTACCTAATTTTTTCAAGTGACCAAAATTCCCCAAATAGGTGCCGATTTGGTGTAAAATTGACCCGGGACTCAAATTATACTCTCAGGTATACTATTCCGACTATTTTGATCCATCCGAAATCAGTCCTGACCTTTAAATCACCATCTGAGTCTCTTAAATTATATTTCCTGTCTTAACCTCAATTTAATCTATACGCAGCTCCCGATTGAGATAAAATAAAATATGTACATATCACTCGCTATGCCATATAACAATAATTATCAATTATTTACTATTCACACTTAATAAATTTTATATCATAATATTAATCAGTTTCAATCTGTCGATTAATATTTAATAATCACATTTATTAGTTAATCACATTAAAATACCTCACTCGTGTAATTTAAATAAAATGTGTTTTCTCAATTAATTCCCGAATTAATAAAATTATAAATACGCATAAATAGGTATTACAAAGATATCAATTTTGATAATCAATATTAAAACATGCCTTTGAAAATTTAATCTTTTCTTTTGCCTCTTAGTTTTTAGTCTCTTTTCAATGGTGGCTTTTTCTCACAATAGATTGTATTCCACTATAGCCTTTTCCTGTGCACACTCAAATTTCAGCCCTGTAAGAGGCACAAACACTTCGCACACGACCAATGTAACTTTAGAAACTGACTGCATCATCACGGGACTCTTGATTTTAGAATATGATGAACATTTTCGAATATCTAGATTTAGACTTAAAGATATTCTCATATAACACAAAAATCCAAAGCACCCCCAAACGGTCCCATTAGAGGGATAAACAACTCGAACGTAACTAAAGTAACTCAAGGGACCTAACTGCATATTCACAACACCTCATAAAGGAACAACGTAACTCGTAGGTACTTACCGCACAGTCACACGACTACTAGTTTGAGGAGATGATGAAAATTTACAAATATCTAGACTTAGGCTTAAAGACATAGCCATAGAGGGTGAAAAACCAAAACGGCCCCCAAACGACCCTGTAAGAAGCACTTACACTCGTAGGGCACCAAAGTAATGCACTTGAGCTGACTACATATTCAAGGGACTCATAGTTTGATAATATCAGGAAAATTTTCAAATATGTATACTTAGGCTTAAAGACATGTCAATGGAGAGAGAAAACACAAAACAACCACAAAATGGCCCCATTGGAAGCAGGAGCACCTCGCTCGACACCAATGTAACTTGTAAAAACTAAACGCTAGTCACATGACTCTCGATCAGAGAATATGATGAAAATTTATAAATATCCAGAACTAGGCTTAAAACATTCCCGTAAATAATGAAAATCAAGACAACCTCAAGACTATGACCATTCATAGTTTTTTTTATAATAAAATTGAGGTCAGAGACTTGAGCCGTGACCCATGTTGAACATTGTTCCATTTTTGGTCATGACCTAGGTTCGTGAACCAATTTAAACATCGTCCCACACATGGCCACAACCTAGGTTCATGAACCTAGTCCCACACATGGTCACGATCTAGGTCTGTGACCATCGAGCCAATATTGCCTCATAAGGAAGATCGTGACCCTCATTTAGGGTCATGAATGGAGTCTGTGACCATGATTTTTGGTCATGTCCGAAATGGTCACGACCTTAGTCCATGACCCCTAACCCTAGTCATGGCTTAAGTACATGATCATCTTAGATATATGGTGTAGTTCACGAGATCCTTCAAGAAATGACTTTGATATATCGATGCCCATAGAGACTCGACCCTCATCTTGAATAAATCACCTTGAAGAACTCCAAAATTTTGACATATATCGATGCCCATAGGATAAGTCCTTCAAACATAAAAATTCAAAGACAAAAAGCTCCAACCTTTTGACACTCACCATGAAGAACTTCATTCCCAATTTAAGGAAGTTACCCCCCCCCCCCCACTACCTCTCCCGATAGAGAAACAATTTTTGATGCATTGTCAACCTTTGCCTCCATGGTCAATATGTTCAAGGGTATAATAATGTTCCCCTTTCAAGTTCAGAAGTAGCTGATGATAACTCAATATTACAACATCGAACTCTCTAAATAAGAAGATTCAGACAAGGTTGGGTTATGGCATTATGATATTTGGTGCCTAAGGTATGGTCAATATCCCCAAGGGCTTGATAAGAAAGATCACATGAATCTCCACAAGCTTGTAGGTTAGTCCATAATCTATGACAAAGCACTATTCAAGAGTAACTTCAATTGTGACCATTTTCAATGAATAACGTGGGCTGATATTGAACAAGTAATGCAGAAAAGAAACGGTGAGGAATGTGCGACTCATATAAATAGTCACATGCTTTCCAAAAAGATTATCCGACATAGATCTGGACTACCATACTCCAAGATTGCGTTCCTTTTGTTAGAAAGTGCCTTAAATTCTAAAAAAATGCCAATATAAAGCACTTACCTCCTCGAGAGTTGTACACTGTGACCTCTCCTTGGACCTTCTCAACATAGGGCATCGACATCATTGGGAAAGTTACTCCTAAAGAATTAAATGGGCATAATTTCATTCTCATCACCATTGATTATTTCACTAAATGCTTTGAAGTATAATTATATGTAGTATTGAATGCAAAGAAAGTGGCCAAGTTCATCACAAGGAATGTCATCTCTCACTACAGGGTCCATCATGAGATGGTATAAGATAATGGGATTCGCTTGTAAGGTGAAGTCACAGAAGTGGTCGAGGAGTTTGGGATTCAGAGGCACAAAACTTCTCCTGACTGATCGCAAACGAATGGGGCTATTGAAGACTCTAATAAAATCCTCAAATGTAATACCCCGTACTTTTGGCTATATTTATTTTTGGGATTAATTAATTAAATTGCGTATTAATTGAAAATTAATCCGGGTTATAAATACTAATGTGATGCGAATTGGTATTTGATTTTGTGCATATATGATTATATATGAACTAATTTTGTGCATATATGATTATATATGAACTTGGTATTATAAAATTGTCGTGGGATTTATATACGGCATTTTAGAAATTTTGTTGAGACGCGTGGGACCGCCGCGTCACGGTATAATATTTTGATAATAAAAAGTGAATTTAAAATCAATAATCCGTATGGTCATTTTGAGTGCGCCGACGCATCCGGAAGGGTCGAGATAGTCAGAAAACACTAGCCGGGGGTATAGTTTGGGTCCCGGGGTATTTTTAGGCCATACCGACAACTTAAAGGGTATTTTGGTAATTTCACGTTTTGAGGAATTAAAAGTGACGAAAATTTGGTTAATTAAATCTGATGTGGATAAGACCCACTAAGCCCATAACCAACCCTTATTAACCTAGAAAGCTACGTAGGTTATCATTTAGTCTTCCAACTCTCCCAAATGAAACCCTAGCCACCATAGCCACCTTTGAAAGAAGAAAGCTTAGAGAGGAAGGGAAAGAGGAGGAATTCTGCAGAAAATCTGCAGAAAGAGCTTACAAATCCAACACCAAATCCAGAGACAATCAAGGCAAGTGATTTATTCCATTTTAATTTCGGAGAATGCTTCTTCCATGTTAGATTATTCAAAAACTTTATATGTTCTTGGAAGATAATGAAAAACCCATAAGATTGGAGTTATTAGTTTAATTTTTGGGATATAGTTTGCATGTAGAATGTTACTGGATGATCATATTAAGAGAATTACTGACTTTTGTGATGCCAAAAACGGATTTAAGAGGAGGTTTATGAATGTTCTTGAGATAAATTAGAAAACTAGGTTTTTGATAAAGATTGATCCATATGTAGCCTTTAGTTGTTGAAATATTGATTTATGGACGTTAGTCAGATTGTAGGATGGTTATATGACATTACTATAACGTTATATTAGAGAATCATGCTTTAAAAATAAGTTTTGGGATGTTTTCAAATCTGCAAATCGAAGCAGTCCGTAACCATACCTGTGTAATCGATCGATCGACATTCATCAGTCGATCGATCGACAAAATCGATCGATCGAAGGTCAAGGTCAATCGATCGACCTTCCCAGAATAAATGAAGTTTTCCCTTAATTGAATTTTAGTGGTGTTAACCCTTGGATAATATTATTAGAGACTTTATGAATACCCTTAACTTTAAGGAAGACCAGTAGGCATGATTATGAGATGGGACTTTATTTGGAATGTAAGTTGAGGAATTTTTCTAAATAAATGAAATTTGTCATGTGAGATAATATTTGGGTTAATAGTACAAATTTGAATAAGTTGATGAAATAAGGTTTGGGGCAGAAGCAAAGACCTTAGGTATAAAGATGTCATATGTGAGAATTATGGGAGACTTAATAGTCTATTTGAGATAGGTTTTAAGTTTAAGGAATTACGACGTGAGACGTGTCGACCATTTAAATTATATATTATCGGGATACTTGAAATATATGGATTTGGAATAATGGTATAATGATGTAGAGTATGACTTTATTAATATTGAGATATCTAAGATGTGTGAATGCTTAGCATAAAATCTTGTGTGTATGACATACCTACCATACTTGCTATCACGGGAGGTTACGTTCGCTTAGGACCCTCTAATCCTTGTGTACCTACGGGGGGGATATAGACTGGTACCTTGATGAACATAGGTCATAGAAGGACTTATTGTGATATTAATAAGTCTGCATGATCATGGGAGCGTAGGTATGTGCGTGACCCATGTGATGGTGACTGTGTTCGCCTCCACTATTTGTGATTTGTGTTATCTGAACTATTCCTGAGAGATTCGGAATATGTTATCCTTATGTACGTGATGTACCGGGATGGATAGCAGAGTATGTGTGCACTACAGCTTAGTTGCGGGGTTCTTGTATCGTATATTTATGATGTGAATAATATACATTTAATTAATGAGAATCACCATGTTAATGTTGTAATTATATTACGGTATTGTTTCGAGAAATATAACGAGTTAATTGACAGTTATAAATATTGCACATTGAGTATCTCAGTTGACGTTAAACCCCTATTTAATTACGAGCATTATTATGTAAATGGAACCAAGTATTATTGGCAGGACCTTTGGCAGTCTAGCTAGATATGTTGTCACTTAGCTAGTAGTATGGGTAGTTATAGATGGGTACTTGCGTTAGGAGTGTACAGTTAGACGAGAGGTGAGAATATAATGTGAGTGCACGTCCTAACATGTACTTTACATTTAATGTTTTAAATGTTTTTAAAGCACTTGCAGGTTTTTAAAATATAACTCCACATTCGGGCTCTGACCCGTTTGCTTTTCAAATCTCTTTTTCTTGGTAAAACCATTTTAGGTGCCCAGCCACAAGGACACCAAGCATAGGTTACTCATTCAGGTGACGAGCTGTAGCTGCTTGTGGAAGCTACAGGGATTTGCATGTAGACGCTTCTATCTCTTTTGGATTCCAGAGTCATCATCTATCAGTTGTAGGGCATGTTGCCCATTTCTATTTAGAGTATCTTTCACATTTCAGTTTCAGACTTTAGCATGTTTTATTTCAGTTCAGTTTATTTATTTTAGTATGGGATTGTATTGAGGGGTTTCCTCTAGACTTTATTTACTCTATTTGTGATGGTTATTCATTTTACTTCAGCATGGTGAATGGTGTTATTATTTCTTCATTACACTTGTTGCATGTTAATCAGACTTAAATTAAAATTTGACAACTTGCTTTTTAAATACTAGGTGGTTAGAAATAATAAAATGTTTTCGACGGTGATGCTATTAACTGCGCCAACTTGGCATTTTGAATTAATTTTATAAAGGAGTAGCTACCCGGTATTTAATTAGTCGGGGTGTCACAGGTGGTATCAGAGCATCAGGTTCTAGTGTCCTTTAGGATCTGTACGGCTATTATGTTTCCGCTACGTTTCTTTGATATAGAGCCCTATATTTTAGGACTGTCGTATTCTTTTTGTGTGCTTCATTCTTCAGCTATTTTAAGTTTATAAACCGTGAACTTATAAACTTTGTTCTTATTTCAGATGCCTCCACGACGTGCACGACGAGTTCCCAGGAATGCAACGCCCGAACCCCAGCCCGCTCCAGTTCAGGGTATGTTGAACGTCGCTGAGGTTGCTGCTATAGTAGCCCAAACGGTAAATGCCGCGATTGCCGTGATTCAGCAGGCACCGCCTCAGGCGCCGGTTGCCGCGCTAGTGCAGGTTAATGCATTCCCGTCTGCTTGGGAGCGTGTACGTGACGCTTTTCAGAAAGCGCATCCGCCAGAGTTTGCAGGTAGCTCAGACGTGGTAGTCTCGAGCCAATGGAGGAAGGACATACAGAGGCATTTGAGGATGCATGAGTGCACAGATGTTCAGAAACAGGTGCTAGCTACTTTCAAGCTAGTGGGATCTGCACTACAGTGGTGGGAGTCTATTACCACCGCGGAGGAGAGGGCTACCTTCACGATTCAGGAGTTCTGGGTGCGGTTCGACCACAAATACTTTCCGTCCGCAGTTCATACAGAGATGAGGAGGAAGCTGATGAGTTTGAAGCAAGAGGGCAAGACAGTGGCCGAGTATGAGGCCGAGTTTACTAACCTGTTGAATATCGTTCCAGACGAGATTCCAACAGAGAAGAAAAAGATAGAAAAGTTCACTGATGGGTTGAATTGGAGGATCCGTCAGCATCTGCTAGGGAACCTATCGTTGGCCACGTATTCTGATGTGGTTAACGCTGCATTATTGCACTGCCAGGACCACCATTTTTATATGGCCGAGGGTAAGCGGTCGGGGGAGCCTAGCCATCAGGGCAGGACTGGAGGACATGGTGCCAGCGGGGCACAATCTGGTCAGGGGCAGAGGCAGAGTGAGAAGGGCTCCCAGCAGGGGGATAATAAGAGGTTCCGGTCAGGGAACTACAGGCAGGGTCAGGGAGGTTTCCGTCAGGGCCATCAGGGTCCAAACGGCCATCAGGGCCAGCAGGGACAGAATGTGCAGCAGTTTCACCAGGGCCAGCAGGGCCAAGGGAGGAATGGTAACGACCACCAGGGCCGGGGACAGCAGGGGCAGAGGGGAGGGAACTTCCCAGGGAAGTGCTTTACTTGTGGCAAGACTGGCCATAAGAAGCAGGATTGTCCTGATAGGGGCAGGACCCCACAGCAGCAGCAGCAGGGTGCTCGCCAGGAGCCACAGAGGCCGATGTTTCCCGCAGCTCTTCCTGCACCGCCACAGATGGCAGCATTGCCACCTATTCCAGCAGTCCCAGCTCAGCAGGGGCAGCTACAGTATGGACGTGTCTACAACGTTCACCAGGCTGCAGTCCCACAGGCACCGCCCGCGATCGAGGGTACGTTTCCTATCCATGGCACTATGGGTTGGGTGTTATTTGATACGGGTGCTACACATTGTTTTATAGCTACACACTTCGCGAAAGCTTTAGGATTGTTAGCTACGGCAGAGAGCACAGTGACGTGTGTCGACTCACCATTAGGGAGTGGGTCACTTATTTTCTTTATATGCCGGGGAGTGGGGGTAGAGGTTGGTGGTTTGGTATTGCCTGCGGACATGTTAGTGTTAGACATGCATGTTCACGATGTGATCATCGGTATGGACTGGCTCGTATCATATAGGGCCATGATTGATTGCTTCAGCGGGAGCATTGTTTTTGCCATTCCGGGGCAGGAGATGTTTATAGTGGCGATGCCTCGCCCAGAGGGAGGATCGACCGCTCATCTGTATTACATAGAGGAGGATACCTCTAAGGAGGTTGTGATTCCTTTGGATTCGATCCCGGTTGTCAGGGAGTATTCAGATGTGTTTCAGGAGATACCAGGCTTACCACCCAGTCGAGAGATAAACTTCGTTATAGATTTGCTACTGGGTACGAGAACTATATCACGTGCACCGTACCGTATGGCTCCAGCTGAGATGCGAGAGTTACGGGATCAGATAGAGCAGCTGTTAGGGCAGGGCTTTATTCGCAGGAGTACCTCACCTTGGGGCGCTCCGGTTTTGTTTGTGAAGAAGAGGGATGGTTCACTGAGATTGTGCGTGGACTACCTAGAGTTGAATAAGGTCACGATACGGAATAAGTATTCGTTGCCTCGAATCGATGACTTATTCGACCAGTTGAGAGGAGCTTCTTTCTTCTCGAAGATTGACTTGAGGTCAGGATACCATCAGTTGCGTATCAGGGAGGAGGATGTCTCGAAGACCGCATTCTTGTCGAGATATGGTTCTTATGAATTTTGGGTTATGCCTTTCGGCTTGACCAACGCTCCAGAAGTGTTTATGGACTTGATGAACATGGTGTTCAGGGATTTCCTAGATCAGTTTGTCATTGTCTTCATTGATGACATTCTGGTTTACTCTCAGACAGAGGAGGAGCACGCCGAGCATTTGAGGCAGGTTTTGGAGACACTTCGTCAGAACGAACTGTATGCAAATATGAGAAGTGCGGGTTTTGGCTGAAGGAAGTACAGTTCTTGGGTCACATTATTTCCGATCAGGGAATATCTGTCGATCCGGGAAAGGTATCAGCGGTGAGGGAGTGGGGACAGCCCACGACACCAACGGAGATTCGTAGTTTCTTGGGTTTAGCAGGATACTACAGGAGATTTATTCGGGGTTTCTCGGAGATAGCAGGTCCTTTGACACATCTTACTCGTAAGGGTGTGCCATACATCTGGAGTGATGCCTGTCAGTTGGCATTCGATGAATTGAAGGACAAATTGACCTCAGCACCTGTGTTAGCATTGCCGAGACCGGGAGTTGAGTATTTGGTTTACACCGATGCGTCTTTGCAAGGACTGGGAGGTGTATTGTAGCAGGAGAGACAGGCTATAGCTTATGCTTCCCGTAAGCTTAATCCTCATGAGAAGAATTACCCCACGCATGATTTGGAGTTGGCAGTAGTGGTATTTGCCTTACGGATTTGGAGGCACTATCTTTTGGGGGAGAAGTTTCAGCTGTTCACGGATCACAAGTCACTAAAGTATCTGTTCACACAGAAGGAGTTGAACATGCGGCAGCGTAGGTGGCTTGAGTTTGTGAAAGACTACCAGTTCGACATCCAGTACCACCCGGGTAAGGCTAACGTGGTAGCAGACGCGTTGAGCCGCAGGCCAGCAGATGAGGTGGCAGAGGTGTGGAAAGCTAAGTGGAAGGAATTGGGACACCAGGATGCAGTGGCCCGATCTTTCATGTCTGTGATGACCGTTACACCGCAGATTGTTACGAAGGTAGTACGGGCACAGGCCAATGACTCGTTCTGTCAGGAGCAGATAGTTCGATTACTTGCAGCGGGAGCCGAGTCCTATACCGTTAGCTCAGACGGGGGATTACGCTTCAATGGGAGATTGGTAGTTCCGGAAGGGGAAGAATTGCGGCACGATGTGATGGCAGAGTCGCACGGCTCACGGTTCGCGGTACATCCCGGAGGGGACAAAATGTACCAAGACATGAGACGTCAATATTGGTGGAGCGGTATGAAGAGAGATATCGCTGAGTTTGTCTCGAAATGCACCACTTGTCAGCTTGTAAAAGTGGATCATCAGAGACCAGCAGGATTGCTACAGCCATTGGAGGTTCCGGTGTGGATGTGGGAGAGCATATCCATGGACTTTATCACGGGGTTGCCTACGTCGCAGAGGGGTCACGACTCCGTTTGGGTAATTGTGGACAGGTTGTCCAAAGTCGCTCACTTCTTACCCGTAAGG
Organism: Sambucus nigra; assembly: GCA_949130495.1. Classification (NCBI taxonomy): domain Eukaryota; kingdom Viridiplantae; phylum Streptophyta; class Magnoliopsida; order Dipsacales; family Adoxaceae; genus Sambucus; species Sambucus nigra. The sequence continues at coordinate 339,741,924 of OX422207.1, read as the reverse complement.
ACTGACTACACTACGGGACAGTATGCCCAGCTCTTCATTTCAGAGATTGTGCGACTTCATTGTGTGCCCCTGAATATCGTGTCTGACAGAGACAAGATATTTGTTTCGCGATTTTGGGAGAGTTTCCAGGAGGCAATGGGCACGGAATTACGGTTGAGTACGGCTTATCATCCGCAGACCGATGGGCAGATAGAGCGCACCAATCAGATGTTGGAGGACATGCTACGCATGTGCATTATTGATTTTGGGGGTGGATGGGAGCAGTACCTTCCACTGGTGGAGTTTTCTTACAACAACTCCTATCAGTTTACAATTGGCATGGCTCCGTTTGAGGCGTTGTACGGTAGGCCTTGTCGTTCCCCAGCATGTTGGTTGGAGGTGGGGGACAACAAACTACTTGGGCCGAAAGTGATTCAGGATACTTCGGAAAGGATTGAGTTGATTCGGAGTCGCATTCAGGTAGCTCAAGACAGGCAGAAGAGTTATGCTGATGCGAAGAGGTTTTTCAGGGAGTTCCAAGTGGGGGACCAGGTTTTGCTCAGGGTTTCTCCGATGAAGGGGATTATGCGATTCGGGAAGAAGGGGAAGTTGGCACCGAGGTATGTGGGGCCGTTTCCTATTATTGAGCGGATCGGACCGGTTGCGTATAGACTCGGGTTACCGGAGCATTTGCATCGGATTCACGACGTGTTCCATATTTCCTCGCTGAGGAAATATCTTAGAGATGATTTGGCTCATTCTCACATTGCTGTGGAGGACATCGACCTCCAGCTGGATAGCTCCTACGAGGAGGGGCCAGCTGCTATTTTGGACCGAAGCGAGAGGAAACTGCGGTCAAAGATAGTCCCGTTAGTGCGTGTTCAGTGGCGACATCACAATGTCGAGGAGTCCAGATGGGAGCGCGAGGATGAGATGCGCGAGCGTTATCCAGAGCTATTTTTAGCAGGTACTTTCTAGTTTCGAATTTCGGGACGAAATTCAGTTATTAGGGGAGAAGTATGTAATACCCCGTACTTTTGGCTACATTTATTTTTGGGATTAATTAATTAAATTGCGTATTAATTGAAAATTAATCCGGGTTATAAATACTAATGTGATGCGAATTGGTATTTGATTTTGTGCATATATGATTATATATGAACTGATTTTGTGCATATATGATTATATATGAACTTGGTATTATAAAATTGTCGTGGGATTTATATACGGCATTTTAGAAATTTTGTTGAGACGCGTGGGACCGCCGCGTCACGGTATAATATTTTGATAATAAAAAGTGAATTTAAAATCTATAATCCGTATGGTCGTTTTGAGTGCGCCGACGCGTCCAGAAGGGTCGAGATAGTTAGAAAACACTAGCCGGGGGTATAGTTTGGGTCCCGGGGTATTTTTAGGCCATACCGGCAACTTAAAGGGTATTTTGGTAATTTCACGTTTTGAGGAATTAAAAGTGACGAAAATTTGGTTACTTAAATCTGATGTGGATAAGACCCACTAAGCCCATAACCAACCCTTATTAACCTAGAAAGCTACGTAGGTTATCATTTAGTCTTCCAACTCTCCCAAAGGAAACCCTAGCCACCATAGCCACCTTTGGAAGAAGAAAGCTTAGAGAGGAAGGGAAAGAGGAGGAATTCTGCAGAAAATCTGCAGAAAGAGCTTACAAATCCAACACCAAATCCAGAGACAATCAAGGCAAGTGATTTATTCCATTTAAATTTAGAAGAATGCTTCTTCCATGTTAGATTATTCAAAAACTTTATATGTCCTTGGAAGATAATGAAAAACCCATAAGATTGGAGTTATTAGTTTAATTTTTGGGATATAGTTTGCATGTAGAATGTTACTGGATGATCATATTAAGAGAATTACTGACTTTTGTGATGCCAAAAATGGATTTAAGAGGAGGTTTATGAATGTTCTTGAGATAAATTAGAAAACTAGGTTTTTGATAAAGATTGATCCATATGTAGCCTTTAGTTGTTGAAATATTGATTTATGGACGTTAGTAAGATTTTAGGATGGTTATATGACATTACTATAACGTTATATTAGAGAATCATGCTTTAAAAATAAGTTTTGGGATGTTTTCAAATCTGCAAATCGAAGCAGTCCGTAACCATACCTGTGTAATCGATCGATCGACATTCATCAGTCGATCGATCGACAAAATCGATCGATCGAAGGTCAAGGTCGATCGATCGACCTTCCCAGAATAAATGAAGTTTTCCCTTAATTGAATTTTAGTGGTGTTAACCCTTGGATAATATTATTAGAGACTTTATGAATACCCTTAACTTTAAGGAAGACCAGTAGGCATGATTATGAGATGGGACTTTATTTGGAATGTAATTTGAGGAATTTTTCTAAATAAATGAAATTTGTCATGTGAGATAATATTTGGGTTAATAGTACAAATTTGAATAAGTTGATGAAATAAGGTTTGGGGCAGAAGCAAAGACCTTAGGTATAAAGATGTCATATGTGAGAATTATGGGAGACTTAATAGTCTATTTGAGATAGGTTTTAAGTTTAAGGAATTACGACGTGAGACGTGTCGACCATTTAAATTATATATTATCGGGATACTTGAAATATATGGATTTGGAATAATGGTATAATGATGTAGAGTATGACTTTATTAATATTGAGATATCTAAGATGTGTGAATGCTTAGCATAAAATCTTGTGTGTATGACATACCTACCATACTTGCTATCACGGGAGGTTACGTTCGCTTAGGACCCTCTAATCCTTGTGTGCCTACGGGGGGGATATAGACTGGTACCTTGATGAACATAGGTCATAGAAGGACTTATTGTGATATTAATAAGTCTGCATGATCATGGGAGCGTAGGTATGTGCGTGACCCATGTGATGGTGACTGTGTTCGCCTCCACTATTTGTGATTTGTGTTATCTGAACTATTCCTGAGAGATTCGGAATATGTGATCCTTATGTACGTGATGTACCGGGATGGATAGCAGAGTATGTGTGCACTACAGCTTAGTTGCGGGGTTCTTGTATCGTATATTTATGATGTGAATAATATACATTTAATTAATGAGAATCACCATGTTAATGTTGTAATTATATTACGGTATTGTTTCGAGAAATATAACGAGTTAATTGACAGTTATAAATATTGCACATTGAGTATCTGAGTTGACGTTAAACCCCTATTTAATTACGAGCATTATTATGTAAATGGAACCAAGTATTATTGGCAGGACCTTTGGCAGTCTAGCTAGATATGTTGTCACTTAGCTAGTAGTATGGGTAGTTATAGATGGGTACTTGCGTTAGGAGTGTACAGTTAGACGAGAGGTGAGAATATAATGTGAGTGCACGTCCTAACATGTACTTTGCATTTAATGTTTTAAATGTTTTTAAAGCACTTGCAGGTTTTTAAAATATAACTCCACATTCGGGCTCTGACCCGTTTGCTTTTCAAATCTCTTTTTCATAGTAAAACCATTTTAGGTGCCCAGCCACAAGGACACCAAGCATAGGTTACTCATTCAGGTGACGAGCTGCAGCTGCTTGTGGAAGCTACAGGGATTTGCATGTAGACGCTTCTATCTCTTTTGGATTCCAGATTCATCATCTATCAGTTGTAGGGCATGTTGCCCATTTCTATTTAGAGTATCTTTCACATTTCAGTTTCAGACTTTAGCATGTTTTATTTCAGTTCAGTTTATTTATTTTAGTATGGGATTGTATTGAGGGGTTTCCTCTAGACTTTATTTACTCTATTTGTGATGGTTATTCATTTTACTTCAGCATGGTGAATGGTGTTATTATTTCTTCATTACACTTGTTGCATGTTAATCAGACTTAAATTAAAATTTGACAACTTGCTTTTGAAATACTAGGTGGTTAGAAATAATAAAATGTTTTCGACGGTGATGCTATTAACTGCGCCAACTTGGCATTTTGAATTAATTTTATAAAGGAGTAGCTACCCGGTATTTTATTAGTCGGGGTGTCACATCAAATCCATAACCAACAAGATGGTTGAGAGTTACAATGATTGGGATGATCGAACTCCTTATTCCATCTAGGGTTGTTTAACATCCTTCAGAACATCCACTAGGGATACCCCTACTCTTTTGTATATAGTATGGAAATAATCCTACATGTTGAACTTGATATACTCTCCCTACGGGTCATACTTGAATGTCAATTTGGAGAAATTTATTAGCAAAAACGTTATTATGAAAAGTTCCCTCTCAGATTAAAAGGGACTAAAATATTTATATCACATACAATTATATCCTTACTGGATTGCATGATCGATCAACAAGAAATTCAAAGACTGCGGTGTATGAGAAGGAGAACTTACTCTAAGAAAGGTATAATCTATTTGGGAGCCAAGAGGGAAATTAAATCCCAATCATATTTGGAAATACTTGGAGAAAGAAAATCTTTTAGGTGGATTTTTTATGCTCATAAACTATGGTGGAGAAAAGGTGTCACATCCAGTAAACTTAGATGATCTCAAGAATTTTTACCCTTAATCTATAAAAAAAACTTATTTTCTACTATTCCAAGAAAAACTTAGAACCTGATCATCTCAAACATCTTTTAAAACTTGCAAATAATTTCTTAACCCCATAGAGATACGTAGTCAACCCATAAGGTCACTTTAGGCATAATCTCCTTTTTTACTAAATTTTGTTCTTTTCTCATGCTAAGAAACACTATAGTCTCTCATAATTTTTAAATAAACAAAAGGACTATGTATGACTTCGCGAGGAGTATCAGTAATTAAAAAAAGAAATTCTTCCAATGACACAATAAAATATGTCAAATCATGATTTATTACATCCTTCATTTCATAGATAATCAATTACACGAAGTATTAGTAACAAGAGAGTACGAAATACTCTAATAAACCCTGCCCACATACACACTTACCTAAACCTATAACCAAACCTACCCAAATCCATACAAAAACAACCTATAAAACAAAACATTAAACAACAAAATCTACACCAGTTAATCTCGACAAACTATCTCATTTACAAGAAGGTCTACTTCATTATCACGTAATTGCTACCATTCCTCAGGGGTCCCCATAAATTCTAATTTCAATTACTTATCCTAATTCATTTAATATGATGATATGCCTTGAGCAATTTGGGCGGCATCACCTCACACCCCTCCAAGACCTCAACCATCATAAGCCATCTCCGCCCTATCTTTTAATCACTAACTTTCATGACCATGTCCCTCCTCCAGCGCCTTAGATAATCCCTTGAGACTATCACAACTTCCTTTGCAGACTAGGATGGATGGGTAGATGACCTCCAAAGCTTCCATAAATTCCCCAAGCTACCCTCAAAGACTTAGTCAACTCCACCATATAAAAGAAACTGGTTATGCGTGGATGAAAAATTACTCCCAACCCACTTGATGCAAAATATTCTAAAGTGAGTGTAAAATTATATCAGGACGAGACTCAAAAGATGACATTATCATAAGTCATCCAATTGTAAAAGATGATGTAATTCGCCTCGCCATGACATAGACCAATGGAGACTTCTAGACATATTTTCAAGAGATACTCAACCCAATTTTCAAAGGAGGGGCCAAAATCCTTCGAATGCCACTGAAAGAACTTTGCAACCCCAGTCAAAGGGTATTCATGGGATATAATCAAATGAATCCTTTGCAAAACCATATGGACAACATCAGGGGGTTTCTCGCAGAAAGCATCCTTCCTTTGAGTCATCGAGTTCATTCAACGTCTTTGCCAATATAGTAGCCGTGGTATTGTAGCGATAACTAATCCGCAACATAATGGTGTCTACCTGGGTGTACGTACTCTAACCTCTTCTCATTAAAATAATTTTGGTAGTTCGACCCAAGGCTACATTGCCGACAAAGACTTTATCCCTAAAGTTCCTTTTATGTGTATAATCCAACTCTATAGTGAGATTGGTGACTCCCCCCCGCACCAATGGTTGGATATAGAAGGGTTGCTATGCAGTAATTTAGCTACCATGACCCCAGGATAATGGCAAGTGTCGCACATTGTGACAGAGACTCAAGGGTTAACACCTAACATGGAAGAAATCTTCATTTTAGACATAACTCATCTAACCCAAAGCCGAATATTTGGTCCTCCGGGTACCAAAATTTTAATGTATCCTCCAATAAACTGTACTTAAATGAGTGGTTATACCACATGGTGTCATTTTTTATGAATGTATCCCATTCCTTTAAGTTTTGTAGTGGATGTCCCTCTCATGGGAATTGTCATTTGATAGAATAGATAGCTCTCTGAAAGGAAGTCGATAAAGGGTTGAGGTGTGACTAAAACCCTCATTCGAACCCCCTTTTTATACTTCAAATATCCCATAAAATGATGAAGTTAATAAAACACTGGAGACAAAGAAAGAATAATAGTTAATGGAGTGCAACTAGAAGTATAACGAAGGCTGAAAACCAATTCTACCCGTGCTAGGTGTGCCAATGGCTGAGCCAGGGGGTATTCCAATGGGCACCCCCTATTTTGTGAATATTACCCTTTCCTTTTTACTTCCATCACTTCTAAATAAGCCCATATCAAAATTAACTTATAAAAAAAAGTTTTTATTGGAATTTCTTTCTCCAAAAATTTAGAAAATCACACAACTTAAAATTTTCAAAATACATTTTCTTTCTTTTCAGAAATAGAGTCCTCAGTTGAAAATTAAAATGCGTATAGACTTGGTCGTTAATTCAAGATAATTATAAAATGAAAATGCATCATTTATATATTAGTCATTTCTTCTACATTTTTCAGGTAGAAGGAAAAAATAAGAAAAGAAATGTGAAGATCGGAATTATTGGGGCGCAGCCTGGATTTTCTAACCCTAGACTAACCTTAATCACAACTTCAAGGGTATCGACAAACATGTTTCCAATGATGGAACCCCCCACTTCCAAAACTCGGACCCCACTCATGATCATAAGTAGTATTGGGTAGTACAATGAAGGATCAAGTCATCGTTCTCATATACACAACCATGGTGGCCATCTAATACCAGACGTCCAGCAACCAGGACATCAACACACTCACAATATCTAAAGAAAAGGGATAAAGAAAAAAACATTAAGTCATAAACAAATGAAGAAGTCAAATTATTTGGGATTAAAGTGAATAAAGTAGACATAAAAGAATAGATCGTACATCTCATTGGATGTCCTCTTATGAAAAGGGAGGAAAGTTGTCTATCATCGCCAAATGACGATGAAGAAATGACATAAAGCGGATCTCAAGAATAGTGCCGAAATAAATGGTCATCAAAAAACTCCCTGAATCCTGAGTTGAAAAACACGGTGCACTAATATTATCTCGAGCCAAAGTTGACGAAGGATGCATACCATCCATGTTTTAGATCGAGAATGGAATCAACCAGATGATAATGATGTCCAACTGTTCACACAAAGATGCCATTTTTGTATAAAGCATATAATACTCCCCTCCACCTATGTCACCCTCTAAAAATTTGACATATTTCCTACACTCCTCATATATAGAGGAGGGACTGATAGTAGGACCTACACACCACTCTCCATAACATGTCAAACAACCCTCTTTACCCACTCTCTAGTGAACCCAACCTTATGTTCCAACATTCATCGTATCTGGGAATGAATGTTCATGTCCCTCATCTCTCTCGAGGCCTAACTCCAGTGGTAGAAAGTCACTTGTCCCAAATAAAGTCAATCATTAATGCCTAAAGAAAAATTAATATTCGAAAAATATAATAAAATGCATAAAATTCAAAATAAAATAAGGTCTAACATGAGCGCTCATGAGAGAATTCAATACAACTCTCACCACCTTGAAGACCAACTGTTACTTTAACACCCTGTTTGTCTTCCTCTACCTTATCTTCTTCAGCCACATCCTCTACTCACTTGTTAGGAAAGAAATCAATCCTATTTTATGCTCGATCATATCATAGAACCACATTTGAGTGTATAACAAAATGTCTCAATACAATCTCCAAAAATAAAAATGCATATATTAAAAAAGAAAAAATAATAACAATAAAAAGTAATATCATAAGGTTACTTCCAAAAGGTTTTTGGCCCCTATAAAGGTCAACTAAAAGCACCAGATGAAGACGCCAATAGAGATATTGAGAGAATTCAATGTTAGGCTCCCCTGATCATACCTTTTGATCTAAAAAATGGCCCGACGATATGGAAGGAACCATAGGTGGATGAAGTATCAAATCTTTGCTACCAGGATGCCCCCAATTGGAGTAGTATGAAAAAATGAGCTGCCTGTAACGGCTGCTATCCATCCATGACATAAATAATCCTTGTTATTAAAGTGTCCCTCAGAACTAACACTTTCACCGACTCTCTAGAACCAATCCACCCAAAGTCACATAATGCCTCCCATATCTCCACCTTAGTCAGATGGATTGATCAATCCGCCACCATCTGCTCCCCTCAGAATCAAGCCCTAAAATCTAGAGCACGTCGATCGGCATGACTGTAATCTCACACACACTCACATGGAATGGGATGGTGGTGTTCCACCAATGCTCGCCTATATCACATAGCATCGTCATCAACTACGGCGTGTCATCCAAAGAACTCGCCAAAAATCTAAACTCGACAACATCCACCATTAATATCACCTCATCAGGGAGCTTATCCCATACCTACTTCACCCTCATCATACCCGAGGATAGAACACTTGACAAAGAAATGTATGTGTAAATGTTTAAAATACAAAAATCGATCCCAAGTGGAAAACAAAAATTAAAATTAAAATTAAAAAATAGAATATAAATTCAAATAATATATATAAATATTAACATACTCACCTAGCCCTCCCGATTCCTCATTCGAGAATAGCCGTGAAGCTCGAGTTCCCATAATATAATCCTCTTATCTTTCACCCACTTGAGATGGCGGTACACATTCTCAACCCCTACTAGCATTGCATCTATGCGTCTCCATTAAATGTTGACCTAATCGTCAATCTCCATAATGTTATTATTGGCCTTTTCATCATGGCATTTTATAAAATACGAGTGAAAGAGTATTTTATCAATATAGAGAGAGTGATTTTTCCATTTAAGGTGTGAACAATGAAGCTACCTCAGTTGCTTTTTATAAGACTCTAGGGGGTATGCCTGTCGAAAGTGCCACTCGAGAAGCCTCAAATGCCTTGAAATTTTGTGACCCATCGATTGGCACCCTTTAGACAGTGCCTAATGCCCCCCTTCAAATTTTCATTACGGAAACTTAAAAAAATTTACAAAAACCTTCATAAAATATTCTAATAAAATCTTAGATATCCAAAAAAATCCAAAAATTTACAAGAAATCCTAAAAATTAAAAAAATTAAAATTTTGGGAAAATTACAAATTTTCCAATAAAAATAGTAAAATTAAAAAAAATAAGTATCTAAAAATCAAAAAATATTACAAAGACTCAAGAAACTCTGAAGCTTTCCAGAAAATTCTCACATCATCGCACATAAATTCTAGGAGAATTAAGATCCCCAGCCCTTAAAATTGCACAATTGTCCTATCCACCCCAGCCCTTACAATTGCACAATTTACCTCCCTTACCCCTTATGTCCACATAATTGTCCTATCCACCCCTTAGTTTTGAAAAATTGACCCCTTTATACTTTACATTAATATAATTTACCTCCTTATTCCTTTGGTCTATTAAATTGACCTTTTCACTTTTTAGATCCATAAAATTAACCTTTAGATTCTTGTAATTGACATGGGCCTCGATTCTCTAAATTGATCATATACACTCTTTAGGTATGCAAAATTGATCTAGGAACTCAAAATTAGGTCATGATCCTACGAATCGGTCACGTACACTTTGTAGGTCCTTAGAATTTATTTAGGAACTTATATCTAGGTTGTGATCCGCTGAATCCATCACATATACTCTTTAGGTCCACAAAAGTAAGTTAGGCCCTAAGAATCAGGACACAATCCTCTTAATCAGTCTTATAAGTGATTTAGGTACTTGGAATTGACCTCGTCCCTCTGAATTGGCCACCCCCCTAAATCTATTGATTACACTCCCTAGGTCCTCAGAATCAAATCTTCACGGTCATAATCTTCTCATCCTTACCAGAGTTTCGACGTATAAAAACTAAAACACTCGTAATATACATCAGTGTGTCTTTCTTTTTACGACCTTCAATTATTCCAAGCTCTCCCATTCATAGGATTTGTAAAATCTAATTCCATTATCCCCTATACACCACTATATAGGCCAAATACAATCCCTTTATCCATCGGATCCCTGGTCCTCCTTAAATCCCTGACACAGAACATTATATGCTTTTCAATCTACATTTGACTTTGGTCAACTTTTAGACCCATGATTGTCTCAACTCATATTTGTATATCTTTTAATCCTCATCCTAAAGGTCCTGACCATGAATGAATTTGACTTATAATTCACCTAAAAAGTCACGAAATGCCTCCCTATATTGATCTACTTTTTGTTAACTCTTAGACCTAAGAGTGTCTCAACTCCCTTTCATCGAGATTTAAATTCTCTTTTCAACAGTACCTACTGTTTGTGATTCAAACTTATGATTCACATTAACAACCTTTATACCCCCAAAATAAAAACCGTTGGTCATAGGAATTTTTCAATCTCCATTTCACATTGATCAACAGTACGACCTGAGAATATCTCAAAACACTTCTTTGGATCTTTAAATTCCCTTTCCAATGGTCCCAGCCATGTGGAAAATGGACTCATTGTTTGTATTTTATGATCGTTTCCTAAAAATCTCATTTCAAAGTTCTTATAAGAACCATTCTCCCCTCCCTGTAGGCAGGGGATACATTACATGGCCGCCAAGTTTAGAGGCCTTCCAATAGGAAGGATAAGTTCAATGCCATTCGTCATCCCCCAAGGCTAGTCCGATCTTAGTTATCCTTTAGTGTTTCCAAGTTAAAGAAACCCTGAACTCTTTGTTCAGGACGTTCTTCCGTGAAATTAGTGCGACAACATTTTTATACATCATTTTCAAAACATCGTCTCAACATTACCTTACCTCATCCACACCTCACATTTCGTTATAACTTTTCCACCATTCCCCCACCATCAAAATCATCTTATCTCACATAAATAATAAGAATTCAAGTTCTTTACTAGGTCTAAATCCCATTCATAGTAGCTTATACATTTAGTGTCACTTCTTATATCTTATTACTTTTAGAACATTTCTTAAATCAATTCTCATTTTCACATCAATAACCATCTTTTTATTGTCAATATACTCACAACAATCAATTTTATAAACTCAAAAAACCAAAAAAGGTGGTTTAACTCCTAAGCCCAAAATTTGAGTTTTCTTCCACTTTTCTACATTTTTAACCCCTTTTCACACTTTTTCACAAAATGGAATAGAGAACTCTAGTTTTGGATTAGACCTCATTCTTATTTTCTTTTTAAACTACCAGACTTTGATGCCAATTTTTGGCTACGTAATCTTCCCCGATCTATCATTGGATTTGTGTTCTCATTTTTCATGTTTCACTCCTATCACTCTATTCTCACTAGTATTATACATATATTAACCCACCCATTTTTACTCTTGAACGGTCCCGTTGACATGAGTACTTAATTATTTATAGTGAGTTATGGTGTACTGCATCTCTTATAGACTATGTATTATTATATATTATTTTTTTACCTTCTAGGTATCCTATTGACATGTGTACTCAATTATCTGTAGTGAGTCACAATCTAGTGTATTGTTCAGAACATATCCCTTTTCATATTTTTTTTTGCATTTTTAGCGGTCCCTTTAGCCGTGTATTCACTCTCTCGTAGTGAATTACGATCAGGTGCATCGCCCATATTTTGGTTACTTTTATGTTTTCCTCTTTTTTTAGTCATATGTAACACCCCGTAGATTTTTAAAGTAGTAATAATTTAAATTTATTTAGAATTGGGAAAGATAAAATTATTAGATTTCATTTTTTTTAGCAATTTAAAATGTTGGAATTTATTTATGGAAAGCAACATTTTAATCGGAATTAATATCGTGGCAAGAATTGGAATTTTCTTTATACATAATTTTTTTGGAGGGTGAATTGATTCAGAATGGTCAGTGTTAGCAGCTTTGAGGTTTTGTGAGTGTTTAAGTTAATTTCAACTCTTAATCTCTTTCCCATATTAAATAACTCGAGGTTAGACTTTTCTGAAAACCTTTTCACAAACTTTTTAACCAGAAGACTTGTACAATTTTATCACCACTCATCTACAAATCCTAACCCCAAATTTAATCAAGATTCAACTCAAGTTTTGAAGGCTTAATTGTTGCTTTCTCAACATTGTTCAAGAACAAATCTTTCTTAATTTTCTGAGAGGAGCGCAACCATCTAATCAAAATTTTCAACCAAACTTTTAGAAGGAATACTTCTATTCTCTCTATTAAGTATTCTGAATTTTAGATTTAGCCTATATATTAATTTACATGTTTTTCTTAAAATAAATTAGCAACCTTAATTGGGGAAAGTGAAATCTAATTTGGGACAGTTTTTCTAAAAAATCTCAATCTGAATTAAAGATCACAACCCTTGTGTGCTTAGGGTAGATGTGTGGTTTTATTATTATGGGGGTAGATTTGCATGTAGAAAATTATAGTTGCGCTTTTTAAATTAAAAAGGAACTTGTGTAATCATATAAAATTACGTAATTATTATTGTGTGCTTCATAAATTCGCATGATGTTGAAGTTATAGTTGTTAAATAAAATAATTGAGTTTAATTGTGATTATATGAGAAATTTTATATTTGTTAATAATTTAGATTTTGCGACTTATTATTTCAAATATATTCGCCATCACAGGAACAATGAGATTTTTGGGTAGTTATGCTCTCAGCTTAATTTTAGGAATAATCGCTAGATGTGAGACTAGTGGGTATGCCTTAGTTGCGATTAATATTTTCTAGGTATGGGACTAGTTATTGTAGATTTTCACAGATGGGATATTCCAGGGTGGGGATGATTTTGGTGTCATTCCGTTGATTTGGATGGCCTAGGCGCAAGACTAGGAAGAGATAATTGATAGAAATTTATCCTATAACATAGGGTAGGTTGTGCTTGTGTTTTGGAGACCTCTAGGTATGGGACTAGAGGTAGGTTTGATGATTATGCTTTATAATAGGGTGGGGATCAAATAATAAATAATGAAAAATTATGAAATGGTGCCTAAGATAATAAAGGGGTATTAAAATGAATTGGCGTCGTTAATAAGTGCATGATTGACAGAATACGGATTGGTTGGCTATTGCGACGTGTGGGTGTGTGGCGTCGTAATAAGTGAAGGGTTGACAAAATACGAGTTGGCTGGCTATTATGATGTGTCTTTTGTGGAACCTTGTCAATAAGTGTGGGGCTAACAGAATACGAGATGATTGTCTATAGCGAGGGGAATGTGTGTGGTATAAAACTTTAAAAGGGCCCGAATAAGTTCAGGACATATAGTAGGATCGGTTGGCTATGAAGACACCACTATAAAAATAATAATAATAATGTGATAAATCAAATTTAAATAAAGATGGTGACTTTGGAAGTAATTACCAAATTGTGATAACATATGTTGGACTTAAACTCTTGAGTGACATAATTACGTGATTAGTCGATAGCTGTTTATTTTTACTTGTAGGTTAATAACTATCGCGTTAATTTAAACTATTCAATTGTTGTATTTATTATGTATAATGCCAATGTATGGTTTCACGGGCCCTAACTGGGGAGAGTATCTTGTATTCATGTGGTGGACTCCGACCCATTACGTTGACTAACATTTAAGGTTTAGCACTGGAGTAGCTGCATAGGAGTACTGGGGATATTTTGGAGGTGCATTTGGAGACTTATTTACTAAATGATTAATAGTTTATATTTATTTTCCATTCCGTTGTATTTATTATGAGACTTTTTTATGGATTTTGTGGGCCAATCGGTTCCACAGTTATTTACAGTTGGATAATTTTATTCAGATTTATATTTATTTGGAGATTCAATTATTTTGGAGGTTAGCATGGTGATGGATTTTAATATTGCATGAATGGTTATTATTATTGGATCAAATTAATTATTATCTCATGGAATAAAATTTTTATATGTCTCATATCTGTCACATGCTAAGAATGATTACTTATTTAGTGACGTCTGACATAGTTTGGCGGTGGCTCGCCACCTCTCTTGTCAGATTACGTGGAGTGTTACAGATGGTATTAGAGAATGGTCTTATGTCTCGTAGGTTATGAGTCTGTTTTGACTTCTGCATTGCTTATCTTTGATGCCTTTTGATGATTTGTACTTTTAGTTTTTTAGAGTATGATATTATTTTGTTCCTATCTTTTCAGATGGCCAACACTAGGAGAACCGGAGATATGAGAGTGGGTTTATTTTCAAGATCTTCCAGGTAGGAGAGGCCAAGGCAGATTGTGTTGGATGCCGAGGAGTTACCGGCTATTGTACATGAGGCCAGAGTGGACGGTATCAAAGTAGGGAGACAAAGGTAGGTGACTTTAGAGGTGGAGCAGCAGGGTACACCCGCTTAGTCTTGGGATAGGGTGAGGGACAATTTCCATAAGGGAAATTCTCCCACTTTCATAGGGGGATCTAACCCAACGATTTCTCATCAGTGGAGGAGATACATGGAGATGCACTTAAGAAACAGATGTTTTCTACATTCAAGCTAACATGAGATTCTTTACAGTGGTGGGAGAGTGTCACCACATCGGAGGAAAGAGATCTTTTGAATTATGGAGATTTTTTGATAAATATTAATGATAAGTATTTCCCGTATGCAATTAGGATCGCGAAAAAGAGGGAGTTTTTGTATAGTCACACTTAGTAGTACCAGAACAAATTTTGGTGAAAAAAAATGAATTAAGAAGAACAACGAGGCATGGGTACAATCAAAATTGGTAGTAAACAATCTTGGTAGATGAAAAATGAGTGTTGGTTTATAAAAAATATGACACAGAACATATGGGAACTCTATCTAATCTCAGTAGAAATGACATTATATTATGATATGGTAACATAAAAATTAAAAACAATGATATCCATTTAGATAATCATAAAAATATGAGGGAATAAATCAAGCTTCACAATTTTCACATGCGTAGTCTTTCAATTCTATAAGCACACATCACAACATTTGAAAAAAAATACAAACAATTACAATTGAGAAAAATTATTTAGATAATTTTTCAAATTGTTACCCATAAAATCTGATTAGCCCCTTGCACTTTTAGCTCCATATCAAGTGTGTAGCCACATTAGTGGGCTAAAAAAATAATGCAAATAGTAAACATTTGTTATGTAAAAGAAAAGGCAAATGGACCTTCACTGGTTAAGAAAAAAACATGCAAAGGGACCACTTGCAAATAAGAATACAATAAAAAACTATTTCAGATCCCCACCAATGATAATTTTAAATTAAGGTAGTAGGAAATTAGTAATAAAATGAGTAATGAGGACATAAATATGCTCGAGTCAAGATAGACATTTTGTGAAATAAACTCAGAATAACTTAAACCTGTTAAATATACAATTTCAATAAGTAAACCTAATTTAGTCAAATAAAAAAAATCTTGATAATCTTTATAAAGGTAGTCATTTAATGAAGCAACGATCGAATTACATTAAATACAAGTAGGGAAAATATGATTACATTACTATCATTATATTTAAGCGTTATGTTCAATCTCATCTCAAAAGCATCTTCACCAAATAGAGAAAGAGTAGATTAATACATTAATATTTAATCGTTACTTAAGATATTAGAGGGAAAACCTGAAAATATATTGTCATCCTTGTAATTAAAGTAAAAAAAATATCTAAATGAAGTTTAGTGTACTTAACAAATGTTCAATTACTGAACCTTATGTTAAATGTCAAAGAAATTAAATCATAGAGACCCTTATAATTCACATATAGTCGTAAAAGTCAAATAAGCCAATAGTGAAAAAATTCATACCAAAAAATCATGTAAATGATTTGAAATTAAAAATTTAATAGGACAAAAATTTGAACAAAAGAACAAAAAATGGTTATTGCATCATAACTATCTCCACTTAAAAAAATTAGATAGTCTTGCTAAAAGTCTGTAGAAGAATAAATGATGAAATTACAAAGAAAGAATTACATATTATATCATCAAAGCCAAAGTTAATACTGAGAAAAAAATATTTAGAAAAAGTTATATGATGCAAATAATATTATGTGAAAAGCTCCAGTAAAAATAACATCAAAATAAATTGACACAAAGGTATGCAAATGTGAAAAGTAACATGGTTTTATGACTGCTAGAATGCCTAAGCTTCGCCCCCAAAAAGTACTAAGAAGTTGAAACAATTGTAATATTAAAAACCACAATTAGGTCATTATTGAATAATGCCATAGTTCTTTATATATATATATATATATATATGCACGCACGCACACCCAAAACTTTCAAAATAGATTTTCAAGTTTGTACTTACAACTTCTAACACCAATACCTACGGATCATGGAAGGAAAAAGAGTTCCCAACAAAGATATAAAAAAAGGGTCACGTATAAGAAATCCCTTTGTTATAGTACAATAATAATACTGGGACTATAAATTTCACAAATTGTAAAATAGGTAGGCACCTAAAAAATAATCTCCCAGTGTAAGTTAATTACGTTGGTTTGTTAGGACATGATCTTAACCAGATTATGAAATATCCATGTATCGAGCTACATATATTTCCAATTAAGATTAGGGTAAAATTCATTATTGGTTAGAAAAATATATAAAATGCAATAATGATATTTAAAAGAAGCACCTTCTTTTTGGTAACCCCATTTTATCAATTTGGGGTTATATCTCCACTTTTGATGTATAAGAATTAACTCCCAATCGTAATAGCTTATGCTAAATGGTTAGAAATTTCTATATAAGTGTCACTTTTTTAAAAAGAAATTTTAAATTATAAAAAGCTGCATACATATTTTTCATATCTATAAGAGTACTTCTGGGTACACAATGTTTTTCGCATAAGCAAGCCATCATCAAGAGGGAGGAAACTGATTCGATTTGCACTTGGCCATCGAGATAACGTTACATAAAACTGGCCATGACTGAAAACTGATGTGTACAATTCAATTCTAGCAAACTTTATAGATTAAACCTGTGTTTTGTTGACTGTCGTGGCATATGCGAGTCAAATTAGAAATCTACATCTTGTCATTTTGTTTGACATTCCCAATTGCAAAGGATCTAAAGCGACTCTCAAAAAAAGACTCAATTTCCACACACATCCCCTATTAGAATTTGGTCCTAAATTACATTATCTTCACACTTCCTAACAACCAACCATGTTTCATTGCAAAAAGCATCTTTTGGCGTAACATTTCTCAACAACATAATAAGACACCCAACCTTTAGTTCCATCTCAAATATGGGTGAACCAGAAGGATTTATAAGGTTCAAAGACTCATCTGGATATTAATTATGTATGCCACTATTAGATTCATCATTGTACAATTTGTTAGTAGCGAAATACCTTATTGTATCACCAAGGAAAATATTTGAGGCTGAAATATTTATAGCATTCATGTCGTCTTTTTGCACGAAATGAAATTTTCATTTAGTGAGGGAACTTGGTGTCATGGTATCCTCCACATTAAATATTGGATACACCGTGAAAATACGATCTTGAACATCATTACACTTGTGTACTTCCTAAGATAACTATACATTTCCAATGGGTTTAACCCAATCAAATGAAAATGGGAAAAAGGTAAAACATAAGTAACATGTATAATAAACAATACTAAAAATAATAAAACGTTATGCCTTAGTCAAGAATGTTGAAAATTGCATAGTTTCATTCTCCAAACGGTTGAGTCACATGTGAAAATGTAAGGTCAAAATGTGAATGCTTTTACAAACCACAAAGCACCTTAATGACGCAACTACAATTTCCCTACGAAATCCTTTAGGGATAATGGATAAGATTATTAGAAATTTCCACCAAGAATAATCTTTATTCCCCCAAAATGTTTTTTAATACTGCACATATTGTAAATAATCTAATCAATGCCCTCAACACAATGCATGTGTTCCATTAGGAATTCATACCACATGATAAGTTTGGCCGATTTAAATAGATCCGAGCGGATGAACTCCTTTATAAACCTACAATGAGTGTTTTAAAGAATGTCTAATTGAATATCAACAATAGAATGTGAGGTTATACCACCAATAAACAACAAAAAAGAAATCCTAGGGGATGCCACGGTAATATTAACTGTATTGATTACACTACGACAAAATGTTGCAATTATATTTTATTAAAAAAAATTCTCCATGACAACACCCCCATTTAAGATTTAAGTTGTTAATTTATTCTAAAAATAGATGAAGATATTTATATGTATGCCATAAGTTTCCCCTCTGTAGGGCAATTGATGTTTGATTGTACGTCTCTTATCTAAACTACCGCTTGTAACATCTAATGTTCCAATATTAACATATTCGCACCAATAGTAGTCAAGTTAGAGGTTGGGAGAGGAATTGGATGAAGGACAAATAAACTATTACTAGACTCCCAAAACACTTAATTTAGAAGATATATACTATCTTTAACTTGAATGTCCATTGGATTTATAGTGGCAAATAGTGTACAAAACATATTCATCAGATCATTATATATATATATATATGGAAAATTATTTCCATAATAAATCCTGATGCAAATGGAAACATCGTGTAAGTATAACATTGAAAAGATGCCTAAGTTGATATCCGGCTCGCACAATTGATGTTTCTTGTAAACGTTATACCAATTAATTATCATGTTCAAGCAAGACCCTTGTTATACATAATGAATTGAATGTCTCATGTTCGACATTGTGAATAGTGTAAGCACTCAAAGGATGTACTCCTCTTGATAATGGTCAACTGTAATTGAAAATAAAATCTTTCACCTAAATTGGGGTTGGCGTAGTACATTCGACTAATTGTAAACCCTGTGTTCTAGATGTCGATATTTTTATTGCAGTTCTCTAAACATAACATTGAGGAGACTCCTAGTAGGTGTAATCTCATATAAAACATTAAATGAACAAAAAGCAAAAAACCCAGTTAATGAATTCATTTGAACCATGGCTGTTGATATGATTGTATTATCATGATTGAACACAACATGATGCGTTCCAGTTAAATGTAAATCTAACTGCATAATAAATGGTATATATTAATGCATGAGATTATCAAAGATTTTCCAAAAACCTCTAGGGGTTCCGATATATCTGTAATAAATATTTGGGATTTCATCAACACCTCTAAATAAAATAGTCGTGTGATCACATCCCTTATATTTGTACTTGTTAATATATTTAAGGAATCTTAACTCAACACAAACCTCAATGTTGGTTTGACACTTGAATAAATATGAAAAATAAAGATTATATTCCACATCATTTTTGTTTTGTACCCTTTTCCATTGGATGTAGCATATTCTCCCACCATAATTATGACGATAATAGATTGGATGTTCGTGAATGTCCATTGATGTGACGTCTGAAAATTATCACCGGTATATCTTTATGCATCTGTAATTTTCCATGCAATGAAAATTATGATTCCAAGAGCCGTAATGATCATCTAGCATACACCCAAAAATTGTTTTGAATTGCGAGGTACCTTCATTTGGGTATGTAAACTCCGCACAATTAATGTTATCTACATGATTAAATGTTTGAATGCTGCGTTGACTATCAAGGATAAAAAGAGTATGCAAGTGGGTAAACCCATTTTTGAAATTATATACTAAAACTTTAGGTGACTTTCTAACCAAAAATGTGTTTATTTTGAATCTTCTTCATCAAAGATTTTCTATTGTGTTCAAATACTCGTGCGACAAAGTCAGAATGATTGAATATATTCTAACTCACTAAAAGTTCCTTTTTGATTTATGGACAGTTAGGATTTGCAACCATTGTGGGGAAATTATTAGGTTTATTATTTAGTCATGTGATTGACATTGAATCTTGGTATATCTCAAACATATGCCTAGCACTATTGGTAAAAAAGATGGGAAAATGATTCATCTACAAATATATAATGGTTCAACACACTAAGACATACAATAGATATGATCATTGTATAATTAAAAATGTAGTATACACGTAGTAAGTCTTTAATAAGTTAAACAATTTTATTCTGTCAAGGATAAGGAATCCACAATGCACTCCAAAAAAGGTTTACCTCCTCTTAAAATTATAGAGGACTTGGTGCCATGTTGAAGAAAATGATAACTTTAATAACATAATAGAGTGAGCCTATTATCTTATTTTGCATAATTTTTAACATCCCACAAGTTCATGTCGATCTCCCAACCTAGTGGATTGCAATGTTGGCTAACACTCACTGATATGCATTAACACCCCACCCCTACCCCCCGTGATGGTGAATAAGAATATATCTCGTTGCAGAGCATAGTGGTCATCACCAGAAAAATAAACATTATCTCATCGATCATAGGAAACTTATACCTTCTATGATTTGTTTCAAAATAATAATGAAGGTGGCATCCTCGGAACGATATATCTACACGTGAAAATGCTGGTCAGTATATGAATATAACCGAATTATCCTTCTTCGTGGAACCTTAAAATTACAAACATCAGTTCGTAAATGGTGATGTCTATGGTCCCAAATATTCATTGCCACATCTGGATCATAAATGTATAATTGTCGTTATCTGATGCTTCATTCTCAAGCCCTGAATCTGGTAGTATGATGACGTATCTAACCTTGAATAATGAAAGATGTAAGATCCTCCCTCTGAGAACTCTATCATCTATATGGACGCCTAGACTCATAAATTCATTGGCGACATTATAATCTATAATATGACTTTGGAAATACTTGTATTTAACATCATTACCATCAAATGAATTTCCAATTACAGGTTGGGGTTTAATATGCTAGGGAAATCTAACATTTCCTTGATTGAAACAATTTTTAAATAGATGACACACCTTTAATGAGCCTAGTATCCTTTCATATATTTAATGCAGATCAAAATAATAATGTCATGTGACATTTATCAACTAAAGAAATTGTCTACCTAAATCGACATATGATTGTTGAGATGTACTCATAGTTGTAATATTTTTGATTTATAGTAGAGTGGATCTATGTATAAATTAAAAATAATGTGTGGTGTAAGAAATATAATAAATCTCATTAAATAAACAAAAAATAATACAACATAAATGAAAGATATAACTTCAATTTTGGCAAATATCCTCAACTTAGGGTAGACGTAAATTTTGCAATAGATTAGTGATCAGTAAATTTTGAAGTGATTCGGATACGAGCTTAGACTGTTGTCATAGAGTTCCATGAGAATTTGAAGGAGGGAAACAATACAAAAATTGAATAACACATAGTTACCTATCAATTAGGTTAAAATCTTGGCAATGGTTGTGGGGCAATACTATTGAGGGAATATTAATTCAGGTTGGTAGGATTGGTAAACTATTATTTAGAGGACTTAGTCTGTGAAGAGGAATGTAGAAATGAGAAGGAGTTTTGAGTCATATAATTTTTGCGATTAATATCGAGGTTATTTCAACCACTACATCCTCATTGAATGATCGTGAAACTATGGTTCACCTAGGGATTTGTTCAGTGATTGAAAGGGAAGGTGGTTCCATTGACCTGTGAACATTGGGAGTATGTATAAAAAGTTAACCTTCTTATGGTTTTTTAAGTAGAGGTACTTTTCTTCATCTCTTCATTATCATTCAACCATTGGACGTTTTGAGATTAAGATTTCACGTAGTGCTCATCGATCAACACTTGTGTGGGATTGTGTTGCGGGGGAAATGGAAGGCAAATGTAGGTTGATTAAGAAAAACATAACTTAGATTTTTGAAGATATAATTCTTTCATGTTCAAGTTGTTGTCATTGTGTGAGAATACATTTTATGTACCAAAATGGAAACCCAATAAAAAATATTTTAGTACACCTACATGTCTATGTTCAAATATTTACCCAATATTTAATCAACCAAATCAAGTTTTATATTATTTAAGAATATGGATGCTAAAATATGGAAAAGAGTTAAGTAGGATCACAAAAACAAATGTACAAGGACAAAAACCACTAACTGGAAAAATCTCAGGTCAATGCAAAAATCTCCTTAAAAACTTGATAAAGACTAACACTCATCTCTCGCTAACTCATAAGTCACACTTTTTCCACCAATTTGTAGCGAGCCAGAGATTTCTATTAATCGATGAATAATCTCAACATTTCTCATGTCTTGACACCCATCAACAATGTTGCACAAGCCTTCATCTTTAAACTTGGGACATCACAAATGATTTGAAACTCGAAAAAAAAACTCAAGTTTTAAAAAGCTTCTTATTGGGATAAAGACAAAAAAGTATAGAAAATTGATTATTAAAAATGAGTTGTTAGTAAAAAGATTTTTTTTCTTTGATATTAATCAACCTACAAAAAAGAGGTGATTAAATGCAATGAAGGCAAGGAGAAAAATATCAAATAGATATTGAAAATGGGTTGACTCTTATTCACAAGTGTGTCATTATCTTCTTATAAACGAAGAAGAAGAAGAAAATAATGCACATATAATTCTCTCTATGTATTTTTCTCATCAAATATTTAAAAGGGTATTTTGAAATGAAGATCATTGATAGTTTAAATAAGTAAAACCAAACAAATGGGTTTGCCCATTACCAAGAATTTCTAAAGAACACATATTTTATCCAAAGCATATATGAGAGAGTTGTTGGGCGCTAGAAGTTCAATTAATAGTCAAAAAGGCACTTTTGACACAAAAATCTAGAATATCCTCAAATATGTTTAAGACAAATTCATAGACATGTAAGTGTTGCTGGAGCATTGTTGAAGTGAGGAAAATCCTCATTGTGGAGATCCTGTAGTGATACCAACTTTTAAAATATATGAATATGTCTAATGGAGCCTTTAAGTAACTTGACTTCCAATGAGGGAAGTATCGCTGTAGTGAGCGACACCCCTATGTCGATGCTTTAGTGATGATTCTTCTCACACCAATTTCCAAATATTTTGCAACAGAAAACAAACTCATTTTTGCTTCAGCAAGGACGAATGTTGCTGTGCAAAACTAGTATGTTTCACTCAATTTTTCTTATCTTTGGATTTTCCAAATATTTGTTCACAACCAAGTTTGAGGAGCAAAAAAGAAAGTTTTACAAACATAAAAGTTTTTACAAAGATATTTGAACATATTTGTAAGAGAACTTATTGTGGGTGTGGGAACTCTATAATATACATGTCATCTAATAATAAGATATAAGAGGTAACGAGGATAATCAAAATTGTTCTTCAAAATCTTGAATGTCAACGAAGATTTTTAGAGAGGTAAATCAATAACCCAAAATGTTTTGGACATAAGAACAAGAAAACTACCTACGAGGGTATAAATGAGTATGTGAATACTCTTAAAATCCCCCCCCCCCTCCCCGTTTGTTCCTTTAACTAAGCACAGTATCCAAATAAAAAGTTTTTCCAAGTAAGACACAAGGCCCGATCAAAAGCATAATAATATGTAATTTACGAATGATTACAAACCAAAAACAAGAAGACACTTCTTCAAAGTACTTGGTGTATGATTTCATGAAACACACTAGTAGTATTCATCAAAATACGAATACGCGTAAAATAAAAATAATAAGATATGTATATATGAATTATATATTAACTAACGTATAAAAAACGTGTAAGACTCCCCCTAGATAGGAAAACTACTCATTTCTCCAGGCACTCCCCCCTTTTTTTAAGGAAGTAGACAACCAAAAGTAACAAGAAAAGAGAATCATGAAAGCATAAGGAACACATGAATTCAATAAAACAAATTTAAAGAAAAATACTCTATATGAAGTTTTTGTTATTGAGAATTTTGATGTGCAATGAATAGTGAACAAAAAATTGAAAACCTTTATTTGGATAAGAAAGAATACAGATCAAGGTTTCTTGCTTATCACATGTTGTGATATGTATTATAAGTGTTCATAACCAAGAAAACATTATCTCAAAGGCTAACAAAATGATGGTTTAGATCAACCAAGAACATATGATCACATCTCAAACGTGAAAAATCAAAAACAAAAACAAAGAAAACCATTAAAAGTATAAAAACATGTTCGAGTTTAATTGACAATAACCATTCAAGAATAAATGACTCAAAGTTTCAATACTAGTGAACATTTCCAACACCTTTTAAAAGATTTTCAACTAACACTTTTCTCTTCCTCAAGGAGAGATTTAATTAAAACATTTATTTTTAACATCCTTTATGTTACTAAATTTTTGGATGGATACATATCTTTGAAACATCACTTTGTTCAAAACGTTTTTTCATGTAACAACTTTCACTCAATTATTTTTATGATGCGACACTATTTACAATTTTGAAAGGTATCATTATCAAATCAAAGTTGTAGCCTTAATCACATCATCTTTTGTGTTTTTTGATAGAATTTATCTGTTCAACTCCTTCAAATCATGAATAAATTATCACACATAAACATTTGATGATAAAAGACTCTCTCGCATAAATACTCAAAGCTTTTAACTGTTTGTAGGAGATTGAAAAATCTCGTCATTCCTCATAAAGAGGCATCTATACAATGAGTATTGCGGTGTAAATTTTAATAAGATATCATCATATATTAATAATAAGAAGTTTTATCAGAGTTGATAAAACTTTAAAAGAAAATATGAACTTGTATTACGATTCATAAAATCACTTTCATCCAAAAAAGGAAAAATGTATTTAAAATAACCATTTGATATACAAAAATATGGCAAGGATTATATCATTTGAAGAGCATAAAAATGATTTCATTTGTCAAATGTTTTTATCGTAAATAATACAACCAAATTTTATAAAGACGAACCAAAGAAGCACAAACCATAGACATGTTCTAAATCATTCGATCAACGATGCAAATACCTAATGATGACCTAAGAAACTCAAACTAACCAATAAGTTTATTTAAAATATGCACTAATTAATGATTGGTGGAGACATGACTTAAATACATGATGTAGACACCTCATTCTATTACCCCTAACTCTCCTTAGGTCTCTAGTACCTCCACTCATCACTATAAACTCTGGTCACGTCCTGAGTACTGACCTGAAAGCCATTAGGCACTCCCCGACTCAGTTTCACCCAAAAGTCAAACTCTTCGTCTCGACCTAGACTCAATGAATCTTAGAAGGGCACTGAATACCCTTTTCAACGGTCTACCCCATGCACGATTCCGACTTACCATGCTGACGAACTATCCATTTGCGTCCGAAACTCGACCTAGAGGCCACTGGTCGCTCCTAGGCTCTGTTGACCTAAGTCAACTCTTTAGCTCGATCGAGGTTGAATGAATCTTCTAAGGGAACTTAAAACCCTTTCCAACGGTCCATCCCATGCAGAATTTTGACTTTCCATGCGGACGGACGATCCGTTTGACTCTGAGAGGTCACCGAAGGCTTCTCGGGCTCGATTGACCAAAGTCAACTCCGAGAACCGGACCAAACTCTTTGGAATGTCAAAGTACATCTTCTAACCTTTCTTAAATTTCACCCCATGCAGGATTCAGACTTACTATGCGGATGAACGATCCATTTGTGTCCGAGCGATTCCCCGTCCAGTGGACCGAAAAACGCTTTCAAGCCATATTTGACCCAAATTCAACTCCCAAACTCAGGAGCGGTCCAAAGGACTTTCGAAGGTCTCTGAAATACCTTTCCAACGGTATGCCTTGTGCATGATTCTGACCAACGATTTGCCCTCGGCGGCCAATTTTCCCAAAAACCCTGAAAGGCACTACCAAATGGCAAGTCCCAGACCCTGCCTATCGGCACCTGCCGATAAGTAGTTCCATGGCAATGCCGATCGACAGACCCTTGGGCCTATAAAAAGAGGCCTTGGCCTCATTTTCAAGGGGAGCTTAAATCAGAAGCAAATCACTCTCAATGAATCCCATAAACCTCTCTCGAAAGCAGCGTGATTTCAACTTCCAAATCCTCCTTTTATTCCCACTTTCCATCATTCCTTTCATCAAAATTGATGAATTAACCACTCTCCATCATCATCCAAGTGCAAGGGCTACTTCTCAACATTCAAGATCAAGCTCAAAGTCTCCAAGAAGGTCCATCTCTCTCACCTTTCTCTTCAAATCTTCTTAAATTGGCAATAACTTGTTTTATTACTTAAGCACTTTTATTATTTTATTTCACATATCCTAAAATACTCTTTATCTAGTATTATTGCACATCTCCTATTTTCATATAAATAAAACCCGAAAAAACAAGAAAAAGAGGGTTTGTTCATAAATTCCAAGTAGGGATTCTCACACTTTTTCCACTCTCTTCTCACAACTAAAACACTTTTTTCACACACACACACACATTCACAAATAAGAGATTTCTCCATTTGGATTTATGGGTTAAACCCCACCCCTCGTTTTATATGCGAACTATGTGGACTTTGCCTTTATAGGCTACATAGGCATCTCGAGGTAAAACCCGAGACTCGAGCCCCCCTTTTTTCACTTTTTCTCTTATTTCCTATCTTCTCTTTTATCTCACTCTCTATTATAATCTATAGATTCGTTCTTAGTGGCGTATTATTCCACACGCGTTATCGTTCCCTTATAAAGATCAACGCAAGGGTAATCGCGCAAATCCTATTTTTCTACACTAATCTCACATTCCTACGGATGACTCGCTTTATCTCTTCCATGATATAAGTTGAGGATTCCTACCTCCATTCTATATATACACATGCACACATATCATGGGGGGAAACATAAAGGAAAATAGCAAATATCCATGAGAAATCGAAAGGGCGGAATGGGTCGTAACTAAGCCTTCGAAACCTTCTCGAATCATTTTGTTTCGCACGCACCAATATGCCTTTGGATGCCATCCTCCGGGGTGGCTTCCCCTTTTTCTTTTGTCTGTTTTGAGTAAAATAGACTGGCGACTCTAAATCTCTCTACATTTTCACACCTCACAAATCGACGCGGACCGAAGCTCTCTCCCGAGAGGGGACGCGCGGGACCCGAAGGATCCCTTCCTCCCTCCGCGGCGGGGATCGGGGATGGCCACAATGGCGACTCAGTTGGGGACATTTTATTATATTTTTTGAGGGATTGATTCTATTTACATGGATGCTATATTTGTTTATATTCCCCCCCCCCATATCTGCCTATCCCCCTTTCTCATATGTATATCCCATGCCTATTCTTATATTCACACACTTGCAGAAAATTCTCCATGTACACTTCACACCACGTACACCTAGGATCGCATGTATATCCCCATGTTGCATGAATCACCCATCCATACTTGGTGTACCTTTTGGGGTACTTGTACGTGGCTCCCTGTCTGGCATAATCAAGAAAGGCATTCTCATCATAAGATACTAATAAGAGAATCATGCATGATTCACACGATATCACCAAAGAGCATTGCTATTTACCAAATTTTACCCAGTAACTGGAAGGTCACTTCGTGATGGGCGCTGGTCCGGCAGGTCACAGTTAGCCTAAGCGATATGACTCTCACCTTACATTGGCCAAGTACCTTCGACTTATATCGAACGGTTCTCCCGCATCGTACCGCTTGATCGAAGTCATGACGGGAGGTATATCCCAGGGAATTCGTTCACGTACGCCGAGTATATTGAATTCTCTCTCACAGGTACCGTCCCCACGACTTATATGGTGAGGTAATTTACGTACACTCAGGTATATAAAATGGCTTGTCCACACGTACCGATTGCCCGCAAGAGCAAGACGTATATCGTGGAAGTCACGCCAAATGGGGGAACCCATGCCGATTCACCCAACCAACTGCATACCCGCATATAGGTATCAGACCTAGGACACGCACTTTAGATTGCCAGTTTCAACCCAAAACTCTACCGAAATTCTGGGTCGGTCTGCCGCCCAATTTTTGCGCATTTTTTAAAACGGGACCTTGTCCGCGAGCCTAGTTGCAAGTCCAAATGTAGCTTTGCATATATTAAGACCCCCACTTTTTTTGGCTCGGGTCCCGTTCGACATTTCATTTAGGAGAATTTGATACAAATGAGAACATAATAATCATAATAATCATGCTGAGTTCCGTCTCCAAAAACATTTCTCCCTTTTTATCAAAAATCCAAAAACATTTCTCCCTTTTTATCAAAAATCCAAAAAACATTTCTCCCTTCTTTATCAAAAAATCCAAAAACATTTCTCCCTTCTTTATAAAAAAAATTTAGAAACATTTCTCCCTTTTTTATCAAAAATCCAAAAACATTTCTCCCTTCTTTATCAAAAATCCAAACACATTTCCCCCTTCTTTATCAAAAATCCAAAACTAGTTTCTTCCCTTTTTCTCAAAAATAAATCTCATCCTACGCCTTCTCAGGTCGATCACACGCCCTTGGCCTGGCTCCTTATTGGCTTCGGTCTTCAGTCAAATCACCCTGGAGTTTCATCCTCTCCTCTAATACTTCTTCTGAGTCCGAAATCCATCCATCTTCCATGGAGAATGCGGATCAAGCACCAGTCATACAATCGGATCTGCCGACAGTCCTAGCTTAGCTTGTGGCCAAGATTGACAACCTCCTAGATGAGGTCCGAGAAATGCAACGAAACCAAGTTCCTATTCCTCAAGAGCCCGAGGCCCTGTTCCTTCATGCTATGGGTCCACCCGAGCCTATCTGGGTCTTAGAGGAATATCAACATGCTCCACGTGCCCCTTCGACTAATAGGCGACCGCCTGCCCAGCTTCCAATGCCAAACATTACCCAGCCTAAGGCTAACCTGCCTATGGTCGCTGATCCAAAGGAGGAGGAGTTGAATAAAGTCAAAGAGGATCTCAAGATGCTCACTAAGAAGTTCAACCAGGTCTAAATCTCTTGGAATTACATGGACTACACCCATATGTCTCCTTATCCTAAAGCAAGGTTACCTGAGAAGTTCAAGATTCCAAATATCGAGAAGTTCGGGGGGAGTGGTCCCCCGATTATTCATCTTCGCCGTTATCATCATTCCATGACTTTCCTAGGGGCTTTTGAAGAAGTGATGGCCCAATTGTTTCAACAAACTTTGAGGGATAAGGCCCTCCAATGGTTTTTATCTCTTGAGGAATCCAAAATCCGTAGTTGGGAGGAGGTAGCCCGAGAATTCATGTCGCAGTATAAATACAACGAAGAGCTTGAGGTCACCCGTCGTGATTTAGAGCTGCTCAAATAAAACTCTGGAGAATCTGTTAGTAACTTTATATCCCGATGGAGGGAAAAGGCACAAACCATGACTAATCGTCCATCCGAAGAAGAACAGGTTTTGGAAGCACGAAAATGGGCCCGAGAATCAGATAGTTGGGTGGTACCAACTGATGAAGTCATCTTAGATGATTTTGTCCAGATCGTGGCAGAAGTATTCAGGCAAAGAAATAACATTTATAGTATCACCGGGTTACTTGACACTTTGAAGCTACAAGGGCGCTTGGTCCCTTCAATCACATATATCCCCACAGAATGGGAAGGACTATACGAGGAAGCCGTTGAAGTTGTGGAATACATTAATTTCACGGAGGAAAACAGAATTGTTGCCACCGGATGGGGGGAAGAATTCGAAGATTCAAATAAAGAACAAGCTTCAGGAAGAACTGGCCCAATAGTCGACATATGTGGGATGATATCATTTGAAGAACTCCTCGAAGAAATAGACAAGGCAGCAGAACAACCTGAGATTGATGTGGAACTGGATTTCAGTTTTTCCCTTCTTTAGTAAATCACATGACCAGATCTGGGAGACAGTACCATATTCCTAGCTCACTACCAGCAAATGACAAAGGGAAGGGCGTTGAAAACCTTCCTATGCCAAAAATGACCATCGAAGAGAGCAAGATCCTTGATCAACTAAAGAAAACTCATGCTAACATCACTCTATGGGGGATTTTTATGTCTTCCCAGCTGCACAAAAATGCTTTAATCAAATTGCTCACAGGACCCATAGTTCCTCCTTCTACCACACCAAAAGAAGCCGTAAATTTAGTCAGGTCCTTGACCTCCACCCGAATGCTATCATTTTATGAAGAGGAAATCCCCAAAATTGGGACGAATCACAATCATGCACTCAACATCTCCATCGAAGTTATGGGGAAGGTTGTACCGCTTTCGTTCATTGATAATGGATCCGCTTCAAATTTCTACCCACTGAGAACCTTTAAATGTTTAGGCCTAAAAGAAAGTCACCTTGCTCCAACCTCCGCTACTGTGTGTGCCTACGATAATACCCGTCGGGAGGTGATGGGATCCATAAAACTTGCAATAGGGGTTGGACCTATAAACCCTATTGTCGAATTCCAAGTCATTGATATCCCAACTTGTTTCAACATGTTGCTCGGATGACCCTGGTTCCACAGTATAAAGGGTGTCTCTTCCTCATTCCTTCAAAAATTGAAGTTCTTCATCAATGGGCGAGTCATCACCATCTTGGATGACAACGACAGTGCCGAGGGTGCAAGCACCAACAGTCCAATTCTTAAGATACAGGATGGGTCAAATGATATGATCCTATCAGGGTTTCGAGTTGAGCCATCCCTACTCATGTCACAGGACGGTTTCAAAGAATGGGTTTGTCCAGAATATGACCCCCATGGCAATGTCAATGTGATTCAAATTTTTAAAAACATGCACTTCATGCCCGGAATGGGGCTAGGACAAAGACAACAGGGGATACTTAAGCCCATCGAACTGAAGAAAGCTTTCCTTCCTTATGGCTTGGGATATCAACCATCAGAACAAGTGCTCAGAATGATACGCCAGTCTTGATCAAAGAGAGGGTTAGACTGCGTACGAACTATCTCGGGAGATTCCTTGAATAGATGATTCATTAAAGAGGGTGAAGACTTCCCCTTTTGTGGCCTTCGAGAACCGTGGTATGACCATACAGATAAGAAGATGAAGCCTGGAATGGAGATCTTTTTCCAAGATAGCTACCCATGGGCCGAAAGTTTCCCACACCAGGTGCCACCACTCATCAAAGATACTGAAGAAATTGAGGAAAGTGATTTCAAAGATTCCTTCAATTGGCAGACACTGGGGCTGGCACTTTGCATGGTTAATTCAGACACTACATCCCTGGACCCCTCTCATCTGATCAAAGCTGCTGACACACCTCTCCTTAACTGGCATGCTGCGCCAGTTCTACCTCTTGAAATATCCCCTAACCCCAATGTTTACCATGTTTCTTCTTCTATTATCTATCCTGGATCAAATGTAATCGAGACCTCTTTCGATGAGGTTCTCAATGTTGTCTTTCCTATCAATGAAATAAATGAAGATTTTGAGTATCTTACTGTGCCTTACATTAACTGTTTAAATTCTAATCAAACTTTTGATGATGATGATTTTACAAATGAACAATTCTTAACTGATTTAAATAAGGTTAATAACAAACAATATAACCGCGTTCAAGTTAGTGAAGAAGAGACTGTTGTTATTAACCTCGGTTCTAGTAGCAAACTGCAGGAGATTAGGATAGGGGCCAGCCTTAACGAGCATGAGCGCGCATAACTCGAAGAATTGCTAAAGGAGTTCGTGGATGTCTTCGCATGGTCCTACGACGATATGCTCGGTATTAATCCTGAAATAGCTCAGCACGAGATCCCCACTCTCCTAAATTACTATTCGGTTAAACAAGAATTGAGAAAGCTCCGCACCGAATGGTCGCTCAAGGTCAAAGAAGAGGCGGTTAAAAAGTTAAACGTGGGTTTCATTAGAGTAATCGAATATCCCACGTGGTTAGCCAACATTGTACCTATACTGAAATCTGGATGGAAGGTTCGAATGTGTGTGGATTATCGAGATTTAAACAAAGCTTCTCCGAAGGATGATTTTCAAGCCTAAGTCTAACTATTTGCAGGTTTTCATCATGTTCTCTAATGGGGCATCATGTGAATATGCAATTAGTTGGTACGTCTTATGTTAGTCCCGTATGAGGTTGTCGTACCTTTTGTGGAGCAAATTGGGTGCTATTATCCATTTTTTCCATTCAACGGCATGTTTTCAAGCCTATGTATAAGTATTTGCAAGTTTTGGTCACGTTCTCAAAACCGAAGTTCTCTGACTTTGTGGTCAGTTTTTTACGTTGGGCACGTTCTAGGTTTTTGTGCCTTTTACAGGGTCATTTCGTGGTTGGTTTACATTTTCTACCTTCAATGAGTTATTTTCATGCCTAAGTCTAACTGTTTTCATTTTTTATCATGTTCTCAAATCGGGCATCCCATGACTGCCCTCTAGTTGCTACATGATAAGTTGGTCCATGTGAGGTGTTTATTCCTATGGGGTTATATTTCATGTTTCTTCATTCAACTGTATGTTTTTAAGTCTAAGTCCAACTATTTTCAAGTTTTGGTCATGTTCTCTACATGATCATCTTATGGCTATGCGATCAGTTGCTACGTGTTATGCTAGTCCCGTGTGAGTTGACCGTGTCTCTCGTGGGGCTGTTTAGCGACGATTTTTTCACTCTCTCCCTTTAATAACATTTTTTATAGCCTAAATCTATTAATTTTCAAGTTTTGGTCATTGATAATCCCATGAATATGCAGTCTGTTATGATGTGTTACGTTGGTCCCGTGCGAGGTGTTTGTGCCTCTGGCGTTGCTGTTTGGGGGCTATTTTGCATTTTCTCCCTTCAATGGCATATGTTTTCATGCATAAGTCTAATTATTTTCAAGTTTTAGTCATGTTCTCTAACCAAGCATCTCGTGACTACGCGGTCAGTTTTTACATGTTACGTTGGTCCCGTGCCTGGTGTTTGTACCTCTTGTGGGGCCTTTTGGGGGCTGTTTTGCACTTCAGCCTTCAACAACATGTTATCAAGCGTAAGTCTCACTATTTCCAAATCTTGGTCATGTTCTCTAAATAGGCATCGCGTGACTATGCAATATGTTGTTATGTTCTTGGTCTAGTGCGAGGTGTTACTGACTCTTACCTATTTGTTTAGGGGCTATTTTACATTTTTAACTTTCAACGTTAGATTTTCAATCCTAATTTTAACTATTTGCATGTTTTGGTCATGTTCTCTAACAGGTCATCTCGTGATAATGTGATTAGTTGCTCGTGTTAGGTCGGTTCCGTGTAAGGTGTCCGTGGTTCTTGCGTTACCATTTGGGGGCTATTTCACATTTTTTCCCTTTAAGAGCATATGTTTTTAAGCATAAGTCGAACTTCTTTTAAGTTTTGGCCAAGTTTGTAGGGGGCATCCAGAGACTATGGAATCTATTACTATGTTCAATGTTGATCCCGTGCGAGGTGTTCGTGCCTCGTGTAGGGTCCGATTGGAGGTTTTTTTATGTTTTCACCTTTCAACATAATATTTTCTATCGTAAGTCTAAATATTTGCAAGTTTTGGTCATGTTCTCTTACGTGGCATCTCGTGACTATGCAATCAGCTGTTATGTGTTATGTTGGTCCCGTGCGAGGTTTTCGTAACTCTTTCAGATCCATTTGGTGGTTGTTATGTATTTTCTCCCTTCAACGACTTATTGTCAATCCTAAGTCTAACTATTTGCAAGTTTTGGTCATATTCTCTAACAAGGCATCACGTCACTACGCGGTCAGTTGTTATGTGTTACGTTGGTCCCATACGAGGTGGTCCTGCCTCTTGTTGAGACATTTAGATGATTTTATTTATTTTCTCCCTTCAATAACATGTTTTTAAGCCTAAGTCTAACTATTTGCAAGTTTTTGTCATCTTCTCAGAATTGGTGTTAGATGACTTTGCGGTTAGTATTTTCGTGTTATCTTGGTCTTTGCGAGTGTTCGTCCCTTTTATTGGGCCTTTTAGGACCAAAATTCAAATTTTGGCCTTCAACATCATGCTATAAAGCTTAAGTTTAACTATTTCCATGTCCTCATCGTGTTATCTTAATGGGCATCCCGTAACTGTGCGATCTTGTGACATGTTCTACATTGGTTCGGTGCGAGGTGTCAGTGCCTCTTGCTGGGCTGTTTGGGGGCTATTTTATGTTTTTTTCCTTTCAACGTCATGTTTTCTAGCCTAAGTCTAACTATTTGAAAGTTTGGTCACTTACCCAAACAAGGCATCCCGTTACTATGCAGTCAACTGCTACGTGTTACGTTTATTCCATGCGTGGTGTTTATGCCTTTTGCACTTCCCTTTAGGGGTTAGTTTTCATTTTCTCCCTTTAACAACATACGTTTTCAAGCATGTCTAACTTTTTTCAAGTTTTGTTCATGTTCTCTTATAGGCATCCCGTGACCATGCGATATGTTGTTATGTTCTACCTTGGTCCCGTGTGAGATGTTCGTGCCTCTTATAGGGTTGTTTGGGGGCTATTTTATGTTTGCCTCATTCAACATCATGTTTTCCAGCGTAAGTATAACTATTTGCAAGTTTTGGTCATGTTCTATAATTGTTCATCTCGTGACTAAAGGTCAATTGCTACATGTTATGTTGGTCCCATGCGAAGTGTTCGTGCCTCTTACTGAGCCATTTAGGGGTTGCTTCACATTTTTTTCCCTTCAACGACATGTTTTCAAGCCTAAGTCTAACTGTTTCCAGGTTTTGGTCATGCTCTCTAACTGGGCATCCTAAATAGTTTTTATGGTTATGTTAGTCCCATGCGAGGTGGTCGTGCCTCTTGCGAAGCCATTTGGGTGATATTATATATTCTCTCCCTTCAATGACATGTTTTCAAGCCCAGATCTGACCATTTGCATGTTTTTGTCATGTTCTCGAACTGGGTGTTTGATGACTTCGCAGTTAGTTGTTTACATTGGTATCATGTCACACCTTGCTTTTTTCTATGTATGAACAAGTATATGTAAAGCAATTAATTAAAGATAAGGCAAAATAACATAAGTTAATTCATTATTAAAGTAGTTTACATTAGGTAGTACCACCGGAGGGGTGAGTTATATTTTTTTTTGTATAGACTATAATGTAAAAAATCAAAAAACGCCTCTCCTTGATCCCATCTGGCTTATTATTTGTCCACACAATCATGTATACAAATAGGTGATCGTCATCTATCTTTAAATTTAAGGGACGAACACTCGTACAAATATAATAAGTAGGTTTTACCAGTTTTTGTAATACCCCGTATTTTCATGATATTTATCTATGGGATTAATTGAATTAAATATGTATTAATTGGAAATTAAACCGGATAAAAATACTAGCGAGATGTGAGTTGGTATTTGATTTTAATGAGTATATATGGCTATATATATTTGAATATTGAATAATGAAATTTGTTGTGAGTTTGAAATATGGCAATTTGGAATTTTGTTGAGATGCGTGTGACAGTTGCGTCAGGAATATTATTATTTAATTAAAAAGTGAATTTTAATTCTATTAACCTTATGGTCGTTTTGAGTGCGCCAACGCGTCTGGAAGGGTCGAAATAGTCAGAAAACACTAGCTGGGGGTTTAGTATGGGTCCCGGGGCATTTTTAGGTCATGCTGGCAACGTATACGAGTAGTTTGGTAATTTTGGATTTTTGGGAATTAAAACCCACGAAAATTAGGAATTAAAATCTGACTTAACCTTTACCCACTAAACCCACTAACTACACTAATTGACTTAATGGGCTACGGGAGTTATTGGAAATAGGTTTAGGGTTTCCTAAGACAACCTCTAGCCACCATTGTCATCTCTAGAGAAGAAGTTGTAGAGAGGCAGAGGAGAAATTCTGCAGAGGGAGAGCGAACAATTCAATCTTCAACATCAAATTCAGAGATATATTAGAGGCAAGTGGTTTAATTACGTTAATAGCATTGAATGTTTCTTCCATGCTTAGACATTTCTGAAAATTTCATTGTTTTTGGGAGATTTATGAAAACCCATTAAATTGGAATTAGAAACTTACTTTTTTATGTGGAATCGCATGTAGAATTATTTTTAGGTGATTATTCTGATGATAATATATCTTGTATGAAACAAAAACGGATTTAATTATGACCATTGATGATCTTAAAAATTTCTAGGGTTCATGTTCTTGATATTGGGGAAAAATGTAGAGACTGGAAAATTGGGTGATGATTAGGATGAATTAACCCCATAAACATGTTATTATGTGACCTAAGCATGTTTAGGAATGATTAGAAACCTTGAACAATTGTTGGATTGATGTTTGAATGTGATTAGAGGTGAAGAAAAGTTGGAAAAACGAGAATAGGAAAATCTGGGCTCGAAACTGGCCTCTCGTTAGAAGACCCGCCCAGGTCATTCGAACGAGCTCGTTCGAACGAGCTTCTAACGAGTTGCCAGTTTGCCTTCTAATGAGAGGGATGTTCGTTCAATGCCTTTCATTCGAACGAGATCTAATTAGATGCCCAGTTCGTTCGAACGAACTCTCGTTCGAACGAGACTTCTAACGAGCTGACAGTTTAGGCTTTTTGGCCTGTTTTGATTTCGCGTGTTCTGTAACCTTTTTTGATTGTAGAGATACCATTACCTTGATGATAAATTGATATAGTTGGGACATTTGGGATATATTGAGGAGTAAAACATAGGAGTGCAATTCGAATTGCATGGAAATTTTGGAATAGGACGTGAGTGACTATTACGATGCGAGAATTATTGACGGCTTAAATAATTGAATTAACCGAGAACTTATGAATTGTGCAACATTATAAGTCGGTATGAGAATGATAAGTGTACCACAAATAAATTACGGTGATTACTAAGATGTGTGTATACTTAGTATATGTATATGATCTCATGTGTATGACATACCTACCATACTTGCTATCACGGGAGGTTTACGTTCGCTTAGGACCCTCTAATCCTTGTGTTTCCCGGATTTAGATTGGTACCTCGAGAACATAGGTCAGAGAAGGACTTATTGGGATGTTAATAAGTCTTCTGATCGTGGGAGCGTAGGTATGTGCGTGACCCATGTGATGTGACTGTGTTCACCTCCATTGTTTGTGATTTGCTATTATCTGAGACGATTCCTGAGAGATTCGAAATGGGTGATCCTTATATACGTGATGTACCGGGATGGATAGCAGAGTATGTGTGTACCGAAGCTTGGTCTCGGGTGCTTGTATTGTATATTTATGGCGTGACTAATATACACTTAAATTAATGAGAACTTTCACGTTAGTATTGTGCGTATAAATACAGAAACGCTTTGAGTATCAATAAAGGGATAACCGGCAATGAATTGTATTACTAATAATTGAGAACCTGAGTTAAGTAAAGCCATCTATTTATTTGATAACGCTAGAACGTATAATGGGAATTGAGTATTAAGGGGTAGAACTTATTACGGTTTGGTTAGATATGTATGTCACTTAGATGGGTTCGGTACGTTAGGAGCGCACAATTAGTCGAGAGGTGAGCATTTCATGTGAGTGCACGTCCTAACATGTATTTTGCATTCATTTTTTTAATGTTATTAAAACACTTGCTGTTTTTAAAATAATCCCCACTTTCAGGCTCTGACCCATTTGCTTTCAAATCTATTTTTTTGTAAAAACCATTTTAGGTGCCCAGCCACAAGGACACCATGCATAGGATTTTCATTCAGGTGACGAGCTGTAGCTACTTGTGAAAGTTACAGGACTTTGCTAGTAGACGCTTCATCTATCTTGACTCTATATTCATCTTTCATCAGTTGTAGAGAATGTCGCCCATTTCTATTAGAAACATTTCCTATTTCAGATTTTTAGACTTTTGGCATGTAATTTATTCAGGATACTTTGTTTTATTTAGTTCAGTTGTGGGATTGTTGTGAGGAGTTTTGCTCCGGACTTATTATTATGTTGTTGGGTATTTCTATTGTTTCATTATGGTGAATGTTATATTATCATTACCCTCTTATTGCATGTTAATCAGAGTTAACTTAAAATTTGGCAACTCACTTTTTAAATACTAGGTGGTTAGTAATCATTAAAATGTTTTCGACAGTGATGCTGTTAACTGAACCAACTTGGCAGTTTGTATTAATTTAATAAAGGAGTAGCTACCCGGTATTTAATTAGTCGGGGTGTCACAGTTTTATAACAAGTATACGTATAGATGAGTGTTGGAGTGTGTATAGAATAAATATTTAGCAACACTAAAGAAATAAAGCTAATAATTCAATACTTATTAGTTTATAAAGAAAATAAGGTTCTTTGAACTAATAATCCCATACTACCAGTTCATTAAGGATCATATAAAGAGAATAAAGGATCTTTGAACTAATAATCCCATCCTTACCAATTCACCATGGGGTATAGAATAAATTAAACCATCAGTAAAATCGAAAAAATAATATTCAAGACAAAACCTTTAGGGAGTGATAACACGTTATTCTACTTTCTAGTTAATACTGATGGTCATAATATAAATTTTTGCACAAACGTGAAGGGGTGAACTGAATCAATAAGGAACATGATATCAGTTATTAGATGAAGGCGGTTAAATTGATCCATATTCAAATTCAAATACTGATGATATTTCATAAAATATGTAGTATGGTATTATTATAACATGCACATACAAAGAGTAGATAGGAGATACCACATAATGCTATCAATAGCAGTATGCAAAATACATAATGTTTACTATTGAAATGGTAGGAAAACCTACTTTCTTAGTATATCTTGCGTCTTTATATATCAGAAGAGGATATTAGGAGGAGCTGGTACTTGATTCTCTATAAAAGTCTTTGGGATTGGGTCAGTCAATTTATACAAAAAATTGTATCTTTAATGTTCTGGGGATTTGAATGTAAATAACTAGGGATTTTAAAATACTGAACTTAAGGTCATATTTGAACTTTGGTGTAGAGACTTTTTGTCTTATAATATTTTTAAGTATTCTTAGACATAGTTTGGGGATCGAATTCATAACTTAAAAAAGTCAGGAGGGTCAAATTGCAATTTAAGAAAAATATTTCTTACTTAAAACCTCATTTTTTCCATTAAGTAGACTAGTCTAATCCAAACATGGCCTTACCTTATATCATTTTGACTAGAAAAATAAAATAAAATTTGAAAATTTCTGATCGGCCATGCGCCCTCACCCTCCACATCAAGGTTTCTGCTAAAAAAGCCAATCTTATTCCCCTCGAGAGTTGGCTTTAGGGTTTTTAATTTTTGACCTTGAATAACTATTTCATTTCTAAACAATTTAAGATAATTTATAACAAACGCAACCTAATTTTTCACAAGGAATCCAAATATATAGGTTTTGCGTATTGAGACGCAATATATCTTAAGTTCCATAACTGGGTTTTACTGAAAAGTTTGACCTAATATTTGTGGATTTTAATCATATGGAAGGGATTCTTGTGAACGTAATTTGAATTCAATATAAATAGCCATTTTTTGGTTTTGATTTCAAGGATTGAAATTTATTATATAGGGATAACTTAAGATTTTCAGTTTTTTAGTTCAAAATACACTTTCAATCGATTCGAGATTATTAAGCACATTCATGGCATTTGATTACTACTCTCGAGTTACAGAGTTTCTAATGAAGACATTAAATTACTTTAACTTGAGTTTTGATCCTTATTTGGAAGTTCAATATGGAAACTGCAGCTTAAATTGTGAAAACTTCATAATTTCACATGGAGCTTGTTTTCTACCTAAAATTTCCTATTGTTTTGAGCTATTCTACCATTATAACAACACATTAAATGATTGAAACTAAAAGAACTTAATATAGTACATAAAATCATAGAGTACCTATTTGGAGTGAAAATTTTGAGTTTTGCAACTTCTGTTTAAGTGAGTTTACACAGAGAATTTTGTGGGGTATTTATATTATATGACCAAGGGAGTTCAGTGGTGGAAAAAGGATGTGGATTTGAACTGAAATTATAAAGTTTTCAATCTTGGGTTTTGTTCCTCACATGAGTGCATGGTGTGCACATGCGATTTTTGGTTGTTTGTGCTAATGTGTGAGCTTATCTGGATATGACGTTTTAAAAAAAATTAATAAAATTTTGGTGTTTGTTCCTTAGTTGGTCTTATATATGCAATTATAGGTTTAAAAGAGTACATTTGATAAATTATAGATGTACTTTTGTAATTTTAAAAAGTTTTAAGGGATGAAATTATAAGTTTGTGTTAGTTGAGTCTAAAGGATTAATTTGACAAAAAGTTGAGGTTTGGGAGTGAAGTATAAGTCAAGTTATATTGCATTGAAGTTTTTAGGGGCTATTTTGTAATTATTAAAGAATCTAGGGGTCTAGGTGAATTCAGTAAAGTTGTAGTACGTCAAGTATAGTTTCATTATTCTTAGAAGAATTCTGAATTTGAATACGTTATAAGGGTTAAAACAGTGACTGTAGGTGATTAGGGCCAGTTTTTAAAATCCCAGTTACTACAGTCTACCTAACTAAAAAAATTCGCCTTCGAATTTAACTTGAAATAAGTCATGATATTTCTCTTTCATTCCTTGTTCTGGTTCACTTATAGCTTCTTGCTGATTTTGATTTTACCAAAGTGTTTTAACCGAGGGAATTTCTTTATTTGTGAGGTACTTCACTTGGCGACCCAAAATTTGAATAGGGTGTACTTCAAATTCATGATTTGGTTTGATAGAAATGTATTTCCATGTAATGGTTTGTGATGGATTAGAAATATACTAGCACAATTAAGACACATGAAATACATTGTAAATATTGGATAATTCACAAGTAATACTAGTTGATAGTCTACATGCCAATTCATTTAGAAGTTGTGAAAGGTCCAATATATTAGGGGGTAATTTCACTTTCTTTCCAAATCATCAGATTTGTTTTCTAGGAGAAAATTTCAAAAATACTTGGTCATTAACTTGAAATTCTGAGGGTTTTCAATGCTGGTCTACATAACTTTTCTATCGAGCTCGGAATGTCTTCAATCTTTCTCCATTTTTTTGTATTCTCTTAATGGTTTCCTAGTTTAACTCGGGGCAAAATTGTTTACTACTTCCAACTTTTATCCAACATATAGGTGATCTGCATGATATTTCATATAAATCTTCAAATAGAGTAGCTTTAATACTCATTTGATAACTATTATGACATGGAAATTTAACAAGGGGTAAATGTACATGCCATTTGTTAGGCATATCTAACGTATACGCGCTTACCATATCCTAAGAGTGGATTGTATGTTCTTATTGTCCATCCGTTTATGGGTGGAATGCAGTACCTAAATGAAGTTTAATACCCATTGCGGTTTCCAAGGCTCGCCAAAACATTCCTATAAAATGGGAATCTCTGTCTAATACGATGGATAAAGGAATTCCTTGTAATCGAATACTTTCTTAGATGTAAATCGTGCTAAGCTTGTGGAATGTGTCAGTAGTCTTCATTGGCAAAAAATAAGCAGATTTGGTGAGTCGATATACTATTACCTAATTGAAATTATATCCTTAGGACATATGGGGTAATCCACCAACAAATTCCATGGTAATATCATCCCATTTACACTTGGGAATATGTAAGGGTTGGAGGATTCCACTAGGGTGTTGGTGTTCTATCTTTACATGTTCGCAAGTAAGACATTTCCTTACAAACTTCCCAATCTCATTTCTCATATTTGGCCATCAATACTCTTTCTTCGGGGTGTGGTACATTTTTTAACTTCCCGGGTGAATCATAAATTTTGAACAACGGGCTTCTTATTATATTTCTTCTCGAATATATGCATCAACATGTACATACAATCTATTTGTAAATTGTAAACTTGTTTCCAATCATATGAGAAATCAGGATTCTTATCTCGAAAAGTTTGTACAAAAGAATCTTGGGTTTGCTAAACTAAGATTATCTCTATCAATTCGGGATAAGCAATAATGTTGATTTTTTTGCAAGAGGGGCTATCAATCGAAGATCATATTTCTATATGGTAGCAGCAATATCGTAGGAAATTAAAATGTGGAGTCTTCCTACTGGATTTTGACTTGAAGCATCGGCTACTATCTCCCAAAAATTCCATCCAACGTCATTGTCTTAAATTCAAGTCCTTTTGGGTAAAAATATATTTCAAAGTTTTGTGATTAGAAAATACTAGGAAATTTACACCATAAAGGTAACAATACCAAATTTTCAATGCAAAAACTATAGCTGCTAATTCAAGATCATGGACAAGGTAGTTATGTTGATGGGTTTTGAGATATCGTGACCCATACTCTATTATTTTCTCGTTCGTCATTTAAACACATCCTAACCTTTGCAATGAGGCATCGGTATATACACCATACCTTACATCACGATAAGGAATGGTGAGGATAGAAGGAGTAGGTAATTTGTCATTCAAAATTTGGAATGATTAATTTCATTCATTAGTTGATACAAATGGAACTTCCTTCCTTGTTAACTTTAAAAGGGGGAGAGTAATGCGAGAAAACCCTTATATGAAATGCTGTAATATCCAACTAATCCTAGAAAACATTTTATTTGAGTAATATTAGTAGGATTTTTCCATTCTTAAAAAGTAAAATTTTAGCTGTAGATTCCATTTTCAGAAATCACATGTTCTAAATTTTTTTTCCTTCATTGGAAAATCACATTTCATCTTCTTAGCATATAATCGATGGTTTCTGGGAATACTTAAGACTTCTTCTAAATGTTGGGCATGTTCTACTGGGTTTTGAGAATAAACAAGAATATCGTCAATGAAAGTGATAACGAATTGGTCAAGAAAAGGCGTAAAAATTATATGCATTAGATCCATAAGAGCTGCGGGTACATTAGTTAATCCAAATGACATTACGATAAATTAAAAATGTCCATAATGGGTTCGAAAAGCAGTTTTCAGAATTTCTTTTTATCTAACGCATAATTGATGACAACCATATCGTAAATCTATTTTAGAAAAGTCCTTTTATCCCCTAAGTTGATTAAATAGATATCATATTTGGGGTAAAGGATGTTTATTCTTAATAGTTATTCAGTTCAGTTTACGATTGTCTATGTATAATATAAAGCTTCTGCCATGTTATTTGACAAATAATACCGGAGCTCCCCAAGGAAATGAATGTAATCGAATAAAACCTTTTTTAAGTGGCCATCTAATTTCGTATGGAATTCTCAAAGTTATAAAGGAGCCATTCGTCATGGAGGTATCGAAATAGGAAGTTTATTAGGATAAAGATTAATACTAAACTTGATTTTTGGGAAGGGTTAATCCTGGTAATTCTTTGAGAAAACATCTTCAGATTGTTCCAAAAGATTTGGAATTAAAGAGGATATTTGAATTTGAAAACATGAGGGTTCAGACGGTCCTGATCCTTGAAATACAAAAGGACTATTATCTTCATTTTGAATATAAATTTTCTTAGAATGACAATCGATATAAGTATGATGTCTTACCAAAACATCCATCCCGATAATAATATCAAAACCACAAATATATAAAATCGTTAAATTAACAAGGAGTTGTGTTGGTGTATTGATTTCACCCGTTGGTAATTCAATGTCGAATGAAGAAGTTAAAGATATACGTAATAATTGTAACGATTTTTCTAGTCTAAGACTAATAAGGGAATGTGTTGAACCTGAATAAAAAAAATATGTGCCAGGAGATGTTGGAAAATATCATACATTCTATCACGTCATGGGAGTTTCGTGTAGGCAATATTGAATAATTCTTTCCACGACTCGGGATTGGCACAATTTCCTTAGCAGGATTTGGCTTAGGTTGATTTTGGATAGGATGAGATTTTGGATTTTGTGAGGGTTTTATTAAATGACGATGGATAATGAAATATTTATCTTAGGACACTGTGGTCGGATATGTCCTACTTCGTGACATTCATGACAACAAATTACTGAACGTGTTGTGTTATGATGGATATGGGAATATAAATTTTCATCCATGTTTGAGTAGGGGGAGGTCAATAATGAGGTGGGGTTCTAATATCATGACTATTTTTGGTAATAGGGGGAGAAGATCGTATTACGACGGAATGATTCCATTTCACATTTGCCGCAACGTTGATAAATCGAGAATACTCACGAATTTGTAAAGGAACGATCAAATTATTAAATCTTTTATGTAATCCTCTTTCAAATTTCTTGCACTTCTTTTTCTTAATGTATATATACTCAAGGGAGTAACGAGATAATTCGGTAAATTTGGCCTCGTTTTGGGCTAACGATAGATTAGCTTGTTGTAATGATATGAAATCAACAATTAATTGATATCGCTCAACCTCGAGGAAAGATTTTTGAAGAAAATATCCTCAAAATTATCTCATGTAAAATAAAAAATGTTTTTGTTACGTGATACCACTTTCCACCATAAAAAAGTTCACCTTAAAAAAGTATAGGCTGCTAAAGTTACTCGAAGATTAGTGGGTATGCTTACTCCATTCAAAATTTTCACAATCTGATGTATCCATTCCTCAGGTTCACTGGCACCTGAATTTCCAAGAAATAACGGAGGCCATTGATTCAAGAATTCTTCAAGAGCATTCATCCTACAAATTTCTTTGAAAATGTCCTCTGGAGTAGAACGAGTAGTTTTTTATTATTGGGCTAATGAATTAAGCTCCTGAATACATCGCATTATTCCTTCAATTTGTGTCTGTTCAGTTTGAGTTCCAGCGAAGGGAGTATGAGTACTAACCATCCTATAAAATAATTGAATAACTTAAAAAATAAGAATCATAAATAAGAATATGTCACAAGCGTATTATATTATACAGGAGAGTTATATGATACATCAAAGTTATA
The DNA here is from genome assembly GCA_949130495.1 of Sambucus nigra. Taxonomy (NCBI): domain Eukaryota; kingdom Viridiplantae; phylum Streptophyta; class Magnoliopsida; order Dipsacales; family Adoxaceae; genus Sambucus; species Sambucus nigra. Next base: position 339,697,140 of record OX422207.1, on the reverse strand, counting down.
AATCACAGGCTACTACTACATTAGTGTAGCTGCAACAGTTAGTTAATCTCCAAAGGTTCAATATGGAACAATATATACAATACTTTATTATACTTATTTACATTAGGAGAAATCTTTAACTTGGGTTTTATTAGGTAGGAAGAACACTTTCTTCATTAGAACTCGATATCGAATTGACTAAATAATATTCCAGATCTGGAGAACCATTAGTCGAGTCATCAGTAGTAGTACCAGGAGAGTAGTCACCATGTACTTCACAATTTGATGATCTACCGAGGTACATAGGTGGAGTTGGTAGAGTATCTACGAGTGCCATATTTATGGGTTCTTGAAAGATCACTGCATCATTCACGTAATCATCAACCTTCCTCATAACTCATATGTCGCGTAGAACTCTATTCGTTAGCACTAACCTTTTAACATCACTACTAGCGATTTCCCAGTTTTTCTCTACTGCACAAATAATTTCTAGTAACTTTTTCAGTGCTTCCTCTCGAAATTTAGTTTCCCAACAACTGTTTGGCTCAATGTCTACATTGAATAAAAATTTATCCCCCGTATCTTATGCAGAATGGAATTACCATAGATTAACTGTAGTAATAAAAGAAGTTATAAAAAGATAAGATAACTAATATTTTTTTTCCATATAGAATGCTAAACCAATGATATGTTTAAATTTAAAATGTGGCTCTGATAACAACTAGTCACACACTATTTTTTGGTATGAATGAATAAGAAGTATACATAAAGATTTGAATTAAAGTTAAGGTGGAATAACATAACTTTACTCATTATTAAAAGAGTTTACATAGTGTAGTACTACCGCAATGGTGAGTTATATTTTTTTAATACACTTTATAATGTAGAAAATAAAAAAGCTCCACTCCTTATTCCCATATGGCTTATTCTCTACCCACATAGTCAGGTATGCAAACCAGTGACTGGTATCCATCTCTAAAAGGGAAGATATATGATCCTATTTCTCTGGGTTCATATAGAGGAAAAAGTAATTAGCACAAATATGCTAAAAAGGTTTTACCAGTTTTATAATAAGTATATGTATATATGAGAGTTGGAGTATGTACAGAATCAATGTTTAGCAACGATAAATATAAAAAGTTAATAATCCCATACTTATCGGTTTAAAAAGAAAATAACGTTCTTTGAACTAATAATCCCATATTTACCAGTTCATTAAGGATGATATGAAGAAAATAAAGGATCTTTGAACTAATAATCCCATAATTAACATTTCACCTAAGGGTATATAAATAGTTAACCCATCAGCAAAATCAAAATAATAATAATAATCAACCCAAAACCTTTTGGGAAAAGTAACAAGGTTGGCACACAATTAAAGTTCCACTCATATGTATGTAGCAATAAATTTTGGCTCTCAATCACGTGAGGCCATTGTGACAAGAAGAAAGTTATGTGGGATAACACATCAGTTTAATTCCTAATTAATCTTGATGCTCATAATATAAATATTTACACAAAATTGCAAGGGTGAACATAATCTATAAGAAACATGTTATAAGTTATTAGGCGAGAATGGTTAAATTGATCCATATTCAAATTCAAATACCGATGATATTTTATGAAATATGTAGTAAGAAAGTATTATAACATGCGCATACCAAGAGTAAATTGGAGCTATCAGATAGTGATACAATTAATAGTATGCCAAATACGCAAAGTTTACAATTGAAAAGGTAGGAAAAGGTACTTGTACGGTATATCGTACGGATTTATATATCACAAGAGTATATTGGGAAGCGTTGGTACTTGATTCTCGGTCTACAATGTTTGGGTATGTAAGTCTTTAGGATTGGGTCAATCAGTTTATACAAACAACTGTATCTTTTAAGGTTTTAGGGATTTAATTGTAAATAGCTTGGGACTTTAAAATACTAAACTTGAGGTCATATTTGAACTTTGGTGCAAGAGAATTTCTATCTAAAAATATTCTGAAGTATTCTTAAACAAACTTTGGGGCTCTAATTCATAAGTTGAAAAACCCACGAGGTGCCAAATTGCAATTTAGGAAAATATTTCTAAGTTAAAATTTCATTTTTCCATAACATAGGCTAGGCTAATCCGAACACGGACATACCTTATATTATTTTGACTAGAAAAATATATAAAAATTTGGAAAAAATTTCAGAGACTTTTGATTGGCCACACACCCTCATATGCCCAGGTCAAGGTTTTTAGTCAAAAAGTTCATCTTCTTCCCCTAGACAGTTGACTGTAGTTTTTTTTTACCTTAAGTAACTCCTTCATTTCTGAACCTTTTGAGATTATTTCTTAACAAACTCAACCAAACGTTTCACGAAGAAACCAAATATATAGGTTTTGTGAATTGAGATGCAGTATATCTCAAGTTCTATAATTATGTGTTTTAGTGAAAATTTGACCTAACATTTGTGGATTTTAAGCACCGTTCTAAAAAAATTACCTAGGCTTAAGGCTCGGGAGAAACGCCCCGCCTTAAGCTTTTTACGCCTTATTCTTGGTAAAACCCTTAAGGAACACTTTTTTCTAAAAACAACAATGCTTTAGTGAAACAATATCACCTTTTAAAGAATTATTTTACAAACCAGAACATTATCTCATCCACAATAATCAAATAGTATTTTAATTTACAAATATTCAGACAAATATTTACGATATGTACAATTTTAGTATTTTAATTGTTTTGTTATGGTTAAAAAATATTAAAATATATTAAGAAGGCCTAAACGCCTTTCCACGCCTAAGGTCCGCCTAGGCTTCTAAGTCTTTAGGCTTGGCCTCCACACCTCAATCACGCACCGCGTTTTTTAGAACCTTGATTTTAAGGATATAGCAGGAATTCTTATGAATATAATTTGATTTTTGCTATGTGTAGGACTAATTTAGTTTTGATTTTAAGGTTTGCGATGGATTATACAGGGAGAATTTATGATTTTTAGTTTTTTGGTTCAAAATACACTTTCAATCATTTCGATCTTATTATGAGCTCATGGCATTTGATCATTATATTCGAGTTCCTGATATTCTAATGAAGACATTAAAATCTTCAAACCCGACTTTTGATCATTACTTGGATGTTCACCATTAAAGCTCAAGGTTTATTGGTGCAAACGTCATAATTTTCACCTAGAGCTTGTTTTCTACATAAAAGTTCCTATTGTTTTAAGTTATTCTAGGATTATAACAACACCGAAATGATTGAAACTTAAAGAACTAAATATAGTACATAAAATCATAGAGTACTTATTTGGAGTGAAATTTTTTTAGTTTTGCAACTTCTATTTGAGCCAGCTTAAACTAAGGATTTCGTGGGGTATTTATAGTATATGAGGAGGGGAGTTCATTGGTGGAAAAGGGAGCTGATTTGAACATAAATCATGAGGTTCTCAATCTAGGGTTTCGTTCCTGACATGTGTGCAGATCATGCACATGTGATTCTTACATGTTTGCTCTATTATATGAGCTTATTTTGATAGTTTTTTTTATGAAATTAATAAATCTTTGGTGTTTGGTCCTTAGTTGGTCTTATATTTGCACTTATAGCCTTAAAAGTGTACTTATAAAAAATTATAAGGGTACTTTAATAATTTTAGAAAGTTTCAGGGACTGAAATTATGACTTTATGTCAATTGAAGTCTAATGGATTAATTTGATATAAAGTCGAGGTTTAGAAGTGAAGTATAAGTCGAGTTATATTTCTTTGAAGTTTTTGGGGATATTTAGTAATTATTTAAACTTTAGGGGATCTGGGTCAATTTATTAAAATTTTAGGGCATCAAGTATAGTTTCATTCTTCTTTAGAAGACTTTTCAATTTGAATACTTTACAAGGGTTGAAACAATGATTGTAGTTGATTAGGGTTGATTTTGAAAATCCTGATTATTACATCTTGTGTAAGGTGTTCGAGCCTCTTGTAGGGCCGTTTTGTGGTTAAAATGTTTTTGAATTTCAACAACTTGTTTTCAAGTCTAACTCTAACTATTTTCATGTTTTTATCATGTTCTCAAATCGGACATCCGGTGACTACCCGACCAGTTGGTACATGTTACGTTGGTCCATGTGAGGTGTTTGTACCTCTTGTGGAGATTTTTTGGGGCTCATTACTCTTTTGGGGACTTTGGGGGGTTGATTCATGTTTTCATCATTTAATGGAATTTTTTCAATCCTAAGTTAACCTATTTTCTGGTTTTGGCCATGTTCTCAAACCGATCATCCCATGATTACGAAGTTAGTTTCTATGTGTTATGTCAGTTCCCTGTGAGTTAATCGTGCCTCTTGCTGGGCTGTTTGGGCATAATCTTTCATTTTCTCCCTTCATTAACATCATTTCAAGCCTAAATATATCGATTTGCATCTTCTAGTCACCAGGCATCCCATGAATATGTAGTCAATTACTACATGTTATATTGGTCTCGTGCGAGGTATTCGTGCCTCTTGTGTTGCCATTTGGGGGCTATTTTTCCTTTTCTCCCTTCGACAACTTATCTTTTTAAGCCTAAGTTTAATTATTTACAAGTTTTGATGATGCTCTCTAACTGAGTATCCCATGACTATGCAGTCAATTTTTACGTGTTACGTTGGACTCGTCCTTGGTGTTCATACCTCTTGTGGTGCCTCTTGTGGGATATTTTCCATTTTTGGCATTCAACAACATGTTATCAAGCTTAAGTCTAATGATTTCCAATTTTTTGTCATGTTCTATAAATAGGCATCCTGTGACTATGTGAACCGTTGTTATGTTCTTTGTTGGTCCAGTGCAAGGTGTTCGTGACTCTTACATTGCTGTTTGGGGGCTATTTTATGTTTTCGACTTTGAACGTCATGTTTTTTTATCCTAAGTCTAACTATTTGCAAGTTTTGGTCATGTTGTCAATCAGGGCATCCAGTGACAACATGATCAGTTGCTACATGTTAGATCGGTCCCATTCAAGGTGTTCGTGGATCTTACATTGCCATTTGGGGGTTGTTTTGCATTTTGTCGCTTCAACAACATATGTTTTCAAGCCCAAGTCTAACTTTTTTTTTAGATTTGGCCATGTTTCCTCATGGACATACTGAGACTATGCAATATGTTGTTACATTCTACGTTGGTCCAATGTGAGGTGTCTGTGCCTCTTACAGGGTCGATTGGAGGCTGTTTTACATATTTTCCTTTCAACATAATGTTTTCTAGCATCAGTCTAACTATTTGAATGTTTTGTTCATATGTGTTACGTGATCAGTTAATATGTGTTACGTTGGTCTCGTGCGAGGTGGTTGTGCGTCTTACCGAGCCATTCGCACGCTTTTATCCATTTTTTACCTTCAACGACACGTTTTCAAGCCTAAGTTTAACTATGTGTAAGTTTTGGTCATGTTCTCGAACTAGGAATCGGATGACTTCATGGTCAGTTGCTTATGTTTATCTTGTGCTAGGTGTTTATACCTCTTGCAGGTCCACTGGTTGTTGGGCTAAGTTTTTTCCCTTCCACGACTTGTTTTCAAACCTAATCTTCACTACGTTCATGTTTTTATCATGTTCGTAAATCGCTCATCCCATGACTACATGACTAGTTGTTGCGTGTTACATTGATCCATGTGAGGTGTTTATTCCTCTTGCGAAACCGTTTTGGGGATTCGGCCTCTTGTAGGGCCTTGGGGGGGAGGGGGTTATAATTTTGTCATTTAACTGCATGTTTCCATGCATAATTCCATCTGTTTTTAAGATTTAGTCACGTTCCTGAATTGAGCATCCAGTGACTATAAGGCTAGTTGTTACGTGTTATGTTGGTCCCTTGCGAGTTGTTCATGCCTCTTGTGGGGATGTTTCAGGATGATTTTTCATTTCCTCCTTTTAACGACATGTTTTGAATCATAAATCTAATGATTTGCAAGTTTTGGTCATCGGGCATCCCATGAATATGCAGTCAGTGGCTACATATTACGTTTGTCTTGTCCGAGGTGTTTGTACCTCTTGCGTTTCCATTTAGGGGTTATTTTGCATTTTCTCCCCTTAACGACATATGTTTTCATGCCTAAGTCTGACTATTTACAATTGTTGGTCATGTTCTCTAATCGGGCATCCCATGACTATGTTGTCACTTTTTACGTGTTACATTAGTCCCATACGAGGTGTTTGGGCCTCTTGTGGGTCCTTTTCACAAATGTTTTGCTTTTTTTAATAAAGGACTATATACTACTCAAAGGGAGAAAAAAAATCCCTTCTCTAATGGCAAGTACATAATTGAATACAAGAAATTTTAAACGCTTTAATGAATAACTGAATAGATTCTCTATTGCTTTAATTAATAATAAAGATGAGAGAATCATGGTTCATTGGATAAGCATAATATTTGGACATATTCCTTCCTTTCCAACACTCCTAAGTGATAATCCAAGGGATAATGATATAATGGGTAGAGATTAACCCCTTTCTTCCAGTCTTTATCCACCATGCCATGAGTTCCCCTGTAATTAAAGTGGACAAAGTTTTTATACCTAGAAGACCCCTAAAATAAGGCCAAGTTACGAAGCCAACTTCACTGTTTAAGAAAAGATGATTAAGAATTTCCTAGTGGTGAGAAGTGAAATAATAACATCTTGAAACAAATGGTATTTTAATTCTTGATATAGTCTCATCTATAGGGACAATGTGAGAGTGTAATTTTCACATCGAAATTGAGACTTTTTATGGAAGTTTTTTAATCCATATGGACTTATAAGAGAAATGCGTAAAACTCTTATGTCTGACAATGTTCCAAGAGGAATCTGATTAAAAAGACCAATGTCATTACCCAACAATTTGATGTCTAAGGAAGTATCAATCCACTCTCTAGCCACCTCAATACCCTTATGCATTATTTTCCACAGATGTGATGGGTAGATTTTGCAGGAGGAATCTTGGGAGAGGTATATTTTAGTATATGTAATCCTCATATATAAATTCCAAGTGGAATTAACTGATAAAAGCCTTCACCAAAGTTTGGAAGAAGTGGTTTCTACAAAAATCAGGAATTAGTTTAAGGTCTAAGCCCCTTTCTTTATAAGGAAGAAAAATTGAATTCCAATTTCCCAAGTGTCTATTAGAGATTCTATGTGATAAACCCTAAAAGAAATTTTAGAATAAAGCTTCCAATGTTTTCATGATGGTTTTAAGAGGGTCTAGAGATGAAAATAAATGATAGTACATTGAAAAGGTAACATGCTTAAGCAAAGTGAGTTTATCACTTGGTTTGAGCAGCTTATAGGACCATCCTTCCAACCCAGTCTTGATTTTATCCAGGATGCCACCGAAAAGATCCTTCTTCTTTTGACATGCATAAAGAGGCTCTCCAAGATATAATAAAGGAGGCTTTTTTGAAAGTGAAGTGAATTTCCCTTTCAAATAATTCTTCTTCTAGTAGAGGTGCAGTGAGGAGGAACAATAAAGTTGCATTTGGGAATATTAAGAACTTAACTAGATATGCCCTCATAGTCTTTGATGAATGCCATAAGATTTTTCAATGATTTTTGACCTCCAAACGTGAATATGAGGATATCCAGTGCAAAAGAGAGATACGAGACAAAGAAACCACTAATGGTCAAAGAAAAAGAATCAATGCGCCCTTCTAAAAATAGCTAGTGTATCCCATATATAGAATCTTGGCAGCAATAATGAAAAGGGCAGGTGATAGAGGACCCCTTGCTCACTCCACAAGAAAATTTAAAGAAATTATAAGGATAAGCACTGAGAAGAATAGAGTAAAAACAATCATAAATTAAATTTCGTATCATGTCAATGAAGGATTCATTGAAACAAATCTTTCTAAGAACTTCAATGAGGAATATCTAAGATAGCCTGACATGTTCCTTTGGCATGTTAAGTTTTCAAACCAAGTTAACTCCTCTACGATTTTTATTAAAATGGTACATGATCTCCTGAGCCAATAAGACTTCTTCAGTGATAGATCTCCCTTTGATGAATCCAACATCATTAGGACAGAAAATCCTATTAAGAAGCATGCCTAGTCTATTGGCAATTTTTTTTTAGATAATTATATTGGAAGTGTTTCAAATTATTATAGGCCTATAATCACTACAAGAGCAAGGGTTTTTTAATTTTGGAATGAGAATAATAAGTGTGGAGGTCCCACTCTTTAGAAAATTATTTACCATGAAGAAGCTTCAAATTGCTCTGAATAAATTTTCCTTTATTATATCCCAACATTATTTGTAGAAGAAAGAATTAAAACCACCAGGTCTTGCAAATCTAAAAGAGTCTATTTGACTTATAATTTCTTTAATTTCATCCTTAGTAGGAATAAAGGTGAGGAACTAATCATCACACTTAGTGATGATTTTGTGGATATTTTCAATACAGACAGGTAGTTTACAACTGAAGAACTAGAAAAGACAATGATTTTAAGTGCTCAGAAAATTGGGTACTAATTCCTACTAGATCAGTGATCCAATTTCTATATATATCTTTGATCATAAATATGTTAAGTCTATTCCTCTTCTAGATGGCCATTGCATTAAGGAATTTGGAATTCTTAGCTCCCTCTTTAAGCCATTTAAGACTTGATTTTTGCCTCCAATATTCATCTTCAAGAGATAATTGGAATTTAAGATTTAGCCATTGCCTCTTCGTACTCAATATTAGCGTCATTAGAATAAATTTGTCTCTAAGGCTACTTTTTTTAAGAACATCATCATCAGCGTCTTTAGAAGCTTGAAAGATATTTTCAAGGTCATTACTATTTCACATTGATAATGCTTTTTTTAGTGGATTTGGGTTTTTGAGAAAAAAAATCATAAAGGGGTCACTAATATAATTCATCTTCAAATCTTGATCCACTACTGAATGGAAATCTCTATGTTTACCTTGTAAATTTTGGATCCCGCTGGGGAGAGAAGGACAATGGTATGACTTTGTTCTATTTAGGTGAGCTACAGAAGAGGAAATAAATTTTTTTATCTCCATTAAAAGTTGCACACCACTCTATCTTGCCTGGCCCAAATTCTATTTAAGTCTTATCTATGAGTTCACCACGTAAATCTTGAACCATAAAAAGGAACATCAGAAAGACAAACTAACCCCATTGCTAGATTAAATTGAGATCATGCCTCAAAATAAATTTTATTACCTCCAAGATTCTCAAGAGGCAAAGAAACCACATTAAAATCACCTCCAATAATGATAGGAAGATGATTATTGTACTGATTAGATATATCATCCCATAAAGAATATATATCCTCTCTATTACATTTACCATATATTGCTATAAATTTAATGGAATAAACCAAATACCATTCATAGACCTCTAGAGACAAGGAGTTCTCTGAGTTCTATATAAGATTAATGTTCCACTTATGCTTCCAATGAATTCAAATGTAACTATTGATATTGGAAATCCCATTTGATAAGTTGTGCCACAAAAATGGATTCGAGAGTTGGTTTTCATCAACTTTAGTTTCTATTATGGAAACCAAAAAATATTTTAGAGATTGACTAATCTCTTAAGCTCTCTGACAGTAGGCTTATTGCATATCCCTATAACCTTCTAAAAGAGTATTTTAGTCATTGAGAAAGGGAGAATGGAGGATATTTTGAAAGGGATACTGTGGCCATCCCCGATACTCGCGAAGATAAAGAGAGGAGAAAAGGATTATCTTCTCATGGTAAAAGGATCTTGGTCCCCACATCCCTCTCGTGAGCTCTTCGGCCATCGTCGGCGATGTGTGAGGTGAGAAATGTTGAGAGATGGAGTTGCTAGTCTATTTTACTCAAAATAGACAAATGAAAGTGGAGCCATCCTGAAAGACAACATCAAAGACATATTGATACATACGAAACCAAAATGATTCGAAAAAGGGTTCGGAGGCTAAGTTAAGAAATGGGAAGGTGTTAGGCATCCATTCCACCCCTGCAGTCTCTCATGAATTTGTTGTTATTTTTCTCTATTTTCCCGTGATATGTTTGCATGTGTATATGTAATGGAGATAGAAATCCTCGACTTGTATCATGGAAGAGATAAATTGAGTCATCCGTAGGAATGTTCCTAAAGGTAATATTAGAAAATAGGATTGACACGATTATCCTTGCGTTGATCGTTACAATGGAACGATAACGCATATGGAATAATATGCCACTAAAAACAAATATATGTATATCTAAATATATAGAATCTAATAGAATTAAGTTAAAGAATTAGAAAAATAAAAAATGGGGAAAAAATAGGACTCGAGTCTCGAGTTTTACCTCGAGACGACTACGTAGCCTATAGAGGCATCAAAGTCCACGTAGTTCGTGTAAAAAATGAGGGCTGTGGTTTATCCCATAAATCCAATCGGGGATTTCTCTTGTGTGTGTGTGTGTGTGTGTGTGTGTGTGTGTGTGTGTGTGTAAAAGGTGTTTTAGTTGTGAGAAAAGGGTGAGAAAAGTGTGAGAATTCCATCTTCGAATTTATGAGCAACCCCTCTTTTTCTTGTTTTCTTGGGTTTTATTTTTATGAAAAATAAGAGATGTGCAATAATACTAAATAAAAAAGTATATTAGGATATGTGAGTTGGAGGGAATAAATGTGCTATGTAATAAAACAAGTTAATGTGAATTTAAGAGAATTTGAGAAAGTTGGACCTTCTTGAGGATCTTGAGCTTGATTTTAAATGTTGGAGAGTAGCCCTTGCACTTGAGTGATGATGAAAGGTAGTTAATTCACCAAGTTTGATGAAAAAAATTATGAAAAGTGAGGGTTGGAAAGGGATTTGGGGGTAGAAATCACGTTGACGTCGAGGGAGGTTTTCTGAGTTCGCTGAAAGTGATGGATCTCAGATCTTGGGTCCTTTTGTAATGAGGTCAGACCCTCATTTTTATAGGCCCAGGGCATTGCCGATCGTCATAGGTCTGGTCCTGCCAATCGGTAGGTGTCTTTAGGTACACTGCCAGTAGGCCGGATTCTGAACTTGTCGTTTAGCAGTCTCATTCAGTTTCCTTCAGAAAAATGGTGGTAAAATCCAATTCATTGATTCAAATTGCACACGGGGTATACCGTTTAAAAGTTAAGTCAGTGGCTTTTTAAAGTCCCTTGGACTGCTCCCGGGCCCGGGAGTTCACTTTGGGATAAATGTGGCCTAGAAGCTCTTGTCGGTCCTTTGGATGGGGGGCTCGTTGGATGCAAACGGATTGTTCGTCCGCATGGTAAGTACGAATCGCACATGGGGTAGACTGTTGGGAAGGTTCTGAGATGTACTTCGACATTCCAAAGAGTGTCACTTGGTTTGGGGAGTTGGCTTTGGTGAACCGATGCCTGGATGCATTCAATAACATTTCGGAGTAAAACGGATCATTCGTCTGTATCGTAAGTCATAATCACGTACGGGGAAAAATATTGGAAAGGGGTTTCAGTTACCTTTGAAGATTCATTTAGTCTCGATCGAGCTGAAGAGTTGACTTTGGTTAAATGGAGTTCGGGAGCGCCTGGTGGCCTCTAGGTCATGTTTTGGTGGGAAACGGGTCGTTCATTTTCACTGTAACTCATAATCATGCAGGGGAAGACCGTTGGAAAGGGTTTTAGTTCCCTTTGAAGATTCATTCAGTCTCAGTCCAGCTAAAGAGTTTGAATTTTGGGGAAATGGAACCTGGGAGGAGCGCCCGATGGCCTCTAGGTAAGTATTCGAAACATGCCCTAGAGTTGTAGTTCTTAAGGGAGGTATTAGGGACCTAAGGAGAGGTTAGGGGTGCTATAATGGGGTGTCTAGAGAGACCCTCGATGGGTGAGTTTAAAATAAACGATAGTTGTCGAACAAACACCTCATAATGCCTTTGAAAGAGGATGATATATTCAGAGGGTCGAGGCGGATTCTGATAACCTAGGGATGACCAAATAAGTGGAATGAGGCCGGTTATGAGGACCTAAGGATGAAGATGACCAATTCAGAATGTCGAGGCCGATTATGAGGACCTAAGGGGGCATACAGGGGATGGTCTAAAGGAAGTGGCAATCAAAGATTTAGGTCAATTTTGAGGACCTAAAGCAATGTTGGGGGTGACTGATTCTGCGGGTCGAAGCCAATTCTGAGGGCTTAAATTGTGATGACCAATTATGCGGGTCGAAGCCGATTCTGAGGAATTAAAGTGTGATGACCAATTCTTTCGGACGAAGCCAATTCTGAGGGCTTAAATTGAGATGACCAATTTTGCAGGTCAAAGCCAATTCTGAAGGCTTAAATTGTGATGACCAATTTTATGGGCCGAAGCCAATTTCGAGGGCTTAAATTGTGATGACCAATTCTGCAGGTCGAAGCCGATTCTGAGGGCTTCAGTTGTGATGACCAATTATGGGGTCGAAGATGATTCTGAGGTCTTAAGTTTTGATGACCAATTCTTCGGGTCGAAGCCAATTCTGAGGGATTTGGTTGAGATGACCAATTATGTGGGTCGAAGCCAATTCCGAGGGCTTAAATTGTGATGACCAATTCTGCGGGTCGAAGCCGATTCTGAGGGCTTAAATTGAGATGAGCAATTCCGCGGGTCGAAGCCAATTCTAAGGGCTTAGGTTGAGATGACTAATTCTGCGGGTCGAAGTCAATTCTGAGGGCTTAACTTATGATGATCAATTCTGCAGGTCGAAGTCAATTCTGAGGGCTTAAATTGAGATGATCAATTCTATGGGTTGAAGTCAATTATGAGGTATTAAATTGTGGTGACCAATTCCGAGGGCTTAAGTTGTGATGACCAATTCTGTGGGTTAAACTCAATTCTGAGGGCTTAGGTTGTGTTGTTCTCAGGGAACTCTGTCGGGGAAAATACCTCTTAATTTTGATTTGAGCTGGGGAGCTTATTGTTGGGGAAGATTTTGTATTATTTGGAGACTTTGTGGTGGAAGATCCAATTTTATGCTATAAATTCCACTAGGGAAGTGATTAGGTGGTCCAGGATTTGGACATTTTGCTCAGGGATATTTGTGACTTTTTGGGGAATAGGAGATAATCCTGAAGTTTGGGATACTTTAGGGGTCCTCTAGAGACGTTGTTATGGGAGATTCACTTGACTTTTGAGAGCTTCGTTGGGGAAGTAGGGGTTCCGCTTGAGGAAGTGTGAATTTTTCATGGTGAAAATGTTGTAAATCCTCCCCGGGATTTTTTGTAATTTTCTGAGGATTTTTTAGGGTTTTTTGGTATTTTATGGGAGTTTTTGTATGAAAATTTAAGGGGGTGATGGTCAGCATGGTGTGGAGGGTGCCATTCGGTAGTGGCACGGACTTTTGGACTGCCTCGATAAGGTGGAAGGTCAGTGCCGATCGACATGACCCTTGGTTTCCTATAAAAAGGGTAGGTTCCCCTTATTTTTCACACGTTTTGGCCTTCTCTTTTTCTGCAATTTTCTTCTGCAAATCGTCCTAACATTCCGCAACCTAAAAAAATGGTCGCTTTTGTGAGCACTACGACAGACAGGGAGTAATTGGCTGTTGATGCCTGGGAGAATGTGGAGTGGAGGTCCAGGGCACCTGTTTCTTTGGGGAATGAGAATTCTTTTGATGCATTTTAGCCACTTGCTAATGAGTAAAATTTACTGCGGGAGCGATCACGTCATCATTCTTCGAGGGTGGTGAATCCTGGTGATTATGTAAGTATAAAATGACTTTTGGCATTCTTTTTTTGGTGGTTTCCTCCTTTTTTTTTTTGATTTTGACAAGGTTTTCTTTCATTGACAGTCAGATGTTTCTTTTTCGACTATGCGTGCCCGCGGGACGACAGGGCTTAAGGATGTCATGTAGCACCTTTCACTTGTGGTGCATTGGGTAGTATCGTCAGCAGGCTTTTGGAGGTTGGCATCTTTGCTGGATGAGATGCCTGATTCGACGACGATCTTATGCGCTCTGGGGGAGAGGTGGTGGGACACTACCAACACCTTCCATGTTGGCTTTAGGGAGATAACTGTGACTCCCATAGATCTGCAATAACTACCAGGGATGGATTGTGATGGAGAGCAGATATAGGTGGATCACTCTTTACGGGGAGGCCAGAGGCGGTGCGGGCGGGGCTAGGTGATGTGGGGAGGATAGTATCTGGGGACTCTATCCGTTTGTTGTTGTTAAGGGATGTTTTATTGGGTAAGGTGATTGATGTGGAAGATGGGTTGCTGCTAAGGCAGATGGCCCGGTTGTTTATTTTTCTTCTGTTGGGGGGATTTCAGGTGGCATCGAGCGAGGACATTGTACACTTGTGGTTTTTACCATAGTTGAGTATGTTTTCGAACATCCCTCTCTATGATTGGGGGAGCTTGACTTTGGCGACCCTTTATTTTTCTCTGGATGCATTTAGTCGGTGGTGTTGGAAGTCTTTCACTGGATCCACGTATCTTCTTGAGGTATTCTTTAGTTTGCACATTTTCTTATCATGCATTCGCATTTTCCTTGTGCATATCTTTTTGATCGCGAATTTTTTTCTTTAGCAGGCGCGGTTCTATGAGGTGATTGGGTGTAATACCCAACTAGTTTCTTCGAAGGACGGGACCATTGGGAATTTTTACCGATTGTACCGATGGCGAAAGGCCAATCGACAGTCGAGGAAGTCTCTTTCTCTGGAGGCAGTGCGTCAGGTCTTGAATGGCCTAACCAGTGATAGGGTAAGACTTTTTGCTTCTTCAGTCTGGAACTTTGTGTGCTCAGATTCCAAAATGACTTATATCTGCTGGGGTTTTTTCAGGTGACCTTTTACCCTTGGAGGACGGGTGTTCAGGACACGGGGTTTACTGGGGTGAACGTGCAGATGAGGCCTTTGTTAGCGCATGAGTTTGGCTGCTCCTGGTATCTCGGGTAGAGGGTGGTTCGATGGATTACTGAGGAGGAGGTGGTGGTGCCACCTACGGGGACCCTATGTCTATGAGGCGGGGGGGAATGTTGCCAGAGGACATGAGGATTATGGTAATGATTTGCGAGTCCTATTTGTTGTACACCGACACAACTATGTCGTATGATTATATGGACTTCGTGATCAGTTGGTTGATGGCTCCTCGCATAGATGATTTGCTGCCTTTCCCTCATGCGGGTTTGAGTCGGCCAATGGGGTCTTCCCACAGTGGTGGTGGTGGTCCGTCGACATCTGTGATGGCTGCGACATCGGAGGTTCCCTTTGTGCGGTTCCATACCACTTCCTACAACATTCGGCGGGATGATGGAGGTATGGTGCCTATGTTGCATTGTCCTTATGCAATGAACTCGTAGGAGTTGGGCTTGACAGAGGATGTACTTCATCCTGTGGTATACCTTTATGTTCTTTTTTTTTTCTCTTCTTTTCTTGGTACTAATTCTTCCTTTTCTTACAGCAAGTCCGGGTGTTCACCACTTGACTGAGGGATATTAGGGACTTGATATCTTCGGTGACGGCCCATATTCTGGACTCGGTTCCTATTCCTTGTTGCTTGGTGTCGTCTGCCTCATCTGGGGAGGAATTTGGTTCAGGTAGCGGTGGTGCGTCATCTCGTCGTAGCGGAAATAGAGTGTGTTGTAGGGACGAGAGTTCTTAGAGAGAGGGGGAGGATAGGTGAGAGCGTCAATGTTGGTCCGGGATGGGTCCCGTTGTTTTTATCTGCTTTTCTTTATTTCCTGTAAAATTGATGTAACATAGAAAAATATCCATGCAATGCAGTGGAGTTTTAGATTCTGTTAGTAATGAATGAATGAATGCATACGCGCTTTTTACTTTGTTGATGAGACGGTGATAAGAAATATTTTTGGTATTTGAAGGAAAGTTTTAAAATGAGAAATTATATAAAGATGGAAGGGGATTTTTAAATTCTATTGACAATATTAATTTATTTTTATTGAGTTTTCTGATTTTGACAAAAGAGGAAAAAGGGGAATTTCTAAAAAGAGGAGGTTTCCGATTGGCAAGCCTCTTTTTTTGCCTATCAGTAGGTTAGTCCTGTTCCATCCATTCAAGGCCTTGATTAATACCCTCCTCATCTTTTGGTACCTTATGGGGAAGGATTCCCTCCGATTTCTGCAAGGTTTGTGTCTTTTGTGAGGGTTTTCAAGTATAAAAAGGGGTAAGGGTGGAGTGTTTTCATCACACCTTCACATTCTTACTTTCTTATTCTATCCGATGGATCTCCCTGGTAGTGTTGAGTTTTACAACTACCTCGAGACTTTGGAGGCAGTGTACTCCTACAACGTCGACTATGATGCTTTCAATATGTGTCTAGTCTCTTTACAGATTAATTGGCCCATAGAGTGGAACAAGCTGAAGGCGGCGGTTCAATTTTGGTACCCCGAAGACCATGTATTCCGCTTTGGCTTGGAATAAATCTTCCCAACTTATAAGGAGTTTTCCTCCATGTTAAGGGTAAATCCTAGTGTGCCATATGCTATCCGATACCATGGAGGGAGGTGTTGTGGTTTTTCTGAGGCTGGTTCTAGCTTATCAATTTATGAAGCATCTATGACACTCTATTCAGGCAGGTGAAGCTTGGGGACCCCAGTATGTAGATGATGATGGAGAGGACTCCTCTGGTAGATGTGGGTAAGACTATTGAAGAGTTTATTTTGTAAAGGGGAATAAATTTTAGGACTTTATTTAGATTTTTAGGGAGGTAGGGGGGAGGGAGTTATCCTTTCCTTTTCTTTTGTAATTGCAATATAATTCTTATTAGTGAAATAAATAAGTTTTTTATCATCCAGTTGTGCCTTTTGATGAATTTTGTATTTTGAATCACCTATATCGATTCGTTAAGGCCTGCATAATCCTTTTGTTCGAGTATATGTTAGAATGAATTGTCGTTCTCGGAGATATAAAAAGTACAGTTTTTTATGAAAAAGAAAAGGCCATGCTCATGTAAGATGTATGAGTTGCCTACATACCGCCGAGGGTTTTTGAAAAATTTTATTCTTTCTGAAAATGGTTTTGTAGAGGATCAGGCCCACGTAGTTCTTGGTAGAGGGAAATGAAGATTTTTTTATTTTTTTTAGAATAGAAGGGAGGTGAGAAGAGTCATAGCGCGCCAAGATTTTGGACTAGGGGTAAAATTTCTTTAGATGGTCCAGGTTGACTGGGCGCGCCATTTCCTCCCCATCGAGGTCGGTAAGCATAGCGGTGCCGCCAGAAATGATCTTCTTCGCAATGTATGGGTCGCTCCAATTGGGCTTGAATTTCCCTTTGGGGTCCCAAATGGGCTCTACTATTTCTTTGCGGGCAATGTCCCCCTCTCGAACGCCACGGTCCTAGACTCTCTTATTGAATGATCGCACTATACGATGATGGTAACCTTGTATGTGATACAAAGCTTTCAATCTCCTTTCATCTAGGAGGGTTACCTCATCAAGACGGCTTTGGTACTAGTCTTCTTTGCTGACCTTTCTTTCAAGCATGATGCACAACGAGGGTATTTCTAGCTCCATGGGTAGGACCGATTCCATGCCATAGACTATAGAGTAAGGGGTAGCCCCACTAGAGGTTCGAATTGAGGTTCGGTATCCCCAGAGGGCGCAAGGGATTTGATCGACCCAATCTCGATAGCTTTTGGTCATCTTACTGGTGATGTCTTTGAGGTTATTATTAGCGTCTTTGACTGCAACATAGGTCTGAGGTTGGTAGGGAGAAGATTTGTGTCTTATAATCCCATAATGGCTGACCACTTTTGAGACTTCTGCCTTGAAGTGAAACCCATTATCTGACACTAGCTCGTGCGGGACCCCATATCGATAGATGATGTTCTTCCTAATGAATTTGGCCACTTTTTTGGCGTTCAAAACTGCATATGACTCGGCTTTGACCCATTTGGTGAAGTAATGAATTTATGACCGTTGGAAGCCATGGGTGTAACCTTACCTATGATGTCGATGCCCCAAGTGGATAATGTCCATGGAGTGTCATGTTGTATAATTCTCGCGAAGGCAGGTGTTGAAGGTTGGAAAAATATTAGCATTTGAGGCATCTTTGGATATAGGTGGTACAATTCTGGATCATGGGGGTCTAGTAGTAGCCTTATCGGATGATCTTTTTTCCAAGCATGTGACCATTCATGTGGGGGCCGCATTCCCCGCTATGGATTTTTTGCATTATCTTTTCAATGTCATCCCCTCCAATGCAGTTTAGATGGGTTCCATTGAAGTTTCTCTTGAACAGTGCTTTGTGACAGATGATATACTGAGTGGCTAGCCATCAGAGGGTTGCTCGATCTTTCTTGTTGGAACCTTTGGTATACCTACCGTGTGTGAGGAGGTTCCAAATATCATAGTACAAGCAATTGAATAGATTGGGATCTTCTTTAGTGATGACCTCAATGTGGTAGCAGTGGGTTGGTTTATCTTGCTTTTAAACTAGGAAGGGGTTCATCGTTATTCCTTCGGGAATGTTGACCATGGAGGCCAAGGTATCAAGGGCGTCAGCTAGGTTATTCTTTGCTCGAGGTAGGTAATGGAAGGTGATATCTTGGAATTGGGAGGCTAGTTCTTCTAAGTTGACATGGAAGGGTTGGAGTTTCTTGTCCTTGACTTTCCACTTTATGAGCTCTTGATCGATGATGAGGGAATAATCCCCGTAGACATTTAAGCATTTAATACCTTTCTGGAGAGAAACTTTGAGGCCTACCATACATGACTCGTATTCAGTCATGTTGTGGGTGCAGGGGAAATCCAACTCGATAGCAATGGGTGTGTGGGAGTCATGTGGGGCAAACACAAATATCCCAATGACATATCCCTTTTTATTAGCAGCGCTGTCAAAGAACATTTTCCATTGAAGATCGTCTTAAGCGGCACAGAGGATGTTTCCATCTGGGAATTTGGAGATCCAGACATCATCTTCTTTCACGGGGTAGTTGGCGAGGTAGTCATAGATGGCTTTTCCTTTCATTAATTTCTGTGTGACGTACATGATGTCAAACTCAACTAGGAGCATTAGCCATCGGGCCATTCGGCTGGATAAGTCGGGTTTCTTAATCAAGTACTTGATGGGGTCCATTCGGAATACAAGTTTGATAGGGAAGGCGAACATGTAGTGTTGCAACTTTTGGGTGACCTAGACAAGCGCAACTCATGCCTTTTCCAAAGGAGTGTAGTTGACTTCGTACCCAATTAATTTGTGACTGACGTAATATATGGCTCTTTCTTTATGGGATTCTTCAAGGTTTTTGTCTAGCAAAGCCCCAGCTGTAGTGTCAGTTATGCTTAGGTTTAGGAGTAAGGGGAGTCCAGGTTGTGGTGTCATGAGTACCAGAGGTTGGGTCAGATATTAATTGGTTCAGTCAAAAGTTTCTTGACAGGCGTCATTCTAAACCTTGGTTGAATCCTTTAGGAGGAGTTTGAAAATAGGTTCGCAGATGGAAGTTAGATGGTTGATGAACCGGCTGATGTATTACAATTTCTCAAGGAAACCACAGACTTCTTTCTCCGTTCGTGGAGGTGGCATCTCAAGTATGGCTTTCATCTTGGCAGGATCTGCTTTTATCCCCTTCTCAATGACCATGAATCCTAAGAGTTTTCCCTTTGTAACGCCGAAGACACATTTCTGTGAATTGAGTGTCATCTGATATTATTGCAGTCATTCAAAGAACTTTCGGAGAGCGGAAACATGACCTTCTTCTAGTTTTGTATTTAATAATCATATCATCCACATAAATCTCGACTTCCATGTGAATTAAATCGTGCAGGATGGTTGTGAGAGCCCTCTTGTAGGTAGACCCAGTATTCTTGAGACCAAATGGCATAACAGTGTAGCAAGAGGTTCCCTACGGTCTGATGAACGTAGTTTTTTCTTAGTGATATGGGTGCATTTTGATTTGGTTGTATCCAAAAAACCCATCGACGAATGACTTGAGAGCATGATTGGCTTTGTTTTCCCCGATTATGTTGATATTGGGTAACGGGTAATCATCCTTCGGAGAGGCTTTGTTCAAGTCCTGGTAGTCTACGCACATTCGAACCTTCCCTTCTGATTTTGGCACATGCACTATGTTGGCTAGCCATGTGGGATATGTGATCACACGAATGAATCCCACGTTCAGCTATTTGACCACCCCTTCTTTAACTTTGAGAGACCATTCGGTATGGAGCTTTCTTAACTTTTGTTTAATCGGCTTATAATCTAGAAGAGTGGGAATCTCATATTGATCTATTTCAGGATCAATGCCGGGCATATCGTTATAGGACCATGTGAAGACATCCATGAACTCTTTCAGTAATTCTTCGAGTTGTGCACGCTCATGCTCGTCAAGGGTATCCCCTATCCTAATCTTGCGCAGTTGGATACTAGAACCGAGGTTAACAGTAAAAATTTCTTCTTCATTAACTTGAACGCGGTTATGTTATTTGTTATTAACCTTATTTAGATCAGTTAAGAATTGTTCATTTGCAAAATCATTATAATCAAAAGTTTGATTGGAATCTAAACAATTAATGTAAGGCACAACAAGATACTCAAAATCTTCATTTATTTCATTCATAGGAAAAAGAGAATTGAGAACCTCATCAAAGGAGGTCTCGATTACATTAGAGCAAGGATAGATAACTGAAGAAGATATTGGGTAAACATTGGGATTAGGTGGGATTTCAATAGGTAGAACTCGCGCAGCATGCCAGTTGAGGAGAGGTGTGTCAGCAACTTTAATCATGTGGGATGCATCCAGTGATGTAGTGCTTGAATAAACCATGCAGAGTGTCAGCCCCAGTGTCTGTAAGTTATACGAATCCTCGGAATCACTTTCCTCAGTCTCTTTGGTATCTTGGATGAGAGGTTGTACATGGTGTTAAGAACTTTTCGCCCATTGGTAGCGGTCTTGTAAAAAGATCTCCATTCTAGGCTTCATCTTCTTGC
Organism: Sambucus nigra; assembly: GCA_949130495.1. Classification (NCBI taxonomy): domain Eukaryota; kingdom Viridiplantae; phylum Streptophyta; class Magnoliopsida; order Dipsacales; family Adoxaceae; genus Sambucus; species Sambucus nigra. The sequence goes on along the minus strand of OX422207.1, from coordinate 339,676,350 downwards.
CTATATGGTCATACCATGGTTCAAAAAAGCCGTAAAAGGGGAAGTCTTCGCCCTCTTTAATGAATCATCCATTCATGGAGTCACCAAGTATAGTCTGGATGCAGTCTAATCTTCTCTTTGGTCGAGACTGGTGTATCATTATGAGATCTTGTTCTGATGGTTGATACCCCAAACCACAAGGAGGGAAAGCTTTTTTTAGTAAAATGGGCTCAATTATCCCTTGTTGTCTTTGTCCTAGCTCGAGTTCGGGCATGAAGTGCATATTTCTGAACATCTGAATCACATTAACGTTACCATGAGGGTCGTATTCTAGATAAACCCTTTCTCTGAAATCATCCCCTACAAGGAGTAGAAGTGGCTCAACTCGAAATCCTAATAGGAGCATATCATTTGACCCGTGTTGTATCTTAAGGATTGGATTGCTGGTACTTGAATTTTTGGTATTGTCATCGTCACCCAAAATGGTGATGACTCGCACGTTGATGAAGAACTTCAATTTCTAATGGAGAGAGGAAGACACACCCTTGATACTGTAGAGCCAAGGTCATCCAAGCAGTAGGTTGAAACAAGCTGGGATGTCAATAACTTGGAATTTAATAACAGGGTTTATAGGGCGAACCCCTATTACAAGTTTTATGGATCCCATCACTTCCCAACAGGTATTATCGTAGGTAAGTACAACAGTGGAGGTTAGAGAGAGGTCACTTTCCTTCATTCCTAAGCATTTAAAGGTTCTTAATGGGAAGACATTTAAGGTGGATCGATTATCAACAAAAGAGAGTGGTATGATCTTACCCATAACTTCGACAAATATGTTGAGTGCATGATTGTGGTTTGGTCTGATTATGGGGATTTCTTCTTCGAAAAAGGATAGCATTCGGGTAGAGGTCAAGGATCCAACTAAATTTATCGCTTCTTCTGGTGTGGTAGAAGGAGGAACTGTGGGTCTAGTGAGGGACTTGATCAAAGCATTTATGTGGAGCTGCGAAGACATGAAAAGCCCCCATAGAGTGCTATGAGCTTGAGTTTTCTTTAGTTGATCGAGGATCTTGCTCTCCTCAAGGTTCATCTCTGGTATAGAAAGGTTTTCAACACCCTTCCCTTTATCATTGGTTGGTTGTAAGCTTGGGATCTGGTAATGTCTTCATGATCTGGTCATGTGATATACTGAATAAGGGAAGAACATAAACCCTATTTCTTTGTCGATCTCTGGTTGTTCTACCACCTTGTTTATTTCTCCACGGAGTTCTTGAAATGATATCATCCCACGCATGTCGGCTATCGGACTAGTTTTCTTGAAGTTTTTTCTTTATTTAAATATTTGAGCTCTTCCTCCCATCCGGTGGCAACAATTATGTCTTTCTATGTAAAATTAATGAGTTCCATGAATCCAATGGATTCTTCGTACAGGTCCTCCCATTCTGTGGGGAGATATAAGGGTGACGGGACCAGGCGCCCTTATAGCTTTAGAGTATCAAATAAGTCAGTCATACTGCAAATATTATTGGTTTACCTGTATAATTCTTCCATGCTATTGACAACATCATCCAGGATGACTTCATCGGTTGGCACCACCCAACTGTCTGACCTTTGGGTCGATTCCCGTGCTTCCAAGAACAGCATGCTGAACCTCTGGCAATCAATGATCATCTGTGAGGGAAATTTTAGCTCAAATTCTAGGAGTTGGTTTAATACTTCTGATAGTTCGATACTTCTATTTTTAGAATGGGTACGGACAGGGATGCATGCTCTGGTAAGAAGTTATAGTGCCTGATCAGTGAGGCTAGCAAGGTGTAGGAGGAAATATGGGCAAATTTGGAGAGGTTTGGGAGCCTATATGGGTGTGGTTTTAGTCGAGGGATCAAATTTTGGGTTCTCTTCTAGGAAGATGGCATTGGCATGATTTCATAGTGGGTTGTAAGTAGTGTTTGGCTTAGGATTGGCTGGTGGGGCAATGGTACCCCAGTCAATTAGACCTTGGATTATGTTTCTAAGGTGAAGCATTGGTCGGTGGCATGGCCAGCAGTTTGATGAAAGGGGCAATGGACATCTGCCTTGAATTTTCTTGGGAGTGCGTTTGGCAATGGACGGGGGTCCAAGGGTTTGATAAGGTTTCAACTTAATAGGGCCGGATAAATTTTGGAGAGTGGAGCATGGATCTTGGTGTATTTCTTTCGGACTGGGACATTGATGATTTCTTATTCCCACGAGGTGATCGGTTGAGAGATGTTATTAATGGTTGAGACTACAGCATTGACATATCTGTCATATTTTCTAGGAGTGAATTGTCCGGACACTTTCTTTAGTTCAACTTCTGTTTTAGCAAGACCTAATTGATTTCTACTCCTGCTTCTTTGAGAGCTCGAAAGTGGGGATAGTATTGTCCTCCCATTATGGTTCAGACGTGGGGTAAGAAGTTCTGCTTCACTATGTTGACTTAATCTTCCTCGGATGGTTAATTGGTTATGGTGGCTGATTTTTTCCTCCATCGGGAGATGAAGTTACTGACTGATTCCCCAGAGTTCTGTTTGAGCATCTCTAAATGACGACATGTGACCTCAAGCTCTTCGTTGTATTTGTACTACGACATAAATTCTTGGGATACATCCTCCTAGCTACGAATTTTGGACTCCTCGAGAGAGAAAAACCATCGGAGGGTGCTATCCTTCAATGTTTGGTGAAATAATTGGGCCATCACTTCTTTAGAAACCCCTAGGAGAGTCATAGAATGGTGATAGCTAGGATGATGTATAATTGGGGGTCCACTTCCTCTGAATTTCTCGATATTTGGCATGTTGAACTTTTTGGGTAACCTCGCTTTAGGATAAGGAGACATGTGGGTGTAGTCCATGTAATTCCCAAAGCATCTGACTTGGTCAAACTTCTTAGTTAGCATCTTCGTATCTTCTTTGACGTTGTTCAAATCTTCTTCTTTTGGATCCATGATCATAGGCAAGTTAGCCCCAGGTTGGGCAAGGTTTTGTATAGGAAGCTAGGAAGGCAACAGCCTATTAGCAGGGGGACTTGGAGTGTGTTGATACTCTTTGGGAACCCAGATAGGATAAGGTGGACCCATAACGCGAGGGAGTAGGGATTCAGTCTCTTGAGGAACATGAACCTAGTTTCATTACATCTCGCGGACTTCAGTCTGGAGGTTGTCAATCTTGGACATGAGCTGAGATAAAACTACCATTAGATCTGGCTACACAACTGGTACTTGATGTATGTTTTTCATGGAATTTGAATGGATTTCGGACTCGAAAGAAGTAGCAGGGGAACGGACGGAACTCCGGGGTGATTTGACTGAAGACCAAATCCAATAAGGAGCCAGGTCAAGGGCGTGAAATCGACCTTAGAAGGTGTAAAAATGGGATTTATTTTTGAAAAGAAAAGAATGAAAATATTTTTGACATTTTTTCTTTTTGAGATTTAAAGACAACATATTTTTGGATTTTTGATAAGGAGAGGAGAAATGTTTTTGGATTTTCGATAAAGAAAGGAGAAATATTTTTGGATTTTTGATAAAGAGAGGGGAAATGTTTTTTAAGAGATGGGTCTCAGGATGATTATTATAATTATTAGGTTCTCACTTGTCTTAAATTCTCCTAAATGCAAAATGAAATGTCAGACGGGACCCGAGCCTGGAAAAGTTAGGTTTATAACATATTCAAAGCTATGGTTGGACTTGTAACCAGGCTCACGGGTAGGGTCCCATTTTAAAAATGCACAAAAATTTGGGTGGCAGGCCGACCTAGAATTTCGGCAGAGTTTCGAGTTGAAACCGATAATTTAACATGCGTGTCCTAAGCTTGACACCTATATGTGGGTATGTAGTTGGTTGGGTGAATTGGAAAGGGTTCCCCCTATGGCGTGACTTCCATGATATACGTCTTACTTTTGAGGGAAATCAATACGTGTGGACATGCCATTTGATATACCGGAGTATACGCGAATTACCTCACCATATAGCTAGTGGGGACGGTACATGTGAGAGAGAATTCAATATACTCCGCGTACGTGAATGAGTTCCCTGAGATATACCTCCCATCATGACTTCGGTCAAGTGGTACGATGCGGGGGAACCGTTTGATATATATCGAAGGTACTTGGCCAATGGAAGGTGAGAGTCATATCTCTTAGGCTAATTGTTTCGTGCCCGACCAGCGCCCATCACGAAGTGACCCTCCAGTCACTGGACAAAATTTGGTAAATAATAATGCTCTTTGGTGATATCGTGTGAATCATGCATGATTCTCTTATTAGTATCTTATGAGGAGAGTATCTTTCTTGATCATGATAAAAAGGGAGCAAAGTACATGTACCAATTGTATACCAAGTATGGATGGGTGATAATTGCAATATGTGTATACACGTGATCCGAGGTGCACGTGGTGTGAAGTGTACATGAATATTATTATACAAGTGTGTGCATAAATCATAAGTACGAGTTACACATGAATAATAAAGGGGGACTTTCAAATAGGGGGATATACAAGAAAATAAAACACCCATGTAAATAGAGTCTAGCCCTCACAAACAAAAGATCCACAGTAGCGTTGCTACTGTGGCCATCCCCAATCCTCGCTGAGATGGAGAGAGGAGAAAAGGGTTATGTCCTCAAGGTGAGAGGATCTTGATCCCGCGCATCCCTCTCGGGAGCACTTCGACTGTCATCGACGATGTGTGAGGTGAAAAATGTAGAGAGATGGAGTCTCCAGTCTATTTTACTCAAAATAGAAAAATCAAAGTGGAGCCATCCCGAAGGATAGCATCAAAGGCATACTGATACGTACAAAACCAAAATGATTCGAAAAAGTTTCAGAGGCTATGTTACGAAATGGGAATGTGTTAGGCACCCATTCCTCCTTTTCGGTCTCTCATGAATTTGTTATTATTTTCCTCTATTTCCCCGTGTTATGTGTGCATGTGTATATGTAATGGAGATAGAAATCCTCGAGTAGTATCATGGAAGAGATAAAGTGAGTCATTCGTAGGAATGTTCCTAAAGGTAATATTAACAAATAGGATTTACGTGGTTATCCTTACATTGATCTTTATAATGGAATGATAAAGCATATGGAATAATACGCCACTAAGAACAAATATATGAATATGTAAATACATAGAATCTAAGATAATTAAGTTAAAGAATTAGAAAAATAAAAAATGGTAAAAAAGTAGGTCTCGGGTTTTACCCCGAGATGCCTATGTAGCCTATAAACGCATCAAAGTCCACGTAGTTCATGTAAAAAACAAGGGTTGGGGTTTATCCCATTAATCCAATCGGATACTTCTCTTATATGTGTGTGTGTGTGTGTAAAAAGGTGTTTTACTTGTGAGAAAAGTGTAAGAAAAGTGTGAGAATTTTAGCTTGGAATTTATGAGAAACCCCTCTTTTTCTTGTTTTCTTGGGTTTTATTTATATGAAAAATAAGAGATGTGCAATAATACTAAATAAAAAAAGTATATTAGGATATGGGAGTTGGAGGGAATAAAAGTGTAAAGTAATAAAACAAGTTTATGTGAATTTAAGAGAATTTGAGAAAGTTGGACCTTCTTGGGGATCTTGAGCCTGATTTTTAATGTTGGAGAGAATCTCTTGCACTTGAGTGATGATGGAGGGTAGTTAATTGACAAAGTTTGATGAAAAAAATGATGAAAAGTGAGTGTTGGAATGGGAATTGGGGGTAGAAATCAAGTTGACTTCGAGGGAGGTTTTCTGAGTTCGTTGAGAGTGATGGATCCCAAATTTTGGGTACTTTTGCAATGAGGTCAGAACCTCATTTTTATAGGACCAGGGAACTGATGATTGGCATAGGTCTGGTCCTTCCAATCGGTAGGTGTCTTTAGGAACAATGCCGATAGGCTGGATTCTGAACATGTTGTTTGGCAGTCTCGTTCAGGTTCCTTCGAAAAAATGGTCGTAAAACACAATCCGTTTATTCGAATCTTGCACGGGGCTTACCATTGGAAAGCTACTTCAGAGACTTTCGAAAGTCCTTTAGACTTCTCCCGAATCCGAGAGTTGACTTTGGGACAAATGTGGCTTGCAAGCGCTCGCCGATCCTTTGGGTGGGGTCCACATGGTAAGTACAAATCGCACATGAGGCGGACTGTTGGAAAGGTTATGAGATGTACTTCGACATTCTAAAGAGTTTGACCCAGTTTGGGGAGTTAAGTTTGGTCAATTGAGGCTTAGAATCGTTCGATGACCTTTCAGAGTACAACATATCGTTCTTTTTTACCGTAAGTCAGAATCGCGCATGGGGCAGAACGTTGGAAAGGGGTTTCAGTTACCTTTGGATATTCATTAAGTCTCGATCGAGCTAAAGAGTGTACTTTGGTTAAATGGGGCCCGGGAGCGGTCGATGGCCTCTAGGTCAAGTTTCGGGGGAAAACAGGTCGTTCGTCAATGCCGTAAGTCCGAATTGCGCATGAGGTAGACCATTGGAAAGTGGTTTTACTACCCTTTGAAGATTCATTCAGTCTCGATCGAGCTGAAGAGTTTGACTTTTGGCCAAATGGAGCCTGGGAGTGCCCGATGGCCTCTAAGTAAGTATTCGGAACATGAACTAGGTTTGTAGTGCTAAAGGGAGGTGCAGAGACCTAAAGAGAGGTTAGGGGTGCTAGAATGGGGTGTCTAAATATACTTTTACCTATTGATCCGGTAATAATTGAGGGCTACTTCACACACATTTTAAATTGCTTCTTCTTCTTCTTACGTTTTGGACCATGATCCACATTTTGGAGGTAAGAAAATTTATTAGAGAGTGAAGTAGAGAAATATTTTAAATTATCAATGAGACCAAATGCATGAGGTGCCTCACCTTCTACCTCACCATGAGATAGGTTGTTGGTACTCCAGTCAAACGTTTTATTGCCTGGATTGACTAAACTAGGCTTTAGATATAAGTTACAAGAGTGGAACCAATATTTTGTTGGGATCGTGAAATTTCTCTTCTGAAGCTTGGGGAGATGAATTTTTTTTGTAATATGTCTCTAAACTGAACTTGTTGTAGTAGGGATTTCACCCTCGTCAATTGGGAGAAGGCTTTTTTGTTCATTGAATGCTGCATTTTTCGATTGCTTTGCCTCATCTAGCAAGGTAACAATATCAGTACCCTCTAGACCTGTTCGAATGATGGTCTGACTGAACAAAAATTTTATGAGGTATTGGTTGTTGTTTTCTTAATTCACCTAAATTAAAGTTACCTTGAGTTTTTGTCCACACTATAGATGGATTTTTAGTAGGGTTCATAAATCCTTTATAGTTTGGAAGATTAGAGTTCGAGCCTTCCTTACCCACCCTTGGGTCACTGATCAAGGCATGTTTAGACTTTTTACATTCCCTTTTAAAATGGCCTTGGCGCCTGCATTTTTTACAAAAGGAGGTCATCTTCTCATAGTCAACAATCTGCTAAAATCCAGTATCACCATTTCCAATCAATACCCTGTGTGTTAGTGGTTTGAGAAGGCCAATTTCCAAACAAAGCCTAAACATACTAGTCCTATATAAACCAACAGTAGATTCATCAATTTTTAAAGGAGAACCAATGAGTTGTACCATAGAGAATTGATCATTTTTAGGGAATCAGCGGATTGGAAGGTAAAGAATAATCTTTATAACCTTTGAACAAAGGATTCCATTCCATGACTTATATAGGGTATTTATGGATATACCATTGGTGTCTAAGACGTAACCATTGGAAATCTTCATCATTGTTAAGCTTAATAAGGACATGTTTATCATCCAATAATAAAATCAGTCTTGATAGAGAAAGAGTGGAAGGTTTTCCTGATCACCTGACGGTCGACAGTAAATTTATCAACCAAAGAGAATTTTTAGGATACAACAAGAATACGAATGTCATCGTGAGAGAACAAAAATGTTGTTTCAAATTTATGCATGCATGGAGTTTTCAAAGAAACATCGAGTAAATGTTTACCTCCTATAATGGAAGTAAAAGATTTTATTACAAAAGGATGTATAGATTTGTAAGGAGGGATATATGGGGTTTATTGGATAGGGCATCATCTACCGCCATTCCATGCAGTCGGAAATGTCAAAACATAAATGAGAGAGAAGCTCCAAGAATTGAAGATGGAGAAAGCTAAAAAAGTACACAACTTCAACATATTTAGAATTTTTTTCCTTCAATGGCACGTTTTATCACCTAAACCTACTTATTTGCAAGTTTTTGTCATGTTCTCTAACCGAGAATTCGATGACTATGGAGTCAGTTACTATGTTTAATGTTGGTCTTGTGCGAGCTTTTGGTGCCTCTTGTGAGACCTTTTGGGGGTTGTTTTGAATTTTCTCCCTCCAAGAGTATGTTTTCAGGCTCAAGTCTAATAATTTTCAAGTTCTGGTCATGTTTTTAAATGGCTATCTCTTGATTAAGTGATTAGTTGCTATGGATTATGTTAGTACCGTGCGAGTTGTTTGCGCCACTTACATGGTCATTTGGATCTATTTTTCATTTTACCTTTTAACGACATGTTTTCAAACCTATGTATAACTATTTACAAGTTTTGGCCAAGTTCTCTAACTAGTCATCCCTTCAATATGAGGTTAGTTGCCATGTGTTACGTTGGTTCCATATAAGGTGCTCGTAGCTCTTGTGGGGCCATTTTGTTTTTTCATATTCGCCCATTAACTTCTTATTTTAAAGCCTAAGTTTAACTATTATCAAGTTTTAGTAATGTTCCTTAACGAACATCCCGTGACTATGTGATCTTTTGCTAAGTGTTACATTGTATCTATGCGAGGGGTTCGTACCTCTTGTAGTGCCATTTGGGGGATGTTTTATGTTTTCAGCCTTCAATGGCATGTTTTCAAGCCTAAGTCTAACTACTGGCATGTCTTGGTCATGTTCTCTAATCTGGCATCTCATGACTACGTGATTAGTTTCTACATGTATGGTTGGTCCAGTACGAGGTATTTATATCTCTCGCGAGGCATATTGGGGGTTATTTTGGATTTTCTCCCCTCAACAGCATGTTTTCAAGCCTAAGTTTAACAATTTACAAGTATTGATCATATTTTCTAAAATGGGCATCCCCTGACTACTCTATCAGTTCCTACGTTTTCTATTGGTCCCATGCGAGGTATTTTTGCATCTTACGAGCCTGTTTGGTGTTGTTCTACACTTTCCCCTTCAACGACATGTTTTCAAACCTAAGTATAACTATTTTCAAGTTTTGATCATGTTCTCTAACTGAGCATCCCGATCATGTTCTCTAACTGAGCATCCCGTGAATATGCGACCAGTTATTATGTGTTATATTGGTTCAGTGCGAGTTGATCGTGAATCCTACGGGGCCATTTTGGGGTTATTTTTCATTTTTGCCCTATAACTAAATGTTTTCAAGCCTAAGCCTAATAATTCGCAAGTTTTTGTTATGTTCTTTAACGACCATCCCATGACTACGTGATCTATCGCGACGTGTTACATTGGTCCCGTGAGAGGTTTTAGTGGCTCTTGAAAAGCCATTTGGGTGGCTATTTTACATATCTTCCCTTCAACGTCATGTTTTCAAGCCTAAGTCCAACTATTTGAAAGTTTTCATTATGTTCTCTAATTGAGAATCCAATGAATACGTTATCAGTTTCTATGTGTTATGGTGATTTCGTGAAAGGTTGTTGTGCCTCTTATGGAGTTGTCTGGGTGATATTTTTAATTTTCTCCCTTCAACAGATTGTTTTCAAGCCTAAGTTTAACTATTTGCATGTTTTGGTAAAGTAACAAAATTGGATTCATCATGATTACGCGATCCATTGTTACATGTTACATTGCTCCCGTGCTAGGTATCAATGCCTCTTTCAAGGATGTTTAGAGGTTGTTTTATACTTTTTCCCCTCAACAACTTATTTTCAAGCCTAAGTCTAACTGTTAGTATGTTTTTATCATGTTCTCGAACTAGGCATCTTATGACTACGTGGTCAGTTGTTACATGTTATGTTGGTCTTGTCTGAGGTGTCTATGTTTCATGTTGAGCCGTTTGGGGTTATTTTGCATTTTTTTCCCTTTAACTACATGATTTCAGCCATAATTATAACTACTTACAAGTTTTGGTCACGTTCTAAAGTCAGGTGTCATGTGACTACGCGATCAGTTGCTACATGTTACGTTGGTTCCATGCGAGGGGTTTGTGAATCTTACAGGGCCTTTGGGGTCATGCTTTTGCCCTCCAATGACATTTTTTTAAGACTTATCCTTAGTACTTGCCAGTTTTGGTCATGTTCTCGAATCGAGCTTCCCGTGATTGCGCGATCAGTTGCTATGTGTTGCGTTGGTCTCGTGTCAGTTGTTCGTGCCTCTTGCGAGTCCGTTTGGGAAATATTTTTTAATTTCTCCCTTTAATGCCATGTTTTCATGCCTAAATCTAACTATTTGCAAATTTTTTCCACCAGGTATCTCATGACTATGTAGTCAATTGTTATGTCTTATGTTGGCTCCATACGAGGTGATCATCCTCTTGCCTTGCTATTTGCGTCCTATTTTGCATTTTCTCCCTACAACGACATGTGTTCTCAACCTTAACTTTTACTATTTGTAAGTTTTTTTGATGTTCTCTAATCGGGCATCCCGTGACTACACGATCAATTATTATATGTTATGTTGGTCCCATGTGAGTTATTTATGCCTTTTTTGGGGCCATTTAGGGCATGTTTTGTGTTTTCACCCTTTAACGATAAGTTTTCAAGCATAAGTCTAACTATTTGGAAGTTTTTGTCATGTTCTCTAACTATTAGCAAGTTTTTTTCATGTCTTCTAACTAAGTATCTCGTGAATATGTAGTCAGTTGATATATGTTACATTGGTCCCCTACAAGGTGTTCGTAGCTCTTGCGAGGTCGTTTGTGTTTTTTTTTTCACTTTTGCTCATTAACAGAATGTACTAAAGCATAAGTCTAACTATTTGCAAGTTTTGGTCATGTTCTCTAATAGGCGTCCTGTGACTACAGGATCTATTTGTAAGTGTTATGTTGGTCTCGTGCGGGGTCTTCATTTGTCTTGACGGGCCATTTTGCATTTTTGCCCTCCAACAACATGTTTTCAAGTCTAAGTCTAACTATTTGCAACTTTTGGCCATGTTCTCTAAATGGGCATCTCATGAATACGCGATCAGTTGATATTATAGGAGGGTAGTGTGACTTGGATACGGTAAGAAACTAAAATGGGTGAGGTGCGACCCACCTCAACGACTCTGCCTCCAAGGTCTTCAATAAGTTTCAGAAGTAGCACCTGGTAAAACCTTTCATTTCTGGTAAAAATAGAGTCAAGACTAGAACCACTCCCTACATGAAAATGAACTTCACAAAAATAATAGTAACATTATGAATAATATCACCTGAGAATGATGGCTATCAAGATTAGAGTGAAGAAATAAACACTCAACACTTAGAGAGAGAGGGAGAGAGAGAGAGAACGGAGAGAAAACTAAGTGGTTTGGTGTGATTTTGACAGAGTAACGGAATGACTTGAGTTTCTGATGTCTGGTTTGACCAAACCAATGGTCCTATTTATATGTGAATACTAGGGTTGGTTTTGGACTTTAGGGCACCAAAAAAAGGGGGAAAGATTAGAGGAACAAGTTCTAAATGTCAAAAATCATATATGTCTCGTAATGGAGAAAAAAAAATTGATTTAACAAATATCTTTTTGAATGGTAGCTTTTTGTACAAACATTGTAAGGACTTGACAAACCCCTATGGTATCTCTACTAGTATTATCTCTATCTTAATGTTCTAAGTGGTTGAGCTTGCTCATAAAACCTTGTTCTTCAGCAATAGAGCCAAAACTCCTAAAAGATCCAAACCGACATTTTTTAGCCCCTCACGCTCAACTAGGCTACTTGTACAAGAAAGTAAATATAATGCTTTTTTATTTTCTAGGCAATAGATCTTGGGGAGGAGGTGGATATCCTTGCCATGTGTTATTTCTGTGGTAAGTCATTTGGGGAAGAGGGACCACTCTAGGTGGACCTCCTCCCCTTTCCTCCATTTTTGTGATATTCTAATTGGGTAAGAGTGAGTTGCTCACAATGATCCCATTGAGTTTTCCTTTTTTGTGTTGGGATAAGGGGCTGCTCGTGACGGGCCCGCTCTTCCAATCCCTTTATCTACAACTTTAGTCTTAGGATGAGAGGATGATCATGATGGTCCCCCCCAGTCCAAGGCATTTATTTGTGCCATTATTCTTGCGACGGGGGGTTGCTCGTGACAGACCCTCCTCATCTTTATTCAACTTTCTTTGTGGTTGGAATTCTAGGACAAGTGATTGCGTGTGGTGTTCCCTCCCCATCCTTACTTCATTTATGTAGTTTTTCATTTGGAACGTGGGGCCCCTTGTGGTGACCCTCCTTATCTAACTAGACCTTGAATTTTGGCATTAGTATATTTTAGAGGGGGATGCTCCTGGTGATCCCCCTCGCTTTAAAACTGTCTATTGATAATTTTGTGCAGAGACACCCCTTCATGTGGGCCTACTCACTTATGTGCTTTAAATTAATGAACACCCGTTTACATTATTCACCTCATACAAAAAACTCTGTGTTGGGTAGACCAAAGGTATTCTATAGAATGGTTCACTATGTCTTGGACTATAAATGGTTTATTTCAATCTCATTATGAAACTTTTGACATTAAATAGGTTCGTCAAGTCATCCCACATTCGGGGTCTTGAGGTGACACGTGTTGAATGGAGAACAATCATCCCATCAATAGGGAAATGATTTTCTCCCCTTTTGATTGGTAGAAGCATGTGTCTTAATACGTTATAAAAGACAATTTTAAACCATTCTTCCTTTTCACCTCCCCATTTCTTTCCATACTGAGTTTTTAGATAGAGAGAAAAAATAAAAATACTTTTCCTCCATAACTTTCGTCATCCTCCTATGTTATTTACCAATACAAATTGCATATTCTTCCTCTCTAAACCCCATTTCCACTATCGCCATCACCACTAGTGTGGTGCTAGTCGGCATGGTGCCTATTTCCATCACCGTCTTTACGGTTTGGGCCACTATAGCCACCACCATCACATATTCAACCCACCACCAATGTCTTGGGTTTGACATCTATTAGGATTCCCACGAGGGAAGCTCCCTCATCGAGTAACTATTCCAAGTCTCAGAGGGAATACTCGGCCACTCGTTCAAAGAGTGATTTTGGCCTCTATCATCTTGCCCCTTATTTTGGTGCTAAAGATGCCTTCATGTCCTCCCTTACAAATTTTAAATCACAATTTGCGACAAAGATAAATGAGAAACCACATGTAGGCTTGTGTGAGTCTTATGACCTTACTATTGTTTTTCTTGACTCAATTCTTTTAGTACGAGTAAATAGGGGTATTTCCCCACTCCAACATTGAGATAAAGGTTGGTGGATGTGCCCCAGTTGAGTGGTACCTTTGGTTGGACCATGTCTTGGTCACCCATTTCCCGCAAGACTGTAATATAGCGGTTTGATACTTCTATTGCTATCGACAACCTCAAGTCTTGTTCGATTTGTCAAACATGTCATCACTTTCACTTTATTAGCTTCTCGTTGGAGAAGATATTATCACCTTCTTTTCACTGGTTGGGGTGAGTTTAAAATCACCATGGATAATGTCTGCGAGCTCCTCTCCCTACCCTACTTGGGAGGGAAAGTGCTCACTGATGGTTTCGAGGACGAGGTTGAGGAAAGATGGCAGGGGAGGTTCAGTCAACTTTGGGTGAGTGTACGCAGTATGCTGCTATCAATCAAACTGTTAAGACCAAACACAGCTTGACCAATGACAAAGGTACTGATTTAATGACTTAAAGAAGCTATCCAAAGGAGATAGGTCAAGCAAGACTTTGAATTGTCAAGCGCGGCCGAAGATTAACTCCTCTTAGAATTTGGTAGCCTTTTTTGTCACTTTCCTAAGTACGTTCTTATTTCGAGGGATAGCAGATGACTCCCCTCATGAGATCCTCGTTAAATTGGCTGTTAGACTTACTCGAGGGAGGACCATCCTGGGGGTCCCTCTATACATGGCTATATCGTGCTCATGTAGATGTTTAGAGATATTATGGTCATCATAATGGCATTAATTTCATCAAAACCTTCATCGTTATGTCTTTTTTCTTTGAGAGGTTTCCCAACTTTTCCCCAGAGGTGAGGGCATGTCACAGTTGTGCATCTTGTACTTTGAGGTGGCATAAGAAAATCCTTAAGTCCTCTCTAGTTCTTTTGATAGATAATATTGATGAGTTTTGTTTCATATCCTATTACAAAAGAGTCGGTGGCATCTTCATTAGGGGATCCTTCTCTGCCACTGGGGGTACCTTCTATTTCTTTAATAATGCTGAGTCTATTTCCACCTTCCCCCACAACTAGGTATATGTCATTTTTCTACCATGCACTTTGCCTTCGTTGACTGATGTGGGCCAAGGTGTGGATTTTTATTATTCTGAAAGGGTAAGGAGGCAGTTTGGTTATGACCAAGGTGTTCATACTCCTACTTATCCTTAGAGCACCGACCCATCTGAGTTATACCTAGAGTCTTTTGAAATTTTAGTTTTGAGGGCTTATTTGTACACTCTTGAGATTACCTTCCTTCCTATACTCATTCCTTATTCACTCTTTGGTAGAGGCAGGTCCTGATTTAGAACTGCGTGAAGGATGTCCCTATCAGACCATTTCCATTAAAATCCCCAATAATGATGGAGAATCTATCATAATGTCCCCACTAGGTTGTTACTTGATGGTTTCCTTTATCCTTCATTTAATGGGGAAGTGGTCGATATTAAAGTTACTCATTCCTACGATGATTACATATCTTCTTCGAATGAGATAAGCTCCATTGACCCCCATAATTATCATTATCCTGATGCTTTTTCTTTGTTTCTAGTTTTGAAAGAGTCATCTAGTGAGGACATTATGATAGATTCTCCATCCTCTAGTAGTCCTATCGGTAGGCATCTTCTGTATGGGTAGACTTCCCGTACGACCATTGTAAGTACTTTATCATGACTTCTTTTGAATTAATAATTTTTTATTAAACTTCCATAGTTTATATTTATATTTCCTTTAGCTTTGTGGCATTTGTAGGGTGTTTCTATTGTGGCGAGTGATCCTTAGCCTCTCCCTCTTACCCTAGGGCCCTTTCCTAGGGCAAGGAATTTTATGCTTTTCTCCTCTTTTTAAGTTTGGCTTGAGATTTTTGTCACTTCCTCCTTATTCAAATATTATTCACCCTTTCCCTCTTTTACTGATATAATTTATTATCTTATTACTGTTAAAGTTATCTTCTATGTTTCTCACTGGTATAAGGGCCTCCTCTGAGTTGTCATCTTCTAACCAGGTAATCATTCATTCTTTTATTTTACTTTAACACGTCATAATTTTTTGAAACATGTCTTGCGTTATTTCTTTTTCTGTGTGTTCACAGATGACCACTTGTCCTAGCCCCACGTCCCCACTTCCCACCTTAGCCGCAGCGGGTGGTTCTTCTATCGGGCTCCTGAGTTATTTTGAACTTGTCACTTCTACCGTCTTTCTCGATTTATTGCCTTTCCCTATGTGTAATTGTATTGTCTTTGTTTTTCTCCTTTGCATGTATTATCTTCATTTAGTCCTTCTTTTATTGAGGGAATGACACCATTGACATGAGTTACTGTCCTGGGTTCATCACCTTCCGGGAGGATTCCTATCTCTTGAGTCTTTATGCGTATGGATAATAGGCCTTACATCCAACTTATACCATCTCATTAGGTTTTCACCATTGTCGCTAGTTAGCTTGTTACAAAGGCTATCACTCCCTCAAAGATATTCCTTGTTCTTATTAAATTAAGCTTTCTTTATTTTTTTTCTTTATCTTTGTTTGGTTCTTAATAATTTTGTGTTTATTAGACCACTACTTTTTATGCGGTTGCACCCCCGATAATTTTTCATCCTTCTTCCTTAGAGGTAATTTAGGTACACTAGTTTTTTTATTCTTCTATCTCTTGGCCACTTTACTTTATATTTGAGGTTTCACACTCATGCCTTTCTTCTTATTGTTCATATTTTAGTTGGGTAGTGTTATTACTTTTTTAGCCCCTCCTTTGATTGCTCCTTCGGTATCCTATGTGATTATGGGGCCTTTATAACCATTGTCTCTGTTGGAGGCATCATCATAGCACCTCTCCCGATATTTATTTTTCATTTGACTCTGCTTCCTCTTTATACATTTTCTTCGCTACTTTGGGTAACTTTCCAACTTTTATACCCTTTTTTTATTTACAGGTTGGTGCTAGTGACACTTCGTTATCTGTGACGCCTTCAGTGAGTGTGATATAGATAGCTCCCCAGGCACTGCCTGTAGGTACTCCCTTGGCTTCTACATAGATGACCGCTTATGTAACCTATGTTTATTATATAAGAATAATAATTTCCATACTCTCAATTTTTTACTTATACACTATCTACTTTCTATTGTCCCGGGGCAATCATAGCTGTAGTCCGCATATTTGAGGGGGTAATTTCTAGTTCTATACGAATGGCTTCAGTGGTAGGCTAATCTTTGCACCCTTTTTTGTTACATTTATCATTATTTCCTTTTCTCATGTGCATGATAGCTTTATAGACCCTTTTTCAAAACATATATGTATATGTGGTTTCTTTATCTACGGGACCTATATTTGAGTTCTCAACTTAGCACTACGCCAATTTCTTTGTCCGAGAAGACTTCGGCTAGCATCCCAGAGGATATTGTTCTGGTATGCATGTCACTATATCATTATATATATATATATATATATATATATATATATATATATATATATATATATATATATATATATATATATATACTTGCATCTTCTGTGTAAGAGTTTATTGACACTTCCCTGCTTTGTCATTTCGCAAGTCAGTGTCGCTCCTATTCCTTCTACTGCAGGATCTCTGATTGGTGGCTCGGAGGAAAGATCCTAGGCAAAAATTTGGTCTACACTATCTTTTTGAACTTATTATTTATGTGTAAGCACTTGCTAACATTAAATTGTTTCCTTGCTTTCAGGTTAGTGTCGCAGCTATTTCAATGCTTGTGGAACACTGTGGGAGGTTACTGCGAGAGAAGTATTATACAGTTATAAACTACTCTCCTTTTTGTATTGACCTTTCATATTTCTTTTACAATGCAAGTAGGATCACCCTCACACCCATGTTTCCTTGTTATTAGGTTAGTGAGGCAGTCATCCCTGTCTTTGCAGGATATACTGTTAGTGTTGTGTTGCGTACTCCTTATGTTTTAAGTTGTCATACCTAGTTCACTTCTAACTATTAGTTTTGGAATTTTCCATCGTTTTTAAAAAAAAATAGCATTAATACTAACTTTGTGTATCTTCTGTTATGCTGGTGTTTAGGGTCACTTGGTGCTTCCTTGGTTTAGCGGTAACACACTGACTCATTGGGTTATGGGGTGATATTTTAAAATCTTTTTATAGTATTTGAGTATAGATATTCAACTGCCTATCCTTCTTTCCTTGTGACGTATCTTTTTTTTATATCTCCTCTTGCAGGATCCAGTCGACGATCCTGCTGAGGCATCTGGTGAGGCAGAGTAAAGCTCTGAGGCTACCGGTGATGCTAGTTCTAGCGAGGATTCCTCTCGTCTTTTATTTGAGATGGAGTCTAAAAACATGGGCTATCATGATATCGAGCTAGAGGATCTGGGGACTTTCACTTATGCACTATGGCGCTCAGAGTTTTTATCTAGATATCGTGCACAAGAACAAGAGGTGTTAGAGATGATCCTAGAGCACCACCTTGAGACTTTTACATCTCAGAGTGTGATCAAAATTGAAGGTCCTACCCAACCATCTTTATGACTTCCTATCTACTTCCCTAATTGATCTGACAACTCATAAGGCCATGTTGTTCCTTTAGGCTCTTCATGATCTCCAGCGTTGCTATATTTTTCAGCTGGATAGGATTAAAACAACAATCGATCATTTATTTGGTGCTACTTTTAGGAGGATGACGAGGCACCAAGCTTTCAGGTAGTCCAAGGTTTAACAACATCAAGTTGAGGTAGTTTGGATTCGGGGGTAGATTTAGTCCCTACAAGCCATGTTGGCCAAGCTATAGGCTAGTGCTGTCGAGGATGAGGCCAGGATGGCCAGACTAGAGAAGAATCTCGTTGAGGAGGTAGGTCCTTCGTACGCAGGCCTACGCCTCGAGTAGAACTTATTTTTCATTTTGTTTAGTGGGTAGTAGATCTAGATTTTTATGCCTCATATCGTATTTCTCTCTTTTTTTTCATATGTATAGAACAAGTTGATTTATTAATGAAAAATCTACGTGCCTTTTACTGCAAAGCTCTTTCTTTTCTTCTATTTGTTCTTTAATGTTTGTTTACTATGACCTGCTATAATTTTCTATGAGCACCCTGTCCATTTTAACTTCCCTTTATATTGTGGGGTCCTTACATAAATATAAGAAAGCTATACTATTTTAATGTTTCCCCGTGTGACTGTGGGGTAATTTTACTATGCATAATCATTTTTTTGGTGACTGGGAGAGGCGATTATCCCTTCTCCTTCCCTCATTCTTTTGATATCACAGATGTAAATAAAGAGAAATGACAATTTTCTTACCACAAAAATATCCCCTAGTTAGCGGGGTCC
The DNA here is from genome assembly GCA_949130495.1 of Sambucus nigra. Classification (NCBI taxonomy): domain Eukaryota; kingdom Viridiplantae; phylum Streptophyta; class Magnoliopsida; order Dipsacales; family Adoxaceae; genus Sambucus; species Sambucus nigra. The sequence goes on along the minus strand of OX422207.1, from coordinate 339,657,712 downwards.
TTGGCCCAAGATTTTTTCTTAACAACTTTCTTAGTCTTAGAAAAATAATAATTTTAGAGAGGGGGTAGACCCTCTTCTCCACATATTCCGAGAACTAATCAAGTAAACTTTTTCTTGAGAATAGTCTAGTACTTGTTCTCTAAGATGTAAATCTATTGTGAGATAATAAAAATATAATTTATTATTATTATTATCATTACGGGGACAACCCCCTACTAGTCTGGTGATGAAAAATTTATCTGTTACGCATCGAAGGACTTTTCTCAATATTCTTGCCCCTTGGGATGGATGTAGCTCCCCCCAAGTGTAATGAGAAAAGTTCGTTTTATCATAGACCCACTTCTAGCATACTAGAGAATATATTTATTCTTTTACTTTACATTTTTTCTTTAGAAATAAAATATTCTGGTTCATCTTCCTAATATAGCAGTTAAATAAACAAAACAAGAATGACAATGCAATGGTAAAAAATAACTGTTATTCATTTCTATCATACTGGGTACTATTTATGAGATTTTATTGCTCTTTCAGCTCTAACAAAAAGAACTTTCTTGTGTTTTTAGAGAAGGTCGCTCAAACTTTTTAGAAGAAATGAGTTTTTAACAAAAGACTAGGCATAATACCTCTTCAGCCATTTACAATTGATGTATTGAAGATAGTCATTATCCGGATTGGAGATTTGGCAGTACCCTGACTTAACTACAACCTTACCATAAAGAGGCCCTCCCAATTTGGTTTGAACAGTGACACTTTAATGTTGTGTAGATGATGACTAGATGCACGAAGGATCAAGTCTCCCACCTGACTAGGTTCTCATAGACACTAAATAACTACTAGGTGTAGACTTTAAAGTTCTCTTTTACGTTATCTATGTGCTTATCCAATGCCTTCAGTTGCACGTGCTGTGGATCGAGGATGAGTCCATTGATTAGAGAGACCCTAGCTAAGGCTATCGCTAATTCCACCAGTAGGAAAACTTCGGTCCCATACACAAGTGAGAAAGGGGTGGACTCGTCGACTTTCTCTTTAAAGTGCGGTAAGGTCATAGTACCATGGGTAGATTCTCATCATATTCCCCTGGCGTGTCCTCAAGAAATTTCTTTAGTATATGGATCAATGTTTTTTTATGGCCTTTTCTTTCCCATTCCCCTTAGTATAGGAGATAGTTGAGCTGTTGTGTATAATTTTATACTTATCCATGAGAAGCGACATCTCTTTGCATATGAATTATTTCCCATTATTTGTAAGGATTAACTTGGGTTTACTAAATCTAAATATGATATACTCCCTTGTGAATGGAGTCACTACTTTTGTAGTCACTCTCCTCAGATAGGGATGGCTTCTGCCCATTTGGTATGCAACTCTATAGCAACAATAGTGAAAGCTTTTCCATGAGAGTCTGGGCTAATCTTTCCCCACAAATCAAATGCCTATGTGTTAAAGGGGTAAGGAGCCTCTAGGCTTTACAAACTGATGAAACGGCCATCTACCATGTTTCCATGCACTTGGCAAGCGCTACACGTTTTCACATAACCGATGGAGTCAACCTCCATAGTTGGCCAATAATACCCTAGTGTCATCAATTGGTCAAATAGTTTGTCACCTGCCATGTGGGAGGGCTCATGAGCTTCCTACATCACTCTTTCCACATTCTCTTTTGCTACACATTTAAATGCCTTCTCATTATATCCCTTCATGTAGAGCTCCCATTTGAGTAGGTAGAGGAAGGACACTTTCTTTCATAGAGAAATCTCATCTACTCTTTCTGTGGGAAACCCACAATCTTTCAAATAAGTTATGTAGGGTTGCCTCCAGTCCTTAAAGGACTCTACAAAGTTATCTTATGTTGGATGGTAAAATTGGGTTTGGCACTTTAATCAGCCTTACAGTAAACGAAAAACCTACGTGCTCATGTTGGGACAATAGTATCCCCCTATTACAATCGACAATAAAGAGGAATATAAGTATCCCACAATGCTTCTCGTGCAATGCTACCAACCTATTTGTATCTTATTTTTCTCCTACACACCTTGATAAGAACCCCTCGAGGCTCTTATAATAAAGTGTTCCTTCCATGAGGTGGTAATAGGGTAGCTCTAACATTTTTTATTATTCATTTTCTTGTTTTTAGTTTCTTCACAACATGGTACCTCGTGTCTTACAATTCATCACTTGGAAATAAATACCTAACTATGGTAGGCACTAATCTCCGTCATACCATGATGGTTACCTCTGACTCATCCATGTTTAATTTATGGGTATCATGGCTAACACGTCGGGGTGCCTGTTCATTATTCGCACATGTCTCTCAATGGTTACTTTTAGGAACTGGCCCAGTAGCGTATGGATGATGGACCTATATGGTGATATGTTGGCATGCTTGAGGGAAAAATCCCCATTAACTTATTTCATGACCATGTTATAGACCGCTCATATACACATAACTCTGATGCCTCGTCATAACACCTGAAATAATCCTAGAATGTGGGCCTCGTGCTCAGACTAATTTCTTGAGAACTTGAAATATAGTTTGAAGGATAAACTAACCTTATCCTTAAAATTTGAGAGAATAATACTTTCACTCCATGTTCCTTGTGAAGAAGAGCCATCAAACTCCTTATTACATCTAATTTGCGCAATATTCTTAGAAATTTTCTCCAGTTATCTCTTCACTAGGAGGATCAAAATCTTATCTAGGGGAGTAGGTAATAGATCTGCTATTGGTTGATTTTGATGTCTTTTATCACCAAAAACTTCAAATCTTATTCTGAAAGAATTAAGAACCACCTCTCTGCTCACCCTACTAAGATAATTTGCACCAAGAGGTACTTGATAAGGTCACACTTAATGATAATGTGAATTGTAAAGGCTAGCAAGTAGTGTCTCAACTTTTGGTCCACAAAGACCAGGGAAAGGCAGTGCCTCTCAACATTGGTATATCTTGATTCTATGCATAAAATTACCCTTGAAAAGTAGTACACTAGCCTTTCTACCCCCTCATTCTCCTAGAAGTGCAATTCTCCTATAGATCTTTTCATTGAAGTGAGGTAGAGCAGCAGCGGTGCCCCGAACTTTGGCGATATCATTATAGACAGAGAGGCGAAAATTTGCCTGATTCTTTAAAAGGCCTTCTTCTACTCCTCTCCCCAAATCCACTTATCTTTTTCCTTCAGTATGGAGTAAACGGGTGGGTCACCTCCACCAGCGTGGGTATTAATCTTCTTAGTTTGGACACATTTTCTAAGTATCTCTTGAGTTGCCTTTGGCTCTTTAGTGTTGTCATCATCACAATGTCTTTTTTCTTTTCATCATCAACTCTAAACCCCTATTGATTTACTACGAATCCCATCTTTTATCTGCACCATCTTTTAAACATCCAACTGAGGTCATGGATATGCTTGCTTTCTTTCTTTGACTTCACCACCAGGTCATCCATATAGAATTCATTTATATCATGAAACAAATCATAAAGGATGGCCATCGTGGTCCACAGGTTGGTGGCCTCGGTGTTCTTCAACCTAAATGTCATGACTATATCATACACATTTCCTAATGACATGTAGAAGTTAATCTTCTCTGAGTATGCCAAATCCATCTTGATCTGATTATAATCGAAGTACTCGTGCCGAAAGCCTTATCCCAGAATGTCTCTCGTGTAGATCGTTATAAACTATATACGAGTTTCCCACCCGACAGTACCACCTTCTTTTATTTTTGAGGTTTTTTTCTACATCCTCTACCTTCCTTTTTCCTCTTTCCATTTGGGGGATCACTCTCCCCGCCAGATGATCATGCATAGACGTTCTTGGTTGAGAACCTTCTACCACTTCTTGCATTCCCTTTAACTTTCTTATTGAGTGTTTTCCCTCTTCATCATGCTGAGTATATAATTTTGTATCCACTAAGTCGGCCTCCTCAACAGCAAATGGTTTTTGTGTTGTTTTTATTACAATTTTAGTACCTCAAATATTGTCTTTGACATATTGATGGTGTGTGGAAGGAACTATGCCATGAATGAGCATCCGCAACCTTCTTATGAGTAATTGGTAGCTTGTGTTAGCATTTATGACATGAAACTTAATGTGGGAATTGAAATTCTAAAACTCGATACCCACGTTTACGTATCCATGTGACTGCATGCTTGCTATATCAAAACCAAAAATTACTAACGGCACAGGCACAATCTTTTGTTAAGAGATACTTTTATCATATAACATGTTAATTGGAATGATGTTAATGGATGCTCCTCAATCCATCAATGCCATGGGGAAATAAATTTTCTTGATTATGGCTGTCACGGAGAGTAGACAGTTGCAAAAATATGCAGATGACTATCTGCTTTAGAGAAGACTGCTTCAGAAGTGTATGTTTTGATTAATTGCCTAATGGGTCCTTGCTAGCTTAATGAGGGGTTCCTGCACTGCTGCACTGCTACCAAAACCTTCCTTGAGATGGCTACCCTAGTGTCATACTTTACTCGTAATGGAGCTATGTTTAAAATTGACTACCCTATTCTACAAAAACTCTATCTCTCTAGGTGCTTAAAATTAAAAAATGGAGCTATGTTAACCCAGTTAAACACATATACACATACACTCATACACTATAGGAAAAAAATGATGGGCCTTCTCAGAGTGTTATTGCGGTTGCTGCCTCTTCACTACCCATTGATAACATTAACCATAACATTAAGAAGATAGCAACAGGATCCAATGATAGAGAGTTACTTACCCTTCACAAGCTATTGATAACGGTAAGAAGATTCGAATAGGCATTCATGATAGTAAGACGGATAATTATTTCCATGCAGAGCGACACAAGTGTAGCCGTTTTATCATGGATCACCCATTAACCATACTCTATGCTCCCCCTGCTGGTGGTTCTTCCTTGGGTTACCTCTTCGGTGATGGTAATAAGTAATGTGTTTGTCCACTTTGTTTTTACAAGACCACATGCATAATTCATCAATGGCTACTTTTATCAATAATTACATTTTGTCCCCGACATTCTCCTATAAAGAATTATTTTCAAATCAATATAAAATTGTTGAAATTATCAACATTTAGACAATAACATCATTACCTTGGATAATTATTTTATCATAGTGGGTGAACTTATATTCAACAAAATAAGCAAGGTGACATCTTAACTATGGTAGTGGTGTGTATAAAAAAATAATTTCATACTCATCCTTGGTGCAATATGGAATTCGGTGATACTTGAAAAATAAGTTTTCACGGTGTAAAGTACAAAAAAATGCAACACTCAGTTCAGTTTTCAGTACATCTGTCAAACTGAATGCATAGTAAATAGTTTAAATTCAGACAATAAATTTTTGTTTTATTGACACCACAAAGTGATATTGTTTTTCATTTCAACTTAAGTAAATGGATGGGGGACAACTAAAAGAAATCATCCACAAATAAAAAAATTAAAAATCAATTCCAAAGTCCATCTTTGATGGACTAACATTCATGGCTCTTGAATACGCTGCCTTGTCAAAAATTGTGTATTTACATTTTGTGCATATTTGGCGAAGAATTCTGCTTCATTTGGTCTGCAAGTTAAATTTCATACCAAAGGTCGTGGGGTGTCAAGGACTTCTGAAAACTACACCTAGGCGAGATATTATGCACAATCCGAGAAACAACCAAGATAGTTTTCATAGAACAAATAGATCAAAATTTCCTTTAAGTAGTTCAAAATTTCGTATAAGTTATTTTAAAGCATATCCCATTTGATAAATCCGCAAGTACACAGCAGAATCCAATCCTGCATGGTCAATAAGTTCAAGCTCTGGCATTATCAATGCAACTGGCATCCAATTCAAAAACTTCAAGTATGATCGCCAGTCCAAATTAACACTCTTATGGACACCCGTGTTCAACGAACTACTTCTTAAGCCCTTTAAATACCATTTTGGGAAGTAGTCTCTATCGTTAAGAAGTTGAATTCGAAGAAATGAAAATGCCACAAAGAAATCTAAGGCACTAAGGATATTAAACATGCTTTTTTAACAGGAGAACAAAATAACCCATTTTAATCAGACTACAAACAAACAAAAAAAGATGAATGATCAATATGATGAGTAAGTTGCTGCAAAGACTACTTCCTTCGCAAAATAATACATTTTCATACACAATACAAACAAAAGAAGCATACAGACAAGGATAGGTGTTTCTCCATACATTCCTTGCAGGTTACAAAGTAAATAGATGACTTGATAAATGTGCCAATCAGATGGAAATGAGGATTCAATTAAAATTTCTTTATCTGACTGGCAGTAAATGTAAGACTCAAAAACAAATGGTTGAAGGATGCTAAAACGATAAGAATTATCTGAAATCAAACAAATCAGTTTATGGACTATTTCAAGCCATTACAAAATTCCCAAGTAAGTTAAACAAACTATATATGTCAATGAATCTTTAGGATCTATTTTATGCTCTTGTAAAACAGGGTTAAAAATTAAAAGGCATATATACAACGTGATCAGATATAGCTATAAGTTAATAAATAGTACAAACCAAATATAATTGCCTCAAATTTAAAATTTGTGCATTTCATCCCCATACCATTGGGTTTTACTATGCACCGCATGGGTTTCCCTGTGTATATGGGATTTTTGTAGGATGCTCATTAAACCTTTTTGAATTCGGAGGCAAACCAAGTATAAAATGTGAAAGAAATATATTGGCAGGAAGCAATAGAATCAATGTTATATCTCCATCATTATATTTTTACACCCTGTCACATTTCCAAAGTATAAAATGGAAAACAGAGAATACGTGAATACGCTTTGCATTTGTCTTATTTCAAGTGGCAAAGGATCACCAATGTATGAAGTTGCATAAAAAGAATGAATCAGTTACACACTACTAGTTGATATGTCAAATTGACATCCTAAGTTCACAGGACTACAGTCTCATGTCATTTTCCAAAATTCTAAAGTTTTTTTTATTTATCCTCAAACTGGAATTCAAAAAGTGACATAAAAACATTCACTGGCTCTATTTTTCTTAAGAATTTGAGTATCTTTATTTTTTTAGACATTTGGATATTCAAAAAACTAACAAAAACTAAGAAAAAAAATAAAGTATAAGTATACCTCAGTGATTCCAAGACTTATTTGCTAAAAAAAGGAGATTCACCAATTAATATCACTTTTAATCGATAACTGAGTTTGGGACCTTGTAATGAATAATCCAAGATGAATACAACATTTTTATAACTCTTCTTACAAAGCCAAAAATGCACTCTTGATAATTTGGCAAATAATTTTCCACATCACACACAACAATTAAAAAATCTAGATCGAAGTAAATTAAATCTAGAACAAATTAGCAACTAAAAAAAACTTTTCAGATAACACAAATAAGGAGTGTGTCGGTATGACATTTACAAAGAAACATAATTTCCTCATAGTTGTGATTCTTGGATCAATGGATATAAGACAAAACCTAAAATCAACGACGAATAAATTAATTCAAAAAACAATCGTTTTAGATATTTGGACTATTGAAATTAGAACATCAATTTTTAGTAATTTTTCAGATTGCTACTGAACTTATAGGTAATATAAACAATACAACAACAATAGGAATCCGTATCAAATAAAGGTAATAAAAAAAACTTTACATTTCAATATATGTAAGCATAGGGAAAAAAATTGCCTATAGCATTGTGACATGAGTGACTAAAATTGAAAATTTCAGATTTGTAATTTTGCCAATAATGTATGAAAATTTCAAATCTGTAATTTTTCCACTACTGTATGAAAATTTCAAATTTGTAAATTCAATGCATGCATCTGTTTGCTTTGGATTTTTGTCAAACACATAGGATGCCACTAATAAAATGCCAAAAAAATTCAAAATCTTTTAAAATGCCTGAATAATGGAATCTGAATCAAGACACCATTTATATAATTCACAATAATTATATTTTGTATATTTGTATCATACATAATGAAACAAAAAAGTAACGAATAAAATCCAAATCACTTATCTAACAACCAAACCAAAGTTATTATTCCAAAACTAAGAAACCATTTAAAAATTATTTGTGCACACATTAATAAAATATCTAGGTTAATGAGAACTTGACGATTAATTTTAAAAATCATACCTTATTAGATTTGAAAGGCGAAAAACTCAATCTATAAACCTCCATTCTATACCTAATATCTATAACGTGCAAAACAACCAAAAAATAAATTAATAGAGGAAACACCACACCCCCCCGTTTTGAATCAAAGCTCCAATACATACAGTCTGCAAACACATGCACAATTTAAGTTTAAATGGTAAAGAGAGAAGTCACCTGAGAGAGAGAAGTCACCGCAAGAAGATAAACCGAAGAGAGAGAGGGGGTACTTGTTTGAGGGTCGGTGGGTTGTGTGTGAGGAGAGAGTTAAACTTTGAGATCAAAATAGGTATAATACCCTTTTTACCTTTTTTTTTTTAATTTTGAAGAAGGGGGGGAAACAAATTAGAGTGTGTCAAAAGAGGGGGAATCCAAATATTTGAGGGGAAAAAATGGTACGAGGGGTATTTTAATCTCAACCATTGGATTCTTGCATTAGTGGCTCAATCCTAGCCTCTACTTAGCTTATCATCTTATTAAATAGTAACAAAATTCTACTCCTTATTTTATATATATATATATATATATATATATATATATATATATATATATATTACGAAGACAACAACGGATATTTTTCAAGCAGCGGATGAGATCACACCGCTGACTCTTGTTGCAGCGGCAAGGATAACTCTAACAGCGGGTAGGCTTACACCAGTTAATTGAACACTAACCTACTCTCGAGCAAGGGTACCAGCGCTTACTAATTCACTATATATATATATATATATAAGGGGCGAATATGAGTCTTAAGGGTGAAGACATAACAAATTATGGCGCTAATTAGTCCTGAACAAATTATCGTTTTCCATCAGATCAATAAGACACAATAAGTCCAATTTAAGTTTGTTTTAAATTGTTCCTTAGGAAGGGGTGAACATAGCTACAACAAGTTAACCAAATGACTGTATTCTAAAAATTTAGTTGTTAAGATATGGTTGTCATAAAGACAAATAATTAATTAAAAATTTAGTATAAAGAATGAATAGAGTACACATCTTATGTATCCATTATGCGTCTCAAATCATCAACATAACAATCCACCACAAGATTATCCCATACTCCTTTTGAATTGTCCACTTGATTGATTTTTAAGAACAAAATTATAGAACATGAGTTTTCACATACAATTCTACATCATGCGTTTCATATACAATTTCTAACAATAAACACGGCCATATTTCAATAAAGAGCATGTAATGTACACCTAAACATGATGTACACATTTATTATGTACATTGGTTTTTGTTCATTATAAGGACTCAAATATATAACTAAAAAATATTCATTATGTTAAAAAATTCAAAATGTGAAATTATATATATTGGTTGTTGTTTAATTTCTAGTTATTAAAAAATACTCGTTATGTGAAAAAAGAGTATAATGAAATGGACAACAACAACTAATTTAAAATAATTTCTTTAATGAGTTAAACCTATTCAAAAATTTTGATCGTGACACCATAGGTGATTAATTGAAAGTTTGATAATTGATCATGGCCCAAAAATGTGACCATCAAAGCGTGACAATTTTAATATAGGTTTGGGAGTCATGATTCTTGTTCATGACCAATGTTCATTGGTAATTATCACTTGTGGTCTCACTTTTGGACCCTGACCACCAATATGACCAAAATAGCAAGAATTTTGGTGCAAAAACACCTTGTTCACTCTATGGATTCATTAGCGCATAACGGTTCTAGATCGTGACCAATAGTGTGACCAAAAGAATATGACACTTAGTTCGATCATGGGCACCATTGACTCATAATTTTGGTCTATATCCTCTTTGGTCACGACTCTTGATTGTGACCAAACGTTTGATAAGGTCACCCTAAACCCAGGTCATGTATATTTTCACTGTCAATAGATAGGGGTCCTATTTGAAACTCGTGACCCATTGGTCATGGTTCGAAACCGTGATCCATTGATTGTGACCATTACTATTTTTGGTGTAGTGCATGCTAACTCACACCTCAAATTATTTTTACCAGTTTTTAGCGAGGTGGAGATTCCTATCAATCGATGGAATATTTTAACATCTCTTATGTATTGACCCCCATAAGCAATGTCGCACAAGCCTTCGTCTTCACACTTCGGATATCAAAAATGATTTGGACCCCAAAACAGAGCCTCGGGTATAACAATACTTCTTGTTAGGGGAAAACCCCAAATTGTATAGAAAGTTAATTTCTAAAAATGAGTTTTTGGTAAAAACCTTCATCTTATTTGATATTAATCAACCTCTAAAGGGAGAGGTGATTGAATACAAAGAAGAGAAGGAGAAAAAGATGAACTAGATTTTAAAAAGAGTTTAAATTTTTTTCACAAGTGTGTCCTTATATTTTCAATAAATAAGAATAAAAGAATGCACACAAAAAGCTCTCTAGGTATTTTTCATATGAAGATTTGAGAGGATATTTTGATATGAAGAGCATTGATAGATTAAATAAGGAAAACCACGCAAATCTGTACACATTACAAAGAAAATCCAAAGGAAAAATATTTTACACAAATCATGTGTATGTAATACCCCGTATTTCTACTTATTTATGATTTAATTAATTCAAAAATTAATTGGAAGAATACGTTTCAGTTAAATTACATGTGGGACGTAATTTAATGTGATTAAATACTAAAAATTGATTATTAAATACTAATCGAGAGATAGAGACTGGTTAACATTATTTTATGAGATTTATTATGTGTGTGAATAGTAAATAATGGTGGATTTTTTATATACAACATAGTGAGTGATATGTATGTATTTTATTTCATCTCAACCGAGAGTCACGTGAAGACAAGAATTGAGGTCGAGAGAGGAATTATATTTTTAGTGACTCATATGATGATTTCGAGGTCACGAATGATTCCTAAAGGGTCGAAATAGTCGGAATAGTGTACCCGGGGGTATAGTTCGGGTCTCGGGTCAATTTTAGACCAAACCGGCACCTATTGAGGGTAATTTGGTCATTTTAAAAATAAGGGTTAAAGGAGATACGAAAATAAACACCCTATATCTGGTAATTAGAATTAGGGGTTAGGGTTCATAACTCACAAAACTTAGAGAGGCCATTAGAGGGAAGCGAAAAACCAATTCCAAAGCTTAAGAAGGGATTCTTGATGAATTAAACATGAATCTTGCAGCCAAATCATCCAAGGGAGAAGGATGGAGGGAGAAGATCATCAATCCACCATCAACAACACAAAATTAGACCCTACAAACTATGAGGCAAGTGTCTATTGCAAATAAAATTAATATTATAATACCCATATGTACGAATTTCACGATTTGAGTGATTTTATTAAAAGATCTTCGATGAAAAGTATCAATTAATTACAAGTTTGGGTAGGATTACATGTAGTTTATTATTACATCTTTAGAGTATTAAAAATCTGAAGTGATATTATTGTTTCTACGGATTAAAATCTGAGTTTGTGATAATCAAACATGACGAACATGAAAACCTAAGGTTGGAGATGATATTTAGATTTTGATGATTCTCGGGTTGATTATCTAAAGATTTGATAATGTGTTTATATTATAAGTAGTCTCTATACATATATTTGATGTTTGGTTATGTTGGGAGTGATTTCTATAAGGTTTCATGAGAGTTTGATGGGTTAACAATGGTGAAAAACGAAGTTTGGATGAAGCTGTCAAGCCAGGGGTCGATAGATCGACCAGATTAGTCGATAGATCAACTAGTCAATCGATCGACCCATTTAGTTGATCGATCAACCAAAGCTGATTGTTGGATTCTTTCCTCGGTTGAATTTCCTGGTACTACCATTAATGTAGGGGAACCTTGGGGATGATTTTATACCTACGTGGGGAGTTGATAAAGACCAGTAGGTCTGTAGTGAGGATCCATTAAGGTCATTCAGTGTAGAATTCAAGTATAGATCGATAGGGATAATCGAGGTAGAGATAGTTCGTGCACAAATGAGAATTGATCTTTGGAGAGAGAGTAAACATCAATTCCACTTGGAAACGAGTAGGTGGAAGATGGCAACTACTAAATTTATCTATCTTGGGGTAACAAGGACCCTTAGAGTTGTGTGAACACTCCTATATATACGATACTGAGATAATACATAAGGTAAATAGTACGACAAATATGTGAGGGATATATATTATTCACTAATGCGTATTATCGGGTTGAGTGAACACAGATTGATGCACGGTAATATATAGGTTGTGTGAATACCTGTAGTATACTAAATAAATATTGGCGATTGAAGTATGAATTTGAGACAATACAGAGTAGAGAGAATACTCGAATAAATACGAAAGTGAAATAAATTAACAAAGCAAACCAGCACGGTGAATATTAGAGAGAAATATATTACGTACAAGTATGAATAATTTGGTTGTGTGAATACTGATAAATTTTGTACTTGGGTTGGGTGAATACCTATAGTGCCTATATGATATTGGAGTCGAGGATTAGATCGAGCCAATATTCTATTATTTCATTTACAATTGGAGTCGAGGATTAGACTAGGCCAATGTAAATGATAGGAGAATTAAAGTTAATGATTAGACCGGGCCAATACTCCTTCTAGCATATATTATGTGTGAAATATATACTATATAAATAATCTACATGGGTATAATGGTAGATAATTATATGATGTGCATACGTCTTAAAGATAAATAAATTGGGATAATTGGAGTCGATGATTATACCGGGCCAATTATCCTTATAGTCTATATTGTGTGTGAAATATTTACTATATGTATAATCTCCTAGGATGAAGTAGTAAATAATTAGATGATGTGAATACATCTAACTATTAACTTAAGCGGAGAAAGCTTAATGGTAAAAACATAATATTAGATAGGGAGCATCTAATGAATAAGATTAAGCTGTAATACTTAACTTCCAAATCAGAAACTAACATATGTGAGATGTTACTTGGAAATTTATTAACAATATGAGTGGTGTTAATGAAACTTAGTATTGTATAAGCGGTATGAGAACTTAGACATGTAAAGTTCAAACGAGTAATATAGTCTAAATAGCTTGGGTAGTTATAGCTACAATAGGCTAAGTATAGAACATTTGGCGTGCACTATAGATGAAAGGTGAGGAGAACTCAAGAGAGAGTGTACTCAAACATGGGTAATCAATAATTGAATTTTATTTTGATAAATGCTTGCTAAATATTTTGAAAATGTTTTGAGTACTAAATCTTGCTATAAAATATTTTCAAAACCTTATAATTGTCCAGCCACAAGGACGCCAGACTAGAGGATTTCATTACAGGGACTCAGAGTTGTTTCAATGTGGAAGCTGACAGTATCTTAATTAGACGATTCTACCTTTCTAATCTAGTGTGGTATCTTCATTTATATTCCACGTATGGACATGTTGTCCGTTGATGATATACAGTTATTCAGTTCTTTTAAGTATTATGGATTGTTGTTATGAACTTTTAGTCGATGGTTTATCGACAAGTCTTTCATTCATATGTATTGTGTTGGATTGAACTCTTGTATACTGTGAATGTTTTATTTAGTTTTCTGCATGGTACATTTTATTATGTTAACGAAAGATAAATTTTGGCACCGGTCTAATTTCACTTAGGTGGTTAGTAATTAAAAAGTTTTCGACAATGATGCTAAGAATGAACCATATGAGAAACCTATTTTAATTTAATAAAAGCCTGATCACCCAATTTTTAATTAGGCGAAATGTCACAGATGGTATCAGAGCATCAGGTCTAGTGTCATTAGGATTTGTAGGGCTTACTACATTTTTAGCATATCGTTTGATTGGTATAGAGCCCTATCATAGGATTGTTGTATTGCTCTACGTGCGTGGCTTACGTTCTCCTTCTATTAAGTATAGTTGATGTAATTCATATACGAGTTCGATTAGGTATGGTACATCGAACACTGTAAGGCAGCTAGCGAAGGGCGTTAGAAGGACTATAGGAGGGAAGGGATCATCAAAAGTCTTGGAGTGTCCAGGATGGGTAATTGCATTAGTGATCATCGTAATGTTATTAGAGTAGATAACGAGCAGGATAATCTTTGGGGATGGTAATTTCCCGAACACCGTTGTAGAAAATAGTGGAACAACTTCAGACTCACCCAGTGTTGTAAGTAGGGAGACAATGATTGTCTTTGTGAACTTCTCACCTGACAACGGGATACGAGAACTTGATAAAGGGATCCATAAGTTAATATTTGAACCTCGGGAAGAATACCCGGGAGTGAATGAGAATGCCGGATAGGATGACCATTGGGATGTCGTCAAGATCCTTGGTTTGCAAGCTTACATAAATTCTAGGGATGAATTAAAATATATAAGATCAATGGAATTTACTACCAAGTGATGGTAGGTTTAGTCAGGACAGGTAAGGCCAACTCCGAGTTCCCTAGGATAAGTGGGTCCCAAGGAACACCAGAGGTAGTAGCCTAGGTTAAGACTACCAAATCTGTGAGAAGGTCCATCATATAATACCCAGTAGAGATAGAGAAATGGGAATGACACTGAGAGGTGTCTTAATTTTTAAGAGTAGGGACACATCTGTGACCCTAGTCCACCTTAAGTTAGGGAACACAAGTGTTAGGCCAACTGGGGCAATGATTTATATAAATTTTGGTTCGGCTAGGACGAGGGTGTTATGCCCAAGAACCATTTGAGCCACCAACATTATTGACTATTGAAAGTATGAGTTTTATCCTCGAGTAGTAGGATAAGTTTTATGTGACACGAGCGAGTCACAATATTATATTAGCACTAGATTCACGTGTGAGACGAGTTTAGTGGGTATATCGTTGATAGCATTATAATGTGTATGTAGTTGCCTTGGTACAGCGGGACTCTCTTTAGTACTAACCACAGGGGGTAGGTGCAGAAACATGGAGTATGTAGATGTTGGAATTACTCGTTTGAGTGATGTGTCACACGAGTATAATATTACCCTGGGTATGGAATGATTAGTGATGTAGGTGGAACGATAAGAGGGTGGTGATGGAAAGGCCATTGAGTTTAATGTTCCAAGGCAGGATGTGTTGTTTGACGGGGCCTCACCTTAAAGAGGGTCGATCTCGCATTTATATTTTATTATGGTGGAGACCTTAGAGAGCATAGATGTCTCATTGTAGTTGTTCCCGATATGTTGGGACTTTGTGATAGGATTCAAGGAATATTGGGTCTATTGTCGAATGGATAGATAAAGATCATTATTGTGATTATCTCTAATGCCTATGTAATACCCCGTATTTTTAATGACTTTGGAAATTGGATTAATTAGAATTAATTGTGTTATAATTGGGAATTAATCAAGATTTAAATATTACTCGAGAATAAAGTAATATGTGATTTATGTTGAATATTACTTAGTGATTAAAGTAATATATATGATTATGACTTTACAATTAATTATGACTTCATAAAATTATCGCGAATTATGTGTACGACAATTTCGATAATTAAGTTGGGACGCATGAGTAAGTCGTGTCGAGACTAGATTTAAATGAAATAAAAGTGAATTATTATGTCATCCGAATGGTCATTTTGACGGTACCAAAGTGTACGGAAGGGTTCAAATAGTCAAAAAAGTCTACTTGGGTGTTTGATTTGGGTCTCGGGGCTCTTTGGAACCGAAAGGACACCCCAAAGGGGTATTTCAGTCATTTTACAAGGGAGGTTAATAGAAACTACAAAAATATGAGTTATTTTATAAGTAAAGAGATTAGACAGCTTAGGTTCATTCACCAAAAATAAGAGGAAAAGGTTTAGTGGAGATTGAGAGACTTTCTATAGGAGAAGATGAGACTTTTCTAGGAAACCAAAGGACAATCACCTTGCACCACCAAAGCCGCCACCACCACTGCCAGAAGTTGGCCAGAAAAAGAGAGGACCGCTAGTAGATTATCATCCCCAATGGATCAGACCTACAATCTAAAGGCAAGAGATTAATTACTGCGAATTTAGCATGTATATTTTCCATGTTAGGTTGTTTAGAAAATTCTGAAAAGATGCATAATCAAAGAAGAATTATGGTTATGTTAATTGAATCTTTGAAAGGAGAATGATGTAGAATTAATTTTCTTTTGAGTATAGAATTTAATCCACGAAATTTGGGAATTATTAGTGATGAAAATTTTAATTTATATGATGTTCTTGGAGAAATAATAAAATATGATTTTTGTTAAAACTATGAGAAATTATATGTTGGAATCCAAACTTCTTGGTAATTTTAGGTTGTTTGATTATTAGACATCAATTATATATTTTGGTATATCATATGGAATGAATTGTGGGGAGTTTGGGATTATTTTATAAGTATTTTGATGATTAAAAAGTATAAAACCCGTAGGAATTTTATGCAAAAAATCTGGGCAAATAACTAGTCAATCGATCGATCGACTCAAGACTGTTGATCGTTCGATTTACCAGAATCATCGATCGATCGACTCCCCCTGGAAATGTGAAATATTTTTATTTTTAATTATTGATTAAATCCCAAACTTTGAGGAATCTTAGATGATGATTAAATGAACTTAATGGGACTTATGGAAGGGCAATAGGATACACTTAAGATGCAAAAAATATTATTTTTGGGATTGTGAATGAGGGAAAATTAATGAGTGATTGATTAAATGAGTTACTTTGGAGAATTATATTACTTAGGGTTTAAATCGGATAAATGATAATTTAAGGTTAGGACCATTTGTAAGAGAGTCATAAATTACTGGTATAACCTTGGGTATAATTGGGTTTAACCTTAATTGATGTAATAAAGGATTAAGAGTGAATTAGGGATTAACAAGGAATAAACATAATTAAAGTTAATTTAATTTGTAGAAATTCAAGAGTCGTGATAACATGGATTTGTAGGACATGATGTTTACCTACTAAATTTATTTGAGGATTAAATGATCACCATCGTGCGGTTAGATAAGTTCAAAAATATATACTTTAAGGATTAAAGTCATAATAAAAAAAACGTAGGTTATTCGGGATATAATTATACTATGTATGGGATTTACTATATGGGTTGTGTGTATGCCCTATGGTTATATATATGTAGGATGAATACCTATTGTCATTATATATATAGGTGAGATGGTTGCCTATTATTATCATACGGTTGTGTGAATACCTTATTGATGTTATATTTATATAGGTAGAATGTATACATATATTATAGTTTGTTGTATGTATGACATACCTACGTTGCTTGCTATCGGGGTGGAGGTTTCGTGTTGTGGACAGTCTTATCATGTCTGCCCATTTGGGAGGATTTTAGATTCGTACCCTGAGCATAGGACCTTGGACATGTGCTATCGATGTATATGATAGTTTGGACGGTTGAATGGGAGCATAGGTATGTGTGTGACCCATTTGGCTGGGGAGTATGTCCGCCTTCAATATATTTGTGTTATGATATGATTCGTGAAAGACATCAAATCAATAGTCCTCTATACAGTGACATTATGTATCAAGACATGATAGCAGAGTATGCATGCACCTCAGTTGTGATTAGGAGGTGACATATTAGTATATATATAATTAGTGTGTTATTATATATATATATAACTGTAATGTAATCTAATGTGTCAGATTATAGATATAGAGATGTAATCTTCTATGTGAACTTGTAGATTAAAAATATAAATTTTGATTTAATCTATTGTGTAATGTTGTAGATTGAAGTAAGTATTGAAATCTAAATTTAATTAAGTATATGAACACTTAATTCCAAGGTTGTAATAATACTAGTTCATATTAAAGAGAAATGAATATGAATATTTATATTGCGTATGGTGTGGGACATACGGGGTTATGATATGGGTTAGAATTATGTTGTGAAAACTAGTTAGGAGGGAACCTTAACTAGGAAGTTAGTGAGATACGATAGGTGTGCACTCTAGATGAGAGGTGATAATTCTCAAGATAGAGTTCGAGAAACTAAAATATGCATAATAAATGCTTATTTGTAATTATTAAGAACTTGCTATTTTTAAAATCTTTTACAATCGGGCTCTATCCCGTTTCCTTGCATATTATCTTCTCTATTATATCTTGTGCATCAGGTTTCCAGTATTGGGGATGCCAACATTGAATATTGATGTACCGATGGGTTGTAGATTCTATCAGAGATGCAGATCTTGTTTACACACTTCTATTCTGTTGATTCACATATTTGTAGAGTCTACATCATTTAGGACATGTCCCCCAGGATTCTAGTTATTCCAGTTATATTCGAGAGTTGTAAGTACTTATGTTAATACTGCTGAGACCAGTTTTGTGTTGTTGTAATAAGATATTTTTACTGGATAGTTATTTCAGTCGTATTTATTCTTGTGTTATATATAGTTCAGTTGTGATGAGTTAATACTTCACTGTTATTCTGTTGTGTGGATATGGTTTTATTAAAAGTTGAAAAGTTTTTGACACTTAGCTTAATTAACTATTAGGTGATTAATAAATAAATTATTTTTGACAGTGATGCTAAGAATTAACCAATTGCATACTCTGATTTAATTGGGTATGGGACTGATCACCCGGTATTTAATTAGGCGGGATGTTACAGCCTAGTGATAGTGAGAGCACAGTGTTAATTAACTCCTTTAGATATATGAGAGTTGATATTTATAAGTATATGGTTGGGTGTAACATGTGAATGTCCCGATTGTGTGTTTGAGGCTTATGGAACTCAATCACCACCAATACTAAGTGATAATGCATCGGGGAAAGTTCCTTGTTTAGGTACTGCTGCGAGATAAAATTTGCATGAACTTTTATAAATGTCGAGAGTGGAGGGACGTTGATGGATGCTAGGGCATAAGTTTTGAATCTAAATCCTTGAATGTGTCGTGGAAACACTTTTAGCTGAGAGCTATAATACGGTGTAAGTCCAGTAGAGCCAGTAGTGCTATGAAAAAGCACTAAAACCTTTTTCTCACTATGAGCCGAATGGTGGGACAATCTCGGGAGGAATTAAAATTTCTTTTATGGGATGATTGAGAAGACCCATGTGCTATAACTCGATCGATAATGTGAGGCAAATATTGAGAAAAGTGTCTGACATTTGCAATGTTTGTGCAGATATGTGTGAGTTATAGGGTGTATGGACACCTTGGATAGTTGGCTTATAAATCGTTCGAGATAGAGGGGCATGGAAATTAATGCATGTAAAGTATACCCGTGGGACAATTATCATTTAAGATGAAATAGTATGATGCCTTGAACGTCATGTGAGAAGGACGATGATCCAAGTATATATGTGCTAAAAGAGCTAGCACACTCTAAATGGGTTGAAAGGTTATGGGAAGACATTCAAAAGATATCTCTTGATAAAGACGAGTCCCAACTGTTGTGAGAAACTAGTGGAGAGCTTTACTCAATCAAATGATGAGAGTGGATTGCGTGCACATATAATATTGATGACTATAAGGCAAGAAGACCCAAGAAGTGTGCCAGTTGTGAAAAATGCATGGGCCATGACTGTTGGTATAACCCGGGGGAAAAAGGAGAGTATAAAGCACACCTTAAATTTGAGATATTATAAGTGGGAATTGGTGAGGGGGTGAGACGTAGTGATACTATCTCCGGATGCACCACTCATAGATGGAAAAAGGTTGGCTCGAGATGATAAACAAGAATTTGATAACAAGCCTACAATTCTAATGACAGAATGAGTAAATACACTACTAAAATGCATTTATGGGATGCCAACATCGTGACTAGGTAAGAATGCCTCTGAGTGTATGGAATGAATTGGCTGAGATGAAGTGATTGTTATGCTTTCTTTGAAAAGAAGGATTACAGCAGTGCAAGGGGCCTCCCAATATTGTTGTGAATCAGAATGAGATCCTCCAATCCCACCTCTGATAGGTATTATCGGGTTCCAATGTGGATGGAGTTTTATTTTGGACATATGGTATCACCTATAGGTAGAGGGTTAGACGAGAGGTGATTTATTATGCTAGCTAATACGAGTAGTGTGTATGGTGCCTTATAGGGTAATTACGGGGAAAAATTAACATTGGTAGAGTGTGTGTAAGAACTTGTACCGGTTTATCAGGCCCGGGGTACTTTTTGAGGTTTCAAGTGGAAATCCTTGTCATCCACCCTCTAGTTAATTAAAGGTGAGGGGATAACTAATTTTTTGGGTTAACCTTGATTTGGAGTCCAATGTTAAGAGTGGAGTGAACCACAAACTATTTTGGGTGACTTTTGAATGTCGTTAGAGCTACGCCACCATGAACTGAAGTTCTAAATACTGACATGAGTGGTTCGAAGTTATCATGATTCCTCCTTTAGAGGGAGTTTTGATTTGTGGTGAGTGTGGGGAATTGGCGCATAGTGAGGTGTGGCCTTTTCTCAGTATGGAGATGATAGAGCCAGCACTAAGATCATATGACTGATAGAGCGTATCAGTACGTAGTTAATTGAGAAAACTTGTTAAAATTTGAGGCTATAGTGATTAAGCCTTTTGATAGGTGGGTAGCACTAGTGGGTGTATAGTGGAGTAACCCTTATGTTATTATGATTTGGATTTGGGTAGTAGAGGAGGTCGTGATTTTAAAGATCCTAAGTTTTAGTACTGTCATTGTCCTAATTTCGAGGACTAAATTCGTTTGTATATGCGGAAGTATGTAATATCCCGTATTTCAATGTATTTATGATTTAAAATAATTTGGAAATTAATTGGAAGAATACGTTTTAGTTAAATTACACGTGTGACATAATTTAATGTGATTAAATAATAAAAAGTTATTATTAAATATTAATCAAGAGATAGAGACTAATTAATATTAGGTTATGAGATTTACTATGTGCATGAATAGTAAATAATGGTGGAATTTTTTTAAACATCATAGTGAGTGATATGTGCCTATTTTATTTCATCTCAACCGAGAGTCGGGTGTAGACAAGAATTGAGGTCGAGATTGGAATTATATTTTTAGTGACTCGTATGATGATTTCGAGATCATATATGATTTTGAATGGGTCAAAATAGTTGGAACAGTATACCCGGGGGTATAGTTCGGGTCCCAGGCCAATTTTAGATAAAATCGACACCTATTGAGGGTAATTTTGGTCATTTTAAAAATAAGCGTTAAAGGACCTACAAAAATTAGCACCCCATATCTGGTAATTAGAATTGAGGGTTAGGGTTGATAACTCACAAAACTTAGAGAGTCCATTAGAGAGAAGGGGAAAACCAATTCCAAAGCTTAAGATGGGATTCTTGAATAATTGGACTTGAATCTTGCACCTAAATCATCTAAGGAAGAAGGATGGAGGGAGAAGAACATCAATCCACCATCAACAACACAAAATCAGACCCTACAAACTATGAGGCAAGGGTTTATTGCAAATCAAATTAATGTTATAATAACCATGTGTAGGAATTTCATGATTTGTGTGATTTTATTGAAAGTTCTTTGATGATGAAAAGTATCAATTAATTACATGTTTGGGTAGGATTACATGTAGTTTATTATTAAATCTGTAGAGAATTAAAAATCTGAAGTGATACGATTGTTTCTATAGATTAAAATATGACTTTTTGATAATCAAACATGAAGAAGATGAAAACCTAAGGTTGAAGATGATATTTAGATTTTGATGATTCTCAAGTTGATTCTCAAAAGATTTGATAGTGTTTTTGTATTAGAAATTGTCTATACACATATATTTGTTGGGTTAATAATAGTGAAAAATGAAGTTCGGATGAAGCAGTCAACCTAGGGGTTGATAGATCGACCAGATTAATCGATCGATCGACCCATTTAGTCAATTCATCGACTAAAGCTATTTTTTGGGTTCTTTTCTTGGTTGAATTTCCTGGTATTACCATCAATGGAGGGGAACCTTGGGGATTATTTTATACATATGTGGGGACTTGACAAAGGTCGATAGGTGTGTAGTTAGGATCCATTAAGGTCATTCAGTGTAGGACATCAAGCATGGATCAACCGCGATAACTGAGGTAGAGATAGTTCACAAAAAATTGATAATTGAGCTACAGAGAGAGAGTAAACATCAATTCCACTTGGAAACTAGTAGGTGGAAGATGGTAACTACTAAATGTATCTATCATGGGGTAACTAGGACCCTTAGAGTTGTGTGAACACTCCTATATATACCATAGTGAGATAAATTGTAAGGTAAATAGTACAACAAATATGTGAGGGATATATATTATGGACTAATACGTATTATCAGGTTGAGTGAACACCTATTGATGCATAGTAATATATATGTTGTCTGACTAACTATAGTTTACTAAATTAAAATTGGTGATCAAAGTATCAGTTCGAGCCAATACACAGTAGAGAGAATACTGGAATAAATATGAAAGTGAAATACAATTGTAAAGCAAACAAGTAGGATGAATATTAGAGAGCAATATATTACACACAAGTATGAATAATTTTGGTTATGTGAATACCTATAAATTTTGTACTTGGGT
This sequence comes from Sambucus nigra, assembly GCA_949130495.1. Taxonomy (NCBI): domain Eukaryota; kingdom Viridiplantae; phylum Streptophyta; class Magnoliopsida; order Dipsacales; family Adoxaceae; genus Sambucus; species Sambucus nigra. The sequence goes on along the minus strand of OX422207.1, from coordinate 339,635,117 downwards.
TAGGTGAATACCTATAGTGCCTATATGATACTGGAGTCGAGGATTAGATCGGGCCAAAGTAAATAATAGGAGAATTTGAGTCGATGATTAGACCGGGCCAATACTCCTTATAGTATGTATTATGTGTGCAATATATACTATATTAATAATCTTCATTGGTATAATGGTAGATAATTATATGATGTGCATACGTCTAAAATATAAATAAATTGGAATAATTGGAGTCAATGATTAGACCGAGCCAATTATCCCTATAGTCTATATTGAGTGTGAAATATATACTATATGTATAATCTACTAGGATGAAGTAGTAGATAATTAGATGATGTGAATACATCTAACTATTAACTTAAGAGGACAAAGCTTAATGGTAAAAACATAATATTAGATAGGGAGCATCTAATGAATAAGATTAAGTGGTCAGACTTAACTTCCAAATTAGAAACTAACATATGTTAGATGTTACTTGGAAATTTATTAACAATATAAGTGGTGTTAATGAAACTTAGTATTGTATGGGAGGTATGAGAACTTAGACGTGTAGATAATTTCGGATGAGTACTATAGTCTAAATAGCTTGGGTAGTTATAGCTACAATAGGCTAAGTATAGAACGTTAGGCGTGCACTATAGATGAGAGGTGAGGATAACTCAAGAGAGAGTGTACACGAACATTTGTATTCAATAACTGAATTTTATTGTGATAAATGCTAGCTAAATATTTTCAAAATGTTTTGAGTACTAACTCTTGGTATAAAATATTTTCAAAACCTTTTAGGTGTCCATCCACAGGGACGCAAGACTTGAGGATTTCATTCCAGGGACTCGGAGATGTAGCATAGTGGATTCTGACAGGATCTTGATTTGACAATTCTACCTTTCTAATCTAGTGTAGGATCTTAATTTATATTCCATGTATGGACATATTGGTCATTGATGATTTACAGTTATTTAGTTCTCTTTATTATTATGGATTGTGATTTTGAACTTTTAGTCTATGGTTTACCTGCAAGTCTTTCATTCATATATATTGTATTGGATTGAACTCTAGTATATTGTGAATGTTTTATTTAGTTTTCCTCAATGTACATTTTATTATGTTAAGGAAAGATAAAATTTGGCACCGGTCTAATTTCACTTAGGTGGTTAATAATTAAAAAAAATTCGACAGTGATGCTAAGAATGAACCATATGAGAAACCTATTTTAATTTAATAAAGGCATGATCACCCGATGTTTAATTAGGCGGGTTGTCATAGTGTGATAGAGTTATTGGGGGCTAACAAGAAAAATCAAAAACTAAAAAGGTAATTTCACATAAAAATCTAGAAGATCCTCAAAGATATTTCAGACAAATTTGTAAACTTGTACATATCGTTGGAGTGTCGCTACAATGAGGAAACTCCTCATTGTGGAGATATTTCAAAAATACTAAGTGGCAAAAAATATTTAGAGCTTTATGACGGAACATTTAAGCAACTTGGTGGCCATTGAGGGAAATATCTCTATAGTGAGAAACGTCACTTCGATGATGATGTTGCTCACACTAATTTCCAAATATCTTTCAAAAGAAACAAACTCATTTTTTCTTTGGTGAGGTCAAACATCATTGTAGTAAAACTATTAGGACTTATTCAATTTTGCTTATATTTTGATTATACAAAGATTTGTTCATAAGAATGATCAAGATAGAAAAATAATAATTTTTAAACACACAAAAGTTTTTACCAAGATGTTTGAAAAGATTTATAAAAACACATGACGTGGATGTAGGATTTTTTGTCAAATAACAATGATGATCAAAATCGTTCTTCAAAATATTTAATGTTGACGAATCTTTTCGGAGAGATAAACCAATAACCCAATTTGTTTTGGAAAACTGGAATAAGACAACCACCTACGAGGTCACAAATGAGTGTGTGAATAATCTTACACTGTGCCATAACATGATTAGAGATTAAGTGATAAAATGGTGTTAAATGTCAATTGCACAGTTTAGATTCTGGATCCGGTGTAGAGAAAATGCCTAAGGGTGTGTTTTTGATGACCTTCATGTGTCAGGGAACACTTTCAGAGCTTTCATAGGGTTCATAAATTAGAAAAAATAATTATTCATTAAGGTGACAATGAAGAAGGAGTGTGGAGTGGAGGGATAAATGAGTTATTTCAAGAATGGAAAGTGTGAAGACATAAGGGTAATGGAGAGAAAGATACATATTCTAGATCGAATGGTGTAAAACATGTGATAAGCTTAAAAAACAAATATATAAGATAAATTTTTTTTTCATCATTGAACATGTTAAACACAAATTATATCTTATGAGAATAAGATAATGTAAACGAAATTTTTTAATATTTTATTAAATTATATTATAAATATACCACTCCAGAAGAGCCCTTCCATTTACCTACAAAGATACTATAAGCGTATAAATAGGGTGAGATACTATTAATGTAATGACCCCATTTTCTTATGCAAATATATAACTTTCTCCTTTTAATTTCGTGACACTTACTATCTAATAATGATATATTATTACATATATGATATTCTGAGTTCTTAATATGACAAAGCCCATTTTTTAAATTTGAAGAATCAACAATAAAATGGGTCAAATTTAGATTTTATGACACATACTAAGCTAAGTGATAAGTTTTGGGGTAGAAAATATAATTTTATGAAACTTTATGGACTTGGTTTTAATAAAGAAAATTTTAGGGACCAAAATGAAAAATAAAAAGGGGCCTTTTTGTAAATAAAATATTTTTAGCGGCATATAAGAAATATTGAAAATATATGGTCTGAAATTACCAAAATGCCCCTCAGGTGCAAAATGACCCTTATACCCTTAATACCTTTCCACCTCGTGCTCGACACCTCGTGCTTAATTTTGACACTTCCAACATACACATGTCGTCATTAGAGGAGAAGCCAAAACATGTGACGTCGTTAGAAGAGAAACTAACACACGTGTCGCAGTCCAGTGAAATAAGACTGCAAGACGCCTCCTTTACGCGACACGTCAATGATGACTCGCCATTGTAAAAGCTTGGTCAGCATCGACACGTGTTAATGTCGTGATATCTTTGGAAAACTATAAATTGGGACTTTGGGGATCATTTGAAACTCACACAAAAATCCTTGAGTATTATAGAGAGAAGTAGTGAGAGAAAGCGTGGAAATGTTTAAGAAGAAGTTCTTAGGGATATTCATCTTAATGTAATCTTAATGATATAATGCATCTTTATAATTTTAATTTACTGTTTTATAGCTTTACTTAGTAGTTATGCTGGTAAAATACACTAAAGGATTCACTAATCAAAACTTAAAATTTAGAACAAATCCAACTTGATTTTATAAACTTGTTTGAAATTATACACTTTTAAATAAAATGATTCTTTTTAAAGAAATTGCTCGTCATTGTGGAATCCCATTTAAGTAATTCCAAATTCAGGTCCGGTGAAGTTCTGTCTAGATGAGATGTTATTTAGGTGGTGCCCTTGTGACCCTCCATCTCTATTGGGAATGAATCCGAAAATGTTCTGTCTAGATGAGATGGTATTTAAGTGGTGCCCCTGTGACCCTCCATCTCTATTTGAAACGACTGATGAGGAGGGATTATGAATTGAATTCTTCAATTATGAGCAATGAGTTTTAAAAGTTAACATATCGGGATTCATTAATCCTTTAAAAGAAGAAGTTATTATAGTTTAAACTGGACCTTAGAACGTGTACTTAAATCTTTATCAGATTAACGTGTGATCGAAGACTCAGTACCACTAAATTTGACCTCCATTTTGGGTGAGTACTCTGACATTCCCTGTGTATTTTTATTATATGATATTATACAAACTATATATAGTTTGTGAACTGCTTTTATTCTCAAAATTCATGTGATACCGATGATTGATTCATTTGTGATATGTTTATATTTGTCCATAAAAACATATTGATTAAAATGATTATTGAAAAGGATATTGAATATTGAAAATATGATTCGGCCTAAGGGACCGATTTACTGACTGACCTTCCCAGTTGGGTTATCACTGGTGTGCCCTAAATAAGGTGTTGTGATGAACTAGTTCGATTGACCCTCAACCACTGGGGAATAATACGGTAGAAGAATACGATATTAGAGTGTACTTGGCCATTAAAATTATATGGTTGAAAGAAAAAGATATCACATTTGATTTGTTGCATTCGTCTTATTCTGAGCTATCCAATTGTGATATATATACTTTCATTTCAAAATATATATCTATTTACTTCAAGTTCCTATCCATATATGTATATGCCTTCTATGTTGACTTGAATAGGTATCTATTTTCTAAAAACCCAAGAATGTCTAGAGATTAAACCTCACTCGGCTTTTAGCTGATGTGGTATAACTAACCATTTTTTAGGAAATAAGTTGGCCTGGAGGGAACGCAAAAGGACTATGGAAGATCCATCTTTTAGAGATATTTTTATTATTTTAACTAAAAGTTTGTTATATAATATAGAGCATGTTTGGCTCCCTTGTAATAAGTTTTCAATTTCGTTTTAAGTTGTTGTTACTTGTAATATAAATGAAGTTTCCTTTTAGAAAGCTCTGATGACGTAATTCCTTTAATTTCAGTATTTTAGGATTCATAACCATGTAATTTTATTTTCGCTACATTTAATTAAGGAAACAATTTAAGTTAGAATATTTGTTGCCTTGGTGGCATGTCAGGACACTCGTTTCCCACTACTGTTTAGGATGGGGTCATGACAAGGGTGGTATCAGAGCATAGGTTATGAACCCGTAGACTACTCAACATAGGTTTCGAACGTTATAGATTTTAAGTTTCCATAAATACGATACAGGATTAAATATATGACTTATGCGATAACCCTCCACATGTCTTACACTATATATATATATATATATATATAATTATTTATATATCATTGTTCTTATAAATTGCAATCTTGGGTTAGTACAATGCATCTTACGTTTGGCCATGACTGTAGAAAATAACCAAGGCAAGATCAACTTCAGGAACTAATGGTTCGAGTATGGAAGGACTGGAAGGTGCATACAAGGCAATTGAAAGTCTAGCAAGAATTGTGGAGCATCAGGTGAATATTGGAGCACCAAGGGATCTTGAACTAAGTAGTTGTACTATTGAACAGTTCAAGAAGTTGAATCTGCCGTCTTTTAAAGATACTCCTAACCCCACTGAAGGAGAAGATTGGGTGATGCAAATGGAAAATATGTTCGATGATCTTAAGTGTACAGATGAAGAACGGGTTTCATTTGGAACATTCATGTTAGAAGGTGAAGCCGAACATTGGTGGAGAATGACTAAGAGAATACATGGGGACAGGAATAATCCCATAGGTTGACATGACTTCTTAGTGATCTTCTACGAGAAATACTTTCCCAAAATGGTGCAAGACCAAAAAGAAGCTGACTTCATGAGTCTGGTTCAAGGAAATATGAAGGTTAGTCAATAAGAGACAAAGTTTACTGAGTTATCCCATTTTGCAGTTCATGTTGTGATAACCGATGCTTTAAGAGCCAAAAAGTTCGAACGTGGGTTAAGGTTGAATATTCGTAGCTGAATTTCCATCCTGATGTTGACATCATATAATGACGTGGTGGCTAGGGCAATAATATCTGAGAAGGATAGTGAAGAATATAATCAGGTTATAGAGGGGAAGAGGAAGTTTGGAGAACAAAGAGGAAGGAACCCAAATAACAAACCCTTTAGGACTATACCTAATATAGGAAAACCTTTAGTAAACAAACCCTTTAATGTTGATAAATGCCAGTACTGTGGTAATATTCATATAGGGCGACCATGTTACCTGGAGACAAGAAGTAGCTTTGGGTGTGGCCAAAAGGGACATAAAATGCGAGATTTCCCTAACAAAGGGAAGGCGGAAATAAAGACTTCTAATGACAATAAGGATCAGGGAAGACATGGTAGAGTTTTTAATCTTTCTGATGCAAAGGGTTCTAATGCAGTAGTGTCAGGTACACTTTCTATATGTGCACAACCTTTTCAAGTTTTAATAGATCCTGGTTCTACCCATTCATTTATGTCTGTACATTTTGTTAATCGCTTTCCTAATATTCCTGAACCCTTGAATCATAGCATACACGTTTCTACTCCTTTGGGTGAGTTATTGATGGGGACATTAGTGTATAAGTCATGCCTTATAAATGTCAATAGTCATAAGCTATTCGCTGATTAGATAGTTTTAGACATAAGATATTTTAAAGTAATTTTGGGTATGGATTGGTTAGCATTATATCATGCTAGGGTGGTTTGTTTTGAGGAGAGAGTTATTTTCCAAATTCCTAATCAACCAGAATTCAGTTTTGAAGGAACTAGCATCTTACCTCCCATGCGTATTATCTCTGCAATGTAAGCTTGTAGTTTTCTGAAGAAGGGATGTCAAGGATTCCTTGATAGTGTTATTGATTTCCAAACAAAAGAGCATAATTTAGAAGATATTCCTATAGTTAAGCTTTTTTCAGATGTTTTTCCAGATGATTTGTCCAGTCTACCTCCTAGTAGAGAAGTAGAATTTACCATTGACCTTATTCTTGGAACTACACCAATCTCAAAATCACCTTATTGCATGGAACCTTTAGAATTAAGGGAGTTAAAAGTTCAATTACAAGATCTGTTAGACAAGGGTTTTATTAGACCTAGTATATCCCCTTGGGGTGCTCCAGTGTTATTTGTTAAAAAGAAGGATGGGACGATGAGGTTATGTATAGATTATCATGAACTAAATAAGGTGACCATTAAGAATAAATACCCCTTACCTCATATAGATGATTTGTTTGACCAACTGTAATGTGTGCAAGTATTTTATAATATTGACCTTAGGTCAGGCTTTCACCAATTAAAGATTAAGGAGGAGGATATTTCAAAATCAACTTTTCATACTAGATATGGTCACTATAAATTTCTTGTGATTCCATTTGGACTGAGTAATGCACCAGCTGCTTTTATTGATATGATGAATAGAGTGTTTAGGAAATATCTGGATCAGTGTGTGGTTGTTTTCATTGATGACATCCTTATTTATTCCAATTTTATTGAAAAACACGAGAAGCGTTTGGAGATTGTATTACAAATCCTTAGGAAAGAGAAATTATATGCGAAATTAAAGAAGTGTGAATTTTGGTTACCTAGTGTTTCTTTTCTAGGGCATGTCGTATCCAAGGAGGGAGTGTCGGTTTATCCTCAAAAGACTGAGGCTATATTAGATTGGCCAAGACCAACTAATGTGACCAAAATTCGTAGTTTCCTAGGATTAGTAGGTTATTATCTAACATTTGTTGAAGGATTTTCTAGTATTGCCAAACCTCTGTCTAGGTTAATGTAAAAGAAGGTGAAATATGAATGGTCCGAGGAAGTTGAGGTAGTTTTCGAGAACTTAAGAATCGATTAGTAACTGCACCAATCTTGACTATTCCTTCCGGTACAGGAGGATTTGTGATTTATAGTGATGCTTCTAAAAATGGTTTGGGATGTGTGCTAATGTAAAATTAAAAAGTAGTAGCTTATGCCTTGAGACAGTTAAAACCACATGATCAAAATTATCCAACCCAAGACTTAGAATTAGCAGCGGTAATTTTTGCTCTTAAGATTTGGAGACATTATTTATATGGTGAGACTTTTGAGATTTATACCGATCATAAGAGTTTGAAATATATCTTTACCTGGAAATAATTGAACATGAGACAAACGAGGTGGTTAGAATTGATGAAGGATTGTGATGTAAATATTCACTATCACCTGGGGAAAGCTAATGTAGTTGCCGACGCTTTAAGTAGAAAGTCTACACCAAATGTAGCATATCTTATTACCATCCAGGAAGCTCTATTAAAATATTTGAGAAGTATGGAAATAGATGTACGTATTTATAGAAAAGGAGGAATAATCGTAAACTTACAAATACAAACCACGTTGATGGAAAGAATTAAAGTTGTAGAAGTAAATGACCCACAACTGAAGAAGATTAAAGAAGAGGTTATTTAAGGGAAGAGAATTGAATTTGCTATACGAGATGATATATTAAGGTTTGGAAATAGAGTGTGTATACCGGGTGATGCCCAATTAAAGAGGCATATTTTGGAGGAAGTTCATTACTCGAGATTCACAGTTCATCCCGAAAATACCAAGATGTATAGAGATCTCCAAGAAGTGTTTTGGTGGAATAACATGAAAAGGGAGATAATAGAGTTTATATCTCAGTGTTTGATCTGTCAACAAGTAAAAGCTGAACATAAAAAACCATCAGGATTATTACAAGCTTTACCTATCCCTGAGTGGAAATAGGAACATATTACCATATATTTTTTGGCAGGGCTACCAAGGAGTTCAAATGGTAATGATTCCATTTGTGTAATTATTGATAGGTTACCTAAATCTGCTCATTTTCTTGCCATTAAGATTACCCATTCCTTAGAAAAGTTAGCTAAATTGTATATACGGGAAATTATTAAGCTTCATGGAACCCCAGTTTCAATTGTTTCTGATCGTAACCCTAGGTTTATGTCTTGCTTTTGGAAAAACCTACAAGCAGCCATGGGAACACAATTGAATTTCAGCACCGCTTTTCATCCTCAAACGGATGGACAATCTGAGATAATAATTCAAACCTTAGAGGATATGCTTAGGGCATGTGTGCTTGATCTGAAGGGGAATTTGGATGATCATTTACCATTAGTAGAATTTGCATATAATAATAGTTATGAAGCAAGTATTCAAATGGATCCATATGAGGCACACTATGGAAGAAGGTGTCGTTCCCCTACATGTTGGGTAGAAGTTATATAATGAAAAATATTAGGACCATAATTGATCCAGGACATAACAGAGAATGTGAAATTGATACAAGACCGACTTCGAATCGTTCAAAGCCGTCAAAAGAGTTATGTTGACAATCGTCGATGAGAGTTGGAATTCCAAAGAGGATATTATGTGTTCTTACGAGTATCACCGACAAAGGGAGTAATTCGGTTTGGGAAGAAAGGAAAGTTGAGTCCAAGATACATAGGACCTTTTGAAATCCTTGAAAGGATAGGTGTTGGTGTGTATCGAATAGCCTTACCCCCTAAACTCTCTAGTGTGCATAATGTGTTTCATGTTTCAATGACGAAGAAATACATCCCTGATCCATCACATAGCTTAAGTCACAAGCCTCTTCAAGTTAGAGAAGATTTGACGTACATTAAGCATCGAGTGGAAATATTGGACCATAAAGATAAAATATTATGAACCAAGGTTATTCCACTAGTCAAAGTATTACGGCGGAATCATTATGTTGAATAAGTAACATGGGAGCAGGAAGATGAAATGAAAGAGCGATATCCATACCTTTTTGGAAATTAATGTAAGTAAAGTTTGGGGACCAAACTTTTTATAAGGAGGGTAGGATGTAATGACCCCATTTTCTTATGCCAATATATAATTGTCTTCTTTTAATTGCGTCACACTTACTATCTAATAATGATATATTATTACATATATGATATTCTGAGTTCTTAATATGATAAAGCCCATTTTTTAAATTTGAAGAGTCAACGGTAAAATGGGTCAAATTTAGATTTTATGACATATACTAAGCTAAATGATAAGTTTTGGGGTAGAAAATATAATATTATGAAACTTTAGCGACTTGGTTTTAATAAAGAAAGTTTCAGGGACCAAAATGAAAAATAAAAAGGGGCTTCTTATAAATAAAATATTTTTAGGGACCTATGAGAAATAATAAAAATATATGGTGTGAAATTACCAAAATGCCCTTCATGTGCAAAATAACCTTTATACCCTTAATACCTTTCTACCTCGTGCTCGACACCTCGTGCTTGGTTTTGACACCTCCACCAAATATGTGTCGTCATTAGAGGAGAAGCCAAAACATGTGTCGTCGTTAGAAGAGAAGCTAAAACACGTGTCGCAGTCCAGTGAAATAAGACTGCAAGACGCCTCCGTTACGCGACACGTCAATGCTGACTCGCCATTGTAAAAGCTTGGTCAGCATCGACATGTGTCAATGCCGTGATATCTTTGGAAAACTATAAGTAGGGCCTTTGGGGATCATTTGAAACTCACACCAAATTCCTTGAGAATTATAGAGAGAAGTAGTGAGAGAAAGCGTGGAAATGTTTAAGAAGAAGTTATTAGGGATATTCATCTTAAGGTAATCTTAATGTTATAATGCATCTTTATAATTTTAATTTATTGTTTTATATCTTTACTTAGTAGTTATGCTGGTAAAATACACTAAAGGATTCATTAATCAAAACTTAAAATTTAGAACAAATCCAAGTTGATTTTATAAACTTGTTTGAAATTATAAACTTTTAAATAAAATGATTCTTTTTAAAGAAATTGCTCATTATTATGGAATCCCATTTAAGTAATTCCAAAGTTAGGCCTGGTGAAGTTCTATCTGGATGAGATGGTATTTAAGTGGTGCCCCTGTAACCCTCCATCTCTACTGGGAATGAATCTGGAAATGTTTTGTCTAGATGAAATGGTATTTAAGTGGTGCCCCTGTGACCCACCATCTCTACTGAGAACCGATTGATGAGGAGGTATTATGAATTGAATTCTTCAATTATGAGCAACGAGTTTTAAAAATTGACATATAGGGATTCAGTAATCCTTTAAAAGAAGAAGTTATTATAGTATAAACTGGACCTTATAACGTGTACTTAAATCTTTATCAGATCAACGTGTGATCGAAGACTCAATAGCAGCAAATTTGACCTCCATTTTGGGTGAGTACTCTGACATTCCTTGTGTAATTTTATTATACGATATTATGCAAACTATATATATTTTGTGAACTTCTTTTATTCTCAAAATTCATGTGATACCGATGACTGATTCATTTGTGATCCTAAATAAGGCGTTGTGATGAACTAGTTCGATTGACCCTCAACTACCGGGGAATAATACGGTATTAGAGTGTACTTGGCCAGTAAAATGATATGGTTGAAAGAAAAAGATATCACATTTGATTTATTGCATTCATCTTATTCTGAGCTATCCAATTGTGATATATATACTTTCATTTCAAAATATATATCTATTTACTTCAAGTTCCTATCCATATATGTATATGTCTTCTATGTTGACTTGAATAGGTATCTATTTTCTGAAAACCCAGGAATGTCTAGAGATTAAACCTCACTCGGCTTTTAGCTGATGTTGTATAACTAACCATTTTTCAGGAAATAAGTAGGCCTGGGGGGAACGGAAAAGGACTATGGAAGATCCAGCTTTTAGATATTTTTTTGTTATTTTAAGTAAAAAGTTTGTTATATCATATAGTGCATGTTTAGCTCCCTTGTAATAAGTTTTAAATTTCGTTTTAAGTTGTAACTCGTTGTTACTTGTATTATAAATGAAGTTTCCTTTTAGAAAGCTCTAATGACATAATTCCTTTAATTTCAGTATTTTACGATTCATAACCATGTAATTGTATTTTCGCTGCATTTAATTAAGGAAACAATTTAAGTTAGAATATTTGTTGCCTTAGTGGAATGTCAGGACACTCGTTCCCCACTACTGTTTGGGACGGGGTCGTTACAATTAAGGTAAAATTGGGTTAAACAAAAAAAACTAACTTGTAAATAATTGAAGAGAAATTTAAACTCTGTGAGGTGCCACAATTTCTATTCCTGTCCCACTTCCTTTGATATTTTCGTATTTATGATTAGTCCGCAAGTGAAAATTTAAAATAAATTAACATGTAAGGACATGGTGATGTGAATTTTGAAAGAAAAAATAGTTGCAATTAGTTATCATGTCATAAATAGCATTCGATCGAGAATCATCGTGAATAATAATATCAATTTTTTTTAATGCAGCCTTTGATCTATGATAGAAAAAGGCAAAGTTAATAGTGAAAAGAATAAAATATAGAAGTACGAAAGGAAATAATAGAAGAGATGTTAGATTTGAGAGAGCATAGATTTAAGTTAATATAATATATAAATATTTGTATTAAATATGAATTACATGTTAATATGCCTTATATATATATATATATATATATATATATATATATATATATATATATATATATATATATAGTTAACATTGTATATATAAGAAGAATTTATAGAAAAAATAATGGTTATATGTGTTATGGTGACATGTGGTTGTTAAGCAACAAGTAAAAGGCATGATGGATATTTCAAGCCTAAAAATGGGTTAACTACCAGTCAACTAACGAAATCCATCTAAATGGGGGTCATATACCAAAAACTAAAAATTACAAGGTTTTGAGAAATTAATGAATAAGTAATGGGGGCCAACCCCCAACTGATTCAAAAAAAGAAAAATCATATCAGGTGTAGTACATTTTCTCCAAGTCATTTGAGCATATTGCTTTAGAATAATTATTTAATGATATTTTTCCCCTAAAAAAAGAAATAAGTTTCGAGGTTTGGTTCATATTGCACATCCATGTGGCTATTAAAACACCAGCTTAGAAACCTTAATGTTGCAGTTACAATGTCGTGCGGAATTATAGTTTAAACTCCCCCTAATATAAGTTGGCTAGCATTTATAGAGTCGCCCAATGTTCCCTTTAGCATATTTGGTTATTTACAATGTCGTGTGGAATTATAGTTTAAAAAATGATAGTTTTTTTTCTTTCCAGTACCTATGTTTTATGCACCAATTAATGAATCAGCAACATGTGAATGTTATTGCATAACCTGACATTCTGTTAAGGGGTGGTATCATAGGAAATTTAGAATGAAGGGGATTATTTAAAAACTCACCATGGCCTTTGTCACTTGGGTGACAAATATATAAGGAAGACAAGAGTTAGATAAGTCCAAGGTGCATCATTTTTTATCATTACTCGACAAAGGGTTTTATTGTATTTTGGGGATGATTCGAAGTTTAGATCATGTGGATTACTATGTGCATCATTATTTTCGATTTACAAATGTCCCATACCTCCTACTGATTGACATTCCATGAGGAGACTTACCACTAAAGAAGATAACACACCATCGAGACCCTAACTAATGTATCAACGACGTAATTTATGTAGATATGTATTCAGAATGCAATACGTGGTGGAAGAAGTACATGTAAGATTCATTGGTTATAATACACTGTATTTTTAGGTACACTAAATAAAATTATCAATTGGCATATTTGCATATGGTGACATGTGATGTCAGTCTTAATCATTTTCATGTGTATATGTGTTAGATAACTCAGTGGTATTAAAATTGGACATAATACACGGTACATCATTAACCAAATATTTGGAATGCCTTCTAACTATGGCTGACTATGAAATCATCAAGAATTTAGTGTCGTGGGTTTCCTTGTTTGGATTATCCCCTTGGTGAAGGGTTCCAATGATCGTGAAGTAATTTTTTATAATGTCGTGTCAAGTTAATAAATAATATATTAATTCATTCTGGATGCGTATCGGATAAAATAATTTGTTGTTTTATCTCATAAATTCGATGGACGTTTGGGGCACTTAGAAGGTCTATTTGATGCTAAAAATAATGTGTTTTAATTTCTACGGGTTGGTATATATCTTGGATAAGGTTTTAGGCCTATTTTATTAGTATCTGGGCTATTTGGGTTACTTTTATATGGTCTATATAACTAATTTCGTGGTTATGTAGGTTGAGGTATCATTAGGCCTAACATAATCCATCTTAGATGCTAGAGAAGGGAACCTTAAAGCTAGAGAGAGGAATCACCCAAGATTATACTAGAATTGTGAGGACTTTGGCTTAGATTCATCCTAAAAATCTATGTCAAGTGTACCTAGAATAAAGATTTAATCTACAGTCTGATTTATATTTGATTTATAGTGATAATTACCCATTTAAATCCGTAAAATTAATGTTTAGAATTATGATTTTTATTATTTTGGTAATCTAATTAATCTAGGAATTTCACCATTAATCATTTATTCATAGGATAAAAAAATTAGTGATGAATCCCTTAAATTGATTTTGCTTATGGAAGGATTTAGTTACATATAGATCCATAATCACAAATCATTGAAAATCCATTTGTTTATTACAGGAATTGAATTAAATAATAACTTAATTAGGCAACTTAAAGAACTAGGGTTCATACTTTTAAATTTGGGGAATTATCCTCTAAACCTTGTTAAACTGATAAAAACTAATACTTACAAGTTTGATATATAGTTAGTTAACTTATATATCAATGATAATGGTGATATGTAATAAATATTGTACATTATCATTTGTTATACTTATGCATTCTAGCACAATTATGTTTGTGAATTTTCGTATTTAAGGTCATATATGTTATAAACTTTTTTTTCATTATGTATGTTTTGCAAGGTTCATTTGGGATCTTTTAGGTATTGTAACGCTTAAAGGTGATATTGGTACTTTCCGAGCAAGTTTTAATGCAATACACAACTTTGGAGGCATTTTAGTCATTTCAAAATTCAATCTTTGTTCCCTAAATATTCATGGAAAATGTTAGTCTCTGAGTTTTCTTCGTGTAGCCAGTGACAGTGCATCAATCGGGTTCCTAACGATCGAGTTTTGAGCATTTTCTTCATTTTTGAGTCAAAGTCTTAGGGTCAAAATAGAGGGTCAACAGACCGATAAAAATTGATTGATCGATCGATTGATTGTTCCAATTTTATCATGGCAGGAAGAGAGTGGGAAATTTTCACTTTCATTGATTGATGATCAATTTCATCGATAGATCAATGATGCCAAAATTTTGAAGTTCTTATTTTTGTTTGATTCATTTATCTTGGATTTTTTCCACTTGCTATAAATAGGACGTGGATTGGTTTTCTATAGATATCTTGTTTTATCCTTTTGTTTTTAGTTCATCTTGTATTTAGGTTTTGAAGGAGTATTTAGGAGCTTCTCCTCGTCCCACTATGGCTTACCATTTCTGGCTTTTGTATGTTATTATTCAACCTCTTCTCTAAGTAATTCAAGATATCTTCTTGTTATTTCTTCCTTTGATAATTTGTTTCTTACTGTCATTACTTAGGTTTCTTTCTTTATTAATTGATTTCATTAAATGCATTTATTTACCATGCTTTGTAGGTAATTTAATTTAGGTTGAGATTGTTAAATTAACATAGGTTTATTGGTTTATTTGTTATGGTATGATGGGTTTAGGATAGTTTTAATTCGTTAATTTTCATTGATATTGTGCCTAGGAGATTTAACGTTGGATAGCATGTATATCCCGTATTTACGACCCATCATATGTAATTTCGGGGATATTCATTGGCACCAAATTCAGATTAAGATTTTATGACAATTAGAGGGTGGTAAATCTCGATTTTATTAATTGTCCAAATGATATTAAATTGTTAATGATTTTCTTTCCGTGTAAACGTTTATGTTATTTAGAACGAATGAGGGATATTATTCTCAATCTATGGTTTTATTCGTTTTGTTAATCTAGTTAAATTACTTACCTAGTCTAATATTTTTCTCCCTCGTCACCTTTTACACTTCAATTTCAGAAGTAATAAATTGAAGGAATTCTAACATAATTACCTATTGTTTAGATCCCTACTTTCTTCTATACTCCAAAGTCGAATTTCAAGTTATGGTATTTGTTTGTGTAGGGCGTAAACACTGAACGACATATTTTACATACACACAATTTCCACTCTTTAATAAAATGGCATCGTTATCGGGGAGTTATATGTTTTAAAATTTTATTGACTTAGTATTTTTATTATTTTTTCTTTGTATTTGTACTTTTTCTTTAACTAGTTTTGCAGACCAGGACACTTGAGTGCCAGGAAACATTGAATTTGCATCCACATACCAAATTGTTGAGTTTCCATCGACGATCCATTTTGGGTAAGCACGTCTTACACGAGTGTGTTTAGTAATTTTAATGATTTGGGTTTAGAAGTTTTTTCTAAGAATAATTTTCAATGTCCCGTTAAGCTTGTAACCTTTGGTGAATACTTTCTTGTTGAGATGAATGAAAATCATAATATTACTTTTGGCGAGTATTTAAAAAATCAAACTTATGATGATGGGACTTCCCAAACTTATTCTAATGACAAAATACAACAAACTTGTTACAACAACAAAATGGAAAACCATTACGATAGTACTTACCCGAAATATTATGACAATAACATTCAAAGTTTTTGTTTGATAATTGTTCACAAATTAGTCATTTTAGAAAAGATGCGAAACAGCCGAATTTATATGGTGCGTTGTTGCAAAACCAAACCAATGGAAACATTTAACAACTTTTATCGGTAGGAAAACCATTATTGGGAACGTGAATTAGATTTGTTATTTGAAACTAGTGATTTTTTCTCTTGAAACATTGGATGACGACGAATGTTTTGAACCAAATGAGGAATTCAAGGTTCTTGAGCGAACTATGCGTACTTCATAACAAACCATTATGTGTTTCTCCCAAAAAATAATGGATAACGAATATGGTGAGAATATAGAGAATGAAGAACATTGTAACGGGATGATTTATTCCTTCAACAACAAAGATGAGTTGAACAAATGTGTTTTACCTCAAGCAATCTTGGAAGAACATTTCAATGAAAGTGACTTTTTTTCTTTTTAATTCAAACTTCGAGTGACGATGAGCAACTTTTCTATGACCCTTGAGAAGGCAAGTGATTCAATGGGCTAATTTTTATAATAAATTGCCATACACACAAATCCAATTTTATTGTCAAATTTTATCTTATATTAAATTAGGTGTGCATACAAGATTTTTCAAATTCCAATTCTCAAACTAAGCATGAAATCAACACAAGTGATGAGGAAAAATCCCTAAAAATGGAAAAACCATATATTCAACACTATTAAATGTTTTCAATGACAATCGACTTAAAAAACTTAGATAATCTAAGTGATATGAACAGAGCCTAAAAAACCTTCAATAGAATACGAATCGATCCAGAGTCATCCATATGTAGTGGTCTACCCTTAATATCCACCAATCAAATTTGTCTTCTTCATAAGTGAAAACCTAGTTTCACAATTCACCAGTAGAGATTTCTTTACACAAAAAGTTTATGAGAAAAAACCACCTTCGTGAATTGCTAAATTAATCTAAATAATTCCCAGGGGTTTGGAATGTTAATGGAGGTTTTTATCACAAAATAGAGGCCATAAACGTGATTTTAGATGGTAAAAGAAGTTCTTCAGAAGTCTAATCTCGTGTATCCTATTTATAAAAGGTTTATTATAAAAGTATAAGCATAAAAGATTTGGATTAATAAAAAATAAAAATAAAAACAAATTCTCGCCCAATCGTTTGAACCAACCTGTGCCTCATTCAAATGAAACTTATGATCTCGTTAGAATGGGTTCAAATGAATACATTGAACAACATTCTATAGAATGCCCAAAAATTCTTCGTTATAAGATAAATGAATCTCTTTCAAATGAATGTACATGCTCATCCAAACAACATCGAATCTCGTTTGAATGTGGCGGAGAAATTTTGAAATTTTTTTAATAAAAAATTTAAAATCCTTTTAGGGAAAGTGATCTCTTAAAAAATTCTTAAACCACATAAATAATTTTAAAAAAAAACACTTTACCCGCCAAGATCACAACTTCTTCTAAGCATGTTGAGACGGGAAAATCTTTTATCTTTCAAATGTTTTCAACTTCTATCTTTGAGTTTCGAGAAGTCATGTAGATGACGTGTTTTTGTAATGGGATACACCAAATAAAATAAAATAAAATACGAGAAATTATAGAATTTTGTCATTCAACCCTATTGAAAATTTTACACATTTAATGTTTTCATTGACGAGGAATAATTGCTTCGGTTTATTGGTTTGATGGGATCCTCTCTTTTGTGTTCCCTCCTTCTATTCTTCTCGAAAATCCTTTGGGACAAAATTTGATTTTTCTTAGATCCCATATGTGCTTATCTCCCATTCAATTCAAACCGTCCATCATCGACCAATAATTTCAAATTGGTGATCATTCCCTTCCCCCATCCAAAACATTCCTTCCGTTGTGCAAATGAAATTTTTATTTTTTGGAATGCATGAAATCAAACGAGGGACCTTAAATTATCCCACAAAGTTAATTAATATTTAGTTGGACCCTAAAAAATTCAACTCCTATTGTATAGTTAACTACTAGTTATTAAGTAGGTTGTAAATACTAATTTCATTATTTTAGTCTAGTTATATTTTTTTCTAGTGTAATTATCTAAATTTTTTACTATTTTCTTATATGCATGCTTCTAACATTTTTGAAGGTCCAACAAACATGAATTTAGGCGGATTGCACGCCTTAAACATGCATTTGTTGAAAAAGTTGAAAAATCACAACAAGAAAATTTTCCTTTATTTTCCCTCCCGTGGGCCATGCACTGGGTGCTACACTGGTCCATCTCAGGCCATTTAATTTTTTGATGGCCCAATTTTTAATTGTTGCAAACACCCATATATATATCCGAGTGCATTTGTTTTTGTTTAGTACCCCCGTATTTTCATCCCTCCCTTATTTATAATTTTATTTCTAGTATTTTGTTTTATATTTATGTGTTTGCTATTTATACCCTTAGATATGTATATATTTTTAGATTTTTCCATCATATTTTATTAATTTTTACCCCCATCTTTTCCTATATCAAAAGAAGAAAATTGTTAAAAATTGCAAATCATAGATCGATCCTTAGAATTTTATCGATTGATTAAACAGAGTTTTCCTAAGTTTGAGGCTAGTACGCAATTCAAAGGTTTATCGATCAATCAATAACTTTTATCAGTCGATTGACTCATTTAATTGACACTTTTGCTTGGCTTTTCTCACATTCTTTTATACTTTTTCTTCATTTCCCTTATCCAGAAAGTCCATTTTCAAGCCCTAGTTTCCACAGTTAAATTTTCACCCTAAATTAAATCCATTTCTAAACATCAAGTTTATGCATTCTTACTTTTTTAACTCATTTTTAGTTTTATTATTCGGTATTAGGCATATTTTTAGGGCTTGTTATGTTATTACGGTATTGTCAAAAATTCCTATTATTTGGTATTGTCAAACATTCCAGTCATGGTTAATTATTAATTTCTCCATGTTATGACCATGTATACCCATATTGCACTTTATTTCATTCTTGTATTGCATTATTGGTTGTGGATTACACAATTCTTGCATTGGATTCGAAGCATGTTAAAAAGTTTTGAGGAAATACTTCGGTTTTGTCCCAATTTTCCAATTTAAGCATTCAAATGCTACTTTTTCTCTTCAAATAGAATATTATCACATGATTATTATGTTGTTTGATGAGTTGAATTTGTTCATTTATTAATCACTATTATATTTTATTTTGGGACTGCTTTAACCCATTTGTGGGTGAAAACTCATCCATGAACACATTGTTACTATATTCTTGAGTTATTCATGGATGTGGGTTAATTATTGGTTCAAATTTCACCCTCACACCTTTTATTACTTTGTTCACATATACTGTTAGTTAATATGCCTAAACCACTTGTATTACTAATGTTTAGCATACACTTGCATGTTTTTCATTCGTTGTCACACTTTGACACATTTTATCACAATATGATATGTTTTCACTTGTTGTGCTCAAATACTCTTTTTTAGGTTGACGCTTAATAATTTATATGATATGCATTTGTTTGTTCTGAAAGTATATGATTTTGATGGTTTTCGTTGTGAATGTGAAAAGACTTGATTCGAAGCCTACTTTCAAAACAAATGAAGGCCATTAGCCTACAACTGTACTTGGTATCTAGATAAGTTTCTTGCAAAAAGTCGTGTACTTCTTCGTCGCCATGACTAGGAGCCTTTTATAATAACCACTAGGCCAACAATTGAATAATTGGTTAGGATATTCTATGCATCATTGGTTTTTTCTGAAGTGTAAAATAATATCACTTGAGGGAATGGTAACTGGAGTCAAAATAGCATTCACAAATGAAGTTTCGGTTCGATTTATGGGTTGTATAAACAACCCTAATAATTTTGTTACGTTCAGGGATTTTGTTCTCAGCGCATTGATCCAAGCTTTAGCACATGGTGAAGTCTGGATAGACAATAAGGCATTCAAGGCACTCAGCATGCATAATTTGCCTCGATTCCTACAATATATAGCAATGTCCACTCATTTATGGTAACATCAAACCAATTTGATGTTTATCAGAAACATGACGCATTCATATATGCACTGATGAATCAATCGGGCAATATCATCTTGCCCAAAATATTTTTGGATATGATGTGGTGACCCCCCCCCCCCCCCCCATTTTAATCATGGGTGATCAGTCCTTCATCAAAATAATCAGGAATCTCATTTGGTTCATTCTTAGCATCACTATCAAAACAAATTAATTTCTAACCGACTATGTTAAATAAAGCTAGTGCCAAACTTTGTCTTTCATTTATTTATCATCATGCAGAACTAAAAATAAATTAACCAAACCATCCACACAATAATAATCTGAACATTCACATGGTAGATATATAATCAAATAATACTGAATAAACCATCGATTCCCAAAACAACTACAATTTAATGTAAATAAAATCGAATCTAAATAAAGTCTTATAAATAAACTAAAGAACTAAAAAGTCTAAAGGGGAACCATGTCCAAATGAAATAGTGAAGGAACTCCTATCTAGAAATAAATAAATTGAAGAATCTAAAGCAATTTAAATAAGCCTCCATAAGTACTGAAGCCGCGCATCCCTGGATAGAATCATCAAGATTGGTGTCCCTATGGATGGACACTAGAAGGTTTTGAAAATATTTTGACACAGGTTAGAGCTAAAGAGAAATAGTTTGGAAATATTTTTCAAGTTTTTAAATCAAAGTTAATATTAGATATACATGTTAGTTCCATGTACACTCCTTTGAGCTCAGCTCTCAACTAATGTCCACTCCTAATGTACCCTATCTAGCTATGCTACCCATCCCAACTAGATAACGTATCTAAATAACCTCAATAGGTCTAGCTCTCTCATATTTCCCATATAACATGCTACAATAATATCAATAATATATTACCTGCATATTATTATTGAGTCATTTATTTAAGTTTCACCACTTATTTTACTTTTCGATATGCACAATTGATTGGTTTTACTATCACGCATAAGTAGGTAAATCACACTTGTAAATATTTATCACACATATAATATATACAACTATAGCATCCTTATAATGGCCCCTCATGATGTTGGCATGATCTTCTATCAAGTCCATGTACCTCTCGTACCAAATTAGGACTATTGGTTCGACATGTCTCCTCGAACCCAAAATCAATCAACACACAATGGAGGCGAACATGGTTCTAAACCTTTGAGATACGCACATACCTAACATAATCAAATGACATGCCGGTCCCACTAGTACACAACACATAATGATCCTCCCTAAGTTCCATGTTCTGGGGAACACATTCAGACCTTACTGGAATCGTCAAGGTGGGATCGCCCTCTACACAGAAATCTCCAGGAAGCGTAGGTATATTCACACATATAATCAAATCACAACCATAGGTATTCACACAACCTATATATTTATATTATTCTATAGGTATACACAAAACCCATCATATAAATCCATACATAGTATATATATTTACCATACTCAATATATAATCAATTACAATTATAACCTCTTATTGTATATTCTCGAGTATCACTCACTACCTGAAGGGTCCTAGTTACCCCTTAATATATATCAGTATCTAGTACACTCATACCCAACGGGTCAAAATCATAGGTTCACTTATCTCTCTGTGACCCGTTCTATTCTCGAGAATTTTATTAATTTTCATATTATGCCCGATAAGTTCTAGACTTAATTCTCCCGTTTTGTCTAAGCTTAAGCTAAATCATAGGCCTACTGAAATTCATTATGTCCATCAATATATTTTGAAAACAATCCAAAAGTCTCTAGATTATTTATTCGCAAATTTAAGGCATAAATAAAATAAATTGGGTAATTGAATCGATTCGGTGAAGAGGCCGGATCAATTCGCAAACCAAATCGATTCGCTCCTTGAGCCGAATCAATTGGTAATGTTATAGGTAATCTTCTTTAACAAGTTGTTACGTATTTCACCCCTTTTATTAATCATAACTCTAATAAATTGCACCCAAACTCTAACATGCTTTAATCCAACATCAAACAATGGTGTATAAATAATTTCTAACATGAATTATACATTAAATACATATAAAATCTACCGAAGAATGGATTAAAACCTATATTTTGACTAAATGTGTTCTTTATTCATAATTAATCATTTACCTAGGTTTCTCCTACAATAACTTTCACATATATTATGATTTCGTTTCATCTACATATGTGTATTCATTCTACATGCAATACTACCCTCAAATCATGAACTTTATTCGTTAAATCGCAAGAATATCACCAATTATCATTAAATCAAAAACCCTGCACTGCATGGGAATTATAACTCATTAAAAATATGCAAGATAAACACTGTACTTATCAGGTGTAGGTATTATTTCACTTTTAGTGTGATGAGGATGCCTTCCTTTCTTTCCGATCACAATTTCTAGCAACTAGGTTGAGACAAAAGGTGTGTCACCTCCAAGAACTCTATTTTTTCCTCTCTTGTGGCCTCCTCCCTCTCAATATTCCCCACACTCCCATGGGTTGATATAATGTATGAATTTTTAGATTTCTCTCTACCACGAACTCCTGAAAGATAGAAACGCTCTCTCGTGGTGCCAGTTTGGTCTAAAACTCCCCGGAATTCAATCTATATGCCTAGGTATACTATTTCGACTATTTTAACCCTTTTGCAATGAACCGTGACCTCGAAATCACCATTTGAGTCACTCTAAAATAATTTATTATCTCGACCTCATATAGTCTACCCATAACACTCGGTTCAGATAAAACACGATTACGTCATTGTCATTCGTTATGACATAAAATAATTATTTACTATTCACTTAGTAATTTTATTCAATAAACATTTATCATTTTCTCTACGATTCATATTTTAATCCACACAAAATATTTAATTCTATTAAATTACGTCACACATGTAGTTTAATATTAATTCATTTAGTTCCATTTTAAATACTCAGAAATATGGGGTGTTACATAATTTCCCCCTTACAAAGGAATTTAGACCTCAAAATTGGGATGTACTTACGGTGAATAGCTCTGGATATTGCTCATGCATTTCATCCTCTTGCTTCCACGTCGATTCATCAACATTGTGGTTCCCCCTCTGAACTCTAACCAAGGTACCACCTTAGATCGTAGTTTACGCTCACTATGATGAAGTATCACCAGCGGTCTCTCTTTATACGAGATATCTGGATGCAAGTAGATCTCCTTTAATGGAATGTGCCAAAAATCTCTCTCACTCCTCCGATACCTCTTCAGCGATGACACATGGAACACATCGTCAATTCATTGTAAGTGATCCTGTAGTCCCAACCTATATGCCACTGGTCCCACCCTCTCGATGATTGAAAATGGTTCCACATATCTCGGTGCTAGCTTCCCTTTCTTATCAAATCTTATCACCCCCTTATCGGAGACACCCGCACTAACACCTGGACACCAAACTCAAGCTCTATGTGCCTCCTTTTTACATCGGCATAAGTTTTGTACTTGTCTTAAGCTATACGGATGCACCCTCAAATCAGATCAATCATAGCAGTGGTGTACTGAATCATCTCTGGACCCAATAGCTTGTTATTCCCCACCTCTAACTAGTAAGAGGGAGAATGACATGGTCGACCGTATAGTGCCTCAAAAATATTGCTCCCATCCTCTCCCGAAGTTAAGTATGCACATCTGCAACATATCCTCTACCATCTGATTAACTCTATATCTCTTCCCATTAGCCTTTTGATAATATGTTGTACTCAAACGTAAATCCGGGCCCATCAACTCTTAAAAGATCTGCCAAAAATGGGATAAAAATATCTTATCCTGATCGAACACAATATTAATTGGAATCTCGTGTAGTCTTAATATCTCGACGATGAATAACTGCACATACTACCTTATCTCAAAATCCATATGAACTAGAAAAAAATGAGCCACATTGGTTAACCGATCCACTATATCCCATATGGAGACACTCTTTCACTTCCACATGGGAATCCTGAGTGGTTGTAAAATCCTTGTCGATCTCCAGTCATCCACCTTCACTAGCTAGCTGTCAGAACACTTCGAGATAAACTTCGTTATGTACCGCTTCATCCCGACCACCAATAATGTCTGCGCATATCCTGGTACATCTCATCCCGCCAAGATGTACTGTAAATATAAACCCGTGAGACTCTAACATCACTGCATGT
Source organism: Sambucus nigra (assembly GCA_949130495.1). Lineage (NCBI taxonomy): Eukaryota > Viridiplantae > Streptophyta > Magnoliopsida > Dipsacales > Adoxaceae > Sambucus > Sambucus nigra. Next base: position 339,610,775 of record OX422207.1, on the reverse strand, counting down.
CTCAAATCCTCATCCTACGGAACTATGAGTCTCCTATTAGATACAAATCTCCCTCTAAACTGATCGAGTATGACTCTTCCCCATAAGCTAATAACTGGTAAACTTTATCCCGATAATATCGATCCCCTACTTATGCATTCACTACCCTCATCACAATCTCGGGGGTGACATCTAATATGAATTTACATGTCCTGTCAATATAATCATCTTGTCAAAATTTTTTCCACTTCACCTTCCAAACCTTTGCTATCTCCCCAACAGGTCATCGGGTCCTTACATCTGCCACCACATTAGCCGTCCTGGGATGATACGGAATAACAAACTCGTAATCCTTCACGAACTCTAACCACCTTCTCTGCCTCATGTTCAGATCCTTCTGTGTGAAAATATAGTGAAGATATTTATGGTTCATGAATAAGGCACACTGCTCTCCCAACAAATAGTTCCTTCAAATCCTCAAGGAAAATAAAATCGGCTAACTCCAAGTCATGCATGGGGTAATTCCTCTCGTGGGGCTTAAACTTGCTAGATGCATAAGCTATAGCCCTATCCTCCTGTTGTAGTACACCCCAAGACCCTGTAAAGATGCATCTTTATAGACACAATACTCCACTCCTCCTCTTTATAGTGCTAGTATAGGTGTTGAGGTCAATTGGTCCTTAAGCTCATTGAAAGATAACTAACAATGGTTGTCCAAAATAAATGGCACCCCCTTGCTATTCAAATTTGCCAATGGACCCGTAATCTTTGAGAAACCCAGAATGAACCATCTATAGTATCCAGCCAGCCTAAAAAATTATGAACTTCGGTCGGTGTTGTGGGATATCCCCACTCCCTCACCGTCGATGACTTACTTGAATCCATCAATATACCCCTATCACACACAATGTGGACCAAATATTGCACCTTTAGAAACCAAAACGCACACTTTTCAAATTTAGAATACAACTAGTGATCCCATATTCTCTGTAAAACCATTTGCAGATGCTCGTCATACTCATCCTAAGATCAATAGTAATCAGAATAACGTCAATGAACATAATCACAAATTGGTCAAAGAACTTTCTAAAACCGCGGTTCATCAAATCTATGAACACTACTGGCACGTTGGTGAGCACAAATGGCATCACCTTAAACTTGTATGGCCCATAACGTGTTAGAAAATGAGTCTTAGGAACGTCCTCCTCTCTGATGTGCAATTGATGATAACTGAAATGATCCATCCCTCTTTTTAACGAACAACATTAGCGCACCCCATGGTGAAATACTCCGTCTAATAAAGCCCTTCCACATGAGCTCCTTAATCTGCTGCCTTAACTCCCTCATCTCAGTTAGGGCCATACGATAAGGCACTCAGGTGATAGGCCTCATACCCGGTGCTAGGTTAATAATGAACTCAATTTTCTATCTACGTGGTAGCCCGGGTATATTGTGTAACACATCCTCAAACTCCATCACCATTTGAATTGAGTCAAATGAAACAATCACATCTTGTGAGGTATCTTCCTTAATGTAATACAAATGGATGCTCGACCCTCCCTCGAGAAGAGGGTCGCTACTATAAACATCTCCTTCCCTGGAATTGAGAACACAATAGTCCTCCCAAAACAATCCACTATTTCCCAATATCCAGCTAACCAAGCCATACCCAAAATTACATCATACCCCTCCATATCTAACATAATAAGGTTGGAGACTAAACCTAATCAGACCACATTAATATCCACACCCCAACAGATATAGTGTATAAATGACCCACTACCTAATGGTGACTCACACACATAAAGAGACTACTAGTTGTCTCTAATAGGCCGACAACTCGTGAAAATCTAGTTATTGTGAAAGAGTGTGATTCCCCCGTATCAAATAGAATCCTACCCTTAACCCCATCAATAGGAAACATACCCTCTACTATCGGTGGTGCCTGTGGGGCCTGCTATATGATAGCATCTAGAACATTATATTCACATTTGTATTGTAACTTCCCCTACTACGGTGGGGCGAGTGGGGCGAGTGTTGTAGGTGGTCTCTGGGCCAACTCCTCTTACTGGGCATCCTACTACTGCGATGTTCTATCCTACTGCGGGTTATCCCTCCTCTTGCAGCCCATTTGTCCGCAGATAAAGGACTGGCCTCGAAAGTCACTCTGCCTCTAGCCTTCCTATCCTTGATGATGGTTACCCTGTTATTGGCCCTTATGGATTTAACCCTGTTATTCTCCCTACTAGCCTCGGCCCTTTTGAACTCCCCCATTATTCCATTGGCTCTGATGGCCCTGAGGAACCTACTGCAGCTGAGGACCATGTTGGTCCTGCATGAAGCCTCCATTGGGTCAATAGCCCCCAAATCTAAACCTCTTATCCTAATCCCCTTGTTGATAATCCTGCCCCTGGTTTCTTCTTGAGTACTGCTGATGTGATGCTCCACTAGCACCGCATCTCCCTGCCATGCCCTACTGCTTAGGCTCACCTACTTTCTTTTTTCCATTAATATGGAAGCGATGATCCGGGTTGTGTGAAAGTGCAGCATTGATGACATTTGTATAAGTCACCAATACAGGTTTTCCAATCCAATATTTCTCGATCCTTCAGGCTAATCCATCCATAAACTCAGCTTTTCTTTTTTCACTGTTCACTTTATCTGGTATAAAATTAGCCAAATAAAGGAACTACTCCACATACTCCTCTGTTGATTGATCTCCCGTAACCACCTCATTGAACCTCTTTCGCATCTATATCTTAATAGTTGGCAAAAAATATTAGTACTTAAACCGCACCCAAAACTTGACAATGTATATCATGTCCCTCTCCTTCACGGTGGTAATTGACTCCCACCACTGTAATGCTGCCCCAACAAACCTAAAAGTTATCAATATCTGCTTCTGCACATCGCTACACTCAACTAAGTGTAGGTGTCTCTGAATATCTTTCTTTCACTCGCACGCTGAAATCACTTATGAACTTCCCCAGAACTCGGGTGGGTGGCCCTTCTGAAAAGCCTCCCTAACTCTCTACCAATCTGACGGCCCCGAATGGGCCTGGACGACTGGTGACACTAGATTAATGGTTGTTGGGCCTGAGGAAAATGGAGACACAAGGCATTCATTGCTGCATTAACTGCTTGTACCACAATCGCTACCACATTTGCTACTAACACTGACCGTGTGGTGCTAGTGGTTGCAGTGCTAGTGGTTGCGGTGCCTATGGCTCCTACTGAGCCTCCCTCACATTATCTCAAGCCGTTACTCTTATTTCTCATCCTCTCTTGGGTAGGATCTAAAAAAAGATGAAATTTATGATTTCCCATTCATTACATATATGATAAAGGAAGAACGAAATCTCAAATGCATAATCATGAACACATCAGCCCTAATAATAGGGCTCTACGTCAAAAAATGTTACGCAGAAATCGTAGTAAGTTGTACAGATCCTATGAATGCTATAACCTAATGCTCTGATACCATTTATGACACCCCACCTATTTTAATCACGGGTGATAAGTCATTTATCAAAATAATCTGGAATTTCTTTTCGTTCATTTTTAGCATCACCGTCGAATTTTTTTTATTACTAACCACCTATCTTAAATTAAGCTGGTGATAAATTTTATCTTTAATTTATTTAATGACATGCAGTACTAAAATAAATTAACCAAACCATACACAAAATAATAGTCTGAAAAATCACATGACGGATATATAATCAAATAATACCGAATCAACTATTGGTTCCCAAAATAAATAATCAACCTACAATCAGCTGTAAATAAACTTGAATCTGAATAATGTCTTATATGTAAACTGGAGTACTAAATAGTATGAAGGGGCAAAATTCCCAAATGAAATACTAAAAGAACTCCTATCTACAAATGAATAAAATGAAACATCTCAACCAACTCCTGTAAGCCTCCACAAGTACCGCAGCTACGCATCCCTGGATAGAATCATCATGCTTGGCATCCAAGTGGATCACCTAAAAGGTTTTGAAAATATTTTGACACAGGTCAGAGCCCAAGAAAAATAGTTTAAAAATATTTTACAAGCGTTTAAATCATAGTTTAAATCAGTTATTAGATACAAATGTTAGTTCCACGGTTTAAATTCATTATGTCTCTCACTATAGTTTGAAAAGAACCAAAAAGTCTCTCGATTCGGTATTCACAAATTCGGGGAATAAATAAACAAAATTGAGCAATTTTGGGTAACCAAATCAATTCGGTAAAGAACCCAAATTGATTCACCTACCGAATCGATTCGCTCCTTGAGCCGAATCAATTCGAAATGATACAGATCATCCTCTTCAACATGATGTTGTGTTTTTCACCCATTTTGTTCATCATAAATCGCATACATCACACCCAAACTCCATCATACTTCAACCCAACATTAAATAATGGTTTATAGACATATTCTAATGTGATTAACACATTAAATCCATACTAAATCTCCCCAAGAATGCATTAAAACCCAGATTTATACCAAAACCCAATGTTTTTGTGTTCTTCATTCATAATCAATCATTTACCCAGATTTCTCCCGTAACAACTTTCACATACGTTATGATTTTGTGTCCTCTATATATGTGGACTCATTATAGATGCAATCCTACCCTAAATCATGAGTTTTATTCATTAAATCCCAAGAATATCATCAAATAGAAAACCTACACTACATGGGCATTATAACTTATTAAAAAAATGAAAGATAAAAAACCTGACTTATCAGATTTAGGTCTGATTTTGGGTTGAGTGTGATGAGGATGCCTTCATTTCCATCCGATCACAATTTCAACAACTAGGTGGAGAGAAAAGGTGTTGTACCTCAAGAACTCTCTTTTCTTCCTTTCTTGTGGCCTCCTCCTTCTCAAGATTCATGTAACCCTAGCCCCACACTCCCTTGGGCTAATATACTCCTTGAATTTTCATACTTCTCTCTACCACAAACTCCTAAATGACAAAAAAGCCCTCTTGTAGTGTCGGTTTGGTTTAAAATTGCCGTGAAGCCCAATCCATATTCCTGAGTATACTATTTTGACTATTTCGACCCTTTCAAAATCATCCGTGACCTAGAAATAACCACTAAAGTAATTCTAAAATAATTTCCTACCCGGTTGAGATATAACACTATTAAATCACTACCAATCGCTATGATATAAAATAATTATTTACTATTCATATAGTAATTATATTAAATAAACATTAATTATTTTATCTATGATATTTTAATCCATACAAAATATTTAATTCCATTAAATTATGTTACATGTGTAATTTAAGATTAACCGAATTAATTGAATTTTAAATACTAAAAAATATGAGGTGTTTCATAAGAATGTGACATTAGAAAAGAGGGCTAATGGCTAGTCCACAACATTTTCTTTAACTATCATGAAGATTTTCCATGAGCATGTCTACACCACGATAGTGGGTGACTGAAAGGTTCACCCACCCGATCTAATGGATGACAAAAACATCTAAAGGATGTTAGTACCCCTGGGCAAAGCCGAGTAGCAAGAGAGATCGTGTAGAGGTTAATGAAATCTCGAATTAGTAGGTAGAGATGAGAGAGGTTGGCTAGGGCCAGAGGCACCAAGATGATCCTCAATCCCTTGATGCATGTTTTGCGATAGGAGAGTTACAATTTGACCATGGATTTGATGCATTTGAGGCCAACTACTAGCAAGACTACGTTACTATTCACTCGATGATGCATGATATTTATTCTTTCCAATGGGGATAGGATGCACAACTCCCACCATATTATCAAGAGTCTATACGCGTCGGCCGATTCTGATGCGTCGATACCCTCTGGTGGTACCAGTTTCTGAGTTGTTCTTCTATTGCTAATATTTCTATTTCTATCTTTATTTATTTTTTTTACCTCTTTAGGATGGTTTTAATTTTTATTAACTTTATTAAGTTCATTTTATGGAATTATGAAATTTGATATGGTGATGTATTTTGTGGTTGAACTATTAGATTTTTGATGTGTATGGACTTTCATTTTTATAAAATCAAAATGTTAATTAACAATTTGTCTCCTATTTTCACTTTATCCCCTCTATATTATTGTGATGCAAGACATAATTTCTTTAACTTAATCATGTTGTGTATATTCATATTTTTTTTCTTATGATTGTATAGGACTCACATTGACTACCTCGGGAATCGATCCAACTTTGGATGATTTATTTCTATACCTCTCTTTTGCATGATGTCTTTCATTACATTGAGTAAATTTTCTGATTCAAGTTAAGGGATAAGACTATTCATCTCAATTTTTATATATTTATTATTAGCCACGTGTACATTTATTTATTTTATTTATTTATTAAAAAATAAAATGTTTCTTTCTTTCTTAGCTCTTTCGTTGTGCTCTTGCCCTAATTTCCAATGATAAATTTACTAAATGTCGTATCCAATTGCTAATTAAATAATGCGTTTTAAATTTCTTTCTTGCTGTTTGACTTTAGTCCTCAAACTATTAAATTTTGGGAATAAATTCATGAATTTAAATTTGAAAATCCACGAGCACTTGAGCATATCTTATAAATGATTTGGGAGGATAATTATAACTTGGTAATATGTTGTTTCTTTGTGTACCCTAAAATGGAGTGAGGGTTGAGCTTTTCTTTATTTTTGAGTGTATACGCATTACTCTTTTCTCCTTGGAGACATTAAAGTCATTGATAATTCTCATTATTCTTTCTTTGATTGTTCTTTAATTGAGTTTATTGTGAAAGTTACATGGCCATGATTTTCAAAGTTGTTTTGACTCAAAAATCGTGAAAAATTTAAGAAAGGATCATAGTCCCTATTTATTTGTACACCCATTTTGACATTGACTTCACCTTAAATATTTCATTAGTAAACCTCGTTGAGCCTAAAAATTTACCTTTCGTTTAAAAACTCCAATCCCATAACCAACTCCACATTGGAGTTTGAAACAATATTTATGACTTACATACCATTGTTTTGAATGATAATTGAGATTGGATAATGTTTCTGTTATGTGGCTGCAATTAAGGATGCGAGTTGTATTTTATTCTTGAAAAAAAATCCAAGGAAAAAAGGGAAAATTCAAATAAGGAAAGAAAAAAATAGTGAAAAGAAAAGGTTGAAAAGGAAAGAGATTGAAAAAAGTAAGAATACCATAGTAAGGTTTAGAGAATAATATTGAAAGTTTTACTCCATTATTACATCCATTTCTTTTTATGGAAATTTTATTCTAATTTTAAAATTTCCCCCAAATTTTTTGTTATTCTACATTTTCTTCCCGAGCATTTTAAATCCATAAATATTCTTTTTTTTTCATAACCTTGACCCCTAACAAATTTTACAACCCCTTAATGTCCTACGTGGTCTTTAGAAAAATTTGTTTCAAAAGTTATAATAGTTACGGTAATCTATTAAAGTACATTTCACATTCCTTAATAATGGCATCCTTTCATGAGATTATAATTTTCGATTGTGTATATATTGTTCTTCAATGATGACATTGTTCGTCCTTGATTACATTTATATTTAGTCATTATGCTCGCATGTCCCGTGTGTTACACCACATTCCGAGTACTATTATTTGTTGAGTGTAATATCCAGTGAGAGCTAATTGAAATCATGCTTTAATTGATTATCCTGGTGATAAGAATTATAACAAAATCAATACATTTACATGTGCATGCATACCACTCATATTTAAGGATTCAATTCTATGTACTTATTCTTTTAATGTTGATAGTTTTAGATTATTGGGAAAAATTCTTATTTTATTTGTTGATAATATGTTGAAACATTTCATTATTGTTGTTCAGTTTGTCATATTGGGTGTTTGGTAAAGTTTTGAGGACATTTTATGTTTTTGGATTTTATCCCCCAAAACCTTTATGATATAACACTCATTAACTAGGATAACCTAGGGGTTTAACAGTTTGTTGCATTTGTTATATTCAACTGTGGCATTTATCCTTTGTACATATTTAGTTTGTTCTTCTCTCTATGTTTCAATGGTTTTAGTTTTGTTTTATGACTTGGGACTAGACATTTCTAAGTTAGCAAGTGTGAGACGTCAGGAAAATTGATTATTATCGCCTATTATACTTATGCATTCTAGCACCATTGTTTCTGTGGATTAACTCACTTAAGATCATATATTCTATAACCTTTGTTTTCATTATATATATTCTTTGAAATATTTATTTGGACCTTTGTAGGTATTGAATCGCTTAACATTGCAAATGTTTCTTTTCGACAAGTTTCAATGTAATATGCAACTTCGAGAGAAATTTAGTCATTTCAGCATTCGAGCTTTGTGCCCAAACTCTAACAAAAGTTATGGATCTCCGAGTTATCTTCTAGAAGCCACTAACAATGCATCAATCTGGTTACTAATGATTGAGTTATGACCATTTTACCGAGATGAATTTTCTTAGTTTTTAACGAAAAGGCTTAGTATTGAAAGAGGGTGTCAATTAACTAATCAAAATTGATCGATCGATCGATCGATGGTTTTAATTTTTTCTTCGAAGGAAGACAATGGTAAATTTCAATTTGATTGATCTGTTGATCAATTTTGAAGATAATTTATTTGTTTGATTCATTTTCCTTGATTTTTTCCACATACAATAAATAACAAGTGGATTGGTTTTTTGTAGATATCTTGTTTTATCTTATTTTTTTCTTAGTCAACCTGCCAAGGTTTTCCATTTTGGCCTTTGCATGTTAATATTCACCTTCTTCTCTAATTAATCCAAGCTTTCTTATTGTTATTTATTGATTTGATAATTAAGTTATTACTTTGATTAATTAGGTTTCTTTCTTTATTAATTGCTTTCATTAAATATATTCTATTTACCAAGCTTTGTACACAATTTAATTTTGGTTGAGATGAACTCACATTGGTTTAACAATGCCTTGCTATGGTGTATAGATTTAGGATAGTTTTAATGGGTTAATTGTTCTTAATCTTGTGCCTATGATATTCATGCATGCATCATAATTATGACCTTGCATGTCTAATTACGAGAATATTTATTGAAGTCAAACTCAAAATAATATTTTATGAGAATTTAGAGAGTAACAGATCTAGGTTTTATTAATTTTCGAAACGAGATTCATTTCATCAACTCTTTTCTTTCCATGTAAACGTGTGAATGATATGATTCTCAATATATAGTTTTATTCATTTTATTAATCTAGCTTCATTACTTGCCTAGTTTAACGTTTTACTCACTTGTCACTTTTTGAAATTTTATTGGAGAAGTAATAAATTAAAATAATTCTAACTGTGATTACCTATGTATTTGATCCCCACTTACCGCTACACTCTGTAGTTATTGTGCCAAGTTTTTGTATTTATTTATACAGGACATAAATAGCCAACAACATGTTTTATTTACAGATAGTTTGTGCCCTCTAAATTGAATTGGTGATGTTTAGAGGATTAAAATTTAGTATTTTTGGTCATTAATGGAGGATTTTAGAGACTCCGAGGGGATGACATCATGCATCTCATTTGAATGAATTTGATATCTCACTAGAATTAGATTTGAGGGTTCATTCGAATCAGTTTGTAACCTATTGGAACAGTCTGGCATTTTTCATTCAAATGACTAAAGCATGTCATTAGAACGACTAGGTATATATCGTTCGAATAAGAATAGGGCATTCATTCGAACGATTTTAGTTATGTGTGGAGATTAAATTCTTAATTAAAACACATAAATTAATTTTAGAATTAGAGTTTATGAATTAATAATCTACGATAGATTATGTGCTTTCATACGCAAGCATACATTGTTCGAGTACTCACAAGGAATAGTTCATATATGGATATTAGTCCAAATTTCTAGTATATGATAATACTTTTATGAGTATTAGTTTAAATTTCTTGTACATGTTAGTACCGTACTCATATGAATATTATACTTGAGATAGTTTTATTCTTACTTGATATTTTACTTGAGATGAATAATCTAGTATAAACCTTTCGAAATTTTAATTTTGTTCAATAGATATGGATAATAAATAAATATTGCCCTCACATGGGACTTAGATTAAATGCATGTGATATCTAAGGTTATTTGGGTTGGGATAACTTATAAACAACTAAAATATGGAAAGAGGCTGCGTAGTTATTTATTGTGTCCCGAATTCAGTTAAATATTTATTCTTCATACACTATTTGTTCACAGAGTCTTTTATTATATTTTTTCAGGACCTAGTTTGTCATTAACACCTCAGCCTTGATTCATCCATCTCCTCAATTTTTTAGTTGATCCTCTTCTAAGATGATGGTGTCGAGCCTGTATGCTCACTTTTCTATATATATATATATATTTATATTCATTCGTATCGTATTTATAACAGTTTTTATTATAGTTGGAGTTTGGGTTTATGTTGAGAGAGTTGTACTTGTCAGTGTTGAAGTTTATTACTGTTATTACTATGGGATCAGATATTATATGGGTTTACTCTTATGGTTGTATTCCGTTATTATCGTTCTGCTTTAATTTTATTTTTCAGTTTTTCTTAAAATGATATTCAATTGTTTTAAACTCATATAATATTTATTTAGACCTGATCAATCTAGTTTATATTTTATGGGGTGTCAAAGTTGGTATTAGATCAAATTCTAATTTCTAGTTTCATATGGATATTGAGTATGTCCATCATTTTCCATGTATAATTCTTTGATACTTTAGATCTTGTCATTTATATTTTTAAACAATATTTTTTATACGTGTACTTATACACTTTTATTTACTATCTTTCAGATGGTGAACATATGACGACGAGCAGCATGAGGATTACAGACTCCATATGCTGAGTCTGATGCGGCAGAACCTCGACAGCTACAGGACATGCTACAACTATAAAGTTGACTGACTGAGCAACCATTACCGCTCAGACTCTACTAGCGATGATGGAGGCATTTGACTAGGAGTAGCCCATAGCACAACCACCAGTGTCTGCACCTGTACCTATACCTTCCCTTCCTACAACGACATCTAGGAGTGCACTAGAAGTATTTTTGTACAAGTCAACCCACCGGAGTTTATGGGGTTTACTAATCCAGTAGTCACATTACAATGGAAGGACTAGATTGAGTAGCACTTACGCCCCAAGGAGTACAACGATGTACAAAGGCATGTTCTTGTCAATTTTTTACTTTTGGGGGACGCTCATGGAGGAATCCACATTTAAAAAATATCCTAGACTTTGAAATTCCTTGATATATACATTTTCATCTAAGAATAAGCCCCGCAAGTGGATTTTGTAATCTTATAAAGTACCAAAAAAGTCAAGTTTGATATTTAGAAATCCATAAGATGTTAGTGAAAGTCAACTAATGATGAATTTCATTTCACTAAGTTGGTATTGTATGCTTTAAGAGGGTATTCACATTATCCACCATCTAACATTGCAAACACAGACCTTATTATTGGAGTAATTATCAGATAATTAAATCGGAGTAAGATTGTAATTATTTAGTGTAATTAATGATAATTAAAGGCGGGGAAATATATTATCGGATTTAATATGTGATTTTGATATTTCCATTCATAAGACAATTTAGTTATTAGTCTTGGTTCCCTAGTATAATCCATTATCAATGTAGTAGGCCCACATTCTCTAGAAATCCTAATTACCCAAATCCCACTTCATGTATCTACGAGACATCCTATAAGGCTAGAGAGGGAGAGAAAGAAAGAATATTCACATTTTTGTGAAGGGTTCAGGTGAGAAAAAGTTATTTCTTTTATATTTTCATCATTATTTCATCTTTTTAGTGCTCACACATAAGATTTACTTTGAGGGGATCATATACTAGAAGATCTGAGGCTTTCATTTTATTCTATAAAGGTTTTTGTAGATATTAGGAGGGAGGAAAGATCATCATTTTAATTATATTTATCCTTATATGGATCACCTATAAGATTCGCAAAGGTATAGTGATACGAAATCCTAGGTTTATCCTTTAAACCTACTTGTTTTCTAATTTCTAATTATTGGGTCAATTTTTTGTGACAACCCGCCTACTAAAATAATAGGTGGCCAGCCCAATACTCCAATAATTACAGGAATCATAGATGGTCCTTTCTTAGCATCATTGTCGATTAAAATAATAGTATGAGATAACCACCAATCATTTTAGAAAACGGATTGTCATATACAAAAAAATTTAAAAGTAAAAGAGAAACACTTAGACAATCCCATTTGTAAAAACGGTGGGAATCAAAAATCGATGAATAAAGTATGACAATACAATAAATAATCACCGAATAAGCTGTCGGTGCACAGACCAATACAAATAACATATTGAGTATTATTATTCAATATTTACAATGAAATGAATGAGTGTTATACCTTGGGCAAACACGCCCGAATAAATGTAGTGAACATAACTAGAGTACAGTAGAGGGGAGCGTCTACTACAAGTATCCTACAACATCCGCAATATGCCGTAGCTCCATGACAACTGGAAATGGAAATGTAAACACGGGTGTCCATGCGGAAGAGCACCTGTAACGACAAAGAATATGCAGAAACAAGGAAATATAGAAACCGGTCAGGGCCGGGTTTGATATGATTACCATGTGACTAAAATGCATGACTGTTTAAGTGCGTAATTCTCTCGCAGATAACAATAATATTCCTCACCTCTCAATCTAGCAGCAACCTAACGCAATATCGTGAGATGTTCTAGTTAACCCTAAGTACTAAGGGCTAACTTTTCCCCATTCTCAACACTATTCCCTATTCGTGAGTGGGGTGTCTCGCAAAGCCAAATCCAAACAAGGAACCCCCCCGATACACTACTACTTAGGCAAGGTTGATCGTCGAGATCCATTAGACCCTAAGCAAGAAATAATAAATAAGTACATGTGTGTGCATAAGTGTGGGAGGTCACAACTACAGCTACTCAAGAAATATAAAAGTAAACCCAACCATCTTCTAGTGGCCCAATTCCTAATTCTTTATTTAGGAATATACATATATGGTAAATTCATTTTATCAAATGTTTACCAATCAATCTCATTTCAAAACTTCTTTACCAAATTTTATTTCCTTTCTTCAATCCAGGAAAATACATAATTTAAAGCAAGTTATTATCATAAAAATGCTTTACTTTTATATCATAACATCCATTTTCCTTCTTCCATCCGAAAAATGTATTTAACATCCCATTTCCCTTCTTCTAACCGGGAAATGTAAATTAAAGGCATTTTATTATCATAAAATGCTTTAATAACCAATAATGTCCCACATTATTGAATCATAGTTATATATCATATTATATGACGAAATCTAAGACCGCCTGTCCGGGTTTCCCCACTGTGCGCGCCCCTAAATGGCTATCATCTTCCAGGGCCTCCAAGACAATCTGGGATCCTATCGAAACGTCGGGAAGCGACCATGTGCCTGTGGGATAGTCAAGACCACACCCAAAATCTCCTAATCAGCGCAGAAAATATATATAAACAAACGCTCACATGGCCTAGGGACTATATCCACCCTGCATCATTAGCCAGGGGGCTTCACCACAACGCGCGCAACTTCCCTTATGATAGCGATTTAGAGAGGTGTGTATCCATAAATTAACATTTATGAAAAACATTACTTTTTCCATTTTTGAAAGCTCATATTTTACATTTCCAAAAATCATCCATTTAGCCATTTTGCACCAAGTCTTAGAAGCTGCATTTCATTCTTATTAAGTCATATATTATTAATGACCTAAGACCCAAAGTGCCACTAACCTCAAAATAGCCTCGAATAATTTATATAATTCATAAACCCTCAAAGTGAGTCTCCATAATGGAGTGTCTCCCAAAAGCTCAACATAATATTTTAACTTCCCATTTCATCTCTAGGTTAATTTCCTAAATCATTCGGATATCAACCTACGCAACTTATCCCTCGGGTAAGCCTAAATATCCCATTAAATCCTAGGGCATTAGTCTATCCAAAACCACCCTCTAGGACTCTTAATTACTTCCCAAAGTAAGGTTCCTAAACCCTGGACCTAAAAGAAAAAGGGCTAAAAATCAAAATAAGAAAATCTCACAAAAACAGGGGAACCGAATCGATTCGCCCCTTGGGCCGAATCGATTCGCCCTTGCGAATCGATTCGCTAGACAGCCGAATCGATTCGGTGAGCAAAAACTGACCTTCTGCAATTTCCGAATCGATTCGCTTTAAATCCGAATTGATTCGGTCTGCAAGACCTGTATCCCTCTCCTTATCCGAATCGATTCGCCCATAAGGCCGAATCGATTCGGTCCTGAGATTTTACCCAGTTTGGGCGACGGGTTACATAAACCCTAAAATCCCAAAACCTCCATTCTTTGCTTTTACCCAACATCAAAAACATCTAATTCTACCAAATCATTCCTACACCATTTACAACAAATAATTTATCCTCAAATCAAATTAAAACTAAGATTTAAGGGTTTAATCATCAAAATCAACAAATACCCATTTATGAGTTAAATCTCCAAAACCTAACTATACATGCAATTTATCACATTAAATCAATATCTAGAAAGTAAGAAACTTGCCTCGAGGTTCGTATTCTCAGAACACCTCCGGTAGCGACAGATTCCGGCCCAAATCTTTCTTCTCTCTCTTTTCTCCCATATTCTCCCAACTCTCTCTTCTCTCTCTCTCCTTTGGCTTCTAACACAAATGAAGAAAGAAAAAGGGGTGGGGGACTTATACGTGTCTTAAAATACAAATGCTCTCTTAATTACTAATACACCATTAAAATGACTCGTAACCACTTAATTGGGTCATAACCCCTCAAAAATGCCCGAATCTTAAAATTACAACTGGGCACTCAGCTCGACTATCTCGACTGTTCTAAAAAACGACCGCACCCCCTATTTTGGCATTCGGGAAAGTGTGAACTATTTTTACGTTCCAATTTTCATTTTAAATTCATTAATGATATCCGATTTAAATATAGGTCATAACCGTCGTTTTACATATAACGACGCAAAATACACAATATAACACTATTTACCTTCTCATAACGGTAAATAGTCAGAACATAGTAAATATTATCCCAAAGTCTCACGGGAAATAATATTTACTCCAACATTCCCTATTTTATAAAAATTAGCCCATTAGGCAAAATAGTATAAAATAGTCGCTCGAAAACCTGGGTTGTTACATACTCCCCCCCTTAAAGGGGAATTTTTCCCTCAAAATTCAGGCATAACCCATAACTATATAAAGGGTATACTATAATAAAAACCGTGCTATCATACTAGCAACCCCCGAATGGAAATGTCCCCATAGGACTCAGACTAAGGTCAATCTATCTATCCTAACCTTGTCGTATAAGTATAATACTAAATATCCCTAGTGTCCAAGACCTTTCCCGACTTCTAACATTAGCTCGGTTTCATGCGTGGGACGTCTCGCCGAAGCAAAATCCAAACAAGGAACCCTCCCGTTACACTACTACCTCGCATTGTCAGTCGTCGAGAAGTAACGGTCGAAGACACATGATCGGGATCGACGAAAGTCCTAACTCGAAATTCTACTACTACATATGTACGTCTACGTCCTACCATAACTATCGACTGAGGCATTTACTTTCAGTAAGATGCCACCAATACTCTACCCCAAGAGACACATATATCTCTAAACAAATGGCCTTCTCATTAAGACACAACCGTAAGTCCCTATCGGACATCCATCATCATCGTCTTACCAACATCGATCCAGAGGGAAAACTATCATCGTGCTCATATATCGCATATGAACTTAGCCCTTAATCACTCATATACGTGATTCTTGGCTAAACCTTCCAACCCAGCACTTAACCAACATAAAAGAAAAGAAGGAAGAAAAGAACAAAAAAGAAAATGCACATCTCTCCACCACCAACGTCGTTAAGGTTCATGCGTGGAGCGTCTCGCCGAAGCGAAATCCAAACAAGGAACCCCTCCACACAGTCACCTTAACTAGCCAGTCATGGAGATAAGGCAATAGCATACACAAGCAAAGCAAACAAGCAAGCAAACAGAATAAAATAAAAATAAAAATAAAGGAAACTATCTACATACCGTAAAAAACCTCTATAAAGTCTCAACCCGTATCCAGGAGAGATATTATAGAACAACTAGTCCTCCTCCTAGAACTAAAACTAGGGTAGCCTCGCAATATATTCGCTTTCTACCACACCCATCGATCTAAGACTATCTCTACTCGTATAATATATAAAATACAAGTAGAACATACCACACATATCACCACTCGCCCCATAACGAGTGAGAAGGAAAATACAGAACTCCCCTATCATGGAAGTCACATAGATATACTTACTATATATAAAAATACGTACCGATACCATCATAAGCTCGATATACGCACCCGAATCTAGGGCTAACACCAAACTACTCCATCTTACCTAAGGAATGCACCACTCGCACCCTAGTTGGAAATTCCACCACATACCATCCAACCTCCTTCGCTACTACCGATAGTTCTAAGACACGTCATTCTAGTCTCACACAAACGCGCAGAAGATCTTCGGGGTTCTCATACCATAGCAGGAGAACGAAATCTCACAAGAGAATTCAATGACCTTATTCCTACGTCTCTTCATCAAAATAGAGAGAAACGCAGAAGACGTAAAACATCCGCACTAATTCCGAAGGACTCTAGAACCTAATGCTCTGATACCATCTGTGACAACCCGCCTACTAAAATAATAGGTGGCCAGCCCAATACTCCAATAATTACAGGAATCATAGATGGTCCATTCTTAGCATCACTGTCGATTAAAATAATAGTATGAGATAACCACCAATCATTTTAGAAAACGGATTGTCATATACAAAAAAATTTAAAAGTAAAAGAGAAACACTTAGACAATCCCATTTTTAAAAACGGTGGGAATCAAAAATCGATGAATAAAGTATGACAATACAATAAATAATCACCGAATAAGCTGTCGGTGCACAGACCAATACAAATAATATATTAAGTATTATTATTCAATATTTACAATGAAATGAATGAGTGTTATACCTTGGGCAAACACGCCCGAATAAATGTACTGAACATAACTAGAGTACAGTAGAGGGGAGCATCTACTACAAGTATCCTACAACATCCGCAATATGCCGTAGCTCCATGACAACTGGAAATGGAAATGTAAACACGGGTGTCCATGCGGAAGAGCACCTGTAACGACAAAGAATATGCAGAAACAAGGAAATATAGAAACCGGTCAGGGCCGGGTTTGATATGATTACCATGTGACTAAAATGCATGACTGTTAAGTGCGTAATTATCTCGCAGATAACAATAATATTCCTCACCTCTCAATCTAGCAGCAACCTAACGCAATATCATGAGATGTTCTAGTTAACCCAAAGTACTAAGGGCTAACTTTTCCCCATTCTCAACACTATGCCCTATTCGTGCGTGGGGTGTCTCGCAAAGCGAAATCAAAACAAGGAACCCCCCCGATACACTACTACTTAGGCAAGGTTGATCGTCGAGATCCATTAGACCCTAAGAAAGAAATAATAAATAAGTACATGTGTGTGCATAAGTGTGGGAGGTCACACCTACAGCTACTCAAGAAATATAAAAGTAAACCCAACCATCTTCTAGTGGCCCAATTCCTAATTCTTTATTTAGGAATATACATATATGGTAAATTCATTTTATCAGATGTTTACCAATCAATCTCATTTCAAAACTTCTTTACCAAATTTTATTTCATTTCTTCAATCCAGGAAAATACATAATTTAAAGCAAGTTATTATCATAAAAATGCTTTACTTTTATATCATAACATCCATTTTCCTTCTTCCATCCGAAAAATGTATTTAACATCCCATTTCCCTTCTTCTAACCGGGAAATGTAAATTAAAGGCATTTTATTATCATAAAATGCTTTAATAACCAATAATGTCCCAAATTATTGAATCATAGTTATATATCATATTATATGACGAAATCTAAGACCGCCCGTCCGGGTTTCCCCACTGTGCGCGCCCCTAAATGGCTATCATCTTCCAGGGCCTCCAAGACAACCTGGGATCCTATCGAAACGTCGGGAAGGGACCATGTGCCTGCGGGATAGTCAAGACCACACCCGGAATCTCCTAACCAGCGCAGAAAATATATATAAACAAACGCTCACATGGCCTAGGGACTATATCCACCCTGCATCATTAGCCAGGGGGCTTCACCACAACGCGCGCAACTTCCCTTATGATAGCGATTTAGAGAGGTGTGTATCCATAAATTAACATTTATGAAAAACATTACTTTTTCCATTTTTGAAAACTCATATTTTACATTTCCAAAAATCATCCATTTAGCCATTTAGCACCAAGTCTTAGAAGGTGCATTTCATTCTTATTAAGTCATATATTATTAATGACCTAAGACCCAAAGTGCCACTAACCTCAAAATAACCTCGAATAGTTTATATAATTCATAAACCCTCAAAGTGAGTCTCCATAATGGAGTTTCTCCCAAAAGCTCAACATAATATTTTAACTTCCCATTTCATCTCTAGGTTAATTTCCTAAATCATTCGGATATCAACCTACGCAACTTATCCCTTGGGTAAGCCTAAATATCCCATTAAATCCTAGGGCATTAGTCTATCCAAAACCACCCTCTAGGACTCTTAATTACTTCCCAAAGTAAGGTTCCTAAACCCTGGACCTAAAATAAAAAGGGCTAAAAATCAAAATAAGAAAATCTCACAAAAACAGGGGAACCGAATCGATTCGCCCCTTGGGCCGAATCGATTTGCCCTTGCGAATCGATTCGCTAGACAGCCGAATCGATTCGGTGAGCAAAAACTGACCTTCTGCAATTGCCGAATCGATTCGCTTTAAATCCGAATCGATTCGGTCTGCAAGACCTATATCCCTCTCCTTATCCGAATTGATTCGCCCATAAGGCCGAATCGATTCGGTCCTGAGATTTTGCCCAGTTTGGGCGACGGGTTACATAAACCCTAAAATCCCAAAACCTCCATTCTTTGATTTTACCCAACATCAACAACATCTAATTCTACCAAATCATTCCTACACCATTTACAACAAATAATTTATCCTCAAATCAAATTAAAACTAAGATTTAAGGGTTTAATCATCAAAATCAACAAATACCCATTTATGGGTTAAATCTCCAAAACCTAACTATACATGCAATTTATCACATTAAATCAATATCTAGCAAGTAAGAAACTTGCCTCGAGGTTCGTATTCTCAGAACACCTCCGGTAGCGACAGATTCCGGCCCAAATCTTTCTTCTCTCTCTTTTCTCCCATTTTCTCCCAACTCTCTCTTCTCTCTTTCTCTCCTTTGGCTTCTAACACAAATGAAGAAAGAAAAAGGGGTGGGGGACTTATACGGGTCTTAAAATACATATGCCCTCTTAATTACTAATACACCATTAAAATGACTCGTAACCACTTAATTGGGTCATAACCCCTCAAAAATGCCCGAATCTTAAAATTACAACTGGGCACTCAGCTCGACTATCTCGACTGTTGTAAAAAACGACCGCACCCCCTATTTTGGCATTCGGGAAAGTCTGAACTATTTTTACGTTCCAATTTTCATTTTAAATTCATTAATGATACCCGATTTAAATATAGGTCATAACCGTCGTTTTACATATAACGACACAAAATACACAATATAACACTATTTACCTTCTCATAACGGTAAATAGTCAAAACATAGTAAATATTATCCCAAAGTCTCACGGGAAATAATATTTACTCCAACATTCCCTATTTTATAAAAATTAGCCCATTAGGCAAAATAGTATAAAATAGTCGCTCGAAAACCTGGGTTGTTACATTTTTTTCCAATAATTTTTTTTATTTCTAAATAGTTAGGAGAAAAAACCTCTCCTAGTGGCTCTTACAAGAACTAAATCCTAAAATAAAAGTACAAATAAAAAGAGAAAAGTAAAAATAATCAAAATTACGAAAATCAACGAAGTCGTGAATGAGAAGCCGAAGACCTTAAATTAGATTTAAGAGCCAATTTCTCCTCATCAGTTAGGGTCAAAAAAGAGTCCACTTGAAAAAAATTAGTTTCTCCATTATGTTTGAATCAAAGCACTACTTCCATATTAATAAATGTTGAGCCTTCAATATTGCTTAAGAGTTCAAAGCAATTGCTGACTTGAGTATTGAACTTAGGGATCTATAAATTTAAATGTACTCCAGGATTTTAGCCATCCTCTTTTATCCCTATAGACAACACACTCTAGGACCCCCTAAGTCTCTCCTTAGGACCCTAGAACTCCACCATTTCACTCCAAATCCTAGGTCATACTCCGAGTACCGATCTAGAGGCCATCGAGTGCTCTCGAGCCCTGTTCGACTCCAGTCAACTCCATTTTCAGAGTGAAAGCCCATAGAATATTTGAAGGGCTCGAAATACCATTTCCAATGGTCCACCTCATGCATAAAGATACATAATGGTTCAGACAAAGAGACTATTTTCCATTGAAAATCAATGTGGAGGCCACCGAGCGCTCCCAGTCCCCGATTTGACCCCAATAAACTTCATCGTCATAGAAACAGATGTATTAACCTAAGAAGGTAACTAAATCCCCTTTCCAACAGTTTACCCCATGCGCAAAATGGCATAACCATTCGGATGAACGATCCATTTTCTCCCAAAAATTGATTCGGAGGCCACCGGGCGCTCCCGAGCTCCGTTTGACCAAGGTAAACTCTTTAACTCAAACGAGACAAAATGAATTATAGTAGGTCACTGAAGACCCTTTCAAATTGTCCACCCCGTGAACCAATAAGCCTTACGGTACGGACGAACAATCCGTTTTACTTCGAGAGATCATCGGGCACTTTTAGGCCCCTATTGACCAAGGTTAACTTTCCAAACTGATTTGAGATTTTTGTAATGTCTAAATACCTCGCATAAACTTTCCAATGGTCCACCCCATGTGTGATTCTGACTTATCATTTGGACAAACAATTCGTTTCCATCCGAGGAACTCCCGTCCAAAGGATCGACGAGCACTTCCGAACCACGTTTGACCCAAAGATAACTACCAAAAGTGGGAGAAATCCTAATGAATCTTGAAGCTATATAACTTAACTTTCTAACGGTATGCCCCGTGCAATATTTGGATCAACAGATTTCATTCTACGATCTCTTTTCCGAAAAAATCTGTGCGGGACTGCAGATTAGCAGGCCCATTTCCCTGCCTATCGGTTATGTGTATAGGCTTACTTACCAATTAGAATGCCTAGGACCATGTCGATCATCACCCCCTTACCCTATAAATAGAGGGCATGAACTCACTCAAAAATACACCTCACATCCATCATCATCAATGATCTCAATAACATTCTCTTGCAATCAACGATATTTTCTTGTAAGAAATTCCATCCCATCTAACATTCCCATCCTTTACATACCCAATTTGGTAAAATCTCATTATCTCTCATCCAGCATTCATCTCAACATTCAAGGGAGTTCATCCAAGATCAAGATCAAGCTTTAATTCTTCAAAGATGGTCCGAAATATTTCTCTCTCTCTCTTTAAATTTCTTTCTTTAACATCAATTAAATTAAAATTATAATATAGTTTTTACTTTACTTCATACACATAAACATATCTCCTCTTTATTATTCATATTGCACATACTTTATTTTCTACGAAAAAAAAATAGGGTTACGCCTATAGATTTCAATGGGATTATCCATCACACTTTTTCAAAACTAAAATGCATTTTCTATACACACAAATAATAAAATCTCGCTCGAAACTGTGGGATAAATTCCACCCTTATGCCACATGAGAACTACGTGGACTTTGATTCCTTTATAGGCTACATAGGCATCTCGGGTTAAACCCGAGACTCGAGTCCAATTTTTTCATTTTAAAAAATTTCACGAATTCCCCATTTCTGCATTTAACATACTCTTGCATTATTTTGATACAAATTATGTTTGTATTAGAGTTTCGTCCAACACGTATTTTCGTTTCATTATAAGGACCAATATAACGATAAACGCATAAATCATATTTTTAATATTATTTTGGGGAATATTCCTATGGATGACCTCACTCTATCTCTTCCATGGTATGAGTTGGGCGATTTCGATCTCCATTATATATACACGCACACACTTTTTAATGATCAATAAAGAAAAATAATAACACAAACCCATGAGAGACCGAAAGGGCGGGATGGGTGCCTAACACCTTCGCATCTCGTAACTTAGCCCTCGGACCTTCAAACTATTAGTTTCGTAAGCATCAATTTGTCTTTGATGTCCCTCCCTTGAGGCGGAGACATAATCTTTTGCCTATTTTG
This sequence comes from Sambucus nigra, assembly GCA_949130495.1. Lineage (NCBI taxonomy): Eukaryota > Viridiplantae > Streptophyta > Magnoliopsida > Dipsacales > Adoxaceae > Sambucus > Sambucus nigra. Next base: position 339,588,426 of record OX422207.1, on the reverse strand, counting down.
TTTAAAATAGGTTGGCGACTTCATTTTATTACGTTCACCCCACATCGACAACGGCTAAAATATTCCTAGATCAGAGAGGGCATGAGACCTTTATTCCCCCTTATCCCCCAACCCCATTAGGAGGAGAGGAGAGATAAGGGAGGATACAGATATAGGGATGGCCACAGTGACAAATCTGTTGGGGAAAGTTTTTCCTAATAGAGCTAGACTCTGTTTGCATGTGTGCGTTTTTTTTCTTGTGTGAGTATGCACTTACCTGTATGTTCCCTCTTTTCTCCTCTATTATTTATTAGACATATATACTACATGTTTATATCACTACTCAGTCACACACTTATAGATACTCTCCATTTACACTTCACACTACATGCACCTAGGATTACTTATATTCGCATGTTGCACACACCACTTAGAATATCCACGCTTAGGTGTCACCAACACACACCTGCACTTATCACACTTGTATATATCCATGCTCACTCACACTTGTCACACACCACTTGTAGTTGATCCATGCTTAGGTTTACTACCACACACTCACTTGTAAATATTCACACATCACTCACTCTCACATATCAATTTTTAGTATAATCTTCATGCTTCATGTTAGATTTATTTTTTATACTTGTATAGTATCCCCTGATTAATGCTCATCGTGCTAAATGAAAATACTCTCTCCATAAAATACTTATTAAGAATCATTCATTTTTGTACACTATATCACCAAAGAGCATGGGTATTGACCAAATTTTGTCACATAACTGGGGGTCACTTCATGATGGGCGCTAGTCCGATAGGTCGCAGTTAGCCTAAGCGATATGACTCTCACTTTCTAATGGCCAAGTACCTTCAACGTATATCAAACGGTTCCCCTCGCATCGTACCCCTTGACCAAAGTCATGAAGGAAGGTATATCGTAGGGAACTCATTCACTTATGTTGAGTATATCAAATTCGCTCTCACATGTACTTTCCCTATGAGGTATATAGTGAAGAAATTCACATACATCAAGTATATCAAATGGCTTTTTCACACATATTGATTGCCCTCAAAAGCAAGACGTATATCATGGAAGTCATTTCAAAGGGGGAAACCTTCCAATTAACTCAACAAATGTATACCCTTATATAGGTGTTAAACCTAGGACACTCATATTTAATTATCAATTTTTACGCGAAACTATGTAGAAATGACGGGTTGGCATGCCACCAAAATTTTTGCACGATTTCGTCTTTTTTTAAACAGGACCCTGTTCATGAGCCTGGTAACAAGTCCATACTTATTTTTACATATTTTTCAAACCCAATTTTCCCCGGCTAAAGTCCCGTTCAGCATTTCTTTTTGCATTTAGATAAACTTAATACAAGTGAGAACATAATAAACATAACAATAAATAATCATGTTGAGACATCTCTCGTCTTTCCTCTATTTTTACCTAAAGTGTCAAAAATATTTTCCTCCTCTTTAATCAAAAAATACCAAAAGAATTTATTCTTCCTTATACCAAAAATATGTTTCCTCATTTTTACCCAGAAAAACATTTTTTCCTCCTCTTTTTCAAAAATTTCAAAGCATTTTCCTTCCTTTTCAAAAATAACAGTTTTCCCCTTCCTTGGCTTGGCTCTTTATTGGCTTCGGTCTTACGTCGAATTGTTCTGAGGCTATATTAGTTCCCCCACTACTTCCTTTATGTTCGGAATTCATATTCATCCACTTTCCATGAAAAACAAAAACCATGTACCAAATGTGGAGCCGGAGTTGATGACAATCTTAACCCAACTTAATACCAAGATTGACAACCTTCAAACCGAGATTCATAAGATATGACGAACCCAAGACCCTATTCCAAAAAAAATCGAGGTCTTCTTCCCTCATGCTATGAGTTCGCCCGCACTTGAGCCTATTTGGGTTCCAGAGTAATATCACCATATTCTATGTGCTCATCCTGTTAATGGGTCACCGCGACCCGAACTCCCAATACTGAATCTTACCCAATTAGGGGCTAACCTTCCCATAACTGTTGATCTGAAGGAGGAAGAATTTAACAAAGTCAACGAGGATCTTAATATTTTGACCAAGAACTTTGACCAAGTCCGAATCTATAAAAACTACATGTATGTTTCCATATCCTAAAGAAAGGCTACTAGAAAAGCTCAAGGTGCCTAACATCGAGAAGTTCGGGGTAGTGGATCACTAATTGTTCATCTCTGAAGTTACCACCTATCCATGACTCTCTTATATACCTTTGAGGAAATAATGGACCAAATGTTCCAATAAACTTTAAAGGACAATGCACTTCGCTGGTTCTTATCTCTAGAAGAATCTAGAATCCGTAGTTGGGAGGATGTTGCTCGTAAATACACATCACAATATAAGTACAACGAAGAGTTGTAGGTTAACCGTCATGATTTAGAACTTCTGAAATAGAAACTTGGGGAATCAATCAGTATCTTTATAGCAAGGTGGAGAGAGAAAGCATCCACCATGACCAACTAATTTTCTGAAGAGGATAAAGTCAGTATTGTGAAGAAGAACTTATTACCTTGTGTCTGAGCGACAATAGGAGGAATGTACTATCCTCATTTTCAAGACCTCCGAGAAGCGGGAGTAAAGATCGAAGAAGTTCTTTCCATGACACAAGTTGAGTCGATTTAAGTATCTAAACAGTTCACTCCCAAAAAGTATGAGAAGCCTACAAGTACTGCAGTTTCAACCATAAACAACATCTCTTAGCCTGCCACTTCATGGGCACCAAATAGCTGCCTTAACCTAGTAAAAAATGAATTCACCGAGATTCATTACTCGCTCTCCAAAGTTTATCAAGCCATTGAACCCTCGTCTATTACCAAACCCATTTCCTAAAAATTTCAAACCACATGCCCATTGATATTTTCACCAAAGTTCTAGCCATACCATTTATTAATGTTTCCACCTCCGAAATGTAATCCAAGGTCTGATTGACCAGGGTATTATTTCTCCACCATCCAATCCTAAACCAAACACTAACCACAATTCACTCATAAACCATACAAATGTCGTCTTCCTAGAAAAAGACCTAGAGTTTGATCCATCTACCCAAATCATACCCAGTAAATCACCTATCATACACATATATTCTCCTAAACCCCTCTGAGTTTGCCCATATTTTCTCCTTCACCTTACGTACTTTGCTGATCATGATCTATCACTTCTTACTAGAGCATGCATTGTTATTTGTACCCATTCTGAAGGAAAAGATATGGAATTGTCAGTAGTGTTGAACTAGCTTCTAAAATTCAGGCTGAAATTACCCTGCAAGATAACTATTGACTGCCAAATATTCGGTACGCTATTCTTAGAAGCTCAAAAATGGGCTCAATAGTCAGATAATTGGGTGGTCCCTACTGATGAAGTCAATTTAGATGGTGTGGTATAGGTCGTGGGAGACTTATATCGACAGACCAGTGATATTTGCAGTATGTCTGAGCTACTTGATACATTGAAACTACAATGGCAACTGGTCCTTTCACTTTTACATCTCCCTATCGAATGGGAGGATCTATACTAAGAGGTTGTTCAGGTTATGGAGTGTATTGACTTCTCATAGAAAGATGATATCGTTGCCACCGGATGGGGGAGAAAATTTGATAGTTCAAATGAAGAGAAAATCCAAGAAAAAACTAGCCCAATAGTCAACATATGTGGAATGATATCGTTTGACGAGCTACTAGGAATAATTAACAAGGTGGCTGAATAATCTGAGATAGATGGGGAAAGCGGGTTTCTAGTTTTCCCCTCTTCTATGAACCATATGACTAGACTAGGGTGACATTAGTAGGTTCCAAACCTGCAATCAACCCCGATTAATAAAGGAAAAGGTGTTGAGAATATTCCTATGCCAAAAATAACCCTCGAAAAAATCAAGATCCTCAATCAGTTGAAGAACACCTAAGATAACATCATTTTGTGTGGACTCTTTATATCTTCCCAGTCGCACCGGAATGCCTTGATCAAATTACTCATTGGGCCCACAGTACCGCCTTCCACTATGCCAGAAGAAACAGTGAATTTGGTCGGATCTCTAACCTATACAAGAATAATCGCCTTCTCTGGAGATGAAATCCATAAGATTGGACCAAATTTAAACTATTCTCTCAATATCTCTCTCAAAGTCATGGGAAAGACTGTCCCACTTTCACTTGTCGATAATGGATCAAATCTTAATGTTTGTCCATTGATAACCCTCAATTGCTTTAGAATGAAAGTGAGGGACCTTGCTCCAACCTCTAATGTGGTGCATGATTATGTTAATACTCATCGAGCAGTGCTGGTATCCATAAAGCTTACAATAGGGGTTGGCCTTATAAATCCTGTTATTGAATTCCAGGTCATCAATAACCTAACATGTTTCAATATATTTCTTAGACGACCATGGATCCATGATATCAATGGTGTGTCTTCTTCCCTTCATCAAAAATTGAATTTCTTCGCCAATAGGCAGGTCATCACCATCTTGGGTGACTACGACAATGCTGAGAATGTATGTATTAACAATCTAGTACTAGAGATACAACATGGGGAGAATGATATGCTTATGTTAGGTTTTTGAGTTGAACTAATTCTACTCCCAACAGGGGATGATTTTAAAGATAGGATTTATCTAGAATATAACCCTCATGGCATTGTCAATGTGATCCAAATGTTCGAAAACATGCACTTTATGCTTGAAATGGGGCTGGGATCATGACAACAGGTAATACTTGAACCCATGGTATTGAAGAAAGATTTTCCTCCTTGAGATTTGGGCTATTATCCATCAGTAGAAGAACTTAGAGTGATCTGCCAACCTTGGTTGAAAAGAAGGTTAGAAAACACTAAGAATGTTTTGAGAGATTTTTTAAATAGAAGATTCATCAGAAAAGGTGTAGATTTCCCCTTCTACAACTTTCCGAAATCGTGGTATGAACATGTGGAAAAATATGAAACTAGGAATAGAGATATTTTTCCAAGACAGTTATTCATGCGCTAAAAGTTCCCAACATCATGTATAACTACTCATTGAGAAGACAATAGCTAATACCAAAAATTCTGAGGGAAGTGACTCTAAGGATTCATTTAACTTTCAGACACTCGAGCTGACACTCTGCATGGTCCACTCAAGTGCTACATCATCGTAATTATCCCACCTGATCATAGTTATTGATGAACCTATCCTCAACTAGCATGTTGTACCAGTTCCACCTGCTAAAATACAACCTAACCCATATGTTTATCCCATTTCCTCTTCTTTTAATATTCCTCCTTATTCTGATGTAATAGAGACCTCCTTCGATGAGGTTCTCAATGATGTTTTTTCTAATAATGAAATAAACGAAGGTTTTGAGTATCTTGATGTGCCTTACATTATTTTTCTTGATTTTAATCAAACTCTTGTTGTTCATGATGTTCCAAATGAACCATTATTAAATGATGTTAATAGAGTTAATAATAAACAACACAACCACGCTTAAGTTAATAAAGATGAAATTTTTGTTATTAATCTCAGTTCTAGTAGCCAACTGAGCGAAAATTTGATAGGGTCTACCCTTGATGAGAATAAGCGCACGTAATTTGAATAATTACTGAAGTAATTGGTGGATATCTTCCCATGGTCTTATGACGACATACCCGACATTGATCCCAAGATAGCTTAGAATGAGATTCCAACTCTTACAGAATGTAAACCGGTCAAACAGAAACTCCGAAAGATCCTCACCGAATGGTCACTTAAGGTTAAGGAATAACTGGTCAAACAGTTGAACGTAGTTTTCATTTGTGTGATAAAATATCCCTCATGGTTAGCCAATATCCTTACCATGCCAAAATCAGGAGGGAAGGTTCACATTTGCATTGATTACCGAGACTTGAACAAGGCCCCTCCGAAGGATGATTACCTTCTACCCAATATCGACATGATTGTAGGGAACAAAGCCAGTGATAAACTTCAGTCATCCGTTGATGGGTTTATCATATATAACTAAATCAAGATGCACCTGAATCATCAAGAGAAAATAACATTCATCACCCCTTCGTGGACCTTTTGTTACACTGTTATGTCATTTTGTTTGAAAAATGTAGGGGCTACCTGCCAAAGGGTTTCTATAACCATCTTGCATGATCTGATGCACAAAGAATTTGAGGTCTATGTGGATGATATGATTATTAAGTTTAAGACTAGGGAAGGTTATGTTGCCACTCTTCGAAATTTTTTTTAGCGACTGAGACGATATCGGATGCGACTTAACCCACAAAAATGTGTCTTTGGCATTACCAAAGGAAATATCTTGGGATTCATGGTTAGGGAGAAAGGGATAGAAGCAGATCCTTCCAAGATGAAAGACATACTCAAAATTTCACCACCTCGAACGGAGAAGGAAGTTCAGGGATTCCTAAGAAAATTGTAATATATCATTCGGTTCATCAACTAGTTAACTTATATCTGTAAACCCATCTTCAAACTTCTCCAAAAGTATTACACTAAGATTTAGAGCAAATCTTGCCAAGAGGCCTTTGACCAAATCAAGTAATACCTAAGCCGACCTTCGATATTCATACCGTCGTAGCCTGGCCTTCCCCTACTCCTATACCTGACCCTAACGGATACTATAACTGGGGTTTTGTTAGACCAATACCTTGAAGAGTCATGCAATGAGAAATTCGTTAACTATACCAATCGTAAGTTAATCGGGTACGAAGTGAACTACACAACCTTCGAAAAAGCATGTGTCACCCTTGTCTGGGTTACTCAAAAACTACGACACTACTGGCTCACCTCTCCCATCAAACTCGCATCCTGAATAAATCCTATCAAATATATTCTCAAGAAGCCTACCCTATCTAGATGAATGGCCCAATGGTTGATATCACGAAGAAATTCATAAAAGGAAGAGACATCTCTGACAACCTTATTGAATATCCTATGGAAGAAGCTGATGTTTGGATTTTTGAATTCTCATATGAGAATATCCTTTATACCTCTTAATAAGACCTCTGATGGAAAATGTTATTTGATAGCACAGCAAACAAGAAAGGGTATGGCATTGGGATACTCCTAATTACCCCTGATGACTCTCATACTCCCGTTTCCATCGAACTAGATTTTCCCTGTACCAATAACATGACTGAATACGAGGCATGCACGATAGGAATCAAAGTCTCTCTCAATAAAGGAATTTAATACCTAGATATCTATGAGGATTCATACCTCATCATCGTTCAAGTACTCAGAAGATGAAAAGTTAAGGACGAGAAACTCTTACCCTTTCATGCCCACTTAGAAGAGTTGTCCTCCCAATTCTAAGATGTCACCTTCCACTACCTACCACGTGCAAAGAACAACCTATATGATGCCCTTAATACCTTAGCCTCTATGGTTGATAAGCCCGAAGGAATAACAGTGCCCCCCCTACTAGTCCAAAATCAATATCAACTTACCCATTTCTACCACATTGAGATCATCATAGAAGAATATTTTGATATAGTCGATTGCTGGTACTATGATATTAGGCGCCTCCTAAATCATGGTAGGTATCCCTAAGATTCTAACAATAAAGACCGAGCAACCCTCCACAGAGTGGTTGCCCAATATATTATATGTGATAAAGCACTGTTGAAGAGGAACTTCGATGGAACCCATTTACACTACATCGTGGGAATTGGCATTAAAGAGATGATGCAGAAAATCCACAATGGGGAAAAGGACCGCACATGAATGGCCAAATGCTCGCTAAGAAAATCATCTAACGGGGTTACTACTGGACTACCAGGTTCAAGATTTCACCGCCAATGTTTAGATATGTCTTAAATTCCAACAGTTTTCCAACTTCTAGCACTTGCCTCCACGAGAATTGTATAACATGACTTCTTCTTGGAAGTTCTCCACATGGGGAATTGATATCATAGTAAAAGTTACACCTAAAGACTCTAACGGGCATGAGTTCATCTTGGTTGCCATCGACTACTGTGACACCCCTCTTATTAAAATAAGAGGTGGCTAGCCCGATACTCCAATAAATACAGGAATCCTTGATGATCCATTCTTAGCATCACTGTTGTGAAATTAATAATATGAGATAACCACTAATTATTTTAGAAAACAGATGTCAAATTAATTTCTAAGTTTAAAGAAAATCATTTAGACAATCCAATTTGAAACGATGGTGGATATAAGTAAAGACAGACAACAGCTTAACACTCATTCACAACATAATAACTGAATAAGTTATCGAGTAATAGACCAATACAAACGTTTACACCGAGTATTACAAATAAATATCACAGTCTATAAGCAAGTTCAAAACTTGGGCAACACGCCCGAATGTGTAGACTGATCATAACTAGAGTGTACAAAAGATGAAGGCGTCTAGAACAAAAGTCCTATAACATCCTCAAAATTCCATAACCCCTGGACACTAGGAAGGAAGGATCAACACGGGCATCCTTACGGGTGAACACCTTGTCATAAAAGAGATCCATACAAAATAAAGAGATATAGATATGATATACATGTGAATAAAATGCATAATAGTTATGAAAGCAAAACCTTATAAGAAGATTAGGTTCGCTCTTACACATAAGAATAATCCTCACCCCTCATATAAGTACACAACCTAGCGTAATAACATTTAGTGTTAAATATTCATTAATGCAAGAGAGATAACTAAATTTCAATTCAATAAACTTATATTACAGTTTTGTACAATATAACTTCACTAGTCAATTCCTCATTAGGTAACTCATTCCAAACAACTGATTTATAAAATGCTTTAGCCATTTATAAAATATCACATTCATGAGAATAGTTATAATAAAAAAATAATGATTCTAAGACCATCCTTCGGGGAGTCACCCCACTGGATGCGCCCCTAAATAGCTATGATCATCCAGGGCCTATATCCAAGACCACCCAGGCATCCTAAATCGCGTTGTGTGGGAAGAAGCTATATACCTTCGACAGTGAGTCATAACCATACCCGAAATTACCTCACTTCGAATAAAATAAGCACACAATGTAACCACCGATCCTATGGCCAAGGACTATATTCATCCTGCATTCACTAGCCAGGGGACTTCACCTCGTTCGCATAACTTCCTTAATGATAGAATTTAGAGAGGTATGTATATGCAATTCATAATTCACAACATATGCCAATTAAAAGTACATTTTATTACATTCGGAACCATGTGTGTCTGATGACATAAGTTACCAAGTTTAATTGCCCCCATACTATCCTCACAGAATTCACAACAACACTAAATACTACTAAGTATAATTTTCCTCATACTAGTCTCTAGGAGTCCCAAGAAATATCACCTAACTTTCATTTAGTCCTAGGCTAGCTTACCCGATGAGGTCTATACTAATTTCTATTAAATAATCCCCTAAATAAGATCAATTACCCTCTTTCTAGTCTAAGGTATTAATCCACCTAATTTAAGATTCTAGTACTCTATTTTACCTCGTAAGAGAAGGTTCCTATGTCTTAAACCTAAAAGAAAAGGACTAAAAACTAAGTTCGAAAAATATCCTAAAACAGTAGGATTTTCGAATCGATTCGCCCCTGATAGAGAATCGATTCGCCCTAAAAGCGAATCGATTCGGCTGAGGACTCCAACTTTCTGTCTCATGCCAAATTTATTTGGCCTTAACCCGAATCGATTCGGCTCCCCATACCTGTAGCCACCCTTTTTAGAGTATTGATTCGCTAGAGAGGTTGAATCGATTTGCCCCGGTCGATTTGCCCAGTTGGGGGCTACAGGTTATATGAACCCTAATTTCCCAAATCTCATTTATCTTCCATCTAACCAACACCAAAAATCAATAATCCCGCCAATCCAATCCTAGACAACCACTAACCTATAAAACTAACGCAATTCATATCTAAATCAAAGTTTATGGGTTTAAACACTAAAAATCAACAAAATCCATAAATGGTTTAAATATCCAAAAACACAACTATCAATACAAATTATCCACACTAAATCATACATTTGCAAGTTAGAAAATTGCCTTAGGGTTGTAGTCTCGAATTATCTCCCGGTAGCAACAAATTCCAAGCTCAATCTTCAATTCTCCCTCTTCTCTCTTCTTTTCTCCCAATCTCTCTTTCTCTCTCTATTTCTAGGTTTAGAACACATAAATGAGAATAAATGTTGTTGGAAGACTTAAATTCCTATTAACTCTAAATCCAACTTTAAATGCTACTACACAATTAAAATCACTCGCAACAACATAATTAAGTCATAACCGGTCAAAAGTACCTGGAACCCAAAAATATATCATGGTACTTATTTTGACTATTTCGACTATTTTCAGACTATTCGCGCCATCTAAATTCACATCTGGGATAACATAAATTATTTCATGTCCGAACATCATTTTAAATCATAACCGTCGCTTAAGGCACAACGACGCAATAAAACAAAATATGATGCTATTTACATTTACTTATCAGTAAATATGCAAAACTTAGTAATAATTATCTCTTAAATCACTTAAAGTAATATTTACTCTAATTTCCTTTATTTTATATAATTAACCCACATGGAAAATTAATATAAAAATAATTACTCAAAAATAAGGGGTATTAGATACTCCCCCACCCCCTACAAGAGAATTTTGCCCTCAAAATTCAGGCGTTCCTTGTAAAAAGAGATGAGGATATTTCTCCTGAATATCGTTCTCACTCTCCCAAGTCAATTCTTCGGCATTATGGTGTCCCCATTGGACTCAGACCAAGGGCACCACTTTCGATCTTAGCCTACGCTCCCCATGATCTAAGATATCAACCGGTTGTTCTTCATAAGAAACGTCGGGTTACAACTCGATATCATCTAAAGGAATGTGCCATTGAGCTCCGTCACACCTTTTGTACTTCTTCAAGGATGAAACATGAAACACGTCATGAATCTGTTGTTGGCGTTCCAAAAAGACAAGTTCATATGCTACGGTTCCTACCTTTGCAATAACGGGAAAATGTCCTACACAGCGAGGCGCAAGCTTGACTTTCTTCCCAAATCACGTTATACCCTTCATATATGACACCCGTACCAAAATTTGGTCTCCTACCTCCAACTCCACATGCCTTCTATTCGCAGCGATATAGCTTTTCTGATGGTCTTGGGCGATTCGGATGAGGTTTTAAATAAGCTCAATCATCGAAGAGTTATCTTGTTCATTTCAGGTCCAAGGAGCTTATTATCTCCTACTTGTAACCAATAAGTAGGTGATCTACACGAATGGCCATATAATGCTTCATAAGGTGCCATACCTATTGTGAATTGGTACGAATTATTATGAGAAAATTTGACCAAGGGAAGGTATTACTCCCATCCTCCTTTAAAGTCAAGTACTCACATTCTTAGCATGTCCTCCAATATCCGGTTGACTCTTTCCGTCTGTCCAGCTATTTGCGGGTGGTAGGAGGTACTCAACTTCAATTTGGTCCCCATTGCTTCTTGGAAACTTTGCCAAAAATGGCACACAAAAATTTTGTTGTAACACCCCACGATTTTGGGACTGAGAAATTAAATTCTTAGGAGAAATGAAAGTTATTTAAATTGGAGAATTTTAAAATTTCGAAATTGAGGTCCAAAAATTGAGGACGTTATAAATTATTCTAGATGATGATTTTGAGTGGGTTATCGATTCCGGGTGGGATGGGATAGTCGAAATGACTTTCCTTGGGTTTTATTTCGGTTCTGGAATATTTTTTAAGTTTGTTTGACTCGAATTGGAGTAAACGAGTCATTTAAAGTGTGTATTATCATTTAAAATTTTGGATTTAGGTTTTAAAGGCTTAAGAGGCTTACGAATCAGCCTATCTCATTCGTGAGAAAGAGAGAAAGAGAAAGAAAGAGAGAAGAAGAAGAAGAAGAAAGGAGGAGAGAGACGATAAAGCATGGAGATTTTCGGCCCATACACGATCTCGAGAATGATTCAACCTCTACAACTTCGAGACAAGTGTTTAATCTTGCTAAATAATTCATTTATGTATCTTATTTCATAATTTGTGGGCAAAATAATTGGATTTTGGCTATACATATCAAAACCTAGATTTTGGGTATTTAAATCTTGTATTTGATGTTCATACATGGGTTTAAGGGTGTATAACTTACTGAGACTAGATATAGGATGGGTTTTGGTGTTGGGAACTTGATTGGGTTAGGTATTTATGGTTGGAAGTTGTATAAATTGGATTTTGGAAATTTTGGGTTTTGGAGAAATTAACCCTTTTCGTGGCTTGCTGAACAGGCCAAATCAATTCGCCCCTTGCGAATCGATTCGCCATGTTACAGAGCCTACAGGTCTTTAGGGCAGAATCGATTCCGCTCTTGTGAATCGGTTCGGTATGTATCAGACTTACATGTCCAGTTGGTCTGAATCGATTCTCTAGGGTCGAATCGATTATCTAGGGCATATTCTATTCATTGTTAGGACCGAGTCAATTCGGAGGGGCCGAATTGATTCGAAAACAGGGTTGTTTTGAGAAACTTTTCTAGAATGAGTTTTCCTCCATTTCGATTGAGTTTTTCGATTTCGAATATTATTTTATGATTGTAGGGATACATTTTGGAGATTAATTGGGAGTTTTTCTCATAATAGGATCATGGGGAAGTAGTGAGCTATTTTGGGAGATGTATATACATATGTATTGGAGTTTATTGCATTGATGTTGTGGAAGATATCTCATTAGAGATGGGAATACTATTTTGAGATTAGAAGTGAGCTTAGATATGACGTAAGGTTAAGTAATTTTTGAGAGAGTTATGAGAGTATCGTGTGGAAATTGTAAGACGACTTTTGTGTTGAATCCTTATAGCGATAGGATTCTATTTAAGATATGATTAGGAACCGATGAAAGAGAGAGAGGTCGTGTATACTTAGTAGTGTTCAACTTAAGGAATAAATTGAAATGCAATAAGATTAAGGGTTCAAAGGAGAAATTGAATAGTAAGCTAATTTTAGAAGGATTGGATTGTTCTATTGACTAGAATAGGATTGTGTCATATGGTAGTCGGGGTAGTTACTACATATCTATGCTTGATTTACGATGGGTATCCCAAAATATGATGGGATCATAAAATGAATTTAGGATTGAGCTTGAGGCTTACCGACTATTAGTGAGGTGAGTACCTATGACCGAGATAAGTATCCTGTATTGATGTGATTTCGGATATAGATGGCATGTATAGTTATGGTTACATACGTTAAACGGTGGGTTAGTAACCTTAATGTTGGATAGATTGGAAGACTATTCATATTATAGGGGAAATGGATGAATATGCTTGAAGTGAGGGATCATATTTATATAACGAATTTAGTTAATACGCTTGGGACTACGGATAGTATAATGAGGATTATTATTGCTTATAGCCGAGTTTATAAATCTCATACATACGGACGAGAGATAGTATGTATAGAAGAGTATATATATATATATATATATATATATATATATATATATATATATATATATATATAGAGAGAGAGAGAGCTGTCTATATATGTGTATATATGGCGTGAATATTTATTACGTGTGTGATGGTTTGTATATATGATGTGATCATATGTAGGTATATGTATATGGTGTGAATGATATATATACTTATTGTGTGAGCATACTCGACACATGCTATCATGGGAAGTTGCGCGATGTGGGTGAGGCCTCTGGCTTGAGGAGCAGGGAGCGTATAGTCCCCAGGTCATAGTCGTCCATTATTAGTTGTGTGATTTTATTTTGGGGGTGAGAAGTCTTCGGTCTGAGTCGTTCTCACTTTTCGGTTGGAACTATGACCACTTCCCATACGTTAGGATTGATTTTGTTACCATGGCAGTGTGATAATAGTCCGATAGGTGGTAACCCGGGAGAAAGTGAGTAATTCCTAGAAGATAATAGCATGGAGCAGTATTTTTGTATCATATAACCGTTTATGTTATGCGTATTGCAAAGTGTACATTATGCTTGTTATGTATACGTGGATATAGGAATGAATGATTGCTTATATATATTTAGAGTAAATATATATATATATATATATATATATATATCTTATAGGTGAAGGTGATAAGAATTTTCTAGTATGTACATCTCGGGTGATTTTGGTGTACTAGTTTATCTGGGTCGAAGGATCGTACTTAGAGATAATTGCGGTTATATTGACCTTAAGGATTTAAATAGAGATTCAATTGTGTATTTAGAGATGGTATTCAATAATTAGGTAGTTGCAGTAGTAGGATTTTTTCTGGAGGACATAATGGATCCCTACGATCAACATTGTCAAGGAGTAGTGTATCGGGGGGTTCCTTGTTTGGATTTCGCTTTACGAGACGCCCCACGCACGAAACGTTATGCAATATTGGGAGTGGAGAGAAGTTTTGTCCTTAGGAATCAGATGTATATTATTTGGACAATAAATTCATTATGCTAAAACTTATGATAATGTGTGTCGTGCTAAGACTAATAATTTGTTTACACAAATAACTAGAACCAATAAAGCCTGATAAGGCATATACATATGTGTATATATATTTATGTGGGGATTGTATGGAATGGATTTTTGGGTTATGTTAGGATGGTGGGTTATGCGGGTATAGGGCCTGCTTATAGTTAGGTAGGTTGTCCTTATATGCGTCGGGTAGCTTAAATTAAGGTTCAAGGACGTGATTAGGTGCGCGCTGTAGATGAGAGGTCAGTTTGGGGCTTCACGAGAGTGCGACTCCACTTCAATTATGAAATATTTCATTTATATTTATTATGCATGGTTAATACACTTGTTGTAAATATTGTTACACCTTGGGCCCTGACCCGTTTTTATTTCTCTTTTGATATATATATATATATATATACATACTGTTTATTACAGGTGTCCCACCGCAAGGATACCATGGATGCTTTTATATACAGTGTCTTGGGAGCCGTAGCAGTTACGGACTGTTGCAGGATTTAGATTGTAGTCGATTTCTATTTCCTTGTAAATCTAGATAGGATTCACTTTGTATATCGGGTTTACACCGAAGGGTTATTTGTAGATGTTTATATTTCTTCTTTATGGTTGTTGTACTGTCTATGACCCGACCGCTTATTCAGGTATATTTCATTTTATGTACTCTTTTTATTTTAATGTTTATTACTTATTTTATCATGGTACTTGTGTACGTATTACCTTTGGCAATAGTTTTATATTGTTGGGATGATATCCATTATATGTTTTATTTAATTTTGGCATCCTCTTTTATAATTTTTGGGTAGTTAGCCCTATCTAGTTTAGTATCGTCAGTAGATACTAAGAATGATCCATATGAGATTCCTGATTTATTGTAGTATGGGGTTGGCCACCCGTTATTATTTTGAGCAGGGTGTCATAGATGGTCTCAGAATATCAGGTTCTAGTGTCTTTAGGATCTGTGAAGGTTTTTTGCATTCTTCTGCAAGCTTTCTTGATGTAGAGCCCAACTATTAATATTGTTGTGTTCACTACGTCTATTTCCTTCTGCGAGGTGTACTCACTTGAACGATGACCTGACGCATTTTTTCTCGTCTCAGACGTCGCCAAGAATAAGTTGTATAGGAAAGGGCAAGATGAGAGATTCAACACCCATAACATATTTTGGGTACGCTTTGACTGGAAGTATTTTTCTTTCCACGATTCAGATGGAGATAAGGAGGAGAATTTTGTGATTGATAAGGTAAGTACTGAGGATAAGTGAATAATGAAGCCCTTGGGAGGTGTGTGGCATTGTCCCAATGTCAAGAGTATCGTCTTTTTGGAAGAGGGAGTAAGAAATTTGGATACTTGGGTTAATTGAGTAGGACTGAAGGAGTTGTCGGGGGTCGCAATAGCTCTTTATCCTTCAGGATGGTTAGGAAGGATTTTTTAGAGGATGTTTCTGTAAGATAAATTAGGCCTTAGGAAGAAGGGTTTGTATTGGAAGGAGTAGAGGGACTCGGGAATGAAGTGAAACAATTGGATTATGGAAGTATAAGGTATAATACCTTTCTTTGAGTTTAGGTCACGCTTTGTGCGGTATTGGGAGCATCGCATGTAAGGTATAATGAGTGGTTAACCGCTATAACCATACTGTGTACAAAACTTCACTGGAGGAAGGAGTGAGTAAGTACGGCCTTTGTATGGCATCTTTTGGGGTAATAGACCGTCTCGTGATGAGATAGTAGAGAGTTGTGCTATTGATTTCCGAAAGTGCAGACTGTTAAGGTTTGTTGAGTAATAGTTATAAGGTTATTATTTTATAGATAGGCTAGGGAAGGTAATTATGGTATTCCAATGAGAAAAGGACTTACCCCGAGGCAATGCTTTAAGGTGATGTAAAGGATTTGTATAGTTGATGAGGTTCAGAGTTCAGCAGATTCAATATTGAGCGGGGAATTTAGCTCAGGGTTGTGATAACTTTGAGATCTAGGTGTTGGTGAGAGTATTGTATTTGTTGGCTCCTTGTGTCTAGAACCCACGGTGTTTGATTGGTGTGTCGAAAGACATGAATTTATTTTATAGTATATTGTTATATAGGCCTTTGAGAAATATCTATGGCTTAAAAAAAATCTTGTATAAAACATTAATCCTAGTTCAACTGATCTCAATCCCCGTCATAGCTACACAATAGTGTATTGGGAGGGTTCCTTGTTTGGATTTCGCTTACGAGACCTCCCCCGCATGAATGTAGCATATGTCAGGAATTGAGAAAAGTTCAACCATTGGAAATTTCAAAGATTTTATATTTAGTACGTTATAGTAGGTTATATTATTGAGAGTTATATTACGATTTGAGGCTAGTGGAGTCGGGTTATGTTTTTACGATTGAGCTTGGGTACAGGGTGTATGGGCGCCCTGGGTAGCTAGTTTTGTTTCAGAGTTTATATTATTCGATGTGAGAAGTGGAAGAGATAGGTATAGTGATCTTGAGGGTAGATGTAAGAACTTGATGAGGATTGGAGTCCTAGGCATAACTTAAATTTCGAGGACAAAATTTTTCTAAGGGGGAATTTTGTAACACCTCACGATTTTGGGACTGAGAAATTAAATTCTTAGGAGAAATGAAAGTTATTTAAATTGGAGAATTTTAAAAATTGGAAATAGAGGTCCAAAAATTGAGGACATTATAAAGTATTCCAGATGACGATTTTGAGTGCGCTATCAATTCCGGATGGGTCGGGATAGTCGAAATGACTATCCTTGGATTTTATTTCGGTTCCGGAATATTCTTTAAGTTAGTTTGACCCAAATTGGAGTAAACAAGTCATTTAAAATGTGTATTATCATTTAAAATTTTGGATTCAGGTTTTAAAGGCTTAAGGGGCCTACGAATCAGCCTATTTCATTTGTGAAAAAGAGAGAAAGATGAAGAAAGAGAGAAGAACAAAAAGGAAGAGAGAGAGAGGAGAAAGCTTGGAGATTTTCGGCCCATATGAGATCTCGACGACGGATCAACATCTACAACTTTGAGGCAAGTTTTTAATCTTGCTAAATAATTCATTTGTGTATCTTATTTCATAATTTGTGGGCAAAATAATTGGATTTGGCTCTATCAAAATCCTAGATTTTGGGTATTTAAATCTTGTATTTGATGTTCCTACTTTGGTTTAAGGGTGTATAACTTAATGAGACAAGATATAGGATGGGTTTTGGTGTTGGGAACTTGATTGGGTTAGAGATTTATGGTAGGAATTTGTATAAATTAGATTTAGGAAATTTTGGGTTTTTGATAAATTAACCCCTATTCGTGGCTTGTTGAACAGGTCGAATCGATTCCCCCCTTGAGAATCGATTCGCCATGTTGCAGATCCTACAGGTCTTTGGGGCCGAATCGATTCTCCCCTTGCGAATCGATTCGGTATGTATCAGACTTACAGGTCTAGTTGGGCCGAATTGATTCGCTGTTAGGACCGAATCGATTCAGAGGGGCCTAATCGATTCGGAAACAGGGATGTTTTGAGAAACTTTTCTAGAATGAGTTTTCCTCCATTTCGCTTGCGTTTCTCGATTGGGAATATTCTTATACGATTCTAGGGATACGTTTCGGATATTAATTGGGAGTTTTTCTCATAATAGGATCGTGGGGAAGTATTGAGCTATTTTGGGAAATGTATGTGCATATGTATTGTAGTTTATTGCATCGATGTTGTGGGAGATATCTCATTAGCGATGGGAATCCTATTTTGAGATTAGAAATGAGCTTAAATATGACGTAAGGTTGAGTACTTTTTTAGAGAGTTGTGAGGGTATGGCGTGGAAATTGTAAGACTACTTTTATGTCGAATCCTTATAGTGATAGGATTTTATTTAAGATATGATTGGGGACCAATGAGAGAGAGAGGTCTTGTATCTTACTAATGTTAAACTTAAGGAATAAATTGTAAACACAACAAGATTAAGGGTTCATAGGAGAAATTGAATAGTAGGATAATTTGAGAATGATTGGATTGTTTTATTGACTAGAATAAGATTTTGTTAAATGGTAGTCGGGGTAGTTACTACATATCTGTGCGTGATTAACGATGGGTATCCCAAAATATGATGGGATCATAAAATGCATTTAGGATTGAGCTTTAGGCTTACCTACTATTAGTTAGGTGAGTACCTATGACCCAGATAAGATCGTGTATTGATGTGCTTTCGAATATAGAAGGGATGTATAGTGATTATTACATACGTTAAATAGTGGGTTAGTAACCTTAATGTTGGATATATTGGAAGACTATTCATATGATAGGGACAATGGATGAATATGCTTCAAGTGAGGGATCGTATTTATATAACGAATTAAGTTAATATGCTTGGGACTACGGCTAGTATAATGAGGATTATGTATGCTTATAGCCGAGTTTATAAATATCATACATACGGACGAGAGATAGTATGCATAGATGTGTATGTATAGATATACATATATATAGATATGTCTATATGTGTGCATAAATGGTGTGAATATTTATACCGGGTGTGATAGTTTGTATATATATATATATATATATATATAAGGTGTGAATGATATATATACTTATTGTGTGAACATACCCGGCACATGCTATCACGGGAAGTTCTGCGATGTGGGTGAGGCCCCTAGCTTGAGGAGCAGGGAGAGTATAGTCCCCAGGTCTTAGTCGTCCATTATTATTTGTGTGATTTTATTTTGGGAGTGAGAAGTTTTGGGTATGAGTCGTTCTCACTTTTTGGTTAGGAACTATGGTCGCTTCCCATACGTTAGGATTGATTTTGTTACCATGGCGGTGTGATAATAGTCTGATAGGTGGTAACCCGGGAGAAAGTGAGTAATTCCTTGAAGATGATAGCATGGTGCAGTATTTTTGTATCCTATAACCGTTTATGTTATGCGTATTGCAAAGTGTACATTATGCATGTTATGTGTACGTGGTTATAGGAATGAATGATTGCTTATATATATATATATATATATATATATATATATATATATATATATATATATATCCTATAGGTGAAGGTGATATGAATTTTCTAATACGTACATCTTGGGTGATTTTGGTGTACTAGTTTATCAGGGTCGAAGTATCGTACTTAGAGACAATTGCGGTTATATCGACCCTAAGGATTTAAATAGAGATTCAATTGTGTATTTACAGATGGTATTCAATAATTAGGTAGTTACAGTCATAGGATTTGTGTGGAGGACATAATGGATCCCTACGATCAATATTGTCAAGGAGTAGTGTATCGAGGGGTTCCTTATTTGGATTTCTCTTTGCGAGACGCTCCACGCACGAAACGTAATGCAATGTTGGGAGTGGAGAGAAGTTTTGTCCTTATGAGTCAGATGTATGTTGTTTGGAGAATAAATTCATTATACTAAAACTTATGATAATGTGTGTCATGCTAAGACTAATAATTTGTTTAAGAAAATAAATAGAACCAATAAAGCGCGATAAGGCATATACATATGTGTATATATATTTATGTGGGGTTAGAATGGAATGGATTTTGGGGTTATGTTAGGATGTTGGGTTATGCGGGTATAGGCCCTGCTTATAGTTAGGTATGTTGTCCTTATATGTGTTTGGTCGCTTAAATTAAGGTTCCAGGACGGGATTAGGTGCGCGTTGTAGATGAGAGGTGAGTTTTGGGTTTTACGAGAGTGCGACTCCACTTTAATTATGAAATATTGCATTTATATTTATTATGCATGCTTAATACACTTGCTGCAAATATTTTTACACCTCAGGCCCTGACCCGTTTTTATTTCTCTTTTGCTGTATATATATATATATATATATATACTGTTTATTACAAGTGTCCCACCGCAAGGATACAATGGATGATTTTCTATCCAGTGTCTTGGGAGCCGTAGCAATTGCGGACTGTTGCGGGATTTAGATTGTATTCGATTTCTATTCCCTTGTAAATCTAGATAGGATTCACTTTGTATATCAGGTTTACACCCAAGCGTTATTTGTAGTTGTTTATATTTCTTATTTATGATTACTGTACTGTGTGTGACCCGACAGCTTACTCGGGTATATTTCCTTTTATGTACTCTTTTTATTTTAATGTTTAGAAGTTCTTTTATCATAGTACTTGTGTACGTTTGACCTTTGGTAGTAGTTGAATATTGTTGGGATGATATCCATTGTATGTTTTATTTAATTTTGGCATCCGCTTTTATAGTTTTTTGGTAGTTAGCCCTATCTAGTTTAGTATCGTTAGTAGATGCTAAGAATGATCCATCTTATATTCCTGATTAAATGTTGTATGGGGCAGGCCACTTGTTATTATTTTAAGCGGGGTGTCACAGATGGTATCAGAGCATCAGGTTCTAGTGTCTTTAGGATCTGTGCGGGTTTTCTGCAATCTTTCGCAAGCGTTCTTGATGCAGAGCCCTACTATTAGGACTGTTATGTTCACTAGGTCTATTTCCTTCTGAGAGGTGTACTCACTTGAACGATGTTCTGACGCAGTTGCTCTCATCTCAGATGTCGCCAAGAATAAGTCTTCCAGGAAGGGGCAATGACGCGACTCAGAATGTGTCTCTAATGTGCGTTCACTCTAGGTTCAAGTGCAAGCCTGTCGCGTTAGTAATAAACCTGGTAAGTCGGGATCGTATCCACATGGAAAAAGGACAACGAAGTTGTAACGACAGGAAAAGACGAAGGAACCCTAATTTTGACTCTAAAAAGAAAGCAAAAAAGATTTGATTTTGAGAATTGATTATGACTAAATGAAATTGTGAAATTATGAAAAGATGAAATTATACTAAATTACCTAAAATATGACTGAAAAATGATTTGAAACTTTTGAACTAAGTGATGAGAAAAACAGGACGGGAATATAATCCCCCAACCCTAGTGTATTGTAGTTATAATACTAATGGTAAATTTAACTGATTAATTTGACCTGAAATTTAGTACTCCCAAGAATTACGTATATGAGGATCAAGCCTGCGTCATACTTAATCTGAGGACGAGTAAATCGGTATCGCGATAGTGACACTCGAATTGCATTCTAAATCATCCCAGTTACCCAGAGGCAAACGAGATATAAAGATCTACAATTATTGTATTCCTATGCAATACGTTCGTAATCAATCATTAAATTCAGAGGACTAATTTTATACACATGCAATTAACACATCAGACTGGGTTCATGTATCCCGGCCTTAGAAAATCTAGCTTAGCATGCTAAAAGTAATGAAAACAGTGTTTGATGTGCAGGAATTCATGATTAACTTAAGGAAAACTTGTGAATTGATGTAGAATAGAATTGAAAAGAAGAAATAACTCAATAATCTCACCCAAGAAGTAATTGTAGTAAGTAATAAAACTGGTAATCAAATAAATTCTGAATAAAGCTTCAATCTTAGAATTAAAACTGGAAATTGTATCTAAACTAGGGTTTCTGGAAAAAGAGAGGAAACTTCCCTAAAATTCTCCTTCCAAATAATAAAAATAAAGCGGGTTTTTATACCCTCCAATAATTCAGGAATTTCAACTGCACTAGAACTCTTTTAGGAGAAGATCAGATTTGCAAATCTCGATACCCGGATCGGTCCGGGCCTTAGGCGGACCGATCTGCCTCGAAAGCGGATCAGTTCTTTTATTTCCAGGCGGACCGATCCAGGGGAAGATCGATTCTTTTATTTTTCTCCCTTCTTTGGTTTGATTGCGATCCGGGGTCTTCTGGAGTTTTGCAAAGCGGACCGGTCCGGGTTAAGGGCGGACTGATGTGCCTGTTGACTTTTTGCTCAACTTTGACTGCTCATATCTTTTGTTTCGGGACTCCGATTGAGGCGTCGTTTCTTCTTATTTGCTCATGAATGTGATATATTCAACTTCTCTTTAGGTACCTCATCTGAATTTTGGGTGGAAATTACACTTTTTCCCTTTTGACTTTCCTTCTTGTCTTTCTTGATTCTTCCGATAACCTTCTTCCGTTTCTTGACATCAAATACATGTAAAATCACTATGAAATACCAGAAACTCTGTGTACTTGTTAGGATTAGTCATTAGCAAGATTATGAGATAAAGTCAAATCAATTACTTTGTTTGAGGTGCTAAAAGTACCCAAATTAAGGGATAAATTAGGAAGAATTTATGCCTAATCAGGCAAGATGGGAGATGCAATACCCATAACACATTTTGGGTACGCTTTGACTGGAAGTATTTTTCTTTCCACGATTCAGGCAGAGATAAGGAGGAGATTTCTAGAGGTAATTCAAGGTGATCTGACGGTGGTCTAGTGAGAAGGAGAATTTTGTGATCGATAAGGTTAGTACTGAGGATAAGCGAATAGTGAAGCCCTTGGGAGGTGTGTGGTATTGTCCCAATATCAGGAGTATCGTCTTTTTGGAAGAGGGAGTAAGAAATTTGGAGACTTGGGTTCATTGAGTAGGACTAAAGGAGTTGTCGGGGGTTGCAATAGCGCTTTATCCTTCAGGATGGTTAGGAAGGATTTTTTAGAGGATGTTTCTTTAAGGAAAATTAGACCTTAGGAAGAAGGCCTTGTCCTAGAAGGAGTAGAGGGACTCGGGAATGAAGTGAAATAATTGGATTATGGAAGTATAAGGTAGAACACCTTTCTTTGGGTTTAGGTCGCGCTTTGTACAGTATTGGGAGCGTCGCATGTAAGGTATAATGAGTGGTTAACCGCTATAACCATATTGTGTACAGAATGTCCTTGGAGGAAGGAATGAGTAAGTACAGCCTTTGTATGGCATCTTTTGGGATAATAGACCGTCTCGTGATGAGCTAGTAGAGAGTTGTGCTATTGAATTTCGAAAGTGAGGACTGTTAAGGTTTGTTGAGTAGTGGTTATATGGTTATTGTTTTATAGATAGGCTAGGGAAGGTAATTGTGGTATTCAAATGAGAGAAGGAATTACCTTGATGAAATGCTTTAATGTGATGTAAAGGATTTGTATAGTTGAGGAGGTTCAGAATTTAGCAGATTCATTATTAAGCAGGGAATTTAGCTCAGGGTTTTGATAGCTTTGAGATCTAGGTGTTGGTGAGAGTATTGTATTTATTGGGTAGTTGTGTCTAGAACATAAGTTGTTTGATTGGTGTGTCGAAATAGATGAAATTATTTTATAGTATATTATTATATAGGCATTCGGGCAATATCTATGGCTTAAAAAAAATCTTTTATAAAACCTTAATCCTAGTTCAACGGATCTCAATCCCCGACATAGCTACACTATAGTGTATTGGGAGGGTTCCTTGTTTGGATTTCGCTTGTGAGACCTCCCCCCTCCCCATGAAGGTAGCATATGTCAGGAATTGAAAAGAGTTTAGCCATTGGAAATTTCAAATATTTTATATTTAGTATGTTATAGTAGGTTATATTGTTGAGAGTTATATTATGATTTGAGGCTAGTGGACCCGAGTTATGTTTTTACGAGTTGAGCTCGAATACAGGGTGTATGGGCGCCCTGGGTAGCTAGTTTGATTTTGAAGTTTATATAATTCGATGTGAAAAGTGAAAGAGATAGGTATAGTGATCTTGAGGGTAGATGTAAGAACTTGATGAGGTTCGGATTCCTAGGCATAACTTAAATTTTTTAGGACGAAATTTTTGTAAGGGGAGAAGTCTGTAACACCTCACGATTTTGGGACTGAGAAATTAAATTCTTGGGAGAAATGAAAGTTATTTAAATTGGAAAATTTGGAATTTTGGAAATTGAGGTCCAAAAATTGAGGACGTTATAAAGTATTCTAGATGACGATTTTGAGTGCGCTATCGATTTTGGATGGGTCGAGATAGTCAATATGATTGTCCTAGGGTTTTATTTCAGTTTCGAAATATTTTTTAAGTTAGTTTGACCCGAATTGGAGTAAACGAGTCATTTAAAGTGTTTATTATCATGTAAAATTTAGGATTCAGGTTTTAAAGGATTAAGAGGCCTACGAATTGGCCTATCTCATTTGTGAGAAAGAGAGAAAGACAAAGAAAGAGAGAAGAAGAAGAAAGGAAGAGAGAGAGTGGAGAAATCTTGGAGATTTCTGGCCCATACACGATCTCGAGGACGATTCAACCTCTACAACTTCGAGACAAGTTTTTAATCTTGCTAAATAATTCATTTGTGTATCTTATTTCATAATTTGTGGAGAAAATAATTGGATTTTGGCTATATCAAAACCTAGATTTTGGGTATTTAAATCTTGTATTTGATGTTCATACTTGGGTTTAAGAGTGTATAACTTTATGAGACTAGATATAGGATGGGTTTTGGTGTTGGGAACTTGATTGGGTTAGAGATTTATGGTTTTAAGTTATATAAATTGAATTTTGGAAATTTTGGGTTTTGGAGAAATTAACCCTTTTCATGGCTTGCTGAACAGGCTGAATCAATTTTTACCTTGCGAATCGATTTGCTATATTGAAGAGCCTACAGGTCTTTAAGGTTGAATTGATTCTCCCGTTGAGAATCAATTCGGTATGTATTAGACTTACAGGTACAGTAGAGCCGAATCGATTCACTAGGGGTGAATCGATTCGCTGTTAGGACCAAATCGATTTGGAGGGGACGAATCGATTCGAAAACAAGGTTATTTTGAGAAACTTTTCTAGAATGAGTTTTCCTCCATTTTTATTGGGTTTTCAATTGCGAATATTCTTATATGATTGTAGGGATACGTTTTGGAGATTAATTCGGAGTTTTTCTCATAATAGGATCATGGGGAAGTATTGAGCTATTTTGGGAAATGTATATACATATGTATTGGAGTTTATTGCATTGATGTTGTGGGACATCTCTCATTAGAGATGGGAATCCTATGTTTAGATTAGAAGTGATCTTAGATATGATGTAAGGTTGAGTAATTTTTTAGAGAGTTGTGAGGGTATGGCATGGAAATTGTAAGCCTACTTTTGCATCGAATCCTTATAGCAATAGGATTCTACTGAAGGAATAAATTATAAACGCAATAAGATTAAGGGTTTATAGGAGAAATTGAATAGTAGGCTAATTTGAGAATGATTGGATTGTTCAATTGACTAGAATAGGATTGTGTCAAATGTTAGTCCAGGTAGTTACTACATATCTATACGTGATTAACGATGGGTATCCCAAAATAAGATGGGATCATAAAATGAATTTAGGATTGAGCTTGAGGCTTACTGACTATTAGTTAGGTGAGTACCTATGATCGAGATAAGTATCATGTATTGATGTGCTTTCGGATATAGATGGGATGTATAGTGATTGTTACGTACGTTAAACGGTGGGTTAGTAACCTTAATGTTGGATATATTGGAAGACTATTCATATCATAGGGACAATGGATGAATATGCTTCAAGTGAGGGATCGTATTTATATAATGAATTAGGTTAATACGCTTGGGACTAGGGCTAGTATAATCAGGATTATCTATGCTTATAACCGAGTTTATAAATCTCATACATACGGACGAGAGATAATATGTAAAGATGTGTATATATAGATATATAAATATATGTGTGTGTATATGGCGTGAATATTTATACCGTGTGTGATGGTTTGTATATATTATGTGATCATATGTAGGTATATGTATATGGTGCGAATGATATATATACTTATTGTGTGAGCATACCTAGCACTTGCTATCATGGAAAGTTGCGTGATGTGGGTGAGGCCCCTGGCTTGAGGAGAAGGGACCGTGTAGTCCCGAGGTCATAGTCATCCATTAATATTTGTGTTATTTTACATTGGGGGTGAGAAGTCTTAGGTATGAGTCGTTCTCAATCTCCGGTTAGGAACTATGACTTTTTCCCATACGTTAGGATTGATTTTGTTACTATGGCGGTGTGATAATAGTCCGATAAGTGGTAACCCGGGAGAATGTGAGTAATTCCTGGAAGATGATAGCATGGTGCAGTATTTTTGTATCCTATAACCGTTTATGTTATGCGTATTGCAAAGTGTACATTATGCATGTTATGCGTATGTGGTTATAGGAATGAATGATTGCTTATATATATTTAGAGTAATATATATATATATATATATATATATATATATATATATATATATATATATATATATATATATATATATATATATATATCCTATAGGTGAAGGTGATATGAATTTTCTAGTATGTACATCTTCGGTGATTTTGGTGTACTTGTTTATTAGGGTCGAAGGATCGTACTTAGAGACAATTGCAGTTAGATCGAAAATAAGGATTTAAATAGAGATTCAATTGTGTATTTAGAGATGGTATTCACTAATTAGGTAGTTGCAGTATTAGGATTTGTCTGGAGGACATAATGGATCCCTACGATCAACATTGTCAAGGAGTAGTGTATCGGGGGGTTCCTTGTTTGGATTTCGCTTTGCGAGATGCCCCACGCATGAAACGTAGTGCAATGTTGGGAGTGGAGAGAAGTTTTGTCCTTAGGAATCAAATGTATGTTATTTGGAGAATAAATTCATTATGCTAAAACTTATGATAATGTGTGTCGTGCTAAGACTAATAATTTGTTTACGCAAATAACTAGAACCAATAAAGCCTGGTAAGGCATATACATATGTGTATATATATTTATGTGGGGATCGTATGGAATGGATTTTTGGGTTATGTTAGGATGGTGGGTTATGCGGGTATAGGGCCTGCTTATAGTTAGGTAGGTTGTCCTTATATGCGTCGGGTAGCTTAAATTAAGGTTCCCGGACGTGATTAGGTGCGCGCTGTAGATGAGAGGTGAGTTTGGGGCTTCACGAGAGTGCGACTCCACTTCAATTATGAAATATTTCATTTATATTTATTATGCATGGTTAATACACTTGTTGTAAATATTGTTACACCTTGGGCCCTGACCCGTTTTTATTTCTCTTTTGATATATATATATATATATACATACTGTTTATTACAGGTGTCCCACCACAAGGATACCATGGATGCTTTTATATACAGTGTCTTGGAAGCCGTAGCAGTTGCGGACTGTTGCGGGATTTAGATTGTAGTCGATTTCTATTCCCTTGTAAATCTAAATAGGATTAACTTTGTATATCGGGTTTACACCTAAGGGTTATTTGTAGAATTTTATATTTCTTCTTTATGGTTGTTGTACTGTCTATGACCCAACAGCTTATTCGGGTATATTTTCTTTTATGTACTCTTTGCATTTTAATGTTTAGCATTTCTTTTATCATGGTACTTGTGTACGTTTTACCTTTGTTAGTAGTTGTATATTGTTAGGATGATATCCATTTTATGTTTTATTTAATTTTGGCATCCGCTTTTATAGTTTTGGGGTAGTTAGCCCTATCTAGTTAGTATCGTCAGTAGATGTTAAGGATGATCCATCTGAGATGGGTGTCACATTTGTCCCAATCAGAGATTATATTGATGGTCACCCCGTGGTCTCACAATCTTCGCAATAAAGATCCAGGCGTAATGGGCCGTATTGTAATCCTTTGTACCAGTAAGAAATGTGCCGACTTGGTCAGACGATCGATAATGACCCAAATGGAATCATGATAGCTTTGTGACGTGAGCAATCCCGTGATGAAATCCATTTAGATATCTTCCCTTTCCATACTGGTATTTCTAATGGTTGTAATAATCCCATTGGTCGCTGGTGGTCTACTTTCACCAATTAACAAGTAGTATATTGGTAAACAAATTCAGAAATGTCCCTTTTCATACCCACCCACCAATATTGACAGCGCATATCTTGGTACATTTTATCTCCACCTAGATGTACTGCAAATCTGGACCATGAGATTCAGTCATGACGGAACGTCTCAAATATCCCTCCTCCGGGATAATAAGTCTCACGTGGAAACGTAACCAACCCTCAGAACTAATAGAGTAGGACTTCGCTCCCTCGGTTAGCAACTGGCATATCCGATCTTGACAATCTTTGTCCCTTCCTTGCGCTTCCACGACTCTCGTCACAATCGCCGGTGTAACGGTCAACACTGACATAAATGCCCTTGCCACAACATCCTCCAAGCTAAGTTCTTTCCATTTAGCCTTCCATACCTTCACTAACTCCCCCTCGGGTTTTTGAATCAGCACATCCGTTACCACATTAGCCTTTCCCGGGTGATAATGAATATCAAATTGATAGTCCTTCGCAAACTCCAACCATAGACGTTGTCGTATATTCAAATCCTTGTGCGAGAATAAATATTGCAATGATTTGTGGTCCTTGAAAAGACTAAACTTCTCCCGCAGGAGATAATGTCTCCATATCTTCAAGGCGAACACTATCGCAACAATCTTTAGATCATGCATGGGGTAATTCTTCTCATGGGGCTTTATCTTGCGAGAAGCATAAGCAATAGCCCGATGCTCTTATTGTAACACACCTCCCAATCCTTGCAAAGATGCGCCAGTAAAGACTAAGTAATCCACCCTCGATCTTGGCAACGCGAGTACTAGAGCATAAGTTTATCAAAGGGCTAGCGATATTGGAAAAACTCTTAATGAAATGGTGGTAATAACCCGACAAACCCCAAAAACTATGAATCTCTATGGGTATCGTAGGCTGACCCCATTCCCTCACCACGAAAACTTTACTCGGATCTATAGAAATGCCCTCAGCTATAACAATGTGACCCAAAAGTTACACTTTATATAACCAGAAACCACACTTCTCAAACTTAGCATACAGTTGATGATCCCGTAGAATTTGCAGGACCAATCATAAATGTTTAGCATGATCGGCTTCAGTCTGCGAATAGACAAAGATGTCATCAATAAAAAATATGATTAACTGGTCCAGGAAGTCCCGAAACACTCTATTTATAAGGTCCATGAATACTACAGGATCATTGGTTAGCCCAAAAGGCATGTCCAAAAACTCATAGGACCCATATCTGGTCAAAAATAAGTCTTGGACACGTCCCGCTCTCGAATCCGCAGTTGATGATACCTAGTCCTCAAATCTATCTTAGAGATTGATCAAATAAATCATCGATCCGAGGTAGTGAATATTTATTCTTGATAGTAACCTTATTCAATTCCCGATAATCAACGCATAACTGGAGTGAACCATCTCTTTTCTTCACAAATAATACAGGAGCACTCCATGGCGACGTGCTAGGCTGAATAAACCCTTGCTCTAAAAACCCCTAAATTTGATCCCTTAACTCCCTCATTTCCACAGGATCCATACGGTATGTAGCTCTAGTAATCGACCGAGTTTCCGATGTCAAATCAATTACAAACTTAATCCCACGACTTGGGGGTAAACCCGAAATCTCTCGAAAAACATCCTTAAATTCTCTAACCACCAGAATTGAATCTATAGAAATGACTATCTCGCGTGAAGTCTCCTTCTCAATACAATATAAGTAAGTGTGCGAACCTCCCTCCGAAAGAGGCATAGCCACTAGAAACATTTCTTCCCACGGAATGGAAAAGATTATACTCCTCCCATAACAATGTACCATAGCACGGTACTTCACTAGCCAATCCATACCCAAAATAAAATCATACCCGACCATATCAAGACAAGTAAATTGGCCTCAAAACGTAAATTACCAAGGTCTATTCCTGCCCTTTTACAAATAAAGAATATAAACGAACTGTCACCCATGGAAGATTCCACACCAGTAAAGGTACTCTCCACTGACTTAATCAATCGTGTCGATTAAGAAAAATCTCTAGCAATAAATGAGTGCGTTGCGCCCATATCAAATAACACGTGACCCACATACCCGTGAATGGGAAACTTACCCTCAATAGCTAGAGGTTCAGGCGGGGCTGGAGGAAGTAAAGCCTCCTGAATGTGATAAACACGCCCATACTATAATTGCCCTTATTGTAGAGGGACGGATGGAATATGTGCTAGTGGCGGTAGGTGCGCCTGCTGGTGTTGAGGACCCCTAGGCAACTCTCCCCCAATCAATTTTGGGATAGATTTCTTAAAGTGACCCGGTTACCCACACTAAAAGAAGCGGCCCGCCATATTCTTCGGATAACGACCCCGATTATTATTTCGAAACTGCCCCGCCCCTGGCCCAGATGGCCCCGACCTCCATTATTTCCTCGGCCTCCTTGACCCTGCTGGACCACCTACTGGTGCTTCTGGGCACCTTGATCATGCCTAAAATAGCCTCCGCCAAAATTAAAACCCCTAAAATGTTGTCTCTTGGATGAATCCCCCTACTAGGTGTCCCTCTCTTTCTGCTTGCTTCTCGACTGTTGTGATGATGGTAGTGCTCCCCTATCACCATTACCTCCTTGCTTACTAGCTGGACCCGGATTCTAAATCTTTTAACTACCTTTCACATGTACACGGTGATCTTGACAACGAATCAAGGTTGCATTCATCACGTCATGAAATGTTTGTAAAGTGGTATTTCCCAACAAGTGCTGTCGTATCCTCCAATGCAAACCCCCAATAAACTTAGATATTCTCCTTTCCTCCGGAATTACTTCATCGGACAGAAATCTTTCTAGATGAGTAAATTCCTCTTTATACTCTGCAACTGACCGTTCCTCTTATACTACATCCTGGAGTTCCCTCCTCATCTGCTGTTGGACTACAGGAGGGAAATACTTTCGATCAAACAAAATCCAGAAGTCCGATATAAAAATAGTATCCCTGTGCTCCGGTGTGGTCACCGACTCCCATAAGTTTAATGTTGCACCCACCAGTTTGAAAGTGGCAAGGATCTGTTTCTGTTCCCCGATACACTCTACCATTCGTAGATGAGGATGCATATCTTTTTTCCACTGGTTTGCTACTATCACATCTGCACCACCCTGAAATTCTGGGGGTGACCTTTTAAGAAATATTCTCTAACTCTCTCCCACGAGGAAGGTCCCACATGGGCTTACACCTCCGGTACAACCGGTTGTTGGGCTTGAGGAAACTATTGGGCCATAGCAGTCATTGCAGTGTTGACTGCCAGGGAGACAATGTTAGCCACCTCCGCTGCACTAATCGTTCCTTGCGGCGGCTAGGGTTCTACGTTATCTTCTAGAACTTGATTTATCTTTATTGGGCGACCACTTCTAGGCGCCATCTGAGACGAAGAAACAACTGAATCAGAATACAATTTATAACAATTTATCTTTTCAGAAGATCGCAAGCATACACAAACAAAATAGTCCTAACAATAGGGCTCTATATCAAAGAACGCTACGATAGAACGCGATAAGTCCCCATAGATCCTAAGGACTCTAGAACCTGAGGCTCTGATGCCATCTTTGACACCCCGCTTATTAAAATAAGAGGTGGCCAGCCCGATTCTCCAATAAATACAGGAATTATTGATGGTCCATTCTAGGATCACTATCGTGAAAATAATAATACGAGATAACAACCAATTATTTCAGAAAACGGATGCCAAATTAATTTGTAAGTTTAAAAAAAAAACATTTAGGCAATCCAATTTGAAACGATGGTGGGTATAAGTAAAGACAGATAAAATTTGAACAATCATTCACAACATAATAACCAAATAAGCTGTTGGTTAACAAATCAATACAAACGATTATATCGAGTATTATAAATAAATATCATAGTATATAATCAAGTAAAAAACTTGGGCAACACGCTCGAATGTGTAGAATGATCATAACTAGAGTGTACAAAAGACGGATGCATTTATAACAAAAGTCCTATAACATCCGTAAAATGCCATAGCCCCTGGACACTAAGAAGGAAGGATCAACACGGGTGTCCTTGCGGGGGAGCACCTGGGCGTAAAAGAGATCCATACAAAACAAAGAGATATAAATGGGTCAGGCCCCAATTTGATATGATATACATGTGAATAAAATGCATAATAGTTATGAAAGAAAAACCTCATAAGCAGATTAGGTTCGCTCTTACACATAAGAATAATCCTCACCTCTCATATAAGTAGACAACCTAGAGCAATAACATTTAGTGTTAAATATTTATTAATGAAAGAGAGATAACTAAATTCCAATTTAATAAACTTACATTATAGTTTTGTATAATATAACTTCACTAGTCAATTCCTCATTAGGTAACTCATTCCAAACAGTTGATTTATAAAATGCTTTAGCCATTTTTTAAATATCACATTCGTGAGAATAGTTATAATTACAAAATAATGATTCTAAGATCATCCTTCTGGGAGTCACCCCACTAAATGCGCCCCTAAATAGCTATCATCTTCCAAGGCCTATATCAAAGACCACCCAGGTATCCTAAATCGCATCGCGTGGGAAGCGGCCATATACCTTCGACAGTGAGTCATAACTATACCCAGAATTACCTCACTTCGACTAAAAGAACCACACAATGTAACAACCGATCCTATGGCTGAGGATTATATTCACCCTGCATTCACTAGCCAGGGGACTTCACCTTATTCGCGTAACTTCCCTTATGATAGCATTTAGAGAGATATGTATATGCAATTCATAAGATATTCCAATTGAAACTACGTTTTATTACATCTGGAACCATGTGTCTAACGACATAAGTTACCAAGTTTAATTTCCCCATACTATCCTCTGAGAATTAACAACAACACTAAACGCTACCAAGTGTAGTTTTCCTCATACTAGTCTCTAAGAGTCCTACGCAATACCACCTAACTTTCCCTTAGTCCTAGGCTAGCTTACCCGATGAGGTCTATACTAATTTCTATTAAATAATCCCCTAACTAAGCTCAATTACCCTATTTTTAGTCCAAGGTATTAATCCCCCTAATTTAAGACTTTATTACTCCATTTTACTTCATAAGATAAGGTTCCTAGGTCTTAAACCAAAAAAAAGGGCTAAAAACTAAGTTAGAAAATATCCTAAAACAGAAGGATTTCCGAATCGATTCGCCTAGGGCCGAATCAATTCGCCCCTGATAGAGAATCGATTTTCCCTAAAAGAGAATCGATTCGGCTGAGGAATCCAACTTTATGTCTCATGCCGAATTGATTCGGCCTTAACCTGAATTGATTCGGCGCCCCAGACCTGTATCCACCCTTTTTAGCGAATCGATTCGCTAGGGAGGGTGAATCGATTTACCCCGGTCAATTTTCCCAATTGGAGGCTATAGGTTATATGAACCTAATTTCCCAAATCTCATTTATCTTCCATCTAACCAACACAAAAAACCAGTAATCCCACTAATCCAATCCTAGACAACCACTAACCTATAAAACCAACGCAATCCATATCTAAATCAAAGTTTAAGGGTTTACACATTAAATATTAACAAAGCCAATAAATGGTTTAAATCTCTAAAAATACAACTATCAATACAAATTATCCACACAAAATCATACATTTGCAAGTTAGAAACTTGCCTTAGGGTTGTAGTCTCGAATTATCTCCCAATAGAAACAAATTCCAAGCTCAATCTTAATTTCTCCCTCTTTTCTCATCTTTTCTCCCAATATCTCTTTCTCTCTCTCTCTCTCCCTCCAGGTTTAGATAACATAAATGAGAATAAATGTTGTTGGAAGACTTAAATTCCCATTCACTCTAAATCCAACTTTAAATGCTACTACACAATTAAAATCACTCGCAACAACATAATTAAGTCATAACTAGTCAAAAGTACCCAAAACCCAAAAATACATCATGGTACTTATTTTGACTATTTTCGGACTATCCACGCCAGATAAATTGGCATCCGGGATAAAATAAATTATTTCATGTTCCAACATCATTTTAAATCATAACCGTCGCTTAAGGCATAATGATGCAATAAAATATAATATGATGCTATTTACATTCACTTATCAGTAAATACGCAAAACTTAGTAAATAATCTCTTAAATCACTTAAAGTAATATTTACTCTAATTTCCTTTATTTTATATAATTAACCCACATGGAAAATTAATATAAAAACAAGTACTCAAAAATAAGGGGTATTAAAACTACTTCACCAAACGGGTCGAAGACGAATCATACATAGTGCTGAATTCTAAGAAGGTGGTCAAGTTCATCCAAAAAAATAATATCTGCCAATATGGGGTCCCCCACGAGCTAGTTCAGACATTGGTTTTCATTCTGAGGTAGAAGTCACATAATTGGTCAACGAGTATGGAATTCAAAGACAAAACTCTTCTCCCTATCGACCTCAAACCAACTATGCCGTTGAAGTCGATAATAAAAACCTCAAAGACATCATTACCATAATGACTGAGAGTTATCGAGATTGTTCCGACCAAATCCCTTACACCCTCTGGGGCTACCATACTTCAGTTCAAACATCTATTAGGGCTACCCCTTACTCTCTGGTATACGACATGGAAGCAGTCCTACCCGTGGAATTTGAAATTCCTTCACTACACGTCATGATTAAAAGTAGAGTCAGCGAGGAAGACTAGCATCAAAGTCATCTTGACGAGTTGTCATTTTGGATGAAATGAGACTGAAGGCTCTATATAACATACAAGGTTACCATCGCCGGATAATGCGATCATTCAACAAGAAAATCAAGGACCGTGGTGTCCGAGAAGAGGACTTAGCCTTTAAAGAAATACTAGAACCCATCTGGGACCCCATAGGGAAATTAAAGCCCAATTGGATCATCCCTTACATTGTGAAGAAGATCATATCTGATGGCACCACTATGCTCACCAACCTCGATGGGGAAGAGATGGACCGTCTAGTCAACTTGGAACATCTCAAGAAATTATACCCTTAATCTCAACATGCTGCAACTCTTCTCATCTGTCTTCTATTCTTAAAAAAATAATAAAAAAATCTTCATTTCCCTCTACTCAGAACTACGTGGGGCCTGATCCTCTAAAAATCTTTTTACTTTCGAAAATGATGCTTAGAAAATTTTCAAAACCCCCCAGAGATACGTAGGCAACTCATACTCCTTACATGAGAACGACCCCCTTCTTTTTCAAAAAATTATATTCTTTTATTATCCTCGAGAATGACAGTTCATTTTATAACGTATATGAACAAAAGGATTATGTATGCTTTAGCAATTTCTATAGATAATTCAAATGCAAAAACTCATCAAGAGGCACAACTATATAACTAAAAGTTTCTTTATTTTAATGATAAAATTTCACGTTACAATTACATTAGTATAGGGAGACAAACAACTTCCCTTTCAAACCTACCCCTCCTTTCCTAAAATCAAATAAAAATAGAAACCAATTATTCCTAAACAACCTTCCCAAATTTATTACCAAACGCATCACAAGAGATTCATAAATAAATTCACCATGGATCCTAGGGGCAGCTACCAGAGGAACCAAACCCATCATTATCCACATCATGAGGTCCCCAAACTTCCCCTGCCTTGATAGAATATCACAGGAGCCCCATGGAATGGGAAGCCAAAACTAGCCTAGGGAAAGTAATAACATTTCCCTCTATGATGCCAGATATGGAGA
Organism: Sambucus nigra; assembly: GCA_949130495.1. Taxonomy (NCBI): domain Eukaryota; kingdom Viridiplantae; phylum Streptophyta; class Magnoliopsida; order Dipsacales; family Adoxaceae; genus Sambucus; species Sambucus nigra. Next base: position 339,552,637 of record OX422207.1, on the reverse strand, counting down.
ACCACCTTTGCCTGGTCTCTACAGCTAGGATTTTGGCAACCACCCTCCTCCACAACCACTTCATGTAGTCCCCGAAAACATGTCAGACTCGACCAACAGATTGGGAAGGATGGGTTAATAATTCTCTCACAGAGAGCCCAGCCACATATGAAAACACTCTGTCAAATCCTCCATAGGAAAGAAATTAGTGTACAAGGTGGAACAATCTGTTCCCAGCCATATCGGCACAAGATTATCCAGGGAAAGTAGAAAGAATTTTGTCGTAGGCTAACTAACTGAACATACTGGTATTCCCCCAGTTCTATCATGGGCAACAATTCTCCCCACTAAGGAGCTGACCAACGAAAAACTTGAGCCCCTTGCTCCAAAAACCAGTTCTCTTAGCTCTCAATATCTAGGCCTCCACTGATAAAGTAGCGAGAAAAGAAGTTTAGCACATCTACTAAGGGAAATTCGAGAGGCTCTGCCAAAAAAATCTCTCCTACATCAATATGAGCAGCATAATGTGGCTGCCCCTCAGGAAGTCAGAACGACCTTCCCGCCAGGTATCCAGACTATTCAGAGTCTCCGCCAATATCACCGTCACTAGATTATGATGATACGACATCCATGAAGTAATGGCTATGAGTTTTGAGTCCACCAACAGTTCCCCAATCACCAATAGTAATTTTAAAACTAATCCCATAATGATGGCTCCAGCATAACCCGCATCACCAACATCCTGTAAATGCACATAATTTAGCACAGTCATGAGCGAGCTCATTTTTTCCATAACCAGTGACCTAGCCAACGAGGGAGAGATATAGAGAAGTCCCGCTAACAATTCTCAAGGAGATCAGGAAAATTCATGCATGGTTGTCGAAACACTGGGATTTATCCCCAACATGGAAGAGAAATGTTCATAAGTCAGACAAACTTCATCCAAGCTAAAGCAAAAGACATGGTCTTCAGGGTACCAGAATATTACCGGTTCCATCAACATGTTCCATTCAATAAGCCAGTTTCGCCATAATAAAACCCGAAGCATATTGAAAGCATCGTAGTCAATATTGTATGAGCACATCGCCTCTATATTTTTTAGGTAAGTAGCAAGTTAAACACTTTCGAGGAGATTCATTATAATACCCTGTATTTTTATGGCTTTTAAAATTGGGGATTTATTGAATTGAATTGAGATATTAATTTTATATTAATTCGGCATTATATTTATATATTTACTAGCGTGACGAGAGTTAGTAATTATTGGAAATTTGTTGAATATTACTGGATGAGAAGAGGAATATGTGAGATTGATTTTATTAAAATTTTCATGTGTGAATAAAATGGCAATTATGGAAATTTAATTCGGGACGCGCCTGTGTCGTGTCAGGACTAAATTATTATTATTAAAGTGAAAAAATTATAAGTCATCTGTATAGTCGTTTTGAGTGCGCCAAAGTGTTCGAAAGGGTCGAGATAGTCAGAAAAGTGTACCCGGGGGTTTATTTTGGGTCTCGGGGAGTTTTTAGGCCTAATTGTCATCCCGGGAGGGTATTTTAGACATTTTGTATTTTTGAGTAATTAAACCCACGAATTTTCTTAGTATTTATTAGCCATTTAGAGTTGTCTCTTGGGGTTAACAAACACGAAACTTAAGTCAGCCTTTAGAGAAAAAGGTGAAGAGATTAGAGAAGAAAGTGAAGAGATTAGAGAAGAAGGTGAACAGTTTCCATGCAATCCAAGGCCTAGAACTCACCCGATTGCATCTTCTCCACCACCAAAATGTAGAACGCACGATGAGGAATGCAACCATATATTTTTTATCAACAAATTTTAACCTTAAATCCAAGGCAAGTATCTATCTTGCTAAATTTCAAGTTAATATACCTTCCATGTTAGTCTAGGAATGAAAATCATAAGTTTTAATGGAAAAATTTTATATTTGGGAAGAGAATTTATATGTGTTGTAGGGATAACCCATGTAGTCTAAAATCTTGATCATATGTAGAGGATTACCCATGAATTTATTATAATATTTGGGAAGAAAATATTTTGGCTAAAATAGAGGGTGGTGATTATGCATGCAAAATTTGATTTTATAATGAGATTTGAGATTAAACCCCTTTTTGATTGATTCGTTGAGGATTTATTGATGTCGTTACGTTAGAAATTGTTTATGTACATTGCTTATACACTTGGATTACTTTGATGGGATTTGGGATGTAATTATAGAGGCTTGGAGGGGTTAAATGGTTGAACCTATTGGTTGAATATTGCAGAAAACTGGGCAAGTACTTCTTGATCAATCGATCGACTCAAGAACATAGATCGATCGATGATCGATCGATCGACCCCTCCTGGAAAACTGCATATTTTTCCCCTTTTTGTTTAGTCCAGTTAAAATTCTTAGAAACACTTGATTATCATTGTTAACGTATAATGGGTTATGAAGATGACTAATAGGTGTAAGTAGACTCCATTGAGTGAAATTAATATGAGATGAAATTGTGGGTTAACGGGGAGTTATTCATAGATAGGAAATTATGTGTATGTTTACTAAAAGTTTGAGACTCGTAAAAGATTTAAACTAGAAGGTAAGTGAGGGTATACCTACTGAAATTTATACTTAGTGAGAAGAATACTTCGAGAGATGAGAAGTAAGAACGAAGTAAATAATAAATGAGAATAAAAGAGACGAATCCGTTAAGAGAAATAATTGAGTAGAATTTGTGTTGAGAATGGATAATAACAATTATGGGTAGTGGGCGAACCCAATTTGGAACATATGAATATTTATATGTATGACTTTGTGATTGTGTATATATTATGTATCTTTGTATGACATAACTAGCTTACTTTCTATCGATGCGAGGTTTGCACGTGAGGGCAGTCATATCCTGATGAATCCATGGGATTTTTGATTTGTCACTCGAGAACATAGGACTATGAAAGACTTATCGGTGAGTTGATAAGTCTGATGACTATGGGAACGTAGGTATGTGCATGACCCATGGGTATGAGAACTATGTTCGCCTCTAATTTTTGTGTTGATATTTGTGGTTCGAGGAATCTTTACCGAACATATAGTCCCCTATATAGTGACGTGATGTATTGGGACAAGATAGCAGAGTAATGCAGCACCGCAGCTATGTCTCGGGGTGCAGTATAGTATATATATATATATATATATATATATGATATCTACTATGTGGCTAAAGTAGAAATGTAAGATAGTTATGTATGAAAACACTTAGTTGAATTAAATTAATAAGGGACTTATCCATGTTGAATCTAAATGGATATATATATATGTTTATAACATCATTATATGTATTATAAGGTTAATACGTGGAAATAATTTAGGCTATAAGGAATGGGTACATGCGAATAATCTAGTTAGCGTGGGAACTATAACTAGGATGTCCTAGAGGTATGGTAGGAGTGCACACTAGATGAGAGGTGGTGATTCTCAAGGGAGTGTCGCATACTAACATGGTTGTGATATTAACCGGTAAGAATTTTAAATACTTGCTAAAATATTTTAAACTGTTTTACACTCAGGCTCTGACCCATTTTTTGTCATTTCTTTCTCTTTTATATATATATGTATGTATTACAGGTTCCCGGCCACAAGGGTGTCATGATTAGGTTCTTTGGATTGGACATGCTGTAGCTTATGTGGGAGTTATAGGCCCTTGATTTAGACGACTTCGTCATTGAATCAGTTCCTACTTTAAATATTCATAGTTAGGGCATGTGTCGCCCAATTTCCTATTACAGTTGGATTTGTCAGAGATTTAGGATATTTCCAGCATTCGGAACTCCTCGGGAGTTAAGTCTTGTCAGGATGATTTCATGTATGGTTCTTAAACTTGGTTTGGATTATATAGATGGCTTAATTCTTGTGTGTTAATTGACATCCTTAGTATTTATGTAATTCTTAATTGTTGGGTATTAAAAAGGTTTTTATTGGTATTTAATAAAGGAAAATTGAGGTTTTAAATGGTTTTGACACTTAGCTTAATTATTTTGGGTGTTCAAATTGGAAATATTATTTTGCGACAGTGATGCTGAGAATGAATCAACCTTTCACGTAGTTTCTAATTTAATAAAGGGCTGATCACCCGGTATTTAATTAGGTGGGGTGTTACAGGTTGTATCAGAGCTAGGTTCTAGTGTCCTTTAGGATCTGTGCAGCTTTTTATGCTTCCAGCGTATCTTTCTTTGATATAGAGCCCTATATTTAGGATTATTTATTTCATTGGTAAGATTATGTTCTCCTGCTATAACGTATATATTAGTGAATATTATTTGCGTTCAGGCGTGTTCGAATAATGAAGTATGGAAGATGAGGGACGTTGGGAGAGTAGCGAGAGGTAGGGCTTAGTGAGATCGTGAAGTATGTTAAGGATGACGACCGTAGTCGAAGTCACCCCTATTATGGCAAGAAAGGTCAGGACTGTAAAGACGGTTAGGACGCAGCCTACAAATTCCAGGTGCTGCTATAGTCGAAAGTGTGCCAAATTAGACTCACCCAACGTGGTGCGCTTGGGAGAGGGTCAAATGGAAAATTGAGGAGAGTCATCTGTAGAAGTTCTAGAAATGTGGGAAATTGTATGTTACCCAATGAAGGAAATATATTCAAAGGCTTGGACATATAGTGAAGTGTGGTTAACTAAAACTGAAAAATTGGGGTAAAAATTTTATTAACTCATCGGAGCAAAGTTATAATAGTGGGAGTCAACAACCACCGCCCGCGAATGAGGGTACATTTGCTATCTATGGAATTATGGGGTGCATAATGATTGTCATTAGGACCTCACATTCATTTGTAGCTATTAGAATTGCGTGGGCCATAGGGTTACTAGACTTGGCCATTGACACTATTATTTATGTAGACTCACCGATGGGTAGTGGGACGCCTATTATTATTTTGATATATCATAATGTGAATTTAATTTTATCGGGGATTTACGTATTATAGACATGTCCGAGTAGGATGTGATTATCGCCATGGATTGACTTGTTGTATATGAGACAAAGATTGATCGTTATAGCCAACGTATTGTCTTTGTTACGAGAGTGAATAAGTAGATTTTATATAAATAGATGAAACATGTTGGGATGTTATATACTATAGACTAAGGACCTGAGGAGTTTTGAAGACCAACTATTTTAGGTAGTAGTGTATCGGGAGGGTTACTTGTTTGGATTTCACTCTGCGAGACACCCCAAGCATGAAACTAAAGATTGTTGGGAGTCGAAGTAAGTTAGGTCTTTTGAATATGAGTTTATATCCTTTGCCATTATATGTATATATTTATATTAATCAGAGAGTTATGAGTTGTAGCGTGATTTGAGGAAAATGGAATCGACAAATGAGAATGTGGAAATCATAGAAACACGGATTATAGACTAAGTAGTCAGTTAATTAAGGGTAACCTTACAGAGGAATCACATTCATTTAGACCTTATGATGGAATGTACACACATTGGGTGTATAGGCCCCCTGGATGGTTTGATTGTGGTATTTTCCATATTTGTGTCACAGTAAGTATTCTTGAGGTTAATGAAAGTAGAAGTTGTGACTTCCAGATTTAGTTGTTTGATGACTTAGGATAGTTAATCCCCATAATATTTCCATCCATTAGGTAAAGTTTAACTCAAGATAATTTACACTAAATGGTAAGGCTTGGAGTCTAACATTAGTGGGGGTATTCGGTAATGTACAGTATGGGTGGTACGATGAAAATTACATGAGATGTGAGATTAATACCCGAAGTTGTCCTTACCAGTTACGCTTTATTTTTCTGAATTTCGGGAGGAAATTCCGTTATTAGGGGGAAGTATGTAATACCCCGTATTTTTATGGCTTTTAAAATTGGGGATTTATTGAATTTAATTGAGATATTAATTTAATATTAATTCGGCATTTTATTTTAAATATTTACTAGTGTGACGAGAGTTAGTAATTATTGGGAATTTGTTGAATATTACAAGATGAGAAGAGTAATATATGAGATTCATTTTATTAAAATTTTCACGTGTGAATAAAATGACAATTATGGAAATTTAATTTGGGACACGCATGTGTCGTGTCAGGACTAAATTATTATTATTAAGGTGAATAAATTATAAGTCATCTGTATAGTCATTTTGAGGGCGCCAAAGTGTTCGAAAGGGTCTATATAGTCAGAAAAGTGTACCCGGGGGTTTACTTTGGGTCTCGGGGAGTTTTTAGGCCTAATTGTCATCCCGGGAGGGTATTTTAGACATTTTGTATTTTTGGGTAATTAAACCCACGAATTTTCTTAGTATTTATTAGCCATTTAGAGTTGTCTCTTGGGGTTAACAAACACAAAACCTAAGCCAGTCATTAGAGAAGAAGGTGAAGAGATTAGAAAAGAAAGTGAAGAGATTAGAGAAGAAGGTGAAGAGTTTCCATGCAATCCAAGGCCTAGAACTCACCCGATTGCATCGTCTCCACCACCAAAACGTAGATCGCATGACGAGGAACGAAACCATATATTTTTCATCAACAAATCATAACCTTAAATCCAAGGAAATTATCTATCTTGCTAAATTTCAAGTTAATATACCTTCCATGTTAGTCTAGGAATGAAAATAATAAGTTTTAATGGAAAATTTTTATATTTTGGAAGAGAATTTATATGTGTTGTAGGGTGAACCCATGTAGTCTAAAATATTGATCATATGTAGAGGATTACCCATGAATTTATTATAATATTTGGGAAGAAAATCATGATTAAAATAGAGGGTGGTGATTATTAATGCAAAATTTGGTTTTATAAAGAGATTTGAGATTAAACCCCTTTTTGATTGATTTGTTGAGGATTTATTGATGTCGTTATGTTAGAACTTGTTTACGTACATTGCTTATACACTTGGATTACTTTGATGGGAGTTTGGGATGAAATTATAGAGGTTTGGAGGGGTTAAAATGGTTGAACCTGTAGGTTGAATATTGCAAAAAATTGGGCAAGTACTGCTTGATCGATCGATCGACTAAAGAACATCGATCGATCGACCCCCTTTCCTCGATCGATCGACCCACCCTGGAAAACTGCATATTTTTTCCCTTTTTGTTTAGTCCAGTTAAATTGCTTAGGAATCCTTGATGATAATTGATAGAGTATAATGGGTTATGAAGATAACCAATAGGGTCTAAGTAGACTCCGTTCAGTGAAATTAATATGAGATGAAATTGTGGGTTAACGGGGAGTTATTCATACATAGGAAATTGTGTGTACGTTTACTAAAAGATTGAGACTCGTAAAAGAATTAGACTAGAAGGTAAGTGAGGGTATAACTACTAAAATTTATACTTAGTGAGAAAGAATACTTCGAGAGATGAGAAGTAAGCACGAAGTAAATAATAAATTAGAATAAAAGCGACGAATCCGTTAGGAGAAATAATTCAGTAAAATTTGTGTTGAGAATGGATAATAACAATTATGGGTCGTGGGCGAACCTAATTTCGAACATATGAATATTTATATGTATGACTTTGAGATTTTTTATATATTATGTATCTGTGTATGACATACCTAGCTTACTTGTTATCGACGCGAGGTTTTCACGTGAGGGAAGTCATATCATGATGAATCCATGGGATTTTTGATTTGTTACTCTAGAACATAGGACTATGAAAAAATTATCGGTGAGTTGATAAGTCGGCTGACTATGGGAACGTAGGTATGTGCGTGACCCATGGGAATGAGAACTATGTTAGCCTCCAATTTTTGTGTTGATATTTGTGGTTCGAGAAATCTTTACCGAACCTATAGTCCCCTATACAACGATGTGATGTATTGGGACAAGATAGCAGAGTAATGTAGCACCGCAGCTATATCTCGGGGTGCAGTATAGTATATATATATATACATGTAATGATATCTACTATGTGGCTAAAGTAGAAATGTAAGATACTTATGTATGAAAACACTTAGTTGAATTGAATTAATAAGGGACTTATCCATGTTGAATCTAAATGGATACATATATATATATATATCATCTACTATGTGGCTAAAGTAGAAATGTAAGATACTTATGTATGAAAACACTTAGTTATATATATATAACATCATTATATGTATTATAAGGTTAATACGTGGGAATAATTTGGGCTATAAAGAATGGGTACATGTGAATAATCTAGTTAGCGTGGGAACTATAACTAGGATGTCCTAGAGGTACGGTAGGAGTGCACACTAGATGAGAGGTGATGATTCTCAAGAGAGTGTCGCATACTAACATGGTTGTGATATTAACCAGTAAGCATTTTAAATACTTGCTAAACCATTTTAAATTGTTTTACACTCGGGATCTGACCCGTTTTTTGTCATTTCTTTCTCTCTTGTATATATGTGTATGTATTACAGGTGCCCAGCCACAGGGGCATCATGCTTAGGTTCTTTGGATTGGACGTCGTGCAGCTTATGTGGGAGTTGCAGTCCCTTGCTTTAGACGACTACGTCATTGAATCAGTTCCTACTTTAAATCTTCATAGTTAGGGCATGTGTCGCCCGATTTCCTATTACAGTTGGATTTGTCAGAGATTTTGGATATTTCTAGCATTCGGTATTCCTCGGGAGTTAATTCTTGTCAGGATGATTTCATTTATGGTTCTTAAACTTGGTTTGGATTATATAGATGGTTTAATTCTTGTGTGTTAATTGCCATCCTTAGTATTTATGTAATTCTTAATAGTTGGGTATTAAAAAGGTTTTTATTGGTATTTAATAAAGGAAAAATGAGGTTTTAAATGGTTTTGACACTTAGCTTAATTATTTAGGGTGTTCAAATTGGAAATATTATTTTGCGACAGTGATGCTGAGAATGAACCAACATTTCACCTGGTTTTTAATTTAATAAAGGGCTGATTACCCGGTATTTAATTAGGTGGGGTGTTATATCCATATCACAAAATAAGCAAGAAGAATGCAAAAGAGAAGGAATATGGACGGGTACAAAAAATGCTCCACCCTTACCCCCTATTTATACTTGGAAAACCTCAACCAAATACCAAAGTCCTACAAATCTCGGAGGAAAACCTGCTCCCACCAAGTACCAAGCAATTGAAGAAACTGCAATAAAATCCTTGGGTTGATTAGACTGGACTTACATGCCGATAGGCAGGACAAGGGGCATGTCGATCGACAACCTCCTATTTTTGGAAAACTCCCCTTTTTCCTTTTTTGTCAAAATAAAAAAAAAAAACTCAATAAAAATAATTTTTATTCTAAGGAATTTAGAATTCCTTCTCCCTATATTTTTACGTATCCTCCTTTCTCTCAAATCATTTTAAAGTAGTTTTACAGTCTCAGCAGTAAAGTAAAAAGAGCATATGCAATAAGTCACTTAAGAAAACAAATTAACAAAAATTTCATTTCATTGCATAGATATTTCTTTATTACATTTTCCTTGTAGGAAAGGAAGAACACAAAAAATAATGAGACTCTGCCCAAACCCCCCTGCTCTCTCTCTCTCTCTCTCTCTCTCTCTCTCTCTCTCTCTCTATCTCTCTCTCTCTCTATCTATCTATCTATCTATCTATCTATCTATCTCTCGCTCTCTAAGAACCTCTGTCCCTGTAGCGTGCACGCTTTCCTCGGAGACGAGATGATGTACTTCCACTCCCCGGACTGGACCCCTCCTGAGATGAGGCAGACGACACTAAGCAAGACAGAATTGGGATCGACTCCCGAATGTAAGCCATCGCGGAAGATACCCAATCATGAATGTCCCTCAACTAGTTAGTCGACACCCAAATGTGCTATAAGAAAACCAGAAAAGAGCAAATCATTCAGTTCGAGGCGAAGAAAGAAATCATAAAAACAAAAGACAAAGAAATGAAAGGTATACTGCTGGGTGAAGAACATCCTTTATCAGCCCGGCTCCTCCATGTCCATCTCATTGATACGATGCATCATACACACTGACCCTCTGTCGGCTCGTTGGATGTTATAAGAAGGAGGATCCAATCGTACAAAGGGAACCTCTAAGTTCGTTGTCTTTGCCGATGTCGATGCTCCGCTTGCACTGTGGGAAAACCTCATTGGCCGACTCGAGCCCTCATGGGGGAGAGGCATCACGTCATATATGCTGGGAGGCATCCACCAACTCAACACGAAGTCAAATAATCATAAGTCTCCATGGTGTCAATATATGATGAATAAGGCTCACCGATCATTATCCCCACCCTCGCGTCTTCTGACATCTCCCTCTCTCGCCTCATATACATCAGGGGCCTTACATGTGGCACTATCACCTCATCCTCCACCACCTTCCAAACTACTCTCTCCCCTAAATACAAGGAGTAGCCTAGCTCGTGTGCCAACAGACGATGCAGCTACGTATTCCTCCCGATCACCCCGTATGCTGGATGGTCATCCCCCAGGGATAGAAGGTCATCTGCAAAATTCAGTAAAAAATCAATATCTGAAAATATCATCAAGGAAAATTGGTCTAAAAAAAGAAAGAAGATTTACCCGATCACTCTTCCGGCCATTCAATACCTGACGCACCATCACTAAAGAGAGGGACCTCCTCGAGTGCCAGTTAGTGGCGACGAGTGGTGACATCATCCACTTTTTAGGGTATTTTCGAATGTACCTATTTTTTACTAGGGGAGCCTGACCTTGGAGACCCTTTATTTTCCTTTGGATACATTCAGTCAGTGCTGTGGGAAGACATTTACTGGCGCCACGTATCTTTTGGAGGTATTCTTTATTTTGCGCATTTGTCTTTAAGCATTTGTATTTTCTTTTATGCATTCGCATTTTCCTTTATGTATTTTCTTCTTTTGATCTCTTGATTGCTGACCTTTGTCCTTTGCAGATGTGGTATTATGAGGTTATTAGGATTAATGCCCAATTGATACCTTTGTCCTCTATCAGCCCCAACTCCTTCGGGTCCATCGTATTGGGACCAACGAAGAGAGTCCCTAGAGACTATACTCTCCAGATCACCTAACGCCACTTCCATCGTCGTCAGTGTCACCTATAAGGGTCTATCCACCCCTATCTGAACCCCCTTGTAGTCCATCCCCAGCAGCTGTTGCACGTCTATGAGATTCATCGTCATCTCCCCAAAGCCAAAATTCATAGTGTGGGTGGTGTCCCACCACCTCTCCCCCAAAGCGCAAAGAATAACAATCGAACGAGGCGTCTGGTCCAGTGAAAATGCCAATCTACCAAAATCGACTGATTACACCACCCAACACACCACCGGTGGAAGGCGCTCCCAAACATCCTTAAGCCCCGTCATCCCTCGAGAACGAGGTTTGACGTAAAGATATCAGTCAGTCAAGACAAAAAAAAACGTTTTCAAAATTCAAAGAAATAAGGAAATATCAGTAAAAAGAGGAAAATAATACCAAAGGTCATCAACACTTACATAGCCTCCAGGCTTCACCACCCTAGAAGATTGATGCCACGTCGACTCGTGCAAAAGAGTCTGTTCATTCGCAATTGGTTCGAATGAGTCGAAAGCATTCCCACTACCCAACGCAAGGGTCACCTGGTCCCCTCATTCTAAGCTCGCCCATTCCTCGACATTTGTCCAGGTCATGTGGACCTTGCTACTTGAGAAATCATCCATTTCTTGTTTTTGGAATGCTAAAATAGTGTGCAGAAAGAAAGAGAAAAATATAGCAAATATAGAAGTTGTGAAAAATAATGAAATCTCGCACCTTTTTATAGGAGGCTAAGGGGCAAGCCAATTAGAAGCTCCCAGTAAGATACCGATTGGCACTGTCCCTTCACATACTCAGAACTCCCAGCAAGGTAACCTAAAAGACCGTTCCACTGTCGGTTGTCACCTCTCACACCATATCGATCGTCACCCTCCTTGAAATTTCGTACAAAATTCCACAAATGTGCCGAAGGATGTCAAAAAATATCTAGGAAATTCCTAAAATTACCAAATGAACTCTAAAATATTTTTTCACCAAGAAAAACATTTTTACCACACTTACTTCCCCAGCAGAACACTTACTTCCTAGCGGAATTCTCAAAATCAATTGGATATTCCCCTAGCAACGAACACCGCAAAAAATAATCCCCAACAAGGAAAATAACCAATTAATTCCTCTTCCCCGACGAAACCACAAACTCAAAATCAAATGCTTCTGTAATACCCCGTAATTTTAATGACTTTTAAAATGGGTTATATTTTAAATTAATGGATTAATTGGATGTTATTATATATTAATTCATTTGGGTTTTATCCGAATTATGGACATTAAAATGGATGATTCTGAATATTACTTAAAGATATTTAGGTAATATATGAATGTGATGTCATTGATATGACGGTATGATATAAATTCGGTAATTTGAATTTTTAGTCAGACGCGGTATGGGACGTGTCGGGACTAATTTATTAAATTATAAAGGAAATTTATTTTCTATCGACCTTATAGTCATTTCGACTGCGTCGTTGCGTCCGGAAGGTTCGAAATAGTCAGAAAAGTCTATTTGGATGTTAATTTTGAGTCTCGGGTCATTTGGAAATGAAAAGACAACCCAAAAGGGAATTTTGGTTATTTTTACAAGGGGGATGAATAGTGATTTCGGGTTTTGTCTTATTATAAGTATTTGGAGATTATTTGAATGTGGGCTCATTTCATCTCTTCTACACAAAATTGAAAAGTCATCTTCTTAGAGAGAGTGGAAGGTTGCTTGGAAAGAAAAAGAAGTTTGCTTGGGAAGGGAGAGAACCAAAGGTCAAAGGTCACCACCACCATCACCACCTGTGTTATTCAACTCCAAAGGATCAGATCTTCATTAGAGGCAAGTGTTTGATATTTGCAATTTAAGTTCGTATATTGTCCATGTTAGGATAGTTATAAAAAGAGATGATTTTCATGCGTAGAAGATTAAAGGATATAGTTGTTAATGGATTTTTGGAATCTAAAAATATATAGAAATTAAACTCATGTTGTAGGTAGTTAGTAATCCAATAAATATTCATCAATCAATGGAAGAAATTCTGGAAATAATTTAGTGTTCTTGAAGATAATATGTTGATAATTTTCTGGAAAAAAAGGCAAAAACGAGTGGAATGAGAAGAGCCAATTTTGAATGTTTAGATCTTCTTTTTGAGTGCATTTGGATGAGATTTAAGAAAAACTCAAAACACATACCTGACTCAATTTTTCGTGTAGAATCGAAATCTGAAGTCGGATTGATGATTTGAATAATTTTTGGATCTGATTTTTCTGAGTATTTAAAATATGAGAATTCATGATGTTGTTTCTTTTTAATATTGGTTCTTATCCCAAAACTTTTGTAGATCTTCGGTGATTATTAATTGGATATTATGGGACTTAGAGAAGATCAGTAAGCCCTAGTTAAGATTTGAATTAATTTGATTGGGATTTAATTGATTAGAATTATGATAATTAAAGTTAAAGAGATTTCGGTTGCTAGATTCATGTGTTGGATTCCAATCAGTTTGTATGAGGATTAAGAATAGTTTAAGTATGGGAGATTTAATATAACACCTGGGTAGCCTTAGTGTTACAATTTGAACATCAAGGACTGATTCTAAGCTCATTATTGATTTCGCAAAGGCTGAGTGTAGTACAAGAGCGTAGTGGTATGGCTCATGGATAGAGATGGGAGTTTAGAACACATTTGGTTGAAAGAGGGGATGAGGTTATTCCGATCGCATATTTGAAGTTGACAGACCTCCTCGATCGACAAAGTTAAGTAGTAGTGTATTGGAGGGGTTCCTTGTTTGAATTTCGCTTTGCGAGACGCTCCGCGCCTGAACCTTAACGACGTCGGGAGTGGAGAGATGTTATAGGATGCGAGGATAATTAAATTATGAAGTAAAGATATGACATTTTAATACGTGGGATTTAAAGAGATATAATGCTACGTAAGGGAATATTCTAAGGTTAATGTGAGTACCTTATTGTTAGTATACTATAGGTATGATAATACCTATTTGATTGATTGATGATTTATGTGTATGACATACCTAGCTTACTTGCTATCGATGGGAGGTTTGCGCGTGAGGGAAGTCATATCCTGATGAATCCATGGGATCTTTGATCTGTCGCTCGAGAACATAGGTCTATGAAAGACTTATCGGGGAGTTGATAAGTCCGCTGACTATGGGTACGTAGGTATGTTCGTGACCCATGGGTATGAGAACTATGTTCGCCTCCAATGATTGTGTTGTTGTTTGTGGTTCGAGGAATCTTAACGAACCTTTAGTCGCTTTTTCGGCGACCAGCGATATTGGGACATGATAGCAGAGTAATGCATTACACCGCAGCTGTGACTCGGGGTGCCGTATTATATATATATATATATATATATATATATATATATATATATATATATATATATATATATATATATATAATGGATTAAATGAATGAATGGATATTTATTATGGTTAAATCTATCTACGGTGATAATTTTAGATAACGGTGAATAGAGAAAGATAATTGAATTAAGTTAATGAATGTTTATTGAAAAACATAATTCATATTAATGAGAAATGATTCATGTTAATGAGAAACGATGAGAGATGTAAATGAACAATAATGTGACGTGTGGTATGGGACATATGGGGATTATGATATTGGGATGGAATTATAATATGGAGACTAGAAAAGAGGAACCATTAACTAGGAGGTTAATAGGAAACGTTAAGTGTTCACTCTAGTTGAGAGGTGAGAATAGCAAGTGAGAGTTGGACCTAACATGTACATAATAAATGCTTTATTGCACTTGTTAAATACTTGTTGTTTTAAAAATCATATTCACAATCGGGCTCTGACCCGTTTCCTTGCATATTTTCTTTTCTATTGTATCTTCTATATCAGGTGTCCAGCAACAGGGACGCCAACCTTAGCGAATTATGACAGGCTATGGATTTATGGAGTTTTTCTTAGACGCCTATCATCATTTGATTCACAGTATTCTCTTAGTTAGGGCATGTGGCCCAAAGGATTCAGTTATCTTCTTCTATCGGGGTCAAATACTATGGTATTCGTGTCATTTTAATACATTTGATATTATTGGGATTACTGTAATGGATTAATATTATTTGGGAATGTTTATTCCAATTGCATTTAAATTATTTTGTGTTATCTAATTGGTTATCAGTGTTGTAGAATAAAATGTGTTGTGTTATTCTTAAACTGGAAATGGATTTTGTTAAATTAAAATTTGAATGTTTTTAACACGAGCTTAATTAAGTATTGGGTGAGTTGTAAATGTTTTCGACAGTGATGCTAAGAATGATCCAACTGTATATTCTGTTTTAATTTGGTATGGGACTGGCATTCCGGTATTTAATTAGGCGGGGTGTTACAGGTGGTATCAGAGCATCAGGTTCTAGTGTCCTTTAGGTTCTGTACGGCTTATTGTGTCTTCATCTTAGCGTTCTTTGATGTAGAGCCCTATGTTTAGGATTGTTGATTTCTTTGGTAAGATTCCGTATATATTAGTGAATCTTTTTTGCGTTCGGGAGTGATCAAAGAAAGAAGTGTGGAAGATGAGGGCCATTCAATGGATAGCGTAGATCGTACTTAGGAGGTTATGAAGTATGTTCGAGTATTATGACCGTAGTCGAGGTCACCCCTATTATGGAAAATTGAGGAGAGACATCAGTAGAAGTTCTTGAAATGCGGGAATTGTGTGTGTTACCTAACGAAGGCAATATATTCAAAGGCTTGGGCATATAGTGGAGTGTGGTTAACTTGAACTAAAAATTTGGGGTAAAATTTTTCGTGACTTATGGGAGCAAAGTTATAATAGTGGGATTCAACAACCACCACCCACGAATGAGGGTATGTTCTCTATTTAAGGAATTATAAGGCGTATATTGATTTTTGTAGCGATTAATGTTATATGGCAAAATGGGTTGCTAAACATTGACAATAGCACTGTTATTTACGTAGACTCACCGACGGGTGTAGGATACCTATATTTTCATGTCATCACGTGGGTTTGATTTTTATCGCGGAATTATTTACTTTGGGCATGTCCGAGCATGATATGACTATCGGCATGCATTGACTTGTGGTATAGGAGAGCGTATGTACTAATACTATAGCTAGCATCTTGTCTTTTATAAGAGAGTAGATGAGTAGACTTTATTCGAATTAATAAAACCTGTAGAGAGGTTATAAACTATTGACTAAAGACCTGAGGATTTTCGATGACCGACTACTTTAGGTAGTAATGTATCGGGGGGTTCCTTGTTGGGATTTCGCTTGCGAGACACCCCACGCATGAAACTAATAACCGTTGGGAGTCGAAATAAGATAGGTCTTTAGGATATGAGTTTATAACCTTTTCTATTATAATGAAAGTTGTACGATAGGGTGTATGGGTGCCCTGGATGATTGGAATGTAGTAGTTTTCAAAATTGTGAAACAGTAAGTAGTTGTGACTTCAGGATTTATTTGTTTAATAAGTGAGGATCATTTTTCCCAAACTTTGTCACGAGGACGGTATAGGCAAGATTGGGTATAATTTAAATTTGATTCATTTGGAACAATATGGTGAGACTTAGTGTAACATCGATGGGGATTTTCGTTAATGTACTGTATGGCCGGTACTACTTAGATTTCTTGCGATTTGAGATTTATACTCGGAGTTGACCTTATCAGTATGGTTCATTTTTCTGAATTTCGGGACGAAATTCTATTATAAAGGGGGAAGTATGTAATACCCCGTAATTTTAATGACTTTTAAAATGGGTTATATTTTAAATTAATGGATTAATTGGATCTTATTATAAATTAATTCATTTGGGTTTTATCCGAATTATGGACATTAAAATGGATGATTCTGAATATTACTTAAAGATATTTAGGTAATATATGAATGTGATGTCATTGATATGACGGTATGATATAAATTCGGTAATTTGAATTTTTAGTCAGACGCGGTATGGGACGTGTCGGGACTAATTTATTAAATTATAAAGGAAATTTATTTTCTATCGACCTTATAGTCATTTCGACTGCGTCGTTGCGTCCGGAAGGTTCGAAATAGTCAGAAAAGTCTATTTGGATGTTAATTTTGAGTCTCGGGTCATTTGGAAATGAAAAGACAACCCAAAAGGGAATTTTGGTTATTTTTACAAGGGGGATGAATAGTGATTTCGGGTTTTGTCTTATTATAAGTATTTGGAGATTATTTGAATGTGGGCTCATTTCATCTCTTCTACACAAAATTGAAAATTCATCTTCTTAGAGAGAGTGGAAGGTTGCTTGGAAAGAAAAAGAAGTTTGCTTGGGAAGGGAGAGAACCAAAGGTCAAAGGTCACCACCACCATCACCACCTGTGTTATTCAACTCCAAAGGATCAGATCTTCATTAGAGGCAAGTGTTTGATATTTGCAATTTAAGTTCGTATATTGTCCATGTTAGGATAGTTATAAAAAGAGATGATTTTCATGCTTAGAAGATGAAAGGATATAGTTGTTAATGGATTTTTGGAATCTAAAAATATATAGAAATTAAACTCATGTTGTAGGTAGTTAGTAATCCAATAAATATTCATCAATCAATGGAAGAAATTCTGAAAATAATTTAGTGTTCTTGAAGATAATATGTTGATAATTTTCTGGAAAAAAAGGCAAAAACGAGTGGAATGAGAAGAGCCAATTTTGAATGTTTAGATCTTCTTTTTGAGTGCATTTGGATGAGATTTAAGAAAAACTCAAAACACATACCTGACTCAATTTTTCGTGTAGAATCGAAATCTGAAGTCGGATTGATGATTTGAATAATTTTTGGATCTGATTTTTCTGAGTATTTAAAATATGAGAATTCATGATGTTGTTTCTTTTTAATATTGGTTCTTATCCCAAAACTTTTGTAGATCTTCGGTGATTATTAATTGGATATTATGGGACTTAGAGAAGATCAGTAAGCCCTAGTTAAGATTTGAATTAATTTGATTGGGATTTAATTGATTAGAATTATCATAATTAAAGTTAAAGAGATTTCGGTTGCTAGATTCATGTGTTGGATTCCAATCTGTTTGTATGAGGATTAAGAATAGTTTAAGTAGGGGAGATTTAATATAACACCTGGGTAGCCTTAGTGTTACAATTTGAACATCAAGGACTGATTCTAAGCTCATTATTGATTTCGCAAAGGCTGAGTGTAGTACAAGAGCGTAGTGGTATGGCTCCTGGATAGAGATGGGAGTTTAGAACACATTTGGTTGAAAGAGGGGATGAGGTTATTCCGATCGCATATTTGAAGTTGACAGACCTCCTCGATCGACAAAGTTAAGTAGTAGTGTATTGGAGGGGTTCCTTGTTTGAATTTCTCTTTGCGAGACGCTCCGCGCCTGAACCTTAACGACGTCGGGAGTGGAGAGATGTTATAGGATGCGAGGATAATTAAATTATGAAGTAAAGATATGACATTTTAATACGTGGGATTTAAAGAGATATAATGCTACGTAAAGGAATAATCTAAGGTTAATGTGAGTACCTTATTGTTAGTATACTATAGGTATGATAATACCTATTTGATTGATTGATGATTTATGTGTATGACATACCTAGCTTACTTGCTATCGATGGGAGGTTTGCGCGTGAGGGAAGTCATATCCTGATGAATCCATGGGATCTTTGATCTGTCGCTCGAGAACATAGGTCTATGAAAGACTTATCGGGGAGTTGATAAGTCCGCTGACTATGGGTACGTAGGTATGTTCGTGACCCATGGGTATGAGAACTATGTTCGCCTCCAATGATTGTGTTGTTGTTTGTGGTTCGAGGAATCTTAACGAACCTTTAGTCCCTTTTTCGGCGACCAGCGATATTGGGACATGATAGCAGAGTAATGCATTACACCGCAGCTGTGACTCGGGGTGCCGTATTATATATATATATATATATATATATATATATATATATATATATATATATATATATATATAATGGATTAAATGAATGAATGGATATTTATTATGGTTAAATCTATCTACGGTGATAATTTTAGATAACGGTGAATAGAGAAAGATAATTGAATTAAGTTAATGAATGTTTATTGAAAAACATAATTCATATTAATGAGAAATGATTCATGTTAATGAGAAACGATGAGAGATGTAAATGAACAATAATGTGACGTGTGGTATGGGACATATGGGGATTATGATATTGGGATGGAATTATAATATGGAGACTAGAAAAGAGGAACCATTAACTAGGAGGTTAATAGGAAACGTTAAGTGTTCACTCTAGTTGAGAGGTGAGAATAGCAAGTGAGAGTTGGACCTAACATGTACATAATAAATGCTTTATTGCACTTGTTAAATACTTGTTGTTTTAAAAATCATATTCACAATCGGGCTCTGACCCGTTTCCTTGCATATTTTCTTTTCTATTGTATCTTCTATATCAGGTGTCCAGCAACAGGGACGCCAACCTTAGCGAATTATGACAGGCTATGGATTTATGGAGTTTTTCTTAGACGCCTATCATCATTTGATTCACAGTATTCTCTTAGTTAGGGCATGTGGCCCAAAGGATTCAGTTATCTTCTTCTATCGGGGTCAAATACTATGGTATTCGTGTCATTTTAATACATTTGATATTATTGGGATTACTGTAATGGATTAATATTATTTGGGAATGTTTATTCCAATTGCATTTAAATTATTTTGTGTTATCTAATTGGTTATCAGTGTTGTAGAATAAAATGTGTTGTGTTATTCTTAAACTGGAAATGGATTTTGTTAAATTAAAATTTGAATGTTTTTAACACGAGCTTAATTAAGTATTGGGTGAGTTGTAAATGTTTTCGACAGTGATGCTAAGAATGATCCAACTGTATATTCTGTTTTAATTTGGTATGGGACTGGCATTCCGGTATTTAATTAGGCGGGGTGTTACAGGTGGTATCAGAGCATCAGGTTCTAGTGTCCTTTAGGTTCTGTACGGCTTATTGTGTCTTCATCTTAGCGTTCTTTGATGTAGAGCCCTATGTTTAGGATTGTTGATTTCTTTGGTAAGATTCCGTATATATTAGTGAATCTTTTTTGCGTTCGGGAGTGATCAAAGAAAGAAGTATGGCAGATGAGGGCCATTCAATGGATAGCGTAGATCGTACTTAGGAGGTTATGAAGTATGTTCGAGTATTATGACCGTAGTCGAGGTCACCCCTATTATGGAAAATTGAGGAGAGACATCAGTAGAAGTTCTTGAAATGCGGGAATTGTGTGTGTTACCTAACGAAGGCAATATATTCAAAGGCTTGGGCATATAGTGGAGTGTGGTTAACTTGAACTAAAAATTTGGGGTAAAATTTTTCGTGACTTATGGGAGCAAAGTTATAATAGTGGGATTCAACAACCACCACCCACGAATGAGGGTATGTTCTCTATTTAAGGAATTATAAGGCGTATATTGATTTTTGTAGCGATTAATATTATATGGCAAAATGGGTTGCTAAACATTGACAATAGCACTGTTATTTACGTAGACTCACCGACGGGTGTAGGATACCTATATTTTCATGTCATCACGTGGGTTTGATTTTTATCGCGGAATTATTTACTTTGGGCATGTCCGAGCATGATATGACTATCGGCATGCATTGACTTGTGGTATAGGAGAGCGTATGTACTAATACTATAGCTAGCATCTTGTCTTTTATAAGAGAGTAGATGAGTAGACTTTATTCGAATTAATAAAACCTGTAGAGAGGTTATAAACTATTGACTAAAGACCTGAGGAGTTTCGATGACCGACTACTTTAGGTAGTAATGTATCGGGGGGTTCCTTGTTGGGATTTCGCTTGCGAGACACCCCACGCATGAAACTAATAACCGTTGGGAGTCGAAATAAGATAGGTCTTTAGGATATGATTCTATAACCTTTTCTATTATAATGAAAGTTGTACGATAGGGTGTATGGGTGCCCTGGATGATTGGATTGTAGTAGTTTTCAAAATTGTGAAACAGTAAGTAGTTGTGACTTCAGGATTTATTTGTTTAATAAGTGAGGATCATTTTTCCCAAACTTTGTCACGAGGACGGTATAGGCAAGATTGGGTATAATTTAAATTTGATTCATTTGGAACAATATGGTGAGACTTAGTGTAACATCGATGGGGATTTTCGTTAATGTACTGTATGGCCGGTACTACTTAGATTTCTTGCGATTTGAGATTTATACTCGGAGTTGACCTTATCAGTATGGTTCATTTTTCTGAATTTCGGGACGAAATTCTGTTATAAAGGGGGAAGTATGTAATACCCCGTAATTTTAATGACTTTTAAAATGGGTTATATTTTAAATTAATGGATTAATTGGATCTTATTATAAATTAATTCATTTGGGTTTTATCCGAATTATGGACATTAAAATGGATGATTCTGAATATTACTTAAAGATATTTAGGTAATATATGAATGTGATGTCATTGATATGACGGTATGATATAAATTCGGTAATTTGAATTTTTAGTCAGACGCGGTATGGGACGTGTCGGGACTAATTTATTAAATTATAAAGGAAATTTATTTTCTATCGACCTTATAGTCATTTCGACTGCGTCGTTGCGTCCGGAAGGTTCGAAATAGTCAGAAAAGTCTATTTGGATGTTAATTTTGAGTCTCGGGTCATTTGGAAATGAAAAGACAACCCAAAAGGGAATTTTGGTTATTTTTACAAGGGGGATGAATAGTGATTTCGGGTTTTGTCTTATTATAAGTATTTGGAGATTATTTGAATGTGGGCTCATTTCATCTCTTCTACACAAAATTGAAAATTCATCTTCTTAGAGAGAGTGGAAGGTTGCTTGGAAAGAAAAAGAAGTTTGCTTGGGAAGGGAGAGAACCAAAGGTCAAAGGTCACCACCACCATCACCACCTGTGTTATTCAACTCCAAAGGATCAGATCTTCATTAGAGGCAAGTGTTTGATATTTGCAATTTAAGTTCGTATATTGTCCATGTTAGGATAGTTATAAAAAGAGATGATTTTCATGCTTAGAAGATGAAAGGATATAGTTGTTAATGGATTTTTGGAATCTAAAAATATATAGAAATTAAACTCATGTTATAGGTAGTTAGTAATCCAATAAATATTCATCAATCAATGGAAGAAATTCTGAAAATAATTTAGTGTTCTTGAAGATAATATGTTGATAATTTTCTGGAAAAAAAGGCAAAAACGAGTGGAATGAGAAGAGCCAATTTTGAATGTTTAGATCTTCTTTTTGAGTGCATTTGGATGAGATTTAAGAAAAACTCAAAACACATACCTGACTCAATTTTTCGTGTAGAATCGAAATCTGAAGTCGGATTGATGATTTGAATAATTTTTGGATCTGATTTTTCTGAGTATTTAAAATATGAGAATTCATGATGTTGTTTCTTTTTAATATTGGTTCTTATCCCAAAACTTTTGTAGATCTTCATTGATTATTAATTGGATATTATGGGACTTAGAGAAGATCAGTAAGCCCTAGTTAAGATTTGAATTAATTTGATTGGGATTTAATTGATTAGAATTATCATAATTAAAGTTAAAGAGATTTCGGTTGCTAGATTCATGTGTTGGATTCCAATCTGTTTGTATGAGGATTAAGAATAGTTTAAGTAGGGGAGATTTAATATAACACCTGGGTAGCCTTAGTGTTACAATTTGAACATCAAGGACTGATTCTAAGCTCATTATTGATTTCGCAAAGGCTGAGTGTAGTACAAGAGCGTAGTGGTATGGCTCCTGGATAGAGATGGGAGTTTAGAACACATTTGGTTGAAAGAGGGGATGAGGTTATTCCGATCGCATATTTGAAGTTGACAGACCTCCTCGATCGACAAAGTTAAGTAGTAGTGTATTGGAGGGGTTCCTTGTTTGAATTTCTCTTTGCGAGACGCTCCGCGCCTGAACCTTAACGACGTCGGGAGTGGAGAGATGTTATAGGATGCGAGGATAATTAAATTATGAAGTAAAGATATGACATTTTAATACGTGGGATTTAAAGAGATATAATGCTACGTAAAGGAATAATCTAAGGTTAATGTGAGTACCTTATTGTTAGTATACTATTGGTATGATAATACCTATTTGATTGATTGATGATTTATGTGTATGACATACCTAGCTTACTTGCTATCGATGGGAGGTTTGCGCGTGAGGGAAGTCATATCCTGATGAATCCATGGGATCTTTGATCTGTCGCTCGAGAACATAGGTCTATGAAAGACTTATCGGGGAGTTGATAAGTCCGCTGACTATGGGTACTAGGTATGTTCGTGACCCATGGGTATGAGAACTATGTTCGCCTCCAATGATTGTGTTGTTGTTTGTGGTTCGAGGAATCTTAACGAACCTTTAGTCCCTTTTTCGGCGACCAGCGATATTGGGACATGATAGCAGAGTAATGCATTACACCGCAGCTGTGACTCGGGGTGCCGTATTATATATATATATATATATATATATATATAATGGATTAAATGAATGAATGGATATTTATTATGGTTAAATCTATCTACGGTGATAATTTTAGATAACGGTGAATAGAGAAAGATAATTGAATTAAGTTAATGAATGTTTATTGAAAAACATAATTCATATTAATGAGAAATGATTTATGTTAATGAGAAACGATGAGAGATGTAAATGAACAATAATGTGACGTGTGGTATGGGACATATGGGGATTATGATATTGGGATGGAATTATAATATGGAGACTAGAAAAGAGGAACCATTAACTAGGAGGTTAATAGGAAACGTTAAGTGTTCACTCTAGTTGAGAGGTGAGAATAGCAAGTGAGAGTTGGACCTAACATGTACATAATAAATGCTTTATTGCACTTGTTAAATACTTGTTGTTTTAAAAATCATATTCACAATCGGGCTCTGACCCGTTTCCTTGCATATTTTCTTTTCTATTGTATCTTCTATATCAGGTGTCCAGCAACAGGGACGCCAACCTTAGCGAATTATGACAGGCTATGGATTTATGGAGTTTTTCTTAGACGCCTATCATCATTTGATTCACAGTATTCTCTTAGTTAGGGCATGTGGCCCAAAGGATTCAGTTATCTTCTTCTATCGGGGTCAAATACTATGGTATTCGTGTCATTTTAATACATTTGATATTATTGGGATTACTGTAATGGATTAATATTATTTGGGAATGTTTATTCCAATTGCATTTAAATTATTTTGTGTTATCTAATTGGTTATCAGTGTTGTAGAATAAAATGTGTTGTGTTATTCTTAAACTGGAAATGGATTTTGTTAAATTAAAATTTGAATGTTTTTAACACGAGCTTAATTAAGTATTGGGTGAGTTGTAAATGTTTTCGACAGTGATGCTAAGAATGATCCAACTGTATATTCTGTTTTAATTTGGTATGGGACTGGCATTCCGGTATTTAATTAGGCGGGGTGTTACAGGTGGTATCAGAGCATCAGGTTCTAGTGTCCTTTAGGTTCTGTACGGTTTATTGTGTCTTCATCTTAGCGTTCTTTGATGTAGAGCCCTATGTTTAGGATTGTTGATTTCTTTGGTAAGATTCCGTATATATTAGTGAATCTTTTTTGCGTTCGGGAGTGATCAAAGAAAGAAGTATGGCAGATGAGGGCCATTCAATGGATAGCGTAGATCGTACTTAGGAGGTTATGAAGTATGTTCGAGTATTATGACCGTAGTCGAGGTCACCCCTATTATGGAAAATTGAGGAGAGACATCAGTAGAAGTTCTTGAAATGCGGGAATTGTGTGTGTTACCTAACGAAGGCAATATATTCAAAGGCTTGGGCATATAGTGGAGTGTGGTTAACTTGAACTAAAAATTTGGGGTAAAATTTTTCGTGACTTATGGGAGCAAAGTTATAATAGTGGGATTCAACAACCACCACCCACGAATGAGGGTATGTTCTCTATTTAAGGAATTATAAGGCGTATATTGATTTTTGTAGCGATTAATATTATATGGCAAAATGGGTTGCTAAACATTGACAATAGCACTGTTATTTACGTAGACTCACCGACGGGTGTAGGATACCTATATTTTCATGTCATCACGTGGGTTTGATTTTTATCGCGGAATTATTTACTTTGGGCATGTCCGAGCATGATATGACTATCGGCATGCATTGACTTGTGGTATAGGAGAGCGTATGTACTAATACTATAGCTAGCATCTTGTCTTTTATAAGAGAGTAGATGAGTAGACTTTATTCGAATTAATAAAACCTGTAGAGAGGTTATAAACTATTGACTAAAGACCTGAGGAGTTTCGATGACCGACTACTTTAGGTAGTAATGTATCGGGGGGTTCCTTGTTGGGATTTCGCTTGCGAGAGACCCCACGCATGAAACTAATAACCGTTGGGAGTCGAAATAAGATAGGTCTTTAGGATATGAGTTTATAACCTTTTCTATTATAATGAAAGTTGTACGATAGGGTGTATGGGTGCCCTGGATGATTGGATTGTAGTAGTTTTCAAAATTGTGAAACAGTAAGTAGTTGTGACTTCAGGATTTATTTGTTTAATAAGTGAGGATCATTTTTCCCAAACTTTGTCACGAGGACGGTATAGGCAAGATTGGGTATAATTTAAATTTGATTCATTTGGAACAATATGGTGAGACTTAGTGTAACATCGATGGGGATTTTCGTTAATGTACTGTATGGCCGGTACTACTTAGATTTCTTGCGATTTGAGATTTATACTCGGAGTTGACCTTATCAGTATGGTTCATTTTTCTGAATTTCGGGACGAAATTCTGTTATAAAGGGGGAAGTATGTAATACCCCGTAATTTTAATGACTTTTAAAATGGGTTATATTTTAAATTAAGGGATTAATTGGATCTTATTATAAATTAATTCATTTGGGTTTTATCCGAATTATGGACATTAAAATGGATGATTCTGAATATTACTTAAAGATATTTAGGTAATATATGAATGTGATGTCATTGATATGACGGTATGATATAAATTCGGTAATTTGAATTTTTAGTCAGACGCGGTATGGGACGTGTCGGGACTAATTTATTAAATTATAAAGGAAATTTATTTTCTATCGACCTTATAGTCATTTCGACTGCGTCGTTGCGTCCGGAAGGTTCGAAATAGTCAGAAAAGTCTATTTGGATGTTAATTTTGAGTCTCGGGTCATTTGGAAATGAAAAGACAACCCAAAAGGGAATTTTGGTTATTTTTACAAGGGGGATGAATAGTGATTTCGGGTTTTGTCTTATTATAAGTATTTGGAGATTATTTGAATGTGGGCTCATTTCATCTCTTCTACACAAAATTGAAAATTCATCTTCTTAGAGAGAGTGGAAGGTTGCTTGGAAAGAAAAAGAAGTTTGCTTGGGAAGGGAGAGAACCAAAGGTCAAAGGTCACCACCACCATCACCACCTGTGTTATTCAACTCCAAAGGATCAGATCTTCATTAGAGGCAAGTGTTTGATATTTGCAATTTAAGTTCGTATATTGTCCATGTTAGGATAGTTATAAAAAGAGATGATTTTCATGCTTAGAAGATGAAAGGATATAGTTGTTAATGGATTTTTGGAATCTAAAAAATATATAGAAATTAAACTCATGTTGTAGGTAGTTAGTAATCCAATAAATATTCATCAATCAATGGAAGAAATTCTGAAAATAATTTAGTGTTCTTGAAGATAATATGTTGATAATTTTCTGGAAAAAAAGGCAAAAACGAGTGGAATGAGAAGAGCCAATTTTGAATGTTTAGATCTTCTTTTTGAGTGCATTTGGATGAGATTTAAGAAAAACTCAAAGCACATACCTGACTCAATTTTTCGTGTAGAATCGAAATCTGAAGTCGGATTGATGATTTGAATAATTTTTGGATCTGATTTTTCTGAGTATTTAAAATATGAGAATTCATGATGTTGTTTCTTTTTAATATTGGTTCTTATCCCAAAACTTTTGTAGATCTTCGGTGATTATTAATTGGATATTATGGGACTTAGAGAAGATCAGTAAGTCCTAGTTAAGATTTGAATTAATTTGATTGGGATTTAATTGATTAGAATTATCATAATTAAAGTTAAAGAGATTTCGGTTGCTAGATTCATGTGTTGGATTCCAATCTGTTTGTATGAGGATTAAGAAAAGTTTAAGTAGGGGAGATTTAATATAACACCTGGGTAGCCTTTGTGTTACAATTTGAACATCAAGGACTGATTCTAAGCTCATTATTGATTTCGCAAAGGCTGAGTGTAGTACAAGAGCGTAGTGGTATGGCTCCTGGATAGAGATGGGAGTTTAGAACACATTTGGTTGAAAGAGGGGATGAGGTTATTCCGATCGCATATTTGAAGTTGACAGACCTCCTCGATCGACAAAGTTAAGTAGTAGTGTATTGGAGGGGTTCCTTGTTTGAATTTCTCTTTGCGAGACGCTCCGCGCCTGAACCTTAACGACGTCGGGAGTGGAGAGATGTTATAGGATGCGAGGATAATTAAATTATGAAGTAAAGATATGACATTTTAATACGTGGGATTTAAAGAGATATAATGCTACGTAAAGGAATAATCTAAGGTTAATGTGAGTACCTTATTGTTAGTATACTATAGGTATGATAATACCTATTTGATTGATTGATGATTTATGTGTATGACATACCTAGCTTACTTGCTATCGATGGGAGGTTTGCGCGTGAGGGAAGTCATATCCTGATGAATCCATGGGATCTTTGATCTGTCGCTCGAGAACATAGGTCTATGAAAGACTTATCGGGGAGTTGATAAGTCCGCTGACTATGGGTACGTAGGTATGTTCGTGACCCATGGGTATGAGAACTATGTTCGCCTCCAATGATTGTGTTGTTGTTTGTGGTTCGAGGAATCTTAACGAACCTTTAGTCCCTTTTTCGGCGACCAGCGATATTGGGACATGATAGCAGAGTAATGCATTACACCGCAGCTGTGACTCGGGGTGCCGTATTATATATATATATATATAATGGATTAAATGAATGAATGGATATTTATTATGGTTAAATCTATCTACGGTGATAATTTTAGATAACGGTGAATAGAGAAAGATAATTGAATTAAGTTAATGAATGTTTATTGAAAAACATAATTCATATTAATGAGAAATGATTCATGTTAATGAGAAACGATGAGAGATGTAAATGAACAATAATGTGACGTGTGGTATGGGACATATGGGGATTATGATATTGGGATGGAATTATAATATGGAGACTAGAAAAGAGGAACCATTAACTAGGAGGTTAATAGGAAACGTTAAGTGTTCACTCTAGTTGAGAGGTGAGAATAGCAAGTGAGAGTTGGACCTAACATGTACATAATAAATGCTTTATTGCACTTGTTAAATACTTGTTGTTTTAAAAATCATATTCACAATCGGGCTCTGACCCGTTTCCTTGCATATTTTCTTTTCTATTGTATCTTCTATATCAGGTGTCCAGCAACAGGGACGCCAACCTTAGCGAATTATGACAGGCTATGGATTTATGGAGTTTTTCTTAGACGCCTATCATCATTTGATTCACAGTATTCTCTTAGTTAGGCCATGTGGCCCAAAGGATTCAGTTATCTTCTTCTATCGGGGTCAAATACTATGGTATTCGTGTCATTTTAATACATTTGATATTATTGGGATTACTGTAATGGATTAATATTATTTGGGAATGTTTATTCCAATTGCATTTAAATTATTTTGTGTTATCTAATTGGTTATCAGTGTTGTAGAATAAAATGTGTTGTGTTATTCTTAAACTGGAAATGGATTTTGTTAAATTAAAATTTGAAAGTTTTTAACACGAGCTTAATTAAGTATTGGGTGAGTTGTAAATGTTTTCGACAGTGATGCTAAGAATGATCCAACTGTATATTCTGTTTTAATTTGGTATGGGACTGGCCATCCGGTATTTAATTAGGCGGGGTGTTACAGGTGGTATCAGAGCATCAGGTTCTAGTGTACTTTAGGTTCTGTACGGCTTATTGTGTCTTCATCTTAGCGTTCTTTGATGTAGAGCCCTATGTTTAAGATTGTTGATTTCTTTGGTAAGATTCTGTATATATTAGTGAATCTTTTTTGCGTTTGGGAGTGATCAAAGAAAGAAGTATGGCAGATGAGGGCCATTGAATGGATAGCGTAGATCGTACTTAGGAGGTTATGAAGTATGTTCGAGTATTATGACCGTAGTCGAGGTCACCCCTATTATGGAAAATTGAGGAGAGACATCAGTAGAAGTTCTTGAAATGCGGGAATTGTGTGTGTTACCTAACGAAGGCAATATATTCAAAGGCTTGGGCATATAGTGGAGTGTGGTTAACTTGAACTAAAAATTTGGGGTAAAATTTTTCGTGACTTATGGGAGCAAAGTTATAATAGTGGGATTCAACAACCACCACCCACGAATGAGGGTATGTTCTCTATTTAAGGAATTATAAGGCGTATATTGATTTTTGTAGCGATTAATATTATATGGCAAAATGGGTTGCTAAACATTGATAATAGCACTGTTATTTACGTAGACTCACCGACGGGTGTAGGATACCTATATTTTCATGTCATCACGTGGGTTTGATTTTTATCGCGGAATTATTTACTTTGGGCATGTCCGAGCATGATATGACTATCGGCATGCATTGACTTGTGGTATAGGAGAGCGTATGTACTAATACTATAGCTAGCATCTTGTCTTTTATAAGAGAGTAGATGAGTAGACTTTATTCGAATTAATAAAACCTGTAGAGAGGTTATAAACTATTGACTAAAGACCTGAGGAGTTTCGATGACCGACTACTTTAGGTAGTAATGTATCGGGGGGTTCCTTGTTGGGATTTCGCTTGCGAGACACCCCACGCATGAAACTAATAACCGTTGGGAGTCGAAATAAGATAGGTCTTTAGGATATGAGTTTATAACCTTTTCTATTATAATGAAAGTTTTCCGATAGGGTGTATGGGTGCCCTGGATGATTGGATTGTAGTAGTTTTCAAAATTGTGAAACAGTAAGTAGTTGTGACTTCAGGATTTATTTGTTTAATAAGTGAGGATCATTTTTCCCAAACTTTGTCATGAGGACGGTATAGGCAAGATTGGGTATAATTTAAATTTGATTCAGTTGGAACAATATGGTGAGACTTAGTGTAACATCGATGGGGATTTTCGTTAATGTACTGTATGGCCGGTACTACTTAGATTTCTTGCGATTTGAGATTTATACTCGGAGTTGACCTTATCAGTATGGTTCATTTTTCTGAATTTCGGGACGAAATTCTGTTATAAGGGGGGAAGTATGTAATACCCCGTAATTTTAATGACTTTTAAAATGGGTTATATTTTAAATTAATGGATTAATTGGATCTTATTATAAATTAATTCATTTGGGTTTTATCCGAATTATGGACATTAAAATGGATGATTCTGAATATTACTTAAAGATATTTAGGTAATATATGAATGTGATGTCATTGATATGACGGTATGATATAAATTCGGTAATTTGAATTTTTAGTCAGACGCGGTATGGGACGTGTCGGGACTAATTTATTAAATTATAAAGGAAATTTATTTTCTATCGACCTTATAGTCATTTCGACTGCGTCGTTGCGTCCGGAAGGTTCGAAATAGTCAGAAAAGTCTATTTGGATGTTAATTTTGAGTCTCGGGTCATTTGGAAATGAAAAGACAACCCAAAAGGGCATTTTGGTTATTTTTACAAGGGGGATGAATAGTGATTTCGGGTTTTGTCTTATTATAAGTATTTGGAGATTATTTGAATGTGGGCTCATTTCATCTCTTCTACACAAAATTGAAAAGTCATCTTCTTAGAGAGAGTGGAAGGTTGCTTGGAAAGAAAAAGAAGTTTGCGTAGGAAGGAAGAGAACCAAAGGTCAAAGGTCACCACCACCATCACCACCTGTGTTATTCAACTCCAAAGAATCAGATCTTCATTAGAGGCAAGTGTTTGATATTTGCAATTTAAGTTCGTATATTGTCCATGTTAGCATAGTTATTAAAAGAGATGATTTTCATGCTTGGAAGATGTAAGGATATAGTTGTTAATGGATTTTTGGAATCTAAAAATATATAGGAATTAAACTCATGTTGTAGGTAGTTAGTAATCCAATAAATATTCATCAATCTATGGAAGAAATTATGAAAATAATTTAGTGTTCTTGAAGATAATATGTTGTTAATTTTCTGAAAAAAAGAGGCAAAAACGAGTGGAATGAGAAGAGCCAATTTTGAATGTTTAGATCTTCTTTTTGAGTGCATTTGGATGAGATTTAAGAAAAACTCAAAACACATACCTGACTCAATTTTTCGTGTAGAATCCAAATCTGAAGTTGGATTGATGATTTGAATAATTTTTGGATCTGATTTTTCTGAGTATTTAAAATATGAGAATTCATGATGTTGTTTCTTTTTAATGTTGGTTCTTATCCCAAAACTTTTGTAGATCTTCGGTGATTATTAATTGGATATTATGGGACTTAGAGAAGATCAGTAAGCTCTAGTTAAGATTTGAATTAATTTGATTGGGATTTAATTGATTAGAATTATCATAATTAAAGTTAAAGAGATTTCGGTTGCTAGATTCATGTGTTGGATTCTAATCTGTTTGTATGAGGATTAAGGATAGTTTAAGTAGGGGAGATTTAATATAAAACCTGGGTAGCCTTAGTGTTACAATTTGAACATCAAGGACTGATTTTAAGCTCATTATTGATTTCGCAAAGGCTGAGTGTAGTACAAGAGCGTAGTGGTATGGCTCCTGGATAGAGATGGGAGTTTAGAACACATTTGGTTGAAAGAGGGGATGAGGTTATTCCGATCGCATATTTGAAGTTGACGGACCTCCTCGATCGACAAAGTTAAGTAGTAGTGTATTGGAGGGGTTCCTTGTTTGGATTTCGCTTTACGAGATGCTCCGCGCATTAACCTTAATGACGTCGGGAGTGGAGAGATGTTCTAGGATGCGAGGATAATTAAATTATGAAGTAAAGATATGACATTTTAATACATGGGATTTAAAGAGATATAATGCTACGTAAGGGAATAATCTAAGGTTAATGTGAGTACCTTGTTGTTAGTATACTATAGGTATGATAATACCTATTTGATTGATTGATGATTTATGTGTATGACATACCTAGCTTACTTGCTATCGATGGGAGGTTTGCGCGTGAGGGCAGTCATATCCTGATGAATCCATGGGATCTTTGATTTGTCGCTCGAGAACATAGGTCTATGAAAGACTTATCGGGGAGTTGATAAGTCCGTTGACTATGGCTACGTAGGTATGTGCCTGACCCATGGGTATGAGAACTATGTTCGGCTCCAATGATTGTGTTGTTGTTTGTGGTTCGAGTAATCTTAACAAACCTTTAGTCCCTTTTTCGTCGACCAGCGATATTGGGACATGATAGCAGAGTAATGCATTGCACCGCAGCTGTGACTCGGGGTGCCGTATTATATATGAATATATATATACAATGGATTAAATGAATGAATGAATATTTATTATGGTTAAATCTATGTACGGTGATAATTGTAGATAACGGTGAATAAAGCAAGATAATTGAATTAAGTTAATGAATGTTTAATGAAAAACTTAATTCATATTAATGAGAAATGATTCATGTTAATGAGAAACGATGAGAAATGTAAATGAACAATAATGTGACGTATGGTATGGGACATATGGGGATTATGATATTGGGATGGAATTATAATATGGAGACCAGAAAAGATGAACCATTAACTAGGAGGTTAATAGAAAACGTTAAGTGTACACTCTAGTTGAGATGTGAGAATAGCAAGTGAGAGTTGGATCTAACATATACATAATAAATGCTTTATTGCACTTGTTAAATACTTGTTGTTTTAAAAATCATTTACACAATCGGGCTCTGACCCGTTTCCTTGCATATTTTCTTTTCTATTGTATCTTCTATATCAGGTGTCCAGCAACAGGGACGCCAACCTTAGCGAATTATGATAGGCTATGTATTTATGGAGTTTTGCTTAGACGCCTATCATCATTTGATTCACAGTATTCTCTTAGTTAGGGCATGTCGCCCAAAGGATTCAGTTATCTTCTTCTATCGGGGTCAAATACTATGGTATTCGTGTCATTTTAATACATTTGATATTGTTGGGATTACTGTAATGGATTAATATTATTTGGGAATGTTTATTCCAATTGCATTCAAATTATTTTGGGTTATCTAATTTGTTATCAGTGTTGTAGAATAAAATGTGTTGTGTTATTCTTAAACTGGAAATGAATTTTGTTAAATTAAAATTTGAAAGTTTTTAACACCAGCTTAATTGGGTATTGGGTGAGTTGTAAATGTTTTCGACAGTGATGCTAAGAATGAACCAACTGTATATTCTATTTTAATTTGATATGGGACTGGCCACCCGGTATTTAATTAGGCGGGGTGTTACAGCTTCCCCAAAATCCCCAGAAAAACGACAAGATAATTTACCCAGCGGAGTATCAAAATTTCCCCAAGAAAACTGCAACTTAAGCCCACAGAATTATCTTCAACCCATAGAATTAGTCTCCTCTACTTAAGCCCTCAGAATTGGCTTCGTCCCGCGGAATTTTTCAACTCTACTTTAAGCCCTTAGAATTGGCTTCGAACGACAGAATTGGTCACCTCTACTTAAGCCCTGAGAATTGACTTCGACTCGCATAATTGGCTGCAGCTACTTAAGCCTTCAGAATTTTCTTTGACCCGAATAATTGGTCAGCACTACTTAAGCCCTCAAAATTGGTTTTGACCCGCAAAATTGATCACCACTAATTAAGCCCTCAGAATTGGCTTCGACCCTCAGAATTGGTCACTTCTACTCAAGCTCTCAGAATTGACTTCGACCCTTATAATTGGTCACTTATACTTAAGCCTTTATAATTGTAATCGTCCCCTAGAATTGGTCACTTCTAGTTAGGTCCATATAATTGATTTCGACCCGCAGAATTGGTCGATCCCACTTAAGCCCTCATAATTGGCTTCGACCCTCAGAATCGGTCGCTCCACTCCCTTAAGGTCCTCAGAATTGACCTCGGCCTGTAAAATTGGTCGCAAACTACCTTAGGTCCTCATAATTAACCTCATCATGTAGAAATAGCCATCCCCAACATTTCCTTAGATCCTCATAATTTACCTCGACCCTCTTAAATAGTTTTCCTTATCCCTTTAGGTCCATAGAATCGACCTATTTACAAAACATATTGTGGTATCTATTCAACGTCTTTCACTTGTTCCAAACTCACCCACCGAGGGGCTCTATAAACACCACATTCTAGAACCCCCTAATTCTTTCCTTAGAACCCTAGCACTCCCCCATTTCACTACAAACCCCATGTCATACTCCGAGTATCGATCTAAAAGCCATCAGCCAACTCCATCATTATAGCAAAATTTCAATTAATCTTTGAAGGGATACGAATCCTCTTTTCAATGGTCTTCCCCATGCATGAATCAGCATAACGGTTCAGACGAATGGACCATTTTATCACCAAAAAACAACCTGGAGGCCACCGGGCGCTCCCGCCCCCCAATTTGACCCTAATCAACTTCATTGTCAGAGTGAAATATCTTTAAATCTTCGAAAGTAAATGAAACCCCTTTCCAAAGGTCCGCCCCATGCATGAAATGGCATAACTATTCGGACACACGATTCATTTTCCCCTAAAAATTTATCCACAAGCCACCGGGCACTCCCGGGCTCCGTTTGACAAAAGTCAACTCTTTTTCTCAAATGAGACTAAATGAATCCTCGAATGGAACTTAATACCCTTTACAACAGTCCACCTCATATGTGAATCAACCTTACGGTATAGACGAACGATCCGTTTTACTCTAGGAGGTCATCGGGCGCTTTCGGGCCTTGGTTGACCAAGTTCAACTTTTCGAACCGAGCAAAGCTCTTTAGAATGTCTAAGTACCTCGTATAAAATTTTAAATTTTATATTTCTAACATTTTACCACATGCGCGATTATGACTTACCTTTTGGACAGACGATTTGTTTTCGTTCGACGATCTCCCGTCCAAATGACCGACGAGCGCTTCCAAGCCATGTTCGACCCAAAGTCAACTCACGGACCCATGAGCGGTCTAAAGGACTCTTGAATATGTTTAGATTATCTTTTTAAAGGTACTCCCCGTGCATGATTTGGATCAATTAATTGCATTCTACGACCATTTTTTCAAATAAATTTGAACGAGACTGCCGATTGGCAGGTCCATTTTCCTGCCTATTGGTCGTGTGTCTAGGATTACCTACCAATTGGCCGGGTCGGAACCCTGCCGATCATAACCCCTCTTCCCTATAAGTAGAAGGCGTGACCTCACTCCCAAGCACACCTTAAATACATCAGCATCACTGATATCAACAACATTCTCTTGCAATCAACAAAGTTTCCTTATGTGAAATTCCATCCCATGTTACATTCCACTCCTTTTAATACCCAATTTGGAAAAATCTCATTCTGTCTCATCCAACATTGATCTCAACATTAAAGGGATTTCATCCAAGATCAAGATAAATCTTCCATTCTTCAAAGAAAGTTCAAAATCTTTCCCCCTCTCTTTAAATTTCTTATTTTTACATCAGTTGCAATAAATTCATAATATAGACTTTATTTTACTTCATACATAATAACATCTCACCTTTTTATTAGTTATATTGAACAAACTTTATTTTCTATAAAAAAAAAACAACAAAAAGAGGGTTATGCCTATAAATTCCAGCAGGACTATCCATCACATTTTTTTCAAAACTAAAATGCCATTTCTACACACACACACATATAATAAAAATCCCGTTCGAATCTATAGGAAAAACCCCACCCTTATGCCACGTGCGAACTACGTGGACTTTGATGCCTTTATAGGCTACTTAGGCGTCTCGAGTTAAAACCTATGGCTCGAGTCTAATTTTCCAAAATTTTCCAAATTCCCCATTTTTGCATTTATCATATTCTTGCATTATTTTAATACATATTATGTTTGTATTAGCGCTTCATCCAACACATATCATTATTTCATTATACCGATTAATATCCCGATAAACATATAAATCATATTTTTAATTTTATTTTTGGAAACATTCATGTGGATGACCTCACTCTATCTCTTCAATGGTATGCGTTGGGCGATTCTGATCTCCATTATATATATAGGCGCACATAATTTACGAAAAAATAAAAGAAAAACAATAACACAAGCCCATGAGAGACCGAAAGGGCGAGATGGGTGCTTAACACCTTCACATCCCGTAACTTATCCCAAGGACCTTTGAACTATTAATTTCGAAAGCATCGGTTTGTCTTTGATGCCGCTCACTCGATGCGGCGCTATATTCTTTTTCCTATTTTGTGCAAAATAGACTGGCGACTCCATTTCTTTACATTCACCCCACACCGGCGACGAACGAAGCGTTCTTAAATTAGAGAAGGCGCGAGAGATTTATTCCCCCTTATTCCCCAACCCCCTTGGGAGGAAAGGAGATAGAAGGGAGGATACAGATATCCGGATGGCCACAATCCTTAATGAATCCTTTGCATTTAATGAAATATCCTCATGTAAATATGGAAAATCCTATAAAGGTGACATTTCATTATCAGAGCTTGACACATTATTATGAATTAAGACAATATTACTTGTTGAAAAATTTTGATTTTTTAATTTAGTACAATCTAAATCCATTGTCAGCTATATTCTTACCCAACTGAACTTTATTAGGATCCATGTGAGTGGTTGCCTTTTTAATCTTTGGATTGGACAAAATTTCTGTTGAGTCACTATTTAAATCAATCGTCCCATAACTTTTAGCCTTTAGTATATCTTTTCAAATGATGCAACTACCTGAATTGAATCAAGGCTATTCATTTTTTGCAACATTGTAGGAGAAAATGACTCTTCACAAACCACTTTATTCAACACATCTTTATCAGACCCCCTTAAGCTGACATGATACATTGAACTCGTAACAAAGTCATTGGCTTGAACATCTACACCATTTTTAGCCAAAATTTGAATCTTATTATTAGCATGGTCCAAAGTGTTAACTACCGTACTTTTTTATTTTGTGTTTACCATTGAAGCATTTGAATTTTTTTCTTTCTTTACACAAACTATCTCAAGATTATGAATAGTTGTTTTATTATTATTCACTATATAAGTTTCTTCAAATGGGTGTGCAGTAGAATGAATCTTTTTTTAACATTCTGATATGAAGAAATAGGATGCCAAATGCATCCACAAAACTCATAGAACATAGGTGTATTTTTAGTAATTATTTTGATTGGTATTTTCATGTCTTCATTCTTTATGATTGATGATGCTAAGATTTAGCATCACTAGATAAGTGAAAGTGAGCTCAAGCAGAAGCAGCCATGGCAGCCATAGGGATGCAAGTATATAAGTATGTAAGTGTGTAGAAGGGGATGAGTATAAGAAGAAATAAGATAATGATGTATAGTGGTTCAGCCAATTTGGCCTACATCCACTGTGAGTGTGTGATCCACTAAGTATGGGCACTAATGGCCTTGGATACAATGCTCATAACCCTGTCTCTCTCTACTGTGTGTGTACAAGCAGAGTTTTAGCTAGGGCTATTGTTCATGGATCGATCCCTTGTAGGGTTGTAGGTGACAAGTATATATAGGTCTTGGGGGGTGTAGTGTACCCCCCAAGTAAGCATGGTGCATGTGAATGATGATCTAACAAATCCCCTGTTGACACCTGTGGATGCCAAATGATGACATAATATTCCTTCACGAGAGGGTGTGATTTGGTTATAACGGTCTGCCACGTGTCATATGAGCCTGACGCGCACTGTTCCACGCGTGTCCCAAACCACGCGCTGTCATGATGTCACTCTTGGCCTATGAGACGAGGCCGAGGGCAAAGTTTCATCCGATAGGGAGTCTGGCTTGATTCTGGCCTCGTACTGTCGTACCATCGTAGGGTCGTCCGGAGCCTGGGGAAGGGTCGGCCCCTCGTAGGGTCGTCCGGAGCCTGGGGAAGGGTCGGCCCCTCGTAGGGTCGTCCGGAGCCTGGGTCAGGGTCGGCCTCTCGTAGGGTCGTCTGGACCTACTGGTGGCTAGCTATGGCCTGGTGAAGGGTCGGCCCCTCGTAGGGTAGTCCGTATAGGAGGTAATCCTCATCCAGGCTGAGGGTATAAACGGGTATATCAATCACCCCCAGCCCTTAGCCATAGGTGCTGCTGAGATGGCTGAGGGATAGTGTACTAAATGAGATGCATGTACGATCAGTTAGATGAGTGACACTTGGGCAGATACTCATTGTTGTGTCAGTTTCCAAGGCATGGCGGCTGCGCAGTGCACTTGGGGCCTTGTGCCCTAATTATACCTTTCTTGGTAAATGGGTCCACTCATTACCAAAGTATTTAAGAAATTTTCAAACTCTCTCTCTCTCCATCTTCTTCTTCTTCGCGCCCAAGTCTATTCTCTCTCTAGAACCAGTAAGCTTCGCCACTTGCAGCCTTCGTTTCGTCAGGCCTCGCAGCACTCTTGTTCTCTCCTCATCAGGTATCCTTTTTCTCCCCTTGCCTTCTTTTGTCTTCATTTCAGTGTATTTTTTTTTAGGGTCGTAGATCAGCACTTTCTAGTTCCCCCATTGCCTTTTCCGGTGTCTTCTCCGGTTGTTAGTTCTTGGACATTCTTGACGAAAAACGTTTTAGTTCCTTGGTTTGATCCAAAAGTCAAACCTGGTCAATCCCCCAAGTGTTTGTAGTTGTATTAGCCAAGTCTAGTATAATTTCTCTAAGTGTAGGGTCTTCCCTTTAATGCTTAGGAGGCTTTACCACCTAGTGTCTGAATTCACACCTTTGAGAGAAAAGATCTTTGCCGAGATCAGACGAATAGAGAAAGAGGAAGAGAGGAGACGAGGGGCCGACCCTAATTGGGTACGACCCATCTTTCCCATTCCTCTTGCCACCATAAGACCATTTGAACCCTCTGAGTCTTGCGGGTCGTCATCTCGTCCGGACGAGACACCCAACCCAAGTGAAATGGACGAGAGAACCTTCTCTCCAACTGGTGTCGGGACGTCTGGTAGAAGGGACACGTCTGATCTTAGCCCTCCCCGAGAGGGCGAGGGTACGATCCCCTCTGAGGCTGTCCCTGTGACAACCCTATCCCCCAATGCCTTCCAAGTGGCTTTTCCTCAGGGTCCTCCTGCAGGTGATGAGGGGGAAGGAGGTGAGGACGAGGACGACGATACAGATGATGAGGTTGATACCTCCCATGCCTCGTCTTTTATCTCCTCTGTTAGGGATAGGGACCTTCTGATATGGAGGCATATTTATGGAGTGCCCTCTGGGGTAACTATGAGGGTTCCCTCTGAGGCTGAGAGGGTTTTTGAGGGTGAAGAGGGAGAGGTTGCAGTCTACGAGCAAATGTTCAAAGTAGGTGTCAGACTTCCTTTCCATCTTGCTATTGTAGATATTCTGTCGGCTTTGGGCGTCTCCCCTTCGCAACTTCCACCCAACTCTTGGAGGACGATACTGGGGTATATCTCTTTGTGGAAAAATTATTTCACTGATGAGCCCTCGTCCGACGTGTTCTTGGCCTGCTACAATATCACCTCTTCATCTAAACAGCCCGGATACTATCATCTAGGGGCGAGAAGGTCTGAGAAGAAGCTGCTCCACGTGTCTCAAACTTCCAATCATGATTGGAAAAAGAGGTTCTTCTTCATATCTGGGGCATGGGAGAGCTCTACCGAGGCGTCCCCTTCTGCCGACGGTCCGAGGGTCCCTAACAAATGGTCTAATCCCTCAATGAAAGCTAGGTCAGACCCCGGACTTAGCTTGGAGGAAAGGGATATTGTTGAGTATCTGAGGGGACGAGGGAGAGGGGGTGAGATCCCAAAGTTCGAAGATTTGATGACCCCCCGGTGCCTCAAAGAAGCTGGTTTGAGGGTCGTCCCTCTCACGGAATTATGTGAGTGATACAGCACGTCTTCTATTTTTTACTTTTTTGAAGTGTTTCCCGTTTATCTCTGTATTTCTGATGCATCGTATCCTTTTCAGGTCGTCCTGCAGGTGTGTCAGATTACCTCTGGGATATGACTGCTCCAAGCCTACTTGCTGGTTTGTCAATGAAGAAGGGGAAGGAGCCTCAGCAAGCTCCCAAGAAGACAAGGGCCTCAGGGCCGACGGTTGTTGAGCCGACAACCGATAGTCACAAAAGGAAGGAGCCTGAGGCTCCTGTTGAGCATCGGCCTGATCCAAGGACGAGGGCAAGGGTCGAAGCCTCTGAGGGGACGACCTCTTCGTCCAGCATGGGGGCCTTCTGATCTCAAAATATGTCCCATCTGAGGGTCGACCCCTCATCTCTTATTGCCAACCTGAGGGCAGCCAAGGCCTCGATGTTCTCTGCACCGTCGGCCTCTGACTTCGAGTTCTTGGCTAAGATGCCACCAGCCAAAGTGTATGACTACGGTCTGCCATCCTTGCTCAGGTATTGGTCTTGACCTTCTTTAATTTCACTAACTGTTCCCTCGGCCCCCCTTGATATTTCTTCATTTTTTCTTGCAGTCTGTCTGTGCCTTGACCTCAGCCACCAAGTGGATGGTCGAGAATCAACAAAAGTTTCACGAAGCTGAGAGGGACATTCAACATGAGGCTGAGTTGCAAGCAGAGCTAGATACAGCAAAGACTGAGCTTGACACTGCGAGGGCTGAGCTTGAGAGTGCCAGGACCGAGCATGCTAGGGTCCTAGATGAGCTGATGAGGCAGCACGATGCCGACTTGCAAGCCAAGGACTTGATCATCAAGGATAGGGATGAGGCTCTGATCAACCTGGAGGCCCAGCATAAGACTGATCTGGAAGCAGCCATCAGGAAAGCCGAGGCTGATGCTGTTGAGGCATACAAGACCTCAGATGAATTTCAGGGCTTCGGCCTTGAATATCTAGAAAGGGGGATTAGGGTGGCCTGCCGATGGGTCGTCCTCAAATTTGGCGATGTCGTCTCCTCTGTTCGCCCTTCACTGGAGGGTGTTCAACTGGACGACCCCCTGATT
This sequence comes from Sambucus nigra, assembly GCA_949130495.1. Classification (NCBI taxonomy): domain Eukaryota; kingdom Viridiplantae; phylum Streptophyta; class Magnoliopsida; order Dipsacales; family Adoxaceae; genus Sambucus; species Sambucus nigra. Next base: position 339,511,576 of record OX422207.1, on the reverse strand, counting down.
GTCGAGGCCCTCAACCAGGTGGAGTCCCGAGTCCAGATGGAGGGGGTCGGTACATCTGAATATCATCCGGTGCTGGTAACTGAGGATACCATTCCCATTGATGTTGAGGCCCTGCCCTCTGATGTCGTCCCCTAGGGTGGCTGCCTGTAGCCCATACCCTCGTTTTTGTATTTTTGTTCAAAGGCCTTGTAAAAACACTTGATACTTATGTTTTATTAATACCAGTCTCTTCCATAATTGTTGTCTTCCATACTTAATTCTTTTATGGTTTGCTCCTTGTTGATGTTATTAATCCCTCCCTCGTCTTTCTTGAGGACTGTGGTGGGGTCGTCCCCTCCACTGATCCTCATTATAGCCGAGGGTTCAATTAACCAAATTAATGGTTTTTAACAAAGTCTACCCTCGTCTTTCTTGAGGACCGTGGTGGGGTCGTCCCCTCCACTGATCCTCATTATAGCCGAGGGTTCAACTTACCAAATTAATGATTTTTAACAAAGTCTACTCTCGTCTTTCTTGAGGACTGTGGTGGGGTCGTCCCCTCCACTGATCCTCATTATAGCCGAGGGTTCAACTTACCAAATTAATGGTTTTTAACAAAGTCTACCCTCGTCTTTCTTGAGGACTATGGTGGGGTCGTCCCCTCCACTGATCCTCATTATCGCCGAGGGTTCAACTTACCAAATTAATGGTTTTTAACAAAGTCTACCCTCGTCTTTCTTGAGGACTGTGGTGGGGTCGTCCCCTCCACTGATCCTCATTATAGCCGAGGGTTCAACTTACCAAATTAATGGTTTTTAACAAAGTCTACCCTCGTCTTTCTTGAGGACTGTGGTGGGGTCGTCCCCTCCACTGATCCTCATTATAGCCGAGGGTTCAACTTACCAAATTAATGGTTTTTAACAAAGTCTACCCTCGTCTTTCTTGAGGACTGTGGTGGGGTCGTCCCCTCCACTGATCCTCATTATAGCCGAGGGTTCAACTTACCAAATTAATGGTTTTTAACAAAGTCTACCCTCGTCTTTCTTAAGGACTGTGGTGGGGTCGTCCCCTCCACTGATCCTCATTATAGCCGAGGGTTCAACTTACCAATTTAATGGTTTTTAACAAAGTCTACCCTCGTCTTTCTTGAGGACTGTGGTGGGGTCGTCCCCTCCACTGATCCTCATTATAGCCGAGGGTTCAACTTACCAAATTAATGGTTTTTAACAAAGTCTACCCTCGTCTTTCTTGAGGACTCTGGTGGGGTCGTCCCCTCCACTGATCCTCATTATAGCCGAGGGTTCAATTAACCAAATTAATGGTTTTTAACAAAGTCTACCCTCGTCTTTCTTGAGGACTGTGGTGGGGTCGTCCGCTCCACTGATCCTCATTATAGTCGAGGGTAGTTTTCTGTATATATTTCCATGCGTGCTAGAACTGATAACCACTGGATGAGGGAAACACTGATATTTCTCATTAATTTTCCATGTGTTCTGTCGAAACAATGCTTGTTACAACCATGTCCTATCAAGGCCTTACAATACTACTGGTAGTATTTTTTCAAATGATCCGCATTCCAGGGGTTGGAAAAAGGTTCCCCCTCTAGGCTTTCTAGTCTATAGGTCCCAGGGACAACTTCGTCGGTGACCCTATAGGGGCCATGCCAATTAGGATGGAGTTTATTGGGCTTCTGCCAAGTCTTCTTGAGGACCAAGTCTCCTACTGCGATTGGCCTCTGTTTCACCCTCTGGTTGTAAAACCTTGCGGTCCTCTGCTGGTAGGAAGCTTGCCTTATCTCAGCATCCTCCCTTCTTTCCTCAATCAAATCCAGGTCAAGTCTCCTCTCTTTCGTATTTCCCTAGGGGTCGTACAATTGGACACTATGAGTGGGAAACTCGACCTCGGTGGGGATGACTGCTTCTGATCCATAAGCTAACATGAAGGGGGTCTCCCCAGTAGAGGTCCTTACTGTCGTCCTGTATGCCCACAACACTGCATATAACTCCTCTACCCATCTTCCTTTTGCCTCCTCAAGCCTCTTCTTAATCCCATCTAAGATTGTCCTGTTCGTAACTTCGGTTTGCCCATTGGCCTGAGGTCGGCCTGGGGTGGAGAAAAATTGTTTGATACTTACCCTCTCACAGTACTTCTGTAAAGAGGCATTCTTGAACTGGGTCCCGTTATCCGAGATGAGGGTGTTGGGTAGACCATATCTGCATATCACATTCTTCCAGATAAACTGGAAGGTCTTCTGCTCCGTGATCGTGACCATTGGTTCGACCTCTACCCACTTTGAAAAGTAGTCAATTGCTACGATGAGGAACCGATAGTTATTGACTACTCTCGGTAAGGGTCCTACCAGATCAATCCCCCACACTGCGAACGTCCATGGGGATGTAATGGAGGTGAGAGGTTGATGGGGCTGGTGAGGGATGGTGGAAAATCTCTGGCATTTGTCACACTTCTTTACATATGCTGCGACATCTTTCCCCAAGGTCGGCCACCAGTAGCCCTGGGTGACCACCCTCTTCGCTAAGGATCTACCCCCAATGTGGCTTGAGCACGACCCTTCATGCACATCTTGCAGAATAGAAGGGACTTCTGAGGGATGCACACACCTAAGTAAGGGGAGTAGGAACCCCTTTTTGTACAGCGTGTCTCCGATGACAGTGAACTTTGCAACCCTGTATCTCAGCTTCTTCCTTTCTTGGCTTGTTTCTGGCATCTCTCCCTCTTTAATGTATCTGATCAGAGGATCCATCCATGATGGTTCTTGAGAAACATTCATGCAAATGCCAAGTGTTCCCTCGACGTCTTCAATAGTTGGTCGAAGCAAGATTTCTACCGGGACTGTCCTCCTTATGTCTGTCCTAGTAGCGGAGGCCAACCTTGAAAGGGCGTCAGCACGGCCATTGTCGAGCCTAGGTATCCTCTTGAATTTCACTTCTTTAAAGTCCTTCAGCAATGACCTCACCTTCTCAAGGTACCTAGCCATCCTCTCGTCTTTGGCCTCATAGGCTCCTAGTATCTGATTCACCACCAGCCTCGAATCACTGTGAACCAAAATTTGGCCGATACTAAGAGATTTGGCCAAGGAAAGGCCAGCTATTAAGGCCTCATACTCAGCCTCATTGTTGGAGGCTTTGAAATTGAACCTCAGGGCGTACTCGATGTCTGTGTCGTCGGGTGCTGATACTATCAGTCCAGCTCCGCTCCCGCTTTCGCAAGAGGACCCGTCGACGAAGAGTCTCCACATGGTCTTTTCTTCTGAGAAACTTCCCTCAGAGAGGGACGCCTGTCTAAAGATGTATCTTCCCTCTTCATTTTCGGTTGCTTTCCCCTTAGCGGTTCTTGCCTCAGCCCTGGCTGCAGGCGTGTCGATGATCCTGTCTTGTTGGATATCTGTCTCCCCGGGGGTCTCACCCTCGGCTTCATCGCTCTCCCAAGTAAACTCAGCCACGAAGTCTGCCAGCGCTTGCCCCTTAATGGCTATCTTAGGCTGATACACAATATCGAATTCCCCTAGCTCTATAGCCCAGGTCATTAGCCTTCCTGATTTTTCAGGCTTGTGTAGGACTTGCCTAAGAGGAGAGTCAGTAAGGATGACCATAGTATGGGACTGGAAGTATGGTTTCATCTTCCTTGAGGCATGGATCAAGGCGTAGGCCAACTTTTCCATCCTCGGGTATCTTTGCTCTGCCCCCTGGAGTGCCTTGCTGTTAAAATATACAAGCTTCTGTATTCCGTCCTCGTCTCTCACAATGGCTGCTCTGATGGCAGACTCTGAGACGGCGAGGTACACGTAAAGTCGTTCACCCTGCACAGGCCGTGACAGCAGCAAGGGAGACCCTAAGTATGATTTTAGCTCCTTGAAAGCCTCATCACACTCTTTACTCCATTCAAAGGCCTTCCTGAGGATCTTGAAGAATGGTAGACACCTGTCTGTGGCCCTTGACACAAATCTGTTCAAGGCAGCCACTCTCCCTGTGAGCCTCTGAACGTCTTTAATGGACTTGGGGGTCTTCATCTCAATAAGGGCCTTTATCTTTTCAGGATTGGCCTCGATGCCTCTTTGATTGACAATAAACCCCAAGAACTTCCCTGCTCCGACCCTGAAGACACATTTGGCCGGGTTAAGCTTCATCTGATATTTGTCCATCGTATCGAAGGTCCTCTCCAGGTCTGCCACATGATCCTCTGCCTTCAGACTCTTAGTCAGCATGTCGTCTACGTAGACCTCCATAGACTTCCCAATTTGATCTTCAAACATTCTGTTTACGAGGCGCTGGTACGTTGCCCCTGCATTTTTTAGGCCAAAGGGCATGACCCTATAGCAGTATGTCCCCTTATCAGTGATGAAGGCAGTCCTCTCCGGATCATCAGGGTTCATGAAGATCTGGTTATACCCTGAGTAGGCATCCATAAAACTCATGAGCTCATGGCCTGCGGTAGCGTCTACCATCTGGTCAATGCGAGGGAGAGGGAAGCTGTCTTTGGGGCAGTGCTTGTTGAGGTCTGTGAAGTCCACACACATCCGCCACTTCCCGTTGGCCTTTGGGACAATGACTGCATTGGACAGCCATTCAGGGTAGATGACCTCTCTGATAAATTCAGCGTCTTCTAATTTTTTTACCTCATCCCTGATGTCCTCGTACTTCTCTCTAGAATAAATCCTCCTCTTATGCTTTACCGGCTTCACTCCCTCTACCACATTGAGTTTGTGGCACATGATTTCAGGGTCGATCCCTGGCATATCTACATGACTCCATGCGAAGACGCTTCGCCTTCTCCTCAACAGTTTGATGAGGTCTTCCTTGATACTGGGCTCCAGAGACTTGCCAACTTGGACGGTTTTTCCCGGGTCATCCTCATCGAGGATGATGGGTTCTACCTCCTCAGCGGCCTCTCCTTTTTTGAGCTTCGTCTCGTCCCTGGGGTCTAGGGTATCAATGTTGTAAGTGGCTGTAGCCCTTTTGTGTGCCTCCCTTTCTTCAGCGGAGTTGTAGTAGCACTCTCTCGCTGTCGTCTGGTCTCCCTGAACTTCCCCCACCCCGTAAGGGGTAGGGAACTTAACCATCTGGTGGACTGTGGACGGCACAGCTTCAAACCCCTTGAGGGCCACACGTCCCAGTATGATGTTGTATGCTGAAAACACATGCTCATCCAGCACAAAGAAACTGACCCTCTTGGTGAGCAATCTCGGCCATTCGTCCCCCATCCTGACATCAGCCTCATATATTCCCAGGGGGTGAACCTTCTCCCCACTGAACCCGATCAACGGATGATGGTATGGGACAAGTCTGGCACGACTGAGGCCCAAGGCCTTGAAGCATGGCCAAAACATCACATCTGCGGATGAGCCCCCATCTACCAGGATCCTCGGCACTTCGCACCCGTGCACCCTGGTAGTGATGACGAGAGGGTCATCATGCGGGGCCAAGAGGCCTTTGAAGTCCATCCTTGAAAATCCCACTATCAAAGTGTCCATGTCAACCTTCTTCCTTTTTTCTGACTTGACCTCTAGGGAGGTTGAGTGCACTACCTTCGTCACCGCCTTAGCCTCAGCAACATGGGCCTTCCTGTCAGCGACCTCAGACCCTCCTCCTGCTAATCCCCCGGAGATCATTCCTACACCGAGCGAGATCATATTGAGCCTCTTGACAGGACCGTGGTCGTCTCTCGGCGGGAGGTCAGGGTCGTCCTCATCATTAGAGGGGTCGTCCCCTCTTTTTTGAGGACCTTCTTTACATGCATCAACTCGCTTTTTTCTGGGGTCGTCCCCTCGGCCCCTCTTGAAGGCCTCTCGGTCCACGTATTTTCTGAGCTTCCCTTCTTTCAGCATCTTCTCAATCTCATCTTTCAGAGCAAAGCATTTGTCTATTACGTGACCATGGTCTTGGTGAAATTCACACCACAGGTTCCTGTTCCTCTTGCCGGGGGCTTCCCTCAGCTTCTCAGGCCACTTCAGGGATCGGTCACTCTTTATCTCATTGAGGATCTGTTCACAGCTGACCGTTAGAGGGGTGTAACCAACGAACTTATCATCCGTGGACCTCTTCTTCCCTTCTTTGTTCTTCTTAGGGTATTTGCCCCCGCTTGCACCTCCTTTTTCGTCTTCATGTTTTGCGGCCATCGCCTCTTCGGCGTTCATCACCTTCCCTGCTGTTGACAACAGCTCAGCCATCATCCTCAGAGGGTCTTCGACAAGCTTCCATAATAGCTTCCCCTTTTGGAGCCCTCCAATCAGGGCTGTCATAGCTATGCTCTCCTCATAGTCTTCCACCTCCAGGTTCTCTTTATTGAATCTGGCTATGTAGTCTCTCAGAGTCTCATTCTTTCCCTGCTTAACATAGAGCAGGTGTGTGGTCTTCTTCTGTGGTCTCACCCTGAAGCAAAAGTTGTGGATGAACCGGTCTTCCAACTGCATGAAGTTTTCAATGGAATTTTTTGGAAGAGACGTGTACCAGACATGTGCAGCCCCTGTCAGGGTACCAGAGAAGGCACGACACCTCATCTCATCTGAGATAGAGTATATGTCTGCCGCCGATTGATACATCTCCACGTGGTGGACAGGGTTGGTGCTCCCATCGTATCTTGGGGTGACCACGGGAGGCTTGAACTTTGATGGCGTGGGGAAGTTGACTATCTTTGCCACAAAGGGTGAGCCTATGGTGTATCCCCTCTGAAGAGGGTCTCGGTTCTTCAGTATGTCGCCAATCTTATCCTCTAACCGCTGGATTGAGTCATTCCAGGGCCTCACAGGGTCTGCGTGGCCGATGTTATCCCCCGCAGCCTCTTGGAGGTGGATGGGGGGTTCCACTGCAGCAGGCCTGTGTCGACTGTTTACTTCCCTTTGGCCGTCATCCCATCTTTGGGGTCGGCCCTCTGCTGCCTCCCTCCTAGATCTCGCAGCACTTCTCGACCTGGACAGCTTATCCCGCAGGTCATTTACTGGGCCCAGCCTCTCGAAGGCCGACCCCCTGCTCAGGCGATCAAAAGCAGAGCCTCTCGGACGATCATCAGGGTTTGGTCTCGCGCACTTTCCTCTCCTGTCCTGGAGAGGTCGTACAGTATTATTGGAGACCTCGTATGGTTCCCAGCATTCTATTGGGGCCTCCTCCCCCTCCAGATCGTCATACCTGTCTTCAGGGCAAGGGTTTCCTTGCCTCCCCAGGCGCAAACGCCTGGGGTCAGCAACATCCCTACGCTGCTGAGAGGGTGGCAGGTCTTTGTGTGGTGCCTGGGGTGGTCCCCTGGCCTCATGCTGTCCTGGGGCTGCTGCCGGAGTAATCATCTCAGGTGAGACCCCTGGTGGTCTCAGTATGTTCTGGCTCAGAGCTGTGAACTGCTCCTGCATCATCCGCTGGCTTGCTGCCAGAGACTTTAGGGCTGCTGCCACATCAGTCATCTCAGACGGAGGCGACGGCTGACTGGAACTGGGTCTTCCCCCTTCATCCGGCGGGGGAAGTGGTGGCGGTGGCATCTCAGGTGCCATGTGCTTTAGCTATGAAAAGTTGAACTGAAGAAAATACTGGTGAGCTTGGGAACCTTAGTGGGTCTCTTTCAATGGTGAAACACCTCCTCTCAGGGGGAGCATTGGTTCACCACCAGAGTGCCCAGTGAGGTCAAGCTGTACAAAGGAAGAGATGTCTTCTCGTTTCCCACAGACGGCGCCAAACTGATGATGCTAAGATTTAGCATCACCAGATAAGTGATAGTGAGCTCAAGCAGAAGCAGCCATGGCAGCCATAGGGATGCAAGTATATAAGTATGTAAGTGTGTAGAAGGGGATGAGTATAAGAAGAAATAAGATAATGATGTATAGTGGTTCAGCCAATTTGGCCTACATCCACTGTGAGTGTGTGATCCACTAAGTATGGGCACTAATGGCCTTGGATACAATGCTCATAACCCTCTCTCTCTCTACTGTGTGTGTACAAGCAGAGTTTTAGCTAGGGCTATTGTTCATGGATCGATCCCTTGTAGGGTTGTAGGTGACAAGTATATATAGGTCTTGGGGGGTGTAGTGTACCCCCCAAGTAAGCATGGTGCATGTGAATGATGATCTAACAAATCCCCTGTTGACACCTATGGATGCCAAATGATGACATAATATTCCCTCACGTGAGGGTGTGATTTGGTTATAATGGTCTGCCACGTGTCATATGAGCCTGACGCGCACTGTTCCACGCGTGTCCCAAACCACGCGCTGTCATGATGTCACTCTCGACCTATGAGCCGAGACCGAGGGAAAAGTTTCATCCGGTAGGGAGTCTGGCTTGATTCTGGCCTCGTACTGTCGTACCATCGTAGGGTCGTCCGGAGCCTGGGGAAGGGTCGATCCCTCGTAGGGTCGTCCGGAGCCTGGGGAAGGGTCGGCCCCTCGTAGGGTCGTCCGGAGCCTGGGTCAGGGTCGGCCTCTCGTAGGGTCGTCTGGACCTACTGGTGGCCAGCTATGGCCTGGTTAAGGGTCGGCCCCTCGTAGGGTCGTCCGTATAGGAGGTAATCCTCATCCAGGTTGAGGGTATAAATGGGTATATCAATGATAACCATACCGGACAAATGAAATGAAAAATCTATGTCTACCTGTGACACCCCGACTAATTAAATACCGGGTAGCTACTCCTTTATTAAATTAATTCAAAATGCTAAGTTGGTCCAGTTAATAGCATCACTGTCGAAAACATTTTAATGATTGTTAACCACCTAGTATTTAAAAAGTAAGTGCCAAATTTTAATTTAAGTCTGATTAACATGCAACAAGGGTAATGAAGAATAATAACACCATTCACCATAAAGAAGTAAAATAGAATAACCATCACATAATGTAAATAAAGTCTGGAGGAAAACTCCTCACTACAATACCACAAACCGAATTAACTAAACTGAAAACTGGATCAAATACATGCCAAAGTCTGAAAAACTGAAATGGAAAGATGTCTCTAAAAGAAATGGGCAACATGCCCTACAACTGATAAATACTGGATCAGGAATCCAAATGATAGAAGCGTCTGAAAGCAAATCCCTGTAGCTTCCACAAACAGCTACAACTCATCACCTGAATGAGTATCCTATGCATGGTGTCCTTGTGGCTGGGCACCTAAAATGGTTTTTACAAAAAAAAAAGATTTGAAAGCAAACGGGTCAGAGCCCGAATGTGGAGATATTTTAAAAACCTGCAAGTGCTTTAAAAACATTTAAAACATTAAATGCAAAGTACATGTTAGGATGTGCACTCACATGATATTCTCACCTCTCGTCTAACGGTGCACTCCTAATGTAAGTACCCATCTACGACGACACAAACCACTAGCTAAGTGACATCATTACTAGCTAGACTGTCATAGGTCCTACCCTTATTACTTGGTTCCATTAACATTATAACGCTCATAATTAAATAGGGGTTTAACGTAAAACTCAAATGCTCAATATGCAATATATTTCACTATCAGCTAACCCGTTATGTTTTTCTCGAAACAATACCGTAATTATATTCACAACATTAACATGAAGGTTCCCATTAATTAAGTGTATATTATTCACATCATAAATATACAATAAAAGAACCCCGAGAACTAAGCTGCGATGCACACATACTCTGCTATCCATCCCGGTACATCACGTACATAAGGATTACATATTCCGAATCTCTCAGGAATAGTTCACAAATAACAACATCACAAATAATGGAGGCGAACACAGTCATATCACATGGGTCACGCACATACCTACGCTCCCACGATCAGCGGACTTATCAATATCCCAATAAGTCTTTCTATGACCTATGTTCATCAAGGCAACCAGTCTAAATCCAGGCAACACAAGGATTAGAGGGCCCTAAGCGAACGCAAATCTCCCGTGATAGCAAGTATGGTAGGTATGCCATACACACAATTCATATACCAATACTAAGTAAACACACGTCTTAGTAATCCCGTAGTTTAATTGTAGTAATATTCTCATTGTAGTACCAATATATAATGTACACACTTTATACGATTCTGGTTTATAATCATACGAGCCATAATTTATTCTCACGTCGTAGTAGACACTCACGTCTCAACCCAAACGGTCCATTGATGTAAATCACTCGTATATAATTTACTCCTCATAATAACCCAAAAGTCCCAAATCTATCAATACATCATCAAAGGAATGTTATCTCTACCCTCGAACAAGTTTACGGGACACCCAAAATCAAAACAGGCCAAAAAGGCCTAAACTGCCAGCTCGTTAGAAGTCTCGTTCTTACGAGGCTGTTCGAACGAGATTCCAGTTCGTTCGAACGAACTGTACCTTCTAACGACATCTCGTTCGTTCGAACGAATGTATCGAACGAAATACAGTTCGTTCGAACGAAGGTATCGAACGAAGTCTCCCCTCGTTAGAAGCGACTGGTCAACTCGTTAGAGGCTCGTTCGAACGAGCTCGTTCGAACGACCTGGGGAGGCCTTCTAACGACCGACCAGTTTCAAGCCCAGAATTTCTTAGTTACGTTTTTTTCACCATTTCTACTCCTCAAATCTCCCCTAAAATTAGTCCCAACGATGTTTTAAGGTCTACAATCAATCCTAAACATATTATAGTCACATCCTAACACGTTTTAAAGGATTAACCCATCCTAACATCAATCAATTTACAAATCTCTACACTTTTTCCACAATTTATCAAGAACATGAACCCTAAACTTTTAAGTCCTCAATTAGTCCATTCTAAATCCGTTTTTCTTACATCCAACGTATATTAATACCAGAATAATCATCTTTATATGATTCTACATGCAATTTGTCCTCAATATTCAAGTTCTAAGTCCAAACAACATGGGTTTTCATTTATCTTCCAAGAACAATTGTAAATCTTCAAATTATCTAACATGGAGGAAACATTCTCTGAATTAAAAGAAATTAAATCACTTGCCTCGATTGTCTCTAAATTTGGTGTTGATTTTGTAAAGATTTTCTGCAGAATTCCTTCTCCTTCTCTCCCTCTCTAAGCTTTCTTCTCCAAAGGTGGCTATGGTGGCTAGGGTTTTCTTTGGGAAAGTTGGAAACCTAATTGATAACCTCCGTAGCTTATTGGGTCATTAAGGGTTGGTTAGTGGGTTTAGTGGGTCTATTCCCAATCAGATAAAGACTCCTAATTTTCGTCATTTTTAATTCCTAAAAATACGAAATTACCAAAATACCCTTTATATTGCCGATATGGCCTAAAAATACCCCGGGACCCAAACTACACCCCTGGCTAGTGTTTTTTGACTATCTCGACCCTTCCGGACGCGTTGGTGCGCTCAAAATGACCAAACGGTTTATAGAATTTAAATTCACTTTTATAATCAAAATATTTATATCCTGACGCGACTGTCACACGTGTCCCAATAAAATGACCAAATTTCCGTATATCAATCTCACGACAAATTTCATAATTCAATATTCATATAACATCATATATACTCAATATAGTCAAATACCAACTCAAAACTCGCTAGTATTTTACCCGGATTAATTTCCAATTAATTCACATTTAATTAATTAATCCCAAAAATAAATATAGCCAAAAGTACGGGGTATTACATACTTCCTCCCTAATAAATGAATTTCGTCCCGAAATTCGAAACTAGAAAGTACCTGCTAAAAACAACTCTGGATAACGTTCGCGCATCTCATCCTCGCGCTCCCATGTGGACTCCTCGACATTGTGATGTCGCCACTGAACACGCACTAACGGGACTATCTTTGACCGCAGTTTCCTCTCGCTTCGGTCCAAAATAGCAATCGGCCCCTCCTCGTAGGAGCTATCCGGCTGGAGATCGGTGTCCTCCACAGTAATGTGAGAATGAGCCAAGTTATCTCTAAGGTATTACCTTAGCGAGGAAATATGAAACACATCGTGAATCCGATGCAAATGCTCCGGTAACCCAAGTTTATACGCAACCGTTCCGATCCGCTCAATAATAGGAAACGGCCCCACATACCTTGGTGCCAACTTCCCCTTCTTCCCAAAACGCATAATCCCCTTTATAGGAGATACTCTGGGCAAAACCTGGTCCCCTACTTGGAACTCCCTGAAAAACCTCTTTGCATCAGCATAACTCTTCTGCCGGTATTGAGCTACCCGAATGCGGCTCCGAATCAACTCAATTCTTGCCGAAGTATCCTGAATCACTTCCGGCCCAAGTAGTTTGTAGTCCCCCACCTCTAACCAACATGCTGGGGAACGACAAGGCCTACCGTATAATGCCTCAAACGGAGCCATGCCAATAGTGAACTGATAGGAGTTGTTGTAAGAAAACTCCACCAGTGGAAGGTACTGCTCCCATCCACCCCCAAAGTCAATAATGCACATGCGCAGCATGTCCTCCAACATATGATTTGTGCGCTCGGTCTGCCCATCGGTCTGCGGATGATAAGCCGTACTCAACCGCAATTCCGTGCCCATTGCCTCCTGGAAACTCTCCCAAAATCGCAAAACAAATATCTTGTCTCTGTCAGACACGATATTTAGGGGCACACCGTGGAAGTCTCACAACCTCTGAAATGAAGAGCTGGGCATACTGTCCCGTAGTGTAGTCAGTCCTTATGGGTAAAAAGTGAGAGACTTTTGACAACCTGTCCACAATTATCCAAACGGAGTCGTGACCCCTCTGCGACGTAGGCAACCCCGTGATAAAGTCCATGGATATGCTTTCCCACATCCACACCGGGACCTCCAACGGTTGTAGTAATCCTGTCGGTCTCTGATGATCCACTTTTACAAGCTGACAAGTGGCACATTTCGAAACAAACTCAGCGATGTCTCTCTTCATACCGCTCCACCAATACTGGCGTCTCATGTCTTGGTACATTTTATCCCCTCCGGGATGTACCGCGAACCGTGAGCCGTGCGACTCTGCCATCACCTCGTGTCGCAATCTCTCCCCTTCTGGAACTACCAATCTACCATTGAAGCGTAATCCCCCGTCTGAGCTAACGGTATAGGACTCGGCTCCCTCTGCAAGTAATCGAATTATCTGCTCCTGACAGAACGAGTCATTAGCCTGTGCTCGTACTACCTTCGTGACAATCTGCGGTGTAACAGTCATCACAGACATGAAAGATCGGGCCACTGCATCCTGGTGTCCCAATTCCTTCCATTTTGCCTTCCACACCTCTGCCACCTCATCTGCTGGCCTACGGCTCAACGCGTCTGCTACCACGTTAGCCTTACCTGGGTGATACTGGATATCGAACTAGTAGTCTTTCACAAACTCAAGCCACCTACGCTGCCGCATATTCAACTCCTTCTGCGTGAACAGGTACTGTAGGGACTTTTGGTCCGTGAACAGTTGGAACTTCTCCCCCAAAAGATAGTGCCTCCAAATCCGTAGGGCAAATACCACTGCCGCCAACTCCAAATCATGCGTGGGGTAATTCTTCTCGTGAGGCTTAAGCTTAAGGAAAGCATAAGCTATGGCCTGTCTCTCCTACTATAATACACCTCCAAGCCCTTGCAAAGACGCATCGGTGTAAACCAAATACTCAACTCCCGGTCTCGGCAATGCTAACACAGGTGCTGAGGTCAGTTTGTGCTTCAATTCATCGAATGCCAGCTGACAGGCATCACTCCAGATGTATGGCACACCCTTACGAGTCAGATGTGTCAAAGGACCTGCTATCTCCGAGAAACCCCGAATAAACCTCCTGTAGTATCCTGCTAGACCCAAGAAACTACGAATCTCCGTTGGTGTTGTGGGTTGTCCCCACTCTCTTACCGCGGACACTTTCCCCGGATCAACAGATATCCCCCGGCCGGAAATATTATGTCCTAAAAACTGGACCTCCTTCAGCCAAAACCCGCACTTCTCATATTTTGCATACAACTTGTTCTGACGAAGTGTCTGCAAAACTTGCCTCAAATGCTCGGCGTGCTCCTCCTCTGTCTGGGAGTAAACCAGAATGTCATCAATGAAGACAATGACAAACTGATCTAGGAAGTCCCTGAACACTCTGTTCATCAAGTCCATAAACACAGCTGGAGCGTTGGTCAACCCAAAAGGCATAACCCGAAACTCGTAAGAACCATATCTCGACAAGAACGCAGTCTTCGAGACATCCTCCTCCCTGATACGCAACTGATGGTATCCCGATCTCAAATCAATCTTTGAGAAGAAAGAAGCTCCTCTCAACTGGTCGAATAAGTCATCGATTCGAGGCAACGGATACTTATTCCGTATCGTGACCTTATTCAACTCCCGGTAGTCCACACACAATCTTAGTGAACCATCCCTCTTCTTCACAAACAAAACTAGAGCGCCCCAAGGTGAGGTACTTCTGCGAATAAAGACCTGACCTAACAGCTGCTCTATCTGATCTCGTAGCTCTCGCATCTCAGCTGGATCCATATGGTACGGTGCGCGTGCTATTGGCCTCGTATCTGGTAATAGGTCTCTAACAAAGTCTATCTCTCGACTGGGGGGTAAGACTGGTATTTCCTGAAACACATCCGAATACTCCCTGACAACTGGAATAGCATTTAATGGAATCACAACCTCCTTAGAGGTATCCTCCTCTATGTAATACAGATGAGCGGTCGATCCTCCATCTGGGCGAGGCATCGCCACTACAAACATCTCTTGCCCCGGAATGGCAAAAACAATGCTCCCGCTGAAGTAATCAATCATGACCCTATAAGCTACGAGCCAATCCATACCGATAATTACATCGTGAACATTCATATCTAATACCAACATGTCTGTAGGTAATACCAAACCACCAATCTCTATCCCCACTCCCCGGCATATAAAGAATATAAGTGACCCACTCCCCAATGGTGAGTTGACACATGTCATTGTTCTCTCTGCCGTAGCTAACAATCCTAAAGCTTTCGCAAAATGTGTAGCTATAAAACAATGTGTAGCCCCCGTATCAAACAATACCCGACCCATAGTGCCATGGATAGGAAACGTACCCTCAATTGCGGGCGGTGCCTGTGGAACTGTTGCCTGGTGGACGTTGTAGACACGTCCATACTGTAGCTGCCCCTGCTGAAGTGGGACTACTGGAATGGGTGGCAATGCTGCCATCTGTGGCAGTGTGGGGAGAGCGGAGGGAAACATAGGCCTCTGTGGCTCCTGGCGAGCACCCTGCTGCTGCTGCTGTGGGGCCCTGCCCCTATCAGGATAATCCTGTCGTTTATGGCTAGTCTTACCACAAACAAAACACTTCCCTGGGAAGTTCCCTCCTCTCTGCCCTTACTGTCCCCGGCCCTGGTGACCGTTACCGTTCCTCCCTTGGCCCTAGTGAAACTGCTGCCCATTCTGCCCCTGTTGGCCGTTTGGACCCTAATGGCCCTGACGGAAACCTCCCTGTCCCTGTTTGTAGTTCCCTGATCGGAACCTCTTCTGATCCCCCTGCTGAGAACCCTGCTCACCCTGTCTCTGCCCCTGAACAGATTGTGCCCCACCGGCACTATGTCCTCCTGTCCTGCCCTGATGGCTAGACTCTCCCGACCTCTTGCCCTCATCCATATGAAAGCGGTGGTCCTGGAAGTGTAACAAAGCAGCATTAACCACATCAGAATACGTGGCCAACGAAAGGTTCCCTAACAGATGTTGACGGATCCTCCATGTCAACCCATCGGTGAATTTCTCAATCTTCTTCTTCTCTGTTGGTATCTCATCCGGAATGATATTCAACAGATTTGTGAACTCAGCCTCATACTCGGCCACGGTCTTACCCTTTTGCCTCAGATTCATCAATTTCCTCCTCATTTCCGTGTGAACAGCCGACGGAAAGTACATGCGGTCAAACCGCACCCAGAAGTCCTGAATAGTGAGAGTATCCCTCTCCTCTATGGTGGTAATAGACTCCCACCATTGCAGTGCATATCCAACTAGCTTGAAAGTAGCTAGCACCTGCTTCTGAACGTCCGTGCACTCATACATCCTTAAGTGCCTCTGCATATCCTTCCTCCACTGGCTCGAGACTACCACATCTGAGCTACCTGAAAACTCTGGCGGATGCGCTTTCTAAAAAGCATCACGTACACGCTCCCAAGCAGACGGGAATGCATTTTCCTGTACTGGCGCGGCAACCGGCGCCTGAGGTGGTGCCTGCTGGACTACGGCAATTGCGGCATTTACCGCTTGGGCTACTATAGCTGTAACCTTAGCGGCGTTCATCATGCCCTGAACTGGAGCGGGCTGGGGTTCGGGCGTTGCATCCCTGGGAACTCGTCGTGCACGTCGTGGAGGCATCTGAAATAAGAATGAAGTTTATAAGTTCGCAGTTATAAACTTAATATAGCTGAAGAACGTAGCATACACAAAAAGAGTACAACAGTCCTAAAATATAGGGCTCTATATCAAAGAAACTTAGCGGAAACATAATAAGCCGTTAGATCCTAAAGGACACTAGAACCTAATGCTCTGATACCACCTGTGACACCCCAACTAATTAAATATCGGGTAGCTACTCCTTTATTAAATTAATTCAAAATGCCAAGTTGGTCCAGTTAATAGCATCACTGTCGAAAACATTTTAATGATTGCTAACCACCTAGTATTTAAAAAGTAAGTGCCAAATTTTAATTTAAGTCTGATTAACATGCAACAAGGGTAATGAAGAATAATAACACCATTCACCATAACGAAGTAAAATAGAATAACCATCACATAATATAAATAAAGTCTGGAGGAAAACTCCTCACTACAATACCACAAACCGAATTAACTAAACTGAAAACTGGATCAAATACATGCCAAAGTCTGAAAAACTGAAATGGAAAGATGTCTCTAAAAGAAATGGGCAACATGCCCTATAACTGATAAATACTGAATCAGGAATCCAAATGATAGAAGCGTCTGAAAGCAAATCCCTGTAGCTTCCACAAACAGCTACAGCTCGTCACCTGAATGAGTATCCTATGCATGGTGTCCTTGTGGCTGGGCACCTAAAATGGTTTTTACAAAAAAAAAAGATTTGAAAGCAAACGGGTCAGAGCCCGAATGTGGAGATATTTTAAAAACCTGCAAGTGCTTTAAAAACATTTAAAACATTAAATGCAAAGTACATGTTAGGACGTGCACTCACATGATATTCTCACCTCTCGTCCAACGGTGCACTCCTGACGTAAGTACCCATCTACGACGACACAAACCACTAGCTAAGTGACATCATTACTAGCTAGACTGTCATAGGTCCTACCCTTATTACTCAGTTCCATTAACATTATAACGCTCGTAATTAAATAGGGGTTTAACGTAAAACTCAGATGCTCAATATGCAATATATTTCACTATCAGCTAACCTGTTATGTTTTTCTCGAAACAATACCGTAATTATATTCACAACATTAACATGAAGGTTCCCATTAATTAAGTGTATATTATTCACATCATAAATATACAATAAAAGCACCCCGAGAACTAAGCTGCGATGCACACATACTCTGCTATTTATCCCGGTACATCACGTACATAAGGATTACATATTCCGAATCTCTCAGGAATAGTTCACAAATAACAACATCACAAATAATGGAGGCGAACACTGTCACATCACATGGGTCACGCACATACCTACGCTCCCACGATCAGCGGACTTATCAATATCCCAATAAGTCTTTCTATGACCTATGTTCATCAAGGTAACCAGTCTAAACCCAGGCAACACAAGGATTAGAGGGCCCTAAGCGAACGCAAACCTCCCGTGATAGCAAGTATGTTAGGTATGTCATACACACAATTCATATACCAATACTAAGTAAACACACGTCTTAGTAATCCCGTAGTTTAATTGTAGTTATATTCTCATTCTAGTACCAATATATAATTTACACACTTTATACGATTCCGGTTTATAATCATACGCGCGTCTCAACCAAAACGGTCCATTGATGTAAATCACTCGTATATAATTTACTCCTCATAATAACCCAAAAGTCCCAAATCTATCAATACATCATCAAAGGAATGTTATCTCTACCATCGAACAAGTTTACGGGACACCCAAAATCAAAACAGGCCAAAAAGGCCTAAACTGCCAGCTCGTTAGAAGTCTCGTTCGAACGAGGCTGTTCGAACGAGATTCCAGTTCGTTCGAACGAACTGTACCTTCTAACGACATCTCGTTCGAGCGAATGTATAGAACGAAATACAGTTCGTTCGAACGAAGGTATCGAACGAAGTCTCCCCTCGTTTGAAGCGACTGGTCAACTCGTTAGAGGCTCGTTTGAACGAGCTCGTTCGAACGACCTGGGGAGGCCTTCTAACGACCGACCAGTTTCAAGCCCAGAATTTCTTAGTTACGTTTTTTTCACCATTTCTACTCCTCAAATCTCCCCTAAAATTAGTCCCAATGATGTTTTAAGGTCTACAATCAATCCTAAACATATTATAGTCACATCCTAACACGTTTTAAAGGATTAACCCATCCTAACATCAATCAATTTACAAATCTCTACACTTTTCCCCCAATTTATCAAGAACATGCACCCTAAACTTTTAAGTCCTCAATTAGTCCATTCTAAATCCGTTTTTCTTACATCCAACGTATATTAATACCAGAATAATCATCTCTATATGATTATACATGCAATTTGTCCTCAATATTCAAGTTCTAAGTCCAAACAACATGGGTTTTCATTTATCTTCCAAGAACAATTGTAAATCTTCAAATTATCTAACATGGAGGAAACATTCTCTGAATTAAAAGAAATTAAATCACTTGCCTCGATTGTCTCTAAATTTGGTGTTGATTTTGTAAAGATTTTCTGCTGAATTCCTTCTCATTCTCTCCCTCTCTAAGCTTTCTTCTCCAAAGGTGGCTGTGGTGGCTAGGGTTTTATTTGGGAAAGTTGGAAACCTAATTGATAACCTCCGTAGCTTATTGGGTAATTAAGGGTTGGTTAGTGGGTTTAGTGGGTCTATTCCCAATCAGATAAAGACTCCTAATTTTCGTCATTTTTAATTCCTAAAAATACGAAATTACCAAAATACCATTTATATTGCCGGTATGGCCTAAAAATACCCCGGGACCCAAACTACACCCCCGGCTAGTGTTTTTTGACTATCTCGACCCTTCCGGACGTGTTGGCGCAGTCAAAACGACCAAACGGTTTATAGAATTTAAATTCACTTTTATAATCAAAATATTTATATCCTGACGCGACTATCACACGCGTCCCAATAAAATGACCAAATTGCCGTATATCAATCTCACGACAAATTTCATAATTCAATATATATATAACATCATATATACTCAATATAGTCAAATACCAACTCACAACTCTCTAGTATTTTACCCGGATTAATTTCCAATTAATTCACATTTAATTAATTAATCCCAAAAATAAATATAGCCAAAAGTACGGGGTATTACACTACCAAAACCCTAGCAAACATACTAAAATCTGCTCTAAGGTTGCATTACCAATCCTAATATGAAGGCCCATGCCTCTAGCAATTTCAAGCAGCAAATGAGGATGCCAAAATTCATCCGGAAGATCCATAAAATGTACCCAAGCACGAGCATTAGATGACATAAAATTCAAAGGGTCAAAATTTGGATACCAAGTCATTGCTTAAAAATTCCTCCCTTCAAATGAATTGTCCCTATCATCCAAGCCTTATGCTTGTCATCCATGGATTCAAAATATAGACTATACAAATCTTTACCTTTGGGTGCAAGCTTCTATGATTTTTGAGGATCTTAAATTTATGTTAGATATTTCTTCAAAGATTCAGCAGTAATCTTTTTACCCTTATTTACTAACAGTCTTCCCAAAAGCCTGGACTTGCACATTTCCAATAAATCTTGGTAGATCTCCTCAAAAATTTGATGATAGGTTTATCTTCTTGGAAGCATGGTTAAGGTATGTTGATAAAATGGTGAGCCATGGTAGGAATATTTAAAGAGTAGGACTTCTTGGTTTTGATTCCTATGTTTAAATGTTCACCATAAGTCACTGCAATAACATATAACATTTTTTTAGAAGAAGAAATCATGTTTGGAGATTTTTAGGGAAGATATTGAAATAGGGATGAAGTTTTTAGAGGGAAGTGAGATCTTTTGTTTCTAATTTGGATCAATTATTAAATCAAAGTTAACCTATGATTTTTGTCGGATGACAAGATGGACCTTTCTAAAACATGTTAAATTTATACCCACGGTTCTGATACTAATTTTTTAGGGTTGATATAATTGGAAAACTTTATTTCCCAAAAATTTTGAATGATCATGCATAAGGAAGGAAAAGAAAAACTAGGTTAAGAGCATATATCTAGGGTTTCGAATCACAATAACTTCGTGGATCTTCTGGATGATCTGAATGAGGAGAAATAGAGTTTGAGGATGAAGGGAATCCATTTTCTTACCCTCCAAAATCTTTCTAGAAGTTACTGTAAGCCTCGTATCTTTTATTATATGATCCTTATAAAGTACATAATGTGTGTGGGCACTTTTGGAGGTAAATACTTGGTCTTTTGAGTCAGGTATGACCTTCTCTCACTACACACCTTAACAAAAATGTGAATAGTAATATTATTATCTTTTTCTAACCTTGAATAATGAGTATGCAACTTAAAAGCTTAGCTTACACTCCCTTTTTAGGCAAAACTGAGTTTCTAGAGAGTTTGGGCATCATACTTATGTTAAGGAATCACACTAGGGACCCAAGACAAAATAATTAAATTAGCTTCCAAATAAGGACTAGGAAAATCTCATATTACACTCCCGTAATTTATTTGCTTTCTCAATTTAATCATAATTAAGTCTACTAAATAATCACAACTAAACTCCAATTCAATTATCTCAAAATTACTCCAATGATGAGTCTTGGTTGTAAAATTAATATACTACATAATATAATTCCCCCCGTTCAGTACACAATACCCTCTCAGTCAAAATGATTTGTTGTTAATTAATCTTAATCAACTTCTTATATATTCATTGATTGTCAACATCAACTTATTTAATACTCTACCAGATTATAAAATAATCACATGATCATGTTTTCTAATAGTATCAAAACATATAAGACTGTCGAGGGCTATCATAATCTAAGATCTTTCTTGGACTCAAATTCCTCTAAATTATGATCTCGGACATACTTATGCAATTATTTTCCAACTTAAGGAGATTTATATCCAATAAGATTGAATCACAACCATAACAATTAAATCAATAATTTTTTAAGGATTCCAATCCTCGTAACCCTCGGGATTAAGAACCTATGCACCTAATATAAACATGTGACGTTGTGAAAATCTAATCTAATCGGCACCTACACATAAATCTCACCCCTGGTCCTGTTCAGTACATTCCTAAATATACCAATCACAATCTTCTTTGAACTATCAGGTAAGTTTTTGAACCATCAAAAAGGTTGTCGTAGTTTAAGATAGACTACTAGGATTGCACTGGAAACTTTACCGATAAGATTTCAACTTTGTATCTAGGTTGTAAACTATTCAATTATACAAAAATCGACATTTTAATCTTTGGTGATCATGTTAAATCTAACTCACCGAAATATTACTATGTCCAATTGACTGACATTACATATAATAAATTTAAGAAAAAATATTAGGCATTCGCACAAATATGATTCTCATTTCAAATCAACTACACATACTTTTATTGAAAAATAAAAGGCATACATGTTTTAATAATTGAACCCAACACTCACATCTTGATCTCTTAAATGGGATGCTCAGAAATTTTCAAGTGTTTTTTGTCCAAGTTCTTTTTGCGTGGAAATGCAAATTATTTCTGGTGGTAATCCAAAAGTTACTCTGATGAGGTCATAGAGGCTATCCTGACTTGAAAATTTGTTCGGTGGTAGTGGCAAGCCTATGGAATACTATGGAAACTAGTTTCAGGTCACTCAAATGGTTGATATTCCATGGTGATAGTATTATGTATTTATTCCACACACTTGTGAAAAACGTCGCTAATGCCGTTTAACACAAGGTTAAACTGTATAAGCAACTCCGAATGTTTGTGGAGAAACCCTTTTCTTTTGAAAATAAAAATTATAAACAAGATGTGTTTACAAAGAAACTTATGTACGAGAGTAATTAAGATTATGTAATCAGTTTTTAAAACTAAGGCAGTTTCAAAAATTCAGCACACTTAAAGAATGAGGTGAGTAGATGAAGATAATCAACACAATGATTTTAACGTGGTAAAACCTCTCCCAATAGAGGAAACATCCACGGTGACTTCTAAGTCACAAAAACAAAAGTCCACTAATAACAAAAATCAGTTACAAACTATACAACCTGCAAGCACACAAATCAACCTATTCTAAGTTTAGGAATATACCCCCTTGGTGTCCTTCTAACTTCTGATAGATCTGATTTGTTGTTGTTGTTTATCCAATTTGCTAACCTCCTTTGCTTTAGCTTCTTTACGTCGACTTAATGATTTCAGATCTTAAACACAACACTTCCAGTGTAGTAGTGTGTTAAGTGTTGTGAAGTGATTCCTATACACATGCATGAACTCACACACACTTAGATTTACAAACAGTCTTAGTAAAATTACATATGAAGTCTATATGCAATGATTTTAATGTATTTCTTTCTCACAGAACTCAAATCCTTTTGACCTTTAAAGATAACCCAGATTCCACGGAGATCTTGCTTCAGAATTCGGTCAAGACCTTAATCAATCTCTTTTGAAAACATTTATGAGATTGAAAACCCTCCAAGTGCGAATCCAACTAGGTCAGGATTAAGTTTCATAAGAAAAGAAACCAGAAAACATTTTAAAAACCAGATCAATAAGATTTTCGTAAATCAAGTATAAAAATGCAGATCTAGTGAAAATGTAACATATAGTATGTAGATCTAACGTTTCTATTAAAGAGAAACTAGATCTTCACACAAATGTTTAAGTTGTGTACAAGATCTAAAGATCAAGAGGAAACAGCAACGATATGAACAAACCACTCTCTCTCTCTCTCTCAAACACTCAGGTTGTGTTTGGATTTGAATATACGAAGGTTTATTTCAGAGAAGGTGAACTGTTTAGGGTTAGGGTTAGGGTTTGCCTAACAGGTTTTTCTTTCTCTCTCTTCTCTCTTTTCTTTTCTCTCTTCTCTCTCACTTCTCTCTTCTCTCTTATTTTTTTCTCTCAGAAGACGAATGACCAAAAGTTCTCTAAGGCTGAGAAGTGAAGGGTATTTATAGTGCCTGGGGAAGGTTCTGGATGATCGAGGAAAATCAATGGCTGTGATGAAGTCTTACAAGGTTTGACTTGATCCTATGGTTATAAAACAGCGGTGGATTAAGATGGTTCTGATTGGTTCAAAGGTTTTCACTGGGATTAACTAAAAACGCATGCAGACCTTTGATAAGGAAAGATCCAACGATCACCAATGCACCTGGCTAACCTCTCACATAACAAACACAAACTAACGCACCAAAAGGTTGACAAGTGTTGGCTTGTTAGAGGCTCTCACACGCGTACCAAACTAATTACAAAACATCACCCTGAAGTCTCTAGCGCTTTGAGATCGTACCCAACCAAACATTTCAGTGAAAAAAGAAGTTTCCAAAATAGTATATAAACCCCACAAACTTTATAAACCAATTTTATTAATAAAAACATTTATTCAAAAATGTTTAAAAGAATGTTTAAAAAGGTTTAAAATTATTTAAAAATTCCCAAAAAATTATTAAAGCACCAATTAAAGGGGAATTAAACACACACTCAATTTAAGGCAACATTAACACATGTATGCACTTCTATTTGTGTGTTGTGTGATTCATTTTATACCATCATTGATCTTTGAAGAGGATTAGAGAGATAGGTTCTGAGGCTTTTTGGTTTCTAGGATGGACTACCAATTTTGTCAATATTTCCATATTAGTTGAGCACTTATACAATGCAGACTTAAGCAAGTCAAAGGTATAAGATGCTTCAATCTCCCCCTTTGGAAATATGAGACAAAATCTCTTTTGAGTTAGCTTAAAACTCGTAGGGAACAAAAAAAAAAAAAAAAAA
Source organism: Sambucus nigra (assembly GCA_949130495.1). NCBI lineage: Eukaryota > Viridiplantae > Streptophyta > Magnoliopsida > Dipsacales > Adoxaceae > Sambucus > Sambucus nigra. The sequence goes on along the minus strand of OX422207.1, from coordinate 339,487,607 downwards.
ACCTAGTCCTATACAAAAGATAATATCTACCCAAATCCTAGAAAGTCAAAAATTACATAACTCAACTATTTACAAATTTTTACCCTAGAAACGGTAGACAATCAATAGAAGAGATTCCTGCAAATATACACACTAAGATCAAGCAGTTTAGATGTAATGAACAAAAAATGAACTCATAAAACTCAAATTTCTCCCCTATTTTGTCTCAAATGGACAAAGGGTAAAACTTAAAGTCTTGAGAGTTTAATCAGCGCATACCATGCCTATAGAATTTCGCAAATACAGAAATCTGTTATAGTCTAGAGGTTTAGTGAACATGTCTGCAAGTTGCAGATCAGTAGGCAGGTAATGAATTTCTAATTCCTTAGTTTCAACAAGTTCACGAATAAAATGATGCCTTATTTTAATATGTTTAGTTCGCGAGTGTTGAACCGGGTTTTTAGATATGTTAATGGCGCTTTGATTGTCACAATACAATTGTAATTGTTCTTCTTTAATCCCATTATCACTTAACATCTGTTTGATCCATAACAATTGAGCACAGCAACTTCCTGCTGCTATATATTCGGACTCAGCCGTAGATAAAGATGTGCAATTCTGTTTTTTACTACTCCGACCAACTAAATTATTGTCGACATAATAATAGGCACCTGATGTAATTTTACTATCATCAGTACAACCGGCCCAATCAGCATCAGTATACCCTATGATGGTGCTACAGGTATCTTTAGTGTACCTAAGTCCAAGGTTAATAGTGACTTTTATGTACTTTATTATACGTTTTACACTCAATAAATGGCTCTCTTTAGGGTTATTCTGATAACGAGCGCACAGACATACAGCATACATTATGTCTGGTCGTGAGGCAGTTAGGTAGAGTAGGCTACCAATCATACTACGATAGAGTGTGGAATCAACTGACTTACCGGTTTCATCTTTACATAATTTAACAGTAGTACTCATAGGTGTTTTGGCGACTTTAGCATTCTCTAAGCCAAATTTCTTAACAAGGTCTAAGGCATACTTGGTTTGAGATACAAAAAGCCCATCAGAATTCTGTTTCACTTGAAATCCTAAGAAAAGTTGTAGCTCCCCCATAAGGGACATGTGAAATTCCTTATGCATACTAGCAGAAAAGGATTTAACTTCAGAGTTTGAAGTTGACCCGAAAATGATATCGTCTACATAGACTTGGGCTATAATAATTTTTTTGTCAAAATGTTTGACAAATAGAGTCTGGTCATTTCCTCCTCTCTTAAAACCCTTATCCAACAAAAAGTTGGAAAGGCGTTCATACCAAGCTCTAGGAGCTTGTTTTAAGCCATACAAAGCCTTTTTTAGACGTAAGACATGATTAGGGTATTTAGGATCAATGAACCCTTTGGGTTGTTCTACATAAGTCTCTTCGGACAGAATCCCATTTAAGAAGGCAGATTTGACGTCCATTTGATAAAGTGTGAATTTTAAGTAACACGCTATGGCGAAAAGAAGTCGAACAGATTCAAGACGAGTGACAGGGGCAAAAGTCTCGCTGAAATATATCCCTTCTATTTGAGAGTAGCCTTGAGCAACTAGTCTAGATTTGTTTCTAAGGATTACCCCATTTTCATCAGATTTGTTCTTAAAAATCCAACGTGTTCCAATAACATTTTTATTTTGAGGCCGAGGTACAAGATACCAGACATCGTGAATGACAAATTGTAAAAGTTCTTCCTGCATAGCAGAAATCCAGTGTGTGTCATTCAATGCTTCATTAACATTTTTTGGTTCCACAAGGGAGACGAAACATGCATAATTAGCATAATTTCTTAACTAGGATCTAGTACGAACTGGCTCATTAAGATTACCGACCACGTTGTCAATGGGATGATCTTTAGATACCCAGCCAGGTACTTTTGGATTCTCAATAGGTAATGAGTCATCTATTTCTGGTGAATCAGTTTTGAAATCATTTTCAGATTCAACCACAATAGGTGATTCAGATATCTTATTTTCGACAGTAGTGTCACTTACAATTACATTTATCGATTCCATAAGAGCCTTAGTACGCAGATTGTATATACGATAAGCACGACTGTTTGGAGAGTATCCTAAGAATATGGCTTTATCACCACGAGTTTCAAATTTAGACAGATGATCTCTATCTTTACAAACATAACACTGACTTCCAAAAGTTCTTAGGTATTTCAGGTTAGGCTTCTTACCGTACCACAACTCATAAGGGGTTTGTTTAGAGTTTTTCCTAAGATAGACCATATTAGTGATGTGACAGGAAGTTCTAATGGATTCTACCCAAAAGTATTTAGGTAGGGATTTGGCATGCAACATGACACGTGCCATCTCTTGAAGAGTTCGGTTTTTCCTTTCAGCAATACCATTCTGCTGAGGAGTCTTAGGGGCACTAAATTCATGTTTTTAATCGTTGTAGTCACAATATACCACTATTCCTGTGTCTATGAACTCTCCTCCTCTATCACTACGAATGAGATTGACTTGTGTGTCCTTCTCATTTTCAATTCTTAAAAGAATTTTCAAAAAGTTCTGAAACGTGTTAGATTTATGTTTCAAGAAGGCAACCCAAGTGAATCGTGTGAAATCATCAACCATGACAAGGATATAACTGTGTCCACAAAGACTAACAGTTCTAAAGGGACCAATAAGGTCCATATGGATGAGATCTAAAGGTCTAGAGGTGAGAATGTCTTTAACCTTTTTATGCGAAGTCTTAACAATTTTTCCTTCCTGGCAATGACCACAGACAACACTGGAAATAGTTTTAATTTTAGGAATAACTCTAACTATCTCTTGAGTAGACAATCTACCAAGGATATCATAACTTAGGTGACCCATACGATTATGCCAGATCTCATTGTCATCCATTCTGACAATGTTACAGGTTTCAGAACTAGTCTTGGCAGTATAACAATTGTCAGGTGTTCTAAATCCTGTAATAATGCATTCACCTTTATCATTTAGAATTTTACAATTGTTCTTTGAAAAGGTGACAGTATGGTCAGAGTCACAAAATTGTGATATACTTAGGAGGTTGGCTTTAAGGCCTTTAACCAATAGAACATTTTCGAGAATAGGCATTCCTTCTTCTTTTAGGGTTCCTTTACCTATGATCTGAGATGAAACACCATCACCAAAAACTACTTTCCCACCAGAAAATCTGGTTTTGTTTAAAAGTTTGGTTTCATCTCCTGTCATATGTTTAGAGCATCCTGAATCTAAATACCAACCAGATGAAGTGTGTTCAGCTTTCAAAGCAGTGATGACAATGTTACACTTCATTTGGGGTAAAAGATCCTATTTTCTAACCCAAATAGCTCTAGTTTTAATTTTGCGCAAGTTTTCCCTCATTTGATAAAATTTTCGAGATACAGTTTTTTGTCGAAAAACATTTAGAGCAGCAAACTGATTATTGTGAAAAAATTGAGCTTTTGGTTTAGGAAAGTTTCTAGGAGCCTTTCTCTTAAATGAACTCTTAGTTTTGGTCTTTCTATTTCTGTAGTTAGAGTTCTTATCAGGTTGTCTTGGAAGGACATAATTGTTACGACTTTGCCTAGAATAGTTAAAGTTCTTGTAGACAGAAGTGTTGTAAACAGGGGTATTTTGACGCCTAGCATAACAACCTTCAAAGGAATGACAATAAATGTCACAGAAGGAGCAATATTGATTGCTTGAGGGATGAATTTCCTTACGAAAACTTCTAAAGATAGGTTTGACAGCATTCTGTTCAGAAGTGTTCTTCCTAGGAGGTATGGTCTTATAGGTAGAATCAGCCTTTCTCATTAAAGGACAGACGTATTTAGTCTTATGTGCAGTGTCAGCCTTAGAAGGACTAGACTCTCCAATGTCTTTCTGTTGTTGGTTTTGATCAAATTGATTTTTAATCAAATGAAAGTCTGGACATGTTTCAATTGGTCTTTTGCCCCCAGACACAAACTTAATAGGTTCAAGTTTTGTTGTTTGAGATTTGTTCTTAGGGAAAAATCCAATACCGGTTCTATCGTCAGAATTGGTCTTGGAGTCAACAACAAAGTCAGTAAAACAATTTGAATTGTTTTCAAACTTAGAAAACTTTTTGAAAACAGTAGCTGTCTTTGTTTTTGCTTCCTCCAATTTTAATAATGTTCCCTTATATTTCATTTCCAGAATTTCATTAGTTTTAGTCAACTCTTTTAATTTTTTATCAAAAGTTTCAATTTCAGATTGATGAGTCAGACACTGGTTAGTGTACTCTTCAGCATTGAACTTCACTATAAGACTTAGATCATCTAATTATTTAGTCAGGTCTCTAACAGTCTTCTCCAATCTAGTGCCTTTTTTAAGAGTCTTAAAAATACAAGGTATGGATATCAGGGAGGTCATCTATGTCTGAGTCACTAAGTGAAGTGTGTGTAGTGACCCCTAACGATTCAGTTTTAGTACTCACGCACCCATTTGCATCGTCATTATCGAGATCACTTTGACTCACACACACGGAACTAGAACTAGCAACATTTTCAGACAATAAAGCATCTAGGCCAATCAAAGCAGTATTCACACAAGTAGAAGTAGGAGCATCATTATCACACACATGAGTATCATCATTGTAAATGATCTTAGCATAAAAGGACATGCAAGGGTCAAGTACATTAGATGATTCATGTTCCTCTTCATCAGAGTCACTTGAATCATTCCAAGTTTTACAGACATTGGCTCTATTGTGTGTGTTGGCTTTATTCAGATTAACTCTGCAGTCGTGTGCAATGTGACCTAGTTTCCCACATCTAAAACATTCAATCTTTGTAAGGTCTTTAGTGGGTCTGGAATTGTTGTCCTTAGGATGTTTGTCAAGTCCTCTCTCATGAGGTTTGGGATTAAACAGAGTAGGATAATTAGGCTTGCCTTGTTTAGTAGCCTGCTTGTTTCGAAATTTGACAATTTTCTTAAATTATTTAGACATTAAGGCAATCTGATTATCTAGTTTGTGTGACACCCCAACTAATTAAATACCGGGTAGCTACTCCTTTATAAAATTAATTCAAAATGCCAAGTTGGCTCAGTTAATAGCATCACTGTCGAAAACATTTTAATATTACTAACCACCTAGTATTTAAAAAGCAAGTTGCCAAATTTTAATTTAAGTCTGATTAACATGCAACAAGTGTAATGAAGAAATAAATAACACCAATCACCATACTGAAGTAAAACGAATAACCATCACAATAGAGTAAATAAAGTCTGGAGGAAAACTCCTCACTACAATCCCATAACTGAAATAAATAAACTGAAACAATACATGCTAAAGTCTGAAAACTGAAATGTAAAAGATGCTCTAAATAGAAATGGGCAACATGCCCTACAACTGATAGATAGTGACTCTGGAATCCAAAAGATAGAAGCGTCTATAAGCAAATCCCTGTAGCTTCCACAACCAGCTACAGCTCGTCACCTGAATGAGAATCCTATGCTTGGTGTCCCTGTGGCTGGGCACCTAAAAAGGTTTTACAAGAAAAAGATTTGAAAAGCAAACGGGTCAGAGCCCGAATGTGGAGTTATATTTTAAAAACCTGCAAGTGCTTTAAAAACATTTAAAACATTAAATGCAAAGTACATGTTAGGACGTGAACTCACATTATATTCTCACCTCTCGTCTAACTGTGCACTCCTAACGCAAGTACCCATCTATAACTACCCATACTACTAGCTAAGTGACAACATATCTAGCTAGACTGCCAAAGGTCCTGCCCATAATACTTGGTTCCATCTAACATAACAACGCTCGTAATTAATTAGAGGTTTAACGTAAACTCAGTTACTAAATATGCCATTGATATAACTATTAGTTAACTCCTTATATATCTCGAAACAATACCGTAATACATTAACATGAGGATTCCCATTAATTAAATGTACATTATTCACATCATAAATATACGATACAAGCACCCCGCAATCTAAGCTATGGTGCACACATACTCTGCTATCCATCCCGGTACATCACGTACATAAGGATCACATATTCCGAATCTCTCAGGAATAGTTCAGATAACACAAATCACAAATAGTGGAGGCGAACACAGTCACCATCACATGGGTCACGCACATACCTACGCTCCCATGATCATGCAGACTTATTAATATCACAATAAGTCCTTCTATGACCTATGTTCATCAAGGTACCAGTCTATATCCCCCCCGTAGGCACACAAGGATTAGAGGGTCCTAAGCGAACGTAACCTCCCGTGATAGCAAGTATGGTAGGTATGTCATACAAACAATCCATATACCAATACTAAGTAAACACACATCTTAGTAATACCGTATTTTAATCGTAGTACATATCGTATTCTCGTACTAAGTATAATTATCGCAATTCGTACTATTCCGGTTTGTAATTATACGCGCCATAATTCATCCTCACATCGTAGTAGGCACTCACGTCTCAACCCAAATGGTTCATTGAATATAACTCTCGTATATAATTTACTCTTCTCAATAACCCAACAGTCCCAAATCTAACCTCACATCAATAAAGGAAGGTCATCTATATCCTCGAACAAGTTTACGGGACTCCAAAAATCAAAACAGTCCAAAAAGTACCAAACTGTCAACTCGTTAGAAGTCTCGTTCGAACGAGGCTTCGAACGAGTTTGGACTGTCAGGTCGTTAGAAGTCTCGTTCGAACGAGGCTGTTCGAACGAGATCCCAGTTCGTTTGAACGAACTGTCACTTCTAAAGATATCTCGTTCGAATGAGATATCGAACGAAATACCTTCTCGTTAGTAACGACTGGTCAACTCGTTAGAAGCTCATTCGAACGAGTTCGTTCGAACGACCTGGGGGCTGCTTCTAACGAGCTACCAGTTTCGGCCCAGATTTTTCCCAAAATCGTTTTTTCACCATTTTTACTCCTCAAACCTCTTCTAAAATTCGTTCCTACAATATATTGAGTTCTCTAATCATCCTCAAACATGCCAAGGTGTTATACTAACATCATTAAAGGGTTTAATACCTTCTAAACATCATTAAATCACGAATTTCTACATAAGTTCCCAATTTTCTTCAAGAACATAAACCCTAGGTTCTTCTCATCAAAATTTCCCAGATTTTAATCCGTTTATACATCACATAGATATGAAATCTCTGAATTAAATCTTCAAACAATGTTTCTACATGCAAACCTATCCCAGAATTAAACAACAATCTTCCAATTTCATGGGTTTTCTTTTAACTCTTATATAAGATTGATTAACAATGTTTCTAACGTGGAAAAAGCATTCACTGCATAAGGAATGTAATTTAAATCACTTGCCTTGGTTTGATTCCGGATTTGGTGTTGATTTGATGAAGAATTTCTGCAGAATTTCTTCTCTCCAAGCTTCCTCTCTAATGGTGGCTTAAGGTGGCTAGGGTTTGATTTGGGGAAGATTGTAAACCTAATGTTAACCTCCGTAGCTTAAAGGGTTAATATGGGTTGGTTATGGGCTTAGTGGGTCAATATCCACATCAGATTTAATTAACCAATTTTCGTCACTTTTAATTCCTCAAAATGTAGAATTACCAAAATACCCTTTAAGTTGCCGGTATGGCCTAAAAATACCCCGGGACCCAAACTATACCCCCGGCTAGTGTTTTCTGACTATCTCGACCCTTCCGAACGCGTTGGCGCACTCAAAACGACCATACGGATTATAGATTTTAAATTCACTTTTTTTTTCAAAATATTATACCGTGACGCGGCGGTCCCACGCGTCTCAACAAAATTTCCAAATTGCCGTATATAAATCTCACGACAAATTTTATAATACCAAATACATATATCATCATATATGCACATAATCAAATAATCAAATACCAACTCGCATCACATTAGTATTTATAACCCGGATTAATTATCAATTAATACACAATTTAATTAATTAATCCAAAAAATAAATATAGTCAAAAGTACGGGGTATTACATACTTCCCCCCTAATAACTGAATTTCGTCCCGAAATTCGAAACTAGAAAGTACCTGCTAAAAACAGCTCTGGATAACGCTCGCGCATCTCATCCTCGCGCTCCCATGTGGACTCTTCGACATTGTGATGTCGCCACTGAACACGCACTAACGGGACTATCTTTGACCGCAGTTTCCTCTCGCTTCGGTCCAAAATAGCTATTGGCCCCTCCTCGTAGGAGCTATCCGGCTGGAGATCGATGTCCTCCACAGCAATGTGAGAATGAGCCAAATTATCTCTAAGGTATTTCCTCAGCGAGGAAATATGGAACACGTCGTGAATTCGATGCAAGTGCTCCGGTAGTCCAAGTCTGTACGCAACCGGTCCGATCCGCTCGATAATAGGAAACGGCCCCACATACCTCGGTGCCAACTTCCCCTTCTTCCCGAAACGCATAATCCCCTTCATTGGAGATACCCTGAGTAAAACCTGGTCCCCCACTTGGAACTCCCTGAAAAACCTCTTCGCATCAGCATAACTCTTCTGCCTGTCTTGAGCTACCCGAATGCGACTCCGAATCAACTCAATCCTTGCCGAAGTGTCCTGAATCACTTCCGGCCCAAGTAGTTTGTTGTCCCCCACTTCTAACCAACATGCTGGGGAACGACAAGGCCTACCGTACAATGCCTCAAACGGAGCCATGCCAATAGTAAACTGATAGGAGTTGTTGTAAGCAAACTCCACGAGTGGAAGGTACTGCTCCCATCAACCCCCGAAGTCAATAATGCACATGCGTAGCATGTCCTCCAACATCTGATTGGTGCGCTCTGTCTGCCCATCGGTCTGCGGATGATAAGCCGTACTCAACCGTAATTCCGTGCCCATGGCCTCCTGGAAACTCTCCCAAAACCTCGAAACAAATATCTTGTCTCTGTCAGACACGATATTTAGGGGCACACCGTGAAGTCTCACAATCTCTGAAATGAAGAGCTGGGCATACTGTCCCGTAGTGTAGTCAGTCCTTACGGGTAAGAAGTGAGCGACCTTGGACAACCTGTCCACAATTACCCAAACGGAGCGTGACCCCTCTGCGACGTAGGCAACCCCGTGACAAAATCCATGGATATGCTCTCCCACATCCACACCGGAACCTCCAACGGCTGTAGCAATCCTGCTGGTCTCTGATGATCCACTTTTACAAGCTGACAAGTGGCGCATTTCGAGACAAACTCAGCGATATCTCTCTTCATACCGCTCCACTAATATTGTCGTCTCATGTCTTGGTACATTTTGTCCCCTCCGGGATGTACCGTGAGCCGTGCGACTCTGCCATCACATCGTGCCGCAATTCTTCCCCTTCCGGAACTACCAATCTCCCATTGAAGCGTAATCCCCCGTCTGAGCTAACGGTATACGACTCGGCTCCCTCTGCAAGTAATCGAACTATCTGCTCCTGACAGAACGAATCGTTAGCCTGTGCCCGTACTACCTTCATGACAATCTGCGGTGTAACGGTCATCACAGACATGAAAGATCGGGCCACTGCATCCTGGTGTCCCAATTCCTTCCACTTAGCTTTCCACACCTCTGCCACCTCATCTGCTGGCCTGCGGCTCAACGCGTCTGCTACCACGTTAGCCTTACCCGAGTGGTACTGGATGTCGAACTGGTAGTCCTTCACAAATTCAAGCCACCTACGCTGCCGCATGTTCAACTCCTTCTGCGTGAACAGGTACTGTAGGGACTTGTGGTCCGTGAACAGCTGGAACTTCTCCCCCAAAAGATAGTGCCTCCAAATCCGTAAGGCAAATACCACTGCCGCCAACTCCAAATCATGTGTGGGGTAATTCTTCTCATGAGGCTTAAGCTTACGGGAAGCATAAGCTATGGCATGTCTCTCCTGCTGCAATACACCTCCCAGTCCTTGCAAAGACGCGTCGGTGTAAACCAAATAGTCAACTCCCGGTCTCGGCAATGTTAACACAGGTGCTGAGGTCAATTTGTCCTTCAACTCATCGAATGCCAACTGACAGGCATCACTCCAGATATATGGCACACCATTACGAGTAAGATGTGTTAAAGGACCTTCTATTTCCGAGAAATCCCGAATAAATCTCCTGTAGTATCCTGCTAGACCCAAGAAACTACGAATCTCCGTTGGTGTCGTGGGCTGTCCCCACTCCCTCACCGCTGATACCTTCCCCGGATCGACAGATATTCCCTGGTCGAAAATAATGTGGCCCAAGAACTGGACTTCTTTCAGCCAAAACCCGCACTTCTCATATTTTGCATACAACTCGTTCTGACGAAGTGTCTGCAAAACTTGCCTCAAATGCTCGGCGTGCTCCTCCTCTGTCTGGGAGTAAACCAGAATGTCATCAATGAAGACAATGACAAACTGATCTAGGAAATCCCTGAACACTCTGTTCATCAAGTCCATAAACACTGCTGGAGCGTTGGTCAAGCCGAAAGGCTTAACCCGAAACTCGTAAGAACCATATCTCGACAAGAACGCGGTCTTCGAGACATTCTCCTCCCTGATACGCAACTGATGGTATCCCGACCTCAAGTCAATCTTCGAGAAGAAAGAAGCTCCTCTCAACTGGTCGAATAAGTCATCGATTCGAGGCAACGGATACTTATTCCGTATCGTGACCTTATTCAACTCTCGGTAGTCCACGCACAATCTCAGTGAACCATCCCTCTTCTTCATAAACAAAACTGGAGCGCCCCAAGGTGAGGTACTCCTACGAATAAAGCCCTGCCCTAACAACTGCTCTATCTGATCCCGTAGCTCTCTCATCTCAGCCGGAGCCATACGGTACGGTGCACGTGCTATAGGTCTCGTACCCGGTAGCAAATCTATAACGAAATTTATCTCTCGACTGGGTGGTAAGCCTGGTATCTCCTGAAACACATCTGAATACTCCCGGACAACCGGGATCGAATCTAAAGGAATAAAAACCTCCTTAGAGGTATCCTCCTCTATGTAATACAGATGAGTGGTCGATCCTCCCTCTGGGCGAGGCATCACCACTATAAACATCTCTTGCCCCGGAATGGCAAAAACAATGCTCCCGCTGAAGCAATCAATCATGGCCCTATATGCTACGAGCCAATCCATACCGATGATCACATCGTGAACATGCATGTCTAACACTAACATGTATGCAGGCAATACCAAACCACCAACCTCTACTCCCACTCCCCGGCATATAAAGAAAATAAGTGACCCACTCCCCAATGGTGAGTCGACACACGTCACTGTGCTCTCTGCCGTAGCTAACAATCCTAAAGCTTTCGCGAAGTGTGTAGCTATAAAATAATGTGTAGCACCCGTATCAAATAACACCCGACCCATAGTGCCATGGATAGGAAACGTACCCTCGATCGCGGGCGGTGCCTGTGGAACTGCAGCCTGGTGGACGTTGTAGACACGTCCATACTGTAGCTGCCCCTGCTGAGCTGGGACTGCTGGAATGGGTGGCAATGCTGCCATCTGTGGCGGTGCAGGAAGAGCGGCGGGAAACATAGGTCTCTGTGGCTCGTGGCGAGCACCCTGCTGCTGCTGCTGTGGGGCCCTGCCCCTATCAGGACAATCCTGCTTCTTATGGCCAGTCTTGCCACAAGTAAAGCACTTCCCTGGGAAGTTCCCTCCCCTCTGCCCCTGCTGTCCCCGGCCCTGGTGGTCGTTACCATTCCTCCCTTGGCCCTGCTGGCCCTGATGAAGCTGCTACCCATTCTGTCCCTGTTGGCCCTGATGGCCGTTTGGACCCTGATGGCCCTGGCGGAAACCTCCCTGTCCCTGCCTGTAGTTCCCTGACCGGAACCTCTTATTATCCCCCTGCTGGGAGCCCTGCTCACTCTGCCTCTGCCCCTGACCAGATTGTGCCCTGCTGGCACCATGTCCTCCAGTCTTGCCCTGATGGCTAGACTCTCCCGATCGTTTGCCCTCGGCCATATGAAAACGGTGGTCCTGGGAGTGTAACAATGCTGCGTTAACCACATCAGAATACGTGGCCAACGATAGGTTCCCTAGCAGATGGTGACGGATCCTCCAATTCAACCCGTCTGTGAACTTCTCTATCTTCTTCTTCTCTGTTGGAATCTCGTCTGGAACGATATTCAACAGGTTAGTGAACTCGGCCTCATACTCGGCCACTGTCTTGCCCTCCTGCTTCAAACTCATCAGCTTCCTCCTCATCTCTGTATGAACTGCGGATGGAAAGTACTTGTGGTCGAACCGCACCTAGAACTCCTGAATCGTGAGGGTATCCCTCTCCTCCGCGGTGGTAATAGACTCCCACCACTGCAGCGCAGATCCAACTAGCTTGAAAGTAGCTAGCACCTGTTTCTGAACATCAGTGCACTCATGCATCCTCAAATGCCTCTGTATGTCGTTCCTCCATTGGCTCGAGACTACCACGTCTGAGCTACCTGCAAACTCTGGCGGATACGCTTTCTGAAAAGCGTCACATACACGCTCCCAAGCAGACGGGAATGCATTAACCTGTACTGGCGTGGCAACCGGCGCCTGTGGTGGTGCCTGCTAAATAACGGCAATCGCGTCATTCACCGCTTGAGCTACTATAGCTGCAACCTCAGTGGCGTTCAACATGCCCTGAACTGGAGCGGGCTGGGGTTCGGGCGTTGCATTCCAGGGAACTCGTCGTGCACGTCGTGGAGGCATCTGAAATAAGAACAAAGTTTATAAGTTCACGGTTTATAAACTTAATATAGCTGAAGAACGAAGCATACATAAAAAGAGTACAACAGTCCTAAAATATAGGGCTCTATATCAAAGAAACGTAGCGGAAACATAATACTCGTACAGATCCTAAAGGACACTAGAACCTGATGCTCTGATACCACCTGTGACACCCCGACTAATTAAATACCGGGTAGCTACTCCTTTATAAAATTAATTCAAAATGCCAAGTTGGCTCAGTTAATAGCATCACTGTCGAAAACATTTTAATATTACTAACCACCTAGTATTTAAAAAGCAAGTTGCCAAATTTTAATTTAAGTCTGATTAACATGCAACAAGTGTAATGAAGAAATAAATAACACCAATCACTATACTGAAGTAAAACGAATAACCATCACAATAGAGTAAATAAAGTCTGGAGGAAAACTCCTCACTACAATCCCATAACTGAAATAAATAAACTGAAACAATACATGCTAAAGTCTGAAAACTGAAATGTAAAAGATGCTCTAAATAGAAATGGGCAACATGCCCTACAACTGATAGATAGTGACTCTGGAATCCAAAAGATAGAAGCGTCTATAAGCAAATCCCTGTAGCTTCCACAACCAGCTACAGCTCGTCACCTGAATGAGAATCCTATGCTTGGTGTCCCTGTGGCTGGGCACCTAAAAAGGTTTTACAAGAAAAAGATTTGAAAAGCAAACGGGTCAGAGCCCGAATGTGGAGTTATATTTTAAAAACCTGCAAGTGCTTTAAAAACATTTAAAACATTAAATGCAAAGTACATGTTAGGACGTGCACTCACATTATATTCTCACCTCTCGTCTAACTGTGCACTCCTAACGCAAGTACCCATCTATAACTACCCATACTACTAGCTAAGTGACAACATATCTAGCTAGACTGCCAAAGGTCCTGCCCATAATACTTGGTTCCATCTAACATAACAACGCTCGTAATTAATTAGAGGTTTAACGTAAACTCAGTTACTAAATATGCCATTGATATAACTATCAGTTAACTCCTTATATATCTCGAAACAATACCGTAATACATTTACAACATTAACATGAGGATTCCCATTAATTAAATGTACATTATTCACATCATAAATATACGATACAAGCACCCCGCAATCTAAGCTATGGTGCACACATACTCTGCTATCCATCCCGGTACATCACGTACATAAGGATCACATATTCCGAATCTCTCAGGAATAGTTCAGATAACACAAATCACAAATAGTGGAGGCGAACACAGTCACCATCACATGGGTCACGCACATACCTACGCTCCCATGATCATGCAGACTTATTAATATCACAATAAGTCCTTCTATGACCTATGTTCATCAAGGTACCAGTCTATATCCCCCCCGTAGGCACACAAGGATTAGAAGGTCCTAAGCGAACGTAACCTCCCGTGATAGCAAGTATGGTAGGTATGTCATACAAACAATCCATATACCAATACTAAGTAAACACACATCTTAGTAATACCGTATTTTAATCGTAGTACATATCGTATTCTCGTACTAAGTATAATTATCGCAATTCGTACTATTCCGGTTTGTAATTATACGCGCCATAATTCATCCTCACATCGTAGTAGGCACTCACGTCTCAACCCAAATGGTTTATTGAATATAACTCTCGTATATAATTTACTCTTCTCAATAACCCAACAGTCCCAAATCTAACCTCACATCAATAAAGGAAGGTCATCTATATCCTCGAACAAGTTTACGGGACTCCAAAAATCAAAACAGTCCAAAAAGGACCAAACTGTCAACTCGTTAGAAGTCTCGTTCGAACGAGGCTTCGAACGAGTTTGGACTGTCAGGTCGTTAGAAGTCTCGTTCGAACGAGGCTGTTCGAACGAGATCCCAGTTCGTTCGAACGAACTGTCACTTCTAACGATATCTCGTTCGAACGAGATATCGAATGAAATACCTTCTCGTTAGTAACGACTGGTCAACTTGTTAGAAGCTCGTTCGAACGAGTTCGTTCGAACGACCTGGGGGCTGCTTCTAACGAGCTACCAGTTTCGGCCCAGATTTTTCCCAAAATCGTTTTTTCACCATTTTTACTCCTCAAACCTCTTCTAAAATTCGATCCTACAATATATTGAGTTCTCTAATCATCCTCAAACATGCCAAGGTGTTATACTAACATCATTAAAGGGTTTAATACCTTCTAAAGATCATTAAATCACGAATTTCTACATAAGTTCCCAATTTTCTTCAAGAACATAAACCCTAGGTTCTTCTCATCAAAATTTCCCAGATTTTAATCCGTTTATACATCACATAGATATGAAATCTCTGAATTAAATCTTCAAACAATGTTTCTACATGCAAACCTATCCCAGAATTAAACAACAATCTTCCAATTTCATGGGTTTTCTTTTAACTCTTATATAAGATTGATTAACAATGTTTCTAACATGGAAAAAGCATTCACTGCATAAGGAATGTAATTTAAATCACTTGCCTTGGTTTGATTCCGGATTTGGTGTTGATTTGATGAAGAGTTTCTGCAGAATTTCTTCTCTCCAAGCTTCCTCTCTAATGGTGGCTTAAGGTGGCTAGGGTTTGATTTGGGGAAGATTGTAAACCTAATGTTAACCTCCGTAGCTTAAAGGGTTAATATGGGTTGGTTATGGGCTTAGTGGGTCAATATCCACATCATATTTAATTAACCAATTTTCGTCACTTTTAATTCCTCAAAATGTAGAATTACCAAAATACCCTTTAAGTTGCCGGTATGGCTTAAAAATACCCCGGGACCCAAACTATACCCCCGGCTAGTGTTTTCTGACTATCTCGACCCTTCCGGACGCGTTGGAGCACTCAAAATGACCATACGGATTATAGATTTTAAATTCACTTCTTTTTTCAAAATATTATACCGTGACGCGGCGGTCCCACGCGTCTCAACAAAATTTCCAAATTGCCGTATATAAATCTCACGACAAATTTTATAATACCAAATACATATATCATCATATATGCACATAATCAAATAATCAAATACGAACTCACATCACATTAGTATTTATAACCCGGATTAATTATCAATTAATACACAATTTAATTAATTAATCCCAAAAATAAATATAGTCAAAAGTACGGGGTATTACAGTTTGTCTATATCACACTCCTCATCAGAGTCAGAGTTGGTCAAATTAGACTCAAGTTTGGGTATCTTAGAGGCAAAACTCAAGTTAGAGTTAGGTTGTTTTCTTTGAGAATGATTCAATTGTTTCTTAAAGTCTAATTCCATTTCCACAGTCCTAAGTTTGCTACTGAGTAACTCAGGGGTAAGGTTTTGATCATTCATTTCCTCAATAGCATACCTCTTACTGTCAAACTTTTGTGGTAATGACCTTAGAATTTTAGAGACAATTTCATTTCTATCATAAGTAATACCATTAGCATGCAACTTAGTGACTATATCAGTTAAGTTCATATAAAAATCATCAAAAGACTCAGAGTCAGACATGATCAAAGAGTTGTACTGTTGGATAAGCATTTGGGTTTTAGCAGCTTTAACTCTTGAGTCTCCTTCATGGGCATTGATTAATGTGTCCCAAGCTTCCTTAGAAGTGGCACAAGATGAGATTCGTTTGAACTCATACTCATTAATAGACATAAAAATGGCATTCTTGCCTTTATTATTATTACGAGAAATAGTTTTTTCTTCTTGGGTAAATTCACTTAAGATTTTCTTTACCCCCTCATCACTTCCTTCAGTGGCTGGTTTTGTAGGATAAGTGATCCATTTTCGCTAATATCCCATGCATCATCTCCTAAAGTCCCTTGGATGAAGGCAACCATTCTTACTTTCCAGTAAGCAAAGTTGTTTCCATCAAAGAGGGGAGGTCTGGACAGATTACCAAACCTTTCATTCTTCTCGTCCATAGTTAAGTTTTTCAGAAAACGATTTCAGAAACACAAGATCTTTGAAATAAAAAGTTAACAGGGCTCTGATACCAATTGAAAAACGTCGCTAATGCCGTTTAACACAAGGTTAAACTGTATAAGCAACTCCGAATGTTTGTTGGAGAAACCCTTTTCTTTTGAAAATAAAAATTATAAACAAGATGTGTTTACAAAGAAACTTATGTACGAGAGTAATTAAGATTATGTAATCAGTTTTTAAAATTAAGGCAGTTTCAAAAATTCAGCACACTTAAAGAATGAGGTGAGTAGATGAAGATAATCAACACAATGATTTTAACGTGGTAAAACCTCTTCCAACAGAGGAAACATCCACGGTGACTTCTAAGTCACAAAAACAAAAGTTCACTAATAACAAAAATCAGTTACAAACTATACAACATGCAAGCACACAAATCAAACTATTCTAAGTTTAGGAATATACCCCCTTGGTGTCCTTCTAACTTCTGATAGATCTGATTTGTTGTTGATGTTTCTCCAGTTTGCTAACCTCCTTTGCTTTAGCTTCTTTACGTCGACTCAATGATTTCAGATCTTAAACACAGCACTTCCAGTGTAGTGGTGTGTTAAGTGTTGTGAAGTGATTCCTATACACATGCATGAACTCACACACACTTAGATTTACAAACAGTCCTAGTAAAATTACATATGAAGTCTATATGCATTGATTTTAATGTATTTCTTTCTCACATAACTCAAATCCTTTTGACCTTTAAAGATAACCCAGATTCCACGGAGATCTTGCTTCAGAAAACGGTCAAGACCTTAATCAATCTCTTTTGAAAACATTTATGAGATTGAAAACCCTCCAAGTGCGAATCCAACTAGGTCAGGATTAAGTTTCATAAGAAAAGAAACCAGAAAACATTTTAAAAACCAGATCAGTAAGATTTTCGTAAATCAAGTATAAAAATGCAGATCTAGTGAAAATGTAACATATAGTATGTAGATCTAACATTTCTATTAAAGAGAAACTATATCTTCACACAAATGTTTAAGTTGTGTACAAGATCTAAAGATCAAGAGGAAACAGCAACGATATGAACAAACCACTCTCTCTCTCTCACAAACACTCAGGTTGTGTTGGGATTTGAATATACGAAGGTTTGTTTCAGAGAAGGTGAACTGTTTAGGGTTAGGGTTAGGGTTTTCCTAACAGGTTTTTCTTTCTCTCTCTTCTCTCTTTTCTTTTCTCTCTTCTCTCTCACTTCTCTCTTCTCTCTTATTTTTTTCTCTCAGAAGACGAATGACCAAAAGTTCTCTAAGGCTGAGAAGTGAAGGGTATTTATAGTGCCTGGGGAAGGTTCTGGATGATCGAGGCAAATCAATGGCTGTGATGAAGTCTTACAAGGTTTGACTTGATCCTATGGTTATAAAACAGCGGTGGATTAAGATGGTTCTGATTGGTTCAAAGGTTTTCACTGGGATTAACTAAGAACGCATGCAGACCTTTGATAAGGAATGATCCAACGATGACCAATGCACCTGGCTAACCTCTCACATAACAAACACAAACTAACGCACCAAAAGGTTGACAAGTGTTGGCTTGTTAGAGGCTCTCACACGCGTACCAAACTAATTACAAAACATCACCCTGAAGTCTCTAGCGCTTTGAGATCGTACCCAACCAAACATTTCAGTGAAAAAAGAAGTTTCCAAAATAGTATATAAACCCCGCAAACTTTATAAACCAATTTTATTAATAAAAACATTTATTCAAAAATGTTTAAAAGAATGTTTAAAAAGGTTTAAAATTATTTAAAAATTCCCAAAAAATTATTAAAGCACCAATTAAAGGGGAATTAAACACACACTCAATTTAAGGCAACATTAACACATGTATGCACTTCTATTTGTGTGTTGTGTGATTCATTTTATACCATCATTGATCTTTGAAGAGGATTAGAGAGATAGGTTCTGAGGCTTTTTGGTTTCTAGGATGGACTACCAATTTTGTCAATATTTCCAAATTAGTTGAGCACTTATACAATGCAGACTTAAGCAAGTCAAAGGTATAAGGTGCTTCAGCTTGATGAGGCGATCTTCATGGGCGCTCCTAGACCCTAACATTTTGATGATAAAGGGGATTCCTTGGGAATATATTTTCCTATATTGACGACGCTCTGGTTCGTTAGTGCTTGATCCCTGGCCTTCTGTTTACTCAGTCAACTCTCTACTTAAACATGTAATCTTTATTTCACACTCGTGCAAACCTTGTATTGATTAACATGTTATGATGTAGGATTCTTGGTAGGTGACTCCTAAGAAGGAGACTGATGACATCGATTGCGTCTACTAGGGCAACAATATTCCCTCATTTAAATTTGAATATTTTATCGGATATTCCTTCCTCATTATTAACGGAATAACTATTCATTACTCGTAAAAAAATATTGGCAAATCAAGTGGATGGAGTCTAATGACGTCATATTGTAAAGGAATCGGATCTGCAATAGTGCTAATTGACCAAACAAACCTAGCATGCTATGAACAATAGTAAAATGATATAGTATTTACGTCAGTCAATAAGTAAGGCTTGCCTACATCCACGAGGGAGAGAAGGGAATGGTTTCGATAATACATAAGACGATTTGAAGTGTTAGGGTTACGAGCTAAGAGTCGAAAATGTGGGTACCGAGTGAAGTATGTATATTAATCGTTCATACATGTGCCCTCCTCATAATCGAGGGTCTTATTTATATATAAATGAGTCTTATCTAGTTAAAACATTAAAGAGATTAAGGTTAACTTTAATCGACTCCTTCTGAGTTGATTGTATCCCATTGGTGTAATTGAGATATAGTAGGACTATGTTTGCTTGGGAGCTTGCTTTATGCTTATGCATGCACTTAGGTGTGTTGAAAATGTTCAGGCTTGATCGGCCTCCTCTTGAGTCGGTTATCGATAGGCTCTAGGGGTATTCTCTCTGCCACGCATCCTATTAAGTGCACTAGGTCGCCTTGGACACATGATACAATTGATTAATTGATGTTTCAAAGTATAATGCTGGTTCGTTACAACCATATAAACCGACACCCATAATTCTAGATAAGAGAAAAACATAATTTCCAACGGTGTACCAAATAAATTTTGTAGCTGAGTACATACATTTCTTTCCTCGCCACATAAATAGAAGTAGATAAAACCAAATTAGTTCCAACTCCACTTCATTTCCCTTGCCATGTCAATATTATTTGGGAAGAAAAATAATTATATCCGCACATTAATAGACATAGTATATATGATAGATTATTTATTAGAAAAATTAATGGTAAATCACCGGATAACTTTTGTAAATCACTTCAACCTAAACACTCATGCTTTAAAAATAATAAAGGACAGACTAATTTGTCGTCCACTTATTCACTTCAGTGTCACAGGTAGCGTTGAAGAAACCACTCTCTAATCTTTTTTAATAACAAACCGCACAGATAAGCTTATTTCGATTTACTAAAACCGGTTACTCGCTTATAAAAGCTCTGGACTCAGATGGGAAAGAAACACTTTACATCAACAAGAGACTTCATCTCAAAGCTCAACCAAGTAAGCTTTTCTTGGTATGCCTTTTTTTCCCTTTAAGCTATTAATATTCTGGTTCATTCATCAAGATCTACTAATACCTATACCTATACCTTTTATGTATATTGTAGGGAAACCCTAGAACGGAGGATAGGATGGGGAGAGGAAAGATTGAGATCCGAAGGATCGATAACTCGACGAGCAGGCAAGTGACTTTTTCTAAGAGAAGGAATGGACTGTTGAAGAAAGCAAAAGAGCTTGCAATTCTGTGTGACGCAGAAGTTGGAGTGATCATCTTCTCAAGCACAAGCAAACTGCACGAATATACAAGTACAAGGTTTGCAATATATCTATTTAATCATATGCAATTGCTGCCGAAAGTTCATATTCTTATATGACATAATTAATGGCTAGCTTTTGTGTTCCATCAACCTGATATGCATATTCGTATTTTTTTTTCTTTGGTCAAAGAAAAACGCGAGTTAGGCAATACCCCATAGCTAAGTAATATATAAACAACTTCTCAATCAATTTTGACATTACCCATATTTATATGGGTAGTAAAAATAATTTCTCTACATTGGATTTTACATGGTTTGCATGTCCTCTATTTTTTGTGTATATGTGTGAATACAATAATCACAAATTTCTTAAAAGTTATCCAAAAACGTAGGATGAAATGTTTTATGATTGACCACAGCCAAATATGTGTTGTGTACTTGGCGACTACAAGACCAAGTTCCATCGCTGACACTTTATATAAATCAAATTCTTGGCCCAGTAGTTTAAGGCGGCTAGTGTGACAGTTTTGGGGTGAATTTGATTTGATTTCAGTTCGATACCTGGCATTAGGGGTGATAATTTTTTACACGACACGATAACCCGACACGAACTCGATACGAAGTTAGCGGATTAGGGTTGATTATTTCTTGACACGAACCCGAATATGACACGACCCGCCAATACGAATAATAAACGGGTTGGGTTAGTGTCAAACACGTATAAGTCAAAAATAGCACGA
The DNA here is from genome assembly GCA_949130495.1 of Sambucus nigra. Taxonomy (NCBI): domain Eukaryota; kingdom Viridiplantae; phylum Streptophyta; class Magnoliopsida; order Dipsacales; family Adoxaceae; genus Sambucus; species Sambucus nigra. The sequence continues at coordinate 339,466,457 of OX422207.1, read as the reverse complement.
ATAGACCCGCTTAACTCGTATTTTATGGAGAATATATTAGATAATTTATATATCTTGATAGGCATTCTATAAAATTCATGGAGAATCGGATGATAAATTATTTTTGTGTTGCAAGAAGTTGAAATTAATTAAATTTAAGTTATTGTAGGCGTATGATTGGTTAAGAGAGAAGAAAAAAAATATTTTATATTTTACTTAATGGGTTATGCGGGTCAACCCGAACACGACACGCTAATAAATAGGTCGGGTTAATGTTTGCTCATCTGACACGATTAGTTAAATGGGTCGGGTTAGGGTTGACTAATACTTGACACGAACCCGACATGACACTGTCAAAATAATGTTTGGCTAGCGAAAGTCAGGAACCGCGAACGAAAATTAGTCGCGTACGCTAGCTCGGACACCTTATGGTATGCTACAAAAAAAATAAAAAAAATACATTTCATCTGTATTAAGAAAAGGCAAAAGTGCATTTGATCGTTGTAAGTCTTACATTTAACTTTTCTTTTTAGTAAGGTGATGGATTTAGCTTCTAACTTATCCTTATGAATTAGTTGGAATTATTGATTACTGTACCGTAGAAGCTTGAGAAGTCGCACATACTGTGAGCTTCTTCTTTTTGTTAAAAGTATTTTGATATTGACTTAAAGCTGTTCAATCTGAGTGTGGGAAAGGTGTGCTTCTGATTCCAAAGTCAGTTTAAGGAAGTTTTGAATAGTAGTTACTTCAAACATATCAAGGAAGTATCAAGTAGGTGTGAGGTTTAGAAGTTAGCAACGTCCTATGAAGTCTCAGTCCTGCAGTATGCATGTGCTAGGATTGAGGGTTGTTTTTATTTAATTATTTTTTCTGACAAATATATATAATGAAGTTAATCTGGACTAAGATATCAGTGAACTGGATGCGAATGGAGATAAGAGCCCAACACCATATGAATAGTATAACTCCTATCTGTTGTAATATAATCAATGGTTTTGTTTGGACTCATAATAATACTTTGTAACATACTTTGTATGTTGCAGAAACACTCTTCTCAAACTTTCAAATTATTATGTTTCTCTTGTTTGACGCTTCCATGAATTATCTAATGAGTGTTAGAGCTTAAAAGTTATTTATAATTTCTAGATACATCACGCTATCAAACTCGTATCCTAGAATATTTATGAAGCATCAACATTCGGTACAAATACATCCCCTTCAACGTTTGTACTTCCCAAGCAAGTCACAAAGGTCACATAAAAGGATAACCCTAGGGTTATTCTTTTTTGTTACCCCGACTTTAAAGTATTATATCTTATTTTGTTTTTTATGTACTGACGGAATCCATACAAGTAAAGACAAAATAAAATACAATACTTTGAAACCAAGGATAACTAAAAAGGTAACAAAAAGAAATAACCCTAACATTATCCCTTATAAAAACGGCTAGGCGGCGCTTAGGATAGTAGGTAGACCTGTCAACGGGTCGGTTTGGGTCATGTACGGATTACGGGTTACGGGTCAAAACACCCTAACCCATACATGACCCGTTAAGCCTAACGGGTCTAATAACAATACCCAAACACGACCCGTTAATATTAACAGGTACACGACCCAAACCGTTAACACCCGTTAATATTAACGAATCATTTTGGGTCGAAATGGGTAACGGGTTGGGTGACCCTATAATACCCGTTAGTCTTCAATACTTTAAAAATAATGGGTTTTAATTGTAATTTTTATTGTGTATAGATTGGGTGACCCTATAGTACCCGTTAGTCTTTAAAGATTTAGAAATAATGGGTTTTAATGGTTATTGTTATTGGGTACGGGTTGGGAGATCCTATAGTACCCGTTAGTGTTAACGGGTATAAACGGGTTAAAACGGGTACAGGTAAATTTCCAAACCCGAACCGTTAGTGTTAACGGGTCTACCGTGTCAACCCGTTAATGACCCAAACCCAATAAGGGTAAACCCATTAACTTATAATTTCGTGTCGGGTCGTGTCGTGTTAATGTGTTATCGTGTATTTTGACAAGTCTAACAGTAGGGGTGGGGCAGGCTGCCTAGGGGGCTAAGGGGACAAAATGTTGACCAATTTAAAAAAAACAAAACTTTTTTTTTAAATTCGGGAAATATATAGATATATATAGGACGGTTCTCTAATTAGGGGTGACAACTCGGGTCAACGGGTCGTATTTCGGACCGATACGATTCGATACGATAAGATTTTTTCGGACACGAACACGACATGACATAAAATCATATTTTTTTAGTTGACACGAACACCGCCCGAATAAAAAATAACACGGCACGACACGAATACCCGAATTTCTTAAATTTCACGCGTAAAAAACACGATAACACGACACGACTCATAATTCAGACATGAATATGAACACGAATATGACGATATGATTTTGTGTCAAAAAAATACGACACAAACACAACATACCATATCAATTTTATATAATTCTGTATCGTTTTTTTGTCTCGTTTTTTAAATTTTCACACATATCTCTGACCGGGGTCAAGAGCGGGAGTCTAAAAATGAGTTGTACGTGGCATATGGGATGAAATAAGGTTGAAAAGTGAAGCCTACATAATAAAAGATTTAGTAACCATTTGAAAGAATTCATTTCTCTCTCCAAAAGTTTCTCATCCTTGAGCAGATAACTTTTTTGCTTTTACATAACTCTTCCTACTTGTTTTACTTATAAAATGGATTAGCTCTTGTAAGCTTTCTTTTTGGGTAATGCTGATTTTTTTTTCAAAAACAATATTTACCATTAATTTATTTATTTTTTAAATTTATTTTTGGAAATTTATTATATATTATAGACAATAACATTTACTGTGTTAATATTATTATATTCACCGAAAAATAAAATTCATAAATTTATCAAACAAGATCCATGAAGCGCATAATATTTCAATTAGAAAAATTACACAGACAATAATATTTTCGGTGTGCACCTTTAAAATTCATAAATTTATCAAACAATGAGTGTTTTTTCAGTATAGCATTAACTTTGATTCAAGCTACAAATAAGATTTTAGTTTAAAAATTCTTTTTTTAACTTTTTTATAACTGTTTAAAAAAGCATTTCAATTGTTTTAAAAAAGATATTTTTTAAAATTTTTTTTATTAAAATAATGTTTATAAAACGTTTTTTTTTTTTTCAAATGTGTTCTTAAAAAAGTTTTTCTTTTGTTTACAAGTTTTATTTTTCATTAAAAACTGTTTTTTTATACTATTTTAAACATGGTCTTTTTTCTATTTTAAAAAAATGATCCGCGTCAGCGGTATGTATAGGGAGTCCGACCACCTATACATACCTTTGGTGTGAACCAACATATTAGAAAAAATGGTCAACGTCAGCTGTATATTTAGGTGGTTGACCGCCTATACATACCGTTGTCGCGGATCATATTTTTTTTAAATAGTAAAAAGATTATTTTTAAGATAGTAAAAAAAACAGTTTTTAACCAAAAATAAAATTTGTAAACAAAAAAACACTTTTTTAAGAAAACAAATTTTACGTATTATAAACAGTTTTATAATAAAAAAATAAATAGAGAAGATTTTCTTTTTTAAAACAATTGAATTTTTTTTAAACAGTTATTAAAAGTAGAAAAAAAAAATTTAAGTTGAATTTTATTTGTAGTTCGAATCAAAGTTTTGTTATGTCTACTATTTATAAATAACAATTGTACAGAATTATGAATTATTAATATAATTACAGAATTAAAACAGAATTACAGAAATGAAACACTTACTTGAATTTGCAGAAATAATATAAGAATAAAAGAAATAATCCGAGCCCTGTTAAGAACAGTCTCCTTAACATAATTTATTCCCTCCAATGTGCTCTGAGGTTGATGAATATTGTCTCCCAAGAAAGAATGAATTTTCCAATTAATTATGTAGCACGACAATAATTAATTACAACGAACTCAATTCTGTGTCTCATACTCAACAACAATGCAACAGATGCTATGCAGAAAAAAGAATTTTCTGAAGAGGATATGACAGGAATTTTCAGGAAGAAAAATGACAGCAATTCTGAAGGAGGAAAAATTTTGCATTCTTAAAATGGAGGGAGGCATCTGTATTTATAGCAAAGTAGGTGAAGGTTGGCAAATAACTGTCAAAGCAGTTAAACGAATTAACTAGTTGACTGTTGGCAATAAATCTCAACAGTTTATTAATTAATTAATTAATTTCGTAATTAATTAATAATTAAAGCCCAGAAAGTTAAATAAATTCGGCCCAAAAATGTAGGAGATTTATATAAGCCCGAGCCGAGCCGAGCCGGTCGGACGCTCGCGCGCGCGTGTGGACTTTTGACCGAAAGTCAACCCGTGCATAGCTTAGGTCATCTCCCCTTCAAAGAGTTGGGATACCCCAAGGCATCCAAGCCTTAGTCCATACTTGGGGTGTTATTAACTCATCAAATTTCCACTACTCTTTTAATGTGGGACAAGAGTTAAAACACACCCAATTCATTAACTTTCATTGCTTTGTGAGTCACTTTGGGGACATATTTATCATTCATAACTTATTGAAATTGAACATATGAATATACTACGTTAATCTCCTTACGGAGGTGAACGCGTTCGTATATGGTCCCACGATTTTCATAGTGTGGGTCCCACCTAAATTTGAGCTCAAAGTTGCTCAAAATTCTGTCTAGAAAATTCTGGACAACTTTCTTAAACCCAATTCAAGTTCAATTTTCCAACAATCCCCACATGAATGATATATCGCTATAAATAAAACAAAACAGATGCTAATGCAGATGTAGACACAAGTTGAGTAAAACTGAAGACTTATTGCATCGGGAAAAGTGGCCTAGTGGCCTTGAACTTTCCTTAGTGATATACTATCGGATTTACTTGGTTAATCAGTAGACTTCACGTCTTTGAACCGTAAACCGTTTTTGTAAACCTAGACAACAGTATTCACACAACAATTCTTCAACACAGTTGGTTCTCACGTTTGTGTTCATTTTGGTCGTGAACACCACTAGGTTCCGCAAGTATTTTAGAGAATATGCCTTTCATTATTCTCATAGAAGTGACCCCCTTCTTACTCACGTAGGTGACTTCCATAAAGAGTATTCTGCAATACCCCACTTAGACGTACTAAGATATAGATGTCATTAAAATCATAACTTATCCTAATTTCGCGACAGATATGCACTGTCTCATCTTTGGAATGGATAGGATGAAATATCCTCCAGTGCTTACTGAATACGACGTAGTTCGGTTTGCCCATTGAACCTAGATCTTGGGATCTCCAGTCACCTAGGTTGGGTTGCCACTATATTGATTCTTATTTATTTATAGGCTTTAGACCCATTCCTCTCGATGATCTTTAAACTTGCTCTCGGTTTAAACCTTTCGTTAGTGGATCCGATATATTATCTTTTGACTTTACATAGTCAATTGAGATAATTCCGTTTGAGAGAAGTTGTCTAACGGTATTGTGTCGACGACGAATATGTCGTGACTTTCCATTATACATGTGATTTTGTGCCCTTCCAATCGCTGATTGGCTATCGCAATGTATACGTATTGCGGGCACAGGTTTAGACCAATTTGGAACATCCTCTAATAAATTTCGATGCCATTCAGCTTCTTATCCAGCTTTGTCTAGTGCAATGAATTCAGATTCCATTGTCGATCTAGCAATGCACGTTTGTTTTGAGAATTTCCAAGATACGGCTGCACCTCCGAGGGTAAACACATACCCACTCGTAGACTTAGAGTCTTTTTTATCAGATATCCAATTTGCATCGCAATGTCCTTCAAGAATAGCTGGATATTTTGAGTAGTGCAGTCCATAGTTTTGAGTATATTTTAAATAACCCAAAACTCTCAATATAGCTTTCCAGTGATCTCTTCCTGGATTACTCGTAAATCGACTTAGCTTACTTATTGAGTATGCTATGTCCGGTCTCGTATAGTTCATGATATACATTAAGCTGTCGATAATACGAGAATACTCTAGTTGAGATATGCTTTCATCAATATTTCTTGCAAGATGTAAATTTACATCTATAGGTGTCTTGGTAGGACTAATATCATACTTCTTGAATTTTTGAAGTACTTTCTCTATGTAATGAGATTGAGATAATATAAGTCCATCCGATGTTCTAGAAATTTAAATTCCTAATATAACATCGGCGATTCCCATATCTTTCATGTCAAATCTATTACTCAACATTTGTTTTGTAGTTTTGACAATTTTCAAGTTACTACCCATGATAAGCATATCATCAACATAGAGGCATACAATGACATATACATTATGAATGTATTTAAAGTAAGCACATTTATCGCATTCATTAATTTTGAAACCATTTGATAACATTGCAATATCAAATTTTTCATGCCATTGCTTAGGTGCTTGTTTTAATCCATATAGTGATTTAACAAGTTTACATACTTTTCCTTCTTGTCCGGGAGCTTTAAACCCTTCAGGTTGCTCCATATAAATTTTCTCGTCTAGTTCACCATTTAAGAATGCAGTTTTTACATCCATTTGATGTATTTTAAGTCCATTAATAGCAGCTATTGCTATTAACATCCGAATGGACGTTATTCTTGTTACCGGTGAATATGTGTCGAAGTAATCCAACCCTTCCTTTTGCCTATAGCCTTTAGCTACAAGTCTAGCTTTATATTTATCAATTGATCCATCGGCCTTCAATTTCTTTTTGAAGATCCATTTATAACCTAACGGTTTTGAACCTGGTGGAAGATCCACTAGTTCCCATGTATGATTTTGTAATATGGATTCAATTTCACTATTAATTGCTTCTTTTCCAATTGGAAGCATCGGGTAAGGATATAGCTTCTTTATACGATTGAGGTTCATTTTCTAACAAATATGTTAGAAAATCCGGACCGAAAGAAGTCGAGATTTTTGCTCTTTTACTACGTCTTGGTTCATCCTCTATTGATTCAATAGGTTGATGAGTACCACTTGTAGTAGTTTGATTTGTCCTTTTAGAAGGACCAGATTCTCGAGTCATGTTATACGGGAATTCATTTTCAAAAAATGAAGCATCCCTCGATTCAATAATCGTATTTACATGAATTAACCAAAACAGAATACAAAATTTTGTGCACCAATTTCCTCCAAATATAATTCACAATAAATGAATTCCAAAAGAATTCCAAATAAAATTCAGAATTAAATTATAATATAAACAGAATTCCGTACAAAATAGAATTAAATATAAATCTGTGTCACACTAATTTTTAATAATAAAAGGAATTATGTACAAAACAGAATTATAATTTAAAGATTAAAAATTTTACATAAACAGATTTTAACAAGATTACACAAATAAAATTTTATTTTGTAAAACAGAATATAAAAACAGTATAAAAATTAATTTCTATATCAAAACTGTTTTACTAATTTCTACAATAAAGCAGTAAATTAATTGCATTGCCGCAACAGCTTTGTATCATGAGCAGACAATAATTCGATCCTGACCAGAAACTAGCAGAGGAAGAAAAAGCAATAATCAATAAGAGTCCCAACAGAGTATGAAGAAGAGAAACAAGAGTATGCATAAACAAAAGTTTAAGTTTTATTAAATCACAAAGTTCAGTGTTACATAGTTCAGGATTACATTTGTCAAAGAAAAATAAAATAGATAGAAGTCCAAACAACTCTACACCTTTTCCTTGTCTCCCAAAACTTTCTCGGGAGGCTGGGACGAGGAGGTAGGTTGCTCGGATGGAGCAGATAGTAGCTGGGGAACTGCTGGAGGTTGCTCGGAGGAAGTAGCGAGTTCCTCGTTTGTATGCTGGATGGCTGGGGGATGAGAAACTTGATCTCCCATCACCATGGAAGACTCTTCGGAGGCAGCTTCATCCTCTTCTTCGTCTTCAGGAGTTGGAGGGGGACTAGGGATGTGTCGCTGAAAGAGTTCGGAATTTCCATCCACCTTTATCTCCTGCAGAGCAGCGACCCACCCATCTCTAAAGTATTTAAGGCTGCCATATTCAACTTGCGACATCATGGCAGCCAAGCCTTTGTTCCACCCCTTGTCCCAGCCGGCACTGAAAGACTTCTTCACAGCCAATTTCCTCTTTAACTTCTCCGAGGAAAGCTTCTCGAACAGAAGATTTTCAGCAGTCTTCAATTTATTCCCAACTTCTTCCTTCTAGCGACTTACTTCGCGAAGTTGGATTAATTCTTCCTCAGCAACCTTGAGCTTATTCTCAAACTCTCCAGCATTTTTTAGCTTCCCTTCAAGCTCTTTATTCTTCTTTTCCAAAGCATTCACTTTTTTCTCCAACCCCTTGGAGACTTCAACAACTTGAGCCTTCTCCTGCTCGGTGGAGGTAAGTTTCTTCTCCCAAACAACCTTGTCAGCATCCTACTTCTGACGAGAATCTTTCAAAGACTGCCTCAGTCCCATCAGAGCTTCCTCCATACCAGATGAGGAGCTTGAAGCTTTAATAACTTCATCTTTCTTTAAGATTGTATTAAAGCATCTCACCAACTGTGAAAAGAAAATGAAAGCAAGTCAGAGAAAGATATAACAAGGGAAAGATGAAAAGTTCAAAATAAAAGGACTTACAGAAGCAATGTACCGAGCTGCCAAACATGTAACCATGTCCCGAGAAATATTTTCTTCGATACCTTGGATCTCGGGAAAGATCCAAGTCTTTATCGAGCTCATGGCAGAGCTCGGGGGAACAAAAGTGGGAACTCCACTAGTCGGGGGCTGAGAGACGGTGTCAGCCAAATTGACCAAGGATCTCTTCTTCATCCTCCTCGAAGGAACAGGAATAGTTTCAACCAAGGAAGAACTCTTGGTCGGTGATATGACAATCACCTCGCCTGGAGCAGCAGCCTTGCTCGGGGCCACTGAAGGCTTCTCAGCAACCTTCACAGGAGCAGTTTGAGGGGCTGCATCAATTTTCTTTGTCCCTTCTGGGACATCATGTTTACTTCTTTTTGCCTCTCCAGCACCAGAGGTAAGTTTTTCGAACAGGGTGGGAGGTCTTCTTTTCTTCATCCTTTCACTTAAAGGAACGTGTGACTCAGGCGAAGAACTGGTGGAAGCTGGTGCTCGCTCTGCGTCGCTTATCACCGGACGAGCAGTAAAAGAAGTTGTGTAACTCTTGTACTGAAGCAAATACGAGGCTGACCTAATGTGCTCGTCAGCAACAGTCTGATGCAAACTCCAAATAAGTTTTAAGTGCCTTATATTAACGTCTGCTTCTTCGGGACACTTTTTTTTGTTATCAGCTGCAAATAGATCAAAATTAAAATATCAGTGGCACATTTTGTCAAACACAGAAGAAGCATGATTTCAAAATAAGTAAAATGAAATAAAAATAACCTATCCCATTGCCATAGGGAGGGCATTTGGGACCCTGATAAACTTCATCTCCAGATAAAGGAGCATGTTGCCAATTTTTTATAACAACCCTGTGCTCAAAATAGTCCCTATTGGCATCCAGGAGATTGACCACTAAAGCTTTATTTAGAAGCCTAGTTTTTAAATAAAAAGTATTATCGTCCACCGCCCATCTATAACAAAACATGATTTCAGGAATTCCTATACGGGTTCCATGTATTTCATTTAATCTATAAACACCATTAACTATTCTCCATGTGTTGGGGCTATTCGTGCGGGAACCACGTCAAAATATTGACAGAATTCCAGACATAGAGGGTTTGGGGGAAAAGAAAATCCACACTCAGCAACAAAGAGACTAGGGAACCAATGTCCCTCAGCCAAATGGAAATAATCAGAAGGTTCAGAAAGTTCCTCCAGAACAACCCATGAAGGAATAGAAAAATCAGAACGAAATTTATCAAGAGATTCAACAAGGTAAACCATGATGAATAAAGGAAATGAAGAAGAAGGAAGAAGATCTTGCAGAAAAAGAGTGGATCTGTTGACAACGAACGATGGAAGGGATGAACGCACAAGAGAGTAAGACAATGGAAAATTCGAAGATACAAATTTGAAAAAGTTGAAGACGATGGGATTGTCTGTGACGCTTAAATACTCTGCCTCGGGAAAAGGAAAAAGTAATGATTGCAAAAAGAAACGGTTACGCTACCGACGGCTAGAAGGATAAAAAGTACGCGGAGATCGAGGCGGTTATAAAAATTCAAAAAAGCCTGATTCTACGAATTTGGAAGGAAAAATAAATACAAAGGAAACACTCCTAAAAATCAGGAGGACCATTTAAAACTACCATATTCCGAGAAAGAATGTTCCACACTCCTCAAATTTCGAACTATGAAACATTGGGGGCTTCTGTTGATACCAAATTTAATCTGCTGATATGGCCCAATTGAATGAAGACGCGTGGAAATCTACGTGGCAACAATAAACACTTCCAAGGAACTCAGACGCTCCGAGGAACCATGCTACAACGAGGAACACTGCTTTACCGACCAACTCAGACGCTCCGACTTACAAGAACTCTCCGAGGAACTTTTGAGTACCGAGGAACTTAGGCGGTCCGAGCTGCACCTCGAACAAAGCATTAATAGCAGGATAACCAACAGTTTGATTGTTCATTAAATGCTTATCATACAGATGTATGCACCTAAGGGGCATTTAATACATTACCCTTTCACATGTACACCATTTAATGTATTACCCTTTCACATTACAGCCTCAGGGCTATAAATACATTGTACAGTCCTCATTGTAAGGGGACCGAAATTTCTTGATTGAACTAGTAATCGAGAATTCCCAAACAGTCATCAATAGCAGAAACAGTGGACGTAGGCCATTCTTATAAGGCTGAACTACTTTAAAACTTCTTTGTCTAATTTATTTTATCTCTGATTAAATAATTAGATACAATCTAATTTTTTACATCAACAGATTGGCGTCGGACGCTCCATCACTGGCCTGGATAATAGTGGAGGTGCTCCCAAGTATTTCTTCAAGTCTTGAAAAGCCTTCTCACATTCATCATTCCACTCAAAAGTTTTTCGGACTGTCTTGAAGAATGGGAGACATCGATCCGTTGCTCGCGATACAAATCTGTTGAGTGCTGTTACTCGTCCTGCAAGACTTTGCACCTCTTTCTTCGTCGTTGGAGATCGTAATCCTAGCAGATCTTTGATCTTTTCAGGGTTAGCTTCAATGCCTCTTTGATTAACGATGTATCCGAGAAACATGCCTTCTCGTACTCCAAATATGCACTTCGTCGGGTTCAACTTCATTTGATATTTATCTAGTTGATCAAAAGTTTGGCTTAAGTCAACTAGATGATCATCGGCTTTTTTGCTCTTCGTCAGCAGATCATCAACATAAACTTCCATATTGCAACTGATTTGTTCTGCAAATACTTTGTTCAATCAACATACAATATCATCAGGAAATAGAGATAAAATAAATGTTCAATCATCATACAATATCATCATGATGACCCATTGGTGATCAAAATGAGGATGAAGGAGGTAATGATCTCAAGAGTACTGGTAGACAATGGTAGCTCGGCAGACATCATGTTCTACTCGTGCTTCGACAGTTTAAATCTAAAGCTATCTCAACTGGAGCCTTATCATAGACCCCTCCTCGGTTTTGCTGGCGAGAAAGTATTTCCATTTGGGACGATCAAGTTGGATATATTCATTGGTACGTGGCCTGCTTGTCGGACAGAAAGAATACGCTTCTTCGTGATGGATAAGAATGTTCAATCATCATATAATATCATCATGGGAAGAGTAGGATTGACGAAATTCGAGGTTGTACCATCTACAGTGCATCAGTGACTAAAGTTTCCAACAAATTTTGGAGTATGAGTTGTGAAAGGTGACCAGAAAGTAGCCCGGGAATGCTATTATTCATCCGTCGAGCAAGAGGAACTGGAGGAATCAAGGAAAAAGACTACTACTTATCAAGTGGATGAAGGGGCAGAAATTGAAACATTGGATCGTAGAGATGAGTCGCAACTCGTGAAGGGTCAAGTGGTGGAAGCTACTGAAAACATCATCCTGGACGACGAACATCCTGAACGAACTACTCAAGTAGGTTTGTCGTTGGAAGCCTCACTAAAAAAGGAATCAATAACTTTCCTAAGAAGCAGAAAACAAACTTTTGCGTGGAGTCATGAGGATATGCCAGGGATAGACCCAAATTTCTTATGTCACGAACTCAATGTGAATAAGGAGATCAAGCCTGTGAAGCAGAGAAGAAGAGTATTCGGTCCCGAGAAGAATCAAGCTATACAGGAGGACGTCGAGAAGCTCCAGAAAGCTTATTTTATTGAAGATGTTAAATATCCAGACTGGTTAGCAAATGTGGTGATGGTAAAAAAGAAGAACAACAAGTGGAGGATGTGTGTAGACTTCACTGACCTCAATAAAGCATGCCCAAAGGATCATTTTCCGTTGCCCCGAATTGATCAACTAGTGGATGTTACCTCGGGACACGAGTTGCTGAGCTTCATGGATGCTTATTCTGGCTGCAATCAGATTAAAATGAAACCTGAAGACAGGGAGAGTACTTCTTTCATTACCCCTAGGGGAACTTATTGTTATAATGTTATGCCTTTTGGTTTGAAAAATGCGGGTGCCATCATACCAGCACTAATGCACCGGATCCCATCAGAACTCCGCAGTTAAGTGTGCTTAACAGGGAGAGTACTTCTTTCATTACCCCTAGGGGAACTTATTGTTATAACGTTATGCCTTTTGGTTTGAAAAATGCGGGTGCGATCATACCAACACTAATGCACCGGATCCCATCACCATATGGTAATAACTTCGATCATTCACCATATTTTTATCTCTCCAAATAGGGAATAGGAGAGGATCAATATAAAAAAAAATTCTCTCACCTGAAAAATCATTACCCACCTCTTATAAAAGAGGATCAGTAAAACAAATCATGACCATATCAAGACTCTGGGCACAAATTTGATATGGTGGCCCCTCGTTCATCACATCACGGGTTTCTTTATCGGAATCACACGATATAGTGGATTAGATAATTATTCATTTAATTAACATTCTTAATGCTTAAATTTTACATCGTATGTTATTTTTCTGATCTAAGGATTCGAGATATTCTGGTCATCCGTCCATATTGTTGGTCGGCATCATCTTGGGCCATCTTTTATTAAAGGGAAGCTTAACCAGACCATTTTTGTTTGTCGAAGAAAAGATGTGAAGATCCATCAGCAACGTTGAAATAATTTTATCCAACTACGAGGTATCTTATTGTTGGTCAGAGACTCTTATTGTAGCTCGATGGAACCAATTGCAGGTCGATGATCATCTACTTCTTGATCGACGACATCTCAGTCTTGTTCGGAGGGTTCAATTTACTGGTCGGCAACTATCCAACCATCCACTTTTTGGTCGGTGACATCTAATGTTGTTCGGTGCTGTCAATGCACCATTTTTGTTGATCGGTAAAATTGCTCAGCTGGTCGCGGACCATTTGCTTCTTGGTCGGCACCATATATTCTATAACATGAGATATCCTTAAATGTTGGTCGGCAACATCCATGCCGTTTCTCGGCAGCAGTAGAATCTTGGGGTATTAAAAAATGCGGAGCACCCAAGATGTTTCTTTAAACACGAGTTCAACTTGGGGGTAAACTGGGGGCTTCTGTTGATACCAAATTTAATTTACTGACATGGCCCAATTGAATGAAGACGCGTGGCAATCTACGTGGTAATAACAAACACTTCCTAGGAACTCAGACGCTCCGAGGAACCATACTACAACGAGGAACAGTGCTTCCCCGAGGAGCTCCGAGGAACAAGAACTCTACAAGGAACTTTTGAGTACCGAGGAACTCTCGAATACCGAGCAGCTTAGGCAGTCCGAGTTGCACCTCGAACAAAGCATTAATAGCAGGATAACCAACAGTTTGATTGTTCATTAAATGATTATCATTCAGATGTATACGCTTCGGGGGCATTTAATATATTACCCTTTCACATGTACAGCATTGAATGTATTACCCTTTTACATTACAGCCTCAAGGTTATAAATACATTGTACAATCCTCATTGTAGGGGGACCATAATTTCTTGATTGAACTTGTAATCGAGAATTCCCAAACAGTCATCAATGGCAGAAACAGTGGACGTAGGCCATTCTTATAAAGCTGAACCACTTTAAAACTTCTTTGTCTCATTTATTTTATCTGTGATTAAATAATTAGATACAATCTAATTTTTTACATCAACAGATTTGCGAACAGTCATCAATAGTAGAAACAGTGAACGTAGGCCATTCTTATAAGGCTGAACCACTTTAAAACTTCTTTGTCTCATTTATTTAATCACAGATAAAATAAATGATGTAAAAAATTAGATTGATGTAAAAATTAGATTGTATCTAATTATTTAATCACAGATAAAATAAATGAGATAAAGAAGTTTTAAAGTGGTTCAGCCTTATAAGAATGGCCTACGTCCACTGTTTCTTCTATTGATGACTATTTGGGAATTCTCGATTACAAGTTTAATCAAGAAATTCCGATCCCCCTACAATGAGGATTGGACAATGTATTTATAGCCTTGAGGCTGTAATGTGAAAGGGTAATACATTCAATGCCGTACATGTGAAAGGGTAATATATTAAATTCCCCCTAAGAGTATACATCTGAATGATAAGCATTTAAATTTGGTATCAACAGAAGCCCCCAATGTTTCATAGTTCGAAATTTGAGGAGTGTGGAACATTCATTCTCGGAATATGGTAGTTTTAAATGGTCCTCCTGATTTTTAGGAGTGTTTCCTTTGTATTTATTTTTCCTTCCAAATTCGTAGAATCAGGCCTTTTTGAATTTTTATAACCGCCTCGATCTCCGCGTACTTTTTGTCCTTCTTGCCGCCGGTAGCGTAATCGTTTCTTTTTGCAATCATTACCTTTTCCTTTTTCCAAGGCAGAGTATTTAAGCGTCACAGACAATCCCATCGTCTTCTACTTTTTCAAATTTGTATCTTCGAATTTTCCATTGTCTTACTCTCTTGTGCGTTCATCCTTTCCATCGTTCGTTGTCAACAGATCTACTCTTTTTCTGTAAGATCTTCTTCCTTCTTCTTCATTTCCTTCTTTCATCATGGTTTATTCTGTTGATACTCTTGATAAATTTCGCTCTGATTTCTCTATTCCCTCTTGGGTTATTTTGGAAGAGCTTTTTGAGCCTTTAGACTATTTTCGTTTGGCTGAGGGACATTGGTTTCCCAGTCTCTTTGTTGCTGAGTGTGGATTTTCTTTTCCTCCCAACCCTCTATGTCTAGAATTATGTCAATACTTTCATGTGGATCCTACAAGAATAGCCCCCAATACATGGAAAATAGTTAATGGGTCTTAAGATTGTTATGTCTACTATTTATAAATAATAATTGTACAAAATTATGAATTATTAATATAATTACAGAATTAAAACAGAATTACAAAAATGAAACACTTACTTGAATTTGCAGAAATAATATAAGAATAAAAGAAATAATCTGATCCCTGTTAAGAACAGTCTCCTTAAGAAAATTTATTCCCTCCAATGTGCTATGAGGTTGATGAATATTGTCTCCCAAGATAGAACGGATTTTTCAATTAATTATGTTGCACGACAATAATTAATTACAACGAACTCAATTATGTGTCTCATACTCAACAACAATGCAACAGATGCTATGCAGAAAAAGAATTTTCTGAAGTGGATGTGACAGGAATTTTCAGGAAGAAAAATGACAGCAATTCTGAAGGAGGGAAAATTTTTCATTTTAAAACAGAGGGAGACATCTGTATTTATAGCAAAGTAGGTGACGGTTGGCAAATAACTGTCAAAACAGTTAAACGAATTAACTGTTGACTGTTGGCAATAACTGTCAACAATTTATTAATTAAATAATTAATTAATAATTAGATCCCAGAAAGTTAAATAAATTCGGCCCAAAAATGTAGGAGATTTATATAAGCCCAAGCCCAAGCCCAAGCCCGAACCGAGCCGAGCCGAGACGAGTCGACCGGTCGGATAGACGCACGCGCGCGCGCGTGTGGACTTTTGACCGAAAGTCAACCCGTGCATAACTTAGGTCATCTCCCCTTCAAAGAGTTGTGATACCCCAAGGCATCCAAGCCTTAGTCCATACTTGGGGTGTTATTAACTCATCAAATTTCCCCTACGAGTTAAAACACACCCAATTCATTAACTTTCATTACTTTATGAGTCACTTTGGGGACATATTTATCATTCATAACTTATTGAAATTGGACATATGAATATACTACGCTAATCTCCTTACGGAGGTGAACGCGTTCGTATATGGTCCCACGATTTTCGTAGTATGGGTCCCACCTAAATTTGAGCTCAAAGTTGCTCAAAATTCTTTCCAAAAAATTCTGGACAGCTTTCTTAAACCCAATTCAAGTCCAGTTTTCCAACAAGTTTATGTTTTACTAAAATAAACACTTCTTTGTTTGATAAATTTATGAATTTTAAAGGTACATACCGTAAACATTACTGTCTGTCTAATTGTTTTAATTGAAAAATTATGTGCTCTACGGATCTTGTTTGATAAATTTAGGAATTTTATTTTTCGGTGTACACAGTAATACTAACACAGTAAATGTTACTGTCTGTTATATATAATAGATTTTTTGAAATAAAATTAAAAATAAATAAATAAATGGAAAATATTGGTTTTGAAAAAAAAAATCAGCATTACCGAAAAAAAAATGCTTACAGGAGCTAATTCATTTTATAAGTAAAACAAGTAGGACGAGTTTTGCAAAAGCAAAAAAGTTATCTGCTCGAGGATGAGAAACTTTTGAGAGAAATGAGTTATTTCAAATGGGTTACTAAACTTTTTATTAGGTAAGCTTGACTTTTCAACCTTATTTCATGCCATTTGCTACGTACAACTCATTTTTAGACACCCCCTCTTGACACCCGTTAGAGATCGGTCCTATATATATAGTGTTATAAATGTGTGTGTAGTTAATTTATACACATATGTATTAATGTATCAATATTGTTCGCTTTATATATACACAAATGATTTTAATAGCATTTTTTTATTAATATTCTTAAATGCTACACTGTTTTATTATGTAAAATAGATTTTTTTACGTGTGTAATGAGTGTATTCTTTATTGTAGGATCCAAATATCTAATCAGAAAATATTCTCGGCGTGTACTATTTATGTCATTTGTTTTAGTGTGGCCCATAATTTTATTTATACATGAGAAGTTAAGATATGATAAACCTTTAAATAGTGTTATAAATGTTAATGTGTAAAAACTTAAACTTCAAAGTATACTTGATGTTACCGGTGAAACAAGACGGGCAAAAAATGCCTAAAACCCCCCTTTAAAAGTTTTGGAAATTCCATGGAGTAAAAATAAATTTTCGGAGACTATCGATTAAAACCTAAAATTATGGTGTTTCAGCACACCATGACCAACAAATGACATAGAGTGGGTACAATTTAATTAGTTCAGATTGATCGAATGACCAAGATTAAAAAAAAAAATGCTTCTTTCCTTGGTGTGTAGATTTTAGGATTCATTATGCATGTCTATTAAGCTCTATGCTTTTAATGAGTTAAATCTAATATGAATTTGATTCTTGAAGTGTTTTTTTTTTTTTTTGTAAAATTGAGAGCAAAGACAATAACTTGTACATATATGTATGAATAGGGTTCAACTTACACCAGCGTAAAATAAAAAATTTCTTACACCTTTCAATAAAATTTTTGCGTGATACATAATTTAATAACTCAACCATTGGATTCGACATACTTTCTTGAGTAAATTACACTGGTGACCCCTGAACTTTTAGCAGTATAACGTTTTATCCCTCAAAGTTCTTTTTTGTAACATTTAATCCCTTAATCTATGTTATTTTTGCCTCAGTGGCCTTCAATCAACGTTCTTGTTAAATCAAACGGAATTCGTCATTAAAAATGTCTTTACGACCACCATAGCCAAAATAACTTCAAACCATATTAAAACTCATTATTTGAAAGTAATAACATGCATTGTCCATGTTTTCTTGTTCTTTTGGGGTTATAAGCTCTACGTATAGGTGTGGTAAATGAAATTTAAGCATTGATATAGTAGTCACGTTGACTAATTTCGTTGGATTTAAAGAAAAAAAATGATAGAATGACCGTTGTTGCTAGGGGTGTAAACGAGCCGAGTCAAGCCGAATAGTATGATGATCAAGCTTGGTTTGAAAATATTAACGACCAAAAAACTATGTTCAATCTTGGATTGTTTACTTCACGAGCCGAGCTTAAATGATTGTTCGAACCAAACCGAGTTGAGCTCAAGTAGCTTGATTTTTTTTTATACTATTCTCGTATGATTATTTGTAATCGAGCCGAGATTGTTACGGTAATGAGCTTAAAAAATTTCAAGCTTGATTTGTTTCTTTTACGAGCCGAGCTTCAGCAATATTATTTCCAAATGAATACGAGTCGAGCTCGAATAGCTGGATTCATTTTACAGCTTTGAATGTTACGGAATACGTTTGAGAGCAAAAATGTTACAATCCCAAAGTTCAGGGGCCATCGGTGTGACTAATTCTACTTCTTACATATATTAAACACGCAAAATGCCACATTAATCAGATATTGATGATGACTCGATCGTTATGCTCAAATTTTTTAAAATTTCCTTAACCATTTAATTTCAGTTTGAATAATACAATGTGATGAGGCCCCATTTAATATCTGATTAATCTATTTTTTCACATGCAAATATATTGTCAAACAGTTATTAAATTCAATTGTATGACTCATGCAAATATATTTTTTCACATGCAAATATATTTTTACTATTATTATTATTATTATTATTATTATTAAAGTTGGCTTTAATATTTTTATGAAAATTAGCTGTAAATTTTGTTTTTATCAAAGTTATCTGTAATTAGTTGGTTGTAATTTTTTTATAATCAAAGTTAATTGTAGCTTTTAAAAAACAATCAAAGCTAGTTAGAATCTTTTTATATATATATAAAAGTTAGCTGTAATTAGTTGGCTTTATCTTTTTTAATTATTTAGCTGGTTTTACTCTATCAATATTTGTCTTTTTCCATATTAATAGGGCCAACAACAATCCTCCAACTTTAAATCCTAAAGAGTAGAAAAAGAATAGGGGCTGTTGAGTATACATTATTTATAAACTACTTAACCGGTTAAACTTTTCAAAGCCCGCGATTAACATGCTATTGAAGCTTTGGTTCTAGCTATCTTTTGGGTGAAAATCCTTCCAACTTAAATTTAATTTTTCCATGAGGCACTATTTAATATTGTGGATGTGCACCTCTGAAATTTTAGTTTAGATGATAACCGCAACATTTTTACTTTGTTATAGGAAATGGAATCCTAGTCATTTGGCTCATCTCAATTACCATTTTTTCTCTTAATTAGCACTTCCCCAATATAGATTTCTAACTAATTGAGTTTCCGTTGCTGCTTATTGCTGGGGTGGCAGCTTCGTGCGGAGGGGGATACCTCAGCCTATTTTTAAAACTTATTTCTTTTAATTGTAGAAATGCTGCTATCTAAAACATAGTCATTCAACAAGTAAAATTTGTGCACATTCTTTTTTTTTTTAATAAATAAATGTTTTTATAGAAACCAACCGTTAATGGAGTATACATTACAACCTAAAAAGAGCGCCCCCCACCCACCCACCCACCCAAAAAAAAAAAAAAAAAAAAAAAACCTACTAGAACTCCACAAGACTTATAGGGCTCTATGCAAATCCCGGATAAAGTCTATAAAATTAGGAATCGAGGTGTCATGCCTTTCCTTAAACAAACTCGTTTAAGTAGTAAAGAATAGGTAACCAATTCTAGAAGGTGCAATCTCCCATTCTTCCAAACATTTTGAGTTTCTCTCCTATCAAATCATCCAAAAAAATACATGTGTGACCAGATGCCATACTTTCCAAATCCATCCCCCCCTTGTTAGGTAATGTATATGATCAGAACAAAGTAATACAAGCTACACGCATATGGATTATATAGTCTATCAAAGTAATGTTTAAAGTTAACTGTAGCACAATAGTTGCTTTACACCAGTCGACTTTTGACTTACAAGAAGGCAGCCTCAGAAAGGAAGCAACCAAATACAGTCAATAAGGGGTATACACATCAGCCCTCGGAAGGGGCGCCAAATGGCTTCTTTTTAATATAATGTTTAAAGCAGAAGTAAATTACACAAGATAAATCATAGTAGATACATACTAGACAAGAGTTCGTTTCATTCCTACCAATGAACCAATGCCTGTTTTCTTCCACTAAATTGGCGCCTTAAAAAGACCTTTACATCTTAAGATACCCCAATGCTGCATGATAACATGTGTTCTATGTTCATACATTCTCATTCTTACTATTTTCAGCCCGAAAATTTGTTCCAGAACATATTATCATTTTCGACAAACTAAAAAATGTAGAAGTCATCAAGTTTTCTTTCAGCTCCTTTCTTCATTTGTCTACCAATTTTATGCTGTGTTATAATAATGGCCATATATATTATTGAATTTAAAGGATTATTCATCTTCTCGTAATCATTGCTGGTACTTGTAAAACAATTTAAAGCCAATCTCAACTTTTACGAAAAGAACGAATGACAGTATATATATATATATATACAAAGTCTTTTCCTTAAGGCAAAGTGATCATTGTCTAGGACTCTGTGTTTATAGAGTATATAAAAGCAAGAACAATGTTTTTGTATTTTGAAATTATTTGTATAATATAAGAACCAACATTCAATCTAAATCAAACAACGTTTCACACCTTTTGATGAAGGAGTAGTTCGAATTTTTGAATTTCTTAACAAATAGAAAACAACACATTGTTTTGCAACGAAATTTTTAATTTGAATTACTTATTATTCTTTGACAATAAATATACCTTTGCTAAAAAAAATTAAGAGATACTATTTTATCAAACAGGAAATAATATAGGATGATGAACTTTCAAACCTAGCTGGCTAAGCAAAAAACTAGAGGGACTTGCAATTTGGTATTGCTAATGGCAAGTCTATGCAGCATTTTTCGTACACAATAATCTACCACCCATACAAAGCAATACAACGACGAGTTTTATAATTGTCTTATACCTCTACGATCCACTGCAGCTAACTAGTCTATCTCGTGATGAAACTACAGAAGCACATATTGTTAAAAAAATCTAAGGGAGGATAACTTTTCGACATGCGTTTAACAACAATTATGTGTAGTACACTGCTTGAGTTGAGTAGCTCCTTCTTGCAGAGTATATCGAAATATGGAATGAGGAATCGGTGGAATACTACATATAAAGGGATTATAACTTGTGATTCGATGCATGTATATATTTCGTTTCATCTTCAGTTCTTTTAGTTCTAACTAGTATGATGTATAATGTATTGATAGTAGTTTCTCGTGACAAAATTAATTAGTATTAGTAATTTTATCTAATGCATGAAAATAATAGTTATGAGTGAGAATAATAAAATTAAAGAGAGATAAATGAAGGAGAGATAAAGAAATATATAAATGAAGCGAGAGAGAGATTGATAAAAGTAATAAAAATGTAAACTTCATATGTTGACACATGACACAATGAAGTTGTTTAACCTCAGAGGTTAGCTGAGCTAGTCAGGCTTTGAGTTTGCTCCCCAGAGGTCACCAATTCGAGTCACCACAAGGGTCATGAACCGCGGGCTGTTTATGTGTGAATCCATACTGCCTGTTTCGAAAGTCTTGTTCGGGACGAAGAGATTAGTCTCGAGGTGCACGCAAGCTGACCCGGAATTACCATGCGTACCAAAAAAAAATAAGTAGTTTAAAAGTACTCATTGTACATTATTGTATATATAATTTAATCTCTTACAAGACGTTGCATTGTGTAATTTTTTCAATAACATTCATTTATACATAAACATAGACTAATATGGTAAAAATCTTTCTAAAATTTGTAAATTAAAGGGAAAGTTATTTACTAAATTTAACATTAATGGAAGCAAAAATTTCTTTAACTACTATTGATATCTTATGCTAGATATGGCAACTAAACTATGGCAAAAAAATTTTAACAATAATTTGGAAGAGCTATCAGGTGATTAATTCAGATGTCATGGCATAACAAATAGATATAATTGTGCAAGCATCTGCTTACATTACTTTTTGTTCCCCGTCTGTTCAGCATGAAATCGATGATTGAACGATATAATAAAGCAAACGAACATAATCAGTTGCTCAATCCAGAATCAGAAGTCAAGGTACACTCTCCTTTATTCCTCTGCAACTTTATGCAATATTAAATGAAGAGTTTTTGAAAAGATAATCTTAATAATAATTCTACTTTATTTGACATTTAATTTTTATATCATCTGTTATGTGTGTGCACGCCAAATTACTGAAAAATATACCAACTTCAACATTGTAGAAAGAGTACAAAAATACATCAAATCAGCATGCATTAATACTTCGTTCGGTAAGTATGACGGAAAAATTGAAGCCAAAAATAGAAGATATGGCGTTCTGTCCCAGGAGCGAAACAAAATATGGAGAATACAGTTTATATGTTTCAGTATTAAAGAGAAATGAAAGGAAGGAAACGAAAATAATATATGTTTTAAAGAGTATAACCTTGAATTAAAACATTGAGTTAGACACTCTAATTTATTTACTTGTGCTTAAAGATTATAACACTAGTTAAAACATTATTCTAACTGTTGTGCGAAAGCGTGACAACAAATGATACTGACTGTAACCCCAAATAATAATATGGCACACTCACAATAAAAGTCTAATGAGTAAAAAGGCATACAAACAATGAAAGACATAATATTTAAGTGGTTCACCAATTTGGCTATGTCCACTGACACTCGGATCAATTCACTATTGCAAATGAGTTTCAAAAGAGACTCTCACAAATACACTCCAAATGAAAAATATAATGTGTATTTTTCTGAACAAATGTGTATACTCAAAACTCCAAATGAACTCTTTCTCACTCTCTAAATCTTCTTAGTTTATTTGTTGTGTTGATGTTTTGGTGTGTTTAATACTTCTCAAGAGGGTCATATTTATAGCTTCTTGGCATTCACCACATCCATTGGATCAATAATGAGATGGATGGTAAAGATTAAAGTCCATTCAATGCATCCCATCAACCACCTATGGTAGCTTAGGTGATTGCACATTTAATGCAGATAGCTTAGGTGGTTGCACTATTAATGCATTCATCCACCACTCTAACAATCTCCACCTTGATAAAAAATTTACAGATTGCTCTGTCAGACTTTTGCCAACCAAAAAATTGACAATCTTATTTTGGCATAGATATGCAAAGATCCACCAAGACACGTAACCACATATTATCCAAAATGATCCGAGTAGCCTCCAAATACGCTCATAAGCGCCATACACCCGAAAGTGTTCAAATACGAAGAATATTTATCAAGCTTAAACAGTGTTCAAACTTGATCCTAGTAACAATCTTCGTCAGCATATTCGTAGAATTATCTGCGGTTCCAATCTTCTTGAGGGGAATAGTCCTCTCATCCAAAATTTTATGAACAAATTGGAAATGAACGTCGATGTGCTTTGTCCGTGAATGATGAACCCGGTTCTTGGCTAAGTGGATGGCACTCTGAATATCACAGAAGACATCCACTTGATCCTGAACAATTCCCAAGTCTGAAATCAAATCATGAGGCCAAATGGCCTCATTAATGGCCTTTGTCGCTTCCATATACTATGCCTATGTAGTTGACAAAGTCATCGTAGACTGTAGCGTAGATCTCTAACAGACTTGGCCTCTAGCTAGTGTAAACACATAACCAGTAGTGGGCCGTCGTTTATCCAAATCACCGGCATAATCTGAATCCACATATCCAAACATATGCTGACAAGCACATGAATCCTTCTCAAATTTCAGACCAACATCTACAGTATCATGGATGTACCGTAAGATCCATTTCACAGCGTGCCAATGCATTTTTTATGCATGTTTCTGCTCACCACACTCACAACTTATGAAATATTGGGCCTCGTACACACCATTCCATACATCAAACTTCCCACTGCATTAGCATATGGAACATGATCCATTTCTGAACATTCCTCATCTATCTGTGGGGATTCCATGGCACTTATCTTGAAGTGTGAGGCCAACGGAGTACTTACAAGTTTGGTTTTAGAATCCATACCAAAACGCTGTAATGCCTTCTTCAAATATTATTTTTGTGACAAACAAAAAATGCCCCTAAAATAATTTATGATAATATCCATCCCAAGAATTTTCCTCGCCTCAACTAGATCCTTCATCTTAAATTCATGACTTAACTGAATTTTCAATTTTTCAGTCTCCACCTTGCTCTTAGAAGCAATAAGCATATCATTAACATATAAGAGAAACTAAATAAAGGATCTGTCACGAAGTTTACGAAAATACACATAATGATCATAATGGCTCCTTGTAAACTGTTGCCCAAACATAAACCGATCAAATTGCTTGTACCACTGTCTTGGACTTTGCTTCAACCCATATAATGACTTTCTTAGTTTGTAGGCCCAATTTTCTTTACCAGCAACCTTGTACCCTTCTAGCTGAGTCATATACATTTTCTCATCCAAATCTCCATGTAAGAATGCAGTTTTCACATCAAGTTGTTCCAACTCGAGATCAAACTGTGCAACTAATGCTTGCAAAATACGAATGGAAGAATGCTTCATAATCGGGGGAAATACCTTATTATAATCTATCCCTTCCTTCTACGCATAGCCTTTCACCACCAACCTATCCTTGAATCTTACATTGGCTTTCTCCGAGGAGCCTTCCTTCTTAGCATAAACCCACTTGCCCCCAATGGATTTCTTCTCTTTTGGAAGTTGGACTAACTCCCAAGTCTGGTTCGTATAAAGAGACTGTATCTCCTCGTCCATCCCCTTCTTCCAATCTACACTTTCTGAGCTTCATTCGGCTTCTTTGTAAGTAGATGGAATGTCATCTTCAACCATGGGTAGTGCATATGCCACTATGTCAGTAATATGCCATCAAGGTTTCCTTTTTTGTCTTTCTGGTCTATTAGCTGCAATATAATATTATCGCTGAGGAGACTCATGGGCAAGATCCTCCACCTCATATGTACTTGTCTCATCAATTTCTGAATTTGTGACAAGTCTGGCTGGAACAATTGGAGTCTCAAGCTCTATCTGCTGTGGAACTTCTTTAGTTTTGCTCTCCTTAGGATAACTCTTCAACATTGAAGATTTATCGAATGTAACATCCCTGCTATTAATGATCTTTTTCATCTCGGGGCACCAAAGTCTATACCCCTTCACTCCATCACTAAAGCCCAAGAATATGGCTTTCTTAGCTCTAGGATCCAACTTACTTTCCCTAATATGGAAATATGTAGGGGATCCAAAAATACGTAAAGAATCATAATTTGTAGTAGGTCTTCCCGACCATACCTCTATAGATGTTTTTTCCTCATTTGCAGCTGCAGGTAACCTATTAATGAGGTGACATCCATATGTAACAGCTTCAGCTCAAAATGCCTTGCCTAAACTAGCACTGGATAACATGCATTGTACTTTCTCCAGAAAAGTGTGATTCATATGTACAACCACCCCATTTTGTTGTGGCGTGTCTCTTACTGTGGAGTGTCGCACGATCCCCTTTTCCTGGGAAACTTGCAAAAATGGGTCTGACTTGTATTCGTTGTCGTTATC
Source organism: Sambucus nigra (assembly GCA_949130495.1). Lineage (NCBI taxonomy): Eukaryota > Viridiplantae > Streptophyta > Magnoliopsida > Dipsacales > Adoxaceae > Sambucus > Sambucus nigra. The sequence goes on along the minus strand of OX422207.1, from coordinate 339,440,758 downwards.
TGACCTGAGTCTTCTAATTTTTCTGCCTCTCTATCATCTTTTTCCACTTTAAGAAAATCTTTAAGACTTCATCCTTATGTTACATGGTGCACACCCAAACTCGTCTGGAGAAGTCATCCGCAAAAGATACAAAATAATTCTTACCTCCCAAAGATGAAACTTTGGTAGGTCCCTAAACATCTGTGTGAACATAATCAAGAGTCCCCTTTGTATGATGTAGAGTTGTGCCAAACTTTCCTCTTGTCTACTTGTCCAGAACACAATGTTCACAAAATAAAAGCTTACATTTTTTGGCACCTTTCAATAGATCTTGCTTCACTAATCCCTGCAAAGCCTTCTCTCCTGCATGTCCCAAGCGTACGTGCCATAATCTCGTAGCATCAGATGCAACCTTTTCTGAACTTTCTGAGACTATTGCTTCACCTGTAACTGTATTTCCATGGAGAAAATAGAAGTTACTCTTTTTTGTTCCCTTCATCACAACTAGGGCTCCATGTGACACCTTCAGACCATCGCCTTTCAGTGTGATATCATAACCTTTAGCTGCCAAAGCGCCAAATGAGATAAAAAAAAAATCTTTCAGGTCCGGTATATACCGAACGTCTTCCAGCACTCTGACTATTCCACTATACAACTTTAGTCGAATTTTTCCTATCCCTTTTGTTTGACAAGCATGGTCATTTCCCATCAAAACGGCCCCACCTTCTAGCTCCTTAAAGCTAGAAAACCACTCCCTATTGGGACACATGTGATTGGAACAACCCGAATCCAAAATCCATTCCTGGGAACTGGATCCAAATGGTGAAATAGACAAAGAAAATTCAGAATCTTCATCGTCACTCGCTGCAATGTTTGCAATGGAGTTCTTCGTGTCCCTCTTTAACTTAGGACAATCTTTCTTCCAATGCCCTTTTTGGTGACAAAATGCGCATTCATCTTTTGTAGGAATTCTCTTACCCGAAGTTGATGCTCCACCTCTTGATTTAGATTGATATCTTCCACGGTTGCCATTCTTCCTTTCATTTATTCTGCCACGAACCGTTAACGCTTCAGATGTTGAGTCTCTATATACTTCCTTATCCTTCTTACAAACATCAATATTCATTAAGATATTGGAGACCTCAACATATTTTATTTCCTCATTTCCGTACAATAGCGTGCTAATGAGATGTTCATACAAGTCAGGTAGAAAAGTTAGCACTAACAGTGATTTATCCTCATTATCAATTTCAACATCCAAATTTTGCAAATCAGTAATAATTTTGTTAAAATTGTCCAGATGCTCAGACATAGAAATACCTTTTGCGTATTGGAACCAAAAGAGTTTCTTCTTCAAATAGAGCTGATTTTCAATGCTCTTCGTCATGTACTTGTCCTCTAGTAGTTTCCATAATTTTTGTATCGAGGTCTCGCACATATAAGGATATCTTTTATCTTACCGAGATAAAGATGAATATGACCACAAGCCTTGCGATTGATTTCTTTTCAGTAATCTTCCTTCATGTCTTCTCGCATATCTCCAAGAGTAATTTCCAGCTCTTATTAGACTAAGACATTCATAACTTCACATTGCCATATGCTGAAATTTCTTTGCCCATCAAATTTTTCTACCTCAAATTTTGCGATTACCATTTTTCAAACGATCACACTTAAAAAAATGCAAACGAAAAAATTCCAAGTTTAGAAATTTTTTCGGGTGAGAATAGTAACTGTATAAATAGTACCGTATGAATAATACTATAGGTATGGTTATTTCTCCACTAAAAAATCCAATTTGCCTTCATCGGAGGACCTTGGCTCTGATACCAATTTGTTGTGTGGAAGCGTGTCAACAAATGATACTGACTGTAACCCCAAATAATAATATGGCACACTCACAATAAAAGTATAATGAGTAGAAAGACACACACAAGGGAAGACATAATATTTAAGTGTTTCACAAATTTGGCTATGTCTACTGACACTCAGATCAATGCACTATTGCAAATGAGTTTCAAAAGAGACACTCATAAATACACTCCAAATGAAAAATACAATGTTTATTTTTCTACACAAATGTGTATACCCAAAACTCCAAATGAACTCTTTCTCACTCTCTAAATCTTCTTAGTTTCTTTGTTGTGTTAATGTTTTGGTGTGTTTAATCCTTCTCAAGAGGGTCTTATTTATAGCTTCTTGGCATTTACCACATCCATTGGATCAATAATGAGATGTATGGTAGAGATTAAAGTCCATTAAATGCATCCCATCAACCACCTATTGTAGCTTAGGTGGTTGCACATTTAATGCATATAGCTTAGGTGGCTGCACATTTAATGCATTCATCCACCACTCCACCACTAGTTCCCTCATTGTTCTTCATCTAATTATGCGTCCTTCCCATTTTTTAGCCTATATAAAAAAATTAAAACACCCTCCCTTCCTTCACCTTTCACCTCGATAATTTTTCCATCATAGCAAAGGGAGTTGTAAACATAGGAAACCACTTCAAATGAAACCTTAGAGAAATAGTTGAAATTCCAATATTCCAAATTCATGTGTGCACAAGAGAAATGAACTATTTTTAATGGAATTATGTCAAGGGGTTTCATGTATGAAAATTTCATCATAATCCTATTATGAACTTGTGAGTCGAAAAGGTTATCGTTGCAAGACTATCCTGGATCAACTGACCACTTCTTCAATATATAATATGTCTAGTGGTCATTTGAAGGCTACCCCAATAAGTGTCCTAAACACATATTAATTAAAGTTGAGAGTAAGGCATTTATGGGATTGTACCTTCCGTTGGCTGTCAAAAACATAACAATGGGGCACGATACTTCTAAACCATCCAGGTTAAGTTTCAATCTACAATGGATCACACAATTTCTCAACATAGTTCCATTATAAGATAGGTCGTTTATCTTGTTAAAACAACATTCATGTAATATTGAATTATTTTTTTTAAATATGAATTTCTCAGGCTTTGGACTAACCTAAATTCAGTTAACAAGAATTTGGGAGAGTAACTACTAAAGACATAAATATTTTAATTTCTAACAATGTCTCTAAGTGAATCTTGAGCTAGCTAACTACTAAAAACATAAATATAACGAATTCGTAACTCACTAATTGACCCAGAACCTTATTATCTACTAAGTAAGATACTAATTGTAATCGTAACATTTCCTTCTCCTTTAAAAATCATTGTCCTCGAGGATTTCAAGTTTCAAGTATCTCAAACCCTTTGTGGTCTTTCTTTCCACTCGAACCAAATACAAAAGGATTTATTTTATGCTTTTCCCAGATAATCTCAAACTTCTTCCTATTCTGACCTACTAGATTTGTATCACTTTCAAGAATTTTTTTCTTTCCATACAAGACTTCAAGATTGTGACCACCATTTAATAGTTTTGTAATATATATATCCTCTGCTTCCTCGTGACATTTATTCCATATTTTCCCAGCTTCTTCTATGGTATTATTATATAAACATTTTATAGTGTTTATCTTGATAACTGAATGATGTCCCAAGGTATAGGGTTGAGAGACATATTTCTATATTCCATTGTTTCTCTTTGTATATACTCTCAACATTATTAAATCAACACCCACCACTTTTACCAATGATTGCACAACTAACAGTGGTGATGATAGAAGAAAATAAGTTTTAGACCCTTCACATGAAAGAATAATTAACATCAAGTTTTTCATGAGGAGGATGGTCATTAAACAAGGGAACGCAATCAACTTCTTTGTTGGAATTCCAACCTTCTGCCTTTGAGCATTCAACTTGCCTCCCATTTCAATCAATTTTTTCATTTATCTTTCTAAAGTGCTCGATCATACTAATCATCATAGAGTGCAATGTATATTTCACACTAAGGAGTTTGTCTTAAATCCTATCTTTCCCTTGCCCTTATTGCAATTTTAAGAAAATTGGATCCCATTTTTCTTCCAATTGTTGAAATTGTTCTTTTTATTAAATGATCTTCTAGGGGATCTTCTTTTATGTCTACGTCATACAGTTTAGGCTTTCTTGAATAGTTAGGAGTTTTTAATACTATCTTACATAAGTTCTTTCATAATTTAGCATTAAAATAGTTTCAAGACTGAAAATGTATTGGAGAATGAGGATTTATCTCAAACAAAAGTTTAAAGAAGAAAGGAGTTGAGACAAGCAAAAGATTGGGCTCATGAAGAGAGAAAATAGCAAAACATAATGAAGTTTCCCAAATGAAGAAATAAACAATCAACTAAGAAGAAAATGAGAAGGAAAAAAGGAATTCCAAGAAGGAACAAGGTGGAGACTTGAGAAAATCGAGGAGGAAGAGCATACCAAAGAAAGTAGAATTTAGAGAGTCAATGTCAATTCCTCTATACCACGTGTCATGCCGTGGGTGTAGAATATAAAATTTCACTGCGGTGTCTGAGAAAGGTAGATATCGACTGGTCTTACCCCCATATTATTTTATAATATGAAGAGACCGAAGTCTCGAATTTGAGACCAATTATAGCTTAGGCGAGGGCACTTGCCATCGCTCCAAGGTATGGGCTCGTGTGTAGCACATCTCCTAAGAAATTAATCAAATCGATTGAATGCATAATTAAGAAATCAAAGAATGGGTTTGAAGATGAAATAAAAAATAAGAGAGATAGATTAGAGTATATAGATAAAATTGAATTGTTATTTTATTTCAAAGACATCCCAACAACAAATATAATCCAGTTTACTCTGCATACTTTAATATCCTCTCATTAGTCATTTATATCCTCTTACGTTTTCTTTTGATCTATTATTTACTTTCTTTTTCATACAATTCTTTTCAAGTTCTTAAACTCTTTGTTTTTCACATTTCTAAATTAATATTCTCTCTCTTTCTCATTTTAATACCATCTTCTTACCTTAATCTCTTACTCTATTGTTATTTTTCTCCTCCAAGTATTCTATTTCTACCAGAAATTCTTCCAATCGCCCTTTATTATTTTTCTTTCCATAATCTATTTTCTTCATCAAACATAATTTTTGCTTTTAATTGTGCAAGTCAAGAACCAATTTCCAACAAATATAGTTTAATAATATTGATTGAGAATACAAGAAAGGTCCATAGATGTATTGGTATAAATGAAAGAGTCGCTTAAGAAAGCAAGGAACAAGATGCAAAAAATAGTTTAAGATAGATAAAGTGCGTAAACTGTGTATGAAAAATATGTCGTTGGTTATTTACGCCCCGTATCAAATTGGCACTAAAACAAGTTGGAGTAATTTTCGGAATGTGTAGTAAAAAACACTCCACCAATGGGTCAAATCAGTCCCCAAATCCAATAACAGTGATAAACAGTCCAAGAAATTCAAATCATCAAACAACATAATAATCATATGACATTGTTCTAATCGAAACGAAAAAGTAGCATTTAAATGCTCAAATTAGAAATTTTGGACAAAAGTGAACTATCTTCCAAAAAATTGTCAACATGCATCCAATCTAACACAAGAATAGTGTAATCATCAACCAAATATACAATATAAGACTGGAATCAAGTGCAATATATGTATACATGATGATAACTCGGAGAAATTAACAATCCATCATGAGTGGCATGTATTTAGACAATTAAAATCATAACCACGACAACAAGCCCTAGATAATGATTAACATCCAAATAACTCAAATAATCAGAAAAAGTATGAAGTATTTATACCTTAGATTATTGGAGCATGGGGGAAATGGAGAAATTTGGGATGAATTTGACAAATGGAAACTAGGACTTAAAACGGGGGATTCTTGGATGAGGGAAATGAAGAAAGAGTGTAAGGAAATGAGGAGAAAAAATCGAGTAAAGGCATCAAATTACTGAGTCGATCGATCGATCGATGAATCCTAAAATTGCGAATTGGTTTCAAACTTAGGCAAACTATGTTCGTTCGATCGATTAATAAAATTCAATCGATCTGTAATTTTTGGCACTTTTCTTCTTTTGAAGTAAGAAGATATTGGGGGGTGTTAAAAATAAATAAACGTGGATGAAAAAAATAAAATATATAAAAATATAAAAGTATATACATAATAATACAAATATAAGGGTGGGATTAATATGGGGGAAATAAACACATGCAATCTTTGCAGACTCAAGTTCATTAAATGTACAAAAATGTTATAACAAGCATACAAAAAAAATGAATTTTTTACTAAGTGCACTAGAAACTATAACTAAAATAAAATAAAGATGTTAATATGTACACCCTACTTTTCAACTACTAGTTATCTATAAAATTAAAGCTAAAAAAAATTTAGGATCAAACCAAACGATGATCTAACTTTGAAGGAGAATTAGCGGCTTCGGATTTGAGTTCATGCCTTTCGAAAAATAAAAAAATTATTTGAATAATGGAAGACATGGTTTGGGCGGGGGGAGGGAACCATCACCATTTTGAACTTTTTTGGAGAATAATGGGGAGTTTTGATTGAACGAGAGACGAGCACATATGGGATCTGAGAAAAATTGAATTTTCTCCCAAAGGATTTTCAATAAGGGTCACAAAGTAGAGTGGATCCCATTAAAGCGAGCAACTCAACCAAGTATTTCTTTTTGGTGAAAGGTTTCAACCGACCCGTGTGAAAGTTGTAATGGTTGGATAACGGTGAACATAAATGGGGAGGAAATTAATTCAATTTGAAGATAAGAATCACCATCGCTCGAAGGTTGAATTTAAAAATAAAAAGATTCATTTTCAATGAAATGTTGTTCAAAATTGTTTCAGGTGAAACAAAAGTGTTCAACGCATCTTTGTTGCTTAAGAAAAAAATCATCTCATTGTAAAGTGGTTCAATCTCCATATCCTCGGAATTTTTGTTCTTTATCGTGACATGGACAAAATGAAGAATGGTTTGTTCCAAAGTAAGCATCGTCGGATTAAGAACCTCAGATTCCTCATTTGGTTCAAAACATATGTCATCATCTAAGGTTTCAAGAGAATAATTATCGTTGGATTAAAATAGCCCAACAATGGTTTTCCTCCCCATAAAAGTTGTCAGATTTTTCCATTTTTTGACTTTGGAACAATGCACCAAATTAATTCAGGGTTTAACAACTTCTCCAAGAAGACTAAATTGAAAACTATTATCTTAAATTTTAACATTATTCGCATAACAACTTTGAAGGTTATTGTCATAATAGTTCGACGAACTACTATCACAATGGTTTTCAAATAAACACTATTATCTCATTCGAATAAGTTTCGAAATTCCCCACATCGTTAGTTTAATTTTGTAAATACTCCTCAAAAGTAACCTTGCAATTTTAATTATTTTCAACACAAAACAATTCACCAAAAGTTATAGGCTTAGAGAAACTTTAAAAAATATTCTTTGACAAACTTGTGAATCCAAATCATTACAATCACTAAAAACATTGGCGTGAGACATGATTACCCGAAATCGCTCGATGGAAGCTCAACAACGCAACGTGCAGCGTGAATTCAATGTTGCTTAGCACTCAAGTTTCCAAGAGTAAAAAATAAGTTAGAAAAAAAATACAAACACAAAGAAAAATAGTAGGAAATACCGAGTCAATAAAATTCTAAAACAAACAACTCCCTGGCAATGGCACCAACAACTTGACTCGCCTAAAATATTATATAGCCCAAATATATGTTAATTACGAGTGTAGCATAAAACCCGACAAGACCATAGTGAATTTTTGTCGGGAATTATATGAAGAAACATAGATATTCTTATAGTTAAACCTTAATAAGAAATAGATAAAAATAAAGTAAGGGATGATTTATGTTGTGGGAATTAGCGAATCAAAGTGAACCACAATTAAGAGGAACACTTATCAAATGAATATTGGAATAAGAAAGATTAAAATAGATAAGTTAAACTGATAACAAAAGGTCGAGGAGGATTCCCCCACCTCACACTATCACACCTTAAATAGTCCTTATGATTGAATCACAATCAAATGAGAATAAAATATTATATTTAATAGTCACACATGAAAGGTGTAACCCTGAACGATATGAAATGAATATTTCAGTATGTTATTGGACAAATGCATTGACGTTGGAGTGAAGTCATAAACACAACCCTTACATGACAAGAGATGTTAAAATCTTAAGAAACTACAATATCAATACATACACCCATTTATTGGATTAAAACTTCAAACCTATAAAGATGTGCAATCATCCAAGATGAGTTTTGAATCCCAAACCAATTAACTTATATACTCATAATAATAACAATACAAGCACATAAAGTAGGATTACACTAAAACATATACCGAAGATGGTCACGGACCTAGGTCGTGACCATTTTTGCCATGACTAAAAATAGTGGTTACGGACCTAATTTGTGACCCTAAATGATGGTATCAATCTCTCCCATGGGACAATATTTTCTCAATGGTCACATACATAATCCATGACCATATGATCAAGGACATGAGCATGACCATGGGTAGGACAATGATCAATTGGGTCATGACCCAATGCCAGGACCCTCAATTATTTTTAAAAACAAATAAATAAATGACCGTATATATTTTGTCACGTGTTTTTGGGTCTGGTTATGGTCTTGGACCGTGACCCACTTTTCGTGACCATTCTTGATTTGTGGTGTAGTGTTAATTAAAGGGAAGAAAGACATTAAAAGCAAGGATTTAATACACAATAAATGTATTAATGAACATGATCGAAATAAATTTTAACAAAGTAGAATAAAACTAGGTTTGATTCACATACAATAAAGTAAATGATTGTAGAGAAATAAGGAGGTGCAATAAAACAAATAAGATAGAAGATAGCCAAAGCTTGGAAAATCTATCTTCAAATCTCTAAAAACAGGATAAAACTAAGATAATTACAAAGAAAATCCATTTGCTACTTACACAAAGTGGAATAAAAACCAAAACTAAACCATTGAAACCACCAGGAGAATCGAGTATCTTATAGGACCGATCGATTGGTCATATGAGCAATTGACCGTTGGTTGGGAAATAAGCCCACTGGTTGAAATAGTAGGCAAATTCAACATCCCTGGTCAATTACTGGAGTTGGATCGATCAATCAGTCCCCTGTTTTGGCATAAATCCTCTTTTTAATTCAACCATAAAGGTTATACAATATAATGGCTTAAATACGGGAATTAACGACCACCATTGTGCTAGAATGTATAAGTATAGTGGGAGTTAATATAAAATATTTGTGAGTGAAAATTAGTCACAATAAAAAAGATTCCAGGAAAAATTAAAGAACGAATAAAGAGATGCCAATCATAAAACACAAGAATATACATGGTTCTACAACTTGCCTACGTCCAAGTTCATTGAGAGGTCACTGTTTTTCTATTAAGTTCTCTCAAGTATTGAAATAACATCCCCTTTGACCCTAGGGTGACGGTTACATTTATAGTAGTGAAAAGTGCTTGATTTGTATAAGGAACTCTTCCAGCTTGTTATTAGCTCGTATGGCGACTACTGAATATCTCATCTGAGATTATTGGTAACCGATTGATCCTATCAATATTGAGGTGATAAATGATCAAAGTGGGCCTAGTTAATTATTTGGGTCCCCGCAATTGACCCTAAAATCTCTGGGCTAAGATTTGTTAGGCCAATTAATTTTATTTCCTATTTGGGCCTAATGATTTTCGAAACTTGTTGATGAATTTGAATCAGAAGGGAATACTTGTGATTATGTCAAAATCTTAGGGGTGCGCTCGTCCGAGGAGAAAGTGAAGTGCCAAAAATCTTTCTTGGGCATTGTAACTTATGATTATGCACGAGGTTCAAAACATGGTTGTATCAACACAAAACAATCACTTTTCTTCGATTCTTCTGCACATAAAAAACTCAGAGCTTTGTTCTTTACATTCTTCCATTTTTATAAGTCTTCATCCTCATCTCTTATTTTCATAGATTTTCTCTTTTTTCCCTTTTTGTTTATCTTCAATAGTGATAGTTTTATTCTTCAAAAATGTCGGTCATCTATGGAAAGAGTGTTGAATAATTCAGGAATACCTATTCCATTCCTTCCTGGGTGGGCATCGACTGTGCCCCCATGCCCAAAGATGTCAGAGACCTTAAAGGGGGCAATGGATTCACACATTGGCTATGGCCTAAGGGGGTTTGACATATCCACCAAATTCCTTATTTTTAGAGTTCTTCGAATTCTTTGGGGTGGTCCCTGCTCAGTGTGGCCCTAATACATGGCGAGTGTTCAATGGGGTTAATCGTATAAATGAGATTTATGAGACCAACCTAGGCATCCTAGATATTAAATATTATTATGTCTAGTCTCATACTTTTGATGGCCTTCACTACTTGAAGGCGAGGAAGGCCAAAAGGGTGTTGGTAGTAAACCTCCCTGATTATAACAAAGGCTATTAGGATCAAGGGTTCATCGCCAGGAATTGGCAACATCCACTGCTCCCTGAGGGTGAATAATATATAGGGTTTTTGTGCCCTGACTAGGTGGATGATCACATAGGTTAATACTTATTTTATTATTATTATTTTTTGTAGATAATTGCCCTTCTCTTTTGTATTTGAACATCTCGTAAGAAAAATAAGGATCCATCCCTTCAAGATATTAACGTTGTCTATCTGCTGAAAATTTGGAAGGTGAAAGACTACCTTCTTGATGGTGAGCACCTTAAGTCGGCAACCTTTTTACTTGAGTACACCAACACTATCAATAGTTTCACCGCTCACCCGTTGAATAAGATACCTATGGAGATTGTAATGGCTTTTCCTACTTCTTATTAATAAATTCAGTTTTTTTCATTTGCTATACTGTAGCCTTTTGCCAAGGTGATTCCTTCGTCCAGTAATTTAGACATCGTAATTGGGCAAGATACTAGATTATAAGCTCACCGAGCATTTTTGACTGCCTATAAGGCTTTAAGAAATAAGACTGAGGCCTAGAAAAACTAGTCCGCCTTGGTCGCCAAACTAAAGGATAACATGAAGGACTTGGAAGATCTAAGTGTTTCTTTTTATAAAAGGATATAGAAGACTTATAGGCATAGCTGTCTGAGTCCTAGGACGTTGGTGTAATTGATGCTCTAGTGCAATAAGAGAATAACGAGATGAAGAAGAATTAGCTGAGTCTTAAGATCAAGTACAAAGGAGACATACTATGGTGATAAGGTTGAGCCATAATGTTAAAAAACTCTGGTACTTATTCAAAATGGGCCTCGGGGCGGCCTGCTTGGCCAGTTATGACAAGGGGATGACCCTACGAAGTTGCAGGAAGCTCAAGACATTACTTATAAACGCAGTTGGTTGAACGTCTTCATAGTTCTCAAAGAACTCCAAGATTATTAACTTTACTACATTACCAAGAATATTTTCTTATATATAGTTGACCTCCTTTTGTTCGCAATGATACCCGGGTCTAATTGGATGCCACTTCCCTTCATCTTGTTGAGACTTATCTGGAAGGTCATGATAGTGATGACGAATACAGGCCTAACCCTAATGATGGTCGAAGAAAGAAAATAGAATAATTTTTTACTTGTCGACCTTAATTATTTTAGATATTTATGTTCTTTTAATTATTATGCAATTGGTACTTTTTATAATTAGGCACCGTCGAATGAATCTAGTTATATCAATTCTTATGCATTTTTCTAGTGAATTATGTCTTGCATGTAGTATTCTATCTTTATTACCATTTAGGTCATGTCGTCACACTCCCTTAGGTCTAGAAAAGACAATGGTAAAATGCACCTGATCTATGGGGTATCCACCCGTTCAGGATTTAGTCGACCAAGCACTATTGGTTTATTGCTTAGGGATCCCCCGTATGAATTTTATCTTGCCTGGAAGAGTCATGAGCTCGCTTGTGTTGGTCGTGAAAAGGACCTGAGGGTTTTAGTTTTTGTTATTGTAAGCAAAAATGCTATAGTAATGAAGTTAAAGCACGATCCATATTCTTTCAAAGACTAAGATCCCATTATGAGCCTGTTACTTAGAAAACAATGTAAAGTAATTAAACAACTTAAGAGCTTTGAGAAATAAGAAGAAGGGACTTTATTCATAAGAGGAAAAATAAATTTCGAGAAACATAAGTTTTGAAATGAGCATTTTCATAAACTAAGTGCTGAAAAGTAAAAAGAAGACTAAAAGCAGAACTTCTTAAGGTTGGCCAAATTTCATGATCTGGATCCCTTTCTGGTGTCCATTTCTTTTAAGTGATAGGCTCCATGTAGACAGTATCTTATCACTTTGAATGGACCCTCCCAGTTGGGACTCAACTTGCCATCCGATGGTCTTATGGCACTATCGTGAACTTTCCTAAGGATGTAGTCTCCTACTTCGAACTTCCTCGGATTGACCTCCCTTGTTGCACTACTTTGTTAGCTTCTACTAGTATAAGGCTACTTCATCATGGCTTATTATTTTCATTTTTCAAACACGTCAAGTTCATCATGAAGGGCATCATCTTTAGTACTTTGTTGGCCAACCTGGTTCGCATGGTCGGGAAGCCTACTTCAAGTGGTATAACAACTTCCATTCCATATGTGATCGTGAATGGTGTTTCTCCAATTGGACTTCTGGGAATGGTACAATATGCCCAAAGAACATGGGAAACTTGTCCACCCAGGTGCTTTTTGCTCTTTCTAGCCTTTTTTAAAGACATCGCGGATCGTTTTATTGGAGGCCTCCACTTGATCATTGCTCTGGGGATATGCCACAGAACTGAACTAAGAATGTGTCTCTAAAGTGCGTACTCTCTAGACTCAAGTGGAAGCCTGTTGCGTTAGTAATAAACCTAGTAAGTCAGGATCATCTCCACAGGGAAATAGGATGAGAAAATCGTGACGACGGAAGGACAGATGGTTAACCTAAATTCAACTCTAAAAATAAGGAAAAGATTTTTGATTTGTGAATACTCCTACTAAGTAAAAGGAAACTAGATTAAGATTATGGAACTAATTAACTAAGCAAGGATTAATAACTACGAATGAAGTAATAAATATGAAGAGAAAAACAGGTCTGAAATACAATCCCTCAACCCTAGTGTGTTGCTAGTATAAAATCAATCGTAAATTTAAGTAATAATTCAAACCCAGTCTTTAGTACTCCCAAGAATTACATATATGAGGTTCAATCCAGCACCATACATAATCAGAGGATGAGTAAAACTGTATCGCAATAGCTACACTCGCATTTTATTATGAAATATCCCGATTATCCTGAAGCAAACGAGATCCAAATATCTACAATGGTTGTGCTTGCTACGTAACACGGTCTAATAATTCCTTAAGTTTAGAGGATTAATTTTATACACATGCAACTCTCACATCGGTTTGAGTTCATGCATCACAACCCTAAAAAATATAGCCGGACACATTGAACCTAACTTTGCATGAATTAACTACATTGCATGTGAAAGAAATCATGATGAAAGTTTACTAAAACATGCAAGGATATATGACAAACCGAGAAACTGTCTGAATTATGTAGGAAAAATAAACATGCAAGAACAATAATAGAGAGAATGAAAAATGAATTAAAACTTGCAATCAAACCCTGAAATAATTTATCTTGAAAACCCCAAATCGAAGCTATGTTCCTAGGTGTTGAAGACATAAAATGGCCGAGGAAAAATAAAGTTTTTGATAAAATTATTTTTATTGCTCAAATATGTTGGTTATTATTTATAAAGGCGAGAATTTCAAACGGTTTCGAAAACGGAGTTAAAACGGATTTTAAAATGATTTTAAAATATTTTTAACTCTTGGAGTTGTTTTGACTTCCAACTCTTCATTTCTTTGCCTTATTTAAAGGAGTCTTTTGGATTCCAACTCTTCATTTCTTTGCATTATAAAAGGAATTCGTGGGCAACCCTTTTAACATACTTTTGGCACAAGTTTTTTGGCAACAAATATATTTTATATTCCTTTTCTTTTTATATACACATTGACCCTTGAGATTTGTGAGTTCCAACCTTAGATTAGAGGTGTTCTTGGGGGTATTTTGTTGGAGGTTATTGGAGGAGATTTTGTAGATATTTTGTGTTGATCTTGAGGATGTGATCATTGGTTTCTCATCATGGTTTGAGGTATGGGGTTTTACACAATATTCTCCTTAAATCTCGCGAGTGTCATTCTCTTTGAATTCTTGTTTAATTGAACTCATATTTGAATTGATAAATTCATTGAAATCTGGAAAATAATTGTTGAAATTATTTTGATTCATGTGGTATCATTATATTGTTGATGAGCACGTTGTCATGAGATTTTAATATGGCACGGATGTTGGGCACCCGCCAAAATTCCTGTTTTCCGGGCTATGGATTGATAAAGCATATACGGATGTGGTGAGGCCTGGTGACCCAGTTAAAGTGTTATTGAGAAATTATATTGATAAATGCTTTGAGATTTTCATTTTGATTTGAATATTCGTACTCGTGTTGTTACGTTTTATTCGTTGCTAATCCGTATTTGTTGAGCATCATTCCTGTCGTATTGTGTACTTCCCCATATTTTCTTTTAGTTGGCAAGTTAGCGTGGATTGGGACGCTATGGACCAATTGGGATTATTTTAGCGTGGATTATTTTGGGAAGAATATTTTTGGAACATTTATATTATTTTGATGTATAGAGCTTTGGAGATTTTTATTTTTATTCGAGTTAGATAGTTGTAATTTTAATTCGAGAGACTTGTTGTAATTGAAGAGATTGAGATGAGTGGATTTACATTATTGTGGGTTTATTTAGATGCTCTATACCTTGTCACTTGTGGATTTGGATTTATTTTATCGCATTAGCGCTCCATTCGCTCTCCCCGGGCGGGCGGGGTGTTACAAATGGTATCAGAGCTTAGGTATACGGAAACCCTCGGGGCTTGAGTTTTGGGTTCATTGCGTGGTTAGCAATTTTTGGAGATAGAAAATTTTAGGTGATATTCGTGATAGGTTTCGAGATTAGAGGTGAGGAATTACTTTTGGAGACGAGATTATTTTGGAGATTGTTAGCCTGATTTTGAGAGTTAGGCATTCGGCGAATTTCGAGGGCGAAATTCCATTGTTAGTGGGGAAGTGCAATAACCCGCGTAATTTTTGGGATATTTTCAAAATAAAGAGGAAAAATAAAGTTTTTGATAAAATTATTTGTATTGATCAAATATGTTGGTTATTATTTTTAAAGGCGAGAATTTCAAACGGAGTTAAAACGGATTTTAAAATGATTTTAAAATGTTTTTAACTCTTGGAGTTGTTTTGACTTCCAACTCTTCATTTCTTTGCCTTATTTAAAGGAGTCTTTTGGATTCCAACTCTTCATTTCTTTGCATTATAAAAGGAAGTCGTGGGCAACCCATTTAACATACTTTTGGCACAAGTTTTTTGGCAGCAAATATATTTTATATTCCTTTTCTTTTTATATACACATTGACCCTTGAGATTTGTGAGTTCCAACCTTAGATTAGAGGTGTTCTTGGGGATATTTTGTTGGAGATGCTTTTGTATATATTTTGTGTTGATCTTGAGGATGTGATCATTGGTTTCTCATCATGGTTTGAGTTATGGGGTTTTACACAATATGCTCCTTAAATCTCGCGAGTGTCATTCTCTTTGAATTCTTGTTTAATTGAAACCATATTTGAATTGATAAATTCATTGAAATCTAGAAAATAATTGTTGAAATTATTTTGATTCATGTGGTATCATTATATTGTTGATGAGCACGTTGTCATGAGATTTTAATATGGCACGGATGTTGGGCACCCGCCAAAATTCCCGTTTCCCGGGCTATGGCTTGATAAAGCATATACGAATGTGGTGAGGCCTGGTGACCCAGTTAAAGTGTTGTTGAGAAATTATATTGATAAATGCTTTGAGATTTTCATTTTTATTTTCATTACGCTACCGGCGGCTAAAAGGACAAAAATGGCACAAAGATCGAAGCGCCTATAAAAATGCAAAAAGGCGGATTCTGCGAATATGGAAGGAAATTTAAATATGAAGAAAAGGCTCCTAAAACCCAGGAAGGTCATTTAATATCGCCATATACCGAGAAAGAATGTTCCATATTCCTCAAAGTTCAAAATATGAAACATTGGGGGCTTCTGTGGCAGATAAATGATGAGGATGAGATTGAAGATGAAGATAAACATTCACATCAAACATATAAGAGATAAAGATTTTTAAAGTTGTTCGTCTATAAGGAAAAGCCTACGTCCAATGTTATTTTATTCCCAGGGGTTTACAATAGCACAATGTGGTAGAGAGAGGGAGAAAAAGGGTGTGGATCTTGTGTATGGTGTCTCTCGATTCTTGTTTTTTTTTTGCTAAGGGAATACATATATTTATAATGATGGGAGATAAAGAGATTCATTGTATGTAAACATTTATACATTATGTCTACATTCAACGAATCTAATTATTGAATTTCTTGGTATGCTATGTGTTGTCATCTACAGTATAAATGTACATTAATGCTCATTAAATGCGTAGTTATCCTTTGATCTTCTCGGTTGGTATGCCGACCAACTCTCCTCGGGTGTCGACTAACTCTCCTCGATACCGACCAACTCTCCTCGGGTGCCGACTAACACTCCTCGGGTGCCGACCAACTCTCCTCGGGTGTCGAATATTGCCACGTAGGATGACATGTCGTAGATGGAAAAAATTTTCCGTTAACAGAAGCCCCAATGCTCCATGCTTGATGGTTTACTTGAAAGGATGGATTATTTATTCTGCAGTGTTGCTCGGTGCTCGTGAAATTCTTGATCTACCTTCTTGATTTGTTCAACATAAAGTGCATTATCTCCTGGACGACATATGATGCAGGCTGATCGATGGTTACTAATCTTTCTTTTGAGGTACTCTGTGTGCTATGTATCACCCCTGGGAATTTGGATGCAGCCATGCTATAGTATGCAGCTTGTAGCTTGTCATAATCTTCAAGTATGTTGATTGGTTTGCTAGCTGACCAACTGCCTCCTGTGCGGAGCTACTGAGTGTTAACTTCACGTGCTTGATTCTTCTGATTTATGCTCCTCTGAATACTTTGTCGAGTAACATACTAGCTTTTGAACCCAACCTTCAATCTGATTAGTACCAAATTTATGGTGGACTTCGAAACATTTTCATACAACTTCTTCTTCAATGTTGGTCGAGACAGTAGTAGAAAAGATCTCAGTGCTGTAGATGCTGAATTTGACTTCTGAACTTCAATAGCATGTGCATAATACAATCTGTTGAATATGCCTCCTGAACTTCTGAATGCACCTCCTGAACTTCTGAATACACCTCCTGAATTTCAATATACCTCCTGAACTTCAATAATCCTCCTGAACTTCAATATACCTCCTGAACTTCAATATCAAAAGTAATTCCTGAGCAAGAAAAACAACTTCTGAATGATGATTGGTCGGGGCCCCGACCGTGTGAGTTTGTGGAGTTGAATTTAATGCTTGACTGCATGATGTTATAAGAATGTGCCACTAAATGAACAAATATATCTGTAATAGAAGCCCCCAACTGTGGAATGTGAACTTTGAATGAGATTTATCGACCAACCGGAGTTGGAATTTATCTACCAACCGGAGTTGGATTTTATCTACCAACCGGAGTTGGATTTGGTTCCCGACCAACCGGATTTGGTGGTAATTGATAATAAATGATGAAGACTTCTTGGAGCTAACCAAGGGATTGTTGGGAATAAGATAATATAAATGTTGGATACATCCTTGGAGTTGAAGAAGATATAATAAATGCTGGAGACCTCCTCAACAGATTGTTGGGAATAAGATAATATAAATGCTGGAGACCTCCTCAAAAGATTGTTGGGAATAAGATAATAAAAATGCAGGAGACCTCCTCGGTGCTGACCAACAGATTGTTGGGAATAAGATAATATAAATGCTGGAGACCTCCTCGGCACTGACCAACAGATTGTTGGGAATAAGATAATATAAATGCTGGAGACCTCCTCGGCACTGACCAACAGATTGTTGGGAATAAGATAATATAAATGCTGGAGACCTCCTCGGCGCTGAATATATATAGAGAGAAAAAAAAATTCGAGCTCCATGCTGAGATAAATATAAAATATGCATAGACATAAAGAATGATTTAGAATAATAATAAACTGTCTTCCTGATCTGTCGAGGCAAAATTGCATAATGCCGAATAAGGATAATATTTTCCACAATATAAGAATATGGCCGAGAATGTTGTTGGGCCTGTATATAAATAAGAATTACCCCGATCAACTATCCGTTGGGGGTGAAATATAATAAATGTTATAGTTCTCCTTGGATCTGAATATGATAATAAGTATCTCGCCGAGTTCCATATAGAATATGAATCCCAAGGGATATATAGAATGATTTGTGCTTGAGCCAATATCTGGGCCTGAATATAAATAAGAATTACCCCGACCAACTATCCGTTGGGGGTGAAATATAATAAATGTTGTAGCTTTTCCTTCAAAACTGAATAAGTATCTCGTTGAGCTCCATGATGAGATGAATATATAATATGCATCCGAATGAATATAGAGAATGATTTGTGCTTGAGCATAAATCAGAGAAATAATAAAATATATAGTTCCTTGCTGAGGTGAAATTTTATAATGCTGAGCAATGATAATAGTTTCCAGAAGTTTAAGATTGTTTTCGGGCATTCGTCGGCTTTGAATCTTGTACCTGTAAAAATTAATAACTTGCTCTACCATATGTGAAGGCTGAATTGATTAGTCATGAGAATAATTTACTCATCCAATCAATATATGATATGTATATGCTTGAGAAATAAAAATATTAATTTCAAAAAAATGAAATAATATATGTTGGCTGATATGTCGAGGCACAATTGCCTGATGTCGAGCAATACTACTTTTCCAAAGGTTTACGAGAGCTTTCATCGGGATCGAATCTCGTTCCTATGAAATTTTAACAGGTTGCCCGAGCACCTGTCGAGACTAGAGAAAATAATTATTATCATGAGAATAATTATTTAGCCAAAAAATATGCGATGTGTATCAGCATAAGACAATAAAAATTTTAAAATATGAAATAATATATTTTGTGCCAAATGTGTGTGAGATGGACAAATTGTCATAAATAAGACGTAGAGTTTTTTGTAAAGTTATTTAATCTCCAACAACTAATCAAGTATAAGTTGATGTTTGAAAATTATTTATCACTTGGTTTTAAAAATATTTTTGGGCTGATCACAAGTTAAAAAAGACTTAAGCCCCCCGTTTGTCCCCAAGATAAACTCGTGTTTAAAGAAATATCTGGGGTGCTTCGCATTTTTTAATACCCCAAGATTCTACTGCTGCCGACAAACGACATGGATGTTGCCGACCAACATTTAAGGATATCTCAAGTTATAGAATATATGGTGCCGACCAAGAAGAAAATGGTCACCGACCAGCTGAGAAATTTCACCGATCAACAAAAATGGTGCATTGACAGCACCGAACAACATTAGATGTCACCGACCAAAAAGTGGATGGTTGGATAGTTGCCGACCAATAAATTGAACCCTCCGAACAAGACTGAGATGTCGCCGATCAAGAAGTAGATGATCGTCGACCTGCAATTGGTTCCATCGAGCTACAATAAGAGTCTCTAACCAACAATAAGATACCTCGTAGTTAGATAAAATTATTTCAACATTGCTGATGGATCTTCACATCTTATCTCCGACAAACAAAAATGGTCTGGTTAAGCTTCCATTTAATAAAAGATGGACCGAGATGATGCCGACCAATAATATGTATGGCTGACCAAAAATAAGGGTTGTAAGTGGACGATTCCGAACAGCTATATGAGCCGCGGTGATGAATTTTTCATGAGATTGCTATGTCCCAAAATATCTCGAACCAATAGATCAGAAATATAACATTCGATGTAAAATCCAAGCATTAAGATTGCTAATTAAATGATCCATTCTCTAATCCACTAGATCATGTGATTCCGACAAAGAAACCTTGTGATGTGATGAACGAGGGGCCAACATATCAAATTTGTGCCCAGAGTCTTGATATGGTCAGGATTGTGTTTTTTTTTAACAAGAGGTGGGTAATGGTTTTTCAGGTGAGAGAAAATTATTTTTTATATTGATCCCTTCCTATTCCCTATTTGGAGAGATAAAAATATGCTGAATGATAGAAGTTATTACCAAATTTATATAAAAAAAATCAATCAATGAGACTTTATTGACATAGATGGATGATGAACCAAATTAAATATATAGTTCATAAAAATGAATACAAAGAGACTAAAACTTGAAAAGAGAGAAAGTAGATCTGGGTCATGATTTCCATGAGAAAACTTTTTATTGTCTTTAACCTTTTCCCATTCTATGATTAAAAATATAATGGGAATTTTAATAGACATCAAAGATCTTTCAAAAATTATTTCTAAATCAATAATGAAAATTATCAAATCTTATCATCGTCGTAAATATTGGTATATGTAATCATTTAAAATATGTATTCCATGATATAAAATTGAAACTTGAGAATCAAGCAAAAAGTTATGATTTATGAAATCCACTATTTTTCAGATTTCTAAATAAGAATTAATCTAACAGTTATGATTTTAAAATCATGATACGCAATATTTTGCAGATAAAAATTGGACAATTAATTTATGTATATAAACATAAAAATCATGATTGAATCAAAAGATGTATGTATAATTGATTATACGTAGAGAAAATAAAAACTTAGCTTTTGATGGAGAACAATGCTTGTAACACGTTCCCACAGACGACGCCAATCTGTTGAAGACATAAAATGGCCACTGCCATTTTAGTGGCGTCAACAGCAGATAAATGATGAGGATGAGATTGAAGATGAAGATGAACATTCACATCAAACATATAAGAGACAAAGATTTTTAAAGTTGTTCGGCTATAAGGAAAAGCCTACGTCCACTATTATTTTATTCCCAGGGGTTTACAATAGCACAATGTGGTAGAGAGAGGGAGAAAAAGGGTGTGGATCTTGTGTATGGTGTCTCTCGGTTCTTGTTTTTTTTTTGGCTAAGGGAATACATATATTTATAATGATGGGAGATAAAGAGATTCATTGTATGTAAACATTTATACATAATGTCTACATTCAACGAATCTAATTATTGAATTGCTTGGTATGCTATGTGTTGTCATCTACAGTATAAATGTACATTAATGCTCATTAAATGCGTAGTTATCCTTTGATCTTCTCGGTTGGTATGCCGACCAACTCTCCTCAGGTGTCGACTAACTCTCCTCGGTACCGACTAACTCTCCTCGGGTGCCGACTAACACTCCTCGGGTGCCGACTAACTCTCCTCGGGTGTCGAATATTGCCACGTAGGATGACATGTGTCCTTTTCTGATTGGTCCTTTTAGATGGAGAATTTTTGCGTTAACACTAGGGTATTACCCTCTTCTTATCTCTATAAAAAACTATTCAGAACTCATTTTTATAAGTCAATACAAAGATACAAATACGTTTTAGAAGAGTTTGTAACCTATTAGGACTCTTTGGACCAATCAACTTTTAAGAAGAATTTCATGTCCCAGGTACCTCGAACCGGTTCGCAAGTACCCTGAACTAGTTCTCCCTTGAACCAGTTCACCATGTGTTTCGAGGAAACTTGCTGGTTTAGATCCTTCCTTCTTTTATTTCCAACACTTAGAAAATTTTCATGTTTTCTTCCTTTCTTTCTTGGATTTTTCTTCAACTTCAAGGGGTCGTAAATCTTTCACCGTAGCTCGAGTTTGGGTGTCGGTTTTTCCAGTGTTATCGTTGTTCCGAGATCTTCAACTTTCCATTTGGCCCCACCTCCGGTATCAGGTTGCAGAATTACCAAAATTTCCTTGAACTTGCCTTCCTAACCTTTCTTTCATTGTTTTGATTTCTCTTTGGCACCACTTGCATACTTTGCCTGTAAAACACATAAGAGAAATACAAAATACGAAACACTTGCCAACGAAGGTTAGTAGCATAATTACTAGTTAAATCCATATCAATTTCACCACTTTGGTTCACAAAGGTACCGAAATTAAGGGGATAAAAATACAATATTTATGCCCGATCAAATCCCCTGACTTAGAACTTTCCACGTCCCGAGAAATGTAAAAGAAAAGGAATAACGTCACAACTCTTCTAAACACTTTATTGGGATAGAATACCTTCGTCGCGGGAAAGCGATTGCATTTAGCTTATGCAACAAGCCGTTAAACCCCTAGGTTACCCTAGTAGGAAGAGTGTTGTCTCGTGAAGGTTTGCGGTGAATATACCCATAAAATTCGACTTAGACTCAATGAAAAATCAAAATACTTAAAAATTGTACAATTTAAACTTTTGAAAAATAATCACCACAAATTCATATTCAAAAGAGTCTCAATTTGTCGTGTGTGTGAGCGAAGCCGAAAATTAACCTCAAATTTCCACCGATTGATCTTTACGTTTCTGTTCGTAAGTTTGTTTTGATTTCAAAATCTCACGGATTCACTCACAAACGAATCACTCGGATTGTGGCTATTTCTCTCGGTATACGTGATATAAAGAGTAAATATATTGAAACACAAATTCACGCATATTATTTTGAAAGGACGAAAATATATGGTGAAATGATCTCTTCATCGGAATACGGTTATTGGGAAATGGTGAATATCATCTTTTATTCACACCATTTAATCTCTCATATTATCTTTTTATATCTTAGCTCTCCATGCGGTAGTCAATTTAGCATTCCGGACTCAGTAGGACTTTTCAGGTTAAAGGTGTATTGGGTAACATGGGAATGGTTGGGAACTTCAGAATTGGAAATTTTTTCTTATGATGTCCCTTAGTTCTTTTTCAGGCTTTTGCTCATTTTCTATTCTTTTTCTTGCGATTTTTGTTGAGCATTTGTCTATCAATTTTTTTTCTTTTTATTGCACTATTTGGACTTACTTGATGACATTACCAATTTTTACAATTCCAGGCTACTTGGGTTTTTCGAGTTACCAAATGAAACGAAAAATTTTTATTCAACTCAATTGGGTTATCAAAAGGATAATTTTTCACATCTTTTTATGGCTAATGTTTTTGGGTAATAAACAATGATCTATTTTATTATCTTGATTACTTATTAATTTATCATATGCATGCCGAGACTACTTTAATTTAGACATTTTTAGAACATTTTTTTTTTCAAGACAACATTCCATTTTCCATAACCGATCAAACAATGGTATTAAGATCGCGATGAAATTTTAGACGCTGAATTAGAACTATGAGTTAACCATTAACTCAGATTCATTTAAACACTAAAAACGATCGATAGACTCAAAATCTCACCGGGTTTTGTTAATCTCCACACTTATTCGTTAAGTCGTTAATTTTCGCACAATTTCTATCTTTGGTCAATTTCGGCTTAGTGCAATTGAGATTTAACAATTTAAGACTTCAAATAGAATAAAGGTGATATTTTCGAAAAATTTAAACTCCAATTTTTACTTATTTTGAAGAAAAATATTTTTGGTTTTTCAAAACTTTTCAATTTTCTTTTCTTTTTTTAGAGTAACTATTTTTGGGCATTTGGAAAAATTTGCGAAGCTTTTGAAAAATGCCCTTATCACCCCCCTTAACTTAGACTTTTGCATTGTCCTCAATCAAAAGGACTAAAACCTAAAGAAGATGAAATAATGAGTATAAGAAATAAAACAAGCAAATAAAGAAAAATGCATATTTTTCATTAAAAGAGGCACTGTTTACAAGGAGGAAACAAATAAAAAGATGCACACATCCTAATCATGCGAATAACAAGATTTTCATAACATGGGATTAAGGTGTTGGAGGTGGGTACGAGCTACAGGGAGCATTGGAATCATAGGGGTCATAGAAGTATGTAGGGAGAGGAGCGTTCGTACCCACTTGTAGGCGGTAAAGGCCGGCTTGTAGACGTGCCATCATGCTAGTGTTGCACCGGTACTCATTCATGAACCCATTAAAATTGTATTCCAAGGAGGTGATACGATTTGCAAGGTCGACATTGTAGTCAAAATCCTCATCTTCGTCATACTCTTCTTCGTCCCCCACATCCATCATGGGGGCGTCATGTCCCTCCTCCCCTGCACCTTCATCGAAATCCTCATAGAGAATAGGACGGTCGGGGTGGGCCACCCTCATTTGGTGTTCACTACGGGTGGTAGAAGTACCTCCAATTGGGCGAGGGAGTTTGACTTGCTTCTCCGGATCTTCTACCCCTGCATCGATCATAAGTTCAGTGATAAGGCGGGCGCAGGGGAGAGTTGCTTTTCCCCACTCATCATAGGCTGCTTGGAGGATGTCCGCATAGAAAAGGTGGGCCGGATTCATGGTGCTCTCGAGGTCGAGGAACTGATACAAAAAGTTGGCTTGACGCACCCAGACCATCGAATCATTGGTGGTTTGGTGGATTGCTCCACATGCAATGAGGTGCGTGAATCGCACCGTGTTCGAAAGATTTCCCACCGGAAATGAATCACGTAACCATTCCTCCCCGGGTGCCATTCGAGAAACACATGCAGCTTTGGTGTGGGGGGCAACCATTGGTGGGATACATGAAAAGCACGGGGAGGACAACCCATTTTTCCCACATCTTGCTCGCAGTGATGGCGGCGGAGAAAAGGAATCTGAATGCCGTCAACATATGCCTCATGGAGAGTGGAGGATTTGCGCACGAGGGTCACATAGAACTGGAGAATTTTGTATTCGAAGACTTTGTTGCTCGTAGGGGAGGGAAATTAAGACCATCCTCGACAATGGAAAAGGGCGGTGACTTCACCGGGCAGCTGTTCCCAATTAACAAATCACTTAATATGAATGACACGAGTGGCCGAGAAATAGCATTCGGCCTAATGACATTCTTGGATGGATCAAAATCCTCCTGCACCCTCGTCATCGAGTATAGTTGTGTCGTCGTATTTTCAAGGATGGAAGTTTGCTTGGCGGGGGCACGACATGGTGATGGACAGAGAGGTAGATAGATAGGTGATATAGTGTTGAAGGGAGAGAGTTAAATGGAGTTGTGAAAGTGTGAGAGATAGAGGGGGGTTGAGAGTGAATTTATAGGTGTGGAGGGGTGATTTTTGGTGAGAAATGGGAATAAGTATGGATAGAGATGAAGGTAGGAATGAATTTGGAGTTGAAAGTGGTAGGGGGAAGTTTTTTAGGGTGAAAATTCGTGGGAAAATGAATGGAGGGAAAGAGGAGAAGAGAATGGATTTAGAAAAGAGGGGGAAGAATCTTCTAGGAGCCTCGAACCGGTTCACCCTGTGGTTCGGGGGATCTTGCTATCTTGGAAACCTTATTTCTCCCATCTCTCAAAATCTAAGTGTTCTTTCATTCCTCAACACTTATGTATGGCCCCTGAAGATATCCTAGACTCTCGGGTTCCCAAAAAATCGTCGACCACGCCCTCAAAATGATCTCACAAAAAATGTGCTACTTCGATCCCTATCATAAACGGTGCTTCCTGAATCCTCAATATCCTAACTCATACACTACTACTGTATACAAGAATTCACCCATACGCGTCGAGGGTACGACAACCTCTCATTTTCAGCTCAATCTACCCCGTAAACGGGGTCTGACAACTAAATGGTGTCGACTTCTTCCACACACGCCTCTAGATATGGCTTTGGGTGTAGTTCATTCACCTTGAACGTATTCCCCCTTTTAAATCTTCTAATTCCACATATCCGTGAGGGAATATATTCTTCACAACGATCGGCCCGGTCCATCGAGATCGTAACTTTCCCAAAAATAGATGAATCCGAGAGTTATAGAGAAGCACTTTTTTCCCGGGAAGAAACTCTTTTCGTCAAATGATCTTATTGTGGGCGAGTTTCATTTTTTCTTTGGAAATTTTTGCATTCTCATACGCGTCATTGCGTATCTCTTCTAACTCATTTAATTAATTCTTGCGAGCTTCACCGGCTTTATCCATGTCATAATTCACCTTCTTAATTGCCCAATACACCTTGTGCTCTAATTCAACGGAAAGATGGCAAGGTTTGCCATACACAAAGAGAAATGGGGACATGCCGAGTGAATTTTTATATACGGTGCGATAGACCCATATGGAATCATTCAATCTAATTAACCAATCTTTTCGGTTGGGATTAACGATCTTCTCGAGGATGTGCTTGATTTCCCAATTCGCTAATTCGGCCTGCCCATTCATTTGCGGGTGACAGGTCGTTCCAACCTTGTGAACGACGCCATACTTTCCCACGAGTTTTTCGAATGGCCTGTTTCAAAAGTGCATGCCATTATCACTAATTATCGCTTTCAGAGCACCAAAGAGGGAAAGTATGTGTTCCTATAAGAACCTAATCACCACTTTGTTATCATTTGTCTTGGTATCTATGGCTTCCACCCATTTAGAAATGTAGTCTACCGCGACAAGGAGTAGGATCCACCTAATGAGGTGTGACTTTTCATTTTTCTTTGCAAGGAGATATTTTAAAGTCGCGTGGTCGGTGAAACAAATGGTGGGTGACCCAATGAGATAGGATCAAAGTTTGTCTAGAGTAAATACTACGGCTTAAAATTCCTTATTCGTACTGGAGTAATTTAGTTGTGGTCCGATAAGAGTTCGGCTAGCGTAGTAGATGACATGAGCCTTTTTATCCTTTTGTTGGCCCAAAACAGCCCTATTGCAAAATCACTCACATCACACATGAGCTCGAATGGCAAGGATCAATCCGGGGCTTGCATGATGGGAGAAAAAACAAGCATGCTTTTTAACTTTTCAAAAGCACTTTTGCATGCTTCATTCCACTCGAATGGGGTATCCTTTATAAGGAGGTTGCTTGAGGGCCTAGAGATGGCGCTAAAGTCCTTAATGAACCTTTGATAAAACCTTGTGTGGCCCAAGAAGCAGCGCACGTCTTTGAGCGATTTTGGTGTGGGTAGATCGGATATGACATCTATCTTAGCTCTATCAACTTCAATCCCTTTGGATGAAACTATGTGGCCAATAACTATTCCCTCAGTGACCATAAAATGGCATTTCTCCCAATTTAGCACTAAGTTCTTCTCCACACACCGGGTGAGTACTTTTTCCAGATTCGCCAGACAAAGATCAAAAGAGGTGCCAAAAATGCTAAAATCGTCCATGAACACTTCAAGTCCTATCTCAATCATGTCTCTAAATAGACTCAACATGCACCTTTGAAAGGTCATGGGTGCATTACACAAGCCGAATGGCATACGTTTGTAGGCAAACATACCAAAGGGGCAATTAAAGGTCATTTTCTCCTGGTCAAGTATATCTACCTCAATTTGGTTATATCCGGAGTAACCATCAAGGAAGCAGTAGTAAGGGTGGCCCGCTACTCTCTCAAGCATCTGATCAATAAATGGCAAGGGGAAGTGATATTTCCTAGTTCCTGCATTGAGTTTCCGTTAATCAATGCAAATGCGCCACCCAATGGTGGTACGTTGGGGAACTAGCTCTACCTTAGCGTTTTCAATCACTGTCATGCCCGACTTCTTTGGAACAACTTGAATAGGGCTCACCCACTTACTATTCGAGATTGGGTACATAATCCTGAAATCCAATAACTTAATTATTTCGGTCCTCACCACTTAACCTTCTTTGTATTTCTCTCGAGGGCTTTACATCCTCCTCGAGTTGGATCTTTTGGGTGAAAATCAAAGGACTTATCCCCTTCAAATCAGCAATGCACCAACCAACAGCACTTTGGTGCTTCCTTAAAATTTTTAATAGCTTACCCTCCTACTCTTCGTTTAGGCTAGAAGAGACAACAATAGGAAATGTCTCATCCTTTCCTAGATATGCATATTTAACATGGGAGGTTAGTTTCTTCAATCGGAGGGTTGGAAATTTGTCGATTGAGGGAACCATGCGTGCTTCCCTTTGCAGTAACTCCTCGAATCAAGAAACCCAACTTACATCTCTCGCATCCTCATCCGACGCTCTCTCATCAAGTAATTCTCTCAACTCCTCAACTTTCTTCTCAAATTCAGTATACACCCCCTCACTTTCGTGGTTCGACACTAAGCAGGTACCTAGGGCATCTCCACAATAGTTTTCCTCAACGTACTCCTCTACGATGTCGTCAATTAAGCTCACCGTGTGAAGATCATATTGTTCCCCTGTATGTTGGGCTATATGAAAGATGTTAGTCTCTAAGGTCATATTCCTAAAGGTGAGTTGCATCTTCCCATTTAGAGTATTGATTATTGCGTTAGCCATAGCTAAGAATGGGCACCCGAGAATGATGGGAACATGATTGTTCGAGGCGAAGGAGGGCTCCGTGTCCCAATTGATAAAGTCTACCGAAAAGTAGAAAGTGTCAACTTGGACGATCACGTCCTCAACTATACCTCTTGGGATCTTCACGGTTCGATCCGTCAATTGGAGAGTGATCTTTATGGGCTTGAGGTCATCCAGATCAAGTTGCCTATAGATGGCGTAAGTGAGGATATTGAGACTTGCTCCCAAGTCAAGTAAGGCTTTTTTAATTTTATTTTCTCCAATGATGCAGGAAATGGTGGGTGTACTGGGATCTTTGAATTTTGACGGGGAGATCATTGAGTAGAATGGAGCTCACGTTTTGTGCTAAAAATACGTTTTTATTTACCTTCATCCTCCTCTTCACTATTAACAAGTCCTTGATGGTTTTTCATAAGCTGGAATCGGATTAATGACATCGAGGAAAGGTAAATTAAACTTAACTTTCTTTAGCACGTCTAGTACTTCATCACGGGGGGTTCCTTTGTGAGAAGGAACTAGCCTTTGAGGAAATGGTCCCGCGTAGGGTGGTTTCACTACCACCTCGGGCTCACTAGTGTCTTCTTTATCACTCTCTTTTAAGGAGACATCTTCGGCCTCTTTCGTGCCGGGTGAAATATCCTTATCTTTAGTTGCATCATGTGGAGGAGGTGATAAATCAACGACTCTATCACTACGAAGAGTGGTCATAGCTTGACATTGCTCCTAATGTTCTGTAGAGTTGGAGCTAACACTAGTTTGACCTTCGGGAGGTCTTTGGACCTGGGCAGGAAACTTGCCCTTCTCTTGGATACTCAACGATGATTGCATCTTTGAAATGGTCGCATTTATTTTGGTGATCATGCGCTCATGTCTAGCAGTGGTTGTATTCTGGGCAGTGATGAATTGGTTCATTGTATCCTCGATACTTCTTCACGGTGGAGTGATATATGGCCCTGGAGGTGGTGGTGCCTGCACATGTCCTTGCATGTGTGGTGCTTGTTGAAAGTGTGATGGTGGGGGAGGGGCAACATGTTAATTAGGATTCATCGCAGCATGTTGTTGCCCATAGCTAAAAATTAGGATGGTTTTTCCATGAAAGGTTATAAGAATTCTCGTGCGGTGCACTGAAATTACCCTTAAATCCTCCTACACCACTCACTTGCTCTTGAAGCATAACTTTGTAGGTGGGTATCTTCGGCATTCCTCTGTTGAATGTCCCACCTCACAAATAGCACACACCTTCTCAATGGGGTTTGGGATGGAGCCAATTGGTCCTATTGCACATATCTCAAGTACTTCTCGTATTCCTTTCTCAAGTAGATCGAGTCGACTGGCCGTCATACTATCCTTTTCTATGTGAAATAAGGCATCCACCGATGGAGTGGTGGTCATTTGACGCGTTTGATGATGAGAACTAGGGTCAGATGTATCCCATGCTTGGGTAGTCTCGGCGACATTCCTCAGGTGAAGCTCAGCATCGTTGGCATCTAGGTCGACAAATGGACCATCACACATGGTTTTCACGAGTTGTTTGGAATTTATATTCAGCCCATTATGGAAGAAGGAAATTATTTGCAATTTATCAAATCCATGATGAGGGCACGAAGTGATTAACTCATTAAAATGCTCGTAATATCGATCAAACGACTCATTTTCTAATCATCGGAAGGTTTGAATTTGAGCCTTGATGGAGTTTATTCGATATGGCGGGAAATAATTTCTTAAGGAATTTAGATTGCAACTCGTTCCATTATGCAATCGAGTTTGGAGGTAAAGACCATAGCCAGGTCTTAGCCTTGTCCTTTAGAGAGAATGGGAAGAGTTTGAGGCGGATCACATCTTTTGTGCAAGTTTGATCACTGAGGGTCTCGCACGCCTCCTCAAATTCCCGGATGTGGAGATATGGATTTTCTGACTCCATTCCATGGAAGTTGGGAAGTATTTGGATCATCCCATTCCTAAAGAGAAATTACCCTGCATTATACGGGAGTAAAATGCATCCCGGAGTGACAGTTCGCTCGGGATATAAGATTTCTCTCAAAGGGCAGTACAGGGCCTCTTCCTCACATGCGGCTACACTACCGTGTTATGACATGTCTCTCTCACCTGATAACTCTGTATCGTCACTTGGTATACTTGGAGCGTGCTCTGAAGAGTGTCCTAAGAGGGATGTCGTAGTGTTACTTGCAATTGAGTGTGAAGGCATGGGATATGGAACCCAGAATTATGGAGCGTTTGGAGTGTGCGGACTATCGGGGTCGTACTCAGCTATCGGATTTTCGTGAATGTTGGTTGGAGTATTTTGGGGAGTTAGAGTGAGTTCAAGATTTTGCATTAACAGGCTTTTGAGAGATGATGTATCTTTTTGTGCATTTTAATAAAAAAAAAATTGGGGTCGAAGTTTTAGATTAACGAAACCTAACCTACATCTACCTATGTGAGCGTGAATGGTGTTTCTCCAATTGGACTTCTGGGAATGGTAAAATATGCCCAAAGAACATGGGGAACTTTTCCACCCAGGTGCTTTTTGTTATTTCTAGACTTTTTTAAATCCATCAAGCATCGTTTTATTGGAGGCCTTCGCTTGATCATTGCTCTGGGGATATGTCACTGAACTGAACTAAGAATGTGTCTATAAAGTGAGTACTCTCTAGGCTCAAGTGCAAGCCTATCGCGTTAGTAATAAACCCGGTAAGTCGGGATCGTCTCCACAGGGAAATAGGACGAGAAAATCGTGACGACGGAAGGACAGACGGTCAATCTAGATTCAACTCTAAAAAGAATGAAAAGATAATTGATTTGCGAATACTCCTACTAAGTAAAAGGAAACTAGATTAAGATTATGGAACTAATGAACTAAGCAAGGATTAATAACTACCAATGAAGTAATAAATATGAAGAGAAAAATAGGTGAGGAAAATAATCCCTCAACCTTAGTGTATTGCTAGTATAAAATTAATCGTAAATTTAAGTAATAAATCAAACCCAAACTTAAGTACTCCTAAGCATTACATATATGAGGTTCAAGCCCGCACCATACATAATCATAGGACAAGTAAAGCGGTATCGCAATAGCTACACCCGCATTGAATTCTGAAGTATCCCGATTATCCTGAAGCAAATGAGATCCAAAGATCTACAATGGTTGTGCTTGCTACGCAACACAGTCTAATAATTCCTTAAGTTTGGAGGATTAATTTTATACACATGCAACTCTCACGTCGGGTTGAGTTCATGCATCCCAACCCTAAAAAATCTAGTCGGACATATTGAACCTAACTACACATGAATTAACTACGTTGCATGTGAAAGAAATCATGATGAAAGTATAATGAAACATGCAAGGATATATTATAAACCTAGAAACTGTCTGAATTATGTAGGAAAAATAAACATTCAAGAACAATAATAGAGAGAATGAAAACTAAATTAAAACTTGCAATCAAACCTTGAAATAATTTATCTTGAAAACCCCAAATCAAAGCTATGTTCCTAGGGTATTATCCTCTTCTTCTCTCTATCAAAAACTATTCAAAACTCTGCTTTGTAAGTCAATACAAAGATACAAATACGTTTTAGAAGAGTTTGTAACATATTAGGACTCTTTGGACCAATCAGCTTTTAAGAAGAATTTCGCGTCCCTGGTACCTCGAACCGGTTCGCAGGTACCCTGAACCGGTTTGCCCTCGAACCGGTTCACCATGTTGTTTAGGGAAACTTGCTGGTTTGGAGCCTTCCTTCTTTCATTTCCAACACTTAAAATTTTTTCACGTTTTCGTCCTTTCTTTCTTCGATTTTTCTTCAACTTCAAGGGATCATAACTCTTTCACCGTAGCTCGGATTTGGGTGCCATTTTTTTCAGTGTTATTGTTGTTCCGAGATCTTCAAATTTCCAGTTGTCCCCAGCTCCGGGATCAGGCTGAAAAATTACAAAAATACCCTTGAACTTTCCTTCCTAGCCTTTGTTTCATTGTTTCGATTTCTCTTTCGCACCACTTGCATACTTTACATGTAAAACACATGAGAGAAAAAAAAACACAAAACACATACCAACGAAGGTTAGTAGCATAATTACGAGTTAAATCCATATCAATTTCACCACTCGGGTTCACGAAAGTACCGAAATTAAGGGGATAAAAATACAATATTTATGCCTGATCACTCATCGTAGAAAGTATGATAGGGTCCACTCTCAAACTGTGTGTCGTTATCAGTTATAATGGTCCTGGTTACCCGAAAGCATGTTATGATGTTTCTCTAGAAGAACCTTGTCATATCGACGTCTCTCATATTGTCAAGTCGCTTTACCTATACCCACTTGGTGAAATACTCTCTGTCGACCAACAAGTACTTGTGATTTCTAGGTGAGGTAGGTAGTGATACCACGATGTCAAAACCCCACTGTGCAAGTGTCCATGGCTGCTCAATGGTTTCCAATGGCTAGCCGATTAATGGACCATGGGAGAGAACTTCTGGCACTTTTTGCACTTTCGAACACAGACAGTTGCATCTTTCTGCATGTACACAAACCAACAACCTTCATTGATTGTTCAGAATGCCAGGGATCTTTTTCCTGCATGGCTTCCACATATTCCACCATGAAGTCCTGACATAACTTGCTTGACATCGCTTGGATGCACATACTTGAGGTGTGGGCCTGTGAAGGATATCTTGTATAATTTTCCCCCATTGTCCAAGTAGAAACACACAACTTTCACCTTGACACGATGGTCTAATTTCTTATCGATCGCCAGTGTTTCATTCTGCAAGTACGCTGTGATGTTGTACATTCAACTAGGACCTCTATTGATAGAGAGGACGTGCTCGGAGTCTACTTTCTTATCAATACTGGGCTTGGTAAGGAATTTCACCTCAAGGGTTTTCTTGAGATCTGAGTTCACTGCTGAGCTTAGTGATACTAGAGCATCGACATGACTATTATGCCCCAAGAAGAACTATTGAACGTGAACTTCCTTAAATTTTATAACTAACTTGCGTACAACTGCGACGTAAGATGCCATCCTGTCATATTTGGCATTGAAATACCCACTAACTTGATTGGACACTAATTTGGAGTCATAATATATGTTGAGTCTTCTTGTCCAGAGAAAACATGCTTTGCAGACTTCAGCGAGGAGTGCCTTATACTAAGCCTCGTTGTTGGAGGCATCAAATCCCAGTCTGATCTCTTGCTCGATCATAGCATTTTATGCAGTCACAAAGATAATCCTTACACCTTACCCTTTGAATTAGAGGTGCCATCAACATAAAACATCCAACTTTTTCCTTGATCTTTTTCGTGCAACTCCCATTGATTGGTCATTTGCTAGTCAGTGGGACCTTCTCCAGTTCTGTGATGAAGTTAGCCAAAACCTACCATTTGATTGTTGTCCTTGGTTAGAAGTAAATATCGAAGCTCCCAATATCTACCAACCACTTTGACATACATCCATAAAGGTTAATTTTGCAAAAGATAACTTTAAGGGGGAAGGAAGTAATCACAATGATTGAATGAGCTTCAAAGTAATGCTTCAGCTTGCATGAAGCGATCACTAATGCATAGATAAGTTTCTCCCAAGGCAAGTAACATTAATCGATATCCAAGAGCATCTTACTAGTGTAGTAAATAGAAAATTTCTTTGTTTATCTTTCGTAGACCAAGGTCGAGCTAACTGCATGGCTCTATACTATGAGATAAAGGTAAAAATGATCCACTTAATCATGGATTGTTAGTAGTGGAAGTTTGTTGAGCTAGGATTATATCTCCTCTAGTGATTTAGAGCACTAGTCGTTTAAGTGAGGCCTTTGCCCTTCTTGAGCAGTTGAAAAAATGGTCGGAAGTGCTCAGAAAACTTCAAAATAAAGCATTTGAGTTATGTAAGCATTTTAGTAAGCTTTTGTACCTTGTATAATGTGTTTGGATACAAGACCCTACTAATCGCTTCTACCTGATCTGGGTTAACCTTAATCCACTCTTAATGACTAGATAACCTAAAACTTCACCTGATTGGACCCCAAATAAACACTTGATGGCGTTAAGTTTCATTTCGTAGCACCTGAGGATTTCAAAGGTGTTAGCCACCTCTCGGAGATGGTCGCTCTTGTTCCTACTCTTCACGAACATGTCGTCAATATACACCTCTATAGTATCAAAAAATCTTAGTGAATAGCCTCTAGTATGTAGCTCCTTCTTTCTTGAGGTCAAAAAACATGACCTTATAGCAATACAGACTAAATGGCATTATAGAGGAAGTCTTATCTTTGTCGGGGTCGAATACAGGGCTCTAATGGTACCCCGAGTAAACATCTAGGAACATTATCCACTCATGAGTTGTTGTAGCATTGACTAATTGGTCTATATTTGGTAAGGAAAGATGTCGATAGGATAAGCCCTATTGAGGTCAGTGAAATCTATGCAGACATCCCAGCCACCATTGCTCATTCGAACCATGACCATATTTGAGAGCCACTATGGGAATTAAACTTCTATGATGGAAATTGACTCTAAAATTTTTCCAACTTCATTTTCCTTCTCTGGGTCTGTTCGGTGAGCTTTATGTGTAATGGGCTTGAATATTGGATCCATGTGGAGAAGATGATAAGCGACTGGGTGATCAATTTCGGGCATGTCGTATGGTTCCCACGTGAATACATCCAACATATATTTTAGAAAGGCGATCAACTCCTTCCTTTTAAGGTCGGTCATACTCATCCCGATTAAAAACTTTCTCTTGGGATTGGATTTATAAAAAATGATCTCCTCTAGGTCTTTGACGACCCTATCGGTGGGGTCGATATTGGTCTCTTTCACCTCTGGTTGGCCATATCGTAGTTGCTATTTGGATAGAATAGCTATTTCCTGGGCCTCCTTTGGAATGAATTATTTCTCTTTCTCCTTTTCTTTTATGGGCCTAATGATGGTGATGAAGCACTTTCGAGTAGTTACTTGATTACCTTTGATCTCCATTATCCCCCTATCCATGATGCACTTGAGCTTGTGGTGGTAAGTGTAAGGGATAGCCTTCATGGCATGCTGTCATCTTGTGCCTAAGATGGTGTGGTAAGGTGACTCAATGTCGAGCACTAAAAATTCTATGGGTTTTGAAATATTCCTTGCCCTTACTGGTAAGACCACTTTCCCTAACGTTATTGTCATCTTCCCGACAAATCCTACTAGAGGAATAATTGCCTTCTTGAGCTCTGACATCTTAAGCTTGAGTTTGTGGAAGAGTTCTAGGTACATAACCTTTGAAGTTCTCCCCTAGTTCACTAGTAGCTTATCCACGTCCCAGTTCATGATTTTGATAGTGATTACTAACGCATCCTAGTGTGGGCTTCATACCCTGACCAAGTCCTCCTCTGTGAAGACGGTGTGCTTGTTATAATTAACCTCCCTGGTCGCCCGCGCTTCCCAGCCTGTCTTTTTGTGGGATCAATATGGAAAGCTTCCATTATAGCTGTAACTTTATTGAGTTTCAATTGAATAACATTTCCTTGGACCTACTTAAAGGAAGATGCTCCGTGAATGATGACAAACTTATGACCCATGTCATTATCAAGGACATTGTCTGGTTTCTAGTCGCCATTGGTTGTGGTTTGGTAAGACTTCTTCTCAATAAACTCAATAAGATTCCCAGCTTGGGCTAGGTCCTCCCGATGATCTTTGAGCTCCTTATAGTTTTTCAGTCTTGTGGATGCCTTCTTTGTGGAATATGTAGTGGAGTACGGTGTTCCTCTTGTTCGGATAACCACCCATCTTCTTTGGCCACTTGACGAACTGCTGATCTTTGATTTTTGCTAGGATCTTATAGATCGCCTCCTTGAAAACTATGTTAACGATTTGAAAAGGTTTAGAGGAATCCATTTTGCCCCCGTCTTGGCACCATCGGCGTGAGAGGTATACCTGTTTTGAAGGACGTTATAATAACTTGCCCTGAACAATCTTCTATCTCACTAATGACTTCCTAGTAAAGTTTGGCATACTCACTCCAGGACTCATATGGCTCCTTTTTTTATCATGAGCAGTGACTCCATTCTTTTGGGATGAGAGTTGTTGGTAATGAAATAAGCACTAAAGAATTTCGCGAGTTCCTTGAACTCTTGATGAACCTATGAGGGAACTTCTCGATCTAATTTTGAGCAACATCGCCTAAGATGGAGGGAAAAATACAATACATCAGTGCGTTTTTATGACTTCATAAAGTCATGGACTACTTGTACTACCGAAAATGGTCAATAGGATTAGTCTTGATATTATAGACCTTGGACCTGGGGGTTACAACTTCTTAGAGGCTTCCTCATCTTTGATAGTTCTCAAGAAGATAGACTTCATCCGGGTGATGAGGGACATCTTTAATTGACTTGCCCCCTATTAGAAGGGCGTTGGTTCATTTCCCTTCAAACGAAACACCTTATGTCATATCCATCGCCTTCGTCATCTTTGTGGTGCCTCATTTGATAACTTCCATATGCTGAGCACTCTTAGTCACACCTGGTGCTCCTTCCTTAGATGTGAGGTTTGCTCGCCTAAGAGCTAGGAGCTCGATATCGGTTGTCTCATTTCTAGTGAAGTTCTTTCTCCCTCTTTTTTAGTCACCGTTGGAGGCAAGAATTATGTTCAACTTGTAGGCGAGGTGACTACTCATGTTGTTGTAGTGTCATTTCCTAGCCATCAACAAGGTGTGAGATCTGAGTAGATCTAGGATGCCTGTGGATTTCCTCTAAAGGTTGTCACTCTAGTCGAAACCTTAGTTTCCCATCTTGACGAACCTCAGACCTGACTCTCAGAGGAGCTAAGTCAGCCCGCACATATATAAGTTGAGGCGCACTTTTTGGTTGTTAAGACATCATAACTATTCTTTAAGAAGATTTCTCCCGTGTAAAGGAAAGTCATTTCCTATAGATGATACCAATTGTGAGTGCAAATTAATCGCAATAAAAAAGATTCGAGAAATCAATTAAAGAACTAATAAAGAGATGCCAATCACACAACACAAGAATATACGTGGTTCAAAAACTTGCCTACGTCCACAGAGGGGTAACTATTTTCCTATTAAGTTCTTTGAAGTATAGAAATTACATCTCCATTGACCCTAAGGTGAGGGTTACATTTATAATAGTGTAAAGTTGATGAGTTGTCCAAGAAACTCCCTCATCTTTCTATTGGCTCGTATGGTAACTCCTGAATATCTCATCCGAGATTATTAATAACCGATTGAGCCTATCAATATTGACATGATAAATGTTCGTATTCATACATGTGAGAAGTGTGTTTACTGTCTTCTTTGAGTAGTGGGTCAGACGTGTCCACATTCTGTTGGGCTTAGTTGGTCATCCTCCAAGTGAGTCTAGTTAATTATTTAGGTCCCCACAATATTCATGACTAGTCAAAAATTATTATTGGAAAAGAAAAAATTATTCTTTAGTTAACAAAACCTCTATGATGGAAGACTACAGAATTAAATTTGAATAACGAATAGCTAACATGATATATAATAATAAAAAATTGAATGAAGAATATTTTGTGTTTGGATTTATCAAAGATCTTAAGAAGGAAATTGGATACACGATGGAAATCTTAGGCACAATAAGCTTTCCCGCGTCATTAGTTTCACTATGCTATAAGAAACTATATTGGTTTGAAATCTAAAGAGTCCCAAATTAATGGATAACTCTGTAAGGATGATTATTATATTCCTTTGTCAAATGTCCATACTTTTCAAGAAGTTGTGGTGTAATTTTTTTTCTTATGAAAGATTTAAAGTTGTTCCTCTTCTAGCAACTGAATTTGTTGGAACCTATATTAAAGTCTAATGAGCTGAAAAAGTTGTGACGAAGGAAAAAAAGAATGGCATTCATCCACAACTCGCATTAGAAGGGTGTATCACCTTTGGGCAAAAGTATGGAACACGATTTATTGGGAAATGACGTTATATAACAGAGTTGGAATGCTTGGTTTATCAACCTTAACAGAGTAGTGGATGCAACCAATGGTTCACACGAAACAATATTTCTGGGTAGTGACGCTCATGAAGGGTGTTTTGTAGCTAAAGGTACTAATGTCCCATAGAGTGCAGAATTTCACAATTGTAAAAAAAAGTAATCATTTTTTCCTTTTTGTACTTTTTTCTCTCTCACATGGATTTTTAGTTTATTACATACACCTCAAGTCGAAGTAACATCCATGACCATAAAGATTGGTGTCCTAGAGCGTATTCAACTCTTTTTGGCAGTTTTTATTTAAAGAAGGTGCAACCATGCATTTTTAGAACTGAAAAAAATTGGGTTTTCTCCCTTGTAACCTGATAGAGAATTTTTTGAGTGAAAATTAAGGGTTCACTCTTTTGGAGAGTATTAGTTATTTTTTTAACCAATTTTGGGTACTCTCTATGGAAGATTTGGGGTAGAATATATATGAGCCTTTTGGGATGAGATTTATATTTGTAGCAGACTTCCAATAGTTTTGTGAGGGTTATTTTGTTATATTGAGAGAAAAGGGGATTATTCTTTCAAATGAAGGAATAAGATGTCAATGCATTTATAATCTTCTTCTATTTATTGATATATATCTCCGTTTACATAGCCAAAATGATGAACCACGTAAATTTTGTGTTCTTCATCTCTTTTTTTAGTTTTTCTATATTTGGATTGTTATATTTTGGTGTGATTGGTTTGTTGGTCACTAGAGTCTTAGTTGAAAATATGTTCTTACGCAACTTATTCACTCACAAAGTTCACTATTGGGTCACAAAGATTAAAATGACCCAATTCTCCCATATCCAATTTTCGGTGGAGGAAGCACTCCTTAACTCGAAGATGAAATCCTAGAGTACCAAGTGGTGTAAGACACTTAACAAAGTAGGTAATTAAAGATACGTAATAATATTTAATACCAAGGTATCACCGGATAAGATAAGATAAAGCAAAAGGAATTTTAGTTAACCCAAACTCTCTCACTCCTCTATAAGGACATGTGTATAGACAATGCTGAGATGAAATTTGGGCAAGATAAGAAAATGTAGTGAAAGAAATGGTAGTTATAAAAGGACCTATCAAATAAAGAATAGCCGATACAAAATAAATATTATACGTAAGTTCTCTTAATGTAGTGAAAGAACTGGTAGTTATAAAAGGACCTATCACATAACAAAAAATAACAGAAATTTGTTTCGGTATTCCTTCTTTTAAGTAAGTTCTCTTAATGTAGTTTAAATGAGTTGGGAATCCTTATCATGTGGGATTCTAACTAATGCATTAGTCATAGTCAAACCATACGTGTTAAACCTGTTCAAAGCACATGTGTTTCCACCCCCCCCCCCCCCCTTCAAGTTGGAGTGTGGAGATGACTACACTCGAAGCTTTCACTAAAAATTACAAAACATCCTTCGGCATGGATTTAGCAAATAAATTCGCTAATATCTATGGAGGGAACATAACTTATGACAAAGGAGCCACATTCAACTTTTTCTGAAATAAAATCGAGCTTAATATGCTTTGTGCGGGCATGAAATACGAGATCTATGTACATGGATATAGCATGAGCATTATCATAAAAGAGAACATGAAGCTTCATTAAGCGGATACCAATATCACGAAGTAGATAAGTACCAGGGTTAAGTCAGTTGCAATAGAGGCCATGACACGATACTCCTTTTCATCACTTAAATGAGAGACCGTTGAATGCTTTTTGGAAGACCATGACAGACAATTTGTGCCTAAGAACAAACATGAACTCGTGGTGGAATGATACATATTCGTACACCCTGCCCAATTGGCATAGAAAAAAGAATATAAACTCAAAGAAGATTGAGATAAATTGGTAATTCCAAAGTGACTTGTACTATTAAGATATCTTAGAATTATTTTCACAACTTGGAGATGCAACAGTCCAGGTTGATACATATACTGACACATCATGTTAATGGCATGGGATAGATATGGACGAGTCATTGTGAGATCTTGAAGAAACCCAATAATGCTTCGATATTCCATAGCATTAACGAGTTTGCTTATATCCAACTTTAAATTGTTTTTATGTGTTTTAAATCAAGCATGGGGGTACGGGCGAGTAAATCATGAGCATACTTTTGTTGAGAAAGAAATATACCATCATGAGTACGAATCCCTTTAATGACCAAAGAGTAATGAAGATGACCAAGATGAATTAAGGAAAACTAGGTACTAAGCCGTTTAATAAGTGAAATCAAGGAAGATTTGTTATTTCTAGGGAGAACGAAATCATCAACATATACCAATAGTAGAATAGTGACAACCCTTGATTGTAAAATAAATAAGGAAAAATTCTCCTTACTGAAGAAAGAAAGATAAAGCAAAATTGACTGAATTAATCAAACCATACACGAGGGGCCAGTTTAAGACCATAAAGTGCGTAATTAAGTAGGCATACATGATCAAGAAATCGAGGATTAATAAACCCCGATTATTTTTACATATAAACAACATCTTTGAGGGAAGCATGGAGAAAAATATTCTTAATGTCCAATTATCAAACTATCCAATTATGAGTCATGACAACGGAGAGAACCAATCATATGGTAAGGGCTCAATAATAGATCTGAAAGTTTCTAGATAATCTAATCAGGCCAATTTTTTGTAGCCATTCGCAACCATCCGCGCTACGAAGCGCTCAATACTACCGTCAACATGCAATTTCGTTTTAAAAACCCAACAACATCCAATAATATTCATGGTAGACTGACGAGGAACATGAGTCCAAGTGCGATTGATTTTAAAGGAGAAAATTTCATCATGCATAGCGGATAACCAATGAAGATAATTATGATCAGTCTTGATGGTTTTCACCTTGGTCAGATCATCCGCATGTAGTGTTAGCAAGGTGTGTGAGGGAGTGGGTGGTCGAGTTTTTCTCTGGGTCGGCATAGGTTGTGTATTGGCAGTGGGGGATGCAATTGGTTATGGAGTGGAAAGATTACTAGGAAGTGAATTCTGAGTGTGGGTTGGGGAAATAGGAACTGGGGATTATAGTGGTGATGTTGTAGGTACTGTAAGAGACTGGGTATTTTCGGGCTCGGGAAGGTGGTGTTGTGATACGGGATAAGGAGTTGTAGGTATGTTGGAGTGTATAGGACGGTTGATGTGGGTTGGAGTAGTGGGTATTTGGTGGGCAATAGGAATAGGAGTACAAAATAGAGGTGTAGTTGTGGGAAGGTAAGTATGTAATATTAGGACATTGTGTGAAGTTGGAAATTACTTAAATAATACTGTGGGATCCAGATGTGTTGAGGTAGTTGTTAAAGAGGACGGGTTGAGAAAGGGAGAGACACATTCGTCGAAGACACCATGTCAAAATAAAAAAAATGTGTTTAATTGTGGGATGAAGGCATTGATAACCTTTGTGATCAAGAATATACCCCACAAATACACATGGATAGGATTTGTAATGAAATTTATTTTTTGAATATTCTCGAGGATAGGGAAAACATTTGCACCATTTTTTTTTAAATATTTATAATTGGGTAATTTTCCAATGAGTTTCAAAAATAGGTTGCCCATGAAAAATGTAGAGGATGACAACCAATTAATAAAGTACACAACAGTAAGAAAATCTTCAATCCACAATTGTTTTGGCAAGTTATCATGGCATACCATTGGGAGCTTGATTTTAACGATATGTCGGTGTTTTCATTCTGCAACCCCATTTTGTTTAGGGATGTGTGGACAAGAATTTTATTGATGAATACCTTGCTTAGTGAGATTAGTAAGAAACTCTATCAAATTAAACACACCACCTTAACATTGAAATTTTTTAATTTTATGATCCGATTGATTTTCAACCCATCTTTTAAAAATCACAAATGTTGAAAAGAAATCAGATTACCTTTTTAAAGGTTATGGCCATGTAAATCGTGTAAAGTCATCAATAAAAATTGCATAATATTTCAAATTTTGAACAGAAATAAGGGGTATAGGTCCACATAAATGACAATGATTTTCTCTTAAGGAAATGAGGTAACATTATTAGAATTTAAAAAAGACGGACAACAACTTTTACTCATCTGACAACTGCTACAAATTGTGGGTGATTTCAACTAGCTTGTAACATCAATGGAAGTATATGATACTGATGCTAAATGAATCAACAAAATTTCGGCCAGGGATGTCCAAGCCATTGATGTGATATATCAGAGGATGATTTGCTGGCCTTTATTTTTGCGCAAGCTTCTTCTGCCCCTTTAGTATCGAATGCATAAAGTCCATCCCTTTTATTCTCTGTGGCTCCCCGTGGCTTGGTCCTTTATCGTAAAACCAAAAGAAGAAAAGTCAACAAAGCATGAGTTTCTTTGCGTTAACTTTCTAACATATATATGTCGATAAATAAAGTCCCATGTGAAAAAATTAGAGACTTGCACCACAATATATAAAATTTTGGGGTCCCTCCACTCATTATCAATTGATTTTGAGCTTCAATAGTTAATATGGTATCGGATCAAGCTATTCATATCCCAATGATCCAATTGCTCCATGTCTCCCAACAAAAATATGTCCATGTGTTTGGCTTAAGTAATGCCACACGTAATGGGGTGTGTTGAGACATAAAATCTCACATGGAAAAATTAGAGGCTTGCATCACAATATATTAAATTCTGGGGGACCCTCCACTCATTACCAATTGATTTTGTGTTAGATGCTCAAATATTCAATAATACGTGATACATGGTTCTTAGTAAATTTAAGAACAACCAGTACATCATTTAAATCAACCGTGCCATTTTGTGAATTTAATGACGCGTGACCAACATGAGTAATTTATAAAGGATATCCATTACCAACAATAACATTAGACTTAACATTGTACCATATACATAAAATGTAAGTGTACCTTTTATCAAAAGTCATATGATAAGTAGCCCTGAGTAAGATACAAAGTATTTTTCGAAGGGGAACATTCTAATAAGGAGGTGGAGACCAATACTTGAGGAAGACTTTCATTCACATCATAAGCATAATCATATCGAACCTAATATTTGTGTCCTCTTCCACGGTTGTTTGAGATGCGAATCTGTCTAGAATTTGAATGTATTCGTATCCCTAGTAAACTCATTTTTTGTAACTGAATTTCTTAGTTCAAATGCTTGAAGTGTAGAAATCAATTGTGCAAAGGTTGGGAATGGTGGTTTAGAAATCATTGACGTCACAATAATGTCATATTTCTTTCCAAGATAATGAAATTATCGAATTGTTTTGTTTTCATCTGAAACCGGTTTTTGTATAGTACCAAGGTTATCAAAAATAATTTTAAAGTTCATCAAGCAATCATCAATAGAAATTGAATCTTTCTTTAGAACCTGAAGTTGTCTTTTTAACACTGTTTTGAGCCCCACAACATGACTAAAATCCTCTTCTGAAAGGGTCCCGGTAATGAGACTGCGAATAAGTCGATCAACAAAATTCCACCTGTCATTTTTGCACTGGAAGTCCATTTTCCTGGGGTTGTATTTTTTGTTTTTCTTTGAACAAATAATCTTCATGTTTCAGATTTTAAATAAGTGAGTACAACTGGGTCTTCCACAGTAGGTAATTTTTGGCTGAAAGTTTAACCGAAATAATGGAAATGAGGTTGTGTAAATTTGCTAGAGAGGGAAAGGGAGGGTTGAAAAGCTTCTTGTCATGGTTTTAAGAGAACTCGGGCTCTAATACCATAAAGAATAAATGACACAAATCAACCTGTTTTTGTAATTAATGGAAGAACTCTTACATAGCGAGACTACGTGCACACAACAGAAAAATACAATAGAAATCTGTTTCAGTACTCCTTTTACGGAAGCTCTCTTGATGTAGTTAATAAAGTAAACTGGCTACAGGTCTTTTATCTTTCCATTTATTTCAATTTTATCTTTCTTTTCTTGTTTTAATTTTATCCTCAACCTTTCATTTTATCTTAATTTCGTTCTTGTCCTTTTTTTTTGTTTCAATTTCATCCTCAATCTTTCATTTTATTTCAATTTAATTCCTCTATTAACTATTTTTTATTCAATTGACTATTTTACCCCTCTTTATTGAAATATAATATAATGGATGTTATAAAATTTGAAAAATCAACTATTTTATTATTATTTGGAGATAAAAAATAATTCTTTATCTGAGAATAATAATAAAAAATAATTAATTAGTACCGCTGGCACGAACCCACATCATTTAATGAATGTAGGTCAAATCCAGCGAACTAACTAATCGTGAATCTAAGACATCAATTTTTAATCCCCATCTATGTAATATAATTGATAATAAAAAAAATTGTGACGTGGGTCCGCGGCAACTACACTAATCAATCGTGAATTTAAGACATCAAATTAAATATTTTTTATTAAAATTAAAATAAGAGTTTTTTATAAATAAATAACTATGTTGACTATTAAAATTATTATTCTAGTTTTTTTTTTTAAATAATAAAACAAATAGGATAAAATAAAAATAAAAACTCTTTTTTTATTATTATTCCCCGATAAAAATTATTTTTCATCCC
This sequence comes from Sambucus nigra, assembly GCA_949130495.1. Lineage (NCBI taxonomy): Eukaryota > Viridiplantae > Streptophyta > Magnoliopsida > Dipsacales > Adoxaceae > Sambucus > Sambucus nigra. Next base: position 339,396,036 of record OX422207.1, on the reverse strand, counting down.
CAACTAATAATATAATAGTTTATTTTACAAATTTTATAACATCCATTTTATTATTTTTCATTAAAGAGGGATAAAATAGTCAATTGTATCCAAATTAGTTAACAAAATGACTAAATTGAGAAAATGAAAGGTTGAGGACGAAATTAAAACGAAAAAAATGATAAATATGAAATTGAGACAAAATGAAAGGTTGAGGATGAAATTGAAACAAAAAAAGGACAGGGATGAAATTAAAATAAGTGAAAAGGTAAAGGACTATGGGATAGTTTGCTCTAGTTAATATGAGTTGGGACTCTTTATCATGCACATGTGTTAAACCTTTTCAAAGCACATTTGTTTTCATAATCAACGAATGCCACTGTTCAACCATCGAATTAGATTGGTGAGATATTTAGGAAGTCCCAATACTTAGAATTGATTTCGGGAAGTCCTAAATGTTTGACTCGAAACTCAAGGTTGACTTCACTAAAATTTAAATGCTAGTTTTAGTAGCTCCAAAAAAGCCATGAGACTAACTAATACAACACACTAACAATAAGATTAAACAACACTCAGTTCTTGAGTAAGTTAAATTAAGACAATTCGATATATTTATGAGTTTATTTCGTTAATTGTATTGAAAGCATCTTATACATTTCCATATGCTATAAATCTTTGTCTTTATACTCGCTAGTTTTGGCAAAGGGAAGCAACAATATTGAAGCAACAATTACAGGCCTTGCAAGATTACCATAGGTAAACTCTTAACTTTTTTAGCTTGTTATTATATGAAATAATATTGAAACGTAAATCAGCACATTCATAATAGTATAGCCTCTCATATCGACAAAATGGAATTACAATCAAAGGGAGAAAAAAAAGAAGGCAGCTGAGAACAGAAATTAGAATCTGTTATTTCTGTTATTACTTTTGTTATTTCTATTATTTCTAGAACCTGTTATTTCCATTATTTCTGTTATTAGTTCAAGGGTATATAAATATTAGCTTACTTGTTGTAGATGAATCACAATTCAAGTATTCAATTCAAACTACTCAAGTTCCCATGTTCTCTCTATTTCTTCCTCTGTTTTTCTCTTTATCTTTTTCGTATCATCAAGTTCTTAACATGGTATCAGATTAAGAATCAATATTGCTTCCGCAAAATCATTTCCCTTCTTCTTTTATTCTCAAATCATGAACTTTGTATTACAAAATTTCTTTCGATTTTGTAATCACCTCCATTATAGTTTTTTCCCTTCTTACATCTGAACTTGAATTCAGATTTTCTTGCGTTGACTACAGAAGGAAATACTGTCAATCCTTCAAATGACTCTTCTAGCCCATATTATCTTCATCTTAGTGATAATTTGGGTGCTCTCTTGGTCTCGAAAGTTTTATAGGAGATAACTACATTGCTTGGAGTCGCTCGATCACGATAGCCTTGACTGTTAAGAATAAGGTGGCCTTTATTGATGGTCCGATCACTGCTCCTCCTACTAATCAGCATGTTAATCACACTGCTTGGTTGCGTGCCAACAATTTGGTACTTTCTTGGCTCACGAATTCCATTTCTAAAGACATAAGAAATATTTTTCTTTATGTTGCATCTGGTGTAGATCTCTAGAATGAGTTAAAAACTACATATATGAAAAGTGATGGCCCAAGAGTTGTTCATCTTGAAAAATCTCTTAGTTGTATAAACCAGGGTTCATCTTCAATTACACAATATATGAGTGCCTTTAAGACTCTCTGGGATGAATATGTCAGTTATAGACCATTCCCAACCTGTACCCGTGGAAAGATGGCATCATGTACTTGTGATTCGTACAATTTTTTGCTACTTCGACAACAGTCAGATTATGTCTTGAAGTTTCTTGTTCACTTAAATGATTCTTATGCTTCAATAAGGAGTCATTTATTACTTGTTCTTCCATTGCCTATCATAGCTAAAGTGTTTCCTTTACTTCTTCAAGAACAAAGTCAGGCAACTTACCAATTCTGCAAACACTGAAACAATTGCTTTATAAGGAAAGGAATTTACTCAACCTAAACAGCCTATTCAGGACGTGTTTTCCAAAGAGAAATCGAAGAAATCCTCACTGTATTGTACTTTTAATGGCTAAAATGGCCATATAATTGACAAATGTTTCAATTGCATGGTTATCCCCCTGGATGGACTGAACCTAAAAGAAAAAGAAATCCTCCCTATGCACATGCAGCCATTTCAACTGAAGAGGTCTACATTCAAAATAGTAATGAGAACCAAACGTTTTATTTAAGTGCTGAAGAGTTTAATAAGATTCTAGCACTTTCCAATTCAAATTCATCCACCCAGAAAACTAATTCATCTATAGCAGCTGTGAATTTAGTCACTACTCCTGAATTTTCATGTAACACTTTTACTCGATGTAATTCTTCTTTTGCCAAGTTCAAATCCAATTTTCCTTAGATCCTAGACACTGGTACAACATATCAGACGATTTGTTCACCTCTTTTATATTCCTCTACCCCTAAATCGATTATAAATTCTATTAATCTTCTTAATGGACAATCTGTTCCAGCATCATACACTGGGGCAATGAGTCTTTCTAGTACACTACATTTAAACAATGTTTTATGTGTTCCAAGTTTCTCATTGAACCTTTTATTAGTTTCTAAACTAACCAAAGAATCTAATCCTTGTCTATCTTTCTTTGGCTCTTATAGCCTTTTACAGTACCATTCAATGAATAAGAAGATTGGGATTGCATTTGGGAAATAAGGGCTTTACCATTTATCTCAAGCCTCCTCAAAAGCCCATTCTTGCCATCATTATCAGTTTAATTCTCCACCATGTTAAATCTTTGGCACTATAGAATAGGCCATGTCTCAGATTCTAGAATACCTTTTCGTAGACAAAGATATAATTCAATAACATATAATTGTACGAATGTCTCTGATCTGTACATTATAAAATCTTTCTTTTCTTGCCTCACACATATTTCTAATAGAGATTTTGATTTGATTCATTGCGATATATGGGGTGCTTTTGGTACTATCTCAAATTGTGGTTTTAAGTATTTCTTAACTACGGTAGATGATTTTACAAGATGCACTGGGGTTTACTTGCTTAAAACAAAATCTAAAGTTTTATCTTTACTACCAAGTTTTTGAAAAATGGTTACAAAACAACTTAACACTTCTGTTAAAACCATAAGAACAGATAATGGTTTAGAATTCCTTCTAACAAAATTTTATAATGAAAATTACATTTTGCATCAAAGGAGTCGTGTAGAAACTCCACAACAAAATGGAATTATTGAAAGAAAACATCAACGCTTATTAACCACAGCTAGAGCTTTAATGTTTCAAGCAAACCTACCTCTAACGTTTTCGAGTGGCTGTGCACATATTATAAATCGAATTCCAACTCCTCTTCTTCAAAACAAAACACCTTTTGAAATGTTATTTCATAAACCACCTAATCTTTCTCATTTAAAAGTTTTTGGCTGTTTATGCTTTACTTCTACACCTACTAATCATAGACAAAAGTTCGATCCAAGGGCAACTAAATGTCTATTTTTAGGATATCCCTCTGATGTCAAAGGTTAGAAACTCATGGACTTCAACACTAACAAAATACTCATCTCCAAAAACATTATGTTTCATGAATCCAATTTTCCATTCAAAGCTCTCCCACTCAACTCTAGAGCACTTACATTTTTGTTTTCTAATTCAAAGTTCCACATGATTCATTTCATAAAAATGTTCCCATCTCTTCTGATCAGAATATACCTTCAACAACCTCTAGTGACCCAATTTCATCTCACATAAACACTGATCATCATCAAATTACTTCACCTAATTCATATATCATAAAATCAACCAAAATTAAACAACCACCAAACTTTTTGCGAGATTATTATTGTGGTACTGCCTCATTATTTCCATATTCAAACAATCCATTTACTTCTATTGGTTGCTCCTCCAACACAGGTAATTTTTATCTTATATTTTCCTTTCATGAGAAATAGAAATTGAGGCTAAAAACATACAAACAAGCTGTTAAATTACGTGAATGGAAAGTTGCTATGAAAAATGAACTTGATGCTTTAGAGTTAAACAAAATCTGGGAACTTGTTACTCTCCCCAAAAATAAACAGACCATAGGTTGTAAATGGGTCTTTCGAGTAAAATACAAGGCTGATAGAACTATAGAAAAGCACAAAACAAGATTGGTAGCTAAAGGCTACACTCAACAAGAAGGTTTAGACTTCTTTGATACTTTTTCTCCAGTGGAAAAAACCACTTCCATTCAGTTATTACTGGATGTTGCTACTATTAGAAGTTGACACATTCAACAATTAGAAGTAAGTAATGCGTTTCTATATGGTGATTACATGAAGAATTTTATATGGAAGTTCTCCCTGGATTGAATGTTAAACAACCCAACACAATTTGCAAACTTTTAAAGAGTCTCTACGGTCTGAAGCATGCCTCTCGATAATGGTTTGCAAAGCTCTCTCATGCCCTTCTCGATTATGGCTTCACGTGAGGCAATTCTGACTGCTCACTATTTATCAAGAAAATACCACTTCCTCCATAGCATTACTAGTTTAAGTAGATAATGTTCTATTAATAAGTGATAATTTGATTGAAATTCAACAACTCAAGACTTTTCTGCATGACAAGTTCACTATTAAGGATTTTGGGCAACTAAAGTACTTCCTTCGATTGGAAGTAGCTAGATCAAAGTCTTGAATTTCACTCTGTCAAATAAAGTATGCTTTAGACCTACTTTAAGATATGTGTCTCATTGGTTCCAAGCTAGTTACATTTCCAATGGAATCCAACCTCAAGCTCACTGCAAATGATCCTAATCTTTTATGAGGATGCGCCATCTTACAAAAGGCTAGTTGGCAGATTACTATATTTAATAATCACAAGGTCTGGCCTTGCTTATGTTGTTCAAGTTCTCAGCCAATTTCTTTCCATACCATTTGTCTCTCATTATCAAGCTATTGTTCGAGTGCTTAGGTACTTAAAAGCAACACCATGTCAAGGGTTGTTCTTTTCTTCCTCTTCGGACTTGAAGCTTAAATCTTTTTCAGATAGTGACTGGGCAGGTTATATAGACACTCGAAGAAGTGTTACAGGCTTTGCTATTTTTCTAGGAGATTCATTAATCTCATGAAAATCTAAGAAACAGGCCACAATTAGTCGCTCATCTGCAGAAGAAGAATATAGGGCTCTTCAGCAACTACATATGAGGTGCAATGGATTCTCTATGCTCTCCAAGATCTCAGTGTTGATTATCCACATCCAACAATGCTCTACACTGACAGCAAATCAACTCTATTTATAGCCACTAATCCAGTTCAACACGAGAGACCAAAGCACATACAAATCGATTGTCATCTTGTTAGGGAAAAACTGTAGGAAAACATCATCAAGCTTTTTTTTTATTCCCTCAAGATTACAATTAACCGACATCTTCACAAAGCCTCTCAGGTCATTGCCTTTTCATCATATTCTACGCAAGATGAACATTCGGAACATCCAAGTTCATCTTGAGGGGGAGTGTTGGAGTATAGCCTCTCACATCGACAAAATGGAATTACAATCAAAGGAAGAAGAAGAGAAGGCGGCTAAGAACAGAAATTAGAATCTGTTATTTCTGTTATTACATTTATTATTTCTGTTATTTCTAGACTATGTTATTTCTGTTACTACTTTTGTTATTTCTGTTATTACTTCAAGTGTATATAAATATTATCTTACTCGTTGCAGATAAATCACAATTCAAACTACACAAGTTCCCAAGTTCTCTTTATTTCTTCCTCTATTTTTCTCTTTATCTTTTTCTTATCATCAAGTTCTTAACACATAATAATGTCTCTACATTAATGTGTGTTCTACCGTAGATTACAATTGTATTGATATGCTTGATATATGCACAATATGTAATTTGTATTCCCCGTAGAAGTTCAAGTAGTGTTTTAATATGATATGACGCATAAATCAAGTTGAGATTAATGTTTGTTTTAAATTTTAATTGTTTAGCACTCCTAATCTGGGAGGAATGAAGTACGTTATCCTTTTTGTGTCCCTTCATTATAGATATAACATCAAAATCGTTTTGCAGTTGTGTGGTCCGAAAGAAAACATGTTCTAAATAAAAAAAGAAATTAAGTTCAAAATTCAAACTTATATGCCATGTAGCATGTAAGGTCGTTCCATGACGACAAGCAAGTAATCTATAGTGACGACCATTTAGAAAATTTCACGAATATATGTAGCAAAGTAGGAAGAATCATGTTGCAGACTGTAGTTTGGTGGTATATGTAGAAAATGACATTTGATACCACACATACAAGTTCTTATAAGTTTGCTTCGAAATATGAAAACCCGTATTATGAATGTAGTTTGGTGGTAACTGATACAAGAATTGCTAGAATAGGCAGTTGGCCATATCATAGTACTGTTCATAAGTTATTTTGAAAGTACATACAAGTATAACGGAATAAAATTGTATGGAATCGTGTAACAGTGGGAGGGCAATAGCCCTAGAAAATATACAGTCGAATTATCAATTAAAAGAAAGAGGATGAAGAAGACGGTAGAACTTCAAGAAGCAACCCTCGTCTTCAAAACATATTTAGTACTTGTAGTATCCCAAAATGTGTCCAAGGCCTAATAGTGAACTTGCAATTCCCTCTCACTAACACAGACAAATGATGGGAAAAGAACTATGTGGTTTAAGTGTCAAAGACCTACATAATCTGGAGAACCAACTGGAAATGAGTCTACAGGGTGTCCGCATGAAAAAGGTCAGAAAGCTTCAGCTGTGATAGATTGATTTATTTAACAGTTTATTGTGATCCGTTTGTAGAATACATATGATATGTAACCATCTTTTTAAGTTTATGCTGCATGTCGTTGTTTTAAATGCTGCAGGAACAAATACTAACAAATGAGATTCACGAGCTAAGCAGAAAGGTAACTGCAAAACATTAGCTACTCTAATGACAAGTTATGTTGTAAAACGTACTAGTGATGACAACTTCACTTTCTTTAATTATTACAGGGAAGCCTTATTCATCAAGAAAATGTAGAGCTCTATAAGAAGGTAAACCTCACTTCTCAACAGAATTTCAATTGTATAAGAAAATATTCTATTCAGATTTATACAGAAAATAGTTCTTTTATTTGTGCACTTTGTATATCGGATATTTAGACTGACTAACTTCCAATTTTTTTGATTTCCGATCTGATTTTTTCGAATTTGGAATGAAATTTTAGTTTGCTGATTTTTTATTTTTAGATTTCTAATTTTTTCGAAAAAAATCGAATAAAAAATCGGAAATAATTTTGAATTTTCGATTTTTCGATTTTTCGATTTTTTTATCCGATTTTTTCGAAACTATGCCGATCCGAATTTTCTAAAAATTTTCCGAATTATTTTCGATATTTTCAGAATTATTTTTTCGATTTTTTGAAAGTTTCTCATATCCTACATCGGTTGGGATAGGGAGAGAGCTCCAAATTGTGATCTATAAAATGATAGTATCCTCCTAACTTCTACACAAATGAAATGGATCAAATCTTCATCTATTTACATGTTGGGTTAAACCCTTTTCTTTGTTTATTTAAAATGAGAATTTCGAATAATAGAAAATCAAAAATTTATCTTTTTCAAATTTTGGAATTTCGAAAATTTCTGGATTATTAATATATCTTGTGCATTTCCGATTTTTTTTTCGTTTTTTGTCGATTTTTCCAAACTCGACTTTTTTTTTTTTTTCGAAAAAGTCAAATAAAAAATCGGAATAATTATTTCATTTTCGAAAAAATTAGAATTTTTCTCGAAGAGGAATTTTCCAATCCGATCATGCCGAAACACATGCTTAGTTCGGGTTTTATTGGATTCATGTCTAAACGGATGACTTTTTTATTGTTTAAAAAAATCATATTCAAACCCGACCCGTTATCTTAAGATAATGAATTATTTTGAATCGTATACAAGTTGACATATTAACTCATTTTTAAATACAATTACACCCATTAATTTATTGACATTACTAATTGTCTCTCTCTATGAGAGAAAGAGGGTCAGACTTCTATGCTAACTAAGTTTGCATATCATTTTTTTTAAATAGTAAAAAAAAATATTTCAGAGTTGATTTTTTTGTGTGACATTTAAACATCTCAAGGGACCCATATAAAAAAAACAATTCAAAAAAACTTTTTTTGCTATTTTTAAAAAATCGGTCAAACTTTCGCTGATGTTAAGCACTTTAAAAGTTGCGAAAGTTTGACTAATTTTTTAAAAATAACAAAAAAATGTACTTTTGAGCTGGTTTTTTTCATATGGGTCCGTTGATATGTTTAAATATCCCATAAAAAATCAGCTCCAGAATATTTTTTTAAATATTTTAAAAAAAAATTGCGCGTTAGCACGTGTGCACAAGAGTCTCTCTCTCTCTCTCTCTCTCTCTCTCTCTCTCTCTCTCTCTCTCTCTCTATATATATATATATATATATATATATATATATATATATATATATATATATATATATATATATATATATATATATATATATATATATGTGTGTGTGTGTGTGTGTGTGTGTGTGCGCTCGGGGGGGCGCTAAGAGGGAGGTGCTAATATATAAATAAAGAAAATAGTGGATGAGAGATACATCCACTTTATGCTCGGAGGGGGAATATACCACATTCTGTTTTGATTAAATACCGTTATGATACATAAACTTTTTATAAGACCAACAATATATTTTATTACTAAAAATAATGAATCCTAATAGGTCTTATTGATTCTTAACGGGTTGAGGGGTCAACACTAACCGACCCATTAACTCTCACATCTTATTGAATTGGCATTGATATGATCCGAAACCATCAAGAGTTTACCAATTAATTTATAATTTTGTATTGATTCGCCTCATATTATCGAACCAAAAAAAATATCCAAAATGCTTAAAAGAACTTGTATTGTCCTCTTACCCACACATGACAAGCTACTGTTGCTTTAAGCTTAAGAAGAAGAATTAATGTGGCAGGTTTATGGAACAAGAGATGCAAATGCAATAAACGGTAACGCCTACATTCCTTTTGAATTTAGCCATGGCAAGGACCACCATATTCCTATTCATCTCCAGCTAAGCCAGCCTGATCCACAAAGTTGAGGTAAATTTTCCACCGATGTTTAAGAGGTTTTACTTTTATTCACTCAAACAATATTCCTACATGCGACACACTGGACACATTTGAATGCATTGTATTCGAACGCCGAACGACTATTTTTAATACGAATCCTATTAAAATCTAAATTTTTAGATTCAAATAGCCCTAATTGGAAAATATATCTGATATTTATATGATCTTGAGCAATATCTTTAAAGAAATTATTTAAGAAAAATTGTAAATATATTGAATCTAAGTTAACAAAAAAAAGGTCTAATGTAAGAAAAGGAATCTAAGTTCATCTTCTGTAATGAAATTCTTGATAGATAATGAAATCTTGGAATAATTTTTTTTTTTTTTTGTGAAATGTAAATTTAATTAACATAATAAAAAACATGCAACAAAACTAACAAAAGGCGATCCAACAAATACAAATTCTATGAGGCATGGAGGACTAACTGTCTCAAAGACTAAAACCAAAATAAGAGAAAAAGCTACAAAATAATAATCACAACCTAACAGGCCCAAAGACGAACGAAATAGATACACAGCCCAAACCCGATTGATAGTAATGCCTGCAAACAAAACTAGTGTAAACCACCACAGCAATAGCCAATCCAATATACCCATTGGAAAACCCTGTCTGCCACAAAACAAGAGGCGATAAACAAACCACCAAACCATCTATAGTCAAAATAGAGAAGGAACTATATAGAGACAGTGTCAGAATTGAAGAAGAAGAAGAAGAAGAAGAAGAAGAAGAAGAAGAAGAAGAAGCTAATGTAACAGAAGTTAGTTAGGCAGTTAGTTTCATTAGTGGTCACGTGCCAATTTCCTTTTTAGTTAGAGAGTTAGTTAATTGATTACTTATTCCTATAAATAGAATTGAGTTGTAACCGATTGGGGTATTCAATTGATCAATAATATTTCATTATATTCTCTTAATTATCTTTAAATTTCCTGTTTCTTCTCTAACCCTCTTCTCTAATTCTTTTCTTCTCTAAATTCTTAATTCTTCCAGTGTTGTGGGATTACGTCAGGATGAGAACCTGATAAAGTGGCATCAGAGTAATATCTTGGCCCATATTCTCACTTTCTTTTTCAACTCACCAACTGTTTGTGAAATTATCTTATTCATTCTTCCTATACCAAATTCACCGTATACAAGATGACAGAAACTCGAGCACATGCCAACTAAAATAGGGTTGCTGAATTGAGTCAAAGGAAAAAATTGTTAGAAGGAAAAATGACCTATGTTCAAGACACTCTGGAAATGTTGATGAATAATATCAACAATCAGTTTCAGAAATTGGAGGGCGAGATTTATAGGCAAGAAAGGGGAAATAACACGGGTGGTGGAATTCTTGGAGTTGGGGTTGATCCTCCTGGGAATGGAAGAATAGTTCCAAACTTGGGAATCAATGGTTATAAAGTGCCTAAGATTGAATTCCCTCATTTTAATAGAGATGATCTGAGATCTTGGATTACCTTGTTGCAAAAAAATTTCCTCTATAATCCCATTTCGGAAGAACAAAAAGTGTTGTTTGTGTCCTTGCACCTTGAAGGAAAAGAACTAAAATCGTTCCAAAATGAATGTACTGATGCAAGAATATTAACTTGGGAACAATTCACAAGTAGGTTGTGTGCACGATTGTCTAAAGATGGATATCAAGATGTTGTTGTTGAGTTCAAGATTTTGCATCAAAAAGGTTCAGTAGTGGAATACCAAGAGAAGTTTGAGGAGATGAAACCTCTTATGATAGAACACAATGTCACTTTATCTGAGGCATATTTCATATCAAATTTCATCAGTGGCATGAAGGAAGAGGTGAGAGAATTGGTACAACAGTTTATGCCCTTAACTTTACACTATGCCATCTTGTTATCCAGAATTCAAGAATTTGTTATAGCCAGAAAACAACCCAAAAATACCTCAAACCATTCTACTTCTTACCTAGCCAAGAATACCCCACAAATTTCTAATTCTTGTTCATTTCAACCCCCATCCAGATCCCTCAACCAATTTGCCGATAAAAAATTCACCAAAAATAATTCACCAAATCATTACCCAAACCCTAGACCTCAACTGACCTTACCACCAATCAAGAAAATCACTGTTGCTGAAATGCAAAATAAGAGGGATGAGGGTTTTGTGTTATTATTGTGATGAGACTTATTCATATGGACATAAGTGCAAGAAAATGAGTATTCACGTGTTAATTGGTAAAAATGAGGAAGAGACTCTGCAAGGCAAGGTGGAAGAAGACCACGATATAGATGAGCTGAGATTCACAGATTCCCAATAAGAAAATATAGAGATATCCTTACATGCTATGTCCAGTTCTATTTCTCTTAGAACATTAATCATTAAAATGATGGTTAATAAGCAACCTATCACTGTGTTGGTGTATCCTGGAAGTTCCCATAATTTCATGGATACTATGACAACTAAGATAATTGGTTGTCAGGAGATAGTAGCCGCAACAATGATGGTGACAGTAGCTAATGGTAGTAAAATCTCAAGTAATTCATTTGCCCCAAATTGAAATAGACCATGCAAGGCTTAGAATTTGACGCTGAAGTTAGATTGTTGACATTGGGAGGTTGTGATATGGTTTTGGGTGTGCAATGGCTAAGTGAAATTGGGCCTTTATGGTTAGACATTAAGAACTTAAGCCTCAAGTTCAACTACCAAGGAAGGGAGGTACAACTGCAAGGGACTCGAGGGGGAACTCAAGTTCATTTGATCAGTGGTAAAGGTAATAGAGAGGCTCTATAAGAAGATCAAATATAGGATCATAGGCCAACTAAGCAGTATTGTACAACAGAAGTAACAAGTCACAATTCCACAAAACTTACTTCCCATTTTAGAAGAATTTAAAGAAGTTTTCAATAAAGCCAAAGGGTTGCCACTTCAAAGAGAACATCATCATCATATTCCCTTTAAAGAGGGTAGTGAACCTATGCGTTTGAGGCCCTACCGGCACCCTCATATACGGAAAGAAGAAATAGAAAGGATAGTGGATGAACTTCTGAAATCTGGAGTAACTATGCCATCTTGCAGTCCATTTGCATCCCCTGTACTGTTGGTGAAAAAGAAAGATAATTGATGGAGAATGTGTATGGATTATAGGGGGCATTAACAATATCACTATTAAAGATAAATTCCAAATTCCAGTTATAGAAGAGATGTTGGATGAATTAAATGGTGCTTGTGTGTTTTCCAAATTGGATCTAAGGTCAGGTTACCATCAAATTAGGGTATATGAGTCGGATATATCTAAAACATCATTGAGAACCCGTGAAGGACATTATGAGTTCCTTGTGATGCCCTTTGGGCTTCTAATGCACCGGATTTATTCCAATCTTTGATGAATTTTGTATTCACGTTATATTTAAGGAAGTTAATCCTAGTATTTTTTATGATATACTAGTGTATAGTTCTTCCTTCATATAAAGCATTTGAGAATTACATTGGGCCTACTCAAACAACATCAATTATTTTCCAAGATGTCCAAGTGTTCTTTCGGACAAACTGAATTAGAGTATTTAGGCCACGTGATATCAAAAGAGGGTGTATCTGCTGATAAGGCCAAAGTTGAGGCTATGTTATCATGGCCTGTTCCATAAAATGTTAAAGGCCTCAGGGGTTTTCTTGGGTTGACTAGTTGTTATAAAATATTTGTAAAGGGTTATGGCCATATAAAAAATAACCAGTTCAAATGGACAACTGAAGCATTACAAGACTTTCATGGTCTCAAGCAAATAATGGCAACCACACCAGTCTCGGGTCTTCCAAATTTCAACAAGACTTTCATTTTTAAGACCGATGCTAGCAACGAGGGCATTGAAGAAGTTTTAATGAAGGAAGGAAAACCCTTAGCCTATATCATTAAAGCCCTACCACCAAGAAAGAAGGGTCTTTCTACTTATGAGAATGAATTGTGGGAAATTGTGTATGCTGTTGATAAATGAAGGACTTATCTTTTTGGCCAACACTTTGTGATTAGAACCGACCACCAAAGTCTTAAGCACTTATTGGAACAAATGGTCTCAGCAGTATTGCAACAAAAATGGCTCACTAAATTACTTAGCTTTGATTATGAGATTATCTACAATAAATGTGTAGAGAATAGGGTGGTCGATGCTTTATCTAGAATACCTGAAGGAATGGGTAATTGTGTTGCCATTACTGCTATATAGGCATAATGGATAGAAGAAATAAACAAGAGTTTAGAAGGGGATCAATTAGCACAAGAAGTCATAACTAAGTTGATAAGAAAAACTGAAGTTCTAGGGTTCAATTACTCTTATGGAACACTCAATACAATGGAAAATTATATATTGGTTGTAATGGTGAATTGAGGAGGAACATTATTAATGAATTGCACAACTCAAATTGTGGTGGTCACTCTGGGGTTAGAGCTACAATAAAAAGGGCGGAGTTATTCTTCTACTGGCCTGAAATAAAGAGACAAATTCAGTAGATTGTGGTTGTTTGTGACACGTGTCAACATAATAAAGGGGAAAATATTCCTTACCCGTGATTATTGCAGCCTTTACCAGTGCCTAATCAACCATGGACAAATATATCTATGCATTTCATAGAAAGACTGCTCAATTTTGGAGGAAAGAGTTCTATATTTGTGGTAGTGAACGGAATGACCAAATATGGGCATTTTATTTCACTATCACATCCCTTTAATGCTAACCGAATTGTACAAATATTCTTTGATTCTATTCACAGGTTGCATGGTCTTCTTAATACCATCGTGTCAGATAGAAACTCTATTTTCATGAGTCACTTTTGGTTACAATTGTTCAAACTAACGGGGACCAAATTTCACCATTAAACAGCCTATCACCCTCAATATGATGGACAAACGGAGAGATTTAACCAATGCCTGGAATCATACTTGAGGTGCAAGCCTAGTGACATGCCTAAGAAGTGGTCCATAATGTTGCCGAGTGCAGAGTGGTGGTACAATTCTACTTATCACACTTCTATCCAAACCGCCTCATTTAAGGCCTTGTGTCATTATTCTCCTCCTCAGTTGGCCATTCCCCAGCAGGTCAGCCCACACAGTAATGAGCTACATCATTTTTTAGGAAAAAGAAGACTCATGTTCCAGCTCTTGAAAGACAGGCTCAATCAATCTAGGGAAAGGATGAAGATGTATGCTGACATAAACAAAACAAAAAGGAGATTTAGTGTAGGCCAATGGGTTTACTTAAGGCTGCAACGATATCGTCAGATCAGTGTATCCATGATAAGGGACTTAAAGTTAGATATAAAATTATGTGGTCAATACAAAGTATTAGAGAAGATTGGTTATGTTTCTTATAAGTTAGGCCTACCTTCCAGCCCTACGATACATCCAGTATTCCACATGTCTATGCTTAAATTGAAACTTGGGTAGGATACCACCCCAGAGCCTCAATTACCAGCTGTAGATGATCAAGGCCAATTTAGGGGGCAACCTATAGCCATATTAGATCCCAGAGTAGTGAAGAGAGGAAACCATATTGTTCCCCAAGTGTTGGTTCAATGGTTCAATACACAACCAACTGATGCAACATGGCTTGATTATGATTCTATCACATCATAGTTCCTTAATCTAGATCCTTGAGGACAAGGATCAAATGAAGGGGTGGGGTATGTCAAAATTTAAGAAGAAGAAGCTACTGTAACAAAAGTTAGTTAGGCATCTAGTTTCGTTAGTGGTCACGTGCCTATTTCCTTTTTATTTAAAAAGTTAGTTAGCTGATTACTTATTCCTATAAATAAAATTGAGTTATAACCGATTGGGGTATTCAATTGATCAATAATATTTCAGTTATTCTCTTAATCCTCTCTAAATTTCCTGTTTCTTCTCTAACCCTCTTCTCTAATTCTTTTCTTCTATAAATTCTTAATTCTTCCGGTGTTATGAGATTAAGTCAGGATGAGAACCTGACAGATAGACGATACAACACTTCCATAGAAACCAAGCTGAAAAACTCTATCAAACCCTTCAAACCGAAGAAACCAGGAAATCTAATGAGTGGAAATGAACAAAAACATGACACAACATCACCACATAACACGTCCCAAGCTCAAACACCAACAAAGTTAGAAACCAGCAAGTACAAATACAACTCCACCACCCCGAATAAGACAATGTAATGAGAAAGCAACAGATGAACACCAAAGAGTAGATCAATAATATCAACAACTCAAAGATCTTCATATAGTTAAGGCCCAATCCAACTCAAATAAGAGACATGCATGAGTGAGAAATCTCATCGGGAGCATCGATAAAGCAAGATAAGTAAAACCACCTCGGATCAAAATCTTTTAAATGTCACAAGGAAAAAGAGATATTTATGTGAAAATTTTCTCAGACATACCCCAGTTCATAATGATTTTCCAATTCTTCTTATTTCTACTGATATTTGTCCATTTGCATATAGCTTCTTCCATCATTTTCTCCACTTTTTTAAAAACTATCATCCCATTATTTTGAGATCGCTTGAAAATATGACCATTTCTCCCTCCATATGATATAAATTTTAATTGATCAACTTAACTTTTGAATAAGCAGTATAAAATTAATGCTTTTTTGTTTAAACAACCTTAGTCTCTTCTTCAAAACCTTTTGTGTATATATTACACCCATTAAAATCAAGCACCCTCTTCCACACTACTGATTCATACTTTTCCCAAAGTTACCATTTAAGACACACACATAATCATTAATAAATCCCTAACCTTTGAGCTTATCCCCGGTCCAAAGTTTATCAAAACATGCAACCCATGTCAAAAAAGAACATCAATGTATTCTTTGAGGGAATCAAGACGCATTTATCCAGGATATTTTTTGTTTCCTCTCCCTTATAACATTACATTATAAGTCTCCTTACATTTGTTTTTGGTAAGAAAGAAGAGAAAAATAGAAACAATGACATGATCAGCGTGTCCTTTCAAAGGTCAAACCTGACTCATCCTCCCCCAAGAACTGGAGGATTTGATTCAGGGCTTCTTCAACTTTAACAAAGTGCTCTTATTGTTTCCTTCCTTTCTTAGAGAGCCAATCCGTACATCGATTTCCTTCTCTGTGGATGTGTCCAACTCTAGCATTGATGGTCTTCCTAAGCTCAATACAATTTTCAATGCTATTTGCAAGTAGGTGATGACTCCCCTCCTCTTTATTGATGAGATGCACAATATCCTTGGAGTTCGACTTATTGTGGACATGGTTCCAGCCTTTCTCATGAGCTATATTAAGGCCAAAGAAAATACCATCAAGCTCAACATTAAGAGTAGTCACACATCCAAGTAATTTTTTTATAGAATTCCACAATCCAATTTCCATGTTCATCCCTAGCGAGGCCCCCATACGATCCTGACATTGTTGTTTCGTCCCAGTTACAATATGTATTGATTTTAATAAATCCTATAGGAGGAGACAACTAAGAAATTAGTACAATGTGACCCTCCCATATTTGATTATCATTTTGGCCAAATGCTTGTCTAATATTAGAGGCAAGCTTTTGGCTAAGATGCTTAATCAAGTTTAGGGGAGTGTCATAATTACCAAACACGAATTTATTACGGGCTTTCCAAATATTACACAAATAAGAGATAAAGAAAACATACCACCCTCTGTCCTCTTGGTTCGAGATGTTGTCGATAATCCACTCATGAAACTAGCAAACATACATTTATGCTTAATATGGGTAAGGAAGGATATTAGCCACACCTCGCGCACAACGTGACAGCATCTCAAGACGTGCTTTATGTCTTCCACACTATGGAATCTACTATATCTACTATCGTCCGAGAGGCCCCTAAAAACCCTCTGCTGGTTGGTGAGGAGTTTATTGTGCAAAATGGTCCACATGAAGGTTTTGAGTTTTTGAGGTATTTTAAGAATCCATATTTTCTTCCAGTAATTATTAGGAGGAGGGATTGAGGCATCAAGGTTCAAGAGGGAGTGGTAAAAAGATTTGATGGAAAACTTACCATTGGCACTAGTGCCCTAGCTAGGCCTATCCGCTCTGATGGAAACACGAGGGAGGGGGTAATAATGACATCCCTAGAAATGGTACTAGGGAATCGACTAACAACCTCAGGGATGTTCCAACTCCTATCACTAGAGATGAGAGTGTTGACCCGGTCTAGTCTATTACTAATCGACTCATCAGGTGGTTTAAATCTCCCACTCCCGCACCACTAGTCCTCAAAGATGTGAACATCATTACCATTCCCGATGATCCTTTTGGTGTTATCATGGAGTGTTGTTCTACAATTGAAAATACTTCTCCAAATGTGGGATGCGCTAGATTTTCTCGGCCAATTTCTAGGATTTGTTTCCTGAGTGTATTTACACTTCAGAAGTTGAATCCATAAGGGTTCTTTTTGTCATAAATCTCCAACCAGGTTTGTATACCAAAGCTTGGTTGTTGAGGTCGCTACACATTAAACCAAGACCCCCTAGATTTGCGTTTACACACGCTCTCCCAAGAAATAAGGTGGAATTTTATGGTATTATCATTAGCAACCCAAAGAAAGTTTCTATTAATTTTTTTGAGGGTGTCACATGTACTTTTTAGGAGGAGGGTGGTTTGCATGCTATAATTTGGTATGGTGGAAGAGACCGATTGAATCAGGGTGGCTCTTCCAGATAAGGATAGGAGTTTAGATTTCTAACTTGCAAGGCGTTTGTTCACTTTGTTTACGACCTCTTTAAAATGAACCTTTCCCAGTCTACTATGAATCAGGGTAAAGCCTAAATAAGAACCTAGGTTCTGGGTAAGAGGCATGCCACAACGATATCTGATCTCAAGGGTTCTCCTGCTGGGTATATTCGGGGAGACAAAGATTTTGGATTTACTAAAGTTAATTTTTTAGCCAGAGATTTACAAAAATCTTCAAGGGTATCCATAACAATCCTAAATGAGTGTTGGGTGGCTTTTGTGAATAAAGTATGGTCATCCGCAAAAAACAAGTGAGAGGTGATCGGTCCATGAGGAGAGGCTTTAAGGAATTTCCAGTCCTTGGTCGCTACTTTAGACGATATCATCGAGGAAAGATATTCCATACACATCACAAAAAGGTATGGGGATAGAGGGTTCCCCCTGTCTTAAGCCCATATTAGGTTTGAACTTCGGGATGGGGGAACCATTCCACAGAATAGCCGTATTCAAGGAACTAACACATCTCATGATGAGATTAGTCAAATTCTCACTAAAATTGAACCATCTAAGGACTTTTACAATAAACTCCCAACTCACCCTGTCATAATATTTTTCTAGGTAAATTTTAAATATACCACCCCCATTCTTACCCTATTTCTTGGAGAGTGTGTGGATAATTTCCTAGGTTATGATGGCATTTTCTGAACTTTATCCCCCTGGGAGAAAACTCTCTTGGGCTGAGCTAATAACCTTGAAAAGAATGGGTCTCATTTTATTCATAATGATCTTGGCTACAATTTTATATGCCACGTTCAAAGGGTGATGTGATGGTTCGAGTTGAGTAATCGACTCCGGATTGTCAATTTTGGGGTGAGGGTGATGTGACTCGCATTCATACTTTCAGAGACGCTCCCGGTGATGAAACAATTATTGACGAATCTCTCTAAGTAGTAGTTAATAAGGTCCCAAAAATGTTGGTAAAACAAGGGAGGGGTCCCATCCGGGCCCGAGGCCTTCAGGGCTTGCATACTAAAGGTAGCTTTTTTAATTTCATCAAGACAGACGGGGAACTCAAGGGTGTTATTTTGACGAGTGCTGAAAGAGAGGAAGCTCGGCACACTAAGAGGGATATCTTGGCTTAGAAGGGGTTCGGTTTTAAAAAGGTCTTTAAAGTAACTTTTAATATGCCCTATAAGAATATCATTGTTTTCACACCACTCACCATTAACTTGAAGTCTGTCATTTTTTTTCTACGTCTTCTAATGATTGTAGAAGTATGAAAAAAATTGTGTTTCGATCTCCCTCCGCAAACCATTTAATTCTCGATTTTTAAGACAAAAAGTTTCTTCCTGTTTTAAAATGGAGTTATAATCAAATCCAAATTTACTTTCCAATATATCTAGACTATGGGAAAATGAATTTTGTTGAGAAACTTGGATACCTTTAAGTTTATTTTTATTTCTAAAAATATTTCTGTACACATTCTTATTCCAAAAATTAGCATTGTTAGAGGATATTTTTAATTATTATCATTATTATTCCAAGATTTAGTGATGATGTTATCGAAATTTCCCCTATCAAACAAAAAAGAAAAAAAATCTAAAAGGTCTAGGGGGAGTAAAGGAAGGTTTACTTTCTGTGTGGATCACCATGTAAGAACCCGCCTAATAAGATACCGGGCAATCACTCCAATATTAAATTAAAACAGGAGTTTCATATGGATCATTCTTAGCATCACTGTCGAAAATCCAATTAATTAC
Organism: Sambucus nigra; assembly: GCA_949130495.1. Taxonomy (NCBI): domain Eukaryota; kingdom Viridiplantae; phylum Streptophyta; class Magnoliopsida; order Dipsacales; family Adoxaceae; genus Sambucus; species Sambucus nigra. Next base: position 339,376,434 of record OX422207.1, on the reverse strand, counting down.
TAATATCCTATTAGGTGGCCGTTAAAAACTTTTATCTAACAACTCTTTTTAGCGCACAAATAAAAACATTCACAATTAAATGCGTAATGAACTGAAATAGAAAAGAAAGGAACTTAAAATAACCGAACACTCGGTCCAAAATAATACAACCATATCGATTGCTGTACTGAAAGAATAAATAAATGCAATTGAGCCATTGGCTCGAGTGTTTATACAATATCTCCTATCTAGAGTACAAGGAAAGAAACGTCTACCGATAACCTGCAAGCATCCACAGCTGCTGCAGCAGACGTCTGACTCGAAAGAGTTTTCATCCAGGCGTCCCTGTGTCTGGACACCTATATATATACAGTATAGAGAAAGAAAGGAGAGTAGACAAACGGGTCAGAGCCCGAATGTTTAGAAAATATTTTGCAAGTGCATAAATTCTTTATTTTTAGAAAAATAGTTTTATCTCATATTTAAATTGGTATCGCACTCTCGTGAGATACCCCTCACCTCTCCTCTAACAGTGCACTCCTAGCGCATCCCTTAAACCTCCTAGTCAAGCTACCCTGCTAAACTAATCTAATACCCAACCACTATCTAACCTAGATAGTGAAACAGATGTACTAAAGGCTAACTTCACTTTAATCTCGACGCTATGCCATGTTCGTGCGTGGGGTGTCTCGCGAAGCGAAATCCAAACAAGGAACCCCCCCGATACACTACTATGCAGCAAGGTCGATCTTTGAGATCCGCCAGTCCCTCAGTACAGAAAGATATATATAATGTATATACCATAAACATTTAATAATATAAGAGCACTAAGGATTAAACTTCTCCCCAGTCTCAACACAGTGCCATATTCGTGCGTGGGGTGTCTCGCGAAGCGAAATCCAAACAAGGAACCCCCCCGATACACTACTATGCAGCACGGTCGATTGTTAGGATTCATTAGACCCTCGGCACCCAATTTATACATATACATACATCTACAATATACTTCCGGATAATATAAATATCTCCCGGACTGAGGATTACTTGATACATAAAGTATTTATAAATACTTATTCTTTTCATTTCAAAAAACTTCCATTTCCCTTCTCATATCCAGGAAATGTATTTAAAATCCAATTCATTATCATGAATTGCTTTAATAAATCATATACCTTTTAAAAGCCAGTTTTATTATCATAAAATGCTTTTCCTTATCAAAATATCCCATTTCCCTTTTTATACTCAGGAAATGTATTCAAAGACATTTTCATTATCATAAAAATGCTTTCATCATAACATATGCTTCCACATCCCTTCTTCCATCCGGGAAGTGTTACCGAAGCCACTTTATATATAACCCATTTCCCTTCCTATATCCAGGAAATGTAATTAAAGCAAATCCATTATTATGAACTGCTTTAATAAACGCATTCTAAGACCGCCCGTCCGGATTTCTCCACTGTGCACGCCCCTAAATGGCTATCATCTTCCAGGGCCTCCAAGACAACCTGGGATCCTATATCGAAAGACGTCGGGAAGCGACCATGTGCCTGCGGGATAGTCAAGACCACACCCGGAATCTCCTAACCAGCGCAGAAAATATATATCAACAAACGCTCACATGGCCTATAGGACTATATCCACCCTGCATTCATTAGCCAGGGGGCTTCACCATACGTACGCAACTTCTCTTATGATAGCGATTTAGAGAGGTGTGTAATCCATATTTTATCAATTATGAAAATCATTTATTTACCATTTTGAAAATATTCATTTTTATATTTTCAAAAGCATTTCCATCATAACAAATATATATACCTAAATCACACAGTATATACATATCCTATATTCTTCCTAGAATATATATAAATGGCCATAGTGGCCTATAGCATCTAGCGATGACCAATAATCCCAAAGATTCCCTCCAGGAATCACAATCATGCATTCCTATAAGCATGATACTAAACCCAAAGTATTTTCTTACTTTGTTCAATACTAATTACCTCAATCATCTCCTCAAATTCTTTAGAGGTCCTAAAAATCCTTTTGAGAACCCCTAATATTTATCTCCAATAAATTAAAACTAATGATTTCAATCTCGGACAGCTTTCCGTAGAAAAATCACTATAAATCCAAAAAAAATCAGAAAAATACGTGGTCGGCGCCCACGCGACCGCGTCGAAGAGATCTAAAATTTTATTTTTTGACCAAGAGCCGAATCGATTCGACTCTAGGCCGAATCGATTCGGTAAGCACGCTGCCTACACTGTTCATCGTCTTCTCCGAGATGGTTTCGGCCATTAAAGCTTCTCCCAAGCTTTTGTCGCCTCACCCAACGTCTTACAACCTCAACCAACTACAAATACCCATATATTAAGGGTTCTAAACATCCTAGAACCCTGAACCACCAATTAATTTTACATAAAACCTAAGTTTCTCCAATTAACCAATTTTAGGGGTTTATTCGTTTTATCTCCCGAAAACCCGTTTTATCCACAAAAACCCAACCCAAAATCATTAGGGTTTGATTATACCAAACTAAGGTATGAGATATTTATGCAAAAATTGAATAAAGCAAGTAAACACTTGCCTCGTGGATATAATCCGACGATCTCGAGCCGAATCCCGCGGAGTTTGGCAGGAATCTCCCCGTTCTCCTCTTTTTCTCTCCCTCTCTCTCTCTCTTCTCTCTCTTTTATTTATTTTCTTTCTATTCTCTTCCCCTCTCCCTCTTTAAATAGGAAGAAAAGGGTTTTAACCCTTAAAATCCAAAAACGACTCGTTTACCCAATTACGAGTTACTTTTACCTCTAAAAATAGTCGAAACTCATTTTCGACAATCGAACACTCTTTTCCGACTATCTCGGACATTCCGAGAATTATGGCACAGTCAAAATTCCCATCGGAGGTACTTGACCGCAAATCACTATTCTAACCCATAAAAGTAAATGCGGGTTTTCCAATTTAAAATCTGACCTTTTCGTCAATTTTCTCCACGACGACATAAATTAAATTATTACGTCCAAAAGTGATCACAACTTCCATCGAAAATCATTAAATCCTCGAAAATCCCAAAAATCACTATTTCGAGAAATTCCTCAAATATCCAATTTATAATTAATTATGGAATTTAATAGTCTCTAAAAGGTCGGGTTGTTACATACTCCCACCCTTACAACGGAATTTCGTCCTCGAAATTCAGGTATAACCTACACCATCTAACTAGGATCACTACAAATCCTAAAACCTCAAGAGAAAGATACTAACTCAATGGTTCCCAACCATAAGCTACATGACTACCACGATCGTAAAGTGACTCTAATACGTCACATAATACCCATCATTTATAATGCCTCTCGGCATGAATTTCAACCTTATATACTACACCCATCCTATCTTAAGCGGTATACACAACCATCTTACCAAGGTGCCCATACACCTTTCTAACTCGTGCACATCTGCACATCTGTAGTGAACATCTGACACGTAACACTCTATCCCAATAAGGGTCTCCTTTCCTCGGTGTAATACTCATCTATGGGTCCTCCCAACCCGCGAAATCAATTCTCTAAATCTCAGCGCCACTAACATTAACGAACTTACGTCCTAAATAATACTAAAGTCTATGCGATATCCTACCTACACGGAATGAATATAATACTAAGTATGTCCCTAGTGCCCAAGGCCTCTCTCAACTCCCGACAATTGCTTGGTTTCATGCGTGGGACGTCTCGCCAAGGCGAAATCCAAACAAGGAACCCTCCCATTACACTACTCCCTCGCGTAGTCGGTCATCGAGATATAGCGACCTAAGGCACACCAGCGGGACGTCCTAACTACTTCCTACGCTAAACTACGAACGCATTTCTACTATCTTATCCTTCCGCCCATACGGAAGGAAACCTAACTAATCAAGTGCCCACTTTCTGTAGAAAGTGTCACGAACATGATACCCAAAAATGGAGCTCCTCAAAACTTGCCTTTTCATTAAGGCCTGACTATTGTCCTCAAATCAATTTCTATAAGTCCAACCTCACCCACCCATTTGTGGCGAAGGGACCACTTTAGTGCTTCTCCATAGTACAATATTTCCATAAGCATATTACCATTATGTGGCTCATAGCCTATAGTGGTTCATCCACACTATAAGACCTTTCCACAAGATCAACATCCTTGCATCCCATAACAGCTCCCCACTCCCGACGCCGTTAAGAGTCATGTGTGGAGTGTCTCGCAAAGAGAAATCCAAACAAGGAACCCCTCCACACATTAACCCTTGACTTCGTTGGTTGTGGAGTTCAGTCATTTCAACATGCAACCGGGATAACCCCATCCCCTAATCCAACAAAAGGTGATTGGAACTCCTATCTCTAACTGAGAGTCATACCACCCTGCGCTCGCACTTATTCCTAAGTCCTTGCGCAAACTAATACTGAGCTAAATCTTACCGCTCAACAACGATTCTGTGGGCCTTAAATTATATCTATAAGGTCGCCACATATACCATCCAAAAATAAGGAAGCCTCTGCTCATCGAGGTTCCATAAATCCATAATAACAAAGGTGTACTCAACCTGTATCAAGGTGAGATACCACAATAACGACATGTTCCCTCCAGGAACTGCGGACACGATAGACTTGCCAGCATTAGCCTGCTATCGCTCCGTTACACCATATACCGTATACGTATATATACAAAATATAATCACCTGCCTCTATGGAGAATGAAGGGAAATAAAATTCCGCTATTGTGGAAAACACATAGTCATACATTATAATGTTATCGAGACCGCCACAACTCAAAATACACACACGAGTCCAAGGCTAACTAATACCGCGACTTTATCTAGTCACGCCAAATATACCTCCTCAATTGAGGTAAAACTCATAACAACATCTTCATCCTTATTCACCGTCGGCCTCTGGCTAAACCTTAGGCAAAAAAATTTCAAAACGGCATTCTTCTCGTCCTGCTTATTCATGGGGACTCACGGTTAGAACTATCCGTAAGATCCCTTTCTAATCCTTATCTCCACGGGGAAATCCAACTTTAGTACCACACCCTACTACGGCGGCACTATGGTACTCGAACTACTATGCTTTAGTAGTCATTGAGATAATCCTTAACAATTACCATAGAGAGAGTAACCTCTACTAAGGTACTCATCCCAACCTTCTACCAGCTGCACCAGCTAAGCCTCACCTCCTGCTGCCATCCAAGCTCCGCACACGATTCTCAACGAGCGCGTAAAAGATTTCTATAATCTTCTAACATGGCAGGAGAACGCAATCTCACAAGAGATATCAACAATCCTAATCCTGGGGTTCTATAACAAATCGAGAGCAACGCTGAAAGCGTAGTACGTCCGCAAAGATTCCTAAGGACACTAGAACCTGATGCTCTGATACCATCTGTAACAACCCGCCTAATAGTATACCAGGCGATCACTCCAATATTAAATTAAAACAGGAGTTTCATATGGATCATTCTTAGCATCACTGTCGAAAATCCAATTAATTACTAATATCCTATTAGGTGGCCGTTAAAAACTTTTATCTAACAACTCTTTTTAGCGCACAAATAAAAACATTCACAATTAAATGCGTAATGAACTGAAATAGAAAAGAAAGGAACTTAAAATAACCGAACACTCGGTCCAAAATAATACAACCATATCGAATGCTGTACTGAAAGAATAAATAAATGCAATTGATCCATTGGCTCGAGTGTTTATACAATATCTCCTATCTAGAGTACAAGTAAAGAAACGTCTACCGATAACCTGCAAGCATCCACAGCTGCTGCAGCAGACGTCTGACTCGAAAGAGTTTCCATCCAGGCGTCCCTGTGTCTGGACACCTATATATATACAGTATAGAGAAAGAAAGGAGAGTAGACAAACGGGTCAGAGCCCGAATGTTTAGAAAATATTTTGCAAGTGCATAAATGCTTTATTTTTAGAAAAATAGTTTTATCTCATATTTAAATTGGTATCGCACTCTCGTGAGATACCCCTCACCTCTCCTCTAACAGTGCACTCCTAGCGCATCCCTTAAACCTCCTAGTCAAGCTACCATGCTAAACTAATCTAATACCCAACCACTATCTAACCTAGATAGTCAAACAGATGTACTAAAGGCTAACTTCACTTTAATCTCGACGCTATGCCATGTTCGTGCGTGGGGTGTCTCGCGAAGCGAAATCCAAACAAGGAACCCCCCTGATACACTACTATGCAGCAAGGTCGATCTTTGAGATCCGCCAGTCCCTCAGTACAGAAAGATATATATAATGTATATACCATAAACATTTAATAATATAAGAGCACTAAGGATTAAACTTCTCCCCAGTCTCAACACAGTGCCATATTCGTGCGTGGGGTGTCTCGCGAAGCGAAATAAAAACAAGGAACCCCCCCGATACACTACTATACGGCATGGTCGATTGTCGGGATTCATTAGACCCTCGGCACCCAATTTATACATATACATACATCTACAATATACTTCCGGATAATATAAATATCTCCCGGACTGAGGATTACTTGATACATAAAGTATTTATAAATACTTATTCTTTTCATTTCAAAAAACTTCGATTTCCCTTCTCATATCCAGGAAATGTATTTAAAATCCAATTCATTATCATGAATTGCTTTAATAAATCATATACCTTTTAAAAGCCAGTTTTATTATCATAAAATGCTTTTCCTTATCAAAATATCCCATTTCCCTTTTTATATTCAAAGACATTTTCATTATCATAAAAATGCTTTCATCATAACATATGCTTCCACATCCCTTCTTCCATCCGGGAAGTGTTACCGAAGCCACTTTATATATAACCCATTTCCCTTCCTATATCCAGGATATGTAATTAAAGCAAATCCATTATTATGAACTGCTTTAATAAACGCGTTCTAAGACCGCCCGTCCAGATTTCTCCACTGTGCGCGCCCCTAAATGGATATCATCTTCCAGGGCCTCCAAGACAACCTGGGATCCTATATCGAAAGACGTCGGGAAGCGACCATGTGCCTGCGGGAAAGTCAAGACCACACCCGGAATCTCCTAACCAGCGCAGAAAATATATATCAACAAATGCTCACATGGCCTATAGGACTATATCCACCCTGCATTCATTAGCCAGGGGGCTTCACCATACGTACGCAACTTCTCTTATGATAGCGATTTAGAGAGGTGTGTAATCCATATTTTATCAATTATGAAAATCATTTATTTACCATTTTGAAAATATTCATTTTTATATTTTCAAAAGCATTTCCATCATAAAAAATATATATACCTAAATCACACAGTATATACATATCCTATATTCTTCCTAGAATATATATAAATGGCCATAGTGGCCTATAGCATCTAGCGATGACCAATAATCCCAAAGATTCCCTCCAGGAATCACAATCATGCATTCCTATAAGCATGATACTAAACCCAAAGTATTTTCTTACTTTGTTCAATACTAATTACCTCAATCATCTCCTCAAATTCTTTAGAGGTCCTAAAAATCCTTTTGAGAACCCCTAATATTTATCTCCAATAAATTAAAACTAATGATTTCAATCTCGGACAGCTTTCCGTAGAAAAATCACTATAAATCCAAAAAAAATCAGAAAAATACGCGGTCGGCGCCCACGCGACCGTGTCGAAGAGATCTACAAATTTTATTTTTTGACCAAGAGCCGAATCGATTTGACTCTAGGCCGAATCGATTCGGTAAGCACGCTGCCTACACTGTTCATCGTCTTCTCCGAGACGGTTTCGGCCATTAAAGCTTCTCCCAAGCTTTTGTCGCCTCACCCAACGTCCTACAACCTCAACCAACTACAAATACCCATATATTAAGGGTTATAAACATCCTAGAACCCTGAACCACCAATTAATTTTACATAAAACCTAAGTTTCTCCAATTAACCAATTTTAGGGGTTTATTCGTTTTATCTCCCGAAAACCCGTTTTATCCACGAAAACCCAACCCAAAATCATTAGGGTTTGATTATACCAAACTACGGTATGAGATATTTATGCAAAAATTGAATAAAGCAAGTAAACACTTGCCTCGTGGATATAATCCGACGATCTCGAGCCGAATCCCGCGGAGTTTGGCAGGAATCTCCCCGTTCTCCTCTTTTTCTCTCCCTCTCTCTCTCTTCTCTCTCTTTTCTTTATTTTCTTTCTATTCTCTTCCCCTCTCCCTCTTTAAATAGGAAGAAAAGGGTTTTAACCCTTAAAACCCAAAAAACGACTCGTTTACCCAATTACGAGTTACTTTTACCTCTAAAAATACCCGAAACTCATTTTCGACAATCGAACACTCTTTTCCAACTATCTCGGACATTCCGAGAATTATGGCGCAGTCGAAATTCCCATCCGAGGTACTTGACCACAAATCACTATTCTAACCCATAAAAGTAAATGCGGGTTTTCCAATTTAAAATCTGACCTTTTCGTCAATTTTCTCCACGACGACATAAATTAAATTATTGCGTCCAAAAGTGATCACAACTTCCATCGAAAATCATTAAATCCTCGAAAATCCCAAAAATCACTATTTCGAGAAATTCCTCAAATATCCAATTTATAATTAATTATGGAATTTAATCGTCTCCAAAAGGTCGGGTTGTTACATACTTCCCCCCTTACAACGGAATTTCATCCTCGAAATTCAGGTATAACCTACACCATCTAACTAGGATCACTGCAAATCCTAAAACCTCAAGAGAAAGATACTAACTCAATGGTTCCCAACCATAAGCTACATGACTACCACGATCGTAAAGTGACTCTAATACGTCACATAATACCCATCATTTACAATGCCTCTCGGCATGAATTTCAACCTTATATACTACACCCATCCTATCTTAGGCGGTATACACAACCATCTTACCAAGGTGCCCATACACCTTTCTAACTCGTGCACATCTGCACATCTGTAGTGAACATCTGACGCGTAACACTCTATCCCAATAAGGGTCTCCTTTCCTCGGTGTAATACTCATCTATGGGTCCTCCCAACCCGCGAAATCAATTCTCCTAATCTCGGCGCCACTAACATTAACGAACTTACATCCTAAATAATACTAAAGTCTATGCGATATCCTACCTACACGGAATGAATATAATACTAAGTATGTCCCTAGTGCCCAAGGCCTCTCTCAACTCCCGACAATTGCTTGGTTTCATGCGTGGGGCGTCTCGCCAAGGTGAAATCCAAACAAGGAACCCTCCCATTACACTACTCCCTCGCGTAGTCGGTCATCGAGATATAGCGACCTAAGGCACACCAGCGGGACGTCCTAACTACTTCCTACACTAAACTACGAACGCATTTCTACTATCTTATCCTTCCGCCCATACGGAATGAAACCTAACTAATCAAGTGCCCACTTTCTGTAGAAAGTGTCACGAACATGATACCCAAAAATGGAGCTCCTCAAAACTTGCCTTTTCATTAAGGCCTGACTATTGTCCTCAAATCAATTTCTATAAGTCCAACCTCACCCACCCATTTGTGGCGAAGGGACCACTTTAGTGCTTCTCCATAGTACAATATTTCCATAAGCATATTACCATTATGTGGCTCATAGCCTATAGTGGTTCATCCACACTATAAGACCTTTCCACAAGATCAACATCCTTGCATCCCATAACAGCTCCCCACTCCCGACGCCGTTAAGAGTCATGTGTGGAGTGTCTCGCAAAGAGAAATCCAAACAAGGAACCCCTCCACACATTAACCCTTGACTTCGTTGGTTGTGGAGTTCAGTCATTTCAACATGCAACCGGGATAACCCCATCCCCTAATCCAACAAAAGGTGATTGGAACTCCTATCTCTAACTAAGAGTCATACCACCCTGCGCTCTCACTCATTCGTAAGTCCTTGCACAAACTAATACTGAGCTAAATCTTACCGCTCAACAACGATTCTGTGGGCCTTAAATTATATCTATAAGGTCGCCACATATACCATCCAAAAATAAGGAAGCCTCTGCTCATCGAGGTTCCATAAATCCATAATAACAAAGGTGTACTCAACCTGTATCAAGGTGAGATACCACAATAACGACATGTTCCCTCCAGAAACTGCGGACACGATAGACTTGCCAGTATTAGCCTGCTATCGCTCCGTTACACCATATACCGTATACGTATATATACAAAATATAATCACCTGCCTCTATGGCGAATGAAGGGAAATAAAATTTCGCTATTGCGGAAAACACATAGTCATACATTATAATGTTATCGAGACCGCCACAACTCAAAATACACACACGAGTCCAGGGCTAACTAATACCGCGACTTTATCTAGTCACGCCAAATATACCTCCTCAATTGAGGTAAAACTCATAACAACATCTTCATCCTTATTCACCGTCGGCCTATGGCTAAACCTTAGGCGAAAAAATTTCAAAACGGCATTCTTCTCGTCCTGCTTATTCATGGGGACTCACGGTTAGAACTATCCGTAAGATCCCTTTCTAATCCTTATCTCCACGGGGAAATCCAACTTTAGTACCACACCCTACTACGGCGGCACTATGGTACTCGAACTACTATGCTTTAGTAGTCATTGAGATAATCCTTAACAATTACCATAGAGAGAGTAACCTCTACTAAGGTACTCATCCCAACCTTCTACCAGCTGCACCAGCTAAGCCTCACCTCCTACTGCCATCCAAGCATAGTAGTTATCTGAGTATTCATAATATTAAAAATTATCACGAGGCAGAAATAGGACAATTTGGGAAATTTAGTTGGGACGCGCGTGTCAGTCGCGTCAGGAATAAAATTATTTAAATTAAAAATTATATTATATTTTTATCAACTGAATGATCATTTTGAGTGCGCCAACGCGTCCGGAAGGGTCAAAATAGTCAGAAAACACTAGCCGGGAGTTTAGTTTGGGTCCCGGGGCATTTTTAGGCCAAACCGGCAACCTAGAAGGGTATTTTGGTAATTTTAAAAATTGAGGAATTTAAACCCACGAATTTTAGAGGTTAATTATGTATTATTTTAGAGGCCACTAAGTCCATTACCAGCAAAATATAAGAGAGTGGGCTACGAAGGTTTTGAGATAAGTTAGAAAGAGGGTAAAGGAGGTTCCAAACCAAACAATCTCCCATCACCAGAAATTTGAAAGGATTTGTGACCGAAAAGAAGAGAGAGAGTAAACCTTGATCATCAACAACAAACCAGAATATCGTATTTAAGGCAAGTGATTTGATGTCATTAATTTCAATGAATATTTCCTCCATGTTTAGTGTAGAAACCTTATAGGCTTTGAAAGTTTTAGTGAAAACCCAATGGGATTGTTGTAGAAACTCTTAATCTTAGTTAGGAATTGCATGTAGAATGATTATGGACAAAATTGGTATCCACAAACTTAACTTTGATGGTTTAAAAACGGATTAATGATGAGTATTTATGTACAATAAAATTTTATGTTCATGTTCACAGGGTTTGGGGTAAAAATTGGGTATTTATGATAATTGCATATTGATTTAGAGGTTTTGACCCCAAAAATATGTTAAGAAGCGACCTAGGAGGACTTAGAGTAGTTTAAAAATATTAAAACGTTATTGGGATGATCTTAGGATGAATTTAGAGAAGAGAAAAATGAAGAAAAACGAGTTGGAAAGTTTCTGGGCGTATTCTTCCATCTCGTTAGAAGAGCTGCCCAGGTCATTCGAATGAGCTTCTATCGAGATGACAGTATCCCTTCTAACGAGTTCGCTCGAAGACTTCGTTCGAACGACACTCGTTTGAACGAGATTTCTAACGAGTTGACAGAATGGCCTTTTTAGGCCTGATTTTATTTAGAACTTCTAGTAGACTTATTTAATTGAGTGTTAACCTTCCCTTGTTGACTAGTAAGTATAGTTGTGATATTTGAGTACGTTGAGGATTAAAACTTAGAATTTATAGTAAACCGGATGACATTTATGGGTTAGGAAATAAGTACCTAAAATTACGACGTGAGAAGAGTTGACCACTTTTAATGTATATGATTTGGGGATTTTGTAAACGTCCAACATTTAATGACGGTATAGGAATGTAAAATATACCTTTATTAATATTATAAGATATCTAAGATGTGTGAATTCTAAGTATATGTGGTTATATGTGTATAACATACTTACCATACTTGCTATCACGGGAGGTTGGCGAACGATCAGGGCCATCTAATATTTGTGTGCCTACGGGGGGATTTAGATTGGTACCTCGAGGACATAGGTCAGAGAATGACTTATTGAGGAGTTAATAAGTCTGTTGATCATGGTAACGTAGGTATGTGCGTGTCCCATATGATGTGAACTATGTTCGCCTCCATTATGTGTGTTTGTTACTTTTCGGAACGGTTCCTGAGAGATTCGGAATACGTGATCCTTATGTACGTGATTTATCGAAATTTGATAGCAGAGTATGTGTGCATCGCAGCTTAGTCTAGGGGTGACATTATTATATATTATGATGATAATGATATACTGAATTATTGAAATGAACTGTTTATATAAGTACAAGTGTGAATTAATGTAATATCTTTGTAGAGTTGAAAAGGGGAAAACACTTAGTAATTATTGTAACTAATTTCGAGGAATGAAGGTAAAACTCTCAGTTTATATTAAGACGTCGGGAATTAAACCATGATTAGTATAGTAAAAATCAGATATTGAATTGGACTACTTTTGATAGTAGAATAACTAGAACGGTTACGGGTACGGGTACGATATGTGTGCACAATTAGTTGAGAGGTGAGGAACTCATGTGAGTGCATGCACTATCATGTATTTTATATTCACTGTTTAATGATATTAAACACTTGTTGTATTTTAAAATATTTTCACAATCGGGCTCTGACCCGTTTGCTTTCAAATCTATTTTCTTGTAAAACCTTTTAGGTACCCAGCCACAAGGACACCAAGCGTAAGAGTTCCATTCCGGTGACGTGCTGTAGCTTTTGTGGAAGATACAGGACCTCGATAGTAGACGCCTCCACTTTCTATCTTGACTCTACTTCAGATTTACTCATCTATAGGGCATGTCGCCTCATTTCTTTTAGAGACATCTTATCTATTTAGTTTCATTTCAGTGTTGGATGTAATTAATTTATGATTTATACTTTGTACAGTTTTATTCAGTATTTCAGATTATTTCCGAGGAGTGTTCCTCCAGATTCATTTGTTCCTTTATCATTGTAATGTGACTGTAATATGGTTGTGATATCATTATTGCATAACTTAATACTTATTTCATGTTAATCGAATTTAATTAAAATTGACAACTCACTTTTTAAATATTAGGTGACTAGTAATTTTTAAAACGTTTTCGACAGTAATGCTATGAACTGAACCAACTTGACATTTTATATTAATTTGAATAAAGAAGTAGCTACCCGGTATTTAATTAATCGAGTGTCACACTTATGTCCTCCATAGGGATTATTTTCCCCCGTTGAATGAGAAGCCTTAACTGGGTTATTTCCTAACGTATTATGAGTATTGCTGCTTCTTCCACTTTGGAGTTGACCTAGAAGTCGCACATTGGACCCTTGAGAGTGCGGTGGATAATCTGGAGGTTTCCAGGCATCACAAAGAAGGGGGGTTTCATTTTCATTTTGGTTTAGACTGTGGGTTTGAGATGTTTGAAGACGCTGAGTGTTGATGGAAGGTTTTGGAGGGTTGGTTATAATGTTTGCTGGGAGATCAGGGGCATTTTTTTAGTGGAAGGGGGTTAGAAAAGTAAATGTTTGAGTTGGAACTATGGGTCCTAGGCAGAGGGGTAGAGTTAGAACTATGGGTAATATGGCTTATAGAGTGAGGGGCGTTACTAGTTAATCATAACGAAGGATTATTAGCAGCCTGTGTAGTAAGAGGAATGGTTGAGTTTCTTATATTTTCGGCTAATAAGTGGGCATTTGGTTAGATATCTTCATGATGATGCACATCAGTAACAAATTGGACAGTTGGCTTCTGACATGAGACTGTGTCACTCATGACAATTTCGTCAATAACATTACTGTTGGAGGTCGATGCTACATGTGTGGCCATACTTACGTGACGATCCACTAAATCACCTAGTTGAACACTGTTTCTGGGAATAGGTACCTTATTAGTCTTCTGCTGAGTTCTAGAATGTACTACATGGGATGTAACTTTCCCACAAATAAAAACTTTTTAGGTAGTTGGAGATGATTTACTCTACATATATTTACCCCTAGAAGAAGTAAGCTTTCTTTTCCCCTTGTCGACAGTACCTACCGACTGATTTTTATGAGGATCGAGAAGTGCAAACCTATTTGCAGTCGGTTTTTTATTTATGTTTTGCTGCCTATGTGGAAATGACGGTACAGGAGTATGTTTTCCCTTATCTTTGACTAACATCCAAGGACTATAACCATCTTGAAAAATTCTATTGTGATCGAATTTTAGATAAACTTTTTCTAGACACACTGACGTGACGGCTTGTTATTGGTTGGTTTTTGGGGTCCGCGCCAGTGGGACCTACAAACCAACCAATAACAAGCCGCCACGTCAGTGTGTCTAGAACAATTCAGTCAAAAATTCGGTTACAGTAGAATTACTCCACCATCTTTGTGAGATAAAACACCCACTTTCTCAAGTTGGCCAGTGGAAGCTTCCATATTAGACTTGTCAGGTCCAGACAGGTTGGTGGGGACCTCCTAATTCTGCAGAGAGCCGTTGGACCTAACGGTCTCCTTGGTAGGCAAGGTTTGGGAGTTAGCCGTATTGTAATTTTCGGTGGAACAATAGTCACTCCGGTGACCCACTCTTCCATAATGAAAACATAAAATGGTAGGAATTCATATTCAATCCTATATTTCATACCCTCAAGATTATAAGAAGGGATAAAAGATTTAGCCAAATCAACCTCAACACAAATACGAGCATACATACCTCTAGGAGATGAGGCTAAATTAAAGTCTATTTTAACAGGTTTACCCACCTTGCTTCTAATTTGGAATTGGGTTTTCTCTTCAAACCACTCAATGGGAAGTCCATGTAGTCTAATCTATAGGGTAGTCGTATCTTCCTTAGATTCCTCTGTATTAAATTTGGGTTCCCATTTTCTCACCATGAGGTAATGATTTATGATGATCTATGGACCACCCGTTATGACATGGTGGTAATCATCTTTGTTGTCAAATTTGAAGAGATAATACCCTTCCTCTAGATCAACCACTTCAAAATCCCCATTGAGATTACATAATGTCGGCACCCTGTTGCATAGAGCTTTAAAGCCAATATTTTTACCAAGTAGCCTGACTATGATGATATCCTTCCATCTTCTTCGTAGTTTCTCCACGTGTTTTGGTGAAATGTTGACTGCTGACTACTGGGCAGAGTGGGTCCTCCTCTTATGGAGAATCATTCAGATCAAAGCCAGAGTTTGTCGTGACCCTTGGTTGTTGTCATCCTCATCTTCTGACCAAGTATTTACTAAATCATCAAAATAAATGTTTGTATTGGTTTATTTATTTGTAACAGCTTCTTTGTAGGTCAGAATATGATGTTGTGCAATTGGGTTGGTGTTCTTATTAGTATTATTAATTGTATTTTCAAATGGGGCAGCCGTCTCCATGGGTTTTGTAATTAAATTTGGAACCTCCAAATTTTCATGATTTAACATTGTTTCCACCACGGGGTTAGAGATATTTTATAAGTCCATAGGGGCCTGCGTGTTAACCTCATGTGATTTTTTTCGTTTTTTACTAGATTTGAGGACGTGATCTTCCTTTTCATTAGATAGTCCTCGTGTAGTTTGTTGTTCATCACTGGATGTGTTCTTCAATATTTCTTTGAGGAATAATAGAAGTTTTAGATAAGCCAATAAGCTTACTAGAAATAGGTCTAGAAAAATTCCACCCCTCCTCATTAATGAAATCCATAGCTTTAGCCTTCATATTAATAGCAACATCATAAACAATCCTATAACCATAAAACTCAATAATAAGACCATTTTCATGTCAATTATAAATCCAAAAGAAGGTATTATATCCCTTACGTATACGATATTTAATAAACTCCTTGCCACTCCTCTTAACTTCCATAACTTTCTCCAAGTCCAAGATGAATCATTAGTCTATCTTACTGTCCAAATATAATCATGTTCAATAATAACTTAATGAATCCATTTGACCCAAAGAAAATCTTTCTTTCCTCAATAGGAAAATACATATCATTCCATGCTACATTAGCCCTTATTTTCTTCAAATCAACCCTTTACCATATAAATATTCTTAAAATATAAGTAATATCCTTAATAACCTTTTTAGAAAGAATGAAAATATTAATCCAATCGACTTTAATACTCCTAAGAACAACAATAGCTAATTGAACGCTCCTTCCATATGATAACCATCTATTTATTCAGTTCTTCATTTTTTTCTTTTTTAAACATTTAATTTTTGTTACTATTAAGTCCACTTGTTATGCTACTAGTATAGACTTCTACAAGAAGAGAATTAGTGGACTTAAATATTTAAAATATGTCAAAATTCCTTGACTATTCTAAATTTGTTTGTGAGGGACCTAAGAGTATTTTTCCCAATATGTTTTAAGAAGACAACCCAACCTCATTGCAATAAGATCCGCAGACCTCCTTTTTCTCTTCATCATTAATCCTTTCAAAGAAAACTTCACTTTTAGATTCGATAGCACCCAAACTAGTCAGACTTTTAAACTCATTTCAAACTTTATAAACCATCCTTAAAGAAAACACAACACCTCTAGCCACTATGAAAATATCATCACATGAGATAGGTTTAAGCTAGCACGGTTACGATGATAGGAAAACACACATTTATTCACTTCATCATTAAGCAACCAAGAAAAATATTCCACCAGCAGGAGAATTAAGTAAAAGGGGATAAGGGGTCGCCTTGTCTAAAACCATTGATGGAGTTAAACTAACCATTTACCCCTCCATTCACATTAATAGAAAAACTTATAGTACTAACACACTCCATTATCAAATTGATGATTTTGGAAGGAAATTCCATCATATGTAAAACACCTTTGATAAATCTTCAATTAACAGAGTCATATGCTTTCATCAAATCAATTTTCATAGGACATCTAGGACTTCCATCATTCATAAGGTAACTTCTATTAACTTCTTGCATTAATAACACATTATCAGTAATATGCCTCCCTTTCACTAAGGAAGATTTTCAATTATTCATCAATTCAAGTATAATACTCCCAAGTCTCTGAACAATCAACTTAGATATAATATTGTAAGTAAGATTGCCGCATAAAATAGGTCTAAAATCCCTCACAATGGAAGGTCTAGGAATATATGTATAAAGCATATGAAAGTAATGTTCCATTCCTTTAACAATCTTTCGAAACTTAAAAAAGAATTAAAAGCTTTCAAAATATCATCACCAATAATCTCCCAATTCTTTTAAAAAAGCCAATATTGTAACCATTAGGTCCAGGGGCCTTATTAGGATCCATACCAAAACATGCATCTTCAATTTCGTCATTAGTAATAACCCCCTGAAGTTTCTCCTTTAGCTCTTCATTAAGCCATATTTTTCTTATGGTTCTTAACACTTCAAAATCAAAGTTCATGTTATCACTATCAGTACCCAAAAGTTTTGAAAAAAAATCCCATAGCTTCCTACTTAACTTCATTTTTTACTGAGTACTAAATCCCATCACCATCTTTAATAAAAAGAATGTTATTTCTACAAGTATGACATTTGACCTTTTTTTATGAAATAAACTAGTATTTTATCCCCATGCTCAAGTCGCTGGATTCTAGCTCTTTTTCTTAAAAAAATCTTCTTCAATGCTTTAAAAATCATCATTTCTTGTCCTTTTTATTCTAATATTAATTTTATCCCAAAATCATGTTCATTTAGGACCATTTCATATAACACCTTTTTCAACATTTTTATTTCATAAAAATATTCCTTTTTACATAAAATTATCATTTTACCCATTTGTTTTCAAATTTGTCATTTCCTTCATTTTCAGAAGTGTTATTTCTCAAAACACCATTTAATTACCCACACTAACTTCTTAAGTGTTTTTAGCACCTTAATACTTTTTAACATTTTGTATTAACATTCTTCTCAATTTGAAAACATCTTTATTTTATTTATTTCTTTTCTGAGAAATCATTGAACATCTAAGGTTACTGTATCAGAAAATACCATTTTCTTTATTAATTAATGTAGTTTTAAATCCATACATTTATCATCTTTTCAACACCCGTTTATCACACTTTAAGAGCTGTAACTTCTAAATTCTTTATTTCATGTCTAAACCCAATGAAACCCTCATTAAAATTGTTTATATGTTCAACCTCAAAATACTACAAGTTTATATGCATGAGATATGGATTTTAAGTGCAAAATTCTTATCAAATGAGTCTAACATGTGATTTGCTAAAAAAAATTCATAATACTTGCATAAATACATTTTTCAAGATTAAATGACATTTTTATTCTTCAAAAATTCCACAATGTCCAATTTTATAAAATCTTCATGTCGCTAAAACTTTGAAATATTGTTCATCCAAATATCTTTACCAAGCTAAATATCATTTCCAAACATTTTATTCCATAAATTTTTTGATACCAAACTTCTTAAAATACTTCATTTATTCAACACTATTGAATCATAGCATTTTTTTTCCAAACCATTGAAATCATTTACGTAGAAAACCTTAAGAAATCATCTTCTTACTCATGTATGCATCCTACTCTAACAGTTCTAGTTATTGTAGTATACAAAATAGAGTCTTAAACAAAGAGTAGAGTTTTCCCATCTTTAACGTAGAACCAAAAATGGTGGATGAGGAAGAAGATGATGGTAACACCCCACCTCCTAAGGTGGCCTCAAGGAGGTTGCCTATCTCTCCAAAGTTTGTCTCCATGAAAGCTAAAAAAACCTTCAAACCCGACAAATTTTAATTTTTCCTTCTTTTCCAAACCTCCTAAACAACACCTCCAAAACTTATAGATCTGTTCAACCCTAAAAAAAATGGGTGTATAAGGTTCAAATATGGTAGTACATGGTGGTGTATGGCGGTTTATGGTAGTGGGAAAAGTGGAAAAAGCTCCCAAGAGCTAGACAGAGGGAGAAAATCTTTAAATGGTGGGGAGACCCACCCCCCACTCTCTATCTTCTTTAAACTCAAATAAACCCCACAAACAATCCAAACAAACCCTTAAAAACCCACCCCTGCTCTAAATCCCATTTTTTTCCAATCTGGGTTCACCAGAACTTGACACGTCATCAACCCTACGATAAAAAACGTGACAGCACACGAGGACACCAAAATTTAAAATTTTAAGGCAACCTAGTTCGAACGAAAAAGAGACCTCATTCAAATGAGAAAAGGGTTTCATTCGAACGACCTTCTAACGAATTTAGACAGTGGCATCTCGTTCGATCTCCACTTCAAACGACCTTCGAACGACTTGGACTTCTTATTCGTACCGATTGTTTTCGTTCGGACGAAACAATAATTTCATTCGAACAACCCTTAACTCATTCGAACCACAATTTTTAATATCTCCAATTTTGACCCAAAAAATTCCAATAATTATTATCAAGAATCCAAAATAGTTGCATAAAGATATAAACCCAATTATAATGATCAAAATCCCAAGATTTTTATATGACTATAACTTACGTTGAAACATAATAAAATATTGGACATATGTATTACTGTATATTTGATAGTCTTTATATTACCAACTTGGACATTATCTGAAGCCGCCGCATATTGGGATCATTTTTGGAAATAAAATCCGTAATTTCATAGATCATCAATGATTTCCATGACAAATATAGTTAGGATATCAATAAGAAACTAATAAATAGCATTAAAAATACAATAAAAAAAACAAGAACATATTTATGTTGTTCAAAAAAATATTTGGCCAACGTCCGTGCGGGATACGATGACCTTCACTACTATGAAAAACCAAGAGTTAAAATCATGAATTATCTTTTTTGTTATTTTTGTTTTTCCTTCAAAGCAGATAATTGATTATTCGCAAGAAATAAATTCGTACATAATTTTGTGTTGCGTCATATTCCTAAACAATAACATTACCAGTCTACCTCGAGATAGATGGAAAGTCCCCCAACCCTCAATACTCGTGTGTAATCCAATCACAAATATACTACATCGATCTAACATGTAAAATAATGGATCATCTTTTCTTCCTCGTTCTTGTATAACTAAGAACGGCCGCAAAATATATGAAAGTTATTTCTACAAGTGGTCCCTACGATAACATCCTCGAATATCTCTTATGATATGGAGAATAAATCTCTCCCTATTTTAGAGGCATGAAGAAGGCTCGTGTCTATATATTAGTATAAGACAATAACTCAATAAATGTGTTGGGCCACTTTCTAACAGTAGATAACAAAGTTCAACTTACCACAGTGACCACTAAAGTTCGGTGTTAGTGAGTCTTTCACACTTCACACTTGGGATATTCTTACCGGGTGTTAGTACCGATTTAGTACCGGTACCACTTTATTTAATTGTACATATGTGAGACCTACAACATTTCTTGACGGTACCCACACCATAGTACAAGAAAATAAAGCAGTGCCAGTACTAAACCGGTACTACCACCCGGTGTGTATAACATTTTCCTATTAATAAAGGATTCTTCATAATGTCACGACACTCAACAAATCCATTGTAATTGAGTGGGGCATCAAATATGGCCAAACTAATTTGAATGTTTATGAGAATACTCAAGATTAAAAACATACACCATATATTCACTATGCAATAGGCAAAATATATGATCCTCAAAGTCATAACACATGAGGTAACCATGGCCAAAAATTCTCGAATGTTGGGGTTGCAAAGGAGTTAGCGTAGGATAATCAGACAATTTTCTTCGTTGGATGATTTATGGGGCACTAGTTCATTTCATTACCCCTAACCATGTAATGAAAGTATGGATCCGTGGTATTAGAACGTATGGAGTGAACTTTATGATCAAATCACGAGATTCTAAAGATACACTTCATGTCTGACTCAATGATATACCTCATAGGTAAATATAGTGATGCTACTTTTATCGAACGATTATACATAATTTACCAAAAGTGTTCTTTAAGGGTAGTGGAATGAAAACCAATTGTAAGTAATGGAGTTTTTGTGGGATGGCACTTCAAACAAAGGGCATCTATTGTGAAAGATAATTATATTTGGAAAAATAAGGTGTGGGGTGGATCACAGTGCTAGGTTTGGAAATGGTAGTCATGGATTGTAAGGACTAGTGACTTCTTGAGAAACACAATATGCGTTATTTGGGTTCTGTTAGTGGGTGGATTAGGGTATGGGTAGATCCTGAGCGGTGTGGATAATGAAAAGGCTATAAGAAGTTAGAGGGAGTAAAATCATATACCAGAGTTTTTTATCGTTGATGGAAGTTAAGTGCTTCATGGTGGGTTTCTTCAGGTATGTAGGGAAAGTGTGTCTAAAGAAATACATGAGGTAGTTTGCATGGTTGGAACATCAGGGCTACAGTTATTTGTGGTCAAACAAAGGGAAAAATTGCAGTGGTAGAGGAGACCAGTGTGAGAAAAAGGTTAAACTTTTTTGTGGTGATTTCTTCAGTTAGTGACGCACTTTAATTTTTTTTTTATATAAAATGCAATATATTAGAAACAGACCAAGGCCCAAAGAATATAGACTCAATATAAACCGGAACAAACCGACTGAACAAAACCCAACGCTACAAGAATTATGGCTTTTAGCAAGGAAAAAAAGTCATTGCAAAAGGTATGTTTTCATTGCAAAACACCTTCTGCAACATTTTTTTTCCTTGCAGCGTTCCTCGCATTAGCCGACATGCTATAGATCTTTTGCAAGGAAATTTTGTCATGGTCGTTAAAAATATTTTGCAATAAAATTTTTCGTTGGGGAAAACAAGATATTTCGTTACAAAAACGTTCTCATATCTTGACTAAAAACCTTTTGCAATGAAAATTTCGTTGCAAAAAATACTAATAAATCCCAGCAAAAGATTTTTTGAGAGAATTAAAATTCCTTGCTAAATGTTAATTTTACATTGCTAAAAATCTTTTGTAACACTCTTTTTCGTTGCAAAAAAATTCTAGGATTTTGACAAAAACCCGTTTAAAATGAATATTTCGTTGCAAAAGATACTAACAGATCCTTGCAAAAGATATTTTGTGATACTTAAAATTCCTTGCTAAATGTTAATTTTACATTGGTAAAAGTCTTTTGTAACACTCTTTTTTGTTGCAATAAAATTCTCGAATTTTGACTAAAAACCATTTAAAACGAATATTTCGTTGCAAAAGATACTAACAAATCCTTGCAAAAGATATTTTGAGAGAATTACAATTCCTTGCCAAATGTTCATTTTACATTGCTAAAAGTCTTTTGTAACACTCTTTTTAGTTGTAGAAAAGTTCTTGTATTTCGACTAAAAATATTTTACAATGAATATTTCGTTGCAAAATATACTAATAAATCCTCGCAAAAAATATTGAGGGAATTAAAATTCCTTGCCAAATGTCAATTCTTCACTGCTAAGAGTCTTTTGTAACACTCTTTTTCATTGAAACATTTATTTGGTTGCAGAATTGTATTAAATATTGAAATAAATAAAAAGAAAATAAAGTAAACACACATAATTAAAAAATGTTATATTATATTCAAAACATAAATATACTACTGTTCATGTGATAATGACAGTTAAAAGTAAATAATACTTCATAACTAAGAGATGAGTTTAAACTTGTTTTCTCATCACAAACAAAATGATAAAATCAACAGTTGCCATCATGCAACTTGATTCGAAGGGGCAAAAGATCTTTCAGTAACATCTTCCTCGGG
The DNA here is from genome assembly GCA_949130495.1 of Sambucus nigra. NCBI lineage: Eukaryota > Viridiplantae > Streptophyta > Magnoliopsida > Dipsacales > Adoxaceae > Sambucus > Sambucus nigra. Next base: position 339,353,550 of record OX422207.1, on the reverse strand, counting down.
AGCAATGTCTTTATCTAGTAGTAAGGTGGCCTTCATTATAACCATCTCTGACATAAGACCTTGGACTAGTTTTTTCAAATCTACAATTTCTGTTTGTAACTTTTTGTTCTCCAAATCAAAATTATGTCTGCATAGTGATTTCAAAGGTTGGGTACCAAGACCCTTTACGTATCCCGACCTCTTTGAAAGAACTTATTAGAATCTTCTGAGTTTTTTTGCAATTCAATCATCTCTTTCTACAAAGAAAATGAAAATAATATGTTACACTATCGACTTGACTATTTTTTAAACTTTAAAAAAAAAATCAACAGATATTCCTTTGTTTATTTAAGAAATCCAATATGTTATGACACACAAATCACTAATCGAAAAACTATAGATACTAGTAAATCATCAATGCATCCCTTCCACCGATTTCACGTTTTTTTTTTAAAAATGGGCAGAATTTCATTTATTTATTCATGAAATCCAACCTGTTGTGACACAAATCAATAATCAAAAAATTAATCCAGCCCGCACGGGTGGAGAATAATGCTTTATATCTAAGCATGTAAAATTATTTTCTTTTATATACTTACATAGTCAGACTCTGCTTCTTCACTAATCCACCCGTTGTCCTTCGTCCAATGAGTATCATAAAATACTTCAATTTGTCCTTTCGGCATCTTATATGCATTACATTCCTATTAATATACGAAAATAAAATACATAAGTATATGTATCCACAAAAATTGAAATTTAACAAATCTTAAGTGCTAAAAAAATTATCCTGTCTTCATATAAGTATTGGACAAAAGACTTTGTCCAACCGCGATGAACATACTTAGCATTTGAACGAATAATAGAGAAAGCACCAGATTTACGATACAAAAAAGTGATATACTTCAAGTTAATTACTGAAACTTAAGAAAACATACAATTTTAACATAAAACAGACATCGAAAATTATTACCTTATATTCCTCTGTATTAAAAAATGAGCAAAGAAATTTCCAATCTTCGTCCTTTTCCACATCATTAGGTTTGTTCTTGTTCGCCTCCTCATTATTCAAAAATTTAGAAAAATGTTTCTTCAATGTGTTATGGAATCCACTATAACGTGCGGACATTGATATATGCAAATAGCTCACAACCGCCGGATTTATGATGTCTAACTCAAATTTTAACTTCACAAGTTTTAACGAGTTTAGAATATAAAATCACATCTTTTTAGGGGAATAGAACACAAAAATTAAATATAACAAAACTCGATCAATCATTGATGTCTTCTCCTTCTCTTCAACATTTTCCCAATTTCCCACCTTTAACGGGGCAAAATTTCGTATGACAAAGCCAATTTCATTAGACAAAGAGGTAGTGGTACGTCCAATCGATTTATTATGCATTGAGTACCATTGAATTGGAATTTTAGAACCCCCAAAACTTTTAATAAGAACATCAGTTGCTATCCCACGTGTTCTGCCACCAACTTTTTTCTTAGAAGTGGATCCAGATTCTGAAAAACACTACAAATTATAGTTTAGTTTTTACCCACCAATGTGCTTCAGGTTCTCTCTCTCCCCCCACTCCAACCCCCAAAACAGATATTATAGTTCAGTTCCAATAACAAACATAATATATATATATATATATATATATATATATAACAAGCAATGTGGTACATAAGGTGGTCTTGATGCATTTCTTCTGTACTGAATATCATGAAAGAAGAGGCCCCAGAAGAGGCCCCATAACAGATTACTCATGAATGAACAAGATATATATATATATATATATATATATATATATATATAATAAGCAACCAGTGAGTAGCGTGCTGAAGTAAAATTAATGAGATGATAAGAAAATGACGGTATTAAAAGTTATTTCAAAAGTGCAATGTTATTATGTTAGGGACTGTTGCCAATCGCCAACATTATGAACAATCGACATATTAACATACTGATTGCAGGATCTGCAGAGGGGTGGGAGCAGTGACAGGATCTGCAGAGGAGGGGGCAAAAGCCCAAGACCCCATGGAATATATACACATATTAACATACTGATTACATTGAAGGCCCCATGTGCAAGGCCTTATCACTGAAATTTTATTGTCATTCTAACACATCAGATGGTATAATAAACTTGATGAATATCTTAAGTTGACACCCGACCATTTAATGTACCTACATATTCCAGATCCATTCTTGGAACTTACACAAGTGACCTTTGAGATAAAAGATGGCCCTAATGCATGAAATGTGCGTTATCATCTCTGATAAGAGCTTTGTCCTCTCATTAAATGCACACCGATTACAAGTTAAATTCTAAGTAAACCAAACTACACTTACTCCCCCCCCAAAACCATTCTATATATAGCACATTCTCTCATTTTTTACACATAACCTTAAACTCTTATGCAGCTGTCAAGAATATAATCTGTCTATAACATCTTCGCATCCCAACCATAAAAGTGGCAAGGACAAAAAAAACTGTAAACAGACATTTAGTTGATTTCTTGATGAAGTAGAGGATGTGGAAATGATGGTAACTAGTTGTTGGGAACATTCATTAACTACTTTCGAAGGAAGATTTATAAGTGTTTTTCAATATATACTAAATGAGGAAAACATGTTACTTAAAATATTAAGATAACTATTTCAAACCAAACAAACAAAATACGAAAATAATAATAAACAGACATACTTTATTTCCATACATTTCTGGAAATTACTTATTGATGGTAGCCAAAAATCGATGTTCTGTAGTTGCATAATAATATAAAGAAGCAAGGAAAAAAAAATATATAAAACTGAACCAAATATTTATTAATCAACAAATAAGAATTTTTGTGTATAGTTAACTAGAACAAAACTACATTTTACAACCAAGTAAATTCATACAATATCATCTCCGATTTTTAATGAGATATAACTAATATCTGCATACATGAGTCAACTTTACCCTTCCGTTACCCTTTGTGTATTTCTTAAAGTCACCCCCACTCCTGCGCCCGAGATGCAACCGGTAATGCAAATACGGTAAAATCGGGTCGATGAACATGTGGGGGTAGCTCTAATTACTGAACTGGTTGGGAGTATCTTCAAATATCACTTTAAATAAGGGGGTAAAGTCAAAATCTTATCATATGTATCATGGCATTTAAAGGTATATGAATTATGAGGCCACAAATTTACATGCTTATTTGACCCCCACATTAGGCTCCAATTATAACTTATAAACCCCTCCTTTATTCCCATAGAACCAAAACTCGTAACCTATTAAATCATAACTTATATCCAACAAAATGTATCAACTCATTTAGGTATATCATTGAAATTCTAACAGTAGCAAATCTCTAGTAATTTTCATAACCCCCTTAAAGATGAGATAGGATTTTCTCTAGAGAGCTGAATTTAATTGGGTACCTACAAAAAGAGAGACCAATTGAAGCCCTAGTTTGATACCCCACACCCCACACAAAATAAATTACAAAGAAAACTTGCCCAATCTGGTTGGTCAACCAATTGAAGCCCTCAACGAGTAGCATAATCTTGACAAAATTCTCTATTTTAAAAATCTTATTATACTTCATATATTGAACCCTTGGGTATTTTCCTAATTTCTAAAAATAAGTTGACAAGTTAAAAGAAAACTTGGCAAAATTGAAGTGAGGTAGTAACATTTTTCACAGTGCTACAACCAAAACCCCATAACTGTTTCCTAATTGTCTATAACAACAACAATGAATAAAAATTCAATAAATCAAAGCTATCACATGATAATAACCATATAAATATAAATTGGGCATGGAAATAAGGCCCGGTTACAGAGTAACCTTCACCTCCCTATATATCACAATAATTATTTATCAATCATATATATATTAGCCTTCCTATAAGAGATCAGTACATGATCTTTTAAAATATGGTCATGTACTGATCTGTATACCTCATCTTTTAAAAGATCATGTACGTGATGTTATAAAATAGGGAGGGTGAAAGAGAAATAATAAGTGAATTTTATAACCTCGCGAAGACATTTTATGGTATACCTTAGCTTTAAGCTGATGATTGTCCTTGATAATGGATTCATAGTTAGATAAAAGAGTCGTACGAGGATTTGAGTTGATCATAGTTACATAAAATAGCCACTCAGCGGATTGTGATCCACAAGGATCGTCTCTCACATGTTCTATGTCATAATAGATCTCCCACATGTTCTATGAGTGGAATTTCATAAAATGAAAAGGAAAGCAGTTAAAGTAGGGGCTCAATAGTGTATCTGATATAAGTGGTTAGAATTGGGTCAAGGATTAGTGATATTTGGATTCTTTATGTCAGTTTCGGTGGGGAGGGGAAATTAGCATTTTAATAAATATGTTACTAGGAGAACGAGAATGAGTGTTAGAGAAGATAACTTCAAATAGAAGCAGTTAATTCTTTAGTTTTCTCTATTTTCTTCTTTGCCTTATACTTGTTTTTGAAAATAACTGAAGCTCTTCAATTAAGGGAATATTAATCCAAGTTTTCCTTATACTTGTCTTTTATTTTATGCTCTGTGATTTGTCATATATGCTTTGTATTCACAGCCACTTTTCTCTGTATCCATAGCTATGTATTCATAATATGTTATACGCTCAACAATTAGAATTGAATGATTTTTCATAAATTTTGCAAAATGAGGAAATGTTTACATTCTAAGCATTTGCATTCCTATTTTCTGCATTGATTAGTGAATGCCTTCAACTAAAAATGAGTATTAACGGTGTTATATAATGATTAACACAGTGTACATAAAGTCATAAAGCATGTCTTAAATAATGATTAACATAGTGTATATAGCCTACTTATATGTTTGTTTTCAAGCACAACTATCTATTATTCTTTCTAGTTTGACTTGAACCTATGATTGATTCAATTAAAGTATATACTAAGAAGATTGACAAGTATAATATAAAGTGGAAATCGCAATTAAATGATATGACATGTACCGTTAGAACTAGGCTCAAATGTAAAATTTGCACCCGTCATTGGTGCTCCATTCGATGTCCTAGATGCAATTTCATTAGGTATTGGATCCTCGTGCGTGGTTGAATCTTGCGCACTCGGTGGCTCTACCAAATCAGTAGTTGAAGAACCACGTCCACATCCACGTCCACCATGTGCCATAAATATGGTAATAATCCTGATCAATTAATCAAAATAATTCATTTACAAATATAAAATTAAAAAGCAATGTTAACGAAACCAACTCAATTAAGTAACATATAATTTAGAGTTTAAATAAAATAAACACAAATCCTTCACATATCACAGAAATTTAACTAAGCTTAATCAACATAACAAATAACAAGTACATAGGAATCTAACAAGTTCCGTCACATAATAATAAGTGCATTGTGATTTAAATAACAAAAAAAAAACTCAAATGTGTAATCTTCCTTCACTCGCTGTCATAATCATCATCACTGCAATTCTTTTCATCACTATAGTATTCTCCTAATGTGTCATCTTCCTTATCATCACCGTCACCATTGTCAAGATTATCATCATTATAGTGCTTACAAACATTGCTTTCAATAATGTTTGGTAGAGCATCAGCCCTAGCCATTTGACTCAAGTCCAAATCTCCCTCTTGAATAACCATTTGAATATCAGAAGATTCTTCTTCTTGGTATGCAGCATTATTTGGACAATCGTTGGTATCTCCAGCATCAGCTTCTTCTGGCATGTCCCAAATGTGTCTATGTTTCACTTTTTTACTACTTTCCAGTTAGGACCCAACTTGTAGTCATCTAAGTAAAATACATGTGTTTCTTGAGTCGCAATCACAAAGGGATCATCGTTATACCATGTCGAACTAACATTAATAGAAGTGAGGTGATAGTCCATTTGTACTCTCTTATTCTTAGGATTAGTATCGAACCACTTGCACTTAAATATGTAAATAATGTACTGATTTAGGTACTTCATTTACATGACACTACACAAACATCCATAAAAATCAACCACTTCATCATCGTGCCCTCCGGGAATAAGAATTCCACTATTTTGAGTTGTGCGACGATCATCACGATCCCTAGTATGAAATCGAATTCCATTAACAATACAACCAGAGTATTTGTCCACACGAACATCTGGACCGCATGCCAACGAATACAACTCATTTGTGGCTTTTAGTGACCCTTGATTATGCAAAGTTTTCATCTATATAAAGAAGATGTTAGTGGTATATTTACTATCATGTTTTAATATCAAAAAATTAACAAACGCGTTATTAAAATTATTAACTTACACGGTCCGTAAACCACTTCGGAAATTCACGTTCGTGCCTTTAAAATAAATTGTTAGGAGATTCAATCTCTAATTGTGTCATATTTTCACTACATATGAAAAATAAGATTTAGTTTTATTTTGTGAAATAATAATAAAGATTGTGTAAAATGATACTTACTCAACCCAAGGGACGAATAGATTGAGAAAAAATAGAGAGTTTTGCATTACGCTTTCCTCCACATGTATCATCATTCCATTCTCCTCTATTGAATTTGGTTTCGACCTCACGAATGTACATTGAACAAAAAGTTATAGATTCATTAACAATGTACGCCTCTGCTATCGATCCTTCGGGTCGAGCTTTATTTTTTACGCTTAACTTCAGTGATCCCAGATTCCTGGACACATTAAATGTTATATAGATAAATAATTTTACATATTGAAAGTTCATAATTAAACATTTGAATAAATATTTTTAAAGTACCTCTCAAAAGAGAACATCCATTGTGTATTTACTGGGCCGACAAGCATAGCCTCGCGTGGTAAGTGAACGGCCAAATGGACCATAACATAAAAAATGCTAGCGAAAAAATTCTTTCAAGCTTGCAGAGTATAAGGACAATCACTTCCTCTAGTTTATCCAAGTCCTTCACATTCAAAGTTTTTGCACATAGTTGCTAAAAGAAGTTTGGCAACTCAATTAATGAAGTATTAACATCTGTAATACCCCGTATTTTTATGCTATATTAATTTGGGGATTTATTAAATTTAATGTGAGTTAATTATTTAATAAAAATCCGGAAATTAATTATGTTATAATTATTAACGTGACGAGAGTTAGTAATTATAGGAAATTTGTTGAATATTACTAATGAGCAAAGTAATATATGATATTGATTATATTGAATGTCACGAGTGAATAAAATGATAATTTTAGAAATTTGAATCGGGACGTGCCCGTGCCGCGTCGGGACTAAATATTGATAAATAAAAGTGAATATTTTATAAGTCATTCGTATGGTCATTTTGAGTGCGCCAACGCGTCCGAAAAGGTCGAGATAGTCAGAAAAGTATACCCGGGGGTTTAGTTTGGGTCTCGGGGCGTTTTTAGGCCTAAGTGGTACCCCGGGAGGGCATTTTGGACATTTCACATTTATGGGTAATTAAACCCACGAAAATCCAAAGGGTTATATCAGATATCTGGATTTTCATCTAGGGTTAAGAACTCTAAACACAAGTGACGTCCATAGGATAGGAAGGAGAGAGCTCTTAAGGCAAATTCAAGGCCCGAAATCCAACCGTTTGCATCGCCACCACCACCAACGCGTAGATCGCGCAATGGGCTACGCAACCACACCAAAAACATCTGCAAATCAGAACACCAAAAATCCCAGGCAAGTGTTTATCTTGCTTATTTCATTAATGCATCTTTCATATTAGTTTAGGAGTAATTAGGTTGAGTTTTAATGGAAGAAAACCCAATTTGTGATAGGAAAATCCATGTAGTATTAGTTTATATGATGATTCTGGAAACCTTTGCCATGTAGAGGAATTTAACCACGAAATTTTGATAATTATAAGAAGGAAATTCTGGAGAAAATTTGTTAGAAACCTGTTTAAGAAAATTCTAGGGTTCTTGATAATTAGATAAAACTTTGGGTTGATAATCCATGTTTAAATGATAGAAATACACATGCCTTACATTGGAAATATCTGGTATATTGATATAATGTTAGTAGTAGAATTTTTGGAACGTTTGGGTTTGGAAAATATGGATTTGGATGAAGATAGGTGGTAGAACCCGTAACTGCAATTCTGCAGAAATCGAAATACCTGCTTGATCGATCGATCGAGCCTAGAGCTTCGATCGATCGAAGGTTCGATCGATCGAGCCCCAAACCTCGATTGATCGACCCCTCCTGATAGACTCTTTTTTCCCTTTTTAAATGAGTTAAATTCAATTTATTGTGAGATAATTCTTGAGCATCCTTAATAAAATATTTTGGGAGATAGGGAAGACCAGTAGGACATGTGAATAAATTTTGGGACCCTTGATGACGGGCAAAGATTGTATTTTAGGATAATTAAATAAGGGTCGGTAAATTTATGACTTAAAGAGAGAGACGCGTAAGAGTTATTTTAGGACAAATGTGTATACCTACTGAATTCTATAATTTGGAGAATAAAGCCAAGAGAGTTGTGTGGTATGTTGGAATAATACCGAATCAAGGTTAGAAAAGAACCGTTATAAGTGTTTACTAAATTATGATAATATGGAAATGTCGTAATTATGGGAATTGAGAATTTACCTAATATTGATATGGTAATATTAGTATAGTTATATGATTGTGTATGCATATACTATCTATGTGTGAAAATTATGCCCACGCTACTTACTATCCCTGAGGTTTCCGCGCTGGGACAGTCTTATCTCGATGGGACCTTTATGGGGGATATTGACTTGTACCCTAGAAGATAGATATACTTGGTACAGGCTATCGGAATGATAGTTCAGACGGTCCTAAGAGACGCAGGCATGTGCCATCCTCTTAGAGACTTGGAATCTATTCTTCGCCTCATCTTGTTTGTGTATAGATATCCTTGGTACAGGCTATTGTAGTGATAGTTCAGACGGTCCTAAGGGACGCAGACAGATGTCGTCCTCTTAGAGACTTGGAATCTATGCTTCGTCTCAATATTGTTTGAGTATGTGTTAATACAATTCGAGAGTGATTCCGAATTTGTATTCCCCTTAATGTGAGTGATATGGGGATTTGTATAGTAGAGTATGTCCGCACCATAGTTATTATTTGGGGTGCTGTTATGATATATATATATTTTACGAGTAGTTAATATATATATATGAAATTATGAAATTTGGGACTACTTATTGTGAATTGATATGTAGGACATGGTTGATGACTTAAATTGTAAATACTTGTTTTGAGAAAGTATAATATGATAATGGAAAACTTTATTGATTTATAAAGTTAAAATGAGAACTTTGTTTACTAATTGAAATATTCTTTTCAAATAATGGAATCGTTAAATTTTGAATCCTGTGAATAATCTAAGATTAGTTAAATCATTGGGAAGATTAGTGCGATAAATGATAAGTCAAACCGTTGGGAAGGTTAGTGCGATAGGTGTGCACATTAGAAGAGAGGTGAGAATTTCTCAAGGGAGTGTCGCACTAATATGTTGTTGCATTGGCCTGTATCAATTTAAATACTTGCTAAACATATTTTAAATCAAACACACTATCGGGCTCTGAACCGTTTCTTTTTCTCTCTCTCTCTTGTATATATATGTATGTGTTACAAGTGCCCAGCCACAGGGGCATCTTGCTTAGGATCTCTTGGAAGGAACGCGCTGCAGATTAGGTGGGAGTTGCAGGTCTCTTGATTAGATGACTTTGTTCATTCGGATCCACTCTTAGTACTTTCATCTAGTTGGGCATGTGTAGCTCTTTCCATTATTCCGTTGTTATTGGACATTTGTATTACAGTTATTTCTAGTATTGTTATTATGGGATTTATTCAGTTTGGATGTGTGACTGTAGATTTTGTATGTTGACATTCGATTGACGAATGTATTAAATTAATTGGATTATGTTGCAGAATTTAAATGTGGTGTGATTTCTTACTTATTGAATGTTGTTAATAAAATAAATGATTTTTCTTTAAATAAAAATTGGAAAGTATGTATGAAAATGATTTTGACACTTAGCTTAATTAATTAGGGTGTTAAATTGGAAAATTTTATTTTTCGACAGTGATGCTAAGAATGAACCAACTGTTCACCTTGATTTTAATTTAATAAACGAGTGATCGCCCAGTATTTAATTAGGCGGGGTGTCACAACATCCTTTTGCAAGTATCGACAAATGCGGACAGGAATAAGTCGCTACAGAATAACATGGAAATCATGACTTTTTAAGCCCGATATCTTTCCATCCTTGATGCTCACATTTCTAGATATATTCGCTGCATAACCATCTGGGAATTTGACCGAGTTTAAGAACGCACAAAATTCATTTCTCCCTTCTAATGTTAAGGTATAAGATGCATGTAATTTCATCCATCTGTTACCTTGTTCTTGTAAATGCAACTACTTTCTTATCTTCATAACAACTAAATCCAGACGAGCCTTGTCTGTATCTTTTGTCTTTCCTTCGATGTTCATCAATGTTCCAAGAACGCTATCACATATGTTCTTCTCAATATGCATTACATTGAGATTATGTCTTAATTTCATCTTTGACCAGTACTCTAACTCAAAGAAAATGCTTTTTTTAGTCCAGTTTAGTTCCTTGGAGGTACGTTTTCTCTTCCTATCCTTATTGTTTGGATGCTTACCCGGTTTCAAAATTTTCACCTTCTCTAAGTGCTTCAATATGTCATCTCCAATAAATCACTCGGTGCTGGTCTCTCTTCTTTTCTCCCATCATGTAGTCTACTTTTTCACTGAGCATGGTTGGGAGACAAATAACGGCGATGACCCTTATAACATATTTTACTTCTCAGTCATTGCGAAGAGGTGTCTTCATTACATATTGGACATGCATTGTACCCTTTCGTTCTCCATACAGAAAAATTACTATATGCCGAGAAGTCATTAATCGTCTATAATACAATTACATGTAAGTGAAAATATTCCTTACCAAAATTATCCCATGTTTCTACACCAACATGTCAAAGTTCTTTCAACTCATCTATCAAGGGTTGTAAGAAGACGTCCATGTCCTTACCTGGCGCTTGGGGACCCATAATTAACAAAGCCATCATGAGAAACTATTCATTATACATAGCCAGGGTGGCAAATTGTAAGGCACAATAATTACCAGCCACGTGCTGTATGAGTTACTCATATTTCCAAATGGATTAAAACCATCGGAAGCAAGTCTTAACCTCACATTGTGAGAGTCATCCGTAAACCAAGGGTACTGCTTATCAAAGTATTTCCATGCCTCGGCATCATCCGAATGCCTCAAAACATCCTGTGTATCGACTCGTTTTTCCTTATGACACCTCATATCAAGAGCTGTATGCTTTGACATATACAATCGTTGCAACCTTGGTTTCAATGGGAAGTAGCGCAGTACTTTATGAGGAACATTCTTCCCTTTTCTTATCATCATACTTGTACCTAGGTTCATCACATACCGAACACATATCCGCATTTTCATTTTCTTTCCAAAATAATGCACAATCATATTTACACATGTGAATCGATTCATAATAGAGTCCCAAATCTCACACCTTTTGTTTTGCTTCATAATGTGAAGAGGGGATATTTGAATCTGGATAAGCTTCCTTCAACAGTTGCAGTATCATATCAAAGGATTTATTGCTCCAGCGGTTATGAACCTTAACATGCATCAACTTTATAAGAAACTGAAATGAGGAGAACTTTTTACATCCCGGATATAGATTTTCTTTGAGTTCACCAAATCATTTATTATATATACTAGCAGCATTTTCACTATGCTTGGGAGAACCATTGGGGCCAAACATATCATTTAACATTCCGAACATGTCATCATCTTCCTCCTCAATTTCTATATTTTTCGGCACTTGTGCACTTGAAAAGTTTTGTTCATCATTCACCTCCTTTTCGTGATTTATCCAGAAAATATAACTATAAGACATTCCACGACTCAACAAATGACTCCTGATAGTTACCAGATCATGGAATAATGCATTTTGAAAATCTCTACATGGACATTGTGACTTGTTATTTTCATCAAGGTGGTCTCTTGCGATCTCGCAACACCGGATTTATATGTCTTAGACAACCTATTAGACAGAAACATCCAACTCGTATCCATCTTTATCTTCCTATTATTTCACACCAACATATCATTACCTGTTTTGTTACTTGTTTGGAAAAATAAATTATGATTGTCGTAATTAATCATTACTAAGACTGATAACACAACATCATAGCAACATGAGTAATAGGACCAAATACCAAATATCCCAAAGCAAAGCTTGGAATAAAATAGCACATAAAAGCACCAAACCTAAAAATAATTTAAAGTGTGATGGAAAGAATGGGTTTTTGCCAAAAGTCTAGTTCTTTATTTAGCACTGTGACTACTAATGTTATTATCATTGCCTAAAAAGCGTAAAAGAATTTAAGTTTGTGTGTGGTCTTGTCCTTAAAAATATATCGATTACCCAAACCAAAATGAATATAGAAACACGTTTAGTTATGCCTGAAATTTCAAATCCCTAGTTTCAATTACATCTCTCGTTCTTTTAATTCTTTTGAAATAAAGACTTCAACACACAAATCCACTATATCTCGCAGAAATTTAAAATCCCTAATTCTGATTACATCTTAGTGAATGATTTTTTTCCCCTTATTTAAATCTCACGACTTATTCTCCATCTCTCATGCTCATTTATTGATCTCTCAATATTGATAAATGAAAAAAATGCCGAGTGTATTATTATTTCCAATACCAATTAGTAGTTAGGGACAAAACCAGGATTTATTTTTAAGGGGGGGCATAAATAAATATATAAAAATATATTTTATGAACAAAAAAATATTCATTTATTCGTTTAAGGTTAAAAGTTATATTATATGAAAAAAAAACTGAAATAATAATATAATAGTCTTCACAGTGATAACAGGAAAAAAAAGTGGAAAATTATTATTTTAAATCTCTCTCCTATTGACTAAATCAAATTCTACCCAATAGTCTTAGTCAAATCCCACTCTCCTATTGGAGAAATCAAATTCTACCCAAAGATTTTGCTGGTGAAAATTACTAATTATATTACTCAAGATAATTTTGGTGAAAATTACATCAGATCTCAAGAAGCCATAAACCAAAAATAAACTTCCACATAAAAACATAAAATTAAGATATGGTTTGCACTAATCCATAAAACAATGCAATCCTGATTCTCTAGAAGCAACCCAATGAGTTACTTGATTGGTATTCCTTCCCATCTAATTAAAATTAAAAGATCTTGACAAATCTCTGATATCAGTTATCATTGTAGTAATTTATTTGTTATCACTGTCGATTGTAACTCTAGGTATCATGAGATTGAGAGACCTTAAACAAGCCTCTCGAACTGCCATGGGTTCACCCATAAGGGGAGATGCATCTTTAACATTCAATCGAAATCCATCAATCGGAATCCATCAATACATAAATCAATACAGTTTGGGTACCGGTGGAGAAACCATGGCGAAAACATAACATCAAGAAGCCATAAACAAAAAAGAGAAAGAAAAAAGTACCGTCGGAGTCCGAAGTGTATCGGCGGAGAACAAAGTGTACCGATGGACACAGAGACTTTGTGGCGTTCGAATGAGAGAGAGTTTGGATGAGAGAGAGACTAATGGCTTCAAGTTTGATAGATAGAATTTTAATTTATTTTTTATTATCTGTGCTGCTTTTTGCAAGGAAAATAATAAAACTTTGGGAAAAATGTTAGGAATACTAAAAAAGGAGAGGGAAATTTTGCCGCCATATTTTCTAGCAAGAATTCTTCAATTTCCTTGTTAAAAGTTACCTTCTGCGAGAAAAAATTTCCTTACAAATTGTTTATAACAAGATTATATTTTTAGCAACGTTTTTTCTATTTTCCTTGCTAAAAATACACTTTTAGCAACGCAAATTACTTTCTTGCTAAAGAATTCATTGCTAAACCCAAATTTTCTTGTAGTGCAACCCAACAGAAACGCACAGAGGGCGCACTAAAACTCATTAACACTGAACTATACAAAATCCAAAACCTAGATTTCATACCCGGCCCTTACAACCCACAAATACCATGATAATCCTAGAAGTCTTGGGAACAAAAACACGCGGCAGCCACAAATCCTCTCAAGACACGCGTCACAACCCACTCACAAAACCATCAACAAAGACCTTTCTCACATGAGTAATGATACTCTTATCGGGTTCAAGTACCAATTTAGTACCAAATGCGCTTTATTTAATTGTACAATGGTGGTACCTACAGCATTTCCTGATGGGACCCACACTATAGTACAAACAAATAAAGCAGTATCGGTACTAAACTGGTACAAACACCCGTTGTGTCTAACATTTTCCTTCTCACAAACCAACTACATATAACAAAACAAATAAATATAGATATACCAAAACCACAAAACTCTTCCTCTACCAAATAACTACTCTGAAGATAAAGAGGACAAAAAACCCCTAACAAGCCACAACACCATCAAACAAAATAAAACACCCACCAGAGCCCCAAACTCATATCAATAAACAACAAACTAGCTCAACATCTCCCAACCATAACAAGATACTAAACTACCATGCGAGAAGGATAAGAAGCATTTAGAAACCCCAAATCCGATTATTATGGTATTTGTGGGTTGAAAGGGTCGGGTATGAAATCTACCATGCGAGAGGGACAAGATACTCAGCTACCCCGTACCTCCAAAAAGATAAGCTACATTTTATACCTTTTCAAGTGTCTCTTTTAAACTCCATAGAAAAACACATACTGTGGGTACCCCGATTTTATCACCATAAGGCCTGGACGAGTAGCCCATCCTCAGCGGCCCAAAACCCAGGCCCATCACTTCTGGTATTCATCCATTTACTCCACGATGCCACGAAGAGGAGTTGTGGGGGTACACGATCCCATGAAAGGGAGATGGCTAATAAAGAGGAACCTATCACCCCCACTACTTCAAGACATACATGTATAAATTAAACCCCAAGTCCGGGGCAAAGGACAAGTTGTATTCTCTGTACTTACTCTTCAGATTATAGAGAAATAACACTGACAGAACCACCGTGGACGTAGGCACTTCTTTGCTGAACCACGTATCTTCGTTGTTGTGTGATTAGTATTTTATTTGTTTTTTCTTGGTTGTCACCTCTTTCATATTTATTTGTGCTGCATAATAATTGCATCTACAATTGGCGCCGTCTGTGGGAACCGTTTATCTTTCCTTGAGAAGAGCCCACACCGAGAAAAAAATCTAAGATGTCTGATCACAGCAGCAACGCTCCTCAAGCAGGAGACATTCAGGAGCCACCCGCTCCTCGCAGGATTAGGTCTGAAGTCCGACGTTCCGATCAAGGGGCTCGCTTAGAAAGGCCAGCCTCAGAAGAAAGTCAAGGACCAGCGAGGTCCACTCAGATATCCAGATTGATCGATGCATACGAAGCAAGGCTCCACGAGCAGAGGGAGTTTTCTCGCAGGTATGAGGCTGAGAATGCTCGCCTGAAAAGAAGACTGGAAAAACTGGAAAAAGAACTACGTCCTGATACCAGGAGACGCCCCTATCGCACTCCTAGCCCTCAGGACAGCAAATCTCGTAGCCGAGGAAGGAGCCCTAGGCGGCAACATCAAGGGTTCGAAGGTGGCGACTCAGACGACGACCTCCGCGAGCAACTAAGAAAAGCTCGCCGCTATCAGAGCCCTGCTCGCAGCGACGACAACATACGGAACCTAGTCCGCAGAGAAATGGACCAACATCCAGCTCACCGCGGCACCAGGTCAACCAGAGAACTCGCCAGGAGAGCCCTCAAGACCCAGATGAAATCGCCCTTCACAAGGGAAATTGAAGAAGAAGAAGCTCCCAAAAAGTTTGCTATTCCGAGGTTCAAGATTTATGACGGGAAGACTGATCCCATTGATCATGTCAGGCAGTACCGGCAGGCTATGACCCTCTGGAATCATCGAGATGCGTTGATGTGCCGTATTTTCCCCTCGAGCCTTCATGGCGTGGCCCAGAAATGGTTCGAGAAACTCCCTCACCGATCCATGAGAAATTTCAAATCCCTGGCCGAGCTCTTTACGGCCAGGTTCATCACCAGCAGCTCCCATCCCAAAAGGATGGATGCTCTATTGACGATGAAGAAAACTCCTCAGGAGACACTTCGAGACTATGCGAAAAGGTACTGGGAGTTATTCAACGAAGTCGAAGACTGCGCAGAAGAGGTGGCAGTGGCTTCATTCAAAATTGGGCTACCTAGCTCTTCCCTCCTCTACCAGTCCTTGACAAAGAAGGAAGCAACCACCATTGATGACCTGATGGCCCGGATTGAGAAATACGCAAAGGTGGAAGATGTCACCCGCCTTAACGTAGGTGAAAACAATCGAGCCAAGCTCGCCACGAAGGGAAGTGAGAAAGTTGATAACCAGAAAAAAGGAGGAAAGAATGGGAGCAAGAATGGCCCCAAAAACGGAGGAAGCCCTGACGTTGCAAAGTCGTTCCAGGCGGTCAACACCATCTTCAAAGAACCAATCTACAAGATTCTCGCTAAGATCAAAGATGAGCCATTCGTCAAATGGCCCCGAAAAATGGGAGGAGACCCATCGAAAAGAAACAATGCGCTGAGATGCACCTTCCACAAAGAGGGGGGACATAAGACCGAGCACTGCAAGGCTCTTAAGTCCCACCTCGAGGAGTTGGCCCAATCCGTACATTTGAATAACTTTGTGGAAAGGAAGGTAGAGAGAGTGACTGTCCACAAGGAGGCAAAACCCGACAACGTGTTAGAAGACGACACCGGACACGAATTCGCAGTAATCCATGGAGTATCCGATGTTAAGCAAATCCAGGGCAACTCAGCTCGGATGGAGATAAAGAAGCTGACAGCAGTAATGCAAGCTTTTCAAATTGATCCAGCGAAATCACAGGCAGGAAAACGCCGCCGAGCAGAGGACATCAACTACAACAAGCATATTGTCTTCACGGATGAAGATCTTGTGGGAGTGAGGACCCCACATCACGATGCCTTAGTCATTACACTCAGAATAGCCAACTTTGATATCGACAGACTGCTCGTCGATCAAGGAAGCTCATCCGAAGTAATGTACATTGACCTGTTCAGGAAATTGAAGTTGGACATCGCCGACCTTAAGGGAACCACTGTCCCTCTGGTCAGCTTCACTGGAAAAATGACCATGCCTTTGGGCAAGATAGTACTACCAGTGCTCGCTGGGAGTGTTTAAAAAATGATCGAATTCTTGGTGGTCGACATCGATTCACCATATCAAGCCATCCTCGGCAGGGGATGGCTCCATGCAATGAAGGCAGTCTCCTCGACCTACCACCAGAAACTCAAATATATCACCGAGCGGGGAGTGATGGAGATACATGGCGACCAGGCGATGGCGAGAAAGTGTTTCATAGCGGCTATCCGACCGAAGCACGAGAAAAAAGACGTTCGAACCAGCGAGAAAGTGGAGGAAGATGCAATCCCTTCCAAATAGTAATTAAAATATGGAAGGCCCGGAGTGGAAGAGACCAGGCTCCTTCCCTCCGAACGGGTTGTAGAGGACCTGGTAGAAGTCATTGCTAGGGAAGGCGACAACAGCAGAGTCTTCCTGATCGGGACTTCACTCACTAACAAAGAGCAAAAGGATTTGTTAACCTTACTCAGGAGCAACATAGATGTTTTCGCCTGGGAACCCTACGAGCTGCCAGGGATCGATCCCAATATGGTCTGCCATCAGTTGCACGTCAATCCCACATTCAAACCGATAGCACAAAAGGCACGACGAACTACTCCCGAGAAAGCCAAAGCAATAGAACAGGAAGTCGAAAAACTGCTGGATACAGGATCCATACGGGAAGTGCAGTTCCCCAAATGGTTATCCAACCCAGTGGTAGTTCCAAAAAGCAACAGTAAGTGGAGAGTTTGCATAGACTTCACTGACCTCAACAAAGCCTTCCCCAAGGATAGTTTCCCTCTTCCAAAAATAGACCAACTAGTAGACGCCACTGCATCTCACGAGCGAATGAGTTTCCTGGACGCATACTCGGGTTATCACCAGATTCCCTTATATGCCCCAGATCAGGACAAAATAGCGTTTATCACGACGGTTAGTTTATACTGTTACAAGGTCATGCCTTTCGGGCTAAAAAATGCAGGGGCAACCTATCAGCGGCTGGTTACTAAAATGTTCAAAAATCAGATGGGAAACACGATGGAGGTCTACATCGACGACATGCTCATCAAAAGCAAGGAGAAAGAAAACCACCTTTCTGACCTGGCAAGTACCTTCGAAATCCTCAGGAAATACCGAATGAAACTCAACGCGAGCAAGTGTTCCTTCGGTGTCCAGTCAGGAAAGTTCCTTGGGTATTTGGTCAGCAAGCGTGGCATAGAAGCAAATCCGGACCAGATTGAGGCAATTAAACGGGTGCAACCTCCTCGCACAATCCGCGATGTACAGAAGCTCACTGGAATGCTCGCTGCTCTGAATCGTTTCATTTCTAAATCCTCCGAGAGATGGAAGCCCTTCTTTCAACTCTTAAAAGGCAACAAAACGGTAGAATGGACCCCAGATTGCTCGCAAGCATTAGGCGAGCTCAAATCCTACCTAAGCTCCCCACCACTGCTCGTCATGCCACAGCAAATGGACCCTTTGTACCTATACCTCTCTGTATCCAGCCATACTATCAGCTCAGCGCTAATGTGTGAAGTCACAGGGATCCAACATCCAGTCTATTACGCGAACAAAACCTTACTAGACACCGAGCGGAGATACCTGCCATTGGAGAAGCTCGCATTCGCCCTAGTAATGTCATCAAGGAAACTAAAGAATTACTTCGAAGCTCACACGATCATCATCCTTACATCACACCCCCTCAAGGCTGTCCTAAGGAAGGCGGATTTGTCAGGCAGGCTGTCTAAGTGGTCAGTCGAGCTCGGCCGGTTTGACATCCAATTTCAACCAAGGACAGCTTTCAAGGGTCAAGTCCTCGCTGACTTCATAGCTGAATTCACGGGCGAATAACCTCTCGACCAGCCTAAACCAACAGAACAAAACAGCCAGACTACAGGGGGAAGCTGGAAGCTATTCGTTGATGGAGCCTCCAACTCAAAGGGGGCAGGAGTAGGAATTGTTCTCATCACTCCAGAAAATGCAGTCCTCGAGCAAGGAATTAGGCTGGGATTTGCAGCCTCCAACAACGAAGCAGAATACGAAGCCTTAATTGCAGGTCTCCAAAGGGCGCAAACTCTAGGAGAAAAACATTTATAGGTATTCGGAGACTCGCAACTAGTTTCCAATCAGATAAGTGGAAACTACAACGCGAAGGACGAGAGGATGGCAGCCTACCACTCGTTGGTAAGAAACTTGATGACAAACTTTGAAGAAATCAACATCCAGCAGTTCCCCAGGGGGCAGAACAGCCACGCTGACGCTTTGGCAGCCCTGAGCTCGGCAGTCGATTCCAGCCTGAAAAGGATAATCCCTATAGATTTCCTTAACTACCCGAGCATTCACCGCGAGCTAACAAAACCGAAACAAATACTCCAATTGGAACCAGCCCCTAGCTGGATGGATCCCTTAAAAGGCTATTTGAAGAACGGAACGCTCCCAGATGATAAAAGGACCGCCCACCAGATAAGAGTCAAAGCTGCTCGCTTTAACTTATCCACGGGAGGTGACTTGTATAAAAGATCTTTCTCCGGCCCCTATCTTAGATGCGTCCACCCAGGCGAGGTCGAGACAGTGCTTCACGAGCTCCACGAAGGAATCTGCGGAAGTCACGTCGGAGGAAGATCTCTAGCCTTCCGAGCAATGAAGGAAGGTTACTGGTGGCCGTATATGCAAAGGGACTCCGCAGTATATGTCTGCAGATGCCTAAAATGCCAGCTTCACGCCCCCATGGTCCACCAGCCTGCCAGCAAATTGAAATCCCTGACCAGCCCCTGGCCTTTTGCCCAGTGGGGAATGGACATCGTGGGACCTCTACCCACCGCTGCCGGCAATCGTAAATACCTGTTGGTCGCCACCGATTACTTTACCAAGTGGATCGAGGCAGAACCTCTGGCGAACATCCGAGATGCTGACATGATGAAATTCATATGGAAAAATATAATCACTCGATTCGGGATCCCCAGAACCATCATCACTGACAATGGGACACAGTTCGAAAGTGGCCCTTTTCAGGACTTCTGCGACCAACACGGAATCAGGCACCACTTCAGCTCGGTAGCTTATCCTCAGAGCAACGGATAAGCTGAGGCTTCCAACAAAACAGTGATCGCTAGATTAAAAAAGCGGTTAGAACGAGCAAAAGGCGCGTGGACTACCGAGCTACCACATGTACTATGGGCATACAGAACGACTCCCAGACGAGCCACAGGTCAGACGCCATTCTCACTAGCATATGGTATGGAAGCGGTCATCCCATTAGAAGCAGGATTGCCTACAATGAGATCCGACCTTGTCGAGCAGAATCAGAACGATCAGGCTTTGCTCGTTGAACTCGACTTGGCCGACGAGTGCAGGGAACTTGCCCTAGTCAAACTAGCGAGTTATCAGCAACAGCTCGCGAAGCACTACAGCAAAAAGGTCAATCCGAGGAAGTTCGAAATTGGAGACTATGTCCTAAGAAAGGTCCTTGGCAACACAGTAAAGCCATCAGATGGTAAACTGGGCCCAAACTGGGAAGGACCTTATGAAATAATTAGAGACGACCTGCAAGGTGCCTATCATTTGAAAACGATGGAGGGCAGAGAGATACCACGAGCATGGAACGCAGCTAATCTCAAGAAATTATACTTTTAGGAGTTCTATTGTTAGATCTTTTATTGTACTCATTTTGGGAAAAGACAGTTTATTTCTCTACTCACCAATAAAAATCTCTCAGTTGATTACTCTCTAAAAGTATAACAATTATATCTTATTGCACATCTTTTTCAAATCACAGGTATAATAGTTGACATAGCAGGGGAACACCCCTCCTCAGGTCATCGTCACGAAGCACGACAGACCTCTTAGCATTGCCCATGGCAATATATGAAGCCCTACAGAGTATTCTTAGGCATCGAACCTACTCTGGTTAAACAAAATCCTGACCGGATGAAGACATCCAAAAACAGGTGTGTCCTCGCCAATTGCCCCTCTTAGACCTAAGGGAGTGTGACGACACGACCTAAAAGGTAAAGGGAGAGCACAATGGTATTCTTAATACTGGACTGGGCGGACATTCACATGGCAAGATAAAGATTGTGAAGCTGCAAAAATATAACAGAGATTGGATAAACACGTTTAGTCGGCAAAAACGCCTAAAACTCAAACTTTCCATTAATCTTTTATATTTACAAACAATAATGGTACATGTTTAGTTGGCCAAGACTCGCCCAAAGCATTTACAATTATTAAAAAACAAAAAATCAAGAAGGGGGAAGCCTCCGAGCAAGGTAATCAGCAACCTTAGCTCTCCTCCCGTCATCAGGGGCAGGATCGAATTCCTCAACAACTTCATTTGTGTCCAACTCCAGTAGCCGCCGAGGAATAGCATCGATAGGAATCCATCGGTCATCTCGCCTAAATGGATTGGGCATCAGAGTAGAGGGAGACATCTCATGCCGATACCACAATATCGAATTTCTCGGCACCTGCAGCTCTTTGAGAGCACTCAACCACCCCCTGACGAAGGAAAGCTCCTCGAACTCTGATAATCTTGTGGGAGCATCTAGCCAGCCCTGATCATAGCCATCAGTCCACACTTGGCGAGGGCCCTTCTTAAATAAATGCCGCAGTCGGGTGACGTCCCTCTGAAGCCCAGCAGCAGTTACGTAAGCTCGCTGAACATTGCCGCGCAGCTCCTCCATCTCCCTCTCACGCTGCTCTTCAGCTTCCCTACTCCTACCCCGCGTACTCCTGCCAGCTCGATGGAGGGGTGGCCGAGCAGCTCGCGACGAGGAAGAACCTTGCAGGACTGCCGAAGCGGTGCTCGGCGAATGCTCCTTAAGCTTCAAGACCTCCCACCTCAGGTCGTCATTCTCCCGCTGAAGAAACTCCACGACCTGATTGATCTCGGTAGCCTCCAGTAACTTTACTCTCAGCTCGCTGACTTCTTCTTGCACTGAAGCTCCGATCTCTCCCATTTCCTGGAGCCTGTCCTTCAATTTAGCCACCAGCTCGGACTGATCCTTATACTTCTGGTTCCTTGATTTAGCAAACTTACAGAGCTTAGCAAAAGCCTGGCGAACTGCAGGGCTTGCATTAGGACCCAGAGTCCTACCCAATTGGGAGGTAACAGGAATATAATCATCCACATCAACCAACTACAAAGAAAGGAAGAGAACAAAAAGAAATCAGCATAAACAAAAATGAAGCCTTTTTATTGATAATGAGCGAGGTTACATCAGAACAAAAAAAAGGGAAAAAATTACAAAGAGATCCCTATCACTTAGCAACCTCGGTGGACGGACCCTCGTCCTTATCGGCATCAGCAGGGGCGTTACCCTCTACAGAGGTGTGCACTGCCCCCTCGACCAAGGAAGCATCAGCAAGAGTCGCCTGAGAAGCAGGATTGACCCCTTCAGCAGTTGGGGCTGGCTCCTCATCCATAACTGGCTTGGGCCCTGGATCATGTTCGTCAAAAAGTGGGGATGCAACATCCACCCCTGCAGCCACAAGGGCCTTGTTCCACCCCTTCTTGAAGTTCGGACGGCTAATATAGCCTATCTGAACCTCGGCGTCTTCATACGCAGCAGCCCAGCCAGAATTGTATGAATCTTCTTTAACAGTGGCTGCCTGGGCCTTCTCCGCTTCCAGCTGCTCGGCAAGAACCCTGTTCTTCTCCACAAAGTCCAGCTTGCTAGAGCAGACCTGGTCGTACGACTTCCTCAGCTCGCCGAGCTCCCTGACAGCATTATCTCTCTCGCGAGCATAATTAGCAAGGGCCAAGGCAGAAGAAGCTCGAGCCGCATCAGTAGCCTTCAGATCGGCCTCCAACTGAGAACCCCTGGCCACCAGAGTAGAATTCGCCTTCTCCAGCTCGCTATTCCTTCTCAACAGCTCGTCGCGAGAGCGATATAGCACGGCGAAGTCAGTCACAAACTGCAGAAAACAAGGTAAAGATCAGAAAGAAGAAACCATCAAAGCAGATTAGAAGAAGTTGGGAAGTAGAAAAGAAACCTTACCAAGGCGAGCCTCTGGCTAGCTTGCAAGGCCAATTGATCAGACCCTGACGCCCTCTCGCGATCTGCAGGGAGGACTGCCCTCTCAAGCAGCGCAGGGGCAAGTTGAGGAGAGGTGGCCACCGAAGCCCCCTCAGGCAAAGCAGATACTGGGACCAAGGCTTGACCAGTCTTGGTCCTCAGTTCCATCTTCCTCCTCTCCTCCTCCTTCTCCTTCTCCCTCCTCTTTCTCTCTTCAACCTTCTTCCTCTCCTCCTCCTTTTTCTTCTCTCTCTCCCTCGCCTGCTCCTCCTCTCTCTTCTTCTTCTCTTGTTCTTGAGAGGGAGGCCGAGAACCAGTAGCTGTGGCCCCGAAGACAGTCTTCGATTTTTTGGACCTCTGTGCAAGAAGCACATCATCATCATCATCATCATCCCGGATTAGATTCTTCCTGGGAGGCATTTCTTCACCTGGACTGCTGGTAGTACTCGATGAACTGCTACTATCAGCACTGCCTCCACCCAAGTTACTCACAACACCTGCAGGCTCGCTCTCCGAGCTGCTCTCCTCCTCGTCCACTTGGATGGGCTCAGCTGAAATCTCTTCGGAAGAGTCAAAATCCGGAACACTTTCCACAGGTCGGGCTATGAAGCTGGAGCCTGTGTTCTTGTATTCAAGCAGAAAAGCAGCAGACCTAGGATGCTCGCCGTCACCCAAAGGTTCCCTGATGTTCCAAGCTTTCACCAGTTCCGAGATACGAACCTCGCTGAGAACTGGCTCCAAGTTCTTTATCTTCGCTGAAAAGGAGAAAGCAAGGAGGAGTTAGAAAAATCACAAAGTTAGCAAAGGTTGAAACAACAATACAACATCTACCTATATATTCTTCCCCATAAAAGGGAATAGTAAACCTCTCGGACCTCGACCCTTCAAATTGAGGGGAGTATTGCCAGTTCCTAATGAGAAAACCTTCTTGCCAGTAGTCCTTATGGGAATCAGGTAAATTCACTACCAATACCCTATCAGGGCTCCTGGCCTTAAGGTACAAGACCCCTGAACTCGTTCGAGAAAAAGAATAACAAAAATAGACCTCGGCAAGCCCTAACCTCGTGCCGTACAACTGATTTATCCTGTGCACACCATTCACTATTTTCCATACGTTGGGTGAACATTGTTCGGGCACAATACCAAAATAACTAAAAAAGTGCAGAAACAAACCATTAGGGGGAAAGGTGAGACCCCCCTGGGAAAGCAACAGGACGTGAATCCAATGTGCATCCTCTATGTCCCTAACGTTCCTAGGCGGCGAGACACAACACTCAATCTCTACCCACTCAGGAATACCATAGAATTTTCTAAACTCAGTTACCGACCTATTTCCAATCTTCGCCATTGGAAAAATACAAGAAAAACTATAAACTCAAGAAAAAGGGCACGAAAGACTTACAGGACAGAAGATCAGATCAAAAGGCGAAGAAGCGACGAGAGTGAAGACCGAAAACAGAAGGTACAAAACTCAAAAGTTCTCAAAAGATAGAAGATTGCTGGAAGAACTGGAACGACGAAGAAAAAATGTGTCTTATTCCAACAAGCCTTCAAAACTAATCATAACGCACAGATAGCGAAGCGGGTGCCGCCAAAGCAACTTCACAGTTTTCGAAGAAATCAACCATCATTGCTGATCATTTAAATCCATCGGACCCATAAAGAATGGCCCGACAAATTCAGGGGCAATTGTGGGTACCCCGATTTTATCACCATAAGGCCTGGACGAGTAGCCCATCCTCAGCGGCCCAAAACCCAGGCCCATCACTTCTGGTATTCATCCATTTACTCCACGATGCCACGAAGAGGAGTTGTGGGGGTACACGATCCCATGAAAGGGATATGGCTAATAAAGAGGAACCTATCACCCCCACTACTTCAAGACATACATGTATAAATTAAACCCCAAGTCCGGGGCAAAGGACAAGTTGTATTCTCTGTACTTACTCTTCAGATTATAGAGAAATAACACTGACTGAACCACCGTGGACGTAGGCACTTCTTTGCTGAACCACGTATCTTCGTTGTTGTGTGATTAGTCTTTTATTTGTTTTTTCTTGGTTGTCACCTCTTTCATATTTATTTGTGTTGCATAATAATTGCATCTACACATACTAATCCACATATCTAAAAACCCTGTACCTAGAGAAAAATAAGGAAACGAGAACACATCTCACCAGTGCACTTTACACATGTTGTATTTATCTAACAAGAATCTCTTCAAGCCACAAGTTTTGATTATTTCCTAGTTCTCTCGACTCCTTTTCACTTTTATCCATCTGTATGTAGAATTAAAAGTTGAATTTTTAATTTCCTCCACTATATCGCCAACTTGTCTAATAGTTAAATTAAAGATTATGTTATTTCTTTCCTTCTATATAAAATATGCCATTATAGCAAGCATAATCATCTTGACTTTATTATGAAATTTACAAGTTTGATTGGATAAAAGCCTGAATTCCTCCATGATAACTACATCTTTTCTTTTCACTCCCAGCCTGTTGAAACTTGATTCCCACACATGATTAGAGAAAATGCGTGAAAAGAATAAATTATCTCTAGATTCCATTTGTTTATTGCATAAAACACACAAATCAGAATCCATACATCCCCATTTATGAAGCTTATCTTTAGTCCGTATCTTGTCCCAATAGATAAAAAGAAGGCATATTTAAGAATGCTTCCTTTGAACCACACATAATTGTCCCACTCTACTTTATTCTTCTTTTCTCTAATCCACTCATATGTATTATATACACTATACACACCCATAGTTCCCGTACTCCACTAATCCACTCTTATTTATCCTTACTAGGAACAATTGTAGTCTTGGTTAAATCAATAAGGGCCTAAGAGATATGATTTGGAAAATTCCACTCAAAATTTGAGATGAACTCACTTGCCATACAATTAATATGACCAGCAACATCATATATTTCCCTATCCCCATAAGAATCCACCAAAGCACCTTTTTCATGACATATGTCCACCCAAAAGAAGGGCTTTTTCCCATCTCCTATATGATAAGTGATAAGGTCCCTGGCTTCATTTTTACTTTTAGTAACTTCTTCATAGTTCGTGAAAAATCAGGCTTTCTTTCAGTCATCCAGAAATTATCTCCTTTTTATGAAAATAATATGAATCCATTTAACAGATTAGGCATTTTTTTCCTTGAAATGTCCTATATATTCCTCATCATACAAGTTTTATTCCATAAATAAATATTTTTAAAACCTAAACCTCCTTCACTAAGAGGAAAGAAAATGTCCTTCTATGTAATTTTAATACCGTTACTCTTCAACTCCACTCCAGACCATATAATATGGATAATGATTTTATCCACTACCTTAGTCACTTTCTTAAGAAGCATAAATAGATTAATACAGCTTTGCATACTTCTAAGGAATGAGATGGCAACTTGGATTCTACCAGCATATGAGAGCTATCTATGGGTCTAAGATTTAACTCTCCATTAATAGTCGCAGAGTTGATAGAAAAAAATGCATATCTTCGTGAAAACCCTAACGGGGAAGACCATAATGCTCGAGGTTGAATCGAGCGACACAAGCGACAATGACAAGGACAAAATCCAGGATAAAAAATGTATTCCACTGGACCAACAACTTTTTGTCTTCGCAAGTAAACAGCTCAAAATGGATGTATTCTTGCCGATTAAACATCCAGAAAGAACCGACTCTCCATCTTGTGCTGAGGCTTTGTGGAGGTATCATTGAGTCATCTTTAATGGCGTTGGATATAAATATAACTAAGACAATATGATATACCTAAAATGTTATGCTCGTCTGCACCCTTGTGTCGTTAACTGCATGAAGAAGAAATGTAGCCACAAAAACTAGTTGAGGCCAAAGAAAAAGATCAAGTAGATATCCGTCAGCCCCAAGTGTTAGGGTATTTTTCTCAATGGTTATTGGACGCAATTTTTGAACTGTTGGATGTTGAGGCTTTGTTTTGGGGGATTCCTAGTTGTAGTTTGGACCCTTGTTCTATTTGCAAAGAATATGGTAGTTTATTTCAATTTTGATGGAGAAAAAAAAAGATTTTAGTTTCCCCACTAATTTCTCAATTAAGCTTTTACAATCAGAAGCTTGAAGTCTAGTAGTAACCAAGGAAACTCCCAATACTTTACATGAAGGCTACCTTTCTTCATATTCATAATACTACATAACTGATCTTCCACATAGTTCTCTATCCTAGCAAAGAAAATCTCACATTTAGGTTTATAAGGGCCCAACCTAGACATACATTCAAACTCTCTAAGAATATTGTGAATGATCTTTAAAGTGGTCTCATTAGCACAAGCCAAAATGAACAAGTCATCAACAAAACGAATGTGAGATAACTTTAGTTTATCACGCTTACGGTGAAAATCAAAACCCATTTTCTTAGGAGCTTCATCCATTAACCAAGAGAAGGATTCCATAACTAGGACAAACACGTATGGAGAAATAGGGACCCCTTGTCTCGAGCCATTCTAACCTTTGAAATACTCATTCAAACCACCATTAATATTAATAGAAAAGGAAACAGATTGCACGCATTCCATATTCCAATTGATCATGATTATAGGAAAGTTCATAAAAACCAAGACATATTGTAAGTAGCTCCACCTAACATAATCAAAGGCCTTTATGATATCAATCTTCATATCACAACGAGGAATCATACCCCCCTCCTCTAACAAGTGTATAAGATAGACATTATCTCCAACTTTTCCAACCTTGACAAAAGTTGATTGTTTATTACTAACTAAAGAAGGCATCACATCCTTAAGCCTTTTCAGCATAATCTTTTATATAACTTTGTATATAGTGTTACAACAAGCAAATGGTCCAAATTCCTTCATAGTACTAGGACTGGTCACTTTAAGAATCAAACTGATAATGGTACTATTAAGTTATTTAAGAATTCTTCCTTTTGAAAAGAAATCTAGCATATCATCATGAATGTCTTCTCCCACTATTTCCCAATTATTATTGAAAAGTCTAGAACTATAACCATCAGGCTAAGAGGCTTTTTTTGAGAAAATATCAAACATGGCTTCTTTAACTTCTAATCTTGAGATAGGAACAAGAAGGTTTCTCTTTGGGTCTTCAGAAAACCAACTCCCTTTAATACTTATAAGAAAATTAGAACAACTAGGATAAACTTGAGAATCTCTGTGACGCACTTTAATTCATTAGTGTTGCGCTAAAACAGTCCTATGTTAAGCAACCAAGACCATAAAAATCACTTCGGACTTTTACCAAACACTTGGTGTGTGGAAAAAACCTAAGACCTTTTTCCTAATGAAAACGACGTGTGCAAACTCAAAATGAATCCAATCAAGCATCAACAAGTAGGATAACAAGAAAACACAAGAAATCGAAGCAAAGAAATGACAACAATATAACGTGGTTCAGCCAAACAAGGGCTACATCCATAATGGTAGGATTTCTTCTTTCTTTGATAAATGGAGGAACCACAAGGTTACACACTCACACTCTTTATATCTCCAAGAAAGTCACTCACAAACCAAGCACAATAACTAATCTTAACCAAGAAGATCTCACTCACTTTTCTCTTTGAAAAACTCACAAAATGTTCACTCTTACTGGAAAAAAATAGCACTGCCATAAAAAAGCATATAGGTTTATATTTATAGTTTTTCCTCAAAAGGGCAATTTTGTAAATATCGAGAAAAATCTATTTTTCTCCCAAAACAGCCGTGAACCAATGAAAATCCACCGAAGAGCCAAAATATGCCACAAACTCCACCTTCGCGATCCGAATGACCCAACCAAAATTCGAGAATGAAAACCATTGAAACCGCTTAAAGATCACCCTGAAATTTACCAAGATCAATGCAGCTCCACTTAACCGAGGAGCCTCTCCTCAAACTTCAACAAGAAGTGAGATTTAAGAGCTTTAGGCAATGCCTAAACTTCTCCGTAGTCACAGGTTTGGTGAGGAAATCTATTACATTCTCATCCGCGTTCACATTCTCAATCAAAACCTTTCCAGAATTAACCCAATCCCAAACTCTATGATACCGCACATCAATATGTTTTGTGCGTGCATGCTACAATTGATTCTTAGCCAAATGCATAGCACTTTGACTATCGCAATAAAGATGAACACTCTCTTGCTTTATCCCCAATTCACTCACCAAACTCTTTAACCAAATCGCCTCCTTTGATGCTTCCATAAGTGCCATATACTCTATCGTAGTAGTAGACAAAGCACTTGTTGCGTATAACATGGATCTCTAAGATATCGACCCTCTAGCAATAGTGAATATATACCCCGATGTAGATCTCCGCTTATCAAGATCTGTCGCATAATCTGAATCCACGTTCCCCGTAACAAACTCGACCCCTTTCTTCCGCTCCAATACAATGCCCATAGACTTGGTTCCTTTCAGATATCGAAGAATCCATTTCACCGCTTTCCAATGCTCTTTTCCTGGATTCGACATGTACTTACTAACCACACCCACGGCTTGGGCGATATCTGGCCTCGTGTAAACCATAGCATACATAAGGCGCCCCACGACACAAGCATACGAAGTTGAAGCCATATCCTCTAACTCATCATCCGTAGAGGGGAATTGTTTTGCAGACAAAGCAAAATGTGAAGCTAACGGGGTAGAAGTGGACTTGGCATCCAACATGCCAAATTTTCCGATGACATGCGAAATATAATTTTTCTGAGATAACCACAACTTGCTAACTTTTCTATCTCATCTAATCTCTATATCAAGAATCTTTTACGCCGCACCAATATCCTTCATGTCAAACTCCCGCCTTAAATTCCACCTTGAGCTCCGTTATCGGTGACATTTACCGACACGCAATGAGCATGTCATCCATATAGAGCATTAACAAAATAAATAAACCATCCTCAAGAACTCGAAAATATGCACAATGGTCATGATCACATCTTAAGTAACCAACCCGCAACATGAAGGTATAGAACCGTAGGTACCATTATCGTGGAGACTGTTTAAGCCCATACACGGACTTCTTAAGACGGCACACGTGATCTTCCTTTCCCACTTCCTTGAACCCATCCGGTTGCACCATGTAAATAGGATCCTTTAAATCTCCGTGAAGAAAAGCCATTTTCACATCCATTTGCTCCAATTCCATATCGAATTGAGCAACCATTACCAACAACACCCGTATCGAAGTATGCCTCACCACTGGGGAAAAGATCTCATCATAGTAAATACCCTCCTTTTATGAAAACCCCTTCACTCTAGCCTTGACTTTTACTTCGATTCTTCTATTTTGTTTATTGCATATTTCTTCCTATACACCCACTTAGAGCCAACGATGTGTCGCCCCTTGGGTTTAGGAACCAACTCCCACACAGAGTTCTTTTGTAGAGCATCCATCTCTTCCGACATAGAATCTATCCAACTCAACTTGACATCATAATTAATGGCATCTTTTTATGTCTTTGGATCACCCTCACTAGAAATGAGAGCGTAATTGACCTCTTCCCAATCAAGCCTAGAAATGGCTTGATCTCCCTCAGCTTTCGGTCACGTGCTATGGATGGAACTTTCTCCACCCCTGAGTGTTATCCACCTCAACCGATTCCTCTTCCAAATCATCCTCATTCGGCTCCACCTCAACTGTGTCATCACTCGGTTGAAAATCACTTAAACCACTAGTATATTCACTATCACCATCGGTGGTTGTTGATCTTGGAAATACCCAAGGAATCTCAACGATTCTAACACCACCGTCATCGAAAACTTCCAGGAACTCCTTAACCTTTAACATAGACATCTCGTCAAACCTCACATCCTGACAAACAACTAGCTTCCTCGTAGATGGATCCCAAAGCTTGACCCTTTACCCCTTTTCTATAGCCTAGGAAAATACATCGGTAAGTTCTCGGGTCATTTTTGGTCCTCTCGTCACTAGGACTGTGAGCATACCCCGGACATACGAACACCCTCAATGTAGAGTAGTCGACATCGTATCCCGAACATACTTCCTCTAAACACTTCAAACCAAGAGTTAAATTTGGTTATCGATTCACCAAATGCATGGCGTGATCAAGATTTGCTGCCCAAAATGATTTTGGCAACCCAACATGAAACCTCATGCACCTGGCCCTTTCTATAATGGTGTGATTCATCCTCTTCGCCACCCCATTTTGTTGCGGAGTCTTCTTAACGATAAAGTGCCTTGTGATGCCCACATCTTTACAATACTTGAGAAACCCACCATCTCTATACTCACCCCTGTTGTCGCTCCTCAAATACTTGATCTTCTTCCCCGTTTGATTCTCCACCATGGCTTTCCACTCCTTAAACTTCTCAAAAACCTCCGATTTTTCCTTCAAGTAGTAGACCCACACTTTTCATGAATAATCATCTATGAAAGTCACAAAGTATCTAAACCTGCCTATGGAAACAACATCCGAAGGCCCACACACGTCAGAATGAATATAGTCAAGAGTCCCTTTACTCTTGTTCGTAGATATAGTGAATTTCACTAGAGTTTGCTTCCCCATCACACAATACTTGCAAAAACCAAGCTTGCATCCTTGAACCCCTTTCAACAACTTTTGTCAATGAAGTTCTTCCATGACCCGTTGGCTCATGTGACCAAGTCTCATGTGCCACAATTGTAGCCCGTCGATTTCTGGCTCTGTGGAGACTGTCGCTCCACCCACTACTGTATTTCCCTTTAATCTATAAAGATTGTTCGGTAACTTTGTGTCAAAAAAAATCACCATCGATCCCCTTATCACCTTCAAAGCCCTACCCTCGGCTTGAATCACACATCCCTTTGAATCGAGTGGACCTAAGGAAATCAAGTTCTTTTTAAGTGCCGAAATGTGCCTCACTTCACTCAAGGTTCAAACAACCCCATCCCACATCTTTATATGCACCAAATCGATTCCCACTACTTTGCACGTAGCATTGTTTCCCATGAGAATCTCACCACTGGTATTGGACTTGTAATCCTCAAACCATTCCCGCTTAGGACATATGTGGTATGAACATTCGGAATTTAGAATCCAACCAACAATGTGATCGGCAAAAAAATAAGTAAGAACCTCTTCACCTTCCTCTTGAGTAGAAATACCGGCCACATCCTTAGTAGCGTCTCATTTCTTATCATCATTCTTTGACTCCGGATAATTCCGTTTAAAGTGACCCTTTTTATGACACTTAAAACACTCAACCGTTCTAAGGTCTTGAGATTTAGACCTTTGGGAGCCCCGATTATTTACACCCCGAGACTGAAACCTTCCTCTTCGTCCACTACCCCCAACGTTGGCTACCAAGCCTTCACCTTGAGAAAATGAACTACCTCCACCGCTACCATTTTTCTTCTTCATGTCCATATGAGAAATGATGTCCTGAATTAAATCATTGAACTTGAGATTAGTCTTCCCAAACATAAGTGTGGTGACAAAGTGCTCATATGAATCGGGCAACGAAGCAAGCAACAACAATGCTCGATCCTCTTCACTAAATTGAACATCAATCTGGTTCAAATCATTGATCACAGCATTAAAGAAATTTATATGCTTCATCATATCACTGCCCTCCTTCATTTCTAGCTTGAAGGGCATCTTCTTTAAAAATAATTTATTTGACAAAGACTTGTCCAAATAAATCTCCTCCAATTTATCCTACATGCCCTTGGCCGTAGTTTCTGATATCACGTGATTGGGAACCTCATCCGTGATATACATTTCAATTGAAAAAATCTCCCTTTGATCAATATCGCTCCATTCGGCTTCGATCATATCCACCGGACACTTCTCTATACCCAACAATGTTATAACCAACCGTTGTTGAATAAGAACACCTCGCATCTTTCTTTTCCACAAGCCAAAATTAATTTTATCATCAAAAGGTTTTATCTCAAACTTCATTGAGCCTCCAGATCCATAACTAGGATCCCACTTCTTAGAGCATCCGCTTGTAGAAGTTGATTCAAGAATACGCGACATCTCTTTCGCTATTTGGAACAAATTCTAGAACTTATGCTAATATCACTCAAATTGATTCAAGACAAACCAAAATACCGAGCAAACCAAGCAACCAAAGCTCTGATACCACTTATTGCACTAAAACAGTCCTATGTTAAGCAACTAAGACTATAAAACTCACTTCGGAATTTTACCAAACGCTTGGTGTGCAAAAAACACCCAAGACCTTGTTCCTAATGAAAACTAAGTGTGCAAACTCAAAATGAATCCAATCAATCATCAGCAAGTAGGATAACAAGAACACACAAGCAATTAAAGCAAAGAAACAAAAACAATATAACATTGTTCACCCAAACAAGGGTTACATCCACAATAGTAAGATTTCTTCTTTCTTTGATAAATGGAGGAATCAGAAGGTTACACACTCACACTCTTTATCTCTCGAAGAAAGTCACTCACAAAACAAGCACAAGAACTAATCTTAAACAAGAAGCTCTCACTCACTTTTCTCTTTGAAAAATT
Organism: Sambucus nigra; assembly: GCA_949130495.1. Taxonomy (NCBI): domain Eukaryota; kingdom Viridiplantae; phylum Streptophyta; class Magnoliopsida; order Dipsacales; family Adoxaceae; genus Sambucus; species Sambucus nigra. The sequence goes on along the minus strand of OX422207.1, from coordinate 339,319,885 downwards.
CACAAAATGTTCACTCTTGGTGGAAAAAATAGCACTGCCATAAAAACAGAAAATATGCTTATATTTATAGGTTTTCCTCAAAAGGGAAATTTTGTAATTATCGAGAAAAATTGTTTTTCTCCCAAAACAGTCGTGAACCAACGGAAAGCCACCAGAGAGACTAAATACGCCACAAAAAGCTCATTAGTGTCATCCCTCAACATTTTCTCCATGTGGTTCATCTTCTTTCCCCACCCGCTTGGTGTCTATTTCTTTGGCATTGTTGTTTCTAATTTGATTTTATTGTCCAATACAATAACAATAACATCAATAACAATAATAATAGTAGATATACTAGGATACGATACTAATTAACATAAATGATGACAATTTGGGAAAGAAGTCAGACACAAATCAATAAGAAAATGCTTGCTATGATTTTCAATAATCAATGCGTGGAGTCTAACTCCATATTTTCAAACTAGATATGTTTGTCTAAAAAATAAGGGGAACACTATACAAGGGAAAAAACAAAACGTCCTTTATTAAAACAATAACACGTCATTTATATGCCTAATAATTATAATTGAACAAAAATAACTGGAAGAGGGTAACAAATAGGATATTACAATTATAAAAGTTGCACTTCAGCGGAAACGGTTATGATCCATCGAATACTTTTGAGACAATATTGAATTATTAGATGATGTTTTATGTATTTATGATAGAATTTATAGTTCATAAACTCTTCATTTATGGAGTTCTATGAGGGATATTCTTAAGACACAAGAGGATCATTGTCTTATTACGGAATTGCGCAGTGTGCGTGTGTAAACATGAACACCACAAAATTAGTTATCTATGTCTGGTTACGGCATACTAAAAGTTGACAAGAACACTAAGGGTTCATTTGGTTCGAGGTTTGGAAAGGGAATTTAGGATTCCTAGAACACACACATACACACACACACTCTCTCTCTCCCCCTCTCTCTCACACACACACACTCAAAAATAGACAACCACACACACACACACACACTCACGTGCACACACTCAAATCAAGTAGAATGGTATTTTAGTTAAATGATATTTATTCCTAATTTGGAAAAATAATTTTAGATGCCGGGAAAAAATAATTCCTTCTTGAACCAAACAATGGAAATGAATTGAAGATTCCAGGAACATAGAATTCTTGGAATTATGGATTCCCATTACCTTTCCAAACCTCGAACGAAACGAGCTCAAAATGGCATGACCGAAACATAATAGGGTATGGTGTAATTGCCACCCTTACGCAGTGGTTTTAATTTCTTATAGGTGGAAAGAGTTGACGTGGTATGGTCTGAATGGCTTGAAAATACTCTCTTGGATTAAATAATTTATAGGAGTTGACCGTTGGAAAACAATTCAGGGAAATGCAGAACACATGTTGTTTGAAGGGTTTCTTGCGATATGCATGCAACTGAACTGAATTTACAAAACTGAACTTAAACTATGATATAAAATCATAAAGGGAGGCCATTATTTATGGATGCCACCCATATAAATTCATCATAGGATATTGTGTATTGTTATTGAGCATTTTTCTTTTAACTTATTCTTAACATAAAAGTTCAAGGAAAGAACAATTTCAAATTTTGAATAATTGGCTAGTCAATCAAAAAAGTAATATGTTTCTTTTGTTCAGTTTTTTGTAATGAATGATGATCTATCTTTTGTGTGTACATTGTCGTTGCATGTACTCGTAAATTAAAAAATAAATTTGAACTTACAAAATACTCTATAATATGTATATGACAAGTAATGGATCATTTCAACTTCTTAATTAATTCAAGAGTAAAATAAAGACAAGTATGATTTAAAAAAATATAGTTTTCAAGAGATAATTAATCTAATTAATAATATTGGGAGAACTTTAATCTTAACTAACTAATAAAAACTAAAATAAGAGCCAAGTGGTGTGAATAAATGTGCAGACATATAAGGTATGAGACTAACCACATACACTAGTTATTTTAACTAACTGTTTTTTTAATATTCCAAGATAATACTCAAATTACAAGCAACTCTCCTCACATATGTAATTTTAATAATACCCTTTTAAAAAATTAATATGAAAACTTCTATAACTCTCAAAAATTATATTTAAACACCTTTTAATAAATCACCCACTAGGGTCAACCTATTATATTTCATTCAAACCTTCAAAATAACAATTAAGAGTTAACATTTAAGATATAGCATTACACTTGAGAAAAATCTATATCTAATTCGATTCAAAACATGAATATTATATATCAAATTTGATTTCCTGTTGAAAATCATATGCCCTCCTAAGGCGTAAATTAAAAAGTGAAAGTTTAGAGCTAATTTTCAAATGAAAATAACAAAATAAATCAACTAATTAAATGTAAAACAATATCAAATATTGGTTCATCCCACCCCTTGAAAGGGGTTTTTAGCCTAACATATGAGGTATTTTTACATATAAATGTAAAAACGCTCCATTAGAGGCATAAAATAGAAAAAAGAACCATCTCTCCTCGTATTTGTCAATTTGTAAACTTGTTTTCAATCCCTAAACTATTTGAAATAAGTCGAACCCAGTTATTTGGAGGCCCAACTCACAGAAGATTCTAAGTTAGGTGAAGAAATTCAATCATAGAAATGAGTCGTGGGTGACTCCTCCTAATATTATAGACTTTAAGTGTGTGGTGTATGTTTAAATTGTCTTAATGTAATGTGTGGTGTGTGTTCATTACATTTTAGTATAAATAGAGAACCTTTGTGAGTGTTAATATCAAGTTAGAGAGTTATCAATAAAGAAACAAGTCTTTCTTCTTCTTGTGTGAGTTCAATAGAGTGAATTATATAGCATTTTGGTGAGAAAATTTCCAACAAAGTGGTATCAGAGTGACTAAAAATTTGTTTCCAAAGTATACACTATAACATATCAAATCGAAGCTCTCGGCGAGACAAATCTGGTGCTGCCAGATTCACTCCGATCAGAGGTCTGATGCGCTACCACGTGCCACCAAAATGTTACAGCCAGAAAGTGAGCTAACTCACCGAATTAGCCGAATCATCCAAGTTGGAGACGAGTTGATCGAGCCGTCGAGCATTGATCGAAAATTTGATCGTTGACTTTGACAGCTGAGTTTGACCAAAGTTTCATTTTTTGGTCCAAGTTCCTCCTAAGGTTTTTGGCCATTCCGGATCCATTCGCGCAATAAAATTATGGCAAACGGAGGTATGGCATCCTTTCAAGTCTCAATTCTCAACAATAACTATGATAATTGGAGTATTGAGATGAAGGAACCTTTGAGTGCACACAATGTTTTGGAAGTCGTTGAGAGGTTACAATGAGCCAGAAAATGAAGTTGCCTTAAACCAAACTCAGAAGGAGAGTTTGAAAGACAATAAATCTCTTTATTTAATCTATCAAGCATTAGATAATGTTAGTTTCAAGAAGATTTCAAGTGCAATCTCCGCCAAGCAAGCGTGGGAGAAACTGCAAACCTCTTAAAAAGGGGCCGAACAAATGAAGAAAGATCATCTTCAAACATTAAGAGGTGATTTCGAATCTCAACATATAAAAGTGTCCGAGTCTATCTCCGACTAAGTTTTAAGAGTCTTAGCTATTTCCAATCAATTAAAAAGAAATGGCGAGAAGTTAGAAGATGTGACAATCAAGGAGAAGATATTCTACTCGGTAGATCCAAAATTTGAGTACATCATTACGATGATTGAAAAAACTAAAGACTTGAATGAATTCACCATCGAACAACTAATGTGGTGATTACGAGCATACGAAGAGAAGAAGAAGAATAAGCAAGAGATTGTGCAACAACTTCTCAAGTCGGAACTCCATCCGATAAAGAAAGGTAAAAGTTTCAACAATGATAGAAGTCAACGTGGAAGAGGTCGTGGCCGAGGATGAAATTACGGACGTGAAAGAGGTTGGAATTCTAACAACTACAATTAAAATAACAAATACAATAGAGGGGAAAGCTCAACATGAGGCTATGGAAGAGGTAATTCTAACTTGAGATATGACAAATCTCAAGTTCGATGTTATAATTGCCAAAAGTTTGGGAATTATGCTTTAGAATGAAGAGAACACAATAATAGAGTTGAAGAGAAGGCCAACTACGCGAAGGAGAAGATAAATGAAAAAGAAACTCTTCTTCTTTTAGCACGGAAGGAGACTGATGATGGCAAAAAAAATTTGGTTTGTTGACAGTTGTGCAAGGAATCACATGTGGGGAAGGAAAGACATGTTTGTGGAGCTAGATGAGTCAATAAGCAAAAATGTCTCATTTGGATATGATACCACAATATTGATGAAAGGAAAAGGTAAAATAATTATTCATGCAAGAGATGGTAGTCACCAATTAATTTCAAATGTCTACTATGTGCCTAATATGAAAAGCAACATCTTGAGTTTGGGTGAATTCCTAGAGAAAGGCTATGATATCCATATGAAAAATTGCAGTCTTTTTATAAGAGACGACAAAGGAGATTTAATTGCCAAGGTACAAATGCCAAATATATCATGTTACCTTTGAATATTCAAACGGATGTTGCCAACTGTCTAAAGGCATGTTATAAAGACACATCGTGGCTATGGCATCTTCGATTTAGGCATCTCCACTTTGGAGGATTGGACCTATTTTCAAGAAGTAAATGGTGAGGGGCTTACCTTGCATTAATCACCCTGACTAACTTTACGAACGATGTTTAATTTGGAATAAATTCAGAAAAATCTTTCCAAAGGAGTCACACTTAAGATCCAAGAAACCACTCGACCTAATCCATACCGATGTATGAGGTCCGATCAAGCCAAGCTCTCTTGGTAAAAGTAATTATTTCCTTCTCTTCATTAATGATTTTTCAAGACAAGCCTGGGTATAATTTATTAAGCAGGAGTCATAAGTTTTTTAAGTATTCAAGAAGTTCAAAGCTATCGTGGAAAAAGAGAGTGGCCATAATATCATGGCAATGGGATCCGAATGAGGAGGAGAATTTACTTCCAAGAAGTTTGAAGAGTTTTGCAAAGAAAATGAAATTCGTCGAACAGTGACTGTTCCTAGATCCCCTCAGCGAAATGGCATAGAAAAAAGAAAGAATCGAACTATCCTCAACATAGCTCGAAGTTTGCTCAAACGTAAGAAATTTCCCAAGGAGTTTTGTGCAGAAGTAGTGGCCTGTGTTGTCTACTTGTCCAGTCGATCTCCAATACGGAGTGTTTGGGGAAAGATACTGCAAGAAGCATGGAGTGGAAGAAATTCGGGTATCTCCCACCTTAGAGTTTTGGGGAGCATAGCCCATGTAAATGTACCAGACGAGAGAAGAACCAAACTTGATGACAAAAGAGAGAAGTTTATTTTCATTGGCTACGATATCAACTTCAAAGGTTATAAATTATACAATCCTGACAATGGGAAGATTGTAATTAGCCGAGATGTGATATTTGATGAAGAAGGAGAATTTGATTTCATCTCGAATATAGATGATTTCAACTTCTTTCCTTACTTTGAAGAATAGAATGGAGAAACCATGATAGATCAAGTAGGAGAAGTTCAATAAGAGATCATTACTCAACCTACCTCACCAACATCAATTACTCATGGAGACTTATCACCATCGTCAAGTGAAAGTTTAAATGAAAGAGTCATTCCCCATACAAGAAGTCTACGAGATCTCTATGAGGTAATCAAAAGACATGATGATATTACACGCTTCTATCTCTTTGCCAATTGTGAACTGATGAACTTCCAAGAAGCCGTACAAAATAAAAAGTGGAGAGGCGCGATGAGAAAAGAGATCATGGCTATCGAGAAGAATAACACTTGGGAACTCGCTTCACTTCTAAAAGTTCAGAAGGCTATTGGTGTCAAATGGGTGTACAAAATGAATAGGAATGTTATAGGAGAAATAGAAAGACATAAGGCGAGGCTAGTCTTAAATGGATATAGTCAAAGAGTTGGAATTGACTATGATGAGGCATTTTCTCTTATTGCCCTCTTAGAAATTGTGAGATTAATTATCTCCTTAACATCTCAAAACGGGTGGAAGATTCATCAATTGGGTGTATAGTCTTCATTTCTAACTGTAATACCTGAAGAAAAATTCTACATCGAGCAACCTTTGGTATATGTAGTGAAGGGACACGATGATAAAGTAACGAAGTTGAAGAAAGCTCTCTATAGGTTAAAGCATGCACCAAGGGCGTGGAATAGCCGTATCGACAAGTACTTTCAAGTGAATGGTTTAAACAAATGTCCATACGAGCACGCTTTATATATCAAGATCAAAGACGAAGACATTTTTTATCTTGTCACTGTACGTGGATGATTTGATTTTTACCTGAAGCAACCCAGACATGTTTAATGACTTCAAGAAAGCAATGACAAAAGAGTTCAGGATGACAGATATTGGGCTAATGGCATACTATCTTGGCATCAAAGTTAAGTAATAAGAAGATGTAATTTTCTTTTCACATGAAGGCTATGCAAAGGAGATCCTGAAGAAGTTCAAGATGGAAAAATGTAAGCTAATAATAACACTGATGGAATATGGAGTCAAGATGTCCAATCATTAAGAAGGCGAAAGTGTAGATCCAACATTCTTCAAAATTGTGGTGGGAAGTCGACGCTACCTAACATGCACAAGTCCTGATATCCTTCATGCAGTCAGATTGGTTAATCACTATATGGAATCTCTAACTACCACCCATTTCAAAGCCATAAAGAGAATTCTTCGCTAGTTGAAAGGTACAATTAACTTTGGCTTGTTCTATTTAGTTTCTAATGATTGCAAGCTAATTTGATATAGCGATATCGATTGGGGTGGAGACATAGATAATCGAAGGAGAATTACTGGATTTATATTTTTCATGGGAGATACTGCATTCACATGGATGTCGAAGAAATAACCGATTGTCACACTATCCACTTGTGAAGAAGAATATGTTGTTTCTACCTCATGTGTTTGTCATACAATTTGGCTTAAAAATCTAATGAAGGAGATATGATTGACATAAGAAGATCTAACGAAGGCTTGTGTCAATAATAAGTCAGGCATTGCCTTTGTAAATAATCCAATACTCTATGATCGAAGCAAACATATCAGTATTCGCAATCACTGCATAAGGGAGTGCATCACAAAAAGGATGTTCAATTCGAGTGCATGAAGTCTCAAGATCAAATTGTAGATATTTTCACTAAGCCCCTCAAGTTTGAAGACTTTCCAAAGTTAAGAAATTTTCTATGTGTTATTAAACAAGTTTAAGGAGGAATGTTGATTTCTTAACATGGTTTTAAGCCCAAAACCATTTAAAAGAAGTCCAACCCAATTCTTTGGAGGACCAGCTCATAGACGCTTCTAAGTTAGATGAAGAAATTCAATCATAGAAATGAGTCATGGGTGACACTTCCTACAACTATAGCCTTTAAGTGTGTGGTGTATGGTTAAATTATCTTAGTGTAATGTGTGGTGTGTGTTCATTGCATTTTAGTATAAATAGAGAAGCTTTGTGAGTGTTATATATCTAGTTAGAGAGTCACCAATAGAAACAAGTCTTTCCTTTTCTTGTGTGAGGTCAATAAAGTGAGTTCTATAATATTTTTGGTGAGCAAATTTCCAACAGTATTTTCATTGAACTCTTATTCTTGAATATGAAGAACAACCAAACAAGATGAAAATACTGTTATGAGCTGAACTCTTATTTTTGTATACTGAATATGAAATTCGGAACTGAATATGAAATTCGGCTCACAACACTCAACTTCAAATTTCACAATATTTATTTTTCGTCATACAATTACTAAAAGAAAATATAAAAGAAGAAATAAAAATTACAAAACTAATTTACCCTAAAAATTACTCTAAAATTTTTTTTATCTTTATAATGTAGACTCCCATTTCAAATGAGCTCATCCTTACATTTATAGGTAGGTTTGGAGCAAGTGTCTTAGCTTAAGTGGGCTTGGGAGGGGATTGTGGTTTTGGTAAAATGGGTTCACTAGGGTTAATAGGTGAGGAAATAAGGCATTTAAAAAAAATAGGTAATGGGTTATGTCTTGTGAAGGTGAAAATGGGATGTGATGTGAATAACCAGCACGTGAGTATGGGTGTAGTGAGGATCTTATGAAAAATATGAGGATCACATGGGGTCACGTGGGTCAGGTGGAAGGGACTAATGGGCAAGGCTGGACATGGTTTGTTAGGATAAGATGGGTCAGGTATGGTGCTGGAATTGGTTTTGAGTAGGGTTCAGCTGGGCTGGGGGTTTGGTGTATGAGGTGTTGGGTCTTGGCTTGGTGCTGGCCGGTGTAAGTCAGGTTAGTTGGTGGTTTTCTGGAAGTATAAGGTGTTCAAGTTGGAAGGAGGCATTTGGGGCTGGTGAGGCAAGGGTGGTATATTGTGATTAGTGAATGGGTCAAGTTGTGTTGGGTGGTAGATGAATCAAGTCTAGGAGGTGTACTCGGGTGGAGGTTGGGCTCAAGTAGGTGTTGGGGTTTGAATTTGGGTTAGGATAACTTAGGTGGTAGGTTGTGTTGGTAAGGGTGTGTTTTCGATGGTTCTTTAATGGAGAAATAAATAATGGGGTGTCGGTGATGATGATGAGTGATAAGAGAGAGAGAGAGAGAGAGAGAGAGAGAGAGAGAGAGAGAGAGAGAGAGAGAGAGAATGTGATGGTGTTTTAAAAATATGAGGTGAAAGGGTTTATTAGGTGTGTGAGAGTATGGTAAAGAGGTATAGGTGACGGAGGTATTAGGTGTATGTCAGTATATAAAGTCTAGTATATGTGTGTGCGTGTGTTATATTGTATAGGAAAATGTTATACACACCGGGTGGTAGTACCGATTTAGTACCGGTACTGTTTTATTTTCTTGTACTATGGTGTGGGTCCAACCAGTGAATGCTGTAGGTCCCACATATGTACAATCAAATAAAGCAATACAAATACTAACACTTGGTAAGAGTATCACTAATCTATTGTATATTATGTATATATAACTAACAAACAATTAATATATACATATACTAACGGGTGTCCATACCTGAGGGTACGACGATAAATTTGCCCCCCGTGATAAAACCTAGCCCATAATACCCGCCTCTTAAAAAAAATTTAAAAACTTAAAAATAAATAAATAAATCATATATATATATATATATATATATATATATATATATATATTTTAAAAATATATTTAAAAAAATACATTTTTTTAAAATATTTTAATAAAAAAATAAACAAATAATAATCTATGTATGCATGCATGCATGCATACATGCATGTTTATCATGCATGAGTTACTATTCATAACACCATTGTCCCATATATATATATATACTAGGATATACTCGTGCATGAAGGCACGTCGCTAATATTTCAAAGTACGTAATCGCAAAACGATAAAAATTTCAAAAGTACGTGATTGCAAAACTAAAAAATATCGTTCCCCAACAAAAAAAAGTATAATATTAAAAAAATCGGCCATAATTTCCAAAGTCATGCGCTTGCCTAAAGGCTAAATGACAATTCTCCCGAGTATGAATTATGTGGTCAAGTCATAAAATTTTGTATTATATAACCATACATCTTAATATTTGTATTATAGAACCATACATCTTCAAAATTTTCAAACTATCAATTGTGGTCATTTTTTTTCTAGAAGGACGTGTATTTATATATGGTTCGCAACAGATTAATAATTTTTGAAATAACCCTACGAACCTATTAGTTTGAAAAAATGGAAAATTTTTGAAAGATTTTTTTAACATACATACATACATACACTGTTTATATACATACATATATGTGCATGCATACATACATACATCGTGGTACATACATATAAAAAATATTTCTATTGTTTTTAAATGCACATCATATCGAAACAAAAGTGAAAAGATAACCCAAAATTAGTTGAACCCAAATGAAACAAACTCCTAGACTCAAGCACCACTGCGTATACAAAACATCACTTACCAAATATAAACTTTATACCATGTGCCAATAACATTACATTAATGATAAATGGAACAAAATACAGTAACCTTAAGTTTTCATGCCTGTTAGCAGCACATGACCAAACAACTAATGAATACATATTTCAAATGAGAACATTTTGAATGTAATATAAGCGGATAAATTTAATAAACCACTGTCAAAACATTCCAATATGAACCATTGCCAAAACTACTAATAAGTATATGCATTCGTTATATAATTGTAAAACTACTAATAAATACATACTAACTAAAACTCCCATGTCAATATACATGATTTCAACTATTGGGCCATCCCCTCCTCAACAGAGGCTTTAACTTTGGTATGAAGTGGCGTCTACCTCCTCGACTTCTTTACTCTGGTATGCAAAGGTTTCTTTACACTGAAAAACCCTTTCGTTGAAGTACCTAAACAACAAAATGCATAACATCGTACTCAAAAATAACATCTCATAATGAAATGAGAGATAATAGACAATAATCATGCCAACTTAAGAGATCAAATTTTGATTAAAAGAAATTTCACATGTCATGAGATAAAAAATTCAAATTTTGATTTGAAGAACTTTTTAAAAATGTCTGTTTGTCGGTATATTCGATCTCAAAAAGAAATTAATATGGATTACAAAATATCTTAACAATTTAAAATTTAATTAAATGTGGGTAGACATTAATCCAATGCACGTTATCAAAGTAATTTAAGCATCATGTGATAATATATAAATCTAAACACAAAAACCATTAACAACATGAAGAAGATGTGTAATTACAAATGAAACAACTATTAATTGTTATTTCACATCTCCATTCTTAATCACACCAATTCATTAAATAAGTAACATTATTATTGAAACTAAAAAAAATCACAAAAGACGTGTTTAATCGTCGGGGGAACACTTTGTGTGAGGCTGTAGTGCCTTCTCTTCACAGGTTTTATTGTCCTTTCAAGGATTATTCAACACTTTTGGTTAATGACAAGAGATATGGGGAGGTGATAAGCAGTTAGAGTGTCCTAATTGTAATAGGTTTTGTGCTAAATGTAATGTGCCTTGGCCTTTTGGGAGGGAGTGTGGAGAGTTTTCAGAAGCTAAACAAAGATGATAGAGAAATAGAGGATATTGTGTTGATGAAACTTATTAAGCAGAAGAATTGAATAAGGTGTACCAAATGCAGGTTCTGTGTGGAGAAGTCTCAAGGTTTCTCTTTTATGAAATGAAGTGTGACAACCCGCCTACTAAAATAAGAGATGGCCAACCCGATACTCCAATAATCACAGGAATCATAGATGGTGCATTCTTACCATCACTGTCGTTAAAATAATAGTATGAGATAACCACCAATTATTTTAGAAAACGGACTGTCAAATTAAATTTTATATGTAAAAGAAAAGCACTTAGACAATCCAATTTGCAAGAACGGTGGATACCAAAAATCAACGAGTAATAAAATGACAAAATGCATAAAGTAGTAACCGAATATGTTATCGGTTAACAGACTAATACAAACAGGTTACACCGAGTATTACAACTTAATATCACATTATAATAAATGAGTACAAAGCATGGGCAACACGACCGAATATATAAATTGAACGTAACTAGAGTACAATGGGAAGAAGCATCTATAACAAATATCCTACAACATCCGCAAAATGCTATAGCTCCGCGACAACTGGAATGGAAAGGTCAATATGGGCGTCCTTACGGTAGAGCACCTGAACGGACAAAGAGTTGCATACAAGACAAAGAGATATATACGGGTCAGGGCTCGGTTTGATATGATTACCATGTGACTAAAAAGCATGACAGTTATAGGCGTAACAATCTCTCACAATTATATCATAAAGTTCCTCACCTCTCAATCTAGAAGCACAACCTAGCACAATATCAATGCTAATGCTCAATGATCATACAGGCATGGGAGAACTCATCTACATTAACTCAAGGAGACATCAAATCAACTATTCTCAATATTACATGCATAGTTCCCATTTTTCACTTTAGAAAATACATATATGGCAATTCATTTTACAAAATGTTTACCAATTCAATTCCATCTCATAATTTTCTTTACCAATTCTATTTCCCTTCTTCCATCCAGGAAATGTATATTTAAAGCATATTTTATTATCATAAAAATGCTTTTTCATATCATAACATCCCATTTCCCTTCTTCCATCCAGGAAATGTATTTAAAGCCATTTTATTATCATAAAATTCTTTAACATCAATAATGTCCCACATTATTATAAATAGTTATATTTCATATCAAATAACGTTTCTAAGACCGCCCGTCCGAGTTTCCCCACTATGCGCGCCCCTAAATGGCTATCATCTTCCAGGGCCTATCACTAAGACAACCTCGGGAAGTGGCCATACCCCTGCGAGTGAGTCATAACCACACCCTAAATTACCTCACTAGCACAGAACAAACATATAATAAACGGTCATATGGTCGAGCACTATATTTAGCCTGCATTCATTAGCCAGGGGACTTCACCTCACGCGCGCGACTTCCCTTATGCTAGCGATTTAGAGAGGTGTGTTTACGTAAATTATCATTTACGAAAATCATTTCCTTTTCCATTTGAAAACATTCATATTTTACATTCTCAAAACCATTTATTTTCAATGATGAAATACCATTTTTTTAGAATATGCATTTCTTATTCTTAAAGTCATTTTTTATTAATGATCTACGACCCGAAGTGCCATCATCCTCAAACTAGTCTCCAAGAGTCCAAAACAATACCATATATCATCAAAGTGAGTCTTCCTCAATAATAGTCTCCCAAAAGTCTCAACATTATCATTTTCATCTTCTATACATTTTAGCTTAACTTTCTATATCAAACGAAACATTAACCTCGATAAACTAACCCTAGGATAAGCCCAATATCCTCATGTTAGCCTAGGATAATTGTCTACCCAATACAAACCTCTAAAACTCTTCATTACTTCCCAAAGGAAGGTTCCTAAACCTCGAACCTAAAAGAAAAGGCTCAAAATAAAACTAGAAAAATCTCACAAAAACAGGGCATTCGAATCGATTCGCCTAGGGCCGAATCGATTCGCCCAAAAACGAATCGATTCGGTGAGTAAAACCAACATTCTGCCCCAGTCCGGATCGATTCGTACTTAGCTCGAATCGATTCGTTTCCCCAGACCTGTATCCTCCCCCATATCCGAATCTATTCGCTGGGGAGGCAAATCGATTCGGCCCTGCAGAATTGCCCAATTTGGGCTACGGGTTGTATGAACCCTAAATTCCCAAAACCTCCAATCTTCAATTTCTACCAACATCAACAACAAATAATTCTACCAAAACAATCCTACACCTTAAATAACTAATTTTCCCAACTCAAATCAAGTTAAACTAAAAAAAAATTAAGGGTTTAAACACCAAAATCATTAAAAACCCATTTATTGTTTAAATATCCAAAAACTAACTATACATGCAATTTATCACATTAAATCATGATCTAGTAGTAAGAAACTTGCCTCAAGTTTGTAGTCTCAGATTCTCCTCCGATAGCAACGGATTCCAGCTCCAATTTTCTATTTCTCTCTCTTTTCTCCATTTTCCCCCAACTCTCTCTTCTCTCTCTCTCTCTCTCTCTCTCTCTCTCTCTCTCTTGGCTTATAACATAAAATGAGAAAAATAAAAGGGTTGGAAGACTTATACGGGTCTTAAACATAATTTCCCCTCTTATAAAATGTTGATACACCATTAAAATGACTCGTAACTACATAATTGAGTCATAACACGTCAAAAGTGCCTGAAACTCAAAAATACAAATTGGCACTTATTTTGAATCTCTTGACTATTCTAAAACCAACCGCACCCCCTATTTTGGCATTCGGAGTAAAATTAAATATTTTTGTGTTACAAATTTATTTTAATTTATTAATTATACTTCAACTTACATATAAGTCATAACCATCGTTTAAATCACAATGACGCAATAAAACACAACATATCGTTACTTACCTTCTCATAACAGTAAATAGGCAAAATATGGGTATCCCTTAATATCACGGGAAATAATATTTACTCCAACTTCCTCTATTTTATAAAATTAGCCCATCAGGCAAAATAATATAAAATAGTCGCTCAAAAGTTTGGGTTGTTACATACTCCCCCCCTAGAAGGGAATTTTTTTCCTCAAAATTCACATGCACTATATAACCATATTAAGGGCATACTATTCTATACTATCGTTCTATCATCCTTAGCAAACTCCGCGGCAATGAGGCGTCCCCATTGGACTTGGGCTAAGGTCGTCGCTATTGATCTTAGTCTACATTCTTAGTGCTCTAACATAGCACCGAATCATTCCTCATGAACTATCGATCTTACCTTTATACGACGGAATAAGATACCTACATATCTCGACACAAGTTGCCTTTCTTCCTAAAACACGTTATACCCTTACTCGGGGATATCTACACTAACACTTAATCTCTTAACCCCAACACTACTTAACTTTTATTCGTATTGACGCAGCCCTTAAAATTATGCGGCTCAAAGAGCCCAATCGTTTAAGAAATATTCCTGGACCACTCTAAGTCCATTGAATTTATTGTCTGCTGGTTCCATCCAACGAGCCGGCGAATCACTCCGCCGTTTACACCAGGCCACCTATGGTGCCATCCTAAAAAAAAATGATCCAAATTATTATACGTAAATTCGATTCATAAAAGCTACTTTTCCCATCCTTTCATTAAGTCAACACATACATTCAAGGTATGCCTTTCAGCATTAAGTTAACTTCCTCCATACACTCAACCACTACAGGTGCTAGGTTGTACCCAACTTCACTTAGTTCCCATTTCTTTCTGGAAACTTTACCAATACTTTGACACGAAACTCTAGTCTCGATCCAATACTATTTTGGTAGGCACCTCATACAGTTCCATACTTCATCATAAAGAGCTGGGCATACTCCTCTATAAATAGTTCGCCCATATCGGTTGGAAAAGCGACGATTTGGTCAAATGACCCACAGTTTTCTCAATTAGGATCATGATCGTTGTTATACCTGCAATTCGATGAAAATGTTCATGGATATACCCTTCCTCTTTCCACATTACTCTCTTCACACTAGTAGGTGAATTGGTCAATCACAGACATGAATGCTCTTGTTATAACATCCTCTCGGTTAAGCTCGTTCCACTTGGCTTTCCATGCCTTCGCTAGTCTCCCCCATGGGTTTTCTACTCGGCGTACACGCTACCTCTCTCGCGTTCCCTTGGTGATAATAAATATCTAATCGATAATCCTTTAAAAACTTTATAAACCAATTCTACCGCCCCAAAAACATATTGCAACAACTTGTTGCTCATAAAAAGACCAAATTTCCTGCCCAGGAAGTAGTGCCTCTATTTCTTTAAGGAATATACTACCGCTACGAACTTTAACTCAAGCGTGGGATAATACTTCTCACAAGGTCTAAGTTTGTGAGACGCGTAAACAATGGGTTTGTGCTCTAGTATTAACACTTCCCGTTCCTAGTAGAGACTCGTTCGTTAAATCCATTCTCGATCTTAACAACACGAGTGTAGGAGTAAAAGTCAGCTCATCCTTTTGACTCCCCAAAAACTAAGTTACCGATGTAACGTTCTTTCTAAGCGAGGCCTCACCTTGGCCTAGCATCCCGAATCATTCGATATCCCCCACTTTTACTCTTGGAGACCCGATCCTACTTCGAGTTAACCAACAACCTACTCCTGGTCAACTCCCTACCGCCTTCCTAAAACAGCGTCACACTCCCTAAGGGCCTCTCGTCCTAACAATCCTAAGGTCAATCTATATCCTATACAAGTCGTATAAGTATTATACTAATTATATCCCTAGTGTCTAAGACCTTTCCCAACTTTCGACATTCTCTCGATTTCATGCGTGGGACGTCTCGCCAAAGCGAAATCCAAACAAGGAACCCTCCTGTTACACTACTACCTCGTGTCGTTGGCCATAAAGATGTAACGGTCTAAGACACATGATCGGGACCGCTAAAATTCTAACTCATAACCCTACTAATGCACTTCTACTTCTATGTCCTACAATTTCAAATAATTGAAAATTTAACTAATCAGGCATTTACTTTCTATAAGATGCCACAACTGCTTTATCCCAATATACATACATACATCTTTTTAAATGGTATTCTCATCAAGGCATAACCATAAGTCTCTATCCGACTTTCTCATCTTAGTCTCCCTCACATCGTTCAGAGGAGAGAACTATTCACAGTGCTTCTATATCGCACTTTAATAGCCCTTTAATCACTCAATCACGTAATTCTTGGCTATAATCCCTCAAAACCAACATCTTAACAATAAAATAAAATAAAAGAAGCAAGAATGGCATCTATCCACTCCCAGCATCGTTAAGGTTCATGCCTGGAGCATCTTGCAAAGTGAAATCCAAACAAGGAACCCCTCCGATACATTACTACTTAACTTTGTTGGTCGTGGAGATAAGGTAACATCATACAAACAAAGCAAGCAGACAACAAACAAAACAAAACAAAATGAAAATTTCTCGCATCCTTAAAATTACCTATATAAAGTCTCAATCCTGTATTCAGGTGAGATATCATAGAACAACTAGTTCCGCTCTGAAACTAGAAGTAGGACAGCCTCGCAATTTATTTTCTTGCTATCGCTCCAACCAAACCAACAATATTGTCACTCGAATGACACATATAATACGAGTAGCACATACCCTACATATACTTTTAAAATATCATCACTCGCCTTATAACGAGTGAAGGAAAAATATAAAACTTCCTTACTATGGAAGCCATATAGATACACTATTTATAATAACAATAGTATTACCACAAGCTCAAATTACACACTCGGATCTAGGGTTAATACAATACTACTCCATCTCTAGCTACCTGACAATTACCCGAGTAGTTCCCTTAACTTCTTCAACAAAAGAGAACATGCTACTAGCCTCCCCTACCTTTTTCAATGAGCCTTCCCCGGGTGGGTGTCCACCTATGGGGTTTCATGAACACTACTTCGAAAGTGTTAGCAACACTTACTCATGAGCCTATCATCCCACTGAAGGGCTTGTTCTTCCTTGTACCTACCTTATTTCGGTGCACGGTTTCCTTGACCATACCACTCTTTATTCACAGTCGGCCTCTGACCGAACCTCCTGTGAATACTTGAGAATCTACCTTCTCATCATTCCTGATATCCCAGAGAAACTTGGTGTTGAAAATATCTAACGGGTTTCTCTACAGGCAAAACTTCTTACTCCACCAAAATACGGTGACTACCTTTCCCGCCATTTCAACATTACTATAATGGGTGAAAGATTTTCTTCCATTCTTCACATTTGGGCAATTCTATACCCCCTCTCTAGGCCAAAGCTCCTGGGCCTTATTGTGACACCCCGACTAATTAAATACCGGGTAGCTACTCCTTTATTAAATTAATACAAAATTCCAAGTTGGTCCAGTTAATAGCATCACTGTCGAAAACATTTTAATAATTACTAACCACCTAGTAATTAAAAAGTAAGTTGCCAAATTTTAAGTTAAGTCTGGTTAACACGCAATAAAATAATAATGAAAACTTAAATCCATTCACCATAACTAAGTAATGAAATAACCAACAATAATAAATAGAAGTCCGGAGGAAAACTCCTCACTACAATCCCACAACTGAAGAATAAAATAACAAGTCTGAATCCTGAATAATTACATGCCAAAAGTCTGAATAACAGAAATAAAAGAAATGTCTAAAAGGAATGGGCGACATGCCCTACAACTGATAAATGCGAAGTATAGAGTCAAATAGATGAAGCGTCTATAATCAATGTCCTGTAACTTCCACAAACAGCTACAGCTCGTCACCTGAATGAGAATCCTAAGCATGGTGTCCTTGTGGCTGGGCACCTAAAATGGTTTTTACAAAAAGATAGATTTGAAAGTAAATGGGTCAGAGCCCGAAAGTGGTAATCATTTTAAAAACTGCAAGTGTTTTAATAACAATAAAATAGTAATGCAAAGTACATGTTAGGATCTGTTCTCACATGAAATACTCACCTCTCATCTAACTGTGCACTCTTAACGTTCCTGTACCCATTCAAGTGTTAACTCATAACTATCTAGTCAAAAGAGTTCCTAACACTTCTACCCGATTCACATTTTAATTCCAATCTTAACAATTAAATAGAGAGTTCTACTTTAATTCTCGGATTCCCAATTATTAACAAGACCATTTATTGATTTCAGTCCCCTGTTTATCTTTTCACAACGTGATAATAGATATACACACAATTTATCATAGCAAATTCCTTTTCCTTTAACCGTATATTATTCACATCATCAATATACAAAATAAGCACCCAAAGGCTAAGCTGCGGTGCACACATACTCTGCTATCAGTCCCGGTACATCACGTACATAAGGATCACGCATTTCGAATCTCTCAGGAATCGTTCCGATAACAACATCACAAATAATGGAGGCGAACACAGTCACATCACATGGGTCACGCACATACCTACGCTCCCACGATCAGCAAACTTATTAACATCCCAATAACTCCTTCTCTGACCTATGTTCATCGAGGTAACCAATCTAAATCCGGGCAACACAAGGATAAGAAGGCCCTAAGCGAACGTAAACCTCCCGTGATAGCAAGTATGGTAGGTATGTCATACACATAAAATTATATACTAAGCATTCACACATCTTAGATATCTCGATATTAATAAAGGTATACTCTACATCTTTATACCATTATTCCAAATTCATATATTTCAAGTCTCCCGATAATATAAAAGTTAAACTGTTGACATGTCTCACGTCGTAGTTCCTTAAACTTAAAACCTATCTCAAATAGACTATTAAGCTCCTATTATTCCCACCTATAACATCTTTATTCCTAAGGTCTTTACTACTTCCCCAAACCTCATTTCATCAAATTATGCAAATTTACACTATTAACCCAAATATTATCTCTTATCGAATTTCAATAATTTAGAATAATTCCTCAAATTGAATTCCTATTAAGGTCCAATCTCATAATCATGTCTACTGGTCTCCTTTAAGATTAAGGGTATTCATAAGGTCTCAAATATTATTATCCAAGAGTTACCACCATTAAAATTTAAATTAGGGAAAACTTTACTCATTCTGGGAAGGTCGATCGATTGACCTTTTCCTTCGATCGATCGATGGCGGTCGATCGATCGACTGATGAACATCGATCGATCGAACGTATCAGGTATGGCTACGGACTGCTTCGTTTTGCAGTTACCAATTCGTCCCAAAACACCATTTACAAGCATGAAACTCTAAGACAAGGTTACTATATCATCACACTATCATCCTACAACAGCATGAACATTCTAAAACCCATAATTCATCATTCAAAGGCTTTGATTAGATCAAAACTTCATCAAAATTCCATATTTCTTTTTCATTCAAGAACATCAATAAACTTCTTCTAAAATCCATTTTTAGATCATCAATGGTTCTGTTTTGAACACCTAATTCTTCCAGAATATTACTACATGCAATACCTAACATAATTTACAGCTTTTAACTTCCAATTCATGGGTCTATATCATCTTCCAAGGTCAATTTCAAAAATTCCTAAACATGGAAAGCATAGCATTGAATTAATTGAAATTAAACCACTTGCCTTGATTCAATCTCTAATTTTGATGACGATTTGAAGAAGTTCCCTCTCTCTTTCTGCAGAATTCCCTTCTATCTCTCTTTCTCCAAGCTTTCCTCTCCAATGGCTATGGTGGCTAGGGTTTGATTTTGGGGAAAGAAAATTAGAAAGCTAATTCTAATAACCTACGTAGCCTATTGGGTTAACATGGGTTGGTTAGTGGATTAGTGGGTCAAATCCTCATCAGATATAATTTACTAATTTTCGTCACTTTTAAATTTCCAAAAATACCAAATTACCAAAATAACCTTTATGTTGCCGGTATGGCCTAAAAATACCCCGGGACCCAAACTAAACCCCCGGCTAGTGTTTTCTGACTATCTTGACCCTTTCGGACGCGTTGGCGCACTCAAAATGACCATACGATTAATAGAATTTAAATTCACTTATATAATCAAAATAATTATATCCTGACGCGACTGTCACACGCGTCTCAATAAAATGTCCAAATTGTCGTATATCAATCTCACGACAAATTTCATAACTCAATATTCATATAACATCATATATACTCAATATAGTCAAATACCAACTCACAACTCGCTAATATTTTATCCGGATTAATTCCTAATTAATTCTCATTTAATTCAATTAATCCCAAAAATAAATATCACAGAAAATACGGGGTATTACATACTTCCCCCCTAATAACTGAATTTCGTCCCGAAATTCGGAACTAGAAAGTACTTGGTAAGAATAACTCTGGATAACGTTCGCGCATCTCATCCTCGCGCTCCCATGTGGACTCCTCGACATTATGATGTCGCCACTGAACACGCACTAACGGAACTATCTTGGACCGCAGTTTCCGCTCACTTCGGTCTAGAATAGAAATTGGCCCCTCCTAGTAGGAGCTATCCGACTGGAGATCGATGTCCTCCACAGCGATGTGAGAATGAGCCAAATTATCTCTAAGGTATTTCCTTAGCGAGGAAATATGAAACACATCGTGAATCCGATGCAATTGCTCCGATAACCCAAGTCTATACACAACCGGTCTGATCCGCTCAATAATAGGAAATGGTCCCACATATCTTGGTGCCAACTTCCCTTTCTTCCCGAAACGCATAATCCCCTTCATAGGATATACCCTGAGCAAAACTTGGTCCCCCACTTGGAACTCTCTGAAGAACCTCTTCGCATCATCATAGCTCTTCTGCCGATCCTGAGCTACCCGAATGCGACTCCGAATCAATTATATCCTTGCCGAAGTATCCTGAATCACTTCCGGCCCGAGTAGTTTGTTGTCCCCCACCTCCAAACAACATGACGGGGAACGACAAGGTCTATTGTACAATGCCTCAAATGGAGCCATGCCAATAGTGAACTGGTAGGAGTTGTTGTAAGCAAACTCCACCAGTGGAAGATACTGCTCCCATCCACCCCCAAAATCAATGATACTCATCCGTAGCATGTCCTCCAACATCTGATTTGTACGCTCAGTTTGCCCATCGGTCTGCGGGTGATACGCCGTACTCAACCGCAATTCTGTGCCCATGGCCTCCTGAAAACTCTCCCAAAATTATGAAACAAATATCTTGTCTCGGTCAGACACTATATTTAGGGGCACACCGTGAAGTCTCACTATCTCAGAAATAAAGAGCTGGGCATACTGTCCTGCAGTGTAGTCTGTCCTCACGGGTAGAAAATGAGCGACTTTGGTCAACCTGTCCATAATTACCCAAATGGAGTCGTGACCTCTCTGTGACGTAGGCAACCCCGTGATAAAGTCCATAGAGATGCTCTCCCACATCCACATCGGGACCTCTAACGGCTGTAGTAGTCCTGCCGGTCTCTGATGATCCACTTTTACTAGCTGACAAGTGGCGCATTTAGAAACAAACTCGGCAATATCTCTCCATCCCGCTCCACCAATACTGACGTCTCATGTCTTAGTACATTTTGTCTCCACCGGGATGTACCGCGAACCGTGAGCCGTGCGACTCGGCCATCACCTCGTGCCGTAATTCCTCCCCTTCCTGAACTACTAACCTCCCATTGAAGCGTAATCCCCCGTCTGAGCTAACGGTATAGGACTCGGCTCCCTCTGCTAGTAATCGAACTATCTGCTCCTGACAGAACGAGTCATCTTCTTGTGCTTTTACCACCCTCGTGACAATCTGCGGCGTAACAGTCATTACCGACATGAATGATCGGGCCACTGCATCCTGGTGTCCCAATTCTTTCCACTTGGCCTTCCACACCTCTGCCACTTCATCTGCTGGACTACGGCTAAACGCGTCTGCTACTACGTTAGCCTTCCCCGGGTGATATTGGATATCGAATTGGTAGTCCTTCACAAACTCAAGCCACCTTCGCTGCCGCATATTCAACTCCTTCTGCGTGAATAGGTACTGTAGGGACTTATGGTCTGTGAACAACCTAAACTTCTCCCCCAAAAGATAATGTCTCCATATCCGAAGAGTAAAAACAACTGCCGCCAACTCCAAGTCATGAGTGGGGTAATTCTTCTCATGAGGCTTTAGCTTACGGGAAGCATAAGCTATGGCCTGACTCTCCTGCTGCAATACACCTCCAAGTCCTCGCAAGGATGCATCGGTGTAAACTAAATACTCAACTCCCGGTCTTGGCAATGCTAACACAGGTGCTGAGGTTAATTTATCTTTCAATTCATCGAATGCCAACTGACAGGCATCACTCCAGATGAATGGCACACCTTTACGAGTCAAATGTGGCAAAGGACCTGCAATCTTCGAGAATCCCCGGATGAACCTCCTGTAGTATCCTGCTAGACCCAAGAAACTACGAATCTCCGTTGGTGTCGTGGGCTGCCCCCACTCCCTCACCGCGGATACCTTCCCCGGATCAACAGATATTCCCCGGTCGAAAATAATATGTCCCAAAATATGGACCTCCTTCAGCCAAAACCCGCACTTCTCATACTTTTCATACAGCTCATTCTGACGTAGCGTCTGCAAAACTTGCCTCAAGTGCTCGGCGTGATCCTCCTCTGTTTGGGAGTAAACTAGAATATCATCAATGAAGACAATGACAAACTGATCTAGGAAATCTCTGAATACCCTATTCATCAAGTCTATAAACACGGCTAGAGCATTGTTCAAACCAAAAGGCATAACCCGAAACTCATAAGAACCATATCTCGATAAGAACGCAGTCTTCGAGACATCCTCCTCCCTGATACGCAACTGATGGTATCCCGATCTCAAATCAATCTTCAAGAAGAAAGAAGTTCCTCTCAGCTGGTCGAATAAGTCATCGATTCGAGGCAACGGATACTTAGTCCGTATCGTGACCTTATTCAACTCTCGGTAGTCCACACATAATCTCAGTGAACCATCTCTCTTTTTCACGAACAACACAGGGGCACCCCACGGTGAAGTACTCCTCCGAATAAACCCCTGACCCAACAACTGCTCAATCCGATCCCGTAACTCCCTCATCTCAGCTGGAGCCATACGGTACGGTGCGCGTGCTATAGGTCTCGTACCTGGCAATAAGTCTATAACAAAGTATATCTCTCGACTGGGGGGTACGCCTGGTATCTCCTGAAACACATCAAGATACTCCCTGACAACTGGGATCGAATCTAAAGGAATCACAACCTCCTTAGAGGTATCCTCCTCTAGGTAATACAAATGAGCGGTCGAGCCTCCCTCTGGGCGAGGCATCGCCACTACAAACATCTCTTGCACCGAAATGGCAAAAACAATGCTCCCACCGAAGCAATCAATCATGGCTCTATAATCAGCGAGCCAATCCATACCGATAATCACATCGTGAACATGCATATCTAATACCAACATATCTGCAGGTAATACAGACTACCAATCTCTACCCCTACTCCCCGGCATATAAAGAAAATAAGTGACCCACTCCCCAATGGTGAGTCTACACACGTCACTGTGCTCTCTGCCGTAGCTAACAACCCTAAGGCTTTCGTAAAATGTGTGGCTATAAAGCAATGTGTTGCTCCCGTATCAAACAATACCCGACCCATAGTGCCATGGATAGGAAACGTACCCTCAATCGCGGGCGGTGCCTGCGGAGCTGCTGCCTGGTGGACGTTATAGACACGTCCATACTGTAATTGTCCCTGCTGCATAGGAACTACTGGAATGGATGGAAGAGCTAGCACCTGGGCTGGAGCTGGGAGGGCTGGTGGAAAAAGTGGCCTCTGTGGCTCATGTCGAGCACCCTGCTGCTGCTGCGGGGCCCTGCCCCTATCAGGACAGTCCTGGCGTTTATAGCCAGTTTTGCCACAAACAAAACACTTCCCTGGGAAGTTCCCTCCTCTCTTTCCCTGATGTCCCCGGCCCTGGTGGCCGTTACCGTTTCTCCCTTGGCCCTGCTAAAACTATTGCCCATTCTGCCCCTGTTGGCCCTGATGGCCGTTTGGACCCTGATGGCCCTGACGGAAACCTCCCTGTCCGTGCCTATAATTCCCTGATCTGAACCTCTTCTGATCCCCCTGCTGGGAACCCTGCTCACCCTGTCTCTGCCCCTGAACAGATTGTGCCCCACCGGCACCATGTCCTCCAGTCCTGCCCTGATGGCTAGACTCTCCCGATCTCTTGCCCTCAGCCATATGAAAGCGGTGATCCTGGCAGTGTAACAAAGAAGCATTAACCACATCAGAATAAGTGTCCAACGAAAGGTTCCCTAACAGATGCTGACGGATCCTCCATGTCAACCCGTCGGTGAATTTCTCAATCTTCTTCTTCTCTATCGGTATCTCATCCGGAACGATATTCAACAGATTCGTGAACTCGGCCTCATACTCGGCAACGGTCTTACCCTCCTGCTTCAGACTCATCAATTTCCTCCTCATTTCCGTATGAACAGCGGACGGAAAGTACTTGCGGTCAAACCGCACCCAAAAGTCCTGAATAGTGAGAGTATCCCTCTCCTCCACGGTGGTAATAGACTCCCACCACTGCAGTGCAGATCCAACTAGCTTGAAAGTAGCCAGCACATGCTTCTAAACATCCATGCACTCATACATCCTCAAGTGCCTCTGCATATCCTTCCTCCACTGGTTCGAGACTACCACATCTGAGCTACCTGCAAACTCTGGCGGATGCGCTTTCTGAAAAGCATCACGTACACGTTCCCAAGAAGACGGGAATGCATTTGCCTGTACTGGCGTGGCAACCGGTGCCTGAGGTGGTGCCTTCTGAACTACGGCAATTGCGGCGTTTACCGCTTGGGCTACAATGGCTGTAACCTCAGCGGCGTTCATCATGCCCCGAACTGGAGCGGGCTGGGGTTCGGGCGTTGCATCCCTGGGAACTCATCGTGCACGTCGTGGAGGCATCTGAAATAAGAATAAAGTTTATAAGTTCGCAGTTATAAACTTAAAATAGCTAAAGAACGTAGCATACACAAAAAGAGTACAACAGTCCTAAAATATAGGGCTCTATATCAAAGAAAACTTAGCAAAAACATAATAGCCGTACAGATCCTAAAGGACACTAGAACCTGATGCTCTAATACCACCTGTGACACTCCGACTAATTAAATACCGGGTAGCTACTCCTTTATTAAATTAATACAAAATGCCAAGTTGGTCGCATCACTGTCGAAAACATTTTAATAATTACTAACCACCTAGTAATTAAAAAGTAAATTGCCAAATTTTAAGTTAAGTCTGGTTGACACGCAATAAAAGAATAATGAAAACATAAATCCATTCACCATAACTAAGTAATGAAATAACCAACAATAATAAATAGAAGTTTGAAGGAAAACTCCTCACTACAATCCCACAACTGAAGAATAAAATAACAAGTCTGAATCCTGAATAATTACATGCCAAAAGTCTGAATAACTGAAATAAAAGAAATGTCTAAAAGGAATGGGCGACATGCCCTACAACTGATAAATGCGGAGTATAGAGTCAAATAGATGAAGCGTCTATAATCAATGTCCTGTAACTTCCACAAACAGCTACAGCTCGTCACCTGAATGAGAATCCTAAGCATGGTGTCCTTGTGGCTGGGCACCTAAAATGGTTTTCACAAAACGATAGATTTGAAAGCAAATGGGTCAGAGCCCGAAAGTGGAAATCATTTTAAAAACTGCAAGTGTTTTAATAACAATAAAACAATAATGCAAAGTACATGTTAGGACGTGCTCTCACATGAAATACTCACCTCTCATCTAACTGTGCACTCCTAACGTTCCTGTACCCATTCAAGTGTTAACTCATAACTATCTAGTCAAAAGAGTTCCTAACACTTCCACCCGGTTCACATTTTAATTCCAATCTTAACAATTAAATAGAGAGTTCTACTTTAATTCTCGGATTCCCAATTATTAACAAAACCATTTATTGATTTCAGTCCCCTGTTTATCTTTTCACAACGTGATAATAGATATACACACAATTTATCATAGCAAATTCCTTTTCCTTTAACCGTATATTATTCACATCATCAATATACAAAATAAGCACCCAAAGGCTAAGCTGCGGTGCACACATACTCTGCTATCAATCACGGTACATCACGTACATAAGGATCACACATTTCGAATTTCTCAGGAATCGTTCCGATAACAACATCACAAATAATGGAGGCGAACATAGTCACATCACATGGGTCACGCACATACCTACGCTCCCACGATCAGCAAACTTATTAACATCCCAATAACTCCTTCTCTGACCTATGTTCATCGAGGTAACCAATCTAAATCCGGGCAACACAAGGATAAGAAGGCCCTAAGCGAACGTAAACCTCCCGTGATAGCAAGTATGGTAGGTATGCCATACACATAAAATTATATACTAAGCATTCACACATCTTAGATATCTCGATATTAATAAAGGTATACTCTACATCTTTATACCATTATTCCAAATTCATATATTTCAAGTCTCCCGATAATATAAAAGTTAAACTGTCGACACGTCTCACGTCGTAGTTCCTTAAACTTAAAACCTATCTCAAATAGACTATTAAGCTCCTATTATTCCCACCTATAACATCTTTATTCCTAAGGTCTTTACTTCTTCCCCAAGCATCATTTCATCAAATTATGCAAATTTACACTATTAACCCAAATATTATCTCTTATCGAATTTCAATAATTTAAAATAATTCCTCAAATTCAATTCCTATTAAGGTCCAATCTCATAATCATGCCTACTGGTCTCCTTTAAGATTAAGGGTATTCATAAGGTCTCAAATATTATTATCCAAGAGTTACCACCATTAAAATTTAAATTAGGGAAAACTTTACTCATTCTGGGAAGGTCGATCGATCGACCTTTTCCTTCGATCGATCGATGGTGGCCGCTCGATCTACTGATGAACATCGATCGATCGAACGTATCAGGTATGGCTACGGACTGCTTCGTTTTGCAGTTACCAATTCGTCCCAAAACACCATTTACAAGCATGAAACCGTAAGATAAGGTTACTATATCATCACACTATCATCCTACAACAGGATTAACATTCTAAAACCCATAATTCATCATTCAAAGGCTTTGATTAGATCAAAACTTCATCAAAATTCCAGATTTCTTTTTCATTCAAGAACATCAATAAACTTCTTCTAAAATCCATTTTTAGATCATCAATGGTTCTGTTTTGAACACCTAATTCGTCCAGAATAATACTACATGCAATACCTAACATAATTTACAGCTTTTAACTTCCAATTCATGGGTCTATATCATTTTCCAAGGTCAATTTCGAAAATTCCTAAACATGGAAAGCATAACATTGAATTAATTGAAATTAAACCACTTGCCTTGATTCAATCTATGATTTTGATGACGATTTGAAGAAGTTCCCTCTCTCTTTCTGCAGAATTCCCTTCTATCTCTCTTTCTCCCAGCTTTCCTCTCCAATGGCTATGGTGGCTAGGGTTTGATTTTGGGGAAAGAAAATTAGTAACCTAATTCTAATAACCTACGTAGCCTATTGGGTTAACATGGGTTGGTTAGTGGATTAGTGGGTCAAATCCTCATCAGATATAATTTACTAATTTACGTCACTTTTAAATTTCCAAAAATACCAAATTACCAAAATACCCTTTATGTTGCCGGTATGGCCTAAAAATACCCCGGGACCCAAACTAAACCCCCGGCTAGTGTTTTCTGACTATCTCGACCCTTTCGGATGCGTTGGCGCACTCAAAACGACCATAAGGTTAATAGAATTTAAATTCACTTATATAATCAAAATAATTATATCCTGACGCGACTGTCACACGCATCCCAATAAAATGTCCAAATTGCCGTATATCAATCTCACGACAAATTTCATAATTTAATATTCATATAACATCATATATACTCAATATAGTCAAATACAAACTCACAACTCGCTAGTATTTTATCCGGATTAATTCCTAATTAATTCTCATTTAATTCAATTAATCCCAAAAATAAATATCACAGAAAATACGGGGTATTACACTTATATTTCCACCGAATGAGGTTACACTTCCTCCATCTGACTTAAATTCAATATGGGGTCCTTATCAAGGACTTTTTAACTTCAAGTTGACGTCGCTTGGAATCCCAAGCTTAATACCACTCTCCACTTGCAGCGGTACTTGTAAAACTATATCTACTGTACTTAGTAGTCGCGGTAGCAATATAAGATAATTCTACGAAGGGATAGACCTCCAAAGCGTCCCTCATCGCCGACTATAGCTTACAGTTCTTAGTAATCCCATCTCATGATGCCTTCATAAAGGCCTTCCATGATTCCCTTCTTCAGTCGACCTACGAATCTCACACGAACGCGTAAAATATTCTATGGGTTCTTACATCATGGCAGGAGAACGAAATCTCACAAGAGAAATCAACGATCTTAGTCCTAAGGCTCTATATCAAATCAAAAGTAACGCTGAAAGCTTAATATGTTCGCACAGATTCCTAAGGGGCTCTAGTTACTGATGCTCTGATACCATCTATGACAACCCGCCTACTAAAATAAGAGGTGGCCAGCCCGATACTCCAATAATCACAGGAATCATTGATGGTCCATTCTTAGCATCACTGTCGTTAAAATAATAGTACGAGATAACCACCAATTATTTTAGAAAACGGACTGTCAAATTAAATTTTATAAGTAAAAGAAAAGCACTTAGACAATCCAATTTGCAAGAACGGTGGATACTAAAAATCAACGAGTAATAAAATGACAAAATGCATAAAGTAGTAACCGAATACGCTGTCGGTTAACAGACTAATACAAACAGGTTACACCGAGTATTACAATTTAATATCACATTATAATAAATGAGTGCAAAGCATGGGCAACACGCCCGAATATATAAATTGAACGTAACTAGACTACAATGGAAAGAAGCATCTATAACAAATATCCTACAACATCCGCAAAATGCTATAGCTCCAGGACAACTGGAATAGAAAGGTTAATACGGGCGTCCTTGCGGTAGAGCACCTGAATGGACAAAGAGTTGCATGCAAGACAAATAGATATAGATGGGTCAGGGCCCGGTTTGATATGATTACCATGTGACTAAAATGCATGACAGTTATGAGCATAACTATCTCTCGTAATTATATCATAAAGTTCCTCACCTCTCAATCTAGAAGCACAACTGTAGACACCCCATTCTGTTACCCCCTTAACTCTCCTTAGGTCCCAAGTACCTCCCCTCATCACTACAAACCTAGGTCATGTCCCGAGTACTGACCTGGAAGCCATCGGGCACTCCTCGGCTCAGTTTGACCAAAAAGTCAAACTCTTCATCTCGACCGAGACTTAATGAATCTTCGAAGAGCACTAAATACCCTTTCCAACGGTCCACCCCGTGCGCGATTATGACTTACAATGCGGGCGAATGATCCTTTTACATCCGAAACCTAACCCAAAGGCCATCGGGCGCTCCCGGGCTCTGTTTGACCTAAGTCAACTCTTAAACTCAATTGAGGTTGAATGAATCTTTAAAGGACACAAAATCCCCTTTCCAACGGTCCATCCCGTGCGCGATTCTGACTTTCCATGCAGACGAACGATCCGTTTGACTCCGAGAGGTCACCGAACGCCTCTCGGGCCTGGTTAACCAAAGTCAACTCTCCAAACCGAGTCAAACTCTTTAGAATATCGAAGTACATCTCCTAACCTTTCCAACGGTCCACCCCGTGTGCGATTCGGACTTACCATACGGACGAACGATCCGTTTGCGTCCGAACAATTCCCCGTCCAATGGACCGACAAACGCTTCCAAGACATATTTGACCCAAAGTCAACTCCCGAACCTGTGAGCGGTCCAAAGGACTTTCGAAGGTCTCTAAATTAACTTTACAAAGGTATGCCCCGTACGCGATTCTGACCAACAGTTTGGCCTCGGCGATCGATTTTATGAAAAAGCGTGAAACACACTGCCAAATGGCAGGTTCCAGATCCTGCCTATCGGCACCTGCCGATAGGCAGGAACAGGTATATGCCGATCGACAGTTACCTAGGCCTATAAAATGAGGCCTTCACCTCATTTTCAAAGGAAGCCCAGATCTAATAAAAATCTCTCTCAGCGAATACCAAAAACCTCTCTCGAAGGCAACGTGATTTCAACTTCCAAATCCCTTTTTTACAGCCACTTTTCATCATCCTTTTCATCAAACTTGGTGAATTAACCATTCTCCATCATCATCCAAGTGCAAGGGATGCTCTCCAACATCCAAGATCAAGCTCAAGATCTTCACGAATGTCCAACTTTCTCAAACTCTCTCTTAAATTCTCTTAAATTCCCAATAACTTGTTTTTTTTTTACTTAGAATTTTTATTATCTCATTTCATAAATCATAATATACTTTTTATTTAGTATTATTGCACATCTCATATTTTCATATAAATAAAAACCCAAAAAATAAGAAAAATAGGGTTTGCTCATAAATTGCAAGTAGGGATTCTCAAACTTTTTCCACACTTTTCTCACAACTAAAACAGTTTTTCTACACACACACACACCCACAAATAAGAGATCCCCCATTTGGATTTATGGGATAAACCCCACCCCTCGTTTTTTATGCGAACTACGTGGACTTTGATGCCTTTATAGGCTACGTAGGCGTCTCGGGGTAAAACCCAAGATTCGAGTCCTTTTTCTCACTTTTTATCTTATCTTCTATCTTCTCTAAATCCATTTTCCTTATATTCTATATATTTGTTCTTAGTAACGTATTACTCCATATGCGTTATCGTTCCATTATAACGATCAACGTAGGGGTAGTCGCGTAAATCTTATTTTTCTAATATTATTCTTATATCTTCCTACGGATGACTCGCTTTATCTTTTCCATGATACAAGTCGAGGATTCCTAACTCCATTCTATATATACACATGCACACATATCACGGGGGGAAATATAAAGGAAAATAGCAAATATCCAAGAGAGATCGAAAGGGCAGAATAGGTGCCTAACACCTTCCCATTTCGTAACTAAGCCTCCGAATCCTTCTCGAATCATTTGGTTTCGCACGCACCAGTATGTCTTTGGATGCCATCCTTCGGGGTGGCTTTCCTTTTTTTTCTTTTGCCTGTTTTGAGTAAAATAGACTGGCGTCTCTGAAATCTCTCTACATTTTTACACCACATCTCAAACGACGTCGGCCGAAGCGCTCATGAGAGGGATGCGCGGGACCCGAAGGATCCTTTTCCTCCGCGGTGGGGATCGGGGATGGACACAATGGCGACTCTACTGGGGATATGTGTTTGTTTTGAGGGATTGACTCTATTGATGCTATATTTGTTTATGCCCCCCCCCCCCCCCCATATCCGCATATTCCCCTTTTCCATGTGTATCCCATGCTTATGCTTATGTTTACACACTTGTAGAAATTTCTCCATGTACACTTCACGCCACGTGCACCTAGGATCACATATATCCCCAAGTTGCACGCATCATCTATCCATACTTGGTGTACCTTTTGGGGTAATTGTACTTTGCTCCCAGTTTGGCATAATCAAGAAAGGCATTCTCATCATAAGATACTAATAAGGGAATCATGCATGATTCACACAGCATCACCAAAGAGCATTGATATTGACCAAATTTTACCCACTAACTGTAGGGTCACTTCGTGATGGGTGCTGGTCCGGCAGGTCTCAGTTAGCCTAAGCGATATGACTCTCACCTTCCATTGTCCAAGTACCTTCGACGTATATCGAACGGTTCCCCCGCATCGTACCGCTTGACCAAAGTCATGACGGAAGGTATATCGCAGGAAATTTGTTCACGCACGTCGAGTATATCAAATTCGCTCTCACACGTACCGTCCCCACGAGGTATATGGTGAGGCAATTCACATACACTTAGGTATATCAAATGGCTTGTCCACACGTACCGATTGCCCGCAAGAGCAAGACGTATATCGTGGAAGTCACGCCAAAGGGGGGGAACCCATACCGATTCACCCAACCAACTGCATACCCGCATATAGGTGTCAAACCTAGGACACGCACTTTAGATTGCCGGTTTCAACCCGAAACTCTGTCGAAATTTTGGGTCGATCTGCCGCCCAACTTTCGCACATTTTTAAAATGGGACTCTGTCCATGAGCCTGGTTGCAAGTCCAAACCATAGCTTTGCATATATTGAAAACTCCACTTTTCCAGGCTCGGGTCCCGTTCGGCATTGCATTTAGGAGAATTAAATACAAGTGAGAACATAATAATCATAATAATCATGTTGATCCCCATATCCAAAAACATTTCTCCCTTCTTTATTAAGAATTCAAAAACATTTCTCCCTTCTTTATCAAAAATCCAACAATAGTTCTTCCTTTTTTCTCAAAAATAAATCTCATCCTACGCCTTCTCAGGTCGATCGCAAGCCCTTGGCCTGACTCCCTACTGGCTTCGATCTTCAGTCAAATCACCCCAGAGTTACATCCGTTCCTCTACTACTTCTTGCGAGTACGGGATCCATCTATTTTCCATGGAGAATACGGATCAAGTACCAGTCATGCAGCCGGATCTGACGACAGTCCTAGCTCAGCTCGTGTCCAAGATTGACAACCTCCAAACCGAGGTTCGAAAGATGCAATGAAACTAAATTCCTATTCCTCAAGAGCCTGAAGCCCTGTTCCCTTGCGCTATAGGTCCACCCGAGCCTATCTAGGTTCTGAAAGAATATCAACACGCTCCACGTGCCCCTCCTGCCAATGGGCCGCCGCCTGCCCAACTTCAAATGCCAAACATTGCCCAACCTATGGCTAACCTGCATGTGGTCGCTAATCCAAAGGAGGAGGAGTTGAATAAAGTCAAAGAGGATCTCAAGATGCTCACCAAAAAGTTTGACCAAGTTAGGATCTCTGGGAATTACATGGATTACACCCACATGTCTCCTTATCCTAAAGCGAGGTTACCCGGGAAGTTCAAGATGCCAAATATCGAGAAGTTTGGAGGGAGTGGACCCCCAATTATTCATCTTCGCGGTTATCATCGTTCCATGACTCTACTAGGGGCTTCTGAGGAGGTGATGGCCCAATTATTTCAGCAAACTTTGAAGGATAGTGCCCTCCGATGGTTTTTATCTCTTGAGGAATCCAGAATCCGTAGCTGGTAGGATGTAGCCCGAGAATTCATGTCGCAGTACAAATACAACTGCTAAGAAGCTTTCTGCATATGTGTATCGTTGTTGTGCAAAAGCTACTCTCAAAATTCCCTTGAGTACCTACAAAACTTGTTTAAAAATAACTCATATTGCGGTAAGTTCGGGTATCAATCCTACTTTCAAGGTGAAACAATAATTGTGAAAACGTACAATTATATTTATTTTTATTAAAATATTATTTTTATTTTTTTTAAAACAATTTCAAGGGAAAAATTAACTAACAAATGCTAAAAATTATAAAATGACAAAATAATGAAAAATAATGTGCAACCGAGTGTGAAATATGTGAGAAGGTCAAGAGATGGGATTACACTGCATTTTCAATTATTTTAATTTCTCAATTTATTAATTTTGAAATATTTCGAGATAATATTAAATCGATAATCTAACTCTCGTTAAAATTATAAATTTAATAAAATCTTTTTCAGAAAATTAATTTAAAATTGTCACACGATGAAAAAATTAGGACTACACTATTTTTAGAAAATTACCCGCTAGGCTCAATTTAACGAAAACAATTTCAATCCTCAAATTTCAACACCGATTTAATATTTAATTATCGGAAAAACCTATCTCTAGTTCGATTCCAACATTCAAACTTTAATTCGTTCAATTAATTAACTAACTCTCGTCACATAAATTAATTGACGACAGTTGAAGATTAATTTACCTAGAAATATAAAATTAATTAATCAACTAATTAAAGTAACATCATTTGCAGTGCACCCCACCCCTTGAACGGGGTGTTTAACCAAATATTCTCATGTTAGAATAAACAACGATCACAATAGCATTAGTCAAAATTGAAACAAGAGGGAAAGAATACGATACACAATTTTTTTTCTTGTGTGAACTGTGCATGAACACACGTCTCAATCTTCTCACAAATCTAGTACTTTATTACACCAAAAAGAATAATAACCAAACCTAAAATTTATTATAAAACTAAAATATTTTTTTTGTAATTTTCTGAAATTTTTTTATGAACCTAACTGTACATAATATACAGTCTCTTTCTTTCTATACGTATCTCTGTATCTTCTTATTTGCTGAGAGTCTTGTTTATATGAAATGCCCTTCTCTTTTTATTTACCCACGATGCTTTGCCTTGAGAGATTTTTGTGGGATTTTGTTTTGGCTAAGGATTGATTTGGAAGCTCCTATTTTCTTGGGATTTTTGTTGTTTGAATTTGGGGTTTACGGGTATGGCAGATTTGGGTAGGATCTCGGGTTATGGGAAGCGGGTTAGGGTCGGACAGGGCAAGGTTCGGGTTTCGTTTTTTTTGGTTGAAGTGGGTCGCGGGTCTGGCGCGTCCTGGTTTCGGGTCTCGGGGTCGGATTTGGATCGGACAGACCCCAGTTGGGGTCAGAAGTGGGGCGGTTGCCGCCGGGTTGTGGTTCGATTTCAGAGCAGGGGTTATCGCCGGAGATGTCGCCGGCGGCTAGGGGTTTTGGGTTCGTAGATGGTAAGGGGGTATAACGGGGGTGAAGGTAGGGGTGTGAGTTCGTGGGTTTTGGGTTGACAGGAGGTTGGGTTTTGGAGGTATATTATTATGGTGGTTGGAGAGAGAGAGAGATGGTGAGGAAGGATGAAAAGGGTGAGTTTAGTGTGTGGTAGGGCGTAGAGTATTAGGTGAGGGTGTGGGTGTGTTTTAATATTTAATGTGTGTGTGTTTAATTTAGACACCTAAAAAAATGACACCACCTAAAAAAAAAAAAAAAAAAAAAACTTAAATTCTAATAAAACTAAAAAAAACTAACTTCTCAAACTAAAAATAAATAAAAAAAAAAGAGATAAACTAAACTCTATGAAAACTAAAAACATATAATCCTAATAAAATAAAACTAAAATAAATAAAAGAAATTATATAAAATGAAATCTAATAAAAAAAATAGATTCCTAAAAATTAATTGTAATAAAATAAAGATTAAAAATTAAAAACTAATAAAAATCAAAATCAAAATAAAGAATTAAAAAAATAGAATATAAATTCTACAAAATTCTAAATAAATCTAAATAAATCCTAAAAATAAAATGATTGAAAATAAAAATCTAGAAAAATAATAAAGGTACAAACTCAACACACACGAGGCTCGGGGAATGGTCTGGGCTCGGGGTAGGCTTAGGTTTAGGTTACGGGACTATTTCGGGGCATCGGATCACAACGGGGAAAGCTCAATGAGGACTCTGACTTTGCGGTCTCTTTGGATTTCTTCGATGCACGCTTTTGACTGCTTTTGCGTCGCAATTGACTGGATTTAGCATTATTTGTACCGCAACTGCGTATTGACTTGTAAAATGATAGAATAGGAACATAAGTCCAATTTTATTAAAAATGAGCGACTAAAGTGCATCTATTCAGGGTATAACATAGAAACTTTTGGGTGCTTATCAACAACGGAGAGCTTGAGGTCAACCGTCGTGATTTAGAGCTGCTCAAACAGAATCCTGGGGAATCAGTCTGTAACTTCATAACCCGGTGGAGGGAGCAAGCAGTTACCAGGACCAATCGGTCATCCGAGGAAGAGCATGTCAACATAGTGAAGAAGAACTTCTTGCCCCATATCCGAGCGACGATGGGAGGACAATACTATCCCGACTTTCGAGCTCTCAGAGAGACTGGAGGAGAAATCAAGGAAAGTCTCGTTAAAATAGAGGTTGAACCGAAGAAGGTGTCCAGACAGTTCACCCCTAGAAAGTATGACAAGCCTGTCAGTGCTACAGTCTCAACCATCAATAACATCTCTCAACCAACCACATCATGGGCACCAGAAAGTCTCCTTACCCCCATCTGAAGGGAATACACTGAGCTCCATGCTCCCCTCTCCAAAGTTTACTAAGCCCTGTTAAGCCGAAACCTCATCAAACCTTTGGATCCATGTCCATTGCCAAATCCACACCCAACAAACTTCAAGACTGATGCTCATTGTGCCATAAACCAAACTGCCGTCCATACCACCGACCAATGCTTTCACCTTCGGAACATAATCCAAGATCTCATTGACCGGGGTACCATCGCCCCAACAGCCAATCCTAAGCCAAACACTACTCACAATCCACTCCCAAATCATGCCAACGCCCTCTTCTTAGAAGAAAACTCGGATTTCGATCCCTTAACTCAAATCACACCCATATACTCTCCTAAACCTCTTCAAATTTGCCCATATTTCCTCCTACACCCTACTATCCTCATTAATCATGCACTGTCACTCCTTATCAGAGCATGCATCACTGTCCGTACCCGTTATGAAAATGAAAGTATGGAATTGTCAGAGGTGTTAAACCAACTCCTAGAGTACGGGCTGAAATTGCCCTCACAGATGGTCATCGATTACCAAAAATTCAGCACACTGTTCTTAGAAGCACGAAAATGGGCCCGAGATTTAGACAAGTGGGTGGTACCAATCGACGAAGTCAACCTGGATGATGTTGTCCAGACTATGGCAGAATTATTCAGGCAAACCAATAGCATTTGCACTATCACCGAGTTACTTGACACTTTGAAGCTACAAGGATGTTTGGTCCCTTTAATCACACATATCCCCACGAAATGGGAGAACTTATATGACGAAGCCGTTGAAGTTTTGGAATGCATCAATTTTACAGGGAAAGACAGAATTGTTACCACCGGATGGGGGGAAGAATTCGAAGATTCGAGTGAAGAACAAGCTTTAGGAAGAGCTGGCCCAGTAGCCGACATATGTGGGATGATATCATTTGAGGAACTCCTCGAAAAAATAAACAGAGTGGCAGAACAACCTGAGATTGACGAGGAAACAGGGTTCATGTTCTTTCATTCTTCAGTAAATCACATGACCATATCAGGGAGACATTACCAGGTTCTAAGCTCACTACCAGCAAATAACAAAGGGAAGGGCATTGAAAACCTTCCTATGCCATAGATGACCATCGAGGATAGTAAGATCCTCGATCAACTGAAGAAAACTCAAGCTAACATCACTTTATGGGGGCTTTTCATGTCTTCTCAGCTGCACAGAAATGCTTTAATCAAATTGCTCACTGGACCCACAGTTCCTCCCTCTACCTCACCAGAAGAAGAGATAAATCTGGTCGATCCTTGACCTCTACCCGAATGTTATCATTCTGAAGAAGAAATCCCTAGAATTGGGCCAAATCATAACCATGCACTCAACATCTCCATCTAAGTTATGGTGAAGGTCGTGCCACTCTCCCTTGTCGATAACGGATCCGCCTTGAACGTTTGCCCTCTGAGAACCTTCAAGTGTTTAAGCTTGAAAGAAAGCGGCCTCGCTCCAACCTCCACCGCTGTGCGTGCCTACGATAATACCCGTCGATAGGTGATGGGATCCATAAAACTTGTAATAGGGGTTAGCCCTATAAATACTGTCGTTGAATTCCAAGTCATAGACATCCCATCTTGTTTCAACATGTTGCTCGGACACCCCTGGCTCCACAATATCAAGGCTGTATCTTCCTCACTCCATCAGAAATTGAAGTTCTTCGTCGATGAGCGAGTCATCACCATTTTCGGTGATGATGGAAATATCGAGGGTGCAAACACCAAGAGTCCAATTCTTGAGATACAACACGGGTCAAGTGATATGCTCCTGTCAGGATTCCAAGTTGAGCCACTCCTACTCCCAGCAGGGGACGATTTCAAAGAAAGGGATTGTCCAGAATATGACCCTCATGGCAATGTTAATGTGATTCAGATGTTTAGAAACATGCACTTCATGCCCGAACTGGGGCTAGGGCAAAGGCATACAGGGATACTTGAGCCCATAGAACTGAAGAAAGCTTTTCCTCCTTGTGGCTTGGGTTATCAACCATCAGAACGAGAACTCAGAACGATCGACCAGTCTCGACCAAAGAGAAGATTAGACTGCATCCGAACTATCTCAGGAGACTCCTGAAATGGACGAATCATCAAAGAAGGCGAGGACTTCCTCTTTTGCGGTTTTCTAGAACCATGGTATGACCACACAGACAAGAAGATGAGGCTGGGAATGGAGATCTTTTTCCAAGATAGCACCCATGGGCTGAAAGTTTCCTACACGAAGTGCAACCGCTCCTTGAAGATACCGAAGAGACCGAGTAAAGTGATTCTGAAGATTCCTTCAACTTGCAGATACTGGGGCTGGCACTCTGCATGGTTCATTCAGGAACTACATCAATGGACCCATCATGTCTGATTAAAGCTGTTGATACACCCCTCCTCAACTGGCATGCTGTGTCAGTTCTACCTCTTGAAATCTCCCCTAACCCCAATGTTTACCCTATTTCTTCTTTTCTTGTCTATCCTTTCTCAAATGTAATCGAGACCTCTTTTGATGAGGTTCTCAATGCTATTTTTCTTATTAATGAAATAAACGAAGATTTTAAGTATCTTGTTGTGCCTTACATTAACTTCTTGGATTCTAATCAAACTTTTGATGATGATGATTTTGCAAATGAATAATTCTTAACTGATCTAAATAAGGTTAATAATAAAAAACATAACCGCGTTCAAGTTAATGAAGAAGAGACTGTTGTTATTAATCTCGGTTCTAGTAGCCAACTGCGCGAGATTAGGATAGGGGACACCCTTGATGAGCATGAGCGTGCACAACTCGAAGAATTGCTGAAGGAGTTCGTGGAAATCTTCTCATGGTCCTATGACGATATTCCCGGCATTGATCCTGAAATAGCTCAGCACGAGATCTCCACTCTCCCAAATTACAATCTAGTTAAACAAAAATCGAGAAAACTCTGCACCGAATGGTCGCTCAAGGTCAAAGAAGAGGTGGTCAAATAGTTGAACGTGGGTTTCATTCGAGTGATCGAATATCCCACATGGCTAACCAACATTGTACCTGTGCCGAAATCAGGAGGGAAGGTTCGAATGTGTGTAGATTACCGAGATTTAAACAAAGCTTATCTAAAGGATGATTATCCGCTACCCAATATCGACATGATCATGGACAACACAACCAGTCGTGCTCTCAAGCCATTCGTTGACGGGTTTACCGGATACAACCAAATCAAGATGCACCCCAACCACCAAGAAAAAACCGCATTCATCACCCCATGGGGAACCTTTTGCTACACCGTTATGCCATTCGGTCTCAAGAATGCTGGGGCAACCTACCAAAGGGCTTCCACAACCATCCTGCACGATCTGATTCATAAAGAGGTCAAGGTTTATGTAGATGATAAGATTATCAAGTCCAAAACTAGAGAAGGTCATGTTCCCGCTCTCCGAAAGTTCTTCGAACGACTGCGACGACATCAGATGCGACTTAATCCACAGAAGTGTGTATTTGGCATTATAAAGGGAAAACTCTTAGGATTCATGGTCAGCGAAAAGGGGATAGAAGAAGATACTGCAAAGCTGAAGGACATACTTGAGATGCCACCGCCACGAACAGAGAAAGAAGCCCGAGGTTTACTTGGGAAATTATAATATACCAGCTGGTTCATCAGCCATCTAACCTCCGTCTGTGAACCAATCTTCAAGATCCTCTGAAAGGATTCAACCAAGGTTTGGAACGAGGCCTGCCAAGAAGCTTTTGATCGAATCAAACAATATCTAACCCAACCTCCAGTGCTCATGCCACCATAGTCTGGTCTCCTTTTGCTCCTATACCTAACCATAACCGACACTGCAGCTGGGTCTTTGCTATCCCAATACCTTGAAGACTCTCGCAAAGAAAGAGCCATCTATTACGCCAATCGTAAATTAGCCGAATATGAGGTCAACTACACTGCTTTGGAAAAGGCGTGTGTCGCACTTGTCTGGGTCACCTAAAAATTGTGACACTACATGCTCACCTTCCCCATCAAACTTGTATCCCGAATGGATCCCATCAAATACCTGCTTGAGAAACCCGCCTTGTCCAGTCAAATGGCCCGATGGTTGATGCTCCTAATCGAGTTTGGTATCGTGTACATCACACAAAAAGCTGTTAAAGGAAGAGCCATCTCTGACTACCTCGTCGATTACCCTGTAGAAGAAGCGAAGGTTCGGATCTCCTAATTCCCAGATGAAAATATCCTCTGCACAACTCAAGACCGCCTTCGATGGAAAATGTTCTTTGATGGCACTGCCAACAAAAAGGGATATGTCATTGGGATACTCCTGATCGCTCCCGATGACTCCCACACTTCCATCGCCATTAAATTGGATTTCCCTAGCACTAACAATATGACAGAATACGAGGCATGCACAGTGGGCCTCAAATTCCCTCAAGAGAGGTATTCAATACCTTGATATCTACGGGGATTCTGCCCTTATCATCGGTCAAGTGCTCAGAAAGTGGAAAGTCAAGGACGAAAAGCTCCAACCCTTTCATGCCCAATTAGAAGAGTTAGCCTCCCGTTTTCGAGATATCACCTTCCATTACCTACCGTGAGCAAAGAATAACCTAGCCGATGCTCTCGCTACCTTGGCCTCCATGGTCGACATGCCCGAGGGAATAACAATGACCCCCTTCCTAGTTCAAAAGCAAGACAAACCAACCCATTGCTACCATATTGAGCTCGTCTCTACCGAAGTTCCTGAACTAGCTGATTGCTGGTACTATGATATCTGGTGCCTCCTCAAACATGGTAGGTATCTCGAGGATTCCAATAAGAAAGATCGAACAACCCTCCGAAGACTGGCCGCCTAGTACATTATCTGTCATAAAGCCCTACTCAAGAGGAACTTCGATGGAACTCATTTACACTGCATCGTAGGGGCTGAGATTGAGAAAATAATGTAGAAAATACACAGCGGGGAATGCGAAACCCACATGAATGGTCACATGATTGCCAAGAAGATCATCCGACAGGGCTACTACTGGACCACCATGATCCAGGATTGCACCGCCTATGTTCGGAGGTTCCTCAAATGCCAATAATTCTCCAATCTTCAACACTTGCCTCCGCGAGAGTTATACAACATGACCTCTCCCTGGCCGTTATCCACCTGGGGTATCGACATCATAGGGAAGGTTACACCAAAGGCTTTAAACGGACATGAGTTCATCCTAGTCGCCATCGATTACTTCACCAAATGGGTCGAAGATGAGTCATACGCAATATTGAACGCCAAGAAAGTGGCCAAATTCCTCAAGAAAAGTATCTTCTATCGATATGGGGTCCCGCACGAGCTGGCATCAGATAACGGGTTGCATTTCGAAGCAGAAGTCATAGAATTAGTCAACGAGTATGGGATTCGGAGACACAAATCTTGTCCCTACCGACCTCAGACCAATGGTGCAGTTGAAGCCGCCAACAAGAAACTCAAATCTATCATTAGCAAGATGACCGAAAGTTGTAGAGATTGGGCTGATTGGATCCCGTACGCCCTCTAGGGCTATCGAACCTCAATCCGAACCTCAATTGAGGCTACGCCTCACTCCCTGGTCTACGGCATGGAAGCAGTCCTACCCGTGGAGTTGGAAATACCCTTGCTATGCGTTATGCTTGAAAGAAAAGTTAGTGAAGAAGATTGGTGCCAAAGCCGTCTTGATGGGCTAGCCCTCCTAGATGAAAGAAGATTAAAAGCTTTTTACCAGATACAGGGATACAAATCACCGAATAACGCGATCATTCAACTAGAGAGTCAAGGACCGCGGTGTTCGGGAGGGGGATTTATCCCTCAAAGAGATAATAGAACCCATCTGGGACCCCAGAGGGAAATTCAAGCCCAATTAGAGAGGCCACTACATTTTAAAAAAAATCTTGTCCGGCGGTGCCGCCATGCTCACTGACCTAGATGGGGGAGAGATGGATCGTCCAGTCAACCTGGACCGACTCAAGAAATTCTACCCCTAAGTCTGAAATCTTGGCGCGCTACGACTCTTCTCATCCCCCTTCTATTCTAAAAAAAAAACTCTTCATTTCCCTCTACCCAGAACTACGTGGTCCCGAGCCTCTACAAAAAACTATTTTAAAACTTTTCAAAAACCCCAGAGGTACGTAGGCAGCTCATACACCTCACATGAGTGCGGCCCTTTATTTTTCAGAAAATACTATTCTTTTCTTACCTTCGAGAACGACGGTTCATTCTAAAAATACTTGAACAAAAGGATTATGTATGCCTTAGCGATCAATATAGATAATTCAAAAATGAAAAATTCATTGAGAGGCACAGCTGGATGATCAGAAACTTGTTTATTTCATTAATAAGAAAATTCGGCATGGATTACATAAAAAAAAGGAACGGATAACTCCCTTCCCCATTACCATAAAAGCCAAATAAAATCCCCATAACTGTCATCCATTACACAAATAAACTCTCTAAGAGTCCTACCCACGGCTACCAGAAGAGCCCTCACCCTCATCATCTACATCTTGAGGTCCCCAAGTTTCCCCTGCTTGAATATAGTGTCGTAAATATTCCATGGATCGATGAGCCTTAACCATCTTCGAAAAGACCACAACACCCCCTTCCATGGTGTTAGATAAAACAAACCATCTTTGTCCAGTCTCCAGTGCCAACATCTTGCTGACTACTTTCCTCCACAACCACTTCATATAATCTTTGGAGACATGCCAAACCTTCCCGACAAACTGAGAGGGACGGGTCGACAGAGATCCAAGAAACAGACGCAAGCGCTCAGTCAAATATTCTACCGGAAAGAAATTTGAGGTCCGAGGGGGCACGGCATGCGCCCAGCCAAATTGGCGCAAAAGCCACCAAGGGAAAAATAAAAGAGGTCTGTCTGAGACCAACCAACCACACATATGAATACTCTCCTATCTCCAGAATAGGCTACAACTGTCCCCACCAAGGCACTAACCAATACAGCCCTCGAGCCCCATGCTCCACAAGCCAATTCTCCCAGTTCTCAACATACAGGCCAACGTTGATGATGTAACATGAAAAGAAGTTGGGTACGGTCGACAAGGGATACACTGGAGGAGTCGCCAAGTGGAATATTTCAGACAAACACATAAACAGAATCACAGGGCTACCCCTTAAAAAGTCAAAACGGCCTTCTCTCCAGCCATCCAGGCCATTCAGGGTCTCCTCTAGTATCACCGCCATAGGAATATGACGATATGACATCCATGAGGTAATGGCTGCAAGTTGTGGGCCCACTTGCACCTCCCCAGTCACCAGCAACAATTTGGAAACCAGACCCAGATCAACGTCTCCAGCATAGCCAGCATCACCTACTACTAATGATCTAGCCGCCGAAGAAGAAATATGAAGAAGCCCAGCCAATATATCCCTAGGAGAGAGGAAAAATTCGGGTAAAGCCGCAGCAACACTGGGATTTACACCCAGCATAGAAGAAAATTCCTCGTAGGTAGGACAAACTTCTTTCAACCCAAAGCGGAATACATGGTCTTCGGGGTACTAGAATTGTACCGCCGCCATCAGTACATTCCACTCAAGAGGCCGATTGCGCCACAAGGAGACTCGATGCATGTTGAAAGTATCATAGTCGACATTATAAGAGCACATAGATTCCAAGGCTTTGAGGTAGTTGGCAAACTCGGTGATACAAGGGAGACCTATCTTGCAAGACTAAGAGAAGGTGGGAAAGTGGGTACACTACACCAAATCTGCCCATTTGTCAAGGTCATTGACCTTGACAAATTCACCTTGTCAAGGTCAATGACCGTGACATTTCGAGGCGAGACAACTTTTTTTGTCACGGTCGTGTCACGGTCATTGACCTTGACAAAAAACTCGTGTTTTGTGTCACGGTCGTGTCAAGGTCAATGACCGTGACACGTTTTTCACGGTTATAAACCGTGACAAAGCCGTGACCCTTTTTAAAAAAATTGTCACGGTCATTGACCGTGACACGCCCGTGTCAATTGTGTCACGGACGTGTCACGGTCAATGACCGTGACAATTCTGGGCAGAATTAAAAAAAAACTGCTGGGCAGTATGGCCACTGCCACTGCCCAGCAGTATATTTGTACCTGTTATAGCAACATTGTACCTGTTCCAAACATCATATATCCGAACAAACTAAAGATAATGCAAATATATATTCAAATAAGAAACTATTTAAAAAGAAACAACATCACCATCATTTTATCTCAAATCTACAAACTATTTGCATGGAAAAGAGATTTTGTACCGCGACGCTCGGGAACACCTCCTTATCATTCCCTTCTCGTCCGAATAGCCACATAAGTATAGAGCATATGTGGCCTATCCTTAGGGACACTCCCTATCCCCTGAATTGAAAAAAAGTAAAATTAGTATCCGCCCCTCAAATATAGATAAATATAAATCGTAATTGAAATCGAAATCGAAATTGACATATAAATATAAATACATTACCTGTAGTGTCACTCAAACAGCTAACTTGAGCTCATATGGCACCTCCTTCCAACTAATGTACCCCGGGCAATCGTGTCAATTATAATTCTCTTCATATCTAAACACTAAGAAATACCATAATCCTATGGAGGTATGCGTTGCAAATTCCTTCCAACCGTTGTGTAGCCAAAAATCAGCAGTTGAAGTTGTCAACTCCACCTTTGAATGGGGTATGGAAAGTGGTGGGGTATGGAAAGTGGAATTGACAACTTCAACCGGTGATGTTTGGCTACATAACGGTTGGGAGGAATTTGCAGAGCATCGCTCCATAGGATTATGGCATTTCTTAGTGTTCGGATAGACGAAGAGATTTAGTC
This sequence comes from Sambucus nigra, assembly GCA_949130495.1. Taxonomy (NCBI): domain Eukaryota; kingdom Viridiplantae; phylum Streptophyta; class Magnoliopsida; order Dipsacales; family Adoxaceae; genus Sambucus; species Sambucus nigra. The sequence continues at coordinate 339,274,980 of OX422207.1, read as the reverse complement.
TCCTCTCCACAAATAGGACACCCCAAATAACTATGCACTAATCACCTATTAAAGGTAAGAAGCGTATATTCATGGATTAGTATAAACAAAACTTAGATGTAGTTGGAATATTTATGTATTAATCTCCTCTCCACACACGAACACTACACAAGAGTGAAAATGATAAAGTGCAGATCAAGTAAAAGCATTAAAAATGGATGTTTCGGTACAAATTGAAATAATTATTACAAATTGAAAAATTGTTTCAAATTCGGGTTATCATCAAAAATGGATTGATATTCGGTAGGAGCAGCCAAGTCATCCACACTACTATTTAGACGCCTTGGCGCGTGTTGGACAATTGACCACGGCTCGTTGTTGATATACTCCGAGTAAAACACTTGCTTAACCTTTTGAAAGGCACAAACAAACGGCTCATTGCTCACGTGGTCGTTGCTCTTCAACTTGGACAAGTCAACCATGATCAAATTGGTGACAGGATCAACTTTAGAAGCATTTTTATCCTCAACTCTTACCCATTCACAGTAAAATACAACCTTTTTGAAGCTTATATAATCCAATTCAAATATATTTTGGATTACACCATAGTAAGTCATTTCAGCTTCAACGAGGTTTTTATCTTTTGCGCTCGCTCGAAAGAAAGTAAGAGCCTTGTATGAAATTCCCGAGTTCTGTACATTTGTACTTTCCTCGTACACTTTAGCACCGAAAATGTAACCGTTCAATCGATATTTTTTGTACTCTTGTGCCACGAACAAGGGTCCAGTGGCTAGACGAGCAAGCCTTGATGTCGCATCACCCATCTTTAGGAGCTGAGAATATAGATAAATTAATTATATTAGTGGTAAAATTTGAGTGTAATGTAACGTTATATAACGACTGTTTTCATTGTAATTACCTCTTGTGTCAACCATAGCCTAAATTCGTTGTCTGATTGTACCACTGTTTTTCGTCTTTTATTGATCTCACAAGCTTCATATTTACTGCATATTACAAAATTAATCATGTATAAAATAATCTAAAATAATGTTAAACATTATAATATTCGAAACTTACTTTTTCCATTCTTCGACATCTTCATGTGTGTCAAATAGATAACGAGCTACTTGTTCATGTTGCAAACTCGTTAATTTCACTCGTTTTCCCTTCACATTACCACCATCATCGAGGAATTCATCAGTGTCATCAACACTGGTAGAGTCAGTCATATATTCCCGAGTATATATTGATGACTTCACGGTGATGTATTCCTCTGCAATTGATCCTGCAATATATCGCGTATTCTTGACGTAATCTTTAAAAACTTTCATCAATCTTTCAAACGGATACATCCACCGATATCTAACTGGACCACAAAGAAGTGCCTCGTCGCATAGGTGTACCAACAAGTGAACACTTATGTCAAAGAATGCTGGGGGAAAGTACTTCTCCAATACACAAATCGCTTCATTCACAGCCAATTTTGCGGCCACTATGTGTTCTCGATTCACTACCTTCTCACACAAGAGGGAGAAGGTAATACTAATTTGCATAATAGCCCTACGCAAATCCTTGTGCTTGGAGAAACAGTGCTTAAACAATAGAGGAACCAATTGCATGATCACATGCCAATCGTGGGACTTACACTTATGTAAATCATGAGTAACATAATTCACAATCCTTTGCAAGTTGGACGAAAAAGTAGATGGGCCCTTCAAATTATATATTGTGTCTAGAAGCACCTTCCTTTCCTCACTCGTCAAAGTAAACGCACCAGTGGGAATTATTGTCCTTCCCCTACTATCTTCTTTCAACCATAGTTGTGGTTTAAGTTTTAACGTTTTAAGGTCTTTTCGTGCATTTTCTCCATCCTTCGAATGACTCCCCCCAAGGCAAGTACCCACAATATGTTCAGCGAAGTTCTTCTCTGCATGCATCACATCTAATACATGGAGCACCGGGTTTTTCTTCCAATAAGGCAAGTCAAATAAAATTGACCTCCGAGACCATGACTTTCTTATCTCAGTTTCATTCCCAGTTGGGGTCTTCTTATGCTTGACATTCTTAAATTTGGGATTCTTACCTGGCATATTTGGGCCACATTCAGAAGTTTTAGTTTCAATTTCTGAACCCGAAAGTTGTCTCGGCGGTAGCCTATGTTCAACTCCGCCTAATAAAAAATTGGAAGCTTTCTCAAATCTGAAACTATGAGCTGGGGGTAAAAACCTCCTGTGGCAATGGTATACATTTTTTAAGCTGGAGGATAGACGAAGAGATTCATTCTCCTCTCCACAAATAGGACACCCCAAATAACCATGTACTACACATCCGGATAATATCCCATAAGCTGGAAAATCATGAATTGCCCACATCAACATAGCTTTCAGCGTAAACTCTTCTTTTCTAAAAGAGTCAAATGATTGCACACCCTCTTCCCACAACTCATTTAATTCTTCTACCAAAGGAGCCAGGTAGATATCAATGTCTTCACTTGGTGCCTTTGGCCCAGGTATCAATAAAGCCATCATCGAAAATTCAGGTCTCATACACTGTGAAGGAGGGAGGTTGAGTGGGGCTAGGATCACTTGCCATACACTCTGATTGGTGCTTAGATTTCCAAATGGATTGAAACCATCTGTTGATATAGCCAAACGAATGTTACATTGTTCTCGAGCAAAATCGGGATACTCATAATTCATCCTCCGCTAGGCAGTAGAATCAATAGGATGACGAATGATATTACCCCCTACTTCTGCCCTAGCATGCCAAGTCATTGCCTCTGCAATCCATGGTACTGTGAAAAATCGCTTTAATCTAGGCCCAACGGGAAAATATTTCAATACTTTTTGAGGCACTTTTGATCTTGTGCCTTCCTTACTAGTATATTGGACATATCTAGGTTCATCGCATACCGGACAACGATCGAGATTTTCATACTCCTTTCGGTATAGTATGCAGTCATATACACAAGCATGAATCGATTTATACTTCATTCCCAAACCTTTCAAACTGTTCTTCATAACAGGATAGCTATTTGGAAGTGTATTCACCTTGGGTAATAAGCCCTTCACCCATTTCAGAATTCCCGTCACGCTATTGCCAGACAAACCGTACTGCGTCTTCAAACTGTGCAAACCAACCATGGCATGTAAAGTTGTTTGATCTTTCTCACAGCCAGAGTATAACGGTTGGGTCGCCTTAAATTTTAAACTTTGGTAGTCATCGTCAAGTTTTATCGTGTTATCTTCACGAGCACTTGAATCTTCTACATCATTAGTAACCTCATTCTCCTCAGCTTCATAAACTCCGTACGCATCATCAACTAAATCCTCTAACATATTATGATCTACGTCGTCCCCTTCTTCATCTATTCTACTTGTTGAAGGATGTTGTGAAGGTTGGTCAGGGACAAAAGGAACTTTCAATTCACCGTGAAAACTCCAAAATCGATAACTATCTTGCATACCCGATCTTAACAAATGTAGTTCAACTATTTTCCACTCAAACACCTTACAATTCTTACACCTAGCACACGGACACGGAAACTCTTCATCATTACGACATCTCTTTGCATATTTCACAAATTCATTAGCACCTCTGCGAAACACATCCCCCATTCTATTAGTCTCACCCATCCACTCTTTGTATTTCGGATATCCCATCACAGCTACCACAACTAAACACCTATTAAAGGTAAACAAAACTTAGATTTATAGTATGTTTTTTTTAATTATCCCATCATTTAATTATCCTATTAAAGGGTATGTGGTCCTATCCCATTCAAGAATGCATTTTTCTGTAATATACTTAACAGCTCATGCACATTGTTACGATTTGAAAAAAATTCGACAGCATATCCCCTTAGTTCTCCAAGTACACGACATAGATTGGCAGGTGTGAGTGTTATTTCAATTGGTCAATTAAAATAACAGTCACACTTGTCAATCTAGTATGTACCCAGAGAACATTAAGATACGACTGCAGAACTTCCTCCAAAAGTAACAACTTTAAGCCAATAAGAATATTATACAAAAATTATACAGTCTCAAACTGTCCAAATGGGACAATTCGAGAGATCTCATTACAGGGGTAATGACTCTCGAACGGGTCTAAGGGTTATTGAATGCGTACGCATAAGAACTAGAATGCTAGTATCTATGAGCACTATATTTAATTTCAAGTATGTTTCACATAATGGGTTAATTCAAATACAAAAATAAATTCATGGGATAATTCAAATACAAAAATAAATTCATGGGATAATTCAAATACAAAAATAAATTCATGTATTGACCACATACACACACACACACACACTGTCTAAGCTGTTCTATAGGTATAAAAACAATTATTATCCTATTATTATCCAACTATTATCAATTATTTATTTTGAATGTAAATAATATTCAAAATCCCACCCACCCCCACCCCCTCAGATTAATTCAAGACATAAAACCCTAAAGGGAATCCTATCTGCAACAAGATTCTAGTTAGTAAAGAAGACATAACAGAATATGGTGGAATCCACTACACTACACACCCATTCCCACACTTAAAAACCATTTAATAATATTTAAAAAATTCAAAACCATTTAGTAATATTTAAGCACTAAAATTAATTTAATTTAATTTAACCTTGGAATTAATCAGATATTTTTATCCTATGTTTACTAATGCTAAAATTATGAAAAATGACACCACCCCCTCCCCCACCCTGCCCCACCCCGCCCCACCCCCTGCCCCCCTCCACCACCCCCTCCCCCCTCCCCCAAAACACACCACCACACACACACACACACCGCACCCCACCCCACCCCACCCCACCCCCTGCCCCCTCCACCTCCCCCTCCCCCTCCCCCACCCTGCCCCACCCCGTCCCACCCCCTGCCACCCCTTCACCACCCCCTCCCCCTCCCCCACCCTGCCCCACCCCACCCCTTGCCCCCTCCCCCACCCTGCCCCACCCCGCCCCACCCCCTGTCCCCCTCCACCACCCCCTCCTCCACCCTGCCCCACCCCACCCTGCCCCACCACCCACACACGCACACACATACACACATACACACATATATATATACACATACACACATAAATATACAGACAAATATATATATAAATGGAAGAGAGAGAGAGAGAGAGAGAGAGAGAGAGAGAGAGAGAGGGAGGGAACGGTGGGAGGGAAAAAGAAGGGGGAAAGGGTTTTTGCTGGAAAAGTTGTCACGGTCGTGTCAAGGTCATTGACCGTGACAAGCCCGTGACAAATTGAATTGTCACGGGCTTGTCACGGTCAATGACCGTGACAATTCGTTGTCACAGTCATGTCAAGGTCAATGACCGTGACATAAAACGCGTGTTTTTTTGTCACGGTCAATGACCTTGACAAGGCTGGCCGGCTGAAAGGTGACAATTTGCCCATTTTGGTGTAGTGGTAAGAATGCAAAGGTGTGAAGAAAACATTCCACCCTTACCCCTTTTTATACTTGAAAACTCTTACAAAGGACATAACCCCAGCAGAAATCGAAAGGAATCCTACCCCACAAGGTGCCAAAGGCTGAAGAGGGTATCATTCAAAGCTTTCAATTGATGGGACTGGACTGAACTGCCGATAGGCAGGTCAGGGTGCTTGCCGATCGGTAACCCCCCATTTTTAGAAATTTCCCTCTTTTCCTCTTTTGTCAAATCAGCAAACTCAATAAAAATAAATTGGTATTCTCAACAGAATTTCAAGAATCCCCTTTTCCTCCTTATATAAGCCCTTTTTTTTTAATTAAAAAACTTTCCTTCAAAAAATTCCAAAAAATATTCCTTTTTACGATCTCAGCAGCAATGTAAAAAGTGCATGCATTCATTCATCACTAATAAAAGATAATAAAAAAAAACTCCATCGCATTGCATATATTTGCGTTATGTGTTACATCAATTTTGCAGGAAATAAAATTAAAAAGCAAAAAACAATGGGACTCAGCCCGAACCCACATCCTTTCTCTCTCTCTCTCTAAGAGCTTCCACCCCGATGACGTGCTCTCTTCCCCCTACAGTGAGATGACGCACCACCACTACCCGATCCAGAGTCCTCTCCAGACGAGGCAGACGACACCAAGCAAGAAGGAACAGGAACTGCGTCCCAAATATGGGTAGTCGCCGAAGATATCCAGTCTTTGATGTCCCTAATCCAAGTGGTCGACACCCGAACTTGCTGTAAGGAAAGGCGAAATCAGTATCAAAAGCAGGATAACCAAAATAGAAAAGAAAGAAAGAAAGGAACAGAAAGGTATACCGCAGGTCGGAGGACGTCCTCTGTCAAACCCAACTCCTCTGGATCCATCGCATGAGGACGGTGCAACATAGGCACCATTCCTCCATCAGCTTGTCGGATGTTGTACGAAGGGGTATGCAACCGTACAAAAGGGACCTCCGAGGTCATCGTCACCGCAGATACCGACGAACCACCACCGCTATGGGAAGAACCCACTGCCCGACTCGAACTCGCGGGAATGAAGGGAAACTCATCATATATGCTGGGTTCCATCAACCACCTCATCACAAAATCCATATAGTCATACGGCGCAGCCCTATCGGTGTATAGCAAGTAGGACTCGCCAATCATCGCTGCGATCCTCTCATCCTCCAACAGCTATCTCTCCGGCCTCATAGACGTAAGAGGCTGCGCAGGTGGCACCACCACCTCCTCCTCAGTAATTTGACGAATCACCCTTTCCCCGAGGTACCAGGAATGGCCGAACTCATGCGCCAGCAAATTCCTCATCCACGCATTCACCCCAGTCGCCCCCACATCCTGAATGGCTGTCCCCCAAGGATAAAAGGTCACCTAAAATCTCCAAGCGAGCATAAATCAATACAAGATCAGAAGGTGCAAAAACCAAGACTGAAATGGAAAGAGTCTTACCCTACCACTGGTCAGGTCATTCAAGACCTGACGCACCACCTCCAGGGACAGAGATCCCTTCGACTGTCGGTTGGACTTACACCATCGATACAATCGACAAAAGTCCCCAACAGTGTCATCCTTCAAAGAAATCAGTGGGGTATTGCACCCAATCACCTCATAGAACCACGTTTGAATTTGCAAACAAAAAGAGACGCATAAGGAAAATGCGAATGCATGAAAGGAAAATGCAAATGCATGAAAAGAAAATTCACAAATTAAAGAATACCTCAAGAAGGTACGTGGCCCCAGTAAAAGTCTACCGGCAGCACCGGCTGAATGCATCCAGAGAAAAGTAAAGGGTCGCCAAGGTCAGACTCCCCCAATCATAGAAAGGGATGTTCGAAAATATCCTCAGGTACGACAGAAACCATAAATGGATGACGTCGCCGCTCGACGCCCCCATGAAACCTCCCAACACCAGTAGAATAAATAACCAAGCCATCTACCTCACTTATAGCCCGTCCTCCACGTCAATCACTCTACCTAACAAAACGTCCTTCAACAGGGACAGCCAAATAGAATCTCTAGAAATTATCCTCCTTACATCACCAAGTTCCGCATGCACTGCCTCCGGCCTCACCCGTAAAGAGCGATCCACCTCTATCTGCTCTCCATCACAATCCATCCCCATCAGTCGTTGCACGTCTATGGGAGTCACAGTCATCTCCCCGAAGCCGAAATGAAAGGTTTGGGTAGTATCCCACCACCTCTCTCCCAGAGCGCACAAGACCGCTATCGAACGAGGCATCTCATCCAGCGCAGATGCCAACCTCCCAAAACCCGCTGATGAGACCACCCAATGCACCACAGGTGGGAGATGCTCCCAGACATCCTTGAGCCCCGTCGTCCCGCGGGCACACATGTTCTTCAAAGAAATATCAGATTGGCAAAAAGAAAAGTCTCAATCAAAAGTTAAGAAAGAAAAATCACCAAAAAGAGAAGAATGCCAAAGGTCGGTTTACTTACATAATCGCCGGGGATCACTCTCGAAGAGTGATGACGTGATGGCTCCCGTAGCAAGGTCCGCTCATCTGCAACAGGCTCAAACGCATCAAAGGAGTTTTCACTCCCCAAAGCAAGGGGCACCCTGTCCCTCCAATCCACATTCTCCCAATCATTAACGTTCAACCACTCCTGGTGGACTGCAGTGCTCACAAAGGTGGCCATTTCTTGAAGATCGTAACGTTAGAACGATTTGCAAAAGAATCGCAGAGAGAGAGAAAGCAAAAGAAGCTATGACAAAATAAAAGGATTCCCCCTACCATATCGATCCGCACTAACTCCTCACCTTCCCGAGGCAGCCCAGAAGTCCATGCCACTGCCGAATGGCACCCCTCATACCATGACGACCGGCACCCCACCTTAAATTTAGTACAAAAATTCCCAAAAAATACCAGAAAGCCCCGAAAAAACCTCAGAAAATTCGTGAAAATCCCAGGATGGATTTTGAACATTTTCACCAAGAAAATTTTGCATTCCCTCGAGCGAAACCCCTTATTTCTCCAGAATAATCCTCAAAAACCAAGTGAAACTCCTCTCGACAAAACTCTGGAGGATCCCTAAGGATCACCTGATCACTTCCCCAGTGTAATTCTCTTACAACATCCAAAATAGGTTGTTCCCCCCTGCGAGGCCTCCTAAAAGATTCCCTAGCTATCAGCTCCCCAGCTCAGATCAAAATCATAAAGCACTTTCTCCAGCAGAATCAAAATTCAATCTTTATCCACTCTTGGGTCAGAATTGGCCCCGGTCTTGGATCGTTCCCTGAGTTAGGTCAAAATTGACCTCGGTCCTCGGTCGTCACCACTCTTGGGTCAAAATTGGCCCCGATCTTGGATCGTCACCTCAGTTAGGTCAGAATTGACCTCGGTCCTCGATCGTCATCACTCTTGGGTCAGAATTGGCCCCGGTCTTGGATTGTCACCTGACTTAGGTCAGAATTGACCTCGGTCCTCGATCGCCACCACTCTTGTGTCAAAAATGGCCCCGATCTTGGATCGTCACCTGAGTTAGGTCAGAATTGACCTCGGTCCTCGGTCGTCACCACTCTTGTGTCAGAATTGGCCCCGGTCTTGGATCGTCACCTGAGTTAGGTCAGAATTGACCTCGATCCTCAGTCGTCACCACTCTTGGGTCAGAATTGGCCCCGATCTTGGATCCTCACCTGAGTTAGGTAAGAATTGACCTCGGTCTTTGGTTGTCACCAATCTTTGGGTCATAATTGGCCCCGGTCTTAGATCGTCACCTAAGTTAGGTCATAATTGACCTCGATCCTCGATCGTCACCACTCTTGGGTAAAAATTGGGCCCGATTTTGGACCGTCCCCTGAGTTAGGTCATAATTGACCTCGGTCCTCGATCGTCACCACTCTCTGGGTCAGAATTGGCCCTGGTCTTGGATCGTCACCTGAGTTAGGTCAGAATTGACCTCGATCCTCGGTTGTCACCACTCTTTGGGTCAGAATTGGCCCCGGTCTTGGATCATCACCTAAGTTAGGTCAAAATTGACCTCGGTCCTCGGTCGTCATCACTCTTGGGTTAGAATTGGCCCCGATCTTGGATCATCACCAGAGTTAGGTCAGAATTGACCTCAGTTCTCGGTCGTCACCACTCTTTGGGTCATAATTGGCCCTGGTCTTGGAACCTCACCTGAGTTAGGTCAGAATTGACCTCGGTCGTCGGTCGTCACCACTCTTGGGTCAGAATTGGCCCCGGTCTTGGATCATCACCCGAGTTGGGTCAGAATGGACCCCGAGCCTCGGTCGTCACCACTCTTTAGGTCATAATTGACCTCGGTTATTAGACCTTCACCCTAAGCCTGCATAATTGGATTTGACCCGCAGAATCGGTCACTCTCATAACTTAAGCCCACAGATTCATCTTTGATCAATAGAATTGATCATCCCCAGCACACTCCTTAGGTCCTCAGAATCGGCCTCGACCCTCTGAATCGGTCATACTCCCTCAAAACCATCATGTAGTGTCTATTCGACGGTCATCATTTGTTCCAAACTCACCCATCTAGGGGCTCTATAGACACCCCATTCTGTTACCCCCTAGCTCTACTTAGGTCCCTAGTACCTCCCCTAATCACTACAAACCTAGGTCATGTCCCGAGTACTGACTTGGAAGCCATCAGGCACTCCTCGGCTCAGTTTGACCCAAAAGTTAAACTCTTTGTCTCGACTAAGACTCAACGAATCTTCAAAGGTCATTGAATACCCTTTCCAACGGTTCTCCCCATGCGCGATTTCGACTTACCATGCGGACGAACGATCCTTTTGCGTTCGAAACCTGACCTAGAGGCCACTGGGCACTCTCGGGCTCTGTTTGACCTAAGTCAACTCTTCATCTCAACCGAGGCTGAATGAATCTTCTAAGGGAACTGAATCCCCTTTCCAACGGTTCATCCCATACGCGATTCTGACTTTCCATGCGGACGAACTATCCGTTTGACTGTGAGAGGTCACCGAATGCTTCTCGAGCCCGATTGACCAAAGTCAACTCTCCAAACCGGGTTAAACTCTTTGGAATATCTAAGTACATCTCTTAACCTTTCCAACGGTCCACCCTATGCGTGATTCGGACTTACCATTCGGACGAACGCTCCGTTTGCGTCCGAACGATTCCCTGTCCAATGGACCGACAAACGCTTCCGAGCCATATTTGACCCAAAGTCAACTCCCAAACCCGGGAGCGATCCGAAGGACTTTCAAAGGTCTCTAAATTACCTTTCTAACGGTATGCCTCGTGCATGATTTTGACTAACGGTTTGACCTCGGCGGCCAATTTTCGGAAAAGGCATGAAGCGCACTACCAAATGGCAGGTTCCAGATCCTGCCTATCGGCACCTGCCGATAGGCAGTAGCATGCCAATACCGATCGGAAGTTACCTAGTCTAATAAAGGTAGGCCTTCACCTCATTTTTAAGGGATCCCAGATCTGATAAAAATCTCTCTGAACGGATCCCAGAAACCTCTCTCGAAGGCAGCGTGATTTCAACTTCCAAATCCCTTTTTTACTTCCACTTTTCATCATCCTTTTCATCAAACTTGGTGAATTAGCCACTCTCCATCATCATCCAAGTGCAAGGGCTGCTCTCCAACATTCAAGATCAAGTTCAAGATCTTCAAGAAGGTCCAACTTTCTCAAACTCTCTCTTAAATTCTCTTAAATTCCCAATAACTTGTTTTCTTACTTAACACTTTTATTATCTCATCTCACACATCCTAAATATACCTTTTATTTAGTATTATTGCACATCTCATATTTTCATATAAATAAAAACCCAAAAAATAAGAAAAAGAGGGTTGCTCACAAATTCCATGTAGGGATTCTCACACTTTTTCCATACTTTTCTCACAACTAAAACACTTTTTCTACACAGACACACACACTCAAAAATAAGAGATCCCCCATTTGGATTTATGGGATAAACCCCACCCCTCGTTTTGTATGCGAACTACATGGACTTTGATGCCTTTATAGACTACATAGGCATCTCGGGGTAAAAATCGAGGCTCGAGTCCTTTTTCTCACTTTTTATCTTATCTTCTATCTTCTCTAAATCCATTTTCCTTATATTCTATATATTTTTTCTTAGTAACGTACTACTCCATATGTGTTATCATTCCATTATAACGATCAACGTAGGGGTAATCGCGTAAATCTTACTTTCTAATATTATTCTTATATCTTCCTACGGATGACTCGCTTTATCTTTTCCATGATAAAAGTCGAGGATTCATACCTCCATTCTATATATACACATGCACAAATATCATGGGGGTAAACATAAAGGAAAATAGCAAATATCCATGAGAGACCGAAAGGGCGGAATGGGTGCCTAACACCTTCCCATTTCGTAACTAAGCCTCCGAACCCTTCTCGAATCATTTGGTTTCGCACGCACCAGTATGTCTTTGGATGCCACCCTTCATGGTGGCTTCCCCTTTTTCTTTTGTCTATTTTGAGTAAAATAGATAGTCGACTCTAAATCTCTCAACATTTTTACACCACATCTCAAACGACGCCGGTCGAAGCGATCCCGAGTGGGACGTGCGGGACCCGAAAGATCCTTTTCCTCCACGGTGGGGATCGGGGATGGCCACGAAAACCTAGCGCAATATCAATGCTAATGCTCAATGATCATATAAGAATGGGAAAACTCATCTACATTAACTTATGGAGACACCAAATCAACTATTCTCAATATTACATGCATAGTTCCCTTTTTTCTCTTTAGAAAATACATATATGGCAATTCATTTTACAAAATGTTTACCAATTCAATTCCATCTCATAATTTTCTTTACAAATTCTATTTCCCTTCTTCCATCCAGGAAATGTATATTTAAAGCATATTTTATTATCATAAAAATGCTTTTTCATATCATAACTCCCCATTTCCCTTCTTCCATCGAGGAAATGTATTTAAAGCCATTTTATTATCATAAAATGCTTTAACATCAATAATGTCCCACATTATTATAAATAGTTATATTTCATATCATATAACGTTTCTAAGACCGTCCGTCCGGGTTTCCTCACTGTGTGCGCCCCTAAATGACTATCATGTTCCAGGGCCTATCACCAAAACAACTTGGGATCCTAACGCAACATCGGGAAGTGGCCATACCCCTGCGAGTGAGTCGTAAACACACCCGGAATTACCTCACTAGCGCAGAACAAACATGTAATAAATGGTCATATGGCCGAGAACTATATTAACCCTCCATTCATTAGCTATGGGACTTTACCTCACACATGTGACTTCCCTTATGATAGCGATTTAGAGAGGTGTGTTTACGTAAATTATCATTTACGAAAATCATTTTTTTTTCCATTTGAAAACATTCATTTTTTACACATTCAAAACCATTTATTTTCAATGATGAAATACCATTTTTTTAGAATATGCATTTATTATTCTTAAAGTCATATTTTATTAACGACCTAAGACTCGAAGTGCCATAATCCTCAAACTAGTCTCCAAGAGTCCAAAACAATACCATAAATCATCAAAGTGAGTCTCCCTCAATAATAGTCTCCCAAAAATCTCAACATTATCATTTTCATCTTCTATACATTTTATCTTAACTTCCTATATCAAACGAAACATTAACCTCGATAAACTAACCCTAGGATAAGCCCAATATCCCCATGTTAGCCTAGGACAATTATCTACCCAACACAAACCTCTAAAACTCATCATTACTTCCCAAATGAAGGTTCCTAAACCTCGAACCTAAAATAAAAGGCTCAAAATAAAACTAGAAAAATCTCACAAAAACAGGGCATCTGAATCGATTCACCTAGGGCTGAATCAATTCGCCCCTGATTGCAAATCGATTCACCCAAAAGCGAATCGATTCATTGAGTAAAAAAAACATTCTTCCCCAGTCCGAATCAATTCGGCCTTAGCCCGAATCGATTCCTTTCCCCAGATTTGTATCCTCCCCCATATCCGAATCGATTCGCTGAGGAACCGAATCGATTCGGCCCTGCAGAATTTCCCAATTTGGGCTATGGGTTGTATGAACCCTAAATTCCCAAAACCTCCAATCTTCAATTTCTACCAACATCAACAACAACTAATTCTACCAAAACAATCCTACACCTCAAATAACTAATTTTCCCAACTCAAATCAAGTTAAACTAAAAAAAAATTAAGGGTTTAAACACTAAAATCATCAAAAAGCCATTTATTGTTTAAATATCCAAAAACTAACTATACATGCAATTTATCACATTAAATCATGATCTAGCAAGTATGAAACTTGACTTAAGTTTGTAGTCTCGGATTCTCCTCCGGTAGCAACGAATTCCAGCTCTAATCTTCCATTTCTCTCTCTTTTCTCCATTTCCCCCAACTCTCTCTCCTCTCTCTCTCTCTCTCTCTCTCTCTCTCTCTCTCTTGGCTTATAACATAAAATGAGAAAAATAAAAGGGTTAGAAGACTTATACGGGTCTTAAACATAATTTCCCCTCTTATAAAATGTTGATACACAATTAAAATGACTCGTAACTACATAATTGAGTCATAACACGTCAAAAGTGCCGGAAACTAAAAAATACAACTTGGCATTTATATTGACTCTCTCAACTATTCAAAAACCAACCGCACCCCCTATTTTGGCATCCGGAGTAAAATGAAATATTTTTGTGTTCCAAATTTATTTTAATTTATTAATTATAATTCAACTTACATATAAGTCATAATCTCCGTTTAAAGCACAATGACGCAATAAAACACAACATAGCACTATTTACCTTCTCATAACAGTAAATAGGCAAAACATGGTAAATATTATCCCTTAATATCATGGGAAATAATATTTACTCCAACTTCCTCTATTTTATAAAATTATCTTATCATACAAAATAATATAAAATAGTCGCTCAAAAGTCTGGGTTGTTACATGCAGGTGTCGAAATACTCTATGTTACAACTGTGGAGATCCTTTAAAATCTCATGTTTGTCTCAATTGTAAGCATTGAATTTATTTAAATAGTTATGTTCCCACACACAAAACAAATTTTCATTTGTACATATTCTCGTTGAAAATTAAAGGTTTTATATCATATCAAGAGCTATTATACATTATACAGTTCAACTGTTTTCTTGAACGGGTTTGAATTATGAATTGGTGTCAACACACCAGTTTATTTCCCAAAGATTTTGGTTCTGAAATCAAGGCCATAAAGATGACGTATCTTACTTAAAAATTGAGGTAAGAGAATCATACTTGATAGATGGCAATAAAAAATATTATCCCTACCCATGGTTCGATGCCAAAGTAGGACATTCCTTAATTTATTCATTGCAATATCAAATGAAAAACTTTTTTTTGTGATTTCTTGATTCATCTCAAATGAAAACACATGTTATAGAGAGTAAAGTCCATTACCGTGCACATTTCTTGATTCTTATTGTGATGTTGTTGCAGCGTGACTGAAACTACTATTGCCTGCTGCTCATGTCCCATAACAGTTTCAATTATGTCAAGGGAATCAACCCCAAGTGCAACAAACTTAGACTTTCCAGTGACTGCTCAGTCCCCCCCTCCGGCAAGTGCCTGCTCAATTCAAATTAGACATCCTGGCATGTGCCTGCTCAATTCAACAATTAAAAGAAATAAAACTATACATCATCATCAACTAAATATAGAAAAAACAAATAAGATATCAATTCTACATAATATCATGTAGCAAGAACATAAACACATCAAATAATTCAGAATGTGACCCAAATTGGACTTTTCACCTTAATAAAAAACTTGTATCATCTCTATTAAGGGCTTAAGTTAAAGATCAATACTGGTAACAAAGAGTTTGATAAGATCGTGAACACGATCAGGTAGTATGTGAATATAAAAATCTGAAAAGAAGAAAAATTAAGAGATTCGAGATGAAAATAATGACGTAAGTAAATCTATAATGATGTAAGGAATAATCTCATAACAGAAGTTGAATGGGGGACAAAAAAATACCTCGAGTGGCTTCAAAATTCTTGGGACATCAAGAAGAAAGTTTAAAACTCCTATACAAAAATAGAGCTTAAAAATTCCTGTACAAAATGATCCCAATAAATAAATGAAAATTATGAATTGTCCTTCCCCAATAAATAAATGTCCTTCTTTAGAATCTTATCCAAAATATCTCCATATCTATAAGGAAATAAACAAAAATATCTCCAAAATATCTATACAATTCTTCTGGAGCCAAGCGCATAAACCCAAAAATTCACAATGCTGAAAATCCCCAAATGCGTAAACCTATAAATAAAAGTCTTTGTAAATGGGTTCAACTAAGAATCTATGATAATACATAGAAACCCAGTTACACATAGCCACGCTGGGTGTGTAAAACTCTCAACATAATAGAATATACACATAGCAACCCAGTAACAGAGTTTAGACCCATTTCAGTGCAATGGAGGATATGCACCCCTAAAATGTTTTTTTAAACAAAAAAGAAGAGACTATGGTTTGAAAAAAGTTAATTGGAACAAATAAGGTCCCCCAAAAGTTACAAATCAGGGAGAGAGAGAAAGGTTAACCTGATTAGGTTTTCAATCTAAAAAAACATTTACAAAACAAAAACATAACCGATAAAATTAAAATCAAAGTGAGGATGTATACATCATTAGGTGTTAATCTTCAAAATAAAAAATAAAAAAATAGAGAAGGTATAATACCTCATTAGGTTTTGATTTGTAGAACAACGAAAATAAGAAGATGGGACGATGGTGTAGAATGAGGGTGGGATGATGTAAATGGTTGTGGCTCGTTGGGAGAGAGAGAGAGAGAGAGAGAGAGAGAGAGAGAGAGAGAGAGAGAGAGAGAGAGAGAGAGAGAGGAGTATGTGTGACAAAGTTGGTACATAAGAAGCTTTGAGGGTTTAGAGAGGGGTCAAACTCGGTTGTTCAAATCTCCACAGTAAAAATACAATTTTATCCTTCATTTTTAATTTTGAAAAGTAGGGGGAAATAAGTTAGTGTATGTCAAAAGAGGGGGAACTCAAATGTTTAAGGGGTAAAGTATGAAGTAGCAAAAAAATTCATAAAGATGACATCATGAGCCAAACTTATGACATACATAAGTTTTATACTTTATATATATATATATATATATATATACACACACACACTAAGTTAGGGAAGTTTTTGAATTGTCTACACATTTTAACGGTCCAGATGTGTGCCACATCCTTACACATTTTTACACATTTTAATGGTTCAGATCGCCTCCCTTTCTTTTTTACCAACCTACCCCTTAATTCTTTGATTTCCCCCTCTTTTATACTCAACAAAGTTATCCTTTAATTCAAATTTGAAGGTATTTTAGTAACATTCTCTCTTCACGCACACGACCCTCTCTCTCGTTCTCGATATCTCTCAAACCCATCTACTTTTCATTCTCTCTCCCCAATAGCTCTCTCCGGATTTTCCATGCCTCCCAATGAAAACCCTCCCATTTTTTCCTCCCCCCTCCCTCCCTCCGCCCACTGCCTCCCTCCTTCCCTCCCTCCTTTCCTTCACCCCTGATCGCTCGCCCTCCCTCCCTCCGTCTGCTGCTTTACACACGCACACACACATAAATATAGCCCCCGGCCCCGCCCCCTTCGCAACCCTTCCCCCACCCCCTGCCCTACCTCATCGCTCAGAAAAGGTATTCCGTTCTTTTTATGATTTTGTTGCTATCATGTTTTTTAATTTGATTTGTTGTAATTTGAGAGCTTGAATCGATTTATTTGGATTTTTGTTTATGTTTGTATCCTGTTTATGATGTCTATTCTTCACTGAAGATTTTATGTTTGAGAGGTTCATTTTGCTATTATGTTTTTCTATGTTTGTATCATGTTTATGTGGTTAACAAAGTGGGTTATGTTTAACAAACCATTTTTATATTTTTTCAGGCAACAGTGGACATTTTAGGCAACAGTAACTTGAGATGTGCAAAGGTGTAAGTTTCAAATAAATTATTTGAAGCATGCACGATTTTAGGTTTAGTTTCTGATTTTAGGGATGCGTTTCATCTTTCAAATATTTTTGATTTTATGTTTCTAATTTGATCTATAAGGTTTGTTCATATATTGGTTTGTTTTGTTAATATTATATAGCTATATATGTATAACATAGCTTTAATTTGGTATATTTTGTTCATATTGGTTCGATTTGTTCATATATAGCTTTATATGTAGAGCAGAGCTTTACATGTATATTCTAGGTTTGTTCGTGAGCTTTAATTCATATATTTGTTCTCTTATATATGTGTACATTTGTTCTTTTTTCTTTCTTTTGTTTTGTAGGTTGCAAAATCAGGTATTCCATTCGCGTTACCGAAATTTGGGTTTTGTTTCTCTATTGTGTATTGAGAGGTAATTATGTTCATATAATTGTTGGTTTGAAATCATTCATATATAGCTATATATGTAGAGAAGATCTTTAATTTAATTTTAACCAACTTACCTATTGATTTGAACCGTTAAAATACGTAGATATAGTATACTTGCAAAGTTTTGGACTCATGTCGTGTCAATTTTGGATTAATGTCATGTCGTTTTATGCTATCGTATTGTTTCTAAAAATTGAAAATTCCCACCCCATGGAGGCATAACAACTCAAAAGCACATATTTAAGAAGTTATGTGAATCTGAGGTGATATTTTTAGATGCTAAAAACATTTCTAAAGAGTAAGATGAGCTAAACAGACCATCTCGAGTTAAAATTGTTGATTTTGCTACGGCTTTAAATTGTCCTCGAGTTAATATTGCATGTACACAAATATTTAGTAGTTGCATCACAATGGATGTTACGTGTCCACTAATATTTCATATCATCCATGTCTGCAACGATGTTCAGCGAAGAGTTTTTTTGCAGGTATACATATTGGATCGCATTTTATTTAGTGTATTCAATACTTTTAGTATAGATGTTATATTCTTTTAAGCTAATTATTCGTTAATCGTTATTATAGACATCACCCGTAAGTGTTACACTAAATGGTATCATCTATAACTATTGATATGAGGATAACCCTCTTTTAGTAGTATAATTTTTTGTGCCATTGTTTACGTTGTACAAACACACGCGCCCCCTGCCCTGTCCCCTCCCCTCTTCCCCATTCACACACAAACACATGCTCACACAAACACACACAAAGACGCTCACACGCACACACGCGCCCCCTGCCCCATACCCTCCCCCCTACCCCACTCACATGAGCACATAAACACAAACAAACACGTGCACATGCACCCCCTGCCCGTCCCATCCCCCTTCCCTACTCACACATGCACACACGCGCACACAAACACACACGCACAAACGCGCACTGTATATATGCACCGGCATATATGCCCCAATATCCATATAAACAAAGGCATATATGCTGCAAACACGCAAACAAACACGCTCATACACGTGCACACACAAACATGCACACACACGCCCCCTGCCCGTCCCCTCCCCCTTTCCCCACTCATACACGCGCACACAAACACACGCACGCACACACGCACACACATATATGCATATGCATATATGCACTGCATATATGCAGATTTCATATATGCATACCTGTCCTGTCCCCTCCATCCTTCCCCACTCACACACTCACACTACATATATGCAGATTGCATATATGCATACCTGTCCCGTCCCCTCCCCCTTTACCTAGTCACACAAGCACACACGCGGACACAAACACACACACAAACATGCACACACACACACACTCACGCCCCTGCCCCGTCCCCTCCCCCTTACCCACTCACCCATGCACACATGCGCACACAAACACACACACACACATGCACACATGCTCCCCCATCCCGTCCCCTCTCCCTTCCCCCTTCCCCACTCACACACGAACACACACAAACACGCACACACACGCTCCCTGCCCGTCCCCTCCCCCCTTTCCCACTCACACACGCACACACTCGCACTACATATATGCAGATTGCATATATGCATAACTCCCCCGTCCCCTACCCCCTTCCACACTCACACGTACACATGTGCACACAAACACACACGCACACATGCTCCCCCTTCCCATCCCCTCCCCCTTCCCAACTCACACACACAAACACGCACACACACGCCCCCTACCCGTCCCCTTCCCCCTTTCCCACTCACACACGTGAACATAAACACACGCACGCACGCGCTCGCACTACATATACGCATATGCATATACGCAGATTGCGTATATGCACTGCATATATGCATATTGTCCTCGTCCCCTCCCCCCTTCCCCCCACACACGCACACATGCTCACACGAACACACACACACGAACACATGCTCCCCCTTCCCGTCCCCTCCCCCTTCCCCACTCACACACGCACACACACAAACACGCACACACGCGCCCCCTGTCCGTCCCCTCCCCCCTTCCCACTCACACACGCGCACACAAACACATGCACGCACACACTCGCACTGCATATATGCATATGCATATATGCACCGCATATATGCAGATTGCATATATGCATACTTTCCCCGTCCCCTCCCCCTTCCCCACTCACTCACACACACACACACACACGCACACATGCTCCCCTTCCAGTACCCTCCCCCTTCCCCTATCACATACGCGCACACACAAACACGCACACACGCACCCCCTGCCCGTCCCCTCCCCCCTTTCCCACTCACACACGCGCACACAAACACACGCACGCACACACGAACACACTCGCACTGCATATATGTATATGCATATATGCAGATTGCATATATGCATACCTTCCCCGTCCCCTCCCCCTTCCCCCCCACACACGCACACATGCGCACACAAACACACACGTAAATGCACACATGCTTCCCCTCCCCGTCCCCTACCCCCTTCCCCACTCACACACGCCCCCTACCCGTCCTCTCCCCCCTTTTCCACTCACACACGCGCACACAAACACACGCACGCACACACTCGCACTACATATATGCATATGCATATATGCACTGCATATATGCAGATTGCATATATGCAGACTTGCCCCGTCCCCTCCCCCCTTCCCCACTCACACACGCACACATGCGCACACACACACACACTCACACATGCTCCCCCGTTCCCATCCCCTCCCCCTTCCCCTATCACACACGCACACACACAAACACGCACACACGCTCCCTTCCCGTCCCCTCCCCCCTTTCCCACTCACACACGCGCACACGCACACACGCACGCACACACGCACACACTCGCACTACATATATGCATATGCATACCTTCCTCGTCCCCTCCCCCTTCCCCCCCCCCCACCACACACACACATGCGCACACGAACACACTCACACATGCTCCCCCTTCCCGTCCCCTCCCCCCTTACCCACTCATACACGCATACACACAAACATGCACACACGCGCCCCCTGCCCGCCCCCTCCCCCTTTACCACTCACACACGTGCACACGCACACACTCACACTACATGTATGCATATGCATATATGAATGCATAGTGCATATATGCACTACATATATGCAGATTGCATATATCCATACCTGCCTCATCCCCTCCCCCCTTCCCCACTCACACACGCACACATGCGCACACACACACTGATTCTCCCCCTTCCCGTCCCCTCCCCCTTTCCCCACTCACACACAAACATGCACACACGCGCCCCCTGCCCGTCCCCTCCCCCCTTTCCCACTCACACACGCGCACACGCACGCACACATGCACACATTCGCACTACATATATGCACTGCATATATGCATCCCTGCCCCATCCCCTCCCCCCTTCTCCACGCACACATGCACACAGAAACACACACACACACGCACACATGCTCCCCCTTCCCATCCCCTTCCCCCTTCCCCACTCACACACGCACACACACAAACACGCACACACGCGCCCCCTGTCCGTCCCCTCCCCCTTTCCCACTCACACACACGCACACACTCGCACTACATATATGCATATGCATATATCCATACATGGCCCGTACCCTCCCCCCCAGACACACACACATGCGCACACGAACACACACATGTGCACATGCTCCCCCTTCCCGTCCCCCTTTCCCCACTCACACACGCACACACACAAACACGCACACACGCACCCCCTGCCCGTCCCCTCTACCTTTCCCACTCACACACGCGCACATAAACACACGCACACACACATGCACACACTCGCACTACATATATGCATACCTACCCCGTCCCCTACCCCCTTCCCCACTCACACATGCACACATGCGCACACAAACACACACACGCACATATGCGCCCCCTTCTCATCCCCTCCCCCCTTCCCCACTCAAACACGCACACGCAGACACGCGCCCCCTGCCCTTCCCCTCCCCCCTTTCCCACTCACACACTCGCACACAAACAAACAAATGCACACACACACATACTCGCACTACATATATGCATATGCATATATGCATATGCAAATATGCAGATTGCATATATGGAGACCTGCCTCGTCCCGTCCCCCCTTCCCCACACACACACGCACACATGTGCACACTAACACACACACACGCACACATGCTCCCCTTTCCCCACTCACACACGCACACACACAAACATGCGCCCCCTGCCTGTCCCCTCCCCCTTTCCCACTCACACACGCGCACACAAACACACGCACGCACACACTCGCACTACATATATGTATATGCATATATGCATGCAGAGTGCATATATGCACTGCATATACGCATATGAATATATGCATACCCGCGCCGTCCCCTCCCCCCTTCCCCACTCACACATGCACACTTGCGTACACAAACACACACACACACGCACACATGCTCCCCCTTCCCGTCCCCTACCCCCTTACCCACTCACACAAGCACACACCCAAACACGCATACACGCGCCCCCTTCCCGTCCCCTCCCCCCTTTCCCACTCACACACACACGCACACACTCGTACTACATATATGCATATGCATATATGCATACCTGCCCCGTCTCCTCCCCCATTCCCCACTCACACACACACACATGTGCACACAAACACACACACATGCACACAAGATCCCCCTTCACGTCCCTTCCTCCCTTCCCCACTCACACGCACACACGCGCCCCCTGCCCGTCCCCTCCCCCTTTCCCACTCTCACACGCGCACACAATCGGTTACAAACATAGTAGGAATACTTTGAACTTTGAGTTGATTCATCTACTCACTTATTTGAAAGTGATGCCGATTGCTGGTGACAATCAATGAAACATGCCAAAAATGTGGAAAATTTAACATGGACACAAATTGAGGTTATTTTCTTCAAAAAGTACTTTTTAAAATCTTTACACGATCAGTTGATGGTAGAATTTTGGGACTCCAATAACACAGTATGACATTAACACAATTCAAGGCCTGATTCACATAACTCTCCTGTTACGCATAAGAATATATTGACACATATATTAAAAAGTGTAAACATTTTGAAAGACGGCTCAAATCTAGTATTAAAACCTCCCATATTCCCTTGAAAATTTGTGAGTTAAGTAAAATGGTCGAAGTAGCCAACCTCATCGAAAACAATCTATCCCCAAGTGGAACATCTCACAGTAATCTTCCCCTTCCTAAAAATAATTTTAATAATCATTCACCAAATCTTTCCATTTGAAATCATACCAATATTATACCTAATGAACAATGTTCATATAACCAGATTCACCATCGAAACAGTGGTACTATCATTCGTTGTCATTATTGTAATAACGCTAAACACATCAGACCCCAGTGTCATAGGCTTCATAGACCTAACTATAATCTCAAACCCGTTATGAAAACCATCAAAAGTATTGAACCACAACGAACCATGGGAAGACCTCAGCCATACCATGGAAATTTATTCTTAAACCTTAACAGGAAACTTCAATAATCAAGGATCCGTATCCAACAATGCAACTCAAGGCCAAACTTTCACACTATTAACGTAAATAGATAATCACGACGTTATCGGCGGTACTATTTTATTTAATGACCTTACGACACATGCATTGATTGATTCAAGATCATCTCTCTCATTTTATAGTTCAAAGTTTATGGCATTAGAAAATCTTTTTACCATTATTGTAGATCATCTGAATGCCACAAGTATGCCTACGGGTACTATCACCAGGACATGACAAGTTTGTAACAATTGCGAGGTAAGAGCCATTATTATTGATTTAGTGGTCTTAGAAATAGTAAGTTTCATTATTATTATTGGGATATATTCCTTATACACCAATAATGCATATATTAATTGTTCTTCAAGAAAAGTAATCTTTTGAAATTCTATAATACAAAATGCCAAATTTCAGGGATAATGTTCCATGACTTTCTTGAGTATATCCCCTTACTCTTGAAAACTTCTTGAAGATTATGAAGATGTATTTCCTAAATAATTACCTAGGATTCCACCATCAAGAGAAATTGAGTTTGTAACCAATATTTTCCCCAATACCTCCTCTTTTCTATGTCACCTTACTGAATTTCCCCACTAGAGCTATGGGAACATCAAACCCAACTTGATGAGTTGTTAACCAAAGGGTTTATTCGACCAAGTACATCTCCCTAGGGTGCTCCATTACTATTTGTGAAAATAAAGATGACTTGTTTAGGTTATGTATAGATTATCGCAGATTGAACCAGGTCACTATTAAGAATAAATATCCATTACCCAGAATAGGTGATCTATTTGATCAACTATGAGAAACCAGGGCATTTTCAAAGAACGATCTACACTTCAAATATTATTAATTGAGAATAAAAGAAGAAGACAAACCAAAAACCTCTTTCAGAACTAGGTATGGACACTTTGAATTTCTAATAATGTATTTCGGACTTACTCATGCCCTGATCGCTTTTAAGGACTTAATGCATCGACTAATTCAACCATCCCTGGTTAAATTTGCAATCGTATTCATCGATGATATCCTGATATATTCAAAAAATGAAAAGGATTCGAAACTCATTTACAAATCATACTAGAAACCCTACGACATCACTAGTTGTATGACAGGAAGATCAAGTGTGACTTCCTAATAAAAGGGTTAAAATTTCTAGTTCATGTTATTACGGAGCTAGGAATTCAAGTCGACCCAGCGAAAATCGCTATTGTTATGGAATGGCCCCAATTCACTATTGTAATTAAGGTTCACAATTATTTAGGATTACATGGTTATTACCGAAGATTCATAGAAAAATTCTCCACTATTGCCTTACCTCTCGTGAAATTAACCTGAAAAGATACAAGCTTTTCTAATACCCCGTAAATTTTAATGATTTTAATTATGGGATTAATTGAATTAAATAATGAGAAATCAATTTATGTTTAATTTGGATTTAATTAAATATTTACTAGCGTGATGGGAGATAGTATTATTGATGTGAATCATTTTCAATATTAGTTAGTTAGTAAATTAAAATGTGATTATAAATTTATAAAATTGTCATGAGTGAATAATACGACAGTTATGGTAATTAGGTCGGGACACTTGTGTCAGTCATATCGGAACTAAATTTAATGGAATAAAAGTAATTTATTTATAAGTCACCCATATGGTCATTTAGAGTGTTCCAAAGTGTCTGTAAGGGTCGAGATAGTCACAAAAGTCTACCCGAGGGTTCAGTTTGGGTCCCGGGGTAGTTTTAGGCCAAACCGACACACCGGGAGGGTATTTCGTTCATTTTAATTTATAGAGTAATTAAACCTACTAAAATTCAAGGGTTATGTCAGATGAGAGGAGTTGTCTTCTAGGGTTAGAATTCCCAAAAGCTTAGGAGACCATTACAAGTGGAAGGAGAAGAGGTTTATAAGCCTAGAACCACCACCTTTATACTGTTTGCACCACCATCAACATTGATGCGTAGATCATAACAAGAGCATCACCCCCACACCATCTTCATCAAAGAATAAGAACTTATATTTAAAGGCAACTGATTTATCTTGCAAAGATTCAGTGCATATATTATCCATAATAGTCTAGAATTGAAGAAAATCCTTGAATATTTGATAATTTATGAATTTGGAGAATTTAAAAAGAAGTTGGGTAGGTTTTGCATGTAAATGAATATCTTGGATTAATAAAAAACAAAATAATAATATAATAGTTGGGAATTTCGAATTAAATTTGAGATTTATGGTGTTCTTGAAGAAAGATTGAGGAACTAGGGTTTTTAATAAATATTCATGAATTAATCGAACAAAATTATACCCCATTATGATTTGATGATTCTAATATGTAGAACTTAAGTATTTATGTTGGTGGAACTTTTAGTATAGTTATTTGGGAGTTTGGGATATTGTAGTGGATGATTTTATGTTTAAAAGTGACGAAACCCATAGGCAGAATTATGGAGAAATTGTAGGCCAATATCTGATGGATTGATCGA
Organism: Sambucus nigra; assembly: GCA_949130495.1. Taxonomy (NCBI): domain Eukaryota; kingdom Viridiplantae; phylum Streptophyta; class Magnoliopsida; order Dipsacales; family Adoxaceae; genus Sambucus; species Sambucus nigra. Next base: position 339,249,177 of record OX422207.1, on the reverse strand, counting down.
TCGACCCCATAACGTCTATCGACCGACTGATCGATCCATCAACCCATTTCTTCGATCGATCGACTCCCCTGCAATTTGTGACTTGTTTTTCCTTTTAACTTTCGATCCAACCCCAAATTTTAAGAACCCTTAATGTTGATTAATTAAATATAATTAGACTTAAGGAAGGTCAGTAAGGTGGTATTTAAGCCCCGGAAAGTATCATAACGTGTGGGATTGAATGGGGAAATTTATGAATGTTTTTCGAATGCATTACGATTGGAAATTATATAAATTGGGGTTTAAATCGAATAAATGAATATTCAAGATTAGTGCCAAGAGTGAGGGTACATTATAGATACTGAAATAACCCAAGGAATAAATGGAAACTTAGTAACCTTTTTGGGATATGGAAAGGTACTTGAAGTTATGCGAAGAGAGTTACCAAGTTAAAAAAATCTTACATAGGATATTCGAGATATTAATATACTACGTATGAGACTTGTAAAAGGGGACGTGTGTATACCTATATGGAATTTATATATACTTAGGTTGTGTGATTACCGGTATTATGGATTATTATGTGTAATGCATCATACCGTGTTACTTGCTATCACGAAGGTTTTTGCACTAGGACAGTCTTATTTTGATGAGCCCATCGTGGGAATATGGACTTGTGCCTCAGAACCATAGAACCTTGGTATAGCCTATCTGTGAATGATAGTGCAAACGGTCGTAAGGGGTGAGTGGGTATGTGCGTCCCCTTGTGATTTGGAACTATGATTCGCCTCCATTATGTGTGACTTGTATTTTTATATGGTGCTAAAGTTATTATGAACCTATAGTCCTTCATGTAGTATGTGATATACTAGGACTTGATGATAAAGTATGCATGCACCGTAACTTAGTCTTGGGGTGCCTTATGAGTATGTATGTATGTGTGTGTGTGTGTGTGTGTGTGTGTGTCTATATATATATATATATATATATATATATATATTATGATAGTGTTGTATATATATACACTGGTGATTATTCTACTGTGTTGCTTAGTAGATAAGAAAGAGTACGTTATATAAAATATGTTATAATATTGGAGACTTATATGAGTAAAGAGATACTTGAATTTGATTAATTCATATTGGAAATGCAAGAATGTATTATTCAGGTGATACGAGTTGGCACAATGTCTTAGGCATCATAGTAAGACACTTGATTCAAACTAGTTAAGCGGGATAGCGTAACTAGGATGGGTTAGGAGAATGAGTTAGGCGTGCACAATAGTTGAGAGGTGAGAATCAAGTGAGAGCATGTGTCTAACAATTACATAATATTTATTGTTTAATATATTTTAAACACTTGCTGTTTTAAAATTATTTTCAACTCAGGCTCTGACCCATTTCTTACAAATATCTTCTCTCTCTCTCTCTCTCTATATATATATATATATATATATATATATATATATATATACACACACACTAGGGTATGCTCGTTCCTGAAGGCACGCTAATAATTTTGAAAATCATCAAGACGTGCCTTAGTACGATGGCAAGTGCCCTCGCTAAAGCTACAGTTGATCTCGAGTTCGAGTTCGAAACACATGAGCAACTTCTTTATATATGCTATTTCCTGAAGGCACGATGAAAATTCCAAAGCATGTAATTGCAAGAAGACAAAAATTTCCAAAGAACCTAATTGAAAAATGGTGAAAATTTCGGTCCCCGACAAAATTTCTAAAGTTTGTAATGTTTTTTAACTCTGAAAACAAACCAAAGATCATAATGTTTTTTAAACATTCATGTCAAGCTTTTAGAAAGTGATTTAAAGAAAAAATGCAGTGAATGAATGTAATGAATCTAAAAAAATACTATGTTATTCAATTGAAATGATAGATTACAAATGCTAAAATAGTGTACCTTCGAGCTATAGAAAAACAAATCGAAGTTTGAGTTAACCTTCTAACACTAAAGTAGTGTACTTTCGAGCTATAGAAAAACAAAACTATTACTTCATAAAACATAGATCTATATCCAAGTTCATTATAATGAAACAATTATCACAACTTCCATTCTAATGAGTAATCCCATGTCCATATTATCACAACCTCAACAATAGTGTTTTTACAAAATAATTCGATGAACGTACTGAGGTAAAATAATGCCTAAACTTCATAGAATCAACTTCTACAATCGATGAACGTACATTGTACTATGTGAGCATCTTGTTCCCACCATCATAACTTCCAGCTCATACACATCAGAAAAATAATGTGTACATACGTTAGAAGAAAAAGAAACAATTAAAGTAACATTGTACATAACTTCCACCTCAACTGAAGTACATACATTAGAAAAAGAAAAAAACAGTGTACATACATTAGAAGAAAAAAAATGAAACAGTTAAAGTAACACTGTGTACATAACTTCCACCTCAGATGAAGTACATACATTAGAAGAAAAAAGAAAGAAACAGTTAATGTAACTCAAAAAAGAATGTGTGTCCATCGTTAAAGTGTTATTTTACATGTTTGAGTATGTGTGGACTTAAAATCCAGATATACATTGCATCGTGGGGATTCAGCTGGAGAACACAATAAATCTTAGGTAGCATCCTCTTTTTTCATAGTTAGCAGCCTCTTTTTTCAGCTGGAGAACACCACCATAACTTCCACAGCTAGCAACCTCTTTTTTCAACTTTCTTTGCTATAGAAAAATACTCAAATCGTTCATCAATGTCCACTGCCTTAAGTTTTTCAATGTGTTCTTGGAAAACTCTTAGGTTAACTATCGCTTAGATGAAGCCTGCCCCGGATTCTTTGGCCTATAGTACCGTCGCTCTGCTTGTTCGTCGTGAACACCTGCTTCATTTAGCCTATGATGAGAAACTTCTTCATAGAAGACATTTTTTTTATGTTCTCCTCCTCCTCCTCAACCAGTTCTTGAGCAACTACTTCTTTATTATTCTGATAATCCACTTAGAGAAGAAAATGAAATAAACAAAATTAAAGGAATTCAAAAAAGGGCATATCTTCAAACACTTACAACGCAACTAAAAATTTTAATGGACTTCAAATCAAGGACATATCTTCAAACACTGTACATTTAATAAACATACCAAGAAGGTCACGGAACTGGTCTCAGAGCTATTGTACATCCCCTTTTTCCTGCAGATTTTGGGGTCTTGTACTTGAAATCAAATCAAATCAAGATTTTGTTAAATGAGCATGATGATCAATCCTAAACCAAGTGCGAGATCCTGAAAAAGAAAACATTTATTCCTAGTTCTGAGTTAAAATACAAATAAAAATTGATCCAAAATTAAACTCCCAAAATACAACTAAAATTTTGAAAAAAAACTTATCAGATCGATTAAGCACAGGGGCTTCCATAGGGATGTGTATGGCTTTTATAGTTGGAGATGATCCATTAAGCACAGGGGATCCAATAGACCCTATAATACTTGAACCAATACAACTACGATTCAGCTTTGGCATAAGCATCTCTCCAGATTGGATATTTAATACCAAACCACCCCCATCATCATCATCAAATTCTGCAACTTTGGCTCCTAGATCTTGAGCACTAACATGATCTTTAACTAATCAAACCTTGATATTCCGACCGGCAATCTCCATCTCTCCATTAAAACTTTGGGCGAACTTTGCATGTTCAAATTGGGCTAATTGAATAAACCCATAACATTTGCAATTTAACGATCAATTTACCTTCGAACTTCATGTCACATTATATAAGGATCAAGCACAGTTTCCTCCGAGCTGTTGGAGAGAGCATATACTCTACATTTCCTTTATCAATACACCATCTGTAGTATTTATTAAGAAGTCCAGTCCTATATATTTCAGTGGCCTTATTTTACATTTTACTCTTAACTTAACCCAAAAGCAATTGAACATACAAAAACTCAATTCTACAATTTATGTCATTATGGGGGTCTAGTAAAGGACGCCGATGATTTGTACTTCAGTGTTCGTCCACTGACCCATACCCTTGAAATCACACCTTATGCCAATTTGGAAAGTCAATCAATGCATTTGTTTTCTATGAGCAACTGAAATCCTCATAGGACAATGCATTTCTGCTTTCAGTTGATAAATAAACATAAGCAGTTTCCCTCTCAGTTGATATATGAATAGAAGCAGGTGCCCAAGAGTTAACTGCGACGGACAACCCTGCCTTCCTGTTGGTCAGTCAGTCATTCCATGTTCAAGTACGATAAAAATAGACTGTCCCAAATGCGAGGATGTTTACTATCCTCGATCCAAGTACGAATGCAATATTGATGGGGCTTACTTTAGAACTACATTTCCTCACTTGTTTTTGACGACATATGTGCACCACAGGCCACGAAAGGCAGCACAGAGCTAATTTAATCTCAATCATCGCAATAAAAAATAGTAATTTAATATATAATATAACACATGGAACTGAATACACTGCATAATGAATCAAATGGAACTGAATAATGAATCAAATGGAACTTCATAATCAATCCCTAATTTTTAAAACTCTTCAACAGAATAATGAATCAAATGGAACTAAATAACATTTTCTTGACAATAATAAAAAATAGTGTTTAATTAAGTCACCACATTGTTACTTTGGTATCAAAATGTGTAACTGTAATACCAACTTCTTATAGTGAAAATGCTAAAGTACAGTCCAGAACAACCAATTAACATACCTTAGCTTTTGTGTTCTTAGATTTTCCAACAATTTGCACGAAACACTGAATGAACTGAAAGTATGAACATGTAACTATTATTATTATTATTAGCTTCTGCGTGTATTGCAACCACCTCATACGTACTGAGCCTGATGGTGCCTGCAGCGAATAACTGGAATATCGGATTTTGCAAGAACCTTCTCAACTATCCAAATAATGACAATTGTGTTGGTGGCAAGTTTGGTATTCTAACATCAGGTATTTTCATCCACTGTTGTTGAACACGGAACTTTTATAAGAAGATATCCTGAAAAGGAAAGGTAATTAGTCCGTCATTTTTTTCTATGTTTGGATCCCAAATAAAACACAAAAGAAAGGAAAAATGTGTAGAATAATTTATCACACACGGAACTTTTATGTAAACATTCCCCACCATATGATCAACTAAATTATCACATATGTTCATGAATCATTGGAGGCGACGGAGGCTCTTCTTTCTCGGGCTCTTCATAAGAATGGGGAAAACTCAATTGGGGTAAAGAACGCCGGACTCAGGATGAACTCCAATAAAGTAACACATTGATTGATTATTTCACAAACTCAAAACCAAGGCTTCTTGGCATTTAAACTAAAGAAACTCTACAGATGCAATATCACCAACAATAATCAGTTTTAGATGTATATTCGAAAAAAATAAAGGAAATAAACCTCAGATTTGAAAAATAGTAGGGAGAAAAATCAGTACCGACGATTTGGTAAATTAAACCAGCGATGTAAAAGAGGAGAAGCGATGTAGATCTAACAATGGAAATGAACTGTAGTGAATGAGTAATAAAATCCAATATAAGTGATGGCAATTGCTATGCATAGAAGATAGTAAAACCAAACGTAAATCCATCCAATATACGTTCTCTGCAACATAAAGGGAGAAAGGGATCCACAAGGACTAACATTTGGATGTGCTAGGACAAACATCAATTTTGTTAGAGTACATATAATGATTCCCCGAGGTTAAGAACTACCAATTAAATAAGAAAAATCACGTTATCTTTACAAAGGCCAAGGAGAAATAATGAATTACCTAAATTTAACAACCGATAAAAGAAATGACATAACACGTGTAAAATGCAGTAATTATTTTCAAAAGATTCATCCAAACACGCGCGTAGAAGCATTACTTCCAAATCAACGATAAAATGGGGAACCTAATTATATTAACAAATTTTATATATTCACTCAGTGAACAAACTTACTTCCGTGCACACAACTCAATTGGTTTTATGACTACACAAAATGTCTAGAGGTTGCATCACCGTGCTGGTAGTGGCCCGTTAGAGTTACATGGACTGTATATACTATTGGCTGTGTAGATTGTGATTTTTTTTCCTAGGATTTTATTTCAAGATCAGGTTACACCCTTAATCAAAAGTGGCCAGAAGCATTTGAAAGTCTAAAATATGACAGCAAATCAAATAAGAGCTTTGGAATGAATCAAAGGCCTGATAGCGATATTGAAATCAATGAAAATTTTGGGAAGAAGATTACCACATCCCCACTTGCCCAAAATGCAGCAAAGTACTCAAACCTGATGGTGTCTTCTTTTTTGATAATGTGCCCAAGGATAGAGCTAATACATGAACGGGTTAAACTCAATTATAAGCATCAGACAACAAACATTCGTATATAGCAAATTATTGATAGAAAACAACTACAGATAAATTTAACATACCATGTTTTTACCGAAACAGCTACAGATAATTTCAAGTTACCTTTCAAAGTCTAATGCAGTGAACGTCAATAATGTAAGACTTAATATTGTAAAACAACCCAAATAGAGTAAATGTAAAAATATAAAATAGATGTTAATTTTTAAATTAATACCTCCACTCTCTATTTTTCTACAGAAAGAAAAATCCCTAAAATATTTATAGCACCAACAAAATAAATCTTTTTGAAATGTGAACTATTTCCAAGATTTGAAAGTGAATAACAACTAAAAAAAGTGAAACAACTTCAGGAAAGATCCCTAATCGAGTATCTACAAATCCCCAATCCAAATACCCAAAACTAATGGCACAAAATAAAGCAATGAACAAAGAGGATTCTAAACATACATTAGGGTTTCAAAAATGGTCAATTTCGTTGGTTGTAGTTCACGATCACAACCTGAAAAGAGATAATAATAATCTCAAACTTTTACGAACGTATGATGTAAATGAAAAGGAGGTTATCGGAGATTTATCTTAGATCGCGCCTTCATCCATCATGCACATATGAAGAAAAGTATTGTCATTTGGTTATTTCATCGAACACTCCGTATGTAATCATGTAGTACAGTGTAATAGATGTAGAAAGTGAATCCAAAAAAAGTAAAAGCATCATTAGGCAAGTAAAAAAGTAAAAGCATTATTAGGCAAATAAAAATACCCTATTAAAGTAAAAGCATCAAAAAACTAAAAAAATACACCGCAAATACCTCAAAATTTACACCAAGAGCACAACAATACAGTCCTTTAATCATGTGATTGTTCAGATCCAAAATTTTCCAAACACAATTTCTGCATCAAAGAATATTAAACATAAATGAATCAAGGGTTGGACCTCCTATTTTGAAACCAAAATCTAAAAAATAAAAGAGGGCGAGATTACCTTAGTAACAATGAGAGGAGATGTTGAAAGAGATACTCAATGTGGTGTATAGCAAAATATAATGTTGAATATTGTGTAGAAATGATTCAAATGAACCATGCCCAACCAAACATGAACCTACAATTAAATCAACAAAAAAAAGAGAACCTACGATTTAATCAACAACAAAATGAACCAAATATATATTGAACAAAAGCTGTACTCGGTGCTCTGGAAATCGAACCATACTCGGTGTTCAGATTTGTAAAATATGAACAAAAATCGAACAAAAAATGAGCAACAAAAATCAAATCATACCCGTTGGGATTATTTGCAGCAAGGAGAGACGGATGGTTTGGGTGATTTTTTAGTGAGTGGGTGGGATGGATTGTGAAAGGGTAGAGAGAGAGAGAGTGGGTGGATTGTGAAAGACGAAATCTCCTTCTCGAGCCATGTGAGGTCTGATTTCCTTGAGCCATGTGAGATAGAGAAAGGAAAAATGATCTCATCAATCCATTTTTTGTCTTGTTGGCTTAGATCTGAACCGTTAAATGTCTCCAAAACTTATGAACAGTAAAAACATCATTACTCCTTATTATATATATATATATATTACATACGGTGCCCAGCCACAGGGACACTAAGCTTAGAGTTCCCATCAGTTGACGTGCTGTAGATACTGTGGAAGTTACAAAACCTTAGTATTAGATGCCTCCACTTATCCTTGACTCATTCAGAGCACTTTACATCAGTCAGGGCAAGTTTCCCATCCTTGTTTAAAGATTGTTACTTCAAGCATTTTTTTTTATTTCATTTATCAAGCTTATTTCATATCAGATTATTATAGTGGGATTTAATCCTGGAACTGTTTACTCCATACTTAGTTAATTCATTATGTCAATTCATTTCTTATAAGAGTGTATTGGATGATGCACATTTATTTATTCATTTATTTAGTTGGTTGTTAATTCAATATAGAATTTGACATCTGATTTTTTAAATACTAGATGGTTAGTAATTAATAAAAAGTTTTTGACAGTGATGCTAAGACTGATCCAACATGATATTTTATTTTAAATTTATTGAAGGATTGATCACCAGATATTTAATTAGGCGGGGTGTCATAGCTTTGAGTGGAATCAAGAATGTACTCAATCCTCATTGATATGCCCAAGTATAACCTCGGCCCAGAGATACCTACCTCGGCCAAGATGATGGCCAAGACATTGATCGACCTTGAGGGGCAGGGGCCCACGACATCATCCCTCGGCCAGACCTACCTCGGCCCAGGCCGACACTACCGTATTCACTTCCATGGACCCTACGTCTGGGAATAGCAACCTCGGCTAATAGTAGGCCGAGGTGACAAGGAGACCTAATCTTCATGGAACTAATCCAGCCTCGGCCTTGGCCGAGGTGACGAGAAGCATTAATCAGAATGTATATGCCCAACCTCGGCTAGGGCCGACCTAGCATAATGTCTCGGTTGAGATCAGGCCGAGACTCCTCATGACTACTCGGATTGAACGGACCAAGCCTTTACAGCTCGGCCTCTCCCAGGCCGAGGTCATTCACCAGCATGACTGTCGAGTATCTGTTGATATTTGGATAAGGACACCTGGGCACAAATCAGTTGTAACAAGATTATTCTCCACATGGGGGAGAATATTTCATCATCATTGCTTACATGTGACAGTGACAAATGGCATTCCCACATTGGTGAGGATACCACACATGCTCATTGCATCCATGGGGGGTACAGTGCGCCCCCTAGGCACTATATATAGGGATCATCCCCTACCTTGCAAAAGGATCCAGTTATCCAACCCTAGCCAAAACTCTGTCTAAATATATATACAGTAGAGAGAGAGAGAGAGCTGGAGAGAATTGTATCCATGGCCATTAGTGCCTTCAGTCAGTGATATTACTCACACACCCACTGTGGACGTAGGCCGAATTGGCTGAACCACCTATATTCTGGTGTTCATTCCTCATATCCTCACCTCCTTCTCCTATCTCTTTATATAGTTGTGCTACCATTGTTATACTAGTATTGAGCTTGGAAACACCTCACCTGGTGGTGCTAATTCTTAGCATCATCATTTTGGCGCCGTCTGTGGGAAACGAGAGGCTATCTCTTCCTCTTTTTGTGCTTTACCTCACCGGAGACTCTGGTGGTGAACCAGGAATCACCCCTTGTGTGGAGCTGTTTCACCATTGAAAGAGGTCCTTTAAGGTATTAAGCTCACTTGCTGTTCAAGCTCTTTATTATTAACACATGGCACCAGAATTACCACCGCCTCTTCCACCGCCCAGAGGCGGAGGGGCTAGCTCCAGTCAGGCTCCTCCCCAGTCCGAAATGGCGGAGGTGGCAACAGCTTTGAAATCTTTAGCTGCAACACAACAAGCCACGAAGGAGGAATTTGCCCAGCTCAGCCAAACCATGATGATGAGGCCACCTGGAGTCTCCCCGGACATGATAACTCTGGCGGTTGTTCAACCCCATCCTGATGCCAGGGGACCACCCCAGGCGCCCATGAAGGACCAACCTGCACCCCAGCGGAGGAGAGACGTTGCTGACCCTAGGCGCTTGCGCCTGGGGAGGCAGGGAAACCCTTGCCCAGAGGATAGGTATGATGACCTAGAAGTTGAAGAGGCCCCGAAAGACTGCTGGGAGCCGTATGAGGTGTCAGATAACACCGTACGACCCCTTAGGCAGAGCCAAGGATGTGTCGGCCGAAGAAGAGACGAGGCCTAACAAAGAGGGTCGGCCTTTGATAGGCAGAGTCAAGGATGTGTCGGCCGAGGAAGAGATGAGGCCCAGCAGAGAGGATCGGCCTTTAACAGGTTGAGCAGAAGGTCGGCCTTCGAGAGGCTGGGCCCAGTCAATGACCTGAGGCAGAGGCTATCGAGGTCAAGAAGCGCGGCAGGCTCTTAAAGAGGGAATAGGCAGGATCAGCCAGATCAAGGCCGACCCTTGGAGAGAAGAGCCAGGGTGCAGGAAGAGGTCAATAGTCAGCGTGTTGTGGCTGGGGAACCCTCTGTCCATCGTAGAGAGGTGGCAGGGGATAACCTCAGCCTAGCTGAAGAGAGAAGACCCTGGAATGACTCAATCCAACGTCTCGAGGAGAAGATAGGGGACCTCATAAAGAGCAGGGACCCATTACAGAGGGGATACTCGGAGGGCTCCCCGTTTGTAGCTAGGATAGTGGGGTTCCCAACCCCAGCTAAGTTCAAGCCTCCTACAGTGACACCTAAGTATGATGGCAGCACTAACCCAGTGCACCATATCGAGATGTATCAATCGGCGGCAGATATTTACTCAATACTCGATGAGATGAAGTGCAGGGCCTTCTCAGGAACCTTGACAGGGGCAGCGCACAGTTGGTTCACCTCTCTTCCGAAGAACTCGATCGAGAACTTCAAAGGCCTAGCAGAGCAGTTCATCCACAACTTCTGCTTTGGGGTAAGACCACATAACAAGACTACCCACCTCCTATATGTCAAACAGGCTAAGGGAGAAAGCCTAAGAGACTATATAGCAAGATTTAACATGGAGAAGCTGGAGGTAGAGGATTACGAGGAGAGCATAGCCATGACTGCCCTGATAGGAGGCCTCCAGAAGGGGAAGTTATTGTGGAAGCTGGCGGAAGACCCCCCAAGTCTATGGCAGAGCTGTTGTCCACCGCAGGGAAAGTGATGAATACGTAAGAGGCAATGGCCGCCAAATATGAGGAGGAGAACCGTGGTAGCACTGGGAGGTCCCAGGGTAAGAAAGAGGGGAAGAAGAGGTCAGCAGATGACAAGTTCGCTCATTACACTCCTCTGACTGTGAGCTGTGAGCACATCCTTAATGAGATCAAGACTGACCGGGCTCTGAGGTGGTCAGAGAAATTGAAGGCCCCACCACATAAGAGGAATAAAAACCTCTGGTGTGAGTTCCATCAGGATCACGGCCATATCACAGATAGTTGCTTTGCTCTGAAGGATGAGATTGAGAAGATGCTGAAATCCGGGAAGCTAAGAAAGTATGTGGATGGCAAGGCCCCAAAGGGTGGAAGAGAAGACCCTAGGAAGAGAAGAGATGATAGGTGCCGTGGCGATGTCCCGGCTAGAAGGCATGATGATTCATAGGGTGATGATGGAGATGACCCGGATCTCCCCCCTAAGGATGACAACACCCCAGTGAAGAGGGTAGGGATGATCTCCTTTGGTGTTAGCACCATATGTGGGGGATTCGCAGGAGGTGGCTCTGAGGTAGCCGACAGGAAAGCTCATGTGGCGGAGGCCAAGTCAGTGGTCAAACCTGAGGTTGTGAATCTAACATCTTCTGACGCAGTGCAGAAGAGGAAGAAGGGGGACATGGACACCCTCATAGTGGGGTTCTCCAGACTCGACTTCAAGGGCATCTTAACCCCCCATGATGACCCTTTAGTAATAACAACAAGGGTGCATGGGTGCGATGTAGGGAGAATCCTCATAGATGGGGGAAGCTCGGCAGATGTGATGTTCTGGCCTTGTTTCAAGAGCTTGGGTCTTAGCAGGGCAAGGCTGGTGCCCTACCATCACCCATTGATAGGCTTTAGTGGTGAGAAGGTACACCCATTGGGCATGTATAAAATGGATGTACGGATGGGAGATGAATGGACTAAGAGGCTGACCAAGAAGATAAACTTTTTTGTCATGGATGAAAATGTCTTCTCGGCCTACAACCTCATCATCGGAAGAGTGGCCCTCAAAGAGTTTGAAGCCGTGCCGTCAACGGTCCACCAGATGTTAAAATTCCCGATTCCTTATGGGGTAGGGGAAGTGCAAGGGGACCAGACCATGGCGCGGGAGTGTTATTTCAACTCGACCGAAGAGCGAGAGGCCCATAAGAGAGCAACCGCCACTTACAGCATTGACACTCTTGATCCCAGAGACGAAACGGGCGAGCCCGCGGAAGAGGTAGAATCCATCGTCCTCAATGAGGACGAGCCGAAAAAAACCGTCCAGGTCGGCAAAGCCCTGGAGCAAGGGATCAAGGAAGAGCTGATAGACTTCCTTAGGAGGAGGCAGAGCGTCTTCGCGTGGAGTCATGCAGACATGCCTGGTATCGACCCTGAGATCATGACCCACAAGCTCAACGTGGACGAAGATGCTATGCCTATTAAACAGAGGCGAAGGATCTACTCCAGAGAGAAGTATGAGGTCATCCAGGAAGAGGTGAAGAAGTTGGAAGAGGCCGAGTTCATAAGAGAGGTTACTTATCCAGAGTGGCTCTCGAATGCAGTCATCGTGCCTAAGGCCAATGGAAAGTGGCAGAGGTGTGTAGACTTCACAGACCTGAATAGGTCTTGCCCGAAAGACAGTTATCCCTTACCCAGGATAGACCAGATGGTGGATGCAACGGCAGGACACGAGCTTATGAGCTTCATGGATGCTTATTCAGGATATAACCAAATTTTCATGGATACCGAAGACTCTGAGAAGACAGCCTTCATTACTGACAAGAGGACGTACTGTTATAAGGTGATGCCCTTTGTTTTTAAAATGCGGGTACGACCTATCAACGTCTTGTCAATAAGATGTTCGAGGAGCAGATAGGTAAGACCGTGGAGGTGTATGTGGACGATATGCTAACGAAGAGCCTAAAAGCATGTACTCACGTAGCGGACCTTGAGAAGATCTTTGATGTCATGGACTCCTACAGAATGAAGCTCAACCCGGCGAAATGTGTCTTCGGGGTAGGAGCCGAGAAGTTCCTTGGATTCATCGTTAATCAGAGGGGGATTGAAGCAAACCCGGAGAAAATCATGGCGTTACTCGACATGAAGACTCCTAGGAGTATCAAGGATGTACAGAGACTCACTGGAAGGGTGGCGGCCCTGAACAAGTTTGTTTCCAGAGCCACGGACAAGTGTCTTCCGTTCTTTAAAGTTCCAAGAAAGGCCTTCCAGTGGGACGAAGAGTGTGAAAAAGCCTTTGATCAACTGAAGTCCTACTTGGGGTCTCCCTTGCTGCTGTCCCGGCCCATCGCAGGGGAGAGGTTGTTTGTGTACCTAGCAGTCTCCGAGTCAGTCATTAGCGCGGCCATCATACGGGAAGAGGATGGGGTTCAGAGACCTATGTACTTTAATAGTAAGGCCCTTCAGGGGTCTGAACAAAACTATCCCCGCATGGAGAAGTTGGCTTATGCCCTGATACACGCCTCTAGGAAGATGAAGCCTTACTTCCAAGCTCACTCCATGGTAGTCCTCACCGACTCACCACTACGGCAGGTTCTGCACAAGCCTGAGAAGTCTGGAAGATTGATGACTGGGCCATCGAGCTAGGGGAGTATGATCTTACCTACCAGCCCAGGATATCCATTAAGGGGCAGGCCCTGGCAGACTTTGTCGCCGAGTTCACTTGGGAAGAGGCCGAGACCGAGAGGGGGTTGGGTAACGGCAAAGAGACGAACCGAAGTGTCTTCCGAGATTCGGAAGAGACTGCCCCGTACGTCTTTCGAGGCCGAGAAGAGGTTGCCCCAGGCAAAACTCGAAGAAGAGTAGAAGAAAATGCAGAGGATCGGTACCTCTTTGAAAAGGGGGTTATGAGAGAGGGGGTGTTCTCGTCAGGTGCAGACGTATGGAGCCTCTTCGTTGATGGCTCTTCTTGTGACGATGGAAGCGGCGCGGGGCTAGTACTCTCGGCGCCAGATGGCGCCAACATTGAGTAAGCCTTGAGATTCAACTTCCAGGCCTCCAACAATGAGTCTGAGTATGAGGCCATGATTGCAGGTCTCTTATTGGCAACCACTATTCGGGTAAAGCGACTCCTGCTTCATAGCGACTCAAGATTGGTTATCAATCAAGTGCTGGGGGCATACGAGGCCAAAGATGAAAGGATGGCCAAATACCTGAAGAAGGTAAGAGGGTTGCTAGAGTATTTTGAAGAAGCAAAGCTGAAGAGAGTACCTCGGCTGAGCAACAACCACGCCGATGCGTTGGCAAGACTGGCCTCGACAATGAAGACAAACTTGGGAAGAACCATCCCAATTGAAGTCTTAGGAAAGGCAAGTATTAAGGAGGATGAGGTATGTAACCCTTATCACAATGTAAACCTGGGAGACTCATGGATTGACCCGCTTGTCAGATACCTAAAAGAGGGGGAGCTACCTGAGTCTAGGATGGAAAGAAGAAAGTTGAGATACAGGGCTTCAAAGTTCTCATTGGTAGGAGACGTCTTGTACAAAAAGGGGTTTCTACTACCTCTCCTCAGATGTGTGCACCCTGCGGAAGTGCCCCAGGTCTTAAGGGAGGTTCATGAGGGTTCTTGCTCTAGCCACATTGGGGGAAGACCCTTAGCCAAGAGGATCATCACTCAGGGATACTGGTTGCCTACCCTGTCTAAGGACGCCGCAGATTATGTGAAGAGGTGCAACAAATGTCAAAGGTTCGCCACCATCCCTCACCAACCTCATCAACCCATGACGTCGATCTCTTCTCCATGGCCATTTGCGGTATGGGGAATTGACTTGGTAGGACCTTTTCCAAGAGCAGTCAACAACTATAGATTCTTGATAGTTGCCATTGACTACTTTTCAAAATGGGTAGAGGCAGAGCCGATGATAACCATTACAAAACAGAAGACCTTCCAGTTCATCTGGAAGAACATCATATGTAGATATGGCCTCCCGAACACGCTCATCTCGGACAACGGGACCCAGTTCAAGAATGCCTCCTTGGAGAAGTATTGCCAAAGTGTGGGGATCAGACAGTTCTTCTCATCTCCTGGTCGACCTCAAGCAAATGGCCAGACCGAGGTCACGAACAGAACCATCGTGGATGGAATCAAGAAGAGGTTAGAATACTCGAAGGGGAGATGGATAGAAGAGGTCTATGCCATGCTATGGGCTTACAGAACTACGGCAAGGACACCCACAGGAGAAACCCCATTCATGCTGGCACATGGCTCAGAGGCAGTCAAACCAACGGAGGTAGGACTGCCAACTCATCGAATTCAGACCTACGACCCCGATAGCAATGGGGAGAAGAGAAGGCTAGACCTGGATCTCATCGAAGAAATAAAGTAAGACGTAGAGGTCAGAAAAGCAGCCTATCAGCAGAGGGCAGCAAGATTCTACAATCAAAGGGTGAAGTCAAGACCCATTGCGGTGGGAGACCTAGTGCTTAAGAAGACCCTACAGAAGACAAACAAGCTACACCCGAACTTGCATGGCCCCTACAAAGTAACGGAAGAGGTTGTTCCTGGAACGTATAGGCTAGAGAGCCTAG
Source organism: Sambucus nigra (assembly GCA_949130495.1). Taxonomy (NCBI): domain Eukaryota; kingdom Viridiplantae; phylum Streptophyta; class Magnoliopsida; order Dipsacales; family Adoxaceae; genus Sambucus; species Sambucus nigra. Next base: position 339,233,626 of record OX422207.1, on the reverse strand, counting down.
AGGGAGAACCTTTCACCAACCCGTGGAATGCTGATCACCTGAAGAGATATTTCATATGATGTTGCATAGGATTTGTAATTTATAATTGTACCATCTTATCAAGAAGAGGTTATTAATAAAGATTAGTTTCCATGTCAAGTTCTTGTTTTGCTCTTTAAACCAGAAATTTATTATGAGGCTAACCTCTCAGGTAATGACCTCAGACCCTCATAACATCACTCGGTGGTGACGAGGTCTGAGCTCAGACACCTGGGTTAGATTACCTCAGACCCTTAACATCATTAATTTGGTGATATTTGTTATGAGGCTAACCTCTTAGGTAATGACCTCAGACCCTCATAACATCACTCGGTGGTGACGAGGTCTGAGCTCAGACACCTGGGTTAGATTACCTCAGACCCTTAACATCATTAATTTGGTGATATTTATTATGAGGCTAACCACTTAGGTAATGACCTCAGACCCTCATAACATCACTCGGTGGTGACGAGGTCTGAGCTCAAACACCTGGGTTAGATTACCTCAGACCCTTAACATTATTAATTTGGTGATATTTATTATGAGGCTAACCTCTTAGATAATGACCTCAGACCCTCATAACATCTCTCGGTGGTGACGAGGTCTGAGCTCAGACACCTGGGTTAGATTACCTCAGACCCTTAACATCATTAATTTGGTGATATTTATTATGAGGCTAACCTCTTAGGTAATGACCTCAGACCCTCATAACATCACTCGGTGGTGACGAGGTCTGAGCTCAGACACCTGGGTTAGATTACCTCAGACCCTTAACATCATTAATTTGGTGATATTTATTATGAGGCTAACCTCTTAGGTAATGACCTCAGACCCTCATAACATCACTCGGTGGTGACGAGGTCTGAGCTCAGACACCTGGGTTAGATTACCTCAGACCCTTAACATCATTAATTTGGTGATATTTATTATGAGGCTAACCTCTTAGGTAATGACCTCAGACCCTCATAACATCACTCGGTGGTGACGAGGTCTGAGCTCAGACACCTGGGTCAGATTACCTCAGACCCTTAACATCATTAATTTGGTGATATTTATTATGAGGCCAACCTCTTAGGTAATGACCTCAGACCCTCATAACATCACTCGGTGGTGACGAGGTCTGAGCTCAGACACCTGGGTTAGATTACCTCAGACCCTTAACATCATTAATTTGGTGATGGTGATGACCGCATCATATTAAGTAATGACTTCAGAGATCATATAGCATTCAAATACATTCAGAGGTCGAGATAAAGGAGGAAATTGGCATTCAATAAAAGAAGAGATTACATAACACTCAGATGTCTGATAAATTACAAGTTCAGAATTACAAGTCAAAAAATACAAAATACAAGGCCAAGTTAAACATCTGAAGGAGGAACATTCGAAGTCTCGGCTGGGTTGACCTGTTCAGCATTGGTCACCTCAGCCACATCATCAGTAGGGTCAGTTCCTCCGAGATCAGTCCCTTCCAGAGTAGCAGTCTGACCAGGGGCAGTAGCCTCATCTTCTATCTCTTGCAGGGCCTGGGCAAACTGAGGGTCGGCGAAGCCGAGGCCCACAAAGTCGGAGGCCTTTATAGTGCCAACCTCCTTCTCCCTGACCTCGGCCCATTTGGTGGTGGCTTTGATACCTCTTTCGAGGTATTCAAAACCAAAACCTACGAACTCCTCAGAGACTTTGTAATCAACAATTATTTTCTCTGAGGCATCTGCCAGGGCGGCCTTCATATCAGCACTGACCTTCCTCTGCAGGGCATCGTCCTTATCCTGCAGGGCCTTGGCGTGTCTTTGGACGAGTGCAGAGATATTTTTTTCCAGTCCCTGGGCCTTATTTTCAGAGTTCTGGGCCTTGGTCTCTGCATTCTGCAACTCTGACCTTGGACGGTCAACCTCGACCTTCAGCGTGCTCTCAACCTTCTCAGCCTCCTGCCCCTTCTGAATGATAGGGAGCTTCCTCATGGCCCAGTTAGATAGCTGGTACATGGCAATGGCACCCTGCGCAGATAATGAAGAGGTTAGATGGGGGTAACATCAGACGTTGCACTTGAAAAATTATGGACAAAAGGAACAAGTCATACCTGGGCGACCCTGTGGAGACCGTACTCAACAAGCATGGAAGTGTCCATGGCCCTGTAAAAATGCTTGTCAGCCTTGGTCATCATGTTAGCAAGGGCGTCCATGGCCTGTCGGCTGTAGTCGACCACGCTATCAGAAAGTTTCAGCTGGTCCAGACGAACCGACAAGTTGTCGACTGTGATAGGGATCGTAGCGTCTAAAGTCTTCCTTTGTCGGGAGGTCGGCCTCTGATCCTCAGAGGCCCGGACCTCAGGGGCCCTTTTCTTGGACTTAGATATTGAAGGAGCTGGAGGAGGAGCGTTCAAACTAGTCCTCTTTGCAAGTCTAGCTAAACTCGGAGCTGCCATCTCCCACAACTCGTCCGGGACACCTGGAGGTCTCTCTGCAAAAGTGAAAAGATAAGAGTCAGAAATCAAACATGAATGATCAGAGGTTAGACTTGAAACAAAAAGAAAAATCCTTACCAAAGTCAACAAGGGGGCTTCCACCTAGGCTCGTCCCCGAGAGATAGTGAGGGGTCAGCAGATGTTCGAACTTTACGAACAGACCATGTGCCCCTTGGTCTTGTAGGGCCTTTACCTTTTTGCCGTTCTGAAGACTTAGGCCAGGATCGGCCCTGGCAGACATGGTGACCTTACCCCATCTGAGGTGTACCCTCGGCTCAAAGATGGAAGAGGGAACAGATGAGCCAAATTCCCATGGCCCTGAAGCAAAAAAATATCGGGGTTTCCAATTGTGGTTTGAGGTCTGAGTGACCAGGAGCATCTTCTTCTCAGGCCTCCGAGCTACGAAGTGATAGTAGCTCGGATGATTTTTGGCAGATGTGGGGACATAACAACCAGCAAGGACCTGAACCGGGAGGTCAGAGTGGTGGACTGCCCTCCACAAGACGATGGCCCCTATAATAACTCTCCAAGCATTGGGAGAGAGCTGTGAGGGGCCAAGTTGATGAAGGAAAGAATGGACCTAATGGCAAGGTGAATGGGTAGACGAAACCCTAACTTAAACATCTGCTCATACAAGCAGATTTCTCCATATCGGCTGTGGTAGGCCCTCTCTTCCCTCAGAGGTCTCCTCAATTTGATTGAGGGACTGATGGAGTATAAGTATCTGAATTGCAATAGATCCACCTCAGTGACTGTGCTCTCGTACTCGTATGCCTCAGAGGTATCAACTTCACTTTCACCATCATCATCATCGTCATCAAACTCAACGTCGGCTGGAGCAGACATGGACATGTGACCAGGGAACCTCTGAGCAAACTCGGCCCCGGTAACGGCCGACAGAGGGATAGCATCTAGAATGGGAGGCACAGCCACACTTGGCTCAATAAGTTCAACCTCTGAAGAAGAGCTTGAGGTACTTGTGCCATTTTGGGACGAGACGCGACTAGAGACCTCGGCCTGGTCATGGTCATGACCAGTCCGAGGTGTGAAGTCCATGGCTTCTTGGAAAGAGTCCACAGACATGGGGTCTGAGGTAGAAGACTCAGATTCAGACATCGGCAATCGGTTAGCAGAGACGTCTGTCTGTTAAAAATTCTCAGGAGGATCAGGGTATACCACCTTAAGAGGTGGGGGAAAGAGGGGTCTGACAGGAAATTCCTGTGACCTACGAGCTTCTTCCTGAGCTCTCTCTATTTGCCTAATTTTCTCTAAAGTCTTATCTCTAAGAGAAGGGAAGTCCTCAAGAAGCTTGTACAGGGGTCTGAGCATCAGAGGACGACCCAAGACTTGAAATGACCCTAAACTTAAGAAAAACTCCTAAAGCTAAAAACACGATGGGCTTGTAAAGTAAAGGGGATTGAAGATCAAACTAAGAAATTTGAAGTAAACACAGGTCACCTGAATTGATGAAGCTCGCCGGAAAACTCAAATGAACCACCGAAAAACCCAAAAACCTCGCCGAAAAATTCAAAGCAAATGCTAAAAACAAAGGAAATGGAAGGGGAGAGGTACCTGAAGATGAGTGGATGGACGAAATGAAGAGATTCCACAAGAAACCTATGAGAAACCTTCTGCAGAAAGGATGCTGGGTTGAAAATGCTTTAGAGAGAGAAATTGCAAGAAGTATCGTGCGCGGGAAAGAAAATACAAAGAAGAAAGAAAAAGAAAGGGTTAACCCCTTAAATACTTGGGCACGCTTCCCAAGGCCCATCATTGCCTTTGGAAACCCAAGGGACAGTTGACGGCGCACGCAAGACAGGTGGGCAAGCCTTAGCCTGGGACAGGTGTTACGCAGGTGTTAACCTTGGGATGAACAGGCCTCGGAGGTGAAGCAATCCCCTAGACACTTGCTCTCGCATGTGACTAAGGGCTGGGGGGTGATTGATATGCCCAAGTATAACCTCGGCCCAGAGATACCTACCTCGGCCAATATGATGGTCGAGACATTGATCGACCCTGAGGGGCAGGGGCCCACGACATCATCACTCGTCCAGACCTACCTCGGCCCAGGCCGACACTACCGTATTCACTTCCATGGACCCTACGTCTGGGAATAGCAACCTCGGCTAATAGTAGGCCGAGGTGACAAGGAGCCCTAATCTTCGTGGAACTAATCCTGCCTCAGCCTTGGCCGAGGTGACGAGAAGCATTAATCAGAATGTATATGCCCAACCTCGGCTAGGGCCGACCTAGCATAATGTCTCGACTGAGATCAGGCCGAGACTCCTCATGACTACTCGGATTGTACGGACCAAGCCTTTACAGCTCGACCTCTCCCAGGCCGAGGTCATTCACCAACATGACTGCCGAGTATCTGTTGACATTTGGATAAGGACACCTGGGCACAAATCAGTTGTAACAAGATTATTCTCCACATGGGGGAGAATATTTCATCATCATTGCTTACACGTGACAGTGACAGATGGCATTCCCACATTGGTGAGGATACCACACACATGCTCATTGCATCCATGGGGGGTACAGTGCGCCCCCTAGGCACTATATATGGGGATCTTCCCCTACCTTGCAAAAGGATCCAGTTATCCAACCCTAGCCAAAACTCTGTCTAAATATATATACAGTAGAGAGAGAGAGAAAGCTGGAGAGAATTGTATCCATGGCCATTAATGCCTTCAGTCAGTGATATTACTCACACACCCACTGTGGACGTAGGCCGGATTGGCTGAACCACCTATATTCCGGTGTTCATTCCTCATATCCTCACCTCCTTCTCCTATCTCTTTATATAGTTGTGCTACCATTGTTATACTTGTATTGAGATTGGAAACACCTCACCTGGTGGTGCTAATTCTTAGCATCATCACTCATGTACCCTGAAAGAATGTTCAACTACCACCCCCGTACTCACAATAACTTTTAGTACTATGAGTAACAATGTATACACAGATGCCTCCTTACAAGGGCTAGGATGTGTACTCATGCAATCAGGAAAATTAGTAGAATATAGGTCACAATAACTTAAAATACACGATCACAATTATTATGTTCATGATCTCGAATTAGCCGATATCGTTTTTGCCTTGGAAATTTGGCATTATTACTTATACGGCGTAGAATTTCAACTATTCTGAGATCATACAAGTTTGAAATATATATTTATTCAAAAAGATCTGAATTTGTGATAACACAGATGGATGGAATATTTAGAATATTACAACTTCTAATGAAAATACCACCCAATCAAAGGTAATAGGGTAGCCGACGCCCTATGTCATAAAACTAGTGAAAGTCCAACTGGAACACTTGCATATCAAATCATGCTTACGATGACTGAATATAATCTACAAAGTAAAGCCCTTACTATCCTTCATAACATCATAGCATACCCATCTCCTCAAAGGAAGATAATTGAGCAATAAGCCACCAATAAATTTCTCACCGCTCAACGCCGAAGGATTAAACTTGGAAAATCTAGCACATAATGGACATATCACCCTATCAATGTAATGCGATTTCAGACCCAAATATGCGTCCCTTCAAATTCCAAGCTAAAAGAGGAACTCTTACAAGGAATTCAACATTCCAAATTTATTATCCATCCAGGCAACACCAAGATGTATCGTGCACTTGACACTATTTATGAGAAGAAATGGAACGGGAAATTCGAACCTTTACTGCCAAATATTTAACCTGTTAACAGTTTGAGATTGAACACTAACATTCAGGTGGACTCTTGTAATATGTCCATATCCAAGCCTAGAATTAAGATCATCTCACTATGGACTTTTTTAGTGGATTACCTCTAACAGTCCAAATATATAATTCGATTTGGGTAATCATAGATCAATTAAATAAGTCATCTCAATTTCTTAAAGTTCGTACCACCAATTCACTTCAGCGACTCAGTAACTTATACCTTCAAGAAGTCGTCGAGTTACAAACAAGACCCCTTTATCTATTATATCTGATCGAGATCCTTGATTCACGTGATGTTTTTGGCAAGATCTATAAAAATTCATGAGTACAAAAGTACTTCTCAACACCGCATTTTCATCCCCAAATCAATGGACAATCCAAACGACTAATTCAAACTTGAGAAGACATGTTACGATCATCCGCAATGGATCTAGAAGGAAATTAGAGAAATCATTAAGTGTTAGTGGAATTTTCCTAAGTCAACAGTTATCAAGCCAACAATCAAGCCACTCCATATGAAGCACTCTATGGAAGACCCCTTTCGTTCTGCACTTTGTTGGAATGAATCTGGAGAAAATTATATTTTTGGACCACAGATTATATCAGAAACCACCGAGAAAATATGCTTAATCAGGGAAAAGTTGAAAGAATCTCAAAGTTGATAGAAAAATTATGTCGATCATTATAGGCAACCCCTAAAATTTCGAGAAAGAGACCAAGTTTTCTTAAAATTATTACCTCAAAAAAGAATTATTATATTTAAAAGAAAAGGAAAGTTACACCACCATGCATCATATCCTTTACCATTACTGAACTTATTGGACCAGTAGCATATCGATTAACATTCCCCCTAATTTGGCAGAAATTCACAATGTATTCCATTTTTCTGAATTGAGAAAATATATTGTTGACCTAAGCCACATCATCACATGGGGTGGTCTCTCCATACAAACTAACCACGACTTCGAAGAAAGCCTATTCGGATCCTAGACACTTAAGATCGAATACTTCGCACTAAGACCATCCATTTATTAAAAGTTCTCTGACAACATCATGGACTTGAAGAAGTAAATTGAGAGCTTATGGATGTCATACACCAATAATACCCCGAACTATTAGAAGGTAATTTTGAGTAAGAAATAATTTTTGGGGTAAGAAGAATTGTAAGATCCGTAAAGTGAAACGCATTTAGGTGAGATTATCTCTACATATATATTTATAGAGTAAGTAATAGTAACTTAACATATAAACACTGTAATAATTTTTTTTTCGATTATTACCACCATCAACCTTAGGAAAAAATAAATTCCAAACTTACCCTAAAGTTTCAATAATTATAAAACACCCCCTAAAGTTTTCATTTGACCTTTAATAACCCTAAATAAACTATACATTCAAAATTTTCTTCACAAATAACCTTAAAACCTTTTAAAATTATAAGCCAGACCCTCACATTACTCCCCTAAGTTTTAAAAACTACACAACCCCCAAAGTTTGGAAATAGAGGAAAAACATCTTAAAGCATAACCACAACCCTTGAGGGACTAAAACTTAAATACAGATCCTCTTCCTTATCAGCTAGATTGATAAGAATCGCCATTGGAACCAATAGTAGCCTAGGGTAAACATACCCATTTTTACACCTTGAACATTCTTCAAAGATTACTCCCATCAGACGAGCCAAAACTCACCCATATTTTGACCATAATACCCCCTCAACCTCCCCTATAAAAAGTTCCCCTTTTGCAGAAGAGACTAGTACAACAGTAGCTCAAAATCCAAAGAAAAATTTGTGCATTTTCAAGTATACCTATATTTTATTCTTAAGACTGAGTTCTATCAATTCCAAATAATTTCGACACTAGTTTAGGATTCATTTGTTCTTTTACATGTAGAATTTAACGTAGAAATACAAAGCTAAGGTTCAAAATTGAGAAAACACCATGAAAGATTGAGATTTAGTGGTAGATTCTGTGTTCGTGGTCTTGATGAAGTTTTAAGGTGGGAATACCTGTCCTTAGGCTCATAGAAACTCAACCATAATGTTTAATTTCAGCATAATATACTTACATACCCATAAATTAAGTTTCTACATTTCAGTAGTTAAATTTTCAACTTTAAATTTCTCTGTATAAGCTTTGAATGGGAACTTCAAACCAAACCTATTTTTCTCCAAATTTAAATAGAAACCAAACCATATCACTTCCACGGTTCGAATATCATTTTAAATCCACGAATATCCAACTGAAATTTTGGAGATTTTTGCAGTTCATGGAGAAGGTGCTACTAATAACCTCAACCCTTAAAAGTTATATTTTGGAATCCTTATGAAAAATTAGGAAGAATGGCTTTTGAATCACCTCAAATGGTTTTCTATAATGCATTTAATTGAAGGTCAAATTTTTAAACCTAATAGTCAAAATTCGAAAGGTTGAAGATGAAGTGTAAGCCACGCGTGCGAGTAGGGTCAAATCCAGTGCGTGTGAAGTTTAGCTCCACGCATGAGACTGCATGACCAATCCAAAATTTTTGAAAAACATTCAAAAACATTTATTTATTTTTTCTTGTTAAAATGGTATATTATAACACCAAAGCCAATTCGAAACAACCCCTAAAATAAATTTTAAAACTATTAACATATTTTTGCACATAAACCCATGAAGTTTTTCAACTTCTGTGTTTTCGCCTCAAACGTTTCCTAATTCTTTTTAACATTATTAGGTATACAAAAGTATGTTAGTACCAATCTTAAAAAGCTAAGTAACCTTAAGTAATAAAACCAAACATTACTTTTATATTAAATCCCGACGTTTATTTACTACGTAATTTGACAACTTTATCGCGTTTTAAACATTTTTTAACCTTTATTATTACATATAAATACTTCTGAGAATTACACAAACTTCCACCTTGACCTAAATAAACTCAAATGATCTCTTTTGAAACCATAAACAACAAGTATATAATTTTTAATCAGTATTATTTTCACGTAATGCGTTTGATTACGCCTTTTATAGATATCACTATGTGATAGACCTAATATATCATATTCTCATTGATGAACTCATTTGAGTAGTTCAACCATTAATGTATGATTGATTCGGATTTTTATAATGATATTATGAAATCATATAATTTCATATGAAATATTTGTATCCAGTTTTATTATAGCATGCATTATGACCAGTGAATAATCTTTCGTTACACCCACGACTGTATGATTTTTCCTATAGGACTCAGATGATTGGGTCCCTAGTTATTTCTATAATATAGAATGTATATGATTAACTTATCATAATTACTTTTATATCCAGTTATCTGGATTGACTTATCTCCGCTTTTATTGGATTGATTTGTTGTATGAGTGGCTATTACCTTAAAGCCATCAAACAGATAATTATGGGTTATTTGTCTGGAAACCATCCCTAACATTTACAAATTATATCCAGATTTTCTATTTTTAATAATGTCATTCTAGTAAAACGTTATCTTATCATTACATTGAAGCCACTTTCATATTAAATTTCTTATACTGACTCATCATACTTTATGTTTTAAAATGTATAGAATGAGAATTATCTACTTAGCAATTTTGCTTACGCTTTTGAAATTGCATATGGACTCTAGCAATAAATGAAGAAACATCTCCCTAGCCCCATACAAATCTAATGCATCGCTCCTGTTACTCTAGAAATTATATATTCATGGAAAATCAGTCGCAGTATCGAAGACCCTATCATAACTTCCTATGCTACTACCTATAAATGGATATAGTTGATGTTGTACCAAGTCACATGTTGTACTCTTAAATTTTCTTCTGTTTTTATTTTTTTTATTGAGTATGTAATAAAATATGGTACCTCTATCTAGTATGTGTGTGATGAATAATGTATTTCGGTAATTTATCTAACATTGAAAGATACTATTATTATTATTATTATTTAGAATTATTATTATCATTATTAATTGTATTTTTGCTATTCATTTATACATTTACTCCCCGTTTAACCTATAAACCCAACCTTTAATCACTCCTGACTATTCGAGACATGTTAGGTGGGGTGGAGGATGAACTCACAAGATTACACATGAGTCTAGATTTTGGAGTCAAGTAAGGACTTAAATATATAAAGAAAAACTTTTAAGGTACAATAAAAAGGTTCAAACTTGGTGAAGGGTTGGATAGAACAATGGGTGGGACAATGTGTGGAAGAAGATGATCTTACTCGAGAGTAGGGGACACACACTCATCGGGAGGATTAGTATGATGATTCTCAAGGGAACTCATCAGAGGGAGTGTGGTGTCAAAGGATTAAGATATCAACTTATCCACCTATACATCACCGTCTGTGGTGGTGGTGGTGGTTGATTCTAACGAGGCATTCAAATTCGAGATATATGAATCAACATTAATATTGAACTCAAAGTGATCCAAGCATTGTTGGATATGATTTGTATCAAGAGAGGTAAGAACCATCCATGATTCAATTTTGGCCTAATGGATAACACTTGTAGCTGGAGCTAAACTATATGTTAGGAATGCCTCACGGATACAAACGATGGGCTCAATAGATGTAGACTCGGGAATAATTTAGGATGTAATGGGTGGGTTAATGTGAATCTCAATGGAGGGTTATTTGGACTTATCGGGGATACGAACCCCAAGTGCGGGTTCTTTTAGATTTAACAAGGAAGGTCGACCCTTGACGTTAGGTTCATTTAGATTTTTTGGGAGCGAATGTATCTCACTAACTATGGATATGTCAACACAGTTATAAACATGGGTCTTAGAGCATGGGGTGATCTCGACTTTAATATTCTCAATGTGATTGTATTGGACACACATAAAATTTATGTGACGGGATAACTCATCATGTATCCACTTTGGAGCAATACTGAGTTTACTTGGAGGAAATCCGACTCTCTCGCACACTAAAATTAATTTAAGCATTTGTTAAGTTGTTGAAGATCTTGATTTTGAGTCTGAGTAGATTTATCTTGCTCGATGATGAAATTTTACAATAGGCTTTTGAGGGAGGATACGGATGATGGTGGAGTAGTGATAAGTGGTGGTACAACGGTGTACGATTGAGGTGGACACAACTCACTATTACCATAAATAAATGAAGAATACTCATATGAAGTGTGGGGAATGAGTAAAAGTTTTTCATACATAAGAGGAGTGTCTCCATGAGAGACAAAAGGTTCATAATCATGGGGAGCATATTGAGGTTACTAATCGGGGATGGGTGCACATTGTTCCCATAACAACTGTTGGAAACTGTAAGGATCCTCAACACGGGGTTAGGATTGGTATTGGTTGAGAGGGTGATCAAGCCTCCATGAATATCTTATTTACTCACACCACTCGATAATGGATATGTCATGTGAATAGGCCAAAGTTGGTTCTAAAATTGTGTCATATGGATACACTTGGTCCATTGTTGGTTCAAATAGATAGGGAAGGTGTGCACACTCATGGAAATATTGATTGGCTTGAAAGAAATAGGTGCACAATAAAGCATTGGATGCACTTACACTCATCACTGGATGTAGAGGAATATGAGAGGCATGCATGGTTGACGCTAGAGCATTAAAAATGTGTACGAGAGAATTAAATCCACTAAATAAAGAGTGAAAGGTGACATGCTTTTTGAGGTTAGAAAATGACTAAATTAGTCCCTTAGAGAACGTTCTTCGACCATAGGGGTGTAATGTTTTTAGGTTATTAATTGTTTTATGAGTTCTGAATAATTTGAAAAGGACAAAAATATTTTGGGGATTTTTGAATATAAGAAAAAGGAAAAAAATATTTTTTTGATTTTTTTTCTAAAGAGGGTAAAATTTCACTCTCTTTGATACACAAAAGGATGGAGGATAGGAAACCGACTAACAAAGGATTTAAGTTAGACACGTATGAGAAAAGTACAAATACTACCTTGATCATAGCCAAATGTTACTTTTAATTAAGTGATGGGGTAATCAAATTTTAATTAATCCCCTGGCGAGAAAAGAATGGAGGGTTATGCATCACCTTTAAAAATGGTGTTCTTCCTTGACTTGGAAGTTAGTTTCTTTTTATTAAATAGAGAATTAAGGTAAAGGTCATGTTCCTTCCTATATTTGTATTTTTAGGACATTTCTTTTCAAGTTTATAAATCTAGTCCCTATGGTACAATATCATTTATAAATCTAGTCCATGTGGTACAATAGCCTTTATTTTTTTGGTCCGCGCCATTGGCACTATTTTTCACCATTTTTCATTGTATTTTTAGTGCAATGACTAAATTTATAAAATAATATAGAGTCTCCTATTTTGATACACTTAGAGCATTATGAGTACATTTTTCCAAAACCCCCTTTATTAAATGATAACTTGGGGTTAACAAGAAAGTGGGATATGTGATTGAGTGGGTGATAAAATCTAGACACATTTCAATGACTGGGTTTATGTCTTAGGTTTATTAATTAATCACGCCATCCGAATTAAATGCAATGAAATAATTAAAATCACAAAGGAACGAATAAGCACACAAAGAATGGAATCGAATACTGGAGATACGTGAGTGAAGAAGAAATGTATCATCCATGGCTTTTATACACGTGGTGTGAAGATCGAGTTAAGTCGATTGGTGGAAAGTTTGCCTAACTTCAGTCGTCCTCAAGATTCCTATAGACCCGAAAGACAGAGGCTTATTAATTCACTCCATGGGTGGTCTCTCTATTTAGTCTCATTTCCATTTCCTCTTTTTTTATTATTAATTATTAAAAATAAAAATGGTGTCTAAAATGCACTCCAAATAAAAGAAATACAAGTGCTCAATTGTCCTTGTACAATCAAAGAAATAAACGTTAAATAGGAATACTTTGATAAGTAATGTGGTTATCTATAATTCCTTGGAATATGACTAACTCATGAGTATGCTTTGACTATGATTGAATGCACTAGGTAGTGTGAATGTCTCTTTTGAAATTAAATTCTTATGCATTAATAGGAAGTGGGATTATCATATTGCTGAGATTTTAATAATATGATTATGGTATAATGTCAGAAAAATGTTCTTATGTTTGATTAGGCATGATCATTAGATATTAGATTATATTAGATTATGTTAGAAATGCATTTTAAATTTCTAAAAGCGTAAAGTCTAATTAATGAAGTTAGTGTTGCAATGTCATGTAAATTGAGTTCATCTTTTTAAATTTTAAAAAGTTTTGAAGCCTATTCACATTTGTGGAGTCTTATTGCAATTTGTTAGTAGTATGTTTGTTAGGTCTGAGCTTCCATGCTTAAAACTATAAAATCACTTAATAGTTCATGCTATGCTCATTAGAGAAAACTGTGTTCGTAGGATTTCAAAGAATCTTTGTGGGTTGAAAAATCAGTTCATAGTGTTATCCAAAATGCTTTAAAATTATAGAATATATAAACTGTGAATAATGCAGAAACAGTAAATCTATAAACTCGCAAAGATATCAAATGAAGATTATATGACTGAGGCAATTGTACTAATTTTTCAACCATTTGGTGCTTAACGAATTCAACAGCAATCATCTCCCATGATATAACAGTCTCATTTGTAACAATAACACTCCGAATTGCATGCCCATTGAACTAACAGTACAAAATCCTCAAATATATGTTGACTGAATGGAGTTAACACATTTTGACATATGTCTCTTTGTTAAAATTATTTTTTTTAAACTGACCCAAGCCACTTATTTATAATAAATAAGTGGCAGTAAAAAATGGTCAGAAAAATTCCCAACATCAACTGTTAGGATAAAATCGAATTTAACTATCCAAGAAAATAAAATAAAAATAAAACAAAAAAAAAAGAATAATAAAATGGGCCAAAAATAATAAAATACACCCACAAAAATAAGTAAATAGCCCATTAAAATTGGCCCAAAAATTTTATACGTTGGCCAAGTTAAAGCCCAAATACCAAGGTCCACAACCAATGAGCCCAATCTGAGCTGAGCCAGACCGGACCAGACTAGGTTGGCGGAGATAGCGGTGTGTGCACGAGTGTGTGCGCTTGGAAATAAACCCAAGCCCATGTAATTATTCCCTCCTTCAAAGGATTGGGATACCCCAAACGCACCAATCCATTGAGCTAAAATGGGTTACATTATAGTACACCCATTTTTCACATTCTTCCTACGTGGGACAAGAACTTTAGACTTAACACAGTTCCATGTTCAAAGTGGGTAATTTTAGCTACAATTTCTCATTTATTAATTTATGGTTTTTCATATGTGAGTATATCATGTTATACTCCTTCCAGAGGAGAACGTATTACCATTTCGAACCGTCTCAAAGAATGTGTGGGTCCCATATTAAATTGACCTTAAAGTTGACCCAAATCTAATTTTGTCAACTTAAATAAAACCCATAAGTTCTAAAAATCTCCCTCATGAATGAAAATTGGTTGAATTAACATAAACGACTATGCAGACACTAAGAGAGTTCTATATGAAAATTCATGTATTAGGAGAGATAGCTTTTGGCGTTGAATATTCCCTAATGAGAGACTTTTGGATTTACTTACTGATTAGTGAACGCGATGTGTTGAAATTTCCATGTTTTGTGTAAGTCAAGTCAATATACTTCACATAATAATATTTCAAACAAAGTTATTCTTTCAGTTGTGTTCATTTTTACCCTACACAAATCTTGGTTTTGTGAGTACTTTAGAGAATTTCAGCCTTTCAAATTTCTCATAAAAGTGGCCCTTTCACACTCACATAGGTGACTTCATATTAAGATCATCCTATTATACCCCACTTGAATTTTCAAACTATAGGAGTCATCAAAAGCTAATTTTATCCTTACTTACTTTGTTGGTAGCACTGTTTAATCATAAGAATAGGTATGAGTTTGAAACTCATCAGTGCTCTTTTCAAACAGTCAGTCAAGATTCGGTTGTCCCTTTGAACCTAGATCTTGGGATATGTAGTTAGCTTCGTAGGGTCTCCATTAAGACAACTCTTTCTTTTGTAGGCCTTAGCCCCATTAAACTCGATAAATTATACAATTTCTCTCTATTTAACCTTTTAGTGAACGAATTCACTATATTATCCTTAGACTTAATATAATCAATGAAAATTATTCCATTAGAAAGAAGTTGTTTAACAATAATATTTTTCTACGTATATATCGAGGCTTACCATTATACATATGACTTTGTGCTCTGCCAATTTTCGATTGACTATCATAATGTATGTAAATTACAAGCACGAGTTTTGGCCACATTCGAATATCCTTTAAAAAGTTTCGAATCCATTCTTCTTCTTCTTCTTCTTCTTCTTCTTCTTCTTCTTCTTCTTCTTCTACATCTTTATCTAAATCTTAAATTCAAATTCCATAGTGGATCTAGCAATTCATGTTTGTTTTGATGATTTCCAAGACATCGTTGCACTACTAAATGAATATACATAACCACTTGTGGATTTAGAATCCTTTGAATCCGATATCCAATTAATATCAATGTATCCTTCAAGTACAGTTTGATATCTAGTGTAATCTAATACATTATTAAGAGTATATCTTAGATATCTAAGAACCCTTAGTACATCTTTCCAATGGTCTTCACATGGATTACTTATATACTGACTCAATTTCCTAACTGAGTAAGAAATATCTGGACGAGTACAGTTCATGACATAACTTATATTGCCTATAATGTGATAGTATTCTATTAGAGATATACCATTTCCAGTATTTTTATATAAATGAAGATTTGGGTCAATAGTTGTTTTAGTGTTGTTATCACTACCTTCTTCAAACTTGTCAATCAACTTCTCAATATAATGAGATTGAGACAAGATAAGTCCTTCTGATCTTTTAGAAATTTTAATTCCTAATATAACATCAGTAATACCCATATATTTCATATCAAATTTACTGGAAAAGATTTTCTAGGTAGATTTAACAATATCTTTATTATTCCTCGTAATAAGCATATCATCTACATGGAGATAAACAACGACATATCTGCTTGTAGTGTTTTTAATGTAAACACATTTATCACACTCATTTATTTTAAATCCAATTGACATTTTTAAATTGTTCAATTTCTCATGCCATTGTTTAGGTGCTTGTTTTAATCCATAAAGGGATTTAACAAGTTTACGCACTTTCTTTTCTTTTCCAATAACTTTAAACCCTTCTGGTTGTTCCATGTATATCTCTTTATTTAATTCCCCATTTAAAAAGGAGGTTTTTATATCCATTTTATTTATTTCAAGATTATTTAATGATGTAATAGCTATTAACATTCAAATGGATGGTATTCTCATAAGAGGCGAGTAAGTGTCAAAGTAATCCAATCCTTCCTTTTATCTGTAGGCTTTAGCTGCAAGTTTAGCTTTGTATTTTTCAATTGATCCATCAACTCTTAATTTTCTCTTGAATATCGATTTGTATCCTAAGATTTTTACTTCCTGATGGAAGGTCAACCAATTCCCACATATGGTTTTGAATGATGGATTCAATTTCACTATTGACAGCCTCTTTCCAGAAAGAGGCTTATAGAGTTGACATAACTTCTGCGAAGATTCTAGGCTCAATTTTTAATATATGTGTTAGAAAATCTAGACCAAAAGACTTTGAAGTCTTTTTCATTTGGCTACATTTAGGTTCTAGGTCATCATCTTTCTTAATATATTAATTTTCAATAATATTTTGATGACTACTAAATGCAGTATCATAAGTTCTTTTACTAGAACTTGAATCTACCACTTTACTTTTATTACGAAATATGTCTTAGAAGAAATATGCATTCCTAGATTCAATTATAGTATTTACATCTATATCAGGAATCTCATATTTATGTACAAGCAATCGATATGCACTACTATTAAATGCATAACCAATAAATGTGAAATCAAAAATTTTTGGTCCTATTTTAATCTTTTTAGGATCGGGAACCACTACCTTTGCAAAACAAACCCTCGCTTTGAGTTATTTATGTGAAGGTGTTAATCCTTTACATAATTCATATGGTGTCTTATGTGTTCTCTTATGAGGCGTTTTATTAAGAATATAGTTTGTAGAGAGCAAAGCTTCCCCCCACAAGTTATGGGGTAAACTCGAACTTATCGACATAGCATTCATCATCTCTTTTAGAGTACGGTTTTCTCAATCCTGTTAGATTGAGGTGGGAAATGAGTGGTAGTTCGATGAATAATTCCGTGTTTTAAACAAAATTGTTCGAAAGGGGAATTGTATTCACTTGCTCTATCACTCCTAACTACTTTAATCTTTTTGCTAAGTTAATTCTCAACTTCAGTTTTATAACGTTCGAAAATATATATTGCGTCATCCTTGCTTCTAAGAAATTACACATAGAAATATATTTTTCAATCATCAATAAAAGTAAGAAAATACCTATTCCCAGCTCTTATTTTTATAAATTTTAAATCGCGTATATCACTATGAATTAACTCAAGAGGGTTTGTACTTCTTTCAACATTTTTAAAAGGAGTTTTAGTCAACTTTGATTCCACACGCGTTTCACACTTTTGATTTAAGTCAATATTAAATTTTGATATTAAGTCCAAAGTAATTCATTTAGTAATAGTATCATAATTTACATGACCTAATCTACCATGATATATATTACAAGACTCGGGCAAAATAAACAGAAGATTCATTCTTCTTTTTATTAATACGCATTACAATTATTACATTGAGTTTGAAGAGAACATCTCTCAGTATCCTTTCCCCACATAAATACCACTCTTAGTGAGTACAAATTTATCAAATTCAAATACACCCCTTCTTGCTCAGCAGTGATCCTGAAACTAAGTTCGTTCGAATATCTGGGAGATGAAGCACGTCACTGGGAGTAAGTTCCTTTCCCCAAGTCATCTTGAGTATAACTTTTCCTTTTCCTTCAAAATTCGAAATAGAAGAATTTCCCATGGAAAGTATTCCTCGTGATCAGGGTGTTTGTAGTAAGTAAGCATATTATTGTCAGAACATATGTGATGAGTGGCCCCAGTGTCCACCCAATATTCCCTAGTGTTTCCCACGATGTTAACTTCAGAAACCACAACCAAGATGCTTAAATCATCAATATTATTAGAAAGGTTCTCAATTTTAGTGGCATTGGCTTGTGTTGGCTTATGTTTCTTATCCCCTCGATATTTTTGGTTACGACAATCTTTAGCACGATGTCCCGGCTGGTCACACACAAATCATTTTCCATTAAATTTTTTAAAGTTTCCATTTTAAGGCTCTTTGTTTGGACCACATTGGTTCACACGCGTCCTTTTCTTGTTCTTTCTACTTTTCCCTTCTTTCACAACATCTTCTTTGGATTCCATAGGATTTCCAATTTTTTTCTTTTATACCCCATTATCCTCTTCAATCCTTAGTCTCACAATCAAGAACTCAAGACCCATTTCTTTTTGTTTATGTTTTAAATAATTTTTGAAGCCTTTCCCATATGGTGGTAATTTTTGAACAATTGCAACCACTTCGAATCACTCACTAAATTCCATTTTTCAAAAAAAAAATCATGATAATCAATTGGAGCTCTTGCACTTAACTACTGATAGTCTTTGAATCAACCAATTTAATATCCAAGAATCTACCGTTAATAAATTTCTTCATTCCGGCATATTATGTTTTGTATTATTTTATCCAAAGACTCCCACACCTCTTTAGTAGTTTTAAAACTCTATACGCATTACATAATGTGTTTTTCAGATTATTGAGGATATAATTTTTTGCATAGAAAATCAACACGTTTTCATGCATCCACGACATCAATTATTTTCCTGTCAATTTCACCTTATTTTAAAGTTGGTGCCTATTCATTAAGGGATTTAGCCAAGTTCAAAGTTATTAAATAAAATAGCATATGATGTTTCCAGCATTGTAAACCAGTCCCTTTGAAATTTTTGGGTTTCTCACCATGTCCAACATTAGTTGGTATAACAATAACGGACAAAGAAGAAGTAGATGCTATTTCTATTCTAAATAAAAATAAATATGTGTTTATAACATGATATGTGAGTGAATAATTATATTAATATAATGTCAGGAATGTTATGAAAAAAATAACTTGTAGAAAATTCACATTAAAGAATACAATACTAATTTTTTAAGTGATAAAAATAACATGCAATGTATATAAATAGTTTATTTTATAAACATGCAACTATTATATTATATTTTCTGATAAAACAAAGAAGTTTCTTAAAAAAAAAACTTTACAGAATGTGAAAAAATATAATTTTATTACACATAAAAATAATTTCTTAACACATAGCTTATAATAAAATATTTTTGTAATTAATTAATACAAAAAAGCATATTGGAATTGTATAACAAAAAATAAAGATTTCGTCTTAAGATTGTTATCCAAAATGCTTTTAAATTACAAAAAATATAAACTGTGAATAATGCAGAAACAATAAATATATAAACTCACAGCGATATTAAATGCAAATTATATAGCTAAGGCAAGTTAAGACACTCTATCCTTAAGACAATTTTCTCTGCTCTAGTGCTTAAGGGACTCCGTGATAATCGTCTCCCAGGATACAATAGTCTCGCTTGCAATAGTTAACTCCAGATTTAAGCCATTTAGACCAATAGTGCAGAACCCTCAAATATATGTTGACAGAATGGTGTGAAGACATTTTGATATTTGTCTCTCTTTTAAAAAAATGTTTTTTTAAATAGACCCAAGCCGCATATTTATAATAAATAAGTGGCAATTAAAAACGGTTATAAACAATCCCAACAATCAACTATCGGGATAAAATCAAATTTAACTCTGCAAATAAATAAAAATAAAATAAAAAAGGAATAATAAACTAGGCTGAAAATAATAAAATAAACCCACAAAAAAATAAGTAAATAGCTCATTAAAATTTATCCAAAAAGTTTATACTTTGGCCAAGCTAAATCCCAAATCCCAAGTCCCACGAGCACGAGCCGGACCAGACTGGAATTGGTCGGCGGGGGCATACGCGTGGGTGTGAGCTTGGAAGTCAACCCAACTCTATGTAAGTCCTCCCTCCCTCAAAGAGTTGGTATACCCCAAGGGCACCAAGCCTTTAAGCGAAATTGGGTTATATTATACTACACCCATTTTTCACATTCTTCATATGTGGGACAAGAACTTTAGACTTAACACCTTAACCAAACTCCATGTTCAAAGTGGGCACTTTGAGAGACAATTTCTCATTCATTCATTTATGATTTTATGTAAGTGATTATATCATGATATAGTCCTTGCGGAGGAAAATGCGCTTCCACTTCGATCCATCTCAAAAGACATGTGGGTCACATATTAAGTTGACCCTAAAGTTGACAAAAATAAGATTTTGTGAACTTAAATAAAACCCATAAATTCTAAAAAAGAGGATGTTCACAGGAAATTTCGTAGTTAGCTCATTGAAAATGAAGGAGAATTTTCTTAAGGAGAAAGAACTGAGGACCTTATGTTGAAGAGTGTGAAGAACATCACTTGGAAAATTTTCTAGAAAATTATATAGTGTTCTTGAGATTAAATTGTATGTTTGGATTATCACAAATTGTAATTGTATAAATCATTACCTTATTTTTATAGGCCCATACCCACATTTTATTGATTATGCAATCATTCATATGCAAACCCGCATGAGGTGTAGTGTTAAAGATATTGTAAATTCTATCAGGATTTGAAATCCATGTTCCAAGTTATTAATCTCATTGACTATGTGTTAACCATGATTACAGCACGATTGAGGCATGATTAAACGTGTTTAACACGATTCAATGGATTATTAGCAATGTAAATGAATATTATTATTATTATTATTATTATTATTATTATTATTATTATTATTATTATTGTTATTATTACTATTATTATTATTGTTATTATTATTGTTATTATTATTATTATTATTATTATTGATGATGATACCTTACAATTTATTCAGAGTGTTTTATTTATTACAATTTGCTCGACATAAAAATTGTAATTCTTGTACTTAGATCAATTATTTCAAATGATTGATTTCGAGTCAATGATTCTCTCTCTTTCTCTCTCTCTCTCTCTCTCTCTCTCTCTCTCTCTCTCTATATATATATATATATATATATATATATATATATATATATATATATATATATATATATATATATATAACTTCATGAACTTGTTAATTCCTTATTAACCCATTGACTGAATTTGATACTGTCAGGGAAATAATTTGAAAGCATGTGAGAGTAGGGAACGTTCCCCATTGATCCAGTAAAGATGTCTCATACATAAAAATAATGATTTTCAGAGCTAACCGACTGGCCAAAAACATAGGAGAATATATCCGATCAAGTTGGGGATAACTCCAGTAATGATTGAGCTCCATATGACTCAACTATCTCCTCTCATGAATGTAAACCTGACCCCTAGGAAAAGAGAAAATCTAAGCACAAGCATTTAAGCTATACTAATATAATAGAATAACCTCCCATGGATGTAGGCACATTGATGAATAACGTACATATTGTTCTTGTGTGTGCGTGTGTGCATGATTTACTTATTATGTTTGTTATTTTGTGTTGAATCATAACCAATAGAATTTTACCACCGACAATTGGTGTCGTGTGTGGGAAATGAGTTTACTTCTTCAACCTTACTTGCCCAGAATGATTGTGTCTCATTCACGCGATGAGTGTTCAAGATCTCATGATGATTATTAAGACGATCATATTGAGCACGCCCCTCATAAGATTAGGTTTATAATATGAGCCAACCAGAACTAGAATACCCATAACTCCCATTATTGTCCACACGAGGAGAAAATGGTGGAATGTAACAAGGAAATTGCTAGGGTTTCCTTATTAAAACCATGTATGATGTCTACTTCTAAGTAAAGGTATGTTAGCTTATTTTGAAATAAGAATCAAAGTTATGATAAGTCATTATATTAATTACTTAAATATGTTATATGTATGTTGGTGAAATGTCCTTAGTAGGAATTTTGGTGAGTTCGGTTCGTCTTGATCACGATAGATCGAAATTTTGATTTAAGTATAAATGAACAGTTATGACCAAGTTAGGGAGTTGACATGTTACCAGCATGATATTGTGTACAATCCTAGTGGTTTGTCTCAAACTATCAAAATCTTTTCGATGGTTCGAGAAGTTGCGCGATAGATCAAAAAAGGATTGTGAACCGTACATCCTAAAATGAATTGAACATGAGGGACCATCCGTGAGATTTAAGTCTAAGATATGTTTCAATTAGATTTAGGTAATCTCACACCATTTTCAAAAAGTGCATAGATTCTTAATCCCGAGAATTATAAGTATTAGAGTTCTTGCACAATTGTGTCTTTGATTGCTATGGGTATGATTTGATTTTAAAATAAACAAAATAATCCTCGCAGATTGGGAAATCATTGTGTAGGTAGGTCTAAGATCATAATTCGGAGGAATATGTGCCTAGAAGATATATCGGAAATGATTAGATGTTAGTTAAATTTGAGTACAATTTAAGATATATCAGAATTGATTAGTTGTGGATTATTTCATAATTCGGTGGAGTAGTAAATAATTTAAGTACAAGATTCAAGGAATTGATTAGATGTGGGTTAAAATTGATTAGCGAAAAATTGATTTAACCAACGGGTATCAGAAGCTTAACGTGCAAAAACATAATGTGTACCATAATCAACTTTGAAAAGAAGACCTCTTTATCGTGGGTGATTTTGAGATAATTAAATTATAGTGCAATCGTGATTATTTAGTGTAGTTAATCGCAATAAAATAAACGAAGGATTTAATTACCTTAATTGTAATTGAGATTTTTGAGTATTTGTTTAGAAGCAAATTTTATATTAGCTTGGGTCCCTATTATAGTCCAATACCCAATTAATAGGCCAAAAACTCTTTGGAAGCTCAGTTTAGGCTAAGACCGTGACATATACCTATTTATGTTGGTGTAAGATAGGATCATTAATGATCCATTTGAGAGGGTTAAACAGGGAGAAGAAAAATAGTAATCACATTTTTTTGAAGGGGTGAGGTCAAAGAATGTTATATCTATCATATTTCATCACGTGTTCATCTTTAAGAGTGTCCACACACAAATCTTACTTTGGGTGGATCATATACTAAAAGATTCGAGATGTTCATAGCATCATAAAAAGGCTTTTGGAGACCTTGGTGGGAATTAAGATCATCTTCAACCTTTTTCTCCTCATAAAAATCATAACATGATTCAGTATGGTATTGTATTGTAACCTTATGTTTGTTCTTGAAACCTAGTTCTTATTTTCTTTCCAATGCATGATTAATCAGTTTTATTAAGGCTAAAATTTTCCTCATTTTCAAATGTCAATACATGTTTCCCAAAAATTGGTATCAAACCTCCTGGTCGTAGATTAATGATGTTTTGGAAAGGTCCACGTCGTCCAAACTTTAAAACATAAGTTTTTCATATTATGTGATTATACGATCTTATATGTGGTATCGTACTAACATGGATTTGTAGAGATCTTATTTTTATATTAATTCAATCATTGCACTTATAAGGGTAACTTCTAAACAGTATAGCACAGAACGTGGAGCATGGTGATTTTCGAAAAATGGGTAAAAGGGGGTAGTCTACTGTGAAAGGGGAGGTAGACCACTCATTATGTGTACAATCGATGACATCATATCGAGCATCATTATAGGGCGTACAAATGATTAAAATCTGTAATTTGAATGCCTAGTTCTATCCAACGAACAACCCTAGAGGTATTTGAACTTCAAAGACTTTGTAAACATGTCCCTACTAAAAATGACTAGCATGTTCCCCATTAACACGATGGGGAATACCAGGGAACAGACGACGTATGAAAGCATGGGGAAATAGGTACAAACACATGTCTTCTCTAAATTCAAATATCTCTAACGTGCATGCTAGGGTAGGAGAGATGTTATGATTATTGAATTATATAAAGGTATGTGTATCATAGAATAAGCATGGTTTTTACTATCTCAGTCACTCTCTGTAACTTATATTTCTCATAAAGTAATAAAATAACTCCCTCCACCACTTCACCCCTTGGACATAGGTTGAGCCTGACCTCACCCATGTACAACTATTGTATTATATCCCCTCTTATCTCCCTCACTTGATAATTTTAAATTTATTGTATTGTGTAACTTGATTTATATTTTTACCTCAACAGTCACATACGTGTATTTCGTGTGAATCGATCCTACTGTTGTTTATCCGTAGTTATTATCCATCCCTATAATTGATATGGTTGTAATAATTAGGTTTTTCTTATTATTGCTCTATCAATGTATTCGAAGAAATTTTAAAGGTATATAATGCTTATTTATTGTTATAATCATGTATTTACATGGGTTTGGGAGAGGTACAAATTTTCATGAAGTTTCATGAAGATCCGGATGAGTTGTGGTCATTTTTGTATACTAGTTGTGTACTGGACATGAAGCTGATGTGTTAAAGGTCCAGATCAGTCCAAGGGACTTCTAGATTCATTCGGAAGGGGTCGGATCAATCTGGGGACAGATAAAATTGATCTGAATGGGGTTACCATCCTCATTCAATTGGGTTATTTGATGTTGTTTCGAATTAGTTTTCACAACAATTCTTCTTCAACTTTCATTTGTAACTAAAGTGGATTATTTCCATAATTATAGTACATGAAAAACTCCCATATTCATAAAAGTTTACTTCGAGAAGGATTCTTGATCCATACAAAGTTTATTTCAAATGGGTTTTCTTTTCTTAAAGACTTATATTTCAAGAAGGATTCTAGGCCATAATAGGATGCAAATTTTATTACTATATGAATTGTGGTTGAAATTTATTATGTGTGATTACAATTCTTCGGTATCTGTCATGTTAAAAAAAAATTTGCCCTAATTATTTGACTAATTAGCATACCTCATTATTATGGATGACATGGATTTTTATTGTGATCGACCTATATAACATTTTTTAGAAAATCCATTTTATTTGTTCTTATCAAAATCGAATTTAACCAAGGTTAATTTAAAGGTAAAAATTATAGTTTGATCTTGGGGTTTTATTTTAATTCATAAATATGTTTCTTTTGTAAAATAAAAATAGTTTGGTAGGGTGTTTTAATTTGTACATGTAAATTAGAAAATTAGATTGCATTTAATTTCAAATATTAGAAATGAATATATAGTTTTTTAGATACCCTAAATTTTAAAATATTAAATGGGAGATGATTTCTACATAGATCCCACGGTCTCCATTGGTGTCTTTAAGAATTTGATCCGATTACTTCATCATGGCAGCTTCGATCTTACCCCCAACAAATGGATTTAATCTGGGAATCCGGTACTTTAAGACTCATAAGTTATAGTTCCAACAATTTAATGTTAGCGAGTTCGGTTCCTCTAATTTAGGAGCGCTTCACGAGTAGTTTCATATTCGAGGAATGAACTGATTGTATTAACCTTAAATATAATTAATGATATCCTCCCCAACGGAGTCACTATCATAAAATGTGGAACTAAAAGATGTTGAATAATTATTTTATTGGAGAGAAGTTTCCTATATTGTCTACTAACATAATAAAATACGAAAATTTGTTTAGTTCAAGGTGGGGTTACTTAAGCTCCCAACAAGAAATCTCACTTCATAAGGGCACTAGGATGTCTGACATAAGTAATTTTAATCGGCGGTAAAGAAATGATACTTTAAAATTTAATCAAATTAATTCTCACTTTCTAATTAAAAATTATTTTTTTTAATTTTATGATTTTAGTATTTCAAAAATGAATTCAATTGTTTCTCATTATTTTTGTCTTAATCTGTTTAATTGTAATAAGTTTAACGGAATAAAAATATAATTGGACATTGTTCTAGGTTGCGAGGATAATAATCTTATTTAACCTAAAATTCCCATCAATGATTTAAAATCATGATGTGATTAACTCCTCTCATCAAGTTGTTTGTCCCCCTAATGGATTGTATTAATCACGGTATTTTAAAATATATGTTAATTATTATAAATTAAGTGTCATATATATTTGTTCCCCCAATCGGTGAAGTTCTATATGAATGTTTTGATTTATAAAGAATTCACCAATGGGAATTTTTTACCGCCTATGTTTAAGAATCTTGTTCTTGAAATTATCTTCATCATTATTGAACTAAGAATTATTTGGATTATATATGGTGGGGAAACCCGGGTCCATTTCGTAATCCTGGATTGAGCTTCAAAAGTAGCTAATAGATGGTGTTAGTTGTAGAGAAGATTTTTACTTATTTCTTTATAGGGAAGTAGGATGTATAGACAAAGTCTCAAGTACAAGAGTTTTAATAAAAAAAAATGTTCATATTCCTCGATAGTAGTGAAAAAGACAAAAGGCTAGTGTTTTCACTACAATTAGTTAGAAATTTTATAGCAACGTCTTCATTTTTCCTTGCTCCGTAAGAAAAAGGACAAGGTAATAGTTTTTCTCTTAAAACTAATTGTATGGTTTATGGTCCGATCTAAATGAACCTGGTGTGTGGAAGTACAAATTAGTATAACAGTTCATTATAAAGGTTAGAGGTAACTAGGCAATTATTTATGAAGAGAGTTGTTCATAATGATGGGAAACTAGAATAACGCAACGATATTAAGGAGTAGGACATAAGGATAATATAGGTAAATTATATAATGTAAATGGTTTTAGAAAAGTTAGTTTTGGTTTCAGAATTTGTTTTGAATAGATATTTGATTGACTTATAAAAAAAAATTTATCAAACTGGATGTCTTTTATTTGTTCTCATATGTTGGAAAATAACTTATATATTATAAGTTTTGTTTCACCAATATTTCTAAATAATTTTGTGAATAGTTTTAATAATTCGTTCATTAAGAATAAATTTTCCTTCTAAAACCAAACATAAATTTGGCAATCATGCCTAGGTTATTTTATTCTTAAATGAATTTAAAAACTAATTTAAAATGGACAGTTGAGTTAATTGGTAGTGGAGGAACTTCCCATCTTGAATCCCATGTACAAGGTAAAATGACCAAGGGGACCTTCACGGACTAAAGATAAATAGCCAAAAATAGGGTGATAACGGTTCATTTCGATTAGTATAGCCCTGACTATCTAATCAAAATGTGTTTTTGAGTTATTTATCGATTTCATTAGTGATTACTTAATGGTATGGATGTTTTTACCTTATGCACCATAAGTTTGAAGCCTTTGATTAATTCAAAGTGGATAAGACTAGGGTGGAGCGGGAGTGAATTGTACTCATCCAAACTCTAAGATCTTATTGTATGAATATATACCTCTTGGGAGAGTGTATGGGATCATCTATCGTAGATTGGGATTAAATACCAATTGTTTACACTGGGTATTACACTTTTCAATAGTGTAGATCAAAGGAAGGAATAAGACTCTTTCGATATGATAAGGTCCATAGGCTATACAATTCTGGATTACAATATTTGAATGGGATATTTCATTCAGAGATGGACATATACATTCTGAATTTAGTTTTTTCTTAATCAGTCTCTTCAACTCCCATTGAACATTTAAATGGGTGTAAACTCATTCTAAGGCATGTTCGGATATTGGGGAGCCTGTCATTCGTGTTGCGAAATGAGCCAAAGGAATTACAATTATGAACATTGGTATGTCTCTTTGTTGGTTATCCCAAACGTTATAAAGGTATATTATATCATATTTATAAGAACAAGAAGGTCCCTAATTCAATCAATGCCTGGTTTTAGAAAACGGATTACATAATAAACCATTAGGCCGGGAGTAAGCTTGTTTTTCATGATAAAAAAGGAACATCATATTACCAATTTTTCTAGACCACTCGTACCAGATGAAATACAACATGATATCGATAATACATTGCCTAATGGTAGTGGGAATATTATCCATGATCAGAATACCCGTGTCACTTAACATCGATAATAAGTGGTGCCTTGCAGTAGTGGGGGCATGAGGAGAAATCTTAAAAGGTTAGTATTTTAAGTGATCATTTCAATGAGATTCCAAGAAAATAGTAATTTGGTCCAATGAAATATAAGGATGCGTTTCTAGAAGTGGAAATTTTCTTTGACTTATTACTATGGATACTAAATGGAAATTTAATGCATTCTAATCAAGTTTTGGGGATAGTAGACTTGCTGATGGGGTAAAACACATCTGGTGCAAGTTGAAATATAAGAAGTCAAAGGATATAGGGATGGGAAGGTGAAAAACTTGAAGTCAAGTCTTGCAAAAGTATTTACTCATAAAGAAATATTTGACTATGAGCAAACCATCTCTCTGAAAGTCATGATATTCTATCAGGATTCTTTTGACATCAAGAATGCCTTCTTAAAGGATTATCTTAACAAGTTCATAGTAAGAGCGGGAAAGTGATTTAATCTTATGAGATCCATTTATGGATTGAATCTAACATCGAGGTCTTGGGTTATTCGATATGCTTAGGTTATCGAGTTTTGACTTGGATCAAATTCTAAATAAATATTATTTGTATACGGAGTATGACAGAAATGTGGTGGTATTTCTAGCACAATTTATGGATAATATTTGCCTAATCAGGAACAAGATGGGAGTATTGTCCTACGTAAGAGTGTGGTTATACAACTAGTTCAATATGAAAAACTTAGGACAAGCTTGACACATCCTTGTGATCAAGCTTTCTCTAGATTTGATTAAAACGGTGTCGGCCTTATCCTAAGTCACTCATTTCAATGTTGTATACACAAAGTTAGAATCGAGATTTCATAAAAAGATTTTTTTTTAGAATGGAATCACTCTATATGAGAATCAATGGAAACACTTGATTAGATAGAAAGTATGGGGAATATACCTGATTCTTTGACAACGGTGAGCATCATGTATGATATACTATATGTTAGACCAAATATCTATTTTTCCTTTGGAATGGCCAAAATGTTTTAGTTTAATAGTCTTATACCTTTTAGGTACAAAGATTAGGTTTTCAGTCAAATAAGAACTCTAAGTTTTTTAATTAGGAATATGTGTTTATGCATGGAGGTTAAGTTATAAGTTGGAGGAGTGTGAATCAATGTCTCCAATCAGACGGCCAAAGTTTTTGTCACTTCGGAGAGAACTAAATAGGTTATGCGGCTCAGTTACTTCCCAAGTTAACTTAGGTGAGGTTCCTTCAAGTGTAATTGGAAATTAAGCTTTCATTCTATATAGCGATATGATTACAAGTTCGAGAGAACCCGTAACCCATAAAAGGGTTAAACACATTACGAGTTCACAGCGTTTGATAAATCAAACAAGGTAACTCATAATTTTATGACCAAGGTTATATCGAATAACACCCAGTTAATCCTTATATACATAGGTACAAAAATTCCAATTGAACGAGTTGGGACTTGGATACATAAGTACATGGCCTATGGATAAGTGGGAGATTATTTGGGAAACCATGTATGTCATATAGTTATAAGTAAAGGTGTGTCATCTCATTTTTAAAAAGAGTCATGGTTAAGATAATTTCTTATATTTGTCCTATAAATATATTATAGACATGTCGGATAATTGTACTTAGTAGGAGTTTCGATAAGTTGGGTTCGGCTAGATCGTTGGAGATTGCAATTTCAATTCTAGTAAAATTGAATAGTTCAAGAACTAGATAAGGAGTTGACATCCTGTCGACATGGTTATGTGTATAATTCTTCTAGTTTATATCAAACTACGAGAACATATTTGATTGTTTGATAAATTATGTGATGGTTTAAAAGAGGATTATAACAGGTATATCTAAGGGATTTCATAATTAGATTCATTTATATGGATTTGAGTATTTAGCACTGTTGGCCCAACCTTCTGGTGGATACTTTCTAATTTGATATCTCATCTTAATAATCCACTAATTTAGATCTTTTATGATCACCTCATTCTATTGGAATGTTTGCCGAGATCAAGCCTCAATCCAACGTTCTTATTTTGGAGCATGCTAGCAATATTCCTTATCTCGTCTAGCTCAGCCTGAATACTATCTACCTTCCTTGTGTGGTATCCATATAAACCCATCATCCTATAAAGATCTTGGCAAACATACGAAAGGGACATCTTAACTTGGTCCCTATCTTGGACCAATGGCATAAGGGCTAGGCGATCATAAGACTATATGAACAAATGGAGTTGTTTTATTATTTAAAAAACACAACACATGCACAAGAAAATATATGAAATATATAGCCGAGAAAGAAATGAAAAAGCCAAGAAATTCCATTTCATTAAATATATTGTGCGGTAAACCTCTTACCTAAGTTGAGAAATAGAAAAGAATAAGGCCATTCAAAATCCCAAAACACCCAAAGAAATACTTAATTATAGGAGTCTTCTCCTCGGGCTCTAATACGACCTTCGTTGGGTCGACAACTTCTTATTCATCTTGTTCCTCCCCAAGTTAGGGGAGATCTAATGTAGTTCTCGGCGAAAATATCAAAACTAGTGTAACAACTCGTGTTTTTAAATAATTAACTTTAGCATTTTTAAGTTGCACATGCGCAAGGATGCCCGTGTTGATCCTTCCTTCCAAGTGTCCTGGAGCTATAACATTTTTACGGATGTTGTAGGATATTTGTTATAGACTCCTCTTTCTTTTGTGTAATATAGTTATGATCGGTCTACACATTCGGGCATGTTGCCTAAGTTTTGTACTTGCGTATATACTGTGATATTTATTTTTAATACTCAGTGTAACCACTTGTATCGGTCTGTTAACTGACAACTTATTCGGTTATTATGTTTAGATGATTGTTAAACTGTTATCTATCTTTATTTATATCCACCTTCTTTTAAAATTGGATTGTCTAAATAGTTTTCCTTAAACTTACAAATTAATCTGACATCCGTTTTCTAAAAAAAGTTGGTGGTTATCTCGTATTATTATTGTCTCGACAGTGATGCTAAGAATGGACCATCAATGATTCTTGTATTTATTGGAGTATCGGGATGTACACCTCTTATTTTAATAAGTGGGGTGTCACGGATGGTATCAGAGCATCAGGTTCTAGAGTCCTTAGGATCTATGCGGACTTATCACATTTTACCGTAGTGTTCTTTGATATAGAGCCCTATTGTTAGGACTGTTTTGTTTGTTTATGCTTGGGATCTCCTGCAAAGATAAATTGTTTTAAATTGTATTCTGATTCAGTTGTTTCTTCATCTCAGATGTCACCTAGAGGAGGTCGTCCATCTAAGAGAAATTGAATTGTAGAAGTTAATGTAGAACCCCCACCCCCACAAGGAACTATTAATGCAGCGGAGGTGGATACATTATCGCCTAGGCAGTCAATGCTGCAATGACTGCTATGGCCCAACAGTTTCCTCAAGACCAATAGCCGGTAATATAGGAGGTGCAAGCCCATGCGGGACCTTCCCCGTGGGAGAGAGTTAGAGAATCTTTCTTGAAGATTCGCACGACAGAATTTCAGGGTGGTTCCGACGTAATAGTGGAAAAAAAGTGGAAGAAAGATATGCAGCATCATCTCCGAATGGTAGAGTGTAGTGAGGAACGGAAGAAGATCCTTTCCACTTTCAAACTTGTAGGAGAAGCTTTACACTGGTGGAATTCGGTGACCATACCGAAGAAGAAGGATACCATGTCTATATCGGATTTTTGGGTTTTGTTTGACCGGAAGTATTTTCCTCTCGCAGTCCAAAAGGAAATGAGGAGGAAACTCCAAGATGTGGTGCAAGGAGAACGTTCAGCTGCGAAGTATGAAGAGGAATTTACTCGTCTAGCAAGCTTTGTGCTGGATAAAGTAATTCCGGAGGAAAGGAGGATATCGAAGTTTATTAGAGGTTTACATTAGAGGATACGACAACATTTATTGGGAAATCCATATTTACAAACATTTGGTTACGTGATGAATGAAGCATTGCTTCATTTCCAAGATCACCGTCTCCATGTGCAAGGGACTAAGAAGGTTTCGGGTTCGGGCTAAGCTAGTAAATAAGGAGGTAATGGTGCTGGTGGGGAATTACCCTCATCACAATCGTCGGGAAGTAAGAAGAAAGATAATGACACCCAGTAAGGAGATTCATCTAAGAGACAACATTTTGGGGGTTTTAATTTTGGTGGAGGCGGTTTTAGGTATGGTCAGGGTGCCCAGCAGTAGCAACAACAGGTGATCCAACAAGGCCAAGAAGGCCAAGGTAATAATGGGGGTTGAGGCCATCCGGGCCAAGGCATGGGGCAGTTTCAAAATAATAATCGGGGCCGTTATCTAGAGAATATAGTGGGCCACTACTTTTAATGTGTGGAATCGATCCATTTTAGGAAAGTTTGTCCACAGTTGATTGGGGACAGTTACCTGGGTTCACAACATCAGTAGGCGCATTTACCGCCACTAGCGCCTTTTCCAGTCGTCCCTCCATAATAGGGAAAACTTCAGTATGGGCGTGTTTGTCATATTCAGAATGCTTTACTTCCTCCAGCCCCACCTGCGCCGCCAGCTATCGAGGGTAAGTTTCCTATCCAAGGGTATATGGGTCCTGTTTTATTTGATACGGGCGCAATGCACTCATTTATTGCTAGACATTTTTCATAATCGATGGAGTTGACTAAGTCTGCGAAGAGTACCTTTACTAGTGTGGAGTCTTCCATGGGTTATGGTTCGCTCACATTCTTTGTTTGTAAAAGGGTAGGAATAGACCTCGATAATTTGCGTTTTGAGGCCGATTTACTCATCCTGGATATGGTCAGGTATGACATTATTTTGGGTATGAATTGGCTAGTGAAATACCATGCTATGGTAAATTGTTATGGGAGAAGTATAGTCTTTGCTATTCCAGGGCAAGAAATTTTTCTTATGGCAATGCCTCTTTCAGAGGGATGTTCGAGCATGTATTTATATTATATTGCGAAGGAGACTTCACATGATATAATCATTTCCTTAGATACGATTCCTGTAGTTAGAGACTTTGAGGATGTTTTTCAGTAGATTCTGGGTTTACTTCTAAGTCGTGAGATCGAGAACTCAGAAAATTGCTAGAGCTCCATACCGTATAGCTTCTTTGGAAATGAGGAAGTTAAGAGATCAAATTCAGTAATTGTTAGAGCAAGGGTTTATTCGGCATAGCATGTCGTCGTGGGGTGCTCCTGTGTTGTTTATAAAGAAGAGAGATGGTTCCCTCTGATTATGTGTTCATTATCGAGAATTGAATAAGGTTACCATCAAGAACAAATAATCGTTATCTCGGATCGATGACTTGTTTGATCAATTAAGGGGAGCATCGTATTTCTCCAAGATAGATATGAGGACTGGGTATCATCAGCTGCAGATTTGAGAGTACGACGTGTCGAAGACGGCATTCTTGACTAGATATGGGTCCTACGAGTTTTAGGTCATGCCTTTTGGGCTAACCAATGCTCCTTCTGTATGTATGGACCTTATGAATATAGTGTTTTGGGACTTCCTCAACCACTTTTTCCTAGTGTTTATTGATGACATCCTAGTCTATTCTCATACTGAATTCGATCATTCTAAACATTTATGATTGGTCCTACAAACGCTACGGGATCATCAGTTGTATGCTAAGTTTGAGAAGTGTGGTTTTTGGTTACAAGAAGTGTAGTTTTTGGGTCACATTGTGATAGCTGAGGGAATTTCGATAGATCCGAGTAAAGTTGTCAGGGTGAGGGAATGGGGTCAGCCCATGACGCCCACAGAGATTCGTAGTTTTCTGGGTTTGGCTGGTTATTATCGTCGTTTTAATAAGGGCTTTTCCAAGATCGCTAATCCTTTGATAAATCTGACCCGAATGGCATTGAAATTTATTTGGGATGATTCTTTTCATCTAGCTTTTAATGAGTTGAAGGATAAGTTGACTTCCGCTCTAGTATTCGTGTTACCAAGGCCGAGAGTAGACTATTTAGTCTTTACTGATGCATCTTTGCAAGGATTGGGAGGTGTGTTGCAATAACATCATCGCGATATTACTTATTCTTCTCGCAAGCTAAAGTCCTATGAGAAGAATTATCCCGTACATGATTTGGAGCTTGCTGCAGTAGTGTTCGCCTTGAAAATATAGAGACATTATCTCCTGGGGAGAATTTTAGTCTTTTCACAGACCATAAATCGTTGCAATATTTATTCTTATAGAAGGATTTGAATATGCGACAACATAGATGGTTGGAGTTTGTGAAAGACTATCAATTTGATATTCATTATCACCCGAGCAAGGCTAATGTGGTAGCGGATGCACTGAGTCGAAAACCTAAAGAGGAGTTAGTGAAGGTATAGAAGGAAAAATGGAAAGAACTTAGCTAGGAGGATGCTGTAGCGAGGGCATTCATGTCAGTATTGACCGTTATGCCTCCGATTGTGACGAGAATCGTGGAAGCTCAAGGAAGGGATAAAGATTTTCAGGACCGTATATTCCAGTTGTTAACTGAGGGAACGGATTCCTACTCTATAAGTTCGGAGGGTGGGTTACGTTTCCATGGGAGACTTATTATCCCGGATGAGGGAGATTTGAGGCATGCCGTCATGACTGAATATCCTGGGTCCAGATTTGCAGTATATCCTGGTGGAGACAAAATGTACCAAGACATGCGTCGTCAATATTGGTGGGAGGGTATGAAATGGGACATCTCTGAATTTGTTTCCCAATGTACTACTTGTCAATTGGCAAAAGTAGACCATCAGAGACCAACGGGATATCTACAACCTTTAGAAATATCGGTATAGAAGTGGGAGAGTATCTCAATGTATTTCATCACGGGGTTACCAACGTCACAAAGCGTTCATGATTCCATTTGGGTTATCATCGATCATCTGACCAAGTCGGTACATTTCTTACCAGTACGTACGGATTATAATACGGCTCGTTACGCCCGACTATTCATTGTAGAGATTGTGAGACTCCATGGGGTACCCATTAATATAGCCTCTGATCAAGATAAAATTTTTGTGTCCTGTTTTTGGCAAAGTTTCCAAGAAGCAATGGGAACCGAATTGAAGTTGAGTACCTCCTACCACTCGTAAACGGATGGACAGATGGAAAGATTCAACCAGATTTTGGAGGACATGCTTAGGATGTGTGTACTTGACTTCAAAGGAGATTGGAAGCAATACCTTCCCTTGGTCGAATTTGCATATAATAATTCATACCAATTCACAATAGGTATGGCACCTTATGAAGCATTATATGGCCGACCGTGTAGATCACCTACTTGTTGGTTGGAAGTAGGGGATAATAAGCTCCTTGGACATGAAATGATCCAAGATACTTCTTCAAAGATTGAGCCTATTCGCAACCTCATTCGAATCGCTCAAGATCGTCAAAAAAGCTATACCGATGCGAATAGAAGGCATGTGGAATTAGAGGTTGAAGACCAAATTTTGGTATGGGTGTCACCAATAAAGGGTATAATGCAATTTGGGAATAAAGTCAAGCTTGCACCACGCTATGTAGGCCATTTTCCCGTTATTGCAAAGGTAGAACCCTTTGCATATCAACTCGCCTTGCCGGAACGCCTACAACAGATTCATGATGTATTTCATGTTTCATCCTTAAAGAAGTATAAAAGGTGTGACGGAGCTCATTGGCGCATTCCTTTGGATGATATTGAATTGTAGCCAAATATCTTATACGAGGATCAACCAGTTGCAATTTTAGATCACGGAGAGCGTAGGCTAAGGTCGAGGGTGGTGCCCTTGGTTCGTGTCCAATGGGGACATCACAATGCTGAGGAATCAACATGGGAGCGTGAGGACGATATTTGAGAGAATTATCCACGCCTCTTTTTACAAGGTACACCTGAATTTTGAGGACAAAATTCCCTTATAAGGGGGGAGTATATAATACCCCTTATTTTTTAGTAATTATTTTTATATTAATTTTTCCAAGCGGGTTAATTATATAAAATAAAAGAAGTTGGAGTAAATATTATTTTAAGTGATTTAAGAGAAAATGTTTACTGAGTTTTGCATATTTACTGTTAAGTGAATCTAAATAGCATCATACTGTGTTTTATTGCGTCGTTGTGTTTTAAGCGACGGTTATGATTTAAAATGATGTTGAAACATGAAATGATTTATGTTATCCCGAGTGCCAATTTATAGGGCATGGTTAGTCCGAAAATGGTTGAGATAGTCAAAATAAGTATCATGTTGTATTTTTGGGTTCCGGGTACTTTTGATCGGTTATGACTTAATAATGTTGTTGCGAGTCATATTAGTTGTGTAGTAATATTTAAAGATGGAATTTAAGGTCAATGGGCATATAAGTCTTCCAACAACATTTATTTATAATTTGTATGTTCTAAACCTAGAGAGGGAGAGAGAGAGAGAGAGAGAATTGAAGATTTGAGCTTGGGATTTGTTGCTACCGGAATACAATCCGAGACTACAACCCTAAGGCAAGTTTCTAACTTGCAAATGTATGATTTAGTGTGGATAATTTGTATTGATAGTGGTGTATTTGGAGAATTGAACAAATTGTGGGTTTTGATGAATTTCGATGTTTAACCCTTAGATTTTGATGTATATATGTTATGAGTAGACTATCTTGGTTTGTTGTTGTCTAGAAGTGTTAGGGCAATGTTAGTAGATGATGAGGTTGAGATAAGTGGAGGAAAAGAGGGTTAGGGTTTTAGGTTTGGTATGTTAAAAGAGGGGTTTGGCCGTGAGACCTGGTGAGCACGGTCGACCGCGGTCTAGAGCCCGGTCGATCGGGCCTAAAGAGAAGACCCTAATGCTTCTCCCGATAGGCATATTTTAGAAGCACGGTAGATCGCGGTCTCATGACCGGTCTACTGGGCATTGAGGTGCAGTCGATCGGGGGTTAGGGGTCGGTCGATCAGTCCCCTGATTTTCACCCGAAAACCTAAGTTTTCCTTATCTCATTTGTTTTAAGGTTTAGACCTAGTACCCTTCTCACATGAATTAAAACTAGAGTATTATAGTCTAGTATTAAGGGAATTGAGAACCTAGGTTAAAAAGTGAGTGTTCGGGCTCAGGTCGGGAATTAATAAATTGGTTGTTAGAATAAGGTAAGAGTCCTTTTCATATAGTGGCCTATTCTAGGATTAGGGAGAAGCAGGGTTATATAATTGTGTACTTTTATAATTGGGATGAGGTAATATTATACTTGATGGCTTATAAGGATGTTGTTAATTCCTGAAGACTAAAAATGAAGATAATTGAATGTTGTGTTTTACGTTGTTAAACACTTATGGCTCTGGATATAATGTAATATACATTTTTAATCGTAATATCTTGTGAATATTGATGTGAATATACATACCTCTCTAAACGATATCATAAGGGAAGTTACGCGAATGAGGTGAAGTCCCTTGGCTAGTCAATGCAGGGTGAATATAGTCCTCGGCCATAGGACCGGATGTTATATTGTGATGTTATTTTGTTCGAAGTGAGATAATTTCAGGTATGGTTATGACTCACTATCGAAGGTATATGGCCACTTTCCACGCGACGCGATTTAGGATGCCCATGTTGTCTTGGTGTTAGGCCCTGGAAGATGATATATATTTAGGGTTGCATCCAGTGGGGTGACTCCCGGAAGGATGGTCTTAGAATCGATATGTTGTGATTATAACTATTCTCACAAAAGTGGTATTTTATAAATGGCTAAAGCATTTTATAAATCCGTTGTTTTAAATAAGTTCGTAATGAGAAAATGGACTTGTAGAGTCATATTGTGCAAAACAGAATTGTAAGCTTTGTAACTTGAGATTGAGTTATTTCTCTTGCGTTGTTCAATAGTTAACTCTATATATGTTATTGCGCTAGGTTGTGCAGTTAGTTGAGAGGTGAGGATTATTCTTAAAATTAAGAGAGAGATAGTCTTGTTCATGTTGTTATATATTTATAATTGTCATGCATTTTATTCACATGTATAGCATATCAAACCGGGATCTGACCCGTTTATATCTCTTTATTTTGTATGGATCTCTTTTACACCCAGGTGCTCCGCCGCAAGGGTGCCTGTGTTGATCCTTAATTCCAAGTGTCCTTTAGCTATACAATTTTTGCGAATGTTGTAAGATATTTATTATAGACACCTCTTTCTTTTGTGTACTCTAGTTATGATCATTCTACACATTCGGGCGTGTTTCCTAAGTTTTGTGCTTGCTTATATACTGTGATATTTATTTTTAATACTCGGTGTAACCACTTTTATTGGGTCTGTTAATCGACAGCTTATTCGGTTATTATGTTGTGGATGATTGTTAAACTGTTATCTATCTTTATTTATATCCACCTTCTTTTAAAATTGGATTGTCTAAATGGTTTTTCTTAAACTTACAAATCAATATGACATCCGCTTTCTCAAATAATTGGTGGTTATCTCGTATTATTATTGTCTCAATAGTGATGCAAAGAATGGACCATCTATGATTCTTGTATTTATTCGAGTATCGGGCGGACCACCTCTTATTTTAATAAGCGGGGTGTCACAATCGACTATGCCAGATTTGAGGCGGTTCGGTGATTTTATTTGTAGTGTTAGTATTTAACCATTATAATTCGTGGGGGGACTTCTCATAATCACTTTTTTCAAGTTTTTCACTAGAGAGCTCTTCCAAAAGTGTTTTCTCTCCACCATATTAATCAACCTCCAACATAATCAAGTTTTTGGAATGCTTAAATGGAATTTAATCAAGTTTTGTTAATCATTCGAAAAGAATCCAACCTTGCTACCATATTTTCTTCATCTAAATCACAGGCATGAACACTCGATTCTTTTCCTTTATTATTATGTGTTTTAAGTGTTGCATAAACACTTAATTATATGTTTTTGATTAAAATCAATTACCAACTTAATTAGGAAAAGTGGACACTAATTATGGGACTGTTTGTATTAAATCTTTTAATCTGAATAATATTTATAACCCTTAGGTACGTAGGATTGATGAGTGGATTTAGGGTTTTATTGGTGTAGGTTGCATATAGAAAAACCTTTGTTTTGAATTAAAAGGATTTGGGGACGTATGACTCATGAAAATTGTGTAGAGATAATGAAATTGAAAATATGATGTATTAATGATGAACTCTCGGTGTATTTAAATTAAAAAAATTAAATTGGATTAATTGGGTGTTTATGGCGATGTGATAATTAAATTAAGATTTAATTCAATTGGAATATTATGCGTAGTTTTATACGTTGAATGATTATGCTTATTTGTGTGACTTGTTGGTATTATTAAATTTCCATTGTGACGATGGGTTGTTGGGTATTTTTGCACTCCATATATTTTAAGATGCCTTCTAGGTATGGGACTAGCGGGTAGGCCTTTTAATGGCTTACGCCTTCTAGGTATGGACTAGTTAGGGTAGATTATCGCAATTTTTATCATATTGGGGTGGGCTGAATTTCGATACTTTATCGTTGTTATGCTAACCTAGGCATAAGACTAGGTCGAGGTTTATGTTGTAAATTCATCCTATACATAGGGTAGGACGTATTGATAATATGGGGAACCTTGGGTATGGGACTAAGGGGTATTTTGAGGATCTAGCATCGATTAAAAGGGTGGTTTAATTTATAAATTATGAAATTGAGAACTAATGCCTAAGATAAAAAGGCGTATTAAAATTGGAGGCGACAAAAATTACGGGAGATTGACAGTTTAACTGGATTCGACTAGCGTTTTATGTAGTGTCATCTGTGTAACCTTGTCAAATTGCGGGGGATCGACAGTTTAAACGGATTCGAATGGCGTTTTGGCAAGGGGAAGTGTGACACTTTGGTGGAAATTACCACCCGGGACGGGAGGACCGTCATAATAAAAAGTGAGAATAATAACAAAAGTTATTTAATTTAATTAAATTAACATCGTGGGACTTGGAAATTTAAAATCATATTGGTGTGCCTTTTAAATGGGGATCTATGCGGGTAGTTAGTGGTTCATATTTATCAGGTTTAATTTAAAATACTCGATTGTGATATTTGTTGCGTATAATGCTATTGTCTAGATTCAAGGATCCTATTTGAGAGGAGTAGTGTATATTCATGCTCGGGGCTCTGACCTCGTGCGTTGACTAACTTTTTCAGGTATTAGTGTTGGAGTAGCTGCTTAGGATTTATTGGATATCGTTTGGAGGTGCAGCTGGAGTTATTCTTTTAGTGCTTTACTTTTGTTTGGACCTTCCCTTTTAGTCGTATTTCCATTATGAGACACCTTTTGAGTTTTATTGGTCCATTCGGTTCCAAAGTTATTAGAGGATTTCAGTTCGTTTCTTTTGATTTTTAATAAAATTTATTATTGGAGATTGGATTTAAATTGCAGTTTTAGCATGTGATGGATCTTTTATCGTTCAGTTCTTATCATAATTTGGGATGGATTAAAATATTTATCTTATGGATTTATTAATTCATTGTCTCACATATGTCTCATGCTAATAATGGTATTCATTTAGTTCACACCCGGCGTAATTCTGCGATGTCGGCAGGCCACTTCGTTCGTCGGATTGCACGGAGTGTGACAGATAGTATCAGAGCATGGTCTTAGGTCTCGTAGATTGTGAGTCCATTTAGCTTCCCCGTTATCGATCTTTGATTCCCTTTTATTGATTCGTACTCCTTAAGGTTGAGGGTCTAGCATACGTGTTAGATTTGTTTCTTAGAGATATATAATTTTGTGTTAAGGACGTTGTAGGCATTGAGTTTGGAATTAGAAAGCTTAATGTGAGGATCCTTAGAATCGATTTTGGAGAAGATATTTATTTGGAAGATCATTAGTCTAAATTTTGGGTATGTGTTGCGAAGATTATCAGAAATATAATCGAGTGGTTATTTGCGAGAGCGCGTGTTATGTCGTTACTTTCATGGTTATGTGTATATATATATATATATATATATATATATATATAGCGATATATGTTATTTTTTTGTTCGTGGGGTAGGTACGCGTAGTATTGGGTGTATGGGCGCCTAAATATGGCATTTTATGGGTAGGAATATGTGAGCCTTATTTTCTTTTGTGTGATTTACGTTCGATGTGTTTGCTTCGTCTAATTTCGAGGACGAAATTTTTTGCTAGTGGGGAAGTATGTAACAACCCAGATTTTTTTAATGGGAATTTTTAAATTAATTTTGGAAATCGAAGAAAAATCAATTTTTGGATTTAATTATTTTTAATAATAAAATATGTTGTGTTTTTATAATAAAAAGTGGGATTCATAAAAAAATTGTCACGGATTTAGGTCGTGACTAATGGAAAATGAGATTTTTAGTTAAATGGAATTAAACGAAAGGGAAATGGCAGAGGCGGCATACCTGATCGATCGATCGATCGACGTAGGGAGTCGATCGATCGACTATGCCTGATTTGAGGCGGTTCAGTGATTTTATTTGTAGTGTTAGAGTGGGATTAGAATTCCTAATTGGCATTTAACCATTCTAATTCGTGGGGGGAGTTCTCATAATTATTTTTTTTCTAAGTTTTTCACTAGAGATCTCTTCCACAAGTTTTTCCTGTCCACCATATTCATCAACTTCCAACATAATAAAGTTTTTGTCACAAGTTTTGGAAGGCTTAATTGGGGTTTGATAAATTTTGTTCAAGAACGCTTCGTTGTTAATTTTTCGAGAATAATCCAACCATGCTACTATATTTTCTTCATCTAAATCACAGGCATGAATAATACTCTATTCTTTTCCTATTATGAATTTTAAATGTCGCCTAAACACTTAATTACAAGTTTTTGATTAAAATCAATTACTAACTTAATTAGGAAAAGTGGACACTAATTATGCGACTGTTTTTATTACATATTTTAATATGAATAATATTCATAACCCTTGGGTAGGTTGGATTGATGAGTGAATTTTGGGCTTTATTGGTTTAGGTTTCATGTAGAAAAACCTTGGTTTTGAAGTAAATGTATTTGGGGACGTATAACTCATGAAAATTTTGTAGAGATAATGAAATTGGAAATATGATGTATTAATGATGAAATCTCAGTGTATTTAAATTAAAATAATTAAATGGGATTAATTCGGTGTTTATGGCGATGCGATAATTAAATCAAGATTTAATTCAATTGGACTATTATGCGTAGTTTTATACGTTGAATAATTATGCTTATTTTTGTGACTTGTTGGTATTATTAAATTTTCATTGTGACAATGGGTTATTGGATATTTTTGCTCTCCCTATATTTTAGGATGCCTTCTAGGTATGATACTAGCGAGTAGGCCTTTCGATGATTTAGGTGTGACAACCCGCTTAATAAAATACCGGACAATTACTCCTATTCCAAATTAAAACCGGAGTCGCATATGGATCATTCTTAGCATCACTGTCGAAAATCGATTTAATTACTAATAACCTATTAGGCTGGCGTCAAAATTTCACTTAACTACTCTTTTTAAACAACTACAATTTAAAACATCCACATAGTTTATGTAAATGAAATTAAAAATGTAATAGAATTACCGAACACTCGGTTTAAAATCCTACAACCATATTGAATGCGGCACTAAAAGGCGGTAAAAGAATAAATAAATGCAGTTGGGTTATTAGACCGAATGTTTATACAGTACCTCCTATCTAGAGTACAAGAATAGAAGCGTCTACGATAAACCTGTATGCATCCACATCTGCTGCAACAGACGTCTAAGGAATTGCCATCCAGGCGTCCCTGTGTCTGGACAACTATAATATATATATATATATAGATATAGCCAAAGAGGAAATATAGAAACGGGTCAGAGCCCGAGTTGTGAAAATATTTTGCAAGTGCATAAATGCCTTATTTTTAAAAATATGTTTTATCTCATATTTAAATTGGTATCGCACTACCATGAGATACCCCTCACCTCTCTTCTAACAATTCACCCCTATCGCATCCTAACAAAATATCCTAGTCAAGCTACCCTATCTAACTAGTCTGTTACACATCTTCTATCAACCCTAGTTATCCCAAGTACTAAGGGCTAAACTTCTCCCTAGTCTTAAACACAATGCTATGCTCATGCGTGGGGTGTCTCGCAGAGCGAAATTCCAATAAGGAACCCCCCCGATACACTACTACATGGCAAGGTCGATCGTTGAGATCCATTAGACCCTCAGTACACAACGTATATACATACTATATAATGATATACATCATACAATACACATCCGGATCTATCTCTCGGACTGAGGTTTATTTTATACACATTCGGATCTATCTCTCGAACTGGGTTTACTTTATATTCATCTTTATAATACACATCCGGATCTATCTCCCGGACTGAGGTTTACTTTATACACATCCGGATCTATCTCCCGGACTAAGGATATTCTTCATATTCAATTTTATCTCTTTATTCTCAATAGAGATTTATATTACCTTGTTTTCATGAATAAGTAATATACTAGGCACACAAGCATAATAACTATCCCAACGAGCTATAACTCGAGGATGCGGTCTCATAGTGACGATCCAAAATCCAAGTTTACTCACTATACCATGGTACCAAGCTGGACTTACTCAATGGTCATGATCAATAAATACACAACGGTGGAGGCGGTCATGTTCCCCCTACAAGTGGAGTTATACACATCTCACTCGAGCCAGGGGATTCACCCACATCGCGCAACCTCCTCGGATCGTACTAGAGCATATATATAATCTGGTTGTTCCAACCCTATACTCAAAGGGGAAGCCCGTGGAAATCAGCCTCTAAATACATATATACCAATCACATACAGATATATATGTACTCATATAATAGATATACTTTAATCACATAGTATATATATACTATATATTCCTCCTCGAATATATATATATATGGCCATAATTGCCAATCACACCTAGCGATGACCAATAATCCCAAAGATTTTCTCAAAGAATCATATTCATACATTCACATACTCATAATACTATACCGAAAGTATTCCCTCACTTGATAAATAATAAATATCTTATCCCCATCTAAGGATTTAGTGGACATCTCCAAATACACCAATTTACATTAACTAAATAAGTATATTGTAATACCCCGTATTTTTATATTTTTTAAATTATGGGATTTATTAAATTTAATTGAGATAAATTAATTTAATTTTAATCCGGAATGTTGCTTTAAATATTTACTAGTGTGACGAGAGTTAGTAATTATTGGAAATTTGTTATCTGTTGAATATTACTGGATGAGTATAGTAATATATGAGATTTATTGTTATAATATTGTCACGTGTGAATAAAATGACAATTATGGAAATTTAAGTCGGGACGCGCGTGTGTCGTGTCGGGACTAAATGTTGATTAATAAGTGAATATTTTATAAGTTGTTCGTATGGTCGTTTTGAGTGTGCCAACGTGTCCGGGAGGGTCGAGATAGTCAGAAAAGTGTACCCGGGGGTTTAGTTTGGGTCTCGGGGCGTTTTTAGGCCCAATTAGTACCCCGGGAGGGCGTTT
Organism: Sambucus nigra; assembly: GCA_949130495.1. Taxonomy (NCBI): domain Eukaryota; kingdom Viridiplantae; phylum Streptophyta; class Magnoliopsida; order Dipsacales; family Adoxaceae; genus Sambucus; species Sambucus nigra. The sequence continues at coordinate 339,189,023 of OX422207.1, read as the reverse complement.
TGGACATTTCAAAATTTTAGGTAATTAAACCTACGAAAATTAAAAGGGTTATATAAGATATCTAGGTTGTCTTCTAGGGTTAGAACAACCAAAGACAAATGACGGACATTGGAGAGGAAGAGGAGAAGCTCTCCAAGGAGTTCTAGGCTAAGAACGCCTCTGATTGCACCGCCGTCACCACCAACGCGTAGATCGCGAGACGGGGAACAAAACCACACCAATTTCGGCACCAAACCAGATTTCTAAAAATTCCAGGCAAGTGTTTATCTTGCTTATTTCGTTGATGCATCTTTCATATTGGTTTAGGAATGATTAGGATGAATTGTATGGAAGAAAAACCTAATTTGAGATAGGAAATTGCATGTAGTGATGACTTAAATGATATTTTGGAAACCCTTTGTCATGTAAAGGATTAAGAGTTTGATTAAGAAAAGAGTTCTAATTAGATACAAACACTAAAAAATTTATTCCGAATGATCGGACCATTGGAATCGTTTGAAATTTTAGTATGTTGTAGCGAACGGCGAGACAGGACTACTGACAAAAATTCAGCTTGATGGAACGGTCGGATTTCTAAAAATATTATTTTTACTAGAGAGTTTTATGTTTTGAGGACTCTTAGAGAGTTTTATATTTTTAGGACTCTTAGAGAGTTTTATATTTTGAGGACTCTTCTAAATAAAAAAAAATTCAATTAAAACTCCATTTTAATTCCGATTTCGAAACCATTTGAAATTCTCATCTTTGAAAATAAAATTCAAAATCCTTTAATGTAAGGCGAAATCTATATTTTTGAGATATCTTACATGAGGGACAATGTAAGTATATGTTAAAGAAAGAGAGACACGTAAGAGAGTTACTTTGGGACAAATGTGTATACCTACTGAATTTTATACTTGGGAGGATAGAATCCGTGAGCGTGATGTAGTAAGTGGAAAAGTTCCTCAAATTAAAATAAGATGTGAATGGTTATACGTGATAACTAAATAATGAGAAATAAATACAAATGTCGTAATTATGGGAATTGAGAATTTACCCATTATTGAAATGGTAATGTTAGTATAGTTATATGATTGTGTATGCATATACTATCTATGTGTGAAAATCATGCCCACGCTACTTGCTATCCCTGAGGTTTCCGCGCTGGGACAGTCTTATCTCGATGGGACCTTTATGGGGGATATTGACTTGTACCCTAGAAGATAGATATCCTTGGTACAGGCTATCGGAATGATAGTTCATACGGTCCTAAGAGATGCGGGTATGTGCTTTCCTCTTAGAGACTTGGAATCTATGCTTCGCCTCATTTTGTTTGTGTATAGGTATTCTTGGTACAGGTTATCGCAGTGATAGTTCAGACGGTCCTGAGAGACTTGGAATCTATACTTTGTCTCAATATTATTTGAGCATGTGTTGATACAGTTCGAGAGTGATTCCGAATCTGTATTCCCTTAGTACAAGTGATACGGGGATTGGATAGTAGAGTATGCCCGCACCATAGTTGTTATTTGGGGTGCTGTTGTGATATATATATATATATATTTTATGAGTAGTTAATATATATATATATAAAATTCTGAAATCTGGAACTGCCTACTGTGATGAGACATGTAGGACATGGTTGATGACTCAAATTGTAAATACTTGTTTTGAGAAATTATAATATGACACTAGAAAACTTTATTGATTTATAAAGTTAAAAATGAGAACTTTGGTTGCTAATTGAAATATCCTTTTCGAACAATTGAATCGCTAAATTTTGAATCTTACGAGTAAGCTAAGATAAGTTAAATCATTGGGAAGATTAGTGCGATAAATGATAAGACAAACCGTTGGGAAGGTTAGTGTGATAGGTGTGCACCTTAGAAGAGAGGTGAGAATTCCTCAAGAGAGTGACGCACTAATATGTTGTTGCATTGGCCTGTATCAATTTAAATACTTGCTAAACAAATTTTAAATCATATACACTATCGTGCTCTGATCCGTTTTTCTCTCTCTCTCTCTCTTGTATATATATGTATGTATTACAGGTGCCCAGCCACAGGGGCGTCTTGCTTAGGATCTCTTGGAAGGAACGCGCTGCAGCTTAGGTGGAAGTTGCAGGACTCTTGATTAGACGACTTTGTTCATTCGGATCCACTCTTAGTACTTTCATCTAGTTGGGCATGTGTAGCTCTTTCCATTATTCCGTTGTTATTGGACATTTGTATTTCAGTTATTTCCAGTATTGTTACTATGGGATTTATTCAGTTTGGATGTGCGACTTTAGATTTCATATGTTGATATTCGATTGACGAATGTATTAAATTAATTGGATTATGTTGCAGAATTTAATGTGGTGTGATTCTTACTTATTGAATGTTGTTAATAAAATAAATGATTTTTCTTTAAATAAAATTTGGAAAGTATATATGAACATGGTTTTGACACTTAGCTTAATTAATTAGGGTGTTAAATTGGAAAATTTTATTTTTCGACAGTGATGCTAAGAATGGACCAACTGTTCACCTTGATTTAATTTAATAAAGGAGTGATCGCCCGGTATTTAATTAGGCGGGGTGTCGCAGGTGGTATCAGAGCATCAGGTTCTAGTGTCCTTAGGATCTGTATGGCTTATTATGCTTTCAGCGTTGCTTTGTTTGTTATAGAGCCCTATGTTTAGGATTGTTGATTCCCTTGACGAGATTTCGTTCTCCTGCTATAATGTGTATACACTAGTGAATTCTAATTTCGTTCGGATGTGTGCGTGTGCCGAGCGATGACGGATGTCAGAAGAGGACCGTTAAGCGTACATCAGGAGGCAGGGCTCAGTTAATATTATGAAATATATCCGAGGATGATGACCGTAGTCGAGGTCACCTCCATTATAGCACGAGAAGCCACGACTAGAAAGGCCACTAAGGTGCAACAATGATTTTTCAAATGCTGTTATAGTCAAATAAGGTGCGAGGGTAAACTTACCCAATGTATTAAAAAATGTGTAGAGAATGTCAATGGGAAATTTTAGAAATGCGGAAATTGTATGTGTCTTTACCAAAGGAGGTAATGTACCCAAAGGCTTAGATATAGGACGAAGTGTGGCAAACTGAAAGTGAAAATTTGGAGAAAATTTTCTTGGCTTTCGGGACGAAATTATAATGGTTGGAGTCAACCACCAATTTTAGAAGTGGAATGCTATGCCTATAGGATAACCTTAGGTACAGTGTTGACCGTATGTTCCTTCCTCAACTGTTCAGGGTGAGAAGCAAACGTGGTTCTGAACTCATCGCGGGAGGGCATGGCAGAAGTTCGATTGTGAATATGAACCCTAATCATTAGCAAATTTTGTATCGAAAGATGTAGATACGAGTGGAGGAAACGACTCCAAGTGGGAGACCAACTCGTAATAATAATTGATAATACTCGAGGAGGAAATTCTGATGGACGGTTGATTCAGAGGTTGACAATGTTGTATTTTGTCAATAAAGATGATAATGCTCCTTGTGTGGGAAGCTTAAAGAAATCGAAGAATTTAGTCGAGAATAAGACTGAATACAATGGTGGTGATATAGCACCAAAAAGAGATGTGGATATACATCAGGGGACCCATTTAAATGATTCGGATAATGGAATTATTACCAAGTGATGGTAAATTCAGTAAGTGCTATTATAGATAGTAACATGATCTTTATGGCCTAAAAAGTTAAAGGAACAATCGGAATGGTTAACAGGAATCGAGTTTACTAAAGTCCGAGAGGAGGACAAATCCTAACCTGGTTAGTAGGACAGGTCGTAAGTGGATTATGTACTGAGGTAATTTTGTGCGGAGTGAGATCGCTCACGATAATATGTTCCAAAGTGAGTATAAGGACAAGAATACGGTGCCTAGTAAAAGGCAACGATTAAAATAATTTTGTTATGGTTTGGGCAGACGCGTTACGTCCGAAAATCATTTGTGCAGTCAAGACGATTGACAAGGTAGAAGTGTAAGTTGTATCCTCAGAGGATGAGGCGTGTTTATGTGACACGAGAGAGTCACTATATTTTGTTCATTGCTAGATTAGCATGTGAGACGAGCTTAATGCATATAATTATAAATGTTACCATTATGTGAATATTTGTCCCTAGTGTAGCGAGATTTTTCTTTAGTGCTATCCGCGGAGGATGAATGAGTATATCAACAGTGTTTTATACTTTATTGAGGTTACTCGTTGTAGTGATGCGATACACGAGTATGATATTATCTTGTCTAAAACATTACAGAAATGGTTAGTACGATAGTGGACATTTATTGCAAGGCTATCGGAGTGGTTGCATTAGTGCAACATGTTTTATGTTTGTTTTGGCGAGGCTTTACCTGTGAGAAGGTTGGACTCGCACTTATATTATCTATCCTAGAGACTTCGAAGGAGATAGTGGGCTCGAGATATTCGATGCCAAAGTATGTATAAACTTTAACAATATGATTCCGTATGTATCGGGATTTACCATTGAGCGAAAAGATTTGACGCAGTATTATGTTTGGCACTCCGGACTTAGTGATAGGAAGAGTGCAGTGTTATATTTATCCTTAAGAGACGTGGGAGTTAAGAGTTATACCCCTAATGTTAGAAAAAGGAATTTCGAGAATTTCGATTGTATGTATTCGAGGTTTATGGAATGCTATTACCACCAACCTATGCTGAACGATAGTGAAATTTGGTGAAACGTTCTCTGTTAAGCATAATTACGGGAGAAATTATAACTTTTCTGTCAAGGGACGGAATAAAGGGGTATATACTATGGACGGAGGACCTAACGGATTTCAATAACCGACAATGCTAGGTAGTAGTGTATCGGGGGGGTTCTTTGTTTGGATTTCACTTTGCGAGACATCCCACGCATGAAACTTAGCGTAAGGTTGGAAATAGGGAGACGTTTGGTCACTATTCCATGAGTTCGGTACCCTGGTCGAAATGGGATCAAGTAATTATATATGTAAGTTGGAAGTTGAATTTTGTTTGAAGGTCATTGGAGCCGGATTTTTGTGGTAGGAAAGCATTAAAAGTTATCCCCACGAGTTGAGGGGTGGAACGATGATAAGGAGAACCCTCACTATTTTAGGAACCCCACCCTTCTAATTCCTCAACTTATCTATTTTCCTCGAAACTATAATTTTAGGGTTACACACTTTAAAACCCTCACTAAGTCCCCACAAATTCCCTCAATTAGAGGACTATTTACTCCTGAAAGATTTCTTATTTCCTCAATAAAATAGGCTCGAAATCCTGAATTTGGGAATACATCCCATAAAAATAACTCTAGGAAAAATTTCCAAAATTCCTGAAGGGTCGATCGATCGACCCATGGCCCTCGATAGATCGATGGTCGATCGATCGATCCCCTTCCTTCGATCAATCGATTGTCACGGACAGCTTCTTCTCCGAGAAGCTTTTCGGCCATTAAAGCTTCTCCCAAGCTTTTGTCTCCTCTTCCGACAGCCTACAACCTCAACCAACAACATATACACTTATAACAAGGGTTCTAAACATCCTAGAACCCCAAACCAACAACTAATTTCGATTAAATCCTATGTTTCTAGAATTGAAAAATTAATGGGGTTTATTCGTTTTAACTCCCGAAAACCCGTTTAATCCACGAAAACCCAACCCAAAACCTTTAGGGTTTTTTAATACCAAAATATGATATGATATTTATGCTTAAAAGTAAATAAAGCAAGTAAACACTTGCCTCGTGGATAAAATCAGACGATCCCGAGTCGAATCCCGCGAAGGTTGGCCGGAGTCTCCCTTTTCTTCTCCCCTATCCTCCTCTTTCTCTTCTCCTCTTTCTTTTCTCTCTTTTCTTTCTCTTATCTCCCCCTTTCCCTCCTTATATAGGGAGAAAAAAGGTTTATACCTTTTAAACCCCAAAATGACTCGTTTACTCAATTACAAGTTCTTTTACTCTAAAAATTCTCGAAACTCAATTTCGACTATCGAATACACTATTCTGACTATCTCAGCCATTCCGAGACTCACCGCATAGTCAGAATCTCCATCTGAGGCACTTGACCGCAACCCACTAATTTCACCCAATACGACTCAATGAAGGTTTTCCAATTAAAATCTTACAATTTGTCGCTTTACTCAATGGCGGCATATAATTAAAATGCTCTGACATATTTACTTAATCCCAAAAGTAAATATATCACCCATCAAAAATCATCTAATCCTTAAAAAATCCCAAAAAATACTATTTCGAGAAATTCCCCAAATATCCAATTTATACCAAATTATGAAATTTAATTTATCCCCAAAAGTACGGGTTGTTACATACTTCCCCCCTACAACGGAATTTTGTCCTCGAAATTCAAATGCAACCGATGCTACCAGGACTAACCTAGGATCGCTCCAAATCCTAATACCTCAAGGGGAATGATACTAACCCAATGGTTCCCAACCATACACTATACGGCTACTACGGTCGTAAAGTGACGTTACTCAACGACTACCACGGTCGTAAAGTGACTCCAATAACGTCACATCGTACCTATCATTTCTAGTGCCTCACGTAGAAAGACAGGCCTACAACCGACGCTCTAACGTACCAAACACGATTCTAAACGTTCGCTCATCAATATCTAGAAATCTAATTTCCCCCACAAATAAATTACTCTAACGCTCGACCACTCTCATCAGTGTCCTTTCTTATCTTGGGCACGACGTTCCATCCAATATACTCCAAAATCCATTTGTGACTGCCTTACAGCATAAACTTCAACTTTATATACTAAGCCTTTTCTATTTCAGGCAGTATATACAACCAACTTACTAAGGTGCCCCTACACCTTTTTAACCCGTGCACATCTGTACAACCATTGTAAACGCTCAACACGTAACACTCTCTCTAAATAAGGGCCCCCTTTCCTCGGTGTAATACTCACATATGGGTCCTCCTAACCCGTGAAGTTCAATTCTCCTCAGGGTTAATCAACCAAAATTTCTATATCAGCGCCACTAGCTCTATTGAACTTACTCTTTAATAATCCTACGATCTATGCGTTATCCTACACACGCGAAACGAGTATAATCCTAAATATATCCCTATTGGCCAAGGCCTCTCTCAACTTCTGACATTTTCTTGGTTTCATGCGTGAAATGTCTCGCAAAGAGAAATCCAAACAAGGAACCCTCCCGTTACACTACTCCCTCGCGTCGTCGATCACCGAGATATAACGGCCTGAGGCACATCAGCGGGACATCCTAGATCTGACCTCACTAACCTACCTAACACTATTCTATCACTATGATTCTATCAATCGGGTGCCTATTCTCTATCGAGATATTACCATTATTTTACCCAAAATACATTATCTCCAAAAAATTCCTTCTGCACAAGGCCTGGCCATAAGCCTCAAATCAATTTTAATTCCCCTTGCCTCACCTACCTACTTGTGGTGAGGAAAACATTTCAACGCCTTTCCATAGAACTTCTATTTGTATAAAGATACAATCATCACACATTTTTCAGTCCATAGTGTTTTTTCTACACTAGGTAACTGATCACCACAATCAACATCCTTGCATCCTATAATATCTCTCCACTCCGGATGTCGTTAAGGTTCATGCGTGGAGAGTCTCGCAAAGTAAAATTTAGACAAGGAACCCCTCCAACACACTACTACTTAACTTTTTTGATCATGGAGGTCCATTATTTTCAAATACGCAAATGGGATAATCCTATCCCCTCTTCTAACAAAAGGTGGTCTGAACTCCTACCTCTACCCAGGAGCTACACCACAAAGCACTCGTACTAACACAAAGTCCTCGCGCAAACAATCATGAGCTTAAATCCACAGCTCAATAATGAAATCCTACGTGCTTTAAATCACACCTATAAGGTTGCCATACACTAAAATCATGATAATGAAACCTCTGCCCTTCGAAGTTCCAACTACCCATAATAATAAAGGCGAACTCAACCTGTATCCAGGTGAGATATCGCAATAACAACCCGTTCCACCGTGGAACTGTGGGCATGATAGTCTTGACATCATTTTCCTGTTATCGCTTCGATCACTTAGTACATATAATACTCACAATAATATCATACTCGTATATCACACATATAAAACAAGAAGGACAAGCCAAATACATATTTCAAATATCAACACCCGCTTTTATAGCGAATGAAGGAAAATAAAACTCCGCTACTGCGGAAAACATATAGACATACATTCTATAATGTGATCGAGATCGAGATCGACACAAAACTCAAATTACACATACGAGTCTAGGGCTAACGAACACCGCGACTTTATCTAGCCATGCCGATTATACCTCTTCCTTCTAAGGTGAAACTCATAACAACAACTTCGCCTTTATCTACTCCAAATGGTTCTTGGACTTGGTAGACTTGTCCTAACTGAACCAAAATTACTTAACTATATTCCCTATCTAAGAAACCTAATCTTTTCCTTTATTCCTATCGGGAAAGGACTACCCGTGCGGCTCCGCACTCCACATCACTATTTTCATCACTAGCCTTCTTAACCATGCGAAAGTTATCAGTATCTTGGACTCCATTGCCGTGATCATGACAATCACTTTACTAATTCCCGTAACTTCTTCTTTGTTAGAAGGAGATTCAACTACTAACCTCAATAACCCCGTTTTAACAAATTCCCCGGGTGGATGTCCACCAATGGGGTCCTCGAACATACCCATTCTCCATAAGTGTTAGTAACACTTCTCTAGTGAGCCTATCATTCTTCGAAATGACTCATTATTCGTTGTTCCTTCCTCACCTCGGTACAAGCTTCACTTCTCCATATCACTCTTTATCCACTATCGGCCTCTGACCGATCCTTATGTGAATAATCCAAACTGCATTCTCTTCCTAATCAACCAAAGGAACTCGTAGTTAAAACCGTCCGTAAAAATTCCTCTATGAGCAAAACATCCTGCTCACCCATACCCTTCTCTAAGCCAAGTCTTTTGAGCCTTCTACTTCCACTGGGTAGTGCTATACTTACTTTGCACAACCTAAATTTAACTTAGGGTCCTTATCAAAGACCCCTTTCGAACCCTTAGCTTCACTGGGAAAACTTCAACTTTAGTACCACTTTTTACCACAACGGTACATAGATACTTTCAACTACTATACTTTAGTAGTTGTTGTGCCAATCCTTAGCAATTGCCACAAGGAGAATGACCTCTACTGCGATCCTAGTCTCCAGCTTCAATTAAGCCACACCTCCTGCCACCTTCCTCGATCAGCACACGAATCTCGAACGAGCACGCAAAAGATTACTATAATCTCATAATATGGCAAGAGAACGAAATCTCACAAGAGGAATTCAACAATCCTAGTCCTGAGGCTCTATATCAAATCGAGAGCAACGCTGAAAGCATAGTACGTCCGCACAGAGTCCTAAGGACACTAGAACTTGATTCTTTGATACCATCTGTGACAACCCTCCTAATAGAATACCGGGCAATCACTCTTGTACCAAATTAAAATCGGAGTCGCATATGGATCATTCTTAGCATCACTGTTGAAAATAGATTTCATTACTAATAACCTATTAGGGTGGCGTTAAAATTTCACTTAACTACTCCTTTTAAACAACTACAATTTAAAACATTCACGCAGTTTATGTAAATGAAACTAAAAATGTAATAGAATTACTGAACACTCGATTTAAAATCATACAACCATATTGAATGCCGTACTAAAAGGCGGTAAAAGAATAAATAAATGCAGTTGGGTTATTAGCCCGAATATTTATACAGTACCTCCTATCTCGAGTACAAGAATAGAAGCATCTACGTTAAACCTGCATGCATCCACAGCTGCTGCACCCGACGTCTGACTCGAAGGAATTGTCATCCAGGCATCCCTATGTCTGGACACCTATAATATATATATAGACATAGATATAGCCAAAGAGGAAAATATAGAAATGGGTCAGAGCCCGAGTTGTGAAAATATTTTGCAAGTGCATAAATACTTTATTTTTAAAAATATGTTTTATCTCATATTTAAATTGGTATCGCACTCCCATGAGATACCCCTAACCTCTCTTCTAACAGTGCACCCCTATCGCATCCTAACAAAATATCCTAGTCAATCTATCCTCTCTAACTAGTCTGTTACCCATCTTCTATCAACCCTAGTTATCCCAAGTACTAAGGTCTAAACTTCTCCCCAGTCTCAAACACTATCTTATGCTCGTGCGTGGGGTGTCTCGCAGAGTGAAATCCAAACCAGGAATCCCCGATACACTACTACATGGCAAGGTCGATCGTCGGGATCCATTAGACCCTCAGTACACAATGTATATACATACTATATAATGATATACATCATACAATACAAATCCGGATCTATCTCTCGGATAGAGGATTACTTTATACACATCCGGATCTATCTCCCGGACTGAGGTTTACTTTATATTCATCCTTATAATACACATCTGGATCTATCTCCCGGACTAAGGTTTACTTTATACACATCCGGATCTATCTCCCGGACTGAGGATATTCTTCATATTCATTTTTATCTCTTTATTCTCAATAGAGATTTATATTACCTTGTTTTCATGCACAAGTAATATACTATGCACACAAGCATCATAACCATCCCAACGAGCTATAACTCGAGGATGCGGTCTCATAGTGTCGATCCAAAATTCGGTTTTTCTCACTATACCACGGTACCAAGCCAGACTTACTCAATGGTCATGGTCAACAAATACACAATGGTGGAGGTGGTCATGTTCCCCCTGCAAGTGGAGTTACACACACCTCACTCGAACGCGGGACGATAATGACCTGGGGACTATACTCACCCTGCTCCTCGAGCCAGGGGATTCACCCACATCGCGCAACCTCCCCGAATCTCACTAGAGCATATATATAATCTTGCTATTCCAACCCTATACTCAAAGGGGAAGCTCGTGGAAATCTGCCTCTAAATACATATATACCAATCACATACAAATATATATATACTCATATAATAGATATACTTTAATCACATAGTATATATATACTATATATTCCTCCTCGAATATATATATGTATATATATATATATATATATATATATATATATATATATATATATATATATATATATAAAATAAAGTAGAAAATTTAAGTATGTCATAAGTTTAAAAGATGATGTCACAATATGTGAGACTTTTTGCCTTTATTTTTTAATGGTTGAGATTAATTCTTTAAGGGTTCGAATCTAAGGGTGAAATATGGTGTGAAGTGTCTTTTACTCCACCTTCTCACTCAGCCATTTCCGTACATTTGTGTGGCTCGAGAGATAGTTTTTGAAATAGCACTTGCCACTTTATCCCCTACTGACGTAACTAGCTGCTCATCCCAATATTCTCTCTCAAAACCCTCATGCTCTCTGATTTCTGTCGCACCGAACACCGCCATTCGTGTGACTGATGTTATTTTTACTTAAGTTTTGTGAGGACGATGGGGTCTCTCTATTTTCTCGATTTGTTTGGCTTCTCGATTTGCAGATTTTATTCACTCTCTCCCCTATCTCATTTCTCACTCAGTCTTCTGCGATTTTAAAAGAAGAATTGATAATTCGATTGAGTTGTATCCTTCCATTTATAGTGTTTAATCATATCATTAGTGAATCATATTTTTGGAGATGGCATATATTTTTTTACCTTTCATTTTTATAGTCTGACATGTATCTGGAGAGGTTATGAAGATACTTCGAGAAGACGGGTGCATGCTTGACAATTTTAATTAATTTTCTAACCTTTTCATATGTTCTTTCTTAACTAACGTTTTATGTGCTATTATATTGTCTTTCACTAAACAGGTCCTGTTGGATATGTGGAGGCTTTAATTGGAATTCTTAGTTCTTTCCCTGGAATAAAGAAGCTTAAGTAGATGATTTGGGGTAATTTTTTATTTTTATTTTTATGTTTATTTTTCGACTTCCATCTCTTTATTTATTCATATATTTTCCTTTTGCATCGAACTTTTGATTCACACAATCTTCTGCGATTTTCCTCTCCACCAACGTTTTTGCCAACCCCAAAATGAAACTTTATGTTCAGGTATAACTCAGATCTGATAGTTTGAGGAACTTCCATTGTAGTACCAATTTTCTCTCACGCAAGGTTGCATCTGTTATCTGGAAGACCAGACCAATGGTAGGAAGATGAGTTTTTTTAGACCTTATATATATATATATATATATATATTTCATCTAGAAGACAGGACCAAGGGTAAGAAAGTTACAGCACAATGACACTTCACGGGTCTCAAAAAACATAATACAGTTCACGCGTATGATAGGAAACTTGCCGCCCAACTATAATAAAGACAATCATACACGCATCCTCAAAGTAGATGAAACCAAAGAAACTGGAAATCTCGAGTAGCCCAACTAGCCCTAGTTCAAGATCATGAAGATCAGATGGAGGAGCCAGGATGTCAGTTGCGTGGGTACGATTTTCTTAAGATTTGAAGGTATATGGTTGGTATTCTTTTCTTAAGATTTTTATTTTTAGGTCTACCGTGGGTACCACTAGAGAAATTTATTTGCAGATTTTATGCTTTTCTCTACTGATTTTGTATTTTTAAAGTTTACTTAGTTTTCCTTTTTCTAATTTGTTTTTTTCTTTCATTATTTTTTATAGTTTTGATAGTTTAGGCATATGAGTAATATTATGTTTATGCATTTAAATTTTGATTTTTTTTTTGTGTTTGTAGAAATTATCACTATAGTTTCAGCTTTTTATCTTGCTTTATATTTGTTGGAGCATCAAAAGTGTTAAGATTCTTTGTTTCTTCGATTTGTCCATGTTTGTCAATGTGAAAAAAACTTTAGCTATATTACCTCCTCTTTTTCATAATCTTCACTTCTATAAAAAAACATGAAAAAAAACTCTTTACCTAAAATAGGATCTGTTAGACCTTCCGGCAAAAAAATGCCCACGGTGGGCATTATAGTGTTTTGTTTGCATAGTCACCCCCCATTAGTGATTTTAATTTCGGTCCAAACTATATTTCAGTCTCCATGTCACTTATCAATTCGTGTTTTGTTTTAATGGTTTTTGCAGATTTTGTTCGCTTGCGCCACTAAACGAAGTTGTATATACAAGGATCACACCCATTATTGAATGTATTATAACTTTTATTGTAAATGCACACTTATATTTGTTGAATGGATTATAGATTATTTTCTTTGGATGTTTCTGTATTGAATGTGGCTGTTATTTTATGTTTTTATTTTTGTGGTCATTTCTCTCATTATAAAAGCTACAAGATTGGGCACAAGACTAAGTAAATAAAAGTAGGTGAAATTATTTTGACTAAAAGTAAAATTTTGATATACTCTAATTAAAATTAAAATGATAATTTTTGTTTAATAAAAGAACCGAATTTTGTTTATTATCTTTTTTAACAAAAAGTACACTCTTACTAATAGTTTAGTTAACAATTTTTTTTAAAGAATTTTGAAATGAGATCATTGTTAAATTTTTTATATAACTGATTTTTAAAAACTAAATTGTTTTTTTTTTGCAATATGGATCTCTCTCTATTTTCTACGTTTTACTATGTCTATATAACTATTTAGATGTAAAAATAGATTGCGGCAGTAATTGGAGGATGATTATTGCTACGGTATATGGTGAAATGTAACAATGTTTTTTTTTATATAAAATAGTTTTTCGTACATTAAGAAATAATAAACGATGTTTTTGAATTATGAAAAAAAACTCATCGTGAACGGTAAAAAAAGATATGCAATACGCTTATAGAAGGCCCTCTACGGGGAAAAGAAAAAGGAGGGACCAAAATAAATATAAAATATTCAAATGAATTAGGAGGTCTTTGAATAGTGTTGTCGCACGCCCCAAGGCAATGCTACTGGGTAGGTCTGCAATCGAATCAAGATAGGTCTGCAAATAATTTGTAGGTCTGCAACTGAATCAGGATAGGTCTGCAAATAATTGGTATAGAAAATGGTCCGATTTTGTCAAATTGATGTGTATTTGCAAAAGATAGTGTAAAGTTATCTAAGTGCATTACTTTTTATTTCATACCTCGGTTCAATACAAACATTTTAGACGAGTGATAATAATTATTCCACGTCCTCTAAACAAGTTAAAAAAGTATGAACTTTTATTTTATTCAAACTTTAAATAGTTTTTTACAAATCGTTTTACAGTGTAAGTTAAAATAGTTTAATAATTTTACACAACACTTCATAAAAACATTAAATGCAATAAAAATAGTTTTTAAGAAACATTTTATAAACCGTTATAAAAAGTGTGGTTTTATCAAAAAAAACTGTTTTAGAATTTTTTCTAATTTTTTTATTTATAAAAAAATAGCAACTTTTAACTTTTCCTTAAAAAATATATAAAAAAATGTATTTCATCTTTACGTATTCAAGTATTCCTCTTTTAAAAAATGACTTATAACACGTCACTGAGATTTAAAACGTGAGCGTTCGATGAAGTTGGTACGACAAAGCCTAGCGTGGAGCCCAAAAGCAGGCATGCTAGCATGTTACTCTAGCATGATGGGACAAGTCTCAAAAACAAATATGATTGAATCATCCTTAAAGGAAACATGTTCGTTGGGGACCAAAAAAAAATTTCGTTTTGCAATTACTTACTTTGAAAATTTTCACCGTTTTACGTACATTAAAATTTTCTAAATTGTTTACCCTAATTGCTGGTGAACGAAATCGTTGTCGTTTTGTAATTATAAAGTTTGAAAATTTTTGCAGTTTTACGATTATGTAATTTGGATATTTTCGCCGTGCCTTCAGGCACGGACATTCCGTACAAATAATTTAGGGTTATTTTAAGCGTCATTTTTGTGACGTTAATTATGTACAAATAATTTAGGGTTATTTGCATTTGGGGGTACATTTGTACCAATTCCGAGTGCTATTATTCATTGAACCAATTTTGAACATTTTTAATAATCTCTATATAAATGTTTTTTTATAAAACTATTTTTGTATAATTATACAAAAGAGTAACTATAATATTTTTAAATAGTATTTTTTACAAATAAAAGAAAGGTTTTGTAAAAATAAAAGTGACTTTTTTATTTAATAATTTTTGTTATAATCTTTATTGTTATTTTCATGACAAATTTTTTAAAACAACGTTTTAATTTTTTGGGGAACGATTTTTTTTCCTTTTTTGTAATTATGTACATCGATGATTTTTGTCGTTTTGCGATTATCAGCATGCCTCCGGGCACGGGCATACCCTAGTGTGTGTGTGTGTGTGTGTGTGTGTGTATATATATATATATATATATATATATATATATAAATGGCCATAATTGCTAATCACACCTAGCGATGACCAATAATCCCGATGATTTATATATATATATATATATATATATTTATATATATATATAAATATTTTATAATTGCTAATCACACCTAGCGATGACCAATAATCCCAATGATTTTCTCAAAGAATCATATCCATACATTCACATACTCATGATACTATACCCAAAGTATTCCCTCACTTGATAAATAATAAATACCTTATTCCCATCTAAGGATTTAGTGGACATCTCAAAATATACCAATTTACATTAACTAATTAAGTATATTCTCCAATTCATCCAAATAATCTCGTAGGATTCCCTCAACCATCATCAACATAATTATATTACCCCGCATGTATAATCATATAGGCCATTGAAACTATCCCAACTAATATTCGTCCCCGAATACCTTAAAATTAAACAGGTTGTGGATTTCCTTCCCACAAACCCAAGGACTACATCTCGTCCAATTAATCGTTTAGAGGTCCCAACCCTATTTTAGGAACCCCACCCTTCTAATTCCTCAACTTATCTATTTTCCTCGAAACTATAATTTTAGGGTTACACACTTTAAAACCCTCACTAAGTCCCCATAAATTCCCTCAATTGGAGGACTATTTACTCCTAAAAGATTTCTTATTTCCTCAATAAAATAAGCTAGAAATCCTGAATTTGGGAATACATCCCATATAAATAACTCTAGGCAAAATTGCCAAAATTCCTGAAGGGTTGATTGATCTACCCATGGACCTCCATCGATCGATGGTCGATCGATCGATCCCCTTCCTTCGATCGATCGATTGTCACGGACAGCTTCTTCTCCGAGAAGCTGTTTTGGCCATTAAAGCTTCTCTTAAGCTTTTGTCTCCTCTTCCGACAGCCTACAACCTCAACCAACAACATATACACTTATAACAAGGGTTCTAAACATCCTAGAACCCCAAACCAACAACTAATTTCGATTAAATCCTAAGTTTCACGAATTGAAAATTATTGGGGTTTATTCGTTTTAACTCCCGAAAACCCGTTTAATCCACGAAAACCCAACCCATAACCTTTAGGGTTTTTTAATACCAAAATATGATATGAGATTTATTCTTAAGAGTAAATAAATCAAGTAAACACTTGCCTCGTGGATAAAATCAGACGATCCCGAGTCGAATCCCGCGAAGGTTGGCCGGAGTCTCCCTTTTCTTCTCCCCTTTCCTCCTCTCTATCTTCTCCTCTTTCTTTTCTCTCTTTTCTTTCTCTTATCTACCCCTCTCCCTCCTTATATAGGGAGAAAAAGGGTTTATACCTTTTAAACCCAAAAATGACTCGTTTACTCAATTACGAGTTCTTTTACTCTAAAAATTCTCGAAACTCAATTTCAACTATCGAATACACTATTCTGACTATGTCGGCCATTTCGAGACTCACCGCTCAGTCAGAATCTCCATCCGAGGCACTTGACCGCAACCCACTAATTAACCCAATACGCCTCAATGTAGGTTTTCCAATTAAAATATTACCTTTTATCGCTTTACTCAACAGCAATATACAATTAAAACACTCTGACATATTTACTTAATCCCAAAAGTAATTATATCACCCATCGACAATCATTTAATCCTTAAAAAATCCCAAAAATTACAATTCCGGGAAATTACCCAAATATCCAATTTATACCCAATTATGGAATTTAATTTATCCCCAAAAGTACGGGTTGTTACATTAGGCCTTTTAGGTATGTGACTAGTTAGGGTAGATTAACGCAATTTTTTATCATATTGGAGTGGGCTGATTTTTGATACTTTATCATCGTTACGCTAACCTAGGCATAAGACTAGGTTAAGGTTTATGTTAGAAATTCATCGTATACATAGGGTAGGACGTATTGATAACTTGGGGACCCTTGGGTTTGGTACTAAGGGGTATTTTGAGGTTCTCACATCGATTAAAAGGATGGGATAATTTATAAATTGTGAAATTGAGAATTAATGCCTAATATCAAAACGGGTATTAAAATTGGTGGTGACGTAAATTGCAGGGGATCGACAGTTTAGTCGAATTCGGCTGGCATTTTCTATCGTATCGTGTGTGGAACGTTGTCAAATTGTGGAGGATTGATAGTTTCAACGGATTCGGCTGGCCTTTTAGCAAGGGGAAGTGTGACACTTTGGTGTAAATTACCATTCGGGGCGGGAGGACCGTCATAATAAAAAGTGAGAATAGTAATAAAATTTAGTTAATTTAATTAAATCAACATCGTGGGACATGGAAATTTAAAATCCTATTGGAGTGCCTTTTAAATAGGGATCTCTATGGGTAGTTAGTGATTCATATTTATAACGTTTCATTATCACGTTTAATTTAAAATACTCGATTGTGATATTTATTGCGTATAATGATATTGTCTGGATTCAAGGATCCTATTTGAGGGGAGTAGTGTGTATTCATGCTCGGGTCTCTGACCTCGTGCGTTGACTAACTTTTCAGGTATTAGTGCTGGAGTAGCTGCAAAGGATTTATTGGATTTCATTTGGAGGTGCAGCGGGAGTTATTCTTTTATTGCTTTACTTTAGTTTAGACTTTCCTTTTTAGTCGTATTTCCGTTATGAGACACCATTTGAGTTTTATTGGGCCATTCGGTTCCAAAGTTGTTAGAGGATTTTAGTTGGTTTCTTTTGGTTTTTAATAAAATTTATTATTGGAGATTGGATTTAAATTGCGGTTTTAACATGAGATGGATTTTTTATCGTTCAGTTATTATCTTCATTTGGGATGGATTCGAATATTTATCTTGTGGATTGATTAATTCATTGCCTCATTTCTATCTCATTCTAAGAATGGTATTTATTTAGTTCACGTCCGATGTAGTTCGACGGTGGTGGCTGGCCACCCCATCAATCAGATTGCAAGGGGTGTGACAGATGGTATCAGTGCATGGTCGTAGGTCTCGTGGGTTGTGAGTCTGTTTAACTTACGTGTTATCGATCTTTGATTCCCTTTATTGATTCATACTCCTTAAGGTAGAGGGTGTATCATATGTGTTAGATGTGTTTTTTTGAGATATATAATTTTGTGTTAAGGATGTTATAGGCATTGAGTTTAGAATTAGTAAGCTTGATGTGAGGATCCTTAGAGTTGATTTTGGAGAAGATATTTATTTGAAATATCATTAGTATAAATTTTGTCTATGTCTTATATAGATGCGGCGATGTGATTTGATTTAAGGATTTACGTGTTGCGAAGATTATCGAAAATAGAATCGAGTGGTGATTTGCGAGAGCGCGTGTTATGCCGTTACTTTCATAGTTATGTACATATATATATAGCGATATATACTATTTTGTTGTTCATGGGGTAGGTGCACGTAGGATTGGGTGTATGGGTGCTCAATTATGGCATTCTACGGGTAGGCATGTGTGAGCCCTACTTCCTTTTACGAGATTTACATTCGATGTGTGTGCTCCGTCTAATTTCCAGGACGGAATTCTTTCCTAGTGGGGATTTTTAAATTAATTTTGGGTATCGGAGAAAAATATTTTTTTGGATTTAATTATTTTTAATGATTAAATATGTTGAGTTTTTATAATAAAAAGTGGTATTTTAATCGAAATTAAAATCAGAGTCTAAATGGAATTCATAAAAAAAATCACGAATTTAGGCCATGACTAATGGAATATTTGATTTTTAGTTAAATGGAATTAAATGAAGGGAAATGGCAGAGGCGGCGTACCTGATCGATCGACCTAAGGCGTCGATTGATCGACTATGCCAAATTTAGGGTGGTTCGGTGATTTTATTTGTAGTGTTAGAGTGGGATTAGGATCACTAATTGGTGTTTGACCATTCTAATTCGTGGGGGGACTTTTCATAATCACTTTTTCCCAATTTTTTCACTAGAGATCTCTTCCAAAAGTTTTTCATCTCCACCATATTCATCAACCTTCAACATAATCAAGTTTTTGTCACAAGTTTTAGAAGGCATAAATGGGGTTTAATCAAGTTTCTTCAAGAACACTTCTTTGTTAATTTTTTTAGAAGAATCCAACCGTGAAACCATATATTCTTCATCTAAATCACAGGCATGAATAATACTTTATTCTTTTCCTATTATGTGTTTTAAGTGTCGCCTAAACACTTAATTATATGATTTTGATTAAAATCATTTACCAACTAAATTAGGAAAAGTGGACACTACATATGGGACAGTTTTTATTAAATCTTTTAATTTGAATAATATTTATAACTCTTAGATACGTAGGATTTATGAGTGGATTTTGGGTTTTATTGGTGTAGGTTGCATATAGAAAAATCTTGGTTATGAATTAAATGAGTTTGGGGACGTATGACTCATGAAAATTGTGTAGATATAATGAAATTGGAAATATGATGTATTAATGATGAAATCTCGGTGTATTTAAATTAAAATAATTAAATGGGATTAATTGGGTGTTTATGGTGATGTGATAATTAAATTAAGATTTAATTGAATTTGACTATTATGCGTAGTTTTATACGTTGAATAATTATGCTTATTTTGTGACTTTTTGGTATTATTAAATTTCTATTGTGACGACGGGTTGTTGGGTATTTTTGTACTCCCTATATTTTAGAGTGCCTTTTAGGTATGGAACTAGAGGGTAGGCATTTTGAGGATTTACGCCTTCTAGGTATGGGACTAGTGAGGGTAGATTATCGCAATTTTTATCATATTAGGTTGGGTTTATTTTCGATACTTTATCGTCGTTACGGTAACCTAGGCATAAGACTAGGTCGAGGTTTATGTGAGAAATTCATCCTATACATAGGGTAGGACGTATTGATAACATGGGGAACCTTGGGTATGGGACTAAGGGGTATTTTGAGGACCTCACGTCGATTGGTGGGATAATTTATAAATTGTGAAATTGAGAATTGAGAATTAATGCCTAAGATAAAACGGTTATTAGAATTGGTGGCGACATAAATTGCGGGGGATCGACTGTTTAAACGGATTCGCCTGGAGTTTTATGTCTTTTCTTGTGTGGAACCTTGTCAAATTATGGGAGATCGACAGTTTAAATGAATCCGGCTGGCGTTTTGGTAAGGGGAAGTGTGACACTTTGGTGGAAATTACCACCCGGGACGGGAGGACCGTCATAATAAGAAGTGAGAACAATAATAAAAGTTGATTAATTTAATTTAATTAACATCGTGGGACTTGGGAATTTAAAATCATATTGGTATGCCTTTTAAATGGGGATCTCTACGGGTAATTAGTGATTTATATTTATCATGTTTAATTATCTCGTTTAATTTAAAATACCCTATTGTGATATTTATTGCTTATAATGCTACTGTCTGGATTCAAGGATCCTATTTGAGGGGGTAGTTTGTATTCATACTCGGGGCTCTGACCTCGTGCGTTGACTAACTTTTTCAGGTATTAGTGTTGGAGTAGCTGCATAGGATTTATTGGATATCATTTGGAGGTGCAGCTAGAGTTATTATTTTATTCCTTTACTTTAGTTTTGACTTTCCTTTTTAGTTGTATTTCCATTATAAGACACCTTTTGAGTTTTATTGGACCATTCGGTTCCAAATTTGTTAGAGGATTTCAATTGGCTTCTTTCAATTTTTAATAAAATTTATTATTGGAGATTGAATTTAAATTGTGATTTTAGCATGTGATGGATCTTTTATCGTTCAGTTATTACCATCATTTGGGATGGATTAGAATATTTATCTTATGGATTGATTAATTCATTATCTAATATTTGTCTCATGCTAAGAATGGTATTTATTTAGTTCACGCCCAGCGTAGTTCGATGGTGGTGGCTGGCCACCCCGTTAGTCGGATTACGTGGGGTGTGATAAATGGGAAGAAAAATAGAGGGGATTCAAGGGGAGGCATAATTGGAAGCAAATTGTTTGGAGTTCTTGATTGGTTTCAACCCTATAAAAAGAAAATCATAATTCCTTCTACATCCAAGGCAAGCGACAAAACTTAATATTTTTGTGTACTTTTATGTTCATATCAAAAGTTGGTAGACATGTAACAAATTTTGGAGTGGGAATTGACATGTAAATGGGTTTTGATTCCTTATGATCTTCTTAGAATAAATCCCACATGAAAAGTAGGTTCTTGATATAGAAACCTAAGCATTAATAAGACATATATTCTTCTTAAATGGAAAAATAAAAACTTTAATAAAAAAGATGTGATCTTGAACCATGGATTCAGGAATTATATTATAATTAAGGTCTAGATTAATTCTAGGAAAAAGTGATGATTAATCCCATGATTAGAAATAATTTCGATGAATTTGGACAATTAAACATGTATCCTTATGATCGTAATTGATAGGGTAATGTTTATATGCATGGGGGTGAAGATTTGGATTATTTTGGGTCAAAGAGATATCCAGAAATTCATAAAATAAGAAACTGTGTCATTTTGGGTTTGACAGCAGGGGTAAATCAGTTCACCCCCTAGAAAAATCGATTTGGAACCCCCGTGTCACCCAGTCTTGCTATTTTAAATGGTTTTTATTATTGAAATAATTTTGGGTTGGTTAGGGGTATTTGTAAGGATGTTAGGACTAATGAAATTTGACCTGGGCATGTTAGTAATTACCGGGAAATGATTGGGGATAATCTCGAGGTAAATTTAGGTGTATGGGATTTTTAGCACCCAAATAATAAAATAAGGACATATGTATAAATAACAGGATGAATTTACATATGGGCTTCTTGGGAAGGTCCAATTGATTTGGGAGGGTTAATTCTCATTATTAATTTAAGTAGTAAATGCTTACATATGTGGGAGTTGGGAATAAACTCGGAACACTAAGGCTATTGCTTCGGGTATTAGGCACGGATTAGCCAAATTTTGTGATGCGTATATATATGATGTTTATATGAAACATAAACATCCTAGAGAATATGCTATCAATGGAGGTTGCACCCCGTGGGAAGTCATTCTAGTGAGTCCCAACAGAGGTAGTACCATTCTCCTGGGTCATACGTCTGTGCACGACCACCCTATGTGAGTTTTAATGTCCGATGGAAAAATGTGTTATGGTTATGACCCACAGACTTAAGACCATAACCTCCTCTAGTTTCCATTTTTGTTTTAGGCTTGATAGTGGAATTCATACCTGGTTGCCCATGTTGAGGTTGATACTCCTAGAGCTGATAACATGTTAGTGATTTTGCATTCGGCGAGGAAATACTCAGAGGGATTCCGTTTACATATATAGTTATCGATATATTTTATGTGTTCCAAACATACGTATATAAAGGAGGAGATAATTATATACGGGCATAAGTCCTTAACTATGAATGTTTATTAATAACTGGAGTAAAGTTATGAGAACAATCTAGTGATAATATAATTGTAAATTAATTAAGCAAAGGGTTAAGCTAATTATGTAAACAAAGATAAATACCATACTCGAGAGAGGGTATTGGGTTATATAGAGGTTACTGATGAGGCTAGTTAGGCAGGGTAGCGCAACTAGGAGAGTTAATAAGCATACGCTAGGTGAACACTTTAGATGAGGGGTGAGGGTCGACTCATGAGAGTGCGCTATCAGTTCAAATATGGAAAATTTCTTTACATTATCATTATTTTATTTTTATTCACTTTCTAAATGCTTTCAAAGATTTTGGGTTTTGACTCGTATCAAATATTTTAAAAAACTTTTAGGTTTCTAGCCAGAAGGATGCCCAACATGATTCTTCTTTCCATGGTTACATAGCTACAACGGATATGGAGGCTTGCAGGTCTTCGAGTAGCCGATTATGTCATTATTATCTGCTATTTGGTTCCATTCTAGTTATTGGTTGGGCATGTCGCCACTTTTATCAAATTTATTTACTTTCAGTTTTATTTACTTCAGTTGGGATGATTGTATTGGATTCTTAGTAACTGGTGGTTTACTCTGTACTTGGTTTTATTTATTTCTTGCATTTAGAGATCTTTATTAGTGTGGTTATTCATATTATTCATTATGAATGGGATTGTGGTCAATGGTTTACTTTTAGTATTGTAATTAAGATTAAAATTTGGCACAACTTGTTAAACTAATAGGCGGTTAGTAAATAATTGAATTTTGATAGTGATGCTAAGAATGATTCATATGAAGCTCTCATTTTATTTTGGTAGAGTACTAACCATTTGTTATTTTCATAGACGGGGTGTTATAATCAGTAGCAACTCCTGCCTTAATTGTGGCCTCATCCTAATCTTTTTTAAAATGGTCTTTCGAACAAAACGTTATTGTTTTTCGGCATTGAAAAAGTATTTGCCCTGGCCTTTATGAAAAGAATCACTATTGCCTTCCAACACTGCTGTGAGATATTAGACAGACTCCTAGTTCGCCTTCCATTAGTTCTCCTACTCTGTCCACAGGTTGAGAATATCATTATCATTGGCCTTCGATTTGACCTCTCTCTCTCTCTCATCCACTTTGACCTTAGCATCATCAAAGTTCTTTGGGCCTAAAAAAACTGACCCCTAACTTTTACACCTCCTTTTTTTAGTCGGCGCTTGTATCGAGAAACTTAACAAAGTCAATAATAAGTTGCCAGGAAAATAAAACATTATAAGTTAGTATCACTCCTAAAAATTAAATTTATTACCAGTTAAGTAAAGGGAAATCAACACTTATAATACATAGCACCTAGGTGGCTTTAATGGATAACCTCT
The DNA here is from genome assembly GCA_949130495.1 of Sambucus nigra. Lineage (NCBI taxonomy): Eukaryota > Viridiplantae > Streptophyta > Magnoliopsida > Dipsacales > Adoxaceae > Sambucus > Sambucus nigra. The sequence goes on along the minus strand of OX422207.1, from coordinate 339,165,027 downwards.
TAAAAGTTGATATTGGGACCAAATATTAGTCATTAGAGAGATAAGCTCTCCTCTAAACACAAATATAAAACTCGATTTTCTTTGAAATCGATCCCTCGACAAGGGTCTTCCCCTTTTCAAGGACATATTTTGACTTAGAGGTTTAAAGGTGGAAAAAAACTGTCATTCGTTCTAGGGTTGGCCTATGTTTTTTAGTGAATACCCCATAGCAAGGGGGTCATAAGCTCTCCCGACCTCCTTCCTCCTAGCCGGATGGATTATTGGATAGGTTAGACATATTGCATCCTTCATCAAATTGGGAATCTTACTCCGATGAGCCATATTGTCTTGAGAAGAGGTAGGCATGATGGTTGGGATAGTAGAGATATTAACGAACTCAAATGATTCCAAACTAATGGCAGTAGAAGAGTTGTGATCAGAAAACCATTCTAGGAATTTTGTCTCTTTGGCCACTCGTCGTGTAATAAAAAAGTTATGGACAAGATGTAAAAGAATATAATAATGTATGATATAGGACGGTCCAGATCCTAAATCCTTATCTGATCGATGAGGACTTCTTCAAAGATGAAAAATTAATGGTTTCTCCCTAAAGTTCCTTCTTCTTTTGAGGAACTTCATAACAAGAGGCAACATATCATAACAATGCAAGAAATATAACAATCATAAGATAACATAGCAAAGTAATTAGAAATCTAAAAGTGAAATTTCGAACATATCTGGTGCCCCCTCCACTTCTTGACCATAAAACCATGAACTAAGTATTCCTTATAAGAGTCTGGCAGGTTAACATCCACAACCCTTTTTGCCTTCCTTCCCCTATAGTAGTATATATTCTCATAGTTCATCACCCACATATAACAAAAGCGAATCGCTAGGATCATTGGAGGAGTTCCATAAAGCTCATTCAAACGATTAACACCGTCTATAATTCTCCAGGCGCTAGGTAAGCACTAATCATAACCATCATTGAAGTAATAACAAAACTCCAAGAAAAGACATATGGGGGAAATATGACCCCAGCCTCAGCCATAAACTAAGAGAAGATCCAATGGACACCATCAACATTGTAGTAGTTCATGGGACATAATCTAACTCAACAATCACCCATTGTGGGATGTAGTGTTATTTGAAAGCTTTAATGATGTTTTTAATAATGACGTACACTATTGTCAAAATTAATCCAAGTAAAAGGAAAAAAAGAAAGTAAATAGAAATATCTAAAGCCTTGAATAAAATAGAAAAATATCAAAAAGTAAGAAATAGACTTAGAAGTAATGAAGAGGACAAGTGCTTTGGAGATCTTGAAGGTAAATAATAAATCAACCCAAGATAATGACGGTAGGGGGTTTAGTGTCTTAGAATGATTTCCAAGATACAATATCATCATTAGACATACAGACCCAAATAACAACTAGCACGGAACTGCCTCTTTAGCTTAGGATGACCAATGCATCCCTCAGACTAGCGATGAAAAAGGCCAGTATGCCCCCATGGCTCAACGGATAAAAGTAATCTTCATTGTCGAGTAAAATCACTTCCATTACCTTCTAACACAACACAACTAAACGATCAATAATATTCGTAAAAACATCATATATTTATTTTAAATCAAAACAAACCTTTGGGACCTCAATCAACTACAGAGCTTAGGGATATTATGAGGGAAAAAGTATGATCGCATGTGAGAGGAGGGCATATGACACATTGATCTGGTCAAGATTTCTCACCCATGAAGATAAAGACTAATATATCTAACCTACGGGAAAGAATGAAGGTAAAATATAGGGTCGATTAAGCTGAGGATAACTACCACGGTGATTGAGTTTCATACGACTCAATTATCTTGTTTTATTGAAAAATGTGGGGTGATATGGATTCACTTGTACTTTAGGCCACACACACACACAAAGATATCATTTTCATCCAAGTTTTATCTTTATCAGATTTATGTAAACATATAAGATAAAGTTCACAGTTAAATATTCCTTACCAAAAGAAATCAAACCAAACATAAGAATAATTGAGGAAAAATCCCTTTTGAAAAAAACCTTTAAATCATTATTATTTAAGAATTTGACAGACATAAAATGACTTACAAACTACTTTGAGATCCACTAAGTACAATGCAGTATAGGTCTTAATATGTAAAAAAAAAAGTGATTTAGTCTAGCACCACCCACCGGAAGCAGATCTTCCCTTGGTATCCACGGATCAACATCAATATTGTGAAATCTTTCCATCTTCAGTAGTAGAGTTTCAACTCCACAAATTTCAGCTGTAGAGAAACCTCTACAAGGGTTTCGTGTTTTCATATGGCACTAGGGTTTGACAAACTTAACAAATCATTCTAAGGATGAATGATTTAGAAAATAAAGTGTTATTTCAAAGAAACAAAAATAGGAAAACTTTTGGTACATGTATCTGAATTAGATTTCACCAAAAGTCTTATGGCAATTAGTCCAAACGAGTCTATTTATAAAAAACACATTTTTTGATGCAGCGGAGTTTGTTCAAACATAATTCACACTTCGTTCGAACGAAAACTCTAGTTAGGTTTTAACTAGTTGTAGTCTCGTTCGGAGGAACAACTTAGTGTAATGCCCATATTTTTTTAATAATGAATTTTAGCATTTTAATTACACGTGTTATCATAAGAATATTGCTTAATTGATAAATATAAATTAGTAAGAATGAAATTAATTTTCATGCGAAAATAAAATTTAATAAGTGTGAGTCATAAATTAAATTCGGTTACTTATTAGTACGTCATAGTGGGTAATAACTACAGGAATTGATAGTATCTCAATTGGGACATTCGGGTGGGATATTTTTGGATTGTGTAGAATATTGATGTTTGAGGACTCGAATGGTGGTTTTGAATTCACGGTTGATCCAAAATGGCTCAAAATAGTCAAAATCATGTACCCAGTGGTAAATATTGGTTACCAGGAGCTTTTTAGACTAGTCGGGGTCCATTTGGGGGCATTTAAGTCATTTTATATTAAATGATTAACTTAAATTCAGGATTAAGAGGTTTTAATAAGAGGTTAGGTCTAGGAGGCAGCCACTATATCCAAACACCTCTTAAAGTTTTGGGGGGACAATAGAGGGAGAAAAACGCAAGGGAGATTGAAGGATACTTGATTTGGAAGCCAATCATTGGAGTTCTTGACTTGATCCACCCTACAAAGAAGATCGACATATATTCAGGATACAAAGGAAAGTGGGTAAACATGATTAATGTTTTATTGAGTATTATGATCCATATAAAAAGAGGTAGACAAATAAACCATATTTTGGGGGTGGGATTTATGAAAAAAAAAAGGGATTTTAGAATGATAAATATGACTGTGGTCTTATGATCTTTTTGAATGAAAATTATTAATGATTAGAGAAAATCATGAATAAATGTTATATAAATTGATCTCAACTGGAAACTCTATCTTAAATGGTAAAGATGAAACCTCGATCATGAAATTTGGTTTTTTATTAGAATTCGTGACATAAGTGATGTTGGACTAAGAATGACGTAACTCCTATAGATTAATCTAGTTTTGATGAATTCAGGAAAATCAATACATATATTCATGTTATTAGTTGATGGGGTTAGGATATTTTATCTTGGAATGAAGATTAGAAACACTATAGAATAGAAAAAGTGGGGGAAACTCGTATTAATTATAGGAGGCCCGTGTCAAATTTCTTGGGGCGAACCGGCTCGCCCCCTCCCTGACCCGGTTTGGTTCTCCTGCCAGTTCTAGTTATATTATTTAATAGTTATCTAAATTCATTTGGACTCCAGGAAATTTTAGGAGGTTCATTAATGGAAATAGGACTTCGACAAATTTATTTTAGACACGGATTAAATATGAGACGGTTTAAGATAAAATCCGGAGTGAGGTAGGAGGGGCGTTTAAGATGAAGAACATATGGAATATTCAATTTATAAACTTGGGGAAAATTCGGGAAACGAAGGATACATGTTGGTTGAGAAGGGCTTAGTGTCTAGAGTTGATAATCTATGTGTAATCAAAATAATAAAGATATTATCTATTTTATAGTCAAGCTAGACTCGGGATAATTAGTCTAATTCTTTGGGAGATGGGCATGTATTAGCTGAACTTTATGATTATATATATATATATATATATATATATATATATATTGATGGTTGATAATATATGTGTGCATGATATTTATGTGAAACATACCCATCCTAGCATATATGCTATCGGTGGAGGTTACGCGTCGTGGGAGGTAACTCTGACGAATCTCAGCAGAGGTAGTACCGTTCCCCTGCGTCATAGGTTCTCGGCACGACCATATGATGTAGGTTTTGGAGTTCCATGGAATAATGTGGTAAGGTTATGACCACGGAATTAAGGCCATGACCACCTCCGATGTTCGTTTTATATTTTTGGGTTCAGTGGTGAGATTTCAACCCACTTGTTTAGAATGTGGACGACATTCCTGGAGCTTGATAGCATGCTAGTGATTTTACATATATAACAAGAAATAAATAAATAAATAAATACATACATACATACATACATACATACATACATATATATATATATATATATATATATATATATATATATATATATATATATATATATATATATATATATATATATATATATATATATATATATAAACTACCCAAAGCAAATCAAATACAAACTACCCAAAGCACATATTTGTCAAAATAATGTATGTTACAAAACTCCTTTTGTTTTAGTAAAAAACATGACTGACAAGGTAATCTTAGGAATCCCTTTTCTTTGTCTTCTATATCCGTTCACAACTAGTGATACTATAATAACCCCCCTAGCCTTAGGCCAACAAGTAAAATTTGAATTTCTTTCAAAACCAGAAGTTAGAGATTTAAAAACACTCAAAGATTTTTCAATATCCGTAAACCGTCTCCAATACAAGAGAAAACAATTAAATTTTTTAAATGAAGAAGTAAGATACAAAAGGATTGAAGATCAACTTACTAACAAGATTCTTCAAGATAAAATAGAAAATTTCAAATTAAAACTAACAAATGAAATATGTTCCGATCTACCAAATGCCTTTTTACATAGAAAGAAACATATAGTAACTTTGCCATACATCAAAGATTTAAATGAAAAATTCATCCCTACCAAAGCGAGACCAATCCAAATGAATCAAGAAGATATGGAACTATGTAAAGATGAAATTAATGGTTTATTACAAAAAGGAATTATAAGAAGAAGTAAATCTCCTTGGTCATGCCCTGCATTCTATGTCAGAAAAAATGCCGAATTAGAACGCGGAGCACCCAGGCTAGTCATCAATTACAAACCACTTAATCAAGTTTTAGAATGGATAAGATATCCAATCCCAAATAAACGTGACCTCATGAACCGATTAAATCAAGCAACTATTTTTCCCAAGTTTGACATGAAGAGTGGATTTTGGCAAATACAAATCCATGAAAAAGATAGATACAAAATTGCATTCACAACCCCCTTTGGTCACTATGAATGGTGTGTCATGCCATTTGGCCTAAAAAATGCACCTAGTGAATTCCAGAATATCATGAATGAAATATTTAACCCTTCATCCCATTTTACAATTGTCTACATTGATGATGTCCTCATCTATTCTCATACAATCGATGAACATTGGAAACACTTAAATTTATTTTTTGAACTAATAAAAATTAATGGTTTAGTGGTTTCAGCCTCGAAAGTCAATCTATTCCAAACAAAAGTTAGATTTTTAGGTCATAATATTCACCAAGGAAAAATTAGTCCCATAGATAGGGCCATCCAATTTGCTGATAAATTTCCCGATGAAATCCTCGAGAAAACGCAACTTCAAAGATTTCTAGGATCATTGAACTACATTGCTGAATTTTATCCAAATCTTCGCAAACAATGCAAACCATTATTTGAAAGGCTACAAAGTAACCCTCCCCTTTGGACTATAGAACATACGTCGATAGTTCAAAATGTCAAGAAACATGTTAAAACCCTACCTTGTCTTGGTCTTTGTACACCAAATTCATTCAAAATCATTGAAACCGATGCCTCTGACATTGGCTACGGAGGTATTCTTAAACAGAAAATTCACCCTCATTCTCCTGAACAAATTGTTCGATTCTATTCCAGAGTCTGGAACAAAGCGCAAAGTAATTATAGTACTATTAAAAAAGAAATATTATCTATTGTTTTATGTGTTTCGAAATTTCAAAGTGACATTTTAAATCAAAAATTTTTAGTCCGTGTGGATTGTAAAAGTGCAAAATATGTTTTAGAAAAGGATGTCCATAATATTGCTTCTAAACAAATTTTTGCTAGATGGCAATCTATACTGAGCATTTTTTATTTTGATATTGAGTATATTAAAGGAAGTGAGAATTCCATCCCTGATTTTCTCACACGTGAATTTCTACAGAATAACAATGACGGAGAAAAATCCCCAGAAGATAACTAGAGCCCTCGCTCTACTCACAAGCCAACCTTCTACTAAAATTGCATCCCCTCTCCAAGTAACAAACAGATACCAGGTCCTTGGAAACATTCCAAGACCAAATTTTAGTTACAGTTCCACTCTTGCAACCCCTGCAGAGTTTGGGCCTTCTTCTAGTCAATACCTAGTCAATGACCCATTTGCTACACAACCCATTCAACAGGTTACTAAAACCAAATTTTATAATCACCCTGCTAAAACTGATCATGTGCTCAAACCAAATTTTTCAAATTTATTTTCTATTGAGCCAAATCATAGCCATATTAAAAATCCAATTGATTTAGTAAAAAACTATTTTCCTCCCTCTTGGCACTTCACTCCCCACCATCCTTCCAAGACTTTAAAATTTTACATGGATATTCTTTATTCCTCAGAATCAGTTCGTATTAAAGCAATCACCGATCACAACGATTCATCAAGGATTCTTTACCATTCCTTGCACATTAATAATATAATCTCTCTCCAAGACTGGGGATCCCATCCCTCCATTCTAAAAACCCTCCCAAGTCATCAAATTCAGTTTAGTTATTATGATTATATTGAAGCATGGTTTAAAGTTCTCTTTTACCAAAATGAGTCATTCACTCATTCTTGGTTTCTTTGCTTTGATCAAAAATTTTAAAGTCAAATTCCTTCTTGGTTTTCCTGGTGGTGGACACAGCATGGTTCTATCCCAGATATCCTACCTGCAGACCACCAAGAACAAATTAAATATTTTTCCACAGTCTTTAAACTAAATGAACACAATTCTCAGTTCCCAGTTTTACTCTTGTTCTGTAATAAATACAAAGTTCCATGGATATTCAAATGGCAATATGCAATACAGTAGTCAACAATAGTTCGACATTTTTATGTTAAATGGTGGGACTCTTTCAATCAACAAAGGATTATTAATGTTGTCCAGATGGAGTTTCCTTGTCAACCAGCCATTCCAGTCCAAGCAGTCCAAGCAGTTAAGAAATCTAGTCAAAGTTCTATGGATACAACATTAGCCAAGTCAAAAAAGTCCCAGCAGCTCCAAGATTTGGCAAAACAGCTTCTTCTTCAAGCTGAAGTCGAAGAGGAAAATTATTGTTCTCCCACCTCTTCTGCCGAGTCAACAAATAGTCACCAAGTTAACACATCAGATCCATATTCGAGTTCATTATTTCAAGATGCCCAAGACCCTTACAGTTTGTAATAAAATTTATTTTTACAGGATAATATTTGGTTAAAATTTAATGATGAGTTACTATTCATAAATAGTAAAGATAGTCCTCAACATGTTACTATTCATGAACAGTTCCTAATGATTAAAATATTCCCCGACAAGTTACTATTCTTTAACAGTATCGGCGCACGGGTTTACAGTCTATCAGCTAGCAGTTTACCCAAGGTTAAAATCAGTTACCCAAGGTTAAAGTAGTTTACTCGAAGTTAAAAGCAGTTCACCCGAAGTTGAAGTCATTTACCCAAGGTTAAAGCAGTTCACCCGAAGTTAAAGTCAGTTACCCAAGGTTAAAGCAGTTCACCCAAAGGTTAAAGCAGTTCACCCGAAGTAAAAGCAAAGGAGTTTCAACTATAAATAGAGCATTCAGTCATCCATTCCAGGCAGAGTCTGATCGTTAAGATGTTTTATGATAATACTTGGTTGGAATTAATCCTTCTTGTAGACAATTTAAATCTGCACCGGAATCAATTAATGCTATGACTTTTATCTCATATTCTTTGTTAATAATTAAAGTTACTTATACATGCCATTTTTGTAAATTAATTTGGTTTATGATATTTACTTGATGATCAGGTTCTTCTGTTGTTACTATTTTATGTTCTTGTTTAGCTTCTGGATCACTTTCTTCTGAGGAGATGGCTTGTTGCTTTTGGAAAGTTTGGTCTACTTTTAAAATAGTGATATCTTGTTTTAATTCTTTACTTTCTATTTTGATGTTTTTGATATCTTGTTTAATTATGTTGACTTCTCGTTGGAGATCTTGTAATATAACTTCCTTGTGAGTTTTAAATCGTTTTAAAGTATTATCAAGACTTATCTTGTTTTGTGTATTTATACCACTTTCTTCTTTGGATAATAATTTTTTAAAATTTTGAAAGGTATTGTGATTTTAATTCTCTATTTTCTATTTTTCCAATTAAATCAATTAGTAATTCTTCCTGTTCTTCTTGTTTAGTGAGAACATTGATAGTTTTACAGCAGTTGTCTTTGCATCCTAATTTTATAACTGGAGAACTAGAGTTTGTACCTGATTCATAGTAACTTGATGATTCATAATCGGTGTTTTTTTCACCTTCACTAGAAGAATTTTTTAGTTCAAAAATTTTGTATATTTCTTGTGTTACTTCAGATGATAGTTGTAACTGATTAATTTTGGATTTTACCTTACATTCCGATTTGTAATGAACTGTTTTTCCACATTTATAACATTTTACTTTACTTTTGTCATTTTTCTTATATTGTGGATTAGTTTGTGATTTTTTATGTTTTTTATAAAATTTCTTATTTTCTTTATTGTAAAATTTGTTATTTTTGAAATAGTTTTTTCTATGTCTTTTGTATTGTTTTGGGTATGACTTGTAATTTTTATTTCTTGATGGTGCAACAGGGTTTAAACCATATTGTTCACAAAAATTTCCCATTTCATATTTTGCCTTTAATTTTTCTTTATTAGCCTGGTTGCTTATTTTCATATCTATACACATTTTTAATCCCTCTTTCTGGATTGTACTAATTATGTCTCCATATGTAAGATTGTTATAATCAATGCGTCCATTTGTGTTACTCAGAACTTCTCTTATTTTATGAGCAAATAAATTTGGCAAACCATTAATAAATTTTTCTTTCCAAAATGGTTCATTACTATCGTCTCTAAGCATTACTCGTGATGTGAAAACATCTTTGTACCATCTAAAATCGCTTAAAGTTGGGCATCTAAGGTTACTTAGTTGATCATGAATTCTTGAGGTTTTATTACTCGGTGTTCCTAAAAAATGTTATATTATTGTAAAAACTAAAGTGTTAACTCCATCTGGAATTCCCATTCCAATGTTTTCATCAAAAATTGGGAAGCCATTGGCATCTTGTTGGACGGCAGATTTAATTTGTTCCTTTGATTCTTCGGTAAGATGTTTATCCCACCAAGATTTTAATGTACCGGTGAATCCTGTTGTTAAAAGCTCAACTATTTCTGTTTGGGGAATATTTTGATTGTTTAGGTAATTGTTGGCAACCATAGATATGTGTTGCATTTTATTTAAGATTTATTGTTCAGATAATCCATCTATGTTCCATTTGTAAAGTCTATCCGATGAAACCGAGAATTGATTGTGTATATTTCTTTCTTCATATTGCATATCTGGGGGTGTTGGTCTTGTATACCAATTTTTTGTTAAGGTGGTTGGAGTTACTCTGGAGTTTTTTATTCTATTTAATTCAACATTAGTAAATTATTTTTCAATAGTCTGGATATCTTCATCTGTAGTAGATTCTTGGGGAGAGTCTTATTTTCGATCTCACTACTGAAACTCTCTCTCTATCTCCATCTCTCTATTATTCTCTCAGTTTTCATTTTCATCTTGTATTAAACATTATGCTTTCAAGTTCATCCGATTCAACCAATTGTATTAATCAGTAATTTTTGTAAGTTTACTTTCAGTTATTGTAATTTCAGTTTTTCAGTTTTCAATATTAATTTCTGTTTTTATTATATGCGCTGCTTCCCCTTTTGGTATCAGAGCACAATACCCGGTTATTGTGTTTGATCTATATTTCAGTTCCCCTTTAAAGCCAAGTTCTGATCGGTTTGATTCTTACACCTTTTGTGTTTTATCATCCCAACTTGTTAGATCACCTGAACAGTAAATCCGGTATCCAAACAATAAGACCCAAGAGAGTGGATTGAGCGAATAGGTATGAGAGGGTATGTATTGAAACATTTTGAGAAAACAAACATGAAAATTGTAAAAAGAAAATAGGTTTCTTTGCAAGCTTTAAAATGAATAGATTATTTAGATCAAATTCTTTGGCTAGTTCTAGCTATAGGTCTTCTTTAGATTTTCCCCAAGACATAATAAACGAAGAAGAACATGTTTATAAAGAAGTAAATTTAGATTTAAATGATTGGAATATTCCCAAAGTCCCAACAAAAGAAATTTAAAAAACTAGTTTCCTAAAGTCATCCTTTAGTACTAATTACAACGTTAAAACCGTTGAACATGTTTATGTTTTAAATAAAGAACACGATAGAATTCAACTATTAACTAGTGAAGCTATTACAAAACAAAGAAAAAATGGATTCAATTTCCTACACATAGGATTAATACAAGTAGCAGTCAAACCATTAACCAGTAAAGGAATAAATGCCTCTATCCTCTTATGTCTTAAAGATGCTAGACATACTAATTACAACACTAGTATTTTAGGAATGATGGAATCAAGCCTTTTTAATGGTCCAATACATTTTAATTGTTTTCCTGATTTTACATTAAGTTTAACTGACCCTCACATATTAAAAACCATGACACTAAATATTAAAACATCTGGATATGAAATGTTAGAAGGAAGTAAACCACTTGCTTTAATTTATAGAATTTATTACAAATGTTTAAGGACAAATCTAAATGTCCACGCTTTAGTAAAAAGTTCAAAAGACAAAACTTTACTCATACAAAGCAGTACAAATGATGCTAATATTCAAGTCCCTAGGTCAATAAATTGGAAAGATATTAATTTACCAAACGACTGGTTATTAGAGAATGAAAATCATCCTCGAAAAATGCAATACAATGCTATTAATCTTGAACGAATCCAAGAATACCTTGACGGATCAATTAGAATAAGTTTTGATCAACCACGATTTAAAAATCTCCATATTAGAGATGATAGTAAATCCCAAACGAGTAATTCAACAAGAAAAGATGATGATTTAATACCTAGACACAATCTTAAGTTAAAAGAAATTGATACAACTTCCCTAGTAAGTAAACCTTGTTATACAGCGACCTCAAATTTTAATGATGATGAAGATCAACATTCCCCCACTCAAACAGATTTTGAAACAGGTTCAGTAAATCACCAATTATTAATAATCAATAAAGACTATAAAATTGACATGATTAAATTAGGAGAAGATTTTGAGTCAAAAGAAAATCGTACTAAACGAAGAGCATATCGAGAAAAGTACTCCCCAAGAGAAAAGGATAAATTAATAAGAAAGTGGAAAACTTTAATGAATGAAATAAGTACAAACATAAAGTTCTTTGACTATTTAGATAACTATTATCACAAAATAAATGTCCTAACAAAAGTAAAATGGACAAAACAAGACAAAACTACAGTCTCGTCTAGTCACCCTCCACTAGAAACCATTTTAGTAAATCACATGGGAACAAAAATAGTAGCTACACCATTTAAAGTCACTTCTATTAATGATGAAATCAAAGAAGTTATTGAAAAAAATAATTACACTAACCAATACCTGAATACTTTAGGAAAACAACTAGAATCCTTTGAAAACAAGTTAGACAAACCAAACCCACCATATAAAAGAGAAATACATTTAATCCAACTTCGTGAGGTCCGAAAAGGAATAAATTTACAAACAAAGTCTAACAAAACTCTGGATAAAATAGAAAAAATGCTTAAAGATATCAAAGCAGAATCATCAAAGACTATTACAACTATCAACAAAAATACCTATATTAACCAAACAGACTCATCCCAAGAATCTACTACAGATATATATATATATATATATGCGTGTGCATGTGCGTGTGCGTGTGTTTACCTTTGTATAAAATGTTTACGTATATAATGATGTGAATAATTATATAAGGGTGCAAATTGATCATGTATATAAAGATGAGAATAATTATATACGGGTGTAGAAAAACAAATGTGATTGTGGGAAAATAACTGGAGTAAAGTTATATCTTAAATAGTAATAACTTAATACGATATTAATTAAGCGATCATGAAAGCTAATTACTGAAATAAGGGTAGACATTATATTCACGTCAGGGTAGTATATCATCGATGTTAGTGACAAGGCTAGTTAGATGGGGTAGGATAACTTGGAGGGTTAAGAGTAGACCCGGCAAACTGGCGGATACGGGTGGATATGGACGGTTCAGAAGTGGATTTGGGTTGAATCTGGTAAGGTCAGAAACAGTTAAGGATGAGGTTCAGGTCGGATGTGGGAGGGTCTGAGATGGATCGGTTTGGGTTATTCCACCGAGATCATAAACCACTACTGGGTTTAAGATACGTGTATTTCATGAGAACCATTTGGTTCCAGAGCAAGAGAGAGAGGGAAGAACATAAATGTGCAGCTTGTTTTGCACATTGAGGTTTCAGATAAAAAATTTGGTTCTTTCCTCGTTAACCACAGATGACCCGTAGCTAATCCGAAAATAAATCGATTTAATGGACTATTAAACCCATTTCGACCCGCTAGCCAGATAACAGGGACCCAGACATTTTTTGGGGGGGGATAATGGGCGATTTTCTCCATAGCAAACCATATTGTCGGGCCTATTTAAGAGTATACGTTAGGTGCACACATTAGATAAGGGGCGAGGAATATCTCATACTAGTGCACTGCTAATTTAAATATCGAATGGTTCTTTACATATTCCTTATTGAAATTTTGACACTTGATAAATATTTTTAAAGGTTTTGGGTTCTGACTCGTGTCAAATATTTTTCAAAAACTTTTAGGAGTCTAGCCACAGGAATGCCAATGATGACTTTTCTTTCAGGGATCATGTAGCTGCAGTTGATGTGGCGGTTTGTGAATTTTGAGTAGACAGTTCCTTTATTTCTATCCTAGATTAAGATAACTATTTAGTTATTAGTTGGACATGTTGTCCCATTATCAGACTTATTTATTTCCAATTTGGGTTTATTCAGTTCAAATGATTGTATTGGATTTTAGTAACCTATGATTTATTCAGTACTTGGTTTAAATTTACTTTCGCATTTAGCTTCTTTTCTGGTGAGATTGATTATATAGTTTATTGCATGGGTTTATGTGGAATTGTTTTATCTCATATGATAAATTCAAGATTAAATTTTTGGCACATCTTTTTAAACTAATAAGTTAGTAATTAATTGAACTTCGAGAGTGATGTTAAGAATGAGCCATACGAAACTCTTGTTTTATTTTAGTAGGAGGCTGGTCACCCGTTATTTTAATATCCAAGGTATCACATATGGTATCATAACATAAGGTTCTAGAGTCTTTTAAGATCTGTGCAGCTTACTACAATCTCAGCGTAGCGTTCTTTGATATTGAGCCCTATTTGTAGGACTATTGCATTCATCTTTACGTACGCGCATTTACGTCCTTCTGCTGGTTATTATGTTTTTTATTATAAACTCATACAAATTGATTTGGTTCCAAATGACACCTAGGAGAAAATGATAGTCTAGGATTTCCTGAAGAATTAAGGCTGGACAGGTACCTTAGGTACTACAGGGAATGGTGACAGTACGGTGGCTGAAATTATTGGACATACAGTTACTACTGCATTGCTGCACTATAAATATCATCAATTCCAGCTGATAGGGAGTAAAAGAGTAAGGGAATTCTGTTAATTAGGTAGGATAGGAGGTAACGGTGGTGGTGGAGCACTAAAGTAGCAGATTGGTCATCAGCAAGAGTGGGATTCCCAGTCGGGTGATTCCATTAAGAGATTATATTCAATGGTCTTTAGGCCTAATGACTATGGGTTTAGATAAGTTTAGAAAAGTACATTATCATTAGCATAAGATGCAGCAGCAAAAGGTTCCTCTGGGCATCAAGGCCAAGGGAACAATGAAAGTGGCCAGGAAGGCCAAGGCCATCAGGGCTAGTGACCAATGTAACCCCGGCATGGACAATAAAGCCAGAAATAGGAAGATTTCAAAAGGAATATGTGGAGAGTATGTCAAACTTATCCAAATCAAGCTACGAAAATATGTGGAGATATAGACATGGGGACATTATGTTTAGTGACCAACTTACTTGTTTTGGATATGGTGGGGTACGATGTCATTTTAGGTATGGATTAGCTAGCAGGGTACCGGGCAATGGTGGATTAATTCAGTAGTACCATTATGTTCTCAATCCTAGAACATGAGATGTTCTTTATGGCGATGCCCCTTATCGAGGGAGATTTGACCCTACATCTTTATTATATTTAGGAGTAAACCTCACAGGAGGTAGTTATTCCCTTAGATTCAATTCCAAGAGATACCCGAGTTACAACCCAGTTGGGAGATAAAGTTTGTTATCGACATAGAGCCTGGGTCTAAACCAATTGCACGTGCATTGTATCATAGGGCCTAGTTTGAGATACGGGAGTTAAGGGATCAGATTCAGCATATCTTAGGGCAGGGCCTTAGCAGGTGGAGTACATCAATGTGGGGTGCACCGATATTATTTGTGAAAAAGAGATATGGGTGGCTTCGTCTGTGTGTGTAGGGTGATGAATAAGATCACGATATGGAATAAGAATTTGTTGCTTCAAATCAATGACATGTCCGACCAATTAAGAGAAGCAACATATTTCGGTGACATATTTTCTGTTGCTATTAGTTAAATTTAGTATTGTGGAGTTGTTTAGTTTGTGCCTGGGTGTACTGATTTTGTATCGACCTAACTATTTTATTTACACTGGATTGCTAAATTCATTATCTAACCATTGGTATTAGTGTTGCGTGTCTTGTGAGTGAGTGATAGTTACTATTACTTGGATTTATTGAGTTGACTGATTTTCACCGAAAATCTATTACCTCAAAAATCTGTCATCGAAAATCTATTACCTCAAAAATCTGTCACCGAAAAATGCTCATAGCAACGGAAAAACAACAACCACACAAAACCGTGGCCGAGGGTCGCCTCCGATCTAAATGAAACACGGTACTACTACCCGAACGCCAACATACCGAAACACAAGAAATGCCAAAAAATGCGATCGGAGCAAAACACCAGACCGGTATCACCTAAACGCATACCTAAAAATGCCAAAAAAAGCTCCAGTCTGAAATAACCAACATCAAAAATAGATCTAATATCAAAACCGGTGAAAACAGAAACCACCAAACAAATCGAACCAGTATAGACCCAAACCAGATCTCAAAGCTCCCAAAGATTCTTCTCAAAATCAACAAAAAGGTCAAAAAACAAATACACAAGATTTTAAGGTGTAGATAAAGAAAGCTAAGAGAGAAACAGAGAGGGTAAGGAAAATGGTTGGGAAAAAATATTGGCTACCAAATGATGTCTCAAAACCCTAACACAAAAAGAATGCATCTTATCTATTATATATATATGAAAGAGAGTGATAAAAAATTATTACCAAATGCTAATAGCAACGGAAAAACAACAACCACACAGAACTGTGACTGAGGGTCGCCTCCGATCTAAATGAAACACGGTACTACTACCCGAACGCCAACACACCGGAACACAAGCAACGCTGAAAAATGCGACCGGAGCAAAACGCATACCTAAAAAAATGCCAAAAAAAAGCTCCAGTCTGAAATAACCAACACCGAAAATAGATTTAATGTCAGAACCCGTGAAAACAGAAACCTTCAAACAAATCGAACCAGTATAGACCCAAATCAGATCTCAAAGCTCCCAAAGTTTCTTCTCAAAATCAACACAAGGTCAAAAAACAAATACACAAGATTTTAAGGTGTAGATAAAGAAAGCTAAGAGATAAACAGAAAGGGTAAGGAAAATGGTTGGGAAAAAAATATTGGCTACCAAATGATGTCTCAAAACCCTAACACAAAAAGAACGCATCTTATCTATTATATACCCAACACACGAGACACAATAGGAAATACCCCAAAACAAATTTAAAACTTCTTTTGACAAAAAAACCAAAAAAAATAATATAAAAATTATTTTAGACAAAATACACAAGAAAATTATGTTAACAAAAATAATTTACGTATTAAATGAAAAATATATTTTGAATTTAAATTTTACTTTATATACCAAGTCAAATGAGATAAAATACTTGCAATATAAAATAAAATTTAAATTTAGAAAAAACATATAAACTCACAAGAGAAAAAAAATATAAAAGAAAAAGTATGATACCCAAAATCAGTTGACGCTACACAAAAATTATTTTTATCTAAAAAAATTTACATAATAAATCAATATAAGAAAATATGATTTAAGATATAAAAAATAGATTTTAATAAAAATAAAAAATGCAGGAGCAAATAAAAAATGATTGTCTCAAAATTGAGTCAACACACGAAGTATGAGATTTTCAACCACTTCCAGTATTTAGCTCATTCGAGGACGCATACAGATAGCTCAAGATAGGTATAAGTGTTATGTTGATGTTGATAGAAGACACATAGAGCTGGAGATTGGGGATCAGGTCTTGGTATGTGTGTCTTCCATGAAGGGAGTCCTGAGCTTTGGGAAGAAGGGTAAGCTAGAGTAGAGGTATATAGGTCCTCTCTCGGTCATTGAAAGAGTAGGGCTAGTTGCTTATAGGATGCAGTTGCTAGAGCATCTATGGAGGATTCACAATGTATTCCATGTGTCATCGTTAAAGACATATTGGAGGAGTGAGGGGGATTTTTCGCACATCCCACTAGAGGAGATTGATTTGTAGCCGACATCTTGTACGGCGAGAGACTGGTCACTATTCTTGATCATTATGAGCGTAAGCTGTGGTCAAAGGTCGTGCCCTTGGTTCGAGTTCAGTGGTGAAATCATAATGTAGATGAGTCGACATGGAGCTATAGGATGATATGAGAGAGAAGTATCCAGAGCTTTTTACTGCATGTATGTCCGAATTTTGAGGACGAAATTCCTTTGCGAGGGGGAAAGTATGTAACACCTTGTATTTTTCAATAATTAATTTTAGCACTTTAATTACACGTGTGCTCGTAATAATATATTGTTTAATTGATAAATATTATTTAGTAAGAATGAAATTAATATTCACGTCGAAATAAAATTTACTAAGTTTGAGTAGTAAATTCAATTCGGTAAATTGTTAGTACATCGTAATGGGTAATAATGATGGGAATTGACAGTTTCTCAATCGAGGCATTCGGGTAGACTATTTTTAAATTGAGATGGAATATTGACATTTGGTGACTTGGATGATGATTTCAAGTGCACGGTTTATCCATAATGGGTCGACATAGTCAAAATTAAGTACCCGATGTGTAGAGATTAGTTATCGGGAGCTTTTTAGACTAGTCGTGGCTCATTCGGGGGCATTTAAGTCATTTTATATTAAGGGGTTAACCTAAATTCGGTATTAAGAGGTTTAAATAAAATATTAGGGATAGGAGGCAAGAAGTTTACACAAAAACCTATGAGAGGTCTTTTAGGGAGAAAAACTCAAGGGAGAAAAACTCAAGGGAGATTGAAGGAGGCTTGTTTTGGTGGGCAATCATTGGAGTTCTTGACTTGATCGACCCTAAAAGGAAAAAGATCCACATCAATACCATATACGAAGGAAAGGTTGTAGACTTTATTTATGATTTGTTGAGTATTACGATCCATATCAAAAGAGGTAGACAAATAAACCAATTCTAAGGGTGGGATTTATATGAAAAATAAAAGGGGCTTTAGAACAATAAATATGACTGTGTTCTTATGATCTTGTTGCATGAAAATTGTTAATGATTAGAGAAAAACATGAATAAATGTTAGTTATTTTGTTCTCAATTGGAAATACACTATCTTGAATTGAAAAGATGAAACCTTTATCACAAATTTTTTTTATTAGAAATTATTACATAAGTAATGTTGGACAAAGAATGACGTAATTCCCATAGGGTAATCTAGTTTTGATAAATTATGGGAAATTAATACGTATATTCATGTTAGTAGTTGATGGGGTTAGGATATTTTATCTTGGGATGAATATTACAAACACTTTGGAATTTAAAAAGTGGGGGAAAACTCTTACTAATTGTCACAGGTCTATGGCTGATTTCCAGTGGCAAGCCGGTTCGCCCCCTGGATGAACCGGTTCGGCTCCCTTGCCACTTCTAGTTCTGTTGTTTAATTTTTATCTAAATTAATTTGGAGTGCAAGAAATTTTAGGGAGTTCATTAATGGAAATAAGACTTCGAGAAATTTATTTTAGACAAGGATTAAATATGAGGAGGTGTAAGATAAATCCCAAACTGAGGTTAGAGGGGAATTTAGGATGAATAACGCATGGAATATTTTATTTATAAACCTTGGGGAAATTCATGAAATAAAGGATAGGGGGTGTTTGAGAAGGGATTAGTGTCCAGAATTGATAATTAATGTGTGTAATCAAAATAACAAGAGATTGTGTAGTTTGTAGTCAAGGCAGATTCAGGATAATTAGGCTAGTGCTTCAAGATATAGGCACATATTAGCCATACTTTATGATTTATGTGTGTATGATATTTATGTGAAACATACCCATCCTAGTGGATATACTGTCGGTGGAGGTTGCACACCGTGGGAGGTCGCTCTGGCAAATCTTTACAGACGTAGTACCGTTCTCCCGAGTCATAGGTTGAATGCATGATCGCGTATTGTAGGTTTTGGAGTCCCATGGAATAATTTGGTATGGTTATGACCGCGAACTTAAGTCCATGATCTCCTATGATGTTTGTTTGATACTTTTGGGTTCGGTGGTGAGCTTCCGACCCGTTTTTCCCGAATGTGGAGGATATTCTTGTAGTTTGATAGCATGCTAGTAATTTTACATATACAACAAGATATATATATATATATATATATATATATATATATATATATATGAGAAACATAGAAAAAACTATTTCAAAAACAACAAATTTTACAATAAAGAAAATAAGGAATTTTATAAAAAACACAAAAAACCACAAACTAATAAGAAAAGTGACAAGAGTAAAGTAAAATGTTATAAATGTGGAAAAACGGGTCACTACAAATCTGAATGTAAAGTAAAATCCCAGATTAACCAGTTACAATTATCATCTGAAGTAACACAGGAAATATATAAAATTTTTGAACTAAAAAATTCTTCTAGTGAAGGTGAAATAAACACTGATTACGAATCATATATATATATATATATATATATATATATATATATATATATATATATATATATATATATATATATATGTGTGTGTGTGTGTGTGTGTGTGTGTGTGTGTGTGTGTGTGTGTAAGTGTGTGTGTGTGTACGTGCGTGCATGCGCGCGGGCGTGTGTGTGTGTGTGTGGATTGGTGCATGCATGCGCGCATGTGTGTGTGTGTGTGTGCGCGCGTGTGTGCACCTTTGTGTGAAATGTTTACTTATATAAAGATGTTAATAATTATATATGGGTGCAAGTAAATTGTGTCAATTGATTGCGTATATAAAGATGAGAATAGATATATATGGGTGTAGACAAACAAATGTGATTGTGAAAAATGACTGGAGTAAAGTTATATCTTGAATAGTGATAATTTGATGAGATATTAATTAAGCGGTTGTGAAAGCTCATTAATGACCTAAGGGTAGATATTATATTCTGGTCAGGGTAGTATAGCATCGATGTTAGTGACAAGGATAGTTAGATGGGGTAGCATAACTAGGTGGGTTAAGAGTATACGTTAGGTGCGCACATTAAATGAGAGGCGAGGATTATCTCATGCGAGTGCGCTGCCAATTTTAATATGGAAAGTTTCATTACATATTCATTATTACAACTGTACACTTGCTAAATATTTTCAAATGTTTTGGGCTTTGACCCGTGTTAAATATTTTTCAAACACTTTTAGGTGTCGAGCCACAGGGATGCCAAGGATGACTGTTCTTTCAGGGATCACGTAGCTGCAGTTAATGTGGCGGTTTGCAGACATGGAGTATATGTTTCCATTATTTATATACTAGATTATGATATCTCTTCAATTATTAGTTGGACATGTTGTCCTGTTATCAGACTTATTTATTTTTCAGCTTGAGTTTATTCAGTTCAGATGATTGTATTAAATTTTAGTAACCAATGGTTTAGTCAATACTTGGTTTTAATTTACTTTTTCCTTTAGATTATTTATTGGTGTGATTGATTTTATAGTTTATGACATGGGTTTATGTTTAATGGTTTTATCTGGTATGGTAAATTCACGATCAAATTTTGGCACAACTTGTTAAACTAAGAGGTGGTTAGTAATTACTTGAACTTCGGCACTTATGCTAAGAATGAGCCATATGAGACTCTTATTTTATTTTAATCGGGGTTGGACACCTATTATTTTAATAGTATGGATGAAACACTCAGTTCATTTCAACGAGCTTCCAATTAATTTCCAAAAAGTGAAGCTTTGTCAAACAGGGAGACATCGTTTAAAGCTCGTTAAAAGTTTGTTCAAACGACTTTAAACCAGCATTCCAAAGAGTTAACAACTTCATTCCAGTGAGAATAGTGTCTTGTTATAATAATATCCGAACTCGATCCAACGACTTAAACATAAAAAAATGCCTCGAGTAAAAATTCACATCCCAGAATAAATTTGAATAAGTTAAGTTAAAAACCCAAATTCCATGTACCTCCAAATAGTGTCGGGACGATTTCTACAACCCAAACTTCATAACATTACTCCTCACTAACTTGTATTCAAAGAACATAGGATATATATGTTGATGTGGTTTATTCAGTTTGTAATACGATATGCCAAATATCTAAACTATGAGAAATTCTAAAATCTTGCTATTAGAAATCTCCCCTTTGGCTATTCCGGTACAAGATTTTAAACTAATCCAAACTAAAAACTGTAAGACAATGTTCTATTAATGCCCTCCCAAACTCATAACGGAATGACATACGAAAATTTGTCTTCAACTAAAACACTTCATCATTTATGGTCTATGAGATCACCATTAAAGTGGAAAAGACCTATACATATGAAATGAAATAATATCGTGATGCATATGAGAGTTTAAAGAATACAAAAACTCCCCCCCCCCCCCCCCCTAATTTTTTCTCCACCTTTTTGTATGTGATAGAAAAAGGATTAGAAACTAAGCAATGAATTCTAAGATCACATGAATCCAAATTAAATAACATCACAAAGATAAACAATAAGGCAGATGCGATGAATTTCCAAAAGGCAAACAACTAGTTTTGAAAATTTTCAATTTTCTTAAGTATAAGAAGTATATAAACGTATATGAGTATAAAAGGTACATATGTGTACAAATACATCACACCATGGGATATCACTGATAGATCTTGATCATGAAAATGGAATTTAATTGTATGAACATAATCCATGGATAAATCAACGTAGGCATTCATAACATAAGCGCACGAATTCAAAGAGATACTTCTAACAAAAGAAATCAATTTCAACCTCAGGTGTAATAATATTGAACATAAATGAAACTGACTAGATTTATACAACATGACATGAATTCAAATTCTTCTCAATATAATAATGCCAAACTATTTAATATTTTTTAAGAGAGTCCGTTGTTCAAACCCATTAATTTTCTACTTTATAAAAATACAATCTAGTAACAGGGATAAATGATGGAAACATGGTAATCACCCTATACAATATGCAAATCATAACCTCAATCATTAGGTCGATAGGATTTTTCAAAATGAGTAGAAAACCTTTGAAATTCCTCGATCAAACTTTGAGAAGTTTTTACTAAAAAATTACACTTTCTCTCAAAAACTCTCAAAATCTCTATAATCATGTGTTGAAGCATTCGGAGTAACACGTGTGGGGGTACCTGCGGGAACATGTGTGTGAAAATCAACATGTTTAACATGTTTCACCTCCAAAACTAATTTCCAAATCCAAATAGATGAATATTTAGCACGTAGGGGTTTGGGAACAATGGGGACACTAGAATTGAACTTCGTATGGTCTTTTTTAAGATCATAGAAAAATACCAAAGGTGACCTTTCCTATTACAGTGTGTGCATGTGTAGATGCGGCAATGAATGGGACCTTTGGATCGACCTTTATTAACACCCTAGGGTGAGATTCACCCTATAAAACAAGCAATGGTCTTGGCTATAGCAACTGAAACATTATAATATAAAAAGTTGTTCTCTTAGATCATGTTTTAGCTTCAAAATTCTAGACTCAAGCAAAGAATTAGACTCTTTAAGAATTAGGGACTCCATCTTCAAATTTTCAATCATTCCTCGAAGGTTATCTCACTCATCCTCAATGCAAGCAACCATATTCCTAAGAGTCTTCACGTCCCCTCAAATCAATAATCAATTTATCATTATCCTTATTGGCACATACACTAACCCTAAAAAATTTAGAGTCCCCTAATTCTTTCTTTTAAAATTAGACTATATCTACACTCTCTTTCTTAGACATTTTTAAATAATTAAAATCACAATTCAAGTCCACAAGCTTCTCACATAAGAAATATCTTTGAGTTTGAACAGTTTGCAAAAATTCTATTACAGCTTTAAAATAAAAAAAATCTTTTTCAAGAATTTTAATTCTTTTTAAAAGCATCAAATTTAAAAGAGATAATGTTTCAGGAAAGTTATGAAGCTTATTATACACATCTCGAATATCAAAGTCATCATCATCGCTAAATTTATCGGATAACTTATCACAATTATGACTCGTCGAGAGAAAATTCGCAGAGCAAACACGAGAGAGAAAGAGAAATAGGCCACTCTAAATAAGACAAAATAAGGATCTACAAGATAATTTAGTGTAACTTGCTTTGATACCAATTTGAAAAAATTGGTATCCTAAAAGAATCCATAATAAAAATAAGTATCAATAATAATTTAGTGTAACTTCCTTTGATTCTAATTTGAAAAAAGTGGGGTTACATGGATTGACTTGTATTTTAGGTCACACACACATATAAAGATCAAATTTTTAGCCAATTTTTATCTTGATATATTTATGTGAACATGAAGGATAAAGTCCAAAGATAAATAGGCCAAACCAAAAGAAATCAAATCAAATAGAAGAACAATTGAGGAAAAATCCCTATGGGGGGTAACTTTTTAATTCACCATTGTTTAAGAATTTAACAGACACAAATCAACTTACAGACTAATTACAAATCCACTAAGTATAAGGAAGTATAGGTATCAAAATCTTTAACAAAAAATGATGCAGTCTAGCACCACCCACAGAAAGAAGATCTTCGCTCAATATCGATCGACCAGCCTCAGGATTGCAGAGTCATTTTTTGTTCATCATGAGAGTTAAAACTCCAGAAATGTCATCCATAGAGAAACCTTTACGATGGTTTGATGTTTGTGTATGGAACTAGGGTTTGAAAAACTCAATAAATCATTCTAGGGATGAGTGATATTGAAAACAAAGTGTTGTTTTAAAGGAAAAAAAGAAAAACTTTTAAAACATGTATTTAAATTTGATTTTGCCAAAACTAATGTGAAAATCATTCTAAAAGGGTCCTTTTATAGAAAACACGTTTTTTGAGGCTACAGATTTTGTTCAACAAAATTGGCACTTCGTTCGAATGAAAACACCAATTTTATTCTAATAAGTTGCAGTCTCATTCAAATGAACTGCTCGACTCGCTCCAATGAGCTTTCAATGAACTTCTAGTGGGTGTAACTCTATCAAACAAGGAGACCCCGTTTGAAGCTTGTTATAAGTTCGTTCTAAATAACTTAAACCATCATTGCAATGAGTTGACAACTTCCTTCAAACGAGATCTGTATATCATTTTACTAGAACACACACCCATTCCAACGAGTTAAAAATAAAAGAAACAACTTTTTGAAAATGATTTTAAATAAATACCTCGAGTAAAAATTCATATCCTAGAATAAATTTGAATAAGTAAAGTCAAAAACCTAAATATCATATACCTCCAAATAGTGTCAGGACAGATTCAACGACTTGAACTTCGGAACATTACTCGACTAATAACTTGTCCTCAATGAATATGAGAAGTATATGTGCATATGGTTTGTTTGTTTGTAACGGGATACGCTAAAATATCTTTACTATGAGAAAGTATAGAATCTTGGTCTTATACTTATAAATGTAAACCTCACCCTTGGGAATAGGTTATTATAACCAAGAGCATTGAAGCTCTACTAATAGAAATGAAGAACCTCCTCTGGATGTAGCCACATTACCGAACCACGTACATCTTGGCCTTGTGTATGTGTGCATGATTTACTTGTTCTTGTGATGCCCTTGCCCGATATTATACCTCTTTCCCCTATAATTTGCGTGCCTATTGGCCATGAACTTAATTTAATAGATGATTATTTATTTTGAACTATCCATGTGGCCTTTACGCAATTAAAATGGGATCGAATGGCCTAAAATTTAAATCAAATTTTTTTAGTTCATTCTAATGAAATGTTAGTCATTCAAACGAGATTCAAATCTCATTAGAACAGCTACTTCAAACGATTATTGAGCAACCATGTTATGTCCACTTTTGACCAGTCTTTTTAAATCCTTGTTGGAACCCCATTTTAACGAGTTATGTATTGTCGTTCGAACGTGGTCTAATCTCATTCGAACATACTGTAAAAAAAATTAAATTTCTACAGATTCAAATGTGTGGTCGTGATGAGAGCCATTAGATGGCTTGAACTGTAAAGTTCCTAGTGGATCATATCAAACACGGTTAGGGATTTTGGTGGACCAAAGGGTAAAGCCTGTGAAGTTTTGGGGTATAAATAAGTAAGAGGAGAGTGTTGGGGGTCATTCCAACACCTATCCATCATATTTTCAAGCTCTCTCTCTCTCTCTCTCTCTCTCTCTCTCTCCATTTTCACATCCATCCCTCCATTTTCAACCTTCCACCACCCATCTCTAAGGTTTATACCTCTATTACAAGCCTTATTGTAGCCATTTTCAAACTTGTACGACCCATTTCAAGCTTTCTCCAAGGAAGAAGTTGGGTTAAAGAATTATTCTTAGAGATTTCAATAGGAGTTGATGTGTTTCTTAGAGATTTCTTGAGTATTTCTTTGAGTTTTATAAGCTTTTAATTCATTATTTCTTAGTTTCTCCTCTTCAAACTCAAGGTAGGGTTTTCCTCACTATGTTTTTAAGATTAAAGCCAAAGCTACATGTTAGGATGCATGAATGTAGATAATGTTGCAAAGTTATTTTCTAGTATGTTTATATACTTTTTTCCTATGAAAATGCAAGTTTGAAATAAAACTCAACTTGAATGGATTTTTGAGGAACAAACATCGTTTTAATCTTGAAATACGATGAATATGCACATAAAATATGATTTCATGTAAATATCATGTTAAGAACTCATTTTATTAGATTTCTAGGTTGAAATCCATCCTCATATGTGTATAATCTTGTAGTATATTAGTAAAGGACATATAAACATGATAAACGAATATTAAAATGAGTTTCAAAATGAAATAGGATAGCGGGAAAATTCAGCCCCTAAATATATTGTAAAATGTTGAAAAAATGAGGCATAATGAAGTTCAAGACAACATGTGAGTATAAGAGTAAAATGGACATTTTGGTAAAATGGTCTCCAAACATAAAATGTATTTCTTGTTCAAGAAATATGAGGAAATGGAATTTTCTTGAAGTAAAAAGATGAAATATTATATTTTAACATAAAAGAGGATTTTGATGTCATAATGATGAAAATGTGTTTTAACAAGGTATTGGAAAAATGAAAGGCAAATGGGTAATTTTTCTAAACTACATGGCCCTAGTGGTTGGACTTCCTAATTTAACCTTATAGGACGGTTTTTTGAAAAACGAATAAAATGAAAGATATGTGACGAGTGCATTATTTTGTATATTTTATACCCAAATTTATACTTTGTTAGTCCCATTTTAGTGTATTTAATAATTTCTTAGGACTATTTTATTAAAAGGAGGAAAAAATGCGAAAATGATTGAATTCATATTGAAAATGGTAATTTTAAATCAAAAATGGGCACTTCTATAATTTTATAATATTCTTATGCTAATTTGTGAAAAAAGTTGCCTAGTGAAATTTTTGCAGATAATGCTGGAATTTGGTGCAAATTGATGATCAATTCAAAAAAGGCGCGAAAAACTGATTTTTACGGTCGTTCGAAAAAATGTTGTTTTTACGCTTCTGAAATCGTAAAAAAGTCAGAAATTTTTATTCTCCGATTTGGATGAAACTCGGCATGCGTGTTCAACAAGAAAATATAAGAGTTTTCGCGTGGGGGGAAATTTCGTCCCTTATCACGATCCAAAGATTAAAGAGGTGGAGAGATAACTACCAACACTATTCGACCAATCAGAAAGAGTCCCACCACAACTCAAATACCTCACCACTTGTCCTATAAAAAGGACCCTTGGGATCATAATTTCGGAGACAATTAGAGAGGACTTTCGTGGAGGATTTCGGGGAGCAACTTTGAGTGATTGTAATCAATGTGAGGGCCAAGTTTTTATAATTTTTTTAGAGGATTAAAGATTGTTGTGAGAGAACTATTTGTAAGTTTGGTTTCTTAATGAAGATCTCTACTCATTCTTGCAATTTCTCTTTCATTATGGTAGCCTGATTCTTATATTAGGAGTAAGGTGAAGTTTATCATAGTTAACTAATATTGTCACGTTAATTTTATCGTTGTTTATTCCCTACTTGTTTTAATTGTTATTAAAGATTCGGTATTCATTTTAAAGCGACACGAGAGTGTATTTTAGAACCTTCAAGATTGTTTTGTCAAATCAAGTTTTGAGATTTAAAAATAGTAATTTTTGATGGATTATGCTTTCACTTTGATTGTTTTGATAGTCCATGCTTAAATACATTTACGAATTTTAAAACTTGTATTTTCTAAGGGAATAGGGATTTTAGTCATCTATTAGAGACGTTAAAAATATTTTGATCATAACCGTCATATTTTCCGAATTAAACACGGCGATAATCGATTTAATTCGAGTTATAAAAAGGGAATGTCAACATTAAATTAGTGTGCAATATTAGTTACGTGATAAATGGACCCCGAATCCTAATTATTTCCTAATTGTTTACAAATCTCTTGCGTTACTCTCATTTATCGTAGTTGCTTTTATTTTGTATAATTTATAATTATTCTCTACCCCATTTGATCTAGTTGGACAGTTGTAATTCTTTTAATAATTAAAATTGACAAATCCTCATGGGTTCGACCCGTACTTACACCCGCTATTCTATAATAGCCCGTGCACTTGCGGTATTTTATAAATTGACAATAAATTTTTGGCGCCGTTGCCGGGGATTTGACAATTTTTTTTTTTTAAAAGAAGTTGTGACTTTCGGAATAGTTTGTTTTACTTTTTGCATTTTTTTTAGTAAAAATTTCATAAAAAATAAAAAATAAAAAAATAAAAAAAAACTCTTAACAAGGCTAGAATTAAAAGCTACTCCAACGCGAACTTGTCAAATCGATTCCATTTCACCTTGTCTAGGATTGGTGGTTTTCAATGAGTCTTCGTACTGACCACCTACCTGGAGGTGAAATCGAAATTTGAGGAGACAACCGTAGTTGGTCCTCTTTTAAATTCTCCCTTGCCAAAGGGTAGAAGCTATCCAAAATAAATAAATAAATTCATGTGTTGTAAATTGCAATGGGTGATCCTCATATTGCAATTTATTACCTCCATGTGATGCATCGACATATGATTCAGGCGATTCAAATTTATTTATTATTGATGATGTCGGTACTCACAATTATGACCATAGATTTAAGATTGAAATTTGTGTTGTGCGGTCATGCTCTCAAATTTATGATATTTTGGCACTTAGTGCTATAAATTTTATTAATTGGAATGACCCACAACTATTTCGATTATTAATTTATGGTGAGGATGGTAATTGTCATGTGTTTGTATATTATTTTTGTATATATATATATATATATATATATATATATATATATATATATATATATTGTTATTTTTTTTAGTTAACATGTATCATCTTTCTACTTCGTTACTTTATTTTCTTTGTCCATATTTTTATTTGAGCATACATTGAGGACAATGTAAAATTTTGGTTTGGGGGTAAGGATGATATTTTTGAAAAAAAAAATCAGATTTCAAAAATTCAAAAAGATTTTCAATATAATTGAGTTTTGGAACGATTTCTTAATATTGAATTAATTCATGGATCTCTCATCTTATGAAATTTTTACACGTTAGCCATATAATATGATCGAAAATGGATATTGAGGCGAAAATTAATATGCTTAACAAATAAATGAAGAGATTTTAACCCGATGAGATTTTGTGTCATTCATCGTTTTCCAGAGATTTAAATCAGTCCGAGTTATAATTACTCAATCTTTCCTTCAGTGATAAATTCGTTGACGATCTCAAATTTTTTGTTTTGTTCGATTACTGAAAACAAAAGGTCAAAATGTGAATCTTAAGCACTAGAAGTCTTAGTAAGTCGTCTTGAGACACAAATCAACTGAAAGAAACTTGAGAAATGAGAATAGGCCATCGTTTGAAAGCCCAAAATTAAGCCTAAAATCAAACCTTTTTACATTATTCCGTTGCAAGCCCATTTGAGCCAAAAAGAAAATATGTCTTTTATTGAAAACCCATTGTCCTACCTAACTCCAACTGAGAGTCTGAACCCCATAAAAAGAAGTCATACCCATTATCGGAAAATACTGGGGTAACATTACAGTTGAAAAAAAAGGCAAAAAAAAAAAATCGCAAAAGATTGATGTGTCGGAAAAAAAGGTGAAAAAAAATTTGATTTCGAAAAGAAAAAGCGAAAGAAAAAGAAAAATGGATGTTGGAAGAAAAGTGCCTAAAAGTCAAAATACCGAAAAACCTCTATATTCTCAGAAATTCTGAACTCCAAAAACAGCCATTCTTTCTAGCCAAAATTCGAGCCTACAATACAACCAAAGAAAGTCCTAATAGATCTCATGGGAAGTTAGTTATAGTGTGGAGAGAAGACGAATAGGATCTTTGGTGTGATTCAATGTTTTCAACAAGTAATCGATTTTCTGTTCATGAGATCATATTCATCCATTGTATAAAAATCCATTTTTGATTATGTATATGTGAAATTTGTTCATATAAATTTACTCTTTTATTCACATATACCGAGAGAAAATAACCCATTTCCGAGTTTTCGATTGTGAGTGCATTCTGTTAGATTTTCAAATCAAAATGAACTTTCGGATAAGAAATGCAACAATCAAATCTTTTGAAATTGACGGTTATATTGGCTACGCACACACAGACACAATAAGTTGAGATTGAGAAATGAAGTTCTACTCTATTTATGAAGTTTGCATTCAAACTTGGTTATATTACTTTTTAGTCATTTGTATTGAGTCAAGCTTTTGAATGTTGTGGGTATATTCACTGCAAACCCTCACGAGACAAAACTCGTCCACTAGGGTAACCTAGAGGTTTAACGGCTTGTTGCACATACTAAGTGCGATCGTGATTCCTAAGAAAGTGAGTTAAATTTTAAAAATTGTAGTTTTGCTCGAGGACTAGCAAAGTTTAGGTTTGGGGGTATTTGATGAGTGCATTATTTTGTATATTTTATACCCAAATTTATACTTTGTTAGTCCCATTTTAGTGTATTTAATAATTTCTTAGGACTATTTTATTAAAAGGAGGAAAAAATGCGAAAATGATTGAATTCATATTGAAAATGGTAATTTTAAATAAAAAATGGGCACTTCGATAAATTTATAATATTCTTGTGCAAATTTGTGAAAAACGTTGCCTAGTGAAATTTTTGCAGATAATGATGGAATTTGGTGCAAATTGATAATCAATTCAAAAAAGGCGCGAAAAAGCTGATTTTTACGGTCGTTCAAAAAAATGCTGTTTTTCTACATGTGAAATCGTAAAAAAGTCAAAAAATTTTATTCTCCGATTTGGACGAAACTCGGCGTGCGTGTTCAACAAGAAAATATAAGAGCTTTCGCGTGGGGGGAAATTCCGTCCCTTATCACGATCCAAAGATTAAAGAGGTGGAAAGATAGCTACCAACACTATTCGGCCAATCAGAAAGAGTCCCACCACAACTCAAATACCTCACCACTTGTCCTATAAAAAGGACCCTTGGAATCATAATTTCGGAGACAATTAGAGTGGACTTTCGTGGAGGATTTCGGGGGGCAACTTTGAGTGATTGTAATCAATTTGAGGGCCAAGTTTTTATCATTTTTTTAGAGGATTCAAGATTGTTGTGAGATAACTATTTGTAAGTTTGGTTTATTAATGAAGATCTCTACTCATTCTTGCAATTTCTCTTTCATTATGGTAGCTTGATTCTAATATTAGGAGTAGGGTGAAGTTTATCATAGTTAACTATTATTGTCACGTTAATTTTATCGTTGTTTATTCCCTACTTGTTTTAATTGTTATTAAAGATTCGGTATTCATTTTAAAGTGACACGAGAGTGTGTTTTAGAACCTTCACGATTGTTTTGTCAAATCAAGTTTTGAGATTTAAAAAATAGTAATTTTTGATGGATTATGCTTGCACTTTGATTGTTTTGATAGTCCATGCTTAAATACATTTGCGAATTTTAAAACTTGTATTTTCTAAGGGAATAGGGATTTTAGTCGTCTATTAGAGACGTTAAAAATATTTTGATCATAACCGTCATATTTTTCGAATTAAACACGGTGAGAATCGATTTAATTTGAGTTATAAAAAGGGAACGGCAACATTAAATTAGTGTGCAATATTAGTTACGTGATAAATGGACCCCGAATCCTAATTATTTCCTAATTGTTTACAAATCTCTTGCGTTACTCTCATTTATCGTAGCTGCTTTTATTTTTTATAATTTATAATTATTCTCTACCCCATTTGATCTAGTTGGACAGTTGTAATTCTTTTAATAATTAAAATTGATAAATCCTCGTGGGTTCGACCCGTACTTACACTCGCTATTCTATAATAGCCCGTGCACTTGCGGTATTTTATAAATTGACAATAAATTTTTGGCGCCGTTGCCGTGGATTCGAAATTTTTTTTTTCTTAAAAGAAGTTGTGACTTTCGGACTAGTTTGTTTTACTTTTTGCATTTTTTTAGTAAAAATTTCATAAAATATAAAAAATAAAAAAATAAAAAAAAAACTCTTAACAAGGCTAGAATTAAAAGCTACTCCAACGCGAACTTGTCAAATCGATTCCGTTTCACCTTGTCTAGGATTGGTGGTTTTTAATGAGTCTTCGTACCGACCACCTACCTGGTGGTGAAATTGAAATTTGAGGAGACAACCGTAGTTGGTCCCCTTTTAAATTCTCCCTTGTCAAAGGGTAGAAGCTATCCAAAATAATTAAATAAATTCATGTGTTGTAAATTGCAATGGGTGATCCTCATATTGTTATCCCGTCATCTTTCTCATATTCCTCAATGGATCTTGTGGACGTGTTTTTACAAAATACTGAAAATCTAGATGACTACGAATTTCAATTTAATTCAGATGGGTCAGTAGTCATTTTAAAAATTAAAGAAGGTATGGATGAGACTCCAACCCCTGTAATTACTATCGGTCCACCAAAGTGTATCAATTGGAGAGAGGTGAACAAATGGTATAATGATGCTATTTCTAAAAATAACCATGAATTAATTGGGGATAATCAATTTTTTGAGGAGAAAAAAATTGACAATCTTGACACGTGTAATACTTGTGTTGATTTGGATGTTTGTCAAGATTTTTCTCCTAATTTAATTGAGCAGAATGATGCTTCTTTTTATATGTGGGAAAATTTATTTGAGGATTCGTCATCCGATTTTACTGATACTTCAAGTATTTATGACGATCCTCCTATTTTTTATGAAGAAAGTGTATCACCCAGTGATAGATCTTCTTCCCACGCTTTTCATAAAATCTCACATTTAGGAGTAGAGTATGCATCACCAATTTTACTTGACTATTTTTGAAAAAGGGATAATATATATTTGGATCCTTATTGCAATTTATTACCTCCATGTGATGCATCGACATATGATTAAGGCGATTCAAATTTATTTATTATTGATGATGTCGGGACTCACCATTATGACTATAGATTTAAGATTGAAATTTGTGTTGTGCGGTCATGCTCTCAAATTTATGATATTTTGGCACTTAGTGCTATAAAGTTTATTAATTGTAATGACCCACAACTATTTCGATTATTAATTTATGGTGAGGATGGTAATTGTCATGTGTTTGTATATTATTTGTGTGTATATATATATATATATATTTTGTTATTTTCTTTAGTTAACATGTATCATCTTTCTACTTCGTTACTTTATCTTCTTTGTCCATATTTTAATTTGAGCATACATTGAGGACAATGTAAAATTTAGGTTTGGGGTAAGGATGATATTTTTGAAAAAAAAAATCAGATTTCAAAAATTCAAAAATATTTTCAATATAATTGAGTTTTGGAACGATTTCTTAATATTGAATTAATTCATGGATCTATCATCTTATGAAATTTTTACACGTTAGCCATATAATATGATCGAAAAGGGATATTGAGGCGAAAGTTAACATGCTTAATGA
This sequence comes from Sambucus nigra, assembly GCA_949130495.1. Classification (NCBI taxonomy): domain Eukaryota; kingdom Viridiplantae; phylum Streptophyta; class Magnoliopsida; order Dipsacales; family Adoxaceae; genus Sambucus; species Sambucus nigra. Next base: position 339,132,068 of record OX422207.1, on the reverse strand, counting down.
AATAAATGTGGAGATTTTAACCCGATGAGATTTTGTGCCATTCATCGTTTTCCAGAGATTTAAATCAGTCCGAGTTAAAATTACTCAATCTTTCCTTCAGTGATAAATTCGTTGATGATCTCAAATTCTTTGTTTTGTTCGATTTTTGAAAACAAAAAGTCAAAATGTGAATCTTAAGCACTAGAAGTCTTAGTAAGTCATCTTGAGACACAAATCAACTGAACGAAACTTGAGAAATGAGAATAGGCCATCGTTTGAAAGCCCAAAATTAAGCCTAAAATCCAACCTTTTTACATTATTCCGTTGCAAGCCCATTTGAGCCAAAAAGAAAATATGTCTTTTATTGAAAACCCATTGTCCTACCTAACTCCAACTGAGAGTTTGAAGCCCATAAAAAGAAGTCATACCCATTATCGGAGAATATTGGGGTAACATTACGGTTGAAAAAAAAGGCAAAAAATAAAAAATAAAAAATATCGCAAAAGATTGATGTGTCGAAAAAAAAGGTGAAAAAAAAAATGTGATTTCGAAAAGAAAAAGCGAAAGAAAAAGAAAAATGGATGTTGGAAGAAAAGTGCCTAAAAGCCAAAATACCGAAAAACCTCTATATTCTCAGAAATTTTGAACTCCAAAAATAGTCATTCTTTCTAGCCAATATTCGAGCCTACAATACAACCAAAGAAAGTCCTAATAGATCTCATGGGAAGTTAGTTATAGTGTGGAGAGAAGACGAATAGGATCTATGGTGTGATTCAATGTTTTCAACAAGTAATCGATTTTCTGTTCATGAGATCATATTCATCCATTGTATAAAAATCCATTTTTGATTATGTATATGTGAAATTTGTTCATATAAATTTACTCTTTTATTCACATATACCGAGAGAAAACAACCCATTTCCGAGTGTTCGATTGTGAGTGCATTCTGTTAGATTTTGAAATAAAAACGAACTTTCGGATAAGAAATGCAACGATCAAATCTTTTGAATTGACGGTTATATTGGCTATGCACACACAGCCACAATAAGTTGAGATTGAGAAATGAAGTTCTACTATATTTATGAAGTTTGCATTCAAACTTGGTTATATTACTTTTTAGTCATTTGTATTGAGTCAAGCTTTTGAATTTTGTGGGTATATTCACTACAAACCCTCACGAGACAAAACTCGTCCACTAGGGTAACCTAGAGGTTTAACGGCTTGTTGCACATGCTAAGTGCAATCGTGATTCCTACGAAAGTGAGTTAAATTTTAAAATTTTTAGTTTTGCTCAAGGATTAGCAAATTTTAGGTTTGGGGGTATTTGATGAGTGCATTATTTTGTATATTTTATACCCAAATTTATACTTTGTTAGTCCCATTTTAGTGTATTTAATAATTTCTTAGGACTATTTTATTAAAAGGAGGAAAAAATGAGAAAATGATTGAATTCATATTGAAAATGGTAATTTTAAATAAAAAATGGGCACTTCGATAATTTTATAATATTCTTGTGCTAATTTGTGAAAAAAGTTGCCTAGTGAAATTTTTGCAGATAATGATGGAATTTGATGCAAATTGATGATCAATTCAAAAAAGGCGCGAAAAAGCTGATTTTTACGGTCGTTCGAAAAAATGTTGTTTTTACACTTGTGAAATCGTAAAAAAGTCAGAAATTTTTATTCGGCATGCGTGTTCAACAAGAAAATATAAGAGTTTTTTCGTGGGTGGAAATTCCGTCCCTTATCACGATCCAAAGATTAAAGAGGTGGAGAGATAGCTACCAACACTATTCGGCCAATCAGAAAGAGTCCCACCACAACTCAAATACCTCACCACTTGTCCTATAAAAAGGACCCTTGGGATCATAATTTCGGAGAAAATTAGAGAGGACTTTCGTGGAGGATTTCGGGGATCAACTTTGAGTGATTGTAATCAATTTGAGGGACAAGTTTTTATCATTTTTTTAGAGGATTCAAGATTGTTGTGAGAGAACTATTTGTTAGTTTGGTTTATTAATGAAGATCTCTACTCATTCTTGCAATTTCTCTTTCATTATGGTAGCTTGATTCTTATATTAGGAGTAGGGTGAAGTTTATCATAGTTAACTAATATTGTCACGTTAATTTTATCGTTGTTTATTCCCTACTTGTTTTAATTGTTATTAAAGATTTGGTATTCATTTTAAAGCGACATGAGAGTGTGTTTTAGAACCTTCACGATTGTTTTGTAAAATCAAGTTTTGAGATTTAAAAATAGTAATTTTTGATGGATTATGCTTGCACTTTGATTGTTTTGATAGTCCATGCTTAAATACATTTGCGAATTTTAAAACTTGTATTTTCTAAGGGAATTGGGATTTTAGTCGTCTATTAGCGACGTTAAAAATATTTTGATCATAACCGTCATATTTTCCGAATTAAACACGGCGAGAATCGATTTAATTTGAGTTATAAAAAGGGAATGGCAACATTAAATTAGTGTGCAATATTAGTTACGTGATAAATGGACCCCGAATCCTAATTATTTACAAATCTCTTGCGTTACTCTCATTTATCGTAGTTGCTTTTATTTTGTATAATTTATAATTATTCTCTACCCCATTTGATCTAGTTGGACAGTTGTAATTCTTTTAATAATTAAAATTGACAAATCCTCGTGGGTTCGACCCGTACTTACACTCGCTATTCTATAATAGCCCGTGCACTTGCCGTATTTTATAAATTGACAATAAATTTTTGGCGTCGTTGCCGGGGATTTGACAATTTTTTTTTCTTAAAAGAAGTTGTGACTTTCGGACTAGTTTGTTTTACTTTTTGCATTTTTTTAGTAAAAATTTCATAAAAAATAAAAAAATAAAAAAAACTCTTAACAAGGCTAGAATTAAAAGCTACTCCAACGCGAACTTGTCAAATCGATTCCGTGTCACCTTGTCTAGGATTGGTGGTTTTCAATGAGTCTTCGTACCGACCACCTACCTGGAGGTGAAATCGAAATTTGAGGAGTCAACCTTAGTTGGTCCTCTTTTAAATTCTCCCTTGTCAAAGGGTAGAAGCTATCCAAAATAAATAAATAAATTCATGTGTTGTAAATTGCAATGGGTGATCCTCATATTGTTATCTCATCATCTTTCTCATATTCCTCAATGGATCCTGTGGACGTGTTTTTACAAAATACTGAAAATTGTCACAACTCGCCTAAAATAATAACGGGTGGCCAGCCCTATACTATATTAAATCAGGAGTTTCAGATGGTCCAGTCTCAACATCAACTGCCGGTACTATACAAAATAGAACTAACTGCCCGAAATCATATAAGCGGGGTATGAAAATTTAAATAGAATGTGCAACAACCAACCAACTAACACTACTAAAGAAAAGAAAGATGCATGAAAGAACTAGGATAAATGAAATACTAGAAATAAAATGAACTAAATAAATACAACCGAATGTACCACACAAAGTAGACCCGAATAAGCTGTCGGGTCACAGCCAATACAATAACTGAAATGGAATAAATATAAACATGTATATAAATATCCCTTGGGTACAAACCCGATACACAACTTGAATCCTACCTAGAATTTTAAAGAAGTAGGAAGTGGCTACATGAAACATCCCGCAACAGTCCGCACCTGTCACGGCTCCCAAGACTCTGGATAAAAAGTCATCCGGCATCCATGCGGTAGGATACCTGTGGTAATATATATATATATATATATATATACAAGGAGGAGAGAAAAGTAAACGGGTCAAAGCCCCGAATGTGAAAAATATTTAGCAAGTGTGTTAACCGTGCATAATAATTATCGTTGCACTTATTTCATAATTAAAGTGAGACCGCACTCTCGTGAAACCTCAACTCACCTCTCATCTAAAGGCGCGCACCTATTCGCGTCCTCAAGTTTTAGTTAAATTACCCCCATATTTATAAGGACAATCTAACTTATCATAGGCCTAGCCTATACCCACAAGAGCTATTTTCCCGTCATAATCAAAGGATCCACCCTTTTTAATCCTACTAGATTACGATTACAACAATTATGTCATCATAGGCTTTATGGATTCCGATTTATAATTTCATGAATTATACTTCTTAATACGTTACCCCTATATATATATATATATATATATACTTATATATTGGCTAAAATGTAAGAAATTATTTTCTTAATATCATGCACTTAGAATATTGGCAAAACCTCTCTCTAATCTCAAACTTGTACTACGTTTCATGCGTGGGGAGTCTCGCAAAGCGAAATCCAAACAAGGAACCGCCCCGTTACACTATTCCTGACAAGGTCAAGACCAGAGATCCGAGATGCCACAAATAGAATTACTTCTCTCAACTCTCGACATAGCACTGCGTTTCGTGCATGAGGCGTCTCGCAAAGCGAAATCCAAACAAGGAACCCCCTCGTTACACTACTCCTGGGCAATGTCGATCCTAGAGATCCATAATTCTTAACATACTATATAGTACTACCATTACTGATAAACTAACTATCAAAGAAAGAAAGACAGAAAGAAAAGAAAATAAAAGAAAACAAAAGAAATAAAATAAAATAAAAGAATTTCCAATAATATCCTTGGGATGATGTAACCGAATAATACCTTATGTGCGATACATCAACCCCCATCAATCTAGTACACCATAATCATCTAAGATGTACTTTACCAAAACTCTATATCCTTTCCTATATAGGATATATAAATACATATATATAGGTATTTTATGCTCACCATATATATACATATACCAATCATCTATATACCCATGACCAAGTGCACATACCATATATGATGTACAATGGCCATGCAAATATAATACCCGGCTATATGTAGCGCCGATAAAACTGCATCAATGCTATCATCTTCCCAGAGTCCGGCTCACGTAATAACTGGGGACCACCTGGTGGGGATCAACGACACCCACCTCGTGGTAACACACACACACAACGTCCCGAGAAGCGGTCATAGTTCCAACCGGCAATGAGACGAAACATACCCACCACGTCTCATCCTAAAAATATATATCTATATCATATAATAACACAAGGGACGACTATGACCTGGGGAATATCCACACCCTGCTCTATATGCCAAGATGCTCACCCTCTGCGCGGAAACTTCCCAATGATAGCATGAGCGGGGTATGCTTAACCACATAAGTATATATATCGCTCAAATACGCAATATACATACATCCATATGATCCCATCATATGATACAATATAATAAACCATCATATACGGTTAAATATCCATACCATGTATGACCACAACATAGATATATCCATATATTCATATTCATACATAGATATATGTACATATATTCACACATCGCTATATCAATATATATACAAACTAATTCTCGTTCATATGTATAAGATATATAAACCCGGCTATAAGTATACATAATCCTCAATATACAAGCCGTCACCACAATTTCCAATAAATATTCCTCGATATGGGAATACAATCCCTCACTTGAAACATATTCAATCATTTTTCCTATGATGAATAGTCTCCCAAAACCATATATATATATCTATACATATATATTCAACATTAGGGTTATCACCCAAGAGTATGTGTAGGAATCCATCACTACACGTTTCATCCATAACCAAAAGTACAATATTTACCTTTGTACTATTTAACCATAGGCACACACATGACTTAATAGTCTAAAGCCTCAATTTATTCCAACCTCATTTCAAGTATTGAAATCTCACAGGTCATATCCCCATAATACGTGAAAACTACCCTAACTAGAATTTATGTTACCGCTTTTTCTAGTCAATAGTACGATCCCAAGCCGTTCTCAAAGTCACCTATGGTTCGAGTCGAAATCAGAAACCCTCACTCCTATAGAGTTATCAATTGCCCTTAGACTAAACTCTTCTAAGGATGTAAGACCCCTTCACTCTTTAAAGAGTATGCGACCACTCTCTTTCAAATGGCCCCAATATGTAACTTAACAATATCTTATCCTTATAAGGATTTGACATAAATGTCGGCCTAGAAATTTCACCACATACATGGATATTTCTTATCCAATGATTCCAAGAAGTTCCCACTATCGGATACTAAGTGAGAGACCCCCCCTATAAGTCACCAAAAGATATCTCTTACTATATTAGAGAGAACCCCAAATCAAAAAAACCCAACCAAAAGGGCTAGAAGTCATCTTAGGAAACCCATAAAATAGCCTATTAAGGAAGCCCCTAAGAATAAACTCCAAAGGAAAAGTGGGAGAAGAAATCCAAGTTTTGGGTTAGAAACAGGGGACCGGTCGACCGGTCCCAGACCCCCGATCGACCGCGGGTCCAAATTTTGCCTACGAAGAAATGCAGTAGGCTTTTCCTTTAAGGCGCGGTCGACCGGTCCCCAGACCGCGGTCGACCGGCCATACCAGTTAAGCTGGCCGTTTTTCCATTTCAGCAAACCCCACGAATTTAATACCCAAATATCATCACCAAGCCCCCAAATCTTTAACCCAATAATGTTATTAACAAAAAACCCACCCTACATCTCATCCCAACCATTTATATGGGATTAAACCATAGAATAACATTGATTTCAAGATTTAAACCCAAAAATCTAGATTTTGATGTTAATACCCAAAAATCCATTTCTTTACCCCACAAATTATGAAATGAAGATACACAATAGCTATTTACCAAGATTAAACACTTGCCTCAGATTTGTAGAGGTTGGATCGTCCTCGAAATCGCGGTTGGGCCGAAAATCTCCAAGCTTTCTTCCTCTCTCTCTTCTTTTCTTCTTCTTTCCTTTCTCTTCCTCTCTCTCTACGGCTTTTTCCCCTTTCTCTCAAATGAGAAATGGCTTAATCCGTAAGCCTCCAAATCCTTTAAAACAAAATCCCAATTTTAAATGTCAATACACACTTTAAATGACTCGTTTACTCCAATTCGAGCCAAAACAACTTAAAAACATTCCGGAGCCGAAATAAAACCCAATGACAGTCATTTCGACTATCTCGACCCTTCCGGGATCAATGGTACCCTCAAAAATGTCATCCGGAATACTTTAAAATATTCTCTATTTTCGGGCCTAAGTTCCCAAATTTTGAATTTCTCCAATTCAATTAAATTTTATTTTCCCAAAATTTAATTTCTCAGTCTCCAAAAATCGAGGGTTGTTACAAAAATCTAGATGACTACGTATTTCAATTTAATTCAGATGGGTCAGTAGTCATTTTAAAAATTAAAGAAGGTATGGATGAGACTCTAACCCCTGTAATTACTATCGGTCCGCCAAAGTGTATCAATTGGAGAGAGGTGAACAAACGGTATAATGATGCTATTTCTAAAAATAACCATGAATTAATTGGGGATAATCAATTTTGTGAGGAGAAAAAAATTGACAATCTTGACACGTGTAATACTTGTGATGATTTGGATGTTTGTCAAGATTTTTCTCCTAATTTAATTGAGCAGAATGCTGCTTCATTTTATATGTGGGAAAATTTATTTTGAGGATTAGTCATCCAATTTTACTGATACTTCAAGTATTTATGACGATCCTCCTGTTTTTGATGAAGAAAGTGTATCACCCAGTGATAGATCTTCTTCCCACGCTTTTCATAAAATCTCACATTTAGGAGTAGAGTATGCATCCCCAATTTTACTTGACTATTTTCGAAAAAGGGATAATAAATATTTGGATCCTTATTGCAATTTATTACCTCCATGTGATGCATCGACATATGATTCAGGCGATTCAAATTTATTTATTATTGATGATGTCGGTACTCACCACTATGACCATAGATTTAAGATTGAAATTTGTGTTGTGCGGTCATGCTCTCAAATTTATGATATTTTGGCACTTAGTGCTATAAAGTTTATTAATTGGAATGACCCACAACTATTTCGATTATTAATTTATGGTGAGGATGGTAATTGTCATGTGTTTGTATATTATTTGTGTGTGTATATATATATATATATATATATATATATATATATATATATATATATATATATATATATATATATATATATATATATATATATATATTGTTATTTTTTTTAGTTAACATGTATCATCTTTCTACTTCGTTACTTTATCTTCTCTGTCCATATTTTTATTTGAGCATACATTGAGGACAATGTAAAATTTAGGTTTGGGGGTAAGGATGATATTTTTGAAAAAAAAAAATCAGATTTCAAAAATTCAAAAAGATTTTCAATATAATTGAGTTTTGGAACAATTTCTTAATATAGAATTAATTCATGGATCTCTCATCTTATGAAATTTTTACACGTTAGCCATGTAATATGATCGAAAATGGATATTGAGGCGAAATGTTAATATGCTTAACGAATAAATGTGGAAATTTTAACCCGATGAGATTTTGTGCCATTCATCGTTTTCCAGAGATTTAAATCAGTCCGAGTTAAAATTACTCAATCTTTCCTTCAGTGATAAATTCGTTGATGATCTCAAATTCTTTGTTTTGTTCGATTACTAAAAACAAAAAGTCAAAATGTGAATCTTAAGCACTAGAAGTCTTATTAAGTCGTCTTGAGACACAAATCAACTGAACGAAACTCGAGAAATGAGAATAGGCCATCGTTTGAAAGCCCAAAATTAAGCCTAAAATCCGACCTTTTTACATTATTCCGTTGCAAGCCCATTTGAGCCAAAAAGAAAATATGTCTTTTATTAAAAACCCATTGTCCTACCTAACTCCAACTGAGAGTTTGAAGCCCATAAAAAGAAGTCATACCCATTATCGGAGAATACTGGGGTAACATTACGGTTGAAAAAAAGGCAAAAAATAAAAAATAAAAAATATCGCAAAAGATTGATGTGTCGGAAAAAAAAGGTGAAAAAAATGTGATTTCGAAAAAAAAAGCGAAAGAAAAAGAAAAATGGATGTTGGAGAAAAGTGCCTAAAAGTCAAAATACCGAAAAACCTCTATATTCTCAGAAATTCTGAACTCCAAAAACAACCATTCTTTCTAGCCAAAATTCGAGCCTAGAATACAACCAAAGAAAGTCCTAATAGATCTCATGGGAAGTTAGTTATAGTATGGAGAGAAGACGAATAGGATCTATGGTGTGATTCAATGTTTTCAACAAGTAATCGATTTTCTGTTCATGAGATCATATTCATCCATTGTATAAAAATCCATTTTTGATTATGTATATGTGAAATTTGTTCATATAAATTTACTCTTTTATTCACATATACCGAGAGAAAATAACCCATTTTCGAGTGTTTGATTGTGAGTGCATTCTGTTAGATTTTGAAATCAAAACGAACTTTCGGATAAGAAATGCAATGATCAAATCTTTTGAAATTGACGGTTATATTGGCTATGGACACACAGACACAATAAGTTGAGATTGAGAAATGAAGTTCTACTATATTTATGAAGTTTGCATTCAAACTTGGTTATATTACTTTTTAGTCATTTGTATTGAGTCAAGCTTTTGAATTTTGTGGGTATATTCACTGCAAACCCTCACGAGACAAAACTCGTCCACTAGGGTAACCTAGAGGTTTAACGGCTTGTTGCACATGATAAGTGCAATCGTGATTCCTACAAAAGTGAGTTAAAATTTAAAATTTTTAGTTTTGCTCGAGGACTAGCAAAGTTTAGGTTTGGGGGTATTTGATGAGTGCATTATTTTGTATATTTTATACCCAAATTTATACTTTGTTAGTCCCATTTTAGTGTATTTAATAATTTCTTAGGACTATTTTATTAAAAGGAGGAAAAAATGAGAAAATGATTGAATTCATGTTGAAAATGGTAATTTTAAATCAAAAATGGGCACTTCGATAATTTTATAATATTCTTGTGCTAATTTGTGAAAAAAGTTGCCTAGTGAAATTTTTGCAGATAATGATGGAATTTGGTGCAAATTGATGATCAATTGAAAAAAGGCGCGAAAAAGCTGATTTTTACGGTCGTTCGAAAAAATGTTGTTTTTACACTTGTGAAATCGTAAAAAAGTCGAAAATTTTTATTCGGCATGCATGTTCAACAAGAAAATATAAGAGTTTTCGCGTGGGAGGAAATTCCGTCCCTTATCACGATCCAAAGATTAAAGAGGTGGAGAGATAGCTACCAACACTATTCGGCCAATCAGAAAGAGTCCCACCACAACTCAAATACCTCACCACTTGTCCAATAAAAAGGACCCCTGGGATCATAATTTCAAAGACAATTAGAGAGGACTTTCGTGGAGGATTTCAGGGGGCAACTTTGAGTGATTGTAATCAATTTGAGGGGCAAGTTTTTATCATTTTTTTAGAGGATTCAAGATTGTTGTGAGAGAACTATTTGTAAGTTTGGTTTATTAATGAAGATCTCTACTCATTCTTGCAATTTCTCTTTCATTATGGTAGCTTGATTCTTATATTAGGAGTAGGGTGAAGTTTATCGTAGTTAACTAATATTGTCACGTTAATTTTATCGTAGTTTATTCCCTACTTGTTATAATTGTTATTAAAGATTCGGTATTCATTTTAAAGCGACACGAGAGTGTGTTTTAGAACCTTCACGATTGTTTTGTCAAATCAAGTTTTGAGATTTAAAAATAGTAATTTTTGATGGATTATGCTTGCACTTTGATTGTTTTGATAGTCCATGCTTTAATACATTTGCGAATTTTAAAACTTGTATTTTCTAAGGGAATAGGGATTTTAGTCGTCTATTAGAGACGTTAAAAATATTTTGATCATAACGGTCATATTTTCCGAATTAAACACGGCGATAATCGATTTAATTTGAGTTATAAAAAGGGAATGGCAACATTAAATTAGTGTGCAATATTAGTTACGTGATAAATGGACCCCGAATCCTAATTATTTACAAATCTCTTGCGTTACTCTCATTTATCGTAGTTGCTTTTATTTTGTATAATTTATAATTATTCTCTACCCCATTTGATCTAGTTGGACAGTTGTAATTCTTTTAATAATTAAAATTGACAAATCCTCGTGGGTTCGACCCGTACTTACACTCGCTATTCTATAATAGCCCGTGCACTTGCGGTATTTTATAAATTGTCAATAAATTTTTGGCGCCGTTGCCGGGGATTTGACAATTTTTTTTCTTTAAAGAAGTTGTGACTTTCGGACTAGTTTGTTTGACTTTTTGCATTTTTTTAGTAAAAATTTCATAAAAAATAAAAAAATTAAAAATTAAAAAAACTCTTAACAAGTCTAGAATTAAAAGCTACTCCAACGCGAACTTGTCAAATCGATTCCGTTTCACCTTGTCGAGGATTGGTGGTTTTCAATGAGTCTTCGTACCGACCACCTACCTGGAGGTGAAATCGAAATTTGAGGAGACAACCGTAGTTGGTCCTCTTTTAAATTCTCCCTTGTCAAAGGGTATAAGCTATCCAAAATAAATAAATAAATTCATGTGTTGTAAGATGCAATGGGTGATCCTCATATTGTTATCCCGTCATCTTTCTGATATTCCTCAATGGATCTTGTGGACGTGTTTTTACAAAATACTGAAAATCTAGATGACTACGTATTTCAATTTAATTCAATTGGGTCAGTAGTCATTTTAAAAATTAAAGAAGGTATGGATGAGACTCTAACCCCTGTAATTACTATTGGTCCACCAAAGTGTATCAATTGGAGAGAGGTGAACAAACGGTATAATGATGCTATTTCTAAAAATAACCATGAATTAATTGAGGATAATCAATTTTGTGAGGAGAAAAAAATTGACAATCTTGACACGTGTAATACTTGTGATGATTTGGATGTTTGTCAAGATTTTTCTCCTAATTTAATTGAGCAGAATGCTGCTTCTTTTTATATGTGGGAAAATTTATTTGAGGATTCGTCATCCGATTTTACTGATACTTCAAGTATTTATGGCGATCCTCCTATTTTTTATGAAGAAAGTGTATCACCCAGTGATAGATCTTCTTCCCACGCTTTTCATAAAATCTCACATTTAGGAGTAGAGTATGCATCCCCAATTTTACTTGACTATTTTCGAAAAAGGGATAATAAATATTTGGATCCTTATTGCAATTTATTACCTCCATGTGATGCATCGACATATGATTCAGGCGATTCAAATTTATTTATTATTGATGATGTCGGTACGCACCACTATGACCATAGATTTAAGATTGAAATTTGTGTTGTGCGGTCATGCTCTCAAATTTATGATATTTTGGCACTTTGTGCTATAAAGTTTATTAATTGGAATGACCCACAACTATTTCGATTATTAATTTTTGGTGAGGATGGTAATTGTCATGTGTTTGTATATTATTTGTGTGTGTGTATATATATATATATATATATATATATATATATATATATATATATATATTTTGTTATTTTTTTTAGTTAACATGTATCATCTTTCTACTTCGTTACTTTATCTTCTTTGTGCATATTTTTATTTGAGCATACATTGAGGACAATGAAAAATTTAGGTTTGGGGGTAAGGATGATATTTTTGAAAAAAAAAAAAATCAGATTTCAAAACTTCAAAAAGATTTTCAATATAATTGAGTTTTGGAACGATTTCTTAATATAGAATTAATTCATGGATCTCTCATCTTATGAAATTTTTACACGTTAGCCATGTAATATGATCGAAAATGGATATTGAGGCGAAAGTTAATATGCTTAACGAATAAATGTGGAGATTTTAACCCGATGAGATTTTGTGCCATTCATCGTTTTCCAGAGATTTAAATCAGCCCGAGTTAAAATTACTCAATCTTTCCTTCAGTGATAAATTCGTTGATGATCTCAAATTCTTTGTTTTGTTCGATTACTAAAAACCAAAAGTCAAAATGTGAATCTTAAGCACTAGAAGTCTTAGTAAGTCGTCTTGAGACACAAATCAACTGAACGAAACTAGAGAAATGAGAATAGGCCATCGTTTGAAAGCCCAAAATTAAGCCTAAAGTCCGACCTTTTTACATTATTCCGTTGCAAGCCCATTTGAGCCAAAAAGAAAATATGTCTTTTATTGAAAACCCATTGTCCTACCTAACTCCAACTGAGAGTTTGAAGCCCATAAAAAGAAGTCATACCCATTATCGGAGAATACTGGGGTAACATTACGGTTGAAAAAAAAGGCAAAAAATAGAACATAAAAAATATCGCAAAAGATTGATGTGTCGGAAAAAAAGGTGAAAAAAATGTGATTTCGAAAAGAAAAAGCGAAAGAAAAAGAAAAATGGATGTTGGAGAAAAGTGCCTAAAAGTCAAAATACCGAAAAACCTCTATATTCTCAGAAATTTTGAACTCCAAAAACAGCCATTCTTTCTAGCCAAAATTCAAGCCTACAATACAACCAAAGAAAGTCCTAATAGATCTCATGGGAAGTTAGTTATAGTGTGGAGAGAAGACGAATAGGATCTATGGTGTGATTCAATGTTTTCAACAAGTAATCGATTTTCTGTTCATGAGATCATATTCATCCATTGTATAAAAATCCATTTTTGATTATGTATATGTGAAATTTGTTCATATAAATTTACTCTTTTATTCACATATACCGAGAGAAAATAAACCATTTCCGAGTGTTCGATTGTGAGTGCATTCTGTTAGATTTTGAAATCAAAACGAACTTTCGGATAAGAAATGCAACGATCAAATCCTTTGAAATTGACGGTTATATTGGCTATGCACACACAGACACAATAAGTTGAGATTGAGAAATGAAGTTCTACTATATTTATGAAGTTTGCATTCAAACTTGGTTATATTACTTTTTAGTCATTTTTATTGAGTCAAGCTTTTGAATTTTGTGGCTATATTCACTGCAAACCCTCACGAGACAAAACTCGTTCACTAGGGTAACCTAGAGGTTTAACGGCTTGTTGCACATGCTAAGTGCAATCGCGATTCCTACGAAAGTGAGTTAAATTTTAAAAAATTTAGTTTTGCTCGAGGGCTAGCAAATTTTAGGTTTGGGGGTATTTGATGAGTGCATTATTTTGTATATTTTATACCCAAATTTATACTTTGTTAGTCCCATTTTAGTGTATTTAATAATTTCTTAGGACTATTTTATTAAAAGGAGGAAAAAATGCGAAAATGATTGAATTCATATTGAAAATGGTATTTTTAAATAAAAAATGGGCACTTCGATAATTTTATAATATTCTTGTGCTAATTTGTGAAAAAAGTTGCCTAGTGAAATTTTTTGCAGATAATGATGGAATTTGGTGCAAATTGATGATCAATTCAAAAATGGCGCGAAAAAGCTGATTTTTACCGTCGTTCGAAGAAATGTTGTTTTTACACTTGTGAAATCGTAAAAAAGTCGAAAATTTTTATTCGGCATGCGTGTTCAACAAGAAAATATAAGAGTTTTCGCGTGGGGGGAAATTTCGTCCCTTATCACGATCCAAAGATTAAAGAGGTGGAGAGATAGCTACCAACACTATTCGGCCAATCAGAAAGAGTCCCACCACAACTCAAATACCTCACCACTTGTCCTATAAAAAGGACCCTTGGGATCATAATTTCGGAGACAATTAGAGAGGACTTTCGTGGAGGATTTCGGGGATCAACTTTGAGTGATTGTAATCAATTTGAGGGCCAAGTTTTTATCATTTTTTTAGAGGATTCAAGATTGTTGTGAGAGAACTATTTGTAAGTTTGGTTTATTAATGAAGATCTCTACTCATTCTTGCAATTTCTCTTTCATTATGGTAGCTTGATTCTTATATTAGGAGTAGGGTGAAGTTTATCATAGTTAACTAATATTGTCACGTTAATTTTATCGTTGTTTATTCCCTACTTGTTTTAATTGTTATTAAAGATTCGGTATTCATTTTAAAGCGACACGAGAGTGTGTTTTAGAACCTTCAAGATTGTTTTGTCAAATCAAGTTTTGAGATTTAAAAATAGTAATTTTTGATGGATTATGCTTGCACTTTGATTGTTTTGATAGTCCATGCTTAAATACATTTGCGAATTTTAAAACTTGTATTTTCTAAGTTAATAGGGATTTTAGTTGTCTATTAGAGACGTTAAAAATATTTTGATCATAACCGTCATATTTTTTGAATTAAACACGGCGAGAGTCGATTTAATTTGAGTTATAAAAAGGGAATGGCAACATTAAATTAGTGTGCAATATTAGTTACGTGATAAATGGACCCCGAATCCTAATTATTTCCTAATTGTTGACAAATCTCTTGCGTTACTCTCATTTATCGTAGTTGCTTTTATTTTGTATAATTTATAATTATTCTCTACCCCATTTGATCTAGTTGGACAGTTGTAATTCTTTTAATAATTAAAATTGACAAATCCTCGTGGGTTCGACCCGTACTTACACTCGCTATTTTATAATAGCACGTGCACTTGCGGTATTTTATAAATTGACAATAAATTTTTGGCAAGAAAATAGTGTTAAATGTAGACGTGAACCGTAAGAATGATAAGAACGGTGGGATAATATAGACATTTAATAACATCTGAAAACACATTAGTTTGGACTGGGATGCAATCGAGAAAGAATTAAGAAGGGCCCAAAACCCTGGTATCAGAGACCTAAAACCACTGGCCAAAGCATCTGGTTGATAATGGAATGATAGAAATGGAAATAACTAAGGTTTTGCTTAGGGAATGTAAAGACAACCTAACGAAAATAGTAAAATGAATACTAGTGGATAAAGATGATTAAATGGTCTCTAATTACGTGAAAAATTAGTGTAAATGGGTACGAGCACATCGCTCGGTTGCATTGCATAGTAGTTGCATTTATACTCATAAAATGATAACATTTTCAAAATGGCTAAAATAAACGTTATATGTAAATATTTTCTAATAAAAACATATAGTTTAGTATTTTCCACACTGTTGAGCATTCGCTCACCCCCTAATTTTTATGTTAAAACCCCCACTCCCAAGTACATTCGGTAGGCACCCTAGTAAGGACATTGGTAAGGCTCCAGAGTGTAATGTCCCGACCTGAATTTATGGGTTAACCATAGTCAATTCGGTGGTCCGACCCGAGCATTAGGTGTGAAGTGAAATGAAATAACTTATATAATGTTGCTAGTCCAGTTTTATTTTAATGAGCGTTTCACTTGTTTGGTGTGTGATTCTGGTTTCAAAATAAACTACGTGACCGACCTATGGGGAGCACCTCAAACTCCAAGAATACAGAGCTACTAATGTAACATAAAAAGAAATTGCTTACCTGCATAACGATCTCAAAATATGAAACCGCTCCCAACCTATTGTAACAAAGAGAGGGTGTGAGCCAAATGCTCGTGAGAAATATACAAATGCAGTATAGAATCGAATGGTAGAAAGAAGACTCTAAGAAGTAATACGTATGTGCACATGCAACTATATTGTGTATATATATATATATATATATATATATATATATATATATATATATATATATATATATATATATATATATATATATATATAGAGAGAGAGAGAGAGAGAGAGAGAGAGAGAGAGAGAGAGAGGCTATTGTGCACACTAAGTTTGCACAGTGCTGACGCACACCAATTTTTTAAAGTACTAAAAAAATGTTTTTGAGTTTATTTTTTTATGTGATATTTAACATTTCAACGGACCCGTGTAAAAAAAACAACTCAAAAAAACTTTTTTTACTATTTTTAAAAAATCGGTCAAACTTTCACAGCATTTAAAGTGCTTAAAAGTAGCAAACGTTTGACCGATTTTTTAAAAATAGTACAAAATTTTTTTGAGCTGATTTTTTTTACATGGATCCGCTGAAATGTTTAAATATCACACAAAAAAATCAGCTCAAAAATATTTTTTTTACTATTTTAAAAAACTAATGTGCAAACTTAGTGTGCACATGAGCCTCTCTCTCTCTCTCTCTATATATATATATATATATATATATGAAACCGTTTACTTTCGAAAATCTCAATATCCAGATTAATTTACTTTAATCTTGTAAAATACTTCCTTTTTCTCATTTTAGCAATTCTTACTTTATTTAACACACTCGGTTAAATACTTGAAACAACTACACTACCGAAAATTAATTCTTTACAAAAATTTCCCTTTTCATTTTGACTCATACACATTAGTATTTTAGATGAAATCCGCCATTTCAACACACGCGAACACCGTATTAGAAAATACTCATTTATCCTTTGAAAACTTTTTACAACACATTCTTATGTTAATTATGGGTTTAACCACTCAGGTTGCTTAACTACCCTTTTACCCACTTACTTTGTCTTTTTTCTTACTTTATGGATATTTTTAGATTATGCATTTACTTGTCCATTTTAAACTTTACCAGAATATTTATTAATTCATTCAAGTTATGTTGTATTAACACATTTCACCACACAACCCATTTCTTGACATGTTTCATATTCCTTTATCTTTTCTAGAAATCTTCAATAACCGCATAATTCAACAGCCTCCACACTGTCGGCTATGCGCACCATATGCTCTGACCAATTATTTTGGGTCTTTCAGCCAAGGGCTCCGGGCCCTTCTTAATTTTCTCAGTGTCATTCGAGTTCCTTACATCTATTTTATCATTTGGCAAATGTTCATATTATTCCATCGTTCCTTTTTATCCGGCCGAAGTCAAAACTTAGGATTTTACTCCAACTTGTGTTACACTTTGAAATTTACCATTTCAAGTCTTTTACACTTTAACCTTGATTTTATTTCAAAAATCATATTAATTTAGGACCAATTTGTATAACCTTTTTGAACATTTTTATAAAATGTTCCACTTTACGTAAAATTACCATTTTACACATTTGTTTCCAAACACACCTTTTACTCAATTTCCACAAGTATTAATTTTTTCAAAACACTATTAAGTTAAGCATACTAACTACTTAAGTGTTTTAATACCTTAACACATTTTTAACCTTGGAGTAATATTCTTCTTTATTAGAAACATCTTTATTTCATTATTTCCTTTTCAATTTCATAAGTGTTAATCTTGTACAACATTATTAAGTTATATATGCCTACTTTTCAATGAATAACTATTAGCATTGTTCAACCTTTTTATTAAGCATTTCCCAAACTAGTCATTTCTTTACTTTCATTATTCAAGAAATCTAATTATACTTCAAGACTAATTTTATAAGAAAATGCCATTTCTTTTTATCAACACATGTAGTCGTACAACCTTATGTTCATTATACCTTTAATCTTATTTTTACACACTTGAATACTAGAATTTTCACTTTTTCTTTATTCCATGTTTAAACCCAACTAAATTCTTTTTAAACTTCTTTATGCATTCATAATCTAGTCACTACAAGTTTATATGCATGAGAAGATAGATTTTAAACCTTAAAATACTATTAAACGAGTAACACATATTTTTCATTCTAGAAATTCATCATACTTGAAAAAATAAACTTTCAAGGCATAAAAGATATTTAATTTCTGCAAACTCAACAATATCCATTTTTCATAAAATCTTCATTTTTGTAGTAATGTTTAACAACATAAATCATTATCTTCAAACATTTTATTTCATAAAATGTTTAACATCAATCTTTCTAGAAAATACACCATTTTCACAAAATACCAACTTTTAATATATCAAGATTTTGAAATATTTATTCATTCTTTATTTCCAAAAAAATAATATTTTACTAACATTTTTATTCCATAAAGATATTGATTTTTTCTACTCATAAATTTCACCATTTAATCAAATGCACCCTACTCATGAAATCTGACTACAAGACAACAAATTTACAAAATGGAGTCTTGAATAATAAGGATAGATTTTTCCCCACCTCTAAAGACTCCAAATGGTGGTAGAAAGTTGGTTCTATTAAGCCAACACCTCCAAAGGTGGCCTCAGGGGGTTACCAAATGCATGCTCCAAATGTTCTCCGTTCAAGCTTCCAATCAAAACCCACTTCAAACTCCATGGAAGCTCCCATCATCTTCTCCAAAAATCCCTTAAAACTTCTCAAAAATTCATAGCTCCGCTTCAATAATGGTGGAAATAGGCATTGTAGGCATGAACATGGTGGAATATTATATAAAATTATGGTGGAAGACCTAAAAATGGTGGAAGGCTTCTCCACTAAGCCTCTCCCTCTTCCATCTTCTTTCAACTCAAAAATAACCCAAATAAACCAAAGAGACCCTTATAAAACACCCCAAACACCTTAAATTCTCGTTTTACCCAATCTGGACTAATCTAATCTCGATAACTCACAGATCCAAGGGCCAAAAATATGACAACGCATAAGGGTAAATCAGAATAAAATATTTTTGAGGCACGTCATTTGAATGACATGAACCTCATTCAAATAAAATATCAACCTCGTTCAAACTTTGGCTTTGCACCACATTCACGTGACCTGGAATCGTAATGAAGAAACATCTCGTTCGAAGCTTTACATTGCGCGATCTTCACGCGACATCTCCATCTCGCCTCTAACAATATAGGTATGTCATCAGAACGACCCCTTTTTGCGTTCTTTTATTTTTCTTCAATTTTGACCCATAATTCTTCTATTATTATCACCAGCCCTTAAACCACCATAACTTATGCAAAATTGAATTGAATTACTGGGATATAATATTACAAACTTCCCTTTTTCGGGAATTTCGTCCCCAAAATTCTTGACCCGTTAGTCCTTTATCTTATGGGTTCACTAACTTCTATTCTAAGACGTAGAAATACTCCAAGATAAAATCATTGAAGTTCTCAACACTAAGTTCAGCCTATGTGTCCCTACCCAGATTTACTCACTAAATACTTAACATGCAACATGCTCTAATGCTCACTATCTGGCTAACCATGATATTACATAATCGACTCCAAATCTCCACTCACCTTATGATCATGGCCAAACCATTTCTAGCACCACCTATGCTAGTACCTAAGGCATATCGGCGCCTCTATAGGCAAATACTTTTTAACGGTCGACACTCAGCCAATGTGAACCGTAATACAACCAACTGTCATATTCGTCATCAAAATCAATTCTATCTTAGGATGGTACATCATGTGTTCCATAAATTTTCAAGTTATCCTAACTACACAATTCGTATGATCTCACCAATAACCATATTATATTATTCCCTCTCTCCAAGGAATAATATTCTCATCAAGTCATCACTGTGCGCCCGGCTTACACATTTCTCTGCGTCACTTTTATGAGCCTAGCACTACCTTAGGTGTCTCACCATTGAGTAGTCACTAGAGCCTCGCACTAATCCACTAACCGTTACAAAGCAATATCGTATACTAAGTTTTCCTCTACTTTCAATACTAAAATGTATCCTCAATTCATCTCTCGCTCTTTGTAACCAGAGCCACTGACTGTCGTTCTAGCTAGTCGAAAGTCCATTAATCCTAAGAAAGATCAATACTATGAGCAAACTCTGTGGCCGAAAGCGTAGCCACCCATACACCAAACATTATTCGATAGCAATAAAACCTCATATAGGGCGCACCAGTTATCGAAGTGCATTAACCATACCCAATCAACCGCACTCTCCCAAACCCAACCGCGCCATACAATTACATGGAACCAATTTGAGTTACCACATATATGATAATATCGATCCTCAATTACCGAAATAGAAGGGACACATGATAGTCTGAAGGGACTAATAATAGTCCCGAGAAATTTTGCCCATAAGCGTCCGACTGTGATTTACAAAAGAGAACCTACGCCATATACTTGAATTCATGGCACTCATTCCCAAAGTTCTCACCAAGAACAAATCCTAGACGCATACCCTGTTGCCACTGTTAAAGTTATTCCCATGATCAACATCATCACATAATTTCATATGTTCACCGACGTTACCGGCATTAACAACCCGTAAGCGCCACACCTTAGTGCTATATACCTTTTAATAACCAATCACTAATAATTAGTCATGACATTATTAGGCATAAATTCTTTACATTTATCCCCTTAATTTTGGTATTTTTATGATCTCGTGTATTGTAATTGACTTAGTTTTGTCTCATATTTATAGTACTAACCCTTTTTGCCAAGTATTTTGTCCTTTTTATTATCTCTTATGTGTTTTATAGGTATTTAATGCAAGAAAGTGCGAGAGAGAACTCAAAATAGTGAAAGAAACCAAGAAACGAGAAGTTAAAAGGAATTTTCATAATTTTAAATTCTCAGTCCGGAGGTTGGGCAAACTGGAAAATTGAAGATCTTGAAATTACAAGAATACTAGAAAAACGGTACCTCAATCCAAGTTACGGTGAAGAATTTATGACCATTTGAATTTGAGAAAGAAATCCGAAGAAGAGAGGCAAAACCAAGGAAAGTAGAAAGGGGAACCGGTTAGGCTAAAGTAGAATCACTTCTCTTTAGTCACGCTCAATACCCATTACAAATATTAGTCACGCTTTTTAAATGTGACAAATTCCTAGAAACGGGATTTTTATTTTGTTCTTATCTTTATCCAAAAGAGTTTTATGCTTTGGGGACTCTTCTAAACGACCCAATACTTCGATTAAGGACTCTTTTAATATTAGGACTCTTTTAATATAAATTTTATTCATGTAAAATCTCCTAATCAAGGAGGAACATCTAGGAGAATAATTTACGTATTTTGCACCTTCGATTCAAGATCTTTTCCTATTTTTCTTCAAATTTTGATTTCTTCTGGCATGTTCTTGTTCTTCATTCTTGGTAACTTTTATTTTCAACACTTTAAATATTTTTCTCATGTTTTATCACACTTTTAGTGTAATAATGATTCCATGCTATGTAGATTTCTTGATTAATTATAGTTACACTATGTCCGGCTAAATTTTCAAGGGTTGGGATGCAGGAACCCAACCCCATGTGGTTTGTATGAATATAAAAATGATTCTCTGAATTAAATAAATGATTGAATCGTGTAAATTAGTTATTACAATCGTCGTAGGAATTTTGACCTCGTTTGCCCTAGGTAACCGTTGTGTTTAAGAGTGCGACGCGCGTGTCAGCTATTTCGACACCGCTTTATTTCTATTCTTAATTATGTATGATGTGAGATTGTACCCTCATATATGTAATGCTTGAAATTTATAAAGTATTGGTTTGATAAATTATCTAATTCACGATTACTTTTATATCTGGTAGACATACTAAGGTTCGGGGGATTGTAGTCCAACCTATTTTTTTCATTCATATTTAGTCATTCATAGTTAGTTTACTCTTGCATACGTAGTTTAATTATTAATTTAAATACTTTGCATTTAGTTAGTAGATATAAAACTCCAAATCATCACCTTTTCCCTTTTTATTTCAGAGTCAGTTTAAGGTTAACCATCTTACCTATCGTCATCATGTTCAACGTCTTATTTCCCAGAGGATCCGACCCCATTTTACCGGGTTTATTACTTACACTGTCGATTTGCACTAGAACCGTAATTAACATGCACTGGAGACATATTTTGAGTCGCATTTTTGGCGCCGTTTTCGGGGATCTAGGTAGAATTTTAGGATAGGTTGATTTGATCAAAATTTGACTCCAAATCTCAAAAAGACAAAAAAATCATAACTAAAATAAATAAAATAAAATAAAATAAAAAGAAAAAGAAAAAAACAATATAGCATCTCTGAAAATCTTTTTACGCAAAATCTTCAACAAACTCCACAATCTACTCATACCCAAATTCACGAAATCCTCTAGGAGAGTACCATCCCTATAGCCCACACACTCAAAACGTTCCTCAGTTTTGGTTTCCACCTCATATACTGCCTAACTCCATCATAAGCCACACATTAAATCACACATCGAGTGTGTCGAGTGAGGAATTCGAGTCAATTGGAGAGAGAGCCATGTCGGATAACGCTAGTTTTGGAACGGGTGAGGGAGATATACTGTATCGTCCCATGAGAGAACTTTTATATCCCGAGAAAACTGTCACCCCTGGGTGCATTCTACTTCCATACAATGCAGGACAGTTCCACTTTCGAAATGGGACGATCCAGATTATTCCCACTTTTCACAGTATGGATTCATAGAAGCCTTACCTACACATTCATGAGTTTAAATAGTCATGCGATACATTTAGCGATCAAGCTTGCACTCAAGATGTCATTCACCTCAAACTTTTTCCTTTTTCCTTAAAGGATAAAGCAAAAACCTGGCTTTAGTCTTTATCACCGAACACAATCGGGTCGTGGAGGGAGATGCAAGTCAAGTTTCTTTTAAAATTCATCCCCCAACACAAAATAAATTCCATCATGGCTCAAATTTAAAATTTTAAACAATAATAAAATGAGCCATTCGATCGATGTTAGGAGCGTTTCCAAGAGTTTCTTTGCACATGCCCACACCATGGTTTTGAAACGTATCGCCTTATCTCTTTCTTCCACAGGGGCTAAGTATAGCATCTAAAAAACTCGTGTAAACCATGTGCAAGAGGCCATTTTGGGAGTTAGAAGTGAACGATGTTGAGTCCCATCTCAAGTATTTCGTTGAGACTACTCAAGCATGGGACAGATCCAATCCTAACACCAAAAATCGGGTTCGACAGACGTCCACTACTCATTTCGCGTCCAGTCTTTATCATGTGGATAAGGATGTTACATGAAACCATAAATTTACTCAACTTGATCAAAAAATGGAAGACGTGCTCGAATCACGGTCAAGAGAAACTCCAAGATCCACTCGATCAAAAGAAAAGGTGTGTGCCATTTGTCAAGCGGGTCATTCAACAGAGGAATGTTCGACGATACCCGCCTGTAAAGTTATGCTTCAAGAGCAAGTGGGGGAGATATAAAATCTTAAGGACAATTTTAATGCCCCTCACAAGAATTCTTATAATAGTTCGTGGAAGAACCATTCTAGGTTTAGTTATGGGCAACAACATGCTGCGTTGAATCCCAATTCACATGTTGCCCCTCCTCCACCACCACCTCCCGACTTTCAACAAGCACCACCTCCTGCACCATATATCACCCCACCGTGGAGAAATCTCGAGGATACTATACACCAATTCATTCAGTCCCAAAATGCAACCAATGTTAAGTATAACCGCATGTTTATTGAAATGAATGCGAATATCTCTAGGTTGCAATCGTCTTTAAGTATCCAAGAAAAGGGTAAGTTTTCATCCCAAGTCCAAACACCTCCTCAAGCTCAAACTAGTGTTATCTCTATATCCCACGACCATCAAGATAAATGTAGTGAAATTACCACTCTACGTAGTGGGAGAGTTGTTGATTTATTAACTCCCCCACACAACGAACCCAAAGATACGGAGGTTTCACCTTGTACGAAAGAGGCCGAAGATGTCCCCTTAAATGAGAGTGAAAATGAGGACAACACTAGTGAACCCAAATTCGTAGTGAAACCACCCACTGCTAGACCATTCCCTCAACGATTGGTTCCATCTCAAAAAAGGACCTCCTATGAAGATGTGCTAGATGTCTTCAAGAAAGTAAAGCTAAATTTACCTTTTTCTCGATGCCATAAAGAAAATTGCCACCTATACTAAAGTCCTTAAGGAATTGTTAATGGTGAAAATAAGGCTAAAGGTAAATAAAAATGTGTTCCTAGCACAAATCATCAGCTCAATCCTATCAAGCAAGCTTCCACCAAAATTCAAAGATCCAGGTGCACCCACCACTTCGTGCATCATGGGGAGGAATAAAATTGAGAGTTTACAAATAAACTTAAGAGTAAGTGTTAACATTCTTCCCTACTCCATCTATAAGCAATTAGACTTGGGGGACCTTAATCCCACAACGATGACTCTCCAGCTTGCAGATCGTTCAGTGAAGATACCTCGGGGGGTTGTTGAGGACGTGACAGTACAAGTGGACATTTTCTACTTCCCGGTAGATTTTTTCATTTAGTATGAGTATCCCTACATTGTACCGAGCAATCATGTTCCTGTCATTCTTAGCCGTTCATTTTTAGCTACGACTAACACATTAATCAACACTCTAAATGGGGGAATGCAACTCGCGTTTAGGAATATGACCCTCGAAACAAATATCTTCAATATCACCAAGCCCGAGGGTGATGAGAGAGAGTCGCGAGAGAGGAATCTTATGGAAGATATATTACACGAGCCCGGGATGAATCACGCAAGAGATCCGGTAGGGGTATGTCTTATTACATCAAGTGAGAGTGATAATCCTGACATTGTTAGAGAGGTGGGGGAAACATGTTTAGTGACCGCTATTGAGAGACAAAGACAGCGTGTAGGCATGAGCGGGAGAGAGATTTTAGATGGGAGTGTGAGAGAGTATTCCAAGGATGAACAAGAAAGGGAGTTAGAAAATGTTAGCCTGGAAAATTTTGAGAAAGAATTCGGACCGGTGGATGAGAGCCTCACTGTTGAAGTCTAATCTCTATTGGATTCCTTTACTCATATAAAAGAGAGAGAATGGAAAGATAAGATAGATGAATTCCATATTTTTTACTATCCACCCATGCCACTTGAGTCCTCAGATGTGATAGAGGAGAAAATCAAGCCTCGTCCGACTGAGAACCCAACCCATGCATTCCTGAAGTGAAAAGAGATTTAGGTTTAGTATGCCCTCCAATTTTGATCGAGATGTTATCTCCAAGTCGAGACAAGTAAGTTTCAATTCGATTGAGAACCATGAGAACCCCATTCATGACTAATATCACGAACCTCAAGGTGACACCATTATCTATGGGAAGGGTCAATATTTATTACTACTATTGGTTTACGATGCTAGGACAAGAGAGACAAGGAGATCATCGGACCCCGTACAGGGGGCCGGATAAGTTTTTAGTGGAGGGAGAGAGGTCGTCGCACCCCTGACACGTATGGAATGATTTTTGTTGTATTTTTTAGTCATTTGTTTGAGTATATAGCAAAAGGATAATTTTTCAGAACTTTATTCGGCTCAAAATTTGAAATAAAACAAGTGCAACAGATGACTCCAACGCATGAATCAAAAGTAAAGCAAAAATCATCTGGAAAATATACACCAACACATGACTAATAAAATAATATCTAGGCTAATTTTTCACAACTTTATTCGGCTCAAAATTTAAAACAAAAAACATGACTCATGTGTTGGAGTATATAGTGTCTTTTTTCATTTTTTTCGTTTGATAACCCAAAAAATCCAAATAGCCCGAAATTGTGTAAAGTAAAAATTCAGAAATTTAGTCCAAAAAGTGTATAAAAGGGGGCAAGGAAAAAATAGAATAATTCTCACCAAAAAAATCAAGAAAAGAAAAGAAAAATGCGGAAAATATAAAAAGAAGAAAAAAATGAGCAAAAGCCGAAAAATGTACTAACGGACATCATAAGGACATATTCCAATTCCAACCTTTCCAACCAATCCCAATTTTACCCAATACACCTTAAAATCCGAAAAAGTCTAAATCGAGTCTGAATTGCGAAACTGATTACTGTGTGGAGAGCTAAGACACAAAACGATAAGATGAGATATTAATTGGTGTGAATAAGAGATAATGTTTTCCGCTTTTCAATAACTATATTCCAGTAGTGAGATATTTTCATCATAAAATTTTTATCTTTCAATCTGTCTGCGTTAATTTTTGTTCCATTATATTTACTCTTTATATCACGCACATCGAGAGAAAATAGCCACAATTCGAGTGATTTGTTTGTGAGTGCATCCGTGAGAAATTGAATCAAAATGAACTTTCGAAAAGTGACGTAATGATCAAGCGATGGAAATTGGCAGTTTAATTTTCGGCTTCACACACACACACTACGAATTGAGACTTACGAAAATAAATTTATGATGGATATTTTTAGAAAGGTTTATATTGTGCAATTTTTAAGTATTTTGAATTTTCCTTTGAGTCGAAAAAGGAATTCCGTGGGTATATACTCTGCAAACCCTCACGAGACTCCACTCATCCTACTAGGGTAAACTAGGGGTTTAACAGCTTATTGCATACGCTAAATGCAATCGCTTGCCCGCGAAAAAAGCTATTATATCCTAATAAAGTTTTTGGAGGGTCCTTCACTCATTCTTTTGCATTACTTAAAACGTGCAAAGTTCTAAGTTAGGGGGACTTTATTAGGCATTAATTCTTCACATTTATCCCCTTAATTTTGGTATTTTTATGATCATGTGTATAATAACTAACTTGGTTTTTTGTCATGTTTATCTACTAACCCTTTTTAGCAAGTATTTTTTGTTTTGTGTATCTCTTATGTGTTTTATAGGTATTTACTGCAAGAAAGTGCAAGAGAGAACTCAAAAGAGTGAAAGAAACCAAGAATGGGAAGTTGGAGGTATTTTCATAATTTACAACCTTAGTCCGAAGTTTGGCCCAACCAAAAAGTTGAAGATCTTAGAATTACAAGAACACTGGAAAAAATGGAACCTCAATTCGAGTTACGGTGAGGAAGTTATGCCCATTTGAATTTGAGAAAGAAATCCAAATAAGAGAAGCAACACTAAGGAAGGCAGAAAGGGGAACAAGTTCAGCTAAAGTAGAACCAGTTTGGCCAAAGTAGAACTGCTTCTCTTTAGTCACGCTCAATAACCGTTACAAATATTAGTCACGCTTTTTAAGTGTGACAAATTTTTAGAAGCGGGATTTTTATTTTATCCTTATCTTTTAGCTAAAAGAGTTTTATGTTTTGGGGACTCTTCTAAACGACCCAATACTTATATATACTCATATTAGGAATCTTTTAAGATAGATTTCATTCATGTAAAAGTTTCTAATCAAGGAGTAACATCTAGGATACAAATTTACATATTTTGCACCTTTAATTCAAGAACTTTCCAGTTTTTCTTCAAGATTTGATTTCTTCTTACATGCTCTTGTTCTTCATTATTTGTAACTTTTATTTCCAACACTTTTATTATTGTTTCTCATGTTTATTCACATGTTTAGTGTTACAATAATTCCTTGCTACATAGATTTCATTATTAATCATAGTTATACCATGCCCGACTAGATTTTGAAGGGTTGGGATGCAGGAACCCGACCCGATGTAGTTTGCATGGATATAAAAATAATTCTCTGAATTAAATAAATGATTATATAGTGTAAATTAGTTGTTGCAATCATCGTAGGACTTTTAACCTCGTTTGCCCTAGGTAACCGGGGTGTTTAAGAGTGCGACGTGCGTGTCAACTATTCCCACGCCGCTTTATTTCTTTTCTTGATTATGTATGATGCGGGCTTATACCCTCATATATGTAATGCTTAAAATTTAAAAAGTCTGGGTTTGATCAATTATATAATTCATGATTGCTTTTATATATGGTAAACATACAAGGGTTCGGGGGATTGTAGTCCAACCTATTTTTCTCATTCATATTTAGTCTGTCGCACTTAGTTTACTCTTGTATACATAGTTTAATTATTAATTTAATTACTTTGCATTTAGTTAGTAGATATAAAACTCCAAATCATCACCTTTTCCTTTTTCTTTTCAGAGTCAGTTTAGGGTTAACCGTCTTACCTATCGTCATCACGTTCCACGTCCTATTTCCCCAAGTATTTTACCCCGTCTTACCAGGTTCATTACTTACGCGACCGGTTTGCACTTGAACCGTAATTAGCATACACTAGAGAAACATTTTGAGTCGTTTCATGACACCCTAACCATCAACCTCTACCGTTAACTATACATAATTGGTGCCACCTGCCCAATGGGCGTCATCTCACTCTATGAACATCTTAAGGGAATCCCACGCCATCAATGATTAAACACAAAAACCTCACACTAAAAACCAAGTTTTCATAACTATTATCTTATGAGAACAACCGTAATTTACTAACAATTCTAATTAGAAGCATGGAGGAAATTAATAACTATCAACTTGGTCGCGTGTCACTTGGCACTAACTTACTTATCGTGCTAACCCCCTTGACTTTACCGTAGAGGACACGAACTAAACCATTACCAAACTAGCATGAACGACCCAAACCAACATCGACGTCAAAACATCCAATACCAAGCTCACCACGTTACTCCCGAAAGGAACGTTGAATCTAGATCTCTGATACCATTTGTAATGCGACGGCCCAGATTTATTGGCTACCCGTAGTCAACCCGGTCTGACCCGATCGTTAGGTATGAAGTTAAATGAAACAACCTATATATTGTCGCTAGTCTAGTTTTATTTTAACTAATGCTTCACTTGTTTAGCATGCGATTCCAGTTTTAAAATAAACTACGCGAAGGACCTATGGTAAGCACCCAGAAGTCCAAACATACAGAGCGATTAATGTAACAAAAATGAAATTAATTACATGTATAATCCTCTCAAAATAAAAAAATCGCTCCCAACTTGTCGTAATAAAGCATGGGTGTGAGCCAAATGCTCAGTGAAAAATATACAAAAGCCTTATAGAATCGAACAGAAGAAAGAAGACTCTAACACGTTATACTACATACACATGTAACTACCTTGTATACATATAAATATATATATATACACACATAAATATACATATACTTAATGCATTAAATATTTTAATTCCTAAAACCTTAATAGAAAGATTAATTCACCTTAATCTTGTAAAAGACTTCCTTTTTCTAATTTTAGTAATTCTCACTTTATTTAACACACCCGTTTAAATACTTGAAGCAACTCCACTTGGTTTGACCGAAAACCGTTTCTTTACTAAAATTACCCTTTCATTTTAACCCATACACATTAGTATTTTCGTTGAAAATCACCATTTCTTGACATGTTCCTTATTCCTTTATCTTTTCTCAGAATCTTTTAATAATCGCTTACTTCAACGGGCTTCACACCATCGGTATTTCACACCATATGCTCTGGCCAGTTATTTTGGGTCATTCACCCTAGGGCTTTGGGCCCTCCTTAATTTTATCGGTATCATCCGAGTTCCTTTACATGTGTTTTAGCATTTTACAAATTTCCACATTATTCCACCTCTCCTTTCTATCCGATCGAAGCGAAAATCCGGGGTTTCATCCCAACCATTTCAAGTCCTTTACACTTTAACCTTGATGTTATTCCAAAAATTATATTAATTTAGAACCAGATTGTGTAACACCTTTTCGAACATTTTTATTTCATAAAAATATTCCACTTTAAGTATAATTACCATTTTACCCATTTATTTCCAAACTCACCTTTTACTCCATTTCCACAAGTGTTAATTTTCCCAAAACACTATTAAGTTAAACAGATTAACTTATTAAGTTGGTATGATTAACGTAATACGTGTTAATCTTTTACAAGTGTTAATCATTATTTACTTTTCAATTTCATAAGTGTTAATCTTTTACAGCCTTATTAAGTTATACTCGTCAACTTTCCTGTATTTAATTATTAACACTTATTCAACCTTTTATTAATCATTTCCCACACTAGTCATTTATTTACTTTCTTTATTTAAGAAATCTAATTACACTTGAAGATAACTTTTATAAGAAATACCATTTCTTTTTAACAACACATGTAGTCTTACAACCTTATGTTCATTATACCTTTAATCCTATTTTCACATACTTGAAGTCTAGAATTTTCACTTCTTCTTTATTCTATGTTTACACCCAACTAAATCTTCTTTAAACTTGTTTATACGTTCATCATTCAAATACTACAAGTTTATATGCATGAGAAGATGGATTTTAAACCTTTAAATCCTATCAAATGGGTTACATATATTTTTCATTCTAGAAATTCATCATACTTGCAAAAACACACTTTCAAGCCATAAAAGACATTTAATTTCTTCTAACTCAACAATTTCCATTTTTCATAAAATCTTCATTTTTTCAAGAAACTTTAAAATACTATTTCAACAATGTTTAACAATATAAATCATTATCTTCAAACATTTTATTTCATAAAATGGTTAACATCAATCATTCGAGAAAATACATCATTTTCACAAAATACCATCATATTTAGCAAACTAATGGCATATACACTGAGGTTGAACGATTAGATGGACTCTCTCTCCTACTGCGCCATAAATATAAATTTCTTTAATATAAGAAATGACAATTCAGTGATTGAAGTAAGAAATCTATACCAATATAAACTTGTCATGGTCAGTGTTTTCATTTGATAGAAGTGGAAACGATTCTAATAAAATACCTAGAACTTCATCTAAGTCAGCAGGCGTAATCCTTGAGATGAGTTCCACTTCAACCTGAATAATTAAATTTGGAGGAATCTCATTTGTTCCTGCTGCTCCATACTCCAATTTAGGAGGCAATGTGAACAAAGTTGTTTCCCCTTTCTTTTTTTTTTCTTTTTTTGGCTTCAACTTCTTAATAATATTTTATTGATATTGAATAACCAAAAATACTCTTTTACTTTTTATTATTAAAAGTGTAAATACCAAAGTAGTAGCACTTTAAATTTTACCTTATTCATATGTTTCATCAAAACACAGATAAATTAAAAGAAATCTCAACTATTAAACAATAATCTAAATACAATTGAAGAAAATTATCATTATCCATTTAAACCAATAAAATATCCACTGAACCACTGTGTCATGAATCACACCTCGAATAAAAACCATTGTCAATGACCTTATATAAAGGGAACTTTCGGTGGTCTCCTTATATGACATTCATCATCTAAGACAGGTGAATATGGATATGATGTATCCACACCCCCATCTTGAGAACCTCCTCAATGCGTGAAATTCTCTATAAGTTTATAAGTTCATTATCCTCTCACTTGACCTATAGCATATGCGAATTTTTGTTATGTCTACTATTTATAAATAACAATTGTACAAAATTATGAATTATTAATTAATTACAGAATTAAAAGAGAATTACAGAAATGAAACACTTACTTGAATTTGCAGAAATAATAAAAGAATTAAAGATAAATCCGAGCCCTGTTATGAACAGTCTCCTTAAGACAATTTATTCCCTCCAATGTGCTCCGAGGTTGATGAATATTGTCTCCCAAGATAGAACGGATTTTTCCAATTAATTATGTAGCACAACAATAATTAATTTCAACGAACTCAAATTCTGTGGCTTTTACTCAATAACAATGCAAGATATGTTATGCAGAAAAAAGAATTTCTAGAACAAATATGACAGGAATAAAATGACAGCAATTCTCGAGGAGGGAAATTTTTCATTTTTTTTTAAAAACGGAGGGAGGCATCTGTATTTATAGCAAAGTAGGTGACGGTTGGCAAATAACTGTCAAAACCGTTAAACGAATTAACTGTTGACTGTTGGCAATAACTGTCAACAGTTTATTAATAAATTAATTTCGTAATTAATTAATAATTAAAGCCCAGAAAGTTAAATAAATTCGGCCAAAAAATGTAGGAGATTTTTATAAGCCCAAGCCCAAACCGAGCCGAGCCAGTCGGACGAACGAACGCGTGCGCGCGCGCGTGTGGACTTTTGATCTAAAGTCAACCCGTGCATAGCTTAGGTCATCTCCCCTTCAAAGAGTTAGGATACCCCAAGGCATCCAAGCCTTAGTCCATACTTGAGGTGTTATTAACTCATCAAATTTTCACTACTCTTCCAAAGTGGGACAAGAGTTAAAACACACCTAATTCATTAACTTTCATTGCTTTGTGAGTCACTTTGGGGACATATTTATCATTCATAACTTATTAAAATTGGACGTATGAATATACTACGTTAATCTCCTTGCGGAAGTGAACGCGTTCGTATATGGTCCCACGATTTTCGTAGTGTGGGTCCCACCTAAATTTGAGCTCAAAGTTGCTCAAAATTCTGTCCAGAAAATTCTGGACAGCTTTCTTAAACCCATTCAAGTCCAATTTTCCAACAATCCCCCACATGAATGATATATCGCTATAAATAAAACCAAACAGATGCTAATGCAGATGCAGACACAAGTTGAGTAAAACTGAAGACTTATTGCATCGGGAGGAGTATCCTAGTGGCCTTGAACTTTCCTTAGTGATATACTATTGAATTTACTTGGTTAATTAGTAGACTTCACGTCCTTGAACAGTCAACCGTTTTTGTAAACCTAGACAACAGTATTCACACAAAAATTCTTCAACACAGTTGGTTCTCACGTTTGTGTTCATTTTGGCCATGAACACCACTTGGTTCCGCAAGTATTTTAGAGAATATGCCTTTCATTATTCTCATATAAGTGGCCCCCTTCTTACTCACGTAGGTGACTTCCATGAAGAGTATTCTGCAATACCCCACTTAGAAATACTAAGATATAGATGTCATTAAAAGCATAACTTATCCTAATTTCGCGGCAGATATGCACTGTCTCATCTTTGGAATGGATATGATGAAATATCCTCCAGTGCTTACTGAATACAACGTAGTTCGGTTTGCCTATTGAAACTAGATCTTGGGATCTCTAGTCACCTAGGTTGGGTTGCCACTATATTGATTCTTATTTATTTATAGGCTTTAGACCCATTCCTCTCGATGATCTTTCAACTTGCTCTCGGTTTAAACCTTTCGTTAGTGGATCCGATATATTATCTTTTGACTTTACATAGTCAATTGAGATAATTCCGTTTGAGAGAAGTTGTCTAACGGTATTGTGTCGACGACGAATATGTCGTGACTTTCCGTTATACATGTGATTTTGTGCCCTTCCAATCGCTGATTAGCTATCGCAATGTATACATATTACGGGAACAGGTTTAGACCAATTTGGAACATCCTCTTAGAAATTTCGAAGCCTTTCAGCTTCTTCTCCAGCTTTGTCTAGTGCAATGAATTCAGATTTCATTTTCGATCTAGCAATGCACGTTTGTTTTGAGGATTTCCAAGATACGACTTCACCTCCGAGGGTAAGCACATACCCACTTGTAGACTTAGAGTCTTTTGTATCAGATATCCAATTTGCATCGCAATGTCCTTCAAGAACAGCTGGATATTTTGAGTAGTGCAGTCCATAGTTTTGAGTATATTTTAAATAACCCAGAACTCTCAATATAGCTTTCCAGTGATCTCTTCCCGGATTACTCGTAAATCGACTTAGCTTACTTATTGAGTATGCTATGTTCGGTCTCGTACAGTTCATGATATACATTAAGCTGTCGATAATACGAGAATATTCTAGTTGAGATATGCTTTCACCATTATTTCTTGCAAGATGTAAATTTACATCTACAGGTGTCTTGGTAGGACTAATATCATACTTCTTGAATTTTTCAAGTACTTTCTCTATGTAATGAGATTTAGATAATATAAGTCCATCCGATGTTCTAAAAATTTTAATTCCTAATATAACATCGACGATTCCCATATCTTTCATGTCAAATCTACTACTCAACATTTGTTTTGTAGTTTTGACAATTTCCAAGTTACTACCCATGATAAGCATATCATCAATATAGAGGCATACAATGACATATCCATTTTGAATGTATTTAAAGTAAACACATTTATCGCATTCATTAATTTTGAAACCATTTGATAACATTGCATTATCAAATTTTTCATGCCATTGCTTAGGTGCTTGTTTTAATCCATATAGTGATTTAACAAGCTTACATACTTTTCCTTCTTGTCCGGGAGCTTTGAACCCTTCAGTTTTCTCCATATAAATTTTCTCATCTAGTTCACCGTTTAAGAATGCAATTTGTACATCCATTTGATCTATTTCAAGTCCATTAATAACACCTATTGCTATTAACATCCGAATGGACGTTATTCTTGTTACCGGTGAATATGTGTCGAAGTAATCCAACCCTTCCTTTTGCCTATAGCCTTTAGCTACAAGTCTAGCTTTATATTTATCAATTGATCCATTGGCCTTCAATTTCTTTTTGAAGATCCATTTATAACTTAACGATTTTGAACCTGGTGGAAAATCCACTAGTTCCCATGTATGATTTTGTAATATGGATTCAATTTCACTATTAATTGCTTCTTTCCAATTGGAAGCATCGGGTAAGGATATAGCTTCTTTATACGATTGAGGTTCATTTTCTAACAAATATGTTAGAAAATCCGGACCGAAAGAAGTCGAGGTTATTGCTCTTTTACTACGTCTTGGTTCATCCTCTATTGATTCAATAGGTTGATGAGTACCACTTATAGTACCTTGATTTGTCCTTTTAGAAGGACCAGATTCTCGGGGTATGTTATACGGGAATTCATTTTCAAAAAATGAACCATCCCTCGATTCAATAACCGTATTTACATGAATGTTCGAAATCTCAGATTTACAAACTAGAAATCGATATGCACTGCTATTAGTAGCATAACCGATGAATACACAATCCACGATTTTTTGCCCTATTCTTACCTTTTTAGGTTTAGGAACCATCACTTTGGCTAAGCACCCCCACACTCGTAAATATTTATAGGAAGGTCTTCGACCTTTCCATAATTCATAACGTGTCTTGTGAGTCTTTTTGTGAGGTAATTTATTGAGAATGTAATTAGCAGAAAGTAAGGCTTCCCCCCACAAATTTTGTGGAGCTCCTGAACTTAATAACATTGAGTTCATCATTTCTTTCAAAGTACAGTTTTTACGTTCAGCAACACCATTCGATTGAGGAGAATAAGGAGCGGTTGTTTGATGAATAATTTCATTTTCAGAACAAAATTCCTCAAATGGATATTCATATTCACCTCCTCTATCACTTTTAATAGCCTTTATCATTTTTCTTAATTGATTCTCAACTTCATTCTTATATTGTTTAAATGCATTAATAGCCTCATCTTTACTATGTAATAAATATACATAGCAATATTTTGTGCAATCGTCAATAAAAGTAATAAAATACTTTTTCCCACCTCTAGTTTGAACAAATTTTAAATCACAAATATCGGTGTGAATTAAATCTAAAGGTTCAGTTATCTTTCAATAGAATGGAAAGGTAATCTAGCTAATTTAGATTCCACACAAATTTCACATTTATGATTTTTATCAATATTAAATTTTAGCAAAAATTCCAAGTTAATTAATCTACGTAATGTATCAAAATTAACATGTCCCAATCTAGCATGCCAAATATTAGATGACTCAATCAAGTAAGAAGAACTAGCAATTTCATTCATTGAAACAGATTTTTTGGGGGTTACAGTAAGAACATTGAGTTTAAAGAGCCCCTCATTTAGGTAGCCATTTCCTACATACATGTCATTTTTAGACAACACAAAGCGATCAGACACAAACACAAGCTTGAAACCATTTTTAGTAAAGAGAGATCCAGAAATCAGATTCTTTTGGATATCAGGCACGTGAAGAACATTGTTGAGAGTAAGTTCCTTTCCAGAAGTCATTTTCAGAGTTATCTTTCCTTGTCCCACCACCTTCGAAGTGGAAGAATTTCCCAGAAATAGATTTTTTTTCATTTTTCAAAGGCTTATAGGTGGTGAACATCCATTTGTTTGCACAAATATGTCGTTTGGCTCCAGTATCCACCCACCATTCCTTGGTATTTCCAACCAAGTTACATTCAGAGACCACGGCAGAAAGATTCATATCCGCCAAATCATTGGTGATATTCTCACCATCAGTTACATTTGCTTGAGAGTTATTTTTATTTTGCTTCTTAGGCTTACGACACTCACTTGAGCGGTGTCTCAGTTTACCACAATTGTAGCATTTTCCTTTGAACTTTTTCTTATTATGTTTGGAAGTGCCTTCCCCATCATACTTTCGTTTGTTCTTTTTAGGACCTTCAATGACATGGACCTTTATTTCCATCGGATTCTTCCCACTTTTCTTTTGAGACTCACAGTTGTCTTCTTTGATTCTTAGCCTGGCCACCAACTCCTCCACATTCATCTCCTTACGCTTGTGCTTGAGATAGTTTTTGAATAAAGTCCAAGATGGTGGAAACTTTTCAACAATTGCAGCAACTTGGAAAGTTTCACTAATTGACATTCCTTCAGCATGAATGTCGTGGGGGATCACTTGGAATTCTTGCACTTGCGAGATTACAGATTTAGAATCAACCATTTTGAAGTCCAGAAAACGCCCGACGATAAATTTCTTCATCCCAGCATCTTCAGTTTTATACTTGTTTTCCAAAGAATTCCATAATTCTTTGGATGTCTTGATAGTGCAGTAGAACTGATACAGAGTCTTGCCCAAGTAGGCCAAAATATAATTTCGGCATAGGTAGTCCGAATGCTTCCAAGTATCGACAGCAGCAACCTTTTCAGCGTCATCTCCCTCTTGAATAGAGGGGCAATCTTCATATACAAACTTGCCCAGTTGGCAGGTAGTGAGATAGAAGTAC
Source organism: Sambucus nigra (assembly GCA_949130495.1). Classification (NCBI taxonomy): domain Eukaryota; kingdom Viridiplantae; phylum Streptophyta; class Magnoliopsida; order Dipsacales; family Adoxaceae; genus Sambucus; species Sambucus nigra. The sequence goes on along the minus strand of OX422207.1, from coordinate 339,094,976 downwards.
ATTTGTCCTTGCCAACGTTTGAAGTCAACCCCAATGAATCTTTTCGGTTTCTCCCCGTGTGGCATAGATACGGGTGCAGTCACATTTGTGTTGGTGACAATCATTTTCGTAGGAATAGCGTTCGTACTTTGCGATTCCATTTTTGTTACAAAAACAGAATTTTTATCAATGATAAAATTCATATATAATGAATTAATCAAAACAGAATACAAAATTATGTGCACCAATTTCCTCCAAATATAATTCACAATAAATGAATTCCAAATAAAATTCAGAATTAAACTATAATATAAACAGAATTCCGTACAAAACAAAATTAAATATAAAATTTGTGTCACACTAATTTTTAATAATAAAAAGAATTCTGTACAAAACAGAATTATAAATTAAAGATTAAAATTTTTTCATAAACAGATTTTAACAAGAATACACAAATAAAATTTTATTTTCTAAAACAGAAAATAAAAACAGTATAGAAATTAATTTTTATATCAAAACTGTTTTACTGATTTCTACAATAAAGCAGTAAATTAATTCATTTTATTCTGTCAAAACAGATTTATTTCCAACAAATAAATTTCTGTAATAAAAAAAAATTGTACACTAAAAAACAGTAGAACTTTATAAATTGTCTTAAGATTGTTATGTCTACTATTTATAAATAACAATTATACAGAATTATGAATTATTAATTAATTACAGAATTAAAAGAGAATTACAGAAATGAAACACTTACTTGAATTTGCAGAAATAATAAAAGAATTAAAGATAAATCCGAGCCTTGTTATGAACAGTCTCCTTAAGACAATTTATTCCCTTCAATGTGCTCCGAGGTTGATGAATATTGTCTCCCAAGATAGAACGGATTTTTCCAATTAATTTCAACGAACTCAAATTCTGTGGCTTTTACTCAACAACAATGCAAGATATGTTATGCAGAAAAAAGAATTTCTAGAACAGATATGACAGGAATAAAATGACAGCAATTCTGGAGGAGGAAAATTTTTCATTTTTTTAAAAACGGAGGGAGGCATCTGTATTTATAGCAAAGTAGGTGACGGTTGGCAAATAACTGTCAAAACAGTTAAATGAATTAACTGTTGACAATAACTGTCAACAGTTTATTAATTAATTAATTAATTTCGTAATTAATTAATAATTAAAGCCCAAAAAGTTAAATAAATTCGGCCCAAAAATGTAGGAGATTTTTATAAGCCCAAGCCCAAGCCTAAGCCCGAACCGAGCCGAGCCGGGCCGGCCGGACGCGCGCGTGTGGACTTTTGATCGAAAGTCAACCCGTGCATAGCTTAGGTCATCTACCCTTCAAAGAGTTGGGATACCCCAAGGCATCCAAGCCTTAGTCCATACTTGGGGTGTTATTAACTCATCAAATTTCCACTACTCTTTCAATGTGGGACAAGAGTTAAAACACACCCAATTCATTAACTTTCATTGCTTTGTGAGTCACTTTGGGGACATATTTATCATTCATAACTTATTAAAATTGGACGTATGAATATACTACGTTAATCTCCTTGCGGAGGTGAACGCGTTCGTACATGGTCCCATGATTTTCGTAGTGTGGGTCCCACCTAAATTTGAGCTCAAAGTTGCTCAAAATTCTGTCCAGAAAATTCTAAACAGCTTTCTTAAACCCATTCAAGTCCAATTTTCCAACAATTTTGGGGGTCTCCAAAATGTTTGGAGACTTTTTGGTGTTTTGAGAAGTTTGAAAACCTTAAGTTTTAGATGGTTTCTTATCCCACCTTCTTTATGATAATAATCCCCTCATCAAACCCAGTAACCATTTGGCCTAACAAACTCAAATGAATTAACATAAAGTAAATATTTCAAAGGTTTGACGTTAACTTAAGAGGGAAGACAATTGAAACCCAAGCGAGAGGGAGATATAAATATGGTATGGTAAACTAAAACTGACCGATGCCAACCTTGTAAGTAATAGGTTGATTTACATCCCTGGTAGAAGCAAACATGGTTTCATGAAGTAAAGCACCCACATAATGAATTGTATTCATTAAATAACAAGACCCTGATGAATTATATCCCTATAGAATGTGAAGCTTACTACATATAAATACCAGTGATCCATCTCCAAATTCAAGAGTTTCTCACGCAAGACCAAGCTTGAGAAGTTTCTTTTTGAAGATTGAGGAATTGAATTCTCTCTTTTCACCAACATGCTTGCATCCCCATAAAGTTAAAAATGAAAAAATATATTAGATTTACTTTCTTCATTTTAATACTTGTTACACTTTGTATAAAAACCTACTAACAGCTGCATTGGAAATCAAGTAAACAAATTTAAAATCACTTATTCTTTTTTCTTCTTAAAATCCCCTTTATGGTATCAGAGCTAACATAAAGTGAGAGAGGAAAAATAATAATAAGACTGAACCTAACAGGTAGGTAGTTCTATAATAAAGAAGTAAATTTTGCCAAAATCTCATGTAGTTAATTGACTTGGTTGAACTCCAATTTTATGGAATATTTGAAGTGTGCGTGTAATCCTTAATTAAGATTTACTTACTTCATTTTAATCCCTGCTTAAGCCTTATACCACAGAATTATCCATATATATCTCAGTGAGACCTCACTAGTTGTGGTGATTCGTAAGTCTCTTCAAATTATGATACAACCACTTCCGATGATATAAATGTGGGAGAATTTTTAAAATAAGTGAGTAAGAGCTTTGAGAGTAAAAGCTTAAAAGCTTGTCCCACATTGGAAGTATGTGGAGAAAAGTGGGAAGCTAATCCAATATAAAAGGGAGAGTGTCCCACATTGGAAAATGAGTAAAGCTAAGTGATATCCACTAAGCTATAAAAGGAGTGGGCGACCTTTGAGTCCCACATTGGGAAAATATTAAGAAAATGTGCACTTAATAAGTAGAAATGGAAGATGAAGAGTTAATTTCACTTTGTACTTTGCACGCCGCGGGTTGCCGGGATTCGTCCAGCTCGGGAGCGGTCGCTTTTTGGTCGGTCAGTGTAAAACCGTTTCGGTATTACTGTACCTGTTTGGAAATGGTTTAAGACTATACCATTTCGAAATTAAGTAAAGACTGTTAAAACTTAACAGCCATGACCCCTGAAATGCAGTCTTTCATTTCCTATAAATAAAGGCATCATATTTCGAAATTGCACATAACAAATATTATCCAGCTCCGAATTTTCAACTCTTGCTATTACTCTCTTACAATTTTCAGGAGATATAAATTATTTTACTATGTTTTGTGCACAAAAATAGAATAAGAACTTGATTGACTGTTCTTCGATATTGCATCCAAAGTTTGTCTTCAAATATACAAGTTGCAGGCAGTGCAAGTTGCTTCATTGTATCTTGAGTACGGATTTGCGGATTCCCGTTTGTATACCGAAGTTATTCGTGTGGGGCAAATACTGTATTTAGGAAAGTGACATCACGCCTTGAAACTTTCTAGTATCTATTCAGAAGTTACATTATTGTATTTAAGTTGGCATTACTGTGATATATAAAGAGTTCCATTTCTGTATTTGCATTCATATTATCCAACAATAAAGTTATTGTGAGAAAGTTGATGGTGGTTGTTCATTTTCTTAGAAAAGAGATTCTAGGGCTTTTGGTTTCCAAGTTTAACAACTTTGCTGATTTTAAAGGCATGTTAAAGTGCATTAAATGCCATTAAAACTATTGTTTTAGAGGTTTAATATAGATAGGGCTCAGTAATCCACAAATGAATCTCAATCTTTAGCAAGTCAATGTAATTAATTATTAAATTATAATTTGTGCATTCAATATCTTTTCAGATTTAGAAATCTAAGCTCCTAGGTAATTTATGTCAACTTGTTTTGGAAAATTTGAGTGCACTAAAACGGTATTCCTTGAAACATCATATAGTTTTTCATATTCAATTATGATTATACTCAGGTTCGTTTAACAATCCAATTTCAAACCATGGAAATGAAATTGGAAAGACAATTTTAACTCCACACAATTGAAATTGACTTTTTAATTTCAATTTCAAGCGTTGGAATTGAGTGGACAAACGGACCCTCGTAATATTACAACTTTACCAATGGTGCATTAAATCCACCTTTGTTGTAAATAAGGATCGTCTAATTTGATCTTTCAATAACTGAGCCAAACTCTAACTCCCAAATTATGGCATAAGACAATTATCTATAATGCAGTTGTAGACGACGGCCCGTCATGATGATCCACTTCTTTTCCCCTCGTGAAAAAAATGAAATATGAAAAGAAAATTGTCTGCCACTTCTTTCATCCAGAACCCTTCGCTGATTTTCCATATATGTTGGATTGTATTCTACATACCATCCTTGTTCGCCGTCCTACTATATAATAGCTTCCCAGAAAAACCATTTGACATCTCTTCTTGTAATAAATCAGCTACATCTCTACTCAAGAAGACTTCATGTTTTCAAAAAACAGAAAAGAAAACTACCTCTTCTCAACCATATATCCATAATCCATACCGTGATACAAAAATGTAAGTGATTAGAGAAGAAAATATAGAGGGAAAGAGGGAAATGAAATAAACCCAATTGCATTACAACAGTTTTGCGTTAAGTGTAATCCATCAATATTAAAAACAACTTTGGAACCAAACATATGGCCTGAAATCAAATAGATCGAAAGTACTAAAGATAATATAGCGATCTATACACAAAGTCACTGAATAACAATTACAAGATGTCATCTGTATTCTTGAAACACTTGGGGACAACGAGCATATTCTACATTGTGATGCCCCTCATCAAAGTTTTGCGAGTAGCTAACTGCGTCATACTGAAAGGTGAGAGGTTTAGACCCACAAATGTTCTTGCTTTCTCTCACCAGTTTCTTGAAAATCCTTCTCCATCTCCAGCAACGATTGTTGCTCTCGCAAGTGTAGATGCGAGAGTATTCTTCCTGTACCGAAATACACGACGGAGACATGCAGCCCGAAAAGTAAGATGATCGTGGGCGACTAGGGAGGTGTGAATCATCAGTCCCCATCTCAAAAACAAGTGTGGTTGTTATTTGAAATATTGGGTTGAGGTGAATAGTTTGTGGAGCAATGGTAATGAGTGAGATTTAGAAGATATTGATGTGCTTTTGGTTTTCTTATAGTAGTGGTTGTGAGCAACTGTGTGATGGTTTTGGAAACGTTTATCCTTTCTGCATCTTTTCGGTGGGCCTAAATTTTTCCCACCATTCAATGCATTTGTTTTGTCATATAATTGTTATTAAAACTTAAAGAAAGAAAAGAAGTTTGTTTTGGATGTAACACATTCATACCAAGTGTTTGTGCAAATTATCAACAATGATAAAAAAAATATATACATTTTATAACATTCCCCCTTAGATGAACATTATTTTCACCATTCAATGATTATTGCATAAGAAAAAAATCAATAGAAAAAAGAGTACAATGCTTATAATTATTGAATCAGCATTGGACGTATTTGTATTTAATGTTATCTCGTTGAAAGCTTTAATAGGAAAATCCAAATGAAAAAAAAGAGTACAGTGTGCATATGTCCATAAGTATTATATATTTTTCTCCCACTTATTAAATGTTTCTCTGGTTCGATACTCCCCCCCCCCCCCCCCCCCTTCCCCCCTTGACATTTCTCTGATGATTGAATTTATGCATACAAATCTCATGTACAAGGTTCTAAAATGCTGCTTTCGGCAATGACTTGATAAAAAGATCAAATAGGTTGTCACTTCAATCTCATATTTCTTCTGAAGCTTAAATTCCATAAGACTTTGGTGAAGATGGGGTGAAAATGTCACTTTATATGATATATTTTAAATGAATTGCATAACTGGTACGAAAATCATGTAAAAAGAAAAATTAATATGTATTGGTCATATCTCCTCAATGTAGCATCTTTGAATTTAAGTTATAGAGGCACTATTGTCTTCATAGGTAGTAGTATGAACACATGTTGTATGTGGCAAGTCATAAATGATTTGATTGTTTCTTATGAATATCATATTTACATAACTAAAATAGACATGAATCGTTATATATAAAAGTATCACGTCAATATTTCCACGAATGTACCACATGATATAATTGATATTAGTTTCATGCTTTTAAAGTCAATTGTAATTGTTTCTTGCCAAGAGATTGACTGCGACTATTATTTATGGTATTATGCATTGTGTTATGTATGACAATATACTAATAACGTACAAATATAGTACTTTTGGACCAAATTTAACAATGGAATACAAATATGAAACTTCTTGACCAAATTTAACAATGCAATAATAACATGCAAATAGGTACTTTTGGACCAAATTTATATTTATCATCCTCTTTAGGATGATATGAATATTTTAATATCCAAAAATCGGGCATCCTATGTATATTAAAATGGTGTGTTAAATACATGCTAAAGCATTGCAAGACTTTTCAATCCATTTGACTAATGGATCAGTGTTTAATGAAAATTATTCTCGATCTACACGCCGAGACAATAACGAATTACCCCAAGGTCATTGATTTCTAAATTCTTTTTTTAGGTATTTTTGTAATACCCCGTAAATCTTAAGTGAATTAAATTTTTAGGGAATTGATATTGATTTATTTATTTGCAGTGACGAGTGATGTCACTAATTTGTGTGTATTATTTAAAATTAGATTAAATCAAAAATATTTTAAGACATTGATAATTATTTAACAAAAGTAAATAATTATTTTGGTTATTTGTAGATGACTTTTGAGATAGTAAAATGTCCCTTAGCACTTTAAAAGATAATTTTTTAAGGCTCATAGATTAGTATATGCCTTGGACTTGACTTTAACCTAATTGGATTACGTTTTGGGCATAATGAGTTATGGACCATATAGAGACCGAGTCTAATTTTTTGGGTAACTAGATTAAAATATAGATTAGGTTTAGACTAAACCATTTTATACATTTGGAGGCAACCGTATAGCTAAGGATGAAGTATATTCAATATAAGATTATAATGCAAGTTGTATTATGATGTTATTATTCATTGGATTCTTAATCTAATATTAAAATAATTTAAATTAGATAATTTATAAAACTATTGTTAGGATTAAGGAATTATACTTTGTTACAAAATTAGGATGATTATCATGATTTTGAGTAAAAATTGCTAAATTAATGTTATGGCCTTTGTAATTCATGTTAAAGGTTAGGAATTCATTATTAATCTTTTGAAATAAACTAAAATTGGGTTGAATTGAGATGGAATCCTGAGAAGAGTTCTTTAAATGATAATTAATGATTTATAACTAAATCTTATATTAAAATGACTTAAGATCATTGGAGATTAGTTAGTATTGATAATGGGACTAATATACATAAAAAATTAAAGTTTGGGGTTGTTTAAGGACCTGAAAATGTGAATTTGGGTTCAACGATGGTTGATTTCGCTGGGAAGAAAAAGGATTCTATGCAGATCTCGTTCGAACGACAATTGGGAATCGTTCGAATGAACACAGTATTTTTATTCGAACGATAGTAGGACTTCTTTGAACAAACAGTGCATTCTCGTTCGAACGAAATTAAAGCAAAAAATTATTTTCCTAATTAAAAAGAAGTTAATTAAGGTGATTAAATTGGGATCTGGACTTGTAACCCTTATATGCGTAGAAATTACTTGTTTGGTCTAGTATATACAAACATATCGGGTGTGTGTACTTGTGGGATACGTACCAGAGGGGATATCCAGAAGGGGAACGAATGACGGATATCGACATCCTGATGCAAATGACAGGAAGGGGCTAGTTATGATTACCCTGGACACTATGTGTGGAATGATTATCATCTTTAGAGTGAGATGCTTGAGTCGCGCATTTTTTATAGTTTTGAGTATAGGGCTATATAACTGAAGTGAAATCATAATGAGTATTCCTGTGGAGGTGATATAATATTAATAGGTGTGGGACATCCTGTATTATGCCTAGTATATGCGAGCGATCCCCGAAGGTGATAAATTAGGCCTTTATTGTATGCAGGTTTGTGATGGGGCCCTTGTATGCAGTAGGCATTTCAGACCATATTGAATTATGATGATATTAATGTGGATACTTTTTCGTGAATTATCCAATGATGAAGTTCAAAGGAATAAATATGTAATTATACCTAAAAGTCGATAATGATGTAAAAGACTTAATCACGGGGAACACATGGGCTCAGGAGTAGATGCATATGATTTGTAGGGTCGTTTGGGTTGGATCAACTTAAAAGAAACTAAAAGACCAGATGAAGATGCGTAATCATATTGTAATTCAAAGTTAATTATATTGTTATATTAAATAGGCTTGTTGTTAACGTCACATATTAATATTTTCAGGACATAGATAGTTGTGTCGCATCCGTCGTGAGATCATTTCAGTAGTTTGTTTACGTTGATGTAATTAGTTTGTGTAATACCCGTTACTTTCGTTCATTTTTTTATATTAAATTATTGGGTATGGGTGATTTAATAAAATTGATAATTAAAATAAGGATTCAATATAAATATTGATTTGAGTAGAACAATTAATATTTGTGAGGGTTGCATATTTATTAGAGTGATATGGAAAATATAGTTCTATTATATGCGATTTCGCCAGTTCAACGATGAGAATTAGTTATTTCTCAACCGTGGCATATTTTAGTTATTTATGTGAGATTGGGAGATGATTTTTATATATTTTGAGTTCCGAGTGAAAATTTGGATGGCACGATTGATTCCGGAAGGGTCAATAAAGTCAAAATGACTGCCCTAGGGTTTTTATTTGGGTTCCGGAATTTTTTTTACTAGTTTGATTCGAATTGGGGTATATGAGTTATTTTTATGTGTGTAGTATCATTTAAAGTGGAATTTTTAATAATAAGTGGTTATTAGGCTTAAAAGGGTTAATTAATCTCAATTAAGAGAAAACCCATTTAAGAGAGAAAACGTGAGAAGAAGAGAAAGAGAAGAAGAAACTTGAGAACCTTGGAAATCTTGTGTAATCCGTGACCTTGAGAAAAAATCAGACCTTACATTTTTTAGGCATGGATTAACTTTCTAAATGCTTATTTGTGTGAATTATTTCAGAATTTGTGGTAAGAATTTGGTAATCTTAGAGATATATGTCAAACCCTAGACTTTAGTGTAGAAGTTTAGTTTTTACTGTGTCTATATGGGTTTGAAGGTATAAAAATGGAGAAATTCATATTTTGGGTGGATTATGATGTGAAGTATTGTAGAAGAAGGGTTTGTTAGAGAAATAGGAAAATTTTGTAGGATTCAGAACTATGCAGTCCAGACCAATTCGTTTTCAAATGGTATAAAATCGATCTAGAAGTTAGAAGTTTTCTGCCAAAAGATAAGGAACCAGACTAGTTCATTTTTAAAGGATAACGGATCGGTCTGGAAGGTGAAAGTTTCTGTCACTTTTTAGGAACCGAACCAGTTCATTTTTGGGGACCTTCAGTCCGGTCCGAAAACTGCGGTTGTAAAATTCTAATGATATTCCTCTCTAGTTGATTTAAATACTTAGGAACCCCTTCTATATTATTGGGTAAACATGTCTAGGGGTCATAATGCGGGTATGATATGACTTGATGGAGGGTATGATTCTTCCCATGATAGGGCCTCAGTATTAACTATGGATTTCCACGACTGAGGGCCTAACGGATTTCCACGACTAACCATGTTAGGTAGTAGTTTATTGGGGGGTCCTTGTTTTAATTTCGTGTGCGAGACGTCCCACACACGAAACTAGCGCTATGCTGGAAGTGGGAAAATGTTTGGTCAATAGTACATAGGGTTTTTTAATTTGCATAATTAAAGGAAATGACATCTAACCATGTTAATAGGTTATAGTTACGCAAATGGGTGTTATGCATAGGCTTGAGGGGGTATGATTCATAGATTTAGTGGGGTATCTTAACTTAATATTTATGTGTACATTTAGGTTTGCGCAGTAGTTGAGAGGTGAGGTTTAGTCTCAAGGGAGTGCAACTCCATAACAATTATAAAATCTTGCATTTTTAATTATTATCCATTTAATTCTCTTGCAATACCAATTTTCAAACTCAAGGCTCTGACCCGTTTATATCTTTTCCTTGCAATATATATTGTGTTAATTTTAGGTGTTACTCTACAAGGACACCCATGATGGTTATCTCTTCAAGAGTTTTGGGAGTTGCAGCATGTGCGGGATGTTACAAGATTTTGTTATAGACGCATCTCTTTTTGGAATCTAGTTAAGAATTCATAATTGTAAATCGGGTGTGTATACCCAAAGATTGTATATGTTGATTTCTTATCTAGTTGTCTCTTGTTATTATATGGTCTGTTGCCCGACAACATATTCGATAATGTTCTTTTGTATGACTACTCATATAATGTTAACGATCTAGTAATTTATTTTTATATTATTGTTTATGCTCCGTTGTATGTGAATAGTTTATTGTCGATACACTTTATTAAAATAAAGTTTTTGGCAATTGCTTATTTTTATACATGGTTACCAGTTATATTTATATTTGACAGTTGGTGAAGAGAATGACACACTTGATATTCCTGTTGTATTTTAGTATAGGGATAGCCACCCGTTATATTGAATAAGCGAGGTGTCGCAGTTTGGCATCAGAGTTATGTGTTTCGTCTATAGTATGTTTATGTTATTTATTTTTATGCATTTAAATTTATTACAATCATGCTTAGAATGATATTCAATTATTTGATTTCCATGGATCCGTATTTGACCTGATCAATATATTATTAAACTTTACAAGGATAAATTGGTCGTGCAGAGGGTCCTAATCTACGGAAGGTAGTTTTAGACAAGTCAAATGTTTCGTCGGGTACTTTATATTCTAGAAGCAATGGGTTTACCGTAATTTGAAGGATTTGTATGGATAATGCGGTGAATCAACTATGGCTATAACGTATGTCTAGAAGGGTCTCTTACAAGTATAAAAAGTAGAGCACCGTAGACATTCAAAGAATTACAGGGTTCGATAGCCCAGTATTGAAGTGGAAGGATAAAACCATTACTTTCCGTTAGGATGCAGGAATTCCAAAAAGGATAAGTAAACAGTTGTGGACCATTTGAGTTAGATTAACCAAGTGGACAAATAAAATTGAGTTAATAAGTGTTGTAGAAGAATGTATTTAGGACACCTTGGAAGAAGTGGCATTAAGAGTGTGTATAAAATTTACCAGAGTAGGCAAAAAAATGCTTTTGGTGATGAATGAGAACATGGTTTGAGGTCCTAAAAGGTGGGTCAAGTACTTGTGAAGACCTCCTTAAGGATGGAGATTGCGAATTTGGATTCCAAAGGGAAGTTGGCATAATGAGGTATAGATTTTTTCCATACTAGTGGAGACGGTGGGGGTGATATCAATTGATCTCACCTTATTATTGCCATTAGATACACGATGGTATTATATGTATACAATGGAGTAAGTTCTGGAATAACCAACTGCTATTTCAACGGTTGGACTAGTTGATAGAGAGCTATCCAAATATGATTTACGACGAGAGGTTTATGGTGTATTAGGTCAATGATGCAGTGTATAAACCATTAGGACACTGTGGGAGAGATATTAGCAGATTTTTGAGTATAAGAATAATGAATTCGAAGTTCAAGGATGAAATTCCTTATTTTAGGGGGAAGAATGTAATACCCCGTAATTTTAAGAACTCAAGTGAATTAAATTTTAAGGTAATTAATATTGATTTATTTATCAGCAGTGACAAGCGTTATCACTAATTTTTGCGTATTATTTAATATTGGATTAAATCAAAAATATGTTAAGACATTAATAATTATTTAACAAAAGTTAATAATTATTTTGTTTATTTATAGATGACTATTGGGATAGTAAAATGTATGTTTACACCCTAAAATCATAGGTTTTAAGGCCCATAAGTTAGTATAAGCCTTAGACTAGATTTTATACTAATTAAATTGCATTTTGGGCTTGATGAGTTATGGTCCAGGTAGAGGCTAAGCCTAATTTAGTGGGTTATTAGTATAAAATAGAGACTAAGTTTAGACTAGATCATTTTATACATTTGGAGGCAATCCTAGAGCTAAGGAGGAAGGTTGAGGAAAGGAGAAAAAATATTTGGGCTTTTCATCTAAGAATCAACCCATTTGAGAATTGATGAAAATTTATTTAATATAAGATTATAATTGGAGTTGTATTATGATGTTATTATTAATTGAATTCTTAATTTAATGGTGAAAAAATTTTAAGTAGATAAATTTTTTACCATTATTAGGATTAAGGAATTAGACTTTGTTATGAAATTTGGATGGTTATCATAATCTGGAGTAAAAAGTGATAAATGGATGTTATGTGCTTTTTAATTCATGTTAAAGGTTAGGGATCCCTCCTTAATCTTGTGAGAAAAACTAAAATTGGGTTGAATTGAGATGGAATCATGATTAGAGTTCTTGAAATGGTAATTAAGGATTTATATCTAAATCTTGTATTTAAAGGATTTCAAATCGTTGGAGATTAGTTAGTACTGATACTGAGACTAATAAACATCAAACAAGTAATGTTTAGGGTTATTAAAATACCTAAAAATATGAAATTGGGTTCAATAATGTAGGACTTTCATTGAGAAGAAGAAGGGTCCAGTGCAGATCTCGTTCGAACGATAATTTAGTGTCATTCGGAATTAACATAGTATTTTCATTTGAACGACAACAGGACTTCATTCGAACGAACGTTGTATTCTCGTTCGAATGCGGAGATCAAACAACATTAAAGAAGAAATTTATCTAATTAATTAAAATAAGTTCATTAAGGTGATTAAATTGGGATTTAGACCCCTTATGTGCATAGAAATTACTTGTTTGGTGCATTTGATGTAAACATATCGGTTGTGTGTACTTGCGGAATACATACTAGAGGGGATATCCATAAGGGGTGACAACAACACATATCAGTACCCTGATGCAGATGATGGGAAGAACCTGGTTATGATTATTCCAGACACTACGTGTTGAACGCTCATGATCTCTAGAGTGAGATGCTTGAGCCGATCCCTTTATATAGTTTTGGGTATGGGACTATATGACTAGTGTGAAGGGGTGGTGAGTATTCCTCTATAAATTATTTTATAGTAATAGGTGTGGGAAAACATCTAACTAAGCCTAGTATGTATGGGCTATCCCCGAAGGTGATAACTTAGGCCTTTGTTGTATGAAGGTTTGTAATAGGGCCCTTTTATGCGGTACATGTTTCGGACCGTATGGTATTATGATGATATTGATATCTAATGGTGAAGTTCAAATGAATAAATGTGGAATTATGACTAAAATTCGATAATGATATAAAAGACTCAATCGTGGGGAACACATGGTCTCAGGAGTAAATGCATGTGATACATATGGTTATTTGGGTTGGGCCAACCTAAATGAAACTAAAAGAGTGAATGAATATGCGTAGTCATATTGTAATTAAAAGTCAATTATATTGTTATATTAAATAGGCTTGATGTTAACATCGCATATTAATGTTTTTCAGGACATAGGTAGTTGTGTTGCCTCCGCCCGAAGATCATTTTAGTAGTTTGATTTACGTTGATATAATTGCTTCAGCGTCAAAGTTATGTGATTGACTTATGATATGTTTTCATTATTTATTTTTACGCATTTTATTGTATTACACCCATACTTAGAATGATATTCAATTATTTGATTCCTGTGGATTTGTTTTAGACCTAATCAATTATTAAATTTTACGGTGTGTCATAATTTTGCATTTCAATTAATCTCTTCTACAGCATATCCTTTTAAGGATATTTGTATAATGGCACATTAGAATATATTATTGTCCTCATACCTTTCCTTAAATAAGTATGTACTCAAACGGTTGTTCTTATTTCCTTCCAGATTGCTTTAAGCTTTACAATGAACATCTTATAAGAACTGAGTAAGCACTAGTTGGCTTTGTTTCAAGTAAAGAAAATCCTTGTAAAAATTTTATATGTATTCTTTATCTAAGTCTCATATGACTAGTTATGAGATTAATGAGTCTCATATATAATAGATTTCAAGAATTGTTAAGCTATTCATATATCTAAAAACTACTTACAGCCATCAGGAGATAGTATGTGTTCATATATAATCAGTATTTGGTTTCAATAGGAAATCTTATTCCATAAATTTTGCATTCTTTAGTTATTTTCTCACTTATTTTTCTTATAAAAAATTCATTTCTAACATTCAGGGTTAACATTTTATGGGTTTTGTACTATAGGTCTGAATACATCACATTTATTTAGAGACTCGAATCATTTCACTATGGTATTTTCGCATTTCAACCCATATATTCTTTGTCGATATTCATTTATAGTATGTGCATTTGTAGTATAATTTACCTTTATGTTTTTCTGTAGCTACAACATATATAATTATATCATCGATGATCATGTTTGACGATCTGAATTTTCTCTTGTATATGTATAAAACATAGAGTTTTAATTGTTATTAGGTACATTTCCCTACTTTAAGGGCTTTATAGTAACTTCGGAGACTTGTTTTTTTCCATAGACATTAACCACTTCTGGCATTTTAGATCAAGTGAATTTTTTGTTCATAACCTCATCTTGAGCGTTATATAAAACCTCTTCTGGAGCATTATCTGGACATGATTTTATTTCACCTCCACTACTAGGGAGTCAAGTAGTTGGGACCTATAAGGCTAAGCTTTTGGCGTGAAATAAATTTATTTGTCATCAAATTTATTTTGACCTACTGGGACAATAATTTTGGCAAGCACATTTGTAACCAGTCCATATGACTACATATAACATTTTAAGTTTCGTAATCATTTGATGTTGCAATATCATTTTTTAATTCATTTTTCCATTGAGCGATATAGGGGATTAGATGAGACAAAGTGGAACTATTCCACGAAATTCTCGACATTCTTCAGGATCGGACCGTTCTTTAAGAATAATTTGTACTTCAGGTACGTTATTACCTCCCCTAACGACAAGAAGAGTGTCTCATCAAAATAAAATTTCGAAAAATATAGGAGAAACACTACATTTGACAATGGTTAAATAGAGGGTGAATCAGAAACACCATATATACATACCCTTTAATCATTGCATAATATCAAATAGTTGAACCATGGAGCTTTAGGATCACAATAATTGTATAACGTCCTATAATGGCTTTCATATAACTCATCGCATATGAATGGACGAGTACAACACTACATCACATAGGATATTCTTGAGCTTTAGGTTCAAATATAGTTGAAACATTTACTATATTACTTACAAGGTCTGGAAAAAAATATTTATTTCTTCATAATAGTGTGAGTTGTTCATTGTCTGCTACAGAAATGTCATTATATAGTGATAGTTTAGACTAATCAATTACAATATTTAATATATATTATGAAGTGCATGTGAGTCTAAATATATATATGAACAATAATAACTTATATTGCGATCAAGCATTTGGTGACCAAACCTAAACAAATGGAAGTGTTTTTAAAACAAAACTCGCATAAAATAATTATCAAGTATTCAAAAAATGGGATGGGTAAAGTTTTGTAACAACGAACCCTTGAATACTTAACAATCTCAAAAGAAATTCATATTTGATGATATAGATTGTGTATGAAAAATAATCCAAAGTAATATATGTCTAAAATTATTTGGACTACTTGGGATCATCACAAATCATAATTAATCATTATTAATTCAGCATAAAAAACCTTAATATAAGAAGTTTTCGATTTCCAATATATAAATAGGGAATTAACCATTAGGTTATTTCAAAAACTTCAGGCTTGGCCTAATATTGATCCATTTTTTTTTCAAAACTGTGTAAGAAATAAAATAAATAGTTGAGTATATATTATGGATGATTAAAATAATTATGACTAATATTACACATGGAAATTAATAATAACTTCAGATTCTCCATTTAAGCACCAACTTTATTGACATAAATAGAACTTCAGATTCTAAATATATGATGTTATTCAACTTTAGGTTCTTAGAATTACAATTTAGAACTCAAGGTTCTATTTAATGTCATATGTATACGAATATTCGGGCTTATATAAATTATAAAATTAAAACTTATGACTTCAGGTCCTAAATTAAAATAATACATGAAATGTCGGGTGCAATTTATTTGAAATATAAACCTTCAGGTTTTATCATTTGTGGGTGAGAACTTATAGTTCTACACAAATAATTGAATTTTAGGTTCAATAGTGTTCATATCAAAGGACATTAAATTTTATACCCTTTTGTATCGAAACTTCAGGTTTTATCATTTGTGGGTGAGAACTTCTAGTTCTACACAAATAGTTAAATCACAACTCTGATAGATAATTATCCAAATTTGTTTTTAGAAAATGAATGTTTGTTTTCACATTCTTTACATATTCTCAAAACTCCGAAGTATGGTAAATGATTGGAATGTAAAAAGGATTTAAAATTAAATATCATTACAAATATAATTTAAAACTTAAATTAACCGAATGGTCAAGAGACAAAGTTTTAATGATGAAACCATTAATATGAGAGTTAAAGAGACATTTAACTATTCAAAGAGTATTTAAAATGAAATTTAATTTAATAAACAAAGTAAAAATCCAAGAAGTTGAAAAGACATGTTTTAATATTTAATTTATTTTAATCTAATCTCAACAAAAAATATTCGGAGCTTAAGACCAAATACCTCGTGAATAATCACAACTTCGAGTTTTGATTTTTAGTATATTTTTGTTGTAACTTCAAGTCCAAATGTTTTTAAATAACATGATAGCATCGAGCCTCACATTTTCAATAGTAATTGTAAAAATTATATCCTAATTACAAATAATAATTTGGGAACATCTGGTCACAATAATGATTATGGATCTTCATATCACAAATATAACTGGGCGACTATTTGTCTATACCCTGCCCTCTTTTTCAACTCAATCAAAGATTCAAGTTTGATAGTATTATATTTTCTTTGAGACTTTAGGTTTGAATAATTCGAAAACTTCAAGTTCTAAATTTGAATGATTATTGAGAAAATTCATGTCTCAATTGTAAATAAATAGGGGAATTTCAGGTCCAGAATTTAAATATTTAGAGATTTTAAGGTCGCAATAATTAATGATTTGAGAACTTCAGACCCAAGTTAAAATAGTTATATGGTAACTTCAAGCCCCAAATTAAAATAGCTATTTGGGAACTTCAGGCCCCAAACTAAACTACTACATAAGAACTTCAGGTCCCAAATTTAAAATAGTAATTAAGAACCGAAAGATCTAATTTTAATTTCAAAGGGAACTTGGGGTCCCAACTTTGAATGATAATTAGGAATTTTGAAACCTAAAAAAATAGGAAACTTTTAGTTTCAAATTTTAAGAATTTAGCACAACTTATAACAAATATACGAGTCAAATAGTAATTATGAAAAATTTATCATTGGAATTATAAGAATGCAATGTTTTAAGATTAAATTAAAAAAGTGGGGTCAATATAAAAATACTCAAAGTTTGGGAGATGAACAACAATTGTCGCAAAAGAATAATGCCAATCTGTGAATATAAAATATGCAAACCGTGTGACATATATATATATATATATATATATATATATATATATATAGAGAGAGAGAGAGAGAGAGAGAGAGAGAGAGACGAATAACTTAATTTTCTTCACGTTTTTCACCCACGCTCAATTTATCATTTTTTTAAACAAAAAAAAATCAAATCTGAATAAAAAAATTGAACTGAAATCAACCCAACAACAAACCTTAGGAGCATGTAAATGTGTATTTAGTCAGTATGGGATAGAATCACTAATTAGGAGCATATTGTTGATTTAGTAATAATTTAGGTTTGAATTTACATAATCAAATATAGTAATTTAATTTCAAATATGATATAATAAAAAGAATCATATCAAAATATTAAAATGACCCTTTTCATGGGTTGAATAACATAATTCTAATATTTATAAAGTTCTTGTAATCTCCATTAAGTTAATTGAGAAACATTATACTATTAAAGTCTTTGGAGGAATAAAAAATAAAAGTACTAACATGAGGACAACTATCTTATTTCGTTCAAATGAAAAAAGTCACAATGACTACAATATCAATGAATATATATTGCGGCAATAATCGCTAAATCAGCATGGCTAATGTTAATTTGAAAGGAAAACCAAGAATTTAGAGCGAGAACAAAAAGATATTTACATAAATCCATGATTAAAAGGTAAAAAATATTAAAACATTTTAATTACGTAAGAAAATACAAAGCAAGAAAATGAAATGTCAAGGCCTAGAACATGATAATATATATATATATATATATATATATATATATATATATATATATAGAGAGAGAGAGAGAGAGAGAGAGAGAGAGAGAGAGGCGATTACTCTTGTTTTGCGAAAGCAAGAGGCATTGATGAGATGAGATGAGAGGCATACACAGACACAAGTGAAAAGCAGCAGTCCAGTGAATGGGGAGATGGAGAGCTTCCCTTATCTTCTCACGCATCTCCACTATATCCCTCTCACAACTTTCAATACCTAGATTTCAATTATTTGGTTTAAGGTCATTTTCTACAACCACATCTCCCATTTATGAAGATGAATTTGATCCTACCCACCATATTCATCACAACTATCGGAAGGAAGACAACGAATCTGGAAAGATCCCTATTCGATCTTTCTTTCTTTCTACCAGTATCAATTTGAGGAGCTTGCAAGCCGAGAATTCAAGATGTGTTGTTCCTCCTAGCTCTCGCTCATCAAACTATATTGCCCTTCGATTTGGCAACCCCCCTTCAGATTCTAGAGCCATTGGAGTTTATGAGTATGTGAGCGACTGTCGTCACATGGTTGTATTTTAGTATGGTTCTGCTGTTCTGTTCAACATGGAGGATAATGAAGTTGAGTCTTACCTAGAAATTGTTAGAAGACATTCTTGTGGATTACTTCAAGAAATAAGGAAAGTTTATTATACTGTAAAAGAGAAGCCATTGCTGGTTGAGGATATACAAGGAGGCCCGGACTACATAGTTCTGAAAAATTTGGACATTGATAGCATACGCATCATTGGTAGTGTGATTGGCCAAAGTATTGCTTTGGATTATTTTGTTTCACAGGTTAACGGTATGGTTGAAGAATTCACGGATATAAATCGTGGAATGGAGAAAATTGGTACTTTTACTATGAACAGGAAGAAGCTCTTTCAACTTGTTGGGAAGGCTAATTCGAATCTGGCCGATGTAATTCTCAAAGTTGGTCTTTTTGAGAGATCAGAGATTTCTTGGAGAGATGAAAAATACGCTCAAATATTTAAGTACCTTCGGGAGGAATACGAGGTCACACAACGCTTTGGAAACCTTGATTTTAAATTAAAATTTGTGGAGCACAACATACACTTTCTTCAAGAAGACCTCTAAAATAGAAAGTCGGATTTCTTGGAATGGTGCATCATATTTTTATTGAGCATTGAAAATGTTATAGCAGTATACGAGATTGTTCGGGAGTCGACTGCAGTTCCTATGTGAAACATGAGGGATAATCTTTTGGAGTCAACCCGCCCAATGGGGAGGGATGATGAAGCAACAGAAGGTTAGAAGCTGGCCAAAATTAACTGCTCATTCATCAAATAAAGTGACCCAAAATGGTACGCGGATTTAGTAATGAAAAATTTTGAAGCTACCCCTAACTTGCACACAATCTGACACCTGTTTTGACTAGTGAAGGTGCAATTTTTTGAAGGAATGAAAAAATTTTCGATCAATTTTGTACTTGTATAATTCTACCAATGGCCTTTATTCAATATTAATTTTGTATTTATGTGGAGCTGATGTAGCTGATAGTGTACCTCAGTAGGCTTCTTTGATTAAAAAAACAGAGAGAGAGAGAGAGGGAATTATGACACATAAAATTGTAGCATGTGAAGAAAACAAAAGTGAACAAATATACGAAGGCCTTATCCATCGATTGGCTAGAAAACTCTCAATTAAAATTACCAAAGTTCCTTCATGGGGTATCACACCTATTTATAGTACAAAATAAGGCATCCTAAGAGACATACACAGGGAATATATGTGGACATTTAGATATACATTTTATAACAATCCGCCATTCTTTTCAAATTCCTAGTTATTTTTTAAGGTATACATTCAATTAATGTTAACATTTAAGATTTGTTTACTACTAAAAAATATGATGTGCTTATTAGGTTCACTAAAACAAGGATGAATTTTAATTAGTAACAAAAAACTACGACTACTATATTGAGATGAGGGAAAAATAAGAACATGATAAAGAATGCACACATATTCTACATGTTGTATATCAAATAACGCTACTCTTTCTTCATATATTGGGTTAGTTTAAAATTTTACATGGTAATTGGGATAAGGAATTATTTTCTTAAGGATGATAGAGTATAAGGGAAAAGTTTCATTATATTCCATTCATACAAATTTAATATTCACCGTTTAAAAACAAAATATTTAAAGAAAATCCAAATTTGACTGACGGAGTACTAAAAATGAACCTCAAAATTTTATTTAATATTTTATATGTTGTTATGCTAATTTGGTATTTTTAAAAGACATAATTATGGGTTACTCATATTTATTTGGTTAAAAGTGCATAAAAACTTATTGACTTTTATTTAATGCACCAATTTTGTTTCTTATAAGAACACGCAAATGATTTATATTTGTTTAAACATATTATTTCATATTAATATAGCTCGGTAGGAATTTTAGTGAGTCGGCTTCGGATTGATCACAAGGAGATAAAAGTTTTAATACAAGTGAAAATTCTATAACCTAGCGAGGGAGCTGACATCCTATCGGAATGTTGCAATGCAACCCTAGTAGCTTATCTCAAATCGCGAGCACCTATTTAGTGGTTCGAGAACTTGTTCGATAGTTTGACAAAGCATGGTGATTAGTAAAATCCAAGAATGTATGGAACGGGACCACCGGTGAGACTCGAGTCTAATGGATATCTAGATTTGACTCGTGAAATCTCACACCATTCGTAAAGGGTGCATAGATTCTTAATCCTGAGAATTATGAGGATTGGAATTCGTATATGATTGTTTCTTTGATTGTTATGGGTGCGATTAAATTTTATATTGTATGAAATTATCCTCGCACATTGGGTAATGGTTATGTGAGTAGCTCTAAGATCTTAGTTTAGAGGAATTCACGTTCGGGGATTCCTAGGATTGAAATACCCCACCACTTAAATAGGTATACATTCGTTTGAGTCGAGGCTTTAATCTATATAATTAATTATTAGGGATTAAGAGAGGTGAGTGAAAATACTATTCACATTTATGTAAAGAATCCTAAAGAGAAAGGACCATATCTCACTCAAAATCAAGAGTTTCTTTGTTCAAAGGTGCCCACACACTTACTTAGATTTGAGTAGATCATGTACTAGACGTTCTAAGTATTACGAAAAGTTATAGAAAGATTTTGGATATCTAAAAGAAGGAAGCCCTTTATCATCATTAAATACCTTTCTCCCTATCCAATTTTAATCGGATTCGCAGAGGTATTGTATTCGTAACCCTAGGTTTATTATTCAAGCCTAGTTATGGCTTTTAATCATTCATTTTTTTATTAATCGAAGATTAAATAGCTGAATTTTTTTTATTCCGCTTATATCAATCCCCAACAGTGACTTCCCTTGCTCACTTTTGCTCCGATGAAGGCGTTGGAAGTGCTCTCTCTCTCTCTCTCTCTCTCTCTCTCTCTATATATATATATATATATATATATATATATATATATATATATATATATATATA
Organism: Sambucus nigra; assembly: GCA_949130495.1. Taxonomy (NCBI): domain Eukaryota; kingdom Viridiplantae; phylum Streptophyta; class Magnoliopsida; order Dipsacales; family Adoxaceae; genus Sambucus; species Sambucus nigra. The sequence continues at coordinate 339,073,163 of OX422207.1, read as the reverse complement.
TATATATATATATATATCTGTATCTACCTATCTATCTATCCATCTATTTTTCTCTCTTTTTTTTCTTATATTTATTGGTCTACTCTAGTGGCACAATCATCGGAGCCTGAAAAGAAGTGGAAAGGCGAGAAAAAATTATGTTTCCACATAAACAAATAATTTATGTGTTCTAATTGTTTAATAAAAATATATTGAATATGTGTATTGTTTGATAAATTTTGATGAGTATATTTCAAGTATATAAATTTTATGAATTATGGATTTATAGATTTAAAGTTATGGACTTTTCAATATTGAATGAACTTTTGGGGAAAAAGGAGGCAGTTCCAAAAAATGCATTTGGTGGGCTATTTGAAATAAATAACATACTTAAAGAATAAATTTTATCTGTTTTATATTTTTGAAACAATCAAAAAGTAACTTTATCTATTTCAATCTTTTTACATCATTAAATATTCAACATGGATCTTATTTGACAGATTTTGAAGAATAATTTTCAAAAATACAACTTTTGCAAAAATTAGATATGTAAATATGAAGGTATGGATTTTTAAGTTTGGAGATATGAAAAAAATTAGTTAGACAGGCATTATCAAATTTTGGGGCTTGATTTATCATTATAATATGATGATACGGAGAAAAAGTATTTGTTGGGTTAACACTATTTGTAAGGTCTCGGTAGAAACCGCTCATTAAGTCTCCATTTTCAAAACTTTAGGAATATTGTGTAGACATGCTTATGGGTGCTCCACCAAATTCCTCATGTTTAAAAAATGTACTAAAACTTTAGATGTTGTAAAAAAAATCTTAAAATTGTCAAACTTTTATGATAGATTGCTGAAGATATGTACGGGTATGACGAGTCCCACCAAATTGTAGATTATATTTAAAGTGCAAGTGATGTGTAGGAACCCCGTGAGTTGACTTTTTACCATTTACCATATAATTAGTCAAATGTTTATTAGTAATTGAAATTACCTAGATTATAATTAAGGCTTAATTACAAAATAGTTCCCAATATAAATACATACTTTTTAAAAAAGACATCTTCACTCTGGGAGCTACGTGGACTTTGATGCCTTTATAGGCTACGTATCTAATTTTCCCAAATTTCTCATTTTCGCATTTATAATATTCTTGCATTATTTTAATACATATTATATTTTTTTATCCTTATTAGAGTTTCATCCGGCACATGTTATCGTTTCACCATAAAGATCAATATTTTGATAAAAGCTTAAATCATAACTTAGCCCAAGAGAGACCGATAAAAGCATAATTTCGATCTCCATTATATAAACACGCACACACATTTTATGGAGAAATAAATGAAAACAATAACACAATCCCATCAGAGACCGAAAGGGAGGGATGGGTGCCTAACACCTTTTCATTCCATAACTTAGCCCCAACTCTTTGAACTCTTCGTTTCGTATGCATAAGTTTGTCTTTGATTCTGCTCGCCTAAGGTGGCGATATGTTATTTTGCTTGTTTTGTTCAAGATAGGCTGGAGACTCCATCTCTTTACATTTACCCCACACCAACGACGGTCGAAGTGTTCCTAGAAAGTACGAGGGCATGAGACCTTTTTCTCCTCCCTTTTTCCCCCGCCCTACGGGAGAGAGTGAGGATGGACATTTCGGGATGGTCACAGGTTGTCAATTTTAACTATTTTGACCCATCCCGAATCATTTGAGTCACATAATATCAATTACCCATCTCAATCCAAACACGACCCCACACACGCTTCCCGAATGAGATACCGTCAAAACCTTTACTTTTTACTCACTTCCAACGTAATATCATTTGACATAATTTTATTTACTTATCACACTAGTAAATATATTTTCACATAAATGTTAATCCTTTTATTGTTGATTAATATTTATTAAATTCTCGTTATTTCTCATTTTATTTAATTTACGTGTACACGAGTAATTTAAAATGCTCAAAAATACGAGGGGTTACATTCTCCCCCTTACGAAGGAATTTAAACCTGAAATTCAAACGTACCTGGCATAATGAGCTTGCGATATTTCTCTCGCATATCATTCTCCTGCTCCCATGTCAACACGCCAGCATTATGGTGAGGAAGCAGGATATAACCACAATTGGAGTCTTTCATGGAATTCTAGAATCATCTCACCAACTGACTAACCACAACACTGTGAAATGGCAATAATCCCTGAAAACATCATTTACAAATAAAAATAAACTGACCACCAATGACTCCTAACTAATGATTATCAAACACTTAAAAATATAGTGGTAAGATTTTCAAGTATGAAACTAGCCCTCACTTTCAGATGTTATATGTTATGCTAAAGTAAATATTAAACAAGAAATTGAAGAACAAAACTGAAATCCTTACTGGACCACTAGAATAAAACTCAAATATAGAGCAATAGTTTGTCACACAAAAACTAAATTATTTTGAAACCTCGTTTGCAGTAGTGAGGAAATAAGAGATAACCATAAATAGAGTCTTATATGGAATCGTAGAATTATCAAACCCACTAACTAACCACACCCAATGGGAAATATTCCCTGGAAACATCATTTACATAATAAATAACATCAAACTGAGAAATAATAGTGCCTAATGAAGACCAAGCACAGAAGCAGGATAAATGAAGATGCATGGACTCTATTAAGTAGGTCCGATCAATTGAATATATTATATCACTAAGAAATCGTGAAACAAATCATAATGAAGAAATTCCCATATATACTCTACAAAATTACATGCAATAGCATAGGAAAAGTGCCCTTGTACAACCGCACGAGATGAACAAATCATTATACGAAGGAATATTAATAAATAAATGACACTTGACTCCATATAGATACTAAAACGCAAAGAATTGAAAACATAATTACCTTAGCAGTTGGATGAACTTTTGCTGAGGGATGAATGTAAACATCCTTGTCATATAAATGCCTTTACAGACCCAATGACCTCTCCCCTCCTCCTTTATTCGGGATTGGGACCGACAATGCAAAGATAAAACATTTCATTGGCGGGGTTAAAAAGGTTTTACCTAATATACCAAGTGAGATTAATACGAAAAATAAGCATATATAAAATTTAATAAGTGTAATCCAAATCATTAACCTAAAAGTATCTTTTACCTAACATGGCAAGCGAGATTAATGAGAAAAACAAGCATATATAGAATTTAATAACTGTCATCCAAATCATTAATCCAAAAGTATCTTTCCTACACTAAAATTTAAGAACTATCATCCAAAATAATAATCCAAAAGTATCATTCCTACACTAAAATGGGCCAAACTAAGATAAACATTCTAAACATACTTCAACCAACCTTCCATCCAAATAACAAATCATCCATCTGAAAATCCTACCAAAGTTTCAAAACCATTTTGAGGAGCATTATAAAGAGAAGAATCAGGTTCAAGCACGGTCTCAACCCAAACTACCTTTTCCCCAAGTCCAAGGCATTTGAAGTGACACATGTCACCATTATGTATCCCAACATAACCCTTTGCCAATTCTACACCAAACCTATCAAGTATAATGACAGGGGATTTTTTTAAGGAGGGGAGGGGGAGGGGGAGGGGGGTTAGGAGTATGAGTGGGATTGAGAGTGGGAGTAGGAGTGTTGACAATATTACTCAAATTCGGAGATAAAGTAATAGGTCGATTATTTGAAGTGGAACCAAACTCGCTCTTTGGAGTCACCCCTACAAGGGAGCTCTCCTTTCCATTTTTCAATTTTGACATAAAAATATGCAACATACTAGTAACCTCTTTCACCTGTGAGTGAACATTAGAGATCTCATTCTTCATCGAGACGATTTCTTCATTTCCTTTCAAATATTGTACAAATTTTGCCTTCGCCACCCCAATGTGCATTAAATGTTTCTTAGAGATGTAGAACTCCACTCCACGCATTAGGCCTTTAACATCCTTTCCAAACACTTGTATTAACACATCATTGTCATAATTCTCAAAAGTATCACTACTACCATCTCCAATCATACTTATGGATTTTCTTTTCTCTTTCGCAGCCTTCACTTCCTCCTATATTATTATAAATAAATTTGTTAATCATTTGATAAAAGTTCAACTAAAAATTAAAAGATTCAACAATAAAAATATTGTACTCACATAGAAACTTTTCTCACTCTCCAACATAGTTTTGTCACTGCGTATATGTCTTAACAACCAATTGTCTACCCTCCCAATTTATACTTCAGCCTTAGTTTTTGCTGTACAATGTTAAAATTAACAAATTAGCTAAGAAAATTTTTAATGTTAAAAGGAAAACAAAATGATACACACCAACAAGAATTTCTTTTGCGTATCGGTACGATGCCCGAGACAATTGGTATACTTCAAATTTAAGCGGTTCTCAACATTTTTTAATTTGTATTGCCTCTTTTTCTCACCATTTTCCATTTCTATAAATTTCTTCCATATTTCAGGGTCAACACCTTCAAGCTTAGCACCATCATCCTCCAAATGGGATCGCAATGTATTTTTGAAAGTCCTGAATTTTTGGGACCATGTCTTATCCACTAATGGACGAGCCAACGTTAAGATCAAATTCTCTTTGTTATCATTAAGCAAAACAAAAAGAATTAACACAATAATAAATAGCAATGGAATAAAAATAGAAAAAGAAGAATAAAAAATGAAGTATAAGATCATATTTACCATCAAATCATTCCAAACATCATATTTACATTTCTTTGGCACGTGTCTCGACTTCGTGGAGTGAATCGGTCAATTAGCTCTCAGAAAATTCCAAAATACAAGAACTCCATAGCTTTGCATTATCACCGACTATAGACCCATCATCTTCAACAATGACTTTGATTTTCTCATTTGGGGTTTTGTCCATTGAGGAGGAAGGTTGTGTTGAACCTGTACCTGATGACATTTTAACTTTCCTAAACTTCCAAATAAAACATTAGTTCGATAGTAATATTATAGTAAAAAAAAGATAAACAATATACTTATTGAACTAAAAGCATATAAAAACTAATGCATCATTTCTCCTTATTAACATATTACTAATCATGATATAAAGACAACAATTATGGCAAGAACAATTGAATTGAAAGGATTAGTCTAAATTGATAAAAAAAATATGTCAACAACTTATGCGAAAATGCCACTTGATTAATTAAAAGTGTTACAATTCACCAACATAAACATATTAACAAATAGTGAAAAAATATAACTAGACTTTGTCATATTGCTTTAGCAGGTTCTCCAAATGAGGTTCGTCTTCAAGGGTAGATTAGAACACAATTGGTATATCTAGCTCGTCTACTCTTTTGGTCAATCTCTTCGGCGAATGTATAACAACCCACTAATTAGGAGTGTTAAGATCTTTTGAGTAAAACACTTGACTGACATTAGAAGAGAGAATTGCAGTCTCGTCAAGCTTATTATTGGTACTCTTGAACTTATCAAAATTAACCATCACCAAATTGGAGTCTGGACAATCTTTACAAACATTGATCTTATCCTCCACCCTCACCCAATCACAATAAAACACTACCTCCTTTAATAGTGTATAGTCCAACTCAATTATTTTCCTGATAACTCCGTAATACAATGTCCAAGCATCTTTAAGATTTTTATCACTTTTTCTTGCCCTAAATTGAGTCCAAGCCTTCATGCAAACACCACTGCCTTGTGACACAATAGTATCATCGTGATACTTAGGAGAGAATACAAAGCCATTGATGCGGTATTTTTTATATGTTTTAACCTTGTGTTTTGGCCCTTGTACTAACCCCCACAACATTGTATTTATCTCTCTCTCTCCAGAAGTGACCCGCTGCGCAATAGAAATAAAATAATAGTTATAAAGTGAGTTTGGATATTAAAGAATATATCTTAATATACTATTAAAATCAAGAGCACCTTACCATATAACCATGGAATGAAAGAAGTTTGCATCTCTACTTCTGTTAATTGGCACCATTTCCTTTAGCACACCAAGTGGATTTTAGTAACATTTTATACTCACTGTAATTTATTCACATAAGTTCGTGTATTAGTATTTAAATGTAAATTTCGATAAATACTTATTAAATTGCTCAAACTTGTAGAATTCTTCAAGACCCGTCAAGTCGAAATAGGACCCATCCACGTATTTGTTGAAACTGTTTAGGTTTCAACATCATAATCTTATCATCTAATAAGGTCCTTCATCAGAAAACTCTCTATCTTCATCTAGAAATGCTTCATGAGTACGTTTGTGGTTTTCATCAAGAGAATTAGGAATCTATTCCATGCAATACCTAATAGATTCAGCAATAACATAGGACTCCGTAATTGAACCTTTAATGTATCGCTTATTGCTAGGTACATCTTTAAAATCCTGCATCTTCCTATTCATGTGAATAAGAAAAAAGTATATGTGACATATTCATTAATAATGATCCATACGTATATGCTTGTATTTGTGTTTGTGTGAAAATAAAAATTAATATAAAGAGTTTACCGTTTAAACGGATACATCCAATGCGTTCCTATAGAACCACAAGTCAATGCTTCATTGGCTAAATGAACAATAAGGTGGGTACTAATATCAAAAAATTCTGATGGAAAGTGTTTCTCCAACACACAAAATGCCTTTGCAACGATAAACTTGGCCCTTTGCATATCCTCGCGAATTAAGACTTTTAAGCATAATATTTTAAAAAATAAGCTCAATTGCTGAATAGCTGTTCGTAAATCTTTGTATTTCGAAAATGCATGCTGAAGTAATACGGGCAAAAAATACTCCATAATAACATGATAGTCATGTGACTTTATTGAGTGCAAACCAGGTGGGTTAAGGGTGATGATATTGCTCAAGTTGAACGAAAAGCTGGAAGGCAACGTTAAGTCATTCAGAATTTGGCAAAACTATCGGTTCTCTTCTTTATTCAATATAAACGATGCTTTTGGTTTCATCCATTTTTCGATTTGCTCATCTTCTCGCATCCATTGACCACTATGAATTCCCAAGTCTTTCATATCCTTCCGCGCATTTATTGTATCTTTAGTTTTCATTTTATCATCAAGGATTGTAGTTATTTTTATGCTCTGCAACATTCTTCTCGATGTGCATCACATCAAGAACATGATGAATTTTATGAGTACTCTGATATTCCAAGTCAAATAAAATTGACCTTTTATACCATGCCTCATTAACTTCAACTTTATAATTCTCATTTGCATCACCCATCTTTTGCTTCTTACTGGAAACTTTTGGAGACTTCCATGGTGTATACTCGATGCAACGTAACTTCTTTAAAAGTTCTTCCCCATTCAACCGACATGGAGGAGGTGTATACTCTGTTGACCTAAGCCCCAAATTCCCACCTTTTCGAAAAGGGTGATTCATGTCAACAAAAATACGATAGTTTGTACAAACTATCTTACTTTTGTACGTCAATTAGATGAATGGAGTATCATCCCCACAAACTGGGCAAGCTTTATAACCATGTGTAACACACCCAGATAAATTCCCATACACAGGGAAATTGCTTTCAATGTAAAAGGTTTCATCTCATACATATCATAAGCTGAAACACCTACTTCCCATAATTCCTTCAACTCATCAACTAATGGATGAAGAAAAACATTAATGTCTTGCCTCGGTGCTTTCAGACCAGGTATTAACAAAGAAAACATTTGAAACTCGCTCTTCATGCACAATAAAGGTGAAAGATTACTCGGCACCGTGATAACAGGCCAGCATCTATAACTGGAAGACTGAATGCCACGAGGATTAAACCCATCGGTTGTTATTAAGAGGAAAACATTACGTCCTTCTTTAGCAAATTCAGGCCATTTTGATTTGAAACTCCTCTATCGGGACGAATCACATGGATGTCTCTGGTAATCCCATGAAGTGTTTGCCCTATGGTGCCATGTCATTTCTCGAGCAATCTACAGAAAAATATAAAATCTCACCAACCTTGGAATCAGAGGGAAATGTCTCAACACCTTTTTAGGTTCTTTGGAAATCCTTCCCCATTTTCCTCATAGTAACTGAATACCTTGATTTTCTACATTGGGGACATTCATCCATATATTCATTTTCCTTCCAATATAAGACATAGTTATTGACGCATGTATGAATGTAATTAGCCTTCATCCCCAAGTCTTTCATCATAATCTTCATCTTTGGATATTTTTCTCATAGTGTATTATCTTTTGGGAGCTACCTTTTTAAGATAGACAAGAGTTCTGTGACACTATTTCCTGACCAACCAAATTGCTTCTTTAAGTTGTGAAGTTCTATAATTGAAGAAAGAGTTGTTTCAAGACCCTCGCATGAAGGATATAATTTCTCAATTGATAATATCTTATCTTCATTGTACTTATCATTTTCGACATGGTTGAAACTCCTGGCTGGTCACATTCAATATCTACATAAGGTTCCCCATGCATTCCGTAACAAACATCAATAAGATTTTCCACCCCAACACCTTATTCCTCGATGTTTTCTTCTACTATGTTCTCCTCAACTTGTTCTACTGGTGGGGGATCAATAGTGTTCATGGATATATTTTCATCGTGAAAAAACCATACAGTATACATTTGATGCATATTGTTCCTCCACAGATGTCTCTCTACTTCTTTCAATTTTAGACGCAATTTATTGCGACACTTTGAACATGGACAAGGTATCGTCGTCAACCCCTGATCATTGTTCTCTTCCGCAAATTTAATAAAATCTTCAATGCCCTTTAAATACAACAAGATGTTTTTGTTATCTTCGGTCATCCAGTCTTTGTTAATTGGTCATGACATTCTATAAAACAATAGAAAATACACATTAATAATAAGTTGCAACTATAATCTCCATTGATGGTTGGTGTCTATTTATGGCAACTAATTATACCATGGCTTATGCTAAATTCATGATTTCTAAATTTTAAACACAATTTTGATGAATAAAAAGAAAATTTGAGCATATTCCTCATATCAAGTAACTAAAACACATAACTCATCATGATTTCTATTTGCAACTAACGTGATCATTCATGGGATTCCTTTTGATTTACCATAAAACTTAAGATTTGTACCGCAATAAGTGCATTGGGCAAAACTAAACATTAATCAACTTAATATACAGAGATAAGAAAATGACCCTCTGCGTAACGGCTCAACCTAAAATGGATACTTATCCTAAAGCCCATATTTTTAACGCCAAATATTTATCAACAACTTTGGTTAATAAAAAAATACACAATGTAACTATTAGCATGCATAAAGTATTAACCTTAAATTTTCACTTTGTCACTAACATTAGCTACCATAAGTTAACATTAAGTACCTAATCAGCATATTTTGGACTGTGTAAAACATATTAATATTAGAGAAAAACTTTTTTTAGTAAAACAACATGCATCAAACTAATAAATATTATTAGGGGTTATAACATAAAATCAGCACAGTAAATAATGGTTATATAATTTGAAAATAAAAAGTAAAACTCATAATCTAGAAACAAAGTTTAATTTAATCAATTAAACAAATTTATATAGATGCATATGCATATATAGACATTGGCATTTAGGAATATGGAAATCGACCAAAATGAAAGATCAAAAAACAAAAAGCACTAATTTAACATCTACCACACCCACCAAAACGAACCAACAAAATAAAGTCACGGCATTAAATAATTGGCCCCCATCGAAAATCACAATTTCTATCATATTCAATCTCCAAAACAAAAAATGTACTAATAATAAGAATCATCCCTCATTATTATACAAGCATCCAACTTCATTATCATATCAATACATAGCTCGCTTAAAATAATCAACCTTTGTTTAACCTATAATAATCAACTTGTTCCAAGATAGTTTTAAAATTAAAACCGGGCCTAACAATTGCCTCAAAAGTGCTAAAAACTCAACCATAGTTGCATCAAAAACAATTATGTCGTACATCTACTTTAGTAAACTCTTTTTTATGGATACTCTGATATTTAAGCCTTCCCTTGTCAATCTAGACAGAAGTTTGAGTTCATCAGATCAGAAAAAAATTGCTTCTAATTATGCATTATTGTCACTCATCATCCACACGATGGGCCATTATAAACATGAAACAAAAGTGAAAAACTCTTTTTCCCTTCATTCTTTTAATTTATTCTGAACATTAGGTCTTATTTTCTGATTTATTACTTTTTTGGCTTTAATATTATCATATATAGGAATTTTATCGTCCACATTTGTGTTCAACCAGGATTTATACTTTTGATTCCATACCCAATAACCACAATTGTGCCTAACAAAACCCTGAAAGCTATGGAGAGATACGAGAAAAATGAGAGAAACAAGAGAAACAAAGAGAGAAAAATACCTGATCGTTGGAGAGTAGGGCGGGGCAGGTATACGACCTGATCGAAATCGTGTGAATCCTATGGAGAGACTAAAAGCGGGCAAACGGTATACCTATAGAGAGAGACGAGGAAGGTATGGGGAGGTATAGAGAGATACGGGAGAGAGTTGGAGAGTGGGAGCCACTTGGTTCTCTCCCACATTCGTTTTTTTAATGACTTTTCCATGTAATTCTAACATATTTGTAACTATTTTTTGCTATTAATAATGGATTTTGTCCGTTACAAATGTGCAATGGAAAAAATCCATTACAAATAGGAAAAAAATCCATTACAATTTTCCTCATTTGGTGTGGTGTTTTCCATACTGAACATTATGGAAAGCATAGACAAAGCTAACACCGAACAAAGGGGGACCAAGGCCACCCCCTAGATTTTGAGTATCACTCCAATAGAGTTATACTTCTACTAGTTTATATGCATAGGAATAGACGGTTATGTGTAAATTCCCATACATAGCCTTTTTTTACTACTTAGTATACTTATTCACACTAAAGTTACATCATCTTCTCTAAATTTTTTTTATTTCTTTATTCATATTCTTTAGTGGGCTAAACAAAATATAAATGGATTTTTACTGAAAGAGTAATTGCTACTTTGTATTTTTTAATCAAGTAATTTCATTGTCCCCTTAATTATGTATAATGAGTTTATATCAAATTTAACTCGACATGACAAAAAACTCATGATTAATATGGGTAACAAGAGTCATAACTTTGATATGAATGTAAAATCGCACGACTTCGTATAAAAAAAACCCGTCATGTACATGACCAAACATGTTAATTTTGGGATTTTTTAGTGTCATGTTATGTACCAATTTCTAAAATTGTCAAACCTACAGACTCCTCTATCAAACGATACGAATCAATATCAACTAATGTCAAGTAGGTAAACTGACTAGATTGAGCCAAGCCTCCATCAATGAAATGAAGCTTTTAACATTTAGATTATTAATTTTTGCATAATGAATGATCATCTAAATGGTACAATAATTTTTTCTCTATTTTTTTGTATTCCAGAGTAGCTTTGTTCTTTCTTTTATTGTCTAAGTTCGGTATAATGGATGTTTTAAATTTTTTGGGGTAGATTGTGTTAAAATGATTTTCCTAAAATGCAGATTAACAATAATTCTAAGCATACTAAATGATTATCTAATGGTTACAATCATTTTGACTCTATTTGTTTGTATTCTAGAATTGGTTTGTTCTTGTTTTTATAGTGTAACTTAGTTATAATGCATCTTTTTAAGTGTTTGGGGGTAGTTTGTGTTATAATACATTCTCAAAATGCAGATTAACATTACTCCTATGCATAATGAATAATTCTCTAAAGGTTGTTGTCTTTTTTCTATGTTCTTTTTTGTATTCTAGAATTGATTTGTTCTTGTTTTTACTATTTTCGGTAGGTAAAATGCATCATCTAAATGTTTTGGGATAGTTTATGTCAAAATTAATTCCTAAAATCCAAACTAACGTCACTTAAAGGCATGAACGATTCTTAGATGTTTATGGCGTAGAGCTATGACATTAAGATTGTGAATACATACCTCTTCCATCTGGATTTTACACTCGATAATGATTTTTGTAAGATAATCCTTCTTGCGTTGGACACAAATGTAGAAATATAGAGTTGGCAGTTATGTAAGTAGTGGAAAATGCTTCTAAATCTATTATATTGCCTATACGTGGGTTAGTGGCTGAAGTATTTAAAAGGATATTTTGATATAAAAATAGGCACTTTTTATTAACTTTTACTTTTTTTTATGGGAACTATTTATTTATATACAACTAGAAAACTTTAGAACTTACAACCAATGAGTGGAAGAATAAATAAGGCTCTTTATCTCAGATCCCTTACAACCAAAGCTTAATTGAATTTAAATGAAGGAAAATTTAATCTATCCATCTTGAGGATAGAGTTAAACTCGTTAGGGAGATCTTCTGTCTGATAAGAGAAAAAAGAAATATTTTGAGCACTGCCTCTCTTAGATAGATAATCTGCAGCCTTGTTGGATTCCCCGAGCACATGGCAGAATGAACAATTAAGATAAGAGGATACTAATAAAATTTGATCAATAATCCATTTGATCCTCCAAGGGCACTTGTAATTGTTATTAAGAACTTCTATGATAACCTTTGAGTCCGATTCCACTATCACTTGATACGCTCTCAAATCTAGAAAATGAGTAACTCCATCTAATATGGCTCTAGCTTCTGCTTCCAAGCTTTGCATTTCCCCAAAATGTGAATGAAAATACCAAATCAGATGACCTTTATCATTTCTGAGAATTCCACCACCACCGCTTAAACCTGGGTTACCTAAAGAGCTACCATCACTATTGAGTTTCAGATAACCTTTAGGAGGAACCATCCACTGGACTTGCATAGGCTTAGAGCTTTTAGTTAAAGTAGGAGTGAAAGCTAAATTGAAATTGGAGTGAACTTGTTTGATAATGCTCACATGCAATATTTTTATGTTTTCAAATTTAGCTTTATTCCTACTTAACCAAATTTGCTTGCAAATGAAGTTAGGAATGATCTTGAAACTTGTTTGAGAAGCCTTTGTATGAGCTAACCACCACGAGATCATCCTTTGTCTAATAGACCCAACATTTGATAGCACCCCAAATAACTGATTAAAGTGACCCAAAACCTTCTTAGCTATATCACTAGAAGAAAACAAATGTTCTAAATTTTCTTAAGTACTAACCTTACAGCATAGACATTTTGAAGGGATAAAGAAACCGATTTTCTTTAATCTGTCATCAGTAGGAATTAATCCTCTAAGGAGTTTCCAATTGAAAATTGAAATTTTAGAAGGAATTCTTCCATCCCATAAGAAATCTGCAGACCTGCAATTAGCTTCACGAGATCTAATAATTCCCCAAGCATATTTGAAAGAGAACTCACTTGATGTGGATGCTGTCCAAACTAATTCATCTTTCTTATTGTACCATCTCTGAGATTTTAGCACTAGCTGCAATATATAATCAGGTATAACTTGCTGTAATTTTTTAATGTCCTAACTACCATCTGGATTCCAGAATTCCTTAACCATACCTGATTGGTTTGAATCAATCAAGTCACCAATAGGACCTATATCCATCCACTTATCTGTGAAAAAATCTATCATGCCTTCTCCTAACCTCCAGCTGATTTACTCCTCTGCTTCATTTCTAATTTAACACATTCTGCCCCAAGCTTTGGATTTGTTTATAATCATTGCTTCAGTTGGATGAATCTTCTTACAATACTTAACTTTGATGAATGAAAACCATAAAGAATCTACACTTCTAAGTTTCCACCATTGTTTAATCGCCAATGCCTTACTAATATCCTCTATCTTACGAATGCCCAAACCTCCCTCTGGAGTAGATTTTGTTATCTTGTCCCACTTGCACCAATGGTACTTTCTGACTTCATCTTTGGAACCCTAAAAGAATCTAGCAAAAATGTTTTCAATTTTATTCAAGATACACTTTGTTGGAGACATTGCTGCAATTGAATGAGTAGGGATAGAGCTTAAAACATGCTTAATTAAGATTAGCTTTCCCCCCAAAGATAAGGATCTGGACTTCCAGCTGCCAAGTTGACCTCTGATCTTTAGAATCAAATGCTCAAAATATGAGTTTTTCTTTCTACCTGCAAAAAGAGGACATCCTAAATATATTATAGGAAATTTTTTAATGTTAATGTCAGTTAAAGATCTGATAGTATCAGCTGATTTAGCTGAGATTTTATTGGATATGAAAAGTTGACATTTCTGCTTCTTGATCTTCTGGCCTGCTGCTTTTTCATACTCCTTAAGAACTTCCATTATCACCTTTATGTCCCTTTTGGAACCTGATGAGAAAAGAATTATATCATCTGCATAGGCAAGGTGATTAATTCTTGGACAACCCAAAGGGGATTTGAAACCATCCATATTCGAAAGCACTTTATTTAAGTTTCTCGAGAAAGCTTCAGGCATAAGAATAAAAGGCTTGGGGATAAGGGATCTCCTTGCCTCAAGCCTCTATAAGATTTGAAAAACCCCTTAGCTTGACCATTGATCACCACTGAAAACCAACAATTCAAGATGTTCCTCCATATCAAATCAATCAAATGTTCTGAGAAGCCAAATCTTCTACGCGCATGAATTATAAATGGCCAAGAAACTCTATCATAGGCCTTAGTCAGATCTAGTTTAAATACCACATTTCCACCATAATTCTTCTGATTTATCAAATACACCATTTCTTAAGCCAACATCGCATTTTCTAGCATATCTATCCCCTTAATGAAACCACTTTGGTTAAGGGAAATTATTTTAGGAAGAATGTCTCATAATCTGTTAGCCAAGATTTTGGATATGATTTTATTAATAAAGTTTACCAAACTGATAGGCATGAATTCAGCAAAGCTTTTAAGAAAATCTGTTTTGGGAATCAAAGCTATTAATGAAGAAGAGAAACCACTGGGCATATTCATCCCAAGAAAAAAAAAACCTTGGATTGCATGAATTACATCTAACTGAATAATCTCCCAACACTGTTTAAAGAAGAATCCATGCCATTAGGGCCAACACAACTCGAACTATCCATCTGCCATATCATGGCTTTTATTTCAACCATTTCAGGAGTATAAGACAATCTCAGGTTATCTTTAAGATAGATTGAGTGATTAATCACTTGTAAGAACACATCTTCAGACTGAATAACCTTTCCATCTTCTGGAGTGAAAATGTTTTAAAAGTATTCCACAGCAACCTTTTGAATTTCCTGGTCACCTTTCTTAAGGTTCCCCTGAGCATCTGAAATCTCAGATATAAATAATCTCTTTCTCTTAGCCTTAACATATTTGTGAAAGAAAGATGAGTTTTATCTCCATCTTTCATCCATTTTTCATGAGCTTTCTGCCTCCAAAAATTATCTTTAATAGCCAATTTCTGATTACAAATGGATTGGGAAAATGACAACTGTTCTCTATTATCTTCACTTGGATCTCTGTCAAAGTTTATCTCTTGAATTAAAAGATCATCTTATGCTTTTCTAGCTTTTTGAAAAATGTCCCCATAAGTTTGCCTACTCCAACTAGTGAGTACTTTTCTCAAGTTTTTAAGTTTAAGAGAAATAGCTAATAACTTATTATCATGAGTAACAAAATTACAGTTATTAGACACAACTTTGAGGAAATCTGGGTTGTCACACCAGAAGTGAAGAAATTTAAAAGGTTTGAGGTGACTCATCTCTGGATTTTGAATAGACATAAGAAGAGGACAATGGTCTGAGAAACTTCTATTTAAATGTTTCACTTTCAAGGTACCCATAGCAGTAGCAACTTCATTCCCAAAGATTCTATCTAGCCTGCTCCAAATTCTAGCTTCTTCATCTCTCTTATTAAACCAAGTGAAATTGGAACCAAGAAATCCCAGGTCCACCATATGAATATTTTCCATTGCTTCTAAAAACTCATAAGAAGAGCTTAAGTCTAACGCACTACCACTAGCCTTTTCATTATTACAAGCAGCCACATTAAAATCTCCTCCTACCAGCCAAGGTTCATCTGTCAATGCTTCTAACAAAAATTGCCACAAATCTCTTCTCTCAACTTTAGTGTTTTTGGCATACACAAAAGATGAGTGAATACATTTATCTTCAACTGTGAAAGCTAAGTTCAAACATTAGTCCATTGAAGAAATAAAATTACATTGAACCCCTTCTTGAACAAAACACCAAATCTTGCTATTAGAGTTGGAAAAGGCCAAACCAAAACCCAACTTTATTCTGAAAGACTCCAATTTATTCACCTCTTGTTTAGGTTCTAGAATTACTAAAATAGACAACTTGTGAATTCTGACCAATCTTTTCAACCTTCTAACTGCTCCTTTCTTCGAAATTCCTCTAATATTCCAAATTATAGAACTGATCATTGAGACTTTTGTGAAGAAGGATTTTTTGTACCAGACCTCAACTGTCTAGTATTTGGGATATTATCTGATTTAGTTGGCTTCTTAAGGATTTCATTGACCTTGAAATACCTCCCTTTGAAGATTGGATAAACAAACTTGTTCATCTGATTTAGACCCTCTGTATTCCCCTCAATTTTGCCATCTGCGCTATTTTCAATTCTTTCTGACATCTTTTCACTGTCATCTACTGTGTTCGAGTTTTCTAGATCTATTATTTTAAATTTATATCTTATTGGAGTAACCTCCCTGTTGATGTAAAAAATTAGATCACTCTAATAATTCAATCACAGATAAATAAATGAGACAAAGAATTTTAAAGTGGTTCAGCCTTATAGGAATGGCCTACGTCCACTATTGCTTTATTGCTGAGTGTTTGGGAATTCTCGATTACAAGTTATCTCAAGAAATTCCGGTCTGGGACCCCCATACAATGAGGATTGTACAATGTATTTATAGCCCTCAGGCTGTAATGTGAAAGGGTAATACATTTAATGCCCTCTTTGCGTGCGCGTCCAAAGGATAAGCATTTAATGAGCAGTTAAACTGTTGGTATCCTGCTTCGAGGTGCAGCTTGGACCGCCATGAGTTGCTCGGACCGCCTAAGCTTCTCGGTATTTAAGAGTTCCTCGGAGAGGCATTGTTCCTCGGAGCTTGTGAGTTCCTCGGGGAACTAGTCTTCCTCATTGTAGTCTTGTTCCTCGAAGCGAGTGGGTTCCTTGGAAGTGTTTGTTGTTGCCATGTAGATAGCCACGTGTTTTCATATGATTGGTCCATGTCAGCAGATTAATTTTGGTATCAACAGAAGCCCCCAATGTTTCATAGTTCGAAATTTGAGGAGTATGGAACATTCTTTCTTGGAATATGGTAGCTTTAAATAGTCTTCCTGATTTTTAGGAGTGTTTCCCTTGTATTTATTTCTCCTTCCCAATTCTTAGAATCATGCTTTTTTGGACTTTTCTGCATGCTTCGATTCCCGCGTCACTTTTTTTCTTATTGTCCGCTTTGTTTCCCGCGCCACTTTTCCTCTTTTTATCCGCTGTTGTCCGCTTTGATTCCCGCACTACTTTTCATCTTTTTAGCCGCCGGTAACGTAATCATCCTTTTTTGTAATCATTACTTCACCATTTCCCAAGGTAAGGTATTTAAACTTCACAGATGCTCCCATCGTCTTCTACCTTTCAAATTTTTATCTTCGAGTTCGTCGTCTCTTCCTACTCTCTTGTGCGTTCATCTTTTCCGTCGTTCGTTGTCAACAACTCTACTATTTCTCTGTAAGATCTTCTTCTTTCTTCTTCATTTCTTTTATTCATCATCATGGTTTACTCTATTGAGTCTCTTGAAAAGTTTCGCTCTGGTTTTTCCATTCCCTCTTGGGTTGTCTTGGAAGAGCTTTCTGAGCCTTCTGATTATTTCAATTTGGCTGAGGGACATTGGTTCCCCAGCCTTTTTATTGCTGAGTGTCGATTTTCTTTTCCACCAAACCCCTTTTGTCTGGAATTCTGTCATTATTTTGACGTCGTTCCTGCGAGAATAGCCCCCAACACATGGAGAATAGTTAATGGGGTGCATAAATTAAATCAGTTTCATGGAACTCGCATAGGAATTCCAAAAATCATGTACTGCTATAGATGGGCAGTTAATGATAATATTTTTTATTTAAAAACTAGGTTTTTAAATAGAGCCTTAGTAGTCAATCTCCCTGATGCCAATAGGGATTATTTTGAACACGGGGTTGTCATAAAAAACTGGCAACACCATCCATTAGCTGGAGATGAGGTTTACCAGGATCCCAGATGCCCTCCTTATGGCAATGGTATAGGTTATTTTTATTTTATTTTATTTAATTTGAAATCATGTTTCTTTTGTGTTTGATAAAATGTGCCACTGATAACAATGTTTATCTATTTACAGTTGATAACAAAAGAAAGTGACCAAAGGAAGCAGATGTTAATGTAAGACATCTGAAACTTATCTAGAGTCTGCATCAGAGTGTTGCCGATGAGCACATCAGGTCGGCCTCGTATCTGCTCCAGTACAAGAGCTACACCACTTCCTTCACTGCTCGTCCAGTGATAAGTGAATCAGAACCAGCTCCAGCTTCCACAAGCTCATCGCCTGAATCCCATATTCCTTTAAGTGAAAGGATGAAGAAGAGAAGACCTCCTGCCCTGTTTGAGAAGACTGCCTCCGATTCTGGGGAGGTAAAAAGGAGTAGGATTGATGTCCCAAAGGAGGGGACAAAGAAGACTGATGCAGCTTCTCCAGCTGCTCCTGTTAAAGTTGCCAACAAGCCCGCAGTGGCTCTGAGCAGGTCTGCTGCTCCTGGAGAGGTGATTATGATATCACCGATCAAGGGTTCTTCCTTGGTTGAATCGGTACCTGTTCCCCCGAGGAGGCTGAAGAAGAGCTCCTCGATCAATTTGGCTGATACCATTGCTCAGCCCCCAGTTACTGGAACTGGGGTTCCAACTTCCATTCCCCCGAGCTCTGCCATGATCTCGATAAAGTCCTCGATCATTACTGAGGTACAAGGTACTGAAGAGAACCTTACTCGGGATATGGTCACCTCACTAGCTGCTCGTAACCTTGCTTCTGTAAGTCTCTTTACTTTGAATTTTTCATATTTCCTTTGTCATTTCTGTTTCTAACTTTCTTTCTTTTTCTGTTCACAGTTGACGAGCTACTTCAATATAATCCCGAAGAAGGATGAAGCGATTAAGGCTTCTTGCTCCTCGTCCAGTGTGGAGGGAGCTCTGGAAGAAGCTACCAAGTCTCTGGAAGATTATCGCCAGAAATATGCTGATGACAAAGCTGTCTGGGAGAAGAAGCTTGCCTCCACCGAGCAGGATAAAGCTCGAGTTGTTGAAGCCTCCAAAGAGTTGGAGAATAAAAAGAATGCCTCGGAGAAGGCAAATAAAGAGCTTGCAGAGAAGCTCAAAACTGCTGGAGAGCTTGAAGATAAGCTCAGGGTTGTTGAGGAAAGGTTGGGCCAGCTTCAAGAAGTAGGTCGGCAAAAGTGTAATACCCCGTACTTTTGGCTATATTTATTTTTGGGATTAATTAATTAAATGCGTATTAATTGGAAATTAATCCGGGGTATAAATACTAACGAGATGTGAGTTGGTATTTAATTATGTGCATATATGAGTATATATGAAATTGGAATTATGAAAGTTGTCGTGAGATTCATATACGGCATTTTTGAAATTTTGTTGAGACGCGTGGGACCGCCGCGTCACGGTGTAATATTTTGACTATAAAAGTGAATTTAAAATCTATAAACCGTATGGTCGTTTTGAGTGCGCCAACGCATCCGGAAGGTTCGAGATAGTCAGAAAACACTAGCCGGGGGTGTAGTTTGGATTCCGGGATATTTTTAGGCCATACCGGCATCATAAAGGGTATTTTGGTAATTTCGTATTTTGGGAAATTAAAAGTGACGAAAATTGGTTAATTACATCTGATGTGGATTTGACCCACTAAGACCCTAACCAACCCATATTAACCTAGAAGGCTACGTAGGTTATTAGAAGAGTTTTGTAAGTTCCCCAAAACAAACCCTAGCCACCATTGGAGAAGAAGCTTGGAGAGAAGAAATTCTGCAAAACTTCATCAAACCTACACCAAACCCAGAAACAACCAAGGCAAGTGACTTTATTCCATTTAAATTCAGAGAATGTCCTTTCCATGTTAGAAAATTGAAGAATTTTAATTGTTCTTAAAAGTTGAATGAAAACCCATGTTAATTGGATTTAGAACTTAATTATTGAGGGCAAATCGCATGTAGAATTACATAGAGATGATTATTCTGGTATTAGTGTATGTTGGTTGTAACAAAAACGGATTAAATTCTGGGATTTGATGATGATACAAATCTAGGGTTCATGTTCTTATAAAAATTGGGGAAAAGTATAGAATCTTGTGATTTAATGATGTATAGGGTGCATTATAGCCTTAAAAGATGTTAGCTTTTGACCTCAGCATGTTTTAGGATGATTAGAGAACTTAAAACATTGTTGGAACGAACTTTGGAGAAGATTTGAGGAGTAGAAATGGATGAAAAACGTAACTAAGAAAATCTGGGACGAAACTGGCAGGTCGTTAGGAGCCCCTACCCAGGTCGTTCGAACGAGCTCGTTCGAACGAGTTTCTAACGAGTTGACCAGTCTCTTCTAACGAGGGGTAGTTTCATTCGATATCTCGTTCGAACGAGATATCGTTAGAAGGTACAGTTCGTTCGAACGAACTGGATCTCGTTCGAACAGCCTCGTTCGAACGAGACTTCTAACGAGTTGACAGAGGAATCTCGTTCGAACAGTCTCGTTCGAACGAGACTTCTAACGAGTTGACAGTTTGGGCCTTTTTGGATTGTTTTAATTTTTGGAGTTCCGTAAACTTGTTCGAGGATATAGATAACATTCCGAGGATGATGTAATGATAGAATTGGGACTTTTGGGTATTTATGAGAAGGAAATTAGATACGAGAGTTATATTAAATGGACGGTTTGGGTTGAGACGTGAGTGTCTACTACGACGTGAGAATGAATTATGGCGCGTATAATTACAAACCGGAATAATATAAGTTGTAGATATTAAAAGTTGGTACGAGAATGCGATATGTACTACGATTAAACTACGTGATTACTAAGACGTGTGTTTACTTAGTATTGGTATATGAATTGTGTGTATGACATACCTACCATACTTGCTATCACGGGAGGTTTGCGTTCGCTTAGGGCCCTCTAATCCTTGTGTTGCCCGGATTTAGACTGGTTACCTTGATGAACATAGGTCATAGAAAGACTTATTGGGATATTAATAAGTCCGCTGATCGTAGGAGCGTAGGTATGTGCGTGACCTATGTGATGTGACTGTGTTCGCCTCCATTGTTTGTGATGTTGTTATCTTTGAACTATTCCTGAGAGATTCGGAATATGTAATCCTTATGTACGTGATGTACCGGGATGGATAGCAGAGTATGTGTGCACCGCAGCTTAGTTCTCGGGGTGCTTATATTGTATATTTATTATGTGAATAATATACACTTAATTAATGGGAACCTTCATGTTAATGTTGTGAATATAATTACGGTATTGTTTCGAGAAAAATAACGAGTTAACTGATAGTGATATATATTGCATATTGAGCATCTGAGTTTACGTTAAACCCCTACTTAATTACGAGCGTTATAATGTTAATAGAACCGAGTAATAAGGGTAGGACCTATGGCAGTCTAGCTAGATATGATGGTACTTAGCTAGTGATTTGTGTCGTTATTAATGGGTACTTACGTTAGAAGTGCACAGTTAGACGAGAGGTGAGAATATCATGTGAGTGCACGTCCTAACATGTACTTTGCATTTAATGTTTTAAATGTTTTTAAAGCACTTGCAGGTTTTTAAAATATAACTCCACATTCGGGCTCTGACCTGTTTGCTTTTCAAATCTATTTTTTCTTTGTAAAACCATTTTAGGTGCCTAGCCACAAGGACACCATGCATAGGACATTCATTCAGGTGACGAGCTGTAGCTGTTTGTGGAAGCTACAGGGATTTGCGTGTAGACGCCTCTATCACTTGGATTCCAGATTCATTATCAATCAGTTGTTGGGCATGTTGCCCATTTCTATTAGAGTTACATTTCCATTTCAGTTTCAGACTTTGTCATGTACTGTTTTAGTTTTCGGTTTACTTATTTCAGTTATGGGATTGTAGTGAGGAGTTTTTCCTCCAGACTTTATTTACGTTATGTGATGGTCATTCTATTTACTTCATTATGGTGAATGGTGTTATTATTCTTTATTACACTTGTTGCATGTTAATCAGACTTTAATTAAAATTTGACACTTACTTTTTAAATACTAGGTGGTTAGTAATAATAAAATGTTTTCGACAGTGATGCTATTAACTGAGCAAACTTGGCATTTTGAATTAATTTAATAAAGGAGTAGCTACCCGGTATTTAATTAGTCGGGGTGTCACAAAAAGGAGGAAGCAGAAAATAAATTGAAGGTTGCTGAGAACCTGCTGTCTGAGAAACTTTCCCCGGAGAAGTTGAAGAGGAAAGCTGCTGTGAATAAGTCCTTCAGCTGTGGCTGGGACAAGGGGTGGAACAAGGGGTTAGATGCCATGGTGTCGTAAGTAGACTATGGCAACCTCAAATAATTTAGGGACGGATGGGTTGCTGCCCTTTAGGAAATGAAGGTCGACGAGTCTTCCGAGCTCTTCCAGAGACATATCCCTGGTCCCCCCCAACTCCAGAAGAATTAGAAGAGGAAGAAGCTACCTCTGAAGAATCTTTGATGGTGATGGGAGATCGTGCCCTAACCATCCAGCCTGCGGCCGAGGAAAATCAACATGTTGTTTCTTCCTCCGAGCAACTGCCTACTCTACCCGAGCAGCTATCTCTTCCCTCCGAGCAACTTACCTCTTCATCCTAGCCTCCCGAGAAGGTTTTGGGAGATAAGGAAAAGGTTTAGTGTTGTTCGGTTTTCTCTTTATTTTGTTTCTCTTTATCAAATGTAACTCAGAAGATGTAACTCTGAATTATGATCTAATAAAATTTGAACTTTTTTGCATATTGTTGTTTATCTTTCATTCATACTCTACTTATTCTTCTTATTGATGATAGCTCTTCCTTCTCTGTTAGTTTCTGGCTAGGATGGAACTGCTCTCTGCCCATGATTCAAAGTTGCTGCGACAATGTAATGAGTACTTTAAGGCTGGTCACACAGACCTGAGTGCTGCACAAGTTGTCGACATACTTGGTCATGATGCTTCAGAACAGGTAGTGGAAGCGTATCAATATCTGAAATGTCTTCTTGATAGGGCTGTAGCCAATAACGTTGCCTATTATGAAATGATCGAGGATCTTCAAAGCACCCTCGAGGACCTTCAGCTTCAATACAAAGAATCCACTACTTTGTTGAATGAGGGGTACGAGAAGAAGTACCAGCAGATCATTGCCGATAAGGGCTACGAGAAACTCTTTGCTGGGTACGTTGTAAGGGAGAGAACCTTGAGAAGTGAAGTCGAAGAATGCTGACAGATTTCTGAGTTGCTAGAAAAGGAAAATAATAACCTGCAGTAGGAGCTGTCACAATTGAAGTCTGCAGCTTCCACTTCTAGTGCCTTGATCCCAGTGACCGATGAGGGATTTTCGTTCTTAGAGGTTGAGAACGCCAAGTTGAGGGAAGAGTTGGAGACTTTGAGGAGCTCTGGCACTTCTTCATCTTCTCGTGGTCGAGCAAGAGTTCCTCGGGGACGAGCAAGAGTAACTAGGGTTCTTGTCGCGGAACAGAGGACTCTATCTGCCTTAGAGAACCAGGCTTTCCAACTAATGGCGAAGAACCAGGCGTTGTCTGATATGTTAAAGAAGATTAGGGACCTAGAAAAACAACTCTCTGCGCAGAAGTCAATCTTGGAGAATAAGGAGCTTTTCATCAAGAATCTCCATGATCAGCTAGAAAGGCTAACATATCAATTCCACAAACAGCCCAGGGAGTTCTGGATGGCTGGATACAACGAAGCATTATTCCACTTGGATGATCGTATCCAGAATGCCAACAATGAGGGCTACAAGCAAGGCTGGATGAATGCCTTACGTGTGCTGAAGCTCAAACAAGATCATTATCTGTGGGACTACCATGATCCCAGGTTGCTCGACTGGCCTGTGCCACCATACAATTTAGACATGGATTGGATCCCTGCTCGGGCCATTCCTCGGAGCTTAATTTCAAAGTATCTCGGTGACTACAATTTGCATTCTCAAATCGAAGTATCTCGTCCCGAGCATCTCCTAGACCGACCGTCCATGATGAATGTCAGGATGTTGAAGGATCTCAACTTCATCAATTCTCCTCTGTCTTTAAATGATCCGCCTGCTGGCGAGGAACCTGTGTCAAAAGCAGAGGGGAAGAGACCAGTGGAATAGGAATTTTTGATGTAATAGTTAGTATACATGTCAATGTAACTGTAACTTCATTATCAATGTAATTTATTTTGAATTTAATGAAAGACTTTCATTTTTGTTTGCAAATCTGGATTGCTATTGTCTTGTAGTTATCAAACACTTTATATTTATGTATATCTGTTAAAAAGAAAACAATATTGTGTTGTTTGTCGACCAACTCAGTAACAATTAAAAAGTTACAAGTATCAATATTGTTGCTCGATCACTTAATAATAAAGTAATGAGTATAAAAATATTGTTTAAAATGTTTCCAACCAACCAAGGTTGTTAGATTCTCTATGTCGACCAACTACAGTTAGTGGTTTTTTATCCCCGACCAGCTATAGTTAGTCTTTTTGAAATAATTTTACCCATAAAATGTTTCCAACCAACCAAGATCGATAAATTTTTTATGTCGACTATCTACAGATGGTGGGTTTTTATCCCCGACCAGCCATAGTTAGTAACTTTTCTTTTAAATTTTTTCGACCAACCAAGGTCGGTAAATTTTCTTTATCGACCAACTACAGTTGGTGGGTTTTTATCCCCGACCAGCCATAGTTAGCAACTTTTCTTTTAAATGTTTCCGACCAACCAAGGTCGGTAAATTTTCTTTGTCGACCAACTACAGTTGGTGGGTTTTTATCCCCGACCAGCCATAGTTAGCAACTTTTCTTTTAAATGTTTCCGACCAACCAAGGTCGGTAAATTTTCTTTGTCGACCAACTACAGTTGGTGGATTTTTATCCCCGACCAGCCATAGTTAGCAACTTTTGCACTTTTTGGAATGATCTTACCTCCCGACCAACATAAGTTGGCATTTGCGAGAATATTTTGTTTCCTAGCCAAGCAGGTTGGCATTTTTAGGAATATTTCATTTCCTAGCCAAACAGGTTGGCATTTTTAGGAATATTTTGTTTCCTAACCAACCGAAGTTGGCATTTTTAGGAATATTTTGCTGCTGAGCAGTCTGGGCTTTGTCGAGTTTTGCTGAGTAGTGTGTAACACTAGTATTCCCTGAAAAATTCTCAATAAAAGGAGAGACTTTAGCATAATATCTTCATTTTATTCATACTGACGGAACTGTGTTACATATACATCACTAATAATACTTGCGTAGGTGCTCTGCGTTCCATGCATTCTTAAACTCCTCGCCTTCTAAAGTTGCTATTCGATAAGTTCCTGGTCAAACAACTTTTGTAACTCGGTATGGTCCATGCCAGTTTGCTTCCAGCTTATTGTGTTTTTGAATTACTTTCTTTAGCACATAGTCTCCTTCTTTCAGGCCGCACTTCTTTACCCTTTTATTGTAAAACAAAGTTGTTCGCTGTTGGTAAGCAACATTTCTGATGGCTGCTTCTTCTCTAACTTCCTCGAGCATGTCTAAATCCAATCTTCTCATTAAGTCGCTGACAGGGGAATTAAAATTTAGTACCGTGTGTGTTGGGAGGCCCAACTCGGCAGGTATAACGGCTTCAGTTCCAAACGCCAGCATATATGGTGTTTCTCCAGTTGTTACTCGGGGAGTAGTTCGATAAGCCTAAAGTACTGATTGTAACTCGTTGATCCAGTTTGCTTTTGCATCATCCAATCTTTTCTTCAAACCATTTAGCAGCGTTCTGTTTGTCACTTCAGTTTGTCCATTGCTTTGAGGATGGTCTGGTGCTGAGTGGATCTTCAAAATATTTGATTGATGACAATAGGCGGCAAACTCCTCGTTATCAAATTGTGTTCCATGGTTTGTGATGAAGGCATGAGGTAGACCATATCGACAAATGATGTTCTTCCAAACAAATTGGTACACCTTCTCGTACGTCATGTCAATGAGTGGCTCAACTTCTACCCATTTAGTAAAACAATCCACTACGACGACGAGGTACTTGAACCTTCCTCGGGTCGTTGGCAGTGGCCCAACCAAGTCAATTCCCCACATGGAAAATGGCCAAGGGGAAGTTATGGGTGTCAACAATGCTTGTGGAGTTCTTCGGATGGATGAAAAACGCTGGCACTTGTCACACTTCTTGGCGTAGGCTATGCAATCAGCCCTCATCGTCGGCCAGTAATATCCTTGCATCATCACCCTTTGTAAAAGCGTCCGACCTGCTACATGTGCCCCGCAAGACCCTTCGTGGATCTCTTCAATTAATTCTTTCACCTCGGAGGGATGTACACATCTATGTAAACCTGCCATGATTCCTCGTCTATATAAAACACCATTAGTTAATACATACCGAGCAGCTTTAAACTTCAATTTTTTGGCAGTGAGCTTGTCAATTGGCAATTCTCCCTCCTCGATATACGTCCTGATGGAATCCATCCAAGATGGTCCTAAATCAAGGGTGATAAAGTTCATCATCATATCTTCATCTATGCTCCGACCAGCTAACACTTTAATTGGGATTGTTCGTCGTAGCTCGGTGCGAGTAGCTGATGCTAGTCGAGCTAGGGCGTCTGCTCTCGCATTCTCCATTCTTGGTATTCTGATCAGCTGAATAGAGGAAATTCTGACACCAGCTCCTTTGCCTTTGCATGATATCTGATCATTAATTCTCCTCTAACTGCATATACTCCCATCATTTGGTTTATGATCAATTGAGAATCACTGAAAACAATGACCTGTTGCGCCTCCATAATTTTTGCTAAACCAAGTCCTGCAATCATGGCCTCATATTCAGCTTCATTGTTGGAAGTTTTGTATTGGAAACGCAAGGCGTATTTCATATCGACCTCATCCGGAGTGCTCAAAACTATCCCCGCGCTGCATCCTGCAGTACAACATGAGCCATCTACATATAGTCTCTATATAGGTAACTCGTTTTCAAATTTCTGATCAGTTAGAGTTCCTCGGTGAAATATTTGTTCCTTCCTTTCCTCCTCAGATTTTTCTTGCTCTTCGTCGATCATTTCTTCTTGCCCTTTTACCAACCGGAGTTGGTCTGAGCCCTAAGTCAATGATCTTGTAACATCCACTTGCCCTTTTACCAACCGGAGTTGGTCTGAGCTAGTGTTTGTTGATCCTGTAACATCCACAGGTTGATCATCGAGCTGTAACACCCCGCCCGCCCGGGGAGAGAGAATGGAGCGCTAATGCGATAAAATAAATCAAAATCCATAAGTGACAAGGTATAGAGCATCTAAATAAACCCACAATAATATAAATCCACTAATCTCAATCTTCAAATAAAATACATCGTCTCTCGAATAATAAAATACAACTATCTAACTCGAATAAAAATGCTCTATACACCAATGAAATAATACAAATCTTTCCCAAACAATCCTCGCTAAAATCAATCTCCAATAATCCATAGCGCCCAAATCCACGCTAACCTGCCAACTAAAAGAAAATATGGGGAAGTACACAATACGACAAGAAAGATGCTCAACAAATATATGTTAGCGATGAATAAAACGTAACAACACGAGTATGAATATTCAAATCAAAATGCAAATCTCAAAGCATTTATCAATATAATTTCTCAACAACACTTTAACCGGGTCACCAGGCCTCACCACATCCGTATATGCTTTATCAAGCCATAGCCCGGGAAACAGGAATTTTGGCGGGTGCCCAACATCCGTGTCATATTAAAATCTCATGACAACGTGCTCATCAACAATATAATGATACCACATGAATCAAAATAATTTCAATAATTATTTTCTAGATTTCAATGAATTTATCAATTCAAATATGAGTTCAATTAACAAGAATTCAAAGATAATGACACTCGCGAGATTTAAGAGCATATTGTGTAAAACCCCATACCTCAAAATCATGATGAGAAACCAACAATCACATCCTCAAGATCAACACAAAAGATATACAAAAAGCTTCTCCAAGAACCTCCAACAAAAATAGCCCCAAGAACACCTCTAATCTAAGGTTGTTGATAAGCACCCAAAACTATACAATTTATACCCCAAATAGATGTATTTTAGTTGCTATTTCTCGACAATATGGGTCTTATGCGCTTAAATGTTTAATATGCAGGTTTAATGCACGTTGCGGTGTTCAAGCGCGTATTTCAAGGCAATTGTGCATTTTAATGGAGCTAAATACCCTTATCTTGTACCCCAATTACCTCTCCCGTACCCTAACCCGAGTCTTAACCTAGCCAAACTTACCCTAAGCCCGTGTGTGTTTTATTTGTGTCATTTTATTATTTTTTAGATTTTTAGTTTGAGTCTTTTCTACTTTTACGATTTATTTTAGGTTTATTTTAGAATTTTTTAGATTTTATTTCTACTTTATTTTTATTAATATAATTTTATTTTATTTCGATTTTTATTAGTTTCTAGTTTATTAGATTTTATATTTTTTTTAGGACTTTAGTTTTTAAATTTAATAGATTTATATTTATATTTTTATTTTCATTTCATTTCTTTTTATTTTTATTGAGTCTTTATGTTATTTTTTTTTTTAGAATAGAAATTTAATTTTTAGATTTTTAGTTTTTATAGTTTTATTTTATTAGTTAGTTTATATTTTTTAGGGGTCCAAATTAAACACACACTCACATACCCTTAATCCCATACACACACCACACATAACCCACTAACAAACACACACTACTTATCCTACACCCTCACCCTCACACTAATTTCCATACACCCACACACACCCTAACCTACAATCCCACTTCATCTTCCTCACCACAACTCTCTCTCTCCTCTTACCCATATCCCCATATCCCCATAACCAAAACTCTACACCCTCACCCACATAATCACACCCTAAAACCTACACAACTCACCCACACCACTATTCCCTGCACATACCCCCGATCGGAATGGCCCTCAAATCCGAACCCCTCTTTCTCTCCACCTCCGTCCGTCACCAACCATCGCCGGCGCCCCCCAAAACCGCGACCTGCTCCCCTCTCCGGGCGGCCAACCTCCTCCCCTGCCGGCGACCTGCCTCGGCAGCAACCCGCGCACTCTCCTCTCTCTCTGACCAACGATGTCACTACCCGGCAGCCCCTCATCACCACCTACCCGAGCCACCCGGCGTCCCCAAGCTGCCAGCGATCACCTCTCTCTTCCCCCATTAACAAACCCCAACAAACTTCATACCCGGATGAGACCAACTCTGATCCAAACAAATCCGAGCCCCTTACCCGTTCTCAACCACTGCCACCACCCGGTCGGAACCACCATTCCTGTAGACTAGAAACCCACCACCTGTGAGCCAAACTCCTTCCACAACCCGGACTTTCTCAACGTTCTCCATCTCCGGCGATGCCTGAACCTGGTGCCCCATTCCCTAGACCCGATTTTAACCTTCCCAAGCCAAAATCGTGGCCATTTTTACCTGCCAAAAATACAACCAAAAGTCAACCCACCTAATACCCACTTAAATCATTTTTCCCTTATTACCCTCCAACCTACTCTTTTACCCAACTTCCGGCCAGCCCCTTATCCCAAGAACCCAAACCCATATTCAACCCAAAAAAAAAAAACCAACAAAAACCCATAAACCCAAATTCATTTTTAAACCCAAAACCCAAATACCCACTTCCCATGTCATCCACTTCTCCAAAGTAAGTAAAAATCGTGCCTGTACAAATCACACCAAAACAAAGCAAAACCAATTCCCACATGTGCCTAATACCCATTTAGGTCCCAATACCCATTTTACCCCCCAACAACCACTTAACCCCATTTTCCCAAATTACCCTCAATAACAAAATCAGATTTTATCCTCCCCAACCTCACCCTCATGACCTCACTCAAAACATGTGCACACCCTAACCAATTTCCAATTATGCCCATTTGCTCCATTGCATATAAAAAGAAGATGAAGACCTCATTTGAAAAGGGCTAGATTAGAGAGTTTTTTTAGATAGGAAATTATAGAGAGAGAATTGTAGGAAAACACCATTTGTAAATATTTTTTTTAGTTTTTATTTTTTTTCTCTAGATAATTGTGAGATTAAATATTGCAAGAGATTTAATTGAGTGCTCATTTAATTTCACAATACTTGGATGCTCAATTAGAGGGTGTATGCTTCAATTTCAAGAATAGAGTTCAAAGTGTCAAATTCAAGAGATTGGTTTGATTATTCTTCTCTCTACTCTTTTATATATTAAATGCCTATTGAATATTTGTTTAGTATGTTTGAGTCCATGTTAGGCTAAAACCCCTTTCAAGGGGTGGGGTGAAACCCTTATTTGATATTATTTTAGTTTAATTAGTTTGCTTACTTGAAATTTCCCTTTGAATGCTAAATTTGATCCCTCACCCTTAGATTTACGCCTCGAGAGAGGGTAAATGATTTTCGAGAGAAAATGGAAATTCTAGTGATAATACCCATTTTAGATTCGAACTAGAGATAGGGGTTTCTTAAGTAGGGTATTATCATTTGAATTTCAACTCTAAATTTAATTTCTATGATTGACATAAATTCTAATTGATCGATCCTAGCGGGTGATTAATTAGAAGGAGTGTAGATATAATTTTCTAGAGTTGTGGGGTGTTAAACTTAACTTTCTAAAAGATTACTATTCTAATTACACTTGCAACGAGAGTTGATTTGTAATTTTGATATTAATTTGGGAGAATTCAAATAATTAAATTAATTAATTAGAATAACTAAAATTTGTGGTGTAATCCCACTCCTTGATTGTTCTCACAATTATTTGCCTCACTTTATCTTTTATTTTAGTGTTAGTCCTTATTTTTCATTTTAGTCATTTTCTAGTTAGTTATCTTCATCTTAGTTTATTTTAGTTTAGACCTCACCTCACCCTTTTGTTTTAATATTGAAAAAGCAAAAAAAATTAGAAAAGTGAAAAAGCACAAAAAAGAAAATAAAAAGTGAATTACAATTGAATTTGTTCCATGTGCTTTACTCCCTAGAAAGTGGATTGATACCCTTACTTACCTCACACTTGAGTTTATTATATTTGTAGGTATGTGAGGTTTTGATTAACTTGGCTTTCAACAACGACATACAACGACCATACACAAAAGTCTCGTTATCAAATGGCGCCGTTGCCGGGGATAACATTTTCTTTAATTTTCTTTAATTTTTAGAAAATCCCAAAAATATTTTCTTTCCTTTTGAAAAAATTTCAAAAAATCAAAAAAATATTTCTCACCTCATGGCCGAAGAACGTCCTTTACGGGACTACTTTGGTCATTTTTCATTGACACGTGACACGTGTGAGAGTAATCCCGAGCGGTCTCTTTATGATATTCTTCACGATTTCACCTCTCTCACGAGTACCGTTGGTACTCTTGACCCATCCATGCATGCACCACCTATTCCATCACCCTCGGTGTCAAGTGTCACTGTGCCTCCTCCCTTGTTGTGCACCCACTGTTCTAATGCCGATCACATGTCCCATGTGTGTCCATACTTGTCATATCCGTACAAACCCACCATGGAACATGTGTATCCATATGACACTGTTTCGGAACCCACCTCGGCCTACTACCCTGCTATACCTAATCCCGAGTTGTGTGAGTACCCCAGTTATTCGTGGAGGCCTGATCACCCTTCCATGCAATACGTATCCCAACCCGATGTTGTGGATCCTCACACGTTCCAACATTTGTCATGGCAACCTTGTGCACCCCGTCACGATCAGTTTTCTCACTACGCACCCCATGCGCATCAACCATTTGTCCATCACGAAAGCGATCCTTTCGTGTATGATGCACTTGGCCCCACCCCACACACTTCCTTTGAGTATTCTCCATACACTCCCGATTATAGCGTGTTGTGTCCACCTCAACCACCACCCATCATTCCACCAACACCACCATCCACTTCCACTCTCAAAACCCTCTTGCAAAAGTTCATACTTGAGCAAGAGCAAGCCATTCAAACTCAAGCTCTCCAAAGGCTTGAACAAAGGTTAAATGAATTGGTGTGTGAGCGAGAGTCGGATATTCCCATTACCCCACCCATCGTTGCCACCGAGTGTGACGATGATGTGTCCCCTTGTGACACAGAATTTGAGTGTGACCAACCCTACCACCCCGAGAATCTCGAAGTTGAGACCATTCCATGGTCCGGGTCCCAAGTCGACAATTGTGTTGATATACCTTTTATTAGTGAGCCTGATTCAACCCCACCCTGTCCTTATGAACCCATCATTGCAGTTCCCATTCACCTTCCCACTCCCGTCATATCCAAAACAAGGCCCGAGTCTATACCCATTGAGCTTCACCATTATGTTCCCGAGGAACCAATTTATCCTAGGTTAGCTCCGGCTACGAGTGCTCACCATTTTCCCAAGATAGAATCCGTGATAGTTCCTAACTACCCGTATATGGATGATATCCCACCATGCATGGCTCCCATTGAGCCTGATATTTCTAACGATTCCTCTATCTCTGATCTTGGTTCCTCGTTTGATCCACCCACCCCATTTACCGATGCTACTCTTGTGAAGAAGTTGACAACTCCATCTTTAGAAACCACACTCCCTTGTGAGTATTCCTTTACTCCTCCCAATGAGTGTGTGTCTCCCACGCTTGAGTTGGATCATCTTCCTCCACCATTTATCCCACCCGATACACCATTTATTCCCATGGACCCACCCATTATCCTTTCTACCCCACCACCTGGTTTGGATCTTGATTTTACACATTTAATATTTCCATCCACATTTTTAGATCCTCACTTGAAACCATCCTCCACCTTCCACGATAGTATAAGTGGTGACACTCTCCACTTCCGTGACACCGAGCTTGTTCCTCCATGCACACCACTCTCTTGTGATTTTTCTCAACAGCTCCCTGGTGTGTCACGGCGCGACCATTACCATCGCCCATTCATAGAACGGTCGTGTGCTTTTTATGAGGCCCACCCCATCACTATTGCCAAACCATTTTTCCTTCCCATACAACTAGAGCACCATGCTTATAGGGCCCTTGTTGCCCTCACCTTTACGCTCAACAAGGCCCGTGACCGATACCTCTTCACCTTTACCCTTTTTCCCACCCGCCCTTGGTCCAACGATGCTTTGCATCGCGTAATGCACTTCGCCATACAGGTGCATTGACCACTTTAGCCTGTTTCCAGCAAGAGTGATGATTCAGTCTTGTTTGGGGGTGATCTTTATCACCCAATTTTTATGCCACCCCGCACTATCATAGATCCTATTCTTAGGGTGAGATTCCATCGGTCTGGCTGAAGACGTTAAACTTAGCGCTACCGGGAGGCAGCCCGCGTTTATTGTACTAGTCTCATCCTGTTTGGGGGTGGTGTTTCACATCACCCTATGCTTTATCATGCTTATAGATTTGTACATCTTTTACTCAGGGTTTTTCTTGGCTTCACATATCTACTTCATGAGCGGTTCATTCTGGTAATCTCTTTCCTACCTCATGCTCTCAATTTTAAAAATCATTTTACTTAACATCGAGGACGATGTTCCTTTTTGTTTGGGGGTGGGGAATTTTATCAAAATCGTGCCTCTTTTGAAAAAATTTGATTTTTTGAACCTGATTTTTAAAATTTCGTGCAGTTTCTTTCATCTCACTCATTGATGTGAATTTTCAATCATCCATCTTTCAAAAGTCTAGGAATCAAGCTAGAGAATATTTTTTCTAAATGGCTTATGTAATACATAAGAAGTCATTTTGCACCATGAATTTCTAGACTCAACAAAATTTGCGCACTTATCACGTCATTACGTTTAGAGTTGAAGAGTACTACAATTCTATAGAGAACCTTAAGGATCACTAGTAGAGACTTTAGCCCATGAGATTTGTGCCTTTCACCCTTTCAGAGTGTTTTACGCAATCTCCGAGTCACAAGTTGATTCAACTTCGTTTGGGTCCGCACTTTAAATTGTTGTATGATCTCATTATTCTTCGTTTTTTGGCTTGATCACTGAGAATGACATCACTTTCGAGTTGTAAGAAACGCGTGTCTTGATATTTGTCCCGAATACTAGATTTTCATCCATACACCTACCACTTTCCCCCCATATCACATTTACCATTCACAACACCCAAAAATACCCTTATAACCAAATCAGATTTATTCCCCCATTTTCCCACTTGTCCCCACACCTCACACAATCCATGCACAATTGTGCATTCTCTCCATATTACCCACACCCCCATGCACATGTGCTCTCACCATTCCCACATGCACACCCTTGCCAATTTCCATTTTTACCCCTCATGCTCCATGCCTCCTATATATTGAGGATGAAGACCTATTTGCAAAAAAGATCTCAAATTAGTTTTAATCTAGGTGTGATAAAATTCTCCCCACCCCTCTATGTTGAGTATTTGCATTTTTAGCAAATACCTCAATATAGAGGTGTGTGTTGAAAATTATCTCTAGGATAAAATTCACTCCACCCATCTATTATGGATTTTTGCATTTTTAGCAATTATTTCATAATAGATTGATGTAGTGAAATTTATCCCTTATGGGAGATAAATTCTAACCCATTACTTTATGTTGAGATTTTGTATTTTTAGCAATTATCTCAATATAAATTAATGATCTAGAATTTATTTCTTTGGGTGAATTCTAATGTATAATTTTATAATTTTAGGATTTGCATTTTTAGCAAATCTCTTTTATTATTTAATTATCCATTGTGAATTCATCCATTATCTTTTTACTTTTTAGTTTGTAATTTTTAGTTTAGATTCAATAAATACATGAGTGAGGGATTATGATTGAGTGATTTTTAATGTGTAATTGAGAGATTGTTGATGCAAATGAAGATTCCATTTCAATTCAAGGCTCAAATTGGTTTGATCTATTCCTCTCTTTTACTTTTAGTTTAATCTTCTCATGCTTTCAATTATGTATCTCATATTTTTGGATGATGATTATTGAGGGCTAATCTCCCACTTATGTGATGAAATTTTGAAGCCCTCATGAGTCCAATTTAGTTAGTTTACTTTTTAGCTCAATTTTATTTACCTAATTTTTATTAGCTTTTGCATCTTAATTAGTAGTTATAAAAATTAGTATAGTTAGTTAGTTAAAATATTCCCTTGAAAAAATCATAAAAAAATAGAAAAAGCAAAAATAGAAAAAAATATAATAAAATGCAAATGAATCTATATATATATATATCCTCTTCAATTTTGTGTTTCACCCTTAGATATGGATTGACTCCCTTACTTACCTCTACACTAGTTTTGTTATAATTTTGTAGGTTCAAGGGAAATTTTGATGGATAGAGAAGTTGCAACAACGACATAAATCTACATTAGAGGCAATTTTTCTAGTTATCAGTTGTAACTCACAAATCTCAAGGGCCGATGTGTATGTAAAAAGAAGAGGAATATAAAATATATTAATTGCCAAAATTTGTGCCAAAAGTATGTTAAAAGGCTTGCCCACGACTTCCTTTTATAATGCAAAGAAATGAAGAGTTGGAATCCAAAAGACTCCTTTAAAGAAGGCAAAGAAATGAAGAGTTGGAAGTCAAAACAACTCCAAGAGTTAAAAACATTTAAAAATCATTTTTAAATCCGTTTTAACTCTGATTTCGAAATAGTTTGAAATTATCGCCTTTAAAAATAATAACCAACATATTTGAGCAATAAAAATAATTTTATCAAAAACTTTATTTTCCTCCATTTTCCAGAAATTAATTAAAATAACCCAAAATTACGCGGGTTGTTACACTTCCCCACTAACAATGGAATTTCGCCCTTGAAATTCTCCGAATGCCTAACTCTAAAAATGAGGCCAACAATATCCAAAATAATCTAGTCTCCAAAAATAAATTCCTCACATCTAATCTCTAAACTTATCACGAATATCACCTAAAATTTTCTATCTCCAAAAATTGTTATCCACACAATGAACCCAAAACCCAAAACCCAAGACCCGAGGGTTGTCGTATACCTAAGCTCTGATACCATTTGTAACACCCCGCCCGCCCGGGGAGAGCGAACGGAGCGCTAATGCGATAAAATAAATCCAAATCCACAAGTGACAAGGTATAGAGCATCTAAATAAACCCACAATAATATAAATCCACTAATCTCAATCTTCAAATAAAATACAACGTCTCTCGAATAATAAAATACAACTATCTAACTCGAATAAAAATGCTCTATACACCAATGAAATAATACAAATCTTTCCCAAACAATCCTCGCTAAGTACGATAACTGGACATTCTTATCCATCACGAAGAAACGTATTCTTTATGTCCGACAAGCAGGCCACGTACCAATGAATATATCCAACTTGATCGTCCTAAGTGGAAATACTTTCTCGCCAGCAAAACCAATGAGGGGTCTGTGGTAAGGCTCCAGTTGAGATAGCTTTAGATTTAAACTATCAAAGCACGAGTAGAACATGATGTCTGCCGAGCTACCATTGTCGACCAGTACTTTTGAAATCATGACTTCCTTCATTCTCATTTTTATCACCAGCGGGTCATCATGAGGATATAAAACACCTGCAAGGTCATTTTTTGAAAAACCGATAACCAATTTCTCTTTGTTCACCTTTCTCGGGCGATCTTCCTCAGCTAGATTTATTCGCTGAATGTACGAGCAAGCTTGAGCCTCACCGAGGTAAGCTTTTCTTTCTGCAGTAAGGTCTCCTCCTCCTGCATTCCCTCCTGTAATAACATTACAATCAAATGACCCAAAGCGTATTGAAAATACCTCTCGTTCCGGCTGCCTTGGCTTCTTGGGAAGGTCGGGGTCATCCTCAGGATCAACTTCATGGTTTCTCTTCTTGTTCTCCTCTGCTCGACGAGGAGATCTAGACCTCTCTCTAGTTCTGTCGTTGTTTCTTCTTTCGCCTCCCCGATCAACATACTTTGCTAGCTTTCCTCGTCGGATGAGTGTTTCAATCTCATTCTGAAGAGCTATGCATTTTTTGGTCATATGGCCATGATCCTTGTGGAATTCGCAATATTTTTCCCTATTCCTCGTGTCAGGGTCTGCCTTCATTTTCTTTGGCCAGTTTAACTCCTCGATGTTCTTAATTTCTTCTAGGACGTGGTTGATATTTACCTTCAAAGGTGTGTAATTATCAAATTTTCTCAAGACCTCCCATGATGACCTATTTTTGGATTGTTTGTCACCATTATTGTTCTTATATTCCTTCTTCTTAGCTTTATCACCTTCCACCTTGGTTTTTTTGGCGTCCATATTCTTCTTCGCAGACATGGCCTCCTCGACATTCATAATCTTGGACGCTTTTCCCATCAGATCCGACAGGGTTCGAGGTGGATCTTTGGCCAAAGTGTAATACAGCTTGTTTGGCATTAGTCCACTCATCAAAGCGGTAATCGCTGTCTTCTCCTCATAATCAATGACTTCGAGTTTCTCGTTATTAAAACGAGTTATATAATCTCTGGTACTCTCACCAACTTTTTGTCTAACACTTAATAAATGAGCTACTCGTTTCACTGGCTTTGCTCCAAAGAAGAAATTCCCAATGAATAGCTCGTCCAGTTGAAGGAAAGTTGAAATCTTACCCCGAGGAAGACTATTATACCATATTTGAGCAGATCCGGTAAGTGTTCCCGAGAATGCTCTGCATCTCATCTCATCTGGGACAGCATAGATGTCGGTTGCAGCTTGGTATTGTTCTATATGAAGGACAGGGTCAGTCTTTCCATCATACTTGGGAGTCACAACAGGTGCTTTGAACTTTGATGGCGTTGGAAAATCAACAATGTCCTGGATAAAAGGTGTTCCTCGAACAAAGGTTCGTTGTAGAGGATTCTTGGCCTTAGCCATTTCCCCTAATCTATCCTCCAGTCTTTGAATAGATCCTTTCCATGCATCATTTCCTTTCTCGGGCCTATTAGTTCGAGCAACTGATCGTGTTGAAGTGGCTTCCTAGGATTTATCTTGACGAGCAACTGGCCGGTCATAGGATCTATCTTGACGAGCAGCTAGTCGCGACTGGGCAGATCCTTCTCTTAAATCTGATGGTCATCAAAAGCTCCTCGACACTGCATTAAGAGGACTTTTGTTCCTCCTAGGGCCTAATCGGTCGAAAGGAGAAACCCTACTTAATCTTTCCAACGCGCTGATCCTTTCTGGGGAGAGGGTGACACGTTGTTCAGTATCCGTGGCTCGCACCGACAAAGTTCTCCCAGGTTGATAAGAGAAATAATTAGATTCCTCATTGCGATGTGAGTTAGTATGCCTAGTACGCGAAGAAGGTGTACGGATATTTCTTTGAATGCTTCATGGTCCGGAATGGGCTGATGCACCGCCATGGAGGGTTTGGATGAGTTGTCGCATTATTTCTTGCATGACGGTCTGGCCCTGAGCCAAATTTGCCATTATTCCAGTCAGATCTGGAATAATTGGTGGAGCAGATGGATTTGGAGGGGTTCCAGCTTTTCGATTGCTAGATTCAGGAATATTCGCCATTGATAATGGATTATTTTTTATGAAAAACGATATTATCAATCGTTTCCCACAAACGGCGCCAATCTGTTGATGTAAAAAATTAGATCACTCTAATAATTCAATCACAGATAAATAAATGAGACAAAGAATTTTAAAGTGGTTCAGCCTTATAGGAATGGCCTACGCCCACTGTTGCTTTATTGCTGAGTGTTTGGGAATTCTCGATTACAAGTTATCTCAAGAAATTCCAGTCTGGGACCCCCATACAATGAGGATTGTACAATGTATTTATAGCCATGAGGCTGTAATGTGAAAGGGTAATACATTAAATGATATACATATGAAAGGGTAATACATTTAATGCCCTATTTACGTGCGCGTCCAAAGGATAAGCATTTAATGAGCAGTTAAAATGTTGGTATCCTGCTTCGAGGTGCAGCTCGGACCGCCATGAGTTGCTCTGACCGCCTAAGCTTCTCGGTATTTAAGAGTTCCTCGGAGAGGCATTGTTCCTCGAAGCTTGTGAGTTCCTCGGGGAACTAGTCTTCCTCGTTGTAGTCTTGTTCCTCGGAGCGAGTGGGTTCCTCGAAAGTGTTTGTTGTTGCCATGTAGATAGCCACGTGTCTTTATATGATTGGTCCATGTCAGCAGATTAATTTTGGTATCAACACTCCCCTTCTTATTGATTACCTTCCTCACTTTGATCCTTTCCAATATCTTGCAATTGTAACATGGGATACTCGACCTCTGAAACTTCCTGAGCCTTTGTTAACTCTTTAGACTTGAAAAATCTGGTAATCTTGGCTTGATTCTTATCTTCGATTAATGATTGGCTATTTAACTTATTCTTCTCTTCTTCATTTTTCTCCACTGCAATCTCATTAATTTGCTTGACTTCTGTAGTGGAATCTCCTTTTGGAAATTCTTTAAAACCCATTCCTTTGTTGTTTCTTTCATGTATACTTCCTTCTTTGGATCATTCTTGATGTCAGTTTTACGCTTCTCCTTCTTGTAACCTTCCTCGTTGAATAGACACTCGCTATCTTCATGACCTCTTCTTTCACACTTACTACAATATTTAGGGATCTCCTCAAATTCAAAGTATTGCCAAAAACCTTTATTTGTATCCTTGTTAGCAATCCAAATCCTTTTGGGAAAAGGTTTCTTTAAATCCACTTCCATGCAAACATGAGCCAAGCTAGGTCTACCCAGAGATGAAGTTGCAGAATCGATTTTTAATGGTTGTCCCACTGTTGAGCATATAGAGAACAAACTTTCTTTATTGTATAAATGAATAGGAAGCAATGGAAGACTTACCCAAATAGGAGTAATGGAAGATTCAGAATCAGGATGGAAATCATTAGCCCATTTAAAAACCCTCATTGGGAATCTGTGAATATACCAAGTAGGTCTAAGCCAAATTCTATAAAAATCTTCTTCGTGGAAAAGCCTGATCAATACATGTTTTTGATCTATAAGACCAATGTTGAACACAGCTTTGAGGCCCATTGATGTAAACATTTTCCTTATCTCTTCAATAGCAGGTCTTCCATGAGTAAATTTACCCACGAGAGAGTGTTTAAATGGTTCTGACACCTTTTCTAGATAAGAGTTATCTAGGAAGAGTGCAGGTTCTCCTTTAAAGAAACTAATCTCATGCAACGAAGGGTTTGCATGGGAAACTTTACCCACCACCTCAACAAAGGATTTGTTGAAGTTTTGGGTAGATGGCTGTATAAAGGGAGGATCTGGAGGAGTCTTATCCACCTCCAGCGTGGAGGTGGAATGCTGCGCCATCATCAAACCCTAAGAAGGGCTAGAGAGAAAGAGAGAGAGAGAGAGAGAGAGAGAGAGAGAGAGAGAGAGAGAGTTCCTGAAAATGTATATGTTCTCAATTTTTTTTAGGTTTGGAGGCAATGAATTTTTAGTTTCTGAGACTATATGCCTATTGCCCCTTCACTAAATTCTGATGAATTTTTTAGAATAAACATATATTTTTAAAATTCTTTAAAGATAGTAACTTAATAAGTTGTGGGACTACATATATAAGAGATAAAGGTTTATTAGATCTTGTTGGCATAAGAGAAGTATACACTAACAATAAGGGGTTGTTTATAAATTGGACCTCAGTTGGAATTTCGTCCAAATCCTCTCATAGCTCCATCCTTATAAGGCATGCGTTGAAAACTATGAAGATTTATATTGAAATTTACATTAATTTGGGTATTCGAACATAAAAACTAATTATTTGCCCTCTCCAATTTGCTCACTAATCAATAAGATAAAAACTAATATTTTTTGGGCACTAAGGTCCATTGTCATTAATATATAAATTATATGCTAGTGTACACAAATTTAAAACAAGTGCATTATAAAATTTCATTTATACATTAGAAAATTTTATGTATACATTACAAAATTTTATTTATACATTAGAATACACAAATAAACTAGGCATTAAGATTCCCAAGACAATATATAGAGAGCTCATTCGGTACAATGAAAAAGTGAAAAAGAAGGCGCATTAGCTAATAAATCCCTTAAGAGTCTATTTATAGATGATCAGTCGAAGCGATAATCTTATTGGTTTCTTAAACTCATAAACTTTTTTTTTTATTAATTAACGATAAGTTCAAACGATACAATTATACGTATTAATGTATATACAATTTCAATGGGAACTCTATCTACGTTAATAAGTATAATTGAACCAATATTCATGTATCTGCATTAATAATTATAACACACGTGAATTTATTAAAAAAAATATTTTTAAGTTGTATTTACCGTTAATTTATAAAGAGTCTAAAGATTTATCATCACATTTCTCCCAAAAGAAAGTAAAATGGAAGTATTCTATATTTTTTTTTCTAAAAATTGTGTCAAACTAAAGGAATGTTTAAACGAGGAAAATTGGAAGTTTGAGATATAAAAAAATTCCCCATCTCACTATTCTAATTTCTCTTCGCTCCCATTTTTCTACAAAACAAAGCTTAGTGTTGCTAGTTTCCTATTCCTTTTGATTATCACATTTAGCACTTCACATGTGTATATTTTATTTTTTTCCAAACTTTACATGTGTATATAAACAAGTGTGCGTAGACACATTTAAGTAACGGGGCTTCAACACGGCATTGCCATTCTATCAATTCATACAACTTAGAACTGAACAACCATTACTGAATCGTAACAAAGCACATGGCTTGAACTTGAAGGCTGTCTTCTTTTGTTTTTAATTTGTTTTGGTGCAAGGAAACTGTTTACTTTACTTTATCCAAGGATAAGGAAGGAGTAAGAATTGTTGTGATTTCTGCCTTGTGCAGGCTATAATACTCAAATCCACTATCAAAAAATATCACGTTCAACTCAATAATTTAGTTGGAGAGAGAGAGAAGGAATCCTATGAGACTCGGTTGGATCACCAAAAAAGAGGATGGAAATGGGGTCCGCGAATCCTGCAGTCTCATAGCACAGGTGACGACAAGATCCAAGTCCCCACAATCACATGATTATTCCACAACTACCTGTCCTTTAATTTATTTATATTTAAGATTTTCTATTTATTTATTCATTATAAGTGTGCGATGGGATTCGGCCATTTTTAAACGTTCAGTCAAAAAGATTTTTTAACAATAGGTCTAGGGGTGTTTTCAATCCGGTCCGATTCCATTTTGGTTTGTTTTTAGAATCGGATCACATTAATCAATATTAAAAAATTATGGAGCGAGACCGGATGGAATTCGACGATTTTTAAACGCTCAGTCAAAAAGATTTTATAACAATAGGAGTAGGGGTGTCTTCAATCCGGTCCGATTCGATTTTGGTTTGTTATTAGAATCGGATCGCATTAATCGATGTTAACAAATGGGGTTTTGGGGAAAAAGTCCTTATAATACTAAAAGTATATAAAAATAGGACACTCCATATAATTTTATAAATTTAGTCCTTGTATAAAAAATTTCATGAAAAATGGTGAAAAATAGTTCAACTGACGCGAACCAAAAAAATAAATACTATTGTACCACATGGACTAGATTTATAAACTTGAAAAACATTGTTCTAAAAATTCAAATATAGGAAGGAACATGACATTTACCTTAATTCTCTATTAAAAAATAATGGAGCGAGATCGGACTGGAATAATTGATTTGAGACCGATTCGATTTTTAAGCGATCCATGTTCGGTCTCGGTCATATTCGGTTCATACATATATAAAACATCACATTTTTATTTACTAATAACATCATATTTTTTTAAATTAGAAAAGCACATTTTTTGAAAAAAAAAAGCATCTCTTTAAAAAAAATCACTTGTAAAAAAAAAGCACGTTAATAAAAAACAATATTTTTTTTTATTAAAAACAACACCTTTTTAAAAAAATAGCACACTTTTTTTTAAATAGCACTCATCTTTTAAAAAATAACACTGTTTAAAAAAAACATGGTTTTAAAAAAAAATATAAACACTGTTTTTTTAACCTTATCCATATTAAACAATTAATAATAATATCCATAAAAAATAGCCAACAACAAACAACTAATACCCATTAATACAAATAAAATAAACAAGTAATTACAAGTAAATGACAGTCTGTGACATTTCAATATTTCTAACATTTCAACATAACTTGAGCGGTTGGTGTAATACTCCGTAATTTTACTGATTTTATTTATTGGGATTGATGGGATTAATTAAATTAAATGAGAATTAATTGAAAACTAATCTGGATTTAAATGCTAGCGAGACGTGAGTTGGTATTTGATTATGATGATAATATTGAGTATTACTGAGTATATATGGTAATATATGACTATGGAAATTATTAAAATTGTCGCGAGTCATAAATACAACAGTTGGAAAAAAATTAAGTTGGGACGCGCGTGTCAGTCGCGTCAAAAATTAATTTAATTAGATTAAAAAGTAAATTATAATTTTATCAACTGTATGGTCATATTGAGTGCGTCAACGTGTCCGGAGGGGTCGAAATAGTCGAAAAACATTAACTGGGGGCTTAGTTTGGGTCCCGAGGCATTTTTAGGCCAAACCGGCCAACAGGGAGTGTATTTTAGTCACTTTAAAATTTAAGAAAATAAGTCCCACGAATTTTAGGGGTTATTTAATTATATTTTGGGAAGGCCATTAGGGCCATTATTAGCCAAAAAGCAAATAGTGGGCTACGTGAGATAGAGAAGAAGTTACAGAAGGTCTTCAAACCATAACCACAACCCACCACCACCACTTTCGACGGAATTGGGACCAGAAAGAAGGAAAGAACCAGCCCTTGGACATCATCAATAGATCTGAACATCAACCTTAAGGCAAGTGA
Organism: Sambucus nigra; assembly: GCA_949130495.1. Classification (NCBI taxonomy): domain Eukaryota; kingdom Viridiplantae; phylum Streptophyta; class Magnoliopsida; order Dipsacales; family Adoxaceae; genus Sambucus; species Sambucus nigra. The sequence goes on along the minus strand of OX422207.1, from coordinate 339,029,219 downwards.
TTTGATTCCATTAACTTTCAGCGAATACTTCTTCCATATTAGGGTAGGAATTGTTAATAGCCTTGAAAGGTGATGAAAACTCATGAATTTTGGTGTAGAACTCTAAATTTTGGATAGGAATTTCATGTAGGTTAGTTCTTGACGAAATTCAGTAATCAAAACATAACCCTTGATGAATTAAAAACGGATTAAAGAATAGAGATATCATGGTTCTTGAAGAAAATAAAAAACTTGGATTTTTATGAAGATTTGATCTATATGAGGCTCATTATATACTTAGATTGGAATTTCACATCATATAATGAAGTTTGGGGACAAATCTGAGACTGAAAAACGAAGCAGCCCGTAGCCCCACCTTGTGCGATCGATCGACACTCCAGGTCGATCGATCGACCACCCCAAAAATTGTTATATTTTTCCCCTCGTTGAATTTTAGCAATTTCGACCCTAGAGAGTTATTGGTGGGGACCTTGTGAACACTTTTAGATTTAAGGAAGACCAGTAAGCGTGTGTATGAGACCGGATTATTATTATAATTAAATTTGGAATATATGTTAAGACCTAATAAGTTCGACGAGTGACGTACTATTAAAGACTGGGATTAAATGAATTAAATTTATATAGTTGATAGTATAAGGTTCGTGGTAGAAATATAGAACTTAGGAGTATTGGATTAAAGTGTGGGAATAATAGGAGACTTACTAATCTTTTGGGTTAGATTTTAAGTACTTGAAACTACGACGTGAGATGTGTCAGTGAACTATATTATATCTTATCCAGGGTATTAAAAGGTACTAATTAAAATAATGGTATAGTGATTGAGAACATACCTTTAATAATATTATAAATTATCTAAGTTGTGGGAATGCTTAGTATATCGATTTATATGTGTATGACATACCTACCAATACTTGATATCACGGGAGGTCGACTTTCGAAATAGGGCCATCTAATCCTTGTGTGCCTACGGGGGGATTTAGATTGGTACCTTAAGGACATAAGGCTGTGAATGACTTATTTGTGAGTCAATAAGTCAGCTGATCATGGGAGCGTAGGTATGTGCGTGACCCATGGGTATGTAAACTATGTTCTCCTCCAATATGTTTGATTTTGCTTATTGAAACGGTTCTTGAGAGATTCGGAACTTGTAGTCCTTATGTATGTGATGTACCAGGATTCGATAGCAGAGTATGTGTGCACCGCAGCTTAGCCTATGTGACACCCCGCCCAATTAAATAAAGGGTGATCAGTCCTCTACCAATTTAAAACGGGATATTCAGTTGGTTCATTCTCAGCATCACTGTCGAAAAACTTTTTAACATATTAATCACCTAATATAAAATTAAGCTAGGTGTCAAAACATTTTCCAATTTAGTAAAACCAAGTAAATCCATTTCTATTAAATTTTAAAATATAATCCATTCACTAAATACTGAACATGAATCAAGTACTGCAATAAATAAGACTGAGTAAAACTCTCAGTTCAAAACTCCAAACCATACAATAAACTGAATACAATATCTCTGATGAAAGAACTAGAAGTGGGCGACATATGCCCTAAATAAAAAGTCTAGATGAAACTGAATGGGAAGGATAAATGCGTCTACTACAAGGACCTACAACCTCCACAACAACTGCAGCACGTCAAGCAATCCAACTCTCTAAATATGATACTCCTGTGGCTAAGCACCTGATATATATATATATATATATATATATATATATATAGCAAAAGAGAGAAGAGATACAAGAAACGGGTCAGAGCCCGATGTGTAAAAAATATATTAGCAAGTATTTAAAACTGGTTCTTAAAATAAGTCTTATACGCATGTTAGTTATCGAACTCTCACATGAGTTTCTCACCTCTCTTCTATTATGCACGCCTAACGTACATCTAATCTCCCCTAGTTATATCTCCCAGTCTAACTAGTCAGAAACCATACTAATACTAACTATGCTCACTAGTAGTATTCCCATATCGCCCATACAATACACCATTCAGATAGTTTCACATACTGAATTTCATTATCCACCGTTTGAATAGTTAATCTTTTATTCACTAAAATTATTATGCTTCTCATTTTTATTTTTATCAACTAGTCTCACAAAGTAGAAAATTACCCAAGTACACTCATACATATATATATAGTCTCATCATCCCTATATATATACACTAATATTGCACACTTAGGCTAAGACCCATTATACATATATATATATATATATATATATATATATACATATATATATATATATATATATACATATATATATATGTATATATATACATACTAATACATATATATATACATATATATATATATATATATATATATATATATATATATATATATATATATATATATATATATACCCTATATATACCCTATATACATATATATATATATATATATATATATATATATATATATATATATATATATATATACATACTAATTTTGCACCCCCGGCTAAGACCCATTAGTGCACATATTCTGGATATCATGCATCCCCGAGTTAGCACCCATTAATGCACCTATCAATAATAATTCAGCACCCCCGGGTTATCACCCATTAGTGCGCCTAACAACATAATATTGCATCCCCGGGTTATCACCCATTAATGCACCTATCAATATTAATCCACCACCCCCGGGTTATCACCCATTAGTGCGTCAAACGATAATCATCTTTGTACCCCATGGTTATCACCCATTAGTACACTTAATAATAGAGTTTCTACACCCCCGAGTTATCACTCATTAGTGCTCTTAACTATAATATCACATAATACGCATACACACATCCTATTACAATTTATAGGTATTTCTCCAACCTACATATATACTCCCCATACGTATTTTAACCTCATTACTACGCATAGAATAAATAATTAGATTACTATCTCTCTCGTAATCTCTAAGGTACATTCTCGTTATACCGAAATAATTAAAGTATTAATTCCCACATACTTTTCCCAAAATTCCTTCTTATTAAAATTTACTATTTGGTAGTTTCTCTCACTCCAATAAACCAATAAACTCCAAACTGGGCTTTAAGCAAATTCCCAGAAATTCACCCCGTGGTTTGAACCAGAATGACATGTCGTTCGAACCAGAAGACATGTCGTTCTAACCACTTCCAATGTCGTTCGAACCACTTCGCACGAGATGCCCATCTCGTTTGAACCACTTCGCGCGAGATTGCACTGTTCGTCTTCTTCACCAAATTTCAGCGTTTTTCCTCCATTTTTGAACCTAAAAACCTCTAAGATCCAATTCCCAATAACTCATCATCAATACCCACCAACCCCTAACAGGTTACAGATCATTTCTATCATCCTAGGATCCTTAATTCATCATTAATCATCATAATTACATAAAACCCCCAAATTAATTCACATGAACCCTAGTTTCCAAAATTCCAATTAAAGAACCTAATCAACCCAAATTCGTTCATCAATATATAATTAAATTTCGTGATTAATCCTCTACATACATGAAAGAAATTCAGCCACTAATTAAACGAATCCTTAATCATAATTTAAATCTCCAATTTTCACCCAATTAACATATAAATCGTGATTAAATCCACCTATACTAACATGAGCATGATTATTGCTAAAAGAATGCAAGTAATAAACACTTGCCTCGAATATGACGGCCTGATCCATTGGTGATGGTGGTACATACGCGTTCCTCTCTTCTCGATCTACGCGTTGGTGGTCACGGTTGTGCAAGGTGATGCCAAATGAGCCTTCTCTCTTGGAATTTGGTTCTCCCTCACACCCTCCATGGCCGTTCTAACTTCCTTTCACTTCTTAACCCTAATGGACTTTCCTTAGCTGATATAATTAATGCCAATTTTCGTCCATTAATTTAGCCCAAAAATTCAAATTACAAAACTACCCCTACGGGGTGCCAGTTAGGCCTAAAATCGCTCTGGGACCCAAACTAAACACCCGTGTATACTATTTTGACTATCTCGACCCTTCCGGACTCAACGGCGCATCGAAATGACCATAAGAGTTACTAAAAATAAATTCTCTTTTTATCCCATTCAATTAGTCCCAACACGACTCACACGCGTGTCAGACTTAAATTACCAAACTGTCGTATTTCTCACTTCCGACAATTTATCAAATATTATAATTCCATATTACATATCACACAATAATATTTAATGGTTCATAATAATAAGTATTAACCCTTGGCACGCCAGTTAAAAATTATTTAAATCCGAATTAATAACAAATTAATTTCTCACATTTTAATTTAATTAATCCAACAACAATAATTAATCGCATATTTATTCCCATAATAATAATTAATCACATAATTATTTAAATCGTCAAAAATACGGGGTGTTACATCCTAGGGGTGCCCTAATTGTATATTTATGTCGAGATTAATATACTTGTAATTATAACAGACTATTTATTAAAGTGTGAATGTGAATACTTGAGACGTTTGGAGTAAGGTTAAAAATGAGAGTTCCCTATGATAATTATTATAAATTGATCTGAGAAATAAAAAGATGAGATACACGCGGGTTATATTAGAATGTCTTGAATAAACCCCTATATTGTAATGTGAGGACAGGAAGTGGTGCATACTAGTTAGTTAACGACATAATTAGTAAGGGTTAGATTTATACGTTAGACGTGCACATTAGCTGAGAGGCGAGAAACTCATGTGAGAGCACGTAACTAACATGTATTTAATATTCACTGTTTAATGCAATTAAACATTTGTTGTATTTTAAACTGTTTTCACATCGAAATCTGACCCGTTTGCTTTCAAATCTATTTTCTTGTAAAAACCTTTTGGGTGCCCAGCCACAGGGATGCCAAGCTTAGGAGTTCCATTCCTTTGACGTGTTGTGGCTGTTGTGGAAGTTACAGGACCTCGATAGTAGACGTCTCCATATTCTACATTGATTATATTTCAGATTTATTCATTAGTTAGGGCATGTCGACCTTTTTCTTTAGAGACATCTTTATTGTACTTTCAGTTTTCATTTCAGTTTTGGAGTTAATTAATTAATTTTTAGACTTCGTATTTGGTTTTATTCAGTATTTGGATTATTCAGAGGAGTGTTATTCTAGACTCATTTATTATTCCATTTATATTCTGTTGTGAATGTGATGTGATTGTGGCATCATTAGTTAATAATCTAATTGGTTACATGTTAATCTCATTTCAATAAAATTTGACAACTCACTTTTTAAATATCAGGTGGCTAGTAATTGTTTTTAAAAAATAAGTTTTCGACAGTGATGCTATGAACTGAACCAACTGGACATTTTGTATTAATTTGAATAAAGGAGTAGCTACCCGATATTTAATTAGTCGGGGTGTTACAGTTGGCTCAACTAGTTAGACCTTGGGTTTGCTCCCCATAGGTCACCAGTTCAAGTCCCGCAAGGGCCACGGACTAAGGGAAAATTCTGTGTGCACTTTGCACACTGCCAGTTTTGAAAGCCTTGCTTGGGGCGGAGAGATTAGTCGCATGGTGCGCACAAGATGCCCGGGGATTATCTTTCGTATAAAAAAATAATAAAAAAAACATTTCAACATTTCAATATTACCCAACATTACAAATATATGCAGAGTGTGTGCTTGTGTGAAAAGGATACATGTGCATTGATTAGGTGGGAAAAGATTGCTGAGTGTGTGCATGTGTGAAAACATATATGCAGAGTCCGTACTTGCCTATTTAATAATGGTTCTTATTCTACATTTTCTTATACTCCTACATATATACCAAGCAGTGGGTGTTGATTATAGCGATATAAACGTTGGGTTTTATGTGATTGTGAGTAAGCGAACAATTTCTGACCTACATTATTAGAAAATTAAAACTCAAATGAATCCCTTCAATTAACTCAATTTACAAGTTCATACAATATATGTTTTTGTAAGAGGGTAGTTTAGATTAGATAGAGTCTTAATCCCTTTTGAGTACAGTAATGATAAGTTAAACAACAACACTATTGATTAACTACAGGACACACAAACGCAACTTAGTGAAGATAAATTTAGTTTGAACTCACAAATCTCTCGTGTATAACTCAAAAGATAATAACAAACTCAGAAGTAACTCATTTAAAGGGAGAGAGAAGTAAGCACCATAGATACACCTTGGAAGGCAGCCAAACACACCAACCACCCTCAGAGATATCTGTCAAGTATTAAAAGCTTCATAATAAATGGCAATGGTGGGTGAGTAAACTCAGGTTTGTAATAAGTCTCACTCTCTGATGTATTTTTTGCACTCTAATAATAACTTCTGAACTCTCAAAAAGAATATCCTCTCCCCAGAATTCAACGGGGTCCTTAAATAGCCCCTCACACTACCCCCGAGACAACTCAGTCATTAATGCTTGTGAAAGACATCCCTCATACTTTATGTCACAAATATTAAATACATGATGCACTAATTATCTCCACATCACAAACATTAAATGCCAAGACATGCCTTTTGCCTAACCACCGTGTGTTAGGGGGCTGTCGTCACAGGGGTGGCTCACCTTTTGTTTGACATACCAAAATACCACAGTGGTTTACTCAAGTGAAGATCTGACACTGCCTAGTTGGTTAGTGACATCACATAAAGTAGATGTGACATTAAGTAGAGGGTTGTTTGGCTCACAACTCAATGCCCGATATAACTCAAGGCTGTTCCCCACGAGGTTCCATGGTCAGGGTCCTTTTGATGTTTTACCATGTGTATCTAAGATAGTCAGGACAAGCCCCAATGGTGCCTCACTTCTCAATCCTCAAAACCAAGTCCTTCTGAAGTTCCCACGGTGAGGTCGTTCGATAGAGCATGAAAGCTCTCCCGGGCCCTACCAAGCCTGGTCTCTTGTGAGTACCGTTCGACCTCACACTAAAAATCATTATAATCATTACAGCTCATGGTAAATGTAAATAAAGAGATACAACAAGGCCAAGTAAAACAATAAAACTAAAGGATCAGCTCTCTCGGTCAGCTTCTTTGTTGGAGATCCCTCTGGGCTTCCACGCTGAGCTACCTCACTTGAGCTACCTAACTGCCTTACTAAGCTGCATCACTTTGAGCTGCAACGCTACCTTACTAAGCTGCATCGTATTGAGTTGTCTCACTGAGCTCTATCGCTTTAAGCTGAAACGCTGTCTTAATCCCAAATATTGTTGTTAATGGGGAAATTATCCCTAAACTCAAGATTACCTTCAGGCCCCCTCTACATTTTCCCCTTCGTGTAGATATTTATTGTGGGAACAAGAAATGTCTGCACAAAAACTTCTCAATCCGATGAACCTTCTCTACGTGAAAAAATTCTGGCATCTTTTCTTTCGTTACAACCACTGTGGTTATCGCCTCTAGGAAAAAGTAAAATTCTCCCCGATGTATTTGAGTCGAATAGTTGTGGCTTATTGGCGCTTTGGCAAAGGGACATCACCACTTTTTCCTGTTCACTGAGCTTCAACTATTCTGGTCTGACTATTTGAGATTCTCCCGATACACATGCTGACTTTTTCAAATACCCATTTTGACTCTTGGTAAGTGAAATTCTTCCATTTGTGCCGTTGTGGATTATAGTTGTAGGTGGTGAGTTTGTCGTTAGGACTGACCCCTATCGCTGTGACTTATGAAATTTTCCTTGTAACTTTTCACCATATTCGAAAGGGCAAAAATGCTCCCTGATGTATCTGAGTCACAATTAAACGACGTTTGGACTTGTGGTGAGGAGACATCATAGCTTTATGGACCGTTGGGGTAGCGTCTTCATTGGGAGTTATTGGATATGTCTGACTAAAATTCTTGTGCCAAAACTCAAACCTGCCTAATAAGGAAACCCTTTTTATCCCCCATACATCACTTTATTAATGACGTGGTGTTGTCTTCTCAACTGTCAGGACACTTCCCGAAGTTCCACGTGTCCATTTGAAATGATTATAGACGGCTTTGCACGTGTGGTGGTGGAAAACTCAAAAGACGGGTTAAGAGATTTCAAACGTCTATTTTTTAAAACACTTCTCTTTTCTTCGTCTTCTTCAGACTCCCATCTTCTTTAGAGAGAGAAACTCTGCCAAGACTCCATTATTGCCAAGTTTGTCTCCTCCTTCTTTTCCTCTGCAATCATCCTCGCTTGCTAGCCACTCCATTGTTATTTCTCTAGTGCATTTTATAAGCTCTTATTTGTTCTTGTCATCTTTAATGGCCTCCTCATGTAATCTTACCACGTCCGCCACCAATACTCCACCTGCCACTACTGCTTCCACCACTGGTGCCACCACCCTGGATGTTGCTCGTCGAGAGCATCTAAGTTTTTACCTTCGGTCTCCCATCTTTGGAAAGGATGATGAGTTCTCTGATGCGTGCAAGACCTGCCACTTTTCGACCAATTACGACCCTTTACTGCTGGATGATGAAGATGAAGATTCGTCAAAGTGGGTCTTTCTTCCTCCAGAGGGGATTCTACATTTTCGGTTGGACCGTGGTGACTTTCCTTACTCCTAGATTAATTTCGAAGCACCTGGGGGATCGTCATCTCATTTTGCTGCCTGGTATGCATATATGCAGAGCTCTCATGCTGCAGCTCTTGCCAAAGTTGGTCTTCACCCAGCCAGCTGGTTTGGGGAGTTCACTCTTTCCAAGCACAACGCTGCGCTCCAAGTGTTGGTTTCCAAATAGAACGTGACAACTCACACATTCTTTGCTGCCTGGGGGGAGTTCACCATTTTGTTGGAGGATGTCTCTTAATTTTGGTCCGATAGAACTAGCTGAGGAGCCTCTGAATGATTGTTCGGTATGATGCCAGGCTTAGGTGTTTTAACGCATATTTTTCATTCACTTGTTGAATCACCAATTCAAATCACCTTTGATGCAAAGTGAGCGAATTCCCCTTTGAAGGGCCTCCAGCAGCCCCAACACTAACGCTTTATACTCTGATTCATTTTTGGAATAAGGGAAATTTAATTTGTAGGAAAGACAAATCTCCTATATTCCTTTTAAAAGAATAATCCATGTCCCTCCTTTCTTTTCTGTCGAAGATCCATCAAAGTGCATCGTCCATTCTTCATCACTTGCATCTAAGTAATTGGCCTGCAATTCGTCTCCTGGAATACTTTCTTTAGGTGGATCAAACGTCCCAGAGGGGAAGACTGCCAGCAGGTCAACGTACACTTTGCTCGTGATCATGCGACGGACCACACACTTCAAGTCATAAGTCATATTCTGAGAGGATAAGGAACCACCTAGCTTCCCTACTAATCAATATAGTTCTTGCCAGTAAATACTTAATAGGAGCACATCTGGTTACAATATGAATTGTAAAAGATAGCATATAATGTCTAAGTTTTTACGCTACAAAGACTAAGGCTAAACAATGCCTTTCTAAGATACTATACCTAACCTCTGGCCCATGTATGATTCTGCTGAGGTGGTAGACTGGTCGTTCTTGCCCGTCAATCTCTTGTACGAGTAGAGCTCCAACGGATCTCGTGGTGGATGTGAGGTATAGCTACAAAGGTATTCTTGCCTTTGGGGGAACCATGGTCTGTGGTGAAACGAGCAGATTTTTTAGTCCAGTGAGAGACTCCTAGTGAACCTCCTCCCACTTGAATTTCGTGTTCTTTCATAAAAGTTGCATCAACGTGTGCGTTATTTCGGCCAATTCAGGTAAAAATCTCCTAATGTAAGAAACTTTACCGAGTAAACTCTTTAACTCCTTCGCCGTTCTTGGATTGACATCTCCAAGATCGCCCGCTGTTTGTCTTAGTCCATTTGTACTCCCTGTCAATCGACCACAAAACCTAAAAACTTTCCATTAGTTACTCCAAAGACGCATGTTAGTGGGTTCATCTTCAATTTATACTTTTTGTACCGAGCAAATACCTTCCTCTAGTTGCATAGATGTGACTCCTCCTTCCTCGATTTGATGACCAAATCATCCACATAAGATTCCATAAACTTGTGAAAGAAGTTATGAAAAATGGCCATCATTGTTCTTTAATAAGTAGCCATAGCATTGTTGAGTCAAAACGACATTACTTTGTACATAAAGTTGCCCAATGGGGTTCTAAATGTTATTTTCTCTGCATCCGTAGGATCCATCTTGGTCTGGTTGTACCATACATACCCATCCATGAAGTTGTACATCTCATGACCAGCCGTTGCATCTATCAGGCTATCGATGGAGGGTAGAGATAACTCATCCTTGGGGCAAGCCCTATTCAAGTCTCTAAAATCCAAACAGATCCTTATTTGATTTTTATCTTTCTTACCCACTAGGATAATGATAGACAGCCATAGTGGGTGCTATATCGATTTGATGATCGCTGTCGTCAGTAAGCGTTGGACCTCTTCCTTGATCTTCAAGTCTATCTCAGGCTTGTACATTCTGGTTACTTATTTCACTAGAATGGCTGAAGGCATCACGTTCAACTTGTGGCAGCTTACTTCCTCATCCAGCCCTTCCATCTCTGTGTACTTCCACACAAAAAGGTCTATGAACTCTTGAATCAACTTAACTAAAGCCTCTCATTTCTCTTTACTGAGATCCTTCGAGATGAATATGGGCCTTGGATCCTTATCTTCTTTCACCAGGATTAACTGCTCCAACTCTTGTGCCTGTGGCTTTGGTCGATCTACCATGTAATCTGGTTCTTCGACAACATCTTCCACAAACTCTTGTATATTGGAGTTATCTATCACCACATATTTCCCCCGTTGATCCACCAAAAACACTCATTTATCGATTCATCCTCCTTATCAGCTTCTTCGATCGCCTGTTCACACCATTATAAATAGTACATCACTTTTCCTTCTTCGATAATTTAACTTTTTTCACTGCCTGGTGGTAATCGCCACTTCCTTCCTCTTCTTCTCTCTAGAAGCCTCAGCCACCCTTCCTCCTGAAAAAGCGCTCAGCACACTTTATCGTTGAACCTCATACTCCATTAGGTCCACTCTAGGTCTCATCCTGTCTTTGAGCTGCTTCGAAATGTTTTGGGGCTGACCTGATGGGCTTATTTGGCCATCACTCCTTTACTTCTTGCAACCTCTTTATTATGCTCGTTCAAGGGCCCCGTCCTTTCTCTGATCGAGGGAACCCATGCTCCCTCCATTATTCTTGTTAGGAATCCAACATCCTCCTCTAGTTTCGTGTAAAAAGTTACATCTACTAGGTGAGCTTCTTCGATATCGAGGGGTCTTTTCGTAGCTCTAATGGTCACCTCCGTTCCCTTGATATTCACCTTGGCGCATTAGTGATACGTCGAAGGAACTAGACCTTGGTTGTGCATCCACACTCTTCCTATCAACATACGGTAGGAAGTTGCACTCTCTATTATGTGGAATTTGATATGGAAACTCAGATTTCCTATTACAATCCCCACGTTCACGTACCCAATGGACTTGGAAGACTGGTTGTCATAACCTGAAATCACCAAAGGCATGGAGACTAACCTTTCCTCCGGAATATTAGCTGCGTGGAAAGAGTTTATTGACATGATATTGATGGAAGCTCCCCCATCCATAAAAGCCCTCGCAAAGCTAACCCCGTTAACGCCGATAGTCCTATACAATGGCCTATTATGAGGGAACCTTACGGCCCTATCTGCATCGCTGAAAGTTATCTCTGACAGAAATCTCTTTACTAACCTGGCTATGGGTCCCTTCCATCTCAGGAAAGGGACTGCGTTCTTCCTCGCAATATCAAGGATTTCCTAGGTTATTTCTAATCTACTCTCCTTTGGTATCCCTACTTGGTCAAAGAACAATATAAACTTTAGGGATTTTGAAACTGCATAGTATTCTATGGCTTGGTTTGCTTCCTCACTTTCAATGCTATATACGCCCTCCACATCTTTAGCACTTGATTCATCATAAGCTAAAACTACGTTAGCCATTCCCTTAGTACAATCTTCCAAAGCTTCTTCAAACTCTTCTTGCTCTGTCGTTAGCTCCCTTTCTTCTCTCTCTGCCTCCTCATCGTAGGCCACCACCACATTGGCTCCATGTGCTAGGAGTGGGTTATTGTTAACATTCTATGGAGAGATTTACAATGTCCCTGCCTTCACATACTTATCGATGATTCTCCGTAATGTGAAACAGCTCTCCATTGGATGTTGGATCTTTCGATGAATCTGGCAATATTTGGGATCCTCCCTAGTTACAGCATTTGGTTCCCCAACAGGGATGCCCTTTGGTTCGTCCACTATTACTCCTTAAACCATTGCGTTGTAACAGCTAATAGCCTTTTCTACTGTACAAGGCAACGGTAGTGGGTCTTTCCTGTCTCTTCCAAACTTCCTCTTCTTGTCCTTCTTCGCTACCTTTCCCTTATTTTCTCCTTCAGTATATCCTACCCGTGGGGACTGAGACCTCCCTCCCATAGGTTGTATCGGCTGCCTGAACATCATGGGCACCACCACTGAGTTTGGTCATACAACCAACGAGATATTCCTTGCTGCTTTTAGGAACGCCGCAAAAGTTCCCTCGTGCATCTCGTAAATAAGATGGCACATGTACTCAAGAAGCAGTCCTTCCGCGCAGATCTGCACTAGCTTGGACTCTTTGTCCTCCTCCCTCACATCGAGGGACCTTTCCCTGAACCTTCGAACGTAAGCCACCACTTCTTCCCCGGGTCGTTGCTTCTCCCTCCCAAGTTGGGTCAAAGTAAACTCATCTTCCTCCAAAAAGAACTTCTGGACGAACAAAATGTGCATCTCCTACCATGTGAAAACACTCTTGGGAGCTAAGTGAGAATACCAAGTATATGCTTTATCTGTTAAGGATTTAGAAAATTCCCTTAACTTGAGTTTCTTGTTATTACAATGCGCCCCCAAGTGCTCAACGAAGCATTTAATATGTTTCTTCGGGTTTCCACTATTTCCTGTGTATTTTTCAAATATAGGAGGAATATAATCTTTTAGGTAGGGCTCATCATTATATTCTTGGGGGTAAGGCGTCTGAAATTCATCATAGACCGAAGCTACCTCGCCCGCAGATTACGAGGAGGCTTGCATGAATTTTAGCATCTCTTTATACATCTCTTTCCTCATCTCTTCCACGGGTGATGCCGTTGAAGTGACGACCAACGGGACCATAGGTTGAGTGCTCATTGCAGCTGGAGAAATCATCACAGTTAGAGCCATTGATATTCCTAGGGTTCCAACTGTTGGATTTACAATAGATGGTGTACTTGTTGGGATCGTTCCCATTATGACTACACTTGGTGGGGTCGTTGGGGCTTCCCCTAGTGTTACGAAGGAGTTGGATTCAAATCCTCCCAACACCGTAGAAGCTACAGGAGTTTGCAAAAACTCATAAAATTTATTCACGAGGAGTGCCACTTGGGCTGGTCCCAACCTTGAACTCGTAGAATCCTGTGCCACCGCTGGGACACTTGTCGTCGCTTGGACTGGAGGTACCTCTAGTCGAGGGGCTCCATCCCTTGAAGTCTCTAGCTCTCTCGTCATCTCTTCTTCATTGTGTTGAATGTCATCAAAGTTAAGCCTTCGATTAACGTTATTCGGCGCCATACTCCTTGCTTAGAAGAATGCCTCCACAGTGGAGTCGCAAAATTTAAGAGGGTAGTTTAGATTAGATGGAGGCGTAATCCCTTTTGAGTACAGTAATGATAAGTTAAACGACAACACTATTGATTAACTTCAGGACACATAAACACAAGTTAGTGAAGATAAATTTAGTTTGAACTCACAAATCTCTCGTGTATAACTCAAAGATAATAACGAACTTTGAAGTAACTCATTTAGAGGGAGAGAGAAGTAAGCACCCTAGATTCGCCATGGCAGATAGCCAAACACACCAACCACCCTCAGAGATATTTGTCAAGTATTAAAAGCTTCGTAATAAATGGCAATGGTGGGTGAGTAAACTCTAGTTTGTAATAAGTCTCACTCTCTGATGTATTTTTTTACTCTTTAATAATAACTTATGAACTCTAAAAAAGAACATCCTCTCCCCAGAGATGGTTGGGGTCCTTAAATAAATCCCCACACTACCCCCGAGGAAACTCAGTCATTAATGCGTGTGAAAGACATCTCTCATACTTTATGTCACAAACATTAAATACCTGATTCACTAGTTATCTCCACGTCATAAACATTAAATGCCAAGACATGCCTTTTGCCTAACCACTGCGTGTCAGGGGGCTGTCGTCACAGGGGTGGCTCACCAATTGTCTAACAGCCCCAAATACCATGGTGGTTTACTCAAGTGAAGATCTGATGTCGCTTAGCTAGTTAGTGACATCACATAAAGTAGATGTGACGTTAAGTAGAGAGTTGTTTGGCTCACAACTTAATGCCCGATAGAACTCAAGGTCGCTCATCCCCGAGGTTTCATGGTCAGGGTCTTTTTGATATTTTACCAGGTGTATCTAAGATGGTCAGGACAAGCCCCAATAGTGCCTCACTTCCTAATCCTCCAAACCAGGTCCTTCTGAAGCTCCCACGATGAGGTCGTTCGATAGAGCATGAAAGCTATCCCAGGACTAGCCAAGCCTGGTCTCTCGTGAGTACCGTTCGACCTCGCACTAAAAATCATTATAATCGTTACAGCTCATGGTAAATGTAAATAAAGAGATACAACAAGGCCAAGTAAAATAATAGAATTAAAGGATCAACTCTCTCGGCCAACTTCTTTGTTGGAGATCCCACTGGGCTTCCACGCTGCCCTACCTCACTGCCATACTGAGTTGCATCACTTTGAGCTGGAACACTGCCTTACTAAGCTACATTGTATTGAGTTGTCTCACTGAGCTCTATCGCTTTAAGCTGCAACGCTGCCTTAATCCCCAATACTATTGTTAATGGGGATATTATCTATAAATTCAAGATTACCTTCAAGCCCCCTCTACAGTTTTAAAACTCTGAAACCCTAAATTTAGATATTTTTTGTTTTTACCTCTTAAGTCCGAATCTGAACCATTCAGACTTAAGAGGTACCATTTTTTTTTATTTTTTTTACATGATTATGATGTTAATGGCTATATTTGGTTCCTAATGGTTAAGAGGTAGAGTTACATCTGAAGTCTGTACCTGAAGTTTGAATCAGTCTTAATACATTCATTCAGAATTATATTCAAACATAAAAACAAACATATTTTTCAGATTCAGAATTCAGACTTCAGATTCATTCTTAAAATTTTAGATTCAGACTTCAGATTCAAATGAAAAAACAAACGCAACCTTAGTATCCAAATCAATACTCTAAAATAAGAAATAAACTCGAAATCAATTTTAACACTCTGAAACCCCACGAACATCACACAAAACAAAACAAAACATCACAAAACATCCGAACGAAAATTTAGTATCCAAAAAAATAGCATCCAAACGAAAATTTAGTGACCTAAGAACACTTAGACATTTTATAAACCGAGATGAAATGATGAAAACAGAGAAGTACTAGAAAATAACAAATGATATTATAAAAAATCACACAAAACCTCACGATTTGAGTTAGATTGATTAGAGCTTATTCAGATGTACCTAGATTAGAGCTTTTTGAGAGCTTGAATAAATGAAAAAATGTCAGAGCCGATGCAGAGTGAAGGAAGGGAGCGATCGGCATAGAGGAGGGTGTGGTCTTCGTAGAGAGAGAGAGAGAGAGAGGAGAAGAAGAAGAAAATAGAAAATTAGGGTTATGTTTGGGGATTGGATTGAGTTTGAAAAGCAGAGTGTGTGGGTGTGATATGTGTGTGCGTGTGTTAGGTAATAAAATATTATATATATACAAAACGAGAGCGGTCCGGTCCAGTCCAAAACCATTTTTTACAATTCAAGGCCAAGATCGATCCGAATTATGCATTCCTATATATTTTTAGACCGAATTAAGATCGATTTACAAAAAATCAGCAAAAGTATGTTCGGTTCAAATTTTTGGTCCATTCGATTCATTCGGGTACATGCACACTCCTAAATAGGACAAACATTTAAAACCACAATATGGCTAACATCCCAAAGTGAGTTAGAAAATTAAAACATAGTTCATATATGTATAACAAGATAAGTGAAAATAAATGATTAATTTGGTGAAATACTACCCTTTTCCCGGTTTTATGATTTTTTTTTTTATCTGATAGGGCTAAAAATTTGATTTCTGGTGAACAAAAAGAAAATAAGAGAGCATGTCACTATGTAACCCATTTCAGTTTCTTTTCCGCACTTTTTTATAAAAAAATCAACAATATGCGAATCCATTCTTAACGGGTAGAATCTTTTTTCCATATGTACCAAAAGATGCTAAACACTTTATACAACTACCACCATTACTATTTCTCTAATCAACCGGCTCATCTATCAGTTGACATTATTGAAAAGATTCAGAAAACCGAAAAACACGATTATTAGAATAACAAAAAAAAGCAACGAGTTTTACAGTTATGACATGTACTTTCTATGCTATTAACAAATACACCCTTCAATTGACAAATACTTTAGTTATTTGTTGTCAATACTATGATACCAGACATGAAGAGATTGGGATTACGTGGGCCAAGCTTTAATTTTGTCCCCCTTTTCTATTCGTCACTAGAGAAATTGAAGAATGACATGCATGTATTTATTGGGCCACAGGGGTCCGTGGTGGTCATAACTCCATCTTAAGTAGATGTGGCGAAATGAGACAATTAACAGTTTATGCTATAGTGGGGCTCAATGAAGAATTGACTGTTAATGGCATAACTCAAATCTGGCCATGACCGAACATGTGTGGGTAAGGTATGTTTTAGACTAACTCAATATCACACAACATTCAATTTGATTACATATGTCAAACTATAGACACCAATTACACTCCTCTCTAAAATAAACATGGTAAATGTCTTATGCAATTAAATCCCTAAAATATCAAATACTCAATCTAATTAGTTTTTTTTTTCACTTTATCTGCAGGTCCCATTTAAAGAGTCGATATCCAAATAGATTCCATTGATTCTTTGTCCACCATTTTAGTCCCATTTATAACAATTTATAAACGTTTAGGTCTCAAACCCTTCTATAGCAACATAACCGCTATATTTTTGACGAGTATTACCTTTATAACTAACGATTTCAAACGTCCCTAAAAAAAATGGTCGTTTTAAAAATCTAGTGGGTTCAAAGTTAGAATTAATTTCATTTAAAAACTCAAACTCCAAACAAGACAGTCTTACTTGTAAAAATGATATCTCCAGACTACTTTTCGAATGAATCTCAAATGGATTGGAGACACGTAAGAGCCATCATTTTTCTTATAAAATCTAAGTGTTGCATCTGAAATTAGAGAATGAAACGAAATTACAAAATGCGAAAATCCAACAACAAAAATTAACGTGGCTGAGTCGCGGGCTAGGTCACTCTCTTTAAGGTGTTTCGCGGTTCCGCCCAAAATTTTGTGTTGCATTCCTTATAATGCCCCATCACTCCTAGGATAAAACAATCCAGAATCGAAAATAATTTCTATCTCAGAAAACTATGCATAGTAATCTGATATACTATCACCCGTTCACTATTAGTTGCTCAATGTCACAATATCAATTTGGGAACGAACTGATCAGGTAAGGAAAAGACAAAAAATACTCAAAAAGAGAGAGAGAGTATTAGTGTGTTCTTCTCCTCTGTTTTGTATAGGAAAATTAGTTTGGGTGAGGGAGAGAGAGAGAGTCAATTTTTCTTATGTTTTTCTCCTTGAGAGAATCTTTTTTGCCTCTACTTAAAACCAATTTGTGAGAGAGAGTAGTTGTATGCATCTCTTAAGAAGCAATCAATATAAAAGTTAGAAGATAAAGAAAGAAAAAAATAAATAAAGTTTGGATTCCATTTTCTCCCACTTCTCTCTCTTTAAGAAAAGTACATTTTGTATTTTCAACATTTACACAGAAGACAAACTATCTTTTTGATCCAACAATCATCCACTTGTAAATTTTGAAAAACATATTTACTAAGTAAGAATTCATAATACATAGAATTGTGCATAATCAAAAGTGTCTTTCTACTGAACCTTTACATAGTAAAGATGATTCAAATTATACTAGAGTAAGCGAAGTTTTGAACTCTATCTCTAAAAACATCCAACACACACCCGCACCCACCACCCACCACACACATGAACACACACATATACACACACACACGCACATATATATACCCCCCCCCCCACATATATATAAATGGAAGAGAGAGAGAGAGAGAGAAACTAACCTGAAAGTAGAGAGAGAGAGGGAGAGTAGCGTAAAGAGAGAGAGAGAGAGAGAGAGAGAGAGAAAAGGAGGAAAGAATCGACGGGGGAAAAAAGAAGGGAAAAGGGTTTTTTACTGGGATATTTATCACGGACGTGTCACCGTCCTTGACCGTGACAATATTATAAGGATTGTCACGGTCAATGACCGTGACAAGTATAGTTGTCACGGTCTTGTCACAATCATTGACCGTGACAAAAAATGCGTGTTTTTTTGTCACGGTTAATGACCGTGACAACGCTAGCCATTGGAAGGGTGCCAATTTATCCATTTTGGTGTAGTGGCGAGTGTAGTCCTCAAGTCAGTATGTTATGGTCACGTGCTTCTATCCCAGTATAGTGAATGCTCTAGGAATTTTTTTCAAAATTATCATAGGAAACGACCACACTTCCACATTCACATAGGTGATTTTATTAAGGATATTCTTATAACTAGGTACCCCGCTCAAAATAGAGCTGTAAATCTTCATTAAGAGTTATAATTAACTCAACCTCAACTCGCTTCAGGATAACATGCTCTATATGGACGGACTCGGAGTAAATACAATAATTATCATGATTTAACCCATATTACTTGTGACTTGTTATTACCTGTTAAACCTATTTCTTGGAATCTCCACTCTATATGTTAGGTTACCATCACAAGTAACTCAAATATATAAGGTATTTAGTCCCATCCCTTTCGAGGTCTTCCACACACTTTTTCTTGTTAATCCTTTCGTCAAAGGATCAATCAAGTTTTTCTTAGACCGTATCTAATCCACTCTTACAGCACCCGTAAGGATAAACTCTCTAACAGTGTCGTGTTTGTGATGTATTTATTGTTTTTTATCTTTATAGTAACGATTCTCAACTTTCATCATAGTCGTTGTACTATCGAAATGAATCAGAAGGACTGGTATCAGTCTCTCCCATAATGGAAAATATGACATAAGGTTTCTCAACCATCCTACCTCCTTATTAGTTGTAGCTGGTGCTATTATCTCTGACTTCATCATCGACTGAGCTAGAATTCCATGAAACTGTACCACCAATAATACTAAATATGTATCCACTAGTAGCTTTGGAGTCAGGAGATAAGGTGTTCCAATCAGCATCACTAAATCCTTCAAGGACAACGAGATGCTTTGAATAGTTTAATCTGAGGTTCATTGTTCTTTTAAGATACCGCATGACCCTCTTAATAGCATGTCAATTCTCCACAGTTAGTCTACTAATAAATCTATATAGTACTCCCACAACATAAGCTACGTGAGGTTTAGTGCAATCTGTAGAATAACGTAGGCTACTAATGATGCTCACATACTCAGTTTGGTTAACACTATCACCATTATTCTTCAACAACGATTTTCCTTTTATAAAAGTTTTTGAAAAAATACATGTTAACACAAAAATTCTCCATCTACGAGGACCAATCAGAAAAGGACACATGTCATCCTACGTGGCAATATTCGACATCCGAGGAGAGTTGGTCGGCACCCGAGGAGTATTAGTCGATACCCGAGGAGAGTTGGTCAGTACCCGAGGAAAATTAGTTGGCACCCGAGGAGAGTTGGTCGGTACCCGAGGAGAGTTGGTCGGTACCCGAGGAGAGTTAGTCGGCACCCGAGGAGAGTTGGTCGGCATACCAACCAGGAAGATCAAAGGATAACAATGCATTTAATGTGCATTAATGAAGATGGCAGTGCATTTAATGAGCCTTAATGTACATTTATACTGTATTAATAGATGACAACACATAGCATACCAAGCAATTCAACAATTAGATTTGTTGAATGTAGACATAAATGTCTATATACAATGATTCTCTTTATCTCCCATCACTATAAATACATGTATCCCCTTAGCCAAAAGGAAGGGAGATCCGAGGGAACCTAGAAACACCATACACAAGATACACATCATTTCTTTCTCTACACCCTATGGTGCTATTGTAAACCCCCGAAAATAAAATAACAGTGGGCGTAGACTTTATTCATAGCCGAAACACTTTAAAAATCTTTGTCTCTCATGTGCTTGATTGGATTGATTTCATCTATTTATCTGTGATCATAAAAATGGGATTCGATCCAGTTTTTTTGCATCAACAGATTAGCGCCGTCTGTGGGAACGTGTTACAAGCATTGTTCTCCATCAAAAGCTAAGTTTTTTTATTTTCTCTATGTATAATCAATTATACATACATCTGTTTATTCAATCATGATTTTTATGTTTATATACATAAATTAATTTTCCAATTTTTATCTGCAAAATATTGCATATCATGATTTTAAAATCATAACTGTTAGATTAATTCTTATTTAGAAATCTGAAAAATAATGCATTCCGTAAATCATAACTTTTTGCTTGATTCTCAAGTTTCAATTTTATATCATGGAATAAATATTTTAAATGATTACATATACCAATATATATGACGGTGGTAAGATTTGATAATTTTCATTATAAATTTTGTAAGATCTTTGATGACTATTCAAATTCCCATTACATTTTTAATCAGAGAATGGGAAAAGGTTAAAGACAATAAAAAGTTTTCTCATGGAAATCATGACCCAGATCTACTTTCTCTCTCTTTAAGTTTGAGTCTCTTTGCATTCATTTTTATGAACTATATACTTAATTTGGTTCATCTTCTATCTATGTCAATAAAGTCAAATTGATTGATTTTTGATATAAATTTGGTAATAACTTCGATCATTCACCATATTTTTATCTCTCCAAATAAGGAATAGGAAGGGATCAATATAAAAAATAATTTTCTCTCACCTGAAAAATCATTACCCACCTCTTGTAAAAGAGGAGCAGTAAAACAAATCATGACCATATCAAGACTCTTTGGCACAAATTTTATATGTTGGCCCCTCGTTCATCACATCACACGGTTTCTTTATTGAAATCACACGATATAGTGGATTAGATAATTATTCATTTAAATAACATTCTTAATGCTGAAATTTTACATCGAATGTTATTTTTCTGATCTAAGGATTCGAGATATTCTGGTCATCCATCCATATTGTTGGCCGGCATCATCTTGGTCCATCTTTCATTAAAGGGAAGCTTAACCATACCATTTTTGTTTGTCGAAGAAAAGATGTGAATATCCATCAGCAACGTTGAAATAATTTTATCCAACTACGAGGTATCTTATTATTGGTCGGAGCTCCATATTGTAGCTCGGTGGAACCAATTGCAGGTCGACGATCATCTACTTCTTGATCGACGACATCTCAGTTTTGTTCGTAGGGTTCAATTTACTGGTCGGAAATTATCCAACCATCCACTTTTTGGTCGGTGACATCTAATGTTGTTCGGTGCTATCAATGCACCATTTTTGTTGATCGGCGAAATTGCTCAGCTGGTCGGGGACCATTTGCTTCTTGGTCGGCACCATATATTCTATAACTTGAGATATCCTTAAATGTTGGTCGGCAACATCCATGCCGTTTGTCGGCAGCAGTAGAATCTTGGGGTATTAAAAAAATGCGAAGAACCCCAGATATTTCTTTAAACACGAGTTCTGCTCGGGGACAAACAGGGGGCTTAAGTTTTTCTTTTTAACTTCTGATCACCCCAAAAATATTTTTAAAACCAAATGATAAATAATTTTCAAACAACAACTTATACCTGATTAGTTGTTGGAGATTAAATAACTTTACGAAAAACTCTACGTCTTATTTATGATGCATATCTGATAAAAATCTGTCCATCTCACACACATTTGGCATAAAAATATTATTTCATATTTTAAAATTTTTATTATTTTATGCTGATACACATCACATATTGTTTGGCTGAATAATTATTCTCATGATAATAATTATTTTCTCTAGTCTCGATAGGTGCTCGAGAAGCTTATTAAAATTTCATAGGGACGAGATTCAATCCCGATGAAAGCTCTCGTAAACCTCTGAAAAAGTAGTATTGCTCGACATCAGGCAATTGTGCCTCGACATATCAGCCAACATATATTATTTCATTTTTTGAAATTAATATTTTTATTTCTCAAGCATATACATATCATATATTGATTGGATGAGTAAATTATTCTCACGACTAATCAATTCAGCCTACATAAATGGTAGAGCAAGATATTAATTTTTACAGGTATAAGACTCAATGCCGACGAATGCTCGGAAACAATCTGGAAACTATTATCATTGCTCAGCATTATGAAATTTCACCTCAGCAAGGAACTATATATTTTATTATTGCTTTGATTTGTGCTCAAGCACGAATTATTCTATATATCCGTTCAGATTCATATTCTATATTTATCTCTTCATGGAGCTCGGCGAAATACTTATTATCATATTCAGCTCCGAGGAAAAGCTACAACAGTTATTATATTTCACCCCCAACGGATAGTTGGTCGGGGCAATTCTTATTTATATTCAGGCCCAGATATCGGCTCAAGCAAAAATTATTCTATATATCCCTTGGGATTCATATTCTATATTCATCTCAACATGGAACTCGACGAGATACTTATTATCATATTCAGCTCCGAGGAGAACTATAACATTTATTATATGTCACCCCCAACGGATAGTTGGTCGGGGTAATTCTTATTTATATGCAGGCCCAGAAAAGTTCTCGGCCATATTCTTATGTTCTGGAAAATATTATTCTTATTCGACATTATGCAATTGTGCCTCGACAAGATACTTATTCAGCTTTAAGGAGAATTACAACATTCGTTGTATTTATATTCAGGCCTGACAACGTTCTCGGCCATATTCTTATGTTCTGGAAGATCTTATTCTTGTTCGGCATTAAATAATTCTACCTCGACAGATCAATGAGGCACTTTATTATTATTCTTTATATCTATTTGGATGCATATTCTATTCTTATTTCAGCATGGAGCTCGACCAATATTTATAATCATATATTCAGCGCCGAGGAGGTCTCCAGCATTTATTATATCTTATTCCCAACAATCTGTTGGTCAGCGCCGAGGAGGTCTCCAGCATTTATTATATCTTATTCCCAACAATCTGTTGGTCATCTTCGAGGAGGTCTCCAGCATTTATTATATTTTATTCCCAACAATCTGTTGGCCAGCTCCGAGGAGGTCTCCAGCATTTATTATATTTTATTCCCAACAATCTGTTGGTCAGCGCCGAGGAAGTCTCCAGCATTTATTATATCTTATTCTATTCCCAACAATCTGTTGGTCAGCTCCGAGGAAGTCTCTATCATTTATTATAAAAAATGTAGTCCTCCGGGAAGTAAAACTTGTATTCCTCCGGGAAGTAAAGCTACTTGTATTTCTCCGGGAAGTAAAACTTGTATTCCTCCGGGAAGTAAAACTACTTGTAATCCTCCAGGAAGTAAAGCTACTTGTATTCCTCTGGGAAGTAAAACTTGTATTCCTTCGGGAAGTAAAACCTGTATTCCTATGGGAAGTAAAACTTGTATTCCTACGGGAAGTAAAACTATGCATTCCTCCGAAAAGTAAAACTATTACTAAAAATGTCAACTCAGGTTGGTCGGAAATAAGAAGCTGTCAACTACTGTTGGTCGGAAACATTTTATGAGTATGTGAAAGCGATCAAGCAAAAAGCATTCAAAGTTCACATTCCACACTTGAGGGCTCTATTAAAAATCCAATTGTTCATTCGGTGGCACATTCTCATAACATCATCCAGTCGAGCATCAGATTCAACCCCAACTAATTATCATTCAGAAGTTATTTTTCTTGCTCAGGAGCTAATTTTGCTTATTAAGTTCAGGAGGCATATTCAGGAGTTATTATGCACATGCTATTGAAGTTCAGGATGCATACTTAGGAGTTATTATGCACATGCTATTGAAGTTCAGGAGGCATTCAAAAGTTCAGGAGGGATATTCAGGAGTTATTATGCACATACTATTGAAGTTTAGAAGTCAAATTCAGCATCTACAGCACTGAGATCTTTACTACTACTGCCCGACCAACATTGAAGAAGAAGTTGTATGAAAATGTTTCGAAGTCCACCACTAGCTTGGTACTAATCAGATTGAAGAGTTGGGTTCAAAATCTAGTATGTTACTCGACAAAGTATACAGAGGATCATAAATCAGAAGAATCAAGCGCATGAAGTTAGCACTCAGTTGCTCGGCACAGGAGGCAGTTGGTCGGCTAACAAACCAATCAACATACTTGAAGATTATGACAAGCTACAAGCTGCGTACTATGGCATGTCTGCATCCAAATTCCCAGGGGTGATACATAGCACACGGAGTTCCTCAAAAGAAAGATTAGCAACCATCGATCAACCTGCATCATATGTCGTCTAGGAGATAATGCACTTTATGTTGAACAAATCAAGAAAGTAGATCAAGAATTTCACGAGCACCGAGCAACACTGCAGAATAAATACTCCATCCTTTCAAGTAAACCATCAAGCATGGAGCATTGGGGGCTTCTGTTAACGCAAAAATTCTCCATCTACGAGGACCAATCCGAAAAGGACACATGTCATCCTACGTGGCAATATTCGACATTCGAGGAGAGTTGGTCGGCACCCGAGGAGTATTAGTTGGCACCTGAGGAGAGTTGGTCAGTACCCGAGGAAAATTATTTGGCACCCGAGGAGTATTAGTCGGCACCCGAGGAGAGTTGGTCGGCACCCGAGGAGAGTTGGTCGGCATACCAACCAGGAAGATCAAAGGATAACTATGCATTTAATGTGCATTAATGAAGATGACAGTGCATTTAATGTGCCTTAATGTAAATTTATACTATATTAATAGATGACAACACATAGCATACCAAGTAATTCAATAATTAGATTCGTTGAATGTAGACATAAATGTCTACATACAATGAATCTCTTTATCTCCCATCACTATAAATACATGTATCCCCTTGGCCAAAAGGAAGGGAGATCCGAGGGAACCTAAAAACACCATACACAAGATACACATCATTTCTCTCTCTACACCCTATGGTGCTATTGTAAACCCCTGGGAATAAAATAACAGTGGACGTAGGCTTTATTCATAGCCGAACCACTTTAAAAATCTTTGTCTCTTATGTGCTTGATTGGATTGCTTTCATCTATTTATCTGTGATCATAAAAATGGGATTCGGTTCAGTTTTTTTGCATAAACAATACAAAAAGAGTTTTGTATTTTGTTTATACCGTTTATGGATGAACATTTAAGATAACCATAGTCACAACTTCATTCCATATTTTATGTGACTGTTTGATAGTGATTTGAGATGCTACATCATTTCATCCATGTGCTTTATATTGTTTGGAGTCTTTGAGATGTGATTAATGATGTCTTCTACATATTTGGCATCTTATCTCCTTTTTTGCACACATACAAGGTATTATTTGAATATTGTACTTGTCTATCACATATTGGCTTGAGTGTTTCCATCTCGATTATGTCTATACAACAACCAAAATGCGATAAAACTTGATAAGATAATAGTGCATGTAAAACCGTTTACCGCGAGGAGTTAATTGCAACAAAATTTGATGAGTGAATCATGGGAAAGGGCTACAAGAGTTCAAAATTAACCCGTCGAGACAACCACCGTTTGAAAAAGAGCCCGAAAAAAGTAAATGGAAATAAAAAGAAAAATATGCCAAATCAAATGGGCCAATAGGTTTTAGTTTCATCACCTCAAAATAAAAATATAATGTCTAATTATTTATAAGGGAGTTTGGATGGAAATAAATGAAAAACGGGTTTTCACATCCTTGAAAGTCGTGAAAAAGCATTTCAAACATTTTGGACGTTATTGGTGTGAAAATCACTTTGAGCTTTGATTTGCTGATTTGATTGAGTCAATTTCTTTTAATTCCATAATTTTTACACCTAAGGAAGATGTTGAGTTCATTAGTTAGGAATATCCAACATTCATCGTGCACATATGTTATGGCTATATGTATTGATTTTCCAGTTGAATTTGTTCATATCCCTACTTTTCCGCTATCACTGACTTGGTTGTTTTGGTGCTCTTTCATGGTGTGATTTTTTTTGCTTTAAAAATGTGAAAAATTCAAAAAGAGAGTTTATTACCTTGTGACATTATCCATTTGCATTGCTTATGTTCTTCATATCCGTCTATTTGGGGACAACATAAAAAGGGGGAGAACGAATTTTGGGGGAGAATTGCTTGTTTGTTTTTATAATGATTTTCTTGCACATAATTGATATTTGTTTCTGCGTATCATTATATTTCAATCTGTTGCATGTCATGGGTATTTGTTTCTTATCTCATATGTGTAGGTATCAAAATGGAGAATCATTTTTACACACCCTTATGATAACAAAGAAAGTTAGAAGATGATCAAATTTGTGAAGACACACATTTAGTATTTCCAATTTTTTAGTTTAATGGGGATCTTAAATTGTATGTCAGTTTGTTTTAGGCATCATAATTCGGATATTTTTATGTATGTACCGGCATAGATATAAGGGGAGATTTGTAAGGACATGTTTTATAAATGTCCGGGGTAGAATCTCGAAATTTTCTAAGTGTCCTAGATCACAATTAAATATGTCTGATACCGCTACATTTGGCACGTCTCCATGATCATCCTCGATGGCCTTGATCCGAATTCATGCATCCATCATCTTCGTACGTGCATTATGGCTGAAGCAATGTACACTTCAACCGTTCCCACTACTCCATGTACTTATGGTAAAATTATTTTAATTGGAGTTTTTATTTATTTACATAAATAGTTGGGAATATTTTCTAACAAATTTTGAAGTCTGAAAGATGATAAACACGTAAGATTTATTTAAGGAGGCATTTTGAGACACGTCACTGTTGTGGTTCAAAAACGACATCGTATGTGGTTTGAAAGAGATGCCATCTCGTTCAAACGACATCGTATGTCGCTCGAACAATGCACCACCTCAAAATGTGTATTTAAGTAGTGCTGATTCCACACGTTTTCCTAAGTTTACATACCTCCATTTCTATAAAACGATACCTCTTTACAGACTTCATATTTTAAGGTTTTCATACCTTTTTTATTCACAAATAATTCCCAATCCTTTATGTGAATCCTCTAAACCCCAAGGAAGATTATACTACTCATTTGGAGTACACTTGTGGAGAAGATGAAGCTTTTCCATTACTGAACTTCTGGAGCTCTTGCGGGAACTATAGCCGATGACATTGAAACCGACGTCTGCGGGTATTTCGTATGTCACTGCTTGTATTTTCATTTTAATCCGTGTAAATCGTACTTTACAAATTATAGTGAAAATAAGATTATTTTTCCCCTGTGGGGGATTTTTCCTCAACTGTGATTGTCTATTATGCTTTGAATATTTCTTTTTTCAATCACATTTGTTTGCAAGAGTTAATACTTGTTGGGGCTAAAATTGGAATTTAATTAAATAAGTTTGACATTGATGCATTGGCCACAACATGCCTAACCCATATCACTACTAAGATTATGCAGTGCCACACCCGAATTAAAAACTAACCAACAACTTCCCATTATTGGGATCACAGAGGAACAAGAGGGCAACGAATCAGGTGACCGCCACACCAAAAAGTAATAACTGAATTCTGACAATGAATCACCCGACATGAAGTGCTAACCCCCGACGTATAATTGAATTCTATAACTCTTTACCGATGTCTATTAAGCGCTTTAGCTTTGCCACATACCCTGGCTTGACCACTTATCCTTGACGAGTTCTAACCAGGAATCACATCCATCCGTGCCGGACATATGGAATACAAACACCAATTTCTTCGGGAAGTTGAAATGCTAGGCTTCCTTCGTTAGGAATAATCATTGGTAAGTATAAACAGCTGAACTAAATGAATTTACATTCCATCAACACTTAATGCTAGACACTGACCTATTATACCTAGGCCTTCATAATTTTAATTCGGGATAACCAACCTCAGTTTTCGAGATTACTCTCATCAAGTGAAACACTACGCTTACTTGATTTCAAACGTTTAACTCGTAGACCATTGCTACAACTCTCAACACAGTATGCTTGATTCCAAATCATAACAATATAATGGTTTCAAACTTTTAGCATTGTCTATGCCTGAGGCCCTAATGATTTCGCTCATTAGAATTATACTAATCCATATGGGTAGCACACGTGGGTTCTATAATTAAGCCCAACACATCATCTTGAGTGTTATCTCTAAAAACCATGCTGAACATCATAGTGTTATAAGTCTCCCAGGTGCACCACCTAGAATTGCTCAACCTATTTTTGAAATTTTCCTTAAAGGTCATATCATGACACATGCCCATAATAAGCCACAGAACTAATTCCAAGGCACTACCACAAATCGATATGTCCTAATCATACTATAGTCATCAGTAGTCTACCACCACTCATATAAACTTTGATATAATAATGACTCCCAATGCCTTATAGGTGACAACATCAAAGTCAATTATTTCTCTAAACAGCATGCACATCTATTATAATAAACTGCATGTCATACCATGGCCTAGCTACATAACCTCGAGTTTTATCACTATGAAATGTAATCACTACATAAATCCCGATGCGATAATGAATCTGAAATGTAATATACGGTACTCAACCTCAATATTCACTTATTACTAAGGAATGCGTACCACTCGCATTAACCAAAGATAAAACTTAGTATACATTTCAAAGAACTTTCGATACAATTCCACATGCCTAGACATGTTACTACCCGAAGTGAATCTCACTAGACCACATCCCTTGAAACCCTTATGAATGTTCACCCAGCATGACTAAATTGCCTCACTATGTAAACATCTTACCATGTGCTAACTTACTAATTATCACAACTATATATTTGGTAGGATACAGGACGCTGAGCATTTCCTATGAACATTAAGGCCTATGCTCACAAAGACATAAGGGATCCTATTTCTCAATGACACACCACAATTACCAAACTATATATTAATACCATCTAGGTTCTGGAAAGACATAGGATGTTAGGTATTGCCCAAGAGGAGGCCCACCCTAAAGACGCCGCAAGAGGTCCTATTCTAAAATATCACCACTCATATATTTAATACTAAGTCAACGTAGTTATCTAAGTTCACCCTTAAGTTACCTCAATCATCGAGATTTTCTAAAACCATATTATAGTCAAGGAACATTAATTGGGATACACTAGCCCAAAGGGCGATATCTCATTCTATTAACATCTCCAAAGACTCTACGTCAACAAAGGCTAGAACACAAATACCTCACACAACGAACCACAATGTCACCGCTTATTGTCTTTACATGGACAACCGTAACTTATTACATACTAAAATTAGAATTTACGAAAGCGATTTATAACGATTAAATTAATCATATGCCACTTTGAATTAAATCACTTGTCAAGATAACCTCTTTGACCTTACCGTCGAGGAAACTAATTACACTGTCATCGAACTAGCATGATTGGCCCAAACCACAGTGACGTCGCAAGACCCAATACCGACCTCACTACATCAAACGCCAAAGGAACCTTGAACCTAGATCTCTGATAGCATTTATAATGTCTCGGCCCGAATATATGGGTTACCCGTGAGTCAACCCGATTCGAATTGAGCGTTAAATGTGAAGTGCAATTTAACAGCCTAAATAGTGTTGCTAATCCAATTATATTTTCATTAACATTTCACTTGTTTAGCATGCGATGCCAATTTTAAGATAAACTACGTGGGGGACCCACAGGGTGCACCCTAAAGTCCATGTAAACAGAGATACTAACATAAAAAATGAAATATACTTACCTGTATAATGCCCTCAAAATACGAACCCGCACCCAACGTGCCGTAACAAAGTGAGGGTGTGAGCCTATGCCCAGTGGGAAAATACAAAGTAGTATAGAAACGAACTGCAGAAAGGAATACTCACATGCTGCAATCACATGTATGCGAACATATATATATATATATATATATATATATATATATATATATATATATATATATATATATACCTTTGAAAATACATATTCAATGCATTAATCATTTAATTTGGGTTTCAGGATAGTTTTAGGCCAAACCGACACCCCAGAGGGGTATTTTCATCTTTTAAAAAATTGGGGCTAATTAATGGATGAAAATTGGATAAATATATTTGCATGTACATGGGAGAAGTTAGATTTTTTATCTGCAAAATAAAAGAGAGAGTCCAAGAGGAAGAAGGAGAAAATATTTCCAGGAGCTCCAAGACCAAACCCACCCATCTTTCACCAAGAGAACCATTAACGTGTAGATCGGGAAGAGAGGAACGCATCTATACCATTTTGATGGCACGTTCATGAGTAGAAATATTCATGCCTGAAGAAAATTCAGTTGAAAATTCTAACTTGATGGCACGTTCCTCTCGGAAAGACGACAAAAATATGTTCTTGGATGATCTTGAGAAAACTGGTTGGAATCCTCTAAATCTTTAGTTAAAGGTTGTTTAAAATGGGTTTAGGTTTTGAAGAAAAGAGATAATAAATTTTTTGGGAGGCTACTGACTTTTGAGAAGGGTAAAAAGTGTTTTAAAACCATTAAACCCATCCCTTTTTATTTAATTAAAAAAAATTAATCCCACACAACAACTTTAAAAAAGGAAACAATTATCTATTGTCGACCTGGGCGAACCGGTTCGCCAGTCCATCCGAACCGATTCGGATGTCCTAAGAGACCCAGCTTTGCCATGATTTTAGAAAAATTTAAAGTCTCCAAATTAAATCCGATTTTAATTATGTTCGAAATTCTCATTTTCTAAAAATCAAAGCAACATTTTTCTTTAATAAAAATACTTAAATCCCCCCCAAAAAATATTTTCCCGAATTTTATTCCAAAATGAGCTATTTAAGGTTTTAAACTATTATGGGATTTACATTTTATAATAAGGTTTTCAAAGATTACGGGTTCATTGACTAATCTGACTCACAAGAGGTTACCATTTGTGTGGGATGATTACTATTAGTTATGTTTCGATGAGCTAAAGGACAAATTTACTTCCGCACTTGTGCTCGTACTGCCTAGGGGAGGAGTGGAGTACTTTGTATTTACCGATGCTTCCTTACAGGGAATTCAGGGTGTGCTATAGCAGGAGGACCGGGATATACTTTATGCTTATCGCAAGCTTAAGGCTCACGAGAGGAATTACCCCATGCATGATCTGGAGCTAGTTGTGATAGTTTTTCCCTTGAGGATTTGGAGGTATTATCTCATGGGGGAGAAATTTAGTCGGTTTACAGATCATAAGTCGCTGAAGTATATGTTAACTTTAAAGGATCTCAATATAAGACAACGTAAATGGTTGGAGTTCATGAAGGACTATCAGTTTGACATTCGGTACCACCCGGGGAAGGCTAACATGGTGATAGACGCATTGAGTTGAAGTCCTACATGGGAGTTATCGACGGTCTAGAAAGCGAAGTGGAGTGAGCTTCATCATGATGATGCAGTTATGAGGACATGTAAGGCAGTGTTGATTATCACACTTGAGATTGTCATGCAGGTTGTGAATGCGCAGGCAACGAATTAGTTATATTAGGAGATATTGTGTTAGTTATTTGCAGAGGGGGTAGCGTCTTCCTCGATCAATTCAAAGGGAGGCGTACACTTCAATGGGAGGCTTATAATCCCAGAAGATAAGGACTTGGGACATTATTTTATGACAGAGTCTCACAGGTCGAGGTTTACGATATATCTCAACGGATATAAGATGTACCAAGACATGCATAGACGATATTTGTGGGATGGAATAAAGCGGAACATAGATTTGTTTGTCTTAAAGTGTGCCACTTATCAGTTAGTGAAGTTAGATCATCAAAGGCCAACCGTGATGTTGCATCCATTGGAAATTCCAGTTTGCAAGTGAGAGAGTATATTAATGAACTTCATTATAGGGATACCGACGTTACAAAGGGGTCATGAAACCATATGGGTCATTGTAGATCGTTTGACCAAG
This sequence comes from Sambucus nigra, assembly GCA_949130495.1. Lineage (NCBI taxonomy): Eukaryota > Viridiplantae > Streptophyta > Magnoliopsida > Dipsacales > Adoxaceae > Sambucus > Sambucus nigra. The sequence goes on along the minus strand of OX422207.1, from coordinate 338,997,071 downwards.
GTGGACCACTTTTTTCCAGTTTGGATACGACGGGACAATATGTATAGCTCTTTATAGCCAAGATAATGATGTTATATGGGGTACCGATTAATATTGTGTCTGACCGAGACAGGATATTTATGTCCCATTATTAGCAAAATTTCTAAGTAGCGATGTGATGTGAGTTGCGGTTGAGTACAACTTACCATCCGCGGACTGATGGGGAGTGTTGATACCAAATTTAGTCTGCTGACGTGGACCATTCACTTGAAGACACGTTTCATTATATGAACACTTTCAATGAACAATATACTATCATCAAGCTACTCAAGCGCCCCGAGAAACTCAATCATACCGAGCATCTTAGGCGGCCTGAGAAACTTAAGGCTCCGAGCAACTCAGGAGCCTCGAGCAACTCAAGCGTACCGAGCAGCTTAGGTGGTCTGAGCAGCTTAAGCGGTCCGAGCTAGTTAGCGTACAGAGCACTCAAATCAGAATAATTAAAAAGATGACTGCGCATTAAATGCTCATTATTATCATACAGATGTATATGTATGCTAGATAACAGCGCATTATCCTTTCACATGTGCAGCCTCAAGGCTATAAATACATTGTAACCTCCTCATTAGAAGGGGACTCGGAATCTCTTGGTAAACCACTTATCGAGAATTTTAGGCAAACAGTCAGTAATGCAAAAACAGTGGATGTAGGCCATTTTCCTAAGGCTGAACCACTTTAAAAATCTATTGTCTTATATTTATTTATTCATATTTATCTATGATTAAAATAATTAAATTAAATCTAGTTTTTTACATCAACAGATTGGCGCCGTCTGTGGAAAACGATTGTAATTAGCGTTTTTCACCAAAATAATTCATCATCAATGGTTGATAATCCAGATGCCAGTAATCGAAGCTCTGGGATCCCTCCAAATCCATCTACTCCCCTAAATTTTTTAGATCTAGCTGGTATAATGGATAATTTGGCCCAAGGCCAGACGACCATGCAAGAAATCATGCGACAACTTATACAAAATGTTCAAGGCGGAGTGCCGACTCAATCAGGACAACGAAGTGTTCAGAAAAATACTCGTTTACCCTCTTTTCAAACTAGGCGAACGTTATTCCCAGAGGAATCTCGATCTAGACGCACCAACTCATATCGTACTAAGAGATCTAAGGATCCTTCTTATCAGCCTGGTCGGACTTCCTCAGTACGAGCTACAGACACTCAATAAAATGTCACTTTATCTCCAGAAAGGACTAGTGCTCTTGAAAGGTTGATTATAGTCTCTCCTTTTGATCGTTTAGGCCATAGGAAGAATAGAATTCCCTCTAGGATTGTGTCGAGTAACTCTCAACGACCATCAGATTTAAGGGAAGGCTCTGCCCAATCACGACCAACTGCTTGTGATGAGAAATCCCAAGAGGCAAATGCAACGCGATCAGTTACTCAAACCAATAGTCCCGAGGAGGGAAACGATGCATGGAAGGGCTCTATTCAGAGGCTGGAAGACAGATTAGGGGAAATGGCTAAGGCCAAGAATCCTCTACAAAGAACTTTTGTCCAAGGAACACCATTTGTACAGGCAATTATGGATTTTCCCACACCATTAAAATTCAAAGCTCCTATGGTAACGCCTAAATATGATGGAAAAACTGACACTGTCCTTCATATAGAATAATACCAAGCTGCTGCTGATATCTATGCAGTTCCAGATGAGATGAGATGCAGGGCATTTTTAGGAACTCTTACTGGATCTACTCAGTTATGGTATAACAACCTTCATTGGGGGAAAATTATTACTTTCTTTCAACTAGCAGAACTCTTTATTGGAAATTTCTATTTTGGAGCGAAGCCAGTCAAACGAGTAGCACACTTGATAAGTGTTAGAAAAAAGACAGGTGAAAGCACCAGGGACTATATTACTCGTTTCAATAACGAGAAACTGGAAGTAATTGATTACGAGGAGAAAACATCAATTACTGCTATAATGAGTGGACTATTGCCGGATAAATTGTATTACACTTTAGCCAAGGATCCGCCTAGGACCATGGCTGAACTGATGGCAAAAGAAACCAAAATCATGAATACCGAGGAGGCTATGGCTGCAAAGAAGAATGCAGATACTAAGGAAACAAGGGTCGAGGATGACAAGACCGAGAAGAAGGATCAAAAGAACAATGGTGGAAGCAGACAGTCGAAAGCAAAGTAAGCACTAGAACAATTGAAGAAATTTAGAAATTATACTCTTTTGAAGGTAGATATAAACCAAATTCTGGAAGAGATTAAGAACATCGAGGAGCTAAACTGGCCAGAAAAAATGAAGGCAAATCCTGACAAGAGGAATAAGTCCAAATATTATGAGTTCCATAAAAACCATGGTCACACCACCAAGCATTGCATAGCTCTCCAGAATGAAATTAAAGCACTCATCAGGCAGGGAAAATTGACCAAGTATGTTGATCACCGAAATGGTGAAAAGACCAACGATCGAAGAAGGCAAAGGTCTAAGTCTCCTTGTCAAGCGAAAGAAGACAAGAAGAGAAGTCACGAAGAAGATCCAGAAGATGATCAAGATGACCTCGATCTCCCTAAAAGACTAAGACAGCCAGAACGTGAGGTATTTTCAATCCATTTTGGATCATTTTAATGTAATGTTATTACAGGTGGAGATGTAGGAGGCGTAGATCTAACTGCGGAGAGAAAAGCTTATCTCACCGAGGCTCAAGCCTGCTCGTACATTCAACGAATAAATTTAGCTGAAGATGATCGCCCGAGGAAGGTGAATAAAGACAAATTGGTCATTGGTTTCTCTAAAAATGATCTGGAAGGTGTACTATATCCTCATGATGACCCATTGGTGATCAAGATGAGAATGAAAGAAGTGGTGATTTCACGGGTACTGGTAGATAATGGTAGCTCGACAAACATCATGTTTTACCCATGTTTTGATAGTTTGAATATAAAGTTAGCCCAATTAGAGACCTATCATAGACCTCTCCTCGGCTTTACTGGCGAGAAATTTTTTTCACTTAGGACGATCAAGTTGGATATGCTTATCGGTACATGACCTGCTTGTCGAAGAAAGAGTATGCTTTTTCGTAATGGATAAAAATGTCCAATCAACTTACAATATCATCATGGGAAGGGTAGATCTGAAGAAGTTCGAAGTAGTACCATCTACTGTACATCAATGTTTGAAATTCTCAACTAACTTTGGAGTAGGAGTGATGAAAGATGACCAGAAAGTAGCTCGGGAATGCTATTATTCATCTGCCGAATAAGAGGAACACAAATAATCCAGAAAGAAGACTACTACTTATCAAGTGGATGAAATAGAAGACACAGAGATTGAAATTTTAGACCCTAGAGATGAATCTCAACTCGTGAAGGGACAGGTCATGGAGGCCACCGAAAATATCATTTTGGACGACGAGCATCCAGAACGAACAACTCAAATTGGTGCATCACTGGATGCATCAATAAAATATGAATTGATAGCATTTTTAAGACAAAGAAAGCAGAATTTTGCATGGAGTCACGAAGATATGCCAGGGATAGACCCAAATTTCCTGTGTCACGAGCTCAACGTGAACAAGGAAATCAAGCCAGTAAAGCAACGAAGAAGGGTATTCAGTCCCGAGAAGAACCAAGCCATACAGGAAGAAGTGGAGAAACTACAAAAAGCCTCTTTTATTGAGGATGTCAAATATCCTGATTGGCTAGCAAATGTGGTAATGGTGAAGAAGAAAAACAACAAGTCGAGGATGTGTGTGGACTTCACTGATTTTAATAAAGCCTGCCCAAAGGATCATTTTCCTTTGCCCCGAATCGATTAGTTGGTGGATGTTACCTCGGGACATGAATTGTTGACTTTCATGGATGCTTATTCTGGTTACAACCAGATTAAAATGAAGCTAAAAGACAGGGAGAGTACCTCTTTTATCACCCCAAGGGGAACTTATTGCTAGAATGTTATGCCTTTTGGACTTAAAAATACAGGTGCAACATATCAGCGGCTGATGAATAAGGTGTTTGCAGAGAAAATCAGTCACAACATGGAGGTTTATGTTGACGATATGCTGACGAAGAGCAAGAAAGTTGTTGATCATCTATTTGACCTAGGTCAAACCTTTGATCAACTAGAGAAATATCAAATGAAGCTGAATCCCACCAAATGCATATTCCGAGTACGAGAAGGTATGTTTCTCGGATATATTGTTAACCAATGAGGTATCAAGGCGAACCCTGAAAAGATCAAGGCCCTATTGGAGCTGCGATCTCCAACTACGAAGAAGGAAGTGCAAAGTATCACAGGAAGAGTTGCAGCACTTAACATATTTGTATCACGAGCAACGGACAGATGTATCCCATTCTTCAAAACACTCCGAAATTTTTTTGAGTGGAATGATGAATGCGAGGAGGCCTTTCAAGAGTTGAAGAAGTATCTGGGGACACCTCCACTATTATCTAGACCAGTGATGGGAGAAAAACTATACTTGTACCTGGAAGTTTCATAAAACGTAGTGAGCTCGGCATTGATAAGAGTGGAGGACGGAGTACAAAAACCAGTCTATTACACCAGCAAAGCTTTTCGAGGAGAAGAAATCAAATATCCAAGGCTGGAGAAATTATCATTAGCACTGATTAAAGCAAGCAGAATAATGAGACCATACTTCCAAGCCCGTACTATAGTGGTGTACACCGACATGCCATTAAGGCAAGCTCTGCATAAGCCGGAGAAATCAGGAAGATTGATGTACTGTGTAGTGGAACTTGGTGAATATGATATAATTTATGAGCCTAGGTCATCGCTCAAAGGGCAGGAAATAGCGAACTTTATCGCAGAGTTTACTCAAGAAAATGCCTCTGAAGAACAGGAGTCGAATACAGACCAACATGTGGATGTTACAGGATCATCAAATTTAAACCCCGACCAACTTACATCGATAGACAAGCAATAAGAAATTCCGGTCGAGCAAGAGAAGATGATTGACGAAAAGTGAGAAGTACTGGAGGAGGACAAAAGGAAGTACCAGATATTCCACCGAGGAACTCTCTCTGATCAAAAAGTTGATGATAAGGTACCTATATGGAATTTGTATGTGGATGGCTCTTCGTGCACTACAGGCAGTGGAGTAGGGATTGTTTTGAATTGTCCGGATGAGATTGATGTGGAGTATGCTCTGCGCTTTAAATTTAAAGCTTCTAATAATGAGGCCGAATATGAAGCAATAATCGTGGGTCTAAGCCTGACCAAAACTGATAACTTGACTTTTTATCTCCCCGGCAACGGCGCCATTTGATAACGTGACTTTTTCACATCCCCGACAACGGTGCCATTCGATAGCGAAGTTTTTTTGTGTATATGTAGTTGTTGAAAGCCAAGTTAGTCAAAATCCTCAAATACCTATAAAATATAACAATCTAAAGTGTAGAGGTAAGTAAGGGTATCAATCCACTTCCCAGGGAGTAAGCTAGAGACAAATTCAATTGTAATTCAGTTTTTTTATTTTCTTTTTGTGCTTTTTCACTTTTCTCATTTTTTTAGCTTTTTCAATATTAAAACAATAGGGTGAGGTGAGGTGAGGTGAAATAAGACTAAACTAAACGAAGATGAAAATAACTACTAGAAAGTGATTAAAATGAAAAATAAAGTCTAACACTAAAATAAGAGATTAAGTGAGGTAAATAATTGTGAGAACAATCAAGGAATGTGATTACACCACAAATTATAGTTATTCTAATTAATTAATTTAATTATTTGAATTCTCCCAAATTAATATCAAAATTACAAACCAACTCTCGTTGCAAGTGTAATTATAATAGTAATATTTTAAAAAATTAAGTTTAACACCCCAAAACTCTAGAAAAATAGATTCACACTCCTTTTAATTAATCACCCGCTAGGATCAATCAATTAAAATTTATGTAAATCTTAGAAAATAAATTTAGAGTTGAAATTAAAGTTATAATATCCCACTTAAGAAACCCCTATCTCTAGTTCGAATCTAAAATGGGTATTATCACTAGAATTTTGATTTTCTCTCGAAAATTATTTACCCTCTCTCGAGGCATAAATTTAAGGGTGAGGGATCAAAATTAACATTCAAAGGGATTTTTCAAGTAATTAAACTAATTAAAATAAAATAACATCAAATAAGGGTTTAACCCCACCCCTTGAAAGGGGATTTAGCCTAACATGATATGAAATATGACAAATTATAATCAAGGCTACTAAAATAAAAGAGAAGAGAATAGAACAAGCAAACCAAATCTCTTTGAGAAAGTTGAACTCTACTCTTCCAAATTGAAGCATACAATCCCTCCAATTGAGCATCCAAATGATTTGAAATTAAATAATCACTCAATTAGCTCTCTTAAAATATTTAATCTCAGAAATAATATCTAAAAAAATGAAAAGAATAAAATAAACTATTTACAAATATTTCTACCTAATTTATTCTAACCTAACTCTCTACTTTTCTTTAGAATTTTCTCTCTCTATTTGATGATGAGTCTCCCCTCAAATGGTGTCTTGAGTCTTCTTTTATAGTAGATGCATGACACACATGGGGCTAAGGGGTATTTTGGGTAGACAAAGGTGCAAGAGGGTGTGTAAGGTATTGGGTGAGGGTTTATTTAGGAATTTAATGGAGGGTGCATGTGGTTTGGGTGTGAGGTCATGTGAATGAGAATAAAAATCTGATTTAGTGAGGGGTAATTTTGGAAATTGGTTTTGAGTGGTTAGTTGGGGGTATAATAGGAAAAAGGGGTTAAAAGTGGTTTAAGTGTCACATGGGGTATTTGTTTGGTTTTGTATTGATTGGTTTGTTGGCAGCTAATGAAATAAATCGTGGATGGCTTGAGGTAGAAATGGGTTTGGGTGGAATGGATGGGTATTGAATCGGGTTCAAATGGTTGAGATCGATTTGGTCATGGAGGGCACCGGGCGTGAGCTGTCTCCGGCGGAGGAGGGGGAATGGAATCGGCGCCGGTAGAGGGAACGCCGACGGAAGGAGGGGAGTCACCGGCGAGAGGGGTTATTTGAGAAGAGGAAGGGTCGGAGGTGGGTTTCAGGCAGTTTGGGTTCTGTCGGAGAGTGAGGTCTCAGGGTCTAGATGTTTAGATGGTCACGCCACCGGAGATGGAGGGGCGAGATGGCATGGGGAAGGGGATTAGAGGGGTAGCGGCGTTAGGGGGTTCGCGACGCAGGTCGGAGGTCGTGAGGGAGCGCCGAGCAGGGGCTCATGGTTTGGTGGTCGGGTAAGGGGAAAAACGGGTTGTTGGGGATAGAAGGATGGGAGGTTTTGAAGGTGTGATGGGTGAAAGTATGTTTTGGTTAGAGGAGAGAGAAAGAGATGGGTGTTGGGAGGTTGAAGAAGAAGGGGTGTGTGTTTGTGTGTGGTGAGGTGTAGGGGTAAGGTGGGTGAGGGTAAGATGAGTGTAGGATAGATTAGTTGAGTTTATGATAAGTTTATGTGGATAAGGTGTGTGTTTAACTTGGACCCTTAAAATAAAACTAACCAATAAAAAATAAAATTAATAAAATAAAATAAAAACCTTAAAATTAAACTCCTACGCTAAAAATAAAATAAAGACTAAATAAAAAGAAAAATAAAAAAAATAAAAAATACAAATAAGAATAAAATCTAATAAAACTTAAAATAAAAATCCTAAAAAAGAAAATGCAAAATCTAATAACACTAAAAATACATGAAATCCTAAAAATTCTAATCCTAATAAAATAAAATTAAACTAAAACTAAAAACTAATAAAAATCAAAATTAAACTAAATAAAAAGAAATAGAAATAAATTCTAGAAATTCTAAATAAATCCTAAAAATAAAAATGACTCAAACTAAATATCTAAAAAATAATAAAAAGACACAAACTAAACACACACATGCTTGGGGTAAGTTTGGGCTAGGTTTAGGCTCGGGTTAGGGTACGAGGTTGGTAATTTAGCTCCATTTTAACTGCAAATTGCCTGAAAATATAACTTTTGGCACCGCAACTGCAATTAAGCCTGCATATTGAACAATTAAGTGCATAAGACCCATATTGTCGAGAATTAGCAACTAAAGTACATCTATTTGGGGTGTAAATTGTACAGTTTTGGGTGATTATAAAAAACCATGAAGGCAGAGCAAGTCATTATGTTCAGTGACTCACAGTTAATTGTAAATCAAATTCTGGGGGTGTATGCAACAAAAGGAGAATTAATGGTCAGGTATCACGCAAAAGCGATAGAGGTTGTATCGAGTTTTAATGCAATTCAGTTGATTAGAATACCAAGATTAGAGAATGCAAGAGCATACACCCTAGCTCGGTTAGCATTAGCCACACGGACCGAGCTACGACGAACAATCCCAATAGAAATCCTGGCTGGTCGAAGCATTAACGAAGATCTGATGATAAACTTCATCGCCCTTGACTCGGGACCATCTTAGATGGACCCTATCAAAGCCTATATTAAAGAGGGGGCTTTACCAACTGATAAACTCGCAGTCAAGAAACTAAAGTTTAAAGCTGCTCCTTAAGTATTGACCAGTGGCATTTTGTACAAACGAGGAGTTATAGCAGGGCTATAAGGATGTGTCCATCCCTCTGAAGTGAAATATTTGATCGAATAGGTTCATGAAGGGTCTTGTGGAGCCCATATAGCTGGTCAGACGCTCTTGCAAAGAATAACCACGCAGGGGTACTACTAGTCGACGATGAGAGCTGATTGCGCAGCTTATGCTAAGAAGTAGGATAAATGCCAACGCTTCTCGTCCATCTGAAGAACTCCCCAAGCATTGTTAACACCCATAACGTCCCCTTGGCCATTTGCCATGTGGGGGATAGACTTGGCCGGGTCACTCCCAATGACCAGGGGAAGATTCAAATACCTTGTGGTTGTTGTGGATTATTTTACAAAATGGGTGGAAGCAGAGCCTCTTATTGATATGACATACGACAAAGTCTATCAATTCATTTGGAAAAACATTATTTGCAGATATGGTCTCCCACATACATTCATTACTAACCATGGAACCTAGTTTGACAACGAGGAGTTTGCTGCATATTGCTATTAATCCAATATACTAAAAACCCACTCTGCACCAGGCCACCCCAAGAGCAATGGACAAATTGAGGTGACAAAAAGAACGATACTAAATGGACTGAAGAAATGACTAGATAATGCAATGGCAAATTGGATTAATGAGCTACACTCTGTGTTGTGGGCTTATCGCACCACACCACGAACAGCAACGGGAGAGTCCCCATACATGCTGGCATTTAGGAGTGAGGCTATCATACCTGCTGAATTGGGTCTACCTACGTATAGAGTACTTAATTTCAATTCTCCTGTCAGTGACTTGATGAGAAGATTAGACCTAGATATGCTCAAAGAAGTTAGGGAAGAAGCAACAATCAAGAATGCAGTATATCAACAATGAACAGCTTTGTTCTATAACAAAAGAGTGAAGAAGTGTGATTTGAAGGTAGGGAATTATGTGCTGAAGAAAGTGATCCAAAAGCACAAAAAACTGGAAGCCAACTGGCACAGACCCTACAGAGTAACAGAAGTTGTTTGCTCAGGGACATACAGGATTGAAACCTTGGAAGGAGAAGAATTCAAGAATGCATGGAATTTAGAGCATCTACGCAAATATTATCAGTAATTGTAATTCATATGTAATGCAGTTTCTTCAATATGCATAAAGTGATGTTTCACCCAGTTTCTTTCTTTGTTGAAATTTTTTCGAAATATTAGTGCTACACACTAAATATCAAATTCAGAGCAATTACCACCAACTCCGATTGGTCGGGAATCAATTACCACCAACTCCGGTTGGTCGGGAACTAATTACCACCAACTCTGATTGTTCAGAAACTAATTACCACCAACTTCGGTTGGTCGGTAAATCAATTACCACTAACTCCAATTGGTCGGAAACTAATTACCACCAACTCTGGTTGGTCGGTAAATCAATTACCACCAACTCCGGTTGGTCGGGAACTAATCACCACCAACTTCGGTTGGTCGGGAATCAATTACCACCAACTCCGGTTGGTCGGTAAATCAATTACCACCAACTCCGGTTGGTCAGGAACTAATTACCACCAACTCCTGTTGGTCGGGAATCAATTACCACCAACTCCGGTTGGTCGGAAACTAATTACCACCAACTCTGGTTGGTCGAGAACCAATTACCACCAACTCTGGTTGGTCGATAAATCAGTTTCCACGAACTCCGGTTGGTCGGTAAACCAATTACAATCAACTCCGGTTGGTTAAACTAATCAGGAACATGGGATGCAAATCTTTTCATTGCTTAGGCCAAAAGAGTGACAAGTCACTATAATCAAACAATAAATAGGACAAGTTCTATTATCCAAAAACAAAACAGAATGTACATATCAAAATGTACATATATTCACAAACAAACAATTAAGGACATTCTGCAAATTACTTAGAAGAAAATAAAATGGAAAAAAACTAAAAATTCCTTCATTCAAATCACACGTTGTGAAAAATACACTTCATTACATAAAAAATCCTATTCTATTGGTTTTTCCCTTCTGCCTTTGAAACAGGTTCTACTCCAGCAGGAGGATCATCTAAGGCATAAGGAGAATTTATAAAATTTACATCTCTCAGCATTTTAACATTCATTACAGAGGGCCGATCAAGCAAATGCTCTGGGCGAGATATATCAAAGTTTGCATGAAGATTGTAGTCGCCGAGATATTTGGAGATTAAGCATCGAGGAATTGCTCGAGCCGGAATCCAACTGATATCAATCTTAAAAGGAGGCACAGGAAAATCGAGCACTCCAGGGTCATAACAATCCCATAAGTAGTGGCCCTGCTCCAATTTTAACACACACAGTGCATTCAACCACCCTTGCTTGTACCCCTCGTTATTTGACTGCTGTATCCGATCATCAAGATGATAATGGGTTTCATTATACCCAGGCATCCAAAATTCTCTGGGTTGTTTATGGAATTGATAAGTTAACCTCTCCAGTTGCTCGTGGAGATTCTTCACCAGGATTTCCTTATTTTCCAAGGCAGAATTCTGAGTAGTGAGTTGTTCGCTGAAGTTCAGAATCTTCTTAAACATTTTTGCTAAGGCTTGGTTCTTCTCCATCAGCTGAACTGCTTGATTCTCCAAAGCCGATTGAGTTCTTTCTTCTTCAATTGACATCCGACCAGCCCTTGCTCATCCATGAGCAGAAGATCTTACTCGTCCACGAGTAGATGTGGAGGGTCCAACTCTTTTTAAAGTTTCTAACTCATCCCGTAAGTTGGCATTTTCTACCTTTAAGAAAGAAAAACCTTCATTATTAACAGGGACCAAGGTTTTCGAGGAAGATGCAGCAGACTTTATTTTATCTCTTCTTGCAAAGCAATATTTTCCTACTCCAACAACTTAGCAATGTGCCTGTGCTGTTCAACTTCAAGCTTCAGAACACTCTCCTTCTTCTCATGAGCAGAGATGAATTTATCATACCCTTTGTCAGCACTCAATTGCTGATATTTCTTCTCGTATCCTTGATGCAGAAGAGTAGAGGATTATTTGTACTGCTACTGGAGTTCGTCGATCGTTCCTTAGAGGTCTTCAATCATCTCATAGTAGGCCACATTGTTGGCAACACCGCGATCGAGCAAGCACCTTAAGTATTGATAAGCTTCAACTACTCGTTTAGAAGCATATGAACCCAGGATGTCAATTATCTGGGCCTCATTTAGTTCAGTATGACCAGCTTTAAAATATTTGTTGCATTTCTTCATTAATTCTGTGTCATGAGATGATAAGAGCTCCATCCTGGCCATAAACTAGCAAAGAGAAGAAATAAAAAGAATCAATAATGATGCGGACATAGCAAGTAAAAGAAGAAATCCAAGACGAACAACCAAAGTTCAAAATTTTATTCATCACAAGAAAGTATACATCGTTCCAAGTTACATTCAAGAAAATTACAAACCCTAACAACTCTACACCTTCTCCTTGTTTCCTATGATTTCCTCGGAAGGTTTGGATGAAGGAGTTGGTTGCTCGGAAGGCAGGGGAAGCTTCTCGGCAGAAATGCTAGCTGATGGGAGCTGCTTGAAAAACTGAACAACAGGAACAACAGGGACTTGATCTTCAGCCATCATGGAAGATTCATCTGAAGAAGCCTCATCTTCTTCTTCTTCTTCTTCTTCTTCTTCTTCTTCTTCTTCAGGAGAAGGAGGATGGCCATGAGTGTATTACTGGAATAAATCAAAATCCTCAGCAACCTTCAACTCCTTTAACGCTACCACCCATTCATCTCTAAAATATTTGATGCTGGCATACTCCTTTTGGGAAGTCATGACAGCCAAGCCCTTATTCCATCCCTTATCCCAACCAGCGCTGAAAGATTTTTTAACTGCCTTTTTCCTTTTTGCCTTCTCCGAGGATGTCCTTTCCCTAAGGAGCTCCTTGACAACCTTTAATTTCTCCTCCACCTCCTTTTTCTATCGTTCAATATCTTGAAGTTTAACAACTTCATCTTCAGCAGACTTGAGCTTAGCATCAAGCTCCTTGTTGCTCTGTTCAAAGTCTTTGTTGCTCTGCACAAACTCCTTCAACTTCTTTGCCAAGTCGTTGGAGGCATTCACAACTTGATTTCTATCCAGCTCAATGGACTTGAGTTTCTTCTCCCAAGCAACTTTATCTTCCTCGTATTTTTGATGAGAGCCTTTTAAAGATTGGGTTATCCCGATAATAGCTTCCTCTACTCCACTCGAGGAGCTTGAAGCCCTTATAGCTTCATCCTTCTTCAAAATACTGTTAAAATACATTACCAGCTAAAAGAAATAACTTTAAGTCAATACACGAACATAATATTAGAAAGTAAAAGACTGAGGTCAACAATACTTACTGAGGCAATGTGTTGAGCAACCATAGTAGTATTTCTCTCCCGAAAAAGAGTATCTTCAATGCCTTGGACTTCTGGGATAGTCCATGATTTTACCAAGCCCACAACATAGCTCAGAGGAACAAAAGCTGGAACACCACCTTCAACATTTGAAGGATGAGAGAAAGGTTTAGCAGGTCTCTCAGAAGAGCTCTTCTTTAACCTCCTCGAAGGAGCTCAAACACTTTCAATTAAAGATGCTATCTTTATCGGTGATATGACAATAACATCACTTAAAGGAGAGATATAAATAGTCTTTCTCGGAGCCACAAGGGGCTTCTTGCCAGCTTCCTGGGCAACAATAGGAAGGGGTACATTGATATGCCCCAAGTGTAACCTCGGCCTAGAGACACCAACCTCGGCCGAGGTGATGGTCGAGATATTGACCGACCCTGGATAAGCCATGGGCCCACGATATCAGCCCTCGGCCTTAGTAAGGTCGGCTCAGGCCGACACTACCACCTACATTTCCAATGGACACTACGCGCATCACAGGCATCGACAACATTCTCATATACCTGGTATGGCAACCTCGGCAGAGTGTAGGCCGAGGTGACAAGAAGCCTTAGTAATCTTCAACATGGAATCAGTCCAACCTCGGCTGGGGCCGACCCCCAGCATAATGTCTCGGCTGAGATCAGGCCGAGACTCCCTACGGCACATCTCGGATTGAATGAATATCGAGCCTTTACAGCTCGGCCTCTCCCAGGCCGAGGTCATGCACCAATATGGCGGCCGAGCATCTGTTGACATTTGGATAAGGACACGTGGGCACAAATCAGTTGTAACAAGATTATTCTCACACGTGGGGAGGATATTTCATCATCATTCCTTACATGTGACAGTGACAGGTTGCTTCCCCCTATTGGTGAGGCTACCACACACATGTTCATTGCATGCATGGGGGGTACATTACACCCCCTATGTACTTTATATAGAGGTCATCCTCTACCTTGCAAAGGGATCTAAGATATTCAACCCTAGCTAAAACTCTGTCTAGATATACAGTAGAGAGAGAAAGCTTGAGAGGTTGTATCCATGGCCGTTAGTGCCTCATTCAGTGATATTACTCACACACACTCATAGTGTACGTAGGCCAAATTGGCTGAACCACTTATATACCAGTGCCCTCTCCTCTTATCCTCATCTCATTTTCTTATCTCTTTATATAACTGTGCTGCCATTGTTATTCTTATATTGAGCTTGAAAACACCTTATCTGGTGGTGCTAATTTCAGCATCATCATTTTGGCGCCGTCTGTGGGAAACGAGAAACTATCTCTTCCTCTTTTTCTGCTTAACCTCACCGGAGACTCTGGTGGTGAACTAGGCCTCCCCCCAGCGTGGAGCTGTTTCACCATTGAAAGAGGTCCTGTGAGGTGCTAAGCTCATTTGCTACTCAAGCTCTAAAGTGTTAACATATGGCACCAGACTTACCACCGCCTCTTCCGTCGCCCGGAGGTGGAGGGCCTAGTTCCAGTCAGGCTCCCCCTAGTCCGAAATGGCAGAGGTAGCAGCAGCCTTGAAATCTTTAGCTGCAACACAATAAGCCATGAAGGAAAAATTTGCTCAGCTCAGTCAAACTATGATGAGGCCACCTGGAGTCTCACCGGACATGATCACTCCGGCGGCAGTTCAGCCTTATCCTGACTCCAGGGGACCACCCCAAGCGCCAATGAAGGACCAGCCTGCACCCCAGCGGAGAAGGGACGTTGCTGACCCTAGGCGCTTGCGCCTGGGGAGGCAGGGAAACCCTTACCCAGAGGACAGGTATGATGACCTAGAAGCTAAAGAAGCCCCAGAAGACTGTTGGGAGCCATATGTGGTGTCAAATAACACTATACGACCTCTTAGGCAGAGTCAAGGATGTGTCGACCGAAGAGGAGAAGAGGCCCAACAAAGAAGGTCGGCCTTTGATAGGATGAGCAGAGGGTCGGCCTTTGAAAGGCTGGGCCCGGTGAATGACCTAAGACAGAGGCTGTCGAGGTCAAGGAGCGCAGCAGGTTCCCAGAGAAGGGGTAGACAGGGTCGGCCAGACCAAGGCCAACCCTGTGAAAGAAGAGGCCGAGAACAGGAAGAGGTCAACAGCCAATGTGTCGCGACTGGGGAACCCTCTGTCCATCACAGGGAGGGGACAGGGGATAACCTCGGCCAAGTTGATGACGGAAGACCCTGGAATGATTCTATCCAACGCCTGGAGGAGAAGATAAGAGATCTCATTAAAAGCAGGGACCCATTACAAAGGGGTTACTCAGAGGGATCCCCATTTGTGGCTAGGATAGTGGGGTTCCCAACCCCAGCCAAGTTTAAGCCTCCTATAGTGACTCCCAAGTATGATGGCAACACTAACCCTGTGCACCATATCGATATGTATCAGTCGGCAGCAGACATTTACTCGATACCCGATGAGATGAAGTGTAGGGCCTTCTCAGGGACCTTGACAGGGGCAGTGCATAGTTGGTTCACCTCCCTTCCGAAGAACTCAATTGAGAACTTCAAAGGCTTGGCTGAGCAGTTCATCCACAACTTCTGATTTGGGGTAAGACCTCAAAAGAAGACTACCCACCTGCTGTATGTCAAACAGACCAAGGGTGAGAGCCTAAGAGACTACATAGCAAGATTCAACAAAGAGAAATTGGAGGTGGAAGATTATGAAGAGAGCATAGCCATGACCGCCCTTATAGGAGGCCTCCACAAGGGGTAGCTATTGTGGAAACTGGCGGAAGACCCCCCTAGGTCCATGGCGGAGCTGCTGGCAACCGCAGGGAAAGTGATGAATGCGAAAGAGGCAATGGCCGCCAAGTATGAGGAGGAGAACCGTGGTAGCACGGGAAAGTCCCAAGGTAAGAAAGAGGGGAAGAAGAGGTCAGGAGATGACAAGTTCGCTCATTACACTCCTCTGACTGTGAGCTGTGAGCAAATCCTCAATGAGATTAAGACTGACCGGACTCTGAGGTGGCCAGAGAAACTGAAGGCCCCGCCACATAAGAGGAATAAAAACCTATGGTGCGAGTTCTATCAGGATCATGGCCATGTCACAGATAGATGCTTTGCTTTAAAGGATGAGATTGAGAAGATGCTGAAATCTGGAAAGCTGAGGAAGTATGTGGATGTTAAGGCTCCAAAGGGTGGAAGAGATGAACTTAAGAAAAGAAGATATGACAGATGTCGTGGCAATGTCCCAACCAGAAGGGACGATGATTCAGAAGGATATGATGAAGACGACCCGGATCTTCCGCTAAAGGATGACAAAACCCCGGTGAAGAGGGCCGGTATGATCTCCTTTGGTGTTAGCACCATATGTGGGGGATTTGCAGGAGGTGGTTCTGAGGTAGCCGACAAGAAGGCTCATGTAGCAGAGGCCAGGTCATTGGCCAAGCTCGAAGTTGTGAATCTAACGTCTTCTGATGCAGCGCAGAAGAGGATGAAGGTAGATATGGACACCCTCGTAGTGGGGTTCTCTAGACTCGAATTCAAGGGTATCTTAGCCCCCCATGATGACCCTTTGGTCATAACAACTAGGGTGCATGGGTGCGAGGTACGGAGGATCCTCATAGACGGGAGAAGCTCAGCAGACGTGATGTTATGGCCTTGCTTCAAGAGCCTGGGTCTTAGCAGGGCAAGGCTGGTGCCCTATCATCACCCATTGATAGGCTTCAGTGTCAAAAAGGTCCATCCATTGGGCATGTATGAGATGGATGTATGGATGGGGGATGAGTGGCCTAGGAGGCTGACCAAGAAGATAAACTTTTTCGTTATGGACGAAAACGTCTTCTCGGCCTACAACCTCATCATAGGAAGGGTGGCCCTTAAAAAGTTTGAAGCCGTGCTGTCGACGGTCCATGAGATGCTAAAATTCCCGACTCCTTATGGAGTAGGGGAAGTGCAAGGGGACCAAACCACGGTGAGAGAGTGTTACTTCAACTCGAACGAAGAGAGAGATGCCCATAAGAGAGCAACCACCACTTACAGCATTGACACTCTTGACCCAAGAGACGAAACAAAATTGAAGAAGGGTGAGGCCGCGGAAGAGGTAGAATCCATCGTCCTCAATGAGGACGAACCGGAAAAAACCATCCAGGTCGGTAAGGCCCTAGAGCCAGGAATCAAGGAAGAGCTGATAAACTTCCTCAGGAGGAGACAAAGTGTCTGCGCATGGAGTCACGTAGACATGCCTGGCATCGACCCTGAGGTTATGAGCCACAAGCTCAACGTGGACAGAGATGCCAAGCCAATCAAGCAGAGACGAAGAGTCTACTCCAGGGAGAAGTACGACGTCATTCGGGAAGAGGTAGAAAAGTTAGAAGAGGCCGAGTTCATAAGATAGGTTACCTATCCGGAGTGGCTCTCAAATGCAGTCATCGTGCCTAAGGCCAATGGGAAGTGGCGAATGTGTGTATATTTCACTGACCTGAACAAGTCTTGCCCAAAAGACAGCTATCCCTTACCTAGGATATACCAGATGGTGGACGCAACGACAGAGCACGAGCTCATGAGCTTCATGGACGCTTATTCAGGCTATAACCAAATCTTCATGGATGCTGAAGACTGTGAGAAGACAACCTTCATTACTGACATAGGGACGTACTGCTACAAGGTGATGCCCTTCGGTCTGAAAAATGCGGGGGCAACGTATCAATGTCTTGTCAATAAGATGTTCGAAGAGAAAATAGGTAAGACCATGGAGGTATATGTAGACGATATGCAAACGAAGAGCCTGAAAGCATGTACTCACGTAGAGGACCTTGAGAAGACCTTCGATGTCATGGACTCGTACAGAATGAAACTCAACCCATCAAAGTGTGTCTTAAGAGTAGGAGCTGGGAAGTTCCTGGGATTCATCGTTAATCAGAGGGGGATTGAAGCAAACCCTGAGAAAATCAAGGCATTACTCGACATGAAGACTCCTAGGAGTATCAAGGATGTCCAGAGACTCACGGGAAGAGTGGCTGCCCTTAACAGGTTTGTTTCTAGGGCAACGGACAAGTGTCTTCCATTCTTTAAAGTTCTAAGAAAGGCCTTCCAATGGGACGAAGAGTGTGAAAAAGCCTTCAACCAACTCAAGTTCTACTTAGGGTCTCCCTTGTTGCTGTCACGGCCCATCACGGGGGAAAGGTTGCTTGTGTATCTGGCAGTTTCTGAATCAGCCATCAGCGCGGCCATCATACGGGAAGAGGATGGGGTCCAGAGTCTTGTGTACTTCAACAATAAAGCCCTTCAAGGGTCTGAAAAAAATTATCCCCGAATGGAGAAGTTGGCTTATGCCCTAATACATGCCTCAAGGAAAATGAAGCCTTACTTCCAAGCTCACTCCATGGTAGTCCTCACTGACTCCCCACTAAGGCAGGTTCTGTACAAACCTGAGAAGTCCGGAAGATTGATGACCTGGGCCATCGAGCTAGGAGAATATGATCTTACCTACCAGTCTAGGACAGCCATCAACGGGCAGGCCCTCGTAGAATTTGTCACAAAATTCACCTGGGAAGAGGCCGATAGAAGTTTGGAAGAGGTCGAGATAGTGAAAGGCTTAGATGAAGACGAAGAGACGAACCATTGTGTCTTCCAAGATTCAGAAAAGAAGAACCGTAATGTCTTTTGAGATTCTGAAGAGACGAACCGTAGTGTCTTCTGAGATTCGAAAGAGACGGCACCAAACGTCTTTCGAGATCGGGAAGAGGTCATCTCTAGTAAAACTCGGAGCGGAATAGAAGAGAACGGATCGATACCTCTTCAAGAAGGGAGTTATGAGAGAAGGGGTCTTCTCATCAGATACAGACGTCTGGAGCCTCTTCGTTGATGGCTCTTCCTGTGACAGTGGAAGCGGGTCGGGACTAATACTCTCGGCTTCAGATGGTGTCAACATTAAATACGCCTTGAGATTTAACTTCCAGGCCTCAAACAATGAGTCCGAGTATGAGGCCATGATAGCAGGTCTCTTATTGGCAACAACTCTTCGAGTAAAGCGACTCCTACTCCATAGCGACTCAAGGTTGGTTGTCAATCAAGTATTGCGGGTATACGAGGCCAAAGACGAAAGGATGTCCAAGTACTTAAAGAAGGTAAGAAGGTTGTTAGAATATTTTGAAGAAGCAAAACTAAAGAGAGTGCCTCGACTGAGAAACAATCACGCTGATGCATTGGCTAGGCTGGCCTCAGCAGTGAAGACAGATATGGGAAGGACCATTCCAATCGAGGTCTTAGGAAAGGAAACCATCGAGGAGGACGAGGTATGTAGCCCTTGTCACAATGTGAACCTAGGAGACTCATGGATCGACCCACTTGTCAGATACCTAAGAGAGGGAGAGCTGCCTGAGTCCAAACTAGAAAGGAGAAATTTGAGATACAGGGCTGCCAAGTTCTTAATGATAGGAGATGTCTTATACAAAAAGGGGTTTCTATTACCCCTCCTCAGATGTGTGCATTCCATAGAAGTACCCCGGGTCTTACAGGTGGTTCATGAGGGTTCTTGCTCTAGCCACATAGGGGGAAGGCCCTTAGCCAAGAGGATCATCACACAGGGATACTGGTGGCCTACCTTGTCTAAGGACGCTGCAGACTATGTGAAGAGGTGAGACAAATGTCAAAGGTTCACCACTATCCCTCATCAACCCCATCAGCCTATGACGTCAATCTCTTCTCCATGGCCATTTGCGGCATGGAGAATTGACTTGGTAGGACCTTTGCCAAGAGCTGTCAACAACTATAGATTCTTGATAGTTGCCATTGACTACTTTTCAAAGTGGGTGGAGGTAGAACCGATGATAACAATTACAGAGCAGAAGACCTTCCAGTTCATTTGAAGGAACATCATATGCAGATATGGCCTCCCAAACACTCTCATCTCAAATAATGGGACCCAGTTCAAGAACTCCTCCTTAGAAAAGTATTGCCTAAGAGTGGGGATTAAACAGTTCTTCTCATCTCCTGGTTGACCTCAGGCAAATGGCCAGACCGAGGTCACAAATAGGACCATCTTGGACGGAATCAAGAAGAGGTTAGAAGATGCGAAGGGGAGATGGACAAAAGAGGTCTATGCTGTGTTATGGGCCTACAGAACCACGACAAGGACACCAATAAGAGAAACCCCATTCATGCTGGCACATGGATCAGAGGCTGTTATACCAACGAAAGTAGGACTACCAACTTATCGGATTCAGACCTACGACCCATACAACAATGGGGAAGAGAGGAGGTTAGACCTGGATCTTATCGAAGAAAGAAGAGAAGATATAGAGGTCAGAAAAGCAACCTACCAGCAGCGGGCAGCGAAATTCTACAACCGAAGGGTGAAGTCAAGACCTATTACAGTAGGAGACCTAGTGCTAAAGAAGACCCTACAAAAGGCAAATAAGCTACACCCAAACTGGCATGGCCCCTATAAAGTAACATAAGAGGTTGTGCCTGGAACTTACAAGCTAGAAAACCTAGAAGGAGAACCTTTCACCAACCCATGGAATGCTGACCACCTAAAGAGATATTACATATGATGTTGCGTAGAATTTTATGTAAATGTACCATCTTACTAAGAAGAGGTTATTAATAAAGATCAGTTTCCATAACAGTTCTTGCTTCATTCTTAGACCAGAGATATATTATGGGGATAACATCTTAGGTGATGACCTCAGACCTTCATAACATCACTCGGTGGTGAAGAGGTCTGAGCTCAGACACCCTAGTTAGATGATCTCAGACTCTTAACATTATTAATTTGGTGAAATTAATTATGAGGATAACGTCTTAGGTGACGACCTCAGACCTTCATAACATCACTCGGTGGTGACGAGGTCTGAGCTCAGACACCTTAGCAGATGACCTCAAACTCTTGACATCATTAATTTGGTGAGATTAATTGTGAGGATAACGTCTTAAGTGACGACCTCAGACCTTCATAACATCACTCGGTGGTGACGAGGTCTGAGCTCAGACACCCTAGTTAGATGACCTCAGACTCTTAACATCATTAATTTGGTGAAATTAATTATGAGGATAACGTCTTAGGTGACGACCTCAGACCTTCATAACATCACTCGGTGGTGACGAGGTCTGAGCTCAGACACCCTAGTTAGATGACCTCAGACTCTAAACATCATTAATTTGGTGAGATTAATTGTGAGGATAACGTCTTAGGTGACGACCTCAGACCTTCATAACATCACTCGGTGGTGACGAGGTCTGAGCTCAGACACCTTAGCAAATGACCTCAGACCCTTAACATCATCAATTTGGTGGAATTAATTATGAGGATAACGTCTTAGGTGACGACCTCAGACCTTCATAACATCACTCGGTGGTGACGAGGTCTGAGCTCAGACACCTTAGCAGATGACCTCAGACCCTTAACATCATTAATATTGGTGAGATTAATTATGAGGATAACGTCTTAGGTGACGACCTCAGACCTTCATAACATCACTTGGTGGTGACGAAGTCTGAGCTCAGACACCCTAGTTAGATGACCTCAGACTCTAAACATTATTAATTTGGTGAAATTAATTATGAGGATAACTTCTTAGGTGACGACCTCAGACTTTCATAACATCACTCGATGGTGACTAGGTCTGAGCTCAGACACCTTAGCAGATGACCTCAGACCCTTAACATCATTAATTTGGTGATATTAATTATGAGGCCAACATCTTAGGTGATGACCTCAGACCCTTATAACATCACTCCGTGGTGACATGGTCTGAGCTCAGACACCTTAGCAGATGATCTCAGACTCTTAACATCATTAATTTGGTGAAGTTGGTTATGTGAATAGCATCTTAGGTAATGACCCCAGAGCCTAATAACAATTCAGTGGTGAAGAGGTTTGAGGTTAGAATTATTGACTGAGTATAAACAAGACATCACTACATCAAAATAATAGAAGAGATCACATGGCATTCAGTAAAGGTAAGATATCACATAACATTCAGAGGTTGAAATACAAAGAAGTAACAAATATTCCTTGAATACAAAGTACCATGGTGTTACAAGTTACAAGTTACGAGTTACAAATTACAAATCCTGAAGGTTTAGGGGGGGAACATTAACAGCCTCGGCCTGATTAGCTTGATCAACATTAGTTACCTCGGCCACATCATCAATATGGTCTGACCCTCCGACCTCGGTCCCTCCCAGAGTTGCAGTCTCAACAGGAGTAGCAGCCTCATCCTCCACCTCTTGAAGAGCCTGTGCAAACTGGGGGTCAGCAAAGCCGAGACCTATAAAGTCAGAGGCCTTTAAATTACCGACCTCCTTCTCTTGGACTTCAGCCCATTTGGTAGTAGCCTTGATACCTCTTTCGAGATATTCAAAGCCAAAACCCATGAATTCGTCCGAGGCTTTGTAGTCAGAAATTATTTTGTCCGAGGCATCTTCGAGGGAAGCCTTGACAGCCGAGCTGACCTTCTAATGTAGAACGTCATCTTTTGCCTTCAGGGCTTTGGCGTGATCTTTGACGAGCAGAGAAATGTCTTTCTCCAAACCCTTAACCTTATTTTCAGAGTTCTGCAGCTTTGATTTCAGATGGTTGACCTCAGCATTTAGGGCGCTCTGAACCTTCTCGGCCTCTTGCCCCTTCTGGATGAGGGGCAATTTCCTCAGAGTCCAGTTCGATAGGTGGTGCATAGCATCCACTCCCTGCACATTTAAGGAAGAAGTTAACCTGGAGAAAAATCAGATGTTGCACTTATAAAATTTTGACGAGAGATCAAGACATACCTGACGGCTCTGTGAAGGCCGAACTCAACCAGTAGTTGTGTATTCAGTGACCTGAAAAAGCTCTTGTCAGCCTCAGTCATTGCAGAGCCGATGGCGTCAAGGGCCTGCAGACTATGGCCGATAATGCTATCAGATAACTTCAGCTGACCCAGGCGGGCCGACAAGGCATCGGCCGAGGATATTGGAATTGCTGCATCAGAGGCCTTCTTCTGTCTCAAGGTTGGCCTCTGATCCTCAGAGGCAGGGGCTTCTGGGGCCCTCTTCTTTGAGGCCTGAGATTTGGATGTAGAGGGAGCTGGGGGAGGAGCGTTCAGACCGGCTTTTTTGGCAAGTCTTGCTAAGCTCGGTGCATCCATCTCCCACAGTTCGTCTAGAATGTCTTGTGATCGCTCTGCAAAAGTTAAAAGATATGGGTTAGAGATCAGATATGAATGAGTTCATAGGTTAAACTTAAAAGAAAAATCCTTACCAAAGTCAATAAGGGGACTTCCACCTAGGCCCGTCCCCGAGAGATAATGGGGAGGGGTCAGCAAATGCTCGAACTTAACAAAAAGACCATGTGCCCATTGGTCTTGTAGGGATTGCACCTTCTGGATATTCTAAGGACTTAGACCAGGGTCGGCCCTGGCAGACATGGTGACCTTACCCAATTTGAGGGGTATCCTCGGCTCAAGTGTGGAAGAGGGAACGCATGGGCCAAATTCCCATGGTCCAGAGGCGAAAAAATAGCGGGGCTTCCAATTATGGTTTGAGGTATGAGTCACCTGGAGCATTTTCTTCTCAGGCCTCCGAGCCACAAAATGGTAGTAGCTCGGATGGTTTTTGGCCGAGGTTGGGACATAACAACCAACGAAGACCTGAACTGGGAGGTCAGAGTGGTGAACTTCCCTCCATAAGATAATGGACCCTATGATGACCCTCCAGGCGTTGGGGGACAGTTGTGAGGGGGCCAAGTTGATATAAGGGAGAGTGGATTTGATGATGGGATGAATGGGTAAAACCCTAACTTAAACATTTGCTCGTACAGGAAGATTTCTCCATCTCGGCCGTGATAGGCCCTCTCTTCCCTCAGAGGTCTCCTTAATTTTATGGAGGTACTAATGGAGAATAAATATCTAAAGCACAGAAGATCCACCTCAGCTACCGTGCTCTCGATCTCGGCCGCCTCAGAGACGTCGACATCGCTTTCAGCATCTTCATCATCATCAAGCTCAACGTCGTCCGGAGCAGATGTAGATGGGTTACTAGCGAATCTCTGAGCGAACTCTGCCCCTGTGACGACCGACAGGGGGATAGCTTCAAGAATGGGTGGCACAACCACACTCGGCTCAACAATTTCAACCTCTAAAGAAGAGGCTGAGGTGCTTGAGCCATTATGGGATGAGGCTCGGCTGGAGACCTCGGCCTGATCAGGGGCCTGACCAGGCCAAGGTGTGAAATCCATGGCTTCCTGAAATGAGTCCACAGATATAGGGTCTGAGGTGGAAGACTCAGACTCAGACATCGGTGTGGGGTCGGCAGGGACTTCTGTCTGATAGAAGAACTCAGGGGGATCAGGATATACCACCTTGAGAGGTGGGGGAAAGATAGGCCTAATAGGAAATTCTTGCAACCTACGAGCCTCCTCTTGGGCCCTTTCTATTTGCCTAATATTTTCTAGGGTCTTCTCTCTAAGAGAGGGGAAATCCTCAAGAAGCTGGTATAAAGGTCTGAGCATCAGAGGACGACCCTAAATTTGGGAATAACTCCTAAAACTACAAATAGGATTGGCTTATAAAGTAAAGAAATCTAAAGATCAAACTTAGAAGTTTAAATCGAATATTGTTCGCCTGAAAAAAATGGTGCTCGCCGGAAAACGATGAAACTCGCCGGAAAATGCAAACCAAAAATGAGAAATAAAGGAAATGGAAGGGAGAAAGTACCTGGAAATGAAACGATGAGGGAAAATAAAGAAAATTCGCGAAGAAACCACCAACAGTGCCTCTGCAGTGAAGCCTTGATTCTAAGAGCTTTAGAGAGAGAAGTTGCAGGAAGAAATGGTGCACAGGAGAGAAGAAATGAAGAAGACGGAGGGAAAAAGGGTTTTGAAACCCTTAAATACATGGGCACATTTCCCAAGGCCCATCATTGCCTTGGGAGCCCCAAAGGGCGACTGACAGCACACGCCTACTAAGAGAGCATGCTCCAACATTGGACAAGTGTCAAGAAAGTACTAGTTCGTAAGAAGACAGGCCTCAGATGCATGCTAATCCCCTAGTCACCTTGTCTCACATATAACTAGGGGCTGGGGGGTGATTGATATGCCCCAAGTGTAACCTCGGCCTAGAGACACCAACCTCGGCCGAGGTGATGGTCGAGATATTGACCGACCCTGGACAAGCCATGGACCCACGATATCAGCCCTCGGCCTTAGTAAGGTCGGCCCAGGCCGAAACTACCACCTACATTTCCAATGGACACTACGTGCATCATAGGCATCGACATCATTCTCATATACCTGGTATGGCAACCTCGACCGAGTGTAGGTCGAGGTGACAAGAAGCCTTGGTAATTTTCAACATGGAATCAGTCCAACCTCGGCTGGGGCCGACCCCCAGCATAATGTCTCAGCTGAGATCAGGCCGAGACTCCCTACGACACATCTCGGATTGAACGAATATCGAGCCTTTACAGATCGGCCTCTCCCAGGCTGAGGTTATGCAACAATATGGCGGCCGAGCATCTGTTGACATTTGGATAAGGACACGTGGGCACAAATCAGTTGTAACAAGATTATTCTCACACGTGGGGAGGATATTTCATCATCATTCCTTACATGTGACAGTGACAGGTGGCTTCCCCCTATTGGTGAGGCTACCACACACATGTTCATTACATGAATGGGGGGTACATTACACCCCCTACGTACTATATATAGAGGTCATCCTCTACCTTGCAAAGGGATCCAAGATATTCAACCCTAGCTAAAACTCTGTCTAGATATACAGTAGAGAGAGAAAGCTTGAGAGATTGTATCCATGGCCATTAGTGCCTTCATTCAGTGATATTACTCACACACACTCACAGTGGACGTAGGCTAAATTGGCTGAATCACTTATATACCGATGTCCTCTCCTCTTATCCTCATCTCATTCTCTTATCTCTTTATATAACTGTGCTGTCAATTGTTATTCTTATATTGAGCTTGAAAACACCTTATCTGGTGGTGCTAATTTCAGCATCATCATACATCCATTTTCTCTGTCCCCTCATCTGGGACATCTTTTTTACTTTTCTTTGCCTCCACAGGGGCAAAGGTAGACTTGTCAAAAAAGGCAGGACCTATTCTTTTCTTCATCAGATCAGTGATAGTAATATTCGATTAAGAAGAAGAACCTTCCACACTAGTCTCAGAGGCTGGTACTGGTACTTGATCAAGATCAACCACCACTGGACGAGGATGAGTAGTGAAAGATAAAGTGCAACTTTTGTATTACAGCAAGTAAGAAGCAGATCTAATATGCTCCTCAATAACAGATTTGTGCAAGCTCCAGATAAGTTGTAAGTGCTTTATGTTAACCATAGTTTCCTTGTGAGGTTTTCTTTTACTGTCGAATGTAACGAACAAAAAACAAACGTCAGTGATGAATTTTATCGAACATCAAGAAAACAAGATTTCAAAAAATAAAAACAACCTATTCCATTGCCATAAGGGGGACATGTGGGACCCTGATATACATCATCTCCATTTAATGGAGCATGTTGCCAATTTTTCATAATAACCCCATGCTCAATATAATCCCTATTGGCATCAGGAATATTGACAACTAAAGCTCTATTCAAAAACCTAGTTTTTAAATAAAAAGTGGTATCATTGACAACCCATGTATAGCAGTACATAATCTATGGAATCCCTAAGCAGGTTCCATCAAGTTGATTCAGTCAATCTACGCCATTAACTATCCTCTAGGTATTTTGAGCTATTCTTGCAGGTACAACATCAAAATATTGGAAGAATTCCAAACATAGGAGATTTGGTGGAAAAGAAAAGCCACATCCGGCCACAAAAAGACTTGGGAACCAATGTCCCTCAGCCAAAGAAAAATAATCAGAAGGTTCAGAAAGTTTTTCCAAAATAACCCACGAAGGGATTGAAAATTCAGACCAAAATTTGTCCAGCGACTCAACAAGATAAACCATGATGAACAAACTAAATAAAAGAAAAGGAAGAAAATCTTATAGAGAAAAAGAGATCAGGTGAACAACGAATGACGGAAAGAACGAAGGCACAAGATAGAGAGAAAATGAAGAGTTTAAAGATACATATTTGAAAAGTGAAAGACAAAAGGATTTCTGCCGCGTTTAAATACTTTACCTTGAGAATAGGGAAAGGCAATGATTACAAAAAAAGACGTTTGCATTTCCGACGGCTAAAAGAAGAAAAGGGCACAAATATCGAAGTGGCCATGAAAATTTAAAATATTTATGAGGCCTGATACTATGCACTCAAAAAGGAGTTATATACGACGAACGTTTTCCTAAAAAACCATACAAACCAATAATCTATACAATTTTCAAGCAAAATGTTCCACACTTTTCTTCAACATCAAACTGTGAAACATTGGGGGCTTCTGTTGATACCAAATTTAGTCTGCTGACGTGGACCATTCACTTGAAGACACATGTCATCCTATGAACACTTTTAACGAACAACATACTGTCATCGAGCTACTCAAGCACCCCGAGCAACTCAATCATACCGAGCAGGTTAGGCGGCCCGAGGAACTTAAGGCTCCGAGCAACTCAGGAGCCCCGAGCAACTCAAGCATGTTGAGCAGCTTAGGCGGTCTGAGTAGCTTAAGCGGTTCGAGCTACTTAGCATACAAAGCACTCAAATTAGAATAATAAAAAAGATGACTGCGCATTAAATGCTCATTATTATCGTACAGATGTATATGTATGCTAGATAACAATGCATTGTCCTTTCACATGTGCAGCCTCAAGGCTATAAATACATCGTAACCTACTCATTACAAGGGGACCCGAAATCTCTTGGTAAACCACTTATCGAGAATTTCAGGCAAACAATCAGCAATATAAAAATAGTGGATGTAGGCCATTTCCCTAAGGCTGAACCACTTTAAAAATCTATTGTCTTACATTTATTTATTCATATTTATCTGTGATTAAAATAATTAGATCAAATCTAGTTTTTTACATCAACAGGGAGATTGCGAGGGTTAATCAAATGTTGAAGGATATTCTCAGGATGTGTAAACTGGATTTCAAGAGAGGTTAGGACCAGTACCTTCCACTGGTAGAGTTCACGTATAATAGTTCTTACTAGTTCACTACCAGCATGACGCCTTTTGAGGCATTGTATGGACGACCCTGTCATTCGCCCTCTTGTTCGTTAGAGGTGGGGGATAATAAGCTTCTTGGACCTCAGATTACCCATGACACTTTTGCCAAGATCGATCTCATTCGGGGTCGTATATGGATAGCTCATGACAGGCAGAAAATTTACGCAAATGCTAATAGGATGCATGTAGAGATGAATGTGCGTGGCCAGGTATTGTTGCAGGTGTCGTCTATGAAAAGAGTTATGAGATTTGGGAAAAATGAGAAGCTAACACCGAGGTATGTGGGGCCTTTCTCGGTCATTGAGAGGATAGGGCCAGTTACGTATAGGTTCGCCTTGCCAGAGCATCTGCAGAGGATTCACAACGTGTTTTATGTGTCCCCGTAGAAAGAATATTAGAGGAATGAGATGGAATATTTGCACATTCTAGAGGAGGAGATTGATTTTTAGACCGACATCTCAAATGAGGAGAGACCGATTGCTACTTTCAATCGTAGTGAGCGTAAGTTTCGGTCAAAGGTGGTGCTCTTAGTTTGTGTTCGCTAGGGGCACTATTATAGATGACCTTTTATACTGATTTCATCTTTAGTGACATAACTGAATTTCATGATTTTGTCTAGTTTTAGTAGTGATATAACTGAATTTCATGTCAAAAATGTTTATTTTTCGTTCCATTTATATGGCCAAGAGTGAGGTCTTGAATTTAGTTTTGGATCTTATTTGCAAGTTGCGTAGACAAATTTCCAAGAGGGTTGTGTTCTCTTTTTTGGTATTTTTTGGCTCATGTAATGTAATCTACAAATGATGTTTAATTGAGTGTGAAAAACACTTGCTCTACTCTAGCAAGAAGTGGTGTTAGTTTAGGATTTTTGTTCAAGCTCTTATGAAGATACAATGGAGGTGTTAGTATGGTTTTTTTGATTGGGAGAAAGGATTGATTGGTTTATGAGTTTTATCATAGTTATTCAGGTATGCATTGTGCAATCAGGTTGCTTTAATAGGATAGTTGTTTTCATATGTATTTTCATAATTATGAGCCTTTATTATCTCGTACTTGAACAGTCATCTTTACAATGTCTGGTTTTAATGGAAGGAGAGAAGACAATATGCTTGTTGATATGGATTCTTTTAGTTTAGTTTCTTTATTGTAGCTTACTAGCACGGGATCAAATTAAGATTTCTGTAATAAAGATAGCGAATAATCTAATTAGTAGTGGAAGTTCATTGATTGTCGAACATGAGTGAGTAGGATGAAATGTCGTGGATGCTCTTGTTTGTTTCTGTATGGGAAACAGGGGTACCATGAAAATGAAATGGAAAAGTAGGATCTTAATTTATAAGTACAAATTAACTTCCTTAAACTAGTAGCAATCCTGTTTTGAACATATTGTTGAAATTTGGAGTATGTTTATTGACCCATTCTCCCTCTTTTTGTTAGATTTTACTCCATGGTTTGATGCGAAGGAGAAGTAAATTATTGTTTGCTCTTTCACCTTTTACATTTTACAAGTTTGGATTCTTATATAAATAAACTATGGTATTGAGGTGTTCAGGTTTGATTAGAGAATTTTAGTATTATTTAGCAATCTTCATGATGAGACAATTAAATATATGACATGTTCTATTTTTAGTTGGTATGTGTAGTTCAAGTTTTCCCATCTTATAACAAAGAAAACCAATCGATTAGCAAATATCTACTAAATGTTGATATTTGTCAATATTCTAAAAGGCAATAGGCGGTAGGCTAATGGCTAGCATTAGGCGTCTTCCGCTCATGACACAAACTTCATGTTGATCCCACATATCTATCGATTATAAAAAAGGCTCTCCGAACTGCTCTAGAGAAAGAAAAGGCAGTAGACACATGAGTAGGGAAACTTCTACAGGCGAGGTCCATGAGAGAGAGAAGTTCAATTATCGAAATGGATATTAAATACAGTGTGGTAAAAAAGAGTAATGGTAATTGGAGAGTGTGAGTAGACTTCATCAATCTCATTAACGTCTGCCCTAAAGATAATTTTTCTCTGCCTAAGATAGACTAGTTGGTCGACACCAAAGCCAGCTACGAACGGATGAGTTTTTTAGATGCATATTCAGGGCATCATCAGATTTCTTTGTTCAGCCCCGATAAAGATAAAACCTCTTTCATAAAAACTACGGGCTTATACTATTACAAGGTTATGCCTTTTGGACTTAAAAATACAGGAGCCACATATAAGATATTAGTTACAAATATGTTCAAGCAAAAGTTGGGTGAGAAATGGAGGTGTACATTAGCGATATGATCGTCAAGAGAAAAATTAAATTCAATCTCCTGAAGGATTTAGCAGAAACCTTTGGAATCCTCTGAAATTACAAAATGAATCTCAATTATGGAAAATGCTCCTTTGTGGTTCAATTCAAAAAGTTCCTAGGGTACTTGGTCAGCAAGAAGTGTATTAAGGCCAACCTTGACCATAGTTGCGATCAACAATGTTCTCCCCCGAGAGACATTGTGCATGATTTAGAAGTTAACATGGATGTTAGTAGCCCTCAATCGTTTCATCTTAAAGTCTTCTGAAAGACGTCAAACATTTTTTTCATATATTGAAGAAGGAAAAATGCCTCACCTGGGACGAGGAATGCTCAAAGGTCCTTAAATAAATCAAATCATATATGAATAAACATTCTCTGCTCATCATTCCAGATCCAGGAGATCCTGTTTATCTCTACCTAGCAATTTTAAGCCAGGCAGTCAGCTAGGACTTAGGTTGTGAAAAGGAGGGACGTCAATTCTCCATTTACTATGTCAACAAAAGATTCTTAGATGCCAAGAAATGCTATCTCCCACTGGAAAAAATGGCCTATTCTTTGGTCATCGACTCATGCAAGTTCAAGCATTATGTTGAATCTCACTCAATCATAGTCATTACGTCTTTTACCCACAAAGTCATCCTTTTGAAGGCTGACATGTCTGGACGGATGTCTAAATGGCTGATTGATCTTTGGAGATATTATATACACTATTAACAAATAATGATGATTAAATGTCAAGTGTTAGATGATTTCTTTGTAGAATTTATTGGAGAAAATGAGCACAATGACCAACAGATAGCCAATCAATTGAGAAGTCGTGAGATAGACAAGTCCAAAAAATGGACACTTTGTGTCGGGGATAGGAGTAGGGATTTACTCATCTCCCTAGATAATTCCATGATCGAGCAAAGGAGCAGACCTAGATTTGAAGCATCCAAGAATGAGGTTTATTACGAAGCCCTCATCGCTGGACTACGCAAAGCTCATTCGCTGGTGGCAAGACACCTTGACAGATATCGCGATTCAAAGTTGGTATCCAATAAAGTAATAAGATATTCCAATGCCATGGATGAACGAATGGCACCACACCTGTACGTCGCCCATGATTTGATGTCAAAATTTGAGGAAGTACACATTCAGCAGTTCCCCCAGGGCAAAATAGCCATTCCAATGCTTTAGCATCCTTGGGGTCAATAGTGGACTCCGATCTAAGAAGAATAATTTAAGTGGAATTCCTCACCAATACTAGAATTATAAATCTTGTGGTCGCCGACCCGATTCTCATTGTATAGAAAAGTCCTAGCTGGATGGACTCAATAATCACTTATTTGAAAAGTGGTATCTTACTATGTGATAAGAAGAAAGCCTACTAAGTCAGTGTTAAAGTTGAACGATTTTACCTAGTGCCCAAAGAAAAACTCTACAGAAGATACTTCACTAGTACCTACCTCCAATGCGTGCATCCAATAAATCAAATAAGGATACTGGTGGACATATATGTAGAAAGATGCAACCTCTTACATCCAAAAGTGTGAAAAATGCTAAAAGTTCTCCCCCATGCTCCATCAGCCAGCCAACGACTCAAAGTCACTAATTAGCCTGTCTTCATTCATACTTTGGGTTTTGGATATTGTAGGTCCACCCCCAACAACACCTCTTGGTCGACATAGATTACTTCACAAAATGGATTAAAGTAGAGCCACTAACGAACATTAGGAATACCAACATGATCAGGTTCATTTAGAGAAATATCATGACATGTTCTACGTACCTAGGACGATCATCACGGATAATGACACATAGTTTGAAAGTGGAACACTCTAAGGTTTCTGCAATAACCATGGCATCACGCATCACTTAAGACCTATGGCCTACCCCCAGAGCAATGGGCAAGTAGAGGCTTCCAAGAAAATGATGCTCTAAGGTATGAAGAATAGACGAAGGAGGGAAAATGAAGCTTTGGTAGATGATCTTCCCCACGTCCTATGTGTTGGCGATGAATTTCAAAAGCCTATAAACACCAATATTCAGTTGTATAGAATACAACTTAAGACTTTTTCCCCGAATCTACTAAATAAACTTACTAATAGAATTTTGAAATGAAATAAGAATATAACAACCACACAATTTAGATAAAAAAAATATTTAACGTTGTTCACTAAAATTGGTTACGTCCACAAGAGGGGAAGAGAGGTTTCATTATATGAGAATATTGGTTACACACTCAATCTCTTATTTCAACACTTACTCAACTACTAATATTAATCTCACAATATTATAGGAACCTTCACAGAATAAACTCACAAAATGGTCTTGTTTCTTTCACTTACTTGCAAGTAAAATGCCTTAGTTGTAAACCTCTCTCTCATTGCCGTCTCACTTGATTTCTAGTGTGTCTTTCAATAATGAAATGGCTTCCTTATATACTCTTCCAGAGACAGGATTAAAGGATTAAAAAAAATCCGTAGTGGGATGGTGTTGGAGCATTTAATGGGGTTACTAAGATCTTAATGGGGCTGTTGGTGGTGGAGCTCTTAATGGAGCATTGGAGAAAATGGGGTTGCCACTTTCAATGGATGCCACATTCAATACTAAGTCAGATTTCAATAATTTTCACCTTATCAAACCTTTCCAACTGAAATGAGACTTCTCTAACTGATCCTAGGATAATAATTGATAACCGCTTGAGGATTATCCCGATATCTATCAAGCCCACATAACTCTACCCGACGTGTAACCACCTCAAACTTCAACAAGAGGTAAGATTGAGAAGATTTAGGCAATGCCTAAACTTTTTTACCATAACTATTTTTGTGAGTATGTCCACCACATTTTCATTAGTGTGAACCTTCTCGATCACAACATCGTCGAAATTCACCCAATCCCGTACCCTATGGTATCGCACTTCAATATGCTTTTTATGTGTGTGGTACACTTGAATCTTATCCAAATGCAAAGAACTTTGACTTTTGATGCTTCCGTGAATGCCATGTACCCTGACTCTATTGTAGACAAAGATCTCGTTGCTCTTAGCATAGATCTATAAGACACTGGTCCACTAGTGATAGTAAACACATAACTTGTAGTTGGTCTTCGCGTGTTTAGATCACCCACATAGTTAGAGTCTATGAATAATTTAACATACACGACCCCTTATTTTCGCTCGAACATAATGCCCATAGTGTTGGCTCCCTTCAGATACCTTAGAATCTATTTAACATCTTTCCAGTGTTCTTTTCTTAGATTCGACATGTACTTACTAACCACCCCAACTGCTTAGGCACTATCCGATCGTGTGAAAACCGTGGCATACATGAGATAAAACACCGCATAGGCTTATAATGTTGCCGGCATCTCTACGATCTCAACATCCGTAGAAGCACATTGATTTGCGAATAAAGCAAAATGAGAAGCTAACACTGTAGAAACAGACTTGACATCCATCATGTTAAATTTTTTAAGAATATGTGATATGTACTTCTTTTGAGAGAGTCATACCTTGGTTTCTTTTATATATCACGCAATATCCATACTAAGAATCTTTTGTGTGGTGCCCGTATCCTTCATGTCGAACTCTCGGATCAACTCAACCTTGAGCTCCTTGATCTTTGACATGTCCCGACAAATGATAAGTATGTCATCCATGTAATGCATCAACAAACTAAATGATCCATCTTGAAATGTCCAATAATATGCAGAGTGATCATTGTCACACCTAGTGTAACCAACCCACATCATGAAAGTGTCAGACTATAGGTACCATTATAGTGGAGACTATTTAAGCCCATACAAGGACTTTCTGAGCCGACACATGTGGTTCTCATTGCCTACTTCCTTGAACCCTTCTAGTTGTGTCATTTAGATAACTTTTTTTAAGTCACGATGAAGAAAAGATGTCTTCATGTCCATTTTCTCTAATTCAATATCAAATTGAGCAACCGTGGCCAATAACACTCGTATAAAAGTGTGTGTCACAATCGAAAAAAAACTCATCATAGTCTATTCCCTCTTTCTATAAAAACCCCTTTGCTACTAGCCTATATTTGTACTTAGGTTATTCCTATTTGTTAATTGCTTCCTTTTTTCTAAACACACATTTGGAACCAACGATGTGTAGGTCCTTGGGTTTCAGAACTAACTCCCATAAGAATTTCTTGCGTAGAGCTTCCATCTCTTCTATCATAGCACCCATGCAACCTTATTTACCTTCACTATTGATGGATTATTTGTAAGTAGTTAGATCACCCTCTCTTAACACAAGGGACAAGTGTACTTCATCTTCCCAACTAAATCATGAGGTCGATTTAATTTCTCGATGAGTTCGATCATGTGCTATAAATGGTTTATACTCCACCTGTTAAGGTTGTTCCACCTCAACTAATCTTTCTTCATATTCTTCATCCCTGTGCTCTACCTCAACTATGTTGTCATTTGGTTTAGTAAGAATGGTACTGTCAATAGATGATTACTCACTTTTGGTAATGGATGGTCTTTGAACGTAAATAGGAACCTCGATAATTTAAACGCCAATGTCATTTTCAACTTCTTAAAATTCCTTATGCTTAAGCATATACCCCTTATCAAATCTCATGTACCAATTAATAAATAGATTTCTTGACATAGGATCCCAAAATCTATTACCCTTTCACCCATTTTATAAAATCGAGAAAGATACGTGGGTGAGACCTCAGGTAATTTTGGTCCTTTTATCACTGGGAATGTGAACATATCCTGAATACTCGAATACTCCCAGGTGTGAGTAATCAACATCTAGCACATACCATACTTCTTCGGGTCACTTCAATCTAAGAGTTTATTTTGGAGACCTATTAACCAAATATATGACATGGTCAATAGTTGTTTCCCAATAATATTTTGACAACCCGACATGAAGCATCATGCACCTTGCCCTCTCCATAATAGTGTTGTTCATCCACTCCGAAACACCATTTTGTTGTGGAGTTTTCTTCACGATAAAATGCCTTGTGATGCCAACATTTTTACAAAACTGAAGGAATTTGTTATCATTATATTTTCCTCCATTGTCTCTCCTCAAATACTTGATCTTCTTTTCAGTTTGATTTTCCACCATAGCCTTTTACTCATTGAATTTATCGGAAACCTTTGATTTTTATTTCAAGTAGTAAACTTTGCCAAGGAAATCATCAATTAAAGTTACAAAATATTTTAACCCACCCAGGGTTAGAATATACGAAGGCCCACAAACATCGGAATGAATATAGTCAAGAGCACCTTTAATTTTAGTTGTAGAGGTATTGAACTGAACTATACTTTGCTTGCCTATGGCACAATACTTGGAAAAATCAAGCTCAGATCCATGAAGTCCTTTCAATAACTTTCATCAATGTAGTTCTTCCATGCATCTCTGTATCATGTGACAAAGTCTCATGTACCATAACTATAGTTTGTCAACTTCTGGTTTTGTAGAGATTGCATCTCCACTCGTTACCATGGTTCCTTTCAATCTACAAAGATTGTTAGGTGATTTTATGCCGCACAAAACAACCATTGATCCATTATTCACTTTCGAAGTCCCATCCTCATCTTGAATCACACACCCACTACTGTCGAGTGTGAGCAATGAGATTAATTTCTTTTTACTCTTAGAACATGTCTAATGTCACTTAGACTCCCACATCTTGATTCTGAACGAGCCAATTCCCACTACCTTATAAGAAGCATTATTTCCTATGAGAATACTTCCACCATTTGGTGGTTTGTATTGATTAAAGCACTCCTGGATGGGGCATATGTGATAGGAGCATCCCAAGTCCAGAATCCACCAACTTGCATGATCAGCGAGAAAATAAGTATGTTCCTTTGTGATATCTTTTTGTGTTGAAACACTCCCAACATCTCTTGTAGCAATGCCTTCCTAATCTTCATTTCGTATCTTTGGGAAATTATTCTTGATGTGACCCTTCTCGTGACATTTATAACACTTACAATTTTTATGATCTTGTGTTTGAGATCTATAGACACCCCAGTTTTTAATGGCCCATGACCTTGATCTTCTTCTTTGCCCACCATTGCAAGTCTTGGAAACTAAGCCTTCATTTTGAGCAGATGAGACGTATTTTCATTCTTTTTCACGGATACATGGGAAAATATGTTTTGTATTACCTCGTCGAACTTGAGCATAGTCTTTTCAAACATTAGGGTGGTGAATAAATGTTCGTATGAATCGGGCAACGATGCAAGAAATAGTAAGGCCCAACCTTCCTCCATGATTTGAACATCTATTCGAATCAAATCATTTATCAAGGCTTTGAACGTGATGATGTGCTTTATCGTATCTCCACCCTCCTTAATTTTGATCTTAAATAGTTTCTTCTTTAGAAAAAGTTCATTGGACAAACGTTTCCCCAAGTATGCTTCTTCTAAGTTGCTCCACATGACATTGGCAGTGGTCTCCTCCACCACATGATTTAACACCTCATCAGTGATGTATTTCTCAACACAAGAAGTCGATTATTCATTAGTATCAAGACACTCTACATCAGATATGACTTCTAGTTTGTTCTGAATGCCCAACAAAGTTACTTCAATCCCTTATTTGACTAGAACGCCTCACATCCGTCGTTGCCGTAGGCCAAAATTGATCTTTTCATCATAAAGCTTAATTTTAAATTTCATGGAACCACCAAATCGATAACTAAAATCCCACTTCTTTGAGTTTTTACTTCTAAAAGCAACGTCGGGATTAAGGTTTGATTTAGTTTCTACCGTTAGCTAAAAAAATCATGAGCTTGTTCTTGAGAACCCCTTGAAGATTTCGAACCATTCTACTAGTGTAATTAGCAATCGTAGCTCTGATACCACTTGTTGGCAATGGATTATGTAAGCCTCTAAACATCACTATTCTGTTGTGCGGAATACAACCAAAGACCTTTTCCCTCAAGCTAATAAATTAACTTACTAGTATAATTATAAAATGAAATGAGCATATAACTACCACACAATTTAGAGACACAAGTATTTAATGCGGTTCACCAAAATTGGTTACATCCACAGGAAGGGAGGAGAGGTTTCATTATAGTAGAATATGTGTTACACACTCGATCATTTATTGGAACACTCACTCAGTTCACAATATTAATCTCATAATATTTTAGGAACCTCCACATAAGAAACTCCCAAAATGATCTTATTTTATGCACTCACTTACAACTAAATTGCCTTAGTTTTAAGATCTCTCTAATTAATATCTCACTTGATTTCTAGTATGTATTTCAACAATGAAATTCCTTCCTTATATTGGCTTCCAAAGAGAGGATTAAAGGATTAAACAAATCCTTAGTGGGATGGTGGTGGAGCATTTAATGCAAGTGTTGAGATCTTAATAGGGCTGCTGGTGCTGGGGCTTTTAATGAAGCATTAGAGAAATTGGGATAGCCACTTTAAATTGCTACTACATTCAATACCGAGTCAGATTCCAACACCATGAGCATATTGTACTATGCTCAAAGGACCTAGAGGCAAAACACATTTCGCTCTAATATATGGGATGGAGGTTGTTTTTCCTTCGAAAGATGGTCTACCAATCTTGAGAACTACCATTAGTGAGCAGGTTTTGAATGAAAAAGCCTTAAGAACAAAAATTAACCTAACCGAAGAGAGAAGGGAGCATGCCATGATAAAGCTAGCATATTACTAACAACAACCAGATAAGCAATTCAACAAGGTCACCGGTACGATAAAATTCTTTGTCTATAATAATGTCCTTAGGAAAGTCCGTGGGAGTGCTAAAAAATCTTCAGATAGCATGTTAGGATCTAACTAGGAGGGACCTCTCAAGTTCATCAGATACGATTTGCAAGAGGCCTACCATCTATAAATAATGGAGTGAAGGAATATACCAAGAGCATGGAATGTAGCCAACCTTAAAAAAGTTTTATTTTTGAATTTTTTCTTTCTTAGTTACTTATAGCTTAGTTTGTTTTCACAAATTTTTATTCTAGAACTTATGATGCTCGTAGTTTGTTCAGTGTTTTCCTAATAAAGTATAAGCCCAAGTGGTTTATTTAGCTATTTAATATTGTTCTAAAGTGGCAGACTTAAAATTTAATTAATGGTCAAAACATTGATTAATATCACCTTTGTTTGGTTACAATTAAAGTTGTTTGATTACAATTAAACACAAGGTCCCGCGGTCTTTGTCATATAAACACGAAAACCTCATGAATTACCCATACAAACAAAAGACCTATAGGGGATCCCCAGGCATCGAGGTAACCCGACCTTGATCAATAAAAATCCTAAATGGTGGATGTCCCTACAACTAGGTGATTTTTTTTCTAGAGTTTTATTTAGGCCTAAGATAGTGTGACGACACGACGACCTAAAAGGTAAGACAAGACAATAAAACACATGCTTGTCATAACGAAATGGAAAAATGCAAAATAAGGCATTATACAAACAAATTGTTGTTACATAAAGTTATAACACACAATAAATGTCATTTATAAGATTGAGAAGAACAAAACCAATACAATTGTTATCCTTGGCGAGCAATCGCCTTAGCAACGACCTCTTTTTTGGTGATCATCAGGATTGAGTTAGAATTCATCATCACTCTTATGTAATGAAAGGTAATACTTAGCCATTTGAAAATAAATGACATCTAAATGAACCCAATTCTCTTCACTTCCAAATGGGGGATGGCGATACATCGAATAATCAATTTGGTGCCAGCACTAAAGTTCAGAGTCCTTTGGGACTTTCAAGACACCTAAAGAATTCAACCAACCATGTTTATAGGATAATTTCTTTTCCTAATTCATCTTAATAGCACCCCTCATCATAACCAGTAGATAACGCTACACGAGGACCTTTTTTGAAGAGATAATGAATCTTGATTACGCCATGGCTTAACCCCATTTTCATAGCTCTTTCCCTATTCAGGTTTTCCTCGACTTCGATGAGCTACCTCTTTAAGGAATCATTTTTATCTTGTAAAAAAGCACCCACATCACCAATGTCTTTGGTCCCAGGTAGCTACCTTTTCAGGTAATTCATTTCATCCTTCATAAGGGTGCCCACGTCACCAAGTTCCTTCACATCATCTTTTAAATTGTCTATTAAGACAGATTGGTCCATACAATCCCTAATAACCTTTTGGAAAGCCTTTCGAAAAGAAATAAAATCAAGGATAGATTGGACACTATCTTCCCAACCAAGAATGATATCAACATTACCAATAAAAGAAGGAATTTCTCCAGGAACATTGCTATGATATAAGAGTAAAAGAAAAGAATTCAGCAATGATGGAAGATAAGATTAAACATTGGAAAAATATTTCATTATAATAAAAATAGGCAAGGTCCTTACAAACAAAAACAAAAGGAAATACAAGGGTTCACGAGCTTACTATTCCTAAATATCTTTGGGCTTCTTTTTTCTTCACCTGATCTTGTATTTCTATGACTTTACCCCAGAAGCCTCAAAGGATACCTAGTCGGTTCAAATATCTTCATCTTCCCTTGGTGGGGAACCTTGATGGTACTGACCAAAAAGATCAGACTCAGTAGGGACATTAACCCTCATCACGGAAGCCATTGCAACCTTTCTTAAAGTTGGACTTTCTAATAAAGACTAACTGGAGTTGGGAATCATCATAAGACTTATTAAAGTCATTGTCATATCATACATCCTTTGCAGCAGCCGAAGCCTTCGTCTGATCCTTTTTCAACTGATCATGCTCGACCACCACCTAATCGTGATCAGTCTTCAACTTATTAAAATTAACCTAAAGTAGAGAAATCTTGTTCTGTAAGTTAGTCATCGTCAAGTTAGTGTATGACTTCTCATACTCATAGGCCTTTTGAGAAATGGCCTGAGCAGATTCAGAGTTCTGTCAAGAGACAATAAGATCATTCATCTTGGGTTGTTCGAAGCTCTTCTCCAAAATGGCGGCAAAGTCAGCCACAAACTGAATAAAGGAAATAATGGGTAAATACCAACACTTGAGCAAAACATCAAAATGAAAAGTAGTCATGCTTACCAAAGATAATGCCCAGATGGCATGAGATGAAAATTAATTATGAGTCTGCTTGTTAACTTGCTCGCGATCAAGCACGAACATAACCCCCTTGAGCAGACTTGGGGACAAGGAAGGATTTTTAGTCACCGACGTTACTTGGTGGTCCTTCCTAAAACCCTGAGCATAACTTTTCTTGGAGAGAATTAGAGCAAATGAAGAAATATGAGTCTTATCCTTCCCATTCTTTTTCAACAATGGAGTCTTAAATAGTTATGGGGGCAGAAGGACTCTTAAGCTCGATTCTTTTAGGATCCTTAGCCTTAGGGGAAACAGGGTCCATATTATCATCATTGAATAATAAAATTATCTTCCTAATAGATATTATATCATCCTTAGCTGTGGTAATAGACTCGACATTCAAATACTCGAAGGAGGAAGAAGTGGAAGCCCCCTCATTTGTAGAAGGGAGAGGAACCTTAGGTATTTTATTTATCGGATGAGCTATGAAACTGCTTATATAATTCTTGTATTCAAGAAGAAATGAGGCATATCGTGTATGTTTAACCCCTAAAATTAGAGGCCTCCTCAGCTCCCAAACTTTGATTAACTTTTCTCTATTAAAGTAAGAAGTAGAGGGCTCTTTATACTTTGATCGAGTTGGATAGAAGAAAAGAAAAAAATTATCAGTAATAGTATAATTAAATAAATCTCAGAGTAAGAGAAATAAATGTTAAAATATGTCATTTTTCCTTTCTAGGCATAGAAACCCGTAATACTGCTCACCCTAAGGGAGAGGAGGATGTTAATAATTACTAATAATGAAACCTTAATCCCAATATCCCTTATTGGAATCTAGAAGGTTGATAAATAATCCTTTTTTATCCTTTCTTTAAGATATAATGTCCCATCTGTTGTGTGGGACTAAGAATAGTAGTATCTGATATCTGAAATCCCTATTTTAATCCCATATAGCTTGTTAATTCTATAGAATCCATTGAGAATTAGCCATGTGTTTGCGAGACATTGGGAAGGAACCACCTAAAAAAACTCATAAAATTCCAAGAATAGTTGATTTGTGGGAAATGATATTCCCCTTTCAGCTATTGAGAGGGTATGGATCCAATGAGTACCCTCAACAACAGCGCAATATTGTGGGATCGAGGAATACTTAATCGTTACCTAAGAACGAATCCAATAAATTTTCCTAAATTCTCCTATCATCCTCGCACTAATAGCATAAATTATTTTTGAAAGGAGATATGGAAGAAAAGACTACTTAATGAAAATATAGATGATCAGAAGACGTTACAAAGCTCAGGGCAGTCGTAAGAAAAATAAGGAAAAATAAAGAGAAACTACAAGAAGATTATGAAGACAGAGGCTCTAAATGTTATTTGTGAACGAAAGAAGGTTTGAAAATAAGGTTGAAGAGTTTATTTGATTAAATAGAAGCAAAACCCTAAGAGTATAATCATATGGAACAGAGCTTGAGATCATCAATGCAACTGCCAGTTCGTTTTTTAACTTTTGACCAACATACATATAATCGTGACTGGCTAATTACGAATCATTACCCCGTAAAAACCCAATGCTAATTTGTCTTGGTTTGACCAATCATTTGGTCTAGGCAAGCATACATAACTCTCTGGCCCATTTTTGGTAAAGAGTTTTAGGGGTAATTATAGGGTGCAGATCGTAATGACCCAAATTTTAGTGGCCCAAGTAGGCCCAACCCTAAAATATAAAACGTATCACTCAAGTCAAGATTAATATCGCATGGGATAAAAATGGAAATCTCAATCTTGTTATCAGTAATCTCTTTAACATAGATTAACACACGAGCCAACCAACAGTTAGGAGAATTTCAACATAACTCTACCATTTATATCATTACATCCTGGGGCATGAGGGCGTGTAATTCTTTGTTAACGAATTATAAAGAATTAATATATAGAGAAAAACCCCATGTGGACATAGGTAGTTGCTGAACCACTTAAATCTTTTTGTTGTGAATTTTTTTTACACATTGTTTAGTTCTAAACTGCTTAGATTTATTCATTGTAATTATTTGTACTCACAGGTACCATTGCAGCTAATTAAATAAAGAGACGGAAAACATCACAGGTAGATGTTATAATGAGTCTAAACAAATAGTACATACATTTATTACAAACTTTTTTCTTAATAAAAATGACAGTAAAACAATTCACTAATACCTTTAACATATCGAACATCATGATGTAACAACATAGTGTAATCCATAAGTTTTTGAGGGACACATAGAGTAATGGGGAAAAAATGTTGTGAAACAACACCAATCGTAAGAGCACACGAAAGTTGCGAGGGAATCCAAAACCATCTCAATCGATGACCAAGGAACATGAAGATACGATCTGATGAATGATGCGAGAAGATGAATATTTCTCGTTATACAAGTATCCTTAATGCCCACACTAAGAACCGAGAACGTAAGTCTAAGTTGGACATTTATTCCAAATCCCTATATAAAATTTATAGAATTCATTATCTACTATATGCATTCACATTTTTAACAGATCTTATTGCCAAATAACTCTAATGTACTTCATCTGGGATCTATCTACATGCAATGAATTTAGCAAGGATTACACACCGACGGTGCTATTAGATATGCGAGCTCACCTTACAGACATTTTTCTCAACCAAAAGTATAGTTGGAATCATAATGTCATGAATAAGATGATTACTCTTGAATTTCCATTTGAACCGAGAACATATGAACAAGCTAGAGAAGAACATGTTTCAACTTCAAGATGACATTGGTTGTTATTTATAGGTGTTTTGTACATATATGTGAATATTTTTTTGGTTTAAAGAAATATGAATGTATGTAGATTTGTGGTTGACTGTGAACAATTGATTTCATTACAGTTTTAAAATATCAGCTCCTTTGCAAAAGGACACCTGACCAATTGTCTAACAATTATGTTTTATTGTTAACAGACGTTGTTAACATATTTGATTGTGATATAACTTTAACATATTAAAATCAATATGTTTTATCCATAATATCCACTAAAAATAGTGTTCATGGTTTCTTAAACAAGATGTTGACTTTTTTATCATCTATATAAATGTCTTCAGTGCAGTTTCAAGAAAATGAGCAACACTTTTTTTTAATAAAGAAAGTTATTAACAGTTGGAACGCATAATTTGAAATACTCATGTGATGAACTATGTAATTAAATACCAATAATAGAATTGTGTAACATGATAATATATGTTTACACGACGGATATTTATTTTTAAGCGACTATGATCAAAATGACTCCATGTCAGATTTTTCATCAAATTTTACTCTTTATTAGTATTTTGAATAATTACATCTCATTTTTAAGTTATATTGAATTTCACTTTATTGATATACTCCGTTCTCATGTTAATGTTATGGCCGTGAATGGTAGGTGTGAGTT
This sequence comes from Sambucus nigra, assembly GCA_949130495.1. Lineage (NCBI taxonomy): Eukaryota > Viridiplantae > Streptophyta > Magnoliopsida > Dipsacales > Adoxaceae > Sambucus > Sambucus nigra. The sequence goes on along the minus strand of OX422207.1, from coordinate 338,953,356 downwards.
GTGTGTGAGGTGGGATTAATGGAAGGTCATTTTAGGTCATATAATGAACTTCAATCCAGTTGTTAAAACATTTGGTTAATTGGGCATGGATTTTAAAGGGTACAAAAATACATGGAATAACTAGTAAATGTGGGGGAGTGCGCATTTGGTCTAGACTTGACATAATTTAGTCTTGTTAATACTATAATGCCTCTGGTGCTATTCCAAGAGAATTATCAAGAATTGGGACACTAAACATGCACTATGACACACAAAACTGTGTTATGACTCCATCGAGTGAAAACTATACATATTATCAAAACTAGCATCTATGAATATTAAAAATTAAAAAAATCCCAAAAATAAGATTTTTTTTTGTAATAATGGATTATCAATCGAAACTAATGATATATTTCAACAACAACGTCACAACAGTTTATTAATACAAATGTATGATTAAAGAATGTTATTGACAACCAACTTAGAATGAAATATTTTGGAAACTAAATACATGAATATAGGTGTCATTCTATCAACTAATCGTCATGTATGTTTTAACGTTATGACTGATTCACCCAAATCTACTACATTTTGTCTTCATCTTAACAATCTCACCTGAAAACTTATTTTTAGGCCTCCCTAAATGATTTTTAATTGATGGTGGCGTTAAATCGTCATCATCTGAGTTGCGGCACATCTCACCATCTAGTATCATATCGGGTATAAAATAAACAAGCTCGACATATGATTTAGTAAAGAATTATGTGGTGAAATAACATTCAACGTATGAATGAACATCCTTCTTGGTTTGTTGGATTGTGAAAATTGCATGCGAACATGGGAAACCCTTTACGGCCCACAGACTACAAGAAAAACAACACTTAGACAAATTCACAACATACTGATGGCGTGATTGAACCTCAGATATGTCGTTTCCAGCACAATGATAGATATAATGCCTCACACCCTTCACCCTAGTAGCCAAAAACACTTTTCTATTTTGAGACACAACACCGAGGTCCACTAACTATATACCAAGATGTGTTCGACCATTAAATCCATCAACTCAAGCCTTATACCATCAATCAACTGCATTATAGGCATATATCTTTCATCCAAAAACCAACTATTAAATGACTCTGCAATGTTTGAGCACATCTCACCATAATGGTTAACTTTGAAAAATTCATTTGCCTACTTCTGAAATGACATACCATTTAGGAAATTCTCGATTGGTTACTTCCCTTTACATATCAGCATATTCAAAAACTTATAAAATGAAGATTGAGTTGGAGCATATGCCCATTTCTCAAAAATATTTTCAATTATCTTACCAAAGTTTATACCATAATTTCCAGGAAATCTATGTAATAAATTGTTCTTCAAATGATGGAGACAAAAAGCATGAGCATATTAAGGAAATACAAAAGGCACTCCATCATGAATACGCTCATATGGACACTATTTAACTTTGTAATATAAAATAATCATTTGCATGGCAACCACAGGAATGGAAAAATCATTCACACCCATCTGAAATCCCAATCATACTCATAGTAGTGACCTTAACTTTGTCGTTTTTAATGTAAACAAACGAAAACTGACACTCCATCATGTACTTCCCTAATTTGTCATGAACATTTATAACATGATCAAATCAATTCCCATCGTGACATATGTAGCCCCTCCATGACTCCAATAAGTATATGCAAGATAACTCTAACTTTAACATCCCTTCGTATTCATCATCACCGTCATCCAGTAACATGATATTTCTACCCAAAGGCATCCAGTAACATGATATGATTGATCTTAAGCCCATGCTTTGCAAGTCAATGGTAATTGTCTCTTGCCAACATATTGACTGCAATTATAATATCCACTATGATGCATTATGTCATGTATATTAATATACTAATAACGTACATGTATGGTACTTCTAGAGAAAATACTATAATAACATGCACATATGGTACTCCGGGACAAAATTTATATTGTCTTCCTTTTTAGGATGATATGGATAATTTAATATCCAAATACCGAAAACCACGGGTATACTAAAAGTTATGCTTAATATATACTAAAGCATTACAGGACTTTTCAATCCATATGACTAATGGATATGAGTTTAACATAAATTATGCTCGATCTACCGGCCAAGATAATAATTAGTTATCCTAAGGTCATTAATTTTTGCATTTCCTATTTGGATATTTTGCATTTTAGTTAAGCTCTTAAGGAGAACATCCATTTAAGGATTTCATTTCAATTGAGCTCTTCAGGAGAACATCCATTAAGGATATTTTATAATGTAACATTTTTATATATGATAGTTCTCACACACTTCCTTAGACAAATATTTACTAAGACGATTGTACCTATATCCATCTGGATTGCCTGCTGTACAATGAACATCTTACTGCATTTAAGTATGTAATCCTTATCTTTGCTTCAGGTAAATAAAGTCCTTATAGGATTTTTATATGTATTCTTTGTATAAGTCCCGTATATATAATTAGTTATAATATTTAAAGGTTTCACAACTACATTTTAAAAAACTGCTAAGTTAGTCAGATATCTGAAAGTACTTACGGTCGAAACGGGATTGTATGCTCTTATATAATTAATTTTATTTCTTCAGGAAACCTTATGCTATAAATCCTGCACTTTTGGTGAGTTTTAGCACTTCACATTCTTATAAACATCCATTTGTAACCTTCAGGGTTAACATATTTTGGGCTTTCTACTATAGGTCCAAATACACCACGTATATTGAGAGACTCGAATTATGCCATCATGGCATTTTCACATTTTGGCCAATATATTATTTGTCGACATTCATTCATAGTACGTGGATTTGTAGTATCACTGCCCTTTAATTTTTGCGTAGCTACAACATATATAATTATATCATCGATGGTCATCTTTGGCGATTCCATTTTTCTTTTATATATGTATAAAACATAGATATCTCATTTAATATTATGTACCTTTGCCAAATTCATGGGATTTATAGTCAATTCAAGGGCTTGTGTCTTTTCATAGATAATAACCACTTCTGCGGTTTTAGAGAAAGTTGATCTTTTGTTCATAACCTCTTTTGGAGCGTTATGTATAACCTCTTCTGGTGTATTATTTGGGCATGATTTTATATAACCTCCACTTATGGGGAGTCAAGTAGTTAGGACCTATAGGGTTTCCACGCTTTTGGCTGCAATAACTTCATTTGCTGCCGAATTTATTTTATCCTTCTGGGATAATTATTTTGGCAAGCACATTTGCAACTAGTCCATGTGACATTTGATATTGCAATATAATATTTTCACTTATTTTTCGCATTGAGTGATACAAGGGATTATATGGGACAAAGTTGAAGCATTCCACGATAATTCTCGTCGTTCTTCAGGAACAGACCGCTCTTTAAATATAATTTGTACTCCTGGTTCGTTCTATCCTCCCCTAACGGCGAGAATAGTGTCTCATCGAAATAAAATTGCACATACACCATAAATATTGTATTTATCAATGATTTAATAGAGGGTGAATCTTAAGCACTATATATATATACATATATATTTGTGGTTGATATCATTTTCATTCACAATGTCTGATGAAAAATAATTAAGGTGACCAAAATGGTCATTATATAATAATAAATAATTGAACCATGGAGTTGCACACTTTTACCATGTTAAATATTGTATAGTATAATCCATTGAATAATGTAATGATTGTTCTCTAGTGTAGGCTTTTGTCTTCTAATACTAGAAGTAATGCAAAATTACTTTGCACAATTTATTTCCATATGACACCCATGTATACTGATGCCCATTAAAAATAAAGAAAATTACTTCAGGAATTGCTTTCATTTAACTCATCGCATATGTATGGGAGGGTTCCCAATACAACATCATATAGGATATTTTGAAGCCTTAGGTTCAACTATGGTTAACAACTTTACTATATCACACTCCAAGTCTGAAAAAACTTCAGGTTGTTCAGAATAGCGTGAGTTGTTCATTGTCAGCTAGAAAATTGTCATCATATGATGACCATTCACAATTGCCATTTTTTAAAATTAAATATTGATTATGAAGTGTTTAAAGTGAGTCCAACTATAGAGATGCTGAACAATACAATAATATTTTATGATTAAGCTTTTGTTAACCAAGCTTTCAGAAGTGAAAGTAATTAAAAAAAATCATTCAAATAATTATTAGATATTCAAAGAATTGGATAGATAACAAAACTTTCCCAATTAAAGTGTAGAACTTTAGGTTGATAACTAATGAATTAAAGGTTCATAATCTTATAATCTGTGTACGAAAATAACTCACAAAGTTCCTTGTGAGAAAAATTGGAGTTTTTTTTTTTTCATTTGTATATGAGAACTTCTGGTTCTACACAAATAGTTGAACTTCATGTTCAATATCACTAATATTAAAGCACATTAAATTCTCTACCCTTTTCTATAAAAACTTCAGGTTGATTGGGTAGTAAAAAATTTAAAGAATCTTTCAAACAAGTGACAAATAATTTTTTTTATTAACATTGATCAATAATAATTCAACCTCTTTGAAAAAAAAGAGGGGTCTAATTTTTCACAATGACATATGACCCATTTTACTCCAAAAGGTCACCGGGCATTTTCGAGCCCCGGTTGATCAAAGTCAACTTTTGAAACCGAGTGAATCTCTTTGGAATGTCGAATTAACTTACATAACCTTTCCAACCATTCGCCCCATGCACAATTTTGACTTATGATTTGGACAAACGATCCATTACCATCCGATGATCTCCCGTCCAAAGGATCAACGAGCTCTTTTGAGCCCCATTTGACCAAAAGTCAACTCTCGAACCCAGGAGTGGCCCTAAGTACTCTTTAAGGTCTCTAAATTACCTTTCTAACGGTATGCCCGTGCGTTATTTGGATTAACGGATTTCGTTCTACGATCATTTTTTGAAAAAATCTGCACGAGACTCCTGTTTAGACAGTCCATTTCCCTATCAATTGGTAGTGTGTCTAGGGTTACCTGCTAATTGGCAGGGTTAGGGAAATTTCGATCAACACCCCCTACCCTATAAACAGAGGGCATGATCTCACCCTAAGGACATGCCTCAGATCCATCAATATCAGTGATCTCAGCAACATTCTCTTACAATCAACAAAGTTTTCTTGTGTAAATTCCCTTTCATATTTCATTCCCATCATTTTCATATCCAAATTAGAAAAATATAATTCTGTCTTATTGAACATTCATCTCAACATTCAAGGGAGTTCATCAAGGATCAAGATCAAGCCTCAATTCTTTAAAAAAGGTCCAAAAATCCTTCTCTCTCTTTAAATTCATTAATTTTTTTTTAGTTATATAAATTCTTAATCTAGCTTTTACTTTAGTTCAAAAACATTAATACTTCATCCTTTATTAGTTATATTGCACATATCTTATTTTCTATAAAAAATCCAAAACAAGAAAAAGAGGGTTACACTTATAAATTCCAACAGGATTATCCACCACAATTTCTCAAAAGTAAAATACATTTTCTACAGACACGCATAATAAATTACCCTTTAAAATCTATGGGATAAACCCCACCCTTATGCTTCATGTGAACTACATGGACTTTGATGCCTTTATAGGCTACGCAGTCATTTTTTCTTAAAACCCGAGACTCGAGTCAAAATTTTCAATTTTCCATTTTTTCCAATTTCTCAATTTTCCATCTTTTGCATTTGTATCCTTTTCATCTATACAATTTATTAATATAGATTATATTAGTGATCCATAGTGGCGTTTTATCTAACATATATTATCGTTTTATCATAATAATCAATATCTCGATAAACACATACATTTTATCTTTTAGATATTATTTTGGCAACATTCTTATGCAATATCTCACTCTATCTTTTCTATGATATGAGTTGGGCAATTCCAATATACATTTATATATACATGTACACACATTTCAAATAGAAATTAAGAAAAATAATAACATAAGCCTTTAAGAGCTCAAAAGAGCAGGATAGGTGCCTAACACTTTCCCATTCCGTAACTTAGCCCCCAAAACTCCGAACTATTAGTTTCATAAGCTTCAGTTTGTCTTTGATGCCGCTCTCTCGAGGTGGCGACATGTTCTTTTTCTTTTTTTGTGCAAAACAGTCTGGCGACACCATCTTTTTACACCACCCCACATCGACGACGACCGAAGCGCTCTTAGAGGAAGAGGGCGCGAGACCTTTTTCTCCCCCTTCCACACACCCCCCGCGGGAAGAGGGAGAGATGCGTAGGGATGGACATGGTGCCAACTCTAATAGGAACCTACTTAATAAGGCTAGACTCTGTTTGCATGGGTGTTATTGTTTTCTTTTTGTGTGCGTATACACCTACATGTATGTTCCCTTTTCTCTCTCTATTATTTCTTATACATATCTACCTCATACATATATCACTATTCACTCACACACTTCTAGATACTCTCGATATACACTTCACACTACTTACACGTAGGATCACTTATATCTACATGTTTCACACATGACTTAGAATATCCATGCGTACGTGTCACTAACACACACATCACACTTGTATATATCCATGCTCACTCACACTTGTCACACACCACTTGTAGTTAATTCATGCTTAGGTTCACTACCACGCACTCACTTGTGGATATTCGAATATCACTCACTGTCACATAACTATGCTTAGTATAATCTTCATGCCCCATGATAGGTTTACTTTATACTTGTACATTCTTCCCTATTAGTATAGTGCTCATCATGCTAAATAAAATAGTCTCTCCATAATATACTAATCAAGAATCTTGCATTTTACACACTACATTACCAAAGGACATGGCTATTGACAAAATTTTGTCCCGTAACTAGGGGGTCACATTGTAATGGGCACTGATCCAGTAGTTCGCAGTTAGCCTAAGAAATATGACTCCCACCTTTCATTGGCCAAGTAACTTCGATATATATCGAACGGTTCCCACTGCATCGTACCACTTTATCGAAGTATATAGCAGGGAACTCCTTCACGTACATCGAGTATATCGAATTCACTCTCATACATACTTTCCCCATGAGGTATATAGTGAGGAAATTCACATACACTCAAGTATATCAAACGGCTTGTCCACACATACTGATTGCCCTCAAAAGCCAGACGTATATCGTGGAAGTCATGCCAAATGGGAGAATATAATACCCCTTACTTTTCTGTATTTATATTTTTTATATTAAATTATCGGGTATGGGTGATTTAATATAATTGAGAATTAAAATAAGTATTTAACATAAATATTAATTTGGGTAGAATAGTTAATATTTATGCAAATTGAACATTTACTATTATGACTTAGTAATTATATTTTGTTGCGTGAAATTTCATCGTATATGTGGATATTGGCGGTGGGAGTTAGTTATTTCTCAACCTAGGCATATTTGAGTGAGTTATAAGAGGTTGGGAGATGGTTTTTATATTTAGAGTCTCGGATGAAAATTTAGAGGGTACGATTGATTCCGAAAGGGCCGAAAAAGTCAAAATGATCACCCTATGGTTTTATTTGGGTTTCAGGATCCTTTTTTACTAGTTTGACTCGAATTGGGGTATCCGAGTCATTTTATGTGTGTATTATCATTTAAAGTTGGTATTACTAATAATAGGGAGTTATTAGGCTTATGGGAGTTAATTAATTTCAATTAATAGAAAATCCATTTGAGAGAAATCGTGAAAAGAAGAGAAAGAGAAGAGAAAGCTTAGGAACTTTGGAAATCTTGAACAATCCATGACTTTGAGGAAGAATCAGACCCTACATCTTTGAGGCAAGTGGATTAACTTGCTAAATGCTTATTTGTGTGATTTATTTCATAATTAATTGAAATATTATAGTAATGTTGGGTATAAATGATAAACTCTAGATTTTTGTGTTGGAGATTAGCTTTTGATGTGCGTATATGGTTTTGAAGGTGTAAAAATGCTGGATTTCATGTTTTGGATGATTCAAGATGTTAAAATTTTATAGAAGAAGGGTTGTTTGAAATGTAGAAAGATTTCGTAGGATTCAAGAACTGTAAAGTTCGGACCGATTCGTTTTTAAAGAATTTCGGATCGGTCCGATCATCAAAAGTTTTTTGTTATTTTAAGGAACCGAACCGGTTCCTTTTAGGGACCTTCAATCCGGTCCAGTGACTGCAGTTTGTAATTTTTGTTTTATTCCTCTCCAATTGATTTTAAATACTTAGGAACCCTCTAATATTATTTGGTAAGCATGTTTATGGAATATAATGTGGGTATGTTAGGACACAATGGAGGGGCCACCTTGGAGCTATAATAAAGGTATATTTGAGAGTGTATTAAGTTGTTTTCTTTTTTGAAAATCCTCCAAGGAGTGGGGATTTTTTTTAGGAAGGTTACGGGCTAATGAGTGAGAGTTCGTGAGTCCTTAATGCTGGAAATTAGAGGAAAACCCATAGGTGCGATGTAACTATAAAATTAATTTGAAATGATCCTTTGGATCATTAGCTAGTGTATGGTGCGTTATATACATATAGCTGGGAGTATTAAAATATACATCCTAATATGTGATGGTTTCTATTTATGTTGTGCATGTGTATATATATCTCGTGTGTATTATATATATATATATGATATGGTATATACCCCTCTAGTGCTATCATGGGAAGTTACGTGATGTAGGTGAATCCCCTGGCTTGAGGAGCAAGGAGAGTGTAGTCCCCAGGTCATAACATCCAGTCTTTTACCGTGCATGAGGTAGGGGTAAGATGTCTTGGGTACGATTTTCTTGCCTTTAAATGAGGAGCTATGACTACTTTCCATATGTTTGTGATTTGGTTCAATACCAAGTCGGTGTGAGAGTCCGACCGCTGGAAACCCACTTTGCTATTTGAGTAATTACCTGGAATATGATAGCATTGTAGAGATTGTTAGTATACTTGCATGATATGTGTGTTATGTATTGCCGCTTTTAGCATGAGATTGGATAAGTATGCTTTTATGCTTGTAGACTAGAATTTAGGAGAACGTGTTATAGACTGAGGGCCTAATCGATTTCCACGACTAACAATGTTAGATGGTAGTGTATTGGGGGGTTCCTTGTTTGGATTTTGCTTGCGAGACGTCCAACGCACAAAACCTACCATTATATTGGAAGTGGGGAATGTTGGGTCATCAGTACATGGAGTAAATGAATTTGCATAATGATAAGCACCCAAAACTGTACAATTTATACCCCAAATAGACGTACTTTAGTTGCTAATTCTCGACAATATGGGTCTTATGTGCTTAAATGTTATTCATGCAGGTCTAATGTACGTTGCGGTGTTCAAACACGTATTTCAAGGCAATTGTGCATTTAATGGAGCTAATTAACCTTTATCCTGTACCCCAAGAACCTCACCCGAGCCCTAATCCTAGCCTAAATTGTCCCAAACCCTCTGTGTGTTTTGTTTGTGTCCTTTTTATTAATTTTTAGATTTTTAGTTTGAGTCTTTTCTATTTTTAGGATTTATTTTAGAATTTTTAGATTTTATTTTCTATTTTATTTTTATTAATATAATATTATTTTATTTTGATTTTTATTAGTTTCTAGTTTTATTTTATTTTATTAAGATTTTAATTTTTAGGATTTCATTTATTTTTTAGTTTATTAGATTTTATATTTTTTTTAGGACTTTAGTTTTTAAATTTAATAAATTTATATTTATATTTTTATTTTCATTTCATTTCTTTTTATTTTTATTGAGTCTTTATGTTATTTTATTTAGAATAGAAATTTATTTTTTAGATTTTTAGTTTTTATAGTTTTATTTTATTAGTTAGTTTATATTTTTTAGGGGTCCAAATTACACACACACACTTCTACACTCACATACACATCAATCACCCTTCACCCCCACCTAACTACCCTACACCCTCACACACACGAAACCCCCACACATAATCTCTTCCCACCTCTTTCTCTCTCATCCCACCATTACCAAACATAATCAACCTCTTACCCTGATTAAACCCCATCTCTTTCTCACTTCCACAACATAACCCACCATCTCCACCATTAACCTCTCTCGCATACCCACAAACCAGTATCCCTCCTTCCCTCCTGTGTATACCCGCCGACCAGTCAGCGGAGCAAATCGCCGGCGTCCCTTGCCGGCAATCAAACTGACGGTCGCGACCCCCTTCGTGCCCAACCTCCGCCCGCGATAGCCAAACGGCGGCTGTCCCCACCTACAGCCGGACCCATCGCAAGCCGCCGGCGACCCAAAACCGCCTCCCACTCCGGCGCACCCTTAGTCCGGCAACCTCCTGTCAAATCCACAAATCCATTACCCAAACCTTCTCCAGCTATGACCCATTTTCCATCATCCCCATGTGATCTCCCAAGCTTACAAGATTTTGTCCACCAGCATAAATCCTTAATACCCATTTCAAGACCCAAGTCTAAAACCCATTTGTCATCAAGCCACGACCTGCCAAATACTAAAACCAAATTAAACATTTAACCCATGCCAATTACCCCACATGCCATAAAACCCAACATAAACCTCTTATACCCATTTACCTAAAATACCCCAACACATCTCCCACATGCACACTTGTGTGCATTACCCACATTACCCTCAATAACAAATCAGATTTTTCCAAATATTCCCTCACCTCACACCCCCATGCACATGTGCTCTCACCTTATACACATGCACCTCTAGCCAATTCCCACTTATACCCCTTTGCTCCATTGCATATTTAAAGAGAGTTGAAGACCATTATGGAGGAAAAATCATCAACTAGAGAGGAAATTTTAGAGAGAGAGATAGGTTAGAGTAGAAAATAAATTAGGTAGAATATTTTTGTAAATAATTTTATTTTTATCTTTTTAGATATTTGTGAGAGATTAATTGTTGAGCAATTCAAATGAGTATTTGTATGTAATTGAATATGGTGGAAAGCTCATTTGGAATAGATGTTGATCAATTTCAATGGAGGATTAGAGTCCAATTTTGCAAATCAAGGAGACCTGTTTGAAGATTTGTCCTCTTACCCTTCTATTTTATTTGTTTATGCCTTTGATTATGAATTTGTCACGTTTCATATCATGTTAGGCTAAAACCCCTTTCAAGGGGTGGGGTGAAACCCTTATTTGATATTATTTTAGTTTAATTAGTTTGCTTACTTGAAATTTCCCTTTGAATGATAAATTAGATCCCCCACCCTTAGATTTACGCCTCGAGAGAGGGTAAATGATTTTCGAGAGAAAATCGAAATTCTAGTGATAATACCCATTTTAGATTCGAACTAGAGATAGGGGTCTCTTAAGTGGGGTATTATCATTTGAATTTCAACTCTAAATTTAATTTCTAAGATTGACATAAATTCTAATTGATCGATCCTAGCGGGTGATTAATTAAAAGGAGTGTAGATCTAATTTTCTAGAGTTGTGGGGTGTTAATTTTAACTTTCTAAAAGATTACTATTCTAATTACACTTGCAACGAGAGTTGGTTTGTAATTTTAAAATTAATTTGGGAGAATTCAAATAATTAAATTAATTAATTAGAATAATTAAAATTTGTGGTGTAATTCCATTCCTTGATTGCTCTCACAATTATTTTCCTCACTTTATCTTTTATTTTAGTGTTAGACTTTATTTTTCATTTTAGTCATTTCCTAGTTAGTTATTATCATATTACATTTAGTTTATTTTAGTTTAGACCTCACCTCACCCTATTGTTTTAATATTAAAAAAGCTAAAAAATTAGAAAAGTGAAAAAGCAAAAAAAGAAAATAAAAGGTGAATTACAATTGAATTTGTTCCATGTGCTTTACTCCCTAGAAAGTGGATTGATACCCTTACTTACCTCTACACTTGAGTTTATTATATTTTGTAGGTATGTGAGAATTTTTGATTAACTTGGCTTTCAACAACAACGACAAATATACGCGAAAAGTCATCGTTATCAAATGGCGCCGTTGCCGGGGATGTAGAAAAGCTAAGTTATCAAATGGCGCCGTTGCCATTCTTGGGATTGTGAAGCTCGGAGCGGATTTCATTTTGTATTTCATTTATTTTTCGCACTTTCTTATTTTTTTGTACCATTTTTATATTTTTAGAAGGCTTGTATTTAGGATTATTCTATCATTGCTTGTATTGCGGTGCTTAGAGACACCATTTATTTTCCATTTAAATTTGTAATAATTAAAGACAAGCGTGATAGGGAAACCGGACAAGGTAGAGAGAGGGCGTCCATTGGCGAGGATTTAGAAGCCTCTCTACCTTGGGTCGGTAGGACTCCCGGGGACGACTGAGATAGGCGTGATCTCCCCCCGGTCGACTCAAATTTTTCGGCACCCCACGGCCTAAAAACCGTGGGAGGTACATTTCTTACACCCTCGCGCCTCTCCTGTTAGCGAGTCAATTCTTTTGTGTGCTCTTGTGTGCTCTTATTTGATTTTATTCTCGCATTTATTTTTGAATGGTGTGATGAATTAATTAACTAAGACCTACACCCGGTCACTCACGAGAAGGGATTTCTTCACCCGACTCACTCGCTTACTATTTGTGTGCTAACCTAGCCATCACTAAATTTAAAATCAATCAACTAGGTGGCCCAATAGGAGAAATTTTTGCAAAGGCAATCACTCATAGAGATTTTCGTGAATTTTTATCGCCCACGGACTTAATTAAAATTTGACTACCCTTTCGCTAAATCTAAAGATAAAAATTGGCTATGTGCTAGTTAGGAATTTTTCTTGACTTGTGTGTGTGTCCAATTCCATTTTTCGGTAGTCGATTTTAGTTAGTCCGTCCAATTCAAGAGTCCATATTTTCCCCACCTTTTCTTCCAAAAAAAATTCAAAATATTTTCTTTCATTTTTTTTTATATATAAAAAAAAATCAAATCAAAATCAAAAAATATTTTTCTTCCTTTCTTTTTACAAAAAATCCAAAAATATTTTCTTTCCACTATTTTTAGGAAATCCCAAAAATATTTTCTTTCCTTTTGAAAAAATTCCAAAAAATCAAAAAAATTATATTTCTCCCCTCATGGCCGAAGAACGTCCTTTACGGGACTACTTTGGTCATTTTCCATTGACACGTGACACGTGTGAGAGTGGTCCCGAGCGATCTCTTTATGATATTCTTCACGATTTCACCTCTCTCACGAGTACCGTTGGTACTCTTGACCCATCTATGCACGCACCACCTATTCCATCACCCTTGGTGTCAAGTGTCACCGTGCCTCCTCCTTTGTTGTGCACCCACTGTTCTAATGCCGATCACATGTCCCATGTGTGTCCATACTTGTCATATCCATACAAACCCACCATGGAACATGTGTATCCATATGACACTGTCCAGGAACCAACCTCGGCCTATTCTCCCTATATTACCAATCCCAAGTTGTGTGAGTCCCCGAGCTATTCGTGGAGGCCTGATCACCCTTCCACGCAATACGTATCCCAACCCGATATTGTGGATCCTCACACATTCCAACAGTCGTCACGGCAACCTTGTGCACTCACTCACGATCAGTTTTCTCACTACGCACCCACTGAATTTCAACCAATTGTCCATCACGAAAGCGATCCTTTCGTGTATGATGAACTTGGCCCCACCCCACACACTTCATATGAGTATTCTCCATATACTCCCTGTTATAGCGAGTTGTGTCCACCTCAACCACCACCACCACCCATCATTCCACCAACACCTTCATCCACATCCACTCTCGAAACCCTCTTGCAAAAGTTCATACTTGAGCAAGAGCAAGCAATTCAAACTCAAGCTCTCCAAAGGCTTGAACAAAGGTTAAATGAATTGGTGTGTGCGCGAGAGTCGGATATTCCCATGACCCCACCCATCGTTGCCACCGAGTGTGACGATGATGTGTCCCCTTGTGACACAGAATTTGAGTGTGACCAACCCTACCACCCCGAGAATCTTGAAGTTGAGACCATTCCATGGTCCGGGTCCCAAGTCGACAATTGTGTTGACATACCTTTCATTAGTGAGCCTGATTCAACCCCATCATGTCCTTATGAACCCATCATTGCGGTTCCCATTCACCTTTCCACTCACGTAACATCCAAAAAAATGCCTGAGTCTATACCTATCGAGCTTCACCCCTGTGTTCCCGAGGAACCAATTTATCCAAGATTAGCTCCGGCTACGAGTGCTCACCATTTTTCCGAGATAGAATCCGTGATAGTTCCTAACTATTCGGATATGGATGATATCCCACCATGCATGGCTCCCATTGATCCTGATATTTCTAGCGATTCCTCTATCTCCGATCTTGGTGCCTCGTATTACCCATCCACAACAATCACCAATGATACCTTTTTGGAGAATTTGATCACTCCATCTTTAGAAACCACACTCCCTTGTGAGTATTCCTTTACTCCTCCCAATGAGTGTGTGTCTCCCACGCTTGAGTTGGATCATCTTCCTCCACCGTTTATCCCACCCGATACACCATTTATACCACCTGACCCACCCATTATACCTACCACCCCACCACCTGGTTTGGATCTTGATTTTGCACATTTCAAGTTTCCATTGACATTTTTAGATCCTCACCTAAAACCATCCTCCATCCACGAGAGTATTTTTGGTGCTACTCTCCACTCCCGTGACACCGAGCTTGTTCCTCCATGCACACCACTCTCTTGTGATGTTGACTTTTCCCATCCACAGCTCCCTGGTGTGTCACGACGCGACCATTATCATCACCCATTCATAGAACGGTGGTGTGATTTTTATGAGGCATATCCCATTACAATTTCCACACCATTTCGCCTCCCTCACCAATTAGAGCACTATGCTTATAGGGCCCTAGTTGCCCTCACCTTTACGCTCAACAAGGCTTGAGACCGATGCCTCTTCACCTTTACCCTTTTTCCCACCCGCCCATGGTCCACCGATGCTTTGCATCGTGTGATGCACTTTGCCATACAGGTGCATTGACCATTTTATCCTCTATCCAGCAAGACTGACGCTTCAGTCTTGTTTGGTGGTGATTCTCATCACCCGATTCTTCTGCCGCCCTGCGCTTTCATAGATCCTATCTTTAGGGTGAGAATGGTTCGGTCTGGCTGAAGACATTAAACTTAGCGCTACCGGAAGGCAGCCCACGTTTCTTGTACTAGTCTCATCCTGTTTGGGGGTGGTGTTTCACATCACCCAATGCTTTATCATGCTTATAGACTTGTACACATTTTTTCTCTTATCTTTTACTCAGGTTTATTCTTGGATTCACATGTCCACTTCATTAGCGGTTCATTCTGGTAATCTCTTTCCTACCTTATGCTCTCAATTTTAAAAATCATTTTACTTAACATCGAGGACGATGTTCCTTTTTGTTTGGGGGTGGGGAATTTTATCAAAATCGTACCTCTTTTGAAAAATTTTGAATTTTAAACCTGATTTTTAAAATTTCGTGCAGTTTCCTTCATCTCATTCGTTGATGTGAATTTTCAATCATCCATCTTTTAAAGTCTAGGAATCAAGCTAGAGAATATTTTATAAATAGCTTATGTAATACATAACAAGGCATGTTTCACCATGAATTTCTAGACTCAACAAAATTTGCGCACTTATCATGTCAATACGGTTTAGAGTTGAGGAGTACTACAATTCTAAAGAAAACCTTAAGGATCACTAGTAGAGACTTTAGCCCGCGAGATTTGTGCCTTTCACCCTTTCAGAGTGTTTTACGCAATCTCCGAGTCACAAGTTGATTCAATTTCGTTTGGGTCCGCATTAAATTGTTGTATGATCTCATTATCCTTCATTAAAATTTGGCTTGATCACTGAGAATGACATCTTTTTCGAGTTGTAAGAAACGCGTGTCTTGAAATTTGTCCCGAATACTATATTTTCATCCATACACCTACCATTTTTTCATATCACATTTCATTTACCCATCACCCATTACCTTCCCATCCATTCACTTCACCCATGTTCTTCCATATTCCCATATATTCCCCCACACCATCCATTTATCATTCCACTCATATATCATCCATTGTTTTGAGAAAAAGAGTGTGATTTCAAATGTAAATGTCTTCATTGTTAATTTGAAAAGTGAGAGAAAAAAAAAGAAAAAAAAAAGAAAAAAAAAAGAGAAGAAAAGAAAAGAAAAATAGCAAGAAAAAAAAGAGAGAGAAAATAAAAGAAAGAGAGTTGTAGTTAGTTTTGAAATAAAGACATTTGTTCCTAAAGTGTATACACTCTTCTATCGCATCCATTTTTCATCCATTTCACATCGCATATCCACCATCCATCCATCATATCATCATCCCATCCTATCTTACCTCATCGCATCCCACATATCCCATTTCATTTACTCCCTCACCCATATACATACATATTCCCCTAGGTGTTCGGGCAAATGAAAGGCAACGTGGTGAATAACTCGACGTTCTCACTATAGTGATTAGCATTCTTTCATGAGATCATTTTTCTTTCTTATTGTTCGTTCTTTCTTATGCGGGTGTGAGACGTTTGAACTTGCTTACATTTACTCACCTCCTCACACACGAGAGCGATACACTGACCCTAATCTCGAGAGTTCATTTGAGAGAGATATATCCGTGAGATTTGAAGTTGAAGCGTTGATTCCGAAAAGGCAGTCTAGGAATTACTCTTATGATTCTCGACCCGTTTTGACTGATTCACACTACACACGTTGAGTTCTAGGAAGGATGTGCCTTGAGTATTTACTTAGCTTAAACTTTTTACACATTCTAGCTTGTATTTCTGAAAATATTTCTTGTGATGGATTGTGCGATTATTCTACGTCTAATAAGAGATTGACTGCCTTTCAATAAATTTTTGCAAATAAGAATTTTGTGGGTATATTCCCTGCAAACCCTCACGAGACACAACTCGTCCTGTAGGGCAACCTATAGGTTTAAAGGCTTGTTGCACATGCTAAGTGCAATCGCAAGTGCCCGCGAAAGGGGTACACTTTTGTTTACTTATCTTTCTCTTTCTCATTATCTTATTGCTCGAGGATTAGCAACGCTCTGTTTGGGGGTGGTGTGATAAGCACCCAAAATTGTACAATTTATACCCCAAATAGACGTACTTTAGTTGCTAATTCTCGACAATATGGGTCTTATATGCTTAAATGTTATTCATGCAGGTCTAATGTACGTTGCGCTGTTCAAACACGTATTTCAAGGCAATTGTGCATTTAATGGAGCTAATTAACCCTTATCCTGTACCCCAAGAACCTCACCCGAGCCCTAATCCTAGCCTAAACTGTCCCAAACCCTCTGTGTGTTTTGTTTGTGTCCTTTTTATTAATTTTTAGATTTTTAGTTTGAGTCTTTTCTATTTTTAGGATTTATTTTAGAATTTCTAGATTTTATTTTCTATTTTATTTTTATTAATATAATATTATTTTATTTTGATTTTTATTAGTGTCTAGTTTTATTTTATTTTATTAAGATTTTAATTTTTAGGATTTCATTTATTTTTTAGTTTATTAGATTTTATATTTTATTTAGGACTTTAGTTTTTAAATTTAATAAATTTATATTTATATTTTTATTTTCATTTCATTTCTTTTTATTTTTATTGAGTCTTTATGTTATTTTATTTAGAATAGAAATTTATTTTTTAGATTTTTAGTTTTTATAGTCTTATTTTATTAGTTAGTTTATATTTTTTAGGGGTCCAAATTACACACACACACTTCTACACTCACATACACACCAATCACCCTTCACCCCCACCTAACTACCCTACACCCTCACACACACGAAACCCCCACACATCATCTCTTCCCACCTCTTTCTCTCTCATCCCACCATTACCAAACATAATCAACCTCTTACCCTCATTAAACCCGATCTCTTTCTCACTTCCACAACATAACCCACCATCTCCACCATTAACCTCTCTCACATACCCACAAACCAGTATCCCTCCTTCCCTCCTGTGTATACCCGCCGACCAGCCACCGGAGCAAATCGCCGGCGTCCCTTGCCGGCAACCAAACTGACGGTCGCGACCCCCTTCGTGCCCAACCTCCGCCCGCGATAGCCAAACGGCGGCTGTCCCCACTTACAGCCGGACCCATCGCAAGCCGCCGGCGACCCAAAACCGCCTCTCACTCCGGCGCACCCTTAGTCCGGCAACCTCCTGTCAAATCCACAAATCCATTACCCAAACCTTCTCCAGCTATGACCCATTTTCCATCATCCCCATGTGATCTCCCAAGCTTACAAGATTTTGTCCACCAGCATAAATCCTTAATACCCATTTCAAGACCCAAGTCTAAAACCCATTTGTCATCAAGCCACGACCTGCCAAATACTAAAAACAAATAAAACATTTAACCCATGCCAATTACCCCACATGCCATAAAACCCAACATAAACCTCTTATACCCATTTACCTAAAATACCCCAACACATCTCCCACATGCACACTTGTGTGCATTACCCACATTACCCTCAATAACAAATCAGATTTTTCCAAATATTCCCTCACCTCACACCCCCATGCACATGTGCTCTCACCTTATACACATGCACCTCTAGCCAATTCCCACTTATACCCCTTTGCTCCATTGCATATTTAAAGAGAGTTGAAGACCATTATGGAGGAAAAATCATCAACTAGAGAGGAAATTCTAGAGAGAGAGATAGGTTAGAGTAGAAAATAAATTAGGTAGAATATTTTTGTAAATAATTTTATTTTTATCTTTTTAGATATTTGTGAGAGATTAATTGTTGAGAAATTCAAATGAGTATTTGTATGTAATTGAATATGGTGGAAAGCTCATTTGGAATAGATGTTGATCAATTTCAATGGAGGATTAGAGTCCAATTTTGCAAATCAAGGAGACTTGTTTGAAGATTTGTCCTCTTACCCTTCTATTTTATTTGTTTATGCCTTTGATTATTAATTTGTCATGTTTCATATCATGTTAGGCTAAAACCCCTTTCAAGGGGTGGGGTGAAACCCTTATTTGATATTATTTTAGTTTAATTAGTTTGCTTACTTGAAATTTCCCTTTGAATGATAAATTAGATCCCCCACCCTTAGATTTACGCCTCGAGAGAGGGTAAATGATTTTCGAGAGAAAATCGAAATTCTAGTGATAATACCCATTTTAGATTCGAACTAGAGATAGGGGTCTCTTAAGTGGGGTATTATCATTTGAATTTCAACTCTAAATTTAATTTCTAAGATTGACATAAATTTTAATTGATCGATCCTAGCGGGTAATTAATTAAAAGGAGTGTAGATCTAATTTTCTAGAGTTGTGGGGTGTTAATTTTAACTTTCTAAAAGATTACTATTCTAATTACACTTGCAACGAGAGTTGGTTTGTAATTTTAAAATTAATTTGGGAGAATTCAAATAATTAAATTAATTAATTAGAATAATTAAAATTTGTGGTGTAATTCCATTCCTTGATTGCTCTCACAATTATTTTCCTCACTTTATCTTTTATTTTACTGTTAGACTTTATTTTTCATTTTAGTCATTTCCTAGTTAGTTATTATCATATTACATTTAGTTTATTTTAGTTTAGACCTCACCTCACAATATTGTTTTAATATTGAAAAAGCTAAAAAATTAGAAAAGAGAAAAAGCCAAAAAAGAAAATAAAAGGTGAATTACAATTGAATTTGTTCCATGTGCTTTACTCCCTAGAAAGTGGATTGATACCCTTACTTACCTCTACACTTGAGTTTATTATATTTTGTAGGTATGAGAGGATTTTTGATTAACTTGGCTTTCAACAACAACGACAAATATACGCGAAAAGTCATCGTTATCAAATGGCGCCGTTGCCGGGGATGTAGAAAAGCTAAGTTATCACATAATTAAGGAGAATGACATCTAACAATGATGATAAAATATAGTTACGCTAATGGGAATTATGCATGGGATTGAAGGGGTATGATCCGTAGATTAATTGGGGTAGCTTAACTTAAGGTTTGTGTATACGTTTAGGTGTGAGTTGTAGCTGAGAGGTGAGGTTGAGTCTCAAGAGAGTGCGGATTCACTTTAATTATGAAATCTTGCATTTATAATTATTATGCATTTAATTCACTTGCTATAACTATTTTTAATCCCAGGGCTCTGACCCGTTTATATCTTTTCTCTTGCAATATATTGTGTATATTATAGGTGTTCCACCGCAAGGACGCTAATGATGGTTATCCATTCTAGAGGTTTTGGGAGCTGTAGCATGTGCGGGATGTTACAAGACTTTTGTTATATACGCAACTCTTTTTGTAATCTAGTTAAGAATCCTAAATTGTAAATCGGGTGTGTATACCTAAGGGTCGTATATGTTTACCCCCTTATATATTTCTCTTTCGATATTATATTGTATGTTGTTCGGGAATATTCTTTTCATATCTAATCATGGCATGTTAATGATGTAGTCTTTTATTTGTCTATTATGTGTATGCTCAGTAATCTATGAATGAATTATTATTGGTACACTTTATATAAAAGAAATTTTTTGGCACCTGTTTATTTTATATAGGGTGGTTACTGGTTATATTTTATATTTGACATTTGGTGCTGAAAATGATACACATGAGATTCCTGTTTTATTTTAGTATAGGGCTAACCACCCGTTATATTGAATAAGCGGGGTGTCATAGGTGGTATCAGAGCGTAAAGTTCTAGAGTCTTAGGATCTTTGCAGACTTCTATATTTTTCCGTAGCATTTTTATATAGAGCCCTATTAATATGATTATTATGTTCATATTTGTCTCCCAATCTTTCGCTATGATCAATTGCTTGAACGATGTTCTGGTATAGTTGTTCTTTTCTTGAATGCCGCCGAAACAAGATCGCCCGGCTGGGGCAAATTGAGGAGTCGAGAATGTGGAACCCCAAATGCCTCAGGGGATTATGACTGTCGCAGAAGTTACCAATATTGTGGCACACGTCGTTAATGCGGCGATAACCGCGGTGGCACAATAGTATCCTCAATCTTTGCAATAGCTTGTAGCTCCAGCAGTTCAATCCTACACGGGGTCATCCACGTGGGAGAGAATGCGAGAAGTTTCCAAAAGGGTAACCCTCTGTAATTCCAAGGAGGAGTTGATGTTATCCTTGCTTGTCAGTGGAAAAAGGATAATCAAAGGAATCTATGCATGGTTGAATGCAGTGATGTTCAAAAATAAATACTCGCCACTTTTAAATTAGTTGGTGCGGCCCTCCAATAGTGGGAGTCGGTTATTACCTCTGTTCAAAGAGATACGATGCCCATAGCAGATTTTTAGGTACTCTTTGATAGTAAGTATTTTCCTCCAAAAATTCAAATAGACATGACAAGGAAATTATTGGATGTAACCCAAGGAGACCGAACAGTGGATGAGTACGAAGAGGAATTTACCCGCCAGGAAAATTTTGTGCCGGATGAAGTCAATACTGAGAAGAAAAGAATCTTAAAGTTTTTAGGGGGTCTGAATTGGAGAATTCGACAACATTTTTTTGGGGAACTCGACTTTGTTAATGTTTGCTGATGTAATAAATGTTGCACTATGACATTGTCAAGATCATCATTTGCATTTGAATGGGATAAAGAAATTGGTGGACTCAGGTTCGTCGAGTAAGTATGGAGTTGATGGTTCCAGTGGGTCACAATAGGCTCAACAACAGGGGAATAGGTAGAAGGAGCGGGGTCTCCCTTCAGGGGATTCAACTAAAAGCTAACGTTCAGGAGGCTTTAGATTCATGGTGGTGGTTTTAGGCAGAATTTCCAAGGGAACCAATTGCAGTAATAGCATAATGGTCCTCAAGGCCAAGCAGGTAGAGGGAACAACGATGGAGATCAATAGGGTCGGGGTCATCAGGAATAGTAATAAGGGCAACCCAAATTTGGGTAGTAGGGCCAGAGGCCGAAGAATTTTATAGGCCGTTGTTATCAGTGTGGTGAGGTAGGTAGATTGCCCATGGAATAATAGGGTGCGGGTGCAAGTGGCTCAGCCGGGTAAACAAGCACTTTTACCACCTCCAGCACCCGTTCAAATTGCCCCACCTCCACATGGACAGTTGCAATATAGGCGACTCTACGATGTTCAAAATACAGTACTACCGCAGGTGCAACAACCTCGACTTGCCATTAAGGGTAAGTTACCTATTCATGGTCATATGAGTCGGATATTATTTGATACTGGAGCATCCCATTACTCTATAGTTGTTCATTTTGCGCGTGCGACAGGAGTGTTAGAGTCAGCTGATACTGTTCAAATGTGTGTAGAGATAGATTTTGGGAGATTATGTTTAGCTGCCAACTTACTTGTATTAGATATGCATGGGTATGGTGTTATATTAGGTATGGACTGGTTGGTTAAATATCGAGCAATGATGGATTACTTTGGGAGGTCGATTATATTTACTATTCTAGGTCAAGAAATGTTTCTTGCTGCTATGCCTCTTTCGGAGGGAGGTTCAAGCACCCATTTGTACTACGTCATTCAGCTGACTTTGTAATATGTGTTTTTTCCCTTAGAATCGATCCCAGTGGTTCCGGAGTTAGCAGACATTTTAAAGAGATTCTAGGCTTACCTCCGAGTCACGAGATCGAGTTTATTATAGATTTAGCGTCGGAACTAGGAGAATTATGCAAGAACCATACCGTATGGCTCATGTGGTAATGAGGGAGTTACGAGACCAAATCCAATAACTTTTGGGATGAGGTTTCATTTGTCGGAGTACGTTCCCTTGCCCCTATGTTGTTTACGAAGAAGAGGGATAATTCTCTACGTTTATGCATAGATTATTGAGAATTTAACAAGGTGACAATCGGGTAAAAGTACTTGTTGCCTTGTATTGATGATTTATTTAATCAGTTGAGAGGAGCATATTATTTTTCAAAAATAGATTTACGTACGGGGTATCACCAAATTCATATTATGGAGAAGGATATCTCTAAAACTGCATTTTTGATCCGATACGGATCCTATAAGTTCTTGGTTAATCCGCTTGGGCTAGCCAATGCCCCTGTAGTTTTTATGGATATGATGAATAGGGTCTTTCGAGATTTCTTGGACTAATTTATAATTGTGTTCATTAATGATATTTTGATCTATTCTCGAAGGGAGGGCGAATGTTCTGAGCATTGGAGGATGGTTTTACAGACATTATGGGACCATCAATTGTACGCCAAGTTTAAGAAATGCGTATTTTAGGTATGAGAAGTGCAGTTTATGGGTCATATCATGTCGAAAAAGGGTATTTTTGTGAACCCAAGTAAAGTTGTAGCGATAAGGGAGTGGTATCAACCCACAACACTGATATAGATTCAAATTTTCTTGGGTTTAGCGGGCTATTATTGCCATTTTATAAAGGGCTTTTCGAAGATTATCGACCCTTTGATGGATTTGACCCGAAAGGGAGCCCAATTTGTATGGGATGATTCCTGCCAATTACCCTTTGATGGGTTAAAGGATAGGTTGATGTCGGCACCCGTTCTCGAATTGCCTAAAGCAGGAGTGGAGTATTTAGCCTTTGTCGATGCATCTCTGTAGGGTTTAGGAGGCGTGCTTCAACAAGAGGAGAGGGAAATTACCTATGCATCTCATAAACTCAAACCCCACGAGCGTAATTTTCTACACATGACTTGGAATTAGCTGTAGTGGTTTTTGCGTTAAGGATATGGAGGCATTTTCTCCTATGAGAGAAGTTAAGGCTTTTTATGGACCACAAGTGGTTGCAATATTTGTTCACCCAAAAGGACCTAAATATGAGGCAATGTAGGTGGTTGGAGTTCATAAAGGATTATCAGTTTGATATATAATACCATATGAGAAAAGTGAACGCTATAGCTAACGCGTTGAGTCATCATCCCACTGGGCCGTTAGCAGAGGTATGGAAAGCCAAATGGAAGGAACTTCGTCAGGATGATGTAGTGGCTAGGTCTTGTATGGTCGTGTTATCAGTCACACCTGAGATGGTGATGAGGGTGGTGAAAGATCAATATGAACATATAAATTGCAAGGTTATAGTGCATAAATTACTAATCGAGGGAGCGTAATCCTACTCCATCAGTTCTGAGGGTGGATTACGTTTCAAAGGTAAGTTGGTAGCCCCGAATGATTCAGATCCGCGGCATGCTGTTATGTCAGAATCTCATGGGTCCAAATTTGCAGTTCACCCAGGTGGAGACAAGATGTATCAAGATATGCGACGAAAATACTGGTGGGCTGGTATAAAAAGGGACATAACTGAATTTGTCTCTAAATGCACTACTTGTCAGTTGGTAAAAGTGGACCACCAACGACCCTCAGGAATGTTACAACCGTCAGAAATTCCAGTATGGAAATGGGAAATCATTTCCACGGACTTTATCACGGGATTACCAATGACGCAGCATAGCCATGATTCCATTTGGGCTATTACATATTGTTTGACGAAATTGACATACTTTTTACCGATGAGGACGAATTTTACGACATCACAATATGTTCAGCTCTTTATTGCAAAAATTATACGATGGCATGGAATGTCGATTAATATTATATGTAACCGAGATAAAATCTTTATCTCCCATTTTTTATAGAGTTTTTAAGAAGCCATGGGGACGGAATTGAGGATGAGTACGGCATACCATCCCCAGACTGATGGGCAAACAGAGCGAGTAAATGAATTATTGGAATACATGCTCCGAATGTATATGTTAGATTTCGGAGGAAGCTGGGAACAATACCTACCTCTGGTAGAATTTAATATAATTGAGAATTAAAATAAGGATTTAACACAAATATTAATTTGGGTAGAATAGTTAATATTTATGCAAATTGAACATTTACTATTATGACTTAGTAAATATAATATGTTGTGTGAAATTTCGTCGTATATGTGGGTATTAGCGGAGGGAGCTAGTTATTTCTTAACCGAGGCATATTTGAGTGAGTTATATGAGGTTGGGAGATGGTTTTTATATTCAGAGTCTCGAATGAAAGTTTAGTTTAGGGGGTGTATATTCTTTAATTGAGGGAGATAAGTTAATCTTTTATTCTTTAGCCTTTTTCTATTCGTGAACAAAAAGGGGGAGAATGATAGGGGGAGAAATGGTATCTAATCCTATTATAATCGTATCTTAGATTGGGAGATTTAACTTAGGGGGAGTCGCGACCTTCTTAGGTAGATCAAAGTTGATGAAGGGGAGAATTAATTTAAGGGCAGTATCTATCTTAATTGCATTTAATATTCTTGACATTCCCCATGCGTTTAATAGTTTGCTTAAGTGTGCAGGAATTCTTCTAAATGAAAACTTTCATCATCGACAAAGATGTTGATCCTTGGGTTGTTTGAGTCAAGCTATTGTATTTTTACTTTGGGTGGGACATTTTTATAAGTCTGGTAGAGCTTGACGACCCTTTAGGATTTTTGTTGGTTTTTGTCCCCGAATAGCCAAAGGGGGAGATTTGTAAGGACACAAATTTCCAATTGAGTCCTTTATTGTTTTGGCTCAATTTCGGACAAAAACATTTGAGTTATAGGATAGAGTTCTTGACCATCCTTCAAGCCTATGACATACCAAAGTTGAAGACGTAGCGGCTAAGTTTAAAGCTTCATCAAAATATCGAGTTATTGTGCCCCGTTTTTACGTCAACAACATTTGTTCTGTTTACTCCTAAGGTATGAATGCATTACATATATATATAGGAGCTTGAAACAATTAGTATTGGGTGAAATTTTATTTTAAACTGTAGTTTATTTTCATAAGGTTTCTTTAAAACTTTAAAATAAAGTTTCTGAGCTAAAATAAAATTTTTAAGCTTTCTAGATTTTCGTTCAAAATTGTCATTCGAACGAGTTTTTCATTCGAATGAGAATTTTGTTCGAACGAGGCTTGCCAACGATCTGCCAATGGAACTTGGTTAGAAGTCTCGTTCGAACAAAAATTTCGTTCGAATTAAAATCTCGTTCGAACGATATTTCCGACGGGAAATTAAATTGTCAGTTTTGGGCAGTTTTTCACCTCTATCCCGCTACTTTTCCCCCACCAAATTTTGACATGCTTAATATGTGCGGGAACCAACTATTTTGGATTAACCTTTTCGCGTTCCTCCATATCATAGAGAGAGTTTTATAGAGTTCATTGTCAAAGGAAAAGGTTCATGTTTGAGTGTTTTATTTTTCTAGAAAAATCCTTAAACACTTTTGTTTTCACCCATAGTTTGTTTATTCCAAGTTTCCATATAAAAATTTTGGTTGGAGTATTTGGCACTGGGTTTACTCTACCGATTTGAAGAGTGTGTTTGGGTTTGCTTCTACATCCCTCAAAGAAGAAGTTTTATTTTGCTGCGGCATTCTCACATGGTGAAAGGCACCATCTGTGGTTGACGGTGGATCCTACAGTCTCATTGGTGGATTCCAAGGTTTCGAAGGAGTTCAGGATTGTCGAATAGGCAGAGGTAGTTACAATAAGACGCATCGGGGCTTGAACGAGTCGAGTCGAGTGTTGTATGTCATCTTGCTTGTAATTGTAAATTCCGTACTTAGTGGAGTTAAGGCTAGGGCCGTTCGAGATTTTTTCCCGTTGTGGGTTTTTCCTCGTACATCGCGGCGTAGTGGTTATTTGTTTATTTTATCTTTTGCTAAATCACCTAGAACACATGCTTAGGTAAAAATATAAAATTGGTTTAAAGCACTTCTCATGTTTAATTTGGTGCTATATAATTATTTGGATAAATGTTAATTTGATTCAAGTCATTATTTAATTTGTTAAAATTGGTTTGGCCTAAATTGGTAATATTAAAAATATGACTTAGGCAAATTTCTTGGACTTGGGTTAAATTACTTTCCAGGCTATAAGTTAAATATTCACAAGTTTGTTTTAAAGTGCAATTTTTAATTTTAAGAAAATTAAAATCCGATTTAGTTTAATTTTAATTTTGAAAGAATTAAAATTGTAATATTTGAATTGTGAATCTTGCATAGTATAGTCCTTTTATTTGAACCATCATTATTCCGCATCTTTAAAAGGAAATTAATTTTTGTAGTAAAGATTTCGAAATTTTGGGGGGCTCGTGTTCCAACAAGTGGTATCAGAGCCGGAGCGCTAATTTATCGCGTCAAAGATTCGTTTTTAATTTTTTTAATTTTTGTGCTCGTATTTTTAGGTGGTTCATTTTTTTCACTCTCATTTTTGTTTTGTATCTCTCGATGGGATGTCTTAATGATAATTTTTCCATTTCAAATGATAATGATGTTTTCGCTATTCAAGAGGAATTTAATGGGCTTAATAAGTGTAATGAAAATTTAAGAGAATTAAATGTGAGATTTGCAAAAAGAATTAAGTTTCTTGAAAATGAAAATTTATTTTTGAAATCTAGAATTGAACTTTTGCAAACCTCGCTATCTCAAAAAGATATTTTTCTTGAAAATCTCATGGACATAAATTACAATTATAATATTTTAGAAATGTCCAAGAAAGAGTGTGATAGTCGAGAAAAGATTCTTAGGGACATATTTTCTTTCATTGAGGGGAAGCGTGATAACCTTCTAGGAGTTATAGAAAATTTAAAGAAGGAGTCCCATAAAATTGAGGAGTCTAATTTATTACTTGAGTCCAAAATTTTAAAAATGAAAAATAACTTACAAGACTCGAGTAGTATTTGTAATGGTCCTAGCTCATCTAGTTCAAATATTTATGTTGCTAAAGCTAAGACCATTGTTTGTTTTAGTGGGTCAACTTTATTCAAAGACTTTAGAAAAGGTCATACCTTAGGTATCATTCCTCGTGTTTTCACATGCTTGCATTGTGATAGGAAAGGTCACCTTAGGTCATTTTATTTTGATCTTAAAATAAGTCCTTGGAAGTCTATGTCTAGTATTTCTTTAGTTTCGAAATCCCATTATTTTAAATATACATCTATATGGGTTCGGAAATCATTTTAGACGCGCTAGATATTAGATTTGTTGATTCTCATTTACTTTCACATGAGACCTCCCTTGATAAAGTTAAAGATTGAATGTGTTAGTTTTGTTTGCATACTCTAGCTTTTTGTGCTTTATATTATCTATCATTGTTGGTGTATGCATGCTTAGTCATTTTCTAGTCATTTCTTTATTTAATATCTCATGCTAGAAATCATGGCTTGTTTATCTTTTGTATTATATTTCTTTTGATTTGCATTAATTAAAAAATACAAAAAGATTTTTGTTTATCATTTGTGTTTCACCTTTGACTTGTCTAGGCCTTATGATAAATACAAATGATTTTTGTTTGTCTTTTGAGTAAATATTTTTATTTTTTTGTTAAAAATTGAAAAACTCAAAAAGATTTTATTTTGTGTGTATTTTGGTTTTACACACATTTTGTGGCATATGTTTGTGTTTGAATCCTCATTTCGCTTCCATGTGACTAGAACTTTTGGTTAGAATTTTAATCATTAAAATGTTCTTTATCATGCTTACACGGAGTAGCCTAAGGTTGACTTGTTGAATGGATTCACTTTTATATGCCTTTACACACATGCACGAACTTTTTGAACCTTAACTTCACATGTTATATTTGACCTTTGTGAGGTGTTCTCCTACCAATCTTGTCATCTACGTATTTGTGACCTAGGAGGACTAGTGCATGTAAAAATCCATTGCACGTGAGATATAAAAGATAATATGTATAAATGTGCATGAGGAAGGGCTCTGAAAGGAAAAATATTATCCTTTGCGAGTAAGCCACCGTTTAGATTGGACCTAAAAGAAATACGTGGTCCATAGGCCTAAACGAAAATATGGTATTAAAAGAAGAATAATTTTCCAAGGCCTAATTTGTTTAGTTGATTTGTTCATTCAAAAGAATAATATATATGCTTATTGAGGGAGTTTGGATGATATATAAACGGTATGCACAACGTCCGTTTATCCAAGTTGCGCTTTCAATGTCATGACTCTATTGGTTTGTAGAATCATCAACATGCTAGGCATGCATGCATTGTGTTTGTTTGTTTATTAGTTCACTTTATCCTGTCACATAAAGGATAAATTCTAGTTGATAAAGTTTTTCAATCAAATGCTCTCTACGTGAACACGTTTAAGTGATTGGGTTTTAATACATTGGTATCTTGTTCATACCCCTTCACTTTCGTTTCCATATGACACATTTATGCTATAAGAGTGTGGAAAAACTTATGTTATTTAGTTTTGTGTCATTTTGGTGTTTATACTATATGTGTGTACTTATGCTTAGTTTGAATCTATTGTCCATACATATATGAGATTTTATTTGTTTTTAAGTCTTTGTCGTGTTTAGCTAGTTCATCTATGCTCTTAATTCATTTTTGGTATCTATCTTGCTGGAAATTTTTTTTCGATATCACATGCTTAGATTACTACAATCAATTGATATCTTTTGTTATCGCATCATAGTTGTGTAATACCCCGTATTTTCGTGATATTTATTTATGGAATTAATTAAATTAAATGTGAATTAATTGGAAATTAATCCGGGTAAAATACTAGCGAGATGTGAGTTGGTATTTGGTTATATTGCGTATATATGGCTTTATATGAATATGAAATTATTGAATTTGTCGTGAGATAAAATACGGCAATTTGGAAATCTTGTTGAGACGCGTGTGACAGTCGCGTCATGGAATATAATTATGATAATTAAAAAGTGAATTTTATTTCTATAAACCGTATGGTCATTTTGAGTGTGCCAACGCGTCCGGAAGGGTCGAGATAGTCATAAAACACTAGCCGGGGGTTTAGTTTGGGTCCCGGGACATTTTTAGGCCATACCGGCAACGTATAAGGGTAGTTTGGCAATTTTGAATTTTTAGGAATTAAAACCTACGAAAATTGGGAATTAAAAAGCTGACTTGGTAATTACCCACTAAACCCACTAACCACATCTTAGGACTTATTGGGCTACGGGTCTTATTAGAATTGTTCCAAAATTTCCTAAGGCAAACCCTAGCCACCATTGTCACTTTGGAGAAGAAGGCTTGTAGAGAGAGGGATAGAAGAATTCTGCAGAGAGAGAGAGAGAATACTCCATCAAATCAACATCAAAATCAGAGATACTCATAAGGCAAGTGGTTTAATTTCATCAATTACAGATAATGCTTCTTCCATGCGTAGGAAATTGTAAATTTGTATTATTTTTGGGAAATTTATGAAAACCCATTAATTTGGAATTAGAAACTTTTATTTTGATGAGGATTTGCATGTAGAACTGTATGTAGGTGATTAATATGATGATAATACATTTTGGATGAAACAAAAACGGATTTAATTAGGCTCATTGGGGATTTAAGAATTTCTAGGGTTCATGTTCTTAAAATTGGGGAAAAAGGTTTAGATTTGATATTTGGATGATGGTTAAAATGAATTGGCCCTATATAAACGTTAATATATGACCTAAGTATGTTTAAGATTGATTAGAACCCATGTACAATTGTTGGTTTGATGTTTAGAGGAGATTAGAGGTGAAGAAAAGTTGGAAAAACGAGTTAAGGAAAATCTGGGCTCGAAACTGGCCACTCGTTAGAAGACCTGCCCAGGTCGTTCGAACGAGCTTCTAACGATTTGACCTTTGACTTCTAATGAGGGTGAAGTTCGTTCGATGATTCCGTTCAATTGAGACCTCGTTAGAAAGCCCACTTCGTTCAAACGAACTCTCGTTCGAACAGCCTCGTTCGAACGAGACTTCGAACGAGTTGACAGTTTAGGCTTTTTAGTCTATTTTGATCCCGAGTGTCCCATAACCTTGTGTAAATGTAGGGATGACATTTATTGAGGATTAGTTGATATATTTTGGGATATTTAGGGCATAATGAGGAGTAAAACATAGGTGTGTGATTTGAACTAAATGGAGATTATGGATTAGGACGTGAGTGTCTATTACGACGTGAGAACAATTAACGGTGTGAATAATTATGTTAACCCGGAATATGTAACTGTGTAACATTATAAGTTGGTACAAGAATGAGCCGTGTACCATATAAATTATGGTGATTACTAAGATGTGTGTATACTTAGTATATGTATATGATTTTACGTGTATGACATACCTACCATACTTGCTATCACGGGAGGTTTACGTTCGCTTAGGGCCCTCTGATCCTTGTGTTGCCCGGATTTAGACTGGTACCTCGAGAACATAGGTCAGATAAGGGCTTATTGGGATGTTAATAAGTCTGCTGATCGTGGGAGCGTAGGTATGTGCGTGACCCATGTGATGTGACTGTGTTCTCCTCCATTGTTTGTGATTGTTGTTATCTGAGAACGATTCATGAGAGATTCGGAATGCGTGATCCTTATGTACGTGATGTACCGGGATGGATAGCAGAGTATGTGTGCACCGTAGCTTAGTCTCGGGTGCTTGTATTGTATATTTATGATGTGAATGATATACACTTAATTAATGGGAACTTTCATGTTGGTATTGTGAATATAATTATGGTAATGTTTTGAGAAAACATAACGGGTTAACCGATAGTGAATTGTATTACAAATTGAGAATCTAAGTTTAAGTAAAGCCCTCTATTTAATTGATAACGCTAGAATGTAATATGGGAATCGAGTAGTAAGGGGTAGAACTTATTACGGTTTGGTTAGATATGTATGTCATTTAGATGGGTACGGTACGTTAGGAGTGCACATGTAGTCGAGAGGTGAGAATTTCATGTGAGTGCACGTCCTAACATGTATTTTGCATTTAATGTTTTAATGTTATTAAAACACTTGCTATTTTTAAAATGATTTCCACTTTCGGGCTCTGATCCATTTGCTTTCAAATCTATTTTTGTAAAAACCATTTTAGGTGCCCATCCACAAGGACACCATGCATAGGATTCTCATTCAGGTGACGAGCTGTAGCTATTTATGGAAGTTACAGGACTTTGCTTGTAGACGCTTCATCTATCTTGACTCTATTTTCAGCATTTATCAGTTGTAGGGCATGTCGCCCATTTCTTTTAGAGATTTCAGTTATTTCAGGTTTTTCAGACTTCTGGCATGTAATTAATTCAGGATTCAGACTTGTCATATTATTTTCAGTTGTGGGATTGTCGTGAGGAGTTTCCTCCAGACTTTTTATTATCATTTGTTGGTTATTTCATTACTTCGTTATGGTGAATGGATTATTTTGTTCTTCCATTATTCTTTTATTGCATGTTAATCAGACTTAACTTAAAATTTGGCAACTTACTTTTTAAATACTAGGTGGTTAGTAATCATTAAAATGTTTTCGGCAGTGATGCTATTAACTGAACCAACTTGACATTTTGCATTGATTTAATAAAGGAGTAGCTACCCGGTATTTAATTAGTCGGGGTGTCACAGGTGGTATCAGAGCCAGGTTCTAGTGTCCTTTAGGATCTGAATGGCTTATTATGTTTCCGCTGAGCTTTCTTTGATGTAGAGCCCTATATTTTAGGACTGTTGCATTCTTTTGTTTATGCTACGTTCTTCAGCTATTTCAAGTTTATAACTGCGAACTTATAAACTTTATTCTTATTTTAGATGCCTCCACGACGTGCTCAACGGGTTCCCAGGGATGCTACGCCAGAACCACAGCCCGCACCAGTTCAGGGCACGATGAATGCCGCCGAGGTTGTAGCCATTATGGCCCAGGCGGTAAATGCCGCACTAGCCGTAGTTCAGCAGGCACCACCTCAGGCGCCGGTAGCCGCGCCAGTTCAGGCACATGCATTCCCGTCTGCTTGGGAACGTGTACGTGATGGTTTTCAGAAAGCACACCCACCGGAGTTCGCAGGTAGCTCCGATGTTGTGGTATCTAGTCAGTGGAGGAAGGACATTCAGCGACACCTGAGGATGTATGAGTGCACCGATGTCCAGAAGCAGATACTAGCTACCTTTAAGCTAGTGGGGTCTGCACTGCAGTGGTGGGAGTCTATTACCACCGTGGAGGAGAGAGATACCCTCACTATTCAGGAGTTTTGGGTGCGGTTTGACCGCAAATATTTTCCTTCAGTTGTTCACACGGAAATGAGAAGGAAGTTGATGAGCCTCAAGAAGGAGGGGAGGACTGTGGCCCAGTATGAGGCCGAATTCACTAATCTTTTGAACATTGTTCCGGATGAGATACCGACAGAGGAAAAGAAGATACAGAAATTTACAGACGGGTTGACTTGGAGGATCCGTCAGCATTTGTTGGGGAACCTATCGTTGGCCACTTACTCTGATGTGGTTAACGCTGCATTGTTACACTGTCAGGACCACCGCTTTCACATGGCTGAGGGTAAGAGGTCAGGACAGTCCAGCCATCAGGGTAGGACTGGGGGAAATAGTACCGGTGGGGCACAATCTGTTCTGGGGCAGAGACAGGGTGACCAGGGTACCCAGCAGGGGGATCACAAGAGGTTCAGAACGGGAAATTTCAGGCACGGACAAGGGGGTTTCCGGCAGGGCCATCAGGGTCCGAACGGCCATCAGAACCAGCAGGGTCAGAATGGTCAACAACAACAGTTTCAGCAGGGCCAGCAGGGCCAGGGGAGGAACGGTAATGGCCACCAGGGCCGGTGGCAGCAGGGACAAAGAGGGGGGAACTTCCCGGGGAAGTGTTACGTTTGTGGCAAGACTAGCCATAAACGCCAGGACTGTCCTGATAGGGGCAGGGCCCCGCAGCAGCAGCAGTGTGCTCGACAGGAGACGCAGAGACCAGTATTTCCCGCCACCTTCCCGGCGCCACCACAGATGGAAGCATTGCCACCCATTCCAGCGGTCCCAATTCAGCAGGGACAGCTGCAGTATGGGAGAGTATACCAACTTCAGCAGGCAGCAGCTCCGCAGGCACCACCCGCTTTTGAGGGTACGTTTCCTATCCATGGCACTATGGGTCGGGTTTTGTTTGATACGGGGGCAACACATTGCTTTATAGCTACACATTTTGCGAAATCTTTAGGGTTGTTAGCCACAGCAAAGAGCACGGTGACATGTGTAGACTCACCATTGGGGAGTGGGTCACTTATTTTCTTTATATGCCGGGGAGTGGGGATAGAGATTGGAAGATTGGTATTACCCGTGGATATGTTAGTATTAGAGATGACCGAGTATGATGCCATTATTGGCATGGATTGGCTAGTTGCGTACCGAGCCATGATTGACTGTTTCAGTAGGAGTATTATCTTTTCCATTCCTGGGAAGGAGATGTTTTTAGTGGCGATGCCTCGTTCTGAGGGAGGATCGTCCACTCATTTATACTATATAGAGGAGGAGACCTCTAAGGAAGTGGTGATACCACTTGATTCGATTCCGGTTGTTCGAGAGTTTGTCGACGTATTTCAGGATATACCTGGATTACCTTTGAGTAGAGAGATAGACTTTGTGATCGATTTGACACCGGGAACTCGGCCTATTGCCCGCGCACCGTACCGTATGGCTCCGGCAGAGATGCGAGAGCTACGAGATTAGATAGAGCAGTTGTTAGGTCAGGGGTTTATACGGAGGAGTACTTCGCCGTGGGGTGCCCCTGTGTTATTCGTGAAGAAGAGAGATGGTTCACTGAGATTGTGTGTAGACTACCAGGAGTTGAACAAGGTCACGATACGGAATAAGTATCTGTTGCCTCGAATCGATGACCTATTCGACCAGTTGAGAGGAGCCTCTTTCTTCTCGAAGATTGATTTGCGATCAGGATACCATCAGTTGCGTATCAGGGAAGAGGATGTCTCGAAGACTGCGTTCTTAACGAGATATGGTTCTTATGAGTTTCGGGTTATGCCTTTTGGATTGACCAACGCTCCAGCAGTGTTTATGGACTTGATGAATAGGGTGTTCAGAGAGTTCCTTGATCAGTTCGTCATTGTCTTCATTGATGATATTCTGGTTTACTCCCAGACAGAGGAGGAGCACGCCGAGCATTTGAGGCAGGTTTTGCAGACGCTACGTCGGAACGAGCTGTATGCAAAGTATGAGAAGTGCGGGTTTTGGCTGAAGGAGGTCCAGTTTTTGGGACACATTATTTCCGACGAGGGGAATATCTGTTGATCCGGGGAAGGTATTCGCGGTGAGGGAGTGGGGATAGCCCACGACACCGACTGAGATCCGTAGTTTCTTGGGCCTAGCAGGATACTACAGGAGGTTTATTCGGGGATTTTCGAAGATAGCAGTTCCTTTGACACATTTGACTCGTAAGGGTGTGCCATTCATCTGGAGTGATGCCTGTCAGTTGGCTTTCGATGAGTTGAAGGACAAGTTGACCTCAGCACCTGTGTTAGCATTGTCGAGACTGGGAGTTGAGTATCTAGTCTACACCGATGCGTCCTTGCAAGGACTCAGAGGTGTATTGCAGCAGGAGAGTCAGGCCATAGCTTATGCTTCCCGTAAGCTAAATCCTCACGAGAAGAATTACCCCACTCATGACTTGGAGTTGGCGGCAGTTGTATTTGCCCTTCGGATTTGGAGACATTACCTGTTGGGGGAGAAGTTTCGATTATTCACGGACCACAAGTCCCTACAGTACCTATTCACGCAGAAGGAGTTGAATATGCGGCAAAGGAGGTGGCTTGAGTTCGTGAAGGATTATCAGTTTGATATCCAATACCACCCGGGGAAGGCTAACGTGGTAGCAGACGCGTTAAGCCGTAGGCCAGTAGATGAGGTGGCAGGGGTGTGGAAAGCCAAATGGAAGGAGTTGGGATACCAGGATGCAGTGGCCCGTTCATTCATGTCAGTGATGACGGTTACACCACAGATTATCACGAGAGTGGTAAAGGCACAAGCAAATGACTCGTTCTGTCAGGAGCAGATAGTTCGATTATTAGCAGAGGGAGCCGAGTCCTATACCGTTAGCTCAGACGGGGGATTACGATTCAACGGTAGATTGGTAGTTCCGGAAGGGGAGAAATTACGACACGAGGTGATGACGGAGTCGCACGGCTCACGGTACATCCCGGTGGGGACAAAATGTACCAAGACATGAGACGAAAGTATTGGTGGAGCGGGATGAAAAGAGATATTGCCGTGTTTGTTTCGAAATGCGCCACTTGTCAGCTAGTAAAAGTGGATCATCAAAGACCGGCAGGACTTTTACAGCCATTGGAGGTCCCGATGTGGATGTGGGAGAGCATATCCATGGACTTTATCATGGGGTTGCCAACGTCACAGAGGGGTCACGACTCCATTTGGGTGATTGTGGACAGGTTGTCCAAAGTTGCTCATTTTCTACCCATAAGGACAGACTACACTACGGGACAGTATGCCCAGCTCTTTATTTCAGAGATAGTGAGACTTCACGGTGTGCCCCTAAATATCGTGTCTGACAGAGACAAGATATTTGTTTCACGATTTTGGGAAAGTTTTCAAGAGGCCATGGGCACGAAATTGCGGTTGAGTACGGCGTATCACCCGCAGACCGATGGGCAGACCGAGCGTACAAATTAGATGTTGGAGGACATGTTGCGTATGTGCATCATTGATTTCGGGGGTGGATGGGAGCAGTACCTTCCACTAATGGAGTTTGCTTACAACAACTCCTACCAGTTCACCATTGGTATGGATCCATTTGAGGCATTGTACAGTAGACCTTGTCGTTCCCCAGCATGTTGGTTGGAGGTGGGGGACAACAAACTACTTGGGCCGGAAGTGATTCAAAATACTTCGGCAAGAATAGAATTGATACGGAGTCGCATTCGGGTAGCTCAGGACAGGCAGAAGAGCTATGCTGATACGAAGAGGTCCTTCAGGGAATTTACAGTGGGGGACCAAGTTTTGCTCAGAGTATCTCCTATGAAGGGGATTATGCGTTTCGGGAAGAAAGGGAAGTTGGCACCGAGGTATGTGGGACCATTTCCTATTATTGAGCGGATTGGGCCGGTTGCTTATAGACTTGGGTTACCGGAGCATTTGCATCGGATTCACGAGGTGTTTCATATTTCCTCGCTAAGGAAATATCTTAGTGACGATTTGGCTCATTCTCATATTGCTTTGGAGGACATAGATCTCCAGCCTGATAGCTCCTACGAGGAGGGGTCGATTGCTATTTTGGACCGAAGTGAGCGGAAACTGCGGTCAAAGATAGTCCCGTTAGTGCGTGTTCAGTGGCGACATCATAATGTCGAGGAGTCCACCTGGGAGCGCGAGGATGAGATGCACGAACATTATCCAGAGTTATTCTTACCAGGAACTTTCTAGTTTCGAATTTTGGGACGAAATTCAGTTATTAGGGGGGAAGTATGTAATACCCCGTATTTTCGTGATATTTATTTATGGGATTAATTAAATTAAATGTGAATTAATTGGAAATTAATCCGGGTAAAATACTAGCGAGATGTGAGTTGGTATTTGGTTATATTGCGTATATATGGCTTTATATGAATATGAAATTATTGAATTTGTCGTGAGATAAAATACGGCAATTTGGAAATCTTGTTGAGACGCGTGTGACAGTCGCGTCATGGAATATAATTATGATAATTAAAAAGTGAATTTTATTTCTATAAACCGTATGGTCATTTTGAGTGTGCCAATGCGTCCGGAAGGGTCGAGATAGTCAGAAAACACTAGCCGGGGGTTTAGTTTGGGTCCCGGGGCATTTTTAGGCCATACCGGCAACGTATAAGGGTAGTTTGGTAATTTTGAATTTTTGGGAATTAAAACCTACGAAAATTGGGAATTAAAAAGTTGACTTGGTAATTACCCACTAAACCCACTAACCATATCTTAGGACTTATTGGGCTACAGGGCTTATTAGAATTGTTCCAAAATTTCCTAAGGCAAACCCTAGCCACCATTGTCACTTTGGAGAAGAAGGCTTGTAGAGAGAGGGATAGAAGAATTCTGCAGAGAGAGAGAGAATACTCCATCAAATCGACATCAAAATCAGAGATACTCATAAGGCAAGTGGTTTAATTTCATCAATTACAGAGAATGCTTCTTCCATGCGTTGGAAATTATAAATTTGTATTATTTTTGGGAAATTTATGAAAACCCATTAATTTGGAATTAGAAACTTGTATTTTGATGAGGATTTGCATGTAGAACTGTATGTAGGTGATTAATCTGATGATAATACATTTTGGATGAAACAAAAACGGATTTAATTAGGCTCATTGGGGATTTAAGAATTTCTAGGGTTCATGTTCTTGAAATTGGGGAAAAAGGTTTAGATTTGATATTTGGATGATGGTTAAAATGAATTGGCCATATATAAACGTTAATATATGACCTAAGTATGTTTAAGATTGATTAGAACCCATGTAAAATTGTTGGTTTGATGTTTAGAGGAGATTAGAGGTGAAGAAAAGTTGGAAAAACGAGTTAAGGAAAATCTGGGCTCGAAACTGGCCACTCGTTAGAAGACATACCCAGGTCGTTCGAACGAGATCGTTCGAACGAGATCGTTCGAACGAGCTCGTTCGAACGAGCTTCTAACGAGTTGACCTTTGACTTCTAACAAGGGTGAAGTTCGTTCGATGACTCCGTTCGAACGAGACCTCGTTATAAATCCCACTTCGTTTGAATGAACTCTCGTTCGAACAGCCTCTTTCAAACGAGACTTCGAACGAGTTGACAGTTTAGGCTTTTTAGCCTGTTTTGATCCCGAGTGTCCCATAACCTTGTGTAAATGCAGGGATGACATTTCTTGAGGATTAGTTGATATATTTTGGGATATTTAGGGCATAATGAGGAGTAAAACATAGGTGTGTGATTTGAACTAAATGGAGATTATGGATTAGGACGTGAGTGTCTATTACGACGTGAGAACAATTAACGGCGTGAATATGTTAACCGGGAATATGTAACTGTGTAACATTATAAGTTGGTACAAGAATGAGCAGTGTACCAAATAAATTATGGTGATTACTAAGATGTGTGTATACTTAGTATATGTATATGATTTTACGTGTATGACATACCTACCATACTTGCTATCACAGGAGGTTTACGTTCGCTTAGGGCCCTCTGATCCTTGTGTTGCCCGAATTTAGACTGGTACCTCGAGAACATAGGTCAGAGAAGGGCTTATTGGGATGTTAATAAGTCTGCTGATCGTGGGAGCGTAGGTATGTGCGTGACCCATGTGATGTGACTGTGTTCGCCTCCATTGTTTGTGATTGTTGTTATCTGAGAACGATTCCTGAGAGATTTGGAATGCGTGATCCTTATGTACGTGATGTACCGGGATGGATAGCAGAGTATGTGTGCACCGTAGCTTAGTCTCGGGTGCTTGTATTGTATATTTATGATGTGAATGATATACACTTAATTAATGGGAACTTTCATGTTGGTATTGTGAATATAATTATGGTAATGTTCTGAGAAAACATAACGGGTTAACCGATAGTGAATTGTATTACAAATTGAGAATCTGAGTTTAAGTAAAGCCCTCTATTTAATTGATAACGCTAGAATGTAATATGGGAATCGAGTAGTAATGGGTAGAACTTATTACGGTTTGGTTAGATATGTATGTCATTTAGATGGGTACGGTACGTTAGGAGTGCACATGTAGTCGAGAGGTGAGAATTTCATGTGAGTGCACGTCCTAACATGTATTTTGCATTTAATGTTTTAATGTTATTAAAACACTTGCTGTTTTTAAACTGATTTCCACTTTCGGGCTCTGACCCATTTTCTTTCAAATCTATTTTTCTTAAAACCATTTTAGGTGCCCAGCCACAAGGACACCATGCATAGGATTCTCATTCAGGTGACGAGCTGTAGCTGTTTGTGGAAGTTACAGGACTTTGCTTGTAGACGCTTCATCTATCTTGACTCTATTTTCAGCATTTATCAGTTGTAGGGCATGTCGCCCATTTCTTTTAGAGATTTCAGTTATTTCAGATTTTCAGACTTCTGGCATGTAATTAATTCAGGATTCAGACTTGTCATATTATTTTCAGTTGTGGGATTGTCGTGAGGAGTTTCCTCCGGACTTCTTATTATCATTTGTTGGTTATTTCATTACTTCGTTATGGTGAATGGATTATGTTGTTCTTCCATTATTTTTTTATTGCATGTTAATCAGACTTAACTTAAAATTTGGCAACTTACTTTTTAAATACTAGGTGGTTAGTAATCATTAAAATGTTTTCGGCAGTGATGCTATTAACTGAACCAACTTGGCATTTTTCATTGATTTAATAAAGGAGTAGCTACCCGGTATTTAATTAGTCGGGGTGTCACAAGTTGATATTCGTTTCTTTATGTGAATTAGTTGAATTTTAGCTGCCCACGTGCTTTAATGTTCTCATCACTTTATGCACTATTGCATGTTTAGCTTGCTATCCCATTCTATTTATCCCTTGTTTAGTTTAGGAGGTGTATATTATTTAATTGGGGGAGATAAGTTAATCTTTCATTCTTTATCCTTCGTCTATTCCTGAACAAAAAGGGGGAGAATGATAAGGGGATAAATAGTATCTAATCCTATTGTAATCGTATCTTAGTTTGGGAGATTTAACTTAGGGGGAGTCGTGACCTTCTTAGGTAGATCACAGTTGATAAAGAGGAGAATTAATTTAAGGGGGGTATCTATCTTAATTGCATTTAATATTCTTGACATTCACTATGCGTTTGATAGTTTGCTTAAGTGTGCAGGAATTCTTCTAAATGACAAATTTAATCATCGGCAAAGATGTTGATCCTTGGGTTATTTGAGTCAAGCTATTGTATTTTCCTTTGGGTGGGACATTTTTATAAGTCTAGTAGAGCTTGGAGGCCCTTTAGGATTTTTGTTCGTTTTTGTCTCGGAATAGCCAAAAGGGGAGATTTGTAAGGACACAAATTTCCAATTGAGTCCTTTGTTGCTTTGGCTCAATTCCGGACAAAAACGTCTGAGTCCTTGGATTGAATTCTTGACCATCCTTCAATCCTATGACATACTAAATTTTAAGATGTAGATGCCAAGTTTAAAGCTTCATCAAAATGCCGAGTTTATTGTGCCCCGTTTCTACGCCAATAACATTTGTTCCGTTTACTCCTAAGGTATGAATGCATTACGTATTTATATAGGAGCTTGGAACAATTAGTATTGGGTGAAATTTTATTTTAAACTGTTGTTTATTTTCAGAAGGTTTCTTTAAAACTTTAAAATAAAGTTTCTGGGCTAAAATCGAATTTTTAAGCTTTCTGGATTTTCGTTCGAAATTGTCGTTCGAACGAGAATTTCATTCAAATGAGGTGTGCTAATGAACTGCCACTGGAACTTCATTAGAAGTATCGTTCGAATGAAACTTTGTTCGAACGAAAATATCGTTTGAACGAGATTTTCGGCAGGAAATTAAATTTGCAGTTTTGGACAGTTTTTCACCTCTATTCCACTACTTTTTCCCCAATAACTTTTGAAATACTTAATATGCATGGGAACCAAATATGTTGGGTTAATCTTTTCACATTCCTCCCTCTCCGAGATAGAGTTTTAGAGAGTTCATTGTGAAAGGAAAAGGTTCAAGTTTGAGTGTTTTATTTTTCAAGAAAAATTCTTAAACACTTTTGTTTTCACCCATAGTTTGTTTATTCCAAGTTTCCATAAAAATATCTTGCTTGGAGTGTTTGGCACCGGGTTTACTCTACCAAATTGAAGAGTTGTTTGGGTTTGCTTCTACATCCCTCAAAGAAGAAGTCTTGTTTTGTTGCGGCATTCTCACATGGTGAAAGGCAGCATGTGTGATTGATTCTAAGGTTCCGGAGGAGTTCGGGATTGTCGACTAGGCAGAGGTAGTTACTAGAAGACGCATCGGGCTTCAAGGAGTCGAGTCGAGTGATGTAGGTCATGTTGCATTGTAATTTTAAATTCCATACTTAGTGGACTTAAGGCTAGGTCCGTCCGAGGTTTTTTCCCGTTGTGAGTTTTTCCTCGTACATCGCGGCGTAATGGTTATTTATTTATTTTATCCTTTGCTAATTCACCTAGAACGCGTGCTTAGGTAAAAAGATAAAATTGGTTTACATCACTACTCATGTTTAATTTGGTGCTACATAATTATTTGGGTAAATGTTAATTTGATTCAAGTCATCATTTAATTTGTTAAAATCGGTTTGGCCTAAATTGGTAATATTGAAAATATGGCATAGGCAAATTTCTAGGACTTGGGTTAAATTACTTTTGGGCTATAAGTTAAATATTCAAAAGTTTGTTTTAAAGTGCAATTTTTAATTTTGAGAAAATTAAAATCCGGCTTAGTTTATTTTTAATTTTAGAAGAATTAAAATTGTAATATTTGAATTGTGAATCTTGCATAGTATAGTCCCTTTATTTGAACCATCCTTATTCCGCATCTTTAAAAGGAAATTACTTTTTGTAGTAAAGATATTAAAATTTGGGGGGCCTCGTGTTCCAACACAAGTCATTTTATGTGTATATTATCATTTAAAGTTGGGATTACTAATAATAGGGGTTATTAGGCTTAAGAGTGTTAATTGATCTCAGTTAAGAGAAAACTCATTTGAGAGAAAACGTGAGAAGAAGAGAAAGAGAAGAGAAAGATCGGGAACTTTGAAAATCTTGAACAATCCGTGACTTTGAGGAAGAATCAGACCCTATATCTTTGAGGCAAGTGGGTTAACTTGCTAAATGCTTATTTGTGTGATTTATTTCATAATTTGTGGAAAGATTATGGTAGTGTTGGGTATAAATGATAAACCCTATATTTTTGTATTGGAGATTAGCATTTGATGTGCGTATATGGTTTTGAAGTTGTTAAAATGGCGGAGTTCATGTTTTGAATGATTCATAATGTTGAAATTTTGTAGAACAAGGGTTGTTTAAAATGTAAAAAGATTTCATAGGATTCAAGGATTGTACGGTCCGAACCGATTCATTTTTAAAGAATATCGAATCGGTCCGATCAATAAAAGTTTTATATCATTTTTAAGGAACCGAATCGGTACCTTTTTGGGGAACTTCGATTCAGTC
Source organism: Sambucus nigra (assembly GCA_949130495.1). Lineage (NCBI taxonomy): Eukaryota > Viridiplantae > Streptophyta > Magnoliopsida > Dipsacales > Adoxaceae > Sambucus > Sambucus nigra. The sequence goes on along the minus strand of OX422207.1, from coordinate 338,910,518 downwards.
CAGTCACTGCAGTTTGTAAATTTTTGTTTTATTCCTGTCTAATTGATTTTAAATACTTAGGAACCCTCTAATATTATTTGGTAAACATGTTTATGGAATATAATATGGGTATGTTAGGACACAGTGAAGGGAACACCTTAGGGGTATAATAGAGGTATATTTGAGAGTGTATTATGTTGTTTTCTTTATTGAAAATCCTCCAAGGAGTGGGGATTTTTTTTAGGAGGGTTACGAGCTAATGAGTGAGAGTTCGTGAGTCCTTAATAATGGAAATTTGAGGAAAACCCATAGGTCCGATGGAATTATAAAATGAATTTGAAATTATCCTTTGGATCATTAGCTAGTGTATGGTGCGTCATATACATATAACTGGGAGTATTAAAATATACATCCTAATATGTGATGGTTTCTATTTATGTTGTACATGTTTATATATCTCTTGTGTGTATGATATATATATATATATATATATATATATATATATATATATATATATTATGTGGTACATACCCCTCTAGTGCTATCATGGGAAGTTGCGTGATGTGGGTTAATCCCCTGACTTGAGGAGCAGGAAGAGTATAGTCCCCAGGTCATGACGTCCAGTCTTTTATCGTGCGTGAGGTGGGGGTAAAACTTCTTGGGTACAATTCTTCTTGCCTTTAGGTGAGGATCTATGGCCTCTTCCCATATGTTTTTGATTCGGTTCAATACCAAGTCGTGTGAGAGTCCAACCGTTGGTACCCCAGGATGATATATGAGTAATTCCCTGGAAGATGATAGCATTGTAGAGACTGTTAGTATACTTACATGATATGTGTATTATGTACTGCCCCTCTAAGAATGATATTGGATAAGTATGCTTTTAGATTGGAATTTAGGGGAACATGGTATGGACTGAGGGCCTAACGGATTTCCACGGCTGATAATGTTAGGTAGTAGTGTATCGGTGGGGTTCCTTATTTGGATTTCTCTTTCGAGAGATCCCATGCACAAAACCTAGAGCTATGTTGAAAGTGGGAAATGTTGGGTCATCAGTACATGGAGTAAATGAATTTGCATAATTAAGGAGAATGACATCTAACAATGATGATGAAATATAGTTACACTAATGGTAATTATGCATAGGCTTGAAGGGGTATGATCCATAGATTGATTGGGGTAGCTTAACTTAAGGTTTGTGTATACGTTTAGGTGCGTGCTGTGAGGTGAGGTTGAGTCCGAAGAGAGTGCGACTTCACTTCAATTATGAAATCTTGCATTTATAATTATTATGCATTTAATTCACTTGCTATAACTATTTTCAAACCCAGGGCTCTGAATCGTTTATATATTTTCTGTTGCAATATATTGTGTATATTATAGGTGTTCCACCGCAAGGACGCCAGTGATGGTTATCTGTTCTAGAGTTTTTTGGAGTTATAGCATATGAGGGATGTTACAAGACTTTTGTTATAAATGCAACTCTTTTTGTAATCTAGTTTAGAATCCTAAATTTTAAATTGGGTGTGTATACCCAAGGGTCGTATATGTTTACCCCCTTATATATTTGTCTTTCAATATTGTATGGTCTGTTTTCTGACAGCATATTCGGGAATATTCTTTTTATATCTAATCATGGCATGTTAATGATCTAGTCTTTTATTTGTCTATCATGTGTATGCTCAGTAATCTATGAATGAATGATTGTTGGTACACTTTATATAAAAGAAATTTTTTGGCACTTATTTATTTTATATAGGGTGGTTACCGGTTATATTTTTAAACTCCGCCTGTGTCGTGCTTAACTTCTTATTTTTTGACACTGCCGGTCCCAAGCCCGAAAAAAGGAGGAGGGTTGCGTTAGGTAGCTGACAGCCAACGTAAAACTTTGTCAGATCCTTATGAACATGAATCCTATGAATATACGTGCTAATGCTAGGGCATTCCCCTTAAGCGATGCGTTGCGCCTGCCACCGAATGTCTCGAAAAATAGGCAAGGGGCGTTGCGCCTGCCACCGGGTGTCTCGAAAAATAGGCAAGGGGCATCGCATCGGCGCCCGGATGCGACGATAAATACGCAAGGGTTTCTGCAACAAGCTGGACGCGTGCAGGTAAAGAAGCTAGTCCAGGATACTAGACTTAAGTTAGCGACTTGGAACATAGGGACTATGACAGGAAAATGGATGGAGTTAGTAGATACCATGATAAGAAGAAAAGTTAACATAGCTTGTTTACAAGAAACTAAATGGGTCGGTGATAAAGCTAGAGAAATAGAAAATACATGATTTAAAATATATTATACAGGAAAACATAGAAATAAGAACGGAGTTGGAATAATAGTAGATAAAAACTTTAAGGACGATATCGTAACCGTTATTAGGAAAGGTGATAAACTTATACTTGTAAAATTGGTATTAGGTGAAAACATAATTAATATTGTTAGTGTTTATGCACCTCAAGTAGGATTAGATGAGCACACTAAAGTACAATTTTGGGAACAAATGGATGAACTAATTCAAGAAATACCCCTAGGTGAGAAAATCTATATAGGTGGAGATTTTAATGGCCATGTAGGAGAAGATCGTGTAGGATATGAGATAGTGCATGGAGGACATGGTTTTGGAGATAGGAATGATGGGGGAGAGTCTATCTTAGATTTTGCGATGGTTTATGATTTTGTACTAGTAAATACATGTTTTAAAAAGAGGCTTCAACACTTAATAACTTATAAAAGTGGAACACATAAGAGCCAAATAGATTTTTTCATTACTAGGAAAGGAGACCGATTAACGTGTAAAGATTGTAAGGTTATCCCGGGAGAGAGCTTAACCTCACAACATAGGATAATGGTGTTGGATATAAATATTAAAAATCAATCACGAGTACAAAAAGTGAAGATTAACCCACGAACTAGCTGGTGGAATTTAAAAGGAGAGAAATTAGAACTATTTAAAGATAAAGTATTAAACGAAGCAACATGGAATAGTGAAGAAGAAACTAACATAATGTGGAATAAGATGGCCATATGCATTAGGAGAATATCAAAAGAAATTCTTGGAGAATCAAAAGGCAAGGGGCCACAGTCTAAAGAAACTTGGTGGTAGAATGAAGAAGTACAGAATATAGTAAAAATTAAAAGGGAGTGCTTTAAAACATGGCAAACAAATAGAAATGAAGAGAATTTTGAGAAATATAAATGGGTTAAAAAGGAAGTTAAGAAAGTAGTAAGAGATGCTAAGTTAAAAGCGTATGATGATCTTTATACAAAATTAGGAACACAAGAAGGGGAAAAAAGTATTTATAACCTTGCTAAACTTAGGGATAGGAAAACTAAAGATTTTAATAACGTTAAGTGCATCAAAAGTGATGATTCGAGAGTCCTAGTCAAAGATGATGAAATTATGGAAAGCTGGAAAAACTACTTTGAGAGGTTATTAAATGGAGATAATGAGAGTAGATTAGATATAGAGGAACTTAGGGAGACTCGGGAAGATATATTTTTTCGTAGAATTAGGACAACAGAGGTCAGGATTGCTCTAAAAAAGATGAAAACAGGGAAGGCTTTAGGACTAGATGGTATCCCTATTGAGGTTTAGAAGTGCTTAGGGGAGGATGGAGTATCATGGCTTACAAAATTATTTAATAGAATTTTAATGACTAATAGGATGCCCGATGAATGGAGGAAAAGTATTTTAGTACCTATTTATAAAAATAAAGGGGACATACAAAGTTGTTCAAATTATCGTGGTATTAAGTTAATGAGTCATACAATGAAACTTTGGGAGAGAGTGATTGAATATAGATTGAGATTGAAGAAAACAGTATCTGAGAATCAATTTGGGTTTATGCCTGGGAGGTCAACAATGGAAGCAATCTATTTATTGAGGTGATTAATGGAGAGGTATAGAGAGAAAAAGAAGGATCTTCATATGATTTTTATAGATTTGAAGAAGGCGTATGATAGGATACCCAGAGATATAATATGGTGGGTTCTACATAAAAGAGGAGTGACTCGCAGATATATTGATGTGATCAAGGATATGTATGATGGTGCGATGACTAAAGTAAGAACATCAGTTGGAGAAAGTAGTGAATTTTCAATTACGGTAGGCCTACACTAAGGTTCAGCATTAAGTCCTTATCTCTTTGCTCTTGTTATGGATGAGTTGACTGAACAAATACAAGATGAGGTGCCATGGTGTATGCTATTTACAGATGAAATTGTTTTAGTCGATGATACTTAGATGGGGATAAATGCTAGGTTGGAATTGTGGAGAGAAACTTTAGAAACAAGAGGATTTAAAATAAGCAGAACTAAAATAGAATATATGGAGTGTAATTTTAGTAGTAATAGGAGGACAAATGGAGATGTGGTGAAGTTGGAGGGTCAAGAAATACCTAGAAATGACCATTTTCGTTATTTAGGATAGATTATACAAAAAGATGGAGATATTAGTGATGATGTTACGCATAGGATTAGAGCAGGGTGGGTTAAGTGGAGAAGTGAGACCGGTGTTCTGTGTGATAGGGGTATACCTTTGAAGTTAAAAGAAAAATTTTATAGGACGTTCATTAGACCCGCCATGTTATATGGGACAGAGTGTTGGGCAACCAAGAAACAAAATGTGCATAAAATGAGTGTGGCGGAGATGCGAATGCTAAGATGGATTTGTGGTAAAACTCGAAAGGATAAAATTAAAAATGAACAAATTCGTGAAATGATAAAAGTAGCTCCTATAGAAGATAAAGTGAGAGAAAATCGACTAAGATGGTTTGGACACGTCAAGCGTAGACCAATGGATGCTCCTGTAAGGAAGAGTGATTTAGTTAGTATTGATGGTAACCCAAGGGGTAGAGGTAGGCCTAAATTAACTTGGTGGGATATTATAAAAAAGGATAAGATATCATGTGGTTTAACCAAAGATATTGCACTGGACAGAATGGAATCAAAAAATAGGATTCATGTAGCCGACCCCAAATAATTGGTAAAAGGCTTTGTTGAGTTGAGTTGAGTTGCTGAGAATTATACACTTGAGATTCCTGTTTTATTTTGGTATAGGGCTGGCCACTCGTTATATTGAATAAGCGGGGTGTCACAAGGAACCCTTAAAATTAACCCAACAACTGCATACCCTCATATAGGCATCAAACCTAGGGAAATCATATTTAGTTTTCTGGTCACTACTCAAAACTCTGCCGAAATAATGGGTCGGCATACCGCACAAAGTTTTGCGTAATTTTGTCTTTTTTTTTAAAATGGGACCCTATCCGCGAGCCTGACAACAAGTCCAACCTTGTTTTACATATTTTTTAAACCCAATTTTCTCAGGCTCGGGTCCCGTCCGGCATTTCTTTCTGCATTTAGGTAAACCTAATATAAGTGAGAACATAATAAATAATAATAATGTCATGCTGAGATCCGTCTCTCGTTTTCCCCATTCCTTACCAAAAACCTCAAAAACATTTTTCCCTCTTTTATCAAAATATTCAAAAGACATTTTGTCCTCCTCTTTTTTAAAAATGTCAAAAACATTTTCCTCCTATAATAAAAGACTTTCCGCTTTCTCTTTCAAAAATAAATTTGAATCATTTCTCCTTCTCAAGTCAATCGCATACCCGACCCTTGGACTAGCTCCCTATTAGATTTGGTCTTTCGTCGAACTTCCCCAAGGCCCCATTAGTTCCTTCACTGCTTTCATCGAGTTTGGAATCCACCTTCACCCGCTTTCCATGTAGAATGCTAACCAAGTACTGAATGCACAACTGAATTTTATGACGGTTCTAGCCCAACTCACTGTCAAGATTGACAACCTTCAAACCGAGGTTCATGAGATGAAGCAAAATTAGGTCCCTGTTCCTAAATAACCCTAGGTCATCTTCCCTCATGCTATGGATTCGCCCGTACTTGAGCCTATTTAGATTCCCGAGGAATATCAAAACACTACACGTGCCTCTCCTGCCAATGGGCCACTGCTAGCTCAGCTCCCTACACAAAATATCGCCTTGCTAGGGGCTAACCTAATCGTGACCATTGATTCGATGGAAGAAGAGTTGAAAAATGTCAAGGAAGACCTTAAGATGTTGAACAAAAAGTTTGACCAAGTTCAAATATCTGGGAACTACATGGATTATGCCCATATGTCTCCCTATCCTAAAGCAAGGCTTCCAGAAAAGTTCAAGATGCCTAACAATGAGAAGTGTAATACCCCGTATTTTTACGCATAATTATTTTTATGGAAAAATGGGGATTAATTAAATTAAAGGGAGAAATTTTTAATTGAAATTAATTCGATTTTATGATAATAATCACTAGCGGGATGAGAGTTAGTAATTATTGAAATAATAGTATGGCCAGGAATGAGATACACGACAGTTATGTTATAAATAATTGGGACAGGTATGCGTCGCGTCATTTGTATAGATTTGGCGGTCAAAAGATAATTTATTTTTTTATAACTCGGACGACCATTTTGAGTGCGCCAGAGTGTCTGGAAGGGTCGAAATAATCAGAAAACACTATTTGGGTATTTTATTTGGAGTCCGGGACATTTTAACCCAAAATGACACCCCAGAGGGGTATTTTGGTCTTTAGGAATTTTAGGATAATTAAATGGAAGAAAATAGGTATAATTAAAAGACATTTATGGTTAGTAGCCGTCAGTTGCAACCTACGTGAAAAAGAGGAAAACAGAGAGAGAACCAAGGAAGAAGGAGACTCCATTAGAGCCTTAGCCAAGAACTCAACCTTTCCCAACAAAAAGTATACCAGCGCGTAGATCGTGTCAGGAGGATCGTTACTATACCAATTTCAACCCGCGAATAAGAAGTTAATTTTTAAGGCAAGTGATTATCTTGCTCTTCTCTTAGCAATTATTACTCATGTTAACATGTGTTGAGGTTTTAGAACAACCAATACCCAATTTGGGATTTTCTATAATGAAATCGTGTAGGAATTTTAGAAATCTGATGGGGGCTTGCATGTAGAGGACTTTTCACCTTAATTAGAATGTGAAATTTGGTGAATTAGATGTTAGTCACAAAATAAAAATGGAGTTTTTATAGATAAATAATTATGGGTTTAGGTTACTATGGTTTATGGTTAAAATTTGAGAATTTATGGTAATTACATGATGATTAGGAGGATTTGACCCCAAAAATATGTTAAGAAGTGTTCTAGGGTGACTTAGAGTAGTTGGGTAACCTTGCAATTGAGTTGGAATAGATTTAGGTTGATATTTGATAAGAGAAAATCTGGAAAAATGAGCTTTGGAGATGAATTGAGCGACTTTGGAAATTTCATTAGAAGTCCAAACAAAGTCGTTCGAACGACCTCATTCGAACGAGACTTCTAACAAGATTACAATAGCCCTTCCAACGAGTTAGGTGGTTCGTTCGAAGTACCTTCGTTCGAACGGCCTCATTCGAACGAGATTTCTAGGCCTTCTAACGAGATTCCAGAATGCTCTTTTAAGCATAATTTGTTTCAAAATCCCCGTAGGCTTATTTTAGTGAGTGTTAAACTAGAATGATCGTCGAGTGACTTATATTGATAATTAATAGTGAGAGGAGAATATGTCGACCCTCAGAAGGTATAAAACTCATAGAATTGAGGAGGTGCGAAAATACAAGGTAGAGTATACACGAATAAAGTAGGGTTATAATAAGAGTTAATATACGTACTGCAAATACTAGAGTGTGGGAAGGCTAATGAATTTATATAAGTTGTGTGTATGCTTATTGATTAAAGTATTATGTGTATAACATACCTAGCAACTGGCTATCGAACGTAGGTTAAAGCGTTGTGGATGACTGGATCCTGTGTGCCTTTGGGGGATTTAGAATCGTACCACTAGAGCATGGAATCTAGGTACGGGCTATCAATGAGAACGATAGTGATGACGGTCGTATGGGTGGATAGGTATGTGCGTAGCCCATCGGCTTGGGACTATGTTTCCCTTCAATTGGTGTTTATGTTTTTTATTGGTTCTCGAGAGATTGAACCTGTTGTCTTATATGCTTGAGCTTTGCAAATGAACTAGATAGATGAGTATTCGTGGCACCAATGGTTTATCAACCAAAGTGGAATATTGCTATGTATTTATATAATTTAATATGTATACATTAAGTGAATAATGTGTGTATACTGGAAATCATGTTTGGTGTCTTATGTTGTTGACGTTATATAGTTTATGAACACATATGGTACTATCCGCTGGACATTTAAAATAATACGAGAATATACTAAAGAAATTTTAATTCTATATCGAAATCATAAGTACGTCGATTATGAGTTATTTAGGGAGACTTTCAAACATCATATTATACAAATAGTAGTCAATCAGGATATCATGACTAGTATGGGTAGTTAGGCTCGTTAGACGTGCACACTAGATCGAGAGGTAAGTATCTCAAGTGAGTGCGCTAAGTTAACTTGATTAATAATTGTGCTGATTGAATCAATTTAAGCACTTACTATTTTAAACTGTTTTCAACTCGGGCTCTGACCCATTTTTCTGTCTATCTTTCTAGTGTTCCATTATTTTAGGTGCCCAGCCACAGGGACACCCGCCTTAGGAGATTTATTCAGTCGTCGTGCCATAGTTGCTGTGGAAGCTGCGAGATTATTGCTAGTAGATGACTCAGCTCATTCTTTCCTTTTCAGTTCTCCATTATTATTGGACATGCGTCCTTACTTATGTTTACTTTCAGAGATTTAGTCGCTTTGAAATCTCTCTCTTAGATTTGGTCTCTTTTATTGGATTTATTGTATGGGATTGTTCCTGGAGATGTTTACCCCAGACATTTATTTTTCTTCATTCAGACTTTACATATGTTACTATGATGCATGGCATTTATTGGTATTCTGTTAGTAGTAGTAAACGACAAGATAAAATTTGGATATTATCCTTTTTAAACACTAGGTGGTTAGTTTTATTAAAATAAAATCTAAGTTTTTGACAGTGGTGCATTATGTGAACCAACTTGATAGTCTGAAATTGATTAATTAAGGATTGATCACCCGGTAATTAATTAGGAGGGGTTACACCAAATTAGAGATACAACATGGGGCAGATGATATGCTGATGTCAGGTTTTTGAGTCGAACCACTTCCACTTCTAATTAATAATCGAGTGATCAATCTTTAATTAATCAATTTCAGAATATCAAGTTGGTTCAGATAATGCACCACTGTCGAAAACTTATATTTTATTTTAATTAAACTAAACACCTAGTATTTAAAAAGAGTAATGTCCAAATTTTATCTTGTCATTTACTACTACTAAAAGAATACCAATAAATGCCATGCATCGTAGTAACATAAGTAAAGTCTGAATGAAGAAAAATAAATGTCTGGAGTAAACATCTCCAGGAACAATCCCATGCAATAAAAGAGACCAAATCTAAGAGAGAGAATTCAAAAGCGACTAAATATCTGAAAGTAAACATAATTAAGGACGACATGTCCAATAAAATTGGAGAACTGAAAAGGAAAGAATGAGCTGAGTTATCTACTAGCAATAATCCCGCAGCTTCCACAGCAGCTATGGCACGGCGACTGAATAAAATCTCCTAAGGCTGGTATCCCTGTAGATGGGCACCTAAAATAATGGAACAGTAGAAAGATAGACAGAAAAATGGGTCAGAGCCCGAGTTGAAAACAGGTTAAAATAGCAAGTGCTTAAATTGATTCAATTAGCACAATTTTTAATCAAGTTAACTTAGCGTACTCACTTGAGATACTCACCTCTCGATCTAGTGTGCACGTCTAACGAGCCTAACTACCCATACTAGTCATGATATCCAGACTGACTACTATTTGTATAATATGAGGTTTCAAATTCTCCCTAAATAACTCGTAACCGACGTACTTATGATTTCGATATAGAATTAGAATTTCTTTAGTTTATTCTCGTATTCTTTTAAATGTCCAGCGGATAGTACCATAGGTGTACATAAACTATATAACGTCAACAACATAAGACACCAAACATGATTTCCATTATACACACATTATTCACTTAATGTATGTATAATAAATTATATAAATACATAGCAATATTCACCCTTGGTTGAGAAACCATTGGTGCCATGCATACTCGGCTATGTAGTCCATTTGCAAAGCCCACGCATATAGGACAACAGGTTCAATCTCTCGAGAACCAATAAAAAATATAAACAACTATTGGACGTGAACATAGTCCCAAGCCGATGGGCTACGCACATACCTATGCACCCATACGACCGTCATCACTATCGTTCTCACTGATAGCCCTTACCTAGATTCCATGCTCTAGTGGTACGACTCTAAATCCCCCAAAGCCACACAGGACCGAGTCGTCCATAACGCGTTAACCTCCATTCGATAGCCAGTAGCTAGGTATCTCATACACATAATACTTTAATCAATAAGCATACAAACAACTTATATAAATTCATTAGCTTTCCCACAGTCTAGTATTTGCAGTACGTATATTAACTCTTATTATAACCCTACTTTATTCGTGTATACTCTACCTTGTATTTTCGCACCTCCTCAATTCTATGAGTTTTATACCTTCTGAGGGTCGACATATTCTCCTCTCACTATTAGTTATCAATATAAGTCACTCGACGATCATTCTAGTTTAACACTCATTAAAATAAGCCTACGGGGAGTTCGAAACAAATTCTGCTTAAAACAGCATTCTGGAATCTCGTTAGAAGGCCTAGAAATCTCGTTCGAACGAGGTCGTTCGAACGAAGGTACTTTGAACGAAACACCTAACTCGTTGAAAGGGCTACTGGAATCTTGTTAGAAGTCTCGTTCGAACGAGGTCGTTCGAACGACTTTGGCTGGACTTCTAATGAAATTTCCGAAGTCGCTCAATTCATCTCCAAAGCTCATTTTTCCAAATTTCCTCTTATCAAATATCAACCTAAATCCATTCCATATCAATTGCAAGGTTACCCAACTACTCTAAGTCACCCTAGAACACTTCTTAACATAGTTTTGGGGTCAAATCCTCCTAATACTCATTGTAATTACCATAAATTCCCAAATTTTAATCATAAACCATATTAACCTAAACCCAGAATTATTTATCTATAAAAACTCCATTTTTATTTCGTGATTAACATCTAATTCACCAAATTTCACATTCGAATTAAGGAGAAAAGTCCTCTACATGCAATCCCCCATCAGATTTCTAGAATTCCTACGCGATTTCATCATAGAAAATCCCAAATTGGGTATTGGTTGTTTTAAAACCTCAACACATGTTAACATGAGTAATAATTTCTAAGAGAAGAGCAAGATAATCACTTACCTTAAAAATAAACTTCTGATTTGCGGGTTGAAATTGGTATAGGAACGATCCTCCTGACACGATCTACGCGCTAGTATACTTTTTGTTGTGAAAGGTTGAGTTCTTGGCTAAGGCTCTAATGGAGTCTCCTTCTTCTTCCTTGGTTATCTCTCTTTTCCTCTCTTTTCATGTAGGTTGCAAATGATGGCTACTAACCATAAATGCCTTTTAATTATACCTAATTTTCCTCCATTTAATTATCCTAAAATTCCTAAAGACCAAAATACCCCTCCGGGGTGTCGTTTTGGGTTAAAATGTCCCGAACTCCAAATAAAATACCCGAATAGTGTTTTCTGACTATTTCAACCCTTCCGGACACTTTGGCGCACTCAAAATGGTTGTCCGAGTTATACAAAAATAAGTTATCTTTTGACCCTCCAAATATATACAAATGACGCGACTCATACGCGTCCCAATTATTTATAACATAACTGCCGTGTATTTCATTCTTGGCCATACTATTATTTAAATAATTACTAACTCTCATCCCGCTAGTGATTATTATCATAAAATCGGATTAATTTCAATTAAATTTTTCTCCCTTTAATTTAATTAATCCCTATTTTTCCATAAAAATAATGTTTCACAAAGATACGGGGTATTACATACTTCCCGCCTAATCATTGAATTTCGTCCCAAAATTCAGAAAAGAATTTTTATATATATATATATATATATATATACCTGCAAAGAATAGCTCTAGATAGCGTTCACGCATGTCATCCTCGCGCTCTCAAGTTGATTCCTCCACACTATGGTGTCACCATTGGACACGTATTAATGGTACTACTTTCGACCTCAAGTTCCTCTCGCTACGGTCCTCCAACGCAATATGAGTATGGGACAAATCATCTCGAAGAAATCTCCTCTGGGAAGAGATATGAAACACGTTATGGACTCTATGCAAGTGTTCCAGTGACCCAAGCCTATAAGCAACTGGTCCAATTATCTCAATGATGGGGAATGTCCCTACATACCTAGGCGCCAACTTTCCCTTCGTTCCAAAATGCATAACTCCTTTCATAGGAGACACCTGAAGTAATACCTGATCCCCAATATTTAACTCTCGAAAATAGCATTTGGCATCAGTGTAACTCTTCTACCAATCCTGAGCAACTCGAATACCGTTTCGTATCAACTCTATCCTCGCCGAAGTATCTTGAATCATCTCCGGACCCAGTAATTTGTTGTCCCCCACCTCTAGCCAACACGATGGGGAACGACAAGGTCTACCGTATAGGGCCTCAAATGGAGCCATACTTTTTACTTCTAAATTCATGAAATTTCGTGGTGTATCCTCCACATGCGAATTTGATGCCGAGAATATGATTATTTCTTCTACGACATATGAATTCTAGTCTTCAAACTACACTTTCTTTCATGAAACAAGTTCTAAACAACCCCAGACTAACATAATTGAGACATTAACTAAAAATAAAGCAAGATAGATACTTGCCTGGAACTTTAGTTTCTAATTTGTGGAAGAAAGTGGTGTGGTTTTGTTCCCCATCGCGTGATCTACGATTTGGCGGTGGTGGCGGTGTAAACGGTGGAGTTTTTGGTTTTGAACTCGTTGGAAAAATTTCCCACTTCTTCTTTAATGGCCATTTTTTGGTTTTTCTTTTGTTAACCCTAGATGAAGACTCCTAGAAACTGATATAACCTTGGGAAATTCGTGGGTTTAATTGCCCAAAAATACGAAATGTCCAAAACACCCTCCCGGGATGTTAATTAGGCCTAAAAACGCCCCGAGACCCAAACTAAATCCCCCCGGTACATTATTTGACTATCTCAACCCTTCCGGATCCATTGGCGCATCGAAATGACCATACGAGCGACTTATACTTTATTCATTTCTAATAATACTAATTTAATCCCGACATGACACAAGCACGTCCCGATTTAATTTCCACAATTATCAAATTATATACTCGTGATAATTTTAATAAATTCGATTATACATATTACTTTATCCCTTAAGTAATACTCAACAAAATCCCAATAATTACTAACTCTTATCACGCTAGTAAATATTTAAAATAATTTCCGGATTAATATTAAATTAATATCTCAAACTAAATTTAATAAATCCCCAAATTTAAAAGTCATAAAAAATACGGGGTATTACATACTTCCCCCTAATAACGAAATGTTGTCCCGAAATTTAAAAATAAGGCATACCTGGTAAGAATAACTCTGGGTGTTTCTCACGCATGTCTGCCTCACGCTCCCAAGTTAATTCTTCCACATTATGATGCTCCCACTGGACCCGTACAAGTGGAACTACCTTCGACCTCAATCTCCTTTCGCTATGATCTAGGATAGCCACTGGTCTCTCCTCGTAAGAGCTGTCGGGCTGTAAGTCAATCTCCTCTATCGCGATGTGAGTGTGGGCCATATCAACCCGAAAGTATCGTCTCAACGATGAAATGTGGAATACATCGTGAATGCGGTGCAAATGCTCTGACAGTCCCAATCTGTATGCTATCGGCCCAATCCTCTCGATAATAGGAAATGGTCCCACTTACCTTGGGGCCAACTTTCCCTTTTTCCCAAACCTCATCACTCCTTTCATAGGAGACACGCGCAGTAATTCTCGGTCCCCCACATTAAATTCTTAGAAAGACCTGTTTGCATCGGCGTAGCTTTTCTACCTATCCTAGGCTACCCAAATGCAACTCCTGATAAGCTCAATCCTAGCTGAGGTTTCCTGAATTACCTCTTGTTCGAGAAACTTATTATCCCCCATCTCTAGCCAATATGTTGGAGAACGACAAGGCCTGCCATACAATGTCTCAAATGGAGCCATATCGATCGTGAACTGATAGGAGTTATTGTAAGCAAACTCCACCAGTGGAAGATGCGACTCCCATCCTCATCCAAAATCAAGGATACACATACATATCATATCTTCCAACATCTAATTGGTACGCTATGTTTGTCCATCCGTCTGTTGGTGATAAGCTGAACTCAATCTCAACTATGTACCTATGGCCTCCTGAAATCTCTCCTAAAAATGCGACACGAAAATCTTGTCTTTATCCGATACAATATCCAGGGGCACCCTATGTAGCCTAACGAACTCGACAATGAACAACTGAGCATTCTAGCCCTTGGTATTGTCTATCCGTACTGGTAGAAAATAATCCACCTTGGTTAAACAATCCATGATTACCCAGATGGAGTCGTGACCCCGTTGTGATGTAGGCATCCCAGTAATGAAGTCCATGGAAATACTCTCCCACTTACAAGTAGGTATCTCTAATGACTGAAGCAACCCCTACGGTCTCTGGTGGTTTACCTTTACCATTTGGCAAGTAGAACACTTGGACACAAACTCAGCAATGTTCTTCTTTATCCCACTCCACCAGTAGTGCTGCCTCATATCCTGGTACATCTTATCTCCTCCAGGATGTACCAAAAATCTGGACCCATGAGACTGTATCATCATTGCATGACGTAAGCCTGCTCCTTCTGGAACCACTAATCTCCCATTAAACCTCAAACCTCCATCGAAACTTACTAAATAGGACTCAGCGCCCTCAGCTAAGAGCCGTACAGTCAGCTCCTGACAAAATGAGTTCGCTGACTGTGCCTGTATCACCCTCGTAACAATCTCGGGTGTGACTGTCATGACAGATATAAAGGAATGGGATATTGTGTCCTGGTTACCCAACTCTTTCCACTTCGCTTTCCAGATGCCTGCTACGTCGCCTACTGGTCTATGGCTCAATGCATCAGCAACCACATTAGCCTTTCTCGGATGGTACTAAATTTTGAACTAGTAGTCTTTCACAAACTCTAACCATCTGCACTGACGCATATTCAAAGTGAAGCCTGTCAGTTAGCCTCCAATGAGTTAAAAGACAAGTTAACCTCAGCACCAGCATTAGCATTACCCAGGTCGGGAGTGGAGTATCTAGTCTACACTGATGCATCCTTATTAGGACTTGGAGGTGTACTTCAGCAGGAAGATCAGGCTATAACTTATGCCTGCCATAAGCTTAAGCCTCACGAGAGGAATTACCCCACCCACGACTTGGAGTTAGCAGCAATCGTGTTTGCACTTCAGATTTGGAGACACTACCTCCTAGGGGAGAAATTTTGCTTATTCACGGACCATAAGTCACTACAGTACCTCTTCACACAAAAGGAATTAAATATGCGTCAATGTCGGTGGCTTGAGTTCGTTAAGGATTATCAATTTGATATCCAATATTGCCCGGGGAGGGCTAACGTGGTAGTAAATGTGTTGAGCCATAGGCCAGTTGATGAGGTGGACGAGGTGTGGAAAGTGAAATGGAAGGAGTTAGGGAACCAGGATGCGGTCGCTCGATCGTTTATGTCTCCAATAACGATTACGCCCCAGATTATTACGAGAGTAGTACAGGCTCAGGCAGATGATCCATTATGCCAAAGTCAGATAGTAAAGCTTCTAGCCGAGGGGGCTCAGTCTTATACCGTGGGTTCAGACGGAGGCCTACATTTTAATGGGAGATTGGTTATTCCCTAAGGTGAAGATCTGCGACACAAGGTGATGACAGAGTTGCACAGTTCCCGATTTGCAGTGCATCCCGGCGGGGATAAGATGTACCAGGACATGCGTAGACAGTATTGGTGGAGCAAAATGAAGAAGGATATTACCGAGTTCGTCTCGAAATGTGCCACTTATCAGATGGTAAAGGTGGACCATCAGTGATCGATGGGACTTCTACATCCATTAGAGGTTCCTATGTGGAAATGGGAGAGCATTTCCATGGATTTCATCACGGGATTACCGACATCGCAGAGGGGTCACGATTCAATATGGGTGATAGTGGATCGATTGACCAAGGTAGCCCAGCTCCTTCTAGCCAAGACAGACAGCACCGCAGGACAGTACGCCCAGTTATTCATAGCAGAAATAGTCAGACTCCATGGAGTGCCTCTCAATATCGTGTCTAACCGAGATAAGGTATTCGTTTCTCGATTTTGGGAGTATTTTCAAGAGACATTGGGTACGGAGTTGCTGCTGAGCATGGGCTATCACCCGCAGACGGATGGTCAGATAGAGCGAATGAACCATACGTTAGAGGACATGTTATAGATGTGCATCATTGATTTTGGCGAAGGTTGGGAGCGGTACCTTCCGCTGGTGGAGTTTCCTATAACAACTCTTACCAATTTACTATCGGTATGGCTCCATTCGAGGCCCTATACGGTAGACCTTGTCATTCCTCAGCGTGTTGGCTAGAGGTAGGGGATAACAAATTACTGGGTTCGGAGGTGATTCAAGATACTTCGGCGAGGATAGAGTTGATATGAAACCTTATTCGAGTTGCTCAGGATCGACAAAAGAGTTACGCTGATGCCAAACGCTATTTTCTAGAGTTCAACATTAGGGATCAGGTATTACTTCGGGTGTCTCCTTTGAAGGGAGTTATGCATTTTGGAAAGAAGGGAAAGTTGGCACCTAGGTATGCAGGGACATTCCCAATCATTAAGAGAATTGGGTCAGTTGCTTATAGGCTTGGGTTATCGGAACACTTGGATAGAGTTGCTAAAGTGTTTCATATCTCTTCCCTGAGGAGATTTCTTCGAGATTATTTGGCCCATACTCATATTGCGCTGGAGGAGATATACTTACATCCTGATAGCTCATACGAGGAGGCGACGGTTGCTATCTTAGACCGTAGCGAGAGGAAGTTGAGGTCGAAAGTAGTACCACTAATACGTGTCCAATGGCGACACCACAGTGTGGAGGAATTAACTTGGGAGCGCGAGGATGACATGCGTGAACTTTATCCAGAGCTATTCTTGCCAAGTATATAGATATATTTTTTATTCCGAATTTTCGGACGAAATTCTATTGTTAGGGGGAAGTATGTAATACCCCGTATTTTTACGCATAATTATTTTTATGGAAAAATGGGGATTAATTAAATTAAAGGGAGAAATTTTTAATTGAAATTAATCTGATTTTATGATAATAATCACTAGCGGGATGAGAGTTAGTAATTATTGAAATGATAGTATGGCCGGGAATAAGATACACGACAGTTATGTTATAAATAATTGGGACACGAATGAGCCGCGTCATTTGTATATATTTGGAGGGACAAAAGATAATTTATTTGTGTATAACTCGGATGACCATTTTGAGTACGCCAGAGTGTCCGAAAGGGTCGAAATAGTCAGAAAACACTATTCGGGTATTTTATTTAGAGTCCGAGATATTTTAACCCAAAGCGACACCCTAGAGGGGTATGTTGGTCTTTAGGAATTTTAGGATAATTAAATGGACGAAAATTAGGTATAATTAAAAGACATTTATAGTTAGTAGCCGTCAGTTGCAACCTACGTGAAAAGAGAGGAAAAGAGAGAGAGAACCAAGGAAAAAGAAGGAGACTCCATTAGAGCCTTAGTCAAGAACTCAACCTTTCACAATAAAAAGTATACCAGCGCGTAGATCGTGTCAGGAGGATCGTTCCTATACCAATTTCAACCCGCGAATAAGAAGTTCATTTTTAAGGCAAGTGATTATCTTGCTCTTCTCTTAGCAATTATTACTCATGTTAACATGTGTTGAGGTTTTATAACAACCAATACCCAATTTGGGATTTTCTTTGATGAAATCCCGTAGGAATTCTAGAAATCTGATGGGGGCTTACATATAGAGGACTTTTCCCCTTTAATTAGAATGTGAAATTTGGTGAATTAGATGTTAATCACGAAATAAAAATGGAGTTTTTATAGATAAATAATTCTGGGTTTAGGTTAATATGGTTTATGGTTAAAATTTGGGAATTTATGGTAATTACAATGAGTCTTAGGAGGATTTGACCCCAAAACTATGTTAAGAAGTGTTCTAGGGTGACTTAGAGTAGTTGGGTAACCTTGCAATTGAGTTGGAATGGATTTAGGTTGATATTTGATAAGAGAAAATCTGGAAAAACGAGCTTTGGAGATGAATTGAGCGACTTCGGAAATTTCATTAAAAGTCCAGCCAAAGTCGTTCGAACGACCTCTTTCGAACGAGACTTCTAACAAGATTCCAGTAGCCCTTTCAACGAGTTAGGTGGTTCGTTCGAAGTACCTTCATTTGAACGACCTCGTTCGAACGAGATTTCTAGGCCTTCTAACGAGATTCCAGAATGCTCTTTTAAGCAGAATTTGTTTCGAACTCCCCGAAGGCTTATTTTAGTGAGTGTTAAACTATAATGACCGTCGAGTGACTTATATCGATACTTAATAGTGGGAGGAGAATATGTCGACCCTCAAAAGGTATAAAACTCGTAGAATTGAGGAGGTTTGAAAATAAAAGGTAGATCATACATGAATAAAGTACGGGTTGTAATAAGAGCTAATATACGTACTGCAAATACTAGACTGTGGGAAAGCTAATGAATTTACATAGGTTGTGTGTATGCTTATTGATTAAAGTATTATGTGTATGACATACCTAGCTACTGGCTATCGATCGGAGGTTAACGCGTTGTGGACGACCGGATCTTGTGTGCCTTCGGGGGATTTGGATTCGTACCACCAGAGCATGGAATCTTGGTACGGGCTATCAGTGAGAACGATAGTGATGACGGTCGTATGGGTGCGTAGGTATGTGCGTAGCCCATCGGCTTGGGACTATGTTTCCCTTCAATTGGTGTTTATGTTTTTTATTAGTTCTCGACAGATTAAACCTGTTGTCCTATATGTGTGAGCTTTACAAATGGACTAGATAGCCGAGTATGCGTGGAACCAATGGTTTCTCAACCAAGGGTGAATATTGCTATGTATTTATATAATTTAATATGTATACATTAAGTGAATAATGTGTTTGTACTGGAAATCATGTTTGGTGTCTTATGCTATTGACGTTATATTGTTTATGTACACTTATGGTACTATCCCTGGATATTTAAAAGAATACGAGAATAAATTAAAGAAATTCTAATTCTATATCGAAATCATAAGTACGTCGGTTATGAGTTATTTAGGGAGACTTTCAAACATCATATTATACAAATAGTAGTCAGTCAGGATAACATGACTAGTATGGGTAGTTAGACTCGTTAGACGTGCACACTAGATTGAGAGGTGAGTATCTCAAGTGAGTACGCTAAGTTAACTTGATTAAAAACTGTGCTAATTGAATCAATTTAAGCACTTGCTATTTTAACCTGTTTTCAACTCGGGCTATGACCCATTTTTCTGTCTATCTTTCTACTGTTCCATTATTTTAGGTGCCCAGCCACAGGAAGACCAGCCTTAGGAGATTTTATTCAGTCGTCGTGCCATAGCTGCTGTGGAAGCTGCGGGATTATTGCTAGTAGATGACTCATGTCATTCTTTCCTTTTCAGTTCTCCATTATTATTGGACATGCCGTCCTTACTTATGTTTACTTTCAGAGATTTAGTCGCTTTAAATTCTCTCTCTTAGATTTGGTCTCTTTTATTGGATTTATTGTATGGGATTTTTCCTGGAGATGTTTACTCTAGACATTTATTTTTCTTCATTCAGAATTTACTTATGTTACTATGATGCATGGCATTTATTGGTATTCTTTTAGTAATAGTAAATGACAAGATAAAATTTGGACATTGACCTTTTTAAATACTAGGTGGTTTGTTTTATTAAAATAAAATCTAAGTTTTCTACAGTGGGGCATTATCTGAACCATCTTGATATTCTGAAATTGATTAATTAAGGATTGATCACCCGGTAATTAATTAGGTGGGGTGTCACAAGAAGTTCAAGGGTAGTGGGCCCCTAATTGTTCATCTTCGAATTTACCACCAATCCAAGACTCTCCTAGGTGCCTCCGAGGAAATAATGTCCCAAATGTTCCAACAAACTTTGAAGGACAGCGCTCTTCGCTGGTTCTTATCTTTCAATGAATCCAGGATCTATAGTTGGGAGGATGTTTCTCGTGAATTCATGTCATAGTACAAAAACATAGAGGAATTGGAGGTTACTCATCGTGATTTAGAATTTCTTAAACAAAATCTCTAGATATCTGTCAATATCTTAATAGCAAGGTGGAGAGAAAAAGTTGACACCGTGACTAAGTGACCTTTCAAAAAGGAGTAAGTCAGTATTGTGAAGAATAACTTCTTACTCCATGTTTGAGAAATGATGGGAGGACAATACTACCCATATTTTTCAGCCCTCCAAGAAGTGGTAGGGGAAATCGAATAAAGTCTTGCCAAGACAGAAGTTGCACTGAAGAAAATATCCAGACAGCTCACTCCCAAAAAGTATGAGAAGCCTTCCAATACCACCATTTCAACCATCAACAACAACTCTCAGCCTTCCACTTCATGGGCACCAAAAATCCACCCTAACCCATTCAAAAAGGAATGCACCGAGATTCACACCCCCTTTCCAAAGTTTACCAAGACCTTTTGAGCCAAAATCTTATTAAGTTATTGGATCCTCATCCATTACCAAATCCACTTCCTAAAATTTTCAAACCTGATGCCCATTGTGATTTCCACCAAAATGTCGAACATAGCACTGATCAGTGTTTCCATCTTCAAAATATAATCCTAGTTTTGATGGACCGGGATATCATCGCCCTACCAGCCAATTCAAAACCAAACACTACCTATAATCCACTCCCAAATCCTATAAATGCTATCTTCCTAGAAGAAGACCTAGAGTTTGATCCATCTACCGAGATTGTACCTAGTAAATAGCCCATTATACCCATATATTCCCCTAAAGCCCTCCAAGTTTGCTAATATTTTTTCCTACCCTACACCCTACTAGTTTTGTCGACCAGGCTCTATCACTCCTTACAAGAGAATGCATTGTTGTTCGTACCCATCCTGGAGGGAAAGATATGAAATTATCAGAAGTATTAAACCATCTTCTAGAGTTCGGGATGAAATTTCCCTAAAAAGACCATTAACTGCCATAGATTCAACACGTTATTCTTGGAAGCTTGAAAATGGGCTCGAGAGTCAGATAATTAGGTGGTACCTATCGGTGACGTTAACTTAGATGATGTCGTCTAGGTCATAGCACACTTATTTTAACAAATTAGTGATATTTATAGTATGTCTCATCTACTTATTGCTTTAAAATTTCAAGGACGCCTGGTCCCTTCACTTCTACATCTACCCTATTGGTTAGGAGGATCTATACGAAGAGGTTGTTGTGGTTGTGGAGTCTATTGACTTCTCATGGGAGGATTATGTCGTTGCCACTGGATGGGGAGATAAATTCTATAGTTTAGATAAATAGTAAAACTCAGAAGGACTTTCCCAGTAGTCAATACATGTGGAATGATATCGTTCGAGGAGCTGCTAATAGAGATTAACAAGGTGGCTGAACATCCCGAGATAGATGAGGAAACGGGGTTTCTGTTTTCCCCCTTTTTTATGAACCATATGACTAGATCAAGGAGGCATTACTAGGTTCCATAAATGATCGACAAGGCAAAAGGTGTTGATAAATTTCCTATGCCAGATCAGTTAAAGAAAAGCCAAGTTAACATCACACTATAAGGACTCTTCATCTTTTCCCAGATGCACCGAAATGCCTTGAATAAACTACTTACTGAGACCACAATCCCTCCTTCCATCACAATAGAAGAAGTAGTGAATCTAGTCGAATCTCTAAACTCTACTAGAATACTCTCCTTCTCCGAAGAAAAAATCCTTAAGTTTGGACCAAATCACAACTATGCTCTCAATATCTATATAGAAGTCATGGGGAAGACCATCCCACCTTTGCTTGTCGATAATGGATCAGCTCTTAATGTTTTCCCATTGATAACCCCTAATTTCTTGGGACTGAAAGTAAGCAACCTTACTCCAACCTCTGTCGTGGTGCGCACTTATGATAATACTTATTGGGAAGTTATGGGATCCATAAAACTTATAATAGGGGATGACACTATAAACCCCATTATCGAATTCTAAGCCATCGACATCCCGACTTGTTTCAACCAGTTGCTAGGACAACCATGGCTCTGTAGTATCAAGGGTGTGTCTTCTTCCCTCCATTTAAAATTGAAGTTCTTCTCCAATGGGTAGATCATCACCATCTTGGGTGATGACGATAACATTGAGAATGAAAGCACTAGTAATCCGATATTAGAGATATAACATGGGGCAGATGATATGATGATGTCATGTTTTGAGTCGAACCACTTCCACTTTTAGTAGGGGATGATTTTAAAGATCGAGTCTCTTTAGAACACAAACCTCACGACAACGTTAATGCAATACAGATGTTCAAAAACATGCATTTCATGCCCGAATTGGGGTTGGGATGACGACAACAGGGAATACTAGAGTCCATAGTGTTGAAGAAGGTCTTTCCTCTTTGCAGCCTGGGTTATCAGCCATCAACTGTGTAACTCAAGATGCCCCGACATCCTTGATTGAAGAGAAATCTAGAAAGTGCCAAGACTATCTCAGGAGATTCCTTGAACAAAAGATTCATCAAAGACGGTGAATATTTTCCCTTTTGTGGCTTTCCCGAATCGTGGTATAATCATATGGATAAGAATATGAAGCCAATAATGAAGATCTTTTTCTAAGACAACTACTTATGGGCTGAAAGGTCCTAGCATCATATGCAACCACTCATTGAGAAGATTATAGATGCTACCGACGATACTGAGGGAAGTGACTCCAAGGATTCATTCAACTTGCAAAAATTGGGGATGGCACTTTGTATGGTCCAATCAAACGCTACATCATCAGATCCATACCACCTGATCAAACCTGTTGATGCATTTCTCCTCAACTGGCATGCTATGCCAACTCCACCCGCTAAATTACAACCCATCTTGATGTTTATCCCATTTTCTCTTCTTTTATTGACACTCCCTGTTCTAATCATAATGTAATCGAGACCTTCTTTGATGAGGTTCTCAATGCTATTTTTCCCAATAATGATATAAATGAAAATTTTGGGTATCTTATTGTGCCTTACAATAATTGTCTTAATTTTAGTCAAACTCTTGATGATGATGATTTTACAAATGAACAATTCTTAAATGATCTTAATAAGGTTAATAACAAATAACATAACCGCTTTCAAGTTAATGAGGATGAAACTGTCATAATTAATCTCTGTTCTAGTAGCCAACTGGGCGAGATTAAGATAGGGTCCACCCTTGACGAGCAAGAGCGCGCGTAACTCAAGGAATTACTAAAGGAATTTGTGGATGTCTTTGCATGGTCCTATGATGACTTGACTGACAATGATCCTAAGACTGCTCAGCATGAGATTATAACTCTCCCGAAATGAAAACTAGTCAAATAGAAACTGTGAAAGCTCTGCATTGAATGATTGCTCAAGGTTAAGGAAGAAGTGGTCAAATAGTTGAATGTAGGTTTCATTCGATTGATTGAATATCCCACATGGGTAGCCAACATTGGACTCGTGACAAAATTCGAAGGAAAGGTTTGCATGTGCATTGATTATCGAGATTTCAATAAGGCCTATCCAAGGGATAATTATCCACTACCGAATATCGACATGATTATAGATAATACAGCCAGTCACACTCTCAAGTCATTCATTGATGGTTTTAGTGAATACAATTAGATCAAGATGCACCCAAATTAAAAAAATAGCATGCATACCCCTTGGGGTCCTTCTATTACACCATTATGCCATTTGGTCTAAAAAATATAGGGTCTACCTACCAGAGGGCTGCCACAACCATCTTGCATGACCTGATACACAGAAGTCGAGGTCTATGTGAACGATATGATCATCAAGTCTTAAACTCAAAAAGATCATGTTCCCACTCTATGAAAGTTCTTTAAGTGACAACGACGATACCAAATGTGACTTTACCCATATAAATGTGTTTTTAGCATTACCAAAGGAAAACTCTTAGGATTCATGGTTAGCGAGAAAAGGATTGAAGATGATACTGCCAAATTCAAAGCCATACTCAAAATTCCACCACCCCGAATAGAGAAGGAAGTTCGAGGATTTTTAGGAACATTACAGTATATCAGCCGGTTCATCAGCCAGTTGACTTGGATTTACTAACCCATCTTTGAACCCCTCCAAAAGGATTCAACTAAGGTTTGGAATGAATCTTTCTAGTCGGCCTTTGACCGAATCAAGTAATATCTAACCTGACCTTCAGTACTCTTGCCACCAAAACCTGGCGTACCCCTACTCCTATACATGACCGTAACAGACACTGCAGTTGGGGCTTTATTGGCCCAGTACTTTGAAGAATCCCATAAAAAGAGAGAGCCATCAACTACAACAGTCGTAAGCTGGCCGAGTACGAAGTTAACTACACTGCCTTGGAGAAGGCATGTGTCGCTCTTGTTTGGGTCACCCAAAAATTATGTCACTACATGCTCGCTTTTTCGATAAGACTTGTATGCTGAATGGATCCTATCAAATATCTTCTCGAGAAACCTATCTTTTATAGTCGAATGTCCCGATGGTTAATGTTGCTAGCTGAATTCGATATTGTATATGTCATGAAAAAGCCATGAGAGGAAGAGTCATCTCTGACTACCTCGCTGACTACCCTACAGAAGAAGTCGATGTTTGGATTTTTGAATTTCCCGATCAAAATATCCTTTATACCTCTCAAAAAAACCTCTACTGGAAAATTTTCTTTGATGGTTCCGCTAACAAAAAAGATATGGCATTGGGAATCTCCGAATATCCACTGATGACTCTCACACTCCCATTGCCATCAAGCTATATTTTCCCTTCACCAACAATATGAACGAATATGAGGCATGTATAATAGGCCTTAAGGTCGTTTTTAAGAAAGGAATCCGATGTCTAGATTTCTACGGGGATTCAGCCCTCATCATCAACCAAGTCCTCAGAAGATAAAAAGTCAAAGATGAGAAACTCTTACCCTTGTAAACCCACCTAGAAGAGTTGGCCTCCTCGTTCTAAGATATTACCTTCCACAACCTGCCCCGACCAAGGAAAGGTTTAGCTGATGCCCTTTCTACCTTAGCCTGTCAATATGCCCGAAGGAATAATGATGACTCCCTTCCAAGTCCAAAGAAAACTAAACCAACCCACTGCTACCACATTAATCTCATCACAGAAGAATATCCTGATATGGCTGAATGCCGGTATTACGATATTTGGTGCCTCATCAACCACAATAATTACCCCTAAGATTCTAATAATAAAGACTGAGAAACCCTTCATAAATTGGCTACCCAGTACATTATCTGCGATAAAGCATTGTTTAAGAGAAACTTCTACGGAACCCACTTACACTACAATGTAGAGAATGACATTGAAGAGATGATGCAAAAAATCCACAGCGAACCCACATCAATGGATATATGATTTTTAAGAAAATCATTCGATGGGGTTACTATTGGACTACATGGTTCAGGATTGCACTGCATATGTTCAGAGATGCCTTCAATGCCAACAGTTTTCCAATCTAAAACACTTGCCTCCGCGTGAATTGTACAACAGGACTTCTCCCTGGTCATTCTCCACATTGGGCATCAAAGTTACACCCAAGTCCTCTAACGGACATGAATTCTTCTTTGTTGCCATCAATTACTCACCAAATGGGTTAAAGCCCAGTCATTTACAGTGTTGAATGCCAAAAAGGTGGCCAAGTTCATTCGGAGAAATATCATCTACCGATATGGAGTCCCACACGAACTAGTGTCAGACAATGGATTGCATTTTGAGGCATAAGTCATAGAATTTGTCAATGAGTATGGGATTTGTAAACATAAATCTTCTCCCTACCGACCTCAAATCAACGGTGCAGTCAAAGCCGCTGATAAGAAACTCAAAGAAATCATCAGAGAGGTTCTAAGATTAGTCCAATTGGATCCCTTACGCCCTCTAAAGCTAATGCACTTCAGTTCGAGCATCCACTGGGGATACTCCTTACTCTCTGGTATACGACATGGAAATAGTCTTACCCGTTGAGCTAGAATTACCTTCATTACACATCATGCTTGAAAGAAAAGTCAATGAATAAGATTGGCATCAAAGTCATCTTGACGAGTTATCGCTCTTGGAAGAAAGAGGGTTAAAATCTTCATATCATACACAAGGGTACCATCGTCGAATAGCACGACCATTTAATAAGAGAGTCAAGGACCGTGGTGTTAAAAAAGGGGATTTAGCCCTTAAAGAAATTGTAGAGCCCATATGGGACCCTAAAGGGAAATGCAAGCCCAATTGAAGTGGCCCTTACATTATGAAAAAAATCATATTCGGTGGCGCCTCTATAATCACTAACCTCGATGGGGAAGAGATGGACCATCTAGTCAACCTGGACCATCTCAAGAAATTCTATCCTTAGCCTGAAATATCGATGCACTACGACTCTTCTTATCTCCCTTCTATTCTAAAAAAATCTTCATTTTCCTTTACTCAGAACTACGTGAGGCCCGATCCTTTAAAAACCTTTTCACTTTCAAAAAATTAAAAGGTATATAGGCATCTCATACGCTTTACATGAACGACCCCCTTCTTTTTTATAAAATACTATTCTTTTCTTATCCCTGAGAACGATAGTTCATTTTATCATTTACATGAGCAAAAAGATTATGTATGCCTTAGCAATTGGTATAGATAATTCAAAAGAAAAAACTCATCAAGAGGCATAACAATAAAATTAAAATCTTTTTTATTCCATTAATGAGAAATTTCAGTATGATTACAAATATCGGCGTAGGGAGTCACACATTTTCCCCCGCTAACCTAACCTTATTGTCCTACAAATAAAAAATAAACTATTTCTAAACTCCCCAAATTTATTCTCACACATAACCAAACATACAAAAAACTTCACAAAAACACCAAAATCTTCAGCTTCACAAAAATTCCCTACTCGCAGCTGCCATAAGAACCAGCCCAAACTTCCCCTGCTTGAATGGAATACCGAAAGTGATCCATAGAATGGTAAGCCCAAACTAGCCTGGGGAAAACCACAACACCTCCCTCCATGGTGTCAAACATGGCAAGCCACCTCTTCTCGATCTCCGCGGCCAACATCTTATCCACTAACCTCCTCCACATCGATTTCTTGTAGTCCTCAGAAACATGCCAAGATCTAACAATAGATTGGGAAGGATGGGTCGATGATTTTCCCATAAAGAGCCCAACTGCATGTGCATGCCTTTCGCCAAATCCTCCACGAGAAAGAAGTCTAGAACATGGGAAGACACGATATATTTCCATCCAAATTGATGCAGGAACCGCTAGGGAAAGTAAAAAGAAGTATTCTAGAGGCCAACCAATCGAACGTACTAGTATTCCCCCAGTTCTAGAATGGGCTACAACTCCACCCACCAGGGTACCGACCAGCGTAGACATTGAGCCTCGTGCTCTACAAACTAGTTCTCCCAATTCTCGATATTCAAAACAAAACTGATGAAGTAGCGAGTAAAGAAATTTGGCAAGCTGCCAAGGGATATTCAAGAGGAACCACCAAACAAATCTCTCTGACAGCCACATGAACAGCATAACGGGGCCCTTAGAAAGTCATAATGGCCTTCCCACCAAGCATCTAAACCATTTAGGGTCTCTGCTAGTATCACTGCCATAGAGTTATGGTGATATGACATCCACATAGTGATTGCAGCAAGTTGAGGATCCACCAGCAGGTCCTCGATCACTTATAGTAATTATGAAGTTAAGCCAAGGGTGATGGCTCCTGCATAGCCTAAATCACCAACATCATGCAGATGCACGAAATACAGCACAGTCGGGAGAGAGATCATTCCTCCCGTAACCAATGAGTAAGCCGTTGAGGGTGAGATATAGAGAAGTCCTGCAAAAAACTCCCGAGGAGACGGGGAGAATTTAGGCATGGCCTCCAAAACACAGGGATTTACCCCCAACATAGCATAGAATTCTTCGTAAGTCGGGTAGACTTCATCCAAGAAAAAGAAAAAGACACGATCCTTGGGGTACCAGAATTATACCACCACCAACAGCATGTTACCCCTTTCATAAAAATAAATTTCAAGCCATTCTAATCCTTTTTATGGTCTCAGCAACAAAGTAAAAATTGCATGTAGATTAAGTCATCTAAGAAAAGATAAATAAATAAAACCCATTCGTTTCATATACATTATTGTCATTACATATCTTTTGCAAAAAGCGGGAAAAAGAAAAAACAACGAGATTCAGCCTGAATCCCCAAAGAAACATTTCCTCTCCCCCACATTCTCTTCACCTCTCCTTTTCTCTCTCTAAGACCCCCATCCATGTGGCGTACGCGCTTTCCCAGGCAACAAGCTGAAGAGACTTCACTACCTAATCCAGACCCCAATCCCGATCTATTTTAGTCAGGTAGTCGACACCCAGATGTACTACAGGAAAAATAATAAAAGGAAAATTAGTTAATAAGAGGCAAAGAAATAAATCAGAAAAATAAAAGTCAAAGAAATGAAAGGATATACCTCCGGCTGAAGGATGTCCTCCGTTATCCCCCATCACCTCCGGTTCCTTCGCATTGGGGCGATGCAGCATACGCACCAATCCTCCCTCAGGTCGTCTGATGTTATAGGAAGGAGGAGATAAATACAAAAATGGAACCTCTAACGTCGCCGTCACTACTGATGTCGACGCACCACCCGCATTGTGGGAAAACCCCACTGGCCGACTCATGCCCCTACCAAAAACCACGGGGGAAGAGGCATAACATCATATATGCTGGGTGGTATTATCTAGCTTAATAAAAAATCCAAATAATCGTAGGTCATCATCATGTCAGTATACGACGAGTAAGGCTCGCTGACCTTCGCCACCACCCTCGCCTCCTCCGGTATCTCCTTCTCCCGCCTCATGTACCTCGGGGGCCTCGCAGGTGTAACCATCACCTAGTCCTCCACCACTAATTGGACTGATCTTTCCCCTACATACCAGTAGTATATGAACTCATGCGCCAGTAGTTGACACAAATGCGTGTTCCCACCGGTTACCCCGTTGTGCTGGATGGTTGTCCCCTAAGGATAGAAGGTCACCTATAAGATCCGAAGTAGAATTATCAAATCCAATCGGATATCTCTCTAGCAACACCTCCAAGGCACATAATTTAAATAGAAAAATTCCCCAGCAAGGTTACATCCAATCCTCGAATTAGTAACTTTTCCCGAGAGGAGTCTCCAAATTTCCCCAGGAAAACTGTGCCCCACACTCTACTTAAGGTCCTTAGAATTTACCTCAACCCTAAGAATCGATCGCTCTCCACTTAAGCCCTCAGAATTGGCCTTGACCCTCAAAATTGGTCATTTTTACTTAATCCTCAGAATTGTCTTTGACCCTCAGAATTGGTCGCCCCTACCTAAGGTCCTCAGAATTAACCTCGTCCCTCATAATTGGTCGCTGCTACCTAATGTTTTAAAAATTGACCTCGGCCCTCAGAATTTGTCGCCCGCACCTAAGGTCCTCAGAATTGTCCTCAACCATCAAAATTGGTTGCCACTATATAAGGTACTCATAATTAACCTCGGCCCTCAGAATTGGCCGCTCATACTTAAGGTCCTTATAATTTACCTCGGCCCTCAGAATTGGTCACTCCTACTTAAGCTCCTCAGAATTGATCTCGACCTTCAGAATTGAGCACTCCCATTTAAGGTCCTCATAATTGACCTCGGCCCTCAGACTCCCTTCTTAAAAGTCCCCAGAATTGACCCCAACCCTCAGAATTAATCATTCCATCTTAAGGTCCTCTGAATTGACCTCGACCATCAGAATTGGTCGCCCTTACTTAAAGTCCTTAGAATTAACCTCGGTCGGCCCTCAAAATTAGCCGCTCCATCTTAAGTTCCTCTGAATTAACCGTGACCCTCAGAATTGGTCACTTCTACTTAAGGTCCTTATAATTGACCTCGACCGTCAGAATTGGTCTCTCCCATCTTAAAATCCCTCAGAATTAGCTTCGACCCTCAGAATTGGCCTCACCCTACCCTAGGTACTCAGAATTGACCTCAGTTCATAGATCATCCATCCCCAGCATTACCTTAAGTCCCCCAAATCAGACTTAACCCTCTAAATCGGTCATCCTCGTCCCTTAGATCCTCAGAATCGATCTATTTCCTAAACATCATGTGGAGTCTATTCGATGACTTTCACTTGTTCCAAGCTCACCTATCGAGGGTCTTTATAGACACCACATTCTAGGACCCCCTAAGTCTCTCCTTAGGTCCCTATCACCTCCCTATTTCACTAAAATCCTAGGTTTTACTCTGAGTATCAATCTAGAGGCCATGGGGGGATCCCGAGCCTTGTTTAACTCTTGTCAACTCTATCATGAGAGAAAAAGCTCAATGAATATTTGAAGGTCTATGAATCCCCTTTCCAATGGTTTACCCCTGCGCAAATCTGCATAACGGTTCGAACGAAAGAATAATTTTAACATCGAAAAGTTATTGGGAAGCCATCGGTGCTCCCAGGCCCCGATTTGAGCCTAATAAACTTCAACATCAGAGTGAAAGCTCTTTGAATCTTTTAAGGTCTCTGAATCCCCTTTTTAACGGTCTATCCCATGTATAAAATGGCATAACCGTTAAGATGAATGATATGTTTTCCCCTAAAAATTAATTCGGAGCCCACCGAGATCTCCCCGGCTATGTTTGATCAAGGTCAACTCTTCAGATCTAATGAGACTGAATGAGTCTTTTAAGGGAACTGAATATCCTTTCCAAGGGTCCACCTCGTGTGCGAATCAGCGTTATGGTATGGACTAACAACCCTTTGTACTCCGAAAGGTCACTAGGCACTTTTGGGCCGCAGTTGACCAAAGTCAACTTTTTGAACCAAGCGAAGCTCTTTAGAATGTCTAAGTACCTCACATAAAATTTCCAACGGTCCACCCCGTGCATGATTCTGACTTACAGTTTGGTGAACGATCCATTACCGTCCTACGATCTCCCATCCAAAGGACCGATGAGTGCTTTATAGTCGCAATTGACCCAAATTAAACTCTCAAACCCGGAAGCAGCCCAAAGGACTCTTAAAGGTATCGGAATTACCTTTCCAATGGTATGACCCGTGCATAATTTAGATTAATGTATTACGTTCGACGACCATTTTTTTGAAAAAGCCTACACGAAACTACCGATTGGCAGGTCCATTCCCCTGCCTATCAGCAGTGTGTCTTGGGTTACCTACCGATTGGCAGGGTTAGGGATATGATGATCGGAAGATCCCTACCCTATAAATATAAGTCACGAGGTCACGATCAGGACAAACCTCAGATCAATCAATATTAGTTATCTCAACAATATTCTCTTACAACCAACAAAGTTTCCTTGTGTGAAATTCCCTTCCATCTTTCATTCCCATTATTTTCATACCCAATTTAGCAAAATATCAATCTCTCTCATTTAACATTCATCTCAACATTCAAGGGAGTTCATCAAGGATCAAGATCAAGCCCCAATTCTCTAAAGAAGGTCCAAAAATCCTTCTCTGTCTTTAAATTATTTATTTTTGCATTATTTACATAAATTCTTAATATATATTTTACTTTAGTTCATACACATTAATACTTCATCCTTTATTAGTTATATTGCACATACCTTATTTTCTATAAAAAAAAAACAAAGAAAAAGAGGGTTACACCTATAAATTCCAATGGGATTATCCATCACAATTTCTCAAAACTACAAGAGATTCTCTGCACACACACATATAATAAATTCCCATTCGAATCTATGAGATAAACCCCACCCTTATGCTGCATGTGAACTACGTGGACTTTGATTCATTTATAGGCTACGTAGGCGTTTCGGGTTAAAACTCAAGGCTCGAGCCCAATTTTCCAATTTTTCCAATTTCTCAATTTTCCATCTTTCCCATTTGTATTCTTTTCGTCTATACATTATTTTAATACATATTATATTTGTTATACATATTGGCGTTTTATCTGACATATATTATCGTTTCATTAAAACGATCAATATCTCGATAGACGCATAAATCGTATTTTCTAGATATTATTTTGGGAATATTCCTATGGATGATCTCACTTTATCTTTTTCATGATATAAGTTGGGCGATTCCGATGTCCATTTATATGTACACGCGCATGCACTTCATGGAGAAATTAAGGAAAATAGTATCACAAGCCTGTGAGAGACTGAAAGGGCGGAATGGGCGCCTAACACCTTTCCATTCCATAACTTAACCCCCGAACCTTTGAACTATTGGTTTCGTAAGCATCAGTTTATCTTTGATGTCGATCTCTCAAGGTGACGACATGTTATTTTGCCTGTTTTGTGCAAAATAGGCTAGCAATTCCATCTTCTTATATCACCCCACATCGACGATGGCCGAAGCTCTCCTAGAGTAATAGGGCGCGAGACCTTTTCTTCCCCCCCCCCCCCCCCCGAGAAAAGGGAGAGACGTGCAGGGATGGCCACAATGACATTGGAATCCAAATATCTATGAAAAACACCCTTATAATTATACGAACACTAATTTGACACCATAAAGGCTCGGGTATGAATTATAATATAAATAGTTATTTAAATGACACCAAAGGAAAATAAATTTGCTGATAAACGTATACGTATATAACAAGTTTCAAATGATCAACAAATATTCACTACAAAAAATCATATTTAAATCAATATAAAGAAAATCATATACGCATACAGTTAGTTCTAAATGATCAACAAATATCCACTAAAAATCATTTCTGAATGAGTATGCTAAGAGCGAATTAGTTGACATCAATGTCATACGAATTTCCCAATAAATACATGCATATATATTGATTCTAAATATTTCACATATATCCACTTTAACATAAAAAAGAGAAATAAATGTTTTGAAAAATAGATTTGTTTGTGAATTGTAATGATATAATCGACTAAACATTACATGTAATAATAAATGATAAGATAATATAATTTTATATTTCATCAAAAAATTAAAGAGGATAAAGAAATTTCATTCCATCCACAAAACCAATTATTTTTGCAAGACCAAATAAAATAGTGTTGATTTTAAATTGGGATATATTATAAAAGCTTACTTATCCATATTCAACCATTGGTATGACATTCAATTTGAATCAAATTTTTATTTGCAGATGTTTACCACCAGTTTTATAACTGTAACCCACATACATAACCATTTCGTCAATATCTTACTCGAATTTCAATGAAAATGGAAGGCAAAATTGCACACACATGATAATCTATTAAATAAGGTTTTGAAACTTTTATTTAATTTGAATAGAATTGAAAACTGTAAGGAAAAAAATGCTTAGAACGATTTATGTTAATGAAGGTATATTTGACATTTAGCAGCCTTTGATTCTTAACCTTTTCCAACATGTCCTCTCTATTGGTAGCTATAGGACCATTTATTTAAAAGAATATAGCAGCGCTGACTGTAGAATCTTGGGAAAGGGGATCGAGTCCAAAAACGTTATTTATTAAATTTCCCTTTCAGGGACCTAATAGAGCAAAGTGGAACTACACCATATACCAAAGATGGTCACGGACCTCAACCACGACTAGAGCCATGAGTCATGGACCTTAATCTTGACTATTTTTATCTTGGTAAAAAATAATGGTCACAAACCTCATCTGGGATCCTAAATCGGGTCACGGTTTCTCCCGTCACATAATATTGTCCCCATGGTAAGGGACTTAGTTTGTGACTCCGTGGTCATGACCTAAAATTGTGACCAAAGTAGGACAATATTGACTCCTTGTTCACAACCATAATCTGTGACAACATGGTCATGAACATGGAACGTGACCACGGGTGGGACAATGTTCAAATTGGGCCACGGTCTAAATCCATGACCCTCAATTTTTTAAATAAATAAATGGTCATGGTCGAGATCGTGATCGTGGCCAATTATATATTCATTTAAAAAAATGGAGGTCTACGATTTGGGCCATGATCATATCCATTTAATAAAAACATAAAATTTATTTTTTGGAATCTCCTCAAAAGAAACCCGTATGGAACAGCCAATTTATATACAACTAAGTAATATTGTAACCTTGGAGTTGACAATTCAAACTAAAGCACCTTGCCATCCTAGTTACTTCATAAATTATTCTAAACATTCATAATTCAAACTAAACATTCATAAATTAAACTAAACATTCATAAATCAAACTAAAGCACTAATATAGCCCCAATATTATAATAAGATATAACCTGGATACAAATAGGATTGTCAAAGGCCAATATAATACAAGTTAAATTGGTCTATTGTCTACGCATTCAGTTCTTATGAGTTACATTGGTCTGGTGCGAGGTGTTCGTGTCTCTTACAGGCCCATTTAGGTATTATTTTAGGCTTTGGCCCGTTAACCGTATGTTTTTAAGCCTAAGTTTAGATATTTTTAAATTATCTTCATATTATTAGACCGCAAGTCTCGTGACTACGTGGTCAATTTTTATGAGTTACATTGGCTTCGTGAGAGGTGTCCGTGTCTCTTATAGGTTCGTTCGGAGGATATTTTAGGTTTTTACCCTTTAACGGTATGTTTTTAAGCCTAAGTCTAGATATTTTCAAATTATCATCGTATTCTCAAACCAAAAAGATGTTCGTGTCTCTTATGGAACTGTTTTTTTTTTGTTTTTTTTCCCTCTAATGAAATGTTTCTAAGCATAAGTCCAGATATTTATAAATTATCATCATATTCCCAAACTGGGAGTCCCATGACTACGTGATCAGTTCCTACGAGCTACATATGCCCCAGTGAGGTATTCATACCCTTTACGAGGCCATTTGGTGATGTTTTGGATTTTTGCCCTTTAATGACATGTTTTTAAGCTTAAGTCTTGATATTTATAAATTATCATCATATAATCAATTCGGGAGTCATGTCACTTCGTGGTTAGTTCCTACGAGTTACATTGGTCCCATGTGAGGTGTTTGTTCCACTTATGGGCCGTTGGATGTTTTTTTGTATTTTCACCCTATAACGGCATGTTTTTAAGCCTAAGTTTAGATATTTAAAAATTATCATCATATTCTCAAATTGAGAGTCCCGTGACTACACAATTAGTTCGTACGAGTTACATTGGTACCGCACGAGGTGTTCGTACCTCTTATAGGGACGTTTGGGAGATATTTTTGGTTTTCTCCCTCTACCATGTTTTAAATCTTAATTCTATATATTTGCAAATTATTTTCATATTCTCATAATTTCATGCATGAATATATTTATAATTCAAACCCAAACCCTTCAAGCCACTTAATAATTCATTTTACCTTATTGCCTGACAAATCAAATTGACTTTTCAAATTATGCAAACCGTCATTGCATATAAAACCGAGTGATCTTGATCGCATTCTTTATATAACGGTCTAATCGTGAGGACTTTCAACCATATGTATTCCCAATCTTATAGTAATTCAACATCGAATTATTCATTGACTTGGTCATAATGCACATTATCTTTATAGATTAGTTGGTGGTTGTGATGGTGGTGGACTCCGTAAGTGTCATAAATTAGGTCTGTTAAAGGATGATATGTTGGCGAATCATATACCACTTTCAATCGGTAGGATTCTTTTACACCGTCGGGTATTGATAATTATTCCAAAACATAAGGTACATTCTTTTCACCATAATATGTCCATATCTTATAGTCTTGCGAAATTCCACACTTTAGTAAATATAACTCAACGTCATCTAAAGACTTACATATTCCATTCATACAACGGGTGCACACATACAGAATATTATCACTTTTAAGATTTCTATCTGCGTATTTAACAAATTATTGAACACCCTTTACATGATTATCAGATATTCAGTTACTCTTCCCCATTCACTCTTCGTACTGTGGGAAATATTCAATTAACCTATATTAATAGGTTGAAACAAAGGTCATGTTGCATACAAGAATATACAATTCATAATTCATTCAAATTATTCAATAGAACTGTGATAAACTTAATATAACTCAAATTAAACTAAATATTACGACTTTTTCCAAAATTAAACATTGTTCACATACTAGGCTTGACCAATACATAATAGTATTT
Organism: Sambucus nigra; assembly: GCA_949130495.1. Taxonomy (NCBI): domain Eukaryota; kingdom Viridiplantae; phylum Streptophyta; class Magnoliopsida; order Dipsacales; family Adoxaceae; genus Sambucus; species Sambucus nigra. The sequence goes on along the minus strand of OX422207.1, from coordinate 338,874,241 downwards.
TAGCAACAACCCTTATCGGCTATTAATGTGCACGGGATCTTCTTCGCAAATGGTGTATTTGTTATCAACAAGTATCTGAGGCTTACCCATTTCCAAAGGGCGATTATGAACAAGAGTTCTAATATTCAAGGAAACGAGTGTGCACGTGTCAATAATCTTGGTATTAGATAAGTTCCTTATATAGAACTGCTTGCTATAGTCGACATGAGTAGATTATGATGATCTAGGTATTGTAGAAGGGGGAGGAATTTGGGAGGTGAATATGACAGGAGAAGGCACTTGGGAGAGAAATATTGAAGGAGGCAATATTTATGAGGGAAAACCTTAAGACGGAGGATAGAAAAATCATAAGAAGGAGGGTAGGGGTAACCTCTGGGCTAAAACATTGAGTAAATAAGGATACGAGGAGCTCGATTTAACCCACCAATACTCCAAGGTTACTCTTAATATTGACCATCCCCATCTGTCTTGGACTGATTTTCCTTTTGGCTCGAGATGCGATTCCACATCAAAGAGAGCTCGTCCACGAGAGGTGTAATATGTTTTAATTTTATTTTTATAATATGTGATCCTATAACTCTCGTCCTCTCTTTTTTTCATTTGCAAATGTCTGAGTTAGGCCATCATCTTTAATGTCATCATAAGGGAACGATTTGGATTAACTATTAATGGTTTTGATTGATTCCTGTTGCATGAAATTATATTTAATCTTATGAATTTACCATTATTTTATATAACGTGTATATATATAAATGAATAGATGGTCATACTCACCATAGTCGGAGCCAAATGTAGTAGGATTTTATTATGTTTATCCCACAGGCATGTATGTACAAGTTGCCCCGATTAGGTTTTTATCAACATTTGGATCGCCTTTTGTCCTTTCCGATAATTCACTCCTCAAATCTTCATATGATTTAGAACCAAGCCTATAGACATCAAATTTCTTCACTCTGTTTTATTTATTGTTCACCCTTGGGACCATTTTTTATCCATCGCCTATTCCATTGATTGATTGACAGTTTAACATTTGAAGGGGCTCTATCTTTCAAAGCCAAAATGTCAGATCTTTATGCCTTCTTTGGGAAATGTCTCTGCCGAAGGTTCCTTCGAAATGTTGTCATTTTTTTGAGTAACCCAAGAAAGAACCCTTTACTTTGGAAGGTCAGGGAATGAAAAACTATTACAAAGTTATTCAAAAATGTCATTCTTGATGGCTTCATCAACTGTGTTTTAGTTATCCTCTACCTTGACTCCTACATTCATTTTTTCAAGTGACAAACACTGGGATTTAAGTATCTGGATGTCATTCTTATTTCCAGTAGGATTATTCCTAAGAAGTGAGAATCCAAATGGTTGTTTCTCATTTTCTCAGAAGGTGTAGGTAGCGGGGGTGTGGATATTGGATTAACAGGAATTTATTACCGACTTATATATGGAGTGGTAGAGTGAACCATTGTCAGAGAAGAGTATTGTTCACCTAGTAGTGAAGAGAATCCAGGATGGGGTGCAAGATATGAGAATCCATAAGGTGTCCCGTAATCATTTGGAACATTATCGCCATTGTCGTTCGACATTACCTACAATAAAAAAAGTAACGAATTTATTATACAAACATTTTTATGACTAAATAATCATGTTTACGACTATATATATATATATAGCTTCTCATAATAGTAATTTAAAATATGTTCAATGTGTCTAATATGAATTTATTTGGTATTCCTTTATAAAAATCTATGGATTTTTGTTCATGGCAAACTAGGAGGAAGTGTATCTATGATTGATGTATAGATGTCCGTAACATGAACTTGGAATCCTTTCTTCTTCAATTTATTAGAAAGATTAAATTTAACGTGCATATGTCGTGAGACATCATAGTCTTGATTAACACTCTTTTTACGTAGTTGTATCCACAATGGATGAATGTTTTTTCTGCCTTCTCTAACTATGTAAGTAACGTCGGGGACACGTCGGGATTATGTAGGAGAAATGTATTCTCTATTGCCTCTTACCAGATTTCTGGTAGGGAAAGCAGAATGCGATCGAACAGATACTCTTGCGAGAGATGAACTTCATGATTTGCAAGGTAGTTAAACTGTTCAATCTTCTTATTCCCATACTTGTAAATAGGATTAACCTCTATATGGCATGAACTAATAAAAGATTTATTAGTGCGGTCGAATTGCAAATTCTCATACTCTTATTTCCAGTGATTATCATCGTGCCTTATTTTCCTGAGAAAAAACATACGAGGGTGTGAATATACGTCCTAAAAGCAATGGTTATAATTTACTATTAACTTTTCAATATTTGTCAATCGATCCAAGTTTTATATCTTTATTTAATCCTAACATTGTTATGCATCCTTTTGCCTTTTTGCCTTCACCCTACTGATATTTGCAAGTCCAAATTATGTTTATTTTATTTAAATTTATCATAAATTTACCAAATGTCCACCAAATGTGCAACCTCTTCCACCAATTTGTGTTCACCAAACAACAACCACTTAAAGAGGGGGGTGGACACGAACTCAACAGTCAACCAAATAGTATTATGCATATTATTAACCTGCATGATATCCGCAAGTCAAAGTTTTTATTTGATTTAAGTTATTCCTAAAATGACTATATGTCCACCAAATGTGCGTGTTATACATGTACACTTGTGTTACGGAAAAGAAAACACCTAGAAAAGTCGTATGTTATAACAGTCAGTACTCATTTAATTATAAGAATTATAAATGTATACGCTATTATAACAGTCAACCAAAGATATGTATATGATGATACTAGAGATATCACCACTTAAACTTGTAATGAGCTCAAGCTAGTAACCTATAGAAATGGAGATAAGGGAAAAAAGTATATTGAAGGAGATGAGGAGAAAAGGATAAACATGATCATATAAGTGTTCATCCATTGGCCTACTCAACTGTGCATGTGTTTATGTGTTTTTATATTAAACAATGGAGTTCTAATGTCCCAATGTACGACTCTATCACTTTCTATCTCTAAAGTGAGATTTACAGAGCTTGGGCTAGGGTTAAAATTTCCAATAACCTTCAAGGAAGATGATGATAGGTATTTATAGCCCTTGGGGTGCACATTGTACCCCCAAAGCATGTAATAAGCATGTACAAGATGAGGTAACCAATTAGAATCATCCATCTATTCCTGGCACATATATGTCATGATGATGAAATATTCCCTCGCGTGCTCATTAAGATCTTATTATAAGGGTTTGTCCACGTGGGATGGTGACTCATTGAATCCACGTGTATTCTACCAGGTGTTAAGGGCCAACCATCATGGACTAGGTCGAGCCGAGTCATCAGGTCAATCTTCTGAAGGGATAACCATCAGTGTGCTGAGTTAAGTCTACATATGAGCCTCGGCCCCCATGCTCATAAACGAGGCTGAGGAGGTCCCAAAAGGAACTGAGTGGTGGTCAAGGATGAGGACACCTATGGTAGGACTTCGATTGAGTTGTCCCATGATCATTTCCCTTGATAATCTTACAGTGTCGGCCTTAGACGAGTTGAGACCTGCGGAGAATGAGACCACACTTATATACATCAATCACCACTTGACCTTAGTCTTCAATGTGAATGGAAAGCCGAGGGGTATAGACGATTATCCCTTATGGGAATGTCTCCTCGTCATCCGAGACTGTTCAGGTAGTGAACCAGTTTGAGTAAGTGTACAAAAGTCATTTCAATATCTCTAGGTGGATTGCTATGAACTGGGCCTCTATTAATAAGTGTATGATTTAGCGTGATTGCCAAGATAGGGTTGTGGACAGCCTACTAAGCTGTGCTAAGTAATTATTTTGCTCTTGGATAATCATGTCAAATCATTACTTGGTTTAAATATGAAATAACCAAACACTTTCTATTTCTTCTCAAAACATCCAACCCTTTACGCCCAAATATTCCTTCTAGACTTCTGTCTTTTCTCTCTCTACATTTTCGGACGTTCTAGTGTGCTTTTAGATATTACATAGCCTTTCTCACCTTCTTCTTTAGTTAGGTAACCTCTCAGTCCCCTTTGTTTGAGTTATTCTACCCTTGATTTCCCTCATTTCTTATTTTCTATTTTTTTATTCACTGCTCCATTTATTTGGCGGTTGGTCTAGTTCGTTTTAGGGATGGTTTAGGAGACTAAGTGGTGGCATTGCTACTTGGTGTTGATTGGGGTTACTTTAGTACCATTTCTAGGTTATTTTCCCTTGATAGTCTACTGTAATTCTTATCGGCATAAATCTAGTGACTTTCTCCTGTGAGGTCTGTATTTTAGGTTCTTAACTGTTCTCTAGTGTTCTTGATAAAAATCATTTAAGTTCACCTTTTAGATCTTTTAGTCAAGTTTAGTCAAACCCTTAGATGTTTAGGGTGATTTACGAACTTTTAGACCAATACCCCCATTTAAGTGATAGGATCCATCGGGAGATAAGGAAAGGTAATGCAGAGGGTGAGGCAAAGAGAAAAGATAGAGCTGGCCTTACACATCTGATCTTCCCAACCCCTTAACTATTATCCATCCTTTAATAGTAGTGGTTAGTGGGTATGAGATTTCTGATCCCTCGTCCTCATTTTTTAGGGCTATAGTTCTTCACCCTCTCGAGTTATCTTGCTAGATAACTCTTTTGAAGAGGATCTCTATGTCCTCTTGACTCGTACAACTAAGTATGATGCAGTCGAGTGCTCACAAATCAACAAATATTCTTCATCCCAGCTCTTTCAAGAGACGATGGTTACTGTGGCAACACCCCTATGTTCATTCCCTAGTCATCCCTGATCAAGGGAAAGTTCCACCAAAGGTTCCCAAGTGGGGCCTCGGCCATTGAGGTTCTCGCTGATGACTCTAATTCCGAGGCTGGGGAACCACTTAACATTTCTTATTCCCAAACTTTTCCTTCCAACATTAAAGAGTTTGAGCTTCTTATCCGGAGGCACCTATACGACATTATGTCATATACCTCTATGAGAGTCCTGAATGAGGATGAGAGAGAATTTAACGACCGATAGGGTGAAATTATCGTGTATAACTAGACGTTCAGGGTCGACTTTCACCTTCTATTTCATCCTTTTATATGAGACATCCTGGATAGTATGTGACTTATTCATGCACAGCTGGCACCGAACTTCTGGAGGATTATACTCGGCTTCATCTCTATTTGGAAGTTGAATCATGAGAAAGACCCCTCAGTTGGTGTATTCAAATCTTGGTATAACATCTAATTCACCAGGGCCCAGTCGGGATACTATCATCTAGGGGAAAGGATGTCTGACAAGAAAATTATTCACATCAACCAAACCTTGAACCATCATTAGAAGGTTATGTACTTATTCATTTCTTAGACTTAGGAATTCACAGTCGACGCTGCCCATGTTGGCAATGAGTCGAAGGTTCCTCGAGTTTGGGTCAATCCTTCAATGTCTGCCAAATTGGACCTAAGCCTAAACATTGACAATAGGACGAGGGATGACTTCTTGAGGTGCTAAGGGAACGACGGGGGTTTATCTGAGTTTGAAGAATTAATGACCCCTTCCTTCCTTGAGTCGACAGATCCCCTAGATGAGTTGTGTAAGTCCTTTAATTTTCTATTTAATATACAACTGTATTCTTATCTCTCTATATATTTACAAATCATCTTCTTCTCTTTTTCTTCCAAATCATCCTCTTAGTACACCAGATCATATCTATAATATGACGGCCCCAAGCCTCTAAACAACCTTGAGAAGAAAAGGCAGTAAACACTTCGCCAATGCTGCTAGTAAGAAGACAACCCCCGGTGGCCCGGGCCTAGTGAGGCTAGGCAAAAGATGAAGGAGTCTACCGATGGGGGAAACCTTCCCCACTAAAGGTAGATAAGGTCGAGGTCCTAAACTCATGATGAGAGGCCATTTTCTATTACATCCTAAGCCTCCAACGAAGCCTCCACAGCATCTCGTCTTGCCCCGTTCAACGCGAGTTTTGACTCCCTTATCACAAGCTGGTTAGATCCAAGGAAATCGTCATTGCTTTTCCTTCAGTGTCCAATAGGCATCTTATTGAGTCAATGGAGGTGCCCTAGGTCTTTGATTTTGGACTTCACCATATGACTCAAGTAATCACTTCAACCGACCTTACTTTCTTATTTTTTGATTTTATGATCTCTTGTCTCATCTCATATTAACTTTTGTGTTGTATTTTGAAGTCCATGTTCACCTTTGCTTGTGCCATGAAGTGGATAGCCGATAAAATCCCTTAGGTTCAAGAGGTTGAGAGGGCCCCTTAAGTCAAGAAGGACTGGAAGGACAACGTGAGGTCCATGAGGTTCGACCTTAAAAAGGCCCTCGCTGACTTGAAGAAGTAACATGATTATTCTTTGGAAAATTTGAGGAAGGAGAAATATGATTCTCTTACTGCCTTATCAACCAAATAGGGGGTTGAGATAGCTGAGGTTGCCAAGAAGGCCATGTACGAGGCCGTTTCTACTGAGGCCACCAAGAAGTCTAAGGATGAGGCCATGGAGGCCTAAAAAAATTCAAAGGGTGTTAGTGACTTCGGTTGCCAGTACCTTGAAAGAGGTGCCAAAATGGCCTGTCAATGGGCCATTTTGAAATTCCCTAAGGCTGCCTCCTCCATTAGTCGAATCTAGAGGACCTTAACTTGTCATACGCTCTTCTTTTAACTGTATTAGCCGAGATTGAAGTAGCGACTGCAGTCGAGATACTAGCTAAAATTATTAATGAGGTTTCTTTTGCTGGAGATGGAAATGAGGTTGTCGAGATGGGACGTAGAGACGTAATCGACCTCAATGAGTTGAGTGTTTAGGGTGGTCGCCTGTGACCTATACCCTCTTCCTTGTGTATTTTGTTTTTTGAACATTTTTGGTAAACATTCATCTGTAATATTAACATTTCTGGTTTTCCACTTATGTAATTTCTTTTTGTCAAGTCTTGTGTCGTATTGCTGATGATATCTTTACCATAAGAATGATTTTAATCATGCGAATGATTTTAATTATAAGTTCTCTCTCGTAGCTTCTTAGATTGTGAGGACTAAATAACCATAATTAAATGATTTTAATGTTTACAGTCACCAAATTAATAATGTTGTAATACAAGTCCCCCTTATCATTTTTGGGAGTGTATATACAAGTCTCATCTTTTCATAGAATCTCGTCTTCACCGAGGGAGAGTTTTAATTTAAAGGCCCCAAATTAATGATGTTGATCACAAGTCTCCCCTTATCATTTTATGGGAGTATGGACGAGTCTCGTCTCTTCATACACTCTTATCTTTTTCGAGGGAGTTTTAACTCTGAGATCACCACATTATGATGTTAAAAAATAACCATAGTTAAATTATTTTTATCAGATTCTTTATTTTGTCACCACCAAAGTGATGTTGTCACATTATTCCCCCTCTCGGTGTTATTGAGACTTCATGGATGAGATGAGTCTTCCGTGGTTTCTCGTATCCGAGAGTGAGTCAAAACTATTTCACCATAAGAATGATGTTATTATCTTAGAGCAATTCAAACCACGCATTAGATAATTGAACATAAAGATATGAGGAAACACTTGCATTTTTTCGTTCATTACTTCAAAATATTCCAAATACAAGCACTCTGTACACAAAGAGGATGACATATAAATGACATTCAGGCTTATTGATAATATCTCTTTAAATGGTCCTCATTTCATGGATTGGATAAAGGCTCTCCCTCTAGGTTCTCCAGTCTGTAATTCCTAGGGATGACCTCTTCAATCACTCTGTATGGGCCGTGCCAGTTCTGATGAAACTTATTCGGCTTGTGCCAAACCATTTTTAGTCCCATAATAATTTTCCTTTCTTTGACCCTCTTATTATATAATTTGTCTTTCCTTTGTTAATATGCTACTTGTCGGACCTTGGCGTCCTCTCATCTTTCTTTTATCAGGTCCAAGTCCAACCTCATTTCTTCATTATTGGTCTCAGGGTTCTAAGTCTGGACTCTATGACTGGGAAGGTCGAGTCTAGGGGGATTACTACCTCTAACCCATAGACCAATATGAAAGGTGTCTCCCCAATAGAATTCGTCGCAGGCCCGTAAGATTCCATACAACTCCTCCATTCATAAGCCCTTAACATCTTCCAACTTCTTTTTAATACCATCTAAGATCATTCTATTAGTGATTTTGTCCTGGATGTTAGCTTAGGTTCAGACAGATGCAGAATATAATTGCTTTATTCCAACTCTTTTCACAATATGCTTCCAAGTATTTATTTTTGAACTATTTCCCATTATATGAGATGAGTGTGTGGGGTAGGCCATCCTGTAGATGATGTTTCTCCAAATTAACTTGAATGTATTTACTTTGATAATATAGATCATGACTTCTGCTTCCACCTATTTAAAAAAGTAATCAACGAACACAATGAGATATTGATATGCACATGGTGCTTCTGGAAGTGGTCCGACTATGTCAATCTCCCAAACTACGAACGACCATGGGGAAATAATGGGCGAGAGTGTCTAATGAGTCTAGTAGGGAATACTCGCATACTGCTGACACTAATTGAATATTTTCAAATGATCGATTGCATTTTTTTAACTGGTCAGTTGCATCCTCTTTGCGAGAGATCTTCCTCTAAAGTGTCTTTCACATGACCCCTCTAAGATATCACATAGGACATAGTCAACCTCTATATAAGGGACACATCAAATGGGAGGTAACCAAAAACCTTTTTTGTAGAGCACGTCTCATATAATAGTGAACTTCACCACCCGGTATCGAAGTTTTTTTCTCTCGGCTTTGGTGTTTTGGAGTTCCCAAACTTTGATGTATTCGACCAAGGGATCCATCCATGAGTCTCCCAAGTTCAAGTTTACACAAAATTCTATTCCACTATCCTCTTCTTCAATGTTGGGTCTATGCAAAATCTCCACATGGACGGTTCGCTTGATTTATATTCTTATGGATGAGGTTAACTTTACCAACGCATCGGTTTGGCTGTTCCCATGCCAAAAGACTCTCTTCACCTTTACTTCCTTGAAGATGGCCAAAACATTTTTCCCCCTTGACAAATACTTGGCCATTTTCTCATCTTTAGCCTCGTACATCCCCAATATTTGGTTCAACACTGGTTGAGAGTCATTGTGCACTATAATGTGGCCGACGTCCAACACCTTAGCCAATGAGAGGCCGACCAATAAAGCCTCGTACTCAGATTTATTATTTGAAGCTTTGAAATTGAACCTTAAGGAATATTAAATATTAATTCCATCTGGGGCCAACAATATGAGTCTTGCCCTACTACCACTTTCCCAAGAGGAGTCATCCATAAACAAACTCCAAACTGGATCTCCTTCTGAGAAAGGACCATCACTCACTGCCTAATTTTTGAATAAAACATCATATTCAATAGGGTTGGGTCTCTTTTCATCATCTAGTTTCGGACCCAAAATTGCCTTTTTAGGCAATAGTGTAGCTTCATTTTCTCTGATATCAGCTTCAACCTAAGTGAATTTGGCCACAAAATTAGCCAATGCTTTCCCTTTGATTGCAGTCCTCGGCTAATACATCATGTTAAACACTCTTAATTCAATTGACCTATCCCTCAGCTTACCCAATTTCTTGAGTTTATGGAAGACTTTCCTCAAAGGAGTGTTAGTGAGTACCACCATAGTATGAGATTGGAAATAGGGCTTCATTTTTCTAGAGGTGTGGATCAAAGCATGCGTTAGTTTCTCCATCCTTGGATATTTTAGCTTGGTCCCTTGAGGAGCCTTGCTACTGAAGTACAAAGGCTTTTGAACCCCCTCATTATCTCAAACAATAGTTACATGTATGGATGATTCAGATATTGGTGGGTATAAGAACGATTTATTCCCTGATAATGGCCGGGATAAGAGCATTAAAGATCTCAAATAATCTTTATGTTCTTAAAAAGATTTCTCACACTCTTCATCTCAGACAAATGCTTTTCTCAAAATTTTAAAGAAAGGTAGACACTTATTTGTGGCCCTGGAGATGAAGATATTGAGAGAAGAAACTCTTCCCGTAAATCCCTGCACGTCTTTTATACTCTTTGATGTCATTATTTCTCTCAATGCCCTGATTTTCTCTATGTTTGCCACAATCCCTCTTTTATTGACTATGCACTAGAGGAATTTTCCTGCTCCGATGCCGAACATGCACTTTATCGGATTCAACTTCATCTTGTAGAGATCCATGGTGTCAAATGTCCTCTCAAGTTCGTCTATGTGGTCCTCTAAGGGTTTTCATCAACATATCATCAACATAAACCACCATAGTTTTCCAAATCTGATCTTTGAACATTTTACTTACCAACCTCTAGTAGGTTGTCCCCGCGTTCTTAAGCCCAAATAGAATGACCTTGTAACAATAGGTTCATTTATCAGTGATGAAGAAAATTTTCTCGGCATCGTCCTTGCGTATGAAGATCTAATTATACCTCGAATAAGCATCCATAAAGCTCATCAGTTCATACCATTTGTTATATACGGGGTAAAGAGAAGTTATCTTTTCGGTAGGCCTTATTTAAATCTGTGAAGTCTACACACATTCTCTATTTCCCATTGGATTTTGGCACAATCATAACATTAAACAACCAATCCTAGTAGTGTACTTCATGAATAAACTCAACCGATTGGAGCTTTTTGACCTCGTATTGAATGACCTCAAACATTTCTCTGGCATGACATCCTTATCAATGTTAAGTAATGATAGATAACTTCGGTGTCAATCCCTAGTATATCCCCATGGCTCCATGAAAAGATGTTTTACCTCTTCCTCATCATCTTTATTAACCTTTCTTTCACCTCCTTATGCAATGATGAGCCAATTTGGATGGGTTTTTTTGGCTTGTCCTCACTGAAGACGATGGATTTTACCTCCTCTATGTCCTCATGCTTCTTTATTTTCCTCTAGTCTCTTGGGTCAATCGTGTTAATATTGTAGCAGGTTGTGAGCTTCTTTTGAGCCTCCTTTTGTTCTACTGACCGAAAATAACACACTCTTTCTCCTACCTAGTCACCTTGGACTTCCCCTACCCCATAAAGAGTTGGTAATTTTACTATTTGGTGAACAGTGGAGGGCACTACCTCAAATTCTTTGAGTTAAACTCTGTCAATGATGATATTATAGGACGAGAATACGTTCTCATCCATCATAAAAATTCTGACTTTTTTTGTTAGGCACCTCATCTAGGTATCCATACAGACATCCATTTCAAACACTCCCATTGGGTGCACCTTTTATCCATTAAAACATATCAATGGTTGGTGATAAGGAACTAACCTTTTCTTAGCTGAGCTACCACTGTCCACCAATATTTGACACATATCACACCCATGGACCCTGGTTTTGATGACCAAAGGGTTATCATGAGAGGCCAAGATTCCTTTAAAGTCCATTCATGATAATCCTACCATCAAAGTTTCCATGTCTACTTTCTTCATCTTCCTTGGTCTCAGCTCTGAACAAGATGAGTTCACATCCATCCGTTTAGGTGTAGACTTTTCTTCAATGACGTGTGCCTTATTGTCGATCATCTCGATTCCTCTGCTAGCCATTCACCCACTGATCATTTTAATGTCAAAGGAAATCATATGCATGTGTCCTTTTAGCTCAGGGATCTTAAGAGGGAGATATGGGTCATCCTCATCATTGCCTGACACATTATCTTTCTTATCGGCCCAAGCTTGTCATCTATTTGCCCACCCTTCTTTTTCTGGTATCATCTTTAGCAAATCTTCGATCAACATACTTCTAGAGTTTCCTTTGCTTTAACATTTTCTCAATCTCATCTTTGAGAAAAAACATGTATTTATCGTAAGACCTTGGTCTTGGTAAAACTCACACCACTTGCTTTTGTCCCTCTTGTAAGGAGGGAACTCAAGCTTTTCAGGCCACCTAATAGATCTATTATCTTTAATCTCATTCAAGATTCGATCAGGACATACTGTCAATAGGGTATAACTAGAAAATTTATCATCGACCGGTCCTCGCTTTTCATCTTTTCCTTTAGCCTTCTGACACCTTCCCCAACTTACTTCTTTCTCATCCTATTCTTTGTCCACCATGGCCTCCTCAGCATTCCTGACTCTCCCAGCTGTAGTTAGAAGTTCTTTCATGGACTTAAGAGGATCCTTGACCAGCTTCGAAAGTATCTTGCCTTTCCGCAGCCCACTCATGAATGCTGTCATAGTAATACTTTCCTTATAGTCCTCCACTTCAAGTTTCTCCTTGTTAAATAGAGAATTATAGTCTCTAAGTGTCTTATTTTTCCCTTATTTCACATACAAGATATGAGTCACTTTCTATGGGGGCTTCACACCGAAGAAAAAGTTATGGTTGAACCTTTTGGCTAATTGTTTAAAATTCTCAATTGAATTCTTAGGCAGAGACATGTACCACATGTGGGCTGTCAGTAAGAGTGCCAGAAAAGGCTTGACAAATCATCTCATTTAAATTGACTAAATATCAATTTCCGAATGATACATCCTAATATGGTGTATTGGACTGATACTGCCATTATATTTTGGATTTATAGTACAAGGATTAAACTTAGATGGAGTGGGGAAGTTTACTATCTTAGCTATGAAGGAAGATAACCCAATGGATTAAGTCTTGGCTCTTCAATAAATGTCGATCCTATCCTACATCCTCTGAATCGAACAGTTTCATGGCTTCTCCACTGCAGTTTTATTATCTCTTTTGCCTTCCTTATTTGTTAGATCATGAAATTTCTCTCATCCATCAGTCCTCTGACGGCTGTTCACTTATTTCTGTTTTCATTCTTAGACTTATTAAGGTCGGCGATCGCCACATCCACCATTCCCTTGAGAAGCTACAAAACTTCAAGATCGGGATAGTCGATCTCGTAGGTCTCCTACTGGGTCAAGACGGTCAAAATTTGTTGCTAAACCTATCAAAGGCTAAAGTTCTGAGTCGGCCTTCTCATGTTAGCTTGCACTATTTCCCCTACTAGCTAGTGTTATGCAAACTATGTCACCAGAAATCTCATATGATTCCCAACAGTCATCCTCGTCACACTTTTGGTCATCTGGATCCTCTTTCACTTATTTTCCCAGGCGAATTCACCTAGGTGCGGCCACGTCTCTTCACCTTTGGTGGCATTATGTTTCCTTATTTAGGGGTGGGGGTGGTCCCCCTATCACTGCATCCACAACAACTCTGGCATCCGAAGTGATCATTTTCTCCGCAGTGCCTGGAGTCCTGGACATTATGGTTTGCATAAAGGCCACAAATTATTCTTGCATATTTTACTGGATGGCCACCAACGAGTGCAGGTCCACCATCACATCAGCCATTTTTTACTAGGGTGGTGCCTAGTTAGAGATGGGGACACCTGGAGGTAGATCTGAAGTCATCTCTACAGTGAAAGTGTAGATGAACTAGATGAGCTAAACAAAGCTTAAAATTCCTAACTAGAACTCTTTCAATGGTGATTCAGGTCCATCAATGGTATATCTGGATCACCATTAGAGATTCAAGTAGGAGCTAAGGTAGAAAGGAGAGGAAGAAGATGATACCTCGCTTCCCACATATGGCGCAAATATGATAATACCAGAGATATCACTACTTAAACTTGTAATAAGCTTGAGATACTAATATAACAAAATGAAGGAAAGAGCAGCAAATGTAAACATAGAAGGAGATGAGGAGAATATGATGAACACGATCATATGAGTGGTTCAGCCATAGACCTACTCCACTGTGCAGATGTTTGTGTGTTTTTATACTAAACAATGGATCTCTAATAGCTCAAAGTATAACTCTAGCACTTTTAATCTCCAAAGTGAGTTTGACAGAGCTTGGGCTAGGGTTAGAAATTTTTATCCCCATATAGGAAGAAGATGATAGGTATTTATAGCCCTTAGGGTGCACATTGTATCCCCCAAGCATGTAATAAGCATGCACAAGATGAGGAAACCAATTAGAATCTGCCACCTATCCCTGACACATATATTTCATGATGATGAAATATTCCTTCACGTGCTCATGAAGATCTTGTTATAGTTGTTTTTACATGTGGGATGGTGCCTCATTAAATCCAAGTGTGTTTTGACAAGTGTCAAAAGTCGGTCGTTGTGGACGAGGCAAAGCCAAATCATCAGGTCAGTCATCTAGAAGGATAGCCATCGGTGTGCTGAGTTAAGTCTGTATATGAGCCTCAGCCACCATGCTTATGGACGAGGATGATAAGGTCTCGAAGAGAACTAAGAATGTTGAGGTTGTAATATGACTGAGTGGTGTACAAGTACAAGGCCACCTATGGTAGGACTTTTGTCGAGTCGTCCCATGCTTGTTTCTATTGATGAACTACCAGGGTCGGCATTCGCTGAGTTGAGACCTGCTGTGGACGAGACCACCCTTATGTACATCAATACACATTTAATTATACATGTTATACACGTATACATGGTTATAATAATCAAACAAATAGTAATAAGACTACATTATGTAAAAGAAAAAGATAAGTAAAGTTACCTGAATAAGAAAAACACCTATAATCTGCTGAAGTTCGGTTATTGTTTTCCAATTGTATGTGGACATGAAATGAGGAAAAAATAAGTGTAAGTATATATGTGTGTGCGCGTATGTGTATGTGTTATACGTTTGCGTATACGTGTATGACTTATACGTGTGCATCACATATATGTGTTATATATGTGCGCGCATGTGTACATGTTATACATGTATTTACTATGTGCATTTATTATACATGGGAACGTGTGTGTATGTGTTATACATGTGTGTGTGTTATACATGTGCGCTCGCATGTGTGTATGTTATACATGTGCGCACGTGTGTGTGTGTGTGTGTGTGTGTTATGCATGCGCGTATGTGTCATACATATGCGCACGTATGTTATACATGTGTGTGTCTGTGTATTAGACATCTGAGTGTGTGTGTAATCCATATATCTCCTTCTCTCCATCCTAATAATTCATACTTACAACCTAAACACAATTTATTCGGTCAATTTAGTATTGTGTGATCGTGTTATCGTATTGTGTTCTCATTTTGTTTACCACTAATTTATTTGATATCTAGCATTTTAGATACACACGCATGTAATTTAAAAAACACACTTACATTAATGTGTATATTTTAAAATACACACACTTATACATGTACACACGGATTTGAATAGATACACATATATAACAAAATATACACACACATACACACACATATTATGAAAAAGACACATACATATAATAAAACACACACCTTTCTACACACACAGACCTACACAAACCTACACACATATAGAATACACCCCTATATAACAAAATCTAACAAAATCTAAAATTAATTGGGGGTGGCTAGAGATACCTGAGAGAGAGATAGAGTGTTTGGATCTAGAGAGAGGCACTGTCACGGTGGTCTGGGCTAGAGAGAGTTAGGGCTTAAAGAGAGAGAGATCGTGAAATGAAAAAGTGATTGGGGTTATTTATACGAAGAGGGTTTGTTCACAGTCCTTGGCCCTGACCCCAAGACGTGACCATTTATTTTTTTACATTATCACGAATCGGGTCACGGTATAACACTATGACATGGTCGGTGATGTGTAAAAAAATAAATGATCGTATCCTGGGGTCATGGCAAAGGATCGTAATCATCTTCCATAAAAAAATTAAAATGGTCACGACCTGTGACTATGACCCATCTAACCTAAAAGCCTAACATTTATCATGAAGGTGGTCACGGTTTAGGTCCGTGACCCACTTTGGCTGGACTTTTGGCGCCCATTTGGTTGTGGGTATGGTCACAAACTAAGGACGTGATCATTAGGGTCATGGTATGTGGTTGTGACCATAAACATTTAATGTCACCCTTTTCTTGGTCACGACCTTTTTAGGCATTTTTGGCTCTGGTTATGAACCTAGACCATCACCATTTGGTCATGGTCATGATCAGTGACACACATTCTGTGACCATTCTAAGTTTGTGATGTAGTTAACATTGTAATAACCCTATACCCTAGGACGAAACTATATTGAGACAAGTGGGGGCAGTAGCCCTCGTAACTTTTTTTTAAAAAATATATGTATATGCTTTTACAAAATATAGGTGTAAAAAAATAGTTTGGGGCATTTGTTGTAATAGTGTAACGTTCAAAAGAGTTAAAACCATTCCTTTAATTATTTCTTTCACCTATTTCTCGGCCAAAATCACAAAACCCCAGCCCTTCTAAGCTTTAGCCTTCTTCCTAGTCTTTCATGTTTAGTTGGATTGTCGTCAGCCATTCCCCACTACCGCTTCGTCCATCCATGGTACATGTATATTAGTACACATTCTCTCTCTCTCTCTCTCTCTCTCTCTCTCTCTCTCTCTCTCTCTCTCTCTATATATATATATATATATATATATATATATATATATATATATATATATATATATATATATCTATCTTTCTTTCTTTCTCTTATGTTATGTTCTAGTTTATTGTTAAATCATAAATGGTTATATAATTTTTTTTAGTTTGGTGTAAAACTCTATATATATCTTTTTTTTAGTTTAGGATTATTATTGGGTTATACGTCTTTCTTGGGTTAAAAGTTTAAATATCTTTTTTTTTTCTAGTTTAAGGTTAAATTGTCAATGTTTTTTTCCAGTTCAAGGTCAAACGGCAACTATTTGTTTTAGTTTAATGTTATTGTTGGTTTAAATTCTAGGAATAATTGTCAAATTGAAATTTTTATTTTACCTTCTATTTTTTGGAGTTTAAAATATTAAGTCAATTAATATTTATTTCTCTTACCATTAGATTAAATAAATATTTAAGTTATTAATTGGTAAATACTAAAAAATAACATTAAATTGTTTGGCTCGGCAGCTCCCAACCCCGAAGCCTTGAAAATTTCCATTAAATTAGTCCCCACTCTTCAAAAAGCCTGGCTCCCTCCATGCCTATACCTATATATGCCTATATATATGTATGTTTATGTGTGAACAAACATGTATTTCTTACTATTGAATGATATTTAAACTATATATATATAAGCATAGATAACTACTCAATAGAAATACTTATTTGTTAAACTCCTTATACTTACGATAACAACCCTATATATAAATCAAACATTCATACTTCCTTACAAAATTATGTAATAATTCATCGAACTCAATATCATACTAAGAAAATGTTTGATCACCCATTCAAATGTATTTTCTTCTAGATGTTCTGTAATACCCGTGCCTAAGATTTTATTCTTTTTCCCCGTATAAATTATAAACATATGAAAACTTAGGATTTTGATCAATATAATTGGGTTTATATCTGTATTTGAATGCTTCGGAGTCTTAATGATAATTTTTGAAAGTTTTGGGGTTAAATAGAAGAAATTGGAAATTCTGGAAGCTGGATGGTTCGAACAAATCTAGGATTGTTCGAACGAGATAAGGATCCCATTCGAACGTGGTTAAGATGGTTCGAATGTGAACCCAAGTTCGTTCGAAGAGGAGATCGAATGAGGATTAAAAGAGACCCAACTACATACCTAAACAGACTCATTAGAAGGTCGTTCGAAGGATAATTCGAATGAGGAGCCATTCTTGTTCGAACGAGAGGCCACTCTCATTCGAACGAGTGTTGTAGAAAATTTTAAATCGAGTTTCCCTTATGTGCTGTCACATTTTGGGCCCTTGTACGAATGAGGTGTTGAGCTCTGGTGAGCCCAGGTTGGGGCAAAATGGGATTTTAAGGTTTAGTTTTTTTTATATGGGTTTTATGGATTATTTGGGTTTATTTGAGTTTTAAGAAGAGAGAGAGAGAGAGAGAGAGAGAGAGAGAGAGAGAGAGAGAGAGAGAGAGAGAGAGAGAGAGAGAGAGAGAGAGAGAGAGTGGGGGGGTGGGTCTCCCCCACCATTTTTAGCATTTTCCTCCATCTTTTTGCCATAAACCACCATATCAGCACCATGCCTTCACCTTACACCACCTTATTTTACATGTATTCCTCCATCTTTGATCCATGCAGACCCATTTCTAACATTGTTGAGTACAACTACGAATATATGGAGTTGTTGATGGGGCATTTTGCAGAAGATGAAGAGGGAAGATTAATGGAGTTGAAGGAGTGTTTTCCTTGGAGCTTTCATGGAGCATGCTTATGGAGCTAGGTAACCTCCTTAAGGTCACCTAAGGAGGTGGGAGGCTACCATATTCTTAGACATTTCATCCTACCATTGTGGGAGCTCCATTTGAGGTGGGATACTTTACCCTTAGTATTAAGACTCTATTTGCATACTAGTAATCTTGTTGTTAGATTATAAGAGTAGGATGAATATGAAATAAATGATGGGTTTCTTTGAAATGGTGTATTTATAGAAGTTTGATGCTAAACATTTTATGGAATAAAATGTTGGAAATGATATTTATCTTGTTAAATATTTTGATAAAATGATGTTCTAAAGTTTCTTGCAAAAATGAAGATTTTATGCAAGTTCAACATATGTTTGAGTTTTGAAGAAATAAAAATATCCTTGATGTCTTGAAAAGTATATTTTTCAAGTATTATGAATTTCTAGAATGAAATGTATGTTTGACCCATTTAATAGGATTTTTTTGGAATTAAAATTCATCTTCTCATACATGTAATGAACACATAAACATGTTTAATGAACGTTTAAGTGGGTTTAAACATGAAATACGAAAAATAGAAATTTTAGTCTTTGAAGTGTATGATAAAGATGTTGGAAGTGTGATAAGTGTAAGGTTTTAAGACTACTTATATTAATAACGAAAAAGGCATTTTCTCATAAAGTAGTCTTCGAATGTAATAGGGTTTCTTTGATAAAGAAAGTGAAGAAATGTCAAACTTGAAAAATGGTTAGAAAAGTGTTGAATAAGTATTAATGGGTTAAAAAATTGAGAAGTTGGTGTGTATAATTTAATAATATTTTTGGGAGATTAACACTTATAAAATTAGAAGAAAACGATAAGTTTGGAAACAAAAAGGGTAAGATGGTAATTTTACATAAAGTAGAACAATTTTATGAAATAAAAATGTTGAACAAGGTGTTACACAAAATGGTACTAAATGATCATGAATTTGGAAATAAATAAATGCTAAGTGTAAAGGACATGAAATGATGATTTTCAAAGTGTAACACATGTTGGGTTGAAACCCCGAATTTTTGCTTAAGCCTGGTAAAATGGAAAGTGAAATAATGTGAACATTTTTAAAATGTTAAAACACATTCATAAGGAATCTGATGACACCGGGATAATTAAGGAGGGCCCAGAGCCTTAGGATGAAAGACCCAAAAATAACTGGCCATAACATATTGTGCGTATAGACGGTGGTGTGGTGAAAACATGTAAAGACAACCTAACTTGAGAGAATTAATAAATGTTCCAGTAAAGAATTAGGTAATAAAGTAATGTGAAAATTGACCAATGTCCATGAAGCAAATGAAAGGTAATGTGTATTGGTTAAATGGGTAAGTTAAGAAACCTAAGAAGGTTTAACCCATAATTAAGACAAGGGTGTATTTGAAAACTATTTTCAGAATAAAAATAAGTATTTTCTAACATGGTGTTGGTGTGTTGAAAGGGAGATTGTCAATTAAGATAACAATGTGAATTGGTATAAATAAAAGGATTAATTTTGGTAAAGAAATGGTTTTGGGTTAAACTAAGTGTGTTTGTTTCAAGTATTTAATCGGGAGTGTTAAATGAAGGGATAAATGTTAAGTTGATTAAAAGGAATTTGTTTTATATGATTAAAGTGAGTTAATCGGGATAAATTACGTTTTGGAAATAAAAATGGTTCCGTGCATTATATGTGTGTGTACATGGCAGTTACATGTGCACGTATATATAACATATTATAGTATTCTTTCTGTCGTTCGATTATATACTGCATTATGGTATATTTTCGACTGAGCATTCATCTTACTCTCCCGTCTTTGTTACAGAAGATTGGGTGCATTTTCGTATTTTGAAAGTATTATGCAGGTTAGTACTCTTTTTTTTTTACGTTAGTAGCTCTGTATGCTTGGATCCATGGGACGCTTCCCATGGGCCCCTCACGCAGTATGATTTAAATTGGAATCGCGTGTTGAGCAAGTGAAACGTTAAATAAATAAAATTGGATTAGCAACATTATATAGGTTGTTTCATTGCACTTCACACCTAATGTTCGGGTTGGACTGGGTGGACCACGAGTAATCCATAAATTCGGGTCGGGACACTACATGTTGTTCTCTTGAATATATAGAAGAAGCAACCTTCTATATGGATGCCTCAATTTTAGCCTATTTATTAGTTGGACAGATAGGTCAAAAGAAACGAGAGCTATTAGTTTAGAATCATCAAATTCCTTACTGCTCAAAAGAGAAGTATTACTAGTACTGCATTGAAACCGCATGATTGTGCGTCACTTGTACACAACGCTTTACACTGGAAACTCTGCATTTTAAGGTAAAGTGAGATTTCAACCTCTTGCCACTTGCACATGCTGTATGAATTTGGTCTACGAAGGCAATACATGAAGACTTATTTCTCTCGAAAAGGGTATTAAAGTATTTATCATGAGTATGAAGAGTTAAATTATAAAGTGAATCATTTTGGATATCAATTGGAAGTATAAAGTAAATTAGAACCAAATATGGGGACAACAGTGAATTTAATAGAGAGATAACTCTTGAGCTTGTAACTTTTATTAAAATATAGGGACCTTATATAATAAAATTTAGCAGGACTGTTTGAGATGTTTATATATGTCAAAATGATGCTACAAATCTAGTGGAAATAACCCTCTGACTTGTAATATAACAAAAAAGCCTTTAGACCATCTCCCAGACATAGAGAAAAATAACATAATGTTATTTTCCACGCACCATTCTATGATTTTGACTCTTAACATTATGTAAAGTAATAAAGTAGCCCTGGAAAAGCAAAAAACCTGAGAAAAATGCTCATGACTTTTATGTTTGGTGCGGTGAACCAAACACCGTGAGAATGGAATGCACGTCACTCAGAATGCCTTGGGAAAAACTTTTTTTTTTTAATTCTAGTTTTGTTAAGTTCAATTGTATTATATTTTGTTGTTAATTCAATAAAATATATTTTTCTAAATTCAATTAAATTTGACTATCAACTAACTTCGGGTAATTTTGAAAATAAAATGAAAGAAAGTTTTAATATTAAACGAGACCATACACATATGCATCAAAACCATTATTTTGACAAGAAATCATATACAAAATAAATTTGGTACACAATGTTGATATAAGAAATGAAAAATAATATAAATAAACAATGATGTGTTGCTCTGACTACTGCGGCACGATCTACATCATCTTGGGAAGGGTGGTCGCTCTTTCTCATCTTAGATGTCATATTCCACGTCGAACATGTTCTAGAGGACATCAGGCCCCATCCAGATCGCGTCACAGTCAATATGCGTGTCACCAAAATCATACATAGTCTGCATTAATAACCATTGCTTTTGTTGTATGTGGTGGTGCTAGTCATGCGTCTGGAGTTACGTTGCATCTCTCAAACTATGACCTACAAGGACCTCTTGTCACATAGATGCATCTATTCGTCCTAGATTGACAATATAAATTAATAAATATAAAAAGATAATATACTATAAACAAACTTTGGTTAGCCGAACAATAAAGATTTACCTTTTACAATTATTATAACGCCTGAATATACCAAGGGAAACCTTTGGAGGATGCTAGTCAATGGGACGTAGGCATTAATCTCATGCACGCTCTCCAAATGTTCTCTTTAGAAACCCTCTTTTACATGATGTGGTTGTGGTGATGCTTCATAGTAGTCTCTTGAGGCATAGTCAGGCTTCCCATTTTATGAGATATGAAGCTTTAACATCGATATTAGGGATTTTGTACACCAGTAGTACCAATCAACTTCGACCACACTGCTTCCACTATGTGTCATAATTTAGGTGCATATACATTTAAAAGAATGTAGCGAGAAACTAGTTGGGGTTTCATTGCTATATGATCTTCTTTGGTTGCATGTGTTGGCATGTAAAGTCACTCAATGAAGGGTGTAGGAACACTAGAAATCTAATGTGTTGTCTACGACAATGAATCCTTAAAAACCAGATACCATCCTTGACCGATAAATTTTCCATTTGGCTTGTAAGGATATGTAACTAGACCACGTCATCCATGTTTAGGTGTTGGCTTCTAACCCATAAGCCCAAACCAATATTGTTACATGAGGCATCTTCAGCTCATTACAGGCAATGAGGTGGTTGTGCTGAACCTCACCCGAATTAAATTTCCATTCATATGACCCCATTATTAAATGTATGAAAATACATCATCTTTTTCATGTTCATCTTCTAGTAATTTATGCATGCATCCAAAGTACTCATACAACCAAAATTGAAAATAAAATTTATAAACAATTATTAACTAAATAAAATTAACTAAATGAAATTTAGATAAATGATTAAGGTCAGTCCATTCACCTTTGAAGACTAATGGATATTGCGATGTAGGCTTCCCAACCATCAATCCATATCCGACCTAGTGTATAGATACGTTGATATGGAGCCATCAAAATTAAAGTCACCCAAATGGCTAGATAAATCCACGACACCAACTAGCCAACTATGATGGCATTATTGTGAGTTACAAAGAACAACTTCCTAGAGTGTAAAACATAAAAGTACAAATACACCCTATAAAATCATTAGGTACCACGTTCTCTCTCACCATATACTTGACGTAAGAAAATGACTCTTTTGAACCATGTAGACTTGATATGATCTTGCATGATACGAGAAATATACTAATTTGCATAAATAAATGTCTCATTTTTATTGTCAAATGGAACTCCTTACCCCTAACCCCACCAGAATCGGGGGTGGCAATTTTTGACACGACACGATAACCCGACACGAACTCGACACGAAATTAGCGGGTTAGGGTTGATGATTTCTTGACACGAACCCGAATATGACACGACCCACCAACACGAATAATAAATGGGTTGGGTTAGTGTCAAACACGTATAACCCGAAAATGACACAAATAGACCCGCTTAACACGTATTTTATAGAGAATATATTAGATAATTTATATATCTTGATAGGCATTCTATAAAATTAATGGAGAATCGGATGATAAATTATTTATGTGTTGAAAGAAGTTGAAATTAATTAAATTTAAGTTATTGTAGGCCTATGATTGGTATGATTGGTCAAGAGAGAAGAAAAAAATTATTTTATATTTTACTTAATGGGTTATGCGGGTCAACTCGAACACGACACGATAATAAATAGGTCAGGTTAGTGTTTGATCATTTGACACGATTAGTTAAATGAGTCGGGTTAGGGTTGACTAATACTTGACACGAACCCGACATGACACGACCCGAACACGACACGACGCACACGAATTGCCACCCCTAACCAGAATTGTGAAGTCGAGAGGTGCTAACTATATTTTCCCATAATGAAAATCAAATGTGTGGGTCATGTCCCACCACCTCTTAAGGAGTTTCAAAATAAGCCCCCAATCCATCCAAGTGTAGGAATTGATAATCTTAGCCAAATGTCTTCATGAATCCACTAAGAAATACGTGCTCAATGCATACCACGATGTACCGTATCATACCATCATGAAAAAACTAATCTCATCGAACAATGAAACTTAATTTCTTTCATTACCTAAAATTTAATAAGTTAAAATTTAGCGATTTTTTATTTTAACTACAACTTGACTAATTTATTAATTTACTAAGTTAGCAATTATATTTATTAAATGGCTATATAATTTAGTTAATTAACTTAAATAAAGAGATTTAATATCTTAACCAATTTATATATAATATGAGTAAACATTTTGAAAAGACACACGGATTCCTATGGGTTCATAAAATCAATTAATCATTTCCAATTTTTATCCCAATTAATTATTTATCTAAGGTCACTATATTATGTCAAAAATGAATTGATTATAAAACGTAAGGTAAAAATTAAATAATATGCTTTATTTGTTGAAAACCAAATTAATTAATTAGGTCCAAATTACTTATGAATTGATAGCAATTAACAACAGAGAAAATAGAAGTAATCACACAAATAGGTGCACGGTCATTTAACATGGAAATCATATCGGAAAAAATCACACGCACCCACCCCACACACAAGTTCACTAGTACAAAATGTTTCATGGATTACGAAAGGATGGACATGAGTTACAACCCTTGATTTGACGGCAACCACAAATCGTTGTAGTTATAAACATTCAATCTTCATAGTACTAGTTCTATAAATTTTCATCAAAACTGTTACTTGATAACCACAACCCTTGGGTCTCGGTATCCACCGATCTATGAATGGATGTATCTGCTTGAATTTTTACCCACAACTTTGATTCGTGACTCATTAGTCCTGGAAATATGCCTTGGATTTGAACCCAAGTCAATCGACTCACCAATGTTGAAAATCTCCTCCGACCTTTATCACAATCGAAGCCAAACTTCCACATATTTATATCATGAAATTATGGGAAATTATGTTTTAGACAATGATAAGAACCCAAAAGTGTCTATTTTATACCCTAAATAGATGCATTTTAGTCGCTCGTTTTTAATAAAAATGACCTTATGTTAGTATTTATTTATTTCTCAGGTCAATACGCAGTTGCGGTACAAATAATGCTAAATCAGTACAATTGCGACTCAATAGCGGTCAAGAGCGTGCATCGAAGAAATCAAAGGAGATCGCGAAGTCTGGAGTCCAATTTTTCGAATACCCCAAACCAGTCCCGTAATCCTAACCCGAGCCTACACTGAGCCCATACCATTCCCCGAGCCCAGTGAGTGTTGAGTTTTTACCTTTATTATTCTTTTAGATTTTTATTTTTAGGATTTATTTAGAATTTTCTACTTTTTATTTTCTATTTTTCTATTTCTTTATTTTGATTTTGATTTTTATTAGTTTTTCATTTTTAATCTTTATTTTATTTTATTAGGATTAATTTTTTGGAATTTATTTTTTAATTTTATTAGATTTCATTTTATAATTTATTTATTTATTTTATTTTTACTTTATTAGGATTATATTTTTTAGTTTTAATACAGTTTTATTTTATTTATTTTTATTTTTAATTTTTTATTTAGTTTGAGATGTTAGTTTTTTTTAGTTTTATTAGATTTTAATTTTCTATTTTATTTAGTTTTAGTTTTATTTTTTTAGATTGTGTTAATTTTTAGGGGAACAAATTAAACACACACAACCCACTAACACCCTAAACCCATATACCTAAACACACCTCAAACCCTACACTCACACACTAAACTACCCTACACCCCACAACACACAACTACACCCCATCTACTATTCATCCCCAAAATAGGTGACCCACCTAACTCCTCACCTCTTCTCTCTCCCAATCGTCCCAAACCTGAAACCCCACTCCAACAAACCCCGAATCCTCGCCAGAACCAGGCCGCGATCAAACCTGATCCTTACCCCCTGTCGGAGCCAAACCGTGACCCGACATGTCCCATACCCAAAAACCCAGACCCGCGTCAACCTCCACCTGCCATCCTTCATGACCGAGAAACCGAAGCAAAAACTCGTGATCCAGCTCTCAACACCAACTCGAAAAACCATCTCAGCTCTCTCCTAAATCCCAACAAAATCGAGATCTTATCCCATGCCATCTCAACCCAATCTCCAAATCCCTTAAATCTCTCATCCAACAATTCGAACAAAGCATCGAGGGTTATAAAAATAGAAGTGGAGCAGCTCTTAAAGACACTCTCAATCAGGAAAAAAAAAAAAAAAAGAAGACACAGTGAGAGAACGAAAGAGACAGAAAAAGAAAAAAAGAGGTAGAAAAATAGTCAGGAAAAAAAAAGAAAAAAATTATAGATTTAGGTTTAGAAAAATTTGTAGGTTCATTTTTTATTTTTAGTTTTGTAATCCAGTCAGATTTTGTGACGAGTTTGGGATGTGTCTTCATGCACATAGTTGACACAAGAAATTATTGCATATCATATTTCTTTCTCTTTCTCTTTCTCTTTCTCTTTCTCTTTAGTTTCTTGTTTGGTAATTGTGCTTGTACTGAAATTTTAATCATGTCTGGCCAAACACCCCATTCAAGGGGTGGGATGAAACGCGTATGTTGATTTTTTTATTTGAATAATGGTTCGTTGATGCGTTCTAGGCTAATTAAATTGGAAAAACTCACACGTTAATTGATGTAACGAGAGTTAATAAATTAATGGTAAAAATTAATATTTGATTTTTGAATTTCACTTAGAGATAAGTATTATTCTTAAATTTAAATATTAATTATGTGTATGCAATTAAATGATTCGTACAAATTTTAATAAATTGATCTAGTGGATATTTTGTTGAAATGAGTGTGAATCCTATTTTTTTTTATGTTGTCACTATTCCCGATTTAATTGCTAAAAAGATAAAATTGAATTTAGGATTGTAACGAGAGTTAAATTTTAAATTCAATATTATTTCGAACTATTCAACTGAATGATTAGGACTTTAAATTAATTTGACTACGCAGTGTAATCCCACCTCTTGTTTCTTCTCATATATTATAAACTAGATTACTTTTTACATTTTTATAGTCATTTTAGTTGCATAAATTTTTGTTTCCTCCCTTGAAAATGATTTTTAAAATATAAAAATAAAAAAAATAAGTAAAAATTTTAAAAATACAAAAAGATTTTTAATAAAAATTGGAATTGCAAGTTTTCACGATTACAGTTTCAACGCTAGAAATTGGATTAATACCAGAATTTGCCACGATACTAAATTTTTAACAAGTTTTGTAGGTAATTCCATGAATTTTTATACTCGAAGTTTGACCACAGCGACATTCCAAATCCATATCTGAATGAATACAAAGTAAGTGTTATCACACAACACCATTAAAATGTGAGATTTTAGGTGCTAAAGGTTTTTTTAAAACATTAAAAAGATCCAAAAACCAAGAAGTGTGCGGGGAGATTTTTGGTGTTAAAACTCTAAAAGGTTATGTGCAGAAAAAAAGGAATTGTTGAAAAGGACTCAAGAAACTCTCATCAATAAATCAAATAAGATCAGTTTAAAAAGAGTGGTTAGAAATTTGTAACACCCCGCCTAATTAAATATCGGGTGATCAGTCCATTATTAAATTAAAATCAAGGTGAACGGTTGGTACATTCTCAGCATCACTGTCGCAAAATAAACATTTTCAATTTAAACACCCTAAATAATTAAGCTAAGTGTCAAAACAATTTAAAGCCTAATTTTTATTTTATTAATTTCCAATACGAAAACCTTTATTAATAAACTACAGTTTAAGAATCACGTATATACTAAGGATGGTAATTAACGCACAAGAATTAAACCATCTAGATAAAACAAACCAAATTTAAGACCCATAAATGAAATCATCCTGACAATAGTTAACTCTCAAGGAGTACTGAATACTGGAAATATAAATAAACATAAATCTTTGACAAATCCAAACTGAATAGGAAAAAGGGCGACACATGCCCTATCTATAAAGAATTAATTAGGAACTGAGTCAACGAAGAGGTCGTCTAAATCAAAGCCCTACAACTCTCACATAAGCTGCAGCACGTCCAGTCCAAAAAAATCTATGCACGACGTCCCTGTGGTTGGGCTACTGCAATACATGCATATATATACAGGAGAAAGAGAAATAACAAGAAACGGGTCAGAGCCCGAGTGTAAAACAGTTTAAAAATAGTTTAGCAAGTAATTAAAATGCTTATCGGCTAATGTGACAACCATGTTAGTATGCGTCACTCTCTTGAGAATCCTCACCACTCATCTAATATCCAAGCCTACCGTACTAATGATCTCATGAGTCTATCTAACTTATTCCCATGAAGTTTATCTCGAGAAATACTAAGGCCATGATATTTGGTTTTAGAAAATTAATCTCTTCCATTTTCTTACCTAACTTAGAACCACTCTGTATCATGACAAAATTCACAAACACTTGTTATAAAGTTGAAGCATTTATTCATTACTTAACTACTTATACGCACAGTAGAAAGTTTCCAAATATAAGTGTATATATATATATATATATATATATATATATATATATATATATATATCAATCACTCATATAATATTATATATAGTATCTGCACCCCACATAAATCTATGGTGTTGGCATACTCTGCTATCAAGTCCCCGTATCACTCATACTAAGGGAAATACTAGTTCGAAATCACTCTCGAACTGTATTAACACAATACACATACAAATGAAGGTGAAGTATAGTTTCAAGTCCTAAGAGGTCAGCACATACCCTCATGTTTCTTAGAGCCATGTGACTATCATTTTCAGATAGCCTGTATCGTGAATACTATCTTCTAGGGTATGAGTCAATATCCCCCATAAAGGTCCAATCGAGATAAGACTGTCCCAGCACGGAAACCTCCGTGATAGCAAGTAGCTCGGGTATGATTTTTACATAGATATATAATATATACACAGTCACACAGTCATATATATAAATATTCATGTTTTCCAAATTAGGTTCGCCCACGACCCATAATTATGATTATCCGTTCTTAGCACAACTTTTACTCATCTCTCGGAGTATTCTATCTGACTAAGTAAAATTTCAGTAGGTATACCCTCACTTACCTTCTGGTCTAAATCTTTTACGAGTTTCAATCTTTTAATGAATGTACACACAATTTCTTATATACGAATAACTCTCCGTTAACCCACAATTTCATTCCATATTAAATTTCACTCAACGGAGTCTACCTAGACCCTACTGGTCCTCTTCATAAGCCATTATACTCTATCAATAATAATCAAGGGTTCCTACGCATTTTAATCGGATAAAACAAAAAGGGGGGAAATATGCAGTTTTCCAAGAGGGATCGATCGATCGAGGAATGGGGTCGATCGATCGATCATCGGTCAATCGAAGCTCTTGGTCGACCGATCGATCAAGCAGTTCTTTCCCAGAATATGCAAAATTCATCTTACGGGTTTCATCCAAAACTTTTCTCCAAAATGCCCTTAATGATCCCTAAACTCCCAAGCAAGATTACTAACAGTCATATATACCTATATACATGATTTTCTACGTTAAACACGTCCAAATTCATCAAAGGTATTGAATTAATGGGGTAAATCAACATAAATATCAAGAACCCTAATTTTCATGAAACTTCCATTCTTCTAATTCTTTTTCCAGATTTCTTGCTTCTAAATCCATAGATATTTGTGGGTAAGCCTATACATATGATTGAGATGTCCAGAATATATTTAGTTCCTCTAAAACATGCGATTTAAAGTCTCTAAATTATAAATTTCTTCCATAAAACATGTTCTTAACAATCTTAAACTAACATGGGTGAAACATTAACTAAAAACAAAGAAAGATAGATACATGCCTGGAATTCAAGGGTCTGATTTGTTGAAGAAAAAGGTATGGTTGTGTTCCTCGTCGTGCGATCTACGTTTTGGTGGTGGTGGCGGTGCGATTGAGTGAGTTCTAAGCCTTGGATTGCTTGGAAAACTCTCCACCTTCTTCTTTAATGGACGTTCTTAGGTTCTGTGATTGATAACCCTAGAACACAACTCCTAATGGCTGATATAACTTAGGAAATTTGGTGGGTTTAATTACCCAAAAATACAAAATGTCTAAAATACCCTCCTGGGATGTCAATTAGGCCTAAAAATGCCCCGAGACCCAAACTAAACCCCCGGGTACATTTTGATGACTATCTCGACCCTTCCGAACACTTTGGCGCACTCAAAACGACCATACGGGTGACTTATAATATATTCACTTTTATAATAATAATTTAGTCCTAACACGACACTAGCGTGTCCCGACTTAAATTTTCATAATTTCCATTTTATTCACTCGTTATAATTTTAATAAAATCAATCTTATATATTACTTTACTCATCTAGTAATATTCAAAAAATTCCCAATAATTACTAACTCTCGTCACACTAGTAAATATTAAAAATAAATTTTCGAATTAATATTAAATTAATATCTGAATTTAAATGTAATAAATCCTCAAATTTAAAAGCCATAAAAATACGGGGTATTATATAATTCCCCCTAAATAACGGAATTTCATCCTGAAATTCAGAAACTAAGGCATACCTGGTAAAAATATATCTGGATATTTTTTGCGCATATTGGCCTCGCGCTCCCAAGTGGATCCCTTCACATTGTGATGCTCTCACTGGACCCGTATAAGTGGAACTACCTTCGACCTCAATTTCCTCTCGTTATGGTCTAGAATAGCCACTGGTCTCTCCTCATAAGAACTATCGGGTTGTAAGTCAACCTCCTCTATCGTGATGTGAGTGTGGGCCATATCATCCCGAAGATATCATCTCAATGACGAGATGTGGAATACATCGTGAATACGATGCAAATGCTCTAGCAACCCCAATCTATATCAATTCTCTCGATAATGGGAAATAGGACCACGTACTTCGAAGCCAACTTCCCCTTCTTCCCGAACCTCACTACTCCTTTCATAGGAGATACACGCAGTAATACTTGGTCCCCCATGCTAAACTCTCGAAAGGACCACTTTGAGTCGACTTAACTCTTCTGTCGGTCCTGGGCTACCCAAATGCGACTCCTGATAAGCTCAATCCTAGATGAAGTCTCCTGAATCACCTCTGGTCCGAGCAACTTATTGTCCCCCACCTCTATCCAATAAGTGGGAAAATAACAAGGCCTGCCATACAATGCCTCAAATGGGGCCATGCCAATCGTGAACTGATAAGAGTTATTATAAGCAAACTCCACCACTGGAAGATAAGGCTCCCAACTTTCTCTAAAATTAAGGACACACATGCGGAGGGTATCCTCCAACATTTGATTGGTACGCTCGATTTGTCCATCTATTTGTGGGTGGTAAGCTGAACTCAATCTCAACTCGGTACCCATGGCCTCCTGAATGCTCTCCCAAAAGCACGACACGAAAATCTTATCTCTATCAGACACAATATCCAGGGGCACCCCATGTAGCCTAATAATCTCGGCTATGAATAACTGTGCATACTGGCCCGTGGTGTAGTCTATCTGTACTAGAAGAAAATGAGCTACTTTGGTCAACCGATCCACTATAACCTATATGGAATCGTGACCCCTCTGTGATGTAGGCAACCCAGTAATGAAGTCTATGGAAAAACTTTCCCATTTCCACGTAGGTATCTCCAACGGCTGAAGTAACCCTGGCGGTCTATGGTGCTCTACCTTTACCATCTGACAGGTAGAACATTTGGATACGAACTCAGTAATGTCCTTCTTCATCCCACTCCACCAGTACTATCGCCTTATATCCTGGTACATCTTATCCCCTCCAGGATGTATCGCAAATCTAGACCCGTGCGATTGTGTCATCGCTACATGATGTAAATATTCTCCTTCTGGGACAACATGTCTCCCATTAAATCTCAAACCCCAATCAGAGATCACTAAATAGGATTCAGCACCCTCAGCTTAGAGTCGTACAATCTTCTCCTGGAAAAACATATCTACCGCGTGTGCCTATATCACCCTCGTGACAATCTCGAGTGTGACTGACATAACCGATATAAAGGAATGGGCTACCGCATCTCGATGACCGAATTACTTCCACTTTGCTATCCATACTTCCGCTACATCACCCTCCGATCTATGGCTTAATGCATCAGCAACTACGTTAGCCTTCCCCAGATGATAGTGTATCTCGAACTGGTAGTCTTTCACAAACTCCAACATCTGCGCTGACGCATGTTGAACTCTCACTTAGTGAACAAGTATTGCAGTGACTTATGGTCTATGAAAAAGCGAAACTTTTCCCCCAATAAGTAATGTCTCCAAATCTGCAATGCAAATACGATCGCTGCTAACTTTAGGTCCTGGGTGGGGTAATTTCTTTTATGAGGCTTAAGCTTACGAGAGGCAAAAGATATAGCTTGTTCCTTCTGCTGAAGTACTCCTCCGAGTCCCCATAAATAGGCATCAGTTTACACCAGATACTCTACTACCGACTTGGCCAAAGCGAGAACTGGAGCCAAAGCCAACTTATCTTTCAGCTCAACAAAATCCAATTGATAAGTATCATCCCAAACATACGGTACTCCCTTGTGAGTTATATTTTTCAATGGACCCGCTATCTTCGAAAATCCCCAGATGAACCTCCTGTAGTACCCGGCTAACCCCAAGAAACTACGCACCTTTGTTGGTGTCGTGGGTTATCCCCACTCCCTCACTGTCAATACTTTTCTTAGGTCAACTGATATCTCCAATTTCGACACAACATGCCCCAGAAACTGTACTTCCTGTAGCCAAAATCCGCACTTCTCATACTTAGTATATAACTGAAGCTCTCATAGAGTGTGAAGAACCTGCCTCAAGTGCTTGGCATGCTCCTCCTCTGTCTATGAGTAAATCAGGATGGCATCTATGAAGATGATGACAAACTGATCCAAGAACTCTTTGAACACTCGGTTCATCAAATCCATGAATAAGGCTGGAGCATTTGTCAGCCCAAATGGCATTACTCTGAATTCATAGGATCCATATCTTATCAAGAAAGCAGTCTTTGACACATCTTGCTCCTTAATTCGTAGCTGATGATAGCCCGACCTCAAATCTATCTTCGAAAAGAAGGTTGATCCTCTGAGTTGGTCGAACAGGTCATCGATTTGGGGCAACGAATATTTATTCCATATCATGACCTTGTTCAACTCCCGATAATCAACCCATAACCTCAGTGAACCATATCTCTTCTTTACAAATAACACTAGAGCATCCTAAGCCGAGGTGCTCCTATGAATGAAGCCATGGCCTAACAGCTGTTCTATCTGATCCCGTAACTCCCTCATCTCTGCTGGATCCATATGGTATGGTGCACGTGCTATCGGTCGAGTATCCGACATCAAGTCTATGATGAATTCTATCTCTCGATTGGAGGGTAGGCCCGGTATGTCCTGAAATACATTCAAAAACTCACGAACGACTAGAATCGAATCCAGGGGAATCACTATCTCCTTCGAGGTATCCTCCTCTATGCAATACAAATGGGTGGAAGATCCTCCCTCTGGGCGAGGCATCGCCACCCAAAACATCTCCTGCCCCAGAATGGCAAAGATAATACTCCTACCAAAACAATCTATCATGGCTCTGTACGCAGCGAGCCAATCCATGCCAATAATGACATCGTGCTCATGCATATCTAACACTAGCATGTTTGCAGATAAAATCAAGCTACTAATCTCTATACCTACACCCCGACATATAAAGAAAATCAAAGACCCATTCCCTAGTGGTGAGTCTACGCATCTCTAATAACCCTAAGGCCCATTCACTATACTCTCTGCCTTGTCTAATAACCCTAAGGCCCGTGCAAAATGAGTAGCTATACAATA
Organism: Sambucus nigra; assembly: GCA_949130495.1. Lineage (NCBI taxonomy): Eukaryota > Viridiplantae > Streptophyta > Magnoliopsida > Dipsacales > Adoxaceae > Sambucus > Sambucus nigra. The sequence goes on along the minus strand of OX422207.1, from coordinate 338,840,813 downwards.
GTGTGATGCCCCAGTATCAAATAAAACTCGACCTATAGTGCCATGGATAGGAAACATACCCTAAATCGTGGGTGGTGTCTGAGGTGCTGCTGCCTAGTGGACGTTATAGACACGTCTATACTATAATTGCCCTTGTTGAACTGGGATTGCTAGGATGGCTGCTAGAGCTAGCAGGTAAGCTGGCGATGGGAGGGTGGCAAGAAAGAGTGGCCTATGCGGATCATTATGGGCACCCTGCTGCTATGGGCCCTATCCCCCTCTGGGCAATGTAATACCCCGTAATTTTTATGACTTTTAAAATGGGTTATATTTTAAATTAATGGATTAATTGGATTTTATTATTAATTAATTCATTCGGGTTTTATCCGGACTGTGGATATTGAAATGGATGATTCTGAATATTACTTAAATATATTTAGGTAATATATGAATGTGATGTCATTGATATGACTGTATGATATAAATTCGGTAATTTATATTTTTAGTCAGACGCGGTATGGGACGTGTCGGGACTAGTTTATTAAATTAAAAAGAAAATTTATTTTCTATCGACCTTATAGTCATTTCGACTGCGTCGTTGCGTCCGGAAGGTTCGAAATAGTCAGAAAAGTCTATTTGGATGTTAATTTTGAGTCTCGGGTCATTTGGAAATGAATAGACAACCCAAAAGGGCATTTTTGTCATTTTTCTAGGGGGATGAATAGTGATTTCGGATTTGGTACTATTATAAGTATTGGTAGATTAAGTGTATGGGGGTTATTCATCTCCTCTACACAAAGTAGAGAAGTCATCTTCCTAGAGAGAGTGAAAGAGTGCTTGGGAAGGGAAAAGCCTACTTGGGAAGGAGAAGAACAAGAACCAAGGTTCACCACCACCAACCACCACCGGAGTTTGACCGGAGAAGGGACAACCAACTGAGATATACTACACCAAAGGATCAGACCTTCAGTAAAGGCAAGTGTTTGATAATTGCAACTTAAGTTCGTATATTGTCCATGTTAGAAAATTATGAAAAGAGATGATTTTTCTTGTTTGGAAGACATAATGGAGTTGTTATATGGATTTATAGAAACTGAAATAATATGGGAAGTAAACTTATATTGTAGGATGATAGTAATCCACGAAATGATCATGAATATGTTGAAGAAAAATCCGAAAAACCATTGTAGTGTTCTTGAAGTTAATATGTTGATGATTTTCTGGAAATAAGGAGAGAAACATGCTTTTAATCCAATCCCTTGATGATTCTAGGATGTTTAGAGTATTGGAAATCGTTCATATATGTTGATATATCATATAGAAATAATTATAACTCATTTTGGAGGTTAATATGAAGGTTTAAATGAGTAAAAATGGTGAAACCCGTAGTTGCAGAAAATGCAGAAAACCAGGCTTGGACCTGAGGGATCGATCGATCGACCCCTGCCTTCGATCGAACGACCTCCCCAGAATATGTAAAGTTGTTTCTTTTTAAATGTTGATTCTTATCCCAAACCTTTTGTGGATCTTTGGAGATTATTATTTGGATATTATGGGACTTAGAAAATATCAGTAAACCCTTGATAAGATTTGAATTAATTTGATTTGGATTCAAGTGATTAAAATGGTGAAAATTATATCGAATGGAATTTTGGTTGCTAGATTCATTTGTTAAATTCTAAATGGAGATGTATGAGGATTAAAGATAGGACCAGTATGGGTGATTTAATATAACACCTGGGTATCCTTAAGTTTACAAGAGGGTTTAATCCAAAGTGAAAGAAGATGTGTTTATAAGAGATTTGAAACTATCGATTTTAACCTTAATGAAAAGGAGAATTAAACTCGTAGTAATTCAGGAGAAATGATGTTATGGACCAGTAGGATATTAGTGAATTCTTACTGAATATATTTTGAGGAAAAACCTATTTGAATCTTGTGTATTGAGTGAGGGTAGCCTTAGGGTTACAATTTGAACATCAAGGACTGAGTTTAAACTCATTATTGATTATGCAAGGACTGAGTGTAGTACAAGAGCGTAGTGGTATGCCTCCTGGATAGAGATGGGAGTTTAGAACACTTTTGGTTGAAAGAGGTATGAGGTTATCCCGATCGCATAGTTGTAGTTTTCAGACCTCCTCGATCGACAAAGTTAAGTAGTAGTGTATTGGAGGGGTTCCTTGTTTGGATTTCGCTTTGCGAGACGCTCCGCGCATGAACCCTAATGACGTCGGGAGTGGAGAGATGTTATAGGATGCGAGGATTATTAAATTATTATGAAATAAAGATATGATATGTTAATACGTGGGATTTAAAAGGGATATAATGCTACGTATGGGAAATATCTTAGGGTAGTGATAATTTCCTTATTGATATTATATTATAGGTATGATAATACCTATTTGATTGATTGATGATTTATGTGTATGATATACCTAGCTTACTTGCTATCGGTGGGAGGTTTGCGCGTGAGGGCAGTCATATCCTGATGAATCCATGGGATCTTTGATTTGTCGCTCGAGAACATAGGTCTATGAAAGACTTATCGGGGAGTTGATAAGTCCACTGACTGTGGGTACGTAGGTATGTGCGTGACCCATGGATACGAGAACTATGTTCGCCTCCAATTTATTTGTTGTTGTTTGTGGTTCGTGAAATCTCACCGAACTTGTAGTCCCCTATTCGGCGACCTGCGATGATGGGACATGATAGCAGAGTAATGCATTGCACCGCAGCTGTGACTCGGGGTGCTGTATTATATATGAATATATATATATAATGGATTAAATGATTGAATGGATATATTGTGGTTAAATCTATCTACGGTGATAATTGTAGATAACGGTGAATAGAGAAAGATAATGGAATTAAGTTAATGAATGTTTATGCTTATAGAATTGAAAAGCTTAACTCATGTTAATGAGAAACGATTCACATTAATGAGTAATGATTCATGTTAATGAGAAACTAATCATATAAAGGAGAAATGTAAATGAATAATAATGTGACGTATGGTATGGGACATACGGGGATTATGATATGGGAATGGAATTTTAATATGGAGACTAGAAAAGAGGAACCATTAACTAGGAGGTTAATAGGAAACGTTAAGTGTGCACTCTAGTTGAGAGGTGAGAATAGCAAGTGAGAGTTGGATCTAACATGTACATAATAAATGCTTTATTTCACTTGTTAAATACTTGCTATTTTAAAAATCATCTACACATTCGGGCTCTGACCCATTTCCTTGCATATTTTCTCTTCTATTGTATCTCTATATCAGGTGTCCAGCAACAGGGATGCCAACTTTAGCGGATTATGACAGGCTATGGATTTATGGAGTTTTTGCCTCGACGCCTTCCATCTTTTGATTCACAGTATTCTTAGTAGGGCATGTCGCCCAAAGGATTCAGTTATCTTTTCTATCGAGGTCAAATTCTATTGTATTCGGGACTTTTTAATACATTTAACATTGTTGGGATTATTGTAAAAGATTTATATTATTTGGGAATGTTTATTTCAATTGCATTTAAATTATTTTGAGTTATTTATTGTGTTATCAGTGTTGTAGTATAAAATGTGTAGTGTTATTCTTAAACTAAAAATGGTTTTGTTGAAATTGAAATTTGGAAAGTTTTTAACACCAGCTTAATTGGGTATTGGGTGAGTTGTAAATGTTTTCGACAGTGATGCTAAGAATGAGCCAACTGTATATTCTGTTTTAATTTGGTATGAGACTGGCCACCCGGTATTTAATTAGGCGGGGTGTTACAGGTAATCCTGACGTTTATGCCCATTATTGCCACATCTAAAACATCTGCCCCTGAAATTACCTCCCCCTTGTCCCTGTTGACCACGGCCTTGTTGGCCATATCCACCACGCCACTCTCCCTGCTGGCCCTCCTGAAAACGTTGTTGGCCCTGATGGCCCTGCTACTGACCTTGTTGATGACGGTGTTGGCCCTGCTGGCCCTGCTGACTGGACTGGCCCTGAGAATAACAGTATTATCTTCTCCTCATTAGGTGCCTCATTCGACACTATAGTGAGAAGTCTAGTGAACTCCTCCTTATACTCAGCAATATTCATACTCTCCTGCTTGAGATTTAGTAACCTCTGCTTCATCTCAGCCTGCACGGAGGATGGGAAATACTTACAGTCAAACCGCGCCCAAAATGACTGAATCGGTATGTTGTCCCTCTCCTCCAAGGTGGTGGTGGACTCCCACCACTGCAAAGCGGTCCCCACTAGCTTGAAGGAAGACAGTACATGTCTCTTCACGTCAGTGCACTCATATATGGACAGATGCCTCTAGATATCCTTCTTCTATTGGCTGGCGACTATGATATTTAAACTACCCGAGAAGTCTGGGGGATCACTACACCAAAAATAGCAATTTGGCACACCCTGATATTAAAAATCTGGCACAGTTTAAAACTGTGCCAGATTTTGGCACGGTTTAATATCAATTTGGCACACTTTAAAACAGTGCCAAAATTTGGCACTGTTTTAAAGTGTGCCAAAATTGAGTACACTTACTAAAATATAAATACCCTAAAAAAATTTTTAATCATAAGTTTTATTTTTTCCCTCTTTCATCTTCCCACAATATTTTCCCTCCTTTCCCATCTCCCGATCTCTCTCCACGATTTGGGAAAGAAAACCTCTCGCTCCCCCCAAATCATCTTCCCCAAATGAGCTTCCTCCATGGCCTTCCACGCTGAGGGGCGGACATAGTTCAACACTGGGGGTGCACTTGCACCTCTCAGACTTACAAAAAAAGGTTAGAATCACTATACGAAACAGGTCAGTAGTGCTACAGCACAAAAACTTTACCCACCCAAAAACGAAATAGCCCTAGCTGCTCGTTTGAACCCAAAAACAAAACACAATACCCATGATCTTACTCCTCTTCTTTCGGTCGGCGAGACCTCCCCTGTTCGGCTATTCTTTCCAGCCAACAGGCTTGCTACTAACCCCATCACTGATGAAGGTATCTTATCAAGTTCTTATTATTGTTTGATTTCATTCATAGTTGTTGATTTATTTGTGGTTGTGTTTGTGATGTTATAAGATTATCTATTTGTGATGTTGTGGTTGATGGTGGATTTTATTGTTTATTTTTTAAGATGGTTCAATTAGATTTTTACATTGCTAAGAAATTAGTGTGAATGGTTTCGGTGATACACGTTGGGGTTCACACTATGGAACCTTAATTAATTTGATTGTAAGATATCTAAGGTTTGTTACATTGCTGTTTTTTTGTAATGTTTGAACTCATCGCTGTTTGATTGCTTATGTTTTTTTGTTTAGTTTGTTACTAAACTATTTTTTTCCGATATTTATTATTTGAACTCATTGCTGTTTGAACTAATATTTCCGATCTGGCATTTTTCTATTCATAAAAAAATATATTTGTTAAGTATAATCAGATTAGTAACAAAGCTTGAAAAAATATATTTGTTCAAATTGTTGTCATTTGTGAATTTTATATGTTCAAATTTTACTTGAATCAAATTAAAAATGCATACAAATTTTACGTGAATCAAATTAAAAATGAATACAAATTTTCTGATTTATTACCTGAAAACATTATGTTAATGAGGCTAATGAGTATGTAATGTGTGTTTTGATTTGATGTTAGGAGGTGATTACTTCGAATATGTAATGTGTTTTGATTTGAATCCATAATTTGCATCCTCATTTTCTGGCCAATTGTTAATAAATCACAATTGGTTATAGGTCTTGTCTAATTGTTGTGGGTATTCATTGAGTAATTATATTGATTAATTTTCTTGGTTTTGTGGTAAAGTTCACATACACATAGTACTTGTCTTGGTTTTGTAGTATTTGAGCCCATTTCTGTCACTCTGTCTTCTATTGATGCATTAGCACAACCACGTTTCACCTCTTCCTTATAGCCCTATCTTTCTAGGTAAACATAGATTAACATTGACATTAATTATTGATTTCTTCACCTCTTTGTTAAGGTACACACAGAAGAAAGCAAGTTACAAGCCCATATTTGGACCTAACAACAATATTGAGGTAAGAGTGAACAGTGTTTGTCAATATAGCATTCCACAATGTTTTATTTGATATAGAACTATACATATATGTGTGGGTGGGTGGGTGGGTGGGTATGTTTATATTATATCAATGTTTGTCAATATAGCATTCCAAAAGGATATAATATTTGTTACAAATAAACACTTAAAACATTTCTAACAGTGTCGTCTCTCTTTTGTGGTTCTTATATCATCAATGAATAATGCACACACACATACACATACACATATGCATACATGAACAAGCTTGGCCAACAACCTTAAAGCACTTTATGAACTTGGAAACACTTATTTTAGATCTTCTTCAGAAGACCTGATCACAGAAACATATACGAGTGTTGCAATTGTCTATGCAGTATGACAAATAAAATGTTGGGTATAATACTCTGACAGAAGTTTTTTGTTACTTTTATAGAAGTTTAATGAGGTATATACCTTATAAGAAGGTATACCTCATAAGCAGTATTAGTATTTTGGACAAGGAGAATCTGGCAGGGTTTTAAACTGTGCCAAAATTTGGCACAGTTTCTTAAAATCGTGCTACTCGTGTCGACTCGTGTTACTTACGGGTTGTGTTCTTGTTAGCAAAAAAACACGACATCGGGATTGAAATTACAAATGATCGAATGTAGTGCGCTATGTATAATGATTCATTACCTATCAATGCAATGCGCTATGTCCAGTTTGTCTAATGATTCATTACCTATTTTGTATAATGATTCATTACCTATCAATGCAGTGTGCTATGTCGAGTTTGTATAATGATTCATTACTTGCTTTTCCTTTTATCTAATGTGTTAAGAATCATCCATGTCTAATCATCCATCTAGCAGGACCTGCCGCCTATGCCTCAACTGGACACCACTGTCTTGGAGTTGACTGAATTGTAGGAAACAATCAATATCATCAACATCAAGAAGAAGAGATAATCCATCCTCAATAGTTACTCTAGCAGCAAGCACAGGCTCCCATTCCAATGGCCTTTTAGAGACGTTATGTTCGTCACCGCCAGACGCAGATGTAGGGTCAACTTCAAGAAGTGGAAGATTACCCTAAATACTTGGATTGTATTTTGGGGGTAAGTATATATGTTTTGACAAAACATTACATATATTCAAGGGGTGACATTATTTTTGGTGCTTAATTTTTTAAGATACTAGAAATGATTAAATGATTACAGTAATTGTGTATATTTAGGCTTTTCGTCTTCTGTGGTGGTATGTGACCCTTCAATATCAATATATATTTTGTAATGAAAATTGATTGAATGTTTGTAGGATCGGGATATCTAAAATGGGGTCATCATCAAGGCTAGGAATACCCAGGTGAGCTAGCATATGCAAATGATTTCGAAATTGATTTGTATTCCTTTTATGTTGTTATTTATTAGTTAATATTTCTTTTTTCGTACTTAGTTTACTATTTGTTATCTGCAAGTGAACTTGTTGCTTTATATGGTTAATCCTCGGGAGGATCATAGGCCGGATATTGAGAAGTGAGTATAAATCATTCATCTTTGATTTTTCTCCTATTTTGTTTGGTCATTGTTTCGACATAATAAGGTCTATTGTTAGTTCATGATATTAGCTTTAGGTATATTTTTACTAGAGTATGATTGTTACTTTTCAATCACAGTCATTAAATTGAATAAGTTCAAGACTTATTATAATGATTATACCAAAAATCATTATATGATGCCCAAATGATATACATGATGCTCAAAATGATTTCAAATTTTATTTCATAGTTTTCTTTGTTGGGTCTATTAAGTCATGCGTCCCGTCCCATCCCCCCCCCCCTCCTGCCAATTGAATAAAAAAATTGAAAACATATCAGTGAATATGTTAACTACCAATGACTTGGATATGCTCTCTTTATCCTCTGATAAGAACGATTGATAGATCTACACTAGCCTCAAGTCTTCACAGAGTATAGATTTTGTTTTCGATTTGGATTATTTTTAATTGATGATTCACCTTCTCAACTTTACACTAGTGATCATGAGCAATGCATGTTGCGGTTTGTTTGATTTCTTTACTGCGTATAAATTGTGGTTTCCCCAACGTTGTGGGTTGATTGATTGATGAAAAATGGTATTGATTTCAATCCCTTCTATATTTACCTTATTAGAATTCCTTTCTTTTCTATGTGAATATGGAGATGCATTGTTTAAGTTGACATTTATGATTAGCGATAAATGTATGCATAACTATTTGACAAATGTATAATTGTAATACTAAAGTTACGGTTTAGATTCTTTGCTTTGGCAGCTTATTTTTACTAGAATTGTACTATTATTGGGAGATAATGAGCAATGATGAACAATTTGGAGATCTTCAGAACTCAGCTCTTCATTATTTATCCTATCAGTGTGTTCTTGGACAATGTTGCATCCCAATACCCTTTCTTTATTTTTTATCCCAATTAACTCCAGTTTTTTTATATCTAAGTCTTCCGCAGAAATTTGATTCTCCTTGATTATATCATCTGAGCCTTTATCTTCAAGTGTTGAAACGTCATCAGGACTAATTACTTGTTCCTCATGTTGGTTCCCCATATTTTTCTCCTCCTCCATACCTTTATCGAGAGCTCTTACTTCACTGCGTAGCTCCTTGTTAAAGGAAGCCGTGCCATCAGGTTTGTAGGTTAGAACCTCCATCAGGTACTGCACCATCAGATTTGAGAGAAATAAAAACATTTGATTTCTTTTGGATTGCAACTAATATTTTGAACACATGGGACTGAGTTGAGCTAGAATTCAAGGATTTATACTTATTTCTCATGAACGTTCCCTACAATCCTCTATCAAAATTCCACTTCCAATAGAGTTTAAGGCTAGTAGCTATAATGATGTCCTTTAGACTCCTGAAATACATACCTCCTTATTCTAGGGGATAACAAAGCTTCTCCCATTTAACCAGTTGATGATATCAATCTTTAGAATACCCATTCTAAAGAAATTTGCTGAAAAGATCTTGAACTTTCCTCAAAACTATTTTTGGAGGATATATAACTGATAAGATATGGATAGGAATAGATTCTAGATTATGTTTTATAAGAACCACTCTTCCCCTTTCAGAGATAAGTTAAAATCCCCAACCAAATATTTGTTATCGTATGCTCTTAATGACCCCGTAGGAGGCACGAACACCTCGCACTGGACCAATGTAACTTGTAGGAACTGATCGCGTAGTCCCGGGTCTCTCGGTTTGAGAGTATGACGATAATTTGCAAAAAACAACACTTAAACTTAAAAAAAGCCGTTAAAGGGTGGAAACCCAAACCACCCCCCAAACGACACCGTAGGGGGCACGAACACCTCGCACGGGTCCAATGTAACTTGTAGGAACTGACCGCGTAGTCCCGGGTCTCCCGGTTTGTGAATACGACGATAATTTGTAAAAATCAGCACTTAAACTTAAAAACAAGCCGTTAATGGGTGAAAACCCAAACCACCCCCCAAACGACCCCGTAGGAGGCACGAACACCTCGCTCGGGACCAATGTAACTTGTAGGAACTGACCGCGTAGTCCCGGGTCTCACGGTTTGTGAATATGACGATAGTTTGCAAAAATCAGCACTTAAACTTAAAAACAATCCATTAATGGGTGAAAACCCAAACCACCCCACAAACGACCCCGTAGGGGGCACGAACATCTCGCACGGGACCAATGTAACTTGTAGGAACTGACCGCGTAGTCCCGGGTCTCCCGGTTTGTGAATATGACGATAATTTGCAAAAATCACACGTAGTTAAAAACAAGTCGTCAAATGGTGAAAACCCAAACCACCCCCCAAACGACCCCGTGGGGGGCACGAACACCTCGCACGGGACCAATGTTACTTGTAGAAACTGACCGCGTAGTCCCGGGTCTCCCGGTTTGTGCATATGACGATAATTTGCAAAAATCAGCACTTAAACATAAAAACAAGCCGTTAAAGGGTGAAAACTCAAACCACCCCCCAAACGACCCCGTAGGGGGCACGAACACCTCGGACGTGACCAATGTAACTTGTAGGAACTGACTGCATAGTCCCGAGTCTCTCGGTTTGTGAATATGACGATAATTTGTAAAAATCACACTTAGTTAAAAACATGCCGTCAAAGGGTGAATACCCAAACCAACCCCCAAACGACCCCGTAGGAGGCACGAACACCTCGCACGGGACCAATGTAACTTGTAGGAACTGATCGCGTAGTCCCGGGTCTCTCGGTTTGAGAGTAGGACGATAATTTGCAAACATTAACACTTAAAACTTAAAAACAAGCCGTTAAAGGGTGAAAACCCAAACCAGCCCCCAAACGACCCCGTAGGGGGCACGAACACCTCGTACATGACCAATGTAACTTGTAGGAACTGACCGCGTAGTCCCGAGTCTCCCGATTTGTGAATATGACGATAATTTGCAAAAATCACACTTAGTTAAAAACAAGTCATCAAAGGGTGAAAACCCAAACCACCCCCCAAACGACCCCGTAGGGGGCACGAACACCTCTCACGGGACCAATGTAACTTATAGGAATTGATCGCGTAGTCCCGGGTCTCCCGATTTGTGAATATGACAATAATTTGCAAAAATCAGCACTTAAACTTAAAAATAAGCTGTCAAAGGGTGAAAACCCAAACCACCCCCCAAACGACCCGGTAGGAGGCACGAACACCTCGCACGGGACCAATGTAACTTGTAGGAACTGACCGCGTAGTCCCGGGTCTCTCGATTTGTGAATACGACGATAATTTGTAAAAATCAGCACTTAAACTTAAAAACAAGCCGTTAATGGGTGAAAACCCAAACCACCCCCCAAACGACCCCGTAGGGGGCACGAACACCTCGCACGGGACCAATGTAACTTGTAGGAACTGACCGCGTAGTACCGAGTCTCCCGGTTTGTGAATATGACGATAATTTGCAAAAATCACACTTAGAATTAAAACAAGTCGTCAAAGGGTGAAAACCCAAACCACCCCCCAAACCACCCCGTAGGGGGCACGAACACCTCTCACGGGACCAATGTAACTTGTAGGAACTGATCGCGTAGTCCCGGGTCTCCCGATTTGTGAATATGACGATAATTTACAAAAATTAGCACTTAAAGTTAAAAACAAGCCGTCAAAGGGTGAAAACCCAAACCACCCCCCAAACGACCCGGTAGGAGGCACGAACACCTCGCACGGGACCAATGTAACTTGTAGTAACTGACCGCGTAGTCCCGGGTCTCCCGGTTTGTGAATATGACGATAATTTGCAAAAATCACACTTAGTTAAAAACATGTCGTCAAAGGGTGAATACCCAAACCAACCCCCAAACGACCCCGTAGGAGGCACGAACACCTCGCACGGGACCAATGTAACTTGTAGGAACTGATCGCGTAGTCCCGGGTCTCTCGGTTTGAGAGTATGACGATAATTTGCAAAAATTAACACTCAAACTTAAAAACAAGCCGTTAAAGGGTGAAAACCCAAACCACCCCCCAAACGATCCCGTAGGGGGCACGAACACCTCGCACGGGACCAAGGTAACTTGTAGGAACTGACCGCGTAGTCCCGGATCTCCCGGTTTGTGAATAGGACGATAATTGGCAAAAATCAACACTTAAAATTAAAAACATGCCGTTAAAGGGTGAAAACCCAAACCATTCTCCAAACGACCCCGTAGGAGGCACGAACACCTTGCACGGGACCAATGTAACTTGTAGGAACTGACCGCGTAGTCCCGGGTCTCCCGGTTTGTGAGTATGACGTTAATTTCCATTCATATATGTAATTTTTTTGTTTTGAGTATTTTTGTTTTTGTAAATTATTGGGTTATTAATATCGTATCTTTTCTGTATTCTATTTTTTTTGCAGGATAACAGTTTATCGTTGGCTTTTATTCGCGTGGAACACACAAAGAACTCAATGGTTTACAACAAGGGGTTTATTAATGAATCCATTTTTTTGTGTCATGACCGTACGGTCTTTTGTTGTTTTATTATTGACTTTTATGGCCATGAGGGCTTTTGTAAGTTAATTGTTATATTTTGTGGCCGTGCGGGCTTTATGTTAGGCAGGTTTTGTATTAACAGGTTTTGGAATGTCCAGAAAATAGAGGAAACTCTGCCCAATTTTTTTTGGGCCTATGAGCAGTTAAAGACTTGTAATATTTTGAATTTTGAATGTACATTAGTTTATTAATAACGCGCAATATTATTAATTTGTGAATTTTGTGCTTTCAAATATTTTTTTTTAAATTAAAAAAAATTGGCACTGTTCAAAATCGTGGTAAAAGTGTATCATATTTTGGCACGGTTTTAAACTGTGCTATTTTTTTTTAAATTATGCTGAATCTGGCACAGTTAAAAACTGTGCCAAAAGTGTGCCAGAAATATCAAATTCTGGCACGGTTTAAAAGTGTGCCAGAAGTGTTCCTGTTTGACTGATTCTGGCACACTTTTAAACCGTGCCAGAAAAAAATTCCCATTTTGGAACACCTGATTCTGGCACAGTTCAAAACCGTGCAAGATTTGATCTGGCACGATTTTGAACTGAGCCAGAATCCTGTTTTTGGTGTAGTGGATGAGTTTTCTGAAAGGCATACCTAACCCGCTCCCATGCAGTGGGGAGCTGTGCTGCTACTGGCACCACTACCTGTACCTAGGGTGGATCTCGCTGCACCACCACTAATGTGGCATTCACTGCCTGAGAAACGATGGCGGCTACTTCAGTTGCATTCATCATTCCCTGAGCCGGAGCTGCTGGCTGCTCGGGCTGGGCATTCCTATTTTGGGGTGCGCATCTCAGAGTCATTTGAAATGAGAAGGAAGTTTATTAGTCTACAGTTATTATCAAATCTCAAGTATCTGAAGACGTATGCGTAAATAAAAGAATATAGCAGTCCTAAAAATAGGGCTCTAAATCAAAGACGCTAATATGGAAATGAAATAAGCCGTACAGATCCTAAAGGGAACTAGGACATGATGCTCTGATACCACCTGTAACACCCCGCCTAATTAAATACCGGGTGATCAGTCCTTTATTAAATTAAAATCAAGGTGAACGGTAGGTTTATTCTCATCATCACTGTCGCAAAATAAATATTTCCAATTTAAACACCCTAAATAATTAAGGTAAGAGTCAAAACAATTTAAAGTCTTATTTTTATTTTATTAATTTCCACTACGAAAACCTTTATTAATAACCAATAGTTTAAGAATCACGTATATACTAAGGATGGTAATTAACACATAAGAATTAAACCATCTAGATAAAACAAACCAAATTTAAGACCCATAAATGAAATCATCCTGAGAATAGTTAACTCCCAAGGAGTACTAAATACTGGAAATATAAATAAACATAAATCTCTGGCAAATCCAAACTGAATAGGAAAGCGGGTGACACATGCCCTAACTATAAAGAACTAAAATAGGAACTGATTCAACGAATAGGTCGTCTGAAGCAAAGGCCTGCAACTCCCACATAAGTTGTAGCACGTCCAATCAAAAGAATCTATGCATAACACCCCTATGGCTAGGAACCTGTAATACATACATATATATACAAGAGAAAGAGAAATAACAAGAAACGGGTCACAGCCCGAGTGTAAAATAGTTTAAAAATAGTTTATCAAGTATTTAAAATGCTTACCCGCTAATGTGACAACCATGTTAGTATGTGTCACTCTCTTGAGAATCCTCACCTCCCATCTAATGTGCACGCCTACCGTACTACTAATCTCATAAGTCTATCTATCTTATTCCCATAAAATTTATCTCGATAAATACTAAGGCCATGATATTTGGTTTTAGAAAATTAATCTCTTCCATTTTCTTACGTTACTTAGAACTACTCAGTATCGTGACAAAATTCACGAACACTTGTTATAAAGTTGAAGCATTTATTCATTACTTAACTACTTATACGCACAATAGAAAGTTTCCAAATATATATATATATATATATATATATATATATATATATATCACTCATATATATATATCACTCATATAATATTTATATATACTATCTGCACCCCAAATAAATCTTTGGTGTGGGCACACTCTGCTATCAAGTCCCCATATCACTCATACTAAGGGAAATACTAGTTCAAAATCACTCTTGAACTGTATTAACACAATACACATACAAACGGAGGCGAAGTATAGTTCCAAGTCCTAAGAGGTCAGCACATACGCTCATGTCTCTTAGAACCATCTGACTATCATTTTTAGATAGCGTGTATCGTGGATACTATCTTCTAGGGTACGTGTCAATATCCCCCCATAAAGGTTCAATCGAGATAAGACTGTCCCGGTGCGAAAACCTCCATGATAGCAAGTAGCTTGGGTATGATTTTTACAGAGATAAATAATATATGCACAGTCACAAAGTCATATATATAAATATTCATGTGTTTACAAATTAGGTTCGCCCACGATCCATAATTATGATTATCCGTTCTTAGCACAACTTTTACTCAACTATCTCGCATAACAGATTCGTATTTTTTATTCTCATTTAAAATTTATTTCATACTTACTTCTCATCTTTAGAAGTATTCTATCTTACTAAGTAAAATTTTAGTAGGTATACCCTCACTTATCTTCTGGTCTAAATCTTTTATGACTCCCAATCTTTTAGTGAATGTACGTGTAATTTCCTATGTATGAATAAATCCCTATTAACCCATAATTTCATTTCATATTAAATTTCACTCAACAGAGTCTACCTAGACCCTACTGGTCCTCTTCATAACCCATTATACTCTATCAATAATAATCAAGGGTTCCTATGCATTTTAATCGGATTAAAAAAGAGGGGAAAAATATACAGTTTTCAAGGAGGGATCGATCGATCGAGGAATGGGGTCAAATTATCGATCATCGATCGATTGATGCTCTTGGTCTATCGATCGATCAAGCAGTTCTTACCCAGAATCTGCAAAATTCATCCTACGGGTTTCATCCAAAACTTTTCTCCAAAATTCCATTAATGATAACCAAGCTCCCAAACAAGATTAGTAACAATCATATATACCTATTTACATGATTTCCTACGTGAAACATGTCCAAATTCATCAAAGGTATTGAATTAATGGGGTAAATCAACATAAATATCAAGAACCCTAATTTTCATGAAACTTCCATTCTTCTAATTCTTTTTCCAGATTTCTTGCTTCTAAATCCATAGAAATTTGTGGGTAATCCTCTACATATGATTGAGATGTACAGATTATATTTAGTTCCTCTAAAACATGCGATTTAAAGTCTCTAAATTATCAATTTCTTCCATAAAACATGTTCTTAACAATCCTAAACTAACATGGGTGAAATATTAACTAAAAACAAAGAAAGATAGACACTTGCCTGGAATTCAAGGGTCTGATTTGTTGAAGAAAAAGGTATGGTTGTGTTCCTCATCGTGCGATCTACGTTTTGGTGGTGGTGGCGGTGCGATTGAGTGAGTTACAGGCCTTGGATTGCTTGGAAAACTCTCCACCTTCTTCTCTAATGACCGTTCTTAAGTTCTGTGATTGATAACCCTAGAAGACAACTCCTAATGGCTTATATAACTTCGGATATTTAGTGGGTTTAATTACCCAAATATACAAAATGTCTATAATACCCTTTCGGGATGTCAATTAGGCCTAAAAACATCCCGAGACCCAAACTAAATCTTTGGGTACACTTTTCTGACTATCTCGACCCTTTCGAACACTTTGGCACACTCGAAATGACCATACGGGTGGCTTATAATGTATTCACTTTTATAATAATAATTTAGTCCTGACACGACATAGGCGCGTCCCAACTTAAATTTTCATAATTGCCATTTTATTCACTCGTGACAATTTTAATAAAATCGATCTCATATATTACTTTACTGATCTTGTAATACTCAACAAATTCCTAATAATTACTAACTCTCGTCACGCTAGTAAATATAAAAAATAAATTTCTGGATTAATATTAAATTATTATCTCAATTTAAATGTCATAAATCCTCAAATTTAAAAGCCATAAAAATACGGGGTATTACAAAATTCAATAACTAAAAAAATTTAAAAAGTTTTAATTTAATGGAAACTTACTAACCAAACCAAGGAAACCAACCCACGTGCAAGTTTATTCACTATCCACCCGCTATAACGCCTCCTCAACCCACTATACCAGTGGGATAAAACATCATAATGACATATGATGACAGCGATCGCAACAATTGGTAGTGTGGTCACAGGTCAAGGAAAATCGTGGCTCCATCGTGCATGGTTCACGAGGTATACTGACTTCAAAAAATATTTTCCCTTGACATACTAAGGATCAACCCCAAGGGGTTGGAATTAATTTAGGGACATTTTAAAATTCCACTAATTGTGTGTCACTAAAAATACTTTAGCATAATATATATAAAAACCTCTTTAAAAAATTCAAAAATCTTTTTAACTCTTCATCAAAGTAAAATTTGATTTTAATATTTCAAAAAATAAAATTCCCAGACATGTAGTACCTATTTGTGTGGCTTGAACATTGGTTTAATGGATATTTATTCTTGGTTGATGTCGTTTATGTCACTAGCATAGCATCTGATTGTATGGACGATCTTCAATCAAAATGACACAAACCTAACTATGTTTTACTTGGAATTTTGACAATAAGGAGAACTATGTTCTTAAAAATATCCGCCTTTGTTAATTTCGGGACGAAAATAAAATGTCACGACAAAAAAAATCATCTTATACATCAACGAGACTCAATATGAAAGATAGTCTTGATCGATCTTCAAAATGTACTCACAAAATTTTTCACTTGCACATGTAACATATGCTATGTGAAGTATAAAAAATATAAGATATATATATATATATATATATATATATATATATATATATATATATATATATATATATATATATATATATATATATATATATATATATATATATATATGTGTGTGTGTGTGTGTGTGTGTGTGTGTGTGTAATAAAGACTAGTAATTAAAAATGTAATGCATGCACATTAAAAATTTACTCCCCTTCATTTCAAAAACACACACACAAAAACAAATCCCCTCGAATCTATCTCCCCCTCTAAATAATCTAAAAACTCTCCCCCTTTTGTCACAAATAGATAAAGGTAAAAATGAAAGATAAACGCCCGAAAGTAACTCACTAAAGAGCATAAACGAAGGATTGATACTAAGTGCAAAACTAAAATATATTGCTCAACTCCATTAAGCTAGGAACACTAAAAAAATATGATCATGAAAACTTAAAAGTGATAGAATAAGTATATATATGTCTATATATATAGAAGTTATGATATATCATTGACTATAAATATACATTTATATAAATGAAAAAGATTCAAATTTCAATTTATAAACACGCACAAAAAAATGATGTAAACACGAGTGGTTCACTAATGTGAGATTACTATCCAAAATCAGTAACCCCACACAAGCTATCTAACGAGAAAGGAAATGTTTTCAAAACCTGAAAAAATAGGTTACCAGACCCATTTTTTACAAGAAGCCAAGATTCAGAGCATAGTTGAACACATAGAAAAGTCATTATATTATAAAAAAGTTAAGTTCATAAAGGGTTCATGCCAATTACGACCTAAAGTTAACATGCAAAAGTATAAGCACGTCAATAATGTCATAAAAAATATGCTAGAAAAAATAATTGCACATCCATTGGTGTTCAACATATATCTCCTTAAAAAGATCTCTTTTTCAATATTTTCTTATTATTTTACGAGAGTATTCTTTAGCATAGATATTCTATTTCTCTTTTCTCTCATGAGCACATATATAAGTAGTTTGCCAAATGTAACTTTCACCACACTATGCCAAGCACTTCCAAGTGCACCATTATCATTTTCTTCATTAATTCTCTTATGCAAAGATTCTTACGTACAAATTTTAAAAATTTAGCAAAACAAAAATATTTGACCTGATTGAATGCAAATACAAGCAATGTATTACTTTTCGGATCAAAATCGAGGATACACCCTAGTTAATGTGTGTGAGATATGGAAACGACTACTACATAAGCAACATGCGTTGTTATTAATGAGCTCATAAAAGATTAAGAAAAACGTAAGTAAAGTAGCTCCACCCTCTTAAGGTTCTAATCAAGAATAGGGGATAAGATAGCATGCTGTGTTCCCAAATATTTCAAGCATTTAGCTATAAAAAATGAAATCTTTTTTGTATTTTCATAAACTTTTCAAAGAAAAACATCTTTCTGCCTATTTCTTAAATCACTAAAAATAAAAAAAATCCTTTTGTATTTTCATTTATAAAACCAAAGAAAAAAAGCCTAAAAATTAAAGTACATATAGTACAAATGTAAGTAGGATAAAAATATGTTGCAATAAATGTAAATAACAAAATCTAAACCTAAAAAAATAAATGACTCAAGTGGTGTCGGGATCGAAACAAGTTATGTCATCCTTGTTCTTCCTTCTCCTAGACCTAATCCTTTTCATAACTCTACCCTCTTGGGAAGGAAAAGGATTATTTATCTCATTCATGAGTTGTTTAGAAGTCTTAACTAGGTATTCTACACATTCATGTAAATTTTTAATCATTCCAAAAGGTGGATTAAAATATTTACTTATATCCTCCTCTAGCCGAAAGCAATAATCCTTAAGACGGACATTAATTTTACAATAGGGGCAAAAATATTGTTGAAGGGTTCTCACCTAAATCAACTTGGGGACATATCTAGGTGGGGGATGAGTTTGTGTTAACTTAGGACCTTTGAAAATATTGGTCTCAAATTTTGGGATATACTTTAAAGTCTTGCCATGCCCAAGGTCGGCCTTGTCATTTGAGGATAGAGTTGGTGCCAAAAGTGTCCTCTCAAGTTTTTCAAATTTATTTTAAAGGTTAATCACAAGTTGTAAAGGAACCTCTAGGCAATTCTTTAGCCTATCATTTTCATCTTCAAGCAACTTTTGAGATCTGAACGTCTCAACTAATGCTCAGTTTAGAGTAACAACCGTCTCCTGTAAGACATATATATCTTTATCCCCTTCTTTAAGATTCTAAATATGAGTAGCCGCGTGTTCCTAAAAAGTGACCAAAAATGTATCTTTCTCCCTAAGGACACAAATATCCTCCTCATACATCTTAAGTTTGGATCCTAGCTTAAGGTCCACCTTATCCAATTAAAGAGTCATCTCATAAATCTTAGCGCAAGCCTTTTTTATGACATAATCATCATCTACATTTGTTTCTAAAGTGTTACCGTTATGGAATCACATGGATTGGGATTTCAATCCATCTTCCTTAACCTTATGTTCGATAATGGAAGATTTGGGATTCACTTTATTTAAATCCAAAGTGGTAGTGAAGGCAGTATAGTTAGGCTCATGGGCCAACTCATCATGATCAGATTCTAATTCACTATCACTAACGATGGAATTGTTATCTTTTTTTTACCCTCACGTTTTAGTTTTGTTGGACATTCAAATGATACGTGGCCTATACCCTCAGTCATAATACCTACCCGAATTCTTATTCTACTTATCTTGGTTACCTGAAGATTTTTCGGCCTTATTGATTTTCTATTTCTAAAAGTTACTAGATTTAGCAAAATTAGGTTTATTTTTGAGAAATTTTCTAATTTATTTAACAAAATGGCAAAATATTCTTTCTCACTTTAGGATTCGTTGTCGGAATCAGTTGCATCCGCTTTATGGGTTATGTTATTTTCCTTTTTGGTCAATCTACAATGTTCTAACTCAAAGAGAACCTATGAGTTCCTCAACCTTCATCTTATTGACATTACCTAAAACATTGTGGGCGTGGTGTGTGATAAAAACCTAGGAGATAAAGACCACAAAATTTTATGCACAACCTTATCATCTAGAATTTTCTCTCTCAAATTAACACCTGAATTCACAATATTGGACAATTTGTCATGGAACTCATCCAAAGCCTCATTTTCTTGCATCGACAACATCTCAAACCAAGTGGTGATATTTTGGATCTTTGAGACACACATGCTATCGGTACTCTTGGAATATCTCCCACGTCACCTTAGAAGTTTCACACGTCATAATTTTGTAAAACTCCTCTGATGTAATCGTAAGCATTAAGTCTTCGGGAATTTTAGTTACATAACCTATGGCCATATTCACTCCAAATATCTATGGGTTTAGGTACAAGTGTGTCTCCTACTTTATTTGTGGGATGTGTCCATCCATTTTCTATGGCTAACCAAACTCATTCATTAGGGACTTAAGTGAAAATTTCATTCACAATTTTCAATAGGCATAATTATACCCATCAAATAATGGTGGTCTAAACAAATATTATCCTTCCATAGAAAAAAACTCTCGGATTCATGCCTAAGTAAAAATAAACACCCTCTCTAATACTCGTTTGAAAACACACGGGTCTTCTTATGAGTCGATAAAATAAATTAATCCCAAATTAATTATTTATCTAAGGTCATTATACTAATTCAAATCTGAATGAACTAAAAAAGGTAAATAATGTGAAAATTAAATAACTGATTTAATTTGTTCCTAACAAAATAAACTAAGTCAATTTTACAATTTACCAATTAATTAATCAGATCCAAATTTCATATGAGGTGATGGAAATTAACAATGGTGGAAGATAAAAGCAATCACACAAATATGGACACAATCATTTAACGTGGAAACCCTCTCAGGAAAAAACACATGTACCAACCCCACACATAAATCCACTAGTGTAAAAAGTTTTAGGGATTACAAAAGGACAAACATGACATACAACCCTTGATTTGATCACAAGTCATTCTAAACTATCAATCACCGTAGTACTAGTTCCTTCAATTTCTTTAACAACTTTGGCTTAACAACCACAACCTCGGTTCTTGGTATCCACCAATTTATAAAATAAATTCGTCTGTCGGAACCTTCACCACAACTTTGATTCGTAGATCACCAGTCTCTTTATAGTAAAATTGTGGGAAATTATGTTTTAGAAAACACCATTAAATATGAGATTTAATGTGCAAATGGTTTTTCTAAAACATTGAAAAAACAAAATACTAAGTAGTGTGTGCTGGGATTTTATTATTAAAATCATGTATGGCGTTTACTTTTCAATAAGGTTGTGTCATATCATTTTGAAATAAGAATAATGGTTACCAAAATGCCTTATATTTATTCTTTAAATATATAATAAAATATTGATCAATTGTATTAGGTAGGAATTCCAATGAGTTGGGTTCATATTGACAACATGAGATCGGAGTTTTGTATCTAGTACAATTGAATAGTTAATAACCTAGATAAGGAGTTGACATCCTATTAAAATGGTTGGGATACAATCCCAGTGGTTTATCATAAACTGTGGGAACATTTCTGATCGTTCGATAACTTGTGCAATAGTTCAAAACAGGATTGAGATTGGTATATCTAAGAATGTATAACAAAATGATTCGTTATGGTATTGTATTCTTGAAACCCTAGTTTTTTTTAAACCTAGTTCTTGGTTTTTCTTTTCAAATCAAGACCTTTTGAAGTTCTTAGGCCCGAATTATTTTTCATTTTTAAATCTCCATCGTAAGTTGTTTCCCCGATAGTGTGCTTGGGATATCTTTTGGGTTGAAACTCTAAAAAATTTCGTACAAAAAAATAAAAGACTTGTTGAAAAAGACTCATGAAATTCTATTAAATAAATCAAAGAAGATCAGTTTAAAAAGAGTTTTGAGAAATTAAAACACTAAAAAAGATATATAGAGTTTTAATTTAAAGAAGACATGATCAGCAATCAAAGAAAACCAACCCACACTATAACACCTCCTCATCCTACTTAATTCATGGGATAAGTCGCTATACTAGAAGGTGCTGACCGCAGTCATGACAATTTGTAGCGTGATCGTGTACCAGGGAACATCTGACTCAATCGTGCATGGCTCATGAGGTGAATTGACTTCAAAAAACATTTTTCCGTAGAATACTTTGGATCAACCCCTGTAGGTTGAAATTATTTTAGGGATATTTTAAAGTGCCACTAAAGGTGTGTCACTTCAAATACTATATCATAAAATTTAGAGAAAATCCCATTGAAAAATTCAATAAATATTTTCAAATTATTTTTAAACTTCACCAAAGTAAAATTTGATTTTATATGTCAAAAAATAAAATTTCCCTCATGTATTGCCTATCTGTGTGGCTTTAACTTTGCTGTGATGGAAATTTATTCCGCGTTGATATCATTATGTCATTGGTGTAGCATCCGATTGTGTAGAAGATCTTCAATCAAAATGACACGGATCCAAAAATGGATCCGAAATTTTGACAACAAAGAGAACTATGTTATTACACATTTTAATTAATTAACTTAAATAGATTTATTCTCTAGCTAATCAATTTATTGAATTATAGTATTAAATCAATATATAATATGACATAAAAATGGAACAATGTTTGTGCCTTGTTGTTCAAAGCTCTATGTGGCCAATGAGTTACTGTCAAAGATGTTATGGGGGAGCCTTTATAATATTTTCACCACCTGGTAACCCAATGTTATCAATCACATGTTGTACCGCATGTGTGAGAAATGCACCATGAAAGAACATGCGTTGTTAGTTGATAAACCTACTCGACATCATGATAGGCATACCTTGAGTAATAACTTCAAACAAAATCGTTAAAGAGAAGTTTGGGTAATCGATGAAACGCCGCCTAAATTCATTGAATGTCTATATATAGGAACATATCGTGCAACATTTGATCTTCCACGTGAACTTTTTCTCTGTGAAATTTGGTCTGCTATGGGAAGTCATCATCTCCTCGAAGCCTTAGAGAATATGATGATTTGGGTAGATAAAAATGGCAATGGAGCATTTTGATGGAGCAAATATCTAATGCCTTGGAGATGGTCTTAATATAACAAAGAACAAAACTTGAAGATTCATCTTCTTATAAACTTAATGTAATCGAACTAGGCCACTTGTCGCCCCTCATATTCGGAGGATTTAGAAATAACGAAGGTGGTCTAGGGGATAAAAGACAATAAAGTTATTTTCCCCTAAAATAGGTATAGCCTTGATTAGCCAACACATATTATGAACTTAAAGATATTATATCGTTATTTTTTTCTAATAAACGACAATATATTCATATTAATTATTTGCACATAATTTATGTTGGCATAAATACCATGGTATCACACAAAAGTCATTTTTATAGGCAACACATGTTTAGTATCTCACATTTACTAAGAGAAAGAATTGATATTGCATTTATAGTTAACTATTTTATATATTGTTTTGTGACTTTAATGTTTATCGCATACGGGTCTATTTATTGAAGGAAATTAAGGTTCGGTTCAATATAGTCTAGGGTAACAAATAAGTTATTTAGTACATTACAAATGGTTTCACATTTCATGTTAGATTATTGGTACATAAATGATATTTTACCTTTATATTATCTTACATACACACTGGGCTTGTACGAATAGGACTAAGCCGATACAATAAACCAACTATTCTTAAATTCTTATACACGTGGAATACACTCATCTAATGGCTAAGAATGGTGATATAGGACGATGTTTATCAATGCAGTGGTTGGATTATTCATGTAAGGACACAAGGATCAAGGAAATGTCCATTAGCTACTTCAAGGAAAATCATTAAAGGTCCAATTGGTTAGGGATGAAATACTTTTATCAGACCCTAAAATCTACTAATAATCTCGTCAAAGTGAAACCAACATGCAAGTATCTCAGTTGGTTAGTTTTCAATGCAGGAAGCTAATGCAAAATGCAGATTTCCTTGCTTTCATCCAAAGGCTACACATAAACTACTTCAACAAACCAACTTTAAAAGGAAATATATTCACTCATGAGTAGCTCTCTCATGTGGATTTTTATATACACACACATGAGTGCACATACATGTATACATACATACGTATAAATGACCAGAAAAAGCCTTGGGAAGTATACATCAATATGGTTATATGGAGAAATAGTAACACTAGTATCTCCCTCTACAAACCTTAGCACATGCAAAAACAAAACGGATAAATGAAAAGGTTACAAAAAGGGGAATATCCCTTTTCACTTCAATATTTCTAGGTCGACTCTCACGTCCTCCTCATTAGTGCGAATCACTGATGTGTTTCACGTGTATTGGATTGTGTTTGGACCCCATTGTGTTTGGCTCAAACATGAGCCACTACATATGAGACATGTCATGGAGTCGCACCCAATAAATCGTAAATGAGAGTTAACGTAAAAGGACTCCTTTCAACTAGTGCAACCTACACACTCAACCTCTCAACCAAATTTGGTGGTTTATTAAGACATAAGAAAAGTCTACTTACCCTATATCCATGCATGTTAACCTCAGAAATGTGACAGGGACAAAAGTTTAATCTTTCTCCTATACGTGGTTCATTGAAAATGGGACAAATTAAAAAGATAAAAGGAAATCGAATGAAGCATTATGTTATCAAAGTTTTTAGTCAATAGGTTAATTTGAACATTGGATTATTGATTCGTTCTATAAGTCAGTGGAGTTGGTCATAGACCTAAAGTCGGATGACTAGTGATTAAGTTATGTAATAATGTTAATTTCTCAAATTTGTAGTCAATTGGTTAATTAGAACATTGACCTATTGCAATGTCAGTCACAAGTCAGTGGATTTAAACATTAAGTCAATAAGTTAACCATACATATTTAAGCCAATAAGTTAATTTAAACATTAAGTTATTGATTACTTTTACAAGTCAGTGGATTCGGTTGTAGTCCCGAACTCCACCTACTAGTGATTAAGTTAAATATGAACGTTTACTTGTCAATTTTTAATGTAAACATTGGCTTATCGATTGAGTTTTGCAGGTCACTGAAGTTGGCCATATGCCTACACACCACTAACCACGAGTAGAAAATACCAAAATATTTTCATGAAAAATGAATAAGCAAGACGATAAGGATCAATGGAAATATTATTTCAGTAATATAAAAATGGAATATGGAGTAAAAATATTGTTAGATGACCTAAAATAAAAATAAATAAAAACCCTAAAATAACCAAGGTGTTAGGGGTGACATCCCCCTAACTGGTGTCATTGCCCTACTACCACTGACATTCAGGTATGGATGAATAAGGAGGTTTCACCATCATCGATGAAGGGTTTCTCAATAGGAGTTATTCTATGTAAGTATGATTACCTTCAGGAACATTCCCCATTTAGATAATAGTGATCCAACCCTTATTGAAGGAAACTGACTCGTGATAGTAAAATTTCTTAATAAATTTCTGAGCCCCATACTCAAAGCTATTATCAAATGATTTTTTTTTAGTACTCTAGACCAATAGCAAGAGTCCTCTTTTGCCTTTGAATAATGAACTTTTTCTAAGTCTTCATGGAGAATGCTTTCTTCAACTCCATTAGTTTGGAGTTTACTTTGATAAAATCCAACCGAAGGGCTTTGCCTTCCTTAATAACATTCTCCTTTCAGATGTATCCTCCTTGAGATTTTCCTCCAAGTCGATAATACTATTGTACTTGTCGGAGAGGTTATTCTCCATGATATTCGCTTGGTCATAAAGAATATCATTTTTTCTTAACAGATTGTTAGACTGAGTGCCCGTTTAGTGATGTATGGCTTGATAAAATTGAAAATGATAGTCAGTATCAAAATGATATCAACAGCTTTAAAAAGGAGCAAAGTTAAAATAAAACTTATAAGAATTTTATGGCGGAGACCTTATTTGTTAAGGTGCTCCAAAGGGAAACTCCTCAAGTCCGGCATGGCCCAAGGTAACATGAAAACTTGGGAAATTGAGTAGCCTACTTCGACGTTATGAAACATTGAATCCTCGGTTATACAGGGATAGTTTCCCTTCATAAAGATGATCATCTAGGGGGAACCGTGAACAATGATGGTGGTGGTGGATTCTGCAACCTTAAGGCAATCATTAAGGATTTATTATTGCCCCTAGTTAGAGGAGATGGATGAGTTTTTTCAATTCTCCTCTTTTTATCTTACCTGGCCTCCCCCCCCCCCCTCTTTCTCCTTTTCATTATCCTTCTCTTGGGTGCATATAATTCTCTTCTTGGTGACACTTGCACCTCAGGTGGTCTAATCGTTTCTTTAATATTTCTTGTGTGGAGTTAAGGTCAGTTGTTCACCTTAGGAAGATAATAATATCTTCGAGATCTTAGGTGATTGGGGGAAAATTGAAGTCTTCTCCTTCTATCTCCGCATCCTCCTCTATCTTTATCGAAGTTGGCCTCAGGTCCTAACCTTTTTGTATGACCATACAAAAATCAAATCCTTAATGAAAAACTCCTTTTGATGTTAAAATGATTTCTACTCTTCCAATTCAGTAGAGATTACGTAAGTGGGAGAGTAAGCGACACTTATTTTCATACCCCTAACCTCTGCGTTGAGGATGGGGGTAGGTTTTTGGGTTGAAAAATCTTAAACCGCTATGTAATCGATTGCAATTATTTTGGGACTAACGGAGAAGTTCTTGGTAGATGAAACTATCAGTAAATCACCAAATAGGATATAAAAATCCCGCCAACAAAATCTAACACTTATTAAAGTCGGTCTTTCCATAACCTTTTTTATATTGGATAATATGACTTCAAAGTATTTGGGATTCCCTTTACAATGAAGATATACATATATATAAATCACGGTCACTATCATGTAATATAAAACTCCTAATCTAAAGGGAGAAAATAGTAAAGAACCAACTAGGAGAATCGGCCTGAACATGAACAGGAAGACATGTGTAGTCTTTACCATAAAGGCAAAAAGAAAAAATTAAGATATCTCTACTAGTGTCTTTTTTTATGATCTGGGCATCCAATTCACTAAATTACGGGACTTGTCCCTAGTTTGGAAATGGTTTATACTAGACACAAGAGAAGTTCTCGAGTCATAGCAGTACCTAATGTCATTCAAGCCTATATTAGTCCCACAAATTTAGTTTATGGAAATTGTTCCTATTACAATCTAGATTAACTTTTGTTTTCTTAGATTGGGAGTATTTCATTGAAATGGAGTAGTTCCACCAATAATGGGTGGAGGGGGATACGAACCCTCTATTATGTCCACCATCATGAATGCAACCTTTTCATCAATGTCATAAGCATTTATCGACCGGAACAATTTCTATTTTGATGGATCTATATATATATTATACTTAGCAAAAATTACCTCAAAATCATTTTCTAAAGTCTCTCCGTACTCTCTCAGATGCCTAGACATGGCTTTAAAAGGGAATAAAGAAAAAAGTGGAAAAGATAATGAAATTTGAGAAAAATTCTCTGCAACTCAAAACTAGAGAGAGGAAAAGGAATTAGAAGGTTTTGTCACTTTCATTTGATGTAAATAAGTATGAGGGGTCATTTGAAACCCCTCATAACCTTTACGTCAAAATGTTAAATCAAGCGATGACTCTCTTGAAAAGAGAGCCTCACACTCACGCCATTAGATCATGCACTTCACGAGCAATTATTGTCTTGAATAATCACATTTAGGACACACAAACCCTAAACATATGGATTATGTGTGCATATTATAATGATTACGCTCCTAGTAAAAAAAATGGGATGTGTGGCAGTTGATAATCATCCAATGAGAAAACCCAACCACACTTGGACAGTGCAAAAAAATAGAATTAAGTCCATCAAGCCTAAAGACCAATCACCTTAATTTTGGGGGAAATTGAATGGATTATAATCTAGGTAAACCATGTGCTGATTAGAGAACTATAACGATATGGTCGTTCAAAGATCATGGAGATTGAGAAAATATATACAGACAGAGTTTTATCCTAACTCAACCTCCTTAGAGATAAGATCAAGCATAGTGGCCGAACACTATCATAAATGTCTTAGACCCTAGGACTCTGATATCAATAAATAGATTCAACCCTAATGATAAAAAATCATCAAATTTCACATTATTGTATCCATCTTATCACTCTAAATCGTCTTTTTTGTTTCCTCCTAAAAGTAATATAAATGTACTCTCCCTTCCCTGTGGAATAAGATAAGATGAGCTACTAAACCACGTATATACGTGTCGTATTTTATTATACCACTAATCTTTGCAAAAAAACTCGTATGGAGTATTATTTTAAGATTGAGATCACCTACAGTCAATGAAAAGGGAATTAGTGTTAGATGCGTAGGCACATGGGTTTGAGACTAAGTCAAAGATTGCTGGGATTTTATTCTTAAAACCAAACATGACATTTATTTATAAATGAAGTATGATAGGTTCATTTAGAAATGAGAATCATGCTTGTGAGAAGTCCTTATATATGTTTTATATTTATTGTATAAGAGTATGTATACTCACTATCCTCCATAAAATCAATTGTCTAAATTTGTTGACCAAAACATATTTGAGTATTTGTCCAAGAGATCACGGGAAGGCTTCATCAACGAACCGGATCCACTCAATGGCAAACCTCAAGTACACCACTTGGAAAGGTATAAGACTTATCAAACTTAGATTCATCTTGCTTAATCTATTTTTATTATTGGAAAATCTTTTTAATTAACCTTGGTTTTATAATTTTCTGAAATACACATGTAAATATACTTTTGATATAGAAAAATATATTTTTTAAGGAATTGCGTTGTTTTGTGTATTTTAATTATGGGTGTTCATATGTGAAAAAAACATGCCTAGAGTTTGCCTCAAAACATATTTTGAAAAATCTTCTAAAGGTAAACTGGATAATTTTCTGAACACTCGAGTAACTATCTCACTGTAGAATTGCCACAACGATGAACATTTTCTCTATAGCAACAACGTATCCTTGTTTTCTTGTGTTCCCATGAAAAATCGTTATACTTTGGCAAAAACTAGACCACTTCACGTTCATCGTAATGATGCAATGTGTTGCTGTAGCCACCCTCTGGTAAAATGTGTTTAACAATGCCAACAGTCACATTGGCACAAGATCTTTCTTATAGATCTTCTTGGTTAGTGTGTCAAGTACAAATTTTTATATGACTTAGACCCTGATGTGACTATTTGATACTTTAAGAGTGTGATACCTGTAATTTAAGACTTTAGCTCGCTCAAAATCAAAAGGCTATAAGTTAAGTGTTGTTTACTCTTCTAAGCCAAGAGTGAGATCTTTGAAAAAATATTTTTTCTTATAGAAACATTTTATATATTTGAAAGCACATTTTTCTCTCCTCTTCTTTAAGTTTTTTTGAGACATTGTTTCTAATAGAGGTATATTTACTCCCCTTATGTTCAAAATTTAATCTTCAATTGTGAGTAAATATTTTCTCTTCCTTGTCTTGGAAAACTCGTTTAGAGAGATATATATTATTCTCCGAAAATACTAGATGTAGCATTTGGGTTGCTTGAAGGGTCCGTCTAGGGATAAAAAGTTGCTTCGGCTTTAAAGAAGATTTTTTATGCAGAAGATTTGAAGGCATTGGTTGCGGACCAAAACCTATCATGGTTATGGACCACTTTAATAATATTTAGGGGGTTCAGTCCCTCTTTGTAAAAATAAAATGGAGCACTCTCCAACTGTTAGCCCTCTCTACGGAGAATATGGTGGGAACGAGTGTCTACTCGGTTGTAGCATTGTGAGGTTGTAAGTATATTTCTTCTAGTTGTAAAACAATATCATAATTCAATTATTGTTCTTATCATCCTGAGGTTTGTTTCGTTAGTAGGTTTTTGTCCTTGTACATTTAGTCTTGTGCTGATTTTACTCTTTTCGCATCTTTAGAATCATTATCTTAAATAAGAAGATAAAATTTGAAGATTCTAAAATTTAGTAAAATATTTTTTCGCAAATACTTTTGGATTGTTAAGCCCTTTTATAATAATAAATTAGAAAACCTTTTTATTGAAAGAGAATAGTTAATTCTTATTTTTGTCGCTACCATAGAGAGGTACAGTATTATATTAATTACAATTAATTGAACTTAGTTGGAATTCTGGTGAGTTGTGTACAGACTGATTACAAAATATAAGAATGCCAGTTCTTGTTCAATTGAATAATTTACAACTTAGGTGAGGTGTTGAAAACCTATCGATAAAGTTGAGAGTACAATCTTGGTAGTTTATCTTAACTATGAGAAAAGACTGATGGTTAGGTAACTTGTCTGATAGTTCAAAGAGGATTATATCGGTAGATCACATATGTATTTAATATGACAAGGGTGAGATTCCAGTCTAGGTGCCAAGTAGATTAGATTTGCACAATCTCACAACATTTTCAAAGTATGAATAGATTCTTAATCTCAAGGATTATGAGGATTAGAATATCCACTCACTTATTGGTTTTGGTTTTTATTTGTGTGATTCAACTCATTGGGTTTAAATCTATGTAAATTGAGCAATCACTATATACAAATGTCTGAGATCATATTTCGGAGGAATCCTCATCCAGGATATATCCTGTATTGGGATGGACTTAGCTCCTCTAGAGTGATAGAATAACTAAACCTAACAGTGTTATGCAAATCTCAACCATTCATTTCATAATGATTAGTCATAGTTGCACCACATAACTCAATTATTTGCAAGTGAACTAATTTCGAAATTTATCTTTTATAAAATGAGTTAATCTTGGCCTTTTATATTGAAATGTAATGTTGAGATGATCATTCAATCACGTAGAGTTGTCCCATAACTCTAGAGGAGTCAAATACGATTGTGATACCCCCTTGATAAACGTATAATTTTTTAATCTACTAGTTTACATGTTTGGTGGATTTTATAATCCCCTAGAACATAAAATAAGTTACGAAATATATAAGGCATTGATGAAAATTAGTTAGCGGTGAATCGAATTTTACCAAGTGGGCAGTGTATGCTTTACGCGAGAATCATATTATACATTATCTAACTTATCTACCTCATTATTTATGTAATATGGAGATAATTAAATTGGAGTGAAATTATAATTATTTGGTGGGTTTAATTATAATTAAATAATAAAGAAAATATATTACGAAAAGTAATATGTGATTTTCATATTTTCGTTTGGAAGATAATTTAACTATTAGTCTTGGGTCCCTAAAATTGTCGATTACCCAGTTAGTAGGTCCAAACTATTTGGAAACCCTAATTGTCCCAAGCCCACTTAATGTACCTATTTATATAGGTCAAGGAAAATGTTTTAAGGTTTATGTGACATTTTCTAGGGTTATAGAGTGAGAGGAAAAACACTGTTTACATTTTTATGAAGGGTTGAGGAGTGAGAAAGTAATTTTTCTCATAATTCACCAAGATTTCATCTCACACACAAGGTTGACTTTATAGGGGATCATATACTACAAGATTTAATTTATTTAGGGCCTTATAAAATGTATTTTAAGGAATAACAAAATCAACATCTTCATCTGCTACATCAAAAATTTCTCATTCGGATCACCTACAAGATCCACAAAGATATCATGATTCAAACCCTTTGTCTAAGGTTAGACCTAGTGTTTATTCTTCTTTATAATGCATGATTAATCAAAGTTATGAGGGAAAATTATCCCAAAATACAATACATTTTAATAGGCCTCCATTTTCCTCCTTCAAAACACATTTTTCCTTTGAAAAGAAAACTTTCCAATCGAGTAAAATGTATGTTTATTGGATTTATTCCGTATGGACAAAACTTGTTTGAGTCATAGTTTTATTTTAGTTCACTTTGCCCTTCAAAACTATGATGCAAATTGAAGACAGTTGCGACCAAGTAAAGGAACTATCACACCATTCTGAATTTAGTGCCATGTTTTTTCCTCAACATTCAAGGGATCTTAATGACCTATGGATACATATTATGTTTGATCCCTGGCTACATTTTGGGCGTTTTATTCCTGCGAGTTTGTATTAGACCCGATCAATCTATTATTAATTTTAATGGGGTGTCACATTCATAGTCATGCTGAAAAGTTAAATTGTTTGAATTTGAAATTTGCAAAAAAGTTAAATTTCTTGAAAAGGAAAATATGTTCTTAAAATATGAAATTAAATTTTTGTGACATATTCAAAGTCAAGAGATATTATTTATGAGAAGCCAAAGGGCATGAAATGTGATTTCAAAATCTTAGAAGTGTCCAAGAAAGAGTGAGGCTAGAGTTCATTTATTAGAGATTGAGTTAGAGGACTCTAAGAAGTTTTAAATTAGGGTGGAAGAACTTCCCATATAAGATAATGATGAATTTATAGATCATTTAAGGGCACATGAAAAGACTCTTAGGGATAAATTATCTTACATCGAAGGGAGAGAGATAACCTTCTAGAAATTGTTAAAAATATGAATAATGAGTGCCCAAAGTTTCAAGTATCTAGTTTTTTGCTTGAGTCTAGGATCTTGAAGTTAAAATAGGAATTAAGAGACTCAAGTCCTGTCAAATTTGATTTAGAATATAGGTAAAAAAACTTGGATAAGATGTTAGGAACCATCCAAATTAAAAATGACAAAGTTGGTATTGGCTTCAATAATCCGAATACTTTTACTGCTGTAAGGACCTTTTTGTCTGTTATCAATTTATATATCGTATGCCGCTACACCGTCGAAGAAGTTCAAGATCACAGTCACATCAAGAACAATCTAAATAATCAAGGTTCTTTAACAAATAGTCTCCGCAAGGTTAACTTTGGTAAGGTTACGTTTTAGAGTACCTTAATAATGCACTTAGAGTATTGGGATTATTTTTCATAAAATATTTTCTAAGTGTTGGAGCGGAGCTATAAATGTTTTTATTAATTTTTTTGAATTCGTTATATCTAAAGTTTTTGTTCTCAGACACCTTTTCGTAGAAAATCATAACTAATTCATAAAAAATCAGAAAAATATGAAACTAGATGCCGCGCGTTCGTATCAAAATTTTCTACCATCATGGCCTCATTTGATAGGTCATTCAAATAAGATAGGATCTCATTTGAACGAGATGAGGATCTCATTCAAATGACAGTGTATGTCGTTCGAACGAGAAGAGTCTTTTTCTGTCACGTCACCGCCTTGATTTTTAGTATTTAAAGGGTGTCGGACTACTGAATTTTGTGTGGAGAAACACTGGTTTTAAACGGAATACGATTTTGAGTGTTTTACTTTATTCTCCAACCTTTTAAGAGTTCAATCTCTTATTTTTCAATTCACAAAACATTCCAATCTTTAGTGAATTGTTTTGTAACCGTAGAACAGATCTTTACTATTGTTCAACTCTTTATAGAGAGGTTAAGTCTACATCGGACTGAGATCATTAGGGAAGTGTTGCGGTATTTCTGGGCTGAAGATAAGACTGCGGTTCTTGTGGAGCTTCTGGGATTGTTCCATTGGTGACGACATCGACCGACACCTGCGGGTATTCGTATGTCACTTGTATTTTCATTATAATCCTATTGTAAACCATTCTTTTACAAATTATAGTGAAAATAAAAAGGTTTTTCCCTTGGGGGATTTTTTCTGAAATTTGGTTTCCTTTGCATGCTTATTACATTATGATTCCATATCATGTAAATGTATGTTTTTAGGACTGAATTAAAACTTGGGTTTTCATTAAAACTGCTTTGGTTGACACACAATTAAAATTGGTTTTATTCGAGAAGTCGAATTTATTCCGCTGTAGCGGATCTTTCAAATTGGTATCAGAGCGGGTTACTCTAAATTATCGAGTGATCCTGATTTTTGAATTTTTTCCTTGATAAAATTTTACTACTCACGTCGTCAAATTGGTATCAGAGAGTGTTACGCTAAGTTATCGCGTGATCCTGATTTTTGCACACACTTTTGTGTCAAAGCCTATTGCACTAAGTTATTGTGTTTGATCATATTTTTCTTACAAATGGATTTTGATGATTTTCGGTGTCAACTTTTTGAAAAATCTAATTGTAAAATTCACACGAACTCTTGTTTTAAATCTTTCGTTGAAAATAATTATGAGAGGTGTTCAAATTGTGTGGGTGTAGGTGACACGATAGATGAGTGTCCCAAAAATTTGAGGATGAAATTGAATAAACCGACATCTCCTGTTTCTACACTTAGTGACAGTGATTCGGAAGAAGAAGTTTTTTTTACTTTTAGGAAAGAGTTTCCCACCCATGTGACTAGTGATAAAAGTGAGGTGAGTGACGACGACACAAGTGAGGATGAGCGTGACTTGTAAACTTCTTTCAATGATCTTTATGTTGAATCTTTGAAAATAAAGAAAGAAAATTTTAATTTGAAATCCCATTTGCAAGAGCGTGCCTTAAAAAATGATAATGATGTTTTAGTTGAAGAACTTAGGGCACGAGAGAAAATTTTGAGAGAGAAGCTTGGATATGTCGAGGGTGAGAGAGATGATCTTCGAGGTGTGATGGAAGCTATGAAAAAAAAGTTTCTTGATTTTGAAGACTTTAGGTGTTTGCTTGAATCTAGGATAGGTGAACTTGAGGTGAAATTGAAAGATTCAAGTAAAGTGAAATTTGATTTAGAGTCTAGGTCTGAAAAACTTGATAAGATTCTAGGCATTGTCGTTATCAAAAAGGATAGGGGTGGTATTGGTTTTGAAAAACATGTTGCACCCACTCCCACACGTGTGAGAGAGCCTCCTAAGATTGTTAAGAAAGAGGCACCTAAGTTTGTTAGGAAAGAGCCTCCTAGGAACATCGTGAGAAAACCTCCTAAGATCATTAGGAGAGAGACACCTAGGCAAATTCCGAGAGAACCACCTACGAATTTGAGGAGAAGGTCGCCTTTAGGTAACACTCACCACTCGATTTACACTTGCACACATTGCAGTAGGCAAGTCCATCTTAGGCGTTTCTGCTATAAGCTTTTGAATGGACCTAGGAAACATGAAGAGAGAGTCACACCGATACTAAAAACCCCCACACCCCGTTACACATCAATTTGGGATAGGAAATCGGATTTAGAGGCTTATGGTCTTATTGTTCATGACTCTTGTTTGCTTGCACGTGATTCACCCCATGTGAGATCGTTTGGACAATTGTGTTGAGTTTTTTAATACACTAGTTGTGCGTCTTGATATACTTTTGCTAATGTTATGACTCTCTTTGTTGCAGCGTACCTTCAAATATTATGCTGATATTTTTCATACACTAGTTATGCGTCTTGATTTACTTTTACTAGTGTTATGACTCACTTTATTGTAGTATAAATTGATTTTTCTTATGATATCTACTGTTTTGAATTTGTCAGCATCTTTTAGGCATCCTTTTCTAGAAATTTTTCACTAGGCCCCACTGCATGACTTTTTAGGCAAACTCTAAAAATTTGATATCTCGTTCGAACGAGATTTCTTGTGAGATGCCCTATCGTTCGAATGATAGGTTGTCTCGTTCGAGCGACCTATGGAGAATTTTTTCTCTCTCTCTTTGCAGTACCCTCGGTTCATATGCTTAGATTTTTGGTACTACTGGGTTGCCTCTGATAGTTTATATGCATCCATTATTGGTTGTAATGCTTAAGTTCTAATACTGCATTATTCGTTTAATCACACCTGCTTTGACTGATGATCCATTTGTTTGATTTATGTTTTACTAGCATAGGATGACTTTCATGCTGATATTATGCCTGTTACTGATTGTACTACATTTGTCATATATTTTAAAAAACCAAAAAGATTTTCGATTTTGAAAAAGGCAAAAAGAGTTTTGTATTTTGTTTGCACCTTATATGAAATGACACTTAGGATGACCAATTCACAATTTCATTCCATTTATCCGTGCGACAATTTGATAGTGTTTTGAGATAATATATCATGTCATCCATCTGATTTACAATGTTTGGAGTCATTGAGATATTACTAGATGATACTTCCTACATATTTGACTCATTATGTCCTTTACTGAACACTTGCATGAATTTTTCAGATTATTATACTTGTGTATCACATATTGGTCGAGTGTTTTCATCTCAATCCTGTCCTTAAAATGAACCAAGTGCAATAATACGAGAGTAATAAAAGTAGTGCATGTAAAAATCATTGCCCATGAGGAATTTGTTTAAATTTGAAAAACTGATGAGTGATAAGGGAAAGGGCTGCGAGTGAACACCGTTTGAAAAGAGCCCGCACAAAAAATTAAGGCAATAAAAAGATGAAATATGCCAAAATTTGGGCCAATAGGTTTTCTCTAAGTTGAGAATTTAGTACCTCGTTAGATAAAAAAATTGCATTATTTTATATGAGGGAGTTTGGTTGGAAAGTAATTAATGGGCTTGCACGTCCTTTGAAAAGTTCTCGAAACGGCAGTAAAAAGTTTTGGATGCTATTGGTGTGAAAATCACTTAGGCTTTGATTTGTTGATTTGATTTAGTCGATATCATCTAAATTCAATAATTTTACACCTAAGGATATTTTTGATGTTCAATCGATAGGAGTACACTTATGCATAGTGCACATATTCTTGATTGAGTTGATTTACTATTGAAATTGTTCACACACATTCATTCCATATCCCCGATTTGGTTATCTTAGTAAAAATTCATGGTGTCTGATTTTTGTAAAGTTATTTATGCATTTTTATATGAAAATATTGAAAAATTCAAAAAATGTTTGTTTTCTTTGTTTCCCGTGACACCCCACTTGCTTTATTGTGTTTATTCTTTCCTTGTTTATTTCGAATAAATAAAAAGGGGGAGCACGAATTATGACTTTTTGGGGGGAGTTTTTGAATTATGGGAGAGATTTGAGATTCTATATATGTTTTGATTTGACTTTATATTTATCTCATTTCAAAGTCGATATGTCACGAAGGTATTTGCTTTGTCTCATTTGTGTAGGTACAAAGTTGAAAATTAGTTGATTGCATACCCTAATGAGAAAAGCTTTGAGGTTTGAAGTTTGTTGAAGATTGAAAAAGTTTGAAGACTTGTCAATTACCTTTTCAGTTTTGGGTTCATGGGAGGGTAGATTTGTATAGGTCATATTTTGATTGATAATTCGGATATTTTTATTTTGTACAGGCATAGATATAGGGGAGATTTATAAAGACATTTTTGTCCGATAACAATTTATATGTCGTATACCGCTACACCGTCGAAGAAGTTCAAGATCACATTCACATCAAGATGGATCCGAATAATCAAGGTTCTTCAATAAACAGTCTTCGCAAGGTTAAGTTTGGTAAGGTTAAGTTTTAGAGTACCTTAATAATGCACTTAGAGTATTGGGAATATTTTTCATAAAATATTTTCGAAGTGTTGGAGCAGAGCTTTAGATGTTTTTATTAATTTTTTTGAATTCATTGTATCTAAAGTTTTTGTTCTCGAACACCTTTCCGTAGAAACATCATAACTAATTCATAAAGAATCAGAAAAATATGAAACTGGCGGTCACGCATTCGTATCGAAATTATATATAATCATGGCCTCATTTCATAGGTCTTTCAAATGAGATAGGATTTCATTCGAACGACAGCGTATGTCGTTCGAACGAGAAGAGTTTTTTTTTCTGACACGTCACCACCTTGATTTTTAGTATTTAAATGGTGTCAGACTACTGGATTTCATGTGAAGAAACACTAGTTTTAAACAAAATATGATTTTGAGTGTTTTACTTTATTCTCCAACCTTTTCAGAGTTCAATCTCGTGTTTTTTAATTCACAAAACATTCCAATCTTTAGTGAATTATTTTGGAACCCAAGATCAGATCTTTGTTATTGTTCAACTCTTTGTAGAGAGAATAAATCTACACCGAACTGAGGTCATTAGGGAAGTACTGTGGTATTCGTGGGTCAAAGATAGGACTGCGGTTCTTGTGGAGCTTCTGGGATTTTTCCATTGATGACGACATGGATCGATACCTACGGGTATTCGTATGTCACTTGTATTTTCATTATAATCCGATTGTAAACCGTTGTTTTACAAATTATAGTGGAAATAAAAAGTTTCTTTCCTTCGTGGATTTTTCCTGAAATTTGGTTTCCTTTGCATGCTTATTACATTACGATTCCATATCACTTAGATGCATATTTTTAGGATTGAATTAAAACTTGGGTTTTCATTAAAACTGCTTTGGTTGACACACAATTAATTTTTTTTTTATTTGAGAAGTCACATCTATTCCGATGTAGCGGGTCTTTCAACTGCTAAAGACAATATCATGTGTTTGAGAGTGTCAACTACTGCTAAGGACGTTAGAAAAAGTCAACCCAAAGGTAAAATTCCTCGTGTTTACATATGCTCACATTGTGATAGGAAAGGTCACCTTAGGGAGTTTTGTTATGATCTTAGAAAAGGTCCTAACAAGTATAGATCCCATGTCACCATGGTTCCCATCACCTGAGGTGTTAAGTATTCATTTATTTAGGTTACAAAATTGGATTTGGAGACATTGGATGTCAGACTTTTTTATTCTCGAATGATTGCGCATATTTTTTTATGGAAGAGGGACAGAACCCCCACACATTTTATTTAAATAAATAAAAGAAATAGCCTCTTCAACGTGGCAATGACAAGATCAAATGAAAAAAATAAAGGACAATTTGTCATTGAGCCCAATAGATCGATTGTGTAAAAAGCTAAAAACATGGGATTTGATAAGTAACCCCATTACAATCCTATAAAACCTACTTAAAGACTCTAATGTTAGGTATACCCACTTTATCTAGGTTCAAAAAATCTTTAACAAAGTGAGGATGATCATGAAAATCAAAACAAATACTTGAACTTTGAGACAAGATTGCAAAATTTAGGACACTATTTGCCAGCAAATTAGATTCTCTCCAGATGTGTTTGATGATGTAACCATTATACTAGACTTGATGCTGAATCTTTTGAATTTGTTCCTTTACTAACCAAGGAGGTTTCCAAACTTTATTAACGAAATTAAATACAAACTTGGAATCAAGTTTTATAACCAGGTTTTCAATACTTAGTCCAACACTGAATTGAATTCCTCGTTGTAAAGACTCAATTTCAACATTAAGACTTGAACTTATATCAATTAAATCATAGAAGATTACCTTAAACAAACCTTTAGCATTTTGGATGACCCCACCTATGCCACTGATTATTGGGTTACCTTTAGAGGCACCATCCACATTGAGCTTGAAGAAGTTAAGATGAGGCCTAAGCCACCTGGTAATGAGAAATTTCAGACTTTAAGGCTTCACTTTAATATTAAATTTTTGAATGATGAAGATATTTTATCTTCTAAATTTATCAGTGAACCAGATAGGATGAGCTATTGTATATATGGTGTTGAAAACTTAAGAGATAATAGAGTTAGCAACCATGACAGTTCTTTCAAATAAACTATCATTTCTAGATTTCCATAACACTACACCAAAAACAGCAATTTGGCACACATTGATATTAAAAATTTGGCACGGTTTAAAACCGTGCCAAATTCTTGCACGGTTTAATGACAATCTGACACATTTTAAAACCGTGCCAAAATTTGGCACTGATTAAAAGTGTGCCAAAACTGAACACACTTTACTAAAATATAAATAACTTAAAAAAAATACCAAAACTCAACTCCCTCTCATTTTGAAGCCATGCACCAATCCACCGCTCTTTCTCTAACCCATCCCCGCTCTTTCTCTACCAAAATTAACTCTCTCTCTACCTTTGCTTAAGCATTAACATCTGAAGTCGTTAATGGTGTCTGAGATCTAAACCCAAAAAAAGAAATAACTGTTTGGGCGTCTCGTGTCCGAAGGATGTTTTACTAGTGTGCGTAATCGTTTCATTTACAGAGGAGGTTATACTGGCGTACTCGTTCTCGTTCATCTTCGGCGACCAGGATCTAAATGCGGTGACACTGGTGTGCAAATCGTGGTATGAGGTGGAGAGGTGGTGTAGGAAACAAGGTGAGTCCAGAGGAGGTTTGTAGGGAAATCTCATTTTGCGGATTTAAATCTTGTACCGGACGGATGGGGAAGGTATGTGTAATCGTGGATCGTGGTGATGGGCATGGCATACCCTTGGTTGGAGGAGATTAGGTTTAAGAGGATGGTGGTCACGGATGAGACGTTGGAGTTAAATTCGAGGTCGTTTAATAATTTTAAGGTGTTGGTGTTGTCTTCCTGTGAGGGATTTACTACTGATGGACTTGCTTATATTGCCCCTAATTGCAGGTCAACGTTGAATCTTGTTCAATCTAAACATAACACTGTAATTTTGATATTTAATTAACTGTAACATAACATTGTAATTTTGATATCTGCTGTTATTTTTTATTGAGGAAATGTTTGGTGGGGTAGGAATTTGAGAGAGATGGATGTGGAACCCGTGGAATATTGATATTTTCTGTTAATTTTGATATATAATGTTATTTTTTATAATACCCAAATCGATATTCCACGGGTTCAATAGATTGTAAATTTGTAAAATTATTGTATACCAAAATCAATATTCCAAAAATTAGGGTTTGAAGATCTGTTTTATTTTTTAAAAATTTGTTTAAAATTTGTTTGTGTACATATTTATTTGTAGAGATGGAAAGGGAGTTGGTTGAGTTATTTGAATCAGTGAAAAAGAGGCGAATGCAGCCGCCGTTGAAGGAGGGGCACCTGAGGAAGATCGATTTGTTGATTCACATGAGGAATACCGATGTTTTGTGCCCACGCAGGTAATTTTGGTCTTTTCTGTTAATTTTTTCTTTTGTATTATATTATTACTTTTATATGAAATTGACTTTCTTTTATGAGTCTCTATTGGTGTATTCTATTTGCATGATTTGTAATTGAAACTTTCGAATCATTTAATTTTCATAAATTTAATCGGGTAACCTATGGGTTATTTGGGTTTGGAAATATAATCCGGTTACCTTATGATTGTTGGAATTTCTTTCATTCGAAGCATTGAACGTATGTCCCTTAACATGCCTAAAAAGAATGACATTTCACTAAGAAACATGTTCTTCATAGAAATTACATTCCTAAGCATCTGGATTCCCCTCAGAATGGGTAATTATTTGTATGTTAGAACTTTGAATCAGGAAGCACTCGTGTTATGTTGTAATCGTAGACATAATTGTTATTTCCTTATTTTCTTCACAAGAAGCATTGAACGTATGGCCCTTAACATGCCTAAGAATAATGACATTTCACTAAGTCTTGTGATATAATTAACCAATTTGATGAACATAACCAAAGACCGTCAAATACATTTTCTTCTGACCCAAAATTCAACCTAACAAGTGCATTATAGAGTTGTATACATGTATATGCAAGTGTGTATACATAATCATATTAATATATATATATATATATATATATGTGTGTGTGTGTGTGTGTGTGTGTGTGTGCAAGACATACCACACATCTGATGATCAAGCAAAAGTACTCTGAGATTTTTTTCGATTTTAACTTTGGGTTGAGTTGAGCTGGGGGGTTAGGTCTTTTGTTTAATAATCAAAATCCATACGAAGCTAAGAAACTTATTTTCATTTATGTGCTTATGCATTGCTACGTTCCCAATTCACATTGATTGATATTGTAACAAGTACATGATTCTTATCTAGAAATATTATTAGTTATATCTTTACATTTGGACACATGTATATGTGTGTGTGTATCTTTTAGTGGAGAGACACTGATTGATTATAAAAAGTTCTCTTACATGCATATGTGTGTGTGTGTGTATTTAGAAATATTATTAGTTATTCTTTCATGCATTGATTTTGAATTCAGGAGCATGTAACTGACGTGAAACCTAGCATCGTGGAATTCTTCAAGACATCGTATTGGAGTAAAATAAAGGATGATTTGATGAATGATAAGTGCAATTTTTAGTTCTTTCCCCTTTTTATCCTTTTTGTATTTTATAAGACAAACATTCTAATATAATTCTTCTGACACTTTAACAGTCATATCAGAGTCTTGGTCTCATAATGAAGAGCTGAGAAACTTGAAAGATAAGATATCGTCTAATGAACAACTAAATGCCGCTCAGAATAGAAGATTTCAGAATTTGCAGACATTGTTGGACCAAATGGGATACTTTCGAGAAGTTATGGCGCGAAGAGTTCATCGTGTGCCTATCAAAATACAAATGAAATCTGGTTAGTCTCAAAATCTCAAATTCTCAAATTCTCTTTAAATGTTGCAGCATTAAAAAAATGGCCTGAAACAGCGGCAACAAGTAGCCAAACGTATAATGGCTTACTTTATGAACTTATTTAGTTAAATTGGTGGAAGGGATTTGCTGGTGGTTTGGTTTTGGAGTTTGCTGTTGCTGTTGAGTTTATTTCAAATGTTAAAACATGCTGGATTTAACGAACAAACAAATGAAACTATGTCAAAATTTTCTAAAATCAATAAACGTTCTAAATGGATTAAAAACATACCGTTAGAGGAATAAAATAAAAAACATCCTCCAAACAACCCCAAAGAGGGTCTCCCAATTTGAGACTATGATGATAATTTGTAAAAATCACACTTAGACTTAAAAACAAGTCGTTAAAGGGTGAAAACCCAAACCAGCCTCCAAACGACCCCGTAGGAGGCACGAACACCTCGCATGGGACCAATGTAACTTGTAGGAACTGACCGTGTAGTCCCGGGTCTCCCGGTTTGAGAGTATGACGATAATTTTCCAAATTCACACTTAGACTTAGAAATAATCCATTAAAGTGTGAAAACCCAAACCATCCCCCAAACCACCCCGTAGGAGGCACGAATACCTCGTACGGGACCAATGTAACTTGTAGGAACTGACCGCGTAGTCCCGGGTCTCTCGGTTTGAGAGTATGACGATAATTTGCAAAAATCACAATTAGACTTAAAAACATGCCGTTAAAGGGTGAAAGCCCAAACCAGCCCCCAAACGGCCCCGTAGGAGACACGAACAACTCGCACGGGACTAATGTAACTTGTAGGAACTGACCGCGTAGTCCTCGGTCTACCAGTTTAAGAGTATGATGATAATTTGAAAAATTCACACTTAGACTTAAAAAAAATGGCCGTTAAAGGGTGAAAATCCAAACAAGCGCCCAAACGACCCCGTAGGAGGCACGAACGCCTCGTACGGGACCAATGTAACTTCTTAGAACTGACCGCATAGTCCCGGGTCTCCCGATTTGAGAGTATGATGATAATTTGTAAAAATCACACTTAGACTTAGAAACAGGCCATTAAAGGGTGAAAACCCAAATTAGCCCTCAAATGGTCCCGTCGGAGGCACAAACACCTCGCACGAGACCAATATAACTTGTAGGAATTGACCGCGTAGTCTCGGGTCTCCCGGTTTGAGAGTATGACGATAATTTGAAAAAATCACACTTAGAATTAAAAACAGGTTGTTAAAGGTTGAAAACCCAAACTAACCCCCAAACGGCCCCGTATGAGGCACGAACACCTCGCACGGGACCAATGTAACTTGTAGGAACTGACCGTGTAGTCCCGGGTCTCCCGAATTAAGAGTGTTACGATAATTTACAAAAATTACACTTAGACTTAAAAACAGGTCGTCAAAGGGTGAAAACCTAAACCAACCCCTAAACGGTCCCGTAGGAGGCACGAACACCTCGCACGGGACCAATGTAACTTGTAGGAACTGACCGCGTAGTCCCGGGTCTCTCGATTTGAGAGTATGACGATAATTTACAAAAATCACATTTAGACTTAGAAACAGGCCGTTAAAGGGCAAAAACCCAAACGAACCCCAAACGGTCCCGTAGGAGGCACGAACACCTCGCACGGGACCAATGTAACTTGTAGGAACTGACCGTGTAGTCCCGTGTCTCCCGGTTTAAGAGTATGATGATAATTTGCAAAATTCACATTTAGACTTAGAAACAGGCCGTTAAAGGGTGAAAACCCAAACGAGCCCCAAACGGCCCCGTAGGAGGCACGAACAACTCGCACGGGACCAATATAATACTTGTAGGAACTAACTGCGTAGTCCCGTGTCTCCCAATTTAAGAGTATGACGATAATTTGCAAAATTCACACTTTGACTTAGAAACAGGCCGTTAAAGGGTGAAACCTAAACTAGCCCCCAAACGGCCCCGTAGGAGGCATGAACAGCTCGTACGGGACCAATGTAACTTGTAGGAACTGACCGCGTAGTCCCGTGTCTCCCGATTTAAGAGTATGATAATAATTGGCAAAATTCACACTTAGACTTAGAAACTGGTCGTTAAAGGGTGAAAACCCAAACCAGCCCCCAAACGACTCCGTAGGAGGCACGAATACCTCGCACGGGACCAATGTAACTTATAGGAACTGATCGTGTAGTCCCGGGTCTCCGGGTTTGAGAGTATGACGATAATTTTTCAAATTCACACTTAGACTTAGAAATAGGCCATCAAAGGGTGAAAACCTAAACCAACCCCCAAACGGTCCCGTAGGAGGCACGAACACCTCGCACGGGACCAATGTAACTTATAGGAACTGACCGTGTAGTCCCGGGTCTTCCGGTTTGAGAGTATGACGATAATTTGCAAAAATCACACATAGAATTAAAAATAAGCCGTTAAAGGGT
The DNA here is from genome assembly GCA_949130495.1 of Sambucus nigra. Taxonomy (NCBI): domain Eukaryota; kingdom Viridiplantae; phylum Streptophyta; class Magnoliopsida; order Dipsacales; family Adoxaceae; genus Sambucus; species Sambucus nigra. The sequence goes on along the minus strand of OX422207.1, from coordinate 338,796,380 downwards.
GATAATCCAAACCAGCCCCCAAACGACCCCGTAGGAGGCACGAACACCTTGCACGGGACCAATGTAACTTGTAGGATCTGACCGCGCAGTCCTAGGTCTCCCGATTTGAGAGTATGATGTTAATTTGGCCGTTAAATGGTGAAAAGCCAAACGAGCCCCAAACGGCCTCGTAGGAGGCACGAACACCTCATACGGGACCAATGTAACTTGTAGAAACTGACTGCGTAGTCCCGTGTATCCAACTTTAAGAGTATGATGATAATTTGCAAAATTCACACTTAGACTTAAAAACAGGCCGTTAAAGGGTGAAAACCCAAACTGGCCCCCAAACAGCCCCGTAGAAGGCACGAACAGATCGCACGGGACCAATGTAACTTGTAGGAACTGACCGCGTAGTCCTCAGTCTCCCGATTTAAGAGTATGATGATAATTTGAAAAATTCACACTTAGACTTAAAAAACAGGCCGTTAAAGGGTGAAAACCCAAACAAGCCACCAAACGACCCCGTAGGAGGCACGAACGCCTCTCACGGGACCAATGTAACTTGTTAGAACTGATCGCGTAGTCCCGGGTCTCCCGATTTGAGAGTATGATGATAATTTGTAAAAATCACACTGACTTGGAAACAGGCCATTAAAGGGTGAAACCCCGAATTAGCCCTCAAATGGTCCCGTAGGAGGCACGGACACCACGCACGGGTCCAATGAACTTGTAGGAATTGACCGTGCAGTCTCGGGTCTCCCGGTTTGAGAGTATGACGTTAATTTGCAAAAATCACACTTAAACATAAAAACAAGTCGTTAAAGGGTGAAAACCCAAATAAACCCCCAAATGTCCCCGTAGGAGGCACGAACACCTCGCACGGGACCAATGTAACTTGTAGGAACTGACGGCATAGTCCCGGGTCTCCCGGTTTGAGAGTATGACGATAATTTGAAAAATTCACACTTAGAATTAAAACAAGACGTTAAAGGGTGAAAACCCAAACCAGCCCCTAAACGACCCCGTAAGAGGCACGAACACCTCGCACGGGACCAATGTAACTTGTAGGAACTGACCGCGTAGTCCTGGGTCTCTCGGTTTTAGAATATGACGATAATTTTTAAAAATCACACTTAGACTTAAAACACAGGTCGTTTAAGGGTGAAAACCCAAACCATCCCCCAAACGGCCCCGTAGGAGGCACGAACACCTCGTACGATACCAATGTAACTTGTAAGAACTGACCGCGTAGTCCCGGGTCTCCCGGTTTGAGAGTATGACGATATTTTACAAAAATCACACTTAAACTTAAAAACATGCCGTTAAAGGGTGAAAACCCAAATCAGTCCTCAAACGGACCCGTAGGAGGCACGAACACCTCGCACGTGACCAATGTAACTTGTAGGAACTGATCGCATAGTCACGGGTCTCCCGGTTTAAGAGTATGACGATAATTTGAAAAATTCACACTTAGACTTAGAAACAGGCCGTTAAAGGGTGAAAACCCAAACTAACCCCAAACGACCTCGTTGGAGGCACAAAGACCTCGCACGGGACCAATGCAACTTGTTAGAATTAACTGTGTAGTCTCGAGTCTCCCGGTTTTAGAGTATGACGATAATTTGTAAAAATCACACTTACACTTAAAAATAGGCCGTTAAAGGGTGAAAACCCAAACCAGCCCTCAAACGGCCCCCTAGGAGGCACGAACACCTCGCACGAGACCAATATAACTTGTTGGAACTGACAGCATTATCCCGGGTCTCCCGATTTGAGAGTATGACGATAATTTGCAAAAATCACACTTAGAATTAGAAACAGGCCATTAAAGGGTGAAAACCCAAAACAGCCCACATGTCCCCGTAGGAGGCACAACACCTCGAACGGGACCAATGTAACTTGTAGGAACTGACCGTGTAGTCCCAGGTCTCCCGGTTTGAGAGTATGACAATAATTTCCACTCATATTTGTAATTTTTTTAATTTGAGTATTTTTTTTTTTTGTAAATTATTGGGTTGCTAATATCGTATCTTTTTTGTATCCTGTTTTTTTTTGCAGGATCACAGTTTATCGTTGGCTTTTATTCACGTGGAACACACAAAGAACTCCATGGTTTACAACAAGGGGTTTATTAATGATTCCATTTTTTTTTTGTCATGGCCGTATGGTCTTTTATTGTTTTATTGTTGACTTTTATGGCCGTGCGGTCTTTTGTAAGTTGATTGTTATATTTTGTGGTTGTGCGGGCTTTATGTTAGGCAGGTTTTGTATTAACAGGTTTTGGAATGTCCAGAAAATAGAGGAAACTCTGCCCAATTTTTTTTGGGCCTGTGAGCTGTTAAAGCCTTGTAATATTTTGAAGTTTGTATGTACATTAGTTTATTAACAACGCGCAATAATATTAATTTGTGAATTTTGTGCTTTCAAATAATAATTTTTTTTTAATAAAAAATTTGGCACATTTCAAAACCGTGGTAAAAGTGTATTATATTTTGGCACGATTTTGAACTGTGACAAATTTTTTTAAACTGTGCTTAATCTGGCACAGTTAAAAACTGTGCCAAAAGTGTGCCAAAAATATCAAATTCTGGCACGGTTTAAAGTGTGCTAGAAGTGTTCCTGTTTGGCTGAATCTGGCACAGTTAAAAACTGTTCCAAAAGTGTGCCAGAAATATCAAATTCTGGCACGGTTTAAAAGTGTGCCAGAAGTGTTCTTGTTTGGATGAATCTGGCACAGTTAAAAACTGTGCCAAAAGTGTGCTAGAAATATCAAATTCTGGCACGGTTTAAAAGTGTGCCAGAAGTGTTCTTGTTTGGCTGAATCTGGCATACTTTTGAGCCGTGCCAGAAAAAAATTGCCATTTTGGAACACATGATTCTTGCACAGTTCAAAACCGTGCCAGATTTGATCTGGCACAGTTTCAAACTGTGCCAAAATCCTGTTTTTGGTGTAGTGTAACTCCTAAGAGATCATGGGAGTTTTAATGTTTAAGATGAATTTAAGGTAATCTTTACTAGAATTTTTTAACCACTAAGAAATCAACATTGTTATTGGGAAGTAAGGATTCAAGTTGACCTTAAACATGTCCCCATAGCACTTCCAAACATTAATAGCAATCGAACTAAGAAGTATAGTATGATCTTGAAATTAAGAAGTGTAAAGAGGGATTGAAGATAAAACATGCTTGACTAGAATTATCTTTCCACCTTCAGATGGGAATCTCGAATTCCAACCTTGAATTGTTTCTAACTTTTGCAACCAACTCAGTGAAATATGAAATTTTCCTTCTACCTCTAAAAAGAGGACATCCAAGACATTTTATTGTGAGTTTAGCTTGTTTAAGATCAATAACCTTTCCAATAGCATACTCGCAAAACATTCAAAGTTTTTCATCAGCTGCAAAGAAACTTTTCCTTCTATTAATTAATTGACATGATAATACTTCATAAAAAAAAGATAAAGGACTTCAAAATTTTCAAACTGCTCCTATTTCTACTAGTGAATAAGATAACATCATTTGTGAAGAATAAATGAGATATAAGACGGCAGTTTGCAGGGTGAGAAAAAGGTTTGACAACATTATTTTCCGTGCTATCTTGGAGACCTCTACTAAAAACCTCAGCTGCTATGATGAATAAGCTAGGAGATAATGAATCTCCTTGCCTTGAACCCCGTCCTAACTTGAAGAAACCATCTATATTACCATTTATAATGATTGAAAGCCAGCTGTTTGAAATCAACCTCCACACAATATTGATAAAGAACTCATTAAATCCAAACTTTCTTAACACGAAAATCAAGAAGATCCAAGAAATTCTATCATATTCTTTTTCCATGTCAAGCTTTAAAATCACATTTGAACCATGTCTTTTCTTCCCCAAATCACTTGTAATTTCATGAGCAAGAAGACTATTGTCTACTATGTTTCTCCCCTTGGTAAAACCACTTTGAAAATGGGAGATTATTGTTGGATGAATGTTGGATAATCTCGAGTTTATAATTTTGGAAATGATCTTGAAATTGTAGATTCAAAGACTTGTTGGCCTAATGTCTGTACAACTGGTAGGATTTTGAACCTTTGGAATCAACATAATAGATGAAGAAAACCAACTTAAAGGAATTTGCGCACCAAAGAATAAAGAAATAATAGATTTGGTTAAGTCTTCTTTGATAATGCTCCAAAATTTGTGATAAAAAGTGCCCCCCCCCCAAAAAAAAAAACATCAGGGCTCGCTAAATTGTACTCATTTAAATCTTTAATAGCATTCCAAATTTCATTTTCTAGAGGTAATTATCCAAGAATAGAATTGTGTTCTGCGGAAACAAGAGTCGGGATCACCTGCATAAGATCATCATTGGCACAAAATGATGAACAAAAGTGTCTTCAATATCTTTCTGACTTTCCACCCACTGAAAGTCTTTCTTTTAGATCTTGCTATTGGCTAAATGTCTAATTCTAGCTCTAGTATCTGAGTGTAATAACTATGTATTGGAATCACCTTCTTTCAACCACTTGATATTGGATTTTTGTCCCCAAATGGTTTCTTCATTTCTAAGGGTAAGATGTAACATTTCCTTGGAGTGATTCATCGAATCCCTACTCACTTGATCTTTATTTTGTTCAACTACCATCTCTTTTGCTAACAATTCATCTTCTAAATCTTTTAGAGTGTGCATGCGATCTTAATGGATTATTTATATAATTTAGTGTTTGGAACACACAATTCTAAATTTTATCTTTTTTACCCTCAACAAGTATATAAGTGATAAAGCACATTAGATAAAGTATGCAACAAGACAAAGCAATATGAGGAAAAACCCCTTGCAGGTAAAACCTTTTTTCAATCAGCACTTTAAAGTTTTACAAGACACAACTTAGAAAACATCTAAAGAATACGGATCTCTCCTAAGTCGCCCACTGGTGGCGATCCACCCTCACTATCCACCGATCAGTCTTTATCTTCCTTTAGCAGTGATCACCTCGAGAACCAATAGGTCAGTAGTGAAAACGATATCTCCACAATATTAACTTAGATACATAACTATCTAGGGTTTCAAATGGATTCACATATATAGTTCAGGGTGATGATTTTTGAATCAAAGGTGTTTTGACTTGAAGAAAGTGGAATCTCTTGCACTAGGTATGCAGAAATCATTTTTGCAAAATTATCTTTTCAAAGCTGTATGAAATAGGTATTTATAACTCGGCACAAAATTCAAACTGATGAAATTCATTCAAATAAAAACTCTGCTCATTCTAACATGAATAGCGTCTCATTAGAACGATAACAAGATCGTTAAAATGAAATAACTAATCTCATTTGAACAAGTTTCAAATGAGCTTTGAACGACGCAAGACAAAACGCCATCGTTCGATGTTGGATCGAAGTAAAATTCAAACGAGACTTCGAATAAAAATGACATCTCATTAGAGAGAGATTCCCATCTCGTTTGAACGAGATGCGCATACTTTGAAATTTTTTTAACACAGAAAAATGCCTCAATTTTTTAAATAAATCATCTCCCAATTATAAACATAAATATATTTAAAATCCTAAATTACTTTATACCTTTGTAAGGTAGAGATAATCTTGAATTTGGAGATGGTGAAAATTCAATTCTTCGTGACGGCTCGAGTCAAATGGATCGGGATATGCCAAAAACTATGCTAGCCTAAGCTATGAGAAAATGATAGAAATCATGCTCTTACACATCTCCCCCTTTTTGGCTATTTTGATACAAACATAAAAGCAAAATTTAAATTACAATAAAATCCCCTAAGACATACAACAATATCCTAATACCCTCCCAAACCCTAAAATGGATAGGTGCAAGAATAATATTGTCTTCAAATCTCCACTTCTTCTTTGTCTTCTCTTGGGCACTTTGTCTTCATCGAGTATAATAGGAATATGATCTTTCAAAAGTACCTACACACATGAAATAAAACAAATACCCTATGATGCATCAAGTTTGACATATCATATATCATGCATAAAGATAAAATCTCCCCCCACAAATCAAACTCCCCCGTAATTTGTTCTCCCCCTTTTATTTTGTCTGATATAGACAAGGGGTAGAAAGTAATCATTGAAAATAGGGAACATAACCAATAAGAAAAAGATATCATCAAAAAAAAATATGAATGAATGACATTCAATATTTTACAACTACGACACACCCTGGAGAAACACAAAAATTACCGAATCATGGAAACGGAATGAAGGGATGTGAACATATTCTATAAGTTCATCAACATAGAAAAACATAGCATATGTGCACGAAGGAATGAGACACCACTAAAGAAATATTTCAAAGTCTACCTTAAGTGTAAAAATGTTGAACTCAAATGAAATTGACTTAACCTAATCAATTAATCAAGTCTGTAAGTGATTTTCACACCAATAATGCCCAAAACTATGTAATGATTTATGATGTTTTTATAGGACGTGAAAACCTATTGATCTTAGACTTAACTCCCTCAAAACTCACATATTGAAGTAATTAATGCTCACGTGTAGAGAAACGTCAATGTTCATAGAAATTGGCCTTACACCTCTGCTTTTATATGCCTTTAATCTTTTAGGCTTTTTTCTTAGAAAATGGTGAATTTTCACGCAATGTCAACATGTCTTTCGCAGCCTGATTCCATTGCTTAAAATAGACCGAATTTATCGGATAAATTGTTTTTTATTTTTTTCAATCCGAAAAATGGTTCTTACGTGCACTATTTTTATTATCTCATTTTTCACATTTGGTGCGTTATAAAAGCAAGATTGAGATGAAAACACTACAATCAACACGTGAAAGGTAAGTGCAATACTCAATTAAGTCCATGCATGTGTGCATTAAAGGTGATAAGGAGTAAAACATATATCAATTTTTCATCATACCACATCTTAATGACTCCACACGTTATAAAGCACATAAATTAAATGATGTTACATCTCAAAACATTACAAAATAGACATGTAAGTATGGAATGAATGGGTGACTCAAACATCATTAGTGTTCATCCACATATGGTGATAAAAAAATACAAAACTCTTTTTGAATTTTTTCAAAAAAATTATCAAAAATAAAATATTTTTGGAATTTTCACTTTTTTTTAAAAAAAAAGAAACCGAAAATCTTTTTGTATTTTTCCAAAATTTTTCAAGAAAAACAAAAATCTTTTTGAATTTTTCAAAAAAATATTTCAAAATGGAAAACGATAAGTACAACGATAATACAATGGTAGTACAATCTAGCAATAGGAATAAATGCGAATATGCGTTAAAATCATCCTATAGTAGATAGCGTATCCAAACTCAGTCAACGGTGCAAATACCTAAAGACATCCTGAGATCCTCAAATCGAATTCATCTAAAGGTTTCGTGAAAATATTGGCTAATTGACTATCGATTCTCACAAATCTCAAGGACACGACCTTCTCCTCAACTAAGTTTCGAATAAAGTGCTCGTGCATCCTAATATGCTTTGTGCATGAATGCTGGAATGGATTACGTGAAATATCAATGCCACACGTATCATCATAGGAAATAGTCATCGTACCCTGTGAAATGCCAAAATCCTCCAACATTTTCTTCATCCACAAGTGTTGCGGGCAACAACTCACGATGGCTATATACTCGACCTCCGCCATGAGTAAAGATATGGAGTTTTTCATCTTGCTCATCCATGAGACAAGAGCTTTACCAAAGTATAAAAACCCATCCGAAGGTCTCCTACACCTATCGACATCCTCGACCCAATCGATATTTAAATAGGCGCTCAAACGATCATCGGTATCAAAGGAATACCAAATACCATATGATAGAATATCACCCGCGTATTTGATAATACTTTTAAATGTGTGTAAGTGTGACTCTTTTGGGGATGCCTGGTATCGCGCACAGACTCTAGAACTAAAGGAAATATTGGTTCGATTAGCAGTAAGATAAATAAGACTACCTATCATTCTAAGATATAAAGTTTAAACTCATAGGGGTGAGAGTGTGCTTAGCGGAGTCTAGATCGAAGTTCTTCACAAAGTCTCTTGCATATTTGAATTGAGATATGAATATCCCATCCTCAAGAAAATGAACCTGGAGGCCTAGGAAGAATCTTCATCTCCTCCTCGAAAGTGTGAGCATGGCGGGGGCATGTGGATCCAAAGACTATGTTGTACACATAGACCTGGGCAACCAAAATAGAAACACTATCTTTCCTTATAAATAATGTCTTATCTACTCCATATCTCTTGAAGCTTAAAAGATATGAAGTAAGATTCTTGTACCAAGCATGGGGTGCTTGCTTCAAACCATACAAGGCTTTCCAAAGATATTAGACGTGTCATGGGTGATTAAAGTCTTTGAACCCTTTCGGTTTTTCCATGTAAATATCCTCCTGTATAATCCCATTCAAAAATTCACTCTTGATGTCCATCTAATATAACTTGAAGTGCAGATGACATGCTATGGCAAGTAGTAAGTGGATAGACTCAAGCCTATCAATGAGAGAAAATGTATCCTCAAAGTCTACACCCTCGATCTGTGTGTAGCCTTGAGCGACAAACCTAGACTTATTACGAACTACGATACCATTTTCATCTACCTTATTCTTGAAAATCCACTTGGTACTTATCACGTTGTATCTCTAGGTCGGGGGACCAACTCCCAAACATCGTTCTTTCTAAGAGAAAGCAACTCTTCTTGCATGGCTGATATCCAATGCTCATCCTTGAGTTTTTCTTTCACGTTCTTAGGCTCGACTAGGGATGTGTAGCACAGATAGCTAATAATATTTCAAGTTGGGCGTGAGTTTAGACACCTAGTCTAGTATCACCAAGTATACCAGAAGGGTTATGACTCTTTCGAACCCAAGATGGTGTATCCATTAAAACATGAACCGGGTCCAACGTGGTAGCATGAGGAAGGATGTGATCTTCACCAGGGGGTGCATCAACCTCCCATTATGGGCTAGGAGCAACAAATGTCGGTGGCTCGTCATCTCTGATAGTGACATTTATTGACTCCATAACTTTAGAGCTAGCAAAATTATAAACCTAGTAAGCCTTACTTATCGATGAATATCTTAAAAATATCCCCTCGTTGCTCTGAGAGTCAAATTTTCCTAAGGACTCTGTATCTCATAAGATGTAGCATGTACTCCCAAAGACACGAAAGTATGATAGATTGGGATTCTTCCCTGTCCACAACTTATAAGGTGTGTGAAGAGTGTATGGACGAAGACATACCCTATTCACTATATGGCATGCGGTGCTCACCCCTCTGCCTAAAAATGTCTAGGCACGTTTCTCTTAAGAAACATGGATCTACCCATCTCTTGTATCGTTCGGTTCTTCCTCTCAACAATCCCATTTTGCTGAGGAGTACGAACGGTCAAAAACTCATGTTTTATGCCAAATTCATAGCAATAGCTATCCACTTTCGCTTTTTTAAATTCAGGTCCATTATCACTATGCATTCGATCAATAGTGACATTGTATTGGTTTTATAGAATACGAAACTTGGTTGTAAGGAACTCAACCGTATCAGACTTTTCTCAAAGGAATCCTATAATCGAGTACCATCGTGAGAATATATCTCCTACCACCTAAGCTCTACGAGCAAGTAGGACCCATAAGATCCATGCGAATTAACTCATAAACACAGGAGGTGGTAATGATGTTCAACTTTCGATGGAGATTTCTGTAATATCCTATCCCGATAAATTAATTAAATTATATGTGGAATTTATATGAGAAGGAACTAACTGTAATTATAGGGATTTGTAGGTAGAAAATTGGATTATTTGGAGAAATATTGGGTTAAGGATTTATATATGGATTATAGTGTTGGAGAAATAAGAATAAAACAAAGGATAATAGAAGAACAGATACTTCGCACGACGTCGTTTGAGGCAACAATGGATGTCGCGTGATATGGTTCGTTCGAGCGATATGACTGGTCGTTCGAGCGACATTTTCGGTCTATCAAACGACGTCTGAGGAAAGTGAGGCATGCACCTTGTGTTGTCTAACGCTTAACCATGGATCAGTTTGGATGGTGGGGATTAAATCGAGGAAATATCTTGTAGGGGTAGGGTTTGTAGTTTTGTATAAGAGGGAGAGAAGAGTGTGAGTTGGGGAAAAACACACAACAACCATCCTTGTCCATTTAACAAAGAACACCCCTTCTTCCCCCTTCCTGCTGTGACACCCCGTCTAATAAAATACTGGCGATCACTTTTGTACCATATTAAAATAAGAGTCGGATATGGTTCATTCTTATCATCACTGTCGAAAATCAAATTAATTACTAATAATCTATTACGCTGGCCTTAAAATTTTATTTAACTAATCTTTTAAACAAATTAATCAATTAAAACATTCACATAGTTTATGTATAAATGAAACTGAGATGAAATAAAAATAACCGAACACTCGGTTTAACAATATACAACCAAATCGAATCTGCAAAAAAGGTGGTAAAAGAATAAAAAAATGCAGTTGGGTTATTAGCCCGAATGTTTATACAATACCTCCTATATATATTACAAGGATAGAAGCGTCTACAGTAAACCTGCATGCATCCACAGCTGCTGCAGTAGATGTCTAGCTCGAAGGAATCGTTATCCAGGCATCCCTATGTCTGGACACACACACACACACACACACACACACACACACACACACACACATATATATATATATATATATATATATATATATATATAGCAAAAGAGAGGAAAAATAGATACACGGGTCAGAGCCCAATTTGTGAAAATATTTAGCACATGCATAAATACTTTATTTATTAAAAAATATGTTTTATCTCATATTTAAATTGGTATCGCACTCCCATGAGATACCCCTCACCTCTCTTCTAATAGTGCACACCTAACGCATATCTCCTACATAACCTAGTTAAGCTACCCAGCCTAACTAATCCGTTTCACCAAAATTATACAAATCTTATTTAACCCAAGTACTAAGGGCTAAACTTCTCACCAGTCTCAACAATGTGCCAAGTTCGTGCGTGGGGTGTCTCGCAAAGTAAAATCCAAACAAGGAACTCCCCCGATACGCTACTAATTGGCAGTGTTGATCGTCTAGATCCATTAGTCCCTCAGTACATAACGTATATATATACCCATATAAATACATATACATAACATACTCATTTTATTTTTCATATCACAATTTAAGTTCAGATAAAGTCTCCCGGAATGAGAATAAATCATTTTTTTCATTAATCTTTTTACACTTATTAAAGATATATAATATCTTGTTCTCATATACAAGTAATATACTATACACACAAGTATAATAACCATCCCATCGAGCTATAACTCGAGGATGCGGTCTCATAGTGCCGATCCAACTCCGAGTTTACCCAAAATACCACGGTACCAAGCCGGACTCACTCAATGGTCAGGGTAAAAACACACAAAGGTGAAGGAGGTCATGTTCCCTCTATAAGGGGAGTTACACACATCTCACTCCAACGCGGGACGATATGACCTGGGGACTATTCTCTCCCTGCTGCTCGAGCCAGGGGATTCACCTACATCGCGCAACCTCCCTGGATCGCACTAGAGAAAATATATAATTTGGTTGTCCCAACCCTATACCAAAGGAAAGCCCGTGGAAATAAGCCTCTAAGATACACATATACCAATCACACACAGATATATTTGTATTCTTATCATATAATATATACTATAATCACATCGTGTATATATATATATATACAAGTACAACTTCTCAAATGTATACATGGCTATAATTGCCAACCACACATAACGATGCCCAATATCTCCAAAATATTCTCACTCGTAACAATATTTAAGTATTCACACACCTAGAATACTTAAACTCATAAATATTCTCTCGCTTATCGTATAACTCGCACTTTAATCACTTTTAAGGATTTACAGACATCTAATCCTGAAAATACTAATTCCTAGTAATCGCATCCTAGGATTTAATTGGATGTATTCAGCTCACATACATTCGAATAACGTAAATACCTATGCCCAACAGCCAAAGAACTCTCTTACAAATGTTGACCATCCCGAACATTTACTAGGTCCATTCCCCGGATTATGCCCTACACTAATCCAAGGTTTTCTTATTCATCTAAGGGTTTTCTCACCCTTAAAACAAATATTTAGGAGTCCTAATATCATATCTAGAATCCTCTGTAATAATCTCCAGAACCATAGTTTAAATCTCCCTAAACATAAAGGAGAAAACCTCAAAAAATTTCCAAGCCGAATCGATTCGGCCTGTCCGAATTGATTCGCTGGCCAATGAATCAATTCGGCCTGTCCAAAATGGTTCTACTTTCTTACGCTCTCATACCGAATTGATTCGTCTTGTCCAAATCGATTCAGCTGGTCCGAAATCCCCAAATCTTCTTAGGTTTTATATATATCCCAAAACTCAATCCAATCTCCATTTAAATTATAACTCGGATTTATTTCTACGAACCCAAAGTTTTTATATCTCCTCAAGTCCTTTATAGGTCTTAACACTCTATTTGGGAACCCCTAATATTTATCTCCAAATAATTCTAGCCTTAATTTGTGACTAACGATTTCGATCTCGTACAGCCTTTCATAGAAAAATCGTTATAAATTCTAAGAAAATCAGAAAAATACGCGGTCGGCGCCCACGCGACCATATCCAAAATATCTACAATTTTAATTTTTTACCAAGAGACGAATCGATTAATTTCCTATTCGAATCGATTCGGAAGTGAAGTTGGTCACTATTCACTTTCTTCTCCAAAATTCCAAACCTCCATTTTTCTCTATTTTTGTTGTTTATAATCTCATCCAACAACTCCATAAACATCTAATCTATGGTTTAAAACTAACACATCAATTAATTTGGGTTATTAAATCATTTCTCTTATATTTAAACCCTAAAATCATAAAAATCACAACTTATCATTTTAGCCCATTTCAATCCATTTCTTCACTCTATTTACATGGATTTAACACTAGAAATCATTAAGAGTTTACATTACCTCAATATGTAAACTCATATTCAAATTTTCCCAAATTTATTTTAAGGGTTCTAACCCAAAATCATATAGTTTACCAACTCTAATATGAAATAAATGCACAAAATGAAATAAAGCAAGTATACACTAGCCTGGAGGATAAAATCCGACGACCTCGAGTCGAATTCGGCGGAATTTTGGCCGGAATTCCCCATTTCTTCCTCTTTTCTCTCTTTGTTTCCCCTCCTCTTTCTTTTCTCTCTTTTTCCTTTCTTTCTTTCCCTCTCCCATGTCTCTTATAAGAGAGAAAAGGGTTTATCCCTTAATAAACCAAAAAATGACTCGTTTACTCAATTATGAGACCCTACAGGTCCAAAAATTCTCGGAGTCCAAATAATACCCCCGGATACTCTATTCTGACTATCTCGGCCATTCAGAGACCAACCGGAAATCGAAATTTACATCCGAGTCACTTTACTGCAAGTCAGTAATTTAACCCAACATAACTTAACACGGGTTTTCCAATTAAAATATTACCCGTTGTCGCTTTACCCAACTGCGACATATAATAAAATACTCCGAATCATTTACTTAATCCCAAAAGTAAATATAACATACGTAAAAAATTATTAAATCCTTGAAAACCTCATAGTTACTATTCACAATAATTTCTTAAATTCTCAAATTGTACTTAATTATTAAATTTAATTTCCTATCAAAGTGCGGGGTATTACTTACTTCCCCCCTTACAACGGAATTTTGACCTCAAAATTCAGATACAACCGTTACTACCAACACTAACCTAGGATCGTGAATCACTCCACATCCTAATGCCTCAAAGTGGAATGGTACAAACCCGATGACTCTTAACCATACACTCATTCAGCATTCACATCTATCAAAGTTTGTACTATATTATACTGCTACCTCTTACTGCCCTATACAATAATTGGATTGTCACGTACCTCTTACAACATTCCATCCAACACACTCCAAATCCATTATGACTGCCTCACGGCATAATCTTTAACTTTATATACTACGCCCCTTCTATTTTAGGCGGTATATAAAACCAACTTACCAGGGTGCCCATACACCATTTGACATGTGCCTATTTGCACAACCATTGTAAACATCACACGCGTAACATTTTCTCCAAAATGGGCATCACTTTCTCGGCTTGGCGCTCACACCTGTAAATCCTCAATCACCTATTCAAGATCCCATGCGTCCTATAACTTATGGTTAACTCACAACTAACTTCTCACCTCGGCGCTATTAATTCTATGGAATTTACGTCCAAATAATCCTAAGATCGATGCGTATCCCTACCCACATGAAATAAATACTATCCTAACTTGTGTCCCTAGTGCCTACGACCTCTCTCAACTTTCGACATTTACTCGGTTTCATTCGTGGGACATGTCGCAAAGAAAAATCCAGACAAAGAACCTCCCGTTACACTACTCCCTCGCCTCGTCGGTCATCGAGATATAAGGGTCTAAGGCACACCAACTGGACATCCTAAATCCTACCTCGCTAATTTATAAACGTATCTCTACTACTCTATTTTCCATCTTGGCAAAATGGAAAACTTAACTAATCAAGGCGCCTGCTCTTTCCAAATAGATTACGAACATCATACCTTAAAACATTTTACCTCCAAAATGTGCCTTTTCATCAAGGCCTGACGATAAGCCTCTCATCGACTTCCTTTACCTTACCTCACCCATATACTTGCGGTGAGAGAACCATTTTAGTTCTTCTCTATAGTACTTATATTTCCATAAGCATACCCTCATCATACAGTTCATAGTTCATAGTGTTTCCTCCACACTATGTGACTAATCATCAAAACCAACATCCTTGCATCCCATAACATCCCTCCACTCCCGACGTTATTAAGGTTCATCGTGGAGCATCTCACAAGTGAAATCCAAACAAGGAACCCCTCTAATACACTACTACATAACTTTGTCGGCCGTGGAGATCCGTTAGTTCAAAATATACCACTGGGAAAAATCTTATTCCATATATCGACAAAATGTGGTCAGAACTCCTACTTCTCTCCAGGAGCCATACCACCAAGCGCTCTTTCTAACACTAAGTCCTTGCACAAACAACAATGAGCTTAAACTCATAGCTCAACAATAAATCCTACATACTCTAAATCATATCGATAAGGTCGTCTCGCACTCAAAGCATGATAATGAAACCTCTACTCACCGAAATTTCATATACCCATAATAATAAAGGTGAACTCAACCTGTATCCAGGTGATATATCGCAACAATGACTTGTTCCATCCTGAAACCGCGAATACGATAGTCTTTCCATCCTTAGCCTGCTATCGCTCCAATAATGCGATAACATTATTCTTACAATAGTACTATACTCATATAGCATATATAAAACGAGTTGTACAAATTTAAAATAGAATTCCGCTACCACGGAAAAACATATAGACATATGCTACATAATGTTATCGATACCGCCAATAAACTCAAATCACATACGAATCTAAGGATAACAAAATACTGTGACCCAAATTTTGTCACACAGAATATACCTCCTTCACCCGAGGTACAACAGCTCTGGTTCAATGAATTCCCTGGGTGGATGTCCACCAATGGGGTTCTACGAACACAAATTCTCCATAAGTGTTAGGAACACTT
Source organism: Sambucus nigra (assembly GCA_949130495.1). Classification (NCBI taxonomy): domain Eukaryota; kingdom Viridiplantae; phylum Streptophyta; class Magnoliopsida; order Dipsacales; family Adoxaceae; genus Sambucus; species Sambucus nigra. The sequence continues at coordinate 338,780,727 of OX422207.1, read as the reverse complement.
TCTAGTGAGCCTATCATTCTTCTGAAGGACTCTCTCTTCATTGTACCTACCTTACTTCGGTATAAGGTTCATTTCTCCATATCACTATTTATTCACTGTCGGCCTCTGACCGATCCTTATCTGAATAATTTAAGACTGCAATCTTTTCATTCCTGATAAACCAAAGGAACTAACGTTTATATCCATCCGTAAGATCCCTCCATTTATGAATTGCTCCTACGAGTAAAAAAAAATTCACATATGGGTATTTCCATACCCCGCTTTAAGCCAAAACTCCTGAGACCTATACTTCCACTGAGCAATGCTACACTTACTCCGCATAGCTCACTTCAACGTATGGTCCTTATTAAAGATCTTATTCCCAATTTACTTCACTCAGTATTCCAACTTTAGCACCACTCTCTAGAACAGTGATACTGGAATGATTATAACTACTATACTTTAGTAGTCATTGCAATAATCCTAAATAACAACATAAAAAGGGGAGTGACCTCTACTGCGGTCCTCATTCCCAACTTCAACTCATAACTCTAACTAAGCCCAACCTCTTGTTCCCCTCATCGCGGCCTTCCTATGGTCGTCCTTCATCGATTAACACCCGAGTCTCGAACGAGCGCGCAAAAGATTTACTATAATCTTACATAATGGCAGGAAAATGAAATCTCACAAGAGTAATCAATGATCCTAATCCTAAGGCTCTATATCAAATTAAGAGCAATGCTGAAAGCGTAGTACATCCGCACAGATTCCTAAGGACACTAGAACCTGATGCTTTGATACTATCTGTGACACCCCGTCTAATAAAATACCGGGCGATCACTCATGTACCATATTAAAACAAGAGTCGCATATGGTTCATTCTTAGCATCACTGTCGAAAACCAAATTAATTACTAATAACCTATTATGCTGGCGTCAAAATTTTATTTAACTAATCTTTTAAACAAATTAATCAATTAAAACATTCACACAGTTTATGTATAAATGAAACTAAGATGAAATAAAAATAACCGAACACTCGTTTTAACAATATACAACTAAATCGAATCCTCAAAAAAGGTAGTAAAAGAATAAATAAATGCAGTTGGGTTATTATCCCAAATGTTTATACAGTACCTCCTATCAAGATTACAACCATAGAAGCGTCTACAGTAAACCTACATACATCCACAGCTGCTGCAGCAGACGTCTGACTCGAAGGAATCGTCATCCAGGCATCCTCGTGTCTAGACATCTATATATATATATATATATATATATATATATATATATATATATATATATATATATATATATATATATAGCAAAAGAGAGGAAAAATAGATACACCGGTCAGAGCCCGATTTATGAAAATATTTAGCACGTACATAAATACTTTATTTATGAAAAAAATATGTTTTATCTCATATTTAAATTGGTATCGCACTCCCATGAGATACCTCTCACCTCTCTTCTAATAATGAACACCTAATGCATATCTCCTACATAACCTAGTTAAGCTACCCTGCCTAACTAATTCGTTTCACCAAAATTCTACAAATCATATTTAACCCAAGTACTAAGGGCTAAACTTCTTCCCAGTCTCAACATTGTGCCACTTTCGTGCGTGGGATGTCTCGCAAAGAGAAATCCAAACAAGGAACTCCCCCGATACGCTACTAATTGGCAGTGTCGATCGTCGAGATCCATTAGTCCCTCAGTACATAACGTATATATATTCCCGTATAAATACATATACATAACATACTCATTTTATTTTTCATCTCATAATTTAAGTCCGGATAAAGTCTCCCGGAATGAGAATAAATCATTTTTTCATTTATCTCTTTACAATTATTAGAGATATATAATATCTTGTTCTCATACACAAGTAATATACTATACACACAAGTATAATAACCATCCCATCGAGCTATAACTCGAGGATGCGGTCTCATAGTGCCGATCCAACTCCGAGTTTACCCACAATACCACGGTACCAAGCCGGACTCACTCAATGGTCAGGGTAAAAACACACAAAGGTGAAGGCGGTCATGTTCCCTCTATAAGGGGAGTTACACACATCTCACTCCAACGCGGGACGATATGACCTGGGGACTATTCTCTCCCTGCTGCTCGAGCCAGGGGATTCACCCACATCGCGCAACCTCCCTGGATCGCACTAGAGAAAATATATAATTTGGTTGTCCCAACCCTATACCAAAGGAAAGCCCGTGGAAATAAGCCTCTAAGATACACATATACCAATCACACACAGATATATTTGTATTCTTATCATATAATATATACTATAATCACATCGTGTATATATATATATATATACAAGTACAACTTCTCAAATGTATACATGGCTATAATTGCCAACCACACATAACGATGGCCAATATCTCCAAAATATTCTCACTCGTAACAATATTTAAGTATTCACACACCTATAATACTTAAACTCATAAATATTCTCTCGCTTATCGTATAACTCGCACTTTAATCACTTTTAAGGATTTACAGACATCTAATCCTGAAAATACTAATTCTTAGTAATCGTGTCCTAGGATTTACTTGGATATATTCAGCTCACATATATTTGAATAACGTAAATGCCTATGCCCAATGGCCGAAGAACTCTCTCTCAAATGTTGACCATCTTGAACATTTACTAGGTCCGTTCCCCGGATTATGCCCTACACTAATCCAAGGTTTTATTCTACATCTAAGGGTTTGCTCACCCTCAAAACCAATATTTAGGAGTCCTAATATCATATCTAGAATCCCCTATAATAATCTCCAAAACCATACTTTAAATCTCCCTAAACTTAAAGGAGAAAACCTAAAAAATCTCCCAGAAGCGAATCGATTCGACCTGTCCGAATCGATTCTCTGGCCACCGAATCTATTCGAAATGGTTCTACTTTCTTACTGTCTCATACCGAATCGATTCGGCTGGTCCGAAATCCCCAAATCTGCTTAGGTTTTATATATATCCCTAAAACCCAAAACTCAATCCAATCTCCATTTAAATTATAACTCGGACTTATTTCTACGATCCCAAAGTTTTTATATATCCTCAGGTCCTTTAGAGGTCCAAACACCCTTTTTGGGAACCCATAATATTTATCTCCAAATAGTTCTAGCCTTAATTTCTGACTAACGATTTCGATCTCGGACAGCCTTTCGTATAAAAATCGTTATAAATCCAAAAAATATCAGAAGAATACACGGTCGGTGCCCACGCGACCATATCGAAAATATCTACAATTTTAATTTTTTGACTAAGAGCCGAGTCGATTCTCTTCCTATCTGAATCGATTCGAAAGTGACGCTGGTCACTATTCACCTTCTTTTCCAAAAATCCAAACCTTCATTTTTCTCCATTTTTGTTGTTTCTAATCTCATCCAACAACTCCATAAACATCTAATCTATGTTTTACAACTAACACATCAATTAATTTGGAGGTATTAAACCATTTCTCTTAGATTTAAACCCTAAAACCATAAAAATCCCAATTTATTATTTTAGCCCATTTCAATCCATTTCTTCACTACATTTACATGGATTTAACACTATAAATCATTAAGAGTTTACATTACATCAATATGTAAACTCATATTCAAATTTTCTCAAATTTATTTTAAGGGTTCTAACCCAAAATCATATAGTTTACCAACTATAATATGAAATAAATGCACAAAATGAAATAAAGCAAGTATACACTTGCCTGGAGGATGAAATTCGATGACCTCGAGTCGAATCCGGGGGAGTTTTGGCCGGAATCCCCCATTTTTTCCTCTTTTATCTCTTCCTTTCCCCTCCTCTTTCTTTTCTCTCTTTTTCATTTCTTTCTTTCCCTCTCATGTGTCTCTTATAAGAGAGAAAAGGGTTTATCCCTTAATAAACCCAAAAATGACTCGTTTACTCAATTACGAGTCCCTACAGGTCCAATATTCCCGAAGTCCAAATAATACCCCCGGATACTCTATTATGACTATCTCGACCATTCAGAGACCAACCGCGCAATCAGAATTTACATTTGAGTCACTTTATCGCAAGTCACTAATTTAACCCAACATAACTTAATGCGGGTTTTACAATTAAAGTATTACCCTTTGTCACTTTACCCAAATACGACATATAATAAAATACTCTGACTCATTTACTTAATCCCAAAAGTAAATATATAATACGTCAAAAATTATTAAATCCTTGAAAACCTCAAAAATTACTATTCACAATAATTTCTTAAATTCCCAAATTACACTTAATTATTAAATTTAATTTCCCATAAAAGTGCGAGGTATTACAACTACTTCCATTGATTTATTCACTCACACAGATAAACATTTTATTTTCCCCACTGATTAAAGGGTAGAGCCACGAAAAATAAAGGACCGGTTGTTAGTGTTTTAATGTGTACTGGAGGGAGGTATATGAAGGAAGAAGATGAACATGTTCCAGAGGTTTGTAGAGAGTTAAATATGGTGTATTTTTTGAGATTTTGAAGAGGGATTTGCTAAGGAATTTTGGAGCTTGCATGGGGGAACTCTTGTGACTCCCTTTAGGGCCACCTTTAAAGGTGTGGGAGTCACCCATCTTCATCATCTCCACCATTCATGAGACCATTTAGGTGGGTAATCTACTCTTGTTACATTTTAGATTCTATCGGATAAATATTATAGTCTCATTGTTTTGTGATTAAGATTGGGATTATAAGAAATAATGTGTGTCTTAGTAAATCTGATAATGGACATTTTTATGGAATAAAAATGTTATAAATATTATTTTTTGCAAATCTGAGAATGGTCATTTTTTTCTGGAATAAAATGTTAGAAAGTATTATTTTTGTGCAAATCTGAAAATAGACATTTTTATGGAATAAAAATGTTAGAAAATATTATTTTTGTGTGTCCTAATAAATCTGAAAATAGATACATTTATGGGATAAAAATATAAGGAATGTCATTTTTGGTATATTTCTAATGGAAAAAGGAATAATAAATATTTTTTTGGAATAAAAATGTAAGAACATATTATTTTTATATATCCCTAGTAAAAAGAAGTAATGGACATTTTTATGAAATAAAAATGTGGGTTAATGTTAATGTTGTCAAAATATTTATGAATTAAATAGTTTTAAGTTTCTTGCAAAATGGAGACTTTATAAAAATAGACATTTTCGAGTTTAAAGAAATTGATAAATTGCCTTACATTGCTTGAAATGTATGGAGGATATGGTTTTACATAAAGTGTGCTGTAAAAGTGAATAATGGAAGTTAAAGGTATTAAATGTGTGAATAGAAGTGAAGTGGGCATTGAGATGCTAAATTTCTTAAATAAAGTGTGTATTTCGAATGTTGAGGAAATGGGACTTTAATGTGTAAAAAGGTGTGATTTTATATATTAAAGATGTTAAAGTAGCAAGTAAGAAAGTGGAGAGATTGTCTTATTGAACAATTGTTAAAATGGTTAAAAAATGTTTAAAATGTTAAGTTGGAACCTTAATAACCATTTTTGGGAAAGCAACACTCGTTAAAGGATTAAATTACAAATTTGGCACGAAAAGGGTAAATTGGTAATTTACTTAAAGTGGGACATTTTTATGGTATAAAAATGTTAATGAATGTTTTTACATTAGTATGGTTGAAATTGAATTAAGTCCTTAAAGGCGTAAATAATTTTGGCATAAATTTGATGTGTGTGTGAATAAAGGACTTAAAGGAGAAAGAAATCATTTTTTAAGTGTTAATGAAAAACGAGCGGTTAAATCCGGGCTTTTGGCTTTGGCCGGTAAAAGTGGAATAAAGTGGACATTTGTTAAATGTTAAAACACATAAGAGGAACTCGGATGACACTGGAATAAAGCAAGAAGGGCCCGGAGCCCTAGAGTGAAAAGTCCTAAATCACTGGCCAGAGCATATGGTGCACATAGCCATCAGTTTGGAGCCCGTGTAAGTATATGGTAAAGGACGATTTTGAGAAAAGATAAAAATGAATATGGAATATATCAATAAATGGGTTGTATGGTAAAATGTGTTAATAAAACCTAACATGAAATAACTTAATAAATATTCCGGTAAGGTGAAATGGATAAGTAAATGTGTAAATCTATTAATGTCCATAAAGAAATGAAAAGGATTAAAGGGTAAGTAAACGGTTGGATAAGAAACCTAAATGGTTAAACCCATACTTAACACGTATGTGTTGTGAAAAGGATTTTCAAAGGTTAAATAAGTATTTTCTAACACGAGTATTGCGTGTGTTGAAATGGTGATTTTAAATGAAAATACTAAAGTGTATTTTCATGAATAAAAGGGTAAATTCTGTGTGACACCCCGACTAATTAAATACCGGGTAACTACTCCTTTATTAAATTAATAAAAAATGCCAAGTTGGTCCAGTTAATAGCATCACTGTCGAAAATATTTTAATGATTACTAACCACCTAGTATTTAAAAAGTACGATGCCAAATTTTAAGTTAAGTCTGATTAACATGCAATAAAGAATAATGGAAGAACAATATAAATCCATTCACCATAACGAAGTAATGAAATAACCCACACATAGTAATAAGTCCGGAGGAAAACTCCTCACAACAATCCCACAACTGAAAATAATATGACAAGTCTGAATCCTGAATTAATTACATGCCAGAAGTCTGAATAACTGAAATAAATGAAATGTCTCTAAAGGAAATGGGCGACATGCCCTACAACTGATAAATGCTGAATATAGAGTCAAGATAGATGAAGCGTCTACAAGCAAGATCCTGTAACTTCCACAAACAGCTACAGCTCGTCACCTGATTAAGGATCCTAAGCATGATGTCCTTGTGGCTGGGCACCTAAAATGGTTTTTACAAAAAGATAGATTTGAAAGCAAACGGGTCAGAGCCCGAATGTGGAGATTATTTTAAAAACAGCAAGTGCTTTAATAACAATTAAAACAATGAATGCAAGATACATGTTAGGACGTGCTCTCACATGAAATACTCACCTCTCGTCTAACTGTGCACTCCTAACGTTCATGTACCCATTCAAGTGTTATTTATCTAACTAAACCATCATAAGTTATAACCCCAATACTCGATTCACAATATAAATTCCCATTGTTATTACTTAAATAGATAGCTTTACTTGAATTCGGATTCTCAATTTGTGATACAATTCACTATCGGTTAACCCGTTATGTTTTCGCAAAACATTACCATAATTATATTCACAAAACCAACCTGAAAGTTCCCATTAATTAAGTGTATATTATTCACGTCATAAATATACAATACAAGCACCACGAGACTAAGCTACGGTGCACACATACTCTGCTATCCATCCCGGTACATCACGTACATAAGGATCACGCATTCCGAATCTCTCAGGAATCGTTCTCAGATAACAACAATCACAAACAATGGAGGCGAACACAGTCACATCACGTGGGTCACGCACATACCTACGCTCCCACGATCAGCAGACTTATTAACATCCCAATGAGCCCTTCTCTGACCTATGTTCTCGAGGTACCAGTATAAATCCGGGCAACACAAGGATTAGAGGGCCCTAAGCGAACGTAAACCTCCCGTGATAGCAAGTATGGTAGGTATGTCATACACGTAAAAATCACATACTAAGCATGCACACTTCTTAGATAACTCAATATTAATAAAGGTATACTCTACATCCTTATACCATTATTCCAATTTATATATTTTAAGTCTCCAGATAATATAGAGTTTAAACTGTCGACACGTCCCACGTCGTAATTTCTTATACTTAAAACCTATCTCAAATAGATTATTAAGTTCCTATTATTCCTACATATAACATCTTTATTCCTAAGGTCCTTACTTCTGCCCCAAACCTCATTTCATTAAATTATTCAAATTTACACTTTTAACCCAAATATTATCTCACTTATCGAATTTCATTAGATTAGAATGATTCCTCGAATTGAATTCTAATAAAGGCCCAAATTTCATAATCATGCCTACTGGTCCTCCTTAAGTTTAAGGGTATTCATAAGGTCTCCAATAATATTTTCCAAGGGTTAACTTCATTTAAATTTAAATAGGGAAAACTTTACTCATTCTGGGAAGGTCGATCGATCGACCTTTTCCTTCGATCGATCGATGGTGGTCAATCGATCGACTGATGAACATCGATCGATCAAACGCACCAGGTATGGCTACGGACTGCTTCGTTTTGCAGTTTTCAAATCATCACAAAACACCATTAACAAGCATGAAACTCTAAGATAACGTTATAATATCATCATACAACTATCCTACAACATTGCTAACGTTCTAAAACCAATAATTCATCATTCAAGGGCTTTGTTTGGATCAAAATTTCATCAAGAATTTCTAGTTTTCTACTTCTTTCAAGAACATTAATAAACTTCTTCAAAAATCCGTTTTTAAATCATCAAGGGTCATAATTCCGAATTCATAATTCGTCTAGAATGTTTCTACATGCAGTCCCTAACATAGTTTATAGTTTTACATCTTCAAATTCATGGGTCTAATCAATCTTCCAAGATAAATTTGATAATTTCCTAAACATGGAAAAGCATAGCATTGAAATCAATTGTGATTAAACCACTTGCCTTAATCTTTCTCTGAATTGAGGTTGAATCTTGAAGGTTGAATCTGTCCTCTCTCTCTCTCTGCAGAGTTCTCCTCTTTCTCTCTCTCTCTACAAGTTCTTCTCAAGGTGATAATGGAGGTGGGGTTGGCTTTTGCCAAGTTTTAAAGTTTCTAACTTCTCCCGTAGACCACTACCTAAATTTGGGTTGGAAATGGCTTAGTGGGTTAAGACTAAGTCAGATTTTTAACTCTAATTTTCGTGGGTTTTAATTACCCAATTTCCGAAATTACCAAAATGTCCTTTTTAGTTACCGGTATGGCCCAAAAATGCCCCGGGACCCAAACTTAACTTCCGGCTAGTGTTTTCTGACTATTTCGACCCTTACGGACTCGTTGGAGCACTCAAAATGACCATACGGGTGATAAAAATAAAATTCACTTTTTAATTAAATAATTACTTTCTTGACGCGACTGTCACATGCGTCTCAACAAAATTTCCCAAATTGTCGTATTTCAATCTCGCGGCAATTTCAATAGTTTCAATATTCGTATATTGCCATATATTCACATTATAATCAAATACTAACTCACATCTCGTTAATATTTTATCCGGATTAATTATCAATTAATTCACATTTAATTTAATTACTCCCATAAATAAATATATCACAAAAATACGGGGTATTACATACTTCCCCCCTAATAACTGAATTTCGTCCCGAAATTCGGAACTAGAAAGTACCTAGTAAGAACAACTCTGGATAGCGTTTACGCATCTCATCCTCGCGCTCCCATGTGGACTCCTCGACATTATGATGTCGCCACTGAACACGTATTAACGAAACTATCTTTGATCGCAGTTTTCGCTCACTTCGGTCCAAAATAGCAATCGGTCCCTCCTCGTAGGAGCTATCAGGCTGGAGATCAATGTCCTCCAAAGCAATATGAGAATGAGCCAAATCATCTCTAAGGTATTTCCTTAGCGAGGAAATATGAAATACATCGTGAATCCGATGCAAATGCTCCGGTAACCCAAGTCTATACGCAACCGGTCCAATCCGCTCAATAATAGGAAATGGTCCCACATATCTCGGTGCCAACTTCCCTTTCTTCCCGAAATGCATAATCCCCTTCATAGGAGATACTCTGAGCAAAACCTGGTCTCCCACTTGGAACTCCCTGAAGAACCTCTTCGCATCAGCATAGCTCTTCTGCCGATCCTGAGCTACTCGAATGCGACTTCGTATCAATTCTATCCTCGCCGAAGTATCCTGAATCACTTCCGGCCCAAGTAGTTTGTTGTCCCCCACTTCCAACCAACATGCTGGCGAACGAAAAGGTCTACCGTATAACGCCTCAAATGGGGCCATGCCAATGGTGAACTGGTAGGATTTGTTGTAAGCAAACTCCACCAGTGGAAGATACTGCTCCCATCCCCCTTCATAATCAATGATGCATATACGCAACATGTCCTCCAACATCTGGTTTGTACGTTCGGTCTGCCCATCGATCTGAGGATGATACGCCGTACACAACCGCAATTTCGTGCCCATGGCCTCCTGAAAACTTTCCCAAAACCGTGAAACAAATATCTTGTTTCGATCAGATACGATATTTAGGGGCACACCATGAAGTCTCACTATCTCTGCAATAAAGAGCTGGGCATACTGTCCCGTAGTGTAGTTTGTCCTTACGGGTAGAAAATGAGCGACTTTGGTCAACCTGTCCATAATTACCCAAATGGAGTCGTGACCTCTCTGTGACGTAGGCAACCCGTGATAAAGTCCATGGATATGCTCTCCCACATCCACATCGGGACCTCCAATGGATATAGAAGTCCTGCCGGTCTCTGATGATCCACTTTTACTAGCTGACAAGTGGCGCATTTCGAAACAAACACGGCAATATCTCTCTTCATCCCGCTCCACCAATACTGTCGTCTCATGTCTTGGTACATTTTGTCCCCACCGGGATGTACCGCGAACCGTGAGCCGTGCGACTCTGCCATCATTTCGTGTCGCAATTCCTCCCCTTCCGGAACTACCAGTCTGCTGTTGAAGCGTAATCCCCCGTCTGAGCTAACGGTATGGGACTTTCTCCCTCTGCTAATAATCGAACTATCTGCTCCTGACAGAACGAGTCATCTGCTTGTGCCTTTACCACTCTCGTGACAATCCTTGGTGTAACCGTCATCATCGACATGAATGAATGGGCCACTGCATCCTGGTGTCCCAACTCCTTCCAATTGGCCTTCCACACCCCTGCCACCTCATCTACTGGCCTACGGCTCAACGCGTCTGCTACCACGTTAGCCTTCCCCGGGTGGTATTGGATATCAAACTGATAATCCTTCACGAACTCAAGCCACCTCCTTTGTCGCATATTCAACTCCTTCTGCGTGAATAGGTACTGTAGGGACTTGTGGTCCGTGAACAGTCGAAACTTTTCCCCCAAAAGGTAATGTCTCCAAATACGAAGGGAAAATACAACTACCGCCAACTCCAAGTCATGAGTGGGGTAATTCTTATCGTGAGGCTTAAGCTTACGGGAAGCATAAGCTATGGCCTGACTCTCTTGCTGCAATACACCTCCAAGTCCTTGCAAGGACGCATCGGTGTAGACTAGGTACTCAACTCCCGATCTCGGCAATGCTAACACAGGTGCTGAGGTCAACTTGTCCTTCAACTCATCGAATGCCAATTGACAGGCATCACTCCAAATGAACGGCACACCTTTACGAGTCAGATTTGTCATGGGACCCGCTATCTTGGAGAAACCCCGAATAAACCTCCTGTAGTATCCTGCTAAGCCCAAGAAACTACGGATCTTAGTCGGTGTCGTGGGCTGTCTCCACTCCCTCACCGCAGATACCTTCCCCGGATCGACAGATATCCCTCGGTCGGAAATAATATGCCCCAAAAACTGAACCTCCTTCAGCCAAAACCCGCACTTCTCATACTTTGCATAGAGCTCGTTCTGACATAGCGTCTGCAAAACCTGCTTCAAATGTTCGGCGTTCTCCTCCTCTGTCTGGGAGTAAACTAGAATGTCATCAATGAAGACAATGACGAACTGATCAAGGAACTCTCTGAACACCCTATTCATCAAGTCCATGAACACTGCTGGAGTGTTGGTCAAGCCAAAAGGCATAACCCGAAACTTGTAAGAACCATATCTCATTAAGAAAGCAGTCTTCGAGACGTCCTCCTCCCTGATACGCAACTGATGGTAACCAGATCGTAGATCAATCTTCGATAAGAAAGAAGCTCCTCTTAACTGGTCGAATAAGTCATCGATTCGGGGCAACGGATATTTATTCTGTATCGTGACCTTATTCAACTCCCGTTAATCCACACACAATCTCAACGATCCATCCCTCTTCTTAACCAACAATACAGGGGCACCCCACGACGAAGTACTCCTCCGAATAAACCCCTGACCCAACAACTGCTCAATCTGATCCCGTAACTCTCTCATCTCAGCTGGAGCCATACGGTAAGGTGCGCGAGCAATAGGCCGAGTGCCCGGCGTCAAATCAATCACAAAATCTATCTCCCTACTCGAAGGTAGTCCAGGTATATCCTGAAATACATCGGCGAACTCACTAACAACGGGTATCGAATCAAGTGGTATCACCACTTCCTTAGAGGTCTCCTCCTCTATGTAGTACAAATGAGTGGACGATCCTCCCTCAGAACGAGGCATCTCCACTAAAAACATCTCCTTCCCGAGAATAGCAAAGATAATACTCCTACTGAAATAGTCAATCATGGCTCGGTACGCAACTAGCCAATCCATGCCAATAATGGCATCATACTCGGTCATCTCTAATACTAACATATCCACGGGTAATACCAATCTACCAATCTCTATCCCCACTCCCCGGTATATAAAGAAAATAAGTGACCCACACCCCAATGGTGAGTCTACACATGTCACTGTGCTCTCTGCTGTGGCTAACAACCCTAAAGCTTTCGCAAAATGTGTAGCTATAAAGCAATGCGTTGCCCCCGTATCAAACAAAACCCGACCCATAGTGCCATGGATAGGAAACGTACCCTCAATAGCGTGGGGTGCCTGTGGAGCTGCTGCCTGCTGAAGCTGGTATACTCTCCCATACTGCAGCTGCCCCTGCTGAACTGGGACCGCTGGAATGGGTGGCAATGCTGCCATCTGTGGTGGCGCTGGGAGGGCGGCGGGAAACACGGGTCTCTGCGGCTCCTGTCGAGAACCCTGCTGCTGCTGCGGGGCCCTGCCCCTATCAGGACAGTCCTGGCGTTTATGGCCAGTCTTGCCACAAACGTAACACTTCTCCAGGAAGTTTCCCCCTCTCTGTCCTTGCTGTCCCCGGCCCTGGTGGCCGTTACCGTTCCTCCCCTGGCCCTGCTGGCCCTGCTGAGACTGCTGTTGACCATTTTGACCCTGCTGGCCCTGATGGTCGTTATGACCCTGCTGGACATTCCGGAATCCTCCCTGACCGTTCCTGAAACCCCCTGATCGGAATCTCTTATGATCCACCTGCTGGGAACCCTGATCACTCTGCCTATACTGACCCTGAGCTGATTGTGCCCCGCTGGCACCGTTTCCCCATGTCCTGCCCTGATGGCTGGACTCTCCTGATCGCTTCCCCTCTGTCAAGTGGAAGCGGTGGTCCTGGCAATGGAGCAATGCAACGTTAACCACATCAGAGTAGGTGGCCAATGATAGATTCCCCAACAAGTGCTGACGGATCCTCCAAGTCAATCCATCTATGAATTTCTGAATCTTCTTCTCTTCCGTCGGTATCTCATCCGGTACAATGTTCAGCAAATTTGTGAATTCGGCCTCATACTCGGCCACAGTCTTGTCCTCCTGTCTAAGGCTCATCAACTTCCTCCTCATTTCCGTGTGAACAGCTGACGAAAAGTATTTGCGGTCGAACCGCACCCAGAACTCCTGTATAGAAAGAGTATCTCTCTCCTCTGCGGTGGTAATAGACTCCCACCACTGCAATGCAGAACCTACTAGCTTGAAAGTAGCTAGTATCTGTTTCTGAACCTCTGTGCACTCATACATCCTCAGGTGCCTATGTATATACTTCCTCCACTGCCTAGGTACCACGACATCGGAGCTACCTGTGAACTCCGGAGGGTGTGCTTTCTGAAAAGCATCTCGAACACGCTCCCAAGCAGACAGGAATGCATAGGCCTGAACTGGCACGGCTACCAGCGCCTGGGGTGGTGCCTGCTGTACAATGGCAAGTGCGGCATTTACCGCTTGGGCTACAATGGCTGCAACCTCAGCGGCATTCATAGTGCCCTGTACTGGAGCTGGCTGTGGCTCGGGCTGTGCATCCCTGGGAACTCGCTGCGCACGTCGTGGAGGCATCTGAAATGAGAATAAAGTTTATAAGTTCGCAGTTATAAACTTAAAATAGCTGAAGAGCAAAGCATACTTAAAAGAATACAACAGTCCTAAAATATAGGGCTCTATATCAAAGAAAGCTCAGCGGAAACATAATAAGCCGTACAGATCCTAAAGGACACTAGAACCTGATGCTCTGATACCACCTGTGACACCCCGACTAATTAAATACCAGGTAGCTACTCCTTTATTAAATTAATACAAAATGCCAAGTTGGTCCAGTTAATAGCATCACTGTCGAAAATATTTTAATGATTACTAACCACCTAGTATTTAAAAAGTACGATGCCAAATTTTAAGTTAAGTCTGATTAACATGCAATAAAAGAATAATGGAAGAACAATATAAATTCCCATTGTTATTACTTAAATAGATAGCTTTACTTGAATTCGGATTCTCAATTTATGATACAATTCACTATCGGTTAACCCGTTATGTTTTCGCAAAACATTACCATAATTATATTCACAAAACCAACCTGAAAGTTCCCATTAAATAAGTGTATATTATTCACAACATAAATATACAACACAAGCACCCCGAGACTAAGATACGGTGCACACATACTCAGCTATCCATCCCGGTACATCACGTACATAAGGATCACGCATTTCGAATCTCTCAGGAATCGTTCTCAGATAACAACAATCACAAACAATGGAGGCGAACACAGTCACATCACATGGGTCACGCACATACCTACGCTCCCACGATCAGCAGACTTATTAACATCCCAATGAGCCCTTCTCTGACCTATGTTCTCGAGGTACCAGTATAAATTCGGGCAACACAAGGATTAGAGGGCCCTAAGCGAACGTAAACCTCCCTTGATAGCAAGTATGGTAGGTATGTCATACACGTAAAAATCACATACTAAGCATGCACACATCTTAGATAACTCAATATTAATAAAGGTATACTCTACATCCTTATACCATTATTCCAATTTATATATTTTAAGTCTCCAGATAATATAGAGTTTAAACTGTCGACACGTCCCACGTCGTAATTTCTTATACTTAAAACCTATCTCAAATAGATTATTAAGTTCCTATTATTCCCACATATAACATCTTTATTCCTAAGGTCCTTACTTCTGCCCCAAACCTCATTTCATTAAATTATTCAAATTTACACTTTTAACCCAAATATTATCTCACTTATCGAATTTCACTAGATTATAATGATTCCTCGAATTGAATTCTAATAAAGGTCAAAATTTCATAATCACACCTACTGGTCCTCCTTAAGTTTAAGGGTATTCATAAGGTCTCCAATAATATTTTCCAAGGGTTAACTTCATTTAAATTTAAATAGGGAAAACTTTACTCATTATGGGAAGGTCGATCGATCAACCTTTTCCTTCGATCGATCGATGGTGGTCGATCGATCGACTGATGAACATCGATCGATCGAACGCACCAGGTATGGCTACGGACTGCTTCGTTTTGCAGTTTTCAAATCATCACAAAACACCATTAACAAGCATGAAACTCTAAGATAACGTTATAATATCATCATACAACTATCCTACAGCATTGCTAACGTTCTAAAACCAATAATTCATCATTCAAGGGCTTTGCTTGGATCAAAACTTCATCAAGAATTTCCAGTTTTCTACTTCTTTCAAGAACATTAATAAACTTCTTCAAAAATCTGTTTTTAAATCATCAAGGGTCATAATTCCGAATTCATAATTCGTCCAGAATGTTTCTACATGCAGTCCCTAACATAGTTTATAGTTTTACATCTTCAAATTCATGGGTCTAATCAATCTTCCAAGATAAATTTGATAATTTCCTAAACATGGAAAAGCATAGCATTGAAATCAATTGTGATTAAACCACTTGCCTTAATCTTTCTCTGAATTGAGGTTGAATATTGAAGGTTGAATCTGTCCTCTCTCTCTCTATGCAGAGTTTTCCTCTTTCTCTCTCTCTCTACAAGTTCTTCTCAAGGTGATAATGGAGGTGGGGTTGGTTTTTGCCAAGTTTTAAAGTTTCTAACTTCTCCCATAGCCCACTACCTAAATTGGGGTTGGAAATGGCTTAGTGGGTTAAGACTAAGTCAGATTTTTAACTCTAATTTTCGTGGGTTTTAATTACCCAATTTCCGAAATTACCAAAATGTCCTTTTTATTTACCAGTATGGCCCAAAAATGCCCCGGGACCCAAACTTAACTTCCGGCTAGTGTTTTCTGACTATTTCGACCCTTCCGGACTCGTTGGCGCACTCAAAATGACCATATGGGTGATAAAAATAAAATTTACTTTTTAATTAAATAATTACTTTCTTGACGCGACTGTCACACGCGTCTCAACAAAATTTCCCAAATTGCCGTATTTCAATCTCGCGGCAATTTCAATAGTTTCAATATTCGTATATTGCCATATATTCACATTATAATCAAATACTAACTCACATCTCGTTAATATTTTATCCGGATTAATTCTCAATTAATTCACATTTAATTTAATTACTCCCATAAATAAATATATCACAAAAATACGGGGTATTACATTCTGGTAAGGAAATGGTTTTAATAACTTAAGTGGAAAGGGTTCAAGTGTCGAACCGGGTGCGTTACACAAAGTGAGAATGCTAAGTATGAATAAATAAAACATTAAATAAGATTAAGGTCAATTATTCTAGGCAAGTAAGGTTTTCGAAAATAAAATTGTTAATGCATTAGAATACGTATTTTTTCAAAGGTATACGTATATATATATATATATATATATATATATATATATATATATATATATATATATATATATATATTTACATGCATGTGGTTGTAGTGTGTGAGTATTCCTTTATGTCGTTCATTTCTATACTGCTTTTATAAATTCCACTGGGCGTAGGCTCACACCCTCGCTTTGTTACGGCAGGTTGGGTGCGGGTTTGTATTTTAAGGGCGTTTTACAAGTAAGTGTACTTTATTTATTTTACGTTAGTAGCTCTACTTACTTGGACTCGGGGTGCTCCCCATGGGTCCCACACATAGTTTATCTTAAAACTGGAATCGCATGCTGAACAAGTGAGATGCTAATTTAAATTAAAACTGGACTAGCAACATTATCTAGGTTGTTTCATCGCACTTCACACATAACACTCGGGCCTGAACCGGTTGACTCACGGGTAACCCATAAATTCGGTTCTGTTCGTTAAAATTTCAAATTTGTTTACCTTGTTGACAAGGTCCACAAATCGAGGAAGTTATTTTCCAAAGTGATGGTAGGCCAATAACTATGTCCACTTTCATTTATCTCTCAAGATATCTAAAGTTAATGTGACCTAGTAATTGATGCTAAAGGTCCATAATGGAGACCATGGCACTGTTGCACACAAAAGAGGACTTGGGTACAATCCCATAAAAATTATCTTGCCTCCTCTCACCTTGAAGTAAAAGTTTATCGAATCGATTATAAACATTGCATTTATACCGCTCAAACTTTACCACAAAGTTTGTGTCGCACAATTGGCTTATGCTAATTAAGTTCGCTTTTAACCCCTTCACGTATAACACACCATCTAGTTTAGGAAATTCGGTATCTCAACACCGCCACATCCTAAAATGCTAGATCTACTCCCATCTCCAAAGGTGTCTTTACCTCGCTTGCAATCCTCAAGGTGGGTAAAAAAATGAGACATCACCTGACATGTGCCTAAAACACCCACTATTAAAATACCATTGGGAAGTATTTTGAGCCTTCAGAGCAACATGAACAACAAGGGCTTTTTTGTCTTTATTAGGTACCCAAGTGGCAGTAACTTTATGTTTGCTCTCATCGTTGTTGACTCTAGTCGAAATGTTAGAAGCATTCTCAAACGGCAATGACATCTGTTGAAATTCTTCCATTAAACTATGCGAAGTCATGACTAGAAATTTAAATTGCTCCTTAAGACTAGAAAAGTCACTAAAGTGGTATATTGGAGTATGTATATGACTAGTTCTACCTAATTTATAGCAAAACTCTTAAAGGTGGCCTCTCTTTTTGTAAAAAGTGCAAGCATAAACAGGTTTGGGTATATCTTGATTTGTTTTTCTGGGTGGAACTCTTCTAGATGGGTTATGGTGCCTGAGTGGATTCAGTCGGTGGCTATAAGGGTCCATCACAAACTTGGGAATCAACTTGGGTGCGACATGGGAAGTAGATGCACCGTCATAACCTATTCCTTTCCTCTCGATGTTTCCTAAAGCGGGTCTGAGGAGCATCTAACCAACTTTCTTTGATGTATCCATGATAGTTATCTTGACCTTCCGAGCACATTCGAAATCTTTTTCGAGTTGGGATATAAGGGTTCAAGTTTCTCACGAGTCTCTACGAATGCATGGATATCTCTCATAAGACTAGCCACCTTGTTGGTCAAGTCCCCGTTCTCTCTTAAGTTAACAAACTCTCTCTTCAAAATCTTCTCTCACCAAGGACTCACTCTCTCTCCTCCCTTAACGTTTTATCTATCGCTAAAACTCTCAAAGCTATTTCTTTATTTTAAAGAACTCGACGTAAAGATAAGCGTAGGCACATTGAAGGTCATTCTCTCTATCACTTGAAGTATTATCCCATTCACTCTCCTCTGAACAACTAGACTCACTATAGAGGTGCTCATATGTGATATCATACTCATCATCATGACGTGAACTAGATGTACTAACATGACTAGCCACGAATGCGGTGAAGTTATATCCATATGGTGATTCTTCCCCCGAACTTACTGACTCGAGCTCACTATCGCTAAGCGTTACATTTAAGGTAGCTTTGCCTTTCACTTTACATTTCAACCTAGTCAGAAACTTGTGATCTTTGTGATCCTTCCCCTTACACTCATAACATCTCTCTTCATCTTTCTTTGGGAAATCTTTCTTTTATTTTTCTAAATTTTTCTTGCCCAATTTAAATTTTTTATCTTTCTCAAAACTTTTCTTATCTTTCGAAGTATTTTTCTTTTTCAAGTTTAAGAAATTTCTTGAAATTTTTAGCAAAGGGGCCAAACATCTAAATCTTAATCAAATTTTGAACCGGATAATGTTTCCTCTCTCTCTTTTTAGACACTTTCTCTCTCTTTCTAGATTAGGCTTTAAGTTCTACCCCCTTATCCTTAAGCTTACTAGTTTATGGGACATATCTATCTCGTATGTTTGAAAATCGCCTACAAGTTCTTCTAACATAAGAGTGTCTAAGTTGCCAGTGAGTTAAGAACGGTAACCTTAGGAATAAAGCAGGCAGGAAGCGATCTCAAGATTTTCTTAATTACATGCGTCTCAGGTATTTTCTCACCTAAATTGAAACTCAAGTTAACTATGTAGTAAAGTCATGCATAAAACTCATCGAAAGATTCATATTCAAGCATCATTATTGTTTCAAATTATGTGGTGTGATTATGCAGCTTAGAAGATTTAACAGCTTTGGTACCCTTGTGAGTGAGCTAGAGGAAATCCCAACCTTCTTTAGACATGGTGCACGTCATAATGCGTTGGAACTTGTAAGGCGTGACGGCTCTCGAGACGGCACTCAAACCGTGAGAATTAAAATTGCTCCGCTTAAATTCATTCTCTATCCACTGTGCGGCAGGTTTAAAGTCGATGACATTATCAACTATGATAATGGGAGGATTTCACCCTCTTTCACACACTACCTAAACACGTTCATCTATGGCCATTAAAGCAGACCTCATCCTAGCCTTCCAGTATGCATAATTTGTACCATTAAATATGGGCACTCTATTATACAAATTCTCCATTAAAATCAAAATTTTCAAAGATCAATAATTACAAAAAAATGATATCAAGAGAAAATGATTTTTTCCAAAAAAGATCACACGGTGAATTTGAGCAACATGCTCTGATACTAATTTGAGAGTACGCTTACGATCTTAAAGGATTATTTATATAATTTACTGTCTAGCACACACAATTACAAATTTTATCTTTTTGTGAGTGCGCTCACGATCTTAATGGATTATTTATATAATTTAGTGTCCAACACACATAATTCTAAATTTTATCTTTTTACCTTAAACAAGCATCTAGGTGATAAAGCAAATAAAATAAAGTATGCGATAAGACATGGAAATATGAGGGAAAAAAGCATGCAGGTAAAATCTTTTTTCTATCAACACTTTATAGTTTTACATGACACAACTTACAAAACATATAAAGAATATGACTCTCTCCTGAGTCGTCCATAGGTGGCAGTCCACCTTCGGTATCCACTTATTAGCCTTTGTCTTCCTTCAGCAATGATCCCCTCGAGAACCACAAGGTCAGCAGTGAAGAGGATCACTCTATAAGAGTAACTTAGATATAGAACTATCAAGGGTTTCAAATGGATTTCCATATATAGTTAGGGTTGATGATTTGTGAATCAAAGGTGTTTTTTACGAAAAGAAAGTGGGAACTTTTGCACCAGGTATGTAGAAATAATTTTTGCAAAAGTAACTTTTAAAATCTGTATGAAACATGTATTTATAAATCGACACAAAATTCAATGCGGTGACATTTATTTGAATGAAAACTATGCTCATTCGAATGAGAATAGCACCTCATTAGAATGACAGCAAGGTCGTTAGAATGAAACAGCTAAGCTCATTTGAACAAGCTTCAAACGAGCTTTGAACGACAAAAAATAGAACGTCTTCATTCGATGTTAGATTGAAGTAAACTTCAAATGAGACTTTAAACCAAAAAAAGATCTCATTTGAACGAGATGCATTTAACTTAAAAAAATTTAATACTATAAAATGCCTCAATTTTTTGAATAATCATCTCCAAATTATAAACGTAAATAAATTTAAAATCCCAAATTATTTTATACCTTTATAATGTGGAGATCGTCTTAAATTTGAAGACAGTGGAAATTTGGTTCTTCATGACGGAATGAGTCAAATGGATCGGGATATGCCAAAAACTATGTTATCCTAAGCTATGAGCAGATGAAAGAAATCATGATCTTATAATCTTTAATTTTTTATGGTGCTTTTGTTCCAATCTCTTAGGACTATTTTTAGTCTTTTAAGTCTTGCAGATAAGCATCTCATAGGGGAATCAAATACTTGAACATCCCATGATGTCTGAATGAGATTATGAAAATTTGTATGCGAACACCACATTTGTTGGAATTTAAAAGGCCTAACAATGTTATCAGTTCAATTGTAATTGAAAGAAAAAGAGGGCTATAGTGTTAAAAACATATATTAAGGTGGTTAATTGAAGATTTTTACAAGGTGGACATCCATTTGGCATTAGCAAAGCATCTGTCAAGCCTAGCAAAGATAAATTCCTCCTTCACTCTATTATTACACCATGTAACGTAGATCCTAAGTAACCAATATCTAATAATCCACTGACTGAAATTGCATCATTAAATTCTTAAACAACATGAAACTCTACTTTATTTCCCCTAGTTTTGCCTCCTGTGAGAATAGTATATTAAAATTTCCTATAACCAGGTGCGGTAAATCTGCAAAGTTAGAGCATTGTAACTCTAGGCTATTCCATAACTGAAGTCACTCAACTCTAGTACATTTATCATATACCAAACTGATCACAACATACTCTTTTAACATCTGGTGAAATACTTTCACACATAAAGATTGTTCATCATCATGAATTATTGAACATCGTAGATTAAATTTTAAAAAAAAATCTTGTTTGACAAGTTAAAGAAACATCCCTAAAACCCCTTTTTGAACATGCATTTGTTGAACTTATATTGGCTAACTTTAGGCTCAATTATTGCTAGACCTAAAAGTTTATGAATTCTGATGAGTTTCTCAATTCTCCTGTTAGTTGACTTATTAGCTATACATCTCGCATTCCATGCAATAAGATTAATCATTAAAAGATTGAGATGAGACATATTTTATAAGCTTAGAATCTGCTCTTATAAATCTTCTGAAGAGAGGATCAGTGGGAATAATTATTGGTTTATGATCCACTCCTATGCCTTTTTTAGAATTATAATGATGCATCTCCATGCTGGAATACCCTTTTTATTTGCTAAATCTTTGGCTGCTTGGTACTGTTTTATCTTCTTCTCCAGTTCTACTGCAAAAATCTCTAGATCTTAATGCAAAGGAAATGTGATTCTAGTGGCTAGTTCTGAGTCAGAGAAATAGTTTTTATCATGTTAGTCGTGGGCTCCATAATCTGGGAGTTCTGTATCTCTTGGAGATTAGCTATTAGCTTCAAATATCTTTGCTTCTTCACTAGAAATATCATAATGCTTTATTCTCTGAATGTGATTGGAAATTCTTTAGGGATTGAATATTTAAATCTTTCTGGGAACTAATTGTCTAGTTATTATTGGGCATAATAGATGGTTATATGTATCATCATCAATTAATCGTCCCGGATCTAGATCATCTTGAACTCAAATTTCTCTAATTTCTTCAACTAATTATTTGTGGATCTTTCTTCTGTTTGGATTGTTGATTTGGAGGATCTTGGTAACTTTTTTAGGAGATAAAGGTTTGTGAATAGGTTTGTCTTTAGTAGGGTTTTTAAAAGTAAAATCCTCTTTCTAATGACCTTTCTTCTTACAATAGATACTAAACATGGGTTTCTCTTCACATTTTACTTCCTACAAAAATCCACTATCACCATAGCCTATCCAAATCCTTTTTGGCTTCTCTTTCAACACATTAATTTCCACGCAAACCCTAGATAAATGAGGTTTATTAATTGATATTGTGGAAGCATCTATCTTAATAGGTTTTCTAATAAGTTAAGCGATTAAAAAGAGAGAGAACTCTGTGAACAAGTGTATAAGAATACATAGAAAGTTTATCCATATTGGGACAATTATGCTTTATTCATAAACCTTGAACTCAGTAGTTCATTTAAAGACTATCATTGGATATTTGCCTAGATACCACTAACCTTTAAGCCATAATCTTAAAAAGCCTTCCTCGTCGTTGAGTCTAATCAACACATGTTTGTGACCCAAGAGGCCAATCATGTATGTTCCCTTGAGAGAAAAAGTCAGGAAAGTCATTTGGATGAAATCTATTGAGGATTGACCATGTGTAAACTTGCCTACCAAGTCATATTTGAAAGGTTCAAATATGTTTTGAATATCTTTGAGAGAGAACAGAATTGTTGGTTCTCTCTTTAACATATACGGTTGTTTGACAGTGGATTATGTGGGTGGAAGAGACACAATCATTAAAGTAAAGGATTTGCTCTATGGTGTTAAGTCTAGTGTTTTGGGGTTGTCAGGAAGGTTAAGTGCTTATTGGTGTTGCAAGAGATCTACCATGTGAACCCTATGGTTTGTTAAACCCTAAAATCACTACAAAGAAAATCGAATTAAGAGTCAAGTTAACACAGTTGTATACGATTCATCTAAAACTATATCTTATGGTTGATTGTGTTTGAATGTTTTTCATACACTAATTTGTATGCCTCATGTTATATGTTCTCACTAGTTGTATGATGTTTATGTATTTTTTTTATTTTGATTTTCCATTTATTGGGTCTTATTGTAAAAAAATTTTAAAGGTTTTGTTTGTCTTCTGGGTCATTTGAAAAAGTTCAAAACTCAAAAAGATTTTTTTATGTGGTTTTACAGATTTTTATGTGGTATGTCGGTGTGTTTGACTCCAATTCTCTCCATATTTTCCATGTGGCTAGGACATTTGATTATGGTTTACAATGCATTGGATTGTTCGTAATCGTTCTTGCACGGAGTTATTCAAATTATTTTCTTAATGGATTCACTTTGTATATGCCTCTGAACACACTTGCACACAAGCTCTTTTGCATTTTAACTACCTATGTTGAATGATCTAAGTGGGGTGTTCTCCTATCAATATTGTCATATACATATTTATTTGATTTTGATATTTTTGCATGTAAGAACCATTGCCCTAGATATTTTTTTAGTCAGAAAAATATGAGGGTGCATAATCTCCTTTGTATGAAAGGTCGCTATGCCTATAATAAAATAGAGGCAACAAAAAAGAAAAATCCCAAGGCCAAAGTCTTGCATTGATTTGAAAAGTGTGATATCTTGTAAAAGAAAAATAGTGAGGACAAATGAAATATGTTTATTTTTTAGGGTGTTATAAGTTGAATATCAATGGGCTTGTACAATGAGTTATAGTTCATCATAATATTTGATGTTATTGATCTGAGAATCATGAATATTTTCCAGGCTAGTGTACAATGTGTATGTTAGTCCATTACAAGTTCATTTTTGGTCACCTGAGGCTAAATCAAAGTTCGATAAAATAATGCGGTCAAATAGAAGTCCTTGGACTATCTTGAGTGATTGGGATATATTTTTTTTCTAGTTCATGACCCTTCCCTCCTTACCACATTTGGTTTAGACACATTTATGTCATACGAGTATGGAAAGCTTATTGTTTTTGTTTCTTTTATGGTGTTTATGCCTATATATATCCATTTGTTTTGTATGATATACTATTATATATATGGTATGTTTTAGGCTGATTCATGTGTTACATTTAATCCATATTTTCCATACGCTTCATATTCGTATCCAACGACATCATAAATGATCATATTGATATCTTTTGTTCCATTGTTAACATTGGTATCATTTGCGTCATAGTTTCAATTATTTATGCTTGTGCTACCGAGTTTCGTTGATGTTGCGTTTCACTTAACAGCATTGCATGATATTGATATTTTTCTTTATGTTCACATGTGTTACATTTAGGGGGAGAATTTATTTCATATTATGAACTTTACCTTTGTCTATTACCGAAAAAGGGGGAGAAATATTTCCCGAATTAGGGAATTCTAACTTAAGGGGGATGCATACTCTAAGGGGCATATGCTTAACTAGTGGGAAGTTTTTTTATACGTGTTTTATATATTTTTATATTCTCTTTTCATTTGAAAGGTGTGTTAGGTGTGCAGGTTTAGTAATGATGCAAAAAATTTTAATAAGAGCAAAGGTACTCAAGTTTATGTCTGTTAAGTTTTTATACTTTTTTCATTTAGGGTTGGGATTGTCTTAGAGAGCTCAATGGCCCAGTAGGTTTGTATTTTTGAGTTTTGTCCCAGGATATTAAAATGGGGAGATTTGTAAGGGCAAATTTTCAATCGAGTCAATTTGTATGTATATTGACTTTATTCTGTTTGGGAAAAAATGTTTTACTCATAAGTTAAAATTTAAGTTTAATTTGTCCTTCAAGGCTATGATGCGTATTAAAGACCGAAGTGGAAAAAGAAAGCGACGATTACATCATTTCGAGGTTCGTGCCAAGTTTTATCTTCAACAACTAAGGGATATAAATAAGGTATCGATACATATTATGTTTGTTGCCTCGTTAGGTTTTGGGTGTTTAGTCTTTAAAATGTTTTTCAGGCCATTTTCCAAAAATAATTTTCATAGAAAAACATTTTGGTTTTTATGGCCATTCAAATGAGTATATCAAGTTCATTAAAATGATTTTCAATTTGTCGTATAAAGGATTTTGAGTTTGTCTTTCAAATGAGTTGCTTCCAACAAGATATATGTTTTCATTTAAATGAACTTCTAGCAAAAAGTTTATGTTTAATAGAAAGACCCCGCGAGAAGTTCTTTCAATACTCATTCAAATGAGTTTGATATTATCATTCAAACAAGTTCAGTTTGGTTCGAGTGAGAATGCCTACTTTATTCGAAAGACCCTATGTGTTTCATTTGAATTAGTTTTCTTGGAATGCGTGTCGACTTAAAATTGTGAAAATCTATAAATATTTTTTTGGCACAACATTTTCATTTCTTAAAAGGTTGCGTAAACAATTTCTCATATCTAACTAAGATTCTCCAAAACCCTAGTTGACACCGTTCGTTTGAGATATAAGAATCATTGTACATATGTCTATTTGAGATATTTATGTTTATTGCACTAAGAAATTTTCTTTTCATTTAGAGTTTGTTTCGAGCGGTGGATTTCGTGTTTGCTTCGTGTTGTTATATGCGTGTGTTTACATGAGACAACAGGAATCAGTCATGCAATGGTAAGATCAGTGTGATACCGAGACATGGGAAGCGCATGTGTTGTGATTTTTATTAGAAAGCATCCAACAAATACTGAGAAGAAGGTTCAAGGAGAAAAGATAGCATTAAGTCTTTAAGGCGTCGATTCGGTTGACTAAGTCTAATATGTCCTTGTAACAATACATATATTATAGTGTTTTTCATGGCTGGGTCACCCAAGGTTTTTCTCGTTGCAGGTTTTCCTTGTATACCAGCATGTTGTGGTTTGATTTATTTTAATCTTTCATACTCACCTAGATGCATGCTTCGGTCAAGATAAAATTTGGCTAATTATTTTCATAACATAAGTTTAATTGGTGCGAAGATTAAAATAGGTTTAATTAATTTAAAAAATGAACAATTGGTTTTTGATTGGAAATCTGCATATAAACCCTAGAGAGACTTTCAACGTTGGAGAAATTAACAAGATGTCCATCATTTCACATCTTTCCAATACTAACGAGGTTAGTCGTAATGCGTTTAACGAATTACACGTTGTGTAATGTGATGTTATCTGAAATTTTCACCATTCACTTTCCTCGCACACTAGACTTTTTTCCATCACCAAAAGTCATCAAACCACTCGTATACTCCTCAAAGGTGGAGAAAGGTGATTTATCTCCTCCCTTTTGACGTGAATACCCCGTCTTTTTTAGATATATAATTATCTTTTTTATAAATTTAGGAAATAATTAATAAATGGTAATAATTATTACTTGTGTGAATTGGAAATAATGAAATGAGTAATTAAGATGATCATTAAGTTTTCCATACTGTGTGATTTTTGTGCCACGTATTATAAATAATTATTTGGTGACATCAATTACACGATATTGGACTATGTGCTAGTAAGTGTGAAATAAGTAAGTGTGTATTTTATTTTATATTGTAAGCTATTTGTAACAACCCGAATTTTTTAAATGGGTATTTTTAAAGTAATTTTAGAAAATTCGAGAAAAATAAAATTTTGGATTTAATTATTTTTAATAAATAAATATGTTGGTTTTTATATTCGAAATTCGTAAAGCTATCTTAAAAGACTCCTAATATGAGTATATCAAGTCTTGGGGCGTTTAATAGAGTTATCAAAGCATAAAACTCTCTAAGAGTCCTCGAAACACAAAACTCTCTTGAAAAATACATACATACATATATATATATATATATATATATTCGACCATCCGATCGAGATATAAAATTTTGTGTAGTTTCCTCTCGTCTTCAGCTACTAAGCCCTTAAATTTCAGCTATTCCAAAGGTTCGATCGTCCATAATTTTTTTTTAGTGTTTGTATCTGATTATAACTCTTTTCTTAATCAAACTCTTTATCCTTTATATATCACAACAAATTCGTGGCTTGGATTTTCAAATAACTTTTTCATTAACTTTTCAACCAAAAGACCTCTATAAAAATATTCTTTTTCATCTACAAACCCTAGTCCCTTTTTCCTTGATCATTCAACCATCGATTTGGAGGCCTATTTGGGGTTATTTTGTGTTGGGGTTAGAACGTGACTTGACTATTTTCGCGAGGGAAATGTGATGGTGCAATCTGATTTTTGAGGTAGAATTTATGTGACTATTCATATGATGATTTTGAGGCACGGGACTTACGCAATATGCTCCTAAATTATCTCGAGAGTATTCCGTTTGTTCTTGTGTTAATTGAATTCATGTTGAATTGTGATATTCATATGAAAATTCTGAAATAATGGTTAGAATCTATTATGTTGATTCATTGAGATATTGAATTTTTTATTTGGGAATCGTGTCATGTGATTTTAATATGGCATGGAGAATGGGCACCCGCCGATAGTCCAAAATCTGATATATGGCTTGAGAATGCCTAGGGGAGGTGAGGTGAGGCTTGGTAACCCATTGATGTGTTGTTGAGAAATTAATATTGGTAGAATGCTTGAGTATTACATTTGATTCGTATATGCGCATTCGTATTGTTGTGATTTATTCATCGTGATAATTATTTGTGAGCATCTATTCGTGTCATATTGTGTGATTTCCCATATTTTGTTTTAATGACAGGCGAGCATGGACTAGGACGCTATAGACTATTTTGAATAATTATTTTAGAGCTTGGATTGAAATATTTTATTTTTTGATGTATAATTAGTGGTGTAAATTTTTGTTGGAGAATTTTGTATTTTGAGAGAAACATTATTGTAATCATTATTGTGGAAATAGAAGAATTGTGGAATTGTGATATTTTAATTATGGAGTATAGATGCTCTATACTTATTGTGGATGGTTTTAGTTTAGTTTTTATCGTAGTACCCCGCCGCGTGTCTCTTTTCGGGCGCGCTGGGTGTTACAGATGGTATCAGAGCTTAGGTATACGACAACCCTCGGGTCTTGGGTTTGGGGTCTAAGATGCGCGTTAGACGAGTTTTCTTTAAAACTAGAAAATTTTTGAAGACGTGTTAAGTATCGTGGTGGGGATGTTTAGAATTAATTGCAGGACTTTAGTATTGTAATTTTTGGTAAATAGAATCGAGGAGTATTTTATTTCGAGCATTAGGTTTTGTCGGATTTCGAGGGCCAAATTCCTTATTATGTAACAACCCGAATTTTTTAAATGGGTATTTTTAAACTAATTTTGGAAAATTCGAGAAAAATATAATTTTGGATTTAATTATTTTTAATAATTAAATATGTTGGTTTTTATATTCGAAATTCAGAAAGCTGTCTTAAAAGACTCCTAATATGAGTATATCAAGTCTTGGGGCGTTTAGAAGAGTCCTCAAAACATAAAACTCTCTAAGAGTCCTCGAAACATAAAACTCTCTAGAAAAAATAATATATAAAAATATTCGGCTAACTGATCTAGCTAAAATACTTTATGCAGCTTGCTTTCATCTTCAGCTACTAAGCCTTTAAAATTCAGCCAATTCCAACGGTCCGATCGTCCGAATTTTATTTTTTTAGTGTTTGTATCTAATTAGAACTCTTTTCTTAATCAAACTCTTAATCCGTTATATATCACAAGCAATTCATGGCTTGGCTTTTCAAATCACTTTTTCATCAACTTTTCAACCAAAAGACCTTTATAAAAATACTCTCTTTCATCTACAAACCCTCGCCCCTTTTTCCTAGATCATTCAACCATAGATTTGGAGGCCTATTTTTGGTTATTTTTTGTTGGGGTTAGAACGTGACTTGACTATTTTCGCGAGAGGAATGTGATGATGCAATCTGATTTTTGAGGCATAATTTATGTGACAATTCATGTGATAATTTTGAGGTACGGGACTTACACAATATGCTCATAAATTCTCTCGAGAGTATTCCATTTGTTAATTAAATTCATGTTGAATTGTGATATTGATTTGAAAATTCTGAAATAATTGTTGGAATCTATTATGTTGATTCATTGAGATATTGAATTGTTGATTTGGGCATCATGTCATGAGATTTGAATATGACACGGATAATGGGCACCCATCGATAATCCAAAATCTGATATATGGCTTGAGAATACCTATGGGAGGTAAGGTGAGGCCTGGTGACCCATTGATGTACTATTGTGAAATTAATATTGGTACAATGCTTGAGTATTACATTTTATTCGTATATGCGCATTCGTATTGTTGCGATTTATTCATCATGCTAATTACTTTTTAGCATCTATTCCTTTCATATTGTGTACTTTACCTTATTTTCTTTTAGTGGCAGGCTAGCGTGAACTGGGATGCTATGGACTATTTTGGAGAATTATTTTAGAGCTTGGATTGGAAGATTTAATTTTTGATGTATAATTAATGGTATAAATTTTTGTTGGAGAATTTTGTATTTTAAGAGCAACATTATTGTAATCATTATTGTGGAAATAGAAGAATTGTGGAATTGTTATATTTTAATTATGGAATATAGATGCTCTATACTTATTATGGATGGTTTTAGTTTAGTTTTTATCGTAGTAGCCCGTCGCATGTCTCTTTTTGGGTGCGCGGGGTGTTACACTATTATCGTTAGTTATAAGTTATTATCATGTAACAATCTGTTTTTTCGTATTAATTAAGTCGCATTATATTTTGGACTTGCGCAATTAGTAAATCAATTAGCTTTTTGATTAATAAAGGAAGCAATGGGGTTAATTTAATTAAGTTTTATTTAATTGTCATAAGGCTGCAAGATGAAGGGCAAAGAAGGAAATTGAAAAAAAGATTCGGAACCTACAGTTTCTAATCTATTTGGATTTAGGGAGGAATCAATTTGATCTATATCAGTTCTGAATCGATTTGGATTTGGGGTTGAATCGATTTGAACTAAACCAACAATCCTAGTTTGTTCTTTTAATAGCCTGTCGAGATTGTGTTGATTGTGGGTGTTGATAAGTCTTGTTTCCACATTGTTGCAGCACATGTCTATCAGAACTTGACTACCCTATCATGAGGGGGACTCTCCTAAGAGTTCGGGGCATCTACGGTGGGGTATAGGGTGGGTACCTACCCCACCTTCTCCATTAATGGAGAGTATAATTCTGCATTAATCCAAATCCAAATTTTCTTACTCTCTCAACCATTTACACTCAAGAATAGCCTTGTTATCCTCTCCATAGTTCACACATACTAGAATACATTCCTATCTTCCATTTTCAAGTGTTTTAAATTGTTATAGAATGGTGTTTGGGGTGTAGAAGTGGGTGTTTTAGAAGAACATATTTCAGAGAGTTTGGACCTTATTGGGATCTTGTTCTTCATCTTCTTCAAAGCTCTCTCTCTCTATATATATATGTCTATATGATTTACTTGCTTATTTATGCCTATTATCACTACATATGAATGAAAGTTAAAGTTTGAAAGAAGTACAAATTTTATAATGTTAAGTTAACTATTTTTACATAAATCATGTTAAACTTATTTATTTCATGATAAAATATTATATTGAACTTGTGAAGAAATAGTAGGATGCATTTATTGGGTTTTTGTGGCATAAAACCTCACTTTCATGAATATAAGCTTGTGTAGTTGTGATAAATGGGTTAAATATATTGAAAGTGTATTAAAATATCTTGTGAAAATGAAATGATAAACTTGATAATGTTAATCATATGAACTGATATAATTTATGTGAACAAAGTTCTTAAGGAACATGAAAATAAGGACTAAAAGGGAAACTAGTGAAGTGATTGGGGTAAAAGTATAAAATGGTGTAATGTGAACACATAAAATATTTAGAAACAAGATAGAAGGTAAAAAAATCTAACAAGTTAGAAATATAAATCTTGAAATGGAAAAAGTAACTTTTTCACATAGAAGTGTCATTTTATGTAAAAGTTCGAGTTATGAATAAATTCGCCAAACAGAAATGACTCTACTTAAAGTGTTAGATTTTGTGTGATAAAAACTCATGCTTTTGTAATGTAAAGATGAAAAGAAGCATTTTTGGCAAGTGTATAAAATAAAAGTTTACAAGTGTGCGTGAATAGTAAAAAACACATAAAAGTATATGAAATATGTATTCGAACTCAAACGGTTAGGTTTCACGAGGAATGGTAAATAAAGTTATTTTCAAAAGATGAAATACCAAGTTTAAAGTAAATGAACAAGAACTTTTGATAAAGTGTGAAACTTGGAATAAAGTGTGTTGGGACTTGTCTTATCCCTACTATTTGACCTCATCTTCTAGTAAAATGGAAATAAAGGAAAAAGGCCTAAAAGAGGATAAGCATGAAAGAAAGAAAAAATAATTACAATGATGTAATAAGTAAAAGATACTCAGAGGTAACTAAGAAATTTAAGGATGGCCCAAATCCCTAGGGTGTGGCTTAATGCTTAGACCCAAGACCACTTATCAGGAGAATATTTTGTCATTATGGCAGTCATTGAAAGTCCATAAACACACATGGGATTGGTACCCCGATTAAGCGAGTGAAAAGATGACTTTGAGCACAACGTTCATTGATGTAAAGGCAAGTTAATGTGATAACTTGAAAAATGTGAAAGTACGTTAATTGTTCAATTAATGGGATACGGGCAGTATTTAAAGGAAGATTAAGTGTGAGTTGTCCCATCACCTGGGTTGCATGGTCATAATGCACACTGCATGGTTACTATACATCTTGCATGAGAATACTTAATAAGTACTTTAATTGTATTATAATAATACATGATGATACATATTTTACTTTAACTACTATTTAATCAAGGAAATTAAAAAAATCTTTTATTACAAGTATTCATATGAACTTTCTTGAACTTAATAAGTGGACATCATTTTAATAAGTAAATTAAATATATTTTTCAACACAAACCAATAAAGAAAGTGTTGATTTCAAAAGAGGATTTTTTTAAATGAAATCAAAGTGAAAAGGTATTTTGCATTGACATTCGGAATTAGGGCGTCACAACATGGTATCAGAGCATAGGTTATGTGAGTGTCGGAGATTGCCCTTATGTTTAACCTTCGCTACATAATAGTTCTTTACGCAGTTTTCTTCCCATTCAGATGCCAAAGTTATGGAAGGTGTGGTTTCAATTTACCATACATGGGTTCGAGCTTTATTTGATTCTAGCATATTGCATTCATTTATATCAAGTGCACTAGCTTTGAGTTTTGGTTTAGAGGTCGATTATTTATGTCCCCCAGTCTTTATGGGACTTCTAGTTGATGGGGGTCTTTCTTTAAACTACAACTTTCATGCTTATGTCATTATTGTGGGATATTTTATTCTCGAGCATGAATTACTTGTCATGGATATGGAAGGTTTTGATGTAATCCTTGGGATGGATTATATTTGTTACTTTAGTGTCAGTATTGAATGTCATTGGCATAGTGCTTTGCTCTTATTACCGAACGAGTCTAGTTACCAATTTAATAGTGAGTAGCTCATGGAGAGTCCTTGTAAATACACTAGGACCAAGGACTAGAGGAATTATTTTCTATGGATTTCAATCCTTATGGCGTAGGATGGTTCTGATAGTCTGGTCCTTGATCATCCCATTATACGAGAGTTCTAGGATGTGTTTCTTCTAGGGTTACCACCACAAAGGTAGATAGACTTTGAAATTGAGGTGCACATGGGTGTATCACCTATTTCCATTCATCCTCACCGTTTATCTCCAACCAAGATGAATGAACTAAAGATACCGTTATAGAATTTTCCATCCAAAGGTATCATTAGGCCAAGTGTGATTAAGAACAACTATCCAATGCCATGGATTGATGATCTCTTTGATTAATTGTGAGGCATGGGTACAATCTCTAAGATTAATCTTCAGCCTGATTATCATCAGTTGTAGGTCAAAACTGAGGACATTCATCAGAAAAAATTCAGGACGCGTTATGGGCATTATGAGTTCTTGGTAATGCCATTCGAGTTGACGAACGCGCCTTCAATATTCATGGACACGTTGAACATAATTTAACGACCTTATCTGGATCAATTTATTATCGTATCTATTGATGATATCATGATCTACTCAACTTTAGGAGTGTATCACGAGGAGCACCTTCGCAAATACTTGTAAGTGCTCCATGAAAATTAGTTGTATGTCAAGTTATGAAAGTACGAGTTCTAGATGGATGACTTCAGGTTTCTTATCCATGTCATCTTAGGACAATGGATTTCAGTATATATAGGGAAGGTTGAAGCAGTGATGAATTGGGAACATCTGAAGACATTCGTGGAAGTGAGGAGATTATTGCGACTCGTCGGACACTATAGGTACTTTATCCATGGATTCTCATATATTGCTTCACGCCTCACTAGATTGACTCATAAATACGTTCACTTTGAATGGACAGAAGTGTGTGAGGCAGGATTCTAGGAGTTGAAGACCAGATTGACTTTAATATCAGTACTTATCCTCCCTGTGAAAGGAAATTCATATTCCTTGTATCGTGATGAATCAGGATCAGGTCTAGGAGTGGTAATGATGCAAGGGAAAAACACGGTGGCTTATGCGTCAAGGAAGTTAAAGATTCATGTGAATAATTACCCTGGGTATGACCTAGATCTTAGAAAAGTTGTCTTTGCCCATAAGATTTTGAGATATTACCTGTATGGGAAACTTTTTGAAATGTACTCGGACCACGAGAGCCTACGTCATATTTTCACTCAAAGAGATCTAAAATCAGGAAGAGTCAATGGATAGAGATCGTGGAAGATTATGACTTTGGTCTCCATTACCACCTAGATAAGGCCAATGTTATAGTTGACGTGTTGAGCAAGAACACTAGAGTATATTTGGTAGCAATGAAGTGTTACTGCCAAAAGATGAAGCAAGACCTTTGGTAGCAATGAAGTGCTACTGCTAAAAGATGAAGCAACGAAATTTTTTCAGGTGGGTAGATTGTAATACCCTAATTTTTTATTTTAATTTAAATTGAAATATTTATGTGTCAAAATGACCTTTTACGGACCATTAATAGATTTCGCGACACTTGTTACCCGTACGTATGTCTTGTAACATGAAAATAGGTTGTCACATTTATTTGCATATTCAACTAATTATTTTTCATATAAACGGATAGTAGAACAAGATTAAAACGAAGAATATTAGATTATTATTCGAATTAAAAGTGTGTATAAGTTAGTGTAATCTGGAAGTACTTTTAATGTAAAAATACCAAGTTAACATGCCCTACACACCCCAATACTAATTTATAGTCGGTTGGAATCTCAAGAAATATAAAAATTTATTCACATTAAAAATTATAAGTGAGTACCAAATACACTCAGTCTCATAGTTATCCAACGCTGATTGTACCCTATCTAAAGCCTATAAAAAAAAGCCTAACCCCCTTTTTATTTCATATCAAACCAACGATTTCTTTCTTTCTCCACATAATACCAAGCTCGAACTTCCATCCTCTACTTTAATAACCAAACAAACCCACGAAACCCCCAATCCCGATTTCTTTTCCCTCAACCTCTGCCCAATTTCCCTCTCCCTCACTCTGAGCGACCGCCAGCTTTTCTCTTCCCCGAACCCCTACTTCCATAACCACAAAATCGACGAAGGAAACCCTTGTTCCTCTAGACAAAAATTCCAAAACCTACGAAACTTGTGCTCAAAATCTCCGAACTCATGCTCCACCACCGATCCCTCTTCCCTGTTATGTCGCCGACAGTCCCGATCTCCTCGTCGTCTAAAATTATTTTTTTCAATTATTTTGGCAATGGATGGAAGATTAAAGAATTTTTTTTTTTTTTTGTGTGTGTGTGTGTACGGTTG
Source organism: Sambucus nigra (assembly GCA_949130495.1). Lineage (NCBI taxonomy): Eukaryota > Viridiplantae > Streptophyta > Magnoliopsida > Dipsacales > Adoxaceae > Sambucus > Sambucus nigra. The sequence goes on along the minus strand of OX422207.1, from coordinate 338,745,555 downwards.
AGCGTTGATCCCACCTCTATCCATGGTGGTGGCCGGTGACAGTAACCACCCCTGCCACCACAATGGAAAGGGGAGGGGTCAGCGCTCAATCGTACACACACATACACATGTGTGTGTGTATGTGTTCAGATATCACGAATCGAATACCGTTCTGAATTTGATTTCATTAGATTTTGGGTTTTAATGAAGAATAATGTTTCGCTACCCGGGTGTTAACCCCGGGCTAGCACAGGGATGCCATTTTCTTCTCTTCTTTTTTTTTCATATAAAATGAGTTAAAAACAATTATAAAAAATAATTTTTTATTAGAATAATTTATTTGTTTTTTTCAATTATTTTTTTTAAAACTTATTTTATCACTCAGACACTCATTTACTCAATATTCTTTTATTTTTAAAGGTCTGCGCTAGTGGCACCCGTTATTTTTAAACTTTTTTTTTTTATTATTTTACAACATTTGAAATAATTTTTATATTTCTGCATTAAAAAACTAATCTAATAATTTTTTTTAGGGTCAATTATTAAATAGTCCCTACTATAAATATATATTTTTTAAAAAGGACACATATTTTTAGTTTAACCCATTTACTCCCTCAAGCACTCAATATCCTCTTATTTTTAGAGGTCCGCGCCAGCGGCACTCCCTCTCCAAAATATGTGGCAAAGGACTTTTTGAGGCAAAATAAAAAAGTTTGGACTAAATGGGTATTAAAAAATGTCCGAGGGACTATTTGGTATATGTCCCTTTTTTTTAACTCATTTAGTCTCTCAAACACCCAATATTCTCTTATTTTTAAAGGTCCGCGCCAGCGGCACTCGTTATTTTTAAACTTTTTTTTTTTAATTTTACAACATTTAAAATAATTGTTGTATTTTTGCATTAAAAATCTAATCTAATAAAAAATTATGTTTTTAATTATTTACAAACTATTTAGTCCCTCAAACACCCATTTACCCAATATTCTCTTATTTTAAAGGTCCTCGCCAACGGCACTCGTTATTTTTAACCTTTTTTTTTTTAATTTTACAACATTTAAAATAATTGTTGTATTTTTGCATTAAAAAACTATTCTAATAAAAATTATGTTTTTACTTATTTACAACCTATTTAGTCCCCAAACACCCATTTACCCAATATTCTCTTATTTTTAAAGATCCGCGCCAGCGGAACTCATTATTTTTAAACTTTTTTTTTTTAATTTTACAACATTTAAAATACTTGTTGTATTTTTGCATTAAAAAACTAATCTAATAAAAAATTATGTTTTTAATTATTTTCAACCTATTTAGTCCCTCAAACACCCATTTACCAAATATTCTCTTATTTTTAAAGGTTCACGCCAGCGACACTCGTTATTTTTAACTTTTTTTTTTTAATTTTACAACATTTAAAATATTTTTTTTATTTTTTCATTAAAAAACTAATCTAATAAAAAATTATGTTTTTAATTATTTTCAACTTATTTAGTCCCTCAAACACCCATTTATCCAATATTCTCTTATTTTTCAATGTCCGCGCCAGCGGCACTTGTAATTTTTAACCTTTTTTTTTTTAATTTTACAACATTTAAAATAATTTTTGTATTTTTGCATTAAAAAACTAATTTAATAATAAATTATGTTTTTTATTATTTTCAACTTATTTAGTCCCTCAAACACCCATTTACCCAATATTCTCTTATTTTTAAAGGTCCGTGCCAGCGGCACTCGTTATTTTTGAACTTTTTTTTTAATTTTACAACATTTAAAATAATTTTTGTATTTCTTAAAACTGTTTCAAAATGTAAAAAAAAATATTTATATTAAACAACTTTTCTTTTTGGAAACAGTTTTTTTCAGAAAAAAAAATCTTTTTATATTAAAATAGTGTTTTAAACAATACATTTTTTTTTGTTTATAAAAAATATTATTTTTTAATAAGGCAATTTTTTTTTAATAAAAAAAAAGTCAAATAATGCTAATAAATCACGTAAAAAAGCAAAAAAAAAAAAACAAAAAAAGAAAAAATTATCTCCATGTACTAACCCGGGGTTAACAGCCGGGTAGTATATCATTACTCTTTAATGAATAATTGAAAAATTGTTGGTTGTTTTTCTGTTAAAAAAATGTCCCGCTCAGCAATTACTCGAGTTTAATTTTAGATGTTATAATTTAAATTAGATATTTGGATATGGTGAATTTTCATAAATTAGTGTCAATTTTATTATTTAGATTCAATTTTGTATAAAATTGTCACTTTTCTTTTAAAAATATATTCATATGAGTTACGACACCAAACGACTCGAAGTTATGTCATTATAATCTGATATCCTATTAAAAACCCTTTTATTAAAAATTGTGATTATGCGGGTGTTGGGCTATTTATTTTGTTGTGTTGGGTAATTTTGGAAGTGGCACGACCACCGGATTATTGTCCAAATAAGGAAGGGAATTTTTATTTTTTTCTAAATTTATTTTATGTCACAAACATTAACTTTATAACTACCAAATATTGACACTCGGATAATATAAAATATGACAAGACAGGGATCACAATTTTAATTAATTTATTTAAGTAATTAATTTCGGACCAACTTTGTAAATTAATATTTTTTAGAATCGCATATCAGGACAATACTTGAAAACAGGTCTTTACTTGGAGATTTTGTTAAAATAGTTAAACCAAAAATTTGACCAGGATAATACTTTAACAAAATATTAAATTGTTGTTTATTCAATTTATTTAGACAAATTGAATTCCTTGATTCTATTTAAGGACTAAAGTTTTGTTAATATTTACCGAAAGGCTTAAGTTGTCATAAACCCAAACCATTCTTACCAAACACTGATATACTCACTTTTATTTAAACCCTGGAGCAAAAACTATATATAGGAACTGTAATACAACAACGGAACATCCCTAAATGTCAACATAAAGCTCGTAAACACTGGTAGGTGACTTCTTATTCAATATTACTTTGTGGGTGATTTCTTATTCGATGTTATTTCTCGCAATCCTATTGAATTATGGATATCATTGATATCACTTTGTGATACACCCAGTCTATCATATTCTTATTGTGGAACTCATTTGAGTAGTTCAAATTGTTTACGTACAATTGATTCACATACTTGAAATGATAATGCAGTCATATTATTTTGCATGATGCTTATTACCCGGCTACTGATTTATAGCAAACATTACAATCAGGGAATAATCTTTCGTTATACCGAGGACTATTTTATTTGGCCTAAAGGACTCAGATGATTGATGGTTTGGGTTATTGATTACCATATGGAATGACTCTCTTAGTATTGGCTTAGCACGGTTACTTTTATCTCCAATTTAATTGGATTGATTAGTTTTATGTATTTGGTATTACCCTAAAGCCTCTAAGCAGATAGTATGGGATATTTGTTTCGAAACCATCCATAACAAATAACCTGATCTAGACCTTGATATTTCTATTTTTAGCAATATCATCATGTATAATTATGCTTATTTCATGGTGACTGTTGAATCCAATTTCTTATTGTACTCCTGGTATTATCATCCTGCAAAGCAAGATTTATCTTAAAAAAATTATTTTTTTATTCTTGTTATAGAATTATAATCATCTACTGGGCAAAGTTGTGCGTATTTCTTCTTTTTTAATTATTTTTATCAAGTACATATAGGATATGATGATTATTTCAAAGATCAGTTAATGCATAGAAGTAAGGCAAAGTCATATTAGAAGAAATGGAGCATAGTTTGGGGGATAAATACTTTTGTATTGAAGTCTGACATAAGAATGAATTCTTAGATTTCAGTTGTAACACATTTGTGTATCAATAAATGCCGCAGTTATTTGAGTATTTCAGAATTATTTATGATTTAGAATTATTATCAGGTAACCCTCATGCTCAGTAAATCGGGATGTGACAACATGGTATCAGAGCACCAGTTTCATACTCGTGTGCAGGACATAGTTGGGTTTCCCAGAAGAATAGTTAGGTCGTAGGGAAGGGATAAAATACTTAAACGAGAATTAAGAAAAGTTGATTTTCAATCTACATGATCAGTATATGAGATACTGGGACTTTTCTTAGGGGAAAGGTATTAAGGATATTATTGGTAACGATAACGAAAAGATATTTAGATAGATGGATGACGAGAATAAATCCTTGAACTACGAATTGGAGATATGTGGTTAATTCCGTTATTTAGATGTACGTGATCGAATGAATCATTGGGAATTTGTGGATTGTCAATGATGTAATGAGCATTTGTAAACATAAAATTATCTTAAGACGGGATTGTATACAATATACTCCACAAGTCTTTATGTAAAGAACCATTCTTTGTTTAAACTATTCAATTGATACTCCCCTTAAAAATGAATTACTTCGTTTGGAAATCCAAAAACTTCCATCTTTGAAAGTTATTTCATTTATCTATTTGAACTTTTATTATCATCTTCTCCACTGTAATCTTGTTATACTTTATACTATTCCCATTAGATTATGAGAATAATTACTTATGTTAGAATGGTACATGTTCAGGAGTAGATAAGCAATTATTCATAAAGTTTATCAAGAGTTTTTTTAAGAAAATTAAAGGCATTAGAAATATTACGATTGATCGTTATACTCTTTAAAACGTGACAATATTATTTTCTAGATACTACCCCATGCTTATAATTTTCGTGAATCCTACATAAATTGGTTACACATTTCGATTATTGAACCAATACTATATGCCTCATACTCATTGTAAATTATTTTCCCATTTTATTGTGATTTGGGACAATACGAAAAATCTTATCACCAAAAATACCACGGTCTCAGTAGTGAAATATAATTCTTATCATGAACAACGAGCTTAGTTGTAATTACATGAAAGCTTACCTACGACCCCTACATGGTTTGGATATTCCAAATGTATCTTTTTTATAACCTATTTTTCTAAAGGAACCTTAACATGGAACCCATATATTTTTTCTATGAAACAATATAGATTTTCATCCCGATAGATAAATGATAAAATAAATAAATTCCCTCGTTCTCTTAAGTATAAGGAAAAATGAATAAACCATGTAAATGTTAATAAACTCGTGTTAATGACTATTGCATAAATTATCAAGACGACTTAAGCTTTACAGGATTAAGTAGTTGTTTATTTTAATCAACTAAAGTTTTGCATTGTTTGAAATCCTTAGTCTCAGATTACCTATTCTGTTTGCGAATAAGTTATTGTAGAATTATCAGAAAATAATTACCCATCAACAGTGATCCAATTTATAGATTATTACTTGAACCTTATGCTTTAACTATGCAAATTCCATGACTACATTTGATAATCTACTTTTGGAATCATATATTCCTATTACGTTACGATAAACTTTGGATTAGCCGTCTCCTTATTGGGTATAGTTCAATTACTTGCAATGTATGTAAGATCCTTTAACAGATAATTGAATTAGTGATCCATCTAAATTTAGAATTCTTTCCTACAAATATTTATCAAGTATCCCAGAATGGTTATTCACATATAGTACCATTATGGCATTTTAGAATTCGATAGCATTAACGGATTGGGAATAAACATTAATTGAGCCCTTTAGCATCTGAAATTATTACCCGTTTCGTTATCAGTTATGTTCTGTAATTATCCAGATTAAGATAATCATCGATTCAGATCCTGTTACATCTACTCACATTCACCCTATTACCAGTAATTTAGATATCTATCTAGCCTCATCTAAGAGTACTTTCTTTCATATTTGTGTTATCCTTGGATAAATATAGGAGACCCTAATCTTGTGATGGACGATTAGAAATTCCAAGTAACTTCAGATCACCCCGGTTCGAAATACATCTTCACCCAATAGGACTTGAGTAGGAAACAGAAAAGCTAAATGTACTTTAGAAAGGATACAACCCAAGTTAGACTATCATCCAGAAAGATAAACATTGTAGCTGACACTTAATATCCTGACCTTATTAGGAAACTTAACCATCTGATTGTATAGAATGTTATTGCTACAAAAGAACCATGTGAACTTTAGCGAACCCCGCATTTTTTCCAAATGTCAAAAAATACCATCGCCTATCCAAATCCGAGAAAGAAAACCTTAGAATGACATTCTTCGATATTACTTTGCGATGAAACACAAACCAGAATGAGAACCAAAGGTTATCCAATGATAGCAAAAAAAAACCTATAATTTAGAAATAAATTGCATATCCCTGATCAGTATCACCAGAAGTTCACCATTATAGGTTCAAGATATACCCAAGGAACTTAAGTACATATACATGAGCTTAGACGAAATCTCATCAGTATTTAATATTAACTTACCTTGATTATATGACCCGGTTCTAGTAAGCCCAAGTATTAAGATACGTCCTCATATATAAATTAGTTAAGAGCAACACATCCTTATAAGCATATTCCCTATAGTAGTATCTTTATACTAAACTATATAGATTTTAGTGACTTTGTTTACATTGTTGTAAGAACTATGTTTAAATAAACTCTTTTCATCCTCCGTAGTACACCTTAGATTATGGAAATTCCATCCATCCAAGAAATCCAAATTTTCCAAAGTTATAGGTTAGCCCCAATGTACCTTAAGAAATACTTTTGCCTTGCATGAATACGAAAGATTTTTGGAGAGTAGTTCTACAATGTTAGACATAATACATGTAGTAACCCTTCGTAAATCCTTATAAATTCGAGAACCAACAAAATCAATAGACCTACTTAAAATACTCAACCCTTATCAGACACTGTCTCATGGTAACTTCATAGGAATCAAATTTTATAGGTACGCTAGTCTATTATTCAAAAAATTAAGTATACCTTACGTTAAGATCCCAGCTACATTCTTCCTTGGTATGAGAAATTTTAAATAAATCGCTCTCGGAGTTATAAAGCATAATGAATAAAATGATGTATTTTTTCAATGAACCGGCAAACTATTTCACAAACATAGTAAAACAATCTAGTACTTCATGTTCTCTATTATTATAAATACCAACGGAAGAAGAAAAAAAAAATTAAAGTATCACCAGAATATGGATTGAAAATCTTATAATAGCCCTGGTATTTAGATATTCGATTTAGTAATCATAATTAACATTTTATCATCGTACTTTGACTATATTTACCGTATTTAGTAAAGCTTGAAATCATTAGAAGTTTTAATTCATTGTTAGCATAATTCTAAATTAATATTTCTCAACTTCAAGGACATTTACCTTTATCACTTATTACTTACAACTAGAATTAATAAACTTTGAACCAAAACTTGACGAAGTAGTCGAGAAAATATTTATTTAAGAATTACTAGTTCTGATTGTCAAAATGACGGTTAAAACATTGCGGATAGATCAAGTGACTATTAAGAATACATATCCTTAGCCTAGACTACGAGACTTCTTTCGATTAATTACGAGAATCCTAAAAATATGATTTACGGTTTAGTTAGCATCATCTTTGTGTGGATCAAATTTGGAAAGCCAACCTCGAATGAAAACTGATGAATCTCAACCTATATTTTCAAAATACATATTGTGCAAACAACTATATAAGACTGTTATTACGAGATTCATGATTCAACATATAGCATTGTCTTACCGTACCCATTCGTATAGTATAGAGAAATGAATTATATCAAATGAACTTCAGACCCTATACGAATCATGTTACCAAAATCCCATGTTTCAATACACATGAAGATTCTAAAAATGCCTATTAATTATCTCAAACCTCTTTTCATTTATATTCCTAATTATATCATTATTCCTTATATAATTGTGATATGACACTAATCACGAGAAGACCTACCTTAGTCAATTATAAACTCATGAACTATCATTACAAATATGCTATATAACTATTAGACTCTGAAACTTCAGGATATCAGAATTTCAAGGACGAAATTTTTTTAGGTGGGTAGATTGTAATACCCTGATTTTTTATTTTAATTTAAATTGAATTATTTATGTGTCAAAATGACCTTTTACGAACCATTAACATATTTTGCAACATTTGTTACCCATGCGTATGTCCTGTAACATGAAAATAGGTCGTCACATTTATTTGTGTATTCAAATAATTATTTTTCATACAAACGGATAGTAGAACAAGATTAAAACGAATAATTTTAAATTATTATTCGAATTAAAAGTCTCTATAAATTAGTGTAATCGGGAAGCACTTTTAATGTAAAAATACCAAGTTAACATGTCCTACACATCCCAATACTAATTTATAGTTGGTTGGAATCTCAAGAAATATAAAAGTTTATACACATTAAAAATTATACGTGAGTACCAAATACACTCAGTAGCATAGTAATCCAACGCTGATTGTACCATATCTAAAGTCTATAAAAGAAGCCTAACTCCCTTTGTATTTCATATCAAACCAACAATTTATTTATTTCTCCACATAATACAAAACTCCAACTTCCAACCTCTGCTTTAATAACCAAACAAACCCACAAAACCCCCAAACTCGATTTTTTGTCCCTCAACCTTTGCCCAATTTCCCTCTCCCTCACCCTGAGCCACCACCGACTTTTCCTCTTCCCCGAACCCCTACTTTCATAACCACAAAATTGACGAAGGAAACCCTTGTTCCTCTAGACAAAAATCCCAAAACCTACGAAACATGTGCTCAAAATCTCCGAAACCCTGCTCCACCACCGATCCCCCTTCCCTGTTATGTCGCCGATAGTCCCGATCTCCTCTTCATCTAAAATTCTTTTTTTCAATTATTTTGGCCATGGATGGAAGCTTAAAGCTTTTACTTCTACTTCATTTTCATATATATATACTTGTATGTGTGTGTTTACGATTGAGTGTTGACCCCACCCCTTTCCATGGTGGTGGCCGGTGGCAGCAACCACCCCCAATTTGGGGGTAGGGTTTCTTTTACTGCTACTTCATTTTTTTCTTCTCTTATATCTATATAATAAGTTACAATGGTGTTTTCACTATTCATAAGATGGGAAGACACTTAACGATTCAGATTGAAGCCAACAAGACAACGATCTAATGGTTGAGATTAACATACCCTTCTTACCATTTTTACCCCTTCAATATTTGAGTTCCCCCTCCTTTTAACCCTTAATTTCCTTTCCTCCTCTTACCCAAAATTCAAATACACGGATAAAAGAGGAAATTATTACTTTGAAAACTTTTTGACACCAATCGAGTACACTTATCTCTCTCTCTCTCTCTATGAATCATGGGGACAAGTCTCCCTCTCTCTCCATTTGTTCTTTACACTCATATCTCTCCCGACTAGATTTTTTTTATCAGAAGGTAATGGGTTCATCAATGGGTTAGGTTTATCAATGGGTATAATAAAGTTTTATCAATGGGTTTCATTTTATGGGTTCAATTTTCGAATCTATATGTGAAAAAATTGATATTTGGTTTACATTTTGCAGATCTGAGCTCTTTTGCTGATTTAATCTTTATTTTGACAACCATTGTTATCTAGCTTAGATTTTTCTCCCCCTAATCGATTTAATCTTTAGTTGTGTCGATGGTGATATTTACGGGCTGATTTGATGTTTAGTATTGACTATATATTATAGTTGGTTGGATGGTGATATATACCTGCTTCTATATGCACCTTTTAACGGTTTAACTTCAAACATTTTAATGTTTTCCTTTTGTGATATCATTTATATTCTTTAAGTTGTTTGGGTCTTTTAGATTAATTTACTAATATGTTCTTATGAATTTGCCATGTTGCATATTAACTGTTTGATGAATTTCTATAAAGGAGAGTCATACAAACTATGAGAATATGTATCTCTTTTGACTGCGCAAGTACATTAATTAAAGTTTTTGTTTGTTGTTTTCCACTTTTCCCCTGATTTTGTGTTCATTGCAGTCTTTTAATGCTCGAGAGGTGTGCGTGAAAATTGTTTTTTAAAGCTGTTAGATTGATGTTAGTACCGATGGAATGTTCGCTTATACCCAAAGCTACGCAAAATATTATTCAATATTGGAGAAAATTAATACGTTTAATCTACAGCTGAATCCAAATTGTGTGTCAAGGTCACACGATCAGATAATAATGCAGAGATGTAGAGTTATTTAGTGTTGAAGACATGTGACGTAACTTTTTCATAATAGATGCAGGGTTAGTGTTTGTGCGGTTGGTATGCATTCGAATTTTGATCCTTAATGAATTTAAGGTGTTCTTTTACTTATTTGAGTATCATGTATGGGAAAGATACTGAATAATATAATGTGTGTAATTATAGCATTAGATTATTGTTTTAATACATGCCTAAAGAGTTTCGTTTCGGGCATAACATAGTTGCATCCAAATTTTTGGTGTGGTTTGGGTTGTTGATTGAAGACAACGATTTTTGGGGAGAAGAGAGGGTATATCAGATTTGCTATCCTATACTTGAGACCAAATATTTGTAGGGTTTCTTCTTCTCTCTCATTCTCAAGTACTCATGTTGCCTTGAATCTATTTTGTACTCAAACTCTAATTTTATATATTTTAGTTCAAATTTGTGAACTGTTATCTTAATTTGTGGGTGTTTTTTCTTTCAGTGTTTCAGAAATTTGATATCTAGCAACAGTTCTCTCACACATAGGTATATATGACTCCAAATTGGTGTTTTTTTTTTCAGTTAAGGATAAGTGCATTTTTGGGGTTCCAACATTTTTCCTCTTAAATTAGATATTTTGCAATTTTTTGGGTTCCAACATTCTTCTACATTTAACATGTTGCTACTGTTACCCTTATCAACTTCTTCTAAAAGTTTGGTCTATTTTACATGTTGTTAAAGAGGAATTTAATTTTATCTATTTATTCATACAATTTTTTTGTTGACCCGAGGGTGTACTAAGACTCACAGTGTTTGTTGATTAATTCATGGCTATTTTACTTTAATGTTTTTTATTTACTTTCCCTATTTTATTTATGTTTTTGTGTTGCTTTATGTTTGGCGCGCTCTTAAATTTAATGTGTTATTGGTACAAGAGTCAAATGTGTAGTGTTTGGGTGGACAACTCAAGTTATTCTTATGTTTTAGTAGAAACATGACGCATAGGTGGGTAATAAGCAAGATAAGTCGCTCAAAAGATAAATTTGCAACTTCGTTTTGTTACTGTGGTTATTTTTATGTTTTAGTATAAACCATGATGCATAGGTGAATAATTCAACTTGCTTCATCAATTTCCGTGTTGTGGGTGATTATATTTGGAAGAAGCAAGAATCTCCTTGGAAATAGCAAGTTGAGTTTATACAAATAAGCTTAGCACAATATCATTAACTGTTGTTCTATGCCTGATGTGATTTCAGAGTAAGTCTACAAATAGGCTTATCAAAGTAAGTTTTACTTTTATTGTTCTAATCCTGGTGTGATTTCCTATACATGTGTCACTTATTTATTCCTTGAATGTATTATGCACTATTTTATGTATGTTTTACTGTTCTTGCATTTTTCTTTAGCTTAATCAGGGATACAATGGGTCTTCTTTTGAAGTTATGATATGCATATAAGAGGGTTCAATTTTTTTGTTGTATCATAGTGTCATCTATAGGTATTGTGGGAAACCGATTTATTTGGGTAAGTATCACGTCTGCCTTTTATTGGACTTTATTTATTTAAGATTAGTTTAGTTTTTTTTATATTTTTCTATTATATCTACTTATATTCACATGAAACTCGATGTATTATGACCGATATGGTACACCAAAATGAATCGAATTTATATGACCTTAATTATTGTTTGTGAAATTGATATATAACAATATAGGAGGTTAGAAACGAATCCGTATCCAAAAGGCTATGTTCATAAAAGTAGAGATGCTTGCGACGAGGGTTTAAACATGATTAATAAGGTATAAAACGCACCAACTCACTCTTATTTTGCAGGTACACATTGCAAAGCAACGTTGACCAAAACATCACTGCTCTAATTCAGTAAGGATCTTCTTAGGCGTACCTGGTGTTGTTATTACTCAACTTTGGCATTATTTTACATATGTACATGACTATGGTTCCATGGTTTAATATTTGAAAGTACCTTTTCTAGGCAAGTGCCTTTCAAATGCGGTCATAAGGTTTCATTGTTGAATGCATCACCTACTTTATGGAATAGTAGAGCATTGATATAGGGACAAAAAAACTGGCTTAATGAATGGAGCAATGATACAGGGGCAAAGATTCCAGAGCTTCAAGTTCTGCCCGTTCCCTCTTTACAAGAGCCAATGGAGCACTGATACAGGGGAAAACTGGCTTAATGAATGAAGCACTATATAGGGGTAAACTGCCCGTTCCCACAAACACCACGCCAATGGCTTCATGCTCTGCCTGCTCCCTCCAACTGGGATGGGGACGATGAGTCGAAGGCATTTTTGGTTAAAGTTAGTTAGGTGGTACCTTAATGTGATTTTTTTGTTTGATTGTAGAAAAGGAATAGAATGGAATTTTAGTTTCATCAGCTTAGGTTCAAACTCATTTCATCGTCATTGGTATTTTTTGTAAGGTTTTGGTATATGAGTTTTGATGTTATGATTTTCGCCTACAAAACCGTCGATCAAGGCATGAATGCCCTCAAACGACGTGTATTCTCTTTGAGAAAGGTAGATTCTTCTATGTTTTTAGATTTTTTACTTATTTACATTACAAACACGAGTTTCTCAAAGGTTCGTTGGTTTTATGGCTTTGCAAAGTCAGGTATTCTTCATGGCTTTGCCGATGTTTCATTTGTACACATTCACGCTTTAATTTTATGATGTCAGTTATGTTTGGATTTGTTTTGGAATTTTAGGTCTTGTATTGAAGTTAAGGCGGTGAAATCAGGTTTTATATTTAAGTTAAGTCAGTGAAATTAGGATTTTTATTTGCGCCAGTCAAATAATATTTCCTACTTAGTATTGCAAATTAGGTTTTGTATAACATGTTCCCTTTTTTAGTTTAAAACATTAATTTTATCACTGAACTCTGTATATTAATATATGATGCAGTTGCTCCCTTTACTTTTTAGTTTTTCAGAGGCACTTTTTTTAGTTAATAGATAGAGTTAATGTATGCTTTCTATTTCCTTGAGTGTTAGATGTTGTATGCTTTATATTTCCTTAGTTTGTACGAGATAAGCAAATAGATAGAAATTTCAAGATATCTAACCTAACACATCGTCGCTCGATAAAGATATTTAGTTGTGTGCACTAGACAGAGTTTCCTCTATAACACTTTTTTTAGGATATAATAGCCTTAAGTATACTAACTGGTCCACAGTTTCCTCTATAACATTTACATATATACATACATACTCCTCGGTGGTACTAACTACTTGAAGCATTTCCAACTCAAAAGTTAAATTTAGTGAACATATTCCTCGGTTATACATATTTTTTTTAAACTTCTAACTATGTTTGATTATATTATGATGTTGCTCCTACATCCGCTTGATATGTTCTACGAGTACAGTATTCAATCATCTAGACCAATTACAGAAAGCAGAATTATATTGATATAATATACCAATAGTTTGTTTGTGAAAAAAAGGGTACCGACATGCTACGGATTGTTTAACAATACCTTTCATATTCCCCTTGCAATTTACTTCCAGGAGGGTGACCTCCAGCAGCAGGATTGCTATTCAAGTAATTAATAACGGCATCCTTAACCCATGTTTGATTATAGAAGTTGGAACGGCGCTCCTTCTGTTTGTTGTACATATTTCTCTGTTTGTGCTCCAGGAATAAGCTGTGGTAGTATTGATATAAATATTTTATTTTCTTTATTTTTCGATTAGCCTTATCATTTTATCAATATGTGATTTTCTTTTCTTTTATCAGATTTAAGAATGTATGATACGTTTCTTGACGAGGATAAAGATGAAAAGTTTGTTTCATATTTACTAGGAAATGAACAAAAAAATGCATGAAGAAAAGAAGACCGGTGATTCTTCAATGAAAGAAAACGATGAAAACAATATTTTGTGTTTACTGAAAGAGAAAGATGACACGACTGTTCTAAATTTATCTGGAATCAAGTTACTAAAGGAACTGAGGTTATTTTTGGAAGAACATAAATCATTTGAAATTAGAAGATTATTGACACGTCTTGACATCGAAACTATTCATTATTAACAATCCTCACATTGAAATTATGAAATCATTGAGGTTGAGACACTGTATATGTTTATAAAGTCCAGACGGTTCGAATGATTAAATGTCGCGATAGTTTGTTATATTTTTTAAATCTAAACTATTTGTGTGCCGCGATAGTTTTTATATCTAAACTGTTTTAAAGTTGCGGGTAATAGTCCAATGGTCGTCCGTAAATCCACCGTCCGAGATCTCGCAACCCCGGCAAAGGGAAAAATGAGGTGGAGCCCCGAGATTCTCACGAGCCAGCTCAACCTCAAGTTTATCAAGAACTGGAACACAGTTGCAGTGACCGGTAATAGCCGGTGTAGAAAGCCTAGAGTCAGTATTTTGCATTTGACATTGAACATATCCATTTCAGTGTTATATAATTTACCTCTCCATCCTCTCAGGCTGCTATATACAACTAAATGACACCCATTGTGGTATGAATTTTTTTATCCGGAGCTGATATACATTAATCACCCCAAGTACCACAAGAATATTTCACCCGTTATTAATCTATATAAAAACACATATTTCTCAACAATTTTTTTCATATTCTATCAACATCTACATCAATTGTATTTCAGCAACCATGGTATGCTACATATGCTATGATTTTTTTAATCCGGTGGTATGCTTTTTTTATCCCGAGCTGATATACACACTATTTGGGTATTATATTGTTGATATCTCATGCTATCCCAAATTTAAATCTACCCATTGATACACATCGTTGCTGATATACACACTGTTTTAAATCTTCATGTTGATACACACCGGTGGTATTTAAATCTACCTGTTGATATACACACTGTTTTAAATCTACCTGTTGATATACAAATATGGCTATCTCGGATTTAAATATTTGATTTTTGGATATAATTTTTGGTATCTCAAATGCTACTGGTTGATCTTTGGATATTTTTCATATAAGATGGATCGACTATTAACTTTATTATTGGCAGAAGTAGAGCGTAGAATCATGATCTACTGTTCCTATTCATTTGGTTTTGAAGCAATGCGTATAAGCACTGTTCTTCGTGTATTCTTCACATATTTCTATTCTTTACATGAAGCATTTTGTAGATTATTGATTTTTATAGTTTTTATGAAACATTTTATGTTCTCACTTAACCACCTCATCATTAAGTATCTCACCTAATCTGCTTTTCCTATTCGTTTTATTTGAAGCAGTGCGTAGAAGAACTGTTCTTCACGTGTTCTTCACGTGATGTTATTTTCATATTTCTATCCTTTATGTGAAACATTTTGTTGATTATTGATTTTTATATTTTTTATGAGACATTTGATGTTCTCACTTAGCCACCTCATCACTAAGTATTCCGTTAAATGATCCAGTCTATTAGGTTTGTTCATTTGTTGATTGTGGAATAACAATTATGAAGGCCAATTAAATTGAGACTTATAGATGAAAGTTTATAAAATGAGACTTACATTAGTGGCACACATCTGCATTTTTTCCCCATTTAAGGATTTTATAAGTAAATTTTTCTTACAACTCTCAGATCTTCATGGTCCATTTATAGCATAACCATCGGGAAATTTATCTTGAAACTCTCAAATATTCATGCTATCTAACTTTTGCTATATGCGTTACTTTTTTCAGATGCTCCACTGAAAAGTAGTGTATTAATTTTCAGATGCTAACACCTTCACCTCCAAGGAAAATATAACCCAGTGGTGCTCGGAGCCTATCATACACATTTGTTGGCTTTCCTACCAAGTCGTATGAATAGCATCCCAGGGAGTCTCAATCTATTCCCTAGCAAGATACAAGTTATTTAACAGGCTCAGTAGCACGAGGAAACATCTTATTGAGCTGCAACATTGCGAAAGCTGCAGTGGATCCATCAGATAGCTTCTCAAGATGATATGAAGATTTTCCAGCAGACACATAAACAAGGACAGGATGACATGTTATTTGGTGGATGCTTATGCCTCGATTCCAAAGAACAGATGTGATTGATTTGGGTAGATATTTTGATTGATTTCAAACAACAAATGTTCATTTTTATCATCATCAATTTTATTTGAGTTTTGCAAACACTATTTTCTTTTAGTTTTGCAAAAAAAGTACTTTTGTGCTTGGCTCGATTAAAAACCTTTGAGTTTGTTGTTAGTATAGATTTTTTATTTTTGGTAATTTTTTTATTCACATGAAACTATTTGGCATCTATTTGGTTTCTATTATAGTACAAAATATTCAATGTCGAGAGATTTGCATATAATTTTGAGATGTCCATGACATTCTTTTTGCACAATATGAGATTTGAAAATACGATTTTTGAACTTTGCCTATTTTCTGTTAGTATTACATTTTTCATTAGTTTGCATGTTTGAGTTGTTAAATATATTTTTATAAACCAAAGTTGATGACTCGATGCATTTTTTTTATAGACAAATGATGCATTAAAACAAACGCTAAGGGAGCGGAACCCGTATATAAGGATTATACAAATTAATAGAATGTAATCTCACTAAGTGGGCCACAGATAGAGAATTGACTCAATACATGAGTAGTCATTTTGTCAATATTTACTTTTTAATAGTCATTATGTCAATGTTTGACTTTTTTAATATTAAAAATTATAATTTTTCCATATTGTTTTTTTTAGGTCTACAAATTATAGAGTCTTCTAATCAGTGTTATTGGTAGAACTCACATTCAAATTATTGTACTAATCGGTATTAATTTATGGCATTCAACTATTTCATGTTGTCCTGTGGCTACAAAATTTAAGAACTATTGTATGTGAGTTTAAGGCATATAGTGTTTAAGGTTTGTCTGTATCACACATGCCATAAAGCTTAAGGTATGTAAAACTCACTTTTCTTTACGTAGTTTGGAAATTTTCATCATTTTTCGATGGCATACTTTAGAAATTTTCGTCGTAACATAGATTATTTTAAAAAACATTTATATGTTGCGAACTTAATGCGAAGTATGGTCCTATCAAGGACGTATAGTTTTGAAAACTTACATCGTGCCTTCAGTCACGGGCATACCCTAGTATAGTGTATATATATATGTGTGTGTGTGTGTGTGTGTGTGTGTGTGTGTGTGTGTGTGTAGATATCATGAATCGAATACAGTTCCGAATTTAATTTCATTAGATTTTTGGGTTTTGATTGAATAATTGAAAAATTATTGGTTGTTTTTCTGTTAAAAAATTATCCGACTCAGTTATGACTCGGGTTTGATTTTAGATGTTATAATTTAAATTAGATATTTGGATATGATGAATTTTTTTAAATTAGTGTTAATTTTATTATTTACACTTAATTTCGTATAAAATTGCCGCTTTTAGTTTAAAAATATATTTAAAATGAGTTACGACACCAAACGACTCGAAGTTATGATGTTATAATATGATATCCTATAAAAACCTTTTTATTAAAAATCGTGATTATGCATGTGTTGGGTTGTTTATTTTGTTGTGTTGGGTAATTTTGGAAGTGGCATGACCACATAATTATTGTCCAAATAAAGAAGGGAGTTTTCGATTTTTTCTAAATTTCTTTCGTGTCATGGACATAAATTTTATAACTACCCATACCAAATATTGACACTCGGATAATATAAAATATGACAAGACAGGGACCACTATTTTAATTAATTTATTTACGTAATTAATTTCAGACCAACTTTGTAAATTATTTTTTTTAGAATCACATATCAGGACAATACTCAAAAACAGGTCTTTACTTGGAGATTTTGCTGCAATAGTTAAATCGAAAATTTGACCAGGATAATATTTTAATAAAATATAAAAAAAATATTCAATTTATTTAGACAAATTGAATACCTTGATTATATTTAAAGAATAAAGTTTTGTTCATATTTATCGAAAGACGTAAGTTGTCATAAACCCAAACCATTATTCCCAAACACCGATATACCCCCTTTCATTTAAACCCTAGAGCAAAAACTATATATAAGAACTAGAATACAACAATGGAACATCCCTAAATGTCAACATAAAGCTCGTAAACACTAGTAGGTGACTTCTTATTCAATATTACTCTTTACGTGATTTCTTATTCAATATTATTTTTCGCAATGCATGAATTACGCCTATCGTTTATTTCACTTTGTGATAGACCCAGTGTATCATATTCTCATTATGGACCTCATTTGAGTAGTTTAAATTGTTTACGAACAATTGATTCATATACTTGAAATGACTATGTAATCACATTATTTCACATGATGCTTATTACCCGGTAACTGATTTATAGCATACATTACAATCAGGGAATAATCTTTCGTTACACCCGTGACTGTATTATTTGTCTTGAAGGACTCAGATGATTGAGGGCTTAGGTTGTTGCTTACCATATGGAATGCCTCTCTTATTATTGGCTTAGGACGGTAACTTTTATCTCGAAAGTAATTAGATTGATTAGTTGTATGTATTTGATATTGCCCTAAAACCTTTAAACAAATAGTATGGGATATTTGTTTAGAAACCATCCATAGTCTTTAACCTGATCTAGCCCTAGATATTTCTGTTTTTAGCGATATCATCATGTATCATTATGCTTATTTCACTGTGACTGTTGAATCCAATTTCTTATTGTACTCCTGATGTTATTATCATGCAAAGTAAGTTTCTATCTTAAAACATTATTTTCTATTCTTGTTATAAAAAAATTGGAATCATCTGCTCGGCAAAGTTTTTCTTATTCCTTCTTTTTCAGCTATTTTTATCAGGTACCTGTAGGCTATGATGATAATTTCAGAGATCAAATGATACATAGAAGCAAGGAAAAGTCATATTAGAAGAAAGGAGGCATAGTTGGCAGGAGAAATACTTTTGTATAGAAGTCTGACATAAGAACGAATACTTAGATTTTGGTTGTAACACATTTGAGTATCAATAAATGCCGCGGTTATTTTAGTATTTTAAAATTATTTATGATTTAGAATTATTATAAGGTAACCTTCACGCTCGGGAAACCGGGACGTGACGTGCATCTTGTCTGACAAACCAATTAAAAACTTTCCAGTCGACATGGATAATGGTGTAAGAGTCCGAGGAAGGTTGGTAGTTCTGGGTATAGAGAAAAATAGGGAAGAAGTCATGGCAAAAACAAACCAGTCATATTTTAGCATTCATCCAAGAATTACAAGGATGCACAGGGATTTATGCAGAGACTGTTAGTGGTCAAGAATAAAATAGGATGTCGTAATTTTTTTGGAAAAACATCTCACTAGTCAGCAATTAAAGGTTGAGGATTAGAAGCCAACAAGGTTATTGTAACCACTTTCGATAAATCAGTGGAAGTGGGAGAACAAAATGATGGACTTCATCACAGTTGTTCCTAGGACTCAATCGGGGCACGATGCAATGTGGGTTGTAGTTAATTAACTCACCAAGTCAGTTAACTTCATTCCTGTTAAGGTCATGTATAGTGTGGCCAAACTTATCCGACTCTGCATCATGGAAATGATAAGGTTACACAATGCACCTTTATCCATTGATTAGGATAAAGATTAAAGATTTGTGTTTAAGTTTTGGAATAAAGTATAGCAGGAGTTGGGAACCAGTACGAATCTCAGTACAACCTATCATCCGCAGATGGCTGGATAGTCCAAGAGGACCATTCAAATTCTATAAGATATGTTATGGGCATGCTCTCTAGACTTTGAGGGTAGTTTGGTTAGTCATTTTCCATTAGCAGAGTTTGCTTTCAACAACAATTAACAGAATAGTATTGGGATGGAATCTTATGAATCTTTATACGCGAGACCTTATCTTTCAGCAATTTTTTAAGCATAGGTCAACGAGAAGCACATCTCAGGGTCAGAGATGATTGAGAATGCCACTGAGAAAATTCAGGTCATTCGGGATAGACTTAAAACATCTCAAAGTTCTTAGAAGAACTACGTAAATGCACATTATTTCAATTTGGAGTTCAGTGCAAGTGATTATGTATTTTTGAAGATTAAGGCTAGACCAGGGTTCATGTTGTTTGGCCAGAAGGGAAAGTTAGCACTGAGGTACACATGATCATTTGATATTTTGGATAGGATTGGTCCAATGTGATACTGTTTGGTCCTACTGCCCCAGCTAGCTAATGTTCATAACATTTTCCATGTATCGATGTTACGAAATTATATTATAAATTCATATCATGTAATTAATTGGGGTCATCTAGACCTTTATGACTACGCTTTCTAGGAGACTATACCATTTGTGATAGTTGATGTAATACTGCTTACTTTCATGTATTTATATTTTTATAATAAATTATCAAGTGTGTATAATTTAATATAATTAAGAATTATAACAAGGATTTAACATAAATATTGATTTGGGTAGAATAGTTAATATTTATGCAATGGACATTTACTATTATAACATTGTAAATATAATCTTGTTGTATGTAATTATGTCGTCTATGCATGTATTAGCGGTAGAAATTAGTTATTTCTCAACCGAGGCATATGTTAATGAGTTATATGAGGTTGGGAGATGGCTTTCGTATTTAGAGTCTCGAATGAAAATTTGGAGGGAACAGTTGATTTCAGAAGGGCCGAGAAAGTCAAAATGACTGCCCTAGAGTTTTAATTTGGGTTTCGGGATCTTTTTGACTAGTTTGACTCAAATTGGGGTATACGAGTCACTTTATGTGGGTATTATCATTTAAAGTTGGGATTATAAATAATAGGGGGCTTATTAGGATTAAGAGAGTTAATTAATCTCAATTAAAAGAAAGACCATTTGAGAGAAAACGTGAGAAGGAGAGAAAGAGAAGACAAAGCTTGGAAACTTTGGAAATCTTGAACAATCCATGACTTTTGAGGAAAAATCAGGCCCTACATCTTTGAGGAAAGTGGATTAACTTGCTAAATGCTTATTTGTGTGATTTATTTCATAATTTGTGGAAAGATTATGGTAGTGTTGGTTATGAATGATAAACCCTAGATTTTTGTTGTTGAAGATTAGCATTTGATGTGTTGATATGGTTTTAAAGGTTTAAAATTGGTGGGTTCATATTTGGATGACTTATGATGTTGAAATTTTATGGAAGAAAGGTTTGTTTGAGGTGTAGAAATATTTTATAGGATTCAAGAACTGTACAGTTCGAACCGGTCCATTTTTCAAGGATATCGATTCGGTCTGGTCATCAAAAGTTTTTTGTCATTTTAAGGGATCGAACCGATTTGTTTTGGGGACCCTCGATTCGGTTCGGTCACAGCAGCTTGTAAATTCTTATTTTATTCCTCTCCAGTTGAGTTCAAATACTTAGTAACCCTTTAATATTATTTGGTAAACATGTATATGGACCATAATGTGGGTATGTTATGACTCAATGGAGGGGCTACTTGGGGGATATTATAGAGGTATATTTGAGAGGGTATTATGTTGTTTCATGTTTATAAAACCTCCAAAGAGTGGGGATTCTTTCGATGAGGGTTATGGGCTAATGAGTGGGAGTTCGTGGGTCCTTAATGATGACAAATTTGAGGAAAAACCATAGGTGTGATTGATTATCAATATTCAAGTAAACGAGCGAATTATAATATGAATTTGGAATGATCCCATGGATTATTAGCTAGTGTAAGGTGCGATATACATATATAACTGGGATTATTAATATATACATTCTATTATTTGATGGTCTGTATATACGATGTTCATGTGAATATATATCTGGTGTGTATGATATACATTATGTGGTACATACCCTTCTAGTGCTATCATGGGAAGTTGCGCGAAGTGGGTGAATCCCCTGGCTTGAGGAGCAGGGAGAGTATAGTCCCCAGGTACTGGCATCCAGTATTTTATCGTGCATGAAGTAGGGATAAAACGTCTTGGGTATGGTTCTCTTTCCTTTAGGTAAAGAGATATGGCTTTTTCCCATATTCTTGTGAATTTGTTCAATACCAAGTCGGTGTGAGAGTCTGACCACTGGTAACCTAGGATGATATGTGAAAAATTCCCTGAAAGATGATATCACTATAGAAACTGTTAGTATAATTGTATGATATGTGTTATGTACTACCCTCTTTAGCATAAGATTAGATAAGTATGCTTGTATGACAGTAATAGGGAATTTAAGAGTACGTGCTATGGACTGAGGGCCTAACGGATTTTCACGACTGACAATGTTAGGTAGTAGTGTATCGGGGGGTTCCTTATTTGGAATTTGCTTGTGAGACGTCCCACGCACGAAACCTAGCGCTATGTTGGATGTGAGGAAATGTTGGGTCATCGGAATATGGGGTAAATAAATTTGCATAATTAAGGATAATAACATATAACAACGATAATAAGATATAGATACGATAATGGGAGTTATGCGTACACTTTAGGGGTATTTATCCGTAGGTTGAGTGGGGTAGCTTAACTTAATATTTAATGCATACATTTAGGTGCGCACTATAGCTGAGAGGTGAGGTTGAGCCTCAAGAGAGTGAGACTTCACTCCAATTATGATATCTTGCATTTATAATTATTATGCATTTAATTCACTTTCTATAACTATTTTCAAACCCAGGGCCCTAACTCGTCCATATCTTTTATCTTGCTATATATTGTGTTTATTATAGGTGTTCCTCCGCAAGGATGCCAACGATGGTTATCTATTCCAGAGATTTTGGGAGTTGTAGCATGTGCGGGATGTTAGAGAACTTTTGTTATAGACGCAACTCTTTTTTGTAATCTAGTTAGGGATTCACAATTGTAAGTCGGGTGTGTATACCCAAGGGTTATATATGTTTATCCCTTACATATTAGTCTTTTGATATTGTATGGTTGGTTGCCCAACACCAAATTCGGGAATATTCTTTTATATGAATAATCATAGCATGTTGATGATCTAGTCTCTTATTTGTTTACCATGTGTATGTTCTGTAATCCGTGAATGAATTATGGTTTATTGTTTGTAAACTTTATAAAAAGAAATTTATTTTGGCACCTGTTTATTTTATATAGGGTGCTTACCGGTTATATTTATATATTCGACAATTGATGCTGAGAATGATAAGCTTGAGATTCTTGTTTTATTTTAGTATAAGGTTAGCCACCCGTTATATTGAATAAGTGGGGAGTCGCAAGGGGTATCAGAGCATCAAGTTCTAGAGTCTTAGGATTTGTGAGGACTTATACGTTCTACCGTAGAATTTTTTATATAGAGCCCTATTATTAGGAATATTCTATTCATATTTCGTTCTTGATCTTCTACTTTGATCAATTATTTGAACTATGTACTGATACAATTGTTCTTTTCCCAGATGTTGCCAAAATGAGGTCGCCCAGCCAAGGCAAACAGAGGGGCCAAGAACGTGGAACCCCAAATGACTCAGGGAACTATGACTGCAGTGGAATTTGCAAATATTATTGCGCAAGCCGTTAATGCGGCGATGATCACGATGGCACAACAACATCCCCAGACTCCGCAACAGCCTGCAGCTCTAGCAGTTCAAACCCACGCGTGGCCATCCACGTGGGAGAGAGTGTGAAAAGCTTTACAAATGGGGCACCCTCCATAATTCCAAGGAGGAGTTGATGTTATCGTTGCTAGTTAGTGGAAAAAGGATATTAAAAGGCACCTATGTATGGTTGAATGCAGCGACGTTCAAAAATAAATACTCTCCACTTGCAAACTAGTTGGTGCGGCTCTCCAGTGGTGGGAGTCAGTTACTACCTTTGAGAAAAGAGATACAATGCCCATAGAAGATTTTGGGATACTCTTCGATCATAAGTATTTTCCTCCGGCAGTTTAGATAGAGATGATGAGGCAATTCTTGGATGTGACTCAAGGAGACCGAACAGTGGCTAAGTACGAAGAGGAATTTACCCACCTAGAAAATTCTATGCCGGATGAGGTAAATACCGAGGAGAAGAGAATTTTAAAGTTTATGGGAGGTTTAATTGGAGAATTCACCAACATTTATTGGGGAACGCTACTTTGTTAATATTTGCAGATGTACTGAATGTTGCATTGTTACATTGTCAGGATCATTATTTGCATTTAAAGGGAAGAAAGAAATTGGTGGACTCGGGTTTGTCGAGTAAGTCCAGAGTAGATAGTGCTAGTGGGAAATAACAGGCTTAACAGCAGGGGCATAGGCAAAAGGAACGGGATCTCCCTTCAGGGCATTCAGCCAAAAGGCAACGTTCATGAGGCCTCCGATTTAATAGTGGTTATTTTAGGAAGAATTTCCAAGGGACATAACAGAAATAACAATAGAATGTTCCTCAGAGCCAAGAAGGCCGAGGGAACATTGGGGGAGGTCAACAGGGCCGAGATCTTCAGGGCCAGCGACAAGGGCAACCCAGATTCGGGCAGCAGGTCCAGAGGCCGAATAACTTTATAGGCCGTTGTTATAAGTATGATGAGATAGGTCACATGAATATAGATTGCCCATAACAAAATAGGGTATAGGTGCAAGGAGCTCAGTAGGTCCAACAAGCACCTTTACCTCCTCCAGCACCCGTTCAGATTTCCCCACCTCCATAGGGACAGTTACAATATGGGCGAGTCTACAATATTCAAAATGCAGTACTACTGCAGGTGCAGCAACCTCCACTATACTTTGAGGGTAAGTTCTCTATCCATGGGCATATAAGTCGAGTATTATTTGATACTGGAGCATCCCATTCCTTTATAGCTGTTCATTTTGTGCGTGCAGTGGGAGTGTTAGAGTCAGCTGATACTGCATAAATGTTTGTTGAATCTCCCTTGGGATATGGATCGCTTGTCCATTTTATATGTGAAGGGGTAGAGATGGATTTTAGAAGATTATGTTTAGCTGTCGACTTACTTGTATTAGATATGTATGGGTATGATGTTATATTAGGTATGGAGTGGTTGGTTAAAAATCGAGCGATGGTGGATTACTTTGGGAGGTCGATTGTATTTGCTATTGCAGGCCAGGAAATGTTTCCTATTGCTATGCCTATTCCGGAGGGAGGTTCAAGAACCCATTTGTACTATATCGAGGAGGAGACTTCACAAGAAGTGGTTATTTCCTTATATTCAATTCCGATAGTTTGAGTGTTCATAAATGTTTTTTAGGAGATTTTAGGCTTACCTCCGAGTCGTGAGATCGAGTTTATTATTAATCTAGTGGTGGGGACTAGGCCAATTGCGCATTCTCAATACCGAATGGCTCATGGAGAATTGAGGGAGTTACGAGACCAAATCCAGTAGCTTTTTGGATAAAGTTTTATTAGTCGGAGTACGTCACCTTGGGGAGCCCCTGTGTTGTTTGTGAATAAAAAGGACGGTTCTCAGTAGTTATGTGTGGATTACCAAGAATTGCATAAGGTGACAATCAAGAATAAGTACCCGTTACCTTGTGTTGATGATTTATTTGATCAGTTGAGATGAGCCTCTTACTTATCAAAGATATATTTGCGTACGGGGTATCACCATCTTCATATTAGGGAGCAGGATATCTCTAAAACTGTATTTTTTACCCGTTATGAATCCTATGAGTTCTTGGTTATGTCGTTTGGGCTAACCAAGGCCCCTATAGTGTTTATGAATATGATGAATAGAGTCCTTTGAGATTTCTTGGACCAATTTATAGTCATGCTCATTGATGATATTTTGGCCTACTCTCGGACATAAGGCGAACATGTTGAGCATTTACGATTGGTTCTGCAGACATTACGGGACCATCACTTGTACGCCAAGTTTGATAAATGCGAATTTTAGTTGCGCAGTTTTGGGGTCATATAATGTCAGAGAAGTGTATTTTCGTGGACCCAAGTAAAGTTACAGTGGTGAGGGAGTGGAGTCAGCCCATGACACCGATGAAGATTAGAAGTTTCTTGCATTTGGCAGATTACTATCGCCATTTTATAAAGGGCTTTTCGAATATTGTCGGCCCTTTGATGAATTTAACCCAAAAGGGAGTACAGTTTGCGTGGGAATATTCCTGTCAATTAGATTTTGATGAGCTAAAGGACAGATTGACTTCGACACCCGTTCTCACATTGCCTAAAGTGGGAGTGGAGTATCTAGTCTTTACCGTTGCGTCTCTCCAGGGATTAGGGGTTGTGCTTTAATATGAGGATAGGGAAATTGCGTATGCGTCTCATAAACTCAAACCCCATGAGCAAATTATCCTACACGTGACTTGGAATTAGCAGCAGTAGTCTTTGCATTGAGAATTTGGAGGCATTATATCCAAGGGTAGAAGTTTATACTTTTCATGGACCATAAGTCGTTGCAGTATCTGTTCACGCAAAAAGATCTAAATACGAGGCAACATAGGGGGTTGGAGTTCATAAAGTATTATCAGTTTGAGATCCAATAACATCCAAAAAACCAATGTAGTAGCTGGCGCATTGAGTCTTCGTCCCACGAACAGTTTGTAGAGGTATGGAAAGCCAAGTGGAAGGAACTTCGTCAGGATGATGCGATGGCCAGGGCTTATATGGCAATGTTATCAGTCACACCCTAGATGGTGATGAGAGTGGTGAAAGCTCAATCTGAAGATGCGGATTGCAAGGACATAGTGCAAAAATTACTAACTAAGATAGAGAAATCCTACTCCATCAATTCTAAGGGTGGATTACTTTTCAATGGTAGGTTAGTAGCCCCTGATGATTCCGATCTGCTGCATGCTATTATATCAGAATCTCACGGGTCAAAATTTTCAGTTCCCCCAGGTGGAGACAAGATGTATCAGGATATACGACAGCAATACTGGTGGGCATGTATGAAAAAGGACATAGCTAAATTTGTCTCTAAATGCACCACTTGCTAGTTAGTAAAAGTAGACCACCAGCGACCCTCAAGAATGTTACAGCCATTAGAAACTCTGGTATAGAAATGAGAAAGCATTTCTATGGATTTAATCATGGGATTACTGATGTCACAGTGCAGCCATGATTCCTTTTGGGTTATCGTGGATCGTTTGATGAAATTGGCACACTTTTTATCGGTGAGGACTGATTTTACGATAGCACAGTATGCTCAGCTCTTTATCACAGAAATTGTAAGATTGCATGGAGTGTCGATTATTATTGTGTCCGACCGAGATAAAATCTTTGCCTCCTATTTTTGGCAAAGTTTTTAGGAAGCCATGAGGACTGAATTGAGTTTTAGTGCGACATACCATCCCCAGACCGGTGGGAAAATGAAGCGAGTAAATCAAATGTTGGAAGACATGCTCCGGATGTGTATGTTAGATTTGGGGGAAGCTGGGAACAATACTTACCTATGGTAGAATTTGCTTATAATAATTCCTACCAGTTTACTATATGTATGGCACCTTACGAGGCATTGTATGGACCCCCGTGTCGTTCACATGCATGTTGGTTGGAAGTCATCAATAATAAAATTCTTTGACCAGAAATGATCTAAGACACTTTGGTAAAGATTGAGTTGATTTGTAACCGCATACATGTTGTACACAACAGCCAAAAAAGTTATGCTGATGCAGACCGTAGGCATGTGGAGTATGAAGTGGGAAACCAAGTGTTGTTAAAAGTGTCTTCGATGAAAGGTATTATGAGGTTTGGCAAGAAAGGCAAACATTCGTCGAGGTTTGTAGTGCCTTTTCCAATTATTGAAAGGATTGATCCTGTGACTCATAGAATTTGCTTACCAGAACATTTACAAATAATACATGATGTGTTCCATGTTTCGTCCATGAAGAAATATAAAAGATGTGAAGCGCATCATTGGCATGCTACATTAGAGGAAATTGAGTTACAACCAGATATCTCGTATGAAGAACAATCGGTTTCCATCTTAGACCGTAGTGAGAGAAGGCTACGATCGAAAGTAGTGCCTTTAGTTCGAGTCCAATGGAGGCATCATAATGCTTATTAGTCAACGTGAGAACAAAAGGACGATATGCGAGCCAAATATCCTTACCTCTTTCCATAAGGTATGTCTGAATTTCGAGGACGAAATTCCTTTGTAAGGGGGGAGTATGTAATACCCCTTACTTTCACGTATTTATATTTTTATATTAAATTATCGGGTATGTATGATTTAATATGATTGATAATTAAAATAAGGATTTAACATAAATATTGATTTGGTTAGAATAGTTAATATCTATGCAATTTGTACATTTGCCATTCTGACATGGTAAATATAATATTGTTGTATGTAATTATGTCGTATATGCGTGTATTAGCAGCGAAAATTAGTTATTTCTCAACTAGGGCATATGTGAATGAGTTATATGAGGTTGGGAGATGGTTTTTGTATTCAGAGTCTCGGATGAAAATTTGGGGGGCACGGTTGATTCCGAAAGGGACGAGAAAGTCAGAATGATTGCTCTGGGGGTTTTATTTGGGTTTCGGGATCTTTTTGACTACTTTGAGTCGAATTAGGGTATACGAGTCATTTTATGTGTGTATTATCATTCAAAGTGGGGATTACTAGTAATATGGGGTTATTAGTATTGAGAGAGTTAATTTGAGAGAAAACATGATAAGGAGAGAAAGAGAAGAAAAAGATTGGAAACTTAGAAATCTTAAACAATCCATGATTTTGAGGAACAATCAGACCCAACATCTTTGAGTCAAGTGGATTAACTTGCTAAATGCTTATTTTTGTGCTTTATTTCATAATGTGTGGAAATATTATGGTAGTGTTGGTTATGAATGATTAACCCTAGATTTTTGGTGTTGAAGATTAGCATTTGATGTGTGAATATGGTTTTGAAGGTGTAAAATTGGTGAGTTCTAATTTTGGATGACTTATGATGAAATTTTGTAGAAGAAGGGTTTCTTTGAGATGTAGTAAGATTTTGTAGGCTTCAAGAACTGTAAAGTCCGGATCGGTCCATTTTTCAAGGATATCGGTTCGGTCCGGTTATAAAAAAAAACATCATTTTTAAAGGACCAGACCGGTTCGCACGATCCAGTCCGGTCACTGCAGTTTGTAAATTCTTATTATGTTCCTCTCTTGTTGAGTTTAAATACTTAGGAAACCTCTAATATTATTTGGTAAACAAGTTTATAAAACATAATGTGGGTATGTTATGACCCAATGGAGGGGCTACTTTGGGGATATTATAGAGGTATATTTTAGAGGGTATTATGTTGTTTCCTTTAAGTAAAGCCCCCAAAATAATGGGGACTCTTTCGAGGAGGGTTAAGGGCTAATGAGTGGGAGTTCGTGGGTCCTTAATGATGACAAATTTGAGGAAAAATCATAGGTGTGATTGATTGTCAATACTCAAGTAGATGAGCGAATTATAATATGAATTTGGAACGATCCCGTGGATTATTAGCTAGTGTAAGGTGCGATATATACATATAGATGGGATTATTAATATATACATTTTACTATGTGATGGTTTGTATATATGATGTGCATGTGCATATATATCTGGGGATTATGGTATATATTATGCAGTACATACCCCTCTAGTGCTATCATGGGAAGTTGCACGATGTGGGTGAATCCCCTGGCTTAAAGATCAGGGAGAGTATAGTTCCCAGGTCATAGCGTTCAGTATTTTACTGTGCATGAGGTAGGGGTATGACGTCCTGGGTATGATTCTTCTTGCCTTTAGGTAAGGAGCTGTGGTCGCTTCCTATATGCTTGTGAATTGGTTCAATACCAAGTCGGTGTGAGAGACCGACCGCTAGTAACTCGGGATGATATGTGAGGAATTACCTAAAAGATGATAACACTGAGAAACTATTAGTATACTAGTATCATATGTGTTATGTACTGCCCTCTTTATCATGAGATTGGATAAGTATGCTTGTAAGCCAGAAGTCGAGAATTTAGGAGTACGTGTTATGGACTGAGGGCCGAAAGGATTTCCACGACTGATAATGTTAGGTAGTAGTTTATCGGGGGTAATTTGTTTGGATTTCGCGTGCGAGACGTCCCACGTACGAAACCTAGCGCTATGTTGGAAGTGAGGAAATGTTGGGTCATCGTTACATGGAGTAAATGAATTTTCATAATTAAGGAGAATAACATCTTACAACGATAATAAGATATAGATACGCTAATGGGAGTTATGCGTAGTCTTGAGGGGTATTTATCCATAGCTTGAGTGGGGTTGCTTAACTTAAGATGTAATGCATTTTGGTGCGCGCTATAGCTGAGAGGTGAGGTTGAGTCTCAAGAGAGTGCGACTCCACTCCAATTATGAAATCTTGAATTTATAATTATTATGCATTTAATTCACTTGCTATAACTATTTTCAAACCCAGGGCTCTGACCCATTCATATATTTTCTCTTGTTGTATATTGTGTTTATTATAGGTGTTCCTCCGCAAGGATGACTATGATGGTTATCTGTTCCAGAGTTTTGGGGAGTTGTAGCATGTGCGGGATGTTACAGGACTTTTATTATAGATGAACTCTCTTTTTGTAACTAGTTAGGGATCCGCGATTGTAAGTCGGGTGTGTATAACCAAGGGTTATATATGTTTATCCCTTACATATTAGTCTGTTGATATTATATGGTTTGTTGCCCAACACCATATTCGAGAATATTATTTTGTATTACTAATCATATCATGTTAATGATCTAGCCTCTTATTTGTCTATCATGTGTTTGTTCTTTAATTTGTGAATGAATTATGGTTTGTTGTTGGTAAACTTTATATAAAGAAATCTATTTTGGCACCTATTTATTTTATATTGGGTGGTTACCAGTTATATTTATATATTCGACAGTTGATGTTGAGAATCATATGCTTGAGATTCCTATTCTATTTTAGTATAGGGCTTACCACCCGTTATATTGAATAAGTGGGAAGTCACAGATGATATCAGAGCATCAGGTTTTAGAGTCTTAGGATCTATGCGGACTTCTACGTTCTACCATAGCTTTTTTTATATAAATCCTTATTATTAGGATTGTTGTGTTCATATTTCGTTCTCGATCTTCTGGTTTGATCAATTGTTTGAACTATGTGTTGGTACAGTTGTTCTTTTCTCAAATGCCACCAAAACGAGGTCGCCCTGCCCGGGTAAATAGAGGGGCCGAGAGCGTGGAACCCCAACAGCCTCAGGGGACTATGACTGCAGCAGAAGTTGCTAATATTATGGCGCAAGCCATTAATGTGGCGATGACAGCGATGGCACAACTGTATCCCTTGGCTCCGCAACAGCCTACAGCTCTAGGAGTTCAAACCCACACGGGTCCATCCACGTGGGAGAGAGTGTAAGAAGCTTTCCAAAAGGGGTACCATTCGAAATTCTAAGGAGGAGTGGATGTTATCGTTACTAGTCAGTGGAAAAAGGATATTCAAAGGCACCTACGTATGGTCAAATGCAGCGACGTTCAAAAATAAATACTCGCCACTTTTAAACTAGGTTGTACGGCTCTTCAGTGATGGGAGTTAGTTACTACCTCTGAGCAAAGTGATGCAATGAACATAGAAGATTTTAAGAGGGGATTGTTGGATGTGACTCAAGGAGACCGAATAATGGCTAAGTACGAAGAGGAATTTACCCGCCTGGAAAATTTTGTGCCGGATGAGGTTAATACCGAGGAGAAAATAATTTTAAAGTTATGGGAGATTTGAATTGGAGAATTCGGCAACATCTGATGGGGAACCCGACCTTATTAACGATTGCAGATATAATGAATGTTGCATTGTTACATTGTCGGGATCATCATTTGCATT
Source organism: Sambucus nigra (assembly GCA_949130495.1). Classification (NCBI taxonomy): domain Eukaryota; kingdom Viridiplantae; phylum Streptophyta; class Magnoliopsida; order Dipsacales; family Adoxaceae; genus Sambucus; species Sambucus nigra. The sequence goes on along the minus strand of OX422207.1, from coordinate 338,713,839 downwards.
TGAAGGGAAGTAAGAAATTATTCAACTCGGGTTCGTCGAGTAAGTCTGGAGTAGATAGTGCCAGTGGGGCACAGCCGGCTCAACAACAGGGGCATAAGCAAAAGGAGCGGGACATCCCTTCAGGGGATTCAACTAAAAGGCAGCGCTCAAGAGTCTTCAGATTTAATGGTGGTGGTTTTAGACAGAATTTCCAAGGGACACAATAGCAGCAACAGCAGAATGTTCCTCATGGCCAAGGAGGTAGAGGGCACAATGGGGGAGGTCATCAGGGTCGAGGTCGTTAGGGCTAGCGATAAGGGTAACCCAGATTCGAGCAGTAGGGCTAGAGGTCGGAGAACTTTATAGGCCGTTGTTATCAGTGTGGTGAGATAGGTCAGATTAAGATAGATTGCCCACAGCAAAATTGGGTACTGGTGCAAGGAGCTCACCAGGGTCAACAAGAACCTTTACCACCTTTAGCTCCCGTTCAGATTGCCCCACCTCTATAGGGATAATTGCAATATGGATGAGTCTACAATGTTCAAAATGCAGTACTACTGTAGGTACGGCAACCTCCATTATCCTTTGACGGTAAGTTCCCTATCCATGGGTATATGGGTCGAGTATTATTTGCTACTTGAGCATCATATTCCTTTTTAGCAGGTCATTTTGTGCATGCGACGGGAGTGTTAGAGTCAGTTGATACTGAATAAATGTTTGTAGAATATCCCTTAGGAGATGGATAGCTTATCCATTTTATATGTGAAGGTGTAGAGATGGATTTTGGAAGATTTTGTTTAGATTCCTACTTACTTGTATTAGATATGCATGGGTATGATGTTATATTAGGTATGGACTGGTTGGTTAAAAATCGAGTGATAGTGGATTGCTTTGGTAGGTCGATTGTATTTGCTATTCCAATCCAGGAAATGTTCCTTGTTTCTATGACTCTTTCGGAGGGAGGTTCAAGCAACCATTTGTACTATATTGAGGAGGAGACTTCACAGGAACTAGTTGTTTCCTTATATTTGATTTCGGTGGTTCAAGAGTTCGCAGATGTTTTTCAAGAGATTCCGGACTAACCTTCAAGTCGTGAGATCGAGTTTGTTATTAATCTAGCGATGGGGAATAGGCCAATTGTGCAAGCTCAATACCGAATGGATCTTGTGGAATTGAGGGGGTTACGAGACCAAATCCAGTAGCTTTTAGGATAATGTTTCATTTGTCGATGTATGTCACCTTGGGGAGCCCCTGTGTTTTTTGTGAAGAAAAATGATGATTCTCAGCGGTTATGTGTAGATTACCGAGAATTGAATAGATGACAATCAAGAATAAGTATTCATTACCTCGTATTGATTATTTATTTGATCAGTTGAGAGGGGCCTCTTACTTCTCAAAGATAGATTTGCATACGGGGTATCACTAGCTTTGTATTAGGGATCAGGATATCTCTAAGACTGTATTTTTTTCCCATTACGGATCCTATAAGTTCTTGATTATGCTGTTTGGGATAACCAATACCCCTACAGTGTTTATGGATCTGATGAATAGAGTCTTTCGAGATTTCTTGGACCAATTTATAATCATGTTCATTGATGATGGTTTGGTCTACTTTCGGACAAAAGGCGAACATGTTGAGTATTTACGGTTGGTTCTACAAACATTACGGTACCATCAATTGTACGCTAAGTTTGAGAAATACGGATTTTAGTTATGAGAGGTGCAGTTTTAGGGTCATATAGTGTCAAAGAAGGGTATTTTTGTGGACCCAAGTAAAGTTTCAATGGTGAGGGAGTGGATTCATCACATGACATCGACGAAGATTAGAAGTTTCTTAGGTTTAGCGGGTTATTATCGTCATTTTATAAAGGGCTTTTCGAAGATTTCTGACCCTTTGACGAATTTTACTCGAAAGGGAGTACGGTTTGTGTGGGATGATTCCTGTCAATTAGTATTTTATGATCTAAAGGACATATTGACTTAGGCACCTGTTCTCGCATTGCCTAAATCGGGAGTGGAGTATCTAGTCTTTACTGATGCGTCACTTCAGGGATTATGGGGTGTTTCAACAAGAGGAGAAAATAATTGCATATGCATCTTATAAAGTCCAATCCAATGAGCATAATTATCGTACTCTTGACTTGGACATGGATGTAGTAGTCTTTGCATTAAGACTTTGGAGGCATTATCTCCTAGGGAAAAGTTTAGATTTTTCACGGACCACAAGTCGTTGCAGTATTTCTTCACTCAGAAAGACCTAAATTTGAGGCACTGTAGGTGGTTGGAGTTCATGAAGGATTATCGGTTCTAGATCCAATATCATCCGAAAAAACCAATGTAGTAACTAACGCGTTGAGTCGTCTTCCCACTGGGCAGTTGGCAGAGGTATGGAAAGCCAAATGGAAGGAATTTCGTCAAGATGATGCGGTGGCCAGGGCTTGTAGTGTTATCGGTCACACCCGATATGGTGATGAGGGTGGTGAAAGCTCAATTTGAAGATACGAATTACAAGGACATAGTACATAAATTACTAATCGAGGTAGTGGCATCCTCCTCCATCAGTTCTGAGGGTGGAATACTTTTCAATGGTAGGTTGGTACTCCCGAATGATTTAGATATGCGACATGCTATTATGTCAGAATCTCAAGAGTCGAAATTTTTAGTTCCCTTAGCTGGAGACAAGATGTATCAGTATATACGATGGTAATACTGGTGGGCATGTATGAAAAGGGACATAGCTAAATTTTTCTCTAAATGCACCACTTACCAGTTAGTAAAAGTGGACCACCAGCGACCCTCAGGAATGTTACAGCCATTGGAAATTCCGGTCTAGAAATGGGAAAGCATTTCCATGGATTTTATCACGGGATTACCAATGTCACCGGGTAGCCATGATTCCATTTTGATTATCTTGGATCATTTTACAAAATTGGCACACTTTTTATCGGTGAAGACTGATTTTACGACAACATAGTATGCTCAGCTCTTTATCGTAGATATTTTAAGATTGCATGGAGTGCCGATTAGTATTGTGTCCGACTGAGATAAAATCTTTATCTATTATTTTTTGCAAAGTTTTTTGGAAACCACGGGGACTGAATTGAGGTTCAGTACGGCATACTATCCCCAGACCGATGGGCAAACGGAGAGAGTAAATCAAATATTGGAAGACATTCCCCGGATGTGTATGTTAGTTTTTGGAGGAAGCTGGAAATAATACCTACTTCTCGTAGAATTTGCTTATAATAATTCTTAACTTACGAGGCATTGTATGGACGCTTGTGTCGTTCACACGCGTGTTGCTTGGAACTCGTCGATAATAAACTTCTTGGACCAGAAATGATCCAAGACACTTTGGCAAATATTGATTTGATTCTTAACCGCAGGCGTATTGTATAGGACCACTAAAAAAGTTGTGCCGATGCGGACCGTAGGCATGTGGAGTATGAAGTTGGAGACCAAGTGTTGTTAAAAGTGTCTCCGATTAAAGGGATTATGAGGTTTGGTATGAAAGACAAACTTTCATCGAGGTATGTAGGGCCTTTTGCAATAATTGAAAGGATTGGTCCTATGGCTTATAGAATTGCCTTGCCAGAACATTTACAAATAATCCATGATGTGTTCCATGCTTCATCCTTGAAGAAGTAAAAAAGATATGAGGGGGCTCATTGGCATGTTCCATTAGAGGAAATTGAGTTGCAATTGGATATCTCGTATGAAGAACGATCGGTTTCCATCTTAGACCGTAGTGAGAGAAGGCAACGATCGAAAGTAGTGACTTCAGTTCGAGTCCAATGGGGGCACCATAATGCTGATGAGTCAACGTGAGAACGAGAGGATGATATGCGAGCCAAATACCCTTACATCTTTTGATAAGGTATGTCTGATTTTGAGGACAAAATTCTTTGTAAGGAGGGGAGTATGTATTACCCCTTACTTTCTGTATTTATATTTTTATATTAAATTATCTGGTGTGTATGATTTAATATAATTGAGAATCAAAACAAGAATTTAACATAAATATTAATTTGGGTAGCATAGTTCATATTTATGCAATTACTACATTTACTATTGTGTCACGGTAAATATAATCTTATTGTATGTAATTGCGTCGTATCTGCGAGTATTAGCAGCGAAGATTAGTTATTTATCAACCAAGGCAAATGTAAATGAGTTATTTGAGGTTGGGAGATCATTTTTGTATTCAGAGTCTCAGATAAAAATTTGGAGGGCACGGTTGATTCCAAATTGGACGAGAAAGTCAGAATGATTGTCCTGGGGTTTTTATTTGGGTTTCGAGGTCTTTTTGACTAGTTTGACTCAAATTGGAGTAAACGAGTCATTTTAGGTGTGTATTATCATATAAAGGTTGGATTACTAATAATAGGGGGTGATTAGGCTTAATAATTGATTAATCTCAATTAAGAGAAGCCCCATTTTAGATAAAACGTGAGAAGGAGAGAAAGAGCAGAGAAAGCTTGGAAACTTTGGAAATCTTGAAGAATCTGTGACTTTGAGGAAGATTCAGACCCTACATCTTTGAGGCAAGTGGATTAACTTTCTAAATGCTTATTTATGTGCTTTATTTCATAATTTGTGGAAAGATTATGGTGTGTTGGTTATGAATGATAAACCCTATATTTTTGGTGTTAAAGATTATCATTTGATGTGTGAATATGGTTTTGACGGTGTAAAATTTGTGAGTTCATATTTTGGATTACTTATTATGTTGAAAGTTTTTAGAAAAAAGGGTTTATTTGAGATGCAGAAAGATTTTTTAGGATTCAAGAACTGTACAGTCCGATTCAGTCCTTTTTTCAAGAATATCAGTTCGGTCCGGTCATCAAAAGTTTTCTGTCATTTTTAAGGGAGCGGACCGGTTCATTTTTGGGGACCCTCTATCTAGTTCGGTCACAGCAGTTTGCAAATTCTTATTTTTTTCCTCTCCAGTTGAGTTTAAATACTTAGGAACCCTCAAATATTATTTGGTAAACATGTTTATGGTACATAATGTGGGTATGTTATGACTCAATGGAGGGGCTACTTTGGGGCTGTTACAGAGGAATATTTGAGAGGGTATTATATTGTTTCCTGTTTGTAAAACCTCCAGCGAGTGGGGATTCTTTTGAGGAGGGTTACGGGCTAATGAGTGGGAGTTCATGGGTCCTTAATGATGACAAATTTGAGTAAAAATCATAGGTGTGATTGATTATCAATACTACAGTAAACGAGCGAATTATAATATGAATTTGGAATGCTCTCGTGGATTATTAGCTAGTGTATGGTGCGATATACACATATAACTGGGATTATTAATATTTATATTCTATTATGTGAAGGTTTTTGTATATTATGTTCATGTGCATATATATTTGGTGTGTATGATATATATTATGTGGTACATACCCCTCTAGTGCTATCATGGGAAGTTACGCGATGTGGGTGAATCCCCTGGCTTGAGGAGCAAGGAGAGTATAGTTCCCAGGTTATGGCGTCCAGTATTTTACCGTGCATGAGGTAGGGGTAAGACGTCTTGGGTATGATAATTCTTGCCTTTTAGTAAGGATCTATGGATGCTTCCCATATGCTTGTGAATTGGTTCATTACCAAGTCGGTGTGAGAGTCTGACCACTGGTAACCTAGGACGATATGTGAGAAATTCCGTGGAAGATGATAGCACTGTAGAAACTATTAGTATAATTGTATGATATGTGTTATGTACTTCCCTCTGTAGCATGAGATTAGACAAGTATGCTTATATGCTAATAGTCAGGAATTTAGGAGTACGTGCTATGGACTGAGGGTCTAAGGGATTTCCACAGCTGATAATGTTAGGTGGTAGTATATTGGGGGGGTTTATTGTTTGGATTTTTCTTTTGAGACGTCCCACGCACGAAACCTAACGCTATGTTGGAAGTGGGGAAATGTTGGGTCATCAGCACATGGAATAAATGAATTTGCATAATTAAGGAGAATAACATCAAACAACGATAATAAGATATAGATACGCTAATGGGAGTTATGCGTAGTATTGAGGGGTATTTATCCGTATGTTGAGTGGGGTAGCTTAACTTAAGATTTAATGCATACGTTTAGGTTAACGCTATAGCTGAAAGGTGAGGTTGCGTCTCAAGAGAGTGCGACTCCACTCCAATTATGAAATCTTGCATTTATAATTATTATGCATTTAATTCACTTGCTATAACTATTTTCAGACCCATGGATCTGACCCGTTCATATCTTTTCTCTTGTTATTGTGCTGATTATAGGTGTTCTTTCGTAAGGACGCCAATGATGGTTATTTGTTCCAGAGTTATTGGGAGTTGTAATGTGACAACCTGAATATAATTATGATAAATTATGTTTAAATCATGATTAGCTTATGTGATATGGATTATAGGTTATTAGTATATATATAAAGTTAAGTCATTATGTTTATTCTAATCCTACCTTCATAAGGCATGAAATGTCGAATTAGTTACAAATGTGAAATTTTGATGTTTTCGGTAGGAATGTTCCTGTTGGAGGCTAGTTTTGACCATTATAACGTAACAACTGACTTGAGGTGAAAACTAGATAGTGGTAGACAGTGAGTTATGGTTGTAACACAACAAACGGTGTGCGAAACGGAGGTCCGAGTAAGAAGTTATACCGAAATTACTAACCAAGGGCAAATTTGTTCATTCGTTTAAGTGGTAATTTGTCCTTTATGCCCAATAAGTGTCTTAAATTATTTGGTTGGAGGTGGAGGTTGGTTTGGACGACTTAAACCCTTCAGATATCCTCCTTTCTTCAACAAACTCAGTTTGGGAGAGTTTTAGGTTGAGGAAAAACAATTGTGAGGGTTAGAAAGAAGAAAGTGAGGAGAAACATTCAGAAAAAATCATAAAAAATTACATAAAAGCCCCTAAGGTAATTCCACCCATGAATCTTGTTATTGTTCTTGTATTTATGATTAATATGATAAAAATACTTTATTTTTTATTTACCTTTCATTCTTGGGTGCATATGTATGGATATATGCAAGTTTAAACAAAGTTGAATGTGTAAACCCTTAAATTGCTTTGTTTAGTAACCTTGTTTATTCAAACTTCCATATCTTTTTGTATGATTACTGAAATTGATTAATTCTAGTTGAAGATTAACATAGACCCATATATTCATAGCATATCTGAAAATTATGTAAAAATAGAAAACAATGAATCTTGGGTGATGGTTTAAAGATCGGGTATGAAATCTGCCCCAAAAGAGTAAATATGCATACCATATGTTTGATGTTTTGTTTCACATAGCAAATGAACCCTGAAAATTATGAAATTTTAATCTTGTGTTATTCAATATGTTTTCTGAAAAGAGATTGGTAACTGCACCTGTTCTTACTTTTTCGCATGGTGGAGATGGATTTGTTATTTATACCGATGCTTCACATCAGGGGTTGGGTTGTGTTTTTATGCAACATGGTAAAGTTTTGCTTATGCTTCTAGGCAGTTGCGTACACATGAACGTAATTATCCTACACATGATTTGGAACTTACTGCTATTGTGTTTGCTTTGAAATTATGGCATCATTATCTATATGGTGAGGCATGTGAAATTTTACTGACCATCAAAGCCTTAAGTATTTATTTACTAAGAAGGATTTGAATTTGAGGCGGAGGCGGTGGATGGAGTTAATTAAAGATTATGATTGTACACTTCACTACCACTCAGGGAAGGCAAATGTAGTTGCAGATGCTCTGAGTAGAAAGGCTTCTGACAGGTTATCTTGTATTCGGTGTGCTAGAGTTTCCCACATCATGGAGTTGAGATTAATGGGAGTAGAATTGAAGCTAGCATATGGGGACAGGTTCTTTGCTCATGTAAGCGTGAGGCCTTTGTTAGCTACCCGTATTCGTGATTTTCAAAGTCAAGATCCTTTTCTTGAGAAAAACGGCAAGATGGCCGAGATGGTAAGTCTGAATATTTTTGTATTGTGAATGATAGCACTTTATTGTATAAGCAATGATTATGTGCGCCTAATGTGGGTGGATTGAAATAGAAAATTATAGATGAGGCTCATAATTCCATTTATACTATGCATCCTGGTAGTACTAAAATGTATAGGGATTTAAAGGAGCATTATTGGTGGAATAATATGAAAAAGGAAATAGCGGATTTTGTTGCTAGGTGCCTTATATGTCAGCAAGTGAAAGTGGAGCATCAGAAACCTACTGGTCTACTTTAACCATTACCAATACCGGAATGGAAATGGGATCATGTAACGATGGATTTTGTGGTTGGGCTTCCTCAATCTCAGAAGGGGTCAGATTCGATTTGGGTAGTGGTGGACAGATTGACCAAGTTTGCTTATTTTCTAGCAGTCAAGACTACGTATACAGTTGATAGGTATGCTAGATTGTATGTTAATGAGATTATTCGATTGCATGGAGCACCGGTATCCATTGCTTCGGATAGGGACCCTACTTTTACATCCAGGTTTTGGGATAGCTTACAGTATGCTATGGGTAATAACTTAAAGTTTAGTACGGATTTTCATCCTCAGATAGATGGCCAGTCTGAAAGGACAATACAGATTTTAGAAGATATGCTTAGAGCTTGTGTGCTTGATTTTAAAGGAAATTGGGATGAATATTTGCCTTTGATAGAATTTCCATATAATAATAGTTTTCAATCTACTATTGGTATGGAACCCTATGAAGCGTTGTATGGTAGACGGTGTCGTACACCCGTATGTTGGGGTGAAGTTGGTGAAAGGAAGATAGAGGGTTCAGAGTTGATTGAAGTCTCCACTGAAAAAGTGAAGATTATTCAAGATAGAATGAGAACGGCTCAAAGCAGACAAAAAAGTTATGCGAATAAGTGACGGAAAGATTTATAATTTCAAAAGGGGGATTATGTGTTTCTTCGGATATCGCCATGGAAAGGAGTTATGATGTTTCGAAAGAAAGGTAAATTAAGTCCACGCTACATTGGACCTTATGAAATTCTTGAGAAAGTCGGGATGGTTGCCTACAAGTTAGCGTTACAGTAGGATCTAGCACGATTACATGATATTTTCCATGCTTCTATGTTGAGAAACTATGTATAGGATCCTTCACATGTATTGGTGGAACAACCTATTGCGTTAAAGGAAGATTTGAGCTATGTGGAAGAACCACTTGCAATCATCGATAGGAAAGAACAAATATTAAGATAAAAAGTGATACCACTTGTGAAAGTTGTGTGGAGAAGGCATTCCATGGAAGAAGCTACATGGGATAGTGAGGATAGAATGAAGATGCATTATCCGTATTTGTTTGATTCAGACAACCAAGGTATGTCAATTTCGGGGATGAAATTTCCTAACAGGGGGAGAATTGTGACAAGCCAAATATAATTATGATAAATTATGTTTAAATCATGATTAGCTTATGTGATATGGATAATATGTTATTAGTATATATATAATTTTAATTCATTATGTTTATTTTAATCCTACCATCATAAATCATGAAATATCGAATTAGTTACAAATGTGAAATTTTTAAGTTTTCGGTAGGAATGTTCTTGTTCGGCCTAGTTTTGACCATTATAACATAACAATTGACTTGAGGTGAAAACTAGATAGTGGTATAAAGGTGAGTTATGGTTGTAAGTCAATAAACAGTGTGTGAAATGGAGGTCCGAGTAAGAAGTTATACCGAAATTACTAACCAAGGGGAAATATGTCCATTCATTTAAGTGGTAATTTGTCCTTTATGCCCAATAAGTGTCTTAAATTGATTGGTTAGAGGTGGAGGTTGGTTTGTCCTACTTAAACCCTTGATATATCCTCCTTTCTTCAGAAAACCCAATTTGGGAGAGTTTTAGGTTGAGGAAAAACAATTGTGAGGGTTAGTAAGAAGAAAGTGAGGAGAAACATTCAGAAAAATTCATAGAAAATTATATAAAAGCCCCTAAGGTAATTCCACCGATGAATCTTGTTATTGTTCTTGTATTTATGATTAATATGATAGAAATACTTGATTTTTTACTGACCTTTCATGCTTGGGTGCATATTTATGGATATATGCAAGTTTAAATAAAGTTGAATGTGTAAACCCTTAAATTGCTTTGTTTAGTAACCTTGTTTATTCAAACTTCCATATCTTTTTGTATGATTACTAAAATTTATAAATTATAGTTTTAGGTTAACACAGACCCATATATTCATAACATATCCCAAAATTATGTAAAAATAGCAAAAAATGAATCTTGGATGATGGTTTGAAGATCGGGTATGAAATCTGCCCCAAAAGAGTAAATATGCATACCATATGTTTGATATTTTGCTTGACATAGCAAATCAACCCTGAAAATTTTGAAAATTTAATCTTGTGTTACTAAATATGTTTTATGAAATTGGGTGAAATATCATAGAAAGTTAATATGTATAAAAATTATGAAAATTCTTGGAAGATGACTAAACAATAGATGAGCCTATAGGGCGGATTTCATATGTGGTAAAGAAATGAGCATATCTTGCTCTAGGAAACTTAGAATGATGTGTCGTCTTTTGTGTTATAAATCTAATGTGATAAATATTGGATTACCAAGAAGAATTAAAGTGGTTTGGGGCTATAATTTGAATATGTTAGATATCATTACCGAGTCCAGATGGGACTTCATTTATGATGAATGATTTGAATTGAATCCTATGATGTTTATAAATTGAGTTATGTTAAAGTTGTTGTTTGAATTGTTAATATTCTTATGATGATACTAATATTTTAAGAATGATAGGAAAAGAAGGAGAACCGACTGAACAAGAGCCAGATAAAGGAAAATGGAAAGCTTGTTAAATTTCCAAGGTGAGTGTACTTATGATTATTTCATATATACAGATATATGAATATAGCTCTAAGAGCAGGATTTATTTTAATACTTCGGTATTCAGGATTTGTTTGGATATTCAAATATCCAGGATTTGTTTGGGTCTTATGATCTAGGATTGGGATTGGACAAAAATCCAATGATTTGATTTGTCTTATGACAAGGATTTGTTGGAACTCACGTTCCAGGATTTGTTATTTCCAATGGGCAGAATTATTTGGATCTTATGATCCAAGATTTGTTATTGCCAATGGGCAGGATTGTTCGGATTTTATATCCAGATATTCGATATAGAATTGTTAATTCATTGTAGGGAAGGAGTACCTCACTAAGCTTAATGCTTACGGTTCTTAATTTAATAATTTCAGGTTTGTACGCTGCCAGCTAGGATACCATATGGCCAGTAACCTTGAGAGTTGCACCGTTGGAAAGTGATGGGGTTTAAATATGGGGATTTTATCATTGTCACGCTGAAGATTTTAATATACTCACACATTGTATATATATTGCGTTAGCATGGATTGAGTTGATGATTGTGAAATTTTATCATATCTAATCATAGTATTGTATGTCTGCTTAATTATGACTCTGACATTGATTTCATTATGGTATAAGAATAATATTATGTTCATTATGCACATTATGCAGAAAAATATTGATAAATAATTATATTTCCAATGGGCTCAAGATTATGATCCAATTATTCTGATAACAAATGATTAGTATGGATACTAGGTTTGGGGTGTGACATGTAGCATATGCAGGATGTTACAGGACTTTTGTTATAGACGTAACTCTTTTTTATAATCTAGTTAGGGATCCACAATTGTAAGTCGGGTGTGTATACCCAAGGGTTATATATGTTTATCGCTTACATATTAGTCTTTTAATATTGTATGGTCTGTTGCCCGACAGGATATTCGGGAATATTCTTTTGTATGACTATTCAGAGCATGTTGATGATCTAGTCTCTCATTTGTCTATCATGTGTATCTGTAATCTGTGAATGAATTATGGTTTATTATTGGTAAACTTTACAAAAAGAAATTGATTTTGGCACCTGTTTATTTTATATTGGGTGGTTACCGGTTATAATTATATATTCGACAGTTGATGCTGAGAATGAAAAACTTGAGATTCTTGTTCTATTTTAGTATAGGGTTGGCCACCCGTTTTATTGAATAAGCGGGGCGTCACAGTAAACCACAAGTAGAAGATGCTCCGTAAGAAGACAATTACCCTCGTTAAAGTTGTTAAGGATAACAATGGCATTGAGGGAGCGACTTGGCAATTAGAATCTATGATGATAAGGCTATATCCCAAAATTATTTACTTAATTATGTTTAGTGTTTTGATTTCGAGGACGAAAGTTCCCAAGGTGGGAAGGTTATAATAATCGATTTTGTAGAATTAATAATATTATGCTATATTTTTTTACTTCCATAATTCATAAATCATTTGACCCTTGGATTAATAAAGGAATGAATGGGTTTAATTTAACTAAGTTTTATTTAATTGTCATAAGGTTACAAGATGGATGGAAATAAGGATATTAAAAAAAATATTTGGAACCTATAGTTACAATTTGATTCAAATTGAGGGCCTAATCGATTCAATCTATAGCAGTTCAGAATCGATTCGGATTTAAGGTCGAATCGATTCGAACTGCACAAGTAGTCATAGTTTGTAGTTTTAAAAGCCTGCCAAGATTGTTTTTATTGTGGGCATTGATAAGTCTTATTTTCACATTATTGGACCACATTTCTATCAAATCATAACTAACCTAGCATGAGAGGGGACTCTCCTAATGGTCAGGGACATCTAGGGTGGGCTATAGGGTTTTAATACGGGGTTATCATGCCCAACTTCTCCATAATTGGAAAGTACATTCTACATAAATATCAATCACTATTTTCTTATTTTCTCCAACATTTACACTCAGCAAAAGCTTTGTTATCATCTCCATAGTTCACACATACTAGGACATATTCTTATCTTCCATTTTCAAGTGTTTCGAAGTGTTGTAGAAGGGTGTTTTGGGTGTAGAAGCGGGTGTTTTGGAACAACATATTTCAAAAAGTTTGGAACTTCTTGAGAACTTGTTCATCATATTCTTCAAAGTTATTTATCTTCATAAGAGGTAGGGGTCTGCATTATTTTCAAGTTTTAATCAAAGCATGCTAGATATATATATATGTGTGTGTTTATGTATGTGTGTGTGTGTGTGTGTATATATATATATGATTCACATGCTTATTTAAGTCTATTGCCACTACGTATAATATTATGCTGGAAAATATGTGATAAAATGGAAGAAAGTTAAATCTTGAATGAAGTACCAATTTTAGAATGTTAAGTTAACTCTTTTTTGCATAAATTTTGTTGAACATGTTGATTTCATGATAAAATGTTATATTGAACTTATGAAGAAATAGTATAATGCATTTGTCGAGTTTTAGTGGCATAAAACCTCTTTTCATGAATATAGGCTTGTGTAGTTAGGATAAATGGGTGAAATATTTTGAAAGCGTATCAAAATGAGCTCTTGAAAATAAAATGATTAACTTGATAATTTTAGAATGTTAATCACATGAAATGATACAATTTGTATGAAGAAAGTACTTAAGGAACATGAAATAATGTACTAAAAGTGAAAGTAGTAAAGTATTGGGGGTAAAAGTTTGAAATGTTGTAATGTGAACACATCAAATGATAAGAAACTAGATAGAAATTCAAATCTAACAAGTTTGAAATATAAGTCTCGAAATGGCAAAATTAACTTTTTTGCATAAAGCTATCAGTTTATTTAATAGTTGGAGTTATGGATAAACTCTCTAAACAAAAAGTAATTTACTTAAAGAGTTAGATTTATGTGATAAAAACTCATGCTTTTATAAAGTAAAGATGAAAAGAAGAATTTTTGGAAAGTCTATAAAATACAAGTTTACAAGTGTGCATGAAGAGTGAAAAACACATAAAAATATATGAAATGGGTATTTGAACTCAAATGGTTAAGCTTCATAAGAAATGGTAAATAAAGTTGTTTTCAAAAGATAAAATACCAAGTTTGCACTACACCAAAACTGTCAATCTGGCACACGTGGACAAGGGGAATCTGGCACAGTTTTAAACCGTGCCAAAATTTGGCACGATTTCTTAAAATTCTGGCACAGTTTTAAACTGTGCCAAAATCTGACACGATTTTAAAATGTGCCAAAATCGTTCCAAATTAAAAAAAATACTAAAATAAAAGACTTTTCATTCAGCTCACTCTCCCGCTCACTCTTCACTCAATTCCCCCTCTCGCTTTTCACCTAATCCTTGCTTTATCTTTGAAAGAAAAAAAAGATTCAGTCCTCCCCGTCGTCATTCTCTCTACGTCGCTCGCTCTCTGCGCCGTTCATCCCTCCATGTCGTCGTTCATACCTCTCCGGCGCAATATTGGTAAAAACGATTCACTCTCTCTGCGCTCTCTCTCTCTCTACGCCACTCGCTCTCTGTGCCGCTCTTTCTCTACGCCGTTCAGACCTCCCCATCGCCGTTCATACCCCTCCGGCGCAACACTGGTAAGAACTGATAGATCAAATCGTTTTCGATAAAAGGATTTCTCAAAACCAAACCAAAACTCTGTAATCTGAGATGTATTTTCACCAAACCAACACAATGGGTTTTGTTTTAGTTTGGGTGAATACTTAGTTTATGAAATGTAACTAACTTTGTTGTTTCGTTTATACTTTGCTGAAAAGGTTGTATCCCAAACATGACAGGGCCTGTATATTTAATTCAAAGCCCTAGTACACTATATGCAGTTGTTTTTAATGTCCGCACTGCCTTACAGCATGCTTGAGGTTATTAATTCAATTTTCTTTATCTGTTTCTAAGCTTTTTGAGATTGTCAAAATAAGTTACGGGCTAATGAAAGACACACAATTTACTAAAAACTTCAAAGAAATGTGCAAGTGTGTTGGTAGTGTCTACTTTTGTCAAATGGCTTAGAGTTCAGAAGTTTGATGCCAATGAGGACTCGTTTGGCAACTCAATTCCAAAGATTGGAATTGGAAGGCCTATTTCAGGTCCGTGGAATTAAAATTTGTCTTTCAATTCCATTTTTATGGTTTGGAATTCGGTTGCCAAACGGACCCTGAATTTCAAGTCTTAGTGGAAATCGTTTCCAAGATCTCTTGTGAATGTGTTTTTGTTTTGCCACATTAGCTCACACTTGCAAAATCTCTTTTGACTTTTCTTGTTCTTTTTTATCTAGGCCTCCGAGGTGGTCTGTCAAATCGTTTCTAGTCAAACGGTTTACACCAAATAATTTTCTGTTAAAATCTGAGATGTATTTTGTTGATATGTTGCTCAGTGCAATTTTTAAGGAATTCGTCTCTTGCCAGCGAGATATCAAATTATTAATTTATAGAGCGGGACATTGCTTTTGCTTGGATTTTTACACACAGAATTCTCTCGAATTCATTAAATTCGAGCTATGATTTTAGATTTCAATGATCCCTCTCTCGCCCTTCTTATCTTTTGGTGGGATTTGTGACTTCTGATGTGGTTTGTTTGGGTTTGATGGTTGATTTCTTCGTTTAAAGGCTGATTAGGAGATGTGTGGTTGATTTTATCTTTGTTTTAGTGTTCTTGGGGGGTCGGAGGATGTGTCATTGGGTTATTGTTTGTTAAGGATTTTTTTGATGCTTTTTTGAAAGATTTCTTCGAGATTATTTGTTTGGCAAGGTGAGTTTGTTTATCTCTAGTTATTTCTGATTCTCATGTGATTTTTTAAGATGCGGTTTATTTTTTATTATGGGATTTTTTTTTATCGATTGGTGTAGAAACTTGTTCCTCTATTGGCTTGCTAAGGAGACAACAAGTCTTAGTGTATTTTACTCCATGTTTGCGTCTTTGATAGTTTTTCAGATTCTCGTGAAAATGTCTCTAAAGTAATTCGAGTAGGATAACAATAGTTCTAGTTCGAGCTACGTGTAAAAAAAATTGTTTGATATTTGTTTCAGCTTTGAATTCTTGATGAGTTTAGTATTAAATTGGGGTTTAGAATTTTTGGTCCATTTTTTTAATAAAAGGGACATGTTATCAATTTCACACACGTGTGTGTATAATCATATATGGGTACTGTAATATTAAAGAGTCTGATCCAGTGCTGGGTGGGAATTGAATGCAGGTATTGGCGAGGTTTGGAGATCAAAAGGCCAGCATAGGTTGCCAGTGATTTGTTTAGTTTTGTTTTACAAAGGTTTAACTCAGGCCAGTCCCATTCAATCTTAATCAAGTTACTACAGGTAACTATTATTTAATACCCATTTATTAACCTTTTAAAATGCAATGAATTATTTCTACTCAGCATTTATATTTTGTCTTTTTCATTCTATATCTCATCATTCCTTTTAAACTTTGAAAATCACTTCATGGCTTACTTTAGAGCTTATTTAGTTAAATTGGTGGAAGGGATTGTTGGTGGTTTAATTTTGGAATTTGTTGTTGATGTTGAGTTTATTTTAAATGTTAAAACATGTTGGATTTTACGAAAAAACAAATGAAACTATGCCAAAATTTTCTAAAATCAATAAACGTTCTAAATTGATTAAAAACATATCGTTAGAGGATGAAAACCCAAACCAGCCCCCAAACGACCCCGTAGGAGGCACGAAAACCTCGCACGGGACCAATGTAACTTTTACGAACTGATCGTGTAGTCCCGGGTCTCTCGGTTTGAGAATACGACGTTAATATGCAAAAATCAACACTTAGACTTAAAAATACATCGTTAAAGGGTGAAAACCCAAACCAGCTCCCAAACGACCCCGTAGGAGGAACAAACACCTCGCACGGGACCAATGTAACTTGTACAAACTGACCGCGTAGTCCCGGGTCTCCCGATTTGAGAATACGATGTTAATTTACCAAAATCAACACTTAGAGTTAAAAATAAGCCGCGAAAGGGTGAAAACCCAAACCAACCCCCAAATGATCCCGTATGAGGCACGAACACCTCGTACGGGACCAATGTAACTCGTAGGAAGTGACCGCGTGGTACCAGGTCTCTCGGTTTGAGAGTATGACGATAATTTGCAAAAATCAACACTTAGACTTAAAAACATGTCGTTAAAGGATGAAAATCCAAAACAGCCCCCAAACGACCCCGTAGGAGACACGAACACCTCGTACGGGACCATTGTAACATGTAGGAACTGACCGCGTAGTCCCGGGTCTCCCGGTTTGAAAGTATGACGATAATTTGCCAAAATCACACTTAGAGTTAAAAACATGTCGTGAATGGTTGAAAACCCAAACCGGCCCCCAAACGACCCCGTAGGAGGCACGAACACCTCGCATGGGACCAATGTAACTTGTAGGAACAAACCGCGTAGTCTCGGGACTCTCGATATGAGAGTATGACGATAATTTACCAAAATCAGCACTTAGACTTAAAAACATGTCGTTAAAGGGTAGAAACCCAAACCAGCTCCCAAACGACCCCGTAGGAGGCACGAACACCTCGCACGGACCCATGTAACTTGTAGGAACTGATCGCGTAGTCCCGAATCTCTCAATTTTAGAGTATGACGATAATGTGCCAAAATCAACACTTAGAGTTAAAAACATGCCGTTAAAGGGTGAAAACCCAAACCAGCCCCCAAAAGACCCGTTAGGAGGAACGAACACATCGCATGGGACCCATGTAACTCGTAGGAACTGACCGCGTAGTCCCGGATCTCCCGGTTTGAGAGTATAACGACAATTTGCCAAAATCACACTTCGAGTTAAAAACATGCCGTTAAAGGGTGAAAACCCAAACCAACCCCTAAACGACCTCGTAGGAGGCATGAACACTACGCACGGGACTAATGTAACTTGTAGGAACTGACCGCGTAGTCCCGGGTCTCATGGTTTGAGAGTATGATGATAATTTGAAAAAATCAACACTTACTTAAAAACATGCCGCTAAAGGATGAAAATCCAAACCAACCCCCAAACGGCCCCGTAGGAGGCACGAACACCTCGCACGGGACCAGTGTAACTTGTACGAACTGACCGCGTAGTCCCGGGTCTCCCGGTTTAAGAGTATGACGATAATTTGCCAAAATCACACTTAGAGTTAAAAACATGCCGTTAAAGGGTGAAACCCCAAACCAGCCCCCAAACGACCCCGTAGGAGGGACGAACACATTGCATGTGACCCATGTAACTCGTAAGAACTGACCGCGTAGTCCTGGGTCTCCCGGTTTGAAAGTATAACGATAATTTGCAAAAATCACACTTAGAGTTAAAAACAAGCCGTTAAGGGGTGAAAACCCGAACCAGCCACCAAACAATCCCGTAGGAGGCACGAACACTTCGCACGGGACTAATGTCACTTGTACGAACTGACCGCGTAGTCCCGGGTCACCCGATTTGAGAGTATGACAATAATTTGCCAAAATCAACACTTATACTTAAAAACATGCCGTTAAAGGGTGAAAACCCAAACCAACCCCCAAACGACCCCATAGGTGGCACGAACACATCGTACGGGACCCATGTAACTCGTAGGAGATGACCGCGTAGTCTCGGGTCTCCCGGTTTGAGAGTATGATGATAATTTGCCAAAATCACACTTAGAGTTAAAAACATGCCGTTAAAGGTTGAAAACCCAAATCAGCCCCCAAAAGACCCCGTAGGAGGCACGAACACCTCGTACAGGACCAATGTAACTTGTAGGAACTGACCGCGTAGTCCCGGGTCTCCCGGTTTGAGAGTATGATGTTAATTTACAAAAATCACAGTTAGAGTTAAAAACAAGCCGTTAAGGGGTGAAAATCCAAACCATCCCCCAAACGATCCCGTAGGAGGCACGAACACTTCGCACGGGACTAATGTCACTTGTATGAACTGACCGCGTAGTCCCGGGTCTCCCGGTTTGAGAGTATGACAATAATTTGCCAAAATCAACACTTAGACTTAAAAACATGCCGTTAAAGGGTGAAAACCCAAACCAACCCCAAACGACCTCGTTGGAGGCACGGACACCTCGCACGGGACCAATGTAACTCGTAGGTACTGACCGCGTAGTCCCGGGCCTCCAAATTTGAAAGTACGACGATAATTTGCAAAAGTCACACTTAAAGTTAAAAACATGTCGTTAAAGGGTGAAAACCCAAATCAGCCCCCAAACGACCTCGTAGGAGGCATGAACTCTTCGTACGGGACCAATGTAACTTGTAGGAGCTGACCGCGTAGTCCCGGATCTCCCAGTTTGAGAGTATGATGATAATTTGCAAAAATCACACTTAGAGTTAAAAACATGCCGTTAAAGGGAGAAAACCTAAACCAGCCCCCAAACGACCCTATAGGTGGCACGAACATATCGTACGGGACCCATGTAACTCGTAGGAACTGACCGCGTAGTCTCGGGTCTCCCGGTTTGTGAGTATGATGATAATTTGCAAAAATTAGCACTTAGAGTTAAAAACATGCCGTTAAAGGTTGAAAAACCAAATCGGCCCGCAAACGACCCCGTAGGAGGCACGAACACCTCGCACAGGACCAATGTAACTTATAGGAACTGACCGCGTAGTCCCGAGTCTCCCGATTTGAGAGTGTGATGTTAATTTGCAAAAATCATACTTAGAGTTAAAAATAAGCCGTTAAGGGGTGAAAATCCAAACCATCCCCCAAACGATCCCGTAGGAGGCACGAACACTTCGCACGGGACTAATGTCACTTGTATGAACTGACCGCGTAGTCCCGGGTCTCTCGGTTTGAGAGTATGACAATAATTTGCCAAAATCAACACTTAGAGTTAAAAATATGCCGTTAAAGGGTGAAAACCCAAACCAATCCCAAACGACCCCGTTGGAGTCACGGACACCTCGCACGGGACCAATGTAACTCGTAGGAACTGACCGCGTAGTCCCGGGTCTCCCAATTTGAAAGTATGACGATAATTTGCAAAAGTCACACTTAAAGTTAAAAACATGCCGTTAAAGGGTGAAAACCCAAACCAGCCCCCAAACGACCTCGTAGGAGGCATGAACTCTTCGCACGGGACCAATGTAACTTGTAGGAACTGACCGCGTAGTCCCGGATCTCCCGGTTTGAGAGTATGATGATAATTTGCAAAAATCACACTTAGAGTTAAAAACATGTCGTTAAAGGGAGAAAACCTAAACCAGCCCCCAAACGACCCCATAGGTGGCACTAACACATCGTACGGGACCCATGTAACTCGTAGGAACTGACCGCGTAGTCTCGGGTCTCCCGGTTTGTGAGTATGACGATAATTTACAAAAATTAACACTTAGAGTTAAAAACATTCCGTTAAAGGTTGAAAACCCAAATCGGCCCCCAAACGACCCCGTAGGAGGCACGAACACCTCGCACAGGACCAATGTAACTTGTAGGAACTGACCGCATAGTCCCGGGTCTCCCGGTTTGAGAGTATGATGTTAATTTGCAAAAATCACACTTAGAGTTAAAAACAAGCCGTTAAGGGGTGAAAATCCAAACCATCCCCCAAACGATCCCGTAGGAGGCACGAACACCTCGCATGGGACCAATGTAACTCGTAGAAACTGATCGCGTAGTCCCGGGTCTCCCGGTTTGAGAGTATGACGTTAATTTGCCAAAATCAACACTTAAGAGTTAAAAACATTCCGTTAAAGGGTGAAAACCCATACCAGCCCCCAAACGACCCCATAGGTGGCACCGACACATCGTATGGGACCCACGTAACTCGTAGGAATTGACCGCGTAGTCTCGGGTATCCCGGTTTGAGAGTATGACGATAATTTGCCAAAATCACACTTAGGGTTAAAAACATGTAGTTAAAGATTGAAAACCCAAATCGGCCCCCAAATGTCCCCGTAAGAGGCACGAACACCTCGCACAGGACCAATGTAACTTATAGGAACTGACCGCGTAGTCCTGGATCTCTCGATATGAGAGTATGACGATAATTTACCAAAATCGACACTTAGACTTAAAAACATGCCATTAAAGGGTGGAAACCCAAACCAGCCCCAAACAACTCCGTAGGAGGCACGAACACCTCGCACGGGACCCATGTAACTTCTAGGAACTGACCGCGTAGTCCTGGGTCTCTTGATTTGAGAGTTTGATGATAATTTGGCAAAATCACAATTAGAGTTAAAAATATGCCGTTAAAGGGTGAAAACCCAAACCTGCCCCCAAACGACCCCGTAGGAGGCACGAACACCACGCACGGGACCCATGTAACTTGTAGGAACTGACCGCGTAGTCCCGAATCTCTCGATTTTAGAGTATGACGATAATTTGCCAAAATCAACACTTAGAGTTAAAAACATGCCGTTAAAGGGTGAAAACCCAAACCAGCCCCCAAACGACCCCGTAGGAGGGACGAACACATTGCATGGGACCCATGTAACTCATAGGAACTGATCGCGTAGTCCCGGGTCTCCCGGTTTGAGACTATAACGATAATTTGCCAGAATCACACTTCGAGTTAAAAACATGCCGTTAAGGGGTGAAAACCCAAATCAGCCCCCAAACGATCCCGTTGGAGGCACGGACACCTCGCACGGGACCAATGTAACTCATAGGAACTGACCGCGTAGTCCCGAGTCTCCCAGTTTGAAAGTATGACGATAATTTACAAAAGTCACACTTAGAGTTAAAAACATGCCGTTTAAGGGTGAAAACCCAAACCAGCCCCCAAACGACCCCGTTGGAGGCACGGACACCTCACACGGGACCAATGTAACTCGTAGGAACTGACCGCGTAGTCCCGGGCCTCCCAATTTGAAAGTACGACGATAATTTGCAAAAGTCACACTTAAAGTTAAAAACATGTCGTTAAAGGGTGAAAACCCAAATCAGCCCCCAAACGACCTCGTAGGAGGCATGAACTCTTCGTATGGGACCAATGTAACTTGTAGGAGCTGACCGCGTAGTCCCGGATCTCCCAGTTTGAGAGTATGATGATAATTTGCAAAAATCACACTTAGAGTTAAAAACATGCCGTTAAAGGGAGAAAACCTAAACCAGCCCCCAAACGACCCTATAGGTGGCACGAACATATCGTACGGGACCCATGTAACTCGTAGGAACTGACCGCGTAGTCTCGGGTCTCCCAGTTTGTGAGTATGACGATAATTTGCAAAAATTAGCACTTAGAGTTAAAAACATGCCGTTAAAGGTTGAAAACCCAAATCGGCCCCCAAACGACCCCGTAGGAGGCACGAACACCTCGCACAGGACCAATGTAACTTGTAGGAACTGACCGCGTAGTCCCGAGTCTCCCGGTTTGAGAGTGTGATGTTAATTTGTAAAAATCACACTTAGAGTTAAAAATAAGCCGTTAAGGGGTGAAAATCCAAACCATCCCCCAAACGACCCCGTAGGAGGCACGAACACCTCGCATGGGACCAATGTAACTTGTAGGAACTGATCACGTAGTCCCGGGTCTCTCGGTTTGAGAGTATGATGATAATTTCCCAAAATCACACTTAGAGTTAAAAACATGCCGCTAAAGGGTGAAAACCCAAACCAGCACCCAATCGACCCCATAGGAGGTACGAACACCTCGCATGGGACCAATGTAACTCGTAGGAACTGACTGCGTAGTCCCGTGTCTCCCGGTTTGAGAGTATGACATTAATTTACCAAAATTAACACTTAAGAGTTAAAAACATTCCGTTAAAGGGTGAAAACCCAGACCAGCCCACAAACAACCTCGTAGGAGGCATAAACTCTTCGCACGGGACCAATGTAACTTGTAGGAACTGACTGCATAGTTCCGGATCTTTCGATTTGAGAGTATGACGATAATTTGCAAAAATCACACTTAGAGTTAAAAACATGCCGTTAAAGGGTGAAAATCTAAACTAGCCCCCAAACGACCCCGTAGGAGGCACGAACACCTCGCACGGGACCAATGTAACTTGTAGGAACTGACCGCGTTGTCCCGGGTCTCCCGGCTTGAAAGTATGACGATAATTTGCAAAAATTAACACTTAGACTTAAAAATATGCCGTTAAAGGGTGAAAACCCAAACCATCCCCCAAACGACTCCGTAGGAGGCACGAACACCTCGCATGGGACCAATATAACTTGTAGGAACTGATCGCGTAGTCCCGGGTCTCCCGGTTTGAGAGTATGGCAATAATTTGCCAAAATCACACTTAGAGTTAAAAGCATGCCGTTAAAGGGTGAAAACCCAAACCGGCCCCCAAACGACCCCGTTGGAGGCACAAACACTTCGCACGGGACTAATGTAACTCGTATGAACTGATCGCGTAGTCCCGGGTCTCTCGGTTTGAGAGTATGACGATAATTGCCACTCATATATGTAATTTTTTAGTTTGGGTATTTTTTTTTTGTAAATTATTGGGTTACTAATATCGTATCTTTTTTGTATCCTATTTTTTTGCAGGATAACAGTTTATCGTTGGCTTTTATTCACGTCGAACACACAAAGAACTCAATGGTTTACAACAAGGGGTTTATTAATGATTCAATTTTTTTGTGTCATGGCCGTACGGTCTTTTATTATTTTATTGTTGGCTTTTATGGCCGTGCGGGCTTTTGTAAATTAATTGTTATATTTTGTGGTCGTGCGGGCTTTATGTTAGGCAGGTTTTGTATTAACAGGTTTTGGAATGTCCTGAAAATAGAGGAAACTCTGTCCAATTTTTTTTGGGCCTGTGAGCTATTAAAGACTTGTAGTATTTTGAAGTTTGTATGTACATCAGTTTATTAACAACGCGCAATATTATTAATTTGTGAATTTTGTGCTTTCAAATAATAATTTTTTCTGTTTTTTATAAAAAATTTGGCACAGTTCAAAATCGTGGCAAAAGTGTATTATATTTTGACACGCTTTTGAACTGTGCCAATTTTTTTTAAACTGTGCTGAATCTGGCACAGTTAAAAACTGTGCCAAAAGTGTGCCAGAAATATCAAATTCTGACACGGTTTAAAAGTGTGCCAAAAGTGTTCCTGTTTGGCTGAATCTAGCACACTTTTGAGCCATGCCAGAAAAAAATTGCCATTTTGGAACACCTGATTCTTGGCACAGTTTAAAATCGTGCCAGATTTGATCTGGCACATTCTAAACCGTGCCAGAATCCTATTTTTGGTGTAATGTTGGGGAAAATGAAATCGGATTTTTTATCAAGAGTGAAACTTGGAAATAAAGTGTGCTGAAACTGGGACTTGTCTCATCTTGGGGATGTGGCCTCATCGTCTGATAAAAAGGAATTAAAGGAAAAAGGATTAAAAGCGAATAAGAAAGAAAGAAAAGAAAAAATATTACAATGATTTTACAAGTAAGATATACTCGGTTAAAACTGGGAAATTTAAGGAGGGCTTAGAGCCCTAGGGTGTGGCTTAATGTTTATACCTAAGACCACTGATCAGGGGAATATGCGTCATTACGGCAATCGGTAAATTTTCGTAAACACACATGGGATTGGTACTTAGAGTAAGCAAGTGAAAAGACAAGATTAATGTAAATGTCAAATTAATATGGCAACTTGAAAAATGTGAAGGTACATTAATTGTTCAATTTACGAGATAAAGGTAGTATTAAAAGGAAGATTAAGTGTGAGTGGTCCCATCGCCCGGATTGTGTGGTCATAATGCACATTGCACAGTTACGATACAACTTGCATTAGAACATTTAAACAAATGAAGGATGATTTCATAATTATTAAAATATATTTTTTATGTATTGATTTTTATTTTTACGATACATACACTGCTAGTATTTCTCCTACTGGGCATACGCTTATACCACGAATTTTGCGAAACCCCCCAAGGTACTTCAGGTAGAGGAAACGACAAGGATAATGAGAAAGGAAATGAGAGTTATCCATGACAATAGAGCTCTGTCATTATTTCTTTTAATTATGTAATCTGCTTTAAAATATGGGTTTATGATTTGAAATTTAATGCAAGTACTTTAATTTGGATTGTAATAATACATGACAATATGGATTTTACTTTAACTGCTATTTATTCAATGAAATTACAAAACTCTTTCATTAAAAGTATTCATATGAACTTTCTTGAACTTAACAGGTGGACATCATTTCAATACTTAAATTATATATATTTTGCGACACAAATCAATAAATCGAGTGTTTATTTAAAAAGAGGATTTTCGTAAATGAAATCAAAGTAAAGAGGTTTTCCACATTGACACCCAAAATCAGGGCATCACGTAATTTTAAGATTGGACTCTAGACTGATACGGAGGCTCAAATATGCATTTTTATTTCTTTGGATTAGGCCTAGGGGGTAGCTATACCTTTGGGTTATGTTTTGGACTAGTTTGGTAGTGGTTTGGGTTCATTTGTAGGCCTAAAACTAGGCCTTTAAGTGGACTGTGGGATTAAGGATATTTAAGGGGTGCTAACCCTCATTAATTAAACAATTTACACTCAAATAATTACCCTAAAAGAATGAGACTTTTTGAAGAGATTAAGGAGAACTTTGGAGAGGAACAAAGAGGCCGAATAAATCATTCATCCTTATTGTTTAGGCAATAAATCTCTTGCTTTATCATCACAGACTCTATAACTTATTTATGATTTCTTTGTCATTTAACATGATTTGGGATTAAAATAATGTTTTGGATATAAATCTGTTATTTAATAATAATGGGTATTGGGCCAATCCGTGTTCATGTTATAGACTCTTTTAGGTATAAAAATCCGATCTTATAGAAGTTTATGTGATTAAACTATTGTTCGATCCGTATTTGCTATGATTTCATGTAAGAATTTATGTTTAGTTGATCATTCCTAAGATAAACTTAATTTCATTGTCAATCCAAAACATGTCAAAACAGATGAGAGTGGGGAAAAGATGAAGGTATCCACTATAGCAGGGTGGAGGACGCTATAGCGCTCACTCTAGCTGCTATGGTAGCCTAGAGAGGAGGGGCGTCTAGTGTTGCTTAATATATTTTTTTATTTTTTATTTTTTCTTCTTCTTCTTTACTTATTACCTTGAGAAAAATTCTTCAGAACTGAGAGGTAGTTTTGGATATATATATATATAGAGAGAGAGAGAGAGAGAAAGGCTTTATATATATAATTATGAAAATTATGGAAAATAAAAGTGGGGTTTAATTAGGTTTTGAGATAAACTTTCCTTTAATTAAATTTGACAATTGGGTGTTGGGGATTGGGATGTTTTGGGTATGCTAGAGAGTATGAGATATATTTTATTTATATATATTTTGTGTTTATCTATACTATCTATAAAAGTGGCTTAAATCTGAAATGTTAATTTTGGACAAATTTAGCCCTCAATTGCTTGGCAATCTGTTATTAGTCATATCAACTCTTATTGGACACTTCATATTAAATATCCTTTTCCTCTCACTATCTTCATCCTTTCTTACTATTAAACATCTCTCTAACCAAAACCTTTTATTTGGTATCATTTCAAATCTTTTAGTGAATACTTGGATCCATGAAGACTCCATTTAATTCATCATATAGTTTTTTAGAAAAATAGAAAGAAGAATAGTTAAGGGAGAATACATGTAGAGAAGATAAAAGGGTGAAGAATGATGAATTAAGCAATTTCTTGAGATCCATGTCATTGATGGGTTAGTTATGTTATTATTTTATTTAAAGTTTTGACCATGTTAAAAAATAGGCTATAAAACATATATAACACATGTTTTGGTTAACGAGTTGTATGTGTCAATACGAACGTAACACAATTAATAAACATATCAGACTAGTGATAAGTCATTTGATACAATTATTAATGTTTTCATTATTTTAAGAAATTTTCAAGGGAAAAAGACAACATAAACCTTGAAGTTTGGGATAATTTGTAATCCTTACCTCAATGTTTATATTGCACATGATAAATCATAAAGTACATTTAAGTTTAGTAATGGGAGCCCTAGATTTAACATCATTAATTCATGTTGACGAAAACTCTATGTGTCAAGCTACATGGCAATTGACATGGACAAAAGTGATTATTGGCATCCTGCGTGGAAAGTGACATGAAAAAGTCCACAAAAAACTAAAAAATAAAAAAGATTATTGAAATTTATTTAAAGCTAAAAATGGGAATAAGATAATAAAAACATAAATACATATAAGAAACTAGAAAAAAGATGAATTTAAAAATGAAATGAAATATGAGAGAAAAAATGATAAAACTAGGAAAAATGCATATATAACACTAAAATCTAGAAAAACTTAAAAGAAAACTGCAAAAATCAGAAGAAAAAAAATTGTATTCAAAACTAAAAAAAATATAATTAAAAACATAGAAAATGTGGGGTGGGGGCAATAAAAAAATGCACAAATAAAAAAAATATTTGAAAAAAGGACAAAATTGAAATAAAATTCTACAGTACAGAAAAATGTAAAATCTAACGATAAAACAACCATCCCCCCCCCCCCCCCCCCCCCAAAAAAAAAAAGGGGGGGGGGTATTTTGACTTTTTCCACCCATTTTAATTTTCATTCTTAGACTTTTTCCACTATTTTATTGTAACAACTAGCATAATTATATCAAGATTGATCAAGTTCAAATATTAGAATATACAAATTGCTATAATTTAAAATACTATTCTTAGTATGTGACAAAAATATAAACATTAAAACCATTTCCCCAATATAAAATATGAGAGATAAAAATATTAATAATCACCAATAAAAAAAAATCAATGTACGCCATTTTCTAATAATACAACATGTACAAAAATATCAAATAATATCCCAAATACAACTGTGGACTCACAAGCGACTCATTAATCCAAAAGTGATCTCATATGAAATACATGACGAAAGGACAAACTCAGTACATAAAAAAATTTCTAAAGTCCCAGCTTGCTCTCTAAGATCTAATCGTTCCGAGAAGATCAAACATAACCTGAGATGTTAGTTAATGCAATGGGTCAGGGCCCATTGCAAGAATAGTAGATACATTTACCAAATAAGGTCAAATAAGCCAACAAGAAGTACTAAATGAAATAAATACCACAATAGAGTCTTTTGTATGACAATAACATTAAACTTGGAATGTTTATTAAAGTTCACCCATTAATATAGCATAATCAACTATTTGAATGATAATGGGGTCTACCAATATTTCATATAATATCAATAGTATACAGAGTTATCCAGTTACTAACAGGGTTTAACAACTATCCATATAATATTGAATCATCCATAACTATCTACTCATTAATTAGTATTAACAATATTTGAGGATGTCTCTCAACAACTGTTGGCTTATTAATAAATACAAACCATCACATAATATTCAAATCAAAATATCATTAAAATCCTTTTATCCATTTTCCACTTCCATTCCTTCATTTCATATTTTACTTTTATTCAAGCCAATCAGTTAACCAATTACCTCATTCTTATATCACTTATTTTATCCTTATTATTTAAATTAATCGTAATTAACCAGACTTTCTCATTATCCCGAACATAACTTATTATACCCCACATGACATTTATTACTATAACAATTATAAATCGTTGACCTCTCTCATGGCCTTGAATATCACATAGTATACCACAATTACCCTTCTATCAACAACCACATCAAATACACATAGCTATATCAATCTTATAATATAGCTAGTCGTTCTCACTCATCACCCCATTCATAATACGTAGTCCAACTGCATTTAAATTGTACTCATCACCAAACAGTATAGGTATTACACATACGACATCTCTATAGCCAGTCGACACTAGATCGGCACTAATGGCAATGAAAACCCATCAATAATCGTCAAAGTCGCCAGTTAGTATAGTTCTTACACATAAGATATTCCATATCGAGTCGACACTATACTTGGTACCTACAAAGAATCCCAATTAAATATCATAAACTCTCAACTTTCAACCTTTTCAAAACGCCATGCATGGGGCATCTCAAAACTGAAAACCAAATAAAGAAACCCCCTCGGTACACTTATGGATGGGTCCGGTGGTCGTTAACACTCTGTAAAAATTATATACCTCTTAAGAACGACACCTTATAAGATCCCAACTCCTATCCTTCTGTAGACTGCATGCGTGGGAGTAAACAAACACTGTCTAGATTAGAAAATCATTGGGAGTAAATAAACACTAACACATCATTTAATATATCAAGGCACCTAACTCCAATAATTAATCACCTACTACACAAAGTCCATTCTCTTCATTATTACTCCTCTAATTCATTTCCTATTCACTATTCACATCCCTTTATCATCTCATCATCCACAAATGAATTCCTTTTATAAGTCACACATTTCCATACTCAGTTGCCCATTACTCATAACCTAAAACCTACAATTACCTACAAGACTTACCATTCCTAAACTCCTAACTCCTACTTTTTCTAGAATCTATGTGTGGGATATCTCAGAAATAAAATTCAAGAAAGGGCCCCAAGATACACTTATTTTTATATTCCATAGTTGTCGAAAGTGAACAAACACTAAATATATTCGCTTAGATCCTTTACCCTTAATCCATCTAAGACAAGTAACTGACATTCACATAAGACTCACAGCTCACCTTACAAATCCCTAAGGTATTATTAAATAATTCATTGTTCAACCGAGCACCCAATTTACTCTTAAATCCTTAAAAATTACAACATTTCATTATCTTAACATTATATATCCTAAAAATCCTTTTAGATAATGACTACTACATTAAAGTATTAAGTTAAACCTCTATACCAATATGAGCATCCTCAAGTCTCGTTTTCTTCATTTCAAACTTTGCATTTACATATCCAAACACTATTACTCCAATCTCGACAATATGTGACACAAATATCATAACTCCCAAGGATATCACCGTAATGTTAACATCATGTGTATCCCACCATCAACAACCTTTGATACCCAAAATAAGCCATGTCCACTAGCATCATAATCAATCAATCAAAATCTCTATATCAATAACCATTACCTAACAACCTAAATCCCAACAACAACTAGAATAATAGGCTATCAACATAAATACCCTATTCAACAAGTCACCCAATAATACAATTCTCATTATAGGAAAACCCATACCCCTTTAATAATAACAAATAACTAAACAAACTCTTACGATAACCTCAACAACTCATGACATATCCCCTCATTAATAACCTTTGATACCCAAAATAAACCACATCCACCAACATCATAATCTAGCAATCAAAATCTCTCTATCAATAACCACTACCCAACAACCTAAATTCCAACAACAACTAGAATACTGGGTTATCAAGACAAATCATATATTCAACAAATAGCCCAAAAATGAATTTCTCATAATAGCATAACTAATTTCCCTTCAAAAATAACAAATAACTAAATAATAATATATCGTATGGTAACCTCAACAACTCACGGCATACATATCTTGAGTAACAACAATTAACTATACATCTAAGTTTGAACATCAACAACATAGGGCTAAAACAATAATTTCCTTGTTAGAATCAACCCAATTCTCAAGATTTCAATTCCAAATTTATAAATCAATAATTTATACGCATTTCAAGTGGGGTATATATGATTTTCAAATAATTAAAAGTGTACCTAGATAAGAATAGGTAATTCATATTAAAATTGTATGAGATAAGTCATACTCATAACTAACATTTCGATTTTTAAAGTTCAAGGGATGTACTATTCAACTCTTAGCCAATTAACATATTAATCGCATCATCTTTACAACAAATAAATATCGTAATGCATATAATCATAAACCTTCTCATTATATAGTAATTTTGCCAATTTTAATATCAATTAACAATATTAAGATATTAATTTTATTTCTCTTTCCCTAATTAAAATTCTAAGCACTTTTAATGAATAACAAACATTATTTATGTAATGTTTAAGTCATTAGGCACTAAAGGGAGGAAGTAGTATATTCTTTCCTTAGGTTAGTTATTCCAATTTGAGTTAAAAATCTGATTCCTATCTTTAAAATCTACAAGTTCTTCTCCTAGGTCTTCTTCAAATTCCTCCTGCACATGCCCCCAATTTAAGCTTTAAAAGACGTTATAATTGAGGTTTTGGGTTCATAAGTGAAGGGTTTGGGACAAAAGAGGTGCTGGTAGGTTTATAAGAGGAAAAATATGCTAATAATAGGTAAAACTCGTATGGAAACAGTATATAAGGACACCCATTCAAAATCACCCATGGCTAGGCCGCGATCCATAAGGTCATGGTTATGGGCCTCAGACCGCAGTTGAGGTTGAGATCCTCATGTTCGTGAGCCCTCTCCAGTCCTATGCAAACTTTTCTATCTCTTCTAATACACTTATATATAATACCCATCTACACATCATACACAAAATTCAGCCTTCCTTAAACCCTAACTGGTTCACCAAGTTCATCTTATAGATGAAACTACCCTTGCCTAATGATATTTGTTTACACCATATTAACACAAACCAATGAGGTGTTGCAATGTAATAATTAAATCGAAAAAATATTTGGATTATTATGTGAAAATAAAAAATAGTGGGCATCACGCATGTGTAACAATTGACATAATTTGGAACGTGTTAATAAAAGTGGTCAATTACTCCAATTTAAATTGGGGAGTTAATGATCCAAAGCAGAAAAAACTCAAATGGGTGAATAACCACCCAACAATTACGCTACATCAGAAATAAACACTATAAATAGGCAATGAACCCTATAAGGAAGAGAGGACTCCCTCACCAAAAATGCATTTACATTACTTGTATCCTCCTTGTCCTTTTATTTTCTTTTTCTTTATTTATTTACTGCATTTCTTGCAATTTTGCAAGTAGATTGTAAGGTAGTTATAACCTTTTTCTTTCGAAGTTTATTTGAAGTTTTTTTCCTTTACATTTTTTATTATTTACTTTCCTCCAGCTCTTTACTTCACTCGCAATTTACTTTCTTGTAAATATTTACTTTCATCATATTTTCTTTTCTCTTTTTTATAAAGCTTACTTTTCATGCAATTTACTGCTTTTGTCCTAGTTATTTACTATAACTTAGGACACTTCAAAGTCTTCCCTAAGGGAAGAGTAAGTCCTCTTAATTGAGGAATAAAATGCAACACGGTCTCCTAATAATTGTCACAAGGATAAAATATTTGGTTGGCAAGACCAAAACTCTTACTTGGCAAGCTCGCACTCCTGATTAACTAGCATGCCAGTGAAAATAATCCATACATATTTATGGCACACCCGGTGGGACTCCAGTGTTATGTGAAGCTTATAAATGTATAGGTTACGTCAAAATGAAGACATAACTGAAAATACTGATGAAATTGGCTCCACAAGCCAACATATTGTTACTTTGGAACAACTATTGGTCGAAACAACTCAAGAGTTGGGACGAGTGAGTCGTAGTCAAGAGTTAAATATTTCAATGGCTCCTAAAGCCAGGAATATTCATAATACACCAGTAATTGGTGTGCCTACGGATATTCGAGACCAATGGATCAACAAACTAAACTCGATTTTTCATCACTTTAGGAACATGGTACAAAATCTCAATAATATGATCACCACGGTAACCAGTATATTTTCCTTACCTTATGGGATAACAATAAGTAGTTAGACCTATGGAAGATAATTTGGAGCAAATCCAACTACTCAACAAAATCCCTACCATCCTATCTATTATAGCCTATTAATGGTGAAACCAATTTTGGAAATAACCTTAGGATAGGAGGATATGTTAACACTAATAGCCTAAATGTAAGCAATTCAATAGAAATAATAGGACCATCCAATACCTACCAACAAGTGGAATACAATAACTCAATGAGGAAAACAACTCTCCCAGGGGTAAAAAGGACTAGGCCTTATCCAAATAAAACTAATATTGGATTCCCAAGTACTTTGAGCATAGAATTATCAATAATTTAGTGTTTGAACCATAACTCGAGGGTTAGGAACCCCAGAAGGTTGGATAACCAAACTCCTCAAATATTTCAACATGTGCCTTATGAAATACAACAAAATGTCCTCCACAAATTCCACCACCTTTGGTGCAACCAACTACCTTGGTAAACTAAGTAATTACCCCACAAAATAGGCAATTGCCTGGGAGAGTGGAAAGTAATGAAATTATGGACCTGATACATTAAATATGTGGACCATTAGCCGCAGTTTACAAAAATATCTACCTAGAATGGGTTGATAGAATTGAACTTCCAAAGGGATTCACGTTCCTAACCTTTAACCTCTACTACACCATATACTGGAGATGGTTACGTACCTCGATCGTGACCAGGGCCACTGATCTCGAACCTCGGTCGTGGCCATTTTTGTCGTGACTAAAAACATTATTCACGGAACTCATCCATGACCCTAAATGGGGGTCACGCTCTCTCCCATGACATAATATTGGATCCATGGTCATAGACCTAATTCGTGACCAGCGTGGGAGAATGTTCAAATTTCATCACGTCCCTAATTGTGACCCCCAATTTTTCTTAAAAAAAGTAATTAATTGGTAATGGTATTAAACCGTGACCAGTTATTTATTTCTTTTTTAAAAAATGTGGGTCACATATTAGGACCGTGACCATACCCATTTATTACAAAATAAAGTTTATTTTTATGCAGCCACCCCCCCCCCCCCCCCCCCCAAAAAAAAGACTTTGTATTCAGCAACTATTAATATATAATTCAACAATATTGTAACTACTTTATAATATATAATACTCACATCACATTGAACTGTGATCTGAGCTTATTATTTTAAGACATTCATAAATCAAACTAGAATACTACTCGACTTCACTAATTGTCTTACATATATGGATGACTTTTGATTAATTGATCCAAACTACAATACCACTTACATGTGGGGATCAATTGCAATTGCCTAACCTGCAAACCAAAAAAATTTGTAAAATTAATGTAGAGACGTGGATACTAGTTATGTATAACATTTTTTAAGAAGGACAAGACAAATATAGTCAAATCAATTTGGTACTGTATAGTTGACAACTCAAAGTAAAGCATCGTTCCATCCTAGTCAATTCATAATTCAAACTAAACATTCACAAATCAAACTAAACATTAATAAATCAAGATAAACATTCATAAATCAAACTTAAGAGCCAATATCATAATAGGATACAATTTTGATACAAGTAGGATTATCAAGGGCCAATGTACTTATAATCTACAAATAGGATTGTCAATGGTACAATAATGTTTTGATACTCAATCTTACTCGAAATCAAATTAAAGATCCTTCAAACTAAGATTGTCATCAAGAGCTAAATGGAACTCTTTGTAAGACTTTAATGCATATGCTTGAGTTAGTCATACCCCTTGGTGCATGAACAACAATAGACATATTTCCATCGTTTATGCACTTTGAGTATAATACCTTCTATACGTTCTAAAATTCACAAATAAAAGGCTCATCGACTATGAGATATTTACTCTTCATCTTAGATAAATCTACCACGATATATTTTATGCCAGAATCAACTTTATAAGAATTCATAGTGTCCTCCACCTTCACCTAGTCACAATAGAATACGATTTCTGTGAAATCTAAATAATCGAATTCCAAGATTTTTTGGACAATCCCATAATAGGTTAGCACCTTTTTGGATTTTTATTACTTTTGCTAGTGACACATGTAGTCAAGGATAAAATTAAAATTCTACGATTTTGCACCAAAGGCTATTCCTCACATGGGTATGACGAAATCGTTGGTGCAAAATTTCTTAAACTATTTCGCACAAAATGTGGGACCGTTTGCTAGGCATGCAAGCCTCGAAGATGCATCACCTATTTTTAGAAGTCATAATTATTAATGAATTTGTATTGGGAAATATTTTTACAACACATGAATAAATAAACGCACACGTAAGAGGTGGTCGTTTGATACCCATGACCTAAAATCATTCATTGTGCAATTTCTCCTCTGATTTTGGGAAATTTAATTCTCGCACTTGCTAAAGTTAAATTATAAATTTTAGATCATAATATCGAGAATACATATAATGAAACAATAATAATTCAATTAATTATGTAGCTACTTACTCTCTCTAGTCATTAACTTCATCTTGCGATTCGAACACATAACTAGTTGCTTGCTCATATTGCAAACTAGAGACTCTCACCTATTTAGGGTTTCTAAAAGATAATTCATCCCCAAAATCATCAGGTTCCTGATCACTCATTCTCCACGAGGATTGAACCTCCTCGGCTCCTATTATGCAATATATTTCAGAGCGTATAAGAATAATTCTTTAGTTTTGTATTCTTCAGCAATGAACCCTCCAATAAACCATTTATTCTTAACGTAATCTTTGAGAGTTTTCATCAAGCACTTGAATGGATACTTCTATCAATACCTAATGGTACCAAACAAAAAAGCCTCGTCACATAAATGCACAAGAAGGTGGATGCTGATATCGAAAAAAAGACGAAGGAAAATATTTCTCTTATACACAAATTGCCTCGTCTAAAGTTGATTTCACAGTTTTAATGCGATTTTTGTTTGCCACTTTTGCAAAAAGTTAGGTAAATCACAAACTTATTTGCATAATTTCCCAGCGAAGATCTTTATGCTCAGAGAAGAAATGCATAAACAATAGAGGGATTAACTAAATGATAACGCACCAGTCGTGAGATTCTCACTATTTCAGGTGATTATTTTGGTATCTTAATACCCTGTGCAAATTACCGAAATAACTAATTGGAGTCTTCAAGTTGAACAACATGTCTAAGACGATATTTTTCTCATTAGTAGTCAAAGTGAAAGCAGTGAGGGGATAAAAATTCTTCCAGTTGTAGGATCATTTTTTAACCATAATTTCTTCTTTATTTTCATCTTCTATAAATCGCGGTGCGCTCGCTCTCCATCTTTTGAATGAGATCCACCTTGACATGTTCCATAAAATGTTCTGTAACATTATTCTATGTGTGCATAACATCAATTACATGCCTTACATGATGATCTTTCAAATACAGCAAGTAAAAATTATTGATCTTCTGGACCAAGCCTTCATTTTACTAAAGTCATTCGGATCCTCCCTAGATTTAAGCTTTAAGTTTACAAACTGTCGGTGTTTTCCTATATACGTATCCCTTGAATTCTTATGGGACTTTAAAATGTGTCTCTAGTGCGTTCTAATTACGATTCAAGTGCAAACCGATCCCATAAGAAATATCCCGGTAATCCAAGTATCAATCTCAGGGACTAAGACGAAGAATCGTGAGGACAAATAGGGAAAAGATGACTAACCTAAAGGTTTGACTCATAAAAAAAAATAAGAAAAGGTGATTTTGGAATGAGGGTATGAATTATTTCTAGATAAACAAGTAAAATCTAACTAAATTCACTAATCAAGCAAGAATTAACTAACTACGAATTCATGAATATATATAAGAAACAAGAATGGAATACAATCCCCTAACTCCTAATAGGTTCACCGCATATGAAAACTAGTCTCGTTTTAAGTATTTAATTGAAACACTGACATTATTTAATTTATTCATTGCATATATGAGGGTACAAACCCGCATCATACATAATAAAAAATCTAAACAACGTATGAAATCAATTGATTAATACGCGCATCGTACTCTTAAACATCCTGATTACCTAAGGCAAATGAGGTTAAAAGTTCTACGATGTTTGTACTAATGAACCGATGCATTCCAATTAGCTATTTATTCCAAGAACGTGTTTTTATACTGATCCGAACTGTTTAGGGTTGGGTTCATGCATCCCAACCCTTAGAAATTTAGACAAACATTATGTAATTATGTTTTATCAATAAATCTATGTTGCATGAAATCATAATTATGTGAAAAGTGTTATTAAACAGGCAAGGGAGAATTCTAACCAAAGAATAATGATTCACCAACCAAAAATATGAAAGCAATGAAGAAAATATTACTTGGAATGAAGAAGAATGTTGAATTTAATCCAAATTGATGAACAAAAGTTGAACCGTATGAATCCTAGGGATCTTGGATTCAAGAACTCCTCAAAACTAACAAAAACCAAGCTCCCTAATGTCTGGTATGAAAAATAAATAAATTCATCAAGTTATTTTATGTGTTTGCACCATGCAAAACTCTTTTTAAGAGAAAAGAAAATTACAAATTTCACCCGCCAAACCGGTTCTACTTCTCCTTCTTTAATAGATGAATCGGTCCTGTATAAAACAAAAGAGGGGATCGGTCCGGGTTCTAATTCATCGGTTTGATTATGGAATTCTAGTGTCTGGGACCGGTCCGAATGAGATTCCATTGGTTCAGTTTGGTCACTTCTATTTTTTCTCCCTTTTTCTTCTTGATTATTCTCAACTTCAACCGCTCATAACGTTTCACTCGGGTCTTGAATTTGGATGCCATTTCTTCCTACATGCTTGTGGACTCGACATCTTCAACTTCCCTTAGGTTCCATGTCCGAATTCCTACTGTAGAGTTACTGTTTTGCCCTTGATTTTCCTTCACTTGTTTCTTTCTTGAGTTTGAGATTTCTCTTTTCATCAATACCTGCAAAATGTAAACAAAACACCCGAAACTCGATGCACTCGATGGAAGATGTCAGTAGAAAATATATGCGATAAATCAACATAATTTACATCGTACGAGATGATAAAAGCCTCTAAATTACGGGGATAAATTCAAAGAATTTATGCCTAATCAAACCTCCCTAACTTAGAACTTTAATCATCCCGAGTTAGGTAAAAGAATCAAAGCAAGGTCCAACACTTAATAAACATGTTATTAGGATAGAATACCTCTTTCTTGGGAAGCAATTTCATTTAGCATATGCAACAAGCCTTTAAACCCCTAGGTTACCCTAGTATGACGAGTTGTGTCTCATGGGGTTTTGCATTGAATATACCCTTAAAATTTGTTCTTGACTCAAAGAAAGCTCAAAATACTTAAAAACTGTACAATTTAAACTCCCTAAAAATAGCCATCGTAAATTCATATCCATGAGTCTTAAATCATAGTGTGTGTGTTCGCGTAGCTGAAAATTAAATCGTTAATTTCCACCGATTGATCATTACGTTACTTTCTAAAATTCATTTTGATTCATTTTCTCACGGATGCTCTCACAAATGAATCACTCGAAATGTGGATATTTCTCTCGGTACACGTGATATAAAGAGTAAATATAATGGAAAACTAATTCACGCGCACAAATTTGAAAGACGACATTATTTCAGGCGAAAAGATCTCTTCATCGGATTACGGTTATTCGAAAATGAGAAACATCATCTCTTATTCACACCAATTAATATCTCTTATTATCTTTTTGTATATTAGCTCTCCATGTGGTAGTCAATTACGCAATTCGGACTCGGTTATATTAAGTAAATCTGGGATTGGTTGGGAACGTCGGAATTGAAAATTTTCTTTTTATGATGTCCGTTCGTGCTTTTTCGTGCTTTTTGCTCATTTTCTCTCCTTTTTCTATTTTTTCTATTTTCCACACTTTTCTTTTCTTTTCTTTTCTTACTATTTTTTTGTTGAGCATTTTTCTTTTTTATTTTTTCCTTGCCCCTTTTTATGCACTTTTTGGACAAAATTTTTGAATTTTCACTTTTCTTACTATTTCTGAATTTATGATTGTTTTACAAAATTTTAGTGATATTTTTGAAAAATTTAAATTCCAATTTTTATTTATTTTGAATAAGGTCATTTTGAAATTTGTGAAATTTTTGAAATGCACGTGTACCCCCCCCCCCCCCCCCCCCCCCCCGCCCTCTCCCCAACCAACTTAGAATTTTCAAATGTCCTCATGCAAAGAGGGACTAAAATATAAACAAAAGGGAAAAGTACATAAAAATGAACAACAATGAAAATGCAATCTTTGTATTAATAACCAAGGATTACAAGAGATAAAGAGAGAATACATAGTTCGTAACAAGATAAGACAATAAAATGCGAAAAAGACAACGAACTACATAAGGAATACAAAATCTCAACAACACCAAGACAAGGCTTATTGTGGGGGTGGTCGAGAGGTTCCGAGAGAATTGGGATCATACGGGTCATAGAAATAAGTGGGACTTGGTACACCCTCACTTACATGCAACTTGTACATCTCAACTTGAAGGCGGACCATCGTGCTTGTGTCGCGACGATAGGCTTCTTGGTCCGCCTGGTAATCTCTCAAAAACTCTTGAAAGCTCGTCTCTAAATTCTCAATGCGGTGAGTGAGGTCCTCACCCACCGGCTCGTAATCGGAGTCCTCCTCCTCATTATACTCGGGATCCTCTTCTTCCATTTTAACATCCACGTTCGTTGCGGCTTGTATCACTTCCCTTTTCCGTTCACTTCTTGTACGGGATTCTCATGGGCTTTGGAATGCGAGGAAAGGCTTGGGGGGGTCAATTTTGGCATCGGCGAGGATGGAAGTGAGATGGGGATATGGGAGGGGAGCTCAACCTTTATGATCCATAGTCGCATGAAGAATGTCGACGTAAAAAATACGTGAAAGATGGATAGTGGTGCGGGGATAAAAGAGGTGGAACGGGAGGTTGGCTTGGCGAGGGAGCATCGCCGAGTCATTTGATGTTTGGAAAATGTTGGAGCAAACGATATGGAATGTGATGCAAGATTTTTCAGTAAGAGACCCCGCAGGAAAAGTCTATTGGGTTCCACTCATGTCCAGGACTAAGGCGGAGGATGCACCCCCTTTCAAAATTGGGACGGTGTTAGTGGGGTAGTCATAGTGATTTGGGATCGGAACCCCCATTGCTCGTAGATTTGGGTGAGGATTTCTAGAGATAATGGAATGGGGGTCTCATCAATATAAGCCTAGGACATTTTCTCGCCCGTGCGGACAAGAGTGCCATAAAAGGACCGCACCTCGTCCTCCCAAACAATGGGATGTGTCTCCTCTAGAAAGCGAAACCACCCTCATGGGAGAAATAGATTGTTGACCAATTGCTGAAGTTCCGCCCATTTAACTTGCCTCTCAATGTGCATTTTGCGGGCCGAAAAGTTCTCACACCATATTTGTTCTTAGCGCGAACGAAACTCATCGTCGCCATCATAAAGGATGATGGTGGAGTCGTATTTGACTGGTCATTAATTATTGGTCATGTGGAATTAATTTAGAATGCTAGAAATATGAGAGAGAATAAGAGAGGGAATTGTAGATGTGAGGTGAAATGGGGGGAATAGGGAAGGAAAGACTTTTGTGTCGTTTCTCAAAGACGGCGTCAATTGCAGGTGCAAAAAATTACCCGCGGGGGGGTGTCAAATTATCACGATGCATGAATAATAATAAATGAGAAAGAAACAAATATTTACATAGTTTGACCATCGATGGCCTACGTCCACGGGGATTCAATAGTATTTCATTATAATAATGAGAGTTTACATGAGAGTGTTTCTCTAACCTCTGAAACTCGCTTTCACAATGGGGGGGGGGGGGGGGGGGGGGTGTTCCCTTTATATTGAGTTAGATGTTACAATTGAATAAGTCTTATCCTCGTAGAGTTTAAGTTACAATCAAATAATGCTCCTTAGTCTTCTAGTTTATCAAGGGCTCTTAGTCGTCCTTATCTTTCCATAGTTGATATGGGTCGCCATCTTGATTGGTGTGTTTGCCACGTGTCACGCTATTAATGTAGGTGTATTTCTTCCCCCACAATATATTTTTAAAAACAAAACAGGTTTTTAAAATAGTTAAACAGGTTTTTTTATATATAAAGTAATTTTTGTTATATAAAACATTTAAAAAACAGTTTTAAAAAAAAAACAGATTTCTTTTATAAAACAGCTTTTTAAAATGTATTGTTTTTATTTTAATTGATTTATAAAACAAAACAGTTTTTTTTAAGCTGAAACGATTTTTTTAAATAAAAATCTGTTTTTTTTAATACAAAACAGTTTTTTTAAACAGTAAAAACAATGCTTTTTAACAATCAGTTTTTATTAAATTGTACAATTTTTGTTAAAACAGTCGGAACAGTTTTTGTTAAATTGTACATTTTTTTCATTTTTATGAACTTTTTTTTAGATAAAATATTATTTTTCTTTTAATAAAAAGTGGTTGTTAAATTTGTTTTAAGGAATATCGAAAAAAACATGGATCAAATATCAAAAAGTCGCTTAAATATTTTTTAATATACACTTAGTTCAAGCGTTTTATTTTGTACCAAAAAGTCCCTTATTCTCTTATTTTTAAAAGTCCGCGTCAGGGGCATGGTAAAGCGTTTTTGGCATGGTGAAGGATTTTTTGTGCAAAATAAAAAGATTTGGACTAAACGTGTATTAAAAAAATTTCGAAAGACTATTTGATATATACCAAAAAAAAAAAAAACATTGATTTTAATAATATTAAAAAATACATTTATTTTAGGGTCAATTATTAAATAGTCCCTACTATAAATATATATTTTTTAAAAAGGACACATATTTTTAGTTTAACCCATTTAGTCCCTCAAGCACTCAATATCCTCTTATTTTTAGAGGTCCGCGCTAGCGGCACTCCCTCTCCAAAATATGTGGCAAAAGACTTTTTGAGGCAAAATAAAAAAATTTGAACTAAATGAATATTAAAAAATATCTGAAGAACTATTTGGTATATGTACCTTTATTTTAACAAAAAGAAAGGGAGACAAATTCAGGGCAACGTGTAAATGGCCGAAGCCCAGGTTGATTTACGCGATAGTGACACGGATGTTGACAGATGAAACAAAAAATCACAATGAATATGTGGCAAAATTTGCCACACAAACAAGTCACATTCCTATCCTCGACAGAGTTACTTTGTGGCTAAGAAATGTGAAGTTAGGATAGGGCTTTCTTGGTTGGATTTGGAGTATAATCTCTTCTGCACTACTAATTTTTTTCTCTATATCTTAACAGTAATATACTGGTCATTCATCCATTCTTTCTAGTAAAGTCGGGTTAAATGTAATAAAAATGCATCTATTAATGTGAAAAATGATATAAAGATAATTAGAGTATATAATTTAAATTGAGAGCGAAATTTAGTGTTGATATTTGTCGCACACACACGACGACATATGTACATTTCATAAATATTTTAATTATTTTACTCTATCCCAGAATTTAAATAGGCCTTATTTATTTGACTCCTTGACTCTTTATCTCATTGCCTTTTGAATTATCCAGAATTTGAAGTAATCGTATTTATTTGATTTCATGACTTTTATCTCATTGTTTTTTGAATTACCTTAACTACCTTTGTATCTTCCACAAACTATAATCACATTAATATTTTTGTCTTTGTATCTTTCACAAATTCGAAACCCATTAATGTTTTGTCCCCAAATGATGCTATTTATATGAAATCTGATAGGGTTTGTTCATATCTCAATTTTATTCATTGATGATCAATTTTTATAAATCTGTTGTGATGGGGTTCGACCAGAGGTACACTACGATTTCCTTTGCTTTAAATTTTTTTCGATTTTGAATTTACAAAATTTGATTTTCAGTTGTGAGTGATGGAATTGAAGAATTAATTGATTGTTTGATTTTGGTTTAGGAACTTCATTAATCTTTTTTATTTAGTTTGGAAAATTGATGTATTCATATTAAATGTATGTTAAAACAACCACCCACATTTGCATTCTAGACTTATACATATCAATGACTTGAGATCTGAGTTTTAGTGAATGCAACACTTGGGATCGATTTTGGTGATTATAGATGTGAGTTTTCCTTTGTTCAGTGTGAGGGTAAAGGTTTTTTTTACTCTCTCTCTCTCTCTCTCTCTCTCTCTCTCTATATATATATATATATATATATATATATATATATATATATATATATATATATATATATGATAGTATTAAAGGAGTTAATGATCCTTTAATACTTACTATCTTTCTCTCTCTTATCTTGAACATTGTATTTTTTTAAATCAAAAGAATAGTGTTGTTCATGCCTTCTTGCACTTCTAACGGGCTTAGAAGGAAGCTGAAAGGAATGTAATTGGACTCATGTATAGCTCTTAAATTGTTATCTGACTGAAAAGAAGTATAGATGTACACATTATTCTTTTCTAGCAAGAACATAGTAATAGATTTAATACCTTTAATTTTATGTAAAAAAAAATTATCATATTATTCTATTAGTTATTGATATGACCTGTTTTTGAGATTTTGTTTTCGGGGGCACTTTTTTTCCAGTAATTTGTATAAGATTGATGGAACCATTCACGTGAGATTTTTTTTTTTTGAAAAATTACTTCCACACTTCGATTTTTGAAGTTTAAGAACACTTTTTACATACGTTTTACATTTATAATCTAATAATTTTATTTATTAACAGCCCACACATCGCGTGGGCTGCATACTAATTATAGTATATAATTAAAATTGATATCACAATCCAACGTCGATATTTTTGTGCTCACACATTTACACGTGTACACTTCATTAATGTATAAGACATTTATTAATTTTGTATTATCTAAATTAATGTAAACACATATGTATTAGGTCAATATATGCATTTAGTCGGTTCATATATTGGGAGATTCATGTATAGAAGTCTAAATAAGGCATATTTACATTAAATGTAATATATACATGTATTTAGGTAGATACATTTCAGAGATAAAGAGTCATAATTTATGTCACCCACTCCTTATAAGTCTACGAACAAATGCTTCAAGATTATTATATATATCTCCATCAACCAATCAATCACTCATTATTTTTTTCATACTATCTCCCCTTGTGCATCATCTGCAAGTCAAGCTATTCTTTACAAAAAAAAAAAAAAAAAGACACACTTTTTATACCTTTGTAGAGCTTTCCATCTTATCTCTATATTCTGTTTTTTCATCTTATCTCCATGCACCTTTTTAAAGCATTTGTGTATGTTGCATATAAGTTGTGTATGACGTTTATCTTATTTAGCACACATATATATACAATATTGTAAATGCTTTTGTTGAGTTATGGTTTCTTGCATATGGTAACAAATTCATGCAGACAGAGAGGGAGAAAGAGAAGGAGAGAGAGTGTTTAAAAGATGAAGTTTTAAAAAAATGATTTTCAATATTTGTGTATTGAACTTATCTCCTTTTATGTACTATTCTTCCTATTTTCTTTGTTCTCTCCCCCTCTCTCTCTCCATCTCCACACATTTGCACTTCCATTTATGATATAATTTTCTATTTATTGTTTATCAGGAATACAATTATTGTTAAAGTTTTTCTCTTTCTCAATGTGAGTATCCGTAAAGTAACCTTTTACGGTCATGCAATGCGTGGTCTGCAAGCTAGTTATAAATAAAATTTTGTTGTATGTAGTCAGAGTGTCTAACATATATCATTAAATATACTTAAATAACATATCAATTTTCTAAAAAGCCAAAAAATTTATGTAAGGGGAAATAATTTAGTTTAGGCTTATTTTTCGTTTTATTTGCTCCATGGCAAATTTGGCGTATCCCGTTACAAACCGTCGTGTACCGTCACGACAAACAAACTCCAAGATTAAACACTTCCATACCTCCCACAAAAGTATAATTCAATTGGTGTTAATAATTATTCATGAATTTTATTTGGGATGTTTATTTTTTATTTAAACGGAGGCTGGATTTTTTATTTA
This sequence comes from Sambucus nigra, assembly GCA_949130495.1. Lineage (NCBI taxonomy): Eukaryota > Viridiplantae > Streptophyta > Magnoliopsida > Dipsacales > Adoxaceae > Sambucus > Sambucus nigra. The sequence continues at coordinate 338,669,449 of OX422207.1, read as the reverse complement.
GAAATAATTTTTTTTATAGTACAGTACTCTTGGGTCCCCCGCAAATAAATTTTAAACACTTAGGTCCACTAATTCTCTTCTTGTAAAAGTCCATGCTAGTGGAACAATAAGTGGACCTAATAATAAATTGTCCTTAAATGTTTAAAAATTGTCAGCAAGGGACCTAATTATAAATTATCCTTTTTTTAACCTCGTTCAAATGAGATCTGCTCTAGTTCGAAGGACTTTCCCTTATTGTTAAAAGGGTCGTTAGATCTTATATCGAACGAGCATCCAACGAGGGCACATTATTTGAATTCGTTAGAAGCTGGTTCAGACGAGCTCTTCCTAGTAGTATTATAAGTCAACTGTCTTATAAAGTTTCTAAAGTGTTAATGTAAAAGGTTTTGCCCTGAAAAGGGATTTTTCCTCGGTTGTCGTATAATTGCATGTTTTATATATATCTTATCACTTAGATGAATGTCTTAGGATAATAAGAGAAAATTGAATTTGTGTTTGGAGACAATCATTCAATTAAGATCGCGCAAGCACACTCTAACAATTGGTATCAAAGCAAGTTACACAAAAATATTGTGCGATATTTTTCCAGGAAATTTTTTTCTTTGATATCAATTTTTTGAAAGATTGTTGATCTTGAAAAAGACAGGATTTTAATGGGTAATTTGTATAATCGAATGCCCATCTTTGATGGTTCTAACTATGAATTTGGGAAAGATAGGATGAGGTCAGCTTTAAAAGTCATAGACTAACGTGTTTGATTAGTTTATGAAAGAGGGTGGACTCCTCCCACTGTCACTGATGATTATGTCATTGGCCCTAAACTCTCTCAATAGACAGAGGACAACTTTAACTGGAGTAATTTTAACTCTCACGGCTTAAGTTCTATTTTGGAGTCATCACCTCTGACGAGTTACGAGTTTCGCCACATCATGACTTGCACCACATCTAAAGAAGCTTGGGATACCCTCCAGCTCACTCACGAGGGTACAAAGTTGTAAAGGCATCCAAGCTGCAAAATTTGACCACCCAGTTTGAGACCATTACCCTGATAAAGTCAGAGTCTTTTGATGAGTTTTATGCGCATTTATTGGACATAGTTAATTCTAGTTTTAATTTGGGTGGGAAAAATTCTGAGACGAGAGTTGTTAAGAAAAAATTAAGGTCGCTCCCTCCCCACTTTATTCCAAAAGTTACCATTCTTAATTCGTTAGGGATCTTAGAAACTCTTATGTTAGAAGAACTTATGTGAGATCTTTAAACGTATGAGATTGATATGTTCCCTAAATTTATTAAACCTAAGTATATATGGATTTCTTTAAAGACTCAAACTAAGAAAAAGAATAAAGGAAAATTTTGTGAGTCCAAATCTGAGGTTGATTTTGATGTCGATGATTTGGCCATTTTTGCAAAAAAAAATCAAAAAAAAATGTCAAATCTTCCAAAGAAAAAGATTTTTGAGAAAAATAAGAAATAAGAATGAGGGCATGAGCGACAGAGAGAAAGAGAAAGAGATTACGTGTCATGAATACAATGGTGTACAAGGCACATGAGTGTCCCACTAGGCTTAAGAGAAAAGGCAAGAATGTTACGAATAAAGACACTCTTAGCGATAGTGACATCGAGTCGGATGATTCAGGGGGAGAATCACCACATGCACCATGAGTTACGTTCATGTCTAGTCATGTTAGCACTTCTATTTTGTCCCACAATGTTGAGGACATATCTAAAAGTGAAAGCCTCGATGATGTTTCGATTCATTCTAGAGATAGTCAGAGTGATTATGGAAATTTTAGTGAGGAAGAAGGTTATCTCCAAAAGAAATTTAGTAATCTTTACACTTAGACTTTGAAAACTAAAAGGCTTACTAAAGATTTGTCTCTTAGAGTGTTAGATTTGGAGAAAGAGGTGAAAGTTTTGAGAGAGAGTAAGGAGTTGGTGAGTCAGCTCGAGAAGGTGAAGATTTCTTTATGTGAACAGTTGATTATTTAGATTGGGAAAAGACCGATTTGACTAACACCATAGCTAGTCTTATGGGAGATCTTCAATCTTCATTAGAGACTCGTGAGAAACTTGAAACCCATGTATCCTATCTCAAGAGAGATCTTGTTCGAGAGGTCAAGTCACTTATATTTAAGAAGATTGTAAAGATGCTCATCGGTCCCTCTTTAGGTAACGTCGTGTCTCACCTGAACCGGTTCCCGAGTTTATTTTAGATCCTTATGTCCCTCGACCTTACCCACCTATGAGAGCTCATTTTGGACATTTTAAAAAAGGTGGGCCCAAGCCCATTTATGTTTGTTCTCATTTCAAATGAAGAGGTCACCTTAGAGAGTATTGTTTTAAGCTAATGAGAGTTTCTTATAGATATGTTCCCCGGTATGCTCACACACAAGTTCTCGCACGCACTCCTGCACATGTTGCTCTGTATGCTCCCGCACATCATTCGAGAGAATTTGAGAGTTTACGAGAGCAAGTAAAGTATTTATTCAAGACTTCACAAAGTTTTATGGAGGTATTTCATAGGATGTCATCACCTTTGAATAACTCCTCTGGGGCTAATGATTGAGGTTTAGACTTATTTTCTAGCATAGAGTGATTTTCATGTTCATATCTTACATTCCTATTGTTATTGTGTACTACCATTATATTTATATTTTTCATTTTGATATATTTTTTGAAAAATCCAAAAAGAGTTTTGTTTTTCTAAAAAATTCAAAAAGATTTTATGTTTCTTTTAAGAAAAAGCGAAAAAGGCAAAGGTGTTTTATTTTGATAAAATTTTTGAAAAAAAAAAAGACAAAAAGAGTTTTGTAATTTTTTACACGTGATATGGAATAATATTAAAGATATCAGAGTCACTCATTCATTTCATATCCACGTGACTGTTTTGTAGTGCTTTGAGAAGTTACATCATTTCATATATGTGTTTAATAATGTGTGGAATCATTAAGATGTGATTTGATGATAACTTGCTGCATATTTGACTATTTGTCTCTTTTAATGCACACAGGCATGAACTTTTTTTAGTATTGCACTTACCTGTCTCATGTCGATTATAGTGTTTCATCTCAATTTTTCTTTTAAGACGAACCAAATGTGAGAAACGAGATAAAAATTTGTGCATGTACGAACCATTGTCCAGATTTAAAATCATTTTTTCGGTTAAAATTTTTATATATTAAGCAATGGAAAGGGGCTACGAAATATAAAGTTTTTGCGTTAAAAACCACTATTTGCAATGAAAAGAGTCTAAAAATATTAGAGGCACATAAAAACAGAAGTGCCATGCCAATTTTATTTGGGCATTGATGCTTTGCTTCAAATGAGCATTAATTTCTTCAAAATAATTAAGAGTATTATTACTACATGTGAGATTTTGAGGGAGTTAAGTCAAAGATAAATGGGTTTGCACAAACTATAAAAATCTCGAAAATATATTACACAGTTTTGGGCGTAGTTGGTGTGAAATCACGTACATTCTTGATTTGTTGATTAAGTTAGGTCAATTTCACACGAGTTCGCCATTTTTACACCTAAGGTAGACTTTGATATCTTTCGTTAATAGTGTCTCAAGCCTTCGTCCACATGTACTATGTTTGTCTATGTTGATCAACCAATGGAATAGGTTCACACACCTACATTTTATTTCTACGATTTGGGTATTTTTGTGTTTCTTCATGGTTTGTTGTATGTATTAAATTTATACTTGAAAAATTAGAAATAAAAATAAAAAACAGTTGGTGAATGTAATCCTTTGAGATTGTCATTGCAAGTGTGTTATTTATATATTTTGTGATGATATCTTCTTTATACGTGATGATTTGCAATTCATGCTTATGTGTCTACTCCTTTGTCTATTTTGGACAAAAAAGGGAGAACAAATTAAGGGGAAGATATGATTTGATGATGAGTTTGACTTATGGGGAAGATAGATTGTTTGTTCTTTGGTTTCTATTTTAAACTCGATGCATCATGACGTATTTTCTTTACTTTATGTGTGTAGGCACTTAATGCGAAAATCAATTCACATCAGATGAAGTCAAAGAAGCCAAAAGGAATCACAAAAGGATAAAGAATCTTATGCCATTCCATTTTAAAGGATTGGGAAGGGTATTAGATTTTGTTGTCATTTAGGCGATATTTTATGTAATTTCGATTTCAGTTAGGAATGTATACTTTTGTATCAGAATAGCCAAAAGGAGAGATTTGTAAAGGCAAATAGTTTAGCTTAGGCTTATTTTTCATTTTATTTGCCCCATGGTACATTTCGCGTATCCCGTTACAAACCATCAAGTACTTTCATGACAAACCGACTCTACGATTGAAGATTTTCCTACCTCCCACAAAGATATAATTCAATTGGTGTTTAAAATTATTTATAAAATTTATTTGGGATGTTTATTTTTTATTTAAACTGAGGTTAGATTTTTTATTTAAAATAATTTTTTTTTAACCTCGTTCAAACGAGATCAGCATCTTATTCAAATGACTTTGCCTTGTCGTTAAAAGGGTCATTTGATCTTGCATCGAACAAACATTTAACGAGGGCGGACTATTTTAATTCGTTTGAATCTCGTTAGAAGATGGTTTAAACGAAATTGGAGTCTCGTTCAAACAAACTCTATTTTCATTCAAACGAAATGTCTTTCTCATTCGAAAGAGCTTCATTTTTGTTCGAACGGTCCACCACCTCAAATTTTGTGCATGACCTATAAATATCTATTTTGTTTTTAAATTTGTGGGACTTTTGCCAAAACGATTTCTTCATATATGTTGCAAAAGTTTTCAATATTTTTGTTTACCAAAACACTTTTGATACATAAACACATCCCCAAATATATTTTTTGCATCAATTTTGAACCTTAGTTGAGATATACTTTGTGGAGATATCATTTCTACGACTGACTTGTGAACCCAAAAGGATCACGGCGGAAGGCTAATCGGTGGATACCGAGGGAAAAACGCCACTTGTGGACTGCTCAGATTCAAGTGGTATTCTTTAGAGATTCGACGAAGACTGTGTGTTATACTTGTGATTTTATAAAATAGTATTGTAAATTGACTGTCTTCTAAAGTTTCTAAAGTGATGATATAAAAGTTTTTTCCTTGAAAAGGGATTTTTTCTCATTTGCCATGTTTTATTTATCTATTATCACTTATATGAATGTCTTAGGATAATAAAATAAAATTGAATTTGTGTTCGAATCATTTAATTATATAAGTCATTACACTAATATCGCGCAAACACGCTCTAACAATTGGTATCAAAGTAGGTTACACAAAAATATTGTGCGATCTTTTTTGGCAAAATTTCTTTTCATTGATATCAATTTTTTAAAGAATTGTTGATCTTGTAAAGGGCGGGATTTTAATGGATAATTTGTATAATCGAATTCCCATATTTGATGGTTCCAACTATGAATATTAGAAAGCTAGGATGAGCTCAGCTTTAAAATCCATAGATGAACGTGTTTGGTTAGTTTGTGAAAGAGGGTAGCCTCCTCTCACTATCACTGTTGATTATGTCATTGGACCTAAATCTGTCTCTCAATGGATAGAGGACAATTTTAAGTGGAGTAACTTTAACTCTCGCGGCTTAAGTGTTGTTCTAGAGTTATTATCCCTGACGATCCAAGCTACAAAATTTGAGATCATTACCCTGCTAGAGTCAAAGTCTTTGATTAGTTTTATGCACGTTTAACGGATATAGTTATTTCTAGTTTTAATTGGGGTCAGAAACTTCCTGAGACGAGAGTTGTTCTCCCCATTTTATTCCCAATATTACCGCTCTTAATTCGTAATGGATCTTAAGCACTCTTAGATTAGAAGAACTTGTAGGAGATTTTCAAACGTATGACATTGATAGCTTCCCTAAATCTATTAAACCTATGGATGTAGGGATTGTTTTAAAGACTCAAACTAAGAAAAAGAAGAAAGAAAAAGTTTGTGAGTCCAAATCCGAGGTTGATTTTGATGTTGATGACTTGGCCCTTTTTTCAAAACTTTTCAAAAAAATTCTAAAATTTTCCAAAGAAAAAGATTTTTGAGAAAAATAAAAATAAGAATGAGGGCACGACCGAGAGAGAGAAAGAGGAAGAGCTTACGCGTTATGAATTCGAGGGTGCACAAGGCACATGAGTGTCCCACTAGGCTTAAGAAAAAGGTAAGAATGTTGCGAATAAAGCCACTCTCAGAGATAGTGACATCGAGTCGGTTGTTTTAGGGGGAGAATCGCGTTTATGGCTAGTCATGTTAGCACTTTTAGTTTGTCCCACATCATTGAGGACATATCTAAAAGTGAAAGTCTCGATGATGTTTCGATTCATTATGGGGATAGTGAGAGTGAGTATGGAAATTTGTCCAAAGGGAATTTAGTAATCTTTACACCAAGACTTTGAAAAGTATAAGGACATTGTCTATCACATTTAGTATGTCATATACCGCTACAAGTTTGTCAAAGATTTGGGAAGATTACATCTACAATCGTCGATCCGAATTTCAAGATAGTTTCAACATTCATGCCCAACAAGGACAAATTTGGTAAAGTGTGTTTAAGTTCCATTTACATTTTACATTAAAAGTGTTGGGATATTTTTATAAAAGTTGAAATGATTTTAATCATAAAAGGTTTTGGATAAACTTTTCTGAGATCTCGTAAACAGTCTTAACTTTTGAAGTGTCCGAGATTTATAAAAGACTGAAGCTGTTTTGGACACGTGTATGATGTCGTTCGAACGACATCGTATCTCGTTCAAACGAGATCAGATCTCGCTCGAACGACACCATTTCTCGTTCGAACGAGATGTTTAATTCAAACACGTCACCGCCTTAAAGGTTATTATATAAAGGGTGTCAGGCTTCTAAATTTTGTGTAGAGAAATACTGATTTTCACAGAATACGATTTTCTATTCTCCAACCAATTTTTGAGGGTTCAAAACTTTATTTTTACAATTCAGAAATCCCAGACTTTTTGTGTAAGTTGTTTGTGGAACCCAAAGAATATTTTTGTTGGGAGTTTTACTGCTGAAACTAGGTGCCTTGGAAAGGTATTGGGCTGACCATAGGTGCCACTTGCGAGAAGTACTGGGTTGATCGAGTGCATGTAATAGGGAGTGCTGCGGTGTTCCCGGGCTGACGACTAGGAACCGACACCTGCGGGTATTTCGTAAGTCAATTGTATTTTCGCTATAATTCGATTGTAAGTCATTCCTTTACAAATTATAGTGGGAAAAAAGGTTTTTGCCCTGCGGAGATTTTTTTCCTAAACTCTGTCTTTGTTAGCTTATTCATCACTTGATTTAATTTGAGATTTGAATTGACACGTAGATGCATGATTAAGGGCTGATTTAATTCGTATTTGGTTTGAGCAAATTTAGACATCCAATTAAAGAAGTTTATGTTAGAAATTGCGAATATCTTTGAATCAATATCGCACACGGCATCTTTTTAAAAACTAAAAAGCTTAATAAAGATTTGTCTCTTAGGGTGCTAGATTTTGAAAAAGAGGTGAAAGTTTTGAGAGAGTGTGAGGAGTTAGTGAGTTAACTCGAGAAGGTGAAGATTTCTTTATGTGAACAGTTGATTGTTTTTTATTGGGAAAAGACCGATTTGACCAACACCAGGCTAGTCTTATGGGAGATCTTCAATATTCATTGGAGACTCGTGAGAAACTTGAAGCCTATGTATCCCAACTTGAGAGCGATCTCGAACGTGTCTGGGAGGTCAAGGTCACTTTAGAGGACATATCTAAGAAGATTGGAAAGATACTCATCGGTCCTGCTTTAGGTAACGTCGAGAGGTAAGGAATAGGTTATGATGGTGAATCCACTTTCCATTTCGCACCCGAACTGATTTTTGAGTTTGTTTTAGATCCTTATGGCCCTTTACTTAATCCATCTAGGAGAGATTGTCCTAGACATTTTGAGAAAGGTGGACCCAAGCCCATTTATGTTTATTCCCATTGCAAATAAGAAGGTTATCTTATAGAGTATTGTTTTAATCTAAGGAGAGTTTCTTATAGGTATATTCCCCAGTATGCTCGCACACGAGTTTCTCCACGCACTCCCACATATGTTACTCTGCATGCTCCCACGCACCACTTGAAAGATTTTGTGAGTTTTCGAGAGCAAGTAGAGTATTTAGTCAAGACTTCACAAAATTTGATGGAGGTATTTTATAGGATGTTATCTCCTTTGGAGAACTCCTCAGGGCCTAATAATTGAGGTTGAGATCTTACATCCCAATTGCTCGTTTATACTACCATTGTATTCATATTTTTTATTTTGATATATTTTTTGAAAAATCCAAAAAGATATTTGTTTTTCTAAAAAAATTTGAAAAATTCAAAAATATTTTCGATTTCTTTTAAGAAAAAGTGAAAAAAGGCAAAAAGATTTTATTTTAATTAAATTTTTGAAAATAAAAGGACAAAAAGAGTTTTGTAATTTTTTTTACACCTGATATGGATGAACATTAAAGATGTCTAAGTCACCCATTCATTCCATATCCACATAATTATTTTGTAATATTTTAAGACGTGACATCCTTTCATATATGTGCTTAATAATGTGTGGAAGCTTTAAGATGTGATTTGATGATAACTTGCTACATGTTTTACTCCTTGTCTCCTTTAATGCACAAGGGCAAGAACTTATATGAGTATTGCACTTACCTATCATATGTCGATCATAGTGTTTTAATCTCAATTTTACTTTAACCAAATGTGAAAAACGAGATAAAAAGTTTGGCATGTAAGAACCATTGTCCGGATTTAAAAATTATTTTTTCGGTTGAAATTGTTATATATTAAGCCATGGAAAGGGGATATAAAAGACAAAGTCTTTGCCTTAAAAGACACCATTTGCAATAAAAAGAGCCTAAAAAGATTAGAGGCACATAAAAACAGAACTGCCAGGCCAATTTTGTTTGAACATTGATGCTTCATTTCAAATGAAATAAGGGTATTATTGCTATATGTGAGATTTTGAAGGAGTTAAGTCAAAGATAAACTATAAAAATCTCGAAAAAATATTACATAGTTTTGGGCTTCACTGGTGTGAAAATCACTTACGTTCTTGATTTGTTAATTAGGTTAAGTCAATTTCACATGAGTTTGCCATTTTTACACCTAAGATAGACTTTGAGATCTTTCGTTACTAGCGTCTCAATCCTCCGTGCGCATATGTTAGATTTTTTTACGTTGATTAACCTATGGAATATATTCACACCCCTACATTCCGTTTTCATGATTCGGGTATTTTTATGTTTCTTCATGGTGTGTTGTATTTGTAAAATTTTATACTTAAAAATTTTGAAAAAATTTCAAAAATAGTTGGTAAATGTAAGCCTTTGAGATTATCATTGCATGTATGTTATTTATATTTTCTGTGATGATATCTTCTTTATACATGATGGCTTGCAATTCATGCTTATGTGTCTACTCCTTTGTCTATTTTGGATAAAAAGGGGGAGAACAAATTAGGAAAAGATTTGATTTGATGATGAGTTTTATTTATGGGGAAGATAGATTGCTTGTTTTTGGTTTCTGTTTCAAACTCGATGCATCACGGGGTATTTTATTTGCTTCATGTGTGTAGGTACCTTATGCAAAAACCTAATCACACCGGATGAAGTCAAAGAAGCCAAGGGAAAGCATAAGAAGACAAAAAATCTTATGTCATTCCATTTTAGGGATTGGGAAGGGTATTAGATTTTGTTGTCATTTAGGGAATATTTTATGTAATTTGAGTTTTGGTTAGGTTTGTATATTTTTGTACCAGAATAGTCAAAGGTGGAGATTTGTAAGGGCAAATAATTTAATTTAGGCTTATTTTTTATTTTATTTGCTCCATGGTACATTTGGTGTATCCCGTTACAAATCATCACATACTGTCATGGCAAACCATCTCTAAGATTGAAGAGTTCCCTACCTCCTACAAAGGTATAATCCAATTGGTATTTAAAATTATTCATATGATTTATTTGGGATGTTTATTTTTTATTTAAATCATGGTTGGATTTTTTATTTGAAAATACAATTTTTAACCCCGTTCAAACGACTTTGCCTTGTCGTTAGAAGGGTCATTTGATCTTGCATTGAATGAACATTTAACGAGGGCTCACTATTTGAATTCGTGTGAAGCTCGTTAGAAGCTAGTTCATATGAGATTTGAGTCTCGTTCGAATAAACTCTATTTTTGTTCAAACGAAATGCCTTTCTCGTTTGAACGAGTTTCATTTTCGTTCGAACGAGCCACTGCCTCGAATAATATGCACGACCTATAAATATCTGTTTCGTTTTCAAAATTCGTGGGACTTTTGCCAAAACGATTTCTGCATATCTATTGCAAAAGTTTTCAACATTTTCGTTTATCAAAACACTTTTGATTCATAAACGCATCCCCAAATATATTTTTGTAAATCGGTTTTGAACCTTAGTTGAGATATATTTTGTGGAGAGATCATCTCTACGACTGACTTGTGAACCCGGAAGGATCACGGCTGAAGACTTAAAGCTGAAGGTTGATCGGTGGATACCGAGGGTTAATCGTCACATGTGAACTGCTCAGGATCAAGTGGTATTCTTTAGAGATTCTGTAAAGACCGTGCGTTATATTTATGGTTGTATCAAGTAGTATTGTAAATCGACTGTCTTGTAAGTTTCTAAAGTGCTGATATAATAGATTTTGCCCTGAAAATGATTTTTTCCTCAGTGGTCGTGTGATTGCATATTTTATTTATCTCTTATCACGTAGATGAATATCTTAGGATAATTAGATAAAATTGGATTTGTGTTTGGAGGCATTTAATTATATAAATCACTCTATTAAGATCGCGCAAGCACACTTTAACAATTTATTTTTTAATCAAATTTGATATAAATGATTATCGCAATGAAGAGATCATTAAAAAATCATTTAAAAAAAATTAACTTGGAGGTGGGTGAAATAAAAATTGGATGTATATGTGTATTTTTAATTGTTCAAATTTTTTATCGTCTTCTCACCCACTTTTAAGTTAAATTTTTTTTTTTTTTTCGTTTACTATATTACTAAGTTTTATTATTAGACTTTAATACAAATTAATCAATTCATTAGACTAATTACATTTTTCCTACCAGATTTGTTGGATATTACCATTGTGGTTGCAAAATTAGTCAGGAGGGACTAGGTGAGTAATTATCCCCAAAGCCTCCCTCTTTCAGTTATGTTTGGTGGGCTCCAATTGATGGTAGCCGTTGGTGTCTCTTAAGTGGGATAACATTAACGAAAGAAAAAAATATGTATCAAAATTATCGATATCACTCAAATTTCAACCACGAAAATTTCAGTTATAATAAATAAATACAGACTTTGTAAAACTAGAGAGCCAAGTTATTGTGAGGAGGGAAGGGACTGGCAGTTGCAATGGCTATGGCAATGGCACTTCGTAAGCTCTCCTCTACAGTTGACAAACCAGTTCGACGTATCTTTAATGCCAATGGTGGCTCTCTCTATTACATGGTCTGCTTTGTGTTCTCTTTCTACAAAAACACCCAACCCATTTCCTTTTTTTCCTTCTTCTTTAATTAATTCTTTGTCCATATTTTTTGTGTTGTAGTCATCTTTGCCAAGTGAAGCTGTGTATGACAAAGAAAAATCTGGGGTCACGGTATGCCTACCATCTACCATTTGTTTGTTCATGATTTTGTTGCGGATAGTATTATTTTATATAGAGAATTAAGGTTAAGGTTATATATCTTTTTATATTTGGATTTTTAGGACAATGTTTTTTTAATTTATAAATCTAATCCCTGTGGTACAATAACATTTATTTGTGCAGTTCTTTTAGAGTTAGAAGTTCATTTTTTTGGTCCGCGTCAGCGGCACCATTTTTCACTATTCTTCGTGATGTTTTTAGTACAGGGACTAAATTTATAAAATTATTTGAAGTGTCCTATTTTTATACACTTTAACATTTACGAGGACCTTTTCCCCAAACCCCCTATCTTATATGTAGTATCTTTGTTTAATATTCTTAATGTATATTTGTAAACTGCAGTGGCCAAAGCAGTTGAATGCTCCACTCGAAGTGATTGACCCAGAGATTGCTGATATAATTGAGCTCGAGAAAGCTAGACAATGGAAGGTTCTCTTTCTAGTACTACTTCTTATTGTATATTGTATATAGATGTAATTTTGTTCTAGACGACTTGTTCCATAGAGTGATTCAGTTATAAGCACAATGAAATATCAGTCTCCTTTGAAATTTATTAGTTTTTTATGTGAGATGCTGTCTTGAGTTTATATTATTGTGCTTTCTGGTTACAGGAGAATTGAGAAACAGAGATGAAAGTACAATTTATATTTTTCTTGTATTATGATGTGAATATATCCTTCAGAATAATAAACTACTCACTAATAATATGTGACTGTGAATTGTGTTTAGCTTGTGTAGCATAGAGTTCTCTTTTAATTTTTCCTCTGTCACTCTCTTATGAAAAATAATTCCGTCTTGGTAGTACAATACAGCAGGCTTAGAGTATCAACATGGAATATATAAGTGTTGGTGGATATTATAAGAAAGTTACAAGATATGCTTACGAGGGACAAAATGTTCAGGAGATAAAGCTTAAGAAATAGAGGACTATTCTATTGTATAAGAAAATATTTACATATATGTAGAAGTGAGATAGCAGTGGATAAGAATTAATAGCAAAGTTGTGCTACTACCAAGAAAAGAGAGAATTTAATCATCAGAACTTGGAATAGGGGAAAACATAGTTCAAATTGATACCCTTACATCCCACAAGTAGGATAACACAAGAACATTAAAGCGCAATTGTGGGAACAAAGGGATGAACTAATTTGAGTACACGTAAGAGAAAATACATGGGGTACTTTCAAATTGGCTACAAAGGAGCAGAAATTAATGATCATTTACTTCAAGATTATGGACTGATTGAGATTGTTCATTGCCGATATTGATTTGCAGAGAGAATTATGTTTGAAAGGCCATCCTAGAGTTCTAACTTGTACATGATCTTATAGTAGCAATTATGTGTTATCCATAAAAGGATTGTTGATAAACATTTAATAGACTCTAAGCTTGAATGGAATAGGAGCTAGCTTGATTTCTTAGTGACTAACTTTTTCGTTACTTAACATTAAAAGAAATTTAAGGATATAGCAAAAAGAGTGCTTGACCTTGCAATATAAAACCATGGTAAACTCTATTTTTAGAGAGGTATTGCTCATACCCAACATTGTCTTATATAACTCCACTATTTTTAAGAGAATTAATGTCCAAAACATACCCCTCACAAATGGGTGAGGGAGAGCTGAGGAAGGGTGGGGAGACTAAAAAAACGAAGACGAAATTTGCTCAAAAGCAATACCAGGAAAGGAGGGATGTGTAGATGATAGAGGTGGCTCGTCATTAGGGTTAGAATATAGGTGGAAATCATTAGCAATGAGGGTATATTGGCTCTTTTAGAAAATATTGGAATGTTTGTGCTTTCTCAGGTTGCTAATGTGGTTGCTTAAAAGAACTTTCTTGAGATTTGAAAGTGATTTAAGGGACGAAGAAATATCTTAGTTAACAAGATTAGCTTATTTTCATTATGACAATTATAAAATATCTTATGAGTGGTTTAACAGTATCTTAGCATCCGTACATAAAAACTAAAAGGAATGTTCAAAATCGCCAAATAACTAAGGCATTAAACTGATGAGCTATTGAATCAAACTTTGATGCAGAGTGATTGAATATCTACATAGGCACAAAATTATTAGATAATTAGTTTTGCTTATGCTTGGGAGTTCATGTATAGATAAAGAAGATAGTAGTTCCTGGAGTTTTGATATGATTGGTGTTAGAGAAAAATGCACTAAACTAAATCTTGATACAACTAAGATGTGTATAATGGGGTTTTGACTACAATAAGAATAACTGGTCAAGAGACAACTGATTTTCAAATAACTAAAATCTGGTTCTTGGTGTGGATAAAATGACAAAATTTAGCTAAGATGAGATTTTGTGGTGTATGTTATTTGTTGATGATACTATGTTAATTGATGAAGTAAAATATTGAGTAACACCAAGATTGAAGTCTGGACAGAAGCAAAAGGTTCAAAAGCAAGACTGAAATTGATGATATCAAACTTGACTTTAGTTAAAGTGGCAATGCAAATGGGGGTATAGTTTGATTAAAGGTCGAGAGATTCTAAATGGAGCAATTTAGTACATAGTCTCAAATTATTTATAAGGAGGGAGAGGTTAGAGATGATCTTCCTCGTGAGAGCAAAGCATGTTGCATTTTTTGGAGACGTGATGTTGAGATTTTACGTGATCGTGGTATACATACGAGACTGGAAGGAAAGTTTTAGAAAGTAGCTCTAAGACTAGTGATGTGCTATGGAGCGAAGTCTTGGATTGTCAAGAGAAATTTACTAAAATTGGTGTGGTCTAAAGTATAATGAGCACCTATAGTCAATGAAGAGAAACTTGACTAAGATAGATAGGGTATGTGCAGCAAAGACTTGTGAACAGTGTCAATGTAACTTGGTCTCTATTGATGTTAATGCTAGGAACGATGATTAACACAGTTATCATGGATAAATATAATAAAAAATATTTGATGGCATGTAAATTTACAGAAGGCATTAACCTTGAAAGTGTTTCATTGTGAATATGGTTCGTATAGTCTGCCCATGTAATTTGGATAATGTGTTGTTAAGTTCAGTTGAGCACTCTCGGGATGCCTAACAAAGAAAATTTGAGGTTCAAAGATATTAGTTTTCCTTTCCCCTCTCCTATGAGCTCATTCAACCAAACAGATTTCTGTATATACTCTTCTTAGCATGCATTATAAAGGTAAACTTTATTTTGGAATATGATGTCTGATTGAAATTTATATTGTTTTTTAAGGGGCTTGAACTCATACCCTCAGAGAACTTCACCTCCGTCTCTGTTATGGAAGCAGTGGGATCCATAATGACTAACAAATACAGTGAAGGATATCCAGGTGCAAGATACTATGGAGGAAACGAGTATGCAGACTACTCTCAATTTCATTCTCTATTATATTTCTTTTCATGATTATGTAAATTTATATTGCCTCCAGATTCAGTCATCAACAACATAAACACATGGTTAATCCATTTGTAGTTTTGAATTTTCCTGGTTGATCATTTGCCTGAGATAGTGAGACTTTCTGCTTTCAGGTACATTGACATGGCAGAAACGTTATGCCAGAAGCGTGCTTTGGAAGCATTTCGGTTGGATCCTGCAAAATGGGGAGGTAATTGCATCTGATTTATGTCCTGAAAATATGTGAACTGAGTTCTTATTATATACGCGCGCGCGCCTGTATGTGTTGAAAATGTGCACACGAGTTCTTGTTTAATTGTTGGATATTATATGAGCCCATGCTTTATATGCCATCCACACACTGATAATGAAAGAATATTGATGTAAAACAGAATAGAAATAGATGAAGAAGGGTGAGGAAGAAGATGCCACGAAGGGCTAAAAGCTCCCAAGCCTGAATCAATTTCATAATTCAACTTTGGTTTATAATAAGAATTGCAACTATATTAATTGGCTCATAAAGAAACCTTAATAGCTAGCCTAATTGACAAGATACCAAAAATATCTTAATTTTTTCCATAAGATGACTACTCTCTTGAATTACAATAATTATTGACCAAAATCTAAGGAATAATAGATAAAATCAAATCTATTCCATGTGAACGTCCTTGTCCACAGCATTCTTTAACGTAAGTTTCATAGGTTGAGTGTATCTGCTATAAGTTGGGTGCGCGAGGGCTAAACACAATCCCCTGTTTATAAGAACTTGAGAATATTCCTGCATATTACTCTTCAAAGTTAAAAGTGTTTGTTGACTGTAGAGTCATTCTGGGAGCTTCAAGAAGATGCAAAATTAGTATTCTTATCCCCCTTTCCCTACAACTAAAATATAAAAAAAAAGGGAGTAATAGTTTTCTGTTGAGAACAAATATGACTGGTTACCAGCAATTCTCAGTATCTAAATACCTTTTATGATGCAGTGAATGTGCAGCCCCTATCAGGATCCCCGTCTAATTTTCAAGTATACACTGCATTATTAAAACCTCATGACAGAATCATGGCACTTGATCTTCCCCATGGTGGCCATCTCTCACACGGCTATCAGGTGCATACAAATTCCAATATGCTTTATCTTCTATACAATTCATCATATCCTGAATCAAAGTTGAAACTGTGGTTCAAAGACCTAGTTCAGTCTGATTTTTGACTCGTGTCAGTTTCATTTTTGGTTTCAGTAGACTAAAAATTATATATTATTTAGGCGATCAAAAAATCAATTTAAAATAAGATAACAGGATCGGAAACTGGCCCGGTGAATTGGCGATATTTCGCCCATTTCGAAATCAAACTCAGGAAATGAAACTGACTAGAGTTCACTAAATTTGGATCGGTAGGTACTGAAACAAGGTCAACTTAGCCATCGATTCTGTTTCAAACTTTACTTTGAACCATTCTCTTTACTAGTCTGTTGTGATTTAAGACAAGTTTGTGCAGGGCATTATATCTTCAGAGGTTCTAGATGAATAATTCTTCTCCTTTCGTGTTGGTTCCATCAAATTTCGTAATAATGCATATAGGTTCTTTGCTTGTAAAACATGTTTATCCGATTTTCTTTACCAAATTTTCAAAATTTTCTACTTTGATTACTCTTCTGCATTACACGCAGCCAAAACAGGAACAACGAATGAGAAATATGCTTCTCGTTCTTTGCATTTTCTGAGGCTAAAAATGCACTCTTCTAGGAAGTTTAAAAAGGAAAATTTGTTTTCTGCATTCTTAGTATTTGCATGTAGAATATCATAATAGCGCTTGCATGGACGTTCTCTTAGTGAAAAATACAAATAAACATTGGTGTATCAATAGGCAAAGAGCAACATCATCTATAACCATGGTCAAGTGTGTCTATAACATGAAGCTTGATCTCATCCAGTGGCGGATCCAGGATTATAGTACAACCGGGGCCAAATCGATGCAAAAAAAATTTACTGACACTAATAAATAATCAAGCATAAAAACCAACAACCGATAAAACATAAATATTTAATATGCCAAAATTTCATACCAATTGATCCACACATAACCAGAAATTGCAAATACAAAGAGATTGTTTACAATATTCCCCAACGTGGCTTCATATTCTGAAAATATTGAATGATATCTTCCGTATCAACATTTTTGAAAATATCCTGTTCAATGTACGTCTCCAAGCAATCATTTGTAAAACCATCTCCCATTCGGTTACGTAATGTACTCTTAACGATTTTCATTGCGGAGAATACTCTTTCCACACTTGCAGTTGCAACCGGCAATGTCAAGGCAAGTTTTATAAGCAAGTACACTAATGGAAATAACCGATCCCTCTGCATTTCAGCCACTTTTTGAGCAAGAGCACCAATCCCTTTCAAATCTTTGAATTCATCATTATCATGCACACTATATATATAATTTTCGAGTTGTTCCCCAATGACTTTGAGTTCAATCGAATCAAAATCATTTAGATAAAACTCCGCAAATTGAACTAATTTCGCCGCATCAAATTTAGAGAAGTTCATACTTGGATCAAGACATGCCATACATAAAAGTAACTCTGTATTTACCTCATTAAACCGATGGTTCAACTCCTGAAGTTGCATGTGTATCACCGAATAGAACAATTCAACACGATAGTGATGACGATTTGTCCTCTCTTCGACGTTTCGACGTGATCTTCCACCGGTCACAAAACAATCTTCCATATTTATGATTATAATGGCATGTGTACTACAAAATGAAGAGACCACTTTCAACAATGTAACCCATCCTGGCTCCCTCATTTTTTGTAAACGCATCTTAGCTATTCTAAATCCCTATTTTTAAAACTAAGAGTCCATCCGCCCCTGATCTCATCTTCTATATGCCTAGAAGATGCCAAGGAAAGCATAGGCAAGCGAGTTGATCTCAGCTTAGCCGTAAGAAACAGCTGATCACTCTGCTGTTACAGTGTAAGTTGTTGTGCCCCGACGCCCAATTTGCTGGGACAACCTCCAATCAACCACAACTCCGGATATAATAAAGATAAAATGGTAATAACAACAAGCGTATAAAGATGTAAACAAGGGAGACAACAACAAGATATGCGTGGTTCACCAATTTGGCTACATCCACGGAGAGACTCGATTCCATTATATTTGAAGAGATTACAATTACAATAGAGAATATACAAGGATAAATCACATACCCTCTACTCTACTACCCAAATCTCGGATAGCCATTGTAAACCAACTCTTCTTCCGAGTTAATCCGAGTTCTAAACCAAGAACCCTCTCAATCTCTTACCCTCGAGTGATTTCTAAGTGTTTCACATGTACCTAATCCGGTGTATTCCGCTCCTATGTAACTCGGTGAGAAATCCCCCACATAATACATCTTGAGCACCCCTACCATGCATGAAGCACTCACAATCACGCACTTCTTCCACCTTTGAGCAATAACCATATGGGTGAGAGGGAAAATCCATCATCTCTCACCCCAAACCCTCACCTTTGGAAGAAGACCCTCTCTCTCTCTCTCTCTCTCTCTCTCTCTCTCTCTCTCTATCTCTATCTCTCAAAAGAGCAACCAAAGAATGAGGGTCAAAACGATCCTTTTATATGGGGAACACACTTGTGGAAAAACCCCCAAAATACCCCCCCTACGAAACCCATTTTCACATTTAATTTGACACCCATTCGTTGCCGCGAACTTGGGCCTTCACTGGTTGTGGGTTTCCCTTTGAAAAACCCACGGAACTCTTGTCCCATCCGTGACACGCGAGAAAAACCTTCACTGCAGCGAAGCCCTTCACTGGTCACGCCCTTGGGTGAGCAGAAACATGAGTTTTGTGTATTTTGAGTCAAACCCCACATAAGTGGTATCCAGTAGATAATTAGACAGGTAGGAAAGACTCCCAACAGGTTTACTAAGAGAAGTAGTAGCAGTGGATGCTATTGTAGCAAGCCACGTCAGCAAATATAGCCATCTCTAAAATATGTTTGGCTCAAAATCAAGGGGGTGCTCCCCCAAGAATGGGTAACCACTACGAATCTGGATATAATCTAAAGAAAAAAGTATCAGTAATATCTGTTACAGTTTCAAACTATTACAAAACACGGCATTTGTGTGTTCGTTCTAGCAAATCTGGACATCAATTTAGCTACCCAAATGCTTCTTCTACCTTTCCTAGCAGGTCTTTTGAAGATGAAGATGGATCATCCAATCTTGTGCATCTTCACATTTGGAGGAGAACAACTTTCCTGTGTTTTGATCAAACCGACTGAAACCCCCAAGGGAATAGCCTTGTGTCATGGGCTTATTACCTCACAACCTAATGGGTCAAGAGTTTGTATCCCATTGGAGACACCGACCTTTGTGTGTCCTGGTGCGTGCGGATTGGAGGGTCTAAACATACCTTGGGGATTAGTCAGGTAATCAAAGAGGCCTGGGCTCCCCGAGATATCAAAGAATAAAATAAAAATGAACCCTCAGAGTTCGGAAAGTCACAATGTTGCCAGAGTGCCTATTAGTGTGGGTTATTGACATGATTTCACTTGTATAATTGATTATTGATTATTGATTTACACAAGACGTTTTGGATGCATATATGTAATGTTCGGAAGTTTTGTTCTCTGGTTTCAAAGTTAATAGTTAAATACAAATATTTTTACCCCCACAATGTTGCAGCGATCTTGTTTGAAAAATTAATATCTTTTCATTACGTTATACTGATCACATGTTCTCTTATACTTCTGCAGACTGACACGAAGAAGATATCTGCAGTTTCTATCTTTTTTGAGACTATGCCATATAGATTGGATGAGAGCACTGGCTATATCGATTATGACCAGGTAGCTCTCCACTTTTCTTGTTATATGATGCTTCTTGTTATCCACTGCTCAAATGTTTGGTTTTCCCCACATATCTCCATAAGTTCATTTTATTCATATAGGTTATTGAGTTTGATAAACTGGGTTACATTTTAGAAATAAAGCGAGACAATCTGCTCTGTTCTCTTCTGGTTATATAACCAAGTATATGGACAGTTAGGATGCCCAAAAGATTTGCTTATAATAAGAGATTCAACTGTACATCTGCATCCGATCTAACTTTTGTTCAACTCTTGTTAAAATCAAATTAGAGAAATGTCCCTTATAAATATTCTTAGAGTGAAGTCTACACTTATATTTTTCATATTAAAAAATAAAACCTTCATCTATGAGATGACACCTTTTGATATGATCGTTCGTTGAAGAAAGTTTTTTAATGCACTCTGGATACTGTCTCAAAATAACAGGTAACCTTATCCTTACACCTAATCTGAAGGTGTCCTCTTTTTCCAATAAAGGAAGGCCTAAATCTCCTCCCTCTTCCTTTGTACAAATTTATTGTGCTACTACATAAACTTCTCATCGCCCCCATGTCACCGCTATGAAGACTTGTTTTCACTCTTGGTCCGCCAAGAACGTACTTCTGCATCATGGAGTCTGTGCCAGTTGTTAGAAAGGAATGAATTTTCTTTTTTGTCAATTGGGCAGTGTAACTCATCTCTCTGGACTGCATCCTAATAGCTAAAAGTTTCTGAACTTAATCAAAAATTCTTTTCTCTACTATATAATTGTGAAATAAATTTTATACTCCCTGCCTATTTATCTAAGAATTGTGACTCTTACAAATTGGCAGTTAGAGAAAAGTGCCACACTCTTCAGGCCAAAACTAATTGTTGCTGGTGCTAGTGCTTATGCACGTCTCTACGATTATGCACGTATCCGCAAGGTACATTGTCGGATTAATCTAATATAACTTGTTTTCTTTGTACACTAGAATTAAAATTTATAGTTTTCATGTGGTTGGCAGGTTTGTGACAAGCAGAAAGCTATTCTGTTGGCGGATATGGCCCACATCAGTGGGTTGGTTGCCGCTGGCGTCATCCCATCACCATTTGAGTACGCAGATGTTGTGACAACCACGACCCACAAGTCACTTCGTGGGCCACGTGGTGCCATGATTTTCTTCAGGAAGGGGTTAAAAGAGATTAACAAACAAGGGAAAGAGGTTATTTGTTTGAATCTGTCCTTTTCAGGCCCTTTGTTGCTTCTTTACCTGCTGAAGTTTGATGTTATATGGTGTGAAGAAATAGATCTCTAATACTTTGACTTTTCTTGAAGGTGTTGTATGACTATGAAGACAAAATTAATCAGGCCGTCTTTCCTGGACTTCAAGGTGGCCCCCACAATCACACAATCACTGGCTTAGCAGTTGCTTTGAAACAGGTTTGATGCTGAGAAAAAGATATTGTTGAAAAACGTGGGTGTGTTTTGGAGCTCCGACTCCATACATTGAAATCGGGACTGTAACAAAATAAGTTCATATTTTGAACAACTTCGACTCGAATTCGAATACTAAATCATGAAATCGAAGTTTCCGAACACACTCTCAGAGTTCTGTTCAAAGTGGAAGTGAAATTGTTATAATTCAATGCATTTCTCTATGGGGTAAATGAATTTTTGTCTATCACCCAGCTGTTGGAATGAAACTTTCTTGAAATGGAAGCTACCACAAATGTCAAACGGTCTTGAATTACCCAAATGAGTTTTTGTAATTTTACTTTAAAATCTATAGGCAAATTAGTTTGTCCTGTGTTGATTCTTTGAGAAGTCTCAACGGTCATTTGCAGATATAATGGTATATGTCACATTCCGTAGCAATGTTGCATAATTATATTCTTCAAACCCTTCAATTAGTCTAGGAAGCATAGATGAGGTCTATTATATCACATATTGTAGCAGGCCAACAAATAAACTATTATATCACACATTGTAGCAGGCCAACAAATAAAGTTTGTAGTAGATTCAAATGTTTCTGGAAGAAACTTCTTGCATTAATTTCTAATGGACAATAAATTTTCTGCTGGCCCATGTAGAACTCTATCCTCTTGAATCTATTCTTCTAGGCAACATTGCAATCACCAATGAAAACTTGCCATTTGGTTGTCGTACTGCTATTCAATATAGAATAAAAAAGAGGATTGGTTTGAAATTCTGTCTTTATCTGTTCTTACTCTTATACGAATGCAGGCAACGACCTCGGAGTACAAAGCATACCAAGAGCAAGTCCTCAGCAATAGCTCAAAGTTTGCACAGGTACGAGGCTGTGACAACATGGAATGAACTCCCTCCAACCCAAATGAAGCGTCAAACTTTTATGAAAGTTTGACTTTTAATATAATCAATAGCAAAAATAAAACTTAGTTGAGTATCGTGAAATTCGCTTAATTGATTTTCAAGATGGGACTCTTAATTCAGGGCACCAGAAAAAGAAAAGTTGGATCCTTAATTTAGGCGGATGGGGTATAACAGGCCTCATAGACTATCGGATCAGTAAACACTGATATAATATAGTGCTGATAAATTTTCAAACTTGCAGACTTTGGCTGAGAAGGGCTATGACCTTGTTTCTGGAGGAACTGAGAACCATTTAGTTTTGGTGAATTTGAAAAACAAGGTAAAGGATAATATTCATGCTTCAGAATAAATCTTGGGAAATTGTCCAATCTGTTGTTTTGCGGTCTTATAAATTTTAACAAATTGACAAGTATCTTTCTCTTTAGCTAATTGACAACCTCCCCTCTTGTTTCCATAATTACAGATATCTTCCTTCTGGTTTAAAAAATAAGACCCATATCCCCTTTTTTTAACTATTACACTCGCCTCTTCTCTTGCTTCAAAATTTGTACACTCGTTACCCCTCCAGCAGATGTAAAGGGTGTTGTAAAAACAACATAAGAGGGGAGCTGAGTGCAGTATTTGAAACAGGAGGGGAGGGAGTCTAATAAATGAAACAAGAATAGAAGTATCTGAGATTATGACGAACAAGAGAGTTCACCTTAATATATGAGAGAAGGGTGAGTGATCTAGTAAAATTGTAGAGATACCCATCCTTGTAACTAATGTGGATTTACTAACTTTAATCATTAAAAGAGGGTGACATGGACGCCAATTTATGTATATATATTTTCTTGGTGCAGGGTATTGATGGTTCCAGGGTCGAAAAGGTGTTGGAATCCGTTCACATTGCTGCCAATAAAAACACCGTTCCTGGAGATGTGTCCGCCATGGTTCCTGGTGGAATCAGGATGGGTAGATGATTTTAATTTTTTGTCATGGTCCACTTGAAAGATACTTTTTCAACAAACAATAATGACACATTCCTGTGCTTTAGGAACCCCTGCTCTCACTTCTAGGGGATTTGTTGAAGAGGATTTCGCTAAAGTTGCTGAATTCTTTGACTATGCTGTTAAGTTGGCTTTGAAGATTAAGGATGAAACTAAAGGTTGATGACTTGATTACATCTCCATCCTTGATAAATTATATACATGTAATGTGTGTGTCTAAAAATGAAGTATCACTGCTTTATCTCTTATGACTTCTTATTTGGAAAGGCAAAAAAGAAAGAGAAAAATAACTTTGTTAACTTTTGGAGCATGCTGCTGTTTGTGTCACAGGGACTAAGTTAAAGGACTTTGTGTCCACACTGCAGTCCAGTGCTTCAATCCAATCTGAGATTGCAAAGATCCGCCGTGAGGTCGAGGAGTATGCAAAGCAATTCCCAACAATTGGGTTTGAGAAAGAAACGATGAAATACAAAAACTGAGACACGAATTCTATGTGCCAGGTATGGCTCTTGAGGATTATCCGAGTTAGATTTTGCTGCATAAGGGTTTCTTTTATTTCTAATATTAGAACCAATGAAACTCCACTTGCCACATAACTTTATGCTTGTAAGCTTTATCAGTGCAATCCGTTCATACAGTGGCTTTTTTTTATCAGTGAGACGTGGCAGACCTATTCACATTTTGATTATCCATTCTTCATTTGTTTGTGTTTAACAGGGGCCATGATCCGATACAAAATGATTTTACCACCAGATGGAGGTGAATGGAAGGCACACCAGTCAGTGGACTATTTATATAAAGTACGTTAATTTAGAGCTTCTACGTAAAGTCAATCGAAATCTTGATACACATTTTCACTAGTGTATATATTAACTGAGGGTCTACAACTCCATAAACTTGCATTAATTTTATCAGTGTTGCCTTTTCCTTAGCCTTTGCCTTTATGTTCTTTATTTGTTTGTACTGTTGGTAGCTAATTTTTTTTATGGACTATTTAGCATTTGGCCCCTATTTATATATGCCCAGAGCAGTCACTTTGGCACCCAAAAGTATCATAAATGCTCAAAAACATCACTGAAAAGCATCATAAAAGTATTTATGATCGTTTGGATGTCAAGCTTATAAATATGCATAACTTTAGGTGCCAAAGTCACATTATGCATAAGAAACATGAGGAAATGCCAATTATTCCATTTTTAAAGAGTAATTCTAGGTCGAATCGACTCATTTTGTACGACACGCTAAATTGTCGTGTCTCCATTGGTTAATGCTTGGAATAATAATTAGTTGACCTCAGACACGACACATCGGTGTCGCATAAAATGAATCAGAATCCTGAATCGGCATAGGATTACTCTTTCTTTAGGTATCGTTTGATGCACCAGATAAGGAGGTGGGATAGGATAAGAGTTATGTCATCCCGGCGGGATAAAATAATCCCACCTCTTAGGTGAGATCGTTTTATCTCATACCTTGTCGGATAAGAAGCTTACTGGGGATAACTTATCTCATTTGCAATCATATTCCGTCTCACACCAAACATGAGATGGGATAACTTATTCCACTTGAAATCATATCACGCTTCACACCAAACATAAGTTGGGATAATTAATCCATTTAGAGGTGTTAAAGGGATTTCTTTTAAGTGATCCACGAGGTTAACACTCATACAACTTTTGCATCATTACGTGGTACTATTACCTCTCAATTTTTCCTAATTCCATTCAGAGGCCATATTACACTAAAAAGGTTTATTCATATGTTTTATTCACATAAAAACTATAAAAATAAATTAATAAAACTTACCCTTATTTCCTTGATTAAAATATTAGGGAAGTCAAATTTGCTGGCCTACTTGATCTCTTCACTTCCGAAGCATTTGAATTTTAAATTTCAATGTTATCTTGAACT
This sequence comes from Sambucus nigra, assembly GCA_949130495.1. NCBI lineage: Eukaryota > Viridiplantae > Streptophyta > Magnoliopsida > Dipsacales > Adoxaceae > Sambucus > Sambucus nigra. Next base: position 338,644,283 of record OX422207.1, on the reverse strand, counting down.
TAGGTGGTGTTTGTTTTACGTCTAAATCTGTACCATTCAGACTTAAGAGGTATCAAATAGTATTTATTTTTTAAAATGATTAAAAGCTTAACAACTATTTTTGGCTCTGAATGGTTAAATGTATCTCAGAAGTCCGAATCGGTTTAAATACATTCATTCAGAGATTCATTCATACAGAAAAACAAATACAATATTCAGATTCAAATTTTCAGACTTCAGATTCAGAGTTAAAATTTCACATTCAGACTACGAAAAAACAAGCATAACCTTAAACTTCCCCATTAGATGTTGTTGTTATCTTGAGTATAGGACTTCTAGGCTTGACATTACCTTTGTAAAGATTCCAAATGTTATAAATTTCCAGATTCTATTTCATTTCAAAGATTAGAGAAAGCAATAAATAACTAAAACCAGTGGGAACCTTTTACAACTAAAGCCCTTTATGAACTATTCAGTTTTTGCAAGAACCCGAACCACGGCACCACCGCACCGCACATAAAACTATTTTAACGACCTGTTTAATTGTACCATGGTATATTAAGGATAAAAACTAGTTACTTCTAATTTTCAAAAATGATTTGTAAATGTTTAGTATCTAATTAGATTAACTGATTTGTAAAATAAAAGGCAGATTCGGTGTAATTCAACAGGGATTTAGTTTGCAAATTAGAACAAGTTGAAAATTCTAATCAAAATAGCTAAATTACGCAACAATTTCAAAACTGCTTTTAACTAGTGTTCAACATTGATCAACTCCAATTAAATCATACATGTTTGGGGACTAATAATAAAGCGCAGACGCATGGTTTTATATCATCAACGTAGAGCGTTGTATGACACTTTTGAGCATATACAATAGAGTATATGTATGTGAGGGAGAGGTGATAGTATGTGTTGTAAGGAATAAACTACATTTTCTCGCATCTCAAAGTTTAAATAAGATAGAATGAATCTACTTTCTGTTTTGGGGGGGAAAAAACTCTCTTCAGATCAGAAAGAAAGAGCGTGAATAGAAACTTTTTGAATGAATTTTATCTTATTTTTCTTATAACGAAAAAAAAAGATACCCTCTTTATCACTTAAACTTCCAAACAAATGAATTCATTTTATTTTATTCTTTTATCTTATCTCTTATTAATTTTTCTTTCTTTTCTCTTCTCTTTTAATAAATTTTATTTTTTCTTTTCTCTCGTAAACTCTCAAACATAGTCGAAGGAATTACAGAGTTAATGTAAAGGGTAAAAACGTGAGCTGATACCAATTCGTAAACGCAAAATAATCTCAGATGGTTCCACACAAAAATTACAACACCAATTTTAAATGCGGAAGCCAATTTTAAATCGATTTTATTTTCTTATCCTAAATATGCATCTATGGTGATAAAACAGATAAATCAAACAAGCAAATACGATAAGGCCAAATTTCAAGAAAAAAACCAAAGGGAAAAACCTTTATTCACTTAGAAATTTACAAAACAGTCTACTTACAGACTACTTGATCACCGCCATAAGTATAATGCACAATTCTTTGAAAATCTTTAAGGAACAACTATGATCCTCTCAAGAATCACGTGACTGCAGTCCTCCGTCAGCCTCAGCCTTCATCTTCAACAGTGAACCCTCGCAGGTATCATAAGTCAGCAATGGAGATCCTTTCCACAAAAGGTGTATGCAAAGATACAAACTTTCTAAGCTTCTAAGCTAATTAACAAGAACAATATTCAAGGATGTTTTGTTGTGAATTAAAACAAGTGTTTTTCAACACAAAAAGTGAAAGAACATTTACAAAAGATATGCAGAAAACGTTCTCTAAAAAGTCTTAAACGTTTCTAAACACGAAACAACTATTTATACAAAACTTAATGCGGTGGGTCATTTGAACGATTTCGTGATGTCGTTAGAACGAGATATTAATCTCGATAGAAGTGACATCGAACGTCATGTAATGTCATTAGAATGACCTGGGGATGTCGTTTGAACGACTGAAACGAACTTTTAAAGTTTTAAAAACTTCGCCTACAGTAAACTGAGAAATCATATTTTCGAAAACAAAAAGGCATGTTTGTGTTTTGAAAAAATTAAACATCCCAAACATAATTCCATGAATTAAATTAAACTTCAAATCGTTTTATACCTTTATCGGATGTCGAAAAGTCTTCAAACTTGGAGATGCTTGAGTTTGGTTCGTCTTGGCAGTGCGTGACAATTTGTAACAAGATACGCCAAACTAGCCTAAAGTTATGCTATGAATAATCCTAGAAAAAATGTTCTTACAAATCTTTCCCTTTGGCTATTCCAGTAAAAAACAAACGAAATGACTGAACACAAAATTAAAATAAAAACTCTCTTATGATAAGAATACTAATATCCTTCCCAACCCTAGAATGGAATGGCATAAGTCTCTTTGTCTTCAAACTTCTTCTTTCCAAACAAACTTTGTTTTCATTAGTGTGTCTTGAATTCCACTTTTAGTTACCCACACACATGAGACAACAAACATATACCCTTATGACGCATCGAGTTTGAAATAAAGTAAAACTCATAAATATAAAACTCATAAATAAATACTCTTCCATAAATCAAACTCATTTTAATTTGCTAATCCCGCACATATATATAGGTATAAACGACCACAAAATATTACACAAAACACATAAGTTTTACACACTAACATAGTATCGATGTGTCCAAACATGTGGAGTGGAATGAATGGGTATAAACTGGTAACAAAAGCATTATAACCCAACACTCAAATATGTTTAAGAAGTTTTAATTAATCGCAAAACTTTATTAAACTAAGCTTTAGCCTCAATTGACAATTAAAGTTGAACTTAATGAACAAAACAAGTACAATGCACACAAGCCTAGAATATTGATGATTCTACAAATCAATAGCGTCATGACAAGATAAGCATAACTAGGATTAATTATCATTGTGCAAACCCATTGATTATTTCCATCCAAACACCCTCAAAATATAAACATGATAATATTTTTTTATTCTATTCTTTTCTTTTGAATGATCATATCAAACTAAATTATTTGGACCCTTTTGGGCATATTTTTATTTTTATTGCCTTAATGTTTTCTTGGGCTCTTTTCAAAAGGTGGCTTTCACAACGAGTTTACTATACTCTCGTAGCCCTTTCCCGTGTATATTCATCATGTTTTCAATATTAAACAAATTCTCACGGGTAACGGTTCTTACATGCACAAATCCTCCATAGTCAAATAAACATATAGATGACAAAATTGATACGAGAACATCTCACCAAGCTCAAATATACGTCATGAAGTCAAAATTCAATAAGCTCGTGCATGTGTATGTGGAGACATAAACAAAGTTGAATCCATAAAGCAAGTCAAGTTTGAAATTACTCTATAAACATGGTTAAGATCAATCAAGCATCTAAAATCATAGCCAAATGTCCTACCCACATGCAATTGCAGAATGAATTGGATTCAAACACACCAATATGCCATACTAAATGTGTAAAACTAAAATACACAAGAACCAAAAATCTTTTTGAATTTTTCAAAAAACAAAATCTTTTTGTATTTTTCAAAAAATATATAAAATCAAAAATCTTTTTGTATTTTTCCAATAAGACTCAATAAAAGAAAAATATAATAAAAAAGTACACATGTCATAAAACTAGTAAGAATATATCATGAAGCATAACTAGAGTAAACAATATCACGCAAGCAATTATCCATAAAAAATAGCATGTGAAGCATCATGTGCAAGCATGTGAGAATCAATCAACCTAACATTTAGCGTCTCCAAAACTGATTTTCTAACCCAAAGGTGTATACATTACTCGAGGGGTTATGGGAACTGACGGGACACTATCCTTAAACTTCCTAGGACCTCTTTCAAGATCAAAATAAAAACACCTAAGGTGACATTTTCTACCATAATGTGAATATGTGTAAACGGAGGAATGTTACCTATGGGTTTACCTTTTCTAACGTCACTGGTTTTGATTGACCCTCTAAAATAAATAATGGTTTGGGCTTTAACACTTGAAGTATTTGAACAAGACGAGCCATTACCATCACTATCAACACTAGTCGAGTCTTTTAAATCATCTTTTAACTTTAAATTTTAGACTCAAGCAAAGAATTAGACTCTTCCAATTTTAGAGACTCATTCTTTATATTTTCAATCATTCCTAAAAGGTTATCTCGCTCCCCCTCAATGAAAGCAAAATTTTACCCAAGAGTCTTCTCACATGCATTAAAATTATCAATCAAATTATTTTTATCCTCTTTGGCACAAACACAAACCCTAGAATTATTTAAGTCCTTTAATTTTTTTTCTAAATCAAGGACTCTATCATCACTCTCCTTTTTTACCAATTTTAACATACTAAAATCATGGTGCATGGTAACAAACTTCTCACGAACGATATCTCTTTGATTTTGAATCATTTGCAAAAGTTTTAATAATTTTCAAGAAATTCAATTCTTTCGGCAAACTTCAAATTCAAATGATAATCCATAGAGAGTCAAAAACACAAGCACATGAGAGAACCATATAGAGACAAAAACACAAGCACGGGAGAGAAGAATAAACAACCACCCAAAAAGCAGGTTAACAAGATCATATACAATAACTTATTGCAACCTACTATGATACGAATTTGATAAGTCAAAAGGTATCAAACGAAAAAAAAAATTGAAAAAATCAGGATCACTACTCGATAACTTGGAGTAACTTGCTCTGATTCCAATTTTGATACCAATTTGTAAATGCAAAACTTTCCCAGGTGGTTTGAAACAAAAATTGCAACACGAATTTTAAATGCGAGAGTCAATTTTAAATCAATTTTATCTTTTTTATCCTAAACATGCATCTATGGTGATAAAACAAATAAATCAAACAAGCAAATATGATAAGGCTAAGTTTCAGAAAAAAAATCGAAAGGGAAAAACCTTTATTCACTTAGAAATTTACAAGACAGTAGACTTAAGACTACTTGATCACCGCCACAAGTGCAATGTACTATTCTTCACAAATCTCAAAGGAACAACTATAATCCTCGCTAGAATCACATGACCGTAGTCCTCCGTCAGCCTCAGCCTTCATCTTCAGCAGTGAATCCCCGTAGGTATCATAAGTCAGCAATGTAGATGCTCTCCAAAAAAGGTGTATGTAAAGATACAAACTTTCTAGGGTTCTAAACTAATTCACAAGAATAATATTCAAGGATGTTTTGTTGTGAATTAAATCAAGTGTTTTTCAACACAAAAAATGAAGAACTTTTGCAAAAAGATATGCAGAAAACGTTCTGTCAAAAGTCTTAAACGTTCTGAACACGAATTAGGTATTTATACAAAACTTAAGGTGACCGATCGTTCAAACGATTTCGTGATGTCGTTAGAATGAGATAATGATCTCGATAGAAGGAACATCGAATGACCTATAATGTCATTAGAACTATATGAGGATGTCGTTTGAAAGACATGGGGATGTCGTTTGAACGATTGAAACAAACTTTTAAAAACTCCGCCTACAGTAAACTCAAAAATCATATTTTTGAAAATAAAAATCCATGTTCGTCTTCTGATAAAAATTAAACATCCCAAATATATTTTCATGAATTAATTCAAACTCTAAATTGTTTTATACCTTTACGAGATGTCAAGAAGTCTTCAAATTTGGATATGCTTGAGTTCGATTCGTCTTGACGGTGCGTGATAATTTGTAATGGGATACGCCAAACTAGTCTAAAGCAATGCTATGAACAGTCCTAGAAAAATTATTCCTACAGTTAAAATTGTACCTAGATTATCCACAAGATTATTACACTTTAAACTATATAGCTATGACACTCACAACGATCTCTTAATTGGTCTTAATTCCATTCCATGGAGAGGATTATCAACATTAAACTCATTCAAGGTACCTTTGAAATCTTCAATAGAGACTTATCCCTTTAACCTTTAATCCAATGATCATGCTCTTTACAGAACCTTGCATAAATTATTTTATAGAAGTAAACATCTCTTTGTTTATCTCATAAATTGAGTTGATGATCAATGATTGAGAGTAGAGTGTTGCATAAGAGACTAAATTGTGGAGTTTAAATGGTAGTAGACATAATAATTCACGAGTTAACGACTTCAACTTATAGTTAATGTAATATTTTTGTGGGGGGTGATCAATCACCACCCATGAGGTGATTTTTTATTGGATCATTTCAACTCAACTAAACTCAAAAAATCATTTTCAATTATTTGAGGTCGTCTACATTAATTCTATTTTTCCTTTCCATTGTATTCAGTGAAATATCTTCAGTTAAATCATATGATATCATGTCATTTTTTACAATATCTCATGAAGTCAATTTAGGCCTACATATACCCCTTGCGTTACCATCAATACTAACCAAATCATTCTTCCTTACGGGGGCAGCCATTTGTCTACGCTTAACGTGTCCAAACTATCTAGGTTGATTTTTTTCTCAATTTATCTTCTATAGGAGCTACTTTTAGCTTTTCACAAATTTGTTCATATTTATTTTTATTCTTTCGAGTTTACCACAAATCCATCTTAGCACTCTCATCGCCGCCACACTTATTTTCTGCACATTTTATTTTTAGGTTGCCAACACTCTGTCCCATCTAACATGGGGGGTTTAATGGACATTCTATAAAAAAAATATTTTAACTTCAAAGGTATATGCCTATCACACAATATGCTGGTAGCACTTCTCCACTTAACCCATCCTGCTTTAATCCTATGAGTAGCATCATCACTAATATTTCCCTCTTCTTAGATAATCGAGATTAAATAATGAAAATAATTATTTTAAGATATCTCTTGTCACTTGAATATCACCACATCCCTATTTGTCCTCATATTACTGCTAAAATTACACTCCGCATATTATGTTTTAGTCCTGCTTATTTTAAATCTTCTTGTTTTTAAAGTTTCTCTCCACAATTTCAGTCAAGCATTAATACCCCATCTTAGTCTCATCCACTAAAACAATATCATTTGTAAATAGCATACACCGTGTTTTTCCTCTTGATTTGTTATGTGATCAATCAATAAAATCAAGGTGGACTATCAACGGGACAAAAATGTAACACTAAAAAATAAGTGATCATTTTAAAAATAGTTTGATCAAACAAGGCATGAAAAATGTATCTTCAACCTATTCAAATTTCTCAGCTAATGGATCGCCTTAAATTTCCTAATCGAATAGACTTTGTTGGTCCAAAAAGTAATCCAAAAAACGGTGGTGACTTAGTATTAAGGAAATTTTTTACTAATTTAAATTTTTAAGGAAATTTAAACTCTAGACTGAATATGAAACATTTTAAAACAGCTAAGTAGGCAAGAAATAAATTCAAGAAAAGAAAGATAAAAAGGTATACATATTGTAAAGTGTGTCTTTTAACATGTTTAGAGACACCTAAATCCACGTCGCAATGCAACGATCACGAAATTTGATGAATTATGGATCATCGATGGTGGCTATCAAATATGTACAAGAACTAGTCACATTGCTCCTGGAGATCCTCAATAATCTCACAATTAAGATTAAAAGATCTAAATTGTCATCCTTCAATCATTAATGAATCAGTTAGTTACCAGGTGAAGTCACTAAAAATTTAAATTGTCTTTAATAAAAATGTGAAAAGAAAACCAACTATTAAGTTCTACATAGCTAAAAGTATAACTTACTACATATTACCACAACAACTAGATTTGATCACAACTATTAAATCCAAAGTATGACCTACTACATATGACCAAAACATCTAGATAGAGTTACATTAACACTTTTTACAAACCCTCTTACATAAAATCATACAGTTATATAATCTCATATGCGAAAGACCTCTTGACTTGACTTCAAAATAATACTAACTTTGATAGTGAGAAACTCTTAACAACTTGAAATTGAAATAAACAAATGTAAGTTAATGCTTAGTGAATCTACCATGCACACAATTACATATATATTATCACGTTGTAAGTGTATCTCAAGTCCTACATCCCAAGACTATCAGATTATGGCTATTCAATGTCTATATACATTGTGGTTCAATATATATATATATATATATATATATATATATATATATATAGAGAGAGAGAGAGAGAGAGAGAGAGGGAGGGGGAGGCTCCGGTACATACCAACTATACATGCTAAGTATACATACCAATTATTTTAAAATAGTAAAAAAAGAATAGTTGAGTTTTTTTGTGTGTTATTTAAATATTTCAAGGGATCCATGTAAAAAACATCAGCTCAAAATAACATCTTTTGCTATTTTAAAAAAATCGGTCAAACTTTCATACCTTTTAAAGTACTTTAAAAGCTGTGAAAGTTTAACCAATTTTTTTAATGTAGCAAAAAAATTTATTTTGAGCTTATTTTTTATATGGGTCCCTTGAATTTAAATACCACATAAAAAAATTCAACTCAAAAATATTTTTTTAATATTTTAAAAAATAGCTTTGCACCAGCAAATATTTATACTCAGTGTGCATAAGAGTCTCTCTCTCTCTCTCTCTCTATATATATATATATATATATCAACAATATTATTTCGTCACCTTTTGTCCACTTTATTATCAAATTATAAGTTCATTTCCCATGTGGTATTAAAGGTCATGCTTCCTTAACATCACACCTAAGGTTGTATTCCATCTCAACCCATAACAACAGAGAATTAATATAAAATACATAACCATATCGATCTCATACATGTTTGTAATCCATACACATATTAGGCATGTAACATACTTCTTTTTATTTTTATTATGTCTTAAAGTATAATAAACATATCCAATATTGGTCACAATCAAATGACTCATCACTCAGATTCGAATAAAAAATTGGACAACTCATAGGTTCACCCTTGAAACCAATAATATTTTTAGTCATCTTTACTGATTAAAACACTATCAATTGGTAATGAACCAAATTCACTTCTATCCATTTTTATCAATATCAATAAGTCTATATTTTTTAGAAAATAAATGGTGCATCATTTCGACTTTTCTAGAGATAGTTATTGTCATTTACTATCGTATATTTAAACTGAATTTCAGCAAAATAGAACATCACCTTGATCAAAACAAAAGGAAATTTTTCCTAATTTCTAGAAATCTTATGGCCATATATGTCTATTTTAATCTTCAATTTGAATGTAGTGTTAGAACCCCCTTACACGGAGAGGGAATGTGTTGAGTATCCCTCCTCCCTGTGATCTCTCATGGGTATAAGAAATATCTTCTTGCTCCCATGCATGTATTTGTGTGTGTGTGTGTGTGTGTGAAAGTGAAAGTGAAAGTGAAAGGCTTGTTTGAAATGAAGCAAATGTATACAATGTGTAAACATGTGAATAAGTGTAAAAAATGTAAGAGTGTGAGAACATGTGTACAAAATGTACAAGCATGAGGTATAGGTAAATATATGCATAGAGTGATCAAGTATGTATATAAAGTATTCATGACAAGTTAATGTGACAGTAAGTTCACATATTTTTAAATGGGCATAACTAGATGCACATAAGGTGTGTGCATGAGTGTGGGTCAAGAACTGGTAATGACATCATCACATAAAGGGTGACCATAAGTAGTTAAAATGGATAGTTACACATAAAAGGACTTGTTTAACCATAACATCACTATAGATAAGTGAGTATGGATTATGAAGTCATTAAAATCATTATATATAATGAAAGAATAGAAATCATGATCACAGGTAAGAATGCGGGATTCTATGGAATTATTCGTATATTAGGCCAACCACATACAAATTCAATTTTATTAAATTTTATCTTTGAATTAATTTCGTGTGCGTGCAGAGATGAAGTCCAAATTTAAATACGTCAAACCAAATAAGCAAGTATGCGAAGAAGTAGGAAAAAATTCCTTTTCAAGGAAAAACCTTTTATTCAGCACTACGGAGAATTTGACAGACACGGTCGACTTACAGACTACTTAGCACGACTATGTATAACGTGTGGAGTCTTTAATTATTCTATAGAATATGGCCCAGCCTAGTGGTATCCACCAGAAGCGGTCTTCCTTCGGTATCCACTAACCAGCCTTCTTCTTCTTCAGCAGTAGAACCTCGGTACCACAAGTCAATAATAGAGATGGACTCTATAAGGATTTATACAAGGTTTATGGAAACCAGGGTTTTATAAACTCACTAATCACATATGGGGATGTAAGATTTGAAAAATAAAAAGTGATTTTGAAAAACCAAATATGAAAACTTTTGTAACAGGTATTGAAAAATCATTTTCGTCAAAGTTCTTAATAAATTCTGAATAAAACAAGTTTTTATAACAAAACATGAATTTCAAGGGGGTCGTTCGAACGAAGTTAGACCTCGTTCGAATGAAACTACAGTTTTGTTCGAGTGACATCACTTCTCATTCTAACGAAGCCCAAATCTCATTTGAACTATCTTCTAACGGGCTTCGAATGACTAATCTCGTCAAGTCAGCGATATCTCGTTTGAAGGTCATTTGATGGTGGTCTAACGAGACTGCATTTCTCCTTCGAACGAAACTCAATTTTGTTTGAATGAGATTAAAAAAAATCTTTTTAAATTATTTGTGTTAAAAGCCTCGATTTTAAAAGTAAACATCCCAACATATGATTTGTAAAAGTCCATGAAAATACAATTTTTATACCTCCATAATGTGTCAGTGATGAATCCAGAAACGGAGCTCGATCACTATCGTATATTCGAATGAACTTGGAGATATAGAGTTTAGCTTGACATGCTGGTTTGTAAAGGGATACACCAAAACTATAAACAAGTGTAAGTTATGAGCGATCATAAATTTTTGTTCTTATAAATCTCCCCCTTTGGCTACTCCGATAAAAAACAAAAATTAAAAACCAAATTATTATAAAACCCTCTAAGACAATGAATCATAATGTCCTCCCAACCCTAGAAACATAATGATATTTGAACTTTGTCTTTATTTTATGTAGTCCATGAAATAATCATTAAAGTGTAAGAGACCTACATATATGAAATAAAAAAAATACCGTGACGCATACGAGTTTTAAATAAAAATAAAAATCACCCTCAATTTCTTCTCCCCCTTTCTGTCCGTAATAGACAAAGGGTAAGAAGATAAGCATGATTAATAACCATCACATAAGCAAAGATATCGTCACAAAGATAATCGATAAAGTGCATGTAATGATAATCCAAGAGGTGTAAAAAGAACGAATCCTCGAGTTGGTATGCCTCTATTTTTGAAACTTTTTCAAAAAAATCAAGCATAAAGTACATAAAGGTACACAAACACATAGTCACCCTGGAATGCCACTAAAATATCCGAATTATGAAAACGGAATGTAATTGAATGAACACTTTCCATGGGAAAATCAACATACACATTCATAACATAGGTGCACGAAGCTATGAGACTTTTCTAAAGAAATAACTCAAAGTCTATATTGAGTGTAAAATTGTGAACTCAAATGAATTTCACTGAGTTTAATCAGTATTCCATGAATTTAAATGATTCTCACACCAATAACACCAAACTATTTAATCTTTTTTAAGAAAGTCCGTTGTGCAAACCCATTGATCTTTTACTTTATAACTCCCTCAAAATCTCTCATAAATAAGAATTAACTATCAATTATTTTGAAGAAATCGTAATGCTCATATGTAGCGAAGCGTTAATGAATTTAAACTAAATGGACTTGGAACTTCTGTTCTTGTACGTCGTTAATCCTTCTAGGCTATTTTATACAAATGGTGACTTTTAACGCAAAGAATATTTTTTTTTCTTTCGTAGCCCCTATGCATTGCTTAACATTTATCAATATTTTTTTAGAAATAAAATTCGAGAAATGGTTCTTACATGAACAACTTATCTTTTTTTACATTTGGTTCACTATAAGCATGATTGAGTTGAAAACAACGTATTCGACACATGACAAGTACAATTGTAACACCCCCTGATTTTTTAGGCGTAAAAATCTTCATAAATTAAAATTTTTGAAAAAAAATTGGAATCTATTTAATTTTGGTATGTAAAAATGTTGGTTTTCATATATAACAATAAATTTTTAAGTGAAATTTAAATCGGGATTGAAATTTGGAAATTGTAAATTTTATATAAAAATCGGGGGAGTATTCGATCCAAGAAAAAATAGTGTCCGATCGAGCTGAATTTTTTACAGCATCTTCGTCTAACCATCAGCTACAACATATCAAACATTTTGCCAATTCCAATGATTTGATCGTCCGTAATGTTTTTATTAGTATTTGTATTTGATTAAGACTATTTCTTCAAATTTTTTACATAATTAACAGGTTTTGACTTTTAAAACACTTTTAACCCTTTTCAAAAAGCATTAGCCTCCCAAATTTTCTCCTCTCATCTACAAAACCTAAACCCCATTAAACACAAGTTTCAACCCTAGTTTTGAAGATCTAAACTAAGTTTTCTCAAAAACAACTAAGAAGGTGTATTTGCTATTTTCGCGAGAGAATCCAACCATGTAATAAGATTTTCAAGACGTCCTCTTTATAGGCGTGAATACTTCTATTGTTCCCCTTTAGTATTTTGTGTTTTAAATGTTGCATAAACACTAATAATTATTATTTTCACAAAATTGATTAGAAAGACTAATTAGGGAAAGTGAAACTAAAGTTATGACCAAGTTTATTCAAATCTTTAGTATGAATTAAGACTCAAAACCCTTGCATGCTTATATTAGAGATTGGAATTCAGTTAGAATTTATGACGTTCGCATGTAGAATATATTGTATGAATGCTATTAATTGATTTCGGCATGTAAAACCACGTTAATTATGTGCATCTTGTAGAGTAGAGAATTATTATTGTATGCTTCCAAAAAAAATACGCATGTGAATATAAATTCTTAAAAATGATGAGAAAACAAATTGTTTTAATTAGAGGGGCATAATTTGGATAAGAAGTTGTGGGGGAAAAATATGCCTAGATAATAGCATGACACGTGGCGAGCACCCCGATCAAGATGGCAAGCAACAGACGCTCCAACAAGATAGGAACGAATAGAGTCCTTGATAAATTTGAAGACCGAGGAGCAGTATCGAAGTCAAATCAAACTCCACGAAGATAGGACTCATCCATATTTGTTAGCCTAATGTAACCCCTAACTCTATATATAGGGGACACACACACACACACACACCCTCCCATTGTGAAATGAGGCTTAGAAGCTAGAGAAACGCATCCATGTAAAACTCTCTCATCATTCTAATGGAACACAGCAGCAGCCCCGTGGACGTAGGCCATTCATGGTCGAACCACGTAAATCTTTGTCTCTCCTTTATTTATTATTGTGCATACAGCGTGGTACATGGGCACCCTCCATATCCCAGATTTTTTAACACCACAATTGGCGCCGTCTGTGGGAACCAACACAAAAAATCTTTCCTTCCTATTTACGAGATGGAGATTTATGTTGCGACCTAATGGTGTACACGCACGATAATCAAGATATAAGTTGACTTTTTTTATCTCCGTATGAATGATTATATATTTTGTATAAACATCATTTTATTGATGCACGATTCTTTGCATATTTGTATTCATTCTATGTAAACAATTTTTATGCATCTGCAAATCTACACAACAGCTTTGATTCTAGACAATTTTTATTGTTTGTTTCAGACGAAATTCACTATCGGAGATGTCTATGAAGACTCTCCAAATATCTGGACTCTCAATGAGACTTTTTCGGACAGACACAGTTATTTACTGGGTTACATCATAATCTTAATTCCCATATCCCAGATTCTTCGACAGGGATAAATGTCTAAAACGTTTCTCTCTCATCAAGAGGCATGGGGACCACATCTTTACAAACATTTTCGAAGGAAATTATCTCAAGAGATATGTTTTCACAAAGGTAAACAGATTATGGGCACACAATCAAACCCTCAATCTTTATCTCCATCTACACAGTAAAAGTGAAATCATGAAGTAATCAACCAATTTTTGGTTCTCCCTTTTGGTCATCCCCGGTCTATATCCTAAGGTCATCTTTAGCCTGTGATCCAGCACTGCTGTCAAGCTAGGCGTCACCAATCGTTACTCAATGGAAAGGGGTCAATCCGTATAACAAAGGAGCCAATAATATGTTGGTCATCCCTTTCAGTCATCCCCAAGCATAAGGAGTACGAACTCCGGTGACCTAGCATCGGTGGAGAACCCATCATCCATATTGCCATAGGTCGGAGACCACTATACGAAGTACCTCTCATCTGTGCAGCAAACTCATCTGTGCAGCAACACCTCTCCTCCGGTTGGTCGATGACCACGACGAGGGCGACCTGATAATCGTACAACTTTGCATACCTCACTCCGAGCACAGATTTTAGGCGTGAAACCCGCAAACAGGTGGTGATCTCAAGAAAAATCATCACTGACCAAACTACTGGTCATTAGCAACCTCGTCGGACAGCCCATCGTGATCGACGATCACTGGGCAACCATTTTTGCTGGTCGGCGACCAAAGAAAAAACCCAATGTTAGGTCCTTATGAGAAGACTTCAGAAAAATCATATAACATCAATCGAGCATCAGCGAGCTCCCCCATCTCACCTCTGGTTACTCTCCGAACTATAAACTTCCTACTCGAGCCCCCATTTGCGACTTATTGGGGACTTGTTTGCAACCTACCGGCGACCTACCAAAAATTTTCTTTGGTTTTCTTTTCGGCCATGTTGACCAGTAAGGAAACCCACAAGTTTCTTCTCACGATTTCTAATCATCGGCATCATCGGCTCCGCCCCAACTGGTCGATGAGCAGAGATAAGTAGCGACGGGCGCAACATCAGCTCAGCAAACTCAGTGCGTGTTGGTAAACATAAACACAGTAACTCCGGGGCTTAGGTTCCCAGATCTATTTAACTTTTGATAAATCCCAACTTACAGTTTAGAGGATTTTAGTATACCTCCCTATACTTTCATGCTTCACAGATTTCTGTGAAAATAAATTTTTTGAAACCAAACTTATATTTGACTATTCACTATTGGACTTCAAATAATTTTGCAAAAATTCCAAATTAACTCCTTGTCTTACACTTGGAATATATTTGATTACTTTTTGCATTGCTCGGTTCTCTCTAAAAATAAAATTATTTTAAGGGACCGTGTGATTTTATTACAACGATTTTAGTTGGCACTTTTTGTGCGACCTTATTACAAATTATTTAGCTCACATAAATAAGTGGGGCGCAATTATATTGCACTCATGTCATTTATTCGAACATTTTAATTTTTAATATTGTCATTCAGCTACAACAATTTAATCTCACCAAAAGGAGATGATTGATTATTTAGCTCAGGCACGGTTATCTCAGTCGGATTTCTATCATAAATATCATTGGATCATTTATTACATTCATATGCTACTATGAATTTTTTCCTCGACAAATGGCCTAGAGGATGCACATCTTATATACTTTGTTAAACATATCATTTTCATGATAACTTCTATTTTGATTTAGCCTCAACAGATGGTCGTGGAATTTACTAACTTCCACAGGTACAAGATTCAGTCTCGGCGGATGCTCGACAACAATCTTAAGTCATTGGAAATATCATCGATGTTTCGACAGATTCTCGAGCACGAATTACTCGCTCTATCTACTCAGTATTCTATAACTTTGCCCCGATGGACTATCCAGGCACCATTCATTTTATTAATGCTCTGACGGATAGTCGATCACACTATAACACTTTAGACCCAAAGAAATGCTTGGGCAAAATTATTATTACTCCGACTGAAGCTCGGGTTCTATGATTCTTAACCTAAAGGATGGTCACGCACACTCAAGATTCATCTCGACAGATAATCAGAAAAATATTTTTATATATTTAGTCCTAAATATATCTACCGCACAAGTCAACGGATGGTTGGTCAGGATAACTCTTATATATAGCGCAGCCCCAGTTGATGGATACGCACATTTATTTGTGCATTGTTTGTTTCTGTCTCATAATATTTTATTTTCTCAAAAATTTTGCTCACGATTTTTATCATCATAAATTTGTCAGCAGGGGGCTATCTATACTGTATACTTCACAATTGTCACTATGCAAATTTTCTGTGAAAATAATTTTTTGAAACCAACTCACAATTGAGTATTTTCTTAGAGCTATTTGCAAAAATTCCAAATTAACTCGCATGTCGTACATCTGGATATATTTGATAAATTTTTCAACTTTTATTTGACTTTATTACAATTATTTTGTTCACAGAAATAGTGGGGTGCGCTTGTATGGCCCTCACGTCATTTATTCGATCATTTAGTTTTCAATATTGTCTTATAGCTATTATTGGTTATACCAATGTATGGTCGGTATAATATTTTTACTAGTAATTAGCGGAGCCTTGACGGATGCTCGGGCATGGCCATCCCCATGAGATTCTGATGAATGATAAATTTATTAACTTCCACGGTACAAGATTCAGTCACTACACCAAAAATAGCAATTTGGCACACCTTGACAATAAAAATTTGGCACAGTTTAAAACTGTGCCAAATTTTGGCACGATTTAATGATAATCTGGCACACTTTAAAACAGTGCCAAAATTTGGCACTGTTTTAAAGAGTGCCAGAATTGAGCACACTTGACTAAAATATATAATACCCCCAAAAATATTAATTTTACTTTTGGCCTACTGCTCTCGTCCTTGCTCTCGTCCCCCGCTCGCTCTCTACTCACTGGTATCCCCCCTCCCCCCATAACCCAAACCTATAATGATGCCCTCACCCTCTCAGTGACAAGGCTGCTGCTCTCAGTCCCCGTCGCCACCCTCAGCTCTGCCCTCATCCGATAGGTAGTCTCTCTATTCCATTCGATTTATGCTTTCTAATTTAAGGATATGCTTTTGATTTCAAAAATGTGTTGGATAAATTAGGTTTTTAATTGTTTTGCTTACGTTTGTTTATCTAATTTAGAATTTGGTACTTTGTGGTAGATATCCACATGCTCTTTTACTTTTGGATTATGCACCATAATTACGATACATACAGATACAGGCCTGGATTTTTAATCATTAAATAATTTTTTCTTTTCTAATTTTTCTCAGAAACGAAACAGAATTTACAACCTCCTCGGAGACAATATTA
This sequence comes from Sambucus nigra, assembly GCA_949130495.1. Classification (NCBI taxonomy): domain Eukaryota; kingdom Viridiplantae; phylum Streptophyta; class Magnoliopsida; order Dipsacales; family Adoxaceae; genus Sambucus; species Sambucus nigra. Next base: position 338,627,142 of record OX422207.1, on the reverse strand, counting down.
TGTTCCAAACTGCCATTTTTTGCTCTCTAAGGCTTTTGTGTCAGCTTTCCACTAATCCCATAATTTCTAGGGCTTTGTTTTCACATGCCTTCTTCAATGAGTCCGTTAAATTTCTCTTTCGATTTGATTCAATATTTTCACCTGCAAATTAAATTTTATCTTACAACTTGAAATTTTGATGAGAGTCGTAGTAAAATAAAACCATTTATCTCTCTCTCTCATTAGGTTTTTTATTTTTGGTTTTTGGGTTTCTCACGAATTTGGTTTTTTTATGTTTTCGTTTTTGCAGGCTCTAATTTGGATTTGTGTTTAATTTGAAGGTACTATCTTGGGTTTTCACCAATTTGGTCTTTAACTTGCATTGTTATTTTTTTGTTCATCTCTCTGAGATATTTTTGTTTATCTATCTTTGTTATTTTGGCTTGGCTTGGCTTATTAAAATGGTTAGATGATTGGATGTTTATGTTGCCTTGTGTTTGTAAAAATGCGTACGTGGTTGAAATTGACTATATCTACAAGTTAAATGATGAGTTAACAAGTAAAATGCGATAAATGGCTATCTGTGTGTTAAATGGCTATATCCACAAGTCAAATGCGATATTTTTTTTTTTCAAAAACCGAACGATCTGCTGGTGTTTATACAATCTTGTATATTTCCTATTTGTGTATTTTTGAAACTTGTTATGCTTTTTTAGGCTCTCAACCTACTGGAAGACCAAAAAGTCACAAATTTTCCATAGCTTTTGTGTCAAGCCTTGGGTGCATCTATCTGCCTACTAATTTTCGGGTTTGGCTTCTTTCTTTGGTGGAGGCGAAGACACAACTAATAAATACTCTTCGACATCGGTACAACATTTAAATAGTTTTACAAACGAAGTTGAAAAGGCTTAAAAGTCATTTATCTACTCTTTTTTCTGAATATTAATACTCATTTTCAAAATTTCAGAGCAACATCGTGAAGAAGTGTGCCTAGGAAACTTGGTGAGATTACAGTTCAGAGAACTTCAGATTGCCACAAACAACTTCACGAGCAATAACATACTCAAAAATGGTGGTTTGGGGATTGCTTATAAAGGGTATCTCTAGGATGGGACTGCTGTAGCAGTTAAAAGGCTCGAAGCTGGAAATGCCATAGGATGAGAGATTCAATTTCAGACTATATAAGCCAATTATAGACTAGAGATTCAAATATTATATTATCGTATTTCTATTTTTGCAGGTGCCAATACAAGTTAACAAGTTCCTCGCATATCGCGATGGAATGAGACTTGTTGAATCTCCAAAGTTATCCATTCAGGGCCATGGATCGGATGGTCTATTATTAGTTTCTGATTTCTTAACTTCTGATTTGGATTTGTATTATTACATTCTAATTTGGTTTTTGACAGGTTGGATTTCGTTTCGTTGGTTTTGAGAAGAAGAAACTCAGGTATTTATGTTCTTACGTTCAGATTTGGTTTTTGACGGGTTGTATTATTTACATTTTAATTTGGTTTTTGACATTTGATTATGTTCTTAGGTTGTCATCTTCCTACTCAGGTATTATTTACGTTCTTATGTAGCTCTTGGAGTAATTTGTACTAATATTAGTCTAAATGATGGTTACATTGGTTATGTAGTCTAGTGACGGCTAATTTCTATAATTCTCAGCAGTGCCTTTGCATCTGTTAACATTGCGTGGAGGTAATAATCGTTTTAGATTGCTCAAAGCTGGTATGCATAAATAATGGAGCTTTGACGAGGTTGTAAAAGGTGTGTTTCGTGTTGCGGCATCAAGGGACTGTTACTGCATTGAGGTTGTGCTTCGATGTTTGGCAGCAGAGGGTGATGGTCTTGGGAAACTTAACTCAATAATGGTGGCGTTCTTGCTAATGTGATCGCACCTGGCTTCAAAGGTAATGGACAATGTTTTCTACTATTTTTGCTTTAGAGTTGAATTTATTAGCATGGAAACCCTCTATGTGATTGCTCATGAAAAATAGAAATGAAGTAAAAAGACACAGAACATTAATCTACACTCGGTTTCCTTATCAGGTGCTAATTTCAAAATATATCGATTAAGATTAAAAATAAGCCCTTAAAGGGTGAAAATCCAAACCAACCCCTAAACGGTCCCGTAAGAGGCACGGACACCTCGTACGGGACCAATGTAACTTGTGCGAACTGACCACATAGTCGCGAGTCTCCCGATTTGAGAATATGACGATAATTTAAAAATACGTGGATTAGGCTTGAAAATAAGCCGTTTGAGGATGAAAACCCAAACAAGCCCCCAAACGACCCCGTAAGAGGCACGAACACCTCGCACGGGATCAATGTAACTTGTACGAACAGACAGCGTAGTCACGGGCCACTCAGTTTGAGAATATGACGATAATTTCAAAATATATCGATTAAGCTTAAAAATAAGCCCTTAAAGGGTGAAAACCAAAACCACCGCCCAAACGATCCCGTAAGAGGCACGAACACCTCGCACGTGACCAATGTAACTCGTACAAACTGACCGCGTAGTCCCCGGGTCTCCCGATTTGAGAATATGACGATAATTTGCAAAAACAACACTTAGACTTAAAAACACAACGTTAAAGGGTGAAAACCTAAACCAGCCACTAAACCTCCTCGTAAGAGGCACGAACACCTCGCACTGGACCAATGTAACTTGTAGGAACTGATCGCGTAGTCACGGGTCTCCCGATTTGAGAATATGACGATAATTTGAAAAAATCAACACTTAAACTTAAAAATAAGCCGTTAAAGGGGAAAACCTAAACCATCCCCTAAACATCCCCGTAAGAGGCACGAACACCTCGCACGTGACCAATATAACTTATAGGAACTGACCGTGTAGTCCCCGGGTCTCCCGATTTGAGAATATGATGATAATTTTCAAAAATAACACATAGACTTAAAAACAGGCCGTTAAAGGGTGAAAACCCAAACCAGCCCCCAAACATCCCCGTAAGAGGCACGAACACCTCGCACGGGACCAATGTAACTTGTGCAAACTGATCGCGTAGTCGCGAGTCTCTCGGTTTAAGAATATGACGATAATTTCAAAATATGTCGATTTGACTTGAAAACAAGTCGTCAAATGGTGAACCCCCAAACGTCCCCGTAAGAGGTACGAACACCTCGCACGGGACCAATGTAACTTGTATGAACTGATCGCGTAGTCGCGGGGCTCTCGGTTTGAGAATATGATGATAATTTTAAAATATATCGATTAAGCCAAAAAATAAGCCCTTAAAGGGCGAAAACCCAAACCAGCCCCCAAACGGTCCCGTAAAAGGCACGAACACCTCGCACGGGACCAATGTAACTTATACGAACTCACAGCGTAGTCACGGGACTTTCAATTTGAGAATATGATGATAATTTCAAAATATATCGATTAAGCTTAAAAACAAGCCCTTAAATGGTGAAAACCCAAATCAACCCCAAACGGTCCCGTAAGAGGCACGTACACATCGCACTGGACCAATGTAACTTGTATGAACTGACCACATAATCACGGGTCTCCCAGTCTGAGAATATGATGATAATTTCAAAATATGTAGATCAGGTTTGAAAACAAGTCGTTTGAGGGTGAAAACCCAAACAAGCCCACAAATGGCCCTGTAAGAGGCACGAACACCTCGCACGGGATCAATGTAACTTGTACGAACTGACAGCGTAGTCACGGGCCACTCGTTTTGAGAATATGACGATAATTTTGAAATATATCGATTAAGCTTAAAAACAAGCCCTTAAAGGGTGAAAATCCAAACCATTGCCCAAGCGGTCCCGTAAGAGGCACGAACACCTCGCACGTGACCAATGTAACTCGTACGAACTGACCGCGTATTTCCCGAGTCTCCCGGTTTGAGAATATGATGATAATTTGTAAAAATAACACTTAGACTTAAAAGCAGGCCATTAAAGGGTGAAAACCTAAACCAGCCACCAAACGTCCCCGTAAGAGGCACGAACACCTCGCACGGGACCAATGTAACTTGTAGGAACTGACCGCATAGTCACGGGTCTCCTCGTCTGAGAATATGATGATAATTTGCAAAAATCAACACTTAGACTTAAAAACAAGCCGTTAAGGGGGAAAAACTAAACCATCCCCCAAGTGTCCCCGTAAGAGGCACGAACACCTCACACGTGACCAATGTAACTCGTACGAACTGACCGCGTAGTCCTCGGGTCTCTCGGTTTGAGAATATGATGATAATTTGCAAAAATAACACTTAGACTTAAAAACAGGCCGTTAAGGGGGAAAACCTAAACCATCCCCCAAACGTCCCCGTAAGAGGCACGAACACCTCGCATGGGACCAATGTAATTTGTAGGAACTGACCGCGTAGTCACACGTCTCCCAGTTTGAGAATATGACGATAATTTGCAAAAATAACACTTAGACTTAAAAATAGGCCGTTAAAGGGTGAAAACACAAACCAGCACCCAAACGGCCGTAAGAGGTACGAACACCTCGCACGGGGCCAATGTAACTTGTACGAGCTGACCATGTAGTCGCGGCTCTCTCAGTTTGAGAATATGATGATAATTTCAAAATATGTCGATTTGGCTTAAAAACAAGTCGTTTGAAGGTGAAAACCCAAACCATCCCCCAAACGGCCCCGTAAGAGACACGAACACCTCGCACGGGACCAATGTAACTCACACGAACTGGTCGCGTAGTCCCGGGTCTGTCGATTTGAGAATATGACAATAATTTACACTCCTATATGTAATTTTTTAGTTTGAGTAAGCTTTTTTTTTAATTTCGTAGTTACTAATATCGTATCTTTTTTTTATCCTATTTTTTTTTAGGATAACATTTTATCGTTAGCATTTATTCACGGGGAACACACGGAGAACTCAATGGTTTACAACAAGGGATTTATTCATGATTCTATTTTTATGTGTTATGGCCGTGTGGGCTTTTGTAGTTTTATTATAAACTTTTATAGACGTGCGGGCTTTTTTAAGTTTATTTTTTATATTTTGTGACCGTGCGGACTTTATGTTATCCAGGTTTTGTATTAGAAGGTTTTAGAATGTCCAGAAAATAGAGAAAATTCTGCCCAATTTTTTTTTTTGTCTGTAAACTACTAAATACTTGTAAAATTTTGAAGTTTGTATGAACATTAGTTTATCAACAACATGCAAGATTTGCAATTTGTGAATTTTTTTGTTTTCAAATAATTTTTTTTTCTTTTTATCAAAAATTTGGCACAGTTCAAAACTGTGCCAAAAGTGTATCAAGTTTTGGCACGGTTTTGAACTGTGCCAAAAGTTTTTCAAATTGTGCTCAATTTGGCACAGTTCAAAAGTGTGCAAAAAATATCAAATTCTGGCACGGTTTAAAAGTGTGTCAAAAGTGTTCCTATTTGTTCAAATCTGGCAGACTATTGAGTCGTGCCTGAAAAAAAATGGCCATTTTGGAACACCTGATTCTGGCACCGTTCAAAACCGTGCCAGATTTCTGTTTTTGGTGTAGTGAGTCTCGACGAATGCTTGGACATAATCTTAAGCTCTTGAAAATCTTACTAGTGCACCGCTGGATACTCGAGCACAATCGCTCTCTATATCTACTCGACACTGTACCATGTTGTCTCGACGGACTATCCGGGCGCTATTTATCTTTTTATTTCTATGACAGATGATCGAGCATGCTACAATACTATTAAGACCCGACAAATGGTTGGGCAAGATTCTACGTTATAACCGACAGATGCTCGGGTGATGATATTTCTTCAACATTCAGTATTGATTATCTGGCTCTATGGACGGATACGCATATTCAAGATTCATCTCGGCAAATGATCGACAAAATATTTCTATATATTTAGTCCTGAAGATATTTGACACACATATTGCATTTTATCCCCAACAAATGGTTAGTCGGGATAATTCTTATATTTAGTCCTGACAGATGGTTATCACAGTCGATTAATGATCGACATTACATTTATTATTGTTATTCAACTCTAATAAATGGTTTGGAAATTTAGTTTTCACTAACACTGCATGATCGTTCGTAATGTCTGCTCGGTCCGTTTTTCCTCGACGGATGCTCGAGCATGGATCACTCGTAATATCTACTAGATCCTCTTCAATTTTTGCCTCGACAGGCATTCAGGCATCTTTTATCTTAGCAATGCTCCGGCAGATGCTCGAGTATGGATCATTGTAACATTTACTAGATCCTTTACAATATTGCTTCGACGGACCCTCGGCTTTGATGGATAGTCAACATTATGTGATCATGTCTCAAGCTCCAATGTATAGTTGGGCAGTGCGATTCTTATTTAATTCAACCTCGACGAATGGTAAGTTGGGCAATTTGTATGACAAATATCCAATAGCACATGAAGCAGTATGGAGTGCAACGATCAACTATATTCATCAACAAGAACGAATCCAACATGTAGGAAGTCACATATCCAGCAAGATTATAATCAATCGTGGTTTCTAAGGATTGAAGCCGAGCATCACCAGACTCCTCTTTGTCCACTCCGACAAACGATCTCATGGTTTAAGGATGAGTCGCGTCCTATCTCCACCAACCTCCTTCGTGGTCTGCTGACTTAAGAATTTTTAGCCCATCAACCTGCGAACTGGGGCTGTCACAACCAAATGCCCACATATTCCTTCTAATCCTCTGTCCAGTCATCATCGGCCTGTTTTTAGGTCTGCCCCTACTAGTCGACACATGCGACGAACAGAACGTGTTGGCAACAACACTAGACCACCCTAAATGTATCAACAATATCGTCGGACAACCCATGGTGATCGGCGATCACTGGGCGATCAAATTTCCCTTGTCGACGTCGAAAGGGCGTCATCAACACTAAGATATCCACTCCAGAGGAACAACATTTCTTGAACACTATATCAAATTAATGCATTTTTGTACGAAGATGTTTTCAACTCATGTCAATTTCTTCATATGTACGAGTTATATGGGGTTTTCCACAGCATCCAGGAATAACCATGTATGGTCAACGAACAAGTGCACCCCAAGGAACGATACATTACATGGAGCTATATGGGCAAGATAATCCTTAATTGTATCCAACTCGATGAATAATCGACGTGATATTCTTCAACACAACAAAGCCCCGAGGAACGGTCGGGCACACTTATCATCAAATAACTCGATGAACAGTCGGACTGTCTTCTCTTCACAGCCCGATTGGGGGCTCCACGGCAACGATGACACGTGAATAGATTCACCACAACCTTTAAATCAAAGTAGAAGAGGCCAACTCAGGATGGCTTCCACCATGGTTAACATTAACATTAGTCTTTCAAACGATGATCAGGATTAAGTTTGATTTAATTACAAAAACTATCTTGTTTGTTTCAATTAAATTAAGGAAGTCCTCAGGCCTTTGTCATCTACAACCACAAATAGCCTCACGAGTTGCCCCGATAATAATAAAAGCCCTACGGGGGATCCCTAGGCAAAAAGCCAATTCAAGTTGGTCGCCAACTATATTGGTCGGTTAAAATCCTGAACGGGTGGATGTCCCTTAAACCAGGTGCATTTTTGCCATCGTCTTTTAGGCCTAAGGAAGTGTGATGACACAACCTAAGAGGTAAAACAGACGGATATTTACATGCAAGCATTATAAAATGGAAAAATGCAAACAAAATTAGTATTATATTTACTTGTGCAAAAGGCCCAAGTATAATAAGCATACTGATTACATATCAAATATGAAAAACCTAATGTGGGGTCTTACCCCGACTAGGTACGTGCTCGAGAAAGACTCGACACATTGGTCTGTGGTCGGCCTCTCCAATTGGACCATATGAAAAAACCTAATGCAGGGTCTTACCCCTGTAATACACCGTATTTTCTGCGATATTAATTTTTGGGGATTAATTGAATTAATTGTTTATTAATTGGAAATTAATCCGGATAAAAATATTAACGAGATGTGAGTTAGTATTTTATTATAATGTGTATACTTGGCATTATATGAATATTGGTAATATTGAAATTGTCACGAGATTGAAATACGACAATTTGAGAATTTTGTTTGACACGTGTGACCGCCACGTCATGGTATCTTTCTTATTAAAAAGTGAATTTTAGTTCCATTAACCGTAAGGTCATTTTGAGTGCGCCAACGCATCCGGAAGGGTCGAGATAGTCAGAAAACACTAGCCAGGAGTTTAGTTTGGGTCCCGGGGTATTTTTAGGCCATACCGGCATCATATAGGGTATTTTGGTAATTTGCATTTTTGGGAATTAAAAAGTGACGAAAATTGGAAATACAATCTGACTTCTTCTTTAACCAACTTAACCCACTAACTACACTAAGGGACTATATGGGCTACGGGAGAAGTTGAAATATAATCCCAACTTACCAAACAAACCAACCACACCTCCATTGTCTTCAACCTTGGGAAACTTGTAGAGAGAGAGAGAAGGAAGAGAATTCTGCAGAAAGAGAGAGGGAGAACAACTTAGCTTTCAAGATTCATCACCAAATTCAGAGAAAGATTAAGGCAAGTGGTTTAACTCATTTGAATCAAGCTATGCTTTTCCATGTTTAGGAAATTTTTGAAATTGATTTTTGAAGATAATTTAGACCCATGAATTGGAAGTTAAAAGCCATGATTTATGTAGGAATTGCATGTAGTGATATTCTGGACGAATTATATGTTCTAAACAGAACCTTTGACGATTTAAAAATGGAGTTAGAAGAAGTATAATGATGTTCTTGAATGAAGAAGAATCCTGGAAATTTTGATGTAGTTTTGATCTAAACTAAGCCTTGGAATGATGAATTATGGAATTTGGAATGTTAATACTGTTGTAGGATGATAGTATGATGTTATGGTAGCCTTGTCTTGGAGTTTCTTGCTTAAAAATGGAGTTTTGGGACGAATTGGTAACTGCAAAACGAAGCAGTCCGTAACCAGACCTGGTGCGTTCGATCGATCGATGTTCTTCAGTCGATCGATCGACCACCATCGATCGATCGAAGATAAAGGTCGATCGATCGACCTTCCCAGAATGAATAAAGTTTTTCCCTAATTAAATTTTAATGGTGTTAACCCTTGGATAATATTATTGGAGACATTGTGAATACTCTTAACCTTAAGGAAGACCAGTAGGCATGATTATGAGATTGGACTTGAATTGGAATTTAATTTGAGGAGTTATTCTAAATTAATGAAATTCGTTATGTGAGATAATATTTGGACTAATAGTGCAAATTTGAATAATTTGATGAAATAAGGTTTGGGGCAGAAGTAAAGACCTTAGGTATATAGATGTTATATGTGGGAATAATGGGGACTTAATAGTCTATTTGAGATAGGTTTTAAGTTTAAGAAACTACGACGTGAGACGTGTCGACAATTTAATTTCTATATTATCGGGATACTTGAAATATATGAATTTGGAATAATGGTATAAAGATGTAGAGTATACCTTTATTAATATTGAGATATCTAAGATGTGTGAATGCTTAGTATATAACTTTATGTGTATGACATACCTACCATACTTGCTATCACGGGAGGTTTACGTTCGCTTAGGGCCTTCTTATCCTTGTGTTGCCCGGATTTAGATTGGTTACCTCGATGAACATAGGTCATAGAAGGACTTATTGGGATATTAATAAGTCTGCTGATCGTGGGAGCGTAGGTATGTGCGTGACCCATGTGATGGTGACTGTGTTCGCCTCCACTATTTGTGATGTTGTTATCTGAACGATTCCTGAGAGATTCGGAATGCGTAATCCTTATGTACGAGATGTACCGGGATGGATAGCAGAGTATGTGTGCACCGCAGATTAGTCTTTGGATGCTTGTATTGTATATTTATGATGTGAAAATATACGGATAAATGAGAAGGAATTTACTATGTTAAATTATGAGTATAGTCATGGTAATGTTTTGAAAAGATAAGAAGAGAACTTTTATCAATAAAGGGTTTTGTTAATATTTGGGAATCCGGGAATTAAAGTAGAACTCTCTATTTAATTGTTAAGGTTGGAACTTAAACGTGAACCGAGTAGAAGTGTTAGAAACTCTTTAGATAGTTATGAGATAACACATGAATGGGTACAGGAACGTTAGGAGTGCAGAGTTAAACGAGAGGTGAGTATCTAATGTGAGAGCACGTCCTAACATGTATTTTGCATATACTGTTTTAAATGTTTTCAAAGCACTTGCAGGTTTTTAAAATATCTCCACATTCGGGCTCTGACCCTTTTGCTTTCAAATCTATCTTTTTGTAAAACCATTTTAGGTGCCCAGCCACAAGGACACCATGCATAGGATTCTTACTCAGATGACGAACGGTAGCTGCTTGTGGAAGCTACAGGGATTTGCTTTTAGACGCTTATATCATTTGGATTCCATACTCAGTATTCCTCAGTTGTAGGGCATGTTGCCCAAATTCTATTAGATACATTTCCATTTCAGTTTTTCAGACTTTGGCATGTATTAATTCAGTATTCAGTATTTCGTTATTTACTTCAGTTGTGGGATTGTGATGTGAGGAGTTTTTCCTCCAGATTTATTTATATCATGTGACGGTTATTCTACTTACTTAATTATGGTGAATGGTGTTATTATTCTTCATTACACTTGTTGCATGTTAATCAGACTTTAATTAAAATTTGGCAACTTACTTTTTAAATACTAGGTGGTTAGTAATATTAAAATGTTTCGACAGTGATGCTATTAACTGAGCCAACTTGGCGTTTTGATTTAATTTAATAAAGGAGTAGCTACCCGGTATTTAATTAGTCGGGGTGTCACAGGTGGTATCAGAGCCAGGTTCTAGTGTCCTTTAGGATCTGAACGGCTTATTATGTTTCCGCTGAGCTTTCTTTGATGTAGAGCCCTATATTTTAGGACTGTTGTATTCTTTTGTATTTGCTACGTTCTTCAGCTATTTTAAGTTTATAACTGCGAACTTATAGACTTTATTCTTATTTAAGAATGCCTCCACGACGTGCACAACGAGTTCCCAGGAATGCGACGCTAGAACCACAGCCCGCACCGGTTCAGGGCATGATGAACGCCGCTGAGGTTGCAGCTATTGTAGCCCAAGCGGTAAATGCCGCCATTGCCGTAGTTCAGCAGGCACCGCCTCAGGCGCCGGTTGCCGCGCCGGTACAGACAAATGCATTCCCGTCTGCTTGGGAACGTGTACGTGACGCTTTTCAGAAAGCGCATCCGCCAGAGTTTGCAGGTAGCTCAGATGTGGTAGTCTCGAGCCAGTGGAGGAAGGATATACAGCGGCACTTGAGGATGTATGAGTGCACGGATGTTCAGAAGCAGGTGCTAGCTACTTTCAAGCTAGTTGGATCTGCATTGCAGTGGTGGGAGTCAATTACCACCGTAGAGGAGAGGGATACTCTCACTATTCAGGAGTTCTGGGTGCGGTTCGACCGCAAGTACTTTTCGTCAGCTGTTCATACCGAAATGAGGAGGAGATTGATGAGTCTGAGGCAGGAGGGTAAGACCGTGGCCGAGTATGAGGCCAAGTTCACTAATCTGTTGAACATCGTTCCTGATGAGATACCGACAGAAAAGAAGAAGATAGAAATTCACCGACGGGTTGACATGGAGGATCCGTCAGCATCTGTTAGGGAACCTTTCGTTGGCCACTTATTTTGATGTGGTTAACGCTGCTTTATTACACTGCCAGGATCACCGCTTTCATATGACTGAGGGCAAGAGATCGGGAGAGTTTAGCCATCAGGGCAGGACTGGAGGACATGGTGCCGGTAGGGCACAATATGTTCAGGGGCAGAGGCAGAGTGAACAGGGTTTCCAGCAGGGGGATCATAAGAGGTTCCGTTCAGGAGGTTTCAGGAATGGTCAGGGAGGATTCCGGAATGGCCAGCCGGGTCATAACGGCCATCAGGGCCAACAGGGTAAAAATGGTCAACATCAGCAGTTTCAGCAGGGCCAGCAGGGCCAAGGGAGGAACGGTAACGGCCACCAGGGCCGGGGACAGCAGGGGCAGAGAGGAGGGAACTTCCCAGGGAAGTGTTTCATTTGTGGCAAGACTGGCCATAAACGCCAGGACTGTCCTGATAGGGGCAGGGCCCCACAGCAGCAGCAGCAGGGAGCTCGTCAGGAGCCACAGAGGCCTATGTTTCCCGTCGCTCTCCCCGCACCGCCTCAGATGGAAGCATTGCCACCCATTGCAGCAGTCCCGATTCAGCAAGGGCAGCTACAGTATGGACGTGTCTATAACGTTCACCAGGCATCAGTCCCACAGGCACCGCCCGCGATTGAGGGTACGTTTTCTATCCATGGCACTATGGGTCGGGTATTGTTTGATACGGGGGCTACACATTGTTTTATAGCTACACATTTCGCGAAGGCTTTAGGGTTGTTAGCCACAGCGGAGAGCACAATGACATGTGTCGACTCACCATTGGGGAATGGGTCACTTATATTCTTTATATGCCGGGGAGTAGGGGTAGAGATTGGTAGTCTGGTATTACCTACAGATATGTTGGTATTAGATATGCATGTTCAAGATGTGATTATCGTTATGGATTGGCTCGCTGATTATAGAGCCATGATTGATTGTTTCGGTGGTAGCATTGTTTTTGCCATTCCGGGGCAAGAGATGTTTGTAGTGGCGATGCCTCGCCCAGAGGGAGGCTCGACCGCTCATTTATATTACATTGAGGAGGATACCTCTAAGGAGGTTGTGATTCCTTTAGATTCGATCCCAGTCGTCAGGGAGTATTCTGATGTGTTTCAGGAGATACCAGGCCTACCCCCTAGTCGAGAGATAGACTTCGTTATAGACTTATTACCAGATACGAGACCTATAGCACGAGCACCGTACCGTATGGCTCCAGCTGAGATGAGAGAGTTACGGGATTAGATTGAGCAGTTATTAGGTCAGGGGTTCATTCGGAGGAGTACTTCACCGTGGGGTGCCCCTGTGTTGTTCGTGAAGAAGAGAGATGGTTCACTGAGATTGTGTGTGGACTACCTGGAGTTAAACAAGGTCACGATACGGAATAAGTATCCGTTGCCTAGAATCGATGACCTATTCGACTAGTTGAGAGGAGTTTCTTGCTTCTCAAAGATTGATTTGCGATCTGGATACCATCAGTTGCGTATCAGGGAGGAGGACGTCTCGAAGACTGCGTTCTTATCGAGATATGGTTCTTACGAGTTTCGGGTTATGCCATTTGGTTTGACCAACGCTCCAGCAGCATTTATGGACTTGATGAATAGGGTGTTCAGGGATTTCCTAGACCAGTTTGTCATTGTCTTCATTAATGATATTTTGGTTTACTCCCAGACTGAGGAGGAGCACGCCGAGCACTTGAGGCTAGTTTTGCAGACACTGCGCCAGAATGAGTTGTATGCAAAATATGATAAGTGTGGGTTTTGGCTGAAGGAGGTTCAGTTTTTGGGGCATATTATCTCCGACCGGGGAATATCGGTTGATCCGGGGAAGGTATCCGCGGTGAGGGAGTGGGGACAGCCCACGACACCGACGGAGATCCGTAGTTTCTTGGGCCTAGCAGGATACTACAGGAGGTTTATTCGGGGTTTCTCCACGATAGCGGGTCCCATGACACATCTAACCCATAAAGGTGTGCCGTTCATTTGGAGTGATGCCTGTCAGTTGGCATTTGATGAGCTGAAGGACAAGTTAACCTCAGCACCTGTGTTAGCATTGCCGAGACCGGGAGTTGAGTATCTTGTTTACACCGATGCGTCCTTACAAGGACTTGGAGGTGTACTGCAGCAGAAGAGTCAGGCCATAGCTTATGCTTCCCGTAAGCTTAAGCCTCACGAGAAGAATTACCCTACCCATGACTTGGAGTTAGCGGCAGTGGTATTTGCCCTTCGTATTTGGAGACATTACCTTTTGGGGGAGAAGTTTTGATTGCTCACGGATCACAAGTCCCTACAGTACTTATTCACGCAGAAGGAGTTGAATATGCGGCAACGGAGGTGGCTTGAATTCGTGAAAGATTATCAGTTTGATATCCAGTATCACCCAGGAAAGGCTAACGTGGTGGCAGACGCGTTAAGCCGTAGATCGGTAGAGGAGGTGGCAGATGTGTGGAAGGCCAAGTGGAAGGAATTGGGACACCAGGATGTAGTGGCTCGATCATTCATGTTGTGATGACTGTTACACCGCAGATTGTCACGAAGGTAGTGAGGGCACAGGCAGACGACTCGTTTTGTCAAGAGAAGATAGTTCGATTATTGGCAGCGGGAGACGAATCCTATACTGTTAGCTCAGACGGGGGATTACGATTCAATGGGAGATTGGTGGTTCCGGAAGGGGAGGAATTGCGGCATGAGGTGATGGCTGAGTCACACGGCTCACGGTTTGCGGTACATCCCGGAGGGGACAAAATGTACCAAGACATGAGACGTCAGTATTGGTGGAGCGGGATGAAGAGAGACATTACCGAGTTCGTTTCAAAATGCGCCACTTGTCAACTCGTAAAAGTGGATCATCAGAGACCGGCAGGACTACTACAGCCGTTAGAGGTCCCGATGTGGATGTGGGAGAGCATCTCTATGGACTTTATCACGGGGTTGCCTACGTCACAGAGAGGTCACGACTCCATTTGGGTAATTGTGGACAGGTTGACAAAAGTCGCTCATTTTCTACCCGTAAGGACAGACTACACTGCGGGACAATATGCCCAGCTCTTTATTGCAGAGATAGTGAGACTTCACGGGGTGCCCCTAAATATCGTGTCTGACCGAGACAAGATATTTGTTTCACGGTTTTGGGAGAGTTTTCAGCAGGCCATGGGCACGGAGTTGCGGTTGAGTACGGCGTACCACCCGCAGACCGATGGGCAGACCGAGCGCACGAATCAGATGTTGGAGGACATGCTACGTATGTGCACCATTGACTTTGAGGGTGGATGGGAGCAGTATCTTCCACTGGTGGAGTTTGCTTACAACAACTCCTACCAGTTCACCATTGGCATGGCTCCATTTGAGGCGTTGTACGATAGACCTTTTCGTTCCCCAGCATGTTGGTTGGAGGTGGGGGACAACAAACTACTTGGGACGGAAGTGATTCAGGATACTTTGGCAAGGAAAGAATTGATTCGGAGTCACATTCGGGTAGCTCAGGACAGGCAGAAGAGTTATGCTGATGCGAAGAGATTCTTCAGAGAGTTCCAAGTGGGGGACCAGGTTTTGCTCAGAGTATCTCCTATGAAGGGGATTATGCGTTTCGGGAAGAAAGGGAAGTTGGCACCAAGATATGTGGGACCATTTCCTATTATTGAACGGATTGGACCGGTTGCGTATAGACTTGGGTTACCGGAGCATTTGCATCGGATTCACGATGTGTTTCATATTTCCTCGCTTAGGAAATACCTTAGAGATAATTTGTCTCATTCTCTCATTGCTGTGGAGGACATTGATCTCCAGCCAGATAGCTCCTACGAGGAGGGGCCGATTGCTATTCTGGACCGAAGTGAGCGGAAACTGCAGTCAAAGATAGTCCCGTTAGTGCGTGTTCAGTGGCGACATCATAATGTCGAGGAGTCCACATGGGAGCGCGAGGATGAGATGCGCGAACGTTATCCAGAGTTATTCTTACCAGGTACTTTCTAGTTCCGAATTTCGGGACGAAATTCAGTTATTAGGGGGGAAGTATGTAATACCCCGTATTTTCTGCGATATTTATTTTTGGGGATTAATTGAATTAATTGTTTATTAATTGGAAATTAATCTGGATAAAAATATTAACGAGATGTGAGTTAGTATTTTATTATAATGTGTATACTTGGCATTATATGAATATTGGTAATATTGAAATTGTCATGAGATTGAAATACGACAATTTGGGAATTTTGTTTGACGCGTGTGACCGCCACGTCATGGTATCTTTCTTATTAAAAAGTGAATTTTAGTTCCATTAACCGTATGGTCGTTTTGAGTGCGCCAACGCGTCCGGAAGGGTCGAGATAGTCAGAAAACACTAGCTGGGAGTTTAGTTTGGGTCCCGGGGTATTTTTAGGCCATACCGGCATCATATAGGGTATTTTGGTAATTTGCATTTTTGGGAATTAAAAAGTGACGAAAATTGGAAATACAATCTGACTTCTTCTTTAACCCACTTAACCCACTAACTACACTAAGGGACTATATGGGCTACGGGGGAAGTTGAAATATAATCCCAACTTACCAAACAAACCAACCACACCTCCATTGTCTTCAACCTTGGGAAACTTGTAGAGAGAGAGAGAGAAGGAAGAGAATTCTGCAGAAAGAGAGAGGGAGAACAACTTAGCTTTCAAGATTCATCACCAAATTCAGAGAAAGATTAAGGCAAGTGGTTTAACTCATTTGAATCAAGCTATGCTTTTCCATGTTTAGGAAATTTTTGAAATTGATTTTTGAAGATAATTTAGACCCATGAATTGGAAGTTAAAAGCCATGATTTATGTAGGAATTGCATGTAGTGATATTCTGGACGAATTATATGTTCTAAACAGAACCTTTGATGATTTAAAAATGGAGTTAGAAGAAGTTTAATGATGTTCTTGAATGAAGAAGAATCCTGGAAATTTTGATGTAGTTTTGATCTAAACTAAGCCTTGGAATGATGAATTATGGAATTTGGAATGTTAATACTGTTGTAGGATGATAGTATGATGTTATGGTAGCCTTGTCTTGGAGTTTCTTGCTTAAAAATGGAGTTTTGGGACGAATTGGTAACTGCAAAACGAAGCAGTCCGTAACCAGACCTGGTGCGTTCGATCGATCGATGTTCTTCAGTCGATCGATCGACCACCATCGATCGATCGAAGATAAAGGTCGATCAATCGACCTTCCCAGAATGAATAAAGTTTTTCCCTAATTAAATTTTAATGGTGTTAACCCTTGGATAATATTATTGGAGACATTGTGAATACCCTTAACCTTAAGGAAGACCAGTAGGCATGATTATGAGATTGGACTTGAATTGGAATTTAATTTGAGGAGTTATTCTAAATTAATGAAATTCGTTATGTGAGATAATATTTGGACTAATAGTGCAAATTTGAATAATTTGATGAAATAAGGTTTGGGGCAGAAGTAAAGACCTTAGGTATATAGATGTTATATGTGGGAATAATGGGGACTTAATAGTCTATTTAAGATAGGTTTTAAGTTTAAGAAACTACGACGTGAGACGTGTCGGCAATTTAATTTCTATATTATCGGGATACTTGAAATATATGAATTTGGAATAATGGTATAAAGATGTAGAGTATACCTTTATTAATATTGAGATATCAAAGATGTGTGAATGCTTAGTATATAACTTTATGTGTATGACATACCTACCATACTTGCTATCACGGGAGGTTTACATTCGCTTAGGGCCTTCTTATCCTTGTGTTGCCTGGATTTAGATTGGTTACCTCGATGAACATAGGTCATAGAAGGACTTATTGGGATATTAATAAGTCTGATGATCATAGGAGCGTAGGTATGTGCGTGACCCATGTGATGGTGACTGTGTTCGCCTCCACTATTTGTGATGTTGTTATCTGAACGATTCCTGAGAGATTCGGAATGCGTAATCCTTATGTACGTGATGTACCGGGATGGATAGCAGAGTATGTGTGCACCGCAGCTTAGTCTTTGGGTGCTTGTATTGTATATTTATGATGTGAAAATATACGGATAAATGAGAAGGAATTTACTATGTTAAATTGTGAGTATAGTCATGGTAATGTTTTGAAAAGATAAGAAGAGAACTTTTATCAATAAAGGGTTTTGTTAATATTTGGGAATCCGGGAATTAAAGTAGAACTCTCTATTTAATTGTTAAGGTTGGAACTTAAACGTGAACCGAGTAGAAGTGTTAGAAACTCTTTAGATAGTTATGAGATAACACATGAATGGGTACAGGAACGTTAGGAGTGCACAGTTAAACGAGAGGTGAGTATCTAATGTGAGAGAACGTCCTAACATGTATTTTGCATATACTGTTTTAAATGTTTTTAAAGCACTTGCAGGTTTTTAAAATATCTCCACATTCGGGCTCTGACCCGTTTGTTTTCAAATCTATCTTTTTGTAAAACCATTTTAGGTGCCCAGCCACAAGGACACCATGCATAGGATTCTTACTCAGATGACGAACGGTAGCTGCTTGTGGAAGCTACAGGGATTTGCTTTTCCACGCTTATATCATTTGGATTCCATACTCAGTATTCCTCAGTTGTAGGGCATGTTGCCCAAATTCTATTAAATACATTTCCATTTCAGTTTTTCAGACTTTGGCATGTATTAATTCAGTATTCAGTATTTCGTTATTTACTTCAGTTGTGGGATTGTGATGTGAGGAGGTTTTCCTCCAGATTTATTTATATCATGTGACGGTTATTCTACTTACTTCATTATGGTGAATGGTGTTATTATTCTTCATTACACTTGTTGCATGTTAATCAGACTTTAATTAAAATTTGGCAACTTACATTTTAAATACTAGGTGGTTAGTAATATTAAAATGTTTTCGACAGTGATGCTATTAACTGAGCCAACTTGGCGTTTTGATTTAATTTAATAAAGGAGTAGCTACCCGGTATTTAATTAGTCGGGGTGTCACAACCCCGACTAGGTACGTGCTCGAGCAAGAATCGACACATAGGCATGTGGTCGGCCTCTCCAATTGGACTATATGAAAAACATAATGCAGGGTCTTACCCCGACTAGGTACGTGCTCGAGTAAGACTCGAAACATAGGCCTGTGGTCGGCCTCTCCAATTGGACCATATGAAAAACATAATTCAGGGTCTTACCCTGACCAGTTACATGCTCGAGCAAGACTCGACACATAGGCCTGTGGTCAGCCTCTCCAATTGGATCATATGAAAAACCTAATGTAGGGTTTTACCCCAACTAGGTACGTGCTCGAGCAAGACTCGACACATAGGCCTGTGGTCGGCCTCTCCAATTGGATCATACGAAAAACCTAATCCAGGGTTTTACCCCGACTAGGTACGTGCTCAAGCAAGACTCGACACATAGGCCTGTGGTCGGCCTCTCTAATTGGACCATATGAAAATCCTAATGCATGGTATTACCCTGACTAGGTACGTGCTCGAGCAAGACACGACATATAGGCTTGTGGTCGGCCTCTCCAATTGGACCATATGAAAAACCTAATGCAGGGTCATACCCCGACTAAGTACATGCCCGAGCAAGGCTCGACGTATAGACTTCTGGTCCGCCTCTCCAATTGGACCATATGAAAAACCTAATGCAGGGTCTTACCCCGACTAGGTACGTTCTCGAGCAAGACTCAATACATAGGCCTGTGGTCGGCCTCACCAAATGGTCCATATAAGATCAAAATATAGGGAGATGCCCTAAACTTGATGCACGTTCAAGAAATCCTCAGCAAACAAATTCTGAACAGGCTTGTGGTAAGCCTCACGAATTGGGCCATGCAATAAAATAGAACAATGAACTACGTTCGACCTGATCCCATGAGGGTACGTAGGCAGTTCGATTCCTATATCAACTAAACGTCTCTTAACTCAAGCCAAGCATTCATCTCAAAAACTTATAAAGGCAAGGAGATCGACCAAAGAAGGCTTAAAAGTTGAACGATAACTCAAAGAATGCCAGTCCAGTTCATACCGGCAACTACACGCACTTAAAGAGATTATGGACCAGCTCCCAGCTCATCTCGGAATCAACTCAGCTGAACTGCGACCTGTGGGGCTATTATGGGGGCAAAAAATATGCTTACATAATAGCATGATAGGTGGCGAGCACCCCGGTCTAGATGGCAAGAAACAGACGCTCCAACAAGATAGGGGCGACTAGAGTCCTTGATAAACTAGAAGACCGAGGAGTAGTATCGGAGTCAAATCAAACTCTACGAAGATAGGACTCATCCATATTTGTTACCCTAATGTAACCTCTAACTCTATATAAATGGGACACCCCTCATTGTGAAAGGAGGCTTAGAATCTAGAGAAACATATTCATGTAAAACTCTCTCATCGTTCTAATGGAACATAGCAGCAGCCCTGTGGACGTAGGCCATACATGATCAAATCACGTAAATCTTTGTCTCTCCTTTATTTATTATTGTGCATACATCGTGGTACATAGGCACCCGCCATATCCTAGATTTTTTGACACCACAGAAGTGATCTTGCGATTAATGTAAAGAATTGTTGTGATAAGTTAAAAAAATGCCATACGTGATTTGTTAATGTTATTAATAATTGACACCGTGGGGACGACGAGATTGTTGGGGAAGTTAGTGCTCTCACCTATTTATTAGGTTGATTGCTAGGGATGGGACTAGTAAGTAGGACTTAGTTGTTTGTAACTCATTCTAGGTATGGGACTAAATAGTGCGAGTTTTTATGGATTGATGATTACAGGGTGGGGTTGAATTTTTACGTCGTTTCCATTGGATCGAGAGCCTAGGTGCAAGTCTAGGTACTAGCTATCGGTAGGTATTCCTCTAAATGATAGGTTAGGATATACTTGTGTTTGGATACCTCTAGGTTTGGGACTAGGGGTGGTTTTGAGGATTTATGCTCGATTAAAGAGTGTGACTAATAGAAATTAATGAGAACTTGAGAAAATTTGATAATTAATGCCTAAAACTTATAACGGGTATTAAAATGAATTTTCATCGTGAGTATGTGCAGGGATGACAGAATACAGGTCGACTGTCTATTGCGACATGTATGTGTGTGGCGCCATGAGTATGTGCAAGGCTGACAGAATACGGGAGAGCTGGCTATAGTGACATGTCATGCGTGGAACCTCACAAGTATGTGCAGTGCAAACCAAATTGGGTTAATTGGCTATAGTGAGAGGAATGGGTGTGGCATAGAATTTAATTTGGCCAGGAGTATATGCAGGATCCCAAGTAGGGTGAATTGACTATACTGGTGTCGCATAAATAAATTGGATTTAATTAACTAAATTGAATTGTGGGATATAATGTTAAGATGAAATATTATAACCGAATTTGAATATTGGGGTGGTTTAGTTATGTGGGTAGATAGTGATGGTTTATTTGTACTCGCAATTTTAATATATATATCGTTTAATTTAAAATACTCTATTGTGATGTTTATCATGTATAATGCTATTGTCTGGATTTACGAACCCTAATTGGGAGGAGTAGCTAGTATTCATGTGGTGGGCTCTGACCTATTGCTTTGACTAACATTTCAGGTATAGTTACGGGAGCAGCTGCATAGGATGTATTGGAGATCTTTGGAGCACAGCTGGAGATTTATTTTATCTGCTTTAGTAGTTTATATTTACTTTCCATTACGTCATTTTATTTTGAGACAGTTATTTATGAATTTTTTGTGGGTCATTCGGTGCTACGGTTGTTTATGGATTTCAATTAGAGATTTGTAGTGGAATTATTTATCGGCTATTATTTTATAAAATTTGAGTTGGATTTATTTGGAGATAGCATGGTTATGGATTTTAATATTTTATGAATGGTTATATTTGTTGAAAATTTGAGGATATCTTATGAAAAAAAATTAAGTGTCCCATATATTTGTCACATGCTAAGAATGGTATTTAATTTAGTAATGTCTAGCGTATTTTGGTGGCAACCGATGCCAAAATGCGCGAGGTATTACAGATGGTATAAGAAACAGGTTTTAGGTATTCTAGGTGTGAGTCTGTTTAGCTTCCACATTACCGATCTTTAATCCCCTTTGTCGATTCGTACTCCTTAAGATGTTAGGTCTAGCATATGTGTTAGATGTGTTTCTTGGAGATAGGGAGTTTTGTGTTAAGGACATTGTAGGCACTGAGGTTAGAATTAGTAATCTTGATGTGAGAATTCTTTGAGTTTATTTTGAAAATGAAATTTATTTGGCAGATCGTTAGTACAAAATTTGGGTATATCTAGTATCGATGTCGTGATGTGATTTGATTTGAAGATTTAAGCTTACGATGTCTTTTGGATATAGAATCGATTGGTGGCTCGTGAGAGAGCGTGGTACGCCGTTATTTTCATAGTTATATATATATATATATATATATATATATATATATATATATATATATATATATATATATATATATATATTATATCTTTGTTCGTGGGGTATGTGCGTATAGAATTCGGTGTATCGACGCCCAATTGTAGAATTCTACAGGTAGGCATATGTAAGTCTTATTTTATCTGCACGCCTTTACATTTGACATTTATTTTATCTGCTTTAGTAATTTAGATTTACTTTCTATTCCGTCGTTTTATTTTGAGACAATTATTTATGAATTTTTGGTGGGTCATATGGTTCCACAGTTGTTTATTGATTTCAGTTAGAGATTTGTAATGGGATTATTTATTGGCCATTATTTTATAAAATTTGAGTTTGATTTATTTTGGAGATAGCATGGTGATGAATTTTAATATTTCATGAATAATTATATTTGTTGGAAATTTGAGGATATCTTGTGGATAAATTTAAATGTCTCATATATTTGTCACATGATAAGAATGGTATTTAATTTATTAACGTCTGGCGTATTTTGGTAGCGGCCGATGCCAGAATGCGCGGGGTGTTACAACAGCTCTTGCACGTGTGCAAAAAAAGTGACAATGAGTTTAACATGTAGATAGTAATAATCGATGAGTAACGTAATGATATTCACACATTATTGAGAACACTATCAAGATAAAGTCATGTCTCAAAGTACGATGAAAAAGTCACATGAATGGATGAAATTTAGGGGTGATTCGAATATCTTACATGTTCATTCATATGCAGTGAAAAATGAAAATACAATCATCTTTTTGCCTTTATCAAAAAATTTATCAAAATAAAATCGTTTCATTTTTTAAACTTTTTCTTAAACAAAATTGTTTTTGGATTTTTCTAAATATATCAAAGAGAAAAACATATAAATACAATGATAATACAATCTAGGAATAGGAATATAAGATATGAACATAATAATCACCCTATTCTAGATACAAGTCTCGACCTCAATCCCTAAGCCCGGAGGAGTTCTTGAAAGGAGAAGCCATCCTATGAAATTCCTCCGTCAAACATTGTGAAGTCTTGACTAAGTACTTTTACTTGCACTTTAAAACTCTCAAAATCTCTATAGCGATGTGTGGGAGCATGTGGAGGAACACGTGTGGGAGTGCGTGCGGGAACATCTGTAGGAACTCGAGTTGGAGTACACCAGGGAACACGTTTATGAGAAACTTTCCCTAGCTTAAAACAAACTCTCTAAGGTACCCCTTCATTTGCAATAGGAACAAACATAAATGTGGTTGAGTCCACCTTGATCAAAATGTCTAGGACGAGCTCTCCTAGGTGGGTAAGGTCGATGTAATACCCCGTACTTTTACAGATATTTAAATTACATAAGTGGCGTAATTTTGTAATTAGAGGAAATTACTATGAATAGTAATTTTGGAATTTATGAGTGTAATTGAATAAATTTAGAATTTAAACTGAATAGTATATATTAGTTTTCTAGTGTCAGATTAATATTTACTTGGGTTATTTTCTTACGTGACTTAGTAAATAAGTTGGAATATTTTTACGTCATGTCACAGTTGGGTTAAGTAACGGGAGATAGTTTACGTTGTAGGAAATGCGTGTAGACAAGTGTTGGGTACGACTAGTGAATTTTAGTTAAGTGACTAGGGTGGAGATTTCGAGTGCACAGTTGGCTTCGAAATGGACGAGATAGTTAGAATAGAGTATTCGGGGGGAAATGTTTAGGTTCCGGGGACTTGTGGACCAGTAGGGACTCGCATTTGATTATAAGAGTCATTTTTGGGTTATATAAGGGAAAATCCCTTATTTCTCTCTTATAAGTCACGAGAAAGAGGAAGAGAAAGGAAGGAAAAAGAGAGAAAGAAAGGAAGAGGAGAAAGGAAGGGAGAAAAGGGGATTCCGGGCCAAACTTCGCGGGATTCGACTCGAGGTCGTCGGATTTTATCCACGAGGCAAGCGTTTACTTGATTTATTCATTTGAGTGTGTATCTCATATTATAGTTGGTAAACTTTATGATTTTTGGGTTGGAACCCTTGAAATAAATTTGGGAAAGTTTGATTTTGAAATCACAAATATGTGTGTTGTTATCTCTCTGTGATTTCTAGTATTAAACCCATGTTAATGGTGTGTATATGTGGATTGAAATGGGAAGAAATGATAAATTAGAGTTTTAATGATTTAGGGTATAAATCTAAGAGAACTTGTTTAATCCCACAAATAATTGATGTGTTAGTTATAAATCAGTGATTGGATTATTATATTGTTGTTGGTCGATGATAAAGGGAAGAAGAATGAGTTTGGAGATTTAGGTTTGTAAGAAAAATGGAGAGATGGCCGAAATATCTGGTGTGACCAGTCGATCAGGTCAAGGAAAAAGGCTACTAGTGGGTTCTCAAGGCAAAATCCCATTTCGCTGTCGATCGGGGGTCAGGGACCGGTCGACTGGTACTTTATTTTCCGACCAAGATGAGGATTTTTCTACTCCTTTTTCCTTTTGGGTTCAAAGTTTAAGGACTTTCTTAATTAATGTATAATAGATGGTTATGACCTAATAGAAAGATATTGATACCTTAGGTTATAAGTGAATAAACCGTAGATTAAACAATAAGAAATCTCGAGTAGTTGAGTGTCTATCCGGGGTTGTCAACTTAAGGAATGTTTGGGGAGAATGTCCTTCGAGGGTATTAAGCGGTGAGGGTGTATATATATTTATGCGTAGAGAATGAATATGGGCCGATTACATTTGAGTGAATCCTAGGATGCGAGTAGGATGGAATTTAGGATATAGGCTAAAGATAATTGAACGGTTGTCCTATACGTCTATTGACGACTATTAGTACAAGTGATGTGATACCTATGGAATTAAGATAAGTAGTTAGTATACTTATTTAATTGTTAGGAATTGGCATATTCGGGTTTATATTATAACCTTTAAAAGTGATTAAGTTTCGAGTTATATTTTAAGTAAGAGAATACGTATGGGTTTAGTATTTTAAGTGTATGAATACTTATGTACTATTGCGAATGGGAATATTCGGGTTATTGGCTGTCACTATAAGAGTTCGGCAATTATAGCCAGAGCATATTAAAGAATGTTATATTATATACGAGTATTGTTATGATATATATACGACTTATTTGCATAAATATTGGTGTGCAAACGATATATTTATGTATGTTAATATCTCGAGTTCTATCCAGGGAGGTTGCGCGATGTGGGTGAATCCCTTGGCTTGCAGAGTAAGGAGAGTATATCCCCTGGTCATATCATCCCCCATATGGGTGCGATATTTTTATCCCACTTTCAGGAGGGAATATGACCGCCTCCACCGTTTAGTATTTCTACCACGTTCATGAGAGAGTATGACTTGGTATCGGGGTTAATTTTAGCAAACCCGAAAATGGATGGGCACTTTGAGACTGCATCCTAGAGTTATAACTCAGTGGGATGGTTATTATACTTATGATTGTAAAATAGGTATAAATATACTTGTTGTTTATAGTATATTGCTTGAATATGAATGAGATATTAGATAACCTTGAAAGGTGTAAAGTGTAAAATGATTAAGATGTTATTCTTCTTCCGGTAGTTTTATATCCGGACTAATATAAAGGTAAATTGTAGGTTCAAGAGAGAACTATTTATATAAGGGCTATTATATGTTGAAGTGAAAACGGTGTTTTAAACTAGTGAAGTTTTGGAATATATATATATATATATATATATATATATATATATATATATATATATATATATATATATATACTTAATTGAGAACTATATATGTATCTAACTGAAGACCATATTAAGCAAAGCTTAAGTAATTGCTTACGGTATAACATACTATATCATGCAAGGTTGGTGATAGTTATGAGGTTTTAGGAGATAGACGAAAGAGATTAGTTAGACAGGGTAGTTTAACTAGGTTATTTCAAATGTATGCGATAAGTGTGCACTAGTAGAAGAGGGGTGAGGTGTATCCCGTGAGAGTGTGAAACCAGTTTAAATATGAGATATTTCATATTTTAAAAATATGGCATTTGAGCACTTGCTAAATATTTTCAAAACTCGGGCTCTGACCTGTTTCTCTTTTTTTCCCTCTCTTTCTATATATGTATATATATTAGGTGTCCAGACACAGCGATGCCTGGATGATGATTCTTTCGAGTCAGACGATACTGCCGTAGCTGTGGATGCAAGCAGGTTTATTTTAGACGCTTCTATCCTTGTGATCTAGATAGGAGGCATTGTAGTAATATTCGGACTGATAGCCCAATTGTATTCATTTATTCTTTTACCGCATTTTGAGTGCGGCATTCGATTTAGTTGTACTATGTTGTACCGAGTTTTTGATTATTTTATTTCATTTCAGCTTCGTGTATATAAACTATGTGAATGTTTTATTTAGATTGGTTTGGTTAAAAATATTAGTTAATATAAAATTTTGACGCCAGCCTAATAAGTTATTAGTAATTAAATTGGTTTTCGACAGCGATGCTAAGAACGAACCATATGAGATTCATGTTTTAATTTGGTATTAGATTGATCACCTGGTATT
The DNA here is from genome assembly GCA_949130495.1 of Sambucus nigra. NCBI lineage: Eukaryota > Viridiplantae > Streptophyta > Magnoliopsida > Dipsacales > Adoxaceae > Sambucus > Sambucus nigra. The sequence goes on along the minus strand of OX422207.1, from coordinate 338,600,587 downwards.
TTATTAGGCGGGGTGTCACAGTCAAGGACCATAAAGATCCATCACAAATTCGGGAAACGACTTGAGTTCTGCCTTAGAAGTGGATACACCATCATAACCTATTCCTTGCCTCTTAACGTTACCTAACGCAGGCTTGAGGGCAATATTTCTAACCTTCTTAGTTGTTTCCTCTAAAGTGATATTGACCCCCCGGACACGTTCGAGATCGATCTCGAGTTGGAATACACGGGCTTCAAGTTTCTCACGAGTCTCCAATAAAGCTTGAATATATCTCGTAAAACTAGCCACCGTGTTGATCAAATCGGTATTCTCCCTACCAAAAAAATCAACTGCTCACACAAAGAAACCCTCACCTTCTCAAGTTGACTCATCGATGCCTCACACTCTCTAAAAACATTCACCTCCTCTAAATCACACACCCTAAGAGAAAAATATTTATTAAGATATTTTATTTTTAAAGTCTCGGTATAAAGATCACTAAAGGCTCTTTATATTCCACCTTCTCCCTCACTCAAATTTTATCCCTCACTCTTGCTCTATCCGGAATTATTCGAAACATAGCCAAGTCTCTCACGTTTAGAAATATTCCTCATTGGCATGTGGCAAACTATAATATCTAACGTGACTTTCCATGAACGCACAAACATTTTGTTCAGATGGTGATTCATCCCCGGAATCTACCGACTCGACTTCACTATCCCTAAGAGTGACCTTATGTGCAACATTTTTGCCATGTCTCTTTAGCCTAGTGGCACACTTGTGGGATTTATGACCTTTGCACTCACACTTAAAGCATCTAATCTCATCTTTCTCACAAACATTTTTGCCCTCATTACTATATTTATTTTTCCCCAAAATATTTTCTTTGGAAGAATTTTCTTTGTTAAATTTGAGAATTTTTTTGAAAATGGGCTAAATCATCAAGCTCAAAATCAAACTCGGACTCAGAATCACAAAAAAAAATTCTTCTTTTTGGACTGAGCCTTCAAAGCAATCCCTATTTCCTTTTTCTTAACAGTTTTGGGACACATATTAATTTCATAAGTTTGAAGGTCTCTTGCGAGTTCTTATAACCTAGGAGTATCTAATATTCCCATCGAATTCAGGATAGTGACATTAGGGATAAAATGGGATGGTAAGGATCTCAAAATCTGTTTAACAACGCTCGGCTGAGGAATGTTCTCATCTAAATTAAAACTAGAATTTACTATGTCCGACAAACGTGCGTAAAACTCATCAAAAGTGTTAGACTCATTCGTGGTGATGGTCGCAAATTAGGTGGTAAGATTCTGAAGTTTAAAGGCTTTCATAGCGTTGGTACCCTCGTGAGTGAGTTGGAGGGTATCCCAAGCTTCTTTAGATATGGTGCACGTTATGATGCGACACAACTCATTAGGATTGACGGTTCCAGAAATGGCACTTAATCCATGAAAGTTGTAAATACTCCATTTAAATTTATCCTCCATCTAATCGGTGATGGGTTTAAGACTTTCAAAATTTTGGTGGGTCACAATGGATAGTGTTCACCCTCTTTCACATACAAGCCAGGCCCTCTTATCAATTGCTTTTAAAGCATACCTCATCCTAGATTTTTAGTACACATAATTAAATACATCGAAAATCGACAACCTATTATACAAATTATCCAAAAAATCCAATTTTTTTAAAGATCGCCAATTTAAAAAATTGATATCAAAATTTTGTTATTAAAAAATATCACAAAATATTTTAGTGCAACTGGTCTCGTACCAATTTGAGAATGCAGGATTCTATGGAATGATTTGCATTTTAGGAAAATCACACATAAATTAACTTTTACCAAATTTATCTTTGAATTAATTTAGTGTTCATGCAGAGATGAAGTCCAAATTAAATGCGTCAAACCAAATAAGCAAGTACATAAAGAAGTAGGGAAAAAATACATTTTCAAGGAAAAACCTTTTATTCAGCACTATATAAAAAAATTCACAGACACAATCTACTTACATAATACTTATCATGACTAAGTATAACAAGTAGAGTCTTCAATTCTTCTACAAAATACAGTCCAATCCAGTGTCGTCTCTCAGTATCCACCGATCAACCTCCTTCTTCTTCAGTTGTACCTCAGTTCCACAAGTCAGCTGTAGAGATGGACTCTATAAGGGTTGATGCTTGGTGTATGAAAGCTAGGGTTTTATAAACTCACAAATCACATATGGGGATGTATTATTTAGAAAACAAAAAGTGGTTATGAACAAACAAATATGAGAACTTTTGTAACAGATATTGAAATATCATTTTCGCCAAAGTTCTTAAGAAATTTTGAACATAATAAGTTTTTATAACAAAAAAATTGAGTCGGTAGGGTCGTTCGAACGAAATTAGAACTCATTCGAACTACATCACTTCTCATTCTAATGAAGCCCAAATCCCGTTTGAACTATCTTCTAACGATCTTAGAATGACCAATCTCTGTCAAGGTAGAGATATCTCATTCGAAGGTCATTTGATGGTGGTTCTGACGAGACTTCTTTTCTCGTTCGAGCGAGACTCAATCTCATTTGAACGAGACTAAAAAACTTTATTTTTAAATTCTTTTTGTTTAAAAGTCTCTATTTTAAAATTAAACATCCTAATATATGATTTATAAAAGTCCATGAAAACACAAGTTTTATACTTCCATAACGTCTCAGTGGTGAATCCAAAAACGGAGCTCGGTCACTATCGAATCTTTAAATGAACTTGGAGATATAAAGTTTGATTTGAAATGCCTACTTGTAATGGTATACGCCAAAACTATAAGCAAGCATAAGCTATGAGCAATTATAAATTCTTGCTCTTACAATAGTCAAAACGTGATCAAGATATGATATCTATAAGGGACTAAAGGAAAAAAAGAAAAAGAAAAAATAAATAAAAAATGACTTGAATCTTGGAAATGAACTTAAGACGCATGCGTACCCCCATAATAAGACATCTGAACCCACGTAGATCTAAGCGGGCTTCAAGGGGTGGATTTATACCCTATATATAATTAGCAGTGCTTTGGAGAAATGATGGGTATAGAAATTGAATGTGAAAAAATGGGTTTATAACCCTTGTTGATAGGAAAAGTGGGTTTGGAACCCAAGTTTGTGAGAAAACTGATTTTAAAATCCTAGTTTCTAGAAAAAAAAATGGATTTAATGCACCACCAATTTATCAAATAACGTGAACATTATTTTTATGATTTTAGTTTAAAAATATGGGTTTTAAGGTATATATATATATTTATATGTGTGTGTGTGTGTGTGTGTGTGTGTTTAACTTCTACTATTTGGTTTGGATGGAAAAACATAATCCCAGTGATATGTAGGAATGTGACATGTAAAGATATGAATATAAGTGGATTTAAATGGAAAATAAAAAAAAAGTTAGACAAAGTTGAGAATGATTTTGAACGCTTTTGTTAGCTCTTAAGTGTGCAACAGTAAATATTAGGTGTGTTCACGATCCGGTCCAGTTAGCTTTTTAGGATTTTTAAGGACCGAACCGATTAAATGATGACCATGCCCTTTATTCCACCTTCCCTTCTTTGAGTTATTTTGTTTTGATGTATAAATATAATTAAATAAACATCTATTAATATGTAAACGATCTCGGTCGATCCAGTCCGGTTAACCAGACCAACTTAACCGGTTTGAAGAAAAAAAAACTGGACTGGATGAATTAAAAAAAAGGATAAAAATAGGGCAGTCCGATTCTGTCCGTCGTTCCGATCGATTTTTTTAACACCCCTAGTCAATATTAGCCTCAAAGTCCTTCAAAGGTTCATGTGATGGATTGATGATGTAGGAAAAAGTGTGAGGGTGATGGATTATGTAATGGAAGGGAAACAGAATTTAGGGTTTTCTCAAAATAGGGGACTTCTAAGTACTGATTTCGAAATACTTTGAAAGTGAATGGACACTTCTATTTATAAGAAACTTAAAAAAGGGAAACTCCATTTCATCCCTGTAGGGATAGGAAGATCGGCACATTGACCCTTTCGATTAGTAGGGTTGGTCTTTCTTTGCTCCCGATTTGAGGTAATTTATCGCTCGTAAGTCTCCCGGGGTTCAAATCAATAGGGTGATTGGAAGTCCCTATATAATGTCTACTTTTCTAGCCTATCTTCCTAATCAGGTGTTTGAGTAGCTAATGATCAAATTCTTTGGGAAGATAATTCATAGACCTGAAATTTCTTATAAAATGGAAATGGTCCAAAAGTCGAGCGAGGGCCTGAGGAACGTATGCTTTCTAATGGGATATAGGTCCACTCAATCGAGGACCTACATAAAGTGAGGGGATGTGAAGAATTAGGTGTCTAAAGATTCCCTCAATGAGTGAGATTATTTAAAGAGAAAAAATCATCATAAAATAAAATTTCACGATAGGTAGTGAGAATGGTTTATTTTGTAGAGTTAAGCCAAGCGAGCAGAGCCATATAGGAGGTTGTAGATGATCAACACTCATAGTTTAACTAGATTTTTATAAAAACCATTGTCCATGTTGATGAGACTAGGATCAAAGGGGGATTAACACATTCGCTCATATATACAGGTTGTTAGAACAACCATCAGCAAGGTCAACTTAACTAGGATTAATAGGGGTGGTCATCACTCACGTCGGTGTGAAAAGTTTTTAAAAAATCACCATCCTCTATGGCGATATCGGGATTAGTGGGATGATTAGTGCTCACGCTGATGTATTCAAGTTATCAAAACAATCGTTCAAGTTAACGAGACTACAATTGATGGGTGATCAGTGATCACATGGGTGTAGCTAGGTTATTAAAACAACCACCGTCTACGTTAATAATATTATGATTAGAAGGGTGATGAGTGATTATTCTAGTGTAGCCAGCTTGGTGGAACAACTATCATCCATGTTGACGAGACTAGGATTGGAGAGATAATGACTATTTGTGCCACTATATCCAAGTTATCAAAACAACAATCGCCAATATTGGTGATAGTGTAATAAGAGAGATAATCGTCTTTCTTTTTAATGTAGTCGATCTATCCGAATAACTATCATCCACATTGATGAGACTAGGATCAAAGGGTGTTCAGTGCTCACCCTAGTGTAACCAAGTTATCAGAATAATTGTTGCCCACTTTCAATATGATTAGATTGAAAAGAGTCGTTTAATAGAACTCGTAATTTAAAGCATTATTGAAAAAGATGTTCAAGAACTACTACTCATGATATAAGACAATTGATTGTTGAAGAACAACTAAGAGCATTGGCTCTATCATTGGGTGTCCCAAGATTTCATCTTGAAATGTATAGGGAGATGTTGATTGTTGCTATTGTTATGCATGAATTACCATTTTCATTTGTTGAGTATAGGGGAATAAGAGTAATCTTTTCATATTTTCATCCTGATTTCCCACTCATATCTCGCAACATTGTTAAGCCCGACGTATTAAAAATGTATAATAGGGAGACGTCTAGGGTTAAACAAATGCTTGATATAGATCCTTCTAGGGTATGTTTAACTTCATATTTGTGGTCTTCAATTGTCACAGACGGGTATATATGTCTCACGACACATTTTCTTGACAAGGATAGAGTTTTGTAAAAACGATGTTAAATATTTCACGCATGGCACCTCCACACAATGGGGTTTCTTTGTATGATAAAATTTTCTCTTTTTAAGGGAGTGGGGGATTGAAAGAAAATTATTTTTTGTGACACTAAATAATGCCTCTTGAAACTATTCATTTGTTGGTATGTGTCACGTGTGACACCCTGCCTAATAAAATATCGGGTGATCAGTCCTATACCAAATTAAAACAGGAATCCCAGTTGGATCATCCTTAGCATCACTGTCGAAAACTTTTTAAAACTTACTAGCCACCTAGTATTTCAAAAGCTGGTGCCAAATTTTAACTTTTTAATTAACCAACCAGTACATGTGGAAATAAATATAATCCATTCACACAACTGAATAAAACTCAACAGAATAAATAATTAAACAATTTGTCGAATAAACCATCGGCCACCAAAGTGAAATCCAATATAAACATCCAACACCTGAATAAATACATCTGAAATCTGTACTGAGAAGACTGGGCGACAAGCCCTAAATAATATTGGAACTAATAGATGATTCCTACTCTAGGAATAAATTAACGATGCGTCTAATTCAAACTCCTGCTAGCATCCACATATGTCGCAGCTCTGTATCCCTGGAATAGAATATTAATCCTGGCGTCCCTTTGGCTGGACACTTAAAAGGTTTTGAAAATAGTTTTATAGCAAGGGTTAGAACCCAAAACATTTTGAAAATATTTAGCAAGTGAATTAATTGCAGTAATTTAAAATGCATGAATGCGCTTCATATTTAAGTTAGTGTCGCACTCTCTTGTGGACATTCTCACCCTTCCACTATTGTGCACACCTAACGATCACCTTGACCCCCACCTAGTTGTACTACCCCGTCCAACTAGTCCTGGTATAACCTCCCCTTGCCATACTACTCTACCCCGAGTATTAAGATTCTTGAATTATAAGTTATCTCACAATTAACTTAATTAATTCCTTCTTAAATAGTAGCATATAACCGTGTCACAAGTTATATAAAGTAAATACATCACGCGCTGTATTATTACCCACATATAATATTGAATACCATTATATACGTACCTTTACTAAAACATCCATACATATAACATACGTATATCCATCCCTCCGAGTATACCCTCGCCAGATGATTCCCTCTAAAGTGCCATCTCACTAGGTGTGCTCACATAACCTAGTTACCCAAGTTGGAATCGCTCGCCAACCTGGTCCAAAACATAAACGAAGTGGAGGCGTTCATATTCCTTTCCTGAAAGTGAGATAATCTTCTCACCCATATACTGGACGCTATGACCTGTGGATATACTTGCCCTACTCCTCAAGCTAGGGGCTTCAGCCACATCGCGCAACCTCCCTTGATAGCACTAGAATATATAAATTGAATAAATATCTAGTCACTGATATTTAATATCACACACAATATATACACGTATATATATACTATCACTACACCGTATATATATAATATAAACCCCGGCTTTACCGTGTACTAAAAATCCTGTACACTAGCCTGTAATTTCCCGAGTCTGTGGCCCGACTCAACATAATTAATTTTCTCACTTAATAATTTAATACCTACCCGAGTCTACAATACGACTCTAATTAAATTAATTATCACACCTATTAATTCAATACCTACCAGAGTCTACAATCCGACTCTAATTAAATTAATTAGCACACTTATTAATTTAATACCTACCTGAGTCTACAATCCGACTCTAATTAAATTCATTATCACACCTATTAATTTATTACCTAACCGAGTCTATAATCCGACTCTAATTAAATTAATTATCACACCTATTAATTTAGTACCTACCCGAATCTACAATCCGACTCTAATTAAATTAATTATCACACCTATTAAGTTAATACCTACCCGACTCTACAATCCGACTCCAATTAAATTAATTAATACACCTATTAATTTAATATCGATCCGAGTCTGTGGTACAAGTCTCATTTAATTAATTTACACGTTAATTAATTAATACCCTTCCCGAGTCTAAAATCCGACTCTAAATTAATTAATCACAACATCAATTAATTTAATACTTTTCCGACTCTACCTTCATTAATTAACATATCCATTAATTTAATAACTTGTTGTCACTCAACCATTATCCCCGGACTCACTCACTTGGCCCATAACTTAATATTTCCCGAGTCTATGTTCCTATCACAAGGAAACACACAATATGCATTCACAACCCAAGTAATCCTATAAAATAGTAGGTTTTTACACAACCCAATTATTCATACTTGTACGTAATATATTTCTCTCTAATATTCACCGTACTTGTTTGCTTTACGAATTTATCTCACTTTCGTATTAATTCAAGTATTCACACAACTCTAAGGGTCCTAGTTACCCCTTGTTATATCAATTCAGTAGTTACCCTTGTTAACCCACTGACCTAACGAATTTAAGCTCGCTCACGCTTTTTCGTAATTATATTTTTATCATCTCGAATTAGAGTACGTCACAATCAAGCCTATGAATCTCCACTTTAACTCTATCACAAAATTAAAGTCCAACACTAAATCATAGACCTACTTCCATATCATTATTCCATCAATATATTTCATCAAGGTCCTAAACACTTCCCCGATAAAATTTTAGACATTTGAGGCTTAAAAAGAAAAATCTCAAATTTTCTCGCAGATTAAACACCCTCTAGTAAAATTTCGATTTCTCCCTCTACAGAACTCCGATTGACCTGATTCCAAGTTAATTGGATATCTAAGAGAAATAACTTTCCAATAATGTATGGTTCACACTCTAATTCAAAGTAAAATTCAAATCGCACACGTTTAAAGTCACGTCAAAATTCTGGCAGATTACTATGTTGACAGATCAAACACCCTGTACTAAAATGTCGATTACTCCTCTACAGAACTCCGATTGACCTGATTCTAAGTTCATTGGATAGATAAAAGAAATACATTTCTAGGCATGTATGGTTCACACTCTAATTCGAAGTACAACTCAAATGGCATACATTTAAATTGTATCAAAAATTCTGGCAGATTGACCTCTTGTGTTCATCAAATAAACCCTAAGTCATTCAAGATTCATGTTCTTCATCCAAGAACTCATAAAGATTCCATGTTAACCATCAAATATATTCAAATTTCATTTTATCTTTACTTAGGGATATATAATACACCTATTTCTTATTTTGAATCTCAGTCGAGTATTCCATTAACAAAACCCCATTTTGTACCCATTTATCCCCAAAACGAATTTTAGTTTACACATCACTAAAATATGAATTGGATATCACCATTTACACAATACTAAAAATTAACCACTTGCCTGAAATTGTTCGTACGATCTGATTCCGTTGGTGTAGAGAATGGTTGATGAAGAACACCCCAAATTAGTCCCTTAATTTGGCTCCAAAAGATCCCCCAATTGACTTCTAGATTATCTTCCTCTAATCCTCTCCCAAACCCTAGGTTTAGGATTTTCTATCTGCCGTTCCTAATCCCTCAATTAGGTTAAAACACTAAATCCCATTTTTGGCCATCTGAGCCTAATTAAAATGGTCCAACTCACTCCGTGTGGGCCCGGCTATGCCCAAACATACCCCGAGACCCAATTACTATTCCCGGGTACTATTTTCTAACTATCTCGACCCATCCGGACTCAACCGCGCACTCAGAATTGTCATCCGAAATACTTTTTGACATTTCCAAATTTCGACATCAAAATGAGACACACGAGATTTTGAACCATTAAACTTAAAAGTCGCCAATTATAAATAATTCGGCTCACTCAATTAAATTCTCTAACTCATGAAATTTAGTTTCTCCAATTTAAATATTTTTACCACTCCCAAAAATAATTAAATCCTAAAAATTACGGGGTGTTACATCACACTCAGTTGAATGCTAGGAAATCTCTTTTGTGCAATGGGGAATTCTTTCACATTAGATGTTGTGCACACATCCTTAACTTAATTATTCAAGATGATTTGAAAGAAATTGATGCGGGTGTTCAAAAAATCCATGAGGGCATTAAGTATATCAAAAGTTCACAAGCTAGGAAAGTGAGCGTTGTTCAATGTGTAAATTGTTGTCTCTTGATGTTAAGAAACATTTGAGACAAGATGTTCCTACAAAATGGAATTTAACATTTCTAATTCTTGAGAGTGATATTTTCTATCAAGAAATCTTTTCTCATTTAAATTTAAATGATTCTAATTACAAGCATTGTCCTTCGGAGAGTGAGTGGGAGAAAATAGAAAAAATATGCAACTTTTTAGTTGTTTTCTACGATTTAACTTGTGTTTTATCTGAAATGAAATATCCTACTACAAATTTGTACTTTCCTTTTGTGTTTATGGCATACTTAACATTGAAAAAACAAATGGAAAGTAGTGACCCATACTTGCAAAACATGGTTTTTATGATGTATGCAAATTTTGATAAGTATTGGATTGATTATATCATGATTTTGGATATAATGATGATATTAGACCCACGGTACAAGATTCATTTTGTGGAATTTTATTATAAGAAAGTGTATGGGATTGCTTCACTTGAATTTGCAAAAGTTCAAGAAAATTTGTTTACACTTTTTGGTGAATATGATGTGAAGCCTTCATGTTCTAGTTCCATGCAAAACAAATATGTTGGTATCTTTAACCATGAGTCCTTCAGCATGGATACAATAGATGTATTAAAGGTAAATATTTTATCAATTTTTTGTGTTGTTAATTTCTAATTCCTTTAACGTAATGTCATTTAGTATTCAATTACTAAATTTTGTGTTTTAATTTAGTAGGAGTTAAATGATTTTGAAAGTGACGAATTTAGTTCTTGTGCTCAAAAGTCACAACTTAAGCTCTATTTGGATGAACCTACGATTGATACGAATGCCAACTTGGATATTTTAGACTTTTGGAAGGTAAATCAGATTAGGTATTCCCATCTTGCTTATGGCAAGAGATGTTTTGAGCATTCCTATATCTACCGTAGCCTCGAAATTTGCATTTAACATGGGGGGAAGGGTAATTAATCAATACAGAAGCTCACTTAAACCCGATGTGGCTGAAGCATTACTTTGCACATAACATTGACCTTTTGGTGCTATTTGTAATTATTTGTTACTATGTTGTATATTTTTCCTCTAATTTTTTATCACTGTTTATTTTTATTTCCATTTTCATTTATAAATGTAGAAGCGGCACAAGAACAAATTGATAATCTCACTGAAAAATATCTTAAAATAGGATATTAGCAAGGAATAAACTCCGTCATCATTAACTTAATGTTCGACCTCTATTTCAGGTGAGTAATTATTAATATTTTATCTGATGATTTCATGTTTGGTTCATTGTTTCATTGATAATCTTTATAATATTCTATTTTAAATAATCGTTCTCGACTTGTTTGTTTATATAGCACTTTGAGGGAAAAAATGAGTTGTTTTTGAAGCCTAAAGTCAACCAATCTGATATAAAAGGTATATATAATGTATATTTGAAAAAAAAAGCTAATATAATTTTTGACTATATAATTCTTGTAATGTGATAAAATATCTAATGAATTCTTTTTCCTTATTTCCTTTCCTTTTATTTATAAGTATGGGTTGGAATTGAAAGTCACTTTTAGGGGCATAATTGGATGAAGTGTGACATCTTTTATGTAGTTGGAGATTTGGAGCGTGAATCTTAGCAACTAACTCAAATTGAAAAAACTATATGGGGGGGGGGGGGGGGGATATGTATACCTTTTATTTGCATGTGTCATGTGTGTAATGAATAATGAGTGAATGATTTATGGAGGAGATTTGGGTAACATCTTATGGACTTTGTTATGTTGCTGGATAAATTATTGTATTCATGACTAATTGTTTTGTTTATGAATTTTATTAATGTGATTATGATCTTTTTGGGGGGATATAATCCATAATTTTATTTATGTAATGTGTATTTTATTTATATGTTAAGCAGGTTGTTACATGTCTTGTCATTTAAACGGATTGAAAATGACCAAATTTATTAAACTAATAATAAAAGTCGTGTCATGTAGACGGGTTAAATACGACCTATTTATTAAACAGGTTACACAGATTGTGTCGTGTTATTGCGTTGAACACGACCTGTTTATTAAACAGGTTATGTGGGTCGTGTCGTGTAACCTATTTATTAAACGGTTTCGTGTTCGAGTTATAAATAATAGCAATTTCCTGCGAGAAAGTCAGGACCACACCCGAAATCCCCTAACCAGCGCAGTAATAAAAATGCCCATATGGCCTAGGGACTATATCCAACCTGCTCAACAGCCAGGAAGGCTTCACCACAACGCGCGCAACTTCCCTTATGATAGCGATTTAGGGAGGTGTGTATAATCCATAATGTATTAATTATGAAAAACAGTTATCTTTCCATTTTTAAAATATTCATTTTTATATTTTCAAAAAATCATTTCCATCATAACATATACATATACCTAAATCACACAGTATATACATATCCTATATATTCTTCCTAGAATATATATATATAAACGGCCATAGTGGCCTATATCATCTAACGATGACCATAATCCCAAAGATTCCTTCCAGGAATCATAATCATGCATTAATATTAGCATGATTCTAAATCCAAAGTATTTCTTACTTTAATAATCACTATATAACTCAATCCTATCTAAGGATTTATTGGATATCTCCAATGATACCCTTTACTCTAAGTGAAAACAACAAATATCTATACTCCCAAATTATCCTAATTATCTACTAGGATACATTTAACGATAATCAATATAATTAGGCTTTCTATAAGCATAATTATATAGGCCTCTATGCCTACGAGAAATATCCTCGGGATTTATCTCACCCGAACAACCTTAAATTTAACGAGTTAAGGATTTCATTTACTTGAACCCCCAAGACTATACCTAGTCCAATTAATCATTTAGAAGTCCCCAATTTAATTTAGGAAACCTAATCCATCACTTTCAGCAAATATTCTATTTTCCTCGAAAATATAGATTAAGGGTTATATACTTAAAACCCTTACTTTACCCTCCTAAATTGCCTTAATTTATGGACCATAAAATCCTAAAAGGTCCTTTAGGTTATCACCTAATTAACCTCAAAGAAAGATGAAATGGAATCTACCCCATCCAAATCACCCTAAGAGAATTGTCCATTTTCAGCAGGGGTCGATCGATCGACCCATGGCCGTTGATCAATCGAAGGCTTCGATCGATCGATCCCCTATGATCGATCGATCGATCAAGTCGGGTAGCTTCTTCTCCGAGAAGCTGTTTCGGCCATGGATGCTTCCCCCAAGCTTCCATCTCTTCACCCAACGGCCTACAACTTCTACCAACAACAAATACACCTATAATACAGGTCCTAAACATCCTAGAACCCGGAATCACCCAATATTTTTGGTTAATTTCTAAATTTCTCCAATTTACCAATTTTAGAGGTTTATTCATTTTATCTCCCGAAAACCCGTTTTATCCACAAATACCCAACCCAAAATCATTAGGGTTTGTTATACCAACAATGATATGAGATATTTATGCTTAAAAATAAGTAAAGCAAGTAAACACTTGCCTCGTGGATAAAATCCAACGTCCTCGAGCCGAATCCCGCGGAGGCCGGCCGGAATCTCCTCCTTTTTCCTCTTTTCTTCCCTCTCTCTCTCTCTTCCCACTCTTCTTTCTTCTTTATCTTCTTTCTTCTCCCCCTCCCCCTCCTTATATAAGGAGAAAAGGGTTAAATCCCCTAATACCCCCAAAACGACTCGTTTACTCATTTACGAGCCTATTTAACTCCAAAATTACCGAGAACTCAATTTCGACAATCGGACACCCTTTTCCGACTATCTCGGACATTCCGAGACTCATGGCGCAGTCGAAATTTCCATCCGAGGTACTTGACCGCAAATCACTATTCTAACCCAAAATAATTAAATGCGGGTTTTCTACTCAAAATCTTACCTCTTTTGTCGCTATACTCCACGGAGATATATACTTAAATTACTTCAACCTATATAGTCCCAAAATAATTTATAACACCCTTCGAAAATATTTAAATCCTCGAAAATCCCAAAAATTACTATTTCGAGAAATTCTCCAAATTCCAAATTATACTTAATTATGGAATTTAATCCTCTCCAAAAGGGCGGGTTATTGCAGGTAATTGGCCTACAAGTCATCTCCTGGAATACTGTCTTTGGGTGGATCAAACGTTCTCGAGGGGAAGATTGCCAACAGTTCAGTGTAAGCCTGGCTCTTAATTACGCAGGGAATTACGCACTTCAAGTCATATTTAGAGAGGATGAGGAACCATTTAGCTGCCCTACCAATCAATATGGTTCTTGCTAGCAAATACTTAATAGGATCGCATCTAGTTACAGTATGGATCGTAAAAGATAGCATGTAATGTCTAAGTTTCTGTGCTACAAAGACTAAGGCTAAACAATTCCTCTCCAAGATACTATACCTGACCTCTGGCCCATGTATGATTCTACTGAGTTAGTAAATCGGCCGTTCATCCTCATCAACCTCTTGTGCCAATAAAGCTCCCACAAACCTCATGGTAGATGTGAGGTATAACTGCAACGGTATTCCTGCCTGTGGGGGAACCATGATCTGTGGTGAAACGAGCAGCTTCTTCAGCCCAGCGGGAGACTCCTGGTGGACCTCCTCCCACTTGAATTTTGTGTTCTTTCGCAACAGTTGCATCAATGGGTGTGTTATTTCGACTAATCCAGGCACAAATCTCCTAATATAGGAGACTTTACCGAGGAAACTCTTCATCTCCCTCGCCGTTCTTAGACTTGGCATTTTTAAGATCGCTCGCTGCTTGTCCTGGTCCATCTGCACCCCTTGTCGATCGACCCCGAAGACTAGAAATTTTCCACTTGTTACTCCAAAGACGCACTTAAGTAGGTTCATCTTTAATTTATATTTCCAACATCAGACAAACGCCTTCCTCAAATCGCTCAAATGGGATTCCTACTTCCTTGATTTGATAACCAAATCATCCACATAGAATTCCATAAACTTGTGAAAGAAGTCATGAAAAATGGCCATCATTGTTCTCTAGTAAGTAGACCCAGCATTCTTGAGTCCAGCCGACATTACTTTGTACATAAAATTGCCTAATGGGGTTTTAAATGCCGTTTTCTCTGCATCCGAAGGGTCCATCTTGTTCTGGTTGTACCATACATACCCATCCATGAAGTTATACATCTCATGACCAACCATTGCATCTATCAAGATGTCAATAGAGGGTAGAGGGAACTCATCCTTGGGGCAAGCTCTGTTCAAATAGCTGAAGTCCACACGGATCCTTATTTGGATTTTGTCCTTCTTTCCTACTGGCACAATGCTAGACAGCCAAAGTGGATGCTGTATCAATTTGATGAACACTGCCACTAATAAACATTGGACTTCTTCCTTGATCTTCAAGTCTAGCTCAGGCTTGTATGTTCTCGTTGCTTATTTCACCAGGATGGCTGAAGGCATCACGTTTAACTTGTGGCAGCTGACTCCCTCATCTAGTCCTTCCAATTTCGTGTACTTCCATGCAAAAATGTCTATAAACTCTTGAATAAACTCCACCAAGGCCTCTCGCTTCTCCTTATTGAGATCGTTCGAGATGAAAATATGCCTTGTATCCTCTCCTTCTTTTTCCAAGTTCAATTGATCCAACTCTTGTGCCTGTAGCTTCGGTTGATCTTCCATGTAATTTGGTTCTTCGATAACATCTTCCATGAACTCTTATATGTTGGAGTTGTCTATCACCATACATTTCCCTAGTTGATCCAACGAAAATCACTCATATATCGGGCCAGCCTCATCATCAGCTTCTTCAGTTGTCCATTCATACCATTATAAACGATATACTACTTTTCCTTCTTCTGTAACGTCTTTCTTGCACTGCCTACTGGTAGCTATAACTGCCTTCCTCTTCTTCTCTCTATAAGCCTCAGCCATTCTTTTTCCTGAAAATCGACTCAATACGCTTTTACCATTGGACCTCATGTTCCATCGGATCCACTCTGGGCCTCACCCTACTTTTGAGCTGCTTCGAGATATTTTGGGGCCGAGGGACCACCTGGTGAGCTTCTTCAGCCATCACTCTTGTGCTTCTTGCAACCTCCTTATGCTGCTTGTTTAAGGGCCCCATACTTTCTCTGATCGAGGTAACCCATGCTCACTCCATTCTTCTTGTTAGGATGCGGACATCCTCCTGCAATTCTGTGTAAAATGCTGCATCTACCAAGTGATCTTCGTCAATAGCAAAGCGCCTCTTCATAGCCCTAATGGCCACCTCTGTTCCCTTGATATTTTCCTTAGCGCATTGGTGATACGTCGAAGAAACTAGCCCTTGGTTATGCATCCACACTCTTCCTATCAGCATATGGTAGGAAGTTGCACTCTTTATTATGTGGAACTTGATATGGAAACTCAGATTTCCCATTACAATCCCAACATTCACGTACCCAATGGACTTGGAAGATTGGTTATCATATCCCGAAATCACCAAAGGCATGGGGATCAACCTTTCTTTCGGAATATTGGCTTCGTGGAAGGAGTTGATTGGCATGATATTGATGGAAGCTCCCTCATCCATAAGAGTCCTTGAAAAACTAACTCCGTTGATGCTGACGGTCATATATAATGACCTGTTATAAGGGAATCTTATGGCCCTATCCATATCACTGAAAGTTACATCTAACATAAACTTCTTCACCAACCTAGCCATGGGTCCCCTCCATCTCAGCGAGGGGACCGCGTTTTTCCTCGCAATGTTAAGTATTACCTGGGTTATTTCCATCCTACTCTCCTTTGGTATCCCCACTTGCTCGAAGAACCAGGTGAACTTTGGGGATTTTGAAAGTACACAGTATTCTAAGACTGGATCTGCTTCCTCACCTTCAACGCTGTATACATCTTCCACGTCCTTAGCACTTGCTTCGTCGTAGGCTAATACTACGTTATCCATTCCCTTAGTACAGATTTCCAAAAGTCTTCGAACTCCCCCTGTTTCATCGTTAGCTCTCTTTCTTCTCTCACTGCCTCCTCATCATGGGCCACCACCAGATTGGCCCCATGTGCTGGGAGTGGGTTATTGTTAACGTTCTGTGAAGGGATTTGCAACGTCCCTGCCTTCACATACTTGTCGATAATTATTCTCAGCGTAAAGCATCTCTCTGTTGGATGCTAAATCTTCCAATAAATCTCGTAATATTTGGGATCCTCCCTCGTTGCCACATAGGGTTCCCCAA
Organism: Sambucus nigra; assembly: GCA_949130495.1. Classification (NCBI taxonomy): domain Eukaryota; kingdom Viridiplantae; phylum Streptophyta; class Magnoliopsida; order Dipsacales; family Adoxaceae; genus Sambucus; species Sambucus nigra. The sequence goes on along the minus strand of OX422207.1, from coordinate 338,583,731 downwards.
TGGGAATTCCCTTTGGTTCGTAGACCGTTCCTCCTTAGACTATTGCATTGTAATAGCTGACAACTTCCTCCACTGTACAAGGTAATGATGGTGGGTCCTCCCTATCCCTTCCAAACTTCCTCTTATTATCCTTCTTCGACACCTTGCCCCCATCTGCTCCCTCGGTGTACCCTACCCGTGGGGATAAGACCTCCCCCTGGTTGTATCGGCTACCTAAACATTATGGGCACCACCACTGGATTTGGCTGAACAACTAATGAGATATTTCTTGCTGCTTTTAGGAATGCCAAAAAAGTTCCCTCGCACGTCTCATTGATAAGATGGCAGATGTACTCAGGGAGAAGTCATTCTGCACAAATCTGTAGTAGCTTAGACTCTTTGGCCTCCTTCCTTACATCGAGGGACCTCTCCATGAACCTTCAAATATAGGCCACCACATCTTCCCCTGGTCGTTGCTTCTCCCTTCCTAGTTGGTTAAAGTAAACTCATCTTCTGCCAGAAAGAACTTCTGGACAAATAAAACATGCATCTCCTCCCATGTAGAAACGCTCTTGGGAGCGAAATGAGAATACCAAGTATATGCTTTATCGATTAAGGATTTGCAAAATTCCCTTAACCTGAGTTTCTTGTTATTGCAATGCGTCCCAAGTGTTCAACGAAGCATTTTATATGCTCCTTCAGGTTTCCACCCTTTCCTGTGTATTTTTTAAAAATAGGAGGAATATAATCTTTTGGGTAGGGCTCATCGTTGTATTCCTGAGGGTAAGGTGTCCGAAATTCATCGTAAATCGAAGCTACCTCGCCAACAGATTGAGAGGAGGCTTGCATGAATTTCAGCATCTCTTTCTACATCTCCTTCCTGATCTCCTCCATGGGTGATGCCACTGGAGCAAGAACCAGCGGGACCATAGGCTGAGTGCCCATTGTAGCTGGAGCAATCATCATAATTAGGGCCGTTGATACTCTTGAGGTTACCACTACTAGATTCACAACATAGGGTATATTTGCTGGGATCGTTCCCGTTGCGCCTGCGTATGGTGGGACCATTGGGTCTGCCCCTGATGTCACGAAAGAATTGGCTTCAAATCCTCCCAACACCGTTGAAGCTACGGGAGTTTACAAAAACTCGTAAAATTTACTCATGAGGATTTCCACCTGGGCTGGCCCCAACCCAACGCTCGTGGAAGCTTGTGTCAACCCTGAAATGCCTGTCGCCGCCTGTACTGGAGGTACCTCTATTCGAGGATCCCCGTCCCTTAAAGCCTACAACTCTCTCGTCGCCTGTTCTTCACTGTGTTGAATGTCATCAAAATTGAGCCTTTGATTAACGTTATCCTGTGCCATACTCCTTGCTTAGAAGAATGCCTCACTAGTGGAGTCGCCAAATGTAAGAGGGTAGTTTAGATAAGATGGAGGCGTAACCCCTTTTGAGTATAGTAATGATAAGTTAACTAGAAAAACCTTGGATTAACTATAGGACACGCAAACACAACTTAGTGAAGACAAACTTGGTTAGACTCACAAATCTCTCGTGTATGACTCAAATGATAACAATGAACTCAGAAGTAACTCGGTTAGAGGGAGAAAGAAGTAAGCACCCTAGATACACCTTAGCAGCCAGCCAAACACACCAACTACCCTCAAGAATCTTTGTCAAGTATTAAAAGCTTTGTTATAAATGACAATGGTGGGTGATTAAACTCTCTGGTTTGCAATAACTCTCTCTCTCTCTGATGTATATTATCTACAGTAATAACTTCTTAACTCTCAAAAAGATCATACTCTCCACAGAGGTGGTTGGGGTCCTTAAATAGCCTCCCGAACCATCCCCGAGGAAACTCTGCCATTAATGACTGTGAAAGACATCCCTCATACTTTATGTCACAAACATTAAATACCTGATGCACTAGTTATCGCCACGTCATAAACATTAAATGTCAAGGCATGCCTTTTGTCTAACCACTGTGTGTCAGGGGCCTGTTGTCACAGAGGTGGCTCACCAACTATCTGACAACCCCAAGTACCATAATGTTTTACTCAAGTGTAGATTTGACATTATTTAGCTGGCTAGTGACATCACATAAAGTAGATGTGACATTAAGTAGAGGGCTGTTTGGTTCACAACTCAACACCCAATGGAAATCCAAACTGCTCCACCCGAGGTTCCACCGTAAGGGTCTTTCGATGTTTTACCAGGTGTATCTAAGATGGGTTGGACAAGCCCCAATGGTGCCTCACTTCTTAATCCTCCAAACCATGTCCCTCAAAAGTTTCCACAGCGAGGTCGTTCGATAGAGCATGAAAGCTCTCCCAGGCCCTGCCAAGCCTGGTCTCTCGCGGGTACCGTTCAACCTCACACATAATCATTATTCTCGTTACATCATTAGAATCATTATAGCTCATAGTCAATATAATCAAAAGATACCACAAGACTAAATTAATTAACAGGACTAAAGGACGAGCTCTCTCGGTCAGCTTCTTCGTTGGAAGGTCCCTCTGGGTTGCCACTCTGAGTTTTCATGCTGAGCTGCCTTAATCCCAAACATTGTTGTAAATGGGGGGATTATTTCTAATATCAAGATTACCTTCAACCCCCCTTTACAATGCCATATTAAATGAATTTAACTTTAGCACGGTTTAATAAGCCAAGTATATATGTTTAAGTGTATAAAAAGAATACAAGAATGTTTTTGTGTGGTTTGGATGTTGGACATGCATATAATATAATATCCAAAAAAAGAAACTTATAAATGGTGTTTATACAAGTACTCTGTATGGTGTAAGACGTATAATTTGTTAAATATGATGAAAGAAGGATATTTTGTTAAATACTGTGAAAGGTGGGAATTTAGTTAAATATGACGTAAGTCGAGTATTTTTCTAAAAAGGGTACTTAAACAAAAGGAAATGAACGTAACAAAAAGCGAAAGAGTTTTCATAAAGGAGTACCGGGGTAAATTAAGAAGGGCCTGGAGCCTTAGGACGCGGCTTCTGCTTAAATCCAAAATAACCGGCCAATAAAAAAATTGGACGTGACATTTATGACAGGCGGTGCAAGCACATAAATATAAATAATATTTGATGAACTCCAGGATAAAAGGAAAGATATGTAATAAATGTTTTGGTGAATTCCAGGAAAAAGGGATAATTAGTGAATAAAAGAATGAAATAAAATGAAGGACCTTGTCAATGCTGCTCAATATTGATTATCAATTTAATTCACAAATTTTCAATTTTAAACTTATTTAATTCGATGTTAATTTTGATCCAAATTAATTAAACCCTAAAACAAACATCTAGGTGAATAAATCATACCATCACAAAAATCACAAATTGCTGACAAACAAATTTCAAGAAAAATCCCTCTAAAGGGCAAAACCTTTATTTCAATAAATATTTACAACACTTACAGAAATCTATAATGAATTTACCGCAAAAAACTCACATAGACTGCAACCTAGATAAAAAATGGACTCCCTCAAGAACCCAAAAGAACCGCAACTCTATCTTTAGCAAGGAACACCCTCGAGTCTCCCTAAGTGATCGCAATCGTAGCAAGCAACTCCCTCAAGAGCTACCAATCCCGCAGTAGTGATGGCACTCCACACAAACAAACTTCAATATAAGTATTTGGGCTCCACAAATTGATTCACAAAATAATTGGGATTGAATTTGGTGAATTAAAACAATAAAAATCCCTAAACTTTGAAGACTAAAAGGTCTGCCAAGATGTAGTTTCATTTTGCAAGAAGTCTTAATGAAAAAGGTCTTCAAAACAGGTATTTATAGTTGAACAAAAAAGTTGAGGTGATGCAGGTCGTTCGAACGACTTCAAACGCCATCTTATATCGTTAATAACGACCTTACAAATGACCAGTTAAAAACTAAAATAGTACGGGTTCGTTTGATGCAAGCTTCAAACGACCCTTCAAACGACATTGTATGTCGTTAGAAGCTGTCGTTTGAACGACATTGACTTATCGTTTGAACGACATGAGCGAGAAAGTTTTATTTTTAAAAGCTTGCCTACAGGTCTTGAAAAAATATTTTGACTTAGAAAAAATGTCTCGTTTTGTTTAAAATCAGTTTCAAAAAATATCCCAATATAAATATAAATCATTTACGATACTTAAACAAATTCTATATAAAATTGTACCTCATGTTATGCAAATGTTGAAGTGTGCATGAAATTCGGATCCGTCGTCTTGAACAAATGAACGTGAGCTTCTTTGACGGGTGTAGTGGTATATGACATATCCTATGTAAACTACGGACAATCGAAATAATGTCTTTACAAATCTGCCCTTATGTCTATGCCCGTCCAAAATAAAAATATATCAAAATTATCAAAATAAAAAAATCCTATACAATTCTAATAGCCTCTCATGCAACCCCAAAGCGAAAAGGTACTAAAACCGCAAGCCTTCAAATTCTTCAAAAATCTTCAACTTTGATATCTTCAAATCTCCAACGTTTCTTTGTCATCATCAGGGTGTGCAAAATAATGATCCTCAAAATTTGTACCTACACACATGAGACAAGAAATAAACAAATATCTTCGTGACGTATCGAGTTTGAAATGAGATAAAACATAAATCAAATCAAAGATCAAATCTCAAATCTCCCCCATAATTCAAAATATCACTCCCCCATAATTCATAATTCGTTTCCCCCTTTTTATTTTTTCGAAATAGACAAGGAAAAGAATAAACAAAATATGGAGTGTTATGAAAATCATCATGAATAAATCAACTAGGCTCATGCAAGGATAAACTCGAATGCATTCACAAACTCTTTTTGATTTTTTAAAATTTTTCAATGAATCAAATTTACAAAAATATCACACACCCTGAATTTACACTAAGATAACCAAATCGTGGTAATGAAATGAATGGGTGTAAACAAATTCGATAGGAAGATCAATGCAATCAAACATAACATATGTACACGATGAATATCGATACTTCTAACGAATGAACTCAAAATCGACCTTAGGTGTCAAAAACGTGAATTTAAATGACATTGACTCAATCTAATCGACACATCAAAGTCAAATATAATGTTCACACCAATAACGTCTAAAACTATGTAATGCCTTTTCAAGACTTTGGCAGGACGTGCAAACCCGTTGATATATTTCCAACCAAACTCCCTTATAAATAATACATATTTTTGTTTTTCTATTGAGGTGATCTAAATCATAATGGCCCCTTTTTGGCATATTTATCTTTTTATTGCCTTATTTTGTTGGGCTCTTCTCACCCTCTTTGGACCTTATTTACTTTTTACAATGCCACACTTTTTTAGGTTTGAATCAAATGGTGGCTTAATTGCAAAGGATATGTGTACCTTTCGTAGCCCTTCCCCATGTTCACTCATCATTTTTCAAATTAAATAAATTCCTCACGAGCAACGGTTCTTACATGAACTACTTTCATTGTCAAGTTTTATCACATATGGTTCATTTTAAAGACAAGATTGATATGGAAATACTTCGATCAACATTTGATAAGCAAGTACAATAATCAAACAAATCCGTGTAAGTGTGCATTAAAGAAAATCATGAGTCAAACATATAGAAAGTAATCTCAAATATCATCTTAATGACTCAAAACATTATAAAGCACATGGATGAAATGATGTATCGTCTAAAAATGCTAATAGTCACATGGATATGGAATTATGTCGTGACCTGGTCATCCTAAATGTCCATCCATAAACGATGTAAAAGAAATACAAAATATTTTTGTCTTTGTCTAAAAAATTATTAAAATAAACAGAAAATGTTTCTGTATTTTTCCAAAATTTTTCAAAGACAAAAAAATCTAATAAAAAAAGTACACATGTCATAACACTAGTAAATATATCATGAAGTACATCTAGCGTATGACAAACAAACCATACAAGCAAACAACGATATGAAATAGCATGTGAAGAATCATGTGCTAGCATGTGAGAATCAACTAACCTAACATTTAGCCTCTCCAATAGTGATTTCCTAACCCAAACAAGTGTATACCTAACTCAAGGGGTTATGGGAATCGATGGGACACTATCCTTAAACATCCTATGACCTGTTCCAAGATCAAAACAAAACCTCCTAAGGTGACCTTTCCTAACACAATGTGAACACATGTAAACGAGAGGAATGTTACCTAAGGTGTGACCTTTCTAACGTACATGTTTTTGGTTAACCCTCTAAAACAAACTATAGTTTTGGATTTAACACTCGAAACACGAGAACAAGACGAACCATTACCATCACTACACAAACTAAACGAGCCTTTTAAATTATTTTTCAACTTCAAAATATTAGACTCAAGAAAAGAATTAGACTTGTCTAATTTTAGGGACTCCTTGTTCATATTATCAATCATACCTAGAAGGTTGTCTCGCTCTCCCTCAATAAGTGCAAACTTATTTCCAAGATTCTTCTCACGCGCCATAAAATCATTAATTAAAATATTTTTATCTTCTTTGGCACAAAAACAAGACCTAGAATTTTTCAAATCATCTAATTCTTTTTCTAAAAGAATCTCTATCATCACTCTCCTTTTGGCCACTTTTAAAGATTTAAAGTCATCATATAAAGCACCAAACTTCTCACAAATGATATCTCTTTGATTTTGAACCGTTTGCAAAAGTTCCAAAATATTTTATAAATGATTTTCAAGAAATTCCATTCTTTCCGCAAACTTCAAATTCAAATGAGAATCCATTGAAAATTTGTGAAATTTTCAAAATCTGATTTTCAAAGAAAATCAATATCACAAAAATTTTGTGAAAAGAGAATCACTCAGTAAAGAATCACTCATCGATTTTCAAAGGACCTTATAAATGCTGCACGATATCGATTATCAATTTAATTCACAAACTTTCAATTTTAAACTTATATAATTCGATATCAATTTTAATCCAAATTAATTAAACCTAAAACAAACATCTAGGTGAATAAATCATACCATCACAAAAATCACTAATTGCTGACAAACACATTTCTGGAAAAATCCCCTTAAAAGGGCAAAACCTTTATTTCAATAAATGTTTACAACACTTACAGAAATCTGAAATGAATTTACCGCAGCAAACTCACATAGGCCGCAACCTAGATCAACAATGAACTCCCGCAAGAACCCACAAGAATCATAACTTTATCTCCAGTAAGGAACACCCTCGAGTCCCCCCAAGTGATTGTAATCGTCGACAAGAAACTCCTCAAGAGCTACCAATCCAGCATTAGAGATGGCACTCCACACGAACAAACATCAATAGAAGTATTTAGGTTCCACAAGTTGATTCACAAAAGAATTGAGATTGAATTTGGTGAATAAAAAAAAACCCTAAAATTTGAAAACTAAAAGGTCTGCCAAGATGCAGTTTCGTTTTGCAAAAAGTCTTAATGAAAAAGGTCTTCAAAACAAGTATTTATGGCTGCACAAAAAAGTTAAGGAATCGCTCGTCATTTGAACGACTTCAAATGACATCTTGATGTCGTTTGAACGACATCTTATGTTGTTAGGAACAACCTTGCAAATGACCAGTTGAAAACTAAAACAATACGGGTTCGTTTAATGAAAGCTTCAATTGACCCTTCAAACGACATTGTATGTCATTAGAAGTTGTTTGAACGACATTTTCAATAAAATTTTATTTTTAGAAGCTCGCCTACAGGTCTTGAAAAAATATTTTGACTTGGAAAAAACACCTAATTTTGTTTAAAATCAATTTAGAAAAATTATCCCAATATAAATGTAAACCATTTATGAAACTTAAACACATCCTATATGAAATTGTACCTCATGGTGTGAAAATGTTGAAGTGTGCTTGAAATTTGGATCCGTTGTCTTGAACAAATGAATGTGATCTTCTTCGAAGGTTGTAGCGGTATATGACATCCTATGTAAACTAGGAAAATGGAAATAACGTCCTTACAGACCCAATATTTGAAAAATTAAAGTAATAAGAAGATAAATGGTGGGTGAGTGAGTAATCATATATTGGAGGTATAAACTCAAGTATAACACGAATATATGTGGGTAATTTGATATGTTCCGTATGGATTAATGATGAAGAATTAACAATTGGATGGGTGAGTAATCCCCTCCGTCATAAGGTTTGCTATAGATATGTAAAATTTGTTCTTTTCAGACACCGGTTACATATGTTGAAATGTTTTTTTTAATAAACACCAGATGTTTATTAATTTAATAATAAAAGGATATTATTTTCGAAACAAAATTGGACGATTTAAAGACGCTCTAAGAATATGATTTTTTAAATTAACTGCATGAGTTAGTGGATTAGAAGATTTTTTTTTTATAAAATGGCAACCTGTGGAGATAAGGATTAATGGTGTTTAACCGGATGTAAGGACAATATTTGGGAATAAAACATGGTTAATGCATATAGTATATAGTAACTCCATGTAGAAATACACTGATTATAGTATTGCATCAATTTTTTTTTGTAGTTCGTTTCTAAATTGCTTAATGTTAGGGAACTCCCATTGTCATTATTATGTTTGTATGTCTTGAAAACAGAATTCTATGGTTACTTAGTAATCTAAATTAATTATAATGTACTAGAAATATTATTTAGGTTGTTTCACACCACTTAACACATAGATCAATCATATCAGATCGGGTTGACCCATGGGTAACCCCAAATTCCGAGTCGAAGTGTTATATTCTCTCATTCAAAGAGAAAATTTTATAGTTATTACATATTATATATATGTATATATGTGTACATGTGTATAAATATATACAGTCGGGTTCTTTGACATACCTCACTAAACATACTTAAAGAACATACCGATTTTGTATTTAAATATTTTTTTAACCAATTAGGGTCCGTTTGATAGCTTTCCAATTCCAAGGAAAATTCAGAAAAGTTGGAAAATTCTATTTTTTTTCCAGCTTTTAGGCTGTTTGATAGACTTAATTTTCCTTGAAATTTGTTTTCTATGTACAATACCCCTTAAGCACAATTTGCCACCTTAGGGTGGAATTCAATTCCTTTTTTTTTGGGGGGGGGAGGGGGGGGGGGGGGGGCAGGTTTTTGTTTGCCACCTTTGGGTGACAAATCACTCAAAACCATTTTTTTAAACTCTCTCTCTCTCTCTCTCTCTCTCTATATATATATATATATATATATATATATATATATATATATATTCGTATATTTTCAATATTTTAGCACATATATGTATATTGCGTGTGTTTCATATATTTATATATATTTCGTATATTTCATATATTTTAATATATATTTATATTTCGTATATTTTGTATATTTCATATATTTAATATATTCCTTGCATTTATATATTTCGTACATTTAATATATTTCGTACATTTAATATATTCCGTATACTCATATATTTCGTATGATTAACATATTTCATATAGTTTGTTAAAAATAATTCATTTATTTCTTATATATAATATAAATGATATATATACTAAATACATATTATTTACAAAATATATACACACACACGCGTACATATATTATATATATACTGAATATATATTATTTACAGAATATATACATATATATAGAATATATATTTACATATATATAGAATATAAAATGAATATATACATATATACTGTATATATGGTGTAACACTCATATTAACCATACAAATTTTAATGGGTGTACGATTGGATTGTTGGCTGGGTTGTTGGATCTGCACAGATACACACACAAAGATAGAGAATGAGAGGGCATTATGAACCCATAAATAAAAAAGTCAAGGATCTATCTTCTCTTTTGTCATTTTCATACCAAATAATAAAAAAAGGAAAATGACAGAGGAAATACCACCAAAGATCGTCACATCAGCGACCAGAGCTCACTACCGGAGATCATCACATCGACGGCCAGAGCTAGGCTCGCGTCTTGCAACAGGATAATTTATCGTACAGAGAAGAAACAAAAAATTACAATACAAATCTAAAACGCAACAGATCTTCAAGACGCGAGAAATTCCATTCAATGTATTAAGAGAAATACCATTGAATGTGTTAAGAGAAATGCCATTCAACAGATCTTCCCCCTTTTTCTTTCCATCGGTTGAGCTAACTCACGTTTCAGATGAAATGTTATGTGCAAGAGAGGGATGAGGACGCAGGTGGCGGTGGACTGAACCGGAGCGAGAGGGAGAGGATGGGGGAGAGCTATGTTAAGAGAGGACGAAGGATGTGAAATGAGAGGAGGAAACAAACATGAGATGACAGAGTGATAAAGGGAAGATCTTTATTTTCTCGAGCCTTGTGCTCTATCCATATCAATGAATATAGTACAGGGACTCTACATAGTAGTGTATCAGTTTTATTAATTGTTCACGCATGCCATCTATTAACCGTTAGATTTCTCTCTTGTGCACCATCTTAAACACTTAAATACATTAAATCTCATCCGTCAGTTGATAAAGACCAAACTCATCAACTTTAAATCTCAGCCATTAATTGGGAAAGACCAAAAGTCCCTCCTGCTTTATTATATAGACTAGGGTGTACTCGTGCCAATGGCACGGTGGTAAATTTGCTCCCGGATATTTGTCGTCATAGCACTCTTACCTTCCTCCCGAGTATTTATGGTTATAGAACACTTGCACTCCTATGAATGGTATTATTCATTTGACACTTTTGTAACACCACGCCTTCTAGATACATGTTTTTGTAACACTACATATTCTACATAAAAGTTGGTGCACCCATGCTGATGTCACGATGGTAAATCAGTTCAATGTATAGCTATCTAAATATATGAAAAAAGTTTAAAGCATATCTCGAGTCGATATGATTATCTTAATTCCGTCTATAGTTCAACACATCGCAACCATAGAACTTTAATCATTAAAATTTAAGTGGTGATAATATGATATTTCAAATATACACGAATCTAAGGAAGATTGTAGAATAAATGGTTTAAACAATTAAAGTTATCTAATTCAAGATTGACACAATCATATATAATCACCAATTAGAACAAAAAAAAAAACTCTAAATTATCACAAATCAATACAATGGGTAACAATGCTTAATCCAATAAATCACTCGCATTCATTACTTAATTTTTCCATGTTTTTGTTCACGTTTTTTTTTATCTCTTTAATAGAATTATCGAGTAAAAACACAAAATATTATTGAAATTCGCACAATATTATTGTTTTTTTAGGATTGTCTAAAGTGAAATCATGTCAAAATGATCCCATGTATTTTTTATTAATATTTCAAATTAAAATAAAATGAAAAATGAAAAAATAAATACATTTATTAATTAAGTTTTTAATACTTTTTAAATAATTAATCAATTGGTTATTAATATTTCAGTTATATTAAAAAAATATTGTATTATGTTTTGTACAAAACATAAAGAATTATTAAATTGTTGAGTATATATAATCAATTTGGTTTCAAACTTAATCTTGCTTTAGAAGATTTGATATTTTCTAGAATGATCTTTTGACCATTTTTCCAATCTTTATGTGCTAACCTACGGCTTTTAGGTGGCTAAAGCCTTTATCAACAAAGGAATCCTAAATTCACATCCCCAAAACATATATCACACCACAATACTGAATATATCACATCAAAACCATTTTTTTAACCATAAATTCTAATTTAATAATTTTGGCTAAATTACAATAAAAAAAAATAACAATAAACTTTTCCACACATGTGTGTGTCTGTATCAATAATAGGAAGATTTACTTTTCAGAACCATTTGTCAAGCCATAGTCATGAGTTCAGTTTGCAAAAAAATGGGCTATTCACACCAACTAAAAGAATTCGTTTACATACCATACACAAACATGAACACAACAAACTTGAAAGAGTAGAGTCTTGATGGAAAACAATAGGTAAAGCAATGCAACGGAATATGTACATCCATTTCTGAAGCTTCCATTTCACCTCTACCATCAACTCATATATACACTAGAAACAAATCAAGAATAAAATATATACACATTTCGTGAATATTAAACCAATGTTTCTTAATAAAATAAAGGATAAGAAAAATAGTGAAGTGTGTATTTTCGTGTGAAACCCAATCAGAAAACTAAATCCAAATACACCAAATCCAAAATCCTAAACAATAATTCAAACCAAAACTAAATCTCAAAATCTTCTACCCCATCTCCGCCGACTACTACCCCATCTCCGTCGTTTGCTACCGCATCTTTGCCGTATATAGATCTTCACAGAGAGGGAGAGCGTGTTATGAACCACCGGGGTCAGGGGTAGAGAAATACCAGCGGCGTTCATCACAACGTCGTACATCTGTGTGTTTTCTTCAAAGCCCAAAACCTTCGGGTTTAACATTGAAGGGATGGGCGTAATAATGAAGTGTGTATTATCGTGTGAAACCCAATCAGAAAACTAAATCCAAAAACACCAAATCCAATATCAACGAATCAAAATCCTCGAAAAAGATTCAAACCAAAACTAAATCTCAAAATCTTCTACCCTATCTCTGTCATCTCCTCCATCTGCTACCCATCTTCGTCGTCTGCTACCCCATCTCCCCCGTATATATATCTACACAAAGAGTGAGAGGGTTATGAACCACCGGGGTCAGGGGCAGAGTAATTACGACCGGGGTTCATCACATCGTCGTAAATTTGTGTGGGTTCTTCAAACCCCGAAACCTTGGGGTTTAACATTAAAAGAATTGGTGTATATGACCAATATCTCCCTGTTTTCCCCAGTTTACCATAAGGTATGAGATATGTGTAATATTTATCTTGGCAAAGAATTTAGTTGGCATATGCGAGAGAGAAGATATGAGATATGATATGACCCCATATCATAGATTTTGAGTTCCAATGCACACGGCTATTGTGAGGCTCGAGGTAGTGGTAGAGGATTTAGTTTTAAGACCAAGATTCTTTCCCAGCCCTTAGATTCCAACCAACCAAACTTAATCTCAGCCGCTAGTTGGCAAAGACCAAACCCATCAACTTTTAATCTCAACCGTTAGTTGGGGGAGACAAAAAACTCCTCCTCCTTTATACTATATTATATATATATATATATATATATATATATATATATATATATATATATATATATATATATATATATATATAAACACCCAACTCTTCATCTCAAACAAAGATAGCACAAAAGCTAACCTAAAAATTATAAACCCAAAATTTCACCCATATGCACAGTTGAAAAAATATTCAGAATATATTCACAAAAACTCCAAAAAAAATTAGGCAACCAATGCCCACACGTTCATAATTCGATTATCTACAACTATATTGGTCGGATTGATATGGATCTTGGTTAATTTCATTCGATAGGTCCAATAGACCAAGCTTGCCCAATAACTCTTCAATGTCGGCCTCAAAATTTTCCAAATTCATCCTAGGGATCCGTAGCCAGCAAATCACAATATTTCATACACTTTAACCACATATTAATGTATATAACAAGTTTCCTACAAGATTTCACACGATTCATACTAAATTAAGGGTTTTATTACAAAACTTGATATTCAAATCGTAGTTTCATCTTCTTCAAGAAATTTGGTCAAATTTTCATATGACTAACATCAATATCTATCAATAAACAAGTTAGTTTGAATGAATCAATCATTCAAATAATAAAATGAATCATATTCACAACGTACAATGATTCAAAATATATAAATCAATGGTTTCTCACAATATAAGCCATTAAACCTTAAGTTGATCATGTGTTTTAACTCAAACATGGTGTGTAATTGATTAACTAATTTGAATATACATTACACATGGTTAGAAATAAGATTTTAAAACCTAATAACATACTCTTACATAATTAGTTCATATGAAATAATAAATATATTCAACTAATATGACAAATAAGATACTATATATTGCTTTAAATGAAGGTTCATTCTTGATTAGTTTCGGTTGAATATTATTTCTTTTCTTGCCAACGCTTTCCTTTTGAGGCTAGATTTTTAGTTATGACGTATTATGGTGTTTAATGAGGATTATTAACCTATTTAAATCCCTAAATCTACAGGTCTACTATGGGCCTACTTTTGGACCCCCAAATAAGCCCCAAATACTATTCGGGTACTGTTAAAACTTCCCCAAAGGTGTACCTAATCCCAAGATCCAATTTATGACATTAAAAATACAAATCAAATCCTCCTTACACCCCCAGAGTCCCATTAAAATGTACCAATATGAAATATCAATTTAATTACCACAGAGTTAATTTAATTTACGAGTTGTCCAAAAGTTATTCAAAACTCTCATTTTTAAATTTTGGTTACTAATCTAAACCCATTAAACCCAATAAATTACCCTTTAATTCAGCCAAATAAATATTCTTCACTAATTAAATAATTATTTAGTTAATGATCAAAATATGGGTATTATATTCTTGCCCCTAATAATGGAATTCTGTTCACAGAATTTGCCAAAGCATAAAGTCATGATGTAAATCACATAAATACCATATGATCATATACAACTGGACCATGTATGTATTATCGTGAGATAAAGAGATAAGGATCGCATACGCGAACCATAATATTCCATGACTGGGGGACTTATACACCTAATTCCACGTGTATATAACACAGATAAAGATAGGGAAATGATAAGCTGTTGGAGACTGATCTGAACACTCAAGATAAACTCATACATCGAAGGAATAATCCTAACAGGGAAACCCCCATATATACTTATAACATACCCTTTTAGTGATGGACTCAATAGCATATGGTATCCCTCCAAACAAAAATACCTAAACCAGAGTCAACATTATTAACACTCATCAGGGAAATCCCAACATGCCAATACCAATGAACAACTCTACTACGCTGTAAAAAATAAACCACGCCCTTCTGCCCAATAACTCATTAGAGTTGTGTCAGGACAAACCATACTATCCAACCTCACAGCTCAATCGCGCTGTGACAGTCTAACAAAAAAATATCAACAAATAACCCATGTTGTGGTAATCCCAACATGCCAAATACCCTAGTAGCTACACATAACATATCTAGTGTATCTACTAACCATATATATCATTCTTATACACACACACACACACACATATAAGGGAAAATAAAAAGTACACATAAATACATAAAGCAATATGGACATACCCCATTCCATCTGTTATGATAATCGTTCTCACAAAGCAACATGTTGACCATCCTCCTAGCGTGGTAGTTATTGTCTCCTCGACTTATGATGTGCCAAGAGAGCTAACGAAATATAATCATAGAATATCTTGATTGGACTTCGGACAACCTGTTGGCCAAAAGAACCTCCTATACACAATCATAAAAATGTCCTCTGAAGACTCCATTATGGGACCCTTGCTGCTGGCCCACTGTTTCCCTTTTCTGTTTCTTCCACGACTTGTAGCCTCTTAGCCGATCCTCACACTATGACTTTTTTCACTCTTGTAACTGAAAGTTCTTTTCTTCATTTGCCTCACCCTTTTTCAATCTCGAGTAGAATTTTCTTCCTCGTTTATAAGGTACATAAATAAAGATAATGCGACTTAGAGTTCTCTATTAAAATGTCCATCTTTAGACTATACCCTATACTCTTATAAGTCTCGAAATAATCACGTGAGTGCATATAAATTCAGGGACCTTCTCGTGCCTCTATTGGTAAACCTGTAAGAGGCCCATACCTAATGAATTTAAACATATACACACACACATAAATAAATGGGGGATCACCAAGCAACCACACCAATGTCTAGTTCCATAACAAAACTCGCCCGATGGATTAGGCCATCCGCGTCTCATGTTGCCAGGCAGTGACCGACTAAACATATGATCAAAACATATCGACCTCCACAAAGTCTTGCATTATTTGTCAAGGGTATGGTACCCGATCATAAATCATTTAAATCAAATCCCGACCGATAGATTCCCCACGAGTCAAACATGGTATGCCCTTAATTCTCACATAAGGCATATATATGCAACATTCCTATATATGTGCTAAGACGGTCCTTTCACTGTAGTTATAAGAAACTAGTACGTCACACCTCTCTTAATGTTCCCAACGGATTTATACATCCTTCAGATAATTCCTTTATCTATTGACTTTGATCCTCAAAACAACTCACCAATATTAAATCCCCAAGTGTCCCACTCAAAGCCTCTAGTGGCACCCTAAAGGAAAAATCAAGTCTTAAGCCGATACATCACAACTTAACTTTATGTCAATAATCGTCCTCTCCAAACATCAGTGTTTCCAAACCCTCTATAAATAAGGATATTCATACAAGAAATCAAGCAATAATTAAGAGTATAGATCATCCTAATCATATCCATTTAACCCAAAAAAATGCAACGCAAAAACCTAATGAGCACAATACATATCCTAATGACACTGAAACTTGGATGGTTTAATACGAATTATAACACCCCTACTTTCGCGCTCAATTGATTAGGCTGAAATGCCAAACATAGGGAGCACTATGCAATTTATATCATTATCGGCATCAACGGTAAATAAAAATGATAGTAAATAAAAACCATATTGGACATAATAATAATGCATAAAATTAACGAAAAACTGAACATAGATTTCCAACAAATTAAATACCGGGTAACACCCCGCCTAATTATACTGAATCCAGGTGACACCCTGCCTAATTAAATACTGGGAAATCAAGCCTTTATTAAATTAAACAGGATTTCCATCTGGTTTATTCTTAGCATCACCGTTGCAAACTTATTAATTACTAACCATCTAATAATTAATTAGACATGTATCAAAATTTTATCATTTAAAAACACCAAGTCACTAAGTACAACAAGAGACTAAATATAACCATCACAGTATAATAGGGTCTAAAAATTCCACAAATATCTGAATCCAAATAGTGACGAATAAACATCTACTAAAAACATCCAAACCAAAATAAATCTGATAGGTAAAAATTAGATCCCGTACAATCTGAATTGAAATGAACTGAATAAAAGCAGTGAGCAACATGCTCAAAAATACAACTGGGAGTAAAATTTCTAAACTAGGAATGAAGAAAGAGGCATCTAATCCAAACTCCTACAACACCCACATAAGCTGCAGCGGCATAAATCTAGAACAAAATCAAGTCTAGCATCCCTATGGCCAGATACCTAAAAGGTTTTAAAATTATTTGATAGCAAGGGTTAGAACCCCAAACATTTTGAAAATATTTAGCAAGTGAATTAAATTAGAGTAAATTACAATGCATTAATGCTCTTCATATTTAAGCTAGTGTCGCACTCACTTGAGGACCGATTCACCCCTCAACTATTGAGCACACCTAACGTTTTTCTACATAACCCACCTATTGGGACCTTATAACATTTTCACGAGTTATATATATATATATATATATATATATATATAATCAATACAACACCCCACCTAATTAAATACCGAGTGATCAGTCCTTTATTAATTAAATCAGAATATTCAGTTGGTTTAGATTATGCATCACTATCGAAAACTGATTTTTAAAATACTAACCACCTAATATATAAAAAAGTTGATGTCGAATTTTTATCTTATCAATTAAAGTAAAGCAATTAAACTAAATAACCAATCATTCACCATACAATTTAATCCCCTGCGAACTGAAATAACTGACATAAAATAAAGAAGCTGGAATAAACATTTCCAGTCCAAAATCCAATATAGTAATCCAACAAAATAAATCTAACAACTAGGAATAAAAATAAATTAAATCTCAAATCTCGAAATAAATAAATAAGAAGGGACGACATGTCCAACTGATGAAAATAACTCAAAAGTGCGGAATGATAGACTAAGAGACGTCTACAACCAAAGTCCTATAGCCTCCCTCAGCAGCTACAGCTCATCGAATAAATGGAACTCCTAAGTCTGGTGTCCCTGTGGTTGAACACCTAAAATAATTTGATAAGAAAAGAGATTTACAGAAAACGGGTCAGAGGCCGAGTTGAAAACAGTTTAAAAATTAGCAAGTGCTTAAAATGAGTGATTAGCACATATATTTATCATGTTAAATTATCGAACTCACTTGGGAATGCTCACCTCTCATCTAGTGTGCACACCTAGCGAATATTCAAACCCCACTAGTCCTACTCCCATACTAACTAGTTCTTCCTGTATAAATCCATCATAGTCCAATGCCGTACCCGTTTATTTCCCTCACAAAGTATACTACATATAATAAATCCCACTTTAGCATAAACAAGCATTTTCAGTTTTATTATCCCATTTAAGTGGCCGCTACTTAATTCTTTTCGGATTTCATTACACATTTTACCTACTAAATGCACACAGTAGATGTCAACGCAAGTGTATACTTATATTCACTCTAGCTCATATATATATATACACACACACACACAATACTACACCTCGAGACACATCTATGGTGCCTTCATACTCTGCTATCATGTCATGTTTCATCGCTCATTTGCATAAAGGACTAAGGTTCAGTCTCCCGCGAACCATCTGAAACATAACACATATATTGGAGGCGAACAATGTCCCAAGTCGATGGGCTACGCACCCATACGACCGTCATCACTACCTTTCTAACAGATAGTACATACCTAGGTTCTATGCTCTTAGTGGTACCAATTAATATCCCACTCGAGGGCTCCTCAAGGCATGATTGTCCACAACGCGCAACCTCCGCTCGATAGCAAGCAGTGTAGGTATGTTATACACATAATAGTTCAATGAATAAAGTATGCACACAACTTATTATATTCATTAAGTATTCACGCAACCTAAATTCCTGATATTATAGGCAGTATCATCGTCACTACTATTCACCTTATCGCACACTTCGACTTATCTCCCTAACATAAATCTTTTCTCTAAGGCTCTATTACCCCCCTCTATCCCCTTGAGTAATCGCTCCCTCACCGATTACTAACTAGGAGTTTATGTCATTTGATAATAGCATAGGAAAATTTCGCTCACTTGGACCAACCTAGAAGGGTTTCCCATTTATCCGTGCCAAAATAGGCATATAAGTTAATGTCTTAAATCCCTAAAAGTCCATTAATATAAACCCACCATGAACAATCACTCAAAACCCCCCAATTATTTCGTGATTTCCACATAAAATTTCAAGATTTATCATTCCTACCTTAGTGTTATTGATCTACATGCAAACCTATATTCCAATTTTACAATTTAATGGCAATCCACTCTCAGATTTATAACATCAATGGTTAACTCATAATCTAGGTTAACATGAATCACATATGCTAAAAAACAGAGCAAGATAAACACTTGCCTTTTTTTTTTAACCTCTGAATCGTTAAACGAAATTGGTATGGGGATGATCCTCTCCTCGCGATCTATGCGTTGGTATGATTTTTCAATGGAAAGCTTGAATCCTTAGCCCAAATCTCTATGTCTTCTTCTTCTTCTTCTTCTTCTTCTTCTTCTTCTTCTTCTTCTTCTTCTTCTTCTTCTTCTTCTTCTTCTTCTTCTTCTTCTTCTTCTTAGGTTCTCTCTCTAGTGGGTTAGAAACTAACAGATAGCCTAATGCCCATGTTCCTTTTTCTTTTTAATTCTTATTTTCGTCCATTTAATTTTCCAAAAATATCAAAAGACTAAAATACCCCCGCGCGGGGTGTCGTTTTGGGCTAAAATGCCCCGAACTCTAAATAAGACACCGGAGCAGTGTTTTCTGACTATTTTGACCCTTCGGGACATACTGGCACGCTCAAAATGGCCATACGAGTTACTAAAAATAAATCATCCTTTTTAGCTCACTAAAGTAATACTGATACGACTGACACACGCGTCCCAACTAAGTGAATTGTAACTACCGTATATTTCTCTCACGGCCAAAATAATATTCTCATATTCATATATTATTTTACTTGCTAAGTAATATTCCACGTAATTATTTCCGATAAATACTAACTCTTGCCACACTAGTAATTATTACAATTAAATTCGGATTAATTATAATTTAAATTTTCTCCCTCTAAATTAATTAATTCAGATCCCATAATTAAAATAAAATTCCACAAAATTACGGGGGATTACATACTTCCCCCCTAATAATAGAATTTCGTCCCGAAATTTGAAAAAAAGGATAAATCAAGGTATACCTGGTAGAAACAAATCTGGATACTTTTCCCGCATGTCATCCTCACGATTGCAGGTAGACTCCTCTATATTATGATGTAGCCACTGCACTCGTACTAATGACACTATCTTTGACCTCAGGTTCCTCTAACTACGGTCTAGAATGGCAATTGGTCCCTCCTCGTATGAACTATCAGGCTGAAGATCAATCTCCTCCAATGCAATTTGGGTGTGAGCCAAATCATCCCGAAGATATCTTTTTAGTAAGGAAATATGGAGCACATCATGAATCCTATGCAGGTGCTCTGGTAACCCAAGTTTGTAAGCTACTGGCACAATCCATTCAATAATAGGGAATGTCCCAACATACCTCGGTGCTAACTTCCCTTTCTTCCCAAACCGCATTACTCCCTTCATAGGAGATACTCGCAACAACACCTGATCCCTAATATTGAATTCTCTAAAAAATGTTTTGGCATCGACGTAACTCTTCTGCCGGTCCTGAGCGACCCGAATGCGACTCCATATTAACTAAACCTTAGTCGAGGTGTCCTGAATCACCTCCGGCCCAAGTAATTTATTATCCCACACGTCAAGCCAACATGTTGGGGGAACAGAAGGGTCTTCCATACAATGCCTCAAACAGATCCATGACAATCATAAACTAGTAGGAGTAATTATAGGCAAACTCCACCAGTGGAAGGTACTGCTCCCATCTCCCTCCAAAATCCAGGACACACATTCGCAACATGTCCTCCAATATCTGATTCGTCCGCTCTGTCCACCCGTCTGTCTGCGGGTGATATGCCGAACTCAATCGTAAGTTTGTACCCATGGCCTGCTGGAAACTCACCAAAATCTGGATACAAATATCTTGTCCCGATCGGACATAATATCTAGGGGCACCCTGTGGTTTCTCACTATCTCGGCAATGGATATTTGAGCATACTGCCCCGTAGTATAGTCTATCCAAACTGGAAGAAAATCAGCCACCTTGGTTAACTGATCCACAATTACCCATATGGAATCATGACCCCTCTGCAATATAGGTAGCCCTGTAATGAAATCCATGGAAATGCTCTCTCATTTCCACATAGGGATCTCTAACGACTGTAGTAGTCCTCCCGGTCTCTGATGGTCTGTATTAACCAACTAAAAAGTGGCGCACCTCGAAATAAACTCGGCGATATCCTTCTTCATTCTGCCCCACCAATACTGTCACCTCATATCTTGGTACATGTTATACCCTCCGGGATGTAACGCAAATTGTGAATCGTGCGACTCTGTCATCACTGCATGACGCAACTCCTCCTCCTCTGGGACTAATAATCTGTCATTAAAGCATAAGCCCCCATCTGTGCTCACGAAGAAAGACTCTGCTCCCTCATCTAAAAGCTGGATAATCCAACCCTGACAGAAATAATCCGCTGCCTAAGACTGTATCACCCTAGTAACCATCTCGGGTGTAACTGTCATCACTCACATGAATGAGCGAGAAACTTCATCCTAATGCCTGAGTTCTTTCCACTTTAACTTCCACACCTCGGCCACCTCATCTGCAGGCCTACGGCTCAACGCATCTGCTACCACGTTAGCCTTCCCTAATGGTAATGGATGTCGAACTGGTAGTCCTTCATAAATTCTAGCCACCTTCGCTGATGCATATTCAGCTCCAGCTGCGTGAACAAATACTGCAGGGATTTGTGATCTGTGAACAGTCAAAATTTCTCTCCCAAGAGATAATGCCTCCATATCCGCATTACAAACACGACTGCCGCTAACTTCAAGTCGTGGGTGGGGAAATTTTTCTCGTGAGGCTTAAGCTTACGGGAAGCATAAGAAATTGCCTTATCCTCCTATAAAAGTACACCCCTAAGTCCTGACAAGGACGCATCAGTGTAGACCAGGTACTCTAACCCGGGCATGGATAGTGCTAGAACTAGTGCTGAAGTCATCTTGTCCTTTAGCTCGTCAAAGGCCAACTGACATGCATCATCCCATATAAACGACACCCCTTTGCGAGTTAAGTTTATCAACGGACCCGCTATCTTCGAGAATCCTCGAATAAACCTCCTGTAGTATCCTGCCAGTCCCAAGAAACTACAAACCTCAGTAGGTGTGGTGGGATGCCCCCATTCCCTCACTGATGACACCTTTGCCAAATCTACTTATATCCCCTCCTTAGAGATTATGTGACCTAATAACTGAACCTTCCTCAGCTAGAATCCACACTTTTCATACTTTGCATACAACTCGTGCTCACGCAGTGTCTGCAAAACCATCCTTAGATGCTCGACATGCTCCTCCTCAATCCGTGAATAGATTAGAATGTCATCAATGAAGACAATGACAAATTGATCTAAGAACTCTCTGAACACCCTGCTCATTAAGTCCATGAAAACAGCTGGAGCATTCGTCAGTCCAAACGGCATCACTCGAAATTCATAAGACCCATATCTTGTCAATAATGCACTCATTGAAACGTCCCGTTCTCGTGTCCGTAGCAGGTGATAACCCGACCTGAAATCTATCTTTGAGAAAAAGGCATATCCTCCTAATTGGTCGAATAAGCTATCGACTTGGGGAAATAAATACTTATTCCATATCGTGCCTTTGTTCAACTCTCGATAATCCACAAACAACCTTAACGACCCACCTCTCTTCTTTACAAACAATACGGGAGCACCCCAATGCAAGGTACTCCTACAGATGAAGCCCTATCCCAACAACTCCTCAATTTGGTCTCATAGCTCTCTCATCTCAATCGGAGCCATACGGTAGGGTGATCGGGGTATCGGCCGAGTGCCTGACATCAAATTTATAATAAAATAAATCTCTCGACTAGATGGTAGTCCAGGTATATCTTGGAACACATCAGTAAAATTGCGGACTACGGGGATCGGATCAATGGGAATCACTATCTCCCTAGAGGTCTCCTCCTCTATGTAATATAAATGTGTGGATGATCCTCACTCGTGTCGAGGCATCGCCACTAGGAACATATCCTGTCTCGGTATAACAAATATAATGCTCCTACTAAAATAATTTATCATGGCTCTATACGCAGCAAGCCAATCCATGATAATAATGGCGTTATGCTCGTGCATATCCAAGACTAGCATATCTGCTGGAAATATAAAACTCCCAATCTCTATACCTACTCCTCGACATATAAAGAAAATCAATGACCCATTCCCTAACGATGAGTCTACACAAGTCACTGTGCTCTCGGCTGTGTCTAATAATCCTGTGGCCCGTGCAAAGCTAATAGCTATAAAATAGTATGACACCCTTGTGTTAAATAAAATGCTCCCCATAGTCCCATGGATAGGAAACATACCCTCGATAGCGGGTGGTTCCAGATAAACTGGGGCCTAATGGATGTTGTAGACACGCCCATGCTATAACTGACCCTACTGTACCGGAGCTGCTGGAATAACTGGAAAGGCTAGAACTTGGGGTGGTGCTGAGAGGGAGGCTGGAAATAATGGTCATTGGGGATCCTGGTGAGCGCACTGCTGCAAGGCTCTACACCCCTGGGGACAGTCTTGACGTTTGTGGCCAGTATTGCCACAAGTAAAACACCTCCCTGGAAAGTGTCCTCCTCTCTATCCCGCCTATCCCCGACCCTGTTGGCTGTTACCTCCCCTCCCTTGACCCTACTAAAATCGTTGTGGCCCCTGTTATCCCTACTGACCCGACTGGCCCTGCCCAAAACCTCTCTGTCCCTGTCTGAAATATCCAAAAAGAATTCGCTTAGTAGGATCTCCCTGATGGAAACCCTACTCACCCTGACGAACCTGTCCCTGAGCTGCGGGTGTCCCACCGGTACTACCACCTCCTGTCCGACCCTACTGGATGGACTCCCCAACTCGTTTGCTTCCCTGCTAGTGGAAGAAGTGGTCTTGATAATATAGTAAGGAAGCATTAACCACGTCAGAGTAAGTGGCCAATGAAAGATTCCCTAACAAGTGCTGGCGAATCTTCTAAGTCAACCCATCCATGAATCTCTGAATCTTCTTCTCCTCTGTCGGTATCTCATCCGGAACTAGATTATGAAGGTCTATAAACTCCTCCTCATACTCAGTAACTGTCCTACCCTCCTGCTTGAGGTTCAGTAGCTTTCGCCTTATCTCGATCTGCACAGCGGAAGGGAAGTATTTGCGGTCAAAACGCACCCATAAATCCCTAATAGTCAAGCTGTCTCTCTCCTTCGTAGTGGTGATGGACTCCCACCACTGTAGCGCTGCTCCTACCAACTTAAAGGTAGCCAAAATATGCTTTTTCACTTCGGTGCACTAGTACATCCTCAGGTGCATCTGTATATCTTTCCTCCACTGGCTCGCCTTTACCACATCTGAACTCCCCGCGAACTTTAGAGGGTGTGCCTTCTAAAAGGCATATCTGACGCGCTTCCATGCAGAAGGGAGAGCGTGGACTTGTGATGGAACCACTACTGGTGCCGGTGGCGAAGCTTGTTGTACCATGGCTAATGCAACATTAACTGCCTGTGCTACAATTGCAGCAACTTTCGCAACATTCATCATTCCCTGGGCCGAAGCTGGCTGGGGCTCGGGCTAAGCATCCCTATTATCTCGCTGTGCACGTCTGGGAGGCATCTAAAATGATAGAGAAGCTTTATAAGTCCACGATAAATATCTAAAGTAGCTGAAGATGTAAAAATGCAAATAATGAATATAACAGTCCTAAATATAGGGCTCTATAGCAAAAGATAGTTACGCGGAAGACATAATAAGCCGTAAAGGTCCCAAGGACTCTAGAACCTGATGCTCTGATACCACCTGTGACACCCCGCCTAATTAAATACCGAGTGATTAGTCCTTTATTAATTAAATCAGAATATCCGGTTGGTTCAGATTACGCATCACTGTCGAAAATCAAATTTTAAAATACTAACCACCTAATATATAAAAAAGATTTATTTGAAATTTTTATCTTATCAATTAAAGAAAAGAAATTAAACTAAATAACCAATCATTCACCATACAATTCAATCTCATGTCGACTGATATAACTGACATAAAATAAAGAAGCTGGAGTAAACATATCCAGTCCAAAATTCAATACAGTAATCCAACTAAATAAATCCAATAACTGGGAATAGAAATAAATTAAATCTCAAATTTTTGAATGAATAAATAAGAAGGGACGACATGTCCAATTGATGCAAATAACTCAAAAGTGCGGAATGATAGACTGAGAGACGTCTACAACCAAAGTCCTGTAGCCTCCCTCAGCAGCTACAGCTCGTCGAATGAATGGAACTCCTAAGTTTGGTGTCCCTGTGACTAAGAACCTAAAAATAATTTAAGAAAAGAGATTTGCAGAAAACGGGTCAGATCCCGAGTTGAAAACAGTTTAAAAATTAGCAAGTGCTTAAAATGAGTGATTAACACATATATTTATCATGTTAAATTATCGAACTCACTTGGGAATGCTCACCTCTCATCTAGTGTGCACGCCTAGAGAATATTCAAACCCCACTAGTCCTACTCCCATGCTAACTAGTTCTTCCTGTCTAAACCCATCATAGTCCAATGCCGTTCCCGTTTATTTCCCTCGCAAAGTATACTACATATAATAAATCCCACTTTAGCATAAATAAGCATTTCCAGTTTTATTATCCCATTTAAGTGGCTGCTACTTAATTCTTTTCGAATTTCATTATAGATTTTACCTACTAAATGCACACAGTAGATGTCAACACAAGTGTATACATATATTCACTCTAGCTCGTATATATATATATATATATATATATATATATATATAATACTGCAACCCGAGACACAGCTGCGGTGCCTGCATAATCTGGTATCATGTCCTATTGCATCGCTCATTTGCATTGAGGACTAAGGTTCAGTCTCTCGCGAACCATCAGAAACATAACACAGACATTGGAGGCGAACATAGTCCCAAGTCGATGGGATATGCACCTACCTACGCACCTATACGACCGTCATCACTACCTTTCTAACAGATAGTACGTACCTAGGTTCTATGCTCTTAGTGGTACCAATTAATATCCCGCTCGAGGGCTCCTCAAGGCATGATTGTCCACAACGCGCAACCTCCGCTCGATAGCAAGCAGTGTAGGTATGTTATACACATAATAGTTCAATCAATAAGTATTCACATAGCTTATTATATTCATTAGGTATTCACACAACCTAAATTCCTGATATTATAGGCAGTATCATCGTCTTTACTATTCACTTTATCGCACACTTCGACTTATGTCTCTAACATATATCTTTTCTCTAAGGCTCTATTACCCCTCTCTATCCGCTTGAGTAATTTCTCCCTCACTCATTTCTAACTAGGAGTTTAAGTAATCCGATAATAGCATAGGTAAATTTCTTTCACTTGGACCAACCTAGAAGGGTTTCCCATTTATTTGTGCCAAAATAGGCATTATGGAATCTCGTTAGAAGTTGCGGGATTCTCGTTCTAATGAGCTTGTTTAAATGAGGTCGTTCGAACGAACTTCTCACTTTGGATGAACTCAAAAATCTCGTTGGAACTCTCACTAAAATTCTCGTTCGAACAACCTGGGCAGGTCCTCGAACGAGAATTCCGAGATCAGTCCTGTTCTTTCGAAATTCATTTTTCTCAATTATTTCCTCATCCAAACTCCTCTAAAATTTGTTCCAACACCCAATCAATGATTCTAAGCCATTCCTACTTGTAGCGGGGTACTTTATAACATAATTTACATTACAAATCTTTACATAATCGTAGGAAATCTAAGTTAATGTCTTAAATCCCTAAAATTCCATTAATATAAACCCACCATGAACAATCACTAAAAACCCCTCAATTATTTCATGATTTCCACATAAAATTTCCAGATTTATCATTCCTACCTTAGTGTTATTCATCTACATGTAAACCTACATTCCAACTTCACAATTTAATGGAGATTCAGTCTCAGATTTATAACATCAATGGTTATCTCATAATCTAGGTTAACATGATCACATATGCTAAAAAACACAACAAGATAAACACTTGCCTTTTTTTTGAACCACTGAATCGTTGAACGAAATTGGTATGGGGATTATCCTCTCCTCGCGATCTACGCATTGGTATGAGTTTTCGGTGGAAATCTTGAATCCTTAGCCCAAATCTCTCTGTCTTCTTCTTCTTCTTCTTTTTCTTCTTCTTCTTCTTCTTCTTCTTCTTCTTCTTCTTCTTCTTCTTCTTCTTCTTCTTCTTCTTCTTCCCCCTCTTAGGCTCTCTCTCTCTCTCTCTCTCTCTCTCTCTCTCTCAGTTAGCCTAATACCCATGTTCCTTTTTCTTTTTAATTCTTATTTTCTTCCATTTAATTTTCCAAAAATATCAAAAGACTAAAATACCCCTCCGAGGTGTCGTTTTGGGGTAAAATGCCCTAGACTCCAAATAAAACACCCGAGTAGTGTTTTATGACTATTTCTATCCTTCCGGACACACTAGCGTGCTCAAAATGGCCATACGAGTTACTAAAAATAAATCATCATTTTTAGCTCACTAAAGTAATACTGACACGACTGACACGCGCGTCCCAACTAAGTGTATTGTAACTGTCGTATATTTTGCTACCGACCAAAATAATATTCTCATATTCATATATTACTTTACTCGCTAAGTGATATTCCACATAATTATTTCCGATAATTACTAACTCTCGTCACGCTAGTAATTATTACAATTAAATCCGAATTAATTATAAGTTATATTTTCTCCCTTTAAATGAATTGATTTAGATCCCATAATTAAAATAAAACTCCACAAAATTACGGGGTATTACAATGTATTTTACCCGTATATAAATATCTTCATCATTGATACGTATTATCATATTATAACATTCACGCACATATCGTAGATATATAACCATCCTCCTGAGTAGACCCTCACTAGATCTTCTCTACAATGCTATCATTCCAGGTATACTCATCCACTCGGATACGCTGAGACTGTTAGCTCCCCGAATCAGTGAAACAAAATAATCGCTGTGGAGGCAGTCATAGTTCCCTCCGAAAATGAGATCGAATCATACACAAAACGTCTCACCCCTAACTACGGACGCTATGACCTGGGAAATATACTCACCCTGCTCCTCAAGCCAGGGGATTCACCCACATCGCGCAACCTCCCATGATAGTACTAGAGGGTTATGTATTCCAATAAATATTATTCACACTAATATTTATAAATCACACAAATATATATATATATATATATATATATATATATATATATATATATATATATATATATATATATATATAATCCAGGCTACTCCGTGCATAATTTATCGTAACGCTAGTCTAATATTCCCAAGTATATATACAGACTTGTAATTTAAATAATTCCCACATTTATTTATTTATTTATTTATCACTCAAGTTGTGTTACCCAACTAAATTACCCAAACTCCCTCCTTTGGTCCAAAATTTCGTCTTATAGAACTTATTCCTTAAATTCCACATATTAAGGTTAACACCCTTTTTATTTTAAACATTCAATAATTAATTATATAACCTTATAATAAATTAATTCGGCCAAATCCGTGCCTAAGCACTAAACCCAAAATATCCAAGTCAATTTTTTTGACTCTAAACTTTAATTAACTATGCATTAATTAATTTATTACCTTGGTGTTCCTCAACCAATAAATCCGGACTCGCTCACATAGCCCGCAATATAATATTAAAAATTTATGACCCAAAAGTCTCCTCAATAAGTTTTGCGCACTTATTTATCTAAGGTTTCCAAATTACTCAATTTTCAACCTTAATTTCATTTATAGATTATCTCCCTAATTGTCCCATTAACATTCCACACAAAACTAATCCATAACTGTAACAAATTTCAATCCATCCTAAGCCAAACTATAAGAGAAAGAAACTGGCTGGAGATTAATGATGTCGTTCGAACGAGAAGCCTGTCGTTCAAACGACATGGTCCGTTGCACAAACAAGAACCAAGGTCATTCAAACGACCCTGATTTATTACTCTCCCTTCTTCAATCAGTTCAGTCCGCTATTTGTGATTTTAAACCTCAAATTCTACCCAAATTTCCTTTATATAACCCTTTAAAACTCACATTAAATCTACAAGTTAAGGATCCTCAATCTTAATAAAATCACCCACACAAATTTAAGGTTAATGAATCAAATTCCCAAATACTCAACAGATTTCAAAACTAAATTTATTGAATTCCAAATTAGATATCAACCAACCTAAAAACCATATATTCTTATCACACCCACTATGATATGAATAGAAATCTGCAATTAATTTAAAAGCAAGTTTAACCACTTGCCTTAAGGTTCGTAGGGTTTGAATTCTTAGGTGTAGATGGTGATGATTTGATGAAGAACACACACATTTGTTCTTGATTTTGGCTCGTAAGGTTTCTCCAATTGTTCCCTCTTTTATTCTCTACTTACTTAAGTTTTCTAAAATGATTTATGCTTGCCACACCCTCTCACTTTTTGGGTTTATTGAGTCAATCCCCTTTTTAGGTTTGTAGTCCAAACACTCCCATGTGGGCTTGGTTATGCCTAAAAATGCCCCAAGACTCATTTACTACCCTTGGGTACTCTTTTTCGACTATTTCGACTCATATGTACCCAACCATATGCTCAGAATTGCCATCCGAATTATTTTACTAAAATTTCTTATCTCGACCCCAATATAGTGTCTGACTCCCGGTTGAGATAAATAAATGCTATGTCACTATCGCTCGTTATGACGTAATTAAATTATTAGTATTCACTTAGTAAATTTAAATCCCATAAATATGAATCGTTTACTCACCAGATTAATATTTAATAAATATAAATAAGGATTAATTCAATTAAATTATGACACACAAGTAATTTAAAATTATTCGAATTAATTAAATAATAAATGCCCAAATATCCGAGGTGTTACAATCCACTAATATAAATTTCCATATACAAAGTCTCCAACTAAAATATAAATGAACTCACGAATACAGTGTCCACAAGAATAACAACTGAAATGAAATCATCTACTATACTAAGGATGTTGATGACCAGGTTTCCCAATAGCTCTGCAACTCTGACTGATCAGTCTTGATCTATATAATCAATCATCTTTCTCCCACATAACAATAATACTCTCGGGGTGGGGAGATTTGTAAATTTTGGTTAGTACTATAAATTTGCATAAATATTATATTGCTTAATAGTATTAAATGCTACCCATTTATGCCTCATGGCATCACCCGCTAACACTCATGCAAAATATAACTCGCCTCTCATCTATCCTATTACAGTTCTAAACTAACCATACCAAATCCATATCATAAGACACTAATGATACTAAACTATATAAGTGACACAAAAATTAGTAAACCAAAAGTCATAGCACCCAACCATCTCTCATCTCCTAACCTTTACTAAGTTTCATGCGTGAGACATCTATTAAGAAAAATCCAAACAAGAAACTACCGATACACTTCTGCTTAGCTTAGTTGATCGTTAAGATCCACTTGCCAAGACTAAACATAAAACAAATATCACATAAACAAAGAACGCATCACAAGGTGAGTCCCAAGGATCCTATACCCAAAGATCCTAAAATCCTAACTAAACTAAACTACACGTGGGGGATGTATTGCAAGGGAAATTAAAATAACCAATACACTTATGTTTCCATGAACCATTCATTCGACAAAGTGGTAAGAGGCTCCCTAAGAAAAATACCCAAATATGATATATGTATATACAATCTATTATACACATACTATGTGAGCTCATTAAAATCAACCATCCTGGACTGACTCAATAAGGCATATTTTCACAAACTCCAAATAGCTATACATTATCTAATATTACTATATACCATCTTCCTAGCGAAATCAACTATCTTGGACTAACCTAACAAAGAGTAGTCACCCAACTCATAAAGGCTATCATACACTGATACTCCAAATACAATTGTCCAACGATCGAGCGATATCCCAAATCAGGCCCCCTATGTAATCCATAAAAAGAGTTCCACTACTCTAAATAAATCCATCACGAAGGATATACCATAATCACATATTTTTAACCATTCATTAGTTGTTATGATTAACTCCCTCCTCATGTATTTGAACATTTTCACTAGTTACTTACACCTTCCTTAATTACGTTTTACATATAACAATGTATTTTTAAATTAGCCTAGTACACTAAAACGCGTATATAAATAAATATAAAAAATTTCCATAACCATTGAAATATACAATACCCAATGTTAAACTATCCACAATCCTAACGCATAGTTTTTTAACTATCATGCATTATCCTCTCAACTAGAATAAATTTCCACACGTACGCATACACACACACACACACACACACACACATTCACACACACACACACACACACACACACACACACACACATAAACTAAAGACTAAGGTATAACACCCTAATGAAATTAAGTGCACTTGAACTACCAACCTAACCCGTGTGGTTATGTTGAGTATCTAAATTCCACCATATATAATACATATATATACATATTATAGTTCAAACATAGGATATAACATATACTAATATACCCATGACTATCCAAAACACCAAAACCAAATTACAATAATAATAATAGGTTTAATACACTTAAACCTAAATAAAACCCCACCTTTTATCCTTTTGGTTTAATATATTGTAAACTATAAATATACATACATATATGTACAATTCTTCTCGATATGCAAATGTATAAACACCAACTCTTGATCCCAAATGAACACAACACAAAAACCAACCTAAAAATGACCAACCCAAAATTTTACCCTTGCGCACTGTTGGGAAAATATTCTCAAAAACTTCAAAAATTACAAAAGCAGCGCCCACGCATTAGTAATTAGATTATCTACAACCTACATTAGTCGGATTGATCCATACCTGTTTGGATGAATCCAACGGGTCCACTAAATTAATCTTATCCAACAACTATTTAATGGCAGGCCCAAAATTTTCCAAATTTATCCTAGGGTTTGTACAACCACAAAAACCCATCGTTTCATACATTTTAACCATGTATTAATGTATATAACAACTTTTCTATAAGATTTAACATGATTCTAACACAATTACGGGTTTAATTATAGATCTTGATGTCCAAACCCTAGTTTCATCTTCTTCATGCAATGGAGCAAAAAATTCTCACATAATTCACATCAATACCTATCATGAAACCTGTGATTATACATTATTCAATCATTTAAATAATAAAAAAAATCAGATTCACAAAATATGATAAATCAAAATATATAAATCAATGGTTTCTCACAATATAATCCATTAAACATAGGTTAATCATGCGTTTTAACATAAATGTGGGTGTAATCGAATGTCGATTTGAATATGTACTAAATGTGTTTAGAAATCAAATTATAAATCCTAATAACATACTCCTACATAATTCGTTCATATACAACAATAAAATCATAAATAGACTACACTAATACGATAAGCATGGAAGTATTTTTATCCTTAATATAGGTTAATTCTTGATTAGTTCCTCTCGATTGTTCTTCCTCTTCTGCCAAAGCTTGCCTCTTGATGTTAGGGTGTATTAGGGTGTTTAATGAGGGTTCTAAACCTATTTAAAATCTTAAATCCGCAGGTTTACTACGAGCCCACATACTAACTGGATAATCTTAGAACTTGGCCCAAATGTATACCTAACCCCGAGACCCAATTTACAATATTAAAAATAACATTTTAATCCTCCGTACACCCCTAAAGTCTTGTCAAAATGTACCAATCTGAAATATCAAATTAATTATCACCTAGTTAATTTAATTCATCCACAAATATTTAAAATTATCATTTAAAATTCTGGTTAATAATCCAAATCCATTATACGAAATAAATTATCCATTAATTCACCTAAGTATATATTAATTATTAATTACCAAAAATATGGGGTATTATACGTAGTCTTACTCATACTCCACAACCTACTAGGGCTTAGGTTGTTAAAAAAGTGTCATTAATCTGCTAAATGAATGGGAGATCTGACCTAAGGTGCTATTGATCAAGTCATATCACAAGACACAACCTTGTAGTATTGATCGTGGACTTAGTAGTATAGGCCGTGGTCTCAACAATGTGCTGAAGCCTCTTACGGGTTGGATCATTACAAAAATATCATTAGAAAATTCAACTTAAAAGTGGTTGAGATGATGATCAAAAGTTTGAAGGGTCAAAATGCACATAGTCACTCAATTTTATTTCACTAACTTTTAAGTTGTATTTTTTGATGAAATTTTTGTAAATGATCTCCTCTTTATGGATATCATCTATACCTGAATTGGCTTAAAATTTCAATTTTTTACTATTTATACAAAATGTAGTTTCCATTTGATTTTGATATATAGGTGCTCTTTTCTGCCCTTTTTTGTAAAACTTATTTATTTATTTTAGCATTATTAATCCAGGATGCTATTTGAACTAGCAAAGATCCGATTCAAATCAGTCTCTTAAAATTACATAATTACCAATTGCAACCCCTGTTAGGGAAAAACAAACAAAGTGTATTTTATACCCCGTCAGAACTTTCTATGCCGATAACTCATGACAATGGGTTAACTTTTAAGGTGTTAAAGGCACCCTCAACACTGGCTATAACAGGGATTGAGGACACATAGGAATTAAGATGTTTGAACATCCTAGGTTATATATTAATGAGATTTAGCTCACATAGTATGCTTTTAACTGACTTAAAATGGGAAAACTTCTCGACACTTTGTAGTCCATCTTTATGAAGGAGTTAACACAATTGAGTGTGACTCTTTAATGGTGGTGAAGGTGATAGGTAATTCATGGAAGCCTCCTTGGATATGTTGGAAAATTGGACTTAAAGTTGGAATTAAAAAGCTGTCCAGATTTTTTGGGATAGAATTATGAGCAACTTTGAGCTCAAATTTAGGTGGGACCTACACTACGATAATTGTGGAACCATATACGAACGCGTTCTCCCCTGCAAGGAGATTAACGTAGTATATTCACATGTCCAATTTCATTAAGTTATGAATGATAAATATGTCCCTAAAGTGACTCACAAAGTAATGAAAGTTAATGAATTGAGTATGTTTTAACTCTTGTCCCACATTGGAAGAGTAGTGAAAAGTTGATGAGTTAATAATACCCCAAGTATGGACTAAGACTTGGGTGCCTTTGGGGTATCCCAACTCTTTGAAGGGGAGATGACCTACACTATGCATTTATTGGGCTTGGCCCAAAAGCCCACGCACCGGTTCGGTTCGGGTTTGAAATATTGTAATCTCTTAAATTTTTAGTCCGTTTTAAATTAACTTTTTGGGCTTTAATTGTTAATTGATTAAGAAATTAATTAATTATTAATTAACTGTCTGTCAGTTAATTGCCAATGGTCAACAGTTAACGAAATGAACTGTTTTGACCGTTAAATTTGGTTTTGACAGTTCCCAACAGTCAAAACGTTTGCTATAAATAAAACCTTTTCCCTACAGCTTTAAACTACTAAAATATTGCCCTCCCATAATTTCGAAAAATGCATCCATGTTATTTTCTTCTTCTAGAAAATATTTTTCCTCATTCTCTACTGCATATTACTGTTCTGGTTGAGTAGAAACACAGAAGTTGTGTTCGTCAAAATTAATTATTGTCGTGCTACATAATTAATTGAAAAATCCGTTTTACCTTGGGAGACAATATTCACCAACCTCAGAGCACATTGGAGAGAATAAATTACCTTAAGGACACTGTGAAAATTCACAGGGCTCGGATTCTTTTCTATTTGTATTATTATTTATGCTAATTCAAGTAAGTTTTTATTTTCCGCAATTTATTTTTTATTTATGTAATTATAATTTTATTCATAATTCTGTACTTTTGTATTATCAATATAGTAGACATAACAGGATATTCTTAAAGCTTGTTAATGAAATCGTATTTATGCTTAATCAGATTCAATTCTCCCTAAAGCATTGTTATAGAGAGTCCAACATGGTAGCGGATAGATTAACAAATTGTGGTATTGTTCTTCCAATAGGAAAAATTTTCATCATAGGTTCGTCAGAGGCGCTTGCAAGATGGATGCGATTGAATGTCACTACATTAGATTTTCTTCATATAATTGGTATTGTAATGGGGCTAAGATATATCCCCAAATTTTACTTTTATCAAGTTTGCTTTTTGTTTTGCAATATTTTTTTGATCTTGTGGGTGCCACTTTGGAGAGGCTGTTTCTCCTTATTGAATAAATTGATTGGGTGTGCCTTCCCTCTTCCTTCAAAAAAAAAAAAAATTCAACTAGAGTTAAATAAAAACCCTTAGAAAACATGCTTGAATAGGTTGTTCAAACTGTTTTTGGTGACTGTTCAAACTGCTCAGCTCATCACATTTTCCCTTCGAATGTTAATAAGAGGGTGTAGGCATGAGTTCATTAAGAGAACTGAATTCTCAAAATCCCATCATCCCGTCAGCTTCTGAACCCTTTTAGTAGAAACTTAGGTAATGCTCCGATTGAGATGTTAGGCCACTTGTGCTCTAACTTGCCACGTGAAATATGATCCAACCGACTTAAGTTGTTACATCCTTTTAATTTATTTGCAATTAAGGAGTAAGCATGAAAGATCCATTTACGTATTGTAAATGAATGACATGTACAAGTATGAGGAAATTCTGGTAATCCAACACCCCACCTGATCATGCCAACTACACTTAAATACATACCTAGGCATCAAGGTTAGCCTTGGGATACCATAATTTGAAGCGGATCCAGGCAGATCTTCGTATGGGTCCCTTATATATAGTGAAATACACAACAAAATGTTTAAAAATTTAAAAATTACCACATTGATAACTAAGAGCCTTTTATTGCATGGTTGAATATAAAATCGGATTCAGCCTGTTTATACACAACAAGATATAACAATTTTATTTTATTTTTATTTTGGGCCCTAGGAGACCTCCTAGTCTGCCTATGCCCGTGATCGACTCTGCTAGGCATATGGGTTTCAATGCGTCTATCCCTCTATATTTATGGGGTTTAAATATAGATGTGGTGAGAACAATGGTTAGTGGTTTCCGTTGTCATTTGTAAATTTATCTGTAACCATATTCCAACCTTACCACGAGTCTAATTAATTATTATGTAACCCATATCTACAACACTGTTTCCTTTACATACTTAATTGACACATTCTAGCGTCATAATTCATTCATTATCTCCGTTCTTACTTTAGTTCCACCTTAGATAGTTACTTGACTCATTCTCTGGAGCATGTCCGCTCCAATGTTATCCCAACGTATTAACGTATATTTCCCATTAGATGTTGGATATTATGAATGCAAATATAGAAATGGAACTCTTTATATATCTAAAAAAATGTCAACTTCAATACAACAATGTAACTTCTGAATAGTCACTATAAAACTTCAAGGCGTGATGTCACTTTCCTAAATACAGTATTTGCCCCACACGAAGAATTTCGGTATACAAACGGGAATCAGCAAATCCGTACTCAAGATACAATGAAGCAATTGCACTGTCTGCAACTTGTATATTTGAAGACAGCCCTTGGATGTAGCAGCGAAGAATAGTCAATCAAGTTCTTATTCTGTTTATGTGCACAAAACAGAATAAGAGAATTTGTATCTCCTGAAAATTGTAAGAGAGTAATAGCAGGGTCTGGAAATCTGAAACTGATTTTTGTTATCAATGTAATTCCGTTTTTAGGCAGCGTTTATTTATAGATAATGAAAGGCTTTGTCTTCAAGAGTCATGACTGTTGAATTAAGTCAGTTCCGAACAGGTATGACTGTTGATTACCAACAGTCTTAAGTCCTTTCCGAACAGGTATAATAATACCGAATCGGTTTTGCACGGGTCAACCAAAAAGTGACCGCGCCCGAGCTACCGCGATCCGACCCGGACGAATCCCGGCAACCCGCTACCACTGCGGACACGCGAAGTGCAAAGTGCAAAGTGCAAAGTGCGCCACTAGCGCCTCTACAGCCCACTGCCCCGCACCCGCACGCACGTGTGCGTGTGCGTACGGTGCTTCGCACCGTATTGAGGTCTCTTGAATAGCCTCTTAAATGCTAGATGAATTAACTCTTCATCTTCCATTTGTACTTATTAAGTGTACAAATTCTTAACATTTTTCCAATGTGGGACTCAAAGGTTGCCCACCCCTTTTATAACTTAGTGGTGACACTTAGCTTTGTACATTTTCCAATGTGGGACACTATCCCCTTTTATATTTGGGTTAGCTTCCCACCTCTTCCTCACACTTCCAATGTGGGACAAGCTCTTAAGGCTTTTACACCCAAAAAACTCTTACTCTCTTATTTTAAAAATCTCCAACATTCCTCCACCATTTTCAAAATAAGTTTTGTAAATCTTTGATTGTCTGTAAGACTGTGTATAAGCATTGGTGTCTCACGACTTGAACCAATACCCTGTGAAGGTTCATCAAGGTTAACCATGAAAGTATAGTAGACTTGTCTTTGAACTATCAATCTATATTGATTATCCGGATTTGTCTTCACACACAAATCTTTTAGTCACTGATTATCCATATAAGCCGACACATGAATTAGGCCTTGTGTCTGTACCTTGATTTCATGAGTGCTTTAGAGTCAAGCCTAATACTCATAGGAAGCGACACCACTTCCACACTCATATAGGTATATTATCATAGGTGTTCATGTAACTTAAAACACCATAAATCTATTAAGGTTAAACCCATCCTCTTTCATTATTCATTACATGTTCTAAGCACTTATCCTTGGGATGTTAAATTTCATAGTGCTTACAATCACGTCGTATGATGTACTTTATTCATTGAACTTGAGACTTGAATATATCAAGTTTCAAGTTGAGTTTCCATCAAGAGTGATTATTATTAATGGGCTTTAGTCCTATCCCTATTGATGTCTTAGACACCAGTCCTCTTGCAAGACCTTTTGTAAAAGGATCAGCTAAATTTGGACTTGATTTTACATAATCCACTGTGATTATACTATCTGTAATCATTTGTCTGACATAACTATGTCTCAGGACAATATGCTAGACTTTCCATTATACACTTTACTATAAGCTCTGGAAAGTGTAGACTCACTATCACAATGTATAGATATTGGAGGCATTGGTTTTGGCCAAACTGGAATTTCAATTAATGAATTCCTTATCCATTCTGCCTCTTTACTAGTTGCAGCTAATGCTACAAACTCAGCTGCCATAGTAGAGTCATCTATACAAGTTTGTTTCTTTGATCCCCAAGAAACAGCTCCTCCACCAAGAGTGAAAATCCATCCACTTGTTGAGGAATGATCTTCCCGCTCAGTTATCCAACTGGCATCAGAAAACCCTTCTAATACTGAAGGATATCCACTATAGTATATACCATAGTCCATAGTTCCTTTCAAATATTTTAATATTCTATTGACAGCATGCCAATGCAATAAACTTGGATTACTAGTATATCTACTTAATTTACCAACAGCATAAGCAATATCAGGTCGAGTACATGTCATGGCATACATTAAACTACCAATTACTCGTGCATATTCCAATTGTGAAATAGCTCTACCATTATTAGGGATCATCTTTAGCTGTGGTTCAAAAGGTGTACTAAGAGGTGTGTAATCAAACTGATTAAATTTCTTTAAAATTTTCTCAACATAATGAGATTGAGTGAGAATTATATTTTTATCTTTCCTTATTATTCTCATTCCTAATATGACATCAGCTACACCCATATCTTTCATATCAAATTTAGAAGACAAAAAACTCTTAGTATTATTAATGCTTTCTAAATCAGTACCAAGAATTAACATGTCATCTACATATAAACAAATGATCACACCTTTACCATTAGCAAATTTACTATAAACACACTTATCAGATTCATGAATTTTAAAACCATAAGAAATAATGACTTTATCAAATTTTTCATGCCATTGTTTAGGTGCTTGTTTTAGGCCATATAAGGACTTAATAAGTTTACATACTTTGTTTTCTTGTCCAGGCATAACAAACCCTTCAGGTTGTTCCATGTAAATTTCTTCTTCTAAGTCACCATTTAAAAAGGCAGTTTTCACATCCATTTGATGAATCTCAAAATTATATATAGATGCTAATGCAATTAAAATTCTAATAGTGGCGGTTCTAGCAATAGGTGCATAGGTATCAAAATAATCAATTCCTTCTTTTTGTGTAAAACCTTTAGCAACCAATCTAGCCTTGAATTTATCAATTGTTCCATCTATTTTCATTTTCTTTTTAAAAATCCATCTACACTTAATGGGTTTAGATCCTGGAGGTAAGTCTACTAATTTCCAAGTTTTATTTCCCAAAATTGAATCCATTTCATCATTTATAGCTTCTTTCCAAAATGCTGAATCTACAGACTTAATTGCCTCACTATAAGTTTGTGGGTCTGTTTCAACGCTAAGAGTCAAAGCATATTGATTACAAGATGTGTTTCTAGTTCCTTCAACAAGATAGACTACAAAGTCGGGACCAAAGCTTTTTTCTTTCCTAGGTCTTTTACTTTTTCTAATCTCTTCTTGTTCTACTAGTGGAGTTCCAGGTAACTGTGAAGGAGTGCTTACTTCTTTTTCATTATTAATTCTAGGAATAGAAGAAAACCTTTGTTCATAAAAAATTGCATCTCTCGATTCAATTATTGTATTTACCTCAACAGAATCATTAGGTTCACTAACCAAAAATCTATAAGCTTTACTATGTTGTGCATAACCTATGAAAATACACTCAACACCTTTGCTTCCTAATTTCTTTCTCTTAGTTTCAGGTAGTCTTACAATAGCTCTACAACCCCAAACTTTAAGATAAGCTAAATTAGGTTTTCTATTCTTCCATAATTCGTAAGGAGTTTTCTTATTATCTTTAACAGGTATTCTATTCAGAATATGACATGCAGTTAAAAGTGCTTCTCCCCAGAATCCTTTACTTAAACCAGAATAAGAAAGCATAGCATTAACCATTTCAGTTAGTGCCCTATTTTTTCTTTCTGCTACTCCATTTTGTTGTGGTGTATAAGGTGCAGTAACTTCATGTATAATTCCCATATCTTCACAAAATTGAGGAAAGTGATATTCACCACCTCTATCAGATCTAAGACATTTTATTTTAGAATCACATTGATTTCAACTTCATTTTTATATGTCTTAAATCTATTAAGCACATCATCCTTAGAGTTTAAAAGATATACGTAACAATATTTTGAAAAGTCATCAATAAATGTAGCAAAATATTTACTACCACCTCTAGTAGGCGTTCCATGCAAATCACAAACATCACTATGTACTAATTGCAACAAAGATGTAGTTTTTTCTATTTTAGGAAAAGGCAATCTTGTTATTTTTGTTTGCATGCATATTTTACACTTTTCATTCATATCATTCTCATATTTAGGAATTAAATTTAAATTAACCATGAAATGAATTTTCTTTGTATTAACATGTCCTAAACGACTATGCCATAATGAAAGACAATCAACGATATAAGCAGAAGAATCCTTTTCATTGATATTGAGCTTAAACATGCCCTTATACAAATATCCTTTGCCTACAAAGGTACCATTCTTAGTCAGAATAAATTTGTCTGACTCGAATACAAGCTTAAAGCCAAATTTGTTAAGAAGACTTCCAGAAACTAAATTTTTCCTAACATCAGGAACATGAAAAACATTGGTGAGGCTAAGGATTTTCCCGAAAGTGAATTCGAGATCCACTGTCCCTTTGCCTTTAACCGCAGCTGTAGATGAATTTCCCATATAGAGAACATCTCCTTCCACTGTTTCATAGGCAGAGAACAAGTTCTTGTCCTTACAAACATGCCTTGTGGCACCAGAATCAACCCACCAAGAGTTGTCTTCTCCAAGCATATTAGCCTCGGATATCATAGCAGCAAATTTTTGCTTTGTGTCTGATGTCCCTCCTTTTTCCTTTAGTTTCTTGAACTCACGACAATCCTTCTTGAAGTGACCTGGTTTGTTGCAATGAAAACAATTTCCTTTCTTCTTTTTGTTTGCTTTAGAATTATTTGAAAAATTCTTCCGCTTGTTATTTTTTCCATGATTGCCATATTTTTGCTCCTTTCCTTCCTCCACCACATGGACCTTAGAAACATAATTTTCTTGTTCCTCTTTACCATCTAGAATTCGAGACTCTTGTTCAATTCTTAAATGAGTCTCTAATTCTTCAAGTGAAAGATCCTCCTTTTTGTGTTTGAGTTCTTTCTTATAGTCTTTCCAAGAAGGAGGAAGTTTTTCAATTATGGCAGCAACAATTATATTATCATCCATATTTAATTTTTTCAGTTTGCAATGATTTATGATGCGTTGGATGTCATGAAATTGTTCTAGCACAGGCCTATTATCATGCATTTTAAAGCTTAAAAACTGACCGATAAGGAACTTCTTACTTGTAGCGTCTTCCGTTAGATATTTGGTCTCCAATGTTTCCCATAAAGTTTTTGCTGTCCCAACATTTTGGTACAAGTCAAACAAATTATCAGCAAGTGCATTGAGAATGTGACCACGACACAAGTAATCATCGGTCTCCCATTTTGTGCGTTGCCTAGTCTGTTCCACGGTTTTATCTTCATCTTCATTTGGTTTCGGTTGTGACAAGACATATACAATGTTCAATGTTGTTAGAAGAAAATGAACCTTTTTCTGCCAATGCAGAAAATTACCACCATCAAAACGGTCCAACTTGACAAAGCTTTCTGTTATTTGTCGAAGTGACTTGGAAGAGTCGGCCATTTCCAATTACTGTATTTAGATTGTTGGATATTATGAATGTAAATACATAAATGGAACTCTTTATATATCTCAAAAAATGTCAACTTCAATACAACAATGTAACTTCTGAATAGTCACTATAAAACTTCAAGGCATGATGTCACTTTCCTAAATACAGTATTTGCCCCACACGAAGAATTTCGGTATACAAACGGGAATCAGCAAATTCGTACTCAAGATACAATGAAGTAATTGCACTGTCTGCAACTTGTATATTTGAAGACAGCCCTTGGATGTAGCAGCGAAGAATAGTCAATCAAGTTCTTATTCTGTTTATGTGCACAAAACAGAATAAGAGAATTTGTATCTCCTGAAAATTGTAAGAGAGTAATAGCAGGGTCTGGAAATCTGAAACTGATTTTTGTTATCAATGTAATTCCATTTTTAGGCAGCCTTTATTTATAGATAATGAAACGCTTTGTCTTAAAGAGTCATGACTGTTGAATTAAGTCAGTTCCGAATAGGTATGACTGTTGATTACCAACAGTCTTAAGTCCTTTCCGAACAGGTATAATAATACCGAATCGGTTTTGCACGGGTCAACCAAAAAATGACCGCGCCCGAGCCGCGGCATGCAAAGTGCAAAGTGCGCCACTAGCGCCTCTACAGCCCACTGCCCCGCACCCGCATGCGCGTGTGCGTGTGCGTACGGTGCTTCGCACCGTATTGAGGTCTCTTGAATAGCCTCTTAAATGCTAGATGAATTAACTCTTCATCTTCCATTTGTACTTATTAAGTGTACAAATTCTTAACATTTTTCCAATGTGGGACTCAAAGGTTTCCCACCCCTTTTATAGCTTAGTGGTGACACTTAGCTTTGTACATTTTCCAATGTGGGACACTATCCCCTTTTATATTTGGGTTAGCTTCCCACCTCTTCCTCACACTTCCAATGTGAGACAAGCTCTTAAGGCTTTTACACCCAAAAAACTCTTAACTCTTTTATTTTAAAAATCTCCAACATTAGATTCCAATGTTATGCGTACCCACAACATATTCTTGTGTGTCACAACATACACACTTATTATTCAACACGATAACCCAACAATTAATGCAATCCAAAATACCGTGTTACACATACTTATTAGCTTTATTAAGACATTCCAGAGCATACAATTCCACTCATTGTCCTCCTATGGCCTATTAAAATTCTCAGAGCACCCAACTCCGCAATTGAACATTTTATTATCCTTAGTGTACCAAAGTTTTTGCCACTCGCCACCAATGGCACTCCAATTTCGTTCCTGTTTAGTGGTTTAGACTCTACTCATAGAAGATTACAGTTTTTGTAATCTTCTTCTATAGAGTGACATGGATCTTCATTGTTGTTATATTTATGTTCTTTCATATTAATTTATTTATTTGGATTTAGTATTTTTGGTGTGATTTAGTTGTTATTCACGTAGCCCTAGTCAAAATACATGAGCTTTTGCACGGCAAATTGATATTAGAGTTTAGGTTACCAACTAGTTTTTTTTGTTATGGATTACAAGATAAAATACAATGTTCAGAAATTTACTAGTAATTTTAGCCTCTTAAAAGTGGAGGTGATGAACATCCTTGTAAAGGAGGGTTTGATTAGGAAGATATGACGCAATGGAGGATAACTATTAGAAAACGATCATTAATGAGGATTATTACATGATTCAATTATGTTCGTAAAAGGATATTAAACACAACGTTATGATAGAGACTTCCTCTGGGGTGATTTGGGCAATAGTTTGAAAATATATCTTGAGATGTCTTTAACTAATTGGATTAATCTTAAAAAAAGAGTTCTACCAATTTTGTACGGGCACAGTTACTTCATTGCAAGACTACCTCAATGAGTTTAAAAGACTTATATCAGAGCTACTAAATATAAAGGTGATGATGGAGGGATATGTTATGATTATGCTGTTTTCTCTTCATGATAGTTACGATTATTTGATCACTATGATGATATATGGGTATAATATAATTGTTTCGGGTGAGGTCGCATTAACCCTTCTCTCTAACAAAAATAGAAGGAAAGGGGTTGAGGGTGATAGTGATGCCTCAAGATAGTTGTTAGAGGAAGATCCAAAAACTGAGGTTCGTGGAGCTTCAAGTCCAAATGAAAGGGGAACAAGGACGTGAAGTGTTACTACTATCACGACTTTGGGTACATCATTCACTAGTGTCCCAAACTTAAGTA
Organism: Sambucus nigra; assembly: GCA_949130495.1. Lineage (NCBI taxonomy): Eukaryota > Viridiplantae > Streptophyta > Magnoliopsida > Dipsacales > Adoxaceae > Sambucus > Sambucus nigra. The sequence goes on along the minus strand of OX422207.1, from coordinate 338,539,621 downwards.
AATGGGTTGAAAAAGAAAAGGAGAAGGTTTAAGAGGCACCAACAATGGTGATATATGAAATATATATATAGCATGTCGATGATTTTGTTCTGATGACAATCGATAATTTCAGTAAGTCATTTAATGAATTATGGGTTCTATATGTTGGTTGTTCAATTCATGTGTTTTCTAATCTGAATTCTTTCATCTCCTACAAAGATGTGATAATTGGTTCTATTTTTATGGCCGATAGAAGAGCCTTCAAATTTTTATGCATTGGATATATTAGAATTAAGACGTGTGATGGGTTGGTGAGAATTTTATATGGTGTTCGACACATTCCGAAACTTTGGATGAACCTTATGTCAGTGGGTTTGCTTGATTGCTTGGTTCATAAGTTTATAACATTAGGAGGCGCTGTGAGGGTTGTGACAGGTTCTATTCTAGTGTTCAGGGAGACCAAGGTGTGAAATTTATATGTTCTCTTAGGGAATACAATAATAGGTTGAATTATTATGGTGTATTCTATGACGAGAGAAAAATTTCATTCGAATCTTGGCAATGGAGGAGAAGGAAGGAAGGGCTTGCATTATGGGAAGATTTGCGATCTTTGATCTCATTTCGGTTATAAGGGGCTACAAAACATTTTGGGAGAGTAAAATACTCTTTTAAATGACAACCGAACTCGCCGCAGTCCTTACTTGGAGGTAGACCTATGAGGACATGCATATCATTAACTTGCGGTAATCCCATTGTCATTGAGATAAACCCGTCGAATGACATGAAGATTAGTAGGAGGCAAGCATTGGGTCATAATAGATGCAAGTGAGCGTTGAGGGTGCCCAGGTCTCCCAAGGAGGGAGATGTTGAATTTTAAATACCAACTGATGTGATGTTGAACTGAGGGCATCTGAGAGTGTTGTGGAACGTTATGGGTTTGAGAGAGATAATGGGGGCCTTCTTGTGGCTATAGAAGATATGTGTAAATTGGAGAGGAATCCAAGGGTTAGGTTTGAGGAGGCTTTAAACTTGGCCATAAGTGTGTTATATTTAGGGGCGATGGAGATTGTTTGTTTGGGTGATCTGTATTTTTTTTAGCTTAAGATTTATATTCGGGAAACTTTTGCTAGTAATTCGTTGGAATTTGTTGGATGCATTTTAGCACGCATTTTTTAGTTGGGTTTATATGCATTGAAAAAAGATTCCCCTTAACGAAAGTTTCATTTGCGATATTGAAAGTTCTTTTATGTAAACGAATGTTATGTGGCTTTTGAGGAAAAATTCTCAAGTTTGGTGCATGTCTGATGAAGATTAGACAATAATATCCCGTAGTTTTGATTAGTAATTTAAATAATTAAATTTCAAGTGAGACTATAAGTAAAATAGGAATTTATGATTGAAGATATTAAACTAAGTTAATAAAGTTTAATTTATATCAGTTTTGTGAAATTGTACTAATTAAATGGATAAAATGATCATATATTTTAACTAGGGAAAATTAGAGGAATTATATGGAATCCCTAGGGGCGAGGAGATCTTTTGGTTTTCTTGGGAACCATGTTAGGATTTGGAAGAGTTTAGTTTGCATATATAGTGGTGTATGTTATTATGTTGTGGAATAAAAGAATAATGGGAGAGAGGAAGACACCCGGGGGAGGCTCACGATCGGGAAGATGGGGCCTGCTACCGCGGCGATGCAAGACGTAACAACAACCTGGTTGCTGGATAGTTTGGTTTGGTTTCTTATTTGTTGTTTTACCCACTAAATTTCACTTGTTAACTTCTCGTTCCTTCATACTAAATCTACGTCAACAAGTTTCTCTCAATTCCTAACCTTATAAATCCTAAAACACAATTGAAACAACATTTCAAGTTTGAATTTTGAGCTTTTACCTTTTGATTTTGAACGAAATCTAAGAGGACAACTTGCAGAGCTTGGAGTAGAGAACCATAATTTCAAGTTAGATTTTAAAAATTAATTAAAAGGCAAGAATAATATACTTTTACCCTAAAGTGCTTTATAAATTTGATATTTCCTAGACCATATTTAAGATTTGTTAAAATTGATTTGAAGTTTAATTAGGGAAATATAAACCTAATTATTTATTGTTATTGATAAATGTTAACTAAATTGATGGAAATCTTATATCATGGCATGATTTTTAAAATTTGATTATGTGGTTAAACTATGTAATTTTTGTGAAATTGTATATATAATATATTAATTAATTAAAGAATACCAAATATGCTATATCGATCTTGAAAATTTAGAAAAGTGTAATGTGAGTTATGAATTTAATTTGTTCCTTGGAATTGTGATATTAGTTTATATGCACGTCTTATAACACGCTTATAATTGTTGTAATTTCATATGAATCTTATTAGTGACTTGTATGGATGAGTGTTTTATGGATTTATGAATGTGTTTATAGATTTTTCAGAATCTTCATGTAATTGATAATAATGACCATAATAAATAAAAGAGGATGAGGTTGGGGAATTAAGTTACATGTTGTTATCAATGGGATTTATGTTTTTAGATACATGTTGTTGACAATGGCATTTAGGTTGTTAGTTAATTGTTGTTGTTGATGCGATTTATGTCGATTGGGCAATCCTTGTTATTGATGAGACTTATGTTGTTATTTACTCGTTGTTATAGAGGGAATTTATGTTATTATCCAAGGTTGGCATTGGGATGGCTTATGATGTTAGGTATATATATTAATGTTATTGGGATCATGTTGTTAGGTTATACATATAGGGGTTGAGGTATGCATATGATGTTTGAGATATCAACACTTTTGTTAGAATTGATATTTGACTTAAGCGTGTAATGTGTTAGGTGATATGTTTAAAGATTATTAAAAGAACGAAGGTCATGATAAGATAAAAGGGTTATGGAAATTAAGAACTTATGGGTGAACCTAAAGGTTAGGAAGATGATAATATGAGTTTATGCCCTAAGATACATGAGATTTATAGATGGATCTATGAAATTTAAGTAATTTACATGAAATTTGGCATTGATGGAATTAAGTAAAGTATGAAGACTTGAGTAGGGGAAATATTATGTTGTGTTTTTAGAATTGTCTATTGTCGGGAATATCACATTGATTTTGGGATATAGGTTATGTGGAATGGATATGCAATTGTGGGGATATATGACTTGTGGAAGACCACACTTATTGATGTTGGGATTATAGAGGCAACTTAAGAAATTAATGAGAAATGAATGAATGTATAAGTAGTGATATAAACATATTATGTGGTTATGTGTAGTATATAGGTGATGAGTAGGTTTAAATGCGCTAGGATATAAAAGGGTAAGTTCATCAACCGCTTGCTCTCGAAGACTACCTAATGTTGAAAAAAGTATATCGTGGGGGTATTTATTTGAGTTTCATTTGTGAGATGTCCCACACATGGAGTTTATAGAAGGTTAAAAGTTAGGATTTTGATAAGTGAAGATTTTGTAGAGATTTTAGGTTTGAAATTTAAGAATGATATTTAATGAATGAGTAATTCCTAGGTATGGGACTAAGAGATATGTGTTTGTTTTAAGATCTCAACGACTACCTAATCTAGAAAAAATTGTATCGGAGATATCCTTTTAATGATTTCATTAATGGGACGTCCCATGAATGTAGTCTAAGTAGGTTAGAATTTAGGAATTTAGTATTTGTTGATCTGGTAAATGTTTAGATGCTCATTTTAAGATTAGTACATGGGTGATGATTGTTATTAGAGGTTGGTGATTATATCGCTTCACTATATGTGTGGGGTGTAGTGTCGACTGGATATGGATTATCGTATGTGAAAGACATACATTGACTACTTCAATGTGAATTTATGTTTGTGCACTGCTATATATACGAGTATAATGTTGGATGACTATATATATGACATGTGTAGAACCTTGTCTGTCAAGCTATAATAATGGGGATTTGTATGTCCGTTGTTGTATGTGCAGGTCTAGTGTTAGATGACTCTATACATTATATATGCATGACCTAGACTATCATTCTATAGTAGCAGATACATTTTCTTTGAGTCCATCACGTATGTGCGTGTTCATGGGAGAGAAGGACTAGTTATAGTGGTATGACTGTTTATATTAGTACGATGGTATGGGTGGTTCAACATATACGTATGGGGTCGTGAGATAGACCATTTGGATAAGATGATGTAGGTTATGGGATTGGTATAATTATATATGTTAGATTTTTTTATTTTGTAAGATGTTATGTACGTTGGATTGGTATAATTATGTACGTTAGATTTGTTTATAGTTGTAAGATGATACGTGTGCTGCACTATGTTAGGTGCAAGGTCAATAAATTGTATTTATGATTGTAAGACAATATATGTGGTATACTTTGTTATGTTTAGGTCCATGTGGGATGTCTTTGGAAATAATGGATGTTCTACATGATAAAGAATTTATTAATGAGATATGAAAGTGGAAAATGGTTAAAAGTCTTAAAATTAAAGTATGTAGTTGTTAGGATGTTGATAAATATATAGTTGATGATATATTATACAAAAGGAATGTTGTTAATATATGTTAATAAGTAGATATTTTTTGATATCTATTATTGATTGGATAGTTGTTGAATATGTTATTAATTGAATAGTTGTTGAGATATGTTAATGAATTGATAGTTGTTTATATTTCTGTTATCATATGGATAATTGTCAAGATTATATAATTATACATTTATTGCTAAATAAAAAACTTTAACTTGATATTTACTTCATTTAGTACTTTTTTATGGGTTCTTGTTTACCCTATTTAAGATCACGTAAATGGTATTCTTCCGGTGGGCCTGATCCATCATACTCATGGACTAACATCTCAGGTTAAAAGTGCACGTTTAGGAGCTGTTGGATCTTAGAGTGTAGGTATAGAAACTTGTATATTCTAGTATTTTGACTTAATCAACCTTGATATTAGAATATGAGGATTATTAGTTGCATCCACGATGGGGTCGCATTTGTGAAATGTCTTTTGTCGTTTCAATGAACAATGCAACTGGGTTTAGAAGACTCATTTTGTTGTTTTAGTAATCTCACCAAGGTGGAAATATATGAAGATTTTGGCTCCTTTATCTCTCATAGGACCATGTATATAGTTGTAGAGTAGACTTTGAGTTTGACTGCAACTATGCTTTTGTATCCAAGTTAGATGAGTTTTTTTTGCCCGAGTTGAGAGTTGGATAAACTTGGAAGACTTGGCCTCCAAGTGATTTGGTTTTATCTCTTATGATCATGAGGTATTGTACTCCACTCATACTTTGGTTCTTTACTCCTTATCTAAGGATCTCAATAGTGGGGTTTAGCACGCGAGATAGAATTAGTTTTTCTCCTATGTGACCCAATAGATAATACTTTTTGCAAAGTTAAAATTAAAAGTTCATATTTTTCGTGTAATTGGCTATTTTTGTTAACCATTTTTAGGTAATCTCCACTGAGGAATTGGGGTAAAATTTATGAGTCTTTATTTAGGTGAGAGTAATATTTGTGAGCTTCATCCATTATTATTTCAGGTTATTTTTTTTTGTGAGAAGATACATTATTTTTTATGTGAGGAAGGAACAAAATGTAATTCCATATTTGCAATCTTCTTCTATTTAATAACATGAATCGACGTTGTCATTATATTTTTGTTCTATCATCTCTTTTCTTTATTTGGATTTTCATATTTTTTGTGTGATTGGTTTATTATAGTAACCCCCCATTTTCTCACATACTAGTTGACCATTCCAAATATGTCAAGGATAGAACACTTCAATTAATTTGTATTATTATCAACATCAACATACAAATAAAGTAATTAGAGTGAATTTAAATCCATCCACAATATGCGATACCGATATAATAAATAAAGCTGGAATAATTAACTCAATCATCCAACATAATAAAATTGAAATAGACTTAACTATCAATTAATCCAACTGAATAAAATAACTCGTACACAAGGTCCATACAATCTTTGAATAAATAAACTGAATTAGAGTAATGAAATAAATAACAACCTAAACTAGGAATCAACTGAAAGGACTGGATAACAAATGGGGCGACAAGTCTGGTTCTCCTCAGCACTACAATTCCTATTTATGAATGCCATTTTTTTTATATAATTCGGATCAATACCCTATAGTTTTAAGAAATAACTTACAATATCAAAGAGGTAAAATTATGCAACTCATTTACGATGAACACGCCATACCATTGACACTCACATACAAGAAATACCTCGCCCTCATCATAAGTGAAATAATATACAGGTGGCATGAATGATATATAAGTCTCTATCATTGGACTAATGTATGTGCAACACGTAGTAAGATATAATAGGTTCGTACTAATTATGCATGTAAGACTAGAATCCAAATACCACCCCCACATATGTCAATCATAAAGTAGGATAAACATGATATAAAAATATAACACATAACATCACATATGGTTCATTTTATTAAGTGTCCATCGCTGGACTAATATATATCTTTTTAAATAATCTCAATAAAATCACACAACGGAAATTACCTTAAGGGATCTTATCGTTCTTCCATCGATAAACCCGTAGGATTCCCTCAGTCCGATACCAAAATTCATCTGATGGATCAGGTCATTTACCTCTCTCATCATGAAGAATATACCGATTGAACGTATGATTAAACTATAACGACCTCCACAAATCCCACATCAACATCGAGGAGTGCGGTACATGGTCACAACCTTTAAAATAACACCGATCGATAGATTCCCCATGATTTAAAGGTATATTCACATAATAAACTTATTGTGGGGACCATAATTACAATGGCATGTGAATTGTACATATTCAGCACATGCCCAAGTCACAAAGGATTCCTACATATCCATCCCTAGGAACGACTCAAACTGATAAGAGATAAGTCCGAACTTGTATGGATAACTATTAATAGAGCTTAGGACTTTACTAAGCTCCTCTATAAATTTAATCATGCCCCAAAGAGAGGGGCATGTGATATTGTTATGTCGGGTAGTACTATAAATCTGTCGACATCTTTTCTGAGTTGATAAAAGGGCAAACTCCAAACTATATGGACGTAGGCACGTTGCTAAACCATGTATATTTATGTGTTGTGTTCTTTTGAGCTTGACCCTTTAATACTTATCTTAATTTAGCTCGTGTGCATTGTATACAAATATTATAGGAAATTATCACCTATAATTTTTGTCGTCTCTGGGAAGTGATCTGAACTTTTTGGCACTAGCTAAATTTTTAGGACGTCCCACTCACTCACTCACTCACTCATCCAAGATCATATGAATATGAATGACCAAGAGGGTCATCAACAACACAAATATGGAGACCCAGAGGGTTATCTCGTTGACTACGAAGATTATGATAACCAAGAGGGTCTCCATCTACCCCCTCCCTCTCAGAGGGTTAGATATAAGATTGGTGAGTATAACCAATCCTCAGATTTTCATTATTATCCTTAGAAGGATAGAAAGGTGAATAGTGATGAGCTTGATCAATCCAATTAGATCTCAAGGCTCATTGACAACTATGAGAAGGGACTTCAGGATGAAAGGGATACCAACAAGAGCAGAATTCCATACTCCAATGACACCTATATGATATGGGTAAATAAGTGCATAAAGAAAAGTGCAAGCGTGGATATTGCTCACGAACTCCCAGACCTTAAGCGAGCAGAGATCATAGCCAAGGAAAGAGTACCCAACGACAGAAAGAATGTTATCCTCACTGAAGGTCCCTTAAAGGTAGACCATACCCCGATGATCAGTGAGGAGACAAAGAGCTCTGTGACTTCATTAGACGAGAGGTAGAGAGACACCCAACCCATCAAGGGGATCGCACTACTAAGGAGATTGCCAGAATATCACTCATCTCTAGATAAAGTCACATTTTAATTGATCTTTAAAAGAGTTTGAGCCTTCCAAGAAGATTTCTCCCCCAAGATTCAAGATCTATGACAGGGAGACTGATCCCACCGATCAAGCCAGACAATATCGCCAGGAGATGACATTGTGGAACACAAACGAAGATTTAATGTGTCAGATATTCCCCTCTAATCTTAGTGACACTGCCCATAAGTGGTTTGAAAATCTTCCACACTGATTGATGTCCTCTTAATTTTTTTTTTTCTGAATCCTTCATAGCCAGATTCATAACCAATAACACCCATCCCAAGTGGATGGACTCACTTCTGACAATGAAGAAAAATCTCGAGGAAACACTTCGTGAGTACACCAGAAGGTACTTTTAAGGATAAAATTGTCCATTACATGTTTATTTGACTTGTTCCCAGAATAAAGCACGACGTTTGAGTCATAAGTAATATTTTTATTATCACGATACCACACAGACTATGACGTGTTAAATTTCATTGAAGACTTTGTGGAAAAGATTCAAAGAATTTATCATGTCGGTTTATGGTGCATATTTCATCTTCAAGTTTAATTGCATTCCGAGATTACTCAGGTATGAATACATAATTTTAATGGGATTTAGAATTTATTTTAAATTATTTAAGGATGTTATTTTATTAATGAAATATTTTTAAAATATTTTTGAAGTGTTTGAAATGGTTTAAACCTCATTTTATTATGATAAGGACGGATTAGAGAAGAGTTTAATTAGGACTCTAATTCGCGCATCGTTTAAACGACCTGACTAGTCATTCAACCGAAATGTCCATCTCGTTCGAGCAAAGGCCAAAGTCGTTCGAGAGAGCAGCCGACTCAAAGAAATTATTTATGGCGTGTTTCCCATTAGAATTTCGTGTGTGTGCAGTCTAAAAAATAATTTTTGTAACTGTATGTTTCTACACAAGAGTTTTCTAAAATTCTTCAAGTTTAAAACATCCTTAGAGTTTCAATGATCCGAGTTTTCATTAGTATATGCTATTGTGATATTTAGTTTCACCAAGAAGGAGTTTATTTTAAACTTTGAAGAACATTGTTCGGTTTCGCAGAGAAGAAACAAAGATGTTCATGTTTTGATTCTGTAGCCTTTCCAATCTACATCGGTGAACACCGAGGCATTCATGGAGGCGACTGCTATGGACAGGTATTGCGAAAGGATTCGCGTGGGCACTATGAGAGGAGTGGTTGAAGATCAAAAGAGCATCAAGTCTCGTGGGTATCGAGTCGTTGAGTAAGACTTGTGTCTATTCCTTGTAAATCCACATTCATATTGATTGTCTAGCTCGGGCCGTTCGAAGTTTTTTTCCGTTGTGGTTTCCTCATTCTTCCGGAGTTATGAGCTTTCTTTTCCTTACTTTATTTGGTTAAATCACTAGATGCATGTTTATGATTAATCAAGATATAATTTGGTTAAGTTAAGATTGATTCATAACTTGGTGCGAATTAAAAATTGGAAAAAGGTTTTTCGTAAAGAGAAAATTATTTGTCATCCTTAAAACACTTTTTGCATAAAAATGGGACCCACAAATTGCTATTAAATATAAAAACATATTTTTATTGTGTTGATTCCTTGATTTTTTTAAGGATGAATTTTGGTGATTTTGAAATTTTTTTGCTCCCATTTTTTATGGCACTAATTATGCTTATTGGAAAATGCAAATGAGAAGTGATTTAAAATCAATTGATGAGCGTGTGTTGTTAGCGGTAGAAAAGGGTTGGACTCCATCGGTTACACGAGAGGGTGAAGTCACTATTTTGAAACCCGTTGAGTCATGGACAAAAGCTGAACATTGACTTCCACTTTACAACTCTAAGGGACTGCACGATATTTCCTCACATGTCACACAGGAATAGTATAATAAAATCATAACTTGTGAAACTTCAAAAGAGGCTTGGGATACACTTGCACTTACTCACTAGGGAACTAACACAATTAGTAAATCTAAGCTACAAAACTTCACTACACAATTTGAGATGATTAAGATGTTAGAGAGTGAAGACATTTGATGCGTTTGACGCTAGGTTGTCCAATATTATCAACTTGTCGTTTAACTTAGGAGAGAAGATTCCCGACAACTGTGTCATGAAGAAAATTTTGATATCTTTATCGAGTAGGTTTGGTGCGAAAGTGACCATTTAAAACTCCTTAGGTATGCTTGATTCAACAAAACTTGAAGAGATTGTAGGTGACTTACAAACCTATGAACTCGATATGTTTACCTCCAAGCAAGTGCCAAAGAAAGAAAAGAAGATTGCTTTAAAAGACCGAAAGGAGGAAACTAAAGTTTCGAATGACGATTCTGATTTCAATTTTGAGGATGTCGTCTTAGTCGTAAAGAAGTTCAAAAAGTTTTTTAAATTTCAAAATCAATCGAAAGATGCCAAAAAGTTTGAGAAATTCAAGAACAACAAGGTAGATTCCACCCCTAAAGATAAGAGTGAGAAATTCAATAGGGTTGAGTCGGATAGGTGTTTTGGATGTGAGAGGTATCGTCATAAAGTTACCGAGTGTCCCACTAGACTTAAGAAATATGGCAAGAAACCGATAGCTTATAGTGCCTCCTTAAGTGATAGTGATCCGAAAGAGGGAGAGAGTTTCCCCAATGAGAGACAGTTTGTTTCTTTCTTGTCATGTCATGTGAGCGATGAAGATAAATATTCCCATGAACATTATCGAGTGCATGACACTTTCAAGGTTGTTGAATCCCAACTGAGTGAGGGTGAAGAGAGTGAAGAGGTGGTTGATGAGAAAGAGTTGCAAGTTACATTTAATGAGTTATATGCCGAGGCGGTAAAGGTGAAAAAGGCAAACTTTAAATTGCAAGCTAGGTTGAATGAGCATGTCGTAGAAAATAATGATGCTTTAATTGAGGATTTTAGGTCACCGGAGAAGATGATTAGGGAGAAGCTAGAATATAGGGAAAAAGAAAGAGATAGCCTTCGTGGTTTTACGGAGGCATTAAAAAAGGAGATTCTAGAGTTTGAGGAGTCTAGGCATGTGCTTGAGTTTAGGATTTAAGAGATATAAGAAAGGTTGTAAGACTCGAGTAAGGTTAAGTTTGACTTGGAATCTAGGTCGAAAAAGTTGGATAGGATATTAGGCACCGTCTAAGTCAAAAGTGATAGGTTTGTCATAGGCTACGATGATAGATTTTCCATTCCCAAAGCCAAAACCAACCGTGTGAGAGAGTCCAGTAGGAACGTGAGGAGAGGTTAAAATTTGGTAATCATTCCCACCGCCTTTACAGTTGCACACATTACGATAGGAAAGGTCACCTTAGAAGTTTTTGTTATAACCCTAGGAATGCTCTTAGGAATTTAAGGAATAAAGTCGTATTGATTCCCAAAATCTCCAAACGTCATGTTACACCTACTTGTGTTAGGAAATCAGACTTAGTGGCTTTAGGACTAAAACTTCATGGTTCTCATTTAGTTGCACTTGATTCTTTTCATGCTAGATCTAATGGATGATTGTGTTACCATGTTTGTCATATGCTAGTCTTTGCATCATGATTTATATCTTGCTAGTGTTTTGACATGTGTATCATTTTGTATTATATTTTTTATTTATTGAGTCTTATTTGAAAAGTATGAAAAGATTTTGTTTTTGAGAAATGTTTTTAGAAAATACAAAAAAGATTTTTGGTTTAAATATTTTTGAGAAAATAAAAAAATATTTTTGCTTTTATTTGTGTCAAAATATGTTGAAAAACCAAAATGATTTTCGGTTTGTGTCATGAGTTTATATGTTTGATGTGGCATATTGGTGTTCTTGGACCCCCACCCTTTCATTATCCATATGACTAGGAAATTTGTTCATAATTATTGATGCTTAGAATGATATCAACCATTGTATTATGGGGTTGTTTCGAAGTTGATATGCATTTTGATTCGACTTTGTATATATACCATATTTGCACACATGCACGAGTTTATATGTTTGTTTGACATCTCATGCATATTTGAGTTTGGTGAGACGTTCTTATCTCAATTTCGTCAACTATGCATAAGTAGACATAAGGAGGAGGTGTGCATGTAAGAACCATTTACCATGAGGATTGAAATTAAAAAAAATGATGAGTGTTCATGGAAAAGGGCAGCGAGAGTGAAAAATTGATTCGTCATGAAAGCCACCATTTAAAAGAATCCAAAAGAAAATCAAGGCAATAAAAATATTCATATGCCAAAATATGGGCCAATTAGTTTATGTTCATTCCAAAAGAAAAATATGATATATTTGAGGGCGTTTTGATGAATAATTTAAACGGGTTTGCACCACAAATCCTAACAGTGAAAAATCGTATCATGACGCTATTGTATGTAGAATCGTCAAAATTCAGAATTTATGTGCATGATGTTAGTTTAGTTCATTAAGCTCACACTTTAATTGTCTCATATAGCTAAAATAACGTTTAATGATTTATAGCTATCAATTAGAGTTTTTTTATTTGTTTCGATGTGTTGGAATTATGATTCATTTGTTTTAATTCACACCCATACATTCTGTGGGTACCCAAAATTTAGAACTATGGGCCTAGACGAGTAGCCCAGTCCTGGCAGCCCAAAGTCCAGGCCCCTCATATTTTATAATTGATTCAGTCTCCCCCCACGATCCCATTAAGGGAAGTTATAGGGGAAATGGAAAACATGGAGGAACCCATCACCTCCACTCACCTACATGTACATGTATATATTAAACCCTAGGTCCGAGGCAAAAGGACAAGTTGTATTCTCTGTAATCACTCTCCGGAGTATATAGAAATAATATCGACTGCACCACCGTGGATGTAGGCACATCTTGACTGAACCACGTACATCCCTTGTTGTGTGATTGGCATCTTGTATTACTTGTTCTTTTCTTGATAATTTTTCCTCTCATATTTACTTGTGTTGCATAATAATTGCATCGACAATTGGCGCCTTCTGTGGGAACCGTTCATCTTTTCCTGAGAAGAGCCCACGTCAAGAAAGGAGTTTAAGATGTCTGGCCACACCCCAAGCAGGAGATATTCAAGAGCCACCTGCTTCTCGCAATATTAGGTCTGAAGTCCGACGTTCAGATCAGAGAGCTCGCCTGGAAAGACCAGCCTCAGAAGAAAGTCAAGGACCAGCGATGTCCACGCAGATATCTAGGTTGATTGATGCGTACGAGGCAAGGCTCCACGAGCAGAAGGAGTCTTCTCGCAGATATGAGGCTGAGAATGCTCGCCTGAAAAGAAGACTGGAAAGACTAGAGAGGGAGCTTCGTCCTGATAACAGGAGACACCCATATCGCACTCCTATCCCTCAGGAGAGCAAATCTCGCAGCCGAGGAAGGAGACCTAGGCGAGAATCTCAAAGGGACAAAAGAGGTGAGTTAGACGACGACCTCCGCGAACAACTCGCCGCTACCAGAGCCCTACTCGCAGCGATGAAAACTTACGAAACATGGTCCGCAGGGAAATGGACCAAAATCCCGCTCACCACGGAATAAGATCAACCAGAGAGCTCGCGAGGCGAGCTCTCAAAACCCAGGTGAAGTCGCCTTTCATAAGAGAAATCAAAGAGGAGGAAGCTCCCAAGAAATTTGCCATTCCAAGGTTCAAGATTTACGACGAAAAGACTGATCCCATCGATCACGTCAGATAATACCGATAGGCCATGACCCTCTAGAGTCACCGAGATGTCCTGATGTGTCGTATTTTCCCCTTAAGCCTTCATGATGTAGCACATAAGTGGTTCGAAAGGCTCCCCCACCGATCGATCAAGAATTTCAAATCCCTAGCCGAACGTTTTACGACCCGATTCATCACCAGTAGCTCCCATCCCAAAAGGATGGATGCTCTACTAGCAATGAAGAAAACGCCTCAGGAAACCCTACGAGAATACGCGAAGAGGTACTGAGAGTTATTCAATGAGATCGAGGATTGCGCAGAGGAAGTGGCAGTGGCCTCCTTCAAAATTGGTCTCCTTAGTTCTTCCCTCCTCTGTCAATCCCTGTCAAAGAAGGAAACTATGACTATTGACGACCTAATGGCCCGAATCGAGAAATACGCAAAGGTGGAAGATGTCACCCACCTAATACAGGAGAAAACAGTCGAGCTAAGCTCACTACCAAGGTAGGTGAGAAAATTGAGAACTAGAGGAAAGGAGGAAAGAACGGAGGAAAAAATGGCTCCAAGAATGGAGGGAACCAGGACGCGTCGAAAGAATTCCAGGCGGTGAACACTATCTTCAAAGAACCAATTTACAAGGTTCTCGCGAAGATCAAGGATGAGCCATTCATCAAGTGGCCCAGGAAGATGGGGGGATATCCCTCGAAGAGGAACAATGCGTTAAGATGCGCTTTTCACAAAGAGGGAGGACACAAGACCGAGCACTGCAAAGCTCTTAAGTCTCACCTCGAAGAGTTGGCCCAGTCCGGGCATTTGAACGACTTTGTGGAAAAAAGGGCAGAGAAAGTGACTGTCAACAGAGAGGTGAGACCCGACAACGTGCTGGAGGATGATGCTGAACACGAGTTCACATTAATTCACGGAGTATCTAACGTCAAGCAGATACAAGGGAACTCAGCTCGAATGGAGATGAAAAAACTTACAGCGGTAATGCAGGCTTTTCAAATCAATCCAGCAAAGTCACAGTCAGGAAAGCGTCGACGAGCATAGGACGTCAACTATAACCAGCATAATATTTTTACGGATGAAGATTTGATGGGAGTAAGGACTCCACATCATGATGACCTGGTCATTACACTCAGGATAGCCAACTTTGACATCGACAAGCTTCTCATCGATCAAGGAAGCTCATCCGAAGTAATGTACCTCGACCTATTCAAGAAATTGAAGTTGAGCATCGCCGACCTAAAGGAAGCTACTGTTCCTTTGGTTGGCTTCACTGGAAAAATGACCACGCCCCTAGGAAAGATAGTGTTCCTAATTCGTGCCGAGAATTTCTCCAAGATGATTGAGTTTTTGGTAGTTGACATCGAATCACCATACCAGGCCATCCTCGGCAGAGGGTGGCTTCATGCGATGAAGGCGGTCTCCTCGACCTACCATCAGAAACTCAAGTATGTAACCGAGAGAGGAGTAATGGAGATCCACGACGACCAAGCGATGGCAAGGAAGTGCTTTATAGCAGCCATCCGACCAAAGCCAGAGAAGAAGGCCGATCAACCCAGCGAGAAAATTGAAGAGGGTGTGATACCTTCTAAATAGCAACTAAAGTATGTAAGACTAGGAGTAGAGGATACCAGGCTCCTCCCCTCTGAGCGTGTCATCGAGGACCTGGTAGAAGTTATAGCCGAAGTTGGTGACAGTATCAGAGTCTTCTTGATTGGAGCATCTCTCACCGACCAAGAACAGAAGGAGTTGACGACCTTGCTGAGATACAACGTAGATATTTTTGCATGAGAACCATACGAGCTGCCTGACATTGATCCTGATATGGTCTGTCATCAGCTGCACGTTGACCCCACATTCAAGCCAGTCACGCAGAAGGCATGACGAACTACACCCGAGAAGGCTAAAGCGGTCGAAAAGGAAGTCGAAAAACTACTGGATGCAGGATCCATATGGGAAGTGCAATTCCCCAAGTGGTTGTCCAACCCAGTAGTAGTTTCGAAGAACAATGGGAGGTGGAGAGTTTGCATCGACTTCACTGACCTCAACAAAGCATGCCCTAAGGATAGTTTCCCCCTCCCAAAGATAGACCAACTAGTAGATGCCACTGCAGCTCACGAGCGAATGAGTTTCCTGGACCCATACTCAGGATATCACCAGATCCCCTTGCATGCCCCAGACCAGGACAAAACGGCATTCATCACGACAGTTGGGTTGTATTGCTACAAGGTCATGCCATTTGGGCTCAAGAATGCGGGGGCAACCTATCAGCAGCTGGTCACAAAAATGTTCAAGGATCAAATGGGAGACACAATGGAGGTCTACATCGATGACATGCTCGTTAAGATCAAAAAGAAGGAAAATCACCTCTCAGACCTGTCAAGGACCTTCGAAATCCTCAGGAGAATGAAGCTTAATGCGAGCAAGTGTTCCTTCGGTATCCAGTCAGGAAAATTTCTTGGATACTTGGTCAGTAAGAGAGGCATAAAAGCTAATCCGGACCAGATCGATGCAATCAACAGGGTACAACCACCTCGAACAGTCCGGTACGTGCAAAAGCTCAGTGGAATGCTCGCCGCCTTAAATCGCTTCATTTCCAAATCCTCCGAGAAGTGCAAGCCTTTTTTCCAGCTTCTAAAAGGGAGTAAACCGATAGAATGGAGCCCGAACTGCTCGCAACCTTTGGAAAAGCTCAAGTCCTACTTAATCTCTCCACCGCTGCTTGTCATACACAACAAACGGATTCTTTGTACCTGTACCTCTCGGTAACCAATCACACTGTCAGCTCGGCGTTAATATGCGAGGTCGCGGGAATCCAACACCCCATTTACTACGCGAGAAAGACCTTATTAGATGCCGAGCAAAGGTACCTGCCATTGGAGAAGCTCACCTTTGCACTGGTAGTAGCCTTGAGGAAACTGAAGCATTATTTCGAAGCTCATACTATCATCGTCCTTACATCGCACCCCCTTAAGGTGGTCCTAAGGAAAATGGATTTGTCGAGCAGATTGTCTAAGTGGTCAGTCGAGCTCAGCCGGTTTGACATCCAATTTCAACCAAGGACCGCTATCATGGGTCAGATCCTCGCTGATTTCATAGCCGAGTTCACTGGCGAATAACTCCCCGACCAACCTCAACCAACAAAGCAAAAGGAGAACCCAACAACAGTGGAAACCTGGAAACTATTCGTTGATGGAGCCTCCAACTCAAAGGGGGCAGGCGTAGGCATTGTTCTCATCACCCCCAAAAACACCATCCTTGAGCAAGGAACCAGGCTTGAATTTGCAGCCTCCAATAATGAAGCAGAGTATGAAGCCCTAGTATCCAGTCTCCAAAAGGCGCAAACTCTGGGAGCAAAATGATTACAGGTGTTCGGAGATTCTCAACTAGTCTGCAATCAGATAAGTGGAGATTACAACGCGAAGGCTGAAAGAATGGAAGCCTACCTCACCATGGTGAGAAAACTAATGACGAGCTTTGAGGAGATCAACATCCAGTAGTTTCCCAGAGGGTAAAACAGTCATGCTGACGCTTTAGTAACCCTAAGCTCGGCAGTTGATTTTAGCCTTAAAAGGGTCATTCCCATCGATTTCCGCATTTGTCCAAGCATTAATCACAATAACAAGCTACAAAAAGTGGAATAAATACTCTAGGTGGGATCATCCCCCAACTGGATGGACCCCTTAAAAGACTATTTAAAGGAGGGCACGCTCCTAGAGGACAAGAAAACCGCCCACCAAATAAGAGTCAAAGATGCTCGCTTTCACTTATTAGCAGGAGGCGACTTGTATAAGAAGTCCTTCTCCGGTCCCTACCTTAGATGCGTCCACCCAGGCGATGTCGAGCAAGTGCTGCGCGAGCTTCATGAAGGAATCTGTGGAGGTCATGTCGGAGGAAGGTCTCTAGCCTTTCGAGCAATGAAGGAAGGCTATTGATGGCCATATATGCAAAAGGACTCCACAGTATATGTTCGCAAATGCCTGAAATGCCAACTTCACGCTCTAATGGTCCACCAACCCGCCAGTGACCTAAAATCCCTGACCAGCCTATGGCCCTTCGCCCAATGGGGAATGGACATCGTGGAACCACTACCCACTGCTGTCGGTAATCGCAAATACCTGTTGGTTGCAACTGACTACTCCACCAAATGGATCAAGGAAGAACCATTGACAAACATCCAAGACGCTGATATGATAAGGTTCATATGGAGGAATATAATCACTCGATTCGGAATCCCCAGAACCATCATCACTGATAATGGGACACAATTCGAGAGTGGCCCCTTTCAGGACTTCTGTAACGAACACGAGATCAGGCACAACTTTAGTTCGGTGGCCTACCCTCAGAGCAATGGGAAAGCAAAATCTTCCAACAAAACTTTGATCGATGGATTGAAGAAGCGATTAGAGCGAGCCAAAGGCACATGGGCAATCGAGCTACCCCATGTCCTATGGGCATACCGAACAACTCCTCGACGAGTAACAGGAGAAACCCCATTTTCGATAACATATGGCATGGAAGCAACCATCCCACTAGAAGCGGGTTTGCCAATAATGAGATCCGACCTTGTCGACCAAGGCCAAAATGATGAGGCGTTGCTCGCTGAACTCGACCTCGCTGATGAGAGTAGAGAACTTGCCCTAGTGAAGCTTGCGAGCTATCAGCAATAATTCGCAAAGCATTACCACAAAAGGGTTAACCCGAGAAGATTCCAAGTTGGGGACTATGTTCTAAGAAAAGTCCTGGGCAACACAGTAAAGTCATCAGATGGCAAGCTAGGCCCAAATTGGGAAGGACCCTTTAAAGTAACTAAGGACGACCTGCAAGGTGCCTATCATTTGGAAACGATGGAGGGCAGAGAGATACCACGAGCATGGGACGCAGCTAATCTCAAGAAATTCTATTTTTAGCTTCTCAAGGAATTCTATTGTTGAATCTTTTTCTTGTATTTATTATGGAAAGGACAGTTCATTCCCCTTATTATTAATGAAATCAGTAACAATTGCATTTTATCATATATCTTTTCCAAATCACAGGCACGATGGTTGATATAGCAGGGGAATACCCCTCCTCAGGTCATCGTCATGAAACATGAGAGACCTCTTAGCATTGCCCCTGGCAATATATAAAGCCCTACAGAGGATTCTTAGGCAATGTGACCAGATTTTATACTGGCCATCAAACCTACCTCGGTTGAGCAAAATCCTGATCGGATGAAGACATCCAATACCAGGTGTGTCCTCGCCAATTGCCCTACTTAGGCCTAAGGGAGTGTGACGACACAACCTAAAAGGTAAAATGGGGCATAATGGTATTTTGGTATTATACTGGACTGGGGGGACACTTGCATGATAAAACAAAAAGGATTATGAAGCAACAAAAATATAACAAGATTGGATGAACACGTTTAGTCGGTAAAATTGCCCAAAACACGAACTTTTCATTAATCTCTTATATTTACAACAATGATAATACATGTTTAGTCGGCGAAGCTTGCCCAAAGCATTTACATTATCAACAAAGACAAAAGAATAACAACTTGTTATATTTACAACAGTGATAATACATGTTTAGTCGGCGAAGCTCGCCCAAAGCGTTTACATTATTAAAAGAATAAAAACTTACAAAAATTCAAGAAGGTGGAAGCCTCCGAACAAGAAAATCTGCCACTCTAGCTCTTCGTCCGTCATCAAGAGCGGGGACTAGCTCTTCCACAACCTCATCTGCATCCAACTCTAATAGTTGCCGAGGAATAGCATCAACGGGGTTCCATCGATCATCCCTCCTGAATGGGTTGGGCATCAGAGTAGAGGAGGACATCTCGTGACGATACCATAACACCGAGTTCCTCGGGACCTGAAGCTCTTTCATGGAACTCAACCACCCTCTGATGAAAGAAAGTTCCTCGAACTCGGATAGTCTTGTTGGAGTATCTAGCCATCCTTGATCATAACCGTCAACCCACGCTTGTCGAGGACCCTTCTTGAATAAGTGTCGCAATCAGGTAACGTCCCTTTGAAGCCCAGCAGCAATTACATATGCTCGCCGGACATCATCACGGAGCTCTTCCATCTACTTATCATGCTGTTCTTCTGCTTCCCTGTTCCTTCCCCTGGTGCTCCTACCAACTCGCGGGAGGGGAGGACGAGTGGAACCTCGCAGCATAGGAGGAGTATGTCCAGCTCACGAAGACAAGGAGCCTTGAAAAACTGCTGAAACAGTGCTCGGCACATTCTCTCTAAGTTGCAAGACTTCCCTCCTCAGGTTTTCATTCTCCCGCTGCAGGAACTCCCCAACTTGGTTTATCTCGGTGGCCTCTAGTAACCTTGCTCTCAGTACATTGGCTTCATCTTATACAGAGGCACCAATGCCTTCCATCTCCTGGAGCCTGTCTTTCAGCTTAGCCACTATCTCGGACTGCTTCTTATACTTTTGATTCCTTGACCTGAGAGATTTGCAAAGCCTAACAAAGTATTGACGAACCTGAGGACTGGCATTGGGACCAAGAGTCTTGTCCAATTGAGATCTGGCAGGAATATACTCCTCTACATCAGTCAACTACAAGACATAAAAGGGCAATGGAAAGAAAAATCAATCAATGCACTGGAAAAAGAAACCTTTTCATTTCATTAATAAAAGTGAAGTACATCGAGAAGAAATTAGAAAAATTACAAGCGGAAGTACAAAAATAATCCTAAAAGAAGATTAACTAGCAACCTTAGGCTGCCCAGAGGTGGCTGACTGCTTCCCCTTATCAGCAGTAGTAGAGGCATCCCCCTCTATAGGGATGCCCTCATTCTCCTGGGCATGACCAGCATCGACAGGAATTGTCTGAGAGGCAAGATCAACACCCTCGATGGCAGGGGCAGGGGCTTCTTCGTCCACAGTTGGCCTCGGACCCGGGTCATTCTCGTCGAATAGAGGAGATTCATCATTAACACCGGTAGCTAAGAGGGCCTTGTTCTAGCCCTTCTTGAAGTTCAAATGATTGATGTAGCCTATCTGAACTTCGGCGTCTTCATACGCAGCAGTCCACCCGAAGTTGTATGAATCCTCCTTGATGGTGGCTACTTGGGACTCTTTCTCCTTTAACTGCTAGGTCAGAGCCTTGTTCTCCTCTAAGACACCTAGCTTGCTCGAGAAGACTAGGTCATAGGCCTGCCTCAGCTCGCTCAGCTCCTTAAACGCCACATCCCTCTCTCGATTGGAATTGATGAGGGCCAGATTAGAGGAAGCTCGAGCGGCATCAGCAACCTTTAAATAAGCCTCCAGCTGAGAACCCCTAACTTCCAGAGCGGACTTCTGCTGCTCCATCTCGCCATTCCTTCTCACCAACTCGTCGCAAGAACGGTAGAGCACGGTGAAGTCAATCACAAACTGCCAAAAATAAAGAAGAGATCAAGAAGGAAAAACAACTAAAACTTGTTAAGGAATTGAAAAATAGAGAGGATCTTACCAAGGCTAGACTCTGGCTAGCTTGCAGGGCCAATTGATCAGACCCAGCGCCCTCTGGCGATCTGCAGGAAGAACTGCCCTCTCGAGCAGCGCAGGTACCAACTGAGGAGAAATGGCAACTGAGGCCCCCTCGGGCAAAGCAGACACCGGGACCAAGGCTTGCCCAGCCTTTGTCCTCAACTCCATCTTTCTCCTCTCTTCCTCTTTCTCCTTCTCCATCCTCTTCCTCTCCTCCATCCTCTTCTTTTCCTCCACCTTCTTTTTTTCCTCCTCCTTCTTCCTTACCCTCTCTCTCACCTGCTCTTCCTCTCTCCTCTTCCTCTCTAGCTCCTGAGTAGAGAACCGAGAACCAGTAGCCACGGCCCCTGAAGTGGACTTTTATTTCTTTGACCTTTGTGCAAGGAGCACGTGGTCCTCATCATCATCGTCTCTAATTAGGTTCTTACTTGGAGGTATATCTTCACCTGAACTGCTAGAAGTGCTCGATGATCCTCGAGCTTCAGAATCCTCTTCACAGTCAGAAGAACTACTACTGTCAGAGATCCCTTCACCCAAGTTACTCGCATCTCCTGCAGGCTCACTCTCAGAGCTGCTCTCCTCTTCGTCCAACTGAATAGGCTCAGTAGTAGTTTTGCTGATGACTTGTATTGCTGATGGCATTTTCGTAAATATCCAAACTTGTAATGAATCGTTTTGGGAAAATATGTCTTTTTCTGCTTGGCCGCCAAAATTTTAATCATCATTTCACTTTTATCATAATGTTCGCCGATTTCCAAGATAATCTATAAAAGCAGGTAAAATCCCAGTCATCTCTCACCTCAAACCCTCTGAGTTTCTACTGCAATTTCTTGAGCTTTCATGCGATCGTTCTTCTTGTCTTCTAGTTCTTGCAAATCCTTAAGTCTTAGTAAGAACTCTTTCTCCTTCTTCTTTTCTTTGCATCGAATCATGGTTTACGCTATTGTTTCTCTAGATGAGTTTAGAAAATAATGGAACATACTAGATTGGGTGGAATTAGAGTTTCCCAATACCCCTGTAGACATTATTTCTTTGTCTGAGGGTCATTGGATCCCTTCTTTATTTGTTGCTAAATGCGGTTTTACCTTTCCCCCAAATCTTTTTTGTCTGGAATTTTGTCAATATTTTTGACATTGTGCCTATTAGAGTACCCCCCCCAATGCTTGAAAGGTTGCCAATGGTGTTCATATACTCAATCAACTTCATGGAACCCACAGAGGCATTCTCGAAATCATGTTTTGTTATAAGTGGGTTACCAGTGATCGTACTTACTATTTAAAAAACTATAGCTATAAATAGAGCTTTAGTTGTTAACGTTCCTGATTCCAATCGGGATTATTTCGACCATGGAGTGATTGCCAAAAATTGGAAATATGTACCCCAAACAAGGGGTGAAGTGTATAGTGGGACAAAATGCCCCTAGGATGGTCATTGGAGAGGTTGTGTTAAATTCTTACGTGATTTTATTTACAGTTTTTCTGTTGAAATGTTAATTAATCACTAGTTGTTTATTTTCTTGCAGTTGATAGGAAGAGGAAGTGTCCCAAAGAAGGTGACATTATGCTTAACGAGCTCAAGTTTCTCTGGGGCCTTTATCCAAAAATTAGCGAGGTACATACTAGATCGGCATCATACTTATTGAAGTATAGGAGTTCTATCACATCCTTTGTTGCCCGACCTTCTGTTGTTACTCCTACCATTGTGCTTGACTTAGGCCAGGACCTAGTGTCCAGGTCATCAGGTAGTGGTGAACTTGTTGTTGGTCCTTCTTCATCCTTGGGTTCTGACATTCCTCTTACTGCTGCTATCGAAAAAAGGAAATTTCCCAATATTATGGGAGAAGTTGCTGCCCCTGGCCGTATCAAATATGCTACTGATGGGGCTACTAATAAAGAAGATGTTGGGAAGAAAGCCCCAAATAAGAACGGTGAAGTTTCCCTTCTTAAATGTATAAAAAAAAGGTCTTCCTTCTAGACTTTTTGAAGGAACTGTTGTTGTTACCGACCAACAGAACTTGGTCGATTTATCTGTTATTGACACTGGTTCTCCTGTGGCCATAAGTCCTGGGTTAGCCAAACAATTAATAAAATCTTGTACTTTGCCAAATAATAGGGGTGCTGCCTCTGCCATGCCCCATTTGAATTTTTTTAAAAGGGCTTCTCAAAGCTTTACCTTTATAAGAATTCTTGCTTCTTCATAATTATACCCTTTTACTATTTTCTTGTACTAATTTTGGCCTCTCTTTTTGCAGTTCCTAGTTGATTTCAACCAGATGTTGGAGAAGGATGATGTACTTCATTCTTCTTCAAATGATGTAGAAGAGGCTTTTGAAAGCCTGAAGAAGTCCTTGCTTTAATCCCAACAAGCATTGGAAACTGAGAAGCAGTCTTGGGATAACAAAATAAAAGCTACTGTGGAGGCTCAGAAGAAATTTGAGAATGAGTCTACTGCAGCTCGGAGACAAATATATGAGTTGGAAAAGAACTTAATTGCTGAGAAGGCCAAGAGGGTCAAGGCTAGGGAAATCTCCTTTAATAAGGGATGTGAGAAAGCCATCGCTGCTACTTCTATCCATATTGAATATATGAAGAAGAAGTGCTATATGAATGGTTGGTCGGTAGCACTTTCTGAACTTAGTTAGCCTCAAGAGTCCAAGATCTTCCTCAGATATGACCCTAGTTCCCTACCAAACTTGGATGAGGAAGTGGAAGATGATTTAGGATCAGGGGATTCCACCCTTATTCTGGAACCTACAACCAACCAACTGTAGACAGTTGCCGAGTCTTCTCTCCCCTAAACTTTCAAGAAATGCACTCCATCTATTCCTATCTCCAATCAAGTTAAAACTTCTACTGATAGGGAGAAGGTGTAGACTTTCTCGACAATCAGTCTTTTTATTTTTTATCTTCATTTCTTTTTTATTTCCTTTCAAAATATTTGTAATCTGACTTTTATTAATGGAAATGATTATTTCTTATATCTGCACTTGTTTTCTTTTGATTACTGCTTCAAACTCTTTATTATGTTGTTCATTGGGCATTTCTTAACTCTTATAGTTCATGGCCAAAATGGATTAACTTTCCTCTTCTAACTCTGAGCTACTTAAAAGGTGAAATGATCTTTTCAAAGCTAGTCATATGACTTTGTTTAAGGAAGATTTGTCAAAGTTGCTCAAGGCTAATGTTTCAGATCAAGCCAAGGAAGCTTACTTATACCCGAAGTGTCTTTTTGATCAGGTAGCAGCTAATAATGTATCTTACATTGAAATGATTGAAGAGATTCAAGAAGATCACAAAGAAGCCAAGGCTCTGCATGCTGATTATGAGAATAATTAGAAAGCTTTAAGTGAATCTTTGGGTTTTGAGGAAATATTAGAGAAATATGCCTCTCCTTTTAGGAAGAAAGAATTATTGCTCAAGTGTAAAGTGGATAAGGCTAGGGGCATTGTCAAGCCGTTGGAGGAAGAAAATAACAGTTTGAGAGAAGAGCTAAACTTTTTGAAGGTTCCTTCAACTACTATTACTGCTGATGAGGGAGTCTCATTTTTGGAGACTAAAAATTCTAATCTGAGGGATGAACGGGAGGCCTTAAAAAAAATCCAAGCCTTCTACCTCCTCTCGATCAAGAGCAAGACCCGACCGAGCTACAACTGATGAAAATAGAACTCAACAGACATTTGTAAATCATGCTGCAAAAATAAAGGACAAGAATTTAGCCATTACTGAGATTTCCCAAAAGATCAAAACCCAGGGTGAGCAACTTGCCACCCAGTCTTCTCAAATGCAAATCAAGGATGGAATGCTGAAGCAACTGTAACACCAGGTTAAAAGGTTAACTTTCCAGTTTTACAAGTAGCCTAAAGAAGTTTGTATGGAGGGGTATAATGAGGCACTTAGTCATTTTGATGAATAATTTAGTCAAGCTCAGCATAAAGGCTATAAATGGGGCTAGACCAATTGCCTAACAGTTGTGAAGGTTGATCAGGATAGTCGACTATATGCTATTAGGATGATCCGGGGCTTTTGGAGTGTTAAGATCCTCCTTTTAAACTAGATATTAGCTGGATCCCTGTAAAAACCATTCCTCAATGCCCGATCTCCAAATACTTAGGGGATTATGGTCTGTATGGTGATCTAGAAATAGTTAGACCTCCTCATCTTTGATGCTCTGAGCAGCAGCAATAGGAGAATGTTTTAAGATTTTAACTTCATTAACTCCCCATACACATTGGATGATCTTCCAATAGGCATAGGACCAGCACCAAAATCCTCTAAATATGAAGATAAGTGTCCAGTAGAATAATCTTCAACATAATTTGTTCCTGTAATATAATTATAAACAATATTTGCATGTAATGATCATTTATATGAATGAAACGTATTTGATTAACTTATTTTATCAATTTCTGGATGTGAATGACTTATTCGTTTCATCAGTTCTATTGATACACTTAGGCATATTGGCCAAGTTTAGTACCAATTACCAATGAGATTATAATAGGTTCTACTGATATACTTAGATTTCTAAGTTTGGTATCAATTACCTTTGATGTGGTCATAGGTTATACTAGCATATTTATATTTAAATCCAAGTTTAGTACTAGTTACCCATGGTATTTCCATAGGTTCTACTAATGCACCTAAACTTTTAGGTTTAGCATGAGTTACTAGTGGTGACCAGGCATATGTGGAATATGTGTCTACATTTAGTTTTAGGAATCTTCATAACTTTTTTCCACCATTTTTCCTCGTTTGGATTGATTTATCCTTGATTGTGTTAACCAAGTATTAAGGACTTAAAGTCCTATTTTAACTTGGGTTTTTGTATGTAGTCGATCAACTTTTGCTTATGCCGTCCAACTATTGAGGGATCACCAATCAACTATGTGGTTGTTCTTCTTGCTGATGCCAACCAACTATTTTGTGATCACCAATCAACTATGTGGTAGTTGTTTCGAGAAATTTTTGCATGTTGACTGACCAAGAGGCTAAGTGTGTGGTCATGTATATCATTAGTACTCCCGAAAAAATCAAAACAATGGAGGAAATCATCATTTTATTGATACTAAAGTGACATGATTACAAAGATTTGTCTCATTACATTACTGGTAATATTTTATTTGATGCTCAGCATGCTAAGGATTTTTTAACTCTTCTCCTTCTAGAGTCTCAATTCTGTAAGTACCTAGTCGGACAACTGTTGAGATACGATATGGCCCATGAAAATTAGCTTCAAGTTTGTTAGTCTTATGAATCACCTTATTGAGCACATAATCCCCTTCCTTCAAGTTGGTTGGCTTCATCCTTTTGTTATAAAATTGTGTTGTTCTTTGTTGCTAAGCAGTATTTATCAAGGTTGTATCCTCGCGCACATCCTCCAGCATATCCAGGTCTAATCTTCTCATCAAATCACTAATAGTAGAATTAAAATTTAACACTTCGTGGGTTGGCAAACCCAGTTTGGCTGGTATCACTGCTTCAGTTCCAAATGCCAGCATATATGGTGTTTCTCCAGTGGCAGTTCATCGATTTGTTTGGTACGCCCATAAAATTGAGTATAGTTCATTAATCCAATTTCCTTTATCGTCATCAAGTATTTTCTTTAACCCATTAAGTAAAGTCCTATTCATCACTTCATTTTGCTCGTTTCTTTGAGGATGACTTGGAGCAGAGTGTAACTTTTGAATGTTTGATTGGGCACAGTAGGCGGTAAATTATTCATTATCAAACTGTGTGCCATGGTCTGTGATGAAGGTGTAAGGAAAACCATATCTAAAAATGTTTTTTTTTTATAAATTGGCAGAACTTCTCATAGGTCATGTCTATTAATGGTTCTACCTTAACCCATTTTGTGAAATAGTCCATAGCCACGACTAAGTACTTGAATCTTCCTCAGGTGGTCGATAATTTCCCGACTAAGTCTATTCCCCACATAGCAAATGGACATGGTGAGGTGATTGGAGTGATAGTAGCCTGTAGATTTCTACGAATGCTAGAATACCTTTGGCACTTGTCACATCTCCTGGAAAAAGTATACAGTATGCTCTCATAGTTGGCCAATAGTATCCCTGGGTATTAATTTGCTGCAACAATGATCTGCCTACCACATGATCCCCACAAGACCCTTCATGAACTTCTTTTATTAAGTATTGAACCTCCATTGGATGGACATAGTGCTGAAAAAAATATCTATTAATCCTCTTCTATATAGTACTCCCTTTTCTAGCACATATCTTGCTAATTTATACTTAAGTTTTTTGGCCTCGATTGGATCTGCTGGCAAGATTCCTTATTTAATGTATGTTTTGATGGGATCCATCCAAGATGGCCCCATATCTACCGTGATGAAATTAATCATCAAGTATTCATCAATACTCTTGTTGGCTAAAATTTCAATGGGAATAGTTAATCGGAGCTCGATCCTGGTGGCTGATGCTTGTCGTACAAGTGCATCAGCTCAGGCATTCTCTAATCTTAGAATTCTTCTCACCCAAACATCTAGAAAATCGAATATGACTTCCACCGCCTTGGCTAAGTATATTGTCATTAGCTCTCTTTTGGCTCCATACAAACTTAGAATTTGATTCACCACTAATTGAGAATCACCGTGTACCACAACTTGATCGACGTTCAGTGATCGAGCTAGACTTAAGCCCACAATGAGAGCTTCATACTCTGCTTCATTATTTGAGGCCTAAAACTGGAATCATAGAGCATATTCAATATCTATTCCGTCAGGAATGTTAATTATTATACATGCTCCACTTCCTGTTGTACAAGATGATCCATATACATACAAGTTCCATATGAGGATGTCATCATCAAACGCTTGGTCGGATAATATTCCATGATAAAATATTTTACTCCTCGCTTCCTCATATCTTTTGGCCATCTCCTATGCTCTGGTGGACGTCTTTGGTAGGTCGACAACAATTTCTTATGAGCTTTCTCCTAATGGGGTTTGCTCGGGGTGTTGGTCTTTAATGACACCATTTAGGCTGTCCCCTATTTTGATTTACTTTGCCTGAGTTCTTTGTTTCTCAGGAACCTCTGAATAAGTGAATTCAGTAGCGAAATCTGCCACAGCTTAGCCTTTTAATGAGGACATTGGTTCATGCACAATATCATATTCTCCCAGTTCTACTTCCCTTTACATTAATCTCCCAGACTTCTCTGGTTTATGAAAGTCTTGCCGAAGAGGCATGACAGTGTACACCATAATAATATGGGATGGAAAATAAGGTTTCATCCATCTGGATGCCTCAATCAAGGCCAACGCTAATTTCTCCAGGAGTGGATATCTAATTTTTGCTCCTTGGAAGGCTTTGCTCGTGTAGTAGATAGGATTTTAAACTCCATTATCTTCTCATATCTAGGTAGAACTCACAATTGACTCAGAGACGACCAAGTATAAGTACAACTTTTCTCCCAAAATTGGTTGAGAGAGCAATAGGGGTGATCCCAAATACTTTTTTAATTCTTGAAAATCTTTCTCACATTCATCGTTCCATTCAGATATCTTCCTCAGTACCTTAAAGAACAGTTGACACTTGTCAGTAGCTCGTGACATAAATCTATTCAAGGCTGCTACTCACCCAGTTAACCTTTGCATCTCCTTCTTATAAGTAAGGCTCTTCATTTCAATCAACGCTTTAATCTTGTCTGGGTTTGCTTTAATTCCCCTCTAGTTGACTATGTACCCAAGAAACATTCCTTCTTGAACACTAAAAATGCACTTGTTCGGATTCAACTTCATTTAGTGATTCTACAGCTGATAAAAGGTTTGGCTGAGTTCGACAATGTGGTCAGATGTTTTTTTTCTCTTTGTCAGCATGTCATTTATATATACTTCCTTATTCTTGTCTGTTATCTCCTTAAATACTTTATTAAAAAATCTCTGGTAAGTAGAACCTTCATTTTTCAAACCAAATGGCATAACATTATAGTAATAAGTTCCTCGGGGAGTAATAAAATAAGTGCTTTCCCTATTTTCAGGCTTCATCTTAATCTGGTTATAACTAGAATATGTATCCATGAAGCTTAATAACTCATGCCCCGATGTAGCATCAACGAGTTGATCAATCTGTGGCAAAGGAAAATGATCATTTGGGCATGCATTATTTAGATCTATGAAGTCCACATATATTCTCCACTTGTTGTTTTTCTTTTTGACCATAACCATGTTGTCCAACCAATCTATATATTTCATATCTTTAACAAATGAGGCTTTTTGAAGTTTCTCTACCTCCTCTTGGATAGACTGGTTATTCTCGGGGCTAAGTACTCTACGCCTTTAATTTACTGGCTTGCCATCCTTATTGACGTTGAGCCCATGCTAAAGGAAATTAAGGTCAATCCTAGGCATATCTTCGTGACTCCATGCGACACATGCTTTCTCTATCTTAGGAACGTCACTGGATCCTATTTAATAACAAGATCCAGTGCTTTTCCTATTTGAGTAGTTCGTTCCGTCTTATCATCATCTAGAATAATGCTCTCTGTTTCTTCTACTATATGACCTTTCACCAATTTTGTTTCTTCCCTCCAATCTAGGGTTTCAGCCTCAGTGTCTCTATTGGGCTCAAGAATATCCACTTGGTAAGTGGTGGTCTTTCTCTTTATTTCTTCCAATTTTTCTTGCTCAACAGAGGAGTAATAGCATTCTCGAGCTACTTTATGGTCGCCTTTTACCATGCCTACTCCGGAGTTGGTTAGGAACTTCAAGCATTGATGGAGTGTTGATGGCACAACTTTAAATTTCTTCAATCCTACTCTTCCTATGATCATATTGTAGGCAAAATAAACATTTTTGTGCATTATAAATAATACTATATTCTTTGTTTGACTTGCTAGCCAGGAGCCGATCAATACTTCCAGCTTTATTTTGCCTAATGGAAATACTTTTTCTCCAGAAAATCCTATTAAAGGCTTGTGATAAGGTTCTAATTCGATGAGCTTTAAGTCGAGATTGTCAAAGCAAGGGTATAACATGATGTCCGTCGAGCTTCTATTATCAACCAATAACCAAGAAATAATTATATCCTGCCTTCTGACTTTGATTACTAAGGGGTCATCATGGGGATATAGTACCCCTAAAAGGTCATTTTTAGAAAAACCAATCACCATCTTATCTTTTTTAATCTTCCTCGATTGATCTTTCTCGACCAAATTAATTCTCTGGATATAGTAGCAATATTGAGCCTCATTGAGGTAAGCTTTCATTTCAGCGGTATGATCTCCTCCTCTTACATCTCCACCTGTAATCATTTGATAATCAAACGATCCAAAACTGAGCATGAATACCTCACATTCCGGTTACCTGGGTCTTTTAGGTAGGTTGGGGTCTTCTTGATCATCTTCATGAGTTCTTTTTTCTCATCTTTGGGCTTGCATGGAGACCTTTACATTTGTTGAGCTACACTATTATCCTACCGATCGATAAATCTGTCTATCTTTCCTCTCCAAATAAGTTCTTTAATTTCATTCAGAAGAGAAATGCAACGATCTATTGTATGCCCGTGATCTTTGTGAAACTCAAAGTATTTGGACCTATCTCTCTTTTCAGCAGGTGTTCTCATCTTTTCAGGCCAATGTACCTCTTTATTATGTTTTTTTTCCTTCAAGACAAGGTGGATGCTCATTGTTAATGGGGTGTAATTGTTATATTTCTTGAGTCTATCAATATTACCCTTTTTCTTTGATTCCCTACGCTCCTTATGCTCTTTATTCTTTTTTTTTTCTCGATTTTAGCTTCAATTTTTACTCTCGAGTTTTATTTGGCTACCAAGGCTTCCTCAACCCTCATTATCTTGGTTGCCTTGGCCATAAACTCCGTCATCGTCTTCGAAGGGTCTTTGGTAAGTGTGTTGTAGAGCTTCTCGGGGAGAAATAGACTCATGAGGGCTATAATAACTATTTTTTTCCTCATAATCAACGACTTCTAGCTTCTCATTATTGAATAGTGTAATATAATCTGTAGTAATTTCTCCTACCTTTTGTCTTACACTGAGAAAGTGAGCTCTCTTTTAACAGGTTTGTCTCCAAAGAAGAAGTTACCAATGAATAGCTCGACGAGCTGGTTAAAACTAGAGATTTTTCCCCAAGGAAGGCTATTATACCAAATCTGTGCCAAACCTGTAATTCTTCCTGAGAATGCCCTACATTTCATTTCGCCGGGGATGGCATAAATGTCAACTGCTGCTTGGTATTGTTCTATGTGAAGTACATGATCAGTCTTCTCATCACACTTGGGTGTAACCACATGAACCTTAAACTTAGAAGGAGTGGGAAAATCTAAAATGGTTTGCACAAAAGGAGATCCCTTCACCAAACTTCTCTACAAAGGGTTCTTTGCCTTCACCATTTCTCCCAACCTATCTTCCAATTGTTGATTAAAGCCCTTCTATGCATTACTACCAGGATCAGATCTATGTGTTGTATCTCGATTGTTCCATCCAATTATTTATCCTGAACTCTTCCCTTGTAAAGTTTGCTCGGCATGGACAGTTCGTCGAGCATCTGATCTGGATTGGTCTGAGCCTTCACGTTGATCGATTTTTCATTGAGTATTTCTTGACAATGCCCTAGAAATATTATTATTCCCCCTAGGTCCCAAATGATCAAAGGGAAATGCTTTACTCAATCTTTCCAAAGCACTCAATCTTTCAGGAGTTAAATATTATTTATTATATGGTTTTGAAGTTCTAAATGAAGAACTTGCTTGTGGATGGTAAGAAGTATCTCTGATAGTCCTGGATTGGCTATGTCTTTTATTTCTTGGAGGCGATGGTGGCATATTTCCATGAATATACAAGGAAGAATACCCAACCTGCAGCGTTTGGGCTAACTGCCTCATGATATCTTGCATATCCTCTTGAACTCTTGTGAGGCTAGCCAGGATTCCAATCAAATTGTTATTTATTGGTGGAATGGACAAAACAAGAAGGATGTCATCATTCCTGGTACTTGATTCGAGAATATCAGTCATGTTTAATTAGTGATACATTCCCACGGACGACACCAAAAAATAGACTAGGTCTAATTTATCAATCACAGATAATATTTGTAGGTAAAAGAAAGTAACAAAAATGTTTTTAAAGTGGTTTAGCTTATAGAGAAAAGCCTACGTCCACTGTACTTGTTTGTTCCTTGTATTTTTCTTTCAATCACTTACCCTTAATGAAGGGATTACAACGTATTTATAGCCCAATAGGAAAACTAAGAGATAAAATGTTAAAGGATGGAATGCCTTTATAAATTGGACATTTACATCAGTACATAAGGTTTATAATTTTTATGGCTGTTGGCGTTTAGCTGACAATGTTGGTCGGCCTCTTTACTGTTGGTCGGGCTTCCTGGTATTGGTCGGCATCCTAGTATGATGGTCAATAGTTATTCCTTGTTGACTAGGATTATTGCCATAGTGGATTTTACATGTCTATTTCTGATTGGTCCACGTAAGTGGGTAATTTTTTGTATCAACAGTAAGGTTTATGTTTGTATATAATTGAACAATTTGTAACCATTTATTAATATGTAATTCCCGTGTTCAATTGAACAATTTGTAACCATACATCGCGCTCGTTGAACTTTTTTGCTTATGATTTTGAAAAATTTCACTCTCATACTTCCTATAAGTGTTCATGAAATTATAGAATTTAGATTGTAATATAAAGAATAAAATAATAAAAAATACATTATTCAATGACATAACAAGCTGCTTTCTCATACTGTATATTGGTGAGTCTCACCTATTTAGGGTTTTCGAAAGGCAATTCATTCTTAAACTCGACAAGTTTCTGAAGCACTCGTTCTCAATGAGGATTGAACATAGTAGTATTTTGTTTTGACATATGTTCTTGAGCGTAGGACGATGATTCTTATGCTATGTCTTCTTCCATAATTAATTCTACAATATACCGTGTATTCTTAGTATAATATTTGAAGGTTTTCACCAAGCTCTCGAAAGGATATATCCATCGATACCTAACGGGTCCACACAATAAAGCCTCATTAGATCGATTTACAAGCATGTTAATGCTGATGTTAAATAACGATGGAGGAAAAAGTTTCTCTAAGACATAAGTCGCCTCTGCTAAAGTTGCTTTCGTAGCATTAATGTTCGTTCTATTTAAAACTTTTGCACATAATGAAGTGAAGAACAAACTAATCTATATAATTTCTATGCAGAGATCTTTGTACTAAAAAAAAGCAATGCCCATTTATCCCATCGTGTATTCTTAGTATAATATTTGAAGGTTTTCACCAAGCTCTCGAAAGGATACATCCATCGATACTTAACGGGTCCACGCAATAAAGCCTCATAGGATCGATGCACAAGCATGTTAATGCTGATGTTAAATAACGATGGAGGAAATTTTTTCTCTAAGACATAAGTCGCCTCTACTAAAGTTGCTTTCGTATCATTAATGTTCGTTCTATTTAAAACTTTTGCACATAATAAAGTGAAGCACAAACTAATCTATATAATTGCTATGCAGAGATCTTTGTACTAAAAAAAGCAATGCCCATTTATCCCATCGTGCAAGTAAATATAAGTCACCCAATTAGGGTCAGTCCCTTCTTACCGTGTCTCCTTGGTCCTTTTCATCCATTCATCATTAGAATCATTATATGATTTGGACACAAGTTTATGGAAAATAACTTTTTTTTCCCTATTCTATCTATCTTTCTCCATCTGGGCATGCTTTCCTCCCTGACCTTTTTCTCCAGGAAGTCACTCCTTGGCTGAAGGACATTTCAAAATTTTACAAAACTGTCTTTCAACCCCAAAATATAGAACTTGATATCCCCTCTGGTAAATGAACCTTATGGAGTTTGTTCCTATAAGTTTTCTTTTTATTAAATACTCGAGCCTTTGAACAGGGTGGGAATGTAAATTTTTTACAAAGTTAATCCCATAAGTCATCATTTACGGAATAATCAACATTCTTGTAGTTGTCTTCCCTCTATGCCCACAGTTTTGTTTCTGAGATCCAAACAACGAGCTTTCAAATTTTAGACATTATTTTTGTTACCAGTTAGAGACGTGACACCAGAGAACCCAATGTGCTTTTTATCTTATGCTTGGTATTCCTCGGTAATGGGAGTTGGATTAACATAGTTTATGGAGTTTAATGACCCAGAGATAGAGTAGTAAAATGAACTTGCAACAGAACAGAGTATTGTAAACCCGCAAGTGTTAAGAATTCATGTGGTGGATTAGGAGAGGATTGAGATGGAGTAGGATTGTCGTTATTTTGTTGATTATCTCTGTTCCTGTTCGACATTTCCTACAAATAAAAAAAATTACTAAATAGTGTATGATGATCGTGTTTAAGACTACACACACACACACACACACACACACAAACACACACACACACACATATATATATATATATATATATATACACACATACTTTTAAGAGCTTTTAAAACATGCACGATTTGTCTGATTTTCATCAAACTGGTGTTATTTTTTATAAACTTGTGAAAAGTTGCACACAGCCAATTGGGCAAAATCGTATCTATGATTGTTGTATTAATTTCCATGACAGGATTCAAAATCCTTTATTCTTTAAGTTTTTTGCGAGCTCACATTTAATGTGCATATGTTGTAAGATGTCGCAATGAAGGTGAATTCTCTATTTAAGAAATTGTATCCACAATGTATGATTATTTTTTCTGCCTTTTCTAATAATGTCACCAACCTCAGTGCATAATCGGGGTTATGAATGCGAAATATATTCTCTATTAGCTTATCCTAGCATTCTGGTAAGGAGAATATAATGCCATTGAATAGGTATGAGTGTGAGCGATCAACGTTATGATTTGAAATGTAATTAAACTATTCAATTTTAATATTCCCATATTGGTAAATAAGAGTTCCCTCTATATCATGCACACTAATAAAAGAGGTTTTTGTTTGGGATAATTGTAACCTCCCAATTATCTATTAACATAAATTATTACCATGCCTCATTTTATTCAGAGAAATTATATATTGGAAGGTGTGACTATGATTAGTGTTTTCTAACATGAATGAGAAGAATGAAAATGTATTAAGAGTTTTTATATGCCGGACAATATACAAATATTGAGAATAGAGGATCTAACTAATCCTAATATTACTATAAGTCCATTAACTAATAAATGTTTTCCAATGAATCAATAAAACACAACAAGTTCATTTTAGTTCAATTAATCCTAGAATTACTATGTGTCCACCAATAACCAAGACCTTCCACCAATTTATGTTTAATCAAACATCAACAAGTTAAGGAAGGGGTGAACACGACCATAACAATGAACCAAAAACATATATCCACTAATATTCATTCAAAAAAATCAACATTAAATAACTAATGTTTTCCAGTTAATCAATCGAACCCAACAAATCCATTTTTAGTTCATTTTAATTAAATCAATACCAAAATCACTATATGTCAACTAATGTTCACGCCCGTCAATCAATTTGTGTTCACCAAACCAACAACCTCTAACTAAATGGGTGATACGACCATAACAATCAACAAAGAAGTTATAATATAAACAAGAATAAGTATTTAAATAAAATATAAATAAAATTACATGAATAAAGAAAGAAACTAGAATGAGTTGACCTTTAATAATTGTTGTCCAATTGCGTGTGCACATGGAACGAGAAGAAAACATTTTAACATATTATTCAATCTAAAATGTTAACATATAATTTAATCACATGATGTAAAATTCGAACTAAGTAACTTTTTCCCATTTACTAATAGACAAGAAATCCATCCATTAATTATTATCCCACCAATCCATATCTAATCTAATTATTAATAATCCCATCAAGTGTAGGAGTTCCTAACTTGTTTATCCCTAATCAGGGTACTAATTACATTAATAAAACATAGATAATTTTCCCAATTTTGAATTTGGTATACTAATGAACAACTAATTTACTTGCCTTATTTACTTTACTTTGATTTTCATTTTGATTTATTTATAAAGTTATTTTTCCTTTCAAAATATAGTAGTATGTTACTTGGTTAATAATTTTCATAATTTAGACATTTGACCTAACACTAAATACTTTATACCATTTTTAGAAATAGATTTATAATTCACACAAAAAGGGATAAAAGTATGCAAATACAAATAAACTAACTTAGACCATTGGACACTAAACACTACAATTTTACTATATTTCAAGTTTACAACTGCAAACACCCCACTAATAAATAGGAATTCAATATGAACTCACCATTTTGGGATAATAAAATTTGCCTAACCCTAACATTTTTTCTAACACATACACATACATATATGTTATACCATAAATATGGAATGATCCATGGACTAGTAAAAATATGACACCTGACATCACACACATGCTCAGAATGTGGGCAATAGAGCTAATAGTATGGTAGGCTCACAATGAGATTGACTCAACGATACTTAGCAAGACAAATTGACACTGTTAGTTAATACCATAAAAGTTAACAATCGTTCACGATTGGATGAGGTGAGCAACCTGAATAGACATGCATATATAGAATATATACAAAATTGTCCCTCATGTGCTAATAACTAACTTGTGATTATTCTTTCACTGTGGCCGTAAAGTGCGTACTCACCTCATCTATAAAGGTGATCCATATGCCCCACTCTATTCTCTTTCCTCTAAAAGACTATAAGTAGAATACACTCACCTTATGTGAAGATGTGATGAGACTTTATCTTACTTTTATGATGCCCAACAGAGAACTTGAGAGCTTATATCTCGTATTCATCAATGGTGTTGCCCAGTAATTAATATAATCACTAGCACGTAATTTTGGTTGTTCTCCTTTCTCTCTTTATTCTCTAATTTATTTATATTTTAGTGTATCAGTGATTCAGTCTCTTATCTATTTATCTTTTAGTAATTAGTATATTCAGCTAAGATAAATCATATACTAACTTCTACCATTAACACAATGATGCAATATATGAGAAATGACTTTCCATGCTATTTTCCACCATTTTTTATTAGTAGGATCCAGGATACCCAATTCATTAAGCATGTGAATTGCGAATCGATTCACCTTGGTAACAAAGGGTTAGAGTTGTCTCAAAGAAATTTGAGTTGGACTCTTAAAAATTTCATAGATAGTTGCTTAGATCTCTCTCGTTCTTTTTTAAATCTTCATTTCCAATGAATCAATTTTATTTTTATTACAGTACTCTATTTTTCTGCTTAGACTCTATTAAGAATCCGAAGATTTGGAGAGATGGAGAGTGATTGTCTTCCTCAACACGGGTTGGATTGGGTGATTTGTAAGGTATCCCGTAGAGCCTGGATAAAATCCAAGAGGCCATAAAAGAAAACATAAAGCAACCGACCCAGATTATAATGGATGGTCATAACCGTCCATAATGAATCCTGTCACGCCTTCTTTGAAGGAGAACTCAAATAGAAAATCGATGCATGACACCTCTTGACTCACATAGGGACATGAGGCAAGTATTGGGGAAAATAACTTAGTATTGACATTTAAATCGCACAAAAAATTCAACCTTAAAGATCTTTGATTAATTATGCATTAAAAAAATCCAAATTCAGGTTTAAATATAAAACCCAAGTGATATACCCAAGTGTGACCTCGTATGATTATAAGGCCATCTGTCGTCAGGCAGTCGATCTTCTAAAAAAAGGCTAGCAAGATATCTCTGAGACTCGTCCCTATTAGGGGGTCGGCTATGTGTGCATATGTAAAACCTCGACCACTGCACAGGCCGAGGTATGAGCTGAAAGCCTCAGACGTCAAGAGCATCACTCATCCTCTTATATAGCTGGTACTAAGGGATGGTCGATCCTTGAAACTCAGCCAGAGGCATTCAACAAAGGACGCGCTTACCTATTTCCTATATTGGGTCACCAACTATGTTGGCTACATCATACTCAGACAAGCTAACGCTCTACAAAATGACACCCACTATACGAGCAATATGAGGCTCCAACATGGAAGGTCTCACGTGAGGAAAACCATTGTAGCAAGTTTATACCCTCACGTAAGGGAATATTACCTCATCATTATATCCATGCATTAAGGACATGTGTATCTTCATGATTGGAAGCCTCCTAATGTTCATGTTTATTGCATGCTTGGGGGGTACATTACACCCCCCAAGCCCTATATACATTCCATCTTCTTCATGAGAAAGGATCGAATATTGAAAACCCTAGCGGAACTCTTTCCAACTGACTGTAAGAGAGAGAAAATGTTGAGTGATTGTATCCATGGC
This sequence comes from Sambucus nigra, assembly GCA_949130495.1. Taxonomy (NCBI): domain Eukaryota; kingdom Viridiplantae; phylum Streptophyta; class Magnoliopsida; order Dipsacales; family Adoxaceae; genus Sambucus; species Sambucus nigra. The sequence continues at coordinate 338,501,352 of OX422207.1, read as the reverse complement.
TGTTAGTGCCCTTATTTAATGGATCACACACATACACACACACAAACACACACACACACACACACACACACACACACACACACACAATGGATGAATGCCTATTTAGCTGAACCACTTAAATTATTTTCTCATCTTCTTTTTGCCTCATATCATTCTCCTAAATCTATATTGCTTGTTCCTTTTTGCCATTGCTATACTTTTTTGAGCTTATTAGCACTTTGACCTGGTGGTGCTATTACGAGCATCATCAGTCTAGCACTATCTGTGGGAACGAGGATAGCCATATCTTCCTTACCCAAAGATTATACTCATCAGAGCCTATGGTGGTGAACTAGTCCTCCCCCTTCTGTGGAGTTATTTCACCATTGAAAGAACCATTGTTGAGCATTTAATCCATCCTTTTCCAGCTCATAGCTCAAACAACTTTCACCAATGGTAATGGATCCACCTCCTACACATGATAATCAACTAGCACCTCCACAAGGAGGTGGAGCAGGTTCCAGTAAAGAACCACCCCAGTCAGGGATGGCTGAGGTGGAAATGGCGCTCCGCTCCCTCATAGTTAGTAAAGAGAAAATGTAAAACCAGTTTGCAATGCTTAGCTAGAATTTCGCGGCCAGGACAGGTGAAGCGGGAGAAGAGTTTGTAACTTCGGCCACCAGGGAAGGTGAACCAGGTCAGCAGCCAGGGGACCACCCCAGGACCTAGAAAATGACCTTCTATCATGTCAAATACGAAGAGACATCACTGGCCCTAGTAATTTATGCCTGGGAAGGTACGGTCAAGAACTTTGGGATGACTTGGTTGGGAATGACCTTGATCACGAGGAGGGGGAGTTCGAATGTTAGGAACCTCATGAGATATCCAGAGGAATTGTGCTCCCTATTCGGTGAGGTGGGGACCAAGGATGAAGGCCCAACCGAGAATGCAGGCCCAGCTGAGACTGTGGTCCAAGGCAATCAACCTTTGATAGGCTAAGTGGAGGGTTAGCCTTTGATAGGCTCGACCCTCAGGGATATTTGAGGAACTAATTATCCACGTCAAGGAGTGTCGCTGGCTCAAGAAGAAATGAGAGGCTAAATGACTGTAGACCTCTAGAAGACCGAGAGGAGAAGATAGAGGTCATAAGTTGACCTCAGCATCGGGACAGGTCACCCTCAGCTCTCCCACCTAACAGAAGATGATTAGCTCAGCCAGACAACAGATAAGGGGCCGGGGATAATGTTATCCCTATAAAAGCCAATGTTGCAGCAGACAAGCCTTGGAATGAGTCGATATAGAGATTGGAGAATAAAATAGAGGATATCATTAAAAAACCTAGATTCCTTACAAATGTGATATGATGAAGGATCCCCATTCATGGCAAAAATACTAAACTATCTAACCCCAACCAAGTTCAAACCACCGGTAGTAACACCAAAGTACGATGAGATCACTAACCCGGTGCATCACATGGAGATGTATCAATCATCCTCCGATATCTATTCAATATCAGATGAAATGAGATGCCAAGCATTCTCAAGTACCTTGACAGGGTAGCTCATGTATGATTTACCTCTCTTCCAAAGAACTCTATAGGAAACTTTAAGCAGCTGGCCGATAGTTTTATCCATAACTTTTTCTTTGGGGTGAAACCTAGGAAACAAACGACCCACATGTTGTACATCAAACAGGGGAAAGACGAGACTCTAAAAGAGTACATAACCCGTTTTAACAAAGAGAAGATGGAAATAAAAGACTATAAAGAAAATATAGTGATGATACACCTTATGAGAGGCCTTCAGAAAAGAATGTTACTTTGGAAGCTGACCGAGGACCCTCCAAAGTCCATGGATGAACTCCTGGATACAACTGGGAGGGTCATGAATGCAGAGGAAGCAATGGCCGCAAAAGAAGATGAAGAAAAAAGAGCCTACCATGACAAAAAGGGTCAGAAGTTTAGGGGGAAGGATAGAAAGAAGAGGCCGATAGACGACAAGTTCGCAGACTATACACCTTTAAAAATTAGTTGTGAGCACATTCTAAATGAGATCAAGAATGACTGGTCTCTTAGGTGGAAATTTTTTTTAAGACAACCCCTCATAAGAGGAATAGAAATCTTCGGTGAAAATTTCACCAAGATCATGGGCACCTTATAGATAAATGCTTTTCCTCAAAGATGAGATAAAAAAAATGTTGTTATCTAGAAAATTGAGAAAGTATATTGATAAGAATGGTTTAGGGTAAGGACAAGACGAAAGAGGCCGAGACAACCCTAGAAAGAGGAGAAATGGCAGATGTAGAGATGACGCTCCAACAAGGCGGGATGACTCGTCGGATGACGATAATGATGATCCTAATCTCCAACCTAAAGATGATGATGTTCCAGTGAAGAGGTTCAACATCATTTCATTCGGGGTAAGCATGATTTATGGTGGCCTTGCAAGGGGAGGCTCTGAGGTGGCTGATCAAAAAGATCATGTGGTCGAGGTAAAGGCGATAGCTAAGGCCGAGGTTGTTAACTCGACCTCCATTGATGCTAAGATAGAGAAAAGAAAGAAATTGGATATGGAAAGCCTCATAGTCAACTTTTTGAGGCTAGACTTTAAGGGTATCCTATCTCCACATGACGACCCCTTGTTATAACAACCAGGGCACCTGGATGCGATGTACCAAGAATCTTAGTTGGTGGGGGAAGCTCTGCAAATGTTATGTTCTGTCCAGGCTTCAAAGGCTTAGGACTCAGTAAGGCCCGACTTATCCCGTATCATCACCCCCTGATAGGATTCAGTGGAAAGAAGGTTCAACCTCTAGGGATGCATGAAATGGATGTTAGAATGGGAGATGAATGGCCGAAGAGGCTCATCAAGAAGATCAAATATTTTTTGATGGACGAGAACGTCTTCTCAGCCTACAACCTCATATTGGGACGGGTTACCCTCAAAGAGTTTGAGGCCGTGCCTTCGACGATCCACCAGATGATAAAATTCCTGACTCCTTATGGGGTAGGGGAGGTTCAAGGTGACCAAACATCGATACCAGAGTTCTACTTTAACTCAGCTGAGGAGAGAAAGGCACACAAGAAATTAACATCCAGTACAACATTGATACCCTTGGTCCTAGAGAAAAGACAAAGCTCAAGAAAGGGGAAGCTGGAGAAGAGGTAGAATTCGTCCTCCTCAATGAGGATGATCCAAAACAAACCATCTTGATCAGAAAGCCTTAAGGCAAGAGATTAAAAATGAGCTGATCAACCTGCTAAAGAGAAGGCAAAGCATCTTTGCCTGGAGTTATGCCGATATGCTAGGTATTGATCCAAAGATAATGTGTTATAAACTTAATGTGCAGGAAGGTGCTAAGCCGATAAAGCAGAGAAGAAGAATTTACTCCCGTGAGAAATATGAGGTTATAAGGGAAGAGGTTAAAAAACTAGAAGCGCCTGAGTTCATTAGGGAGGTCATCTACCCTGAATGGTTATCAAATGCGGTCATAGTGCCTAAGGTCAATAGAAAGTGGAGAATGTGTGTGGACTTCACTAATTTGAACAAGTCTTGCCCTAAGGACCGTTTCCCTCTCCCTCATATTGATAAGATGGTAGATGCTACAATGGGACATGAATTAATGATATTCATACACGCATACTCCGGATACAATAATATCTTTTTGGATCCTGCCGACGCAGAGAAAATAACCTCATCACCGATAAGGGGACGTATTGTTATAAGGTTATGCCTTTTGGCTTGAAAAATGCTAGGGCTACCTATCAAATATTGGTGAACAAGATATCTAAAGATCAGATTGGACAGTCTATGTAGATGATATGTTGACAAAGAGTCTGAGGGTCGAAACCCACACGATCGACCTTGAAAAATCTTTTAGCACCATGGACAAGTAAAAGATGAAGCTCAACCTAGTAAAATGAATATTTGGAGTTGAAGCCAAAAATTTCTTGGGTTTCATCATCAATCAGAGAGGTATAGAGGCCAACCTAGAGAAGATAAAAGCCCTGTAAGATATAAAGACCCCAAAGACCATCAAAGACGTTTGGAGGCTCACCGGACGAGTGACTTCTCTACACAGGGTTGTCTCTAGAGCCACTGATAAGTGTCCCCCCTTTTTTAAGATTCTTACAAAAGATTTTAAGTGTAACAAGGAATGCGAGAAGACCTTTTTAGAGCTAAAGTCATATCTCGGCTCACCACTCTTATTATTTCATCCTGTCTAAGGAGAGAAACTTTATATTTACTTGGAAGTTTCCGAGTCGACTATTGGTGCAACTATAGTACGAGATGATGTTGGTATATAAATACCAATATATTTCAATAGAAAGTCCCTCTAAGGGGCTGAGTAGAGGTATCCCAGGATGGAAAAACGAGCATATGCCCTCATCCATGCTTCAATAAAGATGAAGCCTTATTTTCAGGCTCACGTTATAGTTATTTTTACAGACTCTCCCCTTAGGCAAGTAATCCATTAACCTGAGAAATCAGGTAGATTGATGACCTGGGCCATTGAGCTAGGAGAGTATTACATAGTCTACTAGTCGAGGGTTGCAATCAAGGGGCATGCCTTAGCAGACTTTATGGAGGTCATATGGGACGATGCTGATAGTAAAAAAGAGGACGACCTTGAGAAGTCAGACACAACCTACACCGAGCCAGCAAAGACTGAAATAAGAATGGTGAGACATCCAACATCCAAGACTGATAAGATTTTGCTCAGGAATGGTATTATTGAAGAGGGGACATTTTTAGAAGGGGCATTATGGAATTTGTTCGTTTATGGTTCATCTTGTGAAAATTAGAGTGGAGTCGATATGATTGTGTTGTCCCCAGATGGAACAGGCATAGAGTATACGTTGAGGTTCAGTTTTAAAGCTTCCAACAATGAATTAGAGGATGAGTCCCTAATAACTGGAATTTACCTCGCTAGAGCTCTCAATGTCGACCAGCCTTTAGCCCCGACCGACGATAAAAGATGATGATGTAGAGCTAAAATTTTGCATCAATTTAAACTTGGGATCATCTTGGATGGACCCCCTTATTCAGTTTATCAAAGAAGGAAGCTTGCCAGAGTATAAGGCCAAGAGAAGGAAGTTGAGGTACAAGGCCACCAAGTTCTCTATCATAGGGGATGTGTTGTACAAGGAGGGGTTTCTTTTTCCTATGCTCAAATGTGTCCACCCAGCCGAGGTGAATTACATTTTAAAGGATGTTCGTGAAGGATGTTACTCAAGCCATATTGGGGGTAGAATCATCACTTAAGGATATTAGTGGCCAACCCTGGCCAAAGACTCAACCGAATACGTGAAGAAATACGATAAATGCCAGTGATTTGCCACTATCCCTCATCAGCCCCATCAACCTATGACATTGATCACTTAACCATGGTAATTTATAGCATGGGGGATTGATTTGGGTGGACGTCTGCCAAGGTACATGGGCAACTATATATATTTGATTGTGGCGATAGATTACTTTTCAAAGTGGGTAGAGGCCAAGGCTATGATTAGGATCATGAAAAAGAAAACCTTTTAGTTCATATGGAAGAACATCATTTGTAGGTATGGATTTGTTTACACACTCATATCAGGCAATGGCACCCAGTTCAAAAAAATTTCCTTAGAAAAATATTGCACAAGGGTCAGCATCAAACAGTTCTTCTCATCGCCTGGCCAACCCCAAGACAGTGATCAGACTAAGGTCACTAATAGAACTATTCTTGATGGAATCAAGAAAATATTGGAGGAGGCCAAAGGGAAATGAGTTGAGGAGGTACATGCTGTGCTATGGGCTTACAAGACAAAAACTAAGATGCCGACAAAAGAGACCCCCTTCGTGTTAGCATATGGCATAGAGGCAGTAGTCCCTACCGAGATTGTTCTCCTACACACAGAGTTTAGAAATATAACCCTGAGAGAAATCTGAAAGAGAGAAGACTTGACCTAGATCTGATTGAAGAAAGAAGAGAGGATGCTCAGATCAGAGTGGCAACCTATCAGCAGAGGACGACCAAGTTTTATAACAAGAGGATAAAGTCGAGGCCGATAAAAGTGAGAGACTTCATTTTCAAGAAGAATTAGAAGAGGCCGAACAAGATTCATGCCAACTGGCATGGTACTTATAGGGTTACTGATGAGGTGGTCTCGGGCACCTATCGGTTGGAGAACTTAGAGGGGGAACCATTCTCCAACCATTGGAATGCCAACCACTTAAAAAGGTAATACCAATAAATGATTGTATAGGAGTTTTTTCAAGATTATGAATCATTGTAAAAGGGCTTATTATGAATGAGAAGTGAAAATGGTTAGTTCCCTCATATCTTATATATTTTGTCTTGAATAATTAGTTTCAAATACCCTTAAAAGATATAAAATTTCATCTGTGGTGAAATGATGACTCGAAAAGGGGTCGACCCCATCTATGGACTTCCAATAATACCAAGAAGGGTTAACTTAGTTACCTAAACATCATTAATTTAGTGAAAAATAAATTCCTCTCTCATTCGAGATGACACTGTATGGACGAGACGATGCTTAACCATGCACTCTCAAAACAACGAGATGGGGTATAACATAACACCATGATTTGGTGAGTCCAAATTGAAAATCACTTGGGTGTGGTTGATTACTTAAACATCTTAACTTGGTGAGTATGAAATAAAGCATCATTAGTTTGGTGAATCTCAGACCAAAAATATCATTAACTTGATGAATATGAGATGAATACATCATTAGTTTGGTGAATCTCAGACCTTAAACATCATTAATTTGGTGATTGATGAATACTTGATGAAAAATAATTGCCACTCTTGACCGAGACGATAGTGCAAGGACAAAATGATGCTCAACCATTCACTCTCAAGACGACGAGAGGGGGTATGGCATAACACCATGATTTAGTGAGTTTGAATTATGAAAGTTGGTGTCGGTATAACTACCACAACACAATAAGAAAATATTCAAACAAACAAGTATTAAAGAAAGTAAACATTCAAGCAAACAGATATTTATGTTACAAGAGATGATCAAAACAAAAAAAGATAAGTGTTTACATATTACATCAGGAAAAGGGCAATAGGTCAAACAAGACCACCCTAATAGGAAAAAACTTAACAAAAGCATTCACGGGTGAAGTGTAGTGTCAGCATCTTCGATGGTCAACCCATCAGTTAGAACTTTGATTGCATCCGCAACCTCGGCCCTCTCAGCGTCGATAACTAATTTAGCTGCATCACCATAAGACTTATGGGCATCAAATTCGACCTCGTCACCTCTACCCGACATCTCCACATCGATAAGGGTAGTCTAAAGGATAAAGTCGCTGAAGTCCAGTCCCACAAAGTCTTGAGAAGTTAGGCTCCTGATTTTTACCTGCCTCAGAGTAGCCCATCGGTAAGCAGCTTTGATCCCCCTCTCTAGGCACTCGAAGTCATGATCATTAAACTCCTCCGAATCCTTATAGTCATCAATGGAAGCCTTAACTACAGATTCAATCTCGACCTTCTTATAGTCGAAGATCTTCTTTAAAGATTTGGCATGCTCTACCTTGAGGTTGACAACTTTATCATGAGACAGCTGAAGGGCTTTCTAGGAATCCTCAAGTTCCTTCTTCAAATTTCACTCTGTTGTCTCGGCTTATCTCCCCTTTTGGATTAAGGGGATCTTCTTGTTTATTTAGTCCCCCAGCCGATAGAGGGAAACAAGACCCTGCAATAAGAGAAGAGTCAACCAGTACATGAAGAAAAGTACGAGATAACACTTAGCAACTCCCAACTAAAATTCTTGAAAATGTACCTGAACGGCCATGTGGATGGAGAACTTGATGAGGAGGGAGATGTCGGTGTCTTGCATGAAACTCTTATCAACCTTGGATATCAAAGATCTGACACCATCACAGGATTTCCTTGGATTGCCGAGGACACTCTCGTCGTCTAGCTTCAGCTAGGACATATGAGTTGCAAGAGCCTCATCCATAGAAATTGGAATGGCCTGATTAGACCTACTATGTTTTGACTAACGAGATAAAAATGTTTCCTCCTCTCGGCTCTTTCTCTTCTTTGTGGCCTCCGTAGCTCTGTCGGGACCGCCCACAGTAGTCTTAACGGTGGTAGAAGTAGGGGGTTGGCACCCTTACCATGTTTGCTAACAAGTTTGCTCAAGTTTTTGGCCACCATCTCATAAAGATGATCTGACACGTCGTTTGGACGATCTATAAAAAGAAGACGAGGTTAATACTGGAAAGTTGGAAAAATACGAGACAATAGTTGCACAAAAGAAACCACTTACAAAACTCGGTCAAAGGGTCAACCCATAAACCTGTCTGAGACAGATAGTAAGGGGTCAACAACTACTCAAATTTCATGAGACGACCTTGGTCCCCCTGATGCCTAATCTTCTTAACCTTCTTAGCAGCATCAGGGCTCAAACCTTGATTAAGCTTAGACGACATAGAAACCTTGCCCCACCTTTGAGGAAACCTGGGCTCAGAGGTACTACAAGATTCAGTAGGACCGAATTCCCAATCCCCTGAGATAAAAAAATATCGACATTTCCAGTCATAATTGGAAGTCTGAGTAACCAACAAGAGCTTTTTGGAGGATTTCCTGGCTACGAGATGATTGTAGCCAAGCTGAGTTTTGGGGGATGACAAAGTATAAAATCCATGAAAATGCCAACTGGACAGTCAGTTTGATGGACTATCTTCTAAAGAGAGATAAAATCGAGGATAACCTTCCATGTTTTGGGAGAAAGCTAAGATGGGGCAACTCCTAGGTGGGATAGAATTGGGCGTACAATAGGGTGGATAAGTAGTTAAAAGCCGACCTTGAACATCTTCTCATAAACACATAACTCACCCTCTTGGCCGTCATAGGCTCTCTCATCCGCATATGGTTTCCTCATTAAAATAGAGGGCCTAATGCCATACAAATGTCTCCAAGTCAACAAATGGACCTCAGTTATAGAACTCTTATAAGAACCAGACATGGATAAATCTAAAATGCTCTCTTTGCTATCATTATGAGACTCTTCGACTTGGGGTTGGTTGGGGTCACCACTTGGAAAATATTGCATAAACTCATCCATCGTTACGGCCGATAGAGGAATGGCGTTAAGTGGAGGAGGGATGGCAACATTAGGCTCATCGACTTCAATAAAGTCATTAGATCAATTTGAGGACTCGACCTTCTAAGAAGACAAGGCACGAGAGGAAACCTCATCAGCCTCAAAATCTTCATCATGATATTAGGATTGGGCCATAGACTCATCAAAAGAGTCAACACTGTCAGACGGTTCAAAAATGGACATACTCTCATGTTCAGAAGAAATCCATACAGGAATGGGACCACTTGGTTCGACATGTTTAGGAGGGATGATAACTAATGGGGGTGGAAATATCTGTCGGAGAGGAAATGCCTCGGCCTTTATTCTCTCGGCTTCCTCAAGCTCAAACTTCATAATCTCCTGAAGGTACCTCTCTCTAAGGTTTGGAAACTCTTCAGCAAGCTCGTACAAACGTTTTAACACGAACAAAATGAGGCTACACTTAGCATTATTGAAAGTAAGGATAAATAAATAGAAGGGATGACTTCTGTTGACCAAAAGATCAAACCCAAGAATTTCAACAATTCTTGAGGAAGAATAGTAAAAAAACTTACTGGAAAAGATGATCGGAGACACCGAAAAGACCCAAAAATGGTGGTTTGCACCTGAATTCACCAAAAACCTCCCCTATCACTGCAAACTAGATGCCGAAGATAAGAAACAACACTCTAAACCCTAAAATCTACCCTACTGCCTCGTTGAAAAACCTAATAGTCGCCAGAAAAATCAAATGTAAATAAATCTAAAACTAAAAATGGAATGAAAATTTTGTAAGAGAAGGATACCTTGAAGAAGATGAAACTTGGGAGGAAGAGGGAACCTGAGCGAGGTCTAGAAGGCGAGGTTATGGAGAAATGACGAAATTTAGCTATGGAGGTTCAATGTTATAGGCAGGAGTAAACTTAGAGAATGAGAAAAAGAAGACAAGAATTAATTTAGTGGTTTAAATACCACCCATTGATTAGGCATGATTCCCCATACGCATTATTAACTAGGGCACAAGGCCCAAAGCTCTCAACCGTTAGCATAGGCTTGGGAGAGATGCTACCTAATTAGAATTGGAACACATATCAATCACCTATACTCTTTAAAGAACCCTTCTAACTCGTATCCCCTAGTCACCTCTTTATATAGATGGCTGAGGGTTAGGGGTGATTAATATACCCAAGTATGACCTCGTCTGATTATGAGGCCATCTGTCATCAAGCAGTCGACCTTCTCAGAAAGGTCTAGCAAGATGTCTCTGATACTCGTCCCAATTAGGGGGGTCATCAGCATGTGCATATGTATAACCTCGACCACTGCACATGCCGAGGTATTAGCTGAAAGCCCCAAACGTCAAGAGCATCACTCGTCCTCTTATATAGCCGATACTAGAGGATGGCCAATCCTTCAAACTCGACTAGAGGCATTAAATAAAAGATGCGCTTACCTATTTCCAACATTGGGGAACCAACTAAATTGGCTACATCATACTCGGAGAAGCCGACGCTTTGTAAAATGACACCTACTATACGAGCAATATGAGGCTCCAACATGGAAGGTCTCACGTGGGGAAAACTGTTGCAGAAAGATCATCTCCTCACGTGAGGTAATATTACCTCATCATTATATCCATGCATTAAGTGCACGTGTCTCTTCATGATTGGGAGCCTCCTCATGTGCATGTTGATTGCATGCTTGGTGGGTACATCACCCCAAGCCCTATATATATATTCCATCTTCTTCATGAGAAATGATCGAATATTAAAAACCCTAGCAGAACTCTGCCAATCTGATAGTAAGAGGGAGAAAAGGTTGAGTGATTGTATCCATGGCCATTAATGCCCTTATTTAGTGGATCACACAAAGTGGATGTAGGCCTATTTAGTGAAACCACTTAAATCGCTGTCTCATATTCTCTTTGTTTTATCTCATTCTCCTATAGCTATATTTCTTGTTCGTTTTTCCCATTGCTGTATCTGTTTGAGCTCATTATCACTTTGACCTGGTGGTGCTATTACGAGCATCATCACCAAGGTTCAAGAAAATAATACCATAAAAAATCATGTTTGATGATGATGAAGATCATCTGGAGGATTCAACCTAGTTTTGAGATTATATAATAATTATAGAACTAGTAAACAAAAGTAAAGTAGTAGAAGATATGAAAAATAGAGAGAATGACACAAAATATAAGTGGTTCATCTGTTGGCCTATGTCGACTGTGCAAGATGAAGAGTGTGTTCACTATAATTGATCATAAACAACCATGGGTGATGTACAATCTTATCTCTCTCTCTCTCTCTCTCTCTCTCTCTCTCTCTCTCTCTCTCTCTCTCTCTCTCCAATTGGATGTCCAATACCATCCCTAAACATGCACTATATTCCTAACTAAAAGTAGGACCAATGAGTGTGTGATAGCTATGGAGATGAGCATAAAATCTACGATGAAGAATATGCTTCCCACGTGGTTATTTTATCTTCTATAATGATTTTATAAGATATTCTTGAAATGACCCTGTCATAATTTCCATGCGCATACGAGATGTCTGAGGTAGATGATACTATGGCCTTATACTATTATGGTGAGCCAAAATGATACTGGATCGCTATGTGATACTGTCATCCCAGTGTAGTGGGGATTGCTAAGAAGGTATTCTAGTGTCATTTGAGGTCGATTCTGGTAGTGGACGAGACTGGTTTCTCCTTGCCTACTGAGGTAACTATCCCGGTTGGTCTTTCGGAGCAATCTCTTTGGCTAAAACCACATTAAAATAGACTAATTGTGAGGGATTCTGGTGGATGTGTCCTGTTCAGATATGATTATGAGGAACACTCTTTATCAGTGGGTTGTCCAGATGGGACCACACTTATTTATATCAATCACCCCTAGACATTAGTCTTCAATGTTAGTGGTAGGCTGAGGTTTGAACATGTTCTGTTGTCTCATCTCCTCCACACATTGTGATTTTAAGTCTGCATCTGAGGGTGTCCAATGGTTAATAGAGGTGCAACGGTGATATTGGGCTTGATAGAAATGTTACTTCTCAATTATGAGAAGCAACATACCTATCATCTATTGATAAACTTGGTCAGCATGGGCACAACTTACTAGGCATCTTGGGGGCAGGTTCATTACCAAACATCATTTTTGTGCCTTTGGGAAGCATGCCCTAATGATTAAAGTCTTGAAGAGTTATTCAAGTGACTTTAGGCGGTGAAAACGTTACACCCTTTCATTTATGCCAAACACAATTTTAAAGCAAACGTAATCTCCTTTATCGATAATAATCTTTTCATCCATGGTCTAATTTTCCTCCATTTCGGTGATTTCTTGCATCTTTATCCTCCTCTTTCAACATTCAAGGTACTTCTTTTATCTCATCTCTTCATTTCCTTTGGTTCCATTGGTATTTCTGCAACGTTTTCTTTTTTGGTGAGTTTTTTGGTCACTCCGGTGACTCACTTGTAGGGTTTGTGTCTCTTTTACGATGGTTTGAGCAGGTAGAAGTTAAATAGACAGAGGTTTTAAGTTGATTTAATAAGAAATTGGTGTCTCCAACCACCTTTGGGGCTAACTGTTCCATTTTTTGGTGTCCTCTTCGGTGAGAGTCACCGAAGCCCAAAACTGGTGTTCTTTGCGTTCTTGAGTGAAATTATTCAAAATTTTTCTGACTTAGTTTTATCCTAATAATTTTTAACTTGTTTTCCCGAGTGCTTGTTCGTGTACTGTAAGCTTCATGATCTTGTTTAAGAGTTTCTTGATTTGCACAATCACGTATGACGAGTGATAAAAAAGACTAAGTATGAGTTACGCCGATGTAAGCCTCCTTTAACCCCCACTTTTTTAGCTATAAAAAAACTTGTTCTACTCCTGACTTATCCATCCACTACAAAGGATACCGTTAGGAATCCGGTATTAATTATAGTTAGTACTGATTTAACTTTTTCTTTTAAGGTCTATAGCCTTTTTGAGCGTTTTGGGTCCCCATGGTGACCCAATAAAATCTGAGGTTGACTCTTTTGATAAGGCCATGAGAGTAACTATTGCCTATCCTTGTGAGGACGAGATGACAATTTATGTTGAATCAAGGAACAGGGGCCACCTTAGTTATTCCTACCGTCTTCTCAGTAATTTTCCCTTTAGCCAGAGGACCCCGTGCCCCGAGTTTATGACATCTCAGATGATAAGTTTGATAACCGGTCTAGAAATAATGTTCCCCCCTCATCCAATGCCCAAACTTGTGTTATCCATGACTCATGTTGAGTAATTACAAAGTGACCCTCGTGGAAAGGCCCTTACCAATGAGGAGGAGGAATAGGATCCTTACACTTTAGGCACAAATATTGCCTCAGACATTCCTACTGACATCCGTGAGACTGATCGGTTAGTTTGGAGGCACATTTGTGGGATAAAAAAGTGTGACTTTGATCTTAGAAATAAGATAGAAGTTACCATTTATGAGCAGATGTTTAAGGTTGAATTTTGCCTTCCTTTCAACTCAACCATCAGGGTCATTCTTTCCTCAATTCGTGTGGCTCCAGCCTAATTGACTCCTAACTCATGGACGATCCTTTTTGGACCGGCTCACCTCTGGAGAATCTCTTACGAGAAGGACCTCCGAGCTGATGCCTTCTGAGCATGATATATAACTATTTCAACAAGGTTAGCCCCATGTTATTACCATTTTATAGCATGTCATCTTGACCGTAAGATCCTTTATATCAATCAGACTTCCAACCATGATTGGAAGTTTCATTACTTCTTTATTTAAGTGGATCAGGAGTCCCGTGAGGGAGAGTTATCTAATATTACTCAGACAAGTGTTGCTTGCCAGTGGGATCGTACCTTAGTCTCTTCTAAAGTTAATCTCGATCTCTGTGTCAAGATGAGGAAAGACATATACTAACTCATGGGCGGAGGCTTAATAATCTTCAAAGACTTAATGACCCCTGATCTCCTCTAGTATTCTGGCATGGGAGCGGACTCCCTAAAGACACTTCGTAAGAAGTTTTTTTCACACTTTACAAAAAATTTATACTTTACTGTCATCCTTATGTTATTCTAACTCAATCATAGGAGGATACTAATTTTGTTTATATGCTCATTGTAGATTGTCCGACCAGTATCTTAGATGAAGTTTGTGAAATGGAAGCACCACTATCCAATAATCTTTTTGATCGTCTTCAGGTAAAAGTTACCCAGTCACCTCATACTCGACAAAAATCAACTACTGCAGGATCGAATGTTGTTGATGGGTCAAGGAAAGAAAATAGACTATTGGTGGAACCCCGACTGCTCCCACCCAACAGTAAAAGAAAAGGAAAGAGGGTCAACCGAGATGACCCATTAAGAATCTCCTCCCCATTATAGATGACACGATGATTGCTACACGTCTGGCACAACTTAGTGTCAATGTTAACTCGCTTTTGGGGAGTAAGGTGAAGGCTATGGAGGCTATAAGATCAGTTGTTCCCAACTGCGATAAGAAATATTTTGATTATCAAGACCCTTTAAGGATTTTCAACTTTGCTCTCATAGGGCAACTCAGGTATGAACTAATTCCAAAACTTGATTGTATTTTTTCTAAAGTTTGGTATTATCTCATTTTTATTGTGCTTACTTTTTGATTATTTTTTACTGTAGTTTCTCATTCCCTCTAAAATATTCAATAGTGGATAGTGGAGGATGAGCCTAAGATGAAGCTGGATGACGATGATAAGTCTCAGCTCTATGAACTTAAGCAGAAGTCGGCACAAATTGTAACTATGAGGTAGAGCTGTAGGTCCAAGGTTGAAGCAATTGAGGACAAACTTAAGTAGTCAAAGGAGGATGAGAATGAGTAGGTCAAGTCTTCTGTTGAGATGGATGTTGTTGACTTCAAAGAGTTAAAAGGGTTTTTTGGTTATGCCATCCAGTAGCTGGATAATGGAGTCACGACTGCATGTCAGCGAGTTGCTAACCAATGTGGAGATATCATCACTAATAATTTGATATTGGCCAATATCATTAAGTCCTTCAACTTTGCTGACCCTGAGAGCATTACCACTCTCCAGGAGGTGCAGACTGAGGTCGATACCGTGGTTGTGTGGATGAAGACGAGATGACTCGGGTGGCTAAAGAAGATGAAATGGAGGCCGTTGGTGACCAATAAAGGACCATCGTTAATCCTGATGAGAACCCATCCGTCCCTGAGCCCACTACTAGTAAGGGGCTGGCAACTGATGCTTAAATCTTTCTATCTTTTTTGGGCGACTGTCTATTATCTCTAAGGCCCAAATTTTGTAATCTCATCTTTTAATTTTCATTTCTAAACATTTATTCCATTTTAATCTTTGTAACTTTTGGCATGCTATTTGTAATATAGTTTGAATATTGGTCTTCACAACTGTCTTTATCATGCCATGAGATGTTTATTTTGGTACATTAGGTTGCGATGTCATTCCCATTGGGATTAAGCTTTATTTACACCATAAAACTTAATAATTATGTGCATAAATTAATTATCCCCTAGAGTTTTTGATGAGGGTGGTTTTATGATGATTACAGACCACTCTCGTACCGCCGAGAGGAATTTATAGTCATATGCTCACCATAAAATGATGTTAAGAATTTCCACCATATAAAAATGATGCTAAGTGCTTCCCTCGTCCTGAAGTTTACAATGGGTGATGCCTTGGAGCCAATACTTTAAAGGCATTCTCGTACTACTAAGAGAAAGACACACACACACACGCACGCGCGCGTGCATACAGATTGAGAGAGAGAGAGAGAAATATAGAGATTTAGTTATTCAACATAAATGATGTTAATAATTTTCATGATACACAAATGATGTTAAATGCTTCCCTCCTCCCAAAAATTTATAAGGAGTGATGCCTTGGCGTTGAGACTCCAAATTCATTATCGTACTGCACAGAGAGAGAGAGAACTAATTATTCACCATAAAATGATGTTAAGAATTTTTGCCATACATAAATTATGTTATGTTCTTCCCACCACCCATGGTGCATAAGGAGTGATTCCCTGGATCCGAGACACCAAAGCCATTTTCATACCGTCTAGAGATAAATTTAATTATTCACTATAAAATGATGTTAAGAATTTTTACCATACACAAATGATGTTAAGTGCTTCCCACCTCTCGGGTTTATAAGGTGTGATACATTAGAGCCAAGACTAAAAAGGCATTCACGTACTGTCGAGAGAGAGATTTAAGTTTATAACTAGGTGATTCTCAAAATGCGAATTCAGAAATAGGAGACAATACTTTATTATATTTCTCTTTCCAATTTTTTTGCAACATAATTTAAGTATAAAATAGAAACTGCTTTTCATCTACAACATATGAGCTATTTACTTGTAATATTTCTTCAAATGGTCTGCATTCCAAGGGTTGGAGAATGTTTCCCCTTCAAGGTTTTCCAGCTGATAAGCTCCTAGGATGACTTCTTCTGTGACTATGTAGGGATCGTGCCAATTAGGATTAAGTTTATTTATTTTTTGGATTACCTTTTTCAGTATGAGATCCCCCACTATGATAGGCTGATACTTGAATCTCTTATTGTAAAACTTGGCAGATTACTGCTGATAAGATGATTGTCTTATGGCCAAGTCTTCTCTTCTTTCTTAAATAAGATCCAAATCTAGTATTCTTTCCTCCAGATTTACTTCGGGTTTGTAAGTCTGAACCTTGTGGCTTGGTAATCCAATTTTTACTGGAAATGATGGCTTTTGACCCGTACGCCAACATGAATGGAGTCTCTCTTGTCGGAGTTCTTTTCGTCATCTTGTAAGCCCACGGGATACTGTGTAGTTCATTGACCCATTTTCCATTTGCATCATCCAACTTCTTTATTTCATCTAGTATAATCATATTGGTTACTTCGATCTGCTCATTAGATTGTGGTCTATCCGGTGCAAAAAAGAGTTATTTGATGCCGACCCTTCCATAGCAAGCAGTCAAGGACTTATTCTTGATTTTTTTTCCATTTTAGAATATTAGGGTGTTGGGGAGTCCATACCAACAAATAATATGCTCCAAATAAATCGAAAACTCATCCCTTCTAGGATGGTAATCATGACCTCCACTTATACCCACTTAGAAAAATAATCTATTATTACAATCAGAAAATGAAAGTTTCCCTTTGCTCTTGATAGGGGGCGACCAAGTCAATATGCCAGAGTGTGAAATATCAGAGGGATGATATTGGATAAAAAGGTTGATATGGATGATGGGGTATGTTAGAAAGACGCCGTGTCTACCAATAATAACCTTGAGTGACGGTCCTCTTGTACAAGTATCATCCCCCAATATGACTTGCAGAAGAACTTTCATGTATGTATCTGAGGACATAATTGACCTCAACCATGTGAACACATCTCAACATGGGAAGGGAAAAATCCATTTTATATAATACATCTGTAATAATAGAAAATTTATCTACTATGTATCGTACCTTGATATGCTCAATTTAGCTTATGGAAGCTTTCCATCTTTAAAATATTCTTTGATTGGGACCATCTAAGATCACCCTGTTTAAGATTCATACATACTTCAATGTCAGCCTATTTTGTCTCTATACTCGACTTCAGGAGGATCTTTACTGAATCGATGGATCTTAGTTCTGGTGACTAATGCATGCCTTCTTAGTGCATCTGCCCTCCCATTTTCCTTTTTAGGGATCCTCTTTATCTTGACTTCACAAAATATCTCTAATATCCTCTTGACCATGTCTAAGTACTTAGCCATTTTATCGTTCATTGCTTCATAAATCCCCACAAACTAGTTAACAACTAATTAGGAGTCCATGTGGTCAAGTATCTGGCCTACATTCAATGCTTTGTCCAACACAAGCCCTGCCAATAGGGATTTATATTCAGGCTCATTATTTGATGCTTCAAAATTAAACCTCAGTGCATACTCGATATCGGTTACATCCGATGTCGATAATATCAACCCTTCCCCAATTCCATTTGCACAGCACGAGTCATTAACAAACACATTCCAAACTGGTAATCCTAGTGTAAAAATTCCTCTAGCCAAGGCACCATTTTTTAATAATAAACCTTGCTCTTGTGTGGAAACTATGGTGTCCACCAATGTTCCCTCATCTGCATTTTCCTTTTTATTCTGGATGACCACCTGGATTTCAGTCAGTATATCTTTTACTATGTCATCTGTCGGCTCACACGTGAACTTGGCTATAAAGTTTCCAATGCCTGGATATTGATTGCATTTCTCAGATGATAGGTGATATCAAACTCACCTAACTCCCCCAATTAAGCCATTAGCTTATTCTATTTCTCAAGTTTATGAATGACTTATCGGAGAGGCGTGTCGGTGAGCACTACTATTGTATGAGCTTGAAAGTAGTTCATATTTTTCTTGTGTCATGGATTAAAGCATACGCAAACTTATACATCTTAGTATATCTCACCTTGGCCTCTTACATCACCTTGTTATTGAAATAGACAGGTTTTTGAATTCACTTGTCATGTCTAACTATTACTGCACCGATGGCCGACTCTGAGAGAGGCAAATACAAGTATACTTTCTCCTCTTCTACAGGTCAAGAGAGGAGCATTGTCTAGCCAAGATAAGTCTTAAAATCTTGAATTTCTCTATCACACTCATCCCAAACGAACACTTTTCTCAAAATCTTGAAAAATGGTAAACACTTGTCTATTACCCGTGACATAAATCTATTAGCACAACAACCCAGTCTGTTAAATTTTTAAATGTCTTTGATCATTCTCGACATCTTCATGTCAATTAGTGACTTTATTTTGGTAGGATTTTATTCGTTGCCCCTCTGATTGAAAATGATTCCCAAGAACTTTTTGTCTCTGATGTCGAACACACATTTTGCTAGTTTAAATTCATTCTTTGTCGATACATGGAATCAAATGTTCTTTCCAAGTTAGCCACATGGCTCTCAATTTTTAGACTTTTAGTTAGCACCTTATCTATATAAACCTCCATTGTCTTCTCAATATGGTCTTTGAATATTTTTTCGACTAACCTCTAATAGGTAGCCACTGTATTTTTCAAGATGAATGGCATCACCTTATAGCATCGTGTCTCTTTATCCGTAATAGAGTATGTCTTCTCAGCATCCCCTTCATATATGGAGTCAGATTGTACCTAGAATACGAATTAATAAAAGTCATAAGTTCATGGATGGATGTAACATCCACCATTTGGTAAATTTTTCACAAAGGAAAATTATCCTTTGGGCAAGCTTTGTTAAGGTCAGTGAAGTCTACACACACCCTCCACTTTTTATTCATTTTCGGAACTATGACAATGTTGGATAGCCATTCTGGGTATTTTAATTCTCTGATGAAGTTCGTAGTCTACAAATTCGTCACTTCATCTTATACGACCTCATACTTATCACTAGAAAATATCATCTCCTTTGTTTTACCAATTTCATCATGTTGTCCAAGTTAAGACGGTGACAAATAACATCAGGGTCAATCCCCGATATGTCGTTGTGGCTCCATGCAAAGACACTCTAACTCCTATTTACTAGTTCAATTAGTTCCTTATTTATCTCTCGCTTTAGGGACGAGCCAATTTGGACTATTTTTTTGGCTCATCCTCATTGAGGATTATGGATTCTACCTCTTTTGCAGGATCTCCCTTCTTAAGTTTCTACTCATCTCTTGGATCAAGAGTGTTAATATTATATGACACCGTCTTTCACTTGTGGGCCTCCTTCTCTTTCACCAAGGTGAAGTAGCACTTGCATGCTTCCACTTGATCATGATTTATTTCCTCTATTCCATAAGGAGTTAGGAATTTCATCATTTGGTTCACGATAAAAGGCATAACTTCAAACTCCTTTAATGCTACCCTCATTAGAATGATGTTGTAAGCCGAGAAGACATTGTCGTCCATCATGAAAAAGCTAATTTTTCCAGTCAATCACCTCAGACAGGTTCTTATACAAAGATCCATCTCAAAGACCACTAGAGGGTGAAATTTCTCTCACTGAAACCAATCAATAGGTGGTGACACGGGATGTGTCTCTTTTTCATTAGCTTCATCCCTTTGAAACAATCCTAGAACATGATGTCGGTTGAACTTCCCCCTTCAAGTAGAGTACGAGACATGTTATAGCCGTGTACCTATGTGCTGATGATAAGAGGGTCACCGTCTGGGGCTAAAATCCCTTTGAAATCCTGTCTACAAATGCCTACTATAAGTCTATCGATATCAACTTTCTTTAAATTTCTTGGTCTAATCTCGACCTTGGCCAAATTCACTTCTACTCTTTTAGGCCCTACCTTGGCCTGAATTAAATGAGCCTTCCTGTTGGCTAGATCTGCCCCTCCACCCACAAATCATCTTTACATCAAAATAAATCATATGGAGGTTACCTTTAACTGTAGGAGGTTACCTTTAACTCCTTAAAAAATTAAATGGATCCTCTCGGTAGGCTAGTGTACTATACATGACCTGCAGTAGTGAGGATACTAGATAAAGATCGACACCTCATCTCATTTGGGGTGGAATAAATGTCAGTAGTTGACTGATACATCTCAATGTGGTGGTCTGGGTTTGTGATTCCATCATACCTAGGAGTCTTAGTCGCAGGCTTGAATTTGTTAGGAGTAGGATAACTGACTATACTAGGCACAAAAAGTGAGCCCTCCATGCATGTTCGGTGGCTGGGTCTCGACTTTTAATATGGCATTCGATTATTTTCTCTAACCTATGGATTGAGTTTTTATAAGGTTTATCTTATAGGGTCGTGTTGTCACTTGGTCCTTCTACTTAAGAAGTAGCTTTACCAAATAACCCTCTATTCGGGTTTTTCTATCCATTATTTACTTCTCTATTCTCACCCATTCCTGGTGTCATCTCGATCGAGCTTCTATGAGGTGACCAGTGATGCATGTTTCACTAACGCTTGTTTCAATAATGTCTCAGTTACAACCCCCTTTTAGGACAAGATGGTCAAAACCTGATCCCTTATTTAGCTTGTTGAATGTGCTTCCTCCTTGATTACTTTGAAGGGTGTGATGAAAACTTTTTCCTTGATAAATTGGAGTTGGGTTGGTGCGCGACCAATACTAGGTATCCGACATATCGTTGCTCTCCCATCATTCCTCTTCCCAATAAGTGAAGTCTTCTGTCACTCCCTGAACCTCCTTGTCGAGACGGAGGTGGGGAGGGTTGATGATATCTCTTTTCCTGAGATTGTGTTGGACTTATTTTATTAGAGCTGGGGGAGGTACCATGACTGCTAGCTACATGGACTCTCTGGAAGTAGGAGTGATGAGATTGACTGTGGGTTCCTATAGTACTCAGCTCATAATATCTTAGCTGAAGGACACTAATTACTGTTGCATCTACTTCTAGATGGCCACAAGTTACTAGATCACCATTGCCACATCAACCATTTCAGACTGCCGGGGTGGTTGGCTGGAACCAACCTCAATGTTTAATGGTGGATCAAAATCCATCTACGACCAATTATAACAACAATAGTAAATTAGAGAAGAGGGTAAAAACCCAGGAACCAGATGAATTAAAGATCTTATGGACCTCCTAACTCAATATCCATCAATGGTAATTCAACCTCAACTATGGTGGACCTGAATCACCATCGAAGATGAGAAACAGAGAGTTCAAGTTAAGATGAGAAAGAAAACATAGTTTCTTCCGGTAAATAATGCCACAATAATGATGCAGAAGATCATCCTAAGGATTCAACCTGATTTTAAGCTTGGATAATAATGGTGAAAACAATAAAAAGTATCAAAGTAGTAGAAGAGATGAGAGATAGGAAGAGAATGACATAAAATATAAGGGGTTTAGCCATTGGCCTACATCCACTGTGCAACATGAATAATGTGTTCACTATAATGGAGCATATATAGCCATAGGTGATGTTCAAGCTACTCTATCTCTACAACCTAATAGGGTAATAATACAGTTTCTAATTACCAAATGGTGAAGAAGAAGACATGATGTCTCTTTTATAGGCTTGGGGGTGAACAATACCACCCCCACCTTTCACTCTATGCCGGTTAAAAGCAGGTTCAATGAGCGTGTGACAACAGTGGAGATAAGTGCATAAGCTATGATGAAGAATATTCTTCCCATGTGGTTATTTTGTCTTCAATAATGATTTTATAGGATATGACTGCAATGCCCCTGTCATGATTTCCATGTATACACGAGATGTTTGAGGTAAAGGATCTTGGATAGCCAATTCTACCGTGAACTAACACTAATATGATGAGCTGAGACAAAACTGAATAGACGTCTAATACTGACATCCTAGTCTTGTGGGGGTTGCTCAGAAGGCATTCTGGTGTTATCTGAGGCCAACCTCAATAGCAACCGAGACTAGTTGCTCCTTCCCTAGTGAGGCAACTATCCTAGATGGTCGTCCAGAGTGATCTCTTGGCCCGAGACAACTTTGGACGAAACTGATGGTGAGGAATTTTAGTGGATGGTATGTCTATGAGGAATACTCTTCCTTACTGGGTCGTCTAGATGAGACCACACTTATGTATATCAATGTTGTGATTTGTACGAGGTGAGAAAAGTGAAGATAATAAAATCTCTTCTTCCCTCTAAGGTTTCCAAAAACCTTTCAAGAAAGCTCTAAATCATCACAAATCTTGTAGCATATGATCAACCAAAGTAAGCCCTATATGTGGTCACTCTTTGGGATTATTGATGTAAAAAACTAGATTTGATCTAATTATTTTAATCACAGATAAAAATAGATAAATGAATATAAGACAATAGATTTTTAAAGTCGTTCAGCCTTATGAGAATGGCCTACGTCCACTGTTTTTGTATTGTTGACTGTTTGCCTAGAATTCTTGATAAGTGAGTGTACCAAGAAATCCAGAGTCCCCCTCTAATGAGGAGGTTACAATTTATTTATAGCCTTGAGGCTGTACATGTGAAAGGACAATGCGCTGTTATCTAGTAGATATATACATCTATACGATAATAATGAGCATTTAATGCCCAGTCGTCTTTTTGATTCTCCTGATTTGGATGCTCTGTACGTTGAGTTGCTCAGATCGCCTGAGTTTCTCAGTACTCTTAAGTTTCTCGGAGCCTTAAGCTCCTCGGGGTGCCTAAGCCGCTCGGTATGATTGAGTTAGTCGGGGCGCTTGAGTAACTCAGTGACAGTATGTTGTTTATTGAAAGTGTTTGTAATTGCCACGTAGGTTGACACGTGTCTTCAAGTGAATGGTCCATGTCAGAAGACTAAATTTGGTATCAACAGAAGCCCCCAATGTTTCACACTTTGAGGTTAAAGAAAAGTGTGGAATATTCTGTTCGAAAACTGCTCAAATTATTGGGTTTTTATGGATTTTTTGTTGTATATAACTCCTTTTTAAACGCATAGTATCAGGCTTCGTAAATATTTTGAATTTTCATGACCACTTAGATATTTGTGCCCTTTTATTCTTTTAGCCGCCAAAAACACAAACGTCTTCCCTTATAATCATTGCCTTTATCTATTCCCGAGATAAGGTATTTAAGCGCGGCAGAAGTCCTATTATCTTTCACTTTTCAAATCTGTGTCTTTGAACTCTTAATTTCCTCTCTATCTTATGCCTTCGTTCTTTCCATTGTTCATTGTCAATTGATCTCTCCTTTTCTGTAAGATTTTCTTCCCTTTCTTTTATTTACTTTGTTCATCATGGTTTATCTTGTTGAGTCGCTGGACAAATTTTGGTCGGAATTTTCAATCCCTTCGTGGGTTATTTTGGAAGAACTTTCTAAACCTTCTGATTATTTTTCTTTGGCTGAGGGACATTCGTTCCCAAGTCTTTTTGTGGCCGAATGTGGCTTTTCTTTCTCGCCAAATCCCCTGTGTTTGGAGTTCTGCAATATTTTGATGTTGTACCTACAAGAATAGCTCCAAATACATGGAGGATAGTTAACGGCATACATAGGTTGAATCAACTTCATGGAACTCGATTAGGGATTCCAGAGATTATGTACTGCTATAGATGGGTTATCAGTGATACCACATTCTATTTAAAAACTAGGTTTTTGAATAGAGCTTTAGTTGTTAATCTTCCTAATGCCAATAGGGATTATTTTGATCATGGGGTTGTTATGAAAAATTGGCAACACCCTTTATTAAATAGAGATGATGTATATTAAGGTCCCAGGTGTCCACCTTATGGCAATGGAATAGGTTGTTTTTATTTTTTAAAGTCTTGTTTTCTTTGTGTTCGATAAAATGCATCACTGACATTTGTTTTTATTTGTTACAGTTGACCGTAAAAGAAAACCCCCAAAAGAGGCTGGTGTTAATTTAAAGCATTTAAAACTTATCTGGGATTTGCATCAATCTGTTGCCGAGGAGCATATTAGATCTACTTCTTACTTGTTGTAATACAAAAGCTATACTTCATCTTTCACTGCTCGTCCTTGTCCAGTGGTAGTTAATCTTGACCAAGTACCAGCCTCTGAGACTAGTGCGGAAGGTTCTTCCTCTGAGTCAAGTATTCCCATCAGTGATTTGATGAAGAATATAAGATATCCTTCCTTTTTTGACAAATCTTCCTCTTCCACTATGGAGGCAAAGAAAAGTAAACAAGATGTACCAGAAGAAGGGATAAAAACCATTGATGTACCCCCTCCTGCTGCTGCCAAGAAGATTGTCGAAAAGCCCCCTATGGCCCCGAGCAAGACTGTTGCTATTTCTCCTTCAAGTGATGTTGTTATCATATCACCAATAAAGATAACATCTTTAATTGAAAATGATCCATCTCCTCTGAGGAGATAAAAGAAAAGTTCTTTTGAGAGACCTGCTGAACCTGTCTCTCAACCTTCAAATGTTGAAGGTAGTGTTCCATATTTTGTTGCTCCAAGCTCTGCTGTGAGTTTGGTAAGAACCTGGACTATCCCAGAGGTCCAAGTCATTGGAGATAATTTTTCTTGTGAGAGAATGACTACTCTGGCTTCTTAACACATTTCATCAATAAGTACCTTTAGTTCAACTTCTTTATTTTTAATACTATGTTCACGTATTGACTTAAAGTTCTGTCTTTTTTCAGCTTGTGACGTGTTTGAACAGCATTTTGAAGAAGGATGAAGCTATCAAGGCTTAAAGATCCTCGAGAGGAGTAGAGGAAGCTTTTGTTGGGCTGACCCAATCTTTAAAAGTTTCTCATCACAAGTACGAGGAAGATAAAGTTGCTTGGGAGAAGCAATTCAAGTCCATTGAGCTAGACAGAAATCAAGATGTGAATGCCTCCAAGGATTTGGAGAAGAAGTTGAAGGAGTTTGAACAGAGCAATAAGGATTTTGAACGAGCAACAAGGAGCTTGAGGCTAAGCTCAAGTCTACTGAAGATAAAGTTTCAAACTTCAAGATGTTGAGCGACAGAAAACGGAGGTAGAAGAGAAATTAAAGGCTGCTGAGGAGCTTCTTAGGGAAAGGACCTCCTTGGAGGAGGCAAAAATGAAAAATGTCGTTAAAAAATCATTCAGTGCTGTACTAAGAGCCCTCCACACTTTTGCATCAAGGATACGAGAAGAAATATCAGCAATTGAGTGCTGACAAAGGGTATGATAAATTCATCTCTGCTCATGAGAAGAAAGAGAGTGTTTTAAAGCTTGAAGTTGAAGAGCACATGCATATTGCTAAGTTGTTGGAGCAGGAGAACACTGCTTTGCAAGAAGAGATAAAACAACTCAAATCTGCTGCATCTTCTTTGGGAGCCTTGGTCCTTGTTAATGATGAAGACTTTTCTTTCTTGGAGGTAGAAAATGCCAACTTACGAGATGAGTTGGAAACTTTGAAAAGAGTTGTACCCTCCACATCTACTCGTGAACGAGCAAGATCTTCTTCTCGTGGAAGATCAAGGGCTGGTCGAGTTTCTATTGAAGAAGCGAGAACTCAATCATCCTTGGAGAATCAGGCAGTTCAGTTGACGGCAAAGAATCAAGCTTTGGCAGAAATGTCTAAGAAAATTCTGAATTTTACTGACCAACTCTCTTCCCAGATTTCTGCTTTGGAAAACAAGGAAATTCTAGTGAAAAGTCTCCACGAGCAACTGGAGAGGTTAACTTATGAGTTCCATAAACAACCTAGAGAGTTTTGGATGGTTGGGTATAATGAAGCCCTTTACCATCTTGATGCTCAGATCCAACAGTAAAATAATGAGGGGTACAAGCAAGGGTGGTTGAATGCACTCTGTGTGCTAAAATTGGAGTAGGGCCACTACTTATGGGATTATTATGACCCTGGAGTGCTCGATTTGCCTGTGCCTCCTTTTAGGATTGACATTAGTTGGATTCCTACTCGGTCAATTCCTCAATTCTTAATCTCCAAGCATCTCGGCGATTACAGTTTTCATGCAAACTTTGATATATCTCGCCCAGAGCACTTGCTTGATCGGCCCTCCATGCTGAATGTTCGAATTCTGCGAGATCTAAATTTTATAAGTTCCACTTATGCCTTAGATGATCCTCCTGCTGGGGTAGAACCTGTTTCAAAGGCAGACGGGAAAAAACCAATAGAATAGGGTTTTTTATGTAATGAAGTATATTTTTCACATCATATGTAATTCTACTTGATTTGAATGAAGAAATTTTTAGTCTTTTACCATTTTATTTTCTTCTAAATAATTTGTATCATGTCCTTGCTTATTGGTTAGTAAATATATATGTATATATTATACTTATCCCATTTGTTGTTTAATTATAGTGACTTGTCACTCTTTAGGCCTAAGCAATGGAGTGATTTGCATCCCATGTTCCTGCTTAGTTGTAGTAATCTCTTATGGATTACTTTGTTTCCTAGAAAGTGGATGCCCCGGGAGGTTGTCCAACTTCTTGTCTAGTTTGGTACCAACCAACCGGAGTTGGTGGTATTGATTTTTCGACCAATCAGAGTTGGTGGTAATTAGTTCCCGACCAACCGGAGTTGATGGTAATTGATTCCCGACCAACCGGAGTTGGTGTTAATTGATTCCCGACCAACCGGAGTTGTGGTAATTGATTTCCCGACCAATCGGAGTGGCTGGTAATTGATTCCTGACCAACCGGAGTTGGTGGTAATTGATTCCCGACCAACCGGAGTTGGTGGTAGTTGATTCCCGACCAACTAGAGTTTGTGGTAGTTGCTCTGAATTTGGTAATTGATCTAAATTTGGTGTGAAGCGTGCAACACTAATATATTTCGAAAAAAATTTCAACAAAGAAAGAAACTGGGTGAAACATCACTTTATTCATACTGAAGAAACTGCATTACATAGGAATTTTAATTACTGATAATACTTATGCGTTCTTGAATTCTTCTCCTTCCAAGGTTTCAATCCTGTATGTCCCTGGACGAACAACTTCTGTTACTCTATAGGGTCCATGCCAATTGGCTTCCAGTTTGTTATTCTTTTGGATCACTTTCTTCAGGACATAATCCCCTTCCTTCAAATCACACTTCTTCACTCTTTTGTTATAGAAAAAAGATGTTTTTTGTTGATATGCTGCATTCCTGATTGCGGATTCTTCCCTAATTGCTTCGAGCATATCCAGGTCTAATCTTCTCATCAAATCACTGACATGAGAATTGAAATTAAGAACCCTATGCATGGGTAGACCCAATTCATCAGGTATGACAGCCTCACTCCTAAATGCCAGCATGTATGGAGACTTTCCTGTTGCTATTCGTGGTGTGGTACGATAAGCCCGCAGCACAGGATGTAGCTCGTTAATCTAATTTCCTTTTGCATCATCTAGTCATTTCTTCAAACCATTCAGCAGCGTTCTGTTTGTCACTTCAGTTTGCCCATTGCTTTGGGGATGTCCTGGTGCATAACGGATCTTCAGTACATTGGATTTGTGACAATACTTAGCAAACTCCTCGTTATCAAAATGGGTTCCATGGTCAGTAATGAATTCATGTGGGAGACCATATCTGCAGATAATATTCTTCCAAATAAATTGGTAGACTTTGTCGTATGTCATATCAATGAGAGGCTCAACTTCCACCCATTTGGTAAAGTAATCCACAGCAACCACGAGGTATTTAAATCTTCCCCTGGTCATTGGAAGTGGCCCGACCAAGTCTATTCCCCATATGGAGAATGGCCAAGGAGACGTGATGGGTGTTAACAATTCTTGGGGAGTTCTTCGGATAGAAGAGAATCATTAACATTTATCGCACTTCTTGGCATAAGCTACACAATCATCTCTCATCGTCGGCCAGTAATACCCCTGCGTTGCTATTCTTTGCAAAAGCATCTGACCTGCTACATGGGCTCTACAAGATCCCTCACGAACCTTTTCGATCAAATCCTTCACTTTGGAGGGATGGACACATCTTTGTAGCCCTGCTATAACTCCTCGTCTATATCACTGTTCTAAAATACCCGCCTAGGAAAGCCTAGGCTTGAGGCTTGGGATAAATGCCCCGCCTTAAGATTTTGACGCCTTATGCTTGGTAAAACCCTTAAGGCGTACTTTTTCTCTAAAAACAACAATGCTTTAGTGAAACAATATCGCTTTTTAAAGATTTTTTTGCAAACCGGACCATTATCTCATCCAAAATAATCAAATAGTATTTTTATTTGCAAATATTCAGACATATTTTTATGATATGTACAATTTTAGTATTTTAATAGCCTTGTTATGGTTAAAAAATATTAAAATATATTAAAAAGGCCTAAATGCCTTTTCACGCCTTTTTACGCCAAGGCCTGCCTAGGCTTCTAAGGCTTAAGGCTTGGCCTCCATGCCTCGATCACGCCCCGCATTTTTGAGAACCTTGGTCTATATAAAATGCCATTTGTTAATACATAGCGAGAAACTTTAAGCTTTAGTTTCTTGGATGGGAGTTTATCAGATGGTAAAGTACCCTCTTCAATATAGGCCCTTATGGGGTCCATCTAATATGTTCCCAAGTAGAGGGAAATGATGTTCATCATCAGATCATCATCTACACTCCGATGAACCAGGATTCCTATTAGGATTGTACTTCATAGCTCGATGCGTGTGGCTGATGCTAACCGAGCTAGGGCGGCTACTCTTGCATTTTCCAATCTTTGTATTCTAATCAACTGAATTGCAGTAAAACTTGATACAACCTACATTTTTTTTGCATGATATCTGATCATTAATTCTCCTTTTGTCGCATACACTCCCAGAATTTGATTTATGATTAACTGCGAATCACTCAATTCAACGACTTGCTCTGCCTTCATGGTTTTGGCTAGACTTAGACCCACGATCATTACTTCATATTCGGCCTCATTATTAGAAGCCTTAAATTGAAAGCGCAGAGCATAATCCACATGAATTTCATCTAGACTGTTTAAAATAATCCACGCTCCACTGCCTGTAGTGCACGAAGAGCCATCCACATACAAATTCTATAAAGGTACTTCATCATCAAATTTTTGATCAGATAGAGGTCCTCGGTGGAATATTTGATGCTTCCTTTTGTCCTCCTCCGTCACTTCTCGCTGCTCGTTGATCATCTTCTCTTGCTCGTCTACCGACGTGAGTTGGTCGGGGTTAAAATTTGATGATCCTGTAACATCCACAGGTTGGTCTGCATTCAATTTCTATTCTTCGGAGGCATCTTCTTGAGTGAACTCAGCGATAAAATTTTCTACTGCCTTCCCTTTGAGCAACGATCTAGGCTCATAAACTATATCATATTCACTAGGTTCTACTGCCCAGTACATAAATATTCCTGATTTCTCCGGTTTATGCAGAGCTTATCTTAATGGTATATCGGTGTACACCACTATAGTATGGGCTTGGAAGTATGGCCTCATCCTTCTGCTTGCTTCAATCAGTGCTAGTGCCAACTTATCCAACCTTGGATATCTGATTTTTGCTCCTCAAAAAGACATTCCTGTGTAATAGACTGGTTTTTGTACTCCGTCCTCCACCCTTATCAATACCGAGCTCACTGCATTTTCTGAAACTGCCAGGTACAAGTATAGCTTTTTTCCCACCACTGGTCTAAATAAAAATGGAGGCGTCCCCAGATATCTCTTCAGTTATTGAAAGGCCTCCTCGCACTCATCATTCCACTCAAAAGTTTTTCGGAGTGTTTTGAAGAATCGTAGGCATTTGTCAGTTGCTCGTGACACAAACCTATTAAGTGCTGCAACTCGCCCTGTGAGACTATGCACTTCCTTCTTCATCGTTGGAGATCATATCTCTAATATAGCTTTGATCTTTTCAGGGTTCGCCTCAATTCCTCGTTGGTTAACAATATATCCGAGAAACATGCCTTCTCGTACTCCGGATATGCATTTTGTGGGATTCAGCTTCATTTGATATTTCTCTAGTTGATAAAAGGTCTGACCTAGGTCAACTAGATGATCATCATCTTTCTTGCTCTTCGTCAGCATATCGTTAACATAAACTTCCATGTTATGACTGATTTGCTCTGCAAACACCTTATTCATCAACCGCTGATATGTCGCACCTAAATTTTTAAGTTCAAAAGTCATAACATTATAGCAATAAGTTCCCCTTGGGGTGATAAAAGAGGTACTCTCCGTGTCCTCAGGCTTCATTTTAATCTGGTTGTAACCAGAATAAGCATCCATGAAACTCAATAATTCATGCCCCGAGGTAGCATCCACTATTTGATCGATTCGGGGCAAAGGAAAATGATCCTTTGGTCATGCCTTATTAATATCAGTGAAGTCTACACACATCCTCCACTTGTTATTTTTCTTCTTTACCATCACCATATTTGCTAGCCAATCAGGATATTTGACATCCTCAATAAAAAAGACTTTTTGTAACTTTTCTACTTCTTCCTGTATGGCTTGCTTCTTCTCAGGACTGAACACTCTTCTTCGCTGCTTCACTGGCTTGATTTCCTTGTTCACGTTGAGCTTGTGACACAGGAAACTCGGGTCTATCCCTGGCATGTCTTCATGAATCCATGCAAAAGTCTTCTTTCTGCGCCTTAGAAATGCTGTCAATTCCTGTTTTATCGATACATCCAGTGATGCACCGATTTGAGTTGTTTGTTTTGGATGCTCGCCGTCTAGAATGATATTTTCGATAGCCTCTATGACCTGTCCCTTAACAAGATTAGACTCATCTCTAGGGTTTGACGTTTCAATATCTGCATCTTCTATTTCTTCCACTTGATAAGTAGTAGTCTTCTTTCTAGATTCTTCGCGTTCCTCCTGTTCGGCAGATGAATAGTAGCATTCTCGAGCTACTTTATGTTCGCCTTTCACCACTCCTACTCCAAAGTTGGTTTGGAATTTTAAACATTGATGTATAGTAGATGGCACTGCTTGGAACTTCTTCAAACCTACCCTTCCCATGATGATATTTAATTTGATTGGACATTTTTATCCATTACGAAAAAGCGTACTCTTTCTATTCGATAATCAAGCCATGTACCGATAAGCATATCCAACTTGATAGTTCCAAGTGGAAAAACCTTCTCGCCAGTAAAGCCAAGGAGGGGCCTATGATATGGCTCCAACTGGGCTAGCTTCAGATTCAAACTGTCAAAGCATGGATAAAACATGATATTTGTGAGCTACCATTATCCACCAGTACTCGGGAAATCACCACTTCCTTCATTCTTATCTTTATCACCAATGGGTCATCATGAGGATATAGTACACATGCCAGGTCGTTCTTAGAGAAACTAATGACCAGTTTGTCTTTATTCACCTTCCTCGGGCTATCATCTTCAGCCAAGTTTATTCGCTGAATGTACGAGCAAGCTTGAGCCTCATTGAGGTAAGCTTTCCTTTCTGCAGTCATATCACCACCTCTTGCATCTCCACCTATAATAACATTACATTCAAATGACCCAAAATGGATTGAAAATACCTCGCGTTTTGGCTGTCTTGGTCTTTTGGGGAGATCGGGGTCATCTTCTGGATCATCTTTGTGGTCTCTCTTCTTGTCTTCTTTTTCTCGACGAGAAGACTTAGATATTTGCCTTCCTCGGTCACTGGTCTTTCCACCATTTTGGCGATCAACATACTTGGTCAATTTTTCTTGCCTGATAAGTGCTTCAATTTCATTCGGGAGAGCTATGCAATGTTTGGTCGTGTGACGATGGCCTTTGTGGAACTTGCAATATTTGGACTTATTCCTCTTGTCAGGATCTGCCTTCATTTTTTCTGTCCAGTTTAGCTCCTCGCTGTTATCGATCTCTTCCAGAGTGTGGTTTATATCTACCTTCAAAGGAGTATAATTTTCAAATTTCTTCAACTGTTCTAGTGCTTGCTTTGCTTTCGACTGCCTGCTGCCACCATTATTCATCTGATCCTTCTTCTCAGTCTTATCAGCGTCGACCTTGGTCTCCTTAGTGTCTATATTCTTGTTCGCAACCATAACTTCCTCAACATTCATGATTTTGGCTGCTTTTTCCATTAATTTAGCCATGGTCCTAGGCGGATCTTTGGCTAAAGTGTAGTACAATTTATCTGGCAGCAGTCCGCTCATTAGAGCAGTAATTGCTGTTTTCTCCTCGTAATCAATTATTTCAAGTTCTCGTTATTGAAACGAGTAATATAGTCCATGATGCTTTCACCTATCTTTTGTCTAACACTCAATAAGTGTGCTACTCATTTGACTGGTTTCTCTCCAAAACAGAAGTTCCCAATAAAGAGTTCTGCTAGTTGAAAGAAAGTCGCAATTTTCCCCGAGGAAGGTTGTTGTACCATATCTAAGCTGATTCGATAAGAGTTCCTAAAAATTCCCTGCATCTCATCTCGTCTAGAACTGCTGAGATATCAACAACAGCTTGGTATTGTTCTATTTAAAGGACATGGTCAGTTTTTCCATCATACTTAGGAGTCACCACAGGAGCTTTGAATTTTGAAGGCGTGGGAAATTCCACAATTGCCTGTACGAATGGTGTCCCTTGGACAAAAGTTCTTTGTAGAGGATTCTAGGCCTTAATCATTTCCCCTAATCTATTCTCCAGCCTTTGAATAGAGCCCTTCCATATGTCATTTCCCTCCTCGGGTCAATTTATTCGAGCATTTGATCGTATTGAGTTTTCTTCTTGGGATCGAGCTACTGGTCGTGATTAGGCAGATCCTTCCCTTAGATTAGATGGTCATGGAGAGTTCCTTGACTCAATCCTAGGAGGAGTTATGTTACTCCTAGGGCCCAAATGATCAAAAGGAGATACTCTACTTAATCTTTCTAGAGCACTAGTCCTTTCTGGAGATAGAGTGACGTTTCGTTGAGAATTTGTAGCTCGTACTGAGGAAGTCTACATAGGTTGATAAGAAGGATCATTAGATCTCTCAGTACGATATGATTCGGTGCGTCTAGATCGAGATTCCTCTGGGAGTAACGTTCGCCTAGTTTGCGAAGAGGGTAAACATGTATTTCTCTGAAGACTTCGTTATCCTGATTTGGCCGACACTCCACCTTGAACGGTTTGTATAAGTTAACACATAGTTTCTTGCATGGCCGTCTGGCCTTGGGCCAAATTAGCCATTATACTAGCCAGATCTTGAACATTTGGGGGAGTAGAAAGGTTCAGAGGGACCCCAATGTTTCAATTACTGGATTCAGGATTATCAGCCATAGATGTTGAATTATTTTGGTGAAAAATGATAAGTTCAGTCATTTTCCCACAGACGGCGCCAATCTGTTGATGTAAAAAACTAGATTTGATCTAATTATTTTAATCACAGATAAAAATAGATAAATGAATATAAGATAATAGATTTTTAAAGTGGTTCAGCCTTATGAGAATGGCCTACGTCCACTGTTTTTGTATTGCTGACTGTTTGGCTAGAATTCTTGATAAGTGAGTTTACCAAGAAATTCAGAGTCCCCCTCTAATGAGGAGGTTACAATGTATTTATAGACTTGAGGGTGTACATGTGAAAGGACAATGCGCTGTTATCTAGTAGACATATACATCTGTAGGATAATAATGAGCATTTAATGCGTAGTCATCTTTTTGATTCTCCTGATTTGGATGCTCCGTATGTTGAGTTGCTCGGACCGCCTGAGTTGCTCGGAGCCTTAAGCTCCTCGGGGCGCCTAAGCTTCTGGGTATAATTGAGTTTCTCGGGGTACTTTAGTAGCTCGGTGATAGTATGTTGTTTATTGAAAGTGTTTGTAATTTCCACATAGGTTGACACGTGTCTTCAAGTGAATGGTCCATGTCAGCAGACTAAATTTGGTATCAACAGGGATGAACCATGGTAAACTATGAGATAATTGTCCTTCTCTCCCTTCTCCCCTTCAAAAAATGTGAATATTGTTTTTCCTCCCCCTCTTTAACCCTCCAAAATAGACTCTTAACCTAAAACCCTAACTTACAACAATATATATAGGTGTGGGATTTAATGAAACTGGGCCTTTAGAGAGTTTATGGCCTATTACTTGGGCAATGGACTATACTAGGGTCCCAAGACAAATAATTAAATTGACTTAGAAATAAATACTCATAAATACCAATTATAATTACTTTAATTATTTCATTTTTTATTTAATCGCTATTAATTTCACTTAACAATCATGTTTGCACTCCAATTTAATAATCCCTAAATCGCTCCGAATAAAGTGGTCTTATTTTCAAAGTATATTATGGTACATAATATGATTTCCCACGTTAAGTGTCAATACCCGCTTGGTCAAATCAATCTACTTCTAATCAATTTTAACCAACATGTAATCAATTTCTTTATTCTCATACTTAGTATATTTTTTACTCTAATAGGATTATAAAATAATACACCAACCGGGTTTACTTTGTTGAAACAAACATTTAAATTTATCAAGGGGTATCACAATCCACGACATCTTCTGGATGCGAATTTCTCTGAATTATGATCTCAGACTTACTCCCAAAACTGTCACCCATTATAAGAGGATATTTGGCCCAATATAATATCATATCACTCCCATAAAAATAAAAGTAACATTTTCTCAAGCATTCCAATACTCATAATTCTCGAGGATTGATAATCTATGCACAGTTTGTAAATGGTGCAAGATTGCTTGATTCTAATTAAGACAACCCTTAGACTCAAATCTCATGGGTTTTACAGAGTAGTACATTCTTGGGATGTGCCGATCATAATCCTTTGTTAAATTATCGAATAAATTATCAAACCATCAAATAGGTTCCCATTGTTTGAGATATATACAAGAATTGCATTGCAACTGTTCTAATAGGATGTCAACTCCCTATCTAGGTTGTGAATGTTTCAAATATGATAGAACTAGAATTTTGATTTCATAGTAATCAACTCGAAGCCGATTAACCATAATTCCTACTGAGATCTATTGATCAATATGTCTACATTATATTTAAACCAAATATAAGGAATTCTCGCAGCCATGATTCTTATTTCAAATTAACTAACATCTTTACATAAAAGTAAATAACATACATGGTTTTAAGAATAAAACCCTAACAATCTCGCACTTAGTCTTAAAGACATGTATTTAACCCACAACCTATCTACATGGAAGTTTGGTCCATATTTGTTGAATGATTAATTAGGTGTTATCCGATACAATCATAAACTTATCATCCATTCTGCTCGATCTCTCAAACTTGTTAAAACCTACACTTAATGTGCTTAACCCTTTTATGAGCTAAACGTTCTCTCGAACTCGCAATCGTACTACTATAAGTAGTAGAAGTGTAACATCCAATTGCACTTGAAAAAACCTCACCCTAGATATTTAGTATGTAACCGAGCGATATAGCCTCTTTAGTTATCTTCAAAGTGACAACAACTTTGGCCTCCCTAGTGGAGTCAACAATCCAAGATTGTTTCACACTCCTCCAACTTATTGTTAAACCTCCATAGGTAAACCCATATTTTGATGTAAAAACTTGGAATCCTTATTTGATCGAAATTATAGTCTTTATACTTAAAATATATAAGACCCTTAGGCTGAAATCTATTGACTATGCCGAAGGCATAACATAGTTTGGTCTTTGGGCACAATATATAACATTCATGATGATGCTAACTACCGAAAAATTAGGTATATTCCTCATTCCTTCCATCTAATCAAGTGTCCTAAGACATTGATTCCCAGATAGAGTGATTCTATACTTGAAAATAATTCTTTTCATGGAATTTTGATGCTAATCCCATGATCTTATGGAGCTCATGTGGCAGGAAAATCATTAATACACTGAATGAATACTCAAGGGTATTACTGGCCGACCATGAGGGAAGATTGTATAACATTTGCAATGAATGTGAAAAATGATAGAAGTTCTCCAATATTCATAAAAGTCCACATGAAACTTTGACCCCCATTACATTACCTTGACCATTTTCTATTTGGGGGATAAACTTGGTCGGGCCATTGTTGACCACCCGAGGAAGATTTAAGTACTTGGTCATAGCTATTGATTATTTCAAAAAATGGGTTGAAGCAGAGCCATTAGTGGATATGACCTATGAGAAGGTGTACCAATTAATCTGAAAAAATATCATTTGTAGATATGGTTTGCCATATGCCTTCATTACTGACCATGGTACCCAATTCGATAATGAGGAGTTCGCATCATTGACAAAAAATACCACTTAAGTCATTTAATTCAAGATTAAACTATCTAAATGGTTCCGAATAGTTTGTTGAAGAAACTCTTTTCTTGAAACAAATTTTAAACAAAAGATGTGTAAAACAATATGAATGAGTTATTTCAGTTATAGGTTTACCAGTTTTGAAAAACAAAACTTTAAGAATATTAAATCAACATAACCTTAAGCAAGGGATGAGAGGAAGAGGATGTATACACGAGTAATTTTAATGTGGTAAAACCCCACCCAATTGAGGGAACATCCACGGCAACCTCTACGTCAAAAAATCAAAAATCCACTAAATAAGAGTAATGCGTTACAAGCTATATAACAACCAAGACACATAATTAAACCCAAACTAAGTTCAGAAATTATACCAACTCCTTTGGCATTTTCTGACTTCTCCCAAGGTTCTGATATTTCTGATGTTCTCCCAGCTTCTTAACTCCACTCCTTTTAGCTTTACGTCAACTCTAAAGTCAAATATCTTAATACCAAGACTTTTCAGTGTAGTAGTGTGAAGGTGTATGTGGTAATGTGCTCTAAATCACATGCATGCAACTCACAAACACTTAATTACAAACGGTATGAGTATTAAATTATAAACATATCACTTAATATACAAGATTTCCAAAATCAATTTAGTCAAAATAATCAGACTTTGGATATTTTAAATATCCGCAGATCAAGAGGGAATCTTGCTATAAAAACTGGCCAAGATCCTATGCACTTTCCTTATTTGAAAAGATGTACTTATTTCACAAAACGTGAAATATTTGAAAGTGAAATATGCAATCAAGATCTCAACTAGATCTAAGTTTGAATATTTGAATAAACTGAAATTAGAAAGGATTTTATTGGTTTAGGGTTTGAAATCAACATATCAGTTTGAAAATAACCAACAAAAATAAGATTTCTTGAAATAAAAAATCGATACTAAGAACTATCTAAGTGAACTGTATCACATAGGCGTAATCTCAAGATTCTATGAAAATAAAGAGAGATTTAACCGCCGTGATTAAGTTGGGAAAGAGATAAAGAACTATAGAGGATAAACTTCTCAAATCTCAACCTAATTTACTCTCAGAAAGGGTTTTCTGGTTAGATTAGGGCTGGGTTTGATTTAGGGTTTCATTTCTCTCTCTAACTCTTTTTCTCTCTCTCTCTCTCTAACTCTTATTTTCTCTTTGGTTTGGATGAAGGGAAAAAGTCTCAAATGGTTAAGGCTTAGGTTCTTTATATAGAGAGTGAGGAAGGATCGAGAAACTCAGAGGCAATCCAGTGGTTGAGATTGATCTTGAGCAGTTGACTAAATATCTAATGGTTAAAATAATGCGGTGGAAATATCCAGCAATGATTTGTCAAGAGAGGTTCATATGGATTAAGTCTAAACACATGCATATCGTCGATAATATTGATCTAAGGGTTCTCAAAGAAACACAGATCTGTGAGAGTAAAGAAACACATAATCAACTAATGAGAGATCAGCACATGTGGACAAAATACGGGTTATAAAACGTGTACCAAAAGTAATTATTTTTACACCCTGAAGTCTCTAGCACTTTTGTTTCCTACCCAAACCAACATTAAGCTATTAAAAGAATTTACACAACAACCCCAAAGGTTTCTAAATGACCAATTTTAATTTCTAAAAATCATTTTAAAAAATCTTAGAAATTATATAACACATCCTAAAATTAGTAAAAAATTAATTTAAGGGATTTAACTCCCACATAACAAAATAGAGCATAAGACAATGTATGTATGCAGTTCTAGTGTGTGGTGTTGGTATACTACCTTTAGGAACTTGTAGAGGAATAAAGTGTAGAGTCTGTGGTTCTTTGGTAAACAATGATCGGACTCAAATTTTATCACTATTTCCAAACTAGATGAGCACCTATTTAATATAGACTCAAGTAAGTCAAAGATATAGGGTGTTTCAATCTCTCCCTTTGGAAATATGAGACAAAATCTCCGTTGAGTCAACGAGGACTTGTAGGGATACAAAAGAAATAAGAAAATCCTATTCCTATACAAAAATTCTATCTACCCAATATCCTAGATAGAAAAAATTACACAACTCAACTAGATACAAACCAATACCTTAACAAAATTCTGTTGCAACTGAAGGTACTGATTCCTGAAAATAAGATAACTAAGATCAAGCTTTTTAGTTGAGAATACACCAAAATGTCCAAGAGGAATCAAATTTCTCCCCCATTTTGTCTCAAATTGAAGAAAGTCTAAAGGTTTGGTAAATAGGTCAACTAATTGCAATTCAGTAGGAAGGTAATTTATTTCTAACTCCTTAGATTCAACTAACTCGCGTATAAAATGATATCTGATTTTAATATGTTTGGTACGAGACTCATGGATAGGATTTTTAGAAATATTTATTGTGCTTTGATTGTCATAATAGAGATGTAACTTATCTTCAGTTATACCGTAATCTTTCATCATTTGTTTTAGCTAATGTAATTGAGAAATAATAATGTTTTTGTCAAAACATTTGACAAACAAGGTTTGGTGATTCCATCCTCTCCTAAATCCATTGTCTAAAATAAAGGTGGATAGACGCTTATACCAAGCTGTAGGAGCTTATTTTAACCCATAAAGAGCTTTTTTAAGGCGATGGACATAATTTGGGTGATGAGGGTTAGTAAACCCTTTGGCTTGTTCTACATAGGTCTCCTCAGTTAAAATTCCATTAAGGAAGGATGAATTAACATCCATTTGATATAGTGTGAAATGCAAATGATAGGCTATGGTAAAAAGTAAGCGAACAGATTTGAGGAGAGTGACAGGAGAAAAAGTTTCCTCGAAATATATTCCTTCAATCTGAGAGTAGACCTAGGCAACTAATTTAGCGTTATTCTGAATAATCATCCTAGATTCATCAGTCTTATTTTTAAAAATCCAACGTGTGCCAATGACCCTTTTATTTTCAGGCCTGGGTACAAGTTACCAAACATTATGGATGATAAATTGAAGAAGTTCATCCTACATAACATTTATCCACAAAGTGTCACTCAAGGATTCATTTACAGTTTTTGGCTCAATAAGATACAGAAAACATGAAAAATGAGCAATGTTACGAAGTTGAGATATTGTACGAACAGGCTCAGTAGGATTACCAACTACACTATATAAAGGATGATCTTTGGAAACCTAGTTAGGTACTTCAGGGATCTCAGTTAGTAAAGATTCAACTATTTCTGGAGAGTCATAATTTAGAATGTTTTTGGGCTCATCCACATAAATTGGTTCTTTGGTCTTACTTTCTACACTAGTGTCACTGAAAACCACATTAATGGATTCCATCATTGTTTTGGTATGAATATTGTAGACACGATAGGCTCTACTATTTGGAGAATATCCTAAAAAGATGGCTTTATCTCCTATAGTTTCGAATTTAGACAAATATTCTTTATCCTTACAGACATAACATGTGATACCAAAGGTTCTAAAGTATTTTAGGTTAGGTTTTTTCCCATACCAAAGCTCATAGGATGTTTGTTTGGTATTATTCCTTAAGTAGACTCGATTGATTATATGACAGGTGGTACGAATGGATTCTACCCAAAAATATTTTGGTAGTTTTTTTGAATGAATCATCACACGGGCCATTTCTTGAAGAATGAGATTTTTACGCCCAGCAATCCCATTTTGTTGAGGTATCTTAGGAGCACTTAATTCATTTTTGTAAAGATTATAGTCACAATATTCTATGACGCTTGAATTTACAAATTCTCTTCCTCTTTCCATGTGAATTATATCTACTTGGGAGTCCTTTTCGTTCTCTATACGAACTAAGATTTTCAAAAACTTACAAAAGGTTTTTCATTTATGTTTTAAGAAGGCAACCCATGTAAATCGAGTGAAATCATCAACCATAACCAGGATGTAACTGTTGCCACAAAGACTAACATTACAAGAAGGACCCGTTAGGTCCATATGGATGAGTTTTAGAGGTTTAGTGGATAGAATTTCTTTAACTTTCTTATGGGGAGACTTAATAATTTTCCCTTCTTCACATAGACCACAAACAATATTTGAAATGAGTTAGATCTTGGGAAGACCTCTAACTATCTCTTGGGAGAACAATTTGCCAAGACTATCATATTTAATGTGACCCAACCTTTTATTCCATATCTCATTGTCATTCATTCATTCTAGAAATGTTGTAAACCTTTGTACTTGGATTGACTGTGTAACAATTATCTAGAGTAAGGAGTCCTGTAATAATGCAATCATCTTTTTCATTTAAAATTTTGCAATTGTTCTTTGAAAAAGTGACAATATGGTTTTTGAGCCACAAAACTGTGATATACTTTGTAAATTGTCTTTAAGTCTTTTTACCAAGATAACATCTTCAAGAATGGGTAATCCTTCTTCATGGAGTGTTCCTTTACTAATGATCTGGGCTGATACACCATCTCCAAACAAGAATTTTCCTCTGGAGAAGTTAGTTTTGTTTGAAAGTTTGGAATCATCCCCGATCATATGTTTGGAATAACTTGAGTCTAAATACCATCCAGTTGTAGTATGTTCAGCTCGAAAATCACGAATACTATGTTGCATTTTAACTGGGGTAATATATCATCTTTTCTGACCCAAATTGCTCTAGTTTTCAATTTGCGCTTATTAGCTCGTATTTGATAAAACTTTCGAGCTTATGTCTTTTCTTTAAAAGATTTTTGCGCATTTTTTATTATTTTTATAAATAGTTGGATCAATTAGTCTAGAATAGAATCTAGGATTCCTTCTTATTGATTGTCTTTTAGTATTAGTCTTTTTCCTTCTATTACGATAGTTAGAATTCTTGTCTGGCTATTTAGGAAGGACATAGTTGTTTCGGCTTCTCCTAGAATAGTTAAAGTTATGGTAAACGGGAGAGTTATAGACTGATTACATAGACGTTTGGAATAACAACCATCAAGGGAATGTCCATAGACATCACAATAGGAGCAGTAAATATGACACATAGATCTCACAACCTTAGGAAGGTTATTATTCAAAGGTTTGTCTAGGTTTTGAGCTCTAGTCTTATTCCTAGGTGGCACAAGATGAAGCGTCGAATTTGCTTGTCGAATAGGGGGCAGATGTATTTATTTTTTTGTTCAACATTATGCTTAGAGTTGCTTGATTCACCAATGTCTAACTTCAGTTTTTTTTTTATCAAACTCATTTTTTAAACCTTGAAAATATGGACAAGTTTCAATCGGTCTTTTGGCACCAGACACAAACTTTATAGTTTTAATGCTTTTAGTTTGTGTCTTAGAGTTGGAACAAAATCCTATTCCAGTTCTGTCATCAAAATTAGTTTTTCTTTCAGCAACACAATCTTCAAAATATTTAGAATTATTTTCAAATTTTGCATACTTTTTGAAGACTGTGGATGTCTTTTCGTTTGTTTGTTCTAATTCTAACAACATTAATTTGTATTTATTTTCCATAATTTCATTAGAGTTAGACAACTCTTTCAGTTTTTATTCAAAGTTTTGGATTTCATTCTCATGAGTTAGACATTGAGCAGTGTACTCTTCAGCATTTTGTTTGATCATTGGACTTACGATTTCTATCTTCTGGGTAAGATCCTTTGACAATCTTTTCAAGCCTAGTGTTTTTCTTGAGAATTTTTATGTACAATGTGTGAATGTTT
Source organism: Sambucus nigra (assembly GCA_949130495.1). Lineage (NCBI taxonomy): Eukaryota > Viridiplantae > Streptophyta > Magnoliopsida > Dipsacales > Adoxaceae > Sambucus > Sambucus nigra. The sequence continues at coordinate 338,459,101 of OX422207.1, read as the reverse complement.
GGAAGGTCATCATTTTTGGAGTCGCTAAGTGTGCAGTGTGCATTGTCCCCTAGCGGTTCATTTTGAGGACTCACACACCCATTGACATCAACAATAGAGCGTTCCCTTTGAATCACACACACGATGTTTGAATCATTATCAACATTCTTAAGTAATAAGGAATATAAACCAATAGGAACAATATCCATCATACTTAAATGGTAAAACACAAATCTAAGTCAAAACATGATTTTAAGTCCTCAATACCTAGCCAAGAAAAATCAGGGATAAAACTCAGTATAAAAATCAACTAGTTTTATCCAAACTGAGGAAAATAGAGGAAGAACATTATGAAGATTTCTAAATAGTAATATAGACACATATTCTACATACGCTTGGTCAACAATGGTAACTAATGCTAAACCTAAAAAATTAGGTGCATTAGTAGATCCAATGGCAATACCAAGGGTGACTAGTACCAAACTTGGATTTTAATCTAGGTGCACTAGTGGAACCTGAGGCCACATCAATTGTAACTGGTATTAAACTTAGAAATATAAGTATATCAGTAGGACCTATGATAATCTCATTGGTAGCCGATATTAAATTTATGCAAATGCCTAAGTGTATTAGTAGAACTAATGAAACAACAAAGTCATTCAGGCATCTAGAAATTAATAATATAAGTTAATAAATTGCATTTCATTTATATTAATGATGATTACATAAAATGTTATGTACAAATGAAATATAGGAACAAATTCTTCTCAAGATTATTCTACTGGACGCTTTCCTTCAGCTTTAGAGGAGCTTAAAACTAGTTCCATGCCTACTGGAGGATCATACAATGTATATGAAGAGTCGATAAAGTTAAAATCATAAAGCATTCTCCTATTACTGTTTCTCGGAGTATTCAACAAATGAGGGGGCTGAACTATTCTAGCTCATCATGCAGAACATAATCCTCTAAATATTTGGAGATCAAGCATTGAGGAATAGTTTTTATAGGGATCCAACTAACATTAATCTTGAAGGGACATTTGTCATAATACAAGAGCCCAGGATCAACCCAGTACCATAGCTTGTTGTCCTAGTCAACCATCATAATTGTTAAGAAATGGGTACATCCCCATTTATAGCCTTCGCGTTGAGCCTAACTAAAATAATCATCAAATCGTCCAAGAGATTCATTGTATCCTTCTATCCAAACTTCTATGGGTTGCTTGTGAAACTAGAAAGTTAATCTTTCAACCTGGTGTTGTAGTTTCTTTATCACTCCATCCTTAATTTGTAATTGAGAAGATTGAGTGGAAAGTTTTTCGTCTTGAGTTTGGATCCTTTGAGACATCTCACCAACTGCTAAGTTCTTGGCCTTTATCTATGCATCCTGATTGGAAAGCATTTGTTAAGTTATAAACTCATCAGTTGTAGGTCTACTAGATTTAGATCTTGTTCAGGAAGTAAAAGTATTTTTGGCTTTATTCAAGGCTTCCAGTTCCTCTATTAACCTAGCATTTTCAGTTTCTAAAAATAAAACTCCTTCATCATCATCAGTAGTTGTAGAAGGAACCTTTAAAGAATTTAATTCATCCCTCAGACTGTTATTTTCTTCCTCCAGTAGCTTGGCAATGGCTTTAGTCTCATTAATTTTAGACTTAACTAGGAATTCTTTCTTCCTAAAGATAGAAATATAATTCTACAACTTCTCCTAAAATCCCCAAGCTCTACTAAAAGCCTTATATTTTGCCTTATAGTCAGCATGAAGAAAAGCCTTGGCCTTATTAGGATCCTCTTGAAGTTCTTCAATCATTTCAAAATAAGACACGTTATTGGCCACAACCCGACCAAGGAGAAACTTTAGGTAGATATATATATCCTTGGCTTGATCAGTAGCATCTGCACCATCATCAGTGAAAGTCATGTGGCCATCTTTGAACAATTGTTACATGAGTAGATCATAATCATTGGAAGAAATCTGTTCCATCTTGGCCATGAACTAGAAAAATTAAGTAACAGTTGTTCAATAAAAGGAGTAGATATAATAGCCAAAGAAACAATATACAGTATAAAGAAAAGTCCTTTTATTTATATAAAGGAAAATTACAAGTACAGCAAAAAAGAAATGAAAGAAAGGCAAAAAACACACAGGCCAACTGTCGAGTAAATCTACACTTTCTCTCTGTTAGCTTCAACTACAGCTTGGTTAGAAGAAGGGATGGATGGAGTGACTTGCTGGGTGGATGGGAGGGCCGATTAAACTACATTCTTTCTTTAATCGGCTAAAGACTCAACCACCAAATATGACTCCTCATAACTAACATCATCTTTAAATTCATCATCTATGTTGGGGGGGAGAGCTAGGCTCATGCCTTTGGAAGAGTTCAAAGTCTTCTATTATGCCAACTTCCTTCAATGTAGCCGACTAACCATCCTTAAAATATTTTTTCTTTGCATACTCAATCTAAGCAGAGGCAGTAGTGATAGATCTATCCCATCCCTTATTGATGGAATGTTCTCTAGTCTTCTTTCTTTTAGCCTTCTCAGTAGTTAGGCTCTTTTTCAGCTCAACCACCTTCTTCTGAGCTTCAATAATTTTATTTTCGGCCTTCTGTCGAGCTTCCTCCGTAGATTTTATTTATTCTCCCAAGTCTTCTTTTTCATTTGCCAATGCTTGTTCGGAGTCAAGTAAGAACTTCTCGAGACCAGCAAAAAGCCTCCTTAACATCAATTGAAGAAGAACAAAGAGCATCGTCCTTCTCCAAAATCTAGTCGAAATCAACCAGGAACTGCAAAGAAGAATGAAGAAAATCTGTATAAGAAGTCTAAGACAAAGTACAAAGTACAAAGTATGAAAGAAGAAAGATTACAATGGAAGAATTCTCACCATAGCAAGGCTTTGAGCAACCTTTTCAGAAATTTTAAATCGGGGAAGAGAAGAAGCAACACCCCTATGGTTTGGAAGAGTACCAGGATTAATCAATTTCCTAGCTAAGCCAGGACCTATGGCTATAAAGTAGCCAACAACAGATAGAGTAATACCGACCAAGCTCTATTGGTCGGCATCAACACTTCCCTCAACCTGAATAGCAGCAGGACCTCTCCTCAATATTTTTAAGATGGAATCATCTCCTAGGGGCTTTTTCCCAGCATCATCCTTCTTTTTGGCCCCACCATCCATAGTCTTATGGGTTCCAGCAGCAACATCATATCCAAAAAGGTTAGAAAACATTCTTTTGCCCATATCTGTAGGAAGAGGAGCGTCAGACTCAAGAGAAGAAGAGGGGCCAATAATAAGTTCACCACTGCCAGATGAAGTGGATACTAGGTCCTGGTCCAAGTCAAGAACAATGGTAGGAGCAACAGTAAAGGGCTGGGCAACAAAGGAGGTGACAGAACTTCTGTATTTCAACATGTATAATGCCGACCTAGTATATTCTTCACCAATTTTTTGATGAAGGTCCCAGAGAAACTTGAGCTCATCAAGCTTAATGTCACCCTCCTTGGGACACTTCCTCATCCTATCAACTGCAAGTAAACAAACAACTACTGATTAATTAACATTTCAGAAGAAAAATTATTAATAAAGTCACATAAGAATTAAAACAACTTATCCCATGACCCTCCCGAGAGCACTTTGGCCCATTATGCACTTCACCCCCTGTTAGGGGTACATATTGCCAATTTTTGGCAATCACTCCATGGTCGAAGTAATCCCTCTTGGAGTCAGGATGGTTCACAACTAAAGCTTTATTTATAGATCTAGTTTTTAAATAGAAAGCACTGTCACTGGTGACCCACTTATGACAAAACATGATTTCGAGAATGCCTATGTGGGTCCCATGGAGTTGATTAAGACTATTAACACCATTGATAACCCTCCAAGTATTTGGGGCTACTCTAGCTGGTACAATGTCAAAATATTGACAAAATTCCAAACAAAAATGATTTGGGGGAAAAGTAAAGACGCATTCAGTAACAAATAAGGATGGGATTTAGTGACCTTCAAACAAAGAAAAAACGTCTATAGGGAGATTGGGGAACTCTAAGTATACCTAGTCTGGTATGTTCCATTTCTAAACTCATCTAAAGATACAACAACGCAAACCATGATTCAATATGAATAAAAGAAGAAAGATAAATAATTCTTATAAAGACTTAAAGATTCGACAAGAACTAGAAGACAAGAAGAACGATCGCACGAAAGCTCAAGAAAGTGTCGCATAAACTTAGAGGGTTTGAGGTAAGAGATGATCGGGATTTTACATCCTTATATTGATTGCCTCTAAAATCGATGAACATAATGATTAAAGTGAAATGACGATTGAAATTTTGGCAGCTAAGCAGAAAAAGTTGTATTTTCCCCAAAATGATTCATTATAATTCTGGATGTTTATAAAAATACCATAAGCAGTACACGCTATCAGCAAAGCTAATAATTTTACAAGTGTGGGAAGTCGACAACCGTCCAAGCATAAAAAATGTAGATCGAGCTAGTAATAGAACTAAATGCTCCATACTTTCAAGAAACATCAAGCATGGAACATTGGGGGCTTTTGTTGATACAAAAAAATTACCCACTTACGTGGACCAATCAGAAATAAACATGTGTCATCCACTGTGGCTATAATCCCAAAAATAAGGCATAACCACCAAGCAAGGCTTGGAATATCGAATAGTATACTGGAATACCAACCAGCGTATAGGGGGCCTTACTAACACCAGGAAGCCCGACCAACAGTAGGTAGGCGTCGACTAACAGTATCAGCAAAATGCCAACAACCAGAAACATTATGAATGTTATAAATTCTTAATTTATAAAGGCACTCCATCCTTTAACATTCCATCTCTTTTTCTCCTTAAAGGGGTATGAATATGTTGTAATCCCTTCGTTAAGGGTAAGTGATTGAAAGTTAAACATAAGGAAACAATAAGCATAATGGACGTAGGCTTTTCTCCACATGCCGAACACTTTAAAACCCCTTTGTCTCTTTATTTTTACTTAAAAATATTATCTATGATAAAATAATTAGACCTAGTTTAGTTTTTTACATCAACACTCGTGAAGGGATCTTTGGTCATTTTACCTTATAAATGGGGTTTAAGCTTATAAGCACCTTCACTCCCAATGAACTCAATTGTCTATTTTAAACCAATCTCTTTAATGATTGTCCACAAAATTATTCATATCATTATTAAGAAGAATTTGTGAGACAAACCTTAGAATGTATAAATTATTTCATAATGTACTAGAATAGATAAAAGATATTCCAATTTTGATAAAATAATTTTATAAAATCAATCGAATATCTGTTCAAAACCAATTTAGAAAATCAAAACCAAATTTTGTAAAATGCAGGTACACTAAATAATTTACCTACATTGACTTTATTTCTGCACAAAAATCTAAGAATATATCCCACCTCTTAAATTGCTTCCTTATTTTAATTACCCGCAACTAAGAATATCTCTCTTAAAGTAATTTCTCAGTAACCTGGGACCTATGGAATGAGTTACAGTCCTGATATATGGTTCTCGAGTCTACATATTAGGTTACCATATATCAGACCACAAATCATGCATTTTATTTTAAGATTAAAACCATTACCATTGAGAATGTTATGTGATATCGATTATATGTGGATTCGCAAATTTATAATTTTAAAGTTATTTAACTAGTTATCAATTTTAATCCAAGTTGATTAAACCCTAACACATGCATCTAGGTGTATAAATCATGCCATCACAAAATAACTATAATTTCCTGACACATAGATTTTAGGAAATAATTCTATTCGGGTAAACTTGTTTTATATCACTATGATGAGGTAAATCGCAACTTACATGCCTAATGAAATCTGCAATGAATATCCGCAGACACTCACATCGACCTCACCTAGAGTCAGTAACCATAGCGAACCCACAAGAACATGCTTCTTTATCTTCAGCACGAGAAGAAAAGGTATCACAGGGCGATACACTTTCTTCATGAAAAATAAGAGGACTGTTATAAATACTTGAAGTGTCACTAAAATCGAATGACGAATCCTCAAATAAATTCTCCCACATATAAAAAGAATCAACATTTTTCTCAATTAAATGAGGAGAAGAATCTCCACAAAAATCAACATCAAAATCATCACAAGTATTAAATGTGTCAAAATTGTCAATTTTTTCCTCCACATAAAATTGATTGTCCCCATTTAATTCATGATTATTTTTAGAAATAGCATCATTATATCGTTTTTTACCTCTTTCCAATCGATACACTTAGGTGGACAAATATTAATTACAGGGATTGGATTCTCATCCATACTTTGTTTAATTTTTAAGATGACTACTGGCCCATCTGAGTTAAATTGAAATACATAGTCATCTAAATTTTCAGTATTTTGTAAAAACATGTCCGCGGGATCAATTGAGGAATATGAGAAAGATGACGGGATAACAATATGAGGATCACCCACTAAAATTTACAATGCAAGAATATATATATATATATATATATATATATATATTTTTTTTAATTTTTTAATGAAACTTTTAATAATAAAAATGCGAAAAGTAAAAAAAAAACTAGTCCGAAAGTCACAACTTCTTTTAAAAAAATATCGAACAAATCCCCGGAAATGACGCCAAAAACTTATTGTCAATTTTAGAAAATACCGCAAGTGGATGGGCTATTATAGGATAGCGGGTGTAAGTACGGGTCGAAGCACAGAGATTTGTCAATTTTAATTTTTAAAAGAATTGCAACTGTCCAACTAGATGAAATGGGATAGGGAATATGCACTAAACTAAATAAAAGCAACTACGATAAATGAGAGTAACGCAAGAGATTTATAAATAATTTGGAAATAATTAGGATTCGGGGTCCATTTATCACGTAACTAATATTGCACACTAATTTAATGTTGTCATTCCCTTTTTATAACTCAAATTAAACTGACTCTCGCCGCGTTTAGTTCAGAAAATATGACGATTATGTTCAAAATATTTTTAACGTCTCTACTAGACGGCTAAAATCCTTATTTCCTTAGAAAATACAAGTTTTAAAATTTGCAAATGTATTTAAGCGTGGACTATCAAAACAATCAAAGTGCAAGCATAATCCATCAAAAATTACTATTTTTAAATCTCAAAACTTAATTGACAAAACAATTTTGAAGGTTTTAAAACACACTCTTGTGTCGTTTTAAAATGAATACCGAATCTTTAATAACAATTAAAACAAGTATAGAATAACCAATGATCAAATTAACATGTCAATATTAGCTAACTATGATAAACTTCACCATAATCCTAATACAGTAATCAAGCTATCATAATGAAAGAGAAATTGCAAGAATAAGAAGAGATTTTCATTGATAAATCAAACTTACAATAAGTTCTCTCACAATAAGCTTCAATCCTATAAGAAATGATAAAGACTTGGACCTCAAATTGAATATAATCTCTCAAAATAAAACTACCAACAATTGTTCTAAAGTGACTCTCTATAAAATTCTACCCACACATAATGAGCCAAAGGGTCCTATTTATAGGTTTAGGGCGAGGCATTTGGGTTTTTGTGGAACTCTTCGTGACACCCAGCCTAATTAAATAAAGTGTGATCAGTCCTGTACTAATTTAAAACACAATGTTCGGTGGGTTCATTCTTAGCATCACTATCGATTTTTTCAACATTTTATTGACCTAATATAAAATTAAGCTAGGTGTCAATACATTTCCAATTTAGTAAAACCAAGTAATCCATTTTCATTAAATCTTAAAATATAAACCATTCACTACACATAGGAATATGATAAATACTGAACATGAATCAAATACTGAAATAAATAAGACTGGGTAAAACCTCCCAGTTCAAAACTCCAAACCATAATATAAATTGAATACAATATCTCTGATGAAGGACTAGAAGTGGGTGACACATGCCTAGATAAGAAGTCTAGATGAAACTAAATGGAAAGGATAGATGCGTCTACTGCAAGGACCTACAACTTCCATAACAACTGCAACATGTCAAGCAACCCAAATCTCTAAATTCGGTACCCCTGTGACTGAGCACCTGATATATATATATATATATATATATATAAGAGATACAAGAAACGGGTCAGATCCCGAGGTTTAAAAATGATTTAGTAAGTATTTAAAACTAGTTCTTAAAATAAGTCTTATACACATGTTAGTTATCGAACTCTCACATGAGTTTCTCACCTCTCATCTATTGTGCACGCCTAACATACATCTAATCTCCCCCTAGTTATACCACTAGTCTAACTATTCAGAAACCATACTATTACTAACTATGCTCACTAGTAGTATTCCCGTATCGCCCATACAATACGCTATTCAAATAGTTTATCTCACATACTAAGTTTCATTATTTACCGTTTGAATGGTTAGTCTTTTATCGACTAAGATTATTCATTTCTCATTTCCATTTTATCTACTAGTCTCACAAAGTTGAAAGTTACCCAAGTACTATCATACATATATATTGTCTCATCATCCCTATATATATACACTAATCCTGCACCCTTAGATTAAGACCACTCGGTGCAATGTAATGATTATTATTATTACCAAATCTACTAATTTGACACAGTAGAAATATTCACAAGTTCATATATATATATATATATATAGTCACATTATCCCTATACACACATATATATACTAATCCTGCACCCCCGGGCTAAGACCTATTAGTGTACCTATCAAGAAAATCCTGCATCCCCAAGTTAGCACCCATTAATGCACTTATCAATAATAATCCAGCACCCCGGTTATCACCCATTAGTGCGCCTATCAAGAGAATCCTTCATCCCCAGGTTAACACCATTAATGCACCTATTAATAAAATCTTGCATCCCCGGGTTAACACCCATTAATGCACCTATCAATAATAATCCATCACTCCCGGGTTATCACCCATTAGTGCTCCTAACAATAATTATCCTTGTACCCCTGGGTTATAACCCATTAGTACACTTAACAATAGAGTCTATGCACCCCCGTGTTATCACTCATTAGTGAGCTTAACTATAAGATTCTTGCACCCCCGGGTTATCACCCATTGGTGCTCTTAGCATTAATATCACATAATAGGTATACACACATCCTATTATAATATATAGGTATTTCTCCAACCTACATATATACTTCTCATACGTATTTTACTCTCAACACTACGTATAGTATAAATATTTAGATTACTATCTCTCTCGTAACCTCCAAGGTACATTCTTGATAACGAATAATTAAAGTATTAATTCGCACATACTTTCCAGAAATTCTGTCCCTTTTAAATTTACTATCTGGCAGTTTCTTTTGCTCCAATAAACCGGTAAACTAAAAACTGGACTCTAAGAAAATTCCCAAAGATTCCCCCTGCCGCTCGAACCAGAAGTCATGTCGTTCGAACAAATGCCATGTGTCATTCGAGCGACTTCTCGCGAGATGGAATCTCGCTTGAACGACTTCGCGCGAGATGTCACTGCTCGTCTTCTTTCCCAGAATTTTTCATTTTTTCACCATTTATGAACCTAAAAACCTCTAGCATTCAACACCAAACGCCTGATCATCAATACTCATCAACACCTAACAGGTTATAAATCATTACTAACAACCTAGGATCATTAATTCATCATAAATCATAATAATTATATAAAAACCCAAATTAATTAATATGAACCCTAGTTTTTTCAAATTTTCAATTAAAGAAACTATTCCACCCAGATTCGTTCATCAAAATATAATTCAATTCCGTGATTAATCCTCTACATACATGCAGAAATTTTAGCCACTAATTAACCCAGTCCTTAATCATAATTTAAATCTCCAATTTTCACCCAATTAACATGTAAATCGTGATTAATTTCACCTACTCTAACATGATTATGATTATTGCTAAAATCAAGCAAGTAATAAACACTTGACTCAAATCAAAGGTTTGATCCTTTGTTGATGTTGGTATAGACGCGTTCCTCTCTTCTCGATCTACGCGTTGGTGGTCACAGTTGTGCAAGGTGAGGATAATTTGACCTTCCCTCTTGGAATTTGGTTCTCCCACACACCCTCCATGGCCGTTCTTTATTTTCTGTGTCTCATAACCCTAAAGGACTTTTCTTGGCTGATAAAATAACTGCCAATTTTCGTCCATTAATTGAACCCAAAAATACAATTTACCATAATGCCCTCTCGGGACGCCGGTTAGGCCTAAAATTGCCCCGGTACCCAAACTAAACACCAGGGTATACTATTTTGACTATCTCGACCCTTTCGAACTCAACGGCGCACTTGAAATGACCATACGAGTTAATAACAATAAATTCTCTTTTTATTCTATTCAATTAGTCCCGACACGACTCACATGCATTTCAGACTTGAATTACCAAACTGTCGTATTTCTCACTTCCGACAATTTATCAAATGTTATAATTCCATATAACACATCACACAATAATATTCAATAATTTTCAACAATAAGTATTAACCCTTGGCACGCTAGTTAATAATTATTTAAATCCGGATTAATAACAAATTAATTTCTCGCATTTTAATTTAATTAATACAACAACAATAATTAATTACATATTTATTCCTAAAATAATAATTAATCACATAATTATTTAAATCATAAAAAATATGGAGTGATACACTCTTCAACTTCGACCGCTTCAATTTCGCCTACTCGAAAAGTTTTATCTTTTCTTGCTGAACACGTATGCCGAGTTTCGTTCAAATCGGAGGATAAATTTTTTTGACTTTTTTACGATTTCATGTGTGAAAACAACTCTTTTTCAAACGACCATAAAAATCAGCTTTTTCGTGCCATTTTTGAGTTGATCATCAATTTGCACCAAATTCCTTCATTACCTGCAAAAATTTCAGTGGGCAACTTTTTTCACAAATTAGCACAAAAATATTATAAAATTATTGAAGCACCCACTTTTGACTTGGAATTGCCATTTTAACTATGAATTCAATCATTCTTGCATATTTTTTCCTTTTATAATAAAATGGCCCTAAGAATTTATTAAATAAAACAAAATGGGACTAAAAGGTATAAATTTGGGTATAAAATATACAAAATAATGCACTCATCAGAACACCCTCAAGCACTCCCAATGAGCACAGTCGTAGTAAGCTAGCACCTCCCTCAAGTGGTACCAAATCAGTAGTAGATAAATCTTCCCTACAAGAGAAACTCCAACAAAATTGTATCTTGGGTTAGAAATTGATTCTCTAAATTTATTAGGATGATTTGTGAATCAAAACAAAGTTAAAAACCCTCAAAACGTGAGAAGAACAAAATTTCGAAAAGCAGTTTTTGTAGAATCAAAATCTCAGGTCTTCTGAAGAAAAAGGACTCAAAGCAGTTCTATATATAACAAAATTGAGTCGGTGGGGTAGATTGAACAACAAGGGCATGTCACTTGAACGACATCATATGTCGTTTAATCCAACGGATCGCGTGACCTTCTAACGACAGTGATAAATGAGAAACAGTAGCATACTGTTAAATGAAACCATCAAGCGAGCTTCTTGTACCTGCTTCACATGAGATGCAATGTCGCTTGAAGCCTCGTTCGAACGACTTCATGTCGTTGTTTGAACGACAATCCAATGTCGCTTGAACGACCTCAACAAAAAAAATTATTTTTAAAACTCCGCCTCAGGACTTAGAAAAAATTATTTTGACGAAAGATGACGCCTTCGATGTTAAAAAATTTTTAAAAAAATTATCCCAACACTTTAAATGAACCTTTAAGGGATTTAAACACAACCTTACCAAAATCTATCTCATAGAGGCTTATCTGATGAAAAATGTTGATGTTCGAATCCGTCTTGATGCATGATTGAATTTGAACTTTTTCTTCGATGGTTGTAGCAGAATACAACACACTATAATGTAAATGGACTATGTAAAATATGTCCTTACAAATCTCCCTCTATGTCTATGCCGCTACAAACTAAAAACATTTGAATTATCAAATCAATGTCAACCTAAAACGGAAAAAGTACTAAACAACAAGTTTTAAACTATCTTAAAAAATCTTCAACATCATCAAGGTGTGCAAAATACTGATCTTCAACTTTTATACTTATACACACAAGATAAGAAACAAATACCTTCGTGACGTATTAAGTTTGAAACGAGATAAAAATAAATCAAAAAAAATTATCAAATCTCAAATCTACCCCATAATTCAAACTCCTCCTTTAAATAATAATTCGTTCTCACCCTTTTTATTTTTTTTTTCAAAATTAACAAGGGAAAGAATAAATAAAAATAAGCATGGAGTATCACGACAAGAAAAGTAAATCAACTACGATTATCAAAGGATAAACTTGAAAGCAGTCACCAACTATTTTTAATTTTTTAATTTTTTCAACAAAATCAAATTACAAAAAAAATAACATCACACATCATAAATTTACACTAAGATAACCAAATCGTGGAAATGGAAGGAATGTGTGTGAACATAATTAATAGGTAAATCAACTCAAACATACATAATGAATGTGCAAGATGAATATGGATACTCCTAATGAATGAACTTCACAATCATGCTTAGGTGTAAAAATTATTGAATTCAAATGACATTAACTTAATCATATCAACAATTCAAAGTATAAAATGATTTCCACACTAATAACGTCTAAAACTATTTAATAATTTTTCAAGACTTTGTCAGGTCATGCAAACCCGTTCTTTACATATATCCAACCAAATTCCCATAAATATATATATTTTTCTCAAGCTCTTTTGAGGTTTTTATTTTTTTCTCAACTTAGAGAAATCCTATTGGACCCTTTTTGGCATATGATTACTTTTATTTCCTTACTTTTTTTCGGGATCCTTTAAACGTTTACTTTCCTGACATTATTATTATTCACTCCCATCTCTTTCCCATGTTCACTCATCATTTTTTCTTATTAAACAAATTCCTCACAGACAATGATCCTTACATACATAACTTTCATTATCAAGTTTTATTGCATATGGTTCATTATAAAGACGGGATTGAAATGGAAACACTTCGACCAATATGTGATAGACAACTAACACAATCAAACAAATTCATGCAAGTTTTCTTTAAAGGAAACCAATGGTGTAAATAAAATAAAAAAACTCTTTTTGACTTTTTCCAAAAATTTTATCAATATAAATCTTTTTTGCCTTTTCAATTTTTTTCTCAAAAAGTAGAAAATCTTTTTGTATTTTTCTAAATATTTTTTAAAAACAAAAATCTTTTTGTTTTTTTAAAAAATATATCAAAAAAAATTATTTATATATAAATACAAAAGTGGTACACAGTAGAAATAGGCATAAAATATCACCATGAAAATCATCCTATGCTAGAAAATAAGTTTAAACCTCAACCGTTAGATGCAGTGGAGTTTTTCAAAGATGGTGACGTCCTAAGAAAAACATGCATCAAGTCATGTGAAGTGTTAGACCAAAAACTTTACTTGCTCCCTAATATGTGCATACTGTCTCATGTAATCATCTGAAGCATCATGTGTTATATCTTGACGAGGCAAAAATTTTGTTCGACACATTACCCAACTTAAAATAAAATTCCCTAAGGTGTCATCTCTTTTTGCAATGGGTGCAAACATACACGGGCCTAGGAACACCTCTCACAAAACGTCTAGGATGCATTCTCTTATCTGTAATGTAACGCATAGGTGGGATGTGTTGAGAGCCATATGGATTAATCACCAACTAGATAATCGGTTAGGGTGCAACGTGGGAAGTAAATGCACCGTTATGACCTATTCCAAATCTCTCAACATTACGCAAAGAGGGAACGAGGAGCATCTTTCCAACATTCGTATATGTATCCTCTATAGTGACCTTTATCTCCCGGGATCGTTCAATATCTCTCTCTAATTCAACTATACAAGATTCAATTTCACTCTTTTCCTGACCTATGACGATCAACTGCTCGCTCAAAGTAACCTTTACCTTTTCAAGTTGACTTGCCGATGCATCAAATCCCCTGAAAATCTCAATCTCTCTATCTCCAAATCTAACACCTTAAGACCTAATTCCTTATTCAACTTTTTTGTTTTAAGGTCTCGGCGTACAAATCTCTAAACGATATTTGGATATCTCTTTCACCTTTGCTTTCACACTCACTTTCACCCTCACTCTCTCACGAAACACTCAAACTATCATCCTCATGGCTCTTACGTGCACAACTATCCTCGTCGTTGTAGAACAAACTAGGTGTGCTTATGTGACTAGTTAAAAATGCAATATACATCCAATGTGAATATTCATCCCCAAAATCCTTCACCTCTTCCTCACTATCATTAAGAGTGGCTTGCATGGTAATCTTCTTTCCCTTTTTCTTTACCCTAGTGGGACACTCAAACGCCCTATGCCCCATGCCCTCACATTCAAAACATCTCTCCTCTTCCTCTTTCTCATTCTCATTCTCACCACTCTCTTTGGCCTCTTTTTTTTTCCTCAAAAAATCTTTTGTTGGAAGAATTTTCTTTGGAAAATTTAAGAAAGTTTTTAAATTTTTTAGCAAGCATGGACACATCATCAAAATCAAGCTCGCCTTAAACACAGAATCACAAACTCTCACTTTCTTTTTATTCTCTCTCCTAGACACTTCCTCACTTTTCCTAAACTGGGTTCTAAGTGCTATCCCTCTATCCTTAGTCTTGACAGTGTTAGGAAATATGTCAATTTCTTATGTCTGGAGGTCTCCTACCAGTTCTTTTAACTTAGGATTCCTCTAATTTAAGGAATTAAAAATAGTCACTTTAGAGATAAAACACTTAGGCAATGACCTCAAAATATTTTTAACTACTCGTGCATCAGGAATGTGCTCACCAAGATTGAAACTAGTGTTAACAATATCAGACAAACATGCATAAAAGTCATCAAAACACTTAGATTCAAGCATGGTAATCATTTCAAATTGAGTAGTTAAATTTCGTAATTTAGACTCTTTGACCGCATTCGGGCCTTCATGGGTAAGTTGCAAAATAACCCTTGCTTCTTTTGATGTAGTGGATGCATAATACATCGAAACTCGTTAGAGGTGACGACTCCAGTAATTGCACTTAACCCACGAGAATTAAAAGTGATCCATTTAACTTCTTCCTCAGTCCAGTCAGTCACATACTTAAGATTCGTGACACTATTAGTAGTGACAGTGGGAGGAGTCCACTCTCTTTCACAAACAATCCAAACTCACTCATCGATTCCTTTTAAATGAGATTTCATGCGGGCTTTCCAAGAGGGATAATTAGACCCATCAAAAATTGGTTTAAAAATAGTTTTTTTCAAAAAAAATCAATATCACAAAAATTTGCGGAACAAGGATCAAACAGAATAACTTAGTGCAACGAGCTCAGATACCAATTTGAGAATGCTATGTGATATCGATTGTATGTGGATTTGTAAATTTCCAATTTTAAACTTATTTAACTAGATGTCAATTTTTTATCCAAATTGATTAAACCCTAACACATGCATTTAGGTGTATAAATTGTTCCATCACAAAATAAATATAAATTGCAGACACACAGATTCAGGAAAAAACCCTTTCGGATGAAATCTTTTTATTTCACTATAAAGAGGTAGATCGCAACTTACATAAAGAATGAAATATGAAATGAATATCTACTGACACTCACATGGACCTCAACCTAGAGTTAACAATGGATCAACCGCAGCGAACCCACAAGAACACACAACTCTCTCTTTAGCACGAAATACCCTCAATCACTCCCAATGATCGCAATCATAGTCAGACAGCACCTCCCTTAAGTGGTACCAAATCAGCAGTATAGAAATCTTCCCTACAGGATATACTCTATCAAACTTGTAACTTGGGTTCCAAATTGATTCACAAAATCTATTAGGATGATAGGCGAATCAAAACAAAGTTAAAAACCCTCAAAAAGTGGGAAGAAAAAAATTATGCAAAAAAAGTTTCGTAGAATGAAAATTTTAGGTCTTCTAAAGCAAAACGTACTCAAAATAGTGCTATATATAACAAAACTGAGTTGACGGGATCACTCGAATGCTAAGGGCATGTCCCTCGAATGACATCAAATGTCGTTTGATCCAGGGGATCAAGCGACCTTCTAACAACAATGATAAATGAGAAATAATAGCATGTCGTTAGATGAAGCCATCAAGCTTGTTTTTTGCGACTGCTTTGCTTCAGATGCAATGTCACTTTAAGCCTCATTAGAACGACTTCAAGATGTTATTTGAATGACAACCCAATGTCACTTGAACGACCTTAGAGAAAAATATTTTATTTTTAAAACACCGCCTCAGGACTTAGAAAAAGTTATTTTGATGAAAATTACACCTCAGATGTTTAAAAATATTTTTAAAAATTATCTTCACATTTTAAATGAACCATTAAGGGACTTTAACACAACCTTAGAAAAATTTATCTTGCAGAGGCTTGTCTGATGAAGAGTGTTGATATTTGGATCCTTCTTGATGCATGATTGAACATGAACTTTTTCTTTAACGGTTATAGCGGTATATGGCATACTCAAATGTAAACGGACTATGGAAAATATGTCCTTAAAACCATGCCATTTTCCTTACATAGTGAGGAAAAGCAGGACATCCTTTCTATAAAAGTTCTAACTGCTTATAGTGATAATACATGTCTTTTGGCTATTTCACTACTACTGTGGAATATGAACCTTCCTTGATCCAAACCGTTGTACCTAATACTTAGCCTTATCTTCCTACCTTCCTTTTGGGATAAAAGTAAAGATCTGCACAAACAATTAACACCAACCATTGGATACCGATGATCTCCTCTCCCGAATTCCGAAATGCTACCGGGTTTCCTTACCATGTCTAATCCAAAGAATCTTTTGTTCAACAATTGGTAAAATCATTTTGAGAACACGATTCTCACTTGAGTTCCATCAATCAATCATAGGCGTCTACAAATTCTCATCGATAAATTCTTTAAAATAAAAAATGCACATATAGAATTTCTCGATTGGTGGGATCGAAGAAATTTAACCCTTAATTCAAAAGAATTACCATGTATTTAAACATACTATAATTTAGCTATTAAAACCATCCATTATGGGGCCAAACGCCAAACGAGATGACACGAATTTTAATCACATCATTATTATAAAATATTGATGGAATCGTGGGTTAAAACAGTTTATTACCCCTTTAAGTTAGAACAATGTCCAATTATATTTTTCAGTCCATGAAACTTATTCGAGATAAACTTTAAGACTAAAATAGTGAGAAAAAATTGAATTCATTTTTGAAATCATAGAATTAGGAACCTGAAAATATTTATTTCTAATCGAAGCACGATAATTATTTTGATTGAATTTTGAAGTGGCATCCCCCAATCAAAAATTTTAAAATTAATCTAGTCGGACATCCTAGTTCCTTGATGAGTTGAGATTCTTATTGGGACATTAAATCACCACACCTTGAACCAAATTTTTTTCATCTTTCATTATGGTATCCGTACAGTTCAAGAACCTTCTATCCAATATAATGAATAGCCGACGACTTTTGGTCCCACTCCTAATGATAGTGACTCCATTGGGGAGGATGTCACAAATTGTTTCTAAGTGTACAACACCAGTTCATTAATTGATATAGAATCCTCTCCTCATGGACTTCCCTGTTGGGGGTATCACTCACATTATAATTATTCGAATTATCACGTAATATTTTGAATGAATCCCTAATGACTGACGCGAGGAATTAATCACATCTGATTCATAAAATACTAATGGAGACCGTGAGGTTTCCCACTTAGTATTTTAAATCTTGAGGATTTTTGAAAAACTTATTCATGGAATTCTAAAAGCCCGAATTTAAATCCTTGGTAATTTTCAATTTACATGTTCAAATTAAATTAACCGATCTCAATATTTTAATTTTTACAAAAATAAAACTATTTTTAAATTAAAATAAAACCTAGAGATAAAAATTTAATTTATACCTTTAAACTAATTGCACAGAATTAATTTAATTTAGAAAAGAATAAGTAAAATGGATTTTAAAAAAAATAGTGATCCAAGCCGGTCTCAAAACTAAAATCCATGTTATCCATAAAAATGAATGTTTTTAATTATCCAATTAATTATCACACAAAATATGCAACATAATAAAATAATGAGATATTCATCCAAATGTAAAATAAATACTAAAAGGAATAAAAGAACAAAAGTGCCCCTCCATTATGGCCTAAGCTTCTTCTTGAGGTAAAATTTTTCAAGCCCAAGAGTTATTGTAAAAGACTTCCTTTTGACTTAGAGTCCAACTTGAAATATACTTCACCACAAATAAGAATTCTTGAAGATCTTTTCCTTTGAAAACTGATGTAAAATGGTTTGGAAGGGGAATAAAGAAGATGCACCAAGAAAAGCCATAAAAAGACCATAAAAATAACTATCTAAGGCTACCTGAAACTAATCGGATCACTTCTGTATGAAAATCGAATGAATCCAATTTTTGAATTGATCCGACCTGGATTTTAGTCCGGTGTGATCCCGTTGTGTGTTGAAAATTTCTTCTTCATCTTCTTCTTCTTCTTCTTCTTCTTCTTCTTCTACTTCTTCTTCTTCTTCTTCTTCTTCTTATTATTATTATTATTATTATTATTATTATTATTATTATTATTATTATTATTATTATTATTATTATTATTATTATTATGCAAAACAACCATAACTCTTCCAAATCTTAATAAAACTCCATGAAACTTTTCCCAACACCCAAACCCATGTAAATACATGATTCTAACAGTAAAAAAGCATTATAATTCTCTTTTAACACCTCTAAAAATATTAATAAAGTAATAATAATAAAACCCTAATTATTATAGCCATATCAAATCTATGAATGAAAAATAACTACGGATAAACAACTATAGAATCCAATCAAATAAAATAAACATATGTGAGCATTATGGAAGGGATATGTACATAAAATCTGTGTAAAACCATGTTGGTATGATTCCATACACAAGGTTGTACAATCATAAAACATGTAAAAACTAGGGTTTTATGGTGGCATTATGAACCTTTTTGAAACATGATCAATCTCAACCCGGCACTGATATCAATTGTTGGAGAAAATAACTTAGGATTTACATTTAAAATATGGAAAACAATTCATCCCTAAATATATTTGATTAATGATGCATTATAAAGAAATCATGAACTAGGTTTAAGGATTGAACCTAGGGATCAAGAAAATAATACCATAGTGAATAATGTTGTAATTCGTATAAGGAGACAAAGGTTAAAGATTATGAAATCCCTTCTTCCCTTAAAGGTCTCCAAAAAAATTCAAGAAAGCTATGAATTATCTTGAATCTTCTAGAATATGATCCACCCAAGGTAATACTTGTGTGTGGGAACTCTTGGAGATGACACCATGGTGAAATATGATTGAATTGACCCTTTCTTCCCTCACCCCATCAAAAAAATGTGAATAGTGTTTTTTCTCACCCCTTCTAACCCTCCATAATGGTCTCTTAACCTAAAACCCTAGCTTACCCCAATATATATGGATGTGGGCCAAGGACTTTTATCAAACTTGGCTTCTAGAGAGTTTCGGGCCTTCTACTAAGGGTAATGAGTTATATTAGGGACTCAAGACAAATAATTAAATTGTCTTTCAAATAAATACTCAAAAAATTCCAATAATAATTAACGTAAATACATCCTTTATTTATTTAATAGAGATTAATTTCACTAGATATTCATGATTGCACTCTAATATAATTATCTCTTAATCACTCGGAATAAAGAAGTCTTATTTGCAAAGTTGATTATGGTACATAATATTATTTCCAAAGTTAAGTTCCCAATACCTTCTTGGTCAAATAAATTTACTATTAATTGATTTTAACCAACATCTAAACAATCCCTTAATTCTTAGACTTATCCTATTTTCTACTCTACCAGGATTATAAAATAATCCACCGATCGGGTTTTACTTGGTGGAAACAAAACATATAAGTTTATCAAGGGGGTATCATAATCCCCAGTTTCCTCTGAATGTAGATTTCTTCGAATGATGATTTTAGACGTACTCACACAACTGACACCAATGTGAGGGCATCTTTTGACCTGATATAATATCAGATCGCACCCGTGTAATCAAAGTGATATTCATGTAAGCATTCTAATCCTCATAATTCTTGGGATTAAGAATATATCCACCCTTTACAGATGGTGTGAGATTTTCCAAGTATAATAAGAGAATCTTAGAATCAAATATTCTTGGGATGTATCGATTACAATCCTTTATCAAACTATCAAAAAAGTTCTCGAATCATCAAATATGTTTTTGTAATTTGAGATAAACTACTAGGATTGCATCACGACCATTACAATTGGATGTCAACTCCCTATCTAGGTTTTGAATGTTTCAATAGTGCTAGAGCTTGAATTTCGATCTCTTAATGATTAAACTAAGGCCGACTCACCTGAATTCTTACAAAACTCTATTGCCCGACTTGCCTACAATATATTTAAAGCAAATGTAAGGCGTTCTCGCTACCATGATATTTATTTTAAATGATTGTACACACCTTTACTTAAAAGTAAATGGTATATATGGTTTTAAGAATAAAATTCCAATAACTGGTACCCCATGAATAAGCTTTGGAGAACTCCAGATGACTAGATCTGAGTTCTACTGATGAGAGAAGAAAGTTTGGAAAGAGGACTAACTCTGATCGTAATGATCAGTCTTACTAGTTGGGAAGAATCTCAACAATCGAATCAACTAAATATGACCAGTCTTACACGATCAAACGATTTAGTGTGCTAGAAAGGTTAAGCAAGGGGAGTGTTTTTGATCATTTAGACCCAAATTTGAGAGTGTCCAGAGGACATCCATACAGAGAACATAGGTAGGAATCTTGGAGATCAAAAGCTAAGAAAATTACGTGCTCAAAAAAATTCAAGAAAAGTTTGAGAGACTCGATAATGTTCGAGAACACTTCTTAGAGGGATGAGAGTTCGATCGAAAGCCAATGGTGATCCAAGAAGTCAATTAAGTTAAACAGATAGAGAAAAACCAATCATAAAAATGGTCCATTGGGCGTTTGGAAGACCTATTGGGAGACTTGATCAAGACGAAAAACCCTTTATAGGGGGTTATATGCAAGGATCTCCTTTTATGGCATCCGTAATGTACTACCCAACCCCGATGAAGTTCAAAGCACTTGTAATAAAATCGAGGTATGGAGAAAATACCAACCCAATGCACCACATAGACTTGTACCAAGATACTACATATATGTATTCTATTCCCAATAAGATGAGATGCATGGCATTTTCCAGTACTCTGATTGGATCAACCCATGTATGGTACAAAGGGTTCCCAAAGGCTTAGATAACCTGCTTTAGATAGTTGATCGACCATTTCATTAGAAACTGGCTTCAATAAAAAATCTTGAAATATTTTTTCTCACTTGCTTAATGTTAGGCAGAAGGAAAGCGAGATGACGAAGGAGTACATCACCAGGTTTATTACCTAAAAAATGGAGATAATGGATTATAATGAAAAATAGCAATCACTACTAACATGAGTGGTTTGTTATTTGGGAAGATGTTTTGAGTGATGGAAAAAGAGCCTCCTAACACCATGGATGAACTACTAGATATTATGAATATTGAGGAGGCAGTGGAGGCTAAGGATTCTGGTAATATAAAGTCCAATGTCAGGGGAAGCTCAAATAGGAAAGACAACCCTAAGAAGAAAAGGTAGGATCTAACAAAGAAGTTTAACACACCGCTCATCGTGGGGGTACACCACATACTTGATGAGATCCGATAAAGTGAGAAGCTCAGATAGATAGATAAGTTGAAAACTTTTACTAGAAGGAGAGATAAAATTTAGTGGTGTAACTTCCACAAAGATCACGACTATACAACAATGATCCTAAGTCAGGATGAGCATCCAAACTCAGCGATGACCCTAAATCAAGGAGAAAATTAAAGTCTCCTTGCAAGGGAAATGATTACAAAAAATGTGGGTGCGATGACAAAGATTCCTATGAAGGTAGTGACATTGACTTGCTAAAAAATCCCAAAGAGTCAAAATAAAATATTAATCTAATTTTGTTACGAATGCACTTCATCTACGGAGTAGTAGTTGGTGGTGTGGAGGGTACTACGAAAAGAAAATCATATCTGAACAAGGCAAAAGCCTGTGCACCTAATGGAAAGGATGGGGTGAACATGGTCAAGGAAATACACATTTACCCTTGTAAGTTAAACAAAGATCATTTAGTTGATTTTTTCTAAAGACAATTTGTATTGGATATTATACCCACATGATGACCACCCATTGGTTGTAAGTTTGATGGTTCACGAGCTGACTATTTAAAGAATTTTGGTCGATAACAGTAATTTAGATGACATGTCATTCTACAACTACATCAAATGATTGAAGTTATCTAAAAGGAATCAATATGCCTATCATTATCCACTGTTTATATTCTGAGGGGAAAAGGTGTACCCCATGTGGACTATTGAACTAGAAGTCACAACTGGTACATAGCTTACACCGAACACAAATGATGCATTTTTTTTATCATAGACATGAATGTGGCATTGACATACAACATAATTTTAAGTAGGGTCTATCTGAAGAAATTCAAAGTACTTTCCTCCATATCACATCAGGTCATGAAGTTACGAACACATTACGGAGTGCGTCAAGTGAAAGGAGGTCAAGTGGTATCACGAGAATGCTATTACACATCATTCGAGGAGAACGAAAAACTTACTGCTACCTACCACATCGAGACTTTAGATCCTAGAGATAAAGGAAATATTGTTACAGGTGAGGTAGTCGCGAAAATTAAGCCCATGATCTTGGATGATGAACATCTAAAGCGAACAGTGCATATAAATTGAGCAGTGCATATTGGCTCGTCCTTGGACCCAATGTTGAAGAAAGAGCTTGCGGACTTCTTAAATCAAAAGAAAAATGTATTCTCATTGATCCATAAGGACATGCCTGGTATCGGTCCAGATGTACTCTATTATGAGATCAGTATAGTGAAAGACGCTAAAGCAGTGAAACAGAAGTGCATGGTATTCATTGAAAAGAATAATATTGCCATCGAGGTGGAAGTGGACAAATTGAAAAAAGATAAATTCATCAAGGATGCGAAATACCCGACTTATTATCGAAAGTAGTAATTGGGAGGAATAATAACAGAAACTAGCAAAAGTGTGTTTAATTTACACACCTAAATATGGCATGTTCGAAAGATCGTTACCCATTATCAACCAGCTGATCGATGCCACTGCTGGGAATGAGTTGCTCAGCTTCATAGATGCCAATTATAGGTATCGTCAGATCCAGATAAAGCCAAAATAAAGAGATAAAACCACTTTCATAACTGACCAATGTACTTACTACTATAACATTATGCCCTTATGCATAAAAAATGCTAGAACAATGTACTAGAGGTTTGTCAATCGAGTTTTCAAGGAGCAAAATGGAAATAATATGGAGGTATACCTCGATGACATGTTGATCAAGATAAAAAAAGGAAATCGATCACATCATTGACTTCAGCCAACTTTTGATGTGATGGAGAAGTATTATATGAAGTTGAACCCAACAAACTATGTCTTTGGCATTTGAGTAGGGAAATCTCTTAGGTTTATTATCATCCAGGAGGTATTGAGGCCAAGTATGAAAATATTAAAGCATTTATCAATATGTAGTCTTTAGAAAGTAAGAAGGAGATCTAAAGATTGATGGGTCGCATTGGAGTACTCAACTTGTTTATATTACGGGCCACTAAATGATGCCTTCCATTTGTCAAGATTCTTAAAAAATCATCGAATGTAATAAGAATTATGAGAAAACGTTCCATGAGTTGAAGATATACCAAGGATCCCCTCATTTTCTATCGAGGCCAATCCTATAATAGAAGCTATACTTATACTTAGATGTGTCTAAGTTTACCATGAGATCGACCATCATGAGATTTGAAGACCTATAGTGGAGCAGATATCTGATACCTAAGATAAGAAAAGATGGTACACTTATTAAAGCCTCAAGGAGAATGAAGTCCTATTTTCAAGCTCAGACGATTATCATATGTACTGATATACTTTTTAATAATCCATTCATAGACATGAGAAGTCTGGTCAGTTTATAGCTCGTATGATGGATCTGGGGAAATACGACCTTGTATATGAGATGAATGACCATAAAAGGGAAAATAGCGATGAATTTTATAGAAGAGTTTACTTATGATGATGAAATAGTGGAAAAGACAATCTAAGTTAAGGTTGTACTAGTTCCAACTAATGATAAATAGGAATCATCTATGAGACCAACAGAAAGATCTCGTGATTTGGAACAAAGGAAAAAGATCTTTATGAATGGTTCTTTGACTGATGGCAACGTCGAGGTGAAACCTGCTGTTTGTAAACTATTTGTTGATGGCTCCTTGTGTGCTAATGGAAGTGAAGGTGGTTTTATAGTTACTACACCAGAAGGGCCAAATATGGAGTATGCATTGAGGTTTAATTTTGAAGCCTAAAAAAATAAGGCCAAGTACAAAGCCTTAGTGTCAGACTTGGGATTAGACTCGTCACTTGGGGCTCTAGTGACTCGTAGTTAGTTGTTAACTAGGTGTTGGGCATATACAAAGCAATGGAAAAGACAATGTACAAGTACTTAGAAAATGTGAAGATGTTATTGTCGAAATTTACTACAGTACAAATGGTGAGAATCCCTCAAATAAAGAATTCTCGAGGTAATGTCTTCGCTCGTCTTACATTGATGACTAGAGTCGAACTTAAAAGAATAGTGCTTATGGATATATTATTTCACTGTATAATTGAAGAGGAGAATGTGCAGATGTTAGAGCTATATATGCGACTATCTTCGATGGGCCCAATCAAATCATACTTGGTGACCAACATAATTTCAGATGACCCAAAGGAACCTCAAAGATTATGCTATAAGGTAACTCGATACATATAAAAAAAGAGTGCTGTGCCAAAAGGGTTTTGTATTACCTCTCCCATGATACATCCATCCCAAGGAGGTCCAAGACCTGATCAGGGAAGTATACGAGGGATCATGTAGTGCATATTTGGACAAAAGATTTCTAGTTAAGATAGTTTTGACATAAGGCTATTACTAGCCGATGATGAATAAGGAGTGCATAATGTATGCTATAAACTATGACAAGTGTCAAAGATTTGCTATCATCAATCGAAGGCCCTCTGTAGTTTTGGCACCCATTAAGTCCCCATGGCCATTATCTATATGGGGAATAGACATCATCGACTCACTGTCGAGAAAAATTAAGATACAAATATCAGATCATAGTAATGTATTATTTCACCAAGTGGGCTAAGGCCGAACCCTTGTTATAGATGACATAATCGAAGGTGTTTCATTTTGTATGGAAGAATATTATATTCCACTATGGGGTGCCATTTTCTTTCATCACATACCATGGAACCCAATTCAATAATAATTGGTTCGAGGCGTATAACATCAGGTCTAAAATTAGATAGCTGGGCTCAACGTTCGGTCATCCTCTGTGCAGAGGACGTATCGAGAGAACTAATAAAAATTTATTGTGTAGAATGAAGAAAAGACTTAAAAACTCAAAGGAAAATTGTATTACTGATATGAAAAACGTCCTATGGGCCTACATGAAAATCACTAGAATTTCCACTGGGGAACCTCATTTATATCGGCCTTTGATTTTGAAGTTTCTATGTTGACAGAGATCGACTTTCCAAGACACACAGTTTTGCATCTCAACTAACTAAGGAGTGACCTTATGCATCAACTTGATGTAGAACTAGTAGAGGAAGTAAGGGAATAGATAACCCTTAGAGTCATTATGTATCATCAAAGGATGGATGATTCTACAACAAAAGATTCAAGCCAAGCATGTTAAAATAGGGTGATTTGGTTTTTAACAAGTTGACCAAAAGGAAAATAAGTGGAGCCAAACTAGCATGGTTCTTACATAGTCAATACAGTGGTATGAGCCAACAAGTATGCAATTGAAATACTAGAAGGGGAACCCTTCGAATGCAGAACACTTGGGCAAGTATTATCATTAGGATGATTAGAATCAGAAAATATGAAAAATAAATGAAGATATAGTGAAATCAATCTAGGTAAATAATTATGCTATTATTAATAAAAAATTAGTTTTCTCTCCAAATATTCATTATTTAAGTTCTTCCATTATTTATTATAAATATTCCTATTTTTAAAGATGGTCAAGAGGCCTAGGCCAAAGATATCTCGAAAAAGCTGAGAAGAATAAATTGACTACGACCATACTACACTTTATGAGGGGCCTAGTCCCTTGGACATGTCACAATCAAGAAGTCGGTCGACGACCTCAGAGACCAGTAAGTTAACTAAAGCATTGATAAACCCAAGTATAGACGAGCACATCATCAGCAACCACCAAAGACTACACGTGTAAAAATTATAAGGGAATATTATGTTAGTAGTTAGAAAAATCATATTTGGACAACATATATTCATCCAATGGTAGCTAAATAGTCTGGGCAGGTTGGCTAAGAGCTAACCAAAAGACCATGTAAGGACATAAATACTGGCAGGCCCAGATGAACAGAAAGCACTATTTAAAAAATAGTTGCTAAACTAATTATGTGAAAAATGCTTTTCATGATAAAATATTCCCCCAAAGTAACATATGGGGGCTAATAAACTAGCTGAGAGAAATAGGTTAAGCATAAAATTAAGTATACACATGCATTCAAATAACAAGAAGAGATGTAAGTTACTTTCACTTAATTGAAATAAAATATCCATTCAAGACAAAAATAGATAATGAGTTCAATATTACATGTTACATGGTGATTGTTCAAAAATCATGACAAAAGAAAAAAATATAGGCAGGAGGAGGGTCCTATGAAGGACCAACAGTAGTGGCATCAGTCACCCAAGTTTCTTGAGGTCTTCTTGTGTCACCACTTTGGGGCTATAGGAGGAATAAGCTCTGTAGTGATCAACTCGACTAGAGCAAGGGCATCCATTTCCATAATGATAGCATTGAACAATGCTATGGACTCTTAATCATCTCTTTCCTAAGTTTTTACGACTCTATCAATGCTAGGGTAATTCTTCATAGCTCTTTTCTTGATCTCAACATAACCTTCAATAAATAAGGACATCATCTCCATCTTAAAGTTCAGAGAAGCCTTGTATTCGGCCACAACATCCTCTTTGGCCTTAGCCAATGCCTCCCTCAAACTTTGAATAGTGTTCACATATAAATAGGCCCGCTCCTTAGTTTCTTTGAGTTATTCCTCAGCCTTGCTAAAAGTCTTATTCTTTTCAGTCAGCTAGTCATTGGTCTGGGTTAACCTATTATCCTTCAATTTCTACTTATCGACCTTTTACTTTAAATTATTTTGGGCCATAAAGGCTTTCAGTTTGAGAAGTGATCAGTCGATCATTAAAATGGGTGAATTGAGGCTGGAGTTCCTAATTTATGTTCTTCTCATGATTAAAAGTTTAGACATAAGCTGCGGTTGTAGTGGATCTCTCCTAAAGGATAGTAGATTCCACGCCTTACTGTAAAAGAACGAAATAAATGTAATCGATAGATATCAGAAACTTCAAAAAATAAATAAACTATTTAAAGCTTACCAAAATATTCGTGTGATTGGAAAAATCCTACAACTAATCATTGTTTAAAGTCCTGAGGTACACCCATATAGACATGTGATCATGGTAGCTCAGTAGATTCAGAGCATTTATCACGTGGAAAATGATGGACCTATCATCTATGACACCCCGCCTAATCAACCCTGGGTGATCTGTCCTAAATTAAATTAGAACAAGTTTCTCAGTTGGTTCATTCTTAGCATCACTTTCGCCTTTTTATTTACTAACCACCTAAGTGAGAAAATTAGACTGGTGCCAAGTTTTATCTTTCGTTAACTAAGATGAAATACTTATGTGGAAACAAAATAATATAAACAATCAAAATTAACTGAAATTAACCATTCATAATTAATTAACAGACCGAATAAACCATTGGTTCAAAATCCAACAAAAGTAAAGATAACTAATAAATCTTAACAGGTCTGACATAAGTATTGAATAAATTGTGAGCAATATGCGCGAATAACTGATAGGAAGTCTCTACACTAAGAATGAAACGAACGAGGCGCCCCGCAACATCCACACATGATGCAACAACGGATCCCTGGAATGAGTCAAGCCTGGCGTCCCTGTGGCTTGACACCTAAAAGGTTTTTAAAAGTTTTTATAGTAAGGGTTAGTACCCAAAACATTTGGAAAATATTTAGCAAATGATTAACTTGCAGTGATAATTATATATGCATGCTCTTCATATTTTAGTTAGTGCCGCACTCCCTTGAGAACATCCTCAACCCTTCTCTAATGTGCACTACTAACGCCTTAATTAATTTACCTAGTTATTTATCCCATGATTAGATAACTAATATAACCTCTTGCAACCACCCCACTCTAACCGAGTGTGCCATAATTATGATTTTTAAGTTATTATTAATATTAACTTAATTAATCATTTCCCTTTTAAATTCATATAACTTTCACACCCATTATATATGTAATACAATTCACGGCCTGTAATAATTTACTCGTATATAATTATTTACCTCATTATATACGTATAGTTATATTACAACATTCACAAACATGCTGAAATAATAATTAATACTAAACATCAAACCAAGTAATAACTCACCAGATGTAAATTCTTTAAAGTTCTATCCCTCCAGGTAAATTTACATAACCTAGTTATCCCAAGTCAGAATTTCTCACTAACTTCATTAATACATAAATATTTGGAGGCGGTAATATTCCCTCCCTGAAAGTGAGATGCCACTCACCCATATAATGGACGTTATGACCTGTGAATATACTCGCCCTACTCCTCAAGCTAGGGGATTCATCCACTACGTGCAACCTCCCTCCTATAGCACTAGAGTCGATGTAATAATAATATATAGCCACTGATATTAATGCACACACCATATATATATATATATATATATATATATATATATATATATATATATATATATATATATATATATATATATAT
Source organism: Sambucus nigra (assembly GCA_949130495.1). Classification (NCBI taxonomy): domain Eukaryota; kingdom Viridiplantae; phylum Streptophyta; class Magnoliopsida; order Dipsacales; family Adoxaceae; genus Sambucus; species Sambucus nigra. The sequence goes on along the minus strand of OX422207.1, from coordinate 338,429,978 downwards.
ATATATATATATATATATATACTATCGCACACCGTATATATATATAAATAAAATAAACTATCCCGGCTATATCGTGTACTAAATATGTTACACAATCCTATTCAAATTATTATGAGTTTATGGACCAACTCTAATTATAAATTAATTCGCACATTAATTAATTAAATTACTTTTGGTGTCGCTCCAACCAAAATCTTCTGACTTACTCTCGTGGACCGAAATAAAGCAATACCCGAGTCTGAATTCTCGGCTCCAAATTATTTACCTTTCACTCTAAATTAATATAATGCTTTGGTATCACTCAAACATTATACCCAGACTCGCCCACTAGGTCCGTATTTAATTATTTCGAAATATACTTCCCAAAATTGTAACCATTTTGTGTCACACATAAATACCCTCCAATGCCAATTATTTTTCCCTCAGTAATAATTAGATTGTATGTCCCATATTTCTCTCTCATTGAATTAGGTATGGGATGTAATTTTAATTAAATTCACCTTACATAAAAAAAAACTGGCTGAATTTCCAGAAATTCCAGACCATCGATCGATCAATCGCCAACCCTCGATCGATCGATCGTACATGTCATCGTCTTCTCCAGGTATCTGTTTCATCCAGGGACGAAAAATAAAAACTCCAACTTCTTCTATTGTCTATCCCAAGTCCTCGCATCAATAAAATACATCAAGACCCTTATTAGGATCCCCCATAAAGTCCCCAAACTCCATTTAATTTACGTTCTCTATTGTTTTCATAAATTGGGGGAAAATCCGTTTTATTCGTTAACCCATTTCGACATCAAATCCTTATCTCAAATTCGTTTCTAATTCGTCTGAGTTTACACATCTTACTAGATTTATACAAATATCAGATTATACATTGATTTCTACACAATTCAGAAATCAGAATATTGATTTACAAAAACCCCATGTTTGTACCATTTAAATCCCAAAACGAATTTTATTTTCTCACATAACATAAATATGAATCAAAATGAAAATTAAATGCTACAGCAAGTTAACCACTTGCCTTATGATTCATAGGGTCTGATTTGGAGTTGTGAATTCCCAAGGTTGAAGATGAGATTCCCTTATATTGTCTCTTTTCTTTGTCCCCCAATTTGCCTTTAACTGCCTCTTAGGTTTTCCTCTCCCACTAAGTGTTTCCTAAACTTCAATTAGTCGTTTCCCTTTTCTCTTAATTAGGTAATTAGGCTAAATCCCGTTTTTGGCCTAATGGGCCAAGCCCAAGTGACCCAAATACCCCCGTGTGGGCCCGACTATACCTAAAAATATCCCGTGACCCATTTATTACCCCCGGGTACACTTTTCTGACTATCTCGACCCATTCGGACTCAATCGTACACTCAGGATTAGCATCCGAATTAATTTATTAAAATCCTTATCTCACACCCAAATTTGTCTATACCGACTCCCGATTGGGATAAGTACATACCCCGTCATTAATACCCGAAATGACGTAAATAAATTATTACTATTCACTTAGTAATTAAACTTCCCTAAATATTAACTATTCCCTCCCTGATTAATATATAAATAAATATTCCAATAACTAATTCAATTAAAATTATGACACACAAGTAATTTAGAATTCCCTAATTAATTAAATTTTAAATGCACAAAAATACGGGGTGTTACATATTCCCCCCGTTACAGAGGAATTTTGTCCCCAAAATTAGGTCGTACCTGTGGTGAATAGCTCTGGATATTGTTCCCGAATATCCTCCTCCCACTCCCAGCTAGACTCGTCAACGTTGTGATGACCCCACTGTACCTTAACTAGTGGAACAACCTTGGATCGTAGCTTCCGCTCACTACGATTCAGATTAGCCACTGGTCTCTCCTCATACGAGATGTCTGGCTGTAAATCAATTACCTCGAGTGGAATATTCCAGAAGGCCCATCCGCTCCTTTGATATTTATTCAGTGATGCCACATGGAACACCTCGTGTATCCACTGAAGATGCTCTGGAAATCCCAGTCGATATGCTACCAGTCCCACCCTCTTCATAATAGGGAAATGTCCCATGTACCTCGGTGCTAATTTACCTTTCTTGCCGAACCTCATCACCCCTTTTATAGGGGACACCCGGACTAATAACTAATCTCCAACCTCTAACTCTGTATGTCTCCGTGAAGCATCAGCTTAACTCTTCTGCCTATCTTGAGCTATCCCAATCCGCCCTCAGATAAACTCTATCTTGGCAGACGTCTCTTAGACAATCTACAACCCCAATATCTTATTATACCCCACCACTAACCAACAAGCGGGTGAACGAAAAGGCCTCCCGTTCAGTGCCTCGAACGTTTCCATGCTAATTGTGAATTGGTAAGAGTTGTTATATGCGAACTCTACCAAAGGAAGATATTTCTCCCAACCTCCCCCAAAGTCTAAAATGCACATTTTGAGCATATCTTCCAGCATCTGGTTGACTCTCTCAGTCTGCCCGTCGGTCTGTGGGTGATAGGTTGTACTCAAACGTAACTCCGTTCCTATGGCCTCCTGAAAGCTCTGCCAAAAGTGGGACACAAAAAATTTGTCTCTGTCAGACATAATATTTCTCGGCACCTGTTGCAGCTTAACAATCTCCGCTATGAATAGCTGCGCATAACACATCGTCTCAAAGTCCATGCGAACCGACAGGAAGTGGGCCACCTTGGTCAACCGATCCATATTGACCCATATGGAATCGTGACCTCTCGGTGATGCAGGTAACCCTATAATAAAGTCCATAGAGATTCTCTCCCACTTCCACACGGGAATCTCTAGTGGCTGTAGCATCCCTAATGGTCTTTGAAGGTTAACTTTCACGAGCGGACACATGGCACATTTCGAGACAAACTCCGCTATGTCCCGTTTCATTCCTGCCCACCAACACTACCTCCTCATATCCCGGTACATTTTATCCCCACCGGGATGTATCATAAATCTAGAACTATGGGACTCTGTCATAATAGTATTCCTCAACTCCTCATCCTCTGGCATAATTAACCTCCCATTAAGGCATAGGCCTCCTTTCGAGCTGATTAAGTAGCCCTCTACTCCTTCAGCTAATAACTGGCGTACCCTATCCTGGAAAATCTAGTCCTTCGTGTGAGCCCTCACCACTCGCATAATGACCTCAGGTGTGATGGATAAAGCTGACATGTAAGCACTGGATACATCGTTCTTATATCGAAGCTCTCTCCACTTCACTTTCCAGACTTCTAATATTTCCCCAATCAGTCTCCGGCTCAATGCGTCATCTACCACATTAGCCTTACCAGGATGATACTGAATATAAAACTGGTAGTCTTTCAAGAATTCTAGCCATCGCCTCTGCCTCATATTCAGATCCTTCTGTGTGAAGAGATACTGAAGTGACTTGTGATCCGTGAATAAGGTGAACTGTTCCCCCAGTAGATGGTGTCTACATATCTGCAAGGCAAAAACTACCGCTGCTAGCTCTAGGTTATGAGTGGGGTAATTCATCTCTTGGAGCTTTAGCTTTCTGAACACATAAGCTATAGTCCTTTCCTATTTCTGAAGAACACCCCCAAGTCCTTGTAGGTATACGTCAGTGTAAACCCGATACTCTAGTCCTCCCTTTGGAAAATTAAGTACAGGTACGTATGTCAACTTGTCCTTTAGCTCATCGAAAGATAATTGATAATGATCACTCCAAGTGAAAGGCACCCCTTTCCGAGTCATATTTATCAAAGGGCCCGCAATATTTGGGAATCCTTTAATGAACCGCCTGTAATAACTAGCTAATCCCAGAAAGTTATGCACCTTGGTCGGTGTCATGGGCTATCCCCACTCCCTTACCACTGACACCTTAATCAGATCCACCTCAATACCCAGATCTGAAACTACCTGGCATAGGAACTATACTTCTCGCATCCAAAATCCACACTTCCCGAATTTGTCATAGAGCTGGTGATCTCGTAGTGTCTATAGAACCATATGCAGATGCTTTGCGTGCTCCTCCTCGGTGCGCGAGTATATCAGGATGTCATCAATGAGCACGATGATAAAAAATCTAGATAATCATTGAAAACCATGTTCATGAGGTCCATGAACACTGCTGACGCATTGGTGAGCCCAAATGGAATCACCCTGAACTCGTAAGATCCATACCATAACAGGAAAGTGGTCTTAGGAACATCCTCCTCTCGGATACGCAGTTGATGATACCCTGACCTCAAGTCGACCTTGGAGAAGTAAGACACCCGTCTCAATTGGTCAAATAAATCATCAATCCTAGGTAATAGATACTTATTTCATATCGTCATCTTGTGCATCTCCCTATAGTCCATGCATAACCAAAGTGAACCATCCCGCTTCTTTACAAACAACACCGGTGCACCCCACGATGATGTACTCCGCGTAATGAAACCCTGACCCAGGAGCTGCTGAATCTGCTCTCTCAACTCACGCATCTTTGAAAGGTCCATACGATATAGGGCCCGACCAATCGGCCTCATCCCCGATGCTAAATCAATTACAAATCCAATTTCCCTGCTGGGTGGCAACCCTAGTATTTCCTGGAACACATCCTTAAAGTCCCTCACTACTGGGATTGAATCCAACGGGACTACCACCTCCTGTGAGGTTTCCTCCTTGATATAGGATAAGTGTGTGCGCGACCCTCCCTCTGGTAGCGGCATCACTATTAAGAACATCTCTTGTCCCGAAATGGAGAACATGATTGTCATCTCATAACAATCCACAGTCTCTCGTTAACCTGCCAACCAATCCATACCCAGGATGGCATCGTACCCCTCTATTTCTAACACTCACAGGTCTGCTACTAAACTAAGCGTCCTAATTAAAATGTCCACCCCCCGTAAAATTGATCGAATCAAAGCCCTGCTACCGACTGGCGGCTCTACACACATACGAAGACTACTCGTGGTCTCCAGTAACCCGACCTGTTTAGAAAAATTAGATTTAATGAATGAATGTGATGCTCCCATGTCAAAAAGTATACTAACCTCATGACCTTGAATGAGAAACATACCCTCAACTGCTGGCGGTGCCTGCTATACTGGAGAATGTTGAACATCCCGAAGGTTATACACACGCCCGTAGTGCATTTACGCCTGTTGTTGTGGGGCGGGTGGAGTTGGTGTTGCCGATGGCATAGGCCCCTGTTGCCCGTATTGGGCACCCTGCTGATGACCTATGCCCCTCTACGGTAACTCCCTCTTGAATTGTCCTGGCTGGCCATAGATATAAAAGCATTTCTGGCCATCCCCTTGTCGTTGGCCCTGACGTGGCTGGCCCTGTTGGCCTCCCCTATTGTTCCCTTGGCCTTGATGGCCCTGAGGAACCTGCTACTGCTGATTTGGGACCAACTTCCCGTGCCTGAACTCCTGTCCTCCTGGTCAGAACCCACCAGGGCTAAACTTCTTAGACTGACACCCTTGTTGGCCGCTAGTCTGCTAATGAGTACCACTCGTATCACCACTACTAATTGCCTTGCCCTGCTGGCTCGGCTCCCATGCTCTCTTGCTTCCCTTCGCATGGAAGCGATGATCCTGTCAATGTATAAGGGAGGCATTAATGACATCTATATATGTCACTAAAGTCGGATTCCCAATCAAATGCTTCCTAATCCTCCAGGCTAAGCCATCCATGAACCTCGACTTCTTTCCCTCATCATCGCTCACCTCATTTCACATAAAGTTTGCCAAACGTGTGAACTCTTCCTCATAATCTGCCACTGACCAGTCACCCTGTACTAACTCTCTAAACATCTTTCTCATTTCAGCCTCTATCACTGGTGGGAAGTATTTGCGGTCGAACCGCACCCATAATTCAGATATTGTCATCAAATCCCGCTCCTCAATGATGTTAAATGACTCCCATCACTGTAAGTCTGCCCCCCACAGAAGAAAGGTAGCAAGTATCTATTTCTGCACATCGGTACACTCCAGCATGCAAAGATGGAGCTGGATATTCTTCTTCTAGTCACAAGCCTCTACTACATCGGTGCTACCCCGAAACTCGAGTGGGTGACCCATCTGAAAGGTCTCCGTTACCAGCTGCCAAGATGGTAGCCCCACTGGAGTCTGAGTTGCCGGTGCCACTAAAAGTGGTGTCTGGGGCTATGGAAAATGAGCTTCCATAGCTCGCATAGCTGTCTCAACTACCTGTGCCACTATCACTGCCACGTGAGTAGTGGAGATCAACTCGGGTGGTGGTGGTGGTGGCGGTACCTATGGATCCTGATGAACCTCCCTGATCTCATCCCTAGCCTCAGCCCTCTCCACTCTCAGCCTCTTCGGTGGCATAGGAAAATAGATCGAATTGTATAAGTACACAATTTATACAAAAACTAATAGCAGAAATACGATATCTCACAAGCATAAAATGAATCAACAATCCTAATAATAGGTCTCTATAACAACCGAAAGCTACGCTGAAATGTATTAAAGCGGCACAGATCCTAAGGACACTAGAACCTGATGCTCTGATACCATCTGTGAAACCCTGCCTAATCAACCCTGGGTGATCAGTCCTAAATTAAATTAGAACAAGTTTCTCAGTTGGTTCATTGTTAGCATCACCGTCGTCTTTTTAATTACTAACCACCTAAGTGAAAAAATTAGACTGGTGCCAAGTTTTATCTTTAATTAACTAAGATATAATACTCATGCGGAAACAGAATAATATAAACAATCACAATTAACTGAAATCAACCATTCACAAGTAATTAACAGACCGAATAAACCATTGGTTCAAAATCCAACAAAAGTAAAGATAAGTAATAAATCTCAATAGTTCTGACATAAGTACTGAATAAACTGTGAGCAACATGCTCGAATAACTGATAGAAAGTCTCTACACTAAGAATGAAAAGAACGAGGCACCTATCAAACTCCCGCAACATCCACACATGCTGCAGCAAAGGATCCCTGGAATGAGTCAAGCCTGGCATCCTGTGGCTGGACACCTATAAGGTTTTTAAAAGTTTTGATAGCAAGGATTAGTACCCAAAACATTTGGAAAACATTTAGCAAATGATTAAGTTGCAGTGATAATTATATATGCATGCTCTTCATAGTTTAGTTAGTGTCGCACTCCCTTGAGAACATCCACACCCCTTCTCTAATGTGCACTACTAATGCCTTAATTAATTTACCTAGTTATTTATCCCGCGACTAGATAACTAATATAACCCCTTCCAACCACCCCACTCTAACCGAGTGTGCCATAATTATGATTTTTAAGTTATTATTAACATTAACTTAATTAATCATTTCCCTTTTAAATTCATATAACTTTCACACCCATTATATATGTAATATAATTCACGGCATGTATTAATTTACCCGTATATAATTATTTACCTCATTATATACGTATAGTTATATTATAACATTCACAAACATGCTGAAGTAATAATTAATACTAAACATCCTCCCGAATAATAACTCACCGGAGTAATAACCTAGTTATCCCAAGTCAGAATTTCTCATTAACTTAATTGATACACAAATATTTAGAGGTGGTCATATTTCTTCCCTGAAAGTGAGATGCCCCTCACCCATATAATGGACGCTATGACCTGGGAATATACTCTCGCTACTCCTCACGCTAGGGGACTCATCCACTATGCGCAACCTCCCTCCTATAGCACTAGAGTCGATATAGTAATAATATCTAGCCACTGATATTAATGCACACACCATATATATATATAAAATAAACTATCCCGACTATATCGTGTACTAAATCCGTAACACAAGCCTATTTAAATTATTATGAGTTTATGGCCCAAGTCTAATAATTAATTAATTCGTACATTAATTAATTAAATTACTTTTGGTGTCGCTCTAACCAATATATTCGGACTTACTCTCGTGGCCCGAAATAAAACAATACCCGAGTCTGAATTCTCGACTCCAAATTATTTAGCTTTCACTCTAAATAATTTAACATTTTGGTATCACTCAATCAATATGTCCGAACTTTCCCACTAGGTCCGTATTTAATTATTTCGAAATATACTTCCCAAAATTGTAACCATTTTGTGTCACACATAAATACCCTCCAATCCCAATTATTTTTCCCTCAATAATAATTAGATTGTATGTCCCATATTTCTCTCTCATTGAATCAGGTATGGGAAGTAATTTATAATTAAATTCACCTCACATAAATAAACTGATCGAATTGCCAGAATTTCCAAACCATCGATCGATCGATCCCCATCCCTCGATCGATCAATCGTACAAGTCATCGTCTTCTCTAGGTCTCCATTTTAGCCGTCGACGAAAACTCAAAACTCCAACTTCTTCTATAGTCTATCCCAAGGCCTCCTATTAATAAAATACATCAAGACCCTTATTAGGATCCCCCATAAAGTAACCAAACTCCATTTAATTTACGTTCTCTACTATTTTTATAAATTGGTGAAAAAATCGTTTTATTCGTTAACATCAAATCCTTATCTCAAATTCATTTCTAATTCGTCTGAGTTTACACATCTTACCAGATATATACCAATCTCAGATTATAGATGAATTTCTACACAATTCAGAAATCAGAATATTGATTTACAAAAGCCCCATGTTTGTACCCTTTAAATCCCAAAACGAATTTTATTTTCTCACATCACATAAATATGAATCAAAATGCAAATTAAATGCTACAGCAAGTTAACCACTTGCCTTATGATTCGTAGGGTCTAATTTGGAGTTGTGAATTCCCAAGGTTGAAGATGAGATTCCCTCTTTTTGATTCTTTCCTTTGTCCCCCAATTTGCCTTTAACTTCCTCTTAGGTTTTCCTCTCCCACTAAGTGTTTCCTAAACTTCAATCAACCGTTTCCCTTTTCTCTTAATTAGGTAATTAGGCTAAATCCCATTTTTGGCCTAATGAGCCAAGCCCAAGTGACCCAAATACCCTTGACCTGTTTACTACCCCAGGGTACACTTTTTCAGCTATGTCGGCCAATCCGGACTCAATCGTACACTCAGAATTTGCATCCGAATTAATTTATAAAAATCCTTATCTCACACCTAAATTTGTCTATACCGACTCCCGGTTGGATAAGTACACCAGTCATTAATACTCAAAATGACATAAATAAATTATTACTATTCATTTAGCAATTAAATTTTCCTAAATATTAACCATTCCCTCTCTGATTAATATTTAAATAAATACTAAAATAATTAATTCAATTAAAATTATGACATACAAGTAATTTTGAATTCTTGAATTAATTAAATTTTAAATGCCCAAAAATATGGGGTGTTACATATTCCTCCCCTTACCAAGGAATTTCGGCCCCGAAATTAGGTCGTACCTGTGTTGAATAGCTTTGGATATTGTTCCTGAATATCCTCCTCCCGCTCCCAGCTAGACTCGTCAACGTTGTGATGACCCCACAGTATCCTAACTAGTGGAACAACCTTGGATCGGTTCAGAATAGCCATCGGTCTCTCCTCATACGAGATGCACGACTGTAAATAAATTTCCTCGAGTGGAATGTGCCAGAAGGCCCACTCTCTCATTCGATATTTCTTCAGTGATGCCACATGGAACACGTCGTGTATCCACTGAAGATGCTCTGGAAATCCCAGTCGATATGCTACCAGTCCCACCCTCTCGATAATAGGGAAATGCCCCATGTACCTCGGTTCTAATTTACCCTTCTTGTCGAACCTCATCACCCCTTTTATAGGGGACACCCGGACTAATACCTAATCTCCAACCTCTAACTCTGCATGTCTTCGTGAAGCATCAGCTTAACTCTTCTGCCTATCTTTAGCTATCTGAATCCGCCCTCGGATAAACTCTATCTTGACAGACGTCTCTTAGACAATCTCCAGCCCCAATATCTTATTATCCCCCACCACTAACCAATAAGCGGGTGAACGGCAAGGCCTCCCATTCAATGCCTCGAACGGTGCCATGCCAATTGTGAATTGGTAAGAATTGTTATATGCAAACTCTACCAAAGGAATATATTTCTTCGAACCTCCCCTGAAGTCTAAAATGCACATTATGAGCATATCTTCCAGCATCTGGTTGACTCTCTCAGTCTGCCCGTCAATCTGTGGGTGATAGGATGTACTCAAACGTAACTCCGTTCCCATGGCCTCCGGAAAGCTCTGCCAAAAGTGGGCCAAAAAAATTTGTCTTTGTCAGACACAATATTTCTCAGCACCCCGTGCAGCTTAACAATCTCCGCTATGAATAGCTACGCATAACGCATCATCTCAAAGTCTGTACAAATCGACAGGAAGTGGACCACCTTGGTCAACAGATCCACAATGACCCATATGGAATCATGACCTCTCGACGATGCAGGTAACCCTGTAATAAAGTCCATGGAGATGCTCTCCCACTTCCACACGGGAATCTCTAGTGGCTATAGCATCCCTAATGGTCTCGGATGGTTAACTTTCCTGAGCTGACACGTGACACATTTCGAGACAAACTCCGCTATGTCCCGTTTCATTCTTTCCCACCAATACTGCCTCCTCATATTTTGGTACATTTTATCCCCATCGGGATGTATCGCAAATCTCGAACCATGGGACTCTGTCATAACAGCGTGCGTCAACTCCTCATCCTCTAGCACAATTAACCTCTTATTTAGGCGTAGGCATCCGTGCGATCTAATTTGATTAAACCTCAACTCCTTCATCTAACAACTAGTGTACCCTATCCTGGCAAATCTAGTCCTCCACGTGAGCCCTCACCACTCGCATAATGACCTCATGTGTGATGGATAAAGCTTCTACATAGGCCCTAGCTACATCATCCTCATATCGAAGATCTCTCCACTTCACTTTCCCGACTTTTGATATTTTCCCAGTCTGTCTCCGACTCAATGCGTGTTTTACCATATTAGCCTTACCAGGATGATGCTGAATATCAAACTGGTAGTCTTCCATGAATTTTAGCCACCGCCTCTGCCTCATATTCAGATCCTTCTATGTGAAGAGACAATGAAGTGACTTGTAATCCATAAAAAAGGTGAACTGTTCCCCCAGTAGATATTGTCTCAATATTCGCAAGGTAAAAATGACTGTTGCTAGCTCTAGGTCGTGATTGGGTTAATTCCTCTCATAGGTCTTTAGCTATCTGGACACATAAGTTATAACCATTTCCTCCTATTGAATCATACCCCCAAGTCCCTGTAAGGATGCGTCAGTGTAAACCTGATACTCTAGTCCCCCCTTCGGCAAAGCAAGTACAGGTACAAATGTCAACTTGCCCTTTAGCTCATCGAAAGATAATTGACAATGATCACTCCAAGTGAAAGGCACCCCTTTCCGAGTCAAATTTATCAAAGGGCTCGTAATCTTTGAGAATCCTTTAATGAACCACCTGTAATAACTAGCCAATCCTAGAAAGCCGCACACCTCGGTCCGTATCTTGGGTTGTCCCCGCTCCCTCACCATGTACACCTTACTCGGATCCATCGCAATACCTCGGTCTGACACTACGTGTCCAAGGAACTGTACTTCTCGCAGCCAAAATCCACACTTTTCGAATTTGGCATAGAGCTGGTGATCTCATAGTGTCTATAGAACCATGCGCAGATCCCCTGTGTGCTCCTCCTCAGTGCGTGAGTAGATCAGGATGTCATCAATGAACACGATGACAAACAAATCTAGATACTCCCTGAAAACCCTGTTCATGTGGTCCATGAACACTGCTGGCACATTGGTGAACCCAAATGGCATCACCCTGAACTTGTAAGATCCAAACCGTGACAGGAAAGCGGTCTTAGGAACATCCTCCTCTCGGATACACAGTTAATGATACCCTGACCTCAAGTCGACCTTGGAGAAGTAAGATGCCCCTCTCAATTGGTCAAATAATTCATCAATCCTATGTAACGGATACTTATTCCGTATAGTCATCTTGTTCAGCTCCCTATTGTCCACGCATAACCGAAGTGAACCATCTCGCTTATTTACAAACAACACCGGTGCACCCCATGATAATGTACTCCGCCGGATGAAACCCTGACCCAGAAGCTGTTGAATATGCTCTCTCAACTCGTGCATCTTTGAAAGGGCCATACGATATGGGGCTCAACCAATCGGCCTCGTCCCTAGTGCTAAATTTATTACAAATTCGATTTCCATGCTAGGTGGCAACCCTGGTATTTCCTGGAACACATCCTCAAAGTCCCTCACTATCGGGATTGAATCCAACGGGACCACCACCTCGTGTGAGGTTTCCTCCTCGATATAGTATAAGTGTGTGAGTGACCCCCCCAGGTAGCGGCATCGCTACTAGGAACATCTCATGTCCCGAAATGGAGAACACGATTGCCCTCTCGTTACAATCCACAGTCGGTCGATAACCTGTCAACCAATCCATACCTAGGATGACATCGTACCCCTCCATTTCTAACACTAAGAGGTCTTCTACTAAACTAAGCCTCCCAATTTAAATGTCCACCCCCCGAAAAATTGAGTGAATCAAAGCTCCGTTGTCTACTGGCGAATCTACACACATACGAAGACTACCCGCGGTCTCCAGTAACCCAGCCCATTTAGCAAAATTAGATGTAATGAATGAATGTTATCCTCCCGTGTAAAAAAGTATACAACCCTCATGACCATGAATGAGAAACATACCCCCAACTGCTGGTGGTTCCTGCTGTGATTGAGGATTGGGAACATCCCGGACGTTATACACACGCCCGTAGTGCATTTGCCCCTTTTGCTGTGGGGCGGGTGGAGCTGGTGCTGCCGGCGGCATCTGCCCCTGTTGCCCTTGTTGGGCACCCTGCTGATGACCTCTGCGGGCACTCCCTCTTGAATTGTCCTGGTTGGCCACAGATAAAACAACGTTTCTGACCATTCCCTTGTCGTTGGCCCTATTGGCCCTTGTTGGCCTCCCCCATTATTCCCTTGGCCCTGACGGCCCTGAGTAACCTACTGCTAATGATTTGGGCCCATCTTCCCCTGCCTGAACCCCTGTCCTCCCGTTCGGAACCAACCAAGCCTAAATTTCTTAGCCTGACTCCCCTGCTGATTGTTAGTCTGTTGCTGAGTACCACTCGTGTCACCACCAGTAAATGCCTTGCCCTACTGGCTCAGCTCCCCTACTCTTTTGCTTCCCTTCGCATGGAAGCGATGATCCTGACAATGTACAAGGGATACATTAATGACATCTGTATACGTCACTAACGTCGGATTCCCAATCAAATGTTGCCTGATCCTCCAGGCTAAGAAATCCATGAACCTCGACTTCTTTCGCACCTCATCACTCACCTCATTTGGCATAAAGTTTGCCAGATATGTGAACTCTTCCTCATAATCTACCACTAACCGGTCACCCTGTACTAATTCGCTGAACTTATTCCTCATTTTAGCCTCTACCACTGGTGGAAAGTATTTGCGGTCGAACCGCACCAAGAATTCGGATATTGTCATCAAATGCCACTCCTCAACGGTGGTAACTGACTCCCACCATTATAAGACTGCCCCCGACACCCGAAAGGTAGCAAGCATTTTTCTCTGCACATCGATACACTCCAGCATGCTCACATGGCGCTGAATATTCTTCTTACAGTCACAAGCCTCTACTACATCGGTGCTACCCCGAAACTCGAGTGGGTGACCCTTATGAAAGGTATCCCTAACTTGATGGCAAGATGGTGTCCCCACTGGAGCCTGATCTGCTGGTGCCACTAGAGGTGGTGCCTGGGGATGTGGAAAATGACATGCCATAGCTCTCATTGCTTTCTCAACTACCTATGCCACTATCACTGCCACCTGAGTAGTGGAGATCAACTCCGGTGGGGGTGGGGGTGGCGGTACCTGTAACTCCTGATGAGCCTCCCTGAGCTCATCCCTAGCCTTAGCCCTCTCCGCTCTCTGCCTCTTCGGTGGCATCTGAAAATAGATCGAATTGTATAAGTACACAATTTATACAAAAACTAATAGTAGAAATACGATATCTCATAAGCAGAAAATGAATCAACAGTCTGAATAATAGGGCTCTATAACACCCGAAAGCTATGCTGAAACGTAGTAAGCCACACAGATCCTAAGTACACTAGAACCTGATGCTCTGATGCCATCTATGACACCCCGCCTAATCAACCCCGGGTGATCAGTCCTAAATTAAAATAGAACAGGTTTCTCAGTTGGTTCATTCTTAGCATCACTGTCGCCTTTTTAATTACTAACCACCTAAGTGAGAAAATTAGACTGGTGCCAATTTTTATCTTTCATTAACTAAGATGAAATACTCATGTGAAAACATAATAATATAAACAATCACAATTAACTAAAATCAACCATTCACAATTAATTAACAGACCGAATAAACCATCGGTTCAAAATCTAACAAAAGTAAAGACAAGTAATAAATCTCAACAGGTCTGACATAAGTACTGAATAAACTGTGAGCAACATGCTTGAATAACTGATAGTAAGTCTCTACACTAAGAATGAAAATAATGAGGTGACTATCAAACTTCACAATATCCACACAGGATGCAGCAACAGATCCCTGGAATGAGTCAAGCCTGGCGTCCCAGTGGATGGAGACCTAAAAGGTTTTTAAAAGCTTTTATAACAAGGGTTAGTAACCAAAATATTTGGAAAACATTTAGCAAATGATTAACTTGTAGTGATAATTATATATGGATGCTCTTCATATTTTAGTTAGTGCCGCACTCCCTTGAGAACATCCTCACCCCTTCTCTAATGTGAACTATTAATGCCTTAATTAATTTACCTAGTTATTTATCCCATGACTAGATATTTAATATAACCCCTTGCAACCACCCCAATCTAACCGAGTGTTCCATAATTATGATTTTTAAGTTATTATTAACATTAACTTAATTAATCATTTCCCTTTTAAATTCGTATAACATTCACACCCATTATATATGCCATACAATTCACGGCCTGTATTAATTTATCCATATATAATTATTTACCTCATTATATACGTATAGTTAAATTACAACATTCACAAACATACTGAAATAATAATTAATACTAAACATCCTCCCGAGTAATAACTCACCGGATGTAAATTCTTTAAAGTGCTATCCCACTAGTTAACTTCACATAACCTAGTTATCCCAAGTCAGAAGTTCTCACTAACTTGATTAGTACATAAATATTTGGAGGCGATCATATTCCTTCCTTGAAAGTGAGATTCCCCTCACCCATATAATGGACGCTATGACCAGGGAATATACTCACCCTACTCCTCAAGCTAGGGGATTCATCCACTACGCGCAACCTCCCTCCTATAGAACTAGAGTCGATATAATAATAATAATATCTAGCCACTGATATTAATGCACACACCATATATATATAGACTATCGCACACCGTATATATATATAAATAAAATAAAATATCCCGGCTATATCGTGTACTAAATTCGTAACACAAGCCTATTCAAATTATTATGAGTTTATGGCCCAAGTCTAATTATTAATTAATTCGCACATTAATTAATTAAATTACTTTTGGTGTCGCTTCAACCAATATATTCGGACTTACTCTCGTGGCACGAAATAAAACAATACCCGAGTCTGAATTTTCAACTCCAAATTATTTAGCTTTCACTCTAAATAATTTAACACTTTGGTATCACTCAACCAATATGTCCGAACTTTCCCACTAGGTCCGTATTTAATTATTTTGAAATATACTTCCCAAAATTGTAACCATTTTGTGTTACACATTAATACCCTCCAATCCCAATTATTTTTCCCTGAATAATATTTAGATTCTATGTCCCATATTTCTCTCTCATTGAATCAGGTATGGGAAGTCATTTTAATTAAATTCACCTCACATAAATAAACTGATCGAATTGCCAGAAATTCCAAACCATCGATCGATCGATCCCCATCCCTCGATCGTACAGGTCATCGCCTTCTCCAGGTCTCTCTTTCAGCCATGGACAAAAACTCAAAACTCCAACTTATTCTATAGTCTATCCCAAGTCCTCTCATCAATAAAATACATCAATACCCTTATTGGGAACCCCCACAAAGTCCCCAAACTCCATCTAATTTATGTTCTCTACTGTTTTCATAAATTGGGGAAAAATTCGTTTTATTTGTTAACCCATTTCAACATCAAATCCTTAACTCAAATTCGTTTCTAATTCGTCTGGGCTTACACATCTTACAAGATATATACTATTCTCAGATTATACATGAATTTCTACACAATTCAGAAATTAGAATATTGATTTACAAAAACCTAATGTTTGTACCCTTTAAATCCCAAAACGAATTTTATTTTCTCACATCACATAAATATGAATCAAAATGCAAATTAAATGCTATAGAAAGTTAACCGCTTGCCTTATGATTCGTAGGGTCTGATTTGGAGTTGTGGATTCCTAAGGTTGAAGATGAGATTCCCTCTTTTTGGCTCTTTCCTTTGTCCCCCAATTTCCTTTAACTGCCTCTTAGGTATTCCTCTCCCACTAAGTGTTTCCTAAACTTCAATCAGCCAATTACCTTTTCTCTTAATTACATAATTAGGATAAATCCCATTTTTTCCCTAATGGGCCAAGCTCAAGTGACCCAAATACCCCCGTGTGGGACTGACTATGCCTAAAAACGTCCAGTGATCCGTTTACTACCCCCGGGTACACTTTTCTGACTATCTCGACCCATCTGGACTCAACCGTACACTCAGAATTGGCATCCGAATTAATTTATAAAAATCCTTATCTGACACCCAAATTAGTTTATACCCACTACCGGCTGGGATAAGTACATACCTCGTCATTAATACCCGAAATGACGTAAATAAATTATTACTATTCACTTAGTAATTAAATTTCCCTAAATATTAACCATTCCCTCCCCGATTAATATTTAAATAAATATTACCATAATTAATTCAATTAAAATTATGATACATAAATAATTTAGAATTCCCGAATTAATTAAATTTTAAATGCACAAAAATACGGGGTGTTACATCATCCTTCTTTAACATCTCATAAGTGACAAGGTCGTTCAGATCCCTCTTGTACTCATCCACCAAAGGATATATGGTATGAGTATTAATCTCCCTGACTTGGCAATGAGTAGGACGAAGTTCAATAAGAATAAGTATTCCTAGCTCTTGTCTTCTTCGGCTCCCCTAGCCTCGACTGCTTGGGGTCAGGTTGAGAAGGGAAAAAATTAGCCATCCTTTTCTTTGTGGCAATTATGGGAACCACATTATTTTTGGATCAGCCGCAACCTTTGTTGTCTTCTTCGGCTTGACCCGAGACTCAACCTTTGTCTTGGCAACACCGGCCAACTTTGTACGAAGGCCCTCGATGGAAGCACGAGAGGATGGTTTTGGTTCCATCTCCCAAGTCGTTGAACCTAGAAAGCTGATGTAGAAGGGGTACAAGCTTCACGCAAAAAAAAATAGTTAACAAAAGTATGAATTAAAAGGAAAACGAAATAACAATTATGAAAATATCATAAAACTTCCTCAACTTCTTTCTTATACTAAGCTTATGCTGGCACCTTAGCTTCATTTTGAACTTCGACTTGGCATGGGGGATTGAAATAACAAAAATCAATGAGCTTATTCAAGTCAAAGATGTCCTAAAAAAAGGAGGATTGTCTACACAAATTTAATCTACCAGTCTTTTCTCAACAACAGTAATATTGGGACTAACTTTCACTACAAAAAGAATAAGGAAGAATGAGTATAAGATGTATATATTGATTCTATTTGGCCCACTCCAACCCTAATGAACTTTTACAATTTTCCTCCTTTTATTGGGGCCAAAATCCCAACCACCACTTAGGTAAATAAACTTATGCTTTCGAAAATGGTTGCTGGTTTGGACCACATTCACCAACTTTTAGTGGGGTTTTCAAGGAGAGTGGTAGTAATACCCAGGAGCTTTGGCATTATATTTTATGCTATGAATGAATTAAAATATTTTCTAATTTATATTGAATCTAGGATGCTCCTTCCAATAAGCCATTGACCTTGAGATATTCTGGTATGTGTTAAGAGGAATTTATGTCATAGCCACTCCATAACCCTTCAAAATTTTCCTAATGATGGGGTGAAGGGGAAGACAATAACCAACAAATAAGGCAAAGAGAGGAAATCAAACCTCGTCGGCATAAAGCCGATCATAATCCCTCTCATCCTCGTATGTTATATTATAGGTTAAACTGAGGGGGATGTTATAAAATTCCTCAAAGCTATCAAATCTGACTCACTGATGTCACTAGAATAGTTCTTCACATCGTGGTTACAAGAGGATCATACGAGATGTTAGAATGAGAAGGGGTGCCCTCGTCCTCACCCTTATCCAATAACTCATAACGCTTTAAAGGCATAACTACTAGGTAACTCTGAGGTTTCAAAGGTGGTATGTCATACATAGATTCCTCGATAGAAGATCCAATCAAAAACATAGATTCCTTAGAAGTTTCATCAGCGTTATTCCTCCCACCTGGATCACTTTTCCCACTATTGTCTAATCTAGGGGAGGCTTGGAAATTTGACATGCTGTACTGAATGTTTAGTGGATGAGGAGATGATGCAGCAGAGGAAGAAACATTGGGAATGAAGTTGGGATATTTAATATCTCCACCAATAAGATGAGCAACCATTAATGGGTCATGCCTAATGGGTTTAGAGAATTGATCAATGTTGTATTCATGGATTTTCATTAACACTCTCTCAACCCACGAAAAAAGACTCATAAATGGTTGATACTCAGAAAGTAGATTGTGGCCATTCGGGGCTAGATTTGTATGGTGTGCGCATCTTGGGCCCTTCAATTGTTAGGATGGTGGGGAGAAAGAAGGAAGGAAATAAGGTTACCTCCCTCTCTCCCTTCTTTTTTTTATGGTCCAGCCGCAGATATAAAATTATTTGTTATCAAATGGGGGTAACAGGAAGAAATAGAATCATCAATCTATTTTGCTCAAAATAGGCAAAAGGAGAATGACAATAAGGTCAAATTGATGCTTGCGAAACCAAATAGTTAGAAGGTTCGGGGACTAAGTTACAGAATAAGAAGGTGTTAGGCACCCATGTTGACTATTCATTCTCTCATGAACTAATGTTAATATTTTCCCTTTTTAACTTCGTGATGTATGTGTAGATGTGTATAATATAAGTAATGCGAGAATAGAATCATCTATCTCGCGTCATGGAAGGGATGAAGCAGAGTCATCCGTAAGAGTGTATTCACAAAATCACAAATGTATATAAAAGAGAAAAATGTGCGCATCAAATGAGACACAAATATGTAGGAGTCTAAAACTCATAAAATATATATAATAAGATATGAAAGATATATAAAATGAAAAAGGGAGGACTCGAATTTGAGTATTGTTCGAAGACGCCTATGTAGCCCAAGTGGCATCAAAGTTCACGTAGTTCAAAAATAGCATAGGGGTGGGGTTCAACCTATAAATCCAAACATGGGACTCCTCTTATGTGTATGTAAAAAAAATGTGTTTAAAAGCGAAAATGGAAAAATGGAAATCTCACTTTTGGAGTTTACAAATAAATCCTCTTTTTAACTTTTTTTTAATGAAAATAGGTTATTTTCAATACTACTAATAAAGAGTAAAGATAAGTTGATGTGAAATAATGAAATAAAAGTACAAAACATAAATAAGATGCATAACACTAAAATGGATAAATTAAAGAAAAGGGTCGAGTAATAAACCTCCTTATGAGTTCTTGTTTCTGAATTTGGAATTTCTTATTACTGAATTTGGAATGCAGGTGTTTTGGTTTTAAAGTAGTATGGAAGTGATTTAGAGAGGTGAGGTAAATTACTGAGTGAGGTAAGGCAGTGATGTAAGAGAATGTGGGAAAATGGGCTTTTTGGAAAAAGGAAAGGCTCTGATTATGGAGAGAATGTTCTCTGATTTTATGAGAGGGGTCTCTTTCCAATAGAGAGGTCATGGCCTATTTATAGGGGAATTTGGGCCCAGGGGGTGCTGATCAGCATGGACCCTGTCCTGCCTATCGTCGTGGTGCTTGACTTTTCGAGCAAGGAAAAGGGCATCATGCTGATAGACACTGTTCATGATGTGCCTATAGGAAGTCTGAAACATTGTTTTTAGAAAATGGGCATAAAATGAAAACCATACATTCGAATCGTGCACATGGTAGATCGTTGGAAAACAAACTCAGAGCCTTTTATGAATCCATAGATCCACTCCCGGGTTCAGAGTTGACCAAAGTTAAATGGGGATTAAAAATAGACCATTCATCCAAAACGTAAAGACCATTCGCGCACAGGTTGTACCATTGAAAAGGGAATTCAGAGCCCTTCAAGAATTCATTGAGCTTCACTCGGTTCGAAGAGTTAACCAAGGCCAAATAGGGATTCAGAGCACCTCATGGCTGTTCATAGTAAAATGGATCATTTGTTCGAACTATGAGGGCAATTTATGCATAGGATATACCATTGAAAATGGGATTTGGAGCCCTTTGAATATTCATCGAGCTTTTTTTAAGCTGGAGAATTGACTACAATCAAATAAAGCCCTGGAGCGCCTAATAGCCTCCAGATCAGTACTCGAAATATGACCTAGGGTTTAGGGTGAACATATGAGTGTTAGGGACCTAAGGAGGTTCTTGGGGGGTACTAGGATGGAGTGTCTATAGAGACCATCGATGGACGAGTTTGGAACAAGTGACGGTCGTTGAAAGATATAGACCATATCAATGTTGTAAATGGGGATTGAGGTCAACTCTATGGACCTAAGGGATAAGGGCGATCGATTAAGAGGACCGAGGCCAAGATCTGGGGACCTAAGGAGGGATGACCAATTTAGAGGGTCAAGATCAATTATGTGGACCTAAGATTGGGGTGATCGATTCAGAGGGTCATGATCGATTCTTAGGGCCTAAAGATTTAGGTGACCGATTAAGCGGGTTATGGTTTATTCTAAGGATCTACGATTGAGGTGAAAATTTTAGCGGCTCACGAAAGATTCTACGGACCTAAAGAATGAAATGATCGATTTTCCTGATCGAGGTTGATTCTGTGGACCTAAGGGATTTAACAACAGATTAAGCATGTTGAGTTCAATTTTATGGACCTTGGGAGGGACGAACAATTATGTGGATCGAGATTAATTTTGAGGACTTGAAGTTGGGGTCACCAATTCTTTAGGTCGTGGTCAATTTTGAGGACTTGAAATTGGGATGACTAATTATGTGGGTCAAGGTCAATTTTGAGGACTTAAAGATTGAGGTGTCTAATTCAGTGGGTCAAAGTCGATTATGTGGACCTAAAGAGTCAGATGACCAATTATGTGGGTCAAGATCAATTTTGAGAACCTAAAGAGTAGAGTGATCAATTCTAAGGGTCGAGGTCGATTCTACGAACCTTAAGGTGTGAGGATGACCAATTTTGTAAGTTGAGGTCAATTATGTGAACCTTAAAATAGGGATGACCAATTCTGTGGGTCGAGGTTGATTCTGCGAACTTTATGTTGTAGTTACCATTTTTGTGGGTTGAGGTCAATTTTGTAGACCTTAAGTTCTAGCAACCGATTATGTGGGTCAAGGTCAATTATACGGACCTTAAGTTGCAGCGATCGATTCTGGGAGTCGAGGTTAATTCTTTAGACCTTAAGTTGTGATTTGTAGAGAGTAGTTCTATTGGGGAATTTGTTAACTTGTGATTCCATGAGGGATTGCGTAGATTGTAGTTCTTACTGGGGAAGGTATAGTAGGTATTGGGTGCGAGTGCACTTTTATCTAGGTTAGGGAGTATGTTGATAATAAGAGTGTGATTAATCCAACTAGGGATTTTGAGTTTGTAAAGGGCTTAGTCCAAAAATGGTTTTCTTGAGGGAAAATAATGTGTTGTATTTTTCAGGGATTTTATGGGAATTTTTGGATTTCTTTGACATTTTGGGACAAAATTTGGAAGGTACTACTAATAGGCATGTCCAGGGAGGTGCCTATCGGCATATGATAGCTTCTTTGGGAAGGGGAAAGGACATTATCGGCTGACATGGTTAGGGGGCTACCGATCGACATGCCCCTTAGTTGTCTATAAAAGGTGGGACCTCCTCATTTTTCACATTTACAATCGATTGAATCTCTACCTTTCTCTTTTTAAAGTTGTTCTCAAGTTATTCTTTCCTCAAGACTTTAAATGGAGAGTACTTGTGAAAACGCTAACAACAGGTGGGTGTTTGTCGATGATTGTGTAGGCCTAGAATAGAGGGATATGGTTCCACTTTATTTAGGCAATAACTATACCTCTGACTCCCTTGAGTAAGTTACTAACGGGAGGGTTTCATTATACAAGCCCGTGTATGACTATTCAGTAAGGGTGAAGAACTTTAATGGCTATGTGAGTATTTTACCTTTGGTTTTCCATTTTGTTTTATATTTTCCTTCTTTTTGTTCTTGGGCTAATGAAGGTTTTTTCTTGGCTTCTTGTAGATTGATATAACTTCTTTGAGCATCCAGTCCTAGGGTATGATTGGATTAAAGTATGTTTGGGACATTCTTCCTTAGGCAGTGCATTGGATGGTGTCGTCTAGTAGATTTGGCACATTGGTGGGTTCACTGGATGAGGTTCCATGATCTTCTATGGTGTTGTGCACACTTGTTGAGAGATGGTGGGATATGACCCACACATTCCATATGGGGATCGCGGAGATGATTGTTACTCCCTTAGATATTCAGTAGCTGATGAGGCTAGATTGTGAGGGGCATCAAATTTTGGTGCACCGTACTCCATGGGTCATAAAGGAAGCAGTGTGAGAAGCTTTTGGGGAAATTGGTAGAATCATGTCGGGGGATTATATTCGTATTTTTGTTCTGAGAGAGATGCTATTGAAGAGGTAGATTGATGAGACGGATGGGTGACGAGTGAGATAAATAACCCGTTTGTTTATTCGATTTTTTCTTGGAGGATTTGTGGTGGCGACTAGTTGCGTTATTGTCCATCTCTAGTTTTTTTTCATATTTGAGGATCATTTCAGACGTTTATCTGTACGATTGGGTGAGCTTTACTCTGGTATCCATTTATGCTTCATTGGATGCATTCAATCAGTAATGCTGGTAGACATTCACAAGACCCACATACTTTTTGGAGGTAATCTTTAAGTTTATTTTCTTTTATTTCCTTGTAGTCCTTATCTTATCTCCTTTTATGATTTTTTCCTTCTTACAGACGTAGTTATATGAGGTGATAGGGCTCAACACGGGGTTGATGTCCCTGAATGATAGAGAGCTGAATGACTTCTGTAGGATGTATCGATGGAGAACATCGAGCGGGCATTCGAATCAATCCTTATCTTTGAAGGACACATGGAAGAAGCTGAATGACTTGACAAGCGATCGGGTTAGTTTTGTCTTTTTTCTGAGTTTGTCGGTATATTTATTTTTAAGTAGGTACTGATTCTTTGTTGGGGATGTTGGTGACCTTCTACCCTTGAAGTATTTATTCCCAGGCCACATGGGTTATGGACATGCACACACAAATGAGACAGCTATAGGAGCATGATTTTGGGTATATTTGGAACCTTAAGGAGAGAGTTGTGAGGTAGATTATGGAGGAGGAGGTGGAGGTTCCACCAATGGCATTCTTGGAGTAATGGGGGGTTTGATAGAGATGATAGATAATACCAAGGCAATGATGATGATAGGCTAGCCCTATATGCTTTATACTGATACAACATCTGGTTATGACTGCCTAAATTTTCTGACCAGTTGGTTGAAGCCTTCCGACAAATAGGATGGGGATAATATGCCTCCACCAACCACTATCTTTGGAAGAGGAACCAGTGCACCAGCGACATCAAACCACTATCTAAGAGGGGATGTGACTGCAGCAATAGAGGAGGCTCTGGTTATTTAGGTCACTCCTCCTTTTTACAACTTCTGGTTGAGTAGTGGGGAGATATTGAGGGTGCCTCGTTGTCCCCATGCATCGGTAGATGGTTTGATGGGCCTTACTAATGATGCAATCCGACCTAAGGTATACTTATCTTATTTGCATTTTATTTCCCATTTTTTGCTTTATTCTGATTTTCTCTTTACTAACTTGTTTGACTTTTGTTGTTCTTCTTTTTTACAGACTATACGAGTGTCAACATATTGGCTATAAGATATCAAGGACTATATAGAGCCGATGTCCGCCTACGTGATGAAGTTAGCCACCTCATGTATGGTATTGCTGGCATCTTCTGATGAGGGTTCTAATTATGAGAGTGGAGGGTCCACAACCCACCACACGGGGAAGTGCGCACGTCGCGTGGGCTTAGCGTTAGTTTAAAGGTATTTTGGGAGAGTTCGGAAAATGTACGTTGTATTTTTTTCTTTGTTTTTATGCAAAAATGTAAGAATGCTAGAGAAGTATTATACATGGAAAGTGCATTTCTTTTTTGTGTTTTTGTTAATTTAGTGACTTATCCTACATGTACTTTCATTTTCGGTTGAGATTTCTCCTTTATTTGCAAAGGCAGAGATAATAATGAAAATTATTTTTGAAAGAAAATTTGTGTATTTTATGAAAAGATGAGAAATAAAAAGGAATAACCAAGGGATTAACCTTTTTCGTAGTAAGAACTTTTGGGAATTGATTTTGGGCGAAAGAAGAAAATGTAATTTTCCCAAAAAAGGGGGGGTTACTGATTGATATACCCCTTGTCCTGCCTATCGGCATAAGGGTCAAGTCAAATCACTCCTTTGGATTTTATTGCGATTTCTGCATACTTGGAGTACTATGGGAGCAGAGGGATTGATGAGGTTTTCAACGGTTTGTTCTTTATGATGACTTTTATGGAATAAAAAGGGGTTTGGGGGCCTGCATTCTTAACCACCATCCATATTCTCTATTCTGTAGCTATTTTCTTCCTACCTTGAGGGTCTAAAGGCAATGTGCCTCTATAAATTTGATTATGATAACTTTAGTCTGCGAAGGGTCTTCTTATAGTGTAATTGTTCTATAGAATAAAATTTAGTGGAGGTGGAGATACATTTTTGGTACCCTAAAGATCATGTTTTCCGTTTGGAAAATATGAGGCGTGCCCTACTTGTGAGGAGTTTTCAATGATGTTGGGAATTATACCCATTGCAACGGTAACTATGCCCGACTTGTCTTTTTCTCCCCGAGTGTCTTTCACTCACTTACTTCATATCTCTCCCTCAGCGGCTCGGCCATTGGTCCATGAAGGTAATATCATCCTCCCAGTAGTTATGAACTCGATGTTCCAGAGGAATTTTTTTGATGTTGGTTTTATCGGAGTTGTTACCTTAGGCCTGTCTACTAGGCTGTTGTTGTGATGGGCGACCTTATTGCCGATCCTATGGTGGCCATGATAGTGGGATGGATGTCTTACCACTATAAACCTACGACAATGGTGTTGGGAAAGACCTTAAATGACCTAGATGCATGGAATGAAGGTCATTTTGACTTTCGATGGGGGAGCGTTGTGATGCTGTTCATGTGTCTTACTGAGAGATTTTATCTGTAAGCCTCTCCTGAGTACCCCCTATTGGGTGTCCCTAATTTTTTTACTAGGCCCTTATCCAGTTTCGTCCCTTCAATAGAGAACTGAGTTAAATTATTTGTGGATCATGAAGCTCGATGTCTTTATTGGTCTATGCCATGGTGGGGGAGTTGCAACCCATTTTTCAATTGGGAGAGTATCAATATGTGAAACTAATTGGTTTTTGACAAACTTTATATTCTTTTTTAGCAGTTTTTTCCCCAAGTAGGGTGGTGCAAATAGTTCCTCCTAAAATAACCAACTCCTTCCCGGTATAGGACTTGACTGTGTCTCTAAGAATGATATTGGGACCTTTGTGGAAGCACTTTTAATCGTCTACCCGTCCATCACAATTTATTACAGGGGCTTGGTATGTGCCCGGGGACTATCTGAGATGTATATGGAAGCGGATAGTTGGGACTATTTTGGAGGAAAGGACTCGGTAAAGATGGCTTGTGGCTTTTGATACCATGGAGGTAGGTATTGTGGTTTCAATAAAGTTTGTCACAGCATACCACTGCTTGGAGAGTATACAAAGCACTAATCAAGAGTGCCAGGCTTGGGGACCTCCATGAACGGGAAATGAGATGAGGTATGGCTGTTTGGTAGCTAAGGGCAAGTTTTGTGAAGTTCGGTTTTTTATTTGAGGGTGGTTTGTATTGGTGTTGGTATTAGGCATGTTTTAGTATTTTTCTGTGAAGCTGGTTATTTGGTAGAGATTGGTAGGTTTGTTTATAAGTTGTTAAGGGAAATATAAGTTGGTATTGTAATTGGAAGGGGAGTGGTTCATTTGACTCCCTCTACTGATATTTCATGTAACAGATGTCTTCTTTAATTGAAAATAAAAGTGATTTGATAATATTTTATCATGTCTTTAATGAATTTTATGTTTGAACTATCAATACCAATCGCTAAGGAATACATAATCATTTTGTTCATGTGAATGATAAGATCACTATTCTTGAGGGTTAGAAAATACTAGCATTGTGTGAAAATGAAAAGATCGTGCCTATTTATGTCATATGGTATGCCTATATACCTCTATGGATTTTGAAAATTTCATGAGTTTCATTTTGAAAAGATTCATTTTGAGAGGATCAGGTCCCATGTAGTTCTGAGTAAGGGGGAGATGAAGCGTTATTTTTAGAATAGAAGGGGGATAAGAAGAGTTATAGCACACCAAGAGTTCAGATTAAGGTTAAAATTTCTTGAGATGGTCCAGATTGTATCGACACGCCATTTTTTCTCTATCGAGATCTATGAGCATAAAAGAACCATATGATAAAATTCTATTTACATTGTAGAGCCATTCCAATTAGGTTTGAACTTCACTCTAGGGTCCCAGACGGGTTCTAAAATCTCCTTAAGGGAAAGGTCTTCTTCCTAGACATTGTGGTTTTTGACTTTTTTGTTAAATGATCATGCTATCCGTCGACGATATCTCAGTATATGATATAAAGTATTGAGTATTTTTTTTCTTATGATAGTGAGATTTTGAGATAGAGGCTCTGGCGATAGTCTTTTTCATTGACCCTACTTTCGAGCATGACATGTAGAGAAGGTACTTTCAGTTCAATAGAGGCAACTGATTTCATACCGTATACTAGAGAGTAAGGGGTAGCCCCAATGGGTGCCCTGATAGATGTGCGATAGCCCCGAAGGGCGTATGGGATTTGGTCTGCCCAATTTCTTCAGCTTTTGGTCATCTTACTAATGATGGTTTTGAGGATCTTATTAGCATCCTTAACAACGCTATTGGTTTGGGATCGGTAAGGAGAAGACTTGTGTCTCTGAATTCCATACTCGTCAACAGGTTCTATGACCTCGGGTTTGAAGTGGTTGATACCCACTCATAGGGAACCCCGTATCGTTAAATGATATTCTTTCTGGTAAACTTAGCCACTTTATTTTCATTTAGCACTACATATGACTCAATTTTGACCCATTTCGTGAAGTAGTCAATGGCGAGTAAGGTGAACTTATGCCCGTTAAAAGATTTAGGAGTGACCTTCCCTACGATATCTATGCCCAAGGTGGAGAGAGGCCAGGGAGAGGTCATGTTGTATAATTCTCAGGGAGACAAGTATTTCAGGTTGGCAAACTGTTAGCATTTGAGGCATGTTTAAACATAGGCAGTCTAGTCTTGAAACATATTAGTCCAATAGTACCCTTGACGGATGATATTCTTGATAAGCATGTGACCGTTAATGTGGGATTCATATTCTCCACTGTGGATTTTCTACATCATTCCTTTAATATCAGCCCCTGATATAGAACAAATATTAGTTCCATCGAAGTTTCTCTTAAATAGCGGTATATCACATATGATGCATTGAGTAGCCTATTTGTGAAGGGTCCCACTGTCTTTCTTATATGCATCTCGGGGACACCTACCATGTTTGAGAAGACTCCAAATATAATAATACCATAACCCGACCATATTGGATTCTTTTACCGTGACAAGCTCAACATGGTAATAGTGGGTAGGCACAACTTATTTTTGAACCAGGAAAAGGGCCATTGTAATACCTTCGGGCATGTAGAACATGGAAGTCAGGGTTGTAAGAGGATCGGCTAGACTATTCTTTGAGTGAGGAAGGTAATGGAAGGTGACATATCTAAACTGGGAGGTGATCTCTTCTAGGCGGGTGTGGAAGAGTAGGGGCCTTTTTTCTTTAACTTTCCATTTCCTAAAAAATTTCCCAACAATAAGGGTAGAGTCCCTATAGACATCTAGGTTCTTGATTCCATTATCGAGGGTGATCTTGAGTCCTATGGCACATGACTCATATTCAGTCATGTTCTTAGTGTAAGGGAAGTCTTACTTGATGGAAATTAGGGTGTGGGAGTCATCAAGGGAGATTATAAGTATCTTGATGACATATCCATTCTTATTGGGCACTCAATCGAAGAATATTTTCCATCTGATACCCTCCTGAGCGATGCAGAGAATGTCTTTGTCTGGGAAATCAGAAACCCAAAGATTAGTTCCTTCCATAGGACAATCGGCAAGGTAGTCGGGGATGGCCCTCCTCTTTATAGCTTTATGCGTGACATACATAATATCAAACATGACTATCAACATCCACCAATGGGCCATTCGACTTAACATAATGGGTTTCTCTAGTAGCTATTTGATTGGATCCATTCAGGATACTAGTCTGATGGGAAAAATAAGCATGTTGTGCCGTAAATTCTATATGATCCAGAGTAGGGCGACACATGCTTTCTCCAAGGTAGTGTAGTTGACTTCATACTCGACCAATTTTTTACTAGTGTGATAGATTGCTCTTTACATTTGGAATTCTTCAATGTATTGGGATAACAAATCCCCCACTATGGTATCAGTGATGATCAGGTATAGGAGGAGTGGGAGACCTGACTGTGGAGGCATGAGGAACAGAGGTCGGGTGAGGTTTCGCTTGATTTGGTCAAAGGCTTCTTGGCATGCATAATTCCAAACTTTGGTTGAATATTTCCGAAGAAGTTTGAAAATGGGTTCGCATATAAAGGTCAGTTGGTTGATGAATCAACTGATGTATTGCAATTTACCTAGGAATCTTCGTATTTCCTTCTCCTTCCGGGGTGGTGGTATTTCAATTATGACTTTTAGTTTGGCAGTGTCCACTTCAATTACTTTCTCACTGACCATGAATCCCAAGATTTTCCCCTTAGTGATGCCAAAAATACATTTTTTTGGATTAAGCCGAATATGATATTATTACAGTCGCTCGAAGAACTTTCAAAGGGAGGGAATGTGAACATAGATGTAAGGATATAATTTCCATACTCTTAATTTTTCATTAAGTATGTCATATGCCGCTACAAATGTCAAGATAAGCTCACAATCATTTGTTAAAAACAACGGATCCGATTATCAAGTTTCTTCAACGACGGACATCTACGAGATTGATTTTGGTAATAATTTGTTTAAGTTTCGAATTATGTTTACGATAGTTTGGGGTATTTTTCGAAACTGTTTTTAATCAAAATGAGGCATTTTTCTAAGTAAAAATAATTTTTTGAAGACCTGTAGGCGAGTTTTTTAAAATATTAATTTTTCGCTTCTATTGTTTAAACGACAAGGAAATTTCATTGAAACGACATTGATAAGTCATTCAAATTACCCCTTCTAACGACATCCCGTGTCATTTGATAGGTTACACAAAGGGTCGCTCCTTTATTGCTTCAAACGACCACGTACTATTTTTTGTTTTAATATGTCATTTCTTAGGTCGGTACTAACGACATCTAATGTTGTTCAAACGACATTGAGAAGTCATTCTAATGACATGCGCCGCCTCAAGTGTTTTACTTTGCTATAAGTACTTATTTTGGAAGACTTTTTCATTAAGACTTTTGCCAAACAAAAACTGCGAATTTGAAGATTTTTAATCTTCACTTTTAAGCCACAAAACTTTGTTTTTGATTCATGTAAAAGATCCCATATCATTCGTGAATCATTTAGAACCCAAAATACTTCTTGTCGAAGTTTGTCTTGTAGAGAAGGATTTCTCTATTGCTAGATTGATAGTCCTTGCGTGGGCTATTTGCTGATGACTGTGGTTATCGGGGATACCCGGGGGTATTAACTGCTGGTGATAGGCTGCAGTCTATGTGGATTTTTTATGGGAGATTCATTGTTGATTTCGTTATTTAATTATAAGTTGCTATTTACGTTAGAGAGTGAAATAAAAGGTCTTACCCGAACGGGATTTTTTTCTAAATCTTGTTTGTCGCTTCATTTGTTATTACATGATTGATTTATCCACATATATACTTGATTAGGGTTTGATAAAATTTGGATTGAAGATTGACTCTAATTAAATAAGTTTAAAATTTAAAATTTGCGAATCCCATAACTTATTGATATCACGTATTCTGAAATTGGTATCAGAGAAGGTTGAAACAAATTATCGAGTGATTCTTTTTTTGCAAAATTTTTATGGTACCTGTTTTCTTAAAATATTATTTTGAATTTTTTTCATAATTTTTTCGATTGATAACTTATATATTCGGATGCCTGTCTTTGATGGAACAAATTATGCCTATTGGAAAGGCCATAGGAGATCTTGATTAAAATATATTGATGAACGTGCTTGGCTTATTTATGAAACTCCTCCCACTGTCATCATTGAAAACGTCACCAATCTCAGGATTGAGGATGATTTTAAATAGAGTACCTATAACTCCCTTGGCCTTAGCATTATTTCTAGAGTTGTCACCCCTGACGAGTTTCGGCGTATTAAGATATGAACCACGTCTAAAGAGGCATGGGATATCCTCTAATTGACACATGAGGTTACCAACGTGGTTAAGGTGTCTAAAATACAAAATCGATCACCCAGTTTAAGACTATCACCATGTCAAAGTCCGAGTGTTTTAACGAGTTTTCTGCTAGGTTGTCCGAAATAGTCAATACGATTTTTAATTTGGGTGATAAAATTAAGGAGACGAGAGTTGTTGAAACGATTTTGAGGTCACTCCCATCTCTTTTTTTTTTCTTCTGAAGTTCATTGTTTAAAATTCTTTGGAAATATTATATACACTTAGGTTAGAAGAACTCGCAGAAAACCTTTAAACTTATGAGATCGACATATTTCCCAAAATCATTAAGCCTAAGAATAGAGGGATTGCACTTAGGGAACAATATAAAAAGGCGAGGAAGTGTCTAAGAAGAAGAAGAAAGAGAGAGTTTTTGAGTTCGAGTCCGATTTTGATGATGTGGACATGTTTGCTAAAATTTTTAAAAAGTTTCTCAAATTTTTCAAAGAAAATTCTTCCAATACAATGATGTTTGAGAAAAATAAAAGGAAAGAAGAGGCCAAAGAGAGCGGTGAGAAGAGGAAGAGGCGAGATCTTTCAAGTGCGAGTGCAAAGAGTTTGAATGTCCCGCTATGCTAAAGAGAAAGGGAAAGAAAATTGTTATGCCATCCACTCTTAGCGATAGTGACAATGAGGTGAATGATTTCGAGGATGAATCATCACATGGAATGTGTGTTGCCTTTATGGATAGTCATGTAAGAACATATAGTTTTTCCCACGATGACGAGGACACCTGTATACATGAAAGCCCTGATAATGATTTGAGTGTTTCTAGTGAGTGTGAGAGTGAGATTGAAAGTGATGGTGAAAGTAGTCTCCAAAACAGTTTTAGAGATTTATACTCCAAGACACACCCTAAAGACGAAGAAGTTGAATAAAGAGTTAGGTCTTAAGGAGTTATATTTGGATAGAGAAATAGAAGTTTTGAGGGGATGTGAGGCATTGGCGAGTCAATTCGAGATGGTGAAGGTTTCTTTAAGTGAGAAACTGATTGTCTTTGGCCGAGAAAAGAGTAAACTTGAATCTTGTATGTCCCAACTCGAGAGAGATCTTGAACGTGCTCAGGAGGTCAAGGTTACTATAGAGTATGCTTATAATAAGGTTGGAAAGATGCTCCTCGGTCCCTCCTTGGATAATGTTGAGATATTAGGAATAGGTTATGACTTTCTATGTTACACTCGAGCCGGTTGCCAAGTTTGTGATAGATTCATATGGATCTAAACCTAACCCACCTAGGACTCCATTTCTTCGTAGGAGAGAACACCCCAATCATTTTGAGAGAGGTGTTTATAGACCCATTTTTTTTTGTTCCCATTGCAAGAAGAGAAGACATCTTAGGGAATTTCGCTTTAAGTTGGGTTATGTGTTTCATAGTTTTTGCCACGTTGTGCTACTACACGTGTTCCTAGACACACACCCACACATGATACTTCAAATGCTCATGCATATCACATAATATATTTTGATCACTTTAGAGAGCAAGTTGAGTATTTAGTCAAAACTTCACATCATATGATGTATGTTTTCCATAGGATTTCACCACCTTTGGAAAACACCTCCGTACCTAATTGTTGAGGTTTAGACTTGTTTGCAACCATAGGATGTTATTCGTGATGATATTTTATGCCTATTGCTAGTGTGTCCCATTTTTGTATTTATTTTTTCTATTTTGAAATATTTTTTGAGAAGCCCAAATTTTTTTTTTTTAAATATTGGAAAAATACAATAAGATTTTCTTTTTTTTGAAGAAAAAATTGAAAAGGAAGATTTTATTTTGATAAATTTTTTGGAAAAGACAAAAATATTTTTATATTTCTTTTTACACTGTTTATCGATTAACATTTAAGATGATTATGTCACAAAATCATTCCATATCTATGTGACTATTTGATAATGCTTTGAGACGATACATCATTTCATCCATATGCTTTATAATGTTTGGAGTTATTGAGATGGGATTTGAGATTTCCTTATATATGTCTGACTTATGATTTTCTTTAATGCACACTTGCATGGATTTACTTGATTATTGTGCTTATCTATCACATGTTGTTCAAAGTGCTTTCATCTCAATTATGTCTTTAAAATGAACCATATGCGATAAAACTTGACAATGAAAGTAGTGTATGTAAGAACCGTTGCCCATGAGAAATTTGTTTAAAATGAAAATATGATGAGTGAACACGGGAAATGGGTATGAAAGGAGAAAATAACCTTTGTGTGAAAGTTACCATTTAAAAAGAACCAAAAATGTGTGGCATTGTAAAAAGTATCCAATGCCAAACTAGTTTATTTTGATATGATCATTCAAAAGAAAAGAATTATAGAAAAACATGATCATTATTATACATAAAGGAGTTTGATTGGAAATATATCAAAGGGTTTGGACGTTCTCACAAAGTGTTGAAAAAGCATTACATGGTTTTATACATTATTGATGTCGAAATCATTTTAGAATTTTATTTATTGATCAAATTGAGTCGATGTCATTTGACTTTCACAATTTTTACACCTAAGGATGATTTTACATTCATTCATTAGGAGTATCCATATTGATCATGAACATATGTTATGAATGTTTGAGTTTATTTTCCTATAGAATATGTTCACATCCATTCATTCCGTTTCCACAATTTGGATATTTTAGTGTAAATTCATGGTGTGTTGTTTTTGTAAATTATTTTTTCTTGAAAAATTTGTAAAATCAAAAATAGATTGTGAAAGCCTTTTGAGTATATCCTTGCATGAGCATATTTGTCATATATTGTCGTGACACCCCACATTTATTTTTTTATTCTTTTCCTTATCTATTTCAGACAAATAAAAAGGGAGAGAACGAGTTATGAATTATGGGGGAGTGAGAGTTTGAATTATGGGAGAGATTTGAGATTTGACTTGATTTGATTTGATATTTGATTTATGCTTATCTCATTTCAAAATTGATATGTCACAAAGGTATTTTATTTATTTATTGTGTGTATGACTTTGATGATCATTTAGAAAGCACACAAAAAGAAGTGCAAGGAAAGTAAAGAGATTTGATTTGAAGAGATTTAATGTTGAAGATTTTTTTTCAAGACTTGCATTTTTAGTATTTTTCCACTTTCAGATTGTTTTTATTTTATACTGGCATGGACATAGGGGAGATTTGTAAGAACATAATTTCAATAGTCCTGATTTTTCATTATGTATGTTGTATGCCCCTACAACCGTTGAGAGAATCTCATGATCATTTAATCAAGAAGATGGATCCAAATACCAAGTTTATTCAACAACGAATATCTATGAGATTGATTTTGGTAAGAATTGTGCTTAAGTTTTGTATTTGTGTTACGATAGTATTGGGATATTTTTCAAAACTGTTTTAATCAAAATTAGGCATTTATCTAAGTAAAAATAATTTTTAGAAGACCTGTACGTGAGCTTTTCAAAATACTAATTTTGCGCTTCTATCATTCAAAAGACAAGGTAATGTCGTTCCAAATGACATTGAAGAGTCATTGAATCTACCCCTTCTAACGACATCACATGTCGATTAATAGGTCGCGCAAAGGGTGGTTCCTTTATCGCTTCAAATTATCAGCAACTGTTTTGTGTTTTTATAGGTCTTAACCAACGACATCTATTGTCATTCAAATGACAATGAGAAGTCATTCTAACGACATCAGCCTCCTCAAGTATTTTACTTTGCTATAACTACCTGTTTTGGAAGACTTTTGTCTGATGAAAACTGCGAATCTGCAGAATTTTAGTGGGATAAAACTTCCTTTTTGATTCACACAAAATATTCCATATACGATTGTGAATCATTTGGAATTCAAAATAGTCATTGTCGATGTTTCTCTTATTGAGAAGGATTTCTCTACTGCTGGATTGATAGTGCCGGGGTTATTTGCTGACGACTACAGGCATTGGGCATACTCTAAGGTATTCACTACTGGTGCTAGGCTGCATTCTATATGGATTTTCTGTTAGAGATTCAATGCAGATTTCATTATGTAATATTAAGTTGAGATTTACATTAGATTGTGAAATAACAGTTTTGACCTAAAATGGATTTTTTCCTGAATGTTATTTATCACTTAATTTGTGATTTCATGATTGCTTTATCCATATAGATGCATGATTAGGGTTTAATAAATTTTTTATTGAAGATTAACTATATTTAAATAAGTTTAAAATTAAAAATTTGCGAATCCCATAAACTATTGATAGCACGCTTTCTCAATAAACCTTGTCCTCTTTGTGAATAAGGCCATGTAGGATGGTTGTTGTAGTGCTTTGGTAGGTAGAAACAACATTTTTAAGCCCGAATGGCATGACGGTGTAGCAAAAAAGTTCACTAGGGAGTGAAGAAGGAAGTTTTCTCTTGGAGGTCAAGGTGCATCTTGATCAGGTTATAACCGAAAAATCCGTAGATAAATGATTTGAGGGTGTCGTTGGCTGTGTTATCCATAAATAGGTCGATAATTGGACAAGGATAACTATCTTTTGGATATGCTTTGTTCAAATCCCAATAGTAGACGTACATACATAATTTTCCTCTTAATTATATAAGGGAACAATATTGGCAAGCCATGTAGGGTATTAGACCATGCAAATGAAAACCACATTTAGCAGTTTGACTATATCTTCTTTGACCTTGGGGGACCATTTCATTTGTTTTTTTATCAATTTTTATTTGATCAATTTACAATCCAATAATGTTGGGATCTCATGATGAGCTAGTTCCAGGTCAATACCATACATGTCATCCTAGGACCATGCGAAGACAACTATGAACTCTTTCAGTGGCTATTTAAATTGTGCATGCTCATGCTCATTAAGGGTGGACCTATCATAATCTCACACTGATGGCTATTAGAACTAAGAATAATAATAACAATCTCATCATTATTAGTTTGAATGAAGTTATGTTATTTAATATTTTCTTTACTAAGATCTGTTAAGAATTGTTCATTTATGTAATCATCATTATCAAGAGTTTTTTTTTATAATTAATGAAATTAATATAAAGCACAACAAGATACTCAAAATCTTCATTCATTTCACTTGAAGGGAAAACAACCTTAAGAACCACGTCAAAAGAGGTCTCATTTACATTGACATCGGAAAAGGAGAAATAGAAATAGGTGCAGAGATTTCTTTGATGGGATAAATAACAGGGTTTAAATAAGCTTAAGCAGTTTGAACTGGGATGGCATACCAGTTTAAGAGAGGTATATCAACAGTTATTATCTAGGTGGATGGGTATAATGGTGGAGCATCTAGGCAGATCATTCAGAGACTCATCCTCAGTATATTCATGTCAAAGGATTCCTCGGAATTGATACCCTTAAAGTTTTAGTGATTGTCATGGTTTTCTCGGTATAAGGTTCCACCTCATGTTTCCAGTCTTTGCCCTAAGAGTTATTGTCTTGAAACAAGATCTCTAGCCCTAGTTTCATCTTCTTATCAGTGGAGCATACAAAGATTTAGATAGTTCACAGAAGGGTAAGTTTTTACCCTCCTTAATAAATACTCCATTAAGAGAGTCCCCTAAAATTATATTTTCATCTTCTAGGCTTCTTTTCAGTTATGGTCAATGGAGTGCTTTGAGTTCGGCTGATGAAAGTTGGTATCTCGGACGCATTGGGGAAGGGCTTCCTTTAGGACTATTAGCTCAAGGATCCCTTACTGGTGTCATCCTAGCCCTATTTTGGGCATAAATTTCATGTTCTTAAACATCTATAGTAGATTAACATTACCGTGAGGCCTGTGCTATAAAAAAACCTGGTCTTTTAAATTTGTCCCCTATTGGGATTGGGAGTAGATCAATTTTAAAGTTGAAAAGGAGCATGTCATTGGTCCCATGTTGAATTTTGAATACTGAGTTACTAGTGTCGGCACTATTTGAACTGTTGTCATCCCTAAGGAAGGTAATGACCTCAACTTCAGTGAAATTTTTTAGTTTTTAATTGAGAGATGGAGATGCTCCTCGAATGCTGTAAATCCATGAGCGGCCAAGGAGTAAATTGAAATAGGTAGTTATATAGATGACTTGGAACTCAGTTGAAGGGTTGATAGGGCCATACCTTAGTGTGAGATTTATGTAACCCATTACTTCTCGATGAGTGTTGTTGTAAGCATGTATGACGACGGATGTGGGAGTGAAATAACTGACTTTCAATCCCAAATAGTTAAAAGTTTGAGCGAACAAATATTGATAGTGGATGCATTATGGACAAGTAATAATGGGAATGTCTATCCAAAACTTAGACGGAGATGTTAAGGGAATAGTTGTGACTAGGGCCAAACTTTAGGATTTCTTTGGAAAAAGAGAGGAGTTTAGTCTAGGTTAAAGATTGAACCATATTCATGGATTCTTTGAGTTTAGTGGAGGGAGAAACTGTGGGTCTAGTGAGGAGACTTATCTAGGAATTTCAGTGAAGTTGAGAGGGCATAAAGAGTCCCCATAAGGTTAAGTTATCTTTGGTTTTCTTGAGCTAATAATGGACTTTTCTTTCTTCAATGGTCATTTTTGGCATTAGGAGTTATTTGGCAACTCCCTTTCCTTTATCTACTTTGGCTGAATGGGGAATTGGATCTTTGTAGTACCACCCTGATCTTGTCATGTGGTTCATAGGGGACGGGAATCTACTTCGAGTTGAATGGATACTTTGTTAATTTCCTCCAACTAATACTTGAAAGAAATAATTCCACATAAATTGGCTACTGAACTAGCTTCTTCCGGATTTGGTTCATCATCTGAGCTATTATAGTCATCCCCCCATCCGGTAGAAAAAATATCTTCCTTCCAAGAGTAATAAATACATTCGATAACCTCTACGGCTTTATCATACATGTCTTCTAACTCAATGGGGAAATGTAAAAGTGAAAGGGCCAGTAGTCCCTGAAGTTTTATGGATATGAGAAACTCAGAGATGCCTAGATTTCACCTGTCTTGTGAAATATATTGGAAATGATATCTATGCCATCTAAACTGATTTCCTTAATGGATACCACCCAATCATCTGATTCTCGAGCCCACTTTTGGGATTCCATGAACTGGCTACTGAATCTCTGGTATTCGATTGACATTTGTACTGGCAATTTTAGCCTAAACTTTTAGAGTTGGTCTAGAATGGTTGGTAGTTCCATACCTTACCCTATGATTGCATGGATATGGTAATACAAGATCATGTGAAGAGTGATAGATCTTGATCAGTAAGTCATGTAGGGTGAAGGAGAAAGGATGGGTGAACCTTAAGAGGCTTGGGTGAGACTATGGGTGTGATGGGCACTGTGACATACACAATCTGGGTAGAAGGATAAAACATAGGGTTTCTTTCCAGAAAGATGGAATTTATTCCGTTTCCATGTACGGAGAGAGGATGGTGAGTGGTGTTGGTCTTGGGATTAGCTGGAGGGGAGAAGATATCCTGATCGATCAGACCTTGGATCATGTTTTTAAGGTGAAAGCATTGGTCGGTGGTGTGGCATGTGACTTGGTGAAAGTCACAGCGGGAATCATTCTTGAAGTTTTTAGGGAGTGGGTTTGGTAATGGTCGTGGTTCCAATGGTTTGATGACATTTTCATTTAGTAGTTCCTGATATATTTTCAATATGGGAGTATGGAGCTCAGTGTATTTTTTTCTGATAGGATTGGAATAACTTTCTGGTGCCCAAGAAGTAACAGGTTGTGATATGTTGTTGATGGTTGAGATGGAGGCATTGGTAGGCTTTTTATACATCCTTGATGTAAGATATCCGATCAGATTCTTTGGTTCAGACTCCACTTTAGTAACCCATTTTTTATTTCCACACTAGCCTCTCAAAGGGCTCAAAAGTTCAAATAGTACTCTCCTCCCATAAATGCTAAAATGCTCCCATAAATGCTCGAATGCTCAAAAGTTCAAATAGTACTCTCCTCCCATAAATGCTCACATAAATGATCAAATGCTCCCATAAGTACTCTCCTCCCATAAGGTAATAAGTTTTTCTTCACAATGCTCACATATTTCTCCTATGAGGGTCTGTTGGTCATAGGGGTAGTTTTCTCTCTCCACAATGTAATAAAGCTACTGACTGATTCCCCAAGGTTTTGCTTTAGTAGTTATAGGTCCTTGCGAGTGACCTCTAGTTCTTCGTTGTATTTATATTGAGTTATGAATTCCCAGGATATATATTCCCAATTACGGATTTTGGATTCTTTGAGAGATAAGAACCATTGGAGAGCTCTCTGTTTCAAGGTCTACTGAAACATTTGGGCTATTATTTCTTCTGAGTTACCAAGAAGGCTCATGGCTTATTGGTAGCTACGTAGGTGCACAATTGAGGGCTCGGTGCCCCCTAACTTCTTGATGTTCGACATCTTGAATTTTTATGGCAATCGGGATTTAGGATAAGGAGACATATGGGTGTCATCTATGTAGTTCCCAAAGATTTTGACTTTCTTGAACTTTTCCAACAACAACTTGAAGTATACATTGACCTTGTTGAATTTCTCTTCTTTAGGATCCATGGGTACTGGCAAATTGGCCCCTAGCTGGGCAAGCCTTGGAATCAAAAGTTGAGCAGGTGTGTCCCATTTACAGGATGGGCACATGGGACATGTTGGTATTCTTTTGGGACCCAAATGGGCTCAGGGGCAAGTGGACCCATAGCACGAGAAAAGAGGATCTCAGTTTCATGATCTTCTGGAGTTCGGGCTCAATGTTGCTTCATCTCTTGGACATCGATTTGAAGGTTGTCAATCTGAGCGCTAAGTTGGTCTAGGATGACCATCAAATATGGATGAACATTCAATGCTTGATTGGTATTCTCCATGAAAATCTTGTGGAGGTAGATCCAAAATTTGTTTGAAGTAGCAGACGAAGCATTGGATATTTAGGTATGTTTGATGATAGATCGAAGCCAATAGGGAACCAGTACAAATTTGGTATGTGATCGACCTGAGAGGGAATCTAATTTTGGTTTATTTTCGAAGAAAGAATGGAATATTTTTGGTATTTTGGAGAAGAGGAATTTTTTTGGGGGGTATTTTTATTTTTTGAAAATGAGAAAAAAGAAGAAATCTCAGCAAGGTTATTATCATTATTCAGTTGTCACTTGTATTATGTTTGCCTAAATGCAAGAAAAATGCCGAACAGGACTCGAGACTGGGGAAAGATAGGGTTTGACAATATAAGACACAAGTTTACTTGTTTCCATGCTCATAGACAAAGTCCCATTTTAAAAGAGGGAAAAATAGTACGAAAATTAGGGTTCTATGACGACCTAAAATTTTATTAAAGTTTTGCATTATTATCGACAAATTAATTATGAGTGCCCTAAGGTTAACGCCTATATGAGGTTTATGTAGTTGGTGGGTTAGTGGTAGGGTTCCCTCTTTTGGCATGATTTTCACGATATACCTCTTGCCTATAAGGGCAATTATTCATTGGTACGTGTGGATAATCCATTTGATATACCTAAGTGTATGTGAATTCCCTCATCATACATCTCATGAGGATGGCACGTGTGTAAGAAAATTTGATATACTCGACGTATATGAATGAGTTCCATTATATATACCTCCCATCATGAGTTCGGTCAAGCGATACGATGCCGGGAAAACGTTCGATATACATCGATGGTACGAGGCCAATGGAAGGTGATAATCATATTGCTTAGGTTAAATGTGCCCCAATAAAGTCTACACCTATCATGAAGTGACCCCCAGTACAGGATAAAATTTTGTTTAATATTTCCATGCTCTAGTGATGTAGTGTGCAAAAATACATGAGTCTTAATTAGTACCTTATGGGAATTTTTTTTGGCATGCCAAGTAAACGGAGTACTACTATTACGAGGGAGAATATACAAGTATTATGAAGAGTAAAGCTAGCATGGAGCATGAAGACTATACTTAACATGGTGATAGAGAAGCACGGGAATATATAAAAGTGAGGGTGAGAGTGACATGGGAAGAGTGTAAGTGATCATGTGAATATATAGAAGTGAAGACGCGTGCTAGTAAGCCTAAGCATGGATCAACAACAAGTGGTGTGTGAGATGTGTAAGTGAGCATATATATGAGTGTGTGAAGTGAGAGTGTGTGCTACTGAAACTAAGAATGGATGCTCTATAAGTGTTGTCTGGATTATGCAAGTAGAGATGAAAATGTAAACATGTGTGAATGAGGGAAGTGAGCATGGAGAATATATACAAGTGTGTGAAGTAAGCATTACATGTGAGTGAAGAATTATATATACATGAGGAGAGATCATGGTACAGATAAGCATGACATAAACTTAACAAAAGTAAGTAAAAGAGTAAAGGTAAAACAAAAGTGGGAGCATATGTACACATGAAGAAAAGCTGGAGAGTAAAGAATAACACCCATATAGAAATAGAGTCTAGTTCTCTAGAAAATCCTCAGCGTAGTCGCTAGTGTGGCCATTCAGGGTCGAATTCCTTCGGAGCACATGGATTAGGAACCTCGACTGTCAGGATAATGGGGAGGAAGAAAGAATGAAAGAAGGTTACTTCCCTCTCTCTCTTCCCTTTTTCTCGATCCAACCTCAGATATAAAATTGGTCATCATTAAATGGGATAACATGAAGAGATAGAGTCGCTAACCTATTTTTCTCAAAATATGGAAAAGAATTTTTCCGCCTTGAGAGAACGAATCAAGGTCAAACCGATGCATGTGAAACCAAATAGTTCGAAGGTCTGAGGACTAAGTTACAGAGTGGGAAGGTGTTAGGCACCCATTCCACCCTTTCGGTCTCTCATGGGATAATATTAATCTCCTCCTTTTTAACTCCATGATGTGTACGTACATATGTGTAATGGTAGAATATAACCATCTAACTCGCATCATAGAATGGATGAATCGGACTCATCCGTAGGAATGTACCTGGAAATAATAATAAAAATATAATGTTATTGTTTCCCAAATCACAAATCGCTATGAAAGAGCGAATGTGCGTGTCGTACGAGAAAAAAATATGTAGGAGCCTAAAACTCACAAAATAGATATAATAAGATATAAAAGATATATAAAATGAAAAAGGGAGGACTCGAATCTCGAGATTGGCCCAAGATGCCTATATAGCCCAAGGGGCATCAGAGTCTACTTAGTTCAAAAATAGCATAGGGGCGGGGTTCAACCCATAAATCCAAATGTGGGACTCTTCTTATGTGTATGGGAAATAAATGTGTTTTAAGAGCGAAAATGTAAAAATGAAAATTTTGCTTTTGGAGTTAACAGATAGATCCGCTTTTTATCCTTTTGTTTTTTTTTTTATAAAAATAGGTTATGTGTAGTAATACTAATATAAAGTGATATGCCTAATTTGTACCCTTGTCTCAACTTGTTGTAAGTTCGTCTCAATCCCACCATGTAGATTATATCCCTTATAAGGAGGCAGGTTCCAACGGTTTTAGTATCGTCTGATGATCCACGCTGAGGTCATATATCATCATTAAAGTCCCACATCGTTTATGCTCTAAATAGTCGATACCCTATCAGTACACTCATAATGTCATCTTGGCCTAACACATGTTTGTCGAGACTCCGCCTAGCAGCCTCTAGGTCTTCAATTGAGCAGTGTATTTTGAGGTCTCATACTCGATCGAGCTGAGACCCTTTCATGCCATTATCGTCTTTAATATTTGGGTACATTCTACGCTTGGCATAACACGTGGTGTCGAACATGCATGGGAAGATGCGTGTGGGTTGCAATCTCCACGTGAGCAAAATCGTTACAACATCATAATCCACACATGTGGAT
Organism: Sambucus nigra; assembly: GCA_949130495.1. Lineage (NCBI taxonomy): Eukaryota > Viridiplantae > Streptophyta > Magnoliopsida > Dipsacales > Adoxaceae > Sambucus > Sambucus nigra. The sequence continues at coordinate 338,387,405 of OX422207.1, read as the reverse complement.
AATATCTCTTAATCATTCCTTACATGCAGGAAAGACAGATGGCGTTATATCATTGGATACCTAGTGTTGTGTATGCCTCATGCATGACTGGGGTGCATATGACACCACCCCATCCATATAAATACTTATCTTCTACATCATTGTAAAGGATCACAAATCATAAACCCTACTAAAACTATGCTAAACCTATTGTTTAGAGAGAGAAACCTTGAGTACTTGTATCCCAGGGCCATTTGAGCCCAAATTTAGTGGATTTCAAACACTCTTATAGTGGACATAGGCCCTCTAAAGGCCAAACCACTTATATTTGGTATCATCTTCTTCTTCGCCTCATCTCTTTCTATCTACTTATTTATGTCCGTCATACTCCATTGTTGTCTAGTTTTGAGCTTACACACACATTGACTTAGTGATACCATTTCTGGTATCATCAATCTGGCGTCGTCTATGGGAATGAGATATCCATCCCCTTCTCCTAATATGTAGCTACTCCACCAGATTATCTAGTGGTGGTCCAACTTCATACTTAGTTGAGATTGGACCACCGGTGAACGAGCTCTGATTTGAGTTCAAGATCTCTTTCATCTCATCCAACTCATTTTTAATACATTACTTAATTTTTTGGTTACCGAAACTCTTCAATGGCGACAGATTCACCAACTATGGTTGGTCCTATTACCAGTCAAGCCTCTCCTCAGTCATAAATCGCTGAGGTTGTGGAGGCCTTGCTCTCCATAGTGGATAGACAGTGAAAAATGTTGTCAAGTCTAAATACTTTTAGCAAAAACATGGTGGTTAAATCCACTAGTGCCGAAGATGAGATAATTACTCTAGCTGCCAAAGAAGGTATCGCAGATCCAACGGTCAGGGGACCACCCTAGGCCCCACATAAGTCTCTTCTTCTTAAGCAAAGGCATAGGGACATGGTCTACCCTAGGCATTTATGCCTAGGGAGGCTAGGTCAAGAATGCCCTAATGATGAGGATGAACAGTGTGTGACTAATTCAATCTAGTCGAGGGAGTAATGGAAGGCCAAGCCAAGAGTTTAGGCAAAAGGCTTCAGCTTTAGACAGATTAAGTAGGGGGCATTATTTTATAAGATCGGACCAACAGCAGACGACCTGAGAAATTGCCTCTCTAGATCTAGAAGGAATGACAGATGTGATGACTGTCGACTTCCTCATGGTCGAGATAAGGAGCATTGGGAGGTGAACAATCAAAAGAGAATAGTTTCCAGAGAGCCCTCAGTTCATCCAGGTGGCAGAGAAGAGGATGGAGACAATATGGTTATGGATGAGGTTGTCGCTACGACCTAAAGGCCATAAACTAGCTCCATTAAGTGTCTGGAGGATAAAATAGGGGACATACTAAAGAGCCAAGACCCCTTGCAAAGGGGATACAGTGCAGGCTCCCCCTTTGTAGTTAAGACCATGAGTTATCTAACCCCGAATAAGTTCAAGATATTGGTGGTCATGCACAAGTATGATGGGAGAACTAACCCAGTCCACCATGTGGAGATGTACCAATCAGCTACAGATATCTACTTAGCCTCAGACGAGATGAGATGTCGGGCCTTGTCTAGCACACTCACCGGAGCTGCTCACGTATGGTTTACTTCTCTCCCTAAAAACTCAATTGAGAATTTCAAACAACTAATAGAGAGATTCATAATTTTTTTTACGGAGTGAGGCCCGACCCCAAAAGAAGATGACACGCTTGTTGTACATAAAGCATGTAAATAATTAAAGATTAAGGGAGTACATAACAAGGTTCAACAAAGAGAAGTTGGAGGTTGAATATTAAGAGGAGAGCATCGTTATGACAACCCTAATGGGAGGGTTATAGAAAGAAAAACTCCTCAAAAAGTTGGCTGAGGGTTCTCCTAAATACATGGCCGAACTCCTGGCTACAGTCAGAAGGGTTATAAATGCGGAGGAGGCAATGGCTACAAAAAGGGCAAAATGAGAAGGGAATAAGTAAAAGTGGTGGTATGTTTCAGAAAAGAGCAAGGATATCAATAATAGGCTGACGGGCGATAAGTTCACTGACTATACTCTTCGAACGGTCTGTTGTGAGCACATCTTGAATGAAATAAAGAATGATCGATCCTTGAGATGTCCTGAAAGGCTAAAGGCTCATCCCCGTGAGAGGAACAAGAATATATGGTGTGAGTTTCACAAGACCATGGTCATCTGACTGTCAAATGTTTTCCTCTCAAGAAGGATATTGAGAAGATGCTCAAAGTTGGTAAGCTAAGGAATTATGTTGACAGGAGCAGTTCAAAGTGTGGCCGAGATGACACACCAAAGAGGAGGAATGACAAGTGCAAGCCCGATATTCCAGTCAATCAAGATGATGATTACTCGGACAATGATGATGAGGTGGACCCTGACCCACTGCCTATAATAACTGACCCTAAGTGTCAGTTGAACATAATTTCTCTTGGGTTCAAGATTATTTGTCGAGGACTTTATAGAGGAGGAAAAGAGATTGCTGACAGAAAGGCTCACGGGGGCAGAGGCAAAAGCTCTTCCTCCGAAGCCTAAGGAAGTGCATTTAGCGGCGATTGAGACTAAGAAGGTAAAAATAACTAAAGTTGATATGAATACTTTGATTATTTATTTCTATAGGCTAGAGTTTAAGGTGATCTTATCCCCTCATGATGATCCATTGGTGATTATGACTCATGTACATGGGTATGAGGTTTTGAGAATATTGGTCAATGATGGTAGCTTAGCTGACGTGATGTTTTGGGATTGCTATAAAGGTTTGGGGCTGAGTCAGAAGAGGATGGTCCCGTATCATCAACCCCTCATTGGATTCAATAAAGAGAAATTTCACCCTTTGGGGATCTATGAAATGAAAGTCAGAATGGGGAGCAGCAGGCCCAAATTCCTCACAAAAAAGATTAATTTCTTTGTCTTGGATAAAAATGTCTACTTGGCCTATAATATAATTTTGGGAAGGTTATCCCTCAAGGAGTTTAAGGTCGTGCCCTCAATAGTTCACAAAATGATTAAATTCCCGACTCCATATGGATTAGGGGAAGTTCAAGTGACCAAGTTGAGGCACGCGAATGCTACTTCAACTCGATCGAGGAGAGGGAGGCATATAAAAGGGCCACTATAACGTACAACATTGATACGATGGACCCCAGAGATGAGACAAAGTTAAACAAGGGTGAGTTAGCTGAGGAGGTAGAATCCACCATCCTTAATGAGGATGAGTAAAAAAACAGTTCAAATTGGCAAAGCCCTAAAGAAGGAAATCAAAGAAAAGTTGATCAGACAGTTAAAGAAGAGGCAGAGCATCTTTGCTTGTAGCCAAGAGGATATGCCACACATCAATTTGAAGATCCTATGCCATAATCTTAACATCGACAAGGATGCATAGTCGATAATTCAGAAGGAGAGTTTACTCCTGAGAAAAGTATGATGTCATCCTAGAAGAGGTGAAAAAGTTAGAAAAGGTCGACTTCACCAGGGAGGTTATTTACCCTGAGTGGTTAGCAAATGTTGTTATCATTCCCAAGGCTAATTGTAAGTGGAGGGTCCACGTTCATTCATGAACCTAAAAAAAGTCTTCCCCAAGGATAGCTTTCCACTACTGAGGATCGACCAGATGATTGATGCCATAGCAGGCCATGAATTAATGAGCTTTATGGACACTTACTCAGGCTATAATCAGATATTCATGGACTCGATTGATGCTGAGAAGACATTTTTCATAATTGACAAGGGAACCTATTATTAAAAAGTCATGCCCCTCAGCTTGAACAACGTCGGGGAAACATATTATAGATTAGTAAATAAGATGTTTAAAGATCACATTGGGAAGACAATGGAGGTGTATGTCGATGATATGTTGACGAACAGTCTCAAGGGTGACACTCATGTGGCCAACCTTGAGCAAACCTTTGATACTATGAATGAGTTTAGGATGAAACTCAACCTCGCCAAGTGTGCCTTCAGTGTAGGGGCAGGCAAGTTCTTGGGCTTTATTTTGAACCATAGGGGAATTGAGGCCAACCCTGAGAAGATAAAAGATTTAATGGAGATGAAGACTCCAACAATAAATAAAAGATGTGCAAAGGCTAACTTGACGGGTGGCAACATTGAATAGGTTTGTGTCTAGAGCTACTGATAAATTCTTTCCATTTTTTAAAGTGCTCAGAAAAGCTTTTGAGTGGAATGAGGAGTGTGATAAGGCCTTTCAAGAGTTGAAGACCTTCCTCGGCTCCCTACTCCAGTTGTCAAGACCAATTCACGGATAAAAATTATATATGTATTAAATAGTGTCGGAGTCCGCTATTTGTACTTCCATTGTTAGAGATGAGGAAGGAGTACAAAAGCCAATGTATTTTAACAGCAACTCCCTCCAAGGGGCCTAGCAGAGATATCCTAAAATGGATAAGTTGACCTATGCTCTAATCTATGCCTCAAGACAAATGAACTCATACCTCCAGGCACTTACCATGGTCTTCCTCACTAACTCACCCCCAGACAAGTCATCCATAAACCTGAGAAATCGGGTAGGTTGATGCCCTGGGAAATTGAGTTAGGGGGGGTTAATATCATCTACCAGCCAAGAATGTCCATCAAGGGGCATGACTTGCTGATTTCGTGATCGAGTTCACATGGGATGAGGTCAATGTATAAGAGATTGGGATTCCAGCTTTTGAGCCAAAAAGAAGAGTATGTATTCCCCCAGCTGAGGCTGAGCCAAGTACAACAAGAAGTAAGGTGTCTGAAAATGATGAACAGAGATACCTCTTTAAGAATGGGACTCTAGAAGAGGGTAATTTTTCAAATGATGGTACTATATGGAATTGTTTATTTATGGCTCTTCTTGTGAGGCCAGGAGTGAAACGGGTTGGATTGTGTAGGCCCCAGATGGGATCGATATTGAATATGCAATGAGGTTCAACTTCAAAGCCTCAAATAACGAGTCAGGAGATGGGGCCCTCGTAGAAGGTTCCTCCCTTGACCGGGCACTGTACGTCGACCAGCTCCTGGTCAAAAGTGACTCCAAGTTAGTCATAAATCAAATTTTGGGAGTATATGAGGCCAAGGATGATAGAATGGCAAAATACCTTGGAAGGGTAAAAGAATAACGAAAGCATCTCAGAGAAGGGAAGCTAAAGAGGATACCTCGACTAGATAACAATTGAGCCGATGATTTGGCGATGTTAGCCTACACACAAGAACATAAATTGGAAGGACGGTGCCGGTAGAGATACTGCATCAACTGACCATTGAAGACGAAAAAAACACTATGGAAATTTGTTTGAACTTGAATATGGGAGCTTCTTGGATGGATCCTATCATCAGGTACATTAGGGATGGAGAGTTGCCCAATTCCAAAGTGAAGAAGAAGAAACTAAGGTACAAAGCAGCTAAGTTCTCCATCATAGGAGACATCTTATATAATAAAGGGTTCCTACTCCCTGTACTTATGTGTGTTAATCAATTTGAGGTAGAATAATTTTTAAAAGATGTACACGATGGATCTTGCTCCAGTCACATCGGAGGAAATTCATTAGCGTAGAGGATCATCACTCAGGGATACTGGTGGTTGACATTGACCAAAGATGTAGCCGCATATATGAAGAAGTATGACAAATGCCAAAGGTTTGCCACCATTACCCATTAACCTCATCAGCCCCTAACATCTATCACATCCCCATAGCCATTTGCAGTCCGGGGGATTTACCTATTAGGACCATTACCAAGGGTTGTGGATAATTATCACTATCTAATTGTAGATATTGATTACTTTTCAAGTGGGTAGAAGTTGAGGCAATGATCACTATAACAGATAAGAAAGCCTTTCAGCTTATCTGGAAAAACATCATCTGTAGATATGGCTTGCCTAACACTTTGGTTTCTGCTAATGGGAATCAGTTTAAGAATACCTCCCTCAAAAAGTACTGTGAGTGGGTCAGCATCAAACAATTCTTTTCAACTCCAGGCCGACCCCAGACTAATGTGCAGGCAGTGGTAACGGATAAAACAATTATTGATGGAATCAAGAAAAAGTTAGACGATGCTAAAGGGAGATGTACTGATGAGGTACATGTTGTCTTATGGGCATATAGAAGGACAAAGAGGACTCCGAAGGGGGAACTCCGTTCATGTTTGCCTATGGATCAGAGGCTACAGTGTCGAGAAATATTGGGCTCCCTACTCACATGGGTCCAAACATATGACCCGAAGGAGAATATTACAAAATGCAGATTAGATTTGGACCTAGTGAAAAAGATAAGGGAGGACGTTGAGGTTAGGAGAGTTTCCTATCAGCAAAGGACAACGAAGTTATATAATAAGATGGTGAAGGCCAAACCACTACCAGTAGGAGACCTCATTCTAAATAAAACTTGGCAAAATCCTAACATGATTCATCCTAACTGGCATGGTCCTTATAGGGTGCTTAAAGAAGTGGTTCCAGGAGTGTATCGACTGGAAAATTCAGATGACAAGCCATTCTTCAATCCATGGAATGTTGACCACCTTAAAAAATACTATTAGTAAGAGTGCTGTGTTAATTTTTCATTTTAGCTTCATTTGTCTCTTACCAGATTCATTTAGTGTCATTTGTCCATGTATATGAGAATCAGATTATTAATCAAAATTTCCAAGTGTTCCCTCATATTCTGTTGTTTGAATAATTTTAGATGGTATGTATTAGTTCATACTAAGCTACAGGACATCATTTGTGGTGAAATATCTTCTACTTACTCTCGGTGACGTGACAAATCATACAGTATCAACCTCATCCATTGACTCTCAATAACACTGAGAGGGGGGAACATATTAAACATCATTAATTTGGTGAGATAACTCTCTCGACCAAGATAACAGGGTATGAACGAAAGTGATCTCATCCAATACAATCTCAAAATGACGAGAGGGAACTTGCGATGCAAACACCATAATATGGTGAATTCAAATTCAAAAATACTTAGTTGTGGTTCATATTAAGCATCATTAATTTGGTGAAATAACTCTCTCGACGGAGACGACGGTGTATGGGCAAGATTGCTCTCGACCATATAGTCTCAAAATGGCGAGAGGGGACTTGTGATATAACACTATAATTTGGTGAATTCAAATTCAAAAATCACTTAATTGTAGTTCATATTAAACATAATTAACTTGGTGGAAAAACTCTCTCGGCCAAGATGACAGTTTATGGGCAAGATTGTTCTCGACCATACACTCTTAAAATGATGAGAGGAAAATTACTACTTTAGTCATATTAATCCTAGTTAAGGATGAGACGACGTTCCAAAGAAATGGAACGACTAGTGAAAGAAAGTTACGGTCCATTCAAGTATAATTACTTGTTAAAACATCAGTAACATTGGCAAAAAAAACAAGAAGAGATGAGATAAACATAAAACGCCAATAGTCATCATTTCAGTATCCCAAATAAGAATTAATAACATAATGATCAAACATGATACTACATCATAAAAAAGTTAAATCACTAAGTGTTTGCAAGTGTGAGGTTGTATAAATTACATCAGAGAAAAGGGCATGAATGGATACAAATGGCCTCCCAAACAAAAGATAGTCTCATTTGGCATTATAAATAGCGAACTGACATGGGACATTGACGGTATCATCAGCTTGGGGCTGAGTATCATCGGCCTGGATCTAAGCATCGGCTCTATCATCATTGACACCATCTCTGGCCACATCCTCGGCATTCTCAGTAAACTCAGTAAGGTTAACCTCAATAGTGTTGGTCGACTCCTCCATCACGGCCAGGGCGGCCTCAAGAAGAGGGTCACTGAAGTTCAGACCTTCAAAGTCCTTTGGGGTTAGAATCACAGCCTCGGCATGTTTAAGCGTTGCCCATCGACTGACAGTTTTTATCCCGCTATCAAGGTACTCAAAAGCATAACCCTTAAATTATTTAGATTCCTTAAACTCTGCCACAACTTGTGCCTTTGCATCATCCAAGGCAGTCTAGACAGGGACATCAACCTTTTTCTTATTATTTTTTGCCATTATCTTCAATATATGCTCATGATCAGCCTTTAGCTTGTCTAACACCTGGTATGCTAGCTTCTCAGCCACCTTTTATTTCTAAAGATCATCCCTCAAACCTTGCTCAACCTTCTTTGTATCTCTTTCCTTTTGAATTAAGGGAACTCTCTTCTCAACCTTGTCTCCAAGACAACAGAAATAAAGCATAAAACTATAAAATTTCATTTAAATCTAGTTGGTACGAGACAGCACTTGGGAAGAACAAACATGAGAAAAGTCCGAACAGATACCTGGACAACCTTGTGGAGGAAGAAATTTATGATAAGAGATGGGTCAACAGACTAAAGAAATCTCTTATCAGTTTCAAATATCAATGAACTAGTAGCCTTGAGGGACTTTTTGGAATTTTCCATGATTCTCTCATCATTTAACTTCAGGTGAGAAAGATGAGCAGCAACGACATCATTAGAGTGGATCGGTATAGCCTTGTCTGATCCTTGGGTTGGCCGACCCGTTTGGCATGACGGGATGTAGTAGTATCCTCCACTATATCCTTCCTCTTTCTGGCATAATCGCCTCGGCTACGGCCTCCAGAAGTTTTCTTTTTCTAACCAGCTGTGGCTGCTAGATTTTTACCAAACTTATTAACCATATTAAGAAGGTTGGAAGCCACCATTTTCCAGAGTGCATCGAAAGTATTTCTTGGACGATCTGCAAAGGGTCAAGGGTTAGTATCAGAAGTATCCAAGCCAGTATTATAATTAAAAAACGAGGCTACAGTCTAGAAAATTTTAACTTTTGAATCTCGGTGAGAGGGTCAACATGAATACCATCCTCGACGAGGTTATGAGGGGTAAAGAGATCCTCATATTTGGCAAGACAATCATCCTCACCTTGAACCTTTAAGGTCTATCTTATCCTGGTCGTCTAAACTCAGACTGTGATCAAGCTTAGCAGACACCAACATTTTGGCCTATTTTTGGGGTACCCTCGGTTCAGGTGAAAGACAGGACATGGTTGGAAAGAAACTCCCACGCGTCAAACATAAAGAAATATCTCTAATTTCAATGGTGATTAGACATTTTATTGATAAAAATCACCTTCTTGGTCGACTTCCTATCCACGAAATGATAATAATAAGGCTGAGACTTAGTACAGGAAACATTATAGTATGTCGTGAACACGCCGACTAGAAGATCAGTACTATGACAGAACTTCCAAATTAATATGGAGCCGAGACGAGTTCTATAGGCATTTGGGAAAAGTTGGGCTGGAGCTAAACCAAAGTGGGAGAGAACATATCGTACTATAAGATGTATGGTTTAAACATATGTTCATATATCGCAACCTCTCCGAGATGACCACTGAAGTCTCTCTCAGACTCTTTCGAAACACTCATCGTGATCTCAGAACTTATGTTGTACAAATGCTTCAAGTATAAGAGGTTAGCCTCAATCACGGTACTCTCAAATCTTTGGGCAAAGGAAGTATTTAGTGGATCCTCGGCCTCGTCTCCTAAGTCTATGGCATTAGGGGTCAGTGATACAGTTGGGAACCTCCCCTAAAATTCATCATCGGTCATGGCGAAGAAAGGTACAACTGTTTGGATTAGGGGGTGAGCGACACTAATTCTTAGCCACAATAAGGCTGACTCATCAGGAAATAAGTCCACCTCATTAGACCTAGTGGCCTTTGCCTCGGTTGTATGAGAGATAGGTACCCTCATAGCACATTTGTAAGAATCTCCAGGGGTCGAGACCCTAGATGATAAAGGACTATATCCTTCCAAAGATGAGATGTCTACAACATTATTGTACGAATACGAGCTATCAAACATGTTGGATTCACTTATAATGACGGTCAGGGTATAAGTGGCAGATGGGTCGTCTCGTCCCGCAGCTGTAGGAGTGAGATGGCAAAGAATCCTCTCGTACATCAATGTTCAGAGGATGGATGACAAACGAGGGGGTGGAAATATAGGAAGTAAAGGAAAGGCCTCGGCTTAGCATTTAGAGCCATCTTCGGCCTTGTACTAACATATCTCTCTAAAGACCCTCTCCCTAAGATTTGGAAATTGATCAACTAATTCATACAACCTCCTTAACATCCAGGGGACGAGGTTTGATTTGGATAAAACTACTAAATTACAAAAATAGATTGAAAGGTTGAGAGAAAGATAAAATAGGGAAGACAAATCATTTTTTGGTTCTCTAACTCAAGAACAACTAAGAACATTGAATGAGTACTGCTGGAGAAGATGACCAATGTTGGAGAAAAAAACTTTGTAGCAGCTGAAACAACTAAGAAAGGATGGGGAGGCCCTAAAAACACATCTATTCAATAAAAATGGCCACAACCAACACTAAAATTGCCCAAAAACCAATGATGGAAGCCACCGAAAAAGCTTAGATATCGTCGAAAAACTCAAAATGCTACTAGAAATATATAAAACATATTACCCACTAAACCAATAGAAGAAAGAGATAAAAGGGGAAATGGTTAATGCCTGAAAGAGGACTAACGCTTGAAAAACCTCGAAAATAACTTGAAAGGCACTTGATCAAGAGAGATGAAAAGATCTCTAGAAATTTTTTTGGTTTGGAGAGAGAAAGTTGGAACGTATAGGGAGAAGAATGACAAATGAGGGTTTAAATTCATTTTTAAACCTAATAATGATGAGGCATGAGTTCCAAGCCCCATCATTAGGGTACACATTACGAAATGTTAGTTGTCGTCGCCTCTTGGCCAATGCGCTAGGCCCATGATCTAAGGAAAAGTGTCAAAACGTAGACCTCATCAACCAGTTCATACCCGACACATCAAAAACTTCTCATCAACATTTGAACTCATATATTTATCCCTCAGCCTCCTATTTACATTGAAGGCTAAGGGCTAGGGGCGATTGATATGCCTAATGTGTACCCTCGTATCAACTTAGTGTTAGTTCAGTTCAGGTCGGCCATGAAGATTATATCCCTTATAAGGAGGGGAGTTTAAGCAATATCGGTATCATCTGATCCAGGATGAGGTTATATATCATCATCCACGTACCGCCTATTTTATGCTCTAGATAGTCGAGAGCCTATCAACACACTCATAATGTCGACTTGGCCTAACACATGTCAGCCGAAACTCCGCCTAGTAGACTTCAGGTTTCCAACCGAGTAGTTTATTTGAAGATCTCATAATTGAATATTTTGGGACATAAGGAAAGTTAGTAGGGTGTTAGGTATAACCCGTAAACATATTGATGGGTGGAATTAATCCTAGGGAATGGGAATAAGGGGTTAAATTCGAATTAGTGAGTATCGAAGATTAAACCCAATTGAAATGATGAAATTTGAAAATTGTGATGACATGGACCACTAGGGTGTAGACTTGTACCTACTGAAATTATATGAGAAATATTTGATAATCTTCGAGTGTTGAGAAAATCTCGGGAATATACTTTAAGAAGTAAATTTATAATCTATAAATACGTAGGATATTTGAGATATAAATATACTACGTAAGGGAATCGTTATGAGTTGTGTGTGTGTGTGTGTGTATATATATATATATATATATATATATATATATATATATATATATATATATATATATATAGAGAGAGAGAGAGAGAGAGAGAGAGAGAGAGAGAGAGAGTGTGTGTGTGTGTGTGTGTGTGTGTGTGTGTGTGTGTGGATCAAGTGAGGTCCTCAGTTTGAGGACCATTTTTGATAAAATAGTAAAAAAATTATTTTTGGCCTGATTTTTTTATGGGTTTTAAACATTTCAGTAAGATCATAAAAAAATAGCTCAAAATGAATTTTCTTTCTATTTTAAAAAAAAAATCGGTCAAACTTTATCAGTTTTTAACAGCTTAAAAACAACTTAAAACTGACAAAGTATGATCGATTTTTTTAAAATAGCAAAAAAACTCATTTTGAGTTGATTTTTTTTTATGATCTTACTGAAATATTTTAAAACCATAAAAAAAATCAGCCCAAAAATATTTTTTTTACTATTTTCAAAAAATGGTCCTCAAACTAAGACCTCACTTGATCATGCCCTATATATATAGGTGGGATAAATACCTATATAATGATTTATTTTGTGTATGACATACCTACACTACTTTTTATCGGGGTGGAGGTTTCGCGTTGTGCACGGTCTTATCGTGATTAGGCTCATTTGGGGGGATTTAGATTCGTACACTAAGCATAGGACCTTGGACATGTGTCATCGGTGTCAATGATAGTTTCGAAGGTCGAATGGGAGCGTAGATATGTGCATGACCCATTTGGCTGGGGACTATGCTCACCTCCAATATTTGAGTTGTGAGATTTATGGTTCATGAGAGACGATGAACCAATGTCTATTATGCAATGAATGATGCACCAGGACATGATAGCAGAGTATGCATGCACCACAACTATGTCTGGGGCTTTATTAGTATATATATAATATGTGATGAAATATATATATAAATAATATATATACTATGATTTAATCTACTGTGTGACTTTTAGTAGATATGAGAGATTAATGAAATTTGAATTTAATTAAGTAAGTGAATACTTAATCTTAATGCCTTGAAAAGCTTACTTCATATTAAAGATAAATGAACATGTGTTAATTATCATACGTATCGCATGAGAAATATGGGAAAATGGGATAAGGCTGAATCATAGTAAAACCTATATTAAATTAGTAAATGAGAACTTTTATAGGTAGATTTTGAGGTACATTAGGTGTACACTCTAGATGAGGGGTGAGGTTCTCAAGTGAGAGCCGAAAAAGTAATATGAATATAATAGTAGCTTAATTTGTAAATATTAAGCACTTGCTATTTTAAAAATCTTTTATAATTGTGTGATCCGTTTACTTGCATATTCTCTTCTCTACTATATTTATATTGCCCGGTGCCCAACATTAGGGACGCCCGACTTAGAGGATGGATATTTTGACGAGTTTTTGGGGATGCAGCTTTGGATCATATGCATTCATTTTCTTGATTCCTATCTTTATAGTATTTGTCTCATGTAGGGCATGTCGCCCAGGATTTAGTTATCTCATTTCAGTTCCAGATATTGTAATTTTTTATATTGATACTATTATTATCCTTTTGTTTTGGATGGTGACATTGAGATATTTCAACGGGAAAGTTTATTCTAGTTACATTTATACTAGTTGAATTTTAATTCAGTTGTGTTGGGGTGTTGCTTATTTTATTTCAGTATGTTGGTATGGATTTAATTAAATTAAAAGTTGGTAAAATTTTTTATACATAACTTAATTAATTATTAGGTGAGTTAACAAGAGAAATTATTTTTCGATAGTGATTCTAGGAATGAACAAATTGGATATACTGATTTAATTTAATAAATGACTGACCACCCGGTATTTAATTAGGCGGGGTGTCACAAGTTTAAGCTTTCAAATTTTATATTTACTAACATAAATAAGAAAACATGATATAAGCTAGTGGTCAGGGATGGAGCTAAGTGAGGCCTAGTGGGGCTTGTGACCCCACTATTTAAAAAAAAAAAAAAAAAAAAGTAGGTATATAAAAATATTTGGTGTATAAATTAAAGTAGTAAAGTTTTGGGGTTATTTTTATAAATAAACAAAGTAGCCCAAGTCTTTAATACCTAACAAACTCTCTAATTATTCAAAGCGGCAGGAGTCATGAGTTCTTCAAACTCTCCAAAACAATATAAGATGCCTTGAGTTTTCCATTCAATTTCCTCTCTTTTCCGGCGCTAAATCACCGGCAAGGCAGCACCAGAGCAACAACCCTTCCCTTCTCTTCATTTTCTTTTACGGAAGCAGCAATCGACGACTAGTAATTTTTTTCCCCGTTGATTTTGCTCCCGTGCGCTACTTTATTTGTTGTGCTACTGTTCTATGTAGGTTTATTTTTATAAGATATTAAATTTTTGTTTAGTTAGTTATGATTATTTAGCAAATAAGTTAAATTTGTTTGATTGGTTGTGTTTGTATTACTTTTATGCCATCAATTTTTTGGGGGAATATTAATGAACTTATGGAGGGATTTTTTTAAAAGAAAATTGGAGTCGACATCCACATTAGATAAATTTCGTTAGTTTTTGATAAATACTAAAAAACAATATAAAAAATTCGGCTTTGAGGCTTCCGTCTCTGAACTTTTGAAAATCGCCATTAAATTAACCCTCACTATCCATAAATCCTAGCTTCACCCCTGCTAGTGGTAAAGTAATTTTCTTAAAAGTATAATTTCAAAATTTTATAATCTGCAACTTAAGCCTATTTGGTTTGCAGTTATAATTATGTTTTCTGTGTTTAAATACCATTCTGATAAAAAATTCTGTTTGACAACCTATTTTTAAACACTGAATTATAATATTTCTGTGTTATAATCAAGTTTTTCAAAAGACAAGTTGAGGGTGTTTTATAATTTCTGTTTTTTTATTTTTCAACTCAAAATTAATCATTATTAATATTTTAATGCATTTATACCTTAATATATAATATACATACATAATACATTAATACGTGTGTAATTCTTATAAATAAAAAATATATATGTATATGTATATAAAATTACGTATGGAATAATATAAAGTTAAATAATATTATCAATAGATACATGATATTTATATATAGTTTATATATGTATTATTAATGTATAGAAAAAAGTAAAATATACATATAGTACATATGTATTAAAATATACATATACATATTCATATACATTATATATATACGTATGTATATATAGGAGTTAAACTCCTCAACATACCTTATTGAATATATAGAAAAATACATGATATTAACTGTACATGTATATAATTTATGATGTATGTATGTATGTATGTATGTATGTATGTATACATGTATGCATGCATGTATGCATGCATTTATACATGGATATATGTATGCATTCATATATGTATGAAAATTTTATGTATGTGTTTACACACACACACACACACACACACAAAAATATAAATAGATATATATAAAAAAAATACAAATATACATGTTTGCCAATTTTGTCAAATTTTTAAAAAACTGTATTTAAAAACAAGTTTACCAAACGCACACCAATAATTATAAACACAAAAAACTGTATTTAAAAATAACGTTTAAATCGAATTTTCTGAATACAAAAACATACCTTATTGAATATATAAAAAAATACATGATATTAACTGTACATGTATATAATTTATGATGTATGTATGTATGTATGTATGTATACATGTATGCATGCATGTATGCATGCATTCATATATGTATGAAAATTTTATGTATGTGTTTACACACACACACACACACACACACACACACACACAAAAATATAAATATATATATATATATATATATATATATATATAAAATACAAATATACATGTTTGTCAATTTTGTCAAATTTTTAAAAAACTGTATTTAAAAACAAGTTTACCAAACGCACACCAATAATTATAAATACAAAAAATTATATTTAAAAATAACGTTTAAATCAAATTTTCTGAATATAAAATTAACCTGGGCTAAATTTTAAAAGCACAGCCTTTATTTGTCCCCAAGTAAAAAGTTACTATGTTTATTAGATGAGGAAGTACAAACACTAGTTTCAACTACTAATTATAACAACTATATTTCGATGCCCTGGTAGGATAACGAGGGTTTATTTATTTTCAAGGTCAACTGACACTTATTATTAACATTCTATTCATTCATAGTTGGAGTAGCCAATTTACAACAAGATATCCATGTTCAGAAACAGTTGCTTTCTTGAGGGAATCAATAAATTACACTTATAATTAAGAAATGATTGTTAGAAACCTAAACATGACAGGTGGTTGCATCAGTGAGTTTACTACACGGTTCAAGTCAGCAATTTTTGAGGTAATACTTAATAAATCTAGAAAGATAAGGCGATTGATTCTGACTCTTAAATGAACATGGGTTTGGGAGATTTATTATCTGTTGTGATGAGGGTTTCTTATAGATATGATGGGCATGAGGATTGAGAAACAACACAATCTCCTTGAGACAAGGAATTGCTCTTATTCCGATGCCAGCTTTGATTTTTGTAATTTTCATTTTTTCTATAGGAAAACAAAACATGTGGATGATGATCTTCATCGGGTTCGAGAAGTTCATACTTGTATGTTATTTATTCTGAGCAGTTAAATTAATGGAAGTGTGTTGATGATATGTGTTCTAGGAACGCACAATTAAAATTAAAAAAAAAGTAGATTTTTTTTTTTGACATATAATTAATACCACACAAATTCATGTGAAACTTTCAAACTTATTATTTTAAAGCTCAAAACATGAGCCTTCAAACTCATGGTATTCATACACTTCAATTTCCATGGTGCTACTTAATTCTAGAGAAGTGGTGGAAGGTTGTCTAAATTTACTTGCTCGTAGATGTTATAATTTGGGAAAAAATTTGATGTTTCTAAAGACATCAAATTTTGATGTCTTAGAGACGTGATTAGTTAATTTGCTAGTGAGGATCACATCTATTAAATTATGAGGGTTCGCGCCAGCGACATTAACCAATCTCATCTCTAAGATATTAAAGTTTGATGTCTTAAGAGACAAAAAAAATTCTCCCACTAATTTGGGACGTAAATGGAACCAAATTTCTCAAATTCGGTTTGTGTTTGTTCGGAGTGTTGAGATAAAAGATCATTTAAAATCGTCTAGTAGAATAAACGAACCGAACTTGAATATATTTTTAACTTGGTTACTTTATTGTAGGGGTGCACATGGTTCGGTTCGGTTCCACTACGGAACCAGAACCAGAACCGAAATTGATCGGTTCCATGGTTTTGGAACCAGAACCAGAACCAAAATTGGTCGGTTCGGTTCGGAACTGAACCATCGGTTCTCGGTTTGGTTCGGGTTGGTTCATGGTTCTGGTTTTTAGTTCTGGTTTGCGGTTCTGGTTCGCGGTTTGGGTCGTGATTCTGGTTTGCGGTTCTAGTTCGCGGTTTTCATTAATGGTTCTGGTTCGTGGGTTGGTTCTCGGATTGGTTAATGGTTCTGGTTAATGGTTATGGTTAATGGTTCTGGTTAATGGTTCAGGTTCATGGGTCGGTTCTCGAGTAGGTTCTTTGGTTCGGTTCCATGGGTTCGGTTCTCGGTTCGGTTCGGTTTGATTCAGGTATAAAATCGAGAACCGAACCGAACACTTCGGTTCTCAATTTTTTGGAACCAGAACCAACCCGTGAAGAAAAAAAATCGAACCAACCCAACCCACAAAGGTCGGTTTGGTTCGGTTCTTCGGGTTAACGGTTTTTTTGCACACCCCTACTTTATTGGGCTAAACTCGATTATTAGCAATCATATTAAAATAGTTTAAACAAAGGGTTAGTCTATTCCCACTCCTCTCTTCTCTATCCCCACTCCAACTTTTGTTTAACAATATTAATTGACAATTTTACCCCCAAGACCTTTTGAATTAAATGTAAGTATAAAATAAAAAAATATAAAACTTTAATTAAAAATTCTAATAATCGCAAAAAAATAATTTTAAAAACTGAAAAATACGAATAAGAAATATCTGAGAACTATTAATAGATATTAAAAAATTTATTATATCTAGTAGGAAAAAAATGATTCCCACCCAACAAATGATTTCCAATAATAACAAAAAAATGGTAAAAAAGATAATGGATTTTAGAAAGAAAGTAAAAAACTATTTCCACTAAAAAATGAATCCCAACAAATAAAAAAAACGTTTTTTACCCAAAAAGTGATTCCCATCAACAAAAAAAATAATTTCCAAAAAAAAATAACTTCCAAAAAAAATAAATTCCACAAAATAAAATGATTTTCAACAGCAAAAAAAATTCCAATGATAAAATGTTATTTTTTGCTAGAAATTTGCCACAAACCTTCAATATTATACCAAACAATTAAATTAATTACTAAAATTAAATTATACTTACCTGGTGAATTTTAATCGAGAGAGAAAATGTAATTTTAATTATATATATTGATTATAATATACCAAAAAAGTATAATTTTTATGGTGACTTAAATTATACTTTTATGGCGAATTTTAATCGTGAGCAAAAGTATTATTTAATATTAATAATTAATTTAAAATAATCAGTTTTTATGAAAATTATAAAAATTATATTTTGTTGAAAATCATTTTATTTTGTGGAAAATAGTTTTTTTTTAATCATTTTTTTTCTTGAAATTATTATTTTTTGTTGATGGGAATCACTTTTTGGGTAAAAAAACAGTCTTTTTTTATTTGTTGGAATTCATTTTTTAGTGGAAATAGTTGTTTACTTTCTTTCTGAAATCCATTATCTTTTTTGCTATTTTTTTTGTAATTATTGGAAATCATTTTTTGGGTGGGAAACATTTTTTTCCTACTAGATATAATTTTTTAATATCTATTAATAGTTCTCAGATTTTTCTTCTTCGTATTTTGCAGTTTTTAAAATTATTTTTCTATGATTTTTAGAATTTTTAATTAAAGTTTATTTTTTTTATTTTACACTTACATTTAACTGAAAAGGTCTTGGCGGTAAAATTGTCAATTAATATTGTTAAACAAAAGTTGGAGTGGGGATAGAGAAGAGAGGAGTGGGAATAGACTAACCCTAAACAATTTTGGGTGGTAAACATTTTTTTCCTACTAGATATAATTTTTTAATATCTATTAATAGTTCTCAGATTTTTCTTCTTCGTATTTTCCAGTTTTTAAAATTATTTTTCTGTGATTTTTAGAATTTTTAATTAAAGTTTATATTTTTTATTTTACACTTACATTTAACTGAAAAGGTCTTGGGGGTAAAATTTTCAATTAATATTGTTAAACAAAAGTTGGAGTGGGGATCGAGAAAAGAGGAGTGGGAATAGACTAACCCTAAACAAATTAGGGGTGTTTGGACATAATATTAAGCTCTTTAACCTTTTCAAACGAAGCTTGAAGATGATATAATCTATAAAATGTTACATAATTTTTATAATGTGAAATTCTATGCAACAACGAGTTTTTAGTTTTTATTTAGAATCAATTGTGTTGGAACTTTTGATAGGTAAACTTTGAAATACATGTTCATGCCTTTTTCTTAAGAAAAAGAGAAGAGTTGTTGTCCTCATATATGCGGGAAAGTTAAAATTGGTATAGTTCATCTACATGCATTTGAGACTAATGGACAAGCCTTTTGGGCATTAGATTTTTGTATGTATTGGATGGAATAACTTATTGGGCCAAAGTCTACGCGCGCCGCCGTTTGTCCCATGTCCGGGTCCTGGATTGTGTGTGTATTAAATTTTCCTTGGCACTCCTTATTTGTCGTTTAGATTTATTTCTTTAAATCATGGCTTTCAGCCATTATTGAAGCAATCAAGAAAACAACCCGAAAAATTCTCTCTGCACAGAAGACTCTCTCTCCCATAATTTTGTTTCGAAAATTTTTCTTCACAATTTTTTTTATTCCCCTAATTTTAAATAAAAACATAGGTTGTATGAAATTATGGAGTTAGGATTTAATCGGACACGGATTGAATCAATATTCATGGTATGTACGAACTATACAAAAGAGTTCATAAACACGGGCAAGATATCTGGGCTATCACATATTGATATAAACAAATGTGGTAATTCAAATTTGAAAATAATATCGAAATAGAATCACCGGCTTTTCAATTTCGGGTTGATTGTAACTGATCTTCGCTCTCACGGGGGTAAACTAGGTATTTTGAAATCATGGATATCATAAATGTTTAAAGCATGAAAGTAAAATGAAACTCTAAGTAAAGCTGGGGTTTAAAATAAATTTATTTTGAAGTTAAAATTTTAATTTGGGGTTAAATATGTAATTATGAAAAGTTAAGCTTTTCATTAATTTTTTTCATTTTTATTCATTTTTTGTCTTTTTGACAAGAGATACTTTGGTTGTATTTATGAAAAAGGGCCTGGATTTAAGGTCTAGGTTTGATTTGAAATAGTTGGAAAATCTAGGGTTTAAAGTGAAAATTGAATGTTTTAGTTTTTAATTCCTTAAAACTATTTTATCAAGAAATTGCTTTCTGTGAAACAAAATAAGATGATTTAATATATTTTGACCTGAAAAATAACATAAATTTTTTGAAAAAAAGCCTAAAATTTTCTGATTGGAAACGCGTTTTCACTCGCTACGCGCCTGAGCTTGGATCCACTTGTGTGCGTGAATTACCTTTCATCTTCTATCTTCATTTAATTGATTTTAGGGAGAATACCATTTAGGTTGATTCCTGAATGAAAATTGTCTAATTTATTTTAGGAATCCAACCATATTGGTTTTAAGCATTGAGGTTAACTTGTTAAGCTATTGATTTTATGTAAAAATGGCATGCGTTTGACTTTAACATTTGTGATTTTGAGCTATAATTGGAGCTACGACATGGTGATATTTATGATCTAGGATCAAATGGAGTCTAACCAGTTTGGTTTACCACAACTCCTGTTGTTTCTAAAATTTCTAGGTTTGTAATTTTCAAACTTCGTTTTAGGATATCAAAACCCATTTTGGGTTGAATTAAGCTATGCACCTAGCTTCCTTAGATCCAGGGCTTGAGTTCTCCCACATTGAAACTGGTTCAAAGTCAGGAGTGTTGGTTTCACTATTAAAGCTCAAGCTTTAACGTAGGTTTCTAATATTCAAGCTTTCCTAGTACATTTCCTATGTTAAAACTTCCATGCAAACTCATATTTAAGACCCATGAATACCCAGAAATGTAAAAAAATGAAACAATAACAGGAATGATACATAAAATCATAAAGATACCAAAATGCTTATTTTTTTTACTTTATTTTTTCTTTGAGGTGATGTATGTTTTTATAGTGGGGAGGGGGGATTTTTATACTGCTGAGGGAGGTGAAGAGATTGGTGGAAAAAATGTGGATTTTACCATAGTTTGGTGGAGTTTAACCTTTGTAGCTTGTGGGGTGACATGGGTACCATGAGTTTTTCATATGTACAACTTCTCACAGGACATCCAGCTAGCCAAATAGTGTAGGGGTGAGGTACACAATAGTTTTGGGTTTGATTTTGGGCGTTGGATAGTATATAAAGTGAATTTAAGGATATCTATGTCCCATTTTTTTTGAAAGTTTAGGTAGTAAATGTATAATTTTTCAAACTTATTAGGATGATTTATGTAATTTTAACAAAATACAAGTCTTATGATTAACGTTTTTTAAGTTTGGTTTATAAGGGCACGGTATGGTTTAAACAATAAGTTTTAAAGTTTCGTGGGGTACTTTGGTAATTATGAAACTTAGTGGGTTACCAAGGTTATTACCTTATTCTTTAGGGTTATTTATAGATATAATGTATATCCACATGTGGGGTATTTAAATGTTTGTTACAATACTTCATACATAGAGAGAGTGGAGCCGCATAACGTTTTAAAGAGACTGACCTAGTCTGTGACTCAACTCAAGAGTCGTCTACTACAAATTTCATAAACAATTGAGATAATATTGTTTATTTTTATTATGCAACATTTATTTAGATTCAAAGCTTGTTGTTCATATTTTCGATAATCATATGAGGTGACAATTTAATTTTGATCAATAATCTAAAATTAAAGATTTATTTTGAGTTTCGATTTCTTCATAAAAATCTATGTTGTAATTTTTAATTAAAATATATAAATTATTCCAATAATTTTAAGACAGTCGTATCTACCATGAAGATCAAAAAATAAATCTTACGGGCCTGTATAATTAATTTTGTGATGCCTAAAATAAATAAATAAAGGCCAATGAAAGAATAAAAACACTCTGATACCAATCTGAAAGGGGTGATGGTCCCGAAAATATCCAAATTTGAAACTTCTTATAAACATTAACCAAATTTTAATTTCTTCAAAATTAAAATGAGATTAAACAAAACAAATATTTGGATTTACACTTAAACACAAATTTAATCCAATTCAAGTCCAAATTATGCCAAATAAACTAAAGCATGCATTTTGCCAAATTAAATATTGCAACTCGAATTATATTAAATTAAACTTACCCAAAATATTAAATTAGCACCAACTTAAAAAAATGTTGTGATTAAACCTATTTTTATCTTCTTACCCCTAAGCATGCATCTACGTGATGAATACGAAAAATAAAACTAAACGTACCACAATGTCGTGATGTACGAGAAAAACCCACAATGGGAAAAACCTCGGACAGTCCTGCCACATGTTCACTAGGTATGGTTTTACACAAGACACGACAAAAGACTTACGTCCTCGTCTCGCCTTTCAAGCCTTGATGCTTCTTCGTTCTTCTACCTCCACCTAGTCAACAACTCCGGAATCCATTGTAGTCTAGGAATCCACCGATGGGGATCAACTACCGTCAAACACACGAAGGCATCTCCTCCGTATGCATATCACGAAAATAACAATAAATAAGGACTCCTTCGTAGGAAACTTTCTCTTTTGGGGATGAGAAAAATACCCGGTGCCAACAATGGTGATCTCAAAGAAAATATATATTAGGACATAGATCAAAACAAACAATGGGCGTAAAAACTTGATTGTGTTCTAAAGATTAAATCATTTGATTAACAAACACCAAGGAGACTTTTTATAAAGGTTTTTGCTCTCAAGAGCACTTAGAAAGTATGAGAAGTCTTTCAAAAGTCTACTTAAAAAAATTGTTCCCGCACATATTAAAAGTGGTAAAAGGTTAGTGGGGAAATGGGCAGTTAAAATTAGAAACTCGTGAAACTGTTCAAAAATTGCTTAGGCCATTTGAACGACTTTTGAATGTCGTTAGAACGATATGGTTCGAACGGGATTACTAGCAAGATTACTAAAGAAATTGCAGTGAAAAATGTCATTAGATATGTCGTTTGAACGGAATTTCTAATGAGAAAACAGTGAAAATCTCGTTAGATATGTCGTTCGAACGAGAAACAATTATCATTCAAACGACATTTTAGAAAAACCAAAAATTCTTTTGAAGCCTAGAAACTTTTATGCAAAGTTTTAAAATGATTTTCTGAGAAAAATAAAAAGTTGATATGACAAAAGTTTTATAAAAAGGCACCCATAAAAAAATAACCAAGTCTTTATATATATTAAATGAATTTATACCTTTGGAGACCTTGGAATCCAAATGTTGATGACATAACTTGACAATTAAATCGGCAATGAGGTAAGCTTCAAACTCTTGGCCCCTACGTCTTCAACTCAAACGTTATAGGGTTTAAAGGATATGACAAAATATTATTCTATAGCACAATTAGTTTTGTCCGGAATTAAGCCCACATTACAAGTAGACTCAATTGGAAATTTTTCCTTACATCCAATAAAGCTTATGTATAAAGAAATTATATGTTTTGACATTGTATATCTAAAAATTATAGTTTAGCCCCTAGACTTCCAACATATTATATTTTAAGAAGTAGAACAACAAATTTTAGTATTCATGTTAATCCAGAATCGATGAATAATTTTGTGAGAAATTAGAATTTGAATAATATGAACTCCTTCATGAAAAACTCTTAAATAATTCAATCCCATTTTTTAGTGAGGCAAAATACTATTTCACATAATTTGTTATAATTGAAAATTGAATTGTCTACCTTTTTAGATAATTCATTTAGAGCCACTTGTGGTTAATAAATCAAATGAAAATTTAATATTTGGAATCAAATGAAAATTTATTATATGAAAATTTCTTATTTGAAAATAAATAAAAATTTGGCATATGGAATCAAATTAAAATTTAATCTTTGAAAACAAATGAAAATTTGTAATATGGAATCAAATGAAAATTTACATAAGGATTCAAATGGTAAATAATAAACATTTTCACCTTACAATATATTTACTACAAAATAAAATTGTTCAAATATTTTTTGAAGTGTTTATATGAAAGTGTAGTTGGTAGGTTTCGACCACACTAAAGTGATCGATGATGGAAAGAAAAAATATGAAATTTTATGTTATAAATTTTGTTGGAATATCATCTCAGTATTTAGATGATATATATACATATTGAAATTTCATGAATTTTGGCATGCATATAATATGATGAGATTATGAATATTGAGATTTAAAATTTTTGAAAAATAATTTGTATATATTTTGTTATGATTTTTACAAATCTGATGCGCAATGTTGAAATTTTTGGACAACTTATAGTAAAATGAGTTTATCTTAACTTATATTAATATTTTTAAGTTATTATAAATTTGTATAAAAATAGACTCATAAAGAATAAATTTTGAAAAATTTAATAAATTTTCAATAAGCGGTTTGGTCGTGGTGTAATTTTAAACTTGAAATATTTTGAATCTA
Organism: Sambucus nigra; assembly: GCA_949130495.1. NCBI lineage: Eukaryota > Viridiplantae > Streptophyta > Magnoliopsida > Dipsacales > Adoxaceae > Sambucus > Sambucus nigra. The sequence continues at coordinate 338,363,106 of OX422207.1, read as the reverse complement.
AATATTTTCTCGCAAATTTAAACCATGTTATTATTGCAAAGAGATTCTAAATCTTTTGTTTATTTCAATAGTTTTAAAATAGAAGGTTATGATGTTCTAAGAATATTTTGGAGTCAGTAATGAAAGATGAATTTTTTAGAAATGATATAAAGTAGTATGAAGTTTTTACAATTATTTACGAAAAACGCATATAATACTTTGCACATAATGCATATGATATAAACATGATGAGAAGATATCTCATATGTTGGACTTCATATTGAGTAACTGGATACCATATGTCAAAATGATAATAATTGGAGGATTTTATCATAATCGAGTTTGGTGCCAATATAATCTTTACTTTGATCACTACACCAAAACTGACGAATTGTCAACCCCTTAGTTATTCTACCACCACCCCATGTGTCTACTATATACACAGTAGGCCAATAAATTTTTGAAAATGGCATTGGGACGTGGAGGTGGGGTGGGGGTGACGAATATGTCATATGGAGACTAGGGGGCTATCGTTGAGGGCGAGGGTGTGAAAGACGGAGTAATGGTCCTTTCATCCACCACTTTCTCCTTGCCTTTCCCTAAGATGGACTCAACCTAGACTTTAAGATCATGCTTGACATACGCAAATATTTTTTGCATTGTTCTCTCTAAGTTGTCAAACTTCTCGACGTTGTTTGTCATCAACTCGTCCACCTTGAGTGCCAGCCTAGAGTTGCTCGATGCAATCTTGGTGAGCCTCAACTTCCTTAACCGAGAGCTCACTCCCCCCGGAGTATGGACCTTATGATCCCTCCCAAGAACTTGTATTAGTGCGTCCGTATCCAGAGATGCCTTGTCAGCCTCACTCTGGGAGTTATGCACTTTTTTAAGATTTTCCTGAAACAACAAAAAAGTATACGATTAGATAAATTAATAAACAAAAGTATATGATTATAAATTTTTATTTTTATAACGTAATTAAAATTTTAACTTACAATAGTGTCATCCACGTTCGGATCCACCTCTTTATCCTTCCATTTCTTCGTTCAAATTGCCACATAGGTATCGAGCTTATGTGGCTTACCCCCAGGATCACTCCACATCTCCTGATATAAAATAATGCAAAATTAATAAATTAATATATAATTATCACTAAATAGAATAAAATAAAAATAAAATGAAAGAACATTCAAAAACTTATCATCCTATGCTCCACCTCGGCGTAAGACGTACGCCCAGAGTAGTTCACGTTGAATTTCTTGGCCCGATTGCCCTCTCTGATTGACAAGAGGATAGCTGCCTCTCTGAGACCTCATTATCGACAAACTGTTGTCAACTTGCTAATGAAATTGGCTCCTTCGAGGGTACTATGTCCTGAAGTCATAAGACGGACTCCTGGTCCTGACCAAAGTATCGTACTCACATATTTTTCTTTCACGTTTTATATTTATCTCTTAATTGTTCCAACGTGGAGTCGCATAAATGTGGGGGCAAGACGAATTGTTCCTATCAAATAAATACAAAACAAAAATAAAGTGAGTTAGTAGTATTTAAATTATAAAATATAAATACAAAACAAAAATAAAGTGAACAAGTACCTGTAAAGCCTCCCAAACGACTATCTTAAGCTCGTAGGGCATTCTCCTTCAATTTGTGTACTCTGGGCCAATAAGCGTCTTTCAGCAACTCCTAGTCCCTAGATTGTAAGGCAATCTTTTTCTCCACTACTGTCCCCAACTTTCCCCACTTTGGGAGCCTAGTCCTAGATGAGCCTTCCTCGCCTCCGCTTCCCCGACTCCCTGATGTAGACATTTGCTGCAAAAATTGTTATTATTAGAAACATATATATGAGAAAAAGATCAAATCCAAATGACTAAAAGCATTGAACCGTCTTCCGATAATAAGAAAGCACTAAAAGAATACAAATTAACGACATTAGAACAATACATATCCATATCATAAACTAAACTAAGTATTGTTTCAAATAATTGGAATACTTATTACAAATCTGAAAATTATTTCAAATTTGGGTTATATCGCGGACATAGAAATAATTATTAAACTAATTAAAATCCCGATTAACATATTCACTAACTAACCAACAAATTTTGATTCAAATCCACAAAACGGATCAAATCTAAATGTATAAAACATTAAACTATCATCCGATAATAACAAAGTACTAGAAGAATACAAATTAATGACAATAGAAGAATACAAAATCCATATCATAAACCAATCTAAGCATTGTTTCAAATAATTAGAATACTTATTACAAATCTAAAAATTGTTTCGAATTTGAGTTATGTCAGCGATTTTGAAATAATGCTTAAATTGATTAAAATCTAAATTAACATATTCACTAACTAACCTAATCAATTTTGATTCAAATTTTAAAAAACTGATAAAATCCAAATGAATAAAAGCATTAAACTGTAATCCGATAATAACAAAGAAATAGAAGAATACAAATTAATGACATTAGAAGAATACAAAATCAATATCGTAAACTCAACTAAACATTGCTTTCAATAATTGGAATACTTATTATAAATCTAAAACTTGTTTCAAATTCAAATTATCATCTAAAATGTATTAATATTCGATAGAGCAGCGAAATCATCCATGCTACTAGTCAAATGCTTTGGCGCGTATAGGATAATTCATCACATCTTGTTGTTGATATACTTCGAGTAAATCACTTACTTGACCTTTTGAAAAGAATAAACAAATGGTCCATCGCTCACCTACTTGTTGCTCTTCAACTTAGACAAGTCAACCATGATCAAATTAGTACTAGGATCAAGTTTACAAGTATTTTTATCCTCAACTTTTACCCAATCATAATAAAACACAACCTATTTGAATCTTATAGAGTCCAATTCAATTATATTCCAAAGACACCATAGTAAGTCATTTCAGCTTCAACAAGGTTTTAATCTTTCGTGCTCGATCGAAAATAAGTACGATCTTTATATAAATTCCTGAGTTCTGTACATTTGTATTTTTCTTGTACACACTTGCACTGAATACATAACCGTTCAATCGATACTTTTTGTACTCATATTCCATGAACAAGGGTCCAGTGGCTAAACGAACAAGCCTTGATGTTGCATCGCCAGTCTTTAAGAGTTGAGATTATAGATAAATTAATTAGGTTAATTTTAAAGATTTCTTGTAATATGTCACTTAATAAGAGACATACCCATTATAATTACCTCGTGTGACACCCACAACCTAAATTGTTGTCTGATTGTGTCATCATTCTTCGTCTTTTATTGTTACCATACACATCATATTTCCTGCATTGACCATGATGAACGTATTTTTAATTTATCAAGTATAAAGTTAAACTAATATAAAAGTTTAAATAATATAAACTTACTTTTTCCATTATTTGACATCTTCATGTGTGTCAAATAGATAATGATCTACTTGTTCATGCTATAAACTCTTTAATTTCACTCGCGTGCCCATCACTTGACCACATTCATCAACGAACTCATCATTACTATGCACTCTTCTTGGTTCAGGTATATATTCCCGATTGTAGATTGATGACTCTATGGTGATGTATTCCTCTATAATTGATCCTTCAATGTTTCGTGTATTTTTGACATAATATTTGAAGACTTTCATCAACTTTTCAAATAGGTACATCCACTGGTATCTAACTATGCCGTAAAAAAGTGTCTTGTCGCATAATTGTACAAATAAGTGAATACTTATGTCAAAAAAATTATAGGCAAAATTAATTCTCCAATACAAAAACCGCTTTGGCTATAGCTAATCTTGAGGCCATTATGTGCCTTCGATTGACTACCTTATCATATAAAAGTGTGAAGCCTATGATAATTTGCATAATGGCCCTTCAAAAATCCTTATTCTTAGAGAAACAATGATTAAACTACAAAGGAACCAATTGCATAATCACATGCCTATCGTGAGACTTACACTTGTGTAAATCATGGGTATCATAATTCATAATCCTTTGCAAGTTGTATGAAAAATTAAATGAAACCTTCAAATTATATATTGTGTCTAAAAACATATTTTTTTCCTCACTTGTCAAAGTAAATGCACAAGGGGAATTATTGTCCTTCCCCTACTATCTTCTTTCAACTATAGTTGTGGCTTAAGTTTCAAATATTTAAGGTCTTTTCGTGCATTTTATGCATCTTTTAAATAACTCCCACTAAGGCATGTGCCCACAATATGTTTAGTGATATTCTTCTCTACATGCACCTCATCCATTACATCACGCACCGGGTTACTCTTCTAATAAGGCAAGTCAAATAAAATTGACCTCCCAGACCATGCTTTTTTGTCTCACTTTCATCCCGAGTTGGGATCTTCTTATGATTGACATTCTTTAATTTAGGAATATTACCTGGCATATTAGGGCCACATTTAGAATATTTACTCTCAATTTTTTAACCTGAAAGTTTTCTCAGAGGTATCCTATGTTTAACCCCAACCGGTAAAAGATTAGAACCTTTATCAAATCTAATACTATAACCAGGGGGTCAAAACCTACTATGGCAATGGTATATAATTTTTTTTCTAGCGATGAGACACAAAAATATGAATTGTCCACATCAACATAGCTTTTAGGGTAAATTCTTCTGTATTAAAAGAGTAAAATTCTTGGAAACCCTCTTCCCATAACTCATTTAATTCTTATACCAAAGGATCTAAGTAGACTTTGATGCTCTCATTTGGTGCCTTTAGCCTAGGTATCAACAAAGACAACATTAAAAATTTAGGTCTCATACACAATAAAGGAGAGAGGTTGAGTGGTGCTAGGATCACTAGCCATACACTCTGATTGGTGCTTAGATTTTCAAATGGATTGAAACCATCTGTTGATATTGACAAATGAATGTTACGCTATTCTCGATAAAAAATAGGATATTAATTATTCATCCTTTACCAAGCTATAGAATCAATAGGATGACGCATGAGATTATCCCCTACTTCTGCCCTAGCATGCCAAGCCTTCAATTTAAGACCAATGGAAAAATATTTCAACACTTTTTGAGGCGTTTTTGATCTTGTGTCTTCCTTGCCACATATTGCACACATTTAGGTTCCTTATATACCGGACACCGATCGAGATTTTGATACTCCTTTCGGTATAGTATGCAGTCATACAAATAAACAAGAATTGATTTATACTTCATTCTCAAACCTTTCAAACTATTCTTCATAGTATGATAGCTTTGTAGAAGCGTATTCTTCTTTCCCAACTCAAAATTCCTGTCATACTATCGCCACACAAACCATATTGGGTGTTCAAACTATGCAAACTAACCATGGCATGTAAAGTTGTTTTATATTTGTCACAACCAGGGTACAATAGTTGGGTTGGCTTAAATTTTAAACTTTGATAGTCATCGTTAAGGTTTATCCTAATATCTTCAGGAGAACCTGTACCTTGTACATCATCAATGACTTTATTTTCTTCCACTTCATGAACTCCGTACACATCATCAACTAAATCCTCTAGCCTACTTGTTAATTGTCCTCCTTCCCTTTTACATCTATCCTACTTGTTAATTGTTGTGAAAGTTGCTGAGGGACAAAAGGAATATGCAATTCCTCATGAAAAACTTGCAACCAATAACTATCTTGCATACCCCATCTTAACACATATAGTTAAGTTGTTTTCCACTTAAACACCTTACCCTTCCTATACTTAGTACACGGGCACGGGAACTCTTCATCATTTGCGTATTTCACAAATTCATTAGCACCTCCCCAAAACACATCCCCTAATCTATTTGTCTCACCTATCCACTCTTTTTATAGAGGATATCCTATCACAACTACTAGAAACAATTACATATTATGGGTAAGAGGCATTTATTCATGGACTAGTATAAACAAAATTGTTAAAATTTACTTTCCAATAAATATTTTACTTCAAGAATTACATTTCATCTTTTAGTGTTCTATTATAAAAATAATATAAATTAATTTCTTTGTTAACACAAGATACATTATGTGTCTTATTTCCTACATCTCCTCTAAAGGCTGAGTGGTCCTATCCCATTCAAAACCTCATATTTTTATAATACATTTAGTATCTCATCCAAATTGTTCTAATCTGAGAAAAATTCGGCAGCATCTCCCTATAGTTATCCATGTACACGACATAGATTCACAAGTGTTCGCATTATTTAAATTGATCAATTGATATAAGACTCAACACCACATCATCTAGTATGTACCCAAAGAACATTAAGAGATGAGAGTAGATCTTCCCCCCAAAAGTAATAAATGTAAGACATTAAATACATTATTATACAGAAACTATGTTGCCCCAAACTGTCCAAACTAAATAATTCAAGAGATCTCACTACAGGAGTAACGACTCTCAAACGGGTCTAAGGGATATTGAATGCATATGCATAAGAACTAAAAAGCTAGTATCTATGAGCACTATATGTAACTTAAGTACGTATAATTTTACCCTACCTCTAATTGATGTTTTAAAATTTATATTGCGCACCACATTTTATTTATATTTCCATGGTAAGTATGATTCATTTTTCTCTTATCTATATTTTTATGGTAAGTATGTTTAATTTATGTCTTATATATATTTTCATGTCTAAATCTGTGCCTAGGGCCAACCCACATCACATGTCACTATTCAGCAGAATCATAATCCTAAATGTTAAATATGCTTAGGGCCAACCAACTTGATGGTCATCTAAATGTTCAAACTCACCAGTTGAAAATAATTCAATAACCCCAAACAAAAATTTAAAAGAAGATATAAATTGAAGTTTATCAAAGCCGATATAAATTGGGTTTTATCAAAGAAGAAGAACAAATGAGAGGAGACTTACCTTCAAATGAAAAGCGCGCGCCAGAGAGAGAGAGAGAGAGCGAGAAAGATAAAGATTTTGCGATTTGACTTAACTCTGGCCCGACGATTTGACTTAAACTCCTTTATCCAATATAATCTGCATCGCAAGGAGAGATGGGTATTTGAAGACCTAGAAAATTGTACATTTTAACAAATCATATGTAACACATTATTCAAACATGTAACAAAATTGGGAACATACACTGCATACTAATCAACACCAATTATCAAAATCAAATTAATGTTAAAATATTAAAAAAATTAGATAGTTTAATTTCTCCATCCTCACAAAGAAATAGACACTTTAATTATCCACATCAAAATAATTTCACAAATTAATGATATCGGACAAAAAATCATGTCACAAATTATTATGTCAATATCCAAACAAATATGTCAATATCCAAATAATATATCAATATCCAAACTTCAATATCCAAACAAATATGTGACAAAAGGGGCTAATAATTAAAAATAAAAAAAAAACTCTACAATGGTGGGCTAAGGCAGTGGGCTAAGGTGATGGCGGTGCAAATTTGTCAGAGAGAGAAACAACAATAGTAGCAGTAGGCTAAGATAGTGGTAGCGGGGCTAAGACAGGGTGGTGGCTGGGTGATAGAGAGGGAGGGGAGATGGAGAGATCGCTTATGAGAGAGGGAGAGATTGCGTGGGAGAGAGAGATATAGAGTTTTGATTTTGGGGAAATCGGTTGTTGCTGTCGATGGTAGGGTTTTAATTTTAATGTTGTCACGGTCGTATCACAGGTTTTGATTATGACAACATATAGATATTGTTACGGCCCAAACCCGTGGCACTATCGTGGCAATATTGTTGTTAAGGTTATTGACCGTGACACGATCGTGATAAGGTCTTGTCACGGTCGTGTCACAGTCAATAACCTTTATAACAAATCTTTATTTTTTGTCAAGATTTTTGACCATGACAACTCCTTATGGGTGAAAAGTGACAAAAATCCTTTTTGGTGTAGTGGGTAAAAATATTATAGTTTAATGATTTGGAATAGATGTTTAAACTCTAATACAAAATGTTATCTTATACACTGTGAAAAATAAGATATTAAAAATCTTATATTTAATTCCTTTAAAAAATAGATTATGTAATCTATATATGGCTTTCAAACTATCTAAAGACTAAATTTATGACTAAAATGAATGAACATGTATTTTTTGAATCGGGCATACTTGAAAGCATGAAGCATGCATTAATTTAAGGAATAAGATCAATTCTTATTTAATGCTGAAACACTATGAGTTTGGATTCTTATTTTATGAATTGAAGATATAGCGGGGGAACATTATATGTCGTTTCTCAATGTTATACCTAGAGATAGTGGGCGCAATCAAGTGAGCAACTATCAACTATAATTGAAGAATATTTTCCTAGAATCTAAAACTTTGGTGTTCAGGAGAAATCTTAATTTTTAGAGCCATGACTAAAAAATGAAAGGTCGCTTATGCTCTTAAAAAAGATTCCAAAAATCCATAAGGAAGTCGTGTCATAAATGCTTGATTAAATTTCTTAGAATGAACTAGAGATTACTTTATAGTTGACTTATCTTATACCTTTAAGATAGTATGGCGTAATAACATCCTTTGAAGGAATAATGAGTAATTAGGCATAAATATTTCATATTTATCCCCTTAATTTTGGTATTTTTAAGGTCCCGTGCAATGTATTTAAATCAAATTTATCCTATATTTATGCTACTAACCATTTTCAATGAGTATTTTGTGTTTTGTTCATTTCTCTCTTGTTTTACAGGAAAATAGTGCAAGTGAGTGGAAAAGAAAAGCTGAAACGGTGAAAGAATCGAAAGAAAGGGATGACAAGGGCATTTTTGTAATTATCCATCCAAAACATCGAGGAGAATCTAACTGAAAGATTGAAGATCTTGAAGTCATGAAAATACTAAAATAATTGGCACCCCAATCCAATCTGCAGTGAAGAAGTTATGAGCAATTGAAGTTGAGATGAAAATATAGGGGAAAAGTGCAAATAAAGAAGAAAATTGACCAAAACAAGGCACTTGGGCAGAACCCTGGGGTGAATTGGTTTGCTTCTGTGAATCGGTTCGGGTTGGCTATTAGTAATAGACTATAATCTTGACAAATATTGTCACAGTCCAGAATCGTGACCGATTCTGAAGTAGGATTTTTAGTTTGGACTTATCTTTTAGCCAAAAGAGTTTTTGAATTTAGGAACTCTTCTAAATGACTTGTAACCTATATATTTAGTCATTAGGTCTCTTTTAACATTGTTTTAGTTAATTTTACAGCTACTAATCAAGGAGGAACATCTAGGAGAATAATTTACCAGTATTTCATCGTTAAATTCAATATAAGAGCAAGTTGTTTCCTATTTTTCTTCAAGCTTATTCTTCTTGCATGTTGGTGTTCTTCAATCTTGGTAACCATTATTTTCAGTACTTTTGTTATTATTTCATTAATGTCACATGCATGTTAATGGATTCTTACATTGATATTTATAATATCATGTCCGAATAGATTCATAGAGAGTTGGAGAACATGAACCCAAACTAGAGTTTATTGTCACAACCCGCCTAATTCTGGCGTCGGTCGCCACCAAAACTAAGCCGGGCGTGAGTCAATAAAATACCATTATTAGCATGAGAAAAATATGAGACATAAATAAATCAGTTCATAAGATAAATAATTGAATCAACCTAAAATGATCATAAACAACTAAGAGATAAAATATCCATCACATGCTAACTCCGAATAAATCCAATCTCCAATAATAATTAAATAAAATCTGAATACCCAACCGACTGAATAATCCAACTGAAAACCTCTAACAACTTTGAAACTTAATGGTCCAGTAAAACTCAAATGAAGTCTCATAATTAAATACGGCTGGAAAGGAAAGTCTAAATAAAAATGCAATGAAATAAATAACTCCAGCTGCACCTCCAAATGATAACTCCGATAATGCTATGCAACTGATCTAAAACTTATCCTGAAAAAGTTAGTTAACGCACGAGGTCAGAGCCCCGAGCATGAATACAGACTACTCCCCTCAAATAGGATCCTTGAATCCAGACAGTAGCATTATACGCAATAAATATCACAATCGAGTATTTTAATTAAACGAATAATTAATCGCGATAAATATAAATCACTAACTACCCGGGAGATCCCCATTTTATAAGAACACATCAATATGATTTTAAATTTCCAAGCCCCACGGAGTTAATTTTATTTAATTAACCAAATTTTATTATTGTTCTCACTTTTTATTATGGTGGTCCTTCTGCCCCGGATGGTAATCCACAAAAATTTTACACATCCCCTTATCAATCGCCCTCTGACCCATTTAAAGTGTCAACCCCGACACATGACAAGATTCCACACAGAACACGACATAAATCGCCCTTTGATCTGTTTAAACTTCGGCCCCGACACGTTATGTCGCCACAAATTTTAATACTAGTTTTTATCTTAGGCATTAATCCACAATTTCTCAATTTCACAATTTATAAATTACCCCACCCTTTTATCGATGTGAGATCCTCAAAATACCCCTTGGTCCCATAACTAAGGGTCCCCAAGTTATCAATCCGTCCTACCCTATGTATAGGATGAATTTCTAACCTAAACCTCGACCTAGTCTCATGCCTAGGCTAGCGTAACGACAATAAAGTATAAAAAATCATCCCACCCCCGACATAATAAAGTCGTAATAATATACCTTCACTAGTCCCATACCTGGAAGGCGTAAATCATCAAAAGGCCTACCCACTACTCCGATACCTAGAAGGCATCATAAAATATAAGGATAGCAAAATTACCCAACAACCCGTCATCACAAAGGCAATATAATAATACCAACAAGTCACACAAACAAGCATAGTTAATCAATGTATAAAACTAAGGATAATAGTCCAATTCGATTAAATCTTAATTTAATTATCACAATGTCAAAATACTCAATTTATCTCATTTAATTATTTTAAATTAAATATACCGATTTTTCATCATTTATACATAAAAAACCAAATTACATTATCTCTACATAAATTACACGAGTTATACGCCCCCAACTTCATTTATTTCAAAAATAGGGTTTTTCTACATGCAACCTACACCAACAAAACCCAAACTTCACTCATGAATCCTACGTACCCAAAGGTTATAAATATTAATCATATTAATGGATTTCATAAAAGCAGCCCCAAGTTTTATATGTCCACTTTCTCTAATTAGATTGCTAATTGATTTTAAGAAAATATTGAATTAAGGTTTAGGCAATACTTAAAATGCATAATTCTAAAGGAAAAGAATAGAGTATTCATACCTGAGATTAAGTTGAAGAAAAACTGGTAGCACGATTGGATTCCTCTCAAAAAATTTGCGAAGAAGTGTTCTTGAACAAACTTGATTAAACCCCAATTCTGCCTCCCAAAACTTGTGAAAAAAACTTTATTATGTTGGAGGTTGATGAATATAGTTGAGATAAAAAATATTTGGAAGTGTTCTCTAGTGAGAAACTTGAGAAAAAGTGATTATGAGAAGTCCCCCTACAGATTAATAAGGTTATATAGTGATTAGGAGTCCTAATCCTAAACAAACTCTAATTCAGAATCTTTGACTTGCGCAAAAACCGAGGGAGTCGATCGATCGACTCCAGGCATTGATCGATCGATCGACCAGGTCGACAGGCAATTCCCCCACAAAATGTCTATAAGACAAAAATAATTAAAAACTGAATTAAAAATCCATTTTAATTCCGATTTCCATTCCGCTTGAAGTTTTATTCTTCTAAAATCATAACCAACATATTTTTCTAATAAAAAATGATTAAATTCAAATTTTTATTTTTCTTGAATATTCCAATTAATTAATTAAATCAATTAATAAAAACACGGGGTGTTACATTTATGATGGTAGATATAAAATTCGACATAATTGTATGTTTCATTACAAGAGTTTGATATTTTTATTGAAACCAATATTGTAGATCTCTTAACTCTATCTGTCGAAGGCAACTGAAGTCTTTGAGAACACAATATACGTGTCAATAATTACGTCATTTACTTTAATTAATTTTTTGACTAATTATTGTGCGGATTGACACCTTTATATATTTAGTGCTTTCAGTTTATTAATATTTTTCTTTTCATTAAATATATAGTTTTCGGGAATTTTATATTTGGCGGAGATACCAGGGATTGGGGGATTGAATTCCAACTCTTGAATTTCCAAATAGTTTTTATAAAATCAAAATTTGACTTTATTGCTTTCTTAAATTTAATTTCGCTTGCTAGTTTAATCTTCATAGTTAATTAGTAACTTTTATAAATAAAATTATCTTTTCTTTTTCTTTCGAAGAGTTGATATTTAGATTTCAGAAGCCAACCCTATTGTTGTAGTCAAAATAATTTTTTCCTATTCCCTAAGGATTCGGCCCCGACTTATCAAATTTATTACTTGAGTGACCGGGTTCCACTTGAGCTGTTGGTACACACATAGCATACACATTATGCGTCGTGTCAATCACACCATATTATTTATGAATATAAGCCTTGTTTAATAGCTAAAATTCATCGATAGTAAGATAACTCAGTTATACATGATGCAAATTAAATTATTCTCATGAAAATGGAGTTGCATAATTTAATTTGATTGCCATTGACATCGTACATGATGTTGAGTTAAAACTAAATGTATATAATATGACTTTTCAAATGGTGACCTAGGTAAGATGACTTACTTGTACCAACTTGAGGTTAGCGAATTTATTAATATGGAAGCTGCCTATAAATGGCATGATATTTTGACAAATCATCAAATAAGAATGAATGAATAATAATATGAATCGTGTTTATAATTAATTATGTTGAATTATGAATGCACTATTATTTTTTTATGTTAGAATGATTAACTAATATTTGGTTATGATATTTTGTTGCTAAGAAAACCAAATTTATGCTAAGTTATAGTGTTGGCATAACGAGTTTCAATGAAACAAGAATATTACTTGTTAATATTATAAGGCCAAATATGGATCGTTAATAAATCATGTACATTGAAATACAAGAATATTTATTTATTTAACCATCTTTTACTCCACATGACCCAAGTATAAGAACACTATATATAGTGTTAAGAAAGATAAATATGCCAATATCTTAAGTTATCTCCATTGAGCTACAAAACACAGTTAACTTCAAATTATTTATTTTGTACGAGTACTATGGGGGTTAATAATTAAAAAGTGCATTCTTATTCTACCAAATAAAGAAATGTGTTTTGATAAAAACTATGAACCCGTAATTGATTTTGAATCAATTAATGGATATGCACCTAACACGTATTATGATGTAGTCTTTTAAAACTCCAAGAAATATTAATTATTGACACAATTAATGATGGAGTTTATGGTGATACTATTAGTTATGGCTAGTGAGGAAATAAAAGGTTGAAAGACCTATTATAAGATATCATTGTTGAAAGACCTATTATAAGATATCATTGTTGAAAGACCTATTATAAGATATCATTTATGGGATAAATCAATAGGAGTCATTTTATTTACAGTACTACAACCATGGTTATTGTAAAATTTTAGAACCGTTATTATAATGGCAAAAATGACAAATACGTCGTAAGGAAAACATACTTCGAGAATTTAAAACTAATGAGTTATGAGTGTGACTAATGTTCAGACTGATGAGAAGACAACGTGACTTATCCTTTGATAAAAAGACTAGTTTAGGAGAAGGTGTTTAATACATAGAAAGGGATGAGACTAAAGTCCATTGATAGTTGAATTACTTGTGGTGGTAATCCAACCTAAAGAATGGAGATCCCAAGAAATAGGTTCAAACAAGTCATAAGTGGTTGAATCATGTTAATAATTCTATAGAGTGTTTTACTCTGAGTCTATCCTTATAAAGCATGATATCCTGAAGCGAGTTAAGGTTGGGTGAATTATAACTCCTAATGAAGATCTATAGCTCTATTTGGAGTAGGGTATCTAGATACGGGAATATCCTTAATATAATTACCTATGTGAATGTAGAAGTGTAGTCGCTTCCTATAGTAATTTTGGATAAATTTTCTAGAGCGTTCACTATACTGGAATAGAAGCATATGACCATAACATGTTGGCTTGAAAACTACACCAAAATAGAGTTATGTATGGGATGTTGTGAGAGATAGAGTTCAAAATTATGGTTACTATGGTATATTTTGAATCATCTTTATTACATAAATGATCAAGCCCAAAGACACATTTGCTTATGCACAATTATATGAATTATTGCTTTATAAATTTTCAAAATTTACAAGTGGGGAATTGTCGAAACTTTTGTTGACATTTGATATGTAAACTTTAAAAACCTCTTCATGCCTTTTCCTTAAGAAAAAGAGAAGTTTTTTGCGCAGCTATTGCAGAGTCCCACATCGGTGGGAAAGTTAAAATCGGTGTAGTTCATCTACACCCATGTTGGGGCTAATGGGTAAACCTTTTTGGCATTAGATTTTTGTGGGAGGAACTTATTGTGCCAAATTGAACACGTGCGTCGTAACCGTCGTCCAATCGATCCGACCCGCATCTGTGTTCGTCCTTGGGGTCCTGGGCTTGGGTTGCATGTATGAAATTTTTTGGACCAAAAATAATAATAAAAAAATTCCAAACTAAAATTCTGAACGAAAATAAAAAAGGAAAAGAAAAAAAATAATTTTTTTTAAAATTTTTTACTATGAAAGTGGGAAACTTTTTCAAACCATTTTCCTTCGTTCTCCTTATTTTCCTCATCCCATATTCGTTTAAATTTATTTCTTTAAATCATGGCTATGAACCATTGTAGAGGCAAGCAAGAAAACATCCCAGTAAATTCTCTTTGCATATAGTACTCTCTTTCTCAGAATTTCGTTCTGGAAATTTCTACTCACGAAAAATATTTAGTTTTCCAATCTCAATACTGTGATATTATGCAATAAATTCGTGTATGAGTGGTATTATACCAGATTACTATCGTGCATAGTTTTCTGAGACATAGGTGATTCTGAATTTATTTTATCTTGTGGACAACATGATCGTATACTACATGTATAGTGATGATAGAGTTACGAAACGTTTTAAAGAGAACGACATAGGACGTGACTCAACTCAAAAATTGTCTATTATAGATTTTATAAAAAAATGAGTAATATTATGTATTTTTATTGTGCAACATTTCAATTTAACTTTAAATAGTAAAATAAAATAAAAAATTTATTTTGAATGTTTGATTTCTCCATAAAACTTTCTGCTATAATTTTAATTACAATATATAAATTGTTCCGACAAATTGTTACAAGGTTTCTATCTGTACCGCTATGAAAAAATGTGAGCTTAATATTGATAAGTCACATATTTCTAAGTAATTTAGAACTAAATCCATCTGACAAGAGTCTAAAACTAATGTTCAAATCATCACATAAATATATCCACTGACATCTTAACGTGGACAAAGGGTTTCGAGTAAGTATAAATTCTAGAGCACTACTACAGCGACCCAAAAACTCAACATAAATTTCAAACTTAATGATGTGGCATTGCCACATAAATAGTCCCATAATACCCTTTGTTTTTAGATGTTTCCTAACAGCAAAAACAAAAATATTTATGTACTTATTTTATTACTCTATAAATTCATTTTTTCCATAAAATATAACTTTCAAGTTAAAAAAAAAACAGGCCAATTAAAAAACATAAATACACGCTATATATAAAAAAAATATATGTTGAAATTATATGTGTTCAAATACATCGTTGTGTTAATTTTTTAGCTCATATACCAAATAATCTTTCAAAAAAAATTTACTTCATGTTTAGTCAATTTTTTTTTTTATTTTGTTCCAAAAAGTCACTCACTACATAAAAACACTCAATGTGCGCCGCTGACTCGGACTTTTAAAAATAAGAGAATATTGATTAAATGGGTGTTTGAAAGACTTTTTGGAACAAAATAAAAACGCTTGGATTAAATGTGTATTAAAAATGTTTGTGGAACTTTTTGATAATTGATCATTTATTTACTTAACACTAATCAATTAAAAAATTACACAATGCGATAGCCAATCTTTTATTTTTTAACTAACATGATCACGACCCAAATAAAACACGACGTGACATGGAGTTATATTTTCTTCATGCCGCTAGCGCGGACCATTTTTCCTAAATAGTAAAAAAAATTAATTTCAAAATAGTAAAAAATGGTTCGTGGCAGTGGTATAAAAAAAATCGACTCTATGCCACGTCGCGTTTTATTTGGGTCGCGATCGTGTTAGTTCAAAAATAAAGGATTCACAATCGCATTATGTAATTTTTTAATTGATTTGCGTTAAGTAAAAAAATTAACAAAATGATGTATTTTAACACACATAACATTAACATAATTTTTTTTTACATATATTTCTGTTTTTTAATTTGACTGTTTTTTTTTAACTCAAAAATTATATTTTGAAAAAAAAAATTTATGGAGTGATAAAACAGACAAATAAAAAAATGTTTTGAGATAAATGAGTATTGTGTAATTAAAAGAAAAAGAAAATGATAGAGACGCGAAATCATTTTTTTTTACTTATCGCAATTCAATTAAAAATTTACATAATGCGAATATGAATCTTTTAACTTACAGGATCACGATCCAAAAAAACACAATGTGGCATGAAGTCTAATTTTTTTTTTCATACCGTTGGTGCGAATCATTCTCTACTATTTTAAAAATAATATTTTTACGATTTAAAAAAAAACGATCTACGTCAGCGGTTTGTATAGGCGGTAAGACCACCTATACATACCGCTGGCGAAGACCATTTTTTCTAATATGTTGGTTCGCGCCCGCAGTATGTATAGGTGGTCAGACCGCCTACACATACCGCTGGCGCGAACCGTTTTTTTTAAATCGTAAAATTATTATTTTTAAAACAGTAAAAAATGATCCGCGCCACCAATATGAAAAAAATACGACTCTATGTCACGTCGCATTTTTTTAGATCGTGATCTTGTTTGTTAAAAAAATAAAAGATTCATAAATGTATTGTGTAATTTTTTAATTGATTTGTGATAAGTAAAAAATTATAATTTCGTGTCTTGTCTTATTGTATTTTAACACACATAATTTTAACATATATATATTTTTTAATTGGACAACTTTTTTTTTTTTTACTTTAAAATTATATTTTGAAAAAAAAATGATAAGGTCATAAAATAAAAAAGTGTGCATCTTAATGATGTGGCATGTGCCACATCATTAAGTAGGGAATTTAAGTTTGGGTTGCAAGTCGCTCTAATAGTTTTCTAAATTCTATTCATTTGATTTCAAGTTTTTATGTATGTTCCGAATTAAAATTGATAGTTAAATTTAAATTAAAAAATGAAATGCCATAATGCAATTTAAAATTTAGCATGAGACTTTAATTACGAGAATATTATCCATATATACTGTATTTATAGATACATACATTTGTATGCATGTTATTGATGTGTGAAAGAAAAGGACCATATACCCATACTTGTATTAATGCCAATCTGACATGAGTAGCTTAACTAGTCAGTTCCTACACGGAATGTAAGAAAATATTAAAAAAAAGAAAAAAAGAGTTTGATCCACATGCTCATGGGTAAGCTTTGGAAGTGAGAAGGGGATTAAAGAAGGTACGTACGAAGCAGGTTCCTCAAAGTGAGACTAACTAATACTATGGAGGGGAATCTGAGACGTGGGATGGCGAAACTCCCGGCGAGGCTTTTGCTGATTTTCTCTTTATATCTCACTCTCTTCTTCTCATCCCTGCCAGCTAACAATCCCAATACCATTATAATTAAATACCACACTATTTCAATTTAATTACATGTCAAGTATTTACTAATGGGTCATGGACCCCCCTGAAATTTTAAGTCTTTGGTGCATATTAAGAATTTATATCCTTTTTAGTGTAATATATTGACTATGAGCAATTCTACATGTACTGTCATTTCAAACTGTATTGCCTACGTAGTATGCGGTGATTGGTTAATGTCGCTGGCGCGGATCCATATCCAACACGCCACGTATACAATGCAGTTTCAAGATGATTTTAATTTGGTACACTTAGAATTTCTCATAGACTATATATACAAATAGAACTTCTTGATCACCAATTGTCATTCTCCATTCCATATTGCCAACTTGTGAGCAACCTTAGCTCAAATATCTCTCCATCCTCTCCCTCTCTCAATGGCACTGGCCAAGGACCGAATACCTCATGACTCACAAATGAGTTTGTCATTTTATGGAAATGCACCCTCAGTACCATTTTCCCATCTTTCCTCCCCTGGAAATTCCGAAGAAACCGGCGACAACTCCAAGAATACCACTGGGGTCCACACGAATTTTGTGGCGATGAGCCGCTCTTCTTCACTTCCCGCAAGCTACCAATCCGAGGAAACTCATTCTGTGATAAGTTTCAAATCCGGGTACGAAAATTTCTTGCATACTAGTGGATCTTTGCTGAGCTTTGACCAAAATGAGGGCTCAATTTTGAGAGAGAATCACCTAAATCATCATCCTAGGGTAGTTAGCAATACGAGGCTGATGGAAAATTTGAGCTGCACTCATATTGCCACCACTAATTATGGGTGCATGATGAGCAACACTGTCAAGGACGATTATCATTTTGAAGAGCCATTTGGCTGGTCAAACACAGAAGCCATCGATGAGATTGGAACAGAAGAATCAAGCTTTCTTAAGCGTCCTCATATGGTATAATTTTTAGTCCAAATTGCATTATTTTTGTGTGTGTGATTTTTAACTTTTAAAAGAATACTCACACTAATTAATTCACATATCAAAGAGTAGGAGTTTCAATTACATGATGCCCAATTCCTTTTCTAGAATGCAAACTCTTGTGTGGATTCACCAATTAATAATCCAAGAAAATTGTTCATTTTGTTTGTATAATTATGTTTTGAAAAGTAAAATTTTTCTCATGAATAGAAGGGAAGGGATGTTCCGAATCCCTTCCCTGAAGTTGGAACCAAACTAGAATTGAATTTTGTGGTGCATTATGAACTAATAGATATGTAGTTTCAGGGTGAGAGTATGCAAGCTTTCAAGAAACAGTGTACAAGTGAAACAAAGAAGCCCAAACCAAAGTCAACTCAGTCCAAGGACCCACAAAGTATTGCAGCCAAGGTTTGTTTCATGTTCAAGTTAACTTCAATTTCATTCTTTCTATTATTTACATATATATAGTTTGATTGCAAATAAAGCAAGATCAAAAAGAGGAAATTTGATAAGAAAAGAATGTTTGTTTGTTGCAGAATCGGAGAGAGAGAATTAGTGAGCGGCTCAAGATACTGCAGGATCTCGTCCCTAATGGTTCCAAGGTACAAAATTAGCTTCGTTGTTAATTATCTTTCTTCTTTGTTACTTGATTTCTTCTGCTGTCATGGAAATTGGAGATATTTCTCTATGTTTAACATTTTGTGTTTATTCACATCATGTAATATGCAGGTTGATTTGGTTACCATGTTGGAGAAAGCCATCAGCTATGTGAAGTTCCTTCAGTTACAAGTGAAGGTGAGGATATATAAGTTCTTTTGCATGTTCATAAATTAAAGTATAAAGTTATGATATGTATCGGATTATTGCTAATTAAAACGTGAATTAAAGGTAATTTTTGTTATTTTTTATATGTTCCACTTTATAATATTCAAACCCTAGAGTACAGAAGGTTACAAATGTATCATTTCCCCTAGCTTCATTCGCTTTAATGAGAGTCAAAGTTCAAATTCTTTCTTTTATTTCAGGAGATTCCAGTATACTCCATAGCCAATCAGAGGTTTTTTACACTAGTCCACAACAATACTTTTGGTACTAAAAATCCACCCCCAATAATATGTACCTTATATGTTAGGATTTACACAAATCTACCACGCATACATTATAAAAATTCATATATACATTATTAAATTTTATGTAGAAATTATAAAAAAATTGAATATAAATTACAAAAATTCATATAAAGAGTAGAAAATTTAAATTTATATATATATTACTGAAAAATCCCGTATACACCAGATAATGAAACCACACCGGGAAGACTTTTTCATTGCGTGGTAGACAAAAAAAAATACTTTAAGGAGTAAAGACAGAAAAAGCCTTTATTTTATTGTTCTAATCATATTTGTTGTTGTACTATATTATTAAATTATAAAATTCAAATAATTAAGGGAGTCCTCAAAACTAATCCCAAATTTTAAGGTCTATTTTACTCTTTACAGTGTGTGTGTGTGTGTGTGTGTGTGTGTGTGTGTGTGTGTGTGTGTGTGTGTGTGTGTGTGTGTGTGTGTGTGTATCGGTATTGCTCTTGTGCGGGCTATTCCGCATTTTAACAGTGCGGACTGAATATGTGTCACTTGACGGTGAACCCAAAAAAGAGAGAGATAACGCATATAATTTAAGCGATAATTTTTACGCTCACTGACAGGCGACACATGTCCGGTCCGCACAAGAACATTATATATATATATATATATATATATATATATATATATATATAATGCTCTTATGCGTACTAGTTCGCATTTTAAGAGTGCGGACCGAACATGTATCACTTAACTGTGTGCCTAGAAATTATCTCCTAAATTATAGGCACACTCTCTCTCTTTTTCTGGGCTCACTGCCATGTGACACATGTTCGATCCGCACTCTTAAAATACGGACTGATCCGCATAAGAGCAGGATTATATATATATATACAACTCATTAATTTTGACAATTATTGTGAAATATTTTTTAGGTTTTGGCGACTGATGAACTTTGGCCAGTGCAAGGGGGAAAGGCTCCTGAACTATCACAAGTAAAAGACGCCATTGATGCCATTCTCGCATCTCAGAAGGACAGAAATTCAAGCTCAAGCTCAAAGTGATGGCTCGAGTTCCCAAGAAGGATATAAGGAGAAATAAAATAATTGATTTTCTTCTTAGGCCCTACAAATAATTCACTTTTTTGAAGTTAGTAATTCTAGAAGGAAAGAATATTCATCTCGAGATTGATACATTTTTCTGCTTCAATTTCTTAAAACTTCTCTAAATTAACTTGTAAGAATATTGTATTATGACGTTATGATTGTAATGGGCAATAAGACCTCCGGTACCTAATCCCCGTATCATTTACAGAGAAAACATATAAATTCAAATAACTACTACTTCATGTATAGGACGTATCCTTTGATTTATTGTGGTCCAATAAGAATAACTTTTTACCGGAGCTCTATTTAGTTTTTATTCCTTCATGTTGTAATTTTTTTTAATAAATATGATCGAAAATCAAGTTATGAGTATAATGCTTGGCTGATAGTATGGTATTGAAAACTTGTGATTTTCGAAATTATATATATATATATATATATATATATATATATATATATATATATATAAATATATATATATATAGTCATGCTTTTGTGCGGACTGAACATGTGTCACCTGCCGGTGAACCTAAAAGAGAGAGAGAGTGTACCTATAATTTATGCGATAATTTTTAGGTGCACCGTTAGGTGACGCATGTCTGATCCGCATTCTTAAAATGCGAACTAGTCCGCACAATAATAATAATAATAATAATAATAATAATAATATCAACAAATAAGTGGCCTTTTCTGCATTTAGTCCCTGAAATATACCAAGATAGTAAATATCAATTACAATTTTACATCCATCCATTTGTCCTATGTGAATTTTAAAAATGTAATCCAAGATTCAACAAAGTGAAAAATACAAACATATTAAAAGAAGGGTTAATTACAAATTTAACCCTAGTATTTAGCGCGATATTAAATTCTGGACCCATTCTTTTAAAAGTTGCAATGTTAACCCTAAGGTTTTTAATTTTGTTAATGTTAATCATCGGACAAACCTCAGTTAGGAGATTTAACGAAGAAGGTGACTGGATAGCCAATATATGCACACTTACTAGTCCAATACAAGAATGACACGTGTCAAAAAATTTAGATAATAAGCTAACTAAGTAAGTTGACTAATCAATACACGAGTCATTAATTAATCTACAATAAACAGTAAACAAACCAATAGATTTCTTATTAAACTAATTAAAAAAGTAACTCAGAAAAACATTAATCAAATAAAACATTATTCTAATTGAAAAACTAACTAATAAAAGTATTAATTACCTAATAAATTTCTACAACTTAAACAAACCATAAGAAACCGCAAACCCACCAAATTACCAATTGTAAGGACAAATTTCGAAATCGAGTCATTTGTATGTATTAACTTAATACCACTTGGACAAAACCATTTGTGTAATGCCCGGAAGCGTACTCTATTTGGCCGCAGTAGTTAGGTCACTTTTTCTCGCTATTAAAAAATTTCTCAATTATATTTAGGGCAATTCTTGACCTCAGCCTCATCATCAGAGTTAGCGGAATATACTCATCAATATATATATATATATATATATATATATATATATATATATATATATATATATATATATATATATATATATATATCCTTTATATATATATATATAGTAAGTCTCCATTAAAGGATTGCAAGTGAATACTACTTTCATTAATAATCATAAAGTCTCTAAGTACAAGCCCTAAAAAATAAATAACATTGTTTCTCTTCATACGATTCCTTAGTATAGATTCTTAAAAATTACAATTTAAGTATGGCATAAGTATTAATTTCTCCTAAAAATCTCCTAGATGCAAAACTATCTGCGGCCCGGGCTCATATGCCACGACCTCTAGTACTCAGCTGCCCCTAACCCTCCGCAATTTTTAACACTCCGCAACCTCATAGAATTTTGAGGGTCATTACAACCTCCCTAACTTAGGAATTTATGTCCTCAAAATTTAAAAATCTAGAAGTAATAACTTACTCATACTAAGAAATAAATGTGGACACTTTTCTTTGATGGCGAACTCCAGCTTCCTAAGTAACCTCATCCACGACCTAGTGTGTCTAAAGTACTTTGACTAGGGAAATGGTTTTGGCCCTCAATTATTTTCTTTCCTTTCCAAAATATTAACTCAAGTCGCATCATAACTCAAGGAAATATGGAAGGGATGAGATTAAATACCCCAGTAAGGGATAAATCAAGTCCTCAGTCCACATGCCAGTGTTAATATTTAACAAATACATGATATACTAATAGTGTAAATAGATTTATATCAATGAAGTAAGAAGGAGTGTGAAATATAAGAAAATAGGAAGAAAAATAATATAAGTTTCCCAACCCCTCAGATTACCCCAACGACTTAAGGCTAAATCTCTCTTAAATCACATTACTATGGCTCCACCCAAGGCTCAATCTCCCTTGGTTCACATTAGCTCCCCATGACTCAATCTCTCATCGGATGCTGTCATAGTCCGCGACCTTCAATTTATAGCATAGGATATTACAATCTCCGTGACATTATCATAGGTATCTTTAACCTAGTTATGCCACAGGTCGCGACCTCCCCTTCTGCCTAATAATATGATGGCGAATTCATGTTATGTTGCTAACTCCACACCTTGACCGAAATCTTTTGCGGTGTAAGACCCATAGTTAGTCCCAAGATCAATATCCTTAGGAATAACCGTCTTGACCTCAAACGCTAAGTAGGAGTCCCTCAAATCGACAATGCCATCTCAGCCTAGCGAAATAGTTTCACGACTTCAGTATTGAATCGTATCTCAAATTTACCCAGGCACAACATCTACTGCCTTTTAACTCCACGACCCCTAGTAACAGGCCACTGCCTCAAAGAAGGAGTTAGAACTCATGATCAACAAAATAGCAAGGGTTAATTTAGTAAAAACATTATTTTTGAACCCTAATTATCTTCTATCTCAAAAAATCAAAGATTAATGATAAAAATATGAATAAAACCTTATATGGTCAAATAAGAGCATCTTAAATTACTCCCTAGATATTTCTTCTAGAACCTTAATAGAAAGCTTCTAACATTAAGGATTCTCCCAAGAACAACTTATAAACCTATAATGGTTGTGGTAAGCATGCAACCATAGCCTCTAAACCCTATACTGCATGGACAAACCCACAAATACACACAGAGGCTCATCTCATTCAATAGAAAATATAGAAACTAAGGTTTTAAATAAGAAAGAAGAAGATGAGGACATATCCTTTACCTTGGTAGACCTATATCCGATGAATAGTAGCCATTTGCTGCCTCTAACACCTCTTTCTCCATATATAAATAGTGTTTGTCCACGGCCTCTTCCTCGGCAGCTCCTCCTCTTCCTCTCAAAGTCTCACTTTCTCTCTCTAAAAGGGAATTAGTGTTGTTAGAAACTATAAGAAGGTTAGAAAGGGTTTCCATTTTTAGGGTTTACTAGGGAACTTTGGGTTTCTCCTTATCATATCACTTTTACATTAATACTCCTTAAAGATGCTTTTAGGGCCTCCCAATAATTATTCCCAAGGTATAACCTGATGATGCAATGTCATCAGCTCACGTGCAGAATTTTAGTGGACCTATGTCACTACTACTCATAGCCTAATTACATTAGGACTTGGCTTCAGCCAATGTCCACGGCCTCCTATCTACCTAGCCACAGCCTCTTGCCTAGCTCTAGATTGGTCATGGCTGATGTAAGGGTCCGTTGTATGTTTATTTGACTTATTCCCGAAATAAAACACGTTTGAGTCATAGACCATATTTTTATTGTCATGATCCTACATAGACTATGACATATTTATGTTTATTGAAGACGTTGCGACAAATCTGTAAAGATTTATCATACCGATTTATGGTGCATATTTCAACTTTATGTCAAATGGCATTTTGAGATCGTTCAAGTATAAATGCGTAATTTTAATGGGACTCGGAATTTATTTTATGATTATTTAAGGATGTTATTTTATTAAAGAGATATTTTGATTTTTTTTAAAAGAGTTTTAAAATGTTCACACTTCGTTTATTCTGAGATAAATATGGTTTAGAGTTGTGTTAAAATCAAACACATGCGTATTGTCGTTCAAACGACCTTCTCAGTCATTCAAGCGAGATAGGTATGTCGTTTGAACGATAGGTCTATGTCGCTTGAGTGAGCTGTCGACTTAAGAAATCTATTTAAGGCGTGGTTTCCTCAGAATTTTAAAAACTGTGCAATATGAAAAATAGTTTACAAATTAGTACGTATTTTGCACATGTTTTCTAAGGTTTTCCAAGTCTAAAATATCCGAGCTTGCATTATGATATGGAATAGTGATATTTATTTGCACCTTGTTGGAGTTTGTTCTATACTTTGAAGAACATCCTTGGGTTCTGCGGAGAAGAAGCGAAGGAGTTCTTGTTCCAATTTCGTAGACTTTCCAAGCTACATCGGTGGACACTGAGGCGTTCGTGGAGGCGACAACTGTGGATCGGTATCGCGAAAGGATTCGCATAGGCACTGTGGTGGAGTGGTTAAAGATCAGAAGAGCATCAAGTCTCGTGGGGATCAAGTCATTGAGTAAAACTTGTGTTTGTTCCTTGTAATTCGACATCATAGTGATTGTGTGGCTTAGGCAGTCCGAGGTTTTTTCCCTCAATGGCTTCCTCATACATCCGGCGTTGTGAGCATTATTTTCCTTACTTTACTTTATTTAATAACTAGATGTATGTTTAGGATTAATCAAGATAAAATTTGGTTACGCTAAAATTGGTTCACAACTTGGTGTGGTTTAAATTGAAGAAAGTTAGTTTTTGTTATTCTTAAAACACATTCTGCATAGAAAAAGGGGCCTACAAATTGGTATCAAAGCTAGAAACATATTTTTATTGTGTTGATCCCTTGTGTTTTTAAGGATGAATTTTGGAGGTTTTGAAAGTTTTTGTGCTCCTGTTTTTAATGGAACAAATTATACTAATTGGAAAATGTGAATGATAAGTGCTTTAAAATCTATTAATGAGAGTTTTTGGTTAGCGGTTTAAAAGGGTTGGTCACTACCAGTCACACGAGAGGGTGAGGTCACTAGTTTGAAACCCTTTGAGTCATGTACTGATGCCGAAAATAACCTTTCACTTTACAACTCTAAGGGTTTGCACATATTTCCTCACATGTTACACCGAAAGAGTATAATAGAATCATGACTTAGGAAACTTCAAAAGAGGCTTGGGATACACTTGCACTTACTCACGAAGGCACTAGCACGGTTAGGGCATCTAAGCTACAAAACCTCACTACATAGTTTGAGACGATTAAGATGTTATAAAGTGAGTCATTTTATAAGTTTTACGCTAGGTTATCCAATATTGTCAACTCGTCGTTTAACTTAGGAGAGAAGATACCCGACATACGTGTGATAAAGAAGATTTTGAGATCTTTTCCAAGTAGGTATGATGCAAAAGTGACTATTTTAAGCCCCTTAGGTATTCTTGAATCGACAAAACTTAAAGATATTGTAGGTGATCGACAAACCTATGAACTCAATATGTTTACCTCCACGTAAGTGCCAAAGAAAGAAAAGGGCATTGCTTTGAAATCCCGAAAGGAGGAGACTAAATTTTCAGATGACGATTCTGATTATGATTTTGAGGATGTCGCCTTATTGGCAAAGAAGTTCAAAAAGTTTCTTAAATATCAAAAGCAATAAAAAGATGCCAAAAGTTTTGTGAAATTCAAGAACAACGAGGTAGAATCCACCAGAAGGATAAGAGTGAGAAATTTAATAGGGTTGAGTCAGATAGGTGTTTTGGGTGTGAGGGGTATGGTTAAAAAGTTGTCGAGTGTCCCACTAGACTTAAGAAAGAGAGAAAGAAACCAATAGTTTATAATGCCTCCTTAAGTGATAGTGATCCGAAAGAGGGAGAAAGTTCCCCTAATTAGAGTAAGTTTGTTAATTTCTTGGCATGCCATGTGAGCGATGACGATATATCTTTCCATGAAGATTCTCATGTTCATGACACTTTCGAGGCCATTGAATCCCAAGCGAGTGAGGGAGAAGCTAGTGAGGAAGAGGAGGTTGATGTGAAAGAGTTACAAGTTTTCTTTAATGAGTTGTATGTCGAGGCGATAAAGGTGAAAAAGTTAAATTTGAAATTGCAATCTAGGTTGAATAAGCGTGCCGTAGAAAATAATGATGTTTTGATTGAGGATCTTAGGGCATGGGAGAAGATGATTAAAGAGAAACTAGAATATGTGGAGAAAAAGAGAGATAATCTTTGTGGTTTGATGGAGACTTTGAAAAAGGAGATTCTAGAGTTTGAGGAGCCTAAGCATTTATTTGAGTCTAATATTAGTGAGTTAGAGGAGAATTTAAAAGACTCGAGTAAGGTGAAGTTTATCTTCAAAGCTAGGTCAGAAAAGTAAGATTGGATATTAGGCACAGTCCAAGTCAAAGGTGATAGGTGTGGTATAGGCTACGATGATAGAGTTGTTCCCATTCCCAAAGTCAATACCAACTATATGAGAGAGCCCACTAGGAACGTGAGGAGAGGTCAACATTCTGGTAATCGTTCCTGCCGTCTTTACACTTGCATACATTATGGTAGGAATGGTCACCTTAGATGTTTTTACTATAATCGAAGGAATGGTCCTAGGAAGTTAAGGAATAAAGTTGTTTCGGTTCCCAAAACCCCCATGAATAATTTCACACCTACTTGGGTTACGAAATCACACTTAGAGGCTTTAACACTTAAACTTCATGGTTCTCATTTGGTTGCACTTGATTCCTGCTATGCTCGATCTAAAGGATGATTGTGTTGGCATGTTTGTCATACGCTAGTATTTGCATCATGATTTACATATTGCCTAGTGTTATGAAATGTGTATATTTTGTATCATATATTTTTTTCATTTAATTGAGCCTTATTTGAAAAAATAAAAAAAGATTTTGTTTTCGAAATTTTTTGAGAAAGTACAAAAAGATTTTGCTTTTATTTGAGTCAAAATATGTTGAAAACCCAAAAATATTTTTGGTTTGTTTTTGTTTTTGGGTCTACATGTCTGATGCGGCATATTGGTGTGCCTGGACCCCCATTCTCTCATTATCCATGTGGCCAGGACATTTGGTCATAATTATTGGTGCTTATAATGATCTTAGCCACTGTATTATGGGATTGTTTTAAAGTTCATATGCATTTAGATTCGACTTTGTATATATGCCATCTTTCTCTCTAAATTCTCTCAAACTCATCCTCTCCCATTATCACCCCATAACCTCTATGCTCAATTTCCCGAACCTAACCCCAGCCGCTACGCTCAGTTTCACATTTGTTTTTAAGATTTTAAGAATGGAGTATCGTAGATAGAACTCTCCAATGAAACTACAATGCCGAGATTAAGAAGAGGGATACTCTTGAATTATCTATCAATAACTTTAAATCAGGTAAATTGTACAAGTGGATGGAATAGAAAAGCTAAAACGGTGAAAGAATCGCGAGAAAGGGAAGTCGAGGGAAATTTTGTAATTTTCCAGTCGGAACATGTAGGAGGATCCAATTGAAAAGTTGAAGATCTTTAAATCATGAGAATATTAAAAAAAAATGACACTTCAATTCGAGCTAAGAGAATCCAATGGCAAAGTGGTAAATAAGAGCAATTTGAGCAAACAAGGCAAGCTTAGGCAGAGAAATGAACCAAATCGGTTCGGTGGTCTATGAGAATCGGGTCACCCTACGGGTTCGATTCGATACAGGTTCACTCAATGGGTTAGGTCTAAGACGAGAATTTTTGTTTTTTCCTATCTTTTAGCTAGTAGAGTTTGAGTACATGGGGACTTGTTAAAACGACTTCAAACCCTTATTAATATCTATTAGGGGTTATTACTAATTATTATCACTTATATAAGGCAACAAAAGCTTAAGAACTTCTTGGAGCAAATTTTATATATTCTTGCACTCTAAATTCAATACAAGAGCTTATTATTTTCGAATTTTCATTCAAAATAAAATAATATATATATATATATATATATATATATATATATATATATATATATATATATATATATATATATATATTCTATCTTTGCATGCATGCACGAGTTTATACGAATGTTTGACATCTCTCGCATATTTGAGTTTGGTGAGGTGTTCTTATCTCAATCTTATCATCTATGCATAAGTAGACTTAGGAGGAGTTGTGCATGCAAGAACCGTTTACCTTGAGGATTATATTGAAAAGAAATAATAAGTGTTCATGAGAAAGGGTTGCGAGAGTGAAAAATTAACTCGTCGTGAAAGCCACCGTTTAAAAGATCCCAAAAGAAAATTAAGGTAATAAAAAAAAATGCCAAAATATAATACCAATAGGATATTCTCTAAGTTGAGAATGATAGAAACCTCAAAAGAGCTTAAAAAGTAAATATATATGAGGGGTTGGTTGGAGAAAATTTAAACAAGTTTGCACCATGAATCCTTGTGTTTGTATACTTCATCATGACGCTATTGTTTGTAGAATCGTCAATATTCCATATTTGTGTGCATGTTTGATTGTTTAGTTCATTTGGCTCACACTTTAAATGTCACATATGAATAAAATAAACCTTGATGACTTATAGCTATCAATAAAATCTTCTTGATCATTTTGATGTTTTGGAATTGTGATTCATTTGTTGTAGTTCATGTCCATACATTCCATGTTCATATTTGAGTACATCGGTACTATGTTAGCATGTAACTCACATTGTTTTATTTATTTTGTTTTATGTTTTGCTACTGTTTTATGGTTTCTGCTCTTTTCAATTAACTTTTTTGGGAAATATTATCACTGGACAAAACTACATGTTTTTCAGTACTGGAACTGAGTTTTCGGCTTTTCTCGTTCGAGCGACTTATCAATGTCACGAAGCCTTCAAGTGAAAACCCTTTTTCGATTGAACGACAAGGCTGTCTCGTTCGAGCGACCTTCTGGGATTTTTGTTTCCTTCCGTTTCACTACCCTGGTTCATATTGACATATTTTTAGTACTGCTGGGTTGCTCCTAAATAGTTTATTGTATGCAGATTCTTATTGATTACATCCATTACTACATTGTGTTCATTTAGTCACAACTGATTAGATTGTTGATTCATGTTTTTTGATTACTATTTGCTAGCTACGGATTTGATATGCTTGATCATTATTAGCTGGTTGTTTCATGTTTATCTAGCTATTCTTCTTTGATTATCTCATACTAAATATGTTTATCTTTTCACCAGATTGTCTATTCGAGACAAAAATGGGGGGAGTTGTATGTGATGCAAGGGGAGAGTTTGATTATTGAGAACATAGATTTTATTGCATTACACATTGATATCATATGCCTTCATGATTATTTATTGGTATCTTAAAGAGTTTGCACAAATTGGTATCCTGATTTAGATTTTGTTTACAAATTGGTATCTATATTTTTGCTCACATAACTCATGATATGGATTTGATTTTACACATTGGTTTATATAATTTTTTCCTCCATACTTCACTAGGTATTTGTCTGTGTAGGTCTGCTTTAGAGATGCGAGATTTCAAGACTATATCACATTGAGACAGTTCATGCTTGCCAGACCAAAATTTACTAGCCTTGTTCAGTAATTTTTTATTTTGGGTTTATGAGATGGGATTTAGGCGTCATATGGCATGATAGCACGGCTTAGGCATTTAATTATTGGTTTTCTCCTGGAATAGTCAAAAGGGGAGATTTCTAAGGACACAATTTCCAATTGAGTCCGTTGTATATTTATTTGACTTATTCGTACAATAAAACACGTTTGAGTCATAGGTCGTATTTTTATTATCATGATCCCATACAGACTATGACCTATTGAAGTTTATTTAAAACGTTATGACAAAGCTTCAAAGATTTATCATGCCGGTTTATGGTGCATATTTCGTCTTCAAGTCAAATTTCATTCTAAGATCACTCAGGTATGAAGGCGTAATTTTAATGGGACTCGAAATTTATTTTAAAATTGTCTAAGGATGTTATTTTATTAAAGAAATGTTTTAAAATATTTTTAAAAGAGTTTTAAAACGTCTACACTTTGTTTTTTCTGAGATAAAGATGGTTTAGAGTTGTGTTAAAATCAAACACACGCATGACGTTGTTCAAACAACCTTGTTAGTCATTCGAGCGAGGTAGGTATGTCGTTCGAACGATAGTCTTATATCGCTTGAGCGAGCTGCCGACTTAAGAAATCTATTTAAAGCATGGTTTCCTCAGAATTTCGAAAAGCGTGCAATCTAAAAAATAGTTTACAAACCAGTACATATTTTGCAAATGTTTTCTAAGGTTTTCTAAGTCTAAAACATCCTTAGAGTTTCAAAGATCTGAGCTTTCATTATCATATGCAATAGTGATCTTTATTTGCACCTTTTTAAAGTTTGTTTTATACTTTGAAGAACATCGTTGGGTTCTGCATAGAATAAGCGAAGGAGTTCGTGTCCCGATTCTTTAGACTTTCCAGGCTACATCGGTGGACACTAAGGCATTTGGGGAGGCGATTGCTGTGGACAGGAATAGTGAAAGGATTCGTGTGGGCACTATAGAGGAGTGGTTGAAGATAAAAAGAGAGTCAAGCCTCATGGGGATCGATTCATTGAGTAAGACTTCTGTCTGTTCCTTGTGATTGCACATCATAGTGATTGTGTGGCTTGGGCCGTCCGAGGTTTTTCCCTTAGTGGTTTCCTCATAAATTCGACATTGTGAGCATTTTTTTCCTTACTTTACTTGCTTTAATCACTATATGTATGTTTAGGATTAATCAAGATAAATTTTGGTTAAGTTAAAATTGGCTCCCGCCTTTGTGTGGTTTAAATTGAAGAAAAGTTGGTTTTTGTCATCCTTAAAACACATTCTGCATAGGCAAAGGGGCCTACAACTGACACCCTGGTTATCGCCTTCTGTACCCTTCTATGGCCTTTACATTCCTAGGACATGGCCCTCATTTTATGATCTTAATCATGTTCATGACCTCTACCATGGCTGCAACCTCATAGTATTTTTAGGTTCATTACATTTTTAATCATATGTTCGGATTTGAGTTGGTTTATCTTTCAAAATCCTATGATGTGTTTGATGAAAGACTACAAGGGCTAAGTAAAATGTCTACATCAGCTTGTCATGTTTCGTATAATATTTCATCTTCAATGTTCAAGAATCATGTGAGGTATGAATGCTATTATATTGATCCTTGGATTTCATTGGGTGTTGTTTTAAAATATTATTTGAGGTAATTTTTCATAAAAGTACCTTTTTAAAATTTTTTGGTGAAACACTCGTTCAAACGAAAGTTTTTAATCATTCAAAGGAAGTTATAAAAGTTGTTCGAACGAGGTTTTAAGTTGGTTCAAACGAGAATGTGGTTTTCATTCAAGCAAGTTTCAAATGAGGATCAAATTATATTTTTCTATTTTATAGTGGAATCTCATTCGAAGATTGTTTTGAAGTCCATTTAAATGAGATGAATGATTTTGTTTAACTGAGATTACACACCTTGTTCTAATGAACCTACTGTATTAATTCAAATGAGTTTATGCCGCATCGAAAATCATGTTTTCTATAAACATGTGTGTTGACAATGATTTTAAGTGAGAATTTTTGCAAAAATCAATTTCCTATCTATAACCAAAAGCCTCAAAACCCTAGTTTTCACTCAACGAGTTTGAGATCTAAGATCCAATCTTTAATATTAATTTGGGATAATTGTTTAATCCCAAAATTTATTTACTCATCCTTTTTTAGTATCAGTCTCGTGCATTAGATTTAGTGCCTGGTTTGTTTACATATAGTGGACTCCATATTATGTGACGGTTATTGATTCTTGATTGGTGGATACCGAGGCATGTGCGGACTCACACGTTGTGGTAGTGCATAAATGGAATCCTACATATCACAATGCAGATGGTCGAAGGAACAAAGTGCCAAGGCTTAAGAGGGAGTCAATTAGATTGTGTAAGTCTTCTTTCGTGTCCTTTTATAATTCCTAACATTGTGAATTACGTTAGCTGGGCCATCTGAGTTTTTTCAATTTGGGTTTTCTCGTACATCGGGTTTTGTGCGATTAATTTATTTGATCTTCTACTCACCGTTTTTAGGAAAAGGCCTTTAGCATTATTATATTAGATAATGGAGAAATAACCTCTCCTTAATGGCCTTACAAGCAATAGAAAGCTTAAAATTAAGAAATACTTACACTTGGCATATAACATCTATCTAAATTAAATAATCCCCTAATCAACTTAGGCAACTCCTTAAAATTTTGGTAGCTCCTTGAATCTTTGGAGCCTAACGCTATTGCAGCTAGACCATCTGCCACTGAGTTATTTTGCCTCCAGTATGCTGAATGAAGATATGATGATAATACATGAGTAACTTAATCTCTTGAACAATGATTTTGAAATACCAAGGAACTAGCCACCTTCCTCTAATCACATGCAAAAATGTTTGGGAACCAATTTTAATGAGGAGAATATTGAAGCCAATACCCAAACAAACTTTGATACTGTATAAAACCTCCATTATATCCTCTGATTATTTTCCCTATTCCACTTTCTCATGGATTGCCTCTACTTAATCCATCTACATTAAGTTTGATTGCATTAGAAGGAGGATGAGGCCACCTTGTGATTATGTACACCAGTTTCTTAGGAAACACTTTGATGTTGAACTTTTAGATCATCTCTCGATGATGCTTGGCTATGGGACTCTCAAACTTCAAAGTTGCAAACTGGTTGATTTTCGCATGCTTGCACATGATACTTCTCGTGCTAAACCTAATAGTTGATAGTGTTTGCATATGTACATAAACTAGCTTTTGTGCTCCTTTGTAACTACCCGCGTAATTTTGGGATATTTTAATTAATTTCAGGAAAATGGAGGAAAATAAAGTTTTTGATAAAATTATTTTTATTGCTCAAATAAGTTGGTTATTATTTTTAAAGGCGAGAATTTCAAACGGCTTCGAAATCGGAGTTAAAAGGATTTTAAAATAATTTTTAAATGTTTTTAACTCTTGGAGTTGTTTTTACTTCCAACTCTTCATTTCTTTGCCTTATTTAAAGGAGTCTTTTGGCTTCCAACTCTTCATTTCTTTGCATTATAAAAGGAAGTCGTGGGCAACCTTTTAACATACTTTTGACACAAATTTTGGCAGCAAATATATTTTATATTCCTCATCTTTTTATTTATACTTTGGCGCTTGAGATTTTTTAGTTCCAACCTTAGATTAGAGGTGTTCTTGGGGCTATTTTTGAGGATGTTCTTGGAGGGGATTTTGTAGATCTTTTGTGTTGATCTTGAGGATGTGATCATTGGTTTCTCATTATGGTTTGAGGTATGGGGTTTTACACAATATGCTCCTTAAATCTCGCGAGTGTCATTCTCTTTGAATTATTGTTTAATTGAACTCATATTTGAATTGATAAATTCATTGAAATCTAGAAAATAATTGTTGAAATTATTTTGATTCATGTGGTATCATTATATTGTTGATGAGAACGTTGTCATGAGATTTTAATATGGCACGGATGTTGGGCACCCGCCAAAATTCCTGTTTCCCGATCTATGGCTTGATAAAGCATATACGGATGTGGTGAGGCCTGGTGACCCGGTTAAAGTGTTGTTGAGAAATTATAATGATGAAATGCTATTGAGATTTGCATTTTGATTTGAATATTCGTACTCGTGTTGTTACGTTTTATTCATCGTTAACATATATTTGTTGATCATCTTTCTTGTCGTATTGTGTACTTCCCCATATTTTCTTTTAGTGGCAGGTTAGCGCGGATTTTTAGGCACTATGGAGATTGATTTTAGCGAGGATTGTTTGGGAAAGATTTGTATTATTTTGATGTATAGAGCTTTGGAGATTTGTATTTTTATTCGAGTTAGATGTTGTATTTATTCGAGAGACTTGTTGTATTTGAAGAATTGAGATTAGTTGATTTATATGATTGTGGGTTTATTTAGATGCTCTATACCTTGTCACTTGTGGATTTGGATTTATTTTATCGCATTAGCGCTCCGTTCGCTCTCCCCGGGCGGGCGGGGTGTTACATCCTTGTTATATATGATTGCTAGTTATATGATGTGTATCTTTTATATTTTGATTTTCCTTTTTTGAGTCATATTTTGAAAAATACAAAATTAATTTGTTTTCCTTTTGAGTTTGGTTTTTAAGTGGTGTCATTTTTGAAAAATATTTTAAAACTCAAAAAGATTTTTGTTTATGTGTATTTTTGTTTTACACATTTTGTGTGGCATGTCGATGTGTTTGAATCCCATTCATGTGACTAGGATATTTGATTGTGATATTCAATGGTTGGATTGTTATTATTCATGCGTGCATGGAGTAGTTCCAAATTAATTTTCTTTTATTAATTGCGTTTGTATATGCCAACACATAAATTTTGCATGAGTTCTTTTGGATTATAACGTCATATATTTCATGAGCTAAGTGAGGTGTTCCCTTATTGATCTTGTCATATACATAATATTTTTTTACTATTGTGGATTTGTGCATGTAATGACCATTGTGTGAGTGACGCGACTAAGAATTTGTCTCAAAAGTGCGTTTTCTCTAGGCTCAAGTGCAAGCCTGTCGCGTTAGTAATAATCCGACAAGTCGGGATCGTATCCACAGGGATCAACAATTGGCACTTGTGTAGGAGAAGTTATTAAATATTGAAATGATTCCTCAAAAGAAATAGGAACAAATGATTAATGATTGGGAAATTTCTAGTGAAATAAAAATTTTCTTTCAAGAAAAAGAAACTAAAAATTGTGGAGAAATTAAATTGACAAAAGAGAGAAAATAGGGTAGGGTACAATCCATCAAACCTTAACGAATTACCGTGTAGAATACTAGAATTTAAAATTAAAATTCTTGACTAAATCCAGCCTTTATAAATCCTAAGCATTACATATATGAAGGATCTAGCCCTCATCATATGAAATCAAAGGTAAATATAAAGCGATGAATGAACAATTACACTCGCAAAGCGTTCTTAAACATCTCAAGTACCTAGGGCAAGAGAGATTAAAAGATTGACTATGTTTGTATAATTTTCATTCACGATTCGGTCAGAATTTAATTTACCCTCTATTTTCTATATAAGTAATTTGCCTCGGAATGATTTTATGTACCCCAGCCTAAATAAAAAGAAAGGAAAAAGAAAAGAAAATATTGCGAAAGCCAAATTTGTTTATTTATTCTTCACAATTTAGTATCTTAAAAATGAGAAAAAAAAATGATATATGTTTATTTTGAGGGTCTTGGGTTGAAAATCAATACATTTTCACAATGAGTCCTAGTTGAGCTTAATTGTTTGACGCTATTAATTTGAGAATTATCAAGATTTTTAGGCTAGTGTGTATTGTGTATGTTTGTCCTTTTTAAGTTCTTTATTTGACATGTGAGGCTAAATAAAATATTGATAAATTATCGCGATCAAATAAAACTAGTTGGATGTATTTTGAATGATTGGGTCATATTTATTTTGTTTCAAGTTTACGCCCTTCCACTTTATACTACATTTGTTTAGACATATCGTTACTACGATAGTGTGAAAAAATTATGTGTTTTGTATCTTTTGTGGTATTGTATATTCTTGTGCTTCATTGGTATATTAGCATATTTACATATATGGTGTTATTCATTTTGAGTATTTGCATTTGTATTTAATTCCATAGAGTATGCCTTTAATTTCAAGTGGTTTTAAATTTATATGCAATATGATCGTATTGGTATATTTTGTTGCTTACTCTCATTGACATATCATTTATGCATCAAAATTGATATATTTTGTTCATAGTCTGGATTATTTGTGCTCATGTTTCTGAGTTGTGTTTGTTATTACAAGTTGCACTTCACATCATCACATGATTTTACTTTCTTTCCTTATGTTTACTTGTGTTAGATTTTTGGGGAGTTTGTTTATATTATGCACCTTATTCTTTGTTTATTCCAGAACAAAAAGGGGGAGAAATGATATCTAAATCTTTAATTATGGGGAATAAATTTTTACCTTAGGGGGAGACCTCTTATATTAGGTGGAGAATATTAGATAAAGGGGGATGGTTTTTCAAATGCAGTTTATATAATTACATATTCAAGTTACGTTCAAAATTTGTGTTTAATTGTGCAGGTTTTCAATGATGTGACAAGGTTTACAAAATATCAAAGCTACCTAATGTATGTATCTGTCAAGTTTATAATTTTTCCTTTTGGGGTTGGGATTGAGTCTTTAGATGAGCTTGATATCCCATAGTTCTTTATTTTGGGGTTTTCTTTAGAAATAGACAAAAGGGGATATTTGTAAGGACAAATTTTCGAATTGAGTCTTTTATATGTATTGGATTACCTTTGTTTGGACAAAACTGTTGGAGTCATAGGTTAGGAGTTTAGTTAGTTTATCCTTCAAAAGACTATGACATGTTTGATTAAAGATCGCAGCGGACAAGTAAAGAGTCTAAATTATCGTGCCATGTTTCTTGCCACATTTCGTCTTTAATGTTCGAGGATCTCCTGAGGTATGAATGCATATTATTTTGATCCATGGATTTCATTGGATGTTGCTTTAAAATATTATTTGAGGCTATTTTTTTATGAATAATCATTTTAAATAAAAATATTTTATGTGAAAAAGTCATTCCAATGAGATTTCTTAGTCATTCAAATGAAGTTATAAAAGTCATTTGAATGAAGTTTTAAGTTGATTCAAATGAGAATGTGGATGTGATTCAAACGAGGATCGAACGACATTTTTCTACTTTACTGTGGAATCTTATTCGAAGGTCATTTAAAGTCTGTTCGAACTAGATGCATGATTTTATTCGAACAAGATTATGCACATCATTCGAATGAACCTACTATTTTCATTTGAATGAGCTTGTACCGCTTTAAAAATTGTCTTTCTACAAATAGGCATGCTGGAAATATTTTTAAGTGAGAATTTTAGCAAAAATAAATTTTCTATCTATAACCAAAAGACTCCAAACCCTAGTTTTCACCCAAATAGTTTGAGATCTACACTAAAAGTGGCCTTATATCACCATAAGAAACCTTGACATGTTAACCTTGTCATGGTAAAAAACCATTACATGGCCTAGGGTGTCAACAAATTTGTCACGGACACATCATGGTTAAAGTCCGTGACAGGTTTTATTGTGTCACGGAGATATCACGGACAAAAACCTAAATAAGTCCATGACATGGCCCGGGTTGAAAATATGGCTGTCACGGACATGTCACGATCAAAGTCCATGTCAAGGTATAATTGTCACATATGTGTATGGTCATTGACCGTGACATGATCTAACTTGTCACAGACTTTGACCGTGACATGTCCTCGACAACTTCACTTATCACGGACATGTCATGTCAAATTCTGTGACAAGTTATACCTTGTCACGGTCGAAGTCCATGACAAAATGGGAAGTAATATAACAAGCCACTGCCCACCTGTATATTATCACCTATAACAACAAATATAGGATAGATTTTCTCAATAAATAACAACAACAAACATTCGAAAATCATAATAACCAAACACTAACCAAATATAAATAAGAAATTATGCCATAAAATATTCATTCATTATCAAACTATGAACAACATTTAATATTCATGATAATCAAACATTAAAAAAATAATAATCAAATTGTTACATAAGTATTTACACAACCCTCAATAGTCCGTACGCCGTATTGTTCGTTCAACCGCACGGCTTCATTCTCTTTTCTCACCAACACTTAGATGACGTGAATCCGATCCTCATGTGCTTGTAGCGGAGAAATATGCATCAAGGAACCTGGGCGTATATTTGGGTCCCTCAACCCATGGGATATTATATCGCCACCCTATAAGTTTACTAAATAAACTATATACCAACCAATTGTAATTGACCTAGAGAAGAGGGGGTATGGGTGGGGTGGTGAATATGTCATATGGCTATGAGGGCGTATCAGTGAGGATGAGGGTGAGAAAGATGGAGAAATGGTCCCCTCATCCACCACCATCTTGACCTTGAATAGAATGCTTGACAAACGAAAACGTTTTATTCAATGTTTTCTCCAAGTTCTCAAACTTCTTGTCATTGTTTGTCTGCAATTCGTCCACCTTGCGAGCCAATCCAATGTTGCTCTACGTAACATTGGTGAGCATAAACTTCACCATCTGAGATCTCACCCTCTGAGTACGGACCTTGTGATACCACATGAGCACTTGTCTAAGTGCGCCCATACTTAAAGATTCGTTGTCCGCATCACTTTGCGAGCTATGGACTTCTTTGAGTTTTTCCTGAAATAACAAAAAGTACATGATTAGATGAATTAATAAAGATTATGTGATTATAAATTTTCATTTTAATAACATAATTAATATTATAACTTACAATAGTGGTGGCCACAGTCGAATTTACTTCATTATCCTTCCCTTACTTCGTTCGAATTTCCACATAAAACCTATGTGGCTTACCCCTAGGACCACTCCCCATCTCCTGAAATAAAATATTTCAAAATGAGTGAATTAGTATATAATTATCACTAAATAGAATAAAATAAAACTAAAATGAAATAACATTAAGAACCTACCATCCTATGCTATACATCGGCATAAAGACGTACACTTGGAGTAGTGCAAATCGACCTTCTTGGACCCATTTTCCCTCCCCGATTCACGAGAGGACAATTGTCTATCCGATATCCCATTATCGACAAACTGTTTACAGCTTGCTAATAAGATTGGCTCCTTCTCGAGTACTGTGTCCCTACGTCATAAGACAAACTCCCGATCTCAGCCAAAATACCATGCATGCATATTTTTCTTTCATGTTTTCCAATGATCTCTTAGTTGTTCTAATGTGGATTTGCGTGCTTGTGGGGACAAGTCAAAATTTTCCTATCAAACAAATACAAAACAAAAAGAAAGTGAGTTAGTAGTATTTAAATTATGAAATAAAATATAAATATTATCCAGTCAAGTAAGTACTTATAATAACTCCAAATGGCGATCTTAAGCTCATAGAGCACCTTCCTCCAGTAGTCTTGAGAAGTTACAAGTACCTATCTTTAAAGGCCGCCTTGTTCTCTACTAAAATCCCCAACTTTCCCCACTTTAGGGGCCTAGTACTAGACGAACCTTCCCCATCCCCGCTTCCCTGACGCCCTTATGAAGATATTTCCTACAAAAATGATTATTAGAAGAAACATATGTATCAGAAAATGGTTTGAAAATATAAATAACGAATTAGTTTGACATATTTATTATACCAAATATACCAAGATTGATTCAAATCCCCAAAACCGATCAAATCTAAATGCATAAAACATTAAACTGTCATCTAATATTAACAAAGAATAAGAAGTATACAGATTAATAAAAATCCATATCATATACCAAACTAAGAATTGTTTGAAATCCATTTTATTATGTTAATGAATCCTTGATCACAGAATAACCCTAGAGGGTTTAAA
This sequence comes from Sambucus nigra, assembly GCA_949130495.1. Classification (NCBI taxonomy): domain Eukaryota; kingdom Viridiplantae; phylum Streptophyta; class Magnoliopsida; order Dipsacales; family Adoxaceae; genus Sambucus; species Sambucus nigra. The sequence goes on along the minus strand of OX422207.1, from coordinate 338,322,821 downwards.
ATGAATAACATAAGGACATGTAAGCCCAAACTTCTCTTTAAATATACATAGGGGAAAAATTGTGATTTATATAAAATCAGTCATCTTTGTCCAATGAATGTATCTGGGACATAGTTTCATTAATCATATATTTACCCCTAAGTTATTCCATTTACCAGGTGACCATATTCGCACACAACATCATTACTCCTTGCACTAGGGTCATTTTATATATATATATATATTATTGTCATTTAAGACTTAGAATACCTATACTCAATCCATACCTCCATTTTATCATCCTAAATAATAGATATACATGCTAAATTTCAAGGCTAAGTTACGTAACAAATTCGTCATTTTATGTTAATCAAGTTTACATGTGGTTTTCTTGAAAATGTGTATTCTTTTGATTTAGTCCTTAACATGCAAAGTGATCATCAATCAAAGTACCAACACAACTATATTAAACATCTGACTATTTAATATATATATTCAAAATGTCTAAGAGATCATGTTTTAATGGTTAAAAGTCGATAGTCATGGTCGGTGACCCAAATTTACACACTTAATGAAATCGAGCTCAAATATTTATTTCAAATCCCCTTTTCGCAATTCCAAAAATGTTACTTTCATAATAAATTATATTGTGAATTAAGTAGTACCATTTCATGCGATTGAAACAAAATGATATAACATATGATTTTAGCCCTTGTTATATGTTTGACTTTCTTTTCCATATGATAAAACAAATAGGATCCAAGAAATCATTTAATTCATAAATTTCAAATTATTACGTATGTTAATTTCCTTCATCGAACTAATTTACTTGAGCTTCCATTTTCACATTAACAATATTAGAAGAATACAAATCCATATCATAATCCAAATCCCCCTAGACTGATCAAATCCAAATGAATAAAGCATTAAACTGTCATCCAATAATAACAAAGTACTAGAAGAGTACAAATTTATGACATTAGATGAATTCAAATCCCTATCATAAACCAAACTAAGAATTGTTTCAAATAATTGGAATACTTATTACAAACCTAAAAATTATTTCAAATTTGGGTTATTATCTAAAACGGATTGATATTCGGTAAGAGCCGTCAAGTCATCCCTGCTATTGATTAGACGCTTTGGAACGTGTACGATGATTGATCATGACTCGTTGTTGATATACTCTGATTAAAATACTTTATTGACCTTTTGGAAAGAACAAACAAATGGCTCATCGCTCACATGGTCGTTGCTTTTCAAATTGACAAGTCAACCATGATCAAATTAGTACTGGGATAAACTTTACAATTTTTTTTATCCCCAGCTCCTACCCAATCATAGAAAACACAACCTCTTTGAAGCTTATATAATACCATTCAAATATATTTCAAATGACACCATAGTAATTCATTTGAGATTCAACAAGATTTTTATCTTTTGCATTTGCTTGAAAATAAGTAAGAGCTTTGTATGAAATGCCTGAGTTTTATACGTTTGTATTTTCCTCATATACCATTGCACCGAATGTATAATCGTTCAATCCATACTTTTTGTACTCATGTGCCATGAACAAGGGTCCATTGTCTAAATGAACAAGCCTTGATGTTGCATCACCCATCTTTAGGAGCTAAGATTATTGATTAATTAATTAAGTTGGTTCTAGAGTTTTTTTGTAATATATCATTTAATAAGAGACATTCTCATTATATTTTCCTCATGTGACACCCAACCTGAATTCACTGTCTGATTGTGCCATCATTCTTCATTTTTTATTATTCCCACACGCATCATATTTTCTGCATTGACCATGGAGAACGTATTATGAAATTGGTCAAGTATAAAAGTTAAAATAATATAAAAGTTATAATAATATAAACTTACTTTTTTCATTTTTCTACATCTTCATGAGCTTTAAATAGATAACGTGGTTCTTTTTCATGCTGCAAGCTTATTAATTTCACTCGCATGCCCATCACTTGACCACACTCATAGACGAACTCATCACTGTGATCTACACTACTTGGGTCGGGAATATATTCCTGAGTGTAAATTGATGACTCCACAATGATTTATCCCTCTGAAATTAATCCTTCAATGTATTTTTGACATAATCTTTGAAAACTTTCATGAACCTTTCAAACGAGTACATCCATCAATATCTAACTGGGCTGCAAGGAAGTGCCTCGTCCCATAAGTGTACCAACACGTGAATATTTATGTAAAAAAGTAATGGGAGAAAGTACTTCTCTAACACACTAGTCGCTTCGGCTATAGCTACTTTTGCGTACAATATGTGCTTTAGATTGACTACTTTCTCACATATATGCATGAAGCATATGATAATTTTTATTTGTAAATCCTTATTCTTAGAGAAATAATAATTAAACAACAAAGGAACCAATTGCATGATCATATGTCAATCATGAGACTAGCAATTGTGTAAATCATGTGTAGCATAATTAATAGTCCTTTTCAAGTTGGATAAAAAATTGGAGGGAATTTTTAAATTATATATTGTGTCTAAAAACATCTTTCTTTCCTCACTCGTCAAAGTGAATGCACCGAGGTAATTATGTTCCTTCTGCTACTATCTTCTTTCAACCATAGTTGCGGCTTAAGTTTAAATGATTTAAGGTCTTTTCGTGCGTTTTCATCATCCTTCGAATGACTCACCCCAAAACACGTGGCCACAATATATTCACTAATGTTCTTTTCAGCATGCATCACATCCAATACATGACGCATCGGGTTACGCTTCCAATAAGACAAGTCAAATAAAATCGACATCCTAGGCTATGTCTTCCTTATCTCAGTTTCATCCCCAGTTCGGTTCTTCTTATGCTTGACATTCTTCAATTTTGGAATTACCTGGCATATTAGGTTCAAAATTAGAAGATTTACTCTAAATTTCTAAACCTGAAAGTTTTCTCGGAGGTAGCCTATGTTCAAACTCGCCAGGTAACAAATTGGAACCTTTCTCAAATCTAAAAATAAGACCAGGGGGTAAAAACCTCCTATGGGAATGGTATATATTTTTTGATCTAGCACTGAGACGCAGAGATTGAGTCTCCCTTCCACAAATAGAACACCCCAAATAACCATGTACTACATAATCGAATAATGTCCACAGGCTAGAAAATCATGAATTGCTCTAGCTTTGAGCGTAAACTCTTCTTTTAAAAGAGTTAAATGCTTTCACATCCTCTTCCCAAAACTCATTTAATTTTTCTACCGAAGGAGATAAGTAGACATCGATGTCTTTACTTGATGCCTTTAGCCGAAGTATTAATAAGAACATCATCAAAAATTTAGTTATCATACACTATGAAAGAGGAATGTTGAGTGGTGTTAGGATCACTAGCCATACACTTTGATTGGTGCATAGATTTCCAAATGGATTGAAGCCATCTGTTGATATTGCCAAACCAATGTTACGTTATTCTTGATCAAAATTGGGACACTCATAATTTATCCTCCACCAAGTTATAGATGAATGATATTATCCCCTACTTCTTCCTAATCATGCAAAGCCATTGCCTCCACTATCCATGGTACTGTGAAAAATCGATTCAATGTAGTCCCAAAGGGAAAATATTTCAATACTTTTTGAGTTACGTTTGACCTTGTGCCTTCCTTTCCAATAGTTTGCTCATATCTAGGTTCCTCGCATATCGGACACTAGCCGAGATTTTCATACTCCCTTTGGTTTAGTATGTAGTTATACATACAACCATGAATTGAATTATAATTCATTCCTAAACTTTTCAAAATGTTCTTCATATTAGGGTAGCTATTTGGAAGTGTATTCTGCTTCGGTGGCAAGCCCTTCAATGAATTCAGAATTCCTGTCACGCTATTGCTAGACAAACCATATATGATCTTCAAACTATGCAAAACTACATCAAAACTGTCAACTTGTCATGGTTAAAAACCTTGACAAGTCAAACTTGTCACGATTAAAAACCTTGACAATTCAAACTTGTCACGGTATTTCGCCGTGATTAGTTTTAGAGTGACAAAGGTATTTGCCATGGATTTTGGCCGTGATAAATCTGTGACAAATAAAAAACTATCACGAACTTTGACCGTGACACATTTGTGACAAGTTTTCCTTGTCACAGACTTATCACAGTCAAAGCCCGTGACAAATCTATGCAGATTTAAAAAAAATTACTGGGCAGTATGGCCACTGCCACTCCCCATCAGTATATTTGTACCCATTATAGAAAATTTTAACCTGTCCAAACAACATAATTATAAAGAAACATTCAATATTGAATAAAGAACACATATAAATACAAATATCCATAACCAAAACCAAAGCAACATGTAAATATCAATAACAAAAACCAAACCAACATTTGAATATCCATAGCCAAATAAAAAAATACAAATAATATCTAGTATCCAAATAAAATAAATACAAATAATGTCAGAGTAGGGTCTACTGATTGGAGGAGGAAGGAAGGCCACACGACATATGCATTGAGACACCCATCAATTCGCCAAACGCCACATTGTTCTTGCAACCAGAAAGGTGAATTCTTCTTTCCGGACAATATATGTGTGACGATCACCTATGCCTCAATGTCTTGCAGGGAATGTCCATGAACCAACATACCCGAGAGGGTGCCCAGGTCCCTCAAACCCCTTACTATCGGCTCCCCACTAAATACGTCTATTAAAAACACGCTCGGCCAACCGATTGTTGACATAGGCCTTTTGACGAGGGACGAGATGGTAAATGAATTATATAAGGGCAGCGATTCTGTGTGTATCGATAATGAAGCACTGATTTCCTCGTCTACCTCTTTCCCCATTCCCTTTGTCCTTTCCCTTGCCCTTATTGAAGGATCTCTCAACATCGGAGGTTGACCCCCATTGACGCTTCATGAAGGCGTATATATTTAGGATCGTCACCTCCAACCTTGATAGCTTATCGTCATGGGTGTTCACCTTATGAGCCAACCTAGTGTTGCTCGTCTCCATCCCAATGATCCTAGACTTCCCACCCGATACCTCACCCCCATAGTCCACTCCTTGTGAACTTTAGAAAGCACTTGGATGAGTGTGTCTGTAACAAAAGATGCTTTGTCGGCATTAGATTTCTTTTCATGCACTTCCTTAAGCTTTGTCTGAAACGACAAAAAGTACATGATTAGTTAATTAAGTTAATAAAAAAATTATGACGTAATTAAAAAAAATTAAACAATTATAACTTAAAATCGTGACTGCGATACTCGAGGACACCTCCTTATCCTTACCCTTCTTCGTTCGAATGCCACACAGACATCGAGCCTCTATGTAACCTACCCCCAGGGCCACTCCCTCGTCGCCTCTGCTACCGCGCTGCCGTGATGAAGACATTTTCTGCAAAAATTATTATTATTAGTACAAACATGTATATGAGAAAATGATTAAATCCAAATGAATTAGAATATTGTACAAGTTAACGACATTATAATTATAAAAATATTGTTTCAATATCGGGTCATGTCATGGACTTTGAATTAATGCTTAAATTGATTAAAATCCAAATTAACATATTCACTAACCATAAAACCAATTTTGATTCAAATACGATAATAAAAAAGCACTAGAAGAATACAAGTTAATAGCATTATAAATATAAATATTGTTTTAATATCGGGTCATGTCATGAACTTTGAATTAATGCTTATATTAATTAAAATCCAAATTAACATATTCACTAACCATAAAACTAATTTTGATTCGAATCCAATAATAACAAAGCACTAGAAGAATACAAGTTAATGACATTATAAATCTAAATATTGTTTTAATAACGGGTCATGTCATGGACTTTGAGTTAATGCTTAATTAAATTAAAATCCAAATTAACATATTCACTAACCAAAAAAACAAAAAATCCGATAATAACAAAGCACTAGAAGAATACACCAACTAGTTATTACAAGCATTAAACTGATCAAGTGCAAATAATTTAAAATCATTAAAATGTCGTTCGATAATAATAAAGCACTAGAATAATACACCCATTGCTCATTACAAATAATTGGAATACTTATTACAAATCTAAAAATTATTTCAAATTCGGGTTATCATAAAAATGGATTGATATTCGGTAGGAGCATCCAAGTCATCCACACTACTGTTTACAGGCTTTGACGCATGTAGGACGATTGACCATGTGTCATTGTTGATATACTCCGAGTAAGACACTTGGTTGATCTTTTGAAAAGCACAAATAAATGTCTCAACACTCACGTATTCGTTGCTCATCAAATTGGTGCGAGGATCAACTTTACAAGAATTTTTATCCTTAACTCTTACTCAATCACAGTAAAACACAACCTTTTTGAAGCTTACATATTCCAATTCAAATATATTTCGAATTATCATTTCAACTTCAACGACATTTTTATCTTTCACTCTCACTCAAAAATAAGTAAGATCCTTGTATGAAATGCCCGAGTTTTGTACATTTATATTTTTCTCGTACACCCTTGTACCAAATACATAACCGTTCAATCTATACTTTTTGTACTCCTGTGCCATTAACAAGGGTCCAGTGGCTAGACGAGAAAGCCTTGATGTCACATTACCCATCTTTAAGAGTTGAGAATATAGATAAATTAATTAGGCTAGTTGTAAAGATTTCTTGTAATGTGACATTTAATAACAAACATTTTCATTATAATTACCTCGTGTGACAACCCCAGCCTAAATTCTGTGTCTGATTGTGCCATTATTTTTCGTCTTTTATTATTCTCACAAACTTCATATTTTTTGCATTGATTGTGACGAACATATTACAAAATTGATCATGTATAAAAATTAAAATAATAAAAAAGTTAAAATAATTTAAACTTATTTTTTCCATTCTTCGACATCTTCATGTGTGTCAAATAGATAACGAGCTACTTGTTCATGTTGTAAATTCGTTAATTTCACTCATTTTCTAATCATATGACCACCCTCATCGACGAACTCATCACGGTCATCCACGCTGCTCGGGTCAGGCATATATTCCAAAGTGTAAATTGATGACTCCACAGTGATGTAATCCTTTGCAACTAATCCTTTAATGTATCATGTATTCTTGACGTAATCTTTCAAAACTATCATAAATCTTTCAAATGGATACATCCACCAATATCTAACTGGGACGCAAAGAAGTGCCTACTCGCATAGGTGTACCAACAAGTGAACACTTACATCAAAGAATGATTGGGGAAAGTACTTCTCCAACACACAAATCGCTTCGATCATTTCCAATTCCGCGGCCACTATGTGATCTCGATTGACTACCTTCTTACATAAAAGTAAGAAGCATATACTAATTTTCATAATAGCCCTCCACAAATCCTTGTTCTTGAACAAACAGTGCTTAAACAATAGAGAAACCAATTGCATGATCACATGCCAATAGTTGGACTTACACTTATGTAAATCATGGATAGCATAATTCAAAATCCTCTGCAAGTTGGACGAAAAATTAGATGGAACCTTCAAATTATATATTGTGTCTAAAAACACCTTCCTTTCCTCACTCATCAAAGTAAACATAGTAGGGGGAATTATTGTCCTTCCCTTACTATCTTCTTTCAACCATAATTGTGGCTTATGTTTTAACGATTTAAGGTCTTTTCGTGCATTTTCTCCATCATACTAATGACCCCCCAAGGCATATGACCACACTATGTTTAGTGATTTTCTTCTCCGCGTGCATCAAATCCAATACATAGCGCACTAGGTTATTCTTCTAATAAGGAAAGTCAAATAAAATTGACCTCCTAGACGATTCCTTTCTTGTCTTAGTTTCATTCCCAGTTGGGGTCTTCGTATGATTGACATTCTTAAATTTAGGATTATTACCTTGCATATTAGGGCCACAATCAGAAGATTTTCTTTCAATTTCCTAACCTAAAAGTTTTCTTGGAGGTAGCCTATGTTCAACCCCTCCCGGTAAAAAATGGAACATTTCTCAAATCTAAAACTATGAGCGGGGGGCAAAAAGCTCCTATGGAAATGGTATACATTTTTTGATCTAGTGGGGTGATGAAGAGATTTAGTCTCCTCTCCACAAATAGGAAACCCCAAATAACCATGTACTAGACAATCAAATAATGTCCCATAAGCTAAAAAATCATGAATTTCCCACATCAACATAACTTTCAGCATAAACTCTTCTTTTTTAAAAGAGTCAAATGCTTGCACACCCTCTTCCCATAACTTATTTAATTCTTTTACAAAAGGAGACTGGTAGACATCGATGAACTCACTTAGTGCCTTTGGCCCAGGTATCAACAAAGACAACATTAAAAATTCAAGTCTCACACACTGTGAATGAGGGAGGTTGAGTGGGGCTAGGATCACTGGCCATACACTATAATTGGTGCTTAGATTTCCAAATGAATTGAAACCATCTGTTAATATTGCCAAATGAATGTTACGATTTTCTCAATCAATATTAGGATAATAATAACTTATCCTCTTCGGAGCTGTAGAATCAATATGATGATGCATAATATTGTCCCCTAATTCTGTCCTAGCATGCCAAGTCATTGCCTACACTATCCATGGTACTATGAAAAACCACTTTAATCTAGGCCCAATGGGAAAATATTTCAACACTTTTTGAGGCACTTATGATCTTGTACCTTCCTTGCTAGTAGATTAGACATATCTAGGTTAATTGCGTACCAAACACAAATCGAGATTTTCATACTCCTTTAGGTATAGTATGCAGTCATACACATAAGCATGAATTGATTTATACTTCTTTCTCAAACCTTTCAAACCGTTCTTCATAGTAGGATAACTATTTGGAAGCATATTCTGCTAAGGTAGCAAGCCCTTCACCCAATTCAAAATTCATGTCACGCTATTACCAGAAAATTCATATTGGGTCTTCAAACTATTCAAACCAAGCATAGCATGTAAAGTTGTTTGATCTTTCTCACAGCCTTAAATTTTTAACTTTGGTAGTCATCGTCAAGATTTATCCCGATATTTTCATGAGCACCTGAAGCTTGTACATCATCAGTGACTTCATTTGCTTCCACTTCATGAACTCCACATGCGTCATCAACTAAATCCTCTAGCATATTATGATATACATTATCCTCCTTCCCTTGTACATTTACCCTACTTGTTGAAGGTTGTTGTGAAGGTTGCTTGGGGACAAAAGGAACTCGATTACACGTGAAAAAAATTTCCAAATTTATAAATATCTTTCATACCCCATCTTAACAAATCTAGTTCAACTGTTTCCACTCAAATATCTTACCATTCTTATACTTAGCTCACAGACATGGGAACTATTCATAATTACTACATTTCTTTGCGTATTTCATAAATTCATTAGCATCTATGCGAAACACATCCACGATTCTATTGGTCTCACCCATCCACTCATTTTATTTAGGATATCCCATCACATCTACTACAAACAATTACCTATTATGGGTAATAAGGGTATATTCATGGATTAGTATAAACAAAAGTGTGAACATTTAGTTTCCATAAAATAATTTACTACAAGATTGACATTTCATCGTTCGATGTTATATTATAAAAACAACATAATTCCTATTTCCTCTATCTTCTCTAAAGGGTGAGTGATCCTATACCATTCAAGATCGCATATTTCTATAATATACTTAATAGCGCATGTACATTGTTCCAATTTGAGGAAAATTTGGCAGCATATCCCCATAGTTCTCCAAGTACACAGCATGGATTCGCAAGTGTAAGTATCATTTCAATTTATCAATTGAAATAACACTTAAAATCGCATTATCTAGTATATACCGAGAGAACAAAAAGATATGGCATCCGTACTTCCTCCAAATGTAACAAGTTTAAGCCACTAAGAATATTATTATACAGGAAATATGCAGTCCCAAACTGTCCAGACGGGACAATTCGAGAGATCTCATTATAAGGCTAATGACCCTTGAACAGGTCTAAGGGATATTGAATTCTTACGCATAAGAACTAGAAGTCTAGTATCTATGCGCACTATATGTACTTTAATTTTGTCGTATTTATATTCGATATAATCATATCCCTAAATGTTAGAAATGCATAGGGCCAACCAACTCAATGGCTATCTAAGTGTTTAAATCCACCAGTCAACAAAAATTTAAGAATCCAAAACAATAATGAAAATAATAATGCGATATATTAGAAATTCTTAGGTCCACCAACTCAATGGCCATCTAAATGTTCAAATCCACCAGTTAACAACAATTCAAGAATCCCAAACAATTCAACAATTTCACAATCTCTAAGTATATATATATATATATATATATATATATATATATATATATATATATAGAGAGAGAGAGAGAGAGAGAGAGAGAGAGAGATGGTCGCTGCAACTGCAATTAGAGATAGAAACCAAATTTCAATTTCAGAATTGAATACCAATTTCAATTTATACCAAAAATGAAATACACACTATACACACAATTTCAATACCAATTTCAATATACAAATACTAATTTCAGAATACAAATTTCAGAATAAAAATACCAATTTTAATATAGAAACACCAATTTTAATATACAAATACCAATTTCAATTTGTACCAAATACACACACACACACAACACTGAAACATACACTATCACACACACACACACACACACACACACACACACTTAAATATACAAATGCACACACACTAACACATACACACACATATACTGAAACATACACACAGACACACACACACACACATACACTAAAACATACACACGCACACACACACACACACACACACACATGCACACATACACACATGCACTGACCCATTGTCCACACACACAAACTGATGTGCACACACACATCTGTGACACCCCGCTTAATAAAATACCGGGTGATCAGTCCTATACCAAATTAAAACAGGAATCCCAGTTGGATCATCCTTAGCATCACTGTCGAAAACTTTTTAAAACTTACTAATCACCTAGTATTCCAAAAACTGGTGCCAATTTTTAACTTCTTAATTAAAACAAAACAATTCATGCGGAATAAAAATATAAACCATTCACACAACTGAATGAAAATAAACTAAATCATAATTACACAAGTTGCCGAATAAATCACCGGCCACCAAATAAATAATCAAATACAATTAACCAACACCTGAATAAATTACACCTGAAACTGTACCGAGAAGTCTGGGCGACAAGCCCTAAAGATAACTGAAACTGATACAAGATTCGTACTCTAGGAATGAATGAATGATGCGTCTAATCCAAACTCCTTCTAGCATCCACATATGCCGCAGCTCCGTGTCCCTGGAATAGAATATCAATCCTGGCGTCCCTGTGGCTGGACACCTAAAAGGTTTTGAAAATATTTTTTTATAGCAAGGGTTAGAACCCAAAACATTTTGAAAATATTTAGCAAGTGAATTAACTGTAGTAATTTAAAATGCATGAATGCGCTTCATATTTAAGTTAGTGTCGCACTCCCTTGTGGACATTCTCACCCCTCCACTATTATGCACACCTACCGGTTACCTTAACCCCACCTAGTTGTACTGCCCCGTCCAACTAGTCCTGATATAACCTTCCCTAGCCTTATTACTCTAACCCGAGTATAATGATTCTTGAATTATAAGTTATTTCACAACTAACTTAATTAACTCCTCTTAAATAGTAACATATAACCGTATCTCAAGTTATATAAAGTAAATACATCACCCACTGTATTATTCCCACAAATGAATAACTTAATTAATTTCTCATTAATTAACAACATATAACGGTAACCCGAGTTATATAAGGTAAGTACATTACACACTGTATTATCACCTACATATAATCTTTACTACCATATTATACGTACCTTTACTAACATCCACACATATATCATACATGTACCCATCCTTTCGAGTTTACCCTCATCGGATGATTCCCTCTAAAATGCTATCTCACTAGGTGTGCTCACAAAACCTAGTTTTCCCCAAGTTAGAATCGCTCACCAACTTGGATAAAAATATAAACGAAATGGAGGCGGTCATATTCCTTCCCTGAAAGTGAGATAAATCCCTCACCCATATGTACCGGACGCTATGACCTGGGGATATACTCGCCCTACTCCTCAAGCTAGGGGATTCACCCACATCGCGCAACCTCCCTTGATAGCATTAGAGTATATAAATTTAATAAATATCTAATCACTGATATTTAGTATCACGCACAATAAATACACGTATATATATATATACTATCACGACACCGTATATATATATATAATATAAACTCCGGTTTTACCGTGTACTCAAAATCCCGTACACTGCCTGTAATTTAATATCACACACAATATATACACGTCTATATATATACTATCACTACACCGTATATATATATATAATATAAACCCCAGCTCTACCGTGTACTCTAAGTCCCTTACATTGCCTGAAATTTCCTGAGTCTGTGGCCCGACTCAATGTAGTTAATTTTCTCACTTAATAACTTATCGTCTTCCCGAGTCTATGGTCCGACTCTAATATATTTAACTCACTCTTCAATTTATGTAATACTTTCCCCGAGTCTATGGTCCGACTCTAATTAAATTAATTGACACACTTATTAATTTAATACCTTCCTGAGTCTATCACCCGACTCTAATTAAATTAATTAACACACCTTAATTTAACACTTACTCGAGTCTACAATCCGTCCCTTATTTAATTAATTTTACACATTAATTAATCAACACAAATTCGAGTCTGCAATTCGACTCTAATTAAATTAATTATCACATTTATTAATTTAATCCTACCCGAGTCTATAATCCGACTCTAATTAAATTAATTATTCTCTCTCAATACTTAATTTAATACTTTGGTGTCACATCACCAACATACCCGGACTCACTCACTTGGTCCACAATTAAATATTTTCGAGTCTATATCCCGACTCAAAATTTATTAGTTTATCTCCAAACTTAATTCACTACCTTGGGATCGCATGACCAATATACCCGGATTCACTCACTTGATCCGTACCTCACTATTTTGGAATAAAGTCTCTCAATTTCATCCATTAAATGCCCCACCTAAATTCATCCTAGTCCCAATTACTTTCTCCCATAATTACTAGGAATAATTGTTTCATATTTATTTATCACTAAATAAATGCTTGGGAGTTAAATTTAATTAACTTTCCCCTTATACTTCACCCAAGGCCGAACTGCCCAGAATTTTCCATCGTCGATCGATCGATGCCCCCGATCGATCGATCGACCCCTTCGTTACAACTCCTCTTCCCCCTGTTTTCTACCATTAACGAATTTAAAGCTTTTTAAACCATAATTTAAACCTCTAATTACATCATCCCATCATCTACACATGGTTAATCCACATCCTATTCATCATAGAAATCATTAAGATAATCAACTTCTCTAATTATCTCACAAATTTTCGAAATGGGTCTTTCTCCACAAAATTCAATTATCTGTTTTAAATCCAAATTTCCAGATTCGATTCCCACTCTCTTATGTTCTGGATTTCTCGTTCAAATCATAAATACATATTCAGATTTCAATCACCCATCTAAATCTTACTTTGAATCTCATTCAAGTGTTTCAAAAACAAAAAAACCCATTTTGTACCCATTTACACCCAAAAACGGATTTTCATACCCACATCACTATAATATAAATTGATTATCATGCTTTACGAATCAAAACAGTTAACCACTTGCCTGAAAGTGTTCGTAGTGTCTGATTCCGTTGGCGAAGTCCCTCAATTTGGCTCCAAAAGCTCCCAATTTGCCATTTGATTGTTTTCCCCCAATCTCCCTCTCAAACCCTAGGTTGGAATAGTGTTGGCTGCCCTTTTCCTAATCTCCCCATTAGGTTAAAAACCCTTAATCCCGTTTTTCACCTAATGGGCTTAATTAAAGTGGCCCAACTCACTCCGTGTGGGCCCGGCTATGCCCAAAAATCTCCCGAGACCCAATTACTATCCCTGGGTACTCTTTTCTAACTATCTCGACCCATCCGGACTCAACCGCGCAGTCAGAATTGACATCCGAATTAATTTATAAAAATCCTTATCTCACACCCCATTTAGTCTATACCGACTCCCGGCTGTGATAAATGCATACCCCGTCATTAATACCCGAAACGACGTAATTAAATTATTACTATTCACTTAATAAATAAATTTCCCTAAACATTAACCATTCACTCCCCGATTAATATTTAAATATATATATTGCCATAATTAATTCAATTAAAATTACAACACACAAGTAATTTAAAATTCCCGAATTAATTAAATATTAAATGTACAAAAATATGGGGTGTTACATACTTCCCCTCTTACAAAGGAATTTTGTCCTCGAAATTAAGATGAACCTAGTGTTCCAACATTCACGTCTTTCTCACTAGTCATGTGCCCCCAAGCCCGCTATATCTATCCCATCTGTTTCTAACCATACGTTACACAAGTATACATTTAGATTACCCAGGGCGCCCATACACCCTATACCCGTGCTTAACCGCACCAAATTTGCCTTAATTAACCCGGGTGCCCATACACCCTATCCCCGCGCTCTATCGCACGAAAGTTACCCGACTATGCTAGTCGTAACACGTAATATAACTTCGAACCCGTAGTCATATCACACACACACACACACACACACACACACACACACATATATATATATATATATATATATATATATATATATATATATACATATATATCTACTGCCCGGGTACCCAACCCATGTGATAACGTCCAAACATCTACCCATAAATACTAGTCTCTCAACACAAAAGTATATATGCTTACCCTTATGCTACCAAAGTCAACATAAAATACCGCGCCCTCACTATCACTAGTCCTTGCGCAAAATAAACCCCGAGCTATCTCTCTTCGCTCAAAAATAAATCTAATCACCCTGATTCACTTCAGTAAACATCCCCACTTACCGGGATAAAATGTGAGAACACAAAACCTCCCTATGTGCTATCGCACCACGCAATACAACATATATACATCCACATATATACAGGCTATACGCCCTCTCCGGTGATACCTAGTACCAACCCTACCCTGGTGTCGCGACTACCAAAATTTTACACTACTATCCACAATAGTTAACTCCCATCGCTATCCAGCCGACATTTAGGAAATATTATCATCCCTACTCCCATAATTCTCGAAAGTAGTAATTCTTCGCATAATTCAACCAATCACTCAGTGTACGCCTCCACTCTCCCATGAAGAACACTAAGGAACTCCGCTACCCTACGGAAGATTTACCCACATGCTATGGCTGCTACCGCCAACGCACCCACTAAGTTTGACTCACCTGCGAACTCTAGTGAAAAATAAGTCTTATACTGTGACATCCTCTTTGTCACTCAACAATATACCCCACGTCCCTAGGGTAAGATAATTACTTCTATACTTAGCTGCATCGGCTGGTTCTCGATTTTCGGAGCAGCTTCTCCCTGCCCGAATGCACCCGTGATTTGCTTTAGTGGCTGTACATCCAGGACCTCGTCCTGTAGTTGACCCCTGCCTCGCTTAAGGCAATATCTCTTCACGTGTCTCGCTTTTCCCACAAACGAAACCCTTTCTAATATGTTCACCCTGCCACTGATCCCTTCCACGCCAACCTTGTTGGAATTCCTAGCCATCCCGCCAGTAGCCTCCAGTTCTAGATCGTTTGGCATGAGTTCCTTGCCGGAAATCCTGCCCCTGATCTCCCCCAGTCTGCTGCTGGGATACCCCACTGGTATTGTTCCCTTCTGCCTCATCCGACTGGTAAATCCCCACTCCCTTCCCGCTTCCTTTCGCGTGGAAGCGATATTCCCAACAGTGCCGGAGTGTTGCGTTAATGACATCAGTATAACTCATTAATGCGAAATTATCAATTTAATGTTGTCTGATTCTCCAGACTAACCCATCCATAAACTTTGCTTCCTTTCTCTTTTCCTCGCTTACCTCATCCGGTAAACATTTTGCCAATGTGTGAAATCTTCCTCGTAATCGACCACTGAATGGTCTCCCTTTGAGTCTCCTCACAAAATTTTCTCCTCATTTCGATCTCGACCGTTGAAGGAAAAAATACTTGCCGTCGAATCGCACCCAAAACTCTGCAGTAGATAGTGTGTCCCTTTCCTCAACTGTGGTGATCAACTCCCACCACTGTAGCATCGCTCCCACCAACTAAAAGTGGTTAGCATTTACTTTCGCACCCCATCGCAATCTCTTATGCGTAGGCGGAGATGGATACCTCTCTTCCTTGACACGCTAGTACTACACCTGAACCCCCTCGCAACTCTGGTGGGTTCCCGCTAGAATAACCTCTCTTTCTTGTTTCCATCCCGACGACCCCGCGTGAGTCTGAACATCCGGCGCCACTAACACTTGTGGCTGATTCCGTGGAAAGTACCTTGCCGTTGTGACCACCGTTGCTCCAACTGGCTGTGCCACTCTTTCAGTGACCTATGCTGCCAAAATCATCTATGGCCATTGCCGTGGTAACTCTTGCTCCTTATGAGCCTCCCCCGTCTCATTTCCCCCCTGCTGCCCTAATTGCTCTCTCTCCCTCCTGGGCGGCATCTGGAATGAGAGTCGAATTCTATGAGTTCACTCTCAAATATAAATTTCGCAGAAGAAGGTATATGCGTATACGTATGAGAATGCAACAATCCTATGATAGGGCTCTATATGAAAGACTGCTTAGCTGAAACGTGAAAAGCCGCACAGATCCTAAGGACACTAGAACCTGATGCTCTGATACCATCTGTGACACCCCGCTTAATAAAATACCGGGTGATCAGTCCTATACCAAATTAAAACAGGAATCCCAGTTGGATCATCCTTAGCATCACTGTCGAAAACTTTTTAAAACTTACTAATCACCTAGTATTCCAAAAACTGGTGCCAATTTTTAACTTCTTAATTAAAACAAAACAATTCATGCAGAATAAAAATATAAACCATTCATACAACTGAATGAAAATAAACTAAATCATAATTACACAACTTGCCGAATAAATCACCGGCCACCAAATAAATAATCAAATACAATTAACCAACACCTGAATAAATTACACCTGAAACTGTACCGAGAAGTCTGGGCGACAAGCCCTAAAGATAACTGAAACTGATACAAGATTCCTACTCTAGGAATGAATGCATGATGCGTCTAATCCAAACTCCTGCTAGCATCCACATATGCCGCAGCTCCGTGTCCCTGGAATAGAATATCAATCCTGGCGTCCCTGTGGCTGGACACCTAAAAGGTTTTGAAAATATTTTTTTATAGCAAGGGTTAGAACCCAAAACATTTTGAAAATATTTAGCAAGTGAATTAACTGCAGTAATTTCAAATGCATGAATGCGCTTCATATTTAAGTTAGTGTCGCACTCCCTTGTGGACATTCTCACCCCTCCACTATTGTGCACACCTACCGGTTACCTTAACCCCACCTAGTTGTACTACCCCGTCCAACTAGTCCTGATATAATCTTCCTTAGCCATATTACTCTAACCCGAGTATAATGATTCTTGAATTATAAGTTATTTCACAACTAACTTAATTAACTCCTCTTAAATAGTAACATATAACCGTATCTCAAGTTATATAAAGTAAATACATCACCCACTGTATTATTCCCACAAATGAATAACTTAATTAATTTCTCATTAATTAACAACATATAACTGTAACCCGAGTTATATAAGGTAAGTACATTACACACTGTATTATCACCTACATATAATCTTTACTACCATATTATACGTACCTTTACTAACATCCACACATATATCATACATGTACCCATCCTTCCGAGTTTACCCTTATCGGATGATTCCCTCTAAAATGCTATCTCACTAGGTGTGCTCACAAAACCTACTTTTCCCCAAGTTAGAATCGCTCACCAACTTGGACCAAAATATAAACTAAATGGAGGCATTCATATTCCTTCCCTGAAAGTGAGATAAATCCCTCACCCATATGTACCGGACGCTATGACCTGGGGATATACTCGCCCTACTCCTCAAGCTAGGGGATTCACCCACATCGCGCAACCTCCCTTGATAGCATTAGAGTATATAAATTTAATAAATATCTAATCACTGATATTTAGTATCACGCACAATAAATACACGTATATATATATATACTATCACGACACCGTATATATATATATATATATAATATAAACTCCGGCTTTACCGTGTACTCAAAATCCCGTACACTGCCTGTAATTTAATATCACACACAATATATACACGTCTATATATATACTACCACTACACCGTATATATATATAATATAAATCCCGGCTCTACCGTGTACTCTAAGTCCCTTACACTGCCTGAAATTTCCTGAGTCTGTGGCCCGACTCAATGTAGTTAATTTTCTCACTTAATAACTTATCGTCTTCCCGAGTCTATGGTCCGACTCTAATATATTTAACTCACTCTTCAATTTATGTAATACTTTCCCTGAGTCTATGGTCCGACTCTAATTAAATTAATTGACACACTTATTAATTTAATACCTTCCCGAGTCTATCACCCGACTCTAATTAAATTAATTAACACACCTTAATTTAACACTTACTCGAGTCTACAATCCGACCCTTATTTAATTAATTTTACACATTAATTAATCAACACAAATTCGAGTCTGCAATCCGACTCTAATTAAATTAATTATCACATTTATTAATTTAATCCTACTCGAGTCTATAATCCGACTCTAATTAAATTAATTATTCTCTCTCAATACTTAATTTAATACTTTGGTGTGACATCACCAACATACCCGGACTCACTCACTTGGTCCACAATTAAATATTTTCGAGTCTATATCCCGACTCAAAATTTATTAGTTTATCTCCAAACTTAATTCACTACCTTGGGATCGCATGACCAATATACCCGGATTCACTCACTTGATCCGTACCTCACTATTTTGGAATAAAGTCTCTCAATTTCATCCATTAAATGCCCCACCTAAATTCATCCTAGTCCCAATTACTTTCTCCCATAATTACTAGGAATAATTTTTTCATATTTATTTATCACTAAATAAATGCTTGGGAGTTAAATTTAATTAACTTTCCCCTTATACTTCACCCAAGGCCGAACTGCCCAGAATTTTCCATCGTCGATCGATCGACCCCTTCGTTACAGCTCCTCTTCCCCCTGTTTTCCACCATTAACGAATTTAAAGCTTTTTAAACCATAATTTAAACATCTAATTACATCATACCATCATCTACACATGGTTAATCCACATCCTATTCATCATAGAAATCATTAAGATAATCAACTTCTCTAATTATCTCACAAATTTTCGAAATGGGTCTTTCTCCACAAAATTCAATTATCTGTTTTAAATCCAAATTTTCAGATTCGATTCCCACTCTCTTATGTTCTGGATTTCTCGTTCAAATCATAAATACATATTCAGATTTCAATCACCCATCTAAATCTTACTTTGAATCTCATTCAAGTGTTTCAAAAACAAAAAAACCCATTTTGTACCCATTCACACCCAAAAACGGATTTTCATACCCACATCACTATAATATAAATTGATTATCATGCTTTACGAATCAAAACAGTTAACCACTTGCCTGAAAGTGTTCGTAGTGTCTGATTCCGTTGGCGAAGTCCCTCAATTTGGCTCCAAAAGCTCCCAATTTGCCTTTTGATTGTTTTCCCCCAATCTCCCTCTCAAACCCTAGGTTAGAATAATGTTGGCTGCCCTTTTCCTAATCTCCCCTTTAGGTTAAAAACCCTCAATCCCGTTTTTCACCTAATGGGCTTAATTAAAGTGGCCCAACTCACTCCGTGTGGGCCCGGCTATGCCCAAAAATCCCCCGAGACCCAATTACTATCACCGGGTACTCTTTTCTGACTATCTCGACCCATCCGGACTCAACTGCGCAGTCAGAATTGACATCCGAATTAATTTATAAAAATCCTTATCTCACATCCCATTTAGTCTATACCGACTCCCGGCTGTGATAAATGCATACCCCGTCATTAATACCCGAAACGACGTAATTAAATTATTACTATTCACTTAATAAATAAATTTCCCTAAACATTAACCATTCACTCCCCGATTAATATTTAAATATATATATTGCCATAATTAATTCAATTAAAATTACAACACACAAGTAATTTAAAATTCCCGAATTAATTAATTATTAAATGTACAAAAATACGGGGTGTTACAACATCAAGGAAATATGTATATATATATATATATATATTTGTAATATATAAATTTTTTTTATAACAAAAATAGAGAAAACTCCTCTCTAGTGGCACTTACAAACATAAGGAACCCCATTAGAGTCAAGAGAGATTTGCCCTCTTACAAGATTACCAAAATGAGTGCTAAAATGAGAAATAACCAAAAACACTTCAACTCGACGGAGATTCAATCCGTATCTAGCTATAGTGGAGGCCACACAATTTGTTTCTATATGGATGAGATGATTTGGGATGTCCCATTGATGGAGATATCTATAAATCTTGAACACTTTAGAGCTTTCAGGGGTATCTGCAGTTAAGGAAATAGTATCAAGTACCACCTTAGAGTCCACATCCAGTTAAATGGGGAAGCACCCAATGATGTTGCATAGATTCAAACCTTGAAGGATTACTTCAATATCCACATCAACCTCAGTGTAAGACCCCGCAAAAGCCCCAACAAATCCACCAGCATGGTCCCTGATGATCCCCCCCACCGCAGACCTACCACCACTGGGAATGGAAGCAATATTCAATTTAAAATGAGAGGGAATAGGAGGAATCCATCTAACAAGCTTGGATTTAACAATGCCAGGCATTCTCTGATTTCCCATGGCAGACAGGACATCCCTATTAACTTTTAAGGACTCACTGCTGACCTTCGAACTGGAACTGATTAGGGACAAAGCATTTTTAATATTAGAGATAGCCTTGTCCAAATCAGTCCTTTCGTTATCAAAGAATAATTTGCACCTACTACACCAAATTTCCCAAGAGATAAGCATCACAATAGTTTTATATAGAAGTTGGCAAAACTTGTTTTTGGGAGCATAACACCACTAGGCCATAAAGATGGAGTGTATACCTCTTCTATTATGAGGAATACCAAGAGACTTCTCAAAATGAAGCCATAAGGAATTTGAGAAGGGGCAGTCACAGAACAAATGTTTTTGAGTCTCAGAGTTGTGAAAGCATAACTTACATTGGGAGGCTAATAAGATACTTTTTGACTGAATATTCACCTCAACTGGCACGATATGATTCAGCATCTTCCAGGCGTGAATAGACATTTTGAGGGGAACATTATGATCCCAAATCCACTGATGAAGCCTAGAAGATGGAAAACTTTTTTTGAGCACCTCTTTGGAAGATTTCATGGTGAAAGTGACAAAGCTAGTACCCGTCCACCTCCACATGTCACCAGCATTGGACATATTAGCCTCACAAATGCTTTCCACATCTTTAATCCTTCTCCAGTTTTTAGAGCCAACGTGTCTGTAATCTTTACTGCCTTTGTATCTAGACTTTATGAACAAGTCCCAAAGGGATTTCTCAGTGTTCAATTTCCAGGCCATCTTTAGAGAGCAGGCTTTGATCACCACATTTAAGTCCTGAGTGCCAAGACCACCATGGTTTCTTTCCTTACTCAAATTCTTCCAAGATATCCACACATGTTTCCTATCAAGAGAGCCACTCCAGAAAAATTTAGTAAGTAGGGAATGAATAATTTTAACTACATCATGGGGGGGGGGGGGGGGGGGGGTTAAAGAAGAAATGAGATAAAATGACATAGAGGAAAGAACTGATTGGATTAAAACCATTCTACCACCTTTGGATAACCATTTCGATCTCCATCCACAAACTTTAGATCTGATAGATTCAATAAGAGGCCCAAAATGAGATTTATATATTCTCCCTTTGAAAATAGGGCATCCCAAATATTTAATAGGGCCATGCTTGATGTTAAAGCCACAAAACTCCTTAATCAAGGCAACCCTGTTGCATCTATTACCCACCATAATGCAAGATTTTTGAGAGTTTACTTTCTGCCCCGAGCTAGCCTCATAAACCTTAAGGAAAGTCATTAACCCAGCTAAGCTTCTTTTGTCATCTCTACTGAAAATAACAATATCATCTGCATATGCCACGTGAGAAATAATAGTGGTACCACTTGGATGGTAGTACGACTTAATCACGCCAAACAACATAAGTTGGTTCAGACCCCTGCTTAAGCTCTCAACAACAATGATAAAGAGGCTAGGAGATATAGGATTTGCTTGATGAATATCTCTAGACGATTGAAAGAAACCAATAGATTCGCCGTTCAAATTGATAGAGAACCAATTAGAGGAAATCAGTCTCCAAATTAGATCAATAAATCTTTCACAGAACCCAAATTTCCTTAACACATGAAGCAGAAATCTCTAATCAAGCCTGTCATAAGCCTTCTCCATGTTCAGTTTAACCACGATATTGCCCCCATCTACTTTTTTATCAATATAATGTATCATCTCCTGAGCAAGATAGATGTTATCTTAGATGTTCCTGCCTTTGACAAAGCCACTTTGGTTAGAGGAGATCATTTTAGGGAGCAACTTATTCAATCTAGTGGTCAGCAGCTTGGAAATCAGTTTGTAGGAAAAGTTACAAAGACTGATGGGTGTATAGTCCTCACACTTCTGTGGGCGGGCAATCTTGGGAATTAAAATCACAAGGGCACTAGTCCAAATTCTAGGGAGAAACTGGCCCGCAAAGAAGGAATTAGTGGCAATGATGAAATCCTTTTTGATAATCTTCCAGTATTTAGCCTAGAATGACCCACCAAATCCGTTAGGACCTGGGGCTGAGAGACTACTCATAGACTTGAGAGTCTGAAAAATCTCAACATCAATCCCCTCGAGTAATCAAATGAGATATGCATTTTAGCAACACCTCAGGATGCTCAAGCTCTTCAGTAGAAAGAAATAGTTTAAAGTGATCCACCATGTGGTCAGCAATATTCTTTTGATTGTCAAGGATAACTCCACCATTCCCCAGAATATAATGGATCCCCAACTTTCTGTGTTTACTCTTTAAAGAGGAATGAAAGAATTTTGAATTGACATCACCTTCATTCATCCAATTGACAATTGATTTTTGCCTCCAGTAGGTATCCACATTTTTCATAGCAGTAACCAACTCAACTTTGGCTTTATTCAGCTCGCATCTCAAGCCATCATCCTTGCTACTTTCATACTGAGCTTCTATTATCAACACTTTATTCTCCAAGTCATTAACATTCTGAAAGATATTCTTGAACACTGCTTTACTCCAAGTCTTAAGATCTCTTTTAGCCTTTTTAATTTGCAGTAGAACAAATGCAACCCACTGCCATCACAATCAGCATCCCAAGATTTTTTAACAACATCCATAAATTCATCATGAGTCATCCAGAAGTTTTAAAATCGAAAAGATTTTGGAATGTTATCCATCCAGCTTTTAACCTCAAACAGGAGGGGATGTCAGAGCAAGATCTATTCAGATGTTTGACAATAGAATTAGGGAATTGGTCTCTCCAAACATCATTAAAAAGACCTCTATCCAATATTTTAAAAATTAAGTCTTCTTTTCTTCTTTTATTACTACAGATGAATTTCGAACCAGAGAAGCCAATATCAATTAAGCCACTATTATCGATGCAGACGTTGAAGTCCATCACTGCTTGAAAATCGATTTAATTACCCCCACTTTTTTCCTCCTGAGCAGCCACTGTGTTAAAATCACCTGCAATTAGAAATGGATTATGAGCATATCTACTGCTAATAACCACAATATCATCCCACAATTGGAATCTATCCTGAGTATTACATTTGGCATAGACAGCTGCAATCTTAACTGCCGAAATTAAAGCTGAATGAGAGACCTCAACTTCAAGAAGTTGATCAGAATTCCAATCCATGCTAATGTTGACCCCAAATCTCCAAAATAGCCATATCTTACCGTTTTGATTAGACATACAACCTTCCATAGACCATTTGTGCTTCAGCTTCTCCATTTTGTCAATTCCAATTTTGTCTTCTAAGATAGCAAAAATTGGGCAATTGTACTTTTTAAGAATCCATTTTATTATCCTAGAAGTAGCAAAGTTGCCAACCCCCCTCACATTCTAAATAAAGAAGCTCAACATTTAAAGGTTTTTGAGGTGGTGCTACTATCTTGTTTAGCAGAAGCTCGAGTGGTTCAAGCACCCTAACTAGACAGTTTAGCCTAACCCAAGTCAGTAGACTTCATTTCAAGGTTTTGGAAACTACCAACATCCATATTGTTCTTTGACATCTTTTTAATAACTTCAGAGAATTATTTAACATCGGCAGCTTCTTGATTCCTCAATTGAACCTCCAAAACTTCATCAGTAGCATATTCTTTGGCTTGAGTGTATTTCTCAGTGACAAGAGGGAGATAAACAGACCTGATTAAACTCCCTACACTGTTACTCCTTTCAACATTCAACTTCTGGTTAACCTTTTGGTCCTTTCCCACTTCTAAGCTGTCCATCTTTATACGAATATCTCTCTCTCTCTCTCTCTCTCTCTCGATAATCATAGGTTAGGGAAATAAATGATGGAATGTAAATGAGGGGAAGAAAAGCTGAAGTGGAAAGGGTATTTTCTTTTTAATGTTGTTGCGGTCAAAGACCTTGATAAAAAAACATGTTTTTTATCACGGTCTTTGACCGTGATAAGGCTAGCCTGGTGAAGGGTGTTATTTTGGCCTTTTTAGTGCAGTGCAAACCAACCATGGCATGCAATGCTATTTGACCTTTGTAACAATAAGGGTACAATTGTTGGGTCGCCTTAAATTTCAAACTTTGATAGTCATCGTCAAGGTTTATCGTAATATCTCCATGAGCACCTAGACCTTGGATATCTCTAATGACCTTATTTTCTTCCATTTCACGAACTTCATACGCATCATCAACTAAATCCTCTAGAATATTATGATCTACATTGTCCTCAAGTCTTTGTAAATTTATACTACTTGATAATTTATGTGAAGGTTTTTAAGGGATAAATGGAACATGCAATTCCTTATGAAAAACCCACAACCGATAACTATCTTGCATACTCCATCTTAACAGTTGTTATTCAACTATTTTCCACTCAAACACCTTACTATTCCTACACCCAACACACGAACACATGAACTCTTCATCATTATGATCTCTTTATGAATCTCACAAATTCATTTGTACCTCCATGAAATTCATCCTCTAGTCTATTTGTCTTGTATAGAGGATATCACATCACACCTATTACAAACAATCACCTATTATGGGTAAGAAGCATATATTCATGGATTAACATAAACAAAAGTTTGAAAAATTCAAGAACCCTATTATGGTTAACAAGTATAACATATTTATCTTTTACAGAGAGAGAACAAATCAATTTGGTCGCCTGAATTGATAGGGTTATATTTTAGAGAGAGAGAACAAATCTATCTGATCGCCTGAATCGATATGGTTATATTTTAGCGAGAGAGATAACAAATCAAGCTGGTAATTTGAATCGATAGGGTTATATTTTATAGAGAGAACAAATCAATCCAGTCACCTGAATCGATAGGGTTATATTTTGTTTTTGTTGTCAAGGTCATTTCAGGGTCAAAGACCGCGACAACAAAAAATCATTACCACGGTCTTTGACAATGACATGACCATGACAAACACATTTCATCTTTCAGTAACTCTAGACCAATGGTTCATGGATTAGTATAAACAAAACAATAAAAAAATCAAGAACCCTATTACGGGTAACAAATCTAACATATTTATATTATATATATATAATATATATATAGAGAGAGAACAAATCAATCGGTCACCTGAGTCGATAAGTTTATATTTTAGAGAGAGAGAGAGAACAAATAGATCAAGTCACCTAAATCGATAGGGTTATATTAATCGATATGGTCGCATGAATCGATGGGGTTATATTTGAAAGAGATAGAGAACAAATCAATCTAGTCACCTAAATCGATAGGGATGTATTTTTTTTCACGGTAGTTTCAATATCAAAGATCATGACAATAAAGAATCATTGCCACGTCTTTGACCGTGACACGATCATGACAAACGCATTTCGTCTTCCAGTAATTCTAGACCAATGGTTCATGGATTAGTATAAACAAAATTTAAAAAAATTGAAGAACCCTATTATAGGTAACAAATATAATATGTTTATATTTTAGAGAGAGAGAGAGAGCAAATCTATAGCGTCATGTTTTGTAGAGAGAACAAATTTGTGCTAGCACATTTATTAAATGTAGTGTTGGTTTTCTGGTTTCATTTTTCTTACAAATATAACACCACACCACATGATTTTATGGAAAAAATTGCCCTTGCGATTCCAAACCAGACACCTCAATTGAATTTAGTTACAATATCAATCCTGTAACAATTTATTGGGGGTGAGAAAAATAGTTTTGACAAACATTTTCATACTAAAGGAATTGTTACCTCCAAAACATGCGTAAGATAACACTAAAATCTCTTATTATTTTACTAGACAGAATGAAATGATATTTCTAAGAAGATCATATTATTGTAATTTATATCCAACCAATTTACTAATTTGATTATCAATTATCGAAATGCAAATGATCAAATTCATAACAAATAAAATAAATTGAATTAATATTTTGACGAAGAGGATCATATTATAATTACTAATCATAAAATTGGGTCATTAAATTGTAAAATAAGATTCCATACCCTAAGTTCCATAAATGCCTAGGGTCAACTAACTCAATTGCCAACTAAATGTTCAAATTCACCAGTTCACAACAACTCAAGAATCCCAAATAACAAAATGACCACTATTCGGCAGAATAACAACCAAAAAGTATAACTTTAATGAAACTGCAAAAAATAAATAGCAATAATCACTAGCATTTCCTTTATCATACTTGATTAGCGTTGAATGAAATAACCACACCATGAATCTCTGTGGTTCTCTATAAATAATTACAAACAAATTTAAAAACTTTTCAAGACAATTGATCAACTTCATATAACAAAGGTGAAATTCATATAATAGAAGGTCCGTTAAAAACTTGAATACCTCTACAATGAAACCCATAACTCGTCTCCTGCTAAGATGCTAACAACTCGCCAACCATAAGTCGTCTCCTAGTAAGATGCAAACAGAAGGTCCAACTTCAAAATAACTAAAAACAATTAGTCAACATACATTCACGTGTACATATAAAGATAAACAACTCATGCAAAAGAATGGACAGGTTGTGAAACAACTATTTTATGAATTTAGTCATACCCAATTTAAGAATATGTGAGAGAATAAAAAAATCGATAGATTTCCTACATAACATATTGTCATCTTACATCATAACAGAAATCGATCGAACAAATCAATTGGAAAGAATAAATGACAAAATCGATTGGAACAATCAATTATGGGGCTGTCTATATGCGCTATGAATAATTGAGATTTTTATAATATGTTCACCAAAGTGTTTCCATAAGAAGATTATCATTTCACTAATGAACATAACATGTGATTTTGAAACCAAAAAAGTCAAATTATTATTAATATCAACTATAACACCCAATAAAATTAACTAGGCCTTCAAAAAGATCTCAAATTAATTTAAAAGAATTTTGTACTCATACCCAACTTATACCTAATTTAAAAACAAGTCATATTTTAGTTATACCCAATTTATTTTGGGTTGAAACACAAGTTATACATACACATTGACCACACACCTACTATCCAAACTCAACAATATATATTTTCCTTGTCAAATGATATACACACACAAAATTACATATACATCAATACATAAACAAAAATGCTCCATCACTGGTAGTGCCCAAACTCAACAATACATACACATCAATACATATAAACGTTTGTGTAT
Source organism: Sambucus nigra (assembly GCA_949130495.1). Classification (NCBI taxonomy): domain Eukaryota; kingdom Viridiplantae; phylum Streptophyta; class Magnoliopsida; order Dipsacales; family Adoxaceae; genus Sambucus; species Sambucus nigra. The sequence continues at coordinate 338,294,878 of OX422207.1, read as the reverse complement.
ATACAAAAAAAGTATAAATTAATATATATAAATTATAGATTTATTAAATTCAACTCTCAACTCTCAACCCCAAAACCCAACTGTGATGAATTTTATATACACAAAGAAGCATAAATCTTCACCCCTCTGAAGACCTACTGTCATATTTATGCCTAAACATATAAACATATAAATAGCACAATTTCAACCAATAGGATATCAATGCATGACATAATTTCACAACTAATTTTCAAAATCAGAGTTCGTCCACTAGGCATAAAATATTCTATATAAATATTAAAATTCAAGGAACAAGCTTTTGACAAAGTTAAATTTTCAGAATCAGAGATCGTCCATTAGGGTATCAATATATGACAAAGTTAAATTTCATAAAAAAACCAAAATAATAGAGTTTTCGAAACTATATCATTTAGACACAAAAATACCAAACCCTAGTATTTGTTTCTAATAATGCAAATTACAACAACTCCATATTCCAAGGTTCCTCGACATTACAAAATCGTAGTTACCACAAATATGAATCTAGGGTTCTTCATACCCGAGTCACCTGAAAGGGAGCTTTTCTTCCATCGATTAAGGCTTCTTCCACCAATCTCAGAGAGAAGGAAGCCAAGGGATCCAAATTCGAGAGAGAGAGAGAGACAGAGAGAGAGAGAATAATTTCGCCTTAAAGAGAGGGGGGTTTTGAGTTTTGCTGATACCTAATTGGGTTAGGGTGATTGTTTTCTTTTATTGTCATGGTTATGTCAAAGTTTTTTACCATGACAAAAAACAGACATTTTCCTGGTAAAAAATAATAACATGACCATGAAAACTCCCTTGTTAAGGTCTTTGACTGTGACACGATCGTGACAAGGTGTTATCAAAGTCGTGTCACGGTCAAGTACCTTGACAAAATATTCATGTTTTTTATCAATGTTTTTTACCTTGCGGGTGAGAAGTGACAAAAAGGGTTTTTGGCGTAGTGTAAGATTTAATCTTTTATGTTAATTTGAGATCTTCGTTTAATACTAAAGTTTATTTACTCATCATCTTTGTTGAGTATCTGTTTTGACAGTGGTTTCCATGTCTATTTTGTGCACATATGATGGACTCTGTATTTTATGATGGTTGTTGGGCTGGATCGGTGGATATTGGGGCATGTGTAGACTCACATGTAATGATAGTGCATAGGTGGATTCTTAGATGTCACATTATCATATGTCTAAGGAACAAAGAATGTCAAGTATTTCTAGGGTGTCAAGTCGGATATATAAGTCTTCTCTCATGTCCTTTTGTAATTCTTGACATAGTAAATTATGTTGGTTGGGTCGTATGAAATTTTTCCCACTCGGGTTTTTTTATACATCGAGCGTTGTGAGATTGATTAATTTTATCTTCCACTCACATATATGCATGCTTTAGGATAAGATAAATTTTTTTAATCTATTTTAAACAAAAATCAATTTAATTGGTGATAAGTTTAATTTAAATTCATTTTTTAAATAGTTGTGTGCGTGTTTTTTTCCTTTCCATATAAACCCTAGCACATAGTTGCACGACTTTCACCAAATTGTGACCTAACCCCCCATCCTCCCCTCCAACCAAATTATCAAAGAACAGACTCTCTATCAATCAAACAAACGATGATGGACTCTCTCTACCCTATCTACCTTTCAATTATAAAAGTGGTGGTGGGATGACTAACTAGTGGGAGTGGGGTTATTAATAGGGATGGAGTAGCGAATATGAGGGTGTGAGGTAGCATATTTTTGCAAGGATGGTGGGACATGACTTGTAATAGATACTTGGACAACAACGATGATTCAAAGGGCAGAGGCAGTGAGTTTTGTACTAAGGCAGTGATTGGTTTGGTTAAGGCAGGACAATGGTGTTCGAAGAGGTTCTAATGGGTATAATTGGTTGTGGTGTATTTATTTTCTTATTTTATTTGTTTTTATCAGGTGATGGGGGTCGACCTAGCAAGTGGTGGTGGTTTTAATAGAAAGTGGCAATAGAGCACAATGGTTCCTGGCTATAGGTGGCCTAGGGCCCTAAATCCTGAAAAACTAGTTATATTTTGTTTTGTGCACATATGCTCAACCCAATGTTGTTTTAAGCCAATAATTAAGGGAACATTTTTCCAATGTGATTATTGTTTTAATTTAATTTTTTATTGTGTTTTCATATTTTATATATGCATGTGAGTGAGGTTCTTTAAGAAAAAGTAAGCCTATAACCCCTAGTATTTTAGGACCCTGCAACAGAGGTAGTACGAGGAAGGTGGGTTGTATTAGTGTGAGGGGTGAAGGTGAACATAGTCGGTGATGGTGGTTTTAATCGCACATGGAAACAAAGGCGGAGTGGGGGATGTGGGTGGTGTTTGTGTGAGTGGTGAAGGTGGCTAGTGGTGATGACAAATATTTTGAATTGTATTTAATTAATTAATTAATTTTGTTTAATAATTAATTTTTTAAACACATAACACCTATTTATGACATGACACATATCTATTGGAGAGAATGAAACATAATATGGCACCTTGCATGTTCAATCACCTTATTCGTTAAATCTCCTAATAGAGGTTTGAAGGAGAGTTAACATTGACAAAGCTAGAGACCTTAGGGTTAACATTGCAACCTTTAAAAGAATGGATCCAATTTCAAAATCTCCCTGAACATTAATGTTGAATTTTAAATTAATCCTAACAAGAAATAGAAAAATAAATATGGCTTTTAAATACCAAAGAAGGATATCAGTATAATTGTCATGCGTCACACTCATATATCACTCATATATTAAATAATACTTAAATTTTAGAACTTACCAAACACCTCATAGTGAGGTATTGAATCATGTTAGTGTTACTAGGTTTATAATAAAATTTTTTTATGCAAAAATCATTCAAATAAGCCACAACGTATGTTTCATTTCAATTGTATTGGACAATAAAATAATATTGCAACTCTATTTTAGTTTAAGCCAAGTACAAATAAAGACATTCAAAGTTGTACTTATACGTAGAATAAATATTTAATATAAATTAAGTTATTACAATTATCATAGTGAAACTATAGAGATGTAGAACACACTATTCTTGACAAACATGCTTATTATATATGAACATATATCTCCCCCGAAGTCTGAGTCAAGTCTCAATCAAGTTCTTCATGTTTAAGTGTTCCTCATTACACCCTGAAAATTAGCACATTATTCTAATTTCATCCAATGTTATTGGATATGTCGATAACATGCACATAATCCAACACATGCGAACCATATGGATCAGGGTTGGAGCTGAAATGCTGAAAACACTTCCATTTCCTCATTACCACTCACAACCATATGAAATTTGGCTTGAAATAGAGGAAAAAGACATTTAAAAATTAGTGACGGATAAATCACATACACTTAAACAAAGTTTGATAAAAATGATTTGAGAAATCAGAAATGGGGTTGTAATGGAAAAGTGTGTGTAAATATAATGAGCTACGCACCATATTCTAAATCTTTAGCTTTCATATAAACACATGCACATGCACATGCACATTAACATGCGAAATTCTCACCTACATCACGCTCTATACATCATCCATACATCACACCTAATTCTAGGCCCTAAAAAACTTTTTTTTCAAATTTTATATTTTCACCTTGAAATTAACCTTCCAATAAACCCATGTTCAAAAACTTAGGTCAAAATACATTTTGTAGCTATTTTTAAACAATCCACAAAACCTGCTTGAAATACCTTGTTTATAAGGGTCTGTGCCAACAGGTTTTTGTTGACTTTTCAAAAATAACTACAAAATGTACTTTGACCTAATTTTTTGAATATTGGTTGTTTGGAAGGAGTGGCACCCCGCCTAATAAAATATCGGGCGAGCACTCCTATATCAAATTAAAACAAGAGTCACATATGGATCATTCTCAGCATCATTGTTGACAGCCCAATTAATTTCTAATAACTTATTAGGCTAGCGTCAAAATTTTATTTAATTAATCCTTTTTAAACAAATTATACAATTAAAAACATTCACCCAGTATGAATAAATAAAACTAAAATGAACTGAAATAACCGAACATTTGGTTTAATATAATATACAACCATAATGAGTGCCACACTGAAAGGCGGTAAAAGAATAAATAAATGATATTGGGTTATCAACCCGAATGTTTATACAGTACCTCCTATCTAGATTACAAGGATAGAAGTGTCTACGGTGAACCTGCATGCATCCACAGCTGCTGCAACAGACGTTTGACTAAAAAGGAATCATCATCCAGGCGTCCCTGTGTCTGGACACCTATATATATATAATATATATATAGCAAGAAAGAAAAAATAGGAAACGGGTCAGAGCCCGAGTTGTAAAAATATCTTGCAAGTGCATAAATGCTTTATTTTTAAAAATAAGTTTTGTCTCATATTTAAATTGGTATCGCACTCCCATGAGATAGCTCCTCACCCCTCTTCTAAAAGTGCACGCCTAACGCACTCGTCTAAAACATCCTAGTTAAGCTACCCCGCCTAACTAATCTAATTCCCGCATCTGTTAGAAACCTCGACAACCCGAGTACTAATGGCTAAACTTATCTCCATTCTCAACATTGTGCTAAGTTCGTGCTTGGGGTGTCTCGCGAAGCGAAATCCAAACAAGGAACCCCCCGATACACTACTACTTGGCAGCGTCGATCGTTGAGATCCATTAGATCCTCAGCACATGACGTAAATGTAAGACTGATATAAACATATATATATATATATACACACTACATATTTATATTCATTATCATATACATCTTTATCTTTCATACTCAATTTTACATACGTATCATGTTACACTTTCAGATATATCTCCTGGAATGAGAATTCATTCTTTTTCATTTTATATTCATTTTATTTCTTTACTCTCATAGAGATATAATATCTTGTTCTCATACACAAGTAATGTACTATCAGACAAGTACAATAACCATCCCAACGAGCTATAACTCGAGGATGCAATCTCTCAATGCTATCATCTTCCAGGGCATCACTCACATACCATCCTAGGGACTAGCGGTCGGACTCAATATCACCGACATCACGGCCAACAAACGCACACAATGTCTGCGAAGCGGTCACAGTTCCTCCCGGGCAATGAGATGAAACATACCCACCACGTCTCACCCCTAATAAAAATCACACAATATCATAATGGACGCTCTGACCTGGGGAATATCCACACCCTCCTCATCGAGCCAGGGTGCTAACCCTCATCGCGCAACTTCTCAATGATAGCATTAGAGGGGGTATGCTTCACATATATAAATATATATATATATATATATATATATACACACACACACACACACATTTATCATTCCTCAAATGTAGATATGGCTACAATTGCAAATTTCATAATAATATTTAAGTACCTTACTACTTAACTACACCTCACACCTTAATCGTTGTTTGAGATTTATATACTCTCCAAATATCCCTCTTCATAATCGCATCGTAGGAGTTACTCACTAATTCCATACCCACCTACTTATTCCTATTCGCATAGTTATTTAGCTATAATCGCTTGCTAAAATACTCCCTCGGGTGTCACTTACTCCGAACATCCATAATTAAATAAGTCTTGGATTTTACCCAATTAATCCAAGGTATACATTTCACTCCAATAATAATTATTTAAAACTCCCCTCTTATATTTCTGGAAATCCCAAATTTTCTAATCCTTCAATTTATTCACTTTCCTAAAAAATATACCTTAATACCACACAATTATAGCACCCTCCTAGCCCCATAAGTTTTTCCCCAAATGGATAGTGCTAGATTACTATATATATACTTATTTTCTCAAGTGAATAAGTTAGAACCAAACAAAAATTGGAACTCAACCCATAGAATTAACCCTAGGCAAAATTGCCAAAAATCGTGCAGGGTCGATCGATCGATCGTTTCGGACAACTTCTTCTCAGAGAAGCTGTTTCGGCCATTAAAGCTTCTCCCAAGCTTTTATCTCCTACCCCAACGTCCTCCAACCTCAAACAACGATATGTACACATATAAAATGGGTTCTAAACGTCCTAGAACCCAAAACCAATAAATGATTTCAATAATTTCCTAAATTTTTCAAATTGGATAAAAGTCGGGGTTTACTCGTTTATTTTCTGAAAACCCATTTTGATTCGTAAAATCCCATCCCAAAAATCTTCTGATTTGTTAAAACCAAATTTTGATATGAGATTTATGCTCCAAAATAAATAAAGCAAGTAAACACTTACCTCGTGGATAAAATCCGACGATCCCGAGTCAAATCCCATGGAGTTTGACCGGAACATCCCTTTTATTTCTCTTTTCTCTCCTCCTCTCCTCTCCTTTTTCTTTCCTTCCTTTTCTTTCCCCCTCCCTTGCCTTATATGGGGAGAAAAAGGGGTTATCCCTTATTAAACCCAAAAATGACTCGTTTACTCAATTACGAGTCCTTATTGCCCCAAATATTCTCAGAGCCTAGATAATACTCCCGAATACTCTATTCTGACTATCTCGGCCATTCCGAGACCAACTGCGCAATCAGAATTTCCATTCGAGGTACTTGGCTTCAATTCACTATTTTAGCCCAACACATCTCCATGCGACGTGTAATAAAATAATCCTTCTCGTCTACTTATTCCCAAAAGTAGTTATAACATGCATCGGAAATCCTCTAACAGTCCTAAACTCCAAAAATTATAATTTTGAGAAATTCCTCGAATTTCTAAATTATACCCATTTAGGAAAATTTTATTTCCCATAAAAGTGCGGGGTATTACAGAAGGTTAATTTCAAGAGAAAACTAAAAATTTTGAAAAATGGTTTCTTGGGGCCTAGAATTAGGTATGATGTATGGTGTGATATATGCATAATGATGTAGGTGAGACTTCCTCTCTCTCTATATATGTATGTATGTATATATGTATGTATATATAGGTATAAGTTATATTATTTCTTCTTAGGATGATTAGTGAAGACATATTTTTAATACATTTTCACATTAAGAGAATTTCGTCAATTAGATTTATCCAATGATAATGAATCTTCCCATTCGATATATTTGGTTGAATCTAACTATATGCCTTCCTTTTGGTATAATTTCTAATATGATGGTTCAACTACTACTTATGTGGAAATTCTCTCAATTAATTTACTCTCAATAGATGTTGCCCATTAAATCATGAATAATCAAATATACATAACTAACTAACTAACTAACTAACTAACTAACTAACCAACTAAGAAACTATATATACACACATACGAGTGAATAAAAGGTGAGGTCTACGTAAATGGGTGGATAGCTATTTTTAGCAAGAGACTTAATCTTTGTGTTAATGAGAAAAAATTTAAAGTAATGAAAGGGGATATTTTCAAGGAATGACCAACAAATCGAATATAACATAATTTGAGGGAAATACAAGTATAATATAAATAGGTTAGCACACTATTGTCGAGTATGTGATTTTTTTTGCCTTATTGCGCGGTCAACGTTAGCTTGTTAGCCATAAATCTTTATCGGTGTGAATTTTTATGATCTAAAATTTAAACAATATCATTGAATTTCTAATATTTTAAACATTGCCTTGAATCTAGGGGTTTGTGAAATTACATAGGTTATGTCAATATAATTTTCTCAAGTTTCGAGTTCACTCACTTTCCAGTTAATAGCTTGTGTGATATTTGTTTTGGATTTTTTTAGAGATTTTTTACGAAATCGTATACAAATTTTTTTGAACAAAGAACATTCGTTCAAAGTTGGTATCATAAGAGGCAATTTATTTTGGACAAAAAAATCTTGTAGGTTAATCTGTATTAGATGATAATTTGTCATACAATTTTTATGTATGAGACATTTAATTTTGGATAAATAAGACTGTTAGAAAATTTATTTCTGGTATGAGGTCCTCATAAGAAGTTTGTCACTTGTATAAGGGAAAGGTCGTATGTACGAGATATGAATTTTTAGGAATCGTGTTTTAAGAACCTATTATGAAACAACCTATAGTAATATTTGTAATGAGAAATGCAATTTTTTAAAACCCTAACTTTAGTTTTGAGATAACTTTTGTGAGATTTTAAACCATCTTAATCATATAACTTCGAGAAAACGTTTGATTTATAAATTCCTTCAATCTTAGTTTGAAGATATAACATGAGCAATCATGTGGGATTATCGCGGTTGTAATAGAGATCCGTTGATACCAAGACTCATGGGTTTTACAAGTTACTATAGTGGAGAGTTGCGGTGTTAAGGGACCTAATTGAGAACTTGAGGGAGAGCATGATGCGAGCTTCTGTATGTGCATAAAGGAGTCCTGATGCATCGATCCACATGCAGGGCTTTAGCATGTGTTCCCTATATGTGTGGGTGAGTTCTTGTCTATCGGTTCGCGTTTCCCATGAGGTTGGGTGCAGTTATGATGATTTTCCCTGGAAGTTGTTTGACTCCATATCTAATTTTGTTTGCTCGCCCCTATCTAGGACTTAGCCCAATTTTCAGGTGAGGGGTTGGCAGTTATTCAAAGTCGCCAGTTTAATTTTTATAAAAATAAATAAAATTGTTTGGGTTTTCCCTTTTGGGATAATCGTAAGGAAGCTTGATGTCTGCAAATGATTAAGAGATTCCTAGTGTGGTTTCGATACTTGGTTTAGTAATGCGAAAGGCAATAGACACCCAACTTGTTCTTTATTTTACTTATCTATATAATTATTATATCATTTTACATTTATGATAACTTTTACGATTATTTTCAAACATGTTGAGATACCTTAGTTTGAGAATCCTTTAAAAATTAGACAGGTGTTCGGGTATAAAAAGGGTGTTAGTGAGAGGTGTATGAACATCACTAAGTGCATTTGGGTACACAAGACTTCTTGTGTATGAATGTATATTCGTCTAATAAGTGGATGACTAGAGTGTATGTAAGTGTACGAGAAAGTTTGGATTGGGTAGGGGATATCCATTAATGTATGTGTATACACGTTTGAATGTTTGTAACATGTGGATATGGGTGATAAGTCGTGGTTTGAGATAATTCGATATCTCGATTGAAGTGTGAGAGAAGGATAAGATATGGAATCATCTATGTGGAGACAATATATCGAAAGATATATTATCGAGGATTGTGATCACGAGAAGGACTCGATATTGTGGCTAAGTACCCGTGTTGCCATGAGATCAAAGCCTACGTAGTTTAGTTCTCGCGGTGAGCGGCATGTAAAGTTTCTCATGCAATGTGTGTTCAAGTGTGAGGACTTGGCTTGAGGGTAAGATAAGCTATCTGTAATCCATAAGGTATAACCGGTGGAGGTTAAAAATGGGATTGGACCTAAAGTAGTCAACAAATACATCCATGTCTATCGATCAATTGAAGACTTAAAGGTTTTGTTGAACCTTCGCATGGATTTTGAAATATTAGGGATGGGATGTTTAGACATCCCCTATTTCCCACGAGTACAAGGCAGAATGGGAGGCGACAATGCTAAGGATGCCATGTTCTAGAGCCGAAAGAATAACTTGAACATGAAACTTTAGGATTAGAGTGGGCCAGAAGTCATCGATATAGATTTATGTATCCATTATTGACATTGATAAATTCCTGAAGGTGTCTTAGGATCTGGCTAATACGAAGTGATATAGATGACCACTTTGTATGATAAAGGGAGTTTGGAATAGATGTGGAGGCATCCATATTATATAATACATAGAGAAACATACTATAAGTATTGGGATCATAAATATATCTCGGTATCATGCATACGTACCCAAGAGGTCTTAGGATCAAATACAATGTAGACCAAACAAACATGACATATTTATCTAACTCAATAGAGAAAGGTGTTGGGTAAAAAACAAGATTTAAAACATAAACGCAGTAAAGTGCACACATAGTCCCTTAATGGCATCTAGGTTTAGGTAGTCTCGACATATATGGAAAATTATATATCATAATTTATATTTAAGATATTGACCCGAAATTTCTACAGATCTTCTTTACCCTTGTAGTGTGAGCTGAATTTTTCTTAGTGGAGTTTCCCCTATGAAGTGGCACCATTTTTTTAGGAAGATCTTCGTTTGGAAGAGCTGAATTTAATAGGGTGCGAGCATGTGACACCCTGCCTAATTAAATACCGGGTGATCAGTCCTTTTTTAAATTAAATCAAAGTGTCCAGTTGGTTCATTCTTAGCATCACTATCCAATTTTTTTTTTGTTTATTAATCACCTAATAAATAGTTAAGCTAAGTGTAAAAACAATTAATGTTATAAATTAAGGCCTATTGTTATGGTTTAATATACAAAACCATTTTTACGAACACAGACAATAATATTAAAAACAAATCACCCATATGAAATAACCAAACTAGATTAACCATTCCAAATAATAAATCCCAATCGCAGGATAAGGAAATAAATAAAACAATCCCGATAATAGCTAAATCCTGAAATAATAAAGAGTACAAGTCTCTCAAATGAAATATGGAAATGGGTGACACATCTCCTATCTAAGAATAACTAAATAGAAGGCTAGTAAGGCAAGAATAGATTCGTCTATGGCAAGGACCTGCAACTTCCACACTAGCTGCGACATGTTAATGGTCCAAAGATCTATGCCTGACGCCCCTACAAGAGAAAGAAAAAAGAACAGGAAATGGGTCAGAGCCCAAGTGTAAAACAGTTTTAAAAATATTTTAGAAAGTATTTGATTTTAGATACATGTTACTACCTCGACACTCACTTGAGAATTCTCACCTCTCAACTAGTGTGCACGCCTAACATACTACCGAATTAATCTAGTTAAATCTGACCCAGTTAACTAGTCTAACCCAATTTTCATTCACCAAGCGTAATCCAAGTGATCACATGACTATTGTTTATATCTAATAACCTTTTCTTATGTATTTTCCAACCCAGTTATATTCATCTCAATTCAGACTTAAGTTTTCAGCCACTTAATTTGTTTAATATTAATTATTCCATTCTATCTACTTATAAGCACAGTAGATGAATCACAGGTATAGGTATATATATTTATCACTCATATAATATATATACTAATCGGGCACCCCACGTAAAATCTGTGGTGCTGACATACTCTGCTATCAAGTCCCCCGTATCATTCGTATAAAAGGGAAATACTAGTTCAAAATCATTCTCAAACTCTTATTAACAAAAACACACAAATTGGAGGCGAAGCATAGTTCCAAGTCACTAAGAGGTCATCACATACCCTCGTGTCTCTTAGGACCGTCTGACTATCATTCTCGAATTGCCTATACCAAGGATGCTATATTCTAGGGCACAAGTCAATATCCCCCATAAAGGTCCAATCGAGATAAGACTGTCCCGACGCGGGACCTCCGTGATAGCAAGTAGCACGAGTATGATTACACATAAATATACAATATTATATATACACACATGTACCCATATACATATTTACATTATTCTGCTAGGTACGCCCATGACCCATAATATACTCGAACCATGCGTGGCACATAACGCACGAGTACTACGTATAATTAAATCATTCGTTTTATTTTCACAATTATCGTAAATCGTCATGTGCTTCTCTACTCTCCAAGTGTATCCTCTTGATATATATAAAATCAGTAGGTGTACACTCACTACCCTACTGTTCTAAGTCCTTAATTCTCGCAAAATCTAAATTGACGTATGCATGATTTCCCACTAAATTATACCCCCGAAATCCCATGGTTAAATCTCATATAAAATAGTCTTATTCGGACCTTACTGGTCCTTTTCAAATCCCATTATGATATTTAAATTATGTGACAAGGTTCTTACACATCGGGATTGGATTAACATTTAAAAGGAGAAGAATTTTCCATTTCCAAGAGGAGTCGATCGATTGATGAAAAGGGGTTGATTGATCGATCCAGTCGGTCAATGGACATTCTTGAGTTGATCAATCGATGAAGCGGTTATTGCCCAGAATTTTGCATATTATGACTACGGGTTTCTTCCAACTTAAATCATCAAAACTCCATTAACATGTCCCAAACTCCCAACAAAACATTATGAACTTTATATAAACCAATATGGATGAATTCTAACGTGAAACATTAATCAATTCCTCAAGAAACGTCATCAAATGGGTTAATTCAAGAAATTATCATCTAGCCCTAGTTTATCTAATTTTCTCAAGAATTCATTTAATTTCCAGATTTCTATCTCTATTGGGAATCAAATTTCATGGATAATATTCTATATATAATAAGATATTCATCCTAACATGGTTTCTACTCAAAAATTACAATAATAATCTCCCAATAACATTATATTTCATGAAGATATAAAATAATTAACTCCTACACTAGCATGGTTTTGTTATCAACTTAAAAAACAACAATTTAGATACTTTCTTAGAAATCAAAGTTCCGATCTGACGAATTAAAGTGGTCTAGGAATGATCCCCTTCTTTCGATCTACGCGTTGGTGGTGGAATTTGTGAGAGTGGTGTAGGGTTGGTGGCTCTCCTCCTTGGAAGACTTCTCTTTTCTCTCTTCATTAGCCTCTTTGAAACTCTAATGTTTCTAACCCTCGAGGACTCTAACTCTCATCAGATATAACACTTCAATTTTCATCCATAATTAAGGCCTAAAATTGGAAATTACAAAAATGCCCACCCGGGCTACCGGTTAGGCCTAAAAACATCCCGAGACCCAAAATAAACTCCCGAGTACACTTTTATGATAATCTCAACCCTTCAGGACACATTGGTGCACTCAAAATTTCCATACAAGTGACTTAAATTAATTCACTTTTTACTCCATTAATTTAGTCCCGACATGACACATGCGCGTCCCGACTTAATTTCTATGATTGTCGTATCATTCACTCGCGATAATTACAATAAATTCAATCTCATATATTGTTTAACTCATCTAGTAATATTCAACATAATTCTTACCAATAATTACTAACTCTCGTCAAGCTAGTAAATATTTATTTTAAAATTCGAATTAATATTAAATTAATTTATCCCAATTTAATTTAATTCATCCCCTAATTAAATGCTATAAAAATACGAGGTATTATAGAGAAGAGATATCACTCTGTATTTCAGAGGAAGCGACTTTTTGAAATGTCAAAAATTCGACCGGTATTTTTGATAGAATTCAAGATTAAGAGATGATCGGGGTTGAAGAAAGTTAGTAAATCAAATTAATGCTGGGTTTTGGGATTCATTTTTAAATTAGTTGCGGCCTCCTTTTATAGATGGTGGGATGAGGTAATTAATCGTTCAGTTGAGAGGTTGATCAAATGATGATTGATAATGGTGGCACATGTATGGCAGATGGGCTTAGAGAAGGACACACATATGGATGGAATGGTTTTTGGGGACAATTGTTACTAATGATCGATCGTGCAATTGATTATTTTATTCCATAATGATTACTCTGGATTTTCAACCATGCGGTTGATTGCTATTAGTCATGTGGTTGATGCCCATCAACCACACAATTTATGATTTGAGGCAATTTTGGATTTTTGTCTTCATATTTATGGAATTTTTATTTTCACCCAAACATTTATGGGCACATATGTTTGGATATGTATTTTAACCCTTTTAGTTTGGGTGAAATTTTCTTGTACATATTTTTTGAGATATTGTAGTGTATCTGGATGGTAAATCAATCCTCAATTATAGATCGAGATGTCCACAGAGGTTGCCGACTAAGAGGGTGCGCATGTGGACACTCTTCACCGAGCTTGGATGGAAATTAGATTAAATAGTAGGACTAAGCCACGATTGTAAATTGAGGTATCCATAGAGGTGGATGACTAAGAGTATCCACATTCGAACACACTTCACCAAAATATGATTTCCCATTTATGATATTCATGTATGGGGGTGAATAGAGAACATGGATAGAATTTTGGGGGAAATTTGGGGTTTTTTCTAAAAACTAGGGAGCATCAATGGTGCGGCTATCATGTCGATTAAGATTTTGATTTATCAACTGTGCGATTGATCATGGCTTCAATTGTGCGATTTTTTGATGCGATATATCGTATGGTTCATCATCTTATGGACTATACCCCATTTAAGGCAATAATTAAAACTCTTTTAAGGAAAGTTTACCAATAGTCTTTAGCGACATTTTCTTCCATATGACACTAGAAAGTAGACCTTTCATGACACTTTAATCTTTTTTAAATAAATGGACACCGATATCGATGTTTGTTACTGTTAGATGATCCATTTATTTTGTCTTTGTCAAGGTCTCTACTAAGGGGGGAGCCTATGCTTAAGCACCATTGATTCCTATTAGTGTGGGTGAGGTCCATTTCGTGTTCATCGGGCTCTCTATGTTGTCTCCATCGATAATACATATTGATATTTTTTATTTACTCTAACTTTCGCTAGCGTTCACCATTGTCCTGTATGGATAGTATCATCTTGTCCACAATCGTCAATAAGGGTTTGCTTTTGGAATGGTTGTGGTGATGCTCGTCCCATTTTTGTTTTCAATTGATATGATTTTTTTAGAATAAAATGTTATTTTCATGCCACTTTATTAAATTTATATGTACAATAATGACCTTTTTGTGTTTTTAATTTACAGCAAGTGGTCATTGATATGCCAATATGAGACCTCATCTTGGCTCAAGCCGACTTTACAAGATGTTCTCTCATTAGCCATCCTATAACAACCATCTCAGTCTCGTCCAGTACTGGGCGGAGACCGCATGCCACCTTGGCATGCCTAACGCCTCGTCTCATCCACATCAGGAAGCTGAGACCTCATCAGCTTGTCCATATGCCCATCTCAGCCTGACGCAAATTAGCCAAGAGTACACTTGGCAGTTACCGTCATGTGATTCAACAGTACATCGGTGGTCTCATACTCATCCAGGCTAACACCTCATCCCAGCAGGGTACGTTTGACATCTGACAGAGTGTGTGCAATGGATAACTCATGGGAGAGGACGTGTGGGCTATGAGCCCCATGTGGACAAAACCGTTGCAAAAACATATTTCTCACGTGTGAGGAATATCTCTCAATCATTATTTACATGCATAGATGACAGGTAGAAACATATCAATTGATACTTGATATTGTACATGCCCCCTGAATGCCTGGGGTGCATATGACACCACCCTAACTATATAAATACCTGTCTTCTACACTTTGTAAAGCATGACAAATTCACAACCCTACTGAAACTCTGTCAAAACCATTGCATAAAGAGAGAAAGCTTGAGTGTTTGTATCCCATAGCCATTACAACCCATATTTAGTGGATTTCACACACACTTACACAATGGAGTAGGCCAGAATTGGCTGAACCACTTACATTTGGTA
The DNA here is from genome assembly GCA_949130495.1 of Sambucus nigra. Taxonomy (NCBI): domain Eukaryota; kingdom Viridiplantae; phylum Streptophyta; class Magnoliopsida; order Dipsacales; family Adoxaceae; genus Sambucus; species Sambucus nigra. The sequence goes on along the minus strand of OX422207.1, from coordinate 338,279,535 downwards.
TTATCTTCCTCTTTGCCTCATCTTTGTCTGCATATATATATATATATATATATATATATATATATATATATATATATATACATATATATATGTCATACTCCATTAATACACTGGTTTGAGCTTACTTATCACACTGGTTTGGTGATACAGATTAGGTTAGGCAAGCCGCCTATCAGTAGAGAATAATGAAATTCTAAAATAAGAGAGTGAAGGCCCGACCATTGGTAGTAGCAGACCTAGTTTTAAAGAATACTTGGTAGAAGCCCAAAAAACATCATCCTAACTGGCATGGTCCCTACCGAGTGATTGAAGAGGTGGTTCCAAGAACGTTTCGTTCGGAGAACTTGGAAAGAGAGCTATTCTCCAACCTATGGAATGCCGATCATCTCAAGAAATATTATCAGTATGAATTTTGTGTTAAATTCATTTATCCATGTATATGAGAAGAAGGTTAAGAATGAAAAATTGAATAAAAAATTTCCTAAGTGTTCTTTCCTATTTTATTGTATTAATAATGCAGATTGTATGTATCAATGAATTTTAAGATATATAACATCATTCGTGGTGAAGTAGATCTAGCTTACTCTCATTGACATGACAGTCCAGACGGGGTGAGCTTAATTTATGGATTGTCAATAATACCAAAAGGGGGGAATGACATCTCAAACATCATTAACTTGGTGAGAAACTCTATCGGCCTAGACAACAGTGCATGGACGAGACGGATCTTATCCATACACTCTCAAAATGACGAGAGGGGACTTGTGACATAACACCATAATTTGGTGAACTCAAATTCAAAAATCACTTTACTGTGGTTCATGTTAAACATCATTAAATTGGTGAAAACATTTTCTCGGTCGAGATGACAATGCATGGGCGAGATAACTCTCGTCCACACACTCTCAAAACAGTGAGAAAGGACTTGGGTGAATTCAAATGATCCATTTATATTTATCTAATCTTAGAGCGATACGATGTTCATATAATTAAATATGTCATTTATACTTATCTCGTCTAAGGACGGGATGACATGTGCATTAATTGATTTATTGGTGATCTCAAGATTATAAGCCATTTTAATTGTGGTTACTTGATTAAACATGAGAAGAAGTCACATATACAAACAAACAAGGACAACTAATAGGTATGAAAATAAATACCATTCATCCATTCAAATGGTGACAACAAACAACATGACCATTCCCATTCAGAAGACTATAACAAAGTGTTAAGAGAGAAGACTTGTAAAGTTGCCACAAAATACAAAACCAAATCACAAGTGTGTTAAAGGATTTACAATCACGAGGGGCATTGTAGCACAGGCAACCTCCCATAAAGTGGAAAGACTAAAAAGCATTATGTACTGGGGTTTGTCTCTTGAGAATTCAAATTCTCGATCTCTTCAGGACCCGACCCATCCCCCGGAGTAGTACTATCGACTTCAGCATCACCAACATGCTCTCTCTCATCCACCTGATTAGCAGTCTGAGATGTAGGCTCCTGCTCGGCTAACCCCTCAATCTGACTTAGAGCTATCATTGCCAAGGAGTCATCCAAACAGAAGTTCTTTAGCTGCTCTTACAGGTGGGAAATCTTGCTTAATTACATTGTCGCCCAGAGGCAGCGAGTACGAGATCCTCTCTTAAGATATTGCACACTGTAACCCAAAAACTCTTCTATAGACTTGAAGTCCTCCACAACTTGTTTTTGGGCCTCTTGGATCTTACTGTCAACATTATCATTCACCTTTCTAGTAATATCGGTATCATACTGGTTGTTCAGGGACTTGATGGCTTTAGAATGGCTGGTGTTCAGGTTGCTGATAACTTTAGAGTGTTGTTTTTTCAGGTTTTCAATCTCAGTCTCCAACTCTGAGATGTGACTTTTCCGAGTCTTATTATTTCTAATGGCCTAAGGAGATTGATGGAACTCATGGAGCTTTTACTCGATCCACTGGTGGATTTTTTGAAGGCATATTATAGTTTGTATAAGATAAGATATGTCAATATGATATGACCTTATAGATATGATAAAAGTATGAAAAGAACATAAAAAGTTACTTGGACGGCTCTGTAAAGGATGAAGTTGCTCATTAGAGAGATGTTGGTGGCTTTCAGAAACCTAATATCGGACTCTGATGTGATAGAGTGAAGGGAGTCGAAGGCTTTGGACTTATTCCCTAGGAGAGAGCTAGGGCTGATTTTCAAATTCTCCAAGAGTGCAGTAAGTGCATCCTCGAAGGAAATGGGGACCTGACTCATTTCGATCTTGGACAGGACATCCTTGCTCTTCTTATATCTATGGGATAACGTGAGATTTTCTCGACTTTACTTTTGCTTCTTTAACCCCTTGGCCTGACTGGTGTTGGTAGTTGTTGATTTATGTACCTGAGGTGTAGAGGTCATCTTCTTCCTACTTTCTTTAGTAAATTCACAAAACTTGGGGTTTCTATCTTCCACACAACCTCTAAAGTGTTGGTTGGTGGGTCTGTAATGAGGAGAATGAGATCATAAAGTCAGATCGCTGAAGTACGACATAATAGTTAGAAATATAATTTTAACACTTACATAATTCAGATAGGGGAACCACCCCCATACCCATCTGCTCTAAGAAATATGGGGTCATCAACTGCTCGAATTGTATGAGACCACCCTCCTCGCCTTGTTTCCTAACCTTTTTAATATTTTTAGTGGCTTTAATGTTTAAGATCAGATCCATTTTATCTGACATTGGAGATTTTGCCCATCGTTGGGGAACTCAGGACTTAGAGGCACTACAAGGGACTTTAGGGCCGAATTCCCCGTCTCTTAAAATGAAAAAGTAATGAGGCTTCCAATTATGATTGGAAGTTTAGGCAACTGTTAGATCTTTCTTTTCAGACTTCCTAGTACGAGATGATAATAACCAGGTTGAGTTTTCGGGGAAGAGATAATGTAACATCCTCGGAAGACGCTAACTAGATGGTCTGTATAGTGGACTATCTTCCACATGGAAATAAACCCAAGGATAATGCTCCAGACATTAGGCGAAAGTTGGGCAGGGCCGAGACCTTAACTGGCAAGAATGGTGAATACAATCGGATGTATAGGTACCCCAAAGTCGACCTTACACATTTGTTCACAAACACAAACCTCACTCTCTCAGCCTTGGAATGCTCTTTCATTCAAGAGGGTACTCTCATTGTAATAGAAGGCCCAATGCGATAAATATGTCTCCACAATAGGAGGTTAACTTCAATAACTTTACTAACATAGGATTCAACACAAGAAGTGTCAAGTGTGCCCTCGGTTGCATCTTCATAATCATCATGGCCTGCAGTTAGGATGACACTAAGGGTGATTACACCTTGGGCATGAACAGTTTCTACAAAGTGTTGCCCTAGAATAACAGAGAAAGAAATAAAATCTATACGGGTGGAATTTCAACACCCACTCTCGGCTCATCGTGAGATTAAAGGATTTGAATGGAAGAATAGGAATCTGGAGAAGACTCGTCTTGATTTGAGGACTCGGTCTAGTCTGATGACTCAGCCTGATTTGATAGCTCTATTTAATTTGAGGATTAGGCTCTTAAAGAAACTTTAATCTCCTCAGACCCATCAGTAGGGAGCCCTATGGCCACTTTGAAAGAGTACACACTCTCTGTAGTGTGGGAGATGCACGGATAATCGTCTGTAGAAGCAACCGACTCATACATGTAGTCACTAATTTCAATAATAGGATGACTAATGGTGGCAATGGGGATGGGGTAAATAGGATGAATAAGGATGCCTCATCCTTATGCCTGGCAACATCCTCAACTTCGTACTTTCTAATCTCCCTAAAGCCCCTCTCTCTAAGAGTAGGGAACTCCTCAGCTAACTTATACGGAGGTCTTAACATCCAAAGAACTACCTGCCACTTAGGTGGAAAAAACGGTAAAAAAGGGACAAATAAATTAAGTTGTTGACCGGGTCAACCATAAGATCAAATGAAGGAACTGAATCGTTTTGCTGAAGACGAGTTTAAAGGATCCACCAGAGATGGTGACCGATGATCCACCAGAATATCCAAATGTAAAAATATACGATAAATTCCCAGGGACACCTACAAACCCTAAAAACACCTCTCTCAGCCCTCAAACAACCTCACAAATGACCAATACGATCGCTGAAAAATTAAAGAAATGACTGGAAAAATGAAGTGAAAATTGAAATGATGTAAAACAATGGAAAGCTAATAAGGGAGAAATGGAGTACTTGGAAGGATTGAAGGGGCTGACAACCATTGGAGACTTAAGAAAGTCACCGAAAAATGCTTGAGCAATGGAGAGAGAGATTAAGTCTGAAAATACTAGATCTAAAGAGAGGAAGAAAATGCACACGAAAGAGGAAAGAGAAGATGAAATCTTTCCTGGGATATAGTTTGAACCCCAATAATTATGGGGATCAACTTTCGATGTGCCCATCATTAAGGTACAACTTCTAAAGAACACACATGATGCCACCACTACTTGGGGAATATGCAAAGACAATGATCAGATGACCAGTGTCACTTTCTCATACCCATTAATACATCAGTATCTGACAGGCCAGAGACGTCCATTCATCAGGTGAAACTTGACATTTTTACCCCTCAGTATCCTATTTACACACAAGACTAAGGGCTAGGGGAGATTGATACGACAATACGAGACCTCGTCTTGGCTCAAGCCGACTTCACAAAATGTTCTCTCATGACCCATCCTCTAACAACTGTCTCAGTCTCATCCAGTAATGGGCCGAGACCACATGCCACCTTAGCGTGCCTAAAACATCATCTCGTCCACTTCAAGAAGCAAAGACCTCATCAACTTATTTATACGCTCGCCTCGACCTGACACAAATCAACTGAGACTACACTTGATAGTTACCAACATGTGATCCAATAGAACATCGGTGGTCTCATACTCAACCAGGCCGATACCTTATCATAGCAAGGTACGTTTGACATCTGACAGAGCATGTGGAATGAATTACAACCTGGGAGAGTCCGCATGGGAAGCTAACCTCGCATCGATAAAACTGTTGCAACAACATCTTCCTCACGTCCTGGGGTGCATATGACACCTCCCTAACCGTATAAATACTTGTCTTCTACATCTTTGTAAAGAATCACAAATTCACAACCTTACTGAAACTCTATCAAAACCAATGTATAGACAGAGAAAGCTTTAGCGTTTGTATCCCAAGGCCATTAGATCCCATATTTAGTGGATTTCACACACACTCACACAGTGGAGTAGGTCAAAATTGACTGAGCCGCTTTCATTTGGTATTATCTTCCTCTTTGCCTCATCTCTCTCTCCACACACACACACACACACACACACACACACACACACACATATATATATATGTCATACTCCATTAATACACTAGTTTTCGCTTGCTTATCACATTGATTTTGTGATACAATTTCTGGTATCATCATTCGTTGACGCGACCAAGTTGCGATAGGTACTGACTCGATGGTCATTTGCCCACCCTGCCTTATGTTAGTTGGACTCTAAAGCCACCATAGATTTGATTAGGAATTATGTGGTATGATCCTATGGTCTGAATATTGGGATTGGTGATTCTGTACATCCATCAGATGATTTTATATTATGTGTGAGGCCTAGGATGATGGGAATTTCTGACGGCCCTTACGCTAGAGGTCGTACGAGGAAGAGGACCCTCATGTGAGGGGGTGATATTTTTAGTGGCTTTTTAGGAAAAAATTTATGTACTCCTCCCTAAAAGAATTTTTTATAGTTTTCTTTGGGATATTCAAGGGATAACCCCACATATTTATGTAGTATGTTCCTTTGAGAGGAGCACGAGGAATCTCCATCATATGTTTTTTCTTGTGAGGGGATTCACACCTAACATCATGTTTATAAATAAATGCACCTTTTCTTTCATGATGTTTTTTTTTATCTAAAGAAGGTTTATGGCTATGTATTATTTTGATGTCTTTTCTTCCTCTTTTATTTATGTTTTAATTATTCTTTGGTGGAGTAATATAAAATGAAAAATGTTTAATTAAAACAATGAGTTTGGGTGTTATTGAATTTATAGGGTTACCAACGTTAGATATAAACATGAACTAAGTGAGCCTAAGCTGCTTTATTAAAATGGCGGTGGCATACATATAAAAAAATAAAAATGGTATATACACATGAAAATAAAGTACCCTGTCTTTTTGAGAATTTTGTTTTGGAGAGTGATGTCCTTCATTTTTTCCTATTGCATTCATTTGTTGGGTTGACATCCAAAATAGGGTAATAAGGCTTCCTTTCTTTTGTTTGTGAACAAGTAATTTTTAACCTTTTTTAATTGTAATTTTGTCCTTTAGCCAAGATAGGGTGCCATTTGCGGAGGCCCTTTTCTAGCCTGTCATGTTTGATAATTTTTATCCGGGTATGAAGGTTGTTTTTAGAAAGGGTATTTTTTGGTGTTTGATTCTTTTGAAAAATAAGTATTGGGTGTGGTGTCTTTTCTTATTGGCTTCTTTTGTCTACTTCTTTCATAACATCAACCTTTGTTTATATGTTCTTAAATAAGGAAAACGAAGCGGAGTTCAGAAATGCCTTAGTGCACCATTTTATTATTTGATGTTTAATTTATTTAGAACTTGTTGACTCTTTATTAGTGGGGGCATAATAATCATAAACAAGGTATTACCGTAAAATTGTTTTTTGTTTATTTGTTTAGATTGGGATCAAAGTAATATCTCGGCTTACCTACGTATCTTTGATTCAAAGCAAACTGTGTGTTTGTATTTGAATGTCAGCAATTATAATATAACAAAGAATCAAGTCTACATAGTTTTGTCAAATGAAAAAGTTAGGGGCCAAAAGCTTTTAGCTGACTTCAAATGAGTGGCTGGTGGCTTAAGTGTTCATTCTGATGTAGATTTAGGAATATGTTTGGGTTTATATGGGGTTTCCTTCCTCTTATGATCAAACCATTTTTATATTAAATCGATTTCCTTCCTTTTACCACAGGCAGTGGTAAGGAAGGAATTTATTCAATCGGTAAAGATTGAAAGATTGGGAAAATGTGACTCGATCTAGGTCATCTAAGGTAGCTACTCCCCCAGAGTTTATTTTGGTGACAAGGTAAGGTCCTTCCTAGTTGGATGAAAATTGTCATCTAGAATTTTTGGCAGGTTTGGGATTTTCTTTAAGGACTAGGTCACCTGATTGTATGTTTTTCTTTTTTACCATGTCATTAAATGACCGAGTGTTTCGTTATTGGTAGCACTGATTGTGATACGTAACCTTTAGCCTTCTCTCCTCGAGGAGATCTATTTCATCATATATGGATTGGACCGACTCGATTGTGGAAACCTAGATTTTGAGCATGACCCTTATTGAAGGTATCTTGAGTTCTATACCTAGGGCTGTCTCCTTGTTATCAGTGAGTAGGGGTGGCCCATAATAAGTTTTTATCCATAGTGTGGTAACCCTAGATGGCATATGGAAGTTTGTTTGACTAGTCATTGTATCTCTTATCATCTTGTTGATGATGTTGTGACTCTTTTATTTGTGACTTCGATAACTTCGTTGGTTTGAGGTTAGTATGGGGAAAATTTATGTCGATTGATCCCATACTTGTGTAACAGGTTAGATACCTCTTTGTAAAAGTGATAACCATTGTCTAATGCTAACGCATGGTGTATGTCGAAGCGGCAGATGATGTTTGAGAGCATAAAATTTCCCATTTTTTTAGCGTTGAGGACTAAATAAAATTTAACCTCCGCCCACTTCGGGAATTCTGCCTCCTCTTCTCCTTCCTCATTTGATAAGGGATAATATACGAGAAGATTAGAGATGGCTCATCCTTTAGTGGAATTCTACATGACGTGTGTTTTTTAAAATTCGAACAACATAACAACCATTTGACCATCCGATTAAAGAGAGTGGTTTTCTCAAATAGGAATTTCAGGGGAGACATCCTAAAGATGAGTCATTTTCTGAAGGTTATCATGTAATGACTAAGTTTATGAGTGATACATACCAAAGACACCCAAACTGTGACCACCCTGACTCAAAAATAGTTGGGAACAACGGTCTTGACATGCCACGAAGGCATTCAACTACTATAGACATCAAATTTTCTCTTAAAATAAGTACCGCAAAAAATGAATTCAATTGGTTATGAGTTATAACTAGCTGAAAAGTAACACATCATCAGATCTTCTAAAACATAACTTCTTATTCACATTGATAACTAAAGTTTTTTAAGGGCCAGAATCACTTAAAGAGAAAGAGATTCTCTGACATCTCATTCTACACTAGCCTCTAGCCACAAAACAAATCTCAAAATATAATCTTCAATTCAATCCTCACATATCCATCCTCCTCTTTAACTATAACTTGAAAAGGAGTTAATTATACAACATCAGATATAAGGTGAATGATGTTCAATCTCCAGACATTCCAAGTTTTTTTAGAAAATAAATACCAATTCAAGAAAAAAACAGAAGGCGTATACATATATGGATAGGAACTCCCAGTAATTTATTTATAATTGATGACAATACATAGAAATTAATAACTCAGAATAGAATGAATACGATAAATAAAATACAATATCTTTTTCTTTCAGTCATTTCATTTTAATGGCTAAGTACACTCTAAAATTGTGTTCTTCTACTGTATTATTCCCCGATAGTTGAGGGTCAATCAAACTAGTTCATAACAATTCTATATTTTGGGCACACCATCGATAACCTAGCTGGGAGGGTCAGTTAGTAATAGATGTCATTTTGGTTGAATCTTATAATCTTATTTCCAAATTTCAATACAATCTCATTTTCAATACTCATTTCCATTAGTATGTCTTTATGGAGAGATATAGACGTATCACATTTGCATTAATCATCGGTATCATATGCATTTAGAAAATAAAAACAATTCACAAAATACATTTAATTTGCATAATATCATATAATTTAAATGCACAAGAAATGGCATAGAGTACTCATCTAAAATAGAGGTTCAAAAATACAGATTTTGAGTCTTGAATCACACTTAAATCTAACAAATATAATACATGTTTAATTACATATTCTAAACAAAGTTCACTTTATATATTATATTTTAATCCTATAATAACTTGATTTAATGGATTACTAAAAACCATCTTCTCAACTTTTGAAGTTCATGGATCGCAATTGAAGAATTGAATTCATAGTTCTTCCTAATAAGTCAGTTGCCAGTCGAGATGGTGGGTCACAGGGGAACTACCTGTATACTAACTCAATAGACAAATTTTTTTCGAATTCATGCCTAGTAGAGATGGACAATCATAGGGGAACCAATTAAATACCATCTCATCTAGACAAAATTTGTCTAGGCCTGGCTTTTGAATTACACAATTGGATTCCATAATATCAAAAATCCTTTCAAAAGCCAATATATAACTTTAAATAAGTTCAATTTTGAAAATAAGTAAATTCAATCTTAAACGTAATTTATCTATTATGTATTTAAAAATAATAAGAAATATTAATTTTCATCACCTTTTCATTTATGAAAATCCCTTTTCAAACTCAATAATTCATTATTACAAGAGCTCTATGTTTCAATTTTATAAAATAACTCAATTTTGAAAACCCTACAATTTTATGTTCACTAAAATGGATCTTTAGTGTTTTTACTAACATTTTACTTAGTATAGCGATAAAATAATAAATTAAAACTATAAAGATGCATTATAACATTAATAAAAGATTACCTTAAGATGAATATCCCTAAGAACCTTCAGAACTTCTTCTTAAACCTTCCCAAACTTTCTCTCACTATTTATTTCTATAATTCTCACAGAATTGGTGTGAGTTTTAATTCATTTCCAAAGCTCTTATTTATAGGTTTTAAAATACATTACGGTGTTGACACGTGTCTAGGCTTTTACATTGGCGAGTCAATGTTGAGGTATCACGTAATAGGGGGGCTTACAGTCTTATTTTCATAAAAATGTGACAAGTGCTCTAAACCTTATCTATATGAATGACACGTGTAAGGTGGAGGTGTAAAAATGAAGCATGAGGTGTCAAGCATGAGGTGGGAAGGTCGTAAGGGTATTAGGATCATTTTACAAGTGAAGAGTATTTTTGTAATTTCACATTATATATTTTTAATATTTATTAGAGGTCCTTTAAAATATTTTATTTACCAAAATGTTATTTATTATTTTTCATTTTGGCCCCTTAAACTTCCTTTATTAGAACAAAGTCCTTAAAGTTTGGTGAAATTACATTTTCTTCCCCCAAACTTATGATCTTCCTAAAAATCAACCTCAATAAAAACTCTAGATTTTAAAATAACTTTTGACTACAAATTTAATCTGTAATACAATATAATTCAACGTTAAAACTCTATATATTAGGATTAAGGTTTAGATGTAGTCTCTATAAATCAAAATAGAGTTTATTGGGATGTATTATTTAGATTGTATTGAATTAACTTCATTGTCTGATATGTAGGTATGGTTAGAAATATAAGAGGATCATTATCATAAAAATCTCAACATTACGTTAGAAGCCTAACAAATATATATATTTATCAAAAAATTCTATTACCATAAATACTTATCAAGTGGCATTTTATCATATACTAGGAAAAAATAAATAAATAAATATATTTAGGCATATAAAAGTCGGGTTATAAGAATCCATACCCTAAGTTCTACAAATGCCTAGGGTCAACTAACTCAATTGCCAACTAAATGTTCAAATTTACCAGTTAACAACAGCTCAAGAATCCCAAATAACAAAATGACCACAATTCGGCATAATAACAACCAAAAAGTAAAACCTTAATGAAATTGCAAAAAATCAGTAGCAATAATCATTAGCATTTCCTTTATCATACCTGATTAGCGCTGAATGAAATAACCACACCATAAATCTCTATGATCCTCTATAAAAAATTAAAAGAAATTTAAAAACTATTCAGGACCATTGATCAGCGTCATATAATAGAATGTCCATTAAAAACTTGAATACCTCTAGAATGAAACCCATAACTCGTTTCATTCTGAGATGCGAACAAATCGCCACCCATAACTCGTCTCCTACTAAGATGCAAACAGAAGGTCCAACTTCAAAGTAAGTAAAAACAGTCAACATACATTCATGTATACATATAAAGATAAATAACTCATGCAAAGGAGTGGACAAGTTATGAAAAAACTATTTGATGAATTTAGTCATACCCAATTTAAGAATATGCGAGAGAATAAAAAAATCGATAGAAATCCTACATAATAGATTATTATCTTACATAACAATTCTTACATAACAGAAATCGACCGAACAAATTGATTGGCAAGAATAAACAACAAAATCGATTGGAACAATCAATTATGGGGCTGTCTATATGCGCTATGAATAATTGAATTTTTTTTTAAATGTCCACCAAAGTGTTTCCATAAGAAGATTATCATTTCACTAATGAACATAACATGTGATTTTGAAACCAAAAGAGTCCAAATTATTATTAATATCAACTATAACACCCAATAAAATTAACTAGTCCTTCAAAAAGACCTCAAATTAAATTAAAAGAATTTTGTACTCATACCCAACTTATACCTAATTAAAAAACAAGTCATATTTTATTTATACCCAATTTATTTTGGGTTGAAACACAAGTTATGCATTCACATTGACCACACACCTACTGTCCAAACTCAACAATATATATTTTCCTTGTCAAATGATATACATACACAAAATTACATATACATCAAAACATAAACAACAATGCTCCATCACTGATAGTGCCCAAACTCAACAATACATACACTCTGATAAGACATTTACTACCCAAACTCAACAATACATACACATAAATGCATATAAAATTTTGTTTATATACAAAAAATAAGTATAAATTAATAGGTATAAATTATAGATTTACTAAATTCAACTCTCAACCCCAAAACCCAAATGTGATGAATTTTATATACACAAAGAATTTTATATACATAATAGAAGCATAAATCTTCATTCGTCTGAAGAGCTACTGTCATATTTTTGCCTAAACATGCAAACATACAAATAACATAATTTCAACCAATAGGATATCAATGCATGACATAATTTCACAGCTAATTTTCAAATCAGAGATCGTCCACTGGGAAGAAAATATTCTATATAAATATTAAAATTCAAAGAACAAGATTTTGACAAATTTAAATTTTCAGAATCAGAGATCGTCCATTAGGGTATCAATATATGACAAACTTAAATTTCAAAAAAAAAAAACTAGAATAACAGAGTTTCCAAAAACTATATCATTTAGCCACAAAAATATTAAACCCTAATATTTGTGTCTAATAATGAAAATTATAACGACTCCATATTCCAAGGTTCCTCGACATCACAAAATTGTAGTTGCCACAGATATGAATCTAGGGTTCTTCATACCTAAGTCACCTGAAAGGGAGTTTTTCTTCCACCTATTAAGGCTTCTTCCACCAATATCAGAGAGAAGGAAGCCAAGGGATCCAAATCTGAGAAAGAGAGAGAGAGAGAGAGAATAATTTCACCTTAAAGAGAGAGAGAGAGGGGGGTTTTGAGTTTTCCTTATACCTAATTGTATTAGGGTGATAAGTTTGCTTTTGTTGTCACAGTTGTGTCAAGGTTTTTGACCGTGACAAAAAACAGACGTTGTCCTGGTCAAAAATCTTAACATGACCATGAAAACTCCCTTGTCAAGGTCTTTGACTGTGACACGATCGTGCCAAGGTGTTCTCAAAGCCGTGTCAGGTCAAGGACCTTGACAAAATATTCTTGTTTTTTATCAATGTTTTTTACCTTGACAACCCTTTGCAGGCGAGAAGTGACAAAAAGGGTTTTTGGCGTAGTGTAAGATTTAATCGTTTATGTTAATTTGATATCTTCGTTTGATACTAAAGTTTACTTACTCATCATCTTTGTTGAGTATCTATTTCGATAGTGGTGCACTTTTATGGATATGAAAATTACATAAATGGGTGTGATTTGGAAATTTGAGGAATTACTGTGAATAATAATTTTTGGAGTTTATGAGTGATTAGATGATTTTTTATGTGTGTTAAATATACTTTTGTGACTAAGTAAATGAGTTGGATTATTTTAATTACATGTCGTAGTGATAATAGTTTAATTGGAAAACTTGTATTGAGATGTGTTGGGTTTAATTGGTGAATTGTAGTTAAGTGACTTGAATGGAGATTTAGAGTGCGCAGTTGGTTTCAGAATGGACGAGATAGTCAGAATAGAGTATCTGAGGGTAACGTTTAGTTTCCAGGGATTTTTGAATTAGTAGGGACTCGAAATCGAGTAGACGAGTCATTTTTCGGTTTATAAGGGACAAGCCCTTATTTCTCTCTTATAAGGCACGAGAGAATGAGAGAAACGAAAGAAAAGAGAGAAAAGAGTAAAGAAAGAAAGGCAGAAGGAAAAAGAGGAAGAGACAAGGGGATTCTGACCCAAACTCCGCGGGATTCGACTCGAGGTCGTCGAATTTTATCCACGAGGCAAGTGTTTACTTGCTTTATTCATTTGTGTGTGTGTATCTCATATTATAGTTGGTAGACTATATGATTTTTGGGTTACAACCCTTAAAATATATTTGGGAAATTTGAGTATGAGTTTACAAATTGATGTATTATAAACTCTTAACGATTTCTAGTGTTAAACCTATGTTAATGGTGTGTAGAAATGGGAGAAAATGACAAACTAGGGATTTAATGGTTTTAGGATTCAAATCTAATAGAAATGGTTTTATACCACAAATTAATGGATGTGTTAGTTAGACATCAGTGGTTAGATGATTGTAGTGTTGTTTGTTGAGATTAAAAACCATAAAAATGGAGGTTAGGTTGATATTTGGTGTTTTGGAGGTTTAAGTTTCTTAAAACTTGGAGAGTTGGACGACCTATTGACCGGGCGGAAAAAGTGTGTTCGTGTGAGGACACAATCATTGTGTGTTTCGCCGCCGCGATACAAAAACCTAATATACTACTACACTTGCGAGGCAAGTAAAGCGGTAAGTCGGGTATCGTAAGAAATCCACAGGGAGTGATTAAATTTTAGATGTTAATTGTTTTAAAACTTCAAGAATAAAAATGGTGTAAAAGAAATAAGAAAAGGTGATGGGTGGTTGTGGTGGAAAAACAAAGGAGAAGTTAACGCTAAATTAAAGGAAAGCAAGGATCGGGATCGCATACACACATTCACGGGCTAAACAACTACTAATTAGAATTTCGATTCGAAAACATTTAATCGATCATTTTCAATTAAGCATAAACATCATGCAATAAGGAATTTAAGCCAAAGTTGCGAGATTAAACATTTTATCAAAAATGGTCACACGCGGATTAAATTCGGATTATCGCTATAAACACTAAAGTTGCGTGACAAATAAAGTTAAACGCATAACAATCCAACTTTAATACACGCGGTTTCAATTAAATGCAATTTTACACGAAACCCTAACTTTCGAGGTCCAAACCCGTAAATGGCAGAATGAAATCCCGACCCTATTTATCTAAGGGCACGACATGGAAATAAACTAAATTAAACTAAGAAAGCAAGAATTAAAGCAAGTAAACTAATTAACAAAGCATGTAAACCTAATTATCAAAGCAAGAATGAATGAAATACAAGCTATATTAATGGTGAGGATGATGAATAGTCAACTTACACAACAAATGAGGTGTCAATCCAAGAGAAATGAAGAAGAACCAAGCAAATCACCCAAACCCTAACTATTCTATCTCCTAAAACTATCTAAAAACGTTCTCCCCACTTAATACAATGTTTACCCCTATATACCCAACCAAAAACAAACTTAAAAATAAAGATTTTCGGACTTTTACAGTAGCCGAATCGATTCGGGAAATGACCGAATCTGGTGCAAACCGAATCGATTCGGTTTTGGGCCGAATCGATTCGCAAGAAACATGTCTGAATCTGCAGCTTTGTCCTATTTTACGGAAAATGCCTCCATTTCTTCGTTATAGCTCGGAATGAGGCATGGTTGGAGGCTACGCGAAGATAACTCAGAGGACTACAAAATCCAAGAAGACATTAGGCTAAAAAACCAAAATATGAAATGACTAAAATTCCCTTGAATGTGACCTTGAGTGCACTTTTACAGTAAAAACCATCTTAAAAATGCCATAACTCCATCGATACAACTCGGAATCATGCACCGTCAGCGGCCACACGAAGAGAAATCAAAGGGATTCAACTTCCGTGAAGAGCTCGGGATTCAAACCCAAATGGTGGAATTACTAAAATGCCCCCGAAACTGTAAAAGTGGACGAAACATTTCCGGAAAGCGTCCGAACTGCATACTAAGCATCCAAATACCTACAAAAGCTCAATTAACCCCTGCAAAATATGTTAACATAGAAATCCGAGGTTGTCTGGATAACGAGCATAAATATAGGGATTAAGATACCCGAGGGGGCTAATAACGCGTAGGTTAACGGGTGAAATACGCAATATTTACGCTGTATCACCTATCTAGTGCGAGCGGTCGACCACGACCCTTTGGCCGGTCGACCAGGTCAATGGAAAAAGGCTACTGGTTGGATCGCTAGGCATATTCCCATATCGCGGTCGATCGGGGGCCAGGGACCGATCGATCGGTACTCTATTTTCTACCCTAGATGAGGATTTTCCTATTCCTTTTTCTTTTTGGGTTCAAAGCTAGGGGGCTCCCTCTTAATTAATGTAGTATAAATAGTTATGACCTAAAGGACTTGAGGGGTTGTATATTAACCTGGGGTTAGTTGAAGTCACAATTCAGGTTATAGACTCAAGGAACGTTTAAGATGAATAACTTTCCAGAGTAGTCTTCAACAGGTGCGTTTACATAGATAACCATGTGTATAGAATAAATGTGGGCTGAGTATATTTGAGCGAATCCTAGGACGCGAGTATGATGGAATTTAGGATACAGGCTAAAGAGAATTGAGCGGTTATCCGATATGTCTGTTGAGGACCATTGTTATAAGCATGCGAAGCCTATGGGATTGAGAAAAGTGATTAAGATGCGAATTAAATCTCAATTAAGAGAATACTTATTGGTTTAGTCTTTTAAGTATATGAATGCTTATATACTATTACGAATGGGATCATTCGAGGTTATTGGATATATATATATATTGAGAAGAGATATATATTAGATATACGAAATTTGTTGCAGTATATATATATATATATATATATATATATATATATATATGTATGTATGTGACTGGTATATTTGTATCTTAGAGGCTGGTTGCACAGGCTTCCTCGGGCATAGGGTTGGACACCAAGACTTTATATTTTTCTCTAGTGCAATCCCTGGAGGTTGCACGACGTGGGTGAATCCCATGTCTTGAGGAGCAGGGAGACTATATACCTAGGTCATATCGTCCCATATATAAGTGTGATGTATGTATCCCACTTGCAGGAGGGAACATGACCGCCTCCACTGTTGTGTATCTTTACGATGACCATAAGTGAGTCTGGCTTGGTACCGTGGTTGAGTGAGTAAAACCGGATTCAGATAGGCACTATGAGACTGCATACTCGACTTATAGCTTGGTGGGATTGTTATTATACTTGTTGTGTATAGTATATTGCTTGTATATGAAGATGAGATATCATATAGCTTCAACTGGTATAAAAAGTGAAAATGGTATTTTAAACTAGCTAAAGTTATGAAAAATGAACGGTATTACTACCATATATATATATCACATTGAGGCCTATATTAAGTTAGGCTTATGTGAAAGCTTACGGAATAGCTTATGTATATCATGCCAGATAGGTGAAAGTCACGAGGATTTAGTAGATGGGTGGAAGAGATTAGTTAGGTAGGATAGCTTAACTAGACTGTTTAAAAAGGTATGCTATAGGTGTGGACTGTTAGAAGCGGGGTGAGGTGTATCTCATGAGAGTGCGATACCAGTTTAAATATGAGATATTTCGTATTTTAAAATATATGGCATTTATGCACTTGTGAAAAATATTTTCAAAACTCGGGTTTTGACCTGTTTCTCTATTTTCCTCTCTCTCTCTCTCTCTCTCTCTATATATATATATATATATATATATATATGTGTGTGTGTGTGTGTGTGTGTGTGTGTGTGAAGACACAGGGACACCTGAATGATGATTCCTTCGAGTCAGACGTTTGCTGCAGCAGCTGTGGATGCATGCAGGTTTATTTTAGACGATTATACTCTTGTGATCTAGATAGGAAGCAATGTAGTAACATTCGGGCCGATAACCCAACTATATTCATTTATTCTTTTATCACCTTTTTAGTTCGGCTTTCGATTTGGTTGTATTATGTTAAATCGAGGGTTCAGTTATTTTTATTGCATTTCAGTTTCATATATAAACAGTGTTAATGTTTTATTTAAATTGTTTGATTAAAAAGATTAGTTAAATAAAATTTTAACGCCAGCCTAATAGGTTATTAGTAATTAAATTTGTTTTCGTTGTGATGATGAGAATGAACCATATGAGACTCTTGTTTTAATTTGGTACATGATTGATCACCCGATATTTTATTAGGCGGGGTGTCACAGATGGTATAAGGGCATTGGGTTCTAGTGTTCTTAGGAATCTATGCAGGCGTACTACGCTGTCAGCGTTGCTTTCGATTTGATATAGAGCCTTATGATTAGGATTGTTGATTCCTCTTGTGAGATTTCGTTCTTCTGCCATTATATACGATTATAGTAAATCTTTTTCGCCCTCATTAGAGATTCGCGTGTTGATCGATGAAGAGCGACCACAAAAGGCTATTTCTAGGGTAATAGGAGGTGGGGCTTAGTTGGAGCTATAAGTTGAAGTCGTGGATGAAGGTCACTATCGAGGTCATTCCCCTTTGTGGCATTATTAAGGATTGCTGCGATGAGTACTAAAGTATAGTAGCTATAATCATCCTGAAGGTGCCCGATATGTGTGTTTCAAACAAAACCAAATTTTTACCAAAAATGATCCAACTTTTAATTATGCACCAAACCAAGTTGTGAAAACCCAAATCTTACTTTAAACCAATTTTATCTTGATTAATCCTAAACATGCATCTAGTGATTACAGCAAGTAAAGTAAAGTAAAGAATACTAACAACACGGGATGTAGGAGGAAAAAACCCAAAATGGGAAAACAACCTCGAACTACCCAAGTCAGACAATCACTATGAACAAAGACAGATTAGCTTTACACTAAGACTCGATCCCCACATGTCTTGACGCTCCTTATAATCTTCTACCATTCTTCAATAGTGACCACACAGAAATTCCGTCTTCCACGATACCTATCCACAACACACGCGTTCACGTATGTCTCGGTGTCCACCGAATGGCTTTGATTCGTCTACAATGTCGAACAAGAAGTCCTTCTCTTGTAGAAAAAACAACTTTGGTGCCGCAAGATCACGTAAACATATAAGATTGATAACTCGGATCTTTACAAACTCTAAGGATGTGTTTATTCTTTATAAACCTAAGAAAACAGGTGCAAACAACGTACTTGAATGTATTCTATTTTTTCCAGTTGCACACTTTTGAAACTCTGATAGAAACACGCTTTAAATAACAATTTAGATTCGCCTCAAAAAACGTATCATTAAAATGACTTAAGGCTCTCGTTTGAGCGACATTGGTTTCTCGTTCGCGCGAGATCTAATGTCGTTTGAGCGAGAAGTTTAACTTTTTGACTTTTCAATTAAAACGTTTCTTTAAAGAGACCCGATAAAGTCAAACTCCTTTTTCGAGCTTATCAGAATTAAAACGTAGTGTAAACAGTTAAAACACTTTTAAAAACATTTTAAAATATTTTTCTTTATAAAAATACATCCTTATCTTTCATAAAAACAATTCCGAGCACCATTAATTATACGCATTCATACCAGAGTGATCTCGAAATGCAATTAACTTTGAAGACGAGTAAACTTGCACCAATTAAACTTCGACATGATAAATTCTTTGAAGCTTTGCCGCAACATCTTCAATTTTCTTCAATACGTCATATACCAAGTGGGATCGTGACAAAATAAAAATCTCCCTATGACATATTACAAACATAGTTTTGTTCACGGAATTAAGTCAAAATAATACCGGGACTCAATTGGAAGTTTTTATCCTTACAAATATCCCCCTTTCACTATTCCGGGACAAAACTAAACCACTGAAATGCCTAACCAGGCCGTCAAGCCGTATGACACCTAAATCCCATCCCATATATCCAAAATAAAAAATATAGGACACAGACTAGTATATGTAGCACCGATGAGCATAAACTGTCTAAATTTGATGTAGGCTTGAAATCTCGAATCGCTGAAGCATACCTACACACATGAAATAGACAAACAAATACCTAGTGAAATACGGAGGAACAAATGATACTAATTTATATTTCTAATACGAACAAGTCATTTGAAACATGTGAGAAATTATTTGATACCAATTAGTAAACATATGTAAACCAAAATATGTTCAAATATCCCCCTACATCACATACACATCTCTCCCCCTTTTTGTCTCGAATAGACAATCTTGTGAAACGATAAACTATGCCAAGTATCTAGCATGAGAATATACCAATTTAAATCAATTGGATACCAATATAAGAATTGAAAATGCTAAATAACCATGCAACAACCGGCTAAAAGTGATCAAGAGATGACAATTCAGTAGCTAGTAATCCAATGAATCACAAAAAAAAAATATCAAACTAATCAGGTGTTATAAACGGACTGTAAGCAAAAATCCAATTTTGAACCATTAACACCTGCATATAAACCAGGTCAGTCCAGAAAAACTTCTAGTAGTACAAAAATATATCAATTTAACCCAGATGACTGCAAACCAATCAGAAGCCAACAAATCAGCCTGTCGTTCGAACGAACCAGGGACTTCGCTCAAACGAGATAATGAAGTCGCTCAAACGAAGTAAAACAGTCATTCGCACGAGATCGGTAAGTCGTTTGAACGACTTCTCGCGACCTGTCAGAATTTCCCAGATTCTCAGAAATATTGTCAAATATTGCCCAGTGAAAAAATTTCCACAAAAATATTCCAGGAAGGGCCTGACAGAATCAAAACAGTGTTAACACAGTAGGCTTTTAACACAAAATGCAAAAACTTATAAAAATTAAAAATGTGAGTTACATGTAAACATATTATCGATGTGCTCAAATATGGATATGGAATGAATAGGCGAGAAACTACAACAAATGAGTCACAATCCTAACACATTGAAACGATCAAGAAGCTCTAGTTGATAGCGATAAATCATCAAAATTTATCATATCCATATGACAGTAAAAGTGTTAGCTTAATGAACTAAACATACTACATGCACACAAATCCAGAATTTTGACGATTCTACAAACAATAGCGTCAAATTTCAATGTTTCAAAATTGGGATTAGATGTGCAAACCCATTAAATTTTTAATCCATACAAACTCCCTAAATAATATCACATTTTATTTGGAATGAACTAAACAAATTTGTTCCTTTTCTTAGCATATTGCATTTTCTTTTGGGCTCTTTTAAACGGTGGCTTTCACGACGAGTCAATTTTAAACTCTCGCATGCCTTTCCGATAATCATTCATCATTTTTACCAATTAAAATCCTCACGGTAAATGGTTCTTATATGCACACTTATCCTTAAGTCTACTTACGCATAGATGACAAGATTGAGATAAGAATGCCTCACCAAATTCAAATATGCAAGAGAAGTCAAACATCCATATAAACTCATGCATGTGTGCAATGTTGGCATATATACAAAGTTGAATAAATATTCATATCAACTTCGAAACAACCCTATATAAACAATGGTTAAGACCATTCTAAGCATCAATAATAATGACCAAATGTCGTAAACACATGGATAATGAAACGATGGGGGGTCCAAGCACACCAATATGCCACATCAAACATGTAAACTCAAAACTAAAAACGGAAAATATTTTTGGCTTTTCATATTTTGACTCAAATAGAAGAAAAATCTTTTGGGGTTTTCAAAAGTTTTCTAAAAAACAAAATCGTTTTGTATTTTTTAAATAAGACTCAATCAAATGAAAACAATAATACAAAGAGATACACATGTCATAATACTAGCAATGAATATATCATGAAGCAAACTAGCATATGACAAATAAGGCAACACTATCATCCTTTAGATTTAGCATGGGAAGAATCAAGTGCACCCAAACGAGAATCATGAAGTTTAATTCTTAAAGCCACTAAATCCGATTTCCTAATCCAAGTTGGTGTAAAATGATGCATGGGGGTTTTGGGAACCGGGGTAACTTTATTCCAAAACTTCCTAGGATCTTGTCTAAGGTCATAATAATATAGCCTAAGGTGACCTTTCCTACCACAAAACGTGCAAGTGTAGTGGTGGGGGGAATGATTACCTATATGTGGAACTTTTCTAACCTTCCTAGTGTTTCTCACACGTGCGGGGGGGACGGGAACAACTCTATCACCAAAACCTGTACTTCCCCTATCTCCCTTAATTTGGACGGTGCCTAGGATCTTATCTAACTTCTTCGACCTAGCCTATAAATCAAACTTGACTCTAGACGAGTCTATCAATCTCTCCTTCAACTCATGAATCTTAGAATCGAGCAAACGCCTAGACTCCTCAAACTCTAAAATCTCCTTTTTCAAGGACTCCATCAAACCATGGAGATTATCTCTCTCTTTCTCCACAAACTCTAGTTTCTCACTAAACTTCTTCTCTCATGCCCTAAGATCCTCAATCAAACTATCATTATTTTCTATGGCATTCTCATTCAACTTAGCTTGCAATTTTAAGTTAGCCTTTTCACCTTCATCGTTTCGGCATATAACTCATTAAACGCATTTTGCAACTCTTTCACATCTACCTCCTCCTCGTCACTCTTTTCTCCCTCACTAACATGGGATACACTTAAAACCTCCTCGAAAGTATCATGCACATGAGAATCATCGTCGCTCACATGACATGCCATAAACGCAACAAAGTTACGACAAATGGGGGAACTCTATCCCTCTTCTAGATCACTATCACTTAAGGTGGCATTATAGACAATGGGTGGCTTGCCCTCTTTCTTAAGTCTACTGGGACACTCCTTGACTTTGTGACCGTACCCCTCACACCCAAAACACTTATCCGACTCATCTCTCTTAGGCCTCTCAAACTTATCCTTAGAGGTGGGATATACTTTGTTGTTCTTGAATTTTTCAAATTTCTTGGAATCTTTCGATTGCTTTTGAAACTTAGTAATTTTTTTAAATTTCTTTGCCAACAAAGCAACATCCTCAAAATCGGAATCGGAATCAGAATTCGAAACTTTAATTTCCTTCTTCCGGGTTCTCAAAGAAGTACCCTTTTCTTTCTTAGGAACTTGCTTGGAGGTAATCATGTCGATTTCATAGGTTTGTAAGCCACCTACAATATCTGCTTGTTTCGTCGACTCTAACCTACCCAAGGAGTTTAGAATGGTGACTTTCGCATCAAACCTACTAGGAAACGACCTAAGGATTTTCTTAATGATACGATTGTCGGGAATTTCCTCACCTAGGTTAAACGACGAGTTGAAAATATTGGATAACCTATCATAAAACTCATAAAAGGTCTCACTCTCTAACATCCTAATGGTCTCACACTGTGTAGTGAGATTATGAAGTTTTGATGCCCTAACCGTGCTAGTGCCCTCATGAGTGAGTGCTAAAATATCCCAAGCCTCTTTCGATGTTTCACAAGTCATAATTCTATTATATTCTTCCTGTGTGACATGTGAAGTAATAATGTGCAGACCCTTAGAATTATATTGTGCAAGTATTCGTTCAGTTTCGATCCATGACTCAATAGACTTTAAACTAGTGACCTCACCTACAATAGTGATAGGGTGTGTCCAACCTTTCTTGATGGCTAGACACACATGCTCATCAATATATTTTAAAGAACGTTTCATTATCATCTTCCAATAAGTGTAATTAGTGCCATAAAAAATAGGAGTTCGAGAAAATTCATTATATCCAGAATTCATCTTTAAAAAAACACACAGGATCACAAAACAAATAAAATATGTTTTCTAGCTCTGATACCAATTTGAAGGTACCCGATATGTGTGTTTCAAATAAAACCAAATTTTTACCAAAAATTATCCAACTTTTAATTATGCACCAAACCAAGTTGTGAAAACCCAATTCTTACTTTAAACCAATTTTATCTTGATTAATCCTAAACATGCATCTAGTGATTATAGAAAGTAAAATAAAGTAAAGAATACTCACAATGCCGGATGTACGAGGAAAAAACCTAAAACAGGAAAACAACCTCGGATGACCCAAGCCAGACAATCACTATGAACAATGGTTTTACAAAGACAAATTAGCCTTACACTAAGACTCGATCCCCACGGGTCTTGATGCTCCATCGATCTTCTACCGTTCTTCAATAGTGCCCACGCAGAAACTTCATCTTCGACGATACCTGTTCACAACACACGCGTCCACGTATGTCTCGGTGTCCACCGAATGACTTTGATTCGTCTACGATGTCGAACAAGAAGTCCTTCTCTTTTCTTCACCACAAAACCCTTTGATGTTTAATGTGTAGAACAAACAACTTTGGTGCCGCAAGATCAGATAAACATATAAGAGTGATAACTCGGATCTTTGCAAACTCTAAGGATGTGTTTATTCTTTGTAATCCTTAGAAAACATGTGTAAACAACGTACTGGAATGTATTCTATTTTTTCCAGTTGCACACTTACGAAACTCTAATAGAAACACACTTTAAATAATAATTTAGTGTCACATCGAAAAACGTGTTGTTCGAACGACTTAAGGCTCTCGTTCGAGAGACATAGGTATCTCGTTCGAGCGAGAAGTTTGACTTTTTAACTTTTCAATTAAAACATTTCTTTAAAGAGACCCAGTAAAGTCAAACTCCTTTCTCGAGCTTATCAGAATTAAAACATAGTGTAAATAATTAAAACAGTTTTAAAAACATTTAAAAATATGTTTTTTTATAAAAAACATCCTTATCTTTTATAAAAATAATTCCGAGCACCATTAATTATACGCATTCATACCTGAGTGATCTCGAAATGCAATTAACTTTGAAGATGAGTAAAATTGCACCAATTAAACTTCGTCATGATAAATTCTTTGAAGCTTTACTGCAACGTCTTCAAGTTTTTTTAATACGTCATAGACCAAGTGGGATAGTGACAAAATAAATATCTCCCTATGACATATTACAAACATTATTTTGTTCACATAATTAAGTTAAAACAATACAGGGACTCAATTGGAAATTTATGTCCTTACACATCCACGTACCGCTGTAGTAGAGAGTGGTGCTAAATGTGAATTACCTAGTGAAGTAAATTGGGTAAAAGTACGAAGGGTATTTGATAAGGACCATACGATGAAGTTTAAGTTATGCGAAGGCAGTGTAGACTATTTCCATGGAAGTATAAGGCTTAGAAGCTTTGTCATTGAGCAGGGTAGCGAAATGCCCAGATGTGAAAATTTGAGGAAAACTTTTCACTCGTTGCAGAAATGTTGAAATGGTGGGAATGGTGGTCACCATGTTTGGGGGAGCATGATGTTCTGCTCATAGACGGATCGTACGAATGATTATAACCGCGAATTCCTTTAATTTACTAGACTTGGGGAGAATGCAGTTCTTGAATTATTCACATAAGGATTGGTCAGAGATCGATAGTGAATAAAGAGTGACACGGTTAAGGGAACTTTGTACTGAAGTAAGGTAGGTACAATGAATAAATAATCCTTTTGCGGAATGATAGTCTCACTAGTAAGTGTTTCTAACACTTATGGAGAAGTTGTGTTAGTGGAGCCTCATTGGTGGACATCCACTCGGGGAATTTATTAAAATAAGGCAGTTGAGGCTGGTAGCATGCCTCCTTTTAGTCGAAGGAGCTGAGGGAACTACAAAGGTGATTTCTAGGATCAAGGCTATAGAGTACAAGATACTAATAACCTTACTAGGGTCAGGAAGTCCAGATATGGGAAATAGGGTCATGTGGAGTGTTGAACCACACGGTTAGTCCTTTCTCGGTAGGACTTAAAATACATAAGTAGGGGGAACATTGAGTAAAGTAGTTTTGGTCCGGTTAAGGCAAATGTGTTATATCTGGAAACCAATTGGAGCAGTCAGGGAGATTGGCAAAGTTATCGTTACGAGTTTTACCTCGGATGAAGGAGGTATATTTTGTGTGGCTAGATAGAGTCGCGGTATTTTGTTATCCCTGGATTTGTGTGTGTAATTCGATCTTTGTGGAGGTATCGGTAATATTATAAAGGGTATATCTATATGTTTTTCACGATAGCAGAATTTTATTTTCTTCATTCGTTATGAAAACGGGTGTTGATAGTTTAAGCTTATATTTGGTTTGCACTGCTCATTTCGTATGTGTTATACGAGTATAGTATAATTCCAAATGTAATATATTTTTTATTGATCGGAGCAATACTAGGCTACTGATTGCAAGACTATCGTATTCGCAGTTCTAGGGTGGAACTGGTTGTTTTACGATATCTCACCTGGATGCAGGTTGAGCTCGCCATATCTTTATATGTTTATATGGAACCTCTATGAGTAGATGTTTCATTTTCCCTATTTTTGTGTGTGGCGACCTTATAGGTATGATTTAAGGTATGTAGGATTCATTGATAAGTTATGAGTTTAAACTCATTATTGTTTACGCAAAGGACTTAACGTTAGTATAAGTGCCTTGTGGTATGGCTCTTGAAAATAAGTAGGAGTTCCGACCACATTTTGTTGATAGAGGGGATGTGGTTATCCCGGTTGCATATTTAAATCTAACGGACCTCCAAGACCGACAAAGTTAAGTAGTAGTGTATTAGAGGGGTTCCTTATTTGGATTTCTCTAGCGAGACACTCCATGCATGAACCTTAATGACGTCGGGAGTGGAGAGATGTTATGGGATGCAATGATGTTATTTTTTTATGATAGATTAGTTGAGAGTCATGTGATGATTAAAGGCTAATATAAATAGATGTGATGTGGAAAAGAATTGGAAATATTTCTCTTATCCAAATATGTGGGCCAGGAAAGGTAAAGGAAGTCGGATTGAGGCTTATAGCTAGGCCTTGATTAGATGGAAAATTTAGAGGAAATATGTTTTGGGTAGGATGTTCGTAACACTCATGTAGAGTATAGGTGCCGTGATTAGTTAGACTTTCTATCATAGAAGTATGTTAGTAGGTTAGCGAGGTAGGATTTAAGACTTCCCGATGGTGTGCCTTAGGCCGTTATATCTCGATGACCGACATTGCGAGGTAGTAGTGTAACGAGAGGGTCCCTTGTTTGGATATTTCTTTACGAGACGTCCCACGCATGAAACCGAGCTAATGTCGATAGTTAGGAAAGGCCTTGGACGCTAGGGATATAGTAAGTATAATACTCATTTTACGTGTGTAGGAAACGCCTTGATCTTAAGGTTATTAGGAGGTAAGGCTAGTGGGTCATGTGGCGCTATTTTAGGAAGATTGTAGTGAGTTAACCGCGAGAAGATCGATGGGTTAACCTTAAGAAGGATTAGATTTCCAAGAATAGGAAGAATGGAATTTTGAATTATCTGAGTTAGGGATACCAAGGTGTTAATACTAGGCCAAGGGAAATGACGACCATTTTTAGAGTGAGTGTTACGTATGAGATGTTTATAATGGTTGTGCAGAGAAGCGCGACTGAAAAGGTGTATGGTAACCTTGGTAAGTTGGCTTTATATAATCGTCCTAAATAAAAAGGACGTAGTATATAAAGCTGGAGGATATGCTGTGGAGTAGTTATAAATGGATTTGCATTTGGAGTAATGGATTAAACGTCATACGAGGCACGCGATAACCCAATTGTGTGGGTGCAACAAGAGTTAGTACACCTAAGATATGCAATCAGATGACGGGAGTAGTCCAACATTAGAGTAACTTACTTTTGGAGGGAATTAAATGTCCTGTTGTAGATGAGCGGACGCTTTAAGTTGTGGCCCTTCGGTGGGATCTATATGTTAGAGCGGAGATTATATGCTCATTTTCTTTATATGCAGTTACAGAAGAACTAGGTGCGATGTGACGTTGTTAAAATTAACCTTATGACCGAGGTAGTGCGTTAGCATATAGAGATTTAGTTAAGCTTGTTGTTAAGTTAGTGAATAAGCCTTGAGATAAGTAGTATATGGTAGGGTACCATTTGGGTTAGTACCTGATGTGCAGGATGAAGTGTGATTAGCAATCCTAGGTGGGTAGTACCGGTCATATTTGAATTTCGGGGATGAAATTTCATTGTAAGGGGGAGAATGTAATACCCCGCCCTTTTATGGATATTAAAATTACATAAATGGGTGTAATTTAGAAATTTGACGAATTACAGTAAATAATAATTTTTGGAGTTTATGAGTGATTAGATGATTTCCGATGTATGTTACATTTACTTTTGGGACTAAGTAAATAAGTTGGATTATTTTAATTTCATGTCGCAGTTGGGTGAAGCGATAGAGGATAATATTTTAATTGGAAACTCCATATTGAGATGTGTTGGGTTTAATTAGTGAATTGTAGTTAAGTGACTCAGATTGATATTTTGAGTGCACAGTTGGTTTTGGAATGGCCAAGATCGTCAGAATCGAGTATCCAAGCTTAACATTTAGGTTTCGAGGATTTTTGGACTAGTAGGGACTCGAAATTGAGTAAACGAGTCATTTTTGGGTTTATAATGGGCAAGCCCTTATTTCTCTCTTATAAGGCACGGGAGAGTGAGAGAAAGGAAATAAAAGAGATAAAAGAGGAAAGAAAGAATGGAATAAGGAAAAAGAGGAAGAGAAAAGGATATTCCGGCCCAAACTCTGCTGGATTCAACTCGAGGTCGTCGGATTTTATCCACGAGGCAAGTGTTTACTTGCTTTATTCATTTGTGTGTGTTCATCTCATATTATAGTTGGTAGACTATATGATTTTTGGGTTAGAACCCTTAAAATATATTTGGTAAATTTGAGTATGAGTTTAAAAATTGATGTATTCTTAACTCTTAATTATTTCTAGTGTTAAACCTGTGTTAATGGTGTGTAGAAATGGGAGAAAATGACAAACTACGATTTTAATGGTTTTAGGGTTCAAATCTAATAGAAATAATTTTATACCACAAATTAATGGATGTGTTAGTTAGAAATCAGTGTTTAGATGATTGTAGTGTTGTTGGTTGAGACTAGAAACCATAGAAATGGAAGCTGGGTTGATATTTGGTGTTTTGGAGGTTTAGGTTTCTTAAAACTTAGACAATTGGCCGACCTATCATGTGTGACCAGTTAACCACGGCCATATGGAGGGTCGACCGAGTCAAGGGAAAAAGGCTACTGGTTGTCTCGCTAGGCATATTCCCATATCGCGGTCTACCGGGGGCCAGGGACCGATCGATCGGTACTCTATTTTCTACCCTAGATGAGGATTTTCCTATTCCTTTTTCTTTTTGGGTTCAAATCTAAGGGGGCTCCCTCTTAATTAATGTAGTATAAATGGTTATGACCTAAAGGACTTGAGGGGCTGTATATTAACATGGGGTTAGTTGAAGTCACAATTCAGGGTATAAACTCAAGGAACGATTAAGATGAATAACTTTCTAGAGTAGTCTTCAACAGGTGCGTTTACATAGATAATCATGTGTATAGAATAAATGTGGGCTGAGTATATTTGAACGAATCCTAGGACGCGAGTATGATGGAATTAAGGATACGGGCTAAAGAGAATTGAGCGGTTATCCGACACGTCTGTTGACAACCATTGTTATAAAGGATGCGAAGCCTATGGGATTGAGAAAAGTGATTAAGATGCGAATTAAATCTTAATTAAGAGAATACTTATCGGTTTAATCTTTTAAGTATATGAATGCTTATATACTATTACGAATGGGATCATTCGCGGTTATTGGCTATCGCTACAAGAGTTTGGCAATTACAGCCCTATATATATATATTGAGAATGGATATAGATTAGATATACGAAAGTTGTGGCAGTATATATATATATATATATATATATATATATATATATATATATATATATATATATATATATATATATATATACAGACACATAAATATATGATATGATATGATATGAATTTAAATATATATGTATGTGACTTGTATATTTGTATCTTAGAGGCTGGTTCCACAGGCTTCCCTGGGCATAGGGTTGGATAGCCAGACTTTATGTTTTTCTCTGGTGCGATCCAGGGAGGTTGCACGATGTGGGTAAATCCCCTCGCTTGAGGAGTAGGGAGAGTATATGCCCAGGTCATATCGTCCCGTATACGAGTGTAGTGTATGTATCCCACTTGCAGGAGGGAACATGACCGTCTCCACTGTTGTGTATTTTAACCATGACCATGAGTGAGTCTGGCTTGGTACCGTGGTTGAGTGTTTAAACTCAAATTTGGATAGGCACTATGAGAAGGCATCCTCGAGCTATAGCTCGGTGATATGGCTATTATAGTTGTGTATAGTATATTGCTTGTATATGAAGATGAGATATCATATAGCTTTAACTGGTATAAAAAGTGAAATGGTATTTTAAACTTGCTAATGTTATGGAAATTGAACGGTATTACTACCATATATATATATATATATATATATATATATATATATATATATATATATATATATATATCACATTAAGGCCTATCTTAAGTTAAGCTTATGTGAAAGCTTATCGAATAGCTTATGTATATCACTCCAGATAGGTGAAAGTCACGAGGATTTAGTAGATTGGTGGAAGAGATTAGTTAGGTAGGAAAGCTTAACTAGAATGTTTAAAAATGTATGCGATAGGTGTGCACTATTAGAAGAGGGGTGAGGTGTATCTCATGAGAGTGCGATAACAATTTAAATATGAGATATATCATATTTTAAAATATATGATATTTATGAACTTGTAAAATAAATTTTCAAAACTCGGGCTCTGACCCGTTTCTATATTTTCCCCTCTCTTGCTATATATATATATAATATATAGGTGTCCAGACACCAGGACAACTGGATGATGATTCCTTCGAGTAAGACATTTACTGGAGCTGCTGTGGATTCATGCATGTTTATTTTAGATGCTTCTATTCTTGTGATCTAGATAGGAAGCAATTTAGTAACATTCGCGCGAATAGCCCAACAGTATTCATTTATTATTTTACCGACTTTTTAGTGTGACTTTCGATTTAGTTGTATTATGTTAAACAACGTGTTCGGTTATTTTTATTCCATTTGAGTTTCATGTATAAACTGTGTGAATGTTTTATTTGAATGGTTTGATTAAAAAGATTAGTTAAATAAAATTTTGACGCCACCCTAATAGGTTATTAGTAATTAAATTAATTTTCGACAATGATGTTGTGAATGAACCATATGAGACTCTTGTTTTAATTTGGTACATGACTAATCACCCGGTATTTTATTAGGCGGGGTGTCACCACATGTCTGTTTTGTGTACATACGATGGACTCTGTATTTTATGGTGGTTGTTGGGTCTGGATTGGTGGATATTGAGGCATGTGTAGACTCACATGTTATGACAGTGCATAGGTGGATTCTCAGATGTCTCATTATCAAATGTCTAAGCAATAAAGAATGTTAAGGATTTCTAGGGTGTCAAGTCGGATATATAAGTATTCTCTCATGTCCTTTTGTAATTCTTGACATAGTAAATTATGATGGACTCTCTCTACCCTATCTACCTTTCAATTAAAAAAGGGGTGGTGGGATGAATAACTAGTGGGAGTGGGGCTATTAATAAGGGTGGAGTAGTGGATATGAGGGTGTGAGGTAGCATATTTTTGCAGGGATGGTGGAAGATGACTTGTAATAGGTACTTGGGCAACACCGATGATTCAAAGGGCAGAGGCAATGTGTTTTGTACTAAGGCAGTGGTTGGTTTGGTTAAGGCATGACAATGGTGTTCAGAGAGGTTCTAATGGGTATATTTGGTAATGGTGTATTTATTTTCTTATTTTATTTCTTTTTATGAGGTGATGGTGGTCGACCTAGCAAGTTGTGGTGGTGTTAATTGAAAGTGGAAATAGAGCATAACGGTTCCTGGCTATAGGCGGCCTGGGGCCCCAAATCCTGAAAAACTAGTTATATTTTGTTTTGTGCACATATGCTCAACCTAATGTTGTTTTAAGCCAATAATTAAGGGAACATTTTTCCAATGTGATTGTTGTTTTAATTGAATTTTTTATTGTGCTTTTATCTTTTATATATGCATGTGAGTGAGGTTCTTTAATAAAAAGTTAGCCTATAACCCCTAGTATTTACGAGGAAGGTGGGTTGTATTAGTGTGAGGGGTGGAGGTGAACATAGTAGGTGATGGTGGTGTTAATCGCACATGGAAACAAAGGCAGAGTGGGGGATGTGGGTGGTGTTTGTGTGAGTGGTGAAGGTGGCTGGTAGTGATGATAAATATATTAAATTGTATTTAATTAATTTATTTTGTTTAATAATTAATTTTTTTAACACATAACACCTATTTACTACATGACACATATCTATTGAAGAGATTGAAACATAATATGGCACCTTGCATGTTCAATCACCTTATTCGTAAAATCTCCTAATAGAGGTTTGAAGGAGAGAACATTGACAAAGCTAGAGACCTTAGGGTTAACATTGCAACCTTTAAAAGAATGGATCCAATTTCAAAATCTCCCTGAAAATTAATGTTGAATTTTAAATTAATCCTAACAAGAAATAGAAAAATAAATATGCCTTTTAAATACCAAAGAAGGATCTCAGTATAATTTTCATGCGTCACACTCATATATCACTCATATATTAAATAATACTTAAATTTTAGAACTTACCAAACACCTGATAGTGAGGTATTGAATCATGTTAGTGTTACAAGGTTTATAATAAAAATCATTTATGAAAAAACCATTCAAATAAGGCACATCATATGTTTCATTTCAATTGTATTGGACAAAAAAATAATATTGTAACTCTATTTTATTTTAAGCAAAGTACAAATAAAGACATTGAAAGTTGTACTTATACGTAGAATAAATATTTTAATATACAAAAAGTTATTATAATTATCATAGTGAAATTATAAAGCTATAGAACACACTATTCTTGACAAACGTGCTTATTAGATATCAACATATATCTCCCCTGAAGTCTGAGTTAAGTCTCAATCAAGTTCCTCATGTTTAATTGCTTTTATAATAAACCCTCAAAATTAGCACATTATTCTAATTTCATCCAAAGTTATTGGACATGTCGATGACATACACATAATCCAACACATGCAAACCATATGGATCAAATTTGGAGCTAAAATGGTGAAAAAACTTCCATTTCCTCATTACCACTAACAACCATATGAAATTTGGCTTGAAATTGAGGAAAAAAACATTTAAAAATTAGTGACAGATAAATCACATACACTTAAACAAAGTTTCATAAAAATGATTTGGGAAATCAGAAATGGGATTGTAAAGGAAAACTGTGTGTAAATACAATGAGCAACGCACCATATTCTAAATCTTTAGCTTTCATATAAATACATGCACATGCACACACGCGCGTGTGCGCGCGTGCGCACACACACACACACATATATATATAGGAAAATTCTCACCTACATCATGCTTTATACATCATCCATACATCACACCTAATTCTAGGTCATAAAATTTTTTTTTTTCAAATTTTATAATTTGACCTTGAAATTAACCTTCCAATAAACCGATGTTCAAAAAATTAGGTCAAATACATTTTGTAGCTATTTTTAAAAAATCCATAAAAAACTGCTTAAAATACCTTATTTATAAGGGTTTGTGCCAACAATTTTTTGTTGATTTTTCAAAATTAGCTACAAAAGGTAGTTTGACCTAATTTTTTGAATATGGGTTGTTTGGAAGGTTAATTTCAAGAGAAAAATAAAAAATTGCGAGAAATGGTTTCTTGGGGCCAAGAATTAGGTATGATGTTTGGTGTGATATATACATCATGATGTAGGTGAGCCTTCCTCTCTCTCTCTCTCTCTCTCTCTCTCTCTCTCTATATATATATATATATATATATATATATATATATATATATATATATATATATATATATATATATATGTGTGTGTGTGTGTGTATGTATGTATATAAAGGATATTCTTTATTCTTAGGATGATTAGTGAAGACATAGATTTTTAATACGTTTTCACACTAAGAGAATTTCGTCAATTGGATTTATCTAATGATAATGAATAATTTCATTCTATATATTTGGTTGAATCCAACTATATGCCTTCCTTTTGGTAGCATTTCTAGTATGATGTTTCAACTACTACTTATGTGGAAATTCTCTCAATTAATTTACTCTCAATAGATGTTTCCCATTAAATAATGAATAATCAAACATACATAACTAACTAACTAACTAACAAACTAACTAACTAACTATATATACGAGTGAAGAAAAGGTGAGGTCCACCTAAAGAGGTTGATAGCTATTTTTAGCAAGAGACTTAATCTTTGTGCTAATGAGAAAAATTTTTAAAGTAATGAAAGAGGATATTTTCAAGGAATGAACAAAAAATCTAATATAACGGAATTTGAGGGAAATATAAGTATAATATAAATAGGTCAGCACACTATTGTCAAGTATGTGATTTTTTTTTGCCTTATTGCGCTGTCAACATTAGCATGTTAGACATAAATCTTCATCGGTGTAAAATTTTATGATCTAAAATTTAAACAATATCATTGAATTTCTTATATTTTGACAATTTCCTTGAATCTAGGGAGTTTGTCAAATTACATAGGTTATTTCTATATAATTTTCTCAAGTTTCGAGTTCACTCACTTTCCTGTTAATAGCTTGTGTGATATTCGTTTTGGACTTTTTTAGAGTTTTTTTACTAAATCGTATACAAATTTTTTTGAACAAAGAATATTCGTTCAAAGTTGGTATCATACGAGGCAATTTATTTTGGACAAAAATATCTTGTAGGTTAATCTGTATTAGATGATCATTTGTCATACAATTTTTACGTATGAGACATTTAATTTTGGATAAATAATATTCTTAGAAAAATTATTTCTCGTATAAGGCCCTCATATGAAGTTTGTCACTTGTATAAGGGAAAGGTCGTATGTACGAGATATGTATTTTTAGGAATCGTGTTTTAAGGCCCTATTATGAAACAACCTATAATAATATTTGTAATGAGAAATGCAATTTTTTAAAATGCTAACTTTAGTTTTGAGATAACTTTTGTGAGATTTTAGACCATCTTAATGATATAACTTCGAGAAAATGTTTGGTTTATAAATTCCTTCAATCTTAGTTTGAAGATAGAACATGCGCAATCATGTGGGATTATCGCGGTTGTGATAGAGATTCGTTGATACCAAGACTCGTGGGTTGTACAAGTTACTATGGTTGTGGTGTTGAGGGCCCCAATCGAAAACTTGAGGGAGAGAAGGATGCGAGTTTGTGTATGAGCATAAGGGAGTCCTGATGCATCGATCCACGTGTAGAGTTTGGCATGTGTTCCCTACATGTGTGGGTGAGTGCTACTTCACATTTCCCCTGAGGTCGGGTCCAGTTATGATGATTTCCCCTGGAAGTTGTTTGACACCATATCTAATTTTGTTTGCACGCCCCTATTTAGGACTATGCCTAATTTTTCATGTCACGTGTTGTCAGTTATTCAAATTTGTGAGTTTAATTTTTATAAAAAAAAATAAAATTATTTAGGTTTTCCCTTTGGGCATAATCCTAAGGAAGGTTGACATCTGCAAATCATTAAGAGATTCTTAGTGTGGGTTCGAGAATTGGTTTAGTAATGCGAAAGGTAATAGACACCCAACTTGTTCTTTATTTTCCTAATCTATATAATTATTATCGCATTTTACATTTATGATAATTTTTAAGATTATTTTCAAACATGTTGAGATACCTTAGTTTGAGAATCCTTTAAAAATTAGATAGGTGTTCGGGTGTAAAAAGGGTGTCAGTGAGAGGTGTATTAACATCACTAAGTGGATTTGGATACACAAGACTGCTTGCATATGAATGTGTATTCATCTAATAAGTGGATGACTAGCATGTATGTAAGTGTACGAGAAAGTTTTGATTGTGTAGGGGATATCCATTAATGTATGTGTCGTTTGAATGTTTATAACATGTGGATATGGGTGATAAGTCGTGGTTTGAGCTAGTTCAATATATCGATTGAAGTGTGAGATAAGGATAAGATATTGAATCATCTATGTGGAGACAATATATCGAGAGATATATTATCGAGGATTGTGATCACGAGAAGGACTCGATATTGTTGCTAAGTACCCATGTAGCCATGAGATCAAAGCCTATGTAGTTCAGTTCTTGCGGTGAGCCGCATGTAAAGGTTCTAATGTGGTGTGTGTTAAAGTGTGAGGACTTGGCTACAAAGTAAGATAAGCTATCTGTAAGCCATAAGGTACAAATGGTGGAGGTTCAAAATGGTATTGGACCCGAAGTAGTCAACAAAGACATCCATGTCTATCGATCAATCGATAACTTAAAGGTTTTGTTGAACCTTCGCATGGATTTTGAAATATAGGGGATGGGATTTTTAGACATCCCCTATTGCCCACGAGTACAAGGATGAATGGGAGGCGACAATGCTAAGGATGTCATGTGCTAGAGCCGAAAGACTAACTTGAACATGAAACTTTGGGATTAGAGTGGTCCAGAATTCATCGATATAGATTTATGTATCCATTATTGACATTGATAAATTCTCGAAGGTGTATTAGGATCTCTCTAATACGAGGTGATATAGACAATCAGTTCGTATGATAAAAGGAGTTTGGAATAGATGTGGAGGCATCCATAATATATAATACATAGAGAACAATACTATGAGGATTGGGATAAAAAATATATCTCCGTATCATGCCTACATACCCTAGAGGTATTAGGATCAAAGAAAATATAGATCAAACTAACATGACATATTTATCTAACTCAATAGAGAGAGGTGTTGGGTAAAAAACAAGATTTAAAACACAAACGTAGTAAAGTGCACACTTAGTCCCCTAATCGAATCTAGGTTTAAGTAGTCTCGACATATATGGACAATGTTATATCATAATTTATATTTAAGATATTGACCCGAAATTTCAACAGAGCTTCTTTACCCTTGTATTGTGAGCCAAATTTTTCTTGGTGGAGTTTCCCCTATGAAGTGGCACCATTTTGTTAGGAAGATCTTCGTTTGGAAGAGATGAATTTAATAGGGTGAGAGCATGTGACACCCCGCCTAATTAAATACCGGGTGGTGAGTTCTTTATCAAATTAAATCAAAGTGTCTGGTTGGTTCATTCTTAGCATCATTGTCGATTTTTGTTTGTTTATTAATCACCTAATAAATAATTAAGCTAAGTGTAAAAACATTTAATTTTATAAATTAAGACCTATTGTTATGATTTAATATACGAAACCTTTTTTACGAACACAGAAAATAATATTAAAACCAAATCATTGTCAATGGTCCAAAGATCTTGAACTGATGCCCCTGTGGCTGGGCACCTATAATATATATATATATATATATATATATATATATATATATATATATATATATATATATATATATATATATATATATATATATATAAATACCTACTAAACTATTTTTAATGTTGTTTTACACTCGGGCTCTAACCCGTTTCCTATTATCTTTTCTTCCTCTTGTGTGTATATATATATATATATATATACGCACACAAGAGGAAGAAAAGATAATAGGAAACGGGTTAGAGACCGAGTGTAAAACAACATTAAAAATAGTTTAGTAGGTATTTAAAATGCTTACCGATTGATGTTACATACATGTTAGTACCTCTACACATAGTTGAGAATTCTTACCGCTCAACTAGTGTGCACGCCTAACGTACTACCGAATTAATCTAGTTAAATCTAACCCAGTTAACTAGCCTAACCTAATTTTCATTCGCTAAGCCTAATCCAAGTAATCGCATGACTATAGTTTATATCTGATAACCTTTTCATATGTATTTGCCAAGCCAATTATATTCATCTGAATTCAGACTTAAGTTTTCAACCATTTAATTCGTTTAATATTAATTATTCCATTTTATCTACTTACAAGCACAGTAGATGAAGCACATGTATAGGTATATATATTTATCACTCATATAATATATATACTAATCGATCACCCCACGTAAAATCTATGGTGCTGACATACTCTGCTATCAAGTCCCCGTATCACTCGTACAAAAGGGAGATACTAGTTCGAAATCATTCTCGAACTGTATTAACGCAAAACACACATATTGGAAGCGAAGCATAGTTCGAAGTCACTAAGAGGTCAGCACATACCCTCACGTCTCTTAGGACCGTTTGACTAATATTCTCAGATAGCCTATACTAAGGATGCTATGTTCCAGGATAAAAGTTAATATCCCCCATAAAGTTCCAATCTAGATAAGACTGTCCCGGAGCAGCACCTCCACGATAGCAAGTCGCGCAGGTATGATTACACACAAATATAAAATAATATATATACACACATGTACCCATATACATATATACATTATTCTGCTAGGTACAACCATAACCCATAATATACTCGAACCATGCGTGGTACATAACGCCCGAGTACTATGTATAATTAAATCATTCTTTTTGTTTTCACAATTATCGTAAATCCTCATGTGCTTCTCGACTCTCGAAGTGTTTCCTCTTGATATATATAAGATCAATAGGTGTACACTCACTACCCTACTGGTCTACGTCCTTCTTAATTCTCGCAAGGCCTAATTTGACATACACATGATTTCCCACTCAATTTATACCCCTGAAATCCCACGGCTAAATCTCATACAAAATCGTCTTATCTGGACCTTACTGGTCCTTCTCAAGTCCCATTATGATATTTAAATTATGTTCAAAGGTCCTTACACATCGGGATTGGATTAACATTTAAAAGGAAAAAAAGTTTCCATTTCCAGGAGGAGTCAATCGATCAATGAAAAGGGATCGATCCAGTCGGTCGATGGACATTCTTGAGTCGATCGATCGATCAAGCGGTTATTACCCAGAATTCTACCTATTATGCCTATGGGTTTCTTCTAACTTAAATCATCAAAACTCCATTAACATGTCCCATACTCCCAACAAAACATGATGAATCTTATATAAACCAATATGGATGAATTATAACATGAAACATTCATCAATTCCACAAGAATCGTCATCAAATGGGTTAATTCAAGAAATTATCATCTAACCCTAGTTATCTAATTTTCTCAAGAATTCATCTAATTTCCATATTTCAATCTCTACTGGGAATCAAATTTCATGGATAGTATTCTATATATAACAAGATATTCATCTTAACATGGTTTCTACTCCAAAATTACAATAATAATCTCCCAATAACATTATATTTCATGAAGACATAAAATGATTAACTCCTACACTAGCATGGATGTGTTATCAACTTAAACAACAACAAGTTAGAAACTTTCTTGGAAATCAAAGGTCTGATCCGACGAATTAAAGTGGTATAGGAATGATCCCCTTCTTCCGATCTACGTGTTGGTGGTGGAATTGGTGAGAGTGGTGTAGGGTTGGTGGCTCTCCTCTTTGGAAGCCTTCTCTCTTCTATATTTCTTAGCTTCTTTGCAACTCCAATGTTTCTAACCCTTGAGGATTCTAACTCTCATCAGATATAACACTTCAATTTTCGTCCATAATTAAGGCCTAAAATTGAAAATTATAAAAATGCCCTCCCCGGTTACCGGTTAGGCCTAAAAACGTCCCCAAACCCAAAATAAACTCCCGGCAACACATTTGGACTATCTCGACCCTTTTGGACACATTGGTGCGCTCGAAACGACCATACGTGTGACTTAAAATTAATTCACTTTTTATTCCATTAATTTAGTCCCGACACGACACATGCGCATCCCGACTTAATTTCTATGATTGTCGTATTATTCACTCGCGACAATTTTAATAAATTCAATCTCATATATTACTTTACCCATCTAGTAATATTCAACATAATTCTTACCAATAATTACTAACTCTCGTCACGCTAGTAAATAGTTATTTTAAAATTCTAATTAATAGTAAATTAATTTATCCCAATTTAATTTAATTTATCCCCTAATTAAATGCCATAAAAATACGGGGTATTATAGAGAAGAGGTCTGACTCTGTATTTCAGAGGAAGTGACTTTTTGAAATGTCAAAACTTCGGTCGGTATTTTTGACCGAATTCATGGTTAAGAGATGATCGAGGTTGAATAAAGTTAGTAAATCAAATTAATGTTGGCTTTTGGGATTCATTTTTAAATTAGTTGGGGCCTCCTTTTATAGATGGTGGGCTGAGGTCATTAATCATGCAGTTGAGAGGTTGATCAACCGATGATTGATCATGGGGGCACGTGTATGGCGGATGGGCTTATAGAAGGACACACATATGGCTAAAACGGTTTTGGGGGACAATTGTTACTAATGATCGATCGTGCAATTGATTATTTTATTCCACAATGAGTAATCTAGATTTTCAACCGTGCGGTTGATTTCTATAAGTCATGTGGTTGATGCCCATCAACCACACGGTTGATGATTTGAGGCAATTTTGTATTTTTGTCTTCATATTTATGGAATTTTTATTTTCACCCCCAAACATTTATGGTCACATATGTTTGCATTTTTATTTTAACCCTTTTAGTTTGGGTGAAATTTTCTTGTACATATTTTTTTAGATATTTAGTGTAGTTGGATGGTAAATCAAGCCTCAATTATAGATCGAGATGTCCAAAGAGGTTGCCGACTAAGAGGGTGCACGTGTGGTCACTCTTCATCGAGCTTGGATGGAAATTCGATTAAATGATAGACCTAAGCCTTGATTATAAATTGAAGTATCCATAGAGGTGGTTAACAAAGAGTATGAACATTAGAACACTCTTCACCAAAATTGGATTGCCCATTTATGATATTCATGTATGAGGGTGAATGGAGGATATGGATAGAATTTAGGGTGAAATTTTGGGTTTTTTTCTAAAAAATAGGGAGCATCAACGGTGCAGCTCTCATGTCGAATAAGATTTTGATTTATCAATCGTACGGTTGATCATGGCTTCAACTATGCGATTGTTTGATGCGATCAATCGTACGGTTCATCATCTTACGGACTACACCCCATTGAAGACAATAATTAAAACTCTTTTATCGAAAGTTTACCAATAGTCTTTAGTGACATTTTCTTCCATATGACACTAATGAGTAGACCTTTGATGACACTTCATTCTTTTTTAAGTAAATGGACACCGATATCGGTGTTTGTTACTGTTAGACGATCCATTTATTTTGTCTTTATCAGGGTCTCTACTAACGGGGGAGCCTATGCTTAAGCACCATTGATTCCTATTAGTGTGGGTAAGGTCACTTTCGTGTTCATCGGGATCTCTATGTTGTCTCCATCGATAATACATATTGATATTTTTTATTTACCCTTACTTTCGCTAGCGTTCATCTAGGGCTGTGCACGGGTCGGTCGGTTCGGTTTTGAGCCTATTTTTTGAACCGAACCGACTTATTCGGTCTTTGAATTTTTTGCACCGAAACCGAACCGCTGTATTGGTTAACCGAACCGAACATGATCGGTTCTTAACAGGGTCGGTTCAGTTTAACCATCAGTTTTTGACAGGGCTAAAAGTGACAGGACCAGTTCGGTTAAACCGAACCGATCTTGACATGGCTGATTTAAAAAAAATATTTTGTTATAATCATTTTCCATCTAAATTCAACTAACAGTATTTTATTTATATGCAACAAATTTACAAAATGGTTCAAAAGTGTGTTAAATCCCTTTTCAACTTGATTTCAACATAATATAATAACATGTTCAACATTTCTAAATAGTTCAAACTAAATGAAAATATAG
Organism: Sambucus nigra; assembly: GCA_949130495.1. NCBI lineage: Eukaryota > Viridiplantae > Streptophyta > Magnoliopsida > Dipsacales > Adoxaceae > Sambucus > Sambucus nigra. The sequence continues at coordinate 338,238,507 of OX422207.1, read as the reverse complement.
TGCATAACATAACATAACAAGTAAAGGTCCAACATGCCTAATAACACCCATTAAAAATGGTTAAAAAACAGTCCCAAATGAAATAAAAGTCCAATAAAAACATCCAAGCAAAGCATTCTTCAACTATATTTCTTCGAGCAAAACAAAGCAAGCATCCAAACATTCTTCAAGCTTCACTATCTTTCACTTTCTCTTGGCATCCCAACATTTCTGAAAAATAAAATAATCAAAATATTAGCAACTTAACTTTAAAGTATCAACTATATTCAAACATAAAAGAATATTTTGAAATATAAAAAATTACCCGAATCTAGTTGCTCTAATTCTTCAATCTCATCCATAGCATCACTACTATGAAGAGATCTTAAAAAAATGTATGTTTCAATAGATGTATATTACGACTATGAACAGATCATAAAAATTAAAAAATGAAAAGCTTCAAATATGAAATAAAAAAAAAGATGTAAATATGTTTTGACCTAAAAAAAATAAGCATGAAAAAAAAAACAGCTTTAGATATCGATTTTGATCTAAATATGTTTTGATCTAAAAAAAAATAAGCATGAACAGATCGAAATATGATAAAAAAAGTATGAAAAAAAATCTTATGGACAGATGTATAGATGTCGTATTAACAGATGTATAGATCTAAGAAAAAAGTAAGCATGAACAGATGTAAATGTGAAAAAAAGCATGAAAAAAAAATCTTATGTTTACATGTATGAACAGATGTATAGATCTAAGAAAAAAAAGCATGAAAAAAATCTATGGGTAATTTATACATCTGAACAGATGTCGTATGAAATGAACAGATGTATAGATATAAGAAAAAAAAGCATGAAAAAAAATCTTCAGATCGGAGGGGAGATGAACAGACTTACGAAATGGGAGAGGGAGATTGGACCTGTTCGCGCCGACGGAGATGGGACCTGTTCGCGCCGGCGACGGCGGTACCAGATCGCGTCGGAGATAGGAGAAGGAGAGAGCGAGCGGTTCACGTCGGAGATGGGAGAGGGAGAGAATGAGCGGCTAAGTTGAGTGAGGAAAAGAAAAGAAAGAAATGGGAGAGGAGGGTTACAGCGTGCGTAAGATTTAGGGTTTCTTAACCTAAAGTGTATTATGCATATTATATTTTATATTTTATAATAAGAGCGGTTCGGTTCGGTTCTAACTGGACCCTATAAGGTTTAAACCGAATATATCAGTTTTTTTGCTGCTTAAACCGAACCAAACTGACCATATAAAAAAAACCGACCCGATTTCATCGGTTCAATTTTGTCGGTTCAACGGTTCGATCGGGTTTTCTGCACACCCCTACGTTCACCATTGTCCTGTATGGATAGTATTTGATATGCCAATATGAGACCTCATCTTAGCTCAAGCCGACTTTACAAGATGTGCTCTCATGAGTCATCCTTTAACAACCGTATCAGTCTCGTCCAGTACTCGGCGGATACCGCATGCCACCTTGGCGTGCCTAACACATTATCTCATCCACCTCAAGAAGTCGAGACTTCATACTCTCATCTCAGCCTGATATAAATTAGCCAAGAGTACACTTGGTAGTTACCATCACGTGATCCAACAGTACATCGGTGGTCTCATACTCAGCCAGATTGACACCTCATCCTAACAGGGTACGTTTGACATCTGATAGAGTGCATGCAATGAAGAACGCATGGGAGAGGGCGTGTGGGATATAAGCGCCACGTGGATAAAATCGTTGCAACAATATCTTCCTCACGTGTGAGGAATATCTCTCAATCATTATTTACATACAAAGATGATAGGTAGTGACATAGCATTTGATACTTGATATTGTGCATGCCTCCTGCATGCCTGGGGTGCATATGACACCACCCTAGCTATATAAATACTTTTCTTGTACATCTTGGTAAAGCATGACAAATTCACAACCCTACTGAAAATTTGTTAGAACCATTACATAGAGATAGAAAGCTTGAGTGTTTGTATCCTATGGCCATTATAGCCCATATTTAGTGGATTTCACACACACTCACATAATGGAGTAGGCCAAAATTGGTTGAAACACTTACATTTTGTATTATCTTCCTCTTTGCCTCATCTTTATATATATATATATATATATATATATATATGCCATACTCCATTAATACACTGGTTTGAGCTTACTTATCACATTGGTTTGGTGATACAGGTTTGGTTAGCAAGCCGCCTATCAGTAGAGAATAATGAAATTCTATAATAAGAGAGCGAAGGCTTGACTATTGGAAGTAGGAGGCCTAGTTTTAAAAAATACTTGGCAGAAGCCCAACAAACTTCATCCTAACTGGCATGGTCCCTACCAAGTTATTGAAGAGGTGGTTCCAAGAACGTATCGGTCGGAGAACTTTGAAGGAGAGCCATTCTCCAACCCATGGAAAGCCGATCATCTAAATAAATATTATCCGTAGGAATTTTGTATTAACTTCATTTATCTATGTATATAAGAAAAAGGTTAAGAATGAAAAATTGAATAAAAAATTTCCTAAGTGTCCTCTCCTATTTTATTGTATTAATGGTGCAGATTGTATGTATCTATGCATTCTAAGATATAGAACATCATTCGCGGTGAAGTAGCTCTAGCTTACTCTCGGTGACATGATAGTCCAGACAGGGCGAACCTCATCTATGGACTCTCAATAATACCAAAAGGGGGAACAACATCTCAAACATCATTAACTTGGTGAACAACTCTATCGGTCTAGACAACATTGCATGGATGAGATGGATTTTGTCCATACACTCTCAAAATGATGAGAGGGTACTTGTGACATAACATAATAATTTGGTGAACTCAAATTCAAAAATCAGTTAACTATGGTTCATGTGAAACATAATTAAATTGGTGAAAACATTCTCTCGGCCGAGACGACAGTGCATGGGTGAGATAACTCTCATCCATACACTCTCAAAACAATGAGAAAAGGACTTGGGTGAATTCAAATGAGCCATTTATATTTATCTCGTCTTAGAATAAGATGAAGTTCATATAATTAAATCTGCCATTTATACTTATCTCATCTAAGGACGGGACGACGTGTACATTAATTCATTAATTGGTGATATAAAGATTATAAGCCATTTTAATTGTTGTTACTTGATTAAACGTGAGAAGAAGTCACATATACAAACAAATAAGGAAAACTAATAGGTATGAGAATAAATACCATTCATCCATTCAAATGGTGACAACAAACAACATGACCATTCCCATTCAGAGGACTATGACAAAGTGTAAAGAGAGAAGACTTGTAAAGTTGCCACAAAATACAAAACCAAATCAGAAATGTGTTAAAGAATTTACAATCATGAGGGGCATTGTGCCATAGGCAACCACCCATAAAGTGGAAAGACTGAAAAGCACTATGCGTTGGGGTTTATCTCTTGAGCCGACCCATCCCTCGCAGTAGTACTATCGTCTTTAGCATCACCATCATGTTCTCTCTCATCCACCTAATAAGTAGTTTGAGCTGTAGGCTCCTTCTCGGATAACCCCTCAATGTAACTTAGAGCTATCATTGCTAAGGATCATCCAAACTAAATGTATTTAGATGCTATTATAGATGGGTAGTCTCGCTTAATTTCTTTGTCGCCCAGAGGCAGCGAGTAGGAGATCCTCTCTCGAGATATTTCACACTGTAACCTAGGAACTCCTATATGGACTTGAAGTTCTCCATAACTTGTTTCTGGTAATCCTGGATCTTACTGTCAATGTCATCTTTCACCCTTCTAGAAATATCGGTGTCATACTGGTTGTTCAGGGACTTGATGGCTTCAGAATGGTAGGTGTTCAGGTTACTGATAGCTTTAGAGTGTTGGTTTTCCAGGTTTTCAATCTCAATCTCCAACTCTGAGATGTGACTTTTCTATGTCTCATTATTTTTCTAATGGACTAACGAGTTTGATGGAGCTCATGGACCTTTTACTTGATCCACTGGTGGAGTTTTTGAAGGCAGATTATAGTGTGCATAAGACAAGATATGTCAATATGAGACGAACTTACAGATATGATAAAAGTATGAAAATAACATAAAAAATTACTGGGACGACTCTGTGAATGATGAAGTCACTCATTAGAGAGATGTTGGTGGCTTTCAGAAAACTGATATCGGACTCTAATGTGATAGAGGCAAGGGAGTCAAAGGCTTTGGACTTATTCCCTAGGAGAGAGTTAGGGATGATTTTAAAATTCTCCAAGAGAGCAGCAACTGCATCCTCGGAGGAGATGAAGATAACCTGACACATCTCGATCTTGGATGGGACGTCCTTGCTCTTCTTATATCTATGGTATAAGGGAAGATTTTCTGAAATTTCCTTTTGCTTCTTTAATCCATCGGCCTGACTGGTGTTGGTAGTTGTTTATTTCTTTATCTGAGGCGTAGGGGTTGTCTTCTTTCCTACTTTCTTAAATAAATACCAAACTTGGGGTTGACATCTTCCACATAGCCTCTGAAGTGTTGGTTGGTTAGTCTATAATGAGGAGAATGAGATCATAAAGTCAGATAGCTTAAGTACGATATAATAGTTAGAAAAAATAATTTTAACACTTACATAATTCAGATAGGGGAACCACTCCCACACACATCTGCTCTAAGAAATATGGGGTCATCAACTGCTCGAATTGTGTGAGACCCCCTTCCTTGCCTTGTTTCCTAACCTTTTCAATATTTATAATGGCTTTAATGCTTAAGCCCAGATCCAGCTTAGCCGATATTGGGGATTTTACCCATCGTTGTGGAACTCGGGACTCAGAGGCACTACAAAGGACTTTAGGACTGAATTCCCAATCTCTTAAAATGAAAAAGTAACGAGGATTCCAATTATGATTGTAAGTTTGGGTAACTATTAGAGTTTTCTTTTCAGACTTCCTGACTATGAGATGATAATAGCCAGGCTGTGTTTTTGGGGAAGAGACAATGTAACATCCTCTGAAGATGCTAATTGGAAGGTCCGTATAGTGGACTATCTTCCACATGGAAATAAACCCGAGGATAACTCTCCAGACATTAGGTGAAAGTTAGGCAAGGCCGAGACCTTAACTGGCAAGAATGGCTCATACAGTCGGATGTACAGGTATCCCAAAGTCGACCTTACACATTTGTTCACAAACACAAACCTCACCCTCTCGGCCTTGGAATGCTCCCTCGTTCATCGAGGGTACTCTCATTGTAATGGAAGTCCCAATGCCAGAAAGATGTCTCCACAATAGGAGCTTAACTTCAGTAACTATACTGACATAGAATTAAACACAAGAAGTGTCAAGTGCGCCCTCGATTGCTTCTTCATAATCATCTTGGCTTGTAGTCAGGACGGCACCAAAGGTGATGACACCATGGGCATGATCAGTTTCGACAAAGTGTTGCCCTAGAATAACGGATAAAGGAATAAAATCTATAGGGGTGGAATTTCAACGCTCACTCTCGGCTCATCGTGAGATAAAACGATTTGAATGGAAAAATCTGAATCTGGAGAAGACTTATCTTAATTTGATGACTCGGTCTAGTCTAATGACTCGACCTGATTTGATGGATCAATTTAATTTGAGGATGAGGCTCTTAAAAAATCTTTAGTCTCCTCAGACCCATTAGTAGTGAGCCCCATGGCCACTTTGAAAGAGTACACACTCTCTGCAGTGTGGGGGATGCACAGATTATCGTCTGTAGAAGCAGCCGACTCATACATGTAGTCAGTAATCTCTACAATAGGAGGACTAATGGTGGAAATGGGGATGGGGCAAATAGGATGAATAGGGAAGCCTCGCCCTTATGCATGGAAACATCCTCGACTTTGTACATTCTTGTCTCCCTAAAGTACCTATCTCTAAGAGTAGGTAACTCCTCAGCTAACTTATACAGAGGTCTTAACATCCAAAGGACGGCGTGTCACTTAGGTGGGAAAAATAGTAAAAAGGGACAAATAAATTAAGTTGTTGACCAGGTCTACCAGAAGATCAAATGAAGGAACTGAATCGTTTTGCTGAAGAACAATTTAAAGGATCCACTGGAGATGGTGACCGGTGATCCACCAGAATATCCAAATGTAAAAATAGACGAGAAATTCCTAGGGACACCTACAAACCCTAAAACCACCTCTCTCAGCCCTCAAATAACCTCACAAACGGCCAATACGGTAGCTGAAAAATTAAAGAAAGGATCGAAAAAATGAAATGAAAACTGAAATGGTGTAAAATAATGGAAAGCTAATAAGGGATAAATGGAGTACCTAAAAGGATTGAAGGGGCTGGCAATCGTTGGAGACTTAAGAAGTCATCGAAAAATGTTTGAGCAATGGAGAGAGAGAGTAAGTATGAAAATACTAGCTCTAGGGATAGGAAGAAAATGTGCACAAATGAGGAGAGATAAGATGAAATCTTTTCTCGGATATAGTTTGAACCCTAATAATTATGGGGATGAACTTTTGATGTGCCCATCATTAAGGTACAACTTCTAAAGCACACACATTCTGCCACCACTACTTGGGGACTATGAAAAGACAAGGATCAGATGACCAGTGTCACTCTCTCATACCCATCAATATATGAGTATCTGACAGGCCAGAGACATCCATTCATTAGGTGCAAATTGATATTTTTACCCCTCAGCCTCCTATTTACACATAAGACTAAGGGCTAGGGGGTGACTGATATGAAAATATGAGACCTCGTCTTGGCTCAAACTGACTTCACAAAATGTTCTCTCATGAGATATCCTATAACAACGGTCTCAGTCTCGTCCAATATTGGGCCGAGATCTCTTACCACCTTGGCGTGCCTAACGCATCGTCTCCTCCACTTCAGGAAGCAGAGACCTCATCAACTTATTTATACGCTCGCCTCGGCCTGAACCAAATTAACTAAGACTACACTTGGCAGTTACCAACATGTGATCCAATAGTACATCGATGGTCTCATACTCGGCTAGGCCGACACCTTATCCTAGCAAGTTATGTTTGACATCTGACATATCATGTGGAATAAAGCACAACGTGGGAGAGTGAGCGTGGGCAGCTAACCCCACGTGGAAAAAACTGTTGCAACAACATCTTCCTCACGTGTGAGGAATATTTCTCAATCGTTATTTACATTCACAGATGACAGGTGGAAAATTATCATTGGATACTTGATATTGTACATGCCTCCTGCCTGCCTGGGGTGCATATAACATCACCCTAGCTATATAAATACTTTTCTTCTACCTCTTGGTAAAGCATGACAAATTCACAACCCTACTGAAACTCTATCAAAACAATTGCATAGAGAGAGAGAAAGCTTTAGTATTTGTATCCTAAGGCCATTAAATCCCATATTTAGTGGATTTTACACACACTCACACAGTGGAGTAGGTCAAAATTGGCTGAACCACTTTCATTTGGTATTATCTTCCTCTTTGCCTCATCTCTCTCTGCACACACACACACACACACACACACACACACACACACACACACACACACACACACACACACATATATATATATATATATATATATATATATATATATATATATATATATATATATATATATATATATATGTCACACTCCATTAATACACTGATTTGCGCTTACTTATCACTTTGATTTTATGATACACTTTCTGGTATCATCAGTCGTTGACGCGACCAAGTTGTGATAGGTACTGACTCGATGGTCATCTACTCACCATGCCTTACGTTAGTTGGACTCTAAATCCACCATAGATTTGATTAGGAATTATGTGGTATGATCCTATGGTCTGAGTATTAGGATTGGTGGTTCTGTGCATCCATCAAAAGATTTTAAATTATGTGTGAGGCCTAGGATGACGGGAATTTATGATAGTGGTTACGCTAGAGGTCGTACGAGGAAGAGGACCATCATGTGAGGGGGTGATATTTTTAGTGTCTTTTTAGGACAAATGTTATGTACTCCTACCCAAAAGAATTTTTTTTATTGTTTTCTTTGGGATATTCAAGGGATGACCCCACATATTTGTGTAGTATATTCCTTTAAGAGGAACACGAGGAATCTCTAACACATGTTTTTTCTTGTGAGGGGATTCTCACCTAACATCATGTTTATAAATAAATGCATCTTTTCTTTCATGATTTTTTTTTATCTACAGAAGGTTTATGGCTATGTATTATTTTTATGTCTTTGCTTCCTCTTTTATTTATGTTTTACATATTCTTTAGTGGAGTAATATAAAATGAAAAATGTTTAATTAAAACAATGAGTTTGGGTGTTATTTAATTTACAAGGTTAACAACGTAAGATATAAACATGAACAAAGTGAGCCTAAGCTGTTTTATTAAAATGGTGGTGGCATACAGATAAAAAATAAAAATGGTGTATACACCAGAAAATAAAGTGCCCCATCTTTTTGAGACTTTTCTTTTGGAGAGAGTTGTCCTTCATTTTTTGCTATTGCATTGGTTTTTTGGGCTGATATCCAAAATAGGGTAATGAGGCTTCCTTTATTTTTTTCTGTGAACCAGGAATTTTTAACCCTTTTTTAACTGTAGTTTTGTCCTTTAGCCAAGATAGGGTGCATTTGCGGAGGCCCTTTGCTAGCCTATCATGTTTGATCATTTTTATCCCGGTATGTAGGTTTTCTTTAGAAAGGGTATTTTTTGGTGTTTACTTATTTTGAAAAATAAGTACTGGGTATGGTGTCTTTTCTTATTTGTTTCTTTTGTCTACTTCTTTTATAGCATCAGCCTTTGTTTATATGTTATTAAACCGTAAAATTCTTTTGACTTTGTTATTTGAACAATACCGTAAAATTGTTTTTTTTGTTTGTTTAGATTGGGATCAAAGTAATATTTCGTCTTGCCTACATATATTTGATTCAAAGCCACCGGTGTGTATGTATTTGAATTTATGAAATAATAATATAGAAGAGAATAAGGTCTACATAGTTTTGTCAAATGAAAAAGTTAGGGGCCATAAGCTTTAAGCTGACTTCAAATGAGTGGTTAGTGGCTTAAGTGTTCATCCTGTTATGATCAAACCATTTTTATAATAAATTGATTTCCTTCCTTTTAACACCGGCTGTGGTAAGGAAAGAATTTATTCAATCGGTCTAGATTGAAATATTGGGAAAAAGTGACTCCATCGAGATCATCTAAGGTAGCTGCTCCCCCAAAGTTTATTTGGGTGATAAGGTAAGGTCCTTCTTAGTTGGATGAAAATTATCATCTGGAATTTCTGACAGGTTTGATATTTTCTTTAATGACTGGGTCACCTGATTGTATGTTTTTCTTTTTTTACCATGTCATTAAATGACTGAGTGTTTTGTTATTGGTAGCACTGATTGTGATAAGTAACCTTTAGTCTTCTCTTGTCAATGAGAGATATTTCATCATAGATGGATTGGATCGACTTGATTGTGACAACCTGGATTTTGAGCATGACCTTATTGAAGGTATCTTGAGTTCTATATATAAGTCTATCTCCATGTTATTAATCAGTGAGTAGGGGTGGCCCATAATAAGTTTTTATTCGTAGTGTGGTAACCCTAAATGGCATATGGAAGTTTATTTGACAGTCATTGTATCTCTTATGATCTTACTGATGATGTTGTGACTCTTTTATTTGTGACTTCGATAACTTCGTTGGTTTGAGGTTAGTATGGGGAACATTTATATCGATTGATCTCATACTTGTGTAATAGGTTAGATACCTCTTTGTCAAAGTTATAACCATTGTTTGATGCTAACGCATGGTGTATGTCGAAGCGGTAGATGATGTTTGAGAGGATAAAATTTTCCCTTTTTTAGCACTAAGGACTAAATAAGATTAAACCTCAGCCCACTTGGTGATGTAGTCAATGATGGCCAAGATGAATTTGTGCCTACTGGATTCCCTTGGAGTTACTTTCCTACGATGTTGATACCCTAAGTGGAAAAAAGGTCGTGGCATGGTCATGTAATGAAGCTATTGGGGAGGTAGATGTTGTCATGGAGCATATAGTTGACATTTGAGGCATATTTTGACATGAATTGTGTAGTCTTTTTTCATGATGGTTAAGTAATATGACTTTTAGAGTATTTTTCTTGAGAGGGTATATTTACGCATGTGTGGGTTGCATTCTCCACTATAAATTTTGTCAATGATATTAAGAGTCTCGTCCACTATGACGCACCTTAATATATTCCATGGAACCCACTTTTTTAGAGTTGTCCCTGACATATGATGAACTGGGTTGCCAATCATCTTAAAAAGAACTTGTCGGTCAGATATGAGACTGTTGGGTATTGGTTCTTGTTTAGAAAGTTCCATATATCGTATCGAAGTAGATTATGGGTCCTAGTGTCATTTAGTTAATAACATTGATCTCAAATCAGCATGAAGTGTGCTCCAGCTAATCATGATAAAAGATATTGCGTGGTTCCTTCGGGTATGTCTATCCTTGAGGCTAGGGTGGAGAGTGCATCTACAAAGTTATTCTTAGCCTTAGGGAGAAAGCCTAACTCGATATTCTCTAATACGGAATCTACGTCATATAAGAATGCGTGATAAGGCTTCAATTTATAATCTTAGATCCTCCATTTTCCTAATATTCTACTGATGACTAGGCTTGAGTCTCCGCAGGCTTTCAGTTCGGTGATTCCCATTTCGAAGGAAATTTCAAGACCTACGTTGCAAGCCTCTTATTCAGCCATATTTTTGGTGTATTTGGAAGTGAGTTTGATAGATATAGGGAGTCGACGTGAATATAGGAATTATAATATCATTCTAGTACTAAGTTCTTTTTTGTTAGTGTCTCCATTAAAGTAAAGTTTGCATGCTTGTTTATCATTTAAGGTAATGAGATCCTCGTTCGGGAATTCTACCTCCTCCTTATCTATCCTCATCTAATAAGGGATAATATACGACAATATCGGAGATGTCTCATCCTTTAGTGTATTTATACATGACGTGTGTGATTTAAAATTCGAACAATATAACAGCCATTTGGCCATCCGATTAAAGAGAGTGGTTTTGTCGAATAGGAATTTCGGGGGAGACATCCTAAAGATGAGTCCTTTGCTGAAGGACAACATGTAATGACTAAGTTTATGAGTTATCCATACCAAAGACACCCCTGACTCAAAAATAGTAGGGAACTACGGTCTTGACATGCCACGAAGGCATTAAATTATTATAGACTTCAAATTTGCTCTTAAAATAAGTACCGCAAAAAATACATTCACTTGGTTATGAATTGTAACTAGCTGAAAAGTAACACATCATTAGATCTTCTAAGACATAACTTCTTATTCGCATTGATAACTAAATTTTATTACAAGTTGGGCTAGAATCACTTAAAGAGAAATAGATTCTCTGACATTACTTTCTACACTAGCCTCTAGCCACAAAACAAATCTCAAAATATAATCTTCAATTCAATCCTCACATATCCGTCCTCCTCTTTAACTATAACTTGAAAAAGAGTTAATTATACAACATCAGCTAAAAGGTGAATGATGTTCAATCTCCAGACATTCCAAGTTTTTTTTAGAAAATGGATACCTATTCAAGCAAAAATAGAAGGCGTATACATAAATGGATAGGAACTCCCAGTAATTTATTTTAAAGTGATGACAATACATAGAAATGAATAACTCAGAATAGAATGAATACGATAAATAAAATGTAATATCTTTTTCTTTCAGTTATTTCATTTTAATGGCTAAGTACACTCTAATATTGTGTTCTTTTACAATATTATTCCCTAATAGTTGAGGGTCAATCAAACTAGTTCATAAAAATTCTATATTTAGGACACACCATCGATAACCTAACTGGGAGGGTTAGTTAATAATAGATGTCCTTTTTGTTGAATCTTATAATCTTATTTCCAATTTTCAATACAATCTCATTTTCAATACTAGTTTCAATTAGTATATCTTTATGGAGAGATATATACTCATCACAAATGAATTAATCATCGGTATCTTATGCATTTAGAAAATAAAAACAAGTAAAAAAAACATTTAATTTTCACAATATCTTATAATTTAAATGTAAAAGAAATGGCATAGAGTACTAATCTAAAACACATGTTCGAAAATACAGATTTTGAGTCTTGAATCACACTTTAATGTAACAAATATAATACAGGCATAATTACCTATTCTCACTTTATATATTATATATTAATCCTATAATAACTTGTTTTAATGGATTACTAAAAACCATCTTCTCAACTTTTGAAATTAATCGATCGCAATTGAAGAATTGAATTAATAGTTCTTCCTAATAAGTCAGTTCCCAGTCGTGATGGTGGGTCACAGGGGAACTACCTATATAATAACTCATCTGGATAGAAGATTTTTGAATTCATGCCTAGTAGAGATGGAGGATCATAGGGGAACCAATTAAATACCATCTCATCTAGACAAAATTTCTCTAGGCCTGACTTTTGAATTACATAATTGGATTCCATAATAACAAAAATCATTTTAAAACCCCATATATAACTTTAAATAAGTTCAATTTTGAAGATGAGTAAATTCAATCTTAGATGTAATTTATCTATTATGTGTTTAAAAATAATAAGAAATATTAATTTTCATCTCCTTTTCATTAATAAAAATCCCTTTTTAAACTCAACAACTCATTATTAAAAGAGTTTTATGTTTCAATTTTATAAAATAACTCAATTTTGAAAACCCTACAATTTTATGTTCACTAAAATGGATCTTTTGTGTTCTTACTAACATTTTACTTAGTATAGATATAAAATAATAAATTAAAACTATAAAGATTCATTATAACATTAATAGAATATTACCTTAAGATGAATATCCCTAAGAACCTTCAGAACTTCTTTTTAAACTTTCTCAAACTTTCTCTCACTATTTATTTCTATAATTCTCAAAGAATTGGTGTGAGTTTTAATTGATTTCCAAAGCTATTATTTATAGGATGTTAAATACATTACGGTGTTGACACGTGTCTATGTAACAAGGCTTTTACATTGGTAAGTTGATGTTGAGGTGTCACGTAATAGGGGGGCTTGTAGTCTTATTTTCATAAAAATGTGACAAGTGCTCTAAACCTTCTCAATATGACTGACACGTGTAAGGTGGAGGTGTAAAAATGAAGCATGAGGTGTCAAGCATGACGTGGAAAGGTGGTAAGGGTATAAGGATCATTTTACAAATGAAGAGTATTTTTGTAATTTCACATTATATATTTTTAATATTTATTAGAGGTCCTTTAAAATATTTTATTTCCCAAAATTTTATTTCTTATTTTTCATTTCGGTCCCTTAAACTTCCTTTATTAGAACAAAGTCCCTAAAGTTTTGTGAATTTACATTTTCTTCCCCCAAACTTATCATCTTCCTAAAAATCAACCTCAATAAAGACTCTACATTTTAAAATAACTTTTGACTACAAATTTATTCTATAATACAATATAATTCAACGTTAAAACTCTATATATTAGGATTAAGCTTTAGATGTAGTCTCTATAAATCAAAATAGAGTTTATTGGGATGTATTATTTAGATTGTATTGAATTAACTTCATTGTCTGATATGTAGGAGTGGTGAAAATTATATTTAATAGAAATTTATGAGAAAGCGCAATCACTAAAGAGAATAGAGAATAAAAAATGGCAATCACACAACACAGTATGTACGTGGTTCGACAAGAATGCCTACGCCCACGGTGGTGCTCTCACTATTATATCTATAAACTCTGGGGAGTGTTTTATAGAGAATATAATGCATGCTCTTTGCCCCAGGTTTAGGATTTGTTATATTGATGTTTGTTCTCGGGGAGTGGGGGTGTTGTACTCCCCCACGTCCATCTTCGACTCCTAGAATATATCCTTACAAGATTTTAGGAGTAGACTAAGTCGTAAACGAATTCAGTTGAGATGCGAGGAGACCGAATTTTGGGCCATGTAAGAACATTTTTGTCCATTATCAATTTGTATGTTGTACTCCGTTACATCGTTGAAGAAATTCAAGATCGCATCTACATCAACGGATCTGAATATCAAAGTGTCTTCAACATCATAGCCTCTGTGAGAATGAACTTGGTAAAATTGTGTTTTTACGTTCCTTAAAGTTCATATTTAGTATTGGGAAATTTTTATAAAATGTTATTTATAAAAATAAGAAGTAAGTTTTTTCAAGAAAAATGAGGCTTTTAAAAGTTTTTTATTTTTCTGGGAAGCCGGACCGGTCCACCTCTATACCGGACCGATCCGCCTCCGGACCGGTCCGCCCTATACCCGGACCGATCCGCCTTACTTTGTCCAGTATACCCCGGACTTCTAGTGAACCGATAAAGCCATATTTTAAAAGAACCGATCTGAGGTCGGACCAATCCGCCTCCAAGCCGGACCGGTCCGCCTGGGATAAGTTCGAACAGTTCCGTGAGATTTTAATCCACCAGCTTTTATTTTCTATTTATATTCCTACTTCGTTGGTTTATTTTTCCATGTCTTTGAGAAAACGTTTTTAAGAGTACAAACACAACAAGACTTCAATTTTTGATGTGCCAAACATCTTTTTGATTCACACACAAAAATCCCAATTACTTTTGTGAATCTTTTCGAATCCTAGAATACAATTTTGTTATTGTTCAACCCTTGTGGAGAAGCTGTCTCTCTTCCTCATTGCTGATCACCTGGAGTTCTTGCCGAAGATTCCAGCCGACATTGTTTCTAGCCGTTGCTTTGAAGGTTTGACGAAGACACTGTGCATTACAGTTGTGGGCGATTATCAGGTTGTATGTAAGTCAATGGTCTTGTAAATTCTTCAAAGTTCTAGAAATAAAAGGTTTTGCCCTTCGGGGATTTTTCCTTAACTTTGTGTCGCTTGCTTTATTTGTTTATGGGTTGACACTTGCACTTTAGATGCATGATTAGGGGCTGAAATTAAATAAGTGTGTCAAATTAGAAATTTGTGAAGTTAATCAATTATGACAAGTAATTCTCACGTTCTTAGGCCGTTTCTATTGGGCTACTTGTCTGGGCCCGTGATGACAAATCGAGGTATTCATAATTGCCCCTAAAGTTGTTGGGCCATAATTTGGGCTCAATAAATTTAAATGATTTGTCATAATGGCTCTCTTGTAAATTGTGTAACTCTTCCCGATATTGGAGTTCTCTACTTGATTTTGGCGATAGACTACTTCGGGTCTCGTGCGATATGATTAGAAATGTTTAAAAGGTCACTTGGAGCAACATTTCCATACCATTGTTTCAAGCTTCTTCATATTTTCTCATCTTCTTCAAGCTTTCACTGTTGCGCCCTCCTCTCTAGGTCTTCATTTACTTTACTTTCAATCTTCTTAGTCATTTGGGCTTGTGATCTTACGTCATCCAAGCTAAACTTTCATCTCGTAAATCCCTTTTGCTCTCTCTCTATATTTTTTCTCTTGAGTTTTCTTCGGATTTGTAATTAGGGTTTATAAATGGCAAAGATAGGCAATAGATCAGTGCCCGAGTTTAGGAAGTTTTATAATATCCCGGACTTGGTAGAGATTGAGTGTGCCTCTATCCCTAAGAATGTTAGAGAGATAGAGGATGCTCATTGGATTCATGTCTTGTTTATGTTCCAAGAGGGCCTCACTTTCCCTCCAAGAAATTTATTTTTGCCTTTCTTTGGTTATTTTAGCATTGTTCTTGTGCAGTGTTCACCAAATGTTTGGAAGATAGTTAATGGTGTCCATAGGATAAACCAACTCTATGGCACAAAATTAGAGATCGCTGAAATATGCTTCTACTATTCTTTCTCGCGAATGAGCTCTGGTCTTCTTTACAGCAAGGCCATGAGTCCAAGGTATTGGTAGTAAATCTACCTGATTCCCATAAGGATTACCAAAATTTCTTGCTAGAGATTGGCAAATTCCTCCCCATACCAAGGGGTCGAGGTCTGATAGGTTCACGGTCCCCTTTTATGGGGAGGAGTACATAGGTAGGCTTAATTTTTGTTCTGCTCTTTGATCTTCTTGTTAATATATGATTTTTCTGATATTCTTCTCTCTTCTTTTCAGCAAGGACAAAGAATTTGGAACCTGCTCTTAGTGAGGTTCGAACTTCCGAGGTGATCACATCTTGGAACATCAGAGAACCTTTGACTGACGGTGAACATCCTCGATCAGTTTCTTTTCTTCTGGAGTATAAAAATATTGGGTCTAATTTCATCGCGCGACTTGTAGATAATATCCCCGATCATGATATTACTGAAGAAGTTGCTGCAGATCCTATCCGATTGGTCAAGGAGGAGAGAAGTTCTAGTGAGGATAGTGAGGGTGATAATAAGGGCGCTGCTGAAGGTAGTTCCAGTGTAGAGAGTTTTGGTGAAGAGTCTTCCAGTTCGAAAGAGTTTTCAGAGTCTCGAGAGTCATCCAATGAGTCGAGTAGTTTTAGCGAGGCATAAATGGTTCCTCCAAGAAGAAGTCTGATCATGGATGATGATAATAAGGATGATGTTCTTATTTCCAGGAGGTCAAAGAAGCAAAAGTCTGGTAGTGGAGAAGTTTCCACTAGCTCTCAACTTACTGCCAATGAGTAGGAGAATAATAGAAAGGAGGAAACACAGTTAAAAGAGAGAGATAAATGAAAGAAGAGGGTAGGAAAAAGGCTGAAGAAAAAAAGAAGGTGGAAGAGAGGAAGAGATCTGAGAGGGAGAAGGAGAGAGAAGAGGAGAGAAGGAGGTTGGAAGCGAGGATAAAGGTTGAGCAAGCTTTAGTGCCCGTGTTCGCATTGCCAGAGGGGGCCTCAGTCGCCACCTCTCCCCAAGTGGCTCCTGGGCTACTCGAGAGAGTAGTTTTGCCTACTGATCGACAGAGGGCAATGGGGACTAATGAGTTAGCCCTACAAGAGAGTCATAGATTAGCCTTGGTAAGTATATTTCTATTCTTCAATACTTGTAATATTCTGTTCAATGCTTTCTTCTAATGCTCCCTTTTTTCTTGCAGTTTGTGATCGAATTCGCTGTTCTCTATCGTACTCGTGATGAGATAGTGAGTAGGAATGCTAATTTAGAGAGGTAGAGCATTAAACTAAAGGGTAAAGTCACTGAGCTAGAGGCCAGTCTAAAAGCTACTAGCAAGGCCCAGAAGTCCTCTGATCTTTCCATTACTAAAGCCAACAGAGTGATGGAAGCGGTGATCAAGGAGTTAAATGAGTTGAGGAAATCCTACGACCTGGTCTGTATGAGCAAGCTATCCATGATCAAGGAAAATAAGGTTCTATCAGAGAAGGTGAAGAAGGTGGATTCTAAAGTTGTACCATTAAGAAGAGTTCATACAACTCTGGGTCAGCTACCTCATATGAAGACGCTGATGCTCAGATAGGTTACATCAGCTGACTGAACTTTAAGAAGGGCTGGAACAAGGCTCTTCTGGCTATTAGGGTGGATGTTGATTCACCCTTATTTGACGAGCATGATCCAGGCCTGAAGCCTATTGTAGATGATGTGCCTACCCCATCCGTTAAAGGTGTAGTCCCTGCCTCTCAAACTGTTCCTATTAGTGCTTCTCCTGCTCAAGGAGCAATAACTGTTCCTTCTAAGGGAGATGCTGCTACTGTTGCTAACAAGGGAAAATAGCCAACCACTTCTAGACAAACCGAGATTTCTAGCTATCCTGCTCTTAGGACTTTTATACAATTTTGCTCTGTTTGCACTGTTCTCCTTCATCGATGTAATTTGGTCATCCATTAATGAAAACTTTTTCTCTTTAGCATCCTGATTCTTTTGTTCTTTACTGCTCTTTATGGCTTATAGTTGATTGAGGTAGATTAATATATACCCGCCACCTCTCAATTGGGAAGGATTTTCATTCCTAATGTGAGCAATTCAGTTCGCCAAGACTTCGTTAGGATTTACAAGTCTCTCAGGTCGAGGAATAAGAGCTTTAAAGACCAATCTGAGCTCGTCGCGAAATTGAAGGATAGACTTCAGGATATGGAAGAGGTTGGTGCCTCTGTTCAAGAAGAAGTGAACACTTTAAGAGCTAAGCTCCTAGATGCCTCTGAAATCAATCAAGTTGGAAAAATTCTTCACCAGGAGAATGAGACTCTGAAGAGGGAGGTGTCGCGACTCAGGGAGCATGCGCCGAGCATCTTATCTCGTGTTTTATGAGGTTCCTCTTTATCAGCTATTCCGCAAGCTGGCACAAGACCGAGAAATGCCCCTATAATTTTAGGAGGTTCTACCTTATCGGCTGATCCGCAAGATGGTCCAGATGCAGGGGGTCCATGTAAGGAGGTGGACGAGCTCCGAGGAGATGTCCGTCGAGCATACGTGATCACTGTTGGGCTTCAAAGGGATGTCACAGGGTTGAGGCATATGTTCAAGAAAGGACCTTAGCGAGTGTGGGATGATGGTTATGACTAAGGTTGGATAGATGCTCCGATGAGGCTCATAGAGTTTGAAGAACTATCTTTTATTAGGGGATGGGTGAGCGCCCTCAAATAGCTGCAAGTCCCAAGGAACTCAGTACTCTGGTACCGTCACGAGATCTCTCCTTTAACTTTGAGGCCTAATACTTTTAGGAGGGACGACCAGTGGATTCCTATCGATGCTATCCCCAGGCAGCTGCTAGAGACAAACACGAATGAGGTCAAAGAGGAATTGGCTCCTCATCCGGACGATGGCCAAAGAGCACAAGTGGCTGATTACCTTGTTCGGAGGCCTCAGCCTCATTAAGATTTTACCGGATGTAACTCTTTGTACATGTAATAAAGTACCATAATATTTATATATTGGGCAATTTTACCGACTACACATGCATTGTATATCTTTCACTTCATTTATTTCTTACTTGATTATCTTGGGCCCTTTGTAGCCGACTATATTTGTAGGGTTGTTTCTTTGAGTGAGTATCCTCCCAGTCCAGTATACGTTTTTGGATACCATTCTACCTTACTTTACCTTTTAGGTCGTTTCGTCACACTACCTTAGGCCTAAGTGTGGCAATGGAGAGGACACACCTGGTGTTGGATGATCTATCCGATCAGGTTATTCTGAACCAAACCTAGTTTGGTGACCAATTCGATTTGGTCGAGCTGCCTAAAGGTCCCCTGTAGGGCTTCATATATTACCAGGGCAATGCAAGGAGGTCGTTCATGTTTCATAACAAAAACCTGAGGAAGGTGAGACCTTGTTTTTATGCTTTGATTAAGGTGCCTGTCGCTTGGGAAAGATGTGCAAGTTATAAAGTTCCTAACAAAGAATTAATACTTCATAAAATGCCATTGCCAAATAGTATTTTATTAATCATAATAAAAAATGAGTTGCCACTTCGAATAATGTAATAAAAGATAAATGAAAAAAAGCTAGAATTAGAATTTTTTCAAGTTGGCTGCATTCCAAGCTCAGGGTATCTCTCTTCCCTCCAGTGTTTCTAAGTGATAGGCTCCTCGTAGATCATCTCTTGTTACCTTGAATGGTCCCTCCCAGTTCGACTCTATCTTGTCGTCTGATTGTTTTACTGCATTGTCAAGGACCTTTCTTAGGACGTAGTCCCCAACCTAGAATGCCTTCGGATGGACCTTTTTGTTATAGTGCCTCACTAAGGCTAGTTCTCTGCATTCGTCAGCTAGGTCAAGTTCAGCGAGAAATGCTGCATCATTCTAGCCTTGGTCGAGGATGGTGGGTCTCATGGTTAGTAGGCCAGTCTTCAAGGGGATGATTGATTCCATTCTATACGTTAGTGAGAATAGGGTTTCCCTAGTTGCTCACTGTGGGGTAGTGTAGTAGGCCCACCAAATTTATGGTAGCTCACTCACCCATGCGCCCTTGGCTCAATCTAGTCATTTCTACAACCCATCGATGACTATTTTATTGGAAGCCTCATCTTGACCGTTGCTCTGGGGGTAGGCCACCGAGCAGAAATAATGCCTGATCCCGTGTTCTCTGTAGAAGTTCTGTAAGGGGACACTCTTGAACTGTGTCTTATTATCAGTGATGATGGTTCTGGGGATTCCAAAATGGGTAATTATGTTCTTCCATATGAACCTCATCATATCTGCATCTTGAATATTTTCCAGTGGATCTGCCTCGATCCATTTGGTGAAGTAATCTATTGCGACCAACAGATACTTACGGTTCCCAGCGGAGGTAGAAAGAGGGCCTACAATGTCCATCCCCCACTGGGCGAAAGGCTATGGTCTGGTAAGCGATCTTAGGTTGCTGGAAGGTGGATGGACCATAGGAGCATATAGTTGACATTTCTCGCACTTGCGGGCATATACTGTCGAATCTCTTTGCATATATGGCCACTAGTATCCTTCCTTCATTGCTCAGAAAGCTAATAACCTCCCTTTAATATGGCTTCCACAGATTCCTTAGTGAAACTCGTGTAGAAATTGCTCGACGTCCTTCGAGTGAACACATTGAAGGTAAGGTCCAGTGAATGATCTCTTGTATAGTTTTCCCTCAAGAAATAAGTGAAAGTGAGCAACTTTGACTCTTACCTGATGAGAGACCTTCTTATCGTTTAGAAGTGCACCATCTTTCAAATAGTCCCTCAGGGGGTCCATCCAACTAGGTGCTGACTCATCTGTAGCATATGTCCCACGTCGGGTAGCTCGTTGCTTTGGTTGATACTTGGATGGGTAAGGAAGTCGATGGGGATTATTCTCTTCAAGTCTGAATCAATTGCTAAACTTAGGGCTGCCATGGCATCGGCGTGGCTGTTCTGTCCTCTAGGGAACTATTGGACACTGACTTCCTTAAAGTTGGACATTAACTTATTTTCCAAGGTGAGGTAGGCTGCCATTCTTTTATCTCTTGCATTGAAGTCTGCAACTCCAAGTCACTTATCTGATTGTAGACTAATTTCGAGTCGTCGAATACCTGCAACTTCTTTGCTTCCAATGCCTTTGCCTTTTACAAGCCAACTACGAGAGCCTCATACTCTGCCTCATTTTTGGAGGCTTCAAATCCAAGTATGATTCCCTGCTCGAGGATTGTATCTTCTAGAGTAATGAGTACAATGCCTACTCCTTCCCCCTTTGAGTTGGAGGCTCCATTAATAAATAATTTCCAAACTTCTTCTAATAAGTGATCTTCCCTTTTCTTCATGGGTTGAAGTCGATTACATGGTTGTTCGGCTATGAACTTCGTGATGAAATCCACGAGGACTTGCCCCTTGATTGCATTCCTGGGTTAAAATGGGATGTTAAATCATTTGAGCTCGACTGACCAATTGGATAGTCTGCCAGACAGATTCGCTTTTTATAGGATTGCTTTAAGGGGGTGTGATGTAAGGACGATGATAGTATGAGCTTCGAAGTAGTGCTTCAGCTTCCTCGAAGCTATCACTGGTGCAAAGGCGAGCTTCTCCAGTGGTAGGTACCACTGCTCGGCCTCCAACAAGGTCTTTCTCGCGTAGTAGATCGGGTGCTGGATTCCTGCTTTCTCGCACACCAATGCAGAACAGACGGCGTGGCTGGAGATGACGAAGTATAAGTATAGGGAATCATTTTCTTGAGGTATGATGAGCAAAGGTGGTGTGCTGAGATAAGACTTTAGCTCTTCCAATGCCTTCGAGCAATATTGAGTCCACTCTACTGTCTTGTTTCCTTTCAAGAGTTGGAAGAACGGTTTGCACTTCTTAAAGGACTTCGATATGAAATGGTTCAAAGTGGCGAGCATGTCGGTGAGGTTCTGCATGTCTCGTATCGTTCGAGGGGGTTGTACCACGTTGATCGCATCGATCTAGTCCGAGTTGGCCTCAATGTCTCTCTCGCTAACCAAATATCCGAGGAATTTTCCTGACTGGACGTCGAAAGAACACTTACACTCATTGAGTTTCATTCGGTATTTCCTGAGGATCTTGAAGATATTTGATATGTCTGAGAGATAGTCGCTTGCTCTTGATGAGAATATCATCAATGTAGACTTTCATGGTATCTCCCATTTGGTCTTTGAACATCTTGGTCACCAACCGTTGATAAGTTGCTCCTGCATTCTAAAGCCCAAAGGGCATAACTTTGTAGCAGTATAATTCGACAGTGGTGATGAACGTTGTCTTATCTTGGTCTGGTGCATGCAGAGGGATCTGATGATACCCTGAATATGCGTCTAGAAAACTCATTCTCTCATGAACTACTGTGGCGTCCACCAATTGGTCGATCTTTGGGAGAGGGAAGTTGTCCTTAGGGCATGCCTTGTTAAGGTCAGTGAAGTCAATGCAGACTCTCCATTTCCCATTGCTCTTTATAACTACTACTGGGTTGGGTAACCATTTAGGGAATTGAACTTACCATATGGATCCTGACTCCAGAAGCTTTTCAACTTCTTTCTCTATAGCCTTAGCCTTCTCCAGCGCAGTTTGTCGTGCTTTCTGTGCGATAGGCCTGAAAGTGGGGTCGACGTGTAACCGATGGAAAACCATATTAGGATCAATACCAGGCAGCTCGTATGGTTCCCACGCAAAAACATCTAGGTTACTTCTCATTAGTACGGTCAATTCTTTCTTCTCTTGATCTGTAAGATAAGTCTCGATCAAGAAACTCCTGTCTTTCTTGCTTCCACTGGCTGTTATCTCCTCTAGGTTTTCAATGACCCGCTCAGAGGGGAGGAAACTGGTCTCCTTCACTCTCGGCCTTCCATATCTTAATTTCTATTTTGAAGGTACCAAACCTTATTGCTCCTCGACCTTCTATTTGTCCTTCTCGACCTTCTTCTCTAGTTTTAAGATGATGGCTGCTATAAAGCACCTTCTTTCCATCGCCTGATCTTCGTGAATATCCATTACTCCTCACTCAGTCACGTACTTGAGTTTCTAATGGTAGGTGAAGGGACTGCCTTCATTGCATGTATCCACCCTTTACCGCGGATAGCTTGATATGGCGAGTCTATGTCGACCACCAGAAACTAGATCATCTTGGAGACACTTCATGCCCTTACTGACAGCACGATCTTTCCCAATGGAATAGTAAATTTTCTAGTGAAGCCGACTAGAGGGATAGTGGCTGCTTTCAAGTTGGCAACGTTTAACTTTAATTTCCTGAATAGGTCAAGATACATTACCTCGGATGATCTTCCCTAGTCAACGAGCAACTTGTCGACGTCATAGTTGTCTATCCTGAGCGTAATGATTAAGGCGTCATGATGTGGGGGTTTTATCCCCACTAGATCTTCATTTGTGAACACGATATGTTTGCTATAGTCGACGTCATCTACTCGTTAATGCTTTCCTAATTGTGTCTTTGCTAGATCGATCTGAAAAGCTTACATTACTGCAATAAGATTTTTCACTTCCATTCGGGATGAATTCCTTTGAATCTGCTTCATATCAGATGCCCTATGAATAACTGCAAATTCATGGCCATCATCGTCTTCGAGTACATTATTAGGTTTTATTTCTCCATTGGCAGCGACGTTCTTTGCTTTCTTCTCCATAAACTCGTTCAGGTGCCCAATCTAGGCCAGTTCTTTGAGGTGAGGCTTTAGATCCTTGCAATGCTCAGTCTTTTGTCCTCCCTCCTTATGAAAAGCACATCTCAGTGCGTTATTTCTATTTGAGGGATCTCCTCCCATCTTTCTAGGCCACTTAACAAATGGCTCGTCTTTGATCTTTACCAAGATCTTGTAGATTGGTTCTTTGAAGACAGTGTTCACTACCTGAAAGCCTTTTGAAGCATCGTTCTTTCCTCCATTCTTGGAGCCATTCTTGCCCCCTTTTTTTAGTTTTCGGCCTTATCGTTTCCCTTGGAAGCGAGCTTAGTCCGAACATTATCCCCTGCACTGAGGTGGGTGACATCTTCCACTTTGGGGTACTTTTTATGTGAGCCATCAGGTCATCGATGGTCGTAGCCTCCTTTTTCGTTAGGGATTAGTGCAGAAGGCAAGAGCTAGGTAGGCCAATCTTAAAAGAGGCCATTACTACCTACTCCGAGTAGTCCTTGACCTCATTGAATAACTCCCAGTACCTCTTTGCATAGTCCCGGTGGATCTCTTAAGGTGTCTTCTTCATTATTAGTAAAGCATCCATCCTTTTCGGATGGGAGCTACTCGTAATGAAGCGAGCCATAAAGAGCTCGGCCATGGACTCAAAACTCCTGATGGACCTGTGATGGAGTTTCTTGAACCATTTTTGGGCCACATCATGCAGACTCGAGGGAAAAATCCAACACATTAGTGCATCCCTGTGGTTCCAGAGAGTTATGGCTTACCTGTACTGCCTAACGTGATCGATAGGGTCAGTTTTTCTGTGATAGTTCTTGAATATTGGAATTGCAAACTTTTTGGGGGCTTCTTCTTCCTCCATCTTCCTTGAGTAAGAGGATTTCAACTGTGTCTTGAGAGCTCGTTGAGCAAGCTCCCTAGTTAATCTGGCACCCCAATGTGCTAAGTGTTGGTCCATTTCTCTTCAGACCAAATTTTGTATATCCTCATCACCTCGAGCTGGGCTCCTGTGACGGTGAGCTATTCACTATTTCTCGAGCAAGTCATCATCTGACTTGAGCTTCTCACTTCTTTGGGATCCGCATCTGGGGCTCCTTCCCCAGCTGTGAGACTTGCTCACCTGAGGGCTAGGAGTGCGATATGGACGTTGCCTAGTTCTAATATGTTATTTCTCCATCCTTTCTAATGTCCTTTTGAGGCGAGCATTCTCAACCTCTTGCATGCGAGCAGCCTCTCCTTTCTCTTGGAGCCTTGCCTTATAGGCATCAATCAACCTGGAGATTTGGGTGGACTTCACTGGTCCCTGACTTTCCTCTGAGGCGTGCCGCTCTAGGCAAGCCGTTTGATCCAAACGCCGAACTTCAGATCTGATCCTGTGAGGGGCATACTGTTCTTGGATATCCCCTGCTTGAGGGGAATTGCTACTGTGATCAAATATTTTAGCTTATTTGTTGGTGTGAGCTTTCTTAAGGGAGATAAACGTTCCCATAGACGACGCCAATTGTGGTGACAATTATATTCAACACAAATTAATGGGAAAGCACAATCACCAAAGAGAATAGAGAATACAAAATGTCAATCACACAACACAGTATGTACGTGGTTCAACAAGAATGCCTACGTCCACGGTGGTGCTCTCAATATTATTTCTATAAACTTCGGTGAGTGTTTTATAGAGAATATAATGCATGCCCTTTGCCCCAGACTTAGGGTTTGTTATATACATGTTTGTTCTAGGGGAGTGGGGGCATTGGACTCCCCCACGTCCATATTCTACTCCAAGAATATCTCCTTATGACATTTTAGGAGTAGACTAAGTCATAACCGAATTCAGTTAAGATGCGAGGAGCCTAGATTTTGGGTCGTTTCTATTGGGCTACTCGTCTAGGCCTGTGATGACAAATCGAGGTTCCCTTAGTAGGTATGGTTAAAAATATAGGAGGATCATTATCATAAAAATCTCAAAATTACGTTAGAAGCCTAACAAATATATATTTATCAGAAAATTCTTTAACCATAAATACTTATCAAGTGGCATTTTATCATATACTAGGAAACAAAAAAATAAATAAATATATTTAGGCTTATAAAAGTCGGATTATTACACAAGCCTTCTCTAAGGCGGTGTATTTAAGCTTGTAGGATACTAACTAGCTGATGGCATAGTAGATGGTGCATTTTTTTAGATCTTTCCACGTATTTGGACAACATGGCACCAATAGATATCTCGGTTATAATCATGTAAAGTAATAAAGGTTATCCCGATTGGGGAGGTACCAATACAAGTGTGTGAGATACTCCTGTATTTTCTCTAATTCTTCCTATAATTAAGTGTTCCATTCTTTGAGTGAGTCCTTTTTAAGCATTTGGAATATGGATTCACATATGGTGGTAAGTTGGTTAATGAATAAACTTACGAATTAGATATAGTCTAAGAATACTCTGACTTCTTACTCCGTTATTGGGGGTGGCATCTATCGTATGGATTTAACCTTAGTAGGGTCTAGCTCAATTCCATCTTTGCTAAATATGAATCAAAGGAGATTTTCCTTGGTAAACTCAAAGACACATTTATGAGGATTCAACATCATTTGAAAAGGCAAAGTCTTTAAAACAATTTCTGGAGTGACAAAATGAGTCCTTTGTCGTCCTCAGATTTTATGATCATGTCATCCATTTAGACTTCTACTTCCTTATGTATGAGGTCGTAAAGGATGGATGTCACTGCTCTTTGGTAAGTTTATTATACATTCTTGAGACCAAAATACATTACCATATAATAGTATGTTCCCGAAGTGGTGATGAATATGATCTTTTATTTATAGTCGGGATGCATCTTTATTTGTCTCTAGCTAGAGATAAATCTATGAAGGATTTGATCACGTTATGGGATGTGTTGTCTACTAATATGTACATACGATAGAGGAAAATCATATGTAGGGAAGGCTTGGTTGAGATCTCTATAATCTACGTATTCAAACCTTTTCATTATCTTTGGGTACGGGTATGATGTTGGTCATCTATGTTGGGTATTCCACCACTCGGATGAATCCAATGCTGGGTTGTTCATCAACTTTTTCCTTAACCTTCAAGGACCATTTGGGTATCATATTATGAATCCTTTATTTGATAGGATTTGCATCAGGGAGAGTCAGTATCTCATTCATAATGATATTCGGGTCAATTATTGGCATGCCAACATAAGATGAAGTGAATATTGATGATATGAGAAATCATCCACTTGTCATTATCGTACGATCAAGTCACACGTAAATATATGTAATAAGAAGATGGAGCTAGTAAAGAGAGAGAAAACTCAAGATATAGAGTGGTTCAGCTATTAAAATGAGCCTATGTCCACTTTGTTGACCCTTTCTCATTATATGTGTTGTAGTACAGGTTTACAATGCTATAATAGGTGTACAATGTAGGTAAGAGAAGAGAATGCATGTCTATTAGTGTTTTAGGAGTGCTAGAGAGATAATTGAGATGCCAACCAGTAGCCCCCAAGCTATACTGAAGGATGTAGAATGTTTGTCTATGCCTCCACAAGTGTAGTGGTCTTTAGACTAGGAATTAGTACAAGAGATGAACTCGGATCTAGTCAGATCCCTCAATCTCGAGATATGGAGCTCTATTTATAAGAGGTGTAGGTGATATATTGTTGCTTTGAATGGAAAGGGATACGTCCAGCTAAGAGGATGGATTGGGGATGCACCCTATAGTGTATGGCTACAACCTGTGTATGTAAGACTGCATCAGTAAAGCTTCGGCACATGCCTATCATAGTCCTTCTGTGATAGGGGCCTATATTTGCCATATCAATAAGCCCCCAAGTTGTAGTGCTAAGAGATAATGATTGGGGATGCAGTTGAGTAGTCAAGTCTTCTCCTCTCAAGTTACCACGATAATTTAGACACGACGCTTCATCTTCCCGTGGCCTCTTATATAAATGGAACTAGCCGTGGCCTTCATTATGTTTCAAAATCCTTGAGAGCAAATTGAGAGCAAAGTTCTGCCATTTCCTCCTTTGAGCTTTTCAGTGATCTTCAGGCGATTATTCAAGGCTGAGCAACTAGTGGCTCAAGGCTAAGCAACTGGTTTTCCTTTCTCGTTGGTTCCCACGTAAAAAATCAAAGCTTCCTCTTAACTATTCTTTTTATTGTTCTATTTATAAATGAACCATATGAATCCACTTTTTTGCTGAATCATTTTAAACAATTAAATTGGAATTGAATCGATATAGCTAATATTCATGCTGAAATGAACTCATTTGACCCATCGATTTGATTGGATCATAATAGATAATTAAAATGTCGATATAAATGAAACTTTACTGACTTAGGCTTAGGATTTTAGGTCTTTTGAATTCCCTATACTTGCATAGTATCAAATATACTGGTTTTAGAGTCTCATAAGTTGAAAACGTACCATTCTGTTCTTGATGGTCTTGAGCAAAAGCTTTCAAATTCTAGGGCTTTCATTTTTAGATCAGGCAACCTTCGCTATCAAACTGTTTAGGAGTTTGGCCGCGATAGGTAGCATTCTTATGCTATTTGTCTGTGGCCTCATGTTAATACTTGTATGATAAATACCCTTTTTCCCTTAGGGTTTAGACTTAGTCTAGTAGCTGCAGCTTTTTGCCAATGAACTAAAGGACTGTGGCATATCAGGACATACCTAATGTCTCCTTACCCAAAATAGTGTAGAGCGGAAGTAGTTGTTATAATATCTTGGATTCCTAATCCCAACACCTAGTGTAGTTAGCTTAAATTTTTGAAACTTCTATTTTGGTTCTAAACTTGTTATCTGACCATAATGGCTGCGACACCTAACAATGAACTTTCTGCCTTTTTGGTCTTGCTGCAGCTATGAGTTGGAATCCTGGTGAATTTCTAAAGTATTTATGGAACAAACACTTTGGAGATTTTCCTCCTAAAATCCCTTCCGTACACCCTTTAAAGTCATTTGGGGCTTGCCTGCTCAAAGATTTCCCAAAATGCATCACTTTAGGTTTTAACTCCTAGGACTCTGCTTGTGGGGAGAATACTGAGGTAATGGAAGAGGAAACCCACTCAAGCACCAACCCTATGGACATTGATGCCACGGTTGGTGGGCCTTCAGAGGCCAGGGACACACTTGCTGGACCATCAAACAAAATAGAGAGACCCCATGCAGTCTAAACGTTCGCAGCATCATGATGGGGTCTTCTCCCCCCTCCATGCTTTCGTGCATGGGTTGCGACTACCTATGCCAGTCCCAATTTGGAGAATCTTCCAGACCATGGGGTTAGCCCCAGCCCAACTAGATCCTAATGGATGTAGTGAGATTCTTGCATCTATAGTGGTGTGGAAGAATAAATTTAGGAGGGACATAACTCTCGCAGAGTTCTTCCACTTTTATAGACCGAAGGAGAACTCTATAAATTTTTCATGGTATTATTACTTTACCCTCCCCAAAAATGATGAAACCCTATATATTGGCAGACCCTCCAGTGTAAAAAACTGTAAGGGCAAGTATTCCTATGTTTTTTGGAGGATGGGAGATCCATCCAGATGAGTCTGAGAGAGAGAAATCATTCAGGATGCTACGACAGTGGGGACGCCTATCCAAACTAGGTAAATAAGGATGCATACCTTTGATTATATGTCGCGTCTTTTGCACAGTTTTCCATATTCTTTCTGTTGTTTTGTACTAACTTTAAAATTTTATGTAGCTCTTGACAATTTACCCCTAAGTGAGCGATAGGAGAGAAGAATAAGAAGAACTGCGGCAGTAATAGCTAACCATAAAAAGTTTATCACCTTAGTGACTTCAGCATTAATTTTTGAGGGAGGTTACTTCATCAACAAATCTTTGCCAAAAGTGATCGCTACGAAAGATATTAACCCCTTTACTTTATTAACGTCGTGACCATGTAACACCTCGCCCGCCCGGAGAGAGAGAACGAAGCGCTAATGCGATAAAATAAATCCAAATCCACAAGTGACAAGGTATAGAGCATCTAAGTGCCACAACAACATAAGAGAAACTACAAATCTCAATCTCTTCAATTATAACAAGTCTCTCGAATTAAAATACAACATCTAACTCGAAAATAAAATACATCCCAATGCTCTGTACATCAAAATAAATAAATACAAGTCTTCTTAAATGTATTAAAAATTCTTCCCAAAATATCCAAGATGAAATCAATCTCCAATAATCCATAGCGCTCAAATCCACGCTAACCTTCCAACTAAAAGAAAATATGGGGAAGTACACAATACGACAAGAAAGATGCTCAACAAATATATGTTAGTGATGAATAAAACGTAACAACACGAGTACGAATATTCAAATCAAAATGCAAATCTCAAAAAATTTATCAATATAATTTCTCAACAACACTTTAACCGGGTCACCAGGCCTCACCATATCCGTATATGCTTTATCAAGCCATAGCCCGGGAAACAGGAATTTCGGCGGTTGCCCAACATTCGTGCCATATTAAAATCTCATGACAACGTGCTCAACAACAATATAGTGATACCACATGAATCAAAATAATTTCAACAATTATTTTCCAGATTTTAATGAATTTATCAATTCAAATATGAGTTCAATTAACAAGAATTCAAAGAGAATGACACTCGCGAGATTTAAGGAGCATATTGTGTAAAACCCCATACCTCAAGCCATGATGAGAAACCAATGATCACATCCTCAAGATCAACACAAAAGATCTACAAAAGCTCCTCCAAGAACCTCCAACAAAATAGCCCCAAGAACACCTCTTATCTAAGGTTGGAACTCACAAATCTCAAGGGCCAATGTGTTTATAAAAAGAAGAGGAATATAAAATATATTTGCTGCCAAAATTTGTGTCAAAAGTATGTTAAAAGGATTGCCCACGAATTCCTTTTATAATGCAAAGAAATGAAGATTTGGAATCCAAAAGACTCCTTTAAATAAGGCAAATAAATGAAGAGTTGGAAGTTAAAACAACTCCAAGAGTTAAAAACATTTAAAAATCATTTTAAAATCCGTTTTAACTCCGTTTTCGAAACCATTTGAAATTCTCACCTTTAAAAATAATAACCAAAACTTTATTTTCCTCCATTTTCCTAAATTAATTAAAATAGCCGAAAAATTATGCAGGTTGTTACCGACCTTTATTCTTAAACCTTCAAATTTTGATTTTACTTCATTTCTTCTTCTTCAAGTGAGGAGATAGATAGGGAGCTCGTAGCAGCTCAATTAGTGAAAATGGATGAGGATGCAGCTGCCCTCAATAACACAGCTAGGCAGAAGAAGAGAAAAAGGACCAAGTCCAAGCATCCAGCCGCACCCACTGTGTCTGTTGCACCCACTGTGGGCGACCAAATTGCTCCTATCGTGCCCACCATTCAGGTTAAGCAGTTTTGTCCTTAAGAAAGGCCTAAAGGCCAATTTGATGATGACATCGGCAGTCATCTGGCCACGACAGGCTTAATGCCTTCTAGGTTTGAGCCGCAGCATGGCCGTAGAACCAACACTTAAAATTCACCCCCTCTTTCAATAATAATGGATGTTAATGCCAACCTGGAGCCTCCTAAAAGTTGTGACAGTGTCGGACCAGATGGCCATCCATGGCCCCAATTGTGGAGAGTAGATCCTCAGTCATCCTGTGACACAACTACTAGGGCAGTCCTAAGATATTGAGGCTTCCTAATAACATGAACCTGGACCACCTGGTTGAGGAGGATCATGAGTGTCTTGAAGAATATGCTCTACACAACGTGCTCAGGGTAAGTGAAAATTTGCATTTTCAATACTTTCTTCTTGTTACTAATTTTGTTTCTAACCTTCAATTTATTTTCAGGCTGCGGATGGTGTGGTTTCCCATAAGCCTAAGTATGAGGGCCTTTACAAATTAAAAGAGGTCGCAGAGAGAGTACATTTAACTACCTTGGATAAGGCTAAGAAGTCTTCCTTTGAGGCTAGAAAAGCGTCTACTTTCGTGGCACTTAAAGTAGCACAAATGGACATCGAAGCTGCTCTTAAGGCAAAAAATAATGCAGAGGCAAAGCTGATAACGTCCGCGAAAGCACTCCAGGTTGAACAAAATAAGGTTGCATAAGCCTCTCTTCATGCCTCCAGTCTTGAGTATCAGCTGAAGGCGCTTCAAAAAAATATAGTCAGTAGGAGACAGATCACGCCGCAACCTTTAAGAAGATGGAGGATTCTCACTCCGCAGCTCTTAAGTCGGATGCAGAATCTGTCGTAGCAGACTACAACAAGTCTAGAGATTTCTTCCTCACCAACAACAAGGCATACATCCGTGGATACCAAGAACTAAGATACAGGATGGCCAAAAACTTCCCAGATGCCAATGATCAGGTTATGTCCTGGAGTGTTGGAGATGCATAACACAGTGCCTGTGTAGCTGAGATAAGGGTTGCGGCAGATGAGAGAGTAAACAAGCTGCTGAAGGAGGCTACGACAGATGATGAGACTGAGATGGCTGCGAATGGTGAAGGCGGAGAGGTGGAGGACGATGTTGAGTCTTAGACTTAGGAATTTGTCTTCTTTTTTATAATGTACCCTGGGTTGTGGCCTCTAAAATATTTGAACTTTATTTAGGCCACGACCATTTTTTGAAAATTGATAACTTGACATTTTTTACAACCTTTAGCCAATGATGTGGCCTTTAATCTAACTGCTCTTAATTTTTCCTTTACTTTAATTAACTTTTCTATTAATTTTCCAAGTCTTGGTTGCAATTCTGAGGCTGCGGTTAGTTTGAAGTCATCTGAGCAATCCAGATAGTCATCATTTTTTCTTCTGCATCTTCCAAATGAATGAATGGGCTCCATAATGGTTGTAGCCATATTGATAAGGCTGACGCGCCTTCCAGGCCCTTTGTCAAGAAATTCATGACAACATGTAGGGATGAGGCCAAATTCTTTCTGTATATTTATGATGCTTCATGATGTTAGTGTCACAACATCCTTTCAATTGCATTTCGTGGATTTCCTTTAGTCACTTTATCATGAAACCACTTTTGTAGCTTCTCTTAATCGTTTGATTGGGTTATTATCAAGCCTCCCTCGGGCTAGGTATTATAAAGCTTCCCCAAGCTATGTTTGGATATATATAAAGCCTTCTCAGGCTATATAGGACTATCCCCAAACAATTAAGTCTTCGGCACTTTAAAATATAGGATTATCCCTAGATAATTAAGTCTTCGGTCCCTATAAATACATGATTATCCGCAGACAATTAAGTCTTCGTCCCCTTCAATTATAAGATTATCTGTAGACAATTAAGTCTTCGACCCCTGTGGGTCATTATTAGGCCTCCTTGTGCTAGCTATTATAAAGCTTCCCCAAGCTAATGTAGCGAACATTTTTAAGCCTCCCCAGGCTAATGTACGCGTCCCAAAGCTGAGTTGGGGGAATTTGAGTCCATGAAGCTGATAATAGCATACACCAAAGGATAGTTGACCATATGAATATAAGAATATGTACTTGCACCATGAGTGGCGTTGTAATCCAAATAAGGTTGGAATTTTTGAACCATTGGATCATTCCCGGAATAAATAATATTCAGAGATAACTGGTCGTCTTTCCATTGAAATCTGTTCAAGGCAAAGGCCATTCATAAGATTTCTATAAATGGGAAGTCAAGAGATAAAACATGACTAAATCAGTTCTTCATATATATATATATATATATATATATATATATATATACGATTTTGTTTGGACAGTACAAAGTAAGCCTAATTTCATATATTCATATATATACGTTATGTTTGTAAGGAAATACAATGCTTGTGTTTTATAGACAACACTTTAGATTTAACAAAAATATAGACTAATGTGGGATTAAGCATGTGGCATATTTGGTAAAGTCTTCATCCTCTAAGCATTTTTCAGAAATTACTACAATATCCCCTTCCTCACAAGACTTTCAATCTCGTTATTCAGGGAGTGGCATCCGTCGGTGTCATGGCCATGGTCTGTATGGAATTTTCACCACTTGGTCCCTTTTGTTTGGATGAGACTTTAGCTTCTCCGGCCACTTCAGCAATTTGTCTCCCTTGATGAGCTCTAAGATGTCTTATATTATGTAAATCAAAGGGGTGTAGGCCTAAAAGTCTTTTTCTACCTTCTTCGCCCTCTTCCTCTTTTGGTCTAGGGCTATGGCCCCGGGGAGTGAATATTCTATGGCTGCGGCCACTACAGATTGGACAAAAACTTTGGGTGTCGCCACCTCTAGCATAAGAACCCTTTGGGTCGAGAAGTTGACCTGAGTCTGGAGTGAGGCGTGACTATCGTACATATTATTGAGGTGGTTGTACAACTGAGCAATCTCATCCTTCATTTCAGCACTTTGACTGGAGTCTCCTTCCATTTATGCTTTGTTAATCTTTAAAAAATATATAATCTGAGGCAAAACTAGTAGAAGTGAGTAATCACAGAATATTGAATGAACTAAGTGCTAAGTTGGGATGCAGCGTTTGCATTGCTGCAAGTGTTTTACTACTAAGGCCATGGTTAGTGAGGCACATATGTGAACTGTCATGGCCCTTAAGTTGAATATGTTAAGGTTGAACTTGAGCCCACCTGAGTCCACTCCTCGTTGATTTGAAGATTCTATAAACCAACTTCGCTAATAGGGCCAGTAGCAAAAGGGCAGCTAAACTACCAGGCCATATCCCATCTTGGGCAGGAAGGAGCAATCCCAGAATTGGAACCCCAAAACTGAGTTTTTCACACTAAACGCGTAGAGAACATACCTACTGGGGTCTATCCTGGGTAGAACAACCTCTTGGTGCATAATAAGTCACAATCATGGTGGGAAACCTTAGATCATAGGCTGAGAAAGTAACAATCGAGCAAATAGATCCCATCCCTAACTACCCACCTTTGCAAGTCTATTACCCTTCTCACTTTTTAGTGTTATCTTGGTGAGGTAACATCATCGAGGTATTATAGAAATAGATCTATGGTCATAAAAGGGATAACCATAGATAAATTTGAATATATGTGATACCCACTGAAGGGTGTGTATACAAAATACGAGTTCAATAACCAAAATTCACCCATGATATAATGATTCAAAAGATCACCATGAATAAAATAAGGTCTTTAAGAACCCAAAATATAGAGAAACAAGATTGAAATACCTCGCTTCCTAGAGACGGTGCCAGATTGATAATATGAGAAATCATCCACTTGTCATTCTCGTACCAACAAGTCAAGTGTAAAATACGTAATAAGCAGATACAGCTAGTAAAGAGAGAGAAAACATAAGATATAGAGTGGCTCGGATATTAAAACGAGCCTACGTCCACTTTGTTTCCCCTTTCTCATTATATGTGTTATAGTACAGGTTTATAATGTCGTAATAGGCGTACAATGTAGATGAGAGAAGATAATACATGTCTATGAGGGATTTGGGGGGTGCCAGAGAGATGATTGAGATGTCGACGAGTAGCCCCCAAGAAGTACCGAAGGATGTAGAGTGTTTGGCCATGCCTCAACAAGTGTAGTGGTCTTTGGAATAGGTATCAGTACAAGAGATGAACCCATATCCGATCAGATCCCTTAACTCGAGGTGTGGACCTCTATTTATATCAGGTGTAGGTGTTATATTATTGTTGTGAATGGAGAGGGATGCAGCCAACTAAGAGGATGGATTAAGGATGCACCCTATAGTATATAAGGCCGCACCCTATAGTGTATCGTTGCATCCTGTGTATGCAAGGTTGCGTCATTAAGGCTTCGGCGCATGCCTATCAAAGTCCTTCCGCAGCAGGGGCCTATATATGCCAAATCAAATACATCTACGAAATTGGTATGTAGGTTGATGAACTTATTTTTCTCATTTCCACTAAAGGAGCAACCTATTTTTAGTTGTTTGGGGTTTTGAGGAGTGCCCCGGTTTATGGTTATTATGTGATGCTCATTGGTAAATATATATCTACTTTAAATTTGGTTAGGTTTTTGCAATTGCTTTACGTATTTCAGATCTGCAGACTCATTATTATTATTATGTGTGAGGTATAATGCATCGCTAGATTCGTAATCATCACATGAAACACATGTAGGAAAATACTTTAAACCATAATTTATTATGTCATCAAAGGGGAAAAGGAAAATATTAATAATAAGAGATAAGTATTT
This sequence comes from Sambucus nigra, assembly GCA_949130495.1. Taxonomy (NCBI): domain Eukaryota; kingdom Viridiplantae; phylum Streptophyta; class Magnoliopsida; order Dipsacales; family Adoxaceae; genus Sambucus; species Sambucus nigra. The sequence continues at coordinate 338,202,978 of OX422207.1, read as the reverse complement.
TTTTATAGAGTGATACATTAGGAGAGGGGGGGTAAGGGGAGACTCAATGTTTAATAGGACATGATCAAAAGGCATCCTATGGACGGGAACCAATATGCATATGATGGAGATATCGTTATTCAATATATCTTTTCCTATGATGTTGGTGATGAGTTGGGCGGTATTCTACTCAAGAAACCTTGGGGTGGTCTTTAGAGGCTATGGAATCTTGGCACAGACTGTAGGTTGGGGCAAGCGGTGTCGTTTAGTTAGGATATTTGTTTGCTCAGGGGCTTCAATTGGGTTGTTAGTTAGGCTTATCAGGGGATTGGCATAAGGGAGGGCCTTTAAGAGGTCTTGTAGTAAGTTCTAGTGGTTTTCTTCCCCGATATGTCACCATGAAGAATGGAGGCAGTGTACCAGTTTTGGAAGTGTTATGTGGGACTTAAGTCTAAGGATCCCAGCATCGCAACCAAAGTGGCTTCATCGGGAAATAAAATGGGTATTCCTTATTCATGTTCTAGTTCGGGAATCTTTTTATCCTCCTCCATGAACCACAAGACATTGATCTCATTGTATCTAACTTCATTCGTTTTCCCATAATGCCCATATAGACCTTTCTAGTAGAGGATCACCTTCCCGATTATAAGGATTTATTTTCTTCATCTTACCAAGGTTTTGGGAAAGCATGATAAGAAAATTCTTCCGCTTGAGTACAAAAATGATCGTTCCAACCACGATAAGGATATTTAAGAATGGGGTTTTAGGTTTCTTCTTTGGAGACATACCCAATATCGGCTTTTCCTTTCTGTCTCATAGCTGTGATAGCTTTAAGAGTTCCTTATTATTTCTTTGCTAGTTCGAATCCAGGCATATACCCCATCTTTTGAATGATTAGGGAAGTTATATTGTGAGTGATGGACTTTTCTTCTATCATGTGTGTGAGAAGGATGAACCAAAATCTGTTAAGGCATATGTCTCTACTCTCATGATGTGTATTCGAGAGTTAGATAATGTTGGTGTTGGTGACAAAAGACTGACCTTCATCCCTTTGGATTATGATGACCTTTGTTTAGAACACAAATTGGACTTTTAGATGCAATGATGAGGAAAATTCCCCTCTTAAAATTTATCTATGGTGTTCCGATTAATAGGATGACGATGGTAATTACATTAAGAACTTGAAACTCTTGGTTGCATTTGATGGTCCCTACTATGACTGAGACGGTAATGACTCCTAATACCTCCCGATAAATATTGTCATGGGACCTGATGGTCATGGAAGATAGTATGCATATAGAGAGATTATATTCAAAATAGGTGGTAGTGCGAAGGGGTCATATGTTAATGGCGGACCCATTGTCAATCAATACTAGGGGGAAATGTACACAAGATTTAATAGTGACGTGAAGTATGAACCGATGGTTGCATACCTACATAGAGAGGTCCTCATTGGAAAAGTTTATGCATTATTTCATGGTAACATATCCCATAATGGTGGACATTTTGGACAGAGTCAGGTGCGAAGGCACAAAATCTTGGGTAACGGATGGATGAGAGTGGTTATGTGTTCTCGATATGTAGCCAATAACTCCGAAAAGCTAATATTAGCTGAGATTCGACGAATTTTCTCCTAATTCCTATTATACTCCTAAGGAACAATAATGATAGATCCTTTGACATGACCTTTCTCTTTGCCAGCGTGGTTTGAACGGGTGGAGTGTCATCTAGATCGAGTGAGGAAGTTGACTTCCTTATCTAGGGAGAGAATAGTTCTACTCGTGACTCTTTTTTAACTTTCTCTAAGCGAAGTAGGAGTTCTGCCAAGGATATGGAATTGAGGGTAGGTGGTGTTGGATCTAGGTTCATCATCTTATCCCAATCACAAATGGGAGTTTTCTTTAATTTAGTGGGAGATTTTCTCTAACTTAGGCTTATGTTCGGTTCCCATAACCCCATGGCTATTATCTCATCACCACGTAAGTCTACTAAATACACTTTATCCCAACCAATTGTAAAGGGCCTAGATGGGATGATGGGGTATGGGTGAGGATGGAGAATATGTCATATGGAGATAAAGGGGGCATTGGTAAGGGTGAGGGTAAGAAAGACGGATCAATTGCCCCCTTATCCACCACTTTCTCCTTACCCTTCCTTGAGTTGGACTCATCTCGGCCTTTATGAGCATGCTTGACAAACGCATACATTTTATGCAATGTTTTCTCCATGTTTTTAAACTTCTCAGCATTGTAGGTAGTCAAATCGTCCACCTTGCGTTCAGCCCAGTGATGCTTGACACAATCTATGTGATCCTCGACTTCCCCATTCGAGAGCTCACCCCAAAGTATGGCCCTTGGGATCCGGCTTGAGGGCTTGACTAAGTGCATCCGTACTAAGAGATACATTGTCAGCATCACTCTGCGAGTTGTGGACTTCTGTAAGATTTTCCTAAATCTACAAAAAAGTACACGATTAGATTAATTAATTAAAAAGTATGTGATAATATTTTTTTTATTTTCATAACATAATTAAAATTATAACTTATAATAGTGATGGCCATGGTCGGATTCACCTCCTTATTCATCTTTTTCTTAGTTCGAATTTCTACATAGGCATTGAGCCTATGTGGCTTACCCCTAGGACCCGTGTCCTGAAATAAAATACTATGAAATTACTGAATTAATGTATAATTATCATTCTATAGAATAAAATAAAACTAGTTTGAAATAACATTAAAAACTTACCATCCTATGATCCATCTCAGCGTAAGACGTATGCACGGAGTAGTGAACGTCGGCCTTCTTAGTCCGCTTTTCCCTTCTCGATTCACGTGAAGATAATTGCATATTTGATATCTCATTATCGACAAACTGTTGCCACTTGCCAATGAGATTGGCTCCTTCTCAGGTAATGTGCCCCTACGTCGTAAAACGAACTCCCGATCTCGAACATGTTTTCCATTGATCTCTTATTTGTAGAATTCGTGAATATTTATGCTTTTGATGATGAATAAGAATAAAATGAAATACAACCACATTTTGAATGCAACAGAATTGAAAAGAATTTTATCAGGGAGATTCCTGACATGTATTACATATTGGAGTCTGACAATAAAAAAATACAATATTAATTATTCATGTTGTACATAAATTTAAAACATTGAAGAAACACTCGAGTTCATAAAAGCTGATATGTTGCGGTGTTGATATTCCAATGGGCACTACCATCTTCGTCTATCACTTCCCACACGTACGTAATTGCAAATATTTTCTGAGGTAGAAGTGAATAAAAGTTCAAAGATGCAGGCAGTGACTGTGCTAAAATATTATAAATGGGACAATTACCTCCGTCCATACTATGGTAATTTGGATTGTTTGCTAGGAGAATGAAGGAATTTTGACTTTGATTCTTACTAACTGGTTGTTGCTTTCTTTGATGAGGATTTGGTTGCGGCGGACAGTTAAAGTTACTAGTGGGATTTTTGAAAATAGGTTTAACAAAGTTAGGAGATGTAGATGCATGAGGCATTTATAGGTTCGGCATTAGGGTCTCACTGAATGTTATGCCATCCTTGGATCTATTATAAGGGCGATCTCGTTGATTCGGTTGATTCCTAATAACATAAGGATTTTGGGAAGGATTAGGGATAAGGGCTAGGTTAGTAACTGCAGGATTTATCTATACAAGATGATATTTCAACAATTCGATTATACGCTTGGATCTGTATAGGGATAACACAAGATTTTATGGTTTGGCGTAAATCTAGTTCAAAATGCTTGTAGTTTTTAGTCTCAGTGTCAACATATTCTTGGGCATATCGAGATAGTTCAATAAACTTGGTTTCATAGTGGGCCACTATCATTTGATGCAATTGTAGGTTTAAGAAATCCACGGTCATTTGATCTCTTACGATCTCTGAAAAGTATTTGTTATAGAAGATTTCTTCACTTTACAGGAATGTGTAGTGGATTTGCACCAAAAGTCAACTTCTCCTTCGAAGAGGTACCAAGATAACTTTACCCTCAGTTGAGGAATAATTCCAACTTCACCAAGTACCTTGAGTGTTTGGCGAATCCATTTCTCGGCTTTTACTATGTCAGGATTTCCAAGAAATGTTGGGGGTTTCTGTCTTAGAAATTGCTTAAGAGCATTCATTCTTCGAGTTTCGTTGGGAATTTCATTATTCACAAGATGTTTTGGGGGATTGTTGTAAAATTTTCAAAATATTTGTGGGTATTAATTTTGTGTAATTGACAATTAAGTTTGAGTCTTCCTGCTCATAGAGCACTGGAGGAAATGGGTGTAGTGTTTATGGTTTCTAAAGTATCTAATGTAAATTAATATAAAAGTGAGAGGATATATAACCTAAACAATCTTATGAAGTTCTAAGTTAGGTTAACAAATTAATCTTAATTAATCGACCGCATTCTCAAACCAACTCATAATTTAAAACAATTTTCATATTATTGAATTATGACAAATTCTAGTTCCATTGAATCTACCTTTTAATTAAAATTCATTACATCCAATTTCGTGTGGGTGAAAAAGTATAATGCGAAAAGTAAGACCACGCACACATGCATGATAATACCAAATTTTATAGTGGAACCCTTATGGGAATAACCAATATTGTTCCCCATCCGTCAAGTCCGCTAGTTCTTATATTTTCTAAGGATTCATAGAAAATTAGACATAGTTTACACGAGACTCGATTTCATTCCAATAATTTTTTTCCCTCGCGCTCTGAATATATGCATCTATTGGTACTAGAAATTAGTTGCTCTTGTGTACACCTCCATTTATAATCATGTCTTCGATCTATCATCCATCTACGTGACAAGAACCCATAAAATAAGTATAAGAAAATGTCCCCCCTATATCCACATGTCGGCTCATATATATTTAGAAATTCTCAAAATATGAAGGGAAAAACCCAAAGCTGCCTCAAATCATCAACCACACGGTTGAAAATCTAGAGTAATCATTGCGGAATAAAATAATGAACCACACGATTGATCATTTGTAACAGTTGTACCCCAAAATCATATAGCCATATGCGTGTACTTACCCAAGACCATCGTCCATTCACGTGCCCCCTATGATCAACTGCACTATTGATCAACCCATTAACTGCACGGTTGATGACCAGAGCCTAGTAGCAACAAAATTAGGCCCCACAACTTAAAATAGCACCCAAAAATCAAACATTAATTCGATTTTCTAACTTTCTTCAATCCTGAGCATCTTTGAATTTCAAGTTCAATCATAAATCCTGAGCGAAATTATCGACTTCCCTAAAATTTTCTACCTTCAAAATATAGAGTCAAACCTCTACCCTCGCCCTGCAAATTTTAGCTCATCCCAACGAAGATCTTCCCCATAAAATGGTGCCACCTCATAGGTGACATTACCTTGAGAAAAATGTGGCTCGCGATATAAAGGTAAAGAAAATTTAAAGAAGTTTTGGGTCAATATCTTTAATAAAATTACGAAATAAAATTGTCCATATCTGTCCAAACTATATTAACCCATCCCCCGTCAAGGGATCGAGTATGCACTTTACTGCATTTATAGTATCAAGTATGTTTTTTTTTACCCAGCACCTATGTCTATTAAGCTAGATAAACATACACATATGTTGAAAAAATACTAATAAAAGTTGGTATGACTATGTACAAACACAAAAACATACTTTTCAAAACCCTTCTAAGGAATGCGTCCATGAACTAAGTTACTCCAAAACTTGACTAAAACCAAAATCTAAAATCAAAATACTCTTCCCCAGTTCTCTAAGCGAACATGTTCGTCTCAACGGAGGCACCCAGGAATCTTTATTTTCGTGGAATACTTATCAAATACATATCTTTGATTACGTATTATTAACATATGAATATGCACTCTAACTCATCACGAAAATGCTATATAACGACTAGGCTCCATAAACACCATAATGATGTTTATTTTGTGCTTGGTATCCAGTTGCCTTTGGCCAAAAATATATCATGTTATTTAGAACTATGCTGGCTTTGATCCAAAGACCTATTAGGTATGTAGATGCAATACAGATTTGTACTCCTGATCCCCATCTTTATAACACGTCTATTTACGTATTATCTATCAGTCTTGACTCTGTCTCTAGTACGAACCTCCTTTCCAATACAAAATGATCAGATCTACCACTTTGGATGAGTTTGTGATCCTACGACATCTCAAGGAATTTAGGCATATCGATAAGAGATACATAGATATCTATCGGTGACTTCTGGTCCACTCCAATCCTAAGGTGTCATGTTCAAGTCAAACTTTCTGCTCTAGAACATGACATTCCCCATCACATTCATCCATGTACCCATAGGCAATTGGGTATGTCTAAACATACCATCCTGAATATTTTCAAATCAACACGAAGGTTCAAAAACACCTTTGAGTTAGTGATCAATCGATAGACATAAATGTCTTTATCTGATAATTCGAGTCCATTCCAATTTTGAACCTCCACCAAACTTACCATTTTTCTTACACAAAACTTATCCTAATCTCAATAACAGTTCTCATACTTGCACGCAAATCACATTGTAACTTTTCCATGAGGCTCATGCAACAACTGAATAATGTAGGCTTTCATCTCATGGCTATATGGGTAAATAGGCGCAACACCAAGTATTTCTTATGAGTACAAGTCTCGACAATGTATATTGTCTCCATATACATGATTCCATATCTTATCCTCCTTTCACACATTAATAGAAATATCAAATTATCTCAATCTGCAACTTCTGGTGCATATCCCCATAATGCAGACATTTAAACGCATATATACATCCATTAAGGACTATCTGTCATACATGTCAAGATTTCTCACAAACTTACATACATTCTAAACATCCACCCTTTACCCATATACTCTTGTGTACCGAATCCACTTAGTGACTTTCCTACACCTCTCACTAGAACCCTTTTTATACCTAAGAACCTATATATGTTTTAAGGGATTCTCAAACTAAAGTCTCTCAACATTTTCTAAAATAAAATAAAAAGTAATCATAATTGTAAAATATGATAATAAGGTTATATAAAGAATCATAAAGAAAAAGTGGGGTGACTAATACCTTTCCCAATCATAAAATCCACTCCAAGAATCTTATTATCATTCACACGCCTCAACCTACCATATTATTAGCTTGAAAACAATAAACCAAACAATTTTTTTGTCTTTATATAAAAAATATTGGTGACTTTGAACAACTGAAAATCCCTTTCATGAAAAAATAGGGTTGGTCCTAAACCAGGGTATGCAAAACAAATTGGATATGGTTTCAAACAGCTTCCAGGGGAAATCATCATAATGGGACCTGACCTCAAATGGAAATGGAGTATCGAGAGATACGAACTCTCGTACCCGCTTAGGGAACACATACTAAAACCTCAGACGTAGACCAGCACATCAGGCCTCTATTACGCATGCCCACATGCTTGAATCCCTCTCTCCCTCAAGTTCACACTCAGGACCCGCAACACCATAATGCAAACTTCATTGGGGATACATCAAGTGAATTAAACTATCCTTATGCCTTATTTCCATATACTTAATATCATTCTCCTGCATTACTAGTTTATAAATATTTTATAATTATTTAGAGGCCTAAGTTTTAGAGTCCCTCGAAATATATATACATCTCTAGCTCCCGTGTACAACATTACACATTCTTTTGAAAATATAGGGGCACGAGAAGCACCTTACGATAACACAATAATCAAAGTATGTAAAAATTGATATTACATGTTTGCATCACACATTACATCATCTTGATTTTTGTATTTCTTTTACCTTATACCCTCGAGGCTAGAACTAATCCGTCGAAAGGTTAGTCGATAATGACTATCCTCACTCTTTTATCCCACTCGTTTAGTATATTGGGAAAATTCTATCTCGATCCTAAAGTCTCAGTTACATGTAACACTTGAAGTTGGTTCAGTAGAGGGGTACATTGAATAGGATTTCACAGCTATTCAGTACTAGGGTAAAGTAGTTTCACACGTACCATAAAAGGTTGTTCAGTCAAATCATCCCAATCTATTATAATCTACGGAAATTAAAATCAATCCATCAATCACTAAGTCACATCACCTTTTTTGTATAATAGAGGACAACACTAGGTACATTGACTATTGCATAGAAGAACAAATACTCGTGGGACATTCGCTTTGAAAATTTTCAAAAAGGAATTGTTAGAATGTGAAAAACTAGTCCAAACCCATTAGATTCTTGGCTAACTGTCTTCCTATTGCATCGACGATAAAACAGTATAAATGAGCAAGTCATCACCAAAACAAAATTCCCTTACGTTGGATTTCCCACTCACATTTATTTGAAAAAATAATATACCATGTTTTATTAATTCCTCACTCCACAAACCCAAGTTGAGAGCTCACCCCAATTCACCAAAATCCAATAATAATCAACCCAATTCTTTCCCCTTTGAAGATACTACCTAATAAAAAAAATAATAAAATACCACCCACATTCAGTTAAAAGATGATAAAATAATTTCATAAAAGAAATCATATATATGTGAGTCCTCGTCCCCTATATATGTACTTCTATTATTTCGTCTATCTTAAAGATCCTAAACAAAGGTGCCCCACATTTTTTGCATTTATCATTGTCTATACAAATTTACACTAAGTTCTTACCTCAAAACTCGTGTTCCCTCTCTGTGCAGTTATTTAGTTTTCATCAATGACTTTCCCCTTATAACTGCTAAGTTTTTTCTACAACATGTTCCATGTCTATGAAAAAAGATCAAGATCCATCCATAATGGATCAGGTTTTGAAGCAGATGGAGAATATCATTACTTATATGAATACTATGTAATTAACGATTAGGGCACTAGGATGAGCACATGTTCACCTTAAAGAGACTACTGCTACATCTAGGACCGAAGAGAACATACTACATCCATTATCCCCAACACCAGTATCCCACATCTTGGTACCGTTGAGATGATACCAATAAATCCTCAAGATCCACCTACACCGATGCTAGCACTATCTCCCCTGGTAATTTCGATGCTCCCCACTTCCAAGTATCATTTTCCACTCACGGTTACTTTGAATCATACCACCACTACCCTAAGTAATCTCACCTATCATGTTAGGTATCCCCTCAAGCTAGATCAGTTTCTCCTCTACCAGTCGATGAAACTGCTCCTCCTCCGTCAAATCAGAAGATAACTCTGGTCCAAAAATGATTTATGTCATCTTAAGGCAGCCAAATGCAAAATACAAATCCTAAACCCGTTAACCATCATAAAAAAGATAACTCATTATATCAAGCCCCGAATCCCTGATAAATTAAATATAGCCATTTCAAGACATACTAAGGTTTAGGATCCTCTTTTGCAAATCTATCCAACTATTCCCTCTAGATCAAGGTCCTGAATATAGATCTAGGGGAACTGGAAAGAATGTTCTCCTCCACTCTATACATAGGGGACATTACTCTGCTTATAGGTATAAAGCGTGAGGAATTTCCAAGACCTGGGATAGTGTATGACATTATTTTCTCAAGGAGTAAGAATACAATACGGAACTTGACATTACCCATAAATACCTGGAGATGCTGAAATAAGAGTAAGGACAAGTAGTTGGCACATTTGACACTCGATGAAAAGAAAAGGTCAGTCAAATGGTTAACTATCCTTAAGAAAATAATAAAATTAAGATCTTGATCAAGAACTTCTGAAAGGAAGTACATAGTGATCTTGGACTCACTTATATCCCTTACTTTAAAGCTCTCAACTACATAGGGTGAATAGTATAGGAAAGTTTGGCTGCTATAGCAATCAAGTCCATTGAAGAGTCCTGTCAACTAGCATACCACTTTGTTACTAGAAAAACACTTATAAGCCTTATATATCCCATATCACTACCATGGTAGTCAATCCATAAATCAAATCAAACCCTTAACCCAACACTTCTCAGGCTATGGTTATTATATCTACATCATACCAATTAGGGGCTTCCATAAAAACCTACCAAGTCATCTCCCTTTTAAAGAGGCTCAAACTCTGTAAAGGCATCTCAGTGATCTACAATCCCCTCTTACTAGGGTCTTCACCACCTTAAAGTTATATGGTCTCCTCGAACTAGTCAACCCAATACTACCTCCTATCATCTTAAACAAAAATTGGCAAGTCGACCCATGCCGTGAGTTTCATCAAGGGTCCAGCCACATCATCGATAAATGTTGGGTGCTAAAATATACAATCTAAGACCTCATAAATGCCGAGAGAATCAACCCTCCAATACCTAATGTGATAAAAACACCTCTTCCCTATCATCCCAACCCATGCATTAATGCCATCCCAGATAACTCACCCCTAAACACTAACCCCTACAATCCAACATAGCCCATTCACGATTTGAGAATGAGAACACACTCCCCTTTTTTAAAAAATAACTCCATTAAGTACACCACTACCCACCATAAGTCTAATTTATGATACTAATCTCACCATCGACCATATGACCTTCTTCATCATGGCTATACACTTCCTACAAAATAACCTTTAGCCTAGGTTTTCTCCTTGTCACCGAGTTCATGCACTTGAATGAGCCCGAACTATTTATATCTTTTATAAAAGTCATAGACTAGTGAAATGAATGAGAGAAATTATATGACAAAGACCTCCAAGAAATAGAACATATTACCTTCATAGTACTGATCCAATCCACTGAATGTGAAGAATCAACCTCAGAGGTACATTTATTTGCCCTTACAGATTTTTATGCAAGCAATAGCTCCCCCTCACCCACTACCTCAAACACGTTCTCTGTTAATTCCTTGGAAACTAGTGGAAGTGTCGCATCTACAAGTCACCAAATAAAAGAATCCTTGCTTTGAACACCATGATAACCTAGACCTCCGATATAGATGAGTGAACATGATAGATAATTCAGGGTAGACGATCATATTACTTGGGGATTTTAAGATCTTCACCAATTATTATACAATGAATAGGAAAGAGTTAGTGACCACATCACCGTAGGGATGGCACTTAGGATGCTGAGTTGAGGGTTAATCATATCCTTATAGCACATGTCTTACATATAAGTATTTTAAGATGGAGGTGGAACCTAGTTTGAGAAAATCAATGGGTCATGGTTGCCTAAATAATATTCTATAGAGAATATGATAGGAAATTAGGAATTTTCGTCCAACCCCCTCCCCAAGGTTTCTAGTCACGAGTGTTACCTCTTAGAACCATTTATATGACCTAAACGGTTATTAGAGGAAGCATCGACACTTCACGACTGATCGGTCTAAATTTCAAACAATGACCCTCTAAATAAAACACCACCACTAGCAATCTAGAACCAACCCCGAAATCACCGACCTCCAAGCCTAAATATGTCTATAATGACCACCACCCAGAACAGGCATTACAGATTATTTTGACCACTCCTAATCACTAAGGGGAAACAAATTCTAAAACTCGGGGTCGTGTTTGTCCTCAACCCCCAAATTTGGGAAATAATGACAAAGTGGGGTCATTCCTCAGGAAAAGGATTAGGCCTACTTGAGTAAGGACCAACATCCTTCAAACCTCCTAACATCCGAGAGTAAAAATTTAGGATGGCACCAAGCTGAACATAACATTCGTGAGAACTTATTTGAAAAGAGTTTTTGAATATTACAAATTGCAACCATAGAGCTTTCTCCCCAAAAAGAATATTTTCATTTTCGCCTCAACCCTTTTAAAAACTCAATTTTAATTAATATATTTTTTTTTTATTTTAGATGATTAAAAAATATTTAAATGAGTTTTCTTTTTCAAAATTTTTTTTACGTGCACAAATAAAAAAACACATACATGCAAAGAGTGTGTGTGCGTGTCCTAATGTGGTTCACGAGAAAAATACTTCCCTTTGAAGTTCATCGAGGTGCTTGGATTGTGATCCCTTTTTTATGAAGCTTTATGCCTTTTTGAGATAGATTAACTCGAAAAAATTTAATCATATTTTGTCTCGATATCCAAACTAGTTGGAACTCCTATATGGCACAGACTCAAGTAAGTCAACCATATAGTGTGTTTTCAATCTCCCTCTTTGGATAGTAGAGACAAAATTCCCTTAAGTATCCTGAACTCGTGGGTAAAAAGAAAATCCTAGATTTCCTATAAAAAAATCTCTATCTTATCATTACCATCGTAAAACCGAAAATAAGATAAGAAAATACATTACTCAACTAAAATACAGACCAATACCCTAATAAATAGGACAATTTATACAAATGGGTCTGAAAAATGTTTGAAAAGATAAAAACTTAATGTCATATTAGTTGAGTTAGTCCAAGATAAGATATACATCGCAACACAGGTACTCAAATTCTTCTCCCCCAATTTTGCTCAAATATACAACGGGTAAAAAAGTATAAATTAGGAGAATATGATATAAGATGTCAACACAAGCAATAACATATACAAGGGAAGATACAAGGGTCTCCTACATAAAACATATATTTGGAGGCATCTTTTGTTATTTGAGAAACGTCCATGCCTTAAATCCTCAGAAACCAATTATTAGCATGCAACTACTGAGGATATGAATGAAGTGTTGAATTAAGTAAGAACTATCATACTAATGGCATTACGAAGATACTCATATCGAATATCATCATCATATTTGAAATTCTTCCTAAGGTATACCTGATCAATGATACAACAAGCCATTTTAACAGCTTTGGCCCAAAAATACGTAGGTAGATTTTTCGCATGTACCATAACCCTAGCCATCTCTTGTACTGTTTTATCTTTCCTTTCGGTAATATCGTTCTGCTAAGGTGTCTTAGGGGCACTAAATTCATGTTTATAGCCATTGCCAATACTATATTCTGCAACACCCGAATCTTTGAATTCTCCACCTCTGTCACTTCCGATGCAACACACTTGGGTATCCTTCTCATTCTCTACTTTTAAAAATATTTTTAAGAACTCATCAAACGTATCGAATTTATTTTTCATAAAAGCTTCCCATGTATATAATGTATAATCATCTATAATAACGATTGTGTAATTGTTATCAAAGAATTTAACATTTCGAAAGGGACCTATAAAGTCCATGTGGAGTAATTCCAAAGGTTATGTAGTTAAAGAATTTTAACTTTCTTGTGAGAGGGTTTACTTATTTTCCCTTCTTGACAAGGACCACAGACGGGTTTTAAAAACTTTTGATTTTAAGTAATCCTCTAATAATTTCTCGAGAACATAACCTACGAAGATTATCAAATTTTGTATGTTCCAATATGTTACAAGATTCAGACTTAGGAGTGACTGTGTAACAATTATCCTCATTTATGTTTCCTGTTAAAATGCAATTTCCTTTTTCATCAAAAAATTTACAATCAGTTTTTGAAAAGGTAACAGTATGATTGGAATTACAAAATTGCGATATACTAAGAAAGTTAGTCTTGATACCTTTAACTAGGAGGACATCATTTTTCTCGAGGAGACCTTCCTAACACAATGTTCCCTTACCTATGATGTTAGATGAAACTCCATGACCAAACACAACATTACCTCCAAGGAGGTTTGTTTTGTTTGTTAATTTAGTTTCATCTCTGGTCATATGTTTAGTGTAACACCCCAATTAATTAAATACTGGGTGGCCAGTCCCATACCAAATTAAAATAGAATATACAGTTGGATCATTCTTAGCATCAGTGTCGAAGACATTTACAACTCACCCAATACCCAATTAAGCTGGTGTTAAAAACTTTCCAAATTTTAATTTAACAAAATCCATTTCTAGTTTAAGAATAACACAACACATTTTATTCTACAACACTGATAACCAAGTAGATAACACAAAAGAATTTAAATGCAATTGAAATAAACATTCCCAAATAATATTAATCCATTACAGTAATCCCAACAATGTTAAATGTATTAAAAGACACGAATATAATAGTATTTGACCCCGACAGAAAAGAGATAACTGAATCCTTTGGGCGACATGCCCTAACTAAGAATACTGTGAATCAAATGAAGATAAGCGTCTAAGCAAAACTCCATAGATCCATAGCTCGTCACAATCAACTAAGGTTGGCGTCCCTGCTGCTGGACACCTGATATAGGAGATACAATAGAAAAGAAAATATGCAAGGAAACGGGTCAGAGCCCGAATGTGTAAATGATTTTTAAAACAACAAGTATCTAACAAGTGCAATAAAGAATTTATTATGTACATGTTAGATCCAACTCTCACTTTCTATTCCCACCTCTCAACTAGAGTGCACACTTAACATTTCCTATTACCTTCCTAGTTAATGGTTCCTCTTTTCCAGTTTCCATATTATAATTCCATTCCCATATCATAATCCCCGTATGTCCCATACCATACGTCACATTATTATTCATTTACATTTCTACTTTATATGATTAGTTTCTCATTAACATGAATCATTTCTCATTAATATGAATTAAGCTTTTCAATTCTTTAAGAATAAACATTCATTAACTTCATTCCATTATCTTTCTCTATTCATCGTTATTTATAATTATCACCGTAGATAGATTTAACCATAATAAATATGCATTCGTTCATTTCATCCATTATATATATTCATATATAATACGGCACCCCGAGTCATAGCTGCGGTGCAATGCATTACTCTGCTATCATGTCCCAATATCGTTAGTCGCCGAATAAGAGACAAAAGGTTCGGTAAGGATTTCTCGAACCACAAACAACAACACAATCATTGGAGGCGAACATAGTTCTCATACCCATGGGTCACGCACATACCTACGTACCCATAATCAGCGAACTTATCAACTCCCTGATAAGTCTTTCATAGACCTATGTTCTTGAGCGACAAATCAAAGATCCCATGGATTCATCAGGATATGACTGCCCTCATGCGCAAACATCCCGTCGATAGCAAGTAAGCTAGGTATGTCATACACATAATCATTAATCAATCAAATAGGCATTATCATACCTATAATATACTATCAACAAGGTACTCACATTACCCATAGATAATTCCCATACATAGCATTATATCTCTTTTAAATCCCACGTATTAAAATGTCATATCTTTACTTCATAATTTAATTATCCCCGTATCCTATAACATCTCTCCACTCCCGACGTCGTTAAGGTTCATGCTCGGAGCGTCTCGCAACGCGAAATCCAAACAAGGAACCCCTCCAATACACTACTACTTAACTTTGTCGATCGAGGAGGTCCGACAACTTCAAATATGCGATCGGGATAACCTCATACCTTCTTTCAACCAAATGTGTTCTAAACTCCGATCTCTATCCATGAGACATACCACCACGCTCTTGTATTACACTCCGTCCTTGCGAAATCAATAATGAGCTTAAACTCAGTCCTTTTTTGTTCAAATTGTATCTCTAAGGTTACCCTCACTCAATACAAAAGATTCAAATAGGTTTTTCCTCAACATATATTCAGTAAGAAGTCACTAATATCCTACTGGTCCATAATATTATTTCTTTCGAACTACTACGAGTTTAGTTCTCCTTTTAATTAAGGTTAAAACCAATAGCTTCAAATCTATTATAAACACATATTCTTTCACTTAGGATTAAACCCTCATGTAAACTTAAGGATACCGAGGTGTTATATTAAATCATCCCTACTGGTCCTATATTTAATCCTCATACATCCCCATTTGGAATTTAAAAAATGAATCTAGCAACCGAAATTCCATTCAATATAATTTTCATCATTTTAATCACTTGAATCCAAATCAAATTAATTCAAATCTTATCAAGGGTTTACTGATATTTTCTAAGTCCCACAATATTCATATATAATCACCAAAGATCCACAAAAGGTTTGGGATAAGAACAACATTTAAAAAGAAACAACTTTACATATTCTGGGGAGGTCGATCGATCGAAGGCAGAGGGTCGATCGATCGATCCCTCAGGTCCAAGCCTGGTTTTCTGCATTTTCTGCAACTACGGGTTTCACCATTTTTACTCGTTCAACCCTTCATATTTACCTCCAAAATGAGTTATAATTATTTCTGCATGATATATCAACATATATGAACGATTTCCAATACTCTAAACATCCTAGAAGATTAAAAAACATGTTTATCTCCTCATTTTCCAGAAAATCATCAACATATTAACTTCAAGAACACTTCAATGGTTTTCAGATTTTTCTTCAACATATTCATCATCATTTCATGGATTATTATCATCCTACAATATGAGTTTACTTCCTATATTATTTCAGTTTCTATAAATCCGTATAACAACTCCATTATGTCTTCCAAAGAAGAAAAATCATCTCTTTTCATAATTATTCTAACATGGACAATATACGAACTTAAGTTGCAATTATCAAACACTTGCCTTTACAGAAGGTCTGATCCTTTGGTGTAGTATATCTCAGTTGGTTGTCCCTTCTCCGGTCAACCTCCGGTGGTGGTTGGTGGTCGTGAACCTTGGTTCTTGTTCTTCTCCTTCCCAAGTAGGCTTTTCCCTTCCCAAGCACCCTTTTCTCTCTCTAGGAAGATGACTTCTCTACTTTGTGAAGAGGAGATGTATAACCTACGTACACTTAATCAACCAATACTTATAATAGGACAAAACCCGAAATCACTATTCATCCCCCCTAGAAAAATGACCAAAATGCCCTTTTGGGTTGTCTATTCGTTTCCAAATGACCCGAGACTCAAAATTAACATCCAAATAGACTTTTCTGACTATTTCGAACCTTCCGGACGCAACGGCACAGTCGAAATGACTATAAGGTCGGTAAAAAATAAATTTCCTTTTTAATTTAATAAATTAGTCCCGACACGTTCCATACCGCGTCTGACTAAAAATCCAAATTACCGAAATTATATCACACCGTCACAACAATGACATCACATTCATATATTAACTAAATATCTTTAAGTAATATTCAGAATTATCAATTTTAATATCCACAATTCGGATAAAGCCCAAATGAATTAATTTATAGTAAAATCCAATTAATCCATTAAGTTAAAATATAACCCATTTTAAAAGTCATAAAAATTACGGGGTATTACATACTTCCCCCCTTATAACAGAATTTCATCCCGAAACTCAGGAATATAAGTCATACCGATAAGGTCAACTCTGAGTATAAATCTCAAATCACAAGAAATCTAAGACGTACCGCCCATACAGTACATTAACGAAAATTCCTATCGATGTTATACACCAAGCCTCACCATATAGTTTCAACTGAATCGAATATAAACTTTACCCAATCTTCCCTATACCGTCCTCGTGACAAACTTTGGGAAAAATAAATGATCCTCTCGTATTGAACAAATAAATCCTGAAGTCTCAACTACTTACCTTTTTCACAATTATGAAAAATACTACAATCCAATCATCCAGGGAGCCCATACACCCTATCGTACCATTTCCATTATAAAATTTATCGCAAAGGTTATAAACTCATATCCTAAGGGCCTAACTTATTTTGACTCCCAACGGTTATTAGTTTCACGCGTGAGGTGTCTCACAAGTGAAATCCAAACAAGGAACCCCCCCCCCCCCGATACACTACTACCTAAAGTAGCCGATCATCGAAACTCCTCAGGTCCTTAGTCAATAGTATATAAAAATTCTGGTTTATCGATTTAAAAAAAATGTGGTTTTATTGATTTCAAATAGAGTCTACGCATATACTCTCTTACAGAAGACAAGATGCAAGATAGTAGTAGTACATACGCTATCATAAACCACAAGTCAATGCACGTCGATAGTCAAATCACGTTCGGACATGCCCAAGGTAAGTAATCCCATGATAAAAATCAAACCCACGTGATAACATGTAATATAAAGGTGTCCCACACCCCTCAGTGAGTCTACGTAAATAACAGTGCCATAGGCTAAGTTTAGCAACCCTTTTGCCCACACCATATTAATCGCTACAAAATTCAATAAACGCCTCATAATTCCTTAGATAGAAAACATACCCTCATTCGTGGGTGGATGTTGTTGATTCACTGCCCGATGGACGTTATATAGACGCTCGTACTGACCCTGTTGCACGGGTGCTGCTGGAATGGGAGGTAATGCTAGCACCGGAGCTGGAGCTGGAAGAGCGGCTGGTGGAAACACTGGTACCTGTGGCTCCTGTCGAGCATGTTGTTGCTGTGGGAATTTGTCTTTCTTAGGACAATCATGACGTTTATGGCCATACTTTCCACACATGAAACATTTTCCCATAAACTTTCCACCACTTTGCCCCTGTTGACCCCGAACTTACTGACCATTACCTCCCTTCCCTTGGCCCTGATGAGCCTGTCTCTGGCCCAGATGGCCCTGTTGTCCTTGTCCAATACCTCTATCCTCAAATTGAGAATCTCCAGATCGCAAATGCTTAGCATAGTCCCCTGTCTGGGAACCCTGATTACTCTGACGCTGATGACTCTGTCCTGACTGAGTCCCACTAGAACTGCCCCCAGTAGTCTTTCCTTGTAGGCTTGACCCAAACCACCGCTTGACACCCTGATTATCCATTACTGTGCTATCATGTCCCATCATCGTAGGGCGCCGAATAGGGGACTAAAGGTTCGGAAAGGATTCCTCGAATCACAAACAACAACAAACAAATTGGAGGCGAACATAGTTCTCGTATCCATGGGTCACGCAAAAACCTACGTACCCATAGTCAGCGGACTTATAAACTCCCCGATAAGTCTTTCATAGACCTATTTTCTCGAGCGACAAATCAAAGATCCCATGGATTCATCAGGATATGACTGCACTCACGCGCAAACCTCCCACCGATAGCAAGTAAGCTAGGTATGTCATACACATAAATCATCAATCAATCAAATAGGTATTATCATACCTATAATATAATATCAATAAGGTAATATCACTACCCTAAGATAATTCCCATACGTAGCATTATATCTCTTTTAAATCCCACGTATTAAAATGCCATATCTTTACTTCATAATTTAATTATCCTCGCATCCTATAACATCTCTCCACTCCCGACGTCATTAAGGTTCATGCGCGGAGCGTCTCGCAAAGAGAAATCAAAATAAGGAACCCCTCCAATACACTACTACTTAACTTTGTAGATCGAGGAGGTCCGACAAGTTCAACTATGCGATCAGGATAACCTCGTACCTTCTTTCAACCAAATGTGTTCTAAACTCCCATCTCTATCCAGGAGACATACCACTATGCTCTTGTATTACACTCCGCCCTTGGGAAATCAATAATGAGCTTCAACTCAGTCCTTGATGTTCAAAATGTAACCCTAAGGCTACCCTCACTCAATACACAAGATTCAAATAGGTTTTTCCTCAACATATATTCAGTAAGAAGTCACTAATATCCTACTGGTCCATGACATCATTTCTCCCGAAGTACTACGAGTTTAAAATCTCCCATTAATTAAGGTTTAAACCGATAGTTTCAAATCTCTTATAAACACATCTTCTTTCACTTAGGATTAAATCCTCTTCTAAACTTAAGGATACCCAGGTGTTATATTAAATCATCCCTAATGGTCCTATCTTTAATCCTCATAAATCCCCATTTGGAATTTAACAAATGAATCTAGCAACCGAAATTCCATTCAATATAATTGTTATCATTTTAATCACTTGAATCCAAATCAATTTAATTCAAATCTTATCAAGGGTTTACTGATATTTTCTAAGTCTCATAATATTCAATTAATAATCACCAAAGATCCAAAAAAGGTTTGGGATAAGAATCAACATTTAAAAAGAAACTACTTTACATATTCTGGGCAGGTCGATCGATTTAAGGCAGGGGTCAATCGATCGATCCCTCAGGTCCAAGCCTGGTTTTCTGCATTTTCTGCAACTACGGGTTTCACCATTTTTATTCATTCTAACCTTCATATTAACATCCAAAATGACTTAAAATCTTTACTACATGATATATCAACATATATGAACGATTTCCAATACTCTAAACATCCTAGAATCATCAAGGGATTGGATTAAAATCATGTTTCTCTCCTTATTTCCAGAAAATCATCAACATATGAACTTCAAGAACACTTCAATGGTTTTTCAGATTTTTCTTCAACATATTCATGATCATTTCGTGGATTATTATCATCCTACAATATAAGTTTACTTCCTATATTATTTCAGTTTCTATGAATCCATATAACAACTCCATTATGTCTTCCAAAAAAGAAAAATCATCTCATTTCATAATTATTCTAACATGGACAATATACAAACTTAAGTTGCAATTATCAAACACTTGCCTTTACAGAAGGTCTGATCCTTTGGTGTAGTATATCTCAGTTGGTTTTCCCTTCTCCGGTCAACCTCCGGTGGTGGTTTGTGGTGGTGAACCTTGGTTCTTGTTCTTCTCCTTCCCAAGTAGGCTTTTCCCTTCCCAATCACCTTTTTTCTCTCTCTAGGAAGATGACTTCTCTACTTTGTGTAGAGGAGATGAATAACCCACATACACTTAATCTACCAATACTTATAATAGGACAAAATCCGAAATCACTATTCATCCCCCCTAGAAAAATGACCAAAATGCCCTTTCGGGTTGTCTATTCATTTTCAAATGACCCGAGACTCAAAATTAACATCCAAATAGACTTTTCTGACTATTTCGAACCTTCCGGACGCAACGGCGCAGTCGAAATGACTATAAGGTCGATAGAAAATAAATTTCCTTTTTAATTTAATAAATTAGTCCCGACACGTCCCATACCGCGTCTGACTAAAAATTCAAATTACCGATTTTATATCACACCGTCATATCAATGACATAACATTCATATATTACCTAAAGATCTTTAAGTAATATTCAGAATCATCCATTTTAATATCCACAATTCGGATAAAACCCAAATGAGTTAATTTATAGTAAAATCCAATTAATCCATTAAGTTAAAATATAACCCATTTTAAAAGTCATAAAAATTAAGGGGTATTACATACTTCCCCCCTTATAACAGAATTTCGTCCCGAAATTCAGGAATATAAGTCTTACCGGTAAGGTCAACTCCAAGTATAAATCTCTCATCGCAAGAAATCTAAGACGTACCGCCCATACAGTACATTAACGAAAATCCCTATCGATGTTATACGCCAAGCCTCACCATATAGTTTCAGCTTAGAGTTCTTTGATGTAGAGCCCTATGTTTAGGATTGTTGATTTATTTGGTAAGATTCCATATATATTAGTGAATCTTATTTACGTTCGAACGGGTTCGTACGAGAAGTATGACAGATGAGGGCCATTGGATGGATAGCGGAGATCGTACTTTGGAGGTTATGAAGTATGTTCGAGTATGATGACCGTAGTCGAGGTCACACCTATTATGGAAAATTGAAGAGAGACATCAGTAGAAGGTTTAGAAATGCGGGAATTGTGTATGTTACCTAACGAAGGCAATATATTCTAAGGCTTGGACATATAGTGGAGTGTGGTGAACTAGAACTGAAAATTTGGGGTAAAAATTTTGTTGACTCATCGGAGAAAAGTTATAATAGTGGGATCCAATAATCACCACCCGCAAATGAGGGTATGTTTCCTATCTAAGGAATTATGAGGCGTATTTATTTTAGTAGCGATTAATATTGTGGGGGATAAAAGGGTTGCTAAACTTAGCCTATAGCATCGCTATTTACTTAGACTCACTGAGGGGTGTGGGACACCTATAAATTACATGTTATCATGTGGGTTTGATTTTTATCATGGGATTACTTCCTTTGGGCATGTCCGAGCATGATATGACTATCGGCATGCATTGACTTGTGGTATAGGAGAGCGTATGTACTACTACTATAGCTAGCATCTTGTCTTTTATAAGAGAGTAGATGAGTAGACTTTATTCGAATTAATAAAACCTGTAGAGAGGCTATAAACTATTGACTAAAGACCTGAGGAGTTTCGATGACCGACTACTTTAGGTAGTAGTGTATCGGGGGGTTCCTTATTTGGATTTCGCTTGCGAGACACCCCACGCATGAAACTAATAACCGTTGGGAGTCAAAATAAGTTAGGTCTTTGGGATGTGAGTTTATAACCTTTGCGAATTTTTTTTTATATTGAAAGTGGTACGATAGGGTGTATGGGCGCCCTGGATGGTTAAATGGTAGTAGTTTTCATAATTGTGAAAAGGTAAGTAATTGAGACTTCAGGATTTATTTTTTCAATAAGAGAGGATCATTTATGTTTCCCAAAGTTTATCACGAGGACGGTATAGGGTAGATTGGGTAAAGTTTAAATTTGATTCAGTTGAAACTATATGGTGAGGCTTGGTGTATAACATCGATAGGAATTTTCGTTAATGTACTGTCTGGGCGGTACGTCTTAGATTTCGTGCGATCTGAGATTTATACTTGGAGATGACCTTACCATTATGATTTATATTCCTGAATTTCGGGACGAAATTCTGTTGTAAGGGGGGAAATATGTAATACCCCGTAATTTTTATGACTTTTAAAATGGGTTATATTTTAAATTAATGGATTAGTTGGATTTTATTATTAATTAATTCATTTCGGTTTTATCCGAATTGTGGATATTAAAATGGATGATTCTGAATATTACTTAAATATATTTAGGTAATATATGAATGTGATCTCATTGATATGACTGTATGATATAAATTCAGTAATTTGTATTTTTAGTCAGACGCGGTATGGGACGTGTCGGGACTAATTTATTAAATTAAAAAGGAAATTTATTTTCTATCGACCTTATAGTCATTTTGATTGCGTCGTTACGTCCGGAACGTTTGAAATAGTCAGAAAAGCCTATTTGGATTTTAATTTTGAGTCTCGGGTCATTTACAAATGAAAGGACAACCCAAAAGGGCATTTTGGTCATTTTTCTAGGGGGGATGAATAGTGATTTTAAGTTTTGTCCTATTATAAGTATTGGTAGATTAAGTGTACTTGGGTTATACATCTCCTCTTCACAAAGTAGAGAAGTCATCTTGCTAGAGAGAGAAAAAGGGTGCTTGGCAAGGGAAAAGCCTACTTGGGAAGGAGACGACCAAGAACCAAGGTTCACCACCACCAACCACCACCGGAGTTTGACCGGAGTAGGGAAAACCAACTGAGATATACTACACCAAAGGATCATACCTTCAGTAAAGGCAAGTGTTTGATAATTGCAACTTAAGTTCGTATATTGTCCATGTTAGAATAATTATGAAATGAGATGATTTTTCTTGTTTGGAAGACATAATGGAGTTATTATATGGATTTATAGAAACTGAAATAATATAGGAAGTAAACTTATATTGTAGGATGATAATAATCCAGGAAATATTCATGAATATGTTGAAGAAAAATCTGAAAAACCATTGAAGTGTTCTTGAAGTTAATATGTTGATGATTTCCTGGAAATAAGGAGAGAAACATGCTTTTAATCCAATCCCTTGATGATTCTAGGATGTTTAGAGTATTAGAAATCGTTCATATATGTTTATATATCATGTAGAAATAATTATAACTCATTTTGGAGGTTAATATGAAGGTTTGAATGAGTAAAAATGGTGAAACCCGTAGTTGCAGAAAATGCAGAAAACCAGGTTTGGACCTGAGGGATCGATCGATCGACCCCTGCCTTCGATCGATTGACCTCCCCAGAATATGTAAATTTGTTTCTTTTCAAATGATGATTTTATCCCAAACCTTTTGTGGATCTTTGGTGATTATTATTTGGAGATTATGGGACATAGAAAATATCAGTAAACCCTTGATAAGATTTGAATTAATTTGATTTGGATTCAAGTGATTAAAATGATAAAAATTATATTGAATGGAATTTCGGTTGCTAGATTCATTTGTTAAATTCCAAATGGGGATATATGAGGATTAAGTATAGGACCAGTAGGGATGATTTAATATAACACCTGGGTATCCTTAAGTTTACAAGAGGGTTTAATCCTAAGTGAAAGAAGTTGTGTTTATAAGAGATTTGAAACTATCGGTTTTAACCTTAATTAAAAGGAGAACTAAACTCGTAGTAGTTCGGGAGAAATAATGTTATGGACCAGTAGGATATTAGTGACTTCTTACTGAATATATGTTGAGGAAAAACCTATTTGAATCTTGTGTATTGAGTGAGGGTAGCCTTAGGGATACAATTTGAACATCAAGGACTGAGGTTAATCTCATTATTGATTTCGCAAGGACGGAGTGTAATACAAGAGCGTAGTGGTATGTCTCCTGGATAGGGATGGGAGTTTAGAACACATTTGGTTGAAAGAAGGTATGAGGTTATCCCGATCGCATAGTTGAAGTTGTCGGACCTCCTCGATCGACAAAGTTAAGTAGTAGTGTATTGGAGGGGTTCCTTGTTTGGATTTCTCTTTGCGAGACGCTCCGCGCATGAACCTTAACGATGTCGGGAGCGGAGAGATGTTATAGGATGCGAGGATAATTAAATTATGAAGTAAAGATATGACATTTTAATACGTGGGATTTAAAAGAGATATAATGCTACGTATGGGAATTATCTTAGGGTAGTGATATTACCTTATTGATTTTATATTATAGGTATGATAATACCTATTCGATTGATTGATGATTTATGTGTATGACATACCTAGTTTACTTGCTATCGGTGGGAGGTTTGCACGTGAGGGCAGTCATATCCTGATGAATCCATGGGATCTTTGATTTGTCGCTCGAGAACATAGGTCTATGAAAGACTTATCGGGGAGTTGATAAGTCCGCTGACTGTGGGTACGTAGGTATGTGCGTGACCCATGGATACGAGAACTATGTTCGCCTCCAATTTTTTTGCTGTTGTTTGTGGTTCGAGGAATCCTTACCGAACCTTTAGTCCCCTATTTGGCGACCTGCGATGATGGGACATGATATTAATTAAATACCGGGTGGCCAGTCCCATACCAAATTAAAACAGAATATACAGTTGGCTCATTCTTAGCATCACTATCGAAAACATTTACAACTCACCCAATACCCAATTAAGCTGGTGTTAAAAACAACTTTCCAAATTTTAATTTAACAAAATCCATTTCCAATTTAAGAATAACACAACACATTTTATTCGACAACATTGATAACCAAATAGATAACACAAAAGAATTTAAATGCAATTGGAATAAACATTCCCAATTAATATTAACCCATTACAGTAATCCCAACAATATCAAATGTATTAAAAAAGACCCGAATACAATAGTATTTGACCTCGATAGAAAAGATAACTGAATCCTTTGGGCGACATGCCCCAACTAAGAGAATATTGTGAATCAAATGAATATAGGCGTCTAAGCAAAACTCCATAGCTCCATAGCTCGTCATAATCAACTAAGGTTGGCGTCCCTGCTGCTGGACACCTGATATAGGAGATACAATAGAAAAGAAAATATGCAAGGAAACGGGTCAGAGCCCGAATGTGTAAATGATTTTTAAAACAACATGTATTTAACAAGTGCAATAAAGAATTTATTATGTACATGTTAGATCCAACTCTCACTTGTTATTCTCACCTCTCAACTAGAGTGCACACTTAACGTTTCCTATTAACCTCCTAGTTAATGGTTCCTCCATACGAATTTCCATCATATGATTCCATTCCCATATCATAACCCCATATGTCCCATACCATACGTTATATAATCATTCTTATACATTTTTCATTTATATGAATCGTTTCTCATTAACATGAATCATTTCTCATTAATATGAATTAAGCTTTTCAATTCTTTAAGAATAAACATTCATTAACTTAATTCCATTATCTTTCTGTATTCACCGTTATCTACAATTATCACCGTAGATAGATTTAACCATAATAAATATCCATTCATTCATTTTATCCATTATAAATATATTCATATATAATACGGCACCCCGAGTCACAGCTGCGGTGCAATGCATTACTCTACTATCATGTCCCACAATCGTAGGTCGCCGAATAGGGGACTAAAGGTTCGGTAAGGATTCCTTGAACCACAAACAACAACAGACAAATTGGAGGCGAAAATAGTTCTCATATCCATGGGTCACGCACATACCTACGTACCCACAGTC
This sequence comes from Sambucus nigra, assembly GCA_949130495.1. Taxonomy (NCBI): domain Eukaryota; kingdom Viridiplantae; phylum Streptophyta; class Magnoliopsida; order Dipsacales; family Adoxaceae; genus Sambucus; species Sambucus nigra. The sequence continues at coordinate 338,176,927 of OX422207.1, read as the reverse complement.
AGTGGACTTATCAACACCCCAATAAGTCTTTCATAGACCTATGTTATCGAGCGACAAATCAAAGATCCCATGGATTCATCAGGATATGACTGCCCTCACGCGCAAACCTCCCACCGATAGAAAGTAATCTAGGTATGTCATACACGTAAATCATCAATCAATCAAATAGGTATTATCATACCTATAATATAATATCAATAAGTTAATATCACTACCCTAAGATAATTCCCATACGTAGCATTATATCTCTTTTAAATCCCACGTATTAAAATGTCATATCTTTACTTCATAATTTAATTATCCTCGCATCCTATAACATCTCTCCACTCCCGACGTCGTTAAGGTTCATGCGCGGAGCGTCTCGCAAAGCGAAATCCAAACAAGGAACCCCTCCAATACACTACTACTTCACTTGTCAATCGAGGAGGTCCGTCAACTTCAAATATGCGATCGGGATAACCTCATACCCTCTTTTAACCAAATGTGTTCCAAACTCCCATCTCTATCCAGGAGACATACAACTACGCTCTTGTATTGCACTCCATCCTTGCGAAATCAATAATGAGCTTAAACTCAGTCTTTGATGTTCAAATTGTAACCCTAAGTCTACCCTCACTCAATACACAAGATTCAAATAGGTTTTTCCTCAACATATATTCAGTAAGAAGTCACTAATATCCTACTGGTCCATAACATTATTTCTCCCGAACTACTACGAGTTTAGTTCTCCTTTTAATTAAGGTTAAAACTGATAGTTTCAAATCTCTTATAAACACATCTTCTTTCACTTAGGATTAAACCCTCTTGTAAACTTAAGGATACCCAGGTGTTATATTAAATCATCCCTACTAGTCCTATCTTTAATCCTCATACATCCCCATTTGGAATTTAACAAATGAATCTAGCAACCGAAATTCCATTCAATATAATTTTCATCATTTTAATCACTTGAATCCAAATCAAATTAATTCAAATCTTATCAAGGGTTTACTGATATTTTCTAAGTCCCACAATATTCAAATAATAATCACCAAAGATCCACAAAAGGTTTGGGGTAAGAATCAACATTTAAAAAGAAACAACTTTACATATTCTGGGGAGGTCGATCGATCGAAGGCAGGGGTCGATCGATCGATCCCTCAGGTCACAACCTGGTTTTTCTGCATTTCAGCAACTACGGGTTTCACGATTTTTACTCATTCAAACCTTCATATTAACATCCCAAATGACTTATAATTATTACTACATGATATATCAACATATATGAACGATTTCCAATACTCGAAACATCCTAGAATCATCAAGGGATTGGATTAAAAAGCATGTTTATCTCCTCATTTCTAGAAAATCATCAACATATTAACTTCAAGAACACTTCAATGGTTTTTCAGATTTTTCTTCAACATATTCATCATCATTTCATGGATTATTATCATCCTACAATATGAGTTTACTTCCTATATTATTTCAGTTTCTATAAATCCATATAACAACTCCATTATGTCTTCCAAACAAGAAAAATGATCTCTTTTCATAATTATTCTAACATGGACAATATACGAACTTAAGTTGCAATTATCAAACACTTGCCTTTACAGAAGGTCTGATCCTTTGGTGTAGTATATCTCAGTTGGTTGTCCCTTCTCCGGTCAACCTCCGATGGTGGTTGGTGGTGGTGAACCTTGGTTCTTGTTCTTCTCCTTCCCAAGTGAACTCCTCTCTTCCCAAGCACCCTTTTACTCTCTCTAGGAAGATGACTTCTCTACTTTGTGCAGAGGAGATGAATAACCCACATAAACTTAATCTACCAATACTTATAATAGGACAAAATCGGAAATCACTATTCACCCCTAGAAAAATGACCAAAATGCCCTTCTGGGTTGTCTATTCATTTCCAAATGACCTGAGACTCAAAATTAACATCCAAATAGACTTTTCTGACTATTTCGAACCTTGAGGACGCAACGACGCAGTCAAAATGACTATAAGGTCGATAGAAAATAAATTTCCTTTTTAATTTAATAAATTAGTCCCGACACGTCCCATACCGCGTCTGACTAAAAATAACCAAATTACCGAAATTATATCACACCGTCATAATAATGACATCACATTCATATATTACCTAAATATCTTTAAGTAATATTCTGAATCATACATTTTAATATCCTCAATTCGGATAAAACTCAAATGAATTAATTAATAATAAAATCCAATTAACCCATTAATTTAAAATATAACCCATTTTAAAAGTCATAAAAATTACGGGGTAATACATTTAGAACATTCGGAGTCAAGATACCATCCATACGAAGTGCTTAGTGCCATAAAAGCAGATATGACAATGTTGCACTTGAGCTGGGGTAACAAGTCATCTTTTCTAATCCAAATAGTCCTAGTTTTAACATTTTGATTGGCCTTGGATTTAGAAAAGTTTAGTTGGGTCTTTCTAAATGATTTCTTCTTAGTTTTAAGTTCTCCCTTCTTTTTATAGTTAGAGTTATGAGTGGCACGTCTTAGGAGAACATAAGTATTCCTACTCTTTCTAGAACAGTTAAAATTTGAATAAGTAGGTGTATACAATCTCTTTTGAAAACATTCGACAATGGAGTGTCCATAAACATCACAGTATGAACAGTACTGATGTGTGGAGGACTTTACTTTATTACTAAATCTTTGAAACTTGGTTTATCCTTAATAGGAATGGTCTTACAAGTGTCATTGACTTTGGGTCTCTCATAATGATTTCTAATAGGAGGACAAACGTACTTAGGTGGACCATTAGATTTGTGCTGTTGAGTACAATCACTTTGTTTTGCCTTAAGAAACATTTTTAAAATTATTTTCTTTCTGAGTGTTTTGAGGATTCTGGCCTTCTTTTACAAAAACAAAATTTTCAGGGGAAACATTTTTTCTAGTATAAACTTCTTCTCCAAATCCAAAACCAGATTTGTAATCAGAATCAAACTAACTTCCTACAACAATTTCTTTGTAGGATTTAGCTTGAGTTTCAAAGTGTAAGCATTTTTTAAACACGTTTGAAACTTTTTGCTTAGATTCTTCAAGTTTTACCAAGGTATACTTGTATTTTTGTTCCAAAATATTATTTTTCTCAGGAAAATCTTCTATTTTTGTGGAAAATTCTTCAATTTCAGTCTCATGGGCAACACATTGTGCTTTAAATTCTTCAGCGTTCTTGCTAATACTCTAGTTAAGTAAATCAATATGCTCATTCAGAAGCTTAACCATTTTTTCAAGACGAGCACTTTTCTTAACCGTTTTAGTGTATTGCTTATGGAGATCTGGAAGATCATCATCGGAATCAGTAAGTGTATCATGTGAAGTGTCTCATATATCGCTCATTTCATATGTGGGAGTCATACACACTTCAGGTTTAACGAAAATGATTTCAGTTTAACACAACCTTAAGCTATCACTATCAGTGTTGTTTACATCATCAACAGTCATAATATTCTCAACAACCGATGCAATAATAGGAACAATAGAATCATGAGTAGACACACATTCATCATCATCATGGTATATGATCCTAGCATAGAATGACATATAGGACTCTTAATTATGGGTTGACTCAATTTCATCTTCATCAGAATCGCTAGAGTCGTCCCATGTCTTACACAAATTATCCCTAGTATGGTTGGTAGGTTTATTTGGGCATTTATTAGAAACATGCCCCATTTTTCCACATCCATAAAATTTAACATCTTGTATGTCTATCTTAGGTCTGCTATTATCATAGGTCCTTTTGTTATCATGTCTTTATGAGGTCGGTGATTTTGATTACCTTGATAATTTTGTCTACCTTGCTTATAGGCTAAAGCGTTTCTGAATTTGATAATCTTTTTAAAATGCTTGCTCATAAGAGCTATCTGATTGTCAAGGTGATCCAAGCCACAGTCATCATTCAAGTCAAGGTCAAAGTCTAAAGGATTGACTTTAGGAGAAGTAAATTGTGATGAAAACACAACATTTGATCCAGCGAGTCTCTTGTTTCGGGTAGTCAATTATTTTTTGAACTCTAACTCCATCTCAACAAATCTTAATTTGCTACTTAGGAATTCAGGAGTTAGGTTTGGTTTATTCATTTATTCTATGGCATATCTATTATTGTCAAACCTAGCAGGTAATGACATAAGAATCTTTTGAACGATTTCTTTTCTACTATATGTTATACCATTTTCATGTAATTTTCTAAAAATGTCAGTTAACCTAATGTAGAAATCATCAAAGGATTCATTGTCATCCATAATTAGTGTATTGTACGGTTGGACAAGCATTTGTGTTTTTCCGGCCTTAACTCGTCCATCACCCTCATTTGCGGTGACTCGAGCGTCCCTGGCCTCCTTAGAAGTAGATAAAATATATATTCTTTTAAACTCGTGCTCGTTAATGGACATAAAGATATAATTCTAGCCCTTATTATTATCGAGAGACTTCTTTTTCTCTATCGTAGTAAATTCACTACGAAGTTTCTTAACCATTATGGGATCAATATCAGATAAAGACTTAGTTGGATGTTCATAACCATTTTCAATCATATCCCAAACATCATCACCAAGAGTTCCTCGATAAAAGTAACCACTCGTACATTCCAATAGGAAAAGTTGTTTCCATCAAAGAGTGGTGGTTGGTAAAGGTTACCTAACTTCTCAAATGTTTCATCATTATTCAGAAATAGATTTCGAAAACAATTTTTGGAGTTTCAGGATCAAAAAATCTTTTGATAAACCCGCTTTGATACCACTTGAAAAACTTGTTTACAATATTCATAACAAAAAGTTAGAAGTTGAGTAAACTCCGAAATAAACTCGTTGAACAAAACTCTTTTCAAAAAATGAACACTAGACTTGTTAAAACGTTTTTTTGAATATGATCTCTAAATTCGTTAGTTTGATTACCTTAAGTTTCTAAAACTAAAACGTTCAATTATGTCTTAAGTTCGATAATGTTCACCAAAGTAATTAAGAAGATTCAAGCAAATTAGACATGTGATTTTTAACGTGGTAAAACCCTAAAATAAGGGAAACATCCATGCCCCCCCCCCCCCCCTATATGGAGAAAAATGAAAAATCCACTAATAATCATACGGCACAAGTTACAGCACTAAGCATGAAAATACAAGACCGAAATCTAAGTTCCGAACATTACCTACACGAGTTTTCTCCACTCTCAAAGGCTTTCTAACTTGATGTAGTCTTCCTTCCCACAATTTCCTTGCTTTGTCCTTGGCCTCTTTAATTATAGCAGCTCCAACAAACAAAATATCTCACCAAGAACCACAACCTCTAAGTGCTAGTGTGAGAGTGATAGTGTTTGTGAATTAACTAAATGCAATAATGCTTCTCACTCTGTCAATCAATAATACAAGTAAATACCTACAAATTACAAGCCATTTCTATATGACATGCAAGTAATTTCAAGTGTTCTTTGAACAATATGACTTCAAGAATTTTTCAGATCTGTCACAAAAAAAAATATCTCAACTTTTTGTTTCAAACAAAATTTATTTATGTTCAATCTGATTTCACAAAATGTGAAATAATATTTTGAAATAAAAAAAATATTTCGGATCTGAGAATATACACAAAAATATCAGAAAGTCAAATTTCTTAAAATAAATTTGAGATTACTATATTGGATCAATTAGCTACAACAACAAAATAAAATGATCAAAGAAAAAATAAAGAACCCTAGAAAAATTTTACAAGTGAACTAAATGGGTTCTTAGGCAGATATAGAGTTGAAGAGGTCTTCAACACAAGCACACCAACAATACCCCAACATCAAACAAACCCCAACATATTTAACACTCAAAGAATATTTAGGTTTTGTATTTGGGAAATATAAGGCTTGTGGGTATATTTAGGTTTAGAGAAGAAAACTAAATGTGTATTAAGTGAGCTTCTCACTTTCTCCCTCTCAATTTTCTCTACATCTCTAATGGAGATATGTTCTTACTTAGTGCCACCCTCTTCTCTCTCTCCGTTTTCTCACTATATGCGCCCATCACCACTGCTATCTCACTATTCACCCAACCGAACTTGAAAACCCTAATGATTTTCTATATATTCACAGGAGTCAAAAGTTTCTTTCAACCTAAGGGCCACGATGGGATCTCTGATCTAATTTGGAAAATGAACGGCTGGTAAACAGAGTTGAAATCGATTTCTTATTGGTTGAACGAAGATGATGCGAATTGATGTGTTGTACGGTTTTGACCGTCGATTAAACCACGAGTAACGTACGCGATTACATCTCAAATGGTAAAGTACAAATGTTGTGCTGAAAGCGCAACTTGCATTCAGCAAAAGCAGGGATGTGTTCTGGTTGGTGGATTAGAAGGCACAAGGATTAATGGAAGAATAGCTATGGACCGTAGATAGATTTAAGGGTCAAGATCAAGTGAACTACCTCAGATTCTAATAGAAACGCACCAAGATGAACATAACAGTCGTGAGAATTTATTGTAAAAGAGTTTTTGAATATTACAAAGCTTAACCATAAAGCTTTCTTCCTAAAAATAATATGCCTCAACCCTTTTAAAAACTTAATTTTAATTAATAATTTTTTATTTATTTTAGATGATTAAAAAATATTTCAAAGAGTTTTCTTTTTCAAAAAAACTTTGACGTGCACACATAAAAAAAACACATATATGCAAAGAGTGTATATATGCATGTCCTAATATGGTTCATGTGAAAAATACTTCCCTTTGAAGTTCATCGAGGTGCTTGGACTGGGATGCCTTTTTGAGACAGAGTAACTCGGAAAAATCTAATCCTATTTTATCTCGATATCCAAACTACTTGCAACTCCTGTATGGCATAGACTCAAGTAAGTCAATCATATAGTGTGTTCTCAGCAACTAATCGCGTAGTCATGGAACTCCCTATTTGAGAATAATACCCAAATTTGAAAATAGGCACACTTAAACTTGAAAACGCCACTAGTGTGCCAAAACCCAAGAAACCCCCAAAAAGTAAGGGTCACAAATACCTTGCACTTGACTAATGTACTCATAGCAGCCGACTGTAGTCGTGGGACTACTAATTTGAGAATAGGACCCGAATTTAACAATAAGCGCACTTAAGATTAAAAATGTACCACTAGTGCACCAAAACCCCAAACGGCCCCACAAGGGGCATAAACACATCGCATGTGACCAACATAACTCGTAGAAACCGAATGCATAATTGTGGGACTCCCGATTTAGGAATTGTATCCAAAACAACCCATATTTTTTCATTTAAATCTGGTCACGGACTTGAATTGTTACCATGTTTATATTTTTTTCGTGATAAATTTATAGTCATAGATTTGGTCCAAGACCAAAGTGAAGCATGTGTAAAAGTGGGTCGTGGCTATAGTCCTTGGTCATGTTCAAACATATGTAAAAGTGGGTTACAACTATGGCATGTGACCATGTTGAAGCATGTGTAAAATTGGGCCATATATTGAAATTTTGGTCACGGAAGGTTCACAACTTTAGTAAGGTTCACAACTTTAGTCCGTCACCATCTTGAAATATTGATCAAGGCTAGGTTACGATTTGGTCCATGACTGATTGGTCATGGGCCTTGTTCATGACCAGCCTACCTTATACTGCCACATGTCTTAGTCCACGACTGCTCTTTTTTAGGGATAAGGTCTTTGACCAACGATTTTGGTCATGCCTTTTTTGGTCACGGATCGGATTCATGACCTGGAGTCCTAGTCACGGCTCGAATTCGGTACCATACACCTATTTTTTTTCAGCAGGATGATTTATTAATAGACATATAACATATTATTTGTTAATTTATAGAGGGAAATACCAATCCACGCGATGTGATCCTCCCCCCTGAAAGATACCCCAGAGAAGATCCCTCCGATCCCTAAAATGAGCAAATCTATTCATTCTACAGCTAGCATTCCACCACTTCATACTCGACATATCAGCAACGGTACATCCCCACACCAATGTGGGTCTTGGATATGGAATCACATGTCTATATGAAACCTATATCTTTGGAGCCATCGAGCTAAAAGACAAAATGACCAGTCGAGGCCATCCTCCGTTAGAAGGTCCCCCCACTAAGAGATATTCATATATCTTAGGAACAAAGTTAGCCAACCCCTCTGTTCACGACCATTCCCAAGGAAAGTTGGATAACCTTCAATATGTAGTATCAACACTGATCACTACTATGTTTGTCAAGAGACTCTTACCTTGGGGACGAAAATATGTAGACTGTCGGTATTATTACGCGGACATCTATTGTGATGCCATAACACAACACTAGAAAAATATTTTTGTCACTTTTCACCCGCAAAGGGTTATCACGATCAAAACCTTGACAAAAAACATATAGACATTGCCAAGGTCTTTGACTGTCACATGACCATGACAACACCTTGTCATGGTAGTGTCATAGTTGAAGACCATGATAATGGTGTTATCACGATCATGTTAGGGTCGGCCGTGAAAACAAAAAATATCATCACGGACTTTGAACCTGTCATGATCGTGATAACAAAATGATATTAAAACCCTAACATAAACAAAATAACATTCGTTCCAATAAAAATCTCTCTCTCTCTCCCTCTCTCTCTCTCTCTCTCACACACACACACACACACACACACATAAACAAATTTATCATTCCTATAGTTGTTCTCCCTAAAATGATTTGTTCAATCGATTTTTTTAATCGAATCAGGCTCCATAACGATTTCTTCAATCGATTGAATTTATTCCAATAAATTTCAGTCCCAATACCCAATAGGTTTCAATCGATTAATTGCTACTGATTTGTTTATTTGATAAGAATCAATTATTTACATTTTGGTGTTTTGTTTATTTAAGAAAAACAAATAAGAGTTCATTCATAAATGCTACTGATTAGATCATGTTATTGACTTGTTTATTTGATATTATTCAAGGCTAAAGTTCATTAAAAAAGGTTAATGATTCATGTTTTGATTATTTGGATACTGATTTGCTTCAAGGTTTCAAGGTTTTCTTCTAATTGATTTCATCCTCAATCAGGTATGCTGAAAGGAAATGCTACTTATTTTCTATTATTACCTAATTTTTGGGTTGTTATTCTTCTAAATAGTGATCACATTGTTATTTAGGGTTCTTGAATTGCTATTGACTGGTGAATTTAAATATTTAGGTGGCCAATAAGTTAGTTGGCCCAAGGCATTTGTAGAATTTATGATTTTCTTGGTTTATTTACCCAATTTCTTTAATTCCAACAAAAATATCCTATATTTCCTTTGTTTTCAGAATATTCCCCTTTATGGGTAGAGGGGAATTCATGAGTACAATGAGGGTCAATCCCAATTTGTTTATTTAGGTATAGATTCATGTTTTGCAATTTAATGACCCAATTTTATGATTAGTAATTATTATCTGATCTTCTTTGTTTGAATAGGAATTCGATTTATTTGATTTGATATGAATTTGAATATTTGCATTTTGATAACTGATAATCGAATTAGTAAATGGGTTGGATATGAATTATTATAATTCGATCTTCTTAGAATATCACTTCATTGTCTAGTAAAATAATAAGAGATTTTAGTGTTATTTGATATTTTAATCTTTACTCCTGTATTTGTAGCCCAACTCACCATGGATTGTGAAGGAATTTTGATCTCATAATTACTCGTACTATTATACCAACACATTCATGTTTAGTTTAGATTTTTAATGAGCATGCAATCTGAATTCATTTTGATAGTCCTTTTTAACATAATTTATCAAAATCCAACCTATTGACAATATCATTGGTTAGTGTTCTTTCCTCTTGAGGTCAACTGATCAATTGAATGAATTGAGGAACATAGGCTTGGAATCGGCAGCACAGTTTTATCCACAAAATCATGGGGAATGGTGTCTTATTTGTAAGAATTGATGAAAATAAAAAACTAATGCAATGTAACATGTAATAACTGTACTTTCCCAAAATGAGGCCTAGAATTACTGAAAGATGACATGTGTTTCCTAGTGTCATTCTTGAAGTAAAATATTTACTGAAAAATTAATTTTCTGAAATAAATTGTGCATCCACCTCAACCCAAGTACATGAACTATATGAACCATTGGTCTATAGTTAATGAAATACTAAATGTGTTTGTCACAGTCATGTCATGATCAAAGATCGTGATAATAATTGTTTGTTATCAGTGTCTTTGAACTTAACACAACCATAACGACAAAAATAAAATATAGCCCTAACAAATGAGGTGATCATATCGATTTGTTCTCTCTCTCTCTCTCTCTCTCTATCCCTCTCTGTTAAATATAACCCTATTGATTCGAGCAACGAGATCGATTTGTTCGCTCTATATAAAATATAACCATATCGATTCAAGCGACAAGATCGATTTGTTCTCTCTCTAAAATATAACCCTATTGATTTGGGTGATCATATCAATTTGTTCCTTAACAACCCCAAACCCCAAATAGATGTATTATACATGAACTAAAAGGGTAAATATGTTATATTTGTTACTCATAATATGGTTCTTGAATTTTTCACTCATTATTTTATACTAATCCATGAATATATGCTTCTTACCTATAATAGGTGATTGTTTGTAGCAGCTATGATGGGATATCCTTTATACAAAGAGTGGATGGGAGACAAATATACTAGGTGATGAGTTTCGTAGAGGTGCTAATGAATTTATGAAATTCGCAAAGATATGTCATAATGATGAAGAGTTTACCGTATCCGTGTGATTGGTCTAGGAAGGGTAATGTGTTTAAGTGGAAAATAGTTAAACTACATCTGTTAAGATGGGGTATACAAGATAGTTATCAGTTGTGGGATTTTCATGTGAAATTTCATGTTCCGTTTGTCCGCAAGAAACCTTTATAACAATCATCAAGTAGGATAGATATACAAGTCCAGAAGGATAATGTTGATCATAATATACTAGAGGATTTAGTTGATGATGCATATGAAGTTCATGGAGTGGAAGAAAATGAGGTTATTGGTGATGTACAAGGTTCGAGTGATCATACAAATAATGGGATAACCCTTGACGATGACTATCAATGTTTGAAATTTAAGGTGACCCAACCAGTTGTGATAAACATCAAACAACATTTCATTCCATGGTTGGTTTGAAGACCCAATATAATTTATCTAGCAATAGCATGATGGTAATTCTGAATTTGGTGAATGGCTTGCTACCCAAGTAGAATACACTTCCAAAAAGCTATCCTAGTATGTAGAACAATTTGAAAGGTTTGGAAATGAAGTATAAATCAATTCATGCTTGTACGTATGACTACATATAATACTGAAAGGAGTATGAAAATCTCGATTGGTGTTCAATATGCAAGGAAGCTAGGTATGTGAAATCTACCGGAAAGGAAGGGATAAGCTCAAAAGTTCCTCAAAAAGTATTTAAATATTTTCCCCCTGGACCTAAATTGAAGAAAATTTTCACACTACCATAGATACCAAAGGCAATGACTTGGCATGTTAGGGAAGAAGTAAGGGATAATCTCATGCATTATCCTGTTGATTCTACAATTTGGAAGAGGATAAATTATGAGTATATTGATTTCTCAAGAACAGCATAACATATATTTGGTGATATCAACGGATTGTTTCAATCCATTTGAAAATCTAAGCACCAATCAGAGTGCATGGCCAGTGTTCCTATCACCACTCCCCCCTGCTTCATAGTGTATGAGACCTGAATTTTCGATGCTCTCTTTGTTGATACCTAGGCTAAAGGCACCAAGTGAATACATCGATGTCTACTTGGCTCCTTTGGTAGAATAATTAAATGAGTTATGGGAATAGGGTTTGAATTCATTTGACATTTGTAAGAAAGGAGAGTTTATGATGAAACCTATGTTCATTTGGGAAATCATGATTTTTTAGCTTATGGGACATTATCTAGTTATGTAGTAAATGGTTATTTAGAGTGTACAATTTGTGGAGAAGAGACTGAATCTATGTGTCTCAATGTTAGAAGAAAAATATAAACCATTCCTATAGGAGGGTTTTATCCCCAGATCATAGTTTTATATTTGGGAAAGATTCTAATTATTTATCGAGAGGGGTTGAACATAGGCTACCTCTGAGAAAACTTTCTGGTTCAAAAATTGAGAGTAAATATTCTAATTCAGGACCTAATATGCTAGGTAAGAATCCTAAATTGAAGAATGTCAAGCATAAGAAGACCATAATTTGGGGATGGAAAGGCATGTTTTAGGAGGTCAATTATATTTGACTTTCCTTATTGGAAGAGTAACCCGGTGCATCATGTATTAGATTTGATGCATACAGAGAAGAAAATCATTAAACATGTTATGGGCACATGCCTTTGGGGCGTCATTACAAGGATGGAGAAAATGCACGAAAATATTAAATCATTGAAACTTAAGCCACAACTATGGTTGAAAGAAGATAGTAGTGGAAGGAAAATAATTACCCTGCTGCGTTTACTTTGAGGAATGAGTAAATAAAGGTGCTTTTAAACACAATATATAATTTGAAACCATTTAATTTTTCATCCAACTTGCAAAGGATTATTAATTATGCTACCCATGATTGACATAAGTACAAATCTTACGATTGGAATATGATCATGTGATCGGTTTGTTTATAGTTTAAGCATTTTTTTCTCTACGCATAAGGATTTACAGAGGGCCATTATAAACATTAGCATTTGTTTTGCACTTTTTTGTGAAAAGGTAGTCAATTGAAAGTACATAGTTTCCGCAAAAGTAGCTATATCCGAAGCGGTTTGTGTGCTGGAGAAGTACTTTCCCCATTATTTTTTGAAATAAGTATTTACTTGTTGGTACACTTATGCGATGAGGGAATTTTTTGTGGCCTAGTTAGATATCGATATATGTACTCATTTCAAAGGCTGATAAAAGTTTTCAAAGATTAAGCCAATAGTAAAATATACAGTGAAGGATCAATTGCAGATGAATGCATCAACATGTAATCATCAATCAACGCTCGAAAATATATTCCCGACCCAAGCAGTGTAGATAACAGTGATTAGTTCGTTGATGAGGGTGGTCAGGTGATGGGTATGCGCGTGAAATTAACAAGTTTACGACATGAAAATTTGGGGTAAGGTGCCCTATGAGATTAAGATGGAAATTTGGGGGCATTATAGGTACGTACTTGACTGAATTATATTTATATTTTATCTTGTAAATTAAATACTACTAACTCACCTTCTTTTTGTTTTGTATTGATTTGACCAGAACAATTAGACTTGCCCCCACAAGCACGTGACTCTATGTTGGAACAATAATGTAATAACCCACTTCAAATTAACCTTTAGTCATTGAATTTAGCAAATTTTCAAGCATAACCCTAAATTTCTCCTAAATTACCAAAGTGCCCCTATAAATAGAATTAGGATACTTTACACATATCTATACCCATTTGACCCCAACTTTCAATAAAAGTTTAACCTAAGAACATATATTTTATAGTATTTTCATAAACCAATCCCTTAATTTTTCATAATTACACAAAATCCCCTAAACGTTGATAAAACAAACTATAAACCTTGAAACTTACGTGAAAACTACCCAAGGACCCAAACTTAAACCCAAACTTGTTTAGTCATTACCCCTAGTAGGTGGTACCATATGGGTTACATAAGGTACCCCTTTTACATCCAATAGTACCATGATAAAAACCTATGTAAAGTAGCCTAAACTTCACCTCTAATTGAACCAATAAACTCTATTGGATGAACTATTTAAACTCCCCTTATTACCTCAGTCGAAATCCACCCTAGTTGTGTGCAATTTTCAAGTAAAGTTATGAACTTTTTACATTTCTGTGATTTTATTTATGGATTATTTATCCTTGAACTTGTTTATGTTTCTACATATCTTTAGAGTATAAATACGTTTTTACTTGTGAAAGTTGACGTGTTTGTGCATTGTATAAGCTCAAAAACCATAAAACGCTATTAAAGCTTGACCTTCAATGGTAAATTCTGCTTCCCTGACTTTGAACTAGTTTCAAAGTGGGGTAAGTTGAGATTAGGTTCTCAGGAATCTATGTGTTGTTTAATTGGACTAAGAATGACTTTTGACACCTCAAATCATGAATTGAAGTTCCCGGCCCTGAAATTTTTAGAAATCAAATTCTCAATTTCTACTCCTCCAAAATCCTTCAAAAAAAAGTCTAATATTCCCCATTTTTATGTAAAATAATGCTCTTATTACATCAAAATGAGAATCATAACTTTCAAATAGTTACATTTGGTCAAATTTTCACTAATTTTACAGAAATCCAATAGCTCGATTTAGCCCACCAAATTCTTAAAACCAGTATGGTTGGATTCGTCTTAAAAAATTAGGCAACTTTCATTCAGAAATAAACCTGAAAGGAATTCTAAAATGTTTCAAAACCAATGTCAATGTTTTAAAATGTGTTGGGCCCTTTTCTTTCAAATGTGTTTTAAGGATATCAAAACCAATCTTCTTTTTGAAAGACCATTTTCCAAATTTTAAACTGCACCAAGAATGTGAGCCAGTTTTAGTTAAGATCAATTTTATCTTGTTTAATCGTAAACAGGCATCTAGGTGATTAAGGCAAGTAGAAAAATAAATTCCCAAAGCCTAAACCGGATGTACGAGGAACCCACTAAGGGAAAAAATCTTGGACGGCCCAAGCCAGACAACCACGAGGATGTGGTATTACAAACTAGAGATGATAGACTTACTCAACGACTCGATCCCCATAAGTCTTAGCGCTCTTCTGATCCTTCAACCACTCCTCCACAGTGCCCATGAAGATGTCCTTTCATGATACCTGTCCACATCACACGCATCCACAAATGCCTCGGTGTCCACCGATACATCTTAGCAATGTCTACGATGTTGAGCACGAACTCCTTGGCTTATTCACCGCAAAACCCAACGTTCAAAGTGATGAACAAACTCCAATGGTGCAAAAGAAGATCACTATAGCATAAGAGTTTGAAAACTCGGATCTTGAAAATCTAAGGATGTTTTAGACTCAGAAAACCATAGAAAACTTGTTCAAAAAATGTATTGTTTATAAATTGATTTTCAGATTCGACAACTTACGAAATTCTGAGAGAAACACTCCTTAAATATGAAAGTTAAGTCGGGACAGTGTTGCAACGAGATCAGTATGTTTCTCGAACGAAATGTCCATATCGCTCGAACACATGTTCATCTCGCTTGAATGATCTTGCAATGTCGCTCGAACGACTGCAAGTGTCGTTTGACCCTTCTAAACACAAGGGAATTCTCAACACGACTCTAAACAATCTTTATCTCAGAATAAACAATGATAAAGTCTTTTTAAAAAAATTAATAAAAATAATATCCTAAAAACATTTTTCGAACCCCATAAACATTACTCATTCGTACGTGAGAGATGGAAATGCAACGAAGACGTGAAATGTGC
Organism: Sambucus nigra; assembly: GCA_949130495.1. Classification (NCBI taxonomy): domain Eukaryota; kingdom Viridiplantae; phylum Streptophyta; class Magnoliopsida; order Dipsacales; family Adoxaceae; genus Sambucus; species Sambucus nigra. The sequence continues at coordinate 338,161,478 of OX422207.1, read as the reverse complement.
ACCAAATTAATCTCGATATGATAAATCTTTGAAGCTTGGACGCAATGTCTTCATTAAACTTTATGGCATAGACTGTGTGGGATCATGACAATAATTTTTTTATCTGTGACTCAAAAGTATGTTTTGTTCTGGGTATAAGTAAAAAACATACAACGGACTCAATTGGAATTTTATCTTTACAAATCTCCCTCTTTGACTATTCCGGGAAAAAATCCAAAAAGTGAAATACCTAAGTCGGGACGTCAAGCCGTGTGATGCCTAAATCTCATTTCATAAAACCCAAATTTGAAAATTATAGGGCGAGACTAGTAAATGTTGGTCCGACAAGAACTAGCTGTCTGAGTGTGACGTAGTCCTGAAATCTTGACTCGCTTGAAGATTACCTATACACATGAAACAGACAAATATCCTTTGAAGTATAGATGAAAAAATGATTAAAAAAATACCAATATGAAAAAACAAACCATTGGATAAACATGTGACCAAATTATTTTGATATCAATAATTAAAAATAACATTGAAATCAATTTATAAAATTGTGCAAACTAAAACTATGTCCACATCAAACAAACTCTCCCCCTACATCACATAAATCTCTCCCCCTTTTTGTCTTGATTAGACAATTGGTGAAAAATATACAAAAAATCTCAAATATCTTGCAAGAGATAATCAATGAAGCATATCTATACAACCATAAACAACCAGATAAACATAATCACAATATACCAAATTATAGCTAGCAAATAGTCACCAAGATGAATCTGCAAAATCAATAATAATGGACTGAAATCAATGAATAATCAACCTACATTGCATTAAACTGCCCAGATTTACCAAAAACATTATGATATAATCAATAAAGTGCATCAGGCACGAAACATTATCAATCCTTAAAATAATCCTTTTGGTCGCTCAAATGACAGAGCAAGGTCATTTCAATGACGTTGCATGTCGCTTGAACCAGTCATCAACCGACAAAAGAAACTCCAAAATAGTGTGCTCTGGCGTGATGAAATCCTTCAAGCGACCTTCGCATAATGCTTATCGCGACCCATACCTGACACTTTTCATTATGTCGCGCGGACCTTGCGAGATTAAACTATCACGTGACAAGGACTTATCTCTCGAACGAAGTCCAAATGTTGTTCAAACGACATCAAAATTTCTCAATTCTAGTTCTCAAAATCATGAAGTTTTTCCCAACGTAAAAATATCTTGAAAATCTCAACTGGAAATACCAAACAACAGCAAAAATAAACTCAAAATGGAAAAATAAAACAAGTAAAGCAGTGTGAGTTTCATGCCAACATAGAATCAATGTGCTCAGACATGGATATGAACTGAATGGGCGTGAAATACAACAAATGAATCACAACTCCGACACATTGAAACGTTCAAGAAGCTCTAATTAATAGAAAAATGTCATCAAACTTAGTTTTTAGCCATATGTGACAATTAATATATTGAGTTAAACGAACTAAATAGTCAACATACACACAAATCTAGAATATTGACAATTCTTCAAACAATAGTGTCATGATGCGATGTTTTAACATAAGGATTCGTGATGCGTACCCGTTTAAATTTTTCAACCAAACTCCCTCAAATATATATTTCTTTTTCAAGCTCTTTTGAGGTTTCTATTTTTCTCAACTTAGAGAAATGCTATTTTGGCATATGATTCTTTTTATTGCCATAATTGTTTCTTAAGATCATTTAACCGGTGGCTTTCATCACTAGTTTATTGTACTCTCACAGCCCTTTCCTGTGAACACTCATTATTTTTCAATATATGCAATATTAATCCTCACGGTAAACAGTTCTTACATGCACACCCTCCTAAGTCTACTTACTCACATATGAAAAAATTGAGATAAGAACATATCACCAAACTCAAATATGCATGAGATGTCAAACATTCATATAAACTTGTGCATGCTTGCAAAGATAACATACATACAAAGTCGAATTCAAGTGCATATTAATTTCAAAACAACCCCATTAAGACAATGGTTAAGATCGTTCAACGTATTAATAATTATGACCAAATTTCCTAGCCACATGAATAATGAAATGATGGGGGTCCAAGCACACCAATATTCCACATCAATCATCAAAAACTCATGACACAAAAATAACCAAAAATCTTTTTGTGTTTTTCTATAAATATTTTTGACCGAAAAAACAAAATCTTTTCGTATTTTTCTCAAAAATATTTAAAACCAAAAATCTTTTTTGTATTTTTTCCAAAAAATTTATCAAAAACAAAATCTTTTTATATTTTTCAAATAAAACTCGCTAAATGAAAAAGTTAATACAAAAGATACACATGACATATCACTAGCAATATATAAAATATGATGCAAAGACTAGTATATGACAAACATGGTAACAAAATCATCCTTTAGATCTAGCCTGGTAAGAATCAAGTGCGACCAAACAAGAACCATGAAGTTTAATTTCTAAAGCCTCTAAGTTCGATTTCCTAACGCAAGTAGGTGTGAAATGACGCATGGGGGTTTTCTGAACCGTAACGACTTTATTCCTAAACTTCCTAAGAGAATTCCAAAGGTCATAGAAAAATGTCTAAGGTGACCTTTCCTACCTCAATGGGAACACGTGTAACGGCGGTGGGAATGATTACCAAAATGTCGACCTCTCCAAACGTTCCTAGTGGGCTCTTTCACATTGTTGGTATTAGCTTTGTGAATGTGAACAATATTATCATTGTAGCCTATACCAAACCTATCTCCCCTGATTTGGACGGTTCCTAACATCCTATCCAATTTATTCGATCTTGCCTCCAAATTAAACATCACCTTACTCGAGTCTTTCAATTTCTCCTCTAAGTCACTATTCCTAGACTCAAGCAAATGCCTAGACTCCTCAAACTATAGAACCTCCATCTTTAAAGCCTCCATCAAGCCACGAAGACTATCTCTCTCTTTCTCAACATATTCTAGCTTATCCCTAAGAGTTTTCTCCCATGCCCTAAGATCCTCGATTAAAGCATCATTATTCTCTACAACACGCTCATTCAACTTAGTTTGCAGTTTCAAATTTACCTTTTTCACCTTTACCTCTTCCACATAAAAATCACTGAAGGCAACTTACAACTCTCCTTATCCTCACTAGCTTCACCCACACTCACTTGGAATTCACACTCAACGGCCTCAGAAGTGTCATGCACATGAAAATCTTTATGGGAAGATTTATCGTCATTTCTCACATGACATGACATGAACGATGCAAAGTTATAATCAATGGGGGAACTCTCTTCCGTTTCTGGTTCACTATCACTTAAGGTGGCATTATACGCTATCGGTTTCTTGACCTCCTTCTTGGACAACCTAGAATAAAACTCATCAAATGACTCACTCTTTAACATCTTAATCATCTCAAATTGTGCAGTGAGGTTTTGAAGTTTAGATGACATAACCATGTTTGTTCCCTCGTGAGTAAGTGAAAGAATATCCAAAGGTTCTTTCAAAGTTTCACACATCATTATTCTATTATACTCTTCCGGTGTGACGTGTGAGGAAATAACATGAAGATCTTTGTAGTTTTAAAGTGAAAATTTATGTTCAACTTCGATCCATAACTCAACGAGTTTTAAAATAGTGGCCTCAACCTCTTATGTAACTGGTGGAGTCCAGCCCTTTTCAATAACTAACCTCACACGCTCATCAATTGATTTTAAAGCATTTCTCATTCACATTTTCCAATAAGAATAATTTGTGCCATAAAAAATAGGAGCTCTAGAACTTTCAAAAAAATTTAAATTCATCCTTAAAAATCATAAGGGATCAACACACACAAAAATATGTTTATAGCTCCGATACCAACTTATAGGCCCCGTTTATTTTGAAAGTGTTTTAAGGATGTCAAAACCAACTTTCTCTTTGAAAGACCTTTTTCCAAATTTTTAACCGCACCAAGAATGTGAACCAATTTTAGTTAAGACCAATTTTATCTTATTTAATCCTAAACATGCATCTAGGCGATTAAAGAAAGTAAAATACATAAGTTCACAAAAGCGACGCCGGATGTAAGAGGAAACCTCTAAGGGAAATAAACCTTGGATGATCCAATCCAGACAATCACTATGATGTGGTATTACAAAGTAGAGATGATAGACTTACTAAATGACTCGATCCCCACAAGTCTTGACGTACCTTTAATCCTTCAACCACTACTCCATTGTTCCCACACGGATGTCCTTATGTGAAACATGTACACAACACACGCATCCACGAATGCCTCGGTATCCCTCGATACAACTTTGCAACATCTATAATGTTGAACACGAACCCCTTTACTTCTTCACTGTAAAACCCAATGTTCAAAGTGATGAACAAACTCCAATGGTGAAAATTAAGATCACTATAGCATAAGAGTATGAAAGATAGTATCTTGAAACTGTAGGTATGTTCTAGACTTTGAAAATCATAGAAAACTTGTGTACAAAACATACAATTTGTAAACTAATTTTTTGGTTCTGGAACTTACGCAATTCTGAGAGAAACACACCTTAAATATAAAAGTTAAGTCGACGTATCATTTGAATGAGATCAGCATGTTGCTCGAACGAAATGGCCATGTTGCTCGAGTGACAAGTTTATCTCGTTAAACGACCTTGTAATGTCGCTCGAACGGCTGCCAGTGGTGTTTGACCCTTCTGAACACAATGGAAGGTTAAATACAAATTTAAACAATCTTTATCTCAGAATAAACGAAGATAAACTATTTAAAAGAATTTTTTTAATAAAAAAAAATCCTAAAAACATATTCCAAGTCCCATAAGCATTACACGTTCATACATGGGAGCTCGAATGCAATGAAGATGAGTAATGTGAACCAAATCAATCTCAGAATGATAAATCTTTGAAGCTTGGACGCAACAGGTTGAAGATGATCAAACCACATGTGCGCGAGTGTAAGTAAAACCAAGCGCGTCTAACTTTGACTAGGCGGGTGAGGGCATGTCTCCAATTTTTTTTAATTTTTTTTTTACAATATTGTTATTGTTAAATTTTGAATAAATTGGTAGATTACATCACCCTTTTAATATTCTGGGAAAGTGTTTTCTAGAGAAAGTTAGTTTTAAAGTTAAATTTTCACTTTATATTTACACTTAACCCTTGCCTACTTTTTCAAGTAATTCAAAACTTCCCCAAACTCTTTCTATAATTACTTAAGTATTGTTAGACTTACGTTTTCTTATGGAACAAATTTTAAATCCCAATGGATAAGTAGAAAACATTTATTTAGATATGTTTTGAAATTTATACTTTAAACTCTTTTAATTAGTTTTACACTGAAATGCATTTTTAATTTCCATCCTACTATATTAGAAAAACATTGTTTTGGACCTTTATAGCCTACTTACACTTGTTATGGTTTCAATCTACCCAGTGTACCAAAAAAATTAGGCACAGAACAAACTGGAATTCATAATACTCAAAGTAGGTGATTTAAATTTTAATGTTAGATAATTTTGAGCTTATGTCTTTCAATTATTGGTTGCTATATAACTCTCTGATTATTTTGAACTCCAAATTTAATATGAACTCCTTTTAGTAGTTCAAACTTATATCGTAATATTGATTTCCTCGATATCCTCAATTATTCCCAAAATTGGTAAACTGCTATACCGAACCACTAAACCCGCTCACCATGTAAGAACCTCATAATTTATAATTGATTTCATATAATCCTGCAATTTATTATCCATATATATACAAACCATTAACAACATACCTTGTGATTCACAGGTTAGACCCCAGTATACCCATGGTAAAACTAATTGGCTTGTAGGACTTAGATGTTGAGCGCCTAGTTTTGTATACTGCTACATACGTATCAGTGACATTATAGGTAAGTGTACCGAGTTATATTTTGCTATTCCCCGATTATTTGGATTGCCTATTCAAATGTATTTTATGCCTTAAGAGATATTGTAACGGTATGTCTACGCTATTAAAGCCATATAATTGATGATTTATGGGTTATCATGTTATAATTTGAACCAATATTATAGTAACTTGATACTAAGTTATTCAGTTATCTTCACCATATTATTCATTTATATATCAATAAGCTTCAGTATAACCCTGATAGTCTTATGATATTTCAGTTTGTTTTAACATGTATAAATTCAAGAATATTCTTCAATTACTTTCTAACTCCTTATCATTTTCGATAACTCATATAGAAATAAAAATTATTTACTTGCCATATTTGCTTAATTATTTTCATTCTAGTTGGACGATGAACTTGAAGTAGATTAGTTACCGCCTCCATCTTTGAACTTTTATTCACTTCTATCTTCGAAAATAATCGCAGTTACGTACATATGGGCAGTGAGTAATGAAGATGACAGTCCCCATTGGAATATCTACCGTGCAACCTATTAGCTTTTATGAACTTCGAGTGTTTTTTCGATGTTTTAAATTTACATACGACATGAATAATTAATATTGTATTTTCTTTTATTTTCAATCTATGATATGGAATAAGATGTCAGGAACCACCCTAATAAAAGTCTTTTCAATTCCGCTGCATTAAAATTATGGTTGTATTTATTTTTATTCTTATTTTATCATCAAAATTATAAACATTTGCGGATATGACAACATCTATCAGAGTGTAATCGAGTTTTATTCCTATACGGTACAACTACAAGAATCATCTGCTATGTCTTAAAATGATTATTATTTGTAAATATTTTCCTTATTATATTTTACTACACATACTATTTTGCAGCAAAGGACATTTGTGATGATATTTATCTCGACATTCGTCATTCAGCGCACGCACACTTTGAGCGGGCTATTAAAAGAGGTGGGATATGCCAAATTATACAAACACAACTGAAGCATCGACCGTGATTGGGCGATTGCTACCCCCAAGATTAAGCATAGTTTAATCATTAGTTGCTTAATGGGAGAAGTTCAGGCTAGTCGACAAGAAAAAAAGTTTTCTGAAGATCCAAAATTTCTAAAACAAGCAATCCATCTCGCATGGGATGTGGTACTGCCCAACGAAGTTATCGTGACTGATCCTGATTCACCCATAAATTATGGATCGCTTTCTCCCATTACTACAATATTTACTCATTTTAATACCACCATATAACCAGACTCCTCTGATAACTCTCAACCCTCTAAAGATGATGATGATCCCACATATGAGCCAGTAGTTCCTCGAATGTCTTAAACTGATCGCCCGGGTGTGGATGTAATTAAATTAAAGTTCAAGTGAGCAAGTAGATTACCTTCACTATGGTAGCATAACCCGATAGTTGTTTTGTTATTTTTTTAGTATTGTAAAATAGAATTGATGTCTATGTCTTTTTCTCTTTCGTTTTTTTTTTCTTTTTACGTTTACTATGTACTGAAAAATCTAATATCATATAAAATGACAAGTTATTGCTATATCCTTACTTGTACCTTATCTATTAAAATGTTTTCTATATAGGATGGTCACCTGCTCGAGCAACTACCACTGGAATGGAAGAAAAACAATCTATTCCCCAAATGTCAAATCCAACTACCACAAATGAAAGAATCATATGCTGTCTTTTAAGTGTTAATTACCCTAACCCAACGTTAACAAACTATGCCTTCCATTTATTGGTCTCATTTAAGGAAGATGTTTTTTTTTTATATTTTTCATCAAAAGAATTCTAATTTCTTGAATTATTCTAAGTCAAAACATAGTGTAGAATGCAGATCTCATGCATCTTATGCTCATTCAAATTGAATGGCATAATTGAAAAATGAAAAATATATTTCTTGTGACGAGCCTATGGAAACTAATGTTAGACTAAAAAATACTAAGGTGGTATTATTTTTTACGACTAAATTAATATGATTGTGTCTCACATTAAATCATTCCTTAGTGGATAAATATAAAATATGAGAGTCTATAGTACTACAGTAGATATTTTAAGAAATTATTTATCGGTAGACATTAATTATTGGGTTTAAATAATATTTATTTTGGAAAAATTTAGAGTGATAAACTTACATTAATAGATTTTTGGTCTTTGTTGAGTAATTAGACTATTGGGTCGATGTTAGACTATAGTTGGATTTTTATGTTCGGTCTTAGGTCGAAATCATAAGGTTATTATATATCACAAATAATCATAAATGTGTAGAGTTTGATGAATGGATAAGGTGTCCCATTGGCCTAATTTTGGAATGGTTTAGCTTGTGTTGTCGAGCCCATAATCTAGATATATTTTACAGTTAAGGGGTGCCTGCGGGTTAGCATTGTATTAGCATAAGCTTTGATTAAGACACCATATTATATTGCATATAAACCTAAACCAAAACCTAAGAGGCTGAAGGCATATTTATATTTTGAAGTAAAATTGTGAGAAATTTGAGAGGAAGGAGCTTAAAAATTGTAAACTATTGAAATATTTTTCATCTACACCAGACAAGACACGAAACTATTTCTACATTTATCCTTAGTATTAAAATATTTATGGTGGGTGTTAATCGTAAATCTAAGTTGATGAATAAGCTAGGGTTTGCATGAGGTTGATATATTATGATAATTGTTATGATACCTACGATTAAATAGTTAATTAAGCATTGAATCCTATTGGAATACAAATTAATATATGAGTTTCGATATCGATCGAGTTAATTTTGATAGACTAATAATTAAAATTAATAATTTATTGAATGAAGGTTCATATGATGTTAAAATTCTAATTAGGGCAATTGACTCGCTCAGAAAATTGTATAGCGCAAGTGTACGCTAATCGCGAGAGTAATAAAAGACCGGTAAGACCGGGGTCGATTTCCGCAGGGAGTTATATGAAGAACCGAGGATATTCTTTCAGTTAAAAATCAATAAACAAGAATAAAAGATAAAAAGAAAAGATGATTTAGGTTATACGTGTTGTAACGAACCAAAGCGAACCAAGACAAATGGAACACTTCACAAAATAGAAACAGGACAAGCGAGATTTATAAACAGGATTATGAAACGATTCTTTAACAAAAGGTTAAGGAGCATTCTCCCACCTCGGATGCGCATAACTCAACGGATTCTTCCGATTAAATCACAATAAAATGGGAATAATATATCAATATCCACAATCCTACATGAAGGATGTCAACCCAACAATATAAGATGAAGGTAACAATATATTATCGAACAAATGCGTTGATGTTGGAGTTAAGTCTTAAAATACAACCCTTACATGATAAGAGAGGATAAAATCCTATGAAACTCCAATCTCAACCCACACACCCATTTATTGGATTTAATCATTGAACCAAGCCAAGAACTGAACTCTCCAAGGTGGGTTTATGCTCCCAACCTAGGGAGATTAGCTACTCATGACACCAACCATATCAAAACACATCATTAAACTAATAGTAAATGTAATAACTATAATGAGAATAAGCATTCAAGGCACAAACACAACATTAATTGCACCACACTGTAACAAAGATCAACAAGAAACAATAGAGGAGGAAATTTACTTGCAATAAATGAAGTTGATGATGAAAATGACAAGCAAATTATCTAGCCCTAGGAGAGAGAGAGAAGCCAACAAAAATCCCTTTTATCTATTTCTTTTCACACGAATGTAATCAGATTCCTTACAAGAATAAACCACCACAAATATATACTAAGTGGAAGAAAACCACAAAACAAGGGTGGTAAGGCCAAACCAAAACTGCGGGGGTTTTGCAGAAAATGAAGTACCGGTCGACCGCTGGTCAGTGACCGGTCGACCGCTCACCAAGGAGAGGGCACACTGTCTCATTTCGAAGGCAAAGGCAAAACACCGGTCGACCGCTTATCTTGGACCGGTCGACCGCTCCTGCAAACATCAGCACTCTCCCCTCTTTTGATACACAACAACGGGGCTCGGGAAAACGCCCATAACTTGGTCATCGTGAACCAAATTGACAAACCGTCAGGGGCTACGCGAAGTTGGCAAGAAGAACTACAACATCCGTGAAAGGTTCGGGCACAAAGCTCGAATGTAGGAATGACAGAATTACCCCTAAAGTTGCGTAAAGCACTGAACGTTCCCAGATGATGCGCACTTGCACCGTTTAGCATTCCAATCCCTACAAAAACTCAAATAAACCTCGCAAAGCATATATATATGGAAACCAAGGGTTATACAGTACAAGAGCTTAAATACGTGAAATAACGGTCGCAAGCGTGTGTGCATGCATAATTAACGGGCGCAAGATATACAATATTTGCGACTAATCACACCCCCTAACTTACACATTGCTAGTCCCTGGCTATGAAACAAAACAAAACCCGCCACAAAAGTGCGGTGGTATAGCAACAATATAAACACATAAAAAGTGCCACTTTCGCGGGCGCACGGTTGCATTTAGCGAATGCAACAAGCCGTTAAACCGCTAGGTTACCCTAGCGGACGAGTGCTGTCTCGTGAGAGTTTTCAGGGATGATACCCACAAACATCGAATTTCCTCAAAACATGCATGGCCAAACCACCCAATATGCCAAACTCAACAATAATTAGATATTTCAACATATTATTAACAAAGCAAAGGAGAGGTTCTGCCCAATAATCCAAAACTATGAACATTAGAAGAATAACTACATGGAATTGAAACCTCAAATGTGAGTGGTGCGCATGCATATGTAAAGAGATTTGATTCGGTAAAAACGCCTACAACCCGAATAACCATTAAAGCATGCTTCCACTCAATCCTCTCCGGATATCACACTCAACAAATAGAAACACTCGGAATTGGTTGTAACACACGGGACATGCGGGCATAAAGAGTAATTGTAAAAGGAAACTAAGCCGCGCACATGTCAAAGGAGAACGCAATATAAAAGTGAAAAAAAAATACAATCTCATGAAAGGATATCGCATATTAATCAATGTGAAATGCACATAAATAGATTATCGCTAATGTTCGACCGTTGAATCACGTCACCCTAGGATCAAATAGGACTTTATTGGGTTGTAATGTGGTTTTGGGGTTATGGGAAATGAAATGAAAGGAAGTATTTACGGATACAAAAACTGTTCGGAGGTGAAGATACTTGGGATAATGGAAAATGGCGGGCAATTTCAAAATTGGAACACGATATCCAAACATGCCTTAAATATATCAATCGTGAGAGTAACAAGGATTATTGAGTTACTATGAACATAATATACAAATTTCTCTTTCTTTTCTTTTCTTCTTTTTCTTTTTCTTTTGTTTTCAACTTTCTATTTTTTCTTCTCTTTTCTTTTATCACTCTTTTTCTTTTCTTGCACCCACACTACACATCATCATTCAATCCCAAATATCATTCCAAAACATAGGTAAGAAAGGTAATGTGTATGGTGTAAAACTCCAATGTGGAGTTGGTTAGGGAATTGGGACGAAAAGAAAGGTCATAATTAGGTTCAACGGGGTTGACTAGGGACATGTATAAGGGCAAGGTTAAGGTCATATGGGTTAACAACAAAGAGAGCCTAAGATCCTTTCCTAAAGTTTCATGTGATTCTCGAGACACAACACCGTTGAAAATCATGCTCATGTGATACATCAATTAATATGCAATCAATGAAAAGAAAATGAGATCGCCAACAAAATACGTTATTCAAGAAAGAGAGTAATGTATAAACACTCTGAAACGAAGAAAAGCACGAAACTCGCTAGGTTTTTAGTGTACACAAGGCAACAACAAGATACCAAGCTATAATTGTCCTACCGAATGATTTAGAAAATATGCTCAAGTGCTCATGGGTTTCAAGGTTTAATTCATGCATTTATCCCCAATGTTGAATAATATAAGGACTAGAGTTTAATAACATGAAAGAAATAGAGTATACATTATTGAATTAGCAATCGGATAGGGCAATTATTAAGTTTATCATGGGAAAATAGGGCAAAATGCCCAAAAGAGGGAAAAGAAATAAAGAATTTTTTTTTTTTATTATTATTATTATATATATATTTTTTTAATTTTTTAATTAATTTTATTTATTATTATTTTTTTTTATAATTTATATATATATATGTGTGTGGCACACGAGGGATGAAAAAGAAATTGGGATGCCTAAACACACCCCCTAACTTGAATTGCACATTGTCCTCAATGTAATTAAAAGACATTATGAGAAAAAAGAGGAAGTAGAACAAATCACCCCAATTTAGAGTGAAGTCCAAGGTTATCAACGTGCGCCCTATACCAACATAAGAAAAACAAAAAATATGTACCACAATGATTAAGTTAGAAAGAAACATGCCATGAGTCTCAATAGTTTAGAGAGGTTGAAATGCAGATACTAGATAATTGATGGTGGACATAGGATTTGAAAAAATGTATACACATCAAAATCTAATAATTCAACAACAACTAAATTATCATTACTAATATCATAGAATTCAGTACAAGCATCTTAATCAATGAAAAAAAAACAGAGAATACATAGTTCGCCAAGTCGCCCCCAAAAATGATACAAATCATCAGCCATCAGAAAAAACCACCCAATATGCCCCATACACTAGACTAGAAACCCGCACCACTGGATGAACCCGGATTAGCTGGGTCGTACGGACTCTGAAAATGCGGCGGAAGCGGCGCCTCAGGGCCATGCTGCTAGATATAGAGATCACGCATCATGGACTGGACCATATGAAACTCGTGTCGCCGCTCGGTCCGGTCCTGGATCTGTTCAACCCCATACTGGTCAAACCGGGACTCCAAAGTCGCCAGCCGTAACTGGGTCTCTTCCCATATGCGCTCGTATCGTGCCTCGAACGCCGCAAAGCGGGCGTCGGTAAGTACGGTAGGCACCTCAGTGTGCTGGCCTGAGCCCTGCTCTGCCCTCCTCAGCTCTGTCTCCTCGTCAACATCCACAACGACCACTCTCGGCCTCTTCTGAACTGCCGGCTCACCCCAGTAGTGCTGCAAGCACCTCCTGATGTTATCTCTAGTTAGGATGGGTTTGGGGTCCACTTTCCTATCCGAAGGGAGCTCGGGGCACTTGGCTTGAATGCAAATTTGTGTCACTATACCGGGCAATGGAAGGGAGACGTTCCATGCCTTTTCCTTAGATGCCAAATACATTTGATCCAAAAAGTATTGCGGGAGATTAATGTCTCCCGATTGCTTCAGAAGTGTGTAGAGGAAAACAGCATGCTTATGGCGTACCTCGGATCTATTGTTGGTGACCATCAAACAATGCACGTTGACATAGTGCAACAGCCTTGGTAAATCTGCCATCGCGGCCGACCGGAACATCTTCTTGGTCCAAACCTCTCCCGGGGCAAGAAACTCTATAAGTGTGTCCAAATCAAAGGTCGCCTCATCAGAGAGGCTCACAAATGGGAACGGGTCAGCCACATTGCCCATCCAGCGGGCCAAGTCCTTCCGCCTAAACGTGATCCGAACTCCACGTACAAAAGCCTCGAAGACACCCTTTTCTCCCTTGCATTTGATCAAAGAGGCATAGAAAATGCGCACCAGTTCTTCATTTATCGTGAATGGACTTCCCACCAACGAGTCCCAATTATACCGCTTAATAATGGACAAGACTGGATGGGGAAGGTCATCCATTTTCCACGCCAAATTGATTGCAAGCGGGCGTTTTGAAGTTGAAAAGAATGCCTCAAACCACTCCTTTTCTTGGGCATAACGGAACCCATCGATGCCTTTAGGAGGCACGCATCGAGACAACTTGTATTTGTCAACGTCACCCATTATACCTGCAAAACAGAAATTAGTACAACAGTGTAGTTGAAACTAAATTTGCAATGGTAAGGACTGAATTTGCAAGCAAGAAAATGTCCAAAAGATGAAAATGTGTTCATTGAGGCATTTGAACAAACACTTAGCGTGCAAAACCGGAAAACAGGGGTATGGAGCAATTTTGTACTAACCAATATCCCCCATTCATGGCAATCTCAAGAATAAACATTAACATTTTTCCATGAATGGGATTTTAACGAGAAAGCAGTTTGCAAGGTAGCAAAAATAGGGTGAGGACACAATTTGGGGCAACAACAAATACAAGCTGTCTCATTCAATTCAGCAACACAATCAACACAATCAATGGGAAATATGTGTGTGAGTGAGAAAGTGAGTGGAACAATGAGAGCATAAAAAACAAATAAAAAATTATTCCCTAAAACCCCAACAAAAATCAACCCAAAATCACGAAATATACCCAAGAATACCCACAATCAGTAAATGCAATATGAAAATAGTAGTGGGATTCATACCTTGAATGATGGAGGAGGTTAATGGAAGTGGAATGGGAGAGAAAAATGGACTTAGGGCTTAATTTTGAGAATTTCGGGTGAAGAGAGAATGGGAGAAGTTGAGAGAGTATAAGAGAAATGAGGGGGAAATGAAACGGCTAGGGCAAAAAAACTGAGGCGTGCGGTCGACCGCTGGTCTGGGACCGGTCGACCGCGCTTTATATTTAAGCCTGGCACTTGAGACAGTATGCTCGATAAAAAACAACCGGTCGACCGCTGGTCTTTGACCGGTCGACCGCACTTTACAAAAAACCTTTGGAGTGGAGGCAGTGGGTTTGGTTTGGTTTCAGCGGTCGACCGCTGGTACTTGACCGGTCGACCGCGACTCTATTTTTCAATCCTCCTCAGCTCTGCTAAAATCTCAACTAAATCAACAATTCTCTCAACACGACTACGGGACGCTCTCGGGGCGATAGATATATAACCGAATGTGCATAAGCACGATTGCCTCGGAATCAATATGAAACGAGGCAATCCAAAAAAGTAGGGACAATCCGAAACCTACGTCGTGACACCCTCCGAGGGGCCCGCAAGAGGTGGATCCTCAAGAGGTATTTCAGCAAGCTCGGGATTGAACCCCTCCAAGAAAGGCTTGAGCCTCTGCCCATTCACCTTAGAAATGGTTCCGGTTCTTGGGTTTAAAATGTCGACGGCACCGTGATCGTGTACCTTTTTCACCACGAACGGTCCGTTCCACCGGGATTGCAATTTCCCGGGAAAAAAGGTGGAGGCGAGAGTCATAGAGTAGGACTTTGTGGCCCACCTCCAAGTGCTTGCGCACTATCCTTCTATCATGAAAGGCCTTGGTTTTAGCCTTGAAGATACGAGAATTCTCGTATTGATCGTTCCGCAACTCCTCAAGTTCGTTGAGTTGGAACTTACGAAGGTCACCCCCTTCGTTAATATCAAAATTGAGCTTTTTTACAGCCCAATATGCCCGGTGCTCAAGCTCAACCGGCAAGTGACAAGCTTTCCCATAAACCAACCGGTACGGGGACATTCCGAGGTGTGTCTTATAGGCCGTCCGATACGCCCATAGCGCGTCGGTTAACCTATACGACCAATCCTTAGTTAAAGGATCCACAGCCTTCTCAAGAATGCCCTTTATCTCCCTGTTTGCCAATTCTGCTTGGCCATTGGTTTGCGGGTGATAGGCGGTGGCAACCTTATGGGTTACCCCATAGTGCGACATCAAGCGGCGGAATATATCGTTACAAAAGTGGACGCCTTGGTCGCTTATGAATGCTTTGGGTGTGCCGAAGCGAGCCAAGATGTTCTCTTTGAGGAATTTCAACACCACCTTGGCGGTATTGTTCCTTGTAGGCACGGCTTCAACCCATTTTGATACATAGTCGACTGCGACTAAAATGTACTCAAAATGATTGGACTTTGGGAACGGACCCATGAAGTCTATTCCCCAACAATCGAAAATTTCGATTACGAGAATAGGGGCAAGGGGCATCATGTTCCTTTTTGTTATCTTCCCAATAGATTGGCAACGGGCGCAAATTTTACATAAGGCATGTGCATCTTTAAAGATCGTTGGCCAATAGAAACCGCATTGTAAAACTTTGAGAGCGGTCTTTTGGGAAGAAAAGTGTCCCCCACATGCACCTTCGTGACAAAACAACAAGACACTTGCTATCTCATCATTTGGGATACACTTGCGTATGATTTGGTCCGGACATAGCTTGTACATGTATGGATCATCTATGAAAAATGACTGGGCCACCATAAAAAGTCTCTCCTTGTCCTTAGCTGAAAAGTGCGGTGGGTAGGCCTCGGTGACAAGGAGATTAGCGATATCAGCAAACCATGGCAACGTAGAAACGGCCATGAGTTGCTCATCCGGGAAGCACTCTCGGATTGGGATGGGGTCGATATGATCATGATCAAATGTAAGTCGGGATAAGTGATCCGCAACTACATTCTCCACCCCTTTTTTGTCTTTGATAGAGAGGTCAAATTCTTGAAGGAGGAGAACCCAACGAATGAGCCTACTTTTCGCATCCTTCTTAGAAAGAAGGTACTTAAGTGCGGCATGGTCGGTGAAACACACAATGGGAGATCCAACCAAGTACGCCCAGAATTTGTCCAACGTGAAAACTATTGCTAGTAGCTCTTTCTCCGTGGTGGAGTAATTCATCTGTGTACTGTCTAGCGTGCGACTAGCATAAGAAATCACGTGTGGTTTTTTATCCCTCCTCTGACCAAGTACCGCCCCCACGGCATAATCACTCGCGTCGCACATAAGCTCGAATGGAAGGGTCCAATCGGGCGCTTGCATTATAGGGGCGGTGGTCAACATCGATTTCAATTTATCGAAAGATTCCTGGCACGAATTACTCCACAGAAACGGAGCATCTTTAGCAAGAAGAGCGCACATGGGGCGTGCGATCGAGCTAAAATCCTGAATAAAACGTCGGTAGAAACCGGCGTGACCAAGAAAGGACCTTACATCCTTGAGGTTTTTCGGAGCGGGAAGGTTGGCTATAACTTCGGTTTTAGCTTTGTCAACTTGAATACCGTCGTTGGAGACGATATGGCCCAAAACTATCCCTCGTGTCACCATGAAGTGACACTTCTCCCAATTGAGAATAAGGTTATTCTCAGTACACCTCGCTAGCACTCTTTTCAGATTGGCTAGGCAATCATCATATGTATTACCAAAGACACTGAAGTCATCCATGAAGACTTCTACAATGTCTTCCACCATGTCACTGAAAATGCTCAGCATGCACCGTTGAAATGTTGCTGGTGCATTGCAAAGACCAAACGACATTCTCCGAAAGGCAAAAGTGCCGTACGGACAAGTGAACGTGGTCTTCTCTTGATGCTCGGGGGCTATTTCGATTTGATTGTACCCCGAGTATCCATCAAGAAAACAGTAATACATATGTCCGGCTACCCGTTCTAGGATTTGGTCAAGAAAGGGTAATGGAAAGTGGTCTTTCCTTGTGACCGCGTTAAGCTTTCTATAATCAATGCACACGCGGTAGCCGGTAGGAATGCGTGAGGGTAAAAGGTCACCCTCCGCACTCTCGACAACAGTGACACCCGACTTCTTTGGCACAACTTGTGTCGGGCTCACCCACTCGCTATCGGAAATGGGGTAGATTATCCCCACATCCAACAATTTGATTACCTCCGCCATCACCACCTTACTCATAATCGGGTTCAACCGTCTTTGCATTTGACGGGTGGGTTTGGCATCTTCCTCTAAATAGATGCTATGAGTGCAAATGGAGGGATTGATCCCTTTTAAGTCGGAAATGCACCATCCTATAGCACTCTTGTGTTCTCTCAACACCCCAAGTAAGGCCTCCTCTTGACAATTGTCAAGGTTCGCCGCTATAATCACCGGAAAAGTGTTCTCACCACCTAGGAAAGCATACTTGAGCTCCTTTGGCAAGGTTTTGAGCTCGAGGCTAGGCATTGAAACACTCGACGGGAAAGGAAAAGAGTCGCGTGGGGGTAGTTTCTCAAAGTGGGATATCCACATCGAGTCTTCGCTAACCCCGTCGCTTTCATTATGCGTGAGGTCACTTCCACCGTCACCATCTATGTTGTTACCATCCAACCCTTCATTCACCTCCTCAAAGTGCTCGAGGGAATCACACATGTCCACTAACTCCCCATTCAGTGAAAAACAGTTTGCATAAAGGGCATCTTCACAGCCCTTATCACTGAGGAGCAAACCGCTTTCCAGGGAGTTAGCAAGAATTGCCTCTAATGGATCTTGAAAATGGGAGAGGTCAAAACAATCTTGCACAAGTGTGTCGATACAAGCCACAGACTCAACCGCATCCTCACTCTCATTGCTAAATTGGGGTTGCTTGAGGAGGTTGAACACATTGACCTCAACCGTCATGTTCCCAAATGAGAGTTTCATCACCCCGTTTCTGCAATTGATGTTCGCATTCACGGTGGCGAGAAATGGGCGCCCAAGAATGATAGGGATTTGTGCAGTCCCATTAGGCACGGGTTGAGTGTCCAATATGATAAAATCTACAGGGTAGTAGAAAGAATCAACTTGGACAATCACGTCCTCTACAACTCCTCTAGGTATCCTAGTCAAACGGTCGGCTAGTTGTAACGTGACAGGAGTTGATTTAATATCACCGAGCTTTAACTCGAGATATACCGAATAAGGAAGCAAGTTTACACTTGCTCCTAAATCGAGGAGGGCGCGTTCAATTCTAGTCTCCCCAATCACACATGAAATGGTGGGGCAACCCGGGTCTTTGAATTTTGGGGCTAGTTCATTGGTTATGATAGCACTAGCTTGGGCGGCCATGTATGCCTTTAAGCGCACACTTTGTCTCCTTTTGACCGTACACAAGTCTTTTATAAACTTGGCGTACTTGGGCACATGTTCAATTGCCTTTAGGAGGGGGATGTTCATGTTCACTTGCTTGAACAACTCGAGAAACCCCTCTTCGGAGGCTTTTGTGGGCTTTACCCTAAGTCGTTGAGGAAAAGGTGCCGGAATGGGACAAATTGGGCCTTTCACAACAATAGGCTCATCTCCCTCTTTGGGGATGTCTTCATCTATGTTAGCGGGACCGTGCAATGGCACGTCCTCAGTAGCAACGGCTTTGCCTTGGGATTTAGCATGAATGGGCGGCTCCGGCGATGGTCGCACAACTTTGTTGTCGACCATTTTGCCGCTCCTAAGGGTGGCAATACCCTTAGCATGCTCAGTGTGCGACGTACTCGAGGTGGAGCCCTCATTACCCATTTGGATTTTGGGATTGGGTTGAGGTTGTGCCGGGAGAAGGGGTCTCGCGACTCCTTGGGAATTCCGAACCAACTGAGCAAGAGAGATTTGCATCTCTTGCATAGTGCGCGCCATTTGCGAGATAGACTGTTCAAGTTGTGACACTTTTTGAACAGTCGCATATTGTTCCTCATTATGGCGCCTCTGAGGCGGTAAATACGAAGCGGGTGGTCCCGCGGGCGGGTGTTGTTGTGATTGATATGGGGGCGGTTGTTGAAATTGGGGGGGCTGACACGGGCCTTGAAAGTTCGGAGTTGGGGCTATTTGAGAATTGGAGTTATGGTCCTTCCAACTCATCAGAGGATGGGTTGTCCTCCAACTAGGATTGTAGGGAGGGTTATTGGGATCGAACGGGGCATTGGAGTATTGCTTCCGATATGCCCCTATAACATTGGCTTGCTCTTGCAACTGGCCTTTAATGCTAGGGAGTGACGGACACTCCCTCGTTTGGTGGCCAATGTTGTCACAAATAACGCACACAACTTCCTCCACAACAGAAACCTTTTTGACGGTTTCCATGGGTGGGGGTTGTTGTGTGAGTTGCATTGCGTCAATTCTACGACATAACTGGTCATACTTGGCTTGAGTATCTTGATTTTCCTGTAGGATACTCAAACCACTGGTTTGCCCACGAGGGACCGAGTTATCGCGAACAGTTCGGTCGTAAGGGTTCGATGTGTCCCATCCCCGAGATGTCTTTGAGACAAACTCGAAATGGGCCTCTACCTCCTCACTACTCAAGTCTACAAGACTACCTTGACACATTGTTTCGACCAATTGTTTGGTCAAAGGATTAAGCCCTCCGTGAAAGATTGAAATTAATCGCATCTGATCAAAATTGTGATGCGGGCAAGACCTCTTTAAAGATTTAAAGCGTTCCCAACATTTGTCAAACGTCTCATGATCATATTGTTGAAAGTTTTGAATTTGTTTCATGAGCGCGTTTGTCTTATGTATGGGAAAGAATTCCTTTAAAAAGAGGTCCTGCAGCTGCTGCCAATTCCCCACAGAGTTGGGGGGAAGGGTAATCAACCAATCTTTCGCTTTGTCTTTAATGGAAAATGAAAATAACTTAAGCCGCACAAGATCGGGTGTGCAATTTTGATCGGAAAAAGTGTTGCACACCTCTTCAAAGTCTCTTATGTGGCGATAAGGGTTTTCATTTTCCATCCCGTGAAAGGAAGGCAAAAGATTAATCATACCATTCCGAAAGTGGAAAGCTCCGTGGTTAAACGGGAATGTGATGCATCCGGGCACGGAGACTGTCTCCGGTCGGAGGTAATCGCCAAATGATTGGCGCACAGGGGCACCAGCCCGCGGGGGTGCATAATTATACTCCATATGGGGATCAAAAGATCGTACTGAGGGGGGTGCACTCGGGTATTGTGATATGGACGGCAAGTCTGTCTGGGATGGCGCCGTATTAAGCGAGTACCGATGTTGAGACGATTCCTTAGGGTTATTGAAGAGATTATTTGAGCCTTCAGAAGAAAATAGTGGTCTGTAGTCCCCGGCGATCCCTTGGTTCGAAGCGTTGCTCATTAGGATGGAAGACCTATCCTTCACAAACAACACTAGCTCAAACAATTAAATGCAAAATGTTTATCGACAAAGAACTAAATCAATATAGTCGTTACTAATAAGTCCCCGGCAACGGAGCCAAAAACTTTGACTCGCTCAGAAAATTGTATAGCGCAAGTGTACGCTAATCGCGAGAGTAATAAAAGACCGGTAAGACCGGGGTCGATTTCCGCAGGGAGTTATATGAAGTACCGAGGATATTCTTTCAGTTAAAAATCAATAAACAAGAATAAAAGATAAAAAGAAAAGATGATTTAGGTTATACTTGTTGTAACGAACCAAAGCGAACCAAGACAAATGGAACACTTCACAAAATAGAAACAGGACAAGCGAGATTTATAAACAGGATTATGAAACGATTCTTTAACAAAAGGTTAAGGAGCATTCTCCCACCTCGGATGCGCATAACTCAACGGATTCTTCCGATTAAATCACAATAAAATGGGAATAATATATCAATATCCACAATCCTACATGAAGGATGTCAACCCAACAATATAAGATGAAGGTAACAATATATTATCGAACAAATGCGTTGATGTTGGAGTTAAGTCTTAAAATACAACCCTTACATGATAAGAGAGGATAAAATCCTATGAAACTCCAATCTCAACCCACACACCCATTTATTGGATTTAATCATTGAACCAAGCCAAGAACTGAACTCTCCAAGGTGGGTTTATGCTCCCAACCTAGGGAGATTAGCTACTCATGACACCAACCATATCAAAACACATCATTAAACTAATAGTAAATGTAATAACTATAATGAGAATAAGAATTCAAGGCACAAACACAACATTAATTGCACCACACTGTAACAAAGATCAACAAGAAACAATAGAGGAGGAAATTTACTTGCAATAAATGAAGTTGATGATGAAAATGACAAGCAAATTATCTAGCCCTAGGAGAGAGAGAGAAGCCAACAAAAATCCCTTTTATCTATTTCTTTTCACACGAATGTAATCAGATTCCTTACAAGAATAAACCACCACAAATATATACTAAGTGGAAGAAAACCACAAAACAAGGGTGGTAAGGCCAAACCAAAACTGCGGGGGTTTTGCAGAAAATGAAGTACCGGTCGACCGCTGGTCAGTGACCAGTCGACCGCTCACCAAGGAGAGGGCACACTGTCTCATTTCGAAGGCAAAGGCAAAACACCGGTCGACCGCTTATCTTGGACCGGTCGACCGCTCCTGCAAACATCAGCACTCTCCCCTCTTTTGATACACAACAACGGGGCTCGGGAAAACGCCCATAACTTCATCATCGTGAACCAAATTGACAAACCGTCAGGGGCTACGCGAAGTTCGCAAGAAGAACTACAACATCCGTGAAAGGTTCGGTCACAAAGCTCGAATGTAGGAATGACAGAATTACCCCTGAAGTTGCGTAAAGCACTGAACGTTCCCAGATGACGCGCACTTGCACCGTTTAGCATTCCAATCCCTACAAAAACTCAAATAAACCTCGCAAAGCATATATATATGGAAACCAAGGGTTATACAGTACAAGAGCTTAAATACGTGAAATAACGGTCGCAAGCATGTGTGCATGCATAATTAACGGGCGCAAGATATACAATATTTGCGACTAATCAGCCATGATAAATATTGGTCTTGATATATTAATGTTTTAAATGTTTACTTGGTAATGATTCCACTCAAAAGGTTTAGAAAATCATGGGAAACTAAAATAATTACATTTGGTTTGGATTTGAATGATTTTTTGTGTAAATATTTATAGATAATAATGGAATATTTTCGAGTTGATTGACCCAAATCGATTTGGTTAGAGATGAATCAATCCGGTCATGTAAGTTTGAAATGTTTTAGGTTTTGATTTTTTGGTGGATTTTAATTTTTAGGTTGGTTATAGATTAATTTTAGAATTAATTTAATGAATTATCTAGGTCAGTAAGAATTTTTATAAGAGTAAAGAATACCATGGAATCCTAGGTTGACTAGGACAACTTTTAGAAATTTAATTAATGGTGAGGAACCAAAGTACACTATTTTGATAATGTAGAAACACTTAGGTTGTGTGTACTTTTTTTATAACATGTATGTCTAGGTACTTACACTATGATGGGTTCTTTAGTGAGTTGGATTAGTGATATATAGATTAAGACAAAGGGTCGTTTAATGAGATGGGTTGGTACTCTATAACAATATATTGGATTTAAATGATGGTTATGGAGTTGGTTTAGTTCTCAGTAAGAAACAATGTTGTTTATATAGTTGGTTTAATACTTTATATTATAATAGGATGGTTATAAAGTTAGTTTAATTATCAATATGATAATTGATTGGGCATGGTTTTGTGTATGGGGATAAGAAGTGTTAGTGCCTTATATTGTGATCGGTCGATTAGAGGGTTGGATTCATGGCAACAATTCAACATTATAGGTTGAATAGTGGGGAATAAATTTCCTACAAACCAATATATTTTTGGGAGCGATTTGAAAGGGTATCTGGGAGTTATAGGTACCATTAATCAGGGGTATGCTCTATGATTTACTAGGATTAAGAGTAAATGAGGTTAGTGCTTTAGGAAACTTTCATGGCAATAGGAATTGTGAACTAGGTGAGTGTCCCATGGTAATTTCATGATATATTGAGGGGATGGGTTATTTATTTGCCAAAAATGATAAAGGAACTCGGTTTATGTTGTAGTCCGAAATATTAACGTAGCGGATCCCACATTGTTGGATCCTAATGAACTATGGATTATACAAAAGTGTATCAGTGTTTCAATTTTTACATCTCATAGATAGAGTTTAGCTAAGTTAGGATTTGAGATATTATGGTGAATTTGTGTAGTTAGGATTTTCTCAGGATGGATTCATGGTTTGTGCAGATGTTAGAAGAATATCTAAGCGTTGGGGTTTTCTTAGATATCATCATTAGATTATTGAAATACATTTTTAGTCTAGATCTTAGGTATTGGGAAGTGGTTACCTATAATATTCCATTGAATTTAGTATACTACCTTTGGATTATAGTTGTCTTAAGTAATGAAGTTTGTTATTCACAATATAGTGTAAGGAGAACATAATTTATATTAGTTATAGTTTACATCAGATTGAGATCACATAGAAAGTTTCTTACATGGGCTTGACTGAAGTTTCTTTGATAATATTTTTAGGTGATGTCGTGATATGAAGAAGATTTTCATAGAAACATTAATTGATTTGGAATGGATAATAGATAATTCATATAGTTTAGGTTTCATTCACTTTAAAAAAAATTATTCCCTTTGTATAATTTTTTTATAGAGGGCTTTCATCATTCTAGTTGTAGCAATTGAGTTTATTATAATTCTTAATATATGCTTCAATTGGTATCGATTTATTTGACATAACTTATTTACCATGCATAAGGTTGTCTACTTTATGTATGGAAAATAGGGGTGTCACAGTGGGTAACATAGCAGTTGGTGTTGTAGTGTCCTTAGGATATATTCTTCTCATTAGGATTTTTACATTTTTACTCTTGGTATCTAGAGTACAAGAGTGATTATTGCCCTTTGTACTCTAGTGGAAGTAGTAAAGGTTAGGACTGGTATGGTTTATTTCCTATAGAATGGTTAATTTGTTGAAGGTTTGATTGTTAGGATTGATGTGATTAATTTTTTACAACATGGTTAATTTCGTGATTATAGATTTATATGATTGGCTTAAATGTTAATTTGTTTAAGGTGGGAAGATTAGGATCTACTCGTTATTTTATCATAACATTATTAATTTGACGAAGGTAGGATGGTTAGGATTGACATGATTAATTTTCACATCACAATTAATAATCTAAAGATAAGATGGTTAGCACTGGGATGGCTAATTTTCCATAACATGATTAATTTTCTGAATGTATCATGGTTATGATTGACATAATTAATTTTCAACAACATGGTTAAGTTATTGAAGGTAAGCTGGTCAAGGTTAACATGGTTAATTTTCCATAATATCATTAAATTGTTTACAATAGGATGGATAAGGTTGGTATAGTTAATTTTTAAGTCATGTATAATTTCTTGAAGGCAACCAGGAATGGTAGATTTCAATGACATTGTTGGCTTTCTGAATATAAAGAGGAAAAAGAATGGAAATGATGATTTTTTATGATTTAATTAACCTTTTAAGGGTAGATATGTTAATGTTGGCATGGTTGAAATGTCACATTATAGATAAGTTTTCGAGGATAGGAAGGTTTGGCTTGACATGGTTATTTCATGGAATAATTCATTCTCCAAAGGTAAAATGTTAGGGTGGACATATTCAATTTTCCACAATATGGTTAATTTTATAAATGTTGAATGGTTCGAATTGACGCGTTTGATTTTCTACTAAAAGGATAAATTTCTTAAGGTAAGATGATTTAGGATAGGGCGTGGTTATGCTAAAACAAGTAAATACAAGTATATACATGGGGTTCCTTGTTTGGATTTTAGATATGTCATATGAGTTTCTATTGTGTGATGATATCTCGACACAACAACTTATTATCTTCCAGTCGCTGATGATTGATTATACTATATGAGGTTATATATATGGAATATTAGTTAGCTCATTTGTGGGGATTAATAGAAAAGTAGTGGGACGATAGTTGTTAAGCATAGGAAACCTTGACTTATTATGTTATGAACTTTATTCAATGGAGTTCTACATGGATTATTTGTCCCGGCAGAATTGCAAGGATAAGGAAAGAGAAAAATTTTGAGGATTAAATTTCTCGTTGTAGGTGTGAAGAATAAAATACCTCTAATTATTTGGAAAATATTTATCATTGGAAATTAATTACTGGAGTTAGATAGTGTTATTGTGGGCACAATTTTATATCAAAAAATTATATAAACAGACTTTGGGTCATTTTTGAATAATTGGAAGGACAGGTCGATGTTGGACTTGAGTTGAATTTTTATGTTTGGTGTTGGGTGAGACTCGTGAGATTATTAGAGTTCGTAAATAGTTTAAAGGTTATCTCGTATTGGGTGCACAGGTTATTTGACTCTTTGTCCTATGTTTTGAATATTTTGGTTTGTATTTTATAGCCCACAAGCTAGTTCTATTTTGTAGGGGGGTGGGGAAAGAGAGAGAGAGAGACTTAGATTTTTTAGTCAGAATGGGTGCAATTGGATAAGAAGAAGATTAGACATTGAAGATCTAATAGATGACCTTTCATCTCCACCAAACAACAAAAGAAACTATTTATACTCTTATCCTTTGGTATAATATGGGTGTGGTGTATTCCATCTTATAAACCATAAAATAGAGGATCACTATGCGAAAATTAAAAGGAAAACTGAACTGGAATATATTACAAGAAAACTTACAAACTATAAGAGTCCACCGGAGTAAGACTGGAAAATTCTTCAAATTATTACAATATAAGAGAGAGAGAGAGAGAGAAGTTGTAAGAGAGGTGAAAAATAAGTTGTGTAAAATGAGGAAGCGGAGTCCTCAATTTATACAAGAGGGAATAGTCCTTAGTAGGGCCAAGTGGGACCCCAAATTATTGGTGTCAGGCAAGGTCTCTTGTCTTGTAGTGTCGGCATGCAAGTGAGTAGGGCCAGTGGGACCCTAAATATTCGGTCGACAAAGTCTTTTGTCTTCTGCTGGTAGGTGAGTGGGGTCAGTGGGACCCGTAATATTCGATCGACAAAGTCTTTTGTCGATCTGCGTCGGCTGCTGGGGCCAGGTGGGCCATTCATCTCAAATCATCTAGGCCATCCTCTGGATCCGGATTTGGAAAGGTACCATCCAATCGTCAGGTTGGAAAGGAAGAACTCAGTGAGTTGAAGAATGCCTCCATTGTTGGTTCAGTCGATAAGTTGGTGTCGAACATGTCACCAATCAACTCATCATCTTCTGCTTTCTGGGACTCTCCGGCAAGGCAAAAGAAAGGATTACTATTCTTGACAGAGGTCATGGATATATCATCATCTGATGGTATTGGAATGGGATTAGAATCATCGTTGAGAGGATTGGTCTTCATTCCAGGAAAATCAAAAGTCGATCTGAATTGGCTTTGGGTGTATTCAAAAACCTTCTGCAGTAGCTCCTGCTCAGTGGCTTTAGGGAATTTCTTCTTAATAGAATATTTTAAATCCTTGATTGGATTAACAGCTGAAGACATCTGTGCAGCTAGAGGTGGTGAATCATCAACCGAAGCCATGTGATGCTTTAAGCTTTCTTTCATTTTTAAAATGGTATTAGTAGTGTCAACACCACTCCACCATCTGTAGAAAAATATTCTTTCAAGTAGAGGAACATTTAGATTGTTAACTCTACATTGCAGATCCCATCGGGAGATCCAAGGAATACCGATCTCGGTAAAAAATAGTAGGGTATTAAGTCCTACCGGGATTTTAGTTTTCCCTCTTAATTTTGGATGAAATTGAGTCCAAGGTAAAAAGAGTTTTTCGTTGGAAATTTCATCAGGGAAAAAATTAATTTCTGGGACAAATTTGTCCCACCAATTGATAACCCATCCTGGGTAAGTTTCTTTTAAAGAGTTTGGGCACAAGACAAAAAACCAAGTGTGTTTCTGCTCAAAATTTTGATAGTAAAAATCTTTAGTCCAAGCCTGGACATAGTCCCAATAATTATAGGAAATATTGTGCGAACTTAATTTTTGCGTTTTCAAAGGATGAATTCCCCATTCGCGGGGACCAATAAACTGTTTTAAAACAACCTTGCTATAAGGAATAGGAGACTTCAAATTATTCTGGTGTTTATTAGTATGATTAAACACAACAAATTCAGTCTCAGTGAGAATCGCCTCATATACCGTCCGGTATTTTCCTTCTTACACATCATAATTATGTGTATCAAGGTAAAGGGACTTAATTTCCCATGGGGAAGACATCTGCTTCTCGTCCTCATCATTGAGGATCAGTATCAATTCCGAAGTCCTTTTATTAGGAATGAAATCATACTTAATTGTTTCCAAGACCTCTTTGGCAGATTTCTTTTTGCTAAAGGGGTTAATTGGAGGGGTATTCTTCCCTCTGTTCTGCGCGCTCTGGCGAAGAAATTCCATGTAATCCTGTATTGGAGGATATTGATCATCATTGATCACCATCTTTTCTTTTCCAGGCCTTTGGTGGGATTGCCCACGGCCTCTGCCACGCCCACTAGAGGGGACACTCATTGGTTCTGCAAAAACTTCCCTTGTTAGAAAATGAGGAAGGGGCCACTCATTTGAGGAATGTTTTGAAACAATATTTTCAAAATCGTTTTGCAAGACCTGTTTGACAGTACTACGATCTAATAGTAAAAAGTTCTGATTGAATAAATCATTTTGAAATTTTTAAATGCATTTAGCAACAAAATAAACAAATTCTTCTTGTTTAGTGGAAGAATTTAATTGTTTCAAAATTCCACCATAGCCTATTTCTGAGGCACCATTTTCAATAATCTTAGAAAACGAAGGATTTGTCATTTTTAGAAAAACTAAACCATTAGTTTTAATTACATCTTTAAAATTCTTTAGATGTTTGCAATGCTGATCAGTCGATTGTGAAAAGATGAGGATATCATCAATATAGACAATGGAAAAATCAGAATAGGGATTAAAAATATCGTACATGATATTTTGAAATTCGGAAGGGGCATTCTTAAGCCCAAAAGGCAAAACATTTCATTGGTAATGGCCAAATGGAACCACAAAGGCAGTTTTATACCGATCTTGTGGAGCGATTTGGATCTGCCAATATCCAAATTTTAAATCAAATTTGGAAAAGATAGTGGCAGAATTAAGCCTATCAAGTAAATCCTTTTTGTTGGGAATTGGATATCTTATCCATTGCAAAACATTATTAAGAGGCTTGTAATTAATTACAAGTCTAGGAACACCTCGTTCCTTCTCAGCTGCCTTGTTAACATAACAAGCAGTATAACTCCAAGGAGAATAACTTTTAGTTATAAGCTTTTTATTTAAAAGACTCTGAATCTCATTCTTACAAAGGTCAATGAATTCAGTCTTCATTTGACCGGGTCTCGCCTTAGTAGGGATGGATTTCTTATTGAAATCAGTTTCATAAGGAAGAGAAACAATATGTTTCTTTTTATCCCAAAAAGCATTAGGGATATCACTGCAAACTTCTGTTATTAATTGATTCTTAACAACATTGAATTTTTGCATGATATTTGGAGACATCAACTTCTGTTTGATGTTCAGGAAAGAGATTTCTTTTTGAAGAAATTTTAAATGATTTTCTTTGAAAATAATATTATTTGTCAAAGAGTTAATTTTCTTAATCTCAGGCCTGGTGATAAATTCAAAAACAATCTTCTGGTTTTGAATAGTGGTATATATGCCACTAGAATCAATTTTATCAATCGACATAAGCATTGATAAAAAAGGAGTACCTAAAATTATCTGTTGAGATAAATCGCCAATAAGCAAAAAGGTACTGTCTAAACAAATTCCATTGTTACAGATGGCAACTTTAGTTAATTTGTATTTGATGCCCATGCTATCTACGCTAGCATTAAACAAAGACTGAGTAGTTTTCTCAAACTGACTAAGAGTAGGCATAATTCCTTCTTGAATGCAATTCATATCAGCACCGCTATCAACAAGGGCAATGATGTTACTCAAAGTTAATTCTTTGTTGATAACTAAGTTAACAGTAGTATACCACTTCTGGCTTGGTACTCTGCTGATAACACCCAAATAATCCACAGAGTCTTCAGTGTTAGGAGTATCACTTGAAGTTTCTGGATTAGAATGCTTATAGGCATTCTTGAGATGAGCGATCTCAATTTGCATGTTATTATGCTGATCCTTAAGCTGCCTTAACTCAATTTTAAGGGTATTAATTTCATACCTTAGATCATTAAGAGTAGCAGGCTTGTTAGATTCCCCAGCCTTTTCTAAACGATTAAGTACCTCCTTAAGGCTGTACTCATTAGAAAGGGAGTTGGAAGAACTAGGAATTTTTTCCTGGTCATAACAAGTCTTAATAAGCTTGAGCTTAATGTCAGGGTCAGTAACTTGATTAATTATATCAATCATGGTTTGTTTCTGACTTGCAAGGACATTAAGACTTAATCCATTTAAGTGAATTATGGATTGGAGATGATCACATCTCTTGGTCAAACCATTACATTGACAATCTCCTTTCTCAGAGATATCTGAGTCACTAGAGCTTTGGATATGGTAAAGCTCATCATCTCTCTCAAAGGAGTCCTCTAGTTCTTCAGAGGAACTGGAATTAAGCAAATGCTTGCTAATTGGGTCTTCAGTTGTTCGTCGATCTAAAGGTTGTTAATTTTAGTTTCCATTTTGCATTTGTTTGCATAATGGCCATACTTCCCACATTTAAAACATTTGGGGTTGGTTTTGTTAGGTTTATTCCTAGTTAATTTCTTTTTAGGATTATCTTCCTTAACATTTTTATAATGTTTCTTTTTTCGTTTATAAGGTTTTTTAGAAACTTTCTTGTTTCTATGGGAGACTTTTCTTTTGGAAGTCTCAGGAGTATTGTAAGCAAATTGGTCACAAAATTCTCCAAGCTCTTTCTTTCCAGAAAGATTTTGTTTCTTAAGCTGTCTCTGAAGCTTAAGGTCATTACAAAGAGAAAGACCCTCTTGAATGACAACACTTATAAGTTGACCATAAGTGTAATCGGAATAGTTGATAGAGATGCTATCGTTAGCTTCTCTTAATTTCTTACGAACTTTCTCAGTAAAGAAAGTGGGAAGGCCATCAATGAATTTGGCTTTCCAATGCTCAGAGTTGCCATCAGCTCTCTGAGTGACCCTAGCAAGGAAGACATACTTGTACCATCTAAACTGACTAAGGGTAGGACAATTTAGATTTTGAAGTAATTCTCTTTTACGTTCTTTTTGGTAATCGCCACTGCCAACAAAGTGATGAATAATAGCGAGCATAACGGTATAAACAGCATCCTGTATTCCTTGGTCTTGCATATGTTCCTTTTTGACAATTTTTACGGCATTAAGAATTTCATTTCTTTGGTTTTCAGTGAGAATGTTTCCCCACCATCCTCTAATGGTTCCAGTAAATCCAGCAACGATCATTTGGGCAATGCTATGATCATAAGCATCATTATGCTTGCATATGGTGGAATACATGGACATCTGATGAATCATCTCATAAATTTGAGATTCAGATTTTCCATCAAGGTTCCAGTCATATATGGATTTACCATGAAAAGTGTTTTGCATCATGGTGCTTTGTTCAAAGAGGAGGTCCTGAGGAGTTGGTCGATGATAGTAATTTCTAGAAGGACTAATATTACCAATATTATTATTACTATAAGTAATTTTATTGATATGATCTCCAGGATTACTGAAAGAAAGTTCAAAGTCCTGAACTTCCTTCAAAGGGATATCTGATTCAGAATCAGAATCACTATGGGCTAAAGTATTTAATTTTAACCCTTTGAGATCTTTCTCGATCTCTTTGAGTTGGGACATAAACTCCATTTTAGTGCCCATTTTAAAACCTTTAACTTCAATGGGAGGTTGAATTATAGGTTTGTCAAGACTTTTAGCAAAGTCTGGGGGATTCCTAGCAGTATTGTGTAACTGAAGGTTCTCAATTCTATTCAGTTGCTTACCTATCGTGGTAAGGATAAGGTTAGTATAATTACCTTCTTTATAAAGTGGGTTTAACATATTCTCATATGTGACAACTTTAGCTTCCATTTCAAGGTTAAGAAAGGCATTAGCTTCTAACCTAGGAGAACTACCGCTTTTACTGGTGCTACCAATATCAATGGAAAGGGGTTCAGTAGGAGGGTGAACAACAGATATAATCTGTTTATTCACAGTCGTCCATTTTGTCAAATGTTTTTCATCAGTTTTAAGAGTCTATTTATTCTCGGTTTCAAGAACAAAAAGATGCCTATCTTTTGAAAACATTTGGAACCAAACTACAAAAGAAGTAACCAATTGATTTTCTTCAACCCAGTTATAAAAAGCATTTTTATAACATTCAAGTTCATACTTGTTGTATTTATTAAAGTACCAAGTTCTAAAGATAGCATATCCTGGCAAATTGAACTCAACACTGATCTCTTTCATGTTTATTGTAAAAACCATAAAAAAGGAAAGGGGTTAAAGTCTGACATTCATTTCAGACGGCGTAGGAGATTCTCTACGCTGAGAAGTATTCTTCTCATAAATACCATGAGGTATTTGGTCATTGGTAAAAATACCATAAAGATTCATATCGTCTTGATATGATCGGTTTCTATGATTATCTTCACAAACAGAATGTCGTGAAGTAGATGGAGGATAGGTAACAAAAGGGGCTCTAAAAGAATGATCTTTAGAGGATTGACACCTATTAAGTTTTCTAAAGTTTAGAAAAACATCACCATCTTTATCCTCAATAATGTCTTCAACTTCATTGTTTTGACGAGGTTGAAGAGGAACAACATTTTTTATAGCCCAAGTCTCTGGGAAGTCAATTTCGTCCCAACTTATAGTTCTAGGTGTGTGTACATTAAAATCTATAAGGTGTGTGTCAATTAACACAGTTTTACCAAAAGGACTAAATTGCTTAATATTGGGAGCCATAGTATTCATTACTTTGTAATAAATTCTATAGATAATCCCAATAGTTTCCGATCCAGGAAGAAAATTATAACCTTTAGTTTAAACCCTAAGACTCAAAGCTTTACAAAGGTGCATGTCAGTCAAAGACAAAGTTATGTTGGGAAACACATCAAAATAGACAGGTCCATTGCATAGACTAGTCTCAATTGCTCCCATCAAAGATTATTTAAAATTAGTACATCTACCATCACGTAGTGTAGCTTGAAGACAAGCATTCATACCAGAGAGGGTCAAAGGTTTAAAAGCAATTTGTATTAAACCAACATGAATAAAATGATAATTTTTATCTTTTATATGATCTTTAAGATCATCCCATTTAAAGAGCTCGATAGACTTATCTTGCTCGTTCAGACTAATGGTTTATTCCATAGTCTTTATAGCGTACTTGCTACGAAAGTTATACCAGTTAGTATTATAAATGGTTTTAGGCTGGACCTTAGGAATAGTCCACCTGTTCAGATCCTTCTGAACATCAAATTCAATCAAAGATGAGTTCTTCACGAACTCTTATGAGGTGTGTGTATCCATGGGGTTAAGTTCCATAATACAAATGTTAATATTTAGAATAGTAATAAACTCATGATCTGAAATAGGAAAATAGAAAATGTTAGGGTGGAAATATTCAATTTTCCACAATATGGTTAATTTTATAAATGTTGAATGGTTCGAATTGACGTGTTTGATTTTCTACGACAAGGATAAATTTCTTAAGGTAAGATGATTTAGGATAGGGCGTGGTTATGCTAAAACAAGTAAATACAAGTATATACATGGGGTTCCTTGTTTGGATTTTAGATATGTCATATGAGTTTCTATTGTGTGATGATATCTCGACACAACAACTTATTATCTTCTAGTCGCTGGTGATTGATTATACTATATGAGGTTATATATATGGAATATTAGTTAGCTCGTTTGTGGGGATTAATAGAAAAGTAGTGGGACGATAGTTGTTAAGCATAGGAAACCTTGAGTTATTATGTTACGAACTTTATTCAATGGAGTTCTACATGGATTATTTGTCCCGACAGAATTGCAAGGATAAGGAAAGAGAAAAATTTTGAGGATTAAATTTCTTGTTGTAGGTGTGAAGAATAAAATACCTCTAATTATTTGAAAAATATTTATCATTGGAAATTAATTACTGGAGTTAGATAGTGTTATTGTGGGCAAAATTTTATATCAAAAAATTATATAAACAGACTTTGGGTCATTTTTGAATAATTGGAAGGACAGGTCGATGTTGGACTTGAGTTGGATTTTTAGGTTTGGTGTTGGGTGAGACTCGTGAGATTATTAGAGTTCGTAAATAGTTTAAAGGTTATCTCGTATTGGGTGCACGGGTTATTTGACTCTTTGTCCTATGTTTTGAATATTTTGGTTTGTATTTTATAGCCCACAAGCTAGTTCTATTTTGTAGGCGGTGGGGAGAGAGAGAGAGAGAGAGAGAGAGAAAGAGAGAGAGACTTAGATTTTTTAGTCAAAATGGGTGCAATTGGATAAGAAGAAGATTAGACATTGAAGATCTAATAGATGACCTTTCGTCTACACCAAACAACAAAAGAAACTATTTATACTCTTATCCTTTGGTATAATATGGGTGTGGTGTATTCCATCTTATAAAAACCCTAATCATGATGGTAATATCAAATCTAAATTGTGTATAATTATTAGATTTTATAAATAAATTTGATGGGATTTTATATGTTGTTTTTTGATTAATAAACTAGGTATATGTGAGAGTAGAATATTGAAGATAATTATTACAATAATTACGGTTAAATACTAAATTTAAGATTCATTCATCTTATAATACATATTAATTTATAAATTTTAGTGTGAATTGGGTTAATTTGGAGAGATTGATAATGAAAATTAGTGATTTATTAAACTAGGGTTCATATCGCGGTTAGTCAAAATATGGGTTATAATTAGTATTGGAATTGATATATTCATTTTAAATGTTATCTTAGTAATGTTTTTGCCCCAAATTGTTTTAGAAAATCATGCGATAATTATCGATTTATTTTTGGGTTAGGTTTGGATGATTGTTAGTGGGAATGTTTGTAGAGAATAGGGGAGGATTTCTAGGTTCGTTGACTTGGATCCATATAGTTCTGTAAGTTTGTATAATTTAGGGTTTTGATGATTTTTATGGATTTATTTTTATTTTTATTTTTATTGGTTATAGAATAGTTTGAGGATCATTGTAATTGATCATTTTGTTTATTAAGAAGGTTTAAAAGGGTAGATAATACTTAAGAATTAAAGGTTTATTAAGATACCTTTTGGGAATTTAATTAATAATTTAGAATCAATGTACACGAATTGGATGATGTGGACCATCTAGGTTATTTGTACCTGTTTGTATATCTTTTATGTGCAAGTAGTTACCCTCGGATGGATGGTTTAAAGAGTTGGAATAGTTCTCCGTGGGTTAAGATGATGGGTTTGTTTATGAGCGGGGTTGGTAGTCTATGCCATTATAGGATGGTTATCGATGTAATTTAGTGGTCAATGTAAAAATATGTCGGTGAGCGAGTTATTCTAATACTATATATCATAATATGACTATTAGAGAGAAACTTTAGTGATCAATATAATAATAGGTTGGTTAGCAAATTTAAATATTACTATATTTTATAACATGGCGGTTATGGCGTTGGAAGGGTACCTAGGATTTAAAAGTTTCATTAATCAGGGGTTGGTTGAATGCCCTATAATTCATTAAGGTTAGGAATACGTTGGGTGAGTGCCTGAAGAGGTTTTTATGTCAAGAGGAATTGGGGACTGGGCGAGTGCCCCACTATCGTATCGAGATAGATTCTTGTAGATGGGTTAGTGAATGCCAAGAAGGAGTAAAGGAATTAATGTTATGTTCTAATCAGGAATATTTTTTTAGAGGGTCTTATACCATTGAATCCTAATGAACTACTGGATTATAGATAAATGTATCACATTGTTCTATGATCGTATTTTAACGTCCCACAGATATAGTTTAGTTTTGTTGGGAGTGAGGAGAGTATGGGAATTATACCTTAGTGGTTGTTTAAGTTTTAATGTTTTATGGATGAATTTATGGTTTAGTGTAAAATGGTTATATTGAAGGATATGTCATGAGAGTTTGGTATCTATGTAGGAGAATATATAGGTGTTGGTATTTTCAGAGATATAAATTTAGGGTTAGATATTACCTTTCTAATCGGTATGTCAAGTGTTAAGCTATGGTTAATCATAATATTTCATTAGATTCAGTATATCGCCTTTAAATTATAGTTGGATTGAAGAATTCACTTTGTTATTTAAGTTAGATAATGAGGAAAACATGATCTATATTATAATTATAGTTTACCTCTAAATTGGATCACATATGAACTTTCTTGCATGGGCTTGGCCCGCATTTCGTTGATAATATTTTTCAAGTGCAGTTATGGTGTGTAGAGATTTTTCACAACAGTTTTGATTGACTTGGAGTGAATGGAAGTTTAGTACTCATATAGTGTAGGTTTCATTCTATTTATATTTCAATCTAAATGCAGAATGAGCCTTCGAAGGGTGGCATTCCACATGGGCACTTAAAGAAAGGTATTGTTAAGGAGAGGGATAAAAGTGGATATTTGGACGGTAATGGGAGGGTAAGGTATATGATAGTTTAAAACATAGAGTCTCCAACCTATTTTAAGAAAATTAGTCAAAAGAAAGAAAATAACCCCAAAGTGTGGCTATAAATAAAATAAACAATGTAAAATCAACGAAAGTGGGATCAGAGACTATGTTACGTAGATGGAAGGTGTTAGACACTCCCTCCCCCTTTTGATCTCTTGTTGGTCATAACAACATATATTGTCTCTTTATCTTGTATGTGTGATTGTTAATGAGAGTGTGTCTGTTTAGATATGTAAATAAGTAAATGCGTGTGCAAGAATAAATGCGTAAATAAGTGAAGGTTTATGCCAAGTGTTGAAGAGTGTGAATATGAAAGTGAGTGTGTAAAATTGTGTTTGAGCAATTTAAATGTATAACAAGTGATGATGTGTATGAAAGTGTCAAAAGAATGAATAATTTTTAATATAAGTGTGTGAAGAGAGTAAAACTAGATTCGTCACAACATAGTCATAGTAAGGATGGACATGCCTATCTTAAGAGAGAAGCCAAAATGAAGATAAAGGGATATAGACCATATCTATGAAAAATGAGAATAATATAGAGGACATAACACAAATGAAAAAGTAAATGATAACAATTGCATATGATCGAGACAAATAAAAAATGATGAATGGAATTGAGTGCTGGATAAAAGAAGTGATTAGTAGTACTAACAATATAACGGTAATATAGTATGAAACAAGGGAAAAAATATTGATAAAATGAAAATGAAAATATATTAGATTAGATTAGAAGATGATGTATAAGCTGAAAGATAGAAATAATTCAAAACATATTTTAAAGCATTATTGCACAATTTCATTGAGATTAACTTGAAAAGCGTTTATGATAAAATAAATGGCTTGAATATAGATGGATTTTATGAGAATTACGGATATAAAAAGGGAATTTAGTGAGAGAATGTGAGGAAAGTGAAAAGGGAATATTATGGTTTCTAGAAATAGGTAGCAACTTCATGATTTTTGCAGCCCCTTCAAAGTGAGTCCACACCTTGAGTTTATGGGAAAAATATTAAGGGTTCTAAAATACCATTCTCCCTATGGTATTTCAATTTGCAGGTGACAAGGCCTGTCGATTGGTATTTTTCTTAGTGAAAATGAAGTTTCTTATAGATAGTTTTCATCTTATAAATTCGATTAGCACATAGCTAGGGATGTTGGAATGATGCTTAGGTGCAATTTTAGACATGGGAAATACCAATGTCAAATTGATTCCGAAATTTGGGTAGTCACCCAAGTTTAAAGGTTTTTCGAAGGAGTAACCATCTCGAGGTGAGAGATTCCTAACATGAACCTTTACTTAGTAAGGGGTACAAGAATAGGGTGACTTTAAATCCATTCAACAGTTAAACTTTGTTATAAGCATAGAATTATCACTATGACGTATACCGGGAATTGTCACAATAGGTTGGTCACGATCTAAACCCGTGACCACCATAAAAAATATATGACCAAGGTTTTGATCAAAGTAGGGGATGACATAAACAAGGGATTGGTAGCGATTCCAACCATGACCATGGTGATCCCAAATCCAGAACGTGATCAAACCGTGACCCTTTAAACATCAAAATTCCCATTAAATTTGGTCACACCTAAGGGTCACCACTTTTGGCCACTACTTAGAACCATAACCAATTGGGTCTCAACTAAAGGTCATATTTTGAGACCATAGCAAAATTCAAATTCCACTTTTGATGGTTATGGTAGTGGACCATTACCATCAAAACAACATGTAAGGGCCAATTTCCAATCGAGTAAATTTGTAGTGTTGGCATAATTTTGGACATAAAAATTTGAGTCATAAGATATATTGTTGTCCCTCAAGCTTATGACGTTTGAAGAGTTGAAGTCGTAGCGGCCGAGTTTTTCATGTTTCATCATTATCGGGTATCAAGTGCCCTGATTTGCGTCATCAACTTTGTATCAATACAAGGTATCAAAGGTATGATTGCAATTATATATATTTGGACCTTGGATATTTTAATTGGGTGTATTTTATAAAACATTTCTTTAATGACTTCATTTATCTCAGAAAATCAGGCTAGAAATTTTCATAAATGTTTTTGCGCTTAATATATGAAATTTGGATTTTCTATTTCTTTTCATTCAAACTAACCTGTACCTCGTTCGAATGAGATTTTCGTTCGAACGAGAATCGAACAAGCTTCTGACAAAATTCTCCTATTTCAACTCTGAATTTTCGTTGGATTTTTCGTTAGAACGAGTTTATTATAATGAGCTTATCTAATGAGTTTTTGGCCCATTTTTTGACTGAATTATCGTTAGAACCATGTCATTCAAATGACCTTTCGGCGGGAAAAAAAATCCTAGTAGTTTTTTAGTAACTTCCCACTCACCCACTTATTCTTAGCTGCTTTTAATCAGTTCGTAAAGGATTTTTTTAGAGGTGACTTTTGAGACTTGTGTTAACACACTTTTGAGAGAAAAGATAAAATATTCATCTTCCAAAATGTCCATGTTTGTGTGTTGAGCTCACATAAATTAAATTCTTCGTAACATAAGTTTACACCGACAGTTTGGGTTTAACCCAAGTTTCTACTTATATATCTCTTCTTGGAGATGTTTTGGCACAGGGTTATTTTTATCATCCCATAAAAGAGTTGTTTCCATGAAGCAGTTTATGTGTTTGAAGCGTTGAATGTTATAATGGTGAAAAGGCCATCATTTATGCTTTACGGTAGTTGGTCCCCATCGATGGATTTCGAAACTGCGGTGGAGTCCGTAGTTATCGACTAGGCGAAGGTTCATGAAAGAAGAAGCGACGAGTCTTGGACAGAGTCAATTCGTGTATTGTAAGTCTTTTGTCTTGTATTTGTAAACATACCGTACTTACTAGACTTGTAGGCAGGGTCATCTGAGGTTTTTCCCGTTGTGGATTTTCTTCATACATCACTGCGTAGTGGTGTTTGTGATTTATTTTATCTTGTAAAATATCACTTAGATGCATGCTAGGTTAATCTAGATAAAATTTGATTGAAATAACAACTTTGTTTAATTTGGCGCTAATTAAGTTTGGGTAAATTTTCATTTATTGAATTCAAGTCCGCATTAATTTAATTAGATAATATTCATGCTTGGTTTGTGTAACTTGAATTGAATTTAATTTTGTTTAAGTGGAAATCAATATCTTAGTGTAGTTTAATTTAACTTTAAGTTTAATTTAATTTTTTTAATTTGTTTGATTGTACTTTTAAAGTAAAGAAAATTAAATAATTTTTGAGAAATTAAAATTTGGAACATAATTGAACCATCTCATATTCAGAAGTTTAAAATTTGAGGGCATTCGCTCCAATATGTGGCATCAGAGAAGGAATGCTAAATTATTGCGTTAAGATCCTTAATTTTGTTTAGTTTAAAAATGGAAATTTCACCATTTTCAAAATTCCCACTTTTTGATGGTTTAAATTAAGCGTATTGGAAAGTGCGAATGAAATCGTCACTTTAATCTCTAGATGAGCAGGTTTGGCAATTTGTAGTTAATGGGTGGTCTCCACCTATATGTCTAATTAAAAATGACTGTGTTCCTAAACCCATAGAGAGATGGAGTGAGAATGAACTTAAATTAGAAAATTTTAATTCCCGTTGTTTAAATGCTCTCTTTAGTGCGGTTACACCCGATGAGTTTTGCCAGATTATAATGTGTGAAACTTCTAAAGAGGCTTGGGATATTTTACAACTCACCCATGAGGGAACTAGTGTCCTGAAAGCTTCAAAACTCCCAAACCTCACCACTAAATTCGAAACCATTAAAATGCTTGAAAGTGAGTGTTGATACCAAAATTAGTATGCTGATGTGGACGAATAATAAGAAGACACACGTCAATCTACGTGGCACCATAGTAACGAGGAAGATCATTCCCCCGACCAACATACTCACTCCGAACAACAGGTGTACTCCGAGGAACACCAGTCCTCCGAGGAACACCAGCTCTCCAAGGAAATCTTGTCCTCCGAGTAACTCCAGTGCCCCGAGGAACTCTTGGACGATGAGAAACTAAGGCGGTTCGAGCTGCATCTCGACCACAGCATTAATTGCCAGATAATCAACAGTTTAACTATTCATTGAATGTTTATCATCTTGACGCACACGTTTGAAGAGCATTAAATGAATTACCCTTTCATATGTGTATCATTTAATGTAATACCCTTTCATGTACAACCTAAGGGCTATAAATACCTTGTATCACCCTCATTCAAAGGGACCGGAATTTCTTGAGAGCACTTGTAATCAAGAATTCCCAAACACTCAGCAATAACATAACAGTGGACGTAGGCCATTCATATAAGGCTGAACCACTTTAAAATCCTTTGTCTCATTTATATTTATCTGTGATTAAATAATTAGAAGTAATCTAGTTTTTTACATCAACAGATTGGCGCCATCCGATTAATAATAAAGTAATGAGTATAAAAATGTTAAAAATTCTTCCAACCAACCAAGATTGTTAAGTTAAACTTGTCAACCAACTACAGTTAGTGAGAATTTATCCTCGACTAATCATACTTGGTAAATTTTTTTTCATAAATGTGTCCGACCAACCAAGGTCGATAATTTATCCTCGTCGACCAACTACAGTGTTGATGTAAAAAACTAGATTACTTCTAATTATTTAATCACAGATAAATATAAATGAGACAAAGGATTTTAAAGTGGTTCAGCCTTATATGAATGGCCTACGTCCACTGTTATGTTATTGCTGAGTGTTTGGGAATTCTCGATTACAAGTGCTCTCAAGAAATTTCGGTCCCTTTGAATGAGGGTGATACAAGGTATTTATAGCCCTTAGGCTGTACATGAAAGGGTATTACATTAAATGATACACATATGAAAGGGTAATTCATTTAATGCTCTTCAAACGTGTGCGTCAAGATGATAAACATTCGATGAATAGTTGAACTTTTGATTATCTGGCAATTAATGCTGTGGTCGAGATGCAGCTCGAACCGCCTTAGTTGCTCATTGTCCAAGAGTTCCTCGGGGCACTGGAGTTACTCGGAGGATAAGATTTCCTCGGAGAGCTGGTGTTCCTCGGAGTACACCTGTTGTTCGGAGTGAGTATGTTGGTCGGGGGAATGATCTTCCCCGTTGCTATGGTGCCACGTAGATTGACGTGTGTCTTCTTATTATTCGTCCACATCAGCATACTAATTTTGGTATCAACAGAAGCCCCCAATGTTTCATATTTCGAACTTTGAGGAGTATGGAACATTCTTTCTCGGTATATGGCAATATTAAATGACCTTCCTGGGTTTTAGGAGCCTTTTCTTCGTTTTTGAATTTTCTTCCAAATTCGCAGAATCCGCCTTTTTGCATTTTTATAAGCGCTTCGATCTTCGTGCACTTTTAGTCCTTTTTGCCGCCGGTAGCGTAATAGTTTCTTTTTTGTAATCATTTCTTTCGCCGTTTCCCAAGGCAAAGTATTTAAGCTTCTTAGGTAATCATACCGTCTTCTACCTTTTCCAATTTTCTGCTTTCGAGTTTTCCATAGCCTTTCTTTCTCTTGTGCGTTCATCCTTATTTTCGTTCGTTGTCAACAGATCTCCTTTTTTCCATGTAAGCTCTTCTTCCTTCTTCTTTTATTCATCATGGTTTACATTATTGAATCTGTTGAGAAATTCTGTTATGATTTCTCTATTCCATCTTGGGTGACTTTGGAGGTTCTTTCTGAGCCTTCCAATTACTTTCGTTTGGCCGAGGGACATTGGTTCCCCAGCCTCTTTATTACTGAATGTGGATTTTCTTTTCCACCAAACCCTTTATGCTTAGAGTTTTGTCACCACTTCGATGTTGTTCCTGCAAAAATAGCCCCCAATACATGGAGAATAGTTAATGGGGTGAATAAGTTAAATCAAACTCATGGAACTCGTATAGGGATTCCTGAGATTATGTACTATTATAGATGGGCTATTTTAGACGATGTTTATTATTTAAAAACTAGATTTTTGAATAGGGCTCAAGTAGTTAACCTCCCTGATGCTAACATGGATTATTTTGAAAATGGGGTAGTTATAAAAAATTGGCAACATGCCCCTCTAGTTGGAAAAGAATTATATGAAGGTCCCAGATGCCCCCCATATGGCAATGGGATAGGTTATTTTCATTTTATTTCATTTCTGAAGTTATGATTACATTATGTTTGAATAAATGCATGATTGACATTTCAATATGTTTTTGTTTGCAGTTGACAGCAAGAGAAAAACTCCCAAAGAGTCAGAAGTTAATATAAAGCAATTAAAACATATCTGGAGTTTGCATCAGAGGGTTGCAGATGAGCAGATCAGGTCTGCTTCATACTTGCTGCAGTACAGGAGCTACACATCATCCTTTACTGCCCGTCCTGTGGTCAGCATTAGTGACCCTTTGCCATCTTCTGAGGAATCTTCACCAGAATCT
The DNA here is from genome assembly GCA_949130495.1 of Sambucus nigra. Classification (NCBI taxonomy): domain Eukaryota; kingdom Viridiplantae; phylum Streptophyta; class Magnoliopsida; order Dipsacales; family Adoxaceae; genus Sambucus; species Sambucus nigra. The sequence goes on along the minus strand of OX422207.1, from coordinate 338,119,153 downwards.
CACATTCCTCTAAGTCAGAAGATGGGCAAGAGAAGAGTTCCTGATCTCTTTGAAGAAACCTCCTCTGCTGGATATGGAAAGAGAAATAAAGCTGATGTCCCAAAGGGGACAAAGAAAGTGGATGCTGCCCCTTCTGCTGCTCTTCAGAAGGCTGCCGAGAAGCCCCCAGTGGCTCCGAGCAGGAAAAGTGCACCTGCGGAAGTGATCCCAACCAAAAGTTCTTTGGTTGAAATTGCTGAAGTACCATTGAGGAGATTGAAGAAATCCTCCTCGGTTACTTTGACTGAGACCATTCCCCAGCTCCAAGCTAGTGGAGCTGGTGTTCCAACCATTATCCCCCCGAGCTTCGCAATGAGCTCGATAAAGACTTGGACTATTCCTGAAGTCCAAGGAATCGAGGAGAACATGTCTAGGGATATGCTGACATCCCTAGCTACTCGTCACATTGCTTCAGTAAGTTTCTTCTTATCTTGAATTTTTCTTTGTTTCCATCAATTCATGTATCTCGGTACTAACTCATTACTACCTTCTTTTTCAGCTGGTGAGTTTCTTTAACACCATAGTGAAGAAAGATGAAGCGCTCAAGGCTTCAAGCTCCTCGTCTGGAGTAGTGGATGCATTCCAGGGTTTGGCTCAATCTCTGAAAAAATTTTGTCAAAAATACGACGAGGATAAGGTTGAATGGGAGAAGAAGTTGACTGCATCTGAAGCAGAGAAGGTGCAATTGGGAAATAAAGTGAAGGACTTGGAGAAGGAGAATAAGAAATACGCCGAGAAGCTCACAAGTTTTGGAGAGCTTGAGAATAAATTGAAATCAGCTGAGGAAGAGCTGACCCTTCTGCGAGAAGTAAATCGCCAGAAGGAGGAGGTGGAGGCCAAGTTGAAACCACCGAGGATCTTCTGCCCGAGAAGCTCTCCTCGGAGAAAATGAAGAGAACAATAGCTGTGAAGAAATCCATTCGAACTGGTTGGGACAAAGGATGGGATAAGGGGGTAGCAGCAATGATGGCCCAAGTGCAGTATGGAGGTTTGAAATATTTCTGAGATGGTTGGGTTGCTGCCTTGCAAGAGTTGAAGGTGAGCGAGGACTCGGAATTATTTCAACGACATCTTCCTGGTCCTCCTCCAGCTATTGAAGATGAAGAAGAGGATGAAGCTGCATCCGAGGAGTCTTCACTGATAGTGGGTGATCAAGTCATTTCTGCACAACCCAACCAGACATCTACTAAAGAGATTTCTTCTTTGCATGCTCCTCCTGATCAAATCCCAACTCCAGCCGACCAGATTATTATTCCCACCAAGAAACCAAGCTCCTCGTCCCAGCCTCCCGAGAAAGTCTTGGGAGACAAGGAAAAGGTGTGAAGTTGTTCGGTATTCTCTTTTATTTTTCCTTTTACTTGTACTTTGTATCCCAGATCTTTGTAACTCTGCCTTATGATCTAATAAAATTTGAGTTCTTTTCTTCCATATGATTGTCTCTTCTCTTTCTGTACTCTGTCTTGATCTTCTTTTTCTTTCTCTGTTAGTTTCTGGCCAGGATGGATCTGTTGTCTGCTAATGACATAAAGTTTATGCGGCAATGCCATGAATATTATAAAGCTGGTCACACAGACCTAAGTGCATCAGAAGTTGCCGACATCCTTGGCCAGGGTGCTTCAGAGCAGGAAGTAGAGGCTTATCAATACTTGAAGGACTTACTTGATCGAGCTGTGGCTAATAACGTGGCATACTATGACATGATCGAGGAGCTTCAATATACTCTAGAAGATCTTCAGACTCGGTACAAAGAATCCATTGCCCTTCTGCACGAGGGGTATGAAAAGAGGTATCAACAGCTTTCTGCTGAGACAGGCCATAAAAAGATCCTTGCTGGGTATGATGTCAGGGAGAGAACCCTAAAGGGTGAAGTTGAAGCTTGTAGACAGATTGTCGAGCTGCTAGAGCAAGAAAATAACAATTTGTAGAAAGAGTTGGCACAGTATAGGTCTGCTGCCTCTTCTTCAACAACCGTAATCCCAGTGACCGACGAGGGATTTTCCTTTCTAGAGGTCGAGAATGCCAAATTAAGGCAAGAGTTGGATACTCTGAGAAGATCTGGTACTTCTACTGCTACTCGGGGACGAGGAAGAGGTTCTCGTGGTCGAGGAAGAGCTACTCAGAATGTTGTCAAGGAACCAAGTTCTCGACCTGCTCGGGGAGGAACAAGAGCTCTTAGTCGTAATGTTGAAGAAGATCGTACTCGATCAACGTTGGAAACTCAAGCCTTCCAATTGAATGCGAAAGATCGGGTTTTGTCTGAAATGTCCAAGAATATCCTAACTTTAGAGGATCAACTTACTGCGACGAAGTCTGCTTTAGAGAATAAGGACATTTTTTCCAAAAACCTTCACGAGCAGTTGGAGAGATTAACTTTCCAATTCCATAAACAGCCCAGGGAATTTTGGATGGCTGGGTATAATGAGGCACTATTCCATTTAGATGCTCGTATCCAGAATGCCAATAATGAGGGCTATAAACAAGGCTGGTTGAATGCCTTATGCGTTTTGAAACTTGAACAGGGACATTACCTGTGGGACTATCATGATCCTGGGGTGCTTGACTTGCCTGTGACACCGTTTAATTTGGACAAGGAATGGATCCCATCTCGTGCCATTCCTCGGAGATTAATTGCACAGTACCTCGGTGACTATAGTCTTCATTCTCAAATCGAGGTATCTCGTCCCGAGTATCTATTGGACACACCTTCAATAATGAATGTCAGAATGCTGAAGGACTTGAATTTTATTTACTCTCCTCAGACTTTAAATGATCCACCTGCTGGCGAGGACCCTATTTCAAAAGCTGAAGGAAAGAAACCAATAGAGTAGGGATCTCGATGTAATAGTTAGTACAGAGTTTAATATCAATGTAATAAACTTATGTAATTTATTTTATATTCAATGAAAGACTTTCATTTTTGTTTGCAAATCTGTATTTCTATTCTTTTGTATTTGTCAAACACTTTATATTTGTGCTTGCATAACAATATTGTGTGGTTCATCGACCAACTTAGTAATAAAAAGTTACAAATATCAGTAATGTTGCTCGATCACTTAATAATAAAGTAATGAGTATCAAAATGTTAAAAATTCTTCCAACCAACCAAGATTGTTAAGTTAAACTTGTCAACCAACTACAGTTAGTGAGAATTTATCCTCGACTAATCATACTTGGTAATTTTTTTTCATAAAATGTGTCCGACCAACCAAGGTCGATAATTTATCCTCGTCGACCAACTACAGTTAGCGGGTTTTGATCCCCGACCAACCATACCTGGTTCAGTTTGGAATATTTTGTATTTCCTGGAATAGTTTTACCTTTCGACCACCATAAGATGGCAACTGAGTTCGAACTATCAGTGTCCACTAGTTATTTTACCAACCGGAGTTGGTCACGCGAGTGTATGCCTCCTAACCAAAGGAGTATAGTTTGTTCTCGCCCTTTTACCAACCGGAGTTGGTCGTGGGTCTGAACTATCTACTAGTTATTTTACCAACCGGAGTTGGTCACGCTAGTGTATGCCTCCTAACCAAAGGAGTATAGATTGTTCTCGCCCTTTTACCAACCGGAGTTGGTCGTGGGTCTAAACTATCTACAAGTTATTTTACCAACCGGAGTTGGTCACGCTAGTGTATGCCTCCTAACCAAAGGAGTATAGTTTGTTCTCGCCCTTTTACCAACCGGAGTTGGTCGTGGGTCTGAACTATCTACTAGTTATTGCCAGATAATCAAGAGTTCAACTATTCATTGAATGTTTATCATCTTGACGCACACGTTTGAAGAGCATTAAATGAATTACCCTTTTATATGTGTATCATTTAATGTAATACCCTTTCATGTACAGCCTAAGGGCTATAAATACCTTGTATCACCCTCATTCAAAGGGACCGGAATTTCTTGAGAGCACTTGTAATCAAGAATTCCCAAACACTCAGCAATAACATAACAGTGGACGTAGGCAATTCATATAAGGCTGAACCACTTTAAAATCCTTTGTCTTATTTATATTTATCTGTGATTAAATAATTAGAAGTAATCTAGTTTTTTACATCAACAGATTGGCGTCGTCTGTGGGAAACGACTGTTGTTATCGTTTTTCACCAAGAATCATTCATCATCAATGGCAGATAACCCAGAATCTAGCAATCGAAACGCTGGAAATGCTGGAAATCCTCCAAATCCCTCTGCACCTCCAGATCTGGCTGGGATTATGACGAATCTGGCTCAAGGACAAACCGCCATGCAGGAGATAATGCGGCAACTCATACAAACCCTTCATGGTGGCGCACCTGCACATTCAGGACAACGAAGTGGTCAGAGGCAAACCAATTTACTTTCTTCACGATCCAGGCGAACTGAGCCCTATCATAATGAGGAATCAGATGACTTCTCTTATCAACCTGGGCAAACTTCATCTATAAGGGCCACAGATACTGATCAACGTATTACTCTCTCTCCAGAGAGGATCAGTGCCATGGAAAGATTGAGCAGGGCATCTCCTTTCAGTCGATTAGGCCCTAGGAGGAATAGGAGTCCACCTAAGACCATGTCGAGGAGTTTTTGACAACCATCAGATCTAAGAGAGGGATCAGCACAATCACGACCAGTGGCTCGTCAAGATAGATCTCAGGAGGCTACTTCAGAATGATCAATCGCTCGAACCAATAGACCCGAGGAAGGAAATGAAGCGTGGAAAGGATCCCTTCAGCGGTTGGAGGAGAGATTGGGAAAAATGGCTAAGGCGAAGAATCCCCTACAATGAACTTTTGTTCAAAGGACACCTTTTATCCAGACCATTGTGGATTTTCCTACACCGTCAAAGTTTAAAGCCCCTGTGGTGACCCCCAAAAATGATGGAAAGACAGATCCTGTTCTTCACATAGAGTAGTATCAAGCTGCTGCCGACATCTATGATGTCCCCGACGAGATGAGATGCAGAGCATTCTCGGGAACTCTTACTGGAGCTGCCCAGATATGGTACAACAATCTTCCTCGGGGTAAGATTTCAACTTTCTTTCAATTGGCCGAGTTGTTCATCGGCAATTTCTATTTTGGAGCAAAGCCAGTAAAACGAGGCGCACACTTGTTAAGTGTTAGACAAAAATATGGTGAGAGCACTAGAGATTACGTAACTCGTTTCAATAACGAGAAGATGGAAGTCATAGATTATAAGCAAAAGACAACAATCACCGCCTTGATGAGTGGGTTGTTGCCTAATAAGTTGTATTACACTTTGGCGAAAGATCCACCTAAAACTATGTCAGAATTGATGGAAAAAGCGGCCAAAATCATGAATGCCGAGGAGGCTATGAATGCAAAGAAGAATATGGATAAAGACACCAAGGTGGAAGTCGACAAGTCTAAAAATAAAGAGCATAAGGGCAATGGCGGTGACAAGCGTTCCAGAAAAAATAAGTCGTCATGGGAAGTCCTGAAGAAATTCGATAATTATACTCCCTTGAAAATGGGTATTAATCATGTCTTGCAAGAAATCAAGAATAGCGAGGAGGTAAAGTGGCCAAAGAAACTGAGGTCAGACCCTGATGCGAGGAACAGGGATAAATATTGCGAGTTCCACAAAGATCATGGCCATATGACTAAAAATTGCATAGCTCTTCAGAACGAGATTGAAACACTCATCCGAAGAGGAAAGCTAGCAAAGTATGTTGATCGGGGAGGTGAAAGAAGAAATAATGATCGAACTAGAGAGAGATTTAGATCTCCTCGTCGAGCAGAGGAGAAAAAGAAGAGAGACCATGAAGAGGATGCCGAGGATGACCCCGATCTTCCCAAGAAACCAAGGCAGCCAGAACGAGAGGTATTTTCCATACGTTTTGGGTCATTCGATTGTAATGTTATTACAGGAGGAGGAGATCTTACTGCAGAAAGAAAATCTTACCTCGGAGAGGCACAAGCTTGCTCGTACATTCAGCGAATAAATTTGGCCGAGGAGGATCGTCCGAGGAAGGTAAACAAAGAGAAGCTGGTTATTGGCTTTTCAAAAAACGACCTGGCAGGTGTTCTTTACCCTCACGACGACCCTTTGGTATTCAAAATGAGGATGAAAGAAGTAGTGATTTCAAGGGTGCTGGTAGACAATGGTAGTTCGGCTGACATCATGTACTATTCATGCTTTGACAGCTTGAATTTAAAATTATCTCAATTGGAACCTTATCACAGACCTCTTCTGGGTTTTGCTGGCGAGAATGTTTTTCCACTTGGGACGATCAAGTTGGATATATTCATTGGAACTTGGCCTGCTTGTCGAACAGAGAGAATACGCTTCTTTGTGATGGATAAGAATGTGCAGTCAGCCTACAACATCATCATGGGAAGAGTTGGTTTGAAGAAGTTCGAAGTAGTTCCATCTACAGTACATCAGTGCTTAAAATTCCCAACAAATTTTGGAGTAGGAGTTGTGAAAGGTGATCAAAAAGTAGCTCGGGAATGCTATTACTCGTCTGCCGAGCAAGAAGAGCTTGAAGAGTCAAGAAAAAAGACCACTACCTACCAGGTGGATGAAGGTATAGAAATTGAAACACTGGATCCTCGAGATGAATCCCAACTTGTAAAAGGACAGGTGGTGGAATCTACAGAAAATGTTATTCTGGACGACGAGCACCCTGAACGAGTAACCCAGATAGGTTCATCGTTGGATGCCTTGGTAAAACAGGAGTTGATAACTTTCTTGCGAAACAGGAAGAAAACTTTTGCATGGAGTCATGAAGACATGCCAGGAATAGATCCAAACTTCTTATGTCATGAGCTCAATGTGAATAAGGAGATCAAGCCTATAAAGCAGAGAAGAAGAGTATTTAGTCCCGAAAAGAATCAAGCTATACAAGAGGAGGTCGAGAAGCTCCAGAAAGCCCAATTCATTGAAGATGTGAAATATCTAGACTGGTTAGCAAATGTGGTGATGGTAAAGAAGAAAAACAATAAATGGACAATGTGTGTTGATTTCACCGATCTCAACAAGGCATGCCCAAAGGATCATTTTCCATTACCCAGAATTGATCAACTAGTGGATGCTACCTCAGGACACGAGCTGCTCAGCTTCATGGATGCTTACTCTGGCTATAACCAGATCAAAATGAAACCTGAAGACAGGGAAAGTACTTCTTTTATTACCCATAGGGGAACTTATTGCTATAATGTTATGCCTTTTGGTTTGAAAAATGCAGGAGCAACATACCAGCGGCTGATGAACAAGGTTTTCACCGAACAAATTAGTTGCAACATGGAAGTCTATGTCGATGATATGCTGACAAAGAGCAAGAAAGTTGCTGATCATCTAGTTGACTTAGCTCAAACCTTTGATCAACTGGATAAATACCAAATGAAGCTTAATCCGACGAAGTGCACATTTGGAGTACGAGAAGGAATATTCCTCGGATACATCGTCAACCAGCGAGGTATTGAGGCAAATCCAGAAAAGATCAAATCTCTTTTAGGGCTGCGATCTCCAACGACGAAGAAAGAAGTGCAGAGTCTTACGGGATGAGTTGCAGCGCTCAACAGATTTGTATCTCGAGCAACTGACAGATGCCTTCCATTCTTCAAAACACTTCGGAAAACTTTCGAGTGGAATGATGAATGTGAAAAATCCTTTCAAGAATTGAAGAAATATTTGGGAGCACCTCCACTGTTGTCCAGGCCAGTAACTGGAGAAAAATTGTACTTGTACCTGGTAGTATCAGAGAATGCAGTCAGCTCGGCATTAATCAGAATGGAGAATGGAATCCAGAAGCCAATTTATTACACAAGTAAGGCTTTCCGAGGTGTAGAGATCAGGTACCCAAAGCTGGAAAAATTGGCGTTGGCATTAATTGAGGCAAGTAGAAGAATGAGGCCATATTTCCAGGCCCATACCATCGTCGTATATACCGACATGCCGTTGCGACAAGCCCTTCATAAGTCAAAAAAATCAGGGAGACTGGTGTATTGGGCAATAGAGCTCGGTGAATATGATATTGTGTATGAACCCAGATCATCACTAAAAGGGCAAGCCATAGCAGATTTTATAGCAGAATTTACTTATCCTGATACCTCCGAGGAGAAAAAGTTTCTCGCTGACCAACTTGTGGATGCAGAAGGATCATCAACTTCGAACTCAGACCAACTCCGGTTGGTAAAAGAGCGAGAAGAGATGGTCGACAATGAGCGAAAAGTACCAGGGGAGGATGGAAGGAAACAACAAATATTTCACCGAGGAACTTTGTCAGATAAGAAATTTGAAGACGAGTTACCTACATGGAGATTATATGTAGATGGGTCATCCTGTACAGCAGGGTGTGGAGCGGGGATTGTCTTGAACACTCCGGATGAGATTGACGTAGAATATGCCCTATGATTCCAATTCAAAGCTTCCAATAATGAGGCGGAGTATGAGGCCATGATAGCAGGTCTTAATTTAGCAAAGATTATGGAAGCACAACAAGTGATGATATTCAGTGATTCTCAATTAATTGTGAATCAGATAATGGGGACATATGCAGTTAAAGGAGAATTTATGGTCAGGTATCATGCAAAGGTGATGGAATTGTTGACAGAGTTTGATGCCATCCAATTGATCAGAATACCAAGAATCGAAAATGCACGAGCAGACGCACTGGCCCGATTAGCATCAGCTAATCGTACCGAGTTGAGGAGAACGATACCAATTGAAGTACTAGAAAGTCGAAGTATAGATGAAGACCTGATGATGAATAGTATTACCCTTGATTTAGGATCATCTTGGATGGATCCCATCAGGGCATATATTGAGGAGGTAAAATTACCAGAAGATAAGCTCGCTGCCAAGAGATTGAAGTTTAAAGCTGCTCGGTATGTACTAACTAATGGTGTTTTATATAGACGAGGACTTATGGTAGGTTTTCAGAGATGTGTACATCCCTCCGAGGTGAAAGAATTGATTGAAGAGATCCATGAAGGGTCTTGTGGAGCCCATGTAGCAGGTCGGACACTTTTGCAAAGGGTGATGACGCAAGGATACTACTGGCCGACGATAAGGGTTGATTGTATAACCTATGCTAAGAAATGTGACAAGTGCCAACGTTTTTCCTCCATACGACGAACTCCACAAGCGTTGTTGACACCCATAACTTCCCCTTGGCCATTTGCCATGTGGGGAATTGATTTGGTTGGACCACTGCCAACAACCCGAGGAAGATTCAAGTACCTCGTCGTCGCAGTGGATTATTTTACTAAGTGGGTAGAAGCTGAGCCCCTTATTGATATGACGTACGAGAAGTTATACCAGTTCGTTTGGAAGAATATCATCTGCCGATATGGTCTCCCTCACGCCTTCATCATAGACCATGGAATACAATTTGATAACGAGGAGTTTGCCGCCTATTGTCATTAGTCAAACATTTTGAAGGTTCATTCAGCACTAGGCCATCCTCAAAGCAATGGGCAGACTGAAGTGACGAACAGAACATTATTAAATGGTTTGAAGAAGAGGATAAATGAGGCTAAAGCTAATAGGATTAATGAGCTACAGTAAGTATTGTGGGCTTACAGAACAACTCCCCGAGCAGCGACTGAAGAATCACCATATATGCTGGCATTTGGAAGTGAAGCTGTAATACCTATCGAGTTGGGTCTTCCAACACACAGAGTAATGAATTTCAATTCCCCAGTCAGCGATTTGATGAGAAGGCTAGATTTGGACATGCTCGAGGAAGTTAGAGAAGAGGCAGCCATTAGGAATGCTGCTTACCAACGACGAACAACCCTGTTCTACAACAAGAGAGTGAAAAAATGCGACTTAAAAGAAGGAGATTACGTGCTAAAGAAGGTCATTCAGAAGCACAATAAATTGGAAGCAAACTGGCATGGACCTTACCGAGTTACAGAAGTTGTTCGACCAGGAACCTACCGAATAGCAACTCTAGAAGGAGAGTAATTCAAGAATGCTTGGAATGCTGAACACCTACGCAAGTATTATCAGTGATGTAAAATGTAAAGTAGTTCCATCAATATGAATAAAATGAAGATGTTTCACCATTTTTCTCTCCTTGGTTTGAAAGTTTTTCGGGGAATACTAGTGTGGTACACTACGCTACTCGACAACAAAAAGAAGACGATAGTTCAGACCCACGACCAACTCCGGTTGGTAAAAGGGCGAGAACAAACTATACTTCTTTGGTTAGGAGGCATACACTAGCGTGACCAACTCCGGTTGGTAAAATAACTAGTAGATAGTTTAGACCCACGACCAACTCCGGTTCACAAAAGGGCGAGAACAAACTATACTCCTTTGGTTAGGAGGCATACACTAGTGTGACCAACTCCGGTTGGTAAAATAACTAGTAGATATTTCAGACCCACGACCAACTCCGGTGGTAAAAGGGCGAGAACAAACTATACTCCTTTGGTTAGGAGGCATACACTAGCGTGACCAACTCCGGTTGGTAAAATAACTAGTAGATAGTTCAGACCCACGACCAACTCCGGTTGGTAAAAGGGCGAGAACAAACTATACTCCTTTGGTTAGGAGGCATACACTCGCGTGACCAACTCCGGTTGGTAAAATAACTAGTGGACACTGATAGTTCGAACTCAGTTGCCATCTTATGGTGGTCGAAAGGTAAAACTATTCCAGGAAATACAAAATATTCCAAACTGAACCAGGTATGGTTGGTCGGGGATCAAAACCCGATAACTGTAGTTGGTCGACGAGGATAAATTATCGACCTTGGTTGGTCGGACACATTTTATGAAAAAAAATTACCAAGTATGATTAGTCGAGGATAAATTCTCACTAACTGTAGTTGGTTGACAAGTTTAACTTAACAATCTTAGTTGGTTGGAAGAATTTTTAACATTTTGATACTCATTACTTTATTATTAAGTGATCGAGCAACATTACTGATATTTGTAACTTTTTATTACTAAGTTGGTCGATGAACCACACAATATTGTTATGCAAGCACAAATATAAAGTGTTTGACAAATACAAAAGAATAGCAATACAGATTTGCAAACAAAAATGAAAGTCTTTCATTGAATATAAAATAAATTACATAAGTTTATTACATTGATATTAAACTGTGTACTAACTATTACATCGAGATCCCTACTCTATTGGTTTCTTTCCTTCTGCTTTTGAAATAGGGTCCTCGCCAGCAGGTGGATCATTTAAAGTCCGAGGAGAGTTGATAAAATTCAAGTCCTTCAGCATTCTGACATTCATTATTGAAGGTGTGTCCAATAGATACTCGGGACGAGATACCACGATTTGAGAATGAAGACTATAGTCACCGAGGTACTGTGTAATTAATCTCCGAGGAATGGCACGAGATGGGATCCATTCCTTGTCCAAATTAAACGGTGTCACAGGCAAGTCAAGCACCCCAGGATCATGATAGTCCCACAAGTAATGTCCCTGTTCAAGTTTCAACACGCATAAGGCATTCAACCAGCCTTATTTATAGCCCTCATTATTGGCATTCTGGAAACGAGCATCTAAATGGAATAGTGCCTCATTATACCCAGCCATCCAAAAATCCCTGGGCTGTTTATGGAATTGGAAAGTTAATCTCTCCAACTGCTCGTGAAGGTTTTTGGCAAAAATGTCCTTATTCTCTAAAGCAGACTTCGTCGCAGTAAGTTGATCCTCTAAAGTTAGGATTTTCTTGGACATTTCAGACAAAACCCGATCTTTCGCATTCAATTGGAACGCTTGAGTTTCCAACGTTGATCGAGTACGATATTCTTCAAAATTACGACTAAGAGATCTTGATCCTCCCCGAGCAGGTCGAGAACTTGGTTCCTTGACGACATTCTGAGTAGCTCTTCCTCGACCACGAGAACCTCTTCCTCGTCCCCGAGTAGCAGCAGAAGTACCAGACCTTCTCAGAGTATCCAACTCTTGCCTTAATTTGGCATTCTCGACCTCTAGAAAGGAAAATCCCTCGTCGGTCACTGGGATTACGGCTGTTGAAGAAGAGGATGCAGACCTATATTGTGCCAACTCTTTCCACAAATTGTTATTTTCTTGCTCTAGCAGCTCGACAATCTGTCTACAAGCTTCAACTTCACCCTTTAGGGTTATCTCCCTGACATCATACCCAGCAAGGATCTTTTTATGGCCTGTCTCAGCAGAAAGATGTTGATACCCCTTTTCATACCCCTCATACATAAGGGCATTTGATTCTTTGTACTGAGTCTGAAGATCTTCTAGAGTATATTGAAGCTCCTCTATCATGTCATAGTATGCCACGTTATTAGCCACAGCTCGATCAAGTAAGTCCTTCAAGTATTGATAAGCCTCTACTGCCTGCTCTGAAGCACCCTGGCCAAGGATGTCGGCAACTTCTGATGCACTTAGGTCTGTGTGACCAGCTTTATAATATTCATGGCATTGCCGCATCAACTTTGTGTCATTAGCAGACAGCAGATCCATCCTGGCCAAAAACTAACAGAGAAAGAAAAAGAAGATCAAGAGAGAGTACAGAAAGAGAAGAGACAATCATATGGAAGAAAAGAACTCAAATTTTATTAGATCATAAGGCAAAGTTACAAAGATCTGGGATACAAAGTACAAGTAAAAGGAAAAATAAAAGAGAATACCGAACAAGTTCACACCTTTTCCTTGTCTCCCAAGACTTTCTTGGGAGGCTGGGATGAGGAGCTTGGTTGCTCGGTGGGAACAATAATCTGGTCGGCTGGAGTTGGGATTTGATCAGGAGGAGCAGACAAAGAAGAAATCTCTTCAGTAGATGTCTGGTTGGGTTGTGTAGCAATGACTTGATCACCCACTATCAGTGAAGACTCCTCGGATGCAGCTTCATCCTCTTCTTCATCTTCAATAGCTGGAGGAGGACCAGGAAGATGTCTTTGAAATAATTTAGAGTCCTCGCTCACCTTCAACTCCTGCAAGGCAGCAACCCAACCATCTCGGAAATATTTCAAACTTCCATACTGCACTTGGGCCATCATTGCTGCTACCCCCTTATCCCATCCTTTGTCCCAACCAGTTCGAAAGGATTTCTTCACAGCTATTTTTCTCTTCATTTTCTTCGAGGAGAGATTCTCGAACAGAAGATCCTCGGTGGCTTTCAACTTGGCCTCCACCTCCTCCTTCTGGCGATTTACTTCTCGCAGAAGGGTCAACTCTTCCTCAGCTGATTTTAATTTATTCTCAAGCTCTCCAAAACTTGTGAGCTTCTCGGCGTATTTCTTATTCTCCTTCTCTAAGTCCTTCACTTTATTTCCCAATTGCACCTTCTCTGCTTCAGATGCAGTCAACTTCTTCTCCTATTCAACCTTATCCTCGTCGTATTTTTGACAAAATTCCTTCAGAGATTGAGCCAAACCCTGGAATGCATCCTCTACTCCAGATGAGGAGCTTGAAGCCTTGAGCGCTTCATCTTTCTTTACTATGGTGTTAAAGAAACTCACCAGCTGAAAAAGAAGGTAGTAATGAGTTAGTACCGAGATACATGAATTGATGGAAAGAAAGAAAAATTCAAGATAAGAAGAAACTTACTGAAGCAATGTGACGAGTAGCTAGGGATGTCAGCATATCCCTAGACATGTTCTCCTCGATTCCTTCGACTTCAGGAATAGTCCAAGTCTTTACCGAGCTCATTGCAGAGCTCAGGGGGATAATGGTTGGAACACCAGCTCCACTAGCTTGGAGTTGGGGAATAGTCTCAGTCAAAGTAACCGGGGAGGATTTCTTCAATCTCCTCAATGGTACTTCAGCAATTTCAACCAAAGAACTTTTGGTTGGGATCACTTCCGCAGGTGCACTTTTCCTGCTCGGAGCCACTGGGGGCTTCTCGGCAGCCTTCTGAAGAGCAGCAGAAGGGGCAGCATCCACTTTCTTTGTCCCCTTTGGGACATCATATTTATTTCTCTTTCCATCTCCAGCAGAGGAGGTTTCTTCAAAGAGAGCAGGAACTCTTCTCTTGCCCATCTTCTGACTTAGAGGAATGTGAGATTCTGGTGAAGATTCCTCAGAAGCTGGCAAAGGGTCACTAATGCTGACCACAGGACGGGCAGTAAAGGATGATGTGTAGCTCCTGTACTGCAGCAAGTATGAAGCAGACCTGATGTGCTCGTCTGCAACCCTCTGATGCAAACTCCAGATATGTTTTAATTTCTTTATATTAACTTCTGACTCTTTGGGAGTTTTTCTCTTGCTGTCAACTGCAAACAAAAACATATTGAAATGTCAATCATGCATTTATTCAAGCATAATGTAATCATAACTTCAGAAATGAAGTAAAATGAAAATAACCTATCCCATTGCCATATGGGGGGCATTTGGGACCTTCATATAATTCTTCTCCAACTAGAGGGGCATGTTGCCAATTTTTTATTACTACCCCATTTTCAAAATAATCCCTGTTAGCATCAGGGAGGTTAACTACTAGATCCCTCTTCAAAAATCTAGTTTTTAAATAATAAACATCGTCTAAAATAGCCCATCTATAACACTACATAATCTCAGGAATCCCTATACGAGTTCCATGAGTTTGATTTAACTTATGCACCCCATTAACTATTCTCCATGTATTGGGGGCTATTTTTGCAAGAACAACATCGAAGTGGTGACAAAACTCTAAGCATAAAGGGTTTGGTGGAAAAGAAAATCCACATTCAGCAATAAAGAGGCTGGGGAACCAATGTCCCTCAGCCAAACGAAAGTAATTTGAAGGCTCAGAAAGAACCTCCAAAGTCACCCAAGATGGAATAGAGAAATCAGAACGGAATTTCTCAACAGATTCAATAATGTAAACCATGATGAATAAAAGAAGAAGGAAGAAGAGCTTATAGGGAAAAAAGGAGATCTGTTGACAACGAACGAAAACAAGGATGAACGCACAAGAGAAAAAAAGGCTATGGAAAACTCGAAAGCAGAAAATTGGAAAAGGTAGAAGACGGTATGATTACCTAAGAAGCTTAAATACTTTGCCTTGGGAAACGGCGAAAGAAATGATTACAAAAAAGAAACTATTACGCTACCGGCGGCGAAAAGGACTAAAAGTGCACGAAGATCGAAGCGCTTATAAAAATGCAAAAAGGCGGATTCTGCGAATTTGGAAGAAAATTCAAAAACGAAGAAAAGGCTCCTAAAACCCAGGAAGGTCATTTAATATTGCCATATACCGAGAAAGAATGTTCCATACTCCTCAAAGTTCGAAATATGAAACATTGGGGGCTTCTGTTGATACCAAAATTAGTATGATGATGTGGACGAATAATAAGAAGACACACGTCAATCTATGTGGCACCATAGCAACGAGGAAGATCATTCCCCCGACCAACATACTCACTCCGAACAACAGGTGTACTCCGAGGAACACCAGTCCTCCGAGGAACACCAGCTCTCCGAGGAAATCTTGTCCTTCGAGTAACTCCAGTGCCCCGAGGAACTCTTGGACGATGAGCAACTAAGGCGGTTCGAGCTGCATCTCGACCACAGCATTAATTGCCAGATAATCAAAAGTTCAACTCTTCATTGAATGTTTATCATCTTGACGCACACGTTTGAAGAGCATTAAATGAATTACCCTTTCATATGTGTATCATTTAATGTAATACCCTTTCATGTACAGCCTAAGGGCTATAAATACCTTGTATCACCCTCATTCAAAGGGACCGGAATTTCTTTAGAGCACTTGTAATCGAGAATTCCCAAACACTCAGCAATAACATAACAGTGGACGTAGGCCATTCATATAAGGCTGAACCACTTTAAAATCCTTTGTCTCATTTATATTTATCTGTGATTAAATAATTAGAAGTAATCTAATTTTTTACATCAACAGTGAGACTTTTGATGAATTCTATGCTAGACTTTTCGATATCGTTAATTCAACTTTTAACTTGGGAGAAAAGATACCCGATAACCATGTAGTAAATAAACTTTTGAGGCCCTTACCCAATAGGTTTATTCCAAAAGTGACTGTGTTAAATTCTTTATCAACTTTATCCTTTACGAAACTTAAAGAGCTCATAGGTTACTTATAAACCTATGAAGTTGACATGTTTAACTCCAATGATGAGAAGAAGAAAGATAAGGGCATCACTTTGAAAGCCCAAAAGGAGGAAAAACAAGTCTCAAATGGTGAGAGTGACATCGATTTCGACGAGATGGCAATGTTTGCAAGAAATTTTAGAAAATTTCTTATGTTTAATAAAGAAAATCTTAAAAAGGATTTTAAGAAATTTGATAAGTCAAAGCATTAAAATGTCGAGATAATCCTTGGAAATCATAATGATGACCTTAATACGGACGAGTCAATTAGATGTTATAGTTGTGAGGGTTATCGCCGTAGGGCAAGAGAGTGCCCCACTAAACTAAGGAGGGAGGGAAAATAATCAATTTCATATAACGCCACTCTTAGTGACAATGAAAAGGAAGAGAGAACCGATTTCCCCATTGAGCGCAACTTTATCGCGTTCGTGGCAAGTCATGTGAGCAATGATAGTGAATCTTCCTATGAATATATTCCTTTACAATACACTTCTGAGGCCATTGTTTGTGAATCCAAAAAAATTGATGGTATAGAGAGTGGAGTTGAAAGTGAGAGTGAAAATGAAGAAGAGGTTGATGAGAGTGAACTTCAAGTAGCTTTTCAAGAGTTGTATGATGAATCGATACACTTAAAAAGGGGAAACTTAAACTTGGAAGCTTGTTTAAGAGAACGTGCCAAGGTTAATAATGAGAGTGCTTTAGTGGAAGACCTTGGGACACGTCAGAGAGATCTTCGTGAGAATCTTGAGTATGTAGAAGGTGAGAGGGATAGTCTTAGAGGTTTAATAGAGGATATGAAGAAATAGATTCTTGGGTTTAAAGAGAATAAGTGTTTACTTGAGTATAGAATTTTAGAGTTAGAAGAGAAGTTAAGAGGTTCAAGTAGGGTTAAATTTGATTTGGAATGTAGGTCCGAAAAATTAGATAAAATACTTATAACCATCCAAATTAAAAATGACTTGTGTGGTATTGGTTTTGATACTCAAAATAATTCAACTAATAAATCCAAAACCATAACTTTGAGACAATCTACTAGGAACAGTTTCAAAGGGCAATCCTTAGGTTTTACTTTTCGTCGGGTCTTTACTTATACACATTGTCGTCGAAAAGGTCATCTTAGGAAATTTTGTTTTGGTCTTAAAAAGGGTCCTAGGAAGTCCAATGGTAGAGTCCCCAAAATTTCCAAATCCATGGAGTGTCACTCATCACTTGTTTGGGTTAGGAGATCCTATTTGGCGGCTTTACAAGATAGTATTTTTTATTCTCATTTGCTTGCACATGATACCTCCCTTGCTAAATCTAAAGGTAAAATGTGTTAACTTTGTTTACTTACACTAGCTTATGTGCATCATGATATATTCTTGCTAGTTGTATGTTTTTTTGTTATTTTCTACTCTTTGCTTCTTCATATAAAAATTGTGCTAGAATTATGATATATGTATTTTTTTTGTTTTTTTTTTATTTTTTTTTGTTTGGTGTCATTTAAAAATACAAAAATATTTTTTTGTTTTATTTTCAATTGATTTTTTTATTAAAATTTTGAAGAATCTTAAAAAGATTTTTTTTGTGTATTTTAGTTTTACACATTTTGTGTGGCATATACTTGTGTTTGAATCATATATCATATGCTCTTCCATGTGGCTAGAACTTTTGATTAAGATTTTCAATCCTTAAAGTATTCTTTATCATGCTTGCATGGAGTAGTTTGATTTTGTGTTGCTTAATGGATTCTCTTTTTATATGCCTTGATTCACACATTCACGAGATCATTTGACATTTAACTTCACATGAATATTTAAACTAAGTGAGATGTTTTCCTATCAATTTAGTCATCTACATGTTGCTATGACTATGAAGGATTTGTGCATGTATTAACCATTTCTCGAATTTAAAAAAATATAAAAAAATATTTATTTGGTGTTGTTGTTTATCAATGGAATCGGGTTGCGAAAGACAAAATTAATGAGGAAGTTTGGTTGGATATATCAATGGGTTTGCAAAATGACTTTGTATACTAGTTATGCTATTCTTGTCATGATTCTATTGGTTTGTAGAATCATCAATACTCTAGGATTGTGTGTGTAAGAGGGTACTTTAGATTAGATGGAGATGTAACCCCTTTTGAGTATGGTAATGATAAGTTAAATAACAAAACTTTTGATTAACCATGGGGCATAAAAACGCGACTCAATGAAAATAGACTCAGTTTGAACTCACAAATCTCTCGTATATAACTCTAAAGTTATTGATAAACTTTAGAAGCAACTTTTCTTAGAGGAAACTTTAGAAGCAACTTTGCTTAAATAGCCCCCCCCCCCCCTCCACACACACACACTACCCCCCGAGGAAACTCGACCATTAATGCTTGTGAAATACATCCCTCATACTTTATGTCACAAGCATTAAATACCCGATCCACTAGTTATCTCCACGTCATAAGCATTAAATATCAAGACATGCCTTTTGCCTAACCACTGTGTCTCAGGGGATTTCCGTCACAGAGGTGGCTTCACCAATTGTCTGACATCCCCAAATACCATGGTGGTTTACTCAAGTGCAAGTCTTATATTGCCTAGTTGGTTAGTGACATCAGATGAAGAGGATGTGACATTAAGTAGAGGGTTGTTTGGCCCATAACTCAACTCCTGATGGAACTCAAGGTTTCTCTCCCCCCCCCCCCCCCCGAGGTTCCACAGCTAGGGTCCTTCTGTGTTTTACCAAGTGTATCTAAGATGGTCAGGACAATCCCTAATGGTTCCTCACTTCTCAATCCACCAAAATAAGGCCCTCTGAAGTTTCCACGGTGAGGTCGTTCGATAGAGCATGAAAGCTCTCCCAGGCCCTGCCAAGCCTGGTCTCTCACGAGTATTGCTCGACCTCACACAAAATCCTTATACTCATTACATTTTTACAATCGTTATAGATCATAGTCAATATAAACAGAAGATACAAGAAGACTAAATTAACAGGACTAAAGGATGAGCTCTCTCGGTCAGCTTCTTTACTGGAAAGTCCATCTAAGTTGCCACGCTGAGTTGCAACATTGAGCTGCCTTACTCCCAAACACTGTTGTAAATGGGGGGGATTATCTCTAATCTCGAAATAACCTTCAAGCCCCCTCTCAAATATCAGGATTACCTTCAAGACCCCTTTATATTTTCCCTTCTTATGTGAGCTGGATTGTGTGCCTATTTGAGGACTTCGATTGCTTCTTACTTCATGATGTGACACAACGACCTGTTGAAGTAGACCCTTCAATAAAGTTTCCCCTCCTAGACGTAGAACCTCAAGGCCCTTCTCTTAAGTCCCATCGCATCAATATTTTCCATTGGTATGACTCCATCTTTAATGAAGTCAGTATAAGGTTGCCTCCAGTCCGGTTGAGCTTCAACAAAATGACATTCAACTACTTCGAAGAATAGTTGGAACTTAACACACTTTCATTGTACCTCTTTTGTGTCCTGCTTCATTCTAGGCCAGAAACAACCCTCCCTTTGAATTCTCCTGTAAAGAGGTATCTCAGTTGTTTCGCAGTGCTCTTCATGTGTATTCTTCATCCTACGCTCTGCTTTTTTTGGGTCGATGCATCTTGATCACCATCCCCTTACATTTTTGAAGTAAAGATTTCCCTAGTTTGTGAAGTATTGGGCTAGTTCCCTTATCTCCGTCACTCCTTGTCTAGATTCCAGTTTCATTCTAATCTCTCCCCTCCAGTCATCGTCCTCATATATCTGCAGAATTGACTGTATCACCGAAGGAGTTATTCTGTGATGAATCACGAGTGTAGTTGTATCGTTCCTCATAACTATTTTTTGGGTAATGGTGGCATAGGTGTCTTGTTGTCGGTTCATCGTTCGAGGATGTCTCTTGATCTTGGTTCGATGGAACTGGCTGAGAAGTCTCTGAATGATTGTTCGGTATGGTGTCAGGCTTAGGTGTTTCAATGCATATTCTCCATTCACTTGTTGAATTACCAAGTTCAAATCACCTTTAATACAAATTGAACAAATACCCCTTCAAAGGGCCTCCAGCAATCCCAGCACTAATGCTTCACACTCTCCTTCATTTTTGGAACAAGGGAAATCTAATTTATAGGAAAGACAAATCTACTCTATTCCTTTTGAAATAATGACCCCCGCCCCTCCATTCTTTTCCATCGAAGATCCATCAAACTGCATCATCCATTCTTCATCACTTGCATCAAAGTAATTGGATTGTAAGTCATCTCATGTAATACTTTCTTTAGGTGGCTCAAACATTCCAGAGGGGAAGATTACCAACAGGTCAGCATATGCCTGGCCCTTGATCGCGTGAGGAACAACACACTTCAAGTCATATTCTGAGAGTATAAGGAACCACTTAGCTGCCCTACCAATCAATATAGTTCTTGCCAGCAAATACTTAATAGGATCACATCTAGTTACAATATGAATTGTAAAATATAACATATAATGTCTAAGTTTTTGCGCTAGAAAGACTAAGGTCAAACAATGCCTTTCCAAGCTACTATATCTGACATTTGGCCCATGTATCATTCTTCTAAGGTAGTAGACTGGTCGTTCTTTCCCGTCAATCTCTTGTGCCAGTAAAGCTCCAACAAGCCTCGTAGTGGATGTGAGGTATAGCTGCAACGGTATTCCTGCCTTTGGGGGAACCATGGTCTGTGGTGAAACAAGCAGTTTCTTCAGCCCAGCGAGAGACTCTTGGTGAACCCCCTCCCACTTGAATTTCATGTTCTTTTGCAATAGCTGCATCAATGGGTGTGTTATTTTGGCCAATCCAGGCACAAATCTCCTAAGATAGGAAACTTTATCGAGGAAACTCTTCAGCTCCTTTGCCGTTCTTGGACTTGGCATCTCCAAGATCACTCGCGGTTTGTCCTGGTCCATTTGCACCCCTTATTGATCAACCATGAAGCCTAAAATTTTTCCACTTGATACTACAAAGATGCACTTTAGTTGGTTCATCTTCAATTTATATTTCCTGCATCGGGCAAACACCTTCCTCAAATCGCTCAGATGTGACTCCTCCTTCCTCGATTTGATGACTAAATCATCCACATAAAATTCCACAAATTTGTGAAAGAAGTCATGGAAAATGGCCATCATCGTTCTCTAGTAAGTAGACCCATCGTTCTTCAGTCCAAACGGCATCACCTTGTACATGAAGTTACCCAATGGCATTCTAAATGCCATTTTCTTTGCATCCATAGGGTCCATCTTGATGTGGTTATACCCTATGTACCCATGCATGAAGCTATACATCTCATGGACAGCCGTTGCATCTATCAGGATATCGATGGAGGGTAGAAGGAACTTATCCTTGGGGAAAGCCCTATTCAAGTCTCTTGAATCCACACAGATCCTTAATTTATTTTTGTCTTTCCTACCCACCAGAACAATGCTAGACAGCTAAAGTGGGTGTTGTATCGATTTAATGAACCCTTCCGTCAGTAAGCATTGAACCTCTTCTTTAATCTTTAAGTCTAGCTCAGGCTTATACGTTCTCGTTTCTTGTTTCACTGGAATGGATGAAGGCATCACGTTCAGCTTGTGGCAGCTCACTTCCTCATCCAGCCCTTCCATCTCTGTGTACATCGATGCAAAAATGTCTATGAACTCCCAAATCAACTCAACTAAGGCCTCTCGTTTCCCTTTACTGATATCTTTTGAGATAAAAATAGGCCTTGGATCCTCCCCTTCTTTTGCCAGGTGCAACTGCTCCAATTGTTGTTCCTGTGGCTTGGGTTGATCTACCACATAATCTGGTTACTCAGTGACTTCCTCCATAAATTCCTGTGCATTGGAGTTATCTATCACCATACATTATCCCCGTTAATCCACCAAAAAGCACTCATATATCGGGTCAGCCTCATTATCAATTTCTTCGGTCGCTCGTTCACACCATTATAACCGATAAACCACCTTTCCTTCCTCGGTAACTACCTTTTTGCACTATTTACTGGTAATTGCCACTGCCTTCCTTTTCTTATCTCTAGAAGCCTCAATGACTCTTCCTTTTGAAAATTGACTCAGCACACTCTGTCGTTTAACCTTATTCTCCATTGGGTCCACCCTAGGCTACATCATGTCTTTGAGCTGCTTCCAAATGTTTTAGAGTCGAGGGACCACCTGATGGGGTTATTCGGCCATCACTCCTTTGCTAATTGCAACCTCTTTATTCTGCTCATTCAAGGTCCCAATCCTTTCTCTAATCGAGGGAACCCATGCTCCCTCATTCTTCTCATTAGGACCCAAACATCTTCCTCTAATTGTGTGTAAAATGCCACATCTACCAAGTGAGCTTCCTCTACAGCGAAGGTCCTCTTCGTGGTCCTAATGGTCACCTCCGTTCCCTTGATATTCGCCTTTGCGTATTGGTGATACGTTAAAGGATCTAGACCTTGGTTATGCATCCACACTCTTCCTATCAGCATATGGTAGGAAGTTGCACTCTCTATTACGTGGAACTTGATATGGGAACTCAGATTTCCCATCACAATCCCAACATTCACGTATCCAATGGACTTGGAAGACTGGTTGTCATATCCCAAAATCACCAAAGGCATGGGCACTAACCTTTCGCCCAGAATATTAGCTCCGTGGAAAAAGTTGATTGGCCTAATATTGATGGAAGTTCCCCCATCCATAAGGGTCCTGACAAAACTAACTCCGTTAACACTGGCGGTAACATACAATGGCCTGTTATGAGGGAACCTTATGGCCCTATCTGCGAAGCTGAAATTTACCTCTGAAAGAAACCTTTTTACCAACTTGGACATGGGTCCCTTCCATCTCAGCGAAGGGACTACATTCTTCCTCGCAATGTCAAGGATTGCATGGGTTATTTCCAATCTACTCTTTTTTGGTATCCCCACTTGGTCGAAGAACCAGGTAAACTTTGGGGATTTTAAAATTGCACAGTATTCTATTACTTAGTCTGCTTCCTCATCTTTAACGTTGTATACATCCTCCACATCTTAAGCATTTTCTTCATCATAGGCTAATACTGTGTTAGCCATTCCCTAAGTGCAATCTTCCAAAGCTTCTTCGAACTCCCCCTACTTCGTCTTTAACTCTCTTTCTTCTCTTTTTGCCTCCTCATCATAGATTACCACTAGATTGTTCCCATGTGCTGGGAGTGGGTTGTTGTTAACGTTCTACGGGGGGATTTACAACGTCCCTTCCTTCACATACTTATCGATGATTCTTCTTAGCATGAAACAACTCTCTGTTGGATGCTGGATCTTCCGATGAATCTGTCAATATTTGGGATCCGCCCTTGTTGCAGCATCGGGTTCTCCAATAGGAATGCCCTTTGGTTCGTACACCGTTAGTCCTTGGACCACTGCATTCTAACAGTTGACAGCCTCCTCCACTGTACAAGGCAATGGTGGTGGGTCCTCCCTATCTCTTCCAAACTTCTCTTGTTGTTTTTATTCATCACCTTTCCCCAATCTTCTCCCTCAGTGTACCCTACCCGTGGGGGCTGAGACCTTCCCCCCATAGGTTGTATCGATTACCTAAACATCATGGGTACCACGACTCGGTTGGTCGTACCACCAATGAGATATTCCTTGCTGCTTTTAGGAATGCCCAAAAGGTCCCCTCGCGCGTCTCATTAATGACATGGTAGATGTACTCAAGAAGCAACCCGTCTGCATAGATCTGTAATAACTTGGACTCTTTGGCCTCCTCCCTGATATTGAGGGACCTTCACCTGAACCTTAGAACGTAAGCCACTACTTCTTCCTCGGTTCGTTGCTTCTCCCTCCCCAGTTGGGTCAAAGTAAACTCATCTTACGCTAGAAAGAACTTTTGGACTAAAAAACGTGCATCTCCTCCCATGTGGAAACACTCTTGGGAGCTTAGTGAGAATACCAAGTGTATGATTTATCGGTTAAGGATTAAAAGAATTCCTTCAACCTGAGTTTCTTATAATTGCAATGCGCCCCCAGGTGTTCAACGAAGCGTTTAAGGGTTTCCACCTTTTCCTGTGTATTTTTCAAAAATAGGAGGGATATAACCTTTTGGGTAGGGCTCATCGTTGTATTCCTGGGGGTAAGGCATCTAAAAATTGTCGTAGGCCGAAGCTACCTCGCCCACAGATTGCGAGGAGGCTTGCATGAACTTCAACATCTCTTTTTGCATCTCCTTCCTCATCTCTTCCATGGGTGATGCCATTAGAGCAACTACTAACGGGACTATTGGTTGCGTGCTTGTTGCAGTTGGAGAAATCATCCGAGTTGGAGCCGTTGATCCTCCCGGGGTTCCCATCGTTGGATCTACAATAGGGGGTATACTTTCTGGGACCGTACCCATTATAATCGCACTAGGTGGGGCTGTTGGGGCTACCCTTAGTGTAACGAAAGAGTTGGCTTCAAATCCTCCTAGTACCGTTGAAGCCATATGAGTTTGCAAAAACTCGTAAAACATGTTCATGAGGAGTACCACTTAAGCTGGTCCCAACCCGGTGCTCATTGAATACTGTGCCACTTCTGGGACACCTGTTGCTGCCAGAACTGTAGGTACCTTGACCCGAGGAACCCCGTCCCTTCAAGCCTTTATCTCTCTCACCAGCTATTCTTCGTTATGTTGAATTTAGTCAAAGTTAAGCCTTCAATTAACATTATCTTGCGCCATACTCCTTTCTTAGAAGAATGCCTCCCTACGGGAGTCACCAAATTTCAAATGGTACTTTAGATTAGATGGAGACCTAACCCCTTTTGAGTATGGTAATGACAAGTTAAATAGAAACACTATTGATTAACCACAGGGCATACAAACACGACTCAATGAAAATAGACTCAGTTTGAACTCACAAATCTCTCGTTTATAACTCAAAAGGTAGTAATAAACTTTATAAGCAACTTTTCTTAGAGGGAGAGAGAAAATGAGCACCCTAGATACACCTTGGTAGGAAGTAAAAAAACCCTACCACCCTTAATGATCTCTGTCAAATATTAAAGCTTCATAATAAATGACAATGGTGGGTGAGTGGACTCTTTAGTTCATGATAAATCTCTCTAGTAATAACTTCTGAACTTTCAAATCATAATAATCCCCTCCTCAGAGGTGGTTGGGGTCCTTAAATATCCCCCCCCCCTCCCCCCCCACTCACAAACTACCCCCGAGGCAACTCGGCCATTAATGCTTGTGAAATACATCCCTTATACTTTATGTCACAAGCATTAAATACCCGATCCACTAGTTATCTCCACGTCATAATCATTAAATGTAAAGACATGTGCCTTTTGCCTAACCATTGTGTGTGAGGGGACTTCCGTCACAGAGGTGGCTTCACCAACTGTCTGACAGCCCCAAATACCATAGTGGTTTACTCAAGTACAGGTATGACATTGCCAAGCTAGTTAGTGACATCAGATGAAGCGGATGTGACATTAAGTAGAGGGTTATTTGGGTCATAACTCAACGCCCGATGGAACTCAAGGTTGCTCCCCCCCTCCCCCCAAGGTTCCACGGTCAGGGTCCTTTGGTGTTTTACTTGGTGTATCTAAGGTGGTCAGGACAATCTCCAATAGTGACTTACTTCTGAATCCTCCAAACCAAGTCCCTCTAAACTTCCCACGGCGAGGTCGTTCGATAGAGCATGAAAGCTCTCCCAAGCCCTACCAAGCCTGGTCTCTCGCGATTATCGTTCGACCTCACACAAAATCATTATACTCATTACATCTTTACCATCATTATAGCTCATAGTAAATATAAACAAAAGATACAACAAGACTAAATTAACAGGACTAAAGAATGAGCTCTCTCGGTCAGCTTCTTTATTGGAAAGTCCCTGTGAGTTGCCACGCTGAGTTGCCACACTAAGCTACCTTAATCCCAAACAATGTTGTAAATGGGGGTATTATCTCTAATCTCAGGATTAACTTCAAGCCCCCTCTCTAATCTTAGTATTACCTTCAAGCCCCCTCTACAGTGTGCATTGTGTATGTTTGTTCATTGAATTCACTTCATCTTCTCATATGAGGTAATATTTTAGTTAGAAAACGTTTTGCAATCAAATGAGAACTCCGTGAACATGTTTAAGTGATTGGGTCTAAATTCTTTTGTTGCTAGTGCCCACCACTTCACTTCCGTTTACCACATGTATTTAGACACATTTTTTCCATATGAGTGTGGAAAGCGTAATATATTCGAGGTTTATGGAATGCTATTACCACCAACCTATACGGAACAATAGTGCAATTAGTGAAACGATCTTTGTTAAGCATAATTACGGGAGAAATTGTAACTTTTCTGTCAAGGGACGGAATAAAGGGGTATATACTATGGACGGAGGACTTAACGGATTTCGATAACCGACAATGCTAGGTAGTAGTGTATCGGGGGGGGGGGGGTTCCTTGTTTGGATTTCGCTCTGCGAGACATCCCACGCATGAAACTTAGCGTAAGGTTGGAAATAGGGAGACGTTTGGTCACTATTCCATGAGTTCGGTAGCCTGGTCGAAATGGGATCAAGTAATTATGTATGTAAGTTGGAAGTTGAATTTTGTTTTAAGGTCATTGGAGCCGGATTTTTGTGGTAGGAAAGCATTGAAAGTTATACCCACAAGTTGAGGGGTGGGACTATGATAAGGAGAATTTAAGAATTTTGATTTCTAGGGTGATTGAGAGTACCCAAATGTCATAACCGCGTACAGAACACAAGGTGAATAAATAATTGGAATGATTTTTAGAATGGATTGTCTGGAAAGAACTTTATATTATACAAAAGAGATAACCTGTAATCATTTTGATGAATAGAGCGTTAGTGAATTATTTTGGTTGTTGTACAAATTTGAGAATTTTTTTTGTACTTATCTGAGGAAGGTTGAGAATTATTATCCCTCTCTTATCGTCATGGAAATTGAATGCCCTATTCCTTTTATTCCGCTGAATTTAGTTAGTCCTACATAAGAGTAGCCGCCGTTCGCTCTCCCAGGGTGGACGGGGTGTTACAAAAAAAAAAAAATGTGGGCATCTGGGTTAGATGCAGTCAAAATAGTCCGAGTCAAAGGGACGTGGTAATAAACGTGTGAAATAAATGTTTGTGGGACTAGTATAACGAAGTGGAAGTGATAGAGTGGATTAAACGTCACATGAGGGGCGATAATCCATACATAAGTGTGTAATTAGAATAGCACGCCCTAACTTGATTGGAAGGCTGTGGGAAGCCATTCAAGGATTGGTATTCTTTGAATAGAGTAGAATTTAATTGTTATGAAGCACACCCGGAGAGGAATTGTTATTTGTCAAGAGTGAGAGCGACTTGCGCCTACAGAGAGTAATGATGTTAGTATAATATAAGAGATCCAGAAGTGCGCTTCGTGGAGAGAAAAACACGGGTCGAAACTTTCGGCATATTACGTGTCACTTAATGTGAGACATTTCAAGGGAAGAATCGATGTTTAGCAAGACGTAGTGAGTAGTCTCTACATGCACCGCCCATAGGTAAAGTTTGGTTGAAAGAGGAGAATCAACCAAAGAATTTTGTGTTTATCGAAAATTCCTGAACTTGGAAGAGGTCGGTAAAGCCGACTAAGTTCTTGGATGAGTTTCCATCCTCAAAACAAGATCAAGGGTTTATCCCGAACATGTGAATTAAGTCGCCGAGAAGGAAGTGATAGATATTCCTTTGGGGTGGCTTACAATATTAACTAATATGCCCCAGACTTCCTTTGAAAGGAAGGATCGCGCCAGTGCATGGTCTGGCGCAGTATAAATTTCTAAATCAGGATGAGATTGGTGAATCCCACTATTGAAATGGGATTTCAGGAACCATCGGGGATGAGATTTCGTTTCGAGTAGGATGTATCACCCTTAGCCAAAGAATGGGCGCACGGTGATTAAAGATTTGTGGAGCCACGTGAAGGAAATTTTGGAATCTTGATACGATGATTTTAAGAATGCTCTGCAGAAACACTCGTACCTGTTTGTCGCGTACAAGGTACTTATTAAGGTTTTGTTATGGAAGAACCTCGACTATTCTCCTTTCGTATGTTTATAGGAGAGTAGGTAATTAGAATTTTGGATCGGTCGAGAAAACATCCGATAAACGTGGTAGAATTCCACGATTGTTTTAGTCGAGCAAGAGTGATCAAATGTTCGTAATATTTTCTCAGAATGGGAGTTTTGTATATGAATAAATTCGAGTATTTGTCATGTAGTGAGGTGCGGCCTCCTAATGTTAGTGAGATAATGAAATTTATAACGTATAGGCGTGACCTATGCGAATTTTGTCGGTTGGGAGCACAATGTGAAGTGTCTCCAATGATAATGTAAAGCAATGTTGCTGTGAAGAAAGGGCTATAGTGATTGAGCCGTAATGTGTAGTTAGTTTGTGTACGGAAAAAGGATATCTAGAATTGTGCTACCGGATAGGCCTTATTTTCCGAATTTCGGGACGAAATTCCCTTATTAGGGGGGAAGTATGTAATTCCCCGTATTTTTATAACTTTTAAATTATGGGATTTATTAAATTTAATTGAGATAAAGTAATTTAATTTTAATCCGAAATGTTACTTTAAATATTTACTAGCGTGGCGAGAGTTAGTAATTATTGGAAATTTGATATTTGTTGAATATTACTGGATGAGTATAGTAATATATGAGATTTATTGTTATAATATTGTCACGTGTGAATAAAATGACAATTATGGAAATTTAAGTCGGGACGCGCCTGTGTCGTGTCGGGACTAAATGTTGATTTCTAAAAGTGAATAAATTATAAGTTGCTCGTATGGTCGTTTTGAGTGCGCCAACGTGTCCAGAAGGGTCGAGATAGTCAGAAAAGTGTACCCGGGGGTTTAGTTCGGGTCTCGGGGCATTTTTAGGCCTAATTGGTACCCCGGGAGGGCGTTTTGGACATTTCGCAATTTTGGGTAATTAAACCCACGAATTTTATAGGGTTATATTAGATGGGAAATGTCATCTTTTAGGGTTAACCCAACCAAATCCTAATGAAGGCCATTGGAGAGGAAGAGGGAAGCTCTCCAAGGAGTTCTAGGACAAGAACACCTCCGATTGCACCGCCGTCACCACCAACGCGTAGATCGCGCAACGGGCTACGCAACCACACCAAAAACATCTGAAAATCCGAACGTCAAAAATCCCAGGCAGGTGTTTATCTTGGTATTTTTGTTGGTGCAATTTCCATATTAGTTTAGGAATGATTAGGGATGAAATATGTGGAAGAAAACTAAATTGGTGATAGGAAAATCCATGTAGTATTGGTTGATATGATGATTCTGGAAACCCTTGCCATGTAGAGGAAATTAACCACGAAATTTTGATGATTATAAGAAAGTAATTCTGGAGAAAAATTTGTTAGAAATCTGTTTAAGAAAATTCTAGGGTTCTTGATAATTGGATATAATTTTGGGTTGAAAATCCATGTTTAAATGATGAATATGTACATGCCTTACGTTAGAAACATCTGGTATAATGTTATAATGCTAGTAGTAAAATTCTTGGACGTTTGGGGTTGGAAAACATGTATTTGGATGAAGAAAATTGGTAGAACCCGTAACTGCAATTCTGCAGAAAATCGAAATACCTGCTTGATCGATCGATCGAGCATAGAGCTTCGATCGATCGAGCCGCAAACCTCAATCGATCGACCCCTCCTGGCAGACTCCTATTTCCATTATTAAATGAGTTAAATTCAATTTATCGTGAGAAAATTCTTTGGCATCCTTAATGAAATGTTTTGGGAGATATGGAAGACCAGCAGGACATGTGAATAGATTTTGGGACCCTTGATGTCGGGCAAAGATTGTACTTTGGGAGAATTACATAAGGGTCGATAAATTTATGATTTAAAGAGAGAGACACGTAAGAGAGTTACTTGGGACAAATGTGTATACCTACTGAATTTTATAATTGGGAGGATAGAATCCATGAGCGTTATGTAGTAAGTGGAAAAGTTCCTCAAATTAAAATAAGATGTGAATGGTTATACGTAATAACTAAATAATGAGAAATAAATATGAATGTCGTAATTATGGGAATTGAGAATATACCCATTATTGATATGGTAATATTAGTATAGTTATATGATTGTGTATGCATATACTATCTATGTGTGAAAATCATGCCCACGCTACTTACTATCCCCGAGGTTGTCGAGCTGGGACGATCTTATCCTGTGTTGCCTTATGTGGGATATTGACTCGTACCCTAGAAGATAGATATCCTTGGTACAGGCTAGTGATGTGATAGTTCAGACGGTCCTAAGAGACGCAGGCATGTGCCATCCTCGTAGAGACTTGGAATCTTTGCTTCGCCTCATTTTATTTGTGTATAGGTATTCTTGGTACAGGCTATCGCAGTGATAGTTCAGACGGTCCTAAGGGACTTGGAACCTATAGTCTGTGTATGTGTTAATACAATTAGAGAGTGATTCCGAATTTGTATTCCCCTTAATGTGAGTGATATGGGGTTTGGATAGTAGAGTATGCTCGCACCATAGTTTTATTTGGGGTGCTGTTATGATATATATTTTATGAGTGGTTAATATATATATGGAATTCTGAAATCTGGAACTGTTTACTGTGATGTAATATGTAGGACGTGGTTGATAACACAAATTATAAATACTTGTGTTGAGAAAGTATAATATGACACTGGAAAACTTTATTGATTTATAAAGTCAAAATGAGAACTTTGGTTACTAATTGAAATAGTATGTTCAAACAATTGAATCATTAAATTTTGAATCTTTCGAAGTAATATAAGATAAATTGATCCATTGGGAAAGGATAGCGTGTTATATGAAGAGATAGACCATTGGGAAAGTTAGTGCGATAGGTGTGCACATTAGAAGAGAGGTGAGAATTTCTTAAGAGAGTGTCGCACTAATATGTTGTTGCATTGGACTGTATCAATTTAAATACCTGCTAAACGTATTTTAAATCAAACACACTTTCTGTTTGTTCGTTTGAAATGTCGTTCGAACGAGTTTTTTCGTTCGAACCAGATTTCGTTCGAACGAGTTTTGTCGTTCGAACCAGGTTCGTTCGAACGAGTTTTGCCAACGACCCTAACTGGACAGTCGTTCGATATGTCGTTCGAACGAATGTTCGTTCTAACGAGATATCTAACGAACTTCTAACGAGCCCAGGCTGGTCACTCGTTAGAAGTCTCGTTCGAACGAGAATCAAGTTCGTTCGAACGAACTTCCAGCGGGAACAGTTATTTGGCAGTTTTTTGCAGTTTTTCCCCACTCCTCAACTTGGTTTTCAACCAACATTTTTCATGCAATATTATGTGCGGGAAACACATTTTCCAAGATAACTTTTCCATTCCATATCCAACTCTTAGAGAGAGTTTGAGAGCAAATTTAATTAGGGAAAATGTTCATGTTTTTGAGTGTTAATTTTTAATGGAAAATTCATACACACTCTAGTTTACACCCATTGTTGTTTATTCCAAGTTCTATATATACATATCCTTACTTGGAGTTTTTGGCACCGGTTTTCTCTACCAAATTCAAGAGACGTTTCGGGTTTTCTTGTACACCCCATCACAAAGAAGACATTTGTTGAGATTCTACCCGTTTGGAGCAAGGCTCCATGTTCGGGTGACGGTGACCGTTTAAAGTCCTATCGGTGTATTCTGAGACCACGGTGGAGCTCCGTTGGTTATCCGCTAATTGGAGGTTGATACAAGAAGGAGCATCACGGCTTGAGAGGGTTCGAGTTTAGGAAGTAAGTCTTTTGTCTTGTATTTTGTAATACCGTTTTTAGTGGATTTGAGGCTAGGGCCGTCCCGAAGTTTTTTCCCGTTAGTTGGTTTTTCCTCGTATATCACGGTGTAGTGTGACCTTGTTTATTTTATCTTGCACAAAATTTAGAACGCATGCTTAGGTTTAATTTCAAGATAAAATTGGGTTTAATTCTCACACTCCTTTAATTTGGGACTTAAATTAAATATTGGATAAAATTGGTTTATTCAAGTCACTTGCTTTAATATGGTTTCGCCTAACTTTGGATATAATTGTTAATCATGACTTAGGCAAATTTCTAGGACTTGAATTATTATGTTTTAATTCTTAATTTGTTTCTTAAGATATTAAAACCCGGCCTTGTTGTTTTGTTGTGGAACCATCACTTCTATACGCTTCCGCATTTGTCTTGAAAGGAAATTATATTTTAATTTGACATTATTAATCGCCGGGGATCCAACTGCGTTTCCAAATTGGTATTAGAGCCAAAAACGATAAATTATTTCGTTAAAGATCCTTTAATTTTTGGCTAAAATGGATTTTTCCCCATTTTCAAAATTTCCTATTTTTGATGGTTCAAACTACGCGTATTGGAAAGCGCGCATGAAATCGGCACTTAAATCTATCGATGAACGTGTTTGGATGTCTGTTGTTAACGGTTGGACTCCACCAACACATTTAATTGAAAATGAACAAGTTCCCAAACCCGTTGATAGATGGACTGAAAATGAGTTTAAGCTAGCAAACTTTAATTCCCGAGGTTTAAATGCCTTGTTTAGTGCTGTCGCACCGGATGAATTCCGACGTATTATGACGTGTGAAACCGCTAAAGAAGCTTGGGATATTTTACAATTAACTCATGAAGGAACGAGTGTCGTTAAAGCTTCTAAACTCCAAAACCTCACTACTCAATTTGAAACTATCAAAATGGATGAAAAATAAACATTTGATAAATTTTATGCTAGACTTTCTGATATTGTTAATTCATCCTTTAACTTGGGAGAGAAAATACCTGACGACCGTGTTGTAAAGAAAATTTTGAGGTCCCTACCCGATAGATTTATTCCTAAGGTGACCGTTTTAAATTCTTTACCCACTTTAGCCTCTACGAAATTAGAAGAGCTTGTAGGTGATTTACAAACCTATGAACTGGATATGTTTCCCTCTAAAAATGAAAAGACAATTGAAAAGGGCGTTGCTTTAAAAGCCCGAAAAGAGGTCAAACAAGTAGTAGAGAGTGATAGTGATAGTGACTCGGAAGATATGGCTTTGTTTGCTCGTAAATTTAGAAAATTTCTTAAATTTAACAAAGATAAAGTTAAAAATGATTTTAAGAAATTTGAGTCTTCTAAACATGATAAAAACGAGAAGATTTCTAAAGCCGATAAGATCCCTAAACCTTGTAATGAAAATATTGATAGGGACGAGTCTAATAAATGTTTTGGTTGTGAAGGTTATGGCCATAGGGCTTTTGAGTGCCCCACTAAACTAAGGAAAGAGGGTAAACGACCCATTTCATATAATGCGACCCTTAGTGATAGTGATAAGGAAGAAAAGCCCGATTCCCCCACAAAGAAAAATTTTGTGGCTTTTATGGCACATGTGAGTGATAATAAGAACTCATCGGATGATGAAATTATAGCACATGCCACTTCCAAGGTCATTGTACATGATTCTCTTATTTTTGATGATAGTGAGAGTGAAAAAGAAGAAGATAGTGAAAATGAAGAAGAGGTTGATATGAGTGAACTTCAAAATGCTTTTCATGAATTATATAAAGAATCTATTAAATTGAAAAGAGCTAATTTGAAGTTAGAAGCGAGTTTAAGAGAGAGTGTCAAGGTCATTGATGAAAGTGCCTTAATAGAAGACCTTAGGACACATGAGAGGACTCTTCAAGAGAAGCTTAACTATGTAGAAGGCGAGAGAGATAGCCTTAGGGGTTTAATGGAATCCTTGAAAAAGGAGCTTCTTGCTTTTGAAGAGCGAAATGTTTTACTAGAATCTAACATTTTAGAATTGGAAAATAAATTAAAATATTCTAGTAATGTCAAATTTGATTTGGAGTGTCGTTCGGAAAAACTAGATAAAATGTTAGGAACGGTCCAAATTAAAAATGACACTTTTGGTTTAGGCTTCAATTCTTGTAATGATTTTAACCCTAAAGTCAAAACCAATGTTTTAGGAGAATCTTCTAGGAATGCATTTAATGATCACTCCTTAGATAAATCTTTTCGACATGCTCTTACTTGTACACATTGTGGTCGACAAGGTCATCTTAGGAAGTTTTGTTTAGATCTTAAACGAATTCCTAGAAAATCCCATAGTAAAGTAACCACGATAGCTAACGTTCCTACACCCCAAGATAGTAATTCTTCATTAATTTGGGTTAGGAAATCCGACTTGGTTGCCTTACAAAATAGGGATTTTGATTCTCATTTACTTACACATGCCTCCTCCCTTGCTAAATCTAAAGGATAAATGTGTTAGTGTTTGCATACTTTAGCGTTTGTACTTCATGCTATATTCACATGCTAAATGTATGCTTGTTTAGTCATTTTCTAGTCATTGCCTTATTTCATATCACATGCTAGTAATTATGACTTGTTTATCTTTTTGTATTATATTTTGTGATTGAATTGACTGCATAATATAAAAAGATTTTTGTTTATCATTTGTGTTTTATTTATTTCATTTAAGCTTAATGAAAAATACAAATGATTTTTGATTGTCCTTTTCAATAAATATTTATTTTTGATTAAAAATGTTAAAAACTCAAAAAGATTTTGTTTTGTGTGTATTTTTGTTTGACACACTTATGTGGCATATATTTGTGTTTGAATCCTATCGTTTATGCTTCCATGTGGCTAGAACTTTTGGTTTAGATTTTCAATCCTTAAAATGTTCTTTACCATGTTTTATATGGAGTAGTTGGATTTTGTATTGATTAAATGGATTCTATTTCTATATGCCTCTATTCACACATGCACGAGCTCTTTTGAAATCTTAATGTCACATGTTATATTTGAGCTTTTTGAGGTGTTCTCCTATCAATCTAGTCATCTACATATCTATGACCTAGGAGGACTAGTGTATGTCAAAATCCGTTGCATGTGAGATTTGTGCGAAAAATGAAAACATGATAAATTAATATATGCACGGGGAAGGGCTCCGAAAGGATGAATTAAGTCCTTTGCGATAGTAAGCCACCGTTGATTGGATCTAAAAGAAATACGTGATCCAAAGGCCTAAAAACAGAATATTTGGCATTAATCAAAAAGCAATTGCCAAGGCCTATGTTTGTTTGATATATTCATTCACAAACAAAAGAATATATATGCTCATTGAGGGAGAATTGGATGGTATATCAACGGTTTGCACAATGTCCGTTTATCCTAGTTGTCTTTAATGTCATGACTCTATTTGGTTTGTAGAATCATCATCATGCTAGGATTGTATGCATTGTGTATGTTTGTTCATTGAGTTCAATCTTTATATTGTCACATGAGGTTATATTTGACTGTGATGAAGTTTTCAATCAAATGAGAACTCCGTGAACGTTTCTTAAGTGTTTGGGTCTAAATTTAATTGTTGCTAGTTCACACCCCTACACTTCCGTTTCCATATGACACATTTTTGCCATACGAGTGTGCAAACTTATTGTATTTTGTGTCATGTGTGTGTTTATATCTATCTATATATACACGTACTTATTGGTATATTTATAGTATATATATATATATATATATATATATATATATATATATATATATATATATATATATATATATATATTTGTTTGACTTTGCCTTGCTTTTATTGTCCATATGCTTTCATGTTTTAACACTTTAAGCTTCAACATGTTGTTTATTAGTTCTTAATCCTTTGCCTATTCCCGAACAAAAAGGGGGAGAATGATGATAGGGGGAGAAATGGTATCTAATCCTATTATTATAGTATCTTCGTTTGGGGGAGATTTATCTTAGTGGGAGACGTCTTTCTAAGTAGGTCATGTGTTTAAAGGGAGAATTAATTTAGGGGGAGTAATTAATTAAAAATTGCATTTACTATTTTGATATTCCCTATGCATTTGATGAGTTTGCTTAAGTGTGCAGGAATTATTCTAAAGCGGCATCTTTCTTTGGAAAAGAGTTTGATCCTTGGGTTGAGTCAAGATTGGGCGGGTTATGTTTTGAGTCTAGTAGAGCTTGACGACCCTTTAGGATTTTTGTTTGGTTTTTTTGTCCCGGAATAGCCAAAGGGGGAGATTTGTAGGGACACAAATTTCCAATTGAGTCCATATATAGTTTTTGCTCAATTCCGGACAAAAACATTTATTCATAGGAGTTTATTCAATTGTACTATTCAAGACCTATGAAGTGTTTGTTGAAGACGTAGCGGCAAAGAGTATAAAGCATCATCAACATGTCGTAGTTTATGTGCCTCGTTTGTACGTCATCAACTTAGGTTCCATGCTCCCATGGTATGAATGTATTTATATGTATATAGGAGCTTGGAACAATTCGTATTGGGTGTTAGGTGAATTAAAACTGCATTTTATTTTTCAGAAAGAATCAATTAGAAACTTAAAAAATAAGTATATAAAAGTTTATAAAAGTTTCTGGGCCAAAATCGAATTTTTCAATCTTTCTGTTTGTTCGTTTGAAATGTCGTTCGAACGAGTTTTTTCATTCGAACCAGATTTCGTTTGAACGAGTTTTGTCGTTCGAACCAGGTTCGTTCAAACGAGTTTTGCCAACGACCCTAACTGGACAGTCGTTCGATATGTCGTTCGATATGTCGTTCGAACGAATGTTCGTTCTAACAAGATATCTAACGAACTTCTAACGAGCCCAGGCTAGTCACTCGTTAGAAGTCTCGTTCGAACGAGAATCAAGTTCGTTCGAACGAACTTCCAGCGGGAACAGTTATTTGGCAGTTTTTTGCAGTTTTTCCCCACTCCTCCACTTGGTTTTCAGCCAACATTTTTCATGCAATATTATGTGCGGGAAACACATTTTCCAAGACAACTTTTCCATTCCATATCCAACTCTTAGAAAGAGTTTGAGAGCAAATTTAATTAGGGAAAATGTTCATGTTTTTGAGTGTTAATTTTTAATGGAAAATTCATACACACTCTAGTTTACACCCATTGTTGTTTATTCCAAGTTCTATATATACATATCCTTACTTGGAGTTTTTGGCATCGGTTTTCTCTACCAAATTCAAGAGAAGTTTCGGGTTTGCTTCTACACCCCATCACAAAGAAGACATTTGTTAAGATTCTACCCGTTTGGAGAAAGGCTC
Organism: Sambucus nigra; assembly: GCA_949130495.1. Taxonomy (NCBI): domain Eukaryota; kingdom Viridiplantae; phylum Streptophyta; class Magnoliopsida; order Dipsacales; family Adoxaceae; genus Sambucus; species Sambucus nigra. Next base: position 338,082,081 of record OX422207.1, on the reverse strand, counting down.
CATGTTCGGGTGACGGTGACCGTTTAAAGTCCTATCGGTGTATTCCGAGACCACGGTGGAGCTCCGTTGGTTATCCGCTAATTGGAGGTTGATACAAGAAGGAGCATCACGGCTTGAGAGGGTTTGAGTTTAGGAAGTAAGTCTTTTGTCTTGTATTTTGTAATACCGTTTTTAGTGGATTTGAGGCTAGGGCCGTCCCGAGGTTTTTTCCCGTTAGTGGGTTTTTCCTCGTATATCGCGGTGTAGTGTGACCTTGTTTATTTTATCTTGCACAAAATTTAGAACGCATGCTTAGGTTTAATTTCAAGATAAAATTGGGTTTAATTCTCACACTCATTTAATTTGGGACTTAAATTAAATATTGGATAAAATTGGTTTATTCAAGTCACTTGCTTTAATATGGTTTCGCCTAACTTTGGATATAATTGTTAATCATGACTTAGGCAAATTTCTAGGACTTGAATTATTATGTTTTAATTCTTAATTTGTTTCTTAAGATATTAAAACCCGGCCTTGTTGTTTAATTGTGGAACCATCACTTCTATACGCTTCCGCATTTGTTTTGAAAGGAAATTATATTTTAATTTGACATTATTAATCACCGGGGATCCAACTGCGTTTCCAAACTTACCCAACGTATTAAAAAAATGTGTAGAGACTGTCAGTGGGAAATTTTAGAAACGCGAAAATTGTATGCGTTTACCAAAGGAGGTAAAGTATCCAAAGGCTTAAATATAGGACGGAGTGTGGTAGACTGAAAGCGAAAATTTAGAGAAAATTTTCTTGGCTTTCGGGATGAAATTATAATGGTTGGAGTCAACCACCTATTTTAGAAGTGGAATGCTATGCCTATGGGAGAACCTTAGGTACAGTGTTGACCATATGTTCCTTCCTCAACTGTTCAGGATGAGAAGCAAAGGTGGTTCTGAACTCATTGAGAGACGGCTTGTCAGGGGTCCATTCGTGAATATGAATATTAACCGTTAGCGAATTTTGTATCGGAAGGTGTAGATACAAGTGGGGGAAACGACTCCAAGTGGAACACCAACTCGTAATAGATAAAACTCGAGGAGGAAATTCTAATGGACGAACGATTCTGAGGTTGACATTGTCATATTTTGTCAGAATAGATGATAATGCTTCCTTGTGGGGGGAAGTTAAAGAAATCGAAGAATTTAGTCGAGAATGAGACCGTGGTATAGTACCACAAAAGGATGTGGATACACATCAGGAAAACCATTTAAATGCTTCAGATAGTTAAATTCTTACCAAGTGATGGTAAATTCAGTAAGTACTATTATAGATAGTAACATGATCTTTATGGCCTAAAAAGCCATGGAACAACCGGGATGGCTAACAGGAATCAAGTTTACTAATGTCCGAGAGAAGGACAATCCTAACCTGGTTAGTAGGACAGGTGATAGGTGAATTAAGTGTTGGAGTATTTCTGTGCGGAGTGAAATCTCTCGCGATAATATGTTCCAAAGTGAGAAAAAGGGACCAGAATACGGTGCCTAGTAAAGGACGACGATTAAAAATAACTTTGTTTTGGTTTGGGCAGACGTGTTATGTCCGAAAACCATTTGCGCAGTCAAGACGATTGCCAGGATGGAAGTATAGGTTGTATCCTTAGAGGATGCGGTGTGTTCATGTGACACGGGCGAGTCACCATATTTTGTTCATTGCTAGATTAGCATGTGAGACGAGTTTAATGCATATAATTATAAATGTTACAATTATGTGAATATTTTTTCCCTAGTGTAGCGGGTTTTTTCTTTAGTGCTATCCGCGGAGGATGGATGAGTATATTAACAAGTTTTGTACTTTATTGAGGTTACTCGTTGTAGTGATGCGATACACGAGTATGATATTATCTTTATTAAAATGTTATAAAAATGGGTAGTATGATAGTGGGCATTTATTGCAAGGCTATCGGAGTAGTTGCATTGGTGCAACATGTTTTATGTTTGTTTTGGCGAGGCTTTACCTTTAAGAAGGTTGTACTCGCACTTATATTATCTATCCAATAGACTTCGGAGGAGATAGTGGGCTCGAGATATTCGATGACAATGTATGTATAGACTTTGTCAGTATAATTCCGTATGTATCGGGATTTACCATTGAGTGAAAATATTTGACTCAGTATTATGTTTAGCACTCCGGACCTAGTGATAGGAAAAGTGCATTGTTATATTCATCCTTTAGGGATGTGGGAGTTAATATTTATACCCCTATTGTTAGGGAAAGAAATTTCGATAATTCCGATTGTATGTATTCGAGGTTTATGGAATGCTATTACCACCAACCTATACGGAACAATAGTGGAATTAGTGAAACGATCTTTGTTAAGCATAATTACGGGTTAAATTGTAACTTTTCTGTCAAGGGACGGAATAAAGGGGTATATACTATGGACGGAGGACCTAACGGATTTCGATAACCGACAATGCTAGGTAGTAGTGTATCGGGGGGGTTCCTTTTTTGGATTTCGCTCTGCGAGACATCCCACGCATGAAACTTAGCGTAAGGTTGGAAATAGGGAGACGTTTGGTCACTATTCCATGAGTTCGGTACCCTGGTCGAAATGGGATCAAGTAATTATGTATGTAAGTTGGAAGTTGAATTTTGTTTTAAGGTCATTGGAGCCGGATTTTTGTGGTAGGAAAGCATTGAAAGTTATACCCACAAGTTGAGGGGTGGGACTATGATAAGGAGAATTTAAGAATTTTGATTTCTAGGGTGATTGAGAGTACCCAAATGTCATAACCACATACAGAACACAAGGTGAATAAAGAATTGGAATGATTTTTAGAATGGATTGTCTGGAAAGAACTTTATATTATACAAAAGAGATAACCTGTAATCATTTTGATGAATAGAGCGTTAGTGAATTATTTTGGTTGTTGTACAAATTTGAGAATTTTTTTTGTACTTATCTGAGGAAGGTTGAGAATTATTATCCCTCTCTTATCGTCATGGAAATTGAATGCCCTATTCCTTCTATTCCGCTGAATTTAGTTAGTCCTACATAAGAGTAGCCGCCGTTCGCTCTCCCAGGGCGGACGGGGTGTTACAACAAAAAAAAAAGAAAAAAAATATGTGGGCATCTGGGTTAGATGCAGTCAAAATAGTCCGAGTCGAAGGGACGTGGTAATAGACGTGTGAAATAAATGTTTGTGGGACTAGTATAATGAAGTGGAAGTGATAGAGTGGATTAAATGTCACATGAGGGGCGATAATCCGTACATAAGTGTGTAATTAGAATAGCACGCCCTAACTTGATTGGAAGGCTGTGGGAAGCCATTCAAGGATTGGTATTCCTTGAATAGAGTAGAATTTAATTGTTATGAAGCACACCCGGAGCGGAATTGTTATTTGTCAAGAGTGAGAGCGACTTGCGCCTACAAAGAGTAATGATGTTAGTATAATATAAGAGATCCAGAAGTGCGCTTCGTGGAGAAAAAAGCACGGGTCGAAACTTTCGGCATATTACGTGTCACTTAATGTGAGACATTTCAAGGGAAGAATCGATGTGTAGCGAGACGTAGTGAGTAGTCTCTACATGCACCGCCCATAGGTAAAGTTTGGTTGAAAGAGGAGAATCAACCAAAGAATTTTGAGTTTATCGAAAATTCCGGAACTTGGAAGAGGTCGGTAAAGACGACTAAGTTCTTGGATGAGTTGCCATCCTCAAAACAAGATCAAGGGTTTATCCCGAACATGTGAATTAAGTCGCCGAGAAGGAAGTGATTGATATTCCTTTGGGCTGGCTTACAATATTAACTAGTATGCCCCAGACTTCCTTTGAAAGGATGGATCGCGCCAGTGCATGGTCCGGCACAGTATAAATTTCTAAATCAGGATGAGATTGGTGAATCCCACCTTTGAAATGGGATTTCAGGAACCATTGGGGATGAGATTTCGTTTCGAGTAGGATGTATCACCCTTAGCCAATGAATGGGCGCACGGTGATTAAAGATTTGTGGAGCCACGTGAAGGAAATTTTGGAATCTTGATACGATGATTTCAAGAATGCTCTGCAGAAACACTCGTACATGTTTGTCGAGTACAAGGTACTTATTAAGGTTTTGTTATGGAAGAACCTCGACTATTCTCCTTCCGTATGTTTATAGGAGAGTAGGTAATCTGAATTTTGGATCGGTCGAGAAAACATCCGATAAACGTGGTAGAATTCCACGACTATTTTAGTCGATCAAGAGTGATCAAATGTTCGTAATATTTTCTCAGAATGGGAGTTTTGTATATGAATAAATTCGAGTATTTGTCATGTAGTGAGGTGCGACCTCCTAATGTTAGTGAGATAATGAAATTTATAATGTATAGGCGTGACCTATGCGAATTTTGTCGGTTGGGAGCACAATGTGAAGTGTCTCCAATGAGAATGTAAAGCAATGTTGCTGTGAAGAAAGGGCTATAGTGATTGAGCCGTAATGTGTAGTTAGTTTGTGTACGGAAAAAGGATATCCAGAATTGTGCTACCGGATAGGCCTTATTTTCCGAATTTCGGGACGAAATTCCGTTATTATGGGGGAAGTATGTAATACCCCGTATTTTTATAACTTTTAAATTATCGGATTTATTAAATTTAATTGAGATAAAGTAATTTAATTTTAATCCGGAATGTTACTTTAAATATTTACTAGCGTGACGAGAGTTAGTAATTATTGGAAATTTGATATTTGTTGAATATTACTGGATGAGTATAGTAATATATGAGATTTATTGTTATAATATTGTCACGTGTGAATAAAATGACAATTATGGAAATTTAAGTCGGGACGCGCCTTTGTCGTGTCGGGACTAAATGTTTATTTATAAAAGTGAATAAATTATAAGTTGCTCGTATGGTCGTTTTGAGCACGCCAACGTGTCCAGAAGGGTCGAGATAGTCAGAAAAGTGTACCCGGGGGTTTAGTTCGGGTCTCGGGGCATTTTTAGGCCTAATTACTACCCCGGGAGGGCGTTTTGGACATTTCGCAATTTTGGGTAATTAAACCCACGAATTTTATAGGGTTATATTAGATGGGAAATGTCATCTTTTAGGGTTAACCCAACCAAATCCTAATGATGGCCATTGGAGAGGAAGAGGGAATTTCTCCAAGGAGTTCTAGGCCAAGAACACCTCCGATTGCACCGCCGTCACCACCAACGCGTAGATCGCGCAACGGGCTACGCAACCACACCAAAAACATCTGCAAATCCGAACGTCGAAAATCCCAGGCAAGTGTTTATCTTGCTATTTTCGTTGGTGCAATTTACATATTAGTTTAGGAATGATTAGGGATGAAATATGTGGAAGAAAACTAAATTGGTGATAGGAAAATCCATGTAGTATTGGTTGATATGATGATTCTGGAAACCCTTGCCATGTAGAGGAAATTAACCACGAAATTTTGATGATTATAAGAAAGAAATTATGGAGAAAAATTTGTTAGAAATCTGTTTAAGAAAATTCTAGGGTTCTTGAAAATTGGATATAATTTTGGGTTGAAAATCCATGTTTAAATGATGAATATGTACATGCCTTACGTTAGAAACATCTGGTATAATGTTATAATGTTAGTAGTAAAATTCTTGGACGTTTGGGGTTGGAAAACATGTATTTGGATGAAGAAAATTGGTAGAACCCGTAACTGCAATTCTGCAGAAAATCGAAATACCTGCTTAATCGATCGATCTAGCATAGAGCTTCGATCGATCGAGCCCCAAACCTCGATCGATCGACCCCTCCTGACAGACTCCTATTTCCCTTATTAAATGAGTTAAATTCAATTTATCGTGAGAAAATTCTTGGGCATCCTTAATGATATATTTTGGGAGATAGGGAAGACCAGCAGGACATGTGAATAGATTTTGGGACCCTTGATGTCGGGCAAAGATTGTACTTTGGGAGAATTACATAAGGGTCGGTAAATTTATGATTTAAAGAGAGAGACACGTAAGAGAGTTACTTGGGACAAATGTGTATACCTACTGAATTTTATAATTTGGAGGATAGAATCCATGAGCGTTATGTAGTAAGTGGAAAAGTTCCTCAAATTAAAATAAGATGTGAATGGTTATACGTAATAACTAAATAATGAGAAATAAATACGAATGTCGTAATTATAGGAATTGAGAATATACCCATTATTGATATGGTAATATTAGTATAGTTATATGATTGTGTATGCATATACTATCTATGTGTGAAAATCATGCCCACGCAACTTACTATCCCTAAGGTTGCCGCGCTGGGACGATCTTATCCTGTGTTGCCTTATGGGGGATATTGACTCGTACCGTAGAAGATAGATATCCTTGGTACAGGCTACTGATGTGATAGTTCAGACGGTCCTAAGAGACGCAGGCATGTGCCATCCTCTTAGAGACTTGGAATCTATGCTTCGCCTCATTTTGTTTGTGTATAGGTATCCTTGGTACAGGCTATCGCAGTGATAGTTCAGACGGTCCTAAGGGACTTGGAACCTATAGTTTGTGTATGTGTTAATACAATTCGAGAGTGATTCCGAATTTGTATTCCCCTTAATGTGAGTGATATGGGGTTTGGATAGTAGAGTATGCCCGCACCATAGTTTTATTTGGGGTGCTGTTATGATATATATATTTTATGAGTGGTTAATATATATATGGAATTCTGAAATATGGAATTGTTTACTGTGATGTAATATGTAGGACGTGGTTGATAACACAAATTATAAATACTTGTGTTGAGAAAGTATAATATGACACTGGAAAACTTTATTGATTTATAAAGTTAAAATGAGAACTTTGGTTACTAATTGAAATAGTATCTTCAAATAATTGAATCGTTAAATTTTGAATCTTTCGAAGTAATATAAGATAAATTGATCCATTGGGAAAAGATAGCGTGTTATATGATGAGATAGACCATTGGGAAGGTTAGTGCGATAGGTGTGCACATTTGAAGAGAGGTGAGAATTTCTCAAGAGAGTGTCGCACTAATATGTTGTTGCATTGGCCTGTATCAATTTAAATACTTGCTAAACGTATTTTAAATCAAACACACTTTCGGGCTCTGACCCATTTTCCTCTCTCTCTCTCTCTTGTATATATATGTATGTATTACAGGTGCCCAGCCACAGGGGCGTCTTGCTTAGGATCTCTTGGAATGAACGCGCTGAAGCTTAGGTGGGAGTTGCAGGTCTCTTGATTAGACGACTTCGTTCATTCGGATCCACTCTTAGTACTTTCATTTAGTTGAGCATGTGTAGCTCTTTCCATTACTTCATTGTTATTGTACATTTATATTTCAGTTATTTCCAGCACTGTTACTATGGGATTTATTCAGTGATTGTGTTGCTTTAGATTTTGCATGTTGACATTCGATTGATGAATGTTATAAATTAATTGGATTATGTTCCAGGTTTATTGTGGTGTGATTCTTATTTATTTAGATGTTGATAAATAAATAAATAATATTTCTTTAAATAAAATTTGGAGAATAATGGTTTAAATGGTTTTGACACTTAGCTTAATTAATTAGGGTGTTTAATTTGGAAAAGTTTTATTTTTCGACAGTGATGCTGAGAATGAACCAACTGTTCACCTTGATTTAATTTAATATAGGAGTGATCGCCCGGTATTTAATTAGGCGGGGTGTCACATTATCTCCACGTCATAAACATTAAATGTCAAGACATGCCTTTTGCCTAACCATTGTGTGTGAGGGGACTTCCGTCACAGAGGTGGCTTCACCAACTGTCTGACAGCACCAAATACCACGGTGGTTTACTCAAGTGCAGGTATGACATTGCCAAGCTGGTTAGTGACATCAGATGAAGCGGATGTGACATTAAGTAGTGGGTTGTTTGGGTCATAACTCAACGCCCGATGGAATTCAAGGTTGCTCCCCCCCAAGGTTCCACGGTCAGGGTCCTTTGGTGTTTTACTAGGTGTATCTAAGGTGGTCAGGACAATCTCCAATAGTGACTTACTTTTGAATCCTCCAAACCAAGTCCCTCTAATCTTCCCACGGCGAGGTCGTTCGATAGAGCATGAAAGCTCTCCCAAGCCCTACCAAGCCTGGTCTCTCGCGAGTATCGTTCGACCTCACACAAAATCCTTATACTCATTACATCTTTACCATCATTATATCTCATAGTAAATATAAACAAAAGATACAACAAGACTAAATTAACAGGACTAAAGAATGAGCTCTCTCGGTCAGCTTCTTTATTGGAAAGTCCCTGTGAGTTGCCACGCTGAGTTGCCACACTAAGCTACCTTAATCCCAAACAATGTTGTAAATGGGGGTATTATCTCTAATCTCAGGATTAACTTCAAGCCCCCTCTCTAATCTTAGTATTACCTTCAAGCCCCCTCTACAGTGTGCATTGTGTATGTTTGTTCATTGAATTCACTTTATCTTGTCATATGAGGTAATATTTTAGTTAGATAAAGTTTTGCAATCAAATGAGAACTCCGTGAACATGTTTAAGTGATTGGGTCTAAATTCTTTTGTTGCTAGTTCCCACCACTTCACTTCCGTTTACCACATGTATTTAGACACATTTTTTCCATATGAGTGTGGAAAGCGTAATATATTTTGTGTCGTGTGTGGTGTTTATACCAATGTATATGTGCGTGTGTGTTATTGATATCATTTGTGTGTATATTTATATATGATATTTCCTTATTTTTGCATCTTTTCCTTGCTTGCTAGTCCATGTATGTCTTGAATTCAAAAATGGTATCTATCTTGTTGCGAATTTTGTGTGATATCCCATGCTTATAATAGTACATTTCAATGGTATCTTTTGTTATCACATCTTAGTTGATATCTATTAATCTTTATACGGATTAGTTGGACTTCATTGTTCCCATATGCTTTAATGTTCTGATCACTTTATGCACCATTGCATATGCTTAACTTGTTTTTCCATTTATCATAACCCATGTTTCGTTTAGGGAGATAAGTTGCTTCAATGGAGGATAAATAAGTTATTTTATTTTATAATTCTTTAGACTTTGTCTATTCCTGAACAAAAAGGGGGAGAAATGGTATTTAACCCTTTGAAATTTATGGAGATCTAACTTAAGGGGAGACGTCTTTCTTAGGTAGATCATGTTAGATAAAGGGGGGGGGGGAGATTAATTGGCGGGGGGGGGGGGGATTTATTTTTCATATTTAATCTTTTGATATTCCCTATGAGTTTAATGGTTTGTTTAAGTGTGCGGGGTTTCATCTTTAGTGCCATTACTTAAAGCGACAAAGCATTCTCTATGAGTCGAGTCAATCGTCTATTTTTTAATTTATTTTTGGTTGGGATTGTGTCTAGGCGTGCTTGATGGCCCATAGGATTTTCGGTTTGGTTTTGTCCCGAAATATCCAAAGGGGGAGATTTATAAGGAAAAATTTCCAATTGAGTCAATTTGTAGTGTTGGCTTAATTCTGGACAAAACAATTTGATTCATAGGATATATTGTTGTACCTTAAGCCTATGACGTTTGAAGAGTTGAAGATGTAGCGGCTAAGTTTTTCAAGTTTCAACATTACTGGGTTTCAAGTGCTATGTTGCGCGTCACCAACTTTAAATCAATCTAAGGTTTCAAATGTATGAATGCAATTATAAATATTTAAGATCTTGGATATTCTAATTGGGTGTATTTTACAAAATAACGACTTCGTTTATCTCAGAAAATCATGTTAGAAATTTTCATAAATGTTTTTGGGCTTAATATATAAAATTTGGATTTTTTGTTTTTTTTTGGTTCGAACCAACCTGGATGTCGTTCGAAGAAGATTTTCGTTCAAACGAGAATCGAATGAGCTTCTAATAAAATTCTCCTATTTCTGCTCTGAATTTTTGTTGGAATTTTCGTTAGAACGAGTTCGTTCCAACGAGGTTATCTAACTAGTTTTTGGCCTGTTTTTTCTCTGAATTGTCGTTAGAACCATGTCGTTCGAAGGGAAAAAAATTTCTGCCAGTTTTTGATAACTTCCCACTCATCCACTTATTCTTAGCTGCTTTTAATCAGTTCGTAAAGGATTTTTTTATGGATGTCTTTTGATACTTGTGCTAACACACTTTTGAGAGAAAAAAATATTCATCTTCCAAATCATCCATGTTTGTGTTGTGAGCTCACATGAATTAAAATCTTCATAACACAAGTTTACACCCAAAGTTTGACTTTAATCCAAGTTTCTACTTATTTATCTTTATTTGAAGATGTTTTGGCACCGGGTTACCTTTCTCATCCCATAAAAGAAATGTTTCCACCGAGGTGTCCGTTTCTTTGAAGCATTGCACGTTACAACAGTGGAAAGGCCATCATTTGTACTTGACGGTAATTATGCCCCATCAATGGATTCTGAGAATACGGTGGAGTTCATTGTTGTCTACTAGGTGGAGGTTGATGCAAGAAGAAGCGTCGAGGCTTGGATGGAGTTAAGTCGTGTGTTGTAAGTTTTTTTCTTGTATTTGTAAACATACAATACTTAGTGGACTTGTAGGCAGGGTCGTCTGAGGGTTGTCCCTCTTGGGTTTTCCTCGTACATCGTGGCGTAGTGCGTTTATGATTTATCTTATCTTGCAAAATATCACTTAGATGCATGCTAGGTTAATCTAGATAAAATTTAGTTTAAATCACAACTTCGTTTAATTTGGTGCTAATTAAGTTTGGGTAAATTTTAATTTAATTTAATTAAAGTCGACATTAATTTAATTAGATAATATTCATGCTTGGTTTGTGTAACTTGAATTGAATTGAAATTGGTTTCAGTGGAAATTACTACGTTAGTGTAGTTCATTTTCACTTTAAGTTTAATTTAATTCTTTAATGTGTTTGATTGTGCATTTAAAGTAAAGAAAATTAAATAGTTTTTGATAAATTAAAATTTGGAATATAATTGAACCATCTCATATTTTGAAGTTTAACAGAACATTGTTTGGGAGTCGTGGGTAGGGTCACAGTTTTGTGTCATGGCCACATGGTCATGGTCCTTATACATGACCAAGATCAAATTTTTATGTCACCCAAAAAAGCATGAACGCATATTATGGTCAAGATTTTTGACCATGATCCCTATATGGCCACCCTTAAAATGGTCATAGATAAAAATCGTGACCCTCAACCATGGTCACAGTCCAAAATTATGACCATTCTCAGTATATGGTATAGTGAATTAAAAAATAGACAACCATATAAGAAAGGTATATTATTCCTATCATGACAGAGGGAGGAGGATTTGAATTACAATATATTCAAATAAAAAAGTCTTATGGTTGAACTAAATATGTTAGCGCCAGGTTAAGGTATAAATAATTGTATTACACCTATAGTTTTAAATGCATTTTAATTTACATTAATTGTGCAAAGAACCGATTTTGCCTCTGAGATTGTTATGTAAATGAGTTAGAATGAATTGTTGAATAACTTAATAAGGATAAAATTATAACTAAATTAATGAAATAAAATTTTGAAGTTCAATAGGGGATAAATTGATATTCTAAGCGTAGCCCATTTAATTGTCAAAACTTTGAATTAAAATGGGAAAATTAGGAAATTTTTACATGTTAGATTTTAATGATTAACTATTGAGGGGTTGTCTTTCAATGTTTGAACATTTTATTAATTGATTGACTAATTAGACATTTATTAATTGATTAAAATTAATTATTTATTAGCTTGGTGTCTTGATCTTTTTAATGGCCAAGATTGGGCAAGTGGTCAATAGGTCCTTACCAGAGATTTGTAGGTACGGTTTTAATTGCGACATTATGAGAATATAGAATAGAGAGAGAAATCTCATGTGATGGGAAACTTGGAGAAAATAGAAGGGGATCAACCCTTCGGCTTTAGCACAAAAATTTAGGGGAACAAAAGAAAAGAAAATTTTAACTAAGTTTAGATTGAAAGAAATATTACGACAAAAAATGAATTCAGGTACAGATGTAGGTTCCTTGTCTTTTATTTTTTTGCTTGATGCACTTTGATATAAAGGTGGATGAGAGGGTGTTGGTTTATTCCTGAAGAAATGAAAAGAGAGGTCATCCTTGGGATTGGGGCGTTAGGTATCAAATGAGATAAGGGAAGAAATATAATAAAGGGGGAGACTCTTGGTATTTTTTTTGGTAACATAGGAATAAAAGAACAAAAACTATTTTCCACCCCTTAAGAGGGCCTTCTCATAATTATTTGGCATCTTCTATCATAATTTGCAGCCAAGTTAACGATTTTAAATGTAATAACCTATTATTCCTATTCATTGCAATCTTTGTCTTTCCTTTTTGTCTTTCTTAGGAAAAAAACATTGTAAATTGGTCATTTTTTCCCCTCTCCATTTTCAAAAATTATCTATTTCTTATAGATTTCAAAACCCTTTTCCCTTTATTTCACAAACAATCCAAATTTACCCAATTTAGAAATTTAACCCCAAGCTTTATATGTAGATTTCTAAAGAAGATTTTGAGACCATTTTTAGGAGACTTTCAAGGGGGCTTTTTCACCATGACGAAAAATAACTTTTGGGGACGCATGTTGAGGCAAGTAACTTTCCATTTTCCTCCTTTATATTTTGTAACACCCTGAACCCCGAAAACAGACACGCGGCGTGCTACTACGATTAAAACTAAACTAAATGCACAACAATTAGTATAAAGCATCTGATTTCCACAATAATGATTTACAATAATGTTTCTCCCAAAATACCCATTTCTCCAACAAAAATTACCCCACTAATTTTTACAACAAAAATATATCTTCCAATCCATGCTCAAAAGAAATTCTCCAAAATAGTCCATAGCGTCCCAATCCACGCTAACCTGTTAACTAAAAGAAAATACGGGAAAGTACATAATATGAAGAGAATAGATGCTAAAAAATAATAGCACAATTAATAAATCGCAACAATACGAATGCGCATATACAAATCAAATGCAATGCTCAAGTATTATATCAATATTAATTTCTCAACAACACATCAATAGGTCACCAGGCCTCACCTAACCTCCCCTAGGAATTCTTAAGCCATATATCGTATTTTTGGACTATTAGAGGGTGCCCATTCTCCCTTCCATATTATTTTTTAGCATCTATTCATGTCTTATTATGTACTTCACCGTATTTTCTTTTAGTTGGAAGGTTAACGTGGATTGGGACACTATGGACTATTTTGGAGAATTGTTTTAGAGCATGGATTAAAAGATGTATTTTTGTTGTAATAATTAGTGGTGTAATTTTTAGTTGGAGAATTTTATAGTCGAGAGAAAATTATTGTAATCTTTATTGTGGAAAAAATATTGTGGAGTTGTTGTATTTATATTATGGACATTTAGATGCTCTATACTTGTTAATGGATGGATTTAGTTTAGTTTTATAGCATTAGCACGCCACGTTCTCTTTTTGGGGGCACGGGGTGTCATATATGCGAAGTTGGTATTTCACCTAAATTAATTTTTGTGTTAACAATTAATTAGAAATCCCGAGGGTTTCATTTTTTTTCTAATTGCATCCAAATTATGTGTTATTTATGTATTGATGTAATACCCCGTGTTTTATGAACTATTATATTGAAGGAAATTTATTATGTGTGTTTGATTGTGTCATGAGATCTCACTATTTACATTTTTTGTGTCATTTAATTCGGACTTGAAATCGTATTTAATAAACGATAATTCATAAACTAAATAATTTGATGTTTGGGCTCGTCCCGATTGATTATTAAAAAACTGAGTTGTTAGTTATTTTTTCGTATATTCGGTATTCAACTTTTGGGACACGTAGAAGGTCTACTTTTAGTTTAAAATGTTGTATTATAGTCCAATTGTCTTATATAAGGCCTATGCAAGATAGTACGTCATTTGAAAGTATTTTGGGCTCCTTTAGGTGAGGTCGATTTAGGTCCCAGGCTTGGTTTCGTGGATGAAGTGGTTTAATGAGTCATTTAGGGATCTCATAAGTCACATAACATAATTACGAAACATCCTTGTGTGTGTTTGTGTTGATATTCTTTTTGTTTATAAATTTTTCAATTACTCTAAGGGCCCGTTTGGCAACCCAATTCCAAGGCTTGGAATTGGAATTGTAATTGGAAGGCCAATTTGAATTCCACGGAATTGAAATTGGCCTTCCAATTCCAATTCCAAGCCTTGGAATTGGATTGCCAAACGGGCCCTAAAAGATTAAAACTAATAATTTGAAGAATTAAAAATCAACAAAATGCACACATACTAAATGAGTTGTGATTATTTATGATCATGTCATTTTGGTTGTTTAAACCTCTAATCCAAGAATCTCCTTTAAAATCATGTGTATTTGAAATATCATATTCGCACCTCTTAAATTTTAAAGACCATAAAATTATATGGTTGTGATGTGTTGAACTCCGGACAAAATTAAGGTAGTGCCATCGATGCGGAATGTGAATTGTTGGCTACATGGGAACAAACTTATCTTGAAAACAAATTTATCGTCGTGCCATCGACACGGATACATTTTGTTGGTAACGATAAGTTAATGCGCGGGGATAAAATTATTAGGGGGTTTGGTCCCCAGTGGTATAAGGCGGCCACTGGAACAATTTTTCGAGTTTATTGAGTTGGTCCCCAGTTCGACTCTCGACGCAGTCAAAATAATGCTTGCCAGTGTAAGCTACTAACAACGAGCTGAGATTAGTTGATATGCGCTTAAAAGCTGGTTCGAACACCACGTGCCGATTGGAATTAGTCGAGGTGCGCTTAAAATCGCGAGAGGGGACCCTAGTATATATATATATATATATATATATATATATATATATAGAGAGAGAGAGAGAGAGAGAGAGAATATAGGATTGGTGGATTTTATCATGGTTCTCTTTACAAAATAAATTGAGGCAAGTTGATTATGATTACATGTGTGTTAAGGTTATATTTATTCATTTAAATCTCAATATAATCATGTCCTAAATCTATTTCAAATTATTTAAATTGATTAACTCCGTAATAATCTAATGAAGATAGTAATTATGTTATATTCATTCTTAATTTGATTGATTCAATCATAAATTGGAACTTAAATTGTTGGAAAATAATGTGAATATGTTTTATATTGTAAACTAATCAAAAGCCCCCTGATTATTTGTGTTAACCCTTAAAATTTAGTACTAAATTGATGGAAATTATAAAACCAGTGTTCTTGAATGGGAATTTATGTTTTTCTTTGAATCTTGATGAAGATTTAGGATTTGATATTAGGAATATATTCCAATTATTTGTAATGTGTGGTTTTATCATTTGGATGTTGGTTGGAGGCTTGAATGAAGATTTTGAGTTCATTAACGGAAGCTAAGAGAGAGAAAGTGGGTTTTGAAGAAGATTAATCCCGTAAAAAGGAAGTGTCATTTTTCTAAAATAATTGATCGATTGACCCCCGATCATCGATATATCATCTAACACCCCGTAATTTGAATGATTTTTATATTGGGATTAATTAAATGAAATTTTGAAATTGATCCGGATTAAAATAAATATTAATTAGCGAGACAATGGTTAATAATTATTTATATGAATATTGATTAGTGAATGAGTAATAAAATTATTAAGAAAATATTATGATTGTCGTGAGTGAGAAATACAGTAATTATGATAAATTTAGTAGGGACGTGCGTGTCAGTCTTGCCGAGACTTAATTTTTGGAAATAAAAGGTAATTTCATTTTAGATAATTCAAATGGTCATTTTGAGTGCACTAGTGTGTCCTAAAGGGTAGAAATAGTTAGAAAAGTATACTCGAGGGTTTAGTTGTGGTCCCGAGGCATTTTTAGGCCAAACCAATACCCTCGAGGGGTATTTTAGTCTTTTAAAATTTTGGAAAAAAGAGACCTACAAAAATTGGAGAGTCATATCATTAGTTACAAAAGGTAAGCTAGGGTAGAAATCACAAAACATGCCACAGGAAGAGGAGGGAGAAGGGTTCCAAATGAGTCTCAAGGCTATTTCCACATAATTTTGCACCTCCACCACCACGGGAAAGTAGATCGGGAGGAAAAGAAACCAACCACACCAAAATTCTGCAAAAAACCAGACCTTCGAATTCAGGCAAGTATTTATCTAGTTACATTTTTAGCACACATAACATCCATCTTAGTGTAGGATGAATAATCTTATGAAAAATAAATGTTGGCTTTGATTTGGAAGAATAAATTTATGTTCTTAGGTAGAAAGCTTGATGGATATGTGTAGTTCATAAGTTTAATACGAACTTAAGGATTGAAATAATAAAACTTGGGAGAAATCTGAGATTTTTGTTGATGTTCTTAAAGAAAAAGGATAATCTAGGGTTCTGGAATTTAATTTCCAAATTAATTCGATTTCAAGGATTTCTTTGATGATTCAGTGATTCAAATATGTTAGAAATCAAGTATTCATGTTTATATAATGTTTATTACAATGGTTGGGTGGTTGGGATTGTATAATGGATGTTCTGACCTTTAAAAATGGTGTTGTAGAGAAGATGAACTGCCAGGTACCTCGAACCGGTTCGACAGACCCCTCAAATCGGTTCGGAGGTACACCCGAACCGTTTCGCTTATACACTCAACCCTGTTCGGGGGACCTGACATTCCTAACCTTGATTTGCTTAAATTTTAAGAGACGCGGGTTGGAATTTGTCCCCAATTAAATAGAATTAAGACTACTAATTATGGGGTGAATTTTAATATTAATTGACATCACGAGAATCGGATGAGGTCATGGGGGATACGAGTGAACCATGGGGGCTCATTTGATATTAAATAATATAATGAGAATTATAATGGGTCAATGAGAGTACGAGTGAACCTAAGACCGGACCAGCAATAAAAGGATATTATGACTATTGAAATAATCTTATGGGGTAGTTAGAACTCTTCGAGTGGTGGAAAAACACTCGAGAAAATATGAGGTGTAGTATAATGGTAAATTAATAATACAGAAGATATTCATGAGTTGTATACACTACGAACGGGACATAGATTATATGTTGAGTAAATACCTATATTGATGTTGTATTTATATAGGTTGTGTGCATACATATTGTGTGAATTTGCATGTATAAACATACCTAGGCTACTTGCTATCATGAGAGGTTCTGCGTCGTGGACAGTCTTATCCTGATGAGCTAATTGGGGTGATTTTGACTTGTACCTCAAAACATAGAACTTAGAGATGTAGAACCACTTGTGTGAATAAGGGTGTGACCGGTCATTTGGCTGCGTTAGGTTTGTGCATATCCCAAAGGCTTAGAAATATGTTCGCCTCCAACTTTAGGTGAATTTTTTAATATATGGTTCGAGAGTAATTCCCAACTTAATGTCATTATTTAGTGCATGATGTACCAGGACATGATAGCAGAGTATGCCCACATCGCAGGTGTCAACCTAGGGATGTCGTATATGTATAAATTATAATAGTGATGTATATATATATATATGTGTGTGTGTGTGTGTGTGTGTGTGTGTGTGTGTGTGTGTGTGTGTGTTTGTGTGTGTGTGTGTGTGTGTGAGACAGAGATTTATTCTACTACGGGTGATTTAGTAGATACTATAGATAGTGATATCTAAATTGATCTCAGTATGTGTGAACTTAATATTTAATTGGCGACCCTTGATAAATAAAAGAGATTGGAAATTTAGTAATGTATTATATGGGCAATGTGGGTGGGCACAGTGAAATAATAGACAGGAAGAGGCTTAAGTAAAACTAGTTGGGTAGGGTAGCATAACTAGCTGGGTTTAGAAGAGTATGTTAGGCATGCACAATAGTTGAGAGGAGAGGATCTCAAGTGAAAGCACGTGAAGCTAACACGTATCTAATATGTACTCTTTAATGCATTTTAAATACTTGCTAAAATGTTTTCAAACTATTTTAATTGGGCTCTGGACCGTTTCAAATCAATTTTTTAAAAACCTTTTAGGTTCCCAACCATAGGGACGCTAGACTTAGGAGTTCCTTAATTTGATGTACTGCTACTGCTATGGAAGTTGCGGAACCTTGGTAGTAGATTCTTCCACATTCATGAGTTCCTATTTATCCTTTTATCTATCTTAGTCGGGCATGCCTCTCATTCCTAGTTGGTTATTATTACACATATATTATACTTCCATTTTATTTTTGTGTTGGATTTGGTTTTTACTATGGAAGATTTTATTTGGATTCTGTCTGGGGCATTTTTCCAGGCCTATTTATTTATCTCATTGCTTTATCATTATTATTATGTTTATTTGAATGGTGAATGTGAATTATTTAATTGAAATTATTTACATGTTAGTAATAAGATTAAAACTTTGACACTGAGTAAATTTTGACAGTGATGCTAAGAATGACACCATTAATGATTCGTGTTTAATTTAACAATGGACTGATCACCCGAGATTATAATAGGTGGGGTGTCACAGATGGTATCATAGCATCAGGTTCTAGTGCCCTTAGGATATGTATGGACTTATTTTATTTTCAGTGTACCGTTCTTTGATATAGAGCCCTATTGTTAGGTTTGGTGTATTCATAATTTCGCATTTTTGTTTTCAGCTATTTTGAGATATATTGAACTGTGGACTGATAGAAAATTCTTTTTCGTTTTTTATGCCTCCCTGACGTGCACCATGAGCCACCCCAGAGTCATAGCCCGAGCCGCAGCCAGCTCGGGCCTCAGGGATTATGTAAGCTGTCGAGGTTGCCTCTATTATGGAACAAGTGGTTAATGCGGCCTTGACTACTTTTTTCCCAGCAGGCACCATAGGTGCCACCCCAGTCTCATGTTGTTGCTCCAGCTCCTACACACTCGTTTCCTTCTGCCTAGGAGCAAGGCTGATATGACTTTCAGAAGGCACATCCTCTCGAGTTTTAGAGGAGCTCCAATGTAGTTGCAGTGTGCCAATAGAAGAAGGATATTTAGAGGCATTTGAGGATTTATGAGTGCATGGACATACAGAGACAAATAGTGGATACCTTTAATCTAGTGGGGGCTGCCTTACAGTGGTGGGAGTTTGTTACCACCACACAAGAGAGAGACACCTTGATTATTCAGGAGCTCGGGGAGCGATTTAACCGTAATTACTTCCCATCCACCGTTCAGACTGAGATGAGGTGGAAATTCTTGGATGTTTCACAAGAGGGTAGGACTGTAGTAGAGTATGAGGAGGAATTTACTAGGCTGGTAATGTTTGTACTCGAGGAGGTGAGCATCGAAGAAAAGAGGATACAACTATTTGTGGATGGTCTTACCTAGAGGATCCGATATAATCTATTGGGTAA
This sequence comes from Sambucus nigra, assembly GCA_949130495.1. Lineage (NCBI taxonomy): Eukaryota > Viridiplantae > Streptophyta > Magnoliopsida > Dipsacales > Adoxaceae > Sambucus > Sambucus nigra. The sequence goes on along the minus strand of OX422207.1, from coordinate 338,062,823 downwards.
CCCATCCTTGAAGACAGATACAGATGTGTTGAATGCCGCTCTATTTCACTGTCAAGACCACCACTTCCATGTTAAGGGAAGAAAACTTTTAAGAGAGTCCATACAGCGTGGTAGGACAAGGGTAGCTGTGCTAGTGGGGCACAATATACTCAGAATCAATCGAGGAAGAGTGAACAAGGTTCTCACACGAGGGATGCTGCTAAGAATTTCCGTTCGAGAGATTATAAGTAGGGATATGGTGGATTTAGGCAGGGATAGAAGGACCAATAACATTTTCAAAAGGGCCAGGGGAGAGGTGGTAGTGGCTAGTAGGGTCAGGGGGAGGAAATTTCATAAGGAGATGTTTCATATGTGGAAAGATTGGCCACAAGAGTCAGTATTGCCCTGATAAGGGCAGAGTTCAGCAGCAGCAAGGTGCTCGTCAGGAGCCCCAGAGGCCAAATTTTCTCGTCGCCCTCCCAGCACTAGCACCCATGCCAGCATTTCCTGCAGCACCAGTTGTTCTAGCATCTCCACCTCACTAGGGGAAGTTATAGTACAGGCGTGCATATAACATCCACCAAGACACAGTTCCATAGGTTCCATCTGTAGTAGAGGGTATATTTCTTATTCATGGGACTTTAGTGCTCATTTTATTTGACACTGGGGTTTCACACTCGTTCATAGCCACTAGATTTTCACGAGCCATAGGGTTGTTAGACACGGTCGATAGTACAGTCACGTGTGTAGACTCACCACTGGGTAGCGAGACACTAATATTGTTTATCTGTCGCGGTGTGAGTATAGATATTGTGAGGCTTACTCTCCCTACCGATATGCTTATGTTAGATATGTTAGAATATGATGGCATTATTACTATGGATTCACTAGAACCATATAAGGCCATGATTGACTATTATAGTAGGAGCATAGTGTTTGCGATTCTGGGCCAAGAAATGTTCTTAGTGGCAATGCCTCATCCAGAAGGAGGATCGTTGACTCATTTATATCAATAAAGGAGGATACGTCTTAGGGAGTAGCTATTTCCCTAGATTCGATCCTAGTTGTACATGAGTTCTCCGACATGTTTCTGGAGATACCGATATTATCGCCTAGTAGATAGATAGAGTTTATTATTGATTTAACATCGGGCACTCGGTCGATAGCTCGGACACCTTATCATATGGATTCTATGGATATGAGGGAACTATGGGATCAGATTGAGTAACTGTTGGGGAAGGGCTTTATCCATCGGAGTACTATGCCTATGTGTGCCCCAGTGCTATTGGTGAAGAAAAAGGATGGTTCTTTACGACTATGTGTGGATTACTGGGACTTCAATAAAGTCATGATACATAATAAGTATCTATTGCCCAGAATTGATGACTTATTTTACCATTTGAGAGGAGTCGCCTACTTCTCTAACATAAACTTGAGGTCGAGATATCACTACTTGCTCATTCGAGAGCAGGATGTGTCAAAGACTGCCTTTCTGACAAGATATGGGTCTTATGAGTTTTGGGTTTTGCTATTTGGGCTAACCAATGCGCAAACTATGTTTATGAACTTGATGAATAGGATGTTCAGAGAGTTCGTGGATCAGTCTATCATTGTATTTATTGACGACATCCTGGTTTATTTTCAGACTGAGGAGGAGCATGCTTAGCATCTACGTCATGTTTTACAAACTTTGCATGAGCACCAGTTGTGCGCTAAATTGGAGAAATTTGGGTTTTGGTGGCATGAGGTATAATTTTTAGGATATATCTGATTTTTGGGGGGATATCAGTGGATCCTAGTAAAGGGTCAGCAGTTAGGGAGTGGAGATAGCCCACGACACCGATAAAGGTGTGAAGTTTTTTGGGGTTAGTTGGGTACTATAGAGGGTTAATTCAAGGATTTTTGAATATTGCTAGTCCGTTGACTAACTTCACTCAAAAAGGCATACCGTTTGTCTAGGACGACGCTTGTTAGTTGCCTTTCGATAAGCTAAAGAACAAGTTGACTTCAATACCCCTACTCTCACTTCCCAGGCTAGGGGTGGAGTATCTTATTTTTACTGATGCATCCCTACAAGGAATTGGGGGTGTGCTACAGCAGGAGGATCAGGATATACCTTATTCTTCTCGCAAGCTTAAGCATCACGAGTGGAATTAACCCAGGCATGACTTGGAGTTAATGGCAATCATGTTTGCATTGCGAATTGGGAGGAATTATCTTATAGGGGAGAGATTTTACCTATTCATAGATCATAAGTCATTATAGTACTTGTTCACTCAGAGATATTTGAATATGCATTAACGTAGGTGGATTGAATTTGTCAAAGATTATCAATTTGACATCTAGTATCACCCAGGAAAGGCTAACATGGTGGCAGACGCATTGAGCCGCATACTAGTGAGGGATGTAGCTGGAGTTTGGAAGGAGAAATGGAGCGATCTGGGACATCAGTACTCAGTTGTCAGATCCTTTATGACGGTTATGACCATCACCCCCAAATTCTCACGAGGGTGGTACAGGCCCATGCAACAAATTCATTTTGTCAAGATCGGATCAGCTTATTTTAGGAGTCGTATTTTGTGAGTTCATAGGGATGTTTATGATTAAATGGTAGGTTTATTGTCCCAGAGGGGGAGGATTTACAACATGCAGTGATAGAAGATTCACACGAGTCACGATTTATGGTACATCTTGGGGCGATAAGATGTACCAAGATATGGGACGACAATATTGGTGGAGTGGGATGAAATAAGACATTGTTGATTTTGTCTCAAGGTGTATCACTTGTTAGTGGGTGAACGTGGATCATGAGAGCACGACAGGAGTTTCAAAGCCATTAGAGTTTCCAATGTGGAAATGGGAGAGAATTTCCATGGATTTTATCACTATGTTGCCTATTTCACAGAGGGATCACGATTGCATATGGACGATAGTTGATTGGGTTACCAAGGTAGCTTACTTTCTTCCAGTTAGGACGAATTATACTATGGGACAGTGTGCCTAGATTTTCATTGCTGAGATAGTGGGGTTACATGGGCACCACTAGATATTATGTATCACAAGGATAAGATTTTTGTGTCTCTATTTTGGGAGAATTTTCAGGAGAGCATGGGTACCGAGTTGCGATTGAGTACAACTTATCACCCTTATATGGAAAGGTAGACATAACGGATGAATCAGAGGTTGGAAGATAAGCTACGGATGCGTATATTTGATTTTAGGGGAGGTTAGGAGCAGTATATTCCACTAGCGGAGTTTGCGTATAATAACTTCTACAAGTTTACGATTGACTTGACACCATTTGAGTCATTGTACAATAGGCCTTTTCGTTCTGTCACTTGTTGGTTATAGGTGGGGGACAACAAACTACTTGGACTAGAGTTAATTCATGATACGTCTGCCCAAATTGAGTTGATTCGGAGTTATATTCGGATAGCCTAAGACCGATAAAAGAGTCATGCCGATGCCAAGCTATTCTTCTTATAGGTTAGTGTGTGGGACCATGTGTTATTACGTGTATCTCCTATAAAGAGGATAATGAGGTTCGGGAAGAAAGGGAAGTTGTGACCAGGGAATGTTGGGCCATTTCTATCATTGAGTGGATTAGGCCAGTTGGATATAGACTCGGGTTATTGGAGCACTTGCATCGAATTCACAATGAATTTCACATTTCTTCGTTGAGGCGATATCTATGAGATGAGTTAGCTCACACTCACATTGCTTTGGAGAACATTGATATGCAGCCCAATATTTCATATGTGGAGAGGCCAGTTGCTATCCTAGACTATAGTGAGAGGAGATTAAGGTTAAAGGTAGCTCCACTTGTACGTGTCTAGTGGGGGCATCATAATGCCGAAAAGTCTACTTGGGAGCATGAGGATGAGATGCGTGATAAATATCCAATGTTATTCATATCAGGCATTTCCTTTTTCAAAATTTTGAGGCGAAATTTTGTTATTAGGGGTCGAGTATGTAACACCCAATAATTTTAATGATTTTTATATTTAGATTAATTACATTAAATTGAGAAATTAATTCGTATTAAAATAAATATTAATTAGCAAGGAAAGGGTTAATATTTATTTATATTGAATATTAAATAGTGAATGAGTAATAAAATTAATAAGAAAATATTATGATTATCGTGAGTGAGAAATACGACAGTTACGGTAAATTTAGTCAGGACGTGCGTGTCACGCATGTCGGGACTTAATTTTTGGAAATAAAAGGAATTTCATTTTGGATAATTCGAATGGTCATTTTGAGTGCATTAGTGTGTCCAAAAGGGTGAAAATAGTCAGAAAAAGTGTACCTAGGGGTTTAGTTTGGGTCCTGGGGCTTTTTTAGGTCAAACCGACCACCTAGAGGGGTATTTTGTTCTTTTGAAAATTCGAAGAAAAGAGACCTGTGAAAATTGGAGAGTTATATCTTCGGTTACATGAGGAAAGTTAGGTTATAAATCACAATAAACACAAAGAGTACACATGAGGAGGAAGGAGAAGGGTTTTAAAGGAGTCTCAGGGCCATTTCCACACAATTTGGCACCACCACCACCACTAGGAATAGATGGGGAGGAAAGGAAACCAACCATGCCAATATTCTACGAAAAACCAGACCTTCGAATTCAGGCAAGTATTTATCTTGCTACTTTTTAAGCATATATAACATCCATGTTAGTGTAGGATGAATAATCTTATGAAAAATAAATGTTGGCTTTGATTTGGGAGAATAAATTCATGTTCTTGGGTATAAAAGCTTGATGGATATGTGTAATGTATAGGTGCAATACAAAATTAAGGATTGAAACAATAAAAATTGGGAGAAATATCATATTGTTGTTGATGTTCTTGAAGAAAAAGGATAATCTAGGGTTATGGAATTTAATTGTTGAATTAATTTGATTTAAAGGATTTGTTTATGATTCAATGATTCAATTATGTTAGAAATCACGTATTCATGTTAGTATAATGTTTAGTACAATTGTTGGGAGAATGAGATTGTGTAGTGGATGTTCTGGGGTTTAAAAATGGTGAAACCCGTAGCTGTAAAGAAGATGAACTACCAGGTACCTCAAACAGGTTCGGCAGACCCCATAAATTAGTTCAGAGGAATAATCGAATCAGTTCTCTTGTACACTCAAACCGGTTCGTGGCCTTGGTTTGCTTAAATTTTGAGATTCCAAGGTTGAAACATTTTCCCAATTAAAGAGGATTATGACTAGTAATTATAGGGTATATTTTAACATTAATTGACATCACGAGACTTGGATGGGGTCACGGCCGATATGAGTGAACCATGGGGTCTCATTTGATATTAAATAATATCATGATAAGTAGAATGGGTCATGGAGAGTACGAGTGAAACTAAAGCTGGAGCAGTAGTTATAACTCTTCAAGTGGTGGGAAAACACTCGAAGTGGTGGGAAAACACTCGAGAAAATGCGCAGTGTAGTATAATGGTAAATTAATAATACGTAGGATATTCATGAGTTGTATACACTACGTACATAAAATATATTATAGGTTGAGTGTATAGCTATACTGATGTTATATTTATGTAGGTTGTGTGAATACCTATTATGTGAATTTGCATGTATAAACATACCTAGGATACTTCCTATCATGAGAGGTTCTATGTCGTCGACAATCTTATCCTAATGAGCCCATTGGGGTTATTTTGACTTGTACCTCAGAACATATAACTTAGGGTTTGAGCACAACTTTTTTGAATAAGGGTGTGAACAGTAAATTGAGTGTTTTTGGTGTGTACGTAGCCCAAAGGCTTAGAAACATATTCGCCTCCAACTTTATGTGAATTTTTTGGTGTATGGTTCGCGAGTGATTCCGAATTCGATGTCCTTGCTTAGTACGTGATGTATTAGGAATTGATAGCAGAGTATGCTCGCATTGCAGGTCTCGACCTTGGGATGCCATATACATATATATTATAATAGTGACGTAAATATATTTATATACATCAGCTGTATTCCACTACGGGTGTTTTAGTAGATACTATAGATAGTGATATCTAAATTGATCTCAGCATCTGTGAAATTAATAATTAATTGGTGAAATTCAAAAAATAAAAGAGATTGGATATTTAGTAGCTATTTTATTGGCAATATGGGTGGGCACAATGAAATAATATACATGAAAAGGCTTAAGTAAAACTAGTTAGGAAGGGTAGCGTAACTAGATGGGTTAGAAGAGTACGTTAGGCGTGCACAATAGTTAAGAGGAGAGGATCCCAAGTGAGAGCACATGAAGCTAACATGTATCTAATATGTACTCTTTAATGCATTTTAAATACTCGCTAAAATGTTTTCAAACCGTTTTACTTGGGCTCTAACCCGTTTCAAATCCATTTTTATAAAAACATTTTAGGTTCCCAACCATAGGGACGCCAAACTTAGGAGTTTGGTACTACACCAAAAACAGAAATTTGGCACACCAAAAACAGAAATTTGGCACTACACCAAAAACAGAAATTTAGCACACCCTGATAATAAAATTTTGGCACAGTTTAAAACAAAACCAATTCTAACACAGTTTAATGTCAATCTGGCACACTTTAAAACAGTGCCAAAATTTGGCACTGTTTTAAAGTGTGCAAGAATTGAGTACACTTGCTAAAATATAAAATATCGTAATAAAAATCATTAATCAAACTTTGGTCATTCGCCCTCACCTTCACAGGTCATTCCTTCTCACCTTCACAACTCATTCCCGCTCTCGGTTTGCTCTCTCTCTCTCTCTCTCTATCTCTATCTCTCTATCTCTATCTCTATCTCTCCCTTTTCGGTAAGATATCTCTCTCTCTCCCCGGCCAACGTAGTTTCTCTTCGATCAACGAAGTCTCTTCTCTCATCTTTCTCTCTCTCTCCACTCAGATCTCCAATCTGGTATTTTTTAAAAGCATTTTTTTTTCTAAACCTAACAAGTCAAGCTCAAGAGAGGATTAATGGTTTGTTGATTTAATAGGCTTTATTTATTCTGACAAATAACACATTAATATTGTAATGCCATTTAGTTCAATGGCAAGGAATTCAAACTAAAAAATGTGGAAAGATAACTCCCCATTTCAACAGTGTATGTTAAGAGATACCTCTCTTTTCATGTGGATAAATATTAGTTTTCTTGATTTTATCTACAAAGGTATTCACAATGTGCCAAAGTTAGGGTTCTAAGCATTCTTGGAAAGTATTATTGGAAAGGTATCAGATTTGATCCTAGAGTTTATGCAATCCGTGATTTGATTCGTGTTTTGTATTTTTAGGGTTTTATATATTCATTTTTAAATATTTATTGTGTTTTTTAATGTGTGAGTTTTTGGTACAAATTGAATGTTAGTACTGAAAAAAATAAATCATTGATTTTTGGAGGGAGCTTGAGATCTTTTAGTGGAAATCTATGTTTTTATGTTCTTACCCTTCTATTTAAAATGCATATTTGTTCTGATTCGTATAGGTTATGGAGTTTTACGAAAATTTAAGTGTTAAACATTCAATAATAATGTAAAAACATAAATTGAAATAGTAAGTAGACACCCCCACTAATTAAATGGATAAATGAGAATTTGTGTTGAAAATTTTAGAAAAAGGAAAAAAAAACTATTTAAATATTAAGTATACATTAATGGTAAACATTCAATAATAATGTTACACGTGTAGAAAAACCCTAAACCTGTTCCAGACGTCTCACTACGACTGTGGTGAGAACTCTTGAGTTGTCCCATTTTTGGACAGTTTGGAAATGCAAAAGTTCGTATTCGACATAATGTTTATGCATGTCCTATTTTGGAAAATTTGGTGGTATCTCTTTATGTTCTTTGGGTGCATACTATATTGATGTAGTGTTTCGTGTTTTCTTGGTTGAAAAACTTAAGTAACACATGAACACACCCAATTTAAGTTGTGTACTTGAATAACTGTAGGGAGATGCTGGCAAAATTTTCCAGATTAGGACAAGGCATGAGACATTATGAACAACACAAAATATTCATTTTCGAATAGGATAGGACCCTTACCCTATAAAGGAGATGGAGGAAATACAGGAGCTAAAATATATACATATTTACACTTTAATAAAAACATAAATAGATCTACAGTAAGCGATTATATTATAATATGTGCTCTATAAACTTATCAGGATGTCGTCGGGAATCAACAAAGACTAGATAAACGAGAAAAATATCAAGGCCGATACGTATATATATGGCGTGTTAGAGTTTCTACATTATGTGCGTAATAATAGTTCGAATGCTAAACATTCATGTCCTTGTAGACGTTGTCAAAATGGGAAAGGACATGTTCTTATAGATGATATATTCATTCATTTAATGACATATGGTATGGACATGAACTATACCTTATGCATTTTCATGGCGAGACATTAGTTTTTTATCAAGTCCAACCACCACCTCAGCTTGTGGTACCGAAAGAACACGCTGATGTGCACAATATTCCAATTTTGAATGATCTGGTGAATGATGCTTGTGTGATATTTACGGGTGAAACAAATCCTAGTGAACCTAATTGTGTAGGCAGTGATGAAGCTCCCCCAACTTTTGAGGTTCCCAATGATTCTCACACACATAAATACAAAGGCAATAAGTATGATCATTTACATCAACTCGCACAACATCAATTGCACCCAGCTACTGGTTCTTCCTATCATACTAAAATGTATGTTCTTATAAAGTTGAATGATTTGAAAACATAATTTAATTTGTCGGATGGTGCTACAGGTGGATTCTTAGATTGTTAAATGAAGTACTTCCTGAAGGGAATAACTTGACAACTAATTATACATAAATGAAATACACCATTAGAGATATTAGTATGGATTATGTTAAGTATGGCATAGACATTAACAATTATATGTTATTTTTGAAAGGGCATGAAAAATCTAATAGATGTATAAAATGTGGTTCTTTACGCTACAAGTTTACTTCGGTAGACTAGGACGGGGTAGAAATTCATAATACTAATGGAAAAAAAAGTACTCTAGGGTTCCTAAGAAGGTAATGCGACATTTCCCTTTAATCCCTAGGCTAAAACGGTTGTATACCACGAAATGCATAGCCGAGAAAATGACTTGGCACGCTCGTGCAAGCTCTTGTATGTAATTTTTGCAGCATCCCCCAGATTCGGTTGAATGGGTAAATTTAAACATAATGTGGAAAGATTTTGTAAAAGATCCGTGCAATATTCGACTTACAATAACAACTGATGGTTTCAACCCGAATAACATGTTTGGCCATAAGTATAGCTGTTGGCTAGTGATAATTCAACCTCCCAACCCTCCTCCATCAATGTTTATGAAAAGTGAGTTTTCAATATTATCTGTATTGATTCCCGGGCAAAACTCACCATCAAGTAATATTGATGTCTTCCTGCAACCATTGGTCGATGAGTTAAAGATATTATGATCTGGAGTTGAGGCTTAGGATGCAAATAAAAATAAGAATTTTAGTTAAAATCCATGTTGATGTGAGGTATTCATGATTTTCCAGCTTATGGGATGTTAACAGGTTGTTCAACTCAAGGTTACAATGGGTGTCCCGTTTGTTCTACAAATACACCTTCTCAATATCTTCCTAAGTCAATGAAATATTGTTACCAACGATCTTGTATGTTCCTTCCACAAAACCATCCTTACAGGTTTGACACATCAAAGAAAACATTTAATGGTAAAATAGAGGAAGCTATGGCTCCAAGAAAGTTGAAAAGTGCAGAAGTTGAGTAGTAGTGTCACTTATCGCTCGAGAGGGTGAGGGAGACAGAAAGGGAAAGGGAAAGGGAAAGGGAAAGGGGAAGGGGAAGGATAAGGAGGATGTCGTAATGGAAGATGATTATTATCCAAGTGAGGGTGACGATGAGAATCTAATGGGTACCGATTAGGTTAATTTTCTTTGACTTAGAGTACTGGAAGGATCATGATGTTAGGCATAATTTAGATGTTATGCATGTTGAAAAGAATTTCATAGAGACTCTTTTATGTATAATACTCTCAGTGAAAAACCTTTCAAATAAAGATACGGTTAAACCCCGTGAAGAATTGAAAGATCATTTGAATCTTAAACGGATATTATGGATGAAAGTTATTGAAGGAAATAATAAAAGGCGGATGCCAAAGGCGCCTTTCACATTGGGAAAGGAAGAGAAAGAATCCTTTTATTGTACACTAAAAACATTAAAGGTACCGATTGTATTTTCATCAAATTTCATCAACAATGTTAACCTCGATCCACCTAGATTTACCAATCTCAAGGCCCACGATTATCACATCATTATGAAATGGTTGTTTCCTGCGTTGCTTACGCATTCATTTCAGGATCATAAGCCTTTGTTTAAAGCTATACAACGGATAAGCATATTCTTTAACGTGTTGTGTGCCAAAGTGATATTTAGGGAACATCTTTTGAAGGCTAAAAATGCATTGGTAGAGGCACTTTGTGTCTTTGAAATTTATTTTCCACCTGCCTTTTTTATGGTGATGATCCACCTCATGCACCATTTATCCGATGAAGCTTTGATAGCTGGACCACCAAGATATTGGGCGATGTGGTTGTTTGAGATGGAAATGGGAAGATATAAAAAGTGGTCACGAAACAAGAGGTACATTAAAGGGATCATTGTTAATGCATATTTTTTACATGAAGCTTATTTGTATGCCATGGAGTACATATCGAAAAGAGGTGAAGGAACTCATAAGAGGAATCTTGAGGATTTTCTTGATGATGAGTTTGATGACTCAGAATGCAATGAGCATTAGGTAAAAGTAAAGAATTGATCTCAAATAATGTAAAATAGGAGCAAGTACGAAGACAGGTTTTATCTCAATGCGACGGTGTTGATGAATGGAGAAGGTACACACTCAGTTCTATGTTAATTCATATTAATTTATTGTAATGTGATATTTTTTAATTTGACACTAATTTCTTGTAGAAAATTTGTGGTAACTGAGACTTCATCGATGCATAGAATTGATGATTGGCTAAGGAACGAGGGAAGTCTTAATTTATACATGTACTTATTGTAATACCCCGCATTTTTATCGATATTTATTTATGGGATTAATTAAATTAAATGTGAATTAATTGAGAATTAATCCGGATAAAAATACTAACGAGATATGAGTTGGTATTTGATTATAATGTGTATATATGGCAATATATGAATATTGGAAATATTGAATTAGTCGTAAGATTGATATACGATAATTTGGGAAATTTTGTTGAGACGCGTGTGACAGTCGCGTCAGGAATGTAATTATTTAATTAAAAAGTGAATTTTATTTCTATTAATCGTATGGTCATTTTGAGTGCGCCAACGTGTCCGGAAGGGTCGAAATAGTCATAAAACACTAGGTGGGGGTTAAGTTTGGGTCCCGGGGCATTATTGGGACATACCGGTAACTAAAAAGGGCATTTTGGTAATTTTGAAAATTTGGGAATTAAAACCCACGAAAATTAGAAATAAAATCTGACTTATTCTTTATCCACTAAACCCACTAACTACACTAATTGACTTAATGGGTTAGGGGAGTTATTGGAAGAAATAAAAAGAAGTTCCTAAGGCAACCTCTAAACCTCCATTGTCATCATCCTTAGAGAAGAACTTGTAGAGAGAGAGAGAAAAGAGAATTCTGCAGAGAGAAAAAGAGCAATTCAACCTTCAAGATTCAACATCAAATTCAGAGAAAGATTAGAGGCAAGTGATTTAATTATAATTGATTCAATGTTATGCTTTTCCATGTTTAGGGAAATTATCGAATTTATCTTGGAAGATTGATATAGACCCATGAATTTGAAGATTAAAACTATGAACTATGTTAGGTATTGCATGTAGAAACATTCTGGACGAATTATGAATTCAAAATATAACCCTTGATGATCTAAAAACGGATTTAACAAGAAGTTTATAAAAGTTCTTGAAAGAAATAGAAAACTGGAATTCTTGATGAAGTTTTGATCCAAACAAAGCCCTTGGATGATGAATTATTGGTTTTAGAATGTTAACAATGTTGTAGGATGGTTGTATGGTGATATTATAACGTTATCTTAGAGTTTCATGCTTGTTAATGGAGTTTTGGGATGTTTTGAGGACTGCAAAACGAAGCAGTCCGTAGCCTACCTGGTGTGATCGATCGATCGACCACCATCGATCGATCGAAGGTCAAGGTCGATCGATCGACCTTCCCAGAATGAGTAAAATTTCCCCTAATTAAATGTTAATGATGTTAACCCTTAGAAAATATTATTGGAGACTTTATGAATATCCTTAGACTTAAGGAAGACCAGTAGGTATGGTTATAAAGTTTGGACCTTAATTAGAATTCAATTTGAGGAATTATTCTAAAAGATAATAAAAATCGATGAGTGAGATAATATTAGGGTTAAAAGAGTGAATTTGAATAAATTGATGAAATAAGGTTTGGGGCAGAAGTAAGGACCTTAAGAATAATGATGTTATATGTGGGAATAATAGAGAACTTAATAACCCCTTTGAGATAGGTTTTAAGTACAAGAACCTATGACGTGAGATGTGTCGACAGTCTACATTATATATTATCGGAAGACTTAAAATGTACAAAATTGGAATAATGGTATAACGATGTAGAAAATACCTTTATTAATATTGAGATATCTAAGATGTGTGCATGCTTAGTATATGATCTTTATGTGTATGACATACCTACCATACTTGCTATCATGGGAGGTTTACGTTCGCTTAGGGCCATCTAAGCCTTGTGTGCCCGGATTTAGAGTGGTACCTAGAGGACATAGTTCAAGGGAATGACTTAATTGTGAGTTATTAAGTCAGCTGATTATGGAGCGTAGGTATGTGCGTGACCCATGGATATGTTGAATTATGTTCTCCTCCATTTTTGTGTGTTGTGTTTATTCTAACAATTCCTGAGAGATTCGGAATTTGTGATCCTTATGTATGTGATGTACCGGGATGGATATTAGAGTATGTGTGCACCGCAACTTAGCCTCGGGGTGCTTGTATTGTATATTTATGATGTGAATAATATACGGTTAAATGAAAAGGAATTGTTATGTTTAATTATGAGAATAATTTATAGTGACTCCTTGAGAAGATAAATAAGGGAATAACCTCCAGTAAACGGAAATGCTAATAATTGAGAATCCGAGTTTAAAGCTATTTATTTAAGTGATAACTTTGGGAATTCATATTGTGAATCGAGTAGTTGGGTTAGAACTTATGATGGTTTAGTTAGATATCAATAACACATGAATGGGTACAGGAACGTTAGGAGTGCACAGTTAGACGAGAGGTGAGTATTTCATGTGAGAGCACGTCCTAACATGTATCTTGCATTCATTGTTTTAATTGTTATTAAAGCACTTGCTATTTTTAAAATACTCTCTACATTCGGGCTCTGACCCGTTTGCTTTCAAATCTACTTTTTTTTGTAAAAACCATTTTAGGTGCCCAGCCACAAGGACACCATGCATAGGAATTCTATACATGTGACGAGTTGTAGCTGTTGTGGAAGTTACAGGGCCTTGATAGTAGACGCCTCCTTTACTTGTCTTGATTCCATATTCAGATTCATCATTTGTAGGGCATGTCGCCCATTTCTTTTAGAGATACTTTATATTTCAGTTATTCAGACTTTTGGTTTGTAATTAATTCAGGATGCAGACTTGCTTTATTTTTCCATATTGGGATTGTTGTGAGGAGTATTTCCTCTAGACTCTTTATTACTTGTTGATTTCACAATTGGGACTTTATTGTGAATGGTTATGTTATTCTTTCAAAATTATTTTATTGCATGTTAATCAGATACAAATTTAAAATTTGACAACTTACTTTTTAAATACTAGGTGGTTAGAAATCATTAAGATGTTTTCGACAGTGATGCTATTAACTGAACCAACTTGGCATTTTGTATTAATTTAATAAAGGAGTAGCTACCCGGTATTTAATTAGTCGGGGTATCACACTTATTTATCAACCGTAATTATTTTTAATGAAACTCTAAAAAATTATCATTTCCTTACAGGCCTCAAGATGTAATGATACGGGAATTTTTCCATATGCCGATGGTCCTTTCCATAGGGTTACCAGTTATTAGAAATTTCAATGAAATGGGTACAACTTTTTTACTTCTACACATGAAGAGAATTATAACTTTCAGAGTAGCGGGGTATCCATTAAAGCCTTTATAGGAAGGGGATTATGAAAACCTTTTATGAAGTTATTAGACAAATACTCTACCTTAATTTACATTGAGTTCACACATACGGTCTTTTATTGTGATTGGGTGGATTTTGATGATAAGAATGCTTGCAAAGTTGAACCCACCTCAAAATTGGTGATGGTGAATCTTAGTAAGCTCATGAGTAAAAATACCATTCATGATGATTCGTTCATCCTTGCATCTCAAGCAAGTCAAGTATTTTATTGTCAAGTTGTAAAGCTAAAGGGGTGGTCAGTTGTTTTACACTCTCCCAAGAGACTGGCAAAAGAAATAGAAGAAATTGATATTGATTGTACCATGTATGACTCAATTCTCGAGGAAAATGATAAATTGCTTGAGCTTTTGGACACCGATGATGTGTTCTAGTGCAATGATTTAGTTCTGAACTTGTTTTTAAATATGTAATATTATTTTTTTGTTATTTTGAAAAAGTAATAGTCTATTTATTTCGTTTGTTATTCTTGTAAACATTTAATAGTTTGTGTATGCCTATTTAAACTTGTAATTTTATGTTTACTGTTGTTTGAACATGTAATCTTCTTTATATTGCTATTTGAACATGTAATCTTATTTATATTACTATTGCAATAGGTAATATTCGTGTTAATATTTATTTTGATTATTTTTGTGTCCAATAGTCATTTTTTCCAGATAAATGTCTCATATGGTTGATACTTCGCAACCGTCACTAAGTGGGGCGACATCTATATCAACCTCCTGTTTTAAGGTTTCTTTGGGTGCTTCGAGAGGAGGTGATGACTCTTCCACTAAAAAAATGAAATTTAATGAGCACGGACTTCTAGTTGGTGAAGATCCACATACTCTCTCAACCAGGTTGGGAGACTTAGTAAGGACACATATTCCCATTTCTTATACGAGTTGGAAACAAGTGGTTGTGCGATGTAAGAAGTAAATTTGGTCATCATTCAAGGTATACCTTTTTTTTCTTTTTCGAAGAATGTAATAGTTAGTAAATTCAATTATGTGATGTTTTAATTTTATTTCTTCATATATTGTAGAAAATTGGATGTGCACGAAAGTCATAAAATTATGTTTATGAAAAAAGCGCGAATGTTGCTTGGAAAAAGTTCAAGTCAAAGTTAAGGGTTAATTTGAAGGATGGTGACATTGGAAAGTGGAAGGAGAAAGTGACACGAAATATCAAATCTGAGGACTAGGAGGTGGTTTCCAATAATGAAGCTTTAGAAAGATACTAAACAAAATTGTGTCAGAAAGACATCTAATAACATAGGTCTCCATGGTTATGCCCGGGCTTCAGAGAATTGGAGAAAGAAGCATGGGCGTGAACCCACTCATATAGTCAAAGGAGGTGGTTATGCCCCTCATGATAAACATTTGCGGTAATTTAAATTTTTTAATGTTATTTTGTCCTAAAAAAGTATCGTATCATTATCATCAAACCAAATGTTAATATATTTTTGTATAGGAACAAATAAAATTGCTTCTGGATGTATACAAAGATAGTGGTCAGGAGGAGACCTTGGATGTCGGGCCTATTTTTGAGGTTTTCAAAAAAGATACGCGAGGACGTATTCGTTCTGTTGGGTCCATAATTTTGAGAATCGTTATATTAGGGTCGGCATTTGCTAGATAAATTCTTGAAGAGGTGAAAGAGGACACCAGAAATTGGAACGATCATGTTGATGATCATAGGAGTGAAATAGAGGGGATGAATTCCTCATTATCAGAATTCATTACTGACTTCAACGCTGGGAAATTTTCAGGTGTTGGACACAACATTCAAGAGCTACATACTTTAGAAACTAGAACTCCTTTGTGTTTTCTTTCCTCCCCTGCATTTGAGGTTCTAAATTTCACCTTTCTAATTGAATGCAAAATACTATCCCACACATGTGAACATGTTGGTTATGGGAGGAAAACTATCTAGGAGCGTCTTTACCATTAACTTCCATACGTTGAAAAAGAGTGAAGTGTGAGTTTTACTTGATGACATCAAAGTGCTCGAGTATCAAGTTTGGGGTGAAAAACAAGCTCATTGCAAGAACTTAGGAGATGTTGGTGAAAATGGAATTATGTATTGGCTCGACGACCTTTGTCCTCCCATTGGTGATACCGACGAATAGTGGTCTTGGTGCTAATTAGTGGTATTGCACAAATTTTTGTAACTTTTGTGTTATTGCACCAACTTTTATAAATTTTGTGGTATTTCATCAACTTTTGTAGTCCTAAGTGTTAAAGTAACTATCGCTTGGAACAATATAACTGCTATATTTGTTTTGCTTGTTTGCATATTATATTCGCATTTGTGGTATTCTGATAAAATATTATTATGGATGGAATTCATATTATATTTGCGTTAGTTGTGTTGTGACATGGATGGAATACATATAGTTCTTGGGGATCGTACTCATGTGTCTATAATGGTACGCAGATAATGCATGTACCTCTTGAATGAAATTTCCTCTTTTATGAATTTCCTCTTTTATAACTGGTTATATGCAAAAGGTACTCGTTGCCTCATCTCGGGAGGTCAATTCACACCAACAATATTAGTGGGTTTGGATGTTTCCAAAGGTTATGATTCCTAATGTTTTGGTTTGGATGGTGTCTTTATCCAAAAGTTTTTATTGGCGGTGTTTCCAAATGTTATGATTCTGATCAGATGATTTACAAATTAAAAAACATGATGAGCTCATTTACATCAGTTAAGGTACCTATCTTCTACAACATTACTTTTCATTTGTTTTTACATTATATGCTTTGGGATTTATTAGTGGGTAATTAGGAAAACTCAAGGATAATAGTCTTCTTAATCTTTATATCCATCATCTTCTTATGCGGTATTTATGTTTTGTTTATTTATATTTTTCATGGAGGTCTGGTGGTACGTCTCTCTCTATTAGTTTGTCACCGCTACAAAATATTGGTACGTCTCTCCCTATTTTCCACTTACGTATTGTTTGGTAAGACTTTGTTATCATATTTATTTATGCATATAAGAATTATGTATGATTCTTGCATGTCATCTTATGAATTAGTTTTGTTACTTAATGGACTTTTGTTACATGTTTTACAGCAGTCCATTAGTGCCTTCTGAATCAACAAACACACGGGGGGGTGGGGCAAGTAGTTGGCGTTATAAGGAAAATGCTAGTCAAAGACCTAGGGAGCTGAGAAGTAGTATTTTATGCATTTAAATTGTATTTGAGGATTATAACTCACTAATGTAAACTGAATTATAGCAGTAGTTTAGGCATTTGGAGGTGGGATCATGGCGAGATTTGGCTTTATTCACATAAGGTTACAGGCAGCAGACCCGGTTGGTCCGTATGGCATGTGTTTTTAGAAGGCCGTTAGCAAGGGATAGGAGGATTTTAGTATGTTCTTTTCTTTTTTGGTTGGAGATGGGATGAAGTTAAGGTTTTGGGAGGACACAATGTGTGGTCAGACTCTATTAGCATACCTCTTTTCGGACTTCTTCCATATTATTATGATTTCAGAGTGTCTACGGTAGGACAAACCTTAAATTTTAGCGTCATTTTTCAGGATTGGAAGATAGAGTTGTTGGACGCATTTTTGAGTTGTTTGCAGTGGCTAGAATCCTTAATAGGGATGAAAATGGATTGAAGTGGGATGGCAATAGGAGTGGGAACGTCTTGGTAAAATCTTTTTATGACTTCCCACAGGTGATAGTTTCCCTTGGAGAAGGATTTGTAGGATAGTGGCTCCGTTGAGGGTGTCTTTTTTATGTGGACATGAAGAGGAGTGCTATTTTAACTTCTAATAATTTCAAAAGATGGGGAAAACAGTTGGTGAGAAGGTGTTGGGTGTGCAAGGTGGTTGAGGAACATTTTGATCATCTCTTGATACATTATAATGTGGTCAAGGGTTGGTGGAATGTTATGTTCTCTCTTTTTGGGGTCTCCTGGGTTCTGGTCAGAGGTGTTTGCAGCTTGTATAACATGCCATGTCGGAAGGGAGGCTTAGGTTGTTGCTCCGTTTCATGTGATATGGTTTATCTGGATGGAGAGGAACAGGCGATGCGTTAATGGCAAGGAAGTACTTCCTGCCAGATTCCAATATCTTATGTTATTCCTCTTTTAGTTTAGAGAGAAAAACTATAGTCATGTTATTTCTTTTATTGATTTTCTATGTACGCTAGCATTAGGCATATGGTATTTGCGAACTTCTTTGTTATGTTTATTTTTGTGACTTCGTGAGGATTTTTTGTCGCTTTTTCTATAAGCACTGCCATGTACAAGTGGGGCTCCCCCAATTCCGTATGTACAAGTAATATGCATGTCGATATTTACTATCAATATTCTTTTCCTTCGATGAAAATAAGATTAGGACCAAGATTTCTATCGAGTATATTTGACATTGTATGGTTGTTGAGTTACGGAATCTTAGTACACCATTATGTACTCTCAAATCTTTCTCAAGATAATAACCTATTGGTTAATATTACTTATCAAGAGATGATACTGAACTGATCGAATATGTTAAAACTTTAGGCAGGGACTGATATTAAGCTGAGCCACACAGTGGCATCGCAACCACCACCACTATGTTATGGTGTTTTGATCAATCACCTCCCTCCCTGTGTGTGTGCATTGCAGCTTAATGGCCAAGTTGAGGAAGTTGAATCGTCCCTCGGGTCATCACCTCCTTCCCTATTGTTCAGTCATTTATTTGAATATTTATTACGATTTAAGTCATGTTTTAGATGGTTTGAATATTTATCTTTTTAACAGTTGGAGATCCGCCCGTGGATGTTTTTAGGCCTCACTCTCCAAACAGTAACTCTGTCTCTCTTTGTCTAGGTAAATTAGTGTAAAAAGACATTTTTGAAGATAATTTTTATAAAAAAAATCTCTCTTGAGGTGGCAATGTTGCTGATACATATCTCTCTGTCTACACTCTTCAATTCAAACTCTTTTTATGCCATACAGGTTTTTATTTGGTTGAATTATCTCATCTACCTATACATTATAAATGCAACACTATTTCTTCGACTAGGTTTGAACTTAGTAAAATCCTACCAAGTGTTTAATTGAATGTATAGGAGAAATAATGTTTAGTTGGTGTTTAATTCATTGTTTGAAAGTAGCTTTGTACAGAAAAAAAAATTCATTTATCCGTTTGCTGAAATGTTTGTTGGCATTAATATTTGTTAAGTTTGTGTTCATTTATGTTCATTTTTGCTTTGTTTATAACTGTTATCTATATGATCTTATATATATCATTTGTTTATTTCTTTTTTAATGCATAATAACATATGTATGCGCATAACTATATGGCGTTAACAGTTAACAACTCATAACTGTTATCCGGTAATAATTGTTTTCTACTCCCTCGGACCTTTCTTTTTGTACATGATCTCTTTACACTTTTTTTTGGAATTTTTTCATTTATAATTTTTTTTTGTAATTCTAATATGATTCTTTGTTTGATTTTGTAGATCTCGATTTTTTTCAAGTTGAAAACTTCGCAAGAGTTTTTTTCCCAAATGCTTCTGACGATGTTCTATTTATGGTTCTAATATGCATTATTCTCTCTCAATGTCACTGGTTCGGTTCCACATCAACGTCCTAACTTCTTAAGTAATTTCTTTTTTAGTTTGAGTACTTCATTTTTTAGTCCTTTTCAGGCCAAGTCATTGTGACTATACACACAATTTTAGTGTTAATACCAATTCTTGCTTTGCATCTACAGGAACCAACTCATTAGAATTCACTCAAGTAGTCTTGGAGAGTATTGGAAGTGGCTAGAAATGTTCGAAGATGTCGACCTTGTCGTTTACTATGTTTCTTTGACCAACTACCATAAATTCATCAACGAAAGCAATGGAGTTTCCATAAATAAGATGTTGGCAAGCAAGAATCTCTTCGAAAGGATCATAAAGGTTATTGGCCTTCAATCTTGTCAAATAATAAGAATTAATTACTCTTTTTTATTCATTATTTTATAGGTTTGAACTCAATGAAAGTTCGATGGTTGTGCATGTATTGAGATGAATTTCATATGTATTGGCATGAAGTTTATATTAATGGAATATGAGCCATTAATTTCTAGTGGGCTTATTGTATGTGTATTAGTGTTTTTGCGGATTATTTGTATTGTTGTTGTACTATTTTTGCCATGCTAGGATATATTATTATTGAATTTTTGTTATTTTAAAACAAGTAAAAAAATAGTGGAAATGTTGCTTGTTTTTTGGGGTAAATGTATTTATAATTATTTTTTTTCTTTTATCCAAAAATTTTGCACAATTCAATACCGTGCCAAAAATGTATTAAATTTTGGCATAGTTTTGAACTGTGCCAAAAGTGTACCAAAATGTGCTTAATCTGGAAGAGTTATAAAGTGTGTCAGAAATATCAAATTCTAGCACGGTTATAAAGTGTGGCAGAAGTGTTCATGTTTTTTCATAACTGGCACACTTTTAAACTCTGCTAGGAAAAAGGGCAATTTTGGAACACCTGATTCTAGCACAGTACAGAATCGAGCCAGATTTGATCTAACATAGTTTTAAACCATTCCATATGGCTATTTTTGGTGTAGTGTAATGATTCATGTTTAATTTAATAATGGACTAATCACCCAGGATTAGAATAGGCAGGGTGTCATAGATCAATCATCCCAAATTTGGCCCATGTGTGGGCTTTTGTTTATTTGGGTGAGTTTTTTAGTTTGGGGGCTGAAGGCGAGGACAGTATGGCCTTTAGGTCTATTATACTTATATAATTAAGGGAATTCTAATGTTTTAAGATTTTGGTTATTGGTGTTTGGCATAACTGGTTATTCTGCCCTTCGTTAGATTGTCGGGGTCAAATTGTGTATGATTTGTTCATTGTAAATTCGAGAGTTTGACGGATTATAATTGCGACTTAGGAAGCTTAGAGAATTGATATTTTTGTTCAATACATTAAGGGGTAATTTTAATGCACTGGTGGGGCATTTACCCTTTTGGGGAAGAGAATAAAGATTAGTCAAAATCCTAGAGAATAGGGTAATTAGTATATTAGGTGTGTTTATATAAGTTAAGTGTCGATTGATACCTAGACATATATCCTCAAGATATTGGGATAGGATTGTATGAGATTGAATATAGTTATTATTCGTATTTTTAGTATTAGTCGGGTGTGAAACTATAACTAAAATTTAGATGGCCTTGGGAAATAAGGCTAGTAACATATAAATTCGGATAGGGGTAACATGTGTATTACCTTTATTAGTTTGTATTACTATAGATGACCCGGTAATGATGGGTTTATATATGTTCATGTTGATTTAAGTCATTCGTAAGGGTTGTAAATGTGGCCCGGTAGCAATTGATCAGTGTGTACATATGTTTATTTAAATCAAACCCATTGCGAGGGTGATATTTTATTAGATGCTTTATATGCAACGCATAGCATATGTGAGTGCTCGTGATGAACTTACTACAATGGATTCTATTACGTGGTGCATGTGACATCAATCATGATGGTACCGGTGTTAGTAGACAATAACACCATGGTCATTTTAACCCAGGGTCCCGTGTCTAGGTATCAGGGAGAAGTTCATCATTTAGTCTTAGGTATGGTAGGATATATGTATGACTTGTAAGCACAACGATTCCTCTCTTAATAATGATGATGTGTTAGGTTTGGGGGAGCCTAAGATTATATCCAGTACGCATGAGTAATCCCCTGAGGAGATGGATATAGGCTTTCATTATATGCGATCATGCGAGAAGCCCATTTATTTTTACTTTCAGGGATTGTATCTATGTACGGATGTTAGACGTAAAGATTGTTTTTATCCTACCTTATGCAATTATATGGTGGTACTAGAGATAGTTGTCCCGATTTATGTGTTATACTAGAGATGTATATGACTTATAGTAGGTGTAGACACCCCATTTTGTTACCCCCTAACTTTCCTTAGGTCCCTAGTAACTCCCTTCATCACCATAAACCCAGGTTATGTCCCGAGTACTAACCTGGAGGCCATCGGGCACTCCCCGGCTCAGTTTGACCCAAAAGTCCAACTCTTCATCTCGATCGAGACCGAATGAATCTTCTAAGGGAACTTAATACCCTTTCCAACGGTCCACCCCGTGCGCGATTCCGACTTACCATGCGGACGAACGATCTGTTTGTGTTCGAAACATGACCCAGAGGCCACCGCGCGCTCCCGGGCTCTGTTTGACCTATGTCAACTCTTCAGCTCAACCGAGGCTGAATGAATATTCAAAGGGCACTGAATACCCTTTCAAACGGTTCATCCCGTGCGCGATTCCGACTTAACATGCGGACGAACGATCCGTTCGACTCCGGGAGGTCACTGAATGCTTCCCGAGCCCGGTTCACCAAAGTAAACTCCCCAAATCGGGTCAAACTCTTTGGAATACCGAATTAAATCTCCTAACCTTTCCAACGGTCCACCTCGTGCGCAACTCTGACTTACCATGCGGACGAACGATCCGTTTGCGTCCGAGCGATTCCCTGTCCAATACACCGACAAATGCTTCCGAGCCATATTTGACCCAAAGTCAACTCCCGATCCCGAGAGTGGTCCAAAGGACTTTCAAAGGTCTCTGAATTACCTTTCCAACGGTATGCCCCGTGCGTGATTCTGACCAACGGTTTGCCCTCGGCAACCGATTTTCCAAAAAAGCCTGAAGCCCACTACCAAATGGCAGGTTCGAGACGCTGCCTATCGGCACCTGTTGATAGGCAGGAATAGGTGTATGCCGATCGGCACCCACCTGGGCCTATAAAAGGAGTCATTCACCTCATTTGCAAGGGGAGCCCAGATCTGATAAAAATCTCTCAGAAAGAATCCCAGAAACCTCTCTCGAAGGCAGCGTGATTTCAACTTCCAAATCCCCTTTTTACTTCCACTTTTCATCATCATTTTCATCAAACTTGGTGAATTAGCCACTCTCCATCATCATCCAAGTGCAAGGGTTGCTCTCCAACGTTCAAGATCAAGCTCAAGATCTTCAAGAAGGTCCAACTTTCTCTACTCTCCCTTCAATTCTCTTAAATTCTCAATAACTTGTCTTCTTATTTAGCACTTTTATTATCTCATCTCACACATCCTAATATATTTATTTATTTATTATTATTTCACATCTCCTATTTTCATATAAATAAAACCCAAAAAATAAGAAAAAGAGGGGTTGCTCATAAATTCCAAGTAGGGATTCTCACAATTTTTCCACACTTTTCTCACAATCTAAAACCCTTTTTCTACACACACACACACTCACAATTAAGAGATTGCCAATTTGGATTTGTGGGATAAACCCCACCCCTCATTTTGTATGCGAACTACGTGGACTTTGATGCCTTTATAGGCTACGTAGGCGTCTCGGGGTAAAACCCGAGACTCGAGTCCTTTTTCTCACTTTTTCTCTCATTTTCTATCTTCTCTAAATCCATTTTCCTTATATTCTATATAATTGCCCTTAATAACGTATTGCTCCATATGCGTTATCGTTCCATTATAATGGTCAACGTAGGGGTAATCACATAAATCTTATTTTTCTAATATTATTCTTATATCTTCCTACGGATGACTCTCTTTATCTTTTCCATGATACAAGTCGAGGATTTCTACCTCCATTCTATATATACACATGCACACATATCACGGGGGGAACAAAAGGAAAATAGCAAATATTCATGAGAGACCGAAAGGGCGGAATGGGTGCCTAACACCTTCCTATTTCGTAACTAAGCCTCCGGACCCTTCTCGAATCGTCTTGGTTTTGCACGCACCAGTATGTCTTTGGATGCCATCCTTCGAGGTCGCTTCCCCTTTTTCTTTTGTCTTTTTTGAGTAAAATAGACTAGCGACTCTGAATATCTCTACATTTTTACACCACATCTAAAATGATGTCGGCCGAAGCGCTCCCGAGAGGGACGCACGGGACCCGAAGGATCCTTTCCTCCACGCCACCCGCCCGCGCGGCGAGGATCGGGGATGGAAACAGTGGCGACTCTGCTGGGGATATGTGTTTGTGGGTTTGACTCTATTTACATGAATGATATATTTGCTTATGTTTCCCCCCATATCTACATGTTCCCCTTTCTCATATGTATCCCATGCTTATGCTTATGTTCACACAGTTGTAGAAAATTCTCCATGTACACTTCACACCACGTGCACCTAGGATAACATGTATATCCATATGTTGAACGCATCACCCATCCATACTTAGTGTACCTTTTGGCATACTTATACTTTGCTCCCTGTTTGGCATAATCAAGAAAGGCATTCTCATCATAAGATACCAATAAGAGAATCAAGCATGATTCCCACGGCATCACCAAAGAGCATTAATATTGACCAAATGTTACCCTGTAACTGGAGGGTCACTTCGTGATGGGCACTGGTCCGGTAGGTCGCAGTTAGCCTAAGCGATAGGAATCTCACCTTCCATTGGCCAAGTATCTTCGACGTATATCAAACGGTTCCCCCGCATCGTACCGCTTGACCAAAGTCATGAAGGGAGGTATATCGCAGGGAATTCGTTCACGTACATCGAGTATATAAAATTCGCTCTCACACATACCGTCCCCATGAGGCATATGGTGAGGCAATTCACATACACTCAGGTATATCAAATGGCTTATCCACAGATACCGATTGCCCGCAAAAGCAAGACGTATATCGTGGAAGTCTCGCCAAAGGGGGTAACCCATGCCGATTCACCCAACCAACTTCATACCCACATATAGGTGTCAAACCTAGGACACGCACTTTAGATTGTCGGTTTCAAGCAGAAACTCTGCCGAAATTCCGGGTCGATCTGCCGCCCAATTTTCACGCATTTTTAAAACGGGACCCTATCCATGAGCCTTGTTACAAGTCCAAACCTTATTTTTGCATATATTAAGACCCCCAATTTTCCAGGCTCGGGTCCTGTCTAGCATTGCATTTAGGAGAATTAAATACAAGTGAAAACATAATAATCATAATAATCATGCTGAGTTCCGTCTCCAAAAAACATTTCTTCCTTCTTTATCAAAAATCCAAAACCATTTCTCCCTTCGTTATCAAAAATCCAAAAACATTTCTCCCTTCTTTATCGAAAATCCAAAAATAATTCTTCCTCTTTTAAAAAAAAATCTCTCATCCTACGCCTTCTCAGGTCGATCGCAAGCCCTTCGCCTAGCTCCCCATTGGCTTCGGTCTTCAATAAAACCACCCCGAAGTTTAATCCGTTCTTCTACTACTTCTTCTGAGTCTGGAATCCATCCATCTTCCATGGAGAATACAGATCAAGAACCAGTCATACAGCCGAATCTGATGACAGTCTTAGCTCAGCTCGTGTCTAAGATTGACAACCTCCAAACTGAGGTCCGAGAGATGCAACAAAACCAAGTTTTGATTCCTCAAGAGCCCGAGGCCCTGATCCCTCGTGCTATGGGTCCGCCCGAGACTATCTGGGTTCCGAAAGAATATCAGCACGCTCCACGTGCCCCTCCTGCCAATGGGCAGCCGCTGGCCCAGCTTCCAATGCCAAACATTAGCCAGCCTACGGCTAACCTGCCTGTGGTCGTTGATCCAAAGGAGGAGGAGTTGAATAAAGTTAAAGAGGATCTCAAGATGCTCACCAAGAAGTTTGACCAAGTCAGGATATCTGGGAATTACATGGACTACACCCACATGTCTCCTTATCCTAAAGCAAGGTTACCCGAGAGCTTCAAGATGCCAAATATCGAGAAGTTCGGAGGGAGTGGACCCCTAATTGATCATCTTTGTAGTTATCATCGTTCCATGACTCTACTAAGGGCTTCTGAAGAAGTGATGGCCCAATTGTTTCAGCAAACTTTGAAGGATAGTGCCCTCCGATGGTTTTTATCTCTTGAGGAATCCAGAATCCGTAGCTGGGAGGATGTAGCCCAAGAATTCATGTCGCAGTACGAATACAACGAAGAGCTTAAGGTCACCCGTCGTGATTTAGAGCTGCTCAAACATAATTCAGGAGAATCAGTCAGTAACTTCATAACTCGGTGGAGAGAGCAAGCAGCTACCATGGCCAATTAGACATCCCAAGAAGAACAGGTCAACATAGTGAAGAAAAACTTCTTGCCCCATATTCGAGCAACGATGGGAGGACAATACTATCCCCACTTTCGAGCTATCGGAGAGGCTAAAGTGGAAATTGAGGAAAGCCTCGTTAAAATAGAGGTTGAACCAAAGAAGGTGTCTGGACAGTTCACCCCTAGAAAGTATGACAAGCCTGCCAGTGCTACTACTTTGGCCATCAAAAACATCTCTCAACCAACCACATCATGGGAACCCGAAAGTCGCCCTGCCCCCATCCGAAGGGAATACACTGGGCTCGATGCTCCCCTCTTTAAAGTTTACCAAGCCCTGTTAAGCTGAACCTCATCAAATCATTGGATCCCCGTCCATTGCCAAATCCACTCCCAAGAAACTTCAAGGCCGATGCACATTACGCCTTTCACCAAACTTCCGGCCACACTACCAACCAATGCTTCCACCTGCGGAACATAATCCAAGATCTCATTGAGCGGGGTACCATCGCTGTAATATCCCGTATTTTTATGCTATATTAATTTGGGAATTTATTAAATTTAATGCGAGTGAATTATTTAATAAAACCCAGAAATTAATTATGTTATAATTATTAACGTGACGAGAGTTAGTAATTATGGAAAATTTGTTGAATATTACTAATGAGCAAAGTAATATATTATATTGGTTATATTGAATGTCATGAGTGAATTAAATGACAATTTCGGAAATTTAAGTCGGGACGTGTCCGTGTCACGTCGGGACTAATTTTGTTAAATAAAAAGTGAATATTTTATAAGTTGTTCGTATGGTCATTTTGAGTGCGCCAACCCATCCGGAAGGGTCGAGATAGTCAGAAAAATGTACCCGGGGGTTTAGTTTGGGTCTCGGGGCATTTTTAGGCCTAAATAGTACCCCGGGAGGGCATTTTAGTCATTTTACATAATTGGGTAATTAAACCCACGAAATTCAGCAACCTATATCAGCCATTTAGGTTAGCCTTTAGGGTTACAATATCCAGAAATCAAGTGACGGCCATTGGAGAAGAGAGGAGAGAGCTCCAAGGCAATTCAAGGCCAAAAAGTCGCCAGTTTGCACCGCCGCCACCACCACCACGTAGATCGCGAGACGAGGAACGCAGCCATACCAAAATCAGCCGTGAATCAGAATACCAAAAATCCCAGGCAAGTGTTTAACTTGCTATTTTCGTTGGTGCAATCTTCATATTAGTTTAGGAATGATTTGTGATGAAAACTATGGAAGAAAACCCAATTTTTGATAGGAAAACCCATGTAGTATTGATGTATATGTTGATTCTGGAAACCCTTGCCATGTAGAGGTAATAAACCACGAAATTTTGATGATCATAAGAAAGAAATTCTGGAGAAAGATTTGTTAGAAATCTGTTTAAGAAAATTCTAGGGTTCTTGATAATTGGACATAATTTTAGGTTGAAAATCCATGTTTAAATGATGAATATGTACATGCCTTACGTTAGAATCATCTAGTATATTGTTATAATGTTAGTAGTAGAATTCTGGGACGATTGGAACTTGAGAATATGGATTTGGTGTAATTTTGGTGATGAAACCCGTAACTGCATTCTGCAGAATTTTTCCCAGACCTGCTTGATCGATCGATCGAGCCTAGAGCTTCGATCGATCGAAGGTTCGATCGATCGAGCCCCAAGCTTCGATCGATCGACCCCTCCTGGAAGACTCCTAATTCCCTCTTTAAATGAGTTAAACTCAAATTGCCGTGAAATAATTCTTGGGCATTCTTGATAAAATGATTTGGGAGACATTGAGGACCAGTAGGGCATATGAATGAATGTTGGGACCTTTAATTTTCAACGAGAATGGTATTTATGGGACTTTTACTTTAGGGTTGGTAAACTTATAAATTTAAAGGGTGAGGTGCGTAAGAGAGTTACGTTGGAACCTAATAAAGACACTTACTGAATTTCAGATTTGTGAGGATATAGCCCACGAGTGTTAGGTAATAAGTGAGAAAACCTTCGAGTAAAGGTTAGGAATGAAACCTTATACGTTATTCTATAAATGTGAAATTAAGGATAAATCGTATAATTATGGGTGACGAGAAGAACCTATATTAATATGATAAAGTAGCATATTTATATGGTTGTGTATACATATATTATATACGTGTGAAAAACGTACCCGCGCTACTTGCTATCCCTGAGGTTACCGCGCTGGGACAGTCTTATCTCGATGGGACCTTTATGGGGGATATTGACTTGTACCCTAGAAGATAGATATCCTTGGTACAGGCTATCGGACCGATAGTTCAGACGGTCCTAAGAGACGTGGGGGTATGTACTGACCTCTTAGAGACTTGGAATCTATGCTTCGCCTCAATCTTGTTTTGTGTATTTATGTTATTACAGTTCGAGAGTGATTCCGAACTTGTATACCCCTTAGTGTGAGCGATACGGGGATTGGATAGCAGAGTATGCCTGCACCATAGTTTGTATGTTGGTGTTGTTGGGATATATATATATATATATATATATATATATATATATATATATATATATATATATATATATATATATATATATATATATATATATATTATACCAGTGCTTAATATATATATATATATCTGAATTGGGGAATTTAAACTGTTGGTGTAACGTAGTAAGTGAGAAATAATTTTGGACTATAAATTATGAATACTTGTTCTGAAAAAGTATAATATGTCACTGGAAAACTTTATTGATTTTATAAAGTTAAAGTGGAGAACTTGGGTTACTAATTGGAGCACCCTTTTTAAAATGGAATCGTTGAATTGTAAATCTTACGAGTAAGCTAAGATAAGTTAAATATTTTAGAATGACTAGTGCGATAACTGATTAAAACCAACCGTGGGGAAAGTTAGTGCGATAGGTGTGCACATTAGAAGAGAGGTGAGATTTTCTCAAGAGAGTCTCGCACTAATATGATGTTGCATTAGCCTCTATGAATTTAAATACTTGCTAAACGTATTTTAAATCAAACACACTTTCGGGCTCTGACACGTTTCTTTTTCTCTCTCTCTCTCTTGTATATATATGTATATTTTCAGGTGCCCAGCCACAAGGGCGTCTTGCTTAGGATCCCTTGAGAGGAACGTGCTGCAGCTTAGGTGGGAGTTGAAGGTCACTTGCGTAGACGGCTTCCTTTATTGACTCCATCTCTAGCATTCTCATTTATTGGGCATGTGTCGCCCTTTCCATTATTTCATTTGTTACTGGGACATTTATATTTTAGTTGTTTTCCAGTATTGTTCTATGGGATTTATTCAGTATGGATTTGTGACTTTAGTTTTCATATGTTGACATTCGATTGACGAATGTATTATATTATTTGGTTTATTGTGGTTTGATTCTTAATTGTAGAAATGTTGTTTTTAAATAAATAAATCTTTTCTTTAATTAAAATTCGGAAAGTATGTATGAAAATGGTTTTGACACTTAGCTTAATTATTTAGGGTGTTAAATTGTAAAATTTATTTTTATCGACAGTGATGCTGAGAATGAACCAACTGTTTACCTTGATTTAATTTAATAAAGGAGTGATCGCTCGGTATTTAATTAGGCGGGGTGTCATAGGTGGTATCAGAGCATCAGGTTCTAGTGTCCATAGGATCTGTACGGCTTATTTCGCTTTCAGCTTGACGTTATTGCTATAGAGCCCTATTTTTAGGATTGTTGTATTCCTGCTTTTACGTTTAAGTCTTCAGCTATTTGATATTTGATAATAACTGTAGACAAATAAACTTGTTCACATTTCAGATGCCTCCGAGACGTGCTCCGAAAGATAGGCGTGCCCAAGACGAGCAGCCAGTAGCTCCGGCACCAGGCACAATGAACGCAAACGAAGTAGCCGCCATTGTTGCTCAGGCGGTGAATGCCGCGATAGCGGTGATTCAGCAGGCTCCACCCCAGGTTCAGGCAGTGGCGCCAGTACCAGCACAGCTTCCATCTGCATGGGAGAGGGTCCGGGATGCTTTTCAGAAAGCGCATCCCCCTGAGTTTTCTTGTACCTCCGATATTGTTACAGTTTGCCAATGGAAGAAGGACATCTAGCGGCATCTCCGTATGTACGAGTGCACTGATGTGCAAAAGCCGTTATTGGCTTCCTTTAAGCTGGTGGGAGCCGCATTGCAGTGGTGGGAGTCCACTACCACTTTGGAGGAGAGGGACACGATCCCTATTCAGTTTTTCTGGGAGCGGTTCGACCGCAAGTATTTTCCACCCGCAGTGCAGACTGAGATGAGGCTGAAATTACTAAATCTGAAGCAGGAGAACCTTACTGTAGCTGAGTATGAGGAGGAGTTCACGAGACTTCTCACAATTGTGCCAGATGAGGCACCTACTGAGAGCAAGAATATTTTGCTGTTTGTCGACGGGTTAGCTTAGAGGATCCGTCAGCACCTTATTGGGAATTTATCCCTGAGTACTTTTACTGATGTACTCAATGCCGCATTACTACATTGCCAGGATCACCGCTTCCATCTGTAGGGAAGCAAGAGAGCAGGAGAGTCCAGCCAGCAAGGCAGGACCTGGGGTAATAGTGCCAGTGGGGCACCATCTCAGGGACAGACTCGTCAGCAGGAGCAGAGTTCCCATCAGGGGGACCCTGCTAAGCGATTCCGTTTAGGTGATTCTAGGCAGGGATTCGGGGGTTTTAGGCAGGGCCAGCAGGACCAGTACCGACAGCAGGGACAGCAGCAGGGCCATCAGGGCCAACAACGTACTAATCAGGGCCAACAGGGCCAGTGGCGAGGAGGTAATGGCCAGCAGGGCCGTGGTCAGTAGGGACAGAGGGGAGGAAACTTCAGAGGCCGATGTTTTGGGTGCGGTAAACATGGCCATAGGCATCAGGATTGCCCAGAGGGAGATAGGGCCCCACAGCAGCAGGGAGCCCGTAATGAGCCGCAGAGACCACTTTTTCCACCTGCCCTCCCAGGTGCCTGCCCTACCAGCCATTCTAGCAGCTCCAGTGCAGCAGGGACAATTACAGTATGGACATGTCTATAACGTCCACCAGGCAGCAGCTCCACAGGCACCACCCGCGATCGAGGGTATGTTTCCTATCCATGGTACTATGGGTCGGGTTTTGTTTGATATGGGGGCAACGCATTGTTTTATAGCTACGCATTTTGCGAAGGCCTTAGGGTTGTTAGCCACATCAGAGAGCACCGTGACGTGTGTCGACTCACCACTGGGGAGTGGGTCACTTATTTTCTTTATATGCCGGGGAGTATGGGTCGAGATTGGTAGCTTGGTATTACCTGCAGACATGTTAGTCTTAGACATGCACGAGCATGATGTGATTATTGGTATGGATTGGCTCGCAGCTTATAGAGCCATGATTGATTGCTTCGGTGGGAGCATTGTTTTTGCCATTCCGGGGCAAGAGATGTTTGTAGTGACGATGCCTCGCCCAGAGGGAGGCTCGACCGCTCATTTGTATTACATAGAGGAGGATACCTGTAAGGAGGTTGTGATACCCTTAGATTCGATCCCAGTTGTCAGGGAGTATTCCGATGTGTTCCAGGAGATACCAGGCATACCCCCCAATCGAGAGATAGACCTTGTTATAGATTTACTGCCGGATACGAGACCTATAGCACGCGCACCGTACCGTATGGCTCTGGCAGAGATACGAGAGCTACGGGATCAGATAGAGTAGCTGTTAGGTCAGGGCTTCATTCATAGGAGTACCTCACCTTGGGGCGCTCTAGTTTTGTTTGTGAAGAAGAGAGATGGTTCACTGAGATTGTGTGTGGACTACCGGGAGCTGAACAAGGTCACGATACGGAATAAGTATTCGTTGCCTCGAATCGATGACCTGTTCGACCAGTTGAGGGGAGAAACTTTCTTTTCAAAGATAGATCTAAGGTCGGGGTACCATCAGTTATGTATTGGAGAGAAGGATGTTTCAAAAACTGCCTTCTTATCGAGATATGGGTCCTATGAGTTCAGGGTGATGCCTTTCGGACTTACAAATGCCCCAGCCGTTTTCATGGACTTGATGAACCGGGTATTCAGAGAGTTCTTGGATCAATTTGTCATCGTCTTCATAGATGACATCTTGATATATTCACACTCCGAGGAGGAGCATGCCGAGCACTTGAGGCAGGTTCTTCAGACTCTACGAGAGCATCAGTTGTATGCTAAGTACGAGAAGTGTGGATTCTGGTTACGAGGGGTACAGTTCTTGGTCCATGTTGTTTCTGAGCAGGGGATAGCAGTTGACCCGAGTAAAGTATCAGCGGTGAGGGAGTGGGGACAGCCCACGACACCGACGGAAGTGCGTAGTTTCCTGGGGTTAGCTGGTTACTACACGAGATTCATTCGGGGATTCTCCAAGATAGCGGGTCCATTGACGAATCTGACTCGCAAGGGGGTACCATATGTTTGGGATGATGCTTGTCAGTTGGCTTTCGACGAGCTGAAAGACAAGCTTACTTCAGCGCCAGTCCTTGCGTTACCAAAGCCGGGTGTAGAGTACCTGGTTTACACCAATGCGTCCTTACGGGGACTTGGAGGAGTACTCCAGCAGGAGGAGAAGGCTATAGCTTTTGCTTCCCGCAAGCTTAAGTCGCATGAGAAGAATTACCCCACCCACGAACTGGAGTTAGCAGCGGTCGTCTTTGCAATGAGGATATGGAGGAACTATTTGTTGGGAGAGAAATTACGTTTGTTCACAGACCACAAGTCATTGCAGTACCTGTTCACTCAGCGAGAGCTGAATATGGGTCAGCGCAGATGGCTAGAGTTTGTAAAGGACTACCAGTTCGAAATACAGTATCATCCGGGGAAGGCCAACGTAGTTGCTGATGCGTTGAGCCGTAGACCGGTAGATGATGTAGCAGACGTATGGAAAGCAAAGTGGAAGGAGTTAGGCTACCAGGACGCAGTAGCACGTTCTTTCATATCCGTGATGTCAGTCACACCCGAGATTGTTACGAGGGTGATACAGGCACAGACCACAGACCCGTTTTTCCAAGAGTAGATTGTGCGACTTCTGGCCGAGGGTGCTAAGTCCTATTCTGTTAGTTCTGATGGAGGTTTGCGGTTTAATGGGAGATTGGTGGTTCCAGAAGGAGCAGAGTTACGTCATGAAGTGATGATTCATTCTCATGGGTCCCGATTTGCTGTACATCCGGGAGGCGATAAGATGTACCAGGACATGAGGCGATAATACTGGTGGAGTGGGATGAAGAAGGACATTGCTGAGTTTGTGTCCAAGTGTTCTACCTGCCAGCTGGTGAAGGTGGACCACCAGAAACCGTCAGGATTACTTCAGCCTTTGGAAGTACCCACGTGGAAGTGGGAGAGTATTTCCATGGATTTTATTACAGGGTTGCCTACATCACAGCGGGGCCACGATTCTATCTGGGTGATTGTAGACCGTTTGACCAAGGTGGCTCATTTTCTGCCAGTGAGGATAGATTATACCACAGGTCAGTATGCTCAGTTGTTCATCGTTGAGATTGTCAGATTACACGGGGTACCCTTGAATATTGTGTCAGATAGGGACAAGATTTTTGTGTCACGTTTTTGGGAAAGATTTCAGGAGGCTATGGGTACTGAGTTGAGGTTGAGTTCGGCTTACCACCCACAGACAGATGGACAGACAAAGCGTACTAATCAGATGTTAGAGGATATGCTACGCATGTGTGTTCATGATTTTGGAGGAGGTTGGGAGCCACACCTTCCACTGGTAGAGTTTGCTTATAATAACTCTTATCAGTTTACGATTGGAATGGCTCCATTTGAGGCTTTGTATGGCGGGCCTTGTCGTTCCCCAGCTTGTTGGCTCGAAGTGGGGGATAACAAGTTGCTAGGACCAGAGGTGATCCAGGAGACCTTCGCGAGGATTGAGATGATCAGGAGCCGCATTCGAGTAGCTCAGGACAGGCAAAAGAGCTATGCCGATGCGAAACGGTTCTTCCGGGAGTTCAGTGTGGGGGACCAAGTGTTATTGCGTGTATCTCCTATGAAGGGAGTGATGAGGTTCGAGAAGAAGGGGAAATTGGCTCCGAGGTATGTGGGACCATTTCCCATCATCGAGAGAATTGGGCCGGTTGCATACAGGTTGGGATTGCCAGAAAATTTACATCGCATCCACGATGTATTCCACATCTCGTCGTTGAGACGATATCTTCGGGATGATATGGCCTATACTCACATTGCGATAGATGAGATCGACTTACAGCCAGATAGCTCTTACGAGGAGAGACCGGTGGCTATCCTAGACTATAGTGAGAGGAGATTGAGGTCGAAGATAGTTCCACTTGTGCGAGTCCAGTGGGAGCATCATAATGTGGAGGAATCCACTTGGGAGCGCGAGCCAGATATGCGCGAGAGATATCCGGATTTGTTTTTACCAGGTATGCCTTATTTTCCGAATTTCGGGACGAAATTCCGTTATTAGGGGGGAAGTATGTAATACCCCGTATTTTTATGCTATATTAATTTGGGAATTTATTAAATTTAATGCGAGTGAATTATTTAATAAAAACCTCGAAATTAATTATGTTATAATTATTAACGTGACGAGAGTTAGTAATTATGGAAAATTTGTTGAATATTACTAATGAGCAAAGTAATATATTATATTGCTTATATTGAATGTCATGAGTGAATTAAATGACAATTTCGGAAATTTAAGTCGGGACGTGCCCGTGTCACGTCGGGACTAATTTTGTTAAATAAAAAGTGAATATTTTATAAGTTGTTCGTATGGTCGTTTTGAGCGCGCCAACACGTCCGGAAGGGTCGAGATAGTCCGAAAAGGGTACCCGGGGGTTTAGTTTGGGTCTCGGGGCATTTTTAGGCCTAAATAGTACCCCGGGAGGGCATTTTAGTCATTTTACATAATTGGGTAATTAAATCCACGAAATTCAGCAACCTATATCAGCCATTTAGGTTAGCCTTTAGGGTTAGAATATCCAGAAATCAAGTGACGGCCATTGGAGAAGAGAGGAGAGAGCTCCAAGGCAATTCAAGGCCAAAAAGTCACCAGTTTGCACCGCCGCCACCACCACCGCGTAGATCGCGAGATGAGGAACGCAGCCATACCAAAATCAGCCGTGAATCAGAATACCAAAATTCCCAGGCAAGTGTTTAACTTGCTATTTTCGTTGGTGCAATCTTCATATTAGTTTAGGAATGATTTGTGATGAAAACTCTGGAAGAAAACCCAATTTTTGATAGGAAAACTCATGTAGTATTGATGTATATTTTGATTCTGGAAACCCTTTCCATTTAGAGGTAATAAACCACAAAAATTTTGATGATCATAAGAAAGAAATTCTGGAGAAAGATTTGTTAGAAATCTGTTTAAGAAAATTCTAGGGTTCTTGATAATTGGACATAATTTTAGGTTGAAAATCCATGTTTAAATGATGAATATGTACATGCCTTATGTTAGAATCATCTAGTATATTGTTATAATGTTAGTAGTAGAATTCTGGGACGATTGGAACTTGAGAATATGGATTTGGTGTAACTCTGGTGATGAAACCCGAAACTGCATTCTGCAGAATTTTTCCCAGACCTGCTTGATCGATCGATCGAGCCTAGAGCTTCGATCGATCGAAGGTTCGATCGATCGAACCCCAATCTTCGATCGATCGACCCCTCCTGGAAGACTCCTAATTCCCTCTTTAAATGAGTTAAACTCAAATTGCCGTGAAATAATTCTTGGGCATTCTTGATAAAATGATTTGGGAGACATTGAGGACCAGTAGGGCATATGAATGAATGTTGGGACCTTTAATCTTCAACGAGAATGGTATTTATGGGACTTTTACTTTAGGGTTGGTAAACTTATAAATTTAAAGGGTGAGGTGCGCAAGAGAGTTACGTTGGAACCTAATAAAGACACTTACTGAATTTCAGATTTGTTAGGATATAGCCCACGAGTGTTAGGTAATAAGTGAGAAAACCTTCGAGTTAAGGTTAGGAATGAAACCTTATACGTAATTCTATAAATGTGAAATTAAGGATAAATGGTATAATTACGGGTGACGAGAAGAACCTATATTAATATGATAAAGTAGCATATTTATATGGTTGTGTATACATATATTATATACGTGTGAAAAACGTACCCGCGCTACTTGCTATCCCTGAGGTTACCGCGCTGGGACAGTCTTATCTCGATGGGACCTTTATGGGGGATATTGACTTGTACCCTAGAAGATAGATATCCTTGGTACAGGCTATCGGACCGATAGTTCAGACGGTCCTAAGAGACGTGGGGGTATGTACTGACCTCTTAGAGACTTGGAATCTATGCTTCGCCTCAATCTTGTTTTGTGTATTTATGTTATTACAGTTCGAGAGTGATTCTGAACTTGTATACCCCTTAGTGTGAGCGATACGGGGATTGGATAGCAGAGTATGCCTGCACCATAGTTTGTATGTTGGTGCTGTTGGGATATATATATATATTATACGAGTGCTTAATATATATATCTGAATTGGGGAATTTAAACTGTTGCTGTAACGTAGTAAGTGAGAAATAATTATGGACTATAAATTATGAATACTTGTTCCGAAAAAGTATAATATGTCACTGGAAAACTTTATTGATTTTATAAAGTTAAAATGGAGAACTTGGGTTACTAATTGGAGCACCCTTTTTAAAATGGAATCGTTGAATTGTAAATCTTACGAGTAAGCTAAGATAAGTTAAATATTTTAGAATGACTAGTGCGATAACTGATTAAAACCAACCATGGGGAACGTTAGTGCGATAGGTGTGCACATTAGAAGAGAGGTGAGATTTTCTCAAGAGAGTGTCGCACTAATATGATGTTGCATTGGCCTGTATTAATTTAAATACTTGCTAAACGTATTTTAAATCAAACTCACTTTCGGGCTCTGACCCGTTTCTTTTTCTCTCTCTCTCTTGTATATATATGTATATTTTCAGGTGCCCAGCCGCAGGGGCATCTTGCTTAGGATCCCTTGAGAGGAATGTGTTGCATCTTAGGTGGGAGTTGCAGGTCACTTGCGTAGACGGCTTCCTTTATTGACTCCATCTCTAGCATTCTCATTTATTGGGCATGTGTCGCCCTTTCCATTATTTCATTTGTTACTAGGACATTTATATTTTAGTTGTTTTCCAGTATTGTTCTATGGGATTTATTTAGTATGGATTTGTGACTTTAGTTTTCATATGTTGACATTCGATTGGCGAATGTATTATATTATTTGGTTTATTGTGGTGTGATTCTTAATTGTAGAAATGTTGTTTTTAAATAAATAAATCTTTTCTTTAATTAAAATTCGGAAACTATGTATGAAAATGGTTTTGACACTTAGCTTAATTATTTAGGGTGTTAAATTGGAAAATTTATTTTTATCGACAGTGATGCTGAGAATGAACCAACTGTTTACCTTGATTTAATTTAATTTAAGAAAGGAGTGATCCCCCGGTATTTAATTAGGCGGGGTGTCACAATCGCCCCATCAGCCAATCCTAAGCCAAACACTACTCACAATCCACTCCCAAATCACACCAATGCCGTCTTCTTGGAAGAAAACCCAGATTTCGATCCCTCAACTCAAATCACACCCATATACTCTCCTAAACCTCTTCAAACTTGCCCATATTTCCTCCTACACCCTACTAGCCTCGCTGATCAGGTACTGTCACTCCTTACCAGAGCATGCATCACTGTTCGTACCCGTTCTGAAAATAAAAGTATGGAATTATCAGAGGTGTTAAACTAACTCCTAGAGTTCGGGTTGAAATTGCCCTCACAGATGGTCATCGATTGCCAGAAGTTCAGCACACTATTCTTGGAGGCACGAAAATGGGCCTGGGATTCAAACAAGTGGGTGGTACCAACCGACGAAGTCAGCCTAGATGATGTTGTCTAGACTATGGCAGAATTATTTGGGCAAACCAACAGCATTTGCAGTATCACCGGGTTACTTGACACTTTGAAGCTATAAGGGCGCTTAGTCCTTTCAATCACACATATCCACAAAGAATGGGAGAAATTGTATGAAGAAGCCGTTGAAGTTCTGGAATGCATCTAATTTACATGGAAAGACAGAATTTTTTCCACTGGATGGGGGGAAGAATTCGAAAACTCGAGTGAAGAACAAGCTTCAGGAAGAGCTGGCCCAGTAGCCGACATATGTGGGATGATATCATTTAAAGAACTCCTCGGAGAAATAAACAGGGTGGAGGAACCACCTGAGATTGACGAGGAAACGGGATTCATGTTCTTCCCTTCTTCAGTAAATCACATGACCAGATCAGGGAGACATGTTCCAAGCTCACTACCAGCGAATGACAAAGGGAAGGGTGTTAAAAACCTTCCTATTCCAGAGATGACCATTGAGGAGAGTAAGATTCTCGATCAACTGAAGAAAACCCAAGATAACATCGCTCTATGGGGAATTTTCATGTCCTCCTAGCTACACAGAAATGCTTTAATCAAATTTCTCACTGGACCCTTAGTTCCTCCATCTACCAAACCAGAAAAGGCGATAAATCTGGTCGGATCCTTAACCTTTACCCGAATTCCATCATTTTCTGAAGAAGAAATCCCTAGAATTGGGCCAAATCACAATCATGCACTCAATATCTCCGTTGATGTTATGGGAAAGGTCGTTCCACTCTCCCTTGTCGATAACGGATCCGCCTTGAATGTTTGCCCTCTGAGAACTTTCAAGTGTTTAGGCCTGAAAGAAAGAGACCTCGCTCTAACCTCCGCCGCTGTGCATGCTTATGATAATACCCGTCGTGAGGTGATGGGTTCCATAAAACTTGTAATAGGGGTTGGCCCTATAAACCTCATCGTTAAATTCCAAGTCATAGACATCCCAGCCTGTTTCAACCTGTTGCTTGGACGACCCTGGATCCACAATATCAAGGGTGTGTCTTCCTCACTCCATCAGAAATTAAAGTTCTTCACCGACGGGCGAGTCATCACCATTTTGGGCGACAACAAAAATATCGGGGGTGCAAGCACCAGCAGTCCAATTCTCGAGATACCGCACGGGTCAAATGATATGCTCCTATCAGGATTCCGAGTCGATCCACTCCTATTCCCGGCAGGGGATGGTTTCAAAGAAAGGGTTTGCCCAGAATATGACCCTCATGGAAATGTCAATGTGATTCAGATGTTCAGAGACATGCACTTCATGCCCGGACTGGGGCTAGGGCAAAGGCAGCAAGGGATACTTGAGCCCATCGAACCGAAGAAAGATTTCCTTCATTGTGGCTTGGGGTATCAACCATCAGAACAAGATCTCAGAATGATCTGCCAGTCTCGACCAAAGAGAAGATTAGACTGTATCCAAACTGTCTCAGGATACTCCTTGAATGGACGATTCATCAAAGAAGGTGAGGACTTCCCCTTTTGCTATTTTCCAAAACCATGGTATGACCACACAGACAAGAAGATGAGGCCGGGAATGGAGATCTTTTTCCAAGACAACTACCCATGGGCCGAAAGTTTCCCACACCAAGTACAACCGCTCATCAAAGATACCAAAGAGACTGAGGAAGGCGATTCCGAAGATTCCTTCAACTTACAGACACTGGGGCTGACACTCTGCATGGTTCATTCAAGCACTGCATCAATGGAACCATCCCGTCTGATTAAAGTTGCTGATACTGCTCTCCTCAATTGGCATGCTGCGCCAGTTCTACCTCTAGAAATATCCCCTAACCCTAATGTTTACACTATTTCTTCTTCTGTTGTCTATCCTTGCTCAAATGTAATCGAGACCTCTTTTGATGAGGTTCTCAATGCTGTTTTTCCTATCAATGAAATAAACGAAGATTTTGAGTATCTTGTCGTGCCTTACATTAACTGCTTGAATTCTAATCAAATTTTTAATGATGATTTTGCAAATGAACAATTCTTAACTGATCTAAATAAGGTTAATAATAAATAACATAACTGCATTCAAGTTAATGAAGAAGAGACTGCTGTTATTAATCTCGATTCTAGTAGCTAATTGCGCGAGATTAGGATAGGGGCCACCCTTGACGAGCATGAGCACGCACAACTCGAAGAATTGCTGAAGGAGTTCATAAATGTATTCCCATGGTCCTATAATGATATGCCCGACATTGATCCTGAATTAGCTCAACACGAGATCCCCACTCTCCAAGATTACAAGCCGGTTAAACAAAAATTGAGAAAACTCTGCACCAAATGGTTGGTCAATGTCAAAGAAGAGGTGGTCAAACAGTCAAACATGGGTTTCATTCGGGTGATCGAATATCCCACATGGCTAGCCAACATTATACGTGTGCCGAAATCCAGAGGGAAGGTTCAAATGTGTGTAGATTATCGAGATTTAAACAAAGCTTCTCCGAAAGATGATTATCTGCTACCCAATCTCGACATGATCGTGGGCAACACAGCGAGTCGTGCTCTCAAGTCTTTTGTCGACGGGTTTGCCGGATACAACCAAATCAAGATGCACCCCAACCACCAAGAAAAAACCGCATTCATCACCCCATGGGGAACCTTTTGCTACACCGTCATGCCATTTGGTCTCAAGAATGTTGGGGCTACCTACCAAAGGGCTGCCACAACCATCCTGCAGGATCTGATCGAAAAGGAGGTCGAGGTTTATATGGATGATATGATTTTCAAGTCCAAAACTAGATAAGGGCATGTTCCCGCTCTCCGGAAATTCTTCGAACGACTGCGACGGTATCAGATGCGACTTAATCCACAAAAGTGTGTCTTCGGCATTACAAAGGGAAAACTCTTGGGATTCATGGTCAGTGAAAAAGGGATAGAAGTAGATCCTGCAAAGCTGAAGGCCTTACTTGAGATGACACGGCCTCGAACAGAGAAAGAAGTCTGAGTTTTCTCGGGAAATTATAATATATCAGCCGGTTTATCAACCAGCTAACCTCCATCTGTAAACCAATCTTCAA
Organism: Sambucus nigra; assembly: GCA_949130495.1. Classification (NCBI taxonomy): domain Eukaryota; kingdom Viridiplantae; phylum Streptophyta; class Magnoliopsida; order Dipsacales; family Adoxaceae; genus Sambucus; species Sambucus nigra. The sequence goes on along the minus strand of OX422207.1, from coordinate 338,021,641 downwards.
GCTCCTCCGAAAAGATTCAACCAAGGTTTGGAACGAGGCCTGCCCAGAAGCTTTTAACTGAATCAAACAATACTTGACCCAACCTCTAGTGCTCATGCCACCACAATCTGGTGTCCCTTTGCTCCTATACCTAACCATAACTAACACTGCAACTGGGGCTTTGCTAGACCAATATCTTGAAGATTCCCACAAAGAAAGAGCCATATATTATGCCAGTCACAAATTGGTCGGGTACGAGGTCAACTACACTGCTTTAGAAAAGGCAAGTGTCGCACTTGTCTGGGTCACCCAAAAGTTACGACACTGCATGCTCTCCTTCCCCATCAAACGTGTATCCCGAATGGATCCCATCAAATACCTGCTTGAGAAATCTGCCTTATCCAGTCGAATAACCCGATGGTTGATGCTCCTAACCGAGTTCGATATCATGTACGTCACGTAGAAATCCATTAAAGTAAGAGCCATCTCTGACTACCTCGTCGATTACCCCATAGATGAAGCAGATGTCCAGATCTCCGAATTCCCAGATGAAAATATCCTCTGCATCACTTAAGAATGCCTTCGATGGAAAATGTTCTTTGATGGCGCTGCCAACAAAAAGGGATATGGCATTGGGATACTTCTGATCGCCCCAGATGACTCCCACACTCCCATCGCCATAAAATTGGATTTCCTTTGCACCAACAACATGACGAAATACGAGGCATGCACAGTGGGCCTCAAGGTTGCTCTCGAGAAAGGTATTCAATACCTTGATGTCTACGGGGATTCTGCCCTTATCATCGGTCAAGTGCTCACAAAGTGGAAAGTCAAGGACGAAAAGCTCCAACCCTTTCATGCCCAATTAGAAGATTTAGTCTCCCAATTCCGAGATATCACCTTCCATTACCTACCCCGGGAAAAGAATAACCTAGTCGATGCTCTCGCCACCTTGGCCTCCATGGTCAACATGACAGAAGGAAAAACAATGACCCCCTTCATGGTTCAAAAGCAAGACAAACCGACCCATTGCTACCATATTGAGCTTGTCTCCACTGAAGATCCCGAACTAGCTGATTGCTGGTATAATGATATCTGGTGCCTCCTCAAATATGGTAGGTATCCCGAGGGTTCTAGCAAGAAAGATCGAACGACCCTCCGAAGACTGGCCGCCCAGTACATCATCTGTCATAAATCTCTACTCAAGAGGAATTTCGATGGGACCCGTCTACACTACATCGCAGGGGATGAGATTGAGAAAATACTGCAGAAAATCCACAGCGGGGAATGCGAACCCCACATGAATGGTCACATGCTTGCCAAGAAGATCATCAAACAGGGCTACTACTAGACCACCATGATCCAGGATTGCACCGCCTATGTCCGGAGGTGCCTCAAATGCCAATAATTATCCAATCTTCAACGCTTGCCTCCGCGAGAATTATACAATATAAACTCTCCCTGTCCGTTCTCCACCTGGGGTATCGACATCATAGGGAAGGTTACACCAAAGGCTTCAAACGGACATGAGTTCATCCTGGTTGCCATTGATTATTTCACCAAATGGGTCGAGGATGAGTCATACGCAGTATTGAATGCCAAGAAAGTGGCCAAATTTCTTAAGAAAAAAATCATCTGCCGATATGGGGTCCCGCACGAGCTGGTATCAAATAACGGGTTGCATTTCAAAGCAAAAATCACAGAAGTAGTCAACGAGTGCGAGATTCAGAGACACAAATCTTCTCTCTACCGACCTTAGACCAATGGTGCAGTTGAAGCCGCCAACAAGAACCTCAAAGCCATCATCAGCAACATGACCAAAAGTTATAGGGATTGGGCCGACCGGATCCCATACGCCTTCTAGGCTATCAAACCTAAATCCGAACTTCTACTGGGGCTACCCCTTACTCCCTGGTCTACGACATGGAAGCAGTCCTACCTGTGGAGCTAGAAATAGCCTCGCTACGCGTCATGCTCGAAAACAAGGTTAGTGAAGAAGACTGGATGCCAAAGCCGTCTTGATGAGATATCCCTCCTAGATGAAAGAAGATTAAAATCTCTTTACCACATATAGGGGTACCATCGCCGAATAACGCAATCATTAAATAAAAAAGTCAAGGACCGCGGTGTCCGGGAGGGGGATTTAGCCCTCAAGGAGATAGTAGAACCCATCTGGGACCCCAGAGGGAAATTCAAGCCTAATTGGAGCGTCCCCTACATTATGAAAAAAATCTTATCCGGTGGTGCCGCCATGCTCACTGACCTGGATGGGGAGGAGATTGCTCATCCAGTCAATATGGACTGTCTCAAGAAATTCTACCCCTAGTCCAAAATCTCGACGCGCTACGACTCTTCTCATCCCCCTGCTATTCTAAAAAAAAAACTCTTCATTTCCCTCTACCCAGAACTACGTGGGCCTGATCGTCTACAAAAACTATTTTAAAACATTTAAAAAAAAACAGAGGTACGTAGGCAACTCATACACCTCACATGAGTGTGGACTCTTTCTTTTTCATATAATACTATTCTTTTATTACCTCCAAGAATGGCGGTTCATTCTAAAATTATTTGAACAAAAGGATTATGTATGCCTTAGCGATCAGTATAGATAATTCAAAATAAAAAATTCATTGAAAGGCACAACTGGATGATCAGAAACTTATTTATTTCATTAATCGAAAATTACAGTACGGATTACATAAGAAAAAAGAACAGATAACTCCCTTACCCACTACCATAAAAAGACAAATAAAATCCCCACACCTATCACACAAATAAACTCCCCATAAGTCCTACCCACAACTACCAGAGGAGCCTACACCCCAATCATCTACATCCTGAGGAGACAAAGTTTCCCCTGCCTGAATAGAGTGTCGTAAACATTCCATGGATCAATGAGACTTAACCATCTTCGAAAAACCACAACACCCCTTCCATGGAGTCAGATAAAACAAACCATCTTTGTCCAGTCTCCACTACCAACATCTTGCTGACTACTTTCCTCCATAACCACTTCATATAATCTTTGGGGACATGGCAAACCTTCTCGACAGACTGAGAGGGACGGGTCGACGGACGCCGATTTTCCCACAGAGACCCCAGCAACTGATGCAGGCACTCAGTCAAATCCTCTACCGGAAAGAAATTTGAGATCCGAGGTGGCCCGACCTGCACCCAGCCGAATTGGCGCAAAAGCCGCCATGGGAAATAAAAAGAGGTCTGTCTGAGACCAACCAGTCGCACATATGAATACTCTCCTAGCTCCAGAACAGGCTTCAATTGTCCCCACCAAGGCACTGACCAATATAGACCACAAGCCCCATGATCCACAAGTTAATTCTCCCATTTCTCAACATACAGGCCAACGCGGATGAAGTAGCGCAAAAAGAAGTTGGGTACGACCGATAAGGGATATTCTGGAGGAGTCGACAAGAGGAATCTTTCAGACAACCACGTGAATAGCATCACAGGGCTACTCCTCAAAACGTCAGAACGGACTTCTCTCCAAGCATCCAGGACATTCAGAGTCTCTTCCAATATCACCGCCGCGGGATTGTGACGGTATGACATCCATGAAGTAAGGGCTACAAGTTGTGGGTCCACCTGCAATTCCCCAGTCACCAGCAATAATTTGGAAACCAACCCCAGAACAATGGCTCCAGCATAGCTAGCATCACTTACTTCCCGCAAATGCACGGACTGCAGCACCGTCGGGAGGGAGATCATTCGTTCAACAACCAATGACCTAGCCACCGAAAGAAAAATATGAAGAAGCCCGACCAACAAATCCCTAGGAGTATGGGAAAACTCGGGCAAAGCCGCAGCAACACTGGGATTTACACCCAGTATGGAAGAAAATTCCTCGTAGGTAGGACAAACTTCTTCCAACCCAAAGCGGAATAAATGGTGTTTGGGGTACCAGAATTGTACCGCTGCCATCAGTATATTCCACTTAATAGGCCGATTGTTCCACAAGGAGACTCGACGCATGTTGAAATCATCGTAGTCGACATCATAAGAGAACATAGCTTCCAAGGCTTCGAGGTAGTTGGCAAATTCGGTGCTACCAGGGAGAGCCATCTTGCAAGGCTAAAGGATGGTGGGTAAGTAGGTAAGAATGCAAAGGTGTGATGAAAACACTCCACCCTTACCCCTTTTTATACTTGAAAATCCTCACAAGAGACATAATCCCTGCAGAAATCGGAGGGAATCCTACCCCACAAGGTACCAAAGGCTGAAGAGGGTACCATTCAAAGCTTTGAATTGATGGTACTGGACTGAACTACCGATAGGCAGGTCAGGGTGCTTGTCGATCGGCAACCCCCCCCCCCCATTTTTAGAAATTTACCTTTTTCCTCTTTTGTCAAATCAGAAAACTCAAATAAAAATAAATTGATATTCTCAACAGAATTTCAAAATCCTTTTGATTCCCTTTTTAATCAAAAACTTTACTTCAAAAAATTTCCAAAAATATTTCCTTTTTACGCTCTCAGCAGCAAAGTAGATAGCGCATATGCATACATTCATCATTAAGTAAAAGATAATAAAAAAACTCCATTGCATTGCATATATCTGTTTTCTGTGTTAAATCATCTTTGCAGGAAATAAGAAGAAAAAGCAAAAACAACGGGACTCAGCCTAAACCCATATCCTTTCTCTCTCTCTCTCAAGAGCTTTCACCCATGCGACGTGCTCTCTTCCCCCTATAGCGAGACGATGCGCCACCGCTAATCGAGCCCGAGTCCTCTACGAACGAAGCAGACGGCACCAAGAAAGAAGGGACAGGAACTGCATCCCGAATGTGGCCAGTCGCCGAAGATATCCAGTCTCTGATGTCCCTTAGCCAAGTGGTCGACACCCAAACTTGTTACAAGGAAAGGCCAAATCAGTATCAAAGCAGAAATGACCAAAAAAGAAAAGAAAGAAAGAGAGGAACAGAAAGGTATACCGCAGGTCAAAGGACCTCCTCTGTCAAACCCAACTCCTTCGGATCCATCGCATGAGGACGGTGTAGCATAGGCACCATCCTTCCATCAGCCCGCCAAATGTTGTATCAAGGAGTGTGCAACTGCACGAAAGGGACCTCCGAGGTCGCCGCCATTGCAGATGTCGACGGACCACCACCGCTATGGGAAGATCCCACCGCCCGACTCGAACCCGCTGAAGGTAAGGGCAGCGCATCATATATGTTGGGCGCCATCAACCAACTCGTCACAAAATCCATATAGTCATACGGCGCAGTCGTATCGGTGTATAGAAAGTAGGACTCGACAATCATCACCACGATCCTCTCATCCTCCAACATCAGTCGTTCCCACCTCATAGACGTAGGAGGCTACGCGAGTGGCACCACTACATCCTCCTCGGCAATCTGATGAACCACCCTCTCCCCGAGGTACAGGAATGGCCGAACTCAGGCGCCAGCAAACGCCTCATCCGTGCGTTCACCCTGATCACCCCTGCATCCTGAATGGCTATCCCCCATGGGTAAAAGGTCACCTAAAAATATCCGAGCAATCATAAATCAATACAAGACCAGAAGGAACAAAAACCAAGACTGAAATGGAAATAGTCTTACCCTACCACTGGTCAAGTTATTCAAGACCTGACGCACCGCCTCCAGGGAAAGAGATCCCTTCGATTGTCGATTGGCCTTACGCCATGGATACAATCGACAGAAGTCCCCAACAGTGTCGGCCTTCAAAGCAATCAGTGGGGTATTGCACCCAATCACCTCATAAAACCATGTCTGAATTCACAACCAAAAAGAGACGCATAAGGAAAATGAGAATGCATAAAAAGAAATGCACAAACTGAAGAATACCTCAAGAAGGTAAGTGGCCCCAGTAAAGGTCTGTCGGCAGCACCGGCTGAATGCATCCAGAGAAAAGTAAAGGGTCTCCAAGTTCAAACTCCCCCAATCATAAAAGGGGATGTTTGAAAACATCCCCAAGTATGGCAGAAACCATAAATGGACGACGTTGCCGCTCGACGCCACCATGAAACCTCCTAAAACCAGCAGAATAAATAATCGGGCCATCTGCCTCACTTGCAACCCATCCTCCACATCGACCTCCCTACCCAGCAGAACATCCTTCAGCAGGGACAATCGGATAGAATCCCTATAGACTATCCTCCCTACGTCACCAAGTGTCGCGCGCACTGCCTCCGGTCTCACCCGTAAAGATAAATTCACCAATATCTTTTCTCCATCATAATCCAGCCCCAGCAGTTGCTGTACATCTATGAGAGTCACCCTCATCTCCCCAAATCCAAAATGAAAGGTGTGGGTAGTTTCCCACCACCTCTCTCCCAAAGCTCACAAGACCGCTGTCGAACGAGGCGTCTCATCCAGCGCCGATGCCAACCGCCCAAAACCTGCTGATGAGACCACCCAGTGCACAATAGGTGGGAGATGCTTCCAGACATCCTTGAGCCCCGTTGTCCCACAGGCACGCATGTTCTTCAAAGAAATATCAGTCTGGCAAAAAGAAAAGTCTCATCAAAAGTCAAGAAAGAAAAATCACCAGAAAGAGAAGAATGACAAAGGTCTGGTTACTTACATAACCGCCGGGGATCACTCTCGATGAATGATGACATGATGGCTCCCACTGCAAGGTCTGCTCATCCGCAACAGGCTCAAACGCATCAAAGGAGTTCTCACTCCCCAAGGAAAGAGGCGCCCTGTCCCTCCACTCCACATTCGCCCAATCATCAACGGTCAACCACTCCCGGTGGACTACAGTTCTCACGAAAGAGGACATTTCTTGAAGAATGGAATGGTAGAACGATTTGCAGAGGAATCGCAGAGAGAGAAAGCAAAACAAACTGTGAAAAAATGAGGGGATTCTCCCCCTTTATATAGGATGCCAAGCGCCATGCCGATCGGCACCTCCCCCTACCATACCGATCGTCACTGACCCCTTGCCTTCTCGAGGTAGCCCAAAGTCTGTGCCACTGCCAAATGGCACTCTTCATACTATGCCTACCGGCACCCCTTAAGATTTCATACAAAAATTCCCAGAAAATACCAGAAAACCTTGAAAAATCCCCGAAAAATTCCCAAAAATCCCAAGAGGGATTTAAAGCCTCTTTGCCAAGAAAATTTTGCATTCCCCCAAGAAGAGCCCCTCTTCCCCAGCGGAATCCTCTAAGGCCAAGTGAAAACTCCTCCCGACAAAGCGCCCAAGATCCCTAAGGATCACCTGATCACTTCCCCATAGGAATTCTCTTACAGCACCCAAAATAGGTTATTCCCCCTTGCGAGGTCTCCTAAAATCGTCCCCAACTATCAGCTCCCCAGCGCAGATCAAAATCATAAAGCTCTTTCTCCAGCAAAATCAAAATCCAATCATTATCCACTCTTGGGTCAGAATTTGCCCCGGTCTTGGATCGTCACCTGAGTTAGGTCAGAATTGACCTGGGTCCTTACCACTCTTGGGTCAGAATTGGCCCCGGTCTTGGATTGTCACCTGAGTTGGGTCAGAATTGACCTTGGTTCTCGATCGTCACCACTCTTGGGTCAGAATTGGCCCTGGTCCATGATCGTCACCTGAGTTAGGTCAGAATTAACCTCGGTCCTCGGTCGTCACCACTCTTAGGTCAGAATTGGCTCCGGTCTTGGATCGTCACATGAGTTAGGTCAGAATTGACCTCGGTCATTGGTCGTCACCACTCTTCGTTCAGAATTGGCCCCGGTCTTGGATTGTCACCTCAGTTAGGTGATAATTGACCTCGGTCCTCGGTCGTCACAACTCTTGGGTTAGAATTGGCCTCGGTCTTAGATCGTCACCTGAGTTAGGTCAGAATTGACCTCGGTCCTCGATCATCACCACTCTTGTTTCAGAATTGGCCTCGGTCTTGGATTGTCACCTGAATTAGGTCAGAATTGACCTCAGTCCTCGGTCGTCACCACTCTTGGGTCAGAATTGGCCCCGGTCTTGGATCGTCACCTGAGTTAGGTCAGAATTGACATCGGTCCTCGATTGCCACCACTCTTGGGTCGGAATTGGCCCTGGTCTTGGATCGTCACCTGAGTTAGGTCAGAATTGACCTCAGTCCTCGGTCGTCACCACTCTTGGGTCAGAATTGGCCCCGGTCTTGGATCGTCACCTGAGTTAGGTCAGAATTAACATCGGTCCTCGGTCGTCACCACTCTTGGGTCAAAATTGGCCCCGATCTTGGATCGTCAACTGAGTTAGGTCAGAATTGACATCAGTCCTCGATCGTCACCACTCTTGGGTCAGAATTGACCCCGGTCTTGGATCGTCACCTGAGTTAGGTCAGAATTGACCTCAGTCCTCAGTCGTCACCACTCTTGGGTCAGAATTGGCCCCGATCTTGGATCGTCACATGAGTTAGGTCAGAATTGACATCGGTCCTCGGTCGTCACCACTCTTGGGTCAAAATTGGCCCCGGTATTAGATTGTCACCTGAGTTAGGTCAGAATTAACCTCGGTCCTCGATCGTCACCACTCTTTAGGTCAGAATTGACCTCGATTATTAGACCTTTACCCTACGCCCGCAGATTTGGCTTTGAACTGCAGAATTAGTTACCCTCCCCGAACACCACTTCAGGTCCTCAGAATCAACCTAAACCTCCGATCGTGATTCATCCCTAACACACTCCTTAGGTCCGCAGAATCGGCCTAGACCCTCTGAATCGGTCATACTCCCTCTAAAGCATCATATGGTGTCTATTCGATGGTCATCATTTGTTCCAAACTCACCCATCGAGGGGCTCTATAGACACCCCATTATGTTACCCCCTAACTTTCCTTAGGTCCCTAGTACCTACCTTCATCACCATAAACCTAGGTTACGTCACGAGTACTAACCTGGAGGCCATCGGACACTCCCCGGCTCAGTTTGACCCAAAATTCAAACTCTTCATCTCAACTAAGACTGAATGAATCTTCAAAGGGCACTGAATACCCTTTTCAATGGTCCACTCTGTGCGCGATTCTGACTTACCATGCGAACGAACGATCCGTTTGCGTCCGAAACTTGACCTAGAGGCCACTGGGCACTCCCGGGCTCTGTTTGACCTATGTCAACTCTTTAGCTCGATCGAGGATGAATGAATCTTCAAAGGGAACTGAATACCCTTTATAATAGTCCATCCCGTGCTCGATTCTGACTTACCATGCGGACGAATGATCTGTTTGACTCCGGGAGGTCACCGAATACTTCCTGGGCCCAGTTGACCAAAGTAAGCTCCCCAAATTGGGTCAAACTCTTTGGAATGTCGAAGTACATCTCGTAACCTTTCCAATGGTCCACCCATGCGCGATTCAGACTGACCATGCGGATGAACGATCCGTTTGCGTCCGAGCGATTTCCCGTCCAATATACCGACAAATTCTTTCGATCCATATTTGACCCAAATTCAACTCCCAAACCCAGGAGTGGTCCAATGACTTTCAAAGGTCTCTGAATTACCTTTCCAACGGTATGCCCCGTGCACGATTCTGACCAACGATTTGCCCTCGGCGATCGATTTTCCAAAAAAGCCTAAAGCGCACTGCCAAATGGCAAGTTCCAGACCCTGCCTATCGGCACGTGCCGATTGGCATGAACATATTTATGCCGATCGGCACCCACCCGGGCCTATAAAAGGAGGCCTTCACCAAATTTGCAAGGGGAGCCCAGATCTGATAAAAATCTCTCTGAACGAATCTAAGAAACCTCTCTCGAAGGCAGCGTGATTTCAACATCCAAATCCCCTTTTTACTTCCACTTTTCATCATCCTTTTCATCAAACTTGGTGAATTAGACACTCTCCATCATCATCCAAGTGCAAGGGCTGCTCTCCAACGTTCATGATCGAGCTCAAGATCTTCAAGAAGGTCCAACTTTCTCTACTCTCTCTTAAATTCTCTTAAATTCTCAATAACTTGTCGTCTTATTTAGCACTTTTATCATCTCATCTCACTCATCCTAATATACTTTTTTATTTATTATTATTGCACATCTCCTATTTTTATATAAATAAAACCCAAAAAATAAGAAAAATAGGGTTTGCTCATAAATTCCAAGTAGGGATTCTCACACTTTTTCCACACTTTTCTCACAATCTAAAACCCTTTATCTACACACACACACACACACAAATAAGATATTCCCCATTTGGATTTATGGGATAAACCCCACCCCTCATTTTGTATGCGAACTACGTGGACTTTGATGCCTTTATAGGCTACGTAGGCGTCTTGGGGTACTCGAGTCCTTTTTCTCACTTTTTCTCTCATTTTCTATCTTCTCTAAATCCATTTTCCTTATATTCTATATACTTGCCGTTAATAACGTATTTCTCCATATGCATTATTGTTACATTATAGCGGTCAACGTAGGAGTAATCACATAAATCTTGTTTTTCTAATATTATTCTTATATCTTCTTACGGATGACTCGCTTTATCTTTTCCATGATACAAGTCGAGGATTCATTCCTCCATTCTATATATACACATGCAAACATATCATGGGGGGAACAAAAGGAAAATAGCAAATATTTATAAGAGACCGGAAGGGTGGAATGGGTGCCTAACACCTTCCCATTTCGTAACTAAGCCTCCGAATCCTTCTCGAATCGTCTTGGTTTCGGATGCACCAATATGTCTTTGGATGCCATCCTTCGGGGTGGCTTCCCCTTTTTCTTTTGTCTGTTTTGAGTAAAATAGACTGGCGACTCTGAATCTCTCTACATTTTTACACCACATTTCAAAAGACGCCGGCCGAAGAGCTCCCGAGAGGGACGCGCGGGACCCGAAGGATCCTTTCCTCCACGCCACTCGCTCGCGCGGAGAGGATCGAGGATGGCAACAGTAGGGATGCCTACCTACATAATTATGACTTAGATTTGTGTATTAGTCATACTAAAAACATGTATATTACATTATTGGCATGTAATAGCCTAATATGGATATGCTTGAGATATAATCTTGTTATTTTAGTACATAATGTGTTTCATAATAAAGGATATTAACTTAATATTGTAATGGTAATGATTAAAGAATGAAAAGGTAAAACTTCAATCACATGGGCTACGTATGGGTTCCGGGTTTAGAACCGCATGTTATTTTAGGTTGTTGGGTTGTGAAATTAAGAAATTAAAATTCACTAAAAGATGAGAGAAATATGTGTAAATATAATGTAGCTCAGATCCACTTATAATCTTATTCTACATAGACTTGTTGTTTTCATTATTATTATATTCATTTTCCCTTATCTTAGGTTGTAGTGGTCCATGTAGACCGATTGCATTGGACGAGAATCTCTAGCGACGTTCCATTCATTACTCCTAGGTTGTAGGAGTCGAGAAATTATAGCTCACTCTCTTCTTGGACTTTTAGTTTCAGTCAGTGTGTATACGTGGTACTTATATTCATAGTTGGACATCTTTATGAGATACATCTTATATTCAAGTGTTGTTTTTTTTGTATTAGAAGTGATTGGTATCAGAGTTAGTTTTGTGTTTTTAGTTTTTCATTATATTTTTATTTCTTGTTTGCTTTAGTTATTTAGTTATGCTGAGAATGTGACCAATTATTTTTTATTCTCGTGATTTTTACATTAAACATTATTAATCTATTAATGAAATTTGTGGTCTGTCACTATTGAGCACTATTATTTTGTGGGAAATTAATTATAATCCCAAAATATGAAAAATTGACACTTAATATTAGACCCTGTTTATGGAAATTAGGGATTCAGATTTCATATTAAATAATGTGGACTACAATTTAGATTTATTAAGTTCTAGAAATTATGCATGCTTCGTTAGGTCTTATCTTGTGCATTAGAAGCAACACTTTTGTCATGCTTGCCCTTATTATTTGATATTTGTCATGCATACATTATTTATGCTATGTGAGCCCATGTAATGTTAACATAATAAATATGAACATTCGAAATGTATTAATAGATCCCATATAATGTAGCGTACTCTTACAAAATAATTACATGTCCCATTTATGCAAGAACACGTATGATATCCATTTAAGAACCAAGGCAGGGGAGGGGCTAGTAATGGAGGCAATAAAAAGGGGTGCATGTAGCCCCATTTGAGTTAGTATGTTTTACATGTTGAGGAAGGGGGAAAACATTTTAATTTTGACAGAGTACGAAGGCTCTGGGGTGGCAAGGACAGGGGTAGGGCCAACAGGGCTTCAGGTCCTAGTAGTAGCAATAATAGCCATAGTGACCTCGAAACATTCTAATGCCAAGGCCAAAGTTGGTAGAAGCTCTACATGAACCACTAGTTTCACAACAATAAACCTATCTTCAATATGGGAGAGTTTATCAGATGAGGCATCCCCATCAGGAGGACCAAGGATAGGCCCAGGCGGTGAATGGTATGTTTTATGTTTTCATCACTTTAACAAGATTTTTGTTTTACACTGGTGCCACACACTCATTCGTATCACGTAGAGTTGTGGATATTTTTGTCTAAATTTCTATACCCAATTAGTTTTATTGATATTTACTCTGTTAGATGTATGTACATATATTTCTAAAATTTGTCATGATGTGGAGCTTTACTTCGACAAATTATGTTTTGAGGATGATTTGTTCATTTTAAACACCCACTCTCATGATGTGATCTTTGGTATAAACTAGTTGGTTATATATAGGTCTCATATATATTTTATGGGTCGGGATACCTTTTTCACTATTCTGGGTCAGGAGATGTATATTGTTTTTATGCCTGAGGCAGAGGATGGTGCTATGACACACTTGTATTTTATTAATAAGGAAATGGCGGAGGGGAGTATCGTTTCACTAGTTTTGATTCCGTTTATCAGGGATTTTACTAACGTGTTTGAGGTTGTTCTAGGGTTATTGCCATCTCAAGAAATTAATTTTGGGATTGATTTTTCTCCCATTAGGATGTCGATTTCCTAGGCATCGTATCGGGTGGCTCTTATGTAAATAAGGGAGTTCAGAGATGAAATTGAGACATTTTTTAAGATGTGGTTCATTTGACGTAGTACATCGTTGTAGGTATCTCAAGTTCTTTTTATAAAGAAGTTTGATGGTTCACTGCAGTCTTGTGTTAACTATCGCGAGATGAATAAGGTAACAGTGAGGAACAAGTATCACTGCAGTTCTTTTTTTTCGCTTCCTCTCGTCTTTAACTAATTCCTTGTAAAATTTCATCAAATTCCAATGGTCCGATCGTCCGGAATAAAAATTTTAGTGTTTGTATCTTATTACAGTTCTATTAGGATTAGGTTTGTTAATGACTATATAATGACTCTAATTCGTGGGGGGACTTCTCATAATCACTTTTTCTCAAGTTTTTCACCAGAGAACACTTCTAAAAATATTTCCTCCCAACCATAATCATCAACCTCCAACATAATCATGGTTTTGTCACCAGATTTGAAGGCTTATTTGGGGTTTAATCAAGATTGGTCCAAGAATACTTCTTTGCTAATTTTTCAAGAGGAATCTAGATTTCTAATAAAAATTTCAACACAATCTTCATAGGCATGAATACTCTATTATTTTCCTTTAGTATTATGCGTTTTAAGTGTCACCTAAACACTTAATTACATGTTTTCTTAAAAATAATTAGTAACTTAATTAGAAAAAGTGAACACTAATTATGGGGCTGTATTTATAAAATCTTTTAATCTGAATAATATTCATAACTCTTTGGGTACGTAGGGTTCATGAGTGATTTTGGGTTTTATTGGTGTAGGTTGCATGTAGAAAACCCTAGTTTTAAAATAAATGAAGTTGGGGGCATATAACTCATGTAAATTGTGTAGAGATAATGAAATTTGGCTTTTGATGTATACATGATGAAAACTCGGTATAATTAATTTAAAATAATTAATTGGATGTTTATGATGATGCGATAATTAAATTAAATTTAATTGAATTGGACTATCATGCGTAGTTTTATTTATTGACTAATTATGCTTGTTTGTGTGACTTGTTGGTATTATTGTATTGCCTTTGTGACGACGGGTTATTGAGTAATTTTTCTCTCCCTATATTTTAGGATGCCTTCTAGGTATGGGACTAGCGAGGGTAGATTATTGTGACTTTATTATGTCAGGGTGGACTGATTTTTGATACTTTATCGTCGTTGCGCTAGCCTAGGCATGAGACTAGGTAGAAATTTAAGTTAGAAATTCATCATATGCATAGGGTAGGACGTATTGATAACTTGGGGACCCTTAGTTATGGGACTAAGGGGTATTTTGAGGATCTCACATCGATTAAAAGGGTGGGGTGATTATAAATTGAGAAATTGAGAATTAATGCCTAAGATAAAACGGGTATTAAAATTTGTGGCAACATAATGTGTCAGAATCGACAGTTTAAATGGGTCAGAGGATGATTTATGTAGTGTCGTGTCGTGTGTGGAACCTTATCATGTGTCGGGGCCGACAGTTTAAACGGGTCAGAGGACGATTGACAAGGGGAAGTGTGACACTTTAATAAAAAGTGAGAACAATAATAAAAAAAAGTTGTTTAATTTAATTAAATTAACATCGTGGGACTTGGGAATTAAAAATCATATTGGTGTGCCTTTATAAATGGGGATTTCTGCGGGTGGTTAGTGATTTATATTTATTGCGTTTAATTATTCCGTTTAATTTTAAAATACTCTATTGTGATGTTTATTGGGTATAATGCTAATGTTTGGATTCAAGGATCCTATTTGTGGGGAGTACTGTGTATTCTTGCTCGGGACTTTGGCTCTGACCCATGCGTTGACTAATCTTTTTTAGGATTAGAATTGGAGAAGCTGCATAAGTTAATTTAAGTTATCATTTGGAGGTGCAGCTGGAGTTATTCATTTTATGGAATAGTTTAGTTATACTTTCTTTTCCAGTCGTATTTAATTATGAGACTTCATTTGAGTTTTATTGGGCCATTCGGTTCAAAAGTTGTTTAGAGGATTTCTTTTGGGATTATTTCAGATTTTATTTAATCACTATTGGAGTATGGATTTTTCGAGTTAGCATGTGATGGATCTTTTATCGTGTAGTTGTTATGATCATTTGAGATTGATTCAATTATTTATCTTATGGACTGATTTATTTATGTCTTGTATTTGTCTCATGCTAAGAATGGTATTTATTTGGTTCACGCACAGCATAGTTCGGCGGCGGTGGCTGGCCACCCCATCTGTCTGATTTTGCGGGGTGTGACACGGTGTGCCTATTTACACCGTTGGTTCAGATCGTGTATTATTATACAAAGGAGAATTTGTATGTTCCATAAAATATGGAGTTACATAGGGTTGTAATGTAAGAGGTCCATGGATCGAGTTTTTGGTGCATCCCAATGAGGATAAGGTGTTTCGTGATATGAGAAGACATTATTGGTAGCCCGAGAAGAAGTGGGTAATTGCTACATATGAATCCTAATGTATCACTTGCCAGATTGCAAAGGTGAGTCATCAGCAACTGGTAGGGAAGCTTTTAAACTTACCCATACCACAGTGGAAATGGGATAAAAATTCAATCGAATTAATTATCAAGTTGCCTTTGACCCCAAGGAAATATGATTCAATTTTGGTTATAGTGGACTATTTGATGGAGGTTGGATATTTCATACTCACTCACATGGATTTTACGATAGAGAAGTATGCACATTTATATGTTGTGGAGATTTTTCAATTGCACGGGGACTATTATCTTTCATCTTAGACACGAGTCTTACTTTCATATCCCACTTTTGGGGAAGTTTATAGGATGTTAGACACACTTAACTTTGGTTGAGTTAACTTAAAAAAATAATTATAAGATAATAATTAGTATGTCACCATATGAGGCATTGTATGGGTGACTGTATTGGTCACCAGTATCCTGGTTGGATCTGGGAGAGAATATCTTATTAGGGATTGAGTTAGTCCAAGAAACTTTAGAGAAGATCGGTATGATTCATAAAAGAATCAAGATAACTCAAAGTAGGCACAAGAGTTTGAAGCACCCTATATCTTTGACTCACTTGAGTCTATATTATATAGGTGCTCATATAGTTTGAAAATAGTGACAAAATTGAGTCATACCCTTTTCAAACCAATAAGCCTTCAGACTCTTCATTTTGATTTCCTCTAATAGTCCAAAGGTATAATCACCAAAACCACATCTAAGATCATTTATGTATTGCATATGAGATTGCATTCTTTCATAATATGAGCGTGCGTGAGTTAAATACCTTTAAAATAATTTTTCCATAATTTTTGGGATATTTTAAATATTTTTTAAGATTTTTTAGAAATTTAAAATTGGCTTTCACAAAGTTTGTTGGCTACTTTGTTAATTCATTAAGCTATTAAAAACTTGTTTTGGTAGAAACCAAATGCGCTTGATAATTGTGTGGGTACAAATTATATTTCTGAAAGTTCAAAAGCACGCGTTTTACAAGCCATCACAGCCTTACACGTGTTAATCTCACAACTGTTGGATTAGTGTTTTCTTGCCCTCACATTCCTGTGTTTGATTGTTAAACGTTGGATTGTTTTAATCTATGGCATGCATGCGTTTTTACCTGATCCTTGTGTTTTCTTTTAAACTAATCAGAGGCTTTATAACTGCAGTGTATTGTTAGCCATCAGATTTACCTTGATGACTTAAGACTTAATCGTGTCCATTCATTAGGTTCGAAGTTCCAGAGGCTTCCATGGCTTTGTATAAATATATGCCTTATGTGTTGTGATTACAATCTTTTTCTTGCCTCACTTTTGAGAGAAAATAATAAGAGAATGGAGAGAGAAAAAAAAGAGATAAAAAGAAAACCCTAAACTAAACTCCGATCAAATCTCACCAGAAAAATATTTCTGAGAGTGTTTTAGTTTGAGAGTTGTTAAGATCATTCATCTTCTATCCTTTATCTCTTTTCCAACTTAACCACAACAGTTTGATCTCATTTTCTCTCATATAAAACTGAGATTGACGTTATGTGATACATTCCATGTTTATCTCTATTGGTTTTGATTTCTTATTTCGAGAAATCATAGTTTTGTTAGCTATTTTCAATTGTTATGTTTTTAAACCCTAAAACAAACAAAACATAATCTGATTTTAGTTTCTTTGAACCTTTAGACTCAGATCTAGTTTAAGATCTTGATTAGGGATTTACAATTTCACATATTTCACATTTTGTGAAATAGTTTGTATATTTTCAAAATTAGAAAGTGTTTAGGATCTTGGTTCGTGTTTATAGCAAGATTCCCTCTTGATTTTTGGATATATTGAAATATCCAAAGTCTAATAGTTTCGATTAAACGGATTTTGAAAATATTTACATATTTGTGATAGGTTTGTAATTTTATTAGCATCATGTATGTAATTGTGTGTGTGAAAGTTACATGCATGTGATTTAGAGCACATCACCACTTACACCTTCACACTACTACACTGAAAAGTGTTGGTATTGAGATCTTGGACTTTTGAGTTGATGTAAAGCTAAAAGGAGTGGAGTTACAAAACTCAGAGAACATCAACAACATCAAAGCCTTGGGAGAATTAAGAAAATCCAGAGAATCTGGTACATTTTTTAGCATCGAATTTGGTCTCATTGTGTTTCTCGATTGTTATATAGTTTGTAAGTTGTTACTCTATTTTAGTGGATTTTTACTTTTGATGTGTAGAGACCTCCATGGATGTTTCCCCGATTGGGTGGGGTTTTACCACATTAAAATTGTGCTTTTATAGTTCCTGTTCATCTCTTACCTTTCTTGAGGTTGTGTTGATTTAAGTTCGTTATAAGTTTTGGTTTTCAAAACTGGTAAACCTATACCTTAAATAACTCGTTCGTAGTGTTTTACACATCTTGTGTTAGATATTTGTTTTAAGAAAAGAGTTTCTTCAACAAACTATTCGGAGCCATTTAGATATTTTAATCTTGAATTAAACGAATTAAGTGGTACTTTTTCAATTGGTATCAGAGCATTGATTTTTCAAAATTCTTTAGATCTTAAGTTTCTGAATTTGTTTTCTCAAAACAAATTATGGATGACAAATTTGCGAGACTAGGTAACCTGTCCAGGCCCCCGATCTTTGATGGAACCAACTTTCCTTACTAGAAGATAAGGATGGTTACCTTCATCCAAGGGGTATTGGGAGATGATGTTTGGGAGGTTATTGAAAATGGTTACACTTTTCCTACTAAACCAGCCGCTGAAGGAAGTACTGTGAGGATTAGAAAGTTACTAAGTGAATTCACTAAAGAATAGAAACAGACTTCCCTTAACAACAACAAAGGAAAAAATACCATATTCATGTCTATTAATGAACACAAATTTAAGAGGATATCATTTTGTTCTACCTCTAAGGAAGCATGGGACACCCTAGTGACCGCGCATGAGAGTTTAACTAGAGTTAAACGTGCGAAAACAAAAATGTTAATTCAACAGTACAACTCCTTGATCATGACTGAGACTGAGTCATTTGATGACTTCTCTATTATACTGGCAGATATTGTGACCAAAAAGCATGCTAATGGGATGATTTATAATAGAAATAAAAGTGTCTCTAAGATACTGAGATCACTTCCACAAAAATTTGATAATAAGAGATATGCAATTAAGGAGATGGATGATCAAAATGTCACACCTGAACTCCTTAGTAGGAAATTGAGAATTATGGAAATGGAATTATAATTTAAGAAATATTTAACCCAATTCCAAAAGAAATGGTCTAGCTCCAATATTGTTTTTTCATCTAAGTTGATCACACTTGAATTTAGCATACCTAATATTGACTTAGACTAACATGAGTGTCCTAATTTAGATACTTTGGATAATCATATTGCCTTAATGTCTAATCAGTTTAAGAAAATTATGGACTTTCGAAATAAAATAGCAAAAAGACAAGGCAAACCTACTTATCTAAACCAATATAACAATAGAACTCATGAGAGAAGATAAGACAAACACTAGACTAACAATCACAAGAGACCTGAGATAGACCTTAAAAATGTTGAATCTTATAGATGTGGGAAGTTAGGACAACTGGCTAGTGACTGTAAAGTTAACTTAGAAAAAATTCACAAACATAAAAGGGCTCATCTAAGTAATACTTAGGATGACTCAAGTGACTCTGAAAATGATGAATCTTGGTCATCTAACACATTTGACCCTTGTATGTCATCCTTTGTTAAGATAATATACAGTAATGATGAGGAATCTGATCATTCTATGTTAACTGATATTATGCCTACTGGTTTATCTGCCTTATTGCTTGAGAATGTTGATAACGGTTCAAACGTTGTGTTTGTGAGTCAAAGGGACCTATCTATTATTAATGTCAATGGGTGTGTGAGTCCTAAAAATGAACCTCTAGGGGACACTGTACACTACACATTTAGTGAATCCGACAATGATGACCTTCCTGACATTCACACACTGTACACAAAAAGTCTTAAGAAAAGCACTAGGCTTGAAAAGGTCGTCAAGGATCTTACCTAGAAGATAGAAACCCTAAGTTAGATGATAATACAGAATGCTGAAGAGTACACTACTCAATGTCTAACTCATGAGAATGAAACCAAAAATTTCGAACAAAAACTGAAAGAGTTGTCTAAATCAAATGAAATTCTAGAAAATAAATACAAAGGAACAATGTTAGAATCGGACAAACAAAAGAAAAGACATCCATAGTCTTCAAAAAATTTGCAAAATTTGAAAATAATTTCAAATGTTTTAAAGATTGTGTTGTTGAAAGTAAATCCAATTCTGATGACATAACTGGAATAGGATTTTTCCCAACTCTAAGACCTAAACTAAAAATGTTGAAACATTAGAGTTTGTGTCTCTTGGAAAAAGACCTATTGAAACTTGTCCAGACTTTCAAAGTTTAAAAAATGAATTTGATATAAAACAACTAAAGTTAGACATTGGAAAATCAAGTAACTCTAAGTATAATGTTGAACAAAAGGCTAAATACATCTGCCCCCCTATTCGACAAGAAGATTCGACATTTCATCCTGTGCCACCTAGGAACAAGACTAGAGCTCAAAACCAAGACAAACCTTTGAATAATAATTTTCCTAAGGTTGTGAGTTCTACGTGCCATCTTTACTACTCATATTGTGATGTCTATGGACATTCCCTTGATGGTTACTATTCCAAACGTCTATGTAATCCAGTCTATAATTCTCATGTTTTCCATAACTTTAATTATTCTAGGAGAAGCCGAAACAACTATGTCCTTCCTAGATAACCAGATAAGAATTATAACTATCATAACAGAAGGAAAAGGATTAATACTAAAAGACCATCAACAAGAAGGAATCCTTGATTCTTATCTAGACCAATTGCTCAAACTATTTATAGTACTAATAAATATGCGAAAAAATATTTTAAAGAAAAGATAGAAGCTCGTAAGTTTTATTATAGATTAGCTAATAAGGGTAAATTGAAAACTAGAGAAATTTGGGTTAGAAAAGATGATCTATTACCCTAGTTAAAATGTAGCATTGTGATCAGTGCTTTTAAAGATGAACATACGACAACTGGATGGTATTTAATCTCAGGTTGTTCTAAACATATGACCGGGGATAATTACAAACTTTAAAAAAAAAACTAACTTCTCCGGAGGAAAAGTCTTGTTTGGAGATGTTGTATCAACCCAGATCATTGGTAAAGGAGCACTCCATGAATAAGGATTACCCATTTTTGAAGATGTTCTCTTGGTAAAAGGTCTTAAAGCAAATTTACTAAGTATATCACAGTTTTGTGACTCAAACCATACAGTCACTTTTTCAAATAATAATTGCAAAATTTTAAGTGAAAAAGGTGATTACGTTATTACGGGACTCTGTACTCCAGATAATTGTTACAAAGTTAATACAAGTACAGAGGTTTGTAACATTGCCAGAATGGATGACAATAAGATACGGCATAATAGATTGGGTTACATTAATTATGATCATCTTGGCAAATTGTTCTCCCAAGAGATAGTTAAAGGTCTTCTTAAGATCAAACAAATTTCAAACATTATTTGTGGTCCATGTCAAGAAGGGAAAATTATTAAGGCTCCCCACTAATCTCTAGAACTCATCCATATGGACCTAATGGGTCTTTCTCGTACTGTTAGTCTTTGCAAAAACAGTTACATCCTTGTTATGGTTGATGATTTCACTTGATTTACCTGGGTTGCCTTTTGAAAACACAAATAAAAAACCTTTCATAAGTTTTTGAAAATCTTAATTCGTATAGAAAACGAAGAGGACTCCCAAGTAGATAGAATTCGTAGTGATAGAGGAGGAGAATTCATAGATTCAGGTGTCATTGAATATTGTGACTATAATGGTTACAAACGTGAATTTAGTGCTCCTAAGACACCTCAACAAAATGGAATTTCTGAGCGTAAAAATTTCACTCTTCAACAAATGGCCCATGTGATGATTCATGGGAAGAACCTACCTAAATATTTTTGGGTAGAAACCATTCATATCTCCTGTCATATAATCAATTGAGTCTACTTAAGGAAAAATACCAAACAAGCATCCCATGAGATTTGGTATGGGAAGAAACCTAACCTAAAATACTTTAAAACCTTTAGTAGAACCTATTATGTCTGTAAGGACAGAGAACATGTGTTTAAATTCAAAACCAGAGGAGATAAAGACATTTTCTTAGGATATTCTCCAAATAGTATAGCCTACCATGTCTACAATCTTCGTACCCAAACCATGATGGAATCAATTAATGTGGTTGTAAGTGACACTAATGTAGAAAGTAAGACGAAAGAACCAATTATTATTGATTAGTCCGAAAACATATTAAATTATGGCTCTCCAAAAATAGTTGAATCCTTACCAACTGAGCCCCTAAAGTACCTAACTGGGTTTCCAAAGATCAACCTTTAGATAGTGTAATTGGCAATCTTACATGATCTCAACTTCGTAACATTGCTCATTTTGCATGTTTTTTATCTCTTATTTACCCAAATACTGTAAATGAAGCCTTGAATGACACCTTGTGGACAAGTGTTGTGCATGAGGAACTTCTTCAATTTGTCGTTTATGATGTATGGCAACTTTTACCTAGGCCTGAAAATAAAAGGGTTATTGGCACACGTTGGATTTGTTAAAATAAGACTGATGAATCTGGGATGATTATTCATAATAAAGCTAGATTAGTTTCCCAGGGCTACTCACAGATTGAAGGAATAGAATTCGAGGAAAATTTTCCTCTTATCACTCGCCTCGAATATGTTCGCTTACTTTTTGCAATAGCGTGTCATTTTCACTTTACACTATATCAAATGGATGTTAAATCATCCTTCCTTAACCAAATTTTAACTTAGGAGACCTATGTAGAACAACCCAATGGTTTCATTGACCCTCATCACCCAAATTATGTCTATCGTCTTAAAAAAGCTCTTTGTGGGTTAAAATAAACTCCTAGAGCTTGGTATGAGCGTCTATCCACCTTTCTTTCATACAACAGATTTAGGAAGGGATGGAATGACCAAACCTTATTTGTCAAACATTTTGACAACAGTATTACTGTAGCTCAAGTTTATGTTGACGATAGCATTTTGGGATTCATCCCTCTGTAATACCCCATATTTCTGAGGATATTTAATTAAATTAAATTGGTGATCTAGGATTTAATTAAATCGATGATTTGGAATTTATTTGATTCGGTGATTTGGAATTTATTTAATTTAGAGAAATTATATAATTCAGTGATTGAGAGTAAATCAGTTCAATTTAAGTTTAATTTCACGCGTTCGATATTTTGAGGTGGAATTAAAATAATTTTTTAAAGTGACTCGGATGGTGATTTTGAGGTTACGGTTGGTTCCAAAAGGTTCAAAATAGTCGAAAAAGTGTACTCAGGTGTACAGTTTGGGTCCCGGGATGATTTTGGACCAACCCGGCATCATTTAAGGGTATTTCGGTCATTCGGGAGTTGGAGGTTTAGAGAACTCCGAAAGTATTAAGTGTATATCTTCCATTAGAGATAAGGGGCTAGGGTTAACACAATCACAATTGAAGAGAGGCCATTGAAGAGAAAGAGGAAGAGAAAGCCAAAGCTTCCTACACAGTTTTTCGCCCCGAACGCAACGGAATCGAGATCGGAGAGAGGGGAGAACAACCACACCATCATATTAATGAAATTCAGACCTGATATTGAGAGGCGAGTATTTAAATAGCAATTTATATTAAGCATGTTATACTACCCATGTAGATTAGGGTTTGATTTCATGCTTTTGGATGTTTTATATGAATTTGGGAGGGTTTAATTCATAAACTAGAGTGGGAATGCATGTAGAGATGTTCCTTAATGATGATAATATGAAATTAGTGGGTTTGGGTTGATTAATAAGAGAGAAATCTGAGTTCTTGATTTATAAAGTTGATGAATATGAGAAAAAAATTGGGGTTTTATGTTAATTAAAGGAGAATTTGATTTATAAGTTGAATCTTTGATGTTTTGTGTAAATTTTCATTGAAAATTTATCTCTATATGAAGATAAACTGATATTAGAGTATATTTTATGATTAATATTGAATCTTGATGGGTTCTTGATTGAAGAAAATGAATCTTGAATGACTTAGGGTTTAATTGATGAACACAAGATGTCAATCTGCCAGAATTTTTTATGTAACTTTAAACGTATGCCATTTTAGTTTTACTTAGAATTAAAGTGAGATCCATACATTTTTGGAAACTTATGTCTTTTCTTTCTAATGAGCTTTGAATCAGGTCAATCGGAGTCCCGTAGAGGGAGAAATTGATGTTTTACCGTAGGGTGTTTGATCTGCCAGCATAGTAACTGCCAGAATTTTTGACGTAAATTTAAACGTATGCCATTTAAATTATACTTAGAATTAGAGTGATATCCATACATGCTTGGAAATATCTATGTCTTATCTTTCAAATGAGATTTGAATCAGGTCAATCGGAGTTCTGTAGAGGGAGTAATCGATATTTTACTACAGGGTGTTTAATCTGCCAGAAAATTTTCTAATCGATTCGGTTGCTCAGTTTTGGCCAAAAATTTCCTTTTCTTTAGGACCTTTGTAAATCGTTTGGAATTAATTTGTGGGATTTAATTTCTAATATAAGGGAATTATATTGAAATACCAGTAGTCCTAGTTTGGGTTTTAGGCGTTGCCTACGAGGGAAGTTTAAGGGCTAAATTAATTTGGATTAATAGAGAGCAAAAATCTAAATCGAAGGATAGTTTGAGTTAAGAGAATTTGAGAGGAACGGGGACTTAGACCATTAGGGGGTAGAGAGTTTACCTTACGATATTGTATGTGGAATAAAGGATACCCTTCGAGTGGTGAGAAATACTCGGAAATGTATGGTAATAAGCGAAGTTATAAATTATGGAATACGTAGAATATTCGGGATATAAATATACTATATATGAGGCTTGTGATATGGGATGTGTGTGTGCCCTATTGTTATGATAAATATATATATAGGTGTAGTGAATACCTATCGTTATTATATGGTTGTGTAAATACCTCGTTGATGTTATATTTATATAAGTGGAATGTGTACCTATATTATTGTTTATTATGTGTATGACATACCTACCATACTTGCTATCACGGGAGGTTGGCGTTCGAAAGAGGACAATCTTATCCTGTGTTGCCTTCGGGGGGGATTTTAGATTTGGTACCTCAAGAACATAGGACTGTGAATAGCTCATCTGTGAGTCGATAAGTCTGCTGACTGTGGGAGCGTAGGTATGTGCGTGACCCATGGATATGTGAACTATGTTCGCCTCCAATATGTGTGATTTGATATATATGGTTCGTGAGAGAAGACGAATCAATAGTCCCTTGTACAACACGAGATGTACCCGGACATGATAGCAGAGTATGCATGCACCGCAACTGTGCCTAGGGGTGCCTTACTAGTATAGATATAATGGATGATAAATATATATACCTTTGAGATGTTTTACAGTATGCACCGCAGCTAGGTCTGGGAGGTGTCGTGTTATATATATATATATATATATTAAAAAGTGTGCATATATATATATACTTGTTATGTTATCTACTATGTAAAATTAATGGATGAGAAAGATAGTGAAATCTTATTTGACTTAAGTATGTGAACACTAAATCCTAAAATTTGAAAAGCCTTGCTCATATTAAAGAGAAATGGATATATATTTTAATAAATGTATTTGCATGGAAATACGGGTAGACGCTATGAGTTATGGGTAGCAGACTTATGATTTCAAACCAGTTAGTTGTGTGTATCTAAACTAAAAGTAATCTGAATATTGGGGTCGAGGTAACATTCCGGACCAATACATATGGAATAACTATTGGGGTCGGGGTAACATTACGAACCAATAGCCCTTGATGTGTGATACAAGGATATAATAGCAGAGCGTGTACTTACGTTATATATGGTGTGTAAAATATATATACTACATGAATAATCTACTTATGTGTGCTAGTAGAGAGACGAGATAGTATGTATCTAAAGAACGATTAATCTACTAAAGAGTAATTAGTAGGGAGCTTAGATAGGGTATATCTATATAATGATGAAGCTACTAATGTGTGAATAGTAGAAAGATAGTTAGTGAATATCCAAAATAAAGTTTAAGTAGAGAAACTTAAATGGTAAAGTTTGAACAATAACCTACATAGAAAGGGTAACTGGGGTTTAATAATAACATAAGAGATATGCTAATTATTAAGGGTATTCGATAGCGTACTGTATGGGCGGTACGGAGGAGCTATATTGATTTGGGTTTTTTAGATAATGGTTGCCTAGTTAGATTGGCTAAAATTGACTAGGTGGGGTTAAGTAGCAAACGTTAGGTGCGCATTATAGATGAGAGATGAGGAACTCAAGGAAGTGTTCGCAACCTAACATGTGTATCTAATAACTGTTCATTTAAATTGTTATTTAAATACTTGCTAATTGTTTTTAAATGATTTTTACTTGGGCTCTGACCCATACTTGCAAAACCTTTTTTCAAAACCTTTTAGGTGTCCAGCCACAGGGACGCCAAGCAGGATGATCTATTCTAGGGATGCGAAGCTGTAGCACTTGTGGATGCTTGCAGGATTTTGACTTAGACGATTCAGTTACTTCACTCCTAGAGTAGGGTGCAGGGCAGTACTTTATTCGGGCATGTTGCCCACAGTTATTTCATTTATGATAGTCAGACCTTGTATTCAGACTCTTATTCAGGTTGGACTATATGTTGGATTTTGTAACCGATGGTTTATTCGGTATTATTTCATTCCAGTCTTTTATATTGTGGATGGATTTATATTACTTTTGCATGAGATGTATTTATGTAATAATGTTTTGTTGTTGATTGTTTAATAAAACGATTAAAATTTTGACATCGGCTTTTTGAATACTAGGTGGTTAGTAATGTTTTAAAAAGTTTTCTACAGTGGTGCTAAGAATGAACCAAATGAGAAACCTGTTTTAATTGGATATAGGACTGATCACCCAGTATTAAATTAGGCAGGGTGTCACACCCTCCTTTAGAAGTTAAAACCTTCTCGGACATTATGCATAAAGAATTTCAAATTGCACCTATGGGGGAGTTACAATTCTTCTTAGGGCTCCAAGTTAAACAAAATTTAGATGGATTATTTCTATCGCAATCCAAATACTCTTTAGAGATTGTCAATAAGTTTGGCCTAGAAACATCTAAATAAGCAAGGACTCCTATGAGTACTTCAATCAAACTTTCTAAATATGAGAATGGAAAATCAACTGATTCTACCATGTACCGTAGTATGATATGAAACTTACTTTACCCTACTGCTTCCCGTCCTGATATTATGTACTATATCTGCGTGTGTGCTCGATATCAAAACAATCCTAAAGCGAGTCACCTATTTCGCGTTAAAAGAATTATCAAATACATTAAAGGCACTTTAAACTTAGGAATTTGGTACACTAAAGACACTTACAATACTATAGTAGGTTACACCGATGCTGAATGGGTCGGGCGTACAGATGATAGTAAGAGTACTTTAGGAGCATGTTACTACATTGGTAACAATTTGGTAGGATGGAGTAGTAAGAAACAAAACTGCACTTCCATGTCTACTGCCGAATTTTGAGCAACAATGTCAAAATGACATCATTCAAACAACCTTATAAAAAATGATATTTTTAGAGTGACCCTGCCAAAGTAATATTTTTGCTAAAAACTTAGTAATTTGCTCAGTCATGGTACCTCGAGCATCCTCACTCATAGTACCTTAAGCAGCCTCATCTGTGGTACCTTGAGCATCCTCATATGTGGTACCTCGAGTAGACTCATCCGTAGTACCTCGAGAAGCCTCAGTCGTGGTACCTCGAGCAGCCTTAGTCATGGTACCTCAAGCAATCTCTTAAGCAACCTCATCCATGGTTTCCCGGAGCAACCTTCCGTACTACCTTGTTTTCGATTTATACTGAAGTATGCTTTATTCACATTGTGATATTCGTTACATGAACATTCAAGTCTGATCTTGATTATTCACCTTATGGTGACTCAGCATGCTTAACTAACTGAATTATTCTATATATGATTAAAATGGATCACACAATTTCTGAGTTTTCTCATCTTTGATAAAATAATGGGGGCATGAGATAAAAATTTCACCGCATGATATGTCTACAATCTGTCAACTTCATATTTTAGCATATCAAACTCGCATCATGAAGTTGCACAGAACAATTTGTTTACGATTCCTCGATGCATGATTCTAAATTTATTTTATTCTATTTGACATAAAATAAAATAAAGGGGGAAACATATACCCAACATGAATATAAATGACACTATAATATTCCTCACAAGTTATTAATGTTTTTTTGCCAGAATCTGAGATTATTTCTTATCCTTATAGATATTGAACGCACATGATCAAATCGAGATTGAGAAATTATATCATGCCTTGCAAATGTCAAAGCCAAATGCTCAAGAGATTTCTTTTTTATTGTGGGACAAATACCCCTTCAAATGTATTTAAATGCTTTCAACTCTTAGATGGTGGTGTAACTAGTAGCTATATTTTTCTTTACTTTACTTTATCTTGAGATAAATGTAACAACCCTCGATTCTGGGAGGCTCATTTTATATTAATTTTACCACATAACGTAATTATACAAAATGTGGGGACTGGAGTAAATATTAATTGAATGAATTTAAAGTTAATATTTACTAGACTGATGCATATTTACAGTATCTGGAAGTAAATATCATCAGGTTGCATGTTTATAGTGTCATGTATATAAATGGCACGCTAGTTTAAATGAAATTGGAACTCAAAATAATTTATAAAATTTTTGGATGCCAGTTTAGAGGGTGTAGTTAGTCTCGGAATGTCCGAGACAGTCAAAATAAGTGCCATATTGCATTTTTGTATTTCGGGCACTTTTACCAGGTTTTAGCTTATATGCGTATTTGGGAGTCATTTTAATGTGGTATTAACCACTTAAGCTGGGAGACTTGTGTTAAGCCCCTATTTAAGTCTTCTAAATCCCCTAATTTCTTTATTTTAGGTCTTAAGCCCTAGAGAGAGAAAAAGAGAGAAAGAAAGAAGAAGAGAAAGGAGGAGAAAGAAGAGAAAAAAGGAAGATTGAAGATGGATTGATGCTCCTACTCAAAGAAACATGATATTTCCTACATCAAGGCAAGTTTTCTACTTGCTAATATATGTTTTAGATGAATAAATTGTGTGATATTTATGTATATATATATTTGGAGATCAAAAATGGAAATTTTGGTATTTAAACCTAGATTTGGTTTTGATGATGAAATGGTGAGTTGTAATGGTTATAAATCATGTAGGAAAATCTTTGGGTTGATAAAGATTGTTGGTTGAGTTCAAAATGGAAGAGATTTGAGGTGGGAAATTTAAATCCTCACTTGGGTTTAGTTTTAGGAAGATAAGAGAACCCTAGGTCTGCTATGATCGGTCGACCGCGATTTCCTGACCGGTCGACCGGGCCTTCGGGGTCAGGCTTACTGCTTTCCCACAAAGGCATAAAATTCTTGTGCGGTCGACCGCGGTCCCTTGACCGGTCGACCGGCTATACCATTTTGAGCTTTCTGCTTTCCTTCGTAGGCAAAATCTTGAGACGCGGTCGACCGCGGTATCGGGACCGGTCGACCGGTCCCCTATTTTTTTTTCATCCTAAAATCTTATTTTGTTTACTAGATTTACTTTTCTTCAATAGGGGCTAGGAACCTTCTTGAAAGAAGTAAATTTAGAGTTTTAAAGTCCTAAATGAATTAGTTATCCACCCTACATTAGAAATAGGATAGGTGGGAACGTTTTCGGGGTTATGCCTAATGATGTTAGGGCATCCTTTCTTTTAGTCAATTACTATAAAATTAAGAGTTACAATATTATCTTGGGAGACTTTAGGAGCTCATTCGAGCTATATTAGCTTGATGGTTTATAATAACTTCACAAGTAAATCTTGGGAGAATAAATTGATAGTTCATTTATTCATCAAGGTTGTAATATCGTTATGATGTACGTATGGCTCCGGATAATAAGTTATATTATTTACAAATAAAGTAAATGGAAATGGTTTCGGATAAAATGAAACATATACATGGAAATGGTAATGATTTTAGTAAATGATAATTTACTTAATCATGAACTCGGTAAATGATAATTTACTTGATTCTTGAAAATGGTAAATAAAATGGTTGATACACACCTCTCTAAATGACATCATAAGGGAAGTTCGCGCGCTTGGTGATGCCCCCTGGCTAATGAATGCAGGGTGGATATAGTCCATAGGTCATATGAGCGATATGTTATGTTTTTCTGCGCTGGTGAGGAGATTCCGGGTGTGGTCTTGACTCTCCCGCAGGCATATGGCCGCTTCCCGACGTATTACGATAGGTGCCCAGGTTGTCTTGTATAGATAGGCCCTGGAAGATGATGGTCATTTAGGGGAGCGCCCAGTGGGGAAACTCGGAGGGGCGGTCTTAGAATCGTTATATGTATATAAATATAACTATTCATCATCAAGTGGGACTTGATGGATTATATGCCATAAAGAGCATGAAGAAGTTCCACAAAGAGCACAGTACAATGCCACAAAGAGCATTTAATGTTGATAATATTCCTGCTAAGGAATGGTTATGCCAGGATGGGCATGTAATTGAAATAAAAGCCATAAAGAGCTTAAAATTATAATTATATTCTCCTGGTAAGGAATGAAATGCTAGTAAAGAGCATAAATGTTGAAATTATGAGTTCCTGATAAGGAACATAATAATGAAGTGGAAGTTTTTAGATTTATGTTACCCATGCTTTTCTTTTCTATTTTAGTTATGTTTTAGAACTGTGTAGATAGATTTTATTCTTTCTAGCATGATTTTATTCATAACTGTCATACTCTTTATTTATCTAGTAATCATATAGAACCGGGCCCTGACCCGTTTATATTTCTTGTTGCATATGCATCTTGTCTGCGATCAGGTACTCCGGCGCAAGGATGCCTAGCTTGAATTCTTATTCCGAGGTCCTCGGCGAGCCTGATGCATTGCGGGTGTTACGGGACCCAATTGGTATAGACGTTTCCATTTTTGCATTCTAGTTAAGATCCAAACTTTTATTCGGGCTAGGGGCCCAAGCTTTTGTAAATGTTTAATGAAGTGTAATATGTAACTTATTGAACTTGTGTATTATTAGTGTATCAGTTGGTGACCGGTATCATATTCGGTCTTTTTTTATTGTATTCTTGTTGTACTATTTATATATGTCTTGGGTCTTCCCCCATATTTTCAGAAATTGGGTTGTTTGTTTTACTTTATTTTTTTTAAATTCAAAATTTTGGCAACCCGTTTTCTGAAATATTGGGTGGTTATCCTGGATACTCTATATTTTTATTATGATGTTGAGAATGATTCCATCTATGATTCCGTTATATTGGAGCATTGGGCTGGCCACCCCTTATTTTGGTGAGCGGGTTGTCACAGATGGAATCAGAGCATCAGGTTCTAGAGTCCTTAGGAATCTGTGTGGACGCCTTAAGTTTCAGCGTTGCTCTTGATTTGACATAAAGCCTTAGGATTAAGATCATTGATTTCTCTTATGAGATCTCGTTCTTCTGTCGTGAGGTAGAACTTATGGAATCTTCAGCGCATTCGTGTGAGAATAGTAGGTTGATTGGAGAAGGACGTCATGTGAAGGAACTACTAAGGACTGTAAATTGTGGTCGGGGATGAGGACCACTTTGGAGGTCGCTCCCTTTTTGTAGCATTTCCTTGTCTTGCTACTACGACTGCTAATTACAGTTGATGTAGTTTTCTAAGTACCGCTAGAAGTAGAAAGTGGTACTAAGCTTGAAATTTCAAGCGACGTTAGATTGGAGTGGAGGAGTGCCCTGAAGTAGGATGGAGGAAAATCCTTCACCCGTAGGAGTAGTGTAGAGGTGGTGAAAATGTGGCCACCATATTTGAGGGTGCCGGAAGTTTTGCCCGGGGAGAAAACCGATAGATACTTCCTACCGTAAGTTTCTCCGGGATAACTGGACTGAGGAGGAGGTGAATTCCTGAGTGTTCACAGAATGCTCGGCTAAAGGCCGATAGTGAATAAAGTATTGTACGGTTAGGGAGACCGTGCACCATAAAATGATAGGCTCCAGAATAAATGTCGTTAACACCTCTGATGGAGTAATGATCATGAAACCCTTTGGTGGGTATCCGCCTGTGAAGGTTTCATTGAACTGAGGAAGAGGAGGCCGAGAGCGTTTCCTCTTTTACTAAAAGAGTAAGAGGGAGTGCGTGGGCGATTGACGTCAGCCAAAGTTGGAACAATGGTTAGGATATGGAGTCTGAGAACCATTGGTATTGACCCAGAGTGATTGGCATGAATTGTTGATGGGAATTCCGCTTTATTAGTGGGTGGTGTGTTCCTTAGGATAAGACTTAGTAGTATTATATCTACTATAGATTTGGGTGTGTATATTGAGCTTGTAGTTGTATTGACCCCATTATAGGAAGAGTATTGATATGACTTCCGTGGTATGGAAATTCTATTTTTTCTTCACTTGTTATGAAACGAGTGATGATACTTTAAATGTATATGTGTCATATGTGTTACCTGGTTTGAGTGTTTTATTTCTTGTTTGCATTGTATGTGGATGTTATGACTTATCTCCATGACCAACAAAGATAAGTAGTAATGCATAGGAGGGGTTCCTTGTTTGGATTCCGCTTTTGCGAAACGCTCCACGCGTGAACCTTACCAACGTTGGGAGTGGAGAGATGTTATTTTCCTTTCTCTGATTTATGTATAATATGCGAGTAAAGATATTTTGGTTGGTTTGGGGGTGATAGCAAACAAATAAAATTGTAAGGATATCTTACTTCTAGTTCAAAATGGAACTAGTTGTTCTATGATTTCTCCCCTGGATACAGGTTGAGACTTTATAGAGGTGAATCGAGGTAGGTAGGAGATTTTGTTATTCGTTTAGTTATCTTGTGTGAGTGTGTGATTGTTTGTTTGTCTTCTTTATGCATGTTACGCTTATCTCCAGGATCAACTAGTTAAGTAGGCATGTGTCAGAGGGGTTCCTTGTTTGGATTTTGCTTCGGCGAGACACTCCGCCACATGAACACTTAATGATGTTGTGATTGGAGAGACGCTATCCTTTTC
Source organism: Sambucus nigra (assembly GCA_949130495.1). Taxonomy (NCBI): domain Eukaryota; kingdom Viridiplantae; phylum Streptophyta; class Magnoliopsida; order Dipsacales; family Adoxaceae; genus Sambucus; species Sambucus nigra. Next base: position 337,989,059 of record OX422207.1, on the reverse strand, counting down.
TTTCTCTTTTATTTCATTTATTTTGTTATTAGAAGTGGGATTGGAAGGATTAGCCGAGAATCACGTAGTAGAGTGATTAAGGGCTCTTGAAGTGCGAGATAGAAACACTGTATACAGTTCTCTCTTCTGATCGATGTGAGGGAGACTGAGATACGAAGTCGAATTGAGACTTCAGGACTTTGCCTTGATAAGAAGGGCATGTTTATATAAGGAGATATGTATTTGAAAGGCTTCACAGGAAGTGAATCTCTGATCAGTTAAAATCTTTAATAATGCTATGGTAAGACGTAGAAGTAGAATTTTGTTGAAATGATTGCAAGTTAAAATTTATTGATCCCGATTATGTGTTTTAGACCGTCACATCTTAATGACCGATGATGTGAGGTAGTAGTGTAACGGGAGGGTTCCTTGTCTGGATTTCGCCTCGGCGAGACGTCCCACTCATAAAACCGAACGAACGTTGGGAGTTGAGATAGGTATTGGACACTAGGGATATACTTAGTATTACATATATATACGACTTAGATAGGATATCTATAGATCGACCTTAGAATTCATTAGAACTTTAGGGATATTAGGCTATGAGATGTTAATTCAGGAAGGTGGTGAGGAGTGGACCACGAGTAAGTCGTGGGTTGGGATTAAATCCCTAGGAACGAGATTTATGGGGTCTCGAGAGGTTTGGTAGGTTTGGCCGTAATAGATGAGGCCTTTATTAGAAATAGTGTTACGTTGGAACTTCACCTCCGGGGAGTTAAAAGGATGGGTGGACCCTCACTCCTGAGCCCATGATAGTGAGCTCGAGAGTGGTTGTAATGGAGAAGCTGCTGCCAGGTCGGGGAGTAATGATACTAGAGCATAAACCCATTGTTTATGCATCTCACAAGCTTAAACTTGTGGGAAGTATTAGTCCATGCTTGAATTAAAATTCCATCGTGGTAGTGATCGCCTTAAATAGATAAGGCACTACTTCCTGGGCAGGAAATCTAGTCTTTCTCGCTAGCAGCGAGTTGTTGCAATATGTCATGGGAGAAATTGAGTTGGTGCTCGGAGTTCAGAAGGACTAGTGATTGGATATTTTCTCATTCTCTAAGGGAATGCTATTGGGGTAGTAGGTGCGTCGAGAAGAAAACCATCAGAGATATTTGTGTTGGCTTGGAAAGCCAAATGAAACGAGCATGACTCGGAAGACTCTGTAACGAGGGCATTCTGGTCTGTGATCGACCATTTCACTTACTCGTGCGAAGAAGAGTATCGGTGGAATGAAGAAGGGTATATTCATAGACGTTTGCATTGAATTGTCAGCAGCGTTCTGTTCATGATCCTATTCGAGAATTGTAAATCGCTTGACCAGACTGTTGCATTTCCGGCCATTATGGACGAACTTCATGTGGATGAGTACGGCCCGCTCTTTATGGAGGAATGCTCGAACCGTGGGAGGTGCCAATTAAAATAGGGTAGACCGAGACTAGATATTTGTGTCGGAGGTTTGGTACAAGTTTCCATGAAGTAATGGGAACCATATGGAAATGGAGTATGCCTTACCCCTAACTCGGATGATCGAATGGAGGAGGTTGACTTAATGTCGAAAGACATATCTTGAATGTACACCTTAGAATATATGACTGACGGAGCCGTAGGGCGTATGGATGGAAATCCCTGTATAACCATTAGGCTTTTGAATGGCCTTATGGATCATTTCCTAAGTCATTGGCATTGTGAGTAGCCTAGCATGGTCGGTTGAGTAATTCGCATACTCGTTGGAAGGAACCAACGGGTAATATGTTCCTTGGACATGGTTTGGTCTCGGGACATTTCTTTAAAGATTTGGCTTTTAAGCCATACACCTTGATGAGATACGTAAATGTGAGGGAAAGTTGGGTAGCGTTGGGATTAAGCCACTTGGAGTTGGTAGGGGTACCCCGCGAGGAGATGTAACATGATTCTGGAGGTTGGGAGATTTGTGCTGAGTCATGTGGGCATCGTCTTCCGCCGTAGGAAGCTAGAATCGATAATAGTGAGGAACGCTTTGTGCTATTCTAGAGCACCAATGATGTAGACTAAGATCGATAGGGTCGATCTTAGTCCGGGTCCATTTGGGACGTTGCTATAACGAGGGGTTTGTTTAGGATGGTAGAATCCTAGTTTAGAGTAGTATACCCTTTATGAGAGTTGGGTATGCCCGAATTTTGGGGGCAAAATTCCCTCTTAAGGGGGGGAGTATGTAACAACCCTCGATTCTGGGAGGCTCATTTTATATTAATTTTACCGCATAAGGTAATTATATAAAATGTGGGGACTGGAGTAAATATTAATTGAATGAATTTAAAGTTAATATTTACTAGACTAATGCATATTTACAGTATGTGGAAGTAAATATCATCAGGTTGCATGTTTATAGTGTCATGTATATAAATGGCACGATAGTTTAAATGAAATTGGAACTCAAAATAATTTATAAAATTTTCGGATGCCAGTTTAGAGGGTGTAGTTAGTCTCGGAATGTCCGAGACAGTCAAAATAAGTGTCATATTGCATTTTTGTATTTCGGGCACTTTTACCTGGTTTTATCTTATATGCGTATTTGGGAGTCATTTTAATGTGGTATTAACCACTTAAGCTGGGAGGCTTGTGTTAAGCCCCGATTTAAGTCTTCTAAATCCCCTAATTTCTTTATTTTAGGTCTTAAGCCCTAGAGAGAAAAAAAGAGAGAAAGAAAGAAGAAGAGAAAGGAGGAGAAAGAAGAGAAAAAAGGAAGATTGAAGATGGATTGATGCTCCTACTCAAAGAAATATGATATTTCCTACATCAAGGCAAGTTTTCTACTTGCTAATATATGTTTTAGATGAATAAATTGTGTGATATTTAAGTATATATATATATTTGGAGATCAAAAATGGAAATTTTGGTATTTAAACCTAGATTTGGTTTTGATGATGAAATGGTGAGTTGTAATGGTTATAAATCATGTAGGATAATCTTTGGGTTGATAAAGATTGTTGGTTGAGTTCAAAATGGAAGATATTTGAGGTTGGAAATTTAAATCCTCACTTGGGTTTAGTTTTAGGAAGATAAAAGAACCCTAGGTCTGCTATGACCGGTCGACCGCGGTTTCCTGACCGGTCGACCGGGCCTTCGGGGTCAGGCTTACTGCTTTCCCACAAAGGCATAAAATTCGTGCGCGGTCGATCGCGGTCCCTTGACCGGTCGACCGGCTATACCATTTTGAGCTTTCTGCTTTCCTTCTTAGGCAAAATCTTGAGACGCGGTCGACCGCGGTATCGGGACCGGTCGACAGGTCCCCTATTTTTTTTTCATCCTAAAATCTTATTTTGTTTCCTAGATTTACTTTTCTTCAATAGGGGCTAGGAACCTTCTTGAAAGAAGTAAATTTAGAGTTTTAAAGTCCTAAATGAATTAGTTATCCACGCTACATTAGAAATAGGATAGGTGGGAACTTTTTCGGGGTTATGCCTATTGATGTTAGGGCATACTTTCTTTTAGTCAATTACTATAAAATTAAGAGTTACAATATTATCTTGGGAGACTTTAGGAGCTCATTCGAGCTATATTAGCCTGATGGTTTATAATAACTTCACAAGTAAATCTTGGGAGAATAAATTGATAGTTCATTTATTCATCAAGGTTGTAATATCGTTATGATATACGTATGGCTCTGGATAATAAGTTATATTATTTACAAATAAAGTAAATGGAAATGGTTTCGGATAAAATGAAACATATACATGGAAATGGTAATGATTTTAGTAAATGATAATTTACTTAATCATGAACTCGGTAAATGATAATTTACTTGATTCTAGAAAATGGTAAATAAAATGGTTGATACACACCTCTCTAAATGACATCATAAGGGAAGTTCGCGCGCTTGGTGATGCCCCCTGGCTAATGAATGCAGGGTGGATATATTCCATAGGCCATATGAGCGATATGTTATGTTTTTCTGCGCTGGTGAGAAGATTCCGGGTGTGGTCTTGACTCTCCCGCAGGCATATGGCCGCTTCTCGACGTATTGCGATAGGTGCCCAGGTTGTCTTGTATAGATAGGACCTGGAAGATGATGGTCATTTAGGGCTCGGAGGGGCGGTCTTAGAATCGTTATATGTATATAAATATAACTATTCATCATCAAGTGGGACTTGATGGATTATATGCCATAAAGAGCATGAAAAAGTGCCACAAAGAGCACAGTACAATGCCACAAAGAGCATTTAATGTTGATAATATTCCTGCTAAGGAATGGTTATGCCAGGATGGGCATGTAATTGAAATAAAAGCCATAAAGAGCTTAAAATTATAATTATATTTTCCTGGTAAGGAATGAAATGCTAGTAAAGAGCATAAATGTTGAAATTATGAGTTCCTGATAAGGAACATAATAATAAAGTGGAAGTTTTTAGATTTATGTTACCCATGCTTTTCTTTTCTGTTTTAGTTATGTTTTAGAACTGTGTGGATAGATTTTATTCTTTCTAGCATGATTTTATTCATAATTGTCATACTCTTTATTTATCTAGTAATCATATAGAATCGGGCCCTGACCCGTTTATATTTCTTGTTGCATATGCATCTTGTCTGCGATCAGGTACTCCACTGCATGGATGCCTAGCTTGAATTCTTATTCTGAGGTCCTCGGCGAGCCGTGATGCATTGTGGATGTTACGGGACCCAATTGGTATAGACGTTTCCATTTTTGCATTCTAGTTAAGATCCAGTCTTTTATTCGGGCTAGGTGCCCAAGCTTTTGTAAATGTTTAATGAAGTGTAATATGTAACTTATTGAACTTGTGTATTATTGGTGTATCAGTTGGTGACCGGTATCATATTCGGTCTTTTTTTATTGTATTCTTGTTGTACTATTTATATATGTCTTGGGTCTTCCCCCATCTTTTCAGAAATTGGGTTGTTTGTTTTACTTTATTTTCTTTAAATTCAAAATTTTGGCAACCCGTTTTCTGAAATATTGGGTGGTTATCCTGGATACTCTATATTTTTATTATGATGTTGAGAATGATTCCATCTATGATTCCGTTATATTGGAGTATTGGGCTGGCCACCCCTTATTTTGGTGAGCGGGTTGTCACAATAAAAGACAAAGAAAAGTAAAGAGGGTTGAAAAGTACTGTATAATGTACCATATAGGTGACAAGCATGCTCAGATTCGGTCCCAGAATGGCCATCATTGATGAAGCATCCGCAAAAGAAATATCAGAGTTGTTCAGCAAATCCACTGGATGGCTCATATATGGCACTGACTATATGACATTATTTACAGCAAAGTGACAGGGGCAAACAAATTTCTCGCAAAAACTAAACCATGGAAACAAAGTTTGCAAACAAACTTTACCAGTATTGTGTTAAGTCATCCACTGAGGTTCATTATATTTCTCACAAAACCTTACTAGTATTGTGGAAAGTCACTCACAAAGGTGAATTATAGTTCTACCAAACCCTACCAATATTTTGTTAAGTCGCCCACTGAGGTGCATTATAGTTCTCAAAAATCCTTACCAGTATTGTGGTAATTCGCCCATAAAGGTCTATTATAGTTGTCAAAAACTTTACCAATATTATGGTAAGTGGCCGCCCACCGTGGTGCATTATAGTTCTCACAAACCTTTCCAGCATTGTGGTAAGTTGTCCACTGAGGTGCGTTATAGTTATGAAAAAACTTGACCTAAGTGGTGGAAAAAGTGCTACATTGGTCCGCCCGACCCTCGATTATGGGAGATTTTAAGACCAATACGACTTGTCCTGCCTGACTCTCCATTATGGGAGAGTTTAAGACCAATATGACTTGGCCTGCCTAACCCTCGGTTATGGGAGATTTTAATATCAATATAACTTTGCTCTCTTAAACCTCTATTATGGGAGATTTTAATACCAATATGACTTGGCCCGCTCGACCCTCGATTATGGGAGATTTTAAGACCAATATGACTTGGCTCGCTTAACCCTCGGCTACGGAAGATTTTAAGACCAATATGACTTGGCTTGCTTGGCCCTCGATTATGGGAGATTTTAAGACCTACATGACTTGGCCTGCCTGACCCTCGGTTATGGGTGATTTTAAGGCCAATATGACTTGGCCCGCCTAACCCTTGATTATGGGAGATTTAAGTCCTACCTTACTAGGCCTGCCTGACCCTTGGATATGGGAGACTTAAAGCCCTACATTACTAGGCATACACCTCCTTTATGGGAGACTAAAATACTAAATTACTAGGCACACTTAAAGACCCTGATTTTGGGTCACTCTTAAACTCCTAAAAGGACTTTTATAGTTGCTCAACCAAACAAAATTGCGCATACTTACAAAATATGTTGGTTTAAAAACCTGAGTTCACTCGAAGCACTTATGGTTGCTCGACCAAGTACTCTCGATAGGTTTTGATCTTATGATTAAAAAATATCCACTATACTTAGATTACCATTAATTGGTTTCTTGGGCCAGTACATCTGGAAAGTTTTTTGTTCAAAATCTTTAAAACCACAATAAAATTTTGAAGATATGCTCACTCGAGAGGAATGGGGAAACCCCCAAAGTACTCGTCCAAAATGAAAAGCATGCGCAAATGATATGTGCATGTTCACACCTGATAACAGACTGAATATGGTTATGTGATTATTTTCTAGTAAAAAGAGGCTAAACGATTTATTTCGTACACACAGTTGATATGTCTCAGCCGAAGCATCAGCACACCAACTGTGTGTATGAGGGGCCAAATGTAGAGTAAGGTTACATAAATTAACCACAAACACTCTAATATATTAACCCCATGGATTTTATCTATGATTTATTAAGTTTTACAACAATCCAAACCCTACACGGGTTGAGATATTATTATGCATGATTTAATATATTGTGTTTACTCCGCGTTCGATAAAGTACACTAGACAATAATCTAGTAATGATTAATATCATTCATTTAGATATGCCACCACATATATTGTGACAAGTGGCAACATAAATATTGGACACTTGGTTCCACAGATTACCTGACACGTGTCAAGCCCACTTGAGTCACTTTTACTATACAAAGAGGGTTCCCCCTCATTTAGTTGGATGATGGTCTTAGGGGAAAAGTAAGGAGAGGAAACCTAACTCTTCTCACCCACGCACCTCTTGAGCTCCATCACGGATTCGATAGTGACGAGAAAATATTCATTGTTTCATCACGATGTATGCGCATTTGGAGGCAGTTAGCTAGATTTGGCACCCCCCGCGCACCAAAACCACCAATAATTGAGTTTTTTAATGTATCATATGGACCCATGAACTATGTAGACTTTTATTCCACAACGATACGAATACGTAGGCGCAATAACGTTGCTCAAGTCTAAAACACGCTCAACGCGGTGCTTACCCAAATCTTCACTCACATCTTACAAATACATTATTGTATATCTTGTATGGACTATAGACATTCTAATTTTAAGTTTTCATTGAAGATTTTCATATGTCTTCCATATTTCTTGTTTATTATTTCATTTTATCTCTCTATGCTGACAATGGTATTATATTATTTTCATATCCTGAATGATTATATATCTATACTTGACCAACCTATGTGTTTAGTTACATGGAATATCATAAAAATGGTGTAAGTTTTCCTCTAACGAAAAAAGGTTTTGATATATGATTCCTTGTTGTGGAGGATGGATGAGGTAGATTGATGGTGTAGCGCTTCCCTTTAAACTAGAAGAGCGGGGAATTTCTTTAAATTTAGAAAAATGATTGGTGTTTTGCTTTCTTGTATGTCTGAAAAGTGACGAATTCCTTTTAAGCCAGATGAACGAACAGTGCCACGCTTCCTTTAAGCTATAAGAACTTCCTTAATCCATAAGAACAAGTGGCATTGTACATCATTTTATGTCAGAAGATCATGAACTTACTTTGAGTCTAGAATAATGAGTTATGCTTTAATTCCTTTTAAGCCGAAAGAACAAGAGATGTTTCACTTCCTTTAAGTCAGAAGAGCGATAACTTTCTTTTGAACCAGAAATTAAGAGGTATTACGCCTCCTTTATGTATATAAGACATGGAACTTCCTTTTAAGCAAAAAGTGTAACGACCAGTGCAATGAAAAAACCTAGATAATGTTCTTAATCCAGTTTTATTTTCAATTAGCGTTTCACTTGTTTAACATGCGAGTCCAATTTAAAGATAAACTACATGTAGGACCCAAGGGGAGAACCCTGAGTCCAGGTAAACAAACTACTAGCATAAAATAAATAAAGTACAATTACTTATATAACGCCCTCAAAATACGAAACCGTACCCGACCTGTCATAACAAAGCGAAGCTATGCGCCGATGCCTAATGGGAATATACAATCAGTATTGAAACGAACGACAACAAAGAATACTCACACGCTACAATCACATGCATGTGAAAATATATATGTATCCACATATATAGATATACCATTGCAAATACATATTCAATGCATTAACCTATTATTCCAAAAATTTACTCATCTAGATTAATTTACTTTAATCTTTGAAAGACTTCCTTGGTTCATACTTAGCATTTCTCACTTTGTTTAACACACCCAACTCAACACATAAAGCCAATACATTTCATTTATTCCAGACCATTTCTTTATCGGAATCACCCCTTATATTCAATTAGAATATACTTTAGTATCTTCATTGAAAAGTTCCACTTCAATATACGCGTTCACCGTGGTAGAAAAATACTTGTTTATCATTCGAAAATTATTTTATTTCATACTTATACAAATTACGGGTTTAACAACTTGGATTACTTAACCACCCATTTCCCCACTCTACTTTAGCCCATTTTTTACTTTCACTTGTGGACATTAATCGATTTACACATTTACTTGTTCATTCCACCTGCATGGAACAATTTTTACATTCAGTCAAGTTAGGTTATATTAACACATTTTACCACACAACCTATTTCCTTTACATGTTCCTTATTCCTTTTATCTTTTCTGAGAATTTTACCATTTAGTGCATACTTACACGGGCTCCACACCGATGGATATGTGCACCATATGTTTTGGCCAGTGAATTAGGGCTTTTCACCCAAGGGCTCCGGGCCCTTCTTGGTTATTCCCGATTGCATCTGAGTCCTCTTTAACGTGTTTAACATTTACAAATGTACACATTATTCCATTTCCTCTCTTTTACCTGGTAGAAGCCAAAACCCGGACTTAACTATCCGTTTTTCCATTAACACTTGGAAAATTATTTGTTTTTCTTCTTTAAGTCCCTTATCCACACACACGTGACCTATCCTAAATTCGTTCGCTCTTAGAACTTAATTAATTTTCACACACATTACTATAAAGATATTCTTTCACGTTTTTATTTCATAAAAATATTCTAGTTTAAGTAAATTACCAATTTACATTTTGTTTACCAAACTTGCAATTTAGTTCCTTAATAGTTGGTATTTCTCAAAATTGCTATTATGTTTCCAACTTAATACTTAAAATACTTTAGACATTTTAACACTTGTTAAATATAACACTTTTGCCCAACTATCACACCTGTCACTTTAATACCTTTAACTCATAATAACACCCTTTACATATTAAACTCTCAAATTTTCGTTTGTCTTATTTCACGCCTAAACCCAACAAGGCTTTCTTTAAGCTTGCTCACATATTTATTACCCAAATACTACAAGTTTACATGCATTGAAAGTGGACTTTAAATAATAAATCCTACCAAGTGGAGCAAACATACATTTCAAGTAAATAAGACATTTTATTAACCTCTTTAAACTCAACAAATGTCCGTTTGTTCATCAAGTCTCCATTTTGCAAGAAACTTAAAAATATTTAAATATCTTGACAACATTAACATCATTCCACACTTTTATGTCATAAAAATGTCCATTATTTATTTTTACTAGAAATACACCAAAATGACATTTATTTTATTTCATAAAGATGTTTATTATTTTCTTTTCACTGGAAATACTCCAAAATGACATTTCTTACATTTTAAAAATGTCAATTATCAACTTTTTAATTGAAATACACCAAAATAACATTATTGCATATTTTTATTCCATTAAAATGCATATTCTCAGATTTGCTAGAAATACACGAGAATAACATTTTCTTAATTTTTTTCGTAAAAATATTCACTATTATACTCTGAAATTTATTCTTTTTTCAAGACCTATTTTATATCATCCTATTGATACCATTTCTTGAAATACTAATATGGCTAGTAATCAACGCTAGGATGCAAGTCAATAAACTATACACATACATTTAACATAATATATGTAAATAACATCCTGAAATATGCTCAACATAAAATTTAACCAAAGTTAGTATTTTTCACCTCAATGACTCCAAGATGGTGGTGGTGATGAAGATGGATGACTCCTCCACCTACAAAGGTTGACTTAGAAGGGAGTCACAAAAGCTCCACCAAGTAGGCATCCATGGAAGTTTCAACACACTCCAATAAAGCTCCATTAAAACACTCTTCAAACATCCATTATTATTTGTTTATCTTCTTCTAGAAAGTCTCCAATAACACAGCAACAACCCTTCAGCAACCACATACATATTTCATAGCCCTCTTTAAATTTCTAGCTTAAGAGTAGTGGACATAATAGGTTAGTGTGAGGGTGTTTATTACAATGTAAGAAAATAAGGTGGTTTATGGTCACAAAGTGAGAGAAAATGAAGGAGTTGATTTTTATGTGTGGGTCACTACCCTTACATCTCGCTTATAACCCAACGAATGAATCTGATACCATAAATAGAAAGCCTATCCTCACAATAGTTACCATATCAGGTATTAATTCGTACCTCCACTCGACAGCTCATTGGTAGAAATGATCTGAGGGTTTATCACATTGACAGCAAATTTACAAATCCCATGCTTCCTCTATATTGTTTCTCTTGGACTGATGAGAATTGGACAGCAAGTTTGGCAGCCTGCTTGCATCAAGTTGCAGCACGTCGTTTGAGCAATGAGACTCATTGTTTGAACGACAACGTCCCTTTGCTCGAATGAATATGTTTGTCGTTTGAACGACGGGAGAAGTATGAGTTGGTCTCCTCCTTTCAGAGTTCGTTTCTTCAAAAAACAATATATATATAACCCTTTTATCTCCTTACCTTTAAGAATTGCAGTCCTATCGAAATGTATACATAACTTAATTAATTAATACATCTATATCATTTTTCTCTTATATAACAATAATCCCTTATATTTATAATCCTTACAAAATGGCAAAATTCAATAATTATTTATGTTATCCAATTTTCTTACCCATAAATCACTGAAATTGTAATTTGTTCCTCCTTATATAAATCTATATATAATATAATAATTTCTCTCGAGAGGGGGTATTACAAACTTCCCTCTTTAGGGAATTTCGTCCTCGAAATTCTCAGTTTATCACAATTTATAATCCAGTCACCTATAGGGAGTTTCCAAGTCTAGGCAGTCTCAATATTATGGTCTTGCCTCAAAAGGTTCCTCTTTAATCAATCATAATTTATTAATCCGATCATGATGGACCCTAAGGTCATATTTCTAGTCCTCGAGTATGCCTAACGTGACTATTTAAACAAAACCTCGATATTATTGATACTTGCCAAACATCGCAATGTCGCCAATGATTTTTTTAACACGAATCATTCCTATGTTGGGATTCAAAACCTACGTTCCCTCAAATAAATTCTCGGATCACGCCTAGCCTAGCCAGATACAATTTTAATACTTCTCGTTACACATAACTGATTCTCAAGACAATCCTTTATCACATAGTTCTATCTGATCGATATCTCTTGAGGGCTACGTACGTTGACCTAGGGTCATCATGGTTACCACTACACGAACACATACCAACAATCACCTCCTCAATTCCCAAAATCATAATATTCTCGAGTTATAACCTCGAATTACATGACCACATCATAACTAGTTACACCGGATAAATAACAACATGTCAACCTAAAGCAATCAAGTAACACATGCAAACTATATGTACATGCATGAGACCACGTGTGTACACACCTACAAGTGAAGAATAAAGGTGCCTCTCGAGAGGAGCGCTCTTATATACTATGACGCATCAGCCAAAATAGGCCTAACTCGCGTCACTACTGAGCTTATTCAGCGTCACACTCGACTTAAAACTAAACAACAACTTCTCACTACAAGGATCGGGGAGACACAAGAAGACAATAAATAGGCGACTGCCATGCCAAAGAAGCATTCTAATTCCGATGATAATTTGAGTCATATGAAGTATGAACCCACAATGTATACATAAAGCCTCCGATTCTTATCGGTACTTATAAAGTACCATGGCCTTTCCATGCATCCTGGCTTGGCCTTATAACCCTGATGAGTCCTACCATGAATCGATCGTCCATGCCGAACGGGTGGAAGACAAAACAAATTTCTTCGAGGAGATGAAATGCTAGGCTTCCCTCCTTAAGACTAACGCTACTTACCTTCCATGGGTAATCATGTCTTATCCTAAAGCAAGACAAAGTTACTTCTCTTGCAACTTGTCATTAGTTACCGATCTATCACCGCCAGGCCTCCAAAATTTCATCATGCGGTAACTAACTTCAGTTTTCGGGATCACTCTCATCAAGTGAAACACAATTCTCACATAGTTTCAAATGTGAACGATTTCTACCACCCTTTGCACCGTCTGCTCAATCGTAAACCATAATCATTCTAGTGACATCTCATCTTTCAAGCATCACCCATGCCTAATGATTTCCCTTAACAGAGTTATTATTAACCATATAGGTAGCACACTTGGGTGCTATAATAAAGTCTAACACTTCATCCCGAGTGCTATTTCTAAAAGCCATATAGAATCCTCATCGTGTTCTAAGTCTCCCAGGTACATCACTTAGCATTGGTCATTCTATTTTCAAAATTATCCTCAATACCGTATGATGGCATATGCCTAACATCAAAACTCATAGCACTAACTCCAAGATACTGCCACAATTCGACATGATCTAATTTTACTACAATCATCAATGGTCTACCATTACTTATGTAAACTTCAATATAACAATGTTTCCCAACATCTAATGGGCGACGACATCAAACTCAAATGTTCCCCTAAATAGCTTACACATCTATTGCAAGGAACCAAAATTCATGCCATGACCGATGCTACACGATCTGAGTTTCTTGATGAAATGGACATCATTCCATAAACCTCAATGAAATAATAAATCCCAAGGTTTCAAAGAGAGATACTCTCATCGTTGTAATGCATACTACATAACCTCAGATTCACTATTACTAGGGAATGACTACTACTTTCATTAACATCTCGTTACCTAAACCTTATTATATACCTCTAAGGAATTACGAATATTGATCTTCATACGCCTATCCAAATTACTAATCCGAGGTCAATTTCATTAAACCAGTTTAATACTTATCTCCAAAGGGCACCTAACGCAACTTACGTTCGTACCTAGAATGTCAACCGATAATTAAATTTACTAGACCACATCATTTATTCCTAATGAGTGTTCAGCGACTAAAGCTGAATTGCCTCACTATGTCGATTTCATACTACGTGCTATTCCACAACTATATATTTTGGTAGGATATGGGACGTCGAGTAGTACCTATGAATACTAAGGCCCATGCCTACGAAGGATACATGGGATCCTATCTCTCAATACCAAACTACAATCACCAAATTCTAAATTTATATCATCGAGGTTCTAGTAGGACACAAGACGTTGGGTATTTCCCTAGAGGATGGCCACCCTAATGACATCGAAAAAGGTCCTATACTAACATCACAACTTATTTTCTTAATACTACGTCACCACAATTATATAGGTTTACTCCTAGGTTACTCCAATCATCAAGATTATCCAAACTCACATTATAGTCAAGGTACATGATTCGAGATGCACTAAACCCAAGTTCCCTTACGAATGGACGTAGTAATTCCTCACCCGAAACTAACACATGTAATTACATTCACTGACCAACAATCCACTAAGTTGTTTGCCCATAAGGATAGCATTCTATAAACTAAGATTGACTTATCCTTTAACGTTGGCATACATAAATTTATAAACACATTGACATCATCAGCAATCACGGTGTTACCCTAAGGATCAAAATTGCCTTATTATCACATCGATATTGACCTATCATATGTGTCACACCCAAGACTATGTATAATTCAAATCATGATTTACCATTACATATTTATGACACTCTAACTATAATTCTCTATCATTGATTGTGCACAACTTGGTTCTACTTGCCCAATGGGCGTCATTTTTCATTCTATCGACGTCTTTTGTCATTCTAATCTATTAAGTTGTTAATGAAAGCACCTCACACTAATAACTACGGTGCCACTACTATAGTCTTACATGGACACTCGTAAATTACTACCATTCTAATCAGAAACATGAAAGAGATTAATAACCATCAATCTAATCGTGTACCACTAGGCATTATTCAAACTTGTCGTGCTAACCTCTTAAACTTTACCATCGAGGACACGAACTAAATTCATTATTAAACAAGCATGACCCGCCCAAACCATACTGACATCAAAAGATCTAATACTGACCTCACCACGTCACACCTTAAAGGAACCTTGAACATAGAGCTCTAATACTATTTGTAACGATCCGACCCGAATTTATGGATTACATGTTAGTCAATTTGGTCTGAATCGGGCATTAGGTGAGAAGTGCAATGAAACAACCTAAATAATGTTGCTAATTCAATTTCATTTTTAATTAATGTTTCACTTGTTTAGCATGCAAGTCCAATTTCAAGATAAATTACGTGTAGGACCCATGGGGAGCACCCTGGGTCCAAGTAAACAAGCTACTAACTTAAAATAAATAAAGTACATTTACCTTTATAGTGCCCTCAAAATATGAAACCACACCCAACCTAACGTAAGAAAGTATAGATATGAGCCTATGCCCAGTGGAAATATACAAGCAGTATATAAACAAACGACATCAAAGAATACTCACATGCTACAATCACATGCATGCAAAAATATATATGTATCTACATATATGGATGTACCTTTAAAAATACATATTCAATGCATCAAACGATTACTTCTCGAAATTTAGTCATTTAGATTAGTTTACCTTAATCTTTGAAAGACTTCCTTTGTTCATACTTAGCATTTCTCACTTTTCTTAACACACCCGACTCAACACATAAAACCATTACACATTATTTATTCTAAACCATTCCATTATCAGAATCACCCCTTATATTCATTTAGAATATACTTTAGTATCTTCATTGAAAAGTGTCACTTCAACACACGCATTCACCGTGTTAGAAAAATACTTGTTTATCATTCAAAAACTATTTTTATTTCATGCTTATACAAATTATGGGTTTAACAACTTGGATTACTTAACCACCCATTTGCCCACTCTACTTTAGCCTCTCTTTTTTTACTTTAACTTATGGACATTAATCGATTTACACAATTACTTATCCATTCCACCCTCATGGAACAATTTTTACATTCATTCAAGTTAGGTTGTATTAAGATATTAAACCACACAACCTTTTTTCTTGACATGTTCCTTAGTTTTTTATCATTTCTAGGAATTTTTCCATTTATCGCATACTTACACGGGCTCCATAACGACTACTATGCGCACCATATGCTCTGGCCAGTGATTTAGGGGTTTTCACCTAAGGGCTCCGGTCCCTTCTTGCTTATTCCCGTTTGCATCCAAGTCCTTATCAACGTGCTTAACATTTACCCATGTCCACATTATTCCAATTCCTCTCTTTTACATGGTTGAAACCAAAACCCGGACTTAACCGTCTGTTTTTCCATTAACACTTGGAAAATTGTTTGTTTTTCTTCTTTCAGTCCCTTATTCACCCACACGTGACTTATACAAAATTCATTCACACTTAGGACTCTATTCATTTTCACACACACATTACTGCAAATATATTCTTTAACATTTTTATTTCATAAAAATGTTCCACTTGAAGTAAATTAGCAATTTACCCTTCGTTTATAAAACTTGCAATTTAGTTCCTTAACAAGTGTTATTTCTCAAATTGGTTATTAAGTTGTCAACTTAACATTCAAAACAATGTAGCCATTTTAACACTTGTTTAATATAGCACATTTTCCCAACTATCACAATTGTCACTTTAACACCTTTAATGCATAATAACACCCTTTACATTTTAAACTCCCAAATTGATGTTTGTCTTCTTCCATGCCTAACCCCAACAAGGATTTCTTTAAACTTTCTCACGTATTTATTAACAAAATAGTACATGTTTATATGCATTGAAAGTGGACTTTAAATAATAAATCCTACCAAGTGAAGAAAACATGCATTTCAAGTAAATAAGACATTTTATTAATCTCTTTAAACTCAACAAATGTCTATTTGTTCATAAAGTCTCCATTTTGCAAGAAACTTAAAAATAATTATTTCACAAATATTTCGACAACACTAACATCAATCCATAATTTTATTTTGTAAAAATGTCCATTATTTCTTTTTACTAGAAATACACCAAAATGACATTTTTTACATTTTATTCCATAAAAATATTTATTATTTCTTTTTCACTAGAAATACTCAAAAATTACATTTCTTACATTTTAAAAATGTTGATTGTTTCCTTTTTAGTAGAAATACACCAAAATAATAGTATTTCACATTTTTATTCCATAAATATGTATATTTTTAGTTTTACTAGAAACACACCAATATAATAGTATTTCACATATTTATTTCATAAAAACGCATATTTTCAGATTTAGTAGAAATACGCTAGAATAACATTTTCTTGCATTATTATTTTATAAAAAATATCCATTATTATACTCTAAAATTTATTCTGTTTTCAAGACCTATTTTATATTGTCCTATTGATACCATTTCATGCAATACTAATATGGCTAGTAACCAACACTAGGATGCAAGTCAATAAACTACACACATACATTTAACCTAATATATGTAAATAACATGTTGAAATATGATCAACATAAAATTTAAACCAAAGTTAGTATTTCCCACCTCAATGAATCCAAGGTGGTGGTCATGACGAAGATGGATGACTCCCCTATCTCCAAAGGTTTCCCTATAAGGGAGTCGCAAAATCTCCACCAAATAAGCCTCCAGGGAAGTTCCAACACACTCCAAGAAAAAATCCATTAAAACCCTCTTTTAACCTCCATTATTATATGTTTATCTTCTTCTAAAAAGTCTCTAATAACACAATAGCAACCCTTCAACAACCACATAAATATTTCGTAGCTCTCTTTAAATTTCTAGCTTAACAGTGGTGGACGTAATAGGTTAATGCAAGGGTGTTTATTACACTTTAAGAAAATCGGGTGGCTTATTGCCACGGAGTGAGAGGAAATGAAGGATGCAATTTTTATGTGTGGGTTACTAGTCTCACATCTCTCTTATAACCCAACGAACGAATTTGATACCATAAATAGAAATCCTATCCACACAACCATATCAAATATAAATTTATAACATCAATCGATAGTTCATTGGTAGAAATGATCGAAGGGTTTATCATGTTGATAGCAAATTTTCAAATCCTAAGATTCCTTTATATTGTTCGTTTATTGGACTGTCCTCAAATGAGATGAGTGGCTGAGAATTGGACAGCAAGTTTGGCAGGCCTACTTGCATCAGGTTGCAGCGCATCGTTTGAATGACGAGGCTCATTATTCGAATGACAACATCCCTTAGCTTGAACGACTCTGCTTGTCAGTTGAATGATAGCATAAGTATGAGATGGTCTCCTCCTTTCACAGTTCATTTGTTTGATATATATATATATATATATATATATATATATATACACCCCTTTTATTTCCTTACCTTTAAGAGTTATAATCCTTACAAAAAGTATACACAACTTAATTAATTAACACCCATATATCCTTTTTCTCTTCTATAACGATAATCCCTTATATTTATAATCAATAAAAAATGGAAAAATTCAATAATTCTTCATGTAATCCAATTTTGTAGCCCATAAATACCTAAAATTGTAATTTGTTCCTCCTTGTATAAATCTATATATAATTTAATAATTTTTTTGGGACGGGGTATTAGAAAAAGAACGAGTGGGATGGAATCCTTTTGCTTTGCTAAACTTGGTGTTGGAATGACATCTTGGAAATTTATTTTTGGCATAAAATGTATGTCAGTAGTTGAAAATGAGGTTTTAATAAATTTTTGACAGAGAAAGTATACATGAGTGGATATATATTTTGGAATTATCTTGAAAATTTTGAGAATAATTTTGATGTGATAAGTCATTTTTATGGGAGAGAAAAATTCCATTGGATTACTTTTTCGAGTGTGAATTTTTTTTTTAAAAATTGTAACTTCTTTTTACACCTCGGGGACCTTTGGAACTTTTAATATAAAAATTTTGTATTTTTTTCTTTTTACTCAAATGGATAATTTTTTAATTAACTTAAGATCAATTTTAACGAAAATCCATTAGAAAATCTATCATTGATGAGAGAAAATCAATTTTTGCAAGAGAAAATGAATTTCTCTAAGAATCATTTTTCCTCAGAAAATTTAATTTTTGTGAGAGAAAATGAATTGTTATGAGAAAAATGAATTTTTGTGAGAAAAAGAATACTTGTAAGAGAAAATGAATTTTGATTGGGAAATATGAATTTTTGTGAGAGAAAATTTATTTTCATGAGACATATATATTTTTTGAGAAAAATGATTTTTAATGAGAGAAAAGGGAAATGATTTTTTGTAATGAAAAATGGTGAACTTGAGCGGTAGTAACAATCGGCACAAGTGGGAGCCTATCGATTAGCAGAGGCCCAAAAACCGAGGAGATGCACTAATGTAAGACCTCATATTTTCCACATACCATTTGATCATGCCTATATGTTGAAGATATACCGTGCTATGCAGTTTAAACCTTTCACGACATTCACAATAAATAAAAATGATTACAAATTAAAACCTTACACGACATAATGGTAATGAGAAATGTAAACAATTGATATAGAATAATATAAACGACTCTCCAAAATAAAATGTCATCAACTTGGAATAACTAAGACCTTTAATAAAAACTTTGAACAATAAATAACTAGAATTTTTGTAATGCCCCAACCCGGATTTATGGGTTACCCATAGTCAACCAGTCCAACCCAAGCGTTATGTATGAAGTGCAATGAAACACCTACGTAATGTTTCTAGTCCAGTTTTATTTTAATTAATGTTTCACTTGTTTAGCATGCGATTACAGTTTCAAAATAGACCATGTGAGGGACCCATGGGGAGCACTCCGAAGTCCAAGTAAACAGAGCTACTAACGTAAAAATAAATGAAGTACTTACCTGTATAATACCCTCAAAATACGAAATCGCTCCCAACGTGTCATAAGACAGCGAGGGTGTGAGCCTATGTCCAGTGGGAAAATATACAAATGAAACGTAGAACCGAACGACAAAAAGGAAACTCGACAAGTTATGCCTACATGAACATGCATCCAAATTGTATGCATATACATACATACATACATAAATACATACATACATACATACATACATACATACATACATACACAAAATGCATAAAAAGATTTTTAATTTCGAAAACTTTAATTATCCAGATTAATTCACCTTAATCTTCAAAAAACTTCTTCTACTCATACTAGTATATCTAACTTTATTTATCACACTAACTTCTGCCCTTGAAACCACTACACTTGATTTGTCCCACCAATTTCCTTTACCGAAATCACCCTTTTATTCATTTAAATACATTTTAGTAGTTTTATTGAAAATCACCATTTCAACACTCCTATTAACCGTGTTAGAAAATAATTATTTGCCATTTCAAATCCATTTCAATACATTCTTATGTAAATTATGGGTTTAACCTCTTAGGTTGCTTAATCATCAATTTTCCCGCTTTCTTTACCCTTTTCCCTTATCTTATTGTGACACCCCGACTAATTAAATACCGGGTAGCTACTCCTTTATTAAATTAATACAAAATGCCAAGTTGGTTCAGTTAATAGCATCACTGTCGGAAACATTTTAATGATTTCTAACCACCTAGTATTTAAAAAGTAAGTTGTCAAATTTTAAATTTAAATCTGATTAACATGCAATAAAAGAATTATGAAAGAATAACATAACCATTCACAATACAGTCCCAATAGTGAAATCAATAAGTAATAAAGAGTCTAGAGGAAAAACTCCTCACAACAATCCCAATATGGAAAAGTAAAACAAGTCTGCATCCTGAATTAATTACAAACCAAAAGTCTGAATAACTGAAATATAAAGTATCTCTAAAAGAAATGGGCGATATGCCCTACAAATGATGAATCTGAATATGGAATCAAGACAAGAAAAGGAGGCGTCTACTATTAAGGCCCTATAACTTCCACAACAGCTACAGCTCGTCACCTGTATAGAATTCCTATGCATGGTGTCCTTGTGGCTGGGCACCTAAAATGGTTTTTACGAAAAAAGATAGATTTGAAAGCAAATGGGTCAGAGCCCGAATGTGGAGAGTATTTTAAAAACAGCAAGTGCTTTAATAACATTTAAAACAATGAATGCAAGATACATGTTAGGACGTGCTCTCACATGAAATACTCACCTCTCGTCTAACTGTGCACTCCTAACGTTCCTGTACCCATTCATGTGTTATTTATATCTAACTAAACCATCATAAGTTCTAACCCAACTACTCGATTCACAATATGAATTCCCAAAGTTATCACTTAAATAAATAGCTTTACTTAAACTCGGATTCTCAATTATTAGTATTTCCGTTTACTGGAGGTTATCCCCTTATTTATCTTCTCGAGGAGTTACTATAAATTATTCTCATAATTAAACATAACAATTCCTTTTCATTTTACCGTATATTATTCACATCATAAATATACAATACAAGCACCCCGAGGCTAAGCTGCAGTGCACACATACTTTGCTATCCATCCCGGTACATCACGTACATAAGGATTACAAATTTCGAATCTCTCAGGAATTGTTAGAATAAGCACAACACACAAAAATGGAGGCGAACATAATTCAACATATCCATGGGTCACGTACATACCTACGCTCCATAGTCATCTGACTTAATAACTCACAATTAAGTCATTCCCTTGAACTATGTCCTCTAGGTACCACTCTAAATCCGGGCACACAAGGATTAGATGGCCCTAAGCGAACGTAAACCTCCCGTGATAGCAAGTATGGTAGGTATGCCATACACATAAAATCATATACTAAGCATTCACACATCTTAGATGTCTCAATATTAATAAAGGTACATTCTACATCCTTATACCATTATTCCAATTTTATACATTTTAAGTCTTCCGATAATATATAATGTAGACTGTCGACACATCTCACGTCATAGATTCTTGTACTTAAAACCTATCTCAAAGGGGTTATTAAGTTCTCTATTATTCCCACATATAACATCATTATTTTTAAGGTCCTTACTTCTGCCCCAAACCTTATTTCATCAATTTATTCAAATTTACTCTTTTAACCCTAATATTATCTCACTCATCGAGTTTTATTAGCTTTTAGAATAATTCGTCAAATTGAATTATAATTAAGGTCCAAACTTTATAACCATACCTATTGGTCTTCCTTAAGTCTAAGGATATTCATAAAGTCTCCAATAATATTTTCTAAGGGTTATCATCATTAACATTTAACTAGGGAAATTTTACTCATTCTAGGAAGGTCGATCAAACGACCTTGAACCTCGATCGATCGAAGGTGGTCGATCGATTGACTGATGAATGTGGATCGATCGATCGCACCAGGTAGGCTACGGACTGCTTCGTTTTGCATACCTCAACTCGTCCCAAAACTCCATTATAATGCATGAAACTCTAATTTAACGTTATAATATCATCATAGAACCATCCTACAACATTGTTAACGTTCAAAAACAAATAATTCATCATCCACGGGCTTTATTTGGATCAAAACTTCATCAAGAACCCTAGTTTTCTATTTCTTTCAAGAACATTAATAAACCTCTTCTTAAATCCGTTTTTAGATCATCAAGGGTTATATTTTGAATTCATAATTTCGTCCAGAATGTTTCTACATGCAATTCCTAACATAGTTCATAGTTTTAATCTTCAAATTCATGGGTCTATATCAATCTTCCAAGATAAATTCGATAATTTCCTAAACATGGAAGAACACATTCATTGCAATAATTGAAACTAAACCACTTGCCTTATGTTCTTCAGATTTGTTGTTGGTTGAAGATGGTTGAATTCCTCTCTCTCTCTCTGCAGAATTCTCCTCTCTCTCTCTCTCTACAAGTTCTTCTCAAAATGACAATGGAGGTGGGGGTTGGTTTTTGGCAAGTTTAAGGTTTCTAAACTTCTCCCGTAGCCCACTACCTAGATTGGGGTTGGAAATGGTTTAGTGGGTTAAGACTAAGTCAGATTTTTAACTCTAATTTTCGTGGGTTTTAATTCCCAAAATTCCAAAATTACCTAACTACCCTTTTAGGTTGCCGGTATGGCCTAAAAATGCCCCGGGACCCAAACTAAACCCCCGGCTAGTATTTTCTGACTATTTCAACCCTTCCGGACGCGTTGACGCACTCAAAATGACCATACGGTTGATAAAAATAAAATTCACTTTTTAATTTAAATACTTAACCACCTGACGTGACTGTCACGCGCGTCCCAACAAAATTTCTCAAATTGCCGTATTTCAGTCTCGCGACAATTTCAATATTTTCAATATTTATATATTGCCATATATACACATTATAATTAAATACCAACTCACATCTCGTTAGTATTTTATCCGAATTAATTCTCAATTAATTCACATTTAATTTAATTAATCCCATAAATAAATATCGATAAAAATGCGGGGTATTACATACTTCCCCCTAATAACAGAATTTCATCCTGAAATTCAGAACTAAAAAGTACCTGGTAAAAACAACTCTAGATAACGTTCGCGCATCTCATCCTCGCGCTCCCATGTGGACTCCTCGACATTATGATGTCGCCACTGAACACGTACTAACGGAACTATCTTTGACCGCAGTTTCCGCTCACTTCGGTCCAAAATAGCAATCGGCCCCTCCTCGTAGGAGCTATCAGGCTGGAGATCGATGTCCTCCAAAGCAATGTGAGAATGGGCCAAATTGTCTCTAAGATATTTCCTTAGCGAGGAAACGTGGAACACATCATGAATCCTGTGCAAATGCTCCGGTAAACCAAGTCTATATGCAACAGACCCAATCCGCTCGATGTTAGGAAATGGTCCCACATATCTCGGTGCCAACTTCCCCTACTTCCCAAATCGCATAATCCCCTTCATAGGAGATACTCTGAGTAAAACCTGGTCCCCCACTTGGAACTCCCTGAAGAACCTCTTTGCATCAGCATAGCTCTTCTGCCGATCCTGAGCTACCCGAATGCGACTCCGTATCAATTCTATCCTTTCCGAAGTATCCTGAATCACTTACGGCCCAAGTAGTTTGTTGTCCCCCACCTCCAACTAACATGCTGGGGAACGACAAGGTCTACCGTACAGCGCCGCAAATGGAGCCATACCAATGGTGAACTGGTAGGAGTTGTTGTAAGCAAACTCCACCAGTGGAAGATACTATTCCCATCCACCCCTGAAGTCAATGATGCACATCCTCAACATGTCTTCCAACATCTGATTTGTACGCTCGGTTTGCCCATCGATCTATGGATGATATGCCATACGCAACCGCAACTCCGTGCCCATGGCCTCCTGAAAACTCTCCCAAAACTGTGAAACAAATATCTTGTCTCGGTCAGACACGATATTTAGGGGCACACCGTGAAGTCTCACTATTTCTGCAATAAAGAGTTGGGCATACTGTCCCGTAGTGTAGTCGGTCCTTACGGGTAGAAAATGAGCGACTTTGGTCAACCTGTCCACAATTACCCAAATAGAGTCGTGACCTTTCTGTGACGTAGGCAACCCCGTGATAAAGTCCATGGAGATGCTCTCCCACATCCACATCGGGACCTCTAATGGCTGTAGAAGTCCTGCCGGTCTCTGATGATCCACTTTTACCAACTGACAAGTGGCGCATTTAGAAACAAACACGGCAATATCTCTCTTCATCCCGCTCCACCAATACTGACGTCTCATATCTTGGTACATCTTGTCCCCACCGGGATGTACCGCGAACCGTGAGCCATGCGAATCTGCCATCACCTCGTGTCGTAATTCCTCCCCTTCCGGAACTACTAGTCTCCCATTGAAGCATAATCCCCCGTCTGAACTAACGGTATAGGACTCGGCTCCCTCTGCTAGTAATCGGACTATCTGCTCCTGACAAAACGAGTCATCTGCTTGTGCCTTTACCACTCTCATGACAATCTGCGGTGTAACAGTCATCACCGACATGAATGATCGGGCCGCTGCATCCTGGTGTCCCAACTCCTTCCACTTTGCCTTCCACACCCCTGCCACCTCATCTACTGGACTACGGCTCAACGCGTCTGCTACCACGTTAACCTTCCCCGGGTGATATTGGATATCAAACTGATAGTCCTTCATAAACTCAAGCCACCTACATTGCCGCATATTCAGCTCCTTCTGCGTGAACAGGTACTGTAGGGACTTGTGGTCCGTGAACAATCGAAACTTCTCCCCCAAAAGATAATGTCTCCAAATCCGAAGGGCAAATACCACTGCCGCTAACTCCAACTCATGAGTGGGGTAATTCTTCTCGTGAGGCTTAAGCTTACGGGAAGCATAAGCTATGGCCTGACTCTCCTGCTGCAATACACCTCCAAGTCCTTGTAAGGACGCATCGGTGTAAACTAGATACTCAAATCCCGGTCTCGACAATGCTAACACAAGTGCTGAGGTCAACTTGTCCTTCAACTCATCGAATGCCAACTGACAGGCATCACTCCAAATGAACGGCACAACTTTACGAGTCAGATGTGTCAAAGGACCCGCTATCTTTGAGAAACCCCGAATAAACCTCCTGTAGTATCCTTCTAGGCCCAAGAAACTATGGATCTCAGTCGGTGTCGTGGGCTGTCCCCACTCCCTCAACGCGGATACCTTCCCCGGATCAACAGATATCCCCTGGTCGGAAATAATATGTCCCAAAAACTGAACCTCCTTCAGCCAAAACCCGCACTTCTCATACTTTGCATACAGCTCATTCTGACGTCGCATCTGCAAAACCTGCCTCAAATGCTCGGCGTGCTCCTCCTCTGTCTGGGAGTAGACCAGAATGTCATCAATGAAGACAATGATGAACTGATCTAGGAACTCTCTGAACACCCTATTCATCAAGTCCATAAACACGGCTGGAGCATTGGTCAAACCAAAAGGCATAACCCGAAACTCGTAGGAACCATATCTCGTTAAGAAAGCAGTCTTCAAGACGTCCTCTTCCCTGATACGCAACTGATGGTATCCCGATCGCAAATCAATCTTCGAGAAGAAAGAAGCTCCTCTCAACTGGTCGAATAAGTCATCGATTCGGGGTAACGGATACTTATTCCGTATCGTGACCTTATTCAACTCCCGGTAGTCCACACACAACCTCAACGATCCATCCCTCTTCTTTACGAATAACACAGGGGCACCCCACGGCGAGGTACTCCTCCGGATAAACCCCTAACCCAACAACTGCTCAATCTGATCCCGTAACTCTCTCATCTCAGCTGGAGCCATACGGTAAGGTGCGCGGGCAATGGGCCGAGTGCCCGACGTCAAATCAAGCATAAAATCTATCTCCCTACTCGGAGGTAGTCCAGGTATATCCTGAAATACATCGGCGAACTCACTAACAACGGGTATCGAATCAAGTGGTATCACCACTTCCTTAGAGGTCTCCTCCTCTATATAGTACAATTGAGTGGACGATCCTCCCTCAGGATGAGGCATCGCCACTAAAAACATCTCCTGCCCGGGAATGGCAAAGATAATACTCCTACTAAAATAGTCAATCATGGCTCGGTACGCAACTAGCCAATCCATACCAATAATGGCATCATACTCGGTCATCTCTAACACTAACATATCAGCGGGTAAAGTAAACCTCCCGATCTCTATACCCACACCTCTACACATAAGCGAAATCATGGAACCTCTACTCAACGGTGAGTCTACACAAGTAGCAGTGCTCTTTGCGGTGTCTAATAACCCAATAGTGCGTGCAAATCTCATGGAAATGAAACAATGTGTGGCCCCCGTGTCAAACAAAATACGCCCCATAGTCCCCAGAATAGAGAACATACCCTCAATAGCCGGTGGATCCTGTGGGGCGGCGACCTGTTGGAGCTGGTACACTCTCCCATACTGAAGCTGCCCCTGCTAAACTGGGACCGCTGGAATGGGTGGTAATGCTGCCATCTGTGGTGGTGCCGGGAGGGCGGCGAGAAACATAGGCCTCTGTGGCTCGTGTCGAGCACCCAGCTGCTGCTACTGTGGGGCCCTGCCCTTATCAGGACAATCCTGACGTTTGTGGCCAATCTTACCACAAATGAAACACTTTCCCTGGAAGTTTCCCCCTCGCTGTCCCTGCTGACCACGGCCCTGGTGACCGTTACCATTTCTGCCCTGGCCTTGCTGGCCCTGGTGAAACTACTGCTGTGGACCATTTTGACCCTACTGGCCCTGATGGCCGTTCGGACCCTGATGGCCCTGCCTAAAACCTCCCTGTCCGTGCCTGAAACCCCCTGATCGGAATCTCTTAGAATCCCCTTGCTGGGAACCCTGATCACCCTGCCTATACTGACCCTGAGCTAATTGTGCCCCGCTGACACCATTTCCCCATGTCCTGCCCTGATGGCTGGACTCTCCTGATCGCTTCCCCTCTGTCAACTGAAAGCGGTGGTCCTGGCAATGGAGCAATGCAGTGTTAACCACGTCAGAATAAGTGGCCAATGATAGATTCCCCAACAAGTGCTGACGGATCCTCTAAGTCAATCCATCTGTGAATTTCTGAATCTTCTTCTCTTCCGTCGGTATCTCATCCGGTACAATGTTCAGCAAATTTTTGAATTCGGCCTCATACTCGGCCACAGTCTTACCTTCCTGTCTAAGGTTTATCAACTTCCTCCTCATTTCCGTATGAACAGCTGACGGAAAATATTTACGGTCGAACCGCACCCAAAACTCCTGTATAGAGAGAGTATCTCTCTCCTCTGCAGTGGTAATAGACTCCCACCACTGTAATGCAGAACCTACTAGCTTGAAAGTAGCTAGTATCTATCTCTGAACATCGGTGCACTCATACATCCTCAGGTGCCTCTGAATATCCTTCCTCCACTGACTAGATACCACAACATCGGAGCTACCTGCGAACTCTGGAGAGTGTTCTTTCTGAAAAGCATCATGAACGCGTTCCCAAGCAGACAGAAATGCATGTACCTGAACTGGCGCGACCACTGGCGCCTGGGGCGGTGCCTGCTGTACAATGGCGAGAGCGGCATTTACCGCTTGGGCTACAATAGCTGCAACCTCGACGGCATTCATGGTGCCCTGTACTGGTGCTGGCTGTGGCTCTGGCTGTGCATCCCTAGGAACTCGCTACGCACGTCGTGGAGGCATATGAAATGAGAGTAAAGTCTATAAGTTCGCAGTTATAAACTTAAAATAGCTGAAGAGCGAATCATACATAAAAGAATACAACAGTCCTAAAATAAAGGGCTCTACATCAAAGAAAGCTCAGCTGAAACATAATAAGCCGTACAGATCCTAAAGGACACTAGAACCTGATGCTCTGATACCACCTGTGACACCTCGACTAATTAAATATCGGGTAGCTACTCCTTTATTAAATTAATACAAAATGCCAAGTTGGTTCAGTTAATAGCATCATTGTCGGAAACATTTTAATGATTTCTAACCACCTAGTATTTAAAAAGTAAGTTGTCAAATTTTAAATTTAAGTCTGATTAACATGCAATAAAATAATTATGAAAGAATAACATAACCATTCACAATACAGTCCCAATAGTGAAATCAATAAGTAATAAAGAGTCTAGAGGAAAAACTCCTCACAACAATCCCAATATGGAAAAGTAAAACAAGTCTGCATCCTGAATTAATTACAAACCAAAAGTCTGAATAACTGAAATATAAAGTATCTCTAAAAGAAATGGGCGATATGCCCTACAAATGATGAATCTGAATATGGAATCAAGACAAGAAAAGGAGGCATCTAATATCAAGGCCCTGTAACTTCCACAACAGCTACAGCTCGTCACCTGTATAGAATTCCTATGCATGGTGTCCTTGTGGCTGGGCACCTAAAATGGTTTTTACGAAAAAAGATTGATTTGAAAGCAAACGGGTCAGAGCCCGAATGTGGAGAGTATTTTAAAAACAGCAAGTGCTTTAATAACATTTAAAACAATGAATGCAAGATACATGTTATGACATGCTCTCACATGAAATGCTCACCTCTCATCTAACTGTGCACTCCTAACGTTCCTGTACCCATTCATGTGTTATTTATATCTAACTAAACCATTATAAGTTCTAACCCAACTACTCGATTCACAATATGAATTCCCAAAGTTATCACTTAAATAAATAGCTTTACTTAAACTCGGATTCTCAATTATTAGTATTTCCGTTTACTGGAGGTTATCCCCTTATTTATCTTCTCGAGGAGTTACTATAAATTATTCTCATAATTAAACATAACAATTCCTTTTCATTTAACCGTATATTATTCACATCATAAATATACAATACAAGCACCCCGAGGCTAAGCTGCGGTGCACACATACTCTGCTATCCATCCCGATACATCACGTACATAAGGATTACAAATTCCGAATCTCTCAGGAATTGTTAGAATAAGCACAACACACAAAAATGGAGGCGAACATAATTCAACATATCTATGGGTCACGTACATACCTACGCTCCATAGTCAGCTGACTTAATAACTCACAATTAAGTCATTCCCTTGAACTATGTCCTCTAGGTACCACTCTAAATCCGGGCACACAAGGATTAGATGGCCCTAAGCGAACGTAAACCTCCCATGATAGCAAGTATGGTAGGTATGTTGTGACACCCC
Source organism: Sambucus nigra (assembly GCA_949130495.1). NCBI lineage: Eukaryota > Viridiplantae > Streptophyta > Magnoliopsida > Dipsacales > Adoxaceae > Sambucus > Sambucus nigra. The sequence continues at coordinate 337,959,933 of OX422207.1, read as the reverse complement.
GCCTAATTTAAACATCGGGTGATCAGGCCTTTATTAAATTAAAACAAGTTTCTCAAATGGTTCATTCTTAGCATCACTGTCGAAAACTTTTTAATTACTACTACCCTAAGTAAAATTAGACCGGTGCCAAATTTTATCTTTCTTAAAACAGATAAATCAACCATGCGGAACAAAGTACAAATAATCATGTACTATAATTCAAACAACAAGTAAAAGTACAACAGAACAAAAGTATTACCGAATAAACCATCGGCTAAAGAAAAACCCAAACAACAATAGAGTAACCACCAGTTTGAAATCAATAACTGAGACTAAAACCGGACAACAAGTCCATACATAGAATAGTGTGAGATCCTGTACTAGATCTGAATGAGAGATATCGCCTAGTCAAAATCCTGTAAGCATCCATTGTGCTACAGCTCCAAGTCTCTGGAATGGAATCATCATACATGGCATCCCTGTGGTTGGACACCTAAAAGGTTTTGAAAATATTTTATAGCAAGAGTTAGTACTCAAAACATTTTGAAAATATTTTGCAAGCATTTATCACAATATAAAATGCGGTTATTGATTACACATGTTAGGTTCTCGTACACTCTCTTGAGTTAACTCACCTCTCATCTTTTGTGCACACCTAACGTTCTACACTTAGTTTACCTAGCCGTACTTCTCAAGCTAACTAAACCAAAGTAGTAAACTGAACTTATCTGTACCCAAGTTCCAGTACCGCCCATACAGTATAACCGTTTTACTAACATCACGCGTATGTTAAATAATTCCCAAGTAACATTTAATCTATGTTATTTTTCAAGACATCTCATTTAGTTTCAATACTAAAATTACTAAAATTTTCACAATTGTTAACTTTTCCACTTAAGTAATTAAGTTTCGCTACTTGAATTACCAAATAGATTTTCTCTATCTAAAGGTTCATTTCGTAATTAAGTTTCACTACTTAACTTACCAATTCAGTATGTATCTTCAAATACATAAAATATATCAATCTACTAACACACGGAAGTAGAATATCATCAAGTATATATATTTTACACACAATATATACTAAATATCAGTCATTGCTATTTTGCCCTTTTTATACACGTAAAGGACTCTTGGTTCGGAATGATTCATCGACCCCAAGTAAGAATTGGTTCGGAATAATACATCGACCCCAATTATTTTTAAAATATATATATACACATATTCTGGTTCGGGACTCTCTCATCGCGACACCAGTTCAAAGTTTGGTTCGGCATTTCTCATCGACCCCAAACATATAATAGCATTATGTTAGTTTGGAATGTCTCATCGACCCTAACATAATTAATTTAGGCATAATCTCTCTACCTAAAAGATCACATAATTCAGTAGGTACACGCCCGACCTATTAATCATATACGTACGTAATATTTTTAATCTCATATATTTACCGTACAATATTCGCCTCACGCTTTATCTCATTAATCGTACTTATTTGAGTATTCACACAACTCTAAGGGTCCTAGTTACCCCTTACATATATTAATTCAGTAGCTACCCTTGTTAACATACTGACCCAATAAATTTAAGCTCGCTCATGCTTTTCCGTAATTATATTCTTATCATCTCGAATTAGAATACGTCCCAATCAAGCCTATGAATCTCCACTTTAATTCTCTCACATAATTAAAGTCCAATGCTCAATCATAGACCTACTTCCATAACATTGTTCCAAAAATATATTTTATCAAGGTCCCAAACACTGCCCCGATAAAATTTTAGGCATCTGAGGCTTAAAATTAAATATCTTACATTTTCTCACAGCCTAACGAATCATAAAATTTTCTGGCAGATTAAACACCTTCTAGTAAAACTTCGATTTCTCCCTCTACAGAACTCCGATTGACCTGATTCCAAGTTCATTGGAAAGATAAGAGATATACCTTTCCATAAATCTATGATTCACACTCTAATTCTAAGTACAACTCAAATCGTACATGTTTAAATTCACGTCAAACTTCTGGCAGATTACTATGCTGGCAGATTAAACACCCTGTAGTAATATGTCTATTACTCCCTCTACAAAACTCCGATTGACCTGATTCCAAGTTTATTGGATATCTAAGAGAAATAAATTTCCAGGAATGTATGGTTAACACTCTAATTCGAAGTACAACTCAAATTGGATACGTTTAAAGTTGTGTCAAAAATTCTGGCAGATTGACATCTTGTGTTCCTCAATTAAATGCTAAGTCATTCAAGATTCATGTTCTTTAACAAGGAACTTATAAAGATTATATGTAAATCATCAAAAATATTCAAATTTTGTTTCATCTTTACTCAGGGATTCATTCTACATGCAATCCTACTCAAATATATGATCAATTCATACATTTAGTTCAAAGTTTTTCAATAGAATCAACAAATTCTTAAAATTTCCTACACATGGGTATTATAACTTGAATTTGATTTGTAATAAACACTTGCCTTGATAGATGGAAATCTGATTTCGTGGAGTTGATGATGGGTTGATGTTCTTCTCCCTCCATCCTTCTTCCATGGATGATTTGGGTGCAAGATTCAAGTCCAATTCTTCAAGAATCCCTTCTTAAGCTTTGGAATTGGTTTTCTCCTTCTCTCTAATGGTATTGGTGTTTACATGGGTTTTCTAACCCTAACCCCTCTTTCATACGGCTGATAAAAAGTCTCTCAAATTCGTAGGTCTTCATACCCTCTTATTTTAAAAGACCAAAACGCCCCCGAATGGTCTCGGTTTAGCCCAAAATTACCCCGGGACTCAACGAGTACCCCCGGGTATACTATTTTGACTAATTTGACCCTTCCGGACTCATTGGTGACCTCTAAATTATCATTTGAATCACTTAACAAGTATTACTCGTTCTCACCCCAACACGGTCTACACGCGTTAAGTAACTATTTACCACTCGCACTAAGTAAATAAAATGAGGCAATATTTATCGGTATCTATCTCTCAATTAAATTACTAATCTTACGTAATTTAAATTACGCCGACATTTTCTCATTTAATTCTCCAATCTAATTAAATGGAATATTCAGAAATACGGGGTGTTACATACTTCCCCCCTTGCAAAGGAATTTCGTCCTCGAAATTAGGATAAGGCTGGTATTAAGGCTAAGGACCCTAGACATAATTGCATCCTCTAATACCCAATGTCAAATCATCACATCCTAACGGTCGCCCCAAGTACATACCTTGCTTCATAATAAATTCTTATCGTACGTTACCCATGCCGCATATATCATAATTAAGTCTCACTACTTAATTTCTCATAGATTTCCCAATCCAACGTTAATTCTTGAAATTAAGTTTCTCCCTACTTAATTTACCCATTCGATGTATATCTCTATATAACATCTAAGCGCCTACTATCACTCATAAGTAGAATATTATACGGTATATATGTCACACACAATATATACTTTAAGGAAAATTGGTCCGGCAAAATCATCGGCCCCAATAATCCTATCATTTACATTGGTCCGGGAATCCATCGACCCCAAGGTAAATGTAATGCACCTGTTGGTTCAGACCTTTCGTCGATACCAATTTTCTTTATAATCGATTTGGTTCGGAAAATCATCGACCCCAAATCGATTCCTCATGTATTGGTCCGGAACATCATCGACCCCAATACAGAGATTAAACACACTTACTATCACACATAAGTAGGAAAAATAAATAGGTATATATATCGTACACATAACATATACTATCAACACTTATTTTATAATCACCCCCCTTCTATAACACTTTTGGGGTTATTGGCTCGGAATTCCACCTCGATCACCAATAGTTATTAATCACTTGTCTCGGAATCACATTTCGAGCACCAACATGTACATATATCTCATCGCACATGAGTAGATAATTTGTGAGCTATATTTTTCACAATTCATATACCCTAAATGTCATACTCCAATAGAATGTCCTCATATCACGCGTTAAGGACTTAAAAGTTCGAAATGTCTACTCGAACCACAATCAAAGTACATGTATTATTCGTAATTGGTACCCACGAACCTAATTCTCATGTACAGTCCATATAGGCACTCACTCTACCTATAAATATGCTCATATAGGCATACATTCAACTTATGGATTTATCAGTGGGGTTCTCCGAAATTCCACTTATCGTAAGGGCGTATCATCATTATTTCTCACTAATTTTGAGTCGTAGGTAACACAACATACTCAAAATAAAACTTTAACGCTATTCTTTCCTGACCATCTCTCACAGGGTGGAATTTTAGGATTTTACCCTGATTCACAATCATGTAGAGCGGCATCGTGCACTTGTGCACTCTCCCTTTTCAACTACACACTAATCCATCCCGGTCACCCCATTTCGCAACCCCCAACGAAATGTTGGCTAAATTATGATGTTCATAACCCATCAATAATTTATAAGTCTGTCTCCTCATTCCATCATTGAAAATGTAGGTTCACTACTACATTCCGGTTGCTCATTTCGAGTCTAACTCGCTCTATAACTAGAGGTGTACCTGGAGGCAATTTCACTATGTCTCCTCTCAACATCGCTTCCCACTTACGTCATCTTTCCTCAAGTGGTACTCTATTCCCCTTTCTCTCCGGGTTTATTATACTTTACAATCCGTGCACTCTTCACAATTGGCGCACTTTTTGAGGTTGGTTACTTTATAAGAATCAACATTTTAGTAACACGTAAGTCACCCTCAACACTCAGTCAAATAGTACCTTGCGCTACTTCTTCACCACAGTTAGGTCTCCCATATCAAGAGATAACCTTTGAACGGTTTCCCACCGATTTTCATCCCATAGGGTGTGCTGGATCTCTCAGCACATAAAATCTTGGATCATCGTCTATCTCCCATGACGTTCAACCCATTTCATCGATACGACTTGTTTCCTAATTTCCCCACCGTCGTACCAAAAATATTCTGCATCCCTCTATTTCGGATGTCTAAGGAATTCAATTGACTAGGGCGCCCATACACCCTTTTCTCCGAGTACATTTGCAAAAACATTGCAAATGTCGCACCCGTAACATGCTTTTCTTCAACTCCAGCCTAGTCTACACGACGTGACTATAATCTGGTGGGTATTCTCAATACCCTAGAGACAAAAATCAAATCTTTGCCCACAAAGTCCCACTTATCCCTTCGTGGTGAGGTAAGCCTTTCAGTGTTTCTCCACAACACTACCGGCTCCACTGATGTCCTAGCATCTAACAATGTCTCTTCTCCTGACGTGCATAAAAATTCAGTCGTATTCCCTTTCGCAACCAAACTTAAACAAGGGGCTTCTCCCCATGTATTCTTGCTGAGCATTATCGGAACAACACATAGTCGATATGCTCAAATTCGATTCCTCGACAACATGTGCAACCACACTCCAATATTTCTAAGGAGTCAAGTGGCACCGCGCTTATACTATCACTAAGTCTTTAGCACTAATTACAACGGCGAGCTCGATCTCTCCGCTCAGCGGTCATACTACATACCTTGACTCACATCATTTAGGTTCCCACACACCGAAATCAATTACTATGAGATGTTCATAATCTCCGAAGTCTCTCACATATTGAAGAATAATGACAACTCGACCCTTTTCAGGTGAGGATTCGTCCTATACCCCATTCACTCGAGGCTAAAACCCATATACTTCCTTAACCATCGCTCTAGTGGTTTAGATGGTTTTCCGGACTTAACACGCTTTTCCTTTCCGGAATGCAAAACTTATTGGAGTTATTATTTCTTCAAATAACTTCAAGCTAAATTAGAATGCGTGGCTCTACCAACCACACTAGACATCATTACAAAAATCCCCTTACTCCTATCATCCTGGTTCCCTTAGTTTTGCGACTAAGAGGAATGCACTATGGGGCTTAACAGTCTCGACTTAGGATCTAGTCATTAAATCCTCTAGTGGGTTTCCACGTATGGCTTGCACCAGGCCATTACATTCAGTCTTACTCTTTGACTAAATCTTTAAACTCTCTTGACTTCGCCCCCTAGGAGCATTTACCCCAACCTTGTAAGAAGTACCATACTGCCTTCATATACATAAGTCGTCCAAGAAGAGTTTTACCAAGATTGCGAATCATAACTCGAGAGTTCATTCTCTCAAGGGCTCTTTTCCCTCGTACCCATCTCATCGATACAAGTTCACTTCAACGGATAATCTCTTTCTCACGGTTGGCCTCTACTAGGCTTTCACGTGGTGGGTTCCGGTATTTCCATTCTCTTTGCTTCTAAATCAACAATAGAGAACTTTATGGTTATACTATACGTAAGGTCTCTCTATTTGTATACGGACCCTCGGTCCGGATGCGGTGATTTGCATCTCCGCCACGTTGTCTCTAAAAATTTACTCAAATTTTCATTTCTGAGTATATCTACTCTATCCTAAATTCCAAAACCACTGGACATACTACTTCCCTTGGTTACCAAGTACAGTTGTCGTTTTATCACATTTTACGGCTCGTCCTCATCAAAAATTTTTGCAGACTCTCTCCCACTATCACTACATTGGGCGGGTCTAAATTAGTATTCCACTTGGCTGTCGCGATACTTGAAAAATGTCTATTATGCCTCAACAACCCTTGCAGCATTTTACTTCCATTACACGCTAGGAGTGACCTCGACAACGGTCATCTCTCCTATGATTGCCATCTTCGAACACCCTATGCTTTGCCGAGCTCCTCCCTCCTGTCGTCCTTCCAACGCTAATGCTGGTCCTACCACCATATTCGACATACCGTGCACAATCGAACTCGTATATATAACACTACGTCTACTAAACAGCAGGAGAACGTGAACTACGTACGTAGAGGAGTACAATCATCCTAAGATAGGGCTCTATATCAATCAAACGATACGCTGAAAATGTAGTAAGCCGTACAGATCCTATGGACACTAGAACCTGATGCTCTGATACCATCTGTGACACCCCGCCTAATTTAAACATCGGGTGATCAGGCCTTTATTAAATTAAAACAAGTTTCTCAAATGGTTCATTCTTAGCATCACTGTCGAAAACTTTTTAATTACTAATACCGTAAGTAAAATTAGACCGGTGCCAAATTTTATCTTTCTTAAAACAGATAAATCAACCATGCGGAACAAAGTACAAATAATCATGTACTATAATTCAAACAACAAATAAAAGTACAACAGAACAAAAGTATTACCGAATAAACCATCGGCTAAAGAAAAACCCAAACAACAATAGAGTAACCACCAGTCTGAAATCAATAACTGAGACTAAAACCGGACAACAAGTCCATACATAGAATAGTGTGAGATCCTGTACTAGATCTGAATGAGAGATATCGCCTAGTCAAAATCCTGTAAGCATCCATTGTGCTACAGCTCCAAGTCTCTGGAATGGAATCATCATACATGGCATCCCTGTGGTTGGACACCTAAAAGGTTTTGAAAATATTTTATAGCAAGAGTTAGTACTCAAAACATTTTGAAAATATTTTGCAAGCGTTTATCATAATATAAAATGCGGTTATTGATTACACATGTTAGGTTCTCGTACACTCTCTTGAGTTAACTCACCTCTCATCTTTTGTGCACACCTAACGTTCTACACTTAGTTTACCTAGCCGTACTTCTCAAGCTAACTAAACCAAAGTAGTAAACTGAACTTATTTGTACCCAAGTTCCAGTACCGCCCATACAGTACAACCGTTTTACTAACATCACGCGTATGTTAAATAATTCCCAAGTAACATTTAATCTATGTTATTTTTCAAGACATCTCATTTAGTTTCACTACTAAAATTACTACAATTTTCACAATTGTTAACTTTTCCACTTAAGTAATTAAGTTTCGCTACTTGAATTACTAAATAGATTTTCTCTATCTAAAGGTTCATTTCGTAATTAAGTTTCACTACTTAACTTACCAATTCAGTATGTATCTTCAAATACATAAAATATATCAATCTACTAACACACGGAAGTAGAATATCATCAAGTATATATATTTTACACACAATATATACTAAATATCAGTCATTGCTATTTTGCCCTTTTTATACACGTAAAGGACTCTTGGTTCGGAATGATTCATCGACCCCAAGTAAGAATTGGTTTGGAATAATACATCGACCCCAATTATTTTTAAAATATATATATACACATATTTTGGTTCGGGACTCTCTCATCGCGACACCAGTTCAAAGTTTGGTTCGGCATTTCTCATCGACCCCAAACATATAATAGCATTATGTTAGTTCGGAATGTCTCATCGACCCTAACATAATTAATTTAGGCATAATCTCTCTACCTAAAAGATCACATAATTCAGTAGGTACACGCCCGACCTATTAATCATATACGTACGTAATATTTTTAATCTCATATATTTACCGTACAATATTCGCCTCACGCTTTATCTCATTAATCGTACTTATTTGAGTATTCACACAACTCTAAGGGTCCTAGTTACCCCTTACATATATTAATTCAGTAGCTACCCTTGTTAACATACTGACCCAATAAATTTAAGCTCGCTCATGCTTTTCCGTAATTATATTCTTATCATCTCGAATTAGAATACGTCCCAATCAAGCCTATGAATCTCCACTTTAATTCTCTCACAAAATTAAAGTCCAATGCTCAATCATAGACCTACTTCCATAAAATTGTTCCAAAAATATATTTTATCAAGGTCCCAAACACTTCCCTGATAAAATTTTAGGCATTTGAGGCTTAAAATTAAATATCTTACATTTTCTCGCAGCCTAACGAATCATAAAATTTTCTGGCAGATTAAACACCTTCTAGTAAAACTTCGATTTCTCCCTCTACAGAACTCCGATTGACCTGATTCCAAGTTCATTGGAAAGCTAAGAGATATACCTTTCCATAAATCTATGATTCACACTCTAATTCTAAGTACAACTCAAATCGTACATGTTTAAATTCACGTCAAACTTCTGGCAGATTAAACACCCTGTAGTAATATGTCTATTACTCCCTCTACAAAACTCCGATTGACCTGATTCCAAGTTTATTGGATAGCTAAGAGAAATACCTTTCCAGGAATGTATGGTTAACACTCTAATTCTAAGCACAACTCAAATGGGATACGTTTAAAGTTGTGTCAAAAATTCTGGCAGATTGACATCTTGTGTTCCTCAATTAAACCCTAAGTCATTCAAGATTCATGTTCTTTAACCAAGAACTCATAAAGATTATATGTAAATCATCAAACATATTCAAATTTTGTTTCATCTTTACTTAGGGATTCATTCTACATGCAATCCTACTCAAATATATGATCAATTCATACATTTAGTTCAAAGTTTTTCAATAGAATCAACAAATTCTTAAAATTTCCTACACATGGGTATTATAACTTGAATTTGATTTGTAATAAACACTTGCCTTGATAGAGGGAAATATGATTTCGTGGAGTTGGTGATGGGTTGATGTTCTTCTCCCTCCATCCTTCTTCCATGGATGATTTGGGTGCAAGATTCAAGTCCAATTCTTCAAGAATCCATTCTTAAGCTTTGGAATTGGTTTTCTCCTTCTCTCTAATGGTATTGGTGTTTACATGGGTTTTCTAACCCTAACCCCTCTTTCATACGGCTGATAAAAAGGATCTCAAATTCGTAGGTCTTCATACCCTCTTATTTTAAAAGACCAAAACGCCTCCGAATGGTCTCGGTTTAGCCCAAAATTACCCCGGGACTCAACGAGTACCCCCGGGTATACTATTTTGACTAATTTGACCCTTCCGAACTCATTGGTGACCTCTAAATTATCATTTGAGTCACTTCACAAGTATTACTCGTTCTCACCCCAACACGGTCTACACGCGTTAAGTAACTATTTACCACTCATACTAAGTAAATAAAATGAGGCAATATTTATCGGTATCTATCTCTCGATTAAATTACTAATCTTACATAATTTAAATTACGCCAACATTTTCTCATTTTATTCTCCAATCTAATTAAATGGAATATTCAGAAATACAGGGTGTTACATATGTCATGCACATAAAATCATATACTAAGCATTCACACATCTTAGATGTCTCAATATTAATAAAGGTACATTCCACATCCTTATACCATTATTCCAATTTTATACATTTTAAGTCTTCCGATAATATATAATGTAGACTGTCGACACATCTCACGTCATGGATTCTTGTACTTAAAACCTATCTCAAAGGGGTTATTAAGTTCTCTATTATTCCAACATATAACATCATTATTCTTAAGGTCCTTACTTCTGCCCCAAACCTTATTTCAACAATTTATTCAAATTTACTCTTTTAACCCTAATATTATCTCACTCATCGAGTTTCATTAGCTTTTAGAATAATTCCTCAAATTGAATTTTAATTAAGGTCCAAATTTTATAACCATACCTACTGGTCTTCCTTAAGTCTAAGGATATTCATAAAGTCTTCAATAATATTTTCTAAGGGTTATCATCATTAACATTTAACTAGGAAAATTTTACTCATTCTGGGAAGGTCGATCGATCGACCTTGAACCTCGATCGATCGAAGGTGGTCGATCGATCGACTGATGAATGTCGATCGATCGATCGCACTAGGTAGGCTACGGACTGCTTCGTTTTGCAGTCCTCAACTTGTCCCAAAACTCCATTATAATGCATGAAACTCTAATTTAACGTTATAATATCATCATACAACCATCCTACAACATTGTTAACGTTCAAAAACTAATAATTCATCAACCAAGGGCTTTATTTGGATCAAAACTTCATCAAGAACCCTTGTTTTCTATTTCTTTCAAGAACATTAATAAACCTCTTCTTAAGTCCGTTTTTAGATCATCAAGGGTTATATTTTGAATTCATAATTTCGTCCAGAATGTTTCTACATGCAATTCCTAACATAGTTCATAGTTTTAATCTTCAAATTCATGGGTCTATATCAATCTTCCAAGATAAATTCGATAATTTCCTAAACATGGAAGAACACACTCATTGCAATAATTGAAACTAAACCACTTGCCTTATGTTCTTCAGATTTGTTGTTGGTTGAAGATGGTTGAATTCCTCTCTCTCTCTCTGCAGAATTCTCCTCTCTCTCTCTCTCTCTCTCTCTCTACAAGTTCTTCTCAAAATGACAATGGAGGTGGGGGTTGGTTTTTGGCAAGTTTAAGGTTTCTAAACTTCTCCCGTAGCCCACTACCTAGATTGGGGTTGGAAATGGTTTAGTGGGTTAAGACTAAGTCATATTTTTAACTCTAATTTTCGTGGGTTTTAATTCCCAAAATTCCGAAATTACCAAACTACCCTTTTGGGTTGCCGGTATGGCCTAAAAATGCCCCGGGACCCAAACTAAACCCCCGGCTAGTGTTTTCTGACTATTTCGACCCTTCCGGATGCGTTGGCGCACTGAAAATGACCATACGGTTGATAAAAATAAAATTCACTTTTTAATTTAAATACTTAACCACCTGACGCGACTGTCACGCGCGTCCCAACAAAATTTCCCAAATTTCCGTATTTCAGTCTCGCGACAATTTCAATATTTTCAATATTTATATATTGCCATATATAAACATTATAATTAAATACCAACTCACATATCGTTAGTATTTTATCCTGATTAATTCTCAATTAATTCACATTTAATTTAATTAATCCCATAAATAAATATCGATAAAAATGCGGGGTATTACACTTATGTACATTAATAGATTTACGTATTTACTTGTCCATTTTACCTTTATCAGAACAGTTATTACATTCATTCTACTTAGGTTGTATCAACATATTTGACTACACAACCCATTTCTTGACATGTTCCAAATATCCTTTATCTTTTATCAAATTCTTCAAATTCCGCATACTTCCATAGGCTCCATACCACCAGCTATGCGCACCATATTCTCTTGCCAGTGTTTTAGGAATTTTCACCCAAGGGATTCGGGAACTTATTGATTTATCTCAGTGTCATCCAAGTTTCCTTTTATGTGTTTTAACATTTTACAAATGTCCACATTATTTCACTTTTTCTTTTTACCCAGCTGAAGCCAAAATCTGAAACTTTACCACCCCATTTGTCTTACACTTTGAAAATTGACATTTCATGTCCCTTACACTTGAACCTTGATTTTTATTCAAAAAATCATATTCATTAAGTAGCTTCTTGTGTAACACCCTTCCAATATTTTTATTTCATAAAAATGATCCACTTTAAGTAAAATTACCATTTTACTCACATGTTTCCAAAATCACCATTTACTCCATTTTTACAAGTGTTAATTTCTCACAAAACACTAATAAGTTATTCATCGTAACTTCTTAAGTGTTTTAACATCTTAACACCCTTTTTAACCTTGAAGTAATATCATTCTTATTTGAAAATACATTTATCTCTATAATTATTTTTAATCTCTTAAGTGTTAATATTTTTCCACAAACTTTCTCATATTTATCCATTAACACTTAATGAATATTTTTATCAATACTTTCAAAAATCATACCTTAATTTACTTTTTCATTCAAGAAATATAATTACACCCAAGGAATACTTTTATAAGAAAATACTGTTTCTTTCATTTTACATGTAGTCTTACACTTTATCCTTATCACATTTTTAACACTTATTTCACATACTAAAATTTCTAAGTTTTATCATTCCATGTGTAAACCATGTAATTCTTCCTTAAACTTGTTTATGCACTTAGTGTCAAATTACTATAAGTTTATATGCATTGGAGATTGGACTTTAAACCTTAAAATCGTATTAAATGGTTTACATACATAGTTCTTTCTAGAAATTTAGCATAGTTCCAAAAAACTGCATTTTCAAGACATGCAAGATATTTATTTCTTCGACCTCAAAAAATGTCTATTTTTCATAAAACATTCATTTTTGCAAGAACTTTGAAATATTATTCTTTCACCAAATATTTTAACAAAATCACATAAATTACAAACATTTTATTTCATAAAATGTTTATCCTCAATTTTTCTTGAAAATACACCATTTTCATGAAATACCCACCTCTAACATTTCGAAGCTTTGAAATAATTATCCATTCTTTGTTTTCAACAAAATAACATTTTTCCAACATTTTTATTTCATAAAAATGTTTATTATTTTCAACAAATCTATTTTTATCTTTTAATCAAATGAACCATACTCATGTAATCAACTACAAGACTACAATATACTAAATAAAGCCTTAGTACTAAGAGTAAGATTTTTTCCACCTCTAATGGCTCAAATGGTGGTGGAAGTGTTATTGTAGGAGGAGTAAACCCCACCTCAAAAGGTGGCCTCAAAGGGTTACCAATAGGGATGGCAATTTAACCTGACGCGTAGGAGTCCCACCCCGCCCCTCCCCTAATGTGGCGGGTTTTAAAACCCGATTAGTGAATTAGGAGCGGGTATGGGTTTCAAAGAAACACATGTTTAATAAATGGGGCGGGTTAGGAGTTAGCTTAAATAAACCCGCCACGCCCCGTGTAACTTATGCCTACATAAATACCCTTTACATGTATGTTAATTATAATTAAGCCATACACGCACACACACACACAAACAAAAACTAAAAAAAAACTTTATATGTATTTTAATTTTGTAAAAACTCTGTGGAAATAAGGATTGACATTTGGGAGACTGTCTCACATATTGAAATACGAACCATTGTAGACCTCTAAAACTATAATATAATATTTTCAATTTTATTATTTTTAAAATTTACCCAACCCGTAGGAGCCCCAACCCCCCCCCGTTTATTAAATGAAGCGGGTTAGGAGGTAAATTAAATAAAATAGCCCCGCCCCGCCCCATTTATTAAATGGGATGGGTTAGGATTTTTAAAAATCCTGCCCGTTACCATCCCTAGTTACCAAATGCATCCTCCAAAAAGTTTCCAATATGTTCTTCTTCCAAGCTTCCAGCAATACCCTCTTCAACTTTTTTAAAACATACCTTCATCTTTTCCAAAAATCCCCCAAATACTCCTCCAAAAATCATCGCCCTTATTCATCAATGGTTGAAATGGGTATTTTGTGTTTGAACGTGGTTACATAACATAAAAATGGAGGTGGAAAGGTGGTGGGTGGAGGTGGAAGACCACCCACCTCTCTTTCACCGTCTCTCCTTCTTCCATTTTCTCCCAACCACAACTAAACCCAAATGACCTAAACAAACCTCAATAAATTCTCCTTAAGGCTAAAAACACCAGTTTTCCCCTTCTGGGATGATCTGGGCTCGACGGTTCAAAGATCCAACGCCCTAACTTCTGATAGCGCACAAGGGCATCTGAGATTAAAACCTCAACCAACGTCATTCGAATGAATTTTCTATGTCATCCGTATGACTTATACTATGTTGTTCCTTCCATGGATCATGCAACCCATCGTGCACCCTGCTGCTGTAAGTCAGTAGCACATCATTAGAAGCCTACATCTCATGACTACATGTTGTTACTAACGATATACTATTATCGTTCGAACGACCTCCCAACGTTGTTTTAACGACCCTGTTTCATCATTTATTTTTCTCCAATTTTTATGCACAATTCTTCCTTAATCATAACTAATTCCTCCTCATTTATAATCCATATATAATTTAATTAATTTATCGGGAAAGGATATTACAAAGTCCTCCTCGAAATTCTTGATCCATCAATCCTCAGACTTATGGAGTTCCCCAGGTTTTTATTCTAAGTCCTAGAAATCCTCCAAGATAGACCATCGAAGTCCGCAACACTAAAGTCACCAAATACTCAACATGCGACATGTTCTAACATTCATCGTCACAATACATAATCAACTTTGAGTTTCCACTCGCCTTATGATCAAGTCCAAACCATTCCTAGAACTACTTATGCTAGTACCTAATACATACCGGCACCCCTATGGAAAAATCCTTTCTAGCGGTCAATACTCACTCAAAGAAAATCATATTACAACCAACTGTCATATATATCATCAAAATCAACTCTAGCTTAGGACCGTACATCATGTGTTCCACAACTCTACATGTTATCCTAACCACAAAGCTCCCATGAGCTTGTTGAGGATCATACTATGCTATTCTTTTACTCCAAGGAGGAATAATCCCATCAATTCATTACTACACGCCCGATTTACACCTTTCGCTGCATCACTCTAATGAACCACATACTACCTTAGGCATCTTATCCTTGATTACTCACTAGAGTGTCACTCTAATCCACTCACCATGGTAAAGAAACATCGTGTGCTAAGTTTCTTGATTTCTAATATTATATCGTATCCTCAAGCCATCATCCCTCTCACAACTCGAGCCACTGGCTGTCGAGCTGGCCAAATAAAAGTCCACTACTTTTAAGAGATATTGGTACAATGAGCAAACCGTGTGGCCGAAAACTTAACCACCCATATGCAAACATTATGTAATATCAAGAATACCTCACATGGGTGCACCTAATTATCGAGATGCATCAACCAAACCTAGTCCACCGTGCTCTACTGAGCTCAAACTTGTCATACCATGACATGGCACCAATATGAGTCACCACATAGGTCAGAATTTTAATTACCGATTACCAAAACTGAAAGGAACATACATGAGTCCGAGGGATTAGCAATCGTACCAAGGAATTTCTCCCATAAGCATCCAACTCTGACTTATGGAAGTGAACCTACGCCGAGCACTTGAAATCATGCCACTCATTCCTAGAGCTGTCATCGAGGACAAATTCTATCCACATACCCTAACTTGAGTCACTAGTCATTTAAAATCATATCATAACCATTCGTCCTCACAATACAAAAGAAACTTTAAGAATCGGTAGTCTTTTAGAAAGTCGATGTCCGACTTACCTCGTTGGCAGCAAGGCCCTACTTTTCACATCCTCGGCATAAATGAATCATTCTGATTAGAAAACATCTCACGCTCCAGTAATTGATCTTGTCCAATTACTAGTGACAAAGTCACAGACCTACTACACCTAGGTTATTGTTTTCCTTAACATATCATGATCGAAGTCCCAAACTACTATAGATATTACTTAGTTCAAGTAATGTACTCACCTAACTGTGTTTTTTTTACCACAAGTTGCCACCAACTAACCTTACCTTTTTTACCCACATGAGATTCACGTGATGACCACACATGTTACTATTGGCATTCTAGGGTGGCAGGTATCGCACCAAGTTACTGCTTCTAACTCGTACTAACTTGGCAAGACGTGTCAAGAACTAGTGCTTTCACCACCAAGTCCACCCCAACATAATAATCATATTCCGATATTACCCCACCTAGATTGCCATTTTCAAATCTCCACTTGGCGTCACCACTCTATCTCGAATAAATTTCCTAGCACATCCTGAAACCGAATATCACCATACCCATACTAGTCATTCCATCATATTCGAAGATCACTCCTATAACGACACTACTATCATCCTACCTTAGGGATTGTAGCACCCCTCCCTACCGATTTTAAGGCCATACCCGACACGCATACTACACTACTAGTAATATGGGATCATCATCTGACCCTCTACTCAATCATTACTATAATGCTACTGCCTCTTCTTATCGGACTTAATTGGTCTCCTAAGAACACAAAACAAATTTCTTGCAAAAATCCCAAAACCCGACAAGATTTCATTGTCCATACCTTTAAACCATAGGTGCACTCTACGAACCTTACGATACCCACATTGTATTAATTGGTGCTTTCAAAGACACTGGTCTATGAGATTCTACCTATCACAACATTCGATATTTATCCTCAATAAAGCCACAGATAATTTTTCCTATAGATACCTCACATGTCTATGAACTACTCTCACACTAGGACTACCTCGCACCTAGCCATTACCTCGGCGGCTAAAATAAGTCTTTATACCTAGATAATTACCTCATTTTTCTTGCAGACAGTCGTGACTACACGCCACGTACAAACCTCAACCAACGATGCTATAAATTATAGAGGGACACATGATGCCTCCTGCAACCTATAAACGTCTAGGTCTGCCTCGCCCAATCCTCAAGTGAATATTCAATCACCTCAAGTAAATTGTCTCTTTAAGAAAACATCATACTCTAGGTTAACCTACACGTTAACACATCTATAAAGATCTTGGCATGATACGGGACGTCGGGTATTGCCTATAAATACCAAGGTCCACACCACAGATGTCGCACGAGATCTTATTCCTCAATATCCCATAATAATTAAGACACACCTAACCTAAGTCCCTAACCAAAGGAACTAATATATTCTCCCCACAAAATCAATACTTATGAATGTTATTTAGCTATCTAATCTCCACAAATGAGATACACAACCTTTTACAGCTAGGTCGCAGCAAATACTACTCATTGTTGAAACTAACAAACTACTCTCATCACCAAGGTCATTTCACAACACATCCCACACAAAGGGTTACGACATTGCCACTATTAGCCTACACAACCACATGTGTTTGCCAAACTACCATCAATTGTGATATCACCTCAAGGATCGAATTTGCCTAATTGCATCACCGGTGTTAGTTACCCATATGTGTCATACCTAAGGGTTATATATATACCTTTTAATCACCTAGTGCCTAATCAAGACATACTAACCATCAACCTGTACTCTTGACTATATGCAACTCGCGCCACTTATCCAATGGTCATTATTTCACTCTATCAATACTTTATAGATTCTATGTCATCAAAATTCAACACAAGCACCTCACACTAAAAAACATAGTGTCACCACTATCGGCTAATATGGACACCCGTAAATTACTACAATTTTAATCTTAAATGCGAAAGCGATTAATAACTATCAACTTGATCACATGCCACTTGGCACTAACTTGCTTATTGTGATAACCTCTTTGACTTTACCTTCGGGGACATGAACTACACCATCATCAAACTATCATGACCGACCCTACCCAACACCGACATCAAAATATCTACTACCGACCTCACCACGTCACTCCCGAAAGGAACTTTGAACCTAAATATCAGATTCCATTTGTAATGCCCCAACCCGGATTTATGGATTACCCGTAGTCAACTCGGTCCAACCCAAGCGTTAGGTGTGAAGTGTAATGAAACAACCTACATAATATTTCTAATTCAGTTTTATTTTAATTAAAATTTCACTTATTTAGCATGAAATTTCAGTTTCAAAATAGACTATGTAAGGGACCCATGGGGAGCACCCCGAAGTCAAAGTAAACAGAGCTACTAACGTAAAAATTAATAAAGTACCTGCCTATATAATGCCCTCAAAATACGAAAATGCTCCCAACCTACCATAACAAAGCGAGGGTGTGAGCCTATGCCCAGTGGGAAAATATACAGACGAAACATAGAATTGAATGTCATAAAGGAGACTCAACATGTTATGCCTATGTGAGCATGCTACTACATTGTATAAATATACATACATACATACATACATACATACATACATACATACATATACATATACAAAATGTATGAAAAGATTTTTAATTCCAAAGACCTTACTCATCCAAATTAATTTACCATAATCTTGCAAAAACTTCCTTTACTCATAATTAGCATTTCTCACTTCATTTAACACAGTTGGTTCCACACTTGAAACCAATAGACTTGATTTGTCCCACCACATTCCTTTACCGAAATCACCATTTTTATTCATTTAAATACATTTTAGAATTTTAATTGAAAATCACCGTTTCAACACTCTGATTCACCGTGTTAGAAAATACTTATTTGTCATTTGAAAGCCATTTCAATACATTCTTATCTAAATTATGGGTTGAACCACTTAGGTTGCTTAATCGCCCATTTACCCACTTTATTTACATTTTTCCATTATCTTATGTACATTAATAAATTTACGTATTCAATTGTCCATTTCACCTTTACCGAAATAGTTATTACATTCATTCAAGTTCGGTTGTATGAACACATTTTACCACAAAACTTATTTCTTGACATGTTCCAAATTTCCTTTATCTTTCCTCAGAGTTTTCCAATCCCGCATACTTCCAGGGGCTCCATACCGTCGGTTATGTGAACGATATGCTCTGGATAGTGTTTAAGGGATTTTCACCTAAGGGATACGAGACCTTCTTGCTTTATCTTGGTTTCATCCAAGTTGCCTTTTCTGTGTTTTCACATTTTACAAATGTCCACATTATTTCACTTTTTCTTTTTACTCAGCTGAAGCCAAAACCCTGAACTTTACCGCCCCATTTGTGTTACACTTTGAAAATTGACATTTCATGTCCCTTACAATTGAACCTTGATTTTTATTCCAAAAATCATATTCAGTTAGTAACTTCTTATGTAACACCCTTCCAACATTTTTATTTCGTAAAAATATTCCACTTTAAGTAAAATTACCATTTTACTCACTTGTTTCCAAAATCATCATTTACTCAATTTTCACAAGTGTTAATTTCTCACAAAACACTATTAAGTTCCTCATCCTAACTTCTTAAATATTTTAACACGTTAACACCCTTTTTAACCTTGTAGTAAATTTGTTCTTATTTGGAAACAAATTTATCTCTTTAATTCTTTTCAATCTCATAAATGTTAATATTTTTCCACAAACTTTCTCATATTTATAAATTAAGTAAATATTTTTATCGACATTTTCCCAGATCATACCTTTCTTTACTTTTTCATTCAAGAAATCAAATTACACCCAAAGAATACTTTTATAATAAAATACCATTTCTTTCATTTTACATGTAGTCTTACACTTTACCCTTATCACATTTTTAACACTTGTTTCACACACTAAATTTTCAAATTTTATCATTCTATGTGTAAACCATATAATTCTTCCTTAAACTTGTTTATACACTTAGTGTGAAAGTACTACAAGTTTATATGCATGGGATATTGTACTTTAAACCTTAAAATTCTATTAAATGGTTTACACACATATTTCATTCTATAAATTTAGCATATTTGCAAAAAATACATTTTCAATACATACAAGACAATTTATTCTTCAACCTAAACAAATGTCTATTTTTCATAAAACCTTCATTTTTGTAAGAACTTTGAAATATTATTATTTCACTAAATATTTCAACAAAATCATGTCATTTAAAAACATTTTATGTTATAAAATGTTTATCCTCAATATTTCTTGAAAATACACCATTTTCACTAATTACCCACCTTTAACATTTTAGAACTTTGAAATAATTATCCATTCTTTATTTTCAACAAAATAACATTTTTTCCAACATTTTGTTTCATTAAAACATTTATTATTTTTTACACATCTATTTTTATCATTTAATCAAATAAACCCTACTCATGTAATCGAACACAAGATTACAACATACTAAATAAAGCCTTAGTATTAAAAGTAAGGTTTTTCCCACCTCTAATGGCTCAAATGGTGGTGTAAGGTTGGTATAGGAGGAGAAACCCCCACCTCCAAAGGTGTCCTCAAGGGGTTACCAAATGCATCCTCTAAAAAGCTTCCAATATGTTCTCCTTCCAATCTTCTAAGTAAGACCCTCTTTAACTCCATTAAAACCCGCATTCATATAATCCAAAACTCCCCCAACTACTCTTCCAAAAATCGTATTTTGGGTTTGAACATTGTTATATATCACACAAATGGATGTGAAAAGGTGGTGGGTGGTGGTTTGGAGGTTCGTGGAGATGGAAGACCATCCACCTCTCTCTCACTCTCTCTCTGTCCTTTTTCCATTTTCTCCTGACCACTACTAAACCCAAATAACCCAAACAAACCTTAATAAAACCCTCCTTAAGGCTAAAAACCCCGTTTTTGCCCTTCTAAGATGATCTGGGGCGATAGCTCAAAGATCCAATGCCCCAATTTGTGACAGCGCACAAGGGCATCTGAGATTAAAAAATCAACCAACGTCGTTTGAATAACTTCCCAATGTCGTTCGAACGAATTTTACTATGTCAATCCTTCCTAGATCGCGCAATCATTCATGCGACCTGCTACTTTAAGTTAGTAGCACATCATTAGAAGCCTTCATCTCGTGACCTGGATGTCGTTACTAATGACAACCTAGTGTCGTTCGAATGACCTCTCAATATCATTTAAACAACCCTTCTTCATCATTTTATTTTTCTCCAATTCTTATCCACATTTATTCTTTAATCATAATTAATTCCTCCTCATTTATAATCCATATACAATTTAATTACTTTATCGGGGAAGGATATTGTAATTTAAACTATAATGGAACTACAATCTTAATATAAGGATTAATAGATGGATATCCAACCAACACAAGCATGAATGATTAGCCCAGATTATCATGCCTAAGAATACCAAGAAAAGTTTTTACTAGAAATAGGTGAGATCCTAATAGTTTCAAGAAATATCTATATTACGTCACAATATTAAATGTGACCCATTTACGCCTCGTGTCGTCCCTCGTCGACACTCATACCAAATATATCTCACCTCTACTATAACCTAAAATAGTTTTAACTATTCGCATCAACCTTAACCTTAATATAATAAGGATATCATCCCACAACCCGATACATCATATTCACAACCGATATACAAATACTAACCTTCACCAAATATATCAAAAGATATGTCATAAGGGCATCGTGTCCATTATCTCTTAACTCCCAACCGAGCTAAACTTCGTGTTGTGATGTCTCATGAATGAAATCCAAATAAGGAACCCCTCGATATAATTTAATCTGGTATGATCATTCGTCAGTATCAATGGTATAAGAATTCCTAAGTAAGTACTAATAACCCCAACTTACCATATGCATATCAGTTACCAATGTTCATTAACTTGGCTTATATACCAAACAAGTACTAAACCAATAAGCTAACCATCCTTCCTAAAGCAATAAACCATCTTCAAACTCACCTTATGCTACAGAGTATACAATATAATACAAATTCGTACATCGGTTCATAGTAATTAACCAACCCTGAACCGTCCAAAATAGAGTACTCAACCAATCTTATCGGCTTATCATTGGCATGGATATCAAACCCTTAATCTCCATATGGCTAAGAGATCAACCAACTTGGAACCCATCCTTAATGCATATAAAGATTATAACTACTCTATTTTCAATGAATGTATATAGTCTAATAATATTATCATTATCTATTAATTATGATTAACCTACCACAGGTGCATTTTAACATTATTAATTCATTATGTACACCACTGGATTTAAGTTTAACATATATAGGTATTTTTTTCAATTAGTCTCATAAATTGTTATCCAAACCCTAAGTATAATTATATGCATATACAAAAAAAATATTGACCTAACCATAACCATTAAGGCATACATACACGAATTATAAACCGCACCCGAAAGCCAAACTTGTATACATTTAACATTTTATTAAACTATCCTCACCATCAGATTAAATATCCATACATATACTTATATACTCGTGACTAATCATATAGCTAAATCATTATACCCCACACAATGTACACAATCATATGCAAACTCTTATGGAACCCCACCCCAACAATATCCCACTAATTGTACTCAAGTCAACATAACCCCAACTATTTATTTTAACCGAATAACATAATTCTAAATATATAATACATAATTATATATTTAATAATACAATACATATTCCGCAAAAAAATTCCCAAAAATTTATTTTCAATAACCACTAAGATCCTAATCAAAACCCCCAAATATCTCAACCCAAAACCAAAATAAACTAAAGCCTTTCCCATACCAACACTATAGTGACAACTAATACCCACTTTAGTGACTGAAATCAACCGCCATGGCGATTGACCCCCTGTCTTCAACATTCAACGCAATATCGAATTTCTTCAACCTTGAACCACCATTTGAGAATTTCAAAAATTTCCCAACAATCCCAAAACACCCTATTAACACTATTAAGAGAGTTCATACTAGTCTTAACCCATTTAATAACCATAATAAACATTATAAGACCTGAACAATAATTTACCATGTTCTTTATATGAGTCCATTTTAACTATGAATTTTAATTAATTCTCCATCATAAATCATGTCATTAAACAAAAATAAGTAATACTAATATTGAAACCAATCAGATTTGCATGAAATAAAAAATAAAAATAGGTTTCTAATATTTATATCAATGTATTCATCATTAAACACACGGTTCATCATGAGCACTAATGATTAATATAATCAAATTTATAACCAATCAAGGTTTAATAATACGATTTCAGTAATACTGTCATGTTTTTAACCCATTTATTCACATTCATCGATGAAAATCGTAAACTATTACATTAATACAATATGCAAGATAATATGTATTTGATTAATTAAGATAAAACTTTGATTAGCCCTGTTGGGTGCACTTTATCATCTCCTAATGTTTGCCTATGTTGCTAGGTTTTGACTTATGATGTATTATTCTGATTGATGGAGTTTATCAACCTATTTACAATGCTAATCCTGTAGGTCCCCTATGGACCCACTTTTTGCCCCTAAATAATCCCAAAACACTAACTAGATACTCCTAAAACATGGAAAAATTGGATTCATTGAGTATTTAAATAAATATTCTAAGGTAGAAAAATTGGAATTCTTATATGACAGAAAATCTTTAATTATTGTGACTAAAAGGTACAAGACAATTAGACTCGAATATGTTGACCATGTAAAAGGCATAACAAATTTCGTTCTTTTCACACAATGCACAATATTTATAATGTTGTCCACCGCTAAAGCATCAGGTATATTGCTTATTACGTCTATCAAATCAGGTGTCCTAAGACATTGATTCATATATATAACAATTCCACATTTTAAAAGAAACTCTATTCATGGAATCCCAATGCTAATCCAATGATAACAACTTTCATATAATCGGTTTGAGATAAGCCCAGCATGCTTTGTTGTCGATCTAGCGAAATCTTGATCATAAAGATGTGTCTGGCTTGTGTTAAGTTATTTATATCAAAAATTTGGACAACCACACTCCTATGTAAGACAATACTCCCAAGTCATTCATAATTAGGAAAATATTATCCACAAATTTTATTTAGAAATACCACCACGTTTTTTTCATGCTGGTTATACCAACAAGTCTTATTAGGGCTTTCATCATAAAATGGATATCACAAGCTTACATTACCGATAAAAAGAACTTTTTGATGTACGTCGTTGTTGTAAAAGCTCTTCAATCAAAACCTCAAATACCTACAAATATAACATCAAACTAAAGTGTAGAGTGATAAGTAAGGGTGTCAATCCACATCAAGGGAGTAAGGGTAGAGACAAACTCAATTGTAATTCACTTTTTATTTTCTTTTTGGAATTTTTCTTTTCTATTTTTTTAGCTTTTTCAATATTAAAAAAAATGGATGAGGTGAGGTGAAATAACACTAAACTAAATGGAAGATCAAATTACAAACTAAAAAATGAATAAAATGAAAAATAAAGTCTAACAAAAAAATAAGAGAATAAGTGAGGAAGCAAACGTGAGAACAATCGAGGAATGTGATTACACCACAAATATTAGCTATTCTAACTAATTAATTTAATTATTTGAATTCTCCCAAATTAATATCAAAATTAAAAACCAACTCTCGTTGCAAGTGTAATTATAATAGTAATATTTTAGAAAATTAAGTATACCCTCCCCCCCCCCCCCCAAACTCTAGAAAACAGATCTACACTCCTTTTAATTAATCACCCTCTAAGATCGATTCATCAAAATTTATGTACATATTAGAAAATGAAAATAGAGTTGAAATTCAAGTAATAATATCCCACTTAAGAAACTCCTATCTCTAGTTCGAATCTAAAATGGCTATTATAACTTAGAATTTCGATTTTGTTTCGAAAATCATTTACCCTCTCTCGAGGCGTAAATTTAAGGGTGATGGATCAAAATTAATATTCAAAGGGAATTTTCAATTAATCAAATTAATTAAATTAAAATAACATCAAATAAGGTTTCACCCTACCCCTTGAAAGGGGATTTAGCCTAACATGGTATGAAATCTAACAAATTAATAATCAAAGGGTGATAAAATAAAATAGAAGCGAAGAGAACAATCAAACCAATCTCTTGAAGTGAAATTGAACTCTTATTTTCTTGAAATCAAGTGTCATCCATCCAATATGAGCATCCAACAATAATCAATTCAATATAATACTCAATTGAATTTCTCACAATTTATCCTCACAAATCTCTAAAAATAAAAATAAAAACTATTTACAAAAATAATTTCCTAATTTATTTTCTAATCTAACGTATCTCCCTACTTTTCTCTAGAATTTTCTCTCTCTATTTACCTCCCTAAAACCCTAAATAGGGTTTCTAGCCTATTCAAAATTGGGCCTTCTTCTTCCTTAAATAGTAGGCATGGAGCTAAGGGCTAATTTGGGTAATTGGGAGTGCACATGAGGGGTGTGAGGATAAGTTGGGGTTAAAATAGGAAAATGCACAAATGTGCATGGGTTGTGTGAGGTCATGTGGGAAGTGGGGTTGTGAGGATAAAAACAAATCAGATTTGGTTCAAAGCGTTCGGGGGTATTTATGGAAAAAGGGTAAAAGGGGTTTTAAATGGGGAATACAATATGTGGGTTAATTTTACTTTTCGTTTTGACTTGTATTTGGCAGGTGTGATATCGTGGAGCTTCTGGAGAAGAGGGGAAATGGGTTTTAAGGCTTTAGGGTTTGGCATTTTATCTGGGTTCAGAGTAGACAGGTGAATCGGGTAGAAGTTGGTTGGTTCCGAGTTTGTGGGTAGCTTTCGATTTGGTCGAAACGGGTACGAGGGTGAGGGTTGGTTTGGGTACGGGCGTGCATGGATTCTGGACATGGGTTTAAGGGATTGAGGGGTATAAGGGAGAGTCCGGGGTATGGGTCTCCAGGTTGGGGAAGTGGCATCGGATTGTTCCGCCAGATAAGGGGTTATGAGGCAGTGGGTAGGTGGCTCTCGGTAGAAGTGGCCGGAGGGATGGATCTAGTCGCTTTTTGGGCGGAGGTTGTCGATCGGTGGGTTTGGGGCATATGGATTTTTAACCGGGTATGTGCATAATGGGTGGATTGTGGTGATGGAGAGATGGAGGGTTTTAATGGTGGAAAGAGGTTGGTGTTTTAGTGAGAGGAGAGAGAAAGAGATTGAGGTTGAAGATGATGGAGGGAGTAGTTGGGTGTGTGAAGGTATAGGAAGTTAGGATGAGGATGAGGTGAGTTGTTTTTGTGTGAGTAAGGTGTAGGATAGATGGGTGTGAGGGGTTGTGTGTGTGTTTAACTTATGACCCCTCAGAAAAATAAACTAAAAATAAAAATAAAATAAAACAAAATAAAAATTTAACTAAACTAAAAAAATAAAAATCAACTAAAATAAAAATGACATGACATGACACACTATACAAACTCTAAAAAAAACTAAACAAAACTAAAATAAAAACTAATAAAATAAAATGAAATGAAATAATAATAAACTAACTAAAAATTAAGAAAATAAAAGAAAATATAAAAACTAATACACGGCGCACTAAAAATTCTAAAAATATATACATGACTCAATAAAATAAAATAAAATAATAAAATAAACCCTAAAAATAAAATGATACACATAAAATAAAATGGGACAAACTAAACATACACGGTTCGGGACAGGTTTAGGTTGGTTAAGGGTAGGCTAGAGTACGGCACAAGGGTAATTAGCTCCATAATCTACACAATTGCCTTGAAATACGCATTTGAACTTTGCAACGTGCATTCGACCTACAAAATACACAATAAAGCGCATAAGACCCAAATTGTCGAGAATTAGCAACTAAAATACGTCTATTTGGGGTATAAAATGTACATTTTGGGTGCTTATCACACCATCCCCAAACAGAGCGTTGCTAGTCCTCGAGCAATAAGATAGAGAGAAAGAGAAAGATAATAAGTCAAGAGTGTACCACTTTTGCGGGCACTTGCGATTGCACTTAGCATGTGCAACAAGCCTTTAAGCCTATAGGTTGCCCTACAGGACGAGATGTGTCTCGTGAGGGTTTGCAGGGAATATACCCACAAAATTCTTTATTTGAAAAGATTTATTCAAACGCAATCAATCTCTTATTAGACGTAGAATAATCGCATAATCCATATTGAAGGATATATTTTCAGAAATACAAACTAGAATGTGTAAAAAGATTTAGCTGAGTAAATACTCAGGGCACATCCTTCCTAGAACTCAAGGTGTGTGTGTGAATCAGTCAAAACGGGTCGAGTATCATAAGAGTAATTCCTAGATTGCCTTTTCGAAATCAACGCTTCAACTTCAAATCTCACTAGATATAACTCTCTCAAACGAACTCTCGAGATTTGGGTAAGTGTATCGCTCTTATGTGTGAGGAGACACACATACAAGAAAGAACGAACATTACGAAAGAAAATGGTCTCATGAAAGGAATGTTAACCACTATAGTGAGAACGTCGAGTTATTCACCATGTTGACTTTCATTTGCCCGAACAACTAGGGTAAC
This sequence comes from Sambucus nigra, assembly GCA_949130495.1. Lineage (NCBI taxonomy): Eukaryota > Viridiplantae > Streptophyta > Magnoliopsida > Dipsacales > Adoxaceae > Sambucus > Sambucus nigra. The sequence goes on along the minus strand of OX422207.1, from coordinate 337,932,464 downwards.
ATGGATTATAATGGGTGAGAGAAAAATGAAATGGGAAATATGGTATGAGGTGAATTATGATAGTGATATGAATAATGAGTGATGGATGAATATGCGATAAGATTGAGAAATGGGTCTTGAATGAATGAGGTTGGGTCTCGGGTTGGGTCGGATTAAGGTTAATAGAGCTGGGTCGCAGCTGGTTTGGGTTCAGGCATGGGTTTCATGGGAGAAGGGTTAATAGGTGAGGATCGATTTGGTATCGGGTTAGAAGGCAGGTGGCGGGTTTGATTCGAGTTGAGCAGGTGGTGGTGGAATCAGGTTAAAGGGGTCATAGGGTCGCGGGTAAGGGATTCAAGGGGGTGGGTCACCGCCAAGTTTTGAATCACGAGGTGGGGGGTTCGTGGTGGTATCCGGGCAGTTGGGGTCAGGTTGAAGAGGAAGGTGGGTCGGGTTTTCGGTGAAGGTGGGTGAGAGGAGAGAGAAGGTGGGTGGTTGATATGGTGGTTTAATGGGGGTAGGAGAGAGGGAATGTTTTAGTGGGTTTATGTTATTGGAGGTGGGGAGAGAGAATGTGTTGGAGGTTGAATAAGGTGGGTGAGCATGTGATTTGGTGTGGGTGAGTGTATGTTAGTTAGGTGTGTGTGTTTGTTGAGTGTAGGAGTTTAGGGGTGTAGGTGAGTAGTTGGTGTATGTGAGTGTGTGTTAGGTGGTGTGTGTGTTTAATTTGTGAGTCCATTAAAATAACAGTATCTAAAAAAAGCTAAAAAAAATCAAACTAAACTAAAAAATAAAAATAATAAATGTAAATAATAAAAACTATTAAAAATTAAAAAATTAAATTCCTAATCCTATAAACTAGTAAAGGACACAACTAAAAACTAAAAATAAAAATAGAATAAAACAAATAAGATAAATAAATAAAAATAAACTAACTAAAAACTAAAAGCAAAGAAAAGTAAAAGAAAGTAAAGAACCAAATGCTCGATATACAAAAATAACACATAAAAAAATAAATCCTTTTAAAATAAATCAAATCTATTTAAAATAAAACTCAAATAATAAAAATAAAAACTATAAAAGAAGCAAAAATAAAACCTAAAGTTCTAAAAATATAAAATCTAGCAAAACTAAAAATAAAGACTACAATTAAAAGCTAATGAAAATAAAAAATAAAAAGAAATAGAAAATAAACTCTAGACAACTCTAAATAAATCTAAAGTAAATCCTAAAAATAAAAATGACTCAAACTAAAAATCTAAGAAGCAAAAACTAAACACACACGGGCTTGGGTGAAGGTTTGGGCTAAGTTTAGGCTCGGGTAAGGTACAGGACTTGAGAATTAGATTCATAAATCACACATTTGTCTTGAAATAAGCGTCGAAGTTCTGTAAACGGCGATCAAGCCTGCACATTAAACATTTATGCATATAAGATCCAAATTGCCGATAATTAGAAACTAAATCACATCTATTGAGGGTATAAAATGTACACTTTTGGGTGCTTATCACATCACCCCCAAACAGAGAGTTGCTAATCCTCGAGCAATAAGATAGAGAGAAAGAGAAAGATTAAAAGCCAAAAGTGTAGCACTTTTGCGGGCACTTGCGATTGCACTTATAATGTGCAACAGGCTTTTAAACCTATAGGTAGCCCTACAGGACGAGTTGTGTCTCGTGAGGGTTTGCAGGGAATATACCCACAAAATTCTTTATTTGAAAAGATTTATTGAAACGCAGTCAATCTCTTAGACGTAGAATAATCGCATAATCCATCATGAAGGAAATATTTTCAGAAATACGAACTAGAATGTGTAAAAAGATTTAGATGAGTAAATACTCAAGGCACATCCTTCTTAGAACTCAACGTGTGTGTGTGAATCTGTCAAAACAGGTCGATTATCATAAGAGTAATTCCTAGATTGCCTTTTCGAAACCAATGCTTCAACTTCAAATCTCACTAGATATAACTCTCTCAAATAAAGTCTCGAGATTTGGGTAAGAGTATCGCTCTTGTGTGTGAGGAGGTGAGTAAATGTAATCAAGTTCAAACGTCTCACACATATATTAGAAAGAACGAACATTAAGAAAGAAAATGGTCTCATGAAAGGAATGCTAATCAATATAGTGAGAACATCGAGTTATTCACCACGTTGACTTTCATTTTCCCGAACACCTAGGGTAACATGGATTATAATGGTTGAGGGAAAAATGAAATGGGAAATATGGTATAAGGTGAAGTATGATAGTATATGAATAATGAGTGATGAATGTGTGAAATGATAGATGTAAAATGGATGGATATGCGATAAGATTGAGAAGAGTGTATAGCACTTGAAGAACAATTGTCTTTATTACAAAATAACTAACTAAAAAACTCTCTCTATTTTTTTTTTCTTTTCTTTTCTCTCTTTTTTCTTTTTTTTCTATAGTTTTTTCTATTTTTGCTATTTTTCTATTATTTTTGTTTTTGTCACTCTTTTTTTATACGCTCAACATTGAAGACATTTAACATTTGAAGAACATTCTTATATTTGAAAATGAAAGATGATATGGAGATGATAGGTGGATGATATGGGAAATATATGGAAATATGGAAGAAAATGGTGATGTAATGGGGGAAGTGAATGAGTGTAAACCTAGTGATTGGGACAAATTTCAAGACACGTGAGTCTTAAAACTCGAAATTTATGTCCATCTCAGTGATCAAGCCAAAAATTTAGTGAAGAATAGTGAGATCATACAACGATTTAAGTGCGGACCTAAAGGAAATTGAATCAACTTGTGACTCGTAGATTGCTTAAAACACTCTGAAAGGGTGAAAGGCACAAATCTCACAAGCTAAAGTCTTTACGAGTGATCCTTAAAGTTCTCTTTAGAATTATAGTACTCCTCAACTCTAATCCTAGTGATGTGATAAGTTCGCAACTTTTTATTGAGTCTAGAAATTCATAATGCAATATGCCTTGATATTTATTACATAAGCGATTTAGAAAAAATATCCTCTAGCTTGATTCCTAGATTTTAAAAGATGGATGATAGAAAATATACATAAATGAGTGAGATGAAAGAAACTGAACGAAATTTTAAAATACAGGTGTAAAAATCTAAAAAATTCAAAAGAGGTACGATTTTGATAAAATTCCCCACCCCAAACAAAAAAGAACATTGTTCTCGATGTTAAGTAAAATGATTTTTAAAATTAAGAGCCGAAGGAAGGAATCAAATTACCATAACCAACCGCTAATAAAGTGGACAAAGGTATGCAAGAAGAAACCTGAATAAGTGATAAGATAAAAATATGTGTACAAGTCTATAAACATGGTATAGCATTGGGTGATGTGGAACACCACCCCCAAACATAATGAGACTCATACAAAAAATGACGGGCTGGCTCTCGGTAGCCCTAAGTTTAATGTCTTCAGCTAGACCGATGGAATCTCACTCTAAAGATAAGATCTATGAAATTTATGCACCTTATACTCTTGACTCACTTGAGTCTACATTGTATAAGTGCTCATCTAGTTTGGAAATTATGATAAAATTTGTGTCCCATTCCCTAGATACCAAAGAGCCTCATATTCTTCTCATGATGTCTCACTTGTTTCATTTGAAGGTAAAATCTCAATCACACACACACTAGGATTGCATACCTTATATAAATTGTATTATTTGTTTGTGTGTGAGCTGTGTGTGTTAATTCCCTTTCAAATTTACTTTTAATAATTTTGGGGAATTTTTAAATAATTTTTACATGATTTTTAGAAATTAAAATTTGGGTTTTAAAACTTTTGGGGTCATTCTGTGATTACTGGTTTTATTTTTTCATACCTGAAACTTTGCTTGGGTAGAATCCGAAAGCGCTTGAGACTTCAGGATGTCAGTGTAATTATTTTGAAAACACGCGCGTATGGGTGCATCATAGCCTTACACCTATCATTATTACATCGGTCGGATTCGTGTTTGTTTATACACTTAGAACCTATGCGAATTCTTAGCCCTTGGATTTAGTTAATCGATGGTCTGCATGTGTTTTATCCCAATCCTAGTAAACCCTCTTTAGACCAATTAAAAGGATGTTTAAATCACCGCTTATATTAAACCATTGAATTATCGTCAAACCCTCAAGACCAAATTTCAGCCTTTGGATTTGATCAATTATTCTCGAACCTTCCTCGCTCAGTATAAAAGGAGGTTGATCCTCTTTGTTTCAAAAACTTTTTTCCATTTGAGAGAGAGAGATGAGAGAAAAACTAGATAGAAAACCCTAAATTGTTTAAACCCAAATCTCATTTTCAAACCCTAAATTTCCTTTCTAAAATGAGTTTACACCAAACACCAAACCTAAGTGTTTGAGAGTTAGTTTGGTAGTGGGTTGAAAGATGTTCGTGGGTTTAATCCTTTGAGTTTGAGATCTTATATCCAACTTAGATATTTTACGTTTGATCTCTATTTCTTTTTCATAGAAACAGTAGATCTTACTATTGCATGTCATATTACACTTAAATCTGCATTCTTTTAGTTTATCAGCTTGAGAAATCTAATTTGTTGATTATTCTTTTATGTAAATGTTTTTCACAACTATAGAATTAACAAATTCTTTTTTGTTTCTAGTTCTTATGAAATAAGACTTCTGATCTAGTTGGAATCGCAATCGGTGGTTTATAATTTAAAAAACATTTTCAAAACCCTCTGAGATTTTATAAGACCTTGACAGTCTTTCGAGAAAGGTAACCTTGGATTATGGGATTATTTGAAAGATCAAGAAAGTCTATAAGTTTCTAAAGAAGAGAGAAACTGATAACCTTATCATTTAGATTTGTTCTGTAATTTGTTAGGGCTTATTTGTATAAACAAGTGTGCGTGTGTGCATGCATGTGTTAGAACATTTTCACAAACACTTGTCACACTACAACAAAAGAAGTGTTGGCTGTAAGATCTTGAAACGTCCAGAGTCGACGTAAAGCTGGAACAAAGTGAAGAGAAGTTAGCAAGCTGAGAAAGCTACATCAACATCAGAACTGTAGAAAAGTTAGAATCAAACCAGTGGGCACTTATTCTAAACATTTATAGGTCTGTTTTGTGTGCATGTATGTTAAATAGTTTGTAACTTGTATATTTTATTTTAGTGGATTTTTGGTTTGTAACTTAGAAGTCACCGTGGATGTTTCCTTAGTTGGGTGAGGTTTTACCAAGTATAAAATTCCTTGTACTTAATCTTTCTCCATCTCCTCGTCTCATTTTGGTTGGTGTGTTGATTCAACTCTTTTAGTTTTGTTTTTCAAAACTTGTTACATAATCTTGAACATCTCTCGTACATTCTTTATTAAACACATCTTGTGATTAATCTGCTTTGATTTAAAGAAAAGAGTTTCTCCAAAAAATAGTTCGGAGTTACTTAGACAGTTTAATCTTGAATTAAACGACTTAAGTAATAGCTTTTGGATTGGTATTAGAGCTTGGAAAATTTTCTTTAAAGATAATGTGTTTCTGAAATTGTTTTCTTAAAATCAAACAATGGATGAGAAATCTGAAAGATTTGTAAGGACATTTTTGTCCATTAACAATTTATTATGTCGCACGCCGTTACACCGTTGAAGAAATTCAATATTCATACATTCATCAACGGATCCGAATATCAATAGAAGAAGAGGAATCAAGTCTGACAGACCGAACCGGTCCGCCTACAATAAAAGAACCGATCCGGCTAACCGGACCGGTCCGCCCTAAACCGGACCGATCCGTTTGATGCAGATCCAGTATACCCCGGACCGTAAGCGAACTGGTGAAGCCTGGAATAAAAGAACCGATCCGGTCACAACCGGACCGATCCGCCTCAGAATAAAAGAACCGATCCGGTCAATCGGAACGATCGCCCCCAAGCCAGACCGGTCCGCCTAGGATAAACTTCGCCAGATCTGCTCGAGATTTTGTAGTCTCAAAGTTTTCTTATTTAAAGCCAACTTCGGGGAGTTGTTTTCCAAGACTTTTGAAAGAAGAATTTGAGAGTCCAAATACCTCTAGTCTTCATATTTTTGAGTCCCAAGACTCATGTTTTGATTCACACAATTCTTCCAATCCTTTGTGAATATTTTTGGTAACCCAAGAACACAACTTTGAGTTTGTTCAACCCTTGTGGAGAAGCCGTCTTTCTTCTTCATTGCATCCCTCCTGGCAAGGGAAAATTCCAACCGACACACTTGTGGAGAAGCCATTCTCTTCTTCATTGCAGCCCTCCTGGAAAGGGATATTTCCAGCCGCCGACTACAGAATCCGATACCTGAGGGTAATTCTTAGTCACTGTATTTTCATTGTAATCCGAAATTGTATGTTACAATATTATAATGAAAATAAAAGGTTTTGCCCCTTTGGGGGATTTTTCCTAAAATTGTTTGTTTTTATCCTGCATGCTATATTTTATTTGATAAATCATCTAGATTCATGTCTTAGGGTTTAACTAAAATTTGGGATTAATTAAAATTGGTTTTTTATTTAAGAAGTCGCAATATTTTCGCTGTAGCTACTCTCTCAAATTGGTATCAGAGCCTGTTGCACTAAGTTATTGTGTCTTGATTTTGATTTTGCACAAAAATGGATTTTGATGGTTTTGATGATCTTCGATGTCAAATTTTTGAAAAATTTAATTGGAAAATTCACACGAACTCCTGTTTTAAATCTTCTGTTGAAAAAAAATCAAATAGGTGTTCTTGTTGTGAGGGTGTTGATCACACGTTAGATGAGTGTACCACAAATTTAAAGAAGAAATTAAATAAACCGATTTCTCATGTTTCTACCCTTAGTGATTGTGATTCGGAAGAAGAAGTTTTTTATGCTTCTAGGAGAGAGTTTCCCATCCATCTGATTAGTGATGATAGTGAAGGTGATGGGAGTGTGGATGAAAGTGAGGAGGAAAGTGTAGATGAGCATGACTTGCAAACTGCTTTCAATGAACTTTATGCTGAAACTTTGAAAACAAATAAAGAAAATTTTAAATTGAAAGAGTGTGCCATAAAAAATAATGATTTTTTAGTTGAAGAACTTAGGGCACGTGAGAAAATTTTGAAAGAGAAGCTTGAGTACGTCGAGAGTGAGAGAGATAGTCTTAGAGGGTTGATGGAGACTCTGAAAAAGGAGCTTTTAGAGTTTGAGGATTCTAGACGAGTACTTAAATCTAGGATAGGTGAACTTGAGGTGAAATTGAAAGATTCAAGTAAGGTGAAATTTGATTTGGAGTCTAGGTCTGAAAAACTTGATAAGATTTTAGGCACAGTCGAGATCAAAACCGATAGGGGTGGGATTGGTCTTGAAAAATATGTTGCACCCATTCCAACACGTGTGATGCCCCCTAGGATTGTTAAGAAAGAGACACCTAAGGTTGTTAGGAAAGAGCCCCCTAGGAACATCGTGAGAGTGCCTCCTAGGATCATTAGGAGAGATCCACCTAGGCAAATTCAGAGAGCGCCACCTGGGAAATTGATGAGAGCACCACCTAGGAATTTGAGGAGAGGGCCACCTTTAGGTAACATACACCGCCCGATTTACACTTGCACACATTGCGGTAGGCAAGGTCATCTTAGGCGATTTTGTTACGAGCTTTTAAATGAACCTAGGAAGGTTAATGAAATAATAAATTCGATTCCCAAAACCCCCACACTCCGTTACACATCTATTTGGGTTAGAAAATCGGATTTAGAGGCTTATGGTTTATTTGTCCACGATTCCCGTTTGCTTGCACGTGATTCACCCCATGTGAAATCTTTTGGTTGATTGTGTTTGCATGTTTGTCATACACTAGTTGTGGTTTCATGATATATTTTTACTAGTGTGATGACTTGTACTTTTTGTATAAATTTTTGTTTTTGAATTATTTTTTGAAAAATACAAAAAGATTTTATTTTGATAAAATTTTGAAAAATCCAAAAAGATTTTTGTTTTTTGTTTACACCGTTTATGGATGAGCACTTTGGATGACCGAGTCACAACATCATTCCATTTTTTTCATGTGACTATTTGATAGTGTTTTGAGATAATAGGTCAATTCATCCTTGTGCTTTATAATGTTTGGAGTCATTAAGATGTAATTAAGTGTTACTTCCTACATGTTTGACTCATGTTTCCTTTAATGCACTCTTGCACGGATTTGTTTGATTATTGTGCTTGTCTTATCACATGTTGGTTGGGTGTTTTCACTTCAATCCTGTTCTTAGAATGAACCAAACGCGATAAATTTTGATAAGGAAATTGTGCATATAAAAACCGTTTTGTGAGTTTGTGTGATTTGTTTGATAACGAGGAGGGGCTGCGAAAGGTAATCATCTTTCCTTTGCGCAAAAGCCACCGTTGAAAATGACCTAAAAATTGAGGAATTTTATTATCCGAGGTCCAAAGAGGTTAAAAGAGCCCCGAAAAAAATTTAAAGGCAATAAAAAGATATTCATGCCAAAAAGGGGTCATTTAGGTTTTTGCACCAATTCTCCAAAGTTTGAGAATTTAGATTACCTCTAAAAGAATATATATATGAGGGAGTTTGGTTGGAGAATTTAAAATGGGTTTGCACGTCCTTGAAATACTTGAAAATGCGCTACATAGTTTTGGACGTTATTGGTGTGGAAATCATTTGACTTTGATTTGTTGATTTGCATAAGACGATGTCATCTAAATTCAACAAACTTTTACACCTAAGGATACCTTTGATGTTCATTCGTTAGGATTACCCGTATGCATCGTGCACATATGATTGATTGAGTTGATTTACCTATCGAATGTGTTCACACCCATTCATTCCGTTTCCATGACTTGGTTGTTTGAGTCTAAATCCATGGTGTGTTTTTTGTTTCATATTTGTTCAAATTGGTATCTTATTTTTGTACGAAAAATTTGAAAAATTCAAAAATATTTTGTGAAGATTTTTGTTGAGCATCTCCTTGCAAGAGCACATTTGCAATTTGTTTGATGCCCTGTTTTGTATACCGTGACACCCCGATTTTGCTTATTTGATTCATTCTTCTCATTTGTCTATTTGGGGACATCATAAAAAGGGGGAGAAATAATTATCTTATTATGGGGGAGATTTGAAAGTTTGAGTTTGCTCATAAATTGGTATATATGTTTATCTCATTTTAAACTCGATATGTCACTTGGTATTTTGCTTTTTCTCATGTGTGTAGGTACTACATGGATTATTATTGGATTGCACACCCTAATGAGAAAAGTGTTAAGATTCCTGAAGAATTGAAGACCAAACGCTGTAGTCTTATTCAATTGTATCTTTCCAGTTTTTGGTTCATGGAAGGGTAGATTTGTATAGGCATTTTTAGTTGTTTGATAATTCGGATGTTTTGTTTTTATGTATGTACCGGTATAGACATAGGGGGAGATTTGTAAGGACATTTTTGTCCATTAACAATTTATTATGTCGCACGCCGTTACACCATTGAAGAAATTCAAGATTCATACATTCATCAACGGATCCGAATATCAAAAGAAGAAGAGGAATCAAGTCTGACAGACCGGACCGGTCCGCCCTAAACCGGACCGATCCGTTTGATGCAGATCCAGTATACGCTGAACCGCAAGCGAACCGATGAAGCCTGGAATAAAAGAACCGATCCGGTCACAACCGGACCGATCCGCCTCAGAATAAAAGAACCGATCCGGTCAATCGAACCGATCCGCCCCCAAGCCAGACCGGTCCGCCTGGGATAAACTTCGCCTGATCTGCTCGAGATTTTGTAGGCTCAAAGTTTTCTTATTTAAAGCCAACTTCGGGGAGTTGTTTTCCAAGACTTTTGAAAGAAGAATTTGAGAGTCCAAATACCTCTAGTCTTCATATTTTTGAGTCCCAAGACTCATGTTTTGATTCACACAATTCTTCCAATCCTTTGTGAATCTTTTTGGTAACCCAAGAACACAACTTTGAGTTTGTTAAACCCTTGTGGAGAAGCCGTCTTTCTTCTTCATTGCAGCCCTCCTGGAAAGGGAAAATTCCAGCCGACACACTTGTGGAGAAACCGTTCTCTTCTTCATTGCAGCCCTCCTGGAAAGGGATATTTCCAGCCGCCGACTACAGAATCCGATACCTGAGAGTAATTCTTAGTCACTGTATTTTCATTGTAATCCGAAATTGTATGTTACAATATTATAATGAAAATAAAAGGTTTTGCCCCTTTGGGGGATTTTTCCTGAAATTGTTTGTTTTTATCCTGCATGCTATATTTTATTTGATAAATCATCTAGATGCATATCTTAGGGTTTAACTAAAATTTGGGATTAATTAAAATTGGTTTTTTATTTGAGAAGTCGCAATATTTCCGCTGTAGCTACTCTCTCAGATTTGGTAACTGGTTCAGAGCTCCTCTCTTTGATGGAAACAACTTCCCTTACTGGAAAGTAAGAATGGTTGCTTTCATAAAAGGAACCTTGGGAGATGATGTCTGAGATATTGTTGGAAATGGATATACTTATCCTACTAATATAGCCACTAAAGGAAGCAATGTGAGGATTAAGAAAGTATTAATTGAATTTACTCTAGAAGAGAAGGAAGCCTCTCTGAACAATAACAAATGCAACAATGCCATTTTTATGTCTATAAATGAACATGAGTTCAAAAGGATATCATCTTGTACCACTTCTTAGGAAGCTTGGGATACATTAGTTATTACACATGAAGGTGACATTAGAATTAAGGCTACTAAAACACAGATGCTTATCCAGCAGTATAACTCTTTAATCATGTCAGATTTCGAATCATTTGATGACTTTTACATGAATTTAACTAAGATTGTGACCAAATTACATGCTAATGGGATAACTTATGATAGACATGAAATTGTCTAAAAAATTCTAAGGTCATTACCACAGAGATTTGATAATAAAAGATATGCTATTGAGGAAATTAGTGACCAAAATCTCACTCCTGAATTACTCAGTAGTAAACTGAGAATTGTGGAAATGGAACTAGAATTTAAGCAACAATTAACCCAGTCCCATAGGAAACAAACTAGTTCTATTTTGAGTTTTTCTTTTAAGCTGATAAAACCCGAGCTTAGTATGCCCAATAATGATTCTGATGAGGAATGTGATATAGATAGTTTGGATAATTAGATTGCCTTGATGTCAAAGCAGTTGAAGAAGATTATGAAATTTAGAAATAAAATGGCAACCAAATAAGGCAAGAAAAATTATCCAACTTAGTCTAATGATAAACCCCATGAGAAAGGTCAAGACAAACATCACAAGGACATTCATATGAGACCTAACAAAGATTTCAAGAATATTGAATGTTTTAGACGTGGTAAATTGGGTCATATAGCACAAGATTGTAGAGTTAACTTGAACACAGCCAATAAACATACTAGGGACAACATTTGCAATACATGGGATGATTCAAGTGATTCTGATAATGAGGAACCTGAATCATCTGATGTTTTTGATCCTTGCATGTCTTTCTTTGCCAAGATAGTCTATAATGATGATATGCTTGTGCCTAAGTATGAGGGTAATGATAATAGCTCTACTTATGTTGTTATGAATCATGCTGCTACTGGTTTAGATGCTTTAATTTCTTAGAACAATGTTATGTAATACCCCGTACTTTTGACTATATTTATTTTGGGATTAATTAATTAAATTGCGTATTAATTGGAAATTAATCCGGGTTAAAAATACTAATGTGATGCGAGTTGGTATTTGATTATGTGCATATATGATTATATATGGACTTGGTATTATAAAATTTGTCGTGAGATTTATATACGGCATTTTAGAAATTTGGTTGAGACGCGTGGGACCGCCGCGTCACGGTATATTATTTTGTTAATAAAAGTGAATTTAAAATCTATAATCCGTATGGTCGTTTTGAGTGCGCCAACGCGTCCGGAAGGGTCGAGATAGTCAGAAAACACTAGCCGGGGGTATAGTTTGGGTCCCGGGGTATTTTTAGGCCATACCGGCAACTTAAAGGGTATTTTAGTAATTTGGTATTTTTGGGTAATGAAAAGAGTCGAAAATTGAGAGTTGTAATCTGATAAGGAATTGACCCAACCAACCCTTTATTAACCCCATAAGCTACGTAGGTTATCATTTAGTCTTCCAACTCTCCCAAAGCAAACCCTAGCCACCATAGCCTTTTGGAGAAGAAAGCTTGGAGAAGGAGAGAGAGGAGGAATTCTGCAGAAAATCTGCAGAAAGAGATTACAAATCCAACACTAGATTCAGAAACAATCAAGGCAAGTGATTTATTCCATTTAAATTTCAGAGAATGCTTCTTCCATGTTAGATTATTCATCAATTTTGTATGTTCTTGGAAGATAATGAAAAACCCATAAGATTTGAGTTATTAGTTTAAATTTTGGGATATAGGTTGCATGTAGAATGTTACTGGAAGATTATATTAAGAGAATTATCGACTTTTGTTATACCAAAAACGGATTTAAGATGAAGTTTATGAATGTTCTTGAGATAAAATCTGGAAACTAAGTTTTTGATGAAGATTGATCCATATGTAGCCTATAATTGTTGAAGTACGGATTTATGGACGTTAGTAATATTGTAGGATTGTTATATGACATTACTATAACGTTATATTTGAGAATCACACGTTAGAAATAAGTTTTAGGACGTTTTCAAATCTGCAGAACGAAGCAGTCCGTAGCCATACCTGTTCGATCGATCGATCGACATTCATCAGTCGATCGATCGACTAGATCGATCGATCGATATTCATAGGTCGATCGATCGACCTCCCCAGAATGAGTAAAATTTTCCTTAATTTGATTTTAAATGGTGGAAACCCTCGGAGAATATGTTTGGAGAACTTATGAATACCCTCACCCTTAAGGAGGACCAGTAGGTGTGATTATTATAGTGGACTTTAATTAGAATGCAATTCGGGGAATTATTCTAGGTTATTGAAATTCGTTAGAGAGGTAACGTTTGGGTTAATAGTGCAAAATTGTGTAATTCGATGAAATAAGGTTTAGAGCAGAAGTAAAGACCTTAGGAATAAAGATGTTATATTTGGGAATAATCGGAACCTAATAATTTATTATAGATAGGTTTTAAGGATAAGGGACTACGGCGTGAGACCTGTCGGCAATTTAACTTTATATTAACGGGAGACTTGAATAAAATAAGTTTGGAAATGGTATAATGATGTAGAGTATTACAATTATACTACGGTGATTACTAAGATGCGTATATACTTAGTATTGATATAATATTTGTGTGTATGACATACCTACCATACTTGCTATCACGGGAGGTTTGCGTTCGCTTAGGACCCTCTAATCCTTGTGTGCCTACGGGGGGGATTTAGACTGGTACCTTGATGAACATAGGTCATAGAAGGACTTATTGTGATATTAATAAGTCTGCATGATCATGGGAGCGTAGGTATGTGCATGACCCATGTGATGGTGACTGTGTTCGCCTCCACTATTTGTGATTTGTGTTATCTGAACTATTCCTGAGAGATTCGAAATATGTGATCCTTATGTACGTGATGTACCGGGATGGATAGCAGAGTATGTGTGCACTACAGCTTAGTTGCGGGGTGCTTGTATTGTATATTTATGATGTGAATAATATACATTTAATTAATGAGAATCATCATGTTAATGTTGTAATTATATTACGGTATTGTTTCGAGATATATAACGAGCTAATTGACAGTTATAAATATTGCACATTGAGTATCTGAGTTGACGTTAAGCCCCTATTTAATTACGAGGATTATTATGTAAATGGAACCAAGTATTATTGGCAGAACCTTTGGCAGTCTAGCTAGATATGTTGTCACTTAGCTAGTAGTATGGGTAGTTATAGATGGGTACTTGCGTTAGGAGTGCACACTATGGGTCGGGTGTTATTTGATACGGGTGCTACACACTGTTTTTTTGCTACACACTTCGCGAAAGCCTTAGGATTGTTAGCTACGGCAGAGAGCACAGTGACGTGTGTCGACTCACCATTAGGGAGTGGGTCACTTATTTTCTTTATATGCCGGGGAGTGGGGGTAGAGGTTGGTGGTTTGGTATTACCTGCGGACAGGTTAGTGTTAGACATGCATGTTCACGATGTAATCATCGGTATGGATTGGCTCGTAGCATATAGGGCCATGATTGATTGCTTCAGCGGGAGCATTGTTTTTGCCATTTCGGGGCAGGAGATGTTTATAGTGGCGATGCCTCGCCCAGAGGGAGGATCGACCGCTCATCTGTATTACATAGAGGAGGATACCTCTAAGGAGGTTGTTATTCCTTTGGATTCGATCCCAGTTGTCAGGGAGTATTCAGATGTGTTTCAGGAGATACCAGGCTTACCACCCAGTCGAGAGATAGACTTCGTTATAGACTTGCTACCGGGTACGAGACCTATAGCACGTGCACCGTACCTTATGGCTCCGGCTGAAATGCGAGAGTTACGGGATCAGATAGAGCAGCTGTTAGGGCAGGGCTTTATTCGCAGGAGTACCTCACCTTGGGGCGCTCCAGTTTTGTTTGTGAAGAAGAGGGATGGTTCACTGCGTTTGTGCGTGGACTACCGAGAGTTGAATAAGGTCACGATACGGAATAAGTATCCGTTGCCTCGAATCGATGAGTTATTCGACCAGTTGAGAGGAGCTTCTTTCTTCTCGAAGATTGATTTGAGATCGGGATACCATCAGTTGCGTATCAGGGAGGAGGATGTCTCGAAGACTGCGTTCTTGTCGAGATATGGTTCTTACGAGTTTCGGGTTATGCCTTTCGGCTTGACCAACGCTCCAGCAGTGTTTATGGACTTGATGAACAGGGTGTTCAGAGATTTTCTCGATCAGTTTGTCATTGTCTTCATTGAGGACATTCTGGTCTACTCTCAGACAGAGGAGGAACACGCCGAGCATTTGAGGCAGGTTTTGCAGACACTTCGTCAGAACGAGCTGTATGCAAAATATGAGAAGTGCGGGTTTTGGCTGAAGGAGGTCCAGTCCTTGGGTCACATTATTTCCGACCAGGGAATATCTGTCGATCCGGGGAAGGTGTTAGCGGTGAGGGAGTGGGGACAGCCCACGACACCAACAGAGATTCGTAGTTTCTTGGGCTTAGCAGGATACTACAGGAGGTTTATTCGGGGTTTCTCGGAGATAGCGGGTCCTTTGACACATCTTACTCGTAAAGGTGTGCCATATATCTGGAGTGATGCCTGTCAGTTGGCATTCGATGAATTAAAGGACAAATTGACCTCAGCACCAGTGTTAGCATTGCCGAGACCGGGAATTGAGTATTTGGTTTACACCGATGTGTCTTTGCAAGGGCTTGGAGGTGTTTTGCAGCAGGAGAGACATGCCATAGCTTATGCTTCCCGTAAGCTTAAGCCTCATGAGAAGAATTACCCCACACATGATTTGGAGTTGGCGGCAGTGGTATTTGCCTTACGGATTTGGAGGCACTATCTTTTGGGGGAGAAGTTTCAGCTGTTCACGGACCACAAGTCCCTACAGTATCTGTTCACGCAGAAAAAGTTGAACATGCGGCAGCGTAGGTGGCTTGAGTTTGTGAAGGACTACCAGTTCGACATCCAGTACCACCCGGGTAAGGCTAACGTGGTAGCAGACGCGTTGAGCCGCAGGCCAGCAGATGAGGTGGCAGAGGTGTGGAAAGCTAAGTGGAAGGAATTCGGACACCAGGATGCAGAGGCCCGATCTTTCATGTCTGTGATGACCGTTACACCGCAGATTGTCACGAAGGTAGTACGGGCACAGGCCGATGACTCGTTCTGTCAGGAGCAGATAGTTCGATTACTTCCAGAGGGAGCCGAGTCCTATACCGTTAGCTCAGACGGGGGATTGCGCTTCAATGGGAGATTGGTAGTTCCGGAAGGGGAAGAATTGCGGCACGATGTGATGGCAGAGTCACACGGTTCACAGTTCGCGGTACATCCCGGAGGGGACAAAATGTACCAAGACATGAGGAGGCAATAGTGGTGGAGCGGTATGAAGAGAGATATCGCTGAGTTTGTCTCGAAATGTGCCACTTGTCAGCTCGTAAAAGTGGATCATCAGAGACCAGCAGGTTTACTACAGCCGTTGGAGGTTCCGGTGTGGATGTGGGAGAGCATATCCATGGATTTTATCACGGGGTTGCCTACGTCGCAGAGGGGTCACGACTCCGTTTGGGTAATTGTGGACAGGTTGTCCAAGGTCGCTCACTTCTTACTCGTAAGGACTGACTACACTACGGGACAGTATGCCCAGCTTTTCATTTCAGAGATTGTGAGACTTCACGGTGTGCCCCTGAATATCGTGTCTGACAGAGACAAGATATTTGTTTCGAGGTTTTGGGAGAGTTTCTAGGAGGCCATGGGCACGGAATTGCGGTTGAGTACGGCTTATCACCCGCAGACCGATGGGCAGACAGAGCGCACCAACCAGATGTTGGAGGACATGCTACGCATGTGCATTATTGACTTCGGGGGCGGATGGGAGCAGTACCTTCCACTGGTGGAGTTTGCTTACAACAACTCCTATCAGTTCACGATTGGCATGGCTCCGTTTGAGGCATTGTACGGCAGGCCTTGTCGTTCCCCAGCATGTTGGTTGGAGGTGGGGGACAACAAACTACTTGGGCCAGAAGTGATCCAGGATACTTCGGCAAGGATTGAGTTGATTCGGAGTCCCATTCGGGTAGCTCAAGACAGGCAGAAGAGTTATGCTGATGCGAAGAGATTTTTCAGGGAGTTCCAAGTGGGGGACCAGGTTTTGCTCAGGGTTTCTCCGATGAAGGGGATTATGCGATTCGGGAAGAAGGGGAAGTTGGCACCGAGGTATGTGGGGCCGTTTCCTATTATTGAGCGGATCGGACCGGTTGCGTATAGACTGGGACTACCGGAGCACTTGCATCGGATTCACGATGTGTTCCATATTTCCTCACTGAGGAAATACCTTAGAGATAATTTGGCTCATTCTCACATTGCTGTGGAGGACATCGACCTCCAGCCGGATAGCTCTTATGAGGAGGGGCCAATTGCTATTTTGGACCGAAGCGAGAGGAAACTGCGGTAAAAGATAGTCCCGTTAGTGCGTGTTCAGTGGAGACATCACAATGTCGAGGAGTCCGCATGGGAGCGCGAGGATGAGATGCGCGAACGTTATCCAGAGCTATTTTTAGCAGGTACTTTCTAGTTTCGAATTTCGGGACGAAATTCAGTTATTAGGGCGGAAGTATGTAATACCCCATACTTTTGACTATATTTATTTTGGGATTAATTAATTAAATTGCGTATTAATTGGAAATTAAGCCGGGTTAAAAATACTAATGTGATGCGAGTTGGTATTTGATTATGTGCATATATGATTATATATGGACTTGGTATTATAAAATTTGTCGTGAGATTTATATACGGCATTTTAGAAATTTTGTTGAGACGCGTGGGACCGCCGCGTCACGGTATATTATTTTGTTAATAAAAGTGAATTTAAAATCTATAATCCATATGGTCGTTTTGAGTGCGCCAACGCGTCCGGAAGGGTCGAGATAGTCAGAAAACACTAGCCGGGGGTATAGTTTGGGTCCCGGGGTATTTTTAGGCCATACCGGCAACTTAAAGGGTATTTTAGTAATTTGGTATTTTTGGGTAATTAAAAGTGACGAAAATTGAGAGTTGTAATCTGATAAGGAATTGACCCAACCAACCCTTTATTAACCCCAAAAGCTACGTAGGTTATCATTTAGTCTTCCAACTCTCCCAAAGCAAACCCTAGCCACCATAGCCTTTTGGAGAAGAAAGCTTGGAGAAGGAGAGAGAGGAGGAATTCTGCAGAAAATCTGCAGAAAGAGATTACAAATCCAACACCAGATTCAGAAACAATCAAGGCAAGTGATTTATTCCATTTAAATTTCAGAGAATGCTTCTTCCATGTTAGATTATTCATCAATTTTGTATGTTCTTGGAAGATAATGAAAAACCCATAAGATTTGAGTTATTAGTTTAAATTTTGGGATATAGGTTGCATGTAGAATGTTACTGGAAGATTATATTAAGAGAATTATCGACTTTTGTTATACCAAAAACGGATTTAAGATGAAGTTTATGAATGTTCTTGAGATAAAATCTGGAAACTAAGTTTTTGAGGAAGATTGATCCATATGTAGCCTATAATTGTTGAAGTACGGATTTATGGACGTTAGTAATATTGTAGGATTGTTATATGACATTACTATAACGTTATATTTGAGAATCACACGTTAGAAATAAGTTTTAGGACGTTTTCAAATCTGCAGAACGAAGCAGTCCGTAGCCATACCTGTTCGATCGATCGATCGACATTCATCAGTCAATCGATCGACTAGATCGATCGATCGATATTCATAGGTCGATCGATCGACATCCCCAGAATGAGTAAAATTTTCCTTAATTTGATTTTAAATGGTGGAAACCCTCGGAGAATATGTTTGGAGAACTTATGAATACCCTCACCCTTAAGGAGGACCAGTAGGTGTGATTATTATAGTGGACTTTAATTAGAATGCAATTCGGGGAATTATTCTAGGTTATTGAAATTCATTAGAGAGGTAACGTTTGGGTTAATAGTGCAAAATTGTGTAATTCGATGAAATAAGGTTTAGAGCAGAAGTAAAGACCTTAGGAATAAAGATGTTATATTTGGGAATAATCGGAACCTAATAATTTATTATAGATAGGTTTTAAGGATAAGGGACTACGGCGTGAGACGTGTCGGCAATTTAACTTTATATTAACGGGAGACTTGAATAAAATAAGTTTGGAAATGGTATAATGATGTAGAGTATTACAATTATACTACGGTGATTACTAAGATGCGTATATACTTAGTATTGATATAGTATTTGTGTGTATGACATACCTACCATACTTGCTATCACGGGAGGTTTGCGTTCGCTTAGGACCCTCTAATCCTTGTGTGTCTACGGGGGGGATTTAGACTGGTACCTTGATGAACATAGGTCATAGAAGGACTTATTGTGATATTAATAAGTCTGCATGATCATGGGAGCGTAGGTATGTGCGTGACCCATGTGATGGTGACTGTGTTCGCCTCCACTATTTGTGATTTGTGTTATCTGAACTATTCCTGAGAGATTCGGAATATGTGATCCTTATGTACGTGATGTACCGGGATGGATAGCAGAGTATGTGTGCACTACAGCTTAGTTGCGGGGTTCTTGTATTATATATTTATGATGTGAATAATATACATTTAATTAATGAGAATCATCATGTTAATGTTGTAATTATATTACGGTATTGTTTCGAGATATATAACGAGCTAATTGACAGTTATAAATATTGCACATTGAGTATCTGAGTTGACGTTAAGCCCCTATTTAATTACGAGCATTATTATGTAAATGGAACCAAGTATTATTGGCAGGACCTTTGGCAGTCTAGCTAGATATGTTGTCACTTAGCTAGTAGTATGGGTAGTTATAGATGGGTACTTGCGTTAGGAGTGCACAGTTAGACGAGAGGTGAGAATATAATGTGAGTGCACGTCCTAACATGTACTTTGCATTTAATGTTTTAAATGTTTTAAAGCACTTGCAGGTTTTTAAAATATAACTCCACATTCGGGCTCTGACCCGTTCCTTTTCAAATATATTTTCTTGTAAAACCATTTTAGGTGCCCAGCCACAAGGACACCAAGCATAGGATTCTCATTCAGGTGACGAGCTGTAGCTGTTTGTGGAAGATACAGGGATTTGCATGTAGACTCTTCTCTCATTTGGATTCCAGTCTCAGCATCTATCAGTCGTAGGGCATGTTGCCCAATTCTATTAGACATTTTTACATTTCAGTTTTCAGACTCTAGCATGTATTGCTCAGTATTCAGTTTTAGTTATTTATTTCAGTTTACTTATCAGTTGTGGGATTTGTATTGAGGAGTTTTTCCTCCAGAGTTTATTTACATTTTGTGATGGTTATTCGTTTTACTTCAGTATGGTGAATGGTGTTATTTAGTTATTCATTACTCTTGTTGCATGTTAATCAGATTTAATAAAATTTGGCACTTACTTTTTAAATACTAGGTGGTTAGTAATAATAAAACGTTTTCGACAGTGATGCTATTAACTGAGCCAACTTGGCATTTTGAATTAATTTTATAAAGGAGTAGCTACCCGGTGTTTAATTAGTCGGGGTGTCACATGTTAGTCCTATAGCGGGGTGTGTGAGTCAAAGGGAAAGCGATAATGACGATGTCAATGTATGTGTGAGTTCAAGAATTGAATCCTTAGGGGTCACTTAACACACTACACTTAGTGATTCAGACACTGAAGACCTCCCTGATATTCACATACTTTATGCCAAAACTCTCAAGAAAAGCTCTATACTAGAGAAGATAGTGAAAGATCTCACTAAGAAACTAGAATACCTAAGTCTAATGGTTAAACTTAACACTGAAGAGTATACTACGCAATGCCTAACTCATGAAAATGAAGTCAAAAGTTTTTATCAAAAGCTCAAAATTTTGATTGAAACAAATGAAACTCTGGAGAAAAAATATAAGGGAACATTATTAGAATTGGAACAAGCTAAAGAAAAGATAGCAACTGTTTTCAAAAAATTTGCTAAGTTTGAAAATAATTCCAATTGTTTTGATGATTTTGTTGCTGATTCAAAAACCAATTCGGATGATCGAACTGGAATAGGATTTTTCCCAAATTCAAAGACACAAATTAAAAATTTTGAACCAATCAAGTTTGTGTCAGGTGGAAAAAGACCTATAAAAACCTGCCCAGATTTTCAAGCCTTAAATGATGAGTTTGATAAAAAAAAATAACAAAAGTTGGATATTGGGGAATCAAGTCACTCTATGTGTGATAGTTTGCCTAAGGCTAAATACGTCTACCCTCCAATTAGGAAGAGTGAATCTACCTTTCAAACTGTACTCCCTAGGAATAAGGTTCAACGTCAAAATCCCATAAAACCTATTCTTAGAGATTTTCCTAAGGAGATACCCCCTTTAAGCAATCTATATTGCTCCTATTGTGACATATACGGACATTCTTTGGAAGGTTGCTACTATAGACGTTTAGTTAATCCTATCTGTAATACTCCTTTATACTAAAACTTTAACTACTCTAGGAGAAGTCGTAACAATTATGTTCTGCCTAGACAACCAGACAAGAACTCTAACTATAAAAAGAGAAAGACCAGACCTAAAAGATCGTTTATAAGAAGGACTCCTAGGCTCTTTCCTAAACCAAATGCTCATATTCTCCATAAAACTCAAATGCATGCGCAAAATATTTTTCAACAAAAATCTAATGCTCGCAAATTTTATCAAATGAGAGCAAGTATGCGCAAAACAAAAACAAGAGCTATTTGGGTTAGAAAAGATGAGTTGTTGCCCAAATGAAGTGTAACATTGTGATTACTTCTTTAAAAGCTTAACACACTCCGTATGGTTGGTATTTAGACTCTGGGTGTTCAAAACATATGACAGGAGATGATACAAAACTTTCAAACAAAACTAGCTTTGCAGGAGGAAAAGTTATTTTTGGTGATGGTATATCATCTCAAATCATTGGTAAAGGAACACTCCGAGAAGAAGGAATGTCTATTCTTGAAAATGTTCTTCTAGTAAAAGATCTTAAGTCTAATCTACTTAATATCTCGTAATTTTGTGACTCAAATCATATTGTCACCTTTTCAAAGAATAATTATAAGATTTAAATGAAAAAGGTGAGTGCATAATTATAGGACTCAGGACTCGTGACAATTGTTATACTGTCCAGAATAGTACTGAGGTCTGTAACATTGCCAGAACGGATGACAATAAAATATGGCATAATAGGATGGGTCACATAACTTATGATAGCATTAGTAGATTGTCTTCACAAGAAGTAGTTAGAGGAATTCCAAAGATCAAACCTATTTCTAACATTGTCTGTAGATCATGTCAGGAAGGAAAAATTATTAAGGCACCTCATAAGAAAGCTAAAGCCCCTTCTTTCTTTGTTTTTTTTATCCAAATTGGGGGGTGTTACCATGTTACTATTGCCAGATTAAAATATCATAAAATGCATCAATAGTTTTTTATTCTAATATATAATACTGAAATTCGATTAGATACTAGACATAAGTAATTAAGGAATAGATTGGATAAATGCGGGAAACAAATCATTCTAGGAGGGATTATTCGTCCGGAGCTCATCCATATGGACCCAATGGGTCATTCTTATACTATTAGTCTATGTGGACATAGTTATATTCTAGTTATGGTAGATGACTTCACCAGGTTTACTTGGGTAGTCTTCTTAAAATAAAAGTCTGACACGTTCAGATTTTTTTTGAAAATCTTACTTCGTATTGAAAATGAGAAGGAAACTCAAGTAAATAGGATTCGTAGTGATAGAGGAGGAGAATTCATAGATACAAGTGTTATAGAGTATTGTGACTATAATGGTTACAAACATGAATTTAGTGCTCCTAAGACTCCTCAACAAAATGGAATTGCTGAGCGAAAGAATCGTACCCTTCAAGAAATGGCACGAGTTATGATTCATGCCAAGTGTTTACCTAAATATTTTTGGGTAGAATCAATTCGTATTGCTTGTCACATTATTAATAGGGTCTATCTTAGGAAGAATTCAAAACAAACTCCTTACGAACTATGGTATGGGAAAAAGCCCAATCTTAAATACCTTGTAACTTTTGGTTGTACATGTTATGTCTATAAAACAGAGAACACCTATCCAAATTTGAGACTCGTGGAGATAAAGATACTTTCTTAGGATATTCTCCTGAAAGTAGAGCGAACCGTGTTTATAATCTTCGCACAAAGACTTTGATGGAATCCATAAACATGATTGTAAATGACACTACTCTTGAGAGTAAGATTGGAGAACCAACTATTGTTGAAGAGTCTGAAAATGTTTTAGAAAAAGACTCTCCAAAAATAGATGATTATTTACCAATTGAGAAACCTGAAGTACCTAACTGGGTTTCTAAAGATCATCCCATAGATAATGTTGTTGGTAAACCTTGTGAGCCTGTGCGTACAACATCTCAATTAAGAAACTATGTTAATTATGCATGTTTTGTTTCCCTTGTGGAACCAAAGAATGTAAATGAGGCATTGAATGACCCTCAATGGATTTCTGCTATGCAAGAAGAACTTCTTCGATTTTTCATTAACAATGTTTGGTATCTTGTACCTAGGCCTGATCAAAAAAAGGTCATCGGCACACGTTGGCTATTTAAAAAAAACTGATGAAAGTGGGATAATCATTAGAAATAAAGACAGATTAGTGGCTCAAGGATATTCTCAAATTGAAGGAATAAATTTTAACGAGACGTTTGCTCCTATTACTCGCTTAGAATCTGTTCGTCTTCTCTTTGCCATAGCTTGTTACTTGCATTTTATGCTTTACCAAATGGATGTAAAGTCAGCCTTCCTTAATGGAATCTTGACTGAAAAGACCTATGTTGAACAACCCAAAGATTTTATTGACCCTCAGTATCCAAATCATGTTTATCGTCTTAAAAAGGTATTTTATGGTCTAAAACAAGTGCCAAGAGCCTGGTATGAGCGTCTTTCCAACTTTCTCTTGGATAAAGGTTTTAAGAGAGGTGGAAATGATTAAACCCTATTTGTCAAACATTTTGACAAAGATATTATTATAGATCAAGTTTATGTCGATGATATCATTTTTGGATCAACTTCCCCTTCATAAGTTAAATCATTTTATGAAATTATGCATAAATAATTTTAAGTGTCTCTTATGGGGGAGTGCAAATTTTTCCTGGGTCTTCAAGTCAAACAGAATTCATAAGGTTTGTTTGTTTCGCAATCAAAATATGCTTTAGAGATTGTTAAAAAATTCGAGCTTGAAAGTTCCAAAGAAGCTAGAACTCCCATGAGTACTACGGTTAAATTATCCAAAGACGAGAATGGAAAATCCATAGATCCTAATCTATATCGTAGTATGATAGGAACTTTACTGCCTCGCATCCTGATATTATATACGCAGTTTGCATGTGTGCCCGTTATCAAAATAATCCTAAAGAGAGCCACTTAGTATGTGTAAAAAGAATCATTAAATACATAAAATCCACTCTAAATTTAGGACTCTGGTACACCAATGATACTCCTAGTACTATAATAGGATACACTGATGTCGATTGGGCAGGTTGTACTGATGATATTAATAGCACATTAGGAGCGTGTTACTATATCGGTAACAATTTAGTAGGATGGAGTAGTAACAAATAAAACTGCACTTCTTTATCTACAGCTGAATCTGAATACATAGCTGCTGGTAGCTGTTGTGCTCAATTACGTTGGCTTAAGAAAATGCTAAATGATTATGGTATTCAAGAAGACCAACTTCATCTCTATTGTGATAATCAAAGCGCGGTCAATTCTAAAAACCCTGTTCAACACTCGCGAACAAAACATATAAAAATTAGACATCACTTTATACGCGAATTAGTTGAGAATTAGAAATTAATTATCTTCCTATTGATTTGCAACTCGCAGATATGTTTACAAAACCTTTGGATTACAATAGATTTCATTCTTTGCGAAAATCGATAGGAATGGTTTGTGTTGAATAATCTCATGTGACTTAAATATTTTTTTTTCCTTTGTTCATTTAAGACAAAATGGGGGAGAAGTTTGAGTCTTTTGAGTTCATTTTTTCTTGAATATATGATTAAAAAGATTGATCTTAGTGTTATTTTCAGGAATCTGTATCATTGTCTTCAACAGATGTTATTAGGGTATTTGTTTGTAATTATTTGAGTTATGTAATTTTCTTTCTCTAGGAAATGGGTAGATAGATTTTGTGTAGGAATAGGTTTTTCATATTCTTTTTTGTAGCCCTACGAGTCCTAGATGACTCAAAGGAGATTTTGTCTCATATTTCGAAAGGGGGAGCTTAAAGAACCTTATACTCTTGACTCACTTGAGTCTACATTTTATAAGTACTCATCTAGGTTGGAAATTGTGACAAAATTTGTGTCCCATTCCCTAGATACCAAAGAGCCTCAGATTCTTCTCATGATGCCTCACTTGATTCATATGAAGGTAAAATCTCAATCAAACACACACACTAGGATTGCATACATTTTATATATTGCATTATTTACTTGTGAGTGAGTTGTGTGTGTTAATTCCCTTTCAAAATTACTTTTAATAATTTTGGGGAATTTTTAAATGATTTTTTAGAAATTAAAATCTGGGTTTTAAAACTTTTGGGGTCATTCTGTGATTACTGGTTTTATTTTTTCATACCTGAAAGTTTGGTTGGGTAGAATCCGAAAGAGCTTGAGACTTCAGGATGTGTGTGTACTTATTTTAAAAACATGCGCGTTTTACATCTGTCGGATTCGTATTTGTTTATACATTTAAAACCTGTGCAAATTCTAAGTCCTTGGATTTAGTTAATCGATGGTCTTCATGTGTTTTATTCCAATCCCAGTAAACCCCCTTTAGACCAATCAGAGGATGTTTAAATAACCACTTATATTAAATCGTTGGATTATCGTCAAACCCTCAAGACCAAATTCCAGCCTTTGGATTTGATCAGTTATTCTCGAACCGTCCTCGCTCAGTATAAAAGGAGGTTGATCCTCTTTGTTTCAAAAACTTTTGTCCAGTTGAGAGATAGAGAAGAGAGAGAAACTATAGAAAAAACCCTAAATCGTTCAAACCCTAGTCTCATTTTCAAACCCTAAAATTCCTTTCTAAAATGAGTTTACACCAAACACCAAACCTGAGTGTTTGAGAGTTAGTTTGGTAGAGGGTTGAAAGCTGTTCGTTGGTTGAATCCTCTGAGTATGAGATCTTATATCCAACTTAGTCATTTTAGGTTTGATCTCTATTTATTTTTCATAGAAATAGTAGATCGTACTATTGCATGTCATATTACACTTAGATCTGCATTATTTTAGTTTATCATCTTGAGAAATCTAATTTGTTGATTGTTTTTTTCTGTAAATGTTTTTCATAACTATAGAATCAACAAATTCTTGTATGTTTCTAGTTCTTATGAAACAAGACTTCTGATCTAGATGGAATCACAATCGGTGGTTTACAATTTCAAAAACATGTTTAAAACCCTCTAAATTGTTTAAGACATTGGCAGTCTTCCGAGCAAGGTAACCTTGGATTCTGGGATTATTTGAAAGATCAAGAAATTCTATAAGTTTCTAAAGTAGAGAGAAACTAAAAACCTTATCATTTGGATCTGTTTTGTAATTTGTTAGGACTTGTTTGTATAAATAAGTGTGCCTGTGTGCATGCATGTGTTTGAACACTATCACGAACACTTGTCACACTACAACACAAGAAATGTTGGTTGTAAGATCTTGAAATGGAAAAATTCGATGTAAAGATGGAACAAAGTGTGGAAAGGTTAGCAAGCTGAGAAAGCCACATCAACATCAAAACTGTAGAAAAGTTAAAATCAAACCAGTGGATGTATATTGTAAACTTGTATAGGTCTGATTTGTGTGCATGTGTGTTAAATAGTTTTTAACTTGTATATTTTATTTTCGTGGATTTTTGGTTTGTGACTTAGAAGTCACCGTGGATGTTTCCTCAGTTGGGTGAGGTTTTACCATGTTAAAAACTCCTTGTACTAAATCTTTCTACATCTCCTCATCTCAATCCGGTTGGTGTGTTGATTTAACTATTTTAGTTTTATTTTTCAAAACTTGTTACATAATCTTGAACATGTATCTTACATTCTTTATTAAACACATCTTGTGATTAATCTGTTTTGATTTAAAGAAAAGAGTTTCTCCAAAAAAAATAGTTCGGAGTTACTTAGACAGTTTAATCCTGAATTAAACGACTTAAGTAACAGCTTTTCAGAAAGCACGGGGAGGAAGAAAAATTTGGTGATGAGAATCACCCCCAAACAAGACTGAAGCGTCAGTCTTGTTGGATAATTTGACAAAGGTGAGGGTGAAGAAACACCGATCACGGCCTTATTTTTTATTTTTCAAGATGTTCTCTTTTTTCTGGTTTTTGAATAATTTAAAAAAGAAAGGAATATTTTTGGGGTTTTTAGAGAATGAAAGGAAGAAAATGTTTTTGGATTTTTTGGAAGAAAAGAGTGGAAAAAATAGATGGAGTCTTTGAATTTGCACGAACTCACTAAAACTCGCCTACCAAAAAATTGAATTGGACACACACAAATCAAGGATAAATCCTAACTAGCACATAACCAATTTTTATCTTTAAATTTAATGAAAGGGCAGTAAAATTTTAATTAAGTCTGCGGGCGATAAAAAGCAAGGAAATATCTTTGTGATTTCCTTTGCAAAAATGTTCTCCTATTGGGATACCTAGTTAAATGATTTTAAATTTAATAATGGCTAGGGTAGCACACAATGGTAAGAGTGTGAGTCAGGTGATGAAATCCGTTCTCGTGAATGACCGGGTGTAGGTCTTAGTAATTTAATTCATCACAGCATTTGAAAAATAAATGCGAGAATAAAATCACACAAGAGCACACAAGCACACAAAAGAATTGATTCGCTAATAGGAGAGGCGTGAGGGTTTGAGAAATGTACCTCCTACGACTTTTAGGCCGTGGGGTGCCAAAAAATTTGAGTCAATCGACGGGAGATCACGCCATTCTCAATCGGCCCCGGGAATCCTACCGACTTAAGGTAGAGAGGCTTCTTTTCCTGGCCTTGGATGCCCTCTCTCTACCTTGTCTGGTTTCCCTATCACGCTTTCTTTGGTTATTACAATTTTTAAAATGAAAAATAAAATAAAGATGTCTCCATGCACCGCAATAATCCAAGAATAAAAATCCTAATACAAGCCTTGTAAAATAAAGAAAAATGGTACTAAAAAAATAAAGTGCAAAAAAAGATGAACTACAAGTTGAAATCCTCTCCAAGTGCTTCACTTTCCCAAGAATGGCAACGACGCCATTTGATAGAAAGAACTTTTCGGTGTACGTCGTTGTTGTAAAATCACTTCAATCAAAACCTCAAATACCTACAAATATAACATCAAACTAAAGTGTAGAGAGGTAAGTAAGGACGTCAATCCACATTAAGAAGGTAAATCTAGAGACAAACTCAATTGTAATTCACTTTTTATTTTATTTTTGGAATTTTTCTTTTCTATTTTTTTAGCTTTTTCAATATTAAAATAATTGGGTGAGGTGAGGTGAAATAACACTAAACTAAATGGAAGATCAAATTACAAACCAAAAAATGACTAAAATGAAAAATAAATTCTAACACAAAAATAAGAGAATAAGTGAGGAAGCAAATGTGAGAACAATCAAGGAATGGGATGACACCACAAATTTTATCTATTCTAACCAATTAAATTAATTATTTGAATTCTACCAAATTAATATCAAAATTACAAACCATCTCTCGTTGCAAGTGTAGTTATAATAGTAATCTTTTATAAAATTAAGTTTAACCACCCACAACTCTAGAAAATAGATCTACACTCCTTTTAATTAATCACCTGCTAGGATCGATTGATCAAAATTTATGTACATCTTAAAAAATGAAAATAGAGTTGAATTCAAGTAATAATACCCCACTTAAGAAACCCCTATCTGTAGTTCGAATCTAAAATGGGTATTATAACTTAGAATTTTGTATTTTGTCTCGAAAATCATTTACCCTCTCTCGAGGCGTAAATTTAAGGGTGAGGGATCAAAATTAATATTCAAAGGGAATTTTCAATTAATCAAATTAATTAAATTAAAATAACATCAAATAAGGATTCACCCCACCCCTTGAGAGGGGATTTAGCCTAACATGGTATGAAATTTGACAAATTAATAATCAAAGGCTAATAAAATAAAATATAAGAGACGAGAACAATCAAACCCAATCTCTTGAAGTGAAACTGAACTCTTATTTTCTTGAAATCAAGCACCATTCATCCAATATGAGCATCCAACAAAAATCAATTCAATATACTACTCAATTGAATTTCTCACAATTTATCCTAACAAATCTCTAAAAATAAAAATAAAAACTATTTACAAAAATAATTTCCTAATTTATTTTCTAATCTAACCTATCTCACTACTTTCTCTAGAATTTTCTCTCTCTATTTACCTCCCTAAAACACTAGATAGGGTTTCTAGCCTCTTCAAAATTGGGACTTCTTCTTCTTTAAAAAGTAGGCATGGAGCTAAGGGATAATTTGGATAATTGGGAGTGCACATGAGGGGTGTGAGGAAAAGTTGGGGTTAAAATAAGAAAATGTACAAATGTGCATGGGTTGTGTGAGGTCATGTGGGATGTGGGGTGGTGGGGATAAAAACAAATCAGATTTGGTTAAAAGGGTTCAGGGGTATTTATGGAAAAAGGGTAAAAAGGATTTTAAATGGGGAATACAATATGTGGGTTAATTTTACTTTTGGTCTTGACTTGTATTTGGCAGGTGTGATATCGTGGGGCTTGTGGAGAAGAGGGGAAATGGGTTCGAAGGCTTTAATGTTTGGCATTTTATCCAGTTTTGGAGTAGACAGGTGGATCAGGTAGAAGTTGGTTCGTTCCGGGTTCGTAGGTAGCTTTGGATTTGGTCGAAATGGGTACGAGGGTGAGGGTTGGTTCGGGTACAGGCGTGTAGGGATTCCGGCCATGGGTTTAAGGGATTGAGGGGTATAAGGGAGAGTTTGGGGTACGGGTTTCCAGGTTGGGGCAGTGGCATCGGATTGTTCCGCCGGATAAGGGGCTGTGAGGCAGTGGGTTGGTGGCTCTCGGCAGAGGTGGCCGAAGGGGTGGATCTGGTTGCATTTTGGGTGGAGGCTGCCGACCAGTGGGTTTGGAGCATCCGTATTTTGAACCGATTATGGGCGTAGGGGGTTGTATTGTGGTGATGGAGAGATGGAGGGTTTTAATGGTGGAAAGAGGTTGGTGTTTTGGTGAGAAGAGAGAGAAAAAGGTTGAGGTTGAAGATGATGGAGGGAGTAGTTGGATGTGTGAAGGTGTAGGAAGTTAGGGTGAGTTGTTTTGGTGTGACTAAGGTGTTGGATAGATGGGTGTGAGGGGTTGTGTGCGTGTTTAACTTATGACCCCTAAAAAATAAACTAAAACTAAAAATAAAATAAAACAAAATAAAATTTTAACTATACTAAAAAAATTAAAATCAACTAAAATAAAAATGACCTGACATGACACACAATACAAATTCTAAAAAAAACTAAACACAACTAAAATAAAAACTAATAAATTAAAAAAATAATAATAATAAACTAACTATAAATTAAGAAAATAAAAGAAAATATAAAAACTAATACACGACGCGTAAAAAATTCTAAAAATATATACATGACTCAATAAAATAAAATAATAAATAAACCCTAAAAATAAAATGACACAAATAAAATAAAATGGGACAAACTAAACACACACGGTTCATGATAGGTTTAGGTTGGTTTAGGGTAGGCTAGAGTACGGGACAAGGGTAATTAGCTCTATAATCCGCACAATTGCCTTGAAATATGTGCTTGAACACCGTAACGTGCATTCTACCTACAAAATAGACAATAAAGCGCATAAGATCCAAATTGTCGAGAATTAACAACTAAAATACGTCTATTCGGGGTATAAAATGTACACTTTTGGGTGCTTATCAATTACTTTTCTTTTCACAACTTCTTACTATGTACTTGTCAAGACATTAGTTCAAGATCACAAGCCTACATTACTTTTTTGTTTCCCACTTCTTACTATGTACCTATCAAGACACTAGTTCAAGAACGTAGACTTAATGTTAAAACAATCTCAAACGACTTTAGCATGATTATTGCAAGAAGATTTCCTTATAGATAATCTCTTTCTTTTTGAGTAAATGCTCTCACAAGACTTGCCTTAAAGGATTTCACTTCTCATCCATATATCTTTTAACTTCTTGTATGTCCACTTTTTCCCGATGCGTTTAACCCCATCAACAAGTCTTGGAACTTGGTTTGAATACATCGAATCCATTTTGTAATGTCCCGGCCCGAATTTGTGGGTTACCCTTGGTCAACCCGATCTGAAGAAAATGTTAGGTCTGAAGTGCAATGAAACGATTTATATGATGTTGCTAGTCTAGTTTTATTTAAGTAACAATTTACTTGTTTCGCATGTTGATTCCAATTTAAGACAAACTACGTGAGGGACCCATGGGAGCCCCCCCCCCACCCCACCCCACCCCACCCCACCCAAAAAAAAAATTCAAGCATATAGATCTACTAACAAAAAAATAAAAAAGTTACTTACCTATACAACGTTCTCAAAATGCAGAACCACACCCAACCTGCCATTACAAAGCCGAGGGAATGAGGCGAATGCCCATTGAGAAATTACAATAATGAAATATAGAATCAAACGGTATAAGAGAGGCTCTAACACGTTATGTATGTGCACATACAACTACCTAACTACACACACACACATACACACACACACACACGCACGCACACTCATGTGTGTGTGTGTGCGCGCGCACTTTAATGTATGAAACCATTTTTATTCCAAAAAAAGTTATTTATCTCGATTAATTTCTTTAATCTCATAAAATAACCTATTTTACCAAGCTTGACATTTATTTCTTGATTTAACACACCCGGTTAAATACTTTAAACAAATACCCTTTGTTTAAGGAAAGCCATTTTCTTTACCGAAATAATTTGTTACTCATGTCAAATTTACCTTTCAAAAAATGCAAGCAATGTGTTAGAAAATACTTGTTTTCTTTGAAAACCTTTATAAACATATTTTTATGTTAATTATGGGTTAAGCGTCTTTAAGTTGCTTAAGCACCCATTCAGTCACTTCATTTTGCCATGCCTTTACTTTATGGACATTAATCGATT
Organism: Sambucus nigra; assembly: GCA_949130495.1. NCBI lineage: Eukaryota > Viridiplantae > Streptophyta > Magnoliopsida > Dipsacales > Adoxaceae > Sambucus > Sambucus nigra. The sequence goes on along the minus strand of OX422207.1, from coordinate 337,900,666 downwards.
CTCACATTTACTTATCCACTTTATTCTAACCGGAACATTTATTAATTCATTTAAGTTAGGTTTTCTTTTCACATATTCTCCCCACAACTCATTTCTTGACATGTCCCATTTTTATTATCTTTTTATCATAATCTTCCAATATTCGGATACTTTAACGGGCTCCACACCATCGGCTATGCTACCATATGCTCTGGCCAGTAATTTTGGGTCTTTTATTCCAAGGCTGTGAGCCATCCTTAATTATCCCGTGTCATCCGAGTCCATATTAATGTATTTTAACATTTTAAAAATATCCACATTATTCTAGTTTCACCCCAACTTGCATTACACTTTCAAATCACCATTTATTCTCCTTTATAATCTTTCATTGATTTTATCCCAAAAATCATGTTCATTTAGGATCATTTTGTGTAGCACCTTTCCCGACATTTTTATTGTTCCTCTTTACATAAAGTTACCATTTTATTCATTTAGTTTCAACTTGTTCTTTTCTCCATTTCATAAGTGTTATTTTTCAAAACACTATTAAGCTATCCACACCAACTTCTTAAGTTTTTTTAAATTAATTAGCATATGTTTGACACTTTGGAGTAATATACACCTCAATTGAAAATCTCTTTATTTTGTTTCTTTCCTTCTCTAAGAAATCATTGAAAATTTAAAGATTATTTTATAAGGAAAACATAATTTTCCTTTATTAACAAATGTAGGCTTCAAATCATACACCTTTTCACACACTTTAAGTGTTGACATTTATATTTTTCCTTATTTCATGTTTAAAGCCAATGAAACCTTCATCAAACTTGCATATATCTCATCATCAAAATACTACAAGTTTATATGCATGAGAAGATGAATTTTAAGTCCAAAAATCCTATTAAATGGGTCTAGCATATGATTTATTCTAAAAATCTCATAATGTTTGCACAAACTTGCCTTTCAAGGCAAAAGACAATTTTCTTTCTTCGGAACTTGAATAAATATCCATTTACATAAAAATCTCATTTTTTCATAAGAAAACTTTAAAACATTTATTGATAGAATATTTGCAACGAAATAAACATTCCTCCAACATTTTTATTTCGTAAAATATTTAAACACCATGTTTTCTTGAAATATATTATTTTTAGTAAAACCATTGAAACCCTTTTGTAAACCCCTTTTCTCAAGTCATCAGAAATATCATTCTTAAATCATAAATGCATCATACTCTAACAAACTCCAACTACAATACCAACACTATACAAAATAGATTTTCTAAACTAAAGAGTAGAGTTTTTCAACCTAAAATGGAGCTACAAAATGGTAGGATGAAGGTAGAAAAATATGGAAACCTCCCACCTCCTTAGGTGGACGTAAAGAGGTTGCCTTGCTCCACAAAGCTTGCCTCCATGAAAGCTCCACCAAAAAAAACCTTCAAGCTCCACTCTTCCTTCTTCTTCTACTTATTCTCCAACCCCCCTCCCCCCCCCCCCCCCCCCCCACAATAACATCTCCAAACTTTGTAACTTAGCTCAACAATGGTGAAAATGGGTGTGTACGGCTCATATATGGTTAAATACTTGTAAAATATGGTGGCACGAGGTGAAGGGATGGTGGTGTATGGTGGTTTGTGGTGGTGGGATGGGAGAACCTCTCAACATCTAGAGAGAGACATCAAATATGATTTTTGTCCCCCAAATGAGATAAAGACACCTTAAATACTTTCAAAAACTCTAAGAGGTTAAATACCCCTAATACCCCTACCCCCAACCCTTTAGGCTAAGGAAAATTAAGTTATTCACCCCACATTTGATCTGAGTCGCTGAGAACTGGACACGTCAACAAATCCTATGACCCACGTCATGACAACACATTGAAAAGGATAATATTTTCAAACTCAGCCCGGGCGATCGAATGACCCTAAGCCTCGCTCGAACAATATTGATCACTCGTTCGAACAACCCTTCTAATGTGGTGTTCTAACGAGATATCAAGATGCACGATGAATGGAAAAAATAGTCTCATTCAAACGCGATCGACCCCTCTTTCAAATGAGATCCAATTCTCTCAGTCCAAACTTTATGCTTTAAAACTTCATATTCTATGAGAACGAAGGCCACGAAGTTATCCAAATTGGCTTACAATCCCACCCAGAGAGACCAAAGCCATACTGAGTCAGCAAATTATACGAGCATGATTAAAGTCCCGGGGAAGGTGTTACATTCTTCCCTCCTTAGGGAATTTTATCCTTAAAATTGTTAATATATCGACTCCATAAACTCTTGGAATTATAAATCCTTACTCAGTCACAGGGATCTTCTAGGGCTAAGTAATCGAAGTCCTCAATCACCAAAATTCATCATATGCCCTTCCATAAGGAACTATCACTAAACAACTTGAGATGCAACATGTTGTAACACTCACTAATCATAATCGTCACTAAACTTTACATAACAATCCTTGAGTCTACACTTACTCAATGATTAACTCCAATCAAGTCATGAGGTTTGTCTTCTAACATCCTATCATACCGACGCCCCTACTAAGGCAATACTATTCAATTATCAACACTCCCCCAAGCGTAAACGACATATAATTGACCACCCATTTCATTGTCGTAAGTTATCTCAATTCTTGGAACTACCTATCTTGAGTGTCCTTAAATTCTCGATTCTTCCTGACCAAGAAAACTCAATTAGCCTTGATACTAACCTCTCCTCGTAAGCCCTCTCATCGGGGAGACATGGCACTAAGTTCCAAATCACACGTCAAATTAATACTATCCCATAGGGACTTTTTATGAACTTGGGTCACTCTAGGTGTACTATTAGGGAGCTCTCTCCTAGGTTTTAAAACAATCCACCTACTGTGGCATGCAACACTTAGTGCTATGTTTCCTCGAGTTATAACACTATACGATGTCCTCAAGTCATCAACCTGCTCTTCATAACTTGAGCCACTGACTGTCATTCCGGCCAATCATAAGGCGAATGGATACTTTGACAAACTGTGTGTCCGAAAGCAGATCCACTCAGCACTGAACTTTGTGCAATAGCAAGGATACCTCAGATAAGGATGCACTTAGTTATCAAGTTGCATTGACCATCCCAGGTTCAAACTCACTCTACTAGACCAAACCACATCTTACCAGAACATGGTATGAATCTGGTCTACCACAATCACAAGAACATAATCCTCGATCACCAAAATCCAAACGGACACAGGGAATCAGAAAGAATGAATAACCATTTTGGGAAAAATCCAATCAACATGCAACGAATTATAGTCTATAAAAAGTGAACCTATGCCAAATGCTTAAAGTATATAACTCCTCCCAGATGATATCACTGGGTATTAACCTAATTACATACCCTAACTCAAGTCACCAATAGTGATGAATCAAATCACAAACTATTCATCCTCAAAAGATGAAGGCATCATATGAACCTATTGTCATATGGGAAGTCCAGCATTAAACTTCCCTCCTTAGGGATGAGGCTTCGTCCTCACACCTTTGACAGAAGTGAACCTTTTCGGCTGGCAAACGCTTAAAACCATTGTCAATGTAGTCCTTATCCACTTCTTTAGTGGCTTTGTGACCAGCCTAACACACCTAAGTCATTATTAATATTATCATACCATGGTTGTATTTCAAATTATCTTTAGGAAGTATGCCATTAAGTGAAACATTCATCTCACATTAAGCTTTACCTACATGAGGTTGTCCTAAAGCTTATCTTCAGGTTATATGTCCCATGTTAAATTTTACGTGATGTCCACGTTGGTCACCATTAGCATTCTATGGATAGTAAGTACCATACAGGACTATATCTCTTAATATGTATCGATTTGGAAAGACTTGCCAAGAACCAGTCCCTTCCTTGCTAAGGCTATTCTAACTTATGTCGCCAACACATGTCAACACCTGAACCATACTTTGATATCCCTCTTGGGGTGGTATTTTCAAGTCTCAAAGAAGACATCATCAATCTAAGTTATGAATCCATTTCTTAGAACTCCTTGAAATCGGGTATTACACAAACTACATTAGTCATCCCATGACACCCGAGCACCATGCCTAATCACGATACAAGGTTATAATTTCTCTAAGAAGGTTACATTACCCATTTGTCTCAATTCGAATAATATTACCTGACACGTGCACTATTTGACTCTTTTAAACCTTGACCAATAACATGATATTATCACATAACCCTCAATACCAATATCATTAGAATACTCATACTCCATAACACAAAACTATATTGGTTACCTATATGGACATTAATCATACCACAACATAATTATCGTCCAAGACCCGACAAGATCTTATCACATATGATCCTTTCATAGTAGGTATGCCCCCCAAAATTTATCAATATCTATATCATAACTATCAAACTCTCACATGGACACTAATATACAGGCCCCTATGCATGGCACACTTTAACCTTCGAACACCTCAAGGCATCATAACAAGTCAACTATTTCCATTTTGTCCAAAGCACCGACATAGGTCTAACTTATGACTCTCTTCTCAGATCCAACAAGGGTCCAAAGACCTTATCCCAGACGGATGGTGCCCCAGACAACACATCAAACCTCGAACTAACATTACTAAGGATTTCGGCAGGATACAGGACATCCTATACAACCTATAAGACTCTAGGTCCACATCACCGAAATCACTAGGTATCCTTTACCTCAAAAATGCATTATATCTTCTAAAGCCCTATCATGGAAGATTGTCTAAAGTTCACTTTTAAGTCACCCTAACCATCATTATCGCATACGTGACATATTTACCGTGATTTACCCGTAACTCTTATCATACCTTGCGAAGTATAACTTTCGATCAACACCCATTAGGGCACTCACTTAAAAAATAGTATTTTATTAACTCAAATCGAGTACACGTCCTTAAGTGTTTACCAACACAGTTCCTCATGTCTATTGAATCATCAATTATCTACGACACGACACCACCCTAAGGATCGAGTTTGCCTAGTCACATCATCATTATTAACTACTTGAAGTACCTAACTAATGAACTTAACGCATTCTTATCACAATCAATACCACTTAGTCATGACACTCTAGTAACCTAACTCAATGGACATCATTTAGTTTTATTAACATCTCAATAGACCTCTCACATTATTAAGGGTTGAGGCATAAGCACCTCACACTAAAAACCCCGGTGTTGCCACTATTAGGTCGCACAGACACTCGTAAATCACTAACATGTCTAATCAAAAGCGCGAAAGAGATTAATGATGACTAACTTGGTCACATGACGCTTGGCAATGAATTACCCGTCATGCTAATCTCTTTGACTCTATCGCCAAGAACACGAACTAAAACCGTCACCAATCTAGCGTAATCGGCCCGAAACCAACACCGAGGTCAAAATATATACTACAAACCTCACCACATCACTCCCGAAAGGAACCTTGAACCTAGATCTCTGATACCATCTGTAATGCCTTGGTCCAGATTTATGGGTTACCCGAGGTCAGCCAATTCGGACCCGAATGTTTGGTGTGAAGTGAAATAAAATAACCTGTATAATGTTCCCACTCTAGTTTTATTTTAGTAATATTTCATTTATTTGACATGCTATTCCAATTTAAGTCAAACTATTTGAAGGACCCATGAGAAGTATCACTGAAATCCGAGCATATATAGCTACTAACAAAAAATAAAAAGGTTTACTTACCTGTAGAATGCTCTCAAAATGCCGAACGGCGCCCAACTTTTCATGACAAAGACGAAGGAATGAGATGAATGCCCAATGAAAAATTACAATAATACAATATAGAATCGAACGACAAAAAAGGCATTCTAGCACGTTATATCTACGTGCACATGTGACTACCTTAGATAGATAGATAGATAGATAGATAGATAGATAGATAGATAGATAGATAGATAGATAGATAGATAGATAGATAGATAGATAGATAGATAGATAGAGAGAGAGAGAGAGAGAGAGAGAGAGAGGGACACACCCACACCCACATATATATGCTTTAATGCATGAAATCGTTTTTATTTCAAAAACATTACATATTTCGATTAATTTTGTTTAATCTCATAAAAGAACCTCTTTTACTTGTCTAGATATATATTTCTTGATTTAGCGCACCCGGTTAAATACTTTAAACAAATACCCTCTGTTTAAGGAAAGTCATTTCCTTTACCAAAAGTTCCTTTTTACTCATGTCAAATTTACCTTTCAACACACGCAAGCACTACATTAGAAAATACTTATTTTTTTCAAAACCTTTATAAACTCACTTTTCTGTTAATTATGGGTTAAACCCCTTTTGGTTGCTTAACCACCCATTTAGTCACTTCACTTTTCCATTCCGTTACTTTACAGACATTAATCAATTCTCGCATCTACTTGTCCACTTTATCCTTTACCAGAACATTCATTAATTCATTTAAGTTAGGTTGTCTTATCAAATATTCGCCATACAACCCATTTTTTGAAATTTCTCATTTTTATTATCGTTTTATTGGAATCTTTCAATATTCACATACTTTAAAGGCTCCACACTATCAGCTTTTTGGTAACATATGCTTTGGCCAGTGATTTTGGATCCTTCACTCTAGGGCTCCGAGCCCTCCTAAATTATTTCAGTATTTTTTTGAGTCCATATTAATGTGTTTTAATAATATACAAATGTTCACATTATTCCAGTTTTTCTTTACCGGTCGAAGCCAAAATCCAGGGTTTCACCCCAACTTGCATTACACTTTAAAATCATCATTTCTTGTCCTTTATAATCCATCATTGATTTTATCCCCAAAAATCATATTCATTTAGGACCATTTTGTGTAACACCTTTTTTTAAAAAAAATATTTCATAAAATTGTTCCACTTTACGTAAAATTACCATTTTACCCATTTGTTTCCAAACTTGTCAATTTTTTCGTTCCCTAAGTGTTATTTTTCAAAACATTATTAAGTTACCCACAATAACTTCTTAAGTGTTTTAATTCATCAACACTTGTTTAACACTTTGAAATAACATACACCTCAAGATTGAAACCTCTTTATTTAATTATTTTCTTTCTCTAAGAAATTATTGAACATTTAAAGACTACTTTATAAGAAAAATATCATTTTCCTTTATTAACATATATAGTCTTGAAACCATAAATTTTTCACATTTTTAACACTTTTTCACACTTTGAGGGCTGAAATTTCTATTTTTTCATATTTCATGTTTAAACCTAATAAAACCTTAATCAAAACTTATTTACATACTCATCATCAAAATGCTACAAGTTTATATGCATGAGAAGATGGATTTTAAGTCCCAAAATCCAATTAAATGGGTGTAATATGTGATTTATTCTTGAAATTTTATAATGTTTGCACAAACATACCTTCCAAGGCAAAAGACATTTTTGTTTCTTCAAAACATGAATAAATGTCCATTTACATAAAAATCCAAAATTTTCACAAGAAAATAATGAAACATTTATTCATAGAATATTTGCAACAAAATAAACCTTCCTCCAACATTTTTATTTCGTACAAATGTTTAAACACCAAGTTTTCTTGAAATATATCATTTTGCTCAAAATCATTAAAAATCTTTTATAAACCCATTTTCAAAAGTCATAAGAAATATCATTCTTAAATCATAAATTCATCTTACTCTTACAAACTCTAACTATAAGACCAACACTATGAAAAATAGAGTTTTTAAACTAAAGAGTAGAGTTTTTTCACCTCAAATGCAGCTCCAAAATGGAAGGATGAAGGTAGAAGAAGATGGAAACCTCACACATCCTAAGGTGACCTTAAAGATTTTGTCTAGATCCGCAAAACTTTCCTCCATGAAAGCTCCATTAAAAAAACCCTTCAAGCTCCACACTTTCTTCTTCTTATTCCCCCCCCCCCCCCCCCCCTCCTAAATAACATCTCCAGATTTTGAATCTTAGCTCAATAATGGGGGAAATGGGTGTATAAAGTTCATATAGGGTAAAATACTTATAAAATATGGTGGCAAAAAGTGGAGGGATGGGTGGGTAGCGTGTTTTGTGGTGGGAGAGGGAAAGCTCTCAAGAGCTAGAGAGAGAGAGAGAGAGAGAGAGAGAAAATCTGATTTTTGCCATCTAAATGAGTTAAACACATATCAAATAATTCCAAAAACCCTAAGAGGTTAAACCCCCCAAACATCTTTACCCCCCCCAAACCTTTAAGCCAAAGGTAATTAAGTCTTTTACCCCACATTCGTAAGGGCATATTTTTGTCATTTCCTCAAAGCTTAGGCTTACATAAATTTTAGCGTATCCCGTTACTATTTGACTCGAACCGTCATGAAGAACCGAATCTTCAACATCTCCAGGTTCCATGGTTCACCACGCTATGAATGTATAACTCTATTAAGAGTTTAAATTTATTCATTGAATTTATTTTGGGCTATTTGATTTTTATTAAAACTAAAACATGATTTTTTTTTGTTTTAAAAATTCAAGGCATTTTTATTTTAAAATTATTTTTTAAAGTTTACTGACCTCATTTAGACGAGATCAGATTATCGTTTGAATGAGCTGTCCTTTTTATTTGAAGCCTCTTTTCTACATTTTATCTAACGTGCATCTAACAAGGGCCTACTGTTTCGCTTTGTTTGAATGTCGTTTGAAGTTGGTTTAAATGAGATACGTTTCGTTTGAACGAACTTGGTTTTCATTCTAACGATCGGCTATTCTTGTTCGAACGAGCCTTATTTTCATTCAAAAAGCGACACCTTAAATTTCTGTTCTACTTATATATACCTGTTTCGTGTTTAGATTTTTTGAGACTTTTGCTAGAATTATTTATGCATATCTTTTGCAAAAGTTTTTATACTTTTAAGTTTAGAAACCTTTTTGATTCACAAACACATCCCCAAAATATATTTTTGTGAATCTATTTAAGCTTTTGATAATTTTTATCCTTTCATGCACAACTATTGTGGAACTAGTTTCTTCAAGGCTGACCATTCTGATTCTTGAGGGGATCGTTGTTGAAGACAAAGGTTAATCAGTGGATACCGAGCTTGGAAGGTCACGTGTGGACTGCTCCTCATTGATTAGTATTCTCTAGGGATTTTCTAAGATTATCTCATTACACTTATGGCGGTTATCAGGAGTCTATAAGTCGAGTGTCTTGTAATATATCTAAAGTCCTGGAAATAAAAGTTTTTCCCGCAAGGAATTTTTCCTCAAATTTTTCCTTTGTTGATTGCATGCTTTAATTTATTTGTTTGATCATCTGTAGCATGTCTTAGGATAAAAAGATAAAATTTGGATTTGTGTGTGCTTGATATTTAATTATATAAATATTATATTAAGATCGCAAACTCACCTTTACAACATTTGATCTGTGTCTCTGAGAACTCGACATGTCATCGAATTTGATGACCCATGTCGTGACATCACATTAAAAAGGATAAGATTTCAAAATCAACTCCGATAAGTCGAGTGACACTGAACCTTGTTCGAATGAGATTGATCACTCGTTCGAATGACACTTCCAACAAGGTGTTCTAACGAGACATTAACATGCATAATGAATGAAAACCTAGTCTCGTTTAAACGAGATCGACCCCTTGTTTGAATGAGATCGAATTTTCTGGGTCCAAACTTGGTGTATTAAAAATTCCAGTTCGACGAGCACGAAGGACACAAAGTTACCCAAATTGGCTAATTGTCCCACCCAACAATTCCAAATTCCCATTTGGCCATACCGAGTCATCATATTAGATGATCATGATCAAAGTCTCAGGGTGAGTGTTACACTTTTTGTTATACATAATCATAAGTCAAAGAAAAAGTCTTTGTTTTAGAATATCTCATTGTAGATTTAGGGAGCCAGTTCGTGTTCGCCTGGGATCATATTGAAATGATCAACAAAAATACTAACCATTCAGGATGACTCATGATGCACCCACTCAAACGTGGACCCACTAGCTATCCAATATAATTGACAGATGTATCCTAATAATCCCACTACAAAAAAACAATGTATTATCGATATTTGGTCGTATTTCATCCTGTACAAGTGGCCTGGAAACATTGGTAATATTATGTTCCATTATACCTTGTAATTCCAACTTACACATGGGCCCGTAGTTTATCACATAATACTTTTTCGAGAACTGTACGTTGATGCCATCAATGTCCTTCTTGTTCTTTGGAGTAAGATATACACTACCTTTGTATCCTATGGGATAATCAATGAATAAATATACCAATTTTCTTCATTTTGACTTCCTTGGCTTATTCCACAAGACGAGTGTCAGGCACTTCCAAATCCAAGCATGCCCTAGAATGAGATTTCATATGTCAGTCTCTTAATTAATTTGTTAATATGAATGTTACAGTCCTGAATAACCTATCATGGACCCAGCCATATCCAAAAGACACTTATTCCTTCTTGTCCTTTACACCATTCAATAGTGGAACTTGGTGTAAATTTCTGGGAAGAATCCCACACCTCGGATTAATAATAGCTTAACTATTATAAGAGGCAAACACCTCTAAGATTAGATCGACAAATTTGTATTAGGTTACATCACCCATGATCTACCCTAGTCGTGCACAATTTGAAATAATAAAAGATTTCATACCTATGGTGCATGAGGTAAACACATCCATACATTTGAATTATCATCAATGAAATCGAGGTAGCACTCAAAATTACATCTTTATCGGATAGTCTCTGAATCACACTAATCGAAGTGAACCATTTCTAACACGTCTTTGGCTCTTTAGCTCTTGACCATAAGGGGATCTTTGATCATTTTACCTTCTAACAGAATTCAAAGTTACAAGTCCCTTGACTTTCAATGAACTCAATTGCCTATTTTAAACTAATTTGGAATTCAATTTTATAACAAAATAACCTAAGCGTAAGTGTCAATATTGTGCTTGGTTCTACAAGGAAATATTTTCTTTAATTATTTTTATTAAATTATTCAATTTAGCATTTAGCAGTATTGGTGAGATAAAACTTACAATATAAAAATTATTTTCCAACGTACTCGAACATATAAAAGATATCCAATTTTATGAAAATAATTTATAAAATCAATCGAATATCTATTCAAAACCAATTTAGAAAGCAGAAACCAACATTTTTAAAACCATGTACATTAAATAATTTACATGCACTAATCTTATGTTTACACCAATATTCATAAGAATATTCCACCTCTAATGTTGTCGTGTTATTCTAGTTTCTCATTAGTTAGGAGCATATCCCATCAAAGAAATTATTTGGTTATCTGGAACCTTGCAATCCTGATTTATCATTTCAGAGTCTATATACTAGTTTTGTAATACCCCACCCTAAAAAATAGGTATTTAACCTTATTTAAAGTGTTTTTTCCAAAAAAAAAAAATTCGAGGAATAAATAGTCAAAGTGTAACACGTCAAGTAATACGTAAGGTGGCGTATTATGTAAACAATTTAAACGAGAAAAATCCCATGATGCATGTGTCACATGAATATGTATTTAATCTCTAACATTATTATTTAGGATGTCCGTTAAGTTTGAGGAAAAAATATCAAGGAACGGATGTGACTCGAACAAAGTTAATATGACGCAACATTTAAATGGTACGAAAAGCAAAGTATTGCAATATGGATTAAACAAGAAAGCTTTACGTTGCATGGTTCACATGAGTTTTATTTTTAGTTTATATAATTATTTTAATTACTTAGGTTAAGTTTCACATGATTCAGATAACCAACGAGCGCTACGCGAACCTGGGTACAAATTGTTTGACGGTGCACGATACTGCGAAAATCTAGCCTTGCGTGAATTGTTTAGGATAATCGGTAAGTAAAGAAAATATTCTGACCATATATTTAGGCTCATAAAAATATAAGGAATATTACCATGCCAAGAAAAATAAAAATATATATATAATTTGTACGGAGGTCCCGATTCTTACGCACCATGTATAGGACAATCCGGAACGCCAAACAACTATTGTAAATATGATTTTTTTAGCCTAAAAAATGCAAGGAATATGATTCTTAAGTTAAAAGTTTCAAAAAAAAATGGGGGTGGGACTAGTACCAAAAGTGATGCAAATCAACATTTGTGGGTGTTTGGGGGCATTTTTTAAATGGGTTTTTGGCGTCACATGTTTGGTGTATGTGTAGTCTCTTTCAAGACATACTATGTAGACCTTCGGCGACCAAATTACACCCATTTGGATATTCAAAATCTTAGGCTTGTTGGTTATTAGAGTTGACTTTTTGGTATATGTCGTTTGTCTGAAAGCTCCTCTAATCAAAACCTGTCATTTCTACAAAAATATAATAAAAGTAAAGTGCAGTGGTAAGTAAGGGAATCAATCCAAATCTAAGGGTGAAACACGCAAGAGAAGCATGCAATTCATTTGTTTATTATTCTTTATTTTTATTTTTCTATTTTCTATTTTTTTTTATTTTTTCAAATATTAAAATAATTTTGAGATTAAGGTAAAATAATACTACTAAATCAAAGATGTAAATAACTAACTAAAAAGAATAGGTGAAGATATTAATTAAATCTAACTAAATAAAAATCTAAAATATGATATGTGTGAGAAAATAAAGTTCAGAGCTAACAAGGGATAGGATGACACCATATTTTTAGTTAATTAAAATTAATTAATTCATTAAAATTAATTATCCCAAGTTAGTATCAAAATCACAAATCAACTCTCGTTGCAAATGTAATTTTAATAATAACATATTAGAAAATTTAATTTAACACTCCTACAACTCTTGAAATGTAGATCCAAACATTATCTAACAAATCACCCGCTAGGATCGATCGATTAAACTAGTTTAAATCATAAAAGTAAGTCTAGAGTTGAAATTAAAGGAATAATACCACACTTGAGAAAACCCTATCTCTAGTTTGAATCTAAAATGGGCATTATAACTAGAATTTTGATTTTCTCTCGAATATCATTTACTCTCTCGAGGCATAAATTAAAATGTAAGAGTCCAAAATTAATCATCAAGAGGATATTTAATTCAAACTAACTAATTAAATTAGGATTAACATCAAATAATGGGTCACCCCACCTATTGAAAGGGATTTTAGCCTAACATGATATCAAACATGATGAACAAATAATCAAAGGCATATAAAATGAAAGAGTAGAGAAAGAGAACAAATCTTCAACAAGTATCCTTGAAATTGGCAATTTAAACTCTATCCTCTTCAATACAAATCAAATCACTCACAATTAAATCTCACAAATTCTCTAAAAAAATAAAAAATAAAAATATTTACAAAATATTTTTCTCCCTAATTTATTATCTACTCTAAACTATCTCTTTTCTTCTCCAAGTTTCTTCTAGATGATCACCAAATGAGATTTTGGGTCTTCATTTATACTGTGGCACATGGAGCTAGGGGCATAAATGGGAGGACAAAGGTGTGCATATGGTTTGGGTGAGGTAAGGAGTGAGGGAATAAAAATATGTTTTGTAAATAAAAAAGGGTTGGGAGTTTTTTTGGAATAAAGGGACAAAAGGTTTAAAACATGTGGGGTTTTATGTTTTTGGTTTTATTTTTATTTGGGTTAGTTTTGCTTTGTCTTGGTTTTAAGGAGGAGATAAAATCGATTTTGGCTTGGAGGTTGAAAATAGGAAATGGGTCTTGAAAGAATGAGGTTGGGTCTCGGGTTGGGTCGGATTAAGGTTACTAGAGCTAGGTCACAGTTGGTTTGGGTTCAGGCATGGGTTTCAATGGAGAAGGGTCGACACGTGAGGATAGATTTGGTCTCGGGTTGGAAGGCAGGTTTCGGGTTTGATCCGAGTTGAGCAGGTGGTGGTGGAATCAGGTTAAAGGGGTCATAGGGTGGGGGTAACGAATTCAAGGGGGTGGGGGGTTCGTGGTGGTATCCGGGCAGTAGGGGTCGGGTTGAAAAGGAAGGTGGGTCGGGTTTTGGGTGAAGGTTGGTGAGAGGAGAGAGAAGGTGGGTGGTTGATATAGTGGCTTAATGGGGGTAGGAGAGAGGGAATGCTTTAGTGGGTTTATGTTAATGGAGGTGGGGAAAGAGAAGGTTTTGGAGGTTGAAGAAGGTCGGTGAGGGTGTGATTTGGTGCGGGTGAGTGTAGGTTAGTTAGGTGTGTAGGTTAGTTAGGTGTGTGTGTTTGTTTTGTTTGGGTGTAGGTGAGTGTAGGAGTTTAGGGGTGTGGGTGAGTAGTTGGTGTATGCGAGTGTGTGTTAGGTGGTGTGTGTCTTTAATTCGTGACTCCATTAAAATAACACTATCTAATAAAAGCTAAAAAAATCAAACTAAACTAAAAAATAAAAATAAAAAATGTAAATAATAAAATTTATTAAAAATTAAAAAATTAAATTCCTAATCCTATAAACTAGTAAAGGACACAACTAAAAACTAAAACTAAAAATAGAATAAAACAAATAAGATAAATAAATAAAAATAAACTAACTAAAAACTAAAAGCAAAGAAAAATAAAAGAAAGTAAAGAACCAAATACTTGATATACAAAAATAAAACATAAAAAAAGTAAAACCTCTAAAAATAAATCAAATCTATTAAAAATAAAAATCAAATAATAAAAATAAAAACTACAAAACAAGCAAAAATAAAACCTAAAGTTCGAAAAATATAAAACCTAGCAAAACTAAAAATAAAGACTACAATTAAAAACTAATAAAAAATAATGAAATAGAAAATAAATTCTAGACTATTCTAAATAAATCTAAAATAAATCCTAAATATAATGACGACTCAAACTACAAATCTAAAAAAAAAATCTAAGAAGCACAAACTAAACACACACGGGCTCGGGTGAAGGTTTGGGCTAAGTTTAGGCTCGGGTAACGTACGGGGATGGGGAATTAGATTCATAAATCGCACATTTGTCTTGAAATAAGCATTGATGTTTCGTAAACGGCGATCAAGCCTACACATTAACCATTTAGGCATATAAGACCCAAATTGCTGATAATTAGCAACTAAAATACGTCTATTCGAGGTATAAAATGTACACTTTTGGGTGCTTATCACACCTCCCCCCAAACAGAGCGTTGCTAGTACTCGAGCAATAAGATAGAGAGAAATATAAAGATAAGTAACCAAAAGTGTACCACTTTCGCGGTCACTTGTGATTGCACTTAGCATGTGCAACAAGCCTTTAAACCTATAGGTTTCAATACAGGATGAGTTTTGTCTCTTGAGGATTTATAGGAAACATACCCACAAAATTCTTTCTTTGCAAAAGGCAATCAATCTCTTATTAGACATTGAATAATCGCACAATCAATCACGAGACAAATGTTTTGAGGAATACAAGCTATAATTGCATAAAAGGTTAGCTAAGTAAATACACAAGGTACATCCTTCCTAGAACTTAACATGTGTGGTGTGAATCAGTCAAAACGGGTCGAGTATCACAAGTGTAATTACTAGATTGCCTTTTCGGAATCAACGCTTCAACTTTAAAATCTCACTGTATATATCTCTCTCAAACGAACTCTCGAGATTTAAGGTAAGTGTATCGCTCTGGTGTGTGAGGAGGTGAGTAAATGTAAGCAAGTTCAAACGTCTCACACACATATAAGAAAGAACGAACATTTAGAAAGAAAATTGATCTCATGAAAGGAATGTTAATCACTATAGTGAGAACGTCGAGCTATTCACCACGTTGACTTTCATTTGCCCGAACACTTAGGGGAGAATATGGATGCATATGGGTGAGGGGGAAATGAAATGGGAAGGATGGTATGTTAGGATGAGATGAGGTAGGTGGGATAGGATGGGTGACGGATGGAAGATGGATGGATGTGTGAGAAGAGTGTTCTATACATGAAAAACAAATGTCGTTATTACATAAAAACTAACTACAAAATTTCTTTTTCTTTTCTTTTCTCTGATTTCTCTTTTTTTCCTTTCCTTTTCTATTTTTTTTTTATTTTCTTTCATTTTGCTCTTCTTTTTTCTATTTTTTTTTTCTTTTTTTTTTCCATTTATACTCCCAACATTGAAGACATTTTACATTTGGAAAAACACTCTTTTTCTCAAAAAAAATAAAAGATGACATATGAATGGATTGGGATATATAGATGATGTGGGGGATGTGCAGGAATATGGAAGAATATGGTAATGTAATGGGTGAGGTGAAAGGGTGAAAATTTAGTGACCCGAACAAATTTCAAAACACGTGTTTCTTACAACTCGAAAGTGATGTCGTTCTCAATGATCAAGCTAAAATTTTAGTGAAGAATAATGATATTATACAACGATTTAAGTGCAGACCCAAAGAAAGTTGAATCAACTTATGACTCGGAGATTGCGTAAAATACTCTGAAAGGGTGAATGGCACAAATCTCACAAGCTAAAGTCTCCACTAGTGATCCTTAAGGTTTTCTTAAAAATTGTAGTACTCTTCAACTCCAAACTATATTGACGTGATTCATGCATAATTTTTTTTGAGTCTAGAAATTCATGGTGCAAAATGCCTTGATATGTATTACATAAGCTATTTAGAAAAAATAAATCCTCTAGCTTGATTCCTAGACTTAAAAGATGGATGATAGAAAATTCACGTCAGAGAGTGAGATGAAGGAAACTGTTCAAAAATTTATAAAATAAGGTTTTGAAATCAAAATTTTTTAAAAGAGGTACGTTTTTTGATAAAATTCCCATCCCCCAAACAAAAAGGAACATCGTCTTCGATGTTAAGGTAAAATAATTTTTAAAATTGAGAGAAAAAGAGATTCTCGGGAAGATAGGGTTGGTCACACTCAAAATCATTGTCACAAGACGACGCATCATCATTCCATGTGGGGGAAATAATGGGTTTACTTGGGGTGAACAGTCTGACTCTCTCTCACACTCAATTTCATTTAATCTCTGTTCAAGCCGTTGGAGAGATTCATTTTGAATTTGAATAGATTGCTCTTGCTCGAGTATGAACTTTTTCAAGAGGCTTTTGAGAGCGGATATGGATGGTGGTGGTGAAGTGTTGGTGGTTGGAGGCAGGGCTTGAGGTGGACACAACTCACTATGTATATTATGAAACGAAGAATACTCATATGATTTGTATGGAATGGGGTCAAGTTCTTCATACATGGGAGAACCATATTCGTGAGAGACAAAAGGTTGATAATCATTGGGTGCGTAGTGAGGGAACTGATCAAAAAGGGGTGCACAAGGTTGCCATGATGACTGTTGGAATGTGTGAGGATCCACAACATCGGTTTGGGATTTATATTGCGTGAAAGGGTGATCAAGCCTCCACCAATAGCTGGGGTACTCACACAACTTGGGATTGGATAGGCTGGGATAGTATGTCAGAATGGGTTCCGAAACAATATCATTTGGATACACATGGTTCATGGTGGGTTCATAGGGATATGAAAAGTATGGGCACTCATGGGACAAGTGATCGCATATGAACAATGGGTGCACGACAAAGTATGCGACACATAGAATCTTGACACCGAGGGTGATGGAAAAGGAGATGCGTGCATAAATGGGTCAAGAGTATCAACGGTACTCCTAAGAGAGGTGAAACCACTAAGGATATCATAAAGAGACGGCTCGGGATCACTCTCATACATGTCACGTGTCAAAGGAAAATTATCAAAGTAGTCCCATAAGGCACGTTTGTCGTCCATGACGAGAAAAATATATTTTTTTGATTTTTTTGAATTCTCAAATGAAAGAAAATATTTTTGGATTTTTTTAAAATAAAGGAAGAAAATATTTTTGGGTTTTTTAAAAAAATAAAGGAAGAAAATATTTTTGGGTTTTTTAAAAAAATAAAGGAAGAAAATATTTTTGGATTTTTTTGAAAAAAAGAGTGGAAAAAATATTTGGACTCTTTGAATTTGAACGAACTCACTAAAACCTGACTAGATAAAAATTGAATTGGACGCACACAAGTCAAGAAAAAACCTAACTAGCACATAGACAATTTTTATCTTAAAAATTAGTGAAAGGGTCGTCAAATTTTAATTAAGTCCGCGGGCGATAAATATTACAGAAATTATCTTTGTGATCACCTTTGAAAAAATGGTCTCCTAGTGGGCTAGCAAGTTGTTTGATTTTAAAATTAATGATAGCTAAGGTAGCACACAAATGGTAAGAGAGTGAATCCGGTGAAAAAATCCATTCTCATGAATGATCGGGTGTAAGTCTTAGTAATTTAATTCATCTCACAATTCGAAAATAAATGTGAGAAGAAAATCACACAAGGGCATGTAATCACACATAAGAATTGACTCGCTAATAGGAGAGGCGCAAGGGTTTTAGAAATTTACCTCCCACGGTTTTTACCTCGTGGGGTGATGAACTAGATGAGTCGATTCGGGGGATATTATGCCTATCTCAGTCATCCCGAGAGTTCTACCGACCCAAAGTAGAGAGCCTTCTTTTCCTGACCTTGGACGCCCTCTCTCTTCCTTGTCCATTTTCCAATCACGCTTTTCTTTGATTATTACAAATTTAAATGACAAATAAATGGTGTCTCTAAGAACCACAATACAAGCCAAGTAATAAAGTCCTAACTAAATCAAGGGATAAATTAGGAAGAATTTATGCCTAATCAAAAAGTTCTAACTACTTGCAGTGAGAATACCTGCCTATCATCTATTCCACTAATACCGAGGAATATGAACTATTCTTAATCCAAACCGTTGTACTTAAGACTTAGCCTTATCCTCTTCCTTCTTTTCGGGAGAGAAGTAATGCTTTTAATGAAAAACTAACACTAACCTTTGGCTACCATTGATCCTCACTCCCGGATTAAAAAATGGTATATGGTTTCCCCGCTATATCTAATCCAAAGAATCCTTATTTAAATCATTGATGGAAATCATTTCAAGAATTTGATTCTTACTTGAGTGTCATAAATCAGAAAATGTGTTAATAAATTCTCATCAATAAATTCTTTAAAATTAACATGTCTATGTAGAACTTCCCCATTATGGGGACCGGATACATGTAAAACTTAATTTTTTATATTAATTATCATATATTTTAAAATGTTGTGATTCTGCAATTAAAACCATAGGATAGGGGCTCGGATCAAGGTGAAATGGGAATTAATCTCATCACAATTTTAAACTATTAACGAGAATTGTGGGTTATATAAGTTTATATTTTTATACTTACGACTTAAGCGTCTAAAAAGTCAGAAGTTTCTTACCCCTGGTAACGCCGCCAAAAACTTAACGCGACAACAAATGTGTCTAGTATGCGTGCTACCTGGATCAAGTGCAAGCCTGTCACTCAAGTAATAATGCCGGTAAGTTGGGTATCGATCCTCAGGGAAATAGGACGACAGAAGTCGTGACAACATCGAAAAGATAAGTGTAACCTAACTTTGACACTAAAAAGAAGGAAACGGTGATTTGTAATATGGAACAACTACAACTAAATGCAATTTTGAAAATGATTAACTAAAGAAACTAAAATGAGTAAAATGCAACTACACTAATTTAACAAAAATTTGATGACAATTGGACTGAAAGTTTAATTATGAGATGAGAACAATAGGTCGGGTTACAATCCCCCACACCTTAGTAATTCTCTTCGTATGAAACTAGATTTGGAATTAGAACTGTAAATCAACCCGATCTTTAGTACTCCTAAGTATTACACATATGAGGGATCTTAGCCCGCACTGTATGTAAGAAAAGGATGAGTAAAGCAGTATCGCATTAACCAATACTCTCATCTCACGCTTAAGCATCCCGGTTACCTAGGGCAAATGAGATTAAAAGTTCTACGATGGTTGTACCAGTTATGAAACACGATTCACCTAAGATTTTAATTCAAAAGTCTATTTCCACTATCGTGAATTACATCGGGTGGGATTCATGCACCCCAACCCTTAGAAAATTAGCTAGACATAATTAAACTTAGAGAAAGATATGATTTTTAAGGAAGAAAACATTAACTCTAAAGAAACTAAGTGAAAAGAGAATTTTAGATTCAAAATCAGAAATTAAAACTAATGAGCAATCGAAAATTAAAGGAAAAGTGTTACTTGAATTGCAGAAATTAAACTTGAATCCTTACAACAATGCTTCTTATAGAAAACTAGGATTTTTTTACTACAAAACCCTCTACTCCCACTTAGCTAACCTAAAAATAAAACTCCTAATATTATGGAACTAATCTGAATAAATAGCCACGAAATTTACAACAGATTGACTCCATTACAACTCTAAGAAAGAAATAAAAAAATTCGTAAAAATTCAATGCGATCCGGACCAGTTGCCCAGGGGCGATTCGGATCTCTCCTTTATTCGAGCCAGTAATCCTTAGCTAGAGGCGGTCCAGATCCTTTTTGGGTAAAAGGTCTGGATTGCACCCCTTTTCTTTATAGAGATTCATTTACCAGGGCGGTCCGAATCACCTGGCTTTTCCATCCAGAGAATTGTTTAGAGACCGGTCTGGATCCTTTTTGTGAAAAAGGACTGGATTTGCCTTGTATTTCTATGCAGGGATATTTCTCTTGATTCTTCTCAACTTTAAATCCTTAAAACTTGTTCACCGTAGTTTGAATTATCTTGTAATTTCTTCTAGTTCTATTGAGAATAAATTCTCTTCACTTTCTAGTTGGCTTCAACTCCGGACAAAGGCCACAAATTTACGAAATCTCCCTTTGACCTTCCTCCTTAGACTTTTTTCATTGCTTTTCCCAGTTTCTTTCTCCCTCAATACTTGAAATGCCTACAAAACTCACGAGAAATACACAAAACTAGATGTACTTATTAGAAGGAGTTAGTATCAAAAAATGCGATAATTACATTCATTTTACGTTATTCGAGATACTAAAATCCTCTAAATTAAAGGAGTAAATTTGGAAGATTTTGAGCCTAATAAAACCCCCCTAACATAGAACTTTGAGTGTCCCGAGCAATGTAAAAGAATGTAACTATGGGTCAACTCTTTAGAATTTCGCTTTATTTGGATAGAGTACACTTTCGTGGGCAAACGATTGCATTGAGCGTATGAAACAAGCCTTTAAACCCCTAAGTCACTCTAGTAGGACAAGTTGTGCCTCGTGAGGATTTGCAGTAAATATAGCCACAAAATTCGACTCAAAGAAAACATAAAATATGCAAAAAATTGTATAATTCAAACTTTTCCAGAAAATAGTCATCATCAATTAATGTTCAAGAGTCTCAAATCATAGTGCGTGTGTGCAAAGCAAGAAATTTAACCGTGGATTTCCACTGGTTGGCCATTACGTTACTTACCTGAAAATTTGTTTTGATTTCAAAATATCACGGAATGCTCTCACAATCGAATCTCTCGGAAGTGTGGCTATTTCTATCGGTGTGCGTGATAAAAAGAGTAAATATAATGGACACAAATTCATGCACACTACTTTAAAAGATGAAATATTTAGGGTGAAAATATCTCATCATCAGAATACAGTTATTGGAAAACGAGAACATCGCCTTTAATTCACACATTTAATCTCTTGTATTATCTTTTTGTGTTATCGCTCTCCACGCGGTAACCAATTTTGCAATTTTGGACTCAGTTAGTACTTTTGCGGGTTTTAAGATGTAACGGGCAGAAGGAAAGGGGCTTGGGAAATTTGAAATTGGAAACTATGCTTAAGATATTCATTAGTGCTTTTCCGGGCTTTTTCTCATTTTTCTCTTATTTTTCTATTTTTTCTGTTTTTCATGCTTTTCTTTTCTTGCTATTTTTGTCGAACATTGCTATTATTTTGCCCCTTTTTGTTTCACTTTTCGGACTTAATTTCAAGGATTATAAACTTTCCCAATTCCGGGCCAATTTGATTTTTTCGGTTTGTCAAACAAAAGGGAAAAACTTATTCAGCTCAAATTGGGTTGCAAAAGGGGATACTTTTTCACGACTTTTTCTGGCTCGTATTTTTTGGTAAACAAATCAAGTCCTACTTTAAAGTCTAACTGCGAGTTGTTTTACCATATGCGTCTCGAGATTAATTTGGTTTTTGAGATATTTTAGCACATTTTTCGAGGCAACATTACACACTATTCCCTTAACCGATCAAAATAAGGATATTGAGATCATGAAGAATTTTTAGAAGAAGAATTAGAACATTGAGTTAACCATTAACTCAAATTGATTTATAAATTCACAAAAAGATAATAAACTTATATAATGACTTTTTATACTTACGACTTTTTAGACACTGAATTAGAACATTGAGTTAACCATTAACTCGGATTGATTTATAAACTCAAAATCTTCCAAATTTACTCCTTTAATTTAGAGTCTTTTAGTATCTCGAATAACGTAAAATGAGTGTAATTATCGCATTTCTTTGATCCTAACTCCTTCTAACAAGTACATGTAGTTTCGTGTATTTCTCATGAGTTTTGCAGGCATTTGAAGTATTGAGGAAGAAAGAAACTAGAAAAGCAATAAATAAAGTCTAAGGAGGAAGGTCAAATGGAAATTTCATAAATTTGTTCCCTTCATCCGAAATTGAAGCCAACTATAAAGTTGAAGAGAATTTAATCTCAAGAGCACTAGAAGAACGACAAGATAATCCGAGCTACGATGAACAAGTTACGAGGATTTAAAGTTGAGAAGAATCAAGAGAAAGATCCCGTCATAGAAATACAAGGTGATCCGGACCTTTTCCCAAAAAGGATCCTGAACGGGCTCTAAACAATTCTCCGGATGGAAAAGCCAGGTGATCTGAACTGCCCCTGGGCGACCAATCCGGACCACCCTGGTAAAAAAATTGATGTAAAGAAAATGGGTGTGATCCGAACCTTTTTCCAAAAAAGGATCCGGACCGCCTCTAGCTAAGGATTACTGGCTCGAATAAGGGACCGATCCGGACCGTCCATGGGCACTCGGTCCGGACCGCATTAGATTTTTACAAAAGTTTCAATTTCTTTCTCAGAGTTGTAATGGAATCAATATCTTGTAAATTTCATGGCTATTTATTCAAATTAGTTCCATAATATTAGGAGTTCGATTTTTAGGTTAGCTAAGTAGGAGTGGAGGGTTTTTGTAGTCAAAAACCCTAGTTTTCTGTAAGAAGCACTGCAGTAAGGATTCAAGTTTAATTTCTGCAATTGAAGTAACACTTTTCCTTTATTTTTCGGTTGCTCATTAGTTTTAATTGCTGATTTTGAATCTGAAATTATCTTTTCACTTAGTTTCTTTAGAGTTAATGTTTTCTTCCTTAAAAATCATATCTTTCTCTAAGTTAATTATGTCTAGCTAATTTTCTAAGGGTTGGGGTGCATGAACCCCACCCGATGTAATTCACGATAGTGGAAATAGATGTTTGAATTAAAATCTTAGATGAATCGTGTTGCATAACTGGTGAAACCGTCGTAGAACTTTTGATCTCGTTTGCCCTAGGTAATCGGGATTCTTAAGAGTGAGACGAGAGTATTGGTTAATGCGACACTGCTTTACTCGTCCTTTGCTTACATACTGTGCGGGCTACGATCCCTCATATGTGTAACACTTAGGAGTACTAGAGACCGGGTTCATTTAAAGTTCTAATTCCAAATCTAGTATCCTACGAAGTAAATTACTAGGGTGTGGGGGATTATACCCCAACCTATTGTTCTCATCTCATAGTTAAACTTTCAGTCCAATTGTCATCACATTTTCGTTAAATTAGTGTAGTTGCATTTTACTCATTCTAGTTTCTTTAGTTAATCATTTTCAAAATTGCATTTAGTTGTAGTTGTTCTGTATTACAAATCACCTTTTCCTTTTTTTTAGAGTCAAAGTTAGGTTACACTTATCTTTCCGACGTCATCACGACTTCTGTCATTCTATTTCCCTGAGGATAGATACCCGACTTACCGGGATTATTACTTGAGTGACAGGCTTCCACTTGAGCATATATAGCACGCACACTAGAAACATTTGTGATCGTGTCAAGTTTTTGGCGCCATTTTCGGGGAGTTAGGTAGACTTAGGTTAGATCGAGTCAATCTAAAGCTTAGACCAAAAATTCAAAAATTCAAAAATAAAAATAAAAATAAAAATTTCATTTCTCAAAATCCTTTAATGCAAATTCCTGAACATACTCAGACTCAGCACAATACTCTAACCAGAATCCACAAAAACCCGATTGTTGAATACAACTCTGAAAGCCCCCACACACTTCGCATTCCATAATTTTGGGTTCCACTTCCTAATCCTGAGCACTCTATAGGTAGTTACACCCTGAGTTAACCCTCAAGTCGCACCTATAGGACATCGAGTTAGTATACCGAATCATTTGAAGAGAGCACGAACAGGATATCGGGCACAACGAGTTACGGCACTTGAGAGGGAGATTTGCCCTATCTCCCATGAAAGATTTACTCTTTCCTGAGCGGACTGTCGCCCTTGGTTGCATTTTACTTTAGTATAATGTCGGTCAGTTCCCCTTTCACAATGGGATAATATAGATTCTCGCTACGTTTCATGGCATGGATTCGGAGAAACCATACCTACATATCCGCGAGTTCGGAGAGGCGTGTGATACATTTAGTGACCAAGCTTGCATGCAGGATACCATTCGCCTAAAACTTTTTCCTTTTTCCTTTTTCCTTAAAGGATAAAGCCAAGACCTGGCTATGGTCTCTACCCCCGAACTCCGTAACTTCCTCGAGAGATATGCAATCCAAGTTTATCTCGAAATTTTATCCACAACACAAGACCAACTCTACCAAAACTCAAATCAATGCTTTTCGACAACATGAGAATGAGTCTCTTGATAGGTGTTTGGAACATTTCCAAAAGTTAGTAAGTGCATGCCCCCATCATGGTTTTGACAAACACCTTGTGATCTTTTTCTTCTATAATGGGTTGATAGTAGCTTCCAAACAACTTGTACAAATAATGTGTGAAAGTCCTTTTTGGGATTTAAACTCCTGTGATGCTGAGGCCCATCTTAAGTATGGCGCAGAGACTACTGAAGCATGGGGCACCTCCGATCCTAATACCCTAGACCGACCAAGACAAATATCTATCACTCCGACTGCATCCGGTCTATACCATTTGGATAGAAATACCATAATACACCGCCGATTCGATCAGTTTCATAAAGAGATAAAAGAGTGGTTTGATGATCGATTGAGAGATATCTCCGGATCCAATCGTGGTTCGAAAGAAAAGGTGTGTGCTATCTATGAGGCGGGCCATTTTACAAAGGCATGACCGATTATTTGTGCCTATAAGGCCATGCACACCGAGCAGGTGGATGCTATAGAAGGATTCAAGGGGAATTTTAACGCCCCGCATGGGAACTCGTACAACCCTTTATGGAGAAACCATCATGGTTACAACTATGGACAGCCACAAGTTGCAATGAACCCATATTCACAGGTTTTTCGACCTCCACCACCTTCCCAATACCAACAAGCACCACCACCTCCAGCGCCATATGTAGCTCCACCGCGGAGGAATTTCGAGGATACCATAAACTAGTTCATAAATTCTCAAAGTGAAACCAATGCTAGAAATGAATGCATGTTTGCTGAAATTAATGCGAACATCTCCATGTTGAAATCATCATTGAGTATCCAAGAGAAGGGAAAATTTCTTGCCTAGGACCAAAAACCTCCCCAAGCTCAACCTAGTGTTAACTCCACCTCTACAGAACATCAGGAGCAGTGCCAAGCTGTAACCACTCTTCGTAGTGAAAGAGTTGTTGATTTATCACCTCCCCCACACGACACCTCGAATGTCAAGGAGAATTCGTGCAGCCCGAAAAAGGCCAGAGATATCCCCTTGAACGAGAGTGAAAAGGAACACACTAGTGACCCCGAGGTAGTTATAAAGCCACCCTCCGCTGCACCATTTCCTCAAAGATTGGTTCCTTCCCATAAAGGGACCATTTCCTCAAAGATTAGTTCCTTAAGAACATATAATTCAACTTACCTTTCCTCGATGCAATAAGGCAAATTCCAGCCTATGCAAAATTCATAAAAGACTTATTGATAGTCAAGAGGAGGATAAAGGTAAATAAAAATATGTTCCTAGCACAGAACGTTAACTCTGATCTTCTTAATGATCTCCCACCTAAATATAAATATCCCGGTGCACCCACCATTTCCTGCACCATTTGCGAGAATAAATTCGAAAAGGCCTTACTCGATTTGGGGTCGAGTGTCAATATCCTCCCCTATTGAATTTATAGGAACCTTGATCTGGATGATCTTAAGCCCACAAGGATCACTCTCTAATTAGCGGATCGAACCGTGAAGATACCAAGGGGTATAGTTGAGGACGTGATAGTCTAAGTGGACACTTTCTACTTCTCGATAGATTTTGCCATTTGGGACACGGAACCCTCCTTCACCTCGAAAAATTATGTTCCCATCATCCTTGGATGCCCATTCTTAGCTACGGCTAACACACTGATAAATACTTGAAATGGAAAAATACAACTCACTTTTGGGAATATGACTTTAGAAACAAACATCTTCAACATAGCCCAACAAGAAGGGGAAGAAGATGATCTTCACATGGTGATATTAATTAATAAGATAGTAGATGTGCACTTTGAGGAAAATTATTGTGGAGATGCCTTAGAAGCTTGCTTAGTGTCTAGTCACGAGAGTGAAGGAGCTTACACCCAGTTTAAGATGAAAATAGAGGAGTTAAGAGGCTTACTCGATGAGAAATCGTCGAATGAGGACGCGAGAGATGTTAATTAGGTTTCTAGATTCGAAGAGTTACCTTCTAGGGAGGCACGCATGGTGCCCTCTAGCAACACATTCCCGACTCTTGAGTTGAAGAAACTACCCTCCAACGTTAAATATTCTTTCCTAGGTGAAAGTGAGACCTTTCCTATTATTGTCTCCTCTTGCTTAGATGAAGAGCAAGAGAGTAAGCTATTAAAGACTTTGAGGAAGCACCAAAGTGCTTTTGGTTGGTGTATAGCTGATCTAAAGGGGATAATACCTCTAATTTGCACCCATAAGATTCACCTTGAGGAGGATGTTAAGCCCTTGAGAGAAATGCAAAGACAGTTAAACCCCACAATGAAATATGTGGTGAGAACTGAAATTATAAAGTTGTTGGATGCCGAGATTATCTACCCAATCTCGGATATCAAGTGGGTGAGCCCCATTCAAGTCATCCTGAAGAAGTCGGGTGTGACAGCGATTGAAAATGCCAAGGCAGAGCTAGTTCCCCAACGTACCACTACTGGGTGGTGCGTCTGCATTGATTACTAAAAATTCAATGCGGGAACTAGGAAAGACCATTTCCCCTTGCCATTTATCGATTAAATGCTGGAAAGAGTAATGGACCACCCTTACTATTTCTTCCTAGATGGTTATTCCAAATATAACCAAATTGAGGTATATGTACTTGATCAAGAGAAGAAAACCTTCACTTGCCCTTTTAGAACGTTTGCCTACAAAGGTATGCCATTTGGCTTGTGTAATGCAGCGGCGACCTTTCAAAGGTGCATGTTGACCTTATTCAGTGACATGGTTGAGAGAGGGCTAGAGGTGTTTATGGACGACTTTAGTGTCTTTGGCACCTCTTTTGACCTATGTCAAGCCAATCTTGAGAAAGGTACTAGCACGATGTGTGGAAAAGAACTTAGTGCTGAATTGAGAGAAATTACTTTTCATGGTAACTGAGTGTATAGTTCTTGGCCACATCGTGTCATCCAAAGGGATCGAGGTTGATAGAGCAAAAATAGATGTCATAGCTGACCTACCCCCGCCTAAATAGCTAAAAGACGTGCGCTCCTTCTTGGGCCACACGGGGTTTTAAACAAGGTTCATTAACGACTTTAGCGTCATCGCTATGTGACAACCCACCATCCGAAATAGGGGGTGGCCAGCCCGATACTCCAAAATAACGGAATCATGGATGGAATCATTATCAGCATCACAACAAAATAAGAAGTATACGGGATAACTATTCCTTATTTCAGAAAAATGGATTCCCAAAAATTTTGATTTTTAAAGTTAATTAAAGAAAACAACTTAACAACCCAATAAGAGAAAGTGGCAATCCAAATGAAATTATATTACATACGCATAAATGTACAATAAGTGACCGAATATGCTGTCATCCACAAACTCATACAATAAAATTAAACAAATTCATTAATTACATAATACATTACATTAATCAAGTACAAAAGCTTGGGCCCCTCGCCCGAGTAAAGAGACACGATCTTATCTAGAGTGCAAGAATGACAACGTCTATTTCCAAATACCCCGTAATACCCGCAAAGCATCACAGCTCGCCAAAGACACCAAGATCGGAATTCAAATCAGGCATCCTTGCGGCGGAGTACCCGAGCGGATACAAGATGCAAGCACAACAAGAAATATAAACGGTTCAGGGCCCGATTCTATATGATTACCAGATGAATAAAGAGTATGACAGTTATGAATGATAAATCATGATGAAAGAGAAATAAGAAGCTACCTACACAATTTACAACATAAGCTAAGCAGGAAAATAAAATGAATAACATTAATCTAAAACTTCATCATGCGCACCAATTATTTCATATATCCTTTCCTTAATAGGAAATATATATATAGTCAAAATATTATGCTCTTTATGGAATTTTTATCCCAATTTTACCTTTTGTAAAAATCATTTCCTTATCAGGAAAATAATCATTTTCAAATGCTCTTTATGTCATTTATATGTGCTCTTTGTGGCACTTCAGTATGCTCTTTATGGCATATATAATCCATTAAGTCCCACTTGATTATGAATAGTTATATTTATATACATATAACGAATCTAAGACAGCCCGTCCTGGTTTCCCCACTATGCGTGCCCCTAAATGACCATCATCTTCCAGGGCCTATCATAAGACAACCTGGGCACCTATAATACAAAACATCGGGAAGCGGCCATGTGCCTTCGGGGTAGTCAAGACCACACCCGGAATCTCCTACCCATCGCATAAAAATATATATCAACAAACGCTCACATGGCCTATGGATATATCCACCCTGCATTAATTAGTCAGGGGGCTTCACCTCAATGCGCGAACTTCCCTTATGATGTCATTTAGAGAGGTGTGTTCAACCATATTATTTACCATTTTAAAAATCAAGTAAATTATCATTTACCAAATTCATGATTAAGTAAATTATCATTTACCATCATCATTACTACAACCATTTCATTTCCATTTATACATGTATGTTTCGTTTTATTTGAAACCATACTTGTTTACATTATTGTAAATAATTCACCTTATTATCCGGATCCATACGATAACTTATATTGTAACTACAACCTCAAAGGAGTAAATAAACTCTTCATTATCTCCAAACATTTTAGGGTGTTATTTTAAAACCCCAATACTATCATACCTCAAAGGAATGAAGAAACTAGCAATTTATTCTCCCAACACACTTTTATGGTGTTATTAAGAACCATCAAGGTTAACAAAGCTCAATTGAGCTTCTAAAATCTCCCAACATTCTTTTTGGGGTGATAATATAAACCATCAAAACTAGTATAGCTCAATTGAGCTTCTAAAGTCTCCCAAACATAACACTACATCTCCTAGTTTTATAGTAATTAATTAGAAGAAAAGTATGCCCTATCATCAATAGGCATAACCCCGGAAAAGTCCCCACATAACCCATTCCTAATGTAGGGTAGACAACTAACTCATCTCACACTCTAGCACTCTATGTTTACTTCATTCAAGAAGGTTCCTAGGCCCTATATTTAAAGAAAAAGAATTAGAATTGAGTTATAAAATTAACTCAAAATAGAAGGAAACCGAATCGATTAGCCCTAGGGGCGAATCGATTCGCCCTGGAGAATTGATTCTCCCAAAAAGAGAATCGGTTCGAACATAAAGACCTGGGATTTTGCAACTGCCGAATCGATTCAGCTTAGGACCGAATCAATTCGGTCCAAGCAGGCTTGAAAACTGGCCCTTAGCGAATCAATTCGGTCCTTCGATTCGCCCTAAGGACCGAATCGATTCGTCTTGGAGATATTGCCAAGAATGGCTACGAAGGGTTATGAACCCTAATTTTCTCAAACCTCAAATCTCTTCCATTTTATACACAACCAACAATATTTATCTACCCAAAGATTATCCTACATGGTTTATAACCATTAAAACCCACAATATCATCATCAAAACCAAAATCTATGTTTAAATACCAAAATCTCCATTTTTGACACCCAAATGCCAAAACATAAATATCACACAAATTATTCATCTTAAATCACATATTAGCAAGTAGAAAACTTGCCTTAGGGTTGATATCTCAGATTTGTTTGAGGAAGAAGCAAATCCCATATCATCCATCTTCAATCTCTCTCTTTTCTCTTCCTCGTTTAAGACATAAGAATGAGGAAATGAAATAAGGGGCAAGACTTAAAATCGTGGCCTAAGTCTAAAGTCTCCAACTTAAGTGGTTAATACCACATTAAAATGACTCCCAATACGCATTTAAGTTAAAACAGGTAAAAGTGCCCTAAACCCAAAAATACAATATGGCACTTATTTTGACTGTCTCGCACCTTCTGAGACTAACTACACCCTCTAAACTGGCATCCGACAATTTTATAATTTATTTCCAGTTATAATTTTATTTTAACCATAATGTCATTTAAAATACATGACACTATAAAACAAGCAACCTGATGATATTTACTTTCACATATAGTAAATATGCATCAATCTAGTAAATATAAACTTCTAACTCATTAAATTAATATTTACTCCGGTTCCAACATTTTATATAATTACCTTATGCGGTAATTAATATAAAATTCACCTCCTAAAATAGAGGGTTGTTACATACTCCCCCCTTATGAGGGAATTTTGTCCCCAAAATTCGGGCATACCCTATACACATAAAGGGTATACTATCTCAAACTATCATTCTATCTTCCTTAACAAACCCTCGTTACTACGGCGTCCCAAAATGGACTCGGACTAAGGTCGTCTCTATCAATCTTAGTCCACAATCTTTGTGCTCTAGCATAGCACAAAGCGTTCCTCACAAACTATCAGTTCTAGCTTCCTACGGAGGAAGATGCTAACTACGTGACTAGGCGCAAAATGCTATACATCCTAAATCAAGCTACATCCCATCTTGGGGATACCTATACCAACACTAATTTTCTTAACCCCAACACTACTCAACTTCTCCTTGCATAGCCGTAGCTCTTCAAAGCATATGGCTCAAAAGCCCGATCCTTAAGGAAATGTTCTGGGACCGTTCCAAGTCCAAGGAACCAATTATTGTACGAGAATTTCCATCCACATAACTACTGCACCGTCCACTATGTATCCTAAGGTTCACATTCAAGATATGTCCTTGGCATTAAGTCAACTTCCTCCAATCACAACATCTAGTGATGACCACTTTAAGGTGAAGAGATATACATCATCTCCATACGATTCCCATTCCTTCATGGAAACTTTACCGAGCCTCGACATTAATAACTAGTCTCAGTCCACCACTTTGTCAGGCACTTCACCCATCCATACAAAGCGGGGCGTACTCTCCAACATATCGTCTGCCCGCAATGGCCAGAACAGCAACAGTTTTGGTCAAACGATCAATAATTTTCTCAGATAGGTTCATGACCAGTTTGATGCCGTCAATTCAAGGCGAACGTCTATGAATATACTCTTCTTCGTTCCACAGATACTCTTTTTCACACAAGTAGGTGATACGATCAATTTTAGACCGAAATGTTCTAGCTACAAGTCGCCCTAGTCATGCTCATTTCATTTGGCTCTCCATGCCATCACCCATATCTCTGACAGTTTCTACTTGATGTATATACTACCCTAATCGCATTACCTTAGCGAATGAGAGAATCCAAATCAATAATCCGTTATAAACTTCATAAACCAACTTGATTTCTCCCCCGACATACAGCAACAACTTGTTGCTCACGAGGAAGACCAACTTTCCTGCCCAGGAAATAGTGCCTCCACTTCTTTAAGGCAATTGCTAACGCAATAAATTTACAAAGAGAGAGTTTGTGAGACACATACACCACAGTTTCATGCTCCAATATTATTACTTCGCGTCCTGGAAGAGACTTGTTCTTTAAATTCACCCCCCCATACTTAACAAAAATGGGCTCAGGAGTGAAAGTCGGCTCATCCTTTTAACTCCCCTGAAAGTTAGGTTACCAATATAACCTTCTAGCTAAGAAAGGCCTCATTTCCATCGGCCTAACCTTTGAAATCTCTCGAGATTCCATACTTCTCGTTCCTAGGGATCTACTCCCCCTAAGGGTCAACCCACAACATATTTGTGGTCAACTCCCTATAACCTTCCTAAATCAACATCGCATGCCCTAATGGCCTTACGTCCCTATAAACCTAAGGTCGGTCTATACATATATATCCTATCTAAGTCGTATACATATAATACTAAGTATATCCCTAGTGTCCAAGACCTATCTCAACTCCCAACATTCGCACGGTTTCATGCGTGGGACGTCTCGGCGAAGCAAAATCCAAACAAGGAACCCTCCCGTTACACTACTACTTCGCATCGTCGGTCATTAAGATATGACGATCTAAAACACATGATCGGGATCGATAAATTTTAATTTGCAATTCTATTAACAAAATTCTACTTCTACGTCTTACCATAGTATCATTAAAGACTTCAATTAATCAAACATTCACTTTCTTTAAAGTCTTACAAATATTATCCCATAACATATATACATCTTTTCAAATAGCCTTCTTATCAAGGCATAACCTGAAGTCTCAATTCGACTTCGTATCTCAGTCTCCCTCGCATCGATCAGAGGAGAGAACTATATACATAGCTTCTATCTCGCACTTTAATAGCCCTTAATCATTCTTCTACGTGATTCTCGGCTAAACCTTTCAACCCATCCTTCAACCAACAAAATAAATAAATAAAATGAAATGAATTTAAAATAAGAAAGAATAGCATCTCCACATTTCCAACGTCGTTGAGGTTCACGCGTGGAGCGTCCCGAAAAAGCAAAATCTAAACAAGGAACCCCTCCTATACGTTACTACTCAACTTGTCGGTCGTGGAGATAAGGCATACCAATCACATACAATGCAAACAAGCAATCAACCAAACACACACGCAAGATAACACAACAAGTAATAAAAACCTCCTACTTACCTCAACCACCCACATAAAGTCTCAACCTGTATTGAGGAGAGACGTTATAGAACATCTAGTTCCATCCTGAAACTAGAAATAGGATATCCTCGCAATTTAATTACTTGCTATCACCCCAAATAAACCAATATATCTTTACTTATATAGTACACATTGTAAGGACACAAATTTTCAATTGAGTCCATATATAGTTTTGGCTCAATTCCGGACAAAAACATTTATTCATAGGATAGTATGTAATTGTAATACTCTCAAGCCTATGAAGTGTTTGTTGAAGACATAGCGGCAAAGAGTATAAAGCTTCATCAAATATATCGGTTTGCGTGCCTCGTTTCTACGTCATCAACCATAGTTCCATGCTCCCAAGGTATGAATGCAATATTATATATATAGGAGCTTGGAACAAGTTTATTGGGTGTTAGGTTTTATAAAAACTGCATTTTGTTTTAAGAAAGAATTAATTAAAACTTTACATAAATGTTTATAAAGTTTTCTGGGCTAAAAATGAATTTTTCAAACTTTCTGGTGGTTCGTTAGATATGTCGTTCGAACGAGTTTTTTCGTTCAAACCAGATGTCATTCGAACGAACCTGCCAACGAGTTCCCACCAAGGTATGCAGGTCAGTCGTTTGAAATGTCGTTCGAACGAGATTGTTCGTTCTAACGAGATTTCCAACGAGTTTCTAACAGGTCCAATCTGGACCGTCGTTAGAAGTCTCGTTCGAACGAAATGTCGTTCGAACAAGACTGTCAGGCGGGAACAGTTATTGGCAGTTTTTGGCAGTTTTTTACCCACTTCCCCACTTGGTTTTTAACCAACTTTTTCAGACTTTATTACGTGCGGGAATAACATTTTCCAATCTAACTTTTCCAATCTATTTTCATCTCTTAGAGAGAGTTTGAGAGCAAATTTGTTTAAGGAAAATGTTCATGTTTTGAGTGAGATTTTTAAAGAAAAAATTTCCATCACTCTAGTGTTTACACCCAAAGAAGTTTATTCCAAGTTCTTATATACATATCAATTGCTTGGAGTTTGGAACCGGTTTATCTCTTCCGTTTCAAAGAGAAGTTTTGGGTTTTGCTTCTACCTCCCACAAAGAAAGAAGAAGTGTTTTTGTTGCGATTCTACCCACTTGGAGAAAGGCTCCATGTACGGGTGACGGTGACCATATAAAGTCCTATCGGTGGATTCCGAGACCGCGGTGGTATTCCAAGGTTATCCTCTAGGAAGAGGTTTCTACAAGAAGAAGCATCGGGGCTTGAGAGGGTTCGAGTCGAGTGTTGTAAGTCTATCTGTCTTGTACTTGTAATTCCGTATCTAGTGGATTTGTGGCTAGGGCCGTCCGAGGTTGTTTCCCATCTTGGGTTTTTCCTCATACATCGCGGCGTAGTGTGATTGGTTTATTTTATCTTGCATAAATAGCGTAGCACGCATGCTTAGCATAATTCAAGATAAAATTTGGTTT
Source organism: Sambucus nigra (assembly GCA_949130495.1). Lineage (NCBI taxonomy): Eukaryota > Viridiplantae > Streptophyta > Magnoliopsida > Dipsacales > Adoxaceae > Sambucus > Sambucus nigra. Next base: position 337,866,099 of record OX422207.1, on the reverse strand, counting down.
AAATCGTCACACTCAATTTAATTTGGACTTAAATTGATTTTTAGGTAAAGTTGTTTAATTCAAGTCATTTGCTAAAATTTTGTTTCGCCTAATCTTGATAAATATGACTTAGGCAAATTCTAGGACTTGGATTAATTAATTGGTTTAAGTGAATATATTCATTGTTTAATTTTACTTCACTTGGTTTAATTTTAATTTGTTTAAGAAATCAAAATTTATTTGTTTATTTGTGAACCATCTTACGCTTCCGCATCGTGACTATATATAAAAGGAAATTATTAACAGTTTGATTTTAATTGATATAATCAAAATCCGAGGTTCTACAAAATGGTATCAGAGCCAAAAACGATAAAATATTTCGTTAAGATCCTTTAAATTTTTGGCTAAAATAGATTTTTCCCCATTTTCAAAATTTCCTATTTTTGATGGTTCAAACTACGCGTATTGGAAAGCGCGTATGAGATCGGCACTAAAATCTATCGACGAGAGAGTTTGGATGTCTGTTGTTAACGGGTGGTCCCCACCAACTTATTTAGTTGAAAATGAACGTGTTATCAAACCCGCCGATAGATGGACTGAAAGTGAGTTTAAACTTGCTAATTTCAATTCCCGTGGTTTAAATGCCTTGTTTAGCACTGTCACACCGGATGAATTCCGACGTATTATGATGTGTGAAACCGCTAAAGAAGCTTGGGATATTTTACAATTAACTCATGAAAGAACTAGTGTCGTTAAAGCTTCAAAACTCCAAAACCTCACCACTCAATTTGAAACTATCAAAATGAATGAAAAAGAAACTTTTGATGAATTTTATGCTAGACTTTCCGATATTGTTAATTCATCGTTTAACTTGGGAGAGAAATTACCTGGCGACCGTGTTGTAAAGAAAATTTTAAGGTCCCTACCCGATTGATTTATTCCTAAGGTGACTGTTTTAAATTCTTTACCCACTTTAGCCTCTACGAAATTAGAAGAGCTTGTAGGTGATTTACAAACCTATGAACTAGATATGTTTCCCTCTAAAACTGAAAAGAAAATCGAAAAGGGCGTTTCTTTAAAAGCCCGAAAAGAGGTCAAACAAGTAGTATACAGCGAGAGCGATAGTGACTCGGAAGACATGGCTTTATTTGCTCGCAAATTTAGAAAATTTCTTAAAATTAACAAAGATAAATTTAAAAATGATTTTAAGAAATTCGAATCTTCTAAGAATGACAAAGGCGAAAAGATTTCTAAAGCCGAGAAGATTCCTAAAGCTGAGAAGATCCCTAAATCTAGTAATGAACATTTAGATAGGGACAAGTCTAATAAGTGTTTTGGTTGTGAAGGTTATGGCCATAGGGCGTTTGAGTGCCCCACTAAACTAAGGAAAGAGGGTAAGAGACCCATTTCATATAATGCGACCCTTAGTGATAGTGATAAGGAAGAGTAGCCCGATTCCCCCACTAAGAAAAATTTTGTGGCTTTTATGGCTAGTCATGTGAGTGATTATGAGAACTCATCGATTGATGAAACGATAGCACATGCCACTTCCAAGGTCATTGTACATGATTCTCTTGTTTCTGATGATAGTGAGAGTGGAGAAGAAAGAGAGAGTGAAAATGAAGAAGAGGTTAATATAAGTGAACTTCAAAATGCTTTTCAAGAGCTTTATAAATAATCTATTAAATTGAAAAGAGCTAACTTGAAGTTAGAAGCTAGTTTTAGAGAAAGTGTCAAGGTCGTTGATGAAAGTGCTTTAATAGAAGACCTTAGGACACGTGAGAGGACTCTTCAAGAGAAGCTTGAATATGTAGAAGGCGAAAGAGATAGCCTTAGGGGTTTAATGGAATCCTTGAAAAAGGAGCTTCTTGCTTTTGAAGAGCAACATGTTTTATTAGAGTCTAACATTTTTGAATTGCAAAATAAATTAAAAGACTCTAGTAATGTCAAATTTGATTTGGAGTGTCGTTCGGAAAAACTAGATAAAATGTTAGGAACGGTCCAAATTAAAAATGACACTTGTGGTTTAGGCTTCAATACTTGTAATGAATTTACTCATAGTGCCCAAACCAATGTTTTAGGAGAATCTACTAGGAATGCATTTAAAGATCACTCCTTAGGTAAATCTTTTCCACATGTTTTTACTTGTACACATTGTGGTCGAAAAGGTCATCTTAGGAAATTTTGTTTTGATCTTAAACGAATTCTTAGAAAATCCCATAGTAAAGTAACCACGGTCGTTAACGCTCCAACACCCCAAGATAGTCATTCTTCATTAATTTGGGTTAGGAAATCGTTTGCATACTTTAGCGTTTGTACATCATGCTATATTCACATGCTAAATGTATGCTTATTTAGTCATTTTCTAGTCATTGCCTCATTTCATATCATATGCTAGAAATTATGACTTGTTTATCTTTTTGTATTATATTTTGTGGTTGAATTAATTAAAAAATATAAAAAGATTTTTGTTTATCATTTGTGTTTTATTTATTTCATTTAAACTTAATGAAAAATACAAATGATTTTTGGTTATCCTTTTGAGTATATATCTTTATTTTTGGTAAAAAATGTTAAAAACTCAAAAAGATTATTTTTTCGTTTGTATTTTGGTTTGACACACTTTAAGTGGCATATACTTGTGTTTGAATCCCATCTTTTACGCTCCCATGTGGCTAGAACTTTTGGTTTAGTTTGTCAATCCTTAAAATGTTCTTTACCATATTTTATGGAGTAGTTGGATTTTGAGTTGTTTAAATGGATTCTATTTCTATATGCCTCTATTCACACATGCACGAGCTCTTTTGCAATCTTAATGTCACATGTTATATTTGAGCTTTTTGAGGTGTTCTCCTTCCAATCTAGTCATCTACATATCTATGACCTAGGAGGCCTAATGCATGTCAAAATCCGTTGCATGTGAGATTTGTGTGAAAATGAAAACATGATAAATAAATGTGCACGGGGAAGGGCTCTGAAAGGATGAATTAAATTTTTTTGCGATAGTAAGCCACCGTTTATTGGATCTAAAAGAAATACGTGATCCAAAGGCCTAAAACAGAAAATACGGCATTAAAAAGAAAACAATTGCCAAGGCCTATGTTTGTTTGATATATTCATTCAAATGCAAAAGAATATATATGCATATTGAGGGAGAATTGGATGGTATATCAACGGTTTGCACAATGTCCGCTTATCCTAGTTGTCTTTAATGTCATGACTCTATTTGGTTTGTAGAATCATCATCATGCTAGGCTTGTATGCATTGTGTATGTTTGTTCATTGAGTTCAATCTTCATATTGTCACATGAGGTTATATTAAATGTGATAAAGTTTGCAATCAAATGAGAACTCCGTGAATGTTTATTAAGTGTTTGGGTCTAAATTTAATCGTTACTAGTTCACACCCCAACACTTATGTTTCCATATGACGCATTTTTTCCATACGAGTGTGCAAACTTATTGTATTTTTGTGTCATGTGCCTGTTTATATCTATATATTTGTGCGTGTGCATTTTTGATATATTTATAGTACATATATATATATATGATATTTTGTTTTGCCTTTGCCTTGATTTTGTTGCCCACATGCCTTCATGTCTTATCACTTTAAGCTTCAACATGCTTTTATGTTTATTAGTTCTTTATCCTTTGCCTATTCCTGAACAAAAAGGGGGAGAATGATGATAGGGGGAGAAATGGTATCTAATCCTATTATTATCGTATCTTAGTTTGGAGAAATGGTATCTAATCCTATTATTATCGTATCTTAGTTTGGGGGAGATTTATCTTAGGGGGAGACGTCTTTCTAAGTAGGTCATGTGTTTGATAAAGGGGAGAATTAATTTAGGGGAAGTAATTAATTAAAATTGCATTTAATAATTTGATATTCCCTATGCATTTGATGAGTTTGCTTAAGTGTGAAGGAATTATTCTAAAGCGGCATATTTCAATGGCAAAGCGTTTGATCCTTGGGTTGAGTCAATTTTGGGTGGGTTATGTTTTGAGTCTAGTGAGCTTGACGGCCCTTTAGGATTTTTGTTTGGTTTTTGTCCCGGAATAGCCAAAGGGGGAGATTTATAAGGACACAAATTTTCAATTGAGTCCATATATAGTTTTGGCTCAATTCCGGACAAAAACATTTATTCATAGGATAGTATGTAATTGTAATACTCTCAAGCCTATGAATTGTTTGTTGAAGACGTAGCGGCAAAGAGTATAAAGCTTCATCAAATATGCCGGTTTGCGTGCCTCGTTTCTACGTCATCAACCATAGTTCCACGCTCCCAAGGTATGAATGCAATATTATGTATATAGGAGCTTGGAACAAGTTTATTGGGTGTTAGGTTTTATAAAAACTGCGTTTTGTTTTAAGAAAGAATTAATTAAAACTTTAAATAAATGTTTATAAAGTTTTCTGGGCTAAAAATGAATTTTTCAAACTTTTTGGTGGTTCGTTAGATATGTCGTTCGAACGAGTTTTTTCGTTCGAACCAGATGTCGTTCGAACGAACCTGCCAACGAGTTCCCACCAAGGTATACTGGTCAGTCGTTCGAAATGTCGTTCGAACGAGATTGTTCGTTCTAACGAGATTTCCAATGAGTCCAATCTGGAACGTCGTTAGAAGTCTCGTTCGAACGAGATTTCGTTCGGACGAAATGTCGTTCGAACAAGACTGTCAGGCGGGAACAGTTATTGGCAGTTTTTGGCAGTTTTTCACCCACTTCCCCACTTGGTTTTTAACCAACTTTTTCAGATTTTATTATGTGCGGGAATAACATTTTCCAATCTAACTTTTCCAATCTATTTTCATCTCTTAGAGAGAGTTTGAGAGCAAATTTGTTTAAGGAAAATGTTCATGTTTTGAGTGAGACTTTTAAAGAAAAAATTTCCATCACTCTAGTGTTTACACCCAAAGAAGTTTATTCCAAGTTCTTATATACATATCAATTGCTTGGAGTTTGGCACCGGTTTATCTCTTCCGTTTCAAAGAGAAGTTTTGGGTTTTTCTTCTACCTCCCACAAAGAAAGAAGAAGTGTTTTTTTTGTGATTCTACCCACTTGGAGAAAGGCTCCATGTACGGGTGACGGTGACCATATAAAGTCCTATCGGTGGATTCCGAGACCGCGCTAGTATTCCAAGGTTATCCGCTAGGAAGGGGTTTCTACAAGAAGAAGCATCGGGGCTTGAGAGGGGTCGAGTCGAGTGTTGTAAGTCTATCTGTCTTGTACTTGTAATTCCGTATCTAGTGGATTTGTGGCTAGGGTCGTCCGAGGTTGTTTTCCGTCTTGGGTTTTTCCTCGTACATCGCGGCGTAGTGTGATTGGTTTATTTTATCTTGCATAAATAACGTAGCACGCATGCTTAGCATAATTCAAGATAAAATTCGGTTTAAATCGTCACACTCAATTTAATTTGGACTTAAATTGATTTTTAGGTAAAGTTGTTTAATTCAAGTCATTTGCTAAAATTTTGTTTCGCCTAATCTTGATAAATATGACTTAGGAAAATTCTAGGACTTGGATTAATTAATTGGTTTAAGTGAATATATTCATTGTTTAATTTTACTTCACTTGGTTTAATTTTAATTTGTTTAAGAAATTAAAATTTGTTTGTTTATTTGTGAAGCATCTTACGCTTCCGCATCGTGACTATATATAAAAGGAAATTATTAACAGTTTGATTTTAATTGATATAATCAAAATCCGGGGTTCTACACACATCATACACGTAGTACATTACACACATAGTACTTAAAAGAAAATATATCATCACTCGCTTTATAACGAGTGAATGAAAATATGAAACTTCCCTACTATGGAAGTCATATAATTACTCTATTTGGTAATATCAAAACTACTATAACCACAATATACACACCCGAATCTATAGTAGATACAATACTACTAGATCTTATCCTAAGTAATACACCACCCACTAATAAGGTGGAATTCCCACCAACATTTTATCCCAATCACTCCGGGTCAATCCTAATGGTTCTAAGACTCCATATTCGAGCCTTACACGAACCAACATTATTTCCATCAACTCCCCAACTAGGCACTTTATTCTTGCCCTTGTTCTCCAATAAGCGTAATGAAAATGCATGGTTCTTCCCCGTCACAATAGCCCACGTAGTTCCTTTTACTTTCTCAATAAAAGATAACACGCTCTCGGCCTCCTCTTCTTTAATTCAATGAAACCTTCCCAGGCGGATGTCCACCAATGCAGTTTCATGATCACTGCTCCATCAGAAGTGTTAACGACACTTATTCTGGAGCCTATCATTTCATTGGAGGGCTCTCCCTTATACCTACCTTTCTTTAGTGTACGATCTCCCTAATCGCACAACTCTTTGTTCACATGTCGGCCTCTGACCGAGCCTTGTGTGAACAATTGAGAATCTACATTCTCCTCCTTCCAGTTACCCTAGAGAAACTTACAATAGGAAGTATCTATCGGGTTTCTCCATGGGCAAACTTTCTGCGCCCACAATTAAGGTGACTACGGTCCCACCATTTCAACACTACTCCTACGGGTGAAGGATTTTCCTCCATCCTTTTTATTTGGGCACTTCTCCACTTCAATTTAACGTTGCTTGAAATCTCAAGCTTAGTACCACCCTCTACTTCTAGCGGTACTTGGAAAACTAGATCTACCGTAATTAGTAGTCGTTGTAGCAAAACAAGAAAGTGGTACAAAAAGGGAAGTGACCTCCAAAGCGGTTCTCATCCACGACCACAACTTACAATTCTTAGAAATCCTTCTCATGACGCCCTTCATCAATCGACCTACTATTCTCACACGAATGCGCAAAAGATTCTATAGGTTCTACCTCAGGGCAAAAGAACGAAATCTCACTAGAGAAATCAACGATCTTAATCCTAAGGCTCTATGTCAAATCAAAAGCAACGCTGAAAGCGCAAAGCGTTCACACAGATTCCTATGGACTCTACAACCTGATGATCTGATACCATCTGTGACAACTCGCCATCTGAAATAGGGGGTGGCCAGCCCGATACTCCAAAATAACGGAATCATTGATGGAATCATTCTCAGCATCACAACAAAATAAGAAGTATACAGGATAACCACTCCTTATTTCAGAAAAACGGGTTGCCAAAAATTTTGATTTTTAAAGTTAATTAAAGAAAAAAACTTAACAACCCAATAAGAGAAAGTGGAAATCCAGATGAAATTATATTACATACGCATAAATGTACAATAAGGGACCGAATATGCTGTCGACCACAGACTCATACAATAAAATTAAACAAATTCATTAATTACATAATACATTACATTAATCAAGTACAAAAGCTTGGGCCTCTCGCCCAAGTAAAAAGACCCGATCTTATCTTGAGTGCAAGAATGACAATGTATATTTCCAAATGCCCCGTAATAACTGCAAAGCATCACGGCTCGCCAAAGACACCGGGATCGGAATTCAAATCAGGCATCCTTGGGGCGGAGTACCTGAGCGGATACAAGATGCAAGCACAACAAGAAATATGAACGAGTCAGGGCCCGGTTCTATACGATTACCAGATGAATAAAGAGTATGACAGTTATGAATGATAAATCATGATGAAAGAGAAATAAGAAGCTACCTACAAAATTTAAAACATAAGATAAGCAGGAAAATAAAATGAATAACATTAATCTAAAACTTCATCATGCGCACCAATTATTTCATATATCCTTTCCTTAACAGGAAATATATATATATATATATATATATATAGTCAAAATCTTATGCTCTTTATGGCATTTTTATACCAATTTTACCCTTTGTAAAAATCCTTTCCTTATCAGGAAAATAATCATTTTCAAATGCTCTTTGTGGCATTTATATGTGCTCTTTGTGGCACTTCAGTATGCTCTTTATGGCATATATAATCCATTAAGTCCCACTTGATTATGAATAGTTATATTTATATACATAAAACGAATCTAAGACCGCCCGTCCAAATTTCTCCACTGTGCGTGCCCCTAAATGACCATCATCTTCCAGGGCCTATCATAAGACAACCTGGGCACCTATAACGCAAAACATCAGGAAGCGGCCATGTGCCTTCAGGGTAGTCAAGACCACACCCGGAATCTCCTACCCATTGCAGAAAAATATATATCAACAAACGCTCACATGGCCTAGGGCTATATCCACCCTGCATTCATTAGTCAGGATGCTTCACCTCAACGCGCGAACTTCCCTTATGATGTCATTTAGAGAGGTGTGTTCAACAATTTTATTTACCATTTTCAAAATCAAGTAAATTATCATTTACCAAATTCATGATTAATTAAATTATCATTTACCATCATCATTACTACAACAATTTCATTTCCATTTATACATGTATGTTTCGTTTTATTTGAAACCATACTTGTTTACATTATTGTAAATAATTCACCTTATTATCCAGAGCCATACGATAACTTATATCGTAACTACAACCTCAAAGGAGTTAATAAACTCTTCATTACCTCCAAACATTTAGGGTGTTATTTTAAAACCCCAATACTATCATACCTCAAAGGAATGAAGAAACTTTCAATTTATTCTCCCAACACACTTTTATGGTGTTATTAAGAACCATCAAGGTTGACATACCTCAATTGAGCTTCTAAAATCTCCCAACATTATTTTTGGGGTGATAATATAAACCATCAAAACTAGTGTAGCTCAATTGAGCTTCTAAAGTCTCCCAAACATAACACTACATCTCCTAGTTTTATAGTAATTAATTAGAAGAAAAGTATGCCCTATCATCAATAGGCATAACCCCGAAAAAGTCCCCACATAACTCATTCCTAATATAGGGTAGACAACTAACTCATCTCACACTCTAGGACTCTAAGTTTACTTCATTCAAGAAGGTTCCTAGGCCCTATATTTAAAGAAAAAGAATTAGAATTGAGTTATAAAATCAACTCAAAAATAGCAGGAAACCGAATCGATTCGCCCTGGCGAATTAATTCTCCCAAAAAGCGAATCGGTTCGGACATGAAGACCTGGGATTTTGCAACTGCCGAATCGATTCAGCTTAGGACCGAATTAATTCGGTCCAAGCAGACTTGAAAACTGGCCCTTAGCGAATCGATTCTCCCTGAGGGCCGAATCGATTCGGCCTGGAGAAATTGCCAAAAATGGCTACGAAGGGTTATGAACCCTAATTTTCCCAAAACCTCAAATCTCTTCCATTTTATACACAACCAACAATATTTATCTACCCAAAGATTATCCTACATGGTTTATAACCATTAAAACCGACAATATCATCATCCAAACCAAAATCTAGGTTTAAATACCAAAATCTCCATTTTTGACACCTAAATGCCAAAACATAAATATCACACAAATTATTCATCTTAAATCACATATTAGTAAGTAGAAAACTTGCCTTAGGGTTGATATCTCAGATTTGTTTGAGGAAGAAGCAAATCCCATATCAGCCATCTTCAATCTCTCTCTTTTCTCTTCCTCGTTTAAGACATAAGAATGAGGAAATGAAATAAGGGGCAGGACTTAAAATCGTGGCCTAAGTCTAAAGTCTCCAACTTAAGTGGTTAATACCACATTAAAATGACTCCCAATACGCGTTTAAGTTAAAACCAGGTAAAAGTACCCTAAACCCAAAAATACAATATGGCACTTATTTTGACTGTCTCGCACCTTCTGAGACTAACTACACCCTCTAAACTAGCATCCGACAATTTTATAATTTATTTCCAGTTCCAATTTCAATTTAACCACAATGTCATTTAAAATACATGACACTATAAAACAAGCAACCTGATGATATTTACATTCACATACAGTAAATATGCATCAATCTAGTAAATATTAACTTTTAACTCATTAAATTAATATTTACTCCGGTTCCAACATTTTATATAATTACCTTATGCGGTAATTAATATAAAATTAGCCTCCTAAAAGAGAGGGTTGTTACATGCTAGACCCTAAGGAACCTTCTTATGAGGGACATCCCATTCGAGTGGACGGAAGAATGCCAAAGTGCTTTTAAAAAACTGAAAAACATGCTTGTGTCCTCTCCCATCATGTAAGCTCTGGATTGGTCCTTACCATTCGAGCTTATGTGTGATGCTAGAGATTATACGATAGGGGTTGTTTTGGGCCAAAGAAAAGACAACAAAGATCATGTCATCTACTACGCTAGCTGACCTCTTACCGGACCACAACTCAACTAATCCACCACGGAGAAGGAATTGCTAGCGATAGTTTTTTCTCTTGATAAGTTTTGGTCCTATCTTATCGGTTCCTCCATCACTTGTTTCATTGACCACGCAGCTTTAAAATATCTACTTGCCAAGAAAGACGCAAATTTGCACCTCATAAGGTGGATCCTACTCCTACAAGAGTTTAACCTATCCATCAAAGATAAAAAGGAGTAGAAAACATCGTCGCCGACTTTCGTCCGACGTACCTAGTGATCCTACATCCATAGATGAGTATTTTTTGGATGAGCAACTCTTTGCCACCTCTTCTTTGCCCTGGTTTGCGGATATAGTGAACTATCTTATCACGGGAGTCATCCCTCCCGATTGGACACCACAAGATAAGTAGAGGTTCATCACTTGGTCGTGCATGTTTTTCTATGATGATCCATTCCTTTTTAAATATTGCGCCGACCAAATCATCCGATGATGCGTATCGGATGATGAAATTCCAAAAGGCATTAAATTCTGTCATTCAGAAGCATGTGGAGGCTACTTTTTCGTGAAAAAGAAAGCCGTTAAAACTCTCCAAAGCGGTTTGTACTGGCCCATAATGTTCCGGAATGTCAACAATTGTTACAAATCTTACGACAAGTGTCAACGAATGGGGGAGATTACCCGATGAGACATGATGACATTAACCCCGATTCTCATCATTGAGGTTTTCGATTGCTGGGGTATTGACTTCATGGGCCCTATTCCCCCATCCTTTGGGTACCTATACATCCTGGTCGCGGAAGACTATGTTTCTAAGTGGGTGGAATATATAGCTACCAAGACTAAAGACAATAAAGTGGTGATAAAGTTCCTATACGAACACATAATTTCTCGCTTCGGTGAACCTAAAGCGGTAATCAGTGGTAACGGCACGCACTTTTGCAACAAGCCGTTTGAAAAACTTATGAAAAAGTATGGTGTCATTAACAAGGTTGGAACATCCTATCGCCCATAAATGAATGGGTAGGTCGAGTTGGCAAATCGTGAAATCAAACACATATTAGATAAGACCGTCAATCCTGACCGAAAAGATTGGTCCCTTCGATTGAACGATTCTCTATGGGCCTACCATACCGCATACAAGAACCCAATCGAAATGTCCCCATTCTGCTTTGTGTATGGAAAACCTTGCCATGTTCCCGTTGAGTTGGAGCACAAAGCGTATTCAGCAATTAAGAGGGTAAATTACGATATGGACAAAGTTGGTGAAGCTCGCAAGCTTCAACTAAACGAGTTAGAGGAGATACGCAATGATGCGTATGAGAATGCCAATATTTCAAAAAACCGGATTAAACTTGCACGTGATAAGATCATTCGACGGAAAGAGTTTCAACCAGGATAGAAGGTACTCCTCTATAACTCCGCGCTTCATCTATTTCTTGGTAAATCGTAGTCTTGATGGACTGGTCCATTCGGTGTGAAAAGCGTATTCCCCTACGGAGCAGTAGAATTAAAAGATCCAAAAGGAGTGAACACATTCAAAGTCAATGGACAGTGTCTAGAGCCGTATGCTGAGGCATGCATAGAAGATATTGACACCATTTGGTTATCGAGCCCCATTTACGAGGTAGAGTGAGCTCGAACTGAGAGGTCATCGAACCCCATACGCGTATGGGGTGATTCTTGTGTATAGTAGTCAGGTGTATCTTAGGATAAGGTAGGTAGGTTCCCTATATAGGTGTCGAGTGCATTAACAGGTAGGAAGCATACACTGTGAGACCATCTCAGGATTCAAAAATAAGGATCAAATAGAAATTAGGCTCTTAATTGAGTCACAAGTAGGTGGGAGAGACTTTATTGAACAAGAGAGATTCAGAATTGAAGCAGAAAGAAGTTCTGTCACAAAAAGGCATCCGATCCGGACCGCCTTCGAAGAATTTCAGAATAAAATAAGTACGACGATCCGGACCCCCTGGACAACCGGTCCGAACCGCCCATGATTTTTCTTCAACTCTTCCCTAGGTGCAACCCTCCTTCCCCAATCCACTCTCATCCCTCCAAATCATCCCCCCACCATTTCCCTCCCAAAATACACCCCATTTTCCCTCCATCTCCTTTCCCTCTAAATCCATTCCTTCCCACCTCCACACCCACCTATAAATACAAGACATAACCCCACCCATTACTCCCACACCCATTTCTCTAAAGGATTTTCTCCTCCCTCTTCTCTCACACACTTTTCCCTACAAACTCTCTCAATCCATGGCTGCCCAAGACCGCCCCACCAAATACAACTCTGTCGATTTCATCAGAAACAACCCCTATGGTTACCATTTTGACGAAGAATCGAGGTGTTGCGAGGCCTTCTTTGGGTCTGCACGCAACATCCAAATCGAGCGATGAATCAATTGGGACTAGCTTCCCCATTCTGTCACCACCCTTTTTACTCCCAAAGGTTGGCACCGCTTCCTTCATGAGCCCTACAACAAAGTGCGGGCAGCCGAGATCCGCGAGTTCTACGGCACATTAGTCCGCACTAGGGACTTCATAGACGTAGCGTGTGTGCTAGGCCAACGCATCCCATTTACCATACAGACTCTTGCCGATAAGCTTGCTGAAAAGTATGTCCCAAATCCCACCAATTTTTCCTACCCCAACATGTACGAACTCAACTTTGGTGGGCCGACTCTTAGCTTCTTTTATGATCCGTACAACCCAAGCGCACCCGGAAGCTCCAATTCCACGCCCCAGTGAATCATGTGTGTTGTGTATGTGTCGGTTGTAATTTGGTTGGGTCATTTTTAATGATTGTATGCTTTCTTTCCTTTGCTATGTACCACAGTCCTTATCTATGACAATCTGTATTTTCTGTATTTGCTTGTTTTATCTATCGCACTCTTATTTTGCCTTATTTAGATTTTAGTCCTTTTGATTGGGATAAATGCAAAAGTCTAAGTTAGGGGGGGTGACGAGTGCATATTTCTAAAACTTCACAAATTTTCAAAATGCCAAAAAAATAGAAAACTTCATAATTTCCAAAAAAAAATGAAAAACTCAGAAAAACCAAAAATATTTTTCTTCAAAATAAATAAAAATTGGAATTTAAATTTTTTCACAAATATCATTCAAATTCGGTTTAAAGTCTCAAATTGTAAAAACATAATGCACAAAGCCGAAATTCACCAAAGATGGAAATTGAGCGAACATAGACGACTTAATGAATAAATGTGGAGATTAACCAACCCGGTGAGATTCGAGCCTATCTTTTTTCTGAGTTTATAAATCAATACGAGTTAATGGTTAACTCAATGTTCTAATTCATCGTCTAAAAAGTCGTCATGATCTCAATACCCTTATTTTGTTCGGTTATGGGAATAGTGTGTAATGTTGCCTCAAAAATGTGCTAAAATATCTCTAAAACTAAATTAATCTCAAGACGCATATGGTAAAATAACTCGCAATTGGACAATGAAGTAGGCCTTCAATTTTTTACCCAAAAATACGAACCAGAAAAAGTTGTGAAAAAGTATCCCTTTTTGCAACCCAATTTGAGCCGAATAAGTTTTTCCCTTTCATTTGACATACAGAAAACACGAAATTGTGAAAGTTGATAATCCCAGAAATTAAGTCCAGAAAGTGCAACAAAAAGGGGAAAAAGAATAGCAATGCTCAAAAAAAGTAGCAAGAAAAAAAAAGGGTGAAAAACAGAAAAAATATAAAAATAAGGGAAAAATGAGCAAAAGCCTGAAAAAGCACTAATGGATATCTTAAGCATAGTTTCCAATTCAAAATTTCCCAAGCCCCTTTCCTTGTACCCGTTACACCTTAAAACTCGCAAAAGTCCTAACTGGGTCCAAAATTGCGAAATTGGTTACAACGTGGAGAGCAAAAACACAAAAAGATAATAAAAGAGATTAAAGGTGTGAATTAAAGGCGATGTTCCCGTTTCCCAATAGCCGTATTCTGATGATGAGATCTTTTGACCCTAAATAATCCATCTTTCAAAAATAGCGTGCATCAATTTGTGTCCATTATATTTACTTTTTTTATCACGCACACGGAGAGAAATAGCCCCACTTCCGAGGGATTCGATTGTGAGAGCAATCCATGATATTTTGAAATCAAAACAAAATTTTGGGTAAGTAACGTAATGGTCAACTGGTGGAAATTCGCGGTTAAATTTCTGACTTCGCACACACGCACTATGATTTGAGACTCTTCAACATGAATTTCTGATGACTATTTTCTGAAAAAGTTTGAATTATACAATTTTTTCATATTTTGTGGTTTCTATGAGTCTAATTTTTTGGGTATATACATTGCAAACCCTCACGAGACACAACTCGTCTTACTAGGGTGACCTAGGGGTTTAAAGGCTTGTTTCATACGCTCAATGCAATCGCTTGCCCGGAAAGTGGTACTCTATCCAAATAAAGTAAAATTTTTAAGAGTTGACCCATAGTTACATTCTTTTACATTGATCGGGTTGTGCAAAGTTCTAAGTTATGAGGGTTTGATTAGGCTCAAAATCTTTCAAATTTACTCCTTTAATTTAGAGGCTTTTAGTACCTCGAATAACGTAAAATGAGTGTAATTATCACATTTCTTTGATACTAACTCCTTCTAACTCGTACATTTAGTTTCGTGTATTTCCCATGAGTTTTGCAGGCATTTGAAGTATTGAGGAAGAAAGAAACTGCAAAAGCAAATAAATAAAGTCTAAGGAGGAAGGTCAAAGGGAGATTTCGTAAATTTATGGCCTTCGTCCGGAATTGAAGCCAACGAGAAAGTTGAAGAGAATTTAATCTCAAGAGCACTTGAAGAAATGGTAAGATAATCCGACCTATGGTGAACAAGTTACGAGGATTTAAAGTTGATAAGAATCAAGAGAAAGATCCCTCCATAGAAATACAAGGCGATCCGGACCTTTTTCCCAAAAAGGATCTCGACCGGGATCTAAAAATTTCTCTGGATGGAAAATCCAGGCAATTCGGACCGCCCCTGGGCGACTGATCCGGACTGCCCTGGTAAAAGAATTGATGTAAAGAAAAGGGGTGCGATCCGAACCTTTTTCCCACAAAGGATACAGATCGCCTCTAGCTAAGGATTACTAGCTCGCATAAGGGACCGATCCGGACCGCCCCTGGGCACCCGGTTCGGACCGCATTGGATTTTTACAAAATTTTCTACTGCTTTCTCAAATTTGTAATGGAGTCAATCTCTTGTAAATTTCATGACTATTTATTCAGATTAGTTCTATAATATTAGGAGTTCGATTTTTAGGTTAGCTAAGTAGGAGTAGAGGGTTTTTGTAGTCAACAACCCTAGTTTTCCATAAGAAGCACTACTGTAAGTATTCAAGTTTAATTTCTGCAATTCAAGTAATACTTTTCCTTTAATTTTCGATTGCTCATTAGTTTTAATTGTTGGTTTTGAATCTGAAATTTCCTTTTCACTTAGTTTCTTTAGAGTTAACGTTTTCTTCCTTATATATCATGTATTCCTCTAAGTTAATTATGTCTAGCTAATTTTCTAATGTTTGGGGTGCATGAACCCCACCCGATGTAATTCACGATAGTGGAAGTAGAGTTTTGAATTAAAATCTTAGATGAATTGTGTTGCATAACTGGTGCAACAGTCGTAGAACTTTTGATCTCGTTTGCCCTATGTAACCGGGATGCTTAAGAATGCGACGAGAGTATTGGTTAATGTGACACTACTTTACTCTTCCTTTGCTTACATACTGTGCGGGCTATGATTACTCATATGTGTAATACTTAGGAGTACTAAAGACCGGGTTCATTTACAGTCTAGTTCTGAATCTAGTATCCTACGAAGAGAATTACTAGGGTGTGGGGGATTGTAACCTGACCTGGTATTCTCATCTCATAGTTAAACTTTCAGTCCAATTATCATCAAATTTTCGTTAAATTAGTGTAGTTGCATTTTACTCATTCTAGTTTCTTTAGTTAATCGTTTTCCAAATTGGATTTAGTTGTAGTTGTTATGTATTACAAATCACCTTTTCCTTCTTTTTAGAGTCAAAGTTAGGTTACACTTATCTTTCTGACGTCGTCACGGCTTTCGTCATCCTATTTCCCTGAGGATCGATACCCGACTTATCGGAATTATTACTTGAGCGACAGGCTTGCACTTGAGCCTAAATAGTACATACACTAGACACGTTTTTGGTCGCGTTATTTTCAATCCTTAAAACTCATTCCAGTTAAACTTTAAGACTAAAACAGTGAGAAAAAGTTGAAATTATTTTGAAATCTTAGAATCATGAAATAGATAAAATCAATTTCCAATAAACACATGAGAATCAATTCGGTTAAATTTTATTGTGGCATCCCTCTACCGATAGTTTTTAATAATAATCTTATCAGACATCCTAGTATCTTTATGAGGTGAGATTTCTCGTCAGGAGCTCAAATCACCCTACCATGAACTAGAAATGTTTTCATCTTTCATTATGCTACCAGACAGTGTAGGATCCCCTGTCCAACATAATAAATAGCCGACGAATTTTGGTCTCACTCCTAATGTTAGTGACTCTGTTGGGGGAGGATATCAACAGTTGTGTCTAAGCATATACCATTAGTTCATTCCTTGAAATAAAGCCCGCTCATGATGGACTTTCCTGCTAGGGGTATCGAATTCACTCATATTGTAACTCTCTGAATTATAACGTGAGAGTTTCAATGAATTCTTGATTCCCTAATTAATTCCATCCGTTGAGGGTCGAGACTAGTTGATCTGAGGAATTAATTACATATAATTCATAAAACACTAATGCATACCATAGGGTTTATGTTGAAACCCCTTTCCGAGATAGTATTTTGAACTCGAGGGTTCTAAAAACTATTCATTCAATTATAAAAGACGGAATTAAAATCCTTGGCAATTTCCAAATTACTTGTGCGAAATAAATATCTTGATCTTACAGTTTAATTTTTCTTAAAGTAAAATTATTATTATAAATTTTCCAAAAATAATAAAATATTGCGGTCTCAATTTGACTCGCACCTTAAAATTTAATTAGCTTAATTTAATTGAATTTAGAAAATAATAAAAAAATGAATTATCTAAAAAAATGGTGATCTAGTCTGGTCTTAATATAAATCCATGTTGTCCATAAAATGGGTGTTTCTAATTAATCCATTTAACACACCAAATTATGTAAAATATTAATAAAGAAACATACATTCAAATATAAATAAATAAGTGCATAAGAGAATAAAACAATAAGGACAAACGTGCCCTATCCATCATGGCCTAGATTCCTTATTGAAGTAGAATACTTCAAGCCTAATAATCCTTATTGTATGGGACTTATACTTTACATTGAGTCCAACTTAAACTAGGTGTAATACCCCGTATTTTTGTGATATTTATTTATGGGATTAATTAAATTAAATGCGTAGTAATTAGAAATTAATCCGGATTAAATACTAACGAGATGCGAGTTGGTATTTGATTATATGTGCATATATGATTATATATGAATTTTGAACTATGAAATTTGTCGTGAGATTGAAATACGGCAATTTGGAAATTTTGTTGAGACGCGTGTGACAGTCGCGTCATGGTATATAATTATGATAATTAAAAAGTGAATTTTATTTCTATAAACCGTATGGTCATTTTGAGTGCGCCAACGCGTCCGGAAGGGTCGAAATAGTCAGAAAAAACTAGCCGGGGATTTGGTTTGGGTCCCGGGGTATTTTTAGGCCATACCGGCAACGTATAAGGGCAGTTTGGTAATTTTAGAATTATGGGATTTTTGATTAACGAATTTTAGGAATTTTAAATGGAAAATTAAAGCACCCACTAACCCATTACCAGCCATTATCTGATTAGAGGGCTACGGGGGTTATTAGAAGAAAACCCAAAAGTTCCTAAGACAAACCCTAGCCTCCATAGCCACCATTAGAGAAGAGCTTGTAGAGGGAGAGATAGAAGGATTCTGCAGAGAGAGAGAGAATACTCCAGCAAATCGTCATCAAAATCAGAGATTCCATTAAGGCAAGTGGTTTAATTCCAATTAATTTCAGAGAATGCTTCTTCCATGTGTAGGAATTGATAAAAATCTAATTGTTCTTGGGAGTTAATGAAAAACCCATTAAATTGGAAATAGAATCTTACATATTAATGAGGAATTGCATGTAGAATTATATGTAGGCGATTATTCGGATGTTAATAATATTTTGGATGAAACAAAAACGGATTTTAGTAGGTTCAATGATGATTTATAAATGTTAGGGTTCATGTTCATATAATTTGGGGATAAATGAAGAGATTTGAATATTTGATGATGTTTAAGATGAGTTAGCCCTATATAAACGTTTGATTATAACCTATGAGTGTTTAGTACGAATTATGAACCTTAAAATGATGTTGGGTCGATTTTTATGTGGGATTAGGAGTGAAGAAGATTGGGAAAAACGAAATAAGGATTTCTGGGCTCGAAACTGGTCACTCGTTAGAAGACCTGCCCAGGTCATTCAAACGAGCTCGTTCCAACGAGCTTCTAACGAGTTGACTTTTGACTTCTAACGAGGGTGAAGTTCATTCGATAATCTCGTTCGAACGAGACCTCGTTAGAAAGCCCACTTCGTTCGAACGAACTCTCGTTCGAACAACCTCGTTCGAACGAGACTTCGAACGAGTTGACAGTTTAGGCTTTTTAGCCTGTTTTGATCCCGAGTGTCCCGTAACCTTGTGTATACATAGAGATAACCTTCCCTTAATGATTAATTGTGATATTTGGGATGTTTGGGATATAATGAGGAGTCAAACCTAGAAGTGTACTTTGAATCTAAGGGAAAATATGAAGTGGGATGTGAGTTTCTATTACGATGTGAGAACTATTGACGGTCTAATTTATTATATTAACCGGAAACATATAAATCGTGTAGTATCATATGTCGGTACGAGAATGAGAAGTGTACCACTAATATAAATTATGGTGACTACTAAGATGTGTGAATACTTAGTATATGTATTGACTTTATGTGTATGACATACCTACCATACTTGCTATCACGGGAGGTTTGCGTTCGCTTAAGGCCCTCTAATCCTTGTGTTGTCCGGATTTAGACTGGTTACCTCGATGAACATAGGTTAGAGAAGGACTTATTGGGATGTTAATAAGTCTGCTGATCGTGGGAGCGCAGGTATGTGCGTGACCCATGTGATGTGACTGTGTTTGCCTCCATTATTTGTGATGTTGTTATCTGAGAACGATTCCTGAGAGATTCGGAATACGTGATCCTTATGTACGTGATGTACCGGGATGGATAGCAGAGTATGTGTGAACCGCAGCTTAGTCTCGGGGTGCTTGTATTGTATATTTATGATGTGAATAATATACACTTCATTAATGGGAACTTTCATGTTGATATTGTGCATATAATTATGGTAATGTTTTGAGAAAACATAACGGGTTAACCGATAGTGAATGGTATTACTAATTGAGAATCTGAGTTTAAGTAAAGCCCTCTATTTATTCGATAACGCTAGAATGTAATATGGGAATCGAGTAGTAAGGGGTAGAACTTATTACGGTTTGGTTAGATATGTATGTTATTTAGATGGGTACGGTACGTTAGGAGTGCACATGTAGTCGAGAGGTGAGAAGTTCATGTGAGTGCACGTCCTAACATGTATTTTGCATTTAATGTTTTAATGTTATTAAAACACTTGCTGTTTTTAAAATGATTTCCACTTTCGGGCTCTGACCCATTTGCTTTCAAATCTATTTTTGTAAAAACCATTTTAGGTGCCCAGCCACAAGGACACCATACTTAGGATTCTCATTCAGGTGACGAGCTGTAGCTATTTGTGGAAGTTACAGGACTTTGCTTGTAGACGCTTCATCTACCTTGACTCTATATTCAGTATTTATCAGTTGTAGGGAATGTCGCCCATTTCTTTTAGAGACATTTCATTTATCTCAGTATTCAGACTTTTGGCATGTAATCAATTCAGGATTCAAACTTGTCATATGTTTTTAGTTGTGGGACTGTTATGAGGAGTTTTCCTCCGGACTTATTATTATTAATTGTTGGTTACTTCATTACTTCGTTATGGTGAATGGATTATGTTGTTCTTCCATTATTCTCTTATTGCATGTTAATCAGACTTAAATTAAAATTTGGCAACTTACTTTTTAAATACTAGGTGGTTAGTAATTTTTAAAATGTTTTCGACAGTGATGTTATTAACTGAACCAACTTGGCATTTTGTATTGATTTAATAAAGGAGTAGCTACCCGGTATTTAATTAGTCGGGGTGTCACAGGTGGTATCAGAGCATCAGGTTCTAGTGTTCTTTAGGATCTGTACGGCTTATTAAGTTTTCCGCTGAGCTTTCTTTGATGTAGAACCCTATATTTTAGGACTGTTGTATTCTTTTATATATGCTACGTTCTTCAGCTATTTTAAGTTTATAACTGTGAACTTATAGACTTTATTCTTATTTCAGAATGCCTCCACGACGTGCACCAAGGGTTCCCAAGAATGCAACGCCATAACCACAGCCCGCACCAGTTCAGGGCACGATGAACGCCGCTGAGGTTGCAGCCATAGTAACCCAAGCGGTAAATGCCGCACTTGATGTAGTTCAGCAGGCACCACCTCAGGCGCTGATAGCCGCGCTAGTTCAGACTCATGCATTCCCGTCTGCTTGGGAACGTGTACGTGATGCTTTTCAGAAAGCACACCCTCCGGAGTTCGCAGGTAGCTCCGATGCGGTAGTTTCGAGTCAGTGGAGGAAGGACATCCAGAGGCACTTGAGGATGTACGAGTGCACAGAGGTTCAGAAGCAGTTACTAGCTACCTTTAAGCTAGTGGGGTCTGCACTGCAGTGATGGGAGTCTATTACCACCGTGGAGGAGAGAGACACTCTCACTATTTAGGAGTTCTGGGTGCGGTTCGACCGCAAGTACTTTCCGTCAGCTGTTCATATGGAAATGAGGAGGAAGTTGATGAGACTTCGACAGGAGGGTAAGACAGTGGCCGAGTATGAGGCCGAATTTACAAATCTGTTAAACATTGTACCGGATGAGATACCGACAGAGGAGAAGAAGATACAGAAATTTACTGATGGGTTGACATGGAGGATTCGTCAGCACTTGTTAGGGAACCTCTCGTTAGCCACTTATTCTGATGTGGTTAACGCTGCATTGCTCCATTGCCAGGACCACCGCTTTCACTTGACAGAGGGGAAGCGATCAGAAGAGTCCAGCCATCAGGGCAGGACAGGGAGAAATGGTGCCAGCGGGGCACAGTCAGCTCAGGGTCAGTATAGGCAGAGTGATCAGGGTTCCCAGCAAGGGGATCATAATAGATTCCGATCAGGGGGATTCAGGAACGGACAGGGAGGTTTCCGGCAGGGCCATCAGAGTCCAAACGGCCATCAGAACCAGCAGGGTCAGAATGGTCAGCATCAGTTTCAGCAGGGCCAGTGGAGGAACGGTAACGGCCACCAGGGCCGGGGGCAGCAGGGACTCAGAGGGGGTAACTTCCCGGGGAAGTGTTTTATTTGTGGCAAGACTGGCCATAAATGCCAGGACTGTCCTGATAGGGGCAGGGCCCCGCAGAAGCAGCAGGGTGCTCGACATGAGCCACAGAGGCCACTTTTTCCACCAGCCCTTCCAGCTCCAGCCCAGGTGCCAGCTCTTCCAGCCATTCCAGCAGTTCCTGTGCAACAGGGACAGTTACAGTATGGACGTGTCTATAACGTCCACCAAGCAGCAGCTCCGCAGGCACCACCCGCGATTGAGGGTATGTTTCCTATCCATGGTACTATGGGTCGGGTTTTGTTTGATACGGGGGAAACACATTGCTTTATAGATACACATTTTGAGAAAGCCTTAGGGTTGTTAGCTACGGCAGAGAGCACAGTGACGTGTGTAGACTCACCATTGGGGAGTGGGTCACTTATTTTCTTTATATGCCGGGGAGTGGGGGTAGAGATTGGTAGTCTGGTATTACCTGCAGATATGTTGGTATTAGATATGCATGTTCACGATGTGATTATAGGTATGGATTGGCTCGCAGATTATAGAGCCATGATTGATTGCTTCGGTGGGAGCATTGTTTTTGCCATTTCGGGGCAAGAGATGTTTGTAGTGGCGATGCCTCGCCCAGAGGGAGGTTCGACCGCTCATTTGTATTATTTAGAGGAGGATACCTCTAAGGAGGTTGTGATTCCTTTAGATTCGATCCCAGTTGTCAGGGAGTACTCAGATGTGTTTCAGGAGATACCAGGCCTACCCCACAGTCGAGAGATAGACTTTGTCACAGACTTATTACTAGATACGAGACCTATAGCACACGCACCGTACCGTATGGCTCCAGCTGAGAAGAGGGAGTTACGGGATCAGATTGAGCAGTTGTTGGGTCAGGGGTTTATACGGAGGAGTACTTCGCCGTGGGGTGCCCCTGTGTTATTCGTGAAGAAGAGAGATGGTTCACTGAGATTGTGTGTGGATTACCGAGAGTTGAATAAGGTCACGATACGGAATAAGTATCCGTTGCCTCGAATCGATGACTTATTCGACTAGTTGAGAGGAGCTTCTTTCTTCTCGAAGATTAATTTGAGATCGGGATACCATCAGTTGCGTATCGGGGAAGAGGACGTCTTGAAGACTGCGTTCTTATCGAGATATGGTTCTTACGAGTTTCAAGTTATGCCTTTTTGTTTGACCAATGCTCCAGCCGTGTTTATGGACTTGATGAATAGGGTGTTCATGGATTTCCTAGATCAGTTTGTCATTGTCTTCATTGATGATATTCTGGTTTACTCCCAGACAGAGGAGGAGCACGCCGAGCATTTGAGGCAAGTTTTGCAGACGCTACGTCAGAACGAGCTGTATGCAAAGTATGAGAAGTGCGGGTTTTGGCTGAAGGAGGTCCAGTTTTTGGGACACATTATTTCCGACTGGGGAATATCTGTTGATCCGGGGAAGGTATCCGCGGTGAGGGAGTGGGGACATCCCACGACACCAACGGAGATCCGTAGTTTCTTGGGTCTAGCAGGATACTACAGGAGGTTCATTCGGGGATTTTCGAAGATAGCAGGTCCTTTGAAACATCTGACTCGTAAGGGTGTGCCATTCATCTAGAGTGATGCCTGTCAGTTAGCATTCGATGAGTTGAAGGATAAGTTGACCTCAGCACCTGTGTTAGTATTGCCGAGACCGGGAGTTGAGTATTTAGTCTACACCGATGCGTCCTTGCAAGGACTAGGAGGTGTATTATAGCAGGAGAGTCAGGCCATAGCTTATGCTTCCCGTAAGCTAAAGCCTCACGAGAAGAATTACCCCACTCATGACTTGGAGTTGGCGGCAGTTGTATTTGCCCTTCGGATATGGAGACATTACCTGTTGGGGAAGAAGTTTCGATTGTTCACGGACCACAAGTCCCTACAGTACCTATTCACGCAGAAGGAGTTGAATATGCGGCAGAGAAGGTGGCTTGAGTTTGTGAAGGACTATCAGTTTGATATCTAGTATCACCCGGGAAAGGCCAACGTGGTAGCGGACGCGTTGAGCCGTAGGCCAACAAATGAAGTGGCAGAGGTGTGGAAGGCCAAGTGGAAGGAATTGGGACACCAGGATGCAGTGGCCCGATCGTTCATGTCTGTGATGACCGTTACACCGCAGATTGTCACGAAGGTAGTAAGGGCACAGGCAAATGACTCGTTCTGTCAGGAGCAGATAGTTCGATTACTAGCAGAGGGAGTCGAGTCCTATACCGTTAGCTCAGACGGGGGATTACGCTTCAATGGGAGATTGGTAGTTTTGGAAGGGGAGGAATTGCGGCACGAGGTGATGGAAGAGTCGCACGGCTCACGGTTCGCGGTACATCCCGGTGGGGACAAAATGTACCAAGACATGAGACGACAGTATTGGTGGAGCGGGATGAAGAGAGATATTGCCATGTTTGTTTCAAAATGCGCCACTTGTCAGCTAGTAAAAGTGGATCATCAGAGATCGGCAGGACTGCTACAGCCATTGGAGGTCCCGATGTCGATGTGGGAGAGCATATCCATGGACGTTATCACGGGGTTGCCTACGTCACAGAGAGGTCACGACTCCATTTGGGTAATTGTGGACAGGTTGACCAAAGTCGCTCATTTTCTACCAGTTAGGACAGACTACACTGCGGGACAGTATGCCCAGCTCTTTATTTCAGAGATAGTGAGACTTCACGGCGTGCCCCTAAATATCGTGTCTGACCGAGACAAGATATTTATTTCACGGTTTTGGGAGAGTTTTCAGGAGGCCATGGGCACGGAATTGCGGTTGAGTACGGCGTATCACCCGCAGACCGATGGGCAAACTGAGCGTACAAATCAGATGTTGGAGGACATGCTACGTATGAGTATAATTGATTTTGGGGGTGGATGGGAGCAGTATCTTCCACTAATGGAGTTTGCTTACAACAACTCCTACCAGTTCACTATTGGCATGGCTCCATTTGAGGCATTGTACGGTAGACCTTGTCGTTCCCCAGCATGTTGGTTGGAGGTGGGGGACAACAAACTACTTGGGCCGGAAGTGATTCAGGATACTTCAGCGAGGATAGAATTGATTCGGAGTCGCATTCGGGTAGCTCAAGATCGCAGAAGAGCTATGCTGATGCGAAGAGATTCTTCAGGGAGTTCTAAGTGGGGGAACAGGTTTTGCTCAGAGTATCTCCTATGAAGGGGATTATGCGTTTCGGGAAGAAAGGGAAGTTGGCACCGAGGTATGTGGGACCATTTCCTATTATTGAGCGGATTGGACCGGTAGCGTATAGGCTTGGACTACCGGAGCATTTGCATCGGATTCACGATGTATTTCATATTTCCTCGCTAAGGAAATATCTTAGAGATGATTTGGCTCATTCTCACATTTCTTTGGAGGACATCGATTTCCAGCCGGATAGCTCCTATGAGGAGGGGCCGATTGCTATTTTGGACCGAAGTGAGAGGAAACTGCGGTCAAAGATAGTTCCGTTAGTACGTGTTCAGTGGCGACATCATAATGTCGAGGAGTCCACATGGGAGCGCGAGGATGAGATGCGCGAACGTTACCCAGAGTTGTTCTTACCAGGTACTTTCTAGTTCCGAATTACGGGACGAAATTCAGTTATTAGGGGGGAAGTATATAATACCCCGTATTTTTGTGATATTTTTTTATGGGATTAATTAAATTAAATGCGTATTAATTAGAAATTAATCCAGATTAAAATACTAACGAGATGCGAGTTGGTATTTGATTATATGTGCATATATGATTATATATGAATTTTGAATTATGAAATTTGTCGTGAGATTGAAATACGGCAATTTGGAAATTTTGTTGAGACGCGTGTGACAGTCGCGTCATGGTATATAATTATGATAATTAAAAAGTGAGTTTTATTTCTATAAACCGTATGGTCATTTTGAGTGCGCCAACGCGTCCGGAAGGGTCGAAATAGTCAGAAAACACTAGCCGGGGGTTTGGTTTTGGTCCCGGGGTATTTTTAGGCCATACCGGCAACGTATAAGGGCAGTTTGGTAATTTTAGAATTATGGGATTTTTTATTAACGAATTTTAGGAATTTTAAATGGAAAATTAAAGCACCCACTAACCCATTACCAGCCATTATCTGATTAGAGGGCTACGGGGGTTATTAGAAGAAAACCCAAAAGTTCCTAAGACAAACCCTAGCCTCCATAGCCACCATTAGAGAAGAGCTTGTAAAGGGAGAGATAGAAAGATTCTGCAGAGAGAGAGAGAATACTCCAGCAAATCGTCATCAAAATCAGAGATTCCATTAAGGCAAGTGGTTTAATTCCAATTAATTTCAGAGAATGCTTCTTCCATGTGTAGGAATTGATAAAAATCTAATTGTTCTTGGGAGTTAATGAAAAACCCATTAAATTGGAAATAGAATCTTACATATTAATGAGGAATTGCATGTAGAATTATATGTAGGCGATTATTCGGATGTTAATAATATTTTGGATGAAACAAAAACGGATTTTAGTAGGTTCAATGATGATTTATAAATGTTAGGGTTCATGTTCATATAATTTGGGGATAAATGAAGAGATTTGAAGATTTGATGATGTTTAAGATGAGTTAGCCCTATATAAACGTTTGATTATGACCTATGAGTGTTTAGTACGAATTATGAACCTTAAAATGATGTTGGGTCGATTTTTATGTGGGATTAGGAGTGAAGAAGATTGGGAAAAATGAAATAAGGATTTCTGGGCTCGAAACTGGTCACTCGTTAGAAGACCTGCCCAGGTCATTCGAACGAGCTCGTTCGAACGAGCATCTAACGAGTTAACTTTTGACTTCTAACGAGGGTGAAGTTCGTTCGATAATCTCGTTCGAATGAGACCTCGTTAGAAAGCCCACTTCATTCGAACGAACTCTCGTTCGAACAGCCTCGTTCGAATGAGACTTAGAACGAGTTGACAGTGTAGGATTTTTAGCCTGTTTTGATCCCGAGTGTCCCGTAACCTTGTGTATACATAGAGATAACCTTCCCTTAATGATTAATTGTGATATTTGGGATGTTTGGGATATAATGAGGAGTCAAACCTAGAAGTGTAGTTTGAACCTAAGGGAAAATATGAAGTGGGACGTGAGTGTCTATTACTATGTGAGAACTATTGACAGTCTAATTTATTATATTAACCGGGAACATATAAATCGTGTAGTATCATATGTCGGTACGAGAATGAGAAGTGTACCACTAATATAAATTATGGTGACTACTAAGATGTGTGAATACTTAGTATATGTATTGATTTTATGTGTATGACATACCTACCATACTTGCTATCACGGGAGGTTTGCGTTCGCTTAGGGCCCTCTAATCCTTGTGTTGCCCGGATTTAGACTGGTTACCTCGATGAACATAGGTTAGAGAAGGACTTATTGGGATGTTAATAAGTCTGCTGATCGTGGGAGCGCAGGTATGTGCGTGACCCATGTGATGTGACTGTGTTCGCCTCCATTATTTGTGATGTTGTTATCTGAGAACGATTCCTGAGAGATTCGGAATACGTGATCCTTATGTACATGATGTACCGGGATGGATAGCAGAGTATGTGTGCACCGTAGCTTAGTCTCGGGGTGCTTGTATTGTATATTTATGATGTGAATAATATACACTTAATTAATGGGAACTTTCATGTTGATATTGTGCATATAATTATGGTAATGTTTTGAGAAAAAATAACGGGTTAACCGATAGTGAATGGTATTACTAATTGAGAATCTGAGTTTAAGTAAAGCCCTCTATTTATTCGATAACGCTAGAATGTAATATGGGAATCGAGTAGTAAGGGGTAGAACTTATTACGGTTGGGTTAGATATGTATGTTATTTAGATGGGTACGGTACGTTAGGAGTGCACATGTAGTCGAGAGGTGAGAAGTTCATGTGAGTGCACGTCCTAACATGTATTTTGCATTTAATGTTTTAATGTTATTAAAACATTTGCTGTTTTTAAAATGATTTCCACTTTCGGGCTCTGACCTATTTGCTTTCAAATCTATTTTTGTAAAAACCATTTTAAGTGCCCAGCCACAAGGACACCATACTTAGGATTCTCATTCAGGTGACGAGCTGTAGCTGTTTGTGGAAGTTACACGATTTTTCTTGTAGACATTTCATCTACCTTGACTCTATATTCAGTATTTATCAGTTGTAGGGCATGTCTCCCATTTCTTTTAGATACATTTCATTTATCTCAGTATTCAGACTTTTGCCATGTAATTAATTCAGGATTCAGACTTGTCATATATTTTTAGTTGTGGGACTGTTATGAGGAGTTTTCCTCCGGACTTATTATTATTAATTGTTGGTTACTTCATTACTTCGTTATGGTGAATGGATTATGTTGTTCTTCCATTATTCTCTTATTGCATGTTAATTAGACTTAAATTAAAATTTGGCAACTTACTTTTTAAATACTAGGTGGTTAGTAATTTTTAAAATGTTTTCGACAGTGATGCTATTAACTGAACCAACTTGGCATTTTGTATTGATTTAATAAAGGAGTAGCTACCCGGTATTTAATTAGTCGGGGTGTCACACTAGGCTTCATCACAAACTTGAGTTCTTGATGAACCTTCCTTCTGCAAAAAATCCTTTGCATCGATCGATCGGCTAAGTCAGGGATAACCTTCTTCTTCCTCTCGTTTTACTATGTAAAAACAGCTATAGGTGGGTAAAAAATTCGCCAAACTCTATAAAACTTTTCCTAGCACTCAAACCTAATAAATTATATGATTATAATAGTAAATAATTATTACAACACTCTTCCAACTCCTTCAAATTCAACAATATGGAAATAATTACAAACTCATACTTATTACAACTATATTGAATCTAGGAGTGAAAACTAACTACTGATAAATCACTGTAGGATCCAACCACAAAAAATGAACATATGTGATAATGATAGAAGGGATATAAGCATATAATATGTTCAAAATCATTTCAGTATGAAACCGTACACAAAGATTGTACAATCATACAACATTTCAGAAACTAGGGTTTTTAGGTGGAGAATATGGACATTTCCAATACATACCCAATCTCAATCGGGGCTATGATGCTAATTGTTGGGAAAAGAACTTGGGATGACATTTAAATGTGGAAAAATTTAGACCTAAAGATATTTTATTAATCATGAATTAAAAAAATAAGAACTAGGTTTAAAGATTAAACCTAAGATTTCAAGAATTCATTCCAAAACGAATCTTGTTATGATTCTTATGAGGAGAAATTGTTTGATGATGAAGATGATGTTGTTGCCCATACGAGATATCCAAAAACCTTTCTTAATCTTATATAAAGATTGAATCTTCTAGTGTATGATCCTTCACATATCTAGGTAGGGGTATGGGCATCTTTTGAAATGAAACCCCTTCCTTATGGGTGAGATATGGTGGTCTCTCTCTAGACCTCTTTACAAAATCATAAATAGTATTTTCTATCACCCCTATCCAACCCTAGTAGACAATAATTATGATTAAAATCCCTTCCCCTTATTTTACATATAAGTATAAAAGGTGGGCTTGGGTTAAACTGGGTTTCTTGAGAGTTTGGGTCAAACAACTGAATATGTGGATTACACGAGGGATCCAAGATAAAAATAAAATTAGATTCAAATAAATACTCGAAAAGTCCAATTACCATTACTGTAATCCATTTTATTTCTTTATTTAATCATAATTAATTCCACTAAATAATTATGACTGCACTCCAATTTAATTATCTCATAAATCACTTGAAAATAATGAGGTATTATTTGCAAAGTTTATTATGATACATAATATGATTCCCCATGTTAAGTGTCCAATACACGCGTAGTCAAATCAATTTAATGTTAATCAATTTTAACCAACATCTAATCAATTTCTTGATTCTCAGACTTAATTTATTACTACCTCGCCAGGATTATAAAATAATTCACCGGTCATCTTTTACTTTGTGGAAACAAAATATATAAGCCTATCAAGGGGGTATCATAATTTATAGTATCCCCTAGACGCATATTCCTCTAAATTATGATATGAGACCTAATCATATAACTATCATTGAATATGCATGGATCATTTCATTCAATATAAAATTGAATTTCACTCATGGCAATCAAAGTGATAACTACATAAGCATTCCAATCCTCATAATTCTCAGGATTAAGAATCTATGCACACTTTGCAAATGGTGTAAGATTTTTTTAGCCTAATCTCATTGGTGGTCCCGTTCAATACATTACATGGATATACCAATTACAAATATTTATTGCACTATCATATAAGTTTCCAAACCATCCCAATGGTTCCTTATAGTTTAAGATAAACTACTAGGATCGTATTGCAACCATTCTGATAGGATGTCAACTCCCTATCTAGGTTGTGAACTTTTCAATAGTTCTAGAGTTAGAATCCTGATCTCCTAGTGATCAACATGAATCCGATTTATCATAATTCCTACTAAGCTCTATTAATGACATGTCTATAATTAAACTAAATATAAGTCATTATCGTAACCATGATTCTTGTTTCAAAAATGAACTGACAACGTGATTTTAAGAATAAAACACCGACATTTTCTCTCTCCGATCTTTAACTTCATATTGTGATTTGAAGACATAACGAGATGCTTGCTCATATTATACATTGATAATTCTCTCCTATTTTGGGTTCTCGAAAGGTAATTGATCATCACACTTGTCAAGTTCCTCGATCACTCGTTCAACACGACGATTGAACCTTCAAATCCCTTGTTTCGACATATATTCCAGAGCTTATAATGACGATGATTATGTTATGTATTCTTTTACAATTGATAATCCGATATACAGTGTATTCTTAACATAATCTTTAAAGGTTTTCTTTAAGCGCTCAAAAGGATACATCCAATGATACCTGAAAGGTCCACACAACAAAACCTCATTGCATAAATGTACAAGTAAGTGGACGCTGATGTCAAATGATGACAGAGGAAAATATTTCTATAAGACACAAGTTGTCTTGGTTAAAGTTCCTTTCACAACATTAATATTGTTTTTGCTTACCACTTTTGCGCACATTAAATTGAAGCACAAACTCATCTACATGATTGCCATACGAAGATCTTTTTGCTATTAAAACCTAAACAACAAAGGGATTAATTGAATGATAACGTGACACTCGTGAGACTTACACTATTTTAGATAATTTTTATGATATTTTACAACCCTTCACAAATAATCGAAATAACCATTCGGAGTCTTCAAGTTAAAAACATGTCTAGGAGGATCTTCTCGTCACTAATAGTTAAAGTGAAAGAAATCACGAAAATCAAATTCCATCTTTCGAATGGGAACCACCCGGATATGTTCCTATAAGATGATGAACAAAATTCTTCTTTGTGTGTATGACATCAATTATATGCCTTACTCCGTGCTCTTTCCAACACAAAAATTCAAATAACATTGACCATATGGACCATACCTTCATTTTACAAGGATCTTCCACATCCTGCCCAGCTTTTCACTTTTTCCCCGTAAACTGAGGGTGTTTCCCTACAAACTTATTCCCCCAAGTCTATCCTCTGCCTTGCCCTTAATTCCATAACTAGAAATATGAGATAGTTGCGTCTTACACTCATAACTGACATGTAAATAATTAGTTTTGTATTTCCTAAAAGAGTGACTATTTGGTAGAAAACTATGATGATCAACACAACTTATCTTACCATTATGATATATCCAGGTGGAATTAGTTTCCTCCCTTGAAAGGGGTAATTGTTCCCAAAATATCCCAAATTTTAGTTTCTAAGCAAATTTTTAGTTCTTTCAAAATTAAAGTGAAATGATCAAACTAAACAAAACAAATATTTGAATTTTTCTTTTAACCAAAATTAAACAAATTTAATTCAATTCAAGTTAAAATTATGCCAAACAAACCTAAGCATGCATTTTGCCAAATAGATTAAACCGATTTGAATTAAATTAAATTAAAATTACACAAACTTAATCTTGTACCAAAATTATACCATTGTTGTGATTAAACAAATTTATATCTTTTTACACCTACACATGCATCTAAGTGATTTTTTCAAGATAAAAATAAAAGCAATCACATAGCACCGCAATGTATAGGGAAAACCCACAACGAATAACACCTCGAATGAGCCAGCTACAATTCCATTAGGTATGGTTTTACAAAAACAAGAAAAAAGACTTACTTCCTCGACTCGACTCCCTCTCAAGCCTTGATGCTTCTTCTTGCTTCCACCCCCGCCTAGTTGATAACTCCGAAATCCACCATAGTCTCGAAATCCACCGATGGGAAAATCAACCGTCAAATATATGAAAGCCTCTCCTCCGTATACACACCATGAATATCAACAAAACGGAATCCTCTGTAGGAAACTTTCTCTTTTAGGGTAGAGATGAAACATGATGCCAACAAGATGATCTCAAACATATATATATATATATATATGGGTGTAAACATTGTCTTTTTGGGTAAAGATTAAATCATTTGGTTTCACAAGAACAAAGAGACTTTTAGTTAAGAATTTTTGCTCTCAAAGTATATTAGAAAACTCTCAAAAGTCTCTTGAAAAACGATGTTCCCGCACATATTAAAAATGGTAAAAACTATTGGGGAAATGGGAGGTTAAAAAAGAAAACTATCAAAAAACTGTAAAGCATCTCAGGTCATTCGAACGACTTTTGAATGCCGTTCGAACGACTTTGTTCTGAAGAGAATTCAGAGTAGAAAAGGGAAAAAATCTTGTTAGATAACTTCGTTCCAATGATATCGTTCTAACGACATTTCAAAAAAATAGAAACAAAGCTCATTAAAAGGTTTGTTCGAATAACCTGCGAATCTTGTTCGAATGAGATCCCAGTTTCATTCAAATGATATTTTAAGAAATTCAAAACTTATTTTCAAGCCCAAAACTTTTATGTATATATTTAAAATGATTTTCGAAAAAAATATAAAGTCATTTTGATAAAAAATTTATAAAAGGATACCCGTATAAAATAACCAAGTCTCTATGTATATTAAATGCATTCATACCTTTATATACTTTGGAAAAACTGAAATGTTGATGACAATAAACACGGCACAAAAACCAAAAAGATGATATCTTTACTTTAGGCTTGGCTGCTACATCTTCAACTTGAATGTCATAGGCTTGAAAGGATATAACAACTTTTATCCTATGACTGAATGAGTTTTTTCCAAAATTAATCAAACACTACAAATTGACTCAATTGGAAATTCTCCCTTACATCCCTACATATGGGACATCCATAATAACCATGAACCTTACAACCAGACAAGGTCCCATAAACATCGCCTATAACACCATTTCTTTAAGTGCGAACTCTACACCCTTTTGAGCATCAAACGCCCTCACAACTTCATCACACAACTCTTTAAGGTGTTCAATTAACGGGACTAAAGAAATATAAATAGCTTCGCTGGGAGCGTTAGGCCTAGTTATCAACAATGATAATAACGTGAACTATTTTCTCATGCATAATGTTATAGGGAGACCTAAACTTGCCAAGAGATCTAACCAATAAGTCTTCTTAGTGCTTAAATTTTTAAAAGCGTTAAATCCATCAGTTGATAATCAAAGATGGACATCTCATGTTTCCTTTACAAATTAAGGTTGTCCTCCATTTAAAAGTTTCCATATATTTGAATCAAATAGATGATGCATGAGATTCCCACCCGCCTCAAATCGAGCTTGCCATGTCATGGCCTCTACTATCCATGGTACAATGAGAAATCTTTTCACGCATGGGCCGAGGGGAATATACTTTAATACCTTTTGTGGAACTTACATGGACTTTAGTGGGTTTGTCATTTCTATTCTCACAAACTGTATATTTTGGCTCATTGCATGCATTACACTTGTCATTCAGTTCGTATTTGTTGTGGTACAATATACAGTTATACATTCATGGATGAATATATTTATTCTTTAAACTCAAACCTTTCAAGATCTTTTTTATTGTGAGATAATTATATGGTAACATGTCTATTTCAAAAGAATGCCTTTAGTCCACTTAAGAACTCTGTTATGCTATTGCCCAAAAAATGAATAAATTATGAAAACCAATCATTACATATAATACAGAGTGCTCTTCATCATAATTTTTATACAAAGATCTAACTGCATCAGATTTCAACCCTATGTATTCCCAATCTTTGAGAAATTCGCATTAATTTTTTCCATTAACTTGATCACAATGAAAAGGATCCAAATCAATAAGCTAGTGATTTTGATGGTCGTAGATTCTGTAAGAACCATCAATTACGCTGGTTAAAGAACAATAAGATGGGAAACCATTCACCACTTCCACCTTGTCGGGATTCATTACCCGGTAGGGTATTGATAATTCTTCCCAAACATATGGTACATTCTTTACCCATGAAATGTCCATATCTTATATTCTTGTTACATACCCCACCTTAGCAAATTCCACTCAATGTCTTCTAAATACTTAAAGTTGTTGTTTATACAATGGGTGCATGGACATGGGATGTTGTCACTGTTTAGATTTTGATCTTCATATTTAACAAACTCACGAATGCCCTTTATATGCTTATTAGAGACTCTAATACCCTCTCTCATCCACTATTAGTATCATGGTAAATCCATTAAAGAGCCTTCAAAATTCAGTCCACCTACTTAAATAGGTTGAAATGAAGGTCATGTTGCATACAAGAACTCTCAATTGATAATTTCAGAAAATTCACTAAAAAATATTTAACCCAAGAATTCAATCAATATGAAATAAAATCGAACAAAATAAGATGTCATTAAACCCCAAAAATTTAAAATTTAAACATATTAAGATTTCATCACATGTCCCACAAAATTAAAATAATTACAAATTTGTCCTAAAATAAGAAAGAACTTTGTGAACTTATGACAAATTAAAATATTGTTCATCGCATAATCTTCACTAGAAAATAAATTATCTAGGCAATATATTTATTCTTATACTCATACAACGTAGCCCGCTCACCAATGTGGTCAACATGCACAGACTCTTGTTTCATCCCGAGTAGATTATATCCACTAATAACTTAGCCTCACGTATTGCAAAGAGTGAGTGTGCACAAGTATTTTCAGAGTCATAAGATAGAGTTCATATGCCAATAACCATCATATTGTCCAATTCCCTAATATAATAATCCTTGGAATAGTCATTATCCATGGACGATGATGATGCTCGAAAAGAGGGCACAACAGGTGGCTGATAGAGGGATGTTGGAGGAGGCATTTATAAGGGGAAAACTTGAGGTGAATGGAAAGTACAACCTTAAATAGTGATCTAAGATTCTTCTTGTTATTGACTAAGCAATTGGTACAATCCCTTAATTTCATTCGTTAAATGTCCCAAGATATTGGTGACAGATCTCATGTCCTTCTTAATACCAAACATTTCCACTTTCATATTGGCCTATTAGTCCGCCTGGCTTGACGTGTGACTCCTCACTAAGGAGAGTTCATTCAATACAGGTGCAATGTGCTGTAAGTCGGTCATTGGCATCCTATATCCCACACATGTTGTCCATCCTAAGTGCCTTAGATATGGCATCTGAGCCAATGTCATAGTGTTTACTCTTGAACCGACTCCTCCTCATGCTTTTGTAACAACCCGAGGTTTTAGGATGGTTATTTATTTATTTTTGGGGGAAATAAATATTATTTTATTTGGAGAATTATTAAATTGGCAACTGAGGTCAAAATTTGAAGTTGTTAGAAAGTGCGTCAAATGGAAATTCTGAGGGTGTGGTTGTTTCCGAAAGGGTCGAGAAAGTCAAAATGACTGTACTTGGGGTCTATTTAGGTTCCGAATTAATTTAAGTGAGTTAGACTCAAATTAAAGTTATCGAGTCATTTAAAGTGCGTATTATCATTTAAAGTCGTGTATTTTGGGAGACAAGGCTTATTAAGCCTACGGGAGAAACAATTCTCCTTAAAGAGAGAGAAATAGAAAGAAAGAAAGAGAGAAGAAGAAAGAAGAAGAGAAAGAGAGAGAAAGAGGATTTTTTGGCCATTACGCGATCTCGAGTACGAATCAGACCCTACGAACTTGAGTCAAATGATTAAACTTGCTAAATAATTATTGTGTACCATTTATTTCATGATTTTTGGATTAAATCTTTAGGTTTTAGGTTTAGTTTGATAAAACCTAACTTTTGGGGAAAATCTTAGATTTGTTATGTAGATCTTGGATTTGATGATAGAAATTACTTTAAATGTATTTTTGGATGAATATTAATGTTATATATGTGATTGGGTTGAAGAGAAATGAAAAAAACATGATAAAAATGAATTTTGCGATTTTTGGCTTACTAAAAAGTAGCCATTTTCGAGGTTTCTGAAGAGCCGAATCGATTTGGCCCCTTACCGAATCGATTCGGAAAGTTGCAGGTGCCCAGGTCTGAGTGACCGAATCGATTCGGATCCCAACCAAATCGATTCGGCCTGAGAGAGAGTCCCAGGTCTTAGGACACGAATCGATTCGCCTTGGAGGCCGAATCGATTCGGATTTGGCCCGAATCGATTCGGAAACAGGCTTTTTGAGGTATGTTTTTCTAGGGAGAATTTCATTCCGTTTTGTTCGAGGTTATCGATTGGGAACCTATATAGGAATCATATGGAGTATGTTTTGAAGATTTGTAGGGAGTTTCCCTTATAGTAAATAATTGGAGTCATATTGACTTAAATTGAGGAATACCGATTAGAGATTATGGTATACTCTAAGTGGGGAAGCCCACTATTATTGAAAATTCTATTTGGAGATAATTATTAAATTTATATGAAAGAATGATAATGAGCTTAGAGATATTCGATTCTTAGAATCAAATCCCAAATGGGATAAATTTAAAGGTTCATATGATTAATTGAACCATATTATGGATTTAGAATAATCGAATGCAAATAAATGTGCATACGGATATAGGGATATCCTTAATGATGATTAATTCGAGAGATGTCTCACACAATGAGAAATGCTAATCGAGGTGCATTAGGATAGAGAATATCCTCAACATAAATTGAATTAAAAGACAATTCATAACTAGAAGTGATGTGAAAGCTTCAAGTGAGAAATAGTATAGTGTATACTAAGTGGGGAAGATGTGTGAGAATTCACGATTAGTATATCGAGAGGGAAATATACTAAATAATAATATTAATTCAACTATGCCTAAGTGCGTACTACAAATATGTAAACTATGTGATAGGTATACCATATATGACGGTATATCTTTATATGATGTGATGATGTATGTATACCTTATGTGATGGTATATATATATATAGTGAAGCATACCCCCTCCTTGCTATCAGTGGGAAGTTGCGCGCGATGAGGGTGAGCACCCTTGCTCGATGAGCAGTGTGTGGATATTCCCCAGGTCATAGTTGTCCATGGTGATTATTATGTGATATAAATTTATTATTTTGGGGGTGAGAAGTCGTGGGTATGTGTCGTTATCACTTGCTGATTAGGAACTATGACCGCTTCCCGGACGTTGTGTGTGTGAGTTGATCACGAGGTGGGTGTCGTTTAGCCCCACCAGGTGGTCCCCAGTTTGCTACGTGGTTTGGGCAACTGGAAGATGATAACATTGTGAGCCTGCGTCCTCGAGTTATAGCTCGTTTGGATGGTTATTATATTATTGATGTGATTGGTTACTTGGGTGTTGAGGGCATAATGGACCTCAACGACCAATATTACCAAGGAGTAGTGTAACGGGAGGGTTCCTTGTTTGGATTTCGCTTTGCGAGACGTCCCACGCATGAAACGCAGTATAATGTTGGGAGTGAGGAGAAGTTAGTCCTTAATGCTCATATATAACGTATATATGCTTCCCGACGATCGACAGTGCCAGAAGTAGTGTATCGGGGGGTTCCTTGTTTGGATTTCTCTTTGCGAGACGTCCCACGCACGAACCGCAGTGCACTGTTGAGAATTGGGAATAATAAATTAATTAAAATGGAGTAATGAGAATTTAGGTTACATGCATCGTGCATTCAGGGCATAATGAATCTCAAAAATCAATACTGTCAGGAGTAGTGCAACGGGGGGTTTCCTTGTTTGGATTTTGCTTTGCGAGACGTCCCACGCACGAAACACAGTGCAGTATTGAGACTTGGGAGAAGTTTAGTCCTTAGCACTTAGATGCTAATAACTCATCTATATAATTATAGATTTATATATTGATGGTATAACTAGAATATGAGAAATTCTAGTAAATATAATGTCTTCGTATATTATATGTTGGATTGGAAATTGTTTATGGAAATCTTTATATGTTAAGTAAGTGAACAAATAAAAGAGAACAATAACCTTAAAAAGGTAAAGTATATGAATTAGATGGAATTTAGGTAAAGTATTGTTGGTTATGGTTGCATGGTTGGTTTTATTTTGGTGTTAAATAAAAGTTTTAAATTTTTTTGACATCCGCTTTTAATAGTTTCAGGTAGCTAGCTTTATATTATTTAGTGTTGTCAGTTGATGTTGAGACTGTGCCATCTGGGATACCTTATTTAATGTAGCATAAGTTTGGCCACCCATTATTATTTTGAGCGGGTTGTCACGGCTTTTTATCACTTTATTGTAGTATAATATTATATTTTTTACTATAATTTTAACATTATTTTATTATAAAATATATATATATATATATATATATATATATATATATGATCATTAAATTCAAACTCACCAGAGTCGGAGCCAATTTGTCTTAGAATTTATTAGTTTGTTTATTCCATTGGGAATACAAGTACGAGTTGACATGATTAGGGTCAGTCCCTTGTTCCGGAGTCCCCTTAGTCATTTCCATCCATTCATCCTTAAAATAATCATATTATTTGGACTTAAGTTTGTGAACATCAACTTTCTTTGCCTTGTTTTGTCTATTTGTTGTCCGTATGGGCATGTTTTTCCTCCCCGACCTCTTTCTCCAAGAAATATATCCAATGGCTGATGGGAATTTCAACATTTTGCAGAACTTTGTCACTCAACTCAAAATGTTAAAACTAGATGTCCTCGCTGAGAAGTGAACCTTTCGAAGCTTTTTTCGATAGGTTTTCAATTTATCAGCTATTCGAAAAAAAACAATTGTCTTCGAACTAGCTGGGAATGTAAAATGTTTACAAAATTGATCCCATAAGTCATCCTTTACTTCACGATTAATATTCTTCATTTTCTCTCCGTCGACGCTCACATTCACCTTTTTGAGAGCCAAACAACATGCTTTAAAAATATTCACTTCATTTTTATTATCGGTGATGAAAAACCCAATTTTCTTCTTATCTCTTACTTGGGATTCCTCAATAATATGAGTTGGGGGAGTTGGATTAATAAGGCTTTGTAGAGTTTGATGACTTAAAGAGAATATATATATATATATATATATATATATATATATATATATATATATATATATATATATATATATATATATATATATATATATATATATATGGAGTAGTAGAATGAATCTGTGACAAAGCAGAGTATTGTGAATCCGTATGTGTCAAGAATTCATGTGGTGGATTTGGAAAGGATTGGGATAGAGGAGGAGTGTCGTTATTTAGTTAATTATCTCTGTTCATGTTTAAAATTTTCCTTAGATAAATAAAAATTTAGTGAAGAATGTATGAGGATCATGTTTAAGACTATATATATATATATATATATATATATATATATATATATATATATATATATATATATATATATATATATATATATATATATATATATATATATATATATGCACATACCTTTTAAAAAGATTTAAAAACATGCTCGACGTCTCTAATTTTCATCCAACTGGTATTATTTTTTATAAATTTGTAAAAAGATGCACATGTCCAACTGGAAGAAAGAGTATATATGATTTTCGTATATATGTCCGTAACAGGAACTTAAAATCCTTTCTTTTTCAAGTTTTTTATGATCTTACATTTAATGTGCATATGTTGTGAGATGTCACAATATGATTGAATGCTCTGTTTACGAAATTATATCCACAATGGTTGAATATTTATTTCTGCCTTTTCTAATAGTGTCACTAATATCAGTACACGGTTGGAGTTATGTATGCGAAATATATTATTTATTGCCTCGTTATAACATTCTGGTAAGGAAAATAAAATATGATTGGACATGTATGGTTGTGAGAGATCAAATCCATAATTTTTAAGGTATTTAAACTATTCAATTTACCTATTCCTATACTGGTAAATAAGAGTTCCCTTTATATGGAGTGCACTAATAAAGTGATTTTTAAGTGGTCCAATTGTAACCTCTCGGTCATCCGTTGAATGTAATTATTACCATAACTGAATTTTTCGTGGGAAGATATATAAAATGAGGATGTGGATATGACTACTATTTTTCAACATGAATGAGAAGACGAAAAATGTATAAAATATTTTTTGCACATGGGACAACATACTAATACTAGGAGTAAATCCTCTAATTAATCCTAAAATTACTATAACTCCCTCGAGTATGAATGTTTTACAATTAATCAATCAAACACATCAAGTCCAAATTTAGTTCAATGTTAATTCAATTAATCCTATAATTACTATGTGCCCATCAATGTGCAAGCTCTTACACCAATTTGTGTTCACCCAAACAACCACTTATGAAAGGGGTGAATGTGACTATAATAGTTAATAAAATAGATATATGCAGTAATATTCATCCTCACGGTATCAACATCGACTAATTAATATTTTTTAATTAATAAATTAAACACAACACGCCCAATTTAAGTTCATTTTAATTAAAGTAATCCTAAAATTACTATGTGACCACCAATGTGTAAGCCCTTTCACCAATTTGTGTTCACCCAAATAGCAACCACTTAATGAAGGGATGAACACGATTAAAATAATTAATCCAAAAGATATATGAATTAACATCCATCCGAACAATATCAACATTAACAAATTAATGTTTTTCAATTAATCAATCAAACACAACAAGTACAATTTTAGTTCATTTTAATTAAAGTAATTTTAAAATTACTATGTGTGCACCAAATATCAACCACTTAAGGAAGGGGTAAACACGGTCATAACTATTAACCAAAAAGTATATTTTACATAAAAGA
This sequence comes from Sambucus nigra, assembly GCA_949130495.1. Lineage (NCBI taxonomy): Eukaryota > Viridiplantae > Streptophyta > Magnoliopsida > Dipsacales > Adoxaceae > Sambucus > Sambucus nigra. The sequence goes on along the minus strand of OX422207.1, from coordinate 337,825,261 downwards.
AAAAAATAATAGAATTACCTAAATAAAGAAAGTAACTAGACTCATATAAACTTCAATAATTGTTCTCTAATTGCATGCGCACATGAAACAAGATGAAAACATATTAACAAAAGTATAGTTATAATAAGAAAAAATGTTAACAATCCTAATTTAGTAACTAACTATACCATTCTTACTAACATGATTATTCAACAATTAATCCATCATTTAACAGTTGCAATTAAAGTGTGTGTGTGTGTGTGTGTGTGTGTGTGTGTGTGTGTGTGTGTGTGTGTGTGTGTGTGTGTGTGTGTGTGTGTGTGTGTGTGTGTGTGTGTGTCTATATATATACAAGTTTCTTCTTTGAACATAAAAAATTATCATTTTATTATTTTTTTGTCATTCTTATTTTTCTTTAAAAAAATGAAATAACATAAAATTCCTTTAAGATAGTTAAATTATTTAAATTAAATGTGAAAACATAAAATTAATTATATTGTGAAATACATCCAAATATAATTTCAGTCTCAAATAATATTTAATTCAAATGATTTAATTTAAAGATCAGCATTAAGAATAATTAAATTATTCGAATTAAATGTATTAGGGCTAAATGTTAAATTTAGATGTATTTTTACATATAAACCATATACATCATGTTTATGGTTGAATCACATTGTCACTGATACAATTAAAATCACATATAATGGTTAAAACAAGAAACTCCAAATTTATGTTGCATATGCAAATGAACCTTAGTAAGTTTTCTAAACTAAACCATATACATCATGTTTAGAGTTATTTTTGCCCTGACTCGAATTGGTATATATGTATACATACACACACACACACATATGAGAGAGAGGGGGGAGGGGGAGAAAGAGAGCGACTTGGGTGTCAAAAAGAGACCGAGAGAGTCAATTCATTGGTGGTGGTGGTATTCGGCGATGATAATGGTGGTCCGAGAGATGGAGAGTTAGTCGGTCGCATGAGAGAGAGAAAGAGAGAGTTTGGTTGAAATGTGGTAAATGAAAATTAAACCCGTTATACCTGAAATTGGATCACAGTTCCGACCTACCAACTTGAATTAATTAAAATGGTTACGATTTAGTCAACGTGGTCAAGGTTATGGTCCGTGACCAAAAAAAATCACCGATAATGGGCACAATCCCCAACCGTGATCCCATTTTTGTGACCATTTTGAATTCAAGGGTTGTCAAGGTATTGGGTTGTGACACCCCACCTAATAAAATATCGGGCGATCACTCCTATATCAAATTAAACCAGGAGTCTCATATGGATCATTCTTAGCATCACTGTCGAAAATCCATTTAATTACTAATAACCTATTAGGTCGGTGTCAAAATTTTACTTAACTACTCTTTTTATACAACAACGAATATAAAAACATTCACATAGTTTATGTAAATGAAACTGAAATGAATTAAAAATAACCGAACACTTGGTCAAAATTATACAACCATATCGAATGCCGCGCTAAAAGGCGAAAAAAGAATAAATAAATACAGTTGGGTTATTAACCCGAATGTGTACACAATACCTCATATCTATAGTACAAGAGTAGATGCGTCTATCGAGAACCTGTATGCATCCACAGCTGCTGTAGCTGACGTCTGACTCGAAAGAAGTGCCATCCAGGCATCCCTATGTCTGGACACCTATATATAGAGAGAGAGAGCAAGAGAGGGAAAAGTAGATAAATGGGTCAGAGCCCGAGTTTGAAAAAATATTTAGCAAGTGCATAAATGCCTTATTTTTAGAAAAAGGTTTTATCTCATATTTAAGTTTGGTATCGTACTCCCATGAGATACCCCTCACCTCTCTTCTAATAGTGCACACCTAACGCACTTAACCTTCAAGTTAAGCTACCCCGCCTAACTAAGATAATTCACCCGTCTACTAGAAACCTATACCCCCGAGTACTAAGGGCTAAACATCCCTCCATTCTCAAAACTGCGCTAAGTTCGTGCGTGGGGTGTCTCGCGAAGCGAAATCCATACAAGGAACCCCCGATACACTACTGCTTGGCAGGGTTAATGATAGAGATCCATTAGGCCCGTAGCACAAAACTAAAGTATAAATATATACCTACATAAGAATATACATATTATATTTATTTTATATACATCTTATTACATACATCCGGATAATATCTCCTGGACTGAGGTGTACTTTATTTTTCATCTTTAAAATAGACATCCGGATATATCTCCCGAACTGAGTATTCGTATACAAAATACTTACCAGTTCAATTTCATTTCAAAACTTTCTATTTCCCTTCTTATATCCAGGAAATATATTTAAAGCAAGTTTTATTATCATAAAAATGCTTTTCATATCATATGCTTCCATTTCCCTTCTTCCATCCGGGAAGTGTATCCAAAGCCAATTCATTTATTTTCATCTTTATAATATATATCAATATAATAACCATCCCACCGAGCTATAACTCGAGGATGCGGTCTCTCAATGCTATTATTTTCCAGTTGCCCAAACCACGTAGCAAACTGGGATCACCTGGCGGGGCTAAACGACACCCATCCTCGTGATCAACTCACGCACACAACGTCCGGGAAGCGGTCATAGCTTCTAACCGGTATTGAGATGAAACATACCCACCACGTCTCACCCCAAAAGAAATGTAAATCACGTAATAACACACTGGATGACTCTGACCTGGGGAATATCCACACCCTGCTCCTCGAGCCAGGATGCTCACCCTCAGCGCGGAAACTTCCCAATGATAGCATTAGAGAGGGTATGCTTCACATATATGTATACCATCCACACATAGATTTATATACATAGTCGTATCATATAAGATATATACTTTAATCACATAGTATATACATATACCATATATTCCTCCTCGAATATATATAAATGGCCATAATTACCAATCTCATCTAGCGATGACCAATAATCCCAAGGATTCCCTTAAGGAATCATAATCATGCATTCATATACGCATGATGTTATACCCAAAGTATGTCCTCACTTCGATATATAGTACATACATTAATCCCCTCTAAGGATTTATTGGATATCTCCAATTATACCATTTTACATTTAGTGAATATATATCTATATTCCCAAATTATCCTAATTATCTCGTTGGATATACTAACTCCACAATCGATTATAATTATGCTTCCTATACGCATAATGATATAGGCCTAAATGACCACCGAAATAATCCAGGGATTTTCCTTTCCCGTATAACCTTAAATTTAATAGGTCGTGGATTCCATTTCCACAAATTCAAGGATTATATTTTGTCCCTATAATCAATTAAAGGTCCCCACCCTAACTTAGGAACCATAAACCTTTAAATTCTACCAATTCTTTATTTCCCTCGAAAATATAACTTAAAGGGTTATACATTTAAAACCCTCACCTTGCCCTCCTAAATTTCCTCAATTGGAGGATTATATACTCCTAAAGGAGTACTTATTTTATCCCTTAATTAACCTCAAAGCAATATGAATTGGAATCTATCTCATCTAATTCACCCTAAGAAAGATTGTCTACTTTCAGAAGGGGTCGATCGATCGACCCTTAGCCGTTGATCAATCGATGGCTCGATCGATCGAGCCCCCATGATCGATCGATCGATCATGTCGGGCAGCTTCTTCTCCGAGAAGCTGTTTCGGCCATTAAAGCTTCTCCCAAGCTTTTGTCGCCTCACCCAACATCCTACAACCTCGACCAACAACTAATACACAAATAATAAGGGTTCTAAACATCCTAGAACCCTAAACCACCAATTTATTTCGATTAATTTTTAGGTTTCTCCAATTATCAAATTTTAGGGGTTTCTTCGTTTTAACTCCCGAAAACCCGTTTTATCCACGAAAACCCAACCCAAAATCTTTAGGGTTTGTTTATACCAAACTACGATATGAGATTTATGCTCAAAAATAAATAAAGCAAGTAAACACTTGCCTCATGGATATAATCCGACGACCTCGAGCCGAATCCCGCGGAGGTTGGCCGGAACCTCCCTTTTTCGCCTCTTTTCTTCCTCCTCTCTCTCTTCTCTCTTTTCTTTCTCTTTTCTCTTCTCTTTTCTCCCTCTATCCCTCCTTTTATAAGGAGAAAAGGGTTTTAACCCTTAAAATCCAAAAACGACTCGTTTATCCAATTACGAGTTACTTTTACCTCTAAAATTACCCGAAACTCAATTTCGACAATCGGACACTCTTTTTCGACTATTTCGGCCATTCCAAGACTCACGGCGCAGTCAAAATTTCCATCTGAGGTACTTGACCGCAAATCACGATTTTAACCCAATATAACTTAATACGGGTTTTCCAATTAAAATCTTACCTCGTGTCACTTTACTCAACGGCGACATATAATTAAAATACCTCGACATATTTACTTAACCCCAAAAGTAAATATTTCACCCATCAACAATTATCTAAAATCTTCGAAAATCCCAAAATTTATTATTCCGGAAAATTCTCCAAATTCCAATTTATACTCAATAATGGAATTTATTCGTCTTCAAAAGGACGGGTTGTTACATGGGTCATGGTTGTTAACCCTAACAAACAACATCAATCTCTCTTTCATACACCCATACACAGAAATGCACGCTCTCTTCTCTCTCTCTCTCTCTCTCTCTCTCTCTCTCTCTCTCTCATGCATACAAACGCACATGCACATGAACCTAACTCTACTGTAAGGGATACAACTAACTCAATAAAAAATAATGAAATGAGTCCAATTTTCTTTTTCAAATCATCATCCAAATGAGTTGAGATAGTATTAAATGTTGAATTTTTTAATATAATAATGACAGAGTACAATACTTTAATACTATGCCAACTCAAATTGGGAATAATTTAGAGAATGTAGTTGAAACTCATACTATTTTTTCTCAAAAAATAGTTATTGCATATCTCAACTAAATATAAATTGATATGACTAACATGATTAACAAGCAATAAACGTAACTAACTAAATTAAAGTAATCACATGACAGGACAGAAAAATTTCATAGATATTTTGTGTTAAAAATTTAACAAAGCTCTCAACTAAAACACAATATCTAGTGTAAATTTTACATTGAATTGTGCAATTTTTAACGTTCACCTTTATCATTATTATCCCAAGTGGCAAAAGAATATGCCTGAATACTAGTATATGACTTTATCATGAAACCTAATAAATCATATAAATATATTTCATCCAGTGCGAATGAAATGAGTAATTCAAGAATTGTGAGTTCAAGCTTAAAAATTAGGATACAATAATAAATTTATTATTTTCTTATACACAAATTTTGAAATAATGTCTATTCCTTCTTTCACACCACCTACCCGGTTGTTTTGCCACGTAATGTCTTTCGCAGCAAATGTAAAATAGATGTTTGCTCCAAACTATTCTCTCCACCACATTCTTTAAAGTAGTGGGGACCATAATGCACGTGTGGATTCATTTAAAGATCACGTGGCTAAATCACATTCGCAATACCATTATATAAGAGAGAGAAACTTATTTTAATAAAATATTAAAAAAAAATTGAATTGAATTTTTTTACATGATTTTAGACATTTTAGGTAAATCATAAAAAAATCAGTTCAAAATAATTATTTTTGTTATTTTTAAAATTTCAAAATACACAAGGTCGAAAATACATATTTATACTTTTTTTTACATATCACTTCATTTCAACGATTTTTTTTATTTAATTTTTTTATGAAAAAAATTAGAGATGATCTTCTCACCGTAGTTCATATCCATGAAGTTTCATAAAAAAATTATTATTTTACTATTTTAAAAAATTATATGTATCGAGAATTTGCATAATAAAGAGTGCTAATGACAGGGGGCATATATATATATATATATACACATTCATTCTCAAAGAATGTGTTTGTGAATCCAGATTTAATATTATGGAATTGAGATTGAGAAATTTTCAATTCAACTTGTAAAATTTTAAATTAAAAATAATCTCATTCAATTTTCAAACCATGAACTTGAAGTTTCCAAACATACTCAAAGAGTCAAAAAGAAAATGTTCATGTACACCAAATATTATCAATTAGAAATCATAATATTAAAAATGAATGGCAATGTTTTCAAAGCTGAGAACATTTCTCTCTCTTCCACCCCCCTAAAAAAATAGAAGAAGAAAGTTATTATGTCATCACTTACATTCTTTTTGTCAATTTTGAATTTCATAAATTTATATTATGGAGATATATCAAATAAGATGCAAATTTAATATAAAAATATACGTAAAGGACGAACAAATTTTGTTTTATATGTATTTACACAATCATTTGAACTCCCTTAAAACTCAACAACTTTCTCAATTCAAACTGCACGAATTAAGGTAAATACCAGGCATAAATATTGATGTATTCCAATTTTACGAAGTAGTACATGTATTATGTACTATTGATCTTCTCGTAATTGCCAAAGTATTGAATTTTAATATTGTTACAATTTTATTTTTTTTATAACAAAGGATAATTCACGAGTCAACTTGTACGCACTTCGAGACAAATCCTTTCGGCTCGGATGAGGGTATTACAGGGGATATTCCTTCAGCATCCTGACCACCAGATGCGATTGCCAAGAATCAAACCCGGGAGCGACACCCTGGGTCCAACTTGGACAACCCTTGAGGTTAATATGGTTACAAATTTTTTATAGTAAGGAAGATATTTTCATTAATGGGTTGACCCGTGATTTGAGGTATCTTAGTGTCTTGCATGCATCTGTTTGAAGTTCCATGCAGGCTTGCATAAAATATAAATGAGATAATGAGGTGTATCCGTAAACAGCTTAAAGCATTATAATTCTCTTGTCTCCCCAATTGGTTAAGTCCTACTAGTTTATTGGCAATGATCGATTACTTGTCTCAATCGTTCTATAAAACAATACAAGTTTTATATTCTCTCAAATTCCCTGTACTAAAATCGGCCACCTACCCTATTGGAATACCGTTACATTCATTTAATTTATGGAAAATATGGAACACTATTTTGTACGTACTTTAATAATGTCTTGCCCCGTTCTTTGTGAGATATCAATGTACGTATGTAGATGTTAGCGTTTCCGAATGAATATCGAGTATTACGGATATGTATCATAGATTAATATAAATGCCACACAAAAAAGGTTGAGAAAAAAATAAATTTACGGAGAGCAAATTATTAAGATTTAAGTATTATCTGGTTATATGATATGGTCTTTACAATTACAACTGTCGAACTTAAATATACTACTAACCTTTGCATTGACAGCACCTTTTAATTAAAAGATGATCTATCTTTTCATCACATGACTAGGAAAATTAATAGAATTGAAAACACAATGTTTCCATTAAATATATTATTCCTTCATGGTATACTATTTTTTATGACTGCGGGACTAGGGCAATTAAATGTGTCTCATTTTTTTTTATCGTTGCCATTCTAATATTGTCGTTGTTCTAAAAGTCTAGAAATAAAAGATTTGATCCACTAAATACGCGTTAAATTGAATAGTTATGATTTGACGATCCCAAGTGAAGCACATAGTCAATAGGATTCTAGGCCCCTTCATCCGTTGTCAATTGATTTTGGATTGTATGCTCTCATATTTAACATTCTTTACTCTTTACTTAATAAATAAATTATATGTTAGGTTATACAAAAACCGAACGTGTGTATATTATTTAAAAAGAATTATATATATATATATATATATATAATTAAACATACAAATTACAAAACATTACATGCACATTACAAAAATTCATATATACATTACAACACTCCATGAAAGTTTTTAAATATTTGTTTTATAAAGTATGTAAGCTAGTGAATGAAAAATTGGCCTCAAAGCCGCCCCTTTAATTAAAGTAACTTAATAGAAGTTTGTAGAAAAAGCAAGATCCCATGTATAACTTCGGTTTCCACAAACTGAATTCTACATTTGGCAAAAAAAAAAAAACTGAATTCTACATCCGTGTAATTAATATAAAAGCCCAAACAAACTCTATACAAAACCACATTTCATAATCATCTTATACTAGTGAATACAACATGCATTTTTTACACATACTAACAAACTTATTGATTCCATCACCAACATTTACTTAGGGTCCATTTGGTAGAGTGAAAAAGTAGAAGGAAGGAAAAGGGAGAAAGAAAATACTTTCCTCTGTTTGATATAAGCGGAAAAGTGCAAGGAAGGAAAATGGGAAGAATTTATTTTTCTTCCTAAACCACCATATTGTATCCCAAAAAAAATGACAGGAAAAGCGGAAAGAAAGAGAAAGACGTGTGCATTGATTATTCATATAAGCATGAATTATTATTATACCCTTTAATAAAACCTCAAATTAATTCAAGTATTTTAATCTGGGGTTATAATTTGTAACACACGTATAATATATACTTTTTCCTTCCTTCCTACCAAACACAAGGAAGGAAGGATTGCTACTTTCCCTCCTACTTTATTTCCTTTACCAAACAAACCTAGCGAAAAAAGAGTTTCCTTCTTTTATGGGTAGAAAAATCTAATCCTTCCACTTTTTCTTCCTTTATGCCAAACAGAACCTTATAAAAGAACACCCTGATTCCTAGATCAACGAACCTACTACAAAACTAATTACCCACATTTTTTCCCTTCTCCACCACATTTCCCTACATACATAAAAAATATATCAAGTACAAATCAAAATTGAATATATTAGATCAATTTTTTTGCAAAATGATAATTTTGCCGATCCATTGTGTGTTTTTGGTCTGCAAAGCAATCGTCATATTTACAAAAGATGTTCGTATAAGCAAAATTGGTTGCAAAATACAATCAATTTTGCTAACCCGAAAGTGGAAAAACTAGGCTCCCGCGGCACTTAACTTGCCGTCCGAGCCTTGTTTATTTTTTTTTGTCTTTTAGTGGTTTTCAATATCTATTTATTTATTTTAATTTAATTTTCCCTTTTTTCACATCAATTGCCGCGGAAGCAATGTTTTGCTTATTGTCTTGCAGCAAATCAATATTTTGAGTGATAAAAAATGCATTTGAGTATTTTGTGTGTGTAAAATTGTATACATATCTTGGAGATGTTCTAACACTTTCCTAAATTATACTTAAGCATAAAACATGCGTGTACTATATAAACAACATGTGAAAAAACTAAAGCAAATATGTAAATCACAATTCATCAACCAACATGATGAATTGCGAAACATATGCATTCGGCACAAAATTAACAACTATATATTACAATTCATGAAACAATAGCATATAATACCGAATCGCATCCATAATTCTATCTACGACTTCAATCGTGACAACAATGCTACAAAACAACAAAAAAATCGTTCACTCGAGAAAACACCACATAAACAAATAATCCAGAAAAGCCGTTAACGAACAACATCCTTTTTATAAAATTTAATTGTAAAATGTGAGATATTCTCCGTATTGACATAACGAGGTGAGCTATCAGCTGTCGACGAGGGTTTTACTCTTAGGAAACGCACCACACAAAAAAATACATACATTTAGATAATGTCAAAACGTACGTAAGTAGTGGCTGAGAAGAATGCGCTTGCGTTCAAATAAGGAAGTTATTTCATTAAACTCAGTTTTTATCAATTAAGTCCCAAACATGCATCTAAGTATGATTGATGATGATAAAATCAAGCAAGAACATTCAAACACATACAAATGAGGAAAAAAAATCCAACAGGGCAAAACCTTTTATTTGCACTATAATTTTATAAGAAAACGGCTTACATGGATTACAATGAAAATATGTGACACAGAAATACCCTCGGGTGTCGGTTCTGATGTCGTCGGCTGGAACTATCCCTTTTCAGTAGCGCAACAATGAAGAAGAGAACGACTTCCTCACAAATTACTCCAGATGAGTAGATGATCCTTTTGAAGGTTTAAAGATTCACACACATATATGGGAATGGTTTTGTGAATCAAAAAGGTTTAGAAAATCTTAAAAAGATGAAGTCTTATTCTTGACTATTTTCGCAGAATTTTGAGATTGCAGAAAGGCTTGAAAATCGTGTAGAAGGTGTACATGTATTTATACGAAAATCGAGGCGGTGGCTCATTCGAACGAGATAGCCATGTCGCTCGAACGAAGGACATATGTCGTTCGAACAAGATCGCGCGACATGCCTATCTCGCGCGAACAACAGTCAAAGTCGTTTGAGCGAGCTCGTCGTTCAAGGCACTTCGCTTCTACACTTAGAACAAATTCTGCTTTTGATAAAAAAATTAATCGAGACTTCAAAAATAATTTTAAAAAAAAATACCAAATATTTATGAAAATATTAAAGCTCCAATAAACCATTTTACCGATAAAGTGTAATGGAGTAGTGGGAATGAGCTGAGCAGCACGTCGCATGTAGCATGATGTACGTGAAGATAATGGATGCATTGAATTCGGATAAAGGCCGTCGAGGATGATCGTGTTGACGTGCCGAATGTAACGGTATCAGACATATAAACTGTGATCTAAGAGAAAACAGAAAATTCATAGATTCTACCCCGAACATTTATAAAATTATGTCCTTACAAATCTCCCCCTATGTCTATGCCGGTACATACATAAAAAATTCGAATTATGCAATCAAATAACATACAAGATAATATCCCCATTAAATCCTCAAACGGAGAATACTAAATGACATGTCTTTCAAATTTTCAGCTCTTCAGAAACTTCTAAAGATTTTCTCATCAGGGTGTGCAATCCAATAATGAACAATGTTGTACCTACACACATGAGATAAAGCAAATACCCGTGACAAGCAACAGTTTGAAATATAATGATATGCAAAAATTGATGATCAATTAAGCTTAAGAAAATCATTCATAAATCAACCAAACACCAAAACAATTCTCCCCCATAATTCTTCTCCCCCTTTTTATGATGTCCCCAAATAGACACACGGGAATAAACTACTATTTTTGTATTTTTCAAAAAATTTCACACATAATATACAACAAAGAATCACACCATGAAAGAACACAAAAACAACCAAGTCGATGATAGCGAAAATGAAGGGGTGTGATCAAATTCGATAGGAAAATCAATGCATACAAACATGACATATGTGCACGATGAATAGCGGATACTCCTAACGAATGAACTCAAAATATTCCTTTGGTGTAAAAAGGTGGTAATATAAGACATTGACTCAATCAAATTAACAAATCAAAGCTCAAAGTGAATTTTACACCAATAACGTCCAAAACTATTTCATGCTTTTCCAGGAGTTTCAAGGAATTGCAAACCCGTTTATATTCTCCAACCAAACTCCCTTAGATTTATATTTTGTATAGAGGCGATCTAAATTCTCAAACTTTGGAGAATTGAAGGTGAAACCTAATGGCCCATAGATGGCATATATTGCTTTTTATTGCCTTTAATTTTTGGGGGCTCTTTTAACCTCTTTGGACCCCGGATAATAAAATTTCTCAATTTTTTAGGTCCTTTTTAATGGTGGCTTAGAATCGCAAAGGCTAAATGAACCTTTCGCAGCCCTTCCCCATTTTCAAATAAACACAGTCTCACCAAAATGGTTTTTACATGCATTCCAATCTTGTCAAGTTTTATCGCATATGGTTAGTTGTATAGACAGAATTGAGATGAAAACACTCAAGCCAATATGTGATAGACAAGTACAATAATCAAATAAAGTTGTGCATGTGTGCAATAAAGAAGATAGGAGTCAAACATGTAGGAAGATATCACTAATTACATCTCAAAGACTCCAAAAATGCAAAGCACATGGATGAAATGATGTAGCGTCTCAAATCTCTATCAAACAGTCACATGGATAAATGGAATGAAATTATTACTCGGATATCTTAAATGCTCATCCATAAAAGGTGCAAATAAAATACAAAAATCTTTTTGTGCTTTTCTAAAATTTTATAAAACGAAAATCTTTTTGGATTTTTCAAAAACTAAAAAAATAATACAAATTAATGGTACATGGTAGCAATAGGCAAAAGAGACATCATGGAAACCACCCTATGCTAGCAGACATGTTAAGACCTCAACCGGGAAGAGCGGTGGAGTTTTTCAAATATGGTGACATCTTTTGGACGAACTTCATAAGATCATGTGTGGTCTTGATCAAAAACTTCACTTGCTCGCGAATGTGTGCAAAATCTCTATCATTATATGCAAGCAAGGTATCATGAGTGGGTGCATGTGCATGAATGTGTGAAGTGGAATGATGTGACACAAAACCCAACTTAGATCAAAACTCCCTAAGATGTCCTCGTTTCTTGTAGTGGGAGCAAACATAAACCGGTCTTGGAACTAATTTATCAAAAAGTTTGGGATGAACTATCCCAGATGGACACCCATGAGAATCACTCACCAAAGTGGAGATAAGCTCGAACACATTAGAAGTAGTGAATGCACCGTCATGACCTTTTCCAACATTCTTACCACTATTCAAACCGGGATAGGGAACCATCTTATCAACCTCTCAGATGCGTTCTCTAATGAGAGTTGGACCTCCCGTGTTTGTATGAGATCATCCTCGAGATGGAATACACGTTTCGTCAGACTAGACACTGTGTTGGTCAAGTCACATTTTTCTTTTTTTAGCTCAACATTCTCTTCCTTCAACTCACAAATCCGAAGACCTGGAATTCTATTTGACCTTTTTGTTTCCATGGTCTCGATAAACAACTTTCTAAAATATTTTTGGATCACACTTTCATCACCCTTCTCATCCTCACTATCGCTTAGGGTAGCGGGAATTACAACTTTCTTGCCCTCTCTCCTAAGTTTGGTGGGACACTCAAATTTCTTGTGCCCTGTCCCATCACACTCAAAACATCTTATTTTCTTAAGGTTTTCCTTTCTCTCTTTTTATTTATCATGAAAACTTTCTCTCTCTCTAAACAATCTTAACTCTTTCTCTAAAGCGGTGATTCTAAGAACTAACGCTTTGTTACGTTTTTTGGTCTCAAATGACTCAGAATATAACTCAGCGTACGTGCGTTGAAGATCACTATCTCTCTCACTTGCGTCATCCTCCCCTTTACTCACATCGGTCTCATTGTCGAGGTGTCCATGTGAATCAGCATCCTTATCGTCGTGAGGAGCACTAGAAGTACTCACATTACTAGCCATGAATGCAGTTAAGTTACACTCATGCGGTGACTCATCTCCAGAATCCACCGACTCGACCTCACTGTCATCACTAAGGGTAGCATTAAGGACAGCTTTGCCCTTTTCTCTGTTCAGCCTAGTAGCACACTCAAAAGCTCTGTGACCCCTACCGTCGCACTCAAAAGCATATGTCACTTTCTTTCTTAAGAGGCTCTTTAAAATATTTTTTATTTTTCTTTTCAAACTTATTTTTCTCAAACTTCTTTTTATCTTTAAAATTACCATTTTTCTTGAATTTGAGAAATCTCTTGAAATTTTTAGCAAATAGGGCCAAATCATCTAAGTCAAAATACACTCAGAATCTGACGTATCTGTCTCTCTTTTTCTAGATGACTCTCCCCTCTTTCTTGTTGACCCCTTCACTCTTTCTCTCCTGGGCATTAAGTTCAATTACCTTATCTTTAGACTTGACACATTTAGGAAACATATCAATTTCATACGTTTGCAAGTCTCCTACAAGTTCCTCCAATTTCAGCGTATTTAAATTACCCATAGAATTTAACACAGCGACTTTAGGGATTAAACTCTTAGGCAGTGATCTAAGAATTAACAACTCTAGCATTAGGAATGTGTTCACCATGATTAGAGCTAGTGTTAACAATATCAGACAGTCTAGCATAAAATTCATCAAAACATTCAAATTCAAGCATGATGATTGTTTCAAATTGAGTTATTAAATTTTGCAGTTTAGACTCTTTCACAGCATTAGTACCTTCATGGGTAAGTTACAAAACATCCCATGCCTCTTTTGACGTGGTGCACGTCATTATGAGTTTGAACTCATCAGGTGTGACAGACCCAGAAATAGCACTTAAATCCTTAGAATTAAAAGATCACCATTTAAATTCTTCTTCAGTCCATGTAGTTACAGGTTTTAAATTGGTCACGTTTTCAAGAGTGACGGAGGGAGGTGTCCACCCTCTTTCAACAAAAATCCAGACACGTTCATCAATGGCTTTTAATGCAGATCTCATGCGGGCTTTCCAGTATGCATAATTTGTCCCTTCAAAAACTTGCATTTTATTATATAACTTCTCCATTATGGACACACTCGTTTTCAAAAATCAAATTTTTCAGAAAATTGATATCTTAGAAAAATTTTGCGGAAAATTACATGGTAAAGTTGTGTAAATGGCTCTGATACCAATTTGAGAAGAGTGCGTTTGCGTTCAAATAAGGAAGTTATTTAATTAAACTCAGTTTTTATCAATTAAGTCCTAAACATGCATCTGTAATACCCCGTAATTTTGAGGGCTTTATTTATGAATATGGTATATAATTTTAATAACACTATTACTTTCTTATTCAGGATATTGATATTATATTTATTTTTATTTGAAATGAATCCAATATTTAAATTCAAATTTAATTGGCTTTTGGACATTTTGTAATGGTTTAAATATGTAAAGTTGGTAATTTTGAATAAAATAGTAATATAGTAATATGCGTTAGATTAGTCTCCAAGCTAGGGTTTGAAAGAGGGGTTATATAAGGAATATTATGGTTGATTATAAGGAAAGGGAGATGAAAAAGAGAGGCCAAAAACTAAATCCAAAGAGGCAAAAACGAGTGGAATGAGAAGAGTCATTTTGGAGTGTTTTATATATTCATTTTGAGTGCCTTCGAATGAGATTTGAGAAAAACTCAAAACACATACCTGACTCAATTTTTCGTGTAGAATCCAAATCTAAAGTCGGATTGGAGATTCGAGTAATTTTGGATCTAATTTTTATGGGATTTTAAAATGGGATTATTTGGGGATATCTCCTGTTGGGGCTAGAACGTGATTTGTTTATATTCGCAAGAGGAACATGATGGTGCGATCATATTTTGAGGATGATTTTTGTACGATGATTCATGCGATGATTTTAAGGTATGGGATTTTACACAATATGCTCCTTAAATCTTGCGAGTGTCATTCTCTTTGAATTCTTGTTAATTGAACTCATATTTGAATTGATAAATTCATTGAAATCTGGAAAATAATTGTTGAAATTATTTTGATTCATGTGGTATCATTATATTGTTGATGAGCACGTTGTCATGAGATTTTAATATGGCACGGATGTTGGGCACCCGCCAAAATTTATGTTTCCCGGGCTATGGCTTGATAAAGCATATACGGATGTGGTGAGGCCTGGCGACCCGGTTAAAGTGTTGTTGAGAAATTTATTGATAAAATGCTATTGAGATTCGCATTTTGATTTGAATATTCATACTCGTGTTGTTACGTTTTATTCATCGCTAACATATATTTGTTGAGCATCTTTTTGTCGTATTGTGTACTTCCCCATATTTTCTTTTACTGGCAGGTTAGCGCGGATTTTGGGGCGCTATGGAGATTGATTTTAGCGAGGATTGTTTGGGAAAGATTTGTATTATTTTGATGTATAGAGCTTTGAAGATTTGTATTTTATTTTCGAGTTAGTTGTTGTATGTAATTCGAGAGATTTGGTATTTAATTTGAAGAGATTGAGATTTGTAGTTTCTCTATTGTTGTTGTGGGATTTAGATGCTCTATACCTTGTCACTTGTGGATTTTGATTTATTTTATCGCATTAGCGCTCCGTTCGCTCTCCCCGGGCGGGCGGGGTGTTACAGCATCTAAGTATGATTGATGATGATAAAATCAAGCAAGAACATTCAAACACACACAAATGAGAAAAAATCCCCCAACGGGGCAAAACCTTTTATTTTCACTATAATTTTGTAAGAAAATGGCTTACATGGATTACAATGAAAATATGTGACACAGAAATACCCTCGGGTGTCGGTTCTGATGTCGTCGGCTGGAACTATCCCTTTCCAGTAGGGCAACAATGAAGAAGAGAACGACTTTCTCACAAATTACTCCACATGAGTAGATGATCCTCTTGAAGGTTTAAAGATTAACACACATATATGAGAATGGTTTTGTGAATCAAAAAGGTTTAGAAAACGTTAAAAAGATGAAGTCTTATTCTGGAATGTTTTCACAGAATTTTGAGATTGCAGAAAGGCTTGAAAATCGTGTAGAAGGTGAACATGTATTTACACGAAAATCGAGGCGGTGGCTCGTTCGAACGAGATAGCCATGTCGCTCGAACGAAGGACATATGTCGTTCGAACGAGATCGCACGACATGCCTATCTCGCGCGAATGACAGTCAAAGTCGTTTGAGCGAGCTCGTCGTTCAAGGCACTTCGCTTCTACACTTAGAAAAAAATTTGCTTTTGATAAAAAATTAATCCAGACTTCAAAAATAATTTTAAAAATATTTCCCAAATATCTATGCAAATATTAAAGCTCCAATAAATCATTTTACCGATAAAGTGCAGTGGAGTAGTGGGAATGAGCTGAGCAGCACGTCGCATGTAGCATGATGCACGTGAAGATAATGGATGCATTGAATTCAGATAAAGGCCATCGATGATGATCGTGTTGACGTGCTGAATGTAAGGGTATCAGATATACAAACTGTGATCTAGGAGAAAACAGAAAATTCCTAGATTCTACCCCGGACATTTATAAAATTATGTCCTTACAGTGGCATAACCGGAAATTTTAGTTAGAAATACATAAATAACAAAGAATCCTAGGGATCGGGAGCCAAAGACCCCAATCCGAATTTTTGAAGGATTATTTTCATTTTTTGTAAATATGTTTTCAATTTAAACTTAATTAATCACATAGCATAGTTATTATCAAATACTAAGTTAGTTTACACACACACACATACCAAAAATATAAAATTCTCAATTTCATCTCGCAACACAAAGAAATAAAAAATTATTCTCCAATTAATTCAAACTCTAAATAACAATACACAATTGATATTACCCAGACCCAATTAATTTCAAGTATCAAATAACATTCTAATCATTTTTAAGCTCCAAATAAGAATACTCAATCAAAAATTACAATTAATTTCAAGCATTTGATAACTATAATCAATCAATATTGGCAACACCAGTTAATCTCAAACCTCATGCAAAAGCCAATTATTTTCTAGTATTATATAATAAAACCCAATCAATGGTAATGACATTCGATAATTTGCCCCAAAATAATAATACCTGTTTAATATTAATGCTTAATTAATTTCAAGATCTAAATAATAATACCCATTAATATTTACAGTACCTAATTAATTTCATGCCATAAATAAATATACTGAAACAATATTAACATCCCCCAACTAATACCCAGTGCCAAATAACGTTGTCATTGAGTGTCCAGAGCCATCAGCATATCTGCAAAATGTTATTTTTGTCACCAGCATCATATTTGACCATTTTGAGCATTCAAAAAATCAAATATGTGTGCGTTTGCATCTACCTGGCGCAGTGGATATAAATTTTAGTTTTTCATCTTACTTTGAGTAAATGAATATCAACTAAAATTCATAAAAACATATAAGATATGGAGAAGGATAACATGTGTCTTTAGCGCATAATATTTTGTAAGTTTGAGAGTTCTATATGAGTACCTATGTCCTATTAAATGTATGTCAAAACAGTGTTCTTAAGGCACATGTTATGAGGATTAGGGGTGGCAATTCGGATCAACGGGTCGTGTTTCGGGCCGACACGATACGACACAACAAGGTTTTTTCAGATACGAACACGACACAACACGAATTCGTATTTTTTTAGTTGACACGAATACGACCCGAATAAAAAATAACGCCGCACGACATGATACGAATACCAGAATTCTTAAATATAACGCCTAAAAAATACGATAATATGACACGACACGACACGACACGACTCATAATTAAGACACGAACACGACACGACTTCGTGTAAAAAAAACACGATACGAACACAAAATATCGTGTCAATTTCAAATCAATTTCGTATTGTTTTATTACGCTTTTTTGTGTTGTTTCTAAAATTATCCCCCCTAATGAGGATCAGAAAGATATAACATCCTCCCTCTTTCTTTGTGCAAGTGTGTTAATGATCTGTACGACTTTGGAAGTTGGAACGCGGGAAACAGGCAGGTATGGGGATCTAAGCATGGCCATAACCGGTAAGAGTTGTTGGGAGTTTCAAATTTGGCAACCTGCATTGCCTCATGAATGAACAACGTAGTACGCTGGGTTTTGAGTTTGATCATTCAAACCTCAACCGTTCTCAGTTTCAATAATGATATTTTTATATAGATATATATTGAGGCAGCAGTAATTGGGTCACATGTTATGTGCACCATGTCACCCTTTGGTGGTATGATCAGGACATGTTAATGAATATGACATAAATGTCTCTTGTCTTTGCACGTTGTATTTGTGTTGTGGGATGCCGGACTACTCTCATGTTTACACAAATTCTATTAATATGAACAAATAAGTCTCATTTATCTAAGATACTTTATAATTGATTTTATAAAATGAAAAAATTTCAATAAGTTATATTTATACATATATTGAATACTAGCATGAAGGCCACACGATGTGTGACCGAATATAAATTTATATTTCATTATAAAGACTGTATGAATTAGTTTTTAGCAAACGAATTTATAATCGGATGTTTAGAAAAAAATTAAATAAGCAATAAGTAGGTCACGCGATGCGTGGACGAATATAAATTTGTATTTCATTATAAAGACTGTTTGAATTAGTTTTTAGAAAATGAATTTATAATCGGATGTTTAGAAAAATTTAAATAAGCAATAAGTAAAGATGAGTGATAAGGTAATTTGATAAATTGCATAATTTCAGATGTTGGATACCAAAACCCACTTACAATAAGTGTTGAGACTTAAAATAAGTTTTGTTATTTCAACACACACAAACACAAAATTTCTTAAACTAAATTTGAAGTGTGAAACAAACTAAATTTGCAGAATAAATGGAAAACAAAACTAACCCCCCAAAAAATAATACCTGGAAACAAAGTGGGCAGTAGCTTGGGTGTACTATCATTGACATGATCTATATCAATGTTGACTTCCCTGACATTACCAAAGGAATGAACAGTAGATGTGCCCTCTCCAGATTCACATTTGTGTATGGATGGAATTGAGTTAGAAAATCTCTCTGGAAGCATGATTGTATTGAAAGAAAGAATCGTATTTAAAAATCTAGCCATACGTCTATATCATTTGCATTTTACTATTTTTCTTAACTATTACCATAAACGTCTATGGCTCCAAACAAATCCTCCTCTAATGTGCTGAAATCCACTTATAACATAAAACAATGGAATAAACATGAGATATACAATATTTCACATATAAAACATAAACGAATGTACCTTTAAATTGACAAGTCAGATATTTGATGGAGACCAACAAATTTTCTGACAAAATAAAATTAGAATTCAATTAAAATGAAGACAATTTTTATACGTAAAAATGTATAAATCGGTGCGAAAGAAATTATAACTATATCATACCTTTCAAATGTTTCAACTGAGAATGCATTGATAGACGGCTGCTGTCATTTGGGCTTGTGTTTTTTTTTCTTTGCTTGCCTTAATGGATGGTTCGTATATTAAAGGGGAGAGAGAGAGAATAAGAAGAAGAGGAAAAGGTTTTAGATTTCAATGTTGGTTCTTGGAAAATTAAAAATGGAGTACATTGAATAAGAAGCCGATTAGATGGACTAAATTCATTGTATTGGAGTGTAGAGAAAGATGAGTTATTATCTTCATAGATCCTTCTCCAAATACAGACTTTCATTTATGATATCATTTATTAAGTTGCCACTTATAACATAAAACAGTAGGATAAACATGAGATATACAATATTTCACATATAAAAAATAAATGAATGTACCTTTCAATTGACAACTCAGATATTTGATGGAAACCAACAAATATTCTGATAAAATAAAATTAGAATTCAATTAAAATGAAGACAATTTTTATACGTAAAAATGTATAAATCAGTGCGAAAGAAATTGTAACTATATCATACCTTTCAAATGATTCAACTGAGAATGCATTGATAAACGGCTGTCGTCGTTTGGGCTTGTGTTTTTTTCTTTGCCGGCCTTAACGGATGGTTCATATATTAAAGGGGAAAGAGATAGAAGAAGAAGAGGAAAAGGTTGTAGATTTCAATGTAGGTTCTTGAAAAATTAAAAATGGAGTACATTGAATAGGAAGACGGTTAGATGGATTAAATTCATTGTATTGGAGTGTAGAGAAAGATGAGTTATTATCTTCACGTATTATTCTCCAGAGAGACTCTCATTTATGATATCATTTATTAAGTTGCCACGTGTCAGTCTCACATGATTTGGGTCTATAGTTTTTATATAGTTATATAGATGCACCGTTTGTTTATTAAATATGACCTATTAAAATAAAAATATTTTTTTACGAGACTTGTTGAAGTAAAAAAAAAATTGATAGAATCTATTTGATTACATACTTAATAAATGAGAGTAATTAATAAAAAACTAAAGAAAACAATTATTTTCCTACCTTGTTTTTGAAAATAATTTCTCCTCCTAAATCATCAAAATGTCCATTAATTAGTCATCCCTAAGGATAAATTGAAAAAAAAAATCTTGACATATAAAGACTATCAAAAGGATGGCAAATCCCAAAGTTTCCTACTTCTCATGACAAATTTTGTCATCTAATGCTATCAAACATGTGAATAATTTTAGTAGCATAATGGGCAAGAACAATCAGACAGCGTCTTTAGTTTTTGCAAGAAATAATATGCCAAAATCATATAAGTTAAGGACCCTTACGTGGCACTAGAAAAATCTACAAAAGGAGGTTGCATTCAAATATATGGTTCTAGAGAGTTTTGAGTCTTGGGCTAGAAATAAATCTCGAAGGGGGCAAAAGTTTAATTCAAAGTTAATTTTACCCAATCACATAGTATTTTTTCTATGGACACAAGTTTGAAAATGCAACACATAAAGTAATTTAAAATAATATAATTACCAATTTTATTACATTATCAATTTTCATTTAATATCTACATAAATCTTGTAGAAAAGATAAGTATGATATTAGTTCAAATTAGGGTAATATAAACAAAACTCCAATCCTTATTATACCTCTAATACAATAGTATTAGAGGTATTAATAGTAATTAATGCAATAATCTTCTTTTTATTAATTATCAGTATACTAATTAAACTTACACTGATAACCGTGTGTATTTTTGGAAATCAAACATATGCATGAACCTAAACCATTTATATCCTAGTTTTAATCATACAGATCATTAGCCGTTTGAATCCTTATATATATATATATATATATATATATATATATATATATATAGAGAGAGAGAGAGAGAGAGAGAGAGACACACACACACACACACTATCTAGCGGATGCTCGTGCCTGAAAGCACAATTATAATTTTTAAGAATAAACTACATGGTCACTACATGTGTGGTGGTGGCAACAACAATTGTGGCGGACCGATTGTTACGACAGGCCCTGTTTATCACGTCAAAAATGCACATAACAAATTATAATGCCCGTGCCTAAAGACGCGATTGGAATTTTTGAGTCACCAACTTGTTTGGTGAAATTAAGCTGCGAACTTATTTGCCGAAATTTATGTGTCAATAACACTACCATATTCTTATTCTATAGTTTAGTCCAAAAATTCAAACATCAAATGAGAATATGTTGAAATTAGCAACAATTAAAGATTTTTAATAATACATTAATTTACTAGAATTAAAAGACAAAAGCCTTTTACTTGCAAATTGGTTTTCAAAACCCATTCGCACAACATATACAAACATTTTTATTCAATCTTTAAACATGGTATGCCATAAATAAACATGGTAAAATTAAGGTTCAGTTGTAGAAAAGAAGCATCCAAATGATTTGGCTCTTCAAAGTGACTACCAAAATATTTATTATTGACTAAATAGCCAAGAGTAATATGAAAGCCTGCTAACTCTATGAGAAAAAAATATTTAAGTGTTCATTACTAAAAACTCTCCACAGTTTTCTACATATGTTCTTCCAAATTCTCCATCTGTGATCTTTCTAACCTGTCATATTGTAACATACTATTCACATCCTTGTCATTTATAACATAAGTTTTCGTACAAAAAGGAGACACACATCTTATGTCTCTTAAAATTAGACAGCACGATCCTCAAAGCAAAAATGAAGGGAGTAAAAGTAAAATTCAGCATAGCATATACAAACTAAGTTTTTTCTAACTTCATGCCAGATATACAAATGTCTTTATCAACTATAAATTGAAGAACACACATTTTTTTAAACCCAAGAGGTTTGTACCGTTTACCACTTAGTAGTGAACACTCCACATCTAGTGTTTTCCTATAACAGATAAAAAAATGGCAAGGAAAATATTGGAACCCACGTACCATTACAAAGATGTGTAAAGTGTCCCAAATACTTGGAAGTAGCTCAGTACCTTAATTTTACATATTTTAAACAAAAAATAATAAAAATAGGTCATCTACATGAGGGAATCAAATCACAAATCTAACAGGGTTGTAAAAACATACCATTGATATCAATGTGTTCATGGTCTTTGCAACCATTTTCCAACCAAATTTCCTGTTCAATTCAGACAAAAAAAATATAATTGTGGCAAAAAACAACATGAACCTGTTCAACACCACGAAAATAGGTAGACTATTTAACTTAATAAATAAAATTAGAGTCATTCTTTCTTTATATGATCAGTACAACACATAAATTGAATGTGAAAACACAAAGTATGATCCTCAAATGATTCTCCTGTATAATAATTAAGCTTCATCTCAAAAAGGTATTGGTTCACCAACCAAAGCAGAGATGACTATATTCATTTTTATTTTCTAAAAATGAAAAAAAATAAGGACGAACTCAAAAAGGTATTGGCTCACCTGAAAAAAGGAAGTCCAAACATCAATAACACCAACAGTGTTGATCTGCAGTAAAAAAGGTTTTGCTCGAGATGCTTAGCAAAGTACTCATCTGCAGTCATGGTGTTCAGCTTTTTCCTCTGCTCCCACACATCTGTAATTTACTAGTGTAAATCCATTAAATCGAAGAATAAATTGAATTGAAAAAAAATTAAAGTAATCGATCATATATTATATTGTATTCATAACACAATTTCAGAACATGAGGATAATGTGGTGAAGATATATTACAACAACACATATATCAATGTATATGCAAATATGATCATAATCATCGTTGTACAATAGTAGTTTAGTCTATTAATGCAGTAGTGTAACTATACTATCATCCATAAAGTATATGAATTTATATAATCCAAGAGAGTGACCTGAAAAAGGAAAGTACAATGAAACTAACCTGAGAGTTTATGAGGTGTATAGTAGCATATAGTATTGAATTTTGTATCTGAAAAAAGAAGAAACCCAAATGGCGCCTCACTCCATGCTCAACATCACGTGGACAAATGGAAGAAAAGTTGTCAGAATGGTCCATTCTTTTCAATATGATAATATAAGTATTAGCTACCTAGAGTAGTTTGGTCATATAAAGTAGTTTGGTCATCTAAGTGTAATTATAATAACAACAGATGACGAAAATCTTTGTATGGAAAAATCAACAACCTCAACTGATGTCGGGCCATTGATGAACACAGAGATTTCAGTTTCCAACCCCTGGGCATGCAAATGAACACTAAAAATAGACGTGTTAGAGAATACCTTTGAAAATAACATATTATATGTTCATTTCTTTTTCACACTATTGATCACAATGTATATTAACTCCATTCTCATAATATCTCATAGTTTAGTGTAACACCCCGTAAATTCAAGGACCTTTATTAGATAATATTTTGGAGAGAAAGAATTTATTTTATTGGGAAGAATTAAATTCATGATTTGGGACAATTTTAATTTGAGGAATTTATTAATTTTGCGAATTGAGGATTAATTATTTGGACTATTTTATGTCTCATTTTGAGGTCAAATTCGGAGAATGTTATAAATTAATTCGGATGGCAATTCAGAGTGCACGATTGAGTCCAGATGGGTCGAAATAGTTGGAAAAGAGTGTCCGTAGGTATATTATGAATTTCAGGTTCTTTCTAGACCCATTTGAGCTCCCAAATAAGTGTTTGAGCCCTTTTTATAAGGCCCATAAGCCCAAAAACGGGATTAGAGTTAATAGCCCTAATTGTGAAAGGGTGAGAGAACTTTAATTCATTTTTAGAAGACTAAGTTGAGGAGATCAAAAGAAGAGAGCAACTAGAGGAGATTTTGGGAGATTAATCCAAGAACAAAATAGGAGACCCTTGAATCAACCCATCATCTTCATCAAAGGATTTGATTCTACAAACCCTAAGGCAAGTGGTTTAACTTGCATTTAATTAATTGCATTTTTCCTATTCATATTCTAGAAGGCATGGTTTGAATAATATGTTATGGTTAGTTCTATATTTGAATTTGGGGAATTCATGATTATGATTTAAAAATTTGTAGAGATGATAAGAATATGTGGATTTTGATTCCCCAATTTGTGTAGATGATGTAGTTAGATTGAGAAAAAAATTAAATGGGTTGATTTAGGATGAATCTTGGAAGGTTTTGGGGGTATAATGTGTACAAAATCGAAGGTTTTAAAGCTTTAATGGCGAACTGGTTTTTCTGGGCAACGAAAGAGGAGAGAGAACACCAGGGTCGTTCGAACGACCTAGTTTCTCGTTCAAACGACAACCAGTGTTGTTCGAATGACATGACTAGTTGATTGAATGACCTGATTCATTTTGATAGATTTCTCCCCTCCACTAATTCAGAATGTTCCTATTTTAGATGAATCTAAATTTTGGGATTTATAAATTAGGGTTTGAATTTGTAGAATTTACCCTTGGATTAATAGAGAATAAATCCAATTAGAGAATTGAGATTTATGATTGAGTATTTTGAAACCTTGTAAATTAAGTGGGTAATCTTAATTGAAAGAAATTGAATAATGAATTGGAAATTTTGAATTTCGGGCCAAGCGAGATAGTCCAGGTATATTTGGTAGAGTGACACCAAGATAATGAAATTAATTAGTGCATGATCAATTGAAATTGAGTCGAATTGTAGAATTGCATGTTTTAGGCTAGTGGTACGTATATAGTACACCGATAGCCTGGATTTAATATATATATATATATATATATATATATATATATATATATATATATATATATATATATATATGATTTATAAATATTTGTGTGTATAATATTCATAATAAAGCATACCGATTCTAATGCTATCTTAGGAGGTTACGCGATATGGGTGAATCCCATGGCTAGTGAATGTAGGGAGAGTACAATCCCCAGGTTATAGCGTCTGTTATTGGGGTGAGCCTTTAAGGTATGGGACGGTCACTTGGGGTGGGGGGGAACTATGGCCGCCTCCTATGCGGTTGTGATAGCATTTAGAGAACATCTGATGAGAGCATACTCGAGAGGATGTTATACCTACAATATGTGTGTGAATGTTGTAATATGATATTACGTATATATGGTGTAGATTTATATACGGGTATACATGATGAGAAGTGTATTAATGATATAAGTTGTGAGATTGCTATATGATATCATATGAGAAATTATTTAAATAAGTTAGTGTGATTAATAACTTATAACTCGTATACTAAATTCACTTGGGATAGAGTTGTGGGAAGAGTAGGATGTGTGTGTGTGTGTATACACACACACACACACACACACACACACACACACATATATATGACAAGATTAGTTGCAATATAGATATCTATATGGGTCATGTATAGGTACGTTAGACGTGCACATTAGACGAGGGGTGATGTGTCCTTAAGAGAGTGTGCGAAACTCACTTAAATATGAACAGCATTCATGGATTTTAATTTACTGCATTTAAATTCACTTGATAAATATTTTCAATGTTTTGGGTTCTAACCCTTGCTATAAAAATCTTTTCAAAACCTTTTAGTTGTCCTACCACAGGGGCTCCAGGCTCGATCTTCATGAAGAGTATGTAGATGCGGTACATGTGGGTGCTGAATTATACTGCTTTAGGCGCCTATCTTATTCTCTTCTAGATAGGGATATTATAGTTGTACTTTGGGAATGTTCCCCCTGGCTTGTACTCGATACTTTTGGTTTGATATGTATTAACTACACTTTACATACTTTGGAATTTTGTTGGATTGCTTGTTTAGTCGATGTTATTCCGCTAACAATTTTATTAGAAATTTGTGGCATGATTCGATTCTCTTATATTGTGTTGGTTATTCGAATTATTATTACACTTATTGGTTTTGGACCAAGTAAAAAGATAAAATTTTGTCATCGGCTTAATTAAAGATTAGGTGGTTAGTAATTAAGAGTGTTGCGACAGTGATGCTAAGAATAAACTGTATGTATATCCTGATTTAATATGATAAATGATCGATCAACTAGAATTTAATTAAGCGGGGTGTCACATTTAGTTCCTTGTTACCATCGTTTCTTTTTTCTTTTGAATATTTCTAACCTTCTTCAAAATTTTTTTCTCTTCCACCAAGAAGGCTCAGATGATCCTCTCTATCAGTGCATCTCCGGATTATACACGAACATAGGCACGGTTTACTGACCTTATGTTATTGGGTAATGTGGACCTCTTTCCAGTAACATGGGACGATGAGCCACATGCCCTCTACTTGGTACCGTGATAACCCAACTTTCCACCAGGGTTTTGACAAACTTGTGTTGGTTGGATTTGGTAGCATGGATAAATCATTAATAATATTGCCGTTCAATCCCTGACATCATTACCAATATCAAACAGATTGTTAACAATTTGTTGTAAATAAAAGAATATAAATTCAGTTGTAAGCATATAGGATTGATAAAAAAAAATAGACCAACGGTGTTTTAACTTCCGGGTTTTCCTTCAATTTTAAGGCTTGCTGATCAACATACTTGCTTTTGTCTGGAACCACAATCCAAGGATTAAGAGGGCGAGGATCCTTGTCAGCCTATAATGTTTTCAAATAGAGAATTGTGTTCAACTTCAAAAAATTGAATCAAGTAAAACAAACGAATAATGCATTTGTGAACAAACCTAAGGTACGTGGTCATATGAGCGAGGCACAACTGCACCACCTAATCCTGCTAAAATATCCTCAAACGCTCGATTTCGCTCTGCACCATTTTAAATTGTCAAAACTCTTAAGATTGAGAGATAGAGAAGCAACAAAACCAAGCTCTAAGAACATGGCTAAAAATGTAAACCCCAAAAAGGAATAAGGTTTTATGATCTAGAAGAAAAAAATAACTTACGAATTAGGAATAAGGTTCCAATAACATCAGTGGTTCCAAGCCACAACGGTGATCATAAAAATTCTTCCACGACTGGAAGCCTCTTTTTTCAATTTTCTTTGCTCTACAACAATACTCAAATCATTCAGCAATGTCCACAGCTTTAATTTTTTGAATGTGTTACTGGATAAATCTTAGGTTGACTCCCCACTTAGATGAAGACTGCCCCAGATTCTTTACCCTATAGTACCACACCTCTACTTGTTCGTTGTGCACACCTACTTAATTTAGCCTTTGATGAGAAAATTATTCAATATATAAGCCATTTTTTGGATGTTGTTCTCCTCCTCAACCAGTTCTTGAGCAACTGCTTCTTTAATCTTCTGATATAATGCTACTTCAATAGTTGCTACTGGATTTTGAACTACGTCTGATTTCTTGAGAAAACTATGAACTTTAAATTCCTTTCTGCCACCATTCGAAATGTTAATTCCTTTCTCCTTCACTTTAATGGGATCTTTATTATTATAAGTACACTTTTCTTCATTATGGCCAAGCTTATAACTTTTACAGCAATAAGTCATGTGCATGGCCTAATAAAAAGAGATGTTAAAACACCCTATATACGCCTGCACTAATTTGTAGGTAGAATCAGAACCGAAAAAGAGATGTTAAAAATAACATTAAAATGGGACCCCAAATAGTAAGAAAATCAAGTTTAAAAAAACTATTAAAAAAAGGCGTACCACGCTGTTCACATTTGACTTCTAAGCAATGTGTTTTTGTGCTTAAGAACTTTATGAAGCATTTATAGGGAAGAATTTCAATCTTTGTGTGGTGCACTTGCTTGATTCTCACTTTATAAGTAATGTGACCAAGCTTATAAGTGGTTGTATGGCGTCACTCTCTGCAATGGCATAACTTGACCTCCCCAATGTTAAAATCCTCTCCAAAATGGACCTTGTCACAAACAAAAATAGACATTGAAGATTACTTGAACCTGGAACCTTGAACTTTACTTACAAAGCTGAATCGACGCATGGCTTGATGATACTAAAAATAGCGCCACCAGTATGAGGTGTTGGTAAGCTCACTTTAGCAATAACAATGACAGCATAAAAGTAGATATATGGTAGAGGGATGTGTGGAGAAGAGGAGAAACACTAGTATATAAGTGGTTCAACCAATTTGGCCTACGTCCACTATGAGTGTGTGTGATTTTCACTATAATGGTGGCACTAATGGCCCGTGATACAATCTCTCACACACACTCTCTCTACTATGTATACTAGCAAAGTTTTAGCTAGGGTTAAAATTATCCATCCCTTTCCAAGGTAGGATAAGAAAAGTATATATAGTTGTTGATGTAAAAAATTAGATTATCTCTAATTAATCAATCACAGATAAAAAACAAACAAGATAAAGGATTTTTAAAGTGGTTCAGCCTTAAAGGAATAGCCTACATCCACTGTTTTGTTATTGCTGACTGTTTGAGCATTCTCGATTACAGGTTTTTACCAAGAAATTTCGAGTCCCCTTACAATGAGGATGATGCAATGTTTTTATAGCCCTCATGATGTAAATGTGAAAGGGTAATACACAGTTGTCCAATAGGCGTATACATCTGTATGATAATAATGAGCATTTAATGCGCAGTTGATTTGTTGACTATCCAGACATTAATGCTCTGTACAAGATGCAGCTCGGACCGCCTAAGTAGCTCGGTATTCATGAGTTGCTCGGTACAGTAAAGTTCCTCGAAGAGCACCTGTTGCTCGGAGTGTCTGAGTTGATCGAGGAGGTTGAGTTCCTCAAAATCAAGGTGTTGTTCAGAAATGTTTGTAAGTGCCATGTAGATTGACACGTGTCTCCACTTAACTAATCCACGTCAGCAGACTAAATTTAGTATCAACAGAAGCCCCCAATGTTTCACAGTTCGAGGTTGAGGAGTGTGGAACATTCTTCTTGAAATATGGCGGGATTAAATAGTCATCCTGAATTTTAGGAGTGTTTTCCGTGTATTTAATTTTCCTTTCAAATTCATAGAATCAGACTTTTTGAATTTTTCCCACTGCTTTGGTCTCCGTGCCTTTTTTGTCCTTTTAGCCGCCGGTAGCGCAAATGTCTTTCTTTGTAATCATTATTTTTATCCCTTCCCAAGGTAAGTATTTAAGCATTGCAGAGAATCCTATCGTCTCTTACTTTTTAAAATCTGTATCTTTGATCTCTCCATTTCTTCTCCATCTTGTGCGTTTATTCTTTCCATCGTCGTTATCAACTGATCTACCCTTCTTTTGTAAGATCTTCTTCCTTCTCTTTTATTTTCTTTGTTCATCATGGTTTACCTTATTGAGTCACTTGATAAATTTCGTTCTGATTTTTCTATTCCTTCCTGGGTCATTTTGGAAGAACTTTCTGGTCCTCCTGATTATTTTCGTTTGGCTGAGGGACATTGGTTCCCTAGTCTTTTTGTAGCCGAATGTGGCTTTTCTTTTCCTCCAAACCCCTTGTGTTTGGAATTCTGTCAATATTTTGATGTAGTACCTGCAAAAATAGCCCCCAATACATGGAGAATAGTTAATGGAGTCCATAGGTTAAATCAGATTCATGGAACCCGTTTAGGAATTCCAGAGTTATGTTTGGCTATAGATGGGCTGTCAGTGATAGTACTTTTTATTTGAAAACTAGGTTTTTAAATAGGGCTTTAGTCGTCAATCTCCCAGATGCCAACAGGGATTACTTCGAGCATGGGGTTATTATGAAAAATTGGCAACATGCTCCATTAACTGAAAACGACGTATATCAGGGTCCCAGATGCCCTCTATATGGCAATGGGATAGGTTATTTTTATTTTATTTAGTTTTTGAAATCATGTTTTCTTTATATTCGATTAAATGCGTCACTGATATTTTGATTTTTATTTATTTGCAGTTGACAGCAAAAGAAGGTCTCCAAAGGAGACATAAGTTAATTTAAAGCATCTGAAACTTATCTAGGGTTTGCATCAAACTATTTCTGACGAACATATCAGATCAGCCTCGTACTTGTTGCAGTACAAGAGTTACACCTAGTCTTTCACTGCTCGTCCAGTGATAAGTAACATAGAACCAGCACCAGATCTGAAGGTTCTTCTCCTGAATCGCATATTCCTCTCAGTGACAGAATGATAAGAAGAAGAGCTCCTTCCCTCTTCGATAAGTCTGCCTCTACTGCTGGAGAGGCAAAGAAAAGTAAGCAGGATGTCCCAGAAGAAGGGATAAGACAAATTGAGGCACCTCCTCCAGCTGCTACTAAGAAGGTTGCCGAGAAGCCCCCTGTGGATCCAAGAAAGATTGCAACTGTTTCCCCTCCAAGCGAGGTTATAGTTATATCACCGACCAATACGACATCCTTGGTCGATAATGTTCCTGCTCCTACGAGGAAGTTGAAGAAAAGCTCCTCGGATAAAGTGGCTGAATTCATTTCTCATCCTCTAATTGCTGGAAGTGGTGTTCCCACTTTCGTTGCTCCGAGCTCTTCCATGAGCTCTGTGAAGTCTTGGATTATCCCCAAAATCTAAGGTCTTGAAGACACTCTTTCCCACGATAGGGTTACCACCTTGGAAGCTCAACATATTGCCTCAGTAAGTATTACTAATCTAAACTTTCACTTTTTAAGACTTACAATTATTTTCTTTTTTCCAGTTGGTAACTTGTTTCAACACCATTTTGAAAAAGGACGAATCTATTAAAGCTTCGAGCTCCTCGTCAGGTATGGAGGAAGCTCTTGTAGGTCTGACACAGTCATTAAAGGACTCTCGTCAGAAGTATGACGAATATAAAACTGCTTGGGAAAAGCAATTAAAAGCTATTGAGCAAGAGAAAGGGAAAGCTGTGGAGGCCTCTCAGGAGTTGGAGAGGAAAATGAAAGAATGTGAGAAGAAGAATACTGAGCTTGAGAAAAAGCTCAAAAATGCTAGAGAGCTTGAGACCAAGATTAAAACTGCTAAAGAGGAGTTAGGTAAACTCCTTGAAGCGGATCGCCAGAGGGAAGAGGCAGAAAAGAAATTAAAAGCTACCGAGGAGCTCATGACTGAGAGGGTTTCCTCAGAGAAGGCGAAGAGGAAACTTGCCGTTAAGAAGTCCTTCAGTACTGGCTGGGACAAGGGTTGGAATAAGGGTTTGGCTGCCATGATCTCACAAATGGAGTATGGCAGCCTTAAATATTTTAGGGACGGTTGGGTGGCTGCTCTGAGAGAGATGAATGTTGATGAGAATTCAGACCTATTTCAGTGACACATTCCTGGCCCCCTCCTTCTCCCGGGGAAGAAGAAGAAGACGAAGCTGCTTCTGAGGAATCCTCTAAGGTGATCGGAGATCAGATTCCTCATCCCCTGGTTGTCCAGACCTCCTGCGAGCAACTTCAACCAACCAGCATTTCAACCGAGTAATTTCCAACACCCTCCGAGCAACCTTCTATGCCATCCGAGCAACCTACTTCTTCGTCTCAGCCTCCCGAGAAAGTTTTAGGAGATAAGGAGAAGGTGTAGAGGTATTCGGACTTTTTCTCTTTATTTTTTTGTTAAATGTAACTCTGGGCTATGTACTTCTTTTATGATGTACTAAAATTTGAAGTTTTTGGTTGTGCAACTTAACTCCCTTTTTCTTGCTCTGCTTTTATTCTTCTTGCTCTGTCTGCATTTTATTGATTCTTTCCATCTCTTTTCTTTACTAGTTTATGGCTAGAATGGAACTCTTGTCAGCCCATGATACAGAATTGATGAAAAAATGTAACGACTACTTCAAGGCTGGCCATGCTGACTTGAATGAATCTCAAATCGTCGATATCCTTAGTCCAGATGCTTCAGAGCGAGCAGTTGAAGCCTACCAGTATTTGAAATGCCTGCTCGACCGTGAAATTACTAATAATGTGGCGTACTATGAGATGATTGAAGATCTCCAGGGTACCCTCGAGGAACTTCAACAATAGTACAAGGAGTCTACTATCCTTTTGCATCAGGGATATGAGAAGAAATATCAGCAACTAAGTGCTGATAAGGGATATGATAAGTTGTTTGCTGCTTACGATATAAAGGAAAGGACTTTGAAGACCGAGGTTGAAGAGCATAGGTAGATCGCCAAATTGTTAGAGCAGGAAAATAATAATTTGCGAGGAGAGATATCTGAGCTGAAATCTGCAGCTTCTACCCCGGGAGCCTTGGTTCCTATCAACGATGAAGGTTTTTCTTTCTTGGAGGTTGAAAATTCCAATCTGAGAGACGAATTGGAAACCTTAAAGAGAACTGGTCCTTCTACCTCTGCTCGCGGACGAGCAAGAGCTTCTCGGAGATGAGCAAGGGCTGCTCGGGTTACTATTAAAGAAGCTAGAACGCAGGCATCCTTGGAGAATCAAGCATTCCAGTTGGTGGCGAAGAATCAAGCATTAGCTAAGATGTCCAAGAAAATTCTGAATCTGGACGAGCACCTCTCTGCACAAAAGTCTGTCTTGGAGAGTAAAGAACTTTTAACGAAGAACCTCCACGAGAAACTGGAGAGGTTAACTTATCAATTCCACAAGCAGCCCAGAGAGTTCTGGATGGCTGGTTATAATGAAGCCCTCTACCATCTAGATGATCTGATCCAAAATGCAAATAATGAGAGTTACAAGCAAGGATGGCTGAATGCCTTGGGTGTGATGCAGTTGGAACAGGGTCACTATTTGTGGGATTACTATGACCCTGGGTTGCTCGAGTTGCCAGTGCCACCTTTCAAACTGGATATGAGCTGGATTCCTGCTCGGGCCATTCCTCAATGTCTGATTTCAAAGTATCTCGGTGACTACAGTCTTCATTCCAATTTCGAGATATCTCGCCCTGAACACCTACTTGATCGTCCCTCAGTAATGAATGTCAATATGCTTAAAGATCTAAATTTCATGACGATCCTCCCGCTGGTGAAGAACCTGTTTTAAAGGCAGAGGGGAAGAAACCAATAGAATAGGATTCTTGATGTAATAATTTTTGATGTATTTCATTCTCAATGTATTTTGTTTTGGATTTAATGAAAAACTTATAGTTTTCTTTGCAATCTTAATTGTCATTGTTTTTGGAAATATTTTGTAAGACATTTTCTAATGAATGTGCATGTATATCTGTTGAAAAGATAAAGATATTTTATGCTATTTCAAATTGCCGATCAACTAGTTGGTGAAAATTTATTGTCGACTATCTGAATTTATCTGACGACCAAGCAGAGTTGGTGATATTTTATTTCTCGACCAACTATGGTGGTAGTTTTAAAATGCCATAAGTGTCAAGAAATTTATCACTTTTTAATTTTAAGCCCTGAAATGACTTTCATTTGTTTAACCAATTGTTTCCGACCAACCGGAGTTGGTGGTTTTTGTTCCTGACCAACCTTAGTTGGCAGATTTTCTTCCCAACCAATTGTAGTTGGTATTTCTGGGAAATTTTTTATTCCTAACCAACTATAGTTGGTGGATTTTCCTCCCAACCAACCGCAGTTGGTATTTTTGGGAAATTTTTTATTCCGGACCCACTATAGTTGGTGGATTTTCTTCCCAACCAACCGTAGTTGGTATTTCTGGGAATTTTTTTATTCCCGACCAACTATAGTTGGTGGATTTTCTTCCCAACCAACCGTAGTTGGTATTTCTAGGAAATTTTTTATTCCCAACCAACTATAGTTGGTGGATTTTCTTCCCAACCAACCGTAGTTGGTATTTCTGGGAAATTTTTTATTCCCGACCAACTATAGTTGGTGGATTTTCTTCCCAACCAACCGTAGTTGGTATTTCTAGGCTTGATGCGTAGTGTATAGCACTAATACTCCAAAAAAATTTCAACAAAAGGAGAGAATTGGGCGAAATATCCAAAACTTTATTTATATCGAAGAAAACTGCATTACATAGAGATTAAATTACTGATAATATTTGCGCAGATGCTCTGCGTTCCATGCATTCTTAAACTCCTCTACTTCCAAGGTTTCGATTCTATACGTCCCTGGTCGAACAACCTCTGTTACTCTGTAGGGCCTATGCCAGTTAGCTTCCAGTTTGTTGTGCTTTTGAATTACTTTCTTTTGCACATAGTCTTCTTCTTTTAGGTCGCATTTCTTTACTCTCTTGTTATAGAACAGAGCTATCCGTTGCTGGTATGCAGCGTTTATGATTGCTTCTTCTTCTCTAACTTCCTCGAGCATATCCAAATCTAATCTTCTCATTAAGTCACTGATAGGAGAGTTAAAATTCAGCACTCTGTGCGTGGGGAGACCCAGCTCGACAGGTATAACAGCTTCACTTCCAAATGCTAGCATATATGAAGATTCTCCTGTGGCTGCTCGTGGAGTAGTACGATAAGCCCATAGTACAGAATGTAGCTCGTTGATCCAATTTTCCTTTGCATCATTTAATCTTTTCTTCAATCCATTCAGCAGCGTTCTGTTTGTCACTTCAGTTTGTCCATTGCTTTGAGGGTGGCCTAGTGTAGAGTGAGTTTTTAATATGTTCGACTGATGACAATACGCAGCAAACTCCTCGTTGTCAAATTGGGTTCCATGGTCTGTGATGAATGCATGAGGAAGACCATATCTACAAATGACGTTCTTCCATATAAATTGATACACTTTGTCATCTGTCATATCGATAAGGGGCTCAGCTTTCACCCACTTAGTAAAGTAATCCACAGCGACGACGAGATATTTAAACCTTCCTCTGGTCGTTGGAAGTGGCCCGACCAAATCAATTCCCCACATGACAAATGTCCAAAGGGAAGTAATGGGTGTTAACAATGCTTAGGGAGTTCTTCGGATAGTGGAGAAGCGTTGACATTTGTCACATTTTTTGGCATAGGCTATGCAATCAGCCCTCATTGTAGGCCAATAGTATCCCTGCATCATTATCCTTTGCAGAAGTGTCCGACCTGCTACATGGGTTCCACAAGACCCTTCATGGACTTCTTCGATCAAGTCTTTCACCTCGGTGGGATGTACACATCTCTACAAGCCAGTTATAATTCCTCGTCTATATTAACACCATTGGTCAACACATAACGAGCAGCTTTAAACTTTAGTTTCTTGGCTGCGAGTTTATCAGTTGGCAAATACCCTTCTTTAATATATGCCCTGATAGGATCCATCCAAGATGGTCCTAAATCAAGGGTAATAACATTCATCATCAGATCTTCATCTATGCTCCGACTAGCCAAGACTTCTATTAGGACTGTTCTTCATAGCTCGGTGCGTGTGGCTGAAGCTAACTGAGCTAAGGTATCTGCTCTGGTATTCTCCAATCTTGGTATTCTTATTATCTGCACTGCCATCAGACTTGATAAAATCTCCATCGCTTTTGCATGATACCTGATCATTATTTCTCATTTGGCTGCATATACTCCCAGCATTTGATTTACGATCAATTGCGAGTCACTGGATATAATAACCTTCTCTGCCCCCATGGTTTTTGCCAAACTAAGACCTGCAATCATAGCTTCATATTCAGCCTCATTATTAGAAGCTTTGAATTGGAAGCGCAGAGCATACTCCATATCAACCTCATCCGGGCTG
This sequence comes from Sambucus nigra, assembly GCA_949130495.1. NCBI lineage: Eukaryota > Viridiplantae > Streptophyta > Magnoliopsida > Dipsacales > Adoxaceae > Sambucus > Sambucus nigra. The sequence goes on along the minus strand of OX422207.1, from coordinate 337,789,341 downwards.
TTCAAAATAATCCCCGCCCCACATCCTATAGTGCAAGATGAGCCATCCACATATATATTCCATATAGGTACCTTGTCTTCACATTTTTCATCGGATAGAGTTCCTCGGTGGAATATTTGTTACTTCCTTTTATCATCCTCTAGCACTTCTTGTTGCTCATCGACCATCTTCTCTTGCTCGCCGACCGCCTTAAGTTGATCTAGGGTTAAATTTGATGATCTAGTAACATCCACAGGTTCGTCGGTGTGTAGATTTTGCTCCTTGGAGGTATCAGGATAGGTGAATTCTGCTATAAAATCTACTACTGCTTGCCCTTTTAGTGACGATCTAGGCTCATAAACTATGTTATATTCACCAAGTTCTACTGCCCAGTACATCAATCTCCCTGATTTTTCTGGTTTATGAAGAGCTTGCCTCAATGGCATATCAGTATACACAACTATGGTATGAGCTTGGAAGTATGGCCTCATTCTCCTACTTGCCTCGATCAATGCTAATGCCAATTTTTCCAGTCTTGGATATCTGATCTCTGCTCCTCGGAAGGCTTTGCTAGTGTAATAGATTGGTTTTTTCACTCCATCCTCCATTCTTATCAATGCCGAGCTAACTGCATTCTTCGACACTGCCAAATACAAGTACAATGTTTCCCCCATCACTGGCCTGGATAACAGTGGAGGTGCTCCAAGTTATTTCTTCAATTGTTGAAAAGCCTTCTCGCATTCGTCATTCCATTCAAACGTTTTTCGGAGTGTTTTGAAGAATGGGAGGCATCTATCGAAACATGAGTAGAACATGATATCCACCTAGCTACCATTATCCACCAATACTCTTGAAATTATTACTTCCTTCATCCTCATTTTGATCACCAGTGGATCATCATGAGGATATAATACACCTGCGAGGTCGTTCTTGGAGAAACCAATGACCAGTTTTTCTTTGTTCACCTTCCTCGGGCGATCATCCTCAGCTAGATTTATTCGCTGAATGTATGAAAAAGCTTGAGCTTCATTTAGGTAAGCTTTCCTTTCCGCAGTAAGGTCCCCACCTCCTGCATCTCCACCTGTAATAACGTTACAATCAAATGATCCAAAACGAATTGAAAATACCTCACGTTCTGGCTGTCTTGGTCTCTTAGGGAGATTGGGGTCGTCTTCTGGATCATCTTCATGATCTCTTTTCTTGTTTTCTTCTGCTCGACGAGGAGATCTAGACCTCTGTCTTGCTCGGTCGTTCATTTTTCTTTCATTTCTTCGATCAACATACTTGGCCAGCTTTCCTCGTCTGATGAGTGCTTCGATTTCATTCTGGAGAGCTATGTAATTTTTGATCGTGTGACCATGGTCTTTATGGAACTCGCAATATTTGTCCTTATTCCTCTTGTCAGGATCTGACTTCATTTTCTCAGGCCATTTTAGTTCCTCGCTGTTCTTGATCTCTTCCCGGACATGGTTTATGTCTACTTTCAAAGGTGTATAATTTTCAAATTTCTTCAATATTTCCCATGATGGATTTGCTTTTGACTGCTTGTCACCACCATTGTTCTTATGTTCTTTCTTTTTAGCCTTATCAACCTCCACCTTGGTCTCTTTGGTGTCCATGTGTTTCTTCGCATCCATAGCCTCCTTGGCATTCATGATCTTGGCCTCTTTTGCCATTAGTTCTAACATGGTTCTGGGTGTATCTTTGGCCAAAGTATAGTACAATTTATTGGGCAACAGTCCACTCATCAAAGAAGTAATTGCTGTCTTTTCCTCGTAATCAATAACTTCGAGCTTCTCATTATTGAAACGAGTTATATAATCCCTGGTCCTCTCACCTGTTTTTTGTCTAACACTTAACAAATGTGCCACTCGTTTAACTGGTTTTGCTCCAAAACAGAAATTTCCAATGAAGAGCTCGGCCAGTTGAAAGAAAGTTGAAGTCTTCCCCCGAGGAAGATTATTGTACCATATTTGTGCAAATCCGGTAAGAGTTCCTGAAAATGCCCTACATCTCATCTCGTCTCGTCTGGCACGAAATAGATGTCGACAGTAGCTTGTTATTTTTCTATATGAAGGACAGGGCCAGTTTTTCCATCATATTTAGGGGTCACAACAGGTGCTTTGAATTTTTATGGTGTGGGAAAATCCACAATTTCCTGTATAAAAGGCATCCCTTGGACAACAGTTCTTTGTAGAGGATTCTTGGCCTTAACCATTTCCCCTAGTACATCCTCCAACCTTTGAATAGAGCCTTTCCATGCATCCTTTCCCTCCTCGGGCCTATTGATTCGAGCAATTGATCGTGTTGAAGTCGCTTCTTGGGATCTATCTTGTCGAGCAACTGGTTGTGATTGGGCAGAACCCTATCTTAGATCAGATGGTCGTCGAAAGTTTCTCGACACAACCTTAGGAGGACTTTTATTCTTCCTAGGGCCCAATCTATCAAAAGGAGAGATCCTACTTAATCTCTCCAATGCACTAGTCCTTTATGGAGAGAGAGTGATGTGTTGTTTAGTATCTGTGGCTCGTACTGACGAAGTTTGACCCGATTGATAAGAAAAATCATCAGATTTCTCAGTGCGATATGAATCGCTTTGCCTAATATGCGAAGAAACTAAACGGGTATTTCTTTGAACACTTCGTTGTCCTGAATGGGTCGGCGCTCCACCCTGGATAGTTTGCATGAGTTGTCACATAGTCTCTTGCATAGCCGTCTGGCCTTGAGCCAAATTGGCCATAATTCCAGCCAAATCTTGGACATTTGGAGGAGCGGATGGATTCAGGGGGTTTCCAGCGTTTCGATTACTTGATTCAGGATTATCAGCCATTGGTGATAAATTGTTTTGGTGAAAAACTAGACTTTCAGTCGTTTCCCACAGACGACACCAATCTGTTGATGTAAAAAATTAGATTATCTCTAATTAATCAATCACAGATAAAAAACAAACAAGATAAAGGATTTTTAAAGTGGTTCAGCCTTAAAGGAATAGCCTACGTCCACTGTTTTGTTATTGCTGACTGTTTGGGAATTCTCGATTACAGGTTTTTACCAAGAAATTTCGAGTCCCCTTACAGTGAGGATGATACAATGTATTTATAGCCCTCAGGCTGTAAATGTGAAAGGGTAATACACAACTGTCCAATAGGCGTATACATCTGTATGATAATAATGAGCATTTAATGCGCCATTGATTTGTTGACTATCCGGACATTAATGCTCTGTACGAGATGCAGCTTGGACCGCCTAAGTAGCTCGGTATTCATGAGTTGCTCTGTACAGTAAAGTTCCTCGGAGAGCACCTATTGCTCGGAGTGTCTGAGTTGATTGGGGAGGTTGAGTTCCTCGAAATCAAGGTGTTGTTCAGAAATGTTTGTAAGTGCCATGTAGATTGACACGTGTCTCCACTTAACTGATCCACGTCAGCAGACTAAATTTGGTATCAACAATAGTGATTGGGAAGTGTAGTGTACTCTCCAAGCATGCTATGAGCATGTGTGGGTTGAATACACCAATCATAAATGGACACCTGGCTGGGCCACATGTAAGGAATGATGACCAAATATTCCCTCACGTGAGGGGAATGATTAGGTTATAACTGACTTACTCACGTGTTCCAAGTCTTTCATATGTTTGTGTATGCTCGGACCTGCGACATTACCTGTTGTTCCCTCGGCCTGGATGAGTACGAGATTGAGGAAGTCCGAGAGTGTTGCTTTGTCCCATCAGTAATTAACATGACCTCGGCCTAAGATAGTGGCCGAGGTTAGGTAGAGGTCCAGATGTAGTGTCAGCTGAAGCAGAGGACAAGATTGATAGTAGTTCGACCACACAAGATGTTACTGACCTCGACTGCTGACCAACCGAGGTTGGTCAATAAGGAGCCGACATTACAGAGGATGACCTTTTCGATGGCTATTGTAAGCTTCCTGTCAACTCGTCTGTGAGATAGGTCGAGGTTAGTGACTCTGAGTACGAGGGTACACTTTGGGCATATCAATCACCCCTAACCCTTAGTCTTATGTGTGAGTAGGTGACTGGGGGGTATGAGAGTCAGGATAATAAAGGGACGTTTTGATGTCTTGGGGTTTGGAGTGGTTCCTTGGACACATATCATTCACTGAAGTGACTAGCGTTTTCCCAAGATATGATAGTTTTGGTGGCACCCTTTGGGTTTCCTAGGGTAATGACGTGGGTATTAGAAATCGTGCCCCATCATTGATAAGGTTTAAAAAGCATTTTCTCTTTCCTCATTTTTCTTTCTTCTTCACACTTCTCCTGCGAAGGCTTTCTTTGCTGCAAAAACTCTCACAAATCCTCCATAAACAAACTTGATCACTTCTCTGGTTCCTTACATATCTTAGGCTTGTAAGCCTTTTCTCTCCGCTTTTCGTTGTGCAGGTAACCTCCTTTGACCCTTGCTCTCCCTTTTCTGGGTATATTTGTGCATTGGTTCCTTTTCTGTTGGGTTTTTAGTTTTTCGATGAGCAAAACCATCACCATCTGGTGGTTATTAGGCCAGGGTTGGTAGGGTTAGGTGTTTTTAGGGTTATTTTAGGCCGTTCTGAGGTTATTTTAGCCTAGAACCCTTTCTTTTCTATCCTCCGGTGACCTTCCGATCATCTTCTCCGGTGACCCATCTTCAAGTGTTCTTGGTATTATTGCTAGGAACCTTTCAATTTCCAAGATTTGATCATTAATTTAAGTGGCATAAGTTGTGTACTTATTTGTAGTTTTTCCCTCAAGTGTAGTGTCGTCCATCATATGCTCAAACCTTTGTATAATCTTGCTGAAGAGTTTCCATCTCTATGTGAGAAGACCTTTGAAAAGATTAGGCAGATAGAGTTATCCCAGGAGGAGGATCATAGGGTTGAGGCCTTTCCCCTCAGACCAATTTTTCCTCCACCCTTAAAGGAAGTACACCCTGAGACTACTGAACCTGCTGAAGTCCCTGAGGTTCCTGAGTCGATGTCTGAGTCATCTTCCTCAGATCCCATGTCTACTTCTGAGGCTGTTGAGTCTTAGACTCTTTCCAAGAGGCTATGAATTGCTCCCCCAAGGGGAGTGTTATCTCTAAGGGAGCAGAGGTTTCTGATCGTTCCTCGTCTCACTAAGAGGCTAGTACCTCTCGTAGGTCTTCATCCATTAAAATCTTAGGGACCAGTGTGGCAGTTCCCCCTCCTATTGATGTCATTCCTCCGTCGGGTACACTAACTCTGAGTTTGCGAAGAGGTTTCCTGGTGGTGCCCCCTCTGAGCTCAGACTCAGAATGTTGATGATAATGATAATGATGAGGGGAGTGAACTTGACATTTCAAGGGTTGATGGTCCTGAGACTTCTATCACTGAATACGACCTTCTCGTCTTCAGACATCTGTATGTTATTCCTTCATCCATTACCTTAAGGAAACCCCTAAAGGATGAGAGGGCTTTCGACGACCGAGAGGGAGAGCTCTGCATTTATGAACAGATGTTCAAAATTAGCTTCCATCTCCAAATTCACCCCACTATTCGAGCTGTTCTTTTTTATCAACCTCGCTCCTTCTCAGCTTTCCCCCAATGCCTGGAGGGTCTTGGTTAAGGCTATCGTACTCTGGAAGGTGGTTCATCATACCGACCGTCTAGTTAGGGTATTCTTAGCTCGCTACATACCCTCATCAGCTAAAAATAACCCTGGCTACTATCACTTTGTACCTAGGAAGTCTGAGAAGAAAATGTTATTAGTGACTCAGTCCTCCAACCATAACTAGAAGCCGCGCTTATTCTTTGCTTCAGAACCATGGGAGTTTGGTCCCAAAGAGGCTTGTGAAACATCTATTCCAAGGACTCCTCTGAGGTGGTACAAGGTCTCTTTCTCGGCCAAAGTAGACCCCAGACCGAACCAAGATAATCATAAGAATGTCATGGATCTTCGTAGTCAGGCTGAAGATGGCAACGTCATCAAATATGAGCATCTGATGACCCCTTACAATTTATCTCAGACGGATCTTGGGAGTGGACCCTTGGTCGAGCTTCATAAGTGTTCTAAAAAACCTTTTTTAAACCAACACCAGTCTCATACTTTTCAAATGTCTGATCTTCTAACTCCGATGTTTTCTTTTTTTAGAGAGACCAGAAGGAATTTCCGAAGATCTTTGAGATATGTCTGCTCCTTGTATAACAAAAATTCTAGAGAAGCGTGGTGGCAAGACTGCACCACCCCTTGCCCATACAAAGAAGGGGAAGTCCCCTGCTGATGCATCTAAGAAGAGGAAGGCACCTGCAGACCCTTCCCATATAAGGCCCAATAAATCTCCTCACACTGAGCGTGGTATCCCCATTTCTTCAGAAGATGCTTTAATGGCTCGACTTTCTCAGCTGAAGCTTTGTGATAGCCTCATTGGCAGCAGTGTCTGGTCTTCTGATGCCCTCTGCCATGCCAGGACCGAAGATTATAAACACTTTCTCCATTCCATGGATGTCCTTGTGCTGACAGAGTTTGCAGTTCATAGGGCGGTTTAGGTATTTTTTTGCTACTTGTGTTACTTTTGACCATAACTTCATTATTACTAATATGTCTGATTCTTCTTTTTCACAGAGTGCCCTCCCTCTCCACCGCTTGGCTGATTACACACTAAAGAGACTGCCTCTAATCCAGAAAGGCAGGGACACTGAACAGCTTGAAGTGGACCTTAGGAAGGAGATCGCTGACTTGAAGCAGGGTCAAAAGGAGAGAGATGCTAAGATTGCTAAGATGGAGACTGATCATACCCAGGCTACGAGGGACAAGGATCAGAGCCTTCAATCTAAGGTTGATGCTGCAGTTAGGGCTGCTATAGAGGAAGCTTCAGAGATAATCATTAAAGAGTATCGAACCTCTAATGAGTTTGTTAGCTTCAGCCTAGAGTAATTAGAGAGAGGCATCAAGGCAACCAACCAATGGGTTGTAATGAAGTAAGAAAGTTCCGACAGTCTGTCGATCGTGGACTTTATTGGCCTCGACTTTGGTAATGCTTAGCTCGCTAAGGCCCTGCAGGAGGTTGAAGAGGGTGGCCTACTCGAGATGAGCCAGCTTGAGGTGACTGAGACCGAGGATGATGGACGTCAGAATGATGATGTTGAAGTTACCAACCAAGTCCCAAAGCCAAACAACCCTATTGCTGGTGGGTCGGCTGAAGCCTGAGTGTCTGAGTGTCTAACCATGACGTTTGTTATTTTTATGAAGCTTTTGTGTAACTCTTTAATTTGATGAACTGTAACCTCTTCCCTTAGAACAATGTAACATTTTTTTGGCTCGAATGAATGCAGTTCCATTTCCTTCATTTGTGTTGCTTTTCATGACTTATTTCTTTGTTGTTTCATATTTATGATGTTTCATTTATCCATCATATTACAAAATTTGAGTAATGGGAATCAAAGTAAGTAACACTAGACACATCAAAGTAAGTAAAAGCATACATATATAATTCACCAAACAAATGATGTTAAAGGTCTGAGGTCACTAGGTTAGTGATGCTTCACCTCATATTTTACCATATTAATGATGTTTAAAGGTCCGAGGTCACCAAGTTAATGATGTTTCACCTTATACTTCACCAAATTAATGATGTTTGAAGGTCTGAGGTCAACAAGTTAATGATGTTTAAAGGTCTGAGATCACCAAGTTAATGATGTTTCACCTCATATTTTACCAAATTAATGATGTTTAAGGGGTCCGAGGTCACCAAGTCAACGATGTTTCACCTCATACTTCACCAAATTAATGATGTTTAAAGGTCCGAGGTCACCAAACTAATGGTGTTTCACCTTATAATTCACCAAACTAATGATGTTAAAAGGTCTGAGGTCACAAAGTCAATGCTGATTCATCTCATACTTCACCAAATTAATGATGTTTAAGGGGCCTGAGGTCACAAAGTCAATGATGTTTCACCTCATACTTCACGAAATTAATGATGTTTAAAGGTTTGAGGTCAACAAATTAATGGTGTTTCACCTCATAATTCATCAAACTAATGATATTAAAAGGTTTGGGGTCACCAAGTCAATGATGTTTCACGACATACTTCACCAAATTAGTGATGTTTAAGGGGTCTGAGGTCACCAAGTCAATGGTGTTTCACCTCATACTTCACCAAACTAATGATGTTTAAAGGTCTGAGGTCACCAAATTAATGGTGTTCCACCTAATAATTCACCAAACTAATGATGTTAAAAGGTATGAGGTCACCAAGTCAATGATGTTTCACCTCATACTTCACTAACTTATTGATGTTTAAAGGTCTTAGGTCACCAAGTTAATGATATTTCACCAATTTAATGATGTTTAAAGGTCTGAGGTCTCCAATTTAATGATGTTTCACCTCATAATTCACCAAACTAATGATGTTAAAAGGTATGAGGTCACCAAGTCAATGATGTTTCACCTCATACTTCACCAAATTAATGATGTTTAAAGGTCTGAGGTCACCAAGTTAATGATGTTTCACCTCATATTTCACCAATTTAATGATGTTTAAAGGTTCGAGGTCACTAAGTTAATGATGTTTCACCGCATATTTCATCAAATTAATGATGTTAAAGACATATGCATTGTAACAAAAGTATTAGCACAACATTGTTATCGTTTCATTAACATCCTCTGTATAAACCTATATATGTATTATAAAAATATAAGAACAATTGCAACATCATAAGTAATATTTCTTTAAGTGATCGACATTCCAATGGTTGGAGAAAGGTTCTCCTTCAAGATTTTCTAGCCGATAGGTGCTTGACACAACCTCATCAATGACCCTATAAGGACCATGCCAGTTGGGATGGAGCTTATTAGTTTTCTGCCACGTTTTCTTGAGGACTAGGTCTCCCACAACTATTGGCCTTGACTTTACCCTCTGATTATGGAACCTCACAGTTCTTTGCTGATAGGATGCTTGTCTTATCTCTACATCTTCTCTTCTTTCCTCAATCAAATCAAGATTAAGTCTTTTCTCTTCCCCATTCCTCTGAGGGTCGTATGCCTGAACTCTATGAGTGGGTAGCCCTATCTCTGTTGGGATAACAACCTCTGAGCCGTGAGCTAGCATGAATGGAGTTTCCCCTGTGGGTGTCCTCACCGTCATCCTGTAAGCCCAAGGCACATCATATAATTCCTCTATCCATCTTCCTTTGGCCTCTTCCAGCCTCTTTTTTATCCCATCAAGGATTATTCGATTTGTGACCTCAGTTTGGCCGTTTGCTTGGGATTGGCCAGGAGAAGAGAAGAACTTCTTGATGCCTACTCTTTCGTAGTATTTTTCCAAGAAATATTCTTAAATTGGGTTCCATTGTCTGAGATGAGGGTGTTTGAAAGACTATACCTTCATATGATGTTCTTCCAGATGAACTGGAAGGTCTTCTGCTCAATGATTATGATCATTGGCTCGACTTTTAACCGTTTGGAGAAATAATTAATTGCTAGTATTAAGAATTGATAGTTATTTACAACTCTTGGCAAGGGTCCTACCAGATCAATGCCCGACACTACAAATGGCCAAGGGGAACTTATAGAATTCTTAGGTTGATGAGGCTGATGGGGAATGGTGGAGAACCTCTGACACTTATCACATCTCTTCACATACGCAGCGGCGTCTTTGGCTAAGGTTGGCCACAAGTATCCCTAAGTAATTATCCTCTTAGCCAGTGGCCCCCTCCTATGTGGCTTGAACAAGATCCCTCATGCATATCGTGAAAAATGTGTGGAACCTCTGAAGGGTGGACATATCCGAGGAGAGGGAGCAGGAATCCCTTTTTATACAAGAAATCACCTAGAATAGAAAATTTTGCAGCTCCAAACCATAGCTTCCTCCTTTCCAGCTTTGACTCTGGTAGTAGTACTTCTTCGATGTATTTGATAAGAAGGTCCATCCATGAGGCCCCCAAACTTATATTTAAGTAAGTTTTAGCAACATCTTCCTCCTCGATTATCGATTTGCGCAGAATCTTGACTGGCACTGTTCTCCTTAAGTCTGTTTCTATTACTGAGGCCAACCTCACGAGTTCATCAACTTGGTTATTGTCTAGCTGAGGTATCCTCTTCATCTTTACTCCCTTAAAGCTTTATAACATCATTCTCACTCTCTTCAGGTATCTGGCCATCCTTTTATCTTTAGCCTCATACACCCCAGGATTTGGTTCACGACTAATTTTGAGTCACTATAGGCTAGGAGCTGGCCGACATTGAAGGATTTAGCCAAAGAGAGACCTACTATTAATGCCTCGTACTCTGACTCGTTGTTGGTAGCTTTAAATTTGAACCTCAACGCATATTCAATAGTTATACCATCTGGTGCCGACACTATCAGCCCCGCTCCACTTTTGCTTTCACATGACGACCCATCAACGAAGAGGTTCTAGATGGTTTCATACGAAGAGAAGTTACCCTTAGCTAAGGTCCCCTGCCTGAAGAGGTATTTCAATTTTTCATTATCAACTGTTCTTTGTCTGACAACACTTCTCTTGGCCTCATTTGAAGTTCGACTGATGTTTCTCTCTACTGGTACATTTGTAGCCTCTTAATTATTTTTAACCTCGGCCTCATCCCATGTAAACTCGACCATAAATTCTGTGAGTGCCTATTCTTTGATGAAACCCTAGGTTGATAAATAATATTGTACTCCCCTAACTCGATTGCCCATGTCATTAGCCTTCATGACTTCCCAGGCTTATGGAGGACCTGTCTTAGTGGGGAATCAATGAGGACGACTATGGAGTGGGCCAGGATGTATGGCTTCATTTTCCTAGATGCATTTATCAAAGCATAGGCTAACTTTTCAATCCGAGGGTTCTTCTGCTCAGACCCTTGGAGTGCTTTGCTGTTGAAGTACACTGGTCTCTTCACTCCATCCTCTTCTCTTACTATTGCAGCACTGATGGCTGACTCTGAGACAACTAAGTATACATATAGCTTCTCACCCTAAATTGGCTGAGATAGGAGTATAAGGAACCGAGGTAGGACTTCAAATCTTTAAAATCTATGTTACATTACTCATTCCATTCTAAGGCCTTTCTAAGAACTTTGAAAAAAGGAAGGCATTTATTTGTAGCTCTAGATATGAACCTGTTAAGTGTAGCCCCTCGTTCGGTCAGCCTCTGAATGTATTTGATGGTCCTGGGTGTCTTCATTTCTTGGAAAGACTTGATCTTCTCAGGGTTAACCTCTATTCCCATTTGATTGACTATGAAACCCAAAAACTTTCCTGCTCCTACCCCAAAGACTCATTTGGCCGTGTTGAGCTTCATTCTATATTTGTCCATGGTGTCAAAAGTTCTTTTAAGGTGGGCCACATGGGTGTCGGCCTTCAGACTCTTCGTGAGTATATCATCCATGTAAACTTCCATGGTCTTGCCTATCTGATCTTTGAACATCTTATTTACATGACGTTGGTACATAGCCTCTGCATTCTTTAGGCCGAAGGGCATGACCTTGTAACAATAGGTGCCCTTGTCTGTAATAAAGGATGTCTTCTCTGAGTCAGTCGAGTCCATAAAGATCTAATTATACCTGGAGTATGCATCCATGAAGCTCATGAGCTCATGTCCAACTATGGAATCCACCATCTGATCTATTCGAGGTAGGGGGAAACTATCATCCAGGAAAGACTTATTTAAATTGGTGACATTTACGCACATCCTCCATTTCCCATTACTCTTGGGTACTATGACATCGTTAGATAACCACTCAGGGTATATAACTTTTCTGATGAACTTAGCTTCTTCAAACTTTTGAACCTCCTATTTGATGACTTCATACATCTCTCTTAAGTATATTCTTCTTCTTTGCCAAATGGGATTGGCATCCTCTACAACATTGAGTTTATGACACATTATCTCATGATCAATACCTGGCATGTTTGCATGGCTCCAGACAAAGATACTTTATCTCTTCCTTAACAGCTTCATTAGTTCCTCCTTGATCTCAGGCTTTAGAGACTTACCGAATTGGATGGTTTTTTCTGGCTCGTCCTTATTGAGGACGATGGATTCTAACTCCTCTACGGCCTCTCCCTTATTGAGTTTTGTTTCGTCTCTGGGGTCAAGGGTGTCAATGTTGTAAGTGTTTGTTTCCCTCTTATGAGCCTCTCTCTCTTGTGCAGAGTTGAAGTTGCATTCTCGTGTCGATGTTTAGTCACCTTTCACTTTCCCTACTCCATAGGGAGTCGGGGATTTTAGCATTTGGTGGACCATTAAAGGCGCGACCTCAAATTCATTGAGGGCCACTCATCCCATGATGAGGTTGTAGGCTGAGAAGAAATTTTTATCCATCACGAAGAAATTAATTTTTCTAGTCAACCTCTTAGGCCATTCATCTCCCATTCTCATATCCATTTCATACATTCCCAATGGATAGACCTTCTCCCCACTGAAGTCAATCAAAGGGGTGGTGGTTAAGGAGAAGCCTTGCTCAGCTGAGACCCAAAATCTTAAAATAGGGCCAAAACATAATGTATGCAGAGCTGCCCCCATCTACAAGGATCCTCTAAACTTCGTATCCATACACCCTTGTGGTGATGACTAAAGGGTCATTGTGGGGAGCTAAGACACCCTTGAAATCAAGTCATGAGAAGGCGACTATGAGTGTGTCCATATCTAACTTATTTGTCTTCTCATGTTTAACCTCTATAGAAGACAAATTCACAAACTTGGCCTTAGTCACTACTTTGGCCTCTGCCACGTGAACCTTACGATCACCAACCTCTGAGCCACCCCCTGCTAGTCCTCCATAGATAGTATTCACACCAAATGACATCATACCAACTCTCTTTACCAGGACATTGTCATCCATTGGTGGGAGATCAGGGTCATCGTCATCGCCATCTGAGGCGTTCGCCCTTCTGGCAGGGGTATCTTCCCGGCATTTATCATTTCTTTTCTTTTTAGGATCGTCTCTTCCTCCCTTTGAAGCTCTACCATCCACATACTTTCTGAGATTTCTAGACTTTAATATTTTTTCAATCTCATCCTTCAGAGCGAAGCACTTCTCAGTCAAATGGCCATGATCTTGATGGAACTCGCACCATAAGTTCTTGTTTCTCCTATATGGAGGATCTTTCAGCCTCTCTGGCCATCTCAAAGATCTATTATTCTTTATTTCATTGAAGATGTGTTCAAAACTTACAGTTAGAGGACTGTAGTCTGAGAATTTATTGTCTGCGGATCTTTTCCTACCGTCTTTGTTTTTCTTCTAAAATTTGCCTCCACTTCTACTCCCCCTTTCATCCTCGTATTTTGCAGCCATAACTTCCTCTGCGTTCATGACCTTTCCATCTGTTGCCAACAACTCGACCATTGACTTAGGGGGATCCTCGACTAGTTTCCATAAGAGCTTTCCCTTCTGCAGACCCCCAATGAGAGTTGTCATGGCTATGCTCTCTTCGTAATCTTCTACCTCCAACTTTTCCTTGTTAAACCTCACGATGTAATCTCTGAGGCTTTCATTCTTCCCATGCTTGACATACAGTAGATGGGTTGTCTTCTTCTGAGGTCTCACCCCAAAATATAAGTTGTGAATGAACCTTTCGAACAGACTTTTGAAACTATCAATTGAATTTTTAGGAAGATAAGGGAACCCGATATGTGCAACCCCGGTCAAAGTGCTTGAGAAAGCTTGAAACCTCATCTTATTAGGGATGTAATAGATGTCAGCTGCAGACTATACATCTCAATATGATGGATTGGGTTGGTACTTCCATCGTACTTTGGAGACGCTATTAGAGGTTTAAATTTCGCAGTGGTTAGGAAGTTGACAATCCTTGCCACAAATGGAGAACCCTTAGAGTATCCCCTCTACAACGGGTCTCGTCTTTTCAATAGATCTCCAATTTTATTTTCCAGCCTTTGAATAGAATCTTTCCATGGTTTAGCAACGTCGGCTTGGCCGAGGTTGTCCCCAGCGACCTCCAAGGGGTGGGTCGACCATTATGGGGACGACAATCACCTCCTTCCCTTATAGAGCCAATGAGACTTCTTGATTTGGACAGCCTTTCCCTCAGATGATTAACTGGGCCAAGCCTTTTAAAGTCCGACCCTCTACTCGAGTGATAAAAAGTCGATCCTCTTTGGCGTGCATCACTATCTCATTTTTCACATTGACATCGACTATACTGGATAGGATGTACAGTGTTGTTTGAGACCTCATACGACTCCCAACAGTCTACCGGAGCATCCTCTTCCTCAATGTCATCGTACCTATCCTCATGGCAAGGGTTTCCTTGCCTCCCCAGACATAAACGCCTAGGGTCAGCAACATCCCTCCTACACTGAGGAGTAGGTAGGTCCTTTCGTGGTTCTTGGGGTGGTATCCTAGCCTCATGATGTGGCTCATAAGCCGTTGGTGTTATCATCTCCGGTGAGACCCCAGGTGGTCTCATTATTATGTTCTGGCTTAGCTGGGAAAATTATTCCTGCATCGCTTGTTGAGTTGCAGCTAAGGACTTCAAAGCTGCTTCCACCTCAGCCATTTCGAACTGGGGTGGTGCTTGACTAGAACTAGGACCTTCAACACCATATGGTGGAGGTGGTAACTCCAGTGCCATGGAAAAATACTAGAGATCTTATAAATGAAAACACTAGAGAGATTGATACCTTTGAGGATCTCTTTCAATGGTGAAATAGCTCCATGCAATGGGGGAGGACTGGTGCACCACCAGAGTCTCCGATAAGTCCAAGCTTCAAGAAGGAAGAGATAAAGCTTCTCGTTCCCACAAACGACGCCAAAATGATGATACTGAAAATAACACCACCAGTATGAGTTGTTGATAAGCTCACTCTAGTAATAAAAATGGCGGCACAAGATTAGATATATGGTAGAGGGAGGTGATGAGAAGAGGAGAAACACAAATATATAAGTGGTTCAACCAATCTGGCCTACGTTCACTATGAGTGTGTGTGATTTTCACTATAATGGTGGCACTAATGTCTTGTGATACAATCTCTCACTTTCTCTCTCTACTGTGTATATTAGCAGAGTTTAAGCTTGGGTTACAATTATCCATCCCTCTCCAAGGTAGGAGAAGACAAGTATATATAGTGCTTGGGGGTGTAGTGTACCCCCAAGCATGCTATGAGCATGTGTGGGTTGAATACACAAATCATAGGTTGACACCTGGTTGGGCCACATATAAGGAATGATGACTAAATATTCCCTCACATGAGGGGAATGATTTGGTTATAACTGACTTACTCAGGTGTTCCAAGTCTTTTATATGTTTGTGTATGCTCGGACATGCGGCATTACCTGTTGTTCCCTCAGCCTGACTGAGTATGAGGTTGGGGAAGTATGATAGTGTTACTTTTTCCTATCAGTAATTAACATAACCTCGACCTAGGAGACTAGCCCAGGTTAGGTAGAGGGACGAATCCAGTGTTTCCTAAAGTAGAGGATGAGATTCGTAGTAGTTCGAGCCCACGAGATGTACTGACCTTGGCTGGTGACCGGCCGAGGTTGGTCAATAAGGAGCTGACGTTGCAAAGGACGACCTTTTCGATGGATATTGTAAGATTCCTGTCAACTCGGCTATGAGACAAGCCGAGGTTAGTGACTCTGAGTACGAGGGTACACTTGGGCATATCATGGCTCCTCAATTTGAAAAGCTTAATAGATCTTCAATTGAATTGGTGGATCAGTATAGCATGGTCAGATTCAATATTTTTCATCATAAATTGATAATTGCATTATGTTATGCCACAAAGAAAGGAGTATGCAATATGTTCTGTCACAAATCTATAATGGCATTCAATTTGGAAAAGATTCTGATGTGAAGGTCAAGGATTTTGATCCGAAGGAGGATGATTAGTAGAAGCCTTATTTTCATTCAGATGGAGAAAGTGCACCAACACGAAACGCTATTTCCGAACTTTAATTCTCTGTACAAAACAAAACATTTGACAAAAATAAACAAACAAAACCATGATTTCGTATTTTAACTTCATACATAACAAATTCAATGCTAAGATAAGAAAAAAATATCCGACAAACATAACACTTGAAGAGAAATAGGAATATGGGCCAGAAGTTCCCACTACATATTGATTTCGTAATTAACCAAGAATTAGATCAATGTAAGTAATTAAATCAATACAAAAACAACTCAGATATGTAGCATTTCAATAAATGCCTAAAAATTCACTCTAGAATTATTTCAAACAATTGGCATGCAATAAATTTAAATACTCTGCCTAATATTCAAAGACCGAGTGCATTTAAATTCCGAAGCAATTCAAAATTAGTACCACCATACATGATACCAAGGAACGTTAGGCAACATGATAATCCACTAAGAGAAGAAAATTAAATAAACAAAATTAAAGGAATCCAAAATGGCCATATCTTCAAACACTTACAATGCAACTAAAAATTTTATTGCACTTTTTTCATCCAACCACCATAAGCAATGGAGGAATCAAAGCATCATATAATACCCATACACATCACATTACCATACACATAACATACCAAATGATATTCAGTAAAGATTAAAAAGTTACCGCACACATCACATTCCTTGGCTCTATACCACGTGAGAACTGAATGACAAAGTAAACAAAATAACTTTACAACAAAGAGTATTTTAAAGTAAACCACCATATAATGCCCAAATCTAAAATCGTAAAGATCCAAAATATTTAAAATCCATTACCTAAGCTTTGAAGAATAATAAAAGATATATATGTGCATCCCTCCATGTTCAAATCCCTAAAAAATTCAATATTAATACATTACGATGCCCACAAAATGTACAGAGGCACACGAAATGTACCGAGGCACAAAATGTACAGAGGCACTAGATCTAAAAGAAATTTTAGCGGCATAGCAATACCTACAAGGAGACCTGAAGTTTGGTGGTGTATACCTATTGTAAGTTCAACTATACCCGATGAAAGTTCATAATCAAATTATGAGTAACTATGCTTGTAATTGAAAAAAAACAAATCCAAATTTAAAAAAAAAACTCAAAATACATAAAAAAAATACATAAAGGAACATAAAAATGAAATCCCCAAACCTCTACAGACCCGAATATAACCAAGAACCAAAACATGGTTAGAACAAAATTAGTATACGGATCTACAACTTGAAATCAAAATTAGATAAGTACAAACACATTAACAAAATAATAAATCCTTAAAAACAATAAACAAAAAACCAAAAGTTCTCAAAATCAAAATTTTGATCCCTAACATCACAACCCCTAAATTTAATAAAACCCTAACAAAAGAGAGATTAATATACACACACCTGGAATATGAAAAGGAATAGCCGAGTGAGTCAGAGTGAAGATTGTGTGCCCTAGGGTTTCTGAGGAGAGAGAGAGAGGGGGTAGAGATTCGGGTTGTTAGAATGTAACGAGCGCGTGTGTGTGGTGGAGAGAAATGAGAGATGTTTTGGAGAGTCCAATTTACTTTGTTAACTATGTTTTTGAATTTTGAAGAAAAGGGGGAAATAAATTAGTGTGTGTCAAAAGAGATGGAATCTAAAAATTTCAAGGGCAAAATAGGGAGTGTAGGATAAAAACATCTTGTGACATCATAGTTCAATCTTATGACATACACACACACACACACACACACACACACATATATATATATATATAAAATCACATTTCTCATTCTCATTCTCATTTCTTCTTCTCATTATAGTATAATACACATAGCATATGTGAACTGACCACGAAATATTCTATAAATAGTTATAATTGATAAGAGAGATGAAGAGGCACAAAAACAGATATCATCGACTTCTTGAACGCTTCTCCCACTGCTTTTCATGCAGTTGGTAAAATTATTTCCCCTCTCTAATTCATCTCCCACTCTTTACATTTCTTAATACATTTCCATCTAAACCTCCTTGCTCACAAACTTTTCAAACACACTCATAGTTGGAACGATGTCAAATCGTATATTTTAACATCACTTTGAATCATTTACTTGTGACACCCCGCCTAATTAAATATCGGGTGATCAGTCCTTTATTAAATTAAAAATCAAGGTGAATGGTTGGTTCATTCTTAGCATCACTGTCGTAAAATAAATTTCCAGTTTAAACACCCTAAATAATTAAGCTAAGTGTCAAAACAATTTAAATCTTATTTCTGTTTTACTTAATTCCATTATGAGAACCTTTTCAATAATTAACAGTTTAAGAATCGCATAAATGTTAAAGATGGCAATCAACACATAAGAATTTAACCATTCAGATAAGCCAATACCAAGTTTCAGACTACAAATGAAATCATCCTCACACGAATTACATCCCAAAGAGTACCAAATACTGGAAATAAATGAATATAAATCTCTGACAAATCCAACTGAATAAGGAAATGGGCGACACATGCCCTAACTAATCAGAATTAAAATAAGATTAGAGTCAATAACGAGGTCATCTAAGCAACGGCCTGCAACTCCCACATAAGCTGCAGCGCGTCCGTTCCAAGGAATCTAAGCATGACACCCCTGTGACTGGGTACCTATAATATATACATATATATACAAGAGAAAAGAAATAACAGGAAACAGGTAAGAGCCCGAGTGTAAAACGGTTTATAAATAGTTTAGCAAGTATATAAACTGCTTACCGGCTAATGAAACAAGCATCTTAGTATGCGACACCCTCTTGAGAAATTCTCACCTCTATCTGGTGTGCACACCTACCGTACTTTTAATCTCCAAAGTCTATTTTAACTTAACTTTCCCATAAGGTTTCATTATGATAAATATTATGGCTAAGACAATGAATTTCTGAAAACTAAGCTTTCTCATATATCTTATGTTATTTAAAATAACCCAGTGATGCCACAAAATTCCCAAGAACATATAATAAAGTTGGATTATGTATTCATTACTTAACTACTTTTATGCACAGTAGAAAGTTCCCATACTTAATGTATATATATATATATATATATATATATATATATATATATTATCGACACCCTACATAAAATCTATGGTGCTGTCATACTCTGCTATCAAGTCCTCGTATCACTCGTACTAAGGAAAATACTAGTTCGGAATCACTCTCGAACTGTACTAACATAAAACACATACAATTGGAGGCGAAGTATAGTTCCAAGTCACTAAGAGGTTAGCACATACCCTCATGTCTCTTAGGACCATCTGACTATCACTCAAATAGCCTATATCAAGGATACTATCTCGTAGGGTACAAGTCGTTATCCCCCATAAAGGCCCAATTGAGATATGAGTGTCCGGGCGTGGAAACCCCCATGATAGCAAGTAGCTCGGGTATGATTTTTACACAGATATATAATATATGAACCATCACACAATCATATATATATATATATAAATATTCACATTTCTAAATTAGGTGCGCCCATGACATATAATTATAATTTTCCGCTCTTAGCACATTTTACTCGATTATCTCGCATAACGGACTCCTCACTTTTATTCTCATATATAAGTTACTCTATACTTACTTCTCATCTCTTAAAGTATTCTATCTCCCTAAGTATAATTTCAGTAGGCACTCTCACTTATCTTCCATTCTAACTTACTCACGAGTCTCAATCTTTTATTAGATGTACGCATGATTTCGTATGTGTGAATAACTCCTAGTTAACCCATAATTTAAATCTCACTCAACAGGGTCTACCTAGACCCCACTGGTCCTCTTTATATCCCGTTATACTCTAACAATAACAATCAAGGGTTCCTATGCATTTTAATCGGATTAAACCAACAGACAAAAAATATGCAATTTTCAGGTGGGGTCGATCGATCGAGGAAAGGGGGTCGATCGATCGATCGATGTTCTTGGGTCGATCGATCGATCAATCAGTTCTTGCCAAGAAACTGCCATTAAAACCTACGAGTTTCATCTTCCAAATTTCTCCAAAATATCATTAACGACTCCCAAACTCTCAAATAACATTAATACTAGTTCTATATACATATATGCAATATTTACTATGTAAAACATGTACAAATTCAACAACGAAATTGAATTACAGGGCCAATTTATTTTAATTATCAAGAGCCCAAACTTTCCACTACACTTTCATTATTTTATTTCTTTTTCTAGATTTCTCACTTCTAAATTAATCAAATTTCATGGGTAATCCTCTACGTATGATTGGGGTGTCCAGAGTTTATTTAATTTCTCTACAACATGTGATTGGGTTCTCTAAATCCTTGAATTCTTCCATGAAACATATGTTCAATCATCCTAATCTAATATGGTGTGACATTTAACTAAACAAGAAGCAAGATAGATACTTGCCTGGAATTTGATTTTCTGATTTGTGGAAGGAAGGGGTATGGTTGCGTTCCTCATCGCGCGATCTATGCTTTGGTGGGGGTGGCGGTGCAAACGGGTGAGTCTTTGGCCTTGAGTCCTCTCCAACTCCTTTTGTAATGGCCGTTCTTTGGTTTTATGTTTGTTAACCCTAAAAGACAACTCCTAAAGGCTGATATATCCTTAGGAAGTTCGTGGGTTTAATTGCCCAAAAATGTAAAATGTCTATAATACCCTCCCGAGATGCCAATTAGGCTTAAAAATGCCCCGAGATCCAAACTAAATCCCTGGGTACATTATTGAACTATCTCGACCCTTCCGAACACATTAGCACACTCAAAATGACCATACGGGTGACTTACAATTTACACTTTTAATAATACTAATATAATCCCGCCACGACACAGGCGTGTCCCGATTTAATTTCCACAATTATCAAATTACACACTCATGATTAATTTAATAAATTCGATTATACATATTACTTTCCTCATTAAGTAATATTCAACAAATTCCCAATAATTACTAACTCTCCTAGTAAATATTTAAAATAATTTCCGAATTAATATTAAATTAATATCTCAATTTAAATTTAATAAATCCTTAAATTTAAAAGTCATAAAAATATGGGGTATTACATACTTTCCCCATAATAACAGAATTTCGTCCCGAAATTAAGAAAATAAGGCATACCTTGTAAGAATAAGTCTGGGTATCTCTCGCTCATATCTGCTTCACGATCCCAAGTGGATTCCTCCACATTATGATGCTCCCACTAGACCCGTACAAGTGGGACTACATTTGACCTCAATTTCCTCTCGCTATGGTCTAGGATAGCCACTGGTCTCTCCTCGTAAGAGCTGTCGGGCCATAAATCAATCTCCTCTATCGTGATATGTGTATGGGACATGTCATCCAGAAGATATCGTCTCAACGACGAGATGTGGAACACATCGTGAATGCGGTGCAAATGCTCTGGCAACCCCAATCTGTATGCCACAGGCCCAATCCTCTCGATAATGGGAAATGGTACCACGTACCTCGAAGCAAAATTCCCCTTCTTTCCAAACCTAATTACTCCTCTCATAAGAGATACACGCAGTAATACTTGGTCCCCGATGCTAAACTCCCAGAAAAACCGCTTTGCATCAACGTAGCTCTTCTGTGTGTCCTGTGCTATCCGAATGCGACTCCTAATGAGCTCAATCCAAGCTGAAGTTTCCTGAATCACCTCAGGTCTGAGCAATTTGTTGTCCCCCACCTCTATCCAATAAGTGGGAGAATGAAAAGGCCTACCATACAATGCCTCAAATGGAGCCATGCCGATCGTGAACTGATAGGATTTATTGTAATCAAACTCCACCAGTGGAAGATACAGCTCCCATCCTCCTCCAAAATCAAGGACACACATGAGTAGCATATCCTCCAACATCTTATTGGTACGCTCTGTTTGTCCATCTGTCTATGGGTGATAAGCTGAACTCAATCTCAACTCTGTACCCATGGCCTCCTGAAAGCTCTCCCAGAAGCGCGACACAAAAATCTTGTCTCTATCGGACACAATATCCAGGGTCACCCCATGTAGTCTAACAACCTTAGTAATTAACAACTGTGCATACTGATCCGTGGTATAGTCTGTCCGTACTGGCAGAAAATGAGCCACCTTGGTCTA
This sequence comes from Sambucus nigra, assembly GCA_949130495.1. Lineage (NCBI taxonomy): Eukaryota > Viridiplantae > Streptophyta > Magnoliopsida > Dipsacales > Adoxaceae > Sambucus > Sambucus nigra. The sequence goes on along the minus strand of OX422207.1, from coordinate 337,767,416 downwards.
CCGATCCACTATAACCCATATGAAGTCGTTACCCCGCTGTGATGTAGTAGCCCAATAATGAAGTCCATGGAAATGCTCTCCCACTTCCACGTAGGTATCTCCAACGGCTAAAGTAACCCGGACGGTCTCTGGTGGTCTACCTTTACCACCTGGAAAGTATAACACTTGGACACGAACTCAACAATGTCCTTCTTCATCCAACTCCACCATTATGGCCTCCTCATATCCTGGTACATCTTATCTCCTCCAGGATGTACCGCAAATCTGGACCCGTGAGACTGTGTCATCACTACATGACGTAAGTCTTCTCCTTCTAGGACCACCAATCTCCCATTAGACCTCAAGCCTCCATCAGAACTTACTGAATAGGACTCAGCACCCTCAGTTAAAAGCCGTACAATCTGTTCCTGACAAAATGAATCTGCTGACTGTGCTTGTATCACCCCCGTAACAATCTCTGGTGTGACTGTCATGACAGATACATAGGAACGGACTACTGCGTCCTGGTGACCCAACTCTTTCCATTTCGCTTTCCAGACATCCGCTACATCGCCCACCGGTCTACGGATTAACGCATCAGCAACCACGTTAGCCTTTCCCAGATGGTACTGTATCTCGAACTGGTAGTCTTTCATAAACTCCAACCATCTGCACTGACGCATATTCATCTCTCGTTGAGTGAACAAGTACTGCAGTAATTTGTGGTCTGTAAACAAGCGAAACTTCTCCCTCAACAAGTAATGTCTCCAAATCCTCAATGAAAAAATGACCTCTGCTAGCTCTAGGTCGTGGGTGGGGTAATTACTTTCGTGAGTCTTTAGCTTATGGGAGGAAAAAGCTATAGCCTTCTCCTCCAACTAAAGTACTCCCCCGAGTCCCCGTAAAGAGGCGTCAGTGTAAACTAGGTACTTTGCTCCCGGCTTGGGAAAAGCAAGAACTGGAGCCGAAGTTAACTTATCTTTCATCTCATTAAAAGCCAATTGACAAGCATTATCCCAAACATACTAAATTCCCTTGCGAGTTATATTCGTCAACGGACCCGCTATCTTCGAAACGCCTCGAATGAATCTCCTTTAGTAACTGGCTAATCCCAAGAAACTATGCATTTCTGTCAACGTCGTGGGTTGTCCCCACTCCCTCACTGCCGACATGTTACTCGGGTCAACCGATATTCCCAATTCCGATACAACATGCCCCAAAAATTGTACCTCCCGTAGCCAGAATCCGCACTTCTCATACTTAGCATACAACTGATGCTCTCGTAAAGTATGAAGAACCTTCCTAGCACTCAAGACTTGGTGTTAGGAAGAGATCATTGTTTTATCTACCCTTTAGAGATGTGAGAGTTAAGAGTTATACCCATATGTTTGGGGACATGATTTTGAGAACCCTGATTGTACGTATTCTAGGTTTATGGAATGGGATTACCACCAATACTGAACGATTGTATAATTGGCAAAATGTTCTTTGTTAAGTGTAGTTATGGGAGGAAATATAACTTTTCTGTTAAGAGACGGAATAAAGGGGTACATGATATGGATGGAGGGCCTAACGGATTTCGATAACCGATGATTCTAGGTAATAGTGTATCAGGGGGTTCCTTGTTTGGATTTCTCTTTGCGAGACATCCCACGCATGAAACATAGCATAAGGTTGGAAGTAGGAAGATGTTTGGTCATTAGTCTATGAGTTTGGTACCTCGGTCATAGTAGGAGAAGGTACTTATATATGTACATTGGAAGTTGAATTATAAATTTAGTCCAGTGGGGACGGTTATGTGGAAAGAAAACATTAAAAGTTTTGTCTTATCACCACGAGTTCAGGGGCGGAATGATGATAAGGAGGATTTAAAATATCAATTTCTAGGGTGATTGAGAGTAACCAAGTGTTATAATCACGTTGTGAGCATACGAAAAAGAAAGAATTAGGTGTTATGTGAGAAGCGTATGGGATGCTTACGCTAGTATGCACCGTTGATAGGGTGTGTGGGTATCCTGGTTAGTTGATGTTAGAATCGTCTGAGCTATAGGGATGTGGGAATAGACGTGTGAAATATATGTTTATGGGACTAACATAACGATGTGGAAGTGGCAGAGTGTATTAAGCGTCGCGTGAAGAACGATAATCCATATATACATGTGTGATTAGAGTAGCACACCCTGATTTGGTTGGAAGGCTGTGGGAAGCCATTTAAAAGGGGGTATTCCTTGAGAAGGGTAGAATGTAATTATTATGGAGAACACTCGGAGCGAGTTGTAATTAGTCAAATGTTGAGAGCGACTGACGCATACAAAGAGTGAAGATGTTAGTATGGTATAAAAGGTTCGGAAGTGCACATCGTGGAGAAAAGTGCATGGGTCGGAACTTTTAGTATACATAAAGGAAAGAAGGGGAGTATTAAGTGTCACTTAATGTGAGACATTACAATTAGAAGTCGATGTCGAGAGGGACATAGTTAGTAGTCTCCAAGGGCACTACTCATAAATAAAAATTGGTCAGAATAAGAGGAACAATAAGAGAATTTTGTGGCTATCAAAAATTCCTATAATGGAAGAGTCCGGTAAAGTCGGTAAAGTTTCTTGGATGAGTTGGCAACCTCAAGGTAAGATCAAGAGTTCCTTCGAACATGTGGAACAAGATGCCCAAGAAGGAAGTGATTGACATTACTTTGGGGTGATTTACAATATTAGCTAGTGTGCCCTAGTCTTCCTTTGAAAGGAAGGATCACGCCGATACGTGGTCCTTTTCGGTATTTTTTTTTTGAATTAGGTTGATATTTTTGAATCCCACCTTCAATATGGGATTTTAAGAAGCAGCGGGGATATCGTTTCGTTTTAAGCAGGTTGTATCACCCATAATTCGGGGAGTAAGGGAGCGATGATTAACCATTTGTGGAGAAGTGTGAAAGTAATTTTGGATTCATTGTGATCGTTTCTTTTCCACAACGGTTATAGCTAACAAGTGGAGTATAGTATGGTAATTGGGGGAGGATATTACCAAATGGTAGGGTTCCGTGGGAGCACTCGTACCTGTTTATTGTGAACAAGATGCTTATTGAGGTTTTGGTGTGGAAAAACCTTAACTTTTCTCACTCTGAATGTTAAGAAATGGGCGGATAATCAGAATTTTTAATTGGTTAAGTTAGAGTCTGATGACTATGGTGGAATTCCACGACTGTTTTAGGCGAACAAGAGTATTCAGATGTTCGTATGGTTTCTCCTGGAATGGGAGTTTTATGTTTAGATAAATCTGAGTAGTTGTCATGTAGTGAGGTGCGGCCTCCCAATGATATTAAAATAATGGGAATTGAAAATGTATAGGCATGTATTATGCGAATGTTGTCAGATAGGAGCACAATGTGAAGTGTCTTTAATGAAAGTGTTAAACAAGTTTGCTGTGAGGCGGGGGCTATAGTGATTGAGCGCCTTACTATGTAGATAGTTTGTGTACCGATAAGGTATCCAAAATTATTTTTCCAGATAGGACTTATTTTCTAAATTTTAGGACAAAATTGTGTTATTAGGGGGGAAGTATGTAATACCCCGTATTTTTATGGATTTTAAATAATTAAATTTATTAAATTTAATTGAGATAGATTAATTTAATATTAATCCTAAAATTTTCTTTAAATATTTACTAGCGTGACGAGAGTTAGTAATTATTGGAAATTTTTTGATTTGTGAAATATTACTTATTGAGTAAAGTAATATATAGAATTGAATTTGTTAAAAATTATCACGAGTGAATAAAATGGCAATTATGGAAATTAAGTCGGGACGCGTCTGTGTCGTGTCAGGACTAAATTATTATTAATAAAAGGAATTAAATTATAAGTCGCCCAGATGTTCATTTCGAGTGCGCCAAAGTGTCCGGAAGGGTCGAGATAGTCCAAAAATTGTACCCGGGGTTTTGGTTTGGGTCTCGGGGCGTTTTTAGGCCTAATTGACATCCCGAGAGGGTATTATAGACATTTTACATTTTTGGGCAATTAAACCCACGAATTTCCTAAGGATATATTTGCCTTTAGGAGTTGTATTCTAGGGTTAACAAACATAAAACCAAAGAAATACCATTAGAGAAGGGGTTGGAGAGCTTTCCAAGCAATCCATGGCCAAGAACTCACCCGTTTGCACCGCTACCACCACCAACGCAACCATGCCTTTTTCATCCACAAATCAAAACTCAAATTCCAGGCAAGTATCTAACTTTCTTTGTTTTTAGTTAGTGTCTCACCCATGTTAGTGTAGGATTATCAAGAACATGTTTTATGAAAGAAATTGATAATTTAGAGACTTTAAATCGCATGTTTAGAGAAATTTAATATATTCTGGACATACCCATCACATGTAGAGGATTACCTGTGACACCCCGCCTAATTAAATACCGGGTGATCAGTCATGTATTAAATTAAAATCAATGAACGGTTGATTCATTCTTAGCATCGCTGTCGCAAAAATGAATTTCCAATTTAAACACCCTAAATAATTATGCTAAGTGTCAAAATAATTTAAAACCTTATTTACTGTCTATTTAAAACCAGATATGATAACCTTTTTAATAATTAACAATTTTAGAATCACATAAATATGAAGAATGGTAATAAACACCCAAGAGTTTAACCATTAAGATAAACTAATACCAAGTTTTAAAACTACAAATGAAATTATCCTGACAGTAATCAAAACCCAAAGAGTACAGAATACTGAAATTTAAATAATAAACATAAATCTCTGACAATTCCAACTGAATAGGGAAATGGGTGACACATGCCCTAACTATAAAATACTAAAACAAGAATATAATCAATGAAGAGGTCGTCTAAAGCAACGACTTGCAGCTCCCACATCAGCTACAACGCGTCCAATCCAAAGAACCTATGCATGACGCCCCTATGGTTGGGCACCTGTAATACATACATACATACATATATATACATACATACATACATACATATATATACATACATATATATATATACATACATATATATATATACATACATATATATATACATATATATATGTATATATATATATACAAGAGAGAGAAAAAGATAGGAAACGGGTCAGAGCCCGAGTGTAAAACAGTTTTAAAAATAGTTTATCAAGTGTTTAAAATGATTACTGGCTAATGCAACAACCATGTTAGTATGCAACACTCTCTTGAGAATTCTCACATCTCATCTAGTGTGAACACCTACCTTACTAATAAATCTCATAAGTTTCTCCAACTTATTCTCCATAAGGTTTTATCATGTGAAAAGAAAGATAATGATATTTACTTTAGAAAATCAATCTCTTCAAGATTTCTTACGTTATTTAGAACAACTCCGTACCGTTATAAAGTTCCCGAACACTTATAATAAAGTTGAAGCATTTATTCATTACTTATCTACTTATATGCACAGTAGAAAATTCCAATATAGATATACGTGTATATATTAGTCACACATATAATATATATATACTAATGACAACCCACATAAAATCTATGGTGCTGGCATACTCTGCTATCAAGTCCCCATATCACTCAAATTAAGGGAAATACTAGTTCGGAATTACTCTCAAACTGTATTAATATAATACACACAAAATGAAGGCGAAGCATAGTTCCAAGTCACTAAGAGGTCAGCACATACCCTCACGTCTCTTAGGACCATCTGACTATCATTCAAATAGCCTGTATCAAGGATACTATCATTTAGGGTTCAAGTCATTATCCCCCATAAAGGTCCAATCGAGATAAGACTGTCCCGGCATGGAAACCCCCATGATAGCAAGTCGCTCGGGTATGAGTTTTACACATATATATATAATATATGCACCATCACACAGTCATATATATAAATATTCACGTTTCTAAATTAGGTGCGCCCACGACCCATAACATTATTCTAGTCATGCGTAACATATGTTGCTCGAGTTCTACGTATAAGTAAATCACACTTTTTTATTCTATTCAGTATAACCAATCCTTAAGTACTTCTCGACTCTCGAAGTGTATCCTCTCAAAATAATATAAAATCAATAGGTGCACCCTCACTACTCTATTGGTCTAAGTCTTCCTCAATTCTCACAAGATATACTATAACGTATGCACAATTTCCCACAAATTTTATATTACCGAAACCCCACGGTTAAATCACATATGAATCGTATCACCCGAACCTTACCTACAATCCTACTGGTCTTTCCCAAGCCCCATTATGGTAAATAAAATATGTATAAGGGTTCCCACAATGTGGCACAGGGTTAATCATTAAGAATAAAGAACAAGCTTCAAAATTCAGAAGAGATCGATCGATCGAAGGAATGGGGTCGATTGATCGATCCAGTCGATTGATCGACATTCAAGGTCGATCGATCGATCGCCCAGATATTCGCAGATTCTGCATATACTATCCTAGGGTTTCATCACGAAAAGTCCTAAAAACCTCTATTAATTTTGCCAATCTCCCAAGCAACATTACTACTGGTACTATATACCTAACTACATGATTTCCTACGTGAAACATGTTCAAATTCATCAACGATATCGAATTAATGGGGTAAAATTGATAAAATCCTCAAGAACCCTAACTTTGGAGGAAACATACATTCTTCGACAACATTTTCTAGATTTCTTGTTACTAAATTCATACTAATTCGTGTGTAATCCTGTACATGTGATGGGTATGTCTAGAATATATTAAATTTCTCTAAACATGCGATTTAAAGTCTCTAAATTATAGATTTCTTTCATAAAACATGTTCTTGATAATCCTAAACTAACATGAGTGAGACATTAACTAAAAACAAAACAAGATAGATACTTGCCTAGAATTTGAGCTTCTAATTTGTGGATGAAAAAGGCATGGTTGCGTTCCTCGCCGTGCGATCTACGTTTTGGTGGTGGCGGCGGTGCAAACGGATGAGTTCTTGGCCTTGGATTGCTTGGAAGGCTCTCCAACCCCTTCTCTAATGTCCGTTATTTGGTTCTGTGTTTGTTAACCCTAGAAGACAACTCCTAAAGGATGATATATCCTTAGGAAATTCATGGGTTTAATTGCCCAAAAATGTAAAATGTCTATAATACCCTCCCGGGATGTCAATTAGGCCTAAAAATGCCCCGAGATCCAAACTAAACCCCCGGGTACACTTTTCTGATTCTCTCGACCCTTCCGAACACTTTGGAGCACTCAAAATGATCATACGGGAGACTAATAATTTATTCCCTTTTAATAATAATAATTTAGTCCTGACACGACACGGGTGCGTCCCAACTTAATTTCCATAATTGCCTTTTTATTCACTCGGGACAGTTTTTAACAAATTCAATTCTACATATTACTTTACTCAATAAGTAATATTTCACATATCAACAAATTTTCAATAATTACTAACGCTCGTCACGCTACTAAATATTCAAAACAAAATTTTGAATTAATATTAAATTAATCTATCTCAATTAAATTTAATAAATTCCTAAATTTAAAAGCCATAAAAATACGGGATATTACATACTCCCCCCCTAATAACGGAATTTCGTCCCGAAATTTAGAAAATAAGGCCTATCTGGCAAAACAATTCTGGATACCTTATTAGTACGCAAACTATCTACATAGTAAGGCGCTCAATCACTATAGCCCCCGTCTCACAACAAACTTGTTTAACACTTTCATTAAAGACACTTCACATTGTGCTCCTATTCGACAACATTCGTATAAGACACGCCTATACATCATTAATTCCCATTATTTCAATATCATTGGGAGGCCGCACCTCACTACATGATAACTACTCGGATTTATCTAAACACAAAACTCCCATTCTTGGAGAAACCACATGAACATCTGACCACCCTTATTAGCCTAAAACAGTTGTGGAATTCCACTATAGTCATCAGACACTAACTCAACCAATCCAAAATTTTGATTATCCGCCCATCTCTTAACATTTAGAGTGAGAAAAATTAAGGTTTTTCCACACTAAAACCTCAATAGGCATCTTATTCACAATAAACAGGTACCAGTGCTCCCACGGAACCCTACCATTTGGTAATATCCTCCCCCAATTATCGTACTATACTCCACTTATTAGCAATAACTGATATACCCGTTTATACCCTCGGTCTGGACAAGGATCACCTCCAATACGGACGACCCTACGAGGGGCCGACCCTTCACAGACGACCATACGAGGGGACGACCCTCCACCGGGCCCAGACGACCCTACGAGGGGCCGACCCTCCTCCTGGCTCCAAACGACCCTACGAGGGGCCGACCCTTCCTCAGGCTCCGGACGACACTACGAGGGTACGACAGTACGAGGCTAGGATCAAGCCAGACTCCCTACCGGAAGAAACTTTGCCCTCGGCCTCGGCTCATAGGCCGAGGGTGATATCATGACGGCGCGTGGTTTGGGAGACGCGTGGAACAGTGCGCGTCAGGCTCATATGACACGTGGCGGACCGTTATAACAGAATCACACCCTCACGTGAGGGAATATTATGTCATCATTTGGCATCTACAGGTGTCAACAGGGGATTGGCTAGATCATTATTCACATGCACCATGCTTACTTGGGGGGTACACTACACCCCCCAAGACCTATATATACTTGTCACCCCAAACCCTACAGGGGATCAGATTATTGCAACCCTAGCTAAAACTCTGCTTGTACACACAGTAGAGAGAGAGAGAGCTTATGTGCATTGTATCCAAGGCCATTAGTGCCCATACTTAGGGGATCACACACTCACAGTGGATGTAGGCCAAATTGGCTGAACCACTATACATCATTGTCTCAATTCCTCTTATACTCATCTCCTTCTACACTAACACACTTACATACTTATATACTTGCATCTCTATGGCTGCCATGGCTGCTTCTGCTTGAGCTCACTATCACTTATCCGGTGATGCTAAATCTTAGCATCATCAGTTTGGCGCCGTCTGTGGGAAATTGAAGACATCTCTTCCTTTGTATAGCTTGACCTCACTGGGCACTCTGGTGGTGAACCAACACTCCCCCTGAGAGGAGGTGTTTCACCATTGAAAGAGACCCACTAAGGTTCCCAAGCTCACCAGTATTTTCTCCAGTTCAACTTTTCATAGCTCAAGCACATGGCACCTGAGATGCCACCACCATCTCTTCCCCCGCCGGATGAGGGGGGAAGACCCAGTTCCAGTCAACCGCCGCCTCAGTCTGAGATGGCAGACGTGGCAGCAGCCCTAAAGTCTCTGGCAGCCAGCCAGCGGATGATGCAGGAGCAGTTCACGATGATGCAGGAGCAGTTCACAGCCCTAAGTCAGAACATACTGAGACCACCAGGGGTCTCACCTGAGATGATTACTCCGGCAGCAGCTCCAGGACAGCATGAGGCCAGGGGACCACCCCAGGCACCACGTAAGGACCTGCCACCCCCTCAGCGGCGTAGGGATGTTGCTGACCCCCGACGTTTACGCCTGGGGAAGCAAGGAAACCCTTGCCCTGAGGACAGGTATGACGATCTGGAGGAAGAAGAGGCTCCAGTAGAATGCTGGGAGCCATATGAGGTCTCCAACAATACTGTACGACCCCTCCAGGACAGTAGAGAAAAGTGCGGGAGACCAAACCCTGATGATCGCCCAAGAGGCTCTGCTTTTGACCGCCTGAGCAGGGGGTCGGCCTTCGAGAGGCTGGGCCCAGTGAATGACCTGCGGGACAAGTTGTCCAAGTCAAGAAGTGCAGCGAGATCTAGGAAAGAAGCAGCAGGCCGACCCCAAAGACGGGATGACGGCCAAAGGGAAGTAAATAGCCGACACAGGCCAGCCATAGCGGAGCCCTCCATCCACCTCCGAGAGGCAGCAGGGGATAACATCGGCCGGGCCGACCCTGTGAGGCCATGGAATGACTCAATCCAGCGGTTAGAGGATAAGATTGGCGACATACTGAAGAGCCGGGACCCTCTTCAGAGGGGGTACACCATAGGCTCACCCTTTGTGGAAATGATAGTCAACTTCCCCACGCCATCAAAGTTCAAGCCTCCTGTGGTCACCCCAAGATACGATGGGAGCACCAACCCTGTCCACCATGTGGAGATGTATCAATCCGCGGCAGACATATACTCTATCTCAGATGAGATGAGATGTCGTGCCTTCTCTGGTACCCTGACAGGGGCTGCGCATGTGTGGTACACGTCTCTTCCAAAAAATTCTATTGGAAATTTAAGCAGTTGGCAGACCTGTTCATCCATAATTTCTTCTTTGGGGTGAGGCCACAGAAGAAGACCACACACCTACTCTATGTTAAGCAGGGAAAGAATGAGACTCTGAGAGACTACATAGCCAGATTTAATAAAGAGAAGCTGGAGGTGGAAGACTATGAGGAGAGCATAGCTATGACAGCCCTGATTGGAGGGCTCCAGAAGGGGAAGCTATTATGGAAGCTTGCCGAAGACCCTCCGAGGACGGTGGCTGAGCTGTTGTCAACAGCAGGGAAAGTGATGAACGCCGAAGAGGCGATGGTCGCAAAATAGGAAGATGAAAAAGGAGGTGCTAGTGGGAGTAAATACCCTAAGAAGAACAAAGAGGGGAAGAAGAGGTCCTCAGATGACAAGTTCGCGGGGTACACCCCTCTGACGGTCAGCTGTGAACAGATTCTCAATGAGATTAAGAGTGACCGATCCCTGAAGTGGCCCGAGAAGCTAAGGGCAGCACCTGGCAAGAGGAACAAGAACCTATGGTGTGAGTTTCACCAAGACCACGGCCACGTAACGGACAAATGCTTCGCTCTGAAAGATGAGATTGAGAAGATGTTAAAGGAAGGGAAGCTCAGAAAGTACGTCGACAAAGCCGAATTTAAGAGGGGCCGAGGGGACGACCCCAGAAAGAAGCGAGTCGATGCCTGCAGAGAAGGTCCTCAAAAAAGAGGGGACGACCCCTCTGATGATGAGGACGACCCTGATCTCCCGCCGGGAGACGACCACGGCCCTGTCAAGAGGCTCAATATGATCTCGTTCGGGGTGGGGATGATATCCGGGGGTCTGGCAGGAGGAGGGTCTGAGGTCGCTGACAGGAAGGCCCATGTTGCGGAGGCTAAGGCAGTAACGAAGATGGTGCACTCAACCTTCCTAGAGGTCAAGTCAGAAAAAAGGAAGAAGGTTGACATGGACACTTTGATCGTGGGATTTTTAAGAATGGACTTCAAAGGCCTATTGGCCCCGCATGACGACCCTCTTGTCATCACTACCCGAGTGCACGGGTGCGAAGTGCCGAGGATCTTGGTAGATGGGGGCTCGTCCGCAGATGTGATGTTTTGGCCATGCTTCAAGGCCTTGGGCCTCAGTCATGCCAGACTTGTCCCATACCATCATCCGTTGATTGGGTTCAGTGGAGAGAAGGTTCACCCCCTGGGAATATATGAGGCCGATGTCAGGATGGGGGACGAATGGCCGAGATGGCTCACCAAGAGGGTCAGTTTTTTTGTGCTGGATGAGCATGTGTTTTCGGCATACAACATCATACTGGGACGTGTGGCCCTCAAGGGGTTTGAAGCTGTGCCGTCCATAGTCCACCAGATGGTTAAGTTCCCTACCCCTTATGGGGCGGGGGAAGTCCAGGGAGACCAGACGACAGCGAGAGAATGCTACTACAACTCCGCTGAAGAAAAGGAGGCACACAAGAGGGCTACAACCACTTACAACATTGATACCCTAGACCCCAGGGACGAGACGAAGCTCAAGAAAGGAGAGGCCGCTGAGGAGGTAGAACCCATCATCCTCGATGAGGATGACCCGGGAAAAACCGTCCAAGTTGGCAAGTCTCTGAAGCCCGATATCAAGGAAGACCTCATCAAACTGTTGAGAAGAAGGCGAAGCATCTGCGCGTGGAGTCATGTAGATATGCCTGGGATCGACCCTAAAATCATGTGCCACAAACTCAATGTGGTAGAGGGAGTGAAGCCAGTAAAGCAGAAGAGGAGGATTTACTCTAGAGAAAAGTATGAGGTCATCAGGGATGAGGTTAAAAAATTAGAAGACGCCGAATTTATCAGAGAGGTCATCTACCCTGAGTGGCTGTCCAATGCAGTCATCGTCCTAAAGGCCAACGGCAAGTGGAGAATGTGCGTGGACTTCACAGACCTCAACAAGCATTGTCCCAAAGACAACTTCCCTCTCCCCCGCATCGACCAGATGGTAGACGCTACCGCAGGCCATGAGCTCATGAGTTTCATGGATGCCTACTCAGGGTATAACCAGATTTTCATGAACCCTGAGGACTCGGAGAGGACCGCCTTCATCACTGACAAGGGGACATACTGTTACAGGGTCATGCCCTTTGGCCTAAAAAATGCGGGGCAACGTACCAGCGCCTCGTAAACAAAATGTTCGAAGACCAAATTGGGAAGTCTATGGAGGTTTACGTAGATGACATGCTGACTAAGAGTCTGAAGGCAGAGGATCATGTGGCAGACCTGGAGAGGACCTTTAATACAATGGACAAATACAAAATGAAGCTCAATCCGGCCAAGTGTGTCTTCGGGGTCGGAGCGAGGAAGTTCTTGGGGTTCATTGTCAATCAAAGAGGCATCGAGGCCAATCCTGAAAAGATAAAGGCCCTTATTGAGATGAAGACCCCCAAGTCCATTAAAGACGTTCAGAGGCTCACAGGGAGAGTGGCTGCCTTGAACAGATTTGTGTCAAGGGCTACAGACAGGTGTCTACCATTCTTCAAGATCCTCAGGAAGGCCTTCGAATGGAGCGAAGAGTGTGATGAGGCTTTCAAGGAGCTAAAATCATACTTAGGGTCTCCCTTGCTGCTGTCACGACCCGTGCAGGGTGAATGACTTTACGTGTACCTTGCTGTCTCAGAGTCCGCTATCAGTGCAGCAATCGTAAGAGACGAAGACGGGATACAGAAGCCCGTATATTTCAACAGCAAGGCACTCCAGGGGGAAGAGCAGAGATAACCGAGGATGGAGAAGTTGGCCTATGCCTTGATCCATGCCTCAAGGAAGATGAAACCGTACTTCCAGTCCCATACTATGGTCATCCTTACTGACTCTCCTCTTAGGCAGGTCCTACACAAGCCTAAAAAATCAGGAAGGTTAATGACCTGGGCTATAGAGCTGGGGGAGTTTGACATTGTGTATCAGCCTAAGACAGCCATTAAGGGGCAGGCCTTGGCAGACTTCGTGGCTGAGTTCACCTGGGAAGATGATGAGGCCGAGGGTGAGACCCTCGGGAAGACAGATACAGAAGACAAACCCGCAGACACACTCGCAGATATGGCTGAGACGAGCACCGCTAGAAGAAAAGTGACTGAAAACGAAGAGGGAAGATACATCTTTAGACAGGGGTCCCTCTCTGAGGGAAATTTCTCTGAAGGAAAAACTCCATGGAGCCTCTTCGTTGACGGGTCCTCCTGTGATAACGGAAGTGGTGCTGGACTGATACTATCAGCACCCGATGGCACAGACGTCGAGTATGCTCTGAGGTTCAATTTCAAAGCCTCCAACAATGAGGCTGAGTATGAGGCCTTGATAGCTGGCCTCTCCTTGGCCAAATCCCTTAGTGTCAGCCAAATTTCGGTTCACAGTGATTCAAGGCTGGTGGTGAATCAGATACTAGGAGCCTATGAGGCCAAAGACGAGAGGATGGCTAGGTATCTTGATAAGGTGAGGTCACTGCTAAAAAACTTCAAAGAAGTGAAATTCAAGAGGATACCTAGGCTCGACAATGGCCGTGCTGACGCCCTTGCAAGGTTGGCCTCAGCTACTAGGACAGACATAAGGAGGACAGTCCCGGTAGAAATCTTGCTTCGACCAACTATCGAAGAAGTAGGGGGAACACTTGGTGTTTGCATGAATGTTTCTCAAGAACCTTCATGGATGGACCCCCTGATCAGATACATTAGAGGGGGAGAGATGCCAGAAGCGAGCCAAGAGAGGAAGAAGCTGAGATACAGGGCTGCAAAGTTCGCTGTCATCGGAGACACGCTGTACAAAAAGGGGTTTCTGCTCCCCTTACTTAGGTGTGTGCATCCCTCAGAGGTCCCTTCCATTTTGTAAGACGTGCATGAAGGGTCGTGCTCAAGCCATATTGGGGGTAGATCCTTGGCAAAGAGGGTGATCACCCAAGGCTACTGGTGGCTGACCTTGGGGAAAGATGCTGCCGCATATGTTAAAAAGTGTGATAAATGCCAAAGATTTGCTACCATCCCTCACCAACCTCACCAGCCTCTCACCTCCATTACATCCCCATGGCCGTTCGCAGCGTGGGGGATTGATCTGGTAGGAACCTTACCGAGAGCAGTCAATAGCTATCGGTTCCTCATCGTAGCAATGGACTACTTTTCAAAGTGGGTAGAGGCCGAACCGATGGTCACGATCACGGAGCAGAAGACCTTCCAGTTCATCTGGAAGAATGTGATATGCAGATATGGTCTACCCAACACCCTTATCTCGGATAACGGGACTCAATTCAAGAATGCCTCTCTGCAGAAGTACTGTGAGAAGGTAAGCATCAAACAATTTTTCTCCACCCCAGGCCGACCTCAGGCCAATGGGCAAACCGAAGTTACGAACAGGACAATCCTAGATGGGATTAAGAAGAGGCTTGAGGAGGCAAAAGGAAGATGGGTCGAGGAGTTATATGCAGTGTTGTGGGCATACAAGACGACAGTAAGGACCTCTACCGGGGAGACCCCATTCATGTTAGCTTATGGATCAGAAGCAGTCATCCCCACCAAAGTGGAGTTTCCTACTCATAGGGTCCAAATGTATGACCCCCAGGGGAATACGGAAGAGAGAAGACTTGACCTAGACCTGATTGAGGAAAGAAGGGAGGATGCTGAGATAAGGCAAGCTTCCTACCAGCAGAGGACCGCAAGGTTTTACAACCAACGGGTGAAACAGAGGCCTATCGCAGTGGGAGACTTGGTTCTTAAAAAGACTTGGCAGAAACCCAACAAGCTCCATCCTAATTGGCATGGCCCATATAGGGTCATCGATGAAGTTGTCCCAGGGACCTACAGGCTAGAAAACTTAGAGGGGGAACCTTTTTCAAACCCCTGGAATGCAGATCATTTGAAGAAATACTATCAGTAGTGTTGTAAGGTCTTGAAAGGCCATAATTGTAATTAGGGTTGCTCCAACAGAATACTTGGAAAATTAATGAGAAATATCAGTGTTTCCTTCATCCTATTGTCAGTCCTAGCATGCATGGGAAGTTGATCCCTCGGCTATAATGGGGACCAGTGGAGGGGACAACCCCTCCACTCTCCTCAAAAAAGACGAGGGAAGACTAAATTAAAATCCATTAATTTGGTTAGTTGATCCCTCGGCTATAATGGGGACCAGTGGAGGGGACGACCCCTCCACTCTCCTCAAAAAAGACGAGGGAAGACTAAATTAAAATCCATTAATTTGGTTAGTTGATCCCTCGGCTATAATGGGGACCAGTGGAGGGGACGACCCCTCCACTCTCCTCAAAAAAGACGAGGGAAGACTAAATTAAAATCAATTAATTTGGTTAGTTGAACCCTCGGCTATAATGGGGACCAGTGGAGGGGACGACCCCTCCACTCTCCTCAAAAAAGACGAGGGAAGACTAAATTAAAATCCATTAATTTGGTTAGTTGATCCCTCGGCTATAATGGGGACGAGTGGAGGGGACGACCCCTCCAATCTCCTCAAAAAAGACGAGGGAAGACTAAATTAAAATCCATTAATTTGGTTAGTTGATCCCTCGGCTATAATGGGGACCAGTGGAGGGGACGACCCCTCCACTCTCCTAAAAAAAGACGAGGGAAGACTAAATTAAAATCCATTAATTTAATTTAGTTGATCCCTCGGATATAATGGGGACCAGTGGAGGGGACGACTCCTCCACTCTCCTCAAAAAAGACGAGGGAAGACTAAACTAAAATCCATTAATTTGGTTAGTTGATCCCTCGGCTATAATGGGGACCAGTGGAGGGGACAACCCCTCCACTCTCCTCAAAAAAGACGAGGGAAGACTAAATTAAAATCCATTAATTTGGTTAGTTGATCCCTCGGCTATAATGGGGACGAGTGGAGGGGACGACCCCTCCACTCTCCTCAAAAAAGACGAGGGAAGACTAAATTAAAATTCATTAATTTGGTTAGTTGATCCCTCGGCTATAATGGGGACCAGTGGAGGGGACGACCCCTCCACTCTCCTAAAAAAAGACGAGGGAAGACTAAATTAAAATCCATTAATTTGGTTAGTTGAACCCTCGGCTATAATGAGGCCACACTAGGGGACGACCCCACAGTGGTCCTCAAAAAAGACGAGGGAAGGGTTAGTAGCATCAACAATGAGCAAGCCATAATAAAATGAAATAAGGAAGACAGCAAATATGGAAGAGACTGGTATTAATAAAATATAAGTTTCAAGTGTTTTTACAAGGCCTTTGAACAAAAAGTACAAAAATAAGGGTATGGGCTACAGGCAGCCACCCTAGGGGACGACATCAGAGGGCTGGGCCTCAACAATGGGAATGGTCTCCTCAACAATGGGAATGGTCTCCTCAACAATGGGATGATCTTCAGATGTACCGACCCCTTCAATCTGGACTTGCGACTCCACTTGGTTGAGGGCCTCTGCAATTAGAGGGTCGTCCAATTGAACACCCTCCAGTGATGGGCGAACAGAGGAGACGACATCGCCAAATTTGAGGACGACCCATCGGCAGGCCGTCCTGATCCCCCTCTCAAGATATTCAAGGCCGAAGCCCTGAAATTCATCTGAAGTCTTGTACGCCTCCACAGCATCAGCCTCAGCTTTCTTGATGGCTGCTTCCATATCAGTCTTATGCTAGGCCTCCAGGTTGAGCAGAGCCTCATCCTTGCCCTTGATCAACAAGTCCTTATCCTTGATCAACAAGTCCTTAGCCTGAAGATCGGCATCATGTTGCTTCGTCAGCTCATCAAGGACTCTAGCGTGCTCAGTCCTTGCGCTCTCCAGCTCGGCCCTAGCAGTGTCCAACTCTGTCCGTAGGTCAGCCTCTTGTTGAATGGCCCTCTCAGCTTCATGGAATTTCTGTTGGTTCTCAGCCATCCACTTGGTGTCTGAGGTGAGGGCACAGACAGACTGCAAGAAAAAATGAAGAAATATCAAAGGGGGCCGAGGGAACAGTTAGTGAAAATGAAATTGAAGAAGGTCAAGACCAATACCTGAGCAAGGGAGTGCAGACCGTAGTCGTACACTTTGGCAGGGGGCATCTTTGCCAAGAACTCGTAGTCAGAGGCCGACGGTGCAGAGAACATCGAGGCCTTGGCCGCCCTCAAATTGGCAATAAGAGATGAGGGGTCGGCCCTCAGATGGGTCAGACTCTGAGACCAGAAGGCCCCCATGCTTGATGAAGAGGTTGCCCCCTCAGAGGCCTCGGCCCTGGCCCTCGTCTTAGGGTCAGGACGAGGCTCGACTGGAGCCTCAGGCTCCTTCCTTTTGTGGCTAACAACTGTCGGCTCAACAACTGTCGGCCCTGAGGCCATTGTCTTCTTGGGAGTTTGCTGAGGCTCCTTCCCCTTCTTCTTTGTCAAACCAGCAAGAAGGCTTGGAGCAGTCATATCCCAGAGGTAATCTGACACGCCTGCAGGACGACCTGAAAAGGATACGATGAATCCGGAAAGTTCAGAGATAAAGAGAGAACACTTCAAAAATAAGTAAAGAAGGGAAAATGTTCAGTATAACTCACATAGTTCTGTCAGAGGGCCGACCCTCAGACCAGCTTCTTTAAGGAAGCGAGGGGTCATCAGATCTTCGAACTTTGGGATCTCACCCTCTCTCCCTCGTCCCCTCAGATACTCAACAATATCCCTCTCCTCCAAGCTAAGTCCGGGGTCTGACCTAGCTTTCATGGAGGGGTTAGACCATCTGTTAGGAACCCTCGGAGCATCGGCAGAAGGGGACGCCTCGGTGGAGCCCTCCCATGCCCCAGATATGAAGAAGAACCTCTTTTTCCAATTATGATTGGAAGTTTGAGCCACGTGGAGCAGCTTCTTCTCAGACCTTCTCGCTCCCAGATGATAGTATCCGGGCTGTTTAGATGAAGAGGTGATATTATAGCAGGCCAAGAACACGTCGGACGAGGGCTCATCAGTGAAAGAGTTTTTCGACAAAGAGATATACCCCAGAATCGTCCTCCAAGAGTTGGGTGGAAGTTGCGAGGGGGAGACGCCCAGAGCCGACAGAATATCTACAATGGCAGGGTGGAAGGGAAGCCTAACACCTACCTTGAACATTTGCTCGTTGACTGCAATCTCTCCCTCTTCTCCCTCAAAAACCCTCTCAGTGTCAGAGGGAGCCCTCATAGTCACCCCAGATGGCACTCCGTAAATATGCCTCCATATCAGAAGGTCTCTATCCCTAACAGAGGAGATAAAAGACGAGGCATGGGAGGTATCAACCTCATCATCTGTATCGTCATCCTCGTCCTCCTCATCACCTGCAGGAGGACCCTGAGGAAAAGCCACTTGGAAGGCGTTGGGAGACAGGGTTGTCACAGGGACAACCTCAGAGGGGATTGTACCCTCAGTCTCTCGTCCTGGGCTAAGGTCGGGTGAGTCCCTTCTACCAGAAGTTCCAGCACCAGTTGGAGAGGAGTTTCTCTCGTCCATTTCACTTGGTTTGGGAGTATCGGCCGGACGAGACGACGACCCACAAGACTCAGAGGGTTCAGATGGTCTTATGGTGGCAAGAGGAATGGGAAAGATGGGTCGTACCCAATTAGGGTCGGCCCCTCGTCTCCTCTCTTCCTCTTCCTCTATTCGTCTGATCTCGGTAAATAGTTTCTCTCTCAAGAACGGGAATTCAGACACCAGGTTGTAAAGCCTCCTAAGCATTAAGGGGAAGACCCTACACTTAAAGAAATTATACTAGACTTGGCTAATTCAACCACAAACACTTGGGAGATTGACCAGGGTTGACCTTTGGATTAAATAAAGAACTCAAGGGTTTTCGTCAAGAACGTTCGAAGAACCAGTGACCGGAGAAGACACCGAAAAAAGCTATGGGGGAACTCTAAGAACCAGACGACCTACGACCCTAAAAAATAGACAGAAATGAAGACAAAAGAAGGCAAGAGGAGAAAAAGGTTACCTGATGGGGAGAAGGGCAAGAACGCTGCTAGGACCTGAAGGTTTGAAGGCTGAAAATGGCGGTAAAAACTGGTTCTAGAGAGAGAATAATCTTGGGCGCGAAGAAGAAGAAGATGAAGAGAGAGAGTTTGAAAATCTCTTAAGTACTTTGGTAATGAGAGGACCCATTTACCAAAGAAAGGTATAATTAGGGCACAAGACCCCAAGTGCACTGCGCAACCGCCCTGCCTTGGAAACTGGAACAGCAATGAGTACCTACCCAGGTGTCATTCACCCAACTGATTGTACACGCATCTGAATTTCAGCATTATCCCTCAGCCATCTCAATGACACCTATGGCTAAGGGCTGGGGGGTGATTGATATACCCGTTTATACCCTCGGTCTGGACAAGGATCACCTCCAATACGGACGACCCTACGAGGGGCCGACCCTTCACAGACGACCATACGGGGGGCCGACCCTCCACCGGGCCCAGACGACCCTACGAGGGGCCGACCCTCCTCCTGGCTCCAGACGACCCTACGAGGGGCCGACCCTTCCTCAGGCTCCGGACAACACTACGAGGGTACGACAGTACGAGGCTAGGATCAAGCCAGACTCCCTACCGGAAGAAACTTTGCCCTCGGCCTCGGCTCATAGGCCGAGGGTGATATCATGACGGCGCGTGGTTTGGGAGACGCGTGGAACAGTGCGCGTCAGGCTCATATGACACGTGGCGGACCGTTATAACAGAATCACACCCTCACGTGAGGGAATATTATGTCATCATTTGGCATCTACAGGTGTCAACAGGGGATTGGCTAGATCATTATTCACATGCACCATGCTTACTTGGGGGGTACACTACACCCCCCAAGACCTATATATACTTGTCACCCCAAACCCTACAGGGGATCAGATTATTGCAACCCTAGCTAAAACTCTGCTTGTACACACAGTAGAGAGAGAGAGAGCTTATGTGCATTGTATCCAAGGCCATTAGTGCCCATACTTAGGGGATCACACACTCACAGTGGATGTAGGCCAAATTGGCTGAACCACTATACATCATTGTCTCAATTCCTCTTATACTCATCTCCTTCTACACTAACACACTTACATACTTATATACTTGCATCTCTATGGCTGCCATGGCTGCTTCTGCTTGAGCTCACTATCACTTATCCGGTGATGCTAAATCTTAGCATCATCAATAACCGTTATGGAAAAGAAACTATCACAATGAATCCAAAATTACTTTAACACTGCTCCACAAATGGTTAATCACCGCTCGCTTACTCTCCGATTTGTGGGTGTTACAACCTGCTTAAAACGAAACGATATCCCCGCTGCTTCCTAAAATCCCATATTGAAGGTGGAATTCAAAAATCTCAACCTAATTAAGAAAAAAAAAATACTGTGTAGGACACGTATCGGCGCGATCCTTCCTTTCAAAGGAAGACTCGGGCACACTACTAACTAATATTGTAAATTACACCTCAATCACTTCCTTCTTGGGCATCTTGATCCACACGTTTAGAATTGAATTTGTTAAAAATTGTCACGAGTGAATAAAATGGCAAGTATGGAAATTAAGTCGGGATGCGCCTATGTCGTGTCAGGACTAAATTATGCTCCCTAATGGTCCTATTTATATCCCATTATGCTCCCACAATAATAATCAAGAGTTACTACGCATTTTAACCGGCTTAAACAAATAGAAGAAAAATATGCAGTTTTCTAGGAGGGGTCGATCGATCGATGTAAGGGGGTCAATCGATCGATCATCGATCGATCGATGTTCTTGGGTCGATCGATCGATCAAGCAGTTATGACGAAAACTCCATTAATCCAGTTACGGATTTGCCTCTCCAACCTCCACCAAATCTCCATATATCATTCCCAAATTCCCAACAAACGTCAGTACAAGTACTATATACTAGAACACATAATTTTCTACGTAAAATATGTCCCAATTCATCAATTACAACAATTTAATGGGTAAAATTCTCCTAAACATCAAGAACCCTAATTTTTCTTTTTCTTTCAATTCTTCCAATTCTTTTCCAGAATTCCTACTTCTAAATCCATACAAATTTGTTGTTTATCCTCTACATGCGATTTAGATATCCAGAATATGATTACTTATTCTATAACATGTGATTTTAAGTCTCAAAACTATACTTTCTTTCATGAAACAAGTTCTAAACAACCCTGGACTAACATGATTGAGACATTTATTAAAAATAAATCACGATAGATACTTTCTTGGAAATTGAGTTTCTGATTTGTGGAAGAAAGTGGTACGGTTGCGTTCCCCGTCGCACGATCTACGACTCGGTGGTGGTGGCGGTGCAAACGGTTGAGTTTTCGACCTTGAATTGCTTGGGAAGCTTTCCCACTTCTTCTCTAATGACCGTTCTTTGATTTTTCTCTTGTTAACCCTACAGGACAACTCCTAAAGGTTGATATAACCTTCGGAAATTCGTGGGTTTAATTGCCCAAAAATACGAAATGTCCATAATACCCTCTCGGGATGCCAATTAGGCTTAAAACGCCCCGAGACTCCAACTAAACCCCCGGGTACATTATTTTGACTATCTCGACCCTTTTGGACACATTGGCACACTCGAAATGACCATAAGAGGGACTTATAATTCATTCACTTTTAATACTAATAATTTAATCCTGACATGACACAGGCGTGTCCCGATTTAACTTCCATAATTATCAATTTGTACACTCAAGATAATTTAGTAAATTCGAATATACATATTACTTTATCTACTAAGTAATGTTCAACAAATTCCCAATAATTACTAACTCTCATCACGCTAGTTATTATTTGAAATAATTTCTGAATTAATATTGAATTAATATCTCAATTTAAATTTAATAAATCCCCAAATTTAAAAGTCATAGAAATACGGGGTACTACATGTAACACCCTGCCTAATTAAATACCGGGTGATCAATCCTTTATTAAATTAAAAATCAAGGTGAGCGGTTGGTTCATTCTTAGCATCAGTGTCGCAAAATAAAATTTCCAATTTAAACACCCTAAATAATTAAGCTAAGTGTCAAAACAATTTTAAAACCTTATTCCCATTTTATTAAATCCGAATATGAAAACCTTTTCAAATTACCAACAATTTAAGAACTCTGACATATTAAAGATGGGTAATAACACACAAGAACTAGATTCATCCATATAAACCAAACCAGTTTAAACTATAAATAAAACCATCCTGATTGTAATTAAATCCCAAGGAGTACCAACTAATGGAAAATATAAAGGAACATAAATCTCTGACAACATTCCAAACTGAATAGAGAAACAGGCGACACAGGCCCTAACTAATAAGAACTAAAAATAGTATAGTCAATAATGAGGTCGTCTAAGCAATGGTCTGCAACTCCCACATCAGCTACAGCGCGTCGGGTCCAAAGAATCTTAGCATGACGCCCCTGTGGCTGGGCACCTGTAATATATACATACATATATATATATATATATATATATATATATATAGATATACAAGAAAAAAGAAATAACAGGAAACGGGTCAGAGCCCGAGTGTAAAATAGTTTAAAATTAGTTTAGCAAGTATTTAAAATGCTTACCGGCTAATGTAACAACCATTTTAGTATGCGACACTCTCTTGAGAAATTCTCACCTCTCATCTAGAGTGCACGCCTACCGCACTATTTAATCCCATAAGTTTATTTTAACTTAATTTCCCCCATAAGGTTTCATTTCGTCATATACTATGGATAATAGAGTAGTGATTTACTTATACGTAGAACTCGAGCGTCATATGTTAAGGATTGGTTATACTAAATAGAAGTACTTAAGGATTGGTTATACTAAATAGAATAAAAAGAGTGATTTACTTATATGTGGAACTCGAGCGTCATATGTTACGCATGACCAGAATAATATTATGGGTCGTGGCGCACCTAATTTGTAAATTTGAATATTTATATATATGACTGTGTGATTGTGCAAATATTATATATCTGTGTAAAAATCATACCCGAGCTACTTGCTATCACGGAGATTTCTATGCCGGAACAGTCTTATCTCGATTGGGCCTTTATGGGGGATACCGACATGTACCCTAGAAGATAGTATCCTTCATACTGGCTATTTGAGTGATAGTCAGATGGTCCTAAGAGACGTGAGGGTATGTACTGACCTCTTAGTGACTTGAACTATTCTTTGCCTCACCCCACCTAATTAAATACCGAGTGATCAGTGCTTTATTAAATTCAAAATCAAGGTGAATGGTTAGTTCATTCTTACATCACTGTCACAAAATAAATTTCTAGTTTAAACACCCTAAATAATTAAGCTAAGTGTCAAAATAATTTAAACCTTATTTCTATTTTACTTAATTCCATTATGAAAACCTTTTCAATAATTAACAATTTAAGAATCACATAAATGTTAAAGATGGCAAATAACACACAAGAATTGAACCACTCAGATAAACGAATAACATGTTTAAGACTACAAATGAAATCACCCTGACACGAATTACATCCCAAAGAGTACCAAATACTGGAAATAAATGAATATAAATCTCTCACAAATCCCACTGAATAGGGAAATGGGCGACACATGCCCTAACTAATCATAACTAAAATAAGAGTAGAGTCAACAACGAGGTCGTCTAAGCAATGGCCTGCAACTCCCACATAAGTTGCAGCACGTAAGTTCGAAGGAATCTAAGCATGACGCCCCTATGGTTGGGCACCTGTAATATATACATATATATATACAAGAGAAAAGAAATAATAGGAAATGGGTCAGAGCCCGAGTGTAAAATAGTTTAAAAATAGTTTAGCAAGTATATAAAATGCTTACCGACTAATGAAATAACCATGTTAGTATGCGACACTCTCTTCAGAAATTCTCACCTCTCATTTAGATTGCACGCTTACCGTACTATTAATCTCCAAAGTTTATTTTAACTTAACTTTCTCATAAGGTTTCATTATAATAAATACTATGGCTAAGATAATTAATTTCTGGAAATTAAGCTCTCTCATATATCTTATGTTATTTAAAATAACCCAGTGATGTCACAAAATTCCCAAGCACTTATAATAAAGTTGGGGAATGTATTCTGTACTTAACTACTTTTATGCACAGTAGAAAGTTCCCATACTTAAGTATATATATATATATATATATATATTAGTCACTCATAATATATATATACATATACATATTATCGGCACCCCACATAAATCTATGATGCTGGCATACTCTGCTATCAAGTCCCAGTATCACTCATACTAAGGGAAATACTAGTTCAGAATCATTCTCGAACTGTACTAACATAAAACACATACAATTGCAGGCGAAGTATAGTTCCAAGTCACTAAGAGACCAGCACATACCCTCACGTCTCTTAGGACCATCTGACTATCACTCAAATAGCCTATAGCAAGGATACTATCTCCTAGGGTACGAGTAGTTATCCCCCATAAAGGCCCAATCGAGATAGGACTGTCCCAGCGCGAAAACCCCCGCGATAGCAAGTAGCTCGGGTATGATTTTTACACAGATATATAATATATGCACCATCACACAATCATATATATATATATATATATATATATATATATAAATATTCACATTTCTAAATTAGGTGCGCCCACGACCCATAATTATAATTTTTCGTTCTTAGCAAATTTTACTCGATTATCTCGCGTAACGGACTCATCACTTTTATTCTCATATATAAGTTACTCCATACTTCTCATCTCTCGAAGTATTCAATCTCCCTAAGTATAATTTCAGTAGGCACCCTCACTCATCTTCTACTCTAACATACTCACGAGTCTCGATCTTTATTAGACGTACGAATGATTTCGTATGTGTGAATAGTTCCCCGTTAACCAATAATTTCACAGTACATTAAATCTCACTCAACGGGGTCTATCTAGACCCTACTGGTCCTCTTTATATCCCATTATACTCTAAGAATAATACTCAAGGGTTCCTATGCATTTTAACAGGATTAAACTAACAGACGAAAAAATGCAGTTTTCCAGGAGGGGTCGATCGATCGAGGAAAGGGGGTCAATCGACCGATCATCGATCGATCGATGTTCTTGGGTCGATCCATCGATCAAGCAGTTCTTGCCTAGAAGCTGCCATTAAAACCTACGGGTTTCATCTTCTAAATTTCTCTAAAATATCATTAACGACTCCCAAACTCTCAAATAATATTACTACTAGTTCTATATACATATATGCAAGATTTCCTATGTGAAACGTGTACAAATTGAACAATGGAACTGAATTACAGGGCCAATTTATTTTTATTATCAAGAACCCTAACTTTTCACTAAACTTCCATTATGCTATTTCTTTTTCCACATTTCTCACTTCTAAATTAATCAAATTTCGAGGGTAATCCTCTACACATGATTGGGGTGTCCTGAGTTTATTTATTTTCTCTACAACATGTGATTAGGTTCTCTAAATCTCTGAATTCTTCCATGAAACATAGGTTTGATCATCCTAATCTAACATGGTGTGACATTTAACTAAATGAGAAGCAAGATAGATACTTGCCTAGAATTTGAGTTTCTGATTTGTGGACGGAAGAGGTATGGTTGCGTTCCTCGTCGCGCGATCTACGCTTTGGTGGTGGTGGCGGTGCAAACTGGTGAGTCTTAGGCCTTGAGTTGCTTGGAAATCTCTCCAACTCCTTCTCTAATGGTCGTTCTTTGGTTTTATGTTTGTTAATCCTAGAAGAAAACTTCTAAAGGCTGATATATCCTTAGGAAATTCGTCGCGTTAATTGTCGAAAAATGTAAAATGTCTATAATACCCTCCCGGGATGCCAATTAGGCTTAAAAATGCCCCGAGACCCGAACTAAACCCCCGGGTATATTATTTTGACTATCTCGACCATTCCAAACACATTGGCGCACTCGAAATGACCATACGGGTGACTTACAATTTACACTTTTAATAATACTAATTTAATCCCGACACGACAGAGGCGCGTCCCGATTTAATTTCCATAATTATCAAATTATACACTCATGATAATTTTAATAAATTCGATTATACATATTACTTTACTCATTAAGTAATATTCACCAAATTTCCCATAATTACTAACTCTCATTACGCTAGTAAATATTTAAAATAATTTTTGAATTAATATTAAATTAATATCTCAATTTAAATTTAATAAATCCCCAAATTTAAAAGTCATAAAAATACGGGGTTTTACATTACTCAGAAAATGTTATACTAATATTTTAGAGGAAGCGAAGAAGCGATTGAGAATCGAAGAATACAAGCAAGTTTTAGAGAGAGAAGATTGGAATAGGTTGTTGTTGATTGCTCTAATCACAACAGTGTTGGCGGTAAGTTAACTTGTGTACACATTATTTAATGTGTAAGTAATTTGTAATTAATATTTTTTTAATTGATTGTTGCATAAAAAATTATTTTACCATGTATTTTCCTTTATATTTCATATGTTAATTTTATAATTGTATGTAAAAGTAGTATGAGTTGATACCTTCAAAGTGTTAGAAAAATGCCACTACTTTCTAATTACTATTTTTTTAATGGAATGTTATATTCAACATGTTAGTAAAAATGTCATTGTCATATACTTCAAGCAATGTATAAAGTTTCTTTTACCAAGTGTTTTCCTTTGCATTTCATATGTTAAGTGTATATGTGAAAGTAATATAAGTTGATGCCTTCCAAGTGCGACTATGAGTTTACACTTGATTTAAAAAAAATTGACGGGTCAAATCCTTCTACAATAATCGATAGTAGATGAAATAATATAGAAATAAAAAAAATTGTATACGTTTGTGTTCAGTATAATTGTGACGTACGAAACTCTTGCATAGTCATATTCAAAAGTGATAATTAAGAAATATTCTTCGTTCACATCGTATTGCAGGGCAACATGTTTTCAAGTTATGACAGCGACGTTGCTCTATAAAAATTTGCAGACGTATCACTGCAAATTCATAATGACCAAGAATCAAGCACTCACATTGCGGTAAAATATTGTTGTCGAGAATGGAAGCAATATAAGGACCTCAAAGCAGCTCAAATCAAGAAGGTAATCTGAAGGAAATAATGGTAAATAGATATATCGTCATTTGAATATAATCTTATTATATAGAACATGTATACATTTTAAAATAAAAATATATTTTTTTATTTGCAGAAGCAATGGATTATAGATCAAGAATTGATTGACCACAATGACGCTTGGAATGGTGAAGATATTTTCAATTTCTAAAAGGATTTTTTCAATATGTTTTTGATTTTTGGTAATAAAATACAGTTATGGGGATATACTTTTTCACAGATAATGTTTGGTAGATCAATACTATATCAATACATATGTCACTTTTATATAATGGAATATTACATTAATGGGAATATATTGAAATAATATATTGCCTTCAACAATATTCATAACATGCATTTACGCCCACGCATCGCGCGGGGTACATGCTAGTTTGATAATATGATTGTGGAGGCAAAATACATGCCTACGTAATAGCATGACATGTGGTAAGCACCTCGGTCAAGATGGTGACGTGCTAACAATATAGGGATGACTAAATTCCTTAATAAACTAGAACACCAAGGAGCAGTATCGGATGAGAATGAAACCCCACGAAGATAGGACTCATCCATATTTGTTACTCATACATATTTGTAACCCTAATGTAACCCTTAACTCTATATATAGGGGAGACCCCCCCACTGTGAAAGGGGGCTTAGAAATTAGAGAAACACTCTCATGTAAAACTCTCTGATCATTCTAATGAAACACACCAGCAGCCCCGTGGACGTAGGCCATTCATGGTCGAACCACGTAAATCTTTGTCTCTATCGTATTTATTTTTATACTTGTATCGTGAACAATTGGCACCCCCCAACGGGTGAGATTTTTTGCACCTACAATTGGCGCCGTTTGTGGGAAATGGCACAAAAAGCCTTGCCGTTCTTGCTAGAAGAGATCTAGATTTACGCTCAAGGACAATGATGCATACGCTACGCACATAATCAAAAGATAAGTTTTCTTTTTTAATCTGTGCACGAGCAGTTATACGTTTCATATATGATTATTTGTTTTGTACAAATATCGTCTCAGTGATGTTTGGTTTTCGTATATTTATGTTCATAAATTCTTTACTGGGTGTATATTCATCTGAAAATCTGCATAACCATTGTTTGTTTTTGACGGATCTCAATACCGAAGATGTGAGAAAACTCTCCAAATATGTGGATTCTTTTGATGTTTTTATGGGTTTACACGTTATTTTCTGGGTTACATCATATATTATGATTCACATATCCCATATTTTGTGGCACGACGTAAGCGTCAAAAGCGGCCTTCTCTCACAGATATCCCATATTTTGTGGCATGAGATAAGCGTCAAAAGTGGCCTTCTCGCACAGAGATGTTGACCATGTCTTTACGAACATATCTGATGATTCTCTTTCAATAAGATATTTTTCACAAAGATTGACTGGTTCTGGTGACACGCGCAGTTCGAGGTTGACTTCTCCATTCATGAAATTTGTTCTGAGGCACGATTTACTAGGGCGGTAGCTTTTCTACGGCTGAGGTCATCTCCAACCTATCCTTTGAGGCTGTCATCCAGCCAAGCTCCACCAGCAGAGGGTTGGCCCTTGGTATAACTACCGCACTCGGATTAGCATAGTCGTATCATCGATCGAGCACCAGTAAATTTTATGGTCTCTACTCCGGTTACTCTCTGACCCGCAACCTTCCTGGGCGAACAGCCCCCGGTGGTCGGTGACCTGTTTGCAACCACAATTATCTCACATCGGCAATAAAAGATAAAAGCGCAGAGCAAAATTTTTCTGAAGCTGATTTTCATCTGTAACGTCTTTCTTATGTCTGGTCAACATCTACGATGAGGACGACCTGATAATACCTGGATACACTTCTTGTCGAGCACAACCGGTGATTTGAACCACCTTGCAAGGTCGGTGAACAGTGTGCCACACTGACGAGCTCGGAGGAGATCACCACGACCAAATAACTGATCGACGGCGAAGATGAGCACAATCATCCTTTTAATTGAGCATCACTAAAATCCCTGGTCTCCACTACGGTTACTCTCCGACCTATCTCCCTCCTTGTCGATCAGCTTCAATTCGGCTATTGAATGAATGACATGGGAAACTTCAATCTGCTCCACCCCTACTAAATGCTGTTACTATGCTAAGAAGAGGAACATTGCCGGACAAACCCTCATAATTGGCGACCACTATATCACCGGATCCCACCTAGTGGACGGTAACCACTGCGCAACAATGAAGGTTGGAGCCACCATCTGATTATCACAAGTCGGCGAGCATCAGCTACGAAACCGTACCATAAATAATGGTCGGCGAGCCTCAGCTACAACGCTGGGCCATAATCACAGGTCGGCGAGAACTAGATACTGCTCCTCAGACGATCACTGGGCAGCCAATCGAGCATCAGCGAGCTCCTCCATCCCACTACGCTTATTCTCCGACCTGCACATTTCAGGCGTCTCAGACAGGGGTAGAAGCCGTTTGAGGCGCGTGGGTTTTCACACCTGCTTTAGTCAAGCCCCCTCTTTATTGAACTCCTGCTATTTGTTATCCTAATTCATGGCTTTACGAAGCCTCCCAAGGAAACAATTTTGCAAATAAATTTATAACTCATTATTTGGACTTTACATAATTTTAGCAAAAATTCTAAATCATCCCTGTGTCTTACATTTAAGATATATTTTTGACTAATTTTTGCATTGTTCGGTTCTCTCTAAATTATTTTAGGGGACCAAGTAATTTTATTACAACGAGTTTAGTTGGCACTTTTTTATGCGACCTTATTACAAATTATTTTGTCCACATAAAGAAGTAGGGCGCATTTATATAACACTCATGTCATTTATCCGAACATTTTAATTTTCAATATTGTCGTTCAGCTACAATAATTTAATCTCACGGTAAGGAGATTACTCAGTTGTTTCGCTCAGCCCCGACGGGTGCTCGGGCACGATTATCTCAGTAGGATTTTTATTGATAAAAATCATTGGATCATTTATTACATTCATACGCTACTATGATTTTTTTTTTACATTCATACGCTACTATGAATTTTTTACCCGACATGTGGCCGAGCGGATGCATATTTTATATACTTTGTTGAACATATAATTTTTATGATAACTTCTATCTGATTTAGCCTCAACAGATGGTCGAGGAATTTACTAACTTCCACAGGTACAAGATTCAGTCCCGACAGATGCTCGGTAACAATCTTAAGTCCTTGGAAATCACATCGATGTTTCGATAGATGCTCGAGCACGAGTTGCTCTCTATATCTACTCGGTATTCTACAACTTTTCCCCGGCGGACTATGCAGGCATCATTCATTTTATTAATGCTCCGACAGATAGTCGAGCACACTATAGCACCTTAAACCCAAAGAAATGCTTGGGCAAAATTATTATTACTCCGACTGAAGCTCGGATTCTATGATTCGTAACCTTAAGGACGGTCAGGCACATTCAAGATTTGTCTTGGCAAATAATCGGCAAAATATTTCTATATATTTAGTCCCGAAGATATTTTCCTCGCATATCGCATTTTATCCCCAGTGGATAGCTGGTCAGGATAATTCGTGTATTTATCACAACCCCACTTGATGGATACACACATTTATTTGTAAATTGTTCGTTTCCATATTATAATACTTTATTTTCTCACAAATTATGCTCACGATTTTTACCATCATGAATTTGTTAGCAGGGGGCTATATACATACCGCATACTTCATAATTGTCACCACGCAAATTTTCTGTGAAAACACTTTTTTGAAATCAACTTGATATTAAGTATTTTCTTAGAGCTATTTGCAGAAATTCCAAATTAACTCCTATGTCATACATCTGGATATATTTGATAAATTTTACATCTTTCATTCGACTTTATTACAATTATTTTATCCACATAAATATTGGGGCGCACTTACAGAGCACTCATGTCATTTATTCAGTCATTTAATTTTCGATATTGTCGTTAGCTACTATTGGTTATACCAATGGATGGTCAGTGTAATATATTTACTAATACTTCGCGTAGCCCCAACAGATGCTCGGGCACGGCCATCCTCGTGAGATTTTATCATAGAAATTATGGGATCATTCGTGTCATTTATTCAATACTATGAATCCTTTCCTCGACACATGTTCGAGAAAATGCACATCATATATTCCTTGAGTGACTAAACAAATTTCATGATAAATTCTCACGATAAATTTTATTTTTAGCCTCGACAAATGGTCGAGCAACTTATTAACTTCCACAGGTACAAGATTAAGTCCCAACAGATGCTTGTCAACAATCTTAAGCTCTTGGAAATCTTATTAATACACCGATAGATGCTCGCGCACAGATCACTCTTTATATCTACTCGGACTTGTACAACTTCGCCCCCGGCAGACCAGCCTGGCACCATTTATTTTGTTAATGCTCCGACGAATGGTTGAGCACTTTACACCACTCTGGACCCAACACATGCTTGGGCAATATTATTTATAACAGACAGATGCTCGGACGTTGATATTTCTTGAACTTCAAAATGGGTTATCTTTCTCTATGATTCCTGACCTGCAAGCTGATCAAGCATATTCAAGACTCACCTTGGCAAATGATCAGTAAAATATTTTTATATATTTACTCCCGAAGATATTTGCCACACATGTCGCATTTTATCACCAACAAATGGTTGGTCAGGATAATTCTTATATTCAGTGCCAATAGATGGTTGGCACAGTCGATTAATAATCAACATTGCATTTGTTGGAAAGCATTCAGGCATCATTTATCTTATCAATGCTCCGACAGATGCTCGGGCATGGATAGTTCGCAACATCTACTAGGCCCTTTGCAATTTTGCCTCGACGGACCCTCAGCTTCGATGGATAGTTGATATTGTGTGATCATGTCTCAAGCTCTAATAAATAGTTGGGCAATACAGTTCTTATTTAATTCAACCTCGTGGAATGAAAAGTTGGGCAATCTGTACCATAAAGATCCAATAACACATAAAGCAGCATGAAGAGCAACGATAAACTATATTTATCAACAAGGACGAATCCAACATGTAAGAAGTCACATATCCCACAAAATCACAGTCAACGAGCAATACATGCTGATAAAAACACTAGACCACCCTGAATGTATCGAGCAACATCGTCAGACAACCCACGGTGATCGACGATCACCAAGCAATGAATTAACGCGTCATCAACACTAAGATATCCACTTGAGAGGAACAACGTTTCTTGAACGCCATATCAGATCAATGCGACACTCTTCAATGTAACAAAGCCCCGAGGAGCGATCGGGCACACTTATCATCCCGGTTATACAGATCAAATGACCCAATGGACGGACAGGCAGCTTTCTCTTCACAACCCGATTGGGGGCTCCATAGAAGCGACGACACATGAATAGATTCACTACAACATTTGAAGAAAAATAAAAGAGGCCAACTTAGGACAGGTGCCAACATGGTTAACACTGGAATTAGTATTTCAAATGACGATCATGATCAAGCTTGATTTAGTTACAATGACCTTCTTACTTGTTCCCACTAAATTAAGTACGTCTACAGGCCTTTGTTATCTCCAAACACAAATGGCCTCAGAGTTGCCCAGACAACAATAAAAGCACTACGGGGGATCCACAGGAAAAAATCCAACTCAGGTTGGTCGCCAACTATGTTGGTCGGTTAAAATCCTGAACGTGTGGATGACCCTTAAACCAGGTGCATTTTTGCCATCGCCTTTTAGGCCTAAGGAAGTGTGACGGCACAACCTAAAAGGTAAAATAGGTGGATATTTAGATGCGAGGCATTAGAAAATGGAAAAATGCAGACGTAATTGGTATTACACTAACTTAAGAGAAAAACCTAAGGAAGGGTCTTACCCCTACTAGGTACATGCTCGAGTAAGGCTCAACACATAAGCTTTTGGTCGGCCTCTCTAATTGGACCATATGAAAAACCTAAGGCAGGGTCTTACCCCTACTAGGTACATGCTCTAGCAAGGCTCGACGCATAGGCTTCTGGTCGGCCTCTCCAATTGGACCATATGAAAAACCTAAGGCAGGGTCTTACCCCTACTATGTACATGCTCGAGAAAGGTTCGATGCATAGGCTTCTGGTCGGCCTCTCCAATTGGACCATATGAAAGACCTAAGGCAGGGTCTTATCCCTACTAGGTACATGCTCGAGTAAGGCTCGACGCATAGGCTTCTGGTCGGCGTCTCCAATTGGACCATATGAAAACCTAATACAGGGTCTTACCCCTACTAGGTACATGCTCGAGCAAAGCTCAACGCATAGGCTTCTGGTCGGCCTCTCTAATTAGACCATATGAAAAACCTAATGCAGGGTCTTACCCCTACTAGGTACATGCTCGAGTAAGACTCGACGCATAGGCTTGTGGTCGACCTTAGTAAATGGACCATACACGATCAAAATACAGGGAGACGTCCTAAACTTGATGCACGCTCGAGAAAGCCTCAGAAAATGAATTCTGAACAGGCCTGTGGTCGGCCTCACGAATTGGACCATACAATAAAACAGACAATGAACTATGTCCGACCTGATCCCAAGAGGTTACGTAGGCAGCTCGACACTCTCGAGTCCGGTTCCCATATCAATTGAACGTCTCTCAACTCAATCCAAGCATCCATTTAAAAACCTATGAATGCAAGAAGATCAACCATAGAAGGCTTTAAAGTTGAACGACAACTCAAAGAACGCCAGCCCAGTTCACACCAACAACTGCATACGCTTAAAGAGATTGTGGACCAACTCCCAGCTCATCTCAGAATCAACTCAACTGAACTGCGACCTATGGGGCTATTGCGGGGGCAAAATATATGCTTACGTAATAGCATGACATGTGGCAAGCACCTCGGTCAAGATGGCGACGTGCCAACAATATAGGGACGACTAAAGTCCTTAATAAACTAGAACACCAAGGAGCAGTATCGGATGAGAATGAAACCCCACGAAGATAGGACTCATCCATATTTGTTACTCATCCATATTTGTAACCCTAGTGTAAGCCCTAACTCTATATAAAGGGGAGACTCCCCATTGTGAAAGGGGCTTAGAAATTAGAGAAACACTCTCATGTAAAACTCTCTGATCACTCTAATGAAACACACCAGCAACCCCGTGGACGTAGGCCATTCATGGTCGAACCACGTAAATCTTTATCTCTCTCGTATTTATTTTTATACTTGTATCGTGAACAATTGGCACCCCCCGACGGATGAGATTTTTTGCACCTACAATGATATTATAGTAAACCATAATTTTGGGCTTTTAGTGTTCTTTGCACTAAAATCACTCAAACATCGATTTTTTTTTTCAAAATATACTCCTTTTAAATACCTCTCTCTCTCTCTCACTCACACGCACACACACGTACACACACACATCATAATATTTAACAACATTAATTTTGGGATTAGATAAAATGTAATTAAAAATTTTGAAAATTACAAAAAATATAATTTAAAAATCCTGAAATTATTAAAAATATTAAAACTCAGAATTTAAAATTATTGGATTTTCCAAATAATAATTTTAAAAAATATTTGAATTTTTTGAAAATATACATAAAATGCAAACAATATAGTGAAAAAAATTGAAATCACAAAAATTACAAATTGAATACACTTTAAAATTATGTACAATATAGAAAAACATATTTCAAAATTTTCAAGTTTGGTCAACACATAACCTTTATTTTCAATGTATTGAACAAGATATCATATGAAATTTTGACACAATATATAAAACTTTCAATTCATTATTTTAAGCTTTCCATAAAAATAAGAATATCAAAAAAAAAATTAAAGCAACCAAAATATCCAAGTATTGCAGTAATATTAAGTGATAGTTATATTCACATACTCGTAATTAATTAGTGATAATCATATCCATAAGAGAATGAGTTTTTGTTAAAGAAAGTGAATGAATATTTGCTGAGGACAAATCATCTTGCATTACATCCCGATTTATTTAAATTTGAGGAATTTAAACTAAATGTAGATAATTTAATTTTGAAAAAAATAATGTAAAATATTGCATCATAATCATTTTTTCAAAATTCTAAATACTGGATCATATATTTCAAAATTTTAGAAATTGCATTACATGTTTTGTTAAAACAGTTTAAATCAAATAATTATAAAAAAATTAATCAAAAATATCCAATAAAACCCACAACTACCATTGCTCGGTGGTGTTAAGATCAATGTTCTAAAAGGCGTGTGGCGTGATTTAGGCATAAAGATCAAGCCTGAAGCCTTAGGAGCCTAGGTGTATAAATGCATTTTTTTTTTTTTGGTATCATTTTAATTATTCTAAGGCTAGTAATATAACAAAATAATACGTACCCTGAGTTTTGAAAATATATCCATATGTTTGGTAGCCATCTTTTTCATATGAATGCTCCATAATCAATATATAAAATGTATTTTTCAACATTTAATAAGAAATATATAAAATACTTATACCATAATTTAATAATCAATATCAATAATCATTCAATAATCGATAATCAATAATCAATACAAAATGATTGAATTTAAGAAATGTATTTTTCATCTTTCACCTTTCAAATAAAATATACAGACCATTAGTTGGAAGTCGGTCGATAATGTTATTTTTTTTTGGCCGAGAGGTTGAGAAGTTTGGGATACCATTTGTCTTTTGATTGCTTTGGACGAGATATTGGTCCGTTTGAAAAAAAAGTCTTTAAAAGGCAATGTCGTATCACTAAAATATTTTTTTAAAGTGCGCCTTAAGCCTTTTACGAAGTATAAGGTGTAAACGGCTTAAAGCGGGGCATTTCTCCTAAGCCTCAAGCCTAGGCGTGCCTTTTATAACACTGGTTAAGATACATGGGTTAAAAAGTATTTTCTCAACACCACCACCCCATTTTTATGTAATCTCCATTTTAAAAAAAATATAATTTTGTAATTATCATTTTTTTAGTAATTTCAAAAATTTTTAAATCTTAATTTTTTTCCTTGCGAGGTAGAATTTTCGTAGCATGTTAAAGAATTTACAAGTCCTGCACTCACTTTTATCGCAGAGAGGGTGTAGTGTACATTTATATATCCTCATGGTGGTGTGATTGTAATGTCTTCTCATTCTACACAATTTGAAACCCGAATTATCAAATTGGGATCTGTTCATACAACCCTTAAAATAATTTCTCAAGTGACCATGGATCTTCCTTTTTAAAATAAAATCACAAATTTACAATAATATCTATAAAGAGAGTAATAATTTAGTTAATTTCCTTCATTAGCGATCCCGAACCAAAGTTTTTCTTTTAATAATAATAATTTACACTGAGGTTTATGTGTAGATGAATACAAAATAGGAAATTCAATTAATAATCCTTGTAAATTAAGAAATAAAAATCAGTTCTTCTTTATAAATGATAAGAAAACACGTAAATAAATTTTAGCATAATTAAGGAATTTGGAGACGTATCACTTATCTAAAACATAAAAAATAAGCATATATATATATATACATATATATTTCATATAAATTGATTTTAAAAATGTTGTAGGGGCATTCTCCCCCCCCCCCCCCCCCCAACCTCATCCACACTCATATCTTCCCCTAACAATAATGTAGTGTTGACGTTAAAAAATAATATTTAATTGATCATAGTTATGAATTACTAATTATCTAATAATCAAACAATTAAGAAGATATGAATTGAACTCAAAATTATATATGATAAAGAGAATAAGAGAGAGAGAGAGAGAGAGAGAGAGAGAGAGAGAATTTAATGTGTTCATCCCCAATTGTTGCCAACATCCACATATTGCGAAATCTTCACTTAATGAACTAGAATACTCCATTGGAGCACATATACAAGCTCATGACCACTTTAATCTCTATTAGACATCATAACAATATATAATTTAATGATATTATATCTAACCCCTAGTATTCCAAGAGTTCGTAAACCCTCAACTTTCCTCATGTAAGGACGAAGGTCCTAAGGTCAGTCACTAACCTCTGTCAGACAAATGCTAAGTGCCCAAGACCTTTAATGCCTTCAAAAAAGGACCACAAAAGTACCACAGGCCTCAACTACCTCCTTAATATCATAGAATGCTCAGTTTTTCAACATATCTCAGTAACCAAGCTCAGAGACCACATCACTAGCATTTCTCCTTCTCTGACATACACAATAGATCTTGGTATGAAGAGAAAAGGGATATAGAGAACATCGAACTCTCAGACCATAAAAATATACTTGCAACCTACCTCAAAATCATCTTATGGCCAACCATTTATGGTTTCAGACCTTCTAGATGTCTGGTTGGTCTCTTCCAACTCGTTCGAAGGGTAGGTGAAAAGCACAACGTAGTTCCACATACCGCCACCAGTCAACTACTCTTGAAATGATGACTCCATCCATATTAAATGCACCCAACAACTGACTTACATCGCCTGAAAAATATTTAACCCACACTTCACCTCGCAACTAACGCCGTTAGACCTTACAGAAACCATGGCCATGATGTGACACTCCACTCATTCTTTCTCCTGGAGAATGGATATAAAGTAAGTTGAAAAAATGATTGGAGACGGGTTCAAATCATCATACATCATCATAACAAAGAGTTTTAGATTATACCCACTATTGTGATCCTAAAACCATAATTGGATTAGTTCTAGTTATCTCGCTTATTGTACTCCTTATTGAGCCCTAAATTACTACTTGGGAACCCTTAGAGAAGTCTATCAGTTACTTCTTGAGGTCCCTCGGATTAGTGACAATGGACGCAAGGCCTTTTGAGAGTGACCTACAGTTCGATGGTCAAACTTATATAATGAAAGGTCAAATTTTAACTAGTTTTGAACTTTAGTTCATGCAACCAAGTGATTGAAAGAATTAATTCAATATAGCATGAAACTACATATTCAAGAATACCAAATTCAGGAAAAATCCCCACAGGGAAAAACTAATTGTTATTTCACTATATGTGCAAATCACAACTTACAACAACAGAGACATACAAACATCGACAAAAAAATATCCCGCAGGCTTCGGTTCTTATTCTTCTTCTTCAGCAAGAGCTCCCGCAAGATATCTACGGACAACAATGGAGACAACTTCTCCACAAGTATCACTCCAAGATGAGATAATATGTCTATGAGGGTTTCTCAGTGATTCACAAATATATTATGGGAGGTTTGTATGAATTAAAATGGTTTTTGACCTTTAGAAGGGAAGAGTTGAAGTGCAACAGGTTTGTAGAAGGAAAAGATAAAAAGTCTTATACAAAACCTACAGGAAGCAGGTTTAAATAGGAAAACATGAAAATCGAGGTGGTGCAATGTCATTTGAACGACATCTCAAGGTCCTTAGAATGAGATAGGGATATCATTAGAAGACCAATGGAACAACGTAAGAAATGACCTATTGAAAACCAAAACAATACGGGTTCGTTTGATCCACATTAGATCAGGGGCTTCAACTGACCCTTCAAATGACATAGCAATATCGTTTGAAGGACAATGCTTGTCGTTTGAATGACTTTAAGAGAAATTTTTTTTATTTAAAAATCCATCCTCATTTTTATTTAAATAAAATCAAGATTAAATTGAATAATATTCTATTTTGCGAAAAACTAAGAACTCCAAATACATTTATAACTTGAAGAAGTGGAGTTGTGGAGAACGATTGAATTTGAACGTGATGTATGTTGAAGATAATGGGATCATTATGATGAGAACGTTGCTAATTATTCGAAAGGTAACATCGTGGATGATCATATAAATGTGACAAAGTAATGGGATACGCCATATCTTACGTGATCTAGGACAATACATATAATACCTAGATTCTAGCAGACAATGACATAAATATTTTCCTTACAAATCTCCGCTATTGCTCTGCCAATACATACATAAAATATCTGAATTATGAAACCCCAAAAAAATCCCTAAGATATACAATCGAATATCCCCAAACCCTCAAATACAAATATCAAAATACATGTCTTGAAATCATTAAAATCTTCAAAAACTTCAAATCTCCAATGTTTCTTTGTCTTCATCGAGTGTGCCATGAATATGATCTTCAAATGTACCTATGTATATGAGACAAGAAACAAATACACGTGATGCACAAAAGTTTGAAATAAAATGATATGCATAAATGATGAATTAATTAAGCACAAGCAAATCATTAAATAATCAAACTTTTTTAGTCCCCCATTATTCGTTCTCCCCCGTATTATGATGTCCCAATTAGACAAGGAAAGGAAATATAAACAATAAATATGAAGTGTGTCATAAATAAACTTCTCTTTTTGAATTTTTTAAAAAGTTTCCCACAAAAATATACAACAAATAAATCACACCATGAATTTACACTAAGATAACAAAGTCGATGAAAGCGTAAGTGTCGGGATGTGAATAAATTCGATAGAATAATCAACTTAAACATTCATAATATATGTGCATGATGAATTTTGGATACTCCTAACAAATGAACTCAAAATCGTCCTTAGGTGTAAAAAGGTGAATTTATGTGAATTTGACTCAATCTAATCGGCACATCAAAGTCTAAATTGATTTTCACACCAATAGCATCTCAAACCATGTAATGCTTTTTCGAGACTTTGTCAGGACGTGCAAACCTGTGATTTCCAACCAAACTCCCTCATAAATAATAATACTTTTTATGTTTCTATTGAGGTGGCAATATCTCTTAAAGAGATTTCTTATTGGCCTCATTTTGGATTTTTTTTTTATTTCCTTAATTTTTTTCTTGAGCTCTTTTTCTAAAGGTTTTGTGAATATGTCAGCTAACTAGCGATCAATGTTCACAAAGCTCAAGGATACGACCTTATCATCTATTAGGTCTCAAACAAAGTGCTCGCATATACTAATGTGTTTGGTGCGCGAATGCTGGAATGGATTATGAGATATGTGTATCGCGCTCGTGTTATCACATGAAATAGTCGTGGTGTCATGTGATATCCCATAGTCCTCCAGCATTTGCTTCATCTATAAGAGTTGTGTGCAACAACTCCCGACATCAAGGTACTCAGCCTTCGCTGTGGACAAATAGATGGAGTTCTGCTTCTTTCTCAACCAAGAGACACGAGCAGTACCAAAATAGAAACACCCACCCGAAGTGATCTTATATCCATCTGCATCCCTAGACCAATCAACATTCGAATAGGCAGATAAACATTCACCGGTATCAAAAGAATACGAAATGTCATATAAGAGAGTCCCACTCACATATTTGATAATACCATTAAGAGAATGTAAGTGTGACTCTTTTGGGGACTCCTGAAATCACGCACAGACTCCAACATTAAAGGCTATGTTAGAACAACTAGAAGTCAAGTAGATAAGACTACCTATCATACTCTGATACATGGTTTTCTCTACATCCATACATAAAGTTTCCTTGCTAAGCTTCATTGAGGTAATCATGGGGTGAGTGAATGCTTAGCGGAGTCTAAACCAAACTTTTTCACAAGGTCTCTTGAATATTTGGATTGGGAGATGAACATCCCATCCTCTAGTTGATGAACCTGAAGACCAAGGAGGAATGTAAGCTGACCAACCATTCTCATCTCAAACTAACTCTTTATCTCCTCCTCAATGTCGTGAGCATGGTGGGAGGATGTGGATCCAAATACTATGTCGTCCACATAGACCTGGGCAACCAAAATAACATATTTTCCTCTCTTAACAAATGAAGTCTTATCTACTCCCCATCTTTTGAAGCCATAAACTAAGAGATAAGAAGTAAGCCTCTCCTACCAAGCATGGGCTGCTTGCTTCAAACCATACGTGTCTAGGGTGCTTAGGGTCATCAAACCCTTTCAATTATTCCACGTAAACCATCTCCTATAGAATTCTATTCAGAAAGGCTCTATTAATATGCATCTGATATAACTTGAAGTGAATATGACATGCATGGTAAGTAGTAGGCAGATGGACTCAAGCCTCTTAACTGAAGCAAATGTCTTCTCAAAGTTTACACCCTCAATCCGTGTCTAGCCCTGAGTGACCAATATAGCCTTATTACGTATAATGGTAACATTCTCATCCGTCGGGGGACAAGTACTTAGATATCATTCTTTCTAAACTTAAGCAACTCTTCCTGCACAACGGATATCCATTGTTCATCTTTGAGTGCTTATTTGATATTCTTGGTCTCGACTTTGGATGTGTATCATAGAAAGCTAACAACATTCTCTAATTGAGTGAGAATCTTGACCCCTAAGGTGGTATCTTCTAAAATGGCGGAAGGTTCATGACTCTTGCGAACCTAATCAGGTGTGTCCCCTAAGTTAGGAGTAGGGTCCACCCTAGGTGTGTGAGGAATAATGGGATCATCACTAGGGGTGCATCATCCTCACATGACTGGTCAGGATAAATAAACATCGAAGACTCGTCATCTTTAATAGTGACATTTATTGATTCCATAACCTTAGAGTTGTTAAGGTTAAAAACCTAGTAAGCTCTACTCATCGATGAATATCCTAACAAAATTCCCTCGTTTCTCCGGGAGTCTAACTTTCCTAATTGATCTTTATATCTCAAGATATAGTAATTACTCCCAAAGACACATATATATGAAAGGTTGGACTTCTTTCCTGTCCACAATTCATATTGCATCTGAAGTGCGTATGGATGAAGATATATCTTATTCACTGTGTGGTACGCGGTAGATACCTCATCTCCCGAAAACCTCCTAGAAACTATACGATCGAGAAGCAAAGATCTATCCATCTTCTGAATCGTCCGACTCTTCCTCTCAACAATCCCATTTTGCTGAGGAGTTTTCATGGCCAAAAATTCATTTTTAATTTCGAGGCTATCACAATAATGATCCACCTTTACTTCTTTAAATTATGTGATGTTGTCACTACACATTCTGCTGATAGTGACATCGTGTTAATTTTGCAGGACATGACACTTGGTCATAAAATACTCTATAGCATCAGATTTTTCTCTCAGGAAACAAACTATCGAATAATAAGAGAAATCATCTACCATCACAAGGATATACCTCTTACCACCCAAACTCTCAGTGAGAATAGGACCCATAAGATCCATGTGAAGTAATTCATGCACACGTGAAGTGGTAATGGAATTCAACTTCTGATGGGGACTACAAACTTGTTTTCCCTGCTGGAAAGGACCATAAATTGTGGAACTTAGCTTTACATGCGACGAAAAGCCACGTACTAGGTCTTTTTTCTCTAAGATCTCCAAATCTCGAAAATTAATGGGACCTAGACGTTGATGTCGCAGATCCATAAAAGAGATCGTGGCATTATTACACATAAATTAGGACTTGGGAATAATCTCATAATAGTTATCTTTTGTCCTAACCCCTTATATTTGAAGTTTATAGGCTTGATCATAAACATTACACTGATTCCGGTCAAACTTTACAACAAAATCTACGTCGCACAACTTGCTAATGCTGATATGGTTTGATTTCAAACCTTTGACGTACAAAATATTATCTAGCATAGGAAATTTGGGCATATCTATTGTACCTTGTCTTATAATGCTAGATTTACTCAAATCTTCAAAGGTGACTTTACCATCCTTGCAATCCTCAAGGCTGGTAAAAAAATAAGACGTCACCGGTCATGTGCCTAGAGAAACCACTCTCAAAATACCATTGGGAGGTATAATGAGCCTTAAAAGAAACATGGACAATAAGAGATTTCTCTTCACACTTAGGCACCCAAGTAGTGGAGACCTTTTATTTACCATTGTCGTTTTTGGGTCTAGTCAGTATCTTGGAAGTATCCAATGACGGCAAAGACATCCGTTGGAACACTTCCATCAAACTGTGAGAAGTTGTGACTAGACACTCAACTTGATCTTTAAGGCTAGCAAAATAGCTAAAGTGGTGTGACGAAGTATGTGTACGTAGAGTTCGACCCAAACTATAGTAAAACTCCCTACGATTTCCTTTTCTTTTATAATAAGTGAAAAAATAAATAGTCTTAGGCCGAATGTGGTTTGCTTTTTTGTTCGAAATTTCTTTTAGGGTTTTGGTTCAGGGCTATATGGATTCACAATAAATTCAAAAACCGTTTTCGGTGCGACATGTGACATGGAAGCATCGTCGAAACCTATTCCCCTCCTATCACCAAACTCTTACACGATGTTGAGGAACAACTTTCCCATCTTTCCATATGTGTCCTCAATCTTTACCTTTACCTTTCAGGCTCTTTCAAGATCTTTTTCGAGCTGGGCTACAAGGGCTTCAAGTTTCTTCCAAGTCTCCGCAGATTCAAGTAGCTTACTTCTAAGACTAACCACATTTTTTGTTAAGTTCCCCCTCTCTTTCTCAAAAACATTATCTCTCTCTCTAAAACACTATCTGTCTCTCTAAAATGAAACTCTCTCTCTCTCTCTCTCTCTCTCTCTCTCTCTCTCTCAAAGACATGCTTATGGAGGAATATCTCTCTATCTCTCGTCTCTCCTAAATCCTTATATAGAGAAATGGTCCTAGTTGTTTACGCTTTGTTTTGCTTTTTTATTTTAAATGACTCAGCGTATAACTAGGTGTATGCACGTTGTAGGTGACTCTTGCTCTCACTTGCTGCATCCTCACACTCACTCATGTCATTTTCACCTTCGAGGTGTCCTTTTAAAGTAGATTCCTCATCGCTGTGAGGTGCACTAAATGCACTCACATGACTGGCCATGAATGCGATGAAGTTACATTCATGCGGTGATTCTTTTCCTGAATCCACTAACTCAACCTCGCTCTCGTCACTAAGGGTGGCATTTAAGGAAGCTTTACCCCTGCCTTAAGGTTTTAACCTAATTGGTCACTCATATCCTTTGTTACCTCTCCTATCACACTCGTAACACCTCTCTTCCTCTCTCTTTGAGGCATCCATTTTATCTTTTTCAAATTTCTTCCCACTTTTATTTTTCTAAAAACTCTTTTTATCTTTTGATGTGACATTATTTTTAAGTTGGAGAATTTTCTTTAATTTTTCTAACTCATCTAAATCAAAGTCGTACTCAAAATCTGATGACACCTCCTCTCTCTTTCGAGCTATGTCCTCTCTCTTTCTGGATGTCTCCTCACTCTTTCTAGATTGGGCCTCAAGTTCAATCCCTTTCTCTTTTGGTTTTATCATTTTAGAAAACATGTCGATTTCGTAAGTCTAAAGGTATCCTACAATATCTTCTAACCTAAGGTAATTTAACATTTCTAAAGAATTAAGCACAGTGAATTTTGGGATAAAACGGGCAGGCAATGATCTTATTTTCTTTTTAACTACTCTAGTGTAAAGAATTTTTTCACCAAGATTAAATCATGAATTAACAATATCTGATAGACGAGCATAAAATTCATTACAACTTTCAAAATCAAGCATGGTTATAATTTAAAAATGAGTAGTTAAATTCTGCAGTTTAGATGCCTTAACATCATTTGTGCCCTCGTGTGTAAGCTGCAGGATATCCCATGCCTCTTTTGAGGTAATACACATCATAATATGTCAGAACTTGTCAGGTGTGATGGCTCCAAAAATATCACTAAGGCCACGTGAATGAAACTTTATCCATTTAAATTATTCTTCAGTTCGAAGAGCCTCGTGTTTAGGTCTAATTTCATTACCCTCTACTATAGTGGGTGTTGTCCACCCATTTTCATATGTAATTTAGACACGTTTATCAATAGCCTTCAAGATGGATCTCATTCTAGCATTCAAATGAGCATAATTGGATCCATCAAAATTTGGCATTCTATTATATAAGTTATCCTTTCGAACTTAGCT
Source organism: Sambucus nigra (assembly GCA_949130495.1). Taxonomy (NCBI): domain Eukaryota; kingdom Viridiplantae; phylum Streptophyta; class Magnoliopsida; order Dipsacales; family Adoxaceae; genus Sambucus; species Sambucus nigra. Next base: position 337,722,421 of record OX422207.1, on the reverse strand, counting down.
TTTTCAAAAATCAATTTTTTCAGAAAATTAATATTAAGAAAAAATTTGCGAAAAAGAAATTACATAGTAGAATTATATAAATGGAACTAATTCCAATTTGAGAGTGTGCTACGGTTCAATGGTCAAACTTATTTTATTAGTCGTAAACTTTTAACGGGGTTTAAACCCTAGTTCATGTAAATAAGTGATTGAAAGTATTAAATGAATATAGCATGCAACTAAACATTCAAGAAGGCCAAATTAAGGAAAAATCCCCGCCAGGAAAAACCAATTCTTATTTCCCTATATGTGAAAATCACAAATTACAATAATAGAGAAATATATAAAGCAATAAAAGAATATCCCATAGGCTTCGGTTTGTCTTCTTCAACAAGAGCTCCCCCAAGATCTCCAGGAATAACAGTGGAGATAACTTTTCCACAAGTATCATTCCTAAATGAGATAATATGTCTATGAGGGTTTCTAAATGATTCATAAATATATTATGGGAGGTTTGGTGAATCAAAATCGTTTTTGTACTTTAAAAGGGAAGACTTAAAGTGAAGCAAGTCAGCAGAAGGCAGAGTTAAAAAGTCTTATGAAAAACCTACAGGAAGCAGGTTTAAATAGGTAAACACAAAAATCAAGGTGGAGCAATATCATTTAGATGACATCTTAAGGTCATTAGAATACGACAAATATCTCTTTAGAAGGCCCTTCTAATGACGTAAGAAATGACTTATTGAAAACCAAAACAGTACGGGTTCGTTTGATCCATATTAGATCATGGGCTTCAAATGACCCTTTCAAACGACATGGAAATGTCGTTTGAATGATAATGCTTAGTCGTTTAAATGACTTTAAATGAAATTTTTTTATTTAAAAGTCTAGCCTCATTTTGACTTAAATAAAATCAAGATTAAATCGAAAAAAATTCTCCCAAATATATGTTGCGAAAAACTAAGAGCCCTAAATAAAATTATACCTTAAACAAGTGGAGTTATGGAGAACGGTTGAAGTTGAATGTGACATATATTGAATATAATGGGAGCGTGATGATATGCACATTACCAATGATTTGGATAGTAACGTCATGGATGATCATGTAGACATGCTAATGTAACGGGATACACCATGTCTTGTGTGATCTAGGAAAATATAGAAAATACCTAGATTCTAGCAGACAACGATAGAATTATTGTCCTTACAACCTTAGACTCTCTTGGCCAAAACTCAAAAGATCTCATAGATTGTAATAACTCTTTTATGATCTAATATATAATATAATACCATTTAACACTTGAAGAGGAACCTCTATTGGTGCCTAAACCACTTTATATACTTGACTTACACTTTGACACTCATACTGTTAATATGTCTATGACCTTGAGGGAATCACCTTCTGGGTCTGAGGTCACTCATGATTTTAATACCCATCAGCTTGACACCATTTGTGGGAATGACAAGTTACATTTCTTTCATAAACAAACCTTGATCCTTTTAAGATGCCAATAAACGCCATCTCAGCAAGTTATTTCAAAGATTTAAAATCTCGAGCAAAGGATATCAATGAGCAGTTAACTGTCATTCTTAAAAAAAATCCTTTACCACATGTGGTAGAGCAACTAGTTGGATCATAACACAATCGAACCGATGAGAATTGGGAATCCTAATTGGAAGATAATATAATCTATAGGGTACACCTAGATCCCCCAAACAATTAGTGACCCGTATTCCTATCAAAGATAGATTTTTGTTCCCTCCAGATCAATATCAGGGTGGTTCCAGGGTGGCTAGGCCCTAGGACAAAGAGATTAAGAAGATGAAAGATCGGTTGCAGAATTTCCTATACCAATACAAGCCGTAAACTCCGAAAGCCATTCAACTAGCTTTTAAGAAGATTATATCTCCTTTCTCCAATGAGTTTTAACATTATTTGATTCACCCAAAGTGGAAGATGTCTAGTATTAAACCATTTGCTAGATCTAAAGACCCTATAAACTAGATAGATACATATAGATCACTCATTCTCTTCCAAGACACCCGAGATGAGGTCTTGTATAAAGAATTTTTCAATTCTCTAAGGGTAAGGTATATAAATTGGTTTGCTAAACTGAAGACAGGAACCATTAGGAGCTTCATTGAATTGGAAAAATCCTCTATCAACCACTTCACAAGGGCTTAAAAGATGAGGAGTCCTGTTACCTCCATCATCCATTTCAAATAAAAAACGAAGGAGGCCCTTCGGGAGTATGCCAAAAGATTCAACTAAGAGGTTATCCAATTTCATGATTTGAATGACACAATAAACGTGGTGGATTTCTTCTCACACTAAAGAGATCTTTACATGATTTATTGAGATCTTTCAGTAAAAAGCCTCCAAAATTCATGACTGAGCGGCTAAAGAGAGCTCAAAAGTATATGAACGTTGATTGTGTAATCTCAGTAAGGGGTACAATAGCTACTCCTCATAAAAGAAAGAAAATGATGTGTTCTCCCACCTCGAGAGGATTCTCCTACTAGATGACATCCCCTTTGTTATCACGGTGATTATGGGAAATGCTAACATGAAGAGGATATTACGTGACATTGGGAGCTCGACATCCTGTTCTTATATGCTTTAAAGGCCATGAACCTCAGCGTGAAGAATATACATCCGACCACTATTCCTCTGATTAAATTTAATGAGTAATGTACCTATTCCTTAAGGTATGCCACTCTGCCTCTAACCATTATATTGAAAGACTATTGCTCAAACATTTAGAATAAGTTCTTAGTGGTGGAATTCCCTAAGCCTATAATGTGATCTTGGGAAGACCTCGTACTAATTATTTGGATGTTGTCATATCTACGCAGAGGTAGGTAATGATGTTCCTAACCCTTATGGGCGTGGGGGAAGTACATGGGACCAGACTAAGGCCTAGGAGTGTTATACAACACTTCTCTTAAAAAAGGAAGAGATCTCTTGAGATATACTAGATCCTATCACAGGTATGAAAAAGTTCATAGAGGTTACCTAGAATCCTATAAGAGGTTTTGCCTCCTCCACCATCAATTCCCGAGCTCCCTCTAGATAGATTGGGTATACAGTTGATAAATTTGGATACCTTATATCCACGAGATGAGGAAAAATATCAAAGAGGTTAAGCAAAAGAAGCTATTATCATTGTGTCCATCAATGAGGAGGACCCTACAAAGGAAGTGCTAATCAAGGTCGGTTTGAGCTCTCCCATCAGAGATGATCTAACTTATTTCTTAAAATAAAATAAATATCACTCATACATGATAGAAGTTGAACCCAAGGTCATGGTCCACCACCTCCGCATAGACCTAAACAAAAATCCTCTTCGATAGAAGAAAATGTTTTTTAGTCTAAAGAGGAGTAATTTTGCACCTGAGGAGGTTGACAATATCTTGGAAACCAACTTCATAAGAGAGGGGAAGTAGCTAAAATGGCTCTCCAACGTGGTGCTTGTGACCAAACCCAACATGACGTGGAGAATGTGTGTTGAATTCACTAACCTAAACAAGGCATAACCCAAGGATTACTACCCTTTACCTCAAATAAATACTTTATTGAACTCAACTGTGGCTCATAAGATCCTATCATTCATGGATGCCTATTCAAATATAGCCACCTTAGTAAGGCCCTTCCCGACGAAGAAAAAACCTCATTCATTACAGACAAATGTACTTACTGTTAGAAAGATATGCCATTCGAACTAAAGAATGTGGGTGAAACTTATTAGAAGGTGGTGAACTCCATTTTCAAAAACCTCATTCACAAGTCCATGGAGGTTTATGTTGATAACATGATGGTTAAAAGCGTAGAAGCTCGGAACATATGCATAACCTCATGGGGACATTCAACCATAACAATATTATATGCATTTCGGGTCTCAGTTTCTGAATCATGATCCGCCTAATGTGGGTATTATGACTGGCATATGGATTTTCTAATTTATGGGAGGAGACTCATGTGGATTTATGAAGGCGAATATGGAGATACAAATCTTAAGTAAAGAAAATATTTCAAAATTTTCACTATTATTTATTATTTAATATAGTAAAAAAACCCACAATTTTAGAAACAACTGGGAAGAGGTTATCACCATCGTTAGAAGGAAGAAGATAAGACTCAACCCCAAAAAAATGTTCTTTGGTATCACTGAAGGAAAGTTTCTTATTTTTATATTCATTAGACGTGGCATAGAGGACAATTCATAAATGATTCAAGATCTACTAGATATGGAGTCCCCATGGATAATCAAATAAGTCCATGGCCTAGATGGGAGAGTTGTTTACCTTAATCGGTTTATCTCCAAGGCCACAGAGAAGTTCTTACCCTTCTTTACGGTACTAAAAAAATCCTTCCAATGGGTTCCTTAGGCCGAAGAAGCCTTTTACAGAATAAGTACATGGGGTCCCATATCTGATGTCCCAAACCATCACATGATAAGGTATACTTGTACCTTGATGCCTCTCCAACCAAATTAAGCTCAACTATGAGAGGAATTAGGGTCTAATACCCTTTATATTATGTCAATCAATCTCTATAAGGGGATGAAAGCAAATATCCAAGGATGGACAAGCTCTCCTTTTTACTCATCACTTCAGCCCTACCTCTGAGGCCTTACTTCCAGTCTCACACTAATATGGTCATGACCGATCAACCCCTCCGATAGACCCTCCAAAATACTGATGACCAAAGAACTCTTATAAAGTGGTCTGTATAGTTGGGTTAATTTCAAGTATCAACCACCAAGTTTAATCAAGGTTCAAACCTTAAATGACTTCATTGCGGAGTTTCGTAACCTAGAAGAGGTAGGGGAGATGCCAAGAGTCTTGAGATGGTAGCAGTAGTGCCCAAGGGACCCAAACAACCATTATTTAAGGAGATAGATTCCATCTACCCAACATGGTTATTACATGTGAATGGCTCTTCTAATAGCTCAAGTAGTGGAGTTGAACTTCACTTGGTAATTCCAAAAGGAGGTATAATCTCTCTTTCTCAATATTTTTAAGTCAAAGCCTTTAACAATGAGGTTAAGATAAATCTTTGGTAGCATGCTTGGGCCTGGGCATCCACTTGAAAGAAGAATATGTATAAGCCCTGAGTGATTCACAGTTAGTAGTTATTGAAGTTATTGAGGTCTATGAGGCTAAGGGTAATAGGATGGGAGGTTAGTTGGCCATTATAAATCATGTCATCCAAAATATCCCTAAGTTCAGTTTTCGAAGGGTTCCTCGAGAAGAGAACTCTGAGTTCGACCACCTTTTAAGGCTAGCCTCTTCAGATGAAGTGGATCCAGAGGTCCCGATTATCACCTTGGATTATCCAACCATCATCCAGCTCCAGATCAACACTGTATAAGTTGATAAAAGATTATATCAGACCACTACCATCAAAGAATACCTTATGGATGGAGTCCATCCTAAAGATAATCTTTAAGATAGATGCTTGTTATCATTAGCTTTTCAGTACTACATAGAAAATGGGGTATTATTTAAAAAATGGTACTACTCAACACCTTAATGATGACTCAGTTCATCAGAAATTGTCTATATCCTCAGAGACATGAAGGTGTTTACGATGCTCATATAGTCCCCAAAATATTACAAAATAATCTTGATGAAAGAGTACTTATGGTCTACCTTGGGGAAGGAAGGTAAAGACCTAATTTAGCAGCGTGATAAGTTTCAAAGCTTTGCCTTTGTTCTAAATCAATTGACAAAGAAGATGTGCTCAATGCTAAGTCCATAGCCTTTCTTGGAAAATGTTTAGAAGAGGTGTTGAATAAGCGCTAATGGGTTAAAACTTTGAGAAGTTAATGTGTGTAACTTAATAATGTTTTTGGGAGATTAATAGTTATGAAAGTGGAAGAAAAGGACAAGTTTAGAAGAAAAAAGGGTAAAATGATAATTTTGTTTAAAGTGGAACATTTTTATGAAATAAAAAATGTTGAAAATGGTGTTACACAAATTGGTCCTAAATGAACATGATTTTGGAATAAAAAGGTTAAAGTGTAAAGGACATGAAATGATGATTTTCAAAGTGTAACACAAGTTGGGGTGAAACCCCGAATTTGCACTTCGACCAAGTAAAAAGGAAAAAGTGATGTAATGTGGATATTTTTCAAATGTTAAAACACATTAAAAAGGAACTCGGATGACACGGGGATAATTAAGGAGGACCCAGAGCCCTAGGGTGAAAGATGAAAAATCATTGGCCATAACATATTGCGGCGTCACCGATGGTTTGGAGCCCGTTAAAGTACACGATTTATTAAAAGATTTCGAGAAAAGGTATAGAAATTAGGAACATGTAAAGAAATGAATTATGTGGTGAAAATGTGTTAAGATAACATAACTTGCATGAATTAATAAAAATTTTAGTCAAGGTTAAAATGGACAAGATAGTGTAAATTGATTAATGTCCATAAAATTAAATGAAAGGAAAAGTATAGTGGTTAAATGGATGAATTAAGCAACCTAAGAAGGTGTAATACATAATTAACACAAGGGCGTCTTGTGAAAGATTTTCAAAAGTTAAATAAGTATTTTCTAACATGTTGTTTTTGCGTGTTGAAAGGGGTGCTTTTCAATGAAAATTCTAATGTGGATTGGTTTAAGTGAAGGACTGATTTCGGTAAGGAAACAATTTTCAATCAAATAAAGTGTAATTTTTTAATTATTTATCCATGTGTGTTAAGTAAAGGGATAAGTGGAAAGTCAAGAAAGAGGAAGATCTTTTATAAGATCAAGGTTAATTAATCGGGATAAATAATGTTTTTGGAAATATAAATGGTTTCATGAATTAAGTTTATATAGGTGTATATATATAAGGTGGTTGCATTTGCACATACGTATAACGTGTTATAGTCTTCTATCTATCGTTCGTTTCCATACTTTATTTGTATATTTCCCACTGAGCATTCGACTCACATCTTCGTATTTGTTACGATAGGTTGGGTGCGGGTTTGTATTTTGAGAGAATTACACCTGTAAATACTCTATTTTATTTTACGTTAGTAGCTCTGTCACTACACTAAAAACAGCAATCTGGCACGGTTTAAAACTGTGCCAAATCTAATCTGGCATGGTTTTGAACTGTGCCAGAATCAGGTGTTCCAAAATGACCATTTTTTTCTGGCACGGTTTAAAAGTGTGCCAGATTTGACGAAACAGGAACACTTCTGACACACTTTAAAACCGTGCCAGAATTTAATATTTCTGGCACACTTTATAACTGTGCCAGATTGAGTACATTTTGGTTCACTTTTGGCACAGTTCAAAAATGTTCCAAAATTTGATACACTTTTGGCACGGTTTTGAACTGTGCCAAATTTTGAATCCAAGAAAAAAAATTAATTATAAATAATATTACCCAAAAAAAAATCAGCAACATTTCCACTATTTTTTGTACCTATTTTAGAATAACAAAAATTCAATAATAATATAAAACCAACATGGCAAAAATAGTACAACAACAATACAAATAGTCCACAACAACACTAAAATACCTATAACAAGCCAATTATAAATTAATGGCTCAAATTCCATTAATATAAAATTCATGTCAATACATATGAAATTCAAGTCAATACATGCACAACCATCGAACTTGCAAGGAGTTCCAAACTGTAATACAAACAAACAAAAAAGAGTAATTAATTCTTATCATTTGACAAGAATGAAGGCCAACAACCTATACGATCCTTTCGAAGAGATTCTTGCTTGCCAACATCTTGTTCGTGGAAACTCCATTGCTTTCTTGGATGAATTGATCGTAGTCGGTCAAAGCAACACAGTAAATGGCAAGGTCAACGTCTTCGAACATTTATAACCACTTGCAATAATATACAAGGCTACTTGAGTGAACTCTAATGAGTTGGTATCTGCAGATGCAAAGCAAGAATTGGTATTAGCAATGTAGTTATAAAACAAATAATGCAACGACCGCAAAGTAAAGTAATATATAAAAGAGATAGTACAGTTTTCACAAAATATCTTTACATTAGAAACCGGAACCTAAGTGCTCCTCCACAGTGCTATATATATATATATACACACACAATTTACTTGAAATGTTATCATGAATATAGATTGGACCATAATATTTCCTCCACCACAAATGAGTTTTTACTAAACAATATTGGAGATAAATGCAATATGATCCATTGAGTTTTATCCACTACAATACACTATGTGCTCAGATTCAGATGTTATGTTAGAATTTCAGATTGACCAGATGATATTGATAGTAGGTGATATTGACTGTTAGTTAACTCTAGATGGGATCCACTCTCAAACTACTACTTATGACAACATCCAGGATTCCATGTATTGGTAGTAGGTGCATATTTTACATTTATGACTAGAAAAGATTGAACTTAAAATGTCCATGGGATATCGATATACATATATTTATGTGTTTAAAAGTAGATCGAGAAAGAGGATTATTCATGTGAACTCATAACCCAATGGTTAGTGAACCTACTACACAATTGAGAGGTTGCAAGTATTAAACTCCAAATTTCACTATGTAATTGGGAAAAAACAAAAAGGGGGTTAAAGAGGAAATGTAATAGTTTGACCTGCAAAACTCGCTCCACATGACATAAAAGTGAAAGAGATAACGAAAAATACTGCAGACGTACCTCAAGATCCCCAATATGCATTCTAAAACCCCAACCATGAGTGCCAACAATATCGTGAGTTTTATGTATAGTTCATCAGACGAATCGACTATGTTGCCTATGACATTTGAGACCAGGAGAGAAACCAATGCTACTGGGCCAATTTCAAGCTGGCGTGATGACCCAAATATAGCATGGCATGAAACCGGAATCTGAAGCCAAAGTGCAAAGAAAAAGCATAAGCTTGTGAGATGCACAAGTAAATACAAATCATAATGGAGGTTAGGAGATTAAACAGAAGTGCCAAACTAGAATATATAATACCTTACAAAACCATGTTATATTAAATAGAGCCAATTCCTTTCTTAAAACAGAAAAATAAAAAGTTTCAAAAACAGAATTTACATACATACGGTGGAGTTGTGTCATCATTATTCAATGATCAGAAAACATTCATGTGCGTATCTAGCTGATCCACAATTTCCATACTCAAAGTACATACATGAGGCATTTCTAATTGATCCACGATCGAAAGTGGGATTTGGATTAATCAGCGTGGCAGCCTCTCCAAGATGGGTGAAGGGAGAAGTCATGTTCTTTTTTATATCACCTGAAACAATACCACCAAATCATCAATAGTGAATAAATGATTAGTGAAACAAACTTATTAAAAAATAATTAGTGAAACAAACTTATTAAAAATGATTAGTCATGCATCATGTAAACATAATATTAAACTGAATATATTCTAAGAGATAGCATAATGATCATCCTATATCAATTGAGATTTATGTATTTTGCATAGATAAATAAAGGACAGACGGTGTAAACTTTATTATCATAAAATGACACCACTTCATTAGTCACTGCTGGCTCGAAAGCACTGCCGGACAACTATCTCAACCGACTTACTTTGTACTGATATCCTTAGCCGCTGCATTCATTGCTAAAAAAGGAACCACTACTGAATCAAGTGGAACCACTGCATTAATTGAATGACTATAGCATTAGAAAGGAACCACTGTTGTATTTAACTATACCTTGTCTCAGAGTAACTTGATCTACTATAGCATTGAATAGAAGCAAAGCTGCAGCCTAGTAAGTACGCACATGTAACAACCCGTTCTTTTTGGAGAAAATTAAATTCCCTAATTAAATATAAATTGGCAATTTGGAGAATTTCTCGAAATAGTGATTTTTGGGATTTTCGAGGATTTAATAATTTTCAAAGGATGTTATAAATTATTTTGGGACTATATAGGTCGAAGTAATTTAATTATATGTCGTCGTGGAGAAAAGCGACACGAGGTAAGATTTTTAATGGGAAAACCCGCATTTATTTATTTTGGGTTGGAATAGTGATTTGCGGTCAAGTACCTCGGATGGGAATTTCGACTGCGCCATAATTCTCGGAATGGTCGAGATAGTCGGAAAAGAGTGTCCGATTGTCGAAAATGAGTTTCGGATAATTTTAGAGGTAAAAGTAACTCGTAATTGGGTAAACGAGTCATTTTTGGGTTTTAAGGGTTTAAACCCCTTTTCTTCTTATTTAAAGAGGGAGAAGGGAAAGAAAAGAGAAGAAAAGAGAGAGAAGAGAGAGAGGAAGAAGAAAAGAGGAGGAGAAATGGGAACTCCGGCCAAACTCCGCCGGATTCGACTCGAGGTCGTCGGATTTTATCCACGAGGCAAGTGTTTACTTGCTTTATTTCATTTTTGCAATCCTCTCATATCACATTTGGTATAAACATGATTTTAGGGTTAGAACCCTTAAAATAAAATTGGGAAAACTTAGATATGAGTTTACATATTGATGTAATGTAAACTCTTAATGATTTCTAGTGTTAAATCCATGTAAATGGAGTGAAGAATTGGATTGAAATGGGTTAAAATCATAAGTTAGGGTTTTTATGGTTTTAGGGTTTAAAACTAAGAGAAATGATTCAATACCCCAAAATAATTGACGTGTTAGTTGTAAAACATAGATTAGATGTTTATTGAGTTGTTGGGTGAGGTTAGAAACAACAAAAATGGAGAAAAATGGAGTTTGGGATTTTGGTAGGGACGATGAATAGTAACCCGTAATCTTGTGGGGTTATTTTGAGTAGGAAAATAATTGATTTAGCTTTCGGTCAAAACACGAAAGTTGTAGATCTTTTCGATACGGTCGCGTGGGCGCTGACCGCGTATTTTTCTGATTTTTCTACGATTTGATATGATTTTTACAAGATGACAGCTCCGGGTTGAAAGTACCAACTCGGAAATCAAATCGGGAATTGGAAAAATTACGGCTAGAATTAATGTCGTAGATGTTCGGGATAATTTTTGGGGTAGTTTAGAAACCCCGGAAATGAATTTGGATTGATTTTTGGGTATTTTGGAGTTTGATAAATCGCCCAAACTGTGACCCTCGAACAGTCCGAATCGATTCGGGTATAGGCCGAATCGATTCGCCTAAGAGGAATTGGGTTTCTGCAATGGGCCAAATCGATTCGGGTACAAACCGAATCGATTCGCCATTTGCAGACCTGTTTGCAGAATACTTTCCGAATCGATTCGGATTGGGAACCGAATCGATTCGCCCACCCGAATCGATTCGCTAAAGGGGCGAATCGATTCGCTTAGACCAGAATTTCTAGTTTTCTCCCTTTAAGAGTATGGGGAGTTGAATTACCAATTAGGATAATTTGGGGGTATATATATATAATATATACTTCACTTTGAGGAAAATAGTATCATTGGAGATATCCAATAAATCCTTAGAATAGGATTAAAGTATATAGTGATTATTAAAGTAAGAAATACTTTGGATTTAGAATCATGCTAATATCAATGCATGATTATGATTCCCGGAGGGAATCTTTGGGATTATTATCATCGTTAGATGCTATAGGCCACTAAGGCCGTTTATATATATATTCTAGGAAGAATATATAGGATATGTATATACTGTGTGTTTTAGGTATATATATATATATGATGATGGAAATGATTTTGAAAAGATATAAATTAATATTTTCAAAATGGAAAGAGAAATGTTTTTCATAATTAATAAAATATGGATTACACACCTCTCTAAATCGCTATCATAAGGGAAGTTGCGTTCGTATGGTGAAGCCCCCTGGCTAATGATGCAGGGTGGATATAGTCCTATAGGCCATGTGAGCGTTTGTTGTTATATTTTCTACGCTGGTTAGGAGATTCCGGGTGTGGTCTTGACTATCCCGCAGGCACATGGTCGCTTCCCGACGTCTTTCGTTATAGGATCCCAGGTTGTCTTGGAGGCCCTGGAAGATGATAGCCATTTAGGGGCGCGCACAGTGGAGAAATCCGGACGGGCGGTCTTAGAATGCGTTTTTATTAAAGCAGTTCATAATAATGGATTTGCTTTAATTACATTTCCTGGATATAGGAAGGGAAATGGGTTATATATAAATGAGCTTCGGTAACACTTCCCGGATGGAAGAAGGGATGTGGAAGCATATGTTTTGATCAAAGCATTTTTATGATAATGAAAATGTCTTTGAATACATTTCCTGAATATAAAAAGGGAAATGGGATAATTGATAAAGGAAAAGCTTTTTATGTTAATAAAATTGGCTTTCAAAAAGTATATGGTTTGTTAAAGCATTTCATGATAATGAATTGGCTTTTATAAATACATTTCCTGGATATGAGAAGGGAAATGGAAGTTTTGAAATAAAAAAGGATAAGTATTTATAAATACTTTATGTATCAAGTAATCCTCAGTCCGGGAGATATTTATATTATCCGGAAGTATATTGTAGATGTATGTATATGTATAAACTGGGTGCCGAGGGTCTAATGAATCCCGACGATCGACCGTGCCGCATAGTAGTGTATCGGGGGGGTTCCTTGTTTGGATTTCGCTTTGCGAGACACCCCACGCACGAATATGGCACTGTGTTGAGACTGGGGAGAAGTTTAATCCTTAGTGCTCTTATATTATTAAATGTTATGATATATATATTATATATCTTTCTGTACTGAGGGACTGGCGGATCTCAAAGATCGACCTTGCTGCATAGTAGTGTATCGGGGGGGTTCCTTGTTTGGATTTCGCTTCGCGAGACACCCCACGCACGAACATGGCATAGCGTCGAGATTAAAGTGAAGTTTGGCCCTTAGTACATTTGTTTGACTATCTAGGTTAGATAGTGGTTGGGTGATAGACTAGTTTAGCAGGGTAGCTTGACTAGAATGTTCTAGATAGATGCGCTAGGTGTGCACTATTATAGGAGAGGTGAGGGGTATCTCACGAGAGTGCGATACCAATTTAAATATGAGATAAAACTATTTTTCTAAAAATAAAGCATTTATGCACTTGCAAAATATTTTCTAAACATTCGGGCCCTGACCCGTTTGTCTACTCTCCTTTCTTTCTCTATACTATGTATATATAGGTGTCCAGACACAGGGACGCCTGGATGGAAACTCTTTCGAGTCAGACGTCTGCTGCAGCAGCTGTGGATGCTTGCAGGTTATCGGTAGACGTTTCTTTCCTTGTACTCTAGATAGGAGATATTGTATAAACACTCGAGCCAATGGCTCAATTGCATTTATTTATTCTTTCAGTACAGCATTCGATATGGTTGTATTATTTGGACCGAGTGTTCGGTTATTTTAGTTCCTTTCTTTTCCATTTCAGTTCATTAGGCATTTAATTGTGAATGTTTTAATTTGTGCGCTAAAAAGAGTAGTTAGATAAAAGTTTTTAACGGCCACCTAATAGGATATTAGTAATCAATTGGATTTTCGACAGTGATTGTAAGAATGATCCATATGAAACTCCTGTTTTAATTTAATATTGGAGTGATCGCCCGGTATCTTATTAGGCGGGTTGTTACACCACAATAAGCTCTGTAGTCTTTGGCTCAAATTTTCCATCGATGTGGGAAGTTCCGATAATGATTACGAAGATGCCACCCCATGGTCGTAACAACAAATTGGTCATGTCCCTTCAAGCAAAAAATCACACACATTGAGAAAACAAAAGCGTGTAAGTATTTACACCCTATCAATGGGTATTCAATAAGGAATAAAAATTGAACACAAACACATAAACACTAAAGAACCGAGATAAAAACCAAACATTAGAAAAACTGTAGTAGACATTGATTCGGTGCCCTGTTCCAGCACATTAGGTGCCCTGATCCTGCATCATTCACATATATATATGGTAAGCAGCCTCATTTACGATCCCCGTTCATGGTGGAGAATTAAACAGGGCAGAGCATCAAACAACCTCATTTGTTTAGGCGTGGAAACTACGAAGAGAAAACGTTGATCCTGTGGATGCGAGCAAGATATTTGCAGGAAGCTGCAGAAGCAATCACAAATGGCTTTTGTGGATTTGTATTGCGCTGCATTAAGGAAAGTTTAATTTGAGATATAATGCGGATTTAGGTAAATTATAATTAGAGGTTATAAATTGTATAATGTTATAAACCAATAAGTTGATATTTAAGGTTCATAAGCAATACTGATAGGATAACTTATAGTACTCCATCTTTTGTCGAGAAATTCAATCATAAATATGATGTTCTGTCCATACATCATAGGAGAACAATAGTATCCCGAGAAGGTGTTTATTGCAGTCATGTTTTGGTTTAAACCTCAAGGTGTTTTCTTCCAAAATTCAATGGTAAGTCGTCTTTTTCACTCAGTTTGAATTTGAGTTTCATCGCTCCATCAATGTAGGAGCCAACTCTGGATCATGGATTTAATATTCCAACACTCGTTGTCATCGAAAGGAACATTACATAAAATTGCAGAAGCTGCAGAAGCAATCACAAATTGCAGAAGCCATCTGGTGTACTGTGTAATACATTAATGGAAAAAACATAGTGTATACATTTTCATACATCAATCTATGCGCTCAATGGAAAAAACATAGAGAATACATCAATCTAGTTTGGTATCATTCCAATTTTGGTGATGTTGATGACTATGTTGAGTGACATTAAAATGTTTACAGTACAATGGCTTAAAAGAGTTTGGTATCATTCTAATTACAATTCACTTGACTTCAAATTTATTAAAAAGAGTTTCATAATACAACTCTATGACAGTGGATGTAAGCTAGAACGCAAAAAATGAACCTTTATTAATTTTGCAATGATTGACAAATTACTAATTTCATAAGGTTGTCATACCAGTTAGTATACATATTGTACATACAATACACAAGCCTACTTCAAGTAGCTAAATCAGTTACCCAAGGTGCCAAGGGTCTTGGTAAAATTATATTTGTTCATTGGATTTGTGTCCATTCTGAACATACTTAAATCTGCTCATAAACAAAAATTGAAGTCCTATTTCATATACTTCTAGTTGTCATTCTTCATGAAGGATTACATCATCAAAAGATGGTTCACAAGCAGAATAAATTATCGGACCATTTTTCTTTTGCAAGACCATTGCATTCTATGAAATAAATGTTCAATAATGCAAGATCACCATAGTGTGGAGACACTTTCCTTAAGTAGACAATCCACATAAATAACCATTCCATCTTTTGCATTGTCAGTTTTCCCAATGGATTGTGAGAAGGCTTCAGAAGTCAGCTATGCATTCTGATAGTATAGAAGGTGAGAAGGGATGACATGACATATTGGAATCCCATATTTCTTAATGTTTTTAATGCTCTAACAGAATGGTTGGTGAAAATCAGAGAATCTTAAAGGGCCAATGCATACAGAATCCGGGATCTATTAAAAAATATCACGAACCGTTGGGTCCTAATCCACCCAGATTATCTATGGGGGATGATGGATTTAGTTTAGTTAACAACCAAAACTAAGATAAGGTCAAGGTTGATTTATCTAATAAGAAAGATTTGGGGGATTTGAATAAAAAGTTCCTATCCCAAATCTTCAAAATGATTGAGTGTTTGATTGGTATGATAGGGCTGTAGTGAATGCTCCAACAGTGAGAAGAATTAAAAACTACGTATGTTGCACTCGATAATTCCTATGATTTATAATGACTAGGCACGGGGATTGGGTTCAATGAAAGGTTGGATTTGACCATCGCTAGTGTAATGACTAGGACTAGGGGTTCAAGATAAGGTTCCATTTGGACAGTTGTTTTAGAAGTTATGGTTTTATAAGATCATGTTCAGAACCTCACTACTCAAATAGCTTTGGGGGGTTTCTTAGTTGAGGGGGGTCTCGGGTTAGATTTCAGAAATTTAGTGAGATATCCTATCTACCTGGATAATACGGGGTGATTTTAATGTTCAAATGCTCAAGAAAAAAAGGAGTGAATGACATTGATAGAATTTACAAGAGTCCCTCAATGATTGTGGGCTCATTCATGTGTATTTTTTAGGGAAACTTTCATATGGAGTAATGGAAAGTCTTAAGTGAGGCTAGATAAGAATTGTGTGAATAGTTACGGGATAAATTAGCTAATGGGTTACAAGATTCTTACCTGGGCAATCAGTTCTAGGAAAGGTTAATTGCCCAACATGCTCAAATGTGATGGTCTGAGTATCTCTGTGAGTGAAAAAGTTGGATGAGAGGTTGAATATTTTCTTTATGGTATCAGGTATTGAAGGGTGTTCGAACTCATGAGTTTGGAGCAGGTCCCTTTGGTCTTCTTATCACTATATTCATAACCCCAAAAAAATAATTACGGATGCAAGCATCATAACAAAGAAGGGAAAAAATACTTGAAGGAAAAAGTCCTGTTCACTTTGTCACTAACACATCAAGTGTCGACAATAGTATATATGCTTCATTGGGGCGGTAAATGAAATGAAATTCCCCACGAGCAATGCATTTTACAAGTTTGATGATGTACGATGTTGTTTATATTTAAAATGTGTTCAACATTGATTTATTTACCTCTTGAATCATTTTCAAACAAGATGCCTATTCAACTATATCTAAGTCTTTAATATCATTTTAGAGTGTTCATAAGATTAATAAACAGAGGTAGATAAATTAATCAACTTTAAAATATGTTCATTTTTTATTTTAAAATATGATCATTCCAATATAACCTACATTGTTTATTGAAATCTCAATCATCATAAAGGCCCTGGTATCGATTTCAAGGGTATAAATAGCATGTTCCCCCTTGATCAACGGAATGAGTACATCACGACCCCATTATATGATCCTATATGACCAATGACATGAGTCGACCCAAGTATATGTCAAACGACCCTCCTCACATAGAGATGTATGCCCCACATGAATCTATTGGCAATAATGATGTGTACACTAGGGGTCCTCTATGACATAGTTTCTCTCATGGATATGTGATTTGGTTGGGAAGAACATGTCAAAAGGACGACAGATTTGGGATAACAAGAAAAATCCTAAGAATCTTACTAATAATGGTATTCTAATTGTTATGTTGAAAATTTTGGATTAGAGAGTGTAGACACGCGATTCTTGTGCCATTCATACTCCGTAAGGGTCCCCATCGAGGATCTGAAATGAGTATGTCACCTTCGATGAAGTGTCCATGCTTCATAGGTACCAACACTTAGTTATTTGAATATTAAGATTTACCATTTGATATTGTGTGTTGAATAAAAATGGAATTTTTTTTTATGGTGATGTATGTGGGTATTAATTTGGTCCATCATATATACTACAAATTAAATCAAAATCGAATAGTAAATAAAGTTAATGGCATAACCCCCTTCCAAAGGACATGAATTAGATGATCAATTATAAACAAACATATCAATAATCTAACTAAAATTGACACACACTAGTAAACAAATATTCTGATATGTTAATCTAAAAATTATACTACAATAACCAATTGACAATCCGGGTTTTCAATTGTCTCACCCTCAACCTCCTATCACCACTAGAAATCAATCCACGTTTTCAATTGGCTCTCGCCCTCAACTTCATATCACCACTACAAATCATATGTAAAAAAATAATGATGTAAATCAATAATTAAGAATTGTAATTACCTCTTATCCGTCTCAATTCAATGTTGGAACTTGAATGTAAGGGATTAGCTACTTCTATCACGCAAGTAGTAGCTCCCTATCAAATATCCATAAACGAAAAACATGCGTACAAGGGATGAAGCCGAATATGAAAAACAAATGTTCTTTTTGCACAAACGACCATAAATGCTTATATATTGGAACATTTAATAAACCGTACAGAGGTGACATGAGTTTTATATTATACTTTGCAATTTCGAGTATAGGTGTAAAGGTTACAAAATATAAATATTTGATCCCTTATTAAAACTATCAATCACCTTAAGCACATTGTCATTTTCTAATTGTAGGGAACTTCCAAAGATGCTTCTGGTTCAATTTTTTTAGCTATAATTAGCTACTATTTTTTAGCTATATTGCAAGATGCACGTCTATAGAGTGTACTTAGTACTTTTAGGTCTCTTTAACATATATAACTCACACTATGAAAGTGGTAAACAACCTTAGTTTACCTTAATCAAAGTCGATTTGAATCTCGAACTCTAGTCTTTACAGTACCCCTGCTTAAGGCAGCATGTTTAAGTGTATACAAACAAACTTATTATTATCTTCAAATGAGTTTAAATGTACCAACTACTTAAATATGTTAAGAACACAAATATGGAATAGAAAAACAATCACTAATATATTTAAATACTGGTAAAATATTAACTTCCAATCAGAATCAAGTTACTCGACGGAAAAGGGCTGTCAATACACCAAATATATTAGGAAAAAATTATGTACAAAAATAAGTGTAACAAAGAAAAACATAATTAAGCAAAAAAAAATTCAACTATGTGACTAACAAATCTTTAGAATCCGAGGATTAATTAAGAATATGAACCATAAGATACAAACCCGAATAATTGAGTTATCATATATGGCATAAGCTACTGTTATATGTACGAGCTTTCTAATCAATGACAAAGCATATGAGAAAGAGTAACCGTTACACTTTACACTTGCCAATGGAGAAAATACAGTAAGGGTTTGTACCAAAATATAATATACTTCAGAATAAATCTATCACTGCACCAAAAACATAAGAAAATCCATCACTACATCAGATTAAGAGGTTAACAACATAGAAAATCTATCAGTACTTATCAGAAGAAGCTTACCCAAATCGTGAATCCCATGATTCTGAGAAACCCTAGGTCGAGATTTTGATAGAGACTGGTACAACGACGGAGTTTGAAATGGAAGTTATACATCGATGGAATTGATAACCATGTAAGTTAAATTTCTTATGCCGATTTGGAGTTAGTATCTTTCGTTTGGGCGTACAGGAATGGGTTTGAGCGGGAATGGGTGGAATGGGTTTGAGCGGGAATGGGCTTAGGAGAGAGGAACTAGTATTTTTTAGAGTATTTATATTTTAGTATGTGTGCTCAATTTTGGCACACTTTTAAACAGTGCCAAATTTTGGCACGGTTTTAAAGTGTGCCAAATTGTTATTAAACTGTGCTAGAATTTGGCACGCTTTTAAACTGTGCCAGATTTTTAACATCAGGGTGTGCCAAATTGTTATTTTTGGTGTAGTGTGTATACTTGGACTTCGTGGAAGCTTCACATAGGTCCTCACGTAGTTTAATTTGAAATTAGAATCGCATTCTAAACATGTGAAACATTAATTAAAAGAAAATTGGATTAACAACATTATAAAGGTTGTTTCGTTGCACTTAACTGTAATACCCCGTACTTTTGGCTATATTTATTTTTGGGGATTAATTAATTAAATGCGTATTAATTGGAAATTAATCCGGGTTAAAATACTAATGTGATGCGAGTTCGTATTTGATTATGTGCATATATGATTATATATGAACTTGGTATTATAAAATTTGTCGTGAGATTTATATACGGCATTTTAGAAATTTTGTTGAGACGCGTGGGACCGCCGCGTCACGGTATAATATTTTGATAATAAAAGTGAATTTAAAATCTATAATCCGTATAGTCGTTTTGAGTGCGCCAACGCGTCCGGAAGGGTCGAGATAGTCAGAAAACACTAGCCAGGGGTATAGTTTGGGTCCCGGGGTATTTTTAGGCCATACCGGCAACTTAAAGGGTATTTTGGTAATTTTACATTTTGAGGAATTAAAAGTGACGAAAATTAGAGATGTAAATCTGATGTGGATTAAACCCATTAAGCCCATTAACCAACCCATATTAACCTAGAAGGCTACGTAGGTTGTCATTTAGGTTTTCTAAGTTTCCCCAAATCAAAACCCTAGCCACCTTAAGCCACCATTGGAGAAGAGCTTGGAGAGAGAGGAATTTCTGCAGAAAACTTCATCTAATCTACACCAAACTCAGAAAAAACCAAGGCAAGTGACTTTATTCCATTTAATTTTAGAGAATGTTTCCTCCATGTTAGAAAATTCGGATTTATGGTTTGTTCTTGATAAAATATGAAAACCCATGTAGTTTAGATCATAGAACTTGAGAAATTGTGAAGAGAATTGCATGTAGTATGATAGGTAGATGATTTCCCTTATAATAATTGTGATTTGAAGGAATTAAAACGAAATAAATTCTGGGATTTGATGATGATATAAACCTAGGGTTCATGTTCTAGATAAATTGGGAAAAGTGTAGAGATTTGTAATTTTGGTTGATGTTATGATGATTCAATCCTTGAAAATATGTTAGGAGATGATGTAAATATGTTTAGGATGAATTAGAGAACCTAAAACGTTGTTGGGATGAACTTTGGAAGAGATTAGAATTGATAAAAATGGTGAAAAACGATTTTGGGAAAAATCTGGGCCAAAACTGGTAGCTCGTTAGAAGCAGCCCCCAGGTCGTTCGAACGAACTCGTTCGAACGAGCTTCTAACGAGTTGACCAGTCGTTACTAACGAGAAGGGATTTTGTTCGATATCTCGTTCGAATGAGATATCGTTAGAAGGGACAGTTCGTTCGAACGAACTGGGATCTCGTTCGAACAACCTCGTTCGAACGAGATTTCTAACGACCTAACAGTCCAAACTCGTTCGAAGTCTCGTTCGAACGAGACTTCTAACGAGCTGGCAGTTTGGTCCTTTTTGGACTGTTTTGACCTTTGGAGTTCCGTAAACTTGTTCGAGGATATAGTTAACCTTCCAATGATGATGTAGTGATAGGTTTGGGACATTTGGGTATTTATGAGAAGGAATTTACATACGAGAGTGTATTACATGGACGGTTTGGGTTGAGACGTGAGTGTCTACTACGAAGTGAGATAATTATGACGCGTATAATTACAAACCGGAATAGTATGAATTGTGATAAGTATAAGCTAGTACGAGTATGCGATATGTACTACGATTAAAATACGGTATTACTAAGACGTGTGTTTACTTAGTATTGGTATATGGATTGTGTGTATGACATACCTACCATACTTGCTATCACGGGAGGTTGCGTTCGCTTAGGACCCTCTATTCCTTGTGTGCCTACGGGGGGGATATAGACTGGTACCTCGATGAACATAGGTCATAGAAAGACTTATTGGGATATTAATAAGTCCGCTGACCGTGGGAGCGTAGGTATGTGCGTGACCCACGTGATGGTGACTGTGTTCGCCTCCACTATTTGTGATTTGTGTTATCTGAACTATTCCTGAGAGATTCGGAATGTGTGAACCTTATGTACGTGATGTACCGGGATGGATAGCAGAGTATGTGTGCACTACAGCTTAGTTGCGGGGTGCTTGTATTGTATATTTATGATATGAATAATATACATTAAATTAATGGGAATCCTCATGTTTATGTTGTAAAAATATTACGGCGTTGTTTCGAGAAATATAACGAGTTAATTGATTGTTATATATACTGCATATCGAGTATCTGAGTTTACGTTAAATCCCTATATAATTTCGAGCGTTATATGTTAATGGAACCGAGTATTATGGGTAGGACCCTTGGCAGTCTAGCTAGATATGTTGTCACTTAGCTAGTAGTATGGGTAGTTATAGATGGGTACTTGCGTTAGGAGTGCACAGTTAGACGAGAGGTGAGAATATAATGTGAGTGCACGTCCTAACATGTACTTTGCATTTAATGTTTTAAATGTTTTTAAAGCACTTGCAGGTTTTTAAAATATAACTCCATATTCGGGCTCTGACCCGTTTGCTTTTCAAATCTTTTTCTTGTAAAACCTTTTTAGGTGCCCAGCCACAGGGACACCAAGCATAGGATACTCATTCAGGTGACGAGCTGTAGCTGTTTGTGGAAGCTACAGGGATTTGCATGTAGACGCTTCTCTCTTTTGGATTCCAGAGTCACTATCTATCAGTTGTAGGGCATGTTGCCCATTTCTATTTAGAGACATCTTTTACATTTCAGTTTTCAGACTTTAGCATTTATGGTTTCAGTATTTGGTTATTCATTCAGTATGGGATAGTAGTGAGGAGTTTTCCTCCAGACTTTATTTATACTATGTGATGGTTATTCGTTTTACTTCAGTATGGTGAATGGTGTTATTTATTTCTTCATTTCACTTGTTGCATGTTAATCAAACTTTAATTAAAATTTGGCACTACTTTTTAAATACTAGGTGGTTAGTAATCATTAAAATGTTTTCGACAGTGATGCTATTAACTGAGCCAACTTGGCATTTTGAATTAATTTAATAAAGGAGTAGCTACCCGGTATTTAATTAGTCGGGGTGTCACAGGTGGTATCAGAGCATCAGGTTCTAGTGTCCTTTAGGATCTGTACGGCTATTATGTTTCCGCGACGTTTCTTTGATATAGAGCCCTATATTTTAGGACTGTTGTACTCTTTTTGTGTATGCTTCGTTCTTCAGCTATTTTAAGTTTATAAACCGTGAACTTATAAACTTTGTTCTTATTTCAGATGCCTCCACGACGTGCACGATGAGTTCCCAGGAATGCAACGCCCGAACCCCAGCCCGCTCCAGTTCAGGGCATGTTGAATGCCGCTGAGGTTGCAGCTATAGTAGCTCAAGCGGTAAATGCCGCGATTGCCGTGATTCAGCAGGCACCACCTCAGGCGCCGGTTGCCGCGCCAGCACAGGTTAATGCATTTCCGTCTGCTTGGGAGCGTGTACGAGACGCTTTTCAGAAAGCGCATCCGCCAGAGTTTGCAGGAAGCTCAGATGTGGTAGTCTCGAGCCAATGGAAGAAGGACATGCAGAGGCATTTGAGGATGCATGAGTGCACTGATGTTCAGAAGCAGGTGCTAGCTACTTTCAAGCTAGTTGGATCTGCGCTGCAGTGGTGGGAGTCCATTACCACCGCGGAGGAGAGGGATACCCTCACGATTCAGGAGTTCTGGATGCGGTTTGACCGCAAGTACTTTCCATCCGCAGTTCATACAGAGATGAGGAGGAAGCTGATGAGTTTGAAGAAGGAGGGCAAGACAGTGGCAGAGTATGAGGCCGAGTTTACTAATCTGTTGAATATCGTTCCAGACGAGATTCCAACAGAGAAGAAGAAGATTGAGAAGTTCACAGATGGGTTGAATTGGAGGATCCGTCAACATCTGCTAGGGAACCTATCGTTGGCCACTTATTCTGATGTGGTTAATGCAGCATTGCTACACTGCCAGGACCACCGTTTTCATACGGCCGAGGGCAAGCGGTCGGGGGAGTCTAGCCATCAGGGCAGGACTGGAGGACATGGTGCCAGCGGGGCACAATCTGGTCAGGGGCAGAGGCAGAATGAGCAGGGCTCCCAGCAGGGGGATAATAAGAGGTTCCGGTCAGGGAACTACATGCAGGGATAGGGAGGATTCTGTCAGGGCCATCAGGGTCCAAACGGCCATCAGGGCCAACAGGGGCAGAATGGGCAGCAGTTTCATCAAGGCTAGCAGGGCTAAGGGAGGAATGGTAACGGCCACCAGGGCCGGGGACAACAGGGGAAGAGGGGAGGGAACTTCCCAGGGAAGTGTTTTACTTGTGGCAAGACTGGCCATAAGAAGCAGGATTGTCCTGATAGGGGCAGGGCCCCACAGCAGCAGCAGCAGGGTGCTCGCCAGGAGCCACAGAGACCTATGTTTCCCGCCGCTCTTCCCGCACCGCCACAGATGGCAGCATTGCCACCCATTCCAGCAGTCCCAGCTCAGCAAGGGCAGCTACAGTATGGACGTGTCTACAACGTTCACCAGGCTGCAGTTCCACAGGCACCGCCCACGATCGAGGGTACGTTTCCTATCCATGGCACTATGGGTCGGGTGTTATTTGATACGGGTGCTACACACTGTTTTATTGCTACACACTTCGCGAAAGCTTTAGGATTGTTAGCTACGGCAGAGAGCACAGTGACGTGTGTCGACTCACCATTGGGGAGTGGGTCACTTATTTTCTTTATATGCCGGGGAGTGGGAGTAGAGGTTGGTGGTTTGGTATTGCCTGCAGACATGTTAGTGTTAGACATGCATGTTCGCGATGTGATCATCGGCATGGATTGGCTCGTAGCATATAGGGCCATGATTGATTGCTTCAGCGGGAGCATTGTTTTTGCCATTCCGGGGCAAGAGATGTTTATAGTGGAGATGCCTCGCCCAGAGGGAGGATCGACCGCTCATCTGTATTACATAGAGGAGGATACCTCTAAGGAGGTTGTTATTCCTTTAGATTCGATCCCGGTTGTCAGGGAGTATTCGGATGTGTTTCAGGAGATACCAGGCCTACCACCCAGTCGAGAGATAGATTTCGTTATAGACTTGCTACCGGGTACGAGACCTATAGCACGTGCACCGTACCGTATGGCTCCAGCTGAGATGCGAGAGCTACGGGATCAGATAGAGCAGCTGTTAGGGCAGGGCTTTATTCGCAGGAGTACCTCACCTTGGGGCGCTCCAGTTTTGTTTGTGAAGAAGAGGGACAGTTCACTGAGATTGTGTGTGGACTACCGAGAGTTGAATAAGGTCACGATACGGAATAAGTATCCGTTGCCTCGAATCGATGACTTATTCGACCAGTTGAGAGGAGCTTCTTTCTTCTCGAATATTGACTTGAGATCGGGATACCATCAGTTGCGTATCAGGGAGGAGGATGTCTCGAAGACTGCGTTCTTATCGAGATATGGTTCTTACGAATTTCGGGTTATGCCTTTCGGCTTGACCAACGCTCCAGTAGTGTTTATGGACTTGATGAACAGAGTGTTCAGGGATTTCCTAGATCAGTTTGTCATTGTCTTCATTGATGACATTCTGGTTTACTCTCAGACAGAGGAGGAGCACGCCGAGCATTTGAGGCAGGTTTTGCAGACACTCCGTCAGAACGAGTTGTATGCAAAATATGAGAAGTGCGGGTTTTGGCTGAAAGAAGTCCAGTTCTTGGGTCACATTATTTCCAACCAAGGGATATCTGTTGATCCGGGGAAGGTATCAGCGGTGAGGGAGTGGGGACAGCCCACGACACCAACGGAGATTCGTAGTTTCTTGGGTCTAGCGGGATACTACAGGAGGTTTATTCGGGGTTTCTCGGAGATAACAGGTCCTTTGACACATCTTACTCGTAAGGGTGTGCCATACATCTGGAGTGATGCCTGTCAGTTGGCATTCGATGAGTTGAAGGACAAATTGACCTCAGCACCTGTGTTAGCATTGCCGAGACCGAGAGTTGAGTATTTGGTTTACACCGATGCGTCTTTGCAAGGACTTGGAGGTGTATTGCAGCAGGAGAGACAGACCATAGCTTATGCTTCCCGTAAGCTTAAGCCTCATGAGAAGAATTACCCCACACATGATTTGGAGTTGGCAGCGGTAGTATTTACCTTACGGATTTGGAGGCACTATCTTTTGGGGGAGAAGTTCCAGCTGTTCACGGATCACAAGTCACTACAGTATCTGTTCACACAGAAGGAGTTGAACATGCGGCAGCGTAGGTGGCTTGAGTTTGTGAAAGACTACCAGTTCGACATCCAGTACCACCCGGGTAAGGCTAACGTGGTAGCAGACGCGTTGAGCCGTAGGCCAGCAGATGAGGTGGCAGAGGTGTGGAAAGCAAAGTGGAAGGAATTGGGACACCAGGATGCAGTGGCCCGATCTTTCATGTCTGTGATGACCGTTACACCGCAGATTATCACAAGGGTAGTACGGGCACAGGCTAATGACTCGTTCTGTCAGGAGCAGATAGTTCGATTGCTAGCAGAGGGAGACGAATCCTATACCGTTAGCTCATACGGGGGATTACGCTTCAATGGGAGATTGGTAGTTCCGGAAGGAGAAGAATTGCGGCACGATGTGATGGCAGAGTCGCACGACTCACGGTTCGCGGTACATCCCGGAGGGGACAAAATGTACCAAGACATGAGACGACAGTATTGGTGGAGCGGTATGAAGAGAGATATCGCTGAGTTTGTCTCGAAATGCACCACTTGTCAGCTCGTAAAAGTGGATCATCAGAGACCAGCAGGATTGCTACAGCCGTTGGAAGTCCCGGTGTGGATGTGGGAGAGCATATCCATGGACTTTATCACGGGGTTGCCTACGTCGCAGAGGGGTCACGACTCCGTTTGGGTAATTGTGGACAGGTTATCCAAGGTCGCTCACTTTTTACCCGTAAGTACTGACTACACTACGGGACAGTATGCCCAGCTCTTCATTTCAGAGATTGTGAGACTTCACGGTGTGCCCCTAAATATCGTATCTGACAGAGATAAGATATTTGTTTCGAGATTTTGGGAGAGTTTCCAGGAGGCCATGGGCACGGAATTGCGGTTGAGTACGGCTTATCATCCGCAGATCGATGGGCAGATAGAGCGCACCAATCAGATGTTGGAGGACATGCTACGCATGTGCATTATTGACTTCGGGGGTGGATGGGAGCAGTACCTTCCACTGGTAGAGTTTGCTTACAACAACTCCTATCAGTTCACGATTGGCATGGCTCCGTTTGAGGCATTGTACGGTAGGCCTTGTCGTTCCCCAGCATGTTGGTTGGAGGTGGGGGACAACAAACTACTTGGGCCGGAAGTGATTCAGGATACTTCGGCAAGGATTGAGTTGATTCGAAGTCGCATTCGGGTAGCTCAAGACAGGCAGAAGAGTTATGCTGATGCGAAGAGGTTTTTCAGGGAGTTCCAAGTGGGGGACCAGGTTTTGCTCAGGGTATCTCCGATGAAGGGGATTATACGTTTCGGGAAGAAGGGGAAGTTGGCACTGAGGTATGTGGGGCCGTTTCCTATTATTGAGCGGATCGGACCGGTTGCGTATAGACTTGGACTACCGGAGCACTTGCATCGGATTCACGATGTGTTCCATATTTCCTCGCTGAGGAAATACCTTAGAGATAATTTGGCCCATTCTCACATTGCTGTGGAGGACATCGATCTCCAGCCGGATAGCTCCTACGAGGAGAAGCCAATTGCTATTTTGGACCGAAGCGAGAGGAAACTGCGGTCAAAGATAGTTCCGTTAGTGCGTGTTCAGTGGCGACATCACAATGTCGAGGAGTCCACATGGGAGCGCGAGGATGAGATGCGCGAACGTTATCCAGAGCTGTTTCTAGCAGGTACTTTCTAGTTTCGAATTTCGGGACGAAATTCAGTTATTAGGGGGGAAGTATGTAATACCCCGTACTTTTGGCTATATTTATTTTTGGGGATTAATTAATTAAATGCGTATTAATTGGAAATTAATCCGGGTTAAAATACTAATGTGATGCGAGTTGGTATTTGATTATGTGCATATATGATTATATATGAACTTGGTATTATAAAATTTGTCGTGAGATTTATATACGACATTTTAGAAATTTTGTTGAGACGCGTGGGACCGCCGCGCCACGGTATAATATTTTGATAATAAAAGTGAATTTAAAATCTATAATCCGTATAGTCATTTTGAGTGCACCAACGCGTCCGGAAGGGTCGAGATAGTCATAAAACACTAGCCGGGGATATAGTTTGGGTCCCGGGGTATTTTTAGGCCATACCGGCAACTTAAAGGGTATTTTGGTAATTTTACATTTTGAGGAATTAAAAGTGACGAAAATTAGAGATGTAAATCTGATGTGGATTAAACCCATTAAGCCCATTAACCAACCCATATTAACCTAGAAGGCTACGTAGGTTGTCATTTAGGTTTTCTAAGTTTCCCCAAATCAAAACCCTAGCCACCTTAAGCCACCATTGGAGAAGAGCTTGGAGAGAGAGGAATTTCTGCAGAAAACTTCATCTAATCTACACCAAACTCAGAAACAACCAAGGCAAGTGACTTTATTCCATTTAATTTCAGAGAATGTTTCCTCCATGTTAGAAAATTCGGATTTATGGTTTGTTCTTGATAAAATATGAAAACCCATGTAGTTTAGATCATAGAACTTGAGAAATTGTGAAGAGAATTGCATGTAGTATGATAGGTAGATGATTTCCCTTATAATAATTGTGATTTGAAGGAATTAAAACGAAATAAATTCTGGGATTTGATGATGATATAAACCTAGGGTTCATGTTCTAGATAAATTGGGAAAAGTGTAGAGATTTGTAATTTTGGTTGATGTTATGATGATTCAATCCTTGAAAATATGTTAGGAGATGATGTAAATATGTTTAGGATGAATTAGAGAACCTAAAACGTTGTTGGGATGAACTTTGGAAGAGATTAGAATTGATAAAAATGGTGAAAAACGATTTTGGGAAAAATCTGGGCCGAAACTGGTAGCTCGTTAGAAGCAGCCCCCAGGTCGTTCGAACGAACTCGTTCGAACGAGCTTATAACGAGTTGACCAGTCGTTACTAACGAGAAGGGATTTCGTTCGATATCTCGTTCGAATGAGATATCGTTAGAAGGGACAGTTCGTTCGAACGAACTGGGATCTCGTTCGAACAGCCTCGTTCGAACGAGATTTCTAACGACCTAACAGTCCAAACTCGTTCGAACGAGACTTCTAACCAGCTGGCAATTTGGTCCTTTTTGGATTGTTTTGACCTTTGGAGTTCCGTAAACTTGTTCGAGGATATAGTTAACCTTCCAATGATGATGTAGTGATAGGTTTGGGACATTTGGGTATTTATGAGAAGGAATTTACATACGAGAGTGTATTACATGGACGGTTTGGGTTGAGACGTGAGTGTCTACTACGAAGTGAGATAATTATGACGCGTATAATTACAAACCGGAATAGTATGAATTGTGATAAGTATAAGCTAGTACGAGTATGCGATATGTACTACGATTAAAATACGGTATTACTAAGACGTGTGTTTACTTAGTATTGGTATATGGATTGTGTGTATGACATACCTACCATACTTGCTATCATGGGAGGTTGCATTCGCTTAGGACCCTCTATTCCTTGTGTGCCTACGGGGGGGATATAGACTGGTACCTCGATGAACATAGGTCATAGAAAGACTTATTGGGATATTAATAAGTCCGCTGACCGTGGGAGCGTAGGTATGTGCGTGACCCACGTGATGGTGACTGTGTTCGCCTCCACTATTTGTGATTTGTGTTATCTGAACTATTCCTGAGAGATTCGGAATGTGTGATCCTTATGTACGTGATGTACCGGGATGGATAGCAGAGTATGTGTGCACTATAGCTTAGTTGCGGGGTGCTTGTATTGTATATTTATGATATGAATAATATACATTAAATTAATGGGAATCCTCATGTTTATGTTGTAAAAATATTACGGCGTTGTTTCGAGAAATATAACGAGTTAACTGATAGTTATATATACTGCATATCGAGTATCTGAGTTTACGTTAAATCCCTATATAATTTCGAGCGTTATATGTTAATGGAACCGAGTATTATGGGTAGGACCCTTGGCAGTCTAGCTAGATATGTTGTCACTTAGCTAGTAGTATGGGTAGTTATAGATGGGTACTTGCGTTAGGAGTGCACAGTTAGACGAGAGGTGAGAATATAATGTGAGTGCACGTCCTAACATGTACTTTGCATTTAATGTGTTAAATGTTTTTAAAGCACTTGCAGGTTTTTAAAATATAACTCCACATTCGGGCTCTGACCCGTTTGCTTTTCAAATCTTTTTCTTGTAAAACCTTTTTAGGTGCCCAGCCATAGGGACACCAAGCATAGGATACTCAATCAGGTGACGAGCTGTAGCTGTTTGTGGAAGCTACAGGGATTTGCATGTAGACGCTTCTCTCTTTTGGATTCCAGAGTCACTATCTATCAGTTGTAGGGCATGTTGCCCATTTCTATTTAGAGACATCTTTTACATTTCAGTTTTCAGACTTTAGCATTTATGGTTTCAGTATTTGGTTATTCATTCAGTATGGGATTGTAGTGAGGAGTTTTCCTCCAGACTTTATTTATACTATGTGATGGTTATTCGTTTTACTTCAGTATGGTGAATGGTGTTATTTATTTCTTCATTTCACTTGTTGCATGTTAATCAGACTTTAATTAAAATTTGGCACTACTTTTTAAATACTAGGTGGTTAGTAATCATTAAAATGTTTTCGATAGTGATGCTATTAACTGAGCCAACTTGGCATTTTGAATTAATTTAATAAAGGAGTAGCTACCCGGTATTTAATTAGTCGGGGTGTCACATTAACCCCTAATGCTCAGGTCGGATCGGGTTGACTTTGGGTTATCCATAAATCCTGGTCGGGGCATTACATTTTGCGCCATGTCCTAGGCTCATCCCGAGGGAACCATAACGGATTTCTACTTTAGACATGAAGAAGTTACTTAAGAAGATCCAATAGTTATGGAGACAGGGGTTCATACGGAGGAGTACGCCTCTATGGGGAGATTAAGTCTTTTTTGTGAAGAAGAAAAATGGATCGCTTTGATAATGTATAGATTATCATAAGTTAAATAGACTCACTATATAGAATAAGTTTCCATTTTCATGCATCGATGATTTATTCTAATAGCTAAGAATCACATCATTCTTTTCCAAGACTGACTTGTGGTCAGGGTATCACTAATTATGTATTCGGGATGAGGCCATTCCAAAAATGAGGCGATATGCTGCACACAACTTTTAAGTCATGCTGTTGGATCGACCAATGCTCATTAGTGTTCATGGATATTATGAACGGGTATTTCTATCATTTATATAAGGATCAATTTTTCATCGTGTTTATTGACGATAGTTTGATATACTCATGATCAAAGGATGAGCATGCAGAGAATTTGTGGTTTGTTTTACAAACACTAAGGCAACCTAATTTCTATGAAAAGTTATCTAAGTATGTGTTTTGGTTATGAGAAGTACAGTTCTTAGGCCATGTTATAACCGCAACTGGGATTTTGTCGGATCCTAACAAGGTTTTTACAGTTGTAGATTGGGGTCAACCCACTTCGATGTGCCACCCCACCTAATTAAATACTAGGTGATCAGTCCTTTATTAAATTAAATCAAAGTGTCCAGTTGGTTCATTCTTAGCATCACCATCGAAAAACAATTTTCATTATTAATCCCCAAATAAATAATTAAGCTCAGTGTAAAAACATTTTCCCAATCAATTATACCCAATTAATCCATTAATAAGTTCCATAATTTTAGATATTAGCCATTACCATTCCACAAGAATAAATACTGAAATAAATGGGACTGGATAAAACATTTCCAGTTCAAAGTCTAAAACCAATAGAATCATAATACTCAATCCAACAGGAAAAGAAAAGATAATAAGAAAATACAATCTTTGAAATAACTAAGCCGAAAACGGGCGACACGTGCACTAACTGAAACGTCTGAACTAGGAACTAGATGAAAAGATAAAAACGTCTAATATCTATAACCTACAGCTTCCATAACAGCTACAACTCGTCGAGTGATCGACACGTCTAAGTCTGGTGGTGACCTTGTGGATGGACACCTAATATATATATAACAAAAAAAAGAGAAATAAAAAAAACGTGTCAGAGCCCGATGTGTAAAAATATTTGTTTTAACAAGTTTTTAAAACTTCATTATTGCAATTATTATGTGCATATTAGTTTCGAACTCTCACATGAGATCCTTACTCCTCCACTAATGTGCACACCTAGCGTACATCAACCCTAACCTAGTTATAAATATTATTCCCAACTAGGTGATATACATAAACCCCTAAATATATCTCAAGGGAGTAACCCGTATCGCCCATACAACATGCTAATAATATTATTTACGCTCGTTACCCATTTTATGTTCACTATTTTTATAGAAAATGTTTTATCAACTGGAATTACTTTACTTACCCGTACTTATAAATTTTCTAATTTCACACATTAGAATCATTCATCCTCAAGTATATATATATATATACATATAGTCACATCATTCCTATATATATATATATAAAACCTGCGCCCCTTGGTTAGGAACACTTGGCATAATGCATACTCTGCTATTATGTCCCGGTGCATCGCTCGCTCCATAAAGGACAATTGGTTCGGCGTCTCTCACGAACCATAAATATCATAACACAAATATTTGAGGCGAGCATACTCACTAGATAAATGGGTCATGCACATACCTATGCTCCTATTCAACCGTCGAAACTATCATATGTAATAGATAGCATGTATCCAAGTTCATATGCTCTGGTTACAAGTTAAATATCCCCCCATCGGGTCACCCAGGATGAGACTGTCCACTGCACGATACCTCCTCTAGATAGCAAGTAGCGTAGGTATGCTTATACACATAATTAGAATAATCATAAAATAACAGGCATTTCCTAAGCCTTATAAAAATTCAGGTATTCATCCAGCCCATATTTATATTCCTACACATAGTATAATTCTCATTACTACCGATTATAAAACTCACTCACTTATTTCCACTCTTGAGAGTTTTTAAGGTTATATCACCTAACAAATCCTAAGCATAGTCCTAGGAATGTTTTTCCAAAATTCTGCATTAAACTAATATCTGAAAAGTGGCAGTTTTCCTCATTAAACTAAATGTGCACAATTTGGGGGAAAATATAAAAATATGGATTTTACTAGGATCTGTTCGTTCGAACCGGAAAGGGTTTCGTTCGAACGAGTTTAGCATGTCGTTCTAACGACTATGCATCTCGTTCGAACGAGACATCATCGTCTCCAATATCTGTTACCTGTTGCGTTTCTCCAAAAATTTTCAAACTAAAACCTCGACAGACTTTTGCCCAAACTCCCACCAATCGTTACCAATCATCACTATAACATATATGGGAAGTAATTAACTATTTAGAATTATAAAATCATTAACGACTTTTGATAATTCTTGAATATCCCCAATTTATGAACTAAACCCTAGTTTCTCAAATTTCTATACAAGATCATAAAATAAATTTCGTCCAACATCTTTATTTATCAATTTGGGATTTCTAACCTATCTACATGAGGGATTAATCCTAATTCGTTTTTCAGATTTCAATTCATACCCTTAAAGCTCCAATTTCATCAAGACTCATAAATCAAAGGTGAATATTATCTACCTATACCAATATGAACATGTTTATTGCTATAAATTGCAAGTATTAAACACTTTCATTAATTTTGACAGTCTAATCCGCTGTTGATATGGGTATGAGTGCATTCCTCGTCTCGCGATCTACGCTTTGGTATAGTTTTTTTTTTTTTTGTGTTCTTGAGTTAGGCACCAAGAACACCAATAATCTCCTCTACCTTCCTCTGTGCCTTTCTCTTTTCTCTCACCTAGGTTTAGAACTGATAACACCCTACTAACCCATGTACTTCCTTATTTAATTTCTTAATTTTCGTCCATAATATTACTCCAAAATTCCAAAGGATAAAAATACCCCTACGGGGTGACGGTTAGGCCTAAAAATACTCTGGTGTCCAAATAAAATGATCGGGTAGAAATTTTTGACAATCTCGACCCTTCCGGACTCAATGTCACAGTCAAAATTATCATATGGTTCACTTAAAAATAATTTATCTTTTTTATTCCATACACTTAGTCTCGACATGACTCACACACGCGTCCTAATTTAAAATACCAAACTGTCGTATTTCTCACTCCGATAATTTTTAAAAGTTATATAATTCCATATTACATATACCCGTAGTAATAATCAATGATTTTCATTAGTAATTATTAACCCTTGGCACGCTAGTTGATAATTATTTTAAATTCGTATTAATTAACAATTAAATTTCCCTACCTTTTTAATTTAATTAATCTAACAATAATAATTAATCCCATAATTATTTAATATAATAAAAATATGGGGTATTACAATCGCCTACAGAAGTTAGGAGTTTCTTAGGTTTTGTTGTTATTACAGGAGGTTCGTTCGGGAGTTCTCAACTTAGTTTGATTTTAAATTGGGCTAATTGAATTGGAATCTCATATATTTGTTCAAGGCAAGTTTATTTAGTTTGATTTTATAATTGAGGTTATGTTATAATATGATTATCCATTTCACAATTAACCTAATATTAGAATAATCTAAATTATACATTCTATATAATGATGATTAGAGTTATGCTAATTGGGTAATTAGATTACAATCCATATTCTTAGTATATTATTAAATTTGGATGGTACATCTTCATTTATTGTAGAATTTGTTGAATTGATGATATGGTTATGATATTTCATATTAGAGTACTTGAAAACCTTTAATAATCGTTTGGATTAATCTCGAATTGGACTGAACTAGGACCAAATCACATGTTAGTTTTTCTTGAGATGACTATTAGGATTTACTTCTAAAAATTATGTAAGAACAACCTAAAATCTTTAGAGAATTATTAGTATTGATATTGGAACAATTATACATCCAAAAAGTGAAGTTTGAGGATGTCTAGGAGCCTATAAATGAGAATTTAGGGTCAACAATGAAGGATTTTTGCTAAAAGAAGAAGGCATCTGGGCGAATCTCATTCAAGAAACAAATGACATTAGAGAGTCATTCGAACGAGCTTTGTATTCTCATTCGAACGAGGATAACTTATGACTTTTAATATGAAATTTTAATTCTAATTTAAAAGAGGTTAATTAAGCGATTAAAGATAAGATTAAGACGAGTAACCATTAATTATGTAGGATTACTTACTTTGTGAATTACGGGCAACATACCGAGCATGTGTACTCGTGGGATACATACTATATGTGATATGTCTAAATAGAGCATTAGATGGAGACATGTACCCTGATGCGATGATATCGAGTTTGACTTGGTTATGATTGCCCCATACACTATGTGCCAAAATTCTCATTGTATTTGTGTAAGGTTCGCGACTGATCTTTATATATAGTTTTGGGTATGGGGATATATTACTGGTATGGAGGCATAATGATTATCCCTAATAAATTCTTGAGTGGTTATAGGTATGGGGTAACCCGTGACTATGCCTAGTAAGCACGAGAGATCCATGAAGGAGGTAGGATAGGCCTTCCATATGTGCAGAATCGTGATGGTGCTCTTTTATGAAGTACGTGTATGGGACTGTACTTGTATTATGCGGACTTAAATGTATAGACTTATTTCCAATGTGACATTATACAATTGTGACGTATAACCGAATAAAAATATAATTGGTACACAAAAGTCTATAACGTTGATTAAGACTTAATCACGGTAACATGCGGGCTTGGGTGTCTATGCATGTGACATTTATGGTTGTTTTGGCTGGGTTAACTTAAAAGCAACTAAAAGACTGGAAGAAGGTCTGCAGTAATTTTGTATTTCAAAATCAAATACATTATTATACTACTTAGAATTTTTATTAAAGTCTCCTATTCATATTTTTTAGAACATAGACCACCACTGTAGCCTCACCCCTGATTCAGTCTTAACCTCATCTCCATTATTGATCTTATACGATGTAGGTTTCGATCTTTCAGGCACATGATTTATAATCCTTTTGTTACTTATGTTTGATTTATATTAGAGACTAGTGACTATTTATTCAGTATGACAATTTATTATAGCAGTGATAGTATGCGAGGGTTCCATTACTTTATTATGGATTTGGATTCTGAGTATTGTGATTATTGTGGTTCACTAATTTGTGTCTAGTTATTTAAATTATACATTTTTTTTTAATTTTCAGTGCTTTTTAGAATGATACCCAAATTTTTACACTCCTATTTTATTTATTATTGACCTGTTCAATCTAGATTAGATTTTACGGGATGTCACAGTTGGAATTCAGGTTACTAATAAACCCCTGGAGCTCAGTGTGCTTCACCAATAGTTCGAAATACTCCTTATACTACTCTTGTACTTAGGACACAAGCAGAACCTTTAGAGCATTGATATCTATAACTTTCTACTTTAGAATCTCTAATTCCTTATCGTCCCAAAGAAACTTGTTGTGGGCACTTTGAAACTTGAGAGTCTTACACTTAATTGCCGCCACCACCACTTTATGGTTGATCCAAGAGAAATAATGTGCTTCTTTAACCTTATCCAAGGAATCTCGAGGAGCAACAGGAATGGAAGAATTGACCCTAAGGGTCTTCTCATTGTTAAGTCAATCTTTCTCCCGTTTAGTTAGCTGTGAACTCATGCCAACTCTCTCATTCTCCAAAGTATACACCTATAGTTGTTGATTGATGTTGATTGGTTCGAATTTAGCTAGGTGAGGTCCCATTTATCAACCATCTAAAAATCCTTGTTCCAATATCTCCAACCCTTAATGGCATCGACTGTAAGGTCCTCCGTCAAGTATTGATCTTATAAAGGGAAGAAAGTACGAGAGCAAGGCATATAAAAAATATTTCCTAAAAGCTGAATCAATTTCTGAGCATTTACTATGGTCCCCGACCCCTCATCATGGACACCATATTAGAGCAGTTGGTCTTGGCCGTTGACAATAATTCCTCCATGGCTAAAGCATAGGAGTTTTTCTCCTCGACATAACGAGGTCTTTAGTATCCCTAAACTCTATAGGTAGACAAGTCTTATTTCCCTATAGCAGCCGATCGCTTGGGTCACCCATAAGCCTTAGTTGCACCTATCAGGCCCCCATTATCTGGGGGGACACCATCACCTCTTTCCCTTTTGAAAGGAGATCACGCAGATCTTCCTAAATCTTTGAGGATAGGGTATACAGGTCCCCTAGAATAGAAGAACTAATCACTCATTTACAAATACACAATCTAAGGATCTTTTTGTACTCAAGAGCTCTACTTCCTCTCTCTATTTCAAATTGAGTGTTCAATTAAATTTTGTAAGAATTTTTAGATCTACAATTAGATATACATTTGTGAGATATTTTAAGAGGATCAATCCAAACATATCCACTATTTACATCTAATTTTTTATCAATCCATATGGTCTAGACACCGAGATCTGAAAGGAGGTCCTCAAACTTGCTAGAGTTGGATCTTGGTGAGGACTAAGAATGATGAATGGAATTTTATATTCAATTGTTCGAGGTTCGATTGGATTTATGATTAGAAAGGAGGAAATTTGCAATGTCGATAGGTAAATTCTTTTGAGAGAACGAGAGAGAATTTCCTTCTTATATTGTGTAAAATGTTCTTTTTAAATCTAATGAGATGTTTGGGCACACCGAGGTTTTTTACCCATATGTTGGATGTTTCCTTGTATAATCTGTGTTGTGCGATTGTGTTTCATTTTTCATTGTTTGATTGAGTTTGTTTTATTGCACATTGAATTAGATTTAATTACAAATTGAAAATATATTCATATATATGTTTTAATTAAACATTATTTTTAAAACTAGGCAAATTTGTTAGATAACATATTCATCCCCCGTCTAGTTTAATTGTTGTGATCACACACTTGCATTTTTAATTGGTATCGGAGCATGGTTACTCACTTAAGGATTAACATGCCAAGTTCATCCTTGTTTTTTTGTGTTAGTTTGCTTGATTGTGAATTTTTAAGGATATTTCTATTTTTTATGCATTAGGCATGAGTTTCGAAAACATGTAAATATCTTCACACTCATTTATATCTAAAAATACTTCACCTACTTCGAGTGAGTCTAGTTATGAAATCATACATAAAGAAAATAATATGAGTAATGATGAAGAAATGAGTGTGATTAACTATGCTCATAATAAGTTATTTCACGAGTCATTAAAATTGAAATTGTTTAAGGAAAATGATGAAATGATTTTTTTTGTTGAAATGTGAGTTAAAATGAGTGGATGATCAAAATTCTTCTTTAGAAAGTGAAAATGGTAAATTTTCTTGAAATAAAATGTAAATTTGAGAATGATTTTAAAATGTTTGAAATAAAATAAAAAGAGTATAAAATTAAGTGTTTTGTCTTGAAATCTATTTGTCAAATGCTTTAAAAGTCAAGCTTGTTATAGAGGATGGATCAAATAAAATGAACAAAATGATGTTTGATAAGCCTATGATACAAAATGGAAAGAAATGTATTATTTTTTATTCTTTTAATGATTCTCCTTATGTATCTACTATTTTTTGAATGAGAAGAAATATTATGTTGAACAAAAGTACTAATGTCAAAGATGAAAAGGTTACTTTAAAAATAAAAGAACTTGAGAAGAATGTTTTATCAAACAAATGTACAAAAATATATGTCATGGAAATGAAAAAAAATTCTCATATCATCCAATCTAAATTTATTCAAATACCCCAATAGTAAGAGAATCAAAGAAAAGTTTTTAAAGAGTCAAATCCTCATCTTAGGCATCATACAAATCATTTTAAAGGAGAGAGTTTTTCAAAATCATATAGAACAACTTTTTGTGAAAAGAAATGTGAATTTTGCTGAAAACCCTCTCAAACCTACAAGAGTTACTAGTTTTTCATAAGAGGATACTTAAGACACATTTGTTTTAAACTTTAAAGAAATGGGAAATTTTCACTCTCTAAGTTTTCAAGGATAATTAATTTTCAAGGAGTTAACATGATACTTGAGAGTGAATTGAAGAAACTTTGAAAAGGACTAAGTGAGTTGAGGGAGGGCACTTGAGTGAAGCCTAATTGGGTTAGAAAAGAAAGTAAAATATGTTGTATGGTCATTGAAGATTTTAAAGCTTCAAACTCTACAAATTAGTATCTTTATATTGGTTGATCATGTTACGTGACGAGAGAACAATCATTTTTCACTTAACTAGTGGATTATGAAGGTATGTAGTATCTTTAAGGAGTGGAAAGAAGTGTAGTGTGAGTAATATTAGCAACGCGAGAGTTTAAAAAAATATCACACTTTACAATACTCATAATGTTGAAGGACTTAAGGCTAATCTCATTAGCATAAGTCAATTTTTCAATGATGATAATTTTTTGAGTTTCTCTTATGGTGAATGTTTGATGAGAAAATAATCAAATGAATAATTAATAAGCGGTGTTAAAACTAGTGAAAATTGCTATGTTCTTATAAATTAACCATAAGATGTGTGTCAAAGAGTGAAAATAGAATCAATTCATTTAAGGCATCAAAGGTTAACACACCTACAATTTCATGAGTTAGAAAATTGTCAAATAAGGTTGAAATTATTATTGAAAATGTCCAAATAAATTTGAAAAAAATCTATTGGAAATTAATCAAATACAAAACAATTTTGAGAAAACTTTTGAAAAATATCTGTATGGTTCAATACTCTTTGAATGTAAATAATAAGAATGAATCTTTGAGGAAAACTGTGTTTATTTCTCCAAGTATTTTGCATATAAAAGAAAATGAACAAAATATGTTCAGAGGTCATTGTTTTGAAAGAGGTTAAAGAACTTTAAAAAGATTTTCTCAATCCTACACTTGCACATTTTTTCCTAAAAAAGGTCATTTGAGGAGATTTTTCTATGAGCGGTTTAATAATTAATAAAAAATAATTTTTTTCCTTCTAAATATCATCGTATGGTTGTTCACTATGAACCGTATGTGTTCACTCATTGTCATAAAACCATACATCCTAGAAATTTCTGTTTCATGCTTATAAATTCTAATGTTGATTTACTTTCTCATGGCCATGATTTACTTGATGACTTAAAATGATTTCAATGTTCGTATGATGAAAGTGAAGGATTAGACTATGGAATGTGTTAGGGATTTTTGAAAAAAAAAACACTTTGAGAGAGATATTTAGTATAGGCTACATGGAGATGTTTTTTTGGAAAAAAACATATCTTGTGTTCTTCCTCACAAGCATGTCAAGGAATTTTTTTTATAAGGATTATGGATTTTGTGAAAAAAGAAAAGTTTTCAAAAAGGAGTAAATATGAACATTAAACCTCATGTTATCACAATGGTTCTTAGTAAACTGAAGAATTTCATTTGAAGTCATGTTTAGAATAAGAAAAATGAATTGGACGTTAGTATGTGTGTTTTCAAATATAACAACGTGTCGTTTTCAAGTGTTTCCCCATATTTCATTGATACCTGAGAGGTTCCTCCTACCACCTGAGTATCTAGGAGCTTGTCATATCTAGTATCATCAATCTTTGTGTTCCATATCTAGTCCTAGACTAAGGTTATTTTAAGAATGATTTCATATGATGATGTGACTTATTTGATTTATGCTTGTATTCATTTAAGATAGTTTTTATTTCTTGTTTGAGTCAGTGTTTTTATTTGTCTCTTTGTGATTTATTGTGAGAGGTTAAATTCATTTTCTATATACGTGAATGCTGCTTTTTTTTCTTTTTTTCTTTTATCTTGAGAAAAAAACAAAACGATTTTGAGTTTGGTTGTTTTGTCTGATAGTGTGTTGTTATCCATGTGTGATTTACTTATCTCATACCTTTTCATTTGTATACTTTTATACATTCATGAAAAATCCAAAATACTTATTTAGTTCTCTTGATTTTTGATTTATGCTTAACTACGCTATCTTAGAGGTTGTTTGGGCTTAGTTGAGATTTAGTGAGCTTGTTTCTTTAGAGTGTGAGGTGCATCTCAATATAAATATATTAGTACATTTGTTACATTTGATTTTACGATTTTTTAAATATTTAGTTGATATATTGAAATATAACAAATGATTTTTGTTTTTTTTATGTATTTTTGGTCAAATTACATACTAAATATGTTGAATAATCTATAAATGTGCATAAAATGAAGTTTGTTTTACATATATGATTTTTTTGTTGATGTAATTCTTGATTGTGTTTTGTCGACATAAACTTTTCAAAAATATCATGACAAACATTGGCTTTAGTTTGGCTTTGATGAATTTAAAGCTTGTGTATTCGTTACACTCCAAAAATTGACAAATGGTGTTACTAATTGTCATTTTTACAAGCTTTTGTAAATTTATAATTGAAAATGAATCTTGGATGAGTTCATCAGCATTCCATGGACTACTTTTGAGAGGTTGAGATTTAAATATAAAAGAATTGAATATGAATTATTTTATGCATTAATAAGGGATAACATTTGTGTGATAAGGACCTATAAGAACATTACAAGAAAAGTATCATTTTGTGGCATATTTATTAGTGGCTAATCATTTATTTCCACTAAAACGTATAATTTGTGGAAAAATTTATGTTTTCCACTAAAATAAAATGTATTAGTGGAAACAAATTAAAATTTCCAATAATTTTGCCACTAAATGTAAGGAGGGAAAAATTAGCCACTTAGCGGGAACCCAAAATTCTAATTAGTTACAAATTTAAATTGTTTGACGCTAATACAGATTCATTAGTAGCAAAATATGTTACTTTTCTACTAATACAAATTCATTAGTAGCAAAATATAATACCTTTCCACAAAAATCTAAAAATAAATATTTTTTTTCCAAAAATTACAATCTACTAAAATACACGCACAAAACAAAATTGGCTAGTTCATTCCCCCCAAAATACTCATGATTTACCTCCAAAATCAATTCCCCCAAACCATTAATCTCCCATTCATCTCCTATTCATCATCATGGGTTGATTCAATTCCCCAAACTTGGTAGGTGTTGCCTTTTTATATGCACATAGTTGGTTACGCATCATTTGGTCCTATGCTCATTCAGGCGTGCTTCTTCGGAACATCGAAGTTTACCTTCTCGGAGTCCACATCGGAGCATCTTCTGCAGGCAAGTGTGACACCCCGCCTAATAAAATACCGGGCGATCACTCCTATATCAAATTAAAACAAGAGTCTCATATGGCTCATTCTTAGCATCACTGTCGAAAACCAATTTAATTACTAATATCCTATTAGGCCGGCGTCAATTTTTTTTTAATTAACTAATCTTTTTAACCAAACCAATCAAATAAAACAATTACAACAATTTACAAGCAGCAACTGAAATGAAATAAAATAACCGAACACTCGGTACAATAATACAACCAAATCGAATGCCGCGCTAAAAGGCGATAAAAGAATAAATGAGTATAGTTGGGCCATAAGCCCAAATGTTTCCACAATACCTCCTATCTAGATCTCAATGATAGAAGCGTCTAATATAAACCTGCTTGCATCCATAGCTGCTGCAACAAACGTCTGACTCGAAAGAATCATCATCCAGGTGTCCCTGTGTCTGGACACCTATATATATATAGATATAACAAGAGGGGAAAATAGAGAAACGGGTCAGAGCTCGAGTTTTGAAAACATTTTAGCAATTGCTTAAATTCCATATTTTAAAATATGTTATTTCTCATATTTAAACTGGTATCGCTCTCACATGAGATATACTTCACCCCTCTTCTAACAGTGCACAACTATCGCATACCTCTTTAAACATCCTAGTTAAGCTACCCTGCCTAACTAATGTAATTACCCATCTTCTAATAATCCTCATCAATTCGAGTACTAAGGACTAAACTTCTCCCCATTCCCAACATTACGTTACGTTCATGCGTGGGGTGTCTCGCGAAGTGAAATCCAAATAAGGAACCCCCCCGATACACTACTACGTGATAATTTTGATCATCGAGATCCATTAGGCCGTCAATACATACCATAGTTATACCATCCCGTATTTATTAATAGTTCTCATTAGAACCTAAGATTCATATTCATATAAATCTAGATATTCATTTACCGGCAGTAATATCACCCTTTATTCATTCCTTTCACTTTATACAAGATTAGGTTACATGATATCTCATCTCATATATATAAACAAAATACTATATGCAACAAGTATATTAATCATCCACCAAACTATAATATAAGTGGCTTAGTCATTCTCATTTACTAAGCATCCGTGGATTATCTCAAGTACACATATATGTTAATCACAATACATATATACATATATGGCACCCCTAGTCTCAGCTGCGGCGCACTCATACTCTGCTATCAAATCCCTGTACATCACGCACATAAGGATCACGCGTTCCGCATCACTCAGGAACCGTATCAATACAAATCACACATATTGGAGGCGAACATAGTTCACATACCCATGGGTCACGCACATACCTACGCTCCCATAGTCAGCAGACTTATCGACTCATAAATAAGCCCTTCCCAGTCCTATGTTCTTGAGGTACCAAATCTAAAATCCTCCCGAAGGCAACACAGGATAATATTGTCCTCACACGAACGCCAACCTCCCGTGATAGCAAGTATAGTAGGTATGTCATACACATAATAAACAATCATATAGGTACACATTCCACCTATATAAATATATCATCAATTTGGTATTCACACAACCATATTATAATTATAGGTATTTCTCTCACCTATACATAATTCTCCATAGGTAATTATTTAACCCACGTATATAATAACATTCGGGCATACGCACAATCCGTACAATAAATTTCCTACGTAGTATATTTATCTCTCGAATATCCTACGCATTTATCAATTTTGACTAATCCTCAATATATTATTTCCGAGCTTTTCTCACCGCGCGAAGACAATACCAACAACACCGATATATTGATTCGTCCCATAAATGACGATAGGCATTCCTTTCACCTATAATAATTGTCATAAATAGACGTATTGGATGATTGCTCAATTCTCTTTAGCCCGTATCCTAAATTTCATCCTAGTCACCTCATAGGATTTTACTCAACCAAAATTGACATATAAGTGTGTTTTCTACGTGCACAATTACTTATATAAAATTTTCCTCACCAAAACATCACCTCGAGTGTTACTCCTCCCAAACACCCCTATTTGGGTAAATCTTGGAGTTTACTTTCATCTGACCCAAGATACGTACCTTACTTTAAAAAAATATTTAGAAGTCCCCATACTATTTTTAGGAACCCCAAATATTTACTCCAAAGAATTCTAGCTTTTATTTTTCCAAAATGCGAGTGCATTTCCGAGTTGGTGATTTCACCCCGGAACTGCCATCTTATAAAAATCATAAAAATTCGAAGAAAAATCAGAAAAATACAGGTTGGCGCTCACGCGACCGTATCGAAACGATCTACAACTTTTGTGTTTTGACCAAGAGCTGAATCGGCTGTCTTCCTGTCCGAAACAGTCCAGAAGTGACGCTGGTCACTATTCACCTTCTTCTCCAAAAATCCAAACCTCCATTAAAACACCTCCAAGCTTTTTATCTCCTCTCTCATCATCAACCAACCTCAAACAATCATAAATACACATATAGAAAGGGTTCTAATCATCCTAGAACCCATATTCAACAATTAATTTCAATAAATTTCAAGTTTCTCAAATTGAGTATTAATCGAGTTATATCCGTTTTAATCTTCCGAAAACCCGTTTGATCCACGAAATTTCAACCCAAAAATCTTTAGTTTTATACCAACTACAATATGAGAAATTAAACATACTAAATCATAAAGCAAGTTAAACACTTGCCTCGTGGATTAAATCCGACGACCACGAGTCGAATCTCGTGAATTTTGGCCGGAAATCTCTTCTTTTCTTCTCTTTTCTT
This sequence comes from Sambucus nigra, assembly GCA_949130495.1. Taxonomy (NCBI): domain Eukaryota; kingdom Viridiplantae; phylum Streptophyta; class Magnoliopsida; order Dipsacales; family Adoxaceae; genus Sambucus; species Sambucus nigra. Next base: position 337,678,169 of record OX422207.1, on the reverse strand, counting down.
TCTTCTTCTTTCTCCTCTTCTTTCTCTCTTCTCTCTTTCTCTCTTAGGGCTGATATTTGGGGGAAATGAGGGATGCCACCTCTTGAAATTCGAAATTGGGTATATACCCAATTATTAAATGACTCGTGTACTCATTTACGAGTTCCTACTAGTCCAAAAATATTCGGTAAGCCAAATACTACCCCCGGGTTCTTTATTTTGACTATCTCGACCATTCCTAACCCAATGGCACAGTCGAAATCTCCATCCAAGTCACTTAACTAAAATTCACTATTTTGACCCAACACGTTCAATACGCGTATTTTTCAATTTAAAATATTTCCTTTGTCGCTTTACCCAACTTGCGACATGTAATTAAAAAAAATTCACTCGTATACTTAGTCTCATAAGAAAATATAATCCATGTAAATATTAATCTGACACTCGAAAACTAATATTTACTATTCACTTTATAACATTAAAATTATTTAATTTCACTCATTAATCCCAAAATTAATATTCACAATAATTCCTCAAATTGCCAAATTACATCCACCGTGCAATTTAAATACCTTTAAAAGTACAGGGTATTACATACTTCCCCCCTTACAACACAATTTCGTCCTCAAAATTCAGATATAGCTCGTGCCAGTACTCTAGGATCGGTATATACATTACATCCTAGCCTTACCAAATTTAGATAAAGCTTAACATAATGGTCTCCCACTATATTCCACTCATCTCAAGGCGTATGCTCATATATATATATATATATATATATATATATATATATATAGTCTCATCATCTCTATATATTTACACTAATCTTGCACCCTTTTGTTAAGACCACTTAGCGCAAAGTATTTATTACTAATACCATATCTACTAGTCCCACATAATAGAAATATTCACAAATCCATATATGTGCATATAGTCACATCATCCCTATACATATATATACTAATCATGCACCCCCGGGTTAACATCCATTAGCGCACTTAATCAATTCTTGCACCCCCGGATTATCACCCATTAGTGCTCTTAATAAAATATCAAATAATAGGCATACACACATCCTATTAAGATTCATAGGCACATTCCCAACCTAATCATACACTTCTCATACGTATTTTATTCTCATCTCTACGTATTGTATAAATATTCAAATTACAATCTCTCTCGTAATCTCCAAGGTACATTCCCTATACCGAATAATTAAAGTATTAACTCTCATATACTCTTCCGTAATTTGGTGCTACATACACTCCTTCTTTCCTCGGAGTATGCTAACAATACAATTATGTGCCAGCCACTCTTCAACACTCGTTCAAGTAATATTCCTCTCTATTTTCTCACAATAATTTTGTATTCTTTTCATTAAGAGGTATATTTTAAATGACTTTCCACAACCTTTCAACCCATCTCGGGTGTGCTAGCTCTCGTTTCACATAAATGCTTGAATTATCATCATTCTCACACGACATTCAATACGTCATACCATTTAACCTTGTTTGTTGCTGTCCCTCAGACATATATTCTTCACATTTATTTATTTATTTTTTTACGTCCTTCTATCTCGAACATTTTTGGAATCAACTAACCAGGGTACTCATACCCCCTATCATTCGTGCATATATGCACGACCATTGTAAACATTTTGATACGTTACACTTACTCTAAATAATGGGAATCATTTCATCGGCCTGGTACTAACACATGGGTATCCCTTAACCTATATAATTCAAAATTTAATTCTCCCGATACCTGTAAATTCAATCCTTCTCAAGATTATTTCATCGATCTTCTTGTGGTTAACTCACAATAGCCTTCCTATATCAGTGTCGATAGTCTTATTTTCCTTACTTCATGGTAGTACTAAGATTAAGGTGTTTCTAACACACATAATATGAGTACTATTCTAACTATATCCCTAGTGCCCAAGACCTCTATCGACTTCCGACATTTGCTTGGTTTCGTGCGTGGGACGTCTCGCAAAGAGAAATCCAAAGAAGGAACCTTCCCGATACACTACTCCCTCGCTTCGTCGGTCATCGAGATAGAGTAGTCTAAGGGACACCAATGGGACGTTCTAAATCCTACCTCGTTAACCTACTAATGTAGTTCTACCACTATATCCTTCCATCTTGTCCAAATGGAAAGTCCAACTAATTAGGGCACCTACTCTATGCAAAAGCATTATGAACATCATACCCAAATTGTATTTCCTCTCAATTTCCCTTATATTCAAAGTCTGGCTATAAGTATCAGATTAATTTCCTTTATTATACGTTACCCACATACTTGCGGTGAGAGGACAATTTCAGTGCTTCTTCATAGCACTTATATCTCTATATAATTATATAGTCATCAAATGGTTCTCACTCAATAGTGTTTCCTTTACACTAGGTGACTTATCGTCAAATCCAACATCCTTGCATTTTATAACATATGTCCACTCCCGACATTGTTAAGGTTCATACGGGGAGTGTATTATTAGCTTCAAATATACAACCAGGATAACCCCATCCCATCTATCAATAAAATATGGCCAGAACTATCACTTCTGTCAAGGAGCCATACCACAAGCACTTGCACTAATAGTAAGTCCTTCGCGCGAACAACAACAAACTTAAACTCCCAGCTTAACTATAATTCCTGTATATCTTAAATTATATATATAAGGTCCACATGAACTCAAATCATGCAAATGAAATATCTCTTCATCGAAGTCCCATCTAAACATATAATCAAGGCGAGCTCATCCAGAATTTATCTCGCATTCCATTCTTTAATATGTCCGTATATACATGTTTCATATCTCATATAAATATATATATACACACTATACACATCAAGTATATTCATACTTATATATCATACACTATATAAGTATAATAACCATCCCTCAGAGCTATAACTCAGTGGATGCAGTCTCTCAATGATATCATCTTCTAGGGAATTAATTACACATCATCCTGGGTACTAGTGGTCGGACTATCACACCGACTTGGTAAAAACCAAATCACAACGAATGGGAAGCGATCATAGTTCCTCCCCGAAAATGAGAACGAAACATACCCACCACATCTCATTCCTAGTAAAAATCGCACAATATAAAATGGACACTATGACCTGGGGACTATACGCTCCCTGCTCCTCAAGCCAGGGGCCTCACCCAAAATGCATAACTTCCCATGATAGTACTCGAGGGGTATGTTTCATACAAATATACCAATCACATACAGATATATTTAAACATATCATATATATATATTCTCAATATGCTCGTGTATATATATATATATATATAGTATAATCCGGCTAATCGTGTATATCTCTCGTAATATAACTATATCATCTCATTTAAATTCAGAATATTAATCTTATCACAACTAGCTCGTATCCCAATTACATCTGAAATTCCAATTCGAAGCCCAAGAGTCCTTATGCTATTAGACTCTTAAAAATCACAAAGTCTGACAACTTTAATTTTTCATTGTAGATTTCACACCTTGTACTAAAACAACTATAACTCACTCTACGTAAGTCCAATTTACTAGTGAGTCTATTATTCCATTGGAGAAGCCTCTTTCTCCATTGTACCTACCTTACTCCGTAAGTTCACCTAACCATGTCACTCTTTATTCACCGTCAGTCTCTGACTGATTCTCATGTGAATAACCTAGAAATTGCATTCACTTTATTCTAAATCAAGGGAATTTACAGTTTAAAACCATCTGTAAGATTAATTTATGAGCAAAATATCATGCTCCTCTAAATATGGTGACCATCGTTACCACCATTTCACATTGCTCCAACGAGTGACAAAAAAATCTCCTCAAATTTTCACATATGGATAATTCCATACCCCACTGTAAGTAAGAGCTTTCGAGCCTTCTACTTGTTAATTCAAGTTTAGCACGATTCTCAAGTACAACGATTTTTGATAATTTTAACTACTATATTTTAGTAGTCGTTGCAGCAACCCATGACAATGCCACAAGGAAAATGACCTTTGCCGCGGTCCTCATTTCTAACATCAACTTTTAACTCTAACTAAGCCTCGCCTCCTGCTGCCCTCACCACGATCTTCCATGGTCTCCCTTCGTCGATCAACACACAAATTCTGAATGAGCGTGCAAAAGATTTACTATAATCTTACATAATGGTAGGAGAACGAAATCTCACAAGAGGGTATCAACAATCCTAATCATAAGGCTCTATATCAAATCAAAAGCAACGCTGAAAGTGTAGTACGTTCGCACAGATTCCTAAGGACACTAGAACCTGATGCTCTGATACCACCTATGACACCCCGCCTAATAAAATACCGGGCGATCACTCCTATATCAAATTAAAACAGGAGTCTCATATGGCGCATTCTTAGCATCACTGTTGAAAACCAATTTAATTACTAATATCCTATTAGGCCGGCGTCAAATTTTTTTAATTAACAAATTTTTTTAACCAAACCATTCAAATAAAACAATTACAATAGTTTACAAGCAGCAACTGAAATGAAATGAAATAAAATAACCGAACACTCGGTACAATAATACAAACAAATCGAATGCCGTGCTAAAAGACGATAAAAGAATAAATGAGTACAGTTGGGCCATAAGCCCGAATGTTTCTACAGTACCTCCTATCTAGATCTCAATGATAGAAGCGTCTAATATAAACCTGCTTGCATCCACAGCTGCTGCAGCAAACATCTGACTTGAAAGAATCATCATCCAGGCGTCCCTATGTCTAGACACCTATATATATATATACATATATATATATATATATATATATATATATAGCAAGAGGGGAAATAGAGAAACGGGTCAAAACCCGAGTTTTGAAAACATTTTAGCAATTGCTTAAAATCCATATTTTAAAATATGTTATTTATCATATTTAAACTGGTATTGCTCTCACATGAGATACACCTCACCCCTCTTCTAACAGTGCACAACTATCGCATACCTTTTTAAACATCCTAGTTAAGCTACCCTGCCTAACTAATGTAATTACCCATCTTCTAATAATCCTCATCAATTCGAGTACTAAGGACTAAACTTCTCCCCATTCCCAACATTACATTACGTTCTTGCGTGGGGTGTCTCGCGAAGCGAAATCCAAATAAGGAACCCCCCGATACACTACTACGTGATAATTTTGATCATCGGCATCCATTAGGCCTTCAGTACATACCATATTTATACCATCCCATATTTATTAATAGTTCTAATTAGAACCTAAGATTCATATTCATATAAATCTGGATATTCATTTACCGGAAGTAATATCACCCTTTATTCATTCTTTTCACTTTATACAAGGTTAGGTTATATGATATCTCATCTCATATATATAAACAATATACTATATGCAACAAGTATATTAATCATCCACCGAACTATAATATAAGTGGCTTAGTCATTCTCATTTACTAAGCATCCGTGGATTATCTCAAGTACACATATATGTTAATCAAAATACATATATACATATATGGCACCCCTAGGCTCAGCTGCGGTGCACTCATACTCTGCTATCAAATCCCTGTACATCACGCACATAAGGATCACGCGTTTCGCATCACTCAGGAACCGTATCAATAGAAATCACACATATTGGAGGTGAACATAGTTCACATACCCATGGGTCACGCACATACCTACACTCCCATAGTTAGCAGACTTATCGACTCACAAATAAGACCTTCACAGTCCTATGTTCTTGCGGTACCAGATCTAAAATCCCCTCGAAGGCAACACAGGATAATATTGTCTTCACACGAATGCCAACCTCCCGTGATAACAAGTATGGTAGGTATGTCATACACATAATAAACAATCATATAGGTACACATTCCACCTATATAAATATATCATCAATTTGGTATTCACACAACCATATTATAATTATAGCTATTTCTCTCACCTATACATAATTCTTCATAGGTAATTATTTAACCCGCGTATATAATAACATTCGGGCATACGCACAATCCGTATAATAAATTTCCTACGTAGTATATTTATCTCTCGAATATCCTACGCATTTATCAATTTTGACTAATCCTCAATATATTATTTCCGAGCTTTTCTCACTGCGCGATGACAATACCAATAACACCGATATATTTATTCGTCCCATAAATGACGATAGGCATTCCTCTCACCTATAATAATTGTCATAAATTGACGTATTGGATGATTGCTCAATTCTCTTTAGCCCGTATCCTAAATTTCATCCTAGTCACCTCATAGGATTTTACTCAACCAAAATTTACATATAAGTGTGTTTTCTACGTGCACAATTACTTATATAAAATTTTCCTCACCGAAACATCACCTCGAGTGTTACTCCTCCCAAACACCCCTATTTGGGTAAATCTTGGAGTTTACTTTCATCTGACCCAAGATACGTACCTTACTTAAAAAAAATATTTAGAAGTCCCCATACTATTTTTAGGAACCCCAAATATTTGTCTCCAAAGAATTCTAGCTTTTATTTTTCCAAAATCCGAGTGCATTTCCGAGTTGGTGATTTCACCCCGGAACTGCCATCTTATAAAAATCATAACAATTCGAAAACAAATCATAAAAATACGAGGTCAGTGGACACATGACCGTATCGAAAAGATCTATAATTTTTATGTTTTGACGAAGAGCTGAATCGGCTGTCTTCCTGTCCGAAACAGTCCAGAAGTGACGCTGGTCACTATTCACCTTCTTCTCCAAAAATCCAAACCTCCATTAAAACACCTCCAAGCTTTTTATCTCCCCTCTCATCAGCAACCAACCTCAAAAAACCATAAATATACATATAGAAAGGTCCTAGAACCCATATTCAACAATTAATTTCAATAAATTTCAAGTTTCTCAAATTGAGTATTAATCGAGTTATATCCGTTTTAATCTTCCGAAAACCCGTTTCATCCACGAAATTTCAAACCAAATTTTTTTAGTTTTATACCAACTACAATATGAGAAATTAAACACACTAAATCATAAAGCAAGTTAAACACTTGCCTCGTGGATTAAATCCGACGACCAGGAGTCGAATCCCGCGAATTTTGGCCGGAAATCTCTTCTTTTCTTCTCTTTTCTTTCTTCTTCTTTCTCCTCTTCTTTCTCTCTTCTCTCTCTCTCTCTTAGGGCTGATATTTGGGGGAAATGAGGGTTGCCACCTCTTGAAATTCAAAATTTGGTATATACCCAATTATTAAATGACTCGTGTACTCATTTACGAGTCCCTACTAGTCCAAAAATGCCCGGGAACTAAAATACTACCCTCGGGTACTTTATTTTGACTATCTCGACCATTCCGAACCCAATGGCGCAGTCAAAATCTCCATCCGAGTCACTTGACTAAAATTCACTATTTTGACCAAACACGTTCAATACGTGTATTTTCAATTTAAAATATTTTCTTTTTCGCTTTACCCAACTTGCGACATGTAATTAAAAATAATCCACTCATATACTTAGTCTCGTAAGAAAATATAATCCATGTAAATATTAATCTGACACTCGAAAACTTATATTTACTATTCACTTTATAACATTAAAATTATTTAATTTCACTCATTAATCCCAAAATTACTATTCACAATAATTCCTCAAATTGACAAATTACATCCACCGTGCAATTTAAATACCTTTAAAAGTACAGGGTATTACAACAAGATTCTTCTAAAATCGTCCACAAAAATTCGTTTGGTCCTATGCTCATTCGGGCGAGCTTCTTCTGAACATCGGAGTTTACTTACTCGGAGTAAACATCGGAGCTTCTTCTTCAGACGAGTTTCATTCACTCATCATTTGGTCCTATGATCGAACATGAATATCATTCACACAAATTCGTTTGGTAGATATTTTATTTCTGAATCTCATTTTGGGGTCGTTTTGGATGTGTCAGTGCAAACATATGTTAATTTTGGCTAGTACTTCTCATAAAAAACACACAAATTCGTATATTGTCAATTGAGTGTAAACCACAATATACATCACTACAGGTATAAGCTAGAACAAAAATAGATGGGGGGAATTAGGACCGTTGTTTTTAATTCCATGTGTGAAAATTAGGTTTGACATTAAGGTAGTGTCATGTCATTTTCTAGTTGTTGATTTCCTTATACATAGTTCATTATAAGTGTATTTATCCAATATAGTTGATATATTTTTAGGGCTTAAAATAATATCAATTATGGATATTGGACAATAAACATTTGGTTTTCATTTTTAGCCCCTATTTTCAAATTATCGATTGGCGTGGCATGTGTGATTGGTTGATGTTTTATGAATGTGGGTCCACGGTAGCGGTTTTATTAAAAAATAGGGACTAAAATTATAAATGAAATGTTTGTTGTCCTATTTCCAAAATACATATTAAAATAGGTCCTAAATTTACAAGGCCCTTTTCAATTTTATGATGATTGAGTTGAAATATTTTAACTTTTGCTTACCACTGTCATAAATTATGATTACTCTTAATCTTTATTATTATAATTATTTTAGGAAGAATGCCAAATTGACCCAAAAGTTTGTGACACCCCACTTATTAAAATAAGAGATGGCCAGCCCGATACTTCAATAATTATAGGAATAATAGATGGTCCATCCTTAGCATCAACATATAGCAATAAGTATACAGGATAACCACAAAAAATTTTAGAAAACGGATTGGCAAAAAAATTAATTTTGTAAGGTAATGAAAAACATTTAAACAATCCAATTAAAGAGATGGTGGGTACAAATAAAAATAGATAGTCATTTAATATCCATACAACAAACCAACCGAATAAGCTGTCGGTTGACAGACCAATACAATTAGAGTTACACCGAGAATTTCAGTACAATATCACATAATATAATACAAGTACAAAAATGGGCAACACGCCCGAACGTATAATCGATCATAACTAGAATACAAAAAGGGGGAAGCGTCTATATCAAAATGTTTCGTAACATTCGCAAGGTGTTACAACTCCAAGACATTGTGATGGAAAAGTCAATACGGGCGTCCTTGCGGTGGAGCACCTGGTCATAAAAAGCTTCATGCAAAACAAAGAAATATGAACAGGTCAGGGATCGGTTTTATATGATCACCAGTAGAATAAAGAGTATGACAGTCATGGACAAGTTAATCATCATCACTAATGACAAGAATCTAACTACTCAATCTAAGAGCATTCTCTAAAGAAAATATAATGACCATAAACCTAATTGAAATATGCAAGAGGGTATGAATAAAGTATTATTAACTAAGATTCACTATCTTTTTTTTACACAATTTCATTTTACCGCTCCATATCTCATTAGGAAAGGTATTCAAAGCAATTTAATTCACATAGTGCTTTGTTATTAATTTAATCCCACTTTAATAAGAATAGTTATATTACACAATATATAACGATTCTAAGACCATCCTTCCGAGTTTCCCCACTGGACGTGCCCCTAAATAGCTATCATCTTCTTGGGCCTATCAAACAAGGAAACTTGGGCCTCTTACATCGCGTGATGTCGGGAAGTGGCCATATACTTGCGACAGTGAGTCGTAACCACTCCCGAAATTACCTCACTTCGCACAATAATCACATAATATAATAACCGATCCTATGGCCGAGGACTATATTCGCCCTGCGTTCACTAGCCAGGGCTCTTCACCTCATGCGTGTACTTCCCCTATGATAGCCTTTAGAGAGGTGTGTTTACCGAATTTTATTATTCATCATTCATTCTCATTTTTGAAAGATGTGTTACATTACCATTGGAACCATATTCGTTTAATGACATCATTATAAACTTCAACGTTTAACCATTCCTCAAATTTATCTCCGAGAATTATGACGGTACTATAAGCCACCAAGTCTAGTATACCTCAATCACGTCTCTAAAATTCCCCAATCACATGATCCTACTTCTCCAAATCTTGAACTAACTTGCTAATGGAAGAAATTACCTTATCATCTATTTGATAATTCCCAAAATGAGCCCCATCTATTCCCTTTCTAATATAGGGTAGTTACCTAACTACTATAAGACTCTAGGACACTAAGTTTACTTCATAAGAGAACGTTCCTAGGTCCTAACCTACAAGAGAATAGCTAAAACTAAGTTAGAAATTTTTTCCCAAAACAACAGGATTTGGAATCGATTCGCCCTAATGCCGAATCGATTCGCCCTAGGTAGCGAATTGATTCGGCTGAGGAATTCAACATTCTGTCTCATGTCAAGTCGATTCGGGTAACCCGAATCGATTCGGATCCCAGACCTGTAGCCTCACCTCTTTGTGAATCGATTCGCATAAAGGGCGAATCAATTCACCTTGACGAATCTGCCAAGTTGGGGCTACGGGATATGAACCCTAATTTACCCAATTTCATTTTTCCTCCATTCCTACCCAAATCACTCATCATTAATCCAACCAACACCATTCTACATGAATGTTATCTACTATTCTCAAGACAACATCTATGTAAACAATGATTAAGGGTTGAAACACTACAAACTCAATTAAAAACCATGATTGTTCAATTGATCCCAATACATAACTATCAATACAATTTATTCATCTTAAATCACATATTAGCAAGTAAGAAACTTGCCTTAAGATGAAATCTCAGATTTCCTTAAGGTAACAACAAATCCAAGCTTCAATTTCTTCAATTCTCTTTCTTTCTCTTTTCTTTTTTCCCAAATTCTCTTCTTCTGTCTTTCTCTCTAGGTTTAGTAGGAACACACTTAAGAAATAAAAGGGTTTGCAAGACATAATCGTGCCCTTAGCATTAATTACAATCTTTAAATACTAATACACCCCTTAAAATGACTCGTAACTACATAATTGAGCCGTAACATGTTAAAAGTGTCCGGAACCTAAAATACGATATGGCACTAATTTTGACTATCTCGAACATTTCGGGACTAATTGCGCCTTCTAAATTGGCGCCCGGAATAAAGTAAATTATTTTGAGTTCCAATTTCATTTAAACCATAGATTCCATTTAAAACACAATGACACCATGAACCACAACATAATTCCATTTACATTCACATAATAGTAAGTATGTACAATCTAGTAAATATTATCTATTAACTTCTCATAAAATAATATTTACTTCATTATTCAATATTTTATATAATTTCCTCTCATGGCAATTTAATATAAAACTAGGTGGAAACCCGCGCGATGCGCGAATTATACGTTGTTAAATGCACACTAAACGAAGCCAAGTGAAAAAATGAAATTAGATCAAATAAAATGGGCAATAGAGTAATAATGTAGAGTAGAAGTGATAATTAAATAATATGTACAAATGTTGAAAAACATTATCAATATTTTACATAGAGCGAGTCAATAAAATAGATATGGAATGTAGTAGCAGAAGGGATAATCTGATGATGAAGATGGGACGCCTGAAATTGAAGCTACAACACCCTTTTTCTCTTGTCGTCAATGTTCCTACAATTAAATAAAAATATAATTAAAAAAATTATAGAATAGTAGATTGTATAGGGGAAGAGAAGTTTAATAGATAATAAATTGAAAATATCATAAAATTTATTGCAAATTTAAAATTGCGTGATATAGCAATTCTAAAAAATCTATCCATTTGTTATCAATTGATAACAAATGTGAGTGTGAGTCCTATTGAGTGGGAAAAAAAGAGGAATTAGAGGTGTTGAAGAGGATGCTTCACCTACCCAAGAGAGCTCCTTCCCAATTGGGTTCTAAATCCAGAGGATAATATCATATGCAAAGTAAGTAGAGAACATGCAAAGTTATCTATTCCTTGTAATATTTTTTTCTTTGAAGAGATTACATCAACAAACTAAGGTTTCAGTTCTCCATATTGTTTAGCAAAGTCCTCCATTCCAAATTTCAATAATATAATCTGCAAACTACACTAATTGGATGTTTTCAACTGTTTCCATGCAATGGCCTCAATGGCAACGTGACTTCATAACATGATTGCATAAGATCCCTATATAGGCAAAAACAGGCATGATGAAGAAACTGAAAAGCTGAACATACCGAGTTAAAAGGAAAATAATAGATAAAAATTTTGAACTTCTGAATGCCAGATTAATGAACGTGTAGTACAAACCCACAATAATTTTTTTCCACATATAATGGGAGTTTTAATGATACAAACGGCTCCAAATAATACAACTAAACAGTCAGTCACTTAACTTTACATAAATCATATAAGCTACATATGCTGTTAGCCCTTACTCGAACCGATCATCACATTTGAGATGTCATTCCGCTAGAGATTCAAAATAAAAGTAAGTCGATTAGAAAATGCAATTTATATTTTATGATAGTGAACAACAATCATCACCTGCCTCACATGCTGGCAAGAGATCGAACACCTCTCTCATTATTAATCTCATTCCCTACTTCACTTCCATCCATACAAAGAGCGTTATTATTGACACTCACTTCAGAGCTAGCATTGCTGCTTGTTGCAAGTGGTGAATCTGATACACTGACCCGCCTGCTTCGTGTGGGCCCAGATCTCACACTGTACATGGACGATGTTGGAATGTTTGTCATCAATGGCAGTAGATTACCCGAAACACATTTCCTTATATCCATATGTCTCGTAGCCATGTCTAAAGACTTATTTGAGAGATTTCTTCCAAAGCCCGAGCTGTCGAGAATTTCACCTCGCAGTAAGATGAAGTTTACAATATAATTTAGAATATGGACTATTTATAGAGAGAGGGACAAATTAGCAAAGAGAAAGCCATGAAAATGCTACCCCATCCACTGTGTCTCTGTGCCTCCTTGCCGTTTTGGGTTGATAACTCTTCATGGAAATTAATTGGTTTCTGCAGCGCTGTTCTTTAGGAATAGCAGAAACTAAGAGATTATTTTTTGATGGAGTATCCACATGTTTTTTACCATCCAGATAGTTGAAAGAGGCGTCATAGTAAGGGATCCCCAATTGTTTCAAACAACCCCTTTCTGACATTGTGTTTTTTTCACTAAAGGCTACTCTATACTCAGCACAACCAACTATTTTGAGAGACATTCATAAAGTTGTTATGCAGCTGCTAATTGTGAAGTCCTTGTATTATGTAAACTATGCAAGGATTGTACATGTCTGCAAAGTCAAAACGTCCATTGAGTTAGAAACTATAACTCAAATACTTGCAATTAAAAAATTTGATATTAGTTTAATTAGATTCAAAGAATTTTTATTGATAATAAAATAATTTCCGTGGAAAGAATGAATAGGGTGTCCATCAGCAGAATTAAAAAAATATTAAATAAGTTACCTAGGGGAAGCTGTTGCACATAACAAACTTGAAAATAGAAGTAGAACCAAACATTTTATAGTTGAAGTAGCAAGCTAAAAAGGAATTTGCCTACAAGGTGCTAAAATATGAAATTCAATGAAGTTACGCTTGAAAGAGTACATTTTAATCATTTCCAGATTATATAATAATGATCTAATTTGTATAGATTTAATCTAAAACTAAATTGTAAACAAACTACAGGTACTAAATAAGAACTCAATAAGCACCCGTGGACAACCCATTCTTAAACAATCTCAAAGTCTAATTAACACACCAAGCTCTGTACATTGTAAGAATAAATATTATAAAATCAACACAAAACAATAGAAACTCAGTATAAAACATTATAAAATCAGTTTACGTACTTTGTAGAAATCATGATAAACTCATTTCCCAAACTCAGTACAAAATATTAAAGAACTAACCAACAAAAGGAGATAAAGTTTGTAGAGGTATGGAAAGTAACCAACTATTATGTTCTCGAATTCCTTCCAGAAATCTAAAATAATAAGTAATTGTGGATTCTTACCCTTCTTGTGCAACTGTGTGTATCCAAGCATTAAAGTGTATCTCATTAAGAACAACAGAGAGCAGTATCATATTTGTTTAAATAATAAAATAAACACAGAACAAAATCACCATGGAAGCACAAAATAGTCATTAAAAAATCACATCAAAGAAATATCAATATACCAAATATACCAACTATAAAGAAGTCAAAGAAATGTCAAAATCATCAAGGCACTAATTTTTCCCAAGAAACTAAAGTTAAACAAAACCCAAAACATACATCACAAAAAAATAAGAACACTCCATCAAGTTAAAAAAAAATTGAAAGACAATGAAACAAGTTCAAGTTAAAAAAATCCATTACCTGTGTTGGCCCAAAAGTGTCTCAACATACATATGGCATATTTTAAGCATCTAAAAACATGTAATATTTAGATTAGAGAGAAGATATAAACTTAGGCTTTTCATCAAACAAGTAATATTCAGAAAAAACATATGGTAAATAAAATCGATTAGAGCTTACCTAAATAGAAATTAGACGTGGTAAAGTTAAAAGCCTTGAGATAAAAAAAAAAGAATTTTCAAAAAAATCAAAACCCCAAATGTAACAAACTTATAACAAAGATAAAACCCAAATTAAAAAAAAAAAATCATACCGTGATGAAGAATGAGGAAGAGACCTTACGATTGCTGGGACAGAGGCCTTGGTTTGTTAAGTGAGAGGACGTAAGGCGGTTGCCTTGGCAGGGGTAGGGGTAGATGCTGCTTTGTCGTTGGCTTCTTGTTGTTGGTCTTCCTCCCCCATTCTTACTTTCTTTTCTCTTTGTACCTCAAACCCTAACAGACCTATAAATTACAAATAATAAATATCAAATACAAAAAAATACAAAATGAAAATAAGAGATACATGAAATTGAAAGAGGAGAGGGGGGCTAGCAGTGCATGGGAATTGGGAGAGACCGTTGATAACCCAAAACAAATATCTCTATTCTTCCTTTAAATCCAATGACCGCCCATTCCTCTTTTTTCTACTGAGGTTTACCCAACGCAAGAATCAAGGGGGGAAAACATTCCCCTTAATTACCTCATGCCTTCGCTCATTCCCAATAAGTAAAAAAAAAATAATGTAGACATCTCACAACCGTGTTTCTTGGCATTCTTGAAGTTGGAGAACCGTGATTTATATTCCCCGAATTAAATCTCGGCCAGCGTTTTGACCAGGTGGACAATCGAAAATAATACTACCATTGCCACGTGGATAGTATTGGGTTTGAGAGTCTTAAATGCTTTGCCTACGTGAATAGGTTGGTTGGAGAGGAGTCTTAATGCCTTGTTTTGCATTTTATAGTAGTAAGAGATGAATTACTCAACAATAAGGGTTATTACATACTCCCCCCACCCCTTATAAGGGAATTTTGCCCTCAAAATGAGGCATACCTTGCAAAAAGAGATGTGGATACTTCTCTCGCATATCATCCTCACATTCCCATGTTGACTCCTCGACATTGTGGCTCCCCCATTGGTACCGAACCAAGGGTACCACTCGAGATCTTAGCCTACGCTCCCCGTGATCTAATATTGCAACTGGTTATTCCTCATATGTTATATCAGGCTGCAATTCGATATCATCCAAAGGAATGTGCCAGCGAGCTCCTTCACACCTCTTATACTTTTTTAAGGATGAAACATGAAACACATCATGAATCTGTTGCAACTGCTCCGGTAAGGCAAGTTGATAAGCTACGGGGCCTACTCTAGAAATATTAGGAAAATGACCCACGTAACACGGCATATGTTTTCCTTTCTTCCCAAATCGCTTTATGCCCTTCATTGGCGAAACTTGCACCAAAACTTGATCTCCAACTTAAAAATCCACATGCCTTCTATTCGCATCAGCATAACTCTTCTGACGATCTTGAGCAGTTCGAATGCGATTACGAATAAGTTTAATCTTTGAGGAAGTATCTTGGATCATTTTAGGTCCAAGAAACTTATTATCCCCTACCTCCAACCAATAAGTAGGTGATCTACACGGTCGGCCATATAATGCTTCATAGGGTGCCATTCCGATTATGAATTGTTACGAATTATTATAAGCAAATTCGACCAAGGGAAGGTATTGTTCCCAACCTCCTTTGAAATCAATCACACACATTCTTAGCATATCCTCTAACATTTGGTTGAATCTTTCCGTCTACCCATAATTTTAAGGGTCATAGGAGGTACTTAACTTCAATTCAGTTCCCCTAGCTTCTTGGAAACGTTGCAAAAAATGGGAAACAAAGATTTTGTCTTGATCGGAGACTATATTAATGGGCACCCCGTGGAGTCTAACAACCTTCGTAATAAATAACCGAGCATATCGAGCAGTATTGTATTCTATACGTACTGGTAATAAAAGTGTCGACTTAGTCAAACGATCGACAATCACCCAAATAGAATCATGACCGCTTTGTGATGTTGGCAATCCCGTGATGAAATCCATCGAAATGCATTCCCACTTCCATACTGGTATTTCCAAGGGTTGTAATAATCCCATCGATCGTTGATGATCTACCTTCACTAGTTGACAAGTAGTGCATCGGGAAACAAATTTAGAAATGTCCCGTTTGATACCCGCCCGCCAATATTAACGGCGCATGTCTTGGTACATTTTATCTCCCATGTACTGTAAATTTGGACCCGTGAGATTTTATCATCACAGCTCGTCTTAAATCCCCTTCATCCGGGACAATAAGTCTCCCATGGAAATGTAACCCACACTCAGAACTTATTGAGTAGGATTTTTCTCCCTTGGTTAATAATTGTTGTTTACGATCCTGACAACTTTTGTCCCTTCCTTATGCTTCCACAACTCTTGCCACTATAGTGGGCGTAATGGTCAATACTGACATAGACGCCCTAGCAACAACATCCTCTTAGCTGAGCTCTTTCCATTTAACTTTCCATACTGTGGCTAACTCCCCCTCGGGTTTGCGACTCAATGCATCCGTCACCACATTCGCCTTGCCCGGGTGATAGTGAATACCAAATTGGTAGTCTTTCACAAACTCTAACCACCGGCGCTGTCGCATATTTAAATATTTCTGTTAAAATAAATATTGCAACGATTTGTGGTTCGTGAAAAGACTAAATTTCTCCCCCATGAGGTAATGTCTCGAAATCTTTAAGGCAAAAACTAATGCCGCAAGTTCCAAATCATGAACCGGATAGTTCTTTTTATGGGGCTTGAGATTGAGAGAAGCATAAGAAATATCCCGTTGCTCTTGTTGTAATACACCTCCCAATATTTGTAGAGATGCATCGATAAAGACCAAATATTCCAACCCCGGCCTCAGCAATGTAAGGACTGGAGCAGAAGTCAACCTATCTTTCAGCTCATCAAAAGATAACTAACAAGAATCATCCCAAAAAAACCTCACTCCTTTCCGAGTTAAATTGATCAAAGGTCTAGCAATCTTGCAAAAGCCCTTAATAAATCTGCGGTAATAGCTAGCCAAACCCAGAAAACTACGAATCTCGGTAAGTGTCATGAGCTGACCCCATTCCCTCACTGTAACAACTTTAATTGGGTCTACAGAAATACCCTGAGCTGTCATAATGTGACCAAGAAATTGTACTTCCTATAGCCAAAAGACACACTTTTTGAATTTATCATACAACTAATGATCCCTCGACGTCTGCAGGACCAACCGTAGATGCGTAGCATGATCAGCTTCTGATTGAGAGTAGATGAGGATGTCATCAATAAAGACAATAACAAATTGGTCCAGGAATTATCTAAACACTCTATTCATAAGGTCTATAAACACTGCAGGAGCATTGGTTAGCCCAAAAGGCATAACCAAGAATTCGTAGGACCCATATCTAGTTAGGAATGCCGTTTTGGACACATCCTGATCTCGTATTCGTAACAGGTGATATCCCGTCCTCAAATCTATTTTGGAGAAGTACGATGCTCCCCTAAGTTGATCAAACAAATATCAATTCGAGGCAGTGAGTATTTGTTCCTAATGGTAACTTTATTCAACTCCCAATAATCAACACACAACCGGAGAGAACTATCTCTCTTCTTCAAAAATAATACAGGAACTCCCCACGGCGACGTACTATGCCTAATAAACCCATTTTCTAGAAACTTCTGAATCTGGTCTCTTAACTCCCTCATTTTAACAGGAGACATACGGTACGGAACTCTAGCAATAAGTCGCGTCCCCGGTGCTAAATCAATTACAAATTCAATCTCCCTACTTGGAGGTAAACTCGATATTTCCCAAAAGACATCTTTAAAAACTCTAACAACCGAAATTGAATCTAAGGAAATGACTACATCCCGAGAAGTCTCATATGCAATACAATATAAATAAGTTCTAAAACCTCCCTCTAATCGAGGCATAGCCGCTAAAAACATCTCTTGCCCCGGAATGGCAAAAATTATACTTTTTCCGTAGCAATTTACTATCGCGCGATACTTCACTAGCCAATCCATATCCAGAATTACATCATACCTGACCATATCAAGGACGAGCAAATTGTCCTCAAAACACAAGTTACCAAGATTTATTTCTATTCCTTTACAAACAAAGAAAATAAGTGAACCATTACCCATAGAATATTCAACGCTAGTGAAAGTACTTTCCGTAGATTTAATTAGGTCTGTAGACTGAGAAAAACTTCTAGAAATAAACGAGTGTGTCGTACACGTATCAAACAATACACGACCCATGTGCCCATGAATGGGAAACTTACCCTCAATAGCTGGCGGCGCTGGAGGGGCTGGAGGAAGCATATCATCCTGTATATGGTAGACACGTCCATACTGTAGTTGTCCCTGTTGAGGAGGGATGGCCGGGTTAGGCACTGGTGGTGGTAGTTGTGCCTGTTGATGATGTGGAACCCTAGGAAACTGCCCCCTATCGACTCTGGACACGACTTCTTATAATGACATGGCTCTCCACACTGAAATCAACGACCCATCATATTTTCCTGATTACGGCCCCTATTATTCATGAACATTCCAAAACCTTGGCCCGATTGGCCTCGACCGCCATTGTTACCCCGACCTGCCTGTTTCTGTTGTGAGGCACCCTGATCGTGCATGAAACCACCACTACCGATATTAGATCCACTGAAATGTTGTCTTTTGGAAAAATCCCCTTGTTGGGCGTCCCTTTCTTTTTGCTTACCTCCCGATAATTGGGGTGAGGGTAGTGCTCCTCCTTCATCACCATTACCTCCAAGCTTACTTGCTTGCCCTACAACTGAAGATTTCTTACTACCCTGAACATAAACTGATGTTCTTGACAATGGAGTAACACGAAATTCATCACATCTCCGAAAGTTTATAAAGCTGGATTTCCGAGCAAATGTTACCGTATCCTCCAATGTAAGCCTCCTATGAACTTGGACATTCTACTTTCCTTCAGAGTTACCTCATCCGGCACAAAACTGTCCAAACGAGTGAGTTCCTCCTCATATTCTTCCACCGAACGTTCTTCTTGAACTACATCTTGAAGCTTTCTCCTCATTTCTCTTTGGACTGCCGGAAGGAAATATTTTCGATCAAACAAGACCCAAAAGTCAGTGATAGTCATGGTATTTCTTTTTTCTGGCGTAGTCATCGACTCCCACCAATGTAAGGCTGATCCAACTAACTTAAAAGTATAAAGGATTTGCTTCCGTTCCTCACTACATTCCACCATGCGAAGATGGCGTTGCATATATTTTTTCCATTGATTAGCTACTATCACATCGGAACCACCCTGAAATTCTAGAGGATGACCCTTTAAGAAAGATTCTCTGACTCTTTCCCATTGATAAGGTCCCATGGGGCTTGCGCCTCCTGAAACCTCGACTGTTGGGCTTGGGGAAATTGTTGAACTACGAAAGTCATCGCAGCGTTGACCGCCTGGGCCACAATATTGGCTACGTTAGCAGCATTTATATTCCCTTGTTGTGGCGGTGGATGACATACATCATCCTCTGCTACTCTATTTCTTCTCGTAGGGAGACCTCTCTTGGGGGGCATCTGTGACGAAGAAACAACTGAATTAGAATACTATAAAAACAATTTATTTTGCAGAAAACCGCATGTATAGGCAAACAAAACATTCCTAACATTTAGGCTCTATATCAAAGAACGCTACGGTAGAACGTGGCAAGTCCGTATATGTCCTAAAGACTCTAGAACCTGATGCTCTGATACAATCTGTGACACCCCGCTTATTAAAATTAGAGGGGGCCACCCCGATACTCTAATAATTATATGAATCATAGATGGTCCATCCTTAGCATCAACATATAGCAATAAGTATACGGGATAACCACAAAAAAAATTAGAATACGGATTGGCAAAAAAACTGATTTGGTAAGGTAATGAGAAACATTTAAACAATCAAATTAAAGAGATGGTGGGTACAAATAAAAATAGATAGTCATTTAATATCCATACAACAAACCAACCGAATAAGCTGTCGGTTGACAGACCAATACAATTAGAGTTACGCCGATTATTTCAGTACAATATCACATAATATAATACAAGTACAAAACATGGGAAACACGCTCGAACGTATAACCGATCATAACTATAATACAAAAAGGGGAAAGCGTATATATCAAAATATTCTATAACATTTGCAAGGTGTTACAACTCGAGGACACTGTGATGGAAAAGTCAATACGGGCGTCCATGCGGTGGAGCACCTGGTCGTAAAAAGGTTCATGCAAAACAAAGAAATATTAACGGGTCAGGGCCCGGTTTTATATGATCACCAGAATAATAAAGAGTATGACAGTCATGGACAAGTTAATCATCATCATTAATGATAAGAATCTAACTACTCAATCTAAGAGCATACTCTAAAGAAAATATAATAACCATAAACCCTATTCAAATATGCAAGAGGGTATGAATAAAGTATTATTAACTAAGATTCACTATCTTTTTTTTTACACAATTTCATTTCACCGTTCCATATCTCATTAGCAAACGTATTCAAAGCAATTTAATTCAAAGAGTGCTTTGTTATTAATTTAATCCAACTTTAATAAGAATAGTTATATTACACAATATATAACGATTCTAAGACCGTCCTTCCGAGTTTCCCCACTGGACCTGCCCCTAAATAGCTATCATCTTCGAGGGCCTATCAAACAAGGAAACTTGGGCCTCTTACATCGCGTGATGTCGGGAAGTGGCCATATACCTGTGACAGTGAGTCATAACCACTCCCGAAATTCCCTCACTTCGCACAATAATCACATAATATAATAACTGTTCCTATGGCCGAGGACTATATTCGCCCTGCGTTCACTAGCTAGGGGACTTCAACTCATGCGTGTACTTCCCCTATAATAGCCTTTAGAGAGGTGTGTTTACCCAATTTTATTATTCATCATTCATTATCATTTTTGAAAGATGTGTTACATTACCATTGGAACCATATTCGTTTAATGACATCATTATAAACTTCAACGTTTAACCATTCCTCAAATTTGTCTCCGAGAATTATGACGTTACTATAAGCCATCAAGTCTAGTATACCTCAATCAGGTCTCTAAAATTCCCCAATCACATGATCCTACTTCTCCAAATCTTGAACTAACTTGCTAATGGAAGAAATTACCTTATTGTGACACCCCGCCTAATTAAATACCGGGCGATCACTCCTTTATTAAATTAAAAATCAAGGTGAACAGTTGGTTCATTCTTAGCATCACTGTCGTAAAAATAAACTTTTCCAAATTAACACCCTAATTAATTAAACTAAGTGTCAAAACCATTTTTAACCTTTATAACCAAATAGTATTTTTAAAGAAAACTTATATATGTAATTAGTAACAACATTTTCAATAAGTAAGAATCATACAACAATTATCCTGAAACATAATCCAATTACTTTAAACATTCAACATGCAAAATCCCAACATTTAAAACTAAATGTAAAACATACATGCTGAATAAATCCCAAGATAACAGTACGAGAACTAACTGAAATATAAATGTCCCAACAAAACAGATAAATAGTGGAAAGGGCGACACATGCCCAATAAATGAGTATGATAGATGTGGAATCAAGTAAACGAAGTCGTCTGTGCAAGTGGCCTGCAACTCCCACCTAAGCTGCAACACGTTCCTTTCAAAGGATCCTAAGCAAGACGCCCCTGTGGCTGGGCAACTGTAATACATACATATATATACAAGAGAGAGAGAGAGAGAAGAAGAAACGGGTCAGAGCCCGATAGTGTGTTTGATTTAAAATACGTTTAGAAAGTATTTAAATTGATACATGCCAACGCAACAACATATTAGTGCGACACTCTCTTGAGAAATTCTCACCTGTCTTCTAATGTGCACACCTATCGCACTAACCTTCCCAACGGTTTGTCTTATCATTTATCGCACTAGTATTCCCAATGATTTAACTTATCTTAGATTACTCGTAAGATTCAAAATTTAATGATTCAATTGTTTGAAAAGAATATTTCATTTAGTAACCATAGTTCTCATTTTAACTTTATTAATCAATAAAGTTTTCCAGTGTCATATTATACTTTCTCAAAATAAGTATTTACAATTTGAGTCATCAACCATGTCCTACATATCACATCACAGTAGGCAGTTCCAGATTTCATAATTTCATATATATATTAACTACTCATAAAATATATATATATATCATAACAGCACCCCAAATAAAAACTATGGTGCGGGAATACTCTACTATCCAATCCCTGTATCACTCGTACTAAGGGAATACAAATTCGGAATCACTCTTGAACTGTATTAACACATACTCAAACAATATTGAGGCAAAGTATAGATTCCAAGTCCCTTAGGACCGTCTGAACTATCACTGCAATAGCCTGTACCAAGGATACCTATACACAAACAATATGAGGCGAAGCATAGATTCCAAGTCTCTAAGAGGAAAGCACATACCCGCATCTCTTAGGACCGTCTGAACTATCATTCCGATAGCCTGTACCAAGGATATCTATCTTCTAGGGTACAAGTCAATATCCCCCATAAAGGTCCCATCGAGATAAGACTGTCCCAGCGCGGAAACCTAAGGGATAGCAAGTAGCGTGGGCATGATTTTCACACATAGATAGTATATGCATACACAATCATATAACTGTACTAATATTACTATATCAATAATGGGTATATTCTCAAATCCCATAGTCACGACTTTTATTTATCATTATTTAGTTATCAGGTATAACCGTTCACATCTTACTTTAATTTTGAGGAACCTTTCCACTTACTACGTGACGCTCAGGGATTCTATCACCGGACCGGTCCGCCTGTAATAAAAGAACCGATCCGTCTAACCGGACCGGTCCGCCTCAGACCCGGACCGATCCGACTACTGAAGGCCAGTATACCCCGGACCGCAAGCGAACCGATGAAGACTGGAAAAGAACCGATCCGATCAACAACGGACCGATCCGCCTCAGAATAAAATAACCGATCCGATCAGTCGGATCGATCCGCCTCAGACCCGGACCGGTCCTCCTGGGATAAACTAAAACGATTTCGCAGAATTGCAGTTACGGGTTCTACCACCTATCTTCATCCAAATCCATATTTTCCAACCCCAAACGTCCCAAAAATTCTACTACTAACATTATAACAATATACCAGATGTTTCTAACGTAAGGCATGTACATTTCTATCATTTAAACATGGATTATCAACCCAAAATTTTATCTAATTACCAAGAACCCTAAAATATTCTTAAACAGGTTTCTAACAAATTTTCTCCAGAATTTCCTTCTTATAATCATCAAAATTTCGTGGTTAATTTCCTCTACATGGCAAGGGGTTCTAGAATCATCATATAAACCAATACTACATGGATTTGCCTATCACAAATTGGATTTTCTTCCATATATTTCATCCCTAATCATTCCTAAACTAATATGGAAATTGCACCAACGAAATAAGAAAGATAAACACTTGCCTGGGATTTTCAGAAGTCTGGATTGCGGCTGATTTTGGTGTGGTTGCGTTCCCCTTCTCGCGATCTACGCGTTGGTGATGGCGGCGGTGCAAACCGTTGAGTTTTGAGCCTTGGAATTGCTTGAGAGCTTTCTCCTCTCTACTCCAATGGCCATTCTAGGTTTTGGGAATTATAACCCTAGGTGACAACCTCAATATCAGATATATAGCCTCTCTAATTTTCGTGGGTTTAATTACCCGAAAATGTAAAATGACCAAATTGCCCTCCCGGGTTACTATTTAGGCCTAAAAATGCCCTGAGACCCAAACTACACCCCCGGGTATACTTTTCTGACTATCTAGACCCTTCCGGACGCGTTGACATACTCAAAAAGACCATACGGGCAACTTATAAAATATTCACTTTTTATTTATCAAAATTTTAGTCCCGACGTGACACGAGCACGTCCCGACTTAAATTTCCGAAATTGTCATTTAATTCACTCATGACATTCAATAATACCAATATCATATATTACTTTGCTTATTAGTAATATTCAACAAATTTTCCATAATTACTAACTCTTGTCACGTTAATAATTAGAACATAATTAATTTCCGGATTTTTATTAAATAATTAACTCACATTAAATTCAATAAATCCCCAAATTAATATAGCATAAAAATACGGGGTATTACACTTATCATCTATTTGATAATTCCCAAAATGAGCCCCATCTATTCCCTTTCTAATATAGGGTAGTTACCTAACTACTGTAAGACTCTAGGACACTAATTTTACTTCATAAGAGAAGGTTCCTAGGTCCTAACCTACAAGAGAATAGCTAAAACTCAGTTATAAATTTTTTCCCAAAACAGCAGGATTTTAAATCGATTCGCCCTAATAACGAATCGGTTCGCCCCAGGTAGCGAATCGATTCGCCTAAAAGCAAATCGATTCGGCTGAGGAATTCAACATTCTGTCTCATTCCTAATCGATTCGGG
Source organism: Sambucus nigra (assembly GCA_949130495.1). Taxonomy (NCBI): domain Eukaryota; kingdom Viridiplantae; phylum Streptophyta; class Magnoliopsida; order Dipsacales; family Adoxaceae; genus Sambucus; species Sambucus nigra. Next base: position 337,653,419 of record OX422207.1, on the reverse strand, counting down.
TAACCCGAATCGATTCGGATCCCCAGACCTATAACCTCACCTCTTAGCGACTCAAATTGCATAAGGGGCAAATCGATTCGCCATGACGAATCTGCCAAGTTGGGGCTACGGGTTATAAACCCTAATTTACCCAATTTAATTTTTCCTCCATTCCAACCCAAATCACCCTACATTAATCCAACCAACACCATTCTACATGAATGTTAACTACTATTCTCAACGTAACATCTATCTAAACAATGATTAAGGGTTGAAACACTACAAACTCAATTAAAAACCATAATTGTTCAATTAATCCCAAGACATAACTATCACTACAATTTATTCATCTTAAATCAGATATTAGCAAGTAAGAAACTTGCCTTAAGCTGAAATCTCAAATTTCCTTATGGTAGCAACAAATCCAAGCTTCAATTTCTTCAATTCTCTTTCTTCCTCTTTTCTTTTTACCCAAATTATCTTCTTCTCTTTCTCTCTAGGTTTAGTAGGACCACACTTAAGAAATAAAAGGGTTTGCAAGACATAGTCGTGCCCTTAGCATTAATTCCTATCTTTAAATGCTAATACTCTCCTTAAAATGACTCGTAACTACACTATTGAGCCATAACATGTTAAAAGTGTCCGGAACCCAAAATATGATATGACACTTATTTTGACCATCTCGAACATTTCGGGACTAACCGTGCCTTCTAAATTGGCATCCGGGATAAAGTAAATTATTTTGAGTTCCAATTTCATTTAAACCATAGATGCCGTTTAAAACACAATGACACCATGAACCGCAACATAATGCCATTTACATTCACATAATAGTAAGTATGTACAATCTAGTAAATATTATCTATTAACTTCTCATAAAATAATATTTACTTCATCATTCAATATTTTATATAATTTCCTTTCATGGAAATTTAATATAAAATGAATTACTCAACAATAAGGGATATTACAAAGTTAGGTCTCATTTTCAATTCAATCAAACCCACTCTTATAATTCCATTTGAAGCACTCAACGAAAATGGTTACTTGGCATGTCCTACATGGCAAACAAATTTCGCACTATATACTAAATCTTGTTAGTATGAATTTTTGGATTCAAGAAAGATTTGCTAATTTTTTTTATCGCTATTTGTTTTCAAGTCACTTTTCCCTTTGAAGACTTTTTGGAAACAAATATATAATTAAAAGGAATATTTTTACAATTTTTTGTTTGTTCACACTTTTCATTACTGTTTCTTACGAGAGCAATTTAGAATGTTTTAAAGATGGATTGTTTATTAAATTTGTCGTAGTATTTTTAATGTTTACATTCAAATACTTGAAAATAGGAAATGAAGAACCAAATAAATGTTTGCACTAATTTCACACGTGATAGGGAAAACTTATATCTTTAGTTTCATGGTAACATTTGGTATATGCTTAGTTTGGGATGCCAATTTAGTTAATTTAATCATATTTGTTTATATTTCTATTTAGTGAGGCGAAAACGTGTATCGAAAACCGATATTGGTGCTGCGAGGGCGAAGCGAATCCATGCCGCTTGCTACGTCGTGAACTTGAAGGCATTCTGTTATGTTTTTGATAGGTATGTTTTAAATCTTTATTACTTACTATTAATATTCCACTCTTGTGGACAACAACTATTTTATTTACACTTTTAGTCCCTATTTTTCAATAATTCGTATTTTGATTGGTTAATACATTATGGTAGTGGCTCCACGCTAGCGGTATTAATGTATTTGGTCACCAAAAATAGCAGTTGAAAGTGTAAATGGAAATTTTGTTGTCTTTTTTCCATATTTGTATTACTATAAGTCCTATATTAACAATGTCCCTTTTAATTTTTCTTATTCCTACGATTCATCGATTAATTTGTACGTATATATATATATATATAAAGGTTGTACTTTTTGGCCAGAGGTGCACTAGATTCTTTTATTCACTATATTACAATAGATTCTTTTTATTTATTCCTGCAAGAGAAAATAAATAATTTATAACAATTCTCTATATGTTTGAAATTAATTTCATGTCTATTTGTTTTGGCCAGATACGGATTCTGTGGCATAAAATATATCTCAGGTTTCATGTCTGTTTGTTTTGGCCTGATATGGATTATGTGGCATAAAATATATACCTAAATACTTTGATACTCCATATAAAATAAACAATAAATATTTAGATTTAATTCTTAAACAACAAAGTAAATTGCCCATGGAGTGTGGTAAATAAATATGATTCGGTATAACAGTAAGAACTAGTAGTGTTTTCTCATTGCATTAAAAAAGGAAATAGTTTTTTCAAATTTACATATTAATCATTCGGTCATTTTTTTAATATCATGATATCATTTGGTGTATTCAGGGATGACTTTGAGGGAAGTGGACAACTCAGTCCCCAATTTTTTCTTGTTTTATAGTGGCCAATCCAAATGATATTATGCATTTCCCTATTTGTGTTGGTAAACAAATTTGATCATCAATGATTTTTTCAAGTTTTACAGTGGTTTTTATTTGGGGCAACATGGTCTATTTATACCTTAGTAATTTAACTTATCTTTTGGGGTCAAATAAATGCCTCAGTCATTTATTTTCCCTTAGGTCGGCTCATTTCCGACCTAACTCCCTGACTGCACTGGCCATTGGTGGATACATTAATTTCATGCCTTGATTTGTCCTAGGAATGAGACCTCTCAAAAATGTTTTCCTAATGAGGTTGTTTTAAGCGATAGGTCTCTTATCTCTTAATCCCGTTCTCACAAATCTTTCACTTAACAATTTATGTTTTTCCCTATATTTGGCCGAGTCTGAGGATGTGCACTTTGACTTTTAGTTCCACTTGAATAAGTACTGACCCATATAGTCATCCACTAGTTCGTAGGAATACAATTAGCCTCAAGTCATGCTTTCCACTAAAGGTGAAATGCGCTGAGTCATGTAATTATTTTTCCATCGTACTGGAGATACATTTGCCCAAGGCTTCTTACCAATCTCATAAACCTGACATTTTACCAACTTATAACACATAAAGAGATCTAGATAATAATAGTTTTTTAGGAGAGTAAACATTTTTTCATTGATGATCAGATTTGTTTTCATTACATTCTCAATTTTTACTTCATCGATGTACATGCTCTATGTACCTGCTCTACAGTGGTCACCCCAAGTATAAATCACTACAAAATATATTATAACATTTTATGTACCTTCTCTATTTATACGTGCTGCGATTTTTACTTGCTAATTAATCGGGACGTGTGTTTTTTTAGTTCAACCATACTAGTTGATTACTACAAATATGTTAGTGTTATATGTCCTTTAATATAGTATTTTCATTGTATGAAAATGTGTACATATTAAAACTAACTTTTCATTGTATGTACATTTTACTAGGTTCATCTTCCAAGAAACGAGTCAGCGGACCAACATGAGGAACTGGGTGTCAAAAGAAACTTGAAAGAGGGCAGAATATCGAAATCATCATCTCGAAGGGCCATATAGTAGGTAATTTTTCATCTAATTTCAAATCTAAAATCAACATTGTTATTCATAACCATGCTCCGTTTAAATTCTGATTATGAGGTGACATCCCGGTAGAGAGCAAAGAACACATGTGGACACTTATGCAGGTAATCTTATACTTATGGTCGTATATAGAACGTATCCCCATTTAAAGTTCATTTTAGTGTTTTTTCTTTTCTTTTAAATAGGATAAGTTTAAATTTCCAAATAAAGATAATATAAAGGCTGTAGTGATGGATCAACTCCACACGAAATTCTGTACCTTCCAATAAAAAATGCATTGTGAACACTTCAAACCACACGGCTCTTTAGAAAGAGCTCTTGAGTGTCGTTCACCAAAATAATCGTTAGTTGATAAATGGATTGATCTTTGTGGGACATTTGTTGATACAAAGTACAAGGTAATATTAAATTTTATGCAATTCTTTTTTCATGCGAATTATTTTAATGTTTTATCGAAAATAAATTCCTTATGTTACTTTCAGAAAAGAAGTGAAATTAACTTGATCAATAGATCTAACTGTGACACCCCGCCTAATTAAACATCGGGTGATCAGGCCTTCATTAAATTAAAACAGGTTTCTCAAATGGTTCATTCTTAGCATCACTGTCGAAAACTTTTTAATTACTAATCCCCTAAGTAAAATTAGACCGGTGCCAAATTTTATCTTTCTTAGAACAGAAAAATCAACCCTGCGGAACAAAGTACGAATAATCATGTACTATAATTCAAACATCAAAGTAAAAGTACAACAGAACAAAAGTATTACCGAATAAACCATCGGCTAAAAATCCTAAACAACAATAGAATAACCACTAGTCTGAAACTAACATCTGAGACTAATACCGGACCACAAGTCCATACATAGAAGAGTGCGAGATCTTGTGCGAGATCTGAATGAGAGATATCGTCTAGTCAAATCCTGTAAGCATCCACTGTGCTACAGCTCCGAGTCTGGAATGGAATCATCACGCATGGCGTCCCTGTGGCTGGACACCTAAAAGGTTTTGAAAATATTTTATAGCAAGAGTTAATCCTCAAAACATTTTGAAAATATTTAGCTGTAATACCCTGTATTTTCTGTGATATTTATTTTTGGGATTAATTGAATTAAATGTGTATTAATTTGGAAATTAATCCGGATAAAAATATTAACGAGATGTGAGTTAGTATTTGATTATAATGTGTATATATGGCAATATATGAATATTGGAAATATTGAAATTGTCGTGAGATTTAAATACGGAAATTTGTGAATTTTGTTGAGACGCGTGTGACCGCCGCGTCATGGTATAATATTATTATATTTAAAAAGTGAATTTTAGTTCCATTAACCGTATGGTCATTTTGAGTGCGCCAACGCGTCCGGAAGGGTCGAGATAGTCAGAAAACACTAGCCGGGGGTTTAGGTTGGGTCCCGGGGTATTTTTAGGCCATACCGGCAACATAAAGGGTACTTTGGTAATTTTGTATTTTTGGGAATTTAAAAGTGACGAAAATTAGAAATAGAAATCTGACTTAATCTCCATCCACTAAACCCACTTACTACACTAAGGGACTTATTGGGTTACGGGAGAAGTTAAGAAATAGTTCTTTATTGCCAAAAACCAACTCCACCTCCATTGTCATCATCCTTGGGAAGAACTTGTAGAGAGAGAGAGAAAGGAAAGAATTCTGCAGAAAGAGAGAGAGAGGACAGATTCAACCTTCAAATTCAACATCAAATTCAGAGAAAGATTAAGGCAAGTGGTTTAAATGTATTTGATTCAAGCTATGCTTTTCCATGTTTAGGAATTTTTGAAATTGATCTTGGAAGATGATTTAGACCCATAAATTGGAAGTTAAAAGCTATGAATTATGATAGGTATTGCATGTAGTAATATTCTGGACGAATTAGGTGTTTAAAACAGAACCATTGATGATCTAAAAATGGAATTTAGAAGAAGTTTATTGATGTTCTTGAATGAAGAAGAAATCTGGAAATAATGATGTAGTTTTGATCTAAACAAAGCCTTTGAATGATGAATTATGGGTTTTAGAATGTTAATACTGTTTTAGAATGATAGTATGAAGATATTGTAACCTTGTCGTCTTAGAGTTTCATGCTTGTAAATGGTGTTTTGGGACGAATTGGTAACTGCAAAACGAAACAGTCCGTAACCATACCTGGTGCGTTCGATCGATCGATGTTCTTCAGTCGATCGATCGACCACCATCGATCGATCGAAGGTAAAAGTCGATCCATCGACCTTCCCAGGATGAGTAAAGTTTTTCCTAATTTGATTTTTAATGGAGGTAACCCTCGGAAAATATTATTGGAGACTTTATCAATACCCTTAACCTTAAGGAAGACCAGTAGGCATGATTATGATATTGGACCTTAATTAGAATTCAATTTGAGGAATTATTCTAATTAATGAAATTCGATAAGTGAGATAATATTTGGGTTAATAGTGTAAATTTGAATAAAATGTTTTGAAATGAGGTTTGGGGCAGAAGTAAAGACCTTAGGAATAAAGAGGTTATATGTGGGAATAATAGGGACTTAATAATCAATTTTAGATAGGTTTTAAGTATAAGAAACTACGACGTGAGACGTGTCGACAGTTTAACTTTTATATTATCGGGAAACTTGAAATATATGACTTTGGAATAATGTTATAAAGATGTAGAGTATACCTTTATTAATATCGAGATATCTAAGATGTGTGAATGCTTAGTATATAACTTTATGTGTATGACATACCTACCATACTTGCTATCACGGGAGGTTTACGTTCGCTTAGGGCCTTCTTATCCTTGTGTTGCCCGGATTTAGATTGGTTACCTCGATGAACATAGGTCATTGAAGGACTTATTGGGATGTTAATAAGTTTGCTGATCGTGGGAGCGTAGGTATGTGCGTGACCCATGTTATGGTGACTGTGTTCACCTCCATTATTTGTGATGTTGTTATCTGAACGATTCCTGAGAGATTCGGAATGCGTAATCCTTATGTACGTGATGTACCGGGATGGATAGCAGAGTATGTGTGCACCGCAGCTTAGCCTTTAGGTGATTGTATTGTATATTTATGATGTGAATAATATACGGTTAAAGGAAAAGGAATTTTGCTATGATAAATTGTGTGTATATTTATTATCACGTTGTGAAAAGATAAAAGGGGACTGAAATCAATAAGTTGTGTTGTTAATAATTGGGAATCCGAGAATTAAAGTAGAACTCTCTATTTAATTGTTAAGGTTGGAATTAAAACGTGAACCGAGTAGAAGTGTTAGAAACTCTTGAGAATTAGATAGTTATGAGATAACACATGAATGGGTACAGGAACGTTAGGAGTGCACAGTTAGACGAGAGGTGAGTATCTCATGTGAGAGCACGTCCTAACATGTATTTTGCATATACTGTTTTAAATGTTTTTAAAACACTTGAAGGTTTTTAAAATATCTCCACATTCGGGCTCTGACCCGTTTGCTTTCAAATCTATTTTTATTTGTTAAACCATTTTAGGTGCCCAGCCACAAGGACACCATGCATAGGATTCTCACTCAGATGACGAGCTGTAGCTGCTTGTGGAAGCTACAGGGATTTTCTTTTAGACGCTTATATCATTTGGATTCCATACTCAGTATTCCTCAGTTGTAGGTCATGTTGCCCAAATTCTATTAGAGACATTTCCATTTCAGTTTTTCAGACTCTGGCATGTATTAATTCAGTATTCAGTATTTCGTTACTTACTTCAGTTTTGGGATTTTGTTGTGAGGAGTTTTTCCTCCAGATTTATTTATATCATGTGTTGGTTATTCTATTATTTCGTTATGGTGATTGGTGATATTATTCTTGCTTTAAATCTTTTCCTGCATGTTAATCAGGCTTTAATTAAAATTTGGCAACTTACTTTTTAAATACTAGGTGGTTAGTAATAATAAAATGTTTTCGACAGTGATGCTATTAACTGAGCCAACTTGGCATTTTGATTTAATTTAATAAAGGAGTAGCTACCCGGTATTTATTTAGTCGGGGTGTCACAGGTGGTATCAGAGCATCAGGTTCTAGTGTCCTTAGGATCTGTACGGCTTATTATGTTTCCGCTGAGCTTTCTTTGATATAGAGCCCTATGCTTAGGATTGTTGATATCTTTGGTGAGATTTCGTTCTCCTTCTTTAATACATATGGTAGTGAATCTTATTTGCGATCGGATGTATTCGAGTACCGAGCAATGCAGTACGTCAGGCGAAGACAGATGGGTGAACAGCAGGAGGCAAACTTATATTGAGAATAATTGATTTATTTAAAGAAGGATGACCGTAGTTGAAGTCACCGATACTATGGCACGGAAGTCCTGGATGATATAAAAGGCTAAGACACAACCTGAGACTTCAGGGTAGGGCTATAGTAGGAATGGGATCAAATTAGGCACATCCAACAAGGTTGGAATGGGAGAGTAAGAATTAAACGTAACATTGAAGAGAACCAGCAGTGGAAATACTCGAAAGGAGAAGACGGCATGTGCTAGCCAAACGAACGCAAAGTATCCAAAGGCTTGGACTGGTGTCGGAGTATGGCTAATCGAGAGTGAAAATTTGAGGAAAATCTTCTTATCACGTGAGAGCGGAGTTTCTATGGGGAGAAACAATCACCACACTTATAAGTGAGATGTAACGTCGAGAGAAGGCGTACACGAATGGTTTGACCATAAGTTCCGTGATCAAATGTTTAGGGTGAGAAACGAATGTCGTTCTGAACTCACACGAGAGGTCCGGACAGAGGTCACTTTGTGAGGAGAAATAAAAATTATTTAGTTAACCCTACACCGGGTGAAGTAGGTGAAACGGAGAAGGGGATATTAAAGGAAGAATTTACATAGGAGAATTGCTAGTCCTTCTGACAGAACTTTTCTTGGATGGTTAAAGCAAATGGTATTGGCACATAATGTAATTGGGAGGTAAACATCCCCGGGTGGGGGAGACACAAGAATCGAGAACTTTATATAAAGTAAAACTGGGGAAAACTGGTGGTGGAGAAGCACCACAATGGGAAGACCCAATGGAGAAACCCTTAAAATAATTCGATAGCGGAATTACTACCGAGCGATGGTAATTTCAGTAAGAAAGGTGGAAAAAATTAGTAGCGTGATCCTTAGGGCCGTCAATACTAAGGGAACAACAGAGATAGTCGTCTGAGTCAAGACTACCAACATCCGAGAGATGGACCACCTTAACATGATTTGTGAGACAAAAGATAAGTGGAGTATGTGTAGAGGTATTTCTGTGGGGAGTGAAACCCGTGCGTTATAAAATTTTCCCGATACAAGAGTAGGGATCAAGGTATTGTGTCTGGCGAGGGCAACAGTTATTGAAATATTCGGTTTGGGACAGATATGTGTGGTATGTCCAGGAACCATTTGAGTAGCCGGGACGATTGATAAATAGAAGTATTAGTTACATTCTCAGATGATGATGCATGTTATTTGTGGCGTGAAGGAGTTGCTACATTTGTCACTATTGTTATTTTCACTTGAGAGTCGAATTTAGTGAGTATATCAGTAACTTTATTATATATAAGAACATTTTTCCCTGATAGTGTGGGGGATTACTTTTATCGTCATCCGCGGAGGATGAATGGGTATATTAATAGCGGTTTTTTTTTGTTGATATTAATCGTTTTAGTGTTGTATTATACGGGTATGAGACGATATTATTTATGGTTTTATTTATATAATTATACCGATAGTGTGCTGGTATTGCAAGTTTATTGGGATTGCCACCTTGGGGTAGCATGTTTTGTTCTGGCGAGGCCCCATCTGTGAGAGGGTCGGACTCGCAATTGTACTTTTGTATATAGGTATATATACATATATTTGAATATGTTGGGATTTCAAAGTGGTATAATGGTCTCCGATATTTAATCCCATTATGCGTAGGGATTTCATTTTTATGAGTCGTATGTAATTGATTTTCTAGTCAACAAAGAGTTAGTTGGTTTTTATAATTAACGATAGAGAGGTAGTAACAAAAAGAGTGTATTGTTTTATTCCCCGTTAGAGATTTGGGAGTTTATACTCATAGTTGTGTGTCTGGGGACGGGATTTTGAGAACCCCGATCTTAGTTACGTGGTGTATATGGAATGTGATTACCATCAGTGTCAAGAGAAAGTGTCATTCGAAGGGAGATCCTTGTTTAAGTGTCATTGCGGCAAAATGTAACTTTGATGAGAAACGAGAGTGTAGGGGTACATACTATGGACATGGCTTAACGGATTCCGATGACCAACAATGCTAGGTAGTAGTGTATCGGGGGGGTTCCTTGTTTGGATTTCGCTTTGCGAGACACCCCACGCATGAAACTTAGCCTAAGATTGGTAGTAAGGAGAAGTGTGGCCCTTCGTTCATGAATTGGATACCTCTACCGATACGGGAGTATGTAGTTATAACGGGAAGTTACAAGGAGTAAATTATGTTGTAAGGCCATTAGAGACAGTTGTTAGTAAATTACGATGTAAGTACTAATAATATTAGTTTTGGCACGGCATGTTGAGGGACGCATTGAGGATAAGGAGGATTTAGGATTTGTAATTCAGAAGCGATTGGGAACGCCCTAGTGGTATAGCACCGTTGTATTTACAGTGACGATAAAGAGTTTGGGATTTGTATGAATCGTATATAATGTTTAAAAATAGTATGGATGGGTTATAAGGGGCAAATACATCTTGATTTACTAAAGCGTAAATCAAAGGAAGAGGGAACATGGACGAATGAGATTTTTACTTATGAGATTAAACGTCATAAGATAAGGTGTAAGTGGATATCATATGTCAGTGTAGCAAATTCAAATTTGGAGAAAAGGCAGCAGAAAGCCATTTAATAACGGGATATCTCTTGAGAAGACGAATAAATTATTATGAGAAATTTGGAGTAGAGTTCCGATCAATCGAATGCTGAGGGTGACTCAAGAGTAAATAAAATGAAGATGTCAATCAGTTATGAAGTCTAGTTATGTACAAAGTAGTGAAAAGGGTGAAGGTCCAAACTTTTGGTATTCGTCGGGAGGATAAGATCATAAGTATCATTTAACGGGGAAAATTTTATGTGAATATCAGCATTGTAGGAGGTATAATAAGTAGTACAACAGTAGGGGTTAGATGACCAACCAGATAATTTCGTATCAAGACGACGATTCCAAAAAGGGAGGGTCAAGTTGGAGAATTTTCGGGAGAGATAACCAACTTAATGATAAGTAATGAGTTCTTTCGATTATGTGGGACATGTTGTCCAAAAGGAGAGAAATTATTATATACTTAGGATGATTTACACTATTAGATAGTGAACACGCTGGTACGTGGTTCGACATAATACTATTTAGAACTGGGATGAAATCCCCGATATCCACATTCAAGTGGGGCGACAATAAGTAGTGAGAAATAACGATTCAACCTGAGGGTTGTATCACCTAAAACCCGGTGTGCAGGCGCAAGGTGACTAACGATTGATGGATTGTATGAAAGAAATTTTGGATTCATTGCGATATTTTCAATTCTAAATCGGGTATAACTAGTGAGGTACATTGTAGACATGAGGAGCAGATATTACCAAATGGTAGCGTTGGGGGGGAAAAAGAACCCGTATATATTTATGGTGGACAAGGTACTTATAAAGGTTGGTGTAACACCAACAGGCTGAAGTGGTTTTCCCTTGTGTAAAGGTCACAACGTCGGGAATAGAGATTCAAAGAGTGGGCTAGAGTAGTCAGATATGTTATTGATTCCTTCGAAGAATGGGTGTGTCATGTTTTGATAAAAGTGGGAGTTAATACATGAGGTGCGGACTCATAAGGATATTGAGACAATATGGCCAATGATGTATAAGGTATTTTTACTAGAATGTTGTTTAATAAGAGCACAACGCGAAGTGCATTTATCGAGATTATTCTGATAAGGTATCAAGTATGTTAAACAAACTCATTGTGAAGCGAGGGTTTTAGTAATTTGGACTTCTCTTTATAATTGTTTTGAACACTGGAGGATACCTATTTTTCCAGGCGTACCTTACTTTTCCGAATTTCGGGACGAAATTCAGTTATTAGGGGGGGAGTATGTAATACCCCGTATTTTCTGTGATATTTATTTTTGGGATTAATTGAATTAAATGTGTATTAATTTGGAAATTAATCCGGATAAAAATATTAACGAGATGTGAGTTAGTATTTGATTATAATGTGTATATATGGCAATATATGAATATTGGAAATATTGAAATTGTCGTGAGATTTAAATACCGTAATTTGTGAATTTTGTTGAGACGCGTGTGACCGCCGCGTCATGGTATAATATTATTATATTTAAAAAGTGAATTTTAGTTCCATTAACCGTATGGTCGTTTTGAGTGCGCCAACGCGTCCGGAAGGGTCGAGATAGTCAGAAAACACTAGCCGGGGGTTTAGGTTTGGTTCCGGGGTATTTTTAGGCCATACCGGCAACATAAAGGGTACTTTGGTAATTTTGTATTTTTGGGAATTTAAAAGTGACGAAAATTAGAAATAGAAATATGACTTAATCTCCATCCACTAAACCCACTAACTACACTAAGGGACTTATTGGGTTACGGGAGAAGTTAAGAAATAGTTCTTTATTGCCAAAAACCAACTCCACCTCCATTGTCATCATCCTTGGGAAGAACTTGTAAAGAGAGAGAGAAAGGAAAGAATTCTGCAGAAAAAGAGAGAGAGGACAGATTCAACCTTCAAATTCAACATCAAATTCAGAGAAAGATTAAGGCAAGTGGTTTAAATGTATTTGATTCAAGCTATGCTTTTCCATGTTTAGGAATTTTCGAAATTGATCTTGGAAGATGATTTAGACCCATAAATTGGAAGTTAAAAGCTATGAATTATGATAGGTATTGCATGTAGTAATATTCTGGACGAATTAGGTGTTTAAAACAGAACCACTGATGATCTAAAAATGGAATTTAGAAGAAGTTTATTGATGTTCTTGAATGAATAAAAAATCTGGAATTAATGATGTAGTTTTGATCTAAACAAAGCCTTTGAATGATGAATTATGGGTTTTAGAATGTTAATACTGTTGTAGAATGATAGTATGATGATATTGTAACCTTGTCTTAGAGTTTCATGCTTGTAAATGGTGTTTTGGGACGAATTGGTAACTGCAAAACGAAGCAGTCCGTAACCATACCTGGTGCGTTCGATCGATCGATGTTCTTCAGCCGATCGATCGACCACCATCAATCGATCGAAGGTAAAGGTCGATCGATCGACCTTCCCAGGATGAGTAAAGTTTTCCCTAATTTGATTTTTAATGGTGGTAACCCTCGGAAAATATTATTGGAGACTTTATGAATACCCTTAACCTTAAGGAAGACCAGTAGGCATGATTATGATATTGGACCTTAATTAGAATTCAATTTGAGGAATTATTCTAATTAATGAAATTCGATAAGTGAGATAATATTTGGGTTAATAGTGTAAATTTGAATAAAATGTTTTGAAATGAAGTTTGGGGCAGAAGTAAAGACCTTAGGAATAAAGAGGTTATATGTGGGAATAACAGGGACTTAATAATCTATTTTAGATAGGTTTTAAGTATAAGAAACTACGACGTGAGACGTGTCGACAGTTTAACTTTTATATTATCGGGAAACATGAAATATATGACTTTGGAATAATGGTATAAAGATGTAGAGTATACCTTTATTAATATCGAGATATCTAAGATGTGTGAATGCTTAGTATATAACTTTATGTGTATGACATACCTACCATACTTGCTATCATGGGAGGTTTACGTTCGCTTAGGGCCTTCTTATCCTTGTGTTGCCCGGATTTAGATTGGTTACCTAGATGAACATAGGTCATTGAAGGACTTATTGGGATGTTAATAAGTTTGCTGATCGTGGGAGCGTAGATATGTGCGTGACCCATGTGATGGTGACTGTGTTCGCCTCCATTATTTGTGATGTTGTTATCTGAACGATTCCTGAGAGATTCGGAATGCGTAATCCTTATGTACGTGATGTACCGGGATGGATAGCAGAGTATGTGTGCACCGCAGCTTAGCCTTTGGGTGCTTGTATTGTATATTTATGATGTGAATAATATACGGTTAAAGGAAAAGGAATTTTTCTATGATAAATTGTGTGTGTATATTTATTCTCACGTTGTGAAAAGATAAAAGGGGACTGAAATCAATAAATGTTGTTGTTAATAATTGGGAATCCGAGAATTAAAGTAGAACTCTCTATTTAATTGTTAAGGTTGGAATTAAAACGTGAACCGAGTAGAAGTGTTAGAAACTCTTGAGAATTAGATAGTTATGAGATAACACATGAATGGGTACAGGAACGTTAGGAGTGCACAGTTAGAAGAGAGGTGAGTATCTCATGTGAGAGCATGTCCTAACATGTATTTTGCATATACTGTTTTAAATGTTTTTAAAGCACTTGCAGGTTTTTAAAATATCTCCACATTCGGGCTCTGACCCGTTTGCTTTCAAATCTATTTTTATTTGTAAAACCATTTTTGGTGCCCAGCCACAAGGACACCATGCATAGGATTCTCAGTCAGATGACGAGCTGTAGCTGCTTGTGGAAGCTACAGGGATTTGCTTTTAGACGCTTATATCATTTGGATTCCGTACTCATTATTCCTCAGTTGTAGGTCATGTTGCCCAAATTCTATTAGAGACATTTCCATTTCAGTTTTTCAGACTCTGGCATGTATTAATTCAGTATTCAGTATTTCGTTACTTACTTCAGTTGTGGGATTTTGTTGTGAGGAGTTTTTCCTCCAGATTTATTTATATCATGTGTTGGTTATTCTATTATTTCGTTATGGTGATTGGTGATATTATTCTTGCTTTAAATCTTTTCCTGCATGTTAATCAAGCTTTAATTAAAATTTGGCAACTTACTTTTTAAATACTAGGTGGTTAGTAATAATAAAATGTTTTCGACAGTGATGCTATTAACTGAGCCAACTTGGCATTTTGATTTAATTTAATAAAGGAGTAGCTACCCGGTATTTAATTAGTCGGGGTGTCACAGGTGGTATCAGAGCATCAGGTTCTAGTGTCCTTAGGATCTGTACGGCTTATTATGTTTCCGCTGAGCTTTCTTTGATATAGAGCCCTATGCTTAGGATTGTTGATATCTTTGGTGAGATTTCGTTCTCCTTCTTTAATACATATGGTAGTGAATCTTATTTGCGACCGGGTGTATTCGAGTACCGAGCAATGCAGTACGTCAGGCGAAGACAGATGGGTGAACAGCAGGAGGCAAACTTAAATTGAGAATAATTGATTTATTTAAAGAAGGATGACCGTAGTTGAAGTCATCGATACTATGGCACGGAAGTCCTGGATGATATAAAAGGCTAAGATGCAACCTGAGACTTCAGGGTAGGGCTATAGTAGGAATGGGATCAAATTAGGCACATCCAACAAGGTTGGAATGGGAGAGTAAGAATTAAATGTAACATTAAAGAGAACCAGCAGTGGCAATACTCGAAAGGAGAAGACGGCATGTGCTAGCCAAACGAACGCAAAGTATCCAAAGGCTTGGACTGGTGTCGGAGTATGGCTTATCGAGAGTGAAAATTTGAGGAAAATCTTCTTATCACGTGAGAGCGGAGTTTCTATGGGGAGAAACAATCTCCACGCTTATAAGTGAGATGTAACGTCGAGAGAAGGCGTACACGAATGGTTTGACCATAAGTTCCGTGATCAAATGTTTAGGGTGAGAAACGAATGTCGTTCTGAACTCACACGCGAGGTCCGAACAGAGGTCACTTTGTGAGGAGAAATAAAAATTATTTAGTTAACCCTACACCGGGTGAAGTAGGTGAAACGGAGAAGGGGATATTAAAGGAAGAATTTACATAGGATAATTGTTAGTCCTTCTGGCAGAACTTTGCTTGGATGGTTAAAGCAAATGGTATTGGCACATAATGTAATTGGGAGGTAAACATCCCTGGGTGGGGGAGACACAAGAATCGAGAACTTTATATAAAGTAAAACTGAGGAAAACTGGTGGTGGAGAAGCACCACAATGGGAAGACCCAATGGAGAAACCGTTAAAATAATTCGATAGCGGAATTACTACCGAGCGATGGTAATTTCAGTAAGAAAGGTGGAAAAAATTAGTAGCGTGATCCTTAGGGCCGTCAATACTAAGGGAACAACAGAGATAGTCGTCTGAGTCAAGACTACCAACATCCGAGAGATGGACCACCTTAACATGATTTGTGAGACAAAAGATAAGTGGAGTATGTGTAGAGGTATTTCTGTGGGGAGTGAAACCCGTGCGTTATAAAATTTTCCCGATACAAGAGTAGGGATCAAGGTATTGTGTCTGGCGAGGGCAACAGTTATTGAAATATTCGGTTTGGGACAGATATGTGTGGTATGTCCATGAACCATTTGAGTAGTCGGGACGATTGATAAAATAGAAGTATTAGTTACATTCTCAGATGATGATGCATGTTATTTATGGCGTGAAGGAGTTGCTACATTTGTCACTATTGTTATTTTCACTTGAGAGTCGAATTTAGTGAGTATATCAGTAACTTTATTATATATAAGAACATTTTTCCCTGATAGTGTGGGGGATTACTTTTATCGTCATCCGCGGAGGATGAATGGGTATATTAATAGCGGTTTTGTTTTATTGATATTGCTCGTTTTAGTGCTGTATTATACGGGTATGAGACGATATTATTTATGGTTTTATTTATATAATTATACCGATAGTGTGCTGGTATTGCAAGTTTATTGGGATTGCCACCTTGGGGTAGCATGTTTTGTTCTGGCGAGGCCCCATCTGTGAGAGGGTCGGACTCGCAATTGTACTTTTGTATATAGGTATATATACATATATTTGAATATGTTGGGATTTCAAAGTGGTATAATGGTCTCGGATATTTAATCCCATTATGCGTAGGGATTTCATTATTATGAGTCGTATGTAATTGATTTTCTAGTCAACAAAGAGTTAGTTGGTTTTTATAATTAACGATAGAGAGGTAGTAACAAAAATAGTGTATTGTTTTATTCCCCGTTAGAGATTTGGGAGTTTATACTCATAGTTGTGTGTCTGGGGACGGGATTTTGAGAACCCCGATCTTAGTTACGTGGTGTATATGGAATGTGATTACCATCAGTGTCAAGAGAAAGTGTCATTCGAAGGGAGATCCTTGTTTAAGTGTCATTGCGGAAAAATATAACTTTGTTGTGAAACGAGAGTGTAGGGGTACATACTATGGACAGGGCTTAACGGATTCCGATGACCAACAATGCTAGGTAGTAGTGTATCGGGGGGGTTCCTTGTTTGGATTTCGCTTTGCGAGACACCCCACGCATGAAACTTAGCCTAAGATTGGTAGTAAGGAGAAGTGTGGCCCTTCGTTCATGAATTGGATACCTCTATCGATACGGGAGTATGTAGTTATAACGGGAAGTTACAAGGAGTAAATTATGTTGTAAGGCCATTAGAGCCAGTTGTTAGTAAATTATGATGTAAGTACTAATAATATTAGTTTTGGCACGGCATGTTGAGGGACGCATTGAGGATAAGGAGGATTTAGGATTTGTAATTCAGAAGCGATTGAGAACGCCCTAGTGGTATAGCACCGTTGTATTTACAGTGACGATAAAGAGTTTGGGATTTGTATGAATCGTATATAATGTTTAAAAACAGTATGGATGGGTTATAAGGGGCAAATACATCTTGATTTACTAAAGCGTAAATCAAAGGAAGAGGGAACATGGACGAATGAGATTTTTACTTATGAGATTAAACGTCATAAGATAAGGTGTAAGTGGATATCATATGTCAGTGTAGCAAATTCAAATTTCGAGAAAAGGCAGTAGAAAGCCATTTAATAAAGGGATATCTCTTGAGAAGACGAATAAATTATTATGAGAAATTTGGAGTAGAGTTCCGACCAATCGAATGTTGAGGGTGACTCAAGAGTAAATAAAATGAAGATGTCAATCAGTTATGAAGTCTAGTTATGTACAAAGTAGTGAAAAGGGTAAAGGTCCAAACTTTTGGTATTCGTCGGGAGGATAAGATCATTAAGTATCATTTAACGGGGAAAATTTTATGTGAATATCGGCATTGTAGGAGGTATAATAAGTAGTACAACAATAGGGGTTAGATGACCAACCAGATAATTTCGTATCAAGACGACGATTCCAAAAAGGGAGGGTCAAGTTGGAGAATTTTCGGGAGAGATAACCAACTTAATGATAAGTAATGAGTTCTTTCGATTATGTGGGACATGTTGTCCAGAAGGAGAGAAATTATTATATACTTAGGATGATTTACACTATTAGATAGTGAACACGCCGGTACGTGGTTCGACATAATACTATTTAGAACTGGGATGAAATCCCCGATATCCACATTCAAGTGGGGCGACAATAAGTAGTGAGAAATAACGATTCAACCTGAGGGTTGTATCACCTAAAACCCGGTGTGCAGGCGCAAGGTGACTAACGATTGATGGATTGCATGAAAGAAATTTTGGATTCATTGCGATATTTTCAATTCCAAATCGGGTATAACTAGTGAGGTACATTGTAGACATGAGGAGCAGATATTACCAAATGGTAGCGTTGGGGGGGAAAAAGCACCCGTATATATTTATGGTGGACAAGGTACTTATAAAGGTTGGTGTAACACCAACAGGCTGAAGTGGTTTTCCCTTGTGTAAAGGTCACAACGTCGGGAATAGAGATTCAAAGAGTGGGCTAGAGTAGTCAGATATGTTATTGATTCCTTCCAAGAATGGGTGTGTCATGTTTTGATAAAAGCGGGAGTTAATACGTGAGGTGCGGACTCATAAGGATATTGAGACAATATGGCCAATGATGTATAAGGTATTTTTACTAGAATGTTGTTTAATAAGAGCACAACGCGAAGTGCATTTATCGAGATTATTCTGATAAGGTATCAAGTATGTTAAACAAACTCATTGTGAAGCGAGGGTTTTAGTAATTTGGACTTCTCTTTATAATTGTTTT
Source organism: Sambucus nigra (assembly GCA_949130495.1). Lineage (NCBI taxonomy): Eukaryota > Viridiplantae > Streptophyta > Magnoliopsida > Dipsacales > Adoxaceae > Sambucus > Sambucus nigra. The sequence continues at coordinate 337,634,857 of OX422207.1, read as the reverse complement.
GAACACTGGAGGATACCTATTTTTCCAGGCGTACCTTACTTTTCCGAATTTCCGGACGAAATTCAGTTATTAGGGGGGGAGTATGTAATACCCCGTATTTTCTGTGATATTTATTTTTGGGATTAATTGAATTAAATGTGTATTAATTTGGAAATTAATCCGGATAAAAATATTAACGAGATGTGAGTTAGTATTTGATTATAATGTGTATATATGGCAATATATGAATATTGGAAATATTGAAATTGTCGTGAGATTTAAATACGGCAATTTGTGAATTTTGTTGAGACGCGTGTGACCGCCGCGTCATGGTATAATATTATTATATTTAAAAAGTGAATTTTAGTTCCATTAACCGTATGGTAGTTTTGAGTGCGCCAACGCGTCCGGAAGGGTCGAGATAGTCAGAAAACACTAGCCGGGAGTTTAGGTTGGGTCCCGGGGTATTTTTAGGCCATACCGGCAACATAAAGGGTACTTTGGTAATTTTGTATTTTTGGGAATTTAAAAGTGACGAAAATTAGAAATAGAAATCTGACTTAATCTCCATCCACTAAACCCACTAACTACACTAAGGGACTTATTGGGTTACGGGAGAAGTTAAGAAATAGTTCTTTATTGCCAAAAACCAACTCCACCTCCATTGTCATCATCCTTGGGAAGAACTTGTAGAGAGAGAGAGAAAGGAAAGAATTCTGCAGAAAGAGAGAGAGATGACAGATTCAACCTTCAAATTCAACATCAAATTCAGAGAAAGATTAAGGCAAGTGGTTTAAATGTATTTGATTCAATCTATGCTTTTCCATGTTTAGGAATTTTCGAAATTGATCTTGGAAGATGATTTAGACCCATAAATTGGAAGTTAAAAGCTATGAATTATGATAGGTATTGCATGTAGTAATATTCTGGACGAATTAGGTGTTTAAAACATAACCATTGATGATCTAAAAATGGAATTTAGAAGAAGTTTATTGTTGTTCTTGAATGAAGAAGAAATCTGGAATTAATGATGTAGTTTTGATCTAAACAAAGACTTTGGATGATGAATTATGGGTTTTAGAATGTTAATACTGTTGTAGAATGATAGTATGATGATATTGTAACCTTGTCTTAGAGTTTCATGCTTGTAAATGGTGTTTTGGTACGAATTGGTAACTGCAAAACGAAGCAGTCCGTAACCATACCTGGTGCGTTCGATCGATCGATGTTCTTCAGTCGATCGATCGACCACCATCGATCGATCGAAGGTAAAGGTCGATCGATCGACCTTCCCAGAATGAGTAAAGTTTTCCCTAATTTGATTTTTAATGGTGGTAACCCTCAGAAAATATTATTGGAGACTTTATGAATACCCTTAACCTTAAGGAAGACCAGTAGGCATGATTATGATATTGGACCTTAATTAGAATTCTGTAATACCCCGTACTTTTGGCTATATTTATTTTTGGGATTAATTAATTAAATGCGTATTAATTGGAAATTAATCCGGGTTATAAATATTAACGAGATGCGAGTTGGTATTTGATTATGTGCATACATGTTTTTATATATGAATTTGGTATTATAAAATTTGTCGTGAGATTAATATACGGCAATTTGAGAATTTTGTTGAGACGCGTGTGACCGCCGTGTCATGGTATATATTTTAATTATAAAAAGTGATTTTTATATCTATAAACCGTATGGTCGTTTTGAGTGCGGCAACGCGTCCGGAAGGGTCGAGATAGTCAGAAAACACTAGCCGGGGGTGTAGTTTGGGTCTCGGGGTATTTTTAGGCCATACCGGCAACTTAAAGGGTATTTTGGTAATTTTACATTTTGAGGAATTAAAAGTGACGAAAATTTGGAGTCTTAATCTGATGTGGATTTAACCCACTAAGCCCATTAACCAAACCATATTAACCTAGAAGGCTACGTAGGTTATTAGAAGAGTTTTCTAAGTTCCCCAAATCAAACCCTAGCCACCTTAAGCCACCATTGGAGAAGAAGCTTGGAGAGAGGGAATTCTGCAGAAAAACTCTATCAAACCATCATCCAAACTCAGAGACAACCAAGGCAAGTGACTTAATTCCATTTAATTTCAAAGAATGTTCCTTCCATGTTAGAAGAATTCGAATTTTGTGTTTGTTCTTGGTGAAATATGAAAACCCATGTAGTTTGGAGTTTAGAACTTGAAAATCTTGAAGAGAATTGCATGTATAATGATAGGTAGATGATTATTCTCATGATAATTGTGATTAGAAGAAATTAAAATGGATTAAATTCTGGGATTTGATGATGATATAAATCTAGGGTTCATGTTCTTGATAAAATTGGGGAAAAGTATAAAATCTTGTGATTTAATGATGTATAGGATGCATTAATGCCTTAAAAGATGTTAGTATATGACCTTAGCATGTTTTAGTATGATTAGAGGACTTAAAACACTGTTAGAACGAACTTTGGAGAAGACTTGAGGTGTTAAAAATGGATGAAAAATGTAACTAAAAGAATCTGGGACGAAACTGGCAGGTCGTTAGAAGCCCCTACCCAGGTCGTTCGAACGAGCTCGTTCGAACGAGCTTCTAACGAGTTGACCAGTCTCTTCTAACGAGGGGTAGTTTCGTTCGATATCTCGTTCGAACGAGATATCGTTAGAAGGTACAGTTCGTTCGAACGAACTGGAATCTCGTTCGAACAGTCTCGTTCGAACGAGACTTCTAACGAGTTGACCGAGAAATCTCGTTCGAACAGTCTCGTTCGAACGAGACTTCTAACGAGTTGACAATTTGGGCCTTTTTGGACTGTTTTGACTTTTGGAGCCCCGTAAACTTGTTTGAGGATATAGTTAATATTCGAATGATGGTGTAAGGATAGAATTGGGACTTTTTGGTATTTATGAGAAGGAAATTATATACGAGAGTTATATTAAATGGACGGTTTGGGTTGAGACGTGAGTGTCTACTACGACGTGAGAATAGATTATAGCGCGTATGATGATAAACCGGAATAGTATAAATTGCGATAATTATATATTGGTACTAGAATGAGAATAGTACTACGATTAAACTACGTTGATTACTAAGATACGTGTTTACTTAGTATTGGTATATGAATTGTGTGTATGACATACATACCATACTTGCTATCACGGGAGGTTTGCGTTCGCTTAGGGCCCTCTAATCCTTGTGTTGCCCGGATTTAGACTGGTTACCTTGATGAACATAGGTCATAGAAAGACTTATTGGGATATTAATAAGTCCGCTGATCGTGGGAGCGTAGGTATGTGCGTGACCCATGTGATGTGACTATGTTCGCCTCCATTACTTGTGATGTTGTTATCTCTGAACTATTCCTGAGAGATTCGGAATATGTAATCCTTATGTACGTGATGTACCGGGATGGATAGCAGAGTATGTGTGCACCGCATCTTAGTTCTCGGGGTGCTTATATTGTATATTTATGATGTGAATAATATACACTTAATTAATGGGAACCTTCATGTTAATGTTGTGATAATAATTACGGTATTATTTCGAGAAACATAATGAGTTAACTGATAGAGATATATATTGCATATTGAGCATCTGAGTTTACGTTAAACCCCAACTTAATTACGAGCGTTGTTATGTTAAGAGAACCGCGTAATAAGGGTAGGACCTATGACAGTCTAGCTAGATATGATGGCACTTAGCTAGTGGTTTGTGTCGGTATAGATGGGTACTCACGTTAGGAGTGCACAGTTAGACGAGAGGTGAGAATATCATGTGAGTGCACGTCCTAACATGTACTTTGCATTTAATGTTTTAAATGTTTTTAAAGAACATGCAGGTTTTTAAAATATAACTCCACATTCGGGCTCTGACCCGTTTGCTTTTCAAATCTATTTTTCTTTGTAAAACCATTTTAGGTGCCCAGCCACAAGGACACCATGCATAGGATACTCATTCAGGTGACGAGCTGTAGCTGTTTGTGGAAGCTACAGGGATTTGCTTATAGACGCTTCTATCGCTTGGATTCCAGATTCATTATCTATCAGTTGTAGGTCATGTTGCCCATTTCTATTAGAGCTACATTTCCATTTCAGTTTTCAGACTTTGGCATGTATTGATTTAGTATTCAGTTTACTTATCAGTTGTGGGATTTGTAGTGAGGAGTTTTTCCTCCAGACTTTATTTTACGTTATGTGATGGTTATTCTATTTACTTCATTATGGTGAATGGTGTTATTATTCTTTATTACACTCATTGCATGTTAATCAGACTTTAATTAAAATTTGGCACTTACTTTTTAAATACTAGGTGGTTAGTAATCATTAAAATGTTTTCGATAGTGATGCTATTAACTGGACCAACTTGGCATTTTGAATTAATTTAATAAAGGAGTAGCTACCCGGTATTTAATTAGTCGGGGTGTCACAGGTGGTATCAGAGCATCAGGTTCTAGTGTCCTTTAGGATCTGACGGCTTATTATGTTTCCTCTAAGTTTCTTTGATATAGAGCCCTATATTTTAGGACTGTTGTACTCTTTTTGTGTATGCTTCGTTCTTCAGCTATCTTAAGTTTATAAACAGCGAACTTATAAACTTTGTTCTTATTTCAGATGCCTCCACGACGTGCACGACGAGTTCCCAGGGATGCAACGCCCGAACCCCAGCCCGCTCCAGTTCAGGGCATGATGAACGCCACTGAGGTTGCAGCTATAGTAGCCCAAACGGTAAATGCCGCCATTGCCGTTGTTCAGCAGGCACCACCTCAGGCGCCGGTTGCCGCGCCAGTACAGGCTAATGCATTCCCGCCTGCTTGGGAGCGTGTACGTGACGCTTTTCAGAAAGCGCATCCGCCAGAGTTTGCAGGTAGCTCAGATGTGGTAGTCTCGAGCCAATGGAGGAAGGATATGCAGAGGCACTTAAGGATGTATGAGTGCACGGATGTTCAGAAGCAGGTGCTAGCTACTTTCAAGCTAGTTGGATCTGCGCTACAGTGGTGGGAGTCTATTACCACCATGGAGGAGAGGGATACTCTCACGATTCAGGAGTTCTGGGTGCGGTTCGACCGCAAGTACTTTTCGTCTGCTGTTCATACGGAAATGAGGAGAAGGTTGATGAGTCTGAAGCAGGAAGGTAAGACTGTGGCCGAGTATGAGGCCGAGTTCACGAATCTGTTGAATATCGTTCCAGATGAGATACCAACAGAGAAGAAGAAGATTGAGAAGTTCACGGACAGGTTGACTTGGAGGATCCGTCAGCATCTGCTAGGGAACCTATCGTTGGCCACCTATTCTGATGTGGTTAACGCTGCATTTTTACACTGCCAGGACCACCGTTTTCATATGGCCGAGGGCAAGAGGTCGGGGGAGTCTAGCCATCAGGGCAGGACTGGAGGACATGGTGCCAGCGGGGCACAATCTAGTCAGGGGCAGAGACAGAATGAGAAGGGCTCCCAGCAGGGGGATAATAAGAGGTTCCGGCCAGGGAACTACAGACAGGGACAAGGAGGTTTTCGTCAGGGCCATCAGGGTCCAAACGGCCATCAGGGGCAGAATGGGCAGCAGTTTCACCAGGGCCAACAGGGCCAAGGGAGGAACGGTAACGACCACCAGGGTCGGGGACAGCAGGGGCAGAGAGGAGGGAACTTCCGAGGGAAGTGCTTTGTTTGTGGCAAGACTGGCCATAAGCGACAGGATTGTCCTGATAGGGGCAGGGCCCCACAGCAGCAGCAGCAGGGTGCTCGCTAGGAGCCACAGAGGCCTATGTTTCCCGCCGCTCTTCCCGCACCGCCACAGATGGCAGCATTGCCACCCATTCTAGCAGCCCCAGTTCAGCAGGGGCAGCTACAGTATGGACGTGTCTACAACGTCCACTAGGCTGCAGTTCCACAGGCACCGCCCGCGATTGAGGGTACGTTTCCTATCCATGGCACTATGGGTCGGGTATTATTTGATACGGGTGCTACACACTGTTTTATAGCTACACACTTCGCGAAAACTTTAGGATTGTTAGCTACGGCAGAGAGCACAGTGATGTGTGTCGACTCACCATTGGGGAGTGGGTCACTTATTTTCTTTATATGCCGGGGAGTGGGGGTAGAGATTGGTGGTTTGGTATTACCTGCAGACATGTTAGTATTAGATATGCATGTTCACGATGTGATTATCGGTATGGATTGGCTCGTAGCTTATAGGGCCATGATTGATTGCTTCAGCGGGAGCATTGTTTTTGCCATTCCGGAGCAAGAGATGTTTATAGTGGCGATGCCTCGCCCAGAGGGAGGATCGACCGCTCATCTGTATTACATTGAGGAGGATACCTCTAAGGAGGTAGTGATTCCTTTAGATTCTATCCCAGTAGTCAGGGAGTATTCGGATGTGTTTCAGGAGATACCAGGCTTACCCCCCAGTCGAGAGATAGACTTTGTTATAGATTTGCTACCGGGTACGAGACCTATAGCACGTGCACCGTACCGTATGGCTCCAGCTGAGATGAGGGAGTTACGGGATCAGATAGAGCAGCTGTTAGGTCAGGGATTTATTCGCAGGAGTACCTCACCTTGGGGCGCTCCAGTTTTGTTTGTGAAGAAGAGGGACGGTTCACTGAGATTGTGTGTGGACTATCGAGAGTTGAATAAGGTCACGATACGGAATAAGTATCCGTTGCCTCGAATCGATGACTTATTCGACCAGTTGAGAGGAGATTCTTTCTTCTCGAAGATTGACTTGAGATCGGGATACCATCAGTTGCGTTTCAGGGAGGAGGATGTCTCGAAGACTGTGTTCTTGTCGAGATATGGTTCTTATGAGTTCCGGGTTATGCCTTTCGGTTTGACCAACGCTCCAGCAGTGTTTATGGACTTGATGAACAGAGTGTTCAGGGATCTCATAGATCAGTTTGTCATTGTCTTCATCGATGATATTCTGGTTTACTCCCAGACAGAGGAGGAGCACGCCGAGCATTTGAGGCAGGTTTTGCAGACACTTCGTCAGAACGAGTTGTATGCAAAATATGAGAAGTGCGGGTTTTGGCTGAAGGAAGTCCAGTTTTTGGGACACATTGTTTCCGACCAGGGAATATCTGTTCATCCGGGGAAAGTATCAGCGGTGAGGGAGTGGGGACAACCCACGACACCGACTGAGATTCGTAGTTTCTTGGGTCTAGCAGGATACTACAGAAGATTCATTCGGGGTTTCTCAGAGATAGCAGGTCCTTTGACACATCTGACTCGTAAGGGTGTGCCATACATCTGGAGTGACGCCTGTCAGTTGGAATTCAATGAATTGAAGGACAAATTAACCTCAGCACCTGTGTTAGCATTGCCGAGACCGGGAGTTGAGTATTTGGTTTACACCGACGCGTCTCTGCAAGGGCTTGGAGGTGTATTACAGCAGGACAGACAGGCCATAGCTTATGCTTCCCGTAAGCTTAAGACTCATGAGAAGAATTACCCCACGCATGATTTGGAGTTGGCAGCAGTGGTATTTTCCCTACGGATTTGGAGGCACTATCTTTTGGGGGAGAAGTTCCAACTGTTCACGAACCACAAGTTCCTACAGTACCTGTTCACGCAGAAGGAGTTGAATATGCGGTAGCGTAGGTGGCTTGAGTTTGTGAAGGACTACCAGTTCGACATCCAGTATCACCCGGGAAAGGCTAACGTTGTAGCAGACGCGTTGAGCCGTAGGCCAGCAGATGAGGTGGCAGAGGTGTGGAAGGCTAAGTGGAAGGAATTGGGACACCAGGATGCAGTGGCCCAATCTTTCATGTCTGTGATGACCGTTACACCGCAGATTGTCACAAAGGTAGTACGGGCACAGGCTAATGACTCATTCTGTCAGGAGCAGATAGTTCGATTACTAGCAGAGGGAGCCGAGTCCTATACCGTCATCTCAGACGGGGGATTACGCTTCAATGGGAGATTGGTAGTTCCGGAAGGGGAGGAATTTTGACACGACGTGATGACAGAGTCGCACGGCTCACGGTTCGCGGTACATCCCGGAGGGGACAAAATGTACCAAGACATGAGACGCCAGTATTGGTGGAGCGGTATGAAGAAAGATATCGCTAAGTTTGTTTCGAAATGCGCCACTTGTCAGCTTGTCAAAGTGGATCATCAGAGACCGACAGGATTGCTATAGCCGTTGGAGGTCCCGGTGTGGATGTGGGAGAGCATATCCATGGACTTTATCACGGGGTTGCCTACGTTGCAGAGGGGTCACGACTCCGTTTGGGTAATTGTGGACAGGTAGTCCAAGGTCGCTCACTTTTTACCCATAAGGACTGATTACACTACGGTACAGTATGCCCAGCTCTTCATTTCAGAGATTGTGAGACTTCACGGTGTGCCCCTAAATATCGTGTCTGACAGAGACAAGATATTTGTTTCGCGGTTTTGGGAGAGTTTTCAGGAGGCAATGGGCACGGAATTGCGATTGAGTACAGCTTATCATTCGCAGACCGATGGGCAGACAGAGCGCACGAACCAGATGTTAGAATACATGCTACGCATGTGCATTATTGACTTTGGGGGTGGATGGGAGCAGTACCTTCCACTGGTAGAGTTTGCTTACAACAACTCCTATCAGTTCACTATTGGCATGACTCCGTTTGAGGCATTGTACGGTAGGCCTTGTCGTTCCCCAGCATGTTGGTTAGAGGTGGGGGACAACAAACTACTTGGACCGGAGGTGATTCAGGATACTTCGGCAAGGATTGAGTTGATTCGGAGTCGCATTCGGGTAGCTCAAGACAGGAAGAAGAGTTATGCTGATACGAAGAGATTTTTCAGGGAGTTCCAAGTAGGGGACCAGGTTTTGCTCAGGGTATCTCCTATGAAGGGGATTATGCATTTCGGAAAGAAGGGGAAGTTGGCACCAAGGTATGTGGGGCCGTTTCCTATTATTGAACGAATCGGACCGGTTGCGTATAGACTCGGGTTACCGGAGCATTTGCATCGGATTCACAATGTGTTTCATATTTCCTCACTGAAGAAATACCTTAGAGATAATTTGGCTCATTCTCACATTGCTGTGGAGGACATCGATCTCCAGCCTGATAGCTCCTACGAGGAGGGGCCGATTGCTATTTTGGACCGAAGCGAGAGGAAATTGCGGTCAAAGATAGTTCCGTTAGTGCGTGTTCAGTGGAGACATCACAATGTCGAGGAGTCCACATGGGAGCGCGAGGATGAGATGCGCGAACGCTATCCAGAGTTATTTTTAGCAGGTACTTTCAAGTTTTGAATTTCGGGACGAAATTCAGTTATTAGGGGGGAAGTATGTAATACCCCGTACTTTTGGCTATATTTATTTTTGGGATTAATTAATTAAATGCGTATTAATTGGAAATTAATCCGGGTTATAAATACTAACGAGATGCGAGTTGGTATTTGATTATGTGCATACATGTTTTTATATATGAATTTGGAATTATAAAATTTGTCGTGAGATTAATATACGGCAATTTGAGAATTTTGTTGAGACGCGTGTGACCGCCGCGTCATGGTATATATTTTAATTATAAAAAGTGATTTTTATATCTATAAATAGTATGGTCATTTTGAGTGCGTCAACGCGTCCGGAAGGGTCGAGATAGTCAAAAAACACTAGCCGGGGGTGTAGTTTGGGTCTCGGGGTATTTTTAGGCCATACCGGCAACTTAAAGGGTATTTTGGTAATTTTACATTTTGAGGAATTAAAAGTGACGAAAATTGGGAGTCTTAATCTGATGTGGATTTAACCCACTAAGCCCATTAACCAAACCATATTAACCTAGAAGGCTACGTAGGTTATTAGAAGAGTTTTTTAAGTTCCCCAAATCAAACCCTAGCCACCTTAAGCCACCATTGGAGAAGAAGCTTGGAGAGAGGGAATTCTGCAGAAAAACTCTATCAAACCATCATCCAAACTCAGAGACAACCAAGGCAAGTGACTTAATTCCATTTAAATTCAAAGAATGTTCCTTCCATGTTAGAAGAATTCGAATTTTGTGTTTGTTCTTGGTGAAATATGAAAACCCATGTAGTTTGGAGTTTAGAACTTGAAAATCTTGAAGAGAATTGCATGTAGAATGATAGGAAGATGATTATTCTCATGATAATTGTGATTAGAAGAAATTAAAACGGATTAAATTCTGGGATTTGATGATGATATAAATCTAGGGTTCATGTTCTTGATAAAATTGGGGAAAAGTATAAAATCTTGTGATTTAATGATGTATAGGATGCATTAATGCCTTAAAAGATGTTAGTATATGACCTTAGCATGTTTTAGTATGATTAGAGGACTTAAAACACTGTTAGAACGAACTTTGGAGAAGACTTGAGGTGTTAATAATGGATGAAAAACGTAACTAAGAGAATCTGGGACGAAACTGGCAGGTCGTTAGAAGCCCCTACCCAGGTCGTTCGAACGAGCTCGTTCGAACGAGCTTCTAACGAGTTGACCAGTCTCTTCTAACGAGGGGTAGTTTCGTTCGATATCTCGTTCGAACGAGATATCGTTAGAAGGTACAGTTCGTTCGAACGAACTGGAATCTCGTTCGAACAGTCTCGTTCGAACGAGACTTCTAACGAGTTGACAGTTTGGGCCTTTTTGGACTGTTTTGACTTTTGGAGCCCCGTAAACTTATTCGAGGATATAGTTAATATTCGAATGATGGTGTAAGGATAGAATTGGGACTTTTGGGTATTTATGAGAAGGAAATTATATACGAGAGTTATATTAAATGGACGGTTTGGGTTGAGACGTGAGTGTCTACTACGACGTGAGAATAGATTATAGCGCGTATGATGATAAACCGGAATAGTATAAATTGCGATAATTATATATTGGTACTAGAATGAGAATAGTACTACGATTAAACTACGTTGATTACTAAGATACGTGTTTACTTAGTATTGGTATATGAATTGTGTGTATGACATACCTACCATACATGCTATCACGGGAGGTTTGCATTCGCTTAGGGCCCTCTAATCCTTATGTTGCCCGGATTTTGACTGGTTACCTTGATGAACATAGGTCATAGAAAGACTTATTGGGATATTAATAAGTCCGCTGATCGTGGGAGCGTAGGTATGTGCATGACCCATGTGATGTGACTGTGTTCGCCTCCATTACTTGTGATGTTGTTATCTGTGAACTATTCCTGAGAGATTCGGAATATGTAATCCTTATGTACGTGATGTACCGGGATGGATAGCAGAGTATGTGTGCACCGCAGCTTAGTTCTTGGGGTGCTTATATTGTATATTTATGATGTGAATAATATACACTTAATTAATGGGAACCTTCATGTTAATGTTGTGATAATAATTACAGTATTGTTTTGAGAAACATAATGAGTTAACTGATAGAGATATATATTGCATATTGAGCATCTGAGTTTACGTTAAACCCCTACTTAATTACGAGCGTTGTTATGTTAAGAGAACTGAGTAATAAGGGTAGGACCTATGACAGTCTAGCTAGATATGATGGCACTTAGCTAGTGGTTTGTGTCGGTATAGATGGGTACTCACGTTAGGAGTGCACAGTTAGACGAGAGGTGAGAATATCATGTGAGTGCACGTCCTAACATGTACTTTGCATTTAATGTTTTAAATGTTTTTAAAGCACTTGCAGGTTTTTAAAATATAACTCCACATTCGGGCTCTGACCCGTTTGCTTTTCAAATCTATTTTTCTTTGTAAAACCATTTTAGGTGCCCAGCCACAAGGACACCATGCATAGGATACTCATTTAGGTGACGAGCTGTAGCTGTTTGTGGAAGCTACAGGGATTTGCTTATAGACGCTTCTATCGCTTGGATTCCAGATTCATTATCTATCAGTTGTAGGGCATGTTGCCCATTTCTATTAGAGTTACATTTCCATTTCAGTTTTCAGACTTTGGCATGTATTGATTTAGTATTCAGTTTACTTATCAGTTGTGGGATTTGTAGCGAGGAGTTTTTCCTCCAGACTTTATTTTACGTTATGTGATGGTTATTCTATTTACTTCATTATGGTGAATGGTGTTATTATTCTTTATTACACTCGTTGCATGTTAATCAGACTTTAATTAAAATTTGGCACTTACTTTTTAAATACTAGGTGGTTAGTAATCATTAAAATGTTTTCGACAGTGATGCTATTAACTGGACCAACTTGGCATTTTGAATTAATTTAATAAAGGAGTAGCTACCCGGTATTTAATTAGTCGGGGTGTCACAAATTCAATTTTAGGAATTATTCTAATTAATGAAATTCGATAAGTGAGATAATATTTGGGTTAATAGTGTAAATTTGAATAAAATGTTTTGAAATGAGGTTTGGGGCAGAAGTAAAGACCTTAGGAATAAAGAGGTTATATGTGGGAATAATACGGACTTAATAATCTATTTTAGATAGGTTTTAAGTATAAGAAACTACGACGTGAGACGTGTCGACAGTTTAAGTTTTATATTATCGGGAAACTTGAAATATATGACTTTGGAATAATGGTATAAAGATGTAGAGTATACCTTTATTAATATCGAGATATCTAAGATGTGTGAATGCTTAGTATATAACTTTATGTGTATGACATACCTACCATACTTGCTATCACGGGAGGTTTACGTTCGCTTAGGGCCTTCTTATCCTTGTGTTTCCCGGATTTAGATTGGTTACCTCGATGAACATAGGTCATTCAAGGACTTATTGGGATGTTAATAAGTTTGCTGATCGTGGGAGCGTAGGTATGTGCGTGACCCATGTGATGGTGACTGTGTTCGCCTCCATTATTTGTGATGTTGTTATCTGAACGATTCCTGAGAGATTCGGAATGCGTAATCCTTATGTACGTGATGGATAGCAGAGTATGTGTGCACCGCAGCTTAGCCTTTGGGTGCTTGTATTGTATATTTATGATGTGAATAATATACGGTTAAAGGAAAAGGAATTTTGCTATGATAAATTGTGTGTATATTTATTCTCACGTTGTGAAAAGATAAAAGGGGACTGAAATCAACAAGTGGTGTTGTTAATAATTGGGAAACCGAGAATTAAAGTAGAACTCTCTATTTAATTGTTAAGGTTGGAATTAAAACGTGAACCGAGTAGAAGTGTTAGAAACTCTTGAGAATTAGATAGTTATGAGATAACACATGAATGGGTACAGGAACGTTAGGAGTGCACAGTTAGACGAGAGGTGAGTATCTCATGTGAGAGAACGTCCTAACATGTATTTTGCATATACTGTTTTAAATGTTTTTAAAGCACTTGCAGGTTTTTAAAATATCTCCACATTCGGGATCTGACCCGTTTGCTTTCAAATCTATTTTTTTTTGTAAAACCATTTTAGGTGCCCAGCCACAAGGACACCATGCATAGGATTCTCACTCAGATGACGAGCTGTAGCTGCTTGTGGAAGCTACAGGGATTTGCTTTTAGACGCTTATATCATTTGGATTCCATACTCATTATTCCTCAGTTGTAGGGCATGTTGCCCAAATTCTATTAGAGACATTTCCATTTCAGTTTTTCAGACTCTGGCATGTATTAATTCAGTATTCAGTATTTCGTTACTTACTTCAGTTGTGGGATTTTGTTGTGACGAGTTTTTCCTCCAGATTTATTTATATCATGTGTTGGTTATTCTATTATTTCGTTATGGTGATTGGTGATATTATTCTTGCTTTAAATCTTTTCCTGCATGTTAATCAGGCTTTAATTAAAATTTGGCAACTTACTTTTTAAATACTAGGTGGTTAGTAATAATAAAATGTTTTCGACAGTGATGCTATTAACTGAGCCAACTTGGAATTTTGATTTAATTTAATAAAGGAGTAGCTACCCGGTATTTAATTAGTTGGGGTGTCACATTAGCAAGCGTTTATCACAATATAAAATGCGGTTATTGATTACACATGTTAGGGTCTCGGTCACTCTCTTGAGTTAACTCACCCCTCTGTGACACCCCGACTAATTAAATACCGGGTAGCTACTCCTTTATTAAATCAATACAAAATGTCAAGTTGGTTCAGTTAATAGCATCACTGTCGAAAACATTTTAAAGATTACTAACCACCTAGTATTTAAAAAGTAAGTTGCCAAATTTTAAGTTAAGTCTGATTAACATGCAATAAAAGAATAACGGAAGAGCAACATAAATCCATTCACCATAACGAAGTAATGAAATAACCAACAATAGTAATAAGTCCAGAGGAAAACTCCTCACAACAATCCCAAAACTGAAAATAATATGACAAGTCTGAAACCTGAATTAATTACATGCCCGAAGTCTGAATAACTGAAATAAATGAAATATCTCTAAAAGAAATGGGCGACATGCCCTACAACTGATAAATGATGGATATAGAGTCAAGATAGATGAAGCGTCTATAATCAAGGTCCTGTAACTTCCACAAACAGCTACAGCTCGTCACCTGAATGAGGATCCAAAGCATGGTGTCCTTGTCGCTGGGCACCTAAAAATGGTTTTTACAAAAAGATAGATTTGAAAGCAAACGGGTCAGAACCCGAATGTGGAGAGTGATTTTAAAAACAGCAAGTGCTTTAATAATAATTAAAACAATGAATGCAAGATACATGTTAGGACATGCTCTCACATGAAATACTCACCTCTCGTCTAACTGTGCACTCCTAACGTTCCTGTACCCATTCATGTGTTTTCTCATAACTATCTAATTCCAAAGAGTTTCTAACACTTCTACTCGGTTCACGTTTAATTTCCAACCTTAACAATTAAATAGATAGTTCTACTTTAATTCTCGGATTCCCAATTATTAACAAAACCATTTATTGATATCTGTCCCCTTTTATCTTTTCATAATATTACAATTACTATACCCACAATTTAACATAGGAATTTCCTTTTCATTTAACCGTATATTATTCACATCATAAATATACAATACAAGCACCCAAAGGCTAAGCTGCAGTGCACACATACTCTGCTATCCATCCCGGTACATCACGTACATAAGGATCTCAAATTCCGAATCTCTCAGGAATTGTTGGAATAAACACCACACACAAAATCGAGGCGAACATAATTCAACATATCCATGGTCACATACATACCTACGCTCCATAGTCAGCTGGCTTATTAACTCACAAATAAGTCGTTCTCTTGAACTATGTCCTCGAGGTACCAATCTAAATCCGGGCAACACACGGATAAGAAGGCCCTAAGCGAAGGTAACCTCCCGTGATAGCAAGTATGCTAGGTATGTCATACATATAAAAATCATATACTAAGCATTCACACATCTTAGATAATTCAATAATAATAAAGGTATACTCTACATCCTTATACCATTATTCCAAATTTGTATATTTTACGTCTCCCGATAGTATAAAAGTTAAACTGTCGACACGTCTCACGTCGTAGTTTCTTATACTTAAAGCCTAACTCAAATAGGGTATTAAGTTCCTATTATTCCCACATATAACATCTTTATTCCTAAGGTCTTTACTTCTGCCCCAAACCTCGTTTCATCAAATTATTCAAATTTACACCTTTATCCCAAATATTTTCTCACTTATCGAAGTTCATTAAATTAGAATAATTCCTCAAATTGAATTCTAATTAAGGTCCAAGTTTCACAATCAAGCCTACTGGTCTTCTTTAAGTTTAAGGGTATTCATAAGGTCTCCAATAATATTTTCCAAGGGTTACCACCATTAAAATTTAAAATAGGGAAAACTTTACTCATTCTGAGAAGGTCGATCGATCGACCTTTTCCTTCGATCGATCGATGGTGGTCGATCGATCGACTGATGAACATCGATCGATCGAATGCACCAGGTATGGCTACGGATTGCTTCGTTTTTCAGTTTTCAAATCATTCCAAAACACCATTAACATGCATGAAATTCTATTCTAACGTTATAGTATCATCATACAACCATCCTACAACATTAATAACGTTCTAAAACCAATAATTCATCATTCAAGGCCTTTGTATGGATCAAATCTTCATCAAGAATTCCAGATTTCTATTTCTTTGAAGAACATTAATAAACTTCTTCTAAAATCCATTTTTTAAATCATCAAGGGTCATAATTCTGAGTTCATAATTCGTCCAGAATGTTTCTACATGCAGTCCCTAACATAGTTCATAGTTTTAAACTTCCAATTCATGGGTCTATATCATCTTCCAAGATAAATTCGATAATTCCTAAACATGGAAAAGCATGGCATTGAATCAATTGTAATTAAACCACTTGCCTTAATCTTTCTCTGAATTTGATGTTGAATCTTGAACGCTGAGTTGTTCTCCCTCTCTCTTTCTGCAGAATTCCCTTCTCACTCTCTCTCTCTCTACAAGTTTCTCTAAGGATGATGACAATGGAGGTGTGGTTGGGTTTTGGCAAGTTAAGAGTATTTCTTAACTTCTCCCGTAGCCCATTAAGTCCCTTAGTGTAAGTAGTGGGTTTAGTGGATAAAGAAAGAGTCAGATTTTTATTTCTTATTTTCGTGGGTTTTAATTCCCAAATTTTCGAAATTACCAAAATGCCCCTATAAGTTACCGGTATGGCCCAATAATGCCCCGTGACCCAAACTTAACCCCCGGCTAGTGTTTTATGACTATTTCGACCCTTCCGAACGCGTTGGCGCACTCAAAATGACCATACGGGTGATAAAAATAAAATTCACTTTTTAATTAAAATAATAATATTCCAGACGCGATTGTCACACGCGTCTCAACAAAATTCCAAATTGCCGTATTTCAATCTCGCGACAATTTCAATAGTTTCAATATTCCTATATAGCCATATATTCACATTATAATCAAATACTAACTCACATCTCGTTAATATTTTATCCGGATTAATTCTCAATTAATTCACATTTAATTTAATTAATCCCATAAATAAATATCGATAAAAAATGCGGGGTATTACATACTTCCCCCCTAATAACAGAATTTCGTCCCGAAATTTAGAAAAGTAAGGAACACCTGGAAAAATTAGGTATCCTCCAGTATTCAAAACAATTATTAATAAAAGCCCAAATCAGTAAATCCCTCGTTTCACAATAAGCTTGTTTAACATACTTGATACCTTATCAGAATAATCTTCGATAAATGCACCTCGCGTTGTGCTCTTATTAAACAACGTTCGAATAAAAATACCTTATACTTCATTGGTTATTTTATCTCAATATCATTATGAGTCCGCACCTCACTACGCATTAGCTCCCGCGTTTATCAAAATATAAAACACCCATTCTGGAAGGAATCAATAGCACATCTGACTACTCTTGTCCACTCTTTGAATCTCTATTCCCGACGTTGCGACCTTTACCTAAGAAAACTACTACAGCCGGTTGGTGTTGCACAAAATAATTGTAAGCATCTTGTTCACTATAAAATAGATATGGGTGCTTTTCACCCAACTCTACCATTAGGTAATATCTGCTCCTCATGGCTACAATATACCTCACTAGTTATACTCGATTTGGAATTGAAATTATCCCGATGAATCCAAAATTTCTTTCCTACAATCTATCAGTCGTTAGTCACCTTGCGCTTGTACCTCGGGTTATAGGTGATTCAACCCTCAGTTTGAATCGTCATATACCACTACTTATTGTCACCCCTACCGGAATTTGGGTTTCGGGGATTTCATACCAATTCTAAATAATACTACGTCGAACCACGTACCGGAGTGTTCACTATCTAATAGTGTAAATCATCCCAAGTATATAACAATTTCTCTCCTTCTGGACAACATGTCCCACATAATCGAAGGAACTCATTACCTATGAATAAGTTGGCTACCTCCCAAGAAAATTCTCCAACTTGACCCTCCCATCCTTGGAATTGTCGTCTTGATACAAAATTATCTGGTTGATCATCTAACCCCATCTGTTCTACTACTTACTATACCTCCTTCAATGCCGATATTCACATAAAATTTTCCCCGTTAAATGATACTTAATGACCTTATCCTCCCGACGAATACCAAAAGTTTGGACCTTTACCCTTTTTTTTCACTACTTTGTACGTATCTGAACTTATACCTGATTGACATCCTTATTCTATTTATTCTTGAGTTACCCTCAACCTTTGATTGATCGGAACTCTACTCCAAATTTCTCATAATAATTTATTCGCCTTCTCAAGAGATATCTATTTATTAAATGGCTTTCTACTGCCTTTTCTCCAAATTTGAACGTGTTACACTGACATATAATATCCACTTACACCTTTTCTTATGACGTTTAATCTCATAAGTGATAATCTCACTCGTCCATGTTCCCCCTTCCTTTGATTTACACTTTAGTAAATCAAGATGCCTATGCTCCTTATAACCCAACCATACGGTTTTTAAACATTATATACGCTTCATACAAATCCCAAACTCTTTATTGTCACTGTAAATACAACGGTGCTATGCCACTTGGGCGTTCTCAATCGCTTCTGAATTAGAAATCCTTAATCCTCCTTATCCTCAATGCGTCCTTCAACGCGTTGTGACAAAACCAACATTATTAGTACTTATATCGTAATTTACTAACAACTGGCTCTAATGGCCTTACATCATAATTTACTCCTTGTAACTTCCCGTGATAATTACGTACTCCCATAACGATAGAGGTATCCAAATCATGAACAAAGGGTTACACATCTCCTTACTACCAACCTTACGCTAAGTTTCATGCGTGGGGTGTCTCGCAAAGCGAAATCCAAACAAGGAACCCCCCCGATACACTACTACCTAACATTGTCGGTCATCGGAATCCGTTAAGCCCTGTCCATAATATGTAGCCCTACGCTCTCGTGTTTTAACAACAAAGTTTCATCTCAGTTCGCAATTATACATAAACAAAGAACTCCTTCTGAAAAACACTTTTCTCTTTACAGTGATGGAAATCACATTTCATATACAACATGCGAGATATTTGCGACCCTCAAATTCCCGTCCCCCGGCACACAACTATCAGTATAAACTTCCAAATCTCTAATGGGTGATAAAACAATTCACTCTTTTTGTTACGACCTTTCTATCGTTAATTATAAGAACCAACTAACTCTTTGTTGACTAGTAAATCAATTACATGCAACTCATAACAATGAAATCCCTACGCATACTGGGATTAAATATCCGAGACCATTATACCCATTTGAAATCATAACCTGTATATATATTTATATATATACGCACGAAAGTACAATTGCGAGCCCGGCTCTCTCACAGATGGGGCCTCGCCAGAATAAAACCTGCTACCCCAAGGTAGTAACTTCGATAAACATGTAATTACCAGCACACTATCGGTATAATCATATATATAAAAAAATAATTAAGATCGTATCATACTCGTATAACATAGCACTAAAAATGAGTAATTTCGATAAAGCATAAACCGCTATTAATATACCCATTCATCCTCCGTGGATGACAATAAAAGTAACCCCCCCCCCCCACACTATAAGGGAAAAATGTTCCTGTATATAATAAACTTACTGATATACTCACTAAACTTCGACTCTCAAGTGAAAATACATTTGTAACAAATGTCGTAACTCTTTCATGCCACAAATAACATGCATCCTTATCTGAGGATATAACTCATACTTCTATCCTAACAATCGTCCCGGCTGCTCAAATGGTTACTGGACTTACCACACATGTTGTCCCAAACTGGATATTGCAATAACTGTTGCCCTTGCCAGGAACAATACCTTGATCCCTACTCTTGTATTGGGAAAAAAATTTATAATGTACGGGTTTTCACTCCCACAAAGTACCTCTACACATACTCCACTTATTTCCGGTCACCCTGACCATGTTAAAGTGGTCCTTTCCTCGGACGTTGGTAGTCTCAGCTCTGAAGACTATCTCCATTGTTCCCTTAGCTTGATGTACCTAAGGAACACACTACTAGTTTTCCACCTCTCTTACTGAAATTACCATTGCTCGGTAGTAATTCCGCTATTGAATTATTTTAACGGTTTCTCCATTGGGTCTTCCTCCTTATGGTGTTTCTACAACACCATTTTCCTAGTCTTATTCTATAAAAATTCTTCGATTTTTTTGTATCTCCCTACCCAAGGGAACATTTACCTCCAAATTTACACCACGCGATATAATTACTATCTGTATTTATCATCCAAGAAGAATTCCCCATAAGAGCTAACAATTCTTCTTGTATGTAGATTCTCCCTTTAACATCCTCTTCTCCATACCACCTTCTCCACCCGGTGTAAGGTTCGGTACAACATTAAATTTCTCCTCACAAGTTGACCCCTGTTTGGCCCTCTTATGTGAGTTCAGAATAACATTCGCCTTTCAACCTGAACATTTGATGAAGGAACTTATGGTCAAACCATACGCGTACACCCTCTCGACATCACATTCCACTTTTTAAGTGGGTTGCTCGTTTCTCACCATTGAATCTCCGCTCTTACAAGTCAAGGAAAAATTTCTCTAAATTTTCACTCTCAATTGGTCATATCCTGACATATGTCCAAGCCTTTGGATACATTGCGTTCGTTTGGCTAGCACATGCCGTCTTCGCCTTTCGAGTATTGCTACTACTAGTTCTCTTCAATGTTACATTTAATTCTTTCACTCCCATTCCAACCTTGTTAGATGTGTCTAATTTGACCCCATTCCTACTATAGCCGTACCCGGAAGTCTCAAGTCGCGCCTTAGCCTTCTATATCTTCTAGGACTTCCGTGCCATATATCGGTGACTTCAACTACGGTCGTCCTTCTTTAAATAAATCAATTAACCTCAATATATGTTTGCCTCCTGCTGTTCACCCAACTTCCTTCGCCTGACGTACTGCATTGTTCGGCACACGAATACACCCGATCGAAAATAAGATTCACTACCATATGTATTAAAACAGGAGAACGAAATCTCACCAAAGATATCAACAATCCTAAACATAGGGCTCTACATCAAAGAAAGCTCAGCAGAAACATAATAAGCCGTACAGATCCTAAAGGACACTAGAACCTGATGCTCTGATACCACCTGTGACACCCCGACTAATTAAATACTGGGTAGCTACTCCTTTATTAAATCAATACAAAATGTCAAGTTGGTTCAGTTAATAGCATCACTGTCGAAAACATTTTAAAGATTACTAACCACCTAGTACTTAAAAAGTAAGTTGCCAAATTTTAAGTTAAGTCTGATTAACATGCAATAAAAGAATAACGGAAGAACAACATAAATCCATTCACCATAACGAAGTAATGAAATAACCAACAATAATAATAAGTCCGGAGGAAAACTCCTCACAAGAATCCCATAACTGAAAATAATATGACAAGTCTGAAACCTGAATTAATTACATGCCCGAAGTCTGAATAACTGAAATAAATGAAATATCTCTAAAAGAAATGGGCGACATGCCCTACAACTGATAAATGATGGATATAGAGTCAAGATATATGAAGCGTCTATAATCAAGGTCCTGTAACTTCCACAAACAGCTACAGCTCGTCACCTGAATGAGGATCCAAAGCATGGTGTCCTTGTGGCTGGGCACCTAAAAATGGTTTTTACAAAAAGATAGATTTGAAAGAAAACGGGTCAGAGCCCGAATGTGGAGAGTAATTTTAAAAACATCAAGTGCTTTAATAATAATTAAAACAATGAATGCAAGATACATGTTAGGACGTGCACTCACATGAAATACTCACCTCTCGTCTAACTGTGCAATCCTAACGTTCCTGTACCCATTCATGTGTTTTCTCATAACTATCTAATTCCAAAGAGTTTCTAACACTTTTACTCGGTTCACGTTTAATTTCCAACCGTAACAATTAAATAGAGAGTTCTACTTTAATTCTCGGATTCCCAATTATTAACAAAACCATTTATTGATATCTGTCCCCTTTTATCTTTTCATAATATTACAATTACTATACCCACAATTTAACATAGCAATTTCCTTTTCATTTAACCGTATATTATTCACATCATAAATATACAATACAAGCACCCAAAGGCTAAGCTGCGGTGCACACATACTCTGCTATCCATCCCGGTACATCATGTACATAAGGATCTCAAATTCCGAATCTCTCAGGAATTGTTGGAATAAACACCACACACAAAATGGAGGCGAACATAATTCAACATATCCATGGTCACGTACATACCTACGCTCCATAGTCAGCTGGCTTATTAACTCACAAATAAGTCGTTCTCTTGAACTATGTCCTCGAGGTACCAATCTAAATCCGGGCAACACAAGGATAAGAAGGCCCTAAGCGAAGGTAACCTCCCGTGATAGCAAGTATGCTAGGTATGTCATACATATAAAAATCATATACTAAGCATTCACACATCTTAGATAATTCAATAATAATAAAGGTATACTCTACATCCTTATACCATTATTCCAAATTTGTATATTTTACGTCTCCCGATAATATAAAAGTTAAATTGTCGACACGTCTCACGTCGTAGTTTCTTATACTTAAAGCCTAACTCAAATAGGGTATTAAGTTCCTATTATTCCCACATATAACATCTTTATTCCTAAGGTCTTTACTTCTGCCCCAAACCTCGTTTCATCAAATTATTCAAATTTACACCTTTATCCCAAATATTTTCTCACTTATCGAAGTTCATTAAATTAGAATAATTCCTCAAATTGAATTCTAATTAAGGTCCAAGTTTCACAATCAAGCCTACTGGTCTTCTTTAAGTTTAAGGGTATTCATAAGGTCTCCAATAATATTTTCCAAGGGTTACCACCATTAAAATTTAAAATAGGGAAAACTTTACTCATTCTGAGAAGGTCGATCGATCGACCTTTTCCTTCGATCGATCGATGGTGGTCGATCGATCGACTGATGAACATCGATCGATCGAATGCACCAGGTATGGCTACGGACTGCTTCGTTTTTCAGTTTTAAAATCATCCCAAAACACCATTAACATGCATGAAATTCTATTCTAACGTTGTAGTATCATCATACAACCATCCTACAACATTAATAACGTTCTAAAACCAATAATTCATCATTCAAGGGCTTTGTATGGATCAAATCTTCATCAAGAATTCCAGATTTCTATTTCTTTCAAGAACATTAATAAACTTCTTCTAAAATCCGTTTTTTAAATCATCAAGGGTCATAATTCTGAGTTCATAATTCGTCCAGAATGTTTCTACATGCAGTCCCTAACATAGTTCATAGTTTTAAACTTCCAATTCATGGGTCTATATCATCTTCCAAGATAAATTCGATAATTCCTAATCATGGAAAAGCATGGCATTGAATCAATTGTAATTAAACCACTTGCCTTAATCTTTCTCTGAATTTGATGTTGAATCTTGAAGGTTGAGTTGTTCTCCCTCTCTCTTTCTGCAGAATTCCCTTCTCACTCTCTCTCTCTCTACAAGTTTCTCTAAGGATGATGACAATGGAGGTGTGGTTGGGTTTTGGCAAGTTAAGAGTATTTCTTAACTTCTCCCGTAGCCCATTAAGTCCCTTAGTGTAAGTAGTGGGTTTAGTGGATAAAGAAAGAGTCAGATTTTTATTTCTTATTTTCGTGGGTTTTAATTCCCAGATTTTCGAAATTACCAAAATGCCCCTATAAGTTACCGGTATGGCCTAATAATTCCCCGGGACCCAAACTTAACCCCCGGCTAGTGTTTTCTGACTATTTCGACCCTTCCGGACGCGTTGGCGCACTCAAAATGACCATACGGGTGATAAAAATAAAATTTACTTTTTAATTAAAATAATAATATTCCAGACGCGACTGTCACACGCGTCTCAACAAAATTCCAAATTGCCGTATTTCAATCTCGCGACAATTTCAATAGTTTCAATATTCGTATATAGCCATATATTCACATTATAATCAAATACTAACTCACATCTCGTTAATATTTTATCCGGATTAATTCTCAATTAATTCACATTTAATTTAATTAATCCCATAAATAAATATCGATAAAAAATGCGGGGTATTACACCCTCATCTTTGGTGCACACCTAACGTTCCACACTTAGTTTGTCTATCCATACTTCTCAAGCTAACTAAAACCAAAGTAGTAAACTGAACTTATCTGTACCCAAGTTCTAGTACCGCCCATACAGTACAACCGTTTTACTAACATCTCGCGTATGTTAATTAATTCTCAAGTAACATTTGATCTATGTTATTTTTCAAGACTTCTCATTTAGCTTCACTTCTAAAATTACTACAATTTTCACAATTGTTGACTTTCCCACTTATGTAATTAAGTTTCGCTACTTGAATTACTAAATAGATTTTCTCTATCTAAAGGTTCATTGCGTAATTAAGTTTCACTACTTAACTTACCAATTCAGTATGTATCTTTAAATACGTAGTATATCAATCTACTAATACACGGAAGTAGAATATCATCAGGTATATATATTTCACACACAATATATACTAAATATCAGTCATTGCTATTTTGCCCCTTTTATACACATAAAGGACTCTTGGTTCGGAATGATTCATCGACCCCAAGTAAGAATTGGTTCGGCATGATACATCGACCCCAATTATTTTAAAAATATATATATACACATATTATGGTTCGGGACTCTCTCATCGCGACACTAGTTCAAAGTTTGGTTCGGTATTTCTCATCGACCCCAAACATATAATAACTTTATGTTAGTTCGGAATGTCTCATCGACCCTAACATAATTAATTTAGGTACAATCTCTCTACCTAAAAGATCACATAATTCAGTAGGTACACGCCCGACCTATTAATCATATACGTACGTAATATTTTAATCTCATATATTTACCGTACAATATTCCCTTTACGATTTATCTCATTAATCGTATTTATTTGAGTATACACACAACTCTAAGGGTCCTAGTTACCCCTTACATATAATTTCAGTAGTTATTGCTTACCCTACTGGTCTATTACTTAAATTGAATTTACTTCGCCCCGTAACTCAATTTCCGAAGTCCCTGATACTCTACTAAATCGGATTATTCTCCTCGGTCCATAATCCAAGCCCTACACCCAATGGCCTTATTGGACCTCAATAATATACCTACTGGTCTTATTCTTACTCCCATATAAGTATAATGTAAATCCTAGAATACTCATTCATTCCCGAACTCAACGAAGGATTAAACACAAAATTTTCGGGAAAACAGCTTGCGTCGATCGATCGACGTCTGGGTTCGATCGATCGACATAGTCGATCGATCAATAGTTCAAGATCGATCGATCGATCGAACAGGGACAGACGCAGTCTGTCTTCTTCGTTGATACTCTCCTCCATTAATAAATTTCCAAACTCCATTATTGTCCACCAAACTTTTACCCAATGATCCTAACATATTTCCACATATACTAGGACAGTTTCTAACGTGTCAATTACATCAAAACTTCAATTACTTTAAAGAAATAATGAATTAAAACCTAGAATTTCTTGAAACCCTAGTTATGGTGTTCTTCCCATATTATCATTCAAAATCCAGATTTTTATTCCGAAAATCATCAAGTCTAATCTGAATATGAATCCTCTACATAGTTTAAATCATTCTACATGCGATTCCTATCCCAACATGCATAATTATCATCTTTCTCCAATCAAAATATTGATTTAAACAAAACTATTCAAAAACCCTACACATGGGTATTATAACTTTATAAATTTTTGCAATAAACACTTGCCTTATGATCAGTAGGGTCTGAATTCGTGGTTCTTGTTGATGATTGATGATCTTCATCCTTCAATCCTTCTTCCCCAACAAGTTGATGGTAGAAACCCCTTTGAATCCTTCCCAAATCTTCTTTTTGCTTTAGAAAGTGGTGCCTCTCCTCTCTCTAATGGTATTGGTGTTGTCATGGGTGTTCTAACCCTAATTCATCTATCATACGGCTGATATAAAACTCTCAATTTCGTAGGTCTCCATACCCTCTTATGTTAAAAGACCAAAACGCCCCCGAACGGTCTCGGTGTAGTCCAAAATTGCCCCGGGACTCAACTAGTACCCCCGGGTATACTATTTTGACTAATTTGACCCTTCCGGACTCATTGGTGACCTCTAAATTATCATTTGAGTCACTTAAAAAATATTACTCGTTCTCACCCCAACACGGTCTACACGCGTTAAGTAACTATTTACCACTCGCACTAAGTAAATAAAATGATGCAATATATACCGGTATCTATCTTCCGATTAATATACCATACTTACAATTTTAAATAAAACTCTTTAAATTACTACTCTTACGTAATTTAAATCAAGACGATATTTTCTCATTTAATTCTCCAATCTAATTAAATGGAAAATTTGGAATATTCAGAAATACGGGGTATTACATACTTCCCCCCTTGAAAAAAGGAATTTCGTCCTCGAAATTAGGATAAGGCTGGTATTAAGGCTAAGGACCTTAAATAAAATTGTATTGCTTCATTATAAATCCTTATCGCACTTTGCCCATGCCGCATAACATAATTTAGTCTCACTACTTAATTTCTCCATAGATTTTCCCAATCCAACGTTGATTCTTGAAATTAAGTTTCTCCCTACTTAATTTACCCATTTGACGTATATATCTATATAACATCTAAGTGTCTACCATCACTCATAAGTAGAATATTATAAGGTATATATTTCACACACTATATATACTTTAAGGAAAATTGGTCCGACAAAAATCATCGGCCCCAATAATCCTATCATTTACATTGCTCCGGAAATTCCTCGACCCCAAGGTAAATGTAATGCACATGTCGGTTCAGACCTTCCGTCGATCCCAATATTTATCATCGATTTGGTTCGGAAAATCATCGATCCCAACTCGATCCCCCATGTATTGGTCCGGAACATCATCGACCCCAATACAGAGATTAAACACACTTACTATCGCACATAAGTAGGAAAAATCAATAGGTATATATATCTTACACATAACATATACTACCAACACTTATTTTATAATCACCCACCCTTCTATAACACTTTTGGGGTTATTGGCTCGGAATTCCACCTCGATCACCAATAGTTATTAATTACTTGTCTCGGGATCACATCTCGAGCACTAATATATGTATATATATCTATTCGCTCATGAGTAGACAATTTGTGAGCCATATTTTTCACATTTCATATACCTTAAAATGTAACACTCCAATAGAATGTCCTCATATCACGCGTTAAGGACTAAAAGTTCGAAATGTCTCCTCGAACCACACCCAAAGTACATGTATTGTTCGTAATCGGTACCCACGAACCTAATCCTCATGTACAGTCCATATAGGTGCTTACTCTACCTATAAGTATGCTCTTATAGGCATACATTCAACCTATGAATTGATCAGTGGGCTTCTCCAAAATTCCACTATCATAAGGGCGTATCATCATTCTTTCTCATTAACATTGAGTCGTAGGTAGCACAACGTACTCAAAATAAAACTTTATCTCTATTCCTTCCTGACCTTCCCTCACAGGGTGGAATTTTAGGATTTCATCCTGATTCACAATCATGAAGAGCGGCACTGTGCACTCTCCCTTATCAACTACATACTAATCCATCCCGATCACCCATTTCGCTACCCCCAATGAAATGTTGGCTTAATTATGATGTTCACAACCCATAAATACTTTATAAGTCTGTCTCCTCATTACATCATTAGGAATGTGGGTTCACTACCACATTCCGATTGTTCATTTCGAGTCTATCTTATCTATTAACTAGAGGTGTATCTGGAGACAATCTCACTACGTCTCTCCTCAACATCGCTTCCCACTTACGTCATCTTTCCTGAAGTGGTACTCTATTCCCCTTTCTCTCCGAGTTTATTATACTTTACAATTCGTGCACTCTTCACAATTGGCACACTTTTTGGGTTGGTTATTTTATAAGGATCAACATTTTAGTAACACGTAAGTCACTCACAACACTCAATCAAGTAGCACCTTGCGCTACTTCTTCACCACTGTTAGGTCTCCCATATCAAGAGATAACCTTTGAACGGTTTCCCACCGACTTTCATCCCATAGGGTGTGCTGGATTTCTCAGCACATATAATCTTAGATCATCGTCAATCTCCCATGACGTTCAACCCATTTCATCGATACGACTTGTTTCCTAATTTCCCCAACGTAGTACAAAATATTCCGCATCCCTCTATCTCAGATGTCTAAGGAATCCAATTGACTAGGGTTCCCATACACCCTTTTCTCCGGTTACATTTGCAAAAACATTGCAATTGTCGCACCCGTAACATGCTTTTCTTCCGCTCTAGCCTAGTCTACACGACGTGACTACAATCTTGTGGGTATTCTCAATACCCTAAAGACAAAGGATCAAATCTTTGCCCACAAAGTCCCACTTATCCCTTCGTGATGAGGTAAGCCTTTCAGTGTTTCTCCACAACACTACCGGCTCCACTGATGTCCTAGCATCTAACAATGTCTCTTCTCCTGACGTGCACAAAAATTCAGTCGTATTCCCTTTCGCAACCGAACTTAAACAAGGGACTTCTCCCCATGTATTCTTACTGAGCATTATCGGAACAACACATAGTCGATATGCTCAAATTCGATTTCTCGACAATATGTGCAACCATACTCCAATATTGCTAAAGGAGTCAAGTGGCACCGCGCGTATACTATCGCTAAGTCTTTAGCACTAACTACAACAGCGAGCTCGATCTCTCCGCTCAACAGTCATACCACAAACATTGACTCACATCATTTAGGTCCCCACGCACCGAAATCAATTACTAAGAGATGTTCATAATCTCCGAAGTTTCTCTCATTTTGATGAATAATGACAACTCGACCCTTTTTCAGGTGAGGAGTCGTCATATACCCCATTCACTCGAGGCTAAAACTCATATACTTCCTTATCCATCGCTCTGGTGATTTAGATGGTTCCCGGACATAACACGCTTGTCCTCTCCGGACTGCAAAACTTATTAGAGTTATTATTTCTTCAAATAACTTCCAGCAAAAATAAAACGCGTGGCCCTAGAATCCACACTAGACATCTTTTCAAAAATTCCTGACTCCAGGCCATGCTGACCGGTTTGGGTACCCCTCCTCTCGAACTGGGTACATTCGATCCTGAACATTATCATCTTAGTTCCCTTAGTTCTGCTGACCAAGAGGAACGCACTATGGGACTTAACAGTCCCGACTTAGGATCTAATCATTAAATCCTCTAGTGGGTTTTCACTTATGGCTTGCACCAGCCCCATTACATTCAGTCTTACTCTTTGACTAAATCTATAACTCCCTTAGCTCCGCCCACCCAGGAGCATTAACCTCAACCTTGTAGGAAGTACCATATTGTCTTCATATACATAAGTCGTTCAAGAAGAGTTTTACCAAAAATTGCGAGCTATGACTCGGGAGTCCATTTTCTCAAGGGCTCTTTTCCCTTATACCTATCTCACCGGTACAAGTTCACTTCACAAGATAATTTTTTTTTCTCTCACGATTGGCCTCCACCAAGCTTTCACGTGAGGGGTTCATAAATTCCCATTCATTACGCTTCTGAATCATCATTGGAGAACTTTGCGCTTAAACTATACGTAAAGTTCTTTTATTTATATATATGGACCCTCGGTCTGAATGTAGTGACTTGTATCCCCGCCACGTTGCCTGAAAATTTACTCAAATTTCTCACTTCTGAGTATTTCTACTCCGTCCTAAATGCCAAAACCTCTAGACATACTACTTCCATTGGTTAACATGCACAGTCGCCGTTTCATCACATTTACGGCTCATTCTCAACAAATTTTCTTCAGACCTACTCCCACTATCACTGTATTGGGCGGTCTAGACTAGCATCCCTCTTGCCGTCGCGACACTTGGAAAATGCCTGCTATGCCTCAACAACCCTTGCAGCAGTTACTTCCATTAGCCGCTAGGAGTGACCTCGACCACGGTCATCTCTCCTATGATTGACATCTTCGAACACCCCATGCTTTATGCCGAGCTCCTCCCTCCTGTAGTCCTGCTAACGCCAATGCTGGACCTACCCCCATATTCGACGTACCGTGCCCAATCGGACTCATATATATATAACACTACGTCTATTAAATAGCAGGAGAACATAAACTACGTACGTAGAGGAGTACAATCATCCTAAGATAGGGCTCTATATCAATCAAACGATACGCTAAAAACGTAGTAAGCCGTACAGATCCTATGGACACTAGAACCTGATGCTCTGATACCATCTGTGACACCCCGCCTAATTAAACATCGGGTGATCATGCCTTCATTAAATTAAAACAGGTTTCTCAAATGGTTCATTCTTAGCATCACTGTCGAAAACTTTTTAATTACTAATCCCCTAAGTAAAATTAGACCGGTGCCAAATTTTATCTTTCTTAGAACAGAAAAATCGACCCTGCGGAACAAAGTACGAATAATCATGTACTATAATTCAAACATCAAAGTAAAAGTACAACAGAACAAAAGTATTACCGAATAAACCATCGGCTAAAAATCCCAAACAACAATAGAATAACCACTAGTCTGAAACTAACATCTGAGACTAATACCGGACCACAAGTCCATACATTGAAGAGTGCGAGATCCCGTGCAAGATCTGAATGAGAGATATCGTCTAGTCAAATCCTGTAAGCATCCACTGTGCTACAGCTCCGAGTCTGGAATGGAATCATCACGCATGGCGTCCCTGTGGCTGGACACCGAAAAGGTTTTGAAAATATTTTATAGCAAGAGTTAGTAATCAAAACATTTTGAAAATATTTAGCAAGCGTTTATCACAATATAAAATGCGATTACTGATTACACATGTTAGGTTCTCGTACACTCTCTTGAGTTAACTCACCCCTCATCTTTGGTGCACACCTAACGTTCCACACTTAGTTTGTCTAGCCATACTTCTCAAGATAACTAAAACCAAAGTAGTAAACTGAACTTATCTGTACCCAAGTTCCAGTATCGCCCATACAGTACAACCGTTTTACTAACATCTCGCGTATGTTGATTAATTCTCAAGTAACATTTCATCTATGTTATTTTTCAAGACTTCTCATTTAGCTTCACTTCTAAAATTACTACAATTTTCACAATTGTTGACTTTCCCACTTATGTAATTAAGTTTCGCTACTTGAATTACTAAATATATTTTCTCTATATAAAGGTTCATTTCGTAATTAAGTTTCACTACTTAACTTACCAATTCAGTATGTATCTTTAAATACATAATATATCAATCTACTAATACACGAAAGTAGAATATCATCAGGTATATATATTTCACACACAATATATACTAAATATCAGTCATTGCTATTTTGCCCCTTTTATACACATAAAGGACTCTTGGTTCGGAATGATTCATCGACCCCAAGTAAGAACTGGTTCGGCATGATACATCGACCCCAATTATTTTAAAAATATATATATACACATATTCTGGTTCGGTACTCTCTCATCGCGACACCAGTTCAAAGTTTGGTTCGGTATTTCTCATCGACCCCAAACATATAATAACTTTATGTTAGTTCGAAATGTCTCATCGACCCTAACATAATTAATTTAGGTATAATCTCTCTACCTAAAAGATCACATAATTCAGTAGGTACACGCCCGACCTATTAATCATATACGTAAGTAATATTTTAATCTCATATATTTACCGTACAATATTCGCTTTACGATTTATCTCATTCATCGTTTTTATTTGAGTATACACACAACTCTAAGGGTCCTAGTTACCCCTTACATATAATTTCAGTAGTTATTGCTTACCCTAGTGGTCTATTACTTAAATTGAATTTACTTCGCCCCGTAACTCAATTTTCGAAGTCCCCGATACTCTACTAAATCGGATTATACTCCTCGGTCCATAATCCAAGCCCTACACCCAATGGCCTTATTGGACCTCAACAATATACCTACTGGTCTTATTCTTACTCCCATATAAGTATAATGTAAATCCTAGAATACTCATTCATTCCCGAACTCAATGAAGGATTAAACATAAAATTTCGGGAAAACAGCTTGCGTCGATCGATCGACGTCTGGGTTCGATCGATCGACATAGTCGATCGATCGATAGTTCAAGATCGATCGAACAGGGACAGACGCAGTCTGTCTTCTTTGTTGATCCTCTCCTCCATTAACAAATTTCCAAACTCCATTATTGTCCACCAAACTTTTACCCAATGATCCTAACATATTTCCACATATAGTAGGACAGTTTCTAACGTGTCAATTACATCAAAACTCCAATTACTTTAAAGAAATAATGAATTAAAACCCAGAATTTCTTGAAACCCTAGTTATGGTGTTCTTCCCATATTATCATTCAAAATCCAGATTTTTATTCCGAAAATCACCAAGTCTAATCTGAATATGAATCCTCTACATAGTTTAAATCATTCTACATGCGATTCCTATCCCAACATGCATAATTATCATCTTTCTCCAATCAAAATATTGATTTAAACAAAACTATTCAAAAACCCTACACATGGGTATTATAACTTTATAAATTTTTGCAATAAACACTTGCCTTATGATCAGTAGGGTCTGAATTCGTGGTTCTTGTTGATGATTGATGATCTTCATCCTTCAATCCTTCTTCCCCAACAAGTTGATGGTAGAAACCCCTTTGAATCCTTCCCAAATCTTCTTTTTTCTTTAGAAAGTGGCGCCTCTACTCTCTCTAATGGTATTGGTGTTGTCATGGGTGTTCTAACCCTAATTCATCCATCATACGACTGATATAAAACTCTCAATTTCGTAGGTCTCCATACCCTCTTATGTTAAAAGACCAAAACGCCCTTGAACGGTCTCGGTTTAGTCCAAAATTGTCCCGGGACTCAACTAGTACCCCCGGGTATACTATTTTGACTAATTTGACCCTTCCAGACTCATTGGTGACCTCTAAATTATCATTTGAGTCACTTAAAAAATATTACTCGTTCTCACCCCAACACGGTCTACACGCGTTAAGTAACTATTTACCACTCGCACTAAGTTAATAAAACGATGCAATATATACCGGTATCTATCTTCCGATTAATATACCATACTTACAATTTTAAATAAAACTCTCTAAATTACTACTCTTACGTAATTTAAATAAAGACGATATTTTCTCATTTAATTCTCCAATCTAATTAAATGGAAAATTTGGAATATTCAGAAATACGGGGTATTACACTAACCAACAAATTCTTCATTTTAGTGGAACTAAAGGATTTCGTTAAGTGGAGTATGAGATGGAAACATACATTTATTAAAAACGTTATGTTTGGTATTTTTTTATAGTGGATTATGATACTTTATTTAGCTTAAAATATGTTTAGCGTGATAAGGAAACTGGAGATCCCCGCACCTATGAAAAATGTGTGGTAGGCGACTCATTGGAGTAAAAGAAAGGACAATTGGATTACTCCAAAGGCTGGAAGTGTATATGTAAGATGTTTTTAAGTTTTTTTTAACTACAATTTTTTTTATGATAAAATTATGTTAAGTTATACATTATTTACAACTGTTAATAGGATGAGGTGAGAGAAATACTTGCATCACAATCTGAAGACGGTGTGAAGATGGATGATATATAATTATTTTAAAATGTTTTAGGGTATCGCTTTGGCCATTTACGTGGACGAGGGGTTGGTTCTAAGACCAAACAACTTGAAGTTATGCAAAGGAAGAAAGATATTGAGAGGGATATACAAGTAGCTAAGGCGAGGAGAGAAGATTATGAGGTGAGAAGGGAAGCTGAGGAAGCAAGGAGATAAGCAAATGAGGTTTGAATGGAGAACGCTGCAATTGTAAGGACATTTTTGTCCGTGATCAATTTATATGACGTATACCTCTACACCGTCTAAGAAGATCTAGATCACATTCACATTAAGATGGATCCGAATAATCAAGGTTCTTCAACAAACAGTCTCCGCAAGGTTAACTTTGGTAAGGTTACATTTTAGAGTACCTTAATAATTCACTTAGTGTATTGGGATTACTTTTCATAAAATATTTTCTAAGTGTTGGAGATTTAAAGGTTTTTATCAAATTTTTTTGAATTCATTCTATCGAAAGTTTTTGTTCTCGGACACCTTTCCGTAGAAAAATCATAACTAATTCGTAAAAAATAAAAAATAAACACAAAACTGGCAGCCACGCGTTCGTATCAAAATTATCTACAATTATGGACTCGTTTGATAGGTCATTCAAATGACATAGGATCTCGTTCGAACGAGATAAGGAACTCATTCAAACGACAACGTATGTCTTTTAAACGACAAGCCTTTTTTTGACACGTCACCGCCTTGATTATTAGTATTTAAAGGGTGTCAGACTAATGGATTTCGTGTGGAGAAACACTGGTTTCAAACAGAATAGGATTTTGAGTGTTTTACTTTATTATCCAACCTTTTGAGTGTTTAATTTCTTATTTTTCAGTTCATAAAACATCCCAATCTTTAGTGAATTATGTTTGAACCCAAGATACAATCTTCCTATTGTTCAACTCTTTATAGAGAGGATAAACCTACACTATACTAAGGTCAAATTAGGGAGTGTTGCGGCATTCCTGGGTTGAAGATAGGACTGCGATTCTTATGAATTTAATGCGTGTTGATTCATTGTTGATGAATGCGATTGACACCTGCGAGTGTTCATAAGTAAAATTGTATTTTCACTGTAATCCGATTGTAAACCGTTACTTTACAAATTATAGTGGAAATAAGAGGTTTTTATCCCGCGGGGATTTTTTTTCCTTAGCTTGGTGTTTCCGACCTTTGGATGCTTCTTGCTTTAGGATTCCATATCACTTAGATGCATGTTCTAGGATTAAATTAAAACTTGGGTTTTATTAAATCTGATTTTTTTGGTATACAATTGAAATTAGTTTATTTGAGAAGTCCCATTTATTCTGTTGTAGCGACTCTTACAAATTGGTATTAGAGCGGGTTACTTTAAATTATCGAGTGATCCAGATTTTTAAAGTTTTTCCCTGATACAATTTGACTACTCACGTCATCAAATTGGTATCATAGTGGGTATCGCTAACCTATTGCGTTTGATCCTATTTTTGAAAATTGTGTTGAAAAATCGGTTTTTGATCATGTTTCTCTAAAAAATAGCTTTTATGGTTTTGATGATTTTCGGTGTCAAATTTTAAAAAAATCTAATTGGAAAATTCACATGAACACTTATTGTAAATATTCCGTTGAAAATAATTCTAAGAGGTGTTCATATTGTGAGGGTGTAGGCCATACGAAAGAGTAGTGTCCCAAAAATTTGAGGATGAAATTGAATAATACGACATCTCTTGTTTCTACACTTAGTGATAGTGATTCAGAAGAAGAAGTTATTTTTTCTTCTAGGTGATAGTTTCCCACCCCTGTGACTAGTGATAAAAGTGAGGTGAGTAAGGACGGCACAAGTGAGGATGAGCATGACTTGCAAACTGCTTTCAATAAACTTTATGCCGAATCTTTGAAAATAAAGAAAGAAAATTTGAAATTGAAATCCCATTTGCAAGAGCGTGCCTTTAAAAATGATAATGATATTTTAGTTGAAGAACTTAGGGCATGAGAGAAAATTTTGAGAGAGAAGATTGGATATATCGAGGGTAAGAGATATGATCTTCGAGGAGTGATGGAAGCTATGAAAAAGGATCTTCTTGAGTTTGAAGACTTTAGACGTTTGCTTTGAATCTAGGATATGTGAACTTGAGGTGAAATTGAAAGATTCAAGTAAAGTGAAATTTGATTTGGAGTCTAAGTCTGAAAAACATGATAAGATTTTAGGCACCGTCGAGATAAAAAAGGATAAGGGTGTTATTGGTTTTGAAAAACATGTTGCATCCATTCCCACACGCGTGAGAGAGCCTCCTAGGAATGTTAATAAAGAGGTACCTAAGTTTGTTAGTAAATAGCCCCCTAGGAACATCGTAAGAGAGCCTACTAGGATCATTAGGAGAGAGCCACCTAGGCAAATTCAGAGAGCGCCACATAGGAATTTGAAGAGAGCACCACCTAGGAATTTGAGGAGAAGGCAACCTTTAGGTAACACTCACCGCCCAATTTACACTTGCACATATTGCGGTAAGCAAGGTCATCTTAGTCATTTATGTTACAAACTTTTGAATGGACCTAGGAAGTTTAAAGAGAGAGTCACACCGATTCCTAAAACCCCCACACCTTATTACACATCGATTTGGGTTTGGAAATTGGATTTAGAGGCTTATGGTATAATTGTTCAGGACTCTCATTTGCTTGCACGTGATTCACCCCATGTGAGATCTTTTGGTTGATTGTGTTGATATTTGTCATACACTAGTTGTGCATCTCGATATACTCGTACTAGTGTTATGACTCACTTTGTTGTAGTTTAAATTGCGTTTACTTAAGATAACTACTATTTTGAATCTGTCAGCATATTTCAGGTATCATTTTCTGGAAAGTTTTTTCACTCGGCAGCACTACATTTCTTTTTAGGCAAACTGTGAAAATTTGATATCTCGTTCGAATGAGATTTCTCGCGAGATGCCTTGTCGTTCAAACGACAGGATTTCTCATTCGAGCGACCTCTGGAGAATTTTGTTTTTCTCTATTTCCAGTACCCTGTGTTCATTGGTTACATTATTGGTATTGCTGGATGCTTCTGGAACAGTTAATATGCAGTTGTTCTTGTTATTCTTTCTTAATTGATAACACTGCATATTTTTGTTTAATCACAACTGCTTTGACTGATGATCCATTTGTGTGATTTATGTTTGCTAGGATAGGATGACTTTCATGTTGTTATTATATTCCTGTTGCTAGATGTACTACTTTTGTCATATACTTTTCGAAAAACTAAAAAGATTTTCGGTTTTAAAATTTTTGAAAAAGACAAAAAGATTTTTGTATTTTGTTTTACACCATATATCAATGGACACTTAGGATGACCGAGTAACAATTTCATTCCATTCATCCATGTGAAAATTTGATAGTGTTTTGAGATAATATATCATGTCATCCATGTGCATTACAATGTTTGGAGTCATTGAGATGTTATTAGATGGTACTTCCTACGTGTTTGACTCAATATGTCGTTTACTGCACACTTGCACGAATTTCTCTGATTATTGTACTTGTCTATCACATGTTGATCGAGTGTTTTCATCTCAATCCTGTCCTTAAAATGAACCAAGTGCAATAATATGAGAGTAATAAAAGTAGTGCATGTAAAAACCATTACCCGTGAGGAATTTGTTTAAATTTGAAAAAAATGATCAGTGACATGGGAAAGGGATGCGGGTGAATAACTATCACGTCGTGAAAGCCACCGTTTGAAAAGAGCTCGCACAAAAAATTAAGGCAAGAAAAAGATGAAATATGCCAAAATTTGGGACAATAGGTTTTCTCTTAGTTGAGAATTCAGTACCTCATTAAATATTAAAAAAATTGCTTTAATATATATGAGGGAGTTTTGTTGGAAAGTAATCAATGGGTTTGCACGTCCTTTGAAAAGTTCTCGAAACGGCACTAAAAAGTTTTGGACGTTATTGGTGTGAAAATCACTTTGGCTTTGATTTGTTGATTTGATTTAGTCGATATCATCTAAATTCGACAATTTTACACCTGAGGATTTTTTTGATGTTCATTCGATAGGAGTAAACTTATAAATCGTGCACATATGTTTGATTGAGTTGTATTACCTATTGAATTTGTTCACACACATTCATTCCATATCCATGATTTGGTTGTCTTAATGTTATTCATGGCGTCTGTTTATTTTTGTAAATTATTTTTGTTTGAAAAAAGAATTTGAATAATATAAAACTAGTTTGTGTATCCTTAGAGTATATTCTCTACATGCGTGTAGTTTGATCCATATTTATGTTGTGTATCGTGACAATCCATGCTTAGCTTTATTTATTCTTTTCCTTGTCTATTTCGGACAAGTAAAAAGGGGGAGAACAGTTATAATTTTATGGGGGGGTAGGGGGGGGTTTGCATTAATGGGGAGATTTGATTATATTGATTGATTTATTCTTATATCATTTCAAACTCGATGCTTCACGATGGTATTTACTATATCTCATGTGTGTAGGTACAGAGATTGATGATCATTATGTTGCACACCCTGATGAGAAAACCTTTGAGGTGTGAAGTTTGTTGAAGATTTAAAAGTTTGAAGACTTGTCATTTACCTTTTCAGTTTTGGGTTCATGGGAGGGTAGATTTGTATAGGTCATATTTTGATTGATAATTCGGATATTTTAATTTTTTAGCGGCATAGACATAAGGGGAGATTTGTAAGGACATTTTTATCTGTTATCAATTTATATGTCGTATACCGCTACACCATCGAAGAAGATCAAGATCACATTCATATCAAGACAGATCCGAATAATCAAGGTTCTTCAATAAACAGTATCTGCAAGGTTAATTTTGGTAAGGTTACTCTTGATGTAAAAATCTAGATTATATCTAATTAATCAATCACAGATAAAAATGAATAAACAAGATAAAGGATTTTTAAAGTGGTTCAGCCTTATGAAAATGGCCTACATCCACTGTTTTGTATTGCCAACGGTTTGCCTTGAATCTCGATAATCGGTTTACCAAGAGATCCAAAGTCCCCTTCTTGTGAGGAGGTTACAATGTATTTATAGCATTGAGGCTGTACATATGAAAGGATAATGCGCTATTATCTAGTAGATATATACATATGTACGAAATAAATGAACATTTAATGCGTAGTTGTCTTTTGATTCTCTT
This sequence comes from Sambucus nigra, assembly GCA_949130495.1. Classification (NCBI taxonomy): domain Eukaryota; kingdom Viridiplantae; phylum Streptophyta; class Magnoliopsida; order Dipsacales; family Adoxaceae; genus Sambucus; species Sambucus nigra. Next base: position 337,596,191 of record OX422207.1, on the reverse strand, counting down.
GATTTGGATGCTCTGCACGCTAAGTAGCTCGGACCGCTTAAGTTACTCGGTACGCTTAAGTTGCTCGGGGTGACTGAGTTTCTCGGTACGTTTAAGTTGCTCATCTAAAGTATTTGTATTTTCCATGTAGGTTGACACGTGTCTTCAAGTGATTGGTCCATATCAGCAGACTAAATTTGGTATCAACAGAAGCCCCCAATGTTTCACACTTGAGGTTGAAAGAAAGTGTGGAATATTTTTCTTGAAAATTATTTGGATTACTTGTCTTCATGAATTTTAGGAAGGTTTTCCTTGTATATAATTCCTTTTTGAGCGCATAATAAGCTTCATAAATATTTTGAACTTTCACGATCACTTCGATATTTGTGCCCTTTTCTTCTTTTATCCACCAGAAACGCAAATGTCTTCCCTTGTAATCATTTCTTTTCTCTATTACCGAGGTAAAGTATTTAAGCATGATAGAAATCCTATTGTTTTTCACTTTTCAAATCTGTATCTTTAAACTCTTCATTGTCTCTCTATCTTGTGCCTTCGTTCTTTCCATCGTTCATTTTCAACTGATCTCCCTTTCTTCTATAAGGTTTTCTTCCCTCTACTTTATTTACTTTATTCACCATGGTTTATCTTGTTGAATCGTTGGATAAATTTTGGTCTGAGTTTTCAATCCCTTCATGGGTTATTTTGTAAGAGATTTCTTGTCCTTCTGATTTATTTTCTTTGGCTGAGGGACACTGGCTCCCAAGTCTTTTTGTAGCCGAGTGTGGTTTTTCTTTCTCGCCAAATCCCCTGTGTTTGGAGTTTTGCCAATATTTTTATATTGTACCTTCAAGAGTATCTCTAAATACATGGAGGGTTGTTAATGGCGTACATAGGTTGAACCAACTTCATGGAACTCATTTGGGGATTCCAGAAATTATGTATTGCTATAGATGGGTTACTAGTGATAATACTTTCTATTTAAAAACAAGGTTTTCGAAGAGAGCTTTAGTTGTCAATCTTCCCGATGCCAATAGGGATTATTTTGATCATGGGGTTGTGATGAAAAATTGGCAACACCCTCCATTAAATGGAGATGACGTGTACCAAGGTCCCAGGTGTCCGCTTTATGGCAATGGGATAGGTTGTTTTTATTTTTGAAATCTTATTTTCTTTGTATTCGACGAAATGCATCACTGACATTTGATTTTGTCTGTTACAGTTGACAGTAAAAGAAAACCTCCAAAGGAAACTGAGGTTAATATAAAGAATTTAAAATTTATCTGAGGCTTGCATCAATTTATTAGTGGGGAGCACATTAGATCTGGTTCTTATTTGCTGCAATACAGAAGCTACACCTCATTTTTTATTGCTCATCCTCGTCCTGTGGTGGTTGATCTTGATCGGCTACCAACCTCTGAAACCAGTGTGGAAGGTTCTTCTTCTAACTTGAGTATTCCTATTACTGATCTAATGAAGAAGAGGAAAGATCCTGCCTTTTTTGACATGTCTGCCTTTGCCACCGATGAGGTAAAGAAGAATAAACAAGATGTCCCAGATGAAGGGAAAAATAATACAGATGTACCCCTTTCTATTAATGCCAAGGAAGCTGGCAAGAAGCCCCTTGTGCCTCCGAGTAAGACTGTTGTCATCTCACGTTCGAGTGAGACTATTGTCATTCCACCAATAGAGACAACACCTTTAATCAAAAATGATCCTGCTCCTCTAAGGATATTAAAAAGAAGTTCTTCTGAGAGACCTATTAAACCTATCTCTCAACCTTTAAATGCTGAAGGTAGTGTTCCATCTCTTGTTCCTCGGAGCTCTGCTATGGGCTTGATAAGATCCTGGACTGTTCCAGAATTCCAAGGTGTTGAAGACACCTTTTCTCGTGAGAGACTTACTACATTAACTGCTCAACACATTACTTCAGTAAGTATCTTTAGTCTGAGTCCTTTATTTCTAGTACTATGTTCAGATATTGACTTAAAATTCTTCCTTTTTTCAGCTTGTGACTTGCTTCAATAGTATTTTGAAGAAGGATGAAGCCATCAGGGCTTCCAGCTCCTCGGGTGGGGTAGAAGAAACTTTTGCTGGACTAACTCAATCTTTAAGGGAATCTCGTTAGAAGTATGAGGAAAACAAAGAAGATTGGGAGAAGAAATTCAAGTCTGCCGAAGTAAACTAGGATCAAGATGTGACTGCCTCCAAAGAGCTAGAGAAGAAATTAAAGGAGTTCGAACAATATAAAATTGAGCTTAAAATCAAGCTTAAATCGGCTGAGGAAAATGTTGCCAAGATTCAAGATATTGAGCAACACAAGATAGAGGTAGAAGAAAAGTTGAAGTCTACCGAAGAGCTCCTTAGGGAAAGGACCTCTTCGGAGAGAGCAAAAAGGAAAGCTGCAATTAAGAAATACTTTAGTGCTGGTTGGGACAAGGGTTGGAACAAGGGCCTGGATGTTATGTCTTCTCAAATGGAGTATTCCAATGTTAAATATTTTCGGGATTGATGGGTAGCAGCCTTGAAGAAGTTGAAGGTTGCTAAGAACTCTGAGTTGTTCCAAGAGTATACTCATAGCCCTCCTCCCTCTCCTGGAGAATAAGAAGAAGATGAAGCTTCTTCAGATGAATCTTCTATGATGATAGGAGAGAAGGTTCCTATTATTGTTTTTGTTCAACCTTTCGAGTAAGTCCAACAAGCTAGCACATTTTCCGAGCAGCTGCACTAGCTCTCCGAGTAACCAACCCCTTCATCCAAACCATCTGAAGAAGTCGTAGGAAATAAGGAGAAGGTGTAAAGTTGTTCGGGTCTTTTGTTTTGCTATTTTCTTGAATGTAACCTTGAACTATGTTTTCCTCTATCATGATGAATAAGATTTGAACTTTTGTTGTTCGTCTGGGATTTCTTTCTTACTTGCTCTCTTTGCATCATTGTTGATTTTGTTTTTTATCTTCTCTTTGCTAGTTTATGGCCAGGATGGAACTTTTATCAGCTCATGATTCAGAGCTGATGAAGAAATGTAATGACTATTTCAAAGCTGGTCATATAGATTTTACTGAAGCTCAAATCATTGATAGTCTTGGATCAGATGCTTTTGAGCGAGCCATTGATGCTTATCAATACCTGAAGTGTCTACTTGATTGTGCTGTAGCCAAAAATGTGGCCTACTATGAAATGATTGAAGATCTTCAAGGAACGATCGAGGAACTTCAACAGTAGTACAAAGAGTCTACTACACTTTTCCATCAAGGCTATGAGAAAAAGTACCATCAATTGAGTGCAGACAAGGGATATGACAAGTTCATTTCTGCTCATGAGAAAAATGAGAGTGTGTTAAATCTTGAAATTGAAGAACATAGACATATCACCAAGCTGCTGGAGTAGGAGAACATCGCTTTGCAGGAGGAAATAAAATAACTCAAATCTGCTTCTTCTTCTTCTTCTTCGGGAGCCTTAGTCCCAATAAATGAAGATGGTTTTTCATTTTTAGAAGTAGAAAATGCTAACTTAAGGGATGAGTTAGAAACTTTGAAATGAGCAGGATCTTCCACACCTGCTCATGGCAGAGCAAGATCTTCTTCCTGTGGTCGAGAAAGGGATGGTCGGGTTACTATTGAAGATATGATAACTCAATTAGCCTTAGAGAATCAAGTCGTTCAACTGATGGCGAAGAATTAAGCTTTGGCGGACATGTCTAAGAAGATTCTGAGTTTCATCGACTAACTATCTAGTCAGTGTTCTGCCCTGGAAAGTAAAGAAATTCTAGTGAAGAAGCTCCACAAGAAACTTGAGAGATTAACTTATCAGTTTCACAAGCAGCCCAGGGAATTTTGGAATGTTGGGTATAACGAAGCTCTGTATCATCTTGATGCTTGTTTACAGCAATCAAACAATGAAGGATATAAGCAGGGGTGGTTGAATGCTGTGTGTGTCCTGAAGCTAGAGCAAGGTCATTTCCTGTGGGATTATTATGAACCTGGAGTTCTTGATTTACCTGTGCCTCCCTTCAAACTTGACCTTAATTGGATTCCATCTCGTGATATCCCTCGGATTTTGATCTCTAAGTATCTCGGGGATTATAGTCTTCATTTAAATTTTGAGATATCTCGTCCAAAGCACTTGCTTGATCTACCATCCACTAGTAATGTCAGAATGCTACGAGATATGAACTTTATAAACTCCCCTTATGCATTAGATGATCCTCCAGTTGGGGAAGAACCTGTTTCAAAAGAGGAGGGAAATAAACCCATAGAATAGGACATTTTTATGTAATGAATAAAACTTCATATCATATGTAATATACTTGGTTTTAATGAAGAAATTTTTAGCCTTTGACAATTTCATTTTTCTTCGAAATAATTTGTAGAATGTCCTTGTTTATTGGTTTGTTGGTTGGTGAATATGTATATATATACTATACTTATCCCATTTGTTGATTGGGCCTAAGAAATGGAATTATTTTCATCCCATGTTCCTGCTTAGTTGTAGTAATCTCGTATGGATTACCTGGTTGCCTAGGCAGTGGATGCCTCGGAAGGTCGTCCAACTTCTTGTCTAGTTTGGTACCAACCAACCGGAGTTGGTGGTTATTGATTTACCAACCAACCAGAGTTGGTGGTAATGAGATGCCGACCAACTGAAGTTGGTGGTATTGAGTTATCGACCAACCAGAGTTGGAGGTAATGAGTTCCCGACCAACCGGAGTTGGTGGTTATTGATTTACCGACCAACCAGAGTTGTTGGTAATGAGATGCCGTCCAACCGGAGTTCGTGGTATCGACCAACTGGAGTTGGTGGTGTGTTGCTCAGAATTTATCAGAATTTGGGTTTGTGTAGTATGTAGCACTAATATTCCAAAAAATTTCAACAAAGAAGGAAATATGGGTGAAACATCACTTTATTCATATTGAAGAAACTGTATTACATAGTAATTTCAATTACTAATAGTACTTACGAAGGTGATCTGCATTCCATGCATTCTTGAATTCTTCTCCCTGCAAAGTTTCAATTTTGTATGTCCCTAGACGAACAACTTCAGTTACTCTGTAAGGTCCATGCCAGTTGGCTTCTAGTTTGTTATGCTTTTGTATCACTTTCTTCAGTACATAATCCCCTTCTTTCAAATCACACTTCTTCACTCTTTTGTTATAGAACAAAGTTGTTTGTTGTTGATATGCTGCATTCCTGATTGATGCTTCTTCCCTAACTTCTTCGAGCATATCCAGGTCTAATCATCTCATCAAGTCACTGATAGGAGAACTGAAATTAAGCACCCTATATGTGGGTAGACCCAATTCAGCAGGTATGAAAACCTCACTTTCAAATGTCAACATGTATGGAGACTCACCAGTTGCTATTCGTGGTGTAGTGCGATAAGCCCACAACACAGAGTGTATCTCGTTGATCCAATTTCCTTTTGCATCATCTAACCATTTTTTCAAACCATTCAATAGGGTTTTATTCGTCACTTCAGTTTGCCTATTGCTCTGGGGATGGCCTGGCACGGAGTGGATTTTTTTTACATTGGATTGATGACAATATACAGCGAATTCCTCGTTGTCAAACTAGGTTCCGTGGTCAGTAATGAATGCATGTGGGAGACCATATCTGTAAATAATACTCTTCCAAATAAATTAATAGACTTTGTCATATGTCATATCAATGAGAGGTTCACCTTCCACCCATTTGGTAAAATAATCCATAGCAACCATGAGGTATTTGAATCTTCCTTTGGTCATCGGAAGTGGCCCACCAAGTCTATCCCCCACATGGCTAATGGCCAAGGGATGTAATGGGTGTTAACAATGTCTGGGGAGTTCTTCGAATGTAAGAGAAATGTTAGCATTTATCTCACTTCTTAGCATAAGCAGCGCAATCAGCTCTCATCGTTGGCCAATAATTCCCCTGTGTTATCCTCTGCAAAAGCATCTGACCTGCTACATGAGCTCCACAGGACCCTTTGTGAACCTCTTCAATCAAATCCTTAACTTCGTAGGGAAGGACACATCTTTGGAGTGCTGTTATAACTCCTTTTTTATATAAAATGCCACTGGTCAATACATAACGAGCAGCTTTAAACTTTAGTTTCTTAGCTGCGAGTTTATCAATTGGCAAAGCCCCGTCTTCAATATAGGCCCTGATGGGGTCCATCCAAGATGGTCCCAAATCAAGGTTTATGAGATTCATCAGAAATCTTCATTTATGCTCCGACCAGCCAGGACTTCTATTTGGATTGTTCTTCGTAACTCGATGCGTGTTGCTGATTCTAGCCGAGCTAAGGCATCAACTCTTGCATTCTCTAATCTCGGTATTCTGATCAACTTAACTGCAGTAAAATTCGATACAACCTCCACTGATTTTGTATGATACTTGACCATTAATTCTCCCTTTACTGCATACACTCCAAGAATTTGATTTACGATTAATTGTGAATCACTAAATACAACTACACGCTCTTCATTCAAGGTTTTGGCCAAATTTAGACCCACGATCATAGCTTCATATTCACCTTTATTATTAGATGCTTTAAATTGGAAATGTAGAGCATACTCCATATCAATTTCATTAGGACTGTTTAAAACAATTCCTTCTCCATTGCCAGTGGCACACGAAGAACCATCCACATATAGATTCCACACAGGTACATTATTATCAAACTCTTGATCAGACATAGTTCCTCCGGGGAATTTTTGATGCTTCCTTTTGTCTTCCCCCAATATTTCTCACTGCTCGTTGATTATCTTCTCTTGATCGTCGACGGATGGATGTTGGTCGGGTGATGATTCTGGAACACCCACGGGTTGGTATGTATTAAACTCCAGCTCTTTGGAGGTATCAGAGTGAGTAAACTCTGCGATAAAATTTTCTACTGCCTGACCCTTGAGTGACGATCTAGGCTTATAAACTATGTCATATTCACCAAGTTCTACTGCCCAGTACATCAATCGTCCTGATTTCTTCGGTTTATGCAGAGCTTGTGTCATTGGCATATCAGTGTACACCATTATAGTATGGGCTTAGAAATATGGCCTCATCCTTCTGCTCACTTCGATTAGTGCCAGTTCCAATTTTTCCAACCTTGGATATCTGATCTCTGCTCCTCGAAAGTTCTTTTTGGTGTAATAGACTGGTTTTTGTACTCCGTCCTCCACTGTTATCAACGCCGAGCACACTATATTCTCTGAAATTTCCAGATACAAGTATAGTCTTTCTCCCATCACTGGTCTAGATAACAATGGAGGTGTCCCATATATTTCTTCAACTCTTAAAAGTCCTTCTCGCATTCATAATTCCACTCAAAAGTTTTTCAGAGTGTTTTGAAGAATGGGAGGCATCTGTCTGTTGCTCGTGACACAAGCCTGTTAAGTGCTACAACTCGCCCTGTGAGACTTTGCACTTCCTTCTTTGTAGTTGAAGATCGTAGTTCCAATAGGGCCTTGAAATATATCCGAGAAATGTACCTTCTCGCACCCCAAATATGCATTTGGTGGGATTCAACTTCATTTGATATTTCTCTAGTTGATCAAAGGTCTGACCAAGTTCAACTAGATGATCAACAACTTTCTTGCTCTTCGTCAGCATATCATCGACATAAACCTCCATGTTATGACTGATTTTCTTCACGAACACCTTATTCATCAGCTGCTGATATGTTGCACCTGCATTTTTAAGTTCGAAAGGCATAACATTATAGCAATAGGTTCACCTTGGGGTGATAAAAGGGGTACTTTACCTGTCCTTAGGCTTCATTTTAATCTGGTTGTAACTAAAATAAGCATCCATGAAACTCAACAACTCATGCCATGATGTAACATCCACCAGTTGATCAATTCGGGGTAAAGGAAAATAATCCTTTGGGCATGCCTTATTAAGATCAGTGAAGTCCATACACATCCTCCACTTGTTATTTTTCTTCTTCGTCATCACCACATTTGCTAGCCAATCGAGATACTTGACATCCTCAATAAAAAAGTCTTTTTGTAGTTTCTCTACTTCTTCCTGTATAGCTTGGTTCTTTTCAGGGATGAATACCCTTCTTCGATGCTTCACTAGCTTGACCTCCTTGTTCACGTTGAGCTCGTGGCATAGGAAACTCGGGTCTATCCCTGGAATGTCTTCATGACTTCATGCAAAAGTCTATTTTCTGTGCCTTAGAAATGCCACTAGTTCCTATTTTAATGATACATCTAATGACGCACCGATTTGGGTTGTTCATTCTGGATGTTCATCGTCCAGAATGATACTTTCAATGACTTCCATGACCTGGCCCTTAATGAGCTGAGACTCATCTGTAGGGTATAATGTTTCAATCTCTGCATCTTCTATTTCATCCAACTCATAAGTAGTATTCTTCTTCCTAGATTCTTCGCGTTCCTTATGTTCAGCAGATGAATAGTAGCATTCCCGAGCTACTTACTGGTCGCCTTTCACAACTCCCACTCCAAAGTTGGTTGGGAATTTTAAATATTGATGTACAGTAGATGATACTGCCTCAAACATCTTCAAACCTACCCTTCCCATGATGATGTTGTAAGATGATTGGATATTTTTATCCATTATGAAAAAGCGTACTCTTTATGTTCGACAAGCAAGCCATGTACCAATAAGCATATCCAACTTGATCGTCCCAAGTGGAAAAACCTTTTTGCCAGTAAAATTGAGGAGGGGCCTATGATAGGGCTCCAACTGGGCAAAATTTAGATTCAAACTGTCAAAGCATGGGTAGAACATGATATCTGCCGAGCTACCATTATCCACTAGTACCCGTGAAATCACCACTTCCTTCATCCTCATCTTGATTACCAATGGGACATCATGTGGATATAGTACACCTGCCAGGTCGTTCTTAGAGAAACCGATGACCAGTTTCTCTTTATTCACCTTCCTCGGGCGATCATCTTCAACCAAGTCTATTCGCTGTATGTATGAGTAATCTTAAGCCTCGTTAAGATAAGTTTTCCTCTACGCAATAAGATCTCCACCTCCTGCATCTCCACCTGTAATAACATTACATTCAAATGATCCAAAATGGATTTAAAATACCTCACGCTCTGGTTGTCTTGGTCTTTTAGGAAGGTCGGGATCATCTTCTGGATCATCTTCGTGATCTCTCTTCTTGTCTTCTTTTGCTCGACGAGGAGATTTAGATCTTTGCCTTCCTCGATCGTTGGTCTTTCCACTATTTTGACGATCAATATATTTAGCCAATTTTCCTCGTCTGATGAGTGCTTCAATTTCATTCTGTAGAGCTATGCAACGTTTGGTCGTGTGACCATGGTCTTTGTGGAATTCACAATATTTGGACTTGTCCTTTTCGTCACGATCCGCCTTCATTTTCCCTGGCCAAGTTAACTCCTCGCTATTCTTGATCTCCTCCAGAATGTGATTTATATCTACCTTCAAGGGAGTATAATTTCCATACTTCCTCATCTGTTCTAACGCTTGCTTGCCTTTCGACTGCTTATTGCCACCATTGTTCTTCTGATCATTCTTCTCGATTTCACCAACTTCTACCTTGGTCTCCTTAGTGTCTGTATTCTTCTTCGCATCCATAGCTTCCTCAGCGTTCATGATCTTGGCTGCCTTTGCCATCAGTTCTTCCATGGTCCTAGGTGGATCTTTGGCCAAAGTATAGTATAACTTATCTGGTAATAGTCCACTCATCAGAGGAGTAATTGATGCTTTCTCCTCGTAATCAATGACCTCAAGTTTCTCGTTATTGAAACGAGTAATGTAGTCCCTGGTACTTTCTTCTGGCTTCTGTCTAACACTCAGTAAGTGTGCTACTCGTTTAACTGGTTTTGTTCCAAAAAAGAAATTCTCTATAAAGAGCTCTGCCAGTTGAAAGAAATTCGTAATATTCCCAAGAGGAAGGTTGTTGTACCATATCTGAGGTGACCGGGTAAGAGTTCTTGAAAATGCCCTGCATCTCATTTCGTCTGGAACTGCATAGATATCAGCAGCAGCTTGGTATTGTTCTATATGAAGGACATGGTCCATTTTTCCATCATATTTAGGTGTCACCATAGGAGCTTTGAATTTTGATGGTGTAGGAAAATCCCCAATTGCCTGTACGAATGGTGTCCCTTGGACAAAAGTTCTTTATAGAGGATTCTTGGCCTTATCCATTTCCCCTAATCTATCCTCCAACCTTTGAATAGATCCCTTCCATGCATCGTTTCCCACCTCGGGCCTATTTGTTCAAGAAACTAACCACGTTGAGTTTTCCTCTTGGGATCTTTCATTACGAGCAGTTGGGAGTGATTGGGCAGAGCCTTCCCTTAGATCAGATGGTTGTGGAGAGTTCCTCGATGCAATCCTAGGGGGACTTTTATTCCTCCTATGGCCCAAATGATCAAATGGAGAGACTCTACTCAACCTTTCTAGAGCACTAGTCCTTTCTGGAGTGAGAGTGACATTTCGGTGGGAATCAGTAGCTCGTACTAATGAAGTTCGGACTGGTTGATACGAAGGATCACTAGATCTTTCAGTACGATATGAGTAAGTACGTTTAGATTGAGAGACCTCCTGGAATAATGTCCTTCTAGTTCTTAAAGGTGGCAAATGGGTATTTCTCTGAACACTTCGTTGTCCTGATTGGGCCGACACTCCACCTTGGACAGTTTGTATAAGTTGACGCATGGTTTGTTGCATGGCCGTTTGGCCTTGGGCTAAATTAGCCATTATGCCCGCCAGATCTTGAATATTTGGGGGCGTAGAAGGGTTTGGAGGGACCCCAGTGTTTCGATTACTGAACTCCGGATTATCATCCATAGATGGTGAATTATTTTGATGAAAAACTCTAAGTACAGTCGTTTCCCACAGACGTGCCAATCTGTTGATGTAAAAAACTAGATTATATCTAATTAATCAATCACAGATAAAAATGAATAAACAAGGCAAAGGAATTTTAAAGTGGTTCAACCTTATGAAAATGGCCTACATTCACTATTTTGTATTGCCAACTGTTTGCCTTGAATCTCGATAATCGGTTTACCAAGAGATCTAAAGTCCCCTTCTTGTGAGGAGGTTACAATGTATTTATAGCCTTGAGGCTGTACATATGAAAGGATAATGCGTTGTTATCTAGTAGATATATGCATCTGTACGGTATAAATGCGCATTTAATGCGTAGTTGTCTTTTGATTCTCTTGATTTGGATGCTCTGCACGCTAAGTAGCTCGGACCGCTTAAGTTGCTCGGTACGCTTAAGTTGCTCGGGGAACCTGAGTTGCTCGGTACGTTTAAGTTTCTCGTCTAAAGTATTTGTATTTTCCATGTTGGTTGACACGTGTCTTCAAGTGATTGGTCCATATCAGCAGACTAAATTTAGTATCAACAGTTTCATTTTTGAGTACCTTAATAATTCACTTGGAGTATCGAGATTATTTTTCACAAAATATTTTCAAAGTGTTGGAGCTTTAAATGTTTTTGTCAATTTTTTTTTGAATTCATTCTATCTAAAGTTGTTGTTCTCGGACACTTTTCCATAGAAAAATCATAACTAATTCATAAAAAATCAGAAAAATATGAAACTAGCGGCCACACGTTCGTATCAAAATTATCTATAATCATGGCCTCGTTTGATAGGTCATCCAAACGACATAGGATCTCAGTCGAACGAGATAAGGATCTCATTCAAACGACAGCGTATGTCGTTCGAACGAGAAGTCTTTTTTTCTGACACGTCACTGCCTTGATTATTAGTATTTAAAGGCTTTCAGACTAATGGATTTCGTGTGTAGAAACACTGGTTTTAAACATAATATGATTTTGAGTGTTTTACTTTATTCTCCAACCTTTTGAGTGTTCAATCTCTTGTTTTTCAATTCACAAAACATTCCAATCTTTAGTGAATTATTTTGGAACCCAAGATACAATCTTGTTATTATTCAACTCTTTGTAGAGAGGATAAACCAACACCGGACTGAGGTCAAATTAGGGAGTGTTTCGGTATTCCTGGGCTGAAGATAGGACTGCGATTCTTGTGAGTTTATTGCATGTGGATTCATTGCTGACGACTGCGGCCGACACCTGCGGGTATTCGTAAGACAAATTGTAATTTCACTGTAATTCGATTGTAAACCGTTACTTTACAAATTATAGTTGAAATAAGAGGTTTTTATCATGCGGGGATTTTTTTCCTTAACTTGGTGTTTCCAACCTTTGCATGCTTCTTGCTTTATTATTCCACGTCACTTAGATGCATGTTCTAGGATTAAATTAAAATTGGGTTTTATAAAATCTGATTTTGTTGATACACAATTAAAATTGGTTTATTTGAGAAGTCATATTTATTCCACTGTAGCAGCTCTTACAACAATGAAAGAACGAATGGATGAACTTTTTGGAAGATTTTAGGAGTTATCTAATCGCATAACGCGTAATAATACATGAGTGTACTTATTTTTTTTAACGATGAAATGATTTCTGTAATTGTTGTATATGACTTAATTTTGATGTGGAATAGTTCAAATATTGATTGTCACATTGAGTATACAATATTATAAATATATTTTGTGAAGCAATGACGCATAATAGTTCTTACTAGATTTTTTTTATTATCTTAAATATTAAATATGAAAATTGAATGCATTTAGTATTATTGGTTAATTAATTTATGCATTAAATCTGAATATTAAATGCAATAACTATTAGTGTAGGCAATAATTTGCTATAGAAAAATATTTTTAGTGTCCAATCGGAATTGTTACATAACTATCTTTACCTTAAGCAAAAAATTTAGTTTTCATAAAAAATCTTATATTTCCTACAAAAAGAACCTTTAAGTGAAAAATATGAATTGCCACAGAACTATCTTGATCTTGAGCAAAAACTTAGTTTTGGTAGCAAATCATATATTTTCTACAAAAAGAATCTTTTAGTGGCAAATAACATGTTTTAGTGACCATTCTGATGGTTTTTTGTTGCAAATAATTTTCCACTAAAAGTACACCATTTAGTAGCAAAATCTGTTTGCCACTAAATTTGTAACATTTAGTAGCAAACGCCAAAAAATTTACACTAAAAGTATTAGCATCAAGTCATTAGTAGCAAAGCTATGACAAATTTTTTTTGATGCTAAATGATTTAGTGGTTAATTTTTAATGATTAGTCACAATTTTGTTTTTCAACTAAAAGTCCTTATTCTTGTAGTGAATTTGAGTATCATTGGGTAGGTGTCTTCTTGATGTGTGAGAAGGCAATTAATCGACAAAACCAAAGTGTTGGAAAGATCGAGAAGCCAAGTGCTTAACCAATAATAAAAACAAGATAGGGATTTAGCATATTTAAAAATAAATTACTATTTTAATTTGGAATTAATAATATTTGATCAACACTTACTGATGGAGATTGTAGATGGAAAAGAACTTAATGTCAAACTCATGATCGTATTGTATTTTTCGTAAAAAAAACTCTAAATATGTCATGGGAAGCAATTAGTTGATTTTTCACTTCCATGAATATGGAAGACAATGTGATTCTTATCTTACTTTTGTTGTGCTTCTAATTTGAATTGAAAATGTTTAAATTGCTCAAATATGTAGACAATTTTAATTTGACAAATCTCAAGTAGCGTTACATTCAATTTTATGTGATTTTGTTTGATTTTCCTAATTATTTATTATTTGATATTTAATCTTGTGCTTTGTTGTATATATTAGTTTTGTTTGTACTAATGATCTTTCCTTGACCGATAGTTTTTGAGAATCTTGTTTATGGGTAGTAATTTATTTGGTTATTAGTGGTTGAGAAAAATCATTTATGGAGTTGTTTGAGCTATTGAAGGTGGACTTATAAGATTTGTTCAGAAAATCTGATCACGACATGATATAGCCCCGTGCACATGGCTGGTGAAATGTTAGATTTAGGAGGTACACTACCTATTTTCATGTGCACACCTTAAATGGGTCTGTGTATATGTATCCCTTTACACAGCTTGAAATTCCCCCATGCTTATGGTCCCTATTTTATTGCTACCTCATTTTGATGCTTATAGCTTGCTCTATCATTGCTTGTTACTCATGTTATCTTGATTTCAATTTATTATTCATTATCTATTGTCTCTTGTCATTATATGTTTCATGACTTACTTTGTCTTATTGCGTGATAAAGATGGGGCAATTTTTTTTAGCAATGGGAGATTTTTTATTTGCAAGGGGGAGATTGTTTGGTTTTGTGGGAAGATGAATTGTTCATTTCCACACATTCACTTGTTCGTGGTTAATAGTGGGAGGCAGAAAGTTTATTTTGTCAATTTGTTTGTGATTTTGATTTAAGGGGGAGTTTTCCATGCTTGATATTATTTCTTTATTGATACATGCATTGATAATTATCTTTAGGGGTGTTTGTTATATTTTTATTGGAAATATATTCGATTAAGGGCCAACCTTTTCATTTTATGATACTTCTAGCTTATATATTTGTTCTGTCATGCATATTTGTTAATATTATCATTTTTGAAACGATTTTCGAGTAGGGGGAGTTTCTTTAGATGCATGTTCATAAAAAAATATTTAGCATTACTAATATATTTACAAGAATCCTCTGTTTGATTGAAGGCCAAGAGCCTAAATTTGAGAATTGAGTTGGTTTATTATATTTTTTTATTTTGATAAGGCTTTCTCCTTATATGGCTAATGGGTCAGTTTTGCTTGTCATGATCAAGAGTATTTTTGGTTTCAATTTTTTTTACCATGGAATAGATAAATGGTGATATTGAAAATGTATCAATTTTTATTATTTATTAGCTTTCTATCTTTCGTGTCAAAGAATTTGAGTCGTGCACAAAATTTGAGACCAAAAGTTCAATGCACTTAGATGTTTATGGGAGAGTCTTTGTATACTTCTTATGGAAATTTTGGATTCGATGACTTGTATATATCCACTTTGAAGATGAAGACTTACGTTTTTGCATTTGAAGAATATCCTTAAACGTATAGCTAAAGGTTTGGCTAATTCACACACCTAAGGTTTCTCAAAATAGAGTTTCTATATAGAATAAGGATTTTTGGAAAAGATTTCTTTGAGTTGTTATTTGTTTATGAAAAAGGGTCAAGGCTTGAATTTGTTTTAATGGATCCTTAAATCTTTCTTAAATCATATAAGCTATTTACACGGTGAAATATTATCCCGTGTGCATGATAGTGTGGTTTGGTGGAGAAATCATGTGCATGACTTAAAATTTCCTCGTGTGCATGACTCATGGCCTTTTTTTTGGGGGGGGGGGGGGGGGGGGTCGTACTGTCTAAAATCTTGTGCATTGAAAAATTCAACCGTGTGCACGAAGGAGAGGATATTTTAAAAATTACTACAAACAAACCTTCTTTCCTTCCAATTAACAAAAAGAAACTCATACCTCACTTCCAAATACATATTATGAGGATAGTTTTGCACATGATAGTTTTACTTTCTCTCTATTTTTTCAAATTAATTGTTCAATTGAGTTTTGTTAGAATTTTTAAATATACACTCAGATTTACATTTGTGAGATGTTTTGAGAGTATCAATCCACACATAGCCACTGTTTACACATGATTTTTTTTATCAATCCATATGATATAGACTCCGAGATATAAAACGGGGTTTTCAAAGTAGCTATAGTTGGAGAATGGTGTGGACCAAGGACAAAGAATGGAATTTTGTATTCAAGTGATGGAAATTCGATTGGATTTGTTATTGGAATGGGGGAAACTATTACTGTCCATAGGTAACTTCCTGTGATACCATGAGAGAATTTACTTCTTGTATTGTCTAAAATGTTCTTTTCAAATCTAACGATATTCTAGATCACGCTGCCATTTTTTACCTATAGTTTTGGGTTTACCCTCTACAATTGGTCTTGTGCGATTGTGTTTTAGTTTTCATTGCATGATTATGTTTGCTTGATTGCAAATTGAATTGGATTTAATTTTGAATTAAAAACTAATTTATATCTAGGTTTTAATCGGACATCACTTTTAAAATTGGCCAAATTTATTGGATAACCTATTCAACGCCTCCACAATGTTTTTTCTAGTGGTCACACACTTATATTTTCAATTTTTACCCCTATGTGTGGGGTTTTCCCCATAAATCCATCTTACGATTTATTATGTATTACATACATGGATTATCACTTGCTAACACGAATAATTACTAGATCTGTATTGGATATATAAAGATTTACTAAACTTATACCTAACTAGTGCATCTACTTAAATTTTTTCTCAATTAACTTGGATTTCCTACTTGATTGGTTTAATTGTAGATGTACATGCCTCTCATCATCTCACCTAGTTGTATGTTTAACTAGGATTGTTAAAATTGAAGAGAATTTTAAAATTGGTCAAAATTGGGTTAAAATTTAAAAGAATTCACTCCCTCCTACCTCTATGTTTATTTGATTTAACCTTCTTGCACAAACCTCAATTGGTATTAGAGAATCTTTTCCTTTTATTAACATCCATGTCCTAAGGATAATCTTTGTTTATTTATTTCATTGTGTTTTTGCTACTGGATTTTATATGTTTAGTGTTTAGATGTTGATAATGGAGATCGATAACGTATGAGATGGAGGTTTTTAAAATATACCGCCTCATTTAGATGGAACAAAATTTTGAAATTAGAAACTGAAAATAAGACCTCATTTGAAGTTTACACATGAGAGTGTGTGGATGAGTATTGAATATGGTTGGTCATGCGCTATGATTGGTGTAAGAGGAGTTAAATCGGATAAGAAAAGGGAAAATTAGTACGAATATGAATTTTTTACTTACAATTACAACTCGATTGATTTGAATGATTTGTTCTCATCTGTTATCACCCAAGAGTACAATTGGATGTTAATTGTGAAACGACGAAAAAACGTTGGGATATTTTTAATATCACTTCTGAGGGAACTTTTATTATTAAGAGAGCAAAGTTGCACGAAATTGTGACCACTTTTGAGTTATAAGAATGTGTGAACATAAAACATTTGATGAGTACTATACTAGTATGATAGAAGTAGTTAATGCTTTAATTAATTTGGTGAGAGAATATCGAAGAACAAAGTTGTGAACAAGTTATTGATGACCTTATCTAGTTTTTTCATGATGAAGGTTTAAGGATACCTATACACGTAGCCTATAAGAAATTTTTATCTCCCTCATAATTTGTGAACAGGATAATGACATAAGTGTGAAATCTGAGAAAGACTTATCTTTAATTATCGATTTGGCACAGAATGCGAATGTGAAGGAAAATAAGAAGAGGACTTGCAGAATTACTGATGAGAATATTTGTTTATTTGTTAAAAGGTTTATAAAGTTCTACAAAAATTACAAGGAAACATTTAAAAATGAAAATAAATTTGAAAGGTTTCGAAAACAGTCCTCAAGAAGAGTAGGAATAAATAGTTTACACATAGATCTCTTAGTGATTCCTCATCGTGTCCTAGTATATGATTACATACATCTTAACCTTGATCGTCCCATGATAGTGATGGTGGAGAGGAGAACATTCATGAGACATTTGATGAAATTTATAAGGAATATCTTAAGCTTAACAAGTCAAACATTAAGATTTTAACAAAGATAAAAGAAATTCAATGTGAACTTGAAGAATAAATTATGATACCTGAATGTATTCAGTTAGATAATGCAAAACTAAATAAAAATTTTAATAGCTTGTTAAATGAGTACAATTCTTTGCAGAATTTGAACAAAATGCTTGTAAAATAAAAATAAGAGATTGAGCTTCAAAAGTAGGCCTTGTAAGCTGATTTTGGGAAATTTTCTATTCAACTAAAATATGTTAAAAATTTGAAATTTTACTTGGCTGAAAGAACCAATGTACCTGACAACATTCTATTGAAACATTGTCAGTCGAAAAATGATAAGCATCATCTTGGGTTTATTGATGATACCAAAGAGAAGGAAAAAAATTTCAATCAATATTTGAATCATGTTCTTATAGAAAGGTCATGAACAAAGAACATAATCCTAAAATGAAACATGAAAAAGTTATTCATAAATCTGTACCTAAGTCTAGTACATTTAGTTCCTTGTTTTGTGGGAAAGAAATGAACATTGCTCATTTGTTATTGAAGAGGATGAAGTTTGTGAAATGGGAGGAATTGATTGCTCATGAATATAAGACTAATCCAATATATATGAGAAATTTTTCCTATTGATTATATTTCAATTTTTATGGATATTCCAATACAACGTATAAAAGGTTGTTGACTAGGAAGAGAAGATTCTTTACAAATATAAGGGTTGTGAAGAGAAAATATCCTTTTTAGAGCTTATAAATGAGTTTGGTAATATCATGAGAATAGTTAATTTGGCGGTGAATGGACATGATAGGAGAAGAATTACTTTTCCTAGACATAGAAACACATTTCCTTGGAATTGAGTTCCTTTGAGGAGAGAACGATGGGTCCCTATGAGAGGTAGATCTAGGAGTAATCCAATAAAGAAAGTTTAAAATAAAGTAGAGAGCAAGAATGATGTATTCTTTGTTCCTTCTAATGAAATGGATGATCCAACACACACTATACTTATATGGCTAGATGAATGGACAAGGGTCTTTGTAGGTTGTAGGTACCTTTCTAGATAATCCTATAAAATGGGTTTTATGGGGTGTTAGGTTATATGGAAAAATGTATAAATAATAGAGTAGGTCATACACAAGTCAAATTCAATTTTAGTCCTATCTATCTTAATTAATTATGTGAATCAAAATATGCAAGATATTAAATCTAAACTAAAATAAACAAACCATAAGACATAATACGAGGAAAAAATATCCTTTTTTGAAAAACCTTTTTTTTCAAAACTCTTACAACTAGGTATTACAGAAGACATGAACAGACTTATAGACTTAGATACCACTAAATATTGGAGTTGTATCTTGCAGATCCAACTTGACCTACACAACAAGCTCCACTTGCCTCCGTGTCCACTAATCGGCCTAAGGATACTCCTTTTCTATCTTCAGTGGTGAATAATCAACTCCACGGGGATATGAACATGTGTTGTTTTCTTTAAGGTTTGATAAAGTGATCCAAAAAAATCCAAGGGTTTTGGATTAAAAATAACAAATTGTTTTATCAAAAAAATATGTCTAACAGTCTGATAAAATATGCAAGTTCACACACACATACACACACACACACACACACACACACACACACACATATATATATATATATATATATATATATATATATAGGGATTAAAATCTCAAGAGATAGACTTGAAACACTGCGTTTAAAATCATGTAAAAAACAAATTGTGCTAGATCGTATGAATGAGGTGCATCTCGTTCGAACGAAGTACGCTAGCCCATTTGAACCATTTCTAATAACTGAGCTAACGAGAAATCAAAGATGGCCACAAAATGCCAAAATCGATCTCGTTCAATGTCCATTCGAAGCTATTCTAATAAGGTATATCCACTAGTTCAAACGACATCCAATGTCGCTTTAACGACTTCGCAATTTTTTCAAAAACATCTTTAAAGAATTTTGCAAAAATATTTTATATTTTCAAATATTTTTAAAATACTCTTGAATAAATTGATTACACAAAATCTACCTCGTATAACTTCTTCATATGATTATGGTGACAATATCAAATCTTTGATCTTTGATTATTGCATTCGTTCACTAACTTTCCTTCACTTAAAAGTATTAAGAATATACATGAAGATGTTGAGGTGAAACGAAATATGGCAAACTAAAAAAATATAATGAGCAATTATAAATGTTGATCTTACGTATATACCTCTTTGGATATTCCGTTAAAAATTACAAAATTGAAAAAATAAACCCTAGGATAAGTTCAACCAATGTCCCTCCCAAACTCGAAAAGGAAATGACACTTGTAAATGTGTTTATGCCTAAAGTCTTCATCGTGTAGTACATGATATTATCAATGCGGAAAAAGACCTACAAACATAAAACAAAGGAAGTACTGTAACACATGGTGTTTAAAATAAAGGAAACTATCCCTCAATATTTTCTCCCACCTTTTGTTGGAAATAGACAAAGCTTGAAAACTTAGCCTCACATGGAAACAAATATGAAATATCATCACAAAGTATAGACAAATAAGCATAAGCAATGAAACTTCAACAATCTAACATATATTTTTGAAAATTTAAAAATTTTTTAGTGTATAAAAATATACATATAAATACAAAGACAAACAATCACACCATGGACTAACAGATGAAAATATTCGAATTATGGATATTGAATGAAGGTGTGAGAATTTCACAAGAAAGTCAACATATGCATAGGTAGTGACGGTGTATGAAGCCAAAGAGATAATCTTAAAGAATGAACTTCATTAGACCTTTTGTGTAAATAGAAATATTGAACAAAATGAAATAGACTCAACTCATACAAAGTGTCATGAATTTCTATGCATCTCAAATGAATAACACCAAACTATTTAACATTTTATTAAAGAGTTTTACTGTGCGAACCCATTGATTTTCAACTTATAACACCCTCAAAATCTCATATTTTAAGCATAATCTCTCAAAATTTTGATGGAAGCATATTGCTCATTTTTAATGAAGCATTAATGAAAAACATTTGGCATTGGAAACTTCTATTTTTATGTGTTAAAAACATCTCTGGGCTCTTATTAATGGTGGACTTTAATGCAATGAAGATTTATTCTTTCATTATGCTTAAAGATAAATCATTTTTCTAAAAAAAATATTTAGGCAATGGTTTTTTCATGCATAATTAGTTCCTAGTACATTTGGTTCATTATTAGGAAGGATTGAGATGAGAACATTATATTCAACATATGACAAGCAAATACAATATTCAAAAAGTTTATGCTTGTGTGCAAACAAAGCAATATAGTGTGTCTAACATGAAGGTAGTAATCAATAATGAATAGTGTAATATTAAACATGCATAATTAAGCACTAAAAAATGGTGCCAAGTTAAAAAACCCCATGATTAAGTCACATGAATGGATGGAATGAAATTTTGATCCAAATATCTTAAATGCACATCCATAGATGGTGTAAAATAAAATACAAAAAATATTTTTGAGCTTTTGAATTTTTTTACTAAAAAATAAAATATTTTAGAATTTTTTTTTAAAACAAAAGAAAATATCTTTGGATTTGTAAGAAAATTTACCCGTAAGGATAAATGAAAGTGACAAGAAAATCACCCTAAACTAGAAATAATACTCGACTTAAATCAACGGAACAAATACCCAAAGACTTCCTAAGATCCTCAAATCTAAGTGCATCTATAGGTTTAGTGAAAATATCAGCCAATTGACAATCGATACTCATGAAGCTCAAAAAACGGCCTTCTCCTCAACAAGATCACAAATAAAATGATTATGAATCCTAATGTGGTTCGTACGATAATGTTGGACAGGATTATGAGAAATGTGAATTACACTCGTATTATTACAAGAAATAATCATTGTGTCTTGAGTAATCCCATAATCTTCTAATATTTACTTCATGCATAAGAGTTGTGTACAATAACTCACGGTGGCTATGTACTCGACCTCTTATGTGGATAAATAAATGGACTTTTTCTTCTTGCTTAACTAAGAGACAATATCACTCCCAAAGAAAAAAACATCCACCTGATGTGCTTTCATAACCATCAACATCCCTGGCCTAATCGGTATCCGACTATGCGAACAAGCTCTCATTGTGAACAAAGGAATAACAAATGCCATAAGAAAGAGTGCCATTCACCTATTTGATAATACGTTTATATTGAAGAAAATGTGACTCTTTTGTGGACAGTTGGTATTGTGAACAAACGCCAAAACTAAAGGCGATTTCAGGACCACTAGCGATCAAGTAGAGGAGACTACCTATCATATTCCTATAGGGTGATTGACCTACGTTCTTATCTAAGGTGTTTTCGCTAAGGTTTGTCGAGGAACTCTTGGGTTTATGAGAGAGCTTATCGGAGAACAAAATTAGTCACTAGGTCCCTAACATATATAGATTGAGATATAAATATCCCATTCCCGAGTTGATACACTTGAAGATCTAGGAAGAAAGTAAGTTTACCAACCATGCTCATCTAAAAAAAACTTTTCATCTCCTCTTAAAAAATGTGAGCATGTTGGGAGTACATTGGAATACCCGAGAATTTTAGGTCAATTAAATTCTTTATAATTACTTCATATTATGTTATATTTGTCTACAGTGACTGGGGATGTCACTAAAATTATGTGTATTATTTGAAATTGATTTATATAAAAAAATATGTTAAGATATTAACAATTATTTTTTAAAAGTAAATAATTGTTTTGGTTATTTGTACGTCCATAGGTTAGTATAGGCCTTGGACTAGGGTTTAGACTAATTGAATTGGAATTTGGGCTAAATGAGTTATGGTTCATGTAGAGGCTAAGCCTAAATTCTTGAGTAATTAACATAGAGATCCGGGTTAGAATAAATAATTTTATACATTCGGGGGCAGCCCTAGAGCTAATAATGAAGACTAAGGAAATGAGAAAGAAGTTTTAGGTCCTTTCATCTAAGATTCAACCTTACTGAGAATTGAGGTAAGTTTGTTTAGTATAAGACTATAATTGAAGTTGTATTATGTTGTTATTATTCATTGTATTTTTTATTTAATATAACATAATTTGAATTAGACAATTTATAATCATTGCTAGGATTAATAAATTAAACTTTGTTATGAAATTGGGATGACCCTAATGATTCAGAATAAATTTGATAAATTAAGGTTATGGACATTGGAATTTATGTTGAAGGTTAGTAGCCCCTTATTAATCTTGTGAAATGAAGTGAAATTGAGATGAAATCATAAGTAGAGTTCTTGACATATAATTAAGGATTAATCTCTAAGACTTGAATTAGAAGAATTTAAGATCATTAGAGTTTGGTTAGTATTTGTACTAGGAGGACCAATATACATCGAAAAGGTCAACTTTGGGACTATTTAGGTACTTGGAAATGTGAAATTGTGTTCAACAATGGCGGACTTTCGTTGGGAAGAAGAAGGCTTATGTTCATATCTCATTCGAATGGTAGTTTAGAGTCATTTGAAAAAACATAATATTTTCATTTGAACGATAGTAGGACTTCGTTCGAACGAGGGCATCGAATGGAATTAAAGTAAAATTTTATTTTCTAAATTAAGAGAAGTTAATTAAAGTGATTTAACTGGGACTTTGACTTATAACCCTTCGATGTGTAGAATTTATTTGTCTGGTTTATTATATGCAAACATATGGAACCGGTGTACTCGTGGGATATATACTAGAGGGGTTATCCAGATGGGGCATGAACAATGAATAATGGCACCCGAAAACAATGATGATGGGAGGATCTTGGTTATGATTACCCCAGACACTACGGGTTGAATGCTCATGATTCATATAGTGAGATGCTTGGGCCAATACTTTTATATAGTTTTAGGTATGGGACAATATGACTCGCGTGAAGGCGTAATGAGTGTTATTGTTAAGATGATTTAGTAGTAATATGTGTGGGACAACCTATAACAATGCCTAGTTCATGCGAGAGATTTCCAAAGGTGATAGATCAGACCTTTGTTATACGTGGTGAGAACGCGAGAATTACGTGTGATAATTGATTAACTTCGCAACTTTCTAATATAGCACACTTATTTAATTAGAGTCCCTAAACATGCATCTAAGGTGCGTGTGTCAACCCATAAATAAATAAAGCATGTGACACAAAAAATATGCTGAGACACAGATTTCAGGAAAAAACCCCTTTCGGGTAAAACCTTTATTTCACTATGAATATACAAGCCGCAACTTACAATTACATAGAGAAATATGCAATGGACCAACGCGCAGCCAACCCACAAAGACACGCAGTCTTGAACTCAGCAAGAGAATACATGAAGCACCCTCCAAGGACTCGCAGCCCAAACAACGAAGAAAGAACCGCAGCTCTCCTTAATGACACGCAGCCATAAAACTTTGTAGAGACTCCCTCAGCAATGACACGCAGCCCTCGGTTGCAAAGATCTCTCCACAAAGATGAACAACAACAAAGTTTGTGTTCTAGGGTTCCAAAAGATTCACAAAAGTAATTGGGATTTTTGGTGTGAATCAAAAAGAGTCTTGGGACTCAAAAAGGTGAAGACTTAGAGTATTTAGGACTCTGAAAATCGTCTTGAAAAGTCTTAAAAAATAACTCCCCGAAGATGCTTTAAATAGGAAAACTTTGAGCCTAAAAAATCTGCAGCGAATCTGGCCGAATATATCCCAGTCGGACTGGTCCGGTTCTGAGGCGGATCGATCCGGTCAAGCGGATCGGTTCTTTTATTTTGGCCTTCATCGGTTCTCTTGCGGTCCGACGTATACTGGATCTGCAGCAAGCGGATCGGTCCGGTAGGGAGCGGATCGGTCCGTTTTTTCCAGAAAAATAAAATCCTTTTAAAAGCCTCATTTTGCTTGAAAACATTTTTATAAAAACTTCTTATTTTTATAAAAACATTTTTATAAAAATTTCCCAATACTAAATATGAACTTTAAGGAACGTAAAAACAAAATTTTACCAAGTTCATTCTCGCAGAGGCTATGATGTTGAAGACACTTTGATATTCGGATCCGTTGATGTAGATGCGATCTTGAGTTTCTTCAACGGTGTAACGGCGTACGACATATAAATTGATAATGGACAAAAATGTCCTTGCACGTGGGCTTGCGATGGGGCCCTTTTATGCGATATATCTTTTGGATCATAATAGCTTTTGATGACATTATTGTAGATACTTTTCGGTGATATTATATAATGATGGAGTTCAAACGAAAATATGTGTAATTTTACCTAAAAGTCGATAATGATGTAAAAGACTTAATCATGGGGAGCAACTGGGCTCGAGAGTGGACGCCTAGGATATATAAGGTTGTTTGGATTGGGTCAACTTAAAATCAACTACACGACTGGATGAAGACAGGTAGTCATATTATAATCCAAAGTCAATTATATTTTTATACTATTTGAGCTTGTTGTTAACATCTCCAATTAGCATTTTTAGGACATAGGCCTCCAGTGCATCCGCACACTTGATCTAGACTTAATCTCCTCTTCACTCCTGATCTCATAGGATGTACGTGTCGAGCCTATATGATCATACTCTATAGTCCATTTTATGTTTACATGATTTCACTTTTGAGTCGATTGATATTTCATGTTGCCTTAGTATCCGATATTGTATGGTTCATCACTTTTATGTGTATTTGTAAGGACAAATTCCAATAAAGTTAATTTGTTTCTAATTGGCATACTTTCGAAAAAAACTATTTGAGTCGTAGGTTAGTCATTTAGTTGGGATCCCACAAAGCCTATGACGTATTGTTTTGAAGATATTGTGGCAAAGATTCAAAGATTACATCATGTAGTGTTTCATGCCAACTTTATTTTCACACACTTTCTTTTATGAAAGATCTCTCAGGTATGATTGTTAATGAATCGTGCGATTTTGGATTTTACATAAGGATGTATTGTTTTGGGGACTTTGGAAATTATTTTAAAATGTATTTTTAATATTTTCTTTGAGTAGTTTTCATTCAAATAAATTTTAAGTTAGTTAGAATGAAATTTACATTTATTTGGTACGAACATAAGACTCATTTTAACGACTGAGAGTTTTCTTTTGAAGTCATTCAAAGCCTTTTTCAAATGAGCGTATAACGAGGGCTCACTGTTATGCCTCATTTGATACTTGTTCGATACTGGTTCAAATAAGATTGATATCTCGTTCAAACAAGCTAGTGCTTTGTTCAAATGAGATGACATTCTCATTCTAACAAGCCATGTTTTCATTTGAATGAATAGTTATCTCATAATTCGTGTTCGACTATATAGGTGTTTCATGCTAAAAAAAATAAGAACTTTTGATGAAAAACGTTTCTACATCTGTTTGCAATAGTTCCCTCATTTTCAAAACATCCTTTTTGTTTTTATATAAATCCCATCATTTATATGCTATGGTGATCTTGATTTTGTCAGCCAGTTGAGTTATTCCTTATTGAGAAGAACTACTTTCGTGCGGTGGACTTCGTATGTGTTGATTATGGTGAAGAAATGGTGTACTCCGTGTTTCGAATCGTATATGATTACTGAGGCTGCATCGATGGATACCGAGGTGCACGTGGACTCATGTGCTATGGACACTTATGTGGGTGGATTCATGCGTTGCTTCTTTAGAGGAGTGGTAGAAGAGAGAAGAATGTCAAGGCTTGTGGGAGTCATTGAGTAAGTCTGTTGTCTACTCTTTTATAAAATCGTATCATAGTGGATTGTCTGGCCTGGCCGTCCGAGGTTTTTTCCTTTAGTGGTTTTCTCGAACAACGATGTTTATAGTGTGTTTAATTTATTTGCTTTATCTACTTAATCACATTAGATACATGACATAGGATTAAAAAGATACAATTTGGTAAATCAAATTGTTTTCATGAGATAACTTTAATTGGATCTAAATTAAAATTGATTTTTTTGAAAAGGTTGTCTTCGCGTAAAGAACGCTGCTTACGAGAATTCTTAAATTGGTATTAGTGCTAGAAAACTAGATTATTGTGTCTGTGATCCTAGGATTTTTGGCATGAATCTTGAAGGGTTTGATGGTTTTAGACCCCCTATGTTTGATGGGACTAGTACTGGTTACTGGAAAATGCATATGAAGTCAGCACTTAAGGCTATAGATGCACGGGTGTGGTTAGCTGTAGTTAAGGGGTTAACATAACCTGTCAAGACAGATTGAGAGACAACACACTTTGAGTTGTGGACTGATGTTGAGCATAATTATTGCAATATAATTCTAAAGGCATAAATGATATTTTCTTTTACATCACCACAAAGGAATTTTGCTATATTCCAACGTGTGAGACATCCAAAGAGGCTTGGAATATACTCCAACTCACCCATGAAGCAACCCATGTTGTTAAGGATTACAAAATCCAAAGCCTCACCACTCAATTTAAGATGAATAAGATGTAAGAGAGAGAGACCTTTGATGGGTTCTACGATAAATTGTATCATATAGTTGAATCATCGTTTAAGTTGGGAGAGAAAATTATCGACAACTGAGTGATAAAGAAAATCTTAAGGTTGTTGCTTGATAGGTTTAATCCAAATGTGATGATTTTGAACTCTTTGGGAACACTTGACTCAACAAAACTTCACGAGCTTGTAGGTGACCTCCAAACTTATGAGATTGACTTGTTTACCTCAAAAAATGTGATAAAGAAAGAAAAGGTCATTGATTTGAAATCCTAGAAGGAAGAAATAATAGTTTTGGATGATCACTAGGACATCAAATCCGAAGATGTGGCCATGTTGGCAAAGAAGTTCAAGAAATTTCTCAAATTTTGAAATCAACCAAAAGGTGGAAAAATATTCGAGAAAGAAAATAACTTCAAGGACGATCACTTCCTTAAGAACCCTAGTGAAAATGATAAGAGGGATGACTCAGAGAGGTGTTTTGGTTGTGAGGGTTATGTCCATAGGGTAACTGAGTGCCCCAGCAAACTACGGAAGGAGCGAAAGAAATCGATAACTTATAATGCGACCTTTAGTATAGTGATCCAAAAGGAGGAAATTATTCCTCTAATGAGCGCAACTTTACCTCGTTCATGGTTAGTCATGAGAGTGATGACGATAAATCTTTCCATGAATATATTTGCTTGAATGAAACTTATGTGACCATCGTTAGTGAATCCCAAGTGAGTGAGGGTATGTGAGTGAGGATGAAGAAGTGGAGGAGAGTTTGTTACAAGTTGCCTTCCAGAAATAATATGCGAAAACTATGAAGGTCAAGAAGGCTAACTTGAAGTTGAAAGTTATGTTGAAAGAACATACCATAGTAAGTGATGATAATGTGTTGATTTAGGATCTTAGGGAATGTGGGATGACAATTAGAGAGAAGCTAGAGTATGTTGAAGGTGATAGAGATAGTCTTTGTGGTTTGGTGGAGGCTATGAAGAAAGAGATTGTAGAGTTTGAGGAGCCGAGGAGCCGAGGATTTTACTCGAGTCTAGGACAGTTGAGCTTGAGGAGATATTAAGATATTTGAGTAGGGTAAAATTTGATTTGGAGGCTAGGTCAAAAAGGTTGGATAGAATGTTAGGAACTATCCAAAATCAAAGATGACAAGTGTGGAATTGGCCTCGATGATCATATTTCTCCCATCCTAAAGCCAAGACCATGCATTTGAGAAAGTCGACTAAGAACGTTAGGAAATGTTAACAATTAGGTAACACTCCTCATCGTGTTTATACTTTCACTCATTGCGCTAGGAAGGGTCACCTTAGACCATTTTGCAATGATATTAAGAATGCTCCTAGAAAGTCTAATAATAGAGTCTCTTCAATTCCCAACACCTGTATTCATCATTTCATACCTACTTGGGTTAGGAAATATTATTTATAGTCTCTCATTTGCTTGCACGTGATTCTCCCCATGTTAAATCTTATGGTTGATCGTGTTTGTCATACTCAACTTGAGTCTTTTTTATGTATCCTTTCTAAGGTTATGACTTGTGTATATTTTGTATTTTTATTTTGGTTGGTCATATGAAAAAAATACAAAAATATTTTGTTCGATATATTTTTGAAAAATACAAAGAGATTTTTCTTTTGGGTCCAAAATTAAAAAAAATCACTCAAAAATATTTTCGTTCTTTTTCATCTTGAGTTTTACGCTTATGGTTGTAACAACCCAGTCTTTTGAGCGACTATTTTATATTATTTTTCCTGATGGGATAATTTTATAAAATAGAGAAAGTTGGAGTAAATATTATTTCCCGTGAGTTAAGGGATAATATTTACCATGTCTTGCCTATTTACCATTATGAGAAGGTAAATGGCAGTATATTGTGTTTTATTGTGTCGTTGTATTTCACACGACGGTTATAACATATATTTAAATTTGAGCTCAATTAATGAAATAACATGACGTAGGAACATAAAAATGTTGTACATTAGTCCGAATGCCAAAATAGGGGGTTCGGGTGGTTTTGGAATAGTCGGGACAGTCAAAATAAGTGCCAAGTTGTATTTTTGAGTTTCGGGCATTTTTGACGGGTTATGACTCAATTATGTAGTTACAAGTCATTTTAATGGTGTATTAACATTTAAAAGAGGGGAATTTATGTTTAAGACCGGGTTAAGTCTCCCAAACCCTTTTAAACCCTTATCTTGTGTTATAAGCCAAGAGAGAGAGAGAGAGAGAGAGAGAGAGAGAGAGTTTGGGAGAAATGGGAGAAATGGAGTTGGAATCCGTTTCTCCAAGAAGAAAATCCAAGCCTACAAACTTGAGGAAAGTTTCTTACTTGCTAGAGATTGATTTAATGTGATAAATTTCTTGTATAGTTAGTTTTTGGAGATTTAAACCATTTATGCATTTTTGTTGATTTTGGTGTTTAAACCCTACACTTTGTAGTTTAAATGGATTTGAGGAGAAAATATTAGTTAGTTGTAGTATAGAAATGATGTAGTGCAATTATTTTTTGTTGATTTTGGAAGAAATAAAATATTTGAGGTTTTGGGATTTTAGGATTCATACAACCCGTAGCCCAAATTGGGCAAATTCGCAGGGCCGAATCGATTCGGCTCCAAGGCGAATCGATTAGATTAGGGGGTAGGATACAGGTCTGGGAGACCGAATCGATTCGGGGTAAGGAAGAATCGGTTCGGACAGAGGCAAAATTTTAGTTTTACTCACCGAATCGATTTGCTTTTGGGCGAATCGATTTGCAACCAGGGGCGAATCGATTCGGCCCTAGGGCGAATCGATTCGGCTGCCCTGTTTTGGCGAGATTTTTCCTAGTTTGATTTTAGCCCTTTTATTTTTGGTCCATAGTTTTGGAACCTTCCATTGGGAAGTAATAAAGGGTATTGTGGGTTATGTTAGGGAGTTAAAGACCCTAGGATAGTATGGGGTTAATTGGGCTCATCCTAAAGGTTAGATTACGTAGGTTAATCTCCGAATGATATAGGAAGTTAACCTAGAGTTAATAGAAGATAAAATGGTGAATGTTGAGATTTTTGGGAGACTATTAATTGAGGGAGACTCACTTTGATGATTTAGGGTATTGCTTTGGACTCTTGGAGGTTAGTGTGAGGATATTGGCACTTCGGGTCTTAGGTCATTAATAAAATATGATTTTAAGAATAAGAAATGCACATTCTAAGAATTTGGTACTTAATGGCTAAGTATAAATGGTTTTGAGAATGTAAAAGTGAATGATTTCAAAATGGAAAAATGATTTTTCATATGTGATAATTTATGTAAACACACCTCTCTAAATCTTTATCATAAGGGAAGTTGCGCGCGTGAGGTGAAGCCCCTTGGCTAATGAATGCAGGGTGGATATAGTCCTAGGCCATATGAGTGTTTATTATATGTTTTCTATGATGGTGAAGTAATTCTGGGTGTGGTTATGACTCTCCCACAGGCATATGGCTGTCTCTTGACATCTTGCGTTGTAGGATCCCAGGTTGTCTTGGTGATAGGTCTTGGAAGATGATAGCCATTTAGGGGCGCGCAAAGTGGGGAAATCCGGACGGGTGGTCTTAGATGCGTTATATGATATGAAATATAACTATTTATAATAATGTGGGAGATTATTGATGTTAAAGCATTTTATGATAATAAAATGGCTTTAAATACATTTCCTGGAAGGAAGAAAGGAAATGGGAAGTTAAATACATTTTTCGGATGGAAGAAGGAAAATGGGAAGACATAAGATGAAAAAGCATTTTTTATGTTAATAAAACTGCTTTAAATATATTTCATGGATGGAAGAGGGGAAATAGACTTTGTAAATATAATAATGAGATAAAATTATTTTGGTAAACATTTGATAAAATGAATTGCCATATATATATTTCCTGAAGAGAAATAGGAACTGTGCATGTAAAGTTGTGAACGATTGATTTGATGTCTCCTTGAGTATATGCAGATGAGTTCTCCCATGCTTATATGATCATTGAGCATTACCATTGATATTGCGCTAGGTTTTTCTTCTTGAGTGAGAGGTGAGAAATTGCATGATTTAAACTGCGAGAGATAATTACGTTCATAACTGTCATGCATTTTAGTCACATGGTAATCATATCAAATCGGGCCCTGACCCGTCTATATTTCTTTGTCTGGCATGCACTTCTTTTCCGTTCAGGTGCTCCTCCATAAGGACGCCCATATTGACCTCTTCACTTCGGTTGTCTTGGAGATATAGTAGTTGCGGATGTTGTAGGATATTTGTTATAGGCGCTTCTTTCCATTGTACTCTAGTTATGTTCAGTTTAGTTATTCGGGTGTGTTGCCCATGCTTTGTAATCATTTATTATAATGTGATATTAAACTGTAATACTCGGTGTAACCTGTTTGTATTAGTCTGTTAACCAACAGCTTATTCGGTTATTGATTTACACATATTGTACTTTATTTATTACTCGTTGATTTTTTTTTGGTATCCACCATTATTATAAATGGGATTGTCTAAGTGTTTATTTTTACTTGTAATTTTTTTAATTTGACAGTCCATTTTCTAAAATAATTGGTGGTTATCTCGTACTATTATTTTAATAGACAGTGATGCTAAGAATGGACCGTCTATGATTCCTAGGATTATTGGAGTATCGGGCTGGCCACCTATTATTTTAGTTGGCGGGTTGTCACAGATGGTATCAGAGCATCAGGTTCTAGAGTCTTTAGGAAGCTGTGCGGACGTGCAACACTTTCAGTGTTACTTTTGATTCGATATAGAGCCTTAGGATTAAGAATGTTGATTTCTTATTGTGAGGTCTCGCTCTCCTGCCGTAGGGTAGGAATTCAGAAAATCTTTTGCACGCTCACTTAAGGTTCGTAGGTCGACTAAGGAAGGGCGTCCGAGAAGGCCGTTGTGAAGGCATCATGAGACAGGATTACTAAGAACTGTAAACTGTTCGGGAATGAGGGACGCTTTTGAGGTCACTCTCTGTGTAGCATTCTCTTAGATTGCCACCGCGACTACTAAGTACAGTAGGTAGAGTTTTCCAAGCACCATTGCCAGTTGAGAGTGGTACTAAGTTTGTAATTCCTAGCGACATTGATTTGAAGTTGAAATGGTCCTCGACAAGGAACTCATGTTGAAGTTAAGTCAGATGGAGGAAGTGTGACCTCATTCGGTACGAGTATAAGGCCCAGGAGCTTTGGCCTAGAGAAGGGTATAGAAATGCCCAGGTGTGAAAGATTGAGGAAAATCTTTCCCTCGTTAGAGTAGTGTTGAAATGGCGAAAATGGTAGTCACCACATTTTGGTGGAGTCGGAGGTCTTGCCTATGGAGAAACCCGTTAGATATTTTCAACAGCGAGTTTCTTTGGGACGTCAGAAATGATGAGAAGGTGGATTCTCAAATATTCACATGAGGTTTAGTTAAAGGCCGACCGTGAATAAAGAGTGGTACGGGTAAGGAAACCGTACACCGAAATAAGGTAGGTGCAAGGAAAAAGATCCCTTCAGTGGAACGATAGGCTCACGAATAAGTGTTGATTAACGCTTCCGGGGAAGTAGTGTTCATGACACCCCATTGGTGGACTCCCACCAGGGGAAGACTCATTGAACTAAGGCAGGGGAGGCCAGTGGTGTGTTGTCTTTTGATGAGGAGTTAAGGGAACTACGCGAGTAATCGCCAGGATAGCTAGAGATGGAGAAATGGTTTTGACGTTGAAGGTACAACCACGCATTTTGATCTTGTCAACTGGAGAACAAGGGCAAGCATAGGATGCCTAGTCGAGGCATTAATGGAAGTATTTTGGTTTGGGATAAGACTAGAGTACGGTGTCTAAGAATCATTAGTGTTGGCCCGGGGTGATTGGCAATAAGGTAGCGGGAGTTCCACCTTTTTTTAGGGTGGTGCATTCTATATGATAAGATGGAGTAGTATGGTATTAACCCTAGATTCGGGTGTGTAGATCGAGCTTGTGGTGTTATCAATATTACTATAGTGAGAGTATCTATATTACTTCCGAGGTAGGGAAGTTTAATATTTTTCTTTCACTCGTTATAAAGAAAGTGATGATATATATAAAGTATATGTGTGGCATGTGATACTCCTATTATATGTATTATACGAGTGGAAATATTCTTAATTTGGTTGGAGCGATATCAAGCGAATAAATCGCGAGGCTATCGTATTAGCTGTTCCAAAGTGGAACTAGTTGTTCTATAATATCACTCCTGGATACAAGTTGAGACTTTATAGGGATGGTTTAAGGTATGTAAGGATTTTCATTTTTATTTTATTTCATTCATTTTGCATGTATGATGTTGCCTTATCTCCATGACCAACAAAGTTAAGTAGTAATGCATAGGAGGGGTTCCTTGTTTGCATTTCGCTTTGCGAGACGGTCCACGCGTGAACCTTAACAACGTTGGGAGTGGAGATACGTTGCATTTTCTTTTCTTTTCTTTCTTTCTTTTCGTTGTTAGAATGCTGGGTTGGAAGGTTTAGCCGTGAACCACATGATTGAGTGATAAAAGGGCTATTAAGCAATATAGAAGCACTGCAAATAGTTCTCTCCTCTGATAGATGCGAGGGAAACCTAGATATGAAAGTCGGATAGAGACTTATGGTTGGGCCTTGATGAGAAGGCCATTTAAAAAGATATATGTGTGTATATTGGGATAAAGTATTTATAAGATTTTACAGAAAGCAAGCATTCAATTAGTTGAAATTTTCAATTATTTGATATGGTTAGACATAGAAGTAGAAATGTATGAGTAGGGTTATGAGTTAGAATTTTAGCGGTCCCGATCATGTGTCTTAGACCGTCATATCTTGATGAACGATGATGCGAGGTAGTAGTGTAATAGGAGGGTTCCTTGTTTGGATTTCGCTCTGCAAGACGTCCCACACATGAAACCGAGCGAATGTCGGAAGTTAGGAAAGGTCTTGGACACTAGGGTTATCATTAGGATAATAGTTATATGACTCGATTAGAATATATATCGACCTTAGGATTATTAGGACATAAGTCCCTTAGGACATGTGATGTTGTGTTAGGAAGGCGGTAAGGTGTTGACGACAAGTAGGCTTGTGGGTTAACTCTAAAGAAGGAGTAGGTCCCTAGAAGATGAAGTATGGGATCTCGAGTGATTCGGAATGTTAGGCCAAGGGAGGTGAGGCCCCTCTTAGATAGTGCGTTACGACGGTAACCTAGCTTTTTAAGGAGTCAAAAGGATGGTCTAACTTCTACTCCTGCACTCGTGTTGTTAAGATCGAGAGTGGATTTAAGTAACAAGTCTCTGCCAGGAATGGGAAGCATTAATACGGGAGCATGGGCCCATTGTTTATGCGTCTCACAAACTTAAATCTCATGAGGAGTATTATTCCACGGTTGATGTAGAGTTCATAGCGGTAGTATTCGCCTTAAAAACTGGAGGCACTACTTCCTGGGCAGGAAAATTTGGTCTTTTACGGATAATAAGTTATTGCAGTATATTGTTGGGGCGGCAGAGTTGGTGTTTAAAGTTCGTAAAGGACTATCAATCGGATATTCCCTTTCGCTAAAGACATGCGAATGGGGTAGTATATGCGCCGACTAGAAAACCCGTCGGAGAGATTAGTGAAGGCAGGGAAAGCCAAGTAGAATGAGCCTAACTAGGAGGACTTTGTATCAAGAGCATTAATGTCCGTGATTAACTATTTCACTTACTAGTGTGAAGAGACTAGTGGGGGAACGAGAAAGGGTATATCCGTGGACATTTTCATTGAATTTCCGGCACCGAATTGGTCCTAATCCTATTTGAGCACAATGGTTGATCGGTTGACCAAATCGTTGCTTTTTCGGCGAATGTGGGTAGACTGTTTATGGAGGAGTCGCGCCCAGCTCTTTATGGTGGAATTATGGAATGGTATAAGGTTCCTATTAAAATAGTGATGGACTGAGACTAGGTTTTTGTGTTGAAGTTTTGGTAAAATTTCCAGAAAGAAATGGGAACCGTACGGATATGGGGTATATCCTACCACCCGTAAGTGGATGAATGAACGGAGAAAGTTAACCAAATGTCGGAGGTCATACCTTGAATGGGTGTGTTCGACTTAAATGAAGGATGGGAGCAGTGGCTTTTATGGGTTGAAATTTCGTACAATAGTTGGGATCGTTTTTCTTTAAGGATAGCGCCGTATTTGGTGTGGTGTAGCCGACTAAGTAATTCGCTTGCTCGTTGGATGGGACCAGCGGACAATATATTCCTTGGACTTGGGTGGTCCGAGAATATTTCTTTAATGATAGGGTTCATGGAGCCTCATACTTTGAAGGGCTACGCCGACTCGAATAGAGGTCTAGTAGTATTGGAGGTAGGGAATTAGTTTTAATGCGGTATTCCCTAAGAAGGGTATAAGGTGATTCAGGAGGAAAGGAAACTTGTGACGAGTTATGTCGGCATCTTTCTTTCGTGGTATAAAGGAAGGATCGATAGTTCTTGAGGAACAACTAGGTGCTATCTTAGAGCACGAAATATGTAGAATAAGATTGAGAGTGATGACCTTAGTCCAAGTCCAATGGGGATGCCACATTACCTAGGAGTTATTAAGGATGAAAGAACGATAGTTTAGAATAGTATACCCTTAATATGGTTATACGGTGTGCCTGAATTTTGAGGGAAAAATTCCCTTCTAAGGGGGGAGTATGTAACAAACCAGTCTTTTGAGCGACTATTTTATATTATTTTACCTGATGGGATAATTTTATAAAATAGAGAAAGTTGGAGAAAATATTATTTCTCGTGAGTTAAGGGATAATATTTACCATGTCCTGCTTATTTACTGTTATGAGAAGGTAAATGGCATTATATTGTGTTTTATTGCGTCGCTGTATTTCACACGACGGTTATAACATATATTTAAATTTGAGCTCAATTAATGAAATAACATGACGTAGGAACATAAAAATGTTGTACATTACTCTGAATGCCAAAATAGGGGGTGCGGTTGATTTTGGAATAGTCGGGACAGTCAGAATAAGTGCTAAGTTGTATTTTTGAGTTTCGGGCATTTTTGACGGGTTATGACTCAATTATGTAGTTACGAGTCATTTTAATGGTGTATTAACATTTAAAAGAGGGGAATTTATGTTTAAGACCCGGTTAAGTCTCCCAAACCCTTTTAAACCCTTATCTTGTGTTATAAGCCGAGAGAGAGAGAGAGAGAGAGAGAGAGAGAGAGAGAGAGAGAGAGAGAGAGAGAGAGAGAGCTTGGGAGAAATGGGAGAAAAGAGAGAAAAATGGAAGATTGGAGTTGGAATCCGTTGCTCCGAGAAGAAAATCCGACCCTACAAACTTGAGGAAAGTTTATTACTTGCTATATATTGATTTAATGTGATAAATTACATGTATAGTTAGTTTTTGGAGATTTAAACCATTTATGGGTTTTTGTTGATTTTGGTGTCTAAACCCTAAACTTTGTAGTTTAATTGGATTTGAGGAGAAAATATTAGTTAGTTGTAGTATAGAAATGATGTAGTATAATTATTTGTTGTTGATGTTGGATGAAATCAAAGATTTGAGGTTTTGGGATTTTAGGGTTCATACAACACGTAGCCCAAATTGGGCAAATTCGCAGGGCCAAATCGATTCGGCTCCCAGGCGAATCGATTTGGTTAGGGGGTAGGATACATGTCTGGGAGACCAAATTGATTCTAGGTAAGGACGAATTGATTTGGACAGAGGCATAATGTTAGTTTTACTCACCGAATCGATTCGCAACCAGGGGCGAATCGATTCGGCCCTAGGGCGAATCGATTAGGCTGCCCCGTTTTTGTGAGATGTTTCCTCGTTTGATTTTATCCCTTTTCTTTTTGGTCCTATGTTTAGGAACCTTCCTTTGGGAAGTAATAAAGGGTATTGTGGGTTTTGTTAGGGAGTTAAAGACCCTAGGCTAGTATGGGGTTAATTGGGCTCATCCTAAAGGTTAGATTACGTAGGTTAATGTCCGAATGATATAGGAAGTTAACCTAGAGTTAATACAAGATAAAATGGTGAATGTTGAGACTTTTGGGAGACTATTAATTGAGGGAGACCCACTTTGATGATTTAGGGTATTTCTTTGGACTCTTGGAGGCTAGTGTGAGGATATTGGCACTTCGTGTCTTAGGTTATTAATAAAATATGACTTTAAGAATAAGAAATGCACATTCTAAGAATTTGATACTTAATGACTAAGTATAAATGGTTTTGAGAATGTAAAAGTGAATTATTTCAAAATGGAAAAATGATTTTTCATAAATGATAATTTATGTAAACACACCTCTCTAAATCGCTATCATAAGGGAAGTTGCGCGCGTGAGGTGAAGCCCCCTGTCTAATGAATGCAGGGTGGATATAGTCCTAGGCCATAAGAGCGTTTATTGTATGTTTTTTGCGATGATGAGGTAATTCTGGGTGTGGTTATGACTCTCCCGCAAGAATATGTCCGCATCCCGACGTCTTACGTTGTAGGATCCCAGGTTGTCTTGGTGATAGGCCCTGGAAGATGATAGCCATTCAGGGGCGCGCATAGTGGGGAAACCCGTACAGGTGATCTTAGATGCGTTATATGATATGAAATATAACTATTTATAATAATGTGGGACATTGTTGATGTTAAAGCATTTTATGATAATAAAATGGCTTTAAATACATTTCCTGGATGGAAGAAAGGAAATGGGAAGTTATATACATTTTCCGAATGGAAGAAGGAAATGGGAAAAAGCATTTTTTATGTTAATAAACCTGCTTTAAATATATTTCCTGGATGGAAGAAGGGAAATAGACTTTGTAAATAAAATAATGAGATAAAACTGTTTGGGTAAACATTTGATAAAATGAATTGCCATATATATATATATATATATATATATCCTAAAGAGAAACATGAACTGTGCATGTAAAGTTGTGAATTATTGATTTTATGTCTCCTTGAGTATATGTAGATGAGTTCTCCCATGCTTATATGATCATTGAGCATTAGAATTGATATTGTGCTAAGTTTTGCTTCTAGAGTGTGAGGTGAGAAATTGCATGATTTAAACTGCGAGAGATAATTACGTTCATAACTGTCATGCATTTTAGTCACATGATAATCATATCAATCCAGGCCCTGACCCGTCTATGTTTCTTTGTCTTGCATGCACTTCTTGTCCGTTCAGGTGCTCCTTCGCAAGGACGCTCGTATTGACCTCTTCATTCCGGTTGTCTTGGAGCTATAGCAGTTGCGGATGTTGTAGGATATTTGTTATACGCGCTTCTTTCCATTGTACTCTAGTTATGTTCAGTTTAGTTATTTGGGTGTGCTACCCATGCTTTGTACTCATTTATTATGATGTGATATTAAACTGTAATACTCGGTGTAACCTGTTTGTATTAGTTTGTTAACCGACAGCTTATTCGGTTATTGATTTACACATATTGTAGTTTATTTATTACTCGTTGATTTTTTTTTGTATCCACCGTTTTTATAAATGGTATTATCTAAGTGTTTTCTTTTACTTGTAAAATTTTAAATTTGACAGTCCGTTTTCTAAAATAATTGGTGGTTATCTCGTACTATTATTTTAATCGACAGTGATGCTAAGAATGGACCATCTATGATTCCTGTGATTATTGGAGTATCGGGCTGGCCACCTCTTATTTTAGTAGGCGGGTTGTCACAATGGTATTGCATATTGGTATGCTTGAATCCCCTTGACTTCTCATCTTCCATGTGTCTAGTACATGTGGTTATGACTTTAGATACTTTGGTTTATCTTAACCATGATTTTCGTGGAGTTGTTTCTAAATTGACTTGTATTATGGATTCGATTGTGTATAGGCCTCCGCACACACATGCGCGAGCTTTTTTAAACGTTTAAATTCTCATGTACATTTGAGTTTGGTGAGATGTTCTCCTTTCTATCTTGTCATCTCGCATATTAATGACTTAGGGGGAGTTGTTCATGTAAGAACTATTTTCTGTGAGAATATGTAACTGTATAAAAAATAAGAATGTGCATGGGAAAGGACTACAAAAGATAAAAGTCTTTGTAGGAAAGCCACCGTTGGCAAGAACCTAATAAAATATTAAAGCCAACAAAAAAAGAAAAATCTCCAAAAATGGGCCAACTTAAAATAACAGAAGTGATCACTCAAAAGAAAGAACTCCAAAAGAATCATTAAAAGAAAATAATATAAAATATGAGTGTTTATCTCAAATGAGTTTAGTTGAAGATCAGCGGGTGAACACAATAACGTTCATGTCATGACGCTATTGATTTATAGAATCGTTAAAATATATACTTGTGTGCATTGTGTATATTTATTCATTAGGTTCAATTTATAATTGTCACTTGAGGATAAACCATAATTCTCATAATATTTTGCGGATAATTAAAGCTTCTTGAATGTATTTAAGTGTTTCGGTCATAATTCATTTATTTTAGTTCACGCCCATTCACTTAATTCCATGTTTAGGCACATCGATACCATGATACCATGTTAACAAACTTTTTGTGTCATATTTTCTTTGAGTTTTGGTCATATTTCTTTGTGAAATTTGGGTTTACATCTTCTAGGGTTGTTGGTCATTTAATTTCAGAGGAATTCAATCTTGTTGTGGTGTTTGAACGGAATTTTGTATCATTCGAACGAGAAGTGGATCTCGTTCGATCTCTGCTCCAAACGATCTTCCAACGATGGTCCAATTTTTGGCCTCGTTAGATGGATGTTCGAAGGATGATCAAACGACATATCTTTGTCGTTACAACGAATATATCTTTCATTCGCACGAGTGGTGTTTTTCGTTCGAATGATTCTTTTTGTTGTTCAAATGAATAGTAAAATAACATTTTAGTTTTTTAACCCATTTTTTCAGTCGTGTTTTGTCACTTTTTCTCTGCTTTTTCGGCAAACTCAGAAGCATTTTTCCACCATTGTTATTCTCCCAAGCTTTTTTAGAAACTTGTTTGTGGGATTTTCCTCCTATATTCTCATTCCCTAGCATTCTGTTTAGGTCATATCTAGTTTTTATCCATTTATTTAGCTATTATCTTAGTTTTTGACATAAATTGCAAGGTCCATTTTATTTATATACATGTCTTCATTTTTTCACTGATGTATTATTAAAAGATGTGAACTTTTTTTGTTTCCCTTGCATTCTGAGTCAATTTTTTTAGGGGTCTTTATTTATTTATTATTTTTATTAGTGTTGTGTCGCCCTATTATTTTGTGTCATAATATCCTATTGAAATTATTTTTTATATCTATTTTGGGTATTTATGACATACATAGTCTACGCATTTTTTACATAGGTTTATGACTCTGATGAGTTTATATATGATTTTATCTTTTATCTGCTATTGTTGCTTGGTTTTTGTGGCAGTTCGGTTGCGTGTTATTTAGAGATAGATTGTAGTGTTATTGTTTATGTCGGAGTTATGATTCTATTCCATTTTACCTACACATTTTTGTGACACCCCGCCTAATAAAATACTGGGTGATCAGTCCTATATCAAATCAAATAGAAATCTCACCTGATTCATTCTGAGCATCACTGTCGAAAACTTTTTAAAAATTACTAACCACCTAGTATTCAAAAGACACGGTACCAAATTTTATCTTCCAATTAAACAGGATAAATAACTAGTTCGAAAACAAAAATAACATTCACAATATACTAGAGTCCAAACAATCATGATATGTAAATCAATCAAAGTCATGCCAAATATACTATCGATAAAAAATAACCAAGCTAAGTATCCAAGTCCAAACTGCAAAGTAAAATTGATGCAACACTGAAACTATAATACCGACAATGGACCACATATTCAAACATGATATATAAGAGTGATATCCTATGCTAGATCTGAATGAAAGAATCGGCTACTCAAAATCCTGTCAGCATCCACAGTGCTACAGATTCAAATCCCTGGAATGAAACCATCAAGTATGGTGTCCCTGTGGCTGAACACCTAAAAGGTTTTTAAAATATTTTTTTTGTAGCAAGAGTTAGTACTGAAAAAATTGAACAAGTAATTTATTTCAATTAAAATCGGTTAATTATTACACATGTTAGGTTCACGCACACTCCCTCGGGTCTCCTTACCTCTCATCTAATGTTCACACCTAACATACTATATATATCCCACCTAGACATCATACCCAAGCTATCTCAACTAAAGAATATAACCAATCTTATCAAGTCTACTGTCTCGTACCTCCCATACAACACGCTTTATTATTAACATTTCTCGCATGTTATTCAGTTTTCATATAACATCCACATATGTTACTGTAAGGACGCAAATTTCCAATTGAGTCCTTTGTAGTTTTGGCTCAATTCCGGACAAAAACCTTTGAGTCATAGGATAGAGTATATTGATCATCTTTCAAGCCTATGACGTGTTTGTTGAAGACGTAGCGGCCAAGTGTATAAAGCTTCATCAAAATGCCGAGTTTAAGTGCCTCGTTTTATACGTCATCAATAGTGGTTCCATGCTCCCAAGGTATGAATGCATTACATATATATATATAGGAGCTTGGAACGGTTTATATTGGGTGTTAGGTTTTTAAAAATTATGTTTTGTTTTCAGAATATGTTCTATTTAAACTTATATATAAAGTATATAAAAGTTTCTGGGCTTAAAAAGAATTTTTGAGCATTTTGTGAGTTCGTTCGAAGTGTCGTTCGAACGAGATTGTCGTTCAAACCACAAGTCGTTCGAATGAGATTGCCAACAACTTCCCAATATGGCATACTGGAACTTCGTTTGAAATGCCGTTCGAATGAGAAGGTCGTTCTAACGAGATTTCCAACGAGCTTCTAATGAGTTCGTACTGGAAATTCATTAGAAGACTCGTTCGAATGAGATATGATTTGAACGAAATGTCGTTCGAACGAGACGTCAGGCGGGAACAGTTTTTGACAGTTTTTACCCATGTTTCCCACTTGTTTCTCCACTAACTTTTTCTGAACTTATTATGTGCGGGAACAACTTTTTCCAACTTAACTTTTCACATCGTACTAACATCTAGAGAGTGTTTTGAGAGGAAAATTGTTTTAGGGAAAAGTTCCTTGTTTTAAAGTGTCAATTTTCAAGGGAAAATCAATATACACTTTAGTTTACACCCATAGTTTAGTTTATCAAAGTTCATATATATATATATATATATTTATACATCTTGCTTGGAGTTTTGGCACCGGTTTTCTCTACACCATTGAAGAAGAGAAGTTTGGGTTTGCTTCTAAATCCCACAAAGAAGAAGAGGTTTTTCGTGATTTACCCACTTGGAGAAAGGATCCTAGTTCGGGTGACGGTGACCACATAAAGTTCGATCGGTGGATTCCGAGACCGCGGTGGAGCTCCGGGGTTATTCGCTAAGTTGAGGTGTTTACAAGAAGGAGCGTCGAGGCTTGAGAGGGATCGAGTCGTGTGATGTAAGTCTTTAGTCTTGTA
Source organism: Sambucus nigra (assembly GCA_949130495.1). NCBI lineage: Eukaryota > Viridiplantae > Streptophyta > Magnoliopsida > Dipsacales > Adoxaceae > Sambucus > Sambucus nigra. Next base: position 337,553,784 of record OX422207.1, on the reverse strand, counting down.
ATTGTAAATTCCATACTTAGTGGATTTGAGGCTAGGGCCGTCAGAGGTTGTTTCCTGTCTTGGGTTTTTCCTCGTACATCGCGGCGTAATGTGATTGATTTAATTTTATCTTGCATAACTACTTAGAACTCATGATTAGGATAATTCAAGATAAAAAATGGTTTTAATAGTCACATTTAATTTAATTGGGTGCTAATTAAATTTGGATAATTGTTTATTTTATTCAAGTCTCTTGTTAAAACTGGTTTGGCCTAATTTGGAAATATTAATAAATATGACTTATGCAAGTTTCTAGGACTTGTGTTAATTAATGGTGTTTATGTGATATTTAAATTAATATGTGTGTTCAAGTTAATTTCACCTGGTTGAATTTTAATTTGATATAGAAATTAAAATCTGTTTGTTTGTTTAGATTGAACCATCAAATCGCTTTTGCATCTATTTCATGAATAGGAAATCTAGGATTTTAAAGAAGATTAAAATCAGGGGTCTACGCACGCTTCAATTTGGTATCAGAGCCAAAAACGATAAATTACTTCATTAATATCCTTTAAATATTTTTGGCTAAAATGGAATTTTCCCCATTTTCAAAATTTCCTATTTTCAATGGTTCTAACTACACGTATTGGAAAGCGCGAATGAAATCGGCACTAAAATCTATCGATGAGAGGGTTTGGATGTCTATTGTTAACGGGTGGTCTCCACCAACTCATTTAGTAGAAAATGAATTGTTCCCAAACCGGCCGATAGATGGAGTGAGGGTGAATTTAAACTTTCAATTTTTAATTCCCGTGGTTTAAATGCCTTGTTTAGCGCAGTCACACCGGATGAATTCCGACGTATTATGATGTGTGAGATCGCTAAAGAAGTGTGGGATATTTTGCAACTCACTCATGAGGGTACAAGTGTCGTTAAAGATTCAAAACTCCAAAACCTCACCACTCAATTTGAAACCATCAAAATGAATGATAAAGAAACTTTTGATGAATTTTATACTAGACTTTCCAATATTGTTAATTCATCTTTTAACTTGGGAGAGAAAATATCCGACAACCGAGTAGTAAAGAAAATTTTAAGGTACCTACCCGATTGATTTATTCCAAAAGTGACCGTTTTAAATTCTTTACCGACTTTAGCCTCTATGAAATTAGAAGAGCTCATAGATGATTTACAAACCTATGAACTAGACATGTTTCCCTCTAAAACTGAAAAGAAAATAGAAAAGGGCGTTGCTTTAAAAGCCCTAAAAGAGGTCAAACAAGTAAAAGAGAGCGAGAGTGATAGTGATAGTGACTCGGAAGACACGGCCTTGTTTGCTCGGAAATTTAGAAAATTTCTTAAATTTAACAAAGATAAATTTAAAAATGATTTTAAGAAATTTGAAACTTCTAAGCATGACAAAGTCGAGAAGATCCTTAAACCTATTAATGAACAACTAAATAGGGACGAGTCTAATAGGTGTTTTGGTTGTGAGGGTTATGGCCATAGGTCTTCTGAGTGCCCCTCTAAACTAAGGAAAGTCGATAAATGACCTATTTCATATAATGCGACCCTTAGTGATAGTGATAAGGAAGAGGGACCCGATTCCCCCACTAAGCCTAATTTTGTGGCTTTTATGGCTAGTCATGTGAGTGATAGTGAGAACTCATCGATTGATGAAACTTTAACACATGACACTTCCAAGGTCATTGTTTATGATTCTCTTATTTTTTATGATAGTGAGAGTGGAGAATAAAGAGAGAGTGAAAATGAAGAAGAGGTTAATGTGAGTGAACTTCAAAATGCTTTTTAAGAATTATATAAAGAATCAATTAAGTTAAAAAGAGCTAATTTGAAGTTAGAAGCTAGTTTAAAAGAGCGTGTCAAGGTCATTGATTATAGTCTGTTGGTAGAAGACATTAGGACATGTGAGAGGACTCTTCGATAGAAGCTTGAATATGTAGAAGGCGAGAGAGATAGCCTTAGGGGTCTAATGGAATCCTTGAAAAAGGAGCTTCTTGCTTTTGAAGAGCGAAATGTTTTATTAGAGTCTAACATTTTAGAATTGCAAAATAAATTAAAAGACTCTAGTAATGTCAAATTTGATTTAGAGAGTCGTTCGAAAAAATAAGATAAAATATTAGGAACGGTCCAAATTAAAAATGACACTTGTGGTTTAGGCTTCAATACTTGTAATGAATCTACTCATAAAGTCAAAACCAATGTTTTAGGAGAATCCACTAGGAAAGCATTTCGCGATCATCCCTTAGGCACCAAATTTCGACGTAATTTTACTTGTACTCATTGTGGTCGAAAAGGTCATCTTAGGAAATTTTGTTTTGATCTTAAACGAATTCCTAGAAAATCCCAACGTAAAGTAACCAAGGTAGTTAAAGTTCCTACACCCCAAGATTGTCATGTGTCATTAATTTGGGTTAGGAAATTCGAATTGGTTGCCTTGCAAAATAGGGTGTTTGATTCTCATTTACTTTCACATGCTTCCTCCCTTGCTAAATCTAAAGGATGAATGTGTTAGTGCTTGCATACTTTAGCTTTTGTACTTCATACTATATTCACATGCTTAATGTATGCTTGTTTAATCATTTTCTAGTCATTACTTTATATCATATCACATGCTAGAATAATGATTTTTATTTATCTTTTTTATTTTATTTCTTCATTTTGTTTGCATTAAATGAAAAATACAAAAAGGTTTTTGTTTATCATTTGAAGTTTTTATCTCTTGATAATATTAAGCTTAATGAAAAGTTCAAATGATTTTTGTTTGTCTTTTGAGTATATTTTTTATTTTTGGTTAAAAATTTCAAAAAACTCAAAAAGATTTTATGTTGTGTGTATTTTAGTTTGACACACTTTATGTGGCATATACTTGTGTTTGAATCCCATCTTTTACGCTCCTATGTGTCTAGAACGTTTGGTTTAGATTGTCAATCCTTAAAATGTTCTTTATCATATTTTTAGGAGTAGTTGGATTTTGTATTGATTAAATGAATTCTATTTTTATATATGCCTCTATTCACACATGCACAAGCTCATTTGAAATTTTAATATCACATGTTATATTTGAGCTTTGTGAGGTGTTCTCCTACCAATCTTGTCATCTACATATTTATGACCTAGGAGGAATAGTGCATGTCAAAATCCATTGCACGTGAGCTTGTGAGATATAAAAATGATATATATAAATGTGCACGGGGAAGGGCTCCGAAAGGAATAATAATCCTTTACGATTGTAAGCCACCATTTGAAATGGACCTAAAAGAAATACGTGGTCCAAATGCCTAAAAATAGAAAATGGCACTAAAAGAAAAATAATTGCCAAGCCCTATGTTTGATTGATATATTCATTCAATATAAAAGAATATATATATACTTATCGAGGGAGATTAGATTGTATATCAACGGTTTGCACAATGTCCGTTTATCCTAGTGGTCTTTATTGCAATGACACTATTTGGTTTGTAGAATCATCAAAACTCTAGGCTTGTATGCATTGTGTATGTTTGTTCATTGAGTTAAATCTATATTGTCACATGTGGTTATATTCAAATGTGATGATGTTTGCAATCAAATGAGAACTCCATGAACATGTTTTTAAGTGATTAGGTCTAAATTTAATCGTTACTAGTTCACACCCCAACACTTATGTTTCCATATGACACATTTTTTCCTTACCAGTGTGAAAGACTCCTATTATATTTTATGTGTGGAATTTGTGTGTTTATACCTATATATGTGTACTTGAGTTTCTTTGGTATATAGTACGTATACATATATTTGATATTTTTGTTTAGTCGTTGCCTTGATTTATAATCCATATATGCTTTAATTCATACTTGGTATCCGTCTTACTGCATTCTTTGTTGATATCACATGCTTAAAAAATTTATATATCATATTTGTATCATTTTATTGCATCCTAGATGGTATTCAATGTTATTTGTTGGATTAGTTGAATTTTTGTTGCCCATATACTTTAATTGGGGGAGCTAAGTAAATATTTGATTCTTTAAGCCTTTGTCTATTCCTGAACAAAAAGGGGGAGAATGATAGGGGGAGAAATGGTATATAATCCTATTATTATCGTATCTTAGTTTAAGGGAAATTTATCTTAGGGGGAGACGTCTTTCTAAGTTGATCATACTCGATAAAGGGAGATAATTAATTCAGGGGGAGTAGCTTACTTTATTTGCATTAAATATTTTGATATTCCCTATGTGTGTAATGTGTTTTCCTAAGTGTGCAGGAATTATTTTATAAAGTGACAACTTTCAATGGCAAAGATTGTGATCCTTGGGTTATTTGAGTCAAGCATTGTAATTTTATTTTCGGTGGGACTTTTTGTTAGTCTAGCAGAGCTTGACGGCCCTTTAGGATTTTTGCTGGTTTTTGTCCCGAAATAGCCAAAGGAGGAGATTTGTAAGGACGCAAATTTTCAATTGAGTCCTTTGTAGTTTTGGCTCAATTCCGGACAAAAACGTTTGAGTCATAGGATAGAGTATATTGATCATCTTTCAAGCCTATGACGTGTTTGTTGAAGACGTGGTGGCCAAGTGTATAAAGCTTCATCAAAATGCCGAGTTTAAGTGCCTCGTTTCTACGTCATCAATAGTGGTTCCATGCTCCTAAGGTATGAATTCATTACATATATAAATACGAGCTTCGAATGGTTTATATTGGGTGTTAGCTTTTTAAAAACTGTGTTTTATTTTCAGAATGTTTTCTATTAAAACTTATATATAAAGTATATAAAAGTTTTTGGGCTTAAAAAGAATTTTTGAGCATTTTGTGAGTTCGTTCGAAGTGTCGTTCGAACGAGATTGCCAACGACTTCCCAATATGGCATACTAGAACTTCGTTCGAAATGTCGTTCGAACGAGAAGGTCGTTCAAACGCGATTTCCAACGAGTTTCTAACGAGTTCATACTGGAACTTTGTTAGAAGACTCGTTCGAACGAGATATCGTTCGAACGAAATGTCGTTCGAACGAGACGTCAGGCGGGAACAGTTTTTGGCAGTTTTTGACTATTTTTACCCATGTTTCCCACTTGTTTCTCCACTAACTTTTTCAGAACTTATTATGTGCGGGAACAACTTTTTCCAACTTGACTTTTCACATCCTACCAACCTCTAGAGAGTGTTTTAAGAGAAAAATTGTTTTAAGGAAAAGTTCATTGTTTTAAAGTGTCAATTTTCAAGGGAAAATAAATATACATTTTAGTTTACACCCATAGTTTAGTTTATCCAAGTTCATATATAAATACATCTTGCTTGGATTTTTGGCACCGGTTTTCTCTACACCATTGAAGAAGAGAAGTTTGGGGTTTCTTCTAAATCCCACAAAGAAGAAGAGGTTTTTCGTGATTTATCCACTTGGAGAAAGGCTCCTAGTTTGGGTGACGGTGACCACATAAAGTCCGATCGGTGGATTCCGAGACCGCGGTGGAGCTCCGGGGTTATTCGCTAAGTGGAGGTATTTACAAGAAGGAGCGTCGAGGCTTGAGAGGGATCGAGTCGTGTGATGTAAGTCTTTTGTCTTATAATTGTAAATTCCATACTTAGTGGATTTGAGGCTAGGGCCATCCGAGGTTGTTTCCCGTCTTGGGTTTTTCCTCGTACATCGCGGCGTAATGTGATTGATTTAATTTTATCTTGCATAATAACTTAGAACTCATGCTTAGGATAATTCAAGATAAATAATGGTTTTAATAGTCACATTTAATTTAATTGGGTGCTAATTAAATTTGGGTAATTGTTTATTTTATTCAAGTCTCTTGTTAAAACTGGTTTGGCCTAATTTGGAAATATTAATAAATATGACTTAGGCAAATTTCTAGGACTTGTGTTAATTAATGGTGTTTATGTGATATTTAAATTAGTATGTGTGTTCAAGTTAGTTTCACCTGGCTGAATTTTAATTTGATATAGAAATTAAAATCTATTTGTTTGTTTAGATTGAACCATTAAATCGCTTCCGCATCTATTTCATAAAAAAGAAATCTAGGATTTTAAAGAAGATTAAAATCGGGGGTCTACGCACGCTTCAATTACATTTAATCCTCATAATTAAGTCTCACTACTTAATTCATATAGCATTTCATGTCTAATCATCATTCAACTTCCGTAATTAAGTTTCACTACTTAATTCATAAATCATTTCAATGTCACCATTCAACTTCCAAAATTACGTTTCCATACTTAAGTTATTATAGATATTCCCAATCTATTTTAAATCTTGAAATTAATTTTTTCTCTACTTATCTTATCATTTAGATGTGTGTGTGTATATATATATATATATATATATATCATCTACATGTCTACTCTCGCACATAAGTAGAATATCATGAACTATATATTTCACACACAATATATACTATAAGGATATTGGTCCGGATAATCATTGACCCCAATCAACCTATCATTTACATTGGTCGGGATATCCCTCGACCCTAAGGTAAATGTTATGCATATGTATATTGATCCGGATACTCTTCGACCCCAAATCGAGCTTTCTTGTATTGGTCCGGATAATTGTCGACCTGAATAGATAATTAAGAAAACTTTATGTGTGTGTGTGTGTGTATATATATATATATATATATATATATATATATTTCGCACACAATATATATACTATAAACACATACTATATAATCACCTCCATATATCACATTTTAGGGGTTACTGGCTTAGAATCGTCCTCGATCACCATTGGTGATTTATATCTCTTGGCTCGGAATCATACCTCGAGCATCAATATTTATTTAGTATACTATATTTATTCACACAACCTATGTATTAGTATGCATCAATAGGTATTTATACAATCCGATAATACATGTTAGTACGAAGTATATATCACTCGCATACTCGTCGTACTATTTACTTTACGATTTATCTCTCTATCGTACATATAAGAGTGTTCACATAACTCTAAGGGTCAAAGTTACCCCTTTACCAATTTCACTAGTTGATCCTAACTTAACCTACTAGTCTACACCTTAATTCATTTTATTTCCATAATTCTTTATTCATCTCTCATATTAATTACGGATTTCTTTAACCAATCCCATTCTCGTCTTAATTCTCTCTGTAAGACAGAGTCGTACTCCCATCGTTGGCCGATTATAATATAATAAGTCTCCCGATATTATTTTCACAAGTGCCTAAGGATTTTCCACCATGTCCATTTAGGAATACAAGAGAAAAAGGAAAAATTCCAAAATTTTAGAGAACCGAACCGATCCGGCTTCCTAGGACCGGTCCAGTTCATTTTTCTGCAACTTCTACTCTCTGTTTCATAGAAGATTTTACACCATATCATTCACCCAAAACGCATAATTCTTCATCAAATTCACATCCGATTATTCCTAAATATTTTTTCATGAGTTAGGATTATTTCTAATGTTTCAAACACATTAAAACTTCACCGAAATCAATCGAGAATGAATCAACCCCCAAAACTCTTTTATAAATCTAATTTTGTGTTCATCGATGTCATTCAATTTAAAACCCTGATTAAAATCCATAGTTACAATCAAAACTTCTTTAATTTATGATTATCTATATATCTAAACAATAACTACATGCAATTATACCCAAACATGTGATCAATTGATTCTTTTCATCGAAGATTTTAAATAGAAAACAATTAAAATCATGAAATCTCTGCACATGCGTATTATAACATCAATTAGATTTACAATAAGCACTTTCCTTTAATTGATTGATCTGATTTCTTAGTTCTTTGTTAATGATTGGTAGTTTCCTTCACCAGTCTTCCTTTTCAATTGCCTTGGGATACGAGATTTCTTCACCATCTTCAAAATCCCTCTTTAAGCTTTGAAAATAGGTTCTCTCTCCTCTCTAATGGCCTCTCTAACCTTTTGTGTTATGATCCCTAAAACCAATCTCTAAATATAAGATATATGGATCTAAATTTCTTAGGTCCCTTCACCTTTATTTGAAAAATGACCGAAATGCCCTTAATAGGTGTCGATTTGTTCCAAAATTGACCAGGACACAAACTATACCCCCGAGTACCCTATTCTGACTATTTTGACCCATCCGGAATCATTCTTCACCTCTAAATTATTATCCGAGTCACTTAAAATATACTTCTCATTTCTCACCTCAAAATAGTCTACACGCGACTGCCGGTAAGATAAAATAAAATATACACATATCACTCGTTATGTCGTATAACCACAATTATCTATTATTTACTATACGGACTTAGTAAATATCATAATGCACTATTAATCAGAATCTATCTCTCGATTAATATATAATAGCCATAATTATTATTTAATCGCATTAAATTACTTCACTCGTGTAATTTAATTGAAATGTATTTTTCCTAATTAATTGCTCAAATTAATTAAATAAAAAACACAGAAATACGGGGTATTACACTTTTTTTCTTGTATACAATCTATATCTGTTTCTAGTTAGATCGTTAGCGGTCATCATAGACTCACTCTCCACTCCGTGCAGTTGAGGACCTTCCTCGACTTCTCGGTTCAGGGTTGCTCAGGCCAATAGGCCTCGTTATACAACGACGCTATGAATCACTCTGTATATATGAATCACTTAAGTCTAAAATATAGGAGCTTATCTAGTTTGGAGATAGAGATAAAATGTGTCATCCTATGTCTAACCCTAAGCCTCATGCCTCTTCATGATTTCCATGAAGATTAATCAAGGCTGGAAAAGGTAGTAACCAACACAACTCACAACACCTAGGATTGCGTTTATTTGACATTTTGTGTGTATGAGGTGTGTGTGTTTGTGTGTGTGTCTGTGTTCACATTGGCTTAAAATATTTTTTAATATTTTTAAAGAATTTTTAGGAATTTTTAAAGCATTTAAAATCTATTTTTTAAACATTTAAAATTAGGGTTTACAAATGTTTGGGCCATTTTATAATAATTCAAAGTTCCCAAAATTTTCCTTAGGTAGAATTTGAAAGTGATAGGGACATTTGGGGTGTAAAATGATTTTTTTTAAAAGAACAAAAATATTTGTTTTACAATCAATGTGGATCACATGCATGTTGCCTTCTCAATGATTAGATTTGTGTTTCTTTCCACTCACATAACTGAGAGTTAATTTGGAACATTGGTTTGAATTCATCAATGGGCTGCATGCGTTTTAACTCAATCCATGTCTTACCTGTTTAAGCCAATTCGAGAGAGTTTTACTGCGGTTCATCTTCAAACCATTAGATTTACATTCGTTTTCTCTAATTAAGCTTGACCCTTGATTTGAGTCCCCATTCCAGATACTTCCATCGTTCACTATAAATAGGGTCTGAGGGTCATTCGTTTCTAACTATTGGCAAGTATGATAGTTGGGAGAAAATAAGAGAGAGAGAGAGAGAGAGAGAGAGAGAGAGAGAGAGAGAGAGAGAGAGAGAGAGAGAGAGAAAGAGAAAAAGAAAAACGTAAACCAAACTCTAGCCAAATTTTTCTAGAAATCCTTTAAGAGTTTAAGATTTTTTTTGTGTTCGTTGTTCTAAATCCTCTCTGGTTTACATCTTTTGTCCATCACTTTCACTAAGTCTGATATCTTCTCATATCTTTGAGATTTGTAGATCTGACTAAGTGATAAAGTCACGATTTACGGCTAGGACTGATTTCTTCATTACAAATCATCTCCCTGTTAGGTTTTAGTTTTAAAATATTTTTATCAAATTTTTCCAACATATCTCCTTTTCTATTTCCATGTTTTCTTGAAAATCAAGACTTCAAAATTTTCAGATCTAAAGACATTTATGTCTCCCAGTTTGTATTTCACATTTTGTAAAATAATTTTGTAAATAAATAAGAGTGAGACATATAGGATCTTGGATCTTTTATTATAGCAAGATTGTTTTCTAATCTGCCTTAAAAAGAGAAGTCTATTTTCAAGAAAAGTTGATTCAGAACACTTGCATGTCATTTTAGATAAAATTTATAATTTGTAGGAAATCGTTTGTATAAGTGTGAGTGAGTTACATGCATGTGTTAGGTAGATTACATCACTACACTATCACACAATAACACTAAAGTTGAGTTGGTAAAGAGATTTTTACCATCAGAGTTGACGTACAAAAGGAGCTAAGGAGTAAAGCATGGAGGATGTTAAAGAGAACAGTCAGAAGCAAGAAAAGTCAGAGAAAAACAGGGAGTGTTGGTATAATTCCTTGACTTAGTTTTAGGTCTGATTTGGTTGGATAATACGTTACTTACTTGTACTCTATAACTCATTCTATTGGATTTTTTTTTTTACTCCGTAGAGGGAGTCGTGAATGTTTTCCCTGTTTAATAGGGGTTTTACCACGTTAAAATCTTTTGTGTGAATATTTTTTATACTTGTTTTACTTTTGCTATCACTTCTATAAGTGTTTAAAATTCTTTTAAACCTTTAAGTTTTTAAGTAACTGAAAGTTCTTGTTCAAAAATATTTTCTAATATAACTTGAGTTTGCCTTGGTGTTATTAAAAGAGTTTCCTCAAGAAAACATTCAGACCCTTCTTAACTATTTTAACTTTTGATTAAATGACTTCGTAAGGGATTTTAACGCTATGGGTTGGCCACATTAATTATGAGATTTATTGCACTTTAGGTCTTCACATTCACACGGTCATTCAAGAGAGAGTGTTTAGTTTTACCGAGTTTGGTCTGTCTCATGTACCTGAGTGGTTAGCTGGGAGAGGGTAGGACCTTTTGTTCTCCATGTATGATGCTATCCTTCCCGATGTAGTTCGGGAGTTCTTTTTTTGGGAAGCTGGATCTTCTGCAAGTTTACGTTCATTTGCTAGTGGGGTTGAGGTTATTGTTATCCCTAAAACCATTGCCCAGATCTTGCACGTTCCTCGTGAGCTTAAGGATATTTTTTCAGGTCATGTTGACGGTCAGCCTGAGACCGATGACATTCTGTGTGAGGTTTTTTACGAGCTTCCCACTACCACACATACTTTGTTTCACCAGCATCTCCACACCAATTATAGTATGCTTAATTAATTCACATCCTCGTCTGTCTACCCTTGAGCGAACCATACATAAATTTCAGTCGACATCATCCTGTTCATGTACGCAGTCAGCCAGGGCTGGCGTATTTGTGCCATACATTAATTCACATCCTCGCATGCCCAATGTTATATCTTTTGTGCCTAACATGGGGACTACATCCTTTCTCACTTCTTTATCTTATGGGGTTTTAGTCTCTCATATTTGCATCGCTGTTGGTGTCCCACTTCTTCCTAAGGAGGTGGAGTTTTACTCATTTTTTGTGATCAATGCGAACTCAGTTCGCTGATCTAAGAGTCATCTTCCTACTCCCGCTTCTTGTACTTATTCTACTACTTTGTCTTCTTTTTCTGGCAGAGGTCCCACTTCTCAGCCTTCAAGACCCCTTCCCATTGAGAATGCTTCCGCGGAGATAGGGATAAGTCGAGATTAGACTACACAGCTATATAAGGATGAGAGATAATATGCCTTATTTTGTAGACAGAGCTTGCTAAGCAATGCCAACTCACTGATGCTATGATTGCTCGATTTTATATTGAGGAAGAGTAGCGGGCACTGTAACAGTCCTGACTTACTGCATTTCTTGATGAGCTTCATCGCCATGAGTAAAGACTTGGGGCTTGTTCAGCACGGACCGTTCACAGAGATGATGTTGATGCTGCTGCAGGTGGTGCTGATGAGAGCTGATGTCGTTTATATTGATTATAATTGTTTTGAGACATTTTGATGTACTCAGTTTGATGGATTTTGTACATGGTAATTATGTATTTATTCTGATTCTACACTGTTATTGATAATCTTGTATTATATTGGATATATGGACATCATGTTTTATTTATGCAGTAGTTTATTACTTCATTGAGGCTTATTTCTACTGATGTGGATATATGGTTTCATATGTTTATCATTTATGTATTCATTGCGTCATTTATCTATAAACTGTTATATTGATGATTATATATAGACTGGTGGTTGCTTTATTATGTTTATCACATCATGATTATCTTGTCTATCTTTACTGTGATGATTATCTGGAAATTCTTTATATGCTATACTCTTGTTAAATATGCGTGATATTATTTATCTGTCCCACTCTTTGTTTATTCCATGAAAATAGGGGGAGAGACATCTGTGACGTAGGGGGATTGATTTATACTGACATTATTTATTATATATTTTTTATTCATCCATAATTTACGTGGTATTTGTTGTTTCGTATGTATAGAATACTTTATGAGTTGCACATGAGTTGGACTACACCAAAATGACTTGATGAGATGCTACTGGTCATTTTTTCTATGTCCTATATGTACTTTTATTTTTGTGATTTTTGGGATGGGAAAAGGATTGGCTTGACGACCTGGCTAGTAATTCACATTTTTTTGGTTTTGTCCCAAAATATCAAAAGGGGGATATTTATAACTACAAATATCCATTTGAGTCAATTTTTTGTGATTCGTATAATTCCGAAAAAAACTGTTTGAGTCGTGGGCTAGTCATTGAGTTGTGATCCCACAAAGCCTATGACGTATTGTTTTAAAGATGTTTCGACAAAGCTTCAAAGATTACTTTGTGTCGCGTTTCGTGCCAACTTTATCTTCACACACTTGATTTTATCAAAGATCTTTCAGGTATGAATGATGATGAATTGTGATATTTTGGATATTATATAAGGATGTATTTTTACTCTTAAAAATATTTTTGGGAAAATTATTTTAAAATGTCTTTCTAATATTTTATCTGAGTGGTTTTCTTTCAAATGAATATTAAGTTAGTTAAAACAAAATTTACATTTCATTTGAGCGAGCTTAAGAGTCATTAAAATGACTAAGCCTCTTTATTTGAATTCTCTTAAAGCCATTTTCAAACAAGCATATAACGAGGGCGCACTGTTAGGCCTTATTTGATACTCGTTTGATACTGGTTGAAACAAGCTTTAGTTTTTGTTCGAATGAGCTGATGTTTTATTCAAATGAGATGATCTCGTTCGAATGAGACATGTTTCTAATCGAATGAGTATCCACCTTGTAATTCACGTTCGATTATAAAAGGCGTTTCGGACTCAGAAAAAATATGAACTTTTGACGAAATTATTTTTTGCATCTGTTTGCAAAAGTTCCCTCACATCCATAACATCCTTTTTTTTCAAGATCCAAATCCCATAATTCATATACTATAGTGATCTTGACTTTTGCACCTAGTTTGGTTCTTCCTCAGTGACAAAAAATACTTTTGTGTGGTGGACTCCGTATGTACTGATTACGGTGAAGAAATGGTGGACTCTGTGTTCTGAATCGTATATAGTTGTTGAGCCTGTATCGATGGATACTGAGGTGCACATGGACTCGTGTGCTGTGGACACTTATGTAGGTGGATTCCTACGTTGCTTCTGTGGAGGGGCGATAGAATAGAGAAGAGCATCAAGGCTTGTGGGTAATCGAGTCTTTGAGTAAGTCTGTTGTCTACTCTTTTGTATAATCGTATCATAGTGGATTTTCTGGCCTGGCCTTGTGAGATTTTTTCCTTTAGTGGTTTCCTTGTACACCAACGTCTTGTGGTGTGTTTGATTTATTTAATGTATCTTCTTAATCACCATAGATTCCTGCAATAGGATTAACAAGATAAAATTTGGTAAATCAAATTGTTATCACAATATATGTTTAATTGGTGCTAAATTCAAATTGAAGAAAATTTTAAAAAGGTTGTCTTTGCCTTAAGACCATTGCTTAGGGGCATTCTGAGGAGTTACTTATGTATTCTTTCAGTTTTATTATAGTGATGCTTATAATGATGCTCAATTGTTTATACTCTTGTATTATTAATTGTAGACTTGATTAACTTATTATTAAATTTTATGGGGTTTCACAGTTGGTATACTTTCCTGGGGATTTTGAGTGTGTCTATCGACTTTTACATATCATTTTTTTATACTTTATAGTTTGTATTTGTATTTGTATTTTGTACTCTATTTTCTGTACGCAAACTAACATGACTTATCTATAATATTTCAAATGGTGAATACCCACAGACGATCTGGAAAACTGCGACAGGCCGTTAGTGCTGAGTCTGAGGCTCCGACACCCCAATAGCTATAGCCACCTCTACAACTGCCACAGGGACATGAACTTGTTATTGCACCAGCTGACCTATACGCTATCATTGTACTAACTGTGATTGCGACCATAGCCTCCATACAGAAGTAGCAGCAATTGCCTCAAGCATCGCCACCCCCTTTAGCTGGACATGTTCCTATTTAGCTGATTACAGGTTGGTGGGAGAAGGTCATAGGATCTTTTAAGAAGAGACGTCCACCGAGGTTCTCTAGATTGGTCATTTTCGTTATAGCATTATAGTGGAGACGTGACAATGAACATCAAATTTATCTAGTAGAGTTTACTGATACACAAAGGCATATGCTAGCTAGTTTTTAGCTTGTAGGAGATGCATTACAGTGGTGGGAATTATTTGCCACTATAGAGTACCAATCTCCAATGACTATTTCAAAGTTTTGGGAGAATATTGAGAAGTATTTCCCTCCAGTAGATCTGGAAGTTATGCGAGATGAGGTTGATTAATTACAATATGATGATCGTGAAGTAATAGATCATCTGGTAAACTTTACCCAAGATAAGAAGATATACCAATTCATGTGAGGACTTACATGCATAATCAGGCGCATTTTGATACGAAACCCAGCGTGCATGTCTTATATGCAGATAGTGGATGCTGCACTGAGACGTTGCCATAACTTTAATGAATCTTAGAGAGAGAAAGAATTGAACAAAAATAAGGGAGTTTATGTCCATGGGACGAAGTCAAGAGATATAGGTGATGGAGGATTCTAGTTCCAGAGAGGACCGAGTCAAGGGGAGAAACCCATGAAGTGAGTGAGAGGATTTGATTTTCATCATCAGGGAAGCCGAGGGCAACATGTCCGGGAGGGTAGGTCTAGGGCCAGGTGGGCCAAGGTCAGAGATGTTAAGATAGGCCCCATGGGTGGGAACTACATGGTCGTAGTCAAGAGCATCCCATTCGGAGTCAATGCTATACTTGTGGAGAGAGGGGAACTCTTTTCGCAATTGTCCTAAGGGTAATAGGCAAGCCGTCAATGATAACATAAGGCCTTTTAATGCCTACCTCATTACTTGGCTTTACCACCAGCACCGACAGTTCCTACAGCTCAGAGGGGCCCTCATTTTCATTATGGACGTGTGTACAACGTTCACTAGGTGGATCAGCCAGTACAGTCGTAGGGAATTGAAGTTATGGTTTATCTTTTTGGATGTTATGTATAAGTTTTACTCGACACGGGGGCATCAAACTCATTTTTCAGTTATAAGTTTATAGCTATGTCAGGATTGGTAGACAATACTGAGCATGTATCATTGTGTGTGGATACCCCAATGGTTAGGGGTGTTACCCTAAGTTGTGTGTGTATAGTCATAGCGGTTGAGATTGAACGATTATGTTTTTCTATCGATTTATTTCTTTTTTATATGACCATGTATAGTGCTATATTCGGTATGGATTGGTTATCTTCTTATCATGCACATATATATTGCCGATGGAAGCTGATTACATTAGTCATTCTTGGTAAGGAGATGCTTTTAGTAACGATGCCTAGACTTGAGGGGTGTCCAACACACATTTGTATTATGTTGACATAACTTCATCAGAGGGTATTACCATATCGTTAGATTAGATATCTATTATCCAAGAGTTTTTGGACGTGTTTGAGGAAGTAACATGATTACCACTATCCAGGGAGGTAGAATTATGCATTTATTGGATGCCGGTTACCAAGCTTATTGCAAGGCACCGTACTGGATGGATGCATTAGGAACTAAAGAGTTACATGAACAAATACAACAATTATTTCAACAGGGTTTTATACGGATGAGAACGTCAATGCGGGGGGTCCATTCAGATGTGAAGAAGAAAGACGACCCGCTTCGATTATATATAGACTATTACGAGTTGAATAAAGTTATGATTCAAAATAATTATCCATTTATGTGCATTGATGATTAATTCGACCAGTTGAGGGACATGTCATTCTTTTCCAAGATTGACTTACGTTTATGTATCATCAGTTAGATATTCAAGAGGAGGATATTCCGAAGATAACTTTTCTAAAGTAATATTGATCATGCGAGTTGAGGATCATGTCATTTGGACTGACCAATGCACAATTATTATTTATGGATATGATGAATTGGGTATTTTTACCATTTCTGGATCAATCCATAATTGTGTTTATAGGCGATATATTGATTTATTCTCAAACAAAGGAGAAAAAATTCTGAACATTTGAGGTTGGTGTTATAGACACTATAGGAACATACATTGTATGATAAGTTCTCTAAGTGTGGATTCTGGCTTCGAGAGTTAGAGTTCTTGGGCTATGTTGTATCTGAAGTTGGACCTTTGATGGATCCTAGTAAGGTATCTGGTCTTGTTGAGTGAGGAAAAACCACCACATCTACTGAGGTTCAAAGTTTCTTGGGTTTTACATGATAATACATGAGATTCATTCATGGGTTCTTAAAGATTTTCGGACCACTGACACATCTCAGTCGAAAGGGAGTGCAGTTTGTATGGAACAAATAATGTCAAAAATATTTTGAAGAGCTCAAGGAGAAGCTCACCAATGCACCTATTGTTGCATTACCAAAGGGCGATGTGGAGTATTTAGTATTCATGGATGCATTATTGTAGGTGTTAGAAGGGTACTAATGTAGGAGGAGAGGTCGATTGATTATGCGTTCCAAAAACTAAAGCCTCATGAGGTTAATTACCGCACCCATGACTTAGAGTTAGCAATGGTAGTATTTGAACTTTTCATTTGACGACATTATTTTTTGGGTGTATAGTTCTTGTTATATTCCGATCACAAAAGTCTTTAATACTTATTTACATAAAGAGAGGAGAATATGCGACAGAGGAAATGATTAGAATTTGTGAAGGATAACAATTTCCCGATTCAATACCACCCAGTGAAGGTCGATGTGGTGGCCAATTCATTGAGTCGATGATCGATAGTTGCTTTAGTAGCATTATAGGCCAAGCAAGGGGAAGCATTCACAGAGATATGATCAGCATAGTGGAAAGCCACTTGGGCTTTACATTTGACGGATGCATTTTGGGGATTAGTGATTGTTACACTGGCCATGGTGACATGGATAATACATGCATGTTCTTCAGATTCTTACTGCTAGGAGAAGGTTCTCAGACTAGTGTTAATTGGAGTTCAACCATTCTCAATGAGTTCAAATAGAAGGTTGAGATTTCAAGGATGATTGGTGGTGTCGTAGAATTTTAATGTAAGGAGAGAAATTTTAGTTGAGGCTCATAGTTCATGATTCACAGTACATCCTGGTGTGGATAAAATGTATCAAGACGTGCACCGAATGTATTGGTGGATCGAGATGAAGAAGGATATAATGAAGTTTGTGTCTAAGAGTGTCACGACCCCAACCCAATAGTAGTAGGGAATGAGTGTCTTGACATGCCACCAAGGCATTCTATGTTATGGACTTGAAATATTTCTTAAAATAAATGCAACGGAAATACATTCACATGGTCATGAATCGCAAACTATTGAAAAAATGGAATTACGTCATCAGAGCTTTCTAAAAGGGAACTTCGTATATATTAAAGTATGAACGGATTACAACTTATGCCAAAATTAAAAACTTATTACTAAAGAGCCAAACATGCTATATCTCCTAAAAACAAACGTTATATTTAAAAGTATAACAAAATAGCTCTTTAATCTAGATCTTCAACATAGTCCTTCTACACTCCATCCTCCAGCCTAATTATTTCCTGAAAAATCGTTATTTATACAACGTCAACTAAAAGCTGAATAAGATTTAATCTCCCGACATTCCAAGGTTTTCAGAATATAGATACATATTCAAGTCAAAAGAGAAGGCATATACATATATGGATAGGAACTTGCAGTAAATAGATATATATTTTGAAATGATAGTATATATATCACAATTGGATAGCTGAGAATAAGAGGATTGCAACAATTCAAATGTGATATCTTTTTCTTTCAATCATATCATTTTAATGGCCAAGTACACTCTAATACCGTATTCTTCTACTGTATTATACCCCGGTAGTTGAGGGTCAATCGAACTAGTTCGTCACAACGCCTTATTTAGGGCACACTAGTGAGAACCCAGCTGGGAAGGTTAGTCAGTAAAGAGGTCCCTTAGGCCGAATCTTATTTTCAATATTCAATCTCATTTTCAATACTCATTTCAATCAGTATGTCTATATGGAGAGATATAAACATATCACAAATGAATCTATTATCGGTATCAGATGCATTTTGAGAATAAAAGCCTTTCACAAAATACATAGTTTGCATAATATCATATAATTTAAATGTGCAAGAAATGACATAGAGTACTCACTTAAAATATAGGCTCGAAAATATAGATATTGAGTCTTGGATCACACGTTAATCTAATAAATACAATAAAGGTTTAATTATGTATTCTAAATAAAGCCCAATTTTAAATATTGTGTTTTAATCCTAAAATATCTTGCTGAAAAAGGTTACTAAAACCATTTTCTCAATTTTTAAAATTCATTCATCGCATTTAAAGAATTTCAATTCATAGTTCTTCCTAATCAGTCGGTTCCCAGTAGAGATGGAGGGTCACAGGGGCACCACTTAAATACCATCTCATCTAGACAGAACATTTTCGAATTTATTCCTAGTAGAGATGGAGGGTCACAGGGGCACCACTTAAATACCATCTCAACTAGACAGAATTTCACCGGGACTGACTTTGGAATTACTTAAATGAGATTCCATAATACGAGCAATTGCTTACAAAAATCATTTTAAAAAGCGTATATATATATATATATATATTTTTCAAACAAGTTGACATATTTTGAAAATAAAATCAATTTAGATTGTTTCCAAATTTTAAGTTTTGATTAGTAAAGTCTTTAGTGTATTTTACCAGCATAACTACTAAGTAAATCTATAAAATACGAAATTAAAACTACAAAAATGAATTATAACATTTAAATAAAATCATACCTACGAAATGAATTCTTTCTTCGAAATTATAGAACTCCTTCTTAAGATATTTCCCAAGATTTCTATCACTCTTTCTTACTATAATTCTGAAGGAATTGGTGTGAGTTTCAAATGAACCCTAAGGCCCTATTTATAGGTTTCCAAAAGTATTACGGTGTTGACATGTGTCTAGGTGACCAAGCATTACGGTGGCAAGTCATCATTTGGGTGTCGCATTCCGGGATGGTCTTGCAGTCTTAACATCACCAAATGATGACAAGTGTTTTAGCTTTCTCTCTGAAGACGACACGTGTAAGGTGGAGGTGACCAGCACGTGGTGGAAAGGTGATAAGGATATAATGGTCATTTCACACATCAAGGTTATTTTGGTAATTTCACACTATATATTTTCAATATTTCTTAGAGGTCCTTGAAAATATTTTATTTACAAAATGGCCCTTTTTATATTTTTATTTTAGTCCCTAAAGTTTCATAAAATTATATTTTCTATCCCAAAACTTATTATATACCTTAAGATATATCATAAGACTTCGATTTCATCCTATTTACGATTGATTCTTCATATTTAAAAATGGGGTTTGTTATATTTATAGCCAATAACATCACATATCTAATAATACAATATTTATTAGATAGTAAGTAACACATGAGTGTAAAAACAAACTATATACATATGAGCACATAAAAGTGGGGTCATTACATCCTACCCTCCTTATAAAAAGTTTGGTCCCCAAACTTGACTCATATTAATTTACAAATAAGTATGGATATCTCTCCTTTATTTCATCTTCCCGCTCCCACGTTGCTTCTTCAACTGAATGATTTTGCCATAATACTTTGACCAGTGGAATTATTTTGGTCCGTAATATTTGATCTTTATGGTCCAAAATTTCTATCGGATGCTCAATGTATGACAAGTCTTCTCTAACTTGAAGTGGTTCGTGACTTAAGATATGTGTTGAATCTGGGACATATTTCTTTACCATTGATACGTGAAACACATTATGTACACTAGAGAGTTCAGGTGGTAAGGCTATTCTATACGCAACAGCTCCTATCTTTTCAAGGATTTCAAAAGGTCCTATGTATCTTGGGCTCAACTTCCCTTTCTTCTAAAATCGTATTACTCCCTTTGAAGGCGATACTCGTAAGAACACATAATCTCCTTTTTGAAATTCTAACTGTTAGTGTCGATTGCCAAAATAACTCTTTTGACGGCATTGAGCGATTCGAAGTCGGTCTTGTATCAATTTCACTTTCTCTATTGTGATCTGAATCAATTCTGGTCCCAATAATTTTCTTTCTCCAACTTCTACCAAACATGCAGGAGAACGACACCTCTACTGTATAGTGCTTCATATGGATCCATTTGAATAGTTGCTTGATGACTATTATTATAGGCAAACTCCACTAATGGTAAATGATCATCCAAATTCCCCTTCAAATCAATTACACAGGCCCTAAGTATATCCTCTAATGTTTGAATGGTTCTCTCAGATTGTCCATCTGTTTGAGGATGAAAAGCAGTGTTGAAATTCAATTTTGTTCCCATGGCTTCTTGTAGGCTTTTCCAAAAGCGAGAAACGAATCTAGGGTCACGATCAGAAATAATTGAAATTGGGGTTCCATGAAGCCTAATAATTTCCCGCATATACAACTTGGCTAACTTTTCTAATGAATGGGTAATTTTAATGGTAAGAAAATGAGCAGATTTAGTTAACCTATCAATAATTACCCAAATAGTATCATTACCATTTGAACTCCTTGGTAAACCTGTCATAAAATCCATGGTAATATGTTCCCATTTCCATTAAGGGATAGGTAGAGGTTTTAATAATCCTGATGGTTTCTGATGTTCAGCTTTTACTTGTTGACAAACCAAACAGTGAGATACAAATTCCGCTATCTCCCTTTTCATATTATTCCACCAAAACACTTCTCGAAGATCTCTATACATCTTGGTATTTCCAGGATGAAACGTAAATCTCGAGCAATGGGTTTCCTCCAAAATTTGCCTCTTTAGTTGGGCGTCACGTGGAACACACGCTCTATTTCCAAACCTCAATATATCATCCCGTATCGCAAATTCAAATCTCTTCCCTTCAATAACCTCTTCTCTGATCTTCTTCGGTTGTGGGTCATTTACTTGTGCAATTTTGATCCTTTCCATCAACGTGGGTTGTACTTGTAAGGTTGCGATTATTCCTCCTTTGCTATAAATACGTACATCTATTTCCATACTTCTCAAATCCGCTAACAAAGGTTCCTGATTTGTAATGAGACATGCTAAATTTATTGTAGACTTCCTACTTAAAGCATCTAAGACTACATTTGCTTTCCCTGGGTGATAATGAATATTTAAATCATAATCCTTCATCAATTCTAACCACCTCCTTTGTCTCATGTTCAATTCTTTCTGAGTAAATATATATTTCAAACTCTTATGATCGATATAAATCTCACAAGTCTCACCATATAAGTAGTGTCTCCAAATATTAAGAGAAAAAATTATAGCAGATAATTCTAAGTCATGGGTTGGATAATTATGTTCATGTGGTTTTAATTGTCTCGAGGCATAAGCTACTACTTTCCCATTTTGCATTAGCACACATCCCAAACCATTTTTTGAAGCATCACTGTAAATCACCAATCCTCCCGTCCCTGAAGGAATAGTCAAAATTGGGGCAGTTACTATTCGATTCTTAAGTTCTTGAAAACTATTCTCAACTTCCTCAGACCATTCATATTTTACCTTCTTTTGTGTTAACATGGATAGAGGTTTGGCAATGCTAGAAAATCCTTCAACAAATCTTCGATAATAACCTGCTAATCCAAGGAAACTTCGAATCTCTGTTACATTAGTTGGTCTAGGCCAATCTAATATAGCCTCGATCTTTTGAGGGTCAAACGACAGTCCCTCTTTGGAAATGACATGTCCTAGAAAAGAAACGCTAGGCAACCAAAACTCACACTTCTTTAATTTTGCATATAATTTCTCCTTCCTAAGGATTTGTAATACTATCTCTAAATTCTTCTCGTGTTCTTCAATACTCTTGGAATAAATAAGGATGCCATCAATGAAAACAACCACACATTGATCCAAATATTTCCTAAACACTCTATTCATCATATCCATTAAAACGACTAGTGCATTAGTAAGTCCAAATGGCATCACAAGAAATTCATAGTGACCATATCTAGTACGAAAAGCTGATTTTGAAATATCATCTTCCTTAATCTTTAATTGGTGATATCCTGACCTAAGGTCAATCTTAGAAAATACTTGCGCACCTTGTAGTTGGTCAAACAAATCATCTATGTGAGGTAAGGAGAATTTATTCTTAATGGGTACCTTGTTCAGTTCACGATAAACTATACATAACCTCATCGTCCCATCCTTCTTTTTAATAAATAACACCGGAGCACCTCAAGGGGATATACTTGGTCTAATAAAACCCTTGTCTAACAGATCTTGTAATTGAACTTTTAATTCCCTTAATTCTAAAGGTTCCATGCGATAAGGTGATTTTGAGATTGGTATGGATCCAGGAAGAAGGTCAATCGTAAACTCTATTTCTCTACTAGGAGGTAGACTGGGTAAATCATTCGGAAAAACATCTGGAAAATGTTTTGCTATAGGGATATCTTCTAAACTAGGATCCTTCATTTGCAAATCAATAACACTTGCAAGAAATCCTTAACATCCTTTCTTAAGAAAACTATAGGTTTGCATTGCATAGATAATACACATGGGAGATAGGACGCCAGTTCCTTCAAAACTGAATTTTGGTTGGTTAGGAATTTGGAAAGTAACTTTCTTCTCAAAAAAATCTACATTAGCATGATATGATGATAACCAATCCATCCCCAAAATGACTTTGAAATCTCTTATGTCTAAAACTATCAAATCGACAAATAGTTTATGACTACTGACATCTATAGGGCAAGATTTATATACTAATGTACCCGTAAATAAATCACCATAAGGAGTAGAAACGTGTATGTTATGATTCAAGGGTTCGGGAATATTAGGAAAGCAATTAACGAAATGTAAAGACACAAATGAATGGGTAGAACTAGGATCTATAAAAACTTGAAAAGGCTGTGCACATATAGAAAGTATACCTGACACTACTGCATTAGAAGCCTTTGCATCAGAAAGATTAGAAATTCTACCTTGTCTCCCATGATCTTTATTCTCATTGAAAGTGTTTGTTGGCGCCTTCACTTTGTTAGGGAAATCTCTCATTTTATGTCCCTTTTGGCCACACCCAAAGCAATTTCTTGTTTCCAGGTAACATGGTTGCCCTCTATGAATATTACCACATCGTTGGCATCTATCAACATTAAAGGGTTTATTCACAAAAGGTCGCCCTGTATTGGGTATAGTCCTAAAGGGTTTATTATTGGGGTTCCTTCCTCTTTGTTCCCCAAAATTCCTCTACCCTTCTCTAATCTGATTATATTCTTCACTGCCCTTCTTAGCTATCATTTCTCTAGTCACCACGTCAGTATATGATGTCAACTTCAGGATGGAAATTCGACTATGAATGTTCAACCTTAACCCATGTTCAAACTTCTTGGCCTTTAAAGTATCGGTTATCACAACATGAGGTGCAAAACAAGATAATTCAGTAAACTTCGCATCGTATTGACTAACCGTCATATTTCCTTGAACTAAACTCATGAAGTCGGTTATTTTTTGGTCTTGTACCGTTTCAGGAAAGTATTTCTCGTAGAATATCACTAGGAAATCATTCCAACCTATGGGATTATTCATTTCCTCGTATATTCTCTTAGTCATTCTCTACTAATGTTCGGCTTCACCTTCTAACATAAACGTTCCAAATGATACTCTTTGTTCATCAGTACACTTAAGAACATCGAGTATCTTTTATATTTGCATCACCCAACTTTCTGCTTCAGTGGGGTTAGGAGTACCTTTAAAAGATGGAGGAATCAACTTCTTGAACTGTTCAATAGTACATTTACTTAGTTCAGGATTCCTTGGTACTCCATTATTTACCTGATGCTCCATAATCTTTGCTAGACTTTCGATCGCCTTGTATGCACCTTCCAGTCCTTCAATACTCGAATCACTAGTTCCCATAGATGATCTTCTCTTGGTCATTTTCTACAGTCATGGCAAAATGTAAGATCTACTATACTATATCAAGATTGAAAACAAAAATACCAGTTATAATTAATATAACACATAGGGAGGGTTATCACATAAATCAGATATCTAATACTATCTCCTAAGGTTTGAAACGAGAAATCTATAACGTTCAAAACCTATATTCAGTAGTCTACGGTTTCATAACCTATGCTCTGATACCAACTCTGTCACGACCCCAACCCAATAGTAGTAGGGAATGAGTGTCTTGACATGCCACCAAGGCATTCAATGTTATGGACTTAAAATGTTTCTTAAAAAAAATGCAACGGAAATACATTCACATGGTCATGAATCGTAAACTATTGAAAAAATGGAATTACGTCATCAGAGCTTTCTAAAAGGGAACTTCGTATATATTAAAGTATGAACGGATTACAACTTATGCCAAAATTAAAAACTTATTACTAAAGAGCAAAACATGCTCTATCTCCTAAAAACAAACGTTATATTTAAAAGTATAACAAAAGAGCTCTTTAAGCTAGATCTTCAACATAGTCCTTCTATACTCCATCCTCCAGTCTAATTATTTCCTGAAAAATCGTTATTTATACAACGTCAGCTAAAAGCTGAATAAGATTTAATCTCCCGACATTCCAAGTTTTTCAGAATATAGATACCTATTCAAGTCAAAAGAGAAGGCATATACATATATGGATAGGAACTTGCAGTAAATAGATATATATTTTGAAATGATAGTATATATATCACAATTGGATAGCTGAGAATAAGAAGAATGCAACAATTCAAATGTGATATCTTTTTCTTTCAATCATATCATTTTAATGGCCAAGTACACTCTAATACCATATTCTTCTACCGTATTATACCCCGGTAGTTGAGGGTCAATCGAACTAGTTTGTCACAACACCTTATTTAGGGCACACCAGCGATAACCCAGCTGGGAAGATCGGTCAGTAAAGAGGTCCCTTAGGCCGAATCTTATTTTCAATATTCAATCTCATTTTCAATACTCATTTCAATCAGTATGTCTATATGGAGAGATATAAACATATCACAAATGAATCTATCATTTGTATCAGATGCATTTTGAGAATAAAAGCATTTCACAAAATTCATAGTTTGCATAATATCATATAATTTAAATGTGAAAGAAATGACATAGAGTACTCACCTAAAATAGAGGCTCGAAAATATAGATATTGAGTCTTGGATCACACGTTAATCTAATAAATACAATAAAGGTTTAATTACGTATTCTAAATAAAGCCCAATTCTAAATATTGTGTTTTAATCCTAAAATATCTTGCTGAAAAAGGTTACTAAAATTATTTTCTCAATTTTTAATATTCATTCATCGCATTTAAAAAATTTCAATTCATAGTCCTTCCTAATCTGTCGGTTCCCAGTAGGGATGGAGGGTCACAGGGGCATCACTTAAATACCATCTCAACTAGACAGAATTTCACCGGGACTGACTTTGGAATTACTTAAATGAGATTCCATAATACGAGCAATTGCTTACAAAAATCATTTTAAAAAGCGTATATATATATATATATATATATATATATATATATATATATATATATATATATATATATTTCAAACAAGTTGACATATTTTGAAAATAAAATCAATTTAGATTGTTTCCAAATTTTATGTTTTAATTAGTAAAGTCTTTAGTGTATTTTACCAGCATAATTACTAAGTAAAGCTATAAAATACGAAATTAAAACTATAAAAATGAATTATAACATTTAAATAAAATCATACCTACGAAATGAATTATTTCTTCGAAATTATAGAACTCCTTCTTAAGATATTTCCCAAGCTTTCTATCACTCTTTCTTACTATAATTCTCAAGGAATTGGTGTGAGTTTCAAATGAACCCTAAGGCCCTATTTATAGGTTTCCAAAAGTATTACGGTGTTGACATGTGTCTAGGTGACCAAGCATTACGGTGGCAAGTCATCATTTGGGTGTCGCATTTCGGGGTGGTCTTGCAGTCTTAACATCACCAAATGATGACAAGTGTTTTATCTTTCTCTCTAAAGACGACACGTGTAAGGTGGAGGTGACCAACACGTGGTGGAAAGGTGATAAGGATATAAGGGTCATTTCACACATGAAGGGTATTTTGGTAATTTCACACTATATATTTTCAATATTTCTTAGAGGTCCTTGAAAATATTTTATTTACAAAATGGCCCTTTTTATATTTTTATTTTAGTCCCTAAAGTTTCATAAAATTATATTTTCTACCCCAAAACTTATTATATACCTTAAGATATGTCATAAGACTTTGATTTCATCCTATTTACGATTGATTCTTCATCTTTAAAAATGGGGTGTGTTATATTGATAGGCAATAACAACACATATCTAATAATACAATATTTATAAGATAGTAAGTAACACATGAGTGTAAAAACAAACTATATACATATGAGCACATAAAAGTGGGTTCATTACAAAGAGTGCCACTTTATAGCTAGTAAATATGGATCACTAAAGACCCATAGGGGAATTAAAACCATTGTATTATCCTGAGTGGAAGTAAGAGATAATCTCCATGGACTTCTTAGTGGCTTTGCCATGGTCGCAAAGAGGTCATGATTTGATTTGGTCATCGTTGATAGGCTGATAAAGGTGGCTCATTTCCTTCCAGTTAAAATAGATTTCAGAATCGGGAAGTATGCCAAATTATCCGTAATAGAGATTGTACGAATCCATGGTATAGTCCTTGACATCAGTAAAAAAGTACTTTAAAGACTGAGGTTTTTAATAAGGCTAAAATTTTAGTCCCTAAAGCATTCTTTTTGGGATGGGAAAAGTAAGCCATCTTAAAAACTAATAGTATTTAAACACCCTTGTGTTACCCATCTTATGAAGTAATACCTATGGTACCGCTTATTAGTAGCCATCCCAAATATCAAACCTTATGATATGGCTAAAGATTTGGTTCCCACGCTTAACACTTTCATCTCCCACTTCTTCAACTTTTTAATTAGCATTCTATATAAAATAAAAATAAAAACAAAAGGAAAGAGAAACCCCATTACAAAATCTAACCTGCTACTTTCTTCAAACCCTGACAAAAGAGCCCCTAAGACACCCTTTCTTCTTCCTCGCTTTCCCCTTGTTCATAAGATAAGCTCGATGCTGGTTCGAGCTTCCATGACGTGTTTACACGGATGCTATTTGAGTCGATAGTCCATGTCTCCCAACATGAGCAAGTTTGCGACAACCATCAATGGATGGAACTTTTTTTAGATGCAAAGCTTATCATCCATTAATAGAGAATGTTTATGATTTGCAAGTTGTTCATATCGCATCAAGATCCCCACTTCTAGGGATGTTTCATAAGTATATTTTGAGTTTAATTATGTAATTCATTAGTGTACACAATGGTATACATGGAATTTATGATAGCTTGGTTTATTAATTTATTTTTCTAATTGAATTTTGACTATACCATTATCTTGGAATAATATTCCCTTTGCTACCAAATTTCATATCATCCTATTTCTATAATCCAAAATTTCCACTATTTGGGAGTATGACTAGAACACTAGGTCAAAGTCTTATTGGATTCAGAATATCTTTGTGTTAGATTACGTTCAAAGAATATTGATGCGAGATATTTCTATAATTTTTTATAATAATTATTCTTAATTAATATTATTGCTAAAAATCCGTGTTCGAAAAGGCCCGCCTAGGCTCCTCCTAGGCCCGCCTAGGCTTGAGGCTTGAGAGAAACGCATCGCTTACGCCTTATTACGCCTTATTCTTGGTAAAAGGCTTAAGGCACACTTTTTTTAAACAAAGGATTAGTTGACAAATATTGGTTACGGAGCATGAATATGAGAAATATGGCTACTAAACATACGAATATATTTTCAAACTTCAAGGTATGTATTATTTTATTATATTACTAGCCTTAGAATAATTAAAATAATAAAAAAATGCCTTTTTACGCCTAGGCTTCGCCTAGGCTCCTAAGGCTTGAGGCTCAACCTCTACGCCTCGACCACGCCTCGCCCCTTTTAGAACCTTGCTAAAAATTCACCCACGACACCAAAATGTTTAATTTGTAACTTTTTATAAAAACTAATTTGCAAGTGTTTTAAATACTAACTAATTTGTATCGATTATTAACATTGAAATAATCTTTAAATGTAATAAACACTTGCAATTTGAACATATTTAATTGATTAAAGATTGGTGTAAGATTTTAGGATTGAGATAGGGTTTTGATTTGGTGATGGTTTAGGGTTTTAATTTCTTTGAACCGGGACATGCCGTCTTTAATTTTAACACACTACATCTACATTTTATTGGTATATGAAAACTAGTATTAATTGTCAATAACTTCTAAAGTAATGTTAATTAATATTCTTTGTTGTCTGTTGAGGCTGGCTCATGAACTTGTGTTTCAATTGTAGTCATATCTTCATGAATTTGTAGATATATTATTTAATTTCATGATTAGGATTAAACCTAATTGTATTCATAATGATAATTGATAAATGTATGATTTAATAATAGCTATGTTTTTCTAGGTTATACCATCCGAAATTGCCCCTCGGTTAACCTTAACAAGTTTGAGTAGGGAGTTGTTATCTATGTAGAAAGTGGACAATCCACTTAGCTTCTTTCATAGTCACGCTATCATCGAAAACTTAGTTGATTCCCTTGCATGACTCTTTGCTCATACGACCCTCTGAAGCACGTTTTGCTAGTCTTTAATTCCAAAGGCCTTTATAGTGGCAATACCATCATTTAATTTCTCGATAAATTAGTGGGTGAAATAACTTTTGTAAAAGTTTGGAACTAGTCATAGCATACAATAATGTACAGATTCTTTAATATGTTATATTTGATATAAAATGATTAACCCCTTTAATTGATTTCGTTGTACACATTGTCCCTATTTTATACATAATGCGATCATTTTATATAGTTTTGTTGAACTTAAATTGCATGACAATGACAATATATGTAGGTCATAATTAAGTGGAGAATTTCCTATGCCTTTAACACAATAAATAAAAATATTAAAATGTCTAGTTATTCAATAGGGAATTATGAACTCTATATCTTTAGTTAATTTCATGTGTTTACTAATTTGTGTACTTAACAAGTGTGCATTAAAAATTGTTAGAGTCGGGATTCACTCAAAATTTTGGATGTATTAAACGTGGATGACATGAGATCAAATGGATTATTTTATATTGGAGTCATTTTTTTATGAGGACGAGGGTTGCTCACTCTTATCCAGTTATGTGAACATTTATGGTTTGAAACTAATGAAAAATACCTTCTTTTAAGGGTGGAGGGATTAATTTTACAATTTAAATAAACCCTTATTTGAATATGTAATTATCAAAATAATACTATATAATTAGTTATACCTTGTGATATAAGTCTTACCTTCTAATTAGAACCAAATTAATAATAATTTAACAAAAACCAAAAGCACTGCCAGAAACTCTTACCTACCACTACAAATATAGTTTCATCAATATAGTTGAAAGGTGTAAATTTTGTTTTAATACAATGAAATGGAATATCTTACATTTTGATAATTAAACCTTTAACATAATTTGATCAATAAAAGTCCATTTAATTTTAGATAATGCTTTAAGTAACTTATGAAGAATATTGTCAAATCTTGAGCAATTATAATTTGATTATTAAATCAAAACCTAACAAGTCGATAATAATGATTCTTGACAATTCCTTCCTAAAAAATATAAAGCTATGAATGAAGTAATTATTGATAATAATGATAATAATCAAGTAAGAAATTCTGGAAATTTATAACACAACAAAGTAAATCGTCCAAGAAGAAATAAAGATAAAAAAAGAAGTATATTTTGCTAAGACAAAGCATCGACACATATAATCTAATTATTTTCACACATGGGGTATTAAGGTAATCTTACGCCATAAGTTACTATAGGTTAATTGAAGTAACATATTCCAGAATGCAAACAAACCCCCATTATGAAACCCTACCCTTGTTAATCCATGGGAAGTTGAGCTTATAGGGATATATCTCCCTAAACTAAGTCCACGTCTCTCGCCCTACCACAAAAGTAATATTTCCAATCTTACTATACACACACACACACACACATATATATATATATATATATATATATATATATATATATATGGAGAGGGGGGGGGGGAGATGGGCTCTCCAACATACTTCTTATCAATATAAGTTCCAGTTTTGTATATAACATTTGGTACTGGTTTTAATGAACCTTTTTTCGGCAGATACTTCCTAAGAAAAGATGGATTTTTTTTTATGTCATGATTTTCACTAACTATTATGGCTATTGATATAGGTTCTTCATATGTTTAGTTTCAAGTACTATCAAGAACATCATAATATCATTTTATTAACTCTTTAAGAACTTTAACTTTCTGTCTAATTGTGTTCTTACTACTTTTTGTGTGGTTCAAGTCCTTACTATAACTTATACGGTTATTTCACATGTAAGACAAAGACATATACTTTATCGAGTTGACTATGATATAAATGCAATTGAAATTCATGTGAGAACACAGTTTATCCGGTTTCGCTATTGTATGGAAATTATTGGACTATTAGAAGTCATTATTTAAGTGTAATCACTACAAGAAAAGGAATGTTGAAGGTGTGATTTTTTGTGTTGCTTTATCTTCCATAATATTTTTCTTACAATTTGGAATGTTTATAAAAATGTATAAAATTAACTAATAATTTTATGTTATTGGGTATTTGTGTTATAATAAGATTTTATGCATAATTAATGTACATGTTTTCATTCACAATTACATGTATTAAAAGACACGTGTGCATTGGCTAGTACTATAAAATGCACATTTAGCATCACGCATAAACTTTTTTAATTTAGAATATAAGGCACCGAATAATATGTTACCGCTGGTGTTACGTGGACTCATTCATAGCTTTTAGGTGTAGGAACCTATAGAAAAAAAAGTGAATTAAAGAAATATAACTTCATTGAAATGTATGCAGAACATTAGCATGGCAGTTAGATCATGACTCAATATCATTAAGCGACATCTCAAACCTACTGTGGCAAGCACCAATTTCAAATAATGTGAGTACCCAAACACACTTACCTATCTCATATATGACTTTATATATGTATGCCTATTTAATGTATGTGTTAATATCTTTGGAAAACTGTAGATGATCGATTATTACACGTCTATATTGGCTGGTAAATTCAAGAATGATGCTATAGAAAAAACATATATATGCTAACATATGATTTGGTACAAACTATTATACATAATAATTACTCGTTCTTTTTAATTAATCTCCAATAGCTTATGACATATGGTTAATGTATTCACATATGAAGAATCTGCATACGGTTGGGTTAATTTTTATGTTAAAACTAATTCGTTTTCAAAAATAAACAAAAGACACTCTATCAGTTTAAAAAAATATCTAGTGTTTTTTTATGTAATTAATATAAAGATATATAAATTTGATAATGTTTTTAAAAATTGTCATCTATAGGAACTATTATAAAAAATTATTCTTTGCTTAAGGTTATTTACACTAAATAAATCTTACTGCAGATGGAAACCTTTTGTTGATAAGTCAAATCATTGAATTTATTTTCTTGGAGGTGGTATGCTTCAAGATCGAGGGTCTTTGCTGACGTAATTTTATGTTAGGAGCAGATGGATTTTTATGTTTTTTTCCCTCATGAGACGAGTGAAATATTTGAAAATTTTATTATTACCATTAATGTTTTGATTTAAGCAACGTTGGTCTAGGTTGGTGGAAACGATGTTGGAATTATTGATTGTGTAAAGAGATTTTACTTGTATGAACTCTAATTATAGTTGAATGGTAAATTGTATGTTATATATGTTTATTGAGTGCCAAAGATGTTATATATTGTTTTTAAAATGTTTATTTATGATTATATAGAATATATGCTGGAATGGATGAAAACCGTGAAATGTATTATATTTTTAAATATATTCAATGTTGGAATGGATGAAATTCTAATTTTGGATAAAACATTTATTAAAGACGTATTTCTTGTCATCTCAAAAGGGTCCCATAAATGATGAACTTTTGATATGACCTGGTTCCTATATCAAAAAGCCCTTTTGGGGTTACTGTTGTCGTCTTAAAATATAATTTTGAAAGATAACTTCCTTGTCTTTTCAAAGGGTCCCATAAATGTGACCTTTTGATATGTTATATTTCCCGTCTCAAAAAGTCATTTTGGGACGACTATTACCGTCTGAAAAATTAGTTAAAATGGGGGTCTAATATGACCCCTTGATCCGTCCCAAATGCTGTCCCAAAAAGTGTTTGGGATTGATCGAGTAGTTTTTGAGATGGCTGGAGCACCGTTTTAAAAAGCAATTTTATATGTAGTGCATTGTGTCTAGACGGGATATTACCTTCATCTCTCGCTTATGGAGGAGTTTTCAGGAGAATATAGGAGTAAAATTGAGTACGATTATTACTTTCACCCTCAGTTTGATGGCTAAACTAAACGAGTGAACCATATTTCAGAGAAAATGCTCTGAGCTTGTGTATTGGATCTCAAAGGGTGGGGAGATGATCATCTACCTCTCGCACAGTTCTCTTACAATAATAATTATCAGCATACTATTGGAATGATACCCTACGAGGCACTATATGGGCAACCATGCCATTCGTTGAGTTATCAGTTCAAATTTGGGGAGCACAATATGTTTGGGCCGAACATTATTATGGACACCTCAGAGAAGATGGAACTCATCTGAGCATAATTGAAGACACACTGGATTGCCATAAGAATTATGACGACAAGAGATGGGTAAAACTAAAGTTTCAAGTAAGGAACCAAGTGCTTTTATGTGTCTTCCCGATGAGAAGGGTGGTCAGATTTGGATCTAAGGGGTAGCTAGCACCCCGTTATGTTGGACCCTTCACAATTTTGGACCGACTAGGACCAATGGCATATTGACAAGCCTTACTAGTCACTTATAATGAATGCATGTGTTTTATCACATATCGATGTTGAAAATTTATCAGGGATGGGGATTCCTATTAACACATCGATCTAAATGAAATTGAGATTCATCCTGGTGGGATTTACAAGGAGCGAACTAAGTGCGTACTTGATCAAAGAGAGCAAACCTTACAATCAAAGGTTGTCCGTAAGTGTGAATACATTGGGAACACTATAGCTAAGCGAATTTTATGTGGGAGAGATAGTATTACATGCCGGAGAAGTACCCAGAGTTATCCCATTCAGGTATATAAATTTGAATTTCAAGGAAAAAATTCCTTCTTTTTTTGGGGGGGGGGGGGGGGGGGGAGGGGGGGGGGAACTAATGTATTACCCTGTAAGTTTAGGTGAATTAAATTCTTAATATTTAGTTTATATTGATATATATTTATGTACAGTAACTGGTTATGTCACTAAATTGTGTGTATTATTTGAAATTAGTTTTATGTCAAAAATATGTTAATAAATAAATAATTATTTGACAAAAGTAAATAATTATTTTGGTTATTTGTAGATGACTTTAGGGATAGTACAAGGACCATTTTCATCTTAAAATATATATTTTTTAAAGCCCATAGTTTAGTATGAGCCCTTGACTAGAGTTTAGATTAATTAGATTAGGTTTTGGACTTAATATGATGTGGTCCATGTAGAGGCTAAGCCTAATTTCGTTGGTAATTGACATAAAATAGAGATTTGGGTTAGACTAAGTCATTTTATACATTTGGAGGTAACCTTAGAGCTAAGGAGGAGGGCTAAGGAAATTAATATGAAAATTTCGTGCTTTTCATCTAAAATTCAACCGAATTGAGATTTAAGGCAAGTTTGTTTAGTATTAGACTATTTTTGAAGTTGTATTATGATGTTATTATTCATTGAATTCTTAATTTAATATTGACATAATTTGAATCAAACAATTTATATAGTAATTATTGGGATTAAGGAATTAGACTTTGTTATGAAATTTGGATGATTATCATAATTTAGGATAAAAATTGCTAAATTTATGTTATGGACATTCGAATGCATGTTGAAGGTTAGAAACCCCTTATTAATCTCATAAAATTAACTGAAATTGGATTGTATTGGGATGGAATCATGTGTAAAGTTCTTGAGATGATAATTAAGGATTAATTTATATATATTGCATTAGAAGAACTAATAATCATTGGAGATTGGTCAGTATTGTTACTAGTGGGATGGAATCATGTGTAAAGTTCTTGAGATGATAATTAAGGATTAATTTATATATATTGCATTAGAAGAACTTAAAATCATTGGAGATTGGTCAGTTTTGTTACTAGGACAAATATACATAAAAAAAAAAGTAAAGTTTACGGCTACTTAGGGACCTGGAAAAGTGAAATTGGGTTAAAAAATGGAGGACTTTCACTAGAAAAAGAGTTCTATGAAAATCTCATTCAAATGAACATAGTATTTTTGTTCGAATGATGAAAGGACTTCGTTTAAACAAAAAGTGTATTCTCATTCGAATGAGGAAATAAAATGACATTAAAGCAATTTTTTTCTTAATTCTATGAAGTTAATTCAGGTGATTAAATTGGGATTTCGACTTATAACCCTTCTATGTGTATAATTTTACTTGTCTAGTGTATTATATGCAAACATACCTAGTATGTGTACTCATGGGCTAGTATTATAAGGGATATCCATATGGAGCGTGAATGACGGATACAGACACTCGATCACAATAATGATGGGAAGGGCTTTGTTTTGGTTACTCTGACCACTACATGGTGAACTCTTATGATCCCTAGAGTGAGATTCTTGGGCCAAACTTTATATATAGTTTTGGTTATTAGACTATATGATTGGTGTGAAGGGGTAGTGAGTATATTTGTAGAGATGATTTAATAGTAATAGGTGTGGGATAACATATGACGATGCCTAGTATGGGTGAGCGATGCTTGTTATATGTGGGCTTCTGATGGGGCCTTTTTATATCCGGTACGTGTTTTGCACCATACTGATTTATGATGAAATTTATGTTAATACTTTCTTATTATATTATATAATGGTGCGGTTCAAGGAAATAGATGTGGAATTATACCTAAAAGTCAGTAATAATATAAAAGACTTAATCAAGGGGAACAACTGGGCTCGGGAGTAGATGCATGTGATATGTAGGGTTATTTGGGTTGAATCAACTTAAAATAAACGAAAAAACTCAACGAAGATGTGCATTCACATAGTAATCAAAAGTCAATTATATTGTTATACTACTTAAACTTACTATTAATGTCTCCTATTAACATTTTTCAGGACATAGGCTTCCAGTGCAACCTTACCCCTGATCCAGACTTGATATCCTCTTCATTGATGATCTCATAGGATGTAGGTGTTGAGTTTTTGTACTTATACTCTGTATTCCATTTTATCTTTATAGAAATTTTAATTTTGAGTTAGTTGATACTTTTTATTGGTTTGGTATCAGAGATTATAGGTTTCATTACTTTTATAGGGAGTTACTTATGCATGCTTTCAGTTTTTAATTCATCACTATTATGTGAAATTAATTACGTATGCTTTCAATTTTTACTTATATTCATTCTTAAAATGATATTTAATTGTTTAGACTCTTGTATTATTGATTGTAGAGTCGATCAACCAATTATTAAATTTTACGGGGTGTCATATATGTGGATCTAAAGACTGTGTCGTACACATGGACTTGGGAAACCAAGATAGAACCAAAGTCTCTCCTAATAAATAACATCATATCAACTCCCCCTCTCTTGAAGCTGGGAACAAAGAGATAAGACTCCATCATTTCTTTCGAAGAACGTGGTGCTTGCTTCAAACCATACACAATCTTCTTCAAAATAAAAGACATGTTTCAGGTGCTTTGGGTCTTCAGACCCCTTTGGTTGCTCCACGTAAACCTGCTTGTGTAGAATGCCATTAAGAAAGGAACTCTTGGCATCCGTTTGGTAAAGCTTAAACTGTAGTTTACATTCTATGGAGACTAGTAAGAAGAGGGACTCAAGCCTAGGAAGAGGAGTGAATGCCTAGTCAAAGTTTACACATTAAACTTGTGTGTAATCGTTAGAAAACAACCTCACCATATTGTGAACTACAACACCATTATAATCCTCTTGTTTTTGTACACCCACTTAATACCAATCATATCAATATCTGTAGGTCTGGGGACAAATTACCAAATGTAATTCTTTCAAAGTTGAAGCAATTCATCTTTCACATAACTTATTAATGCTCATCCTTGAGTGCTTCCTTAACATTCATTTATTTAGTGTGTATGTGAGGAAAAAGTATCTAACCTCATTTTCTAGTTGAGCGTGAGTCTTAACACCTAGTGTGGCGTCATATCCTCGATTATATGCATTAATGGTAACCAAAGAGTATCGTGAATTATAGTAGATAAATTTAAGGAAAATGGAGTTCAATTTGTTTTTACTATGGGGGGTGCTCAGCATCTTATTACATACATGAGTCAACATAAAACGAAAATAAATTTACTCAAACACACCACTAATAATCAAAAACTTGTATAAAATTCAAGGGATTCACAAGACCTGATAGGTTATAGTACATATATTCCAACGGGGACTACCATCCTTGCTTGCTACCGACCATATGTACGTTACTAAAAATAATTTCAGGGGTAAAACATAATAAAAATCCATAGGTGCTGGTGGTATTTATCATTCTTCGAGATCATTGTCCATCTAGAAGGTAAACAATTAAGCATACATGCCAAGTAAATATTTGTATTTATATACAAGATGTGAGAAAATGTGATGTCAGAGTGTAACTGGGTTTAATAATGCAGATAACATAATTACAAATGAAATGAATTATCATATAACTGGCAGGGGTATAATGGAGTCTACTGATATGTAAAAGAATAATATAGTGAATTGTAACTAGATATGTTATGTACCGAGTTACAATGATAAGGGATCAAACTATAACAAGTTAATCCATAAATTATTAGTTTTAAGGCTTCAATTTTGTAGCAATACCATCACAATATCGTGCAAAACATTTAGACAAACAATCCCTAGCTGGGACACTTAGCTTAAGTGGCATTCATACGTATGTAGAAAATAAAACTAAGCACTCACCATTTGAGTCCTAGAGGACAATTAGAACTGTCGTGGTATACTGGGGTCTAATCCCTTAATCGTAAGGTATGCTACTGGGGTGTCACTGATAATGGGTCTAAATTGTAGGGTTTAACGCAATTAAGTTTTGTAATATGCAAGGTTATACCACAATTAAGGGTTTAATGAAATGTAGTGGTTCTTATTGGATTCATAAGCTGCAGTTGTTTATCAAGTTTAGGGAATAACTTGCATATCATTAGAATCTATATTTATGGTAATTATGAACTACACAAGAGAGTTCATAAAAAAAACACGAGTTCAAAGTTATCACATATTGATACAACAATACAGTAATTTGCAAAGACATAAGCTCATTTGTTTAATATTGGAAATAAATTCACCTACTTTGTATGTACGGGTTGCAGATTTGTGCTTCCAATTCACGATAATTTACTGAATATTCTAAAACCATAGAGAATATTAGTGGGTAGTACATGTCTAGAAATAATATTTATAAGATGCTTATGGGATGTAGTGGAGTGGAAAAAATAATTTCTTCAGTGAAACAATACCAGTAAGGTATAACTGTATATTTTTTAAAATTTTAAAGTACAAATTTTTCTCTAATTTTCATTTGGATTGAGGTCTAGTGGCAATAGACAAAATAGCTATATTTGACCTAAGGAATTTTTGAGAAAAGTTTGTATCTGTTTTAAAATACTTGGAAAACTGGCCAGGGGGTTATGTACAAAGTAAAAGTTTAATTTTTAAACCTTTGACATGTTTTCTCGAGATTATGCTTTCTAGGAATCCAAAAAGGGTGACATAAAATACTATTTTATTCAGAATTTAAAAATAGAAATTTTATGGAAAAAATCATTTTTTTATTCGGGATGTTCCCTCACGCGCTGACTCAAACCTTTCACGTGCCTAGTGTGACTCCCACTCATGCGCGTGTGACACACTTCATCTTCAACCCACTACTTGTTAACTTTAGGGTTTTTAAACTTTAACCCTATGTTTGAAATGTTTAGAATACCATTTGAGTTGGTTCCTGAATGAAATTTTTGTAATTTTTTGAAGACGAATCCAATCATTTAAGTTTCAAAGATTTTGGTGGGCTGGTTCGAGCTATTGCATTTATGTAAAAATGGACAGAATTTGGTGTGAACATTTATGACGATGTTCTATGATTTTGTTTTTGACGTGATGATGGTTCTGTTCTAGGTTCAAAATTTAATCAACCAGGTTTGGTTTGAAGGATTTTGGTTTAATATAGCCTTTGAATGCATGTTCTGAAAATTTTAGGGCCAAAATTTTCAAACATTAATTTGGGGCATAAAAATTCAGTTTGACTAATGAAATTTTTTACCAAGCTTTCTTTGAAGGAGATCTTAAGTTGCCTCAATTTGAACTGGTTTAAAGTCAAGGAGGCAAAATTCGCCATTGAAGCTCAAGCTTCAATGGAGTTTTCTGGTTTTTAACCTTGTTCAGTGTCATACACACGTTAAAGCTTACATGTAATTAAATATATTTAATCTATGCAAGTGCAGAAACATAACCAAATGAATGAAAACAACATTTATACATAAATTTTTAAGGACGCGCAAAAGCTAAAAACTTTACTTTGAAAGTGTATTGTATTAGGTGAGTATTTGACTGAGGTAAGTTAAGCTTTATATAGGGTTCGTCAGGCAGGTTTGATTAGTGAAGAAATTGACGAATTTTTACATAGTTTGGCTTTGGTTTCAAGATGGGTGCATGTGGGTACATATGGATACAATCTTTTGACCATGTGGTACACGTCCACATAGGCAATCACTTAGCCCACATCTGTAGGGTAACAAGTAAAAATAAGTTTGGTGTTAATTTTTGGTCCTTGGATGGTTTTAGTACAGTTTTTTAAGCTTATATGTTATTTTTTGAAAGTTTTAAGGGCTTAAGTGTAATTTCTTAAACTTAGGGGATTGGTCCCTGACATTAATAGAAAATATAAGTCATTTGGTCTAATTTTGGGTTCAATTTGGGATTAAATAGGTAAGCTAAAGTATATATCATCATAATTCTTTGTTTAGGGGTATTTTAGTAATTTGGAAAAAAATTAGGTTCCTTAGGAATTTTGGGGTTTTGAAGGGACTAATTTTCGATGTTGGTGAGTTTTACATTCTATCTTCCTAAAAAAAATTCCTTGAAATTAACTGAGAAAAGCACGGGGGTAGTGTTGCCTCATAACATATCCAGTCTCCTATGTTGCTTCTTCAGTTCATTAGTGTTGCCAACGAACTTTGATTAGTGGAATGACGTTTTGTTAGAGATACTTATTTTTTAGATCGAGGACTTGGATAGTTATTTCCTCAAATTCATGCTTGGGGTTAATTGTTATGCCTTTTTATGTGATAATGTGGCTTGGATCTAGGATGTAATTTTCCAATTATGAAGCATGGAAGACATCATATATGTTGGATAATTCAATAGGTAATTTGAAGCGATAGAATACCGTTCCTATACATTTGATAATTCTAAAGGGACTAATATGGTGAGGTACTAACTTTCCTTTCTTCTCAAATCGTATTGCACCCTCTCTTGGGGACACATGCCAAAATACTTGATATCAGCTGAAAACATTAAAGAATTTCTTTTGGTGTCTGCGTAACTTTTCTCTCGACTTTGGGCTGAACGCAATCTTTTTCGAATGAGATGTATCTTCTTCATGGTCTCAGTGATAGTTTTAAGTCAAATATATGATTTTATCCTGATTATTTCCATCATTAAGGTGAGCGATAGGGTCTCCCGTAAAGAGCTTCATAGGGGGTGGTTCTTGTTTGGTAGCAGTTATTATAAGAGAATTAAATCAACGCCAGGAGATTGTGCCATGACCTTGGGAAATCTAATGTGCAGGATCATAACATGTCTTTAGGGATTTGTATAACTCATTTAGATTCTTCATCAATTTGTCGATGGAAGGCAGTACTCAGATAGAGTTTATCACCCATCGAGGCTTATAGGCTTGCCAATATCTTCCCAGGAATCGAGGGTCTCGATCTGACATAATGGAAAGACATACACCACGGAGTCTACCAATTTCTCTAATGTAAATCTCACTATGCCATTAAAAGGAATCGATTGATCGGCTTGTGAGAAAAAGAGTTTATTTTGTAAGGAGATCAATAATAAACCATATAGAATTATATCCTTGAGTGGTTTGGGGTAATCCGCTCATAAAATACATGGTAATGTGATACCATTTACATTCTTGGATGGGGAGTAATTGAAGTAACCTATTGGGGTTTTTATGCTCAATCTTCACTTGTTGGCAAGTTAAACATTTTTCTACGAAATGGACGATATATGCTTTCAGACCTGGCCACCAATAATGTTGGTTCAGAGTTCGATACATTTTGGTGCTTCCAGGATGAATCATGAATTTCGAATGGTGGTCCTTTTGGAGGATTTCTTGTCATAAGGAGGATATGAGGGGAACACATACTCGATTTTTAAATTTTAATCCTCTATCGAGGTCCAAGGTCCAGTCCTTTTCGGGGAGTTTAATTTATCGCTTTTCCTTTTCGGGTCTTCAGAAAGTCATCTTGATCTTGGAGTTTAATGATTCGCTTATGCAGGGTGGGGCGATCTATGATGTTTTGCAGAAAAAATTGGTTTTCAAAGGAATCTCTTTTGTAGATTGTATTCTCATATAGTATCTAAGAATACAAACATACTTGGGATATTTCCTTGGGCTTTTCGGCTTAATGGATCAGTAACTACGTTACCTTTTTTCGGATGGTAAAGTAAATAAAATTTACAATCCTCTAAAAATTCTATCCATTATCTATGTCAAATGTTCATATCTTTCTGACTTAATATGTATTTATGGATTTTATGATCCGATAGTACCTAAAATTATTCCGTATATAGATGACATCTCCAAATCTTTATGGCTTAGATCATTGATCCTACTTCTAAATCATGTACCGGATAATTGCGTTCATGAATTTTTACCTGTCAGGACCCATATTCTATCACTTTTGCTTTTTAATTTAACACACAACCAAGTCTCTATAGGGAGGTGTCAGTATATAGATCATAACTAACATGGAATGCGGTTGTAGTTAACTTTTCCTTTAACGTATGAAAGGTTTGTTCGCAATCAGAGGTCCATACAAATCGAACATTCTTTGTGGTCAAATTCATTGGCAGAAAAGAGATACTGGAAAATCCTTCCATATGATGGTGGTAGGTTGAGGCCATTCAAGTACTGCAGTAGTTTTGGTTAGGTCTACTCGTATACCTGATTCGCTGACTTCATGGTCAAATTTCACCTCTTTCACGAGGAAGTTGCATTTTATTTATTTGGCATAAAGTTGATGTTTACGAAGGGTTTCCAACACTATGCATAGATGTTCTTCATGTTTTACCTTGGTCTTGTAATAAATCAATATGTCATCTATAAAGATGATTAAGACTTGATCTAGGAAAAGGAAAAATACTTAATGCATTAAGTCCATGAAATCGACGGGGGAATTTGTTAATCCAAAAGACACAACTAATAATTGAAAATGACCATAACGGGTTCGAAAATAGGTTTTGGGTATATCTTCTTCCCTGACGCGAAGTTGGTAATATTTGGATCTTAAATCAATCTTTGAGAATGTTTTTTACCCTTGTAACTGGTCAAACAGATCTCCTATAGTAGGAAAGGGGTATATTTTTTTATGATCATTTTGTTTAACTTCCAATAATCAATATATAATCAAATGGCTCTATCTTTCTTCCATACGAATAAAACTGGGGCTCCCTAAGGTGATGTAATGGGGCTTATAAATTCTTTATTTAAAAAATTGTCCAGTTGTTTCCTAATTTCTCATAATTTTAAAGGAGCCATACGAAAGGGTGTATTAAAATAAGGGAGGTATTTCGTAATAGGTTAATGAAAAATTCAATATCTCATGACAGGGGTATTCCTGGTGAATCTCTGGAAAACACGTCATTATATCTAGAAAATATGATAGAAAGGGAGGAGGTTTCCTCTTCACCTATATGAAAAAGTAGGGGTTAAAAGGGATTTCTTACTTGGAAATAGAATGGAGGTTAATGGTAGTGGTTTGATTGTTACCATCGTTGCATGGCAGTTAATGTGAGAAAAATTATGTGATAAAATGTCTATGTAATACCTTATCCCAAAAATTTAATTAAATTATATGTGCATTATAAATGAGGAGGAATAATGATAATTATGTAATAATTGTGGATAAAATTGGAGAAAAATAAAAAGAGAAGAAAAAAGGGTCGTTCAAACGACAGGGGGATGTCGTTCGAATGACGTAAGCAAGTCACGAGAAAGGTCGCGAAATACAGGGCTTCTAATGACGAGCTACTAAATTATAGTAGCAGGTCACGTGAAGGGTTACGTGATCCAAGAAAGGAACGACATAGTAGAAGTCATTTGAACGACATAGGGAAGTCGTTCGAATAAAGTTGGTTAAGTTTCTAATCTCAAATGCCCTTGTGCGCTGTCACATTTTTACCCCTTGATTTTTTGTGCTCTTGAGCTCAAAACAACCCAGAAGGGGAAAAACGGGGTTTTTAGCCTTGACGAGGGCTTTGTTAAGGGTTGTTTGGGTTATTTGGATTTATTTGTTGTTGGGTGAATATGAAAGAAGGAGAGAGAGGGGGGGGAGAGATGTAGGTGGTCTTCCACCTCTACCCACCACCAAACCACCACTCCACCACAATTTTACATGATATTCCACTGTGTCTAAGCCTAAAGTAACCATTTCCACCATTAGTAAGACAGAGATACGAATTTTTTAGGGGATATTTGGGGGATTTCTTGGAGAAGATGAATGTGGTCTTTCATGGAGTTGAATGGGGTTCTTTCTTGAAAGCTTGGAATAGGGACATTTTGGATCTTTTAGAGGATTCATTTGATAACCCCTTGAGGCCAAATTTGGAGTTGGGGATTACTCCTCCGACACCAACATTTCTACCACAATTGGGGACATTAGAGGTGGAAAAACCTTAATCCTAGTGTAAGATTTATTTTGCACATTTGTAGTCTTGTAGTTAGGCTATTTGAGTAGGATGCATCTACTTAAATGGTATAAATAATGTGTATATTTTTATTAAATAAAAATGTGGGAAAATATTATTTTGTTGAAAATAATGAATGATAAATATTTCAAGGTTTTGAAATAGTAAGAGTTGATGTTTTATGGAAATGGTGTATTTTCTATAAATATTGATGAAAATATTTAATGAAATAAAATGTTTGAAGATAATATCTTATTTTTGTAAACATTTGTAAAATAATATTTCTTGCAAAAATGATGATTTTATAAAAA
This sequence comes from Sambucus nigra, assembly GCA_949130495.1. Classification (NCBI taxonomy): domain Eukaryota; kingdom Viridiplantae; phylum Streptophyta; class Magnoliopsida; order Dipsacales; family Adoxaceae; genus Sambucus; species Sambucus nigra. The sequence goes on along the minus strand of OX422207.1, from coordinate 337,510,078 downwards.
TAGACATTTATTGAGTTTGAAGAAATTAATTGTCTTTTAATATGTATTTTGCATGTTTGGTGAATTTCTAGGATGAAACATATGTTTAAACCATTTAATAGGATTGAAGGTTTAAACTCCATCTTCTCATGCCTATAAACATGTAGTATCTGGATAATGAAGGTATACAGAAGTTTAAAGAAGATTTTATTAGGTTTAAACATGGAATAAGAAAAGTAGAAGTTCTTGTCTTCAAAGTGTGTGAAAAAGGAATTAAAAGTCTAATAAGTGCAAAGTTGCAAGACTACATGTGTTGATAAAAAGAAATGGTATTTTCTTTTAAAAGTAGTCTTCAAGTGTAATTATATTTATTGAATAAAGAAAGTAATGAAATACGTAGTTTGAAAATGGTTAATAAAGGTATTGAATAAGTGTTGATGGCTAAACATTGAAAATTGGTGTGTAACTTATTAATGTTGTGAAAGATTAAAACTTATTGAATTAAAAGGGAAATAATGAAATTAAGGTGGTTCCAATTAAGAAGAGCATTACTCCAAGTGTAAAAAGGTGTTAAAACACTTAGGAAGTTGGTGCTAATAACTTAATAGTGTTTTGTCCAATTAACACTTGTGAAATGGAGTAAGTGGGTGATTTTGGAAATAAATGTGTGAAATGGTAATTTTACATAAAGTGGAACATTTTATGAAATAAAAATGTTGGATAAGATGTTACATGAAGTGGTACTAAATGAATATGATTTTTGGAATGAAAATCAAGGTTAAAGTTTAAAGTACATGGAATGGTAAACTTCAAAGTGTAACACAAGTGGGGAGGTAAAGTTCGGGGTTTTTGGCTTCGAACGGATAAAAGGAAAAGTGGGTAATGTGGACATTTGTAAATGTTAAAACACATTAAAAGGAACTTGGATGAGACCAGGAAAAGAAAAAAGGGCTCGGATCCCCTTGGGTGAAAAGTCCTAAAACACTCGTTAGAGTATATGGTGTGCATAGCCGGCGGTGTGGAGCCTATTGAAGTATGCGGTATTGGAAGATTTTGAGAAAAGACAAAGGAAATTTTGAACATGCCAGGAAATGGACTTTGTGGTAAATGTGATGCAACCTAACTTGAATGAATAAATAAACGTTCTGGTAGAGGTTTAAATGGAAAGTAAAGGTATATTTGATAAATGTCCAGAAGTAAGGAAAGGGCAAAGTGAGTGGGAAAGTAAGTGATTAAGCAACCTAAGTGGTTAAACCCATAATTAACACACGAATGTGTTGTAAAAAGGTTTTTAAAGATTGAATAAGTATTTTTATAACACCGGATTCGTGTGTGTTGAAAGGGTGAGTTTTAATGAAAATACTAAAGCGTATTGAAATAAATAAAAAGAGTGGTTCAAGTAACGGAATTTGTTTGGATGAGGAAAATGTAGTGGTTTCAAGTGTTAAATTGGTTGTGTTAAATAATGTGAGAAATTCTAAGGTTGAGTAAAGGAAATCCCTATAAGATTAAGGTAAATTAATCTGAATAAGTAAGGTTTTCAAAATTAAAATACTTTCCAAGCATTTTATAATTGTATATGTATGTATGTATGTATGTATGTATATTTATAGAATGTAGTTACAAGCGCACGTAGGCATAATGTGTCTAATATTCTTTCTGCCGTTAGATTTTATGTTTCGTTCGTATTTTTCCCACTGGGCATAGGCTCACACCCTCGCTTCGTTACTTTAGATTAAGAGAAGTTTTGTATTTTGAGGGCGTTATACAGGTAAGTACTTTATTTATTTTTATGTTAGTAGCTCTGTTTACTTGGACCTTGGGGTTCTCCCCATAGGTCCCTCATGTAGTTTATTTTGAAACTGGAATCACATGCTAAAAAGGTGAAATGCTAATTAAATTAAAATTGGACTAGTAACATTATATAGGTTGTTTCATTTCACTTCACACCTAATGCTCGGGTCGGAATATGTTGACTACGGGTAACCCATAAATTTGGGTCGAGGCATTACAAATGGTATCAGAGCTCTAGGTTTAAGGTTCCTTTCGAGAGTGATGTGGTGAGGTCGGTATCAGATCTTTTAAGTCGGTATTTGTTTTTTTCGGTTATGCTAGTTTGATGGAGGTTTAGTTCGTGTACTAGACAATAAAGTCAAATAAGTTAACACGACAAGTGAGATAGTGCCAAGTGGAACACAGTTAAGTTGATAGTTATTAATCACTTTCGCGCTTCTGATTAGAATTATAGTAATTTATGAGCTTCAACATTAGCCAATAGTCGTGACACTATAGTTGGTAGTGTGAGGTGCTTGTGATAAAATTCTAATAGAATAGAATCATCTAAGGTGTCTATAGAATGAAATGATGCCCAATGGCCAAGTGGAACGAGTTGCATATAATCAACAATAAAGATTGATGGTTAGGGTGTCTTGACTAAACACTAATTATTGATGATTGATAGATATATGTAACCCTTATATATGATGCTTATGGGTAGTTTACGCCACTGATGTAATTAGGAAAAATCGATCCTTGGGTTGATATCACAATTGATGGTAGTTCGGTGAACACATGTGCTTGTGTGGGATAATAGTGGCAATTCCGTAACGATTTATGTGAAATGTATAGTTAAATAACTTTGGTTATGAGAGTAACCTCGGTAGTAATGACAGTAAGCAATGTACTTGGCGACCTATCCGTAAAGGTTGTATATTTCATTTATGAAGGTTAGATGTATGAGTGGCATTCATAACTATTTTTTTTTTTTTGTGGTGAGGACATATTTCTTCCTTTGGTTGATGACTTAGGTTGGGTGTAACTTGATTATAATGGGATATTGAGGAATAGGATCTTATACGGCATTTGTGGTGTGGACCTTGGCATTTATAGGCAATACTTGACGCCCCATATCCTACCAAGATCTATATAGTTATGTTAACTTGTTGGTTAACCCACGATATGCTATTTTCATAGTGACGAAAGTTAGTTTCCATAGTTGAACATTCATTGAGGATTGGGTGAGGCAGACCTTGAGGTTCCTAGGTTGTAGGAGACAAACCATATCTTGACAAGACCCTTAGTAATAATATTTGTGGTTTGTATGTTGATCATAGTCACATTCATTTGAAAGAAAGATAAGATTAGTATATAAATGTTGAGACTCATTTTAGTCTCTGAGGTAATGGCTAGGTGCGAGGTAACCCTAGTGTGAGAGTTGTTCATAGGCACATTAAGGTTCCCATAGGACAAATTGTGTGTGGCATCATTAAGGATAAATATAGAATGTTATGATGCCTTAAGGATTTGATGATTAAGGTGCACTATAGGTAGAATATTGTAGACTAGTATATTTACGAGAACCTAATAATATCATTGTGGGTATTATTACACCTATGATGATAATGACGTAGACGATGAAATCTCGCAGGGTTTTGGGATTCTTGCATGAGATGTGTTTGGTGTTCTTGGGATACCAATTAAGTCCAGTACAAAGAGGCAGTAGCATTCTATTAATGATAGTATCGAGGGTCAGGTGATGGTCCTAGAGTACTAGTCGTGTAGTATAGATTTTGAGTATGACTTCCCAAATAAGTGCAGATGGGTGGTATGATCCCTAAGGTAGTGTGATAGTTTTGTCTTTATAAGAGTGATGCTGGGATGTCATGGAATGACTCGTATGGGTGTGGTGATAATGAATTTCAGGATACACTAAGGGTAGTATTAGAGACTTAGAGTGATGACGCCAAGTGGAGACTTGAAAATCACAATTAAGGTGGGGTAACATTAGAACATAATTATTATGTTGGGGTGTCGATAGTATATGTTAGGATAGCCTTGGTAATAAAAGGATTAGTTATTGGCATGTCTTGCCAAGTTAGTAAGATTTAGGAGATGTCGCCCAGTGCGACATTTACTAGCATTAGAATGCCTATAATTTATGTGTGGGCAGAAACGGTAGGGTGAATTGGTGGCGATCTCTTGTGGTCCAAAGAAAACGGTTAGGTAAGTTCCTTGCTTGAACTAAGAAAGGCCTATGAGAGTTTGGTATTTTGATCATGATATGTAAATCATGTAATAGCCTAGTTGCAATAGGTTAGTAACGTCATCACCAATGATTGGGCAAGATCAATGACTAAGACATGAGGTCCCACCAATTGGAATGATTCATTTATGATGAGGATATTAAAGGTAGGGCCTTGGTCCCAAGGAGGAAAGTCGAGCATTAACTTCCTAAAAGGATTATCGATTTGTAAATTGTGTTTGTATTATGGGAATGAATGGTTGGGATTCGATTCATCACGACTAGTGACCTAGGCCAGGGTATATGGATAGAAGTGGTGCTTGGTGAGAGTTTTGAGAATGAGTGGCATGACTTCAAGTATACGGCGTAGGTTAGCTTTCGTGAGTCACAGTCAGATGCTTATGGGTGAAATTCGTTAGGATAATTGCTTTTCCCTATGACGAAAGTGTGTTCCTTTCAATAATCAGGATTAGGTATTCTCACCTGTGGCTACTGAGATTGGTACCATGTCATGGTACATCACAGTTTTTTCTAGGAGAGCGTGGTGGATCAGGTTTGGTCAATGCAACTAGTTAATTGGGTTCTCCCATCTGAAATATTCTTTCTATTGCATAAAGTTATGCGTACAGGTGGCTACATTTTCAGCCACACAATTTTCTCATAGTACCAGTCTCCCTTAGATTAATGGACTTTAGACTGGCTGACTCAACGGTCAGTGGCTCTGGTTGCGAAGATTTGGATGATGTATTAAGGATATGGTATAGTATTGGAAATCGCAAAACTTAGCACACAATATTTCTTTACCATGGTGGGTGGATTAGAGTGAGACTCTAGCGATTACTCAAGGGTGATATACCTACAGTATTGTTCGTTTCATCAGAGTGACGCAACGAAAGGTCTAAACCAGGTATGCGTTATTGTTTTGAAGGAGTTATTACTCATTAGAGTGAGAGAATAACATAGTATGGTTCTTGGCGAGATGATGCGACTTGTGTAGTTAGGATAACATAAAAAGTTATGGAACAGAGGGTGTATCGTCAGAAGATAGAATTGATTTTTGTAGATATATACAATAGTTGGTTGTATTATGATTTGCTTTGGGTGAGCGTTAACCGATAGAAAGGGTTTTACCGTAGAGGCACCGATATGCCTTAGGTACTAGCATAAGTGGTGCTAGGAATGGTTTGAACATAATCATAAAGTGAGTGGAGGCTCGGAGTCGGTTATGTAAAGCTAAGGTGAGGGAAATGGTGAAAATTAAAACATGTTGAGTATCGAGAATTGGCGACTTTAGTGTCACGGACTTTGATGGTTTGTATTGGAGGATTTATGGGACTTAGAATAGATATTGGTGGACCCCATAAGTTTGAGAATTGATGGATCGAGAATTTTGGGGATGAAATTCCCCAAGGAGAGTAGTTTGTACTAACATGTCCAAAAAAATTAAATAAATTATATATGGATTATAAACGAGGAGGAGTAATGATAATTATGTAAGAGTTATGGATAAAATTAAGGAAAAAATAAAAGGAGGAGAAAAAGGGTCATTCAAATGATAAGGGGATGTCGTTCGTACGACATAAGAAAGTTATGAGAAAGGTCACGAGATACATGGCTTCTAACGATGTGCTACTGACTTACAGTAGCTGGTCACACGAAGGGTCGTGCGATCCAAGCAAGGAATGACACAGTAGAAGTCATTCGAACAACATAGGGAAGTCGTTCGAACGACGTTGGTTGAGTTTTTAATCTCAGTTGCCCTTGTGTACTGTCACATTTTTAGCCCTTGATATTGTGTTGTCTTGATCAAATTAACCTAGAAGGGGCAAACGGGCTAAAATACCCACTCCACCACCATTTTACATGATATTCCAGCATGTCCAAACCTAAAATACCCATTTCCACCATGGATAAGGAAGAGCTACGGATTTTAGATGGTATATTTGGGGGATTTATTAGAGAAGATGAATGTGAGTTTTCATGGAGTTAAAGGGGGTTATTTCTTAGAAGCTTTGAAGAAGGACATTTTAGAGATTTTGGAAGATGCATTTGGTAACCCCTTGAGACCATCTTTGGAGGTGGGGGTTGCTCCTCCTACACAAATATTTGTGCTATCATCGGGGGCATTAGAGGTGGAAAATCCTTACTCTTATTGTAAGATTCCTTTTATATATTTGTAGTCTTATGGTTAGGCTATTTGAGTAGGGCGCATCTAGTTAAATAGTGTAAATAATCTGTAGATGATAACAAATATTTTTATGGAATAAAAATGTTGGAAAAATGTTATTTTGTTGAAAATGAAAAATGAATAAATATTTCAAGATTTTGAAATAGTAAAAGTTTATGTTTTATGAAAATGGTGTATTTTCTAAAAATATTGATGAAAAACATTTTATGAAATAAAATGTTTAAAGATAATGACTTATTTTGGTGAACATAGGTGAAATAAAATTTCTTGCAAAAATGATGATTTTATAAAATTAGACATTTATTGTGTTTAAAGAAAATAAATGTCTTTTAATATGTATTTTTTATGTTTAATGAATTTCTAGGATGAAACATATGTTTAAATCATTTAATAGGATTTTAATATTTAAGATCCATCTTCTCATGCATATAAACTTGCAGTATTTGGATAATGAGTGTATATACAAGTTTACAGAAGATTTTGTTGGGTTTAAATATGGAATAAGAAAAGTAAATGTTCTTGTTTTCAAAGTGTGTGGAAAAGGCATTAAAAGTCTAATTAGTGCAAAGTTGCAAGACCACATGTGTTGATGAAAAGAAATGGTATTTTCTTTAAAAGTAGTCTTCAAGTGTAATTAGGTGTCCTGAATAAACAAAGTAAAGAAATGCGTATTTTGGAAATGGTTAATAAATGTATTGAATAAGTGTTATTGGTTAAACATTGAAAGGTTGGAGTGCAACTTAATAATATTGTGAAAGGTTAACACTTATGAAATTAAAAAGGAAATAATGAAATTAAGGTGTTTCTAATTGAGAATAACATCACTCCAAGTGTAAAAAGGTGTTAAGGTGTTAAAACACTTAAGAAGTTAGTATGAGGGGTAAGTGGGTGATTTTGGAAACAAATGGGTGAAATCGTAATTTTTCTTAAAGTGGAACATTTTTATGAAACAAAAATGTTGGAAAAAGTGTTACACGAAGTGTTCCTAAATGAATATGATTTTTAAAATGAAAATCAAGTTTTAAGTGTAAAGGACATGAAATAGTAAACTTCAAAGTGTAACACAAGTGGGGTGGTAAAGTGCAGAGTTTTTGGCTTCGGCTGAATAAAAGAAAAAGTGGGTAATGTGGACATTTGTAAATGTCAAAACACGTTAAAAGAATCTCGGATGACACCGGGAAAAGCAAGAAGGGCCCAGAGTCCCTTAGGTTAAAAGTCCTAAAACACTGGTTAGAGCATGTAGTGCGCATAGCTGATGAAGTGGAGCCTCTTGAAGTATGCAGTATTGGAAAACTTTGAGAAAAGATAAGGGAGATTTATAACATGTCAAGAAATGAGTTGTGTGGTAAATTTGATCATAAAACCTAACTTGAATGAATAAATAAACATTCTAGTAAAGGTTAAAATGGATAAGTAAAGGTATAATTTATTATTGTTCATAAAGTAAGAAAATGGTAAAGTGAGTGAGTAAGTGGGTGATTAAGCAACCTAAGTGGTTGAACCCATAATTAACACAAGAATGTCTTAAAAAAATATTTTCAAAGATTGAATAAGTATTTGATAACACAAGGTTTGCATGTGTTGATAGGGTGAGTTTCAACGTATTAAAGTGTATTAAAATAAATAAAAAGAGTGGTTTCTAGTAAAGGAATGTGTTTGGATAAGGTAAATGTAGTGGTTTCAAGTGTTGAACCGGGTGTGTTAAATAAAGTGAGAAAATACTAAGGGTGAGTAAAGGAAGTCCTTATAAGATTAAGCTAAATTAATCTAAATAAGTAAGGTTTTCGAAATTAATAACCTCTTCATGCATTTTATATATGTATATGTATGTACGTACATATGTATGTATGTATGTATGTATGTATGTATGTATGTATGTATGTATGTATGTATGTATATGTATATAATGTAGTTGCATGCAGACGTAGGCATAACGTGTCGAGTCTTTCTGTCGTTCAATTCTATATTTTGTTTGTACATTTCCCACTAGGCATAGGCTCACACCCTCGCTTTGTTACGACAGGTTGTGAGAGGTTTCGTATTTTGAGGGCGTTATATAGGTAAGTACTTTTTTTATTTTTACGTTAGTAGATCTGTTTACTTGGACCTCAGGGTGCTCCCTATGGGTCCCTCACATAGTTTATTTTGAAACTGGAATCTCATGCTAAACAAGTGAAACCTTAATTAAATTAAAATTTGAATAACAACATTATATATATTGTTTCATTGCACTTCACACCTAACGCTCAGATCAGGCTGGGTTGACTATGGGTGAATCACAAATCTAGGTCGGAGCGTCATAGTCCATCCCTATTATCAAATCGAATTTTGTTAGATCAAGAACTATGAAATCTACGATTAACATTCCGATGCCAAATCATAAAGTGTGATTCTCACAATCCCTATTGGTGATAGACATTTTTTTATTTATCATTCCAATGTTAAAAGGATGGGCTAATGGACTAAAAGATAAGTCCACATGAGTCATACATGCTTGACTAGTGGAAGAGTACTTGGATCCTGAGTCAAATAATATGTGTGCTGAGATGTTATAAAAAAGAACATTACCTTATACCACAACATGGGTCTTATTAAGTGTCTCTTGCTTCTCCTCAATGGGTCTTTACTGCAGGGGACTATTAGATTTATTTATCGGTGTTGTGAAATGAGGTTTGATAAAGTTGGGGGAGGTAGAAGTAGGAGGTATTTAGAGAAGAGGGCATTGGGGCCTAAGGTGTCCTACTTGGTTGAATTCATGACAACACATAAAAGGTCTGATGTTACTATGATGGATTTGACTGATAGTTCAACCATCTTTAGGCTTGTTGTAGGTATGATCTCGCTGATTTGGTTGGTTCCTAATGACGTATGAGTTTCGGGAAGGATTAGAGATACGAGTTGGGTTACCAGATGCTATGTTCTTTTTTATGTGGAAGGGTATTTTAATTATTCGGTTAAATTCATGAATCTACAAAGGGATGATAGAGGATTTAATGTTCAGGCATAACTCTTGTTTGAAATGCTTGCACTTTTTAATTTCGGTATCGATGTAGTCTTAGGCATATCATGATAATTCTATGAATCTAGCCTCATATTGGTCTATAATCAATCATTCCTGTTATAGGCTTAGGAAATCCACAGTCCTTTGATCTTTTGGTGACTCTAAAAAATATTTTTTGAAAAAGATTCCTTCGAATTTCTCCCGAGTTAAATCATTCACATTCCAAGAATGTAATACAGACTGTCACCATAAATTAGCTCCCCCTTTGAATAAATACAAGGACAATATTACCCTGGGTTATGGACTAATACCTACTCCGTTAAGAACTTTGAATGTTTAGAGGATCCACCTCTCAACTTTGGCCGCACTAAGCTTCCCAAAAAATGTTAGGAGTTTTTTCCTTTGGATTTCCTTAAGGGCATTCATCCTCTATGTTTCTTCCGATACCTCAATATTAATTGGTTGCGGGGGAATATGTTTTGTTACCTATGGGTTAATATAATTAATTCCAATAAGCAACGAATAATCCCTTTATTGGTTTTATGGTGATTGGGCATATGTTGAATTGGTCGTTCTTCCTTGGTCCCGCTAGTAGTTGTGTTAGTGTTGACCATCGTATATAAATAATATGTTTATGGATAAATTACAAAATAGAGATAAGGAAAACAGACTTGTTATATTATATTCCATCCGATTACAAGGAGTATCTTACAGTCAAAATTCCTACAAAAGAAAAGTATATATTTTCAGGATTCTATTTTATAACAAAAAGGAAAGATTAGCTACTACCAAAGAACGATCAACTCATCTATTGTCATCATTATGAAATATGGGGATTTTCTACTTGCACGTGAACACTGGATGAAAGTTATTAGTTCTTTCAAAGATTTATTTATATATATCCATGCTCAATAGGAGGTATTCAGGTTAACTTGGGAATAACATGACTAAACTCCGAATCGGGCTCAAAAGGATCCGAATCATCTGAGGAGGTACTAATGGTGGAGGGAGTCAAAAAAGTCGTGTTTGGTGAGATGAGGCCATAATATATAGGAGAATTAGGAGGAGTAATAGTGAGTTTATTTTTTGTAATGATATTTTAGGCAAGACGAATAGCCTGCTATAGTGTATTGGGATCCTCAGAGAATCAGTTTTCTTGTTGGGTAACTTGAGCTTCTCCCATTAGATGTGAGATAAGTACGTTGTGCTGATTTCTAGTGTAGCGACGACCCAATCACGGTCTATGCTCCATATATGTTGACATAAATTTGCATAACCTATGTCTTTGATAGTTTTTTCAACCTTTTTATGGGTAGTACCGTGGATTATCAAGGTAGATATCATACTAAATATTCATTACTATAAAATAGTATGAGTTATAGAATGTAATGAAGAAAATTTTATGATAATAATATTATAAGTCGTAGCTAGAAGATTCTTATGCTCGGTTCCTTATAGGTATAAAACTGAGCGATGCTCTGATACAAAGTTATCGCATTCTCGATGATATGCTTTAATTGTAACCAAGGAGTAATAGGAATTACAATAGATAAATTGATGGAAAGCATAATTTAAATTGTTTTTACTATGGGGACTGCTCAGCATTCTATTACACGCACAAATCTACGTAACATGGAAATCCATTTATTCTAACATGCCACTTATAGCTAAAAAATTATTGAGAATACTAAGGAATCACATTAGTTGATAAGTTATAACATGAATATTCCAGCGAGGACTACTATACTTGCTTGCTATTGCCCACACGTACGTTACTGAAAATAATTTCAGGGGTAAAACTAAATAAAAGTCCAAAGGTACAGTTGGTAGTTATCCTTCTTCGAGATCGTCATCCATTTTAAAGTTAAAAAATTAAGTAGACATGCCAAGTAGATAAATGTATTTCTATACAAGGTGTGAGAAAAAGTGATGTTAGAATGTAATCGGGATTAATAATGAAGATAACATAATTGAAAACAAAATGAAATATCATAGAAATGATAGGGATGTACTGGAGTCAACTGATATGTAAAAGAATAATATGGTAAATCATAACTAGATATATTGTGCATAAAGTTATAGAGGTAATGGATCCGACTATAACAAGATAACCCATAAATTATCGGTCACAGGGCTTCAATTATGTAGCAATACCATTATAATATCGTTTAAAACTTTTAGACTTGAAATCCTATATAATTAAGGGATAATAATCTGGCTAGCATATTAGCTAGAGTGGGACTCATACGTATGTTCCAAATAAAACTAGGCACCCACCATCTGAGTTCTATAGGCCACTTAGAATTAGCGTGGTACACCCGAGTCTAATCCATGAATCGTAATATATGTTATTGGGATTTCATTGATAATGGGTCTCAATTGCAGGGTTTGATGCAATTAAATTTAGTAAGATGCAGGGTAATACCATAATAAAGGGTTTAATGTAATTCACAATAATTATGTACTACACAAAAGAGTTCGTAAATGGAAACATGAGTTCAAAGTTGTCATATTGTGATAAAACAACACTATAATTTGCAAGACATAAACTCTATTTTTTAATATTGAAAATAGAATCACCTACGTAGTAAGTACATATTGCAGTTTTGTGGTTCTAATTCAGTGTAGTTGACTGGATATTTTGAAACCAGGGAGAATATAAGTAGTTAGTGTACGTTTAGAAATAATTTTTATACGATGCTAATGGGATGTAGTGGAGTGTAGAAAATAATTTTTTTTAGTGTAAAAATACTGGTAGGGTATAATTGTATAATTTCCTAAAGTTTAAAATATAATGTTTTTTTTTCTAATTTCCATTTGGATTTACGGTTATTGCCAATAGACAAAATGTCTATATTTGACCTAAGGAATTTATGGGAAAATTTTGGGGTTGTTTTAAAATAATTGGAAAACTGGGCAGGGGGTTAGGTGTAAAGTAAAAGTTTAATTTTTTAACCTTGAACTTATTTTCAAAAGCTTATGCTTTCTAGGAGTCCAAATAGTGTGATGCAATATACCATTTTGTTCAAAATTTAAAAATAGAAATAAAAAAAATAGAATTTTCTAATTAGGGATGCACCCTCACAAGATGGGTCAAACATTTCGCGTGCCTAGTTTGACTCGCACTCCCGCGGGTGTGACCCACTTCATCTTCAACCCTCGATTTGTTGACTTTAGGGTTTTAAAACTTTAACCCTACATATGAAACATTTTAGAATACTATTTAAGTTGGTTCCTAGAAGAAAGTTGTGTAATTTTTTAAGACGTATACGACCACATAAGTTTCAATGATTTTGGTGGGCTGCTTCGAGCTACTGCATTTTTGTAAAAATGGCCAGAATTTGGCATAAACATTTGTGATGGTAGAATGTGACTTGGGTTCCTACAAGATTATGGTTGTGTTATATGTTCAAAATGTAATCAATTAGGTTTTATTTGAAGGAATTTGTTTTAGTACAGCCTCTGAATTCATGTTTTGAAAATTTCAGGCCCAAAATTTTCAAATGTCAATTTCAGGCATAAAATTTGGTTTTGGCTCAATCAAACATTGCACCTAGGTTACTTAGAACTAGCGCATAAGTTGACTGACTTTGAAACTTATTCAAAGTCAAGGAGGCAGAATTCACCATTGAAGCTCGAGCTTTAATGGAGTTTTATGTTTTTTAAGCTTGTTTAGTACCATACACATGATAAACTTTCATGTAATTGCATATATTTACTCTAGGCAAGAGAAGAAATATAACCAAATGAAAGAAAAAAACATTCATACATAAAATGTTAAGGATGTACAAAAGCTAAAAACTTTACTATGAAAGTATATTGAGATAGGTGGGTATTTCACTTTCATAAGTTGTGTTGTATATAGGGTTCCCGAGGGAGGTTTAATTGGTGAGTTTTAACTTGGTTTTTCTTTCGTTTCAAGATGGGATCATGTGTGTATGTATTGTCACAAGATTTAAACCATGTGGTACACTACCGCGTAGGCAGCCACCAGGCCCATATCAGCAGGGTAACAAGTAGAATAAGTTTGGTTTCAGGTTTTAGTCCTTGGATGGTTTAGTTTAGGTTTTGGGTCTTATATATTATTTTTTGAACGTTTTGGAGGTTTAAGTGTAATTTGTCAAACTTACTAGATTGGTTCATGACACAACTACAAAATATAAGTCATTTGGTAAAATTTTAGGTTTGAGTTGGTATTAAATAGTTATGATAAAGTATATATAAGCATGATTCTTTGTTTAGGGGTATTTTGGGAAATCATGAGGTTTCCATAAGAATTTTGGAGTTTTTAAGGGACTAATTTCCTATGTGGGTGAGTTGTTACGGGTGGGATCCACAAGTATGTCATTAGAATCATGACTCTTTAGAACCCAAAAGGGTGGATCATCTTTGTCAGGAGCTAAGTCCATCGTGGTGGCGTGGGGAACAATGAGATCATCACTAGGGGTGTATTGTTATCACACTTAAAATCATGATCGATAAATGTAGTTGGATCATCATTTATAATCGTGACATTTATCAATTCCATGACCTTAGAGATTTTAAGGTTATACACCCTATACGCGGTACTAATAGAAAAATATCCTACAACTATTCCCTCATAACTTCTAGAGTAGAATTTATCGAAGTGTTGTCTATCATTAAGGATAGATCCAAAAACTCAAAAATATGATAGGTTAGGTTTCATACTGGTCCATAAGTCATATGGAGTGTGAAGTGTATCGGTTAGAAGATAAACCCTATTCACTATGTGGCATGCGATGTTAACCAGCTCCACTTAAAAATGTCTCGGCTTTTTCCTTCTAAGAAGCATGGACATTGCCATATCTTGAATTGCTAGATTCTGCCTCTTAATAATGCCATTTTTCTAAGGAGTATAAACAATCGAAAAGACGTGTTTGATACCGACCTCATCACAAAAACCATCAATGATGATAACATTAAATTCATTGCCATTATCACTATGAATACGATCTATAGTGACACCATGTTTATTTTAAAGAATACAACACTTACTGGATAGAAAATAAACAACATTGGAATTTTCTTTAAGAAATCCAATGATAGAATATCTCGAAAATCATCAACCATAACTAAAATATACTTCTTACCACCAATACTCTTTGTACGCGTGGAACCCATAAGATTCATGTGTATCAACTCAAAATACGAGAGGTTGTAATGGTATTCAACTTCCTATTGGGACTCTTGATTTGTTCCCCTTGTTTACTTTCCCTTATTACTATTGGCACTAGTAATTAGGTTGGAGGTGTTCCCAAAAGGTGTAGAAATCCTTTTCAATTCATCCATTTAACTTTTAGATACAACGATTAAAAACTCAACTTGCTCTCTAAGACTAAAAAAGTCGCTATAGTGGTGTGTGGGAGAATGTGTGTGAGAGACTCTTCCTAACTTATGGCAAAAATCCCTAAGGTGACCTATTCATTTGTAATAGGTACAAAAATATATTTGTTTGGGTAAGCCTTGGTTAAAATTCCTGAACAAGTTCGCCTTGGTGGGTTATATCGAGGACTATGGGGATCTAACACAAACTTATAAACCATTTTGGGTGTGGTATTGAAAGTGGATGCACCCTCATAACCTATTCCACTCCTCTTATTAAAACCTAAAACGGGACTTAATAACATCTTTCTAACTTTATTGGATGTCTCCTCTAAAGTGACCTTGACCTTCTGGGCATGTTCATAATCTTTCTCGACTTGATAAATATGGGCTTTAAGTTTCTCACAAGTCTCTAATGATTTTTGAAAATCTTTCATAAGACTAGACACTTTGTTGGTCAAGTCGTTCTTCCCCCTTCCCAATGAAATAATTTTCTCACTCAATGATAATGTCAACGAGGTCCCACTCTCTCTCGACGCTTTCAACTCCTTCTCTAAAGCTAATACCCTAAGAGTCAAATTTTTATTTTTATTTTTGGTTTTTAACGACTCGGTGTATAGTTAGGAGTATGCTCATTGAAGACCTCGTTCCCCCTCACTCATACCATCATCCTCAATCTCTCCTGAATGATTTGACTCATTCTCAAGGTTTTTGGCATGAGACGTACTTGATGTGACAACATTACTAGCCATAAATGCGGTGAAGTTATGTCCATACGGTGGTTCATCCCCAGAATCAACCGACATAACATACTATAGCTCAAAGTGACATTATAGGTGGCTTTACCTTTTCCCTATCTCTTATGCCTACCGGGAAACTCATATGATTTGTTATTTTCCCCTCACACTCATGCCATCTCTCTAAATCATATTTCTTAGGATACTCACCTCTAGCCTTCTTTTGATCATTCTAATAAAAATTATTACCCACTTTGAAATTATGTTTTTCTCGATATTTTTATTTTTTATTTTGGATGAATTTTGATTTTTGAATTTGAGAAACTTTTTATTTACAGCAAAGAGGGAAAGATCACCTTGATTAAAATCATAATCAGAGTTACAAAACTTTTTTTCTTTGATTTATCTCTTAAAGTTATCCCCTTTCCTTTTTTCTTTTGAGTGGTGGGGAACATGTCTAATTCATAAGTTTGAAGATTACATATGAGTTCTTCTAGCCTAAGTGTGTCTATAATTCCTAAACAGTTAAGGTTGGTAACTTTTTCACTAAAACGAGACGAAAGTGACCTCATAATTTTGTTAACAACTCTTGTTTCAAGAATTTGCTCATCCAAATTAAAACTAGACTTCATAATATTAGACAAACAAGCATAGATTTCATCAAAATTTTCTGTTTTAGGCATGATTGTAGTCTTAAATTGTGTGGTGATAATCAAAGGACTTTTGAGAATATTGGTTCCCTCATGTGTGAGTTGGATTATATTCCAAGCTTCTTTAAACATAATATAATCATGATACGAAGAAACTCGTCGGGTATCACATCACCAAAAATATCATTCTAACCACGCGAGTTAAAATTACTCACTCTAAAGTCATCTTTAGTCCAAATAACGACTAGATTGAGACGAACTACATTTTCATTAGTCACGATAGGATGAGTCCACCCCCTTATAAAAGGATGCCAAACGCGTTTATCAATCAATTTTAGAGAGGATCCCCTTCGAGATTTCTAGTAAGTATAATTTGTGCCATCAAACAAAGGTGGAATTGTAGGAATTATTCATATAATCAAATAATTACTGATACTAATTTGTAAAACATATTTTTTTGGGTGGTCCATTATTATGGTCAAATGTAAAAATCATAAAGTAGGCCACACACAATCCAAATTCAATTTTAGTCCAATTTTATCTTAATTAAATAGGTGAACCTAAACATGGAAGATATTGAATCTAAATTAAAAGAAATAAATCACAAGACAGATTATGAGAAAAAAATCCCTCTTGGGAAAACCTTTTTTTTGTTCAGCACTATTACAACTATGTGTTTCAAAATGACATGAACAGACTTATAGGCTTAAAGACCACTAAATATGGTAGTTATGTCTTCCTTCCTTGTTGTCGACAGAGAGTGATGCAGCTTTAGCAATGCCCCACACAGTAATCTCCACTTGCTTTGGTGTCCATCGATCAGCCTCAACAAATTCCTTTCCTATCATCTGTAGTGAATAATTAACTCCACGTGGATATGAACATGTGTTGTGATCTTCAAGGTTTGAGAAAGTGATCACAAAACATCCAATGGTTTTGGATTTGATAAAACAAAATGTTTAAGCACAAAAGGATGTCAAAGCTTGATAGAATTTTTCAAGTTCATATCTTTATATATCGGGAGAAAAGTATCCAAGATATTGACTTGTAATATTACGTTTGAAATCAGGTAAAAAACTTTATCCGCGTGTTGGGATAGTATGATTAGTTCTCTAATACAAATTAATAAATGTGAGGAAGCTCAGATACTAATTTGTAGGGATGAAATAATGAGTGTTCCACTAAGGACTCCAATTTGAGAGTGTGCAATCAAATTTTAAACCAGATTATCTATTTTATCAAATTTGAGAGAGCTTTATTCTCTGATGGAGTGAACTTATTTAATTAGATGTAAATCCTTAAATAAAGTCTAATTTTTATTAAACCCTAAACATGCAAGTAGGTGATTCAAATCAAGCATGTAAAAAAAGACAAATTTTAAGTAAAAAATCCCTTTCGGGTAAATCCTTTATTCACTTTAGAAATCCACAAGACAATTAACTTACAGACTACTTAATAACTGCTACACGTAAAATGCGTTAATCTTTACAAATCTCTAGTGAACAATTATGGTCCTCGCATAAATCACAAGACCGATGTCCTCATTCCGCCACGAGCTTTTGTCTTCAGCAGTGAGTCCCCTCAGGTATCATAAGTTAGCAACATAGATGCCTTCTCTATAAAGTTTTACGAAAATATACAAAACTTTCTAGGGTTTAAACGAATTCAGAAAACTAGATATTCAGGATGTTTGTTAATGAATTGAAAAGTGTTTTGGAACTAAAACATGAAGACCATTTGCAAAAGTTATGCATAAATGAATCTGGCAAAAGACTTAAACATTTTGAACACGAAATAGGTATTTATACAAATTTTGAGGTGGTGAATGATTCGAACGAGAATGTATAGTCGTTCTAACGAGATGATGATCACGTTTGTATGAGATAAACTCTCATTTTTAATGACATAAAAAACTTAAAATAATGAGCCCTCGTTTGAACCTCGTTTGATCCAAGCTTCTAACGATATACAATCTCACTTCTAACCACATGCAATATCGCTTTTAACCACATGCAATCTCATTTGAAAATTATTAAAGATAAAAAATATTTCTTTTTGAAAATCAGAAGCCCTATTTTTGAAAATAAAAAAACCCTGTTCGTTTTTAATGAAACATAAACATCCCAAACATTAATTCTGTAAGTTAATTGAAACTCTATTTTATTGTATACCTTTACGGGATGTCTAGAAGTCTTCAAACTTGGATATTCTTGAGTTCGGTTCATCTTGATGGTCCGTGATGATTTGTAATGGGATACGTCAAACTAGTCTAAACTATGCTATGAACAATATTGAAAAAATTATTCTTACAAATCTCCCCCCTTGGCTATTCCGATACAAAACAAACAAACATTACCGAACACCAAATTAAAATAAAAATCTACATGACAAAAATCCCAAAACCTTTCCTAACCATAGAACAGAATGGCATATGGTTCATTGTCATCAAACTTATACTTCTTCCCTTTGGAAAACTTTGTCTCCATCCGTGAGTCTTGAATTCCGCTTTAAGTTCTTACACACATGAGACAAAAACATATACATCATGATGCGTCGATTTTGAAATATTGTAAAACTCATAAAGAAATTATCCCTCATAAATGAAACTCTCAATTTTAATTTCCTCTCCCCTTTATTTGTATCCGAACTCTCTCATTTTTAATTGATATCCGAACTCTATTATTTTTAAGGTAAAATGTTCCATTGTTGGGCCTAGCATTTAGGATTTGTCCATAGAGTGTAGTTTACATTGAGTATGGAATATCCTGTTACAACCATCAAGGGAATTTAAGTTCACAAGTTGAAAAATAAAGATATGAATATCAAGCATCTTCAATAAGTTCCAGGACTTGACGTAATTTTGGTATGGATTTTGTTTCATATTTTGTAGATTTTTCATCAAGTATTGGGATATTTTTTCTAGATTGGTTTTTGTCAAAATGAGGCATTTTCAGACTATTTTTGGGACAACGTTTTGAACTTAAAAAATTAATTTTATTTTAAACATCTCGTTCTAATGACCTGGTGATCTCGTTCTAACAACATTTCATCATCTCAAAATTTATGTCCGCCTATAAATACTAGTTTTGTGAAGATTTTTATTTTAAGACTTTTCATTTACGAAAACTGCAGACCTGCTGTAAATCGTACTCACTTTTTATTAGGGCAAAACACTTTTTAGTTCACACAGTCAATCTCAAATACTTTTGTTAATCATCTTTGGAACCCAACACTTTTATATTGAAGATATTATTGTGGATAGCTTTCTTGACTGGTAATCTTGTGATACTCGGGGGTATTCACTTATGAAGGAGGAGGACTGAGTTTTTTTTGGTTCTCAAGGGAATCATTGCTGATTGAAGGCTGCAGTCTTTGTGAGTTCTCGCCAGAATTCATTGTTGTATTTATCTACTATGTTGTAAGTTGCGATTTTCAAACCATAATGAAATAAAAGGTTTTTCCATGTAAGAAATTTTCCTGAAATTGTGGTTTCTTCCCATGCTTGATTTGAATCACCTAGTTTCATAGTGGCACAAATTATGCATATTGGAAGGCTCGTATGAGATCTTGTTTAAAAGAAATCAATGAAAGTGTCTGGCTTGTATGTGAAAGAGGTTGGTCTTCTCCCACTGTCACCGTTGGTAATGCGATGAATCCCAAACCTATTTTTGATTTGACTGGTGATGAGTTTAAGTGAAACACCTACAACTCCCGCAGACTTAGGCTATTTATGGAGCCCTAACCCCTCACGAGTTCCACCATATCACGACATACACTAATTCTAAGAAAGCATGGGATATTCTCTAGTTGACATTGAGGTACCAACGCTCTCAAGGAATCTAAGCTTTAAAATTTGACCACCCAGTTTGAGACTGTGACTATGTTAGATTCCGAGTGTTTAAATGAGTTTTATGCTAGGTTGTGGGACATTGTTAACACGAAATTTAATTTGGGATAGAAATTTGATAATTCGAGAGTTGTGAAAAAGATTTTGAGGTCACTCCCATCCCAATTTATTCCTAAGGTCACCACAGTTAACTCTTTGGGGGTGTTAGACTCTCTTACATTGGAAGAACTCATAGGAGAAATAGGAAGATATTGTAATACCCCGTATTTTTATGTCATTTAATTATGGGATTTATTTAAATTAAATTGGGATAAATTAATTTAATATTTATCCGGATTTTAAAATAAATATTTACTAGCGTGACAAGATTTAGTAATTATTGGTAAGAATTATGTTGAATATTACTTAATGAGTAAAGTAATATATGAGATTGAATTTATAAAATTGTCACGAGTGAATAATACGACAATTATAGAAATTAAGTGGGGACGCGCGTGTGTCGTGTCGGGACTAAATTAACAGAATAAAAAGTGAATTACTTCTAAGTCATTTGTATGATCATTTTGAGTGTGCCAATGTGTCCTCAAGGGTCATGATAGTCAGAAATAGGTACCCGGGGGTTTAGTTTGGGTCTCAGGACGTTTTTAGGCCTAACCGGCAACTCGGGAGGGCATTTATGTAATTACCCTTTTTAGGCCTTAATTAATGACAAAATCTGAGAGGTTATATCTTATTCAAAGTAGAGTCCTCGAGGGTTAGAAATACTGGAGTTATAGAGAGGATAAGGAACATATAAGGCTTCCAAGGAGCAGAACCACCAACCCTACACCATTCTCACCAATTCCACCACCAACACGTAGATCAGAGAATGAGGAGCGGGATCATACCTATCATTATTTACGGTTTAGACTTCCATTCTTAAGGCAAGTATCTAAATTGATGTCCTTTAGTTGATAACACATCCATACTAGTGTATGAGGTAATTATTTATGTTTTCATGAAAGTTAAATGATGTTTGGAAGATTTATATTGAATTTCTGAGTAGAAACCATGTTAGGACAACCTTATTGATATATGTAGATGATTAACAACGAAATTGATGTCCAATAGAGTTTAAATTCTGGAAGGATTAGGAAGATATTGATGATGATGATATAAATAGGGTTCTTGGTGTATTAATTTGAATTAATCCTTTAAATTGATGGCCCTTGATGAATTTGTGTATGTTTTACAACAGAAATCATGTACGTAGGATAATACAACTTTTGGTTTGGTTGTTCAGGAGTTTGGGATGAATTAATAGAGGTTTTGAGGATTTAAGTTGATGAAACCCGTAGATAAAGAATTTTAGAAACTTGGCCAATACCTGCTCGATCGATCGATCGACTCAAGAATGTCGATCGATCAACCGGATCGATCGATCGACCCTTTTCATTGATCGATCGACTCCTCCTCGAAATGGAAACTTTTTCCACTTTCAAATGTTAATCCAATCCCAATGTGAAAGGACCTTTGGACATAATTTAAACATAATAATGGGACTTGAGAAGGAACAGTAGGGTATAAGTAGGGTCCGAGTAAGATGACTTTATATGAGATTTAACACTGCGATTTCGGGGTTATAAATTTGAGTAGGAAATCATGCGTACGTTAAATTAGGTCTTGTTAGAATTAAGAAGGACTTAGACTAGTAGGTTAGAGAGTGTACACCTACTGATTTTATACTTATCAAGATGAAACTCTTTGAGAGACGAGAAGTACTTAAGAACTTGCGGTAATTGAAAAAATGAATAATGATTTAATTATACGTAGGACTCGAGCATTATGTGCCACGTATGGTTAAAATATTATGAGTCATTGGCGTACCTATTTAAATAATGTGAATATATATTTGGGTGCACGTATATATGTATAATATTGTATATTTGTGTGTAATCATACCCGTGCTACTTGCTATCACTAAGGTTCCGCGCCGAAACAGTCTTATCGTGATTGGACCTTTTTTCGGGATATTGACTTGTACCTTAAAACATAGCATCATTAGTATAGGCTACTCGAGAATGATAGTCAGACGGTCCTAAGAGACATGAGGGTATGTGCTGACCTCTTAGAGACATGGAACTATGCTTTGCCTCCAATATGTGTGTTTTGTGATAATACAGTTCGAGAGTGATTTCGAACTAGTATTTCCCTTTTTGTACGAGAGATACGCGGACTTGATAGAAGAGTATGGCAGCACCATAGATTTATGTGGGGTGCCTTTTTAGTATATATATTATGAGTAATAAATATATGTACCGGTGATTAATCTATCGTGATCGTAAGTATATAAAATGGAATAATTAATATTAAATGAATTAAGAGGCTGAGAACTTAAGACTTTATTGAGATGAACATAACTAGCTTAATATATTCAAAAGAAAAGGTTATCAGATATAAATTTACAGTTATGCATACTTGAAACAGTATTTGGTGAGGGGAAATTGGGTTAGACTAGTGAATTAGGTTATTTTTATCTAGATTGTTTCGGTAGTACGTTAGGCGTGCACACTACTTGAGGGTGGAGAATTCTCAAGTGAGTTTTGAAGTACTAACATGTATATAATATCAACCAGTAAGCATTTTAAATACTTGCAAAACTATTTTAAAGCTATTTAACACTCGAGCTCTGACCCGTTTCCCATCATCTCTTCTTTCTCTTGTATATATGTATATATATGTATTACAGGTGTCCAGCCACAGGGGCGTCAGACTTAAATCTTTGGACATTTAACGTGCTGCAGCTGGTGTGGGAGTTACAGGTCATTGCAGTAGACGATTTCATCAGTGTCTTCTCATTCTCCTATTTAGTCGTTATTAGATAGGGCATGTGTAACCCATTTACATAATTCATTTAGTTCAGAGAGACTTGTACACTTTATTATTTCAGTATTCAACTATTGTTGGGATTGTTTTATTTATTTCCGTGTCCTACGATTTGGAATATGTTATTTGGATTGGTTAATCTAGCTTGATTATTTCATTTGGCTGATTTGGTTTTAATATTATTATCCGTCTTCGTAAAAATGTTTTCGTATATTAAATCATAACAATAGGTGTTAATTTATAAAATTAAATATTTTGACACTTAGCTTAATTAGTTATTAGGTAATTAATAAAGAAAAAATATTCTTCGATAGTGATGCTAAGAATGAATCAACCGGACACTTTCATTTAATTTAATAAAGGACTGACAACTCAGTATTTAATTAGGTGGGGTGTCACAGGTGGTATTAGAGCATCAGGTTTTAGAGTCTTTTAGGATCTGTACGACTTATTGTGCTTCCATCTTAGCGTCCTTTGATATAGATCCCTATCTTTAGGATTTTTGTACTCTTATTTATGCGATTACGTCTTCATATATTTGATATTTAATAATAATTGTGGACTCTACCCTAGGTTCAGCTATAGAGCCAGTTCCAACATAGTTTCCCACTGCATGGGAGAGTTTTAGGAATGCCCTTTAGAGGTCACATCCCCCAGACTTCCTGGGCAGTTCTGATATTGTCATCGCAAGCCAATGGAAGAAAGACATCCAAAGGCATCTCTGAATGTATGAGTGCACAGACATTAAGAGATAGTTACTGACTTACTACAAACTAGTAGGGGCCATCTTATAGTGGTGGGAGTCCACTATCACCTTGGATAATAGGGACAATATGACGATTCAGAGTTTTGGGGTGCGATTTGACCGTAAATACTTTCCTTTCACTGTGAAGACTGAGATGAGGCGAAAACTATTGAATTTCAAGAAAGAAAGTATGACTGTCGCGAATTATGCAGAGGAGTTCATAACATTGATTACTACTGTGATAGATGAGGAACCTACCGAAGAGAAGAAGACTTGGATGTTGATGGATGGTTTGACCTGGAGGATTCGCCAGTACCTCTAGGGTAATCTATCGTTGGGTACTTATACTGATGTACTCAACTCTGCCCTATTGCTTTGCCAAGACCACCGCTTCCACTAGCAGCGAACAAATGAGCCGAGGATTCCATTCAGTAGGGCTGGATAGGAGGTAGTAGTTCCAGTAGGTCACCAACAGTTTAGGGTCAGGTCCATTAGGGTGATCAGAGTTCCTATCAGGGGACCTTGCTAAGAGATTCTGATCTGGAGACTCTAGGTAAGGATAAGTAGGCTATAGACAGGGTCAGTCCAGTCAGCAGGGCCAACGTCATTATCAACAGGGTAAGCCGAGCTAATAATGGTATTAGCGGGGCCAACAGGGTCAGTGGAGGGGTGGTAATAGCCATCAGGGCAGGGGAAAATAGGGACACAGGGGAGGAAATTTTAGTAGCAGCTGCTTTGGTTATGGCAAAAATGTCCATAGACGTCACGATTTCCATGAGGGGAATAGGGTCCCTCAGCAGGAGGGTGGCCGTTAGGATCCAGAGAGACCGATCTTCCCAGCCGCCCTTCCAGCACCACCTCAGATGCTAGCCTTACCAGCCATCCCAGACGTCCCAGTTCAGCAGGGACAATTACAGTCTGAACGTGTTTATAACATCCACTAGACAGCAGCACCGCAGGCGCCACCCATAGTTGAGGGTAAGTTTCCTATTCATGGTACTATAGGGGGCATTTTATTTGACATTGGGGCATCACACTGCTTCCTAGCCACTATTTTTTCATGGACCACGGGGTTGTTAGACTCGATAGAGAGTACAGTGACTTGTATAGACTCACCACTGGGTAATGGGTCGTTGATTTTCTTTATATGTTGGGGAGTAAGTATAGATATTAGGAGTCTGATTTTGCCTGCAGATATGCTAGTCTTAGATATGCATGATCATGATGCAATTATTGGCATGGATTAACTTGTTTCTTATAGATCCATGATAGACTGTTTCAGTAGCTGTATTATTTTTGCTATTTCGGGCCAGGAGATTTTTCTCGTAGTGATGCCTCGTTCCGAGGGAGGATTATTCACCCATTTATATTACATAGATGAGGAGACCTCTAAGTAGGTAGTGATTCCCATTGATTCGATTCCCATAGTTCGCAAGTTTTCTGATGTGTTCCAAAAGATACTGGGGCTACCGCCTAGTCGAGAGATAGATTTCGTTATAAATTTGATGTCGGGCACTCGATCGATAGCCCGCGCACCATACGGTATGGCTCCAGGTGAGACCAGAGAGCTGCGTGATCAGATTGAGCAGCTGTTGGGATAGGTCTTCATCCATAGGAGTACCTCGCCTTGGGGTGCTCCCGTATTATTTATGAAGAAATGATATGGGTCATTGAGGTTTTGTGTAGACTACCAAGAGTGGAACAAAGTCACGATATGAAATAAATATATGTTTCCCCAAAT
Source organism: Sambucus nigra (assembly GCA_949130495.1). Taxonomy (NCBI): domain Eukaryota; kingdom Viridiplantae; phylum Streptophyta; class Magnoliopsida; order Dipsacales; family Adoxaceae; genus Sambucus; species Sambucus nigra. Next base: position 337,484,961 of record OX422207.1, on the reverse strand, counting down.
CGATGACATGTTTGACCATTTGAGAGGAGCTCCCTTCTTCTAAAAGATAGAATTGAGATTGGGATACCATTAGTTACGGATTAGGGAGTAGGATGTGTTGAAGACTGCTTTCTTGATGCGTTATGGAGCCTACGAGTTTCGGGTTAGCCGTTTGGGCTAACTAATGATCCAATAATGTTCATATACTTAATGAACATGGTGTTCAGAGGGTTTCTGGATCAGTTTCTCATCGTCTTTATATACGAAATTCTAATTTATTCCCAGACCAAGGAGGAGCATGCCGAGCATTTGAGACGTGTTCTTCAGACTCTGCAAGAGCATCAACTATTTTCTAAGTATGAGAAGTGCAGGTTTTGGATACGAGAGGTCCAGTTCTTGGGGTACATTGTTTCCTCCAGGGGGATATCCATGGATCTGGGAAAGGTGTCCGCAGTGAGGGAGTGGGGGCAGCCCACGACACCATAAGAGATCCATAGTTTTTTGGGGGCAAAGAACTACAGACGGTTCATTTGAGGATTCTAAAAAATAAAGGGTCCATTAACTAATCTGACTCTCAAGGGGGTACCGTACGTATGGGATGACGCTTGTCAGTTGGCTTTCAATGAGCTAAAGGATAACTTGACTTTAGCGATAGTTCTTTCCTTACCCAGACCAGGAGTAGAGTACCTAGTGTATATTGACGCTTCTCTATAGGGACTTGGTGGAGTACTTCGGCTAGAGGAGAAGGCTATAGTTAATGCCTCTCGCAAGATCAAGCCTCACGATAGGAATTACCCCACCCATGACTTGAAGCTAGAAATGGTCGTGTTTGCCTTGCGTATTTGGAGACACTACGTGTTGGGAGAGAATCTTAGCATGTTCAGTGACCACAAGTCACTACAATAATTGTTCACTCAGTGGGAGTTGAACATGCGTCAGCGAAGGTGGCTGGGATTTTTGAAAGATTTCCAATTTGAGATATAGTACCACCTGGGAAAGGCTAACATAGTGTCTGATGCGTTGAGCCGTTGGCCAGTAAGTGAGGTGGAGGAAGAGTGGAAGGAAAAGTGGAAAGAGTTGGGACATTAGGAGGCAGTGTACCGATCCTTTATGTCCGTCATGACAGTCACACCAAAGACTATTACGAGGGTAATCTAGGACCAAGTAGATGATTCATTTTTCCAGGATCAGATTGTACGACTTTTAGTCGAGGCCGTGGAGTCCTACTCAGTTAGTTCAGATGAAGGATTACAATTTAATGGGAGATTAGTGATCCCGGAGGGGGAGGACTTATGCCATGCGGTGATGACAGAGTCACATGGATCTCGATTTTTGGTACATCCTGGAGAGGATAAGATATACCAGTACATGAGGCGAAAGTAATGGTGTAGTGGGATGAAGAAGGACATTGTGAAGTTCGTGTCCAAGTGTGCCACCTGTTAGCTAGTAAACGTAGACCATCAGAGACCACCAGGGTTACTTCAGCTGCTATAGATCCTATGGGGAAATGGGGGAGCATTCCCATGGATTTTCATACCAAATTGGCACATTTACTTTGAAAATCTACTTATTTGTTGCATTTTTATTGCACAAATTTCATACCAAATTGGTATGGTGGACCATGGTTATCGGTTTATTTTTTACCGGAGCTGGATTGTTTTTGAAGGTATGCATTTTTGAAGTTTTAGTCATTTTTTTTCATTATAGATCTGTATTATGAGTAAAGTTATCAGTATCATAAGTGTTTTCCATAAGGAACGCCAAACCAGTCGGCGATTGGAAACGAATAAGTTCAGCAGTTAGAATGGGCTTACAAAATTCATTTTTTAAAGGGGAAATTTAAAACTTTTAATGTTTTGGGGTCCAACATGCCCCGGCATATAAGCATATATGCACCGCAGCATATATGAAGCAAATGTATGCATATATGATGCAGATATGCACAACAACATATATGCATACAGTTTTAAGTTTGTTTAAGGGATTATGGATAAGGCAATTGCTACTGACTTTATGTAATCTAATAAATTTAAGAGATTTCTAAGTTTGTTTTTTAGTCTAATACATTCAAACGTTAGTTTGAAGCATGATGCTCTGAATCAAACTATCCTTCTACCCTTTCATCCAATGTAAAAGCTGTGTTTACTTGATTTCTAGATCAATGTAATATTGTTGTAGTACTTTGCGGACTCTATATCTTGGCTTCTACATGTCTCCTGTGAAGAAATGGCAACAACTATGTCCAGTGCCTAGGGTTCTTCCTATAAAGGGACACCACAATGCATCGAGATAGTGATGACTTAAATTGAAACTCACTTATGCTCCAAACATAGAAATAATAATGTCAACAACAATGTGGTTAAAAAGAAGTCGTCAAATGGTGATTTAGAGGTTGGTCCGGTTATGGGTGTTTTGTCCTATCCTTCCTTATCACAGTCTAGCATGGCTTCACCAAAGTATACTTCATTTGATTATTTGAAAACACTCTTTGATGGATTTTTGTTGCCTACTTCATAAGATCTAGGCTTTTAGTCCAATAAGGATACACTTTTATCCTTACTTAAACAAACACTTGCACTGAGATAGTCTTTCACATAACATTTCTGCCCACTAGGAGGTGTTCTGCTTGAGACCTTTTTTTTTAATTTGTTTGAGCCCTTTGAAGGGGTCAAGAAAGAACTCATGTTTGATCCTTATCTCCCACAACTTTCTCTCACCCGCCACAAGTACTCTGACGACTGTGAAGCCGCAGTCAACAATAAATCAATGTCGAGTACAATGCTTCTTATCTGTACCATGCTATGTTTGCGTACTTCAATTGGGACAAAGTATCTCTAAAGGGTTTAGCGAAGTTTTATAAGGAATAGAGTGAAGGGGAAATAAGGCATGCTGAAAAATTCAAGGAGTACCAACTTTTTGATAGTTTCCATCTATTGTCACTATTTCTTAATTTTAAAATTTTAAAATTGTAAGAATTATGTTTCGTCTCTAATATTGGGTTTGGGAAATTATCAGAACAAATGGGATGGGAAAGTGAACTTGTACTCTATTCTCATGCCTCTATCTGAGATTGGCCATGTTGAATATATGCTTTCAAGTGTTTATTTCATACATAACATTTTTTGTTTTGTAAAAAAAATTGTTACATAGTGTTGTGCTTCTTCGATTTCAAACATATCATAATAAATATTTTAATTTAATTCTTAACAAACTTGGAACAGTTGATTATATATGCTAATTTGTATTTAATGGGTTTGGAATTGTGGTATTTACATTAGGTAACTTGTCTAGATGCTCTAATGAGATAAAAGTACATAAGTTCAAGTCCCATTTGGTATCTACAGGTTATATAAATTCTGATGGTAGGGATTAGGAGATTGGTACTGATTCTTTTGTCGAGTAAGATATTCTTCAGCTACAAAATGAAGAAAAACTGTATAAAGAGGATATTGCCCTATAAGTTGATTCTTAAAGTTTACATTGTTTCTTATTATTTATAGTGTGGATGCATCCTAGCATTATACACATCCCTTTCTTAGAGAATAAAAAGTTGGACTGATGGTCTTTACTCAAAAAAATGGAAACCTCTTCTTCAAACATTTATTTTGAAAGCATTTAATTAATGATATATCTTTTTGATATTTTGTTTTATGTGCTTAAGTTTGTTTTGGTGTTTAGCGTTTAATTGTTGAAACCCATTTTGGGCATCGCATGGTACTCACATTTGTTAAAAGTGGGTTTCGTTTCTTATCCAAAACGCGAGCTTGCATCACGGCCACCGTCTACAGGACACTCTATTGAATCTCTCCAATCTAAAGTACACAAGGTATATGCATCTCTTGGAGGACAAGTTAGCCACCTCAACAACACCAAAGTCCCGATCCTTAACTCGCTGCAATTTAGTGCTGAGAGAGATATTCTCTACAATGTAATGACACAGTTTTTCTTCCAACACAGTTAATAAATATTATTTTTATTATGTACAGAATGCTATAAGGGCACCACTTTGGAATGTTAATGCCCAGTGTGATCTGTCATTAGAAGCTGCATCCAAGTTGTTGGAGACTATGGAAAATTAGTTTTCAATGACAGAGAAACCTAAGTTTTTAAAGACGATTTGAACCTTCACAAGTTTATTGAGGTAAGTTCTATGTCTCCATTCCCTTATGAAAACATTAAATCAACTGTAGGCTTATCCTGAGCATATCAAATCGTCTATCTAACTTTTGTTGCTATCTAGCTTTCTCTATATGTGATACGTTTTTCAGATGCTCCACTGAAAAGTAGTGTATTACTTTTGATGGTAGGTTGCAGGACATATTACATTGCAAGAACTTGAACATCTTGAGCATAGTTAGAAATTTTCTTTATTGTGCAGATTACTTCAAAAAGGAAGGTTTTCATGACATTATATTGAGGGTGGAATTAACACAAGTGACAGTAGAAATGCACATGCAATTTCAAATTTTGATCATTTATAAGAATAAATTTTGAGAGTTATCTCCCCTTAAACTAATAAATGTAGTTTTCTCCTGATCAAATATCACATCCTTGTGATTTGAAGAGGGATTGTGGCTTCAAGAATCTCATCAGTAAAAGAGGAGAGCTGGATCTTCTCCCAGCTGCCAAGTCTGTCTATAAGATGCCCCAGAAAATTTTTAGCAACTGTAACTCCAGATGATTAGGTTCCATGAACGGATCCCAGGTTCTCCATGCTAATAGCTTCACCTCCAAAGAAAAGATTACCCAGTGGTGCTCGGAGGCTATCATACCCACCTCCAAATAAAACATAATTTATTTCAAAGAATCCACATTTTTGTATGTATGTTTTGATAGTGATACTAAATTACATTGTGTTCCTTTTTGTATATATATATATTTATTTGGCTGCTTTAGATACCTTTCATTTATTTGTTGTTTGAAGTTAATAACAGAAATGGTTGTTGTTTGAAATTACTAAGAGATACCAAATAGGATGGAATATGTGTGGGGATATTGGATTTCGGCAATAAATTATACATGAACACATGCCTTGCTATTACTCGTAAATGTTGCAAAAAGATGAATATAATAATAGTCATAAGGGAAAACAATAGTATTCAAGTGGGAGAACAGAGCAAGAAAATAGAGGAAAACAAGTCAAATTTGTGTACTAGGAAGTTCTTTAAAATAAGAATAATAGTAGGTTGGTGTCATTTCTTTTCACCTTTTCCCCCAATTGAGTTGCATGGTTGGGTTTACATTATAATATTCAGTCCCTTTTATAAATATTTGTTGATAAGATTGAGAACACTCACAAGAACATTGTGTATTACTTTTTATTTTTATAATTTATGTGTTGCTAAACTGGAATGCTATTGTAGGTTGGAAACTTTTCGTATAGGTTGCATATTGGATTTCATCTTTTATTTATTTTAAATTAAAGATGACCTATCAAATTGAAGTTCAAACATGAGACTTGGTCATTCAAAATTAAGTGAGGACATGATAATATATTCTTTGGGCGTGGTTGTAGAAAGTAAGTTAATTCTATTTAAATCCAATCCATTTGAAAAAGATAATGTCTCTGAGAATATGTTTTGAGGGTGAGTGTTGAAAGTTGGTCCTATAGATTAACATTATTGATTATTTTTATGTGTATTGTTAGGCATTAGCTTTAATATAAAATTTAGTCTAATATAATAATTTTATATGTATTTCGTAGAACATATCATTTTATTGTTAGTGTTTATTAGTATTTTATTGATATTATGTCTATAAGAAATTTAAAATTTTATTATTTTATTCGTAAGAAACTTTTTAATTAGTATAACAAACAAAGAGTTATAGAAGTTAGCATTAAAAGAGTGTAATGGGAATATTAGAAGCACACAAATGAATCCTTGAAATTTATTTTTAAAAAAATCTTGGATAATTTATTGACATAAATTTTGGCCAACAAGTTTATGACTTTGTTTCACCATGCATATAAGTTTAAGAATTACAGGTTGTAATTTATTTAAATGTTCTATTAACTCTGAAATTCATATTTTTTTTATTTAATGTCTCGTATTAAGTTCATATACATGAAGAAGCTTGTTATTTTGTTGTTATTATGTTAGCTTTCTCGAATATCGTTGTAATTTTTTAAAGAAGTTTGTTTTGTTCAAGTATTTCTTTGATTAATATGGGCATTTGGAATATTGTACGATTGTTGTTACCCTTTAAGCAGGGTGGATAGTCCAATAAATTTAGGAGACTATCAATTTTTTTTAGAATTGACACTTTCTTAATTTGAGGCACAATGTGAATTTGATTGATGAATTTAGACTATTTGAACGTTGTTTGACTATTTGTTATTTGTTAAGAATGGCAAATAGTCGTATAAACAAAGGAGATTATGACCAATTTTTTAAAATTACATTTTGTTTTGTTGGCAAATGAAAATTTTTCCTTCTTACAATTACCTACTTTGAAAATTCTCGTCGTTTTGTGATTATCAGCGTGCCTTCAGGCACAGCCATACCCTAGTGTGTGTGTGTGTGTGTGTGTGTGTGTGTATGTGTATGTGTGTGTGTGTGTGTGTGTGTGTGTGTGTGTATATATATACACTATAGGTGTCCATCCACAGGGGGGTCAGGCTCAGATCTTTGGACTATTGACATCTTGTAGCTGGTGTGGGAGTTATAGGTCCTTGCCGTAGACTATTTCATCCTTATCTTTTCAGTCTCCTATTTAGTCATTTTAGATAGGTCATGTGTCGTCCATTTCAAATTTCATTTAGTTTAGAGAGAGTTTTGTACTCTTTATTATTTCAGTATTCAGCTATTGTTGGAATTATTTTATTTATTTCCTTGTCTTGTAATTTTGGATATGTTATTTGAATTGGTTAATCTAACTTGGTTATTTCATTTGGATGATTTGATTTTAATATTATTATTTGTGATCGTAAAAATGGGTTCGTATATTAAATCATAACAATAGGTATTAATTTATAAAATTAAATGTTTTGACACTTAACTTGATTATTTATTAGGTGATTAGTAAAAAAAAATTATTTTTCGACAATGATTCTAAGAATGAACCAACCAGACACTTTGATTTAATTTAATAAAGGACTGATCACCTGGTATTTAATTAGGCGAGACGTCATAGATTTAAGATGTTTTGAGTGCGAGGGAAAAGGGCATAAGGCATGTGAGTGTCCCACTATGCTAAAGAGAAACATGAGGAAAGTTGCTAATACGACCACTCTTAGAAATAGTGGCATCGAGTTGGATGGTTCAGGGAGAGAATCACCACATGAAAAGTGTGTTTCTTTCATGGCTAGTCAGGTGAGCACATCTAGAGTGTCGCACGAAGATGAGGACACTCGTAAACATGAGAGCCTTGATGATGTTTCGATCCATTCCAATGAGTGTGGGGATGAGATTTTAAGTGAGGGGGAAGGGTATCTTTAAATAGCTTTTAGTGATTTGTACACCGAGACTATGAAAACAAAAAAATATTAATAAGGATTTCTCTCTTAGGGTGATAGATTTGGAGAGAGAGATATAAGTTTTTAGGGTGTGTGAGGTGTCGTCGAGTCAAATCGAGAACGTGAGACTTTCTTTATGTGAGCAGTTGATCGTTTTAGGCTGGGAAAAAAGTGAATTGACAAACACTATAGCTACTTTTATGGGAAATCTTCAATATTTATTAAAGACTTGTGATAAACTTTAAGCCCCTATATCCCAAATCGAGAGAGATCTCGAACATTCCCGGGAGGTCAAGGTCACTTTAGAGGACATATCTAGGAAGGTTAGAAAGATTATCCTCAGTCCCGCCTTGGGTAATGTTGAGAGACTAGGAATAGGTTATGACAGTATGTCAACTTCCCATGTTGTACCCGAGTCGGTTCTCGAGTTTGTGATTGATCCATATAACCCTCATTCTAACCGGCCTAGGTGTCCATTTACCTATTGGAAAGCGTGCCCTAGAAGTTTTTAGAGAGGTGTTCCTAGGCCCGTTTATATTTTTTTCCCATTATAAGAAAAGAGGCCACCTTAGGGAATTTTTCTTTAAGTTGGTTAGTGTGTCTCATAGGTTTTTACCTCATCATGCGATTACACGTATACCCGCTCGCGCTAACACACATGTTACTCTGTATGCTCCCGCACACCACATGAGACAATTCGAGAGAAAGTTGAATATTTGGTCCAAATTTCACATGATTTGATGGATTTTTTCATATGATGTATCGTCCTGTGGAGACCTAATGATTGAGGTTTAGACTTGTTTGCTAGCATATGATGCGTTTCATGTTTATATGATCCATGCATATGGCTAGTATGTACTACCATTGTATTTTTTTTTTCCATTTTGATATGTTTTAAAAAAAAAAGAGTTTTGTTTTCCTCGAAAAATTTTGGAAAAATACAAAATGATTTTCTATTTTTTTAGAAAAAGTGAAAAAGCCAAAAAGATTTTATTTTTGATAAATTTTTTGAAAACCTCCAAAAAAAATTATTTCTTTTTACACCATATATTGATGGACATTTAGGATTACCAAGTCACAATACCATTCCATTATCCATGTGATTTTTTTATAGTATTTTGAGACACGACATCATTTCATTTATGCGCTTTATAATTTTTGGAGTCATTGAGATGTGATTAGTTATTACTTTCTACATGTTTGCCTCATTGTCTCCTTTAATGCACACATGAACGGATTTATTTGACCATTGCACTTGTCTGTCACATGTTGGTCTAGGTGTTTTCATCTCAATCATGTCTTTAAAATTAACCAAATGCGATAAAATGAGACCACGAAAGTAGTGCTTGTAATAATCATTGCTAGGATTGGAAAAATTCAAGTTTATATTTCTAGTAAATGTGTAAATTTAAAATCAATGGCTCGGGCTATGAAAGTAAAAAAAAATCTTTTCATGAATAGCCCCATTTACAAAAGAAAATGAGCCTAAAAGATTAAAAGCACTCAAAAGAAAAAATATAGAGTGCTAGGCCAAATTTAAAGAACTTTGATGCTTCTCTACATATGAGCATTGATTTCTTAAAAACAATGAGTTGAGTAAAATATTTTATACTAAGTGTTAACTCGCGCCATGAGCGGACAGTTTAAAATGAGCCTATATCAAAATAATTGTTAGGTTAAAACCAATTCAGCTACCATGTAAAATCAATTCAAATATTACCAATGAACTAAACAAATAGATAATAGCTCTCTCTATATAAAGTCTCCCATTAGTGTGATTGATACTGTTAAAAATGTATTGTGATATCATTAAGTTTTTGTATCCAACATCCTTGCATTTTATGTAACAAATCTTTTATTGAAGACCGCACAATGGTTATTCTTTGTAATGAATTCATCCATGACAAAAGTCCTAACATGAACCAAAATGTGTGAAAGGAAAAAATAGTACAAAAACAAAGAGGAAAAAATAGATGGAAGAGGGGATCAAAAGTTCACTTCGAAGCAACTATATCAAGTAAATGCTAGCACATACAACTATTATTTTTAATACTGTATTTCATCATTTTATTAGGCAAATCCAATTCAAAGAATTTTATAAATAATAAGTATATGTTGGGTGGGTGGGGGTTACATTTTTGTAGTACCAGTCTTAACCAAATTATGTAGCTTAGCTCGTTACATCAATTAAGCTTAAAAAACTTGCTCATAGTACTAATAGGAGGAAAAAAAATAAAGCCCATCATCTCTCTGATGTAAAACTAAACGAGCATCAGTCGATAGTCTCAAAGGATTTTACCAATAATCCCTAGATAAAGGAAACTGATGCATGTACTCTTGTCGTTAAGCCTCGTCAAATACAGATGATTTAGTGCCATATAAAAAGAATGTAGCCAATCATGTTAGCCATTATATCAAAGTTTGTATTGCAGGTAGGTTGACATAAACACGCCCAATACACCGATGGAAAGACCTAACAAAGGGTCTTTTGGGATTACTTTGTGTGTAGCAGCTAATCGTATACCAAATACAGAAGCAAATAGGAGAGCTGGTCCAAATCCAAGGGCACCACGAGTTCCCTTCGGCTTCTTACCTCGCACAAACTGGACAATGATCGTCTTTAACCTTTTCGTCTATCAGTATTTTGGGGATATATAAGCTTATATAGTGTGAGAGAGAGGGGTGAGGGGGATATGAACAGGGATATTGAAACACATAAAGTCAATAATATACTAGTTATAGATAAAGTTTACACAAGGAGAGAGATAGACCACCTCTTTGGATGGAGAGAGTCACACAATTAGAGAGGTTGGTGAAGTAAAATACATATGAGAAAAAAAGAAGATATAATCGTATTTACTTTGGCAGACTTGAAGATGAAAAACATTGTGCATAATACAACATTTATAATGGATAAAGGGAGAGAATAAAGAGCTCAATATATGGGTTACACGTGGAGTACTTAATGAGAAAGCAGTATTAACTCTTCTATAGAATTTTAGAGTATATAAAGATGTGAGTTTTAAAGGAGTAAAGTTGAAGCTAAATGGGTTTACACGTTCTGAAAAGTATCGTAAAACCATTACATAGTTTTGGACATTATTGGTGTCAAAATCATTTTAGACTTTGATTTGTTGACTTTATTCAGTCAGTCTCATGTAAATTAAACCTTTTTACACCTTATGACGATTTTGAGTTCATTCATTAGGAGTATCCGAATTTCATCGTGCACATATGTTATGATTGTTTTAGTTGATGTTCATATCGAATTTGTTCACACCCATTCATTCCGTAATCACAATTTGGTTATCCTAATGTTAATTCATGGTGTGTTATTTTTATTAAAATTTTGAAAAATATTTATTGACAAAAAACAAAAATAGTTGTGGAGCCTTTTGATATTATCCTTCCATGATCATATTTGACATATGTTTGTGAAGATTTTCTATGCTTGTTGTGACCAATTCCGGTTTATTATTTTTTTGATTACTTTTCTTGTCTATTTCGGATAAATAAAAAGGGGGAGAACAAATGTTGAATTATGGGGGAGTGAGATTTTGAATTATTCCAGAAAAGTGATTTGATTTATGATTTTTATTTTATTTCGAACTCAATACGTCATGAAGGTATTTTATTTATCTACAGTGTATAGGTGCACTTTGATGAGCGTATAAAAAGTACACATTTGACAAAGTTCCCAAAAGAAGATCAAGATAAAGCAAGAGATTTGAAAATGTGAAAGTTAAAGATTTTTTAAGACTTGTACATATTTAGTGTAACGCCCCAACCCGGATTTAAGGGTTAATAAAGGATCAACACAATCCGGTTCATACATTGATTGTGAAGTGCAATGGAACAACCTAGAAATGTTTCTAATCCAGTTTTATTATCATTTAACGTTACCCTTGTTAGCATGTAATTGTAATTTTTGTTAAATACGTGTAAGGACCCAAGGGAAGTTCCCCCGAGGCCAAGTAAACAGAGCCACAAATCATACACGTAAATAATTACTTACCTGTATAACACTCTCAACGTACGAAACAACATACAACCTGTCGTAACAAAAGGAAGGATGTGAGCAGAATGCTCACTGGAAACATATACAAATGCAATATAGAAATGAATGGCAGAAAGAACACTCACACACTACAATCATATGCATGCAACAATATGTATATATATACATATATACATTTGAAAATACATGTACAGATGTATTAAATCATTTTATTTCAAAAACATTTTTTAACGTCCTTTGTCCTCATTGTCTTTACAAAACAATCATTTTATATCTTATGCTTAGAATTCGCATATTCTTCCCGTCAAATCACCCAATTAAACAATTTACCATTGTTGGGAAAAACCTTTCATTCACTTTCAAACCTTCATCAACTCCACGTTTATTATATCATGCCAGAGTTACTTAACCATATCATAGGACATCCATTCAATGCATGCACACACCGTGTTTAGAAAAATAATTATTTTTCTGGAAAGTCTCATATAACGCACACTTGTGTTTATTATCTTTCGAAACTCATTAGGTAGCTTAACGCCATTAAGTCGTTATTTAACCATCCCATGTTACCACATGAACATTAACTATTTAATTCATATTTTTTGCATTAATAAATCAATAAATTAATACCATTTATTTATGCCTCTTTCATGAATATTCAATTCATTACTTAGAATTTTCTTTAGGGATTCCTGATAACTAAGAACTTTTCGGCGTATATTTTTCTTCCGTCGTTGCTTGAAAAGTCCTTCTAATCAAAAACCTTATAATACCTACAAAATAATATCAACTCAAGTGTATAAGTAAATAAGGGTAACAATCCACTTCCAATGGGGTAAGCTAGAGACAAATTCAATTGTAATTCACTTTTTATTTTCTTTTTGTTCTTTTTCACTTTTCTACTTTTTTTTAGCTTTTTTAAATATAAAAACAATTGGGTGAGGTGAGGTGAAATAAGGCTAAACTAAATTATGAGATGAAAATAACTAACTAGAAAGTTACTAAAATGAAAAATAAAGTCTAAACTAAAATAAGAGATAAAGTGAGGTAAATAATTGTGAGAACAATCAAGGAGTGGGATTACACCACAAATTTTAGCTATTCTAATTAATTAATTTAATTAATTGAATTCTCCCAAATTAATATCAAACTTACAAATCAACTCTCGTTGCAAATGTAATTTTAATAGTAACCTTTTAGAAAATTAAGTTTAAAACCCCACAACTCTAGAAAATAGATCTACACTCCTTTTAATTAATCACCCGCTATGATCGATCAATTAAAATTTATGTCAATCTTAGAAAATAAATTTAGAGTTGAAATTCAAGTTAAAATACCCCACTTAAGAAACACCTATCTCTAGTTCGAATCTAAAATGGGTATTATAACTAGAATTTTGTTTTCTATCGAAAATCATTTACCCTCTCTCGAGGCATAAATTTAAGGGTGAGGGATCAAAATTAACATTCAAAGGGAATTTTCAAGTAATCAAACTAATTAAACTAAAATAACATCAAATAAGGGTTTCACCCCACCCCTTGAAAGGGGATTTATCCTAACATGATATGAAATATGACAAATTAATACTCAAAGGCATAAAATAAATGAGATGAGAAAAGAACAATCAAACCCCAATCTCTTGATGCTTCATTGATCTTCAATCCATGAGTTGAAATTTATAATCCATCAACTTGAGTGATCCAAACAATATTACATAAAAAATTCACTCAAATTAATCCTCAGACATTTATCACTCAATAATCTCAAAAACGAAAAATAAAAACTATTTACAAAATGGTGTTTATCCTAATTCATTCCTAACCCTAAACTTTCTCTCTCTAAAAATTCCTATCTATCTAGCTCTTTTTTTTAAATCTAAACTAAAAATTACAAAATAAAAATAAAAAGGATAGTGGATGAATTCATAATGGAGAATTAAATAATAAAAGAGATTTGTTAAAAATGCAAATCCTAACATTATAAAATTGTACATTAGAACTCACCCAAAGAAATAAATTCTACATAATTACTTTATATTGAGATAATTGCTAAAAATGCAAAAATTCATAAAAGATGGGTGGGGTGAAATTTATCCTAGAGATAAATTTCACTACAGACATTTCACTACAGACCTCTATACTGAGGTATTTTCTAAAAATGCAAATACTCAACATAGAGGGGTGGAGAAAAATAGGATTCATGTAGCCGACCCCAAATAATTGGGAAAAGGCTTTGTTGAGTTGAGTTGAGTTGAGTAGAGGGGTGGAGAGAATTTTATCACACCAAGCTTAAAACTAAATTTGAGATCTTCTTCAAATGGAGTCTTCCTCTTCATTTATAGTAGGCACATAGAGCATGTGGGTATTTTTGGGAATTGGTTTTGAGTATGCATGAAAATGGTGAGAGGAGTATGAGGTGTGAGTGTGTTGAAGTCATGTGGGTGAGGGGATTGGAATAAAATCTCATTTGGTAAAAGGGGTATTTTGGGCAATGGTTAAAAATTTGTAGTTGGAGGGTAATTTGGGTAAAGGTTTAAATTGGTTAATAAGACACATGGGGTTTATGTGGTTTAGGAGATTGGCTTTGGCTTGGGTTGATGTTTTGAACTTTGGCATGTAATAATGTCGTGGCTTGGAGAAATGGGTCTTGGGTTGGTCCCTGGAAAAGGAAAATGGGTTTGGATTGGGGTGAAGTTGGGATGGACCGGGTTTGGACTAGTCAGCCTCGGGTAGGGGTTTGGTTCAAGGCTGGGAGTAAACTCCGGCGGGAGATGGGTCGCGGGTGGCGCCGGAGAAGACTGTCCGCCGGAGAGGGTAAAGAGGGCCGCTGCCAGGCGGGGGCTAGGCTGGCGTGGCCGGGCCTGTGCCGTTTTCGTCGACAGCAGGGGTGGAGCACGGGGTATTGGGTAAGAGGTCCGGGTAGCGGCGTCGCCGGAGGTTAGCTCCGGCCGGGAGTGAGGCAGCGGGTTCCAGGTTTGGACAAGTTGAGAGGTTTGTGGTGGTGGTGTGGTGGTAGTGTGATTTATGGTGTTGGAGTTTTAATTGAGTAGGAGATATGGGTTAATGGAGGTTTGGTGGAATGTGGTTATGGAGGAGAGAGAAAGAGGTGGCTGATGAGGAAGAAGAAGGTAGGGCTGATTTGGTGTGGTGAGGGTGTAGGATGAATGAGTGTGGGTGAGGGAGTCTTTGGTGTAGGATAAGTTATTTGGGTGTGTTTGTGTTCATGTATGTGTGTTTAATTTGGACCCAACTAAAATAATAAAAAGACTCAACTAAAATAAAAAATAAAATCTAACTAAAAATATAACAAACTAAAAATAGTAAAAATAAAAATATTAAAACTAAAAAATAAAATCCTAAGCTTATATAAAAACAAAAATAAAACAAAAGAAATAAGAACTAAAAATCTAAATGAAAATTAAAGTCCTAAAAAAAATAAAAAATAAAAAATATAAAAAACGAACTAAAAATAAACTTCTAAAAACTAATCCTAATAAAACTAAAATCTAGTAAAAATAAAATAAAATAAAATAATAATAATAATAATAATAATAATAAAGATAAAATAGAAAAATAGAAAACAAAACCGAGAAATTACTAAATAAATCTAAAATAAATCCTAAAAATAAAAATGACTCAAACTAAAAAATATAAAAATGGACAAACAAAACACACAGGCTTGGGGTGATGCTTTGTGCTAGGTTTGGGCAGGCTAGGGTTATAGGATAAGGGAATTAACTCTATTTTACTGCAAGTTGCCTCGAATTATAGCTTTTGACACTGCAACTGTAATTAAACCTGCATATTGAACAATTAAGCGCATAAGACCCATATTGTCGAGAATTAGCAACAAAAGCACGTCTATTTGGGGTATAAATTGTACAGTTTTGGGTGCTTATCACACCACATCCAAACAGAGCGTTGCTAGTCCTCGAGCAATAAGATAGAGAGAAAGAGAAAGATATGTAACCAAAAGTGTACCACTTTCGCGGGACTTGCGATTGCACTTAGTATATGCAACAAGTCTTTAAACCTATTGGTTGCCCTACAGGACGAGTTGTGTCTCGTGAGGGTTTGTAGGGAATATACCCACAAAATTCTTTATTTGCAAAATAATTTATTGAAAGGCAGTTAATCTCTTATTAGACATAGAATAATCGCACAATCCATCATGAGAAAAATGATTTCAGAAATACAAGCTAGAATTGCATAAAAAGTTTAGATAAGTAAATACTCAAGGTACATCCTTCCTAGAACTCAACGTGTGTAGTGTGAATCAGTTAAAACGGGTCGAGTATCACAAAAGTAATTCCTAGATTGCCTTATCGGAATCAATGCTTCAACTTCAAATCTCACGGATATATCTCTCTCAAATGAAGTATTGAGATTAGGGTTAGTGTATCGCTCTTGTGTGTGAGGAGATGAGTAAATGTAAGCAAGTTCAAACGTCTCACACACATATAAGAAAGAATGACAAATTAGAAAGAAAAATGATCTCATGAAAGAAATGTTAATCACTATCGTGAGAACGTCGAGTTATGCACCACGTCGACTTTTATTTGCCCGAACACCTAGGGGAAATATGGATGATTATGGGTGAGGGGAAATGAAATGGGATGAGAAGGATATGATGAGGTAAGGATGGTATAGAATGGTTATGGATGAGTGATGAATATGCGATGTGAAATGGATGAAAAATGAATGCGAAATGGATGGATATGCGATGTGAGAGAGTGTACTATACTTTAGGCACAAATGTCTTTATTACATAAGAACTAACTACAAACTCTCTTTTTTTCTTTTCTCTCTCTTTTTTTTTTCATTTCTTTTTTTTTCTCTATTTTTTTTCTTTTTTTTTTCTATTTTTTCAATTTTTGCTATTTTTATGTTTTTCTCTCTTTTTTTATTTTTTATTTTTTTTTTCTCTCACTTTTCAAACCAACAATGAAGACATTTACATTTGGAATCAACACTCTTTTATTTGAAAATGAAAGATGATATATAGATGATAGGTGATGGTGTGGGATAGGGGTGCAACCGGTACGGGTTTTTACCGTACCGTACCTTTTTGGTCCCCAAAAAAATGGTTTTGGTTTCATATTACGAAATACCGAAAACCAATTTTATTGAAACCGAAAATACCGTCAAAAATTTGGTTGGTTTTGGTTTTTAGATACAAAAAACTAATTTACCGAATTTACCGTACCGATATCGTACCAAAATTACCGTATCGAAATACCGTACCAAACTTTTTGTGCAGTGTCAAATTATTTTGGCTATCATATTACTTCAATTTATTGTAATACCCCGTACTTTTGGGTATATTTATTTTTGGGATTAATTAATTAAATGCGTATTAATTGGAAATTAATCCGGGTTAAAAATACTAACGAGATGCGAGTTGGTATTTGATTATGTGCATACATGTTTTATATGAACATTCAATTATGGAATTTGTCGTGAGATTTATGTACGGCAATTTGGGAATTTTGTTGAGACGCGTGTGACCGCCGCGTCACGGTGTATTATTTTGAATTTAAAAGTGATTTTTAATTGTATTATCCGTATGGTCGTTTTGAGTGCGTCAACGCGTCCGGAAGGGTCGAGATAGTCAGAAAACACTAGCCGGGGGTGTAGTTTGGATTCCGGGGTATTTTTAGGCCATACCAGCATCAAGAAGGGTATTTTGGTAATTTTATATTTTGAGGAATTAAAAGTGACGAAAATTGGGAGTTTTAATCTGATTGGGAATTGACCCACTAAGACACTAACCAACCCATATTAACCCATTAAGCTACGGAGGTTATCATTTAGGTTTCCAACTTTCCCAAAGAAAACCCTAGCCACCATAGCCACCTTTGGAGAAGGAAGCTTGGAGAGGGAAAGAAAGAGAAGGAATTCTGCAGAAACCTTTACAGAAATCAACACCAAATTCAGAGACAATCAAGGCAAGTGTTTTAATTATATTTAAATTCGTAGAATGTTCCTTCCATGTTAGAAAATTGAAGAATATCAATTGTTCTTGAAAGATAATGAAAACCCATGTATGTTGAAACTTAAAACTTGAAATCTTGAGGAGGATTTGCATGTAGAATGATAGGTAGATGTTCATACTGATGATATTTATGATTGGGTGAAATTTAAAACGGATTTAAATTGGGTAAATTCATGATTTAAAATTTTAGGGTTTGTGTTCTTGAAATATTGGGGGAAAGTGATGAGATTTCATGGTTTAATGATGATTGGGAAGAATTAACTCCGTAAATTACATTAGTTTATAACCTTGATCTGTTTAGGATTGATTAGAGACTTTAAAGTATTGTTGGGACTTAGTTTAAAAGACATTTGAGGAGTAATAATGGAGAAAAAACGAGATTTAGAAAATCTGGGACGAAGCTGGCAGGTCGTTAGAAGTCCCTACCCAGGTCGTTCGAACGAACTCGTTCGAACGAGCTTCTAACGAATTGACCAGTCGCTTCTAATGAAAGGGAACTTCGTTCGATAATCTCGTTCGAACGAGATATAGTTAGAAGGTACAGTTCGTTCGAACGAACTGGAATCTCATTCGAACAGTCTCGTTCGAACGAGACTTCTAACGAGTTAACAGTGGAATCTCGTTCGAACAGTCTCGTTCGAACGAGACTTCTAACGAGCTGGCAGTCCGGGCCTTTTTGGACTGTTTCGATTTTTGGAGTCCCGTAAAGTTGTTCGAGGATATAGATAACCTTCCTTTGATTTTGTATGGATCGATTTGGGACTTTGGGTTATTATGAGGAGTAATTTATATATGAGTGAGTTAAATTCAATGAACCGTTTGGGTTGAGACGTGAGTGTCTACTACGACGTGAGAATAAATTATGGCGCGTATGATTATAAACCGGAATAGTATATATTGTGATAATTATAAGTTGGTACGAGAATGCGATATGTACTACGATTAAACTACGGGATTACTAAGACGTGTGTTTACTTAGTATTGGTATATGAATTGTGTGTATGACATACCTACCATACTTGCTATCACGGGAGGTTTGCGTTCGCTTAGGGCCCTCTAATCCTTGTGTTGCCCGGATTTAGACTGGTTACCTTGATGAACATAGGTCATAGAAAGACTTATTGGGATATTAATAAGTCCGCTGATCGTGGGAGCGTAGGTATGTGCGTGACCCATGTGATGTGACTGTGTTCGCCTCCATTATTTGTGATGTTGTTATCTGTAAACTATTCCTGAGAGATTCGGAATATGTAATCCTTATGTACGTGATGTACCGGGATGGATAGCAGAGTATGTGTGCACCGCAGCTTAGTTCTCGGGGTGCTTGTATTGTATATTTATGTTGTGAATAATATACACTTAATTAATGGGAACCTTCATGTTAATGTTGTGATTATAATTACGGTATTGTTTCGAGTTACATAACGGGTTAGCTGATAGTAAAATATATTGCATATTGAGCATCGGAGTTTACGCTAAATCCCTATTTAATTACGAGCGTTATAATGTTAATAGAACCGAGTAATAAGGGTAGGACCTATGACAGTCTAGCTAGATATGATGTCACTTAGCTAGTGGTTTGGGTCGTTATAGATGGGTACTTACGTTAGGAGTGCACAGTTAGACGAGAGGTGAGAATATCATGTGAGTGCACGTCCTAACATGTACTTTGCATTTAATGTTTTAAATGTTTTTAAAGCACTTGCAGGTTTTTAAAATATAACTCCACATTCGGGCTCTGACCCGTTTTCTTTCAAATCTATTTTTCTTGTAAAACCATTTTAGGTGCCCAGCCACAAGGACACCATGCATATGATACTCATTCTGGTGACGAGCTGTAGCTATTTGTGGAAGCTACAGGGATTTTCTTGTAGACGCTTCTATCACTTGGATTCCTGATTCATTATCTATCAGTTGTAGGGCATGTTGCCCATTTCTATTAGAGTTGCATTTCCATTACAGTTTTCAGACTTTGGCATGTATTGTTTTAGTATTCGGTTTACTTGTTTCAGTTGTGGGATTGTAGTGAGGGGTTTTTCCTCCAAACTTTAATTACATTATGTGATGGTTATTCTATTTACTTCATTATGGTGAATGGTGTATTTATTCTTTATTACACTTGTTGCATGTTAATCAGACTTTAAATAAAATTTGGCACTTACTTTTTAAATACTAGGTGGTTAGTAATAATAAAAATGTTTTCGACAGTGATGCTATTAACTGAGCCAACTTGACATTTTGAATTAATTTAATAAAGGAGTAGCTACCCGGTATTTAATTAGTCGGGGTGTCACAGGTGGTATCAGAGCATCAGGTTCTAGTGTCCTTTAGGATCTGACGGCTTATTATGTTTCCGCTAAGTTTCTTTGATATAGAGCCCTATATTTTAGGACTGTTGTACTCTTTTGTGTATGTTTCGTTCTTCAGCTATCTTAAGTTTATAAACAGCGAACTTATAAACTTTGTTCTTATTTCAGATGCCTCCACGACGTGCACGACTAGTTCCCAGGGATGCAACGCCCGAACCCCAGCCCGCTCCAGTTCAGGGCATGATGAATGCCGCTGAGGTTGCAGCTATAGTAGCCCAAACGGTAAATGCCGCCATTGCCGTTGTTCAGCAGGCACCACCTCAGGCGCCAGTTGCCGCGCCAGTTCAGGCTAATGCATTCCCGTCTGCTTGGGAGCGTGTACGTGACGCTTTTCAGAAAGCGCATCCGCCAGAGTTTGCAGGTAGCTCAGATGTAGTAGTCTCGAGCCAATGGAGGAAGGATATGCAGAGGCACTTAAGGATGTATGAGTTCACGGATGTCTAGAAGCAGGTGCTAGCTACTTTCAAGCTAGTTGGATCTACACTGCAGTGGTGGGAGTCTATTACCACCATGGAGGAGAGGGATACTCTCACTATTCAGGACTTCTGGGTGCGGTTTGACCGCAAGTACTTTCCGTCGGCTGTTCACACGGAAATGAGGAGGAAGCTGATGAGTCTGAGGCAAGAGGGTAAGACTGTGGTCGAGTATGAGGCCGAGTTCATGAATCTGTTGAATATCGTTCTAGATGAGATACCAACAGAGAAGAAGAAGATTGAGAAATTCATGGACAGATTGACATGGAGGATCCGTCAGCATCTGTTAGGGAACCTTTCGTTGGCCACGTATTCTGATGTGGTTAACGCTGCTTTGTTACACTGCCAGTACCACCGCTTTCATATGGCTGAGGGCAAGAGGTCGGGAGAGTCTAGCCATCAGGGCAGGACTAGAGGACATGGTACCAGTGGGGCACAATCTGTCCAGGGGCAGAGACAGGGTGAGCAGGGTTCGCAGCAGGGGGATCAGAAGAGGTTCCGGTCAGGAAACTACAGGCAGGGACATGGAGGTTTTCGTCAGGGCCATCAGGGTCCAAACGGCCATCAGGGGCAGAATGGGCAGCAGTTTCACCAGGGCCAGCAGGGACAAGGGAGGAACGGTAACGGCCACCAGGGCCGGGGACCGCAGGGGCAGAGAGGAGGGAACTTCCTAGGGAAGTGCTTTGTTTGTGGCAAGACTGGCCATAAGCGACAGGATTGTCCTGATAGGGGCAGGGCCCCACAGCAGCAGCAGCAGGGTGCTCGCCAGGAGCCACAGAGGCCTATGTTTCCCGCCGCTCTTCCCGCACCGCCACAGATGGCAGCATTGCCACCCATTCCAGCAGTCCCAGTTCAGCAGGGGCAGCTACAGTATGGACGTGTCTACAACGTCCACCAGGCTGCAGTTCCTCAGGCACCGCCCGCGATTGAGGGTACGTTTCCTATCCATGGCACTATGGGTCGGGTATTATTTGATACGGGGGCTACACATTATTTTATAGCTACACACTTCGCGAAAGCTTTAGGATTGTTAGCTACGACAGAGAGCACAGTGACGTGTGTCGACTCACCATTGGGGAGTGGGTCACTTATTTTCTTTATATGCCGGGGAGTGGGGGTAGAGATTGGTGGTTTGGTATTACCTGCAGACATGTTGGTATTAGATATGCATGTTCACGATGTGATTATCGGTATGGATTGGCTCGTAGCTTATAGGGCCATGATTGATTGCTTCAGCGGGAGCATTGTTTTTGTCATTCCGGGGCAAGAGATGTTTATAGTGGCGATGCCTCGCCCAGAGGGAGGATCGACCGCTCATCTGTATTACATTGAGGAGGATACCTCTAAGGAGGTAGTGATTCCTTTAGATTCTATCCCAGTAGTCAGGGAGTATTCGGATGTGTTTCAGGAGATACCAGGCCTACCCTCCAGTCGAGAGATAGACTTTAGTATAGACCTATTGCCAGATACGAGGCCTATAGCACGCGCACCGTACCGTATGGCTCCGGCAGAGATGCGAGAGCTACGAGATCAGATAGAGCAGCTGTTAGGTCAAGGCTTTATTCGCAGGAGTACCTCACCTTGGGGCGCTCCAGTTTTGTTTGTGAAGAAGAGGGACGGTTCACTGAGATTGTGTGTGGACTATCGAGAGTTGAATAAGGTCACGATACGGAATAAGTATCCGTTGCCTCGAATTGATGACTTATTCGACTAGTTGAGAGGAGCTTCTTTCTTCTCGAAGATTGATTTGAGATCGGGATACCATCAGTTGCGTATCAGGGAGGAGGATGTCTCGAAGACTGCGTTCTTGTCGAGATATGGTTCTTACGAGTTCCGGGTTATACCTTTCGGCTTGACCAACGCTCCAGCAGTGTTTATGGACTTAGATCAGTTTGTCATTGTCTTCATTGATGACATTCTGGTTTACTCTCAGACAGAGGAGGAGCACGCCGAGCATTTGAGGCAAGTTTTGCAGACACTTCGTCAGAACGAGTTGTATGCAAAATATGAGAAGTGTGGGTTTTGGCTGAAGGAAGTCCAGTTTTTGGGACACATTATTTCCGACCGGGGAATATCTGTTGATCCGGGGAAAGTATCAGCGGTGAGGGAGTGGGGACAGCCCACGACACCGACTGAGATTCGTAGTTTCTTGGGTCTAGCAGGATACTACAGGAGATTTATTCGGGGTTTCTCAGAGATAGCAGGTCCTTTGACACATCTGACTCGTAAGGGTGTGCCATACATCTGGAGTGATGCCTGTCAGTTGGCATTCGATGAATTGAAGGACAAATTGACCTCAGCACCTGTGTTAGCATTGCCGAGACCGGGAGTTGAGTAGTTGGTTTACACCGACGCGTCTTTGCAAGGACTTGGAGGTGTATTGCAGCAGGAGAGACATGCCATAGCTTATGCTTCCCGTAAGCTTAAGACTCATGAGAAGAATTACCCCACGCATGATTTGGAGTTGGCAGCTGTGGTATTTGCCCTACGGATTTGGAGGCACTATCTTTTGGGGGAGAAGTTCCAACTGTTCACGGACCACAAGTCCCTACAGTACATGTTCACGCAGAAGGAGTTGAATATGCGGCAGCGTAGGTGGCTTGAGTTTGTGAAAGACTACCAGTTCGACATCCAGTATCACCCGGGAAAGGCTAACGTGGTAGCAGACGCGTTGAGCCGTAGGCCAGCAGATGAGGTGGCAGAGGTGTGGAAGGCTAAGTGGAAGGAATTGGGACACCAGGATGCAGTGGCCCGATCTTTCATGTCTGTGATGACCGTTACACCGCAGATTGTCACGAAGGTAGTACGGGCACAGGCTAATGACTCGTTCTGTCAGGAGCAGATAGTTCGATTACTAGCAGAGGGAGCCGAGTCCCCTACCGTCAGCTCAGACGGGGGATTACGCTTCAATGGGAGATTGGTAGTTCCGGAAGGGGAGGAGTTGCGACACAATGTGATGGCAGAGTCGCACGGCTCACGGTTCGCGGTACATCCCGGAGGGGACAAAATGTACCAAGACATGAGACGCCAGTATTGGTGGAGCGGTATGAAGAGAGATATCGCTGAGTTTGTTTCGAAATGCGCCACGTGTCAGCTTGTAAAAGTGGATCATCAGAGACCGGCAGGATTGCTACAGCCGTTGGAGGTCCCGGTGTGGATGTGGGAGAGCATATCCATGGACTTTATCACGGGGTTGCCTACGTCGCAGAGGGGTCACGACTCCGTTTGGGTAATTGTGAACAGGTTGTCCAAGGTCGCTCACTTTTTACCCGTAAGGACTGACTACACTACGGGACAGTATGCCCAGCTCTTCATTTCAGAGATTGTGAGACTTCACGGTGTTCCCCTAAATATCGTGTCTGACAGAGACAAGATATTTGTTTCGAGGTTTTGGGAGAGTTTCCAGGAGGCCATGGGCATGGAATTGCGATTGAGTACGGCTTATCATCCGCAGACTGATGGGCAGACCGAGCGCACAAATCAGATGTTGGAGGACATGCTACGCATGTGCATTATTGACTTCGGGGGTGGATGGGAGCAGTACCTTCCACTGGTAGAGTTTGCTTACAACAACTCCTATCAGTTCACTATTGGCATGGCTCCGTTTGAGGCATTGTACGGTAGGCCTTGTCGTTCCCCAGCATGTTGGTTAGAGGTGGGGGACAACAAACTACTTGGGCCGGAAGTGATTCAGGATACTTCGGCAAGGATTGAGTTGATTCGAAGTCGCATTCGAGTAGCTCAAGACAGGCAGAAGAGTTATGCTGATGCGAAGAGGTTTTTCAGGGAGTTCCAAGTAGGGGACCAGGTTTTGCTCAGAGTATCTCCTATGAAGGGGATTATGCATTTTGGGAAGAAGGGGAAGCTGGCACCGAGGTATGTGGGGCCGTTTCCTATTATTGAGCGGATCGGACCGGTTGCGTATAGACTTGGGTTACCGGAGCATTTGCATCGGATTCACGATGTGTTCCATATTTCCTCGTTGAGGAAATACCTTAGAGATAATTTAGCTCATTCTCACATTGCTGTAGAGGACATCGATCTCCAGCCGGATAGCTCCTACGAGGAGGGGCCGATTGCTATTTTGGACCGAAGCGAGAGGAAACTGCGGTCAAAGATAGTTCCGTTAGTGCGTGTTCAGTGGCGACATCACAATGTCGAGGAGTCCACATGGGAGCGCGAGGATGAGATGCGCGAACGTTATCCAGAGTTATTTTTAGCAGGTACTTTCTAGTTTCGAATTTCGGGATGAAATTCAGTTATTAGGGGGGAAGTATGTAATACCCCGTACTTTTGGCTATATTTATTTTTGGGATTAATTAATTAAATGCGTATTAATTGGAAATTAATCTGGGTTAAAAATACTAACGAGATGCGAGTTGGTATTTGATTATGTGCATACATGTTTTATATGAACACTGAATTATGGAATTTGTCGTGAGATTTATGTATGGCAATTTGGGAATTTTGTTGAGACGCGTGTGACCGCCGCGTCACGGTGTATTATTTTGAATTTAAAAGTGATTTTTAATTCTATTATCCGTATGGTCGTTTTGAGTGCGCCAACGCATCCGGAAGGGTCGAGATAGTCAGAAAACACTAGCCGGGGGTGTAGTTTGGATTCCGGGGTATTTTTAGGTCATACCGGCATAAAAAAAGGGTATTTTGGTAATTTTATATTTTGAGGAATTAAAAGTGACGAAAATTGGGAGTTTTAATCTGATTGGGAATTGACCCACTAAGCCACTAACCAACCCATATTAACCCATTAAGCTACGGAGGTTATCATTTAGGTTTCCAACTTTCCCAAAGAAAACCCTAGCCACCATAGCCACCTTTGGAGAAGGAAGCTTGGAGAGGGAAAGAAAGAGAAGGAATTCTGCAGAAACCTTTACAGAAATCAACACCAAATTCAGAGACAATCAAGGCAAGTGTTTTAATTATATTTAAATTCGTAGAATGTTCCTTCCATGTTAGAAAATTGAAGAATATCAATTGTTCTTGAAAGATAATGAAAACCCATGTATTTTGAAACTTAGAACTTGAAATCTTGAGGAGGATTTGCATGTAGAATGATAGGTAGATGTTCATACTAATGATATTTATGATTGGATGAAATTTAAAACGGATTTAAATTGGGTAAATTCATGATTTAAAATTTTAGGGTTTGTGTTCTTGAAATATTGGGGGAAAGTGATGAGATTTGATGGTTTAATGATGATTGGGAAGAATTAACTCCGTAAATTACATTAGTTTATAACCTTGATCTGTTTAGGATTGATTAGAGACTTTAAAGTATTGTTGGGACTTAGTTTAGAAGAGATTTGAGGAGTAATAATGGAGAAAAAACGAGATTTAGAAAATCTGGGACAAAGCTGGCAGGTCGTTAGAAGCCCCTACCCAGGTCGTTCGAACGAACTCGTTCGAACGAGCTTCTAGCGAATTGACCAGTCGCTTCTAACGAAAGGGAACTTCATTCGATAATCTCATTCGAACGAGATATCGTTAGAAGGTACAGTTCGTTCGAACGAACTGGAATCTGGTTCGAACAGTCTCGTTCGAACGAGACTTCTAACGAGTTGACAGTGGAATCTCGTTCGAACAGTCTCGTTCGAACGAGACTTCTAACGAGCTGGAAGTCCGGGCCTTTTTGGACTGTTTCGATATTTGGAGTCCCGTAAAGTTGTTCGAGGATATAAATAACCTTCCTTTGATGTTGTATGGATCGATTTGGGACTTTGGGTTATTATGAGGAGTAATTTATATATGAGTGAGTTAAATTCAATGAACCATTTGGGTTGAGACGTGAGTGTCTACTACGACGTGAGAATAAATTATGGCGCGTATGATTATAAACCGAAATAGTATATATTGTGATAATTATAAGTTGGTACGAGAATGCGATATGTACTACGATTAAACTACGGGATTACTAAGACGTGTGTTTACTTAGTATTGGTATATGAATTGTGTGTATGACATACCTACCATACTTGCTATCACGGGAAGTTTGCGTTCGCTTAGGGCCCTCTAATCCTTGTGTTTCCCGGATTTAGACTCGTTACCTTGATGAACATAGGTCATAGAAAGACTTATTGGGATATTAATAAGTCCGCTGATCGTGGGAGCGTAGGTATGTGCATGACCCATGTGATGTGACTGTGTTCGCCTCCATTATTTGTGATGTTGTTATCTGTAAACTATTCCTGAGAGATTTGGAATATGTAATCCTTATGTACGTGATGTACCGGGATGGATAGCAGAGTATGTGTGCACCGCAGCTTAGTTCTCGGGGTGCTTGTATTGTATATTTATGTTGTGAATAATATACACTTAATTAATGGGAACCTTCATGTTAATGTTGTGATTATAATTACGGTATTGTTTCGAGTTACATAATGGGTTAGTTGATAGTAAAATATATTGCATATTGAGCCTTCGAGTTTACGTTAAATCCCTATTTAATTACGAGCGTTATAATGTTAATAGAACCGAGTAATAAGGGTAGGACCTATGACAGTCTAGCTAGATATGATGTCACTTAGCTAGTGGTTTGGGTCGTTATAGATGGGTACTTACGTTAGGAGTGCACAGTTAGACGAGAGTTGAGAATATCATGTGAGTGCACGTCCTAACATGTACTTTGCATTTAATGTTTTAAATGTTTTTAAAGCACTTGCAGGTTTTTAAAATATAACTCCACATTCGGGCTCTGACCCGTTTGCTTTCAAATCTATTTTTCTTGTAAAACCATTTTAGGTGCCCAGCCACAAGGACACCATGCATAGGATACTCATTCTGGTGACGAGTTGTAGCTGTTTGTGGAAGCTACAGGGATTTGCTTTTAGACGCTTCTATCACTTGGATTCCTGATTCATTATCTATCAGTTGTAGGGCATGTTGCCCATTTCTATTAGAGTTGCATTTCCATTACAGTTTTCAGACTTTGGCATGTATTGTTTTAGTATTCAGTTTACTTGTTTCAGTTGTGGGATTGTAGTGAGGGGTTTTTCCTCCAGACTTTAATTACATTATGTGATGGTTATTCTATTTACTTCATTATGGTGAATGATGTATTTATTCTTTATTACACTTGTTGCATGTTAATCAGACTTTAAATAAAATTTGGCACTTACTTTTTAAATACTAGGTGGTTAGTAATAATAAAAATGTTTTCGACAGTGATGCTATTAACTGAGCCAACTTGGCATTTTGAATTAATTTAATAAAGGAGTAGCTACCCGGTATTTAATTAGTCAGGGTGTCACATTTATTTTATTTCTCATGAGTGAGTTTTTATATTCTCTTTGATTTTAAATTTATTTATTTGAGTATTTGGTTTAAGTGTTAAATAATCATGTTAATTAAACATATATTTTGTTTAATTAGTCAAACATTTAACAAAAAATGAATTAGGCAGCATTTTGTTAAAATAAAAAGAGTCGTTTGTTTTGTTGGCTATATTTCCATTTTGCCCTTATTTCTTTTGGGCTTTATATTGTGGTTTGTGTAGAGATCTTTTTTTAGGGTTTCCATTTCATTTTTTTACCTCTTTCTCTCTCAAAAAGTGTGACCGTCATTTTCGTTTGATCTCTCTCTCTCTCTCTCTCTCTCATTTTTTCTTCTTCTTCAACCTTGGGTTGATTTTGAGAAATAATTTTTTGGGGACTTTTATTTGAGAACACCATTTTTTTGTTTTAAGATTTGGCTTTTGATTTGGTGTGGTTACTTCATTTTGAGATCGGGTTTCCGGTGATAATTTTTTCGGCGCCAGCTGTATTCGGATATGAGTTCCCTCCGTATTTTTCGGTGACTTTTTTTTCCGACGAGTTGGCTTTTTCGGTGAGTCGGCTTTTTCGGCGAAGGTTTATTTTTCTGGTGTTGGAGCTGTGGATGATTTTGACTTTTCGGCGAACATTTTTTTAGGTAACAGCTCCCTCATTTTTTGAGGCTCATCATCTTGGCTCACTCTCCTCAGGCACCAGCTCCCTCATCTCATCACACTCTACTCCGGCTTCGATAAAGGCAAATCGGTCAGTTTGACCTCGTCTCACTCTCATCCCTCTCTGACGGAGGTAAACCGGTCATTTTGGTCTCGTCTCACTCTCCTCCGGCTCCGAAAAAAGCAAATCGGTTAGTTTGGTCTCGTATCTATTTAAATCTATTGTTCCAAATGCTACAAATGCTAGAAATTGTACATGTTTGTTTATGTTTTTAATTGTTCCAAACAACTAGAAATGCGAGAAATTATAATGGCTAGAAATGCTAGAAATTGTAACAGCTAGAAATGGGTATATCGAAATATATACCAGATTTATCTAATGCATAAACCGATTTGAAATTCTAGTATTTACCGGGAAAAAACCGAATTGAAACCGAAATTACCGAAACCAAAAAAACCTGAAAATACCGAAAAACCGGTCGGTTTGTTTTGGTTTTTGTTTTGATGTACCGGTCGATAAATTAGTACGGTACGATTTTACCATATAGAAGGTGATTTTGGTATTGGTAAGGGGTCGTTACCGACCATACCGTACCGGCTGCACCCCTAGTGTGGGATATGTATATGGATGGGGAAAATATGGAAAAGCATGGGAATATAATGGGTGAAGTGAATGGTAAATGGTATATGTAAAGGTGGTAAGAGTATGGATGAAAATCTAGTATTCGGGAAAAATTTCAAGACATGCGTTTCTTACAACTCGAAAAAGATGTCATTCTCATTGATCAAGCCAAAAATGAAGAATAATGAGATCATACAACTATTAAAGTGTGGACCCAAAGGAAGTTGAATCAACTTGTGACTCGGAGATTGCGTAAAACACTCAAAAAGGGTGAAAGGCACGAATCTCACAAGTTAAAGTCTCTGCTAGTGATCCTAGGTTCTCATGGGAATTGTAGTACTACTCAACTCTAAACCGTATTGACGTGATAAGTGCACAAATTTTGTTGAGTTCAGAAGTTCATAGTGAAAAATGCCTTGTTATGTATTATATAAGCTATTTAGAAAAAAAAATTCTCTAGCTTGATTCCTAGACTTAAAAAATGGATGATTGAAAATTCACATCAATGAATGAGATGAAAGAAACTGCAATAAATTTTAAAAATTAGGTTCAAAAATAAAAAAAAAATCAAAAGAGGTATGATTTTGATAAAATTCCCCACCCCCAAACAAACAAAAAGGAACATCGTCCTCGATGTTAGATAAAATGATTTTTAAAATGGAGAGCATAAGGTAGGAAAGATATTACCCAAATGAACCGCTAATGAAGTGGACAAATGAAGCCAAGAAGAAACCTGAATAAATGATAAGAGAAAAAATGTGTATAAGTCTATAAGCATGATAAAGCATTGGGTGATGTGAAACAACACCCCCAAACAGGATGAGACTAGTACAAGAAACGCGGGTTGCCTCCCGATAGCGTTATGTTTAATGTCTTCAGCCAGACCAAACCATTCTCCCCCTAAAGATAAGATCTATGAAAGCACGGGGCGCAGAAAAATTGGGGTGATGAGAATCACCCCCAAACAAGACTGAAGCGTCATCCTTGTTGGATAGAGGCTAAAACGGGTCAATGCACTTGTATGGCAAAGTGCATCACACGATGCAAAGCATCGGTGGACCATGGACGGGTGGGTATTAGGGTGAAAGTGAGAAAGGCATGGGTGATTAAGCATCGATCACGGGCCTTATTGAGCTTAAAGGTGAGGGCAACAAGGGCCCTATAAGCATGGTGCTCAAGTTGGTGAGGGAGGCAAAATGGTTTGAAAAAGGTAATGGTATGGGCCTCATAAAAATCACACGACCGTTCTAGGAATAGGCGATGATAATGGTCGCGCCGTGACATGCCAGGGAGCTGTTGAGAAGAAAAGTCAACACCATAAGAGAGTGGCGGGTATAGAGTAACAAGCTCGGTGTCACGGTGGAGAGTAGCACCATAAAAACTCTCATGGGTGGAGGATGGTTTCAGGTGAGGATATAAAAATGTAGATGGAAACATGAAATGTGTAAAATCAAGATCCAAACCAGGTGGTGGGGTGGAAAGGATAATGGGTGGGGTAAAGGGTCGGATAAATGGTGGAGGAAGATGATCCAACTCAAGAGTGGGAGACACACACTCATTGGGAGGAGTAAAGGAATACTCACAAGGGAGCGTGGTTTTTAAATATGGAGTGGTCAACTTCTCCAAAAGAGTAGCATCAGTGAATGTGGTGGGTGGGTAAAACGAGGCACCAAGATCTAAGATAGAGGAATCACTAGAAATATCAGGCTCAAAGGGAGCCATGCATGGTGGGACATCATCCATATCCGGATAGTTAGGAACTATCACGGATTCTATCTCGGGAAAATGGTGAGCACTCGTAGCCAGAGCTAGCCTAAAAGACATGGGCATGTCAGAGAGATACATAATTGGGGCATAAGGTAAAAGCTCAGGCATATTTTTGGATATTACGGGAGTGTGAACCGCAATGATGGGTTCACTTAGACATGGTGGGATTGGATTAGGCTCACTAATGAAAGGTAAGTCAACACAATTGTCAACTTGGTGCTCGGACCATGGGATGGTCTCAACTTTGAGATTCTCGATGTGGTAGGGTTGGTCACACTCAAAATCTGTGTCACAAGAGGACACATCATCGTCACACTCGGGTGCAACAATGGTAATGTCCGGCTCTTGCTCACACTTAATTTTATTTAATCTTTGTTCAAGCCGTTGGAGGGCTTCATTTTGAAGTTTAGTGGCTTGCTTTTGCTTGAGTAAGAACTTTTGCAAGAGGCTTTCGAGAGTGGATGTGGATGGTGGTGGTGGAATGATGGGTGGGGGCTGTAGTTGAGGTGGACACAACTCTCTATGATCATGACTATAAGGATAATACAAAAATGAAGTGGGTGGATTGGGACCAAGTTCATCATACACGAAAGGATCGCTTTCGTGATGGACAAATGGTTGATATTCAGTGGGTGCGTAGTGAGGGAACTGATCGTGAACGGGTGCACAAGGTTGCCATGATGACTGTTAGAACGTGTGAGGATCCACAACATCGAGTTGGGATTCATATTGCGTGGAAGGGTGATCAGGTCTCCACGAATAACTCGGGGACTCACATAACTTGAGATTGGATATATCGGGATAGTAGAGCGAGGTGGGTTTTGGAACAGTGTCATATGAATACACATGTTCCATGGTGGTTTCAGATGGATATGACATGTAAGGGCACTCATGGGACATGTGATCGGCATAATAATAGTGGGTGCATATAAAGGATGAGACACGTCGACACTTGACACCGAGGGTGATGGAATATGAGGTGCGTGCATGGACGGGTCAAGAGTGTCAGGGGCACTCGTGAGAGAGCTGAAACCACTAAAAATATCATAAAGAAATGGCTTAGGATCACTCTCTTTCGTGTCGCGTGTCAATGGAAAATGTCCAAAGTAGTCCCGTAAATGACGTTCTTCGGCCATGAGGAGAGAAATATTTTTTTTTATTTTTAAATTTTTTCAAAAGGGAAGAAAATATTTTTGGATTTTTTAAAAATAATGGAAGAAAATATTTTTGGATTTTTTATAAAAATGAAAGAAAATATTTTTGGATTTTTTTTAATTAAAATGAAAAAAAATATTCTGGATTTTTTGGAAGAAAAAGGGTAGGGAAAAATATGGACTCTTTATTTTGATGAACCAACTAAAACCGACTACCAAAAAATGAATTGGACACAGACACAAGTCAAGAAAATTTCCTAACTAGCACATAGCCAGTTTTTATCTTTAGATTTAGTGAGAGGGTAGTCAAATTTTAATTAAGTCCGCGAGCGATAAAAATTCACGAAAATCTCTTTGTGATCGCCTTTGCAAAATTTTCTCCTATTGGGCTACCTAGTTAATGAATTTTAAATTTACTGATGGCTAGGGTAGCACACAAATGGTAAGCGAGTGAGTCGAGTGATGAAATCCCTTCTCGTGAGTGACCGAGTGTAGGTCTTAGTCAATTAATTCATCACACCATTCAAAAATAAATGCGAGAATAAAATCACACAAGAGAACACAAGTACACATAATAATTGACTCGCTAACAGGAGAAGCGCGAGGGTTTGAGAAATATACCTCCCACGATTTTTACGCCATGGGGTGCTGAAAAATTTGAGTCGGCTGGGGGGAGATCATGCCTATCTCAGTCATCCCCCGGAGTCCTACCGATCCAAGATAGAAAGACTTCTAAATCCTCGCATTTGGACGCCCTCTCTCTACCTTGTTCGGTTTTCCTATCACGCTTGTCTTCGATTATTACAATTTTTAAAATGAAAAATAAAATAAAGGTGTCTCTATGCACCGCAATACAAGCAATGATAAAAATCCTAAATACAAGCCTTCTAAAATAAATAAAAAATGGTACTAAAATGCAACAAAATATAGGAAATATATGAACTACAAAATTGAATCCACTCCGAGCTTCACGATCACAAGAATGGAAACGGCGCCATTTGATAACTTGGCTTTTTAATCTCCCCGGCAACGGTGCCATTTGATAGAAAGAACTTTTGCATGTATCTTTTTCTTCTGTCGTTGCTTGAAAAGTCCTTCTAATCAAAAACCCTATAATACCTACAAAATAATATCAACTCAAGTGTAGAGGTAAGTAAGGGTATTAATCCACTTACAAGGGGGTAAGCTAGAGACAAATTCAATTGTAATTCACTTTTTATTTTCTTTTTGTTCTTTTTCACTTTTCAACTTTTTTTTAGCTTTTTCAAATATTAAAACAATTGGGTGAGGTGAGGTGAAATAAGGCTAAACTAAATTGTGAGATGAAAATAACTAACTAGAAAGTTACTAAAATGAAAAATAAAGTCTAAACTAAAATAAGAGATAAAGTGAGGTAAATAATTGTGAGAACAATCAAGGAGTGGGATTACACCACAAATTTTAGCTATTCTAATTAATTAATTTAATTAATTGAATTCTCCCAAATTAATATCAAACTTACAAATCAACTCTCGTTGCAAATGTAATTTTAATAGTAACCTTTTAGAACATTAAGTTTAACACCTCACAACTCTAGAAAAATATATCTACACTCCTTTTAATTAATCACCCGCTAGGATCGATCAATTAAAATTTATGTAAATCTTAGAAAATAAATTTAGAGTTGAAATTCAAGTTACAATACCCCACTTAAGAAACCCCTATCTCTAGTTCGAATCTAAAATGGGTATTATAATTAGAATTTCGATTTTCTCTCGAAAATCATTTACCCTCTCTCGAGGCTTAAATTTAAGGGCGAGGGATCAAAATTAACATTCAAAGGGAATTTTCAAGTAATTAAACTAATTAAACTAAAATAACATCAAATAAGGGTTTCCCCCCACCCCTTGAAAGGGGATTTAGCCTAACATGATATGAAATATGACAAATTAATAATCAAAGGCATAAAATAAATGAGATGAGAAAAGAACAATCAAACCCCAATCTCTTGATGCTTAATTGATCTTCAATCCATGAGTTGAAATTCATAATCCATCAACTTGAGTGATCCAAACAATATTAAATAAAAATTTCACTCAAATTAATCCTCACACATTTATCACTCAATAATCTCAAAAAAGAAAAAGAAAAATAATTTACGAAATGGTGTTTATCCTAATTTATTTCTAACCCTAAACTTTCTCTTTCTAAAAATTTCGATCTATCTAGCTCTTTTTTTTTAATCTAAACTAAAAATTACAAAATAAAAATAAAAAAGATAGTGGATGAATTCATATTTGGATGACCTCAGACCTTATAACCATGAATTTGGTGATAAATTACAAGCGTAACATCACAGTTTAATGATGAAGACACCATTATATTGAGGCTTCAGACCTTAATACACAACATAGTATGACATATAAAACCATTCAAAGAACATTCATCAAAAGAAGAAAAATCCCCTGAAAAGGATGATATAACATGAAGTTAAGAATTACAAGTCAAAATGTTCAAGAGAATGTTATCAGAAGTTATGAAGTTACATATGAGAAACAAAAATTATAAGTAAAAAGATTCACAAATTATGGTATAAGTGTCTGCAGCCACAAAGTTTATGACCTCGACCCCATCATTTTGGCCGACGTTGGTAACCTCGATCCCATCATCTTTAGCGTTGACATCCTCAGTCTCTGTAGCTTATGGATGGGTAGTCTCTGCAGGAGCAGTAGCTTCCTCCTCAAACTCTTGTAAGGCCTGAGCAAACTGAGGGTTACCATAGCCGAGACCAATGAATTTCGTGGCTGTCAAACTCCCTGACTCCTTTTTTTTTGATGGCCGCCCATTTACTAGTAGCTTTAACACCTCTTTTACGATATTCAAAGCCGAAGCTTATAAATTCATCAGAGACCTTGTAGTCGTCCAAGATTTTCTTAGAGGCGTCCTCAAGGGAAACTTTCACTGCAACATCGATCTTTTATTGAAGAACTTCTTCCTTGGCGTTCAGGGCAGAGGTATGATACTTCTGGAGCTTAGCAACGTCCCTGTCCCTCTGCTTCACTTTACTCTCAGATTCAACCAAGGCTTCCTTCAGACGTTCCAGTTCAGCATTTAGAGCAGCCTCCACCTTCTAGGCCTCTCTCCCCTTTTCAATTAGGGGCAACTTCCTTAGGGTCCAATCAACAAACTGGTGCATGGACAGGATACCCTGCAACACAAAGTCAGATGTATAAGATCAAGACAACCCAATTTAAGGATGAGGTTACACTTGTGCTAAAGAAGTTAAAATCTATACTTGGATATACCTATGAAGGCAAAACTCGGCCAGCATAGGGGTATCAATGGAGCATAGAAAATTCTTATCTGCATCGGTAATCGCAGAGCCGATAGTATCCATCGCCTTCAGACCATGACTAATTAGGCTGTCACTGATCTTCAACTGCTCCAGACGAGTAGCCAGTGCATCATAAGATGAGATATGGATAGAACAATCGTCCTTTTGGGCCTTTCTTTGCCTCTGGTCCTCGGGGGCAGTGGTGGAGGATTTCCTCTTCTTTGTAGCGTTGGCCTTAGATTTACCGACGTTTTGCTTTGGTTGCGGAGGAGGAGGTGCATTGAGCCCAGCTTTCTTCACCGACTTGATCAGGCTTGGAGCAGATATCTCCCATAGGTGGTCTGATATACCTTCGGGGCATTCTGCAAAAAATATGTCCGAATTAGTAAATCAGAGACATTAAATATCAGAGGTAAAACTTAGAAAAGTAAACACTTACGAAGCTCGGCTAAAGGACTTCCCCCGAGGAAAGTCTCAGAGAGGTAGTAGGGGGTCATCAAATGCTCGTACTTGACCAGATAACCAATCTCCCCCTGATCTTGAAGGTCTTTGACCTTTTATAGGTTGTCCTGGATTAACCGACGGTCGTCTTTGGTAGCCAGTGATAGTTTTCCTCAGCACTATCGATGAAGAGGGGACACAAGTACCAAATTCCCATACCCAGAGATGAAGAAGTATCATGGTTTCCAATTATGATTTGAGGTTTGGGTAACTAGCAACATCTTATTATTAGACTTCCTATATAGGAAGTGGTAATAGCTCGGATGATTTCTAGCAGAGGATGGCCCGTAGCACCCTGTGAAGACCCTGACAAGAAGGTCTGAGTGATGGACTGCCCTCCATAGGACGATGGCTCTAATTTTCACCCTCTAATCATTGGGGGATAATTGGGAAGGGGCCAGGTTAATATTGGATAATATGGCCCAAATTATTGGATAGATGGGGAGATGAAATCCTAACTTAAACATCTACTCATAAACACAGATTTCCCCATCCCGTCCACCAAAGGCCCTCTCATCCCTCAGAGGTCTCCTAAGTCTGATAGAAGGTCCTATGAAATAAAGGTGCCTAAAGGCTAAGAGGTCGAAATCACTGACAGTGCTCTCTATCTCGGCTCCCCCCGAGACGTCAACGTCACTCTCATGACCATCCTCCTCGTCCCTGGTGACGTCGGCCTGGGCAGGCTTAGGAACACCATCAGGGAACTTCTGAGTGAACTCAGCCCCTGTGGCGGCGGATAGAGGAATAACATCAATAGGCGGTGGGACAGCCACACTCGGTCCCATAATTTCAACGTCAAAAGAGGTCCGTGAGGTGCTAGAACCATTGTGGGACGAGGCACGACTTTCAACCTCGGCCTGATCAGGGACCTAATCTTCCCTACTGGAGAAATACATTGCCTCTTGGAATGAATCTATAGACATAGGGTCTGAGGTGGATGACTCAGACATGGGAGAGGGATCAATTGGATCCTCTGATGACTCAGAAGTCTCGGCTGCTTCAGGGTATACCACCTTCAGAGGAGGGGGAAAGATAGGTCTAAGGGGAAAGGCCTCAGCCCTACGAGCTTCCTCTTTGGGTTTTTTTATTTGCCTAATCTTTTCTAAAGTCTTCTCTCTAAGAGAAGGGAATTCTTCTAAGATCTAATAAAGAGGTTTGAGCATAGGAGGATGACATTACACTTGGGACACTAAGCCAAAGACAAACAACTTGACTCAACTTAACTAAAGATAAAACTGAGTTACAAATCAGAAATAACCAAGAACAACAAGAACAAGGGTCACCGAAAAATGCAAACAGTGGCCGAAAAACCCAAAATTCCACCAGAAAGTGACGAAACTAAAATTAAAGGCTGGAAATGAGTGGAGAAAATAGGAGGACGCTACCTAATAAAAACCTTAGTGAAGGAGAAGATGATTGGAAATGAGAAGACCCTTAAGATGCGCAGCTAAGCTTTCTGACACGACTAAGAATATGTTTCAAAAATGCATTCACTCTAGGCTCAAGTGAAAGACTGTCGCTCAAGTAATAATTCGATAAGTCGGATATCGATCCTCAGGGAACTAAGACAATGAAGTTGTGACGATGGGAAAAGACAAAAGAATCCTAACTTTGACTTTAAAAAGAAAGGAAAAAATGTTTTAGTTTTGGGAATTGATTAAACTAAATGAAATTATAAAAAGATGAAATTATACTAAATTACCTAAACTGCTAATGAAAACAAATTTAAAACTTTAAATTATGTATGAGAAAAACGGGACGGGAATACAATTCCCCAACCCTAGTGTATTGCAGGTATAATACTAATCGTGAATTTAACTCAATAATATTGACCCAGAATTTAGTACTCCCAAGCATTACGTATATGAGGTTCGATCCCGCATCATACTTAATCTGAGGACGAGTAAATCGGTATCGCAATAGTGACACTCGAATTGCATTCTAAATAATCCCGGTTGCCCAGAGGCAAACGAGATATTAAGATCTACAATTGTTGTGCTCCTACGCAATACGGTCGTAATCAATCACTAAATTCATAGGATTAATGCAACTAACACATCAGGATGGGTTCATGTATCCCGGCCTTAGAAAATCTAGCCTAGCATGCTAAAAATAATGAAAACGGTGTTTGATATGAAGAAAACCATGACTAATCTAAGGAAAGCTTGTGAACTGATGTCAAAAGGATTTAAACAGATGAAATTACTTACTAATCTTACCAAAGTACTCAAAGTATTAGCTAGAATTGCAGGTAATTACTGAAATCGGATCAAAGCTTCAATCTTGGAATTAAAAGAACAACGTGTATCTAAACTAGGGTTTGTGAAAAAGAATGGAAAATTAGCTAAAATTATCCATCCAAATAATGATAATAAAATGGGTTTTTATACCCTACAACAATTCAAGAGTTTCAGCTGAACTAGGATTCTTTTTAGAAAAAGATAAGATTTGAGAATCTCGATGGTCGGACCAGTCCGGGCCTTAGGCGGACCGGTCTGCCTCCCAAGAGGATCGGTTCTTTTTATTTTTTGGCGGACCGGTCCAGGGCGGACCGGTTCTTTTATTTTTCACCCTTCTTCGGTTTGCTTTGGATCCCGGGTCTTCTGGAGTTTGGCACAGCGGACCGGTCCGGGGTTGGGGTGGATCGGTCTACCTGTTTGACTTTTTTCCTCATCTTTGATTGCTCATATCTTTTGTTCCGGGACTCCGATTGAGGTGTTGTTTCTTCCTATGTGCTCATGTATGAGATATCTTCAACTTATTTTTAGGTACCTCATCCGAATTCTGGGTAAAAATTATGCTTTTTCCCTTTTGACTTTCCTTCTTGTCTTTCTTTATTTTTTTGGTCTCCTTCTTTCGTTTCTTGACATCAAATACCTATAAAAGAAATACGAAATACCAGAAACTTGGTGTACTCGTTAGGATAAATAAGTAGTAATATTATGTTTTTCGAGGTAATAAAAGTAACAAAATTAAGGGTTAAATTAGGAAGAATTTATTCCTAATCAAACCCCCCTAACTTAGAACTTTGCGCGTCCCGAGCAATGTAAAAGAATCCTAGCACGACTCAATTCTTGAAAAACATTTTATTAGGATATAATACCTTTTTGTGGGCAAGCGATTGCATTTAGCGTATGCAACAAGCCTTTAAACCCCTAAGTTACCCTAGTAGGACGAGTTGTGTCTCGTGAGGGTTTGCAGTGAATAAACCCACAAAATTCGACTAAAAAAAGATTCAAAGTACGCAAAAATTGTGAAATTCAAACTTTTCCAGGAAATAGTCATCATCAAGTCCTATTTACAAGTCTCAAATCATATGGCGTGTGTGCGAAGCCGGAAATATAACCATGGATTTCCACCGATTGATCATTACGTTACTTACCCGAAAATTCGTTTTGATTTCAATTTCTCACGGAATGCTCTCTCAAACAAATCACTCGGAATGTGGCTATTCTCTCGGTATGCGTGATGTAAAGGGTAAGTATAATGGATGCAAAGTCACGCATACAAGTAGAAAGACGGAAACATTGCCTCTTTTTCGCACATTTAATCTCTTATATTATCTTTTGGTGTCTTAGCTCTCCACGCGGTAATCAATTTCGTAATTTGGACTCGGTTAGGTCTTTTTCGGTCTTTAAGGTATATTGGGTAAAATGAAAATGGTAGGGAAGGTTGGAATTGGAAAAGTCATTTATGATGTCCATTTGTGCTTTTTCCGGGCTATGGCTCATTTTTTTTTCTTTCTCCATTTTTTCTGTTTTTCACTTATTTTCTTTTCTTGCTATTTTTGTTGAGCATATCTATTTTTTCTTGCCCCCTTTTTATGCACTTTTTGGACTAAATTCTGAATTTTTCCATTTTTCACAATTCTGGTATATTTGGGTTTTTCGAGTTGTCAAACCAAAGAAAAAATTTATTCGGCTCAATTTGGGTTGGAAAATGGGTGATTTTTCGCATCTTTTTCTGGCCAATATTTTTGGGTGACAAGCGAGGGCATACTTCATTTTCCAAAATACCAATTGCATTACCATATGCGTTTCGAGATGAATTTAAGTTTAAAGATTAATTTTAGCACGTTTTTCAAAGAAATATTACACACATTCTTCATAACCGATCAAAATTAAAGGATTGAGATCCTTGACGACTTTGTAGGTGCTGAAAAGAACTTTGAGTTAACAATTAACTCGGATTGATTTAAAAACTCGCAAAAAGTCATAGGTTCTAATCTCACCGGGTTTGTTAATCTCCACACTTATTCATTAAGTCGTCAATTTTCGCTCAATTTCCATCTTTAGTCAATTTCGGCTTTCTGTATGTTGAATTTTTACAACTTGAGACTTTAAACCGACTTTTAATGATATTTTTGAAAATTTTGAATTCCAATTTTTATTTATATTGAACAAAAATATTTTTGGATTTTTCACAATTTTATGACTTTTTTAGAAATTTCTGGGCATTTTTGAAAATTTGTGAAGTTCTAGAAATACGCACTTGTGACCCCACCAACCT
Source organism: Sambucus nigra (assembly GCA_949130495.1). Lineage (NCBI taxonomy): Eukaryota > Viridiplantae > Streptophyta > Magnoliopsida > Dipsacales > Adoxaceae > Sambucus > Sambucus nigra. Next base: position 337,444,864 of record OX422207.1, on the reverse strand, counting down.
TAGACTTTTGCATTGTCCTCAAGCAAAAAGGACTAAAATCTAAACAAGGCAAAATAATAAGTGCGATAATTAAAACAAACAAATGGAGAAAAATGCAGATTTTATAGCGAACGAGACTGTGGTACAATTACAGGAAAAGCATACAAACATGTGAACAGGGAAAAGTACATAAAAATTGTCATAACCACATCAAGCTTCACTGGGGAGGGCGATGGGAAGAACCGGGCGCATTGGGGCCATAGGGGTCATAGAAATAGGGTGAGAGTGGCTCATTAGGATCCCCTTGGCGTCGATATATGTTCGCTTGGAAACGGAGTATCAAGCTCGTGTCGCGACGGTAATCGGTCAAAAAGTTACCGAAGTTCGTCTCGAGTGCCGCCATTCAGTTGGTGAGGTCGCTACCCGCCCACTCAAAATTCGAGTCGTCCTCCTCGTCCTCCGACTCTTCATCCGGACCAACATCCCCCATTTTGACATTCGCACCATCTGCCTCTTCCTCCTCGCTCGATGAAACCTCTTCTTCACTATCATCTCCTCGCCGTGCCCGTAGGACAGCTAGCTGTTTGACGCTCTTAGTGCGGGTCCCTTGTCCAAAAGGATCGGGAATGCGAGTATAATCGAACGGCGCCACTAGGCCAGCAAACTTGAGGATAGAAGTGATCAAACGGGCATAGGGAAGTGGGGCAGTACCCTTCTCATCTAAGGACGCGTTGATGATATCGGCGTATAAAGTGCAGGCTAAGTGGATGGAAGTGTGGGGGTCAAAGAGGTGATAGGTTAAAGTGGATTGTCGGGGATGGATGGAGGAATCGTTTAACGTTTGTAATATGTTGGCGCACATAATTTTAAAAGTGAGGCACGCCTTATCGTTAAGGCGTCCAACGACGACGATTTGCCCCGTCCAAGCCACATCCGGTGCAATGCGGGCCATAATAACTTCTTTGGCGATCGGAGGAACGTTCCGTGGATAGGTGAAGTCTTGAACGTCCGAAACATCGTACTCGTCCAACTTGGCCGTGATAAGAGCCAATGAAAATGTGATGACATTCCCATCCACATAAGCTTGGGCCTCGAATTAGCCCGTCCGAATAAGGGTGCTATAAAATGATCGGACTTCGGTTGCCTAAACCTCTTCATAGCATTCGTTGAGGAATCGGCACCAGTCCCGAGCCATGAATAGGGCATTAACGGAGTTGGGCAGCCCAGTCCATTGGACAACGCACTCTATATGGAGTTTGCGATCCAAACTGAAGAACTGATGGCACCATAGTTCCTCTTGGCGGGAGCGTAATTCTCCATGGCTGAAGGGGTGGATGTCGGTGGAGTCATACTTAGTGGGGGCAGCGCGTTACGCCATGATAACAAGATGGATTTTTTCTTGGAAAATTAGGGAGAGAGAAGAGATGATTTTGGTTGAAGGTGTGAAGAGAAAGGGAGGGTATGGGTGTGTATTTATAGGTGAAGGGGTGAGTGTAGGGGTTGGAATTGGAGGGAAAGGGTTTGGAGGGAAAAGGGGGTGAATTTGGGAGGTAAAGGGTAGGGTTGGGGGTTGGGAAGACGAATTGGAGGGAATGAAGAGGATTGGGGAGAAGTGGGGTAAATTTTGGGAAGGTTTAAAAACAGATCTGCAGAAGGCGGACCGGTTCGGGGTAGGGGCGAATCGGTCCGATCCTTTAAAATTCAAGCAAATCCGACTAGCGGATCGGTCCACCTTAAAATTAAAGGAACCGGTCCGTGGTGGACATGTCTGCCCTTAAAATAAAGGAACCGGTCCAGCCCAAGGTTTTCGGGCTGGATTTTCACCCTAACTTCGTTTCAAACGCTTTTCTCCAGAATTTTTACATTCACAACATACTCCCGATCAATTTTGGTTTAAAACCTCTCGATACCAATGGTCAACGCGATTTGACTCAATTCTTTGAAAATGTGAATGCTTTTTCCTGAATGTACCCTAGTCCTATCGACTCTCACTACACACACGACTCTCACTACACACACGACGGGGGTGCGACGACCTCGCTGTAATAGTTCACTCTACCCCGTAAACGGGGTCCGATAACCAGATGGTGTCGACTTCTTCCACACACGCCCCTTTTAAATCGTCTAATTCTACAGCTCCGTGAGGGAAAACATTCTTCACAACGAACGGTCCAGACCATCGTGACCGCAACTTGCCCGAAAAGAGATGAAGCCGAGAGTTATAGAGAAGAAGTTTTTGCCCGGGAAGAAACTCTTTGTGTCGAATGATGTTATCATGTGCGAGTTTCATCCTTCTTTGGAAATCATAGCATTCTCATACGTATCATTGCGTAGTTCTTCTAACTCATTCAATTGAAGCTTGCGGGCTTCACCGGCTTTGTCTATGGCATAATTCAATTTCTTAATAGCCCAATATGCCTTGTGCTCTAATTCAACGGGAAGATGGAAAGGTTTGCCATACACAAAGCGTAAAGGGGACATGCCAAGTTGATTCTAATATGTGGTACGATAGGCCCATAGCGAATCGTTCAATCTAAGTGACCAATCTTTCCGGGTAGGATTAACGGTCTTTTCAAGAATGTTCTTTATCTCCCGATTTGCTAGTTCATCCTGCCCATTCGTTTGTGGGTGATAAGTCGTTCCAACCTTGTGAATGATACCATACTTTCTCATGAGCTTCGCAAATGGCCTATTGCACAAGTGCTTGCCATTATCACTGATTATCGCTTTCGGAGCACCGAAGCGGGAAAGTATGTGTTCCTGTAGGAACTTAATCACCACTTTTTTATCATTCATCTTAGTAGCTATAGCTTCCACCCATTTATAAACGTAATCTACCGTGACAAAGATGTTTTGGAAACCAAAGGACGATGGGAAGAGACCCATGAAGTCAATACCCCAACTGTCGAAGATCTCAATGATGAGTATGGGGGTAAGAGGCATCATGGCTCGTCGAGTAATGGATCCCATCCGTTGGCACCTATTGCAATATTTGCAAGCATCGTTTACATCCCGAAATATTGTGGGCCAATAGAGGCCGCATTGCAGAATTTTAGCGGCCGTCTTTTTCGTCGAAAAGTGGCCTCCACAAGCTTCCGAATGACAAAACTGGATGACTTTTAGGATCTCATCATCCGGTACACATCGTCAGATGATTTGGTCTGTGAAATATTTAAAAAGGAACGGATCGTCATAGAAGAACATCCGCGACCAAGTAATAAACCTCTTCTTATCTTGCGGTGTCCAGTCAGGAGGGACGACTCCCGTGACAAGGTAGTTCACTATATCCGCAAACTAGGGTAAAGGAGAGGTGTCAAAGAGTTTCTCATCCAGAAAGTATTCATCTATGGGTATGGGATCACCAGGTACGTCGGACGAAAGCTGTGATAAGTGGTCGGCAACGACGTTTTCTACTCCTTTCTTATCTTTAATGGAGAGGTTGAACTCTTGTAGGAGTAGGATCCACCTTATGAGGCGCGGCTTTGCATCTTTCTTTGCAAGTAAGTATTTCAAATCAGCGTGGTTGGTGATGCAATTAATGGGAGAATCGATGAGATATGACCGGAATTTATCAAGGGCAAAGACTACTGCTAGCAAATCTTTCTCCGTGGTAGATTAATTGGGTTGTGGTCCGGTAAGAGTTCGTCTAGCATAGTAGATGACATGAGCCTGCTTATCTTTTCTTTGGCCTAAAACAGCCCCTATCGCATAATCGCTAGCATCACACATAAGTTCGAATGGCAAAGACCAATCTGGAACTTGCATGATGGGAGCGGACACAATCATGGTTTTCAATTTTTTAAAAGAGCTTTGGCTTGCTTCCGTCCACTCGAATGGGGTGTCCTTCATAAGTAGGTTTCTTAAGGGTCTAGCGATGGCGCTAAAGTCCTTAATGAACCTTCGCTAAAACCATGCGTGGCCCATGAAAGAGCGCACGTCCTTAAGCGATTTTGGTGGGGGAAGATGAGCTATGACATCGATTTTTTCCCTATCGACTTCTATCCCCTTGGATGATACTCTGTGGCAAATAACTATTCCCTCGGTGACCATGAAATGGCATTTCTCCCAATTCAGCACTAAGTTCTTTTCCACACATCGGGCAAGTACTTTTTCCAATTTCTCTAGACAATGATCGAAAGAGGTGCCAAAAATGCTGAAATCGTCCATGAACACTTCGAGTTCTCTCTCGACCATGTCGCTAAATAAGCTCAACATACACCTTTGAAAGGTCGCGGGTGCATTACACAAGCCGAATGGCATACATTTATAGGCAAACGTACCAAAAGTGCAAGTGAAAGTCATTTTCTCTTGGTCAAGTACATCAACCTCAATCTGGTTATATCTGGAATAACCATCAAGGAAGAAATAGTACAGGTGGCCCGCTACTCTCTCAAGTATTTGATCAATAAATGGTAAGGGGAAATGGTCTTTCCTAGTTCCCGCATTGAGTTTTCGGTAATCAATGCAAATGCGCCACCCGGTGGTGGAACGTTGGGGAACTAGCTCTCCCTTAGCATTCTCAATCACTGTCATGACCGACTTCTTCGGGATGACTTGAATGGGGCTCACCCACTTACTATCCGAGATTGGGTAGATAATACCGACATCTAATAACTTTATAATCTCGGTTATCACTACTTCTTTAATGTTGGGATTTTGCCTTCTTTGCATTTCTCTTGAGGGCTTGACCTCCTCTTCGAGATGGATCTTGTGAGTGCAAATCAAAGGACTTATCCCCTTCAAATCGGCAATGCACCAACCAAAATCACCTTGGTGCTTCCTCAGAATTTTCAATAGTTTACCCCTGCTCTTCATCTAAGCTAGAGGAGACAACAATAGGAAATGTCTCAGCCTCACCTAGGTATGCATATTTAATATGGGAGGGGAGTTTCTTCAACTCGAGGGTTGGAAATTTTTCGCTCGAGGGAACCATGCGTGTATCCCTCGATGGTAACTCCTCGAATCTCGAAACCCAATTAATATATCTCGTGTCCTCGTTTGACGCTCTCTCATCGAGTAACTCTCTCAACTCCCTAACCTCCATCTCGAAGTCGGTGTACGTCCCCTCACTCTCGTGGCTCAACACTAGACAGGACCCTAAGTCATCGCTGTAATAATTCTCCTCAAAGTACTCCTCTACCATCTCATCTATGAAGCTCACCGCATGAAGATCATCTTTTTCCCCCATATGTTGGGCTATGAGGAAGATGTTGGTTTCCAAGATCATGTTCCCAAAGGTGAGTTGCATTCGCCCATTCCGAGTATTGATGATTTCATTAGCCGTAGCTAAGAAAGGGCGCCCAATGATGATGGGAACATGATTGCTAGAGTTGAAGGAGGGCTCCGTGTCCCAAATGACAAAATCTACCGGGAAGTAGAAAGTGTCCACTTGGACGATCACGTCCTCGACTATGCCTCTTGGGATCTTCACTGTTCGATCCGCTAATTGGAGAGTGACCTTTGTGGGCTTGAGATCACCCAAGTCAAGTTGCCTATAGATGGAGTAAGGGAGGATATTTACACTTGCTCCCAAATCAAGTAAGGATTTCTCGATTTTGTTTTCTCCAATGATGCAAAAAATGGCGGGTGCACCGAGATCTTTGAATTTAGGCTGGAGATCATTAAGTAGGATGGAGCTCACGTTCGGGGCTAGAAAGACATTCTTCTTTACCTTCATCTTTCGCTTTACCATCAACAAGTCTTTAATGACTTTCGCATAAGCTGGAATTTGCATAATGGCATCAAGGAAAGGTAAGTTCAGCTTTACTTGCTTCAGTACTTCTAGCACGTCATCACGTGGGTTTCCTTTATGGGAACGAATCAACCTTTTAGGAAACGGTGCCATGGAGGGTGGTTTCACTACTACCTCGGGCTCACTAGTGTCTTCTTTGTCACTCTCATTCAAGGGGACATCTTTATCCTCTTTCGTGCCAGGAAAAATCTCCTTGTCTTTTATTGTGTTGTGTGGGGGAGGTGATAAATCAACGATTCTCCCACTATGAAGAGTGGTCACATCTTGACATTGCTCCTGATGTTTAGTAGAGGTGGAGCTAACACTAGTTTGACCTTGGAGAGTTCGTTGGCCTTGTGCAGGAAACTTGCCCTTCTATTGGACACTCAACGAGGATTGTATCTTTGACAGACTTGCATTTATGTCACCAATCAGACGATCATATTTAGCATTGGCTGCAGTCTGGCTTGTGATAAATTTATTCATGGTATCCTCGAGAGTTCTCCGCGATGGAGGGATATAAGATCCTTGAGGTGGTGGTTCTTGCACATGCCCTTGCATGTGTGGAGGTTGTTGGAAGTAGTTGTAGTGAAGGAGGGGCAACATGGGAAGTAGGGTTCATCACAGCATGTTGTTGCCCATAGCTAAAACCAGGATGGTTTTTCCATGAAGGGTTGTAAGAGTTCCCGTGTGGTGTACCGAAATTACCCTTAAAACCTCCTATACCACTAACTTGCTCCTGAAGCATCCCTTTGTAGGCGAGTATAGTCGGGCATTCCTCGGTTGAATGACTAGCCTTATAAATTGCACACACCTTTTCAATGGGGTTTGGTATGGATCCAGTTGGTCCTCTTCCACATATCCCACGTAGGTCTTGCCCTTCTTTCTCAAGTATATCTATCCGAATGTCCGCTATAGAACTCTTTTCTACATGAAATAGGCCAGACGCTGACGGAGTGGTGGTCACTTGATGATTTTGATTTTGAGCATTAGGGTCAGATGTATCCCATGATTGGGTAGTCTCGGTGACATACCTCAGGTGAAGCTCAGCATCGTGGGCATTGAAGTCGACAAAGGGACCACTTCCCATGGTTTCAACAAGTTTCTTGGAGTTAAGATTCAACCCATTATAGAGAACAAATATGATTTGCTCTGCATCAAATCCATGATGGGGGCATGAAGTAACTAACTCATTGAAACGCTCGTAACATCGATGAAATGGCTCATTTTCAGATTGTCTGTAAGCTTGAATTTGAGCCTTTATGGAGATTGTTCGATGTGGTGGGAAGAATTTCTTGAGAAATCTCGATTGCAACTCGTTCTAAGATGGAATCAATCTGGGAGGTAAAGATCATAGCCAGGTCTTAGCTTTATCTTCGAGCGAGAAGGGGAAGAGTTTGAGGCAGATCACCTGTTGTGTGCAAGTTTGATAATTGAGAGTATCGCACACATCCTCAAATTACCTAATGTGAAGGTATGGCTTTTCAGAATCCATACCATGGTAATGGGGTAACATTTGGATCATCCCATTTTTTAAATGGAATTTCCCGGCATTATACGAGAGTATAATGTATCCCGGAGTGACAGTGCGCTTGGGATATAAGAAATCTCTCAGCGGGCGGTACAGGTCCTCTTCCTCACCGGCAGGTGCATTACTGTGCTGTGACATCTCTCTCTCACTTAACGACTCGGTGCTCTCACTTGGTGTGCTCAAAATGTGCTCGGAGGTGTGTCCTAAGAAGGAAAACATAGTGTTATTGGATATTGAGTGTGACGGTGTGGGAGGTGGGATCCAGAACTGTGGGGAGTTTGGAGTGTGAGGGCTATCGGGGTTATACTCAACTGTTGAATTTTTGTGAATGCTGGTTGGAGTATTATGGGGCGTGGGAGTGAGTTCATAATTTTGCATTAAAATCTTATGAGAGATGGTGGTGAATCTTTTTGTGCTTCTTGTTTTTTTTTTATGTTTTTTGATTTTTTTGAAATTTTTGGTCAAAGCTTTGGATTGACTCGATCTAATCCTAAGTCTACCTAGTTCACCGGTAACGGCGTCAAAAACTTGACGCGACTAAGAATATGTCTCGGAAATGCGTTCACTCTAGGCTCAAGTGCAAGCCTGTCGCTCAAGTAATAATTCGATAAGTCGGATATCGATCCTTAGGGAACTAGGACAACGAAGTTGTGACGACGAGAAAAGACAAAGAAATACTAACTTTGACTCTAAAAAGAAAGGAAAAAATATTTTGTTTTGGGAATTTATTAAACAAAATGCCATTATGAAATTATGAAATTATGAAAAGATGAAATTATACTAAATTACCTAAACTTCTAACGAAAACTGATTTAAAACTTTAAATTATGTATGAGAAAAACAGGACGGGACTACAATCCCCCAACCCTAGTGTATTGCAGGTATAATACTAATCATGAATTTAACTGATTAATATTGACCCAAAAATTTAGTTCTCCTAAGCATTACATATATGAGGTTCAAGCTCGCATCATACATAATCTGAGGACGAGTAAATCGGTATCGCGATAGTGACACTCGAATTGCATTCTAAATCATCCCCGTTACCCAGAGGCAAACGAGATATAAAGATCAACAATTGTTGTGTTCCTACGCAATACGGTCGTAATCAATCACTAGATTTAGAGGATTAATGTTATACACATGAAACTAACACATCAGGCTGGGTTCATGTATCCCGGCCTTAGAAAATCTAGCCCAGCTTGCTGAAAATAATGAAAACAGTGTTTGATATGCAGAAAACCATGATTAATCTAAGAAAATATTGTGAATTGATGGCAAAAGGAATTAAAAGGATGAAATAACTTACTAATCTTAGCAAAGCACTCAAAGTATTAGCTAGAATTACTGGTAATTACTGAAATCTGATCAAAGCTTCAATCCTAGAATTAAAAGAACAAACTGTATCTAAACTAGGGTTTCTGAAAAACAGTGGAAAATTAGTTAAAATTCTCCGTCCAAATAATGATAATAAAATGGGTTTTTATACCCTACAACAATTCAAGAGTTTCAGCTGCACTAGGATTCTTTTTAAAAGAAGATAAGATTTGAGAATCTCGATGGTCGGACCGGTCCGGGCCTTAGGCGGACTGGTCTGCCTCCCAAGCGGATCGGTTCTTTTTATTTTCTGGCGGACTGGTCCGGGGCGGACCGATTTTTTATTTTTCACCCTTCTTCGATTTGCTTTCGATCCGGGGTCTTCTGGAGTTTGGCACAGCGGATCGGTCCGGGGTAGGGGCGGATCGGTCTGCTTGTTTGAAGTTTTTCCTCATCTTTGACTGCTCATATCTTTTGTTTCGGGACTCCGATTGAGGTGACGTTTCTTCTTATGTGCTCATGTATGAGATATCTTCAACTTCTCTTTAGGTACCTCATCCGAATTCCTAGTAAAAATTATGCTTTTTCCCTTTTGACTTTCCTTCTTGTCTTTCTTTATTTTTCCGGTATCCTTCTTTCGTTTCTTGACATCAAATACTTGTAAAAGCAATACGAAATACCAGAAACTCGGTGTACTCGTTAGGATAAGTCAGTAGCAATATTATGAGATAAAGTCAAATCGATTACGTTGTTCGAGGTGCTAAAAGTAACTAAATTAAGGGATAAATTAGGAAGAATTATGCCTAATCACTTTCGTAGAGAGAGAAAGTTGCAGAGAAAATCAAAGGCGGGAAGATGAAGAAGTGGAGAAGAAAGAGAGAAAAAAGGGGTTTTAAACTATTAAATAAGGTTACACGCGTCCCAATTCCCATCATTGCCTTGGGAGCCCAAAGGATAATCACCATTACTCTTATCAGGCACGCAGCCCACTTCAGTAGTTGACACTTGTCAATGAACCACTACACCAAAAATATTAATTTGGCACACTTTGATATTAAAAATCTGGCACAGCTTAAAACTGTGCCAAATTTTGACACGGTTTAATGACAATCTAGCACACTTTAAAACCGTGCCAAAATTTGGTATTGTTTAAAAGTGTGCCAAAATTGAGCAGACTTAATTAAAATATAAATACCCTAAAAAATAATACTCCTCAAGTTTTTTTCTCTCCCGCCCACTTTCATCTCTCTCTCGTGCACGTTCTCTCTCTCTCTCGCTCGCGCTCTCTCTCTTACATCCAACCCTCTGTACAAACCCTAACTCCTTCATGGGTTTGGTAGCTGCTCCGCTAGATCCGAGGCTAAGAGACGGGCCAAGTTGTTTAGCATATACCTAAAAAAATGTTTGAAGCCATGGAAAAGCAGAAGAAAGATCATAAGTTGGATTCAACTATCTTTCAATAAATTGAGACAGAGGTCTCGGTAATTAACTATGCTCTCTCTTTTCTTAGCATAGTTCCTCTCAATTTTTCTTGTAAATATATATAAAACGCTATTCCATTATTTGTAGACAATGGTTTTTTGTGAAACCTTTCAACTATAAGATACAAACACCAATATACTAACACACACACACACACACACACACATACACACACACACTCCCCTTATCACTTATTTAACAACATTTGAGGAACTCTTACTCTAAATGTTTGATTATTTTATGGAAATGATACATAATGTATACAAAGTTATTGACATTCTTTTATCAGTCTCTAATGTTAAAATGATAAAAGATAAGTGGCATTTGGGTTTACTGATTTGTTCTATGATCTATCAAGTGATATAATGGTATGGATTGGTTTTATTATGAGACACAGTGCTATGATTTCAACCGGTATATCCATGATTTTCTTCTTGCCATCATATTAAGTTAAGGGATTATTTCTTGCACCATAAATTCCTTTTAAGCATTTATACACAGAACAGGACATTGCATTAACTGAATATATATTCTCTATATACTAAAATGAGTTTAACCATGAGAAGAGCAAGGAATATCAATATCAATCTGGTGCTACAAAGAATACAAATGGTAGCTTGTCCCATGATAACACCCCTACCTCAAATCGACCATTTCAATATACTTTTCAATGGCCATACACAACCCAATAAGGCGTGGACCAATCCCAATTGATTTCAAAACACTTCTTTACCGGCCAATCACCCTCTCCATGCCGAGGTCATGTAGGTAGGGGGTATAAACTTGAAGAGAAGGAAAAAGGAAGGCATATACCCTAGAAAAAGTTTAAAGCCATGGAAAAGAAGAAGAAAGATTAGAAGTTGGATTCAACTCTTTGTCAAGAAACGAGAATAGAGGTCTCGATAATTAACTATGCTCCCTCTTTTCTTAACATGGGTTCCTTTTAATTTTTTCTTATAAATTAAAAAAAAACTATTTCATTATTTGTAGATAATGATTTCTTGTGAAACTTTCAACTGTAAGATTTCTTGTGAAACTTTCATTATATGGATGATGGAGCATTATTGAAGCAGTACATTGAGAGCAAATGTGTTGTGGATAATGGGAAGGTGTATAAGGTTCAATTGGAGGAGGTTCCGAGGAAATTGGATGGTCGGGAGGGGGTTGTGAGTCCGAAGAAGAACATAGTTTTGACTCACATTAACTTGGAGGTTAGAATTTTGTGTACACATTGTCTCTTTTATATGATCAATTATTTTTGTCTTCCATACGTATAGCTTATTGGCCTGTGCGAACTGTTAAATTTAGGGATTGGATTGATTGAGGCAAATTAATCATATACATTTTATACCTACATAGGATTTAAGTGAAAAACATTGCACAAAAATAGCAAATACTCAAATTGACTATGTGGAATATAACACTCTCACATGTTTAACGTAAAGCTGAAATGTAGACTTATGCGAGAAACATATCATACTTGCGAAGGATTGCCTCAGTCCATTTATGTCTTTCACTCCTTTATAGTTAAAATAGCTTCAACTTAATGTGTCTTGTTTGCTATGGATTTTGAGTTGTATAGATAGGTGTGTTATGTCTCTTATAAATTGGATAGAGTAGCTGGAATTGTAATAACTTGTTGATTATGTGAATTCCATCATTTTTTCAATCGCGATTTGATGTTAATAGGAATACATGTATATTATGCTTTGAAATTTGTGCCGAATGCTTGACTTACAAATGAATGTTTACAAGCGTCGTCTGATTTTAGAAACTAAACACAAAATTGAATAGTCTTGATAACTTGTTCATGCTGAACAGTCTCAGTTGAGAATTTGAGTCTACCTTACCAATTGAACACTCTCAGTTGATCAATCTTCACGCCTCTTGCTTTTACGATCTCAAGGTCTCATTTAATCAAATAATTAGATTTTAAATGTTATTTGTGTTATGTACTCATGTTTTTTTTTGTTTCGTATTGTTTTATAGACAACTTTAGTGTGCATTTGAGATGGAGAGGTTCATTTAGTTTCAATGCCATGTAAGCAGAAGAAGTTTCCGTGTTTTTGGTGTTATTCGGTGTCGGTCAGATTGTATAGTGCTTCTTTAGGGATGTTGGATTTAGGATGTTTGTCTATTGTATTTGATTTATATGATATGGTTATTGTTGCAAATAAGAAGAAGTTGTTTGAGGATAGGATTGAGGCATTACGAAGTTGGATTGCACGGGAGATGGATCCGATGAGGGTTTCGGGGATATCGGGGGAGGTGAAGCGGTATATGTATGATGGAACATTGTTGAAGAAGTACATTGAGAGTGATTTTGTTATGGATAAAGGGAAGGTTCATAAAGTTCAATTGGATATTCATTACTTTGATATGGAAGTGAGTTCCAAGACATTTTTTATGTTGATCATTTCATCACATCTTTGAGAGACGAGGTTCGAGTTTTGAAGGAGTTACCTCCTAGATTCAAGAGAAAAGTGGAACTAGGAATGATCTATACCATTACTCATATTAGTTGGTCTGAAATTTTTTACTATCATAATCAGGTCAGTTGTTGATTCAATTGTCAGAATTTTTGTTTTTTTATCGAAGCTCATTTTTTATCAAACTTATACGTAAAACGGATTCTGGTGTCTTTGAAAATCTGGTACACCTAGCATTGCCTACACCTGATATATTTTGTAACTAGAACCGAATATATTTTGCACATTATCTTGTATACACCTGATGGATGGAGAACCATCAGTTAAGTCGGAGAGACTTCACTCTAGTGTATTTTTTTTAGAATATTTAAGGCTCTCCCACATTCACAAATTCATTTGATTAAATTGAATCAATTAATTCTCACTCAGCCCCAAAAAGCAGAAAATCAAATAATTATTCATATTTCACTCACTTAAATGAATCTTTAACATATTCAACAACACTTGAGTTCAAATAAAGAAGAGGGATTTATTGAAACTACACATGTTACAATAAGTTTCAACTTTCAACATATTTTAAACTAAGACATATTAAACTAATTAACTAAACTTTCACAAACCTGAAATTACACTGATTAAACTATGTTTTCAACATATTTTACACAAACAACAAAAATTGATTTTCAACAATTTTCAGCAAATGAAAATTATATTAAATTTTTAATAGCATTTTAGGAATTAGGTAGATGCAATACTTTTACACCTTTTAGTCTACAAAAGTATATGTTTTAACCTTTTACTTTTCAGAAGGCCCCAGTTTTTTTTAAAACTACTACATATGTGTACCAAAGTTCTAAAATTTCAGTGGTGGCACTTTCCCCTCTTCAAAACTCTTAAGGGACTCCCCTCCAGACTGTACATAATGGGATCCTTTTTTTGGGGTGGGTGGTGGGCATTTAAATGTATTCATTAGAATGAAAAAAGAAATAAGCGCCCAAAACTGGGAGAGATGGAAAACCCCAATACAAAATAGGACTCCAAGACAACGGGATACTATAAAATTGACCACTTCATTAGTTGCGAGTTCACAATCTGTTTATAATACTTAAAAATCCAAAATGTTCTCGATTTTTGCTTTTCCTTTTATCCAAGTATGATTTCTTGTTTGATAAGATGAATTATTCTTATAGTTAGATATATATAGAAGGGAAAACTTCTCTATTGTAAATCATGCAATGTATGCTTTCATGTAGCCTTATTCGTTTTATTCGAGTACATGGTTGCATAAATGTTATTTGAATAAATTAGATGACAAAAAATGAAAAAAAGGACACCGTAGTCATGGATGCAATTTTGTAACGCAAAATCTAATGCCATCTAAGTTTAGGGAGTAATGTTTAATTATTGTTGAAACAGGGGTTATGTCTAATTAGGCAGTATGAAGAGGGGCTCAAGCCAAGAAGACCTTAAAAAATGAAAAGCATGACCATTATAGTTGATCACACACTCTTCTAAAGCTCAATGTTGATGGAATGATGTTTTGAAATTTTAGAATACATTACCTTACTGAGAAGTTTTGGATTATTTTTGCTAGATTTTCTTCCTGATAAGGCTTAATTTCTATACGGAGGCTTAAGTATCTGTTCAATGAAAAACTCTATCTATTTATTGTTTATAGTATTCCAAAATATTTATTTGTTTTTCATCTGTATTTTGTTCATGTCTAGGATCCCATTGTATATGATAAAGAAGTGAACATGAGGAAGAACACCTTAGATTATACCATTTGCTACAACCCACTGGTTTGGAAGGGTGACCCATGCTTGTCTGTGTAAGTCATCTCTTTTGTAATGTTAAAAGACTGCCACTTTACTCGGTTTGACAGTTTTCTCCTCCTTCATTTGTTTTTGCAATTGACATTAAATATTTTGTTGGTTTAAATTTCATGCTAGTTATTTTCTATTACTCAATTGTGTTTGTATTGGATGAATTTGCTACAGGGATTCTTCACCTCAATCTAGTTTGCAATGTTGCACCTATAGGAAGGCTTACTCTAGCAATGAAACGCATCTTGACCTAATAATAGGTAGTGACACCAAGGAGTGTGGGGAACTTATGCGAGCTTCTACAGAGTTTTTCATGTACTTAAAAATTATTTCCCTCAATTTTATGACTTTAGGTATCTCGTTCACATTTGCAGTATTTCATATATTTGGAGTCCGGGATGATTTTGAAGGATAACTATTGAGAAATTTTTTAATTACATCTAGAAGCCTAATTGGGTCACATGTCATTTGGATCCAGCCTCCCCGCCACTTAGTTATTCTATATTGCAACCTGCTAGGTACTAGACATGGATTTATATAGTTATTTATCCATAGTTAGTTATTTATCCACAAGTAGAATATGTCAAAAGTTGAAACATGGTGTAAAAAGTTCTTCTCTATTGCCTGTCTATGTTCCATGGAAACCAAGTTCTTCTCTATTGCCTGTCTATGTTCCATCACCTCAATACTCGCCTTCCTTTCATAATCGATAGTAGTTCTTGCACGCATACGCTCCTAGTGCAGTCCATCAACTTCAGCACTTAATAGTGGAATCTGTTGGTTTTTCGGATTTCAATTTGGCAAGGTCTTTCGTGATGGTCTGAACTTGCCCAGATAGATCCTGTCGAATATAATTCAACCTCTAGACTCCAGATCGAAGTTTTGCAGCCTCATTTTTCAAAGGATCGGCAACACGAAGACCAACTTCCATCTCCAAGCATCTCTCGATAAGCTCCCTTGAACGCCTTTCTTTTTCTGCGTGAATATTACCTATGGCGAGATTCATCCGATGAAGCTCCTCCTTGGAAGAACCTAACTCTTGCTGTAGAGAAATTTGATCTTCGACCAGCCTACTATTTTCACCCAAAGACTCCACATTTCATGATGTTGCACTTTGAGTTCCTCCTCTAACAAAGCAGGATGGGATGGCATTGGCCGAGGTAGAACTGAGTACATGTAAAAAAATGCAACACTTCAAAAAGTGTTCAACGTTTAACAGAAGATGTTTATGCTCATTGCAATGCACTAAATTAAAACTAAGAAAATGGTTAACATATTCCATCTGTAGTTTTTATATAAACTCAAAACAAAAGTATATAAATGAAATTGTAAAAAAAAGTACATTAACACATATATGTGTGCGTGTATTAGTGTAAATTAAACTAATAATGTATCTCACTGTAATTTAAAGAAAAAATCACTTGGAAAGTAAAATTTCATAGAAAATAAAATTTCTTACTGGTGGAGTTGAATTAGTGTTTGGGTTGACATGAACAACCTCATGGTTCTTATCAAAATTGAAGGGCCTTAAGGGTGGCTGGAGAGTTTGAAGAATACATCAAAGTAATTTCTTTTAGAAAGAACTTGTTTTCGATTATAAGAAAATCTTTGAAGCTACTATTGATGTGGTACTAGTATTCTATTGAGGCTTAATAAAAAGATTGAAAGTGTGTTTGTTTAATGCTTACTCGATATACTAATAGAACACCCAAACTAACAACAACTACAAGTAAGAGTCTATGCAACAGTCATATGTTGTACCATCAAATTCTAATATGTTTTTTCAACTTCTCACCCCTCCCTTCTGCTTTCATTTATTCCTCAATTAATCATGTGTGGCTTTGTGATTAATACATGTGATTAACTATCTGAATCAGAAAAGGTATTATTAAATTGATATAATTATTAGTCATTATAGGAGATGGCCCAATCATAATTTTAGCATTTTTGATAAAATATGGGGATTGACAGATTGTGTTTGAGGACATATACGCTGCTCGTGATTCTTCCACACTCGAGCAATTGAAAGAATTAAGCTCCAAGCGTAGAGTCTACCAATATTGGAAGCATTAATCCGTATGAAGATCATACTTTGAGTAAGCACAGTACAGGGAGGGTTGCTCTCATGCTATCTATTTTCTTCGAAAATTTCTCAGGAAGTTAAAAATTAGAACAGAGTCTACCAATATTGGAAAACTTGGTTCACCATGTTGGCACGGTTAGTGACAACCTCCAGCTAGCTAGTTCGTTGGACTTCAGGCCTTAAGATAGGATGGAGCAGTGCTCTTACGTCTTTGTTCTTCAAATCTCAAGGGCCCGAAGTTTATATAACAATTATATATCCTATTATATAACAGTTTATATAAACTGTTATATAACTTGTTCATATAACAGTTATATAAACTGTTATATAATAGTTTATAAAACAATTTATATAAATGGTTACATAAATAGGTTATATAACTACATACACAAAACAACACACATCCCGTTCGCTACTGCTACCACCTACATCGCCCCCACTCCCCCTCCTCCCCAATCCTTCCCTTCCTGACAAAATAACCCCTCCCTCTGCCGCTCTTCATCGTTGTGTGAAACCATCCCTCCCTCACCTGTTCGAGTTTAGATCTCCTTCTCTCTGTTGTTTTTCAGGTTCATCACCTCTGCTACTATTTAGTAACTAGGTTTTGTTGTTATGTTCTCATCATATTTTATCTACGCACTTATGTTTGATTCTTGAGAATTAGTTGTTGTTGTAATCATTCAATTATTTATGTGTTTGTGCTTTATGTCAACATTATAATCTTGGATCCCTCATATTATATATATGGTTGTGTGTTTTGGATCGCTAATATAACTTCGGATCTATAATAATTTCGATGCCAAAAAGTGTTTTTTAGTGTTTTAATTTATGATGTGAGGCTTAGTCCTATGTTGATTGTGCACTTTTTCCTATTAGTATCACATTTATGGTATTAAATTTGTTCTTTAAATGTTGTTTTGATTACTGAAATTGTTAGTTATTTAGGTCTGTTTTTTATATTGGAGGGTTGATACAACTTGTTCATCAAAGGGTAGTCACGGCTCAATCTTTAGGCTCACCGTGTCTTGTAAATTTGAATACAATCTCTTGTTTCTTTTCTGTTTATATATTCAAATTTTATTATAATTAATTAAATGTGTTGTTAATTAGTTCTTTCTACTTTTTTAGATGGATGATCCTAATAGAGAAACAAATGGAACACCTTCAGATGATCATCCGCCCGATCCCAATGGTTCGAATAGCGACATCTCAAACCGACTGTGGCAAGCAATAATTTTAAATAATGTGAGTACGAAGACAAACTTACCCATCTTATATATGACTTCACTTATTTATGCGAAAATAATGTATGCGTTAATATCTTTGGAAAATTACAGATGATCGATTGTTACACTTACCTATCTCATATATGACAAGAAGGGCGTGGTTATAGAAAGACGCTGAAGATAGAGAGGCTAAGCATAGACAAGACGCTGAAGATCGAGACACTCAATATCGACAAGAGCTCGGAGAATTAGAATTTCGCCACCAACAAGCACTACTATAGATAAAAACTGACATGAGAAGTGAAATGCAGAGTTTGTTTCCGAGTATTATACATCATCATGCTTCCATCACCTCAATGGCCCATACCGACTAGGTAATAGCACATCTTTATTTTATCTCTATATATGTATGTGATGGAGTGTTAGGTAGGATATATGTTGTGTTATTCCGTCCTTAGTTATTTACAGCGTTGTGTCTATTTCTGTCGTTGTTTTTGAGTTAATTTTTATGTTTAAACATGTTGGTTTTCATGAATAAACAAAGGAGACTCTGCCGATTTTTTTTAAAAATATTAAGCGTTTTTAAAAGTAAATAGATATACAAATTTGATAAGGTTTTTAAAGATTGTCATCTATAGGAACCATTAAAAAAGATTACTTCTTTGTTTAAGGTAACTGACACTAAATAAATCTTATGGCATGATGTAGGAGGCCTTAAATCTTATCAAATGATAAGAATTAATTACTCTTTCTTGTTTGTTTTATATAGGTTGGAACTCATTGGAAGTTCGATGGTTGTGCATGTCGAGGCGAACCAGTGCTGTTGATAAACGAGGAGTTAAACGCGTTAGTGTTGCTTGAAGAGAAGACCATGAAATTAGAGATGAATTTATATGTATTGACATTAATTGAGATAAAATTCAAATTTCCTCATGCTTTGAGATTAATTTCATATATATTGAGATTAATTTCATATATATTGAGATTAATTTCATATGTATTGACAAGAATATTCTATTAATGTAACTTGAGCCATTAATTTTTAGTGGGCATATTGTCTGGATGTGTATTAGTGTTATTGCAGACTATTTGTATTATTGTTGTACTATTTTTGTCATGCCGATTTTATATTATTATTAAATTTTTGTTATTCTAAAACAGGTACGAAAAAGAGTGGAAATGATGCTGATTTTTTTGGGTAATATTATTGATAATTATTATTTTTCTTTGATCCAAAAATTTGGCACAGTTCAAAATCATGCCAAAAGTGTATCAAATTTTGGCACGGTTTTGAACTGGGTCAAAAGTGTACCAAAATGTACTCAATTTGGCACAGTTATAAAGCATGCCAAAAATATCAAATTCTGGCACAGTTTTAAAGTATACCAGAAGTGTTCCTTTTTAATCAAATCTGGCACACTTTTAAACTGTGCCAAGAAAAAATGGCCATTTTGGAACACCTGATTCTGGCACAGTTCAAAACCGTGCCACATTTGATCTGGCACAGTTTTAAACCGTGCCAGATTGCAGTTTTTGGTGTAGTGAACCCTTGGCACATAAAAGAAAAATAACCTCGGACATATATACCTCGAACATACATACCCCTTAGTCACCTATTCGCATAGGTAACTAAGGGCTAGGGGTGATTGATATTCCCAAAGTGTACCTGACAGCTCAAACGCACAAACCTCAGCCAGCAGGACGAACGAGGTAACAAGGGCTCAAGACTGATGACCAGCGATCTCATACAACATAAGGTCGGCTATGGACGACGTTACTAGTTCACCACCATCAAGCATCATTCGAGGTCCTCATAACTCATGGGATCAGCTATCCTTTAGGTCGTCCACAACTAACACCATATCTACCTTTCACATTAACCTCGGTTGGGAATCAACCGAGGCCAGCAAGGACTCATGGGTTCAAGCACCATTGATCGCCATCATTGGCTCAGGTCGATGTTTAAACTATACTTGACTAACCCCGACCCAGGCGAACGTTTGAACTATACTTACCTAACCCCGGCACAGGACGATATTTTAGCTCCTCCTGTCTTACCTCAGTTGGCGTACCTAGCCGATATTATCATGACTAACCTCGGATAAGGCAATAATTTAGCATCATCAACCTCATACTCTTCTAGGCAGAGGTTGCACCAGCCAGGGACATGGCCGAGCATTTGCACTCATGAATGCCTTGGAACACATGGATAAGTTTGTTGTAACTGAATCATTCCCTCCATGTGAAGGAATATTGAGGTCATTATTACTTAGTTGAGATGATCCAGGCATCATCTTGACACTGGCTGCATCTTTATGAAAATGCACATTGCATGCTTGGGGGGTACATTACACACCCCAAACACTATATATATGGATCATACCTAACCTTGTAAAGGATCCAAAATTATAACCCTATCTGAAACTCTGTCATTTTACACAGTAGAGAGAGAAAGCTTGAGAGATTGTATCCATGGCCATTAGTGACTTCATTCAGTGATATAGCTCTCATGCACTCTAAGTGGACATAGGCTAGATTGGCTGAACCACTTAGATTCAAGTGTTCATCCTCTTCTCCTCATCTCCTCATCTCCTCATCTCCTTCTATATATATATATATATATATATATATATATATATATATATATATATATATATATATATATATATATTCTTCTGTGCTGCCATTGTCATCACTAATTTGAGCTTACAAGCACCTTGAAGGGTGGCGCTATTTCTAGCATCATCAGTTATAGAAGACGCTAAGCCTATCAAGTAGAGAAGAAGAGTATACTCCATAGACAAGTATGATATCATAAGAGAGGAGGTCAGAAAGGTTGAAGAGGCCAAGTTCTTCAAAGAGGTCATATACCCTGAGTGGTTATCTAATGTTGTCATTGTGCCAAAAGCAAATGGGAAGTGGAGGATATGAGTAGACTTCACTGATTTGAATAAGTCTTGCACAAAAGACATTTTCCCCTACCTCGTATCAATCATATGGTGGATGCCATAGCAGGACATGAGCTCACTAGCTTCATGGATGCATATATAGGATATAATGAGATCTTCATAAATGTGGAAGACTCAGAGAAGATAACATTCATCATAGACATGGGGACCTATTGCTACAAGGTCATACCCTTCGTGCTAAAGAATGCAGGGGCTACCTATCAACATCTTGTAAATAAGATGTTCGAAGATCAGATAGGAAAATCCATGGAAGTGTATGTGGATGACATGCTGACGAAGAGTCTGAAGGTTGACACTCATGTGGTCGACCTTGAAAGAACTTTTAACATCATGGACAAGTATAGAATGAAGCTCAACCCGGTGAAATGTGTCTTCGGAGTAGGAGAAGGAAAGTTTTTATGATTCATTATCAACTAAAGAGGAATAGAGGCTAAAACTGAGAAGATCAAGGTTTTGATAAAAATGAAGACACCCAGAACTATCAAAGACGTTCAAAGTCTAACCGTAAGAGTTGTTGTACTTAACAACTTCGTCTCAAGATCTACGAACAAGTGTATTACTTTTTTCAAAGTGCTTAAAAAGGCCTTCGAATGGAATGAAGAATGAGACAAATCTTTTAAAGAGCTCAAATCCTACCTCAGATTCCCACTACTCCTATC
Organism: Sambucus nigra; assembly: GCA_949130495.1. Classification (NCBI taxonomy): domain Eukaryota; kingdom Viridiplantae; phylum Streptophyta; class Magnoliopsida; order Dipsacales; family Adoxaceae; genus Sambucus; species Sambucus nigra. The sequence continues at coordinate 337,423,632 of OX422207.1, read as the reverse complement.
TCGGCCCATTCTGGGGAGAAGTTATATGTATATCTAGCTGCCTCTGAGTCAGCCATTAGTGTTGCAATAGTAAGAGAAGATGATGGAGTGCAGAGGCAAATATAATTCAATAGTAAATCTCTTCAACAGTCTAAATAAAAGTACCCTAGGATGTAAAAATTCACATTTTCTTTGATACATGATTATAGGAAAATGAAGCCATACTACCAAGCCCACTTTATGGTCATCCTGACTGATTCCCCAATCAAACAGGTCCTCCATAAGCCTGCGAAGTCAAGCAGGCTGATGACCTGGGCTATCGAGTTGGGGGAGTATGTCACTGTTTATCAACCCAGGGTTACCATTAAGGGGCAGTCACTCGCAGACTTTGTAGAAGAGTTCACCTAGGAAGGGGTTAAAATTGAAGATAGTCAAAAGGTTACAGATGAACCAAATAGAAATGTCTTCTAAGATCCTGATGAGGTTGAGTCAAGCAAAGCCAGAAAAAGAATGGTTAAGAATGAGTAAGACAGGTATCTATTCAGGCAAGGGACCCTATTAGAGGGGAACCTCTTTTCAAATGAAGATGTTTGGAACCTCTTAGTTGATGGGTCATCTTGTGAAAATGGAAGTGGAGCAGGGATGCTAATTTCAGCACCAGATGGTACCTATATTGAATATGCGCTGAGGTTCAACTTCAAATCTTCGAACAACAAGTCAGAGTATAAGGCATTAATAATAGGTCTCTCCTAGGCAAAAGCCCTTAGTGTTGGCTAACTCCTAGTCCACAGTGACTCAAGGTTGGTCATCAACCAAGTCCTGGGAGTGTATGAGTCCAGAGATGAAAGGATGGCCAAATACCTGAAGAGGGTGAGAATAATGCTAGAAACCTTTAAAGAAATGAAGATGAAGAGGATACCTCTATAAGACAATAGTCGAGCTGATGCACTAGCAAGGTTGGCCTCAGCAATAAGGACAGACATAAGAAGAATAGTGCCAGTTGAGATTCTACTTAGGCGGACCATAAAAGAAGAGGAGGTTACTAGACCTTGCCTCAATTTGAATATGGGAGCCTCATGGATAGATCATCTTATCAGATACATTAAAGAGGGAGACCTACCAGAGTCAAAGTCAGAAAGAAGAAAGCTGAGGTTCAGAGCTCTTATATTCTTAATTGAGGGAGATTTATTGTACAAGAAGGGGTTCCTACTCCATCTCCTCAGATGTGTCCACCCTTTAGAGGTTCCTCACATCTTACACGATGTGTATGAGAGATCTTGCACCATCCACATAGGAGGAAGACCTTTAGCTAAGAGGATAATTACTCAGGGGTACTGGTGGCAGACCTTGGCCAAAGATGCAACCGCATACGTAAAGAAGTGTGATAAGTGCCAGAGGTTCTCCACCATCCCACATCAACCTCATCAATCTATGACGTCAATTATCTCACCTTGGCCATTTGTAATATGGGGCATTAATTTGGTGGGACCCCTGCCAAGAGCTATAAATAATTATCGATTCTTGATCGTGGCAATTAATTACTTCCCCAAATGGGTAGAGGTTGAGCCAATGATCACAATTACCGAACAGAAGACCTTCCAGTTCATCTGGAAAAACATCATATGCAGGTATGGTCTTCCAAATACCCTCATCTCAGACAGTGGAACCCAGTTCTAGAATGTTTCCTTAGAGAAATACTGCAAAAGAGTAAGGATAAAGAAGTTCTTCTCTTCTCCTGGCTGACCCCAGGCTAATGGTCAAATTGAGGTCACAAGACGAACAATTATTGACGGGATAAAGAAGAGGTTGGAAGAGGCCAAAGGGAGATGGACAGAGGAGGTATATGCTGTGTTATGGGCCTACACAATGACAATAAGGAGACCAACGGGAGAGACTCCATTTATGTTAGCCCACGGTTTAGAAGTTGTCATCCCTATAGCGGTAGGACTTCCAACTCATAGAGTTTAGACCTATTACCTTCAGAGGAATGGTGAATAGAGAAGACTTGATCTTGATTTTATCAAGGAAAGAAGAGAGGATGCAGAGATAAGACAGGCAGCTTATCAGTAGAGAGCTACAAAATTTTATAATCAAAGGGTGAAATCAAGACCTATAGCTGTGGGAGATGTAGTCCTAAATAAGACGTTGTAAAAAGCAAATAAGCTCCATCCAAACTGGCATGGTCCTTACAGAGTAGTTGATGAGGTTGTGCCTGGTACATACCGACTAGAAAATCTTGAAGGAGAATCTTTCTCCAACCCTTGAAATGTCGACCATTTGAAGAAATATTACATATGATGTTGCAGTTATTTTTATCCTTTTGTAATACATGTACCAGCCTATACAAAAGATGTTAATGAAAATATAGCAATTTATGTGCCAATACTTTGTTGCATTATGTTTAAACATCATTAATTTGGTGAAAATATGAGGTTAAACATCATATTATCGTGACCTCAGACCTTAAACATCATTAATTTGGTGAAAATATGAGGTAAAACATCATTTATGGTGACCTCAGACCTGGAACATCATTAGTTTGGTGGTAATTTATGAGGGTAGACATCATTATATGGTGACCTCAGACATTGAACATCATTAGTTTGGTGGTAATTTATGAGGGTAAACATCATTATATGGTGACCTCAGACCTTAAACATCATTAATTTGGTAAAAATATGATGGTAAACATCATTATATAGTGATCTCAGACATTAAACATCATTAGTTTGGTGGTAATTTATGAGGGTAAACATCATTATATGGTGACCTCATACCTTTAATATCATAGTTAGGTGATAATTTATAAGGGTAAACATCATTATATGGTGACCTCAGACCTTAAGCATCATTAGTTTGGTGAAAATAAGGTGAAACATCATAATTTGATGACCTCAGACCTTAAAATATCATTATTTTGGTGAAATTTAAGAGGGTAAACATCATAATGTAATGACCTTTGACCTGAAAACACCATTACTTTGGTGAAATTTATAAGGGTAAACATCATTATATGGTGACCTCAGACCTTAAAACAACATTCAAGAGGTAAGACATTCAAGCATAACATTGAAAGAAGAAATATAATCTGAAGAAGATGGGATTAATTATTATCATTGAACAACATTCAAGCGAGTCACAAATCAGAGTTCACAAAAGCTAAGAGGTACAAACAAGAAAGGAAATCAAAAGTTGCAACTTTTAAAGCTTCACAAAAAAAAGGCCTAAGTCTCTGCAGCTACAATTATATCGTAACGCTCGACGTTTATCACCTCAACTCCATCATACTGAGGATTAGCATCTTCAGTCTCAGTAACTTCTAATGGGGAAGTCTTAACTGGAGCAACATCGTCTTCCTCAACCTCTTGCAAGGCCTAAGCAAACTAGGGGTCACTAAAGCTAAGACCCTCAAAGTCTGAAGCAGTCAGGCTCCCTGAATCATTCTCCTTAGTGGCTGCCCATTTGTTAGTTTCTTTGACACCTCTTTCAAGGCATTCAAAGCCAAAACTAACAAATTCATCAGAGACATTATAATCTTCAATGATCTTCTCTGCAGCATGCTCTAAATCAGCCTTGACCGCAGCATTCACCTTAGTCTGAAGGGCATCATCCTTAGCCTTCAGAGCTCTATCGTGGTTCCTCTTGAGTTTAGACATGTCGTTGTCCCTCTATTTGACAACCCCCTTCAGCCTTTCAACCTCTGCATTTAACGAGGACTATACTTGCTCAACTTCCTGGCCCTTCTCTATAAGGGGCAACTTATTCAGAGTCCAATCAATGAGGCGATGGAAGGACAAGGCACCCATGCTGAAGAAGATCATATGTAATAAAATATGAGCTACAAATTCAATAAAGCCGAGGTTACACTTGGAGAAAATCAAGTGATCAAATTAGCAAAAATTAGTACCTGAATGGACTTATAGATACCAAACTCGGCCAACAATGGGACGTCCAAAGAGCGTAATAAGCGCTTATCCTCTTCAGTTATTATTATACTCATAGCATCGATAGCCTTCAGACTGTGGTCAATGAGGCTATCACTGATCTTCAGCTGAGCAAGACGAGCAGCCAGGGTATTCTTTGTAGAGATGGGAATAACACGATCCCTTTATGAGTCTTGCCCAACCTCAAATGATCCGGGTCAGTCATGATCTTCCCCTTTTTGGTAACATCGGTCTGGGATGTGATGACGATCTTCTTGGTTGTAAGAGGGGGAACATTTTTTCCACCCCTCTTTTGCATCAGCTTCACCAGACTTAGAGCATACATTTCCCAAAGGTCGTCGGATATGCCTTCAGGGCGCTCTATAAGAGATAAGTATCTGAGTTAGTAAGTCAGAGATATAAAAATTAAGAGGGTATAAATCATGATAAATTAAGAATTAGGAAGATCTATCAGAGGACCACCCCCAAGCCTATTTGAGAGAGGTAGTAAGGGGTCATCAAATGTTCATATTTTACAAGATGACCCTACTCGCCCTGATTGTAAAGATCCTTAACCTGTAAGCAGTTGTACTGGCTAAGTCCAGGGTCGGCTTTAGCAGCAAGGGAGACCTTCCCCCATTTAAGATGAGTCCTTAGAATCAACGTTCCATAAGCCTCATGCAGACCGAATTCCCATGCCCCGGAAGCAAAGAAATACCAAGGTTTCTAGTTATGATTTTAAGTTTTGGTAACCAACGACATTTTATTCTCTGATTTCTTAGCTAAGAAGTGGTTAGCTAGGGTGGTTTTTGGCATAGGGGGGCATATAGCAACCAATGAAAACTCTTACTGGAAGGTCTGAGTTGTGCACAACCCTACAAAGGATGATGGCCCCAATCATAACCCTCCAAGCATTAGGAGAGAGTTAGGAAGGGGAAAGATTTATATGGGAAAGTATAAGGGTGTATAGGAAGGTGAAAACCTAATTTAAACATCTACTCATAGATGCAGATCTTTCCATCTGAGTCATCAAAGGACCTCTCATCCCTCAGAGGTTTTCCAAGGATAATGGAAGAGTTTATGGAATAAATATCCCTACAAGCAAGAAGGTTGTGCTCGCTGACGGAGCTCTCAATATCGTCCGCCTCATATTTATTAATATCACTCCCCTCACCATCATCATCATCATCCCCGGCAACATTAGCCTGGGCAGGTGCAGGGACATCACCAGAAAACCTCTGAGCAAACTCAGCCCCAATGGCCGCCGACAGAGGAATGGCATCAATGGGTGGTGGAATGGCCAAATTTGGCCCTATGATTTTAACATCAAAAGATCTATGTGAGGTGATAGCACCTTGGTGAGATGAGTCACAACTCAAAACCTCGTCTTCTTCAGGGACCTCACCCTACCTAGGAGTGTAATCCATAGCCTCTTTAAAAGAGTCTGCAAACATGGGGTCTAAAGAGGATGACTCAAACTTAGACATTGGTGTTGGATCCACAAGAACCTCTGCAGGCTTGGTTAGCTCAGGGTAGATAACCTTCAGAGTTGGAGGAAAGATAGGTCTGAGAGGAAAGGCCTCAACCCTACGAGCTTCCTCTTGGGATAACTATATTTGCCTAATTTTATCAAAGGTCTTCTCACGAAGAGAAGGGAACTCTTATATGATTTGGTACAAAGGTCTGAGCATAAGTGAGATGACACTACACATGGACCCAAAACCACAAAAAGTAAAATAACTTATTCGATTTAAAATAAGGATAAAATAGGGAAGTTAGAAATTTTCTAATGAAGAACACTAAGAACATTCAAGAACAAGGTCGCCGAAAAAAATGATCGGGGGTTCACCAGAAACCTAAAAGAGGGATGTTTCTGGCTGAAAGAACCTCTTAGCTACCTATAAATTCCCCTACGACATTCAGCCACTACTGTCCTAACCTCACAACCACAAATACTGGAGGAAACCACTCACCGAAAAATGCAAAAAACCACCAGAATTTTAGAAATGACAAATAAGGGCTAAAAATGGAAAAGAAATGTGGAAATGGTACCTGACTAATTGTGAAATAGAGGAGAAGAGGTTTAGAACAAAAAGAGACCATAAACTGGCAGCCTACAATGGAGGTCTTGAGGAGGTTGCAGTTGTAAAGAAAAACCAAGGCTAGAAAAATGTGGGAAGAAAGAGAAGAAGGAAAGAAAGGCTTTTAAACCTATGCAATGATGGGGTGCGAGTTTCGATGGCCCATCATTGCCCTATGGAACCTAAAGGATAAATCATAATTATCATGCCTTGATAATCACGCTACTCACTTTAGTAAGTGATATGTGGCAAGGAAATATTGGCACCCGTAGAAATCCAGTCTCGGACTTAATTTCATACCCCGAGTCATCTAATTATATAGAAAACTAAGTTCTAGGGGGTCTCCAAAGTGCACCCTCTTACTCAGAGTAACTAACCTCGGCCAGTCTCACAACCGAGGTGACAGAAGCTTATGACAACCATCACCAAGGCCGTTTGTCATAAGTTCGGCCCTTCATACATCGACCTTAGCTAGCCATCAACCGAGGTCCATAATGTCTCATGGGATCAATCATCTACCAACATCATCATCGGCCCTAACCGATGTTATATATACCACATACCTAACCTCGGACAGCCGTCCTGGCCAAGGTCATAATGGATATTGATCTCGAACAAAGAAACTACATCTGACTCTACCAATCTCGTATCCGTCAAGGCTGAGGTTACATCATTCAAGGACACATGGTCGAGCATTTACAAGCACATGTAAGGTTTGACATACGTGGACAAATTTGTTATAATCGAATCATTCCCTCCATATGAGGGAATATTGAGGTCATCATTATCTATATGAGATCAGCCAGGTGTCTCTCTCATACTGGTTCGATCTTCATGCACATGCTCATTGCATGCTTGGGGGGAACATTAAACCCTCAAGCACTATATATATAGGTCATCCTCTACCTTGTAAAAGGATTAATAATTTATAATCCTAGCTGAAACTCTGTTAGTTTACACAGTAGAGAGAGAAATCTTGAGAGATTGTATCTATAGTCGTTAGTGCCTTCATCTAGTGATATCATTCACACACTCACAGTGGACGTAGGACATATTGGATGAACCACTTACATACAAGTGTTCATCCTCATCTCCTCACCTCCTTCTTCTATATATATACTCTTGTGTTGCCATTGTTTTCACTAACTTGAGCTTGTCAACACCTCATCTGGTGGTGCTATTTCTAGCATCATCAAAGAAGTTGATAAAAGTGTTGCCCCACCTAATGACGACACATGTGATCCAAGCCTTTAAGATTATGTGATGGAGACTCAAGAGTATCTTAAAAACACATTGGAGATGGTTCAAGATACACATAAGGATTTTACGGGTGATCCTGAAAGCTTTGCAAAGTTGTTTGATGATGCTCAAAAGCCTTTATATAGGGGTTATAAAAAGTTTACTAAATTATCATCATTGGTAAATATTTTCAACTTGAAGTCAAGGAGTGGGTGTACCGATACAAGATTTTTGAAGTTATTGTAATTATTACAAAAAATACTTCCCAAAGATAATGAATTGCCTATAACTACGAAAAGGTCGCTAAAAAATTATCAATTTTTGGAATGGGATATGAAAAAATACATGCGTGTACCAATGATTGCATACTTTACAGGAAAGAGAATGCTGATGCCACTATATGACCTACATACGGAACTTCAAGGTATAAGTTAAGGAAGAATACAACTGAGCCAAAGGTGGGTGTGCCTGCAAAAGTGTTGTGGTATTTTCTGCTTATTTTATGATTTAACACAATGGTACCAATCTGTTCAGACATCAAAAGATTTGATATGGCATTTAGATGAAATAGAAATTGATGGTAAATTACAACACCCGACAGATTCTCTAATATGGAAGTTGGTAAACGAGAAATGGCCAGAGTTTGGGTAGGAAGCAAGAAACCTTTGGCTAGCACTTTTAGCTGATGGGATTAACCCACCTAGTTCTATTAGCAGTAGGTATAGTTGTTAGCCAGTTATGTTGAGTATCTACAATTTTCATCCTTCGTTAAGTGCAAAGAGAATTTTTTTCATGGTGACAATGTTGATATCTGGTCCATGACAACCAGAAAATGATATTGATGTTTACTTGGAACCATTAATTGAAGATTTACAAAATTTATGGTGTGAAGATGTTCAGGTTTATGATGCTTACCGATAACAATATTTTACGTTAAAGGCTATACCTTTGTGAACTATTAATGATTTTCCTACACATATGAATTTGTGCAGTTGTGATGTAAAGGTATATTATGCATATCCAATTTGTGCGGAAGAAAGCGATTCTATTAGATTAAAAAATCTAATAAGAATATATATATGTCACATAGAAGATTTCTTCCCCATAACCATACATTTCGAAAGCAAAAAAAGGATTTCAATGGAAGCAAGGGTTACGAGTACAACCTGAACCGTTGAGTGGTGAACAAGTATTAAAGAAATTGGTAGGGATTATGGAATCTTGGGGAAAGAAGGTGTGTTTGAAAAATACTGTAAAATCAATGAGAAAGTGTAGTGAAAACCAAGTTGAAGGTAGTGCTTCCTCCAAAGATGATAATGCTGATTTCGTATGTTGAAGGAAAAATCCATATTCTTTGAGCTTGAGTATTAGCAGCATTTGCTTATTCGACATAACTTGGACATCATTCACATCGAGAAGAATGTTTGCGACAGCATCATAGGGACCATGCTTAACATTCCTAGAAAAATAACAGATAGAGTTAAGAGTTGTCTTAATCTTGTAGACATGGGAATCTAGGATGAATTGACACCGCAATATAATGGTACACGCACTTATTTTCCACCAACTTGTTATACATTATTGAGGGAAAAGAAAATAAGGGTTTTTGAAACTTTGCAATGACTTAAGGTCCCTGATGGGTACTCCTCAAATTTTGCAAATCTTGTTTCCATGGAAGAATTAAAACTATTTGGTCTTAAGTCCCATGATTGTCACATACTAATGCAACACATACTTCTTATTGCAATACGGTCTGTGTTACCAAAGCATGTGAGATATGAGATTATTAGAGTTTTCTTCTTCTTTAATGCTATTTTTGAAAAAGTAGTGGATGTGCCAAAATTAAAAGAAATTCAGAACGATATTGTGATAACTCTATGTTTGCTGAAATAATACTTCCCTCCCGCATTATTTGACATCATGGTGCATTTAATGATACATATTGTTAGAGAGGTTGAACTTTATAATTTAGTTTTTCCTCGATGGTTGTACCCTTTTGAAAGGTAAGTTCGTTATTACAATTATGAAGTTAATCAATAACATGTCAATCAGTTAATACTATTTAAATTTTTTAACACTCATGTAGGAACATGAAAGTGATAAAGGGTCAAGTGCACAATAAAAATCATCCAGAAGGTTGTATTGCAGAACGTTATATTGTAGAAGAGGCGGTTGAATTTTATACTGAGTTCTTATACAGACTTGATGAAGTTTGAGTTCCAATTGGTAGAAATATGGGGACTAGTGATGATAATGATGCAATATAAGATAGCAAACCAATAGGTGGTGGTAATTTCAATGAAGTGGATGAGTCATTGTGGGAATAGGCACATCAACATGTGTTGGAAAATACCAATGATGTCCAACCTTATATGAAGAAAATATTATAGATTTTATTTTAATAATAATTAACTTCTTGTCTAAGCATAAGATCTTGATGGCTGATTGTATATTTTATTTTAATAACTAGGGAGCACATGGAGAGCTTGAAGCAAAATATCCTCAAAAGCGCAAAAACAAAAAATGGTTACAAGATGAGCACAACAAGACTTTTATTCTTTGGTTACGTCAAAGGGTATGATCAATTTATCAAAAGTAAGACACTAAATAACTCTAATTATTTTAACTAACGTTCTCAAAATTCAGATTGAAAAATTCAACAAATTGGCAACAACGTTTCAGATACCTTAAAATGGGTATCTCGAGGACCACGTCGAGATGTAATAAAATTTCCCAGTTATTTTAATAATGGATGTCGTTATAATACAAAGGAACGTGATGTTGACCGAGTCAACCAAAATAGTGGAGTGAGCGTTTTTGCCACAACGATGCAGGTTTCTAGTGCTAAAGATAAGAATCCAGTGGTTTCAAATCTATGCTATTACGGTGTCATTACTGAAATTTGGATGCTTTATTATACAGAATTTAAGATTCCAATTTTCAAGTGCGATTGGTGTGATAGCAACAACAGTGTCACGATTGATGAACTTGGTTTTAGATTTGTTGAACTTAGCAGGGTTGACCCTCAGAATGAGCAATTCATATTAGCTTTTTATGCCAAGTTTTTTATTTAGCTGACCAACTTGATCCTAAAGGGTCAATTGCTTTAGTAACTCCTTAAATAGTATATAATATTGATGATAATGATGAAGACTACATATCTGGTGGCATTAGAGATCATGGATCGAGTTGCCAAATGTTGAGGAAATTGACAACTCGCCATTCACATATGCGAGAATAGATTGCGAGGGGACTTGGGTAGACAATTAGATCAAATGTAGTTATTCTAGGGATGTGTTTGATTAGCTGATTGACTTTATTTTGCAAGAAATGCACTTTATGTTTTGACTTTTGGCTAAAACGATTGTTTATGACCTGAAATATGGAAATTTCTAGACTTTATAAATTGGGTTTCTCAATTAATTATGCTCATAGTTTCATAGTCTATATATGATAGAAACATGTTTTGTTCAGTAAAGTAAAAAACTCTTTGTTAACATTTAAACAAGCACAAAATTTATATTCCTTACATGGTGCAACTGTTTACATTTCTCTATTTTATTATAAGGCATAGATGTATCCACACACATCACAACTGTTTACATCAAATTTGAATAACATTATTTTTCCTTCTTATAGTCTGCTGGTAAAAAAATAAATAGTAACGAAATTCCTTATTAAGGTTATACAACAACATTCATTATTGTCACAACTATCAAATATTTTTCTTAGAGTGGCATATGATTCAACTATTTTACTAGTTCTTCTCAGATCTGATGAGATTTGATTTTAAAAGAAAAAACATGTATGCTATGATCCCTAGCAGACCTGTCCAATTTTCCATTATATTGCTTTAAATTCCCTAAACATGGTTTCTAGCATTTAGTTTATAATTTCATCATATCATTTACTATAAAAGTTACTAAATAATCTAAATTTATCTTAACTATAACACCAATGTTTAACTTCCATATAGCTTTAGTAGGTCTGTACCATTTGATGAAGCTTCTTTACTCCATAACTGTACCATGATTTCTGATAGAGAATATATGAGATAGATCATTGTGAGATATGATACATTTAAGGGGATGAGCTGTAGCTATAGCTTTGGAGCTTTGATAAACATCATGAATAATGCTTATAGTACACATTTTAATGTCTTATTCAATGGACTTGTTCATATGTTTGCACATCTCCCAAATGATTTTTGCATCAAATTTTTTTTTACATCTTAAGAATTGTCTATCTACATTTTGTTGGTGTTAAATCCTCCTAAACTAGTGTTGAAATCTATTAATAAACTGCTTAGTTCCTTTTTCTTGGGGGGGGGGGGGGGGTGAGGGTGAATAATGATTACGAACAACAATTCTTTGGCTAAATTAGGAATCTATATGTTTTCGTAAACAAGAAGGAACTCTTAGTATAAGCAACTTGGAATCAGTTATGACAACAACAAGTTTTAAGTTATCTCGAAATTTTAAGACTGGAAGATGTCTTTGGGCTCAGTTTATGCATGTTAAGTATTCAAACCTAGAAGGTGTTTATGGATCTAAGTGTTTCAGAAGGGTTAATTCAGCTTGGGATGTGGTTAATAAAAATTATTCTTGGGTTTCTAATGAGCAGATATGGAAACCTTCTGTTAATGGCAGGTTCTCTTTTCATTCAGGATATCATCAGATTACAAATTCAAAATTATCTTCTTTATCTTTTAATTCCATTTGGCACCCTAAAATTCCTCCTAACATCTCAGTTTTTGTTTGGAATGTTCTAAATTGATATGTTCCAATTGAATCAAGAGTTCAATTAGTAGGAATAATACTGGCATCAAGGTGTAAATGTTTTCTAAAATCTACAGAATCTTTATTCCATTTATCCAAAACAGGTCCATTGGCTTCTCTTGTGTGGAATTATTTTAATGGAATTATGGGTATTAAGGAGTGTCCCTAATCTCTTCATTGTTTTGTTATCAAATGGTGTTTGCAGTCAAATAACTCTGAGTTATCTAAATGGTTTGGAGTCAAATTTTGTTTGGACGTTTTTCATTGTTATTTTATAGCACCATCCTCACATATCTCTGTTTTCTGTAACTAATGTTTGCATGGCAGATAGTATGAATTGTGACTGTTAAAGATATTGTATGGTTTCTTTGTACCAAGAATAACAGATAATATGCATTTTGATTTTTTTATAATGTTTATAGCTAATTTGAAGTTAAAATTACCATTTTAAGAAGGAGTCCAATTTTCTTTACCTTCAATATCAGTAATGTACTGATCTATCTCATGTAAATGAGTTTTAAAAGAGTTATAAGCTATAAAACATTTTGTTTTTTTCCCATTGTTATACTTGTTTCTCAACATTGAAACATAACTTCTTCTATATGCACCAATGATACTTGCCACCAACTTCCTTATGATATCCCCAGAAAAAATTACTGAACATATTTTCAATTCTATTAAGAATTTTTGAAGAGGTTTGAGAGCTGCTAAAGTGTACAGAGGTATTAAGTTGAGCCCTGATTTAATAGGCACAATTCTACCAGCTTGGAATAGAAATTTTGATTTCTAACCTTCAATTTTAGATTATTATAGCATTTATAAGACTTTCAAAATAAATAGATTTCTTTCTTCCTTTAAAAAGGGGAAACATCCAACATATTTTATTGCAGAATTACCTTTATCAAGACCAGTTACATCATGAATTATATTGAATCTCTAAGCAGTGCCTTTGGTTTTATTAATGAATTTACTTTTAGATTTATTGATAAGTTGACCTGATGAAGCCTTATAGTCAGTTAGGAATTTCGTAAGTGATTTTAGGCTTTTCTTATTATCTTGAATGAATATTGTAATGTCATCAGCAATGGCTAGATAACTAATTAGAGAATAGTTTCTAGGGTGGGAGTAAATGCCTATTTTTCCTGAGTGCATAAAATTGTTTATACCTCTACTTAGAACCTCAACACAAAGGACAAACATATATCTCTCTTTGTTCGATAATTATGCTAATGTACTTATTACTAATTGTTATCTCTCTATTCAATAATTATGCTGATATATTTTGTTGCAATGTTCTAAATGTATTCTACACTATGCAAATTCTGGTTTTAGTGTAGAATACATTTAGAACATTAGAACAAAATATATCAACAAAATTATTGAATAGAGAGATAACATGACAGAGATAACTTGGAGCCTTCAGAATAAATTTCTAAATGGAGGAACACGACATAGATAACATGGAGCCTTCAGAAGAAAATTCTAATAACACAAGAAAAGGTAGCGGTATTTCTATTTGTCAACGGATAACCAAAATGGAAGATGGAAAAAGAATTCAACTCGATTACCAAATATCTGGGCAACCCTCTGGTAAAAAAAAACTTGATTTTGCAAGTTATAGAGGAATTATAGTTAAGACGATGATTCCAATACATCATGGATTTTGGAAGAAAGTGCCAACTCATTTGAAAGAAAATTTATGGACATCTTTGCAAGTAAGTAATTGATTTCTCCCATGTGTCTTATGTAAGAGTGCATACCAGATCACATTAGAGCATTATATATGTATACTAGCGGAATGCCCATGCCTGAAGGCATAACGAAAATTTTCAAAATAGATAATTGTGTAATGACTAAAATTTTCCAAGTATACAATTGCAAGATGGAAAACATTTCGTTCCCAAACAAAACAAAGTGTAATTTTAATAAAATTGATCATAATATCCTTTATTTATAGGATTATCCACCCTACTTAACAAATAATAAATAGTCCAAAAATATTCAAATAGTTTAAATTCATCAAACAAATTCACATATAACATAAAATATACAATATCTATCAACCAAATTCAGATTGTGCCCAAAAATAAAGAAAGTGTAAATTTAAAAAAAAAAATGAACATAATCTCACTTGTTTACTGGACTATCCACCCTGCTTAAGGGGTAACAATAATTTCAACAAAACAAACTTCTTAAGAAAATGACATACGTAGAACAAACTCTAGCTACACAATCTCCTTATCCTTGACGTTATTTAACCCTCTCCATTTCTCAAATACTTGCCCAGCAGGTGCCACATAATTTCCCTTTTGATGCAACTCTTTATCCAAAATGTCTACAAAATTTCTATAAAGCGGCACCCTATTTGACCCTTTGGTTTTCGCATGTGTCGTGAGTGGTTGTAGGCCCCAATACCAATCAATCGCACCAGTACACCATTGGCATGAAATGCAATGCCACTTTCTCTCCAATTCATTTATTTTATCCATGCTCAATCTATCCAACTTGTCAAAGAAGGCGACGAACCACTTGCTCAACATATTGAAACATTACAAATAAGTAGATATCAGTGCTATCTTCTGTAATAAATAAATATGGTTATTATAGATACTAAACAGAGTCTTGAAATAATGAGTCCAAAATACATACAGTCTAATTAATAATCGAAATGTACACACCAATTTAAAATGTCTCTTAAAATAATGACCTAACTGGACTGCAAATTAAGTATACTTCCAATAATGATTTGGCATTGTGTTGGACATTTCCCAGTTTCGTGTCAATCTCTAAGTTAGGGTAACCTAGTTGCGAGACACTATTGGGAAGTTACCTAAGGATCCAAATGCAGATACACTAATTATATTGCAAATGATTACAGACATGATGCTATCAGATGAATTCTCTAGACGTGTGAAACTCCGTTACCTATCATTCCTACATGACCTGCGTACGACTTGATACTAGAGTTGGGGAGGGGCGACACTCACAATGTTGTGCCACGAGTTGTACAGAGCACGCCAGAGAGGTAGCTGGACTGTAATGTTTTTCATAGTGAGTTCGGGTCTACTATATTTATTGTAACTTAACGAAGTTTATGAGATATGATATATGCATATTTAGAGATATGCATAAGAGACCTGTATCCTTGAATTAATTATTCACGTATTCTAATTCAATACGTGTACCTTTCCAAATGGTGAAGCAAGTTGTTAAAGTGCCGCAATTCAATCAGTAGCCTTATCTTTCGTTCCTATCAGCATAAAAATATATGCATACATATATTAGAATACACTAAGATTAAATTGTGTGATAAGACAATATCAAAATCATAAGAAGCGTCATCATCAAAGTAGTGAGATAAACAAGATCAATGAATTAAAAAATCCATATATGATGTGCTTTTATTCAGTATGAATATGAGATAGATAAGTGACAACAATGTATAAACATTACAGATAAAGATGATAATGTTGATCATACATATCTCAAAGACGAAATATTTTATTTTGAAATAGGTGGAATCTTAATCTTTTTGAAGTTAATTTAGAATATTTCTCGCACATCACTTCTTAATCGTCGATAATTTATAATTATATAGAGAAAATATAAAACAAAATAATGAATATAGTCTATCACATGAAAGTTTTTGTTCTATGATTCCTACAAATGTAATTGATACATAATAAAAATAGTACACATGAAAGGAAGATAAATCATCCAACAATAAAAATAAAAATATATATAAATAACAAGACAAAATCATGATCAAAATTCTCATTCATTTATAGATACTCAAAATTAGAAGCAGATGACTAAGTAGGAAAGTTAATCTAGATCAATGAATTTGAATGGGAAGTATAAATTATGATAATCATAAGCATTTCATCTATAAATAATTTTCTTCCATTTATAAAAAATAAAAACCCATAGGCAAATCCTCTAAAAAAATATGGGATGCCATAGGTAGTGATATAATTAGTAAATGTAGAGTATTTGTCAAGGACACGAGCTAGTGGTTGAGAATATTTAGAAGGGATACTCTGGTTTTAATTAAGCACCTAAGAAAACTCTACTCAATTTCTTGTATGCCCAACTCTAATGATTCCACTGGCTTCAGCATATCATGCACTTGATTGAAATCTATGTGGCCATTTAAGGCATGCAAATCACCATCAATCTTCTCCAGTTCATTAACATTATCTACTAGTCCACACGGTACACATTTTGATTGAATCATTTGAGAAACAAAAGACTAACTGTTTTCTTGGGGTTTACAATCGAAAGACAAGACGGACTCAAGATCCGAGAAACTAACTATTTCCACTTCACTTAGAATGCTAGTAATGGCCTCATGGATACAATTCGTATATATATGTTATTGAAAGTAGGTGCAACCATATTCTTTCTTTCGAAAAAGAAAGGATAACATAGAAATGCACAAGACAATGCAATTGAAATATATGAGCATTACCTCTCTATCATGTGTTATTGCATCAATAAAACACAGAAGGTGCTCCATATCATTTGCATATTGGATGGGGGATTTTTATAAGCTAGCATTTTTAAATCTATATTGGAAAAAATAGTGCTTTGGTGATTATCAGCGGCTCCATTTTGTGCATTCGGGTCAGTGCCTTTCCATGACAGAGTAATGGGAAAGGGAAAACTCTCATTAACCCTAAATCTCAAACATGCTACTATATTATTATAAGAAAACAAACAATCTAAGATCCTAAAATACAAAATAGAATATATTAACACGCTACTCAAGGGTTCAGACAAATAAAGGATAAATTATATGCGAATAAAGAACAAATATTTAAATTCACACACAAAAGATCATAAATTTCATGACCAAATACAAATGGAACATACTAATAAAAATACATAGGCATAGACATGACCCTTTTCACCAAAAATTAATGTGACAATGTGATTATATCTTCACAAATAGGGGTACGTCAAAATTGAAGAGACACGACCTGAACCCAAGTGTCTTATGAAGGGAAAAGGTCCAAAATGCTTGAGGGGTATTCTTATTATATAGAGAAACAAATTAAACATCCATGAAAACAAATTATAAGGTTGGAGGTGTCAAGAACATGGCAATAAAATAGGGAAATAAAATATTAAGCACATTCCAGTATATTACACACATGGATTAGGGTAATTACACATTAAAACAGGGCAATGGAATATATATTAAAATAGGGTACTTACACAATTACATTGGCGCTAGGTGTTTGATGATCAGGGTATGCTATTACTACACACATAGTTCCATACTTACGCACGATCAAAGATGTTACGAAACACTTTCTCTTCTAGCAGCTCCTATCGATGACATGATGGTTTGTAGTGGCAGCCTTCTTTTTCTGGAATATTTACTCTTAACATTGTTCACATTAGTGAATTTAGTTTCCCTAGCTTGAATCGAAACTTTCACCTTTTTGTTCATTAAAGAGAAGGGGCTATTATTCAGGATAGAAAAACAAATTGAATTAAAAAAAACTAAAAGAAAAAATTCTTAATAAGTTGAACCCGATGAATATGAAAAAGTTTATTAATAAGGGAAGAAAAAATAGATTCTACTATGACTTTTGCTAATCTTCTCGACCGAGTAACTAAGAGCTTATACTGAACCCGATGAATATGAAAATACCCTCTACAGAATTACCACAACAAGGTAATCCCCAATATCAAAACTAAGGTTTCTGAATGACTTGATACCACAGTCATCTGGCGTTCAGATAAGAGAAATTTCTTCCCACCTCTCTAACCACAAAATGTTTGGTTTTAATAGGATTTGCGAAAGTAAAGTAAAACTTTGAATCTCTTCTTCTAGCTGCTGGAGCTAGCTCTTTAATCAGATCAGTTAGCTCACAGAGTATAGCGTCCATCCATGTGTAAATTTTAACATCATCTTTGGGTTCCTTTCCTCTCACTGGAAAATATCCATCGATACAATGACCTCCAATCTTTGTAAAAATGAGAATCAACAATGGAAAAGTCTTCTCACGAGGGTCGAGCTTAGATTGAAGAGGCCCTGGAGGATCCCTAGCCGAAGGGGGAAGAGGTGTTCTCTACTCACCATTTTTGTGTTGCTGAGATTTATACCAATCAGACTTACATTTGTGAACTAAAAGACATTTTGTTATGGGTCGATAGAGGGTAAATGATTATTTCCTGCCCACCATATAACCATTAAGCCAATAATACATTACACTACTCTATAATACATTCAAAGAAACTCTATAATCATTTATCAACTTTGAAATCTTTTCACTTTGACATGTAGCACATACCCCCAACTGAAAATAAACAATAGATATGTACAATATCTAATTCGAATAAACAATGTGTTAGTATGGATAACCCCAAATAGTAGGGATGGGAGTTGGACAAAGGCCAAATCGATCTGCTCAGCATGTTTTTATACCTATCGATAAAAACTTCGTTGATCCGTTAAATGATTTGGTTACTGGTAATGGCACAAATATAGTGCGTGACAATGTTGTGAAGGAACCAACTTTCTTATCAGAAAAAACTATGGACATGTAATCTGACTTAGGTTTGGAAGTCGATAGCCACGTGTGTGCTAATGCAAAAGTTGACAATGTTGTTCTTAATCACGTCGAGTCCTCTAACTTTTCAATCATTTTAATTAAAATAGTGGATTAAAAGTAAAGAGACAACGTAAATAGATATTACCTTTGATGATCTACTATAGTGTTGGTGACTCAAATATAGTAGCAACTTATCATGGATAATTTCCAGTTGGTCTTCAAACGACTATATACTCTTGTAGTTTAAGAAAAAGAACAATACTTATTACTTAAATATAAATAATGAAAGATTTATAAAGGCTAAATCTCCTAGACTTTCTCCATATTCGAAAGAGAACTTCTAAATTTCTCAATTTTAATTGTACTTGTACCAGGCATGTCACACCCTAAAACCCAATATCCATACTAATCATTTGTTATTGGAATAATTAGATCATAATCTTGAGCCCATTGGAAATATGATTCATTCATCAATATTTTCCTACATAATGAACATAATATTTTTCTTACATCATAAAATTCAATATCAGAGTCATAATTAAGCAAACATGCAATACCGTGATTAACTATGATCAACCCAATCCATACTAAATCAATATATACAATGTGTGAGTATATTAAAATATTCAGTGTGACAACGATAAAATCCCATTTTAAAATCCCAGCTCTCTCCAACGGTGCAACTCTCAAAGCTACCGGTCATATGGTGTCCTAGCTGGCAGCGTGTGAACCTGAAATTGTTAAAATATAAACCGTAAGCATTAAGCTTAGTGAGGTACTCCTTCCCTGCAATAGAATAACAATTCTATATCGAATATATAGATATAAAATCCGAACAATCCTGCCCATTGGCAATAGCAAATCATGGATCATAAGATCCAAATAATTCTGCCCGTTGGCAATAGCAAATCCTGGATATTTGAATATCCAAACAAATCCTAAATACCGAAGTATTCAAACCAATCCTGGATCATGAGACCCAAACAAATACTGGATATTTTAATATCCAAACAAATCCTGAATACCGAAGTATTCAAACAAATCCGCTCTTAGAGCTATATTCATATTTATATATGAAACAAATCATAAGTACACTCACCTTGGCAGTTTAACTGGCTTTGCCCTTGCCTTTATCCAGTACTTGTTCAATCAGCTCTTCTTCCCTTCCTATCATTCTTAAAATATTAGTATCATCATAATAATATCAATAATCCAAAGAACGATTTAAACATAAATCAATCCATAAGCATCACACGATTCTATTCAAATCATTTATCACAAGTGAAGTTCCATCCAAATCCATGATAGTATATTCAACATATCCAAATCATAGACCAAATATAAATTCATTTATTCTTGGAAATTCAATCCTTGTCATATAAGTATTCCAATACAAAAGACGGTACATCATTTTAGGTCTCGTAGAGCAAGATATGCTCATTTCTTTACCACATGGCAAATCTGCCCTATAGGCCCTCTTATCGATCATTCAACTTCCACGAATTTCCATAATTTTTCTACATCATAAATTTATGTGATATTTCACCCAAAATCAGTAAACATACTGAAAATACAAAATTAAAGTTTCATAATTTTTAAGGTTCGTTTGCTATGTCAAGCACAACACCGAACACATGGCTGGCATATTTTCACCCTTAGGGCAGATTTCATACCCGAACTTCAAACTCTCACCAAATACTCATTTCTTGGTATTTTCACATGATTTTCGGATATGTCATACCTATATGAGTCCAGGTTAATCTCCAATTGGAATCAATCAATTCCAGTAAGTACACGAAAATATATGGAAGTTTGAATAAACAGAGTTTCTAAACAAAGCAATTTTAGGGTTTTGTACATTCAACTTAACTTAAACTTGCATATATCAATACATATGCACCCAAGCATGAAAAAATCTAGGATTTATATCATATAAATCGTAAATTAAAGAAAAATAGCAAGATTTATGGTTGGAATTACCTTAGGGGCTTTTTCGTAATTTTCTATGAATTGTTTTGAATTTTCTCCTCACTTTCTTCTTCCTAACCCTCACAATTGTTTTTACTCAACTTAAAACTCTCATCAAACTGAGTTTGCTGAAGAAAGGAGGATATCTCAAGGGTTTAATTCGGCCAAAACAACCTCCACCTCCAACCAATCAATTTATAACATGTGGCATCATATAAAACAAAATATCATTTAAGGCTAAATGACTACTTTAGCCCCTGTTCGTAAAAAGATAATATCTTCCCACTCGGATGTCCGTTCGATGAACCGTTTGTTGTGTTGCAACCCTAACTCATATATCTACAAATATCTAGTTTACACCTCAAGTCAATTGTTATGTCATAAAGGTCAAAACTAGTCTTAAACTTGAACATTCCTACCGAAAACTTCAAAATTTCACATTTGTAACTAGTTCGATTCTTCATGTTTTATGAAGGTAGGATTAGACTAAACATAATGAATTAACATTATATATAACAATAACATATTATAAATATCACACAAGCTAATCATGATTTAAATATGATTTATCATAATTATATTCGGGTTGTCACAATTCTCCCCCAGTTAAGAAATTTCGTCCCCGAAATTGACATACCTTGGTTCTCTGAATCAAACAAATACGGATGACACATCTTCATGATATTCTCACTCTCCCATGTAGCTTCTTCCATGGAATGCCTTCTCCACACAAGTTTCACAAGTGGGATCACTTTTGATCTCAATATTTGTTCTTTCCTATCAACGATTGCAAGTGGTTCTTCCACATAGCTCAAATCTTCTTTCAACTCAATAGGTTGTTCCACCAATACATGTGAAGGATCTGCTACATACTTTCTTAACATAGAAACATGGAAAACATCATGTAACCGAGATAATTCTGGTGGTAACGCTAACTTGTAGGCAACCATCCCGACTTTCTCAAGGATTTCATAAGGTCCAATGTAGCGTGGACTTAATTTCCCTTTCTTTCCAAACCTCATAACTCCTTTCCATGGAGATATCCGAAGAAACACATAATCCCCTTTCTGGAATTCCAAATCTTTTCGTCGTTTATCCGCATAACTTTTCTGTCTTCTTTGAGCTATTCTCATTCTATCTTGAATAATCTTCACTTTTTCAGTGGTGACTTCAATTAATTCTAGACCCTCTATCTTCCTCTCACCAACTTCACCCCAACATATCGGTGTACGACATCGTCTACCATACAAGGCTTCATATGGAGCCATACCAATAGTAGACTGAAAACTGTTGTTATATGCAAATTCTATCAAAGGCAAATATTCATCCCAATTACCTTTGAAATCAAGCACACAAGCTCTAAGCATATCTTCCAAAATCTGTATTGTCCTTTCAGACTGCCCATCTGTCTGGGGATGAAAAGCCGTACTAAACTTCAAGTTAGTACCCATAGCATACTGCAAGCTATCCCAAAATCTCGATGTAAAAGTAGGGTCCCTATCTGAAATAATAGATACCGGTGCTCCATGCAATCGAATAATTTCATTAACATACAATCTAGCATACCTATCAACTGTATACGTAGTCTTGACTGCTAGAAAGTGAGCGGACTTCGTCAATCTATCCACCACTACCCAGATCGAATCTGACCCCTTCTGAGATCGAGGAAGCCCAACAACAAAATCCATCATTACATGATCCCATTTCCATTCCGGTATCGGCAATGGCTGAAGCAGACCAGTAGGTTTCTGATGCTCCACTTTCACTTGCTGACATATAAGGCATCTAGCAACAAAATCAGCTATTTCCTTCTTCATATTATTCCACCAATAATGCTCCTTTAAATCCCTATACATTTTAGTGCTACCAGGATGCATAGTATAAATGGAATTATGAGCCTCATCTAAAATTTCCTCTTTCAATCCACACACATTAGGCACACACAATCGCTGCTTATAAAATAAAGTGCCATCATTCATAATACAAAAATCTTTAGACTTACCATCTCGGAGATCTTGTCGTTTCTTCTCAAGAAAAGGATCTTGACTTTGCAAATCACGAATACGGGTAGCTAATAAAGGCCTCACGCTTACATGAGCAAAGAACCTGTCCCCATCGGCTAGCTTCAATTCTACTCCCATCAATCTCAACTCCATGATTTGGGAAACTCTAGCACACCGAATACAAGATAACCTGCCCGAAGCCTTTCTACTCAGAGCATCTGCAACTACATTTGCCTTTCTTAGGTGGTAGTGAATTGTACAATCATAATCTTTAATTAACTCCATCCACCGCCTCTGCCTCAAATTCAACTCCTTTTGAGTAAATAAATACTTAAGGCTTTGATGGTCAGTAAAAATTTCACATACCTCACCATATAGATAATGACGCCATAATTTCAAAGCAAAGACAATAGAAGCAAGTTCCAAATCGTGTGTAGGATAATTACGTTCATGTGTACGCAACTTCCTAGAAGCATAAGCAATAACTTTACCATGCTGCATAAAAACACAACCCAACCCCTGGTGTGAAGCATCTGTATAAATAACAAAACCATCTCCACCATGAGGAATAGTAAGAACAGGTGCAGTTACCAACCTCTTTTTCAATTCATCAAAACTATTTTCACAATCAGAATTCCATTCAAACTTAACATCTTTCCGGGTTAGTTTAGTCATCGGCAAGGCAATTGAAGAAAATCCCTTTATAAACCTCATATAATACCCAGCTAAACCCAGAAAACTCCTCACCTCAGTCACATTATTGGGCCTCTCCCATTTTACAATAGCTTCTACCTTCTTGGGATCAACACATATACCATCTCCAGAAATAACATGGCCTAAAAATACAACCTTTGAAAGCCAAAATTCACATTTTCTAAACTTAGCATACAATTGCTTATCTTTCAACACATTCAAAATAGTTCTGAGGTGCTTTTCATGTTCAACCATATCACGTGAATAAATCAGAATATCATCAATAAAAACTATCACAAATGAATCAACAAAAGGATGCAGTACCCGATTCATAAGATCCATAAATACAGCTGGAGCATTAGTCACCCCAAAAGGCATCACCAGAAATTCAAAATGACCATACCGAGTACGAAAAGAAGTTTTAGAAATATCTCTCTCCTTGACCCTCAACTGATGATAACCCGATCGCAAGTCTATTTTTGAAAACACTTTAGCACCCTGTAACTGATCAAACAAATCATGTATACGAGGTAAAGGGTACTTGTTCTTAATAGTAGCTTTATTCAGTTGCCTATAATCAATACACAAACGCATAGTGCCATCTTTCTTTTTCACAAATAAAATCGGCGCCCCCCATGGAGATACACTAGGCTGTATGAACCCCATATCAAGCAAATCCTGCAACTGAATTTTGAGTTCTTTCAACTCAGCAGGTGCCATTCTATATGGTGCCATAGAAATAGGGGTTTCCCCCGGTGCTAATTCAATACTAAATTCAATTTCTCTTTCTGGAGGTAACCCTGGCAACTCACTAGGAAACACTTCAGGAAAATCCCTTACAATAGGAACATCAACTAATTGTAAAGATCCCTTCCCAGTGTCAAGAACGTATGCAATAAAACCCTCATAACCCTTACTCAATAATTTCCTCGTCTGAATAGCTGAAATGATGCAACTGGGAACAATTTTCCTTTCCCCCACAAATTTAAATTCAGGCTCACCAGGCATATTAAAAACAACTTCCTTACAGAAACAATCCATAGATGCATGATATTTAGATAACCAATCCATTCCCAGAATTATATCAAAATCAAAAATATCCAATGGAAGTAGATCTATAACTGTATCTCTAGCCCCCATAGTCAAAACACAATCACGAAAAGCATATTCAGCTACAACCATTTCCCCCATAGGCATATAAATACCTAACCCCACATCTAAACGAGTACATGGTCTACTCAGGTATATAGCAAAAGCATAGGACACAAAAGAATGTGTGGAACCAGGATCAATCAAAACATAAGCACTTCTATCAGTAACAGAAAGTGTACCTGTCACCACATCTGGAGTAATCTGATCTTCTTTCATTGTAAAAACTCGTCCACCTGGCCTGGAATTACTAGCTTGTCCTCTGCCCATACTTTTCACTGCACTGCCCGGAGATAACATTCTGCTTGCTACTTCACTATGTGCTGCTGGAGTCTCTGCCAATTGCGAACAATTCTTCTTAATATGCCCCACTTGATGACAATGGTAGCATTCCAATCCCTTAAGCTTAGGACACTCAGATTTATAATGCCCTTCCTCTTTACAAAAGAAACATGTAACCACTCTTGTCGGTGCCTCACCCTTTCCTGACCTCCTAACTAGACTAGAAGATTCTCCACCCCTAGTATCTCTGCCAAATCTCCCCAAACCTTTACCACTATCTCCACCACCTCTCTGAAATTTATAAGGTTCCATCTTAACACTTCCACCCTCACCTCCCTTAAAGTGAGATGCATCGAATCTACTCTTCTTAAAACTCTCTCTACTTGCCACCCCTTAGTTCATTTGCCTTTCTGCTATCGTGGCTTTGTTTACTAGAGAAGCATAATCTTCTAACTCATAAGTGGCCACTCTATTTTGAATAGGCCAAATCAGTCCATCTTGAAATTTACTACATTTATCTTCTTCCTCCTGCACATACTTAGTAGCAAATCTAGACAAAGCAGTAAATTTAGCATTATACTCCCTCACAGACATGTTCCCTTGGGTTAAATTTATAAACTCCCTCAGCTTCTCCCTCCTATAGACCTTAGGGAAATACTTAACATACAAAGCTTTAATAAATTCAGCCCAAGTAATAACATCAGTACCTTCCATCCTGGGCACTAAATGGTTGCTGGCTTCCCACCAATATTTCACCTCTCCTTTGAGCTTAAACACAGCTAGATTCACTTTTTGGTTATCTGGAACCTTCATAACTGCAAAGATAGTTTCTAGATCCCTGACCCACATCTCAGCTTCTGTAGGTTCAACTGACCCTGTATATTCTGGGGGATTCAACTTCAAAAACTTCTCATGCATGGAATCTTTCATTTCCTTCCTTGCCTCTTTCTCAATCCTGGCCAGTGTCTTTGATTCTAGATATCTATCCTGTTGTTCTGCCATTTGCGCCATATTTCTTTCTTATTGCTCTGCCATCCTCATCATTGCTTGTGCCATTATTTGCATCTCTGTAGGCTGCTCTTGATCTCTAGCCCTTCCAGCAACACTTTGCTCTACTTCAATATTCTCTGCACGAGAAGCCACTCCCTCTTCTCTATGTTGTCCATTCCCAGATTCCATATGGAATTATCTGTAATACAATAAAGTTCTAACAACCAATATAAACAGTTTATACTACTAAACTATTGGTTTGTACATAAACAATTCAAAAATATCAAATTAACTCAATACTGCCATCTAATCGTCACACACGTCCAGAATTAATAACCACGCTCTGATACCACTAATTGTCACACCCCAAAACCCAATATCCATACTAATCATTTGTTATTGGAATAATTAGATCATAATCTTGATCCCATTGGAAATATGATTCATTCATCAATATTTTCCTACATAATGAACATAATATTTTTCTTACATCATAAAATTCAATATCAGAGTCATAATTAAGCAAACATGCAATACCGTGATTAACTATGATCAACCCAATCCATACTAAATCAATATATACAATGTGTGAGTATATTAAAATATTCAGTGTGACAACGATAAAATCCCATTTTAAAATCCCAGCTCTCTTCAACGGTGCAACTCTCAAAGCTACCGGTCATATGGTGTCCTAGCTGGCAGCGTGTGAACCTGAAATTGTTAAAATATAAACCGTAAGCATTAAGCTTAGTGAGGTACTCCTTCCCTGCAATAGAATAACAATTGTATATCGAATATATAGATATAAAATCCGAACAATCCTTCCCATTGGCAATAGCAAATCATGGATCATAAGATCCAAATAATTCTGCCCGTTGGCAATAACAAATCCTGGATATTTGAATATCCAAACAAATCCTGAATACCGAAGTATTCAAACCAATCCTGGATCATGAGACCCAAACAAATTCTGGATATTTTAATATCCAAACAAATCCTGAATACAGAAGTATTCAAACAAATCCGCTCTTAGAGTTATATTCATATTTATATATGAAACAAATCATAAGTACACTCACCTTGGCAGTTTAACTGGCTTTGCCCTTGCCTTTATCCAGTACTTGTTCAATCAGCTCTTCTTCCCTTCCTATCATTCTTAAAATATTAGTATCATCATAATAATATCAATAATCCAAAGAATGATTTAAACATAATTCAATCCATAAGCATCACATGATTCTATTCAAATCATTTATCACAAGTGAAGTTCCATCCAAATCCATGCTAGTATATTCAACATATCCAAATCATAGACCAAATATAAATTCATTTATTCTTGGAAATTCAATCCTTGTCATATAAGTATTCCAATACAAAAGACGGTACATCATTTTAGGTCTCGTAGAGCAAGATATGCTCATTTCTTTACCACATGGCAAATCTTCCCTATAGGCCCTCTTATCGTTCATTCAACTTCCACGAATTTCCATAATTTTTATACATCATAAATTTATGTGATATTTCACCCAACATCACTAAACATACTGAAAATACAAAATTAAAGTTTCATAATTTTTAAGGTTCGTTTGCTATGTCAAGCAAAAACACGGAACACATGGCGGGCATATTTTCACCCTTAGGGCAGATTTCATACCCGAACTTCAAACTCTCACCAAATACTCATTTCTTGGTATATTCACATTATTTTCGGATATGTCATACCTATATGAGTCCAGGTTAATCTCCAATTGGAATCAATCAATTCCAGTAAGTACACGAAAATATATGGAAGTTTGAATAAACAGAGTTTCTAAACAAAGCAATTTTAGGGTTTTGTACATTCAACTTAACTTAAACTTGCATATATCCATACATATGCACCCAAGCATGAAAGTTCAATAAAAAATCTAGGATTTATATCATATAAATCGTAAATGAAAGAAAAATAGCAAGATTCATGGTTGGAATTACCTTAGGGGCTTTTTCGTAATTTTCTATGAATTGTTTTGAATTTTCTCCTCACTTTCTTCTTCCTAACCCTCACAATTGTTTTTCCTCAACTTAAAACTCTCCTCAAACTGAGTTTGCTAAAGAAAGGAGGATATCTCAAGGGTTTAAGTCGGCCAAAACAACCTCCACCTCCAACCAATCAATTTATAACATGTGGCATCATATAAAACAAAATATCATTTAAGGCTAAATGACTACTTTAGCCCCTGTTCGTAAAAAGATAATATCTTACCACTCGGATGTCCGTTCGATGGACCGTTTGTTGTGTTACAACCCTAACTCATATATCTACAAATATCTAGTTTACACCTCAAGTCAATTGTTATGTCATAAAGGTCAAAACTAGTCTTAAACTTGAACATTCCTACCGAAAACTTCAAAATTTCACATTTGTAACTAGTTCGATTCTTCATATTTTATGAAGGTAGGATTAGACTAAACATAATGAATTAACATTATATATACCAATAACATATTATAAATATCACACAAGCTAATCATGATTTAAATATGATTTATCATAATTATATTCGGGTTGTCACAAGGCATGTTTTGAAAATAAGCATAAATATTTTAAGAAACCCACATTTATCTTGTATTCATTAATTTATTTTCATTTTTAATTCATAGTCTAAATTTGATATGGATTCGAAGACAAAGAAACAAGTGCTATGTAATATGTCGGTTTAGTGGATTTTTTTTAAAGGAGAATTGACTAGGCTTTACGTCAGACCATTCAGAGATGAACCTGATCAACTCAAGCATTGTCCTGAGATGTAAAAAAAATATTGAATAGGAGGATTGGGAGGAATTCATAAAAGTGAGAATCTCAAAGGGGTTGGAGGTATATAGCAAATGTTTAAAATCATATATTTTTCAAAGTTATTTGTATAAGTTTCTCATGA
Organism: Sambucus nigra; assembly: GCA_949130495.1. NCBI lineage: Eukaryota > Viridiplantae > Streptophyta > Magnoliopsida > Dipsacales > Adoxaceae > Sambucus > Sambucus nigra. The sequence continues at coordinate 337,395,066 of OX422207.1, read as the reverse complement.
TTATGTATTTATAAGGTGCTTAGTATGACACAAACTGAAAGGTGGGGGAAGAATATATATAACCATTGGATGAGTACGAAAGACTATTATGAACTTATCGAAGACCTTGTATGTACTTATTTTTTTTAGTTAACAAACATTGATATTTATAGATTAAACTACACATTTTAAGTTCACCCAATTTTTTTATTTAATATTTCAATAGAAAGAGATAGGTGATAAGTTTGATGACGACGATAAGGTTTATCTGTGGAAAAAATATCGCCAAGATAAAAATGGGCGATTTGGTGATGTGGCTACTAGGGAAGTAGCAGATAAAATTGTGAGTTTCTATTTATGAGTTTGTTTACATAAATATTCAACATCAAATACATCTGATTGAATTATTTTTAATGTTATATATCTTCAGTTAATTGATGTTTTTTGTAGGATGTGCTAAACTATCAGGTTAAAGTTGGGAGCTTGGTCACCGAAGGAACCTTAGACGTCCTAACTTCGGCATTAGGGACACTCGAGCACCCCGATCATGTTAGGGGTAAAGGACATGGAGTCACTCCCATATCCTTTTTTAACCTCACTTAGCGAGGATCAAAGAAGAATATTAGTGAGGTGGAGTCTAAGCTGTATGCGGAAAGAGAAATGGGCAAAGAAAAAGATGAGCAGATGCAAGAATTACTGGTAAAGGTATCGGAGCATGAGAGGGTAATGACGAAAGTCGGGCTGAACACCCCAAAAAGTGGCAATGGATTGCACAAAATAATTTCATCAAATGTAAGTGCATCATGTGATTCGCCTTCTAAGAAGAAAAATAAGAAGAAAAATAGCAATGTAAGAAATAAATATTATATATTATTGTTGTTGACTTTTGTAACAAGAACATTTTATTTTTATTTTTTATGTACAAATAGTTGAAAGATGATGGAAAGAGATCCTCTCATATGACATCTCTGAACCCCACACTTTATAATGGCATGGGCAAACCATGTAAATTGACATTAAATTTGCGTACCAATTTTTTTGCGAAGGGTTGTGTTTTTAAGAGGGTTGGGCCACACGATAAAGTGCGCCATAAACATTTGGGAGAAAATTATGTGCGAGTGTCTGTGGATACTATTTACACTCTGGATGCCTCCCTTCATGCACCTTGTGGTGATGAGTTAGTAATTGTTATGAGTGCACATAATTCACATGTTGCGTGGCCTAAAGAATTTGTTATAGTAGACACAAAGGTACAGTTATGAGCATTTTTATTTTATATTAAAGATACCATAGTTAATATTTTTAAATGTCCTCTCTCTTCACTATTTATTATCCTCTCTCTCACTCTATAAAATATATTTTTAAAGTAACTACTTTATAACCAATGTAAACCAGGAAGAAGATAGAGAATATGGTGTTGAGAGAGGGCAACTTACGGTATTTGAAATCATGCTAGATTCAATCATGACAAGTGATACCATAAAAATTCCGATCAACTTTAATCAACCTACATTCCTAAACATGAGTTAGTGATTTTTTTGTAAAATGCAGGAGCTTGGTGCCAGTTGTCTAATCAGATACTTGAGGTGAGAGAATAAGTTGTTTTCATCTTAATTTTATTTGTCTATTCCTTTCTAATATATTTTTATTTTATTTTTTAGATTCTTGTATGAGAAGTTTCAAAATAATCGGGAGTTTTTGGTATTTGTTAATCCCGGGGCTGCTCAACAAGCTTATTTAAAGAAAAAAATGCATATTTTTATTATGAATGCAATGAAAGATGCTAAAGTGAACCAAATATATTTTATGCTTATTAATATAGGGTAAGTGTATTTATTCTCTTGAGTTGTTATAATTATAGCAAAACATGGTTGTATCATTGATGTTAACAACTCATTTCATTGTAGGTTTCATTGGTCTTTAGTCATTACCGATTTCTATTCGAGGAATATATTCTATTTAGATTCTATACATAGGGCCCTAGATCGAGACTTGAAACTCTTTAAAATCACGTGATTATATATATACCTTTAGTCATATTGTATTGTACACATGTTTTTAAATTTAATCATTGTCTTCAAGTGAATTTAAAGCGTTGGTGGTATCAAAAGGAGGAAGAATTTTAGGTTTAAACTGTGAGAATGTTAAGGTACGGTAATCTTAAAGATTATACATTACTGACTTATATCTTAAATCCTAATATAACTATTATCTTCAACATATCATTGTATATGCCACTCTACAGTCGGAGAATGTTGAATGTGGATTTGACGTAATGAAGTTCATGAGAGATCTAATGGAGAATCTGTCTCAATCCACTAAACTAAAGGTAATAAATATTTATTTTATAATATTTTGTTTCCTTTATAATTACTTTACAAGGAAAAATTGAATACAACTTAAATTATTTGATTTGTTAGATGAAGGAGTTTGTAAAAAAAGAAACCTATGAAAATCATGAGATAGAATAAGTTCAGCATGACTTCATCGATTTCATTCAGGATTGTTTTTAGTGAGCTGCAGTTATGGACAATTTTGGCATATCTTTTTAGGTACCTTATTTCTTCTTCTTCAATCTAATTAATCACTTTGTGTCGATTTTAATAATGTTTAATGTAGAGAATCAAAATATTATATATGAAAATATAACAAAAAACGCAATTAATATTATCAAAACACTATAAAAATATGATGTCAAGAATAATGTTATTGTTAATGAATGGACGCAGGGGGATTTATATTATTGTTATTATTGATGATGCTGAATGCCCAGGGTGGGATTTATATTATTGATAGTGAATGCCGAGGTTGGTTTTTATATTGTTGTTGTTGGTCAAACACATCATGTTTAATTTTAGATTATTAAAAAAATAAAGAAAACTCTATCGAATTTTTTATAAAACCTTCCCCATTTATCTCTTCCCTGGATAAATAAATAATGAAGTAAAAATTAACTTTGAGATTATGAAAATGATTAATTGCGATGCACGTGGTGGCCATTATATTGTTATTATTGATAGTGCATGCTTATGGTGGAATTTATAATGTTGTTCTTGTTGTTGATGATGACACCGAATGCCCGAGGTGGGCTTTATATTGTTGTGGTTAGTTAAATATGTCATATTTAATTTTGGATTATTAAAAAAATAGAGAAAACTAGGCCGAAATTTTCATAAAACCTTACCCATTTATCTCTTCCATGCCTTAATAAAGAATGGAAGTAAAAATTAACTTTAAAATTATGCAAATGTTTATTTTTTGATGCTCAATAATATATTAGAATATCATTATTATTTGAGTTATATTCTTTATATGGTTAATCTGTTTTAGTTGTTAACTGCTATTTGTTTCCTCCTTTTATTCAGGTATCGATCCGGTTGTTTCCTATTACATATCCGGTATAGCTATTGCAAAATTGGGTTTCCACGCTACACGAATATAACTAATGGTTTACTTTAATTTTCTAGTTTTTATGTCTATAATAAAGTTCATTTTAGATATCTTTTTATTTGTGAGTTGTCCAAAAGTCATTTGGGAGATTGTTGGTGTATATTTATTTTCTTTAATTTCAAATATTAATGACATTTTTTATACCTATTGCTTAGTTATATTGGTACTCGAAATTTGCTACTTTGAGTTCGAAAGTTTGTGCTTCGAATTGACATATCGTAGTTTTATGCATAACATGTTTGGGATATTGTAAAAGTATAATATAATACAATGCCAAAAAAGAAAGAAAAAAAAAACAACTTTTACGACGGTTTATAGTTCATAGTAATTATAAAAATGGGTATGTTTTATGATTGTTTTATGTACGCGGTCATTATAATGATTAAACTAACCGTCATAATAGGTACTTTTTATGACCGTATTATTAATATCCGTCATTTTTCATAAGTTTATAATGACTATTCAATGAACATGATATTATTATTAATGACAATTTGTACAAAAAAGCGTCGTAATAGGATGGTTTATTATGACGGTTTTGTCAACACCCAATTTTATTATGACACACATCATTAATGTTAATGATGGTTTCTACGAAAAACTGTCATAATAGGAAGGTTGTTATGACGGTTTTGTCAACACAAATTTTATTATGACACACAACATTACGACGGTTTTTAAAGCTTTGAAAACAATCATAAATAACCTTTTATGACCCTTTTTCCTGGAATAAAAATGTCTATTTCTAGTAGTGTACCCTTGTGGAGTTAATTCTCCATTGCTGAAGATAGGAGTATAGTTTCGTGAGACTGATCGGTGGACACCAAGACAATTGGAGTTTATTGTGGAGTGTGTTGTTGGATCTTCATCACTGTCCTTTAATAACAAGGAGGAAGACACAACCGCCTCACTTAATGCAGTCGAAGTTTTGTAAGTCTATATGTGTCATTTTTGTAATACCTTGTTGTAACACTATTAAATATAGGTTTTGACAGTAAGGGAATTTTCCTTATCTCCTATGTTCTAGGTTTCTGATTTGTTTGTTTTGATTTAGTTTCAATATCCTTCATGCTTAGGTTCACTTAATTAATCAAGATAAAATTTGGACTAAATAGAATTTGGCTTTTGTGTGTGACCTAATCTACGATTACTATATATAATCGGACCACTCTCATTTTTTATAATCAGAATGATGTAAAGCAGGTATAGAGTTGGGAGAGAGGGCAAAAGGTCAAAGTAGAAAAAATGGCTATTGTTATAGCTAGTGAAAATGTAGAAAATTGTACCATAGGGTATTATTATGATTCTGTCATAGGTGAAAAACAAAGGAAGGAGGAAGGGATTTGTCATTAACTTTATGGAATTAAATAATTCAAAATTATGGGTATAAATTTGTCTCATAATGCATGATGAGGATTACGGAAGGGGGAGGGGGAGGGGGAGGGGGTGGGGGGTGGGAGAAGATCCGAAGGGATGGGAGGAGAATCTGATAGGAGGCTTTAGCAAGATATCGTGGGTAGACTTTGAGGGGAGTGAAAGTAAGGCCCTGTTATTATTTGATAAAATAGGAAGATATTAAAGGGGGAATAATAGACAAACTTGGGGGGGGGGGGGGGGGGAGTATTTACCTTGTGGGGCAAATTTAAAGGAGTGAGAAATAAAGAGATCGCAATGTTCAATTAATTATGAGGCTAAGTAAGAGAGTGATGAGGGAAAGGTGAGATGAAAGTATTGAAAAAATCATCTTATGATCTTAGGGAATCTTATGGGTTTAAATGATCTCGAGAAATATGGCATTGTAAGGGGATCCATCTCTAGGTGGAAATGAGACATCTTATACTTGCTGAGATGTTAACGCTGAGATGTTAGAGGGGAAGTTCACATAGGAGGAGACTGTATAAGTGTTAAATCCAATGAGTGGATATAAGGCTCCCGATCCGTAGAAATCCTTCAACATTTCTAGTCTATTATTAGAGGTAAATGTGATTGCATTTTTTAAGGTGTTAGATGAACAAAGTCTAATTTGTGAGGAGTTTGAATACGACGCCCATAACCTTGATCCATACAGGGGAGGACCGATAGATTTTTGTGATTTCAGACTGATAAGCGTAATCGAGAGTGCTTATAAGCTTCCTGTCAATGTATCATTGGTTAGACTCAGGAAAGTCATTGACCCTCTAGTATCTGAATCCCTAAATTCTTTCATTGGAGGTAGTCAATCCTTAATGGATTTTTAGTTGCTAATGAGTGTGTTGAATCTACGCTAAGAATTATAGAATCAGGTATTGCATGAAAATTAGACATTGGAAAGGTTTATGATCATGTCAACGGGGTATTTCTTATCTATTTATTTAGGAGGATGGGGTTTAGAGTGTGATGGCATTATTGGATCAAAATATGCATCTATATGGTCAGGTTCTATGTTATGATTAACTGGGTTATAAATGGATTCTTTCTCAGCTTACGTAGGCTTCGAGAGAGTGTTCCATTAACTCTATTTCTATTCATTTTGGTGAATGAGGCTTTTACTCGGATGGTGGGATGGGTGATTGATGTGGGACTAATCAGTGGATTTTATATGGGACCCCCAAGTGTAAATCTAATAAAGATATCCCATCTTTTATTTGTCAATGATACGATTTTATTCTGTAAGGCTGAAGATGGCTAGATGTGGGCATTGAGATTACTCGTTATGTGCTTTGAGATAGTGTTGGGTCATCGTAGTAATGTAGGAAAATGTGAAATGATTCAGATAGGGGGAGATATGAAAGCAAAGGGTCTGGATGAGATGTTGGGTTGTAGGGTTTTCTCTCTTCCCTCAATGTATCTGGGATTGACATTATGGGCTAAGTTTAAGTCTAAAGATATATGGGTTTTGGTTATGGAGAGAATGAAAAGGAGTCTAGCATAGTGGAAGTTTTGTTATCTATCAAAAGGTGGGAGGTTAAATTTCATAAAAAGTACATTTTTTAGTCTACCCACTTACTTCGTATCCATATTGTCAGTTATGTGTTCCGTGCGCATAAATATGGAGAAAACGATGAGAGATTTTTTATGGAGAGGTAATGAGGACAACTTTAAGTATTTTCTAGTGGTGAGAGAGGAGGTTATCTAGTCGATTAAGTATGGGGAGTGGGAGTGAAGAACCTAGATTTTTTAAGACAACACTGTTAGGGAAGTGGTTGTGGATATTTTCCCATGAGAAGAATATGTTGTGGATGAGAGTAGTATGATATAAGGAGTGCTTGCATCTTGGGTGGGGACCGATAGTGGGGTGGAACTGTGGAAGAACATTTAAAAGAATAGGTTGATTTATTTAGATATATAGAGTTTCAAGTAGGGAGAGGTCATAGGATTAGGTACTGGAAGGACAGATGGGGTATGAATGACAATTTATAGGACCAGTTTCTCAGTATCTTAAGATTAGGAGGGGATACAGATGGTTTGGTAGCATATCACATGAATATTTTGGGGGATCAAGTGGTGTGGAAACCAAAGGTTAGAATATGGTTATGGTAATGGGAGCTAGAGGAGGTTGAGGCTTTATGTTGAATGGTTGGGTTCGGCACCTTTCCTGACGAGTGTGGATAATGTATTGAGATGGTCGACGGGAAGTATGGGGCCTTCACGGTGAGGGTTATTATTCCATTCTGAGAGATGATTTGAACCAATATGATTATTTCTCATGGAAACAAATTTTGATGTCAAAGGCAACTCCAAAAGTGGTATTCCTTGTTTAGATCGTGACGACACATGCTATATTAATGATCGAGGGATTGTAAAAGAGAAGACATCAAATGTCTAGTCATTTTTTCTTATGTAAGGAGGTGGATGATGATTAATCTTTTACTTTTTGATTGATGGGTGTCGAGAGACCACTAGGATGTCTTCCTATCCCTAAACATGATTCAATGGGTTATACCCGAGTTGATAAGGGCTTTATTAGAGGATTGACGCCTCTGGGTTGGAAGGGGTTATAAAAGTGTGGCATTTGGTCGCAAAGTATATCTTTTTGATTATTTAGAGTGAAATAAATTTGAGATTTTTTTAAGGGAATGGAGATTGTGCAATCTAGACTTCGTTACCTATTTTTGAGTACGTTATTGAGTTTGTATAAGGAGAGACACTCCACTTCTCTACCAAACATTATATAATTTTTGGAGTCTTTGCATAGACTAATGTAATGCTCATAATTTTCTGAAGGAGGACCTTTTTGGGTCACCATCTTTAGGATATAGAGTGTAAAATAAGATGTACGATAATTTGAGAATTATAGTCATAATAACAATGTGTAAAATTATAATTGTAATAAACTCAATGATATCATATATGGTATAAGAAGCCTGGTATGAGAGTCTACAATACCATCACACTTCCCCAAAAAGCCATAGCCATCAACCCAAACCTGATACACTTATATACGAGGTGAGTATGTCATGAACCTAGTATAGTAGTAATAAAGGGGATATTTCAAGCATACAAGAAACACACAAGGCATAAGAGAATATATATATATATATATATATATATATATATATATATATATATATATATATATACATGCATCCATACAATCAATAATGAGCAACCAAAGAGTACATATAGTAAGATAATAAAAAAAATATTTAATAATACCGAAATGACATATGATGCAAAAACGCATGGAAAGCAAGTGTAAGAAGGCCCTAGAATGAATGGAACTGTCTATAGTATAGAACCATGCAAAATGAAATAAAAAATCGAGATACAATGTTAGTGTATCTATAACATAATTGTACGGTGAGGATACTAAAACTGGATATATTTTTCCCCAATCAATACCCATTACCAAATAATCCATCACCCCAAAGTAGAAACCTTGCCTAATGAATCAATTAATTTTTGAACACATCTCTAGAAATCAAACACAACCAAATCCAAAATGCCAGTACACTTGGCATTGCAAAGTTTTGGTATCATAATCAAGGTTTTACTAGCCAATTGTCTTATGGGTTTGGAATGTGACATATTCATGGATTTAGTAATAAAATCAAGCATGTAGAGGATGAAAATCCAATATTCTTTTAGAAGGATTGAAATTTTAGCTCGAGGTCTCGTGGTTTCGACAATAATTTTCCATATTTGCACCATTAAAAACTAATTCACCCATAAGGGATCCACAAAGATAACCATCTCAATGTCCTGTCCTTAGGTGTCATAAACTGAATATGTTGATCCTTTAATAACAAACCATGCATAGTGGAACAAACCCAGATGATGTTACATCATATCAATCAGAGATATGTTCAGCTTAATTTCTATATTTGTGTAACAATGGTGGGGTAATAGATAAACATAACATGTAGATGGGATGAGAGATAATGAGAATACACTGATTTAAGTGGTTCGACCTTAGCTTACACCCATTGTGCTAGATAGGAAGTGTTTTCACTATAAATAAGGGATAAAAACCATTATAGTTCAATACAAGCTCTCTCTTCTTCTCTCTACAAATGTTTTCTAACATTCAGGTTAGATGATGATCGATCCTTGTGAAGGATGAAAATTAATGGTCTTTTATAATGTTGGGGGTGCGCAATATCAGCCCTAGCATGCTGTTTGTGTGCATGAGATGAAATGACCAATGAGAGTGTGATAGTTATACAGTGCAATGTATAACTCATGATAAGAAAATATTCCCCTAAAGTGGGTTGATATTCTATACTGACCTTAGTCACATGTGCTAGTATTATCCTTGTCACATGTTCTATGCACGTAAATTGCGTCGCAGCTGATGAGTCTCGGTTGGCCTAGACTACTGAAGTACATTAGTGCATAAATGGGAGGAAAAGTCCTTAGAGAGGAACTAGACCGCTCGCGGGGAAGTAGGATAGCTACAAGAGGAAAAGTTCATTTAGGACATTAAATACCCCAAATGGTTATCTAATGTAGTGATGGTGCAGAAGACAAATGAAAAACGGAGGTTATGCATAGACTACTTTGACTTGAATGATGCTTGTCTAAAAGACTCATATCCTCTTATATGGATTGAAACCCTTATTAATGATACATCAAGGCACGAACATTCTCCTTTATGGATGCGTTCTACGAATACAAAAAGATCATTATGCACCTAGGGGACGAAGAGAAGACTTCATTTATGATCGGTTGGGGGACCTATTATTATAAGGTAATGTCATTCAAATTGAATAATGCCAGAGTAATTTACCAGCATCTCATCAACTGAATGTTTAAAAATTAAATAGGATAAACGTTAGAAGTCTATATTGATGATATGTTAGTAAAATGTTCGAAGGTAAAAGCGCATATGACATATCTAAAGGAGATGTTTAAGATCCTTGATTGGTATGGGATGAAGCTGGATCTTGTGAAATAGTTTTTAAGTTGATCCTTGGGATTTTTTTGGGCTTCAGGGTGACACAAAGGGGAATAGAAGATAACCTTGAGCAAATCTAGGCAATTCTAAATATGACATGTCCAAGAACTATGAAATATGTACAATAACTGACAAGTAGGGTAACTACACTAAATTTATTTATGAGCAAGACCACATATAGGTGCATTCCAGTCTTCAAAACATTGTAAAAGGCATTCGTCTAGACAAACTAATACGAACAAGCTTTTCAAAACCTAAAGACCTATTTTACAAACATTCCTCTACATTCTAAACTAAAATCGGGGGAAGATCTATACATCTACCTCGTTATTTATTCAACAGAGATAAACTAATTTTTAAAAACATATGACGATGGGACTCAACGTTCCCTCTATTATGTAAGCATAATTTCTTGGGAAGCAGAATTAAGATACTCGATCCTAGCAAAATTGGCCTTCGTAATGATCATAGCATCCTAGGAACTAATAACATACTTTCAAGCTCACACGATAGTTATTCTAATGGATTTCCCTCTCATACAGTTCCTTAACAAGCTAGAGATCTCCGAGAGACTCAAGAAATGGTCAGCAAAACTAAGAGAACTTGATATATCATAAAAATTAAACGTAGCAGTAAAAGGACAAGCCGTGGTTTATTTTATCACAAAATTCTCGAACGAAGGAAGAAAGGAAACAATCCAACTAATTGAATAAGGCAAGCCAGTCTGGACAGTCCATATAGAAGAATCATCGAACAAAGAGGTATGCGAAGAGAGATTGATAGTTGAAACACCCGAGGGCACTAACATGGATTACGCATTGCATTTTAACTTCAAGACTTTGAACAATAAGTCGGAGTATTAAGCACTAATACTAAGGGCATTACTCACCCTCTCCCTGAAGGCTGAACATGTATAAGTTTTTAGCATTTCAAACATGGTGGTCTAATAGGTAAAAGGATATTATGAAATAAAAGGGAAGGATATGATATCTTATATAAAGAAATTTCAACAAATAACATAATTGTCCAAGACCTTCAATGTTAGGGATTTCCCGTTGGAAGATAACGCCAAAGATTACCGCCTAGTAAAGATAGCCTCAATTAACTATGGGAATCCACTGGTAGATATCCTTGGCAAACCAAGCATTCATATTAAGGATGGGAAAGTCGTTCGCATTATAGAGCTAGACCCTAATTGGATGAATAAATACATATAGTTTATAAAGGATGGTACACTAACAAAAGATCTTAAAGATACAAGGAAGGTAAAAATCAAGGCCACCAGGGATACTTGAGGTTGATCCTATTTTATGTTCACCGTACAGAAGTGAGAATTATCCTCGCCCAACTACACGAAGGCCTCTAAGGGGACATACCGTATAGAGGAATTTTTCTCAAATATCTCTAAAATAGGGATTTTATTGGTTGACAATGAGTAAAGACAAAGAGGAAAACATGAAAAATTATGATAGATGTCAAAGAATGGCCAACGACATCCACCAATTGGCCAAAAGATTAATGAAAATTATCTCTCCGTAATTGTTAGTACTATAAGGGATGGACATCCTTGACCCATTCCCAATCGAAAAATGTCAGTGCAAGTTTATGTTGGTACAATCGACTATTTCTTCAAGTGGGTCGAAGTAGTACCGATGTTTAGGATCATCAAGAAAAAAATTAATTCATTCATAAGGAGGTTTGTAATTAGTTCGTCCAGCGTACCTCACTCTATCATCCCAGACAATGGAAGGCAATTCGATAGTATCACAATCAACAATCTGTGTGACCAATTTTAAATGAAATCATATTATTCATCAGACACCCCAGATGCAATAGTCAAGTCGAAGTCATAAACCGAACACTCTTTAACGGGTCAAAGATAAAACTCAACAATTCCAAGGGACATTGGTTGGATAGTATAATCTAAGTCTTATTGGCATACCAAATGATAATGTGGGGACTGAAGGGATCTCATCCATTCTCCCTCACTTACAGAACTGAAGAATTTATCCTGTTTCCATGAAGAGTAGAATGATGAACGACTTCAGGAAAATTTGGATATCTTTGATGAATAAGGAGAGGAAGTGACGCTGAGGATCACAGCAAAGAAATAGAAAGTGGCTCGCTACTAAAATCAAAAAGTTAAGAATCGAATGTTTCAAGTTGGTGACTCGGTAATCAAAAAGGTGATATGGTCAACAAAACCCCCAATCACAAAAAAATGGTAAATAATTGGGAAAGACCATACATAGTGGAATTCATTCTGTGACTAGGAAGCGACGGGCTCAGAGATCATGAAGGTGAAGCCATTCCCCGATCATCGAACATTGAAAACTTAAAGTGGTATTATCAATAGAGCGTGGTCGGGAGGTAGAGACTAATACTATCTTGTAGTAGAAATTTACCTTACATTTCTAGTCTATTTCAATTTCGAGTTGTAGTTGCATGTATATTTACTTATGCATTTTTTTTTGAATTTCTATTTTGAATGTTATTTTGAATAACAATATTATCAATAGAGAAATCTATTTTCCCAATGATGGTATCTCTGTATTGTTAATCTACACTAACTTATAATTCTCTAACCCTCTTAAGTGTTCTGTTCGTAGAAGATGACGAACCAACTACTAGAAGGGAGAAGGATAACACTTGATGACATTTGAGTATGCCTTTATCAAGTTATTAGCCTTTGGAAAAATATCTTAGTTGATCCCCAAGTTAACTCGTGACCTATAGATCTGATCCAATCTGTGAAGTGAGGTTGTTTGCATATAATAGGGTTAACTCTTAATCAAGAAGGGAAATCTCTGATCACTCAATTGGTTGTAAAATAAAAGGGGGATATATAAGGAAATAAGACTAGAGAATTTTGGTACACAAAGATAATTTTTATTTTAAAAAACTAGTGATCAGAACAAAAATGGTCATTCATATCACCCTTTTCAAATTAACTTTCGGTGTATAAACAACACAGTTCATCAGTCGTGTAGAAACAAAATTACTTCGGATCAATAAGGTTTCCCAAACCATATATAAACAAACACGGGTTTAATGAAATCATTTGGAATAACAACGTTCATCAGTTGTGTATAAATAAATGGTTTGGAGCCACTCGGTTCATCACCAGAGCATAAAGAAATCTTTTGAAACAACACGATTTGTTATCCTTGTATAAAAAAATGGTTCGGAGCCTGATTAATCATCTATATATAAACAAATGGTTTGGGGCAACAAAATTCATCAATCAGCTGTAAACAAATCTTTTGAAATGATGCGGTTTGTCAGCCGTATATAAACAAATAGTTCGGAGAAACTCAATATTCCAACTGAGCATGAAAAAATCTTTCATCACAACATGATTCAACCGTTTATAAATAATATGTTCCGGATAATGCAGTTTGTCAACTATGAGTAAAAAATATTGGACAAAGAATTTGGTTTTTCACCAAGCTATTAGATTGTCTAGTATAACTTGGTTCGTCGACCAAGTATAAATAATTATAAAAGACCTTCTCGATTGATTGTGTTTGAGTGATTCAATCAAGCAGGCTAGTGAAAAATAGGTGGTATCAATCGCAACATATATTTGTCAATAAGGATTACAAGTATAAAAGAGAGAAATAATCAAATGAAAAGATAAACATTCAAAATATTATATTCAAAATTAGTCATACGACTATGGTGTTCAGGTTTTAAGAAAAATAGATATATCAAAAGGTTGAAGACAAGAAATGTTATGTGGTCAAAGATAATATTATAAAGAAAATTATTTAAAATAATATCAAATATATCTAGGGCCCGGGGGGAAGAAGGAGTAGTTCCTAGGATCCGACCCATTTCTTCCCGTATATGGATAAAATATCTTCACTTTCAGATTCAACCGGGGGCCATGGCTCATTGGAAATCTTATTGTACTCTAGTTGTCTATCCAATTCAATGAAAAAAGGTCCTTATTAGCCTCTACATCATCATGGTTAAATACATAAAGATCCCAGTTATGATGTGTGTCATTGTCCCTCTTGGTCAATTTAGCATAGCCGTTACGAAAGTATTGATACTTTATTATACCATAGTACTCTAAAGTCAATAAAGAATTTAGGTAGGGAGCTAAGGACTTCTTAAATTTCATGGATTCATCCTTCTCATGTCCTTTAATTATAGTTGCCTTTTTTGTTTAGTGTTTTGTATCCTCAATTGGTCCCTTTTAAAGATGATCCCATATATTCACTCACATCGTTCTTCTTCACATAATTCTGATTATCCATTTCCCCTTGATTAGTAGTGAGGGTATCTTCGACATCAGAATGGTCTTTCCTTAGCAATTTTTCTTTCCCTTAAGACTGGGGACTTGTCTAGCTTCATATTTCCTATCTTTCCACCTCATAGACTTATAAGTTGAATCATAGCCCATGTACAAAAAGAAGATAATCATCACGACATAATCAAAACCAAGTATTAATAACTAAAAAAACATGAGTAAGTAATTACCTTCATCCCTAATTGGATCATTTATTTTCCAGATGCTATCGAACCACAACCACTCAAGGCGTCAAAAGTCAATGGGAAGATAGGCCTCTTAAAGTCCAAGAATGTCTCATCCTAGTTGTAAAATAAAATATAAGGGACACCATATGTCTCTCCTATCTGAGTAACTCTCTCCCCTTCAGCATCACCTTCATCATCAATTATTAGGCACCATTGACCGAAGGTGGGGGTGGCCTTAGTTCAACCCTTAGTTTCCATGCGCATTGTTCCCTCATCCTACTTTGAAAATCCTCTTCATCTATGAGAATAATAGATAAAGTTTCCTCTACATTAGGAGGATGGTTGGCTTTTTAATTATTAACCAGTTGGTTGGGAGTGTTAGTCTCAACTTTTGGGGGTATTGATGAGCAATATTAGAGTAGGGAGCAGTGATGGATTAATTTTGGCATTGAAGGGGTGCTCGGTATCCATTAGGGCCATAATTCTAACATTTGAAAGAAGATTGAAACAATGATAGTATAAAAAGTTTGATAAACTATATTGTCTAAACATGCCCTGTGTATACTTGACGATGGGGGAAGAATGAACATTAAAAAGTGAGAAAAATGAATCCTTTTTAGTGAAAGCCTTTCCCCAAAGAACTTCTCAATTCCATAATTATTTTCCTTGAGCAATGAAACTAAGGCTTATCAAACTTAATACATTATAGATCTCTTTGAAGGGACAAGGTTTGGTGATGGCCTTTTCAACCCTATCCCTTCATGATTGGAGGATGGGAGAGAAGTGGAAAAAGTTTTACCCTTTTCCTAAAGGTAAGGTTATACCATCGATTTTGGGACACCGTAAGTTTATACATTGATAATAACTCCCCAACTGACATGTGATAGTTGGCCCTAAATAGATCATATAAGTGAATTATGGATCTGATCAGAACTCTCCAAGCATTCAGTACTACTATGAGGGGGCAAGGTTGAGGAAATAAAGGACTTCCCTAATGGGTCTAGGAAGGGGAATTCCAATTCCTGATTCAAAGAAATGCTCCTTGAAGCAAGCTTAAGGCATTCGAAACCCAATCAGTCTTATCGACCAATCGGGTGGAGAAATCCTTTTAAAGGGTAAGGTGTTAAACAAAATAATTGTATCCCTTTTTCGATCGCGGTTCTTAATACCTCATAAGGAGTAAGGGGGATCTCAGGTGAAGTTTTAATATGGGCCTATTTAGTTGTGACCCCTCTTAGGACAATGTTTCAACCTCTGACAGGTTGAACAGGCTCACTAACATTAGAGGATGAAGCTCCTTGGGCAAAATCCCTTCCTTTATTATGCTCTGGTCCAAAATTATCCACCATCTCAGCTATTTTGGATAAGTCTCTCTAACAATAAGTCTTTGTTGGTGGTCCAAATAGAGGGGGGATCGAAGTGTTGAAGCCACTATAAGTATTTTAATAATGAAGAATGGGAGGGGAAGAAGAGGGGAAAATCAAAATTCCCCTCTAGGAATGACGCTATAAAGTTGCTTATCCTTGGGAAGTGAAAGACAATTCCAAATCTACAATGAACTAGATTTAATGATGAGGAATTTATAAAAACAATTGGAAAAATAAAAAATAGTAGCGTACCAGTTAGAAGGAAGATGGTGATACGAGTGAACTCTTAAACAAGAGGGATGGGTTTTAACAAAGACAATGGGTTAGCACTTACAGAGAAAATGGGGTTTTGAGGAAGGGGTTATAAAAAGCCAAAGTTTGAGTTCCTTGAAAATGGGAATGGGAAAACTAGAAATGAAAGAGGAAGGGGATTTTCATAACATGGAGAGATGTTTGTTAAAATTTAATGGTATGATTGAAACGAATCGAATAGTTCTCGTGTAATCAATGGAGCGCGTGTGAGGGTGTGACACATTGATGAGATTATATACCCATGCAAACACAAGTAATCTACCCATCGTGAGGTGCGTAATAATTATGCCTCGAAGTTCGATTGACACTTGATGTTGGAAATATATCACTCATCGCAGAAGATAATATCAACACGATACCCCAAAATAAACATGACAAATTGGGGATTACCAAAACTAAGGACCTTGTGGAATTATTAAAAGTCATACAACTACTAAGAACACTCGTTAGTTTAGGTCCATGAACACAAAGAGTCTAGGGGTAACTGGTAAGGGTAATTTCAAAATAATCCATGAATGAGGGATGCATATAGTCTGATCTTGGGACATGATGACCAATCGACCAATTTCCATAGAGGTAAGAAGAGCATTTCAGTCGAACGGTCAAGCCTCTTCGAATAATTCTTAGATCCATTTTTGTACTAAATATTACCTTCACCAGCTGAAGACTCCTTTGCATTATCTCCGACATATTTGAACCTCTGAAGACTTAGTTAATGTATGATATCCTAATGTCTATCATGACCCCTATTTTGTGGACGAATATTATAATACCCCGTAATTTTTAATGACTTTTAAAATTTCTTAATGGATTAATTTGTAATATTTTGATAAATTAATTCATTTGGGTTTAATCCGAATTGTGGATACTGAAATGAATGATTCTATATATTACTTAAAGATATTTAGGTAATATATGATTATGATGTTATTGATATGGATGTGTGATATTAATTCAGTAATTTAAATTTTAGTCGGACGCAGTATGGGACGTGTCAGGACTAATTTGTTAAATTAAATAAGAAACTTATTTTTACATCAGCCTTATAGTCATTTTGAGTGAGTCGTTGCATCCGGAAGGGTTGAAATAGTGATAAAAGTCTATTTGGATGTTGGTTTTGGGTCTCGGGTCATTTGGAAATGAAAAGACAACCCAAAAGGGCATTTTGGTCATTTTTACAAGGGGGATGAATGGTGATCTCGGATTTTGTCTTATTATAAGTATTTGGAGATTAGTTGTACGTAGGTTCATTCATCTCTTCTACACAAATTGATAGGTCATCTTTTTAGAGGGAGTGAAAGTGTGCTTGGGATAAGAGAAGTTTGCTTGGAAAGGAGGAGAACCAAAGACCAAAGGTCACCACCACCAACCATCACTGAAAGTTGACCGAAGAAGGGGAGAACCACCTGAGTTTTATAACCCCAAAGGATCTGATCTTCATTAGAGGCAAGTATTTGATAATTTCAATATAGTTAGTATATTGTCCATGTTAGGATAGTTATTGAAAATATGAGATTTTTCATGTTTGGAAGATAAAGATAGAGTTGTTAAATGATTTCTGGAAAATGAAAATATATATGAATCAAACTCATGTTGTAGGTAGATAGTAATCCACGAAATAATGATTAAGTTGTTGAAGAAATTATGAGAATCATTGGTTTGTTCTTGAAGATATCATGTAAATAATTTTCTAGAAAAGAGGATAAATATATGCTTTTAATTCAAACTCTTGATGATTCTAGGATGTTTAGAGCATTAGAAATCATTTACATATGTTTCTATATCATGTAGTAAGGATTATAAGGAATTTAGGTTGTTAATATGAAGGTTTGAATGATAAAAACTTATGAAACCCGTAGTATAAGAATTGAATAAATCTGGGTTGTTATCTGGGCGATCGATCGATCGACCCCCTACCTTCGATCGATTGACCTCCACAGAATTCATGATGTTGTTTCTTTTTAATGCTTGTTCCTATCCCAAACCTTTTGTAAATATTTGGTGATTATAAATTGGATATAATGGGACTTAGGGAAGATCAGTAAGCCCTAGATAAGAATCGAATTAATGTGAATGGGATTTAATTGATTAGAATTGTGATAATTGAATTGAAAGAAATTTCGGTTGCTAGATGTATGTGTTGGATTCTAATTTGTATGTATGCGGATTAAGGATAGGTCCAGTAGGGAAATTTTATAAATCACCTGGGAAACCTTAGGTTTACAAGAAGGTTTAATCCTAAGTTATAGAAGAGGTGTTTATAAGAGATTAGAAACTATCGGTTATAACCCTAATTAAAAGGGAGTTTAATTTTTAATTCGTAGTAATTCAAGAGATAAGATGATTTGGACCGGTAGGATATTAGTGATTTCTTACTGAATAAATATGTTGGGGAAAATCTATTTAAACCTTGAGTAATGAGTGAGACTCTGGAATAATTAAAGAAGTAAAGTCATAATATTTTAATACGTAGGATTTAAAGAGATATAATGCTACGTAAGGGAATTATCTTATGGTAGTGCGATTACCTTGTTGATATTATATTTATAGGTAGCTGATAATTCCTATTTGATTGATTGATGATTTATGTGCATGACATACCTAGCTTACTTGCTATCGATATGGAGGTTTGCGCGTGAGGACAGTCAAACACTGATGAATCCATGGGATTTTTGATTTATCGCTCGAGAACATAGGTCTATGAAAGACTTATCGGGGAGTTGATAAGTCCACTGACTATGGGAACGTAGGTATGTGCGTGACCCATGGATACGAGAACTTTGTTTGCCTCCAGTTTTTGTGTTGTTGTTTGTGGTTCGTGGAATCCTTACCGAACCTTTAGTCCCCTATTCGGCGACCAACGATATTTAGGACGTGATAGAAGAGTAATGCATGCACCGTAGTTGTGTCTAAGGGTGCCGTATTATATATGTATATATATATAATGAATTAAATGAATGTATATATAGTGGTTTGATTAATCTATTGTGTGATAATTGTAGATGACGGTGAATAGAGAAAAATAATTGAACTAAGTTAATGAATATTTATTCTTATATATTTAAAAAGATTAATTCATATTAATGAGAAACGTATATGAATGATTATACTACATATGGTATTGGACATACGGGGTTATGATATGGGATGTAATCATATTATGGAAACTAGTGAGGAGGAACCATTAACTAGGAGGTTAATAGGAAACGTTAAGCGTGCACTCTAGATGAGAGGCGAGAATATCAAGTGAGAGTCTGGATACTAACATGTACATAATATATTCTTTATTGCACTTGTTAAATACTTGTTGTTTTCAAAATCATTTTCACATCGGGCTCTGACCCGTTTCCTAGCATATTCCCTTTTCTATTGTACCTTCTATATCAGGTGTCCAGCAGCAGGGATGGCAACCTTAGAGGATTATGACGAGCTATGGAGTATTGCATAGACACCTATCTTCATTTGATTCATAGTCTTCTTTTATTGAGGGCATGTCGCCCAGAGGAATTCAGTTATCTTCTTTCTATCTGAGTCATATAGTCTTGTACTCGTGTCATTTTAATACATTTATTGTTGTTGGGATTACTGTACTGGATAATTATTTGGGAATGTTTATTCGAGTTACATTTAGATTCCTTTGTGTTATCTGTTCGATTATTAGTGTTGTAGAATAAAATGTGCAGTGTTATTCGTAAACTAAAAATGAATTTTGTTGAATTAAAATTTGAAAAGTTTTTAATACCAGCTTAATTGGGTATTGGGTGATTAGTTAATATTTTCGAAAGTGATGCTATGAATGAGCCAACTGTATGTTCTATTTTAATTTGGTATGGGACTGACCACCCAGTATTTAATTAGGCGGGATGATATAGGTGGTATCAGAGCATCAGGTTCTAGTGTCCTTTAGTGTCTGTACGATTTACTATGCTTTCAACTCATCGTTACTTTGTTTGATATAGAGCCCTATGTTTAGGATTGTTGATTTCTTTGGTAAGATTCTGTTATCCTAATATAACATATATATTAGTGAATCTTATTCGCGTTCAGACGGGCTCGAATAAGAAGTATGGCAGATGAGGGCCATTGGACAGTAACGAAGGTCGTACTTAGGAGGTTATGAAGTATGTTCGAGGATGATGACCATAGTCGAGGTCACCCTTATTATGGCATGAGAGGCCAGGACTGAAAAGACGATTAGGACGCAGCCTACAAATTCCAAGTGCTGCTATAGTCAAAGGTGATGCCAAATTAGACTCACTCAACGTAGTACGCTTGGGAGAGGGTCAAATGGAAAATTGAGGAGAGACATCAGTAGAAGTTCTAGAAATACGAGAATTAGGTGTGTTACCCAACGAAGGTAATATATTCAAAGGCTTGGACATATAGTGGAGTGTGGTTAACTAGAACTGAAAATTTGGGGTAATTTTTTTCTTGACTCATCGGAAAAAAGTTATAATAGTGGGATTCAACATCCACTACCCGAGAATGAGGGTATGCTTTCTATTTAAGGAGTTATGAGGCGCATACTGATTTTTATAGCAATTAATATTGTGCGGGTAATAGGATTACTAAATTTAGCCTATGGCACTATTATTTATGTAGACTCACTGAGGGGTTGTGGGACACCTATATTTTTACATATCATCACATGGGCCTAATTTTTATCACGGAATTACTTACTTTAGGCATATCCGAACATGACGTGACTAGTGGTGTGGATTGACTTGTGGTATATGAGAGCGTATGTACTTCTATAGCTAGCATCTCGTCTTTAACAAGAGGGTAAATGAGTAGACTTTTATTTGAAATCGATAAGACCCGTAGAGAAGTTATATACTATTGACTAAGGACCTGAGGAGTTTCGATGACCGATTACTTTAGGTAGTAGTCTATCGGGGGGTTCCTTGTTTGGATTTCTCTTGCGAGACACCCCACGTATGAAACTAACAAACGTTGGGAGTCGAAATAAGTTAGGTCTTTAGGATATGAGTGTATAACCTTTGCGATAAATCAGAGTATTATGCGGGTAACCATATCCATTTTATAATGAAAGATACACGATAGGGTGTATGGGCGCCCTTGATGGTTGGATTGTAGTATTTTCATAATTGTGAAACAGTAAGTATTTTCAGGTTACGGAACGTAGAGGTTGTGACTTCAGAATTTATTTGTTTAATAAGTGAGGATCATTTTTTCCAAACATTGTCACGAGGATGGTATAGGGAAGATTGGGAAAAGTTTAAATTCGATTCTGTTGAAACTATATGGTGAGGCTTTGCGTATAACATTAATAAGGACTTTCGATAATGTACTGTATGGGCGGTATGACATATATTATTTACGATGTGAGATTTATACTCAGATTTGGCCTTACCAGTATGATTTATCTTTCCAAATTTTGGGACAAAATTCTGTTATAACGGGGGGGGGGGGGGGGGGGGGGAGTATGTAATACCCCGTAATTTATAATGACTTTTAAAATTTGTTAATGGATTAATTTGGAATATTTTAATAAATTAATTCATTTGGGTTTAATTCGAATTGTGGATATTGAAATGAATGATTCTGTATATTACTTAAAGATATTTAGTTAATAGATGATTATGATGTTATCGATATGGCTGTGTGATATTAATTCAGAAATTTAAATTTTAGTCGGACGCGGTACGGGACGTGTCGGGACTAATTTGTTGAATTAAATAAAAAACATATTTTTACATCAACCTTATAGTCATTTTGAGTGCGTCGTTGCATCTGGAAGGGTTGAAATAGTCAGAAAAGTCTATTTGGATGTTGGTTTTGGGTCTCGGGTCATTTGGAAATGAAAAGACAACCCAAAAGGGCATTTTAGTCATTTTTACAAGGGGGATGAATAGTGATTTCAGATTTTGTCTTATTATAAGTATTTGGAGATTAGTTGTACGTAGGTTCATTCATCTCTTCTACACAAATTGAGAGGTCATCTTTTTAGAGAGAGTGAAAGGGTGCTTGGGATAAGAGAAGTTTGCTTGGAAAGGAGGAGAACCAAAGACCAAAGGTCACCACCACCAATCAACACTGAAAGTTGACCGAAGAAGGGGAGAACTACCTGAGTTTTACAACACCAAAGGATCTGATCTTCATTAGAGGCAAGTATTTGATAATTTCAATATAGTTAGTATATTTTCCATGTTAGGATAGTTATTGAAAATATGAGATTTTTCATGTTTGGAAGATAAATATAGAGTTGTTAAATAATTTCTAGAAAATGAATATATATAGGAATCAAACTCATGTTGTAGGTAAATATTAATACACGAAATAATCATTAATTTGTTAAAGAAATTATGAGAATCATTGGTTTGTTCTTGAAGATATCATGTAGATAATTTTCTGGAAAAAGAGGATAAATATATGCTTTTAATTCAAACTCTTGATGATTCTAGGATGTTTAGAGCATTAGAAATCATTCACATATGTTGTTATATCATGTATTAAGGATTATAGAGAATTTGGGTTGTTATTATGAAGGTTTGAATGATCAAAACTTATGAAACCCGTAGTATAAGAATTGAAGAAATATGGGTTGTTATGTGGGCGATCGATCGATCAACCCCCTACCCTCGATCGACCGACCTCCCCAGAATTCACGATGTTGTTTCTTTTTAATGCTTGTTACTATCCCAAAACTTTTGTAAATATTTGGTGATTATTAATTGGATATAATGGGACTCAGGGAAGATTAGTAAGCCCTAGATAAGAATCGAATTAATGTGAATGGGAATTAATTGATTAGAATTGTGATAATTGAATTGAAAGAAATTTCGGTTGTTAGATGCATGTGTTGGATTCTAATTATTATGTATGAGGATTAAGGATAGGTCCAGTAGTGAAATTTTATAAATCACCTCGGTAACCTTAGGTTTACAAGAAGGTTTAATCCTATGTGATATAAGAGGTGTTTATAAGAGATTAGAAACTATCGGTTATAACCCTAATTGAAGGGGAGTTTAATTTGTAGTTATTCGGGAGATAAGATGATATGAGCCAGTAGGATATTAGTGATTTCTTACTGAATAAATATTATGGGGAAAACCTATTTAAACCTTGAGTAATGAGTGAGACTCTGGAATAATTAAAGAAGTAAAGTCATAATATTTTAATACGTAGGATTTAAAGAGATATAGTGCTACGTATGGGAATTATCTTAGGGTAGTGCGATTACCTTGTTGATATTATAATTATAGGTAGCTGATAATGCCTATTTGATTGATTTATGATTTTTGTGTATGACATACCTAACTTACTTGCTATCGATGGGGAGGTTTGCGCGTGAGGGCAGTCATATCCTTAATGAATCCATGGGATTTTTGATTTATCGCTCGTGAACATTGGTCTATGAAAGAGTTATCGTGGAGTTGATAAGTCTTCTAACTATGGGAACGTAGGTATGTGAATAACCATGGATACGAGAACTATGTTCGCCTCCAATTTTTGTGTTGTTGTTTGTGGTTTGAGGAATCCTTACCGAACCTATAGTCCCCTATTCGGTGACCAACGATATTTGGGACGTGATAGCAGAGTAATGCATTCACCGCAGCTGTGTCTAAGGGTGTCGTATTATATATGTATATATATAATGAATTAAATGAATGTATATAGAGTGGTTTCATTAATCTATTGTGTGATAATTGTAGATGATGGTGAATAGAGAAAAAGAATTGAATTTAGTTGATGAATATTTATTCTTATAGATTTGAAAATCTTAATTCATATTAATTAGAAACGTATATGAATGATTATACTATGTATGGTATGGGACATACGGCGTTATGATATGGGATGGAATCATATTATGGAATCTAATGAGGAGGAACCATTAACTAGGAGGTTAATAGGAAACGTTAAGCGTGCACCCTAGATGAGAGGTGAGAATATCAAGTGAGAGTCTGGATACTAACATGTACATAATATATTCTTTATTGCACTTGTTAAATACTTGTTGCTTTCAAAATCATTTTCACATCGGGCTCTGACCCGTTTCCTAGCATATTCCCTTTTCTATTGTACCTTCTATATCAGGTGTCCAGCAGCAGGGATGGCAACCTTAGAGGATTATGACGAGCTATGGAGTATTGCTTAGACACCTATCTTCATTTGATTCATAGTCTTCTTTTATTGAGGGCATGTCGGCCAGAGGAATTCAATTATCTTCTTTCTATCTGAGTCATATAGTCTTTTACTCGTGTCATTTTAATATATTTATTGTTGTTGGGATTACTGTATTGGATAATTATTTGGGAATGTTTATTCCAGTTACATTTAGATTCTTTTGTGTTATCTGCTCGGTTATTAGTGTTGTAGAATAAAATGTGTAGTGTTATTCCTAAACTAAAAATGAATTTTGTTGAATTGAAATTTGAAAAGTTTTTAACACCAACTTAATTGGGTATTGGGTGATTAGTTAATGTTTTTGGCAGTGATGCTAAGAATGAGTCAACTGTATATTCTATTTTAATTTGGTATGGGACTGGCCACCCGGTATTTAATTAGGCGGGGTGTTACAAATATCTCGGAGGATCGAAAATTGCATCACATAAACAAAATTAAGCAATTCAAATGTACATGATAAAATTAATCAAGAACTTTGTAACGGATATGTATATAAAGCCTTCCATACTGTCAATAAAGCTAAGTTGGATAGCTTGATAACTTTCTGCTCAAATATTATCCATATTATAAAGAAATATCCCTTACCCCTTCAACCATGATGTAAGTTGAGCTTGAACGAACCACGTACATACGCTGTCATTATTTCCCTTGCCTAATTCAATCTATTTAGCATTTACGTATAAATTTATTACAAAATGTATAAGAAATTGTTTTTATTCACCAACACTTGCAATTGGAGAACATTTATTGAAGCTCAATTGATTCTTAGTTCTTTATCTATTCATGTTACATTACTTATTTTTTCTTCTACGTAATATAGTCTTATGTATAAGTATAACTTCCTGATTAACTTTTGTGGCCTTGTTCACCCCTTCCTTAAGTTGTTAATGTTTGAGTGAAGACAAATTGGTGGAAGACCTTGCACATTTGGTGGAAACATAGTATTTTTAGGATTAATTTAATTAAAATATAGTTAAATTGAACTTTTTGATACTGTGCAGATGTATATTAATGCATACACTTGTTTGGTTAACTATGTGGGCATGCTCACCCCTCCTTAAGTTGTTGCTATTTGGGTGGACACAGATTGGTGAGAGGGCTTGCACATTCGGTGGAAACATAGTAATCTTAGGATGAATTTAATTAAATTGAACTTAAATTAGACTTATTAATATTGTGCGGACGAATTTTGGTACATATATCTGTTTGGTTAACTGTTGTGGTTATGTTCACCCCTTCCTTATGTGTTCTTTAAGTGAACACATATTGGTGGAAGAGCTTCCACACTTAGTGTACATATATTAATTTTAGGATTAATTTAATTAAAATAAGTTTAAATTCAACTTTTTGTGTATGATATATCCATTGGAAAACAATAACTAGTTTACGATTAATTTGAATCCTTACATCTAGGACAATTATTCGCACCCTCCCTTTATATATTTTATTACGAAAAATGAGTGAAGATAATAATTATTTTCAACACGAGTACAAGAGGTTTCAATTGGACCTCACTAAAATATCTTTTATTAGTGCACCCAAATAGAGGGAACTCATATATACAACTATGGGAATGGGAAAATTTAACACTTTAATTACCTTACAAACCATGGAGCTGATTTTCGCAAATGTAAATGTTCGATTGTATTTTTTTTCCTTGCCAAAATGATAGAATGAGATAGTAGATAGTATATTTCGCCTTCATAATCCCAACAGGGCACTGACGTTAATGATACTATTAGAAAATGCAGAAAAAATATTCATCCTTGTGGATACAGCTCTGTAAAGAGAGCATTCACCCAGATTTTGACATCTCGCGACATATGCACATTAAAAATGAGCTTGTAAATAAGTTAAAGAACAAAGGATTTCTTGTTCTTGTCATGGACCTTTATACGTCAATCATAGATATGCTTAGATCTAGTTGGTCGCGTGTAAAATTTATAAACTTTTAAAAACCAATACTAATTGGAAGGAAATCGGACACATATATCATGTTTTAAAAGTTATTGAAAAGGTATACACATGTATCTAGTTGAAAAACTTGGTTGTCGTACCTTTGTCACTCATTTCTTTTAATTAAAGGTAATGTCGAACATGAACGGAGATAATCAACAAAATACCAAAACACTTCCATCTTAATCCTCTCACACACACCAACCTCAATTCTCATCACCTACGGGTTAGGAATACTCTAATCCATTATAAGTTTAGCCTACCCCTTATCTACAGTGTCACTGATTCATCAAACTCAACTTTGTGAGAATATTACACTCCCACCTGATTCGAAGTCAAGGATTCTTTTGGGAGTAAGTGCTCATGTGAAAACCGATTGGAAGAACCTTCAGAATAATGTTTTCTGTAAGGAGACACTAGGTTATTATATCTTGGGCTTGAAAAATGAAGTTACCCAAAATGTTCAAATTCACGTCGACTAATGGAACAACTTCTTAGAGAATCAGGTGAAAGAGGAAAAAATATCCCACATGGATATAAATAAAATGAACAACGCAAAGAAAGTTTATGCCCATAAACAAGAGACAAAATCAAATGATGATTTAAAGGTAAATGGGTGAAAATTACCAAGGGGATTTCAGAATAAGGTAAAGTCTCTAATCAGGTCAACTCATACTAGCATGCTTAGCAGGATAAAGGGGATAATAAATTGTGAAATAATTTCCATCTGACTCTGGTGAGTTTAAGTTTAATTGTAATATAAACATGTGCTATAGTAAAATAATGTTGAAATCATAGTCCTAAATATAATATTATGCTATAGGAAACGATATAAGGCATGGTGAGAAGTCACTCCCAGTGCATCTCTTATGACATTGAATCACTTGCCCTATCCAAGGTATCTGGGAGGGATGGAAGGGGGAAAATAAGAGGTGTGGGCTCACATATTCCAAGTACCTAATTACAACACACTAAACCTCTATTTAAAAGATCATCATATAAGGAATGTAATGGAAGTGATGTACATGGATATGAAATTTGCAAAACATCTGATTGGAACATGTTTGGTGAATCTCATTCAAAATATACAGATACGGAATGCCATAATTTACAAGATATGAAAATAAAAAAATATGGTTTAGAACTAATCCTATAACAAGAAGAAATTCAGTCCCCGTGGGTGTTTTCTCTTTGACTATTAGTAGAAAAAGATCCTCCTAAACACTTTTTTTAACTTGTACACTTTAAGTGTTATTTTGATACAATTGGCATGCTAATATTCAATTAATCCCTCGGTTATTTACGCATTTCATTTCGGAGCACAAAGATCTCTGCATGGAAATTATGAAAATTAGTTTGTGCTTCACCTTACTTTGTGCAAAAGTGGTAAATAAAAAGCACATTAAAGTTACTAAATCAGCTTTAGCAGAGGCAGTTTGTGTATAGAGAAATATTTTCCTCTATTAATTTTTGACATCAGCATCCACTTACTGGGACATCTATGTGACGAGGTTTTATTATGTGAACCCTCCAGGTATCACTGGATATATCCTTTCAAGCGCTAGATGAAAACCTTCAAAAAATATGTTAATAATATAAGGTATATTGGAGGGTTAGTTGCAAAAGAATACATAATAAAAGAATCATTATTATACGTTCGGGAACATATGTCGAAATAAGCGATTAGGAGACTCAATCCTCATAGAGAACGAGTGATCGAGGAACCTGACAAGTTTGAGGATGAATTGCCTTCAGGTAACCCTAAAGAGATGAGACTCACCAATCTACAATATGAGAAAACAACTCGTTATGTCTTTGAATCGCAAGATAAAGTTGAGATTAGAGAAAGTAAGTAATTACATATATAACCTATTTTTATTTCAGCATCTGTATTCTCTATATTACCATCTAAACTTAATAATTTCATGAACACGTGTAGGAAGTATAAGAGCAAAATTGGACAAAATTAGAAGAAAAATCACACGATGAATGATTTTAGGGCAAGATTATCAAATGAGGTAATTTGTACTTCTTTCGTTGTGGTTATTTATGTATGTGTTGTAAAACATGCCCTAACACAAATCCATTAATAAATACATTTTTTTTAAAAAGGTGATGAATCTTCGAGGCTTCCATGCCTAGCTAAAGGTCCCAATTTTTGTACGAAAGATTTTAAAAATTTTGCATCATTGGTTTTGATTTTGTTTCATACCAATGTGAGGGAAAATGATTGATGCAAAATAGCAAAAATTTTAATTTCTACCTTGACTTCTTATGTGCTTAGCAAAAGCGATAAAAATCCGAGGGATATGGTGCCGACGTATTTAGGATTATCCAATAAATATTGGAACTATATTATTTAGATTTCAAAATAGTTGTCTTCTATTTTGACTTGACGATGGTGGAGGACACTACGAACGGTTGTAAAGTTGATCATGCCTCAAAACTTTTCATGGTAGATTTGTCTAAGATAGAGAGTAAAGATTTCATGGTCGACCAGCATTTTATTTGTGCCTTCAAAACATGAAGAAGGTATTCTACTTAAAGTGCATAAGTAAGGACAATTGGTCTGTTGTTCTGCTTGTACAAAGGGTCTGACTATTCAAGTAGATGCATTAAAGGCCCTTACAAAGTTCTAGTCGGATCTGTATGAAAATAATAATTTTAAGGATCTTTTTGTTAATTTGGATGGAGATTGAGTTTGGAAATATTATTTTATTATTACTTAGTTAAACCTTATATCACAACCCAATTTGCATCGTATGTATTGAACAACCCTTGTATTTATTTATATGTGTGCATCTTCTACTCATATATTTAGTTATTTTGCACTTTCTTCCTTATCTATCACATTTTGTAATTTTTCTATTAATCTTATTACCTTTTGAATGCGACACTGATAACAGATCACCAATCTGAGGTAGCCACACGAATAGTCACAATTTCAATTGATGTTGACTATTTGTGTGGTTGGCTCGATTGGTATTTTGTCATGTAGTGTTCACTGAGACACAAGGCATCAAAGTCTCTTCTTGATAATATTAATCCCATTTTCTAATATCCTTTTATCAATAATCCTACTTTATTTCATGTGAGTATCCTTGTATAGTTTCTTGGGGGACCAGTCAAACACATACGTTTTTAAAGCCCAACACGGTTATGTCATATTCCTATCATGAATCTAGGAATCCCATGTGCAATGGACTACTTAGTCATCCAAGAAGCTATTCAAGAATACTAAAAAAAATTACGGATGCGTTGTAATGTCCTTTTTGCTTTACTAGTCCCATAACAAGAAAGACATGGTCATGATTTTTGACCATGACCACTTAGGTCATGGTCAAAATTATGACCGCCCTACTGTGACCATTTTTTACTTTTGGCATAGTGATATCTTAAATTGTCATACCATTTCCGTTTCAGACTATTTATTCAGAGATTTGTATGGACCATGTTGGTCTCGTTTATTTATTTAGTTGGATTTATTTATGAAAGTTGAGCATGTTTCATTTATTTGTATTGGATGTTGAGACATTATGTTATTTCATTATTTAATATGTTACCATTATCACATGTTATGGATGGTTTAAAATCACTTTAGTTATTATTTATTATTATTGATGACGAGCATGATATATATTGATTAACTTGTACTATTTTCGGCATATCGGGATAACCAGTCGTCTTATGAGAATATATGATCTATTTACAATGTCGTGGTCCAATCTAGGCCTTGGACTTAAGAACTTTCAGGGACAAGCCAAAATTATTGAGAATCCTAACAAATAAAAATATAACACTAGTTTTCTATCAATTTTCCTTTCCATTAATATCTTCGTAAGACTACATCATCTTAGGATACATAAAAAACTCAGTAAAATTTAGAAAGGTCTTTTTGTGGCTAGGACCCGTTAATAGCGGCCATAGAATGGTCAAAGTTTCAACAGTCTTCATCATGTACAAGCCTAGTCATTTGATAGCTATAGGATGAATTTTGAAATAACGAACTCACTTATATCTCCTTGTTTTACAAACCAACCCACTTCATTCTCAAGGGAGATGCAAGCATTGTTGTTATGGAAGGTGGTCTAGTATAAATAATGCCAATTTTCTTATATATTTAACCATGGAATGATTTCATATTTGTCTTCCACTCCACGTAATCACTGTCATGGATTGTAATGGAAATAATCTAGAGATCATGGGTCAGAGGATTGAACACTCCATATGCTAACCCCAGCCTATTCAGTTATTGAGTAATGTTAATTGTCATTGGATCTTTATTTAACTTCAAAAAAATTCTATTTCTTTGCATTGTCACGTGATCCTAGATTATTATGTTCCGATTTCAAGTGGTGGAGTGAGTCCTCAGGCATATTGGGGGGCCATGGTCTCAAATACCAATAATGTTTAGTTAAGGAGACCTATCTAACATAAAGGAATACTTAACTTTCTAAAGGATAATAGATATAGGCTACATGATGGGATATATACTCTTTCGAAAGACTTGATCTTATGTTTCCTTATTTGTATCCATTTAAATCTATGTCTTCTATGCTACCAAAAAAAAATTTAATCTATGTCTTCTTGTTCTAAAATGAGTAAGCTAATATATCCACGACCCCTTATATAGGTCGAGGTACTATAATCTAAAAGTTTTTGATTAAGGTTGAGGCTCCCACTAAGGAAAGCAAATATTTGTGTCATGTATGCAACCACCGAGATAATATAGTGAAAAAAGAAAAGTTTGGTTGAGGTAAAAAGGAGAAAAGTTCTACTAAAACGCGACGACTTCAAGGCCAGACAAAAAATAACCATGCAAACCTCGACATAAATGTTTGCACAAAAAGCAACATGGTTTCATGAATAAGTAAGGGCAAAAGCTTGTTGAGAATAAGGCAGAAAAATAGGGAAAAATTCTGAGCAGGTTGGTATAATCCTGGTCTCTTAACTCTTTCAATGTTGAGGGCTTAATGGGATAGGATGTGGACATCATAGATGATAAATATGAAAAAAATTATCCATTATATCATTAAGGAAAATATGATAATGCCTATCTCACTAAAAAAGATTAAAACCTTGAAAATTAGTGAAATAAAGTTGCGGAATCTATCCCTAGCTTCTATGTTGATGACAAGGCTGGTGATTGCATTGTAACTGTTGAAATAAGGAGCATCCATATTTAGTGGAATTTTGTATTACCTTATTAACTCGATAAACCACAACTTTCAGATATTGTTTTTAATCAAATCAAATGATCTTGATTTAGCATCACTCCTCACATCATTCCCAATAACGCGATTGTCATTGTTCGAGGGTGAAGACACTAGTGATTTAGGAGTGCAAGGGGGATAAGACTTGGAGCATTCTTAGAGGATCACCAAAGAAAGGAAACATATTTTTTTAAACAAGAAAAAAAATCAACCTCACACCTATAAAGGTAACTAATATCTTCTTGGTCTAGCCATAGAGCATAACTGAAGAAAAATACAATGGCTTTCAGATCTGGGACGTAAGGATCGTCAATCCTCAACGAAATTAAGGAAAGGAACCGTAGAACACCATCATTTCCCATTGAAGAAACTATTCAAGTAAAATCATATATATGAACTTATATATAAAATAAATATGAATTATAGACTGTCAAATAACGTAGTCCAATTAAAAAGATTAATTTAAGTTTTAGGTTTCAATAATGTATAATTAAAGTGTGGATTTTAATGTGTAGGGACGAACATAATTTCTGTTTTTCTGATGGATCAAAATAGAAAAATATGAAATATAAAAAGACAATATTATTTTATAAATTGGGGTCATGGTTCCTAGATTACACTAGACCATTCTTCTAATTCTCATTATCAGAGATAAATTTAGAGAGAAAATAAAAATGTTGAATCGATATATCATAAGACCTCGGACTCGAATATTTTAATTTTCTTATTATATATTCAAGTAAGCTTTTGCAAATTCAATTTTTTAATTTTTGATGATTCAATATGGATGTTCATGTATGTGTGATGGGTTTCACAAAATAAAAATTAATATAACAAGTGGTATTAGAGCTATATTATATTGAATTGTTAAAAACATATTAGGAAGAAATTTAATTTATTTTTGGGCAGAAAATAATTTTCCAGGAAGTTCAATATTTCGAAAAAAATTGTTCAGAAATATTCTTCGTTTCGTTAAGATTCCAACGATATAAACTCATGAAATTTGGATTAGCGGTTGATTTTATATGATTTTGTGAAGTTTAAGAAAAAACTTGGATTTGTTGTTCATGTTTGTTCTGGAATAGAAAAGAAGATGACTCAAAACAACATTGTGTCATTTAATGAGATGACATTTTTGGTTGTTGTTTTGATAATTTATTCACGACATATTAATGTATTGTATTGTTAGTTCATTGGCTATGGACGGTTTGTTGGTAATTAAAGGTCATGGGTTTGACTCTTACTATTCCTTTTTAAGACATGAAAATGACAAAAATATGCTTGTGTACGAGCCTAAGGGGTTTCAAACCCATGACCTTCCAGATCTGAGATATTTCATTAAGATTACCAACCACTGCGCTAAGCCAACACTTTGGTTTTGTCGCTGTTATATTTAAATATATAGTATTTACAAAAAATTACTTTCATGCTTCTATACAATATAAGTTTAAATTCAAATATTGATGTTTATATATATATATATATATATATTAATTTTTATTTTGAAATATAAAAGGATTACGTGCATGTAATTTTTGTGACTATTAATCGGCCCAAAGGAAGATCATTTTTTAACAAAATTGCATGTGCTCATTTGGTAATAAGTGCGTGATAATTATTTGGTTTTACATATGAATAATAAATCATCCCAAGGGAAGAATTATTGTTCGATATGTGCTTATTATCAGTGTTTGATTACTACATCAAGATATCACTTACAAATTAATATTTTTTCTAAAGATAAAATATTAATAAAGTGTTCAATATCTTAAAAAGGGGGTTGCCGTCATTTGAATTTATTTTGGTTTTAAGACTTTTATATGCTTGTTTTATTTGTTTGTTGTTCTCTCATTCAACTATCAGTTATTCTTCTAACATTACATCAAGTATTTATTCTATTCCTATGCTTAATGGCACAAACTTCAAGTCGTGGCAAGAGAACCTCCATATAGTTCTCGATTTCATGGATTTTGACCTTGCATTAAGGGTTCTTCTCCGGCTCCTCTTACGGATAAAAGTTCCTATGATGAAAAAAGGGACATTGAAAGGTCGGAGAAGTCAAATGGTATGTGTTTGATGATAATAAAGAAGGTCATTCTAGAAGCATTCAAAGACACAATATCGAAAACGATAAAGATAGCCAAAGAGTTCCTAGAAGAAATTATTAACATATTTTCCAAAAATGAGAAAGTTGAAACAAGTATACTTTTGGCAAGTCTCATCTAAATTAAATATAAAGGTAATGCGAACATTATGGAGTAAATTATGGAAATATCTCATCTTTATTTAAAGCTAAAAGAACTTAAGCCTGACCTCTGTGAAGATTTTTGCTTGTGCATTGGGTTCTGATATCTCTTCCCACACAATTCAGTCAATTTAAGGTGAGCTACAACTGCCAAAAAGAGACTTGGTCTCTTAATGAGCTTATCTCACATTATGTACAAGGAAAAAGATAAAATGCTCATTTGTCTAGTACTTCTAAGGACAAACGAAAGAAAATAATGACGGATAAAGAAGCTGCAGTGGTTTCATATCCAAAGAAACAACATAAAGAAAAAATTGTTGATAGTTGATTCTTTTGTGGAGCTATGGGACATAGGAAGAAACAATATACCAACTATCATTCTTGGCATGTAAAGCAAGGTATACTTATTAATCTAGTTTGTTCTGAGGTTAATTTGACTTTGGTACCTAAGCACACTTATGGATAGATTATGGAGCAACCACTCACATCAATGTGTCTATATATGGTTGCCCGAGCTGCCGAACGCCAACTGATGGTGAAAGACACATTTTTGTGGGCGATGGCAACAAGGTTGAAGTTGAAGTAATTGGGATATTTGAATGAGACATTTATTGTACCATCATTTAGATGAAATTTGGTTTCAATTTCTGTATTGGACAAATTTAGTTATACTTATTCTTTTAGAAATAATGAATTATGTCTTTTTCATAATTCAAAGTTGGATTATACTGGTTCTTTATCTTATATAGATAACATTTATATGATTGATACGGTTGCTTCATATTATGAAACATTGCAATTAAGTACTGAAGGTGTTAAAATGAAATTAACCAATGAGAATTTCGCATCATCATGGCATAAGAGATTAGGTCACATCTCCAAAAGTAGAATTAAAAAACTTGTGTTAGATGAGATTCTCGATTCCCTTGATTTTTTGGATTTGAAATTTTCACAAATTTCATAAAGGGAAAACAAAAAAAAACATAAGGAGATTTGGTGCCAATAGGGCTATAGACATCTTAGAATCGATATATACAAATATTTTTGGTCTATTCCCTACGGTTTCATGGAACGATCAACAATATTTATCATGTTCATAGATGATTTTCATGTTATGACTACCTTTATCTCATCTATGAAAAGTCCCAATCATTGGACGTGTTCAAATCATTGAAATTTGAATCAACTCAGCAACATGACTAAAAGTGATCTGACTGTGGTGGTGAATACTAAGGTAGGTATGTCGATTCAGGTGAACAACGCTCGAAACCATTTGCTAAATTCCTAAAGGAGTGCATTATCATCCCACTGTACATCATGCCATGTTCTCCAAGCATGAATGGTGTTATTGAAAAGAGAAACAGAACGCTTAAAGATATGGTAAGGAGTATGATCAATCACTTTAACTTGTCAGAATTACTCGGGGGTAAAGCATTAAAAATTACAGTGTATATCCTTAAAGGAATACCAACTAAATCAACTTCTAAAACCCCTTTTAAACTTGGTACAAGAAAGAAGCCTGGTCTGAAGAACCTCCACATCTGGAGATGTCTAGTTGAAGCAAGAACATATAGCCCAAATGAAAACAAACTATATTCAAGAGAGGTTAGGTACTATTTTATTGGATACTATGATAGATCTAGGGGTTACAAATTTTATGATCCTACTACTAAATCAATTTTTGATATATAAAACACCTTGTTGATTGAAGATGTTGAGTTTGTCTGGGTGGATAAGGTTCAATTTTTTTTAAAGAGGAATATGTTAATATTCCCACTGTTGTTATTAACATTGACCAGTCTCCTATTCCTGAAGTTGTTCAAGAAGTAGATAATAAAAACAATATCTAAGAACCTCCCATTACATAAGAACAAACTCTACCACCTCCAGAACATATGACATTAAGGAGATCCCCTAGAGAAATAAGAAGGGACATGCTAGATGATTACATTGTATTTCTCCAAGGACATGAGTTTGACATTGGTGTAGTGGATGATGATGCAATCACCTTCCCCCAATCCATAGAAAGTTCAAAATCTCAAGAGTGGATTGACGCCTTGAATGAGGAGATAAAATTCATAAATAATAGTGACGTTTTGGATCTTGTCCCATTACTTGAAAGTGTGAAGCCCATTGGATGCAAATGCATATTTAAAACCAAGAGGGATTCGAAAGGTGATGTGGAGATATACAAAGCCCATCTTGTCGCTAAATTCTTTACACAGAAAAAGGTATCGATTATAGAGGGACTTTCTCTCCGGTGTGACACCCCGACTAATTAAATACCGGGTAGCTACTCCTTTATTAAATCAATACAAAATGCCATGTTGGTTCAGTTAATAGCATCACTGTCGAAAACATTTTTATAATTTCTAACCACCTAGTATTTAAAAAGTAAGTTGTCCAATTTTAAATTAATTCTGATTAACATGCCATAAATGAAATATAGAAATGTAACACAACCATTCACGATAAAGTCCAACTATAATGAATCAACAAATAAAGATGAGTCTAGAGGAAATACTCCTCACAACAATCCCAATATGAAAAGAAATAAAACAAGTCCGCATCCTGAATTAATTACAACCCATAGTCTGAATAACTGAAATGTAAAGTGAAATGTCTCTAAAAGAAATGGGCGACATGCCCTACAACTGATGAAATCTGGACATATAGTCAAGGTAAGTGAAGCGTCTACTAGTAATGCCCTGTAACTTCCACAACAGTTACAGCTCGTCACCTGAATGGAAATACTATGCATGGTGTCCTTGTGGCTGGGCACCTAAAATGGTTTTTACAAAAAGATAGATTTGAAAGCAAACGGGTCAGAGCCCGAATGTGGAGAGTATTTTAAAAACAGCAAGTGCTTTAATAACAATTAAAACAATGAATGCAAAATACATGTTAGGACGTGCTCTCACATGAAATACTCACCTCTCGTCTAACTGTGCACTCCTAACGTTCCTGTACCCATTCACGTGTTTTCTCATAACTATCGAGATTAAAAGGGTTTCTAACACTCCTACTCGGTTCACGTTTAAATTCTAACCTTAATAATTAAATAGAGAGTTCTACTTTAATTCTCGGATTCCCAATTATTAACAAAGCCATTTATTGATATCAGTCCCCTTTTATCTTTTCATACGTTACAATGACTATATTCACAAGTTAACATGACAAATTCCTTTCCAATTAACCGTATATTATTTACATCATAAATATACAATATAAGCACTCCGAGGCTAAGCTACGATGCACACATACTCTGCTATCCATCCCGGTACATCACGTACATATGGATTACACATTCCGAATCTCTCAGGAATGGTTAGAATAAACACCACACACAAAAATGGAGGCGAACATAATTCAACATATCCATGGTCACGTACATACCTACGCTCCATAGTCAGCTGGCTTAATAACTCACAATTAAATCATTCTCTTGAACTATGTCCTCTAGGCACCACTCTAAATCCGGGCACACAAGGAGTTGATGGCCCTAAGCGAACGTAAACCTCCCGTGATAACAAGTATGGTAGGTATGTCATACACGTAAAAATCATATACTAAGCATGCACACATCTTAGATATCTCAATATTATTAAAGGTATTTTCTACATCCATATACCATTATTCCAATTTATATATTTTAAGTCTCCCGATAATATAGAGTTTAAACTGTCAACACGTCCCACGTCGTAATTTCTTATACTTAAAACCTATCTCAAATAGATTATTAAGTTCCTATTATTCCCACATATAACATCTTTATTCCTAAGGTCCTTACTTCTGCTCCAAACCTCATTTCATTAAATTATTCAAATTTACACTTTTAATCCAAATATTATCTCACTAATCGAATTTCATTAGATTAGAATAATTCCTCGAATTGAATTCTAATAAAGGTCTAAATTTCATAATCATGCCTACTGGTCCTCCCTAAGTTTAAGGGTATTCATAAGGTCTCCAATAATATTTTCCAAGGTTTAACTTCACTAAAATTTAATTAGGGAAAACTTTACTCATTCTGGGAAGGTCGATCGATCGGCCTTTTCCTTCGATCGATCGATGGTGGTCGATCGATCGACTGATGAACATCGATCGATCGAACGCACCAGGTATGGCTACGGACTGCTTCGTTTTTGCATTTTTCAAATCATCCCAAAACACCATTAACATGCATGAAA
Organism: Sambucus nigra; assembly: GCA_949130495.1. NCBI lineage: Eukaryota > Viridiplantae > Streptophyta > Magnoliopsida > Dipsacales > Adoxaceae > Sambucus > Sambucus nigra. Next base: position 337,357,342 of record OX422207.1, on the reverse strand, counting down.
TTCTATTCTAACGTTATAATATCATCATACAACCATCCTACAACATTGTTAACATTCTAAAACCAATAATTCATCAACCAAGGGCTATGTTTGGATCAAATCTTCATCAAGAATTTCCAGTTTTCTACTTCTTTCAAGAACATTAATAAACTTCTTCAAAAATCCATTTTTAGATCATCAATGGTTAAAATCTTGAATCCATAATTCGTCCAGAATGTTTCTACATGCAATTCCTAACATAATTCATAGTTTTAATCCTCAAATTCATGGGTCTAATCAATCTTTCAACACACATTTGATTATTATCCTAAACATGGAAAAGCATAGCATCGAATCAATTATAATTAAACCACTTGCCTTAATCTTTCTCTGAATTTGAGGTTGAATCTTGAAGGTTGAATCTGTCCTCTCTCTCTCTCTCTACAAGTTCTTCTCAAGGTGTTAACGGAGGTGGGGTTGGTTTTTGCTAAGTTTTAAAGTTTCTAACTTCTCCCGTAGCCCATTAAGTCCCTTAGTGTAGGTAGTGGGTTTAGTGGATAAAGAAAGAGTCAGATTTTTATTTCTTATTTTCGTGGGTTTTAATTCCCAAATTTCTGAAATTACCAAAATGCCCTTTTTAGTTACCGGTATGGTCCAATAATGCCCCGGGACCCAAACTTAACTTCCGGCTAGTGTTTTCTGACTATTTCGGCCCTTCCGAACACGTTGGCGCACTCAAAATGACCATATGGGTGATAAAAATAAAATTCACTTTTTAATTCAAATAATTATATTCCTGACGCGATTGTCACGCGTGTCCCAACAAAATTTCCCAAATTGCCGTATTTCAATCTCGTGACAATTTCAATATTTCCAATATTCATATATTGCCATATATACACATTTTAATCAAATACCAACTCACATCTCGTTAATATTTTTATCCGGATTAATTTCCAATTAATACACATATAATTTAATTAATCCCAAAAATAAATATCACAGAAAATACGGGGTATTACATACTTCCCCCCTAATAACTGAATTTCGTCCCGAAATTTGGAACTAGAAAGCACCTGGTAAGAACAATTCCGGATAACATTCGCGCATCTCATCCTCGCGCTCCCATGTGGACTCCTCTACATTATGATGTCGCCACTGAACACGCACTAACGGAACGATCTTTGACCGCAGTTTCCGCTCACTTCGGTCCAAAATAGCAATCGGGCCCTCCTCGTAGGAGCTATCAGGATGGAGATCGATGTCCTCCAAAGCAATATGAGAATGAGCTAAATCGTCTCTAAGATATTTCCTTAGCGAGGAAATATGAAACACATCGTGAATCCGATGCAAATGCTCCGGTAACCCAAGCCTATACGCAACCGGTCCAATCCGCTCAATAATAGGAAATGGTCCCACATATCTTGGTGCCAACTTCCCTTTCTTCCCGAAACGCATAATCCCCTTCATAGGAGATACTCTGAGAAAAACCTTGTCCCCCACTTGGAACTCCCTGAAGAACCTCTTCGCATCAGCATAGCTCTTCTGCCGATCCTGAGCTACCCGAATGCGACTCCGAATTAATTCTATCCTCGCCGAAGTATCCTGAATCACTTCCGGCCCAAGTAGTTTGTTGTCCACCACCTCTAACCAACATGCTTGGGAACGACAAGGTCTACCGTACAACGCCTCAAATGGAGCCATGCCAATAGTGAACTGGTAGGAGTTGTTGTAAGCAAACTCCACCAGTGGAAGATACTGCTCCCATTCACCCTCAAAATCAATGGTGCACATACGTAGCATGTCCTCCAACATCTGATTTGTACGCTCGGTCTGCCCATCGGTCTGCGGGTGGTACGCCGTACTCAACCGCAACTCCGTGCCCATGGCTTGCTGAAAACTTTCCCAAAACCGTGAAACAAATATCTTGTCTCTGTCAGACACGATATTTAGGGGTACTCCATGAAGTCTCACTATCTCTGCAATAAAGAGCTGGGCATACTGCCCCGCAGTGTAGTCTGTCCTTAGGGGTAGAAAATGAGCGACTTTGGTTAACCTGTCCACAATTACCCAGATGGATTCGTGACCTCTCTGTGACGTAGGTAACCCCGTGATAAAGTCCATGGAGATGCTCTCCCACATCCACATCGGGACCTCCAACGGCTGTAGAAGTCCTGTCGGTCTTTGATGATCCACTTTTACTAGCTGACAAGTGGCGCATTTCGAAACAAACGCGGCAATATCGCTCTTCATCCCGCTCCACCAATACTGTCGTCTTATGTCTTGGTACATTTTGTCCCCACCGGGATGTACCGCGAATCGTGAGCCGTGCGACTCTGCCATCACCTCGTGTCGTAACTCCTCCCCTTTCGGAACTACCAGTCTCCCATTGAAGCGTAATCCCCCATCTGAGCTAACGGTATAGGACTCGGCTCCCTCTGCTAATAATCGAACTATCTGCTCCTGACAGAACGAGTCATTTGCCTGTGCCCTTACTACTTTCGTGACAATCTGCGGTGTAACGGTCATCACAGACATGAACGATCGGGCCACTGCATCCTGGTGTCCCAATTCCTTCCACTTGGCCTTCCACACCCCTGCCACTTCATCTGCTGGCCTACGGCTCAACGCGTCTGCTACCACGTTAGCCTTCCCCGGGTGATATTGGATATCAAACTGATAGTCCGTCACAAACTCAAGCCACCTTCACTGCCGCATATTCAACTCCTTTTGTGTGAATAGGTACTGTAGGGACTTGTGGTCTGTGAACAATCGAAACTTCTCCCCCAAAAGATAATGTCTCCATATCCGAAGGGCAAATACAACTGCCGTAAACTCCAAGTCATGAGTGGGGTAATTCTTATCGTGAGGCTTAAGCTTACGGGAAGCATAAGCTATGGCCTGACTCTCCTGCTGCAATACACCTCCAAGTCCTTGCAAGGACGCATCGGTGTAGACTAGATACTCAACTCCCGGTCTCAGCAACGCTAACACAGGTGCTGAGGTCAACTTGTCCTTCAACTCATAGAATGCCAACTGACAGGCATCACTCCAAATGAATGACACACCTTTACGAGTCAGATGTGTCATGGGACCCGCTATCTTGGAGAAACCTCAAATAAACCTCCTGTAGTATCCTGCTAAGCCCAAGAAACTACGGATCTCAGTCGGTGTCGTGGGCTTTCCCCACTCCCTCACCGCGGATACCTTCGCCGGATCAACAGATATCCCTCGGTCGGAAATAATATGCCCCAAAAACTGAACCTCCTTCAGCCAAAACACGCACTTCTCATACTTTGCATACAACTCGTTCTGACGTAGCGTCTGCAAAACTTGCCTCAAATGCTCGGCATGCTCCTCCTCTGTCTGGGAGTAAACCAGAATATCATCGATGAAGACAATGACAAACTGATCTAGGAAATCTCTGAACACCCTATTCATCAAGTCCATAAACACGGCTGGAGCATTGGTCAAACCAAAAGGCATAACCCGAAACTCGTAAGAACCATATCTCGATAAGAACGCAGTCTTCAGGACATCCTCCTCCCTGATACGCAACTGATGGTATCCCGATCGCAAATCAATCTTCGAGAAGAAAGAAGCTCCTCTCAACTGGTCGAATAGGTCATCGATTCGAGGCAACGGATACTTATTCCGTATCGTGACCTTGTTCAACTCTCGGTAGTCCACACACAATCTCAGTGAACCATCTCTCTTCTTCACAAACAACACAGGGGCACCCCATGGTGAAGTACTCCTCCGAATAAACCCCTGACCCAACAACTGCTCAATCTGATCCCGTAACTCCCTCATCTCAGCTGGAGCCATACGATACGGTGCGCAGGCTATAGGTCTCGTATATGGTAATAAGTCTATGACAAAGTCTATCTCACGACTGGGGGGTAGGCCCGGTATCTCCTGAAACACATCGAAATACTCCCTGACAACTGGGATCGAATCTAAAGGAATCACAACCTCCTTAGAGGTATCCTCGTCTAGGTAATACAAATGAGAGGTCGAGCCTCCCTCTGGGCGAGGCATCGCCACTACAAACATCTCTTGCCCCGGAATGGCAAAAATAATACTCCCACCGAAGCAATCAATCATGGCTCTATAATCTGCGAGCCAATCCATACCGATAATCACATCGTGCACATGCATATCTAATACCAACATGTCTGCAGGTAATACCAAGCTACCAATATCTACCCCCACTCCCCGGCATATAAAGAAAATAAGTGACCCACTCCCCAATGGTGAGTCTACACACGTCACTGTGCTCTCTGCTGTGGCTAACAACCCTAAGGCTTTCGCAAAATGTGTAGCTATAAAGAAATGTGTTGCCCCCGTATCAAACAAAACTCGACCCATAGTACCATGGATAGGAAACATACCCTCAATCGCGGGTGGTGCCTGCGTAGCTACTGCCTGGTGGACGTTATAGACACGTCCATACTGTAACTGTCCCTGTTGCACAGGAACTGCTGGAATGGCTGGAAGAGCAGGCACCTGGGCTGGAGCTGGGAGGGCTTGTGGAAAAAGTGGCCTATGTGGCTCATGTCGAGCGCCCTGCTGTTGCTGCGGGGCCCTGCCCCTATCAGGACAGTCCTGGCATTTATGGCCAGTCTTGCCACAAATGAAACACTTCCCCGGGAAGTTCCCCCCTCTCTGTCCCTGCTGTCCCCGGCCCTGGTGGCCGTTACCGTTCCTCCACTGGCCCTGCTGAAATTGCTGTTGACCATTCTGACCCTGCTGGTTCTGATGGCCGTTCGGACCCTAATGGCCCTGCCGGAAACCTCCCTGTCCGTGCCTGAAATTCCCTGACCTGAACCTCTTGTAATCCCCCTGCTGGGAACCCTGATCACCCTGCCTCTGCCCCTGAACAGAATGTGCCCCACTGGCACCATTTCCCCCAGTCCTGACCTGATGGCTGGACTCTCCTGACCTCTTGTCTTCAGCCATGTGAAAGAGATGATCCTGGCAGTGTAATAGTGCAGCGTTAACCACATCAGAATAAGTGGCCAACGATAGGTTCCCCAACAAATGCTGACGGATCCTCCAAGTCAACCCGTCCGTAAATTTTTGTATCTTCTTCTCTTTCGTAGGTATCTCATTTGGGACAATATTCAGCAAATTGGTGAATTCGGCCTCATACTCGGCCACAGTCTTACCCTCCTATCGAAGGTTCATCAACTTCCTCCTCATTTCCGTGTGAACAGCAGACGGAAAGAACTTGCGGTCGAACCGCACCCAGAACTCCTGAATCGTGAGAGTATATCTCTCCTCTACGGTGGTAATAGACTCCCACCACTGTAGTGCAGATCCCACTAGCTTAAAAGTATCTAGTACCTTCCTCTGAACGTCAGTGCACTCATACATCCTCAAGTGCCTCTGTATATCCTTTCTCCACTGACTCGAAACAACAACATCGGAGCTACCATCAAACTCCGGTGGATGTGCTTTCTGAAAAGCATCACGTACACATTCCCAGGCAGACGGGAATGCATATGCCTGAACTGGCACGGCTACCGGCGCCTGGGGTGGTGCCTGCTGTACAACAGCAAGAGCGACATTTACCGCTTGGGCTACAATGGCTGCAACCTCAGCGGCATTCATAGTGCCCTGTACTGGAGCTGGCTGTGGCTCGGGCTGTGCATCCCTGGGAACTCGCTGTGCACGTCATGGAGGCATCTGAAATGAGAATAAAGTTTATAAGTTCGCAGTTATAAACTTAAAATAGCTGAAGAGCGAAGCATACATAAAAGAATACAACAGTCCTAAAATATAGGGCTCTATATCAAAGAAAGCTCAACGGAAACATAATAAGCCGTACAGATCCTAGAGGGCGCTAGAACCTGATGCTCTGATACCACCTGTGACACCCCGACTAATTAAATACCGGGTAGCTACTCCTTTATTAAATCAATACAAAATGCCAAGTTGGTTCAGTTAATAGCATCACTGTCGAAAACATTTTTATAATTTCTAACCACCTAGTATTTAAACGTAAGTTGTTCAATTTTAAATTAATTCTGATTAACATGCCATAAATGAAATATAGAAATGTAACACAACCATTCACGATAAAGTCCAACTATAATGAATCAACAAATAAAGATGAGTCTAGAGGAAATACTCCTCACAACAATCCCAATATGAACACAAATAAAACAAGTCCGCATCCTGAATTAATTACAACCCATAGTCTGAATGACTGAAATGTAAAGTGAAATGTCTCTAAAAGAAATGGGCGACATGCCCTACAACTGATGAAATCTGGACATAGAGTCAAGGTAAGTGAAGCATCTACTAGTAATGCCCTGTAACTTCCACAACAGCTACAGCTTGTCACCTGAATGGAAATACTATGCATGGTGTCCTTGTGGCTGGGCACCTAAAATGGTTTTTACAAAAAGATAGATTTGAAAGCAAACGGGTCAGAGCCCGAATGTGGAGAGTATTTTAAAAATAGCAAGTGCTTTAATAACAGTTAAAACAATGAATGCAAAATACATGTTAGGACGTGCTCTCACATGAAATACTCACCTCTCGTCTAACTGTGCACTCCTAACGTTCCTGTACCCATTCACGTGTTTTCTCATAACTATCTAGATTAAAAGGGTTTCTAACACTCCTACTCGGTTCACGTTTAAATTCTAACCTCAATAATTAAATAGAGAGTTCTACTTTAATTCTCGGATTCCCAATTATTAACAAAGCCATTTGTTGATATCAGTCCCCTTTTATCTTTTCATACGTTACAATGACTATACTCACAAGTTAACATGACAAATTCCTTTTCAATTAACCGTATATTATTTACATCATAAATATACAATATAAGCACCCCGAGGCTAAGCTACAGTGCACACATACTCTGCTATCCATCCCGGTACATCACGTACATAAGGATTACACATTTCGAATCTCTCAGGAATGGTTAGAATAAACACCACACACAAAAATGGAGGCGAACATAATTCAACATATCCATGGTCACGTACATACCTACGCTCCATAGTCAGCTGGCTTAATAACTCACAATTAAATCATTCTCTTGAACTATGTCCTCTAGGCACCACTCTAAATCCGGGCACACAAGGAGTTGATGGCCCTAAGCGAACGTAAACCTCCCGTGATAACAAGTATGGTAGGTATGTCATACACGTAAAAATCATATACTAAGCATGCACACATCTTAGATATCTCAATATTAATAAAGGTATTTTCTACATCCATATACCATTATTCCAATTTATATATTTTAAGTCTCCCGATAATATAGAGTTTAAACTGTCGACACGTCCCACGTCGTAATTTCTTATACTTAAAACCTATCTCAAATAGATTATTAAGTTCCTATTATTCCCACATATAACATCTTTATTCCTAAGGTCCTTACTTCTGCTCCAAACCTCATTTCATTAAATTATTCAAATTTACACTTTTAATCCAAATATTATCTCACTAATCGAATTTCATTAGATTAGAATAATTCCTCGAATTGAATTCTAATAAAGGTCCAAATTTCATAATCATGCCTACTGGTCCTCCCTAAGTTTAAGGGTATTCATAAGGTCTCCAATAATATTTTCCAAGGTTTAACTTCATTAAAATTTAAATAGGGAAAACTTTACTCATTCTGGGAAGGTCGATCGATCGGCCTTTTCCTTCGATCGATCGATGGTGGTCGATCGATCGACTGATGAACATCGATCGATCGAACGCACCAGGTATGGCTACGGACTGCTTCGTTTTTGCAGTTTTCAAATCATCCCAAAACACCATTAACATGCATGAAATTCTATTCTAACATTATAATATCATCATAAAACCATCCTACAACATTGTTAAAGTTCTAAAACCAATAATTCATCAACCAAGGGCTATGTTTGGATCAAATCTTCATCAAGAATTTCCAGTTTTCTACTTCTTTCAAGAACATTAATAAACTTCTTCAAAAATCTGTTTTTAGATCATCAATGGTTAAAATCTTGAATCCATAATTTGTCCAGAATGTTTCTACATGCAATTCCTAACATAGTTCATAGTTTTAATCCTCAAATTCATGGGTCTAATCAATCTTTCAACACACATTTGATTATTATCCTAAACATGGAAAAGCATAGCATTGAATCAATTATAATTAAACCACTTGCCTTAATCTTTCTCTGAATTTGAGGTTGAATCTTGAAGGTTGAATCTGTCCTCTCTCTCTCTCTGCAGAATTCTCCTCTTTCTCTCTCTCTACAAGTTCTTCTCAAGGTGCTAATGGAGGTGGGGTTGGTTTTTGCTAAGTTTTAAAGTTTCTAACTTCTCCCGTAGCCCATTAAGTCCCTTAGTGTAGGTAGTGGGTTTAGTGGATAAAGAAAGAGTCAGATTTTTATTTCTTATTTTCGTGGGTTTTAATTCCCAAATTTCTGAAATTACCAAAATGCCCTTTTTAGTTACCGGTATGGTCCAATAATGCCCCGGGACCTAAACTTAACTTCCGGCTAGTGTTTTCTGACTATTTCGGCCCTTCCGAACACGTTGGCGCACTCAAAATGACCATACGGGTGATAAAAATAAAATTCACTTTTTAATTCAAATAATTATATTCTTGACGTGACTGTCACGCGCGTCCCAACAAAATTTCCCAAATTGCCGTATTTCAATCTCGCGACAATTTCAATATTTCCAATATTCATATATTGCCATATATACACATTTTAATCAAATACTAACTCACATCTCGTTAATATTTTTATCCGGATTAATTTCCAATTAATACACATATAATTCAATTAATCCCAAAAATAAATATCACAGAAAATACGGGGTATTACATCCGGTTTCATCGAAAGGCTCTTTTAGGGTAATAATATCACTTGTGGCTCACTTTAAACTTGATCTTCAGTATATGGATGTAAGACTATTTCTCTCAATGCTGACATTGATGAAACAATCTATATGGTGCAACAAGAAATTTTGTATAGTGAGATGCAAAGAAGGCTGTCTGGAAGATAAAGAAATCCATCTATTAGCTTAAGCAAGCTTCTCGTCAATGGTTATAAAAGTTTCATCAAGTTATCATCTAGTTTGGTTTTCAGATGAATCTGGTTGATGATTGTATATACCAGCAGTTCAGTGGCAGTAAGCATATTTACTTGGTTTTATATGTTAATGACATATTGCTTGCCACCAACGATATAGGTATGTTTTACGAAACCAAGAGATTTATTTCAAAGAAATTTGAGATGAAAGATCTTGCTAATGCTTCTTTTTTTGGGTATATAGATGCAGCAAGATAACTCCCGTGGTACACTTGGTTTATCACAAAAGATCTATATCGAGAAAGTTCTTAAAAGGTTTGGCATGTATGATTGTAAACCAGGTGACACCCCTATGGATAAAGGAGATAAATTCAATCTTAGTCAATGTCCTAAGAATGATTTTGAGATTCAGGAGATGCAAAAGATTCCTTATGTGGAATCAGTAGGAAGTCTTATGTATGCTCCAGTATGTACACGTCTGGATATTGCCTACACTGATGGCATATTGTGTAGATACTTAAACAATCCTGTAAAGGATCACTAGATAGTAGCCAAGCGAGTCATGAGGTACTTACAGAGAACAAAACACTTCATGCTCACCTATCGGAAGTCAGATCAACTATATTCCACGATAGCATGAAATGTACTTATGTCTATATCTACTTACTTGTCGGAGGTGTTATATCTTGGAAGAGTGTTAAAAAGTCTAATATAGCTTCTTCCACCATGGCAACTAATTTTTTAGCTTGTTATGAGGCATACAATCATGGAATATGATTGTGAAATTTTATCACGGGGTTGCGTATTGTGGATGGCATTGAAAGACCACTGATATGCCCAAAGTGCACCCTCTTACTCAGAGCAACTAACCTCGGCCAGTCTCACAGTCGAGGTGACCAGAAGCCTATGACATTTATCAGTAATATCATCCCTCACAAGCTCGTCCCTAGACATATTTGCAACAACCTCACCACCAACCTTGGTTGATCAACAGTTGGGGTTGGTCTCATGGCTGTCATCTACCAACATCATTATTGGCTACATCCGACGTTGCAGCACTCTCATACCTAACCACGGATAGCCCTCCTGGCAAAGGTCAATGACACAAAGTAACCATATCTAATTCCATTAAACTCGTACTTGTCCAGGATGAGGTTGCACCAGTTAAGGACAAGGACGAGCATTTATAAGTGCATGCAAGGTTAGGAACGCGAGGAAAAAATCAGTTATAACAGAATCAATCCCCTCACATGAGGGAATATTTCATCATCATCTTCTACATGTGATAATGACAAATGTCTTCACTAGATTGGCTAGATCATCACACGCATGCTCATTACATTATTAGGGGGTACATTACACCCCCCAAACACTATATATACTTATCTCTCCTACCTTGCAGGGGATCCTTATTTACTAACCCTAGCCAAACTCTGGTGCATTTACAGTAAGACGAGAGAGTGGAGTGATTATATTGCTAAGGCCATTAGAGCCCTCTTTTGATATTGATTCTTACATTCACGTGCACAATGGACGTAGATCAGATTGGCTGAACCACTTTGATCGCTGTATTTCTTCTCTTCTCCTCACCTCCTTCTATGTATACATACTCTCTTATGCTTCCATTGTTATCTCTTCCTTAAGATTGTCAACACCTTACCTGTTGGTGCTATTCACATCATCATCATTTTGGCCCCGTCTGTGGGAACGAGAAGATTCATCATTTCCTCTTTTGCTGCTTAACCTCACCGGAGACTCTGGTGGTGAACCAGGCCTCACCCTTCTCGTGAAGATGTTTCACCATTGAAAGAGATCCTTTAAGGTATCAAGCTCTATATTATTGTCATTGCAAGCTCTTTAGTCCTAACATATGGCACCGGAGTTACCACCACCCCCTCCACTATCTGGTGTTAGAGGACCCAGTTCCATCCAAGCACCACTCCAATTCGAGATGGCTGAGGTGGCAGCAACCTTGAGGTCCTTGGTTGTAACTCAACAAGAAATAAAGGAGCAATTTTCGCAGCTAAGCTAGACCATAAGAAGACCACCCGGGGTCTCATCGAAAATGATTATTCCGGTGGATATGCAACCCCATCCTAAAACCAGGGGACCACCCCAGGCACCGCAAAAAGACAAACCTACTGCTCAACGGAGGAGGGATATTGCTGACCCTAGGCATTTATGCTTGGGGAGGCAAGAAAACCCTTGCCATGAGGATATGTACGACGACATTGAAGAAGAGGATGCTCCAGCAGACTACTGGGATCCATATGAGGTTTCAAACAACACCATACGTCCTATAAATTAAAGCCGAGGTTGCTGAGTAAGAAGAGCCGAGGTTTGTGATGCCCACTAAAGAGGATCATCTTTTGATCGCTTGAGTAGAGGTTCGGCCTTTGAAAGTCTCGACCTAGTTAATGATCTAATGCAGAGGTTATCCAGGTCAGGAAGTGTAGCTGGCTCACAAAAAAAGGTGGTGAACATTGGCCTCATCATGGTCGACCTCAACATGACCGAGATCGTGGCCAAGAGGTCAATAGCCGACATTGTGCAGCGGCTGTGGAACCCTCAGCCCATCTCTTGGAGGTGGATGGGGATAACCTCGGCCAGGTCGACATTGCTAAACCATAGAATAGAAGAGAAGATAGGGAACCTCATAAAAAGTTGAGACCCACTGCAATGGGGATTCTCATAGGGTTCCCCATTTGTGGGAAGGATTGTCAACTTCCCAACCCCTACCAAATTCAAACCAGCAATGGTGTCTCCCAAGTATGATGGAAGTAACAACCCTGTACATTATATTAAGATGTATCACTCTGTAGTAGACATTTATTCAATCCCTGATCAGATGAGGTGTCGGGCTTTCTCAAGCACCTTGACGGGAGCTGCACACATTTGGTTCACTTCCCTTCCTAAAAATTCTATGAAAAACTATAAGGGGTTGGCCGAGCGGTATATACACAACTTCTATTTTGGGGTAAGACCTCAAAACAAGATAACCCATCTACTCTACGTAATGCAAGGCAAGAATGAGAGACTCAAAGACTACATTGCAAGATTCAATAAGGAAAAGTTGGAGGTTGAAGATTACAAAGAGAATAGAGCTATGACAACCCTTATAGGAGGAATTCAGAAGGGGAAGTTGCTTTGGAAGCTTACTGAAGACCCTCCAAAGTCTATAGCTGAGCTGTTAGCAACCGCTGGAAAGATCATGAACGCAGAAGAAGCAATGGCTTCACAATATGAGGATAAGAATGGAAGTAGTAGTGGGAAATTTCAAAGGAAAAAGGATGAAAAAAATAGGGCTGCAGACAACAAGTTTCTCACTGCACTCCTCTAATTGTGAGCTGCGAACACATCCTCAACAAAATAAAGAATGACAGGTCCCTGAGATGGCCAAAGAAGTTGAAGGCTCCTACGCATAAGAGGAATAAGAATCTGTGGTATGAGCTCCACCAAGACCACAGTCATCTGACTGACAAGTGCTTTTGCCTAAAGGATGATATTGAGAAGATGTTGAAGTCTAGAAAACTCAAGAATTATATGTATGGTAGAGCTTCTAAGGGAGGAAGAGACGACACTAAAAAGAAGATAAATGATAAATTTTGAGAAGATGCTCCTACCAGAAGAGTTGAGGACTCAAATGATGAAGATGATGACCCTGACCTCCCACCAAAAGATGATAATGTCCCGGTAAAGTGAGTGTGTATGATCTCTTTCGGTGTGAACACCATCTGTGGAGGACTAGAAGGAGGAGGTTTAGAGGTCGCTGATCAAAAGGCCCATGTGGCGGAGGCCAAGGCAGTAACTAAGTTCAAGGTTGTTAACTTATCCTCTACAGATGTTAAACACGAGAAGAGGAAGAAGGTAGATACGGATATTCTCATAGTTGGCTTATCATGGCTTGACTTCAAAGGTATCTTAGCTCCGCACGATGACTCTCTAGTAATCACCACAAGGGTGCATGGATGTGAGGTGTAGAGAATCCTCGTTAATGGGGGAAGTTCCACAGAAGTAATAGTCTGGAACTATTTCAAGAGCCTGTGCCTCAGCACAGCTAGGCTTGTCCCTTACCAAACACCCTCATTTTTTATTGGATTCAACGGAGAAAAGGTTCATCCATTGGGCATGTATGAGATGGATGTAAGAATGGGAGATGAGTGGCCTAAGAGGTTAACCAGAAAAATCAATTTCTTTATAATGGATGAGAACGTCTTCTCATCTTACAACCTCATCATAAGAAGAGTAACCCTAAAGGAATTTGAGGTCGTGCCTTCAATGGTCCATCAAATGCTAAAATTCCCGACTCCCTATGGAGTAGGGGAAGTTAAAGGTGACAAAACATCGACACGTGAATGCTACGTCAACTCTACAGAAGAGATAGAGGCTCATAATAAGGCAACAACCACTTACAGCATCGACACACTTGATCCTGAAGGGAGAGGCCACGAAAGAGGTAGAATCCATCGTCCTCAATGAGGACGAGCTGGAAAAACATGTTCAAATTAGTAAACCCCTAAGACATGAGATCAAGGAATAGCCGTTGAAGCTTTTGAGGAAGAGATAAAGTGTTTTTTCCTGGAGCTATACAGACATGCCAGGTATTGACACTGAGGTCATGTGCCACAAACTCAATGTTATGGAAGACGATAAGCCCATCAAGCAAAGAAGAAGAGTATACTCAAGAGAGAAGTATGATATAATTAGAGAAGAGGTCAGAAAGCTTGAAGAATCCAAGTTCATTAGGGAGGTCATATACCCCGAGTGGTTGTCCAACGCAGCCATAATGCTAAAGGCAAATGTAAAATAGAGGATGTGCGTAGACTTCACTGATTTGAATAAGTCTTGTTCAAAAGATAGTTTCCCCCTGCCTCGTATTGATCAGATGGTGGATGCCAGAGCTGTACATGAGCTCATGAGCTTCATGGATGCCTATTATAAGTATAATCAGATCTTCATGAACCCGGAAGACTCCGAGAAGATAACGTTCATCATAGACAAGGGAACCTATTCCTATAAGGTCATGACCTCCGGGCTGAAGAATGTAGGGGATACTTACCAACATCTTGTAAATAAGGTGTTCAAGGATCAGATAGGTAAGTCTATGGAAGTGTATATGGATGACATACTGACGATGATACTGAAAGCCGACACTCGCATAGCCGACCTTGAAAAAACTTTTGATACCATGGACACATACAGGATGAAGCTCAACCCAGCCAATTATGTCTTCAGGGTAGGAGTAGGAGAGTTTTTGGGATTCATCGTGAATCAGAGGGGAATATAGGCCAACCCTGAAAAGATTAAGGCCTTAATAGAAATAAAGACACCCAGATTTATCAAAGACGTTCAGAGGTTAATCGGAAGAGTTGCAGCCGTTAATAGGTTCGTCTCAAGACCTATAAAAAAGTGTCCTCCTTTTTTCAAAGTACTTAGAAAGGCCTTTGAATGGGATAAGGAGTGATAAATCTTTTAAGGAGCTGAAGTCCTACTTAGGTTCTCCTTTACTCGTGTCTCAGTCCATTATGGGGGAGAGGTTGTATGTATATCTAGCTATTTTAGAATCAGCTATTAGTGCAACTATAGTAAGAGAAGATGATGGAGTGCAGAGGCCAGTATAAATTAATAGTAAAAATCTTCAAGGGTCTGAGGAGAAGTACCCTCGAATGGAAAAATTAGCTTATACTATGATACATGCTTTTAGGAAGATGAATCCATACTTCCAAGCCCACTCTATGGTTGTCCTCCCTGATTCCCCATTCAGACAGGTCCACCATAAGCCTGAGAAGTCAAGCAGGTTGATAACCTGGGCCATCGAGTTGGGGGAGTATGACATTGTTTATCAACTCAGGGTTTCCATCAAGAGAAAGGAACTTGAAGACTCTGTAGCAGAGTTTACCTCGGAAGAGTTTGAGATTAAAATTAGTCAAGAGGATGCAAGTGAATGAAACAAAAATGTCTTCCAAGATCCGGACGAGGTTGGGTCAAGCAGGCCCAAAAAAATAGTAGTTGAGAATGAGGAAGACAGGTACCTCTTCAAGCAAGGGACCCTGTCAGAGGGGAACTTCTGTTCAAATAAAGATATTTGGAACCTCTTCATTGATGGGTCATCTTGTGAAAGAGAAAGAGGAGTGGGGCTGATAGTATCAGTACTAGATGGTACCGACATTGAATATGCGTTGAGGTTCAACTTCGAAGCTTAGAACAATGAGTCAGAGTATTAGGCATTTATAGCAGGTCTCTCCTTGGCAAAAGCCATTAGTGTTGGCCAAATCCTAGTACACAGTGACTCAAGGTTAGTTGTCAACAAAATCCTAGGGGTGTATGAGGCCAAAGATGAAAGGATGGCCAAATATTTGAAGAGGGTGAGAACGATTTTAGAAAGCTTCAAGGAGGTGAAGATGAAGAGGATACCTCGGTAAGACAACAGTCGAGCTGATGCACTCGCGAGCTTATCCTCAGTAACAAGGACAAACATAAGAACAACGGTACTAGATGAGATTCTACTTAAGCCAACCATTAAAGAAGAAGAGGTTGCCAGAACTTGCCTCAATTTGAATATGGGAGCCTCATGAATGGACACTCTTATCAAATACATCAGACAGGGAGAGTTGCTAAAATCAAAGTTAGAAAGGAGAAAGTTGAGGTTCAGGGCTGCCCAATTCTCAATTATAGGATATGTCTTGTATAAGAAGGGGTTATTGCTCCCTCTCCTCAGATGTGTCCACCCTTCATAGGTTCCCCATGTCTTGCAAGATGTACATGAGGTCTCTTGTTCAAGTCACATAGGAGGAAGACCTTTAGCTAAAAGGATAATTACTCAGAGTTACTGGTGGCCGACCATGGCCAAAGATGCAGCTACTTTTGTGAAGAAATGCGACAAGTGCCGTAGATTCTCCACTATCCCTCATCAACCTCATCAACCTATTATGTTAACCAGCTCACCTTGGACATTTGTAGTATGGGGTATTTACTTGGTAGGACTCTTTCCAAGAGCTACGAAAAACTATTGATTCTTAGTAGTAGCAATTGATTACATCTCCAAATGGGTAGAGGTTGAGCCAATGACCACAATTACATAACATAAGACCTTCCAGTTCATCTGGAAGAACATCATATGCAAATATGGACTTCCAAACACCCTCATCTCAGATAATGGAACCCAATTCAAGAATGCTTCTTTAGAAAAATACTGTGAAAGAGTGGGGATCAAGCAGTTCTTCTCTTCCCCTGACCGACCCTAGGAAAACTGTCAGACCGAGGTCACGAACCGAATGATCCTTGATGGGATAAAGAAGAGGTTGGAGGAGGCCAAAAGGAGATGGAAAGAGGAAGTATATGCCGTATTATGGGCCTACAGGACGATAACAAGGACATTAACGGGAGAGACACAATTTATCTTAGCCCATGGCTCAGAAGCTATCATCCCTATAGAGGTAGGACTTCCCACTCATAGATTTCAGATCTATGACCCTCAGAGGAATGGAGAAGAGATAAGACTTGATATGGATTAGATTGAAGAAAGAAGAGAAGATACGGAGATTAGACAGGCAGCCTACTAGCAGAGAACTGCGAGGTTCTACAACCAAAGGGTGAAATTAAGGCCTATATCTGTTGGAGACCTAGTCCTAAAGAAGAGGTTGCAGAAGGAAAATAAGCTCCACCTAAACTGTCATGGTCCTTACAAAGTAGTTGATGAGTTAGTTCCTGGTACCTACCAGTTAGAAAATCTCGAAGGGGAACCTTTCTCCAATCCTTGGAATGTGGACCATTTGAAGAAATATTACATATGATGTTACAGTTGTTTACTTTGTAATACATGTATCATTTCATGAAGAGGATGTTAATGAAAAGTGGAATGTTATGCTGATACTTTTGTGATATGCTTAAACATCATTAGTTTGGTGAAATTTATGGGGGTGAAAATCATTATATGGTGACCTCAGACCTTAAACATCATTAATTTGGTGAAAATCATGAGGGTGAACATCATTAATTTGGTGGAAATTATAAGGGTGAACATCATTATATGGTAACCTCAAACCTTAAACATCATTAATTTGGTGAAAATTATGAGGGTGAACATCATTATATGGTGGCCCTTAGACCTTAAATATCATTAGTTTAGTGAAAATAATGAGGGTGAACATCATTATATAGTGACATCAGACCTTAAACATCATTAATTTGGTGAAAATTATGAGGGTGAAAATCATTATATGGTGGCCTCGGACCTTAAACATCATTAGTTCAGTGAAAATTATGAGGGTGAACATCATTATATGGTGACCTCAGACCTTAAACATCATTAATTTCGTGGAAGTTATGAGGTTGAACATCATTATATGGTAACCTCGGACCTTAAACATCATTAATTTGGTGAAAATTATGAGAGTGAACATCATTATATGGTGACCTCAGACTTTAAACATCATTAATTTGGTGAAAATTATAAGGGTGAACATCATTATATGGTGACCACAGACCTTAAACATCATTAATTTGGTGAAAATTATGAGGGTGAACATTTGTATATGGTAACCTCAGACCTTAAACATCATTAATTTAGTGAAAATTATGAGGGTGAACATCATGATATTGTGACCTCAGACATTAAACAAGAAGAGGTAAGACATTCAAAGCATAACATTGAAAAGAAGCAATATATTCTGAAAAAGATAGGATTAATGATCACCATTGAAAAACATTCAAGATAGTTACAAATCAGATGTACCAATATGCCAGTAGAGTTCACAAAAGTTAAGAGGTACAGGCAAGAAAGGAAAAATAAATTACAACTTAAAATCTTCACAAGGACTAAGTCTATTCATTTTCATGGACGACGTTGGTCACCTCGGCCCCATCGTCTAGAGGATTAACATCTTCAGTCTCAGTGACTTCCTGGGGAGTAGTGACAGCAGGTGCAGCATTGGCCTCCTCAACCTCTTGCAAGGCCTGAGAAAACTGGGGGTCACCGAAGCCTAGACCTTCAAAGTCCAAGGCAGTCAGACTCCCTGACTCTTTCTCCTTAGAGGATGCTCATTTTCTAGTTGCTTTGATACCTCTTTCAAGGTATTTAAAGACAAAGCTCACAAATTCATCAGAGACCTTATAGTCTTCGATGATCTTCTCCGCAACATCTTCTAAAGAAGCCTTGACTTCAGCACCCACCTTAGCTTGAAGGGCATCATATTTAGCCTTCAGGGCTACCTCGTGAACCTTCTAAATCTTGGATATTTCGTTCTCTCTTTTCTTGATAACTTCCTTCATCTTGTCAACCTCCCTCAGCTTTTTTTTCAGACGTCCAACCTCTGCATTCAAAGAGGCTTGAACCTTTTGAGCTTCTTGACCCTTCTCAATGAGGGGCATATTCTTCAAGGTCCAATCAATAAAATGATGCAAGTACAAGATACCCTACAGTAGAAGATCAGATGTATGAGCACACAAGCTACAATTGATAAAATAGCCGAGATTACACTCGTGGAAAGAAAATGAATAGAAATACCTGCATTAATCCGTGGAGAGTAAACTCGGCCAACAACGGGACATCCAAGGAGCATAAGAAATGCGTATCCTCTTTAGTCATCACTGCGCCGATAGCATTGATGACCTTCAGGCTGTGGACAACAAGACTATCACTTATCTTCAATTGAGCAAGATGAGCTCCCAGGGCATCGTCTGTAGAGATGTGGATGGCACGATCCCCTCTCTGAGTTTTGCCCAGCCTTAGATGCTCGGGGTAAGCTGTGGTCTTCTTCTTTTTGGTAACATCAACCTAGGATGTGTCGGCATTCTTCTTTGTGGTAGCAGGGGGTGCATTTTTATCGACCCTTTTCTATATCAACTTTGCCAGACTTGGAGCAAACATTTCCCAAATATCGCCTGAAATGCCTTCAGGGCACTCTGCAAGAGGTATATGAATTAGTAAGTCAGAAATATAAAAATTACAATCTATAACTTTGTGAAAAATGAGACGTACGAAGCTCTGTCAAAGAACCACCCCCATGCCTGTCTGAGAGAGGTAGTAGGGGGTCATCAGATGTTCATATTTTACTAGAAGACCCTACTCCCCCAGATCACGAAGATCCTTAACTTTTTTAAGATTATCAAGGCTAAGTCCATGGTTGGCTTTAGCATCAAGGTATACCTTCCCCCATCTTAGAGGGTTCCTTAGAACCGACATTCCAAAAGCCTCGTGTGAGGCAAATTGCCATGCCCCAGAGGCAAAGAAATACTGAGGTTTCAGTTATGGTTTAAGGTCTGGGTAACCAACAACATTTTCTTATCTCACTTCCTAGCTAAAAATGGTAATAACTAAGGTGGTTTTTGGCAGAGGAAGGGACATAACAACCTGTGAAGACCCTAACTGGAAGGTCTGAGTAGTGGACAACCCTCCAAAGGACGATAGCCCCAATCATAACCCTCTAGGTGTTAGGGGATAATTGTGAAGGGAATAGATTTATATGGGATAATATGGCTATGATTGAAGGATGGATACGAAGATGGAAGCCCAACTTGAAAATCTACTCATAAACCTAGATCTCCCCATCTCGATCGTCAAATGCCCTCTCATCCCTCAGAGGTTTCCTAGGGGTGATGGAAGAGTTTATCGAATAGATGTGCCTAAAAGCTAGAAGGTCATACTCACTAATGGATCTCTCAATCTTAGCCGCCTCAGATATATTTATATCACTCTCCTGACCATCATCATCACCCCGAGTAGTATCGGCCTGAGCGGGTGCAGGTACACCGCCAGGAAACCTTTGAGTAAATTCAGCCCCAATGGAAACCGATAGAGGAATGGAATCAATGATGGGTGTAATGGCTATACTTGGCCCTATAATTGTAACATCGAAAGAATGATGTGAGGTACTTGCACCATAGTGAGACGAGGCACATCTCGAAACCTTGACTTCCTTAGGGACCTTACCCTACCTAGGAGAGTAGTCCATAGCCTCTTGAAAAGAGTCTATAGACATAGGGTCTGAGAGGATGACTCAGACTCAGACATTGGTGTTGGTTCAACAGGAACCTCTCTAGGCTCAGCAAGCTCGGCTGACTCACGGTATATAACCTTCAGAGGTGGAGGAAATATGAGTCTAATAGGGAAGGCCTGAGACCTACAAGCTTCCTCTTGGGCTAGTTCTATTTGCCTAATTTTCTCAAAGTTCTTCTCACAAAGAGAAGGGAACTCTTCTATAAGTTGGTACAAGGGTCTGAGCATAAAGGATATGATACAACACTTGGACTCAAAACCACAACCACAAATAGGAAAACAACTTAATTCAATCCAAACTAAGGATCAAATTAGGAATGTGAAAGGATTCCAAATGAAGAACAACAAGAACACTCAAGAACCAGGTCGCTGGAGAAAGTGATCGAAAGTTCATCGGAGACCTCAAAAAAGGATTTTTTAGCCGAAGTAACCTCTGAGCTACCTCCAAATGCCCCTAAACCACTTAAATCACTAATGTCTTAGCCCTACAACCACCAACACTAGTGGAAAACACTTGCTGGAAAACACAAGGCCTCACTAAAAAATTCAAAAATGAATAAAAAGGGCTAAAAATGGAAAATAAATACCTGGCAACTTGGGAAGGATATAAGAAGAAACATTGAAGACAAAGAAACTTTCAAATGCAGCCAACAATGGAAAATCGAAGGAAATGGGGGTTGAAGTTGCAGAGAGAGAACTTAAGAGGGAAAAAAGAAATGAAGAAAGAGAAGATGCAAGGAGTTTTAAACATTTCTAATGATGGGGGCATGAATTTCAAGGACCCATCATTGCCCTAGGGAACCTAAAGGATAAAGCAGAACTGTCATGCCTTGATAAGCATGCAATCGACTTCAGAAGGTTATATATGGAAAGTAAGTATTGTAAAATAGAGAAATCCGACCTCGGCCTAAGCTACATACCCCTCAGTCATCTAATTACATAGAAGGCTAAGGGCTAGGGGTGATTGATATGCCCAAAATGCACCCTCTTACTCAGAGAAACTAACCTCGGTCAATCTCATAGCTGAGGTGACCAGAAGCCTCTGATAACCATCAGTAATATCATCACTCATAAGGTCGGGCCTTACCGACGTTGCAACAACCTCACCACTAACCTTGGTTGATCAACAAGAGGGGTCAACAGGGCCTCATGACTGTCATCTACCAACATCATCACCGGCTGCAATCGATGTTATATCTCTCTCATACCGAACCTCGAACAACCCTCCTGGCAAAGGTTATCGACACAAAGTAACCACATCTGATTCCATCAACCTCGTACTTGTCTAGGCTAAGGTTGCACCAGTCAAGGACAAGGCCGAGCATATATAAGCGCATGCAAGGTTGGGAATGAGTGGACAAAATTAGTTGTAACCTAATCAATCCCATCATATGAGGGAATATTTAATCATCATCTTCTACATGTGACAGTGACACGTGGCTTCTCTAGATTGTCTAGATCATCACACACTTGCTCATTGCATGCTTGGGGGGTACATTACACCCCCATACACTATATATACTTATCTTCTCCTACCTTGTAGGGGATCCTCATTTACTAACCCTAGAAAAACTCTAGTGCATTTACAGTAAGAAGAGAGAGTGGCGTGATAGTATTGCTAAGGCCATTAGAGCCCTGTTCTGATAGTGATTCTTACACTCACTTGCACAGTGGACATAGGCCAGATTGGCTGAACCACTTATATTGGTGAGTTTATCCTCTTCTCCTCACCTGCTTATATGTATACATGCTCTCTTATGCTTCCATTGTTATCTCTTTCTTAAGCTTGTCAATGCCTTACCTGGTGGTGCTATTCATAGCATTATCAACCACTTAAGTTATTTTGTGACAAAAAATCAAAAGTACCGTATTCTAACAACAACAGGATTTGTACGAAGTCAAAGTTTATAAACATAAAGTTCCTAGTTTTAAAATAAATATTTTAGAGTGGACTTATGTCTATAGAGCACATTGGGACAAACTTCATGATTGTGTATCCACTGACTAAGGGACTACCACGCAAGGTCTTTCAAGAGTTCACTGCTCATATGGGTGTAGTTTCTTTTTAGGATATGTCAGTTTTGTGGGAGTTTGTATTTTAGATGCTTTCATACACACATTTGTTATGGATTTTATTGTTATTTACTGACGTAAAGTATTCAATTTATATTCACTCTAATTTTATATGGTTTAATCTCACTAAGGTTTAAGGAGGACCAGTTAGAAATAGGCTTGTTAAGGTCACAATGCATGAAATTTTTGCGCAACACATCCACACTTGATCGTTGTCATTAGTTGCATTGATACATGAGATCATTGATGGGTCTACTTACGAAATATGTAATAACGATCACTTTGATTCTATATTTGTGTAATTATTGGAAAAGATTGGTAAGATGCATAAAATTTTGATAACAAAACCAATGAGCTCTTAAAGTATAATTTAAGTTTATAAACTTACATATATATCCCAAGTGGGAGACTATGAGAGTAAAATCATATATATGGGTTTATATATGAAATAAATATGAATTATAGGCTATCAAATAAACATAGGCCAATTAAAGTGATTAATTTACGTTTTGAGGCCTTAATAATGTATTATTAAAGTGTGAGTTTTAATGTGTACAGACAAGAGGAATTTTTATTTTTGTAATGGGTCAAAATAGAAAAATACGAAATATGAAAAGACATGATTGTCTTATAAACAGGGGTCATGGTCCTTAGATCACAATAAACCATTCTTCTGATTCCCATTATCGAGGAGAAATTTATAGAGAAAATAAAAGTTTTGATCTGGAAGATCATAAGGCCTCAGACTCGAATATTTTAATTTTTTTATTATGGATATAGGTACACTTCCACAAATTCAATATTTTTAATTCTTGATGATTCAATGTGAATGTTCCTGTTTGTGTGATGATTTTCACAAAATCGAAATTAATCTAACAGAAACCACTTTGTTTATTCCAAAATTTATCCCAAAGAATAATACCCTTACATATTAGTCAAACTTCAATAAAACAACTTGACTGATAATAAAAGTAAAAGGGGGAGAATAGTGAGATTAACATCGATACTTAAGCTGAAGAGGCCTTGAACGATCCTACATTCATGGATGATGTAGATCTCTAATGAATTATGAGTTTGTATTATAAGAGGAGGAAATGAAAAGATTAAAATGTTTATAATGTCGATGCCTTAGATGGATGGATCATTTGTCATTTAAAGCCCTTGGAGAAAAAATACTCAAGAAGACAGTGAGAGTCAGTCTATAAACACTATAGATGAGCGGTCAATTTTGGCAGTGCTACACATAGGGTAATGAAATATTGACCCCTTTCATGAGTGTTGAAGAATCATAATTATATGAGTCAAATGAGGTCGCATGTTTACCTTATTTATCCTGGTAAAGAGACTTAGAAATTTCTTAAAGATGGTTAAATTTAGTATGGGTAAATGTTGATGATGGTAAGCCGCTACCTATTAAAAAAACCTTGAGTTTCCCAACAAATATATGATTTAAGTCATATCCCTATGAGGAAACTTCGAATACTGAGATTATATTTGAATATAATGATTCCTCAGTCAAGGCCGAGGTCCTTTTAAACTTACGTAGATTCTGTCCATCGCCTATACGGAGGCTGAGGCCCATATGTTGATCTTGTTATTCACTGATATTATAAATTTGAAATAAAAAACATAATTTTTATTTCAGTAATGATAAAAATTGCGAAAATAAATAAATTTCAAAAACCTACTTGTAGTAAACTAAATTTGCATAATATAAGAATAATATTTGACAAAAAATAATCCGAGTCCTATTTAGAACAGCCACCTTAAGACAAATTTATTCCCTTCAATGTGCTTCAAGGTTGTTGAATAATTGTCTCCTAAGATAGAACCACTTCCGTATTAATAAAGTAGGACACCAATGATTAATCCCACCAAACACAATTTTGTGTTTTTTACTCAACCAAACAACAAAAATAATATGGATGAAATAAAGCATTAGCATAGGAAATATTTCGGTTAAGAAATTGACACTGTATTTTTTGGAATTCTTTCATTAGTCAAAGCAGGAGGGAGAACAAGTATATATAGCATATGCAGTTGACTGTTGGGGAAGAATTATATTTAACTGTCAAACAGTTAACAATTAATTTCGGTTTAGTCCTTTAATTAATAAATTTTAGCCCATAAAGTTAATTAAATTCGTCCCAAAGAAGAAAAGAATTTTTATAAGCCCGAACCGAATCGGGCCGAGTCGAGTCGAGATAAATAGACGGCACACGCACATGCGCATGTGGCCTTTTGGCCCAACCCAGCACTTGCATAGTGTAGGGAATCTCCCCTTCAAAGAGTTGGGATACCCCCAAAGGCATCCAAGCCTTGGTGCACATTTAGGGTTTTACCACTATTCGGTACAAGATCAATAGACACCCAATTCTTTAACTTTCATTGTCTTTTGAGTCACTTTAGAGGCATATTTATCTTTCATAACTTAATGGAATTGGGCATGTGAATATACCACGTTAACCTCCTTGCGAAGGGTAATACGTTCGTACATGGTTCCACATATATCTTGATGTGGGTCCAATCTAAATTTGAGCTAAAAGTTGCTCAAAATGTTGTTCAAATACACTTTTCCAACAAATCCTTATATCATCTTAATTTTGGAGGCTGAAATTTTTTGGTGGTAACTTCGTTATTTGGTGTTTGTTCATTTCCATGTTTGTGATGACATGTATTACACATGGGTATCATCAAATAATCGTGTTAACCTATGTTATTGTGGAATAGATTCATAGTCAATTGGTCGGGATCAACCGATACCACAACTAATTCACACATAGTTTACATTATCGAATGTTATTTTATCGATTGGTATTTTTTCAAGCAAGAAGTACGAAACCATACGAGTTTTACAAATTAAAAAAAGATCTAATCCAATGACTTAGATAATATAGAAGGGGGACATACTACCTTTCAAAAAGATAAAAATTAATAGTCCAAAAAATATCCTTATATATAGATATAAGTGGCCCACAATCTTAGGCTATGCAAGATAGCCTAAACCTGTTGGAATATAGAATCAAATTGCTCATATGTTCATAATCAACATATTATATTATCAAGATTTTTAATAAAAGAATTGAAAGAAGTATGTACCTAAATTCGGAGTGATAATTGAGAGTTGGGGGTTAGAGGTCTCCCACAGACTAATCCCTCTCACTCTATGAGTTCTCTCTCAATGATGGGAATGAGAAGCAGACTATTTTAGTTTTATTAGCCTTTGGGACCAGAACCCTTCATTATATTTATAGACATCTAATTAGAACCCCATTAATTCCAATAAGGTGAATCTTAAGTAACACGACTCTTGAGTAACCAGTAGGTGACTCTTGGATAACCACACATTACAAACCCCATACTCATTTTAAGACGTCTTATTGGATTCTACTAATTAGATCACTTAATTACCCTAAAAAGAATATAATCCCAAATACAATTGTTATTTTAATATGTAATCCCACATTAGAATATTAAAAAACATTCCAATAATCTCCTAATTGGGCCACATATTACTTCCAAATGCAATTATATTCGATAGCCTTAGGTGCGCAACATATTTACTATGTATTCTTAAAACATCTCTTGAATGAATCTGATCCATTTCGTATAGTAGTATGAGACCAAAGAGAACTTTGATACATTTATTTTGTAACTCGATCAATCTATGAACATTATACCAAATATATTAAATGACATAGATCAAGTATGGACCTGTGGCAGCAAATTACATACAATGTGATCTCAGACATGACTATTTCAAATTGGTCCTAACTTTATTTCGAGGTGAGCTCGAACCTTTGTCTTTTAAACCTTATGTTGCATTATAGTTAAAAGACAATACATTTAGAGTAAAAAACAAACCAAAATTATCATAAACTTTATTCTGTTGAAAACTAAAACATACATAAAGTATCTCAATAATGTTAAAGAAGAGAACATTATATCAAGGACAAACTCCCACTAAAAATGAATATCATTAAATAAATCAATAACTATATGAAAAGTGTGCTCATGAAAGACCTTAGGTGATAAGCCTTTAGTAAGTGGATCCGTGAGCATGGAGTTTGTTCTTATATATTCAATAGACACTATCTTACTCTGAACTATTTCTTTAACAACAAGAAACTTAATGTCTATTTCCTTAGACTTCGATGAGCTTCTATTGTTATTCTAATATAGAACTGTCGAATTTTTATCACAATATATTTTTAGCAATCTTTCAATACTATCCACAATTTGCAACCCAGTGATAAAACTTCCTAGCCATATCACATGATTAGTTGCCTCATAACACATTATGAACTCCGTTGCCATAGTGGATGGTGCTATGAGTGACTTCTTAGCACTCTTTTACGGATAGAGCCTCTAGATAACATGTATACATTTCCAGAAGTGGACCGCTTAATGTCTTGGAGACCCGCAAGATCAACGCCAGAATACTTAATGATCTCCAAATTATCTGACTTTTATAAATGAGCATGTAATCTTTTATTCTCTATAAATACCTCATAACCTGTTTGGTTGCTTTCTAGTGATCCATTTCGGGGTTACACAAATATTTGCCTAACATACCCACTGTGTATGCTAAATCCAGATGCATACATACTTGAGCATACATAAGACTCCTTAAAGCTGAAGCATAAGGAACCTTTTTCATTTCTTCACTTTTTGTCTTTTTATTAGGGCGTTGACAGAGACTAAACTTATCTTCCTTAACAACAATAGTATCTCCTTATGCATAATCTTTCATGCCAAATCTAGCGAGTACCTTTTTGATATATCTCTTTTGTGATAACCCAAGGACACCCCGCGAGAGAGATCAGTGTATCTTAATTCCCAATATAAAAGAGGCATCCCCAAGATCTTTAATTTTAAAATGCTTAGTTAGAAATCTCGTGGTTTTGTGCAATAAGCCTATATCACAACTAGCCTATAATACGTCATCGACATAAAGTACAAGGAACATAAATTTTCTCCCACTGAACTTTTGATATACGCAATCATCAACTGCATTAACCTCAAAATCATATCAGATAATTACTTGATGAAACTTATGATACCATTTACGGGAATCTTATTTGAGACCATAAATGGATTTTTTGAGTTTTTAAACCATAGACTTTGGATCGTCTGAGACAAAGTTTTTATGGTTACACCATATATATAGTCTCCTCAATGTTACCATTGAGAAAAGTCATCTTACCATCCATCGAATATAACTATTATCCTGAAAGAGTCTTTCATCGAAAATGTAGAGAAAGTCTCTGTATAGTCAATGCCTTCTTTTTTAGTTAGGCCCTTTGTGACTATACACACCTTATATCTCTTAATATTGCCCTTAGAATTCTGTTTAGTTTTAAATATCCATTTACAACTAATGGGCTTCACACGTTTAAGAAACTTGATAAGATCCCAAACGCCTTTATATCTCATGGATTCTATCTCATCATTCATGGCATCAATCCACTTTTGATAACTGGCACCTTGTTTGACTTGCTGAAAGTTGATTAGATCATCTTCCATTGACCCTATGTCAAACTCATGCTCTTGAAGAAATAAAATGTAATCACTTAAAATTTCACATCTTCTTTCTTTAGTGGATCGCCTTAAGGGCACTTCCTTATAAGGGTGTTGATCTTTATGTTTTGAAGTAACTCTTTGATTTTAGGTAGGTAAGTCCTTATTCTTATCTTCTTGAACACTATCAGTGGGTTGAATAAGGTTTGGGAGAGAAATTGATTTCTCTTCAATGATAACATTCTTATTCTAAATTGTATTTTCGCCTTCAAACTCAACATCCTAAAAAAATATAACATTTTTCATCTCAAAAAAGGACTTAATTGAGGGATCATATAACTTGAAACTCGTTGACCCTTCAGTGTACCCAACAACATAGTAGCTAATAGTTCTTGAATCCAGTTTCTCTTCATTTGGCCTATAAGTCCTTGCCTTAATTAGACATTTCTAAATGTGTAAATGCTCAATGATATATTTTTGGCTTATCCACAGTTCATAAGGTGTTTTAGCTACCTCTTTACTACTTACTCTATTTAGAATATGTACTCCAATCTTAAATGTCTCTCCCTAGAGTGATTACGATAAAGAATAATGACTAATCATACTTTGTACCATGTCTTTAAACATTATGTTTTGTCCCTCAGCAACACCAGTCATGTTAGGTTGCCCTAGCATTGTGTATGGTGGGACGATACCACATTCTTCTAAGAATTTGGAAAAAGGTCCTAGACGTTGTTCACCTGATCCATCATATCTTCCATAGTGTTCACCACCACGATCATATTTGATAGCTTTAATCTTCTTTCCTAGTTCATTTTCAACTTCGGCTTTGAAGGCCTTAAAAAAGTCCAACGATTGAGACTTATCATTAATTAAATATAAGTGCCCATAAAGAGAATAATATTCTCTAAAAGTGATAAAATATTGTTGACCATTCCAAGAAGCCGGAGGAAATGGGCCTAAAAAATTAGTATGCATCAATTCTAAGATGCCAAAACTCCTTCCGACAAATAATTTCCAAATGTTTGCCTGTTACTCCTTTATACACCAAATACAAACATTAAAGTCGGTTTAATCGAGAGGTTCAAGTATTTCATATCACACGAGACTTTTTATTCTCCTCTGGGAGATTTGACCCAAACGCTTGTGCCATAAGGCAACGAAATTCTCATTAGTCAATTTGCATTTTGTGCCTCTTGTAGTTGTTTTCAAGGTTTCATTAAATAAGGCATTGATTTTTAATATATATAATTTAACAATTAAAGAACCAGTCGCAACAAGATTAGAATTAAGAAAAAAACTAACTTTATTATTTCCAAATGAACAAGAAAACAAATATTTGCCCAAAACAGAAATAGAAACTAAATTTTGTCTGAAATACGGTACCGTATAAGTCTCTCTTAATTCAATAAAATTACTAGTGTCAAAAGATAATCTAATGGTCCCAAGAAGGGAGACTGTTTTGCCATCGCCCACATGGATGAATGTTTTAGAATCATTTGAAGGTTGGCTCCACAGGCAACCCTATATAGACATACTTATATGAGTAATAACAACAAAATCTACCCTCCAAATATGACTAGGTAAAAAAGCTAAATTAACTTCTGAACAAACTAAAGTGAGAAGTGTTACTTTCTTTACATGCCATGTGTCTTATATGGAACAATTGTTCTTGAGATTCCCAAGTTGAGAATCCTGCTGGTTTTGTGGAATTTTGGGTTGTTATGATCCTACTACAGTTTTGTTAATATCATTCCTTTTTTGCTTATTATTCTTTGATGTAGATGAAATATAAGGACTTTCAATAGCAGTTACATCATCTGGCAAACCAATCATGAATGCTTCTGGAATGTTTCTCTTTAACATCAATAGACTTATACGATTGAAATGATCCTACTTCTGAAAGTTTGTTTTATCCTCAATGGAACTTTTCTCCGTAAGAGGAGTGGGTTATTCTTTCTTTTGTGCATAATATAAATCCCTGCAGTCAAGAACTATCAAAATGTTATTTTTCCAGTTCTTGAAGCTTCTACCATTAAGTAGAGGAATTGTGTTCATGTTGGTAGTGATATTTGTAGTAGACGAAATAACTAAATTCAAAGAACAAATAAATAACATAATCTCAAATTAAAATTCATGTCACGATATATTAAAATAATAAATGCAACACATAAATTTTATGCAATTGTAAGAGTGAGCCCAATTTAAGATACCTAGAACAACATTAATATTTAGGCTTTGGACAGAAACATTAATTTTTAAGTGGTACTCTTAGCGTAGAAATAGAAGGTTGACGATAAATTCGTTTAAACAACAAACTTATTTTAGGACGGTATATTGTCCGCATGAAAACTTTATCATCATCATAGATTTATTCCCACATGTATATATTATTTGGACAATTAAGAACCTCCCTTTGGGACGATTACTAATTGTATAAATATAAACACACGCATCTTAATAACTCAATGTAGATTAATCTATGCAATAGAGGTTACATTGGCAACATATTGCTTCAATTAATTTATCTTAATATATGAGACAAAAGGGCATTAATTAAATACCACAATTGGGAGCATAAATTTGGATCCATAAATAAAATATCTTGAATCCAAATCATTCGGAAAACATATGTTCCCCTGACATAATTCTTATTCCTTCCATAACCTTATCATATATCTACTATTGAAAACATTATATTGAACCTTGGTCAACACCAAACAATGCATAACATGAATATTAGAATAAACATTTAATGGTAAAAAATATGTGTAGTGATTTATACCATAAAATATGGGAAAATAATTATGTTTCCAAAAATGAAATTTTTTTGAGTTATCACTATAGTAATATAACTAATAGCTTCAGGATAACTCTCCGCTTTTAAGGGTCTAAATGACGTCAAATCACCGAGATAGGGTGGTGTCCATTGTATACAATGACTTTTTTTTATATTTCAACATTTCCAGGTGACCATCAAAATTTCATAAGCTTCTGAGCAATAAAACGAAATATGTTGTCGAAACGCCCCTTAAAATCATTTTCAATTTATCTTAAATAAAACTGAATTAATACATGCAAATCCATCATGAATTAAACCCTTTTGAGATAAATCAAAAACATTATGGATTAATAATCCTAAATCAATTTTTGGACTATGATTATGAAAATTATCAAAAATCATACATAAATTCTACAAAGAATCCTAGAAGCCATATGGGTTCTCACTAGATCATATGTATGGGATATAAAATAAAATCATTTCTAAATCACAATCACAATACCAATCCTAATAATGTAACATGAATAAGATCTAATACCACTTGTTTGAATATAGAATAAAATTCCTCATATGTTTATAATCAACATGTTAGATTATCATGATTATCAAATAAAAGAATTATAGGATTTGTGTACCTGAATCCATAGTGGTGATTGAGATTTGGGGGTTAGAGATCTTCTATAGTCTAATCACTCTCTCTCTCTATGAATTCTCTCTCAATGATGGAAATGAAGAGGAGAGTGTTTTGCGTGCATTAGCCTTAGGGAACAAAACCCTTCATTATATTTATAGGTATCTAATTGGAACCCCATAAATTATTATTAGATGACTCTTGAGTAACCAGTAGGTGACTCTTGGGTAACCACACATTACAAAGCCCATACTCATTTTTAGATGTCTTATTAGGCTCTACTAATTAAATCACTTAATTAGCCGAAACAAAATAAAAACCCAAAATACAATTGTTATTTTAAATGTTAACCCTCATTAGAATAATAAAAAATATTCCAACAAAACCAACACAATAAACAAAATAATTTAGGAAGACTAAGTAGATCTAAAGTAAGAGGCTGAGCTATAGTCTTTACCCGCAAAATCTTTTACCTCTTTAGGAGTAGAACACCGCCACATTAAATTTGTGCACCCCATATATTTTAACAATGGAAGTGGTCAGTCTTCGCTATCAACCTAAGCCAGGAGTTAGAATTAAAATGTCATTCTTAGCATGTGACAAAAATATGAGACATTAATTTTTTTTTCACAAGATATATTCTGAAATTAATCCAAAAATTATAACCTGCACACAACAAATTCCATCACCATGCTAAATCCAAAACAAATCTCAACTTCCAAAAGATGGAATAATACTTAAATGAATAATTCAATGACAACCTCTAACTAAAACTCATAAATAATTGTGGAACAAAATGACCCACCAAATCCATAAATAATTCTCTCATATATAAAACGATGGAAGCGAGATAAATTAAACAACTAAAGGGGTAAAATAACTCCAGTTTCACTCCATGAATCTTGAGTACATCCTATGCAGCTACTCTTGCAACTAAACCTGAAATGTTAATCAACGCAATGATTCAGATCCCACCGCATGAATACTATTTACTCCTCCCAATTAGGATCCATGAATCCGAACATAAGCATCATACGAGATAAATATTACAATAATGTATTTTAAATTAACATGATATATGAATATACTAGTAAAATAAAATGATACTAACTACCCACATAACTAAGCCATCCCAGTATTCAAATCCAATTACATTCTTACAACTGTGAATTCGATGTGAACCTTTGATTACTTAATTATTCTTATTGGTGAAATGCCACTATGTCCAGTCAACCTTTCTATTGGTCCTCCACGTACTCCTGACGTGCTTAAATTTCCACAACTCACATTCATTCCCATCACTATAGTCAGTTGGACTAATTGCATTATCTGTGCACATACTCGTGATGGTACATGCATAACACACCATTAGAGCCAGTTAGCCCAACTATCGTTACCCTTCAAATAATCATGATGCCAACACACACCCACATCGCCATAGCTAGTCGACCCAATTATCTTTAGCCCTGCACATACTCATGAGCCAAATTCAGTTTACTAGCCATTTATTATCTTAGGAATTCATGATTAATTCTTAATCAAGTTATCTTTATTCTCAATAAGCCTAACCCATAATTCTGGTATCACAACCTAAAACCATCCCTAGTCTTATACCTAGAGATCACCATACCATAAGTACTACCTAGTATATCATCTAGGAATAATACCTAACAAAAATCATCACCTAGGCTAACGGAATAACGTAACGACGTACCACCTAGATCCACTCAGGAAAATATCCAACCGTACAAACACACACTCACTAATCCCATATCTAGTTTAACAATAACAAATTCTACCTACTAGTCTCATACCTAGAAAGTAGCCTATTAAAATGGGTGAATGTACAACTAGTGCGAAAACCCAACGTTCCTACGGTTTAAAAAATCTCCAAATAAATTATATTTGTAGTTTAACATTACAACCCTCGAATTAATCATACGAGTTCGATTCCGGTCAAATCACATTCATTCAATCATGTAATAATTTTTTTCTTAAAAATAGTCACACAAATTGTCAAATTCTATAATTCCCATCCGACTGATATTTTAACAATTCAACACATAATCCCATTCAAATATGCGTATTAATAATGTTTCACAATAATTAATTTTGTTCTACAACATACACATCAATAGTAAAATTTTACGAGCCAAAACATTATTCCGATTTCATATTTTAATTCTAACATGAGATTCTTCACAGAAATCCATCGTAACCCCATACAATAATCTAAGAATGTAACATTTCAAGTATTAAATGTGTAGGTCCCCAAAATATAACTTTTAATAAAAAAACTTTTCTTGAGAGGAATTATGTTAAGGATGAATGCAAAGCAACTTTCTATTTTTGAAAAACTCTTTTTCAAATTTATCAAACCTAGTTGTGACACAAATTAACTTAACCACATTTTTTCTTGTTTAACCCTAACCATGCAACTAGTGATTAAAGAAAGAAAAACAAAGTAAAGAAATACTCACAACGCCGATGTACGAGGAAAAACCTAATCGGGAAAAAATCTCGGACGGCCCAGGCCAGACAATCAATATGACAATAGTTTTACAAATTCAGACGGTAGTCTTATACAACGACTCGATCCCTATGAGACTTGATGATCCTCTGATATTCTACCAATCTTCACAGTGCTCACGCAGAAGGTAACCTTCTTCTAAGATACTCGTCCATAACAATCGCCTCCACGAATGTCTGGGTATCCACCGATACGGCCTTGTGTCATCTACAATGTTAAAACCGATATCCATCGAATCTTCATCACAAAACCAATAATGGGTCTTCAATAGGACCTTAAACTTGGTGCGGACAAGATCACAAGAATATATGATAATGAAAAGCTCGGATCTTGAAACTCTAAGGATATTTTATAGTGAAAACACTTAGAAAACTTTATGCAGAAACCTTTTTGTATGGTAAACTATTTGTCGCACTGCACACATTTCGAGGAAACTGACCACGCCTATTAATAATTATTTTAAGGCGATGAGGGATATTGTTTGAGCGAGATACTTCATCGTTCGAACGACAACAACTCTCATTCAAACGACAACATTTGTCGTTTGAACGACGTCGCCCAGATTAGAGTTTTGATGCATCCAACTTTGAAAACAGAGTTTTACTTAAAATCAACTCTTATTCAATTCTAATCCGTCCTCATCTGATTAAAACGAAGTTTAAAGAATTAAAAAACTTTTAAAAACATTTTCTTTTAAAAAATAACGCCCTTATGTTTGTAAAATAAAATTCCGAGTTTCATTAACATTATGCATTCATACCTGAGTGATCTCAGAATGTAATGAAACCTTGAATACGATAAATTTGGACAAATTAACTCCATCATGATTAATTCCTTCTAACTTTGCTGCAACGTCTTCAACTAAATCTTCGACAAGTCATAGTCTCGTAGTAGATCAGACAATAAAAATCTATCTATGACGCAAACGTGTTTTGTTCCGAGAATAAGTCAAAACTACATACATTAAGACTCAATTGGAAATTTACTCCATACAAATGTCCCCCTTTGACTATTATGAGATAAAACTAACAATTAAATGCCTAAGTCGGGCCGTCAAGCCGTATGACGCCTAAATTCCATCCCATAAACCCAAAATGAAAAGTACATCAGCAGCACATGATAAGATTCTTTAACAATGGACTGACAAGCATGAAACTGTCTCGAATGTTTGAATGTGATGTAGACTTGAAATCTCGAATCTATTTAAGCATACCTACACACATGAAATAGACAAATACCCAATGAAATATGGAGGAACAAATGATATAAATCAATATGAAAAATTAAATCAAACTCATAATCATTTGTTATGTGAGTAAACAAGATACCAATATGTAAACAAAATTCGATTCACAAAAAAACTCAAAATTCCCCCTACATCACAGACATCTTCTCCTCCTTTTAGTCTCAAATAGACAATCCGTTAAAAAGATAAACAAATATAGCATGAGATATACTAATATGATGAAGAATAGCTAGATAAACAGAAACAACCCACTAGATATGATCAAGCAATGTCAAATCAGTAACTAGAAAACAATTAATCACACAAAGAATATATCAATATAAGAAGGTTTGATTAAATGAACCAATGTCGCAAAATATGTCAATGATCAAAATAAACTGCATAAATTGAAACCCAGTACCAAAATATGAATCAATATGCAACAGCGTACTGAAACAAAAATCATGTAGAAAGAGTCAACTGATCAAACAGGATGTGGTTCAAACGGGTTTGGGGAATCAATGGGACACTATGTTTAAACTTCCAGGGGTATTTTCTAAGATCAAAACAAAAACTCCTAAGTTGACCTTTCCTACTAGAATGCGAACGTGTGAAAACACGATGAGGAATGGGACCTTTAGGTTGACATTTTCTAACACCCTCGGATGTGGTTGATGCTCTAAAATAATATATGGTTTTGTATTTCACATTAGAACCACTAGAACAAGATCAACAACTAACATTACGATTCACACTACTTGAGTCGGTTAAATAATTTTTTAACATCAAAACTTTTGACTCAAGCAAACGATTAGACTCTTCAGACTTTTAGGACTCCTTCTTAAGATTTTCAATTACCCCTTGAAGGTTATTTCTCTCCTCCTCAATGTGAGTAACCTTATACCTAAGGTATATGAGGCATGTGAGAGAGACGTCGGAGGAGGCTAGGGCGATGGTGATGATTGGTGAGCCCTACTCGTCCTATATTGACATGGTTGCGAATTAGGACTACCTCGACTTCATGACGATCTAGCTGATGCCCTCCTATATTTATGATGTAATGAATGTACCTTTGCCTCCTACAACTTTGGGTAGGGGTACAAGTCGACCGGTGGGGTCTTCCCACAACACTTGTGGTGCATAATCATCATCAGCGGTCGTGGTGATGGAGGTTCCATTCATCCGTCTTTCTCCTCCTTCCTACAATATCAGGTTGGCTAGAGGGGGATCGTTAAGTATACAAAACCATCCTAATGTGGTGGACCCAGTGGTATTGGGGCTGATAGAGGACATCCTCCAACTATAGGTATATCTTTTTCATTTCTTTGTCTGTCTTTCTAATTTTTTCTTTTCTTTAGACGGACTAATTTTCCATTTTGTTTTCCTTTTAGCATGTCCGCATGTCGATTACTTGTCTAAGGGACATCTGAAACTAGGTGGCTTCTACGATGGCTCATGCCCGATGTCATCTGCTACTTTTGAGGAGTGATCTAGATCAGGTAGTGGAAGCTCCTCAACTCATTACCGAGGGAAGGGCAGTCTTCGTAGGGATGGGGAATCCTTAAGAGAGAGTTTGGGTTTCGATTTGAGTCTCATTATTTTTATTTTCTTCTATTTCCTAAAAATGATGTTAATGTCAATATATATAAAAATGAAAGAGAATTTATTTTATCTTTGTTTAAATGACTTATTTTACATGCACTCTTTACTTTGTTACTGAGACCGTAAGAATGATGAGTCATTTTATTTTTTATAAAGAGAGAGTTCAAATAACTCGAGATAAAATATTTATTTTTTAGATGCGATAGGTAAAAATGAATAATGTGGGAATGAATCACTTGGGGGATCTTTTGAAATAAATATTTATTTTTTAGGTATTTTGAATTTGTCAAAAAGGAAGGATGTAATTTTCTAAAAATGGGGGGGAGGGGGGTGCCGATGGCATACCCGTTGTCCTGACTATCGACATATGGGTGATGTGAAATCACTCTAGGACTTTGATTGCACTTTCCTACAACTTAGAGTCCCTTGGTGTGGAAGGTCTTTCATTCACATTTGCATACCTTTTGTTTCTAGCCAAACTTTTCAAGTATAAAAAGCGGGGTACGGTTGTGTTATTTTTCACTCATCATTCATTTCTCCTTCTTTCTTATTTCTTACCTTTTGTCCTATTATTTCGAAAATGTCCCTTCCCATGAGTGCAGAATTTTCCACTTATCTTAACAATTTAGAGGTTACGTGTCTTTACAATGTTGATTACGATGCCTTTAACTTGCGACGAGTCTCTTTATGGCGCAATCGGCCCATCAACTAGAACACGCTGTCGACAATAACATAATTTTATGTATCCTGGGGATCATGTTTTTTCTTCAGCTTAGATGAGATCTGTTCGACCTATGATGACTTTTCAAATATGTTATGTGTAAATCCCAGTGTGGCGGCAGTCAAGCCGGAATTATCTTGGTCTCCTCTAGAGATGTTAGCAGAATTTCTACATTTTCCTCTTTGGCAGCTCGGCCATTGGTCACCGAGGGAATGATCTCTCTCCCAGTTGTACTATATTCTGTGCGTCTACAGGATTTCAATGATGCGAGCCATGATGGAGCCATTGCCCTTCTTTTAACTTTGAAGCTATTACTAGTGGCTGAGGTCCTAATGGTGGACCATGAACTGGATACCATTATAGCGTGGATGTTATATTATAATAATCTTATGGCGATGCTACTGACTGAACGATCTACATGCATAGCGAGAAGGTCGTTCTAAATTTTTTTAAGAGGTATCCCAGTTATGATGTTCGTGTGGCTGGCCGAGAGATTTCATTTAGTGGTCCCCCCTAAATATCCCTTGGTAGCTATTCAAAATTTTATCACTTGTTATTTTATCAGGTTTTTCCCATCTATAGAGGACTAGGTAATCTGGTTCTTGGAGCACAAAGCTCGATGTCAGCGCTAGTCAGTTCCCTGGTGTGGGGAGTTGCAGCCTATTTTGGAACTGGGGGAATAGCGGTATGTTCGATTAGTTAACCTCCGACAAACCTCATTCTACTTCCCCTGGTGGATCCTACGTCAAGTCGGATGGGAGAAAATTCTGGCTTCTGGTACCCTGGATTTCTTTCCTGTAGAGGATTTGACTAAAGGCTTGCACATGCGACTGGTCTCCCTGTGGGAGAATCTTTGGCTGCTAACTCGTCCTTCCGTATCTATTGGGACAGTCTGGCATATTTGTTGAGACTATATGAAATGGCTATGGAAGAGGTAGTGGCTAAGATCTTAGTAGAGGAGGCCGGGCAGAGATGATTTGTAGGACCCTTTTTATTTCGAATGTGTTTTAAGGATGTCAAAAATAACTTTGTTTTTAAAAAACACTTTACCAAATTTATACGCACCAAGTATGTGAACCAACTTTAGTTAAGACCAATTTTATCTTGTTTAAATATAAACATACATCTAGGTGATTAAATCAAGTAAATAAATAAGTTTACAAAGGTGACGACGGATGTATGAGGAAACCACTAAGGGAAAAAACCTTGGATGGCCCAATCCAGAAAACCACTACGATGTCATATTACAAAGTACAAAGAATGACTTACTCAATGACTCGATCCCCCAAAAGTCTTAATGCTCCTCTAATCCTCTAACCACTCCTCCACAGTGTGCACACATAAGTCATTCTATGATACTTATCCATAGAACATGCGTCCACGAATACCTAGGTGCCCACTAATACAGCTTCGCAACATCTATGATGATGAACACGTGCACCTTCATTTCTTCACCGCAATACCTAACAAAATAGATGTTCATGTGATGAACACATGCCAATGGTTCAAACCAAGATCTCCGTAGCATATGTGAATGAATGATCGGATCGTGAAACTCTAAGGATGTTTTTAGACTTTGCAAACCTTAGAAAACTTGTGCAGAAAACGTACTGATTGTAAACTATTTTTCTAGTTCTATAACTTACGTATTTCTGAGTTAAACATGCCTTAAATAGAAAAGTTAATTCGACGTGTCATTCGAGCGAGATGAGGTTTTCGTTCAAATGAGATAGTCATGTCATTTGAACGATAAAGTCATGCCATTTGAACGACTAAGAATGTCGTTTGATCCTTCTAAACACAAAGGAATGA
The DNA here is from genome assembly GCA_949130495.1 of Sambucus nigra. Classification (NCBI taxonomy): domain Eukaryota; kingdom Viridiplantae; phylum Streptophyta; class Magnoliopsida; order Dipsacales; family Adoxaceae; genus Sambucus; species Sambucus nigra. The sequence goes on along the minus strand of OX422207.1, from coordinate 337,318,436 downwards.
TTCATACAACTCTAAACAATCCTTATCTTAGAATAAATGAAGATAAAACCTTTTAAAATCATTTTTCATAAAAATAACATCCTAAAACATTTTTCGATTCCCATAAAGATTACACATTCATACCTCAGAGATCGGAATGCAATGAAGACGTGAAATGTGCACCAAATTAATCTCGACATAATAAATCTTTAAAGATTGGCTAAAACGTCTTTAATAAACTTTATGTCATAGACTATGTGGGATCGTGACAATAAAAAATCTATCTATGACTCAAAAACAAAGTTTTGTTCCGAGAATAAGTCAAATACGTACAATGGACTCAATTGGAAATTTTGTCCTTACAAGTCTCCCCCTTTGACTATTCCATGACAAAAACCTAAATAGTGAAATGCTTAAGTCGGGCCGTCAATCTGTATGACACCTAAATCCCATCTCATAAAATCCAAAATAAAAAATTACAGGATAAGACTAGTAAATGTTGGTCCGACAAGCATGAGTTATCTGAATGTGATGTAGTCTTGAAATCTCGACTCGCTGAAGAATACCTACACACCTGAAACATAAAAATACCTAGTGAGTATGGAGTAACAAATGATTAAAAAATTACCAATATGTAAAACAAACCATTTGTTGAGCATGTGAGCAAATTATTTTAATAACAATTTGAAAAAAGACATTGAAATCAGGATATCAATTTCTACAGAATAATCAATACCAATATATACGCATGAAATCATATTATATCAATTTGTAACGCAACAAAAATTGTGTGCTCAAAACTCCCCCTACATCATATACATATTTACCCCTTTTTTATCTCCAATAGACAATAATTGAAAAAGATAAACAAAACATCAAATATCTAGCATGTGATAATCAATGAAGCATATCTAGATAAACACAAACCGCCAGCTAAAAAAAATCACAATGTACGAAATCGTAGCTAGCAAACAGAAGTCTCATGAAAGAAATCATCAAAATCAGTAATGATGTGACTAAACGAATATTGTATAACCAACTAATATTGCATATAAACACCTCATAAGAACCAAAATAGCATGATATCATCAATAAAACGAACCAGGTGCAAAATAGGAACAACTCTAAAAAATTCCTCAGATCGCTCGAATGACAATGCTACGTTATATGACCGATTTTGCATGTCATTTGAACCAAGCATCAAACGACCTTAAAAAACCCAAACCAGTAGGCTCTCGCGCAAACACCCTTTCTCACAACCCATCGCGCGACCATCTCACGACCCATACTTGAAACTTTTCTCCATCTCGCTTGAAGATCGCGAGATCAATTCATTGCGTGACCTAAACTTGTCGCTCGAACGAAGTCCATATATCGTTCAAACGACAACAAAAATGATCAATTATAGTTCCAAAAATATTGAAGTTTTGCCCGGCGAAGAAATTTCCTGGAAACAGTAACTTAAAATAACAAGCAGTAGCAAAACAGAGTCAAAATAGAAAATATAAAACAAGAAAAATAATGTAATTTTCATTCTAAAATAGTATCAATGTGCTCAAACATGGATATGGAGTGAATGGGCATGAACTACAACAAATGAATCATAACTCCGACACATTGATACTTTCAAAAATCTCTAATTAATAGCTAAATGTCATCAAAGTAAGGTTTAGCCATATGTGATAATTAATATATTGAGATAAATGAACTAAAGAATCAACATACACAGAAATCTGAAATATTGACGATTCTACAAACAATAGCGTCATGATGCGATGTTTCAACACTAGGATTCGTGGTGCAAAACCGTTTTAATTTCTAACCAAATTCCCTCAAATATATATATATATATATATATATTCTTTTTCACGATCTATTGAGGTCTCTATTTTTCTCAATTTAGAGAAATTCGATTGTCCTTATTTTGGAATATGATTATTTTTATTGCCTTAATTTTTTCCTGACCTCTTTTGAACGGTGGCTATCATGACTACTTAATTGTACTCTCGCACCCCTTTCCCATGAACACTCATCATTTTTCAATTTATGTAATATTAATTCTCACAGTAAACGATTCTTACAGGCACACCTCCTCGTAAGTCTACTTACGCATAGATGACAAAATTGAGATACGAAAGTCTCACCAAACCCAAATATGCATGAGATGTCAAACATTCATATAAACTCATGCATGTGTGCAAAGATGGCATATTTACAAAGTCAAATTCAAATGCATATCAACTTCAAACCAAACCCATGAAGACAGCAGTTAAGATCATTCAACGCATTAATATTTATGACCAAATGTCCTATCCCCATGGATAACGAAATAACGGGGCTCCAACCACATCAATATGCCATATCAAACATGAAAAATCAAGACACAAACATAAAATTAAAATATTTTTGTGTTTTTGTAAAAATATTTTTAACCAAAAAATAAAATCTTTTTGTATTTTTCTCCAGACTATTTAAAACCAAAAATCTTCTTGTATTTTTCCAATAAGACTCAATATATGAAAAAAAATATATTATAAAAGATAAACATGTAACAACACTAGCAAGATATAAATCATGTTGAAAAGACTAGAGTATTACAAACTCATGCAAGCCATTAACCATAAGAAATCTCATGTGACGCATCATGTGCAAGCATGTGAGAATCAACCACCGGAGCATTTAGCATCTCCAAAATTGATTTTCTAACCCAAATAGGTGTATACCTAACAAAATGCGTTTTAGAAACTGATGAAACACTACGTTTAAACCTCCTAAGGTCTTATCTAAGATCATAGTAAAAACACCTAAGGTGACCTTTCCTACCACAATGCGAATATGTGTAAACTCGACGAGGAACGGGACCTTTAGGTTAACCTTTTCTAACACCCTGGGATATGGTTGATGCCCTAAAACAAACAATGGTTTTGGCTGTAGAAACGGATGCAGTAGAACAAGATAAACCACTACCATCACGACTAGAGTCATTTAAATTATTTTGCAGCTTCCAAATTTTGTACTCAAGCAAAGAATTAGACTCCTTAAACTTTCAGGACTCCTTCTTTAAATTCTCAATTACCCTTAGAAGGTTATCTCACTCCACCTCAATGTGAGCAAACTTTTACTTAAGAGTCTTTTCTCGTTCCACAAAATCATTAATCAAAATATTTTCATCAACGACACAAATATTAGAATTTTTAATGTCCTCCAACTCTTTTTTAAAAAAAAGGACTCCCTTCTCACTCTTTTCCTTGGCCAAAGTCACAGATTTAAAATTTTCATACAAAGCCGCAAACTTCTCACGAATGATATTTCTTTGAGCCTGAAACGTCCACAAATATTCAAGCATATGTTTAAAACAAGAATTTTCTTCTTCCAAAATTTCAATCCATTTTGCAAACTTCAGATTAAAAAGATTTAATTCATCAAAACTTTGAGAATACATCAAGGGAATCACAACCATTACAAACACATAAACAATTATCTACCCAAAAACTCAATGCAACCCGCTCTGATACCAATTTGTAGGCCTCTTTTTCATTTGAATGTGTTTTAAGGATGTTAAAATAACTTTCTTTTCAAAAAACTCTAATCCAAATTTGATACGCACCAAGTATATGAAACAATTTTAGTTAATCCCAATTTTATTTTGTTTAATCCTAAACATGCATCTAGGTGATTAAAGGAAGTAAAATAAATAAGTTCACAAAGGCGATGTCGAATGTACGAGGAAACAACTAAGGTGAAAAACCTTGGACAAACCAAGCCAGACAATCACTATGATGTGGTATTACAAAGTATAGACGATAGAATTACTCAATGACTCGATCCCTTACAAGTCTTTACGTTGTTTGATCCTTCAACCTCCCCTACACAATACCCACGCAGAAGTCCTTCTATGATACCTGTCCACCACACATGCATCCACGAATGCCTCAGTGTCCACCGATATAGCTTGGCAATGTCTACGATGTTGAACATGAACTTCTTTGTTTATTCATTGCCAAACCCAATGAAATAGATGTTCAAGTGATGAACACACTCCAATGGTGAAAACCAAGATCTCTATAGCATATGTGAATGAAATATCGGATCTTGAAACTCTAAGGATATTATTATACATTGAAAACCTTAGAAAACTTGTGCAGAAAATGTACTAATTATAAAATATTTTCTGGTTCTACAACTTACAAAATTCTGAATGAAACACGCCTTAAATAGAAAAGTTGAGTCGGCACGTCGTTCGAGCGAGATGAGGTTATTGTTTGAATGAGATATCCATGTCATTTGAACGATTAATCCATATCGTTTGAATGACTTCCACATGTCATTTGAACGACTGTGAATGTTGTTTGATCCTTCTAAACATAAGGGAAGGATTCATACGACTCTAAACAATACATATCTTAGAACTAACCATGGTAAAACCTTTTTAAATCATTTTCTAATAAAAATAACATCCTAAAACATTTTTTGAGTCCCATAAACATTACGTATTCGTACCTGAGAGATCGAAATGCAATGATGACGTGAAACATGCACGAAATTGATCTCAACATAATAAATATTTGAAGCTTGGCCGCAACATCATCAATAAACTTGATGTCATAGACCGTGTGGGATCGTGATAATAAAAAATCTTTCTATAACTCAAAATGAAGTTTTGTTCTGAGAATATAACTCAAATACATACAATGGACCCAATTGGAAATTTTGTCCTTATGTGGTTCTTTATATTTGACACTATGGAGGGGGACGTAGTGGTTTTCTCTAGGCTGGTCCGATCTTATCATTCTGTGGATCGCCTTTATCATACCATCCCAGGAGGGGAAGTTTAGAGGCCTCAAGGAGTAGAAGATGATGGGGAGGGGTCTTCCAACAGCTGCTTATAGGGTCCTTTGTGATGCTTTTGTGATGGTGTTGTGTTTGGTTTTTGGGAAGATTTGGTTAGTTTGTTTTTAAGGGTAATCCGGTTTTGTGAAGGTGTTGTGTTTGGTTTTTGGGAAGATTTGGTTAGTTTGTTTTTAAGGGTAATTCAGTTTGATTTTTTTAGAACAGTTTGATTGGAAGGTGTAGTTGTTTGACTCCTTATGCTAATATTCCATGTAATCATACCAAAATTTCCCATAACCGAATAAAAAAGAACTTTAATTATATTATTGTGCCTCATGATGAGTTTTACATTTGAATTATCTATACCAATATCTAAGTCATACATAATCCTATTATTCATGTAAATGATAAAATGAACTATCATCCTCGAAGGTAAGAAAAGAATAATATTTTGTGAAAAGGAAGGGGACTGTGACCATGTAAAGGTTATGGGTTGTCTAGATAAAAAAGGATCAGTCCCCACATGGTTCTGGGTAGAGGGAAATGGAGATTTTTTTTAGAATAGAAGGGGGATGAGAGGAGTTATACTGCGTCGGGATTTCGAACTTGGGGTAGAATTTCTTGAGACGGTCTAGGTTGTCTGGACGAACCATATCTTCTTTGTCAAGGTTAGTGAGCATAGTAGCGCCACCGAACATGATATTCTTCATGATGTAGGGGCCACTGGAGTTTGACTTGAATTTCCCTCTTAGGTCCCAGGTGGGTTCTTTGATTTGTTTTAGGGATAATTACCTTTCTCGAACACCAAGGTCCTTGACTCACCTATTGAATGATTGCGCCATCCGATGATGGTACTGTAACACCCCGCCTAATTAAATACCTGGTGGCCAGTCCCATACCAAATTAAAACAGAATAAACAGTTGGCTCATTCTTAGCATCACTGTCGAAAAACATTTACAACTCACCCAATACCCAATTAAGCTAGTGTTACAAACTTTCCAAATTTTAATTCAACAAAATTCATTTCTAGTTTAAGAATAACACAACACATTTTATTCTACAACACTGATAACCAAATAGATAACATAAAAGAATTTAAAAGCATTTGGAATAACCATTCCCACATAATATTAATCCATTACAGTAATCCCAACAATGTTAAATGTATTAAAAGACACGAATACAATAGTATTTGACCCCGATAGAAAAGATAACTTAATCCTTTGGGCGACATGCCCTAACTAAGAGTACTGTGAATCAAAAAGATGATAGGCGTCTAAGCAAAACTCCATAAATCCATAGACTGTCATAATCCACTAAGGTTGGCGTCCCTGCTGCTGGACACCTAATATGGAAGATACAATAGAAAAGAAAATATACAAGGAAACGGGTCAGAGCCCGAATGTGTAAATGGTTTTTAAAACAGCAAGTATTTAACAAGTGCAATAAATCTTTTATTATGTACATGTTAGACCCAACTCTCACTTGCCATTCTCACCTCTCAACTAGAGTGCACACTTAACGTTTCCTATTAACCTCCTAGTTAATGGTTCCTCTTTTATAGTCTCCATATTATAATTCCATCCCAATATCATAATCCCCGTATGTCCCATACCATACGCCACATTATTGTTCATTTAAATTTCTCATTGTTTCCCATTAACATGAATCCCTTCTCATTAATATGAATTAAGTTTTTCAATAAACATTCATCAACTTAATTCAATTATCTATCTCTATTCATCGTTATCTACAATTATCACCGTAGATAGATTTAACCATAAGAAATATCCATTCGTTCATTTAATCCATTATATATATATTCATATATTATACGGCACCTCGAGTCATAGCTGCGGTGCAATGCATTACTCTGATATCATGTCCCAATATCGCTGGTCGCCGAAAAGGGGACAAAAGGTTCGGTAAGGATTCCTTGAACCATAAACAACAACACAATCATTGGAGGCGAACATAGTTCTCATACCCATGGATCACGCACATACCTACGTACCCACAGTCAGCGGACTTATCAACTCCCCGATAAGTCTTTCATAGACCTATGTTCTCGAGCGACAAATCAAAGATCCCATGGACTCATCAGGATATGACTGCCCTCACGTGCAAACCTCCCACCGATAGCAAGTAAGCTAGGTATGTCATACACATAAATCATCAATCAATCAAATAGGTATTATCATACCTATAATATAATATCAATAAGGTAATATCACTACCCTAAGATAATTCCCATACGTAGCATTATATCTCTTTTAAATTCCACGTATTAAAATATTCATATCTTTACTTCATAATTTAATTACCCTCACATCCTATAACATCTCTCCACTCCCGACGTCGTTAAGGTTCATGCGCGGAGCGTCTCGCAAAGCGAAATCCAAACAAGGAACCCCTCCAATATACTACTACTTAACTTTGTCGACCGAGGAGGTCCGTCAACTTCAAATACGCGATCGGGATAACCTCATACCCTCTTTCAACCAAATGTGTTCTAAACTCTCATCTCTATCCAAGAGTCATACTGCTAAGCGCTCGTATTACACTTAGTCCTTGCACAATCAATAATGAGCTTAAACTCAGTCCTTGATGTTCATATTGTAATCCTAAGGCTACCCAGGTGTTACATTCAATCACCACTACTGGACCTATCCTTAATCCTCAAGCAAACCAATTATAATCCAACAAATGAATCTAGCAAACGAAATTTCTTTAATTTAATTATCATAATTATAATCAATTTAAATCCCAATCAAATTAATTCAAATCTTAACTAGGTCTTACTGATCTTCTCTAAGTCCCATAATATCCAATTAATAATCACCGAAGATCTACAAAAGTTTTGGGATAAGAACCAACATTAAAAAGAAACAGCATCATGAATTCTCATATTTTAAATACTCAGAAAAATTAGATCCAAAAATTATTCAAATCATCAATCCGACTTTAGATTTGGATTCTACATGAAAAATTGAGTCAGGTATGTGTTTTGAGTTTTTCTTAAATCTCGTCCAAATGCACTCAAAAAGAAGATCTAAACCTTCCAAATTGGCTCTTCTCATTCCACTCGTTTTTGCCTCTTTTTCCAGAAAATTATCAACATATTATCTTCAAGAACACTAAATTATTTTCAGAATTTCTTCCAAAGATTGATGAATATTTATTGGATTACTAACTACCTATAACATGAGTTTAATTCCTATATATTTTTAGATTCCAAAAATCCATTAACAACTATATCCTTTCATCTTCCAAGCATGAAAATCATATCTTTTTATAACTATCCTAACATGGACAATATACGAACTTAAATTGCAAATATCAAACACTTGCCTCTAATGAAGATCTGATCCTTTGGAGTTGAATAACACAGGTGGTGATGGTGGTGGTGACCTTTGACCTTTGGTTCTCCTCCTTCCCAAGCAAACTTCTTTTTCTTTCCAAGCAACCTTCCACTCTCTCTAAGAAGATGACTTTTCAATTTTGTGTAGAAGAGATGAAATGAACCTACATACACTAATCTCCAAATACTTATAATAAGACAAAACCCGAAATCACTATTCATCCCCCTTGTAAAAATAACCAAAATGCCCTTTTGGGTTGTCTTTTCATTTCCAAATGACCCGAGACTCAAAATTAACATCCAAATAGACTTTTCTGACTATTTCGAACCTTCCGGACGCAACGACGTAGTCGAAATGACTATAAGGTCGATAGAAAATAAATTTCCTTTTTAATTTAATAAATTAGTCCCGACACGTCCCATATCGCGTCTGACTAAAAAATCCAAATTACCGAAATTATATCATACCATCATATCAATGACATCACATTCATATATTACCTAAATGTACTCAACTCAACTCAACAAAGCCTTTTCCCAATTATTTGGGGTCGGCTACATGAATCCTATTTTTCCATTCCATTCTGTCCAGTGCAATATCTTCGGTTACACCACATGATATCATGTCCTTTTTTATAATATCCCACCAAGTTAATTTAGGCCTACCTCTACCCCTTGGGTTACCACCAATACTAACTAAATCACTCTTCCTTACAGGAGCATCCATTGGTCTACGCTTGACGTGTCCAAACCATCGAAGTCGATTTTCTCTCAATTTATCTTCTATAGGAGCTACTTTCACCGTTTTACGAATTTGTTCATTTTTAATTTTATCCTTTCGAGTTTTACCACAAATCCATCTTAGCATTCGCATCTCCGCCACACTCATTTTCTGCACATTTTGTTTCTTGGTTGCCCAACACTCTGTCTCATATAACATGGCGGGTCTAATGGCCGTCCTATAAAATTTTCCTTTTAACTTCAAAGGTATACGCCTATCACACAGAACGCCGGTCGCACTTCTCCACTTAACCCAGCCTGCTCTAATCCTATGCGTAACATCATCACTAATATCTCCATCTTTTTGTATAATCAATCCTAAATAACGAAAATGATCATTTCTAGGTATTTCTTGACCCTCCAATTTCACCACATCTCCATTTGTCCTCCTATTACTACTAAAATTACACTCCACATATTCTATTTTAGTTCTTCTTATTTTAAATCCTCTTGTTTCTAAAGTTTCTCTCCACAATTCCAACCTAGCGTTTATCCCCATCTTAGTCTCATCGACTAAAACAATATCATCTGCAAATAGCATACACCATGGCACCTCATCTTGTATTTGTCCAGTCAACTCATCCATAACAAGAGCAAAGAGATAAGGACTTAATGCTGAACCTTGGTGTAGCCCTACCGTAATTGAAAATTCACTACTTTCTCCAGCTGATGTTCTTACTGTAGTCATCGCACCATCATACATATCCTTGATCACGTCAATATATCTGCGAGTCACTCCTCTTTTATGTAGAACCCACCATATTATATCTCTGGGTATCCTATCATACGCCTTTTCCAAATCTATAAAAATCATATGAAGATCCTTCTTTTTCTCTCTATACCTCTCCATTAATCTCCTCAATAAATAGATTGCTTCCATTGTTGACCTCCCAGGCATAAACCCAAATTGATTCTCAGATACTGTTGTCTTCAATCTCAATCTATATTCAATCACTCTCTCCCAAAGTTTCATTGTATGACTCATTAACTTAATACCACGATAATTTGAACAACTTTGTATGTCCCCTTTATTTTTATAAATAGGTACTAAAATACTTTTTCTCCATTCATCGGGCATCCTATTAGTCATTAAAATTCTATTAAATAATTTGGTATGCCATGATACTCCATCCTCCCCTAAGCACTTCCAAACCTCAATAGGGATACCATCTAGTCCTAAAGCCTTCCTTGTTTTCATCTTTTTTAGAGAAATCCTGACCTCTGTTGTCCTAATTCTACGAAAAAATATATCTTCTCGAGTCTCCCTAAGTTCCTCTATATCTAATCTACTCCCATTATCTCCATTTAATAACCTCTCAAAGTAGTTTTTCCATCTTTCCATAATTTCATCATCTTTGACTAGGACTCTCGAATCATCACTTTTGATGCACTTAACGTTATTGAAATCTTTTGTTTTCCTATCCCTAAGTTTAGCAAGCTTATAAATACTTTTTTCCCCTTCTTGTGTTCCAAATTTTGTATAAAGATCATCATACGCTTTTAACTTAGCATCTCTTACCACTTTCTTAACTTCCTTTTTAGCCCATTTATATTTCTCAAAATTCTCTTCATTTCTATTTGTTTGCCATGTTTTAAAGCACTCCCTTTTAATTTTTACTATATTCTGTACTTCTTCATTCCACCACTAAGTTTCTTTAGACTGTGGCCCTTTGCCTTTTGATTCTCCAAGAATTTCTTTTGATATTTTCCTAATGCATGTGGCCATCTTATTCCACATTATGTTAGTTTCTTCTTCACAATTCCATGTTGCTTCATTTAATACTTTATCTTTAAATTGTTCTAATTTCTTTCCTTTTAAATTCCACCACCTAGTTCGTGAATTAATCTTCACTTTTCGCATTCGTGATTGATTTTTAATATTTATATCCAACACCATTATCCTATGTTGTGAGGTTAAGCTCTCTCCCGGGATAACCTTACAATCTTTACACGTTAATCGGTCTCCTTTCCTAGTAATGAAAAAATCTATTTGGCTCTTATGTGTTCCACTTTTATAAGTTATTAAGTGTTCAAGCCTCTTTTTAAAACATGTATTTACTAGTACAAAATCATAAGCCATCGCAAAATCTAAGATAGACTCTCCCTCGTCGTTCCTATCTCCAAAACCATGTCCGCCATGCACTATCTCATATCCTACACGATCTTCTCCTACATGGCCATTAAAATCTCCACCTATATAGATTTTCTCACCTAGGGGTATTTCTTGAATTAGTTCATCCATTTGTTCCCAAAATTGTACTTTAGTGTGCTCATCTAATCCTACTTGAGGTGCATAAGCACTAACAATATTAATAATGTTTTCACCTAATACCAATTTTACAAGTATAAGCCTATCACCTTTCCTAATAACGGTTACGATATCGTCCTTAAAGTTTTTATCTACTATTATTCCAACTCCGTTCTTATTTCTATGTTTTCCTGTATAATATAATTTAAATCCTGTATTTTCTATTTCTCTAGCTTTCTCACCGACCCATTTAGTTTCTTGTAAACAAGCTATGCGAACTTTTCTTCTTATCATGGTATCTACTAACTCTATCCCTTTTCCTGTCATAGTCCCTATGTTCCAAGTCGCTAACCTAAGTCTAGTACCCTGGACTAGCTTCTTTACCCGCACACGTCCAGCTTGTTGCAGGAACCCTTGCGTATTTATCGTCGCATCCGGGCGCCGATGAGACGCCCCTTGCCTATTTTTCGAGACACCCGGTGGCAGGCGCAACGCCCCTTGCCTATTTTTTGAGACACCCGGTGGCAGGCGCAACGCATCGCTTAAGGGGAATGCCCTAGCATTAGCACGTATATTCATAGGATTCACGTTCATAAGGATCTGACAAAGTTTTACGCTGGCTGTCAGCTACCTAACGCAACCCTCCTCCTTTTTCCGGGCTTGGATTAATTGGATTTTATTATTAATTAATTCATTCGGATAAAACCCGAATGAATTAATTAATAATAAAATCCAATTAATCCATTAATTTAAAATATAACTCATTTTAAAAGTCATTAAAATCACGGGGTATTACAGGTACCCCTATATACAATATAGATAATTTAGCCTCTTATTATTTAAGGGCGACAACTCATCGAACTGGATCTAATTCCAATCTCTTCATTGACTTTGTTTTCATGAATAACGCATAATGGAGGTATTTATAGTTCAAAGGGTATGACTGTTATCATGTCATATACCAAAAAGTAAGGGGTAGCCCTAGTAGATTCTCGAACTAAAGTGCGGTATCCTCAAAGAGCATAAGGGATCCGATTAGACCAATCTCTACAACTCTTGATCATCTTATTGATGATTGCTTTAAGGTTCTTATTAGCGACTTCAACTACATTGTTGGTGTGTGGTCGGTAAGAGGAAGATTTGTGTCTCTTAATCCCATACTCGTCGACCAATTTTATGACTTCTGCCTCGAAATGTAACTCTTTATCTCATACTAGCTCATCAGGAATCCCGTATTGGAAGAAGATGTTCTTTCGGATGAACTTAGCTACCTTTTTAGCATTCAGTACTATGTATGACTTGGCTTCAAACCATTTGGTGAAGTAATCAATAGAAACCTGGATGAACTTATGCCCACTGGAGGCTTTGGTGTTACTTTCCCTATGATATCGACCCCATATGGAGAATGGCTAGGGAGAGGCCACGTTGTATAATTTTGTGGAGGCAAGTGCTGAAGATTGGAAAACTATTGGCACTTAAGGCACCTTCGAACATAAACAGTGTAATCCTGAACTATGGTGGTACAATAGTAACCCTGTCATATAATCTTCTTGGTGAGCATATTAACATTATGTGGGCTCCCCCATTGTGGATTTTCTACATCATTTCTTCAATGTTAGACCCTATGATGTAGTGTAAGTAGATTCCATCGACGTTTTTCTTGAATAGTGCTTTATCGTAAATAATGTACTGGGCAGTAAGTTTCTAGAGGGTCCCTTGGTCTTTCTTGTTGGCATCTTGCGTGTACTTATCATGCTCGGGGAGGAGCCAAATATCATAGTTCCAACTCTCGATCATATCGAAATCCCCTTTTGTAATGATCTTAATGTGGTAGTAGTGGGTTGGTTTAACTTGTTTTTGGACTAAGAAGGTGGCCATCAATATTCCCTCAAGCACGTTGACCATGGAAGGGAGAGTAGCAAGAGCATCATCTGAGTTTTACCTTACTCGGGGCGAGTAGTGGAAAGTGATATCTTGGAACTGGGAGGCCAAATCTTCTAGGTGGGTGTGTAAGGGTAATAACTTTTTGTATTTGAATTTCCATCTTTCAAGGACCTCGCCGATGATGAGGAAAGAATCCTCATAGACATATAAGAACTTGATTCCTTTCTTGAGATCGACTTTGAGGCCTATGGTGCATGCCTCATATTTTGTTATATTATTGGTGCAGAGAAAATCTAGCTTGATGGCAATGGGAGTGTGAGAGTCATCAGGGGCGATTATGAGTATTCCAATGTCGTATCGTTTTTTATTGGTCGTTTCGTCAAAGAACATTTTCCACTGGAGGTATTCCTGAGAGGGGCAAAGGTTATCTTCATTGGAAAACTCGAACATCCAAATGTAGACTTACTCCATGGAGTAGTCAGCAAGGTAGTTAGAGATAGCTCTTCCTTTTATGGCTTTCTACGTGACATACACAATATCAAACTTGGCTAGTAGCATTAACCATCGGGCCATTCGGCTAGACATGATAAGTTTCTTGAGTAGGTATTTGATAGTATCCTTTCGGGACACATGTGTGATAGGAAAAGCGAGCATGTAGTGTTATAGTTTCTGAGTGACCAAGACAAATGAGACACGTGTAGTTGACTTCATACCCGACCAATTTACGACTGACGTAGTAGATGACCCTTTTTTACAGGATTTTTCAAGGTATTGGGCTAGCAAAGGCCCAATTATGGTGTATGTTACGATCAAGTATAGAAGTAGAGGGATAGTAGGCTACGGTGGCATTTCTACCAGAGGTTGGGTAAGGTACAACTTGATTCGGTCAAATGCTTCCTGATAAGATTGATTCCAGACTTTGGTTGAATCCTTTCAAAGGAATTTAATGAAGGGTTCACAAATATAAGTCAACTGGCTGATTAACCAGATGATATACATTAATTTTCCCAAGAATCCACGGAATTCCTTCTCCATTCGGGGAGGTGGAATTTTTAGTATGGCTTTCAGTTTGATAGGATCAAGCACTAATTTTTTCTGGCACTTTTCTATCAGCATTATTAAAAAATGCTGAGAATTTTCTTTCTACTAGCATTTATTTATAAGTATTGAAAATTCACATCATTTATATTGATGTGCCGCATAAATAGAGAATTTTTTAATTAATGTTGAAATAAATATGGTGTTTTAAGACATTTCGTTACTAATGCCACTAAAGTTAGAAAAAAAGTCCTGCTTCCTCCAATTTTTGGCGGGGGATTGGTTTTTCTTAGAAAAAAACACATTTCTTTATTCTAAGATACCACCTCAACCCTCTCACTCTGTCACGTCTCTTATTCTCCTAAAGAATCTTCTCAATCTGATCCTTCCCAAACCTCTCCCTCCCTCAATTAGTTTGACCTAATAATCCTCAATCCTCAATCCACTCTACAAGTTCATCACTTTCTTGGTTGGGACGTTGTTGTTGCGTTTCATTCTTTGAAGATTTTTTTGGGACCTACATCACTTTCTTGGACCTATTAGACTTAGCTATCTCTCAATCAACAAAACGACATGCGTTTTTTTCTTCTTATTTCAGTGTATCTTCTTACCCTGCGTCACTTGGGACCCTTGCTATTTTTTTATTTCGCTGCAGAATGTTAGTTTTGATCGGCTTCGCTCTCTCTCTCTCTCTCTGTATATATATATATATATATACAGAGAGAGAGAGAGAGAGACTATAGTACATCATGCTCTATACATCACCCGTGCATCACACCTAATTCTAATCCCTAAAAAACTTTTTTGTTTAAAATTTTATACTTTTCCCTTGAAATTAACCTTCCAATCAACCCATATGCAAAAAATTAGGTCAAAATACATTTTGTAACTATTTTTAAAAAATTCACAAAAAACTGCTAAAAATACCTTATTTATAGGGGTCTACGCCAACAGATTTTTGTGGATTTTGTAAAAATAGCTAAGAAATGTATTTTGACCTAATTTTTTGCATATGGGTTTATTGGAAGGTTAATTTCAAGGGAAAAATAGAAAATTTAAAAAAAAAAGTTTTCTAGGGCCTAGAATTAGGTGTGATGTACGGTGCATGATGTAGGTGAGCCTTCCTCTCTCTCTCTCTCTCTCTCTCTCTCTCTCTCTCTCTCTCTCTCTCTCTCTCTATATATATATATATATATATATATATATATATATATATATATATATAATCATGAATCAATAATTTTTGACATCATTTTTCTTTCGTTATTATTTATTATTTAAAAATTAAACTATGTTAATGCCAAATATATATATGAATCAAAAACACAAATTAATGCGTGACAAAATCAAACTATGTTGATGCCATATATAAAAATTAAATTGTTTCTCACTTTCTCTCTATATACATCACAAAAATTTGAATACTCAACTATGGCTTTGTCTAATTTTTGATTGTTATGTACTTGGAATTTTGTTATACACATCTCTTTTAATCGATTGTTGTCCCCAGTGCACACACTCGGACTCACACACACACACACACACACACACACACACACACACACACACATATATATATATATTGTGACACCCCGTCTAATTAAATACCGGGTAATCAGTCATTTATTAAATTATAATCAAGGTGAACGGTTGGTTCATTCTTAGCATCACTGTCACAAAATAAACTTTCAAATTTAAACACCTTAAATAATTAAGCTAAGTGTCAAAACCATTTAAACCATTATTTCCATTTTATTAAATCCAATTATGAAAACCTTTAATAAGTAACAGTTTAAGAATCACACAATTATAAAGCCTAGAAAAGAACACCCAATAATTTAACCATTCAGACGATTAATACAACTTTAAAACCATAAGGGAAAAACCATCGTGACAGTAATTAAATCCCAACGAGTAAAATATGAAAGATAAATGAATAGAATCTCCGACAAATCCAACCGAATAAGGAAACGGGAGACACATGCCCAACTAATTAAAACTGAACTAAGAGTGGAATCAACAAGGAGGTCGTCTAAGCAAATGGCCCGCAACTCCAACATAAGTTACAGCACGTCCTGTCCAAAGAGCCTAAGCATGACGCCCCTGTGGCTAGGTACCTGTAATATATATATATATATATATATATATACAAGAGGTAAAATATGATAAAAGATGGGTCAGAGGCCGATTGTAAAACAGATTAATTTTAGTTTAGCAAGTATTTAAAATGCTTCTCGGCTAATGCAACAATCATGTTAGTATGTGACACTTTCTTGATAAATTCTCACCTCTCACCAAGTGTGCACGTCTATCGTACTATTAACCCCAAAAGTTCATTTTTATGTAAATCTCCCATAAGGTTTCATGTTGACGATTTCTATGGCTAAGATAATTATTTTCTGAGAATAAGGTTCGCACACCTATCTCATTTCATTTTAAAGATATACCTGTGTTGTCATAAGATTTACAAACACTTATATTAAAGTTGGAGTATTAATTCGTTACTGAACTACTTTTTATACACAGATGAAAGTTCCCAGTTTCATGTCTATATATATATATATATATATATATATATATATATATATATATATATATATATATATATATATATATATATATATTAAATCACTCATATAATATATATACTATCGGAACCCCACATAAACTTTATGGTACTGGCATACTCTGCTATCAAGTCCCCGTATCACTCGTACTAAGGGAAATACTAGTTCAGAATTACTCTCAAACTCTATTAACACAAAACACATACAAATGGAGGCGAAGCATAGTTCCAAGTCACTAAGAGGTCAGCACATACCCTCATGTCTCTTAGGACCGTCTGACTATCAATCAGATAGCCTGTACCAAGGATTCCTATGTTATAAGGTACAAGTAAATATCCCCCATAAAGGTCCCATCGAGATAAGACCGTCCCGATGCGGTAACCTCCGTGATAGCAAGTAGCGCGGGCATGATTTTTCACATTTTTAATATATGCACAAACACACAGTCATATATATATATATATATATATACACACACATTTCTAAATTAGTTATATACCCACGACCCATAATTATGATTATTCGTTCTTAGTACACTTTACTCGATTATCCCGTATAATGGAATCGTCCTTTTTATTCTTATTTCTAGGATATTCCAAACTTATTTCTTTTCTCTCGAAGTTTTCTATCTCCCTAAGTATAATTTTAGTAGGTACTCTCACTTACTCTTTAGGCTAGCTTCCTTATGAGTCTCAATCGTTTATTTGAACGTTCGCATAATTTCATAAAAATACTCCCCGTTAACCCTTAAATTCATATTACATTAAGTACACTTATGGGTGTTTACTAAAACCCTACTAGTCTTATTTATGTCCCAAAATGTTCTAACACTGATGCTCAAGGGTTACCACGCATATTAATCAGAATAAGTTATAAGAAGAGGAATATGCAATTTTCCAGGAGGGGTCGATAGATCGATGTTCTTGGGTCGATCGATCGATCAAGCAGTTATGGCGAAACTACAGATATCGAGTTACGGGAATCCTGCTCTAACCTCCAGAAAATCACCATTTTTAACTCCTAAACTCCCATATAATGATACTACCAGTACTATATACCCAAATATAAAATTTTCTAAGTAAAACATGTGGGTTTTCATCAAGTATAACAATTTAAAGGGCAAAATCTACATAAACCTCAAGAACCCTAATCTTTTCTTTAGGTTTCAGTTATTTCAATTCTTTTTCCAGATGTTCAACTTATAAAACCATGAAATTTTGTGGCATATCCTCTACATGTCGATTGGATGCCCAGAATATGATTATTACCTCTACAACATGCGAATTCTAATCTCGATATTACACTTTCTTTCATGAAACTAGTTCTAATCAACCATAGACGAACATAATTGAGGCGTCAACTAAAAATAAAGCAAGATAGATACTTGCCTGGAAATTTTGTTTCTCATTTGTGGGAGAAAGTGGTGTGGTTGTGTTCCCCATCGCGTGATCTACGATTTGGCAGTGGTGGCGGTGTAAACGGTGGAGTTTTTTTGGCTTGGAAAGCTTTCGCACTTCTTCTCCAATGGCCGTTATTTGGTTTTGATTTTGTTAACCCTAGATGAAGACTCCTAGAAGCTAATATAACCCTGGGAAAATTGTGGGTTTAATTGCCCAAAAATACAAAATGGCCAAAACGGCTTCCCGGGATGTTAATTAGACCTAAAAACGCCCCGAGACCCAAACTAAAGCCCCGGGTACATCATTTTGACTATCTCAATCCTTCCTAACCCACTGGCGCACTCGAAATGACCATATGGGTGACTTATAGTGTATTCTTTTTTATAATACTAATTTAATCCCGACACGACAAAAGCGCATCCCGATTAAATTTCCACAATTATCAAATTATGTACTCGTGATAATTTTAATAAATTCGACTATACATATTACTTTATACATTAAGTAATATTCAACAAAATCCTAATAATTACAAACTCTTATCACGCTTGTAAATATTTAAAAAAAAAAATTGGATTAATTTTAAATTGATATCTCAAATTAAATTTAATAAATCCCCAAATTTAAAAGTCATAAAAATACGGGGTATTACATACTTCCCCCTAATAATGGAATTTCGTCCCGAAATTCAAAAAATAAGGCATACCTAGTAAAAATAACTCTGGGTATTTCTCGCGCATGTCTGCCTCACGCTCCCAAGTGGATTCTTCCACGTTATGATGCTCCCACTGGACCCGTACAAGTGGAACTACCTTCGACCTCAATCTCATTTCGCTATGGTCTAGGATAGCCAATGGTCTCTCCTCATAAGAGTTGTCGGGTTGTAAGTCAATCTCCTCTATCACGATGTGGGTGTGGGCCATATCATCCCTAAGGTATCATCTCAAAGACAAAATGTGGAATACATCGTGAGTGTGGTGCAAGTGCTCTGGAAGCCCTAATCTGTACGCTACTAGCCCAATCCTCTCGATAATGTGAAATGGTCCCACGTACCTTGTGTCCAAGTTCCCCTTCTTCCCAAATCTCATCAATCATCTCGTAGGAGACACGCGCAATAATACTTGGTCCCCTACATTAAATTCTCCGAAAGACGTTTTTGCATCGGCGTAGCTTTTCTGCCTATCCTGGGCTACCCGAATGCGACTCCTGATAAGCTCAATCCTAGCTGAGGTTTCCTGAATTACCTCTGGTCCGAGCAACTTGTTGTCCCCCACCTCTAGCTAACAAGTTGGAGAAGGACAAGGCCTGCCATACAATGCTTCTAATGGAGCCATGCTGATCGTGAACTTATAAGAGTTATTATAAGCAAACTCCACCAGTGGAAGATGTGGCTCCCATCCTCCTCCAAAATCAAGGACACACATCTGTAGCATATCTTCCAACATCTGATTGGTAAGCTCTGTTTGTCCATCCATCTGTGGGTGATAATATGAACTCAATCTCAACTCTGTACCCATGGCCTCCTGAAAGCTCTCCTAGAAACGCGACACAAAAATCTTGTCTATATCTGACATAATATTCAGGGTCACCCCATGTAGCCTAATAATCTTGATAATGAACAGCTGAGCATACTGGCCCATGGTATAGTCTGTCCGTACTGGAAGGAAATGATCCACCTTGGTCAAATGGTCCACAATCACCCAGATGGAGTCGTGGCCCCGCTGTGATGTACGTAGCCCAATAATGAAGTCCATGGAAATACTCTCCCACTTCCATGTAGGTATCTCCAACGGTTGAAGCAACCCCGATGGTCTCTATTGGTCTAACTTTACCATCTGGCAAGCAGAACACTTGGACACAAACTCGGTAATGTCCTTCTTCATCCCACTCCACCAGTACTGTCACCTCATATCCTAGTACATCTTATCTCCTCCAGGATGTACCACAAATCTAGACCCCTGAGACTGTGTCATCACTGCATGATGTAATTCTTCTCCTACTAGAACCACTAATCTCCCATTAAACCTCAAACCTCCATCGTAACTTACTGAATAGGACTCAGCGCCCTCAGCTAAGAGTAGTACAATCTACTCCTGACAGAATGAGTTTGCTGACTGTGCCTGTATCACCCTTGTAACAATCTCGGGTGTGACTGTCATGATAGATATAAAGGAATGGTCTACCACATACTGGTGTCCAAAATCTTTCCACTTAACTTTCTATACATCCCCTACGTCGCCTACTGGTCTACGGCTCAACGCATCAGCAACCACGTTAGCCTTTCCCGGATGGTACTGAATTTCAAACTGGTAGTCTTTCAAAAATCTCTAACCATCTGTATTGATGCATATTCAGCTCTCGCTGGGTGAACAGGTACTGCAGTGATTTATGGCCAATGAACAAGCGAAACTTCTCCCCCAAAAGATAATGCCTCCATATCTTCAATGCAAATACGACCGCTGCTAGCTCTAACTCGTGGGTGGGGTAATTTCTTTCGTGCGACTTAATCTTGCGGGAGGCAAAAGCTATAGCCTTCTCCTCCTACTGAAGTACTCCCTCGAGTCCCCGTAAAGAGGCGTCGGTGTAAACCAAATACTCCACTTTCGTCTTAGGTAAAGTAAGAACTAATGCTGAAGTCATCTTATCTTTCAGCTCATCGTAGGCCAATTAACAAGCATTGACCCAAACATACGGTACCCCCTTGCGAGCAGATTCTTCAATGGACCTTCTATCTTTGAGAAACCTCGGATGAATCTCCGGTAGTACCCGACTAAGCCCAAGAAACTATGCACTTCCGTAAGTATCGTGGGTTGTCCCCACTCCCTCACTACTGACACTTTACTCGGGTCAACCGATATCCTAAATTTTGACACAATATGTCCCCAAAACTGTACCTCCCGTAATCAGAATCTGTACTTCTCATACTTAGCATAGAGTTGATGCTCTGATAGAGTCTGAACAACCTGCCTCAAGTGATCAGCATGCTCATCCTCAATGTGTGAATATATCAGGATGTCATCTATGAAGACGATGACAAATTGATCCAAGAACTCTCTGAACACTCGGTTTATCAAGTCCATGAATACGGTTGGCACATTTGTCAGCCCAAATGGCATGACTCGAAACTCATAAGAACCATACCTCGTCAAGAAAGAAGTCTTCGACACATCCTGCTCCCTAATCCGTAGCTGATGGTATCCTTATCTCAAATCTATCTTCAAAAAGATGGTTGCTCCTCTCAGCTGGTCGAACAAGTCATCGATTCGAGGCAACATATATTTGTTCCATTTTTTACCTTGTTCAGCTCCCGATAATCCACGCATAACCTCCGTGAACCATCTCTCTTCTTCACAAACAAAACTAGAGTTCCCCAAGGTGAGGTACTCCTACGAATGAAGCCTTGACCGAACAGTTGCTCTATCTGATCCCGTAACTCCCTCATTTCGGCTCGATCCATACGGTATGGAGCACATGTTATCGATCGAGTATCCAACATCAAATCTATGACAAAATCTATCTCTCGACTGGGGGGTAGGCCCGGTATCTCCTGAAATATATCAGAATACTCACGAACGACTGGGATCGAATCTAAGGGAATCATCACCTCCTTAGAGGTATCCTCCTCTATATAATACAGATGAACGAAAGATCCTCCCTCTGGGTGAGGCATCGCCACTAAAAACATCTCTTGCCCCTGACTGGTAAAGATAATACTCCCACCGAAACAATCAATCATGACTCTGTATGCGGCGAGCTAATCCATGATAATAATAACATCGTGGTCATACATCTCTAAGACTAACATGTCTGCTGGTAAAACCAAGCTACCAATATCTACTCCCACACCCCAGCATATAAAGAAAATCAACGACCCATTCCCCAGTGGTGAGTGTATGCATGTCATAGTGCTCTCTGTTGTGGATAATAATCCTAAGGCCTTTGTAAAATGAGTAGCTATAAAATAGTGTGTCACCCCAGTAACAAATAAAACTCGACCCATAATGCCATGTATAGGAAACACACCCTTAATCTCGAGTGGTACCTGAGGAGTTGTCGCCTGGTGGACGTTGTAGACACGCTCGTACTGTAACTTCCCCTGCTGTACTAGAGCTGCTGGGATGGCTGGTAGGACTGGTACTTGAGCTGGCACTGGGAGGGCGGCTGGAAAGAGTGGCCTTTGTGGCTCATTACGGGCACCCTACTGCTGTGGGGCCCTATCCCCTTTAGACAATCTTGGTGCCTATGTCCATTCTTGCCACATTTGAAACATCGGCCCATGAAGTTACCTCCCCTCTATCCATACTGACCACGACCCTCTTGGCCATTACCACCCCGCCATTGGTCCTGTTGAAAATGTTGTTGGCCCTGCTGCTGTCCCTGCTATTAACGGTGTTGGCCCTGCTGATTAGATTGGACCTGCTGGCCCTGCATAAATCCCCCAAATTCCTATCTGGAGTCACCTGATCGGAACCGTTTGGCTAGGTCCCCCTGATGGGAACTCTGCTCACTGTGATGAGTTTACCCCTGGGCTGCTGTTGTCCCACCAGTACTACTGTTGGCTGGACTCTCCTTCTCGTTAGCTTCCCTGTAGATGGAAGCGGTGATCCTGACAGTGTGACAATGCAGCGCTGAGTACATCCATATAGGTACTCAGTGATAGATTGCCTATGAGATGCTGGCGGATCCTCCAGGCCAATCCATCAACAAACAGCAGTATCTTCTTCCCCTTTATGGGTGCCTCATCTGGTACTATAGTGAGAAGTCCAGTAAACTCCTCCTCGTACTCAGCAACATTCATATTCTCCTATTTCAGATTCAGTAACTTTTGCCTCATCTCAGTCTGTACGGTGGATGGAAAGTATTTGTGGTCAAACCGCGCCCAAAATGACTGAATCTTGATGTTGTCCCTCTCCTCCAAGGTGGTGGTGGACTCCCACCACTACAAAGTAGCCCTCACTAGCTTAAAGGAAGCCAACAGCAGTCTCTGTACATCCATGCACTCATAGATGCGCAAATGCCTTTGGATATCTTTCTTCCATTGACTGGCGACTATGATATCTGAACTACTCGAGAACTCCGGGGGATGCGCCTTTTGAAAGGCATCCCTAACCCGCTCCCATGCAGATGGAAGTTATGTTGGTACTGATGCCACTGCCTGAATCTGGGGTGGAGCCTGTTGTATAATTGCTAATACGTCATTCACCGCCTGAGCAACAGTAATGGCTACCTCGATCGCGTTCATCATCCCCTGAGCCGGAGATGATGGTTGCTCAGCCTGGCCATTTATGTCTCAGGGTGCACGTCTCGAAGGCATCTGAAATGAGAACGAAGTTTATTAGTCTACAGTTACTATCAAATCTCGAATAGTTGAAGATGTAAGGGTAAATAAAAGAATACAATAATCCTACAAATAGGGCTCTATATCAAGAACGCTAAGCTGGAAGCCAAATAAGTCGTACATATCCTAAAGAACACTAGAACCTGATGCTCTGATACCACCTGTGACACCCCGCCTAATTAAATACCGAGTGATCAGTCATTTATTAAATTATAATCAAGGTGAACGGTTGGTTCATTCTTAGCATCACTGTCGCAAAATAAACTTTCTTATTTAAACACCCTAAATAATTAAGCTAAGTATCAAAACCATTTAATCCATTATTTCCATTTTATTAAATCCAATTATGAAAACCTTTAATAAGTAACAGTTTAAGAATCACACAATTATAAAGTCTAGAAAAGAACACCCAATAATTTAACCATTCAGACGACTAATACAATTTTAAAACCATAAGGGAAAAACCATCCTGACAGTAATTAAATCCCAATGAGTAAAATATGAAAGATAAATGAACAGAGTCTCCGACAAATCCAACTGAATAAGGAAACAGGTGACACATGCCCAACTAATTAAAATTTAACTAAGAGTGGAATCAACAAGGAGGTCGTCTAATCAAATGGCCTGCAACTCCCACATAAGCGGCAGCACGTCCTGTCCAAAGAGACTAAGCATGACACCCCTGTGGCTGGGCACCTATAATATATACATATATATACAAGCGAGAAAAGATGAGAAGAGACGGGTCAGAGCCCGATTGTAAAATAGTTTAAATTTAGTTTAGCAAGTACTTAAAATTCTTACCAGCTAATGCAACAATCATGTTAGAATGCAAAACTCTCTTGAGAAATTCTCACCTCTCACCTAGTGCACGTCTACCGCACTATTAACCCCGAAAGTTCATTTTTATGTAAATCTCCCATAAGGTTTCATGTTGACGATTTCAATGGCTAAGATAATTATTTTCTGAGAATAAGGTTCTCACAGCTATCTCATTTCATTTTAAAGATATACCAGTTTTGTCACAAGATTTCCAAACACTTATATTAAAGTCGGAGTATTCATTCGTTACTGAACTACTTTTTATACATAGATGAAAGTTCCCAGTTTCATCTCTCTCTCTCTCTCTCTCTCTCTATATATATATATATATATATATATATATATATATATATATATATATATATATATATATATATATATATATATACATTAAATCACTCATATAATATATATGCTATCGGAACCCCACATAAACTTTATGATGTTGGCATACTCTGTTATCAAGTCCCCATATCACTCGTACTAAGGGAAATACTAGTTTGGAATCACTCTGAAACTTTATTAACACAAAACACGTACAAATGGAAGCGAAACATAGTTCCAAGTCACTAAGAGGTCAGCACATACCCTCACATCTCTTAGGACCGTCTGACTATCAATCAGATAGCCTGTACCAAGGATTCCTATGTTCTAGGGTACAAGTCAATATCCCCCATGAAGGTCCCATCGAGATAAGACCGTCCCGGCGCAGTAACCTCCGTGATAGCAAGTAGCGCGGGCATGATTTTTCACATATATAATATATGCACAAACACACAATCATATATATATATATATATATATATATATATATATATATATATATATATATATATATATATATATATATATATATATATATTACTATCCACATTTCTAAATTAGGTATACCCACGACCCATAATTATGATTATTCGTTCTTAGTACACTTTACTCGATTATCCCGTATAACAAACTCGTCCTTTTTATTCTTATTTCTCGGATATTCCAAACTTACTTCTTTTCTTTCGAAGTGTTCTATCTCCCTATGTATAATTTCAGTAGGTACTCTCACTTACTCTCTAGTCTAGCTTCCTTATGAATCTCAATATTTTTTTTTAATGTTCGCATAATTTCATAAAAATCACTCCCCGTTAACCCTTAAATTCATATTACATTAAGTACACTTATGGATGTTTACTAAAACCCTACTGGTCCTATTTGTATTCCAAATTGTTCTAACAATGATGCTCAAGGGTTAGCACGCATATTAACCGGAATAAGTTATAGGAAGAGGAATATGCAGTTTCCAAGGAGGGTTCGATCGATCGATGTTCTTGGGTCGATCGATCGATCAAGTAGTTATGGCAAAACTGCAGAAACCCAGTTACGGGAATCCTCCACCATCCTCCACCAAATCATTATTTTTAACTCCCAAACTCCCATATAATGATACTACCAGTACTATATACCCAAATACAAAATTTTCTACCTAAAACATGTGGGTTTTCATCATGTATAACAATTTAAAGGGCAAAATCTACATAAACCTCAAGAACCCTAATCTTTTCTTTAAGTTTCAGTTATTTCAATTATTTTTCAAGATTTTCTACTTCTAAAACCATCAAATTTCGTGGTATATCCTCAACATGTGGATTGGATGCCCAGAATATGATTATTACCTCTACAATATGCGAATTCTAATCTCCAAATTACACCTTCTTTCATGAAACTCGTTCTAATCAACCATATACTAACATAATTGAGGCATCAACTAAAAATAAAGAAAGATAGATACTTGCCTGGAAATTTTGTTTCTGATTTGTGGGAGAAAGTGGTGTGGTCGTGTTCCCCGTCGCGCAATCTACGATTTGACGGTGGTGGCGGTGTAAACGGTGGAGTTTTTTTGACTTTGAACACCTTGGAAAGCTTTCCCACTTCTTCTCCAATTTCCATTCTTTGATTTTGCTTTTGTTAACCCTAGATGAAGACTCCTAAAAGATGATATAAACCTGGGAAATTCGTGGGTTTAATTGCCCAAAAATACGAAATGTCCAAAACGCCCTCCCGGGATGTTAATTAGACTTAAAAACGCTGCGAGACTCAAACTAAACCCCCGGGTACATTTTTTGACTATCTCGCCCCTTCCGGACCCATTGGAGCACTCGAAATGACCATACGGGTGACTTATAATTTATTCACTTTTAATAATACTAATTTAATTTCGACACGACACAAGCGCGTCCCGATTAAATTTCCCCAATTATCAAATTATATATCGTGATAATTGTAATAAATTCGATTATACCTATTAGTTTATCCATTAAGTAATATTCAACAAAATTCCAATAATTACTAACTCTTATCACACTAGTAAATATTTAAATAATTTTCGGATTAATATTAAATTAATATCTCAAATTAAATTTAATAAATACCCAAATTTAAAAGTCATAAAAATATGGGGTATATATATATATATATATATATATATATATATATATATATATATATATATATATATATATATATATATATGCCATTCTTTAATTAAAGTGTGTGAGTTATAAATTTTTTTGTGAGTTACTCAACAAAGCTTGTGATGTGCAATCAAGACTAAATATGAATCAAGTCACGAAGAATTTCCCAAATATAAGTGGATACAAACACTATTAGGAGATTTTTTATTTTCCCTATGTGTTTGGAAACTAAAGAATTTCATTCTTAAAAAAAAGGCAATTGAGATCATGGGAGGAATTAGCTTATAGATAAGGGGCAATAGGTTTATATTATAATATTGACGTTTGCCCCCAATTTCACAAACCATTAGCGTTGATATTTTAACCATTAGAGTAAGTTCTTATTTTTAAATAAAATTTTCCAAATTCAATGTAATGAGTTAGAACAAATCGGTGAAGCAAGATCATTGTAGTACTATTGAAAACTAAAAATTCATAGACAATACTCGAAATAAATATTTAATGTTCCATAGACCATAGGTAACCAAATATCGGTCGAACAAATAAACGAATCAATGTTGACAAAAATTTGATATTGATTGCCCCCAATATTGTCAATAGATTATAGAATGTATATAACATAACATGCATGAGAAAATACATAGATTTATATACTACTAAGTCACTCTCATCCCCATAATGGCCAATTATGAAGACTTTCTTAGGGAATGTAATCAATTGATGCTGCACGGAATTTAGAATAGCAAAAAGTGCATTAAATGTGAGTTATCGGGATTGGCAAGAAAGTAGAAAATATATATGCCCTATATAGTTTTTTTTTATCTTGAAATTTCAAGGATAAGGTACACATGCCTTTTATTATTTTTGACTCATAGTTCGTGGTTGAAACATAATATGAATAAGAAACAAAGATAACCAAACATAGATGGAGGAAATAACAATCGTAAATTTGTATTTGTTGTCTCATGTCAATTACGATAACGATTATGAACTACATAATCATACAAGGGCACAAACTAGAAACCAATTTATAGATATTGTTAAGACATTGTATCATAAACCAAAAGTAATAAAGCAAAAAATTGAATGCAAAAACTCTTACATTGTACTCTCTCAACACACAGAGTCTTAAAATTCGGAGGAATGTGTAGAATCATGAAAAAAATAAGAGTTTGTGACTCTTTAGCATGGTCACAAGCCTGAGCAGTCATGGTTAGTGATGGAACTGGGCAAACAACAACTAAACCGAGGAAAAAAGTTATCCATAACATCTTTTTTGAAAGAGAATATGAAAAAATCAATTTGCAACGGGTGACACAATAGAAAAAACTAACCAGGAAATCACAGGTTTGATTTGGATAAAGAAAAGTCAGGGTAATTTGGCCTAAAATGATAATACTAAGGTTACCTAAAATGTTTTCATAGTTTGGGTTCCTTTATACACTAAGTGTTGTATGATGTGGGTACAGTGTATGCCTACATAGATCATATAGGTAAAATGAGTTGACTTAATTATAGACAATACACTGAAAGCATGGAATATTATTATTAAGATTCTCCAGTTTCAATTCACCTAAGTGATGGATGCATATATTTTTATGTAAGCATGCTGACTTATCTAATGCCAAATTTTTCTTCAGATACATACATATTGGATGCTTGATGAATTTTCATTTGAAAGGATCTAATCTATTTGTTATTAGATTTTAGTCATTATAAATTTACTTTATCTTTTTTTTTTGCCTATTAAAAAAAATAAAAGAAGAACTAATATTGAAATAGGGAATCCATGCGCTGGTTGTTAATATCTAAATTGATTATTACGTTTGTATGTTAGGTGTTTTATAAATGATTTTTATTGGTTTAGGTTTTGCATTTGGTAAAAACTTATTTACCGATCATCAAAATCCCAGACGAAAAATTAGATGCTTGGTTGTACAATCCATTTATTGAAGTTATACCATTTCTAAAACTTTTGTTTATGCTTTAGGATTTCACTAAAATTATAGTTGTGGTCGACCTTGTTTGTATGCGAAATGCTATGAACAGGCTTGGTGGTGACTAAATAAAATCAATGCCTTCATATATCAGTCTCCCTTGAATTTGATTTTAAAGTGTAATTGGTTATCACATGTCAAGGAAATTATTCTTTACCAATGACCGTCCCTTTATTTTAACTTTTGAAACTGCATATAAGAAGCCTTCTATTAGATTATTCTTTAAATCCTGCATTGCCATCTATATTTGGTATGTTGTTATTCTAGAATTCTAGTCTTTATTCTAAAATATAAGAGAGACATTATGACCTTCAATATTATGGGTTTCCTTATATTTCTTATCACGTGTTATAAGATCTGAAATTCGTACAGGTGTCAGTAGACCTTGTTATTGATCATTCAGTTCAGGTTGACGTAGTAAGAATGGAGAATGTAGTGCAGGATAACATGAACCTTTAATCCCAGAGGAATAATGGGAGGTTTTCTTTTCTTAAATGGAGATCAATTGCCTTCCTCAATATGCTTGTGGTTCCTCCTATTTTTTGTATAGTCCACCATGAAAAAAATTGGTATTTTTTATTTCATTGAAGATGATTTTATATGTGAAGTTTTAAAAGTCCAATATTGATTGCAAATGTTTCCAGTTTCTTTATCATTTTGTGAGCCTCCCTGGAGCATCATAATATTTACCTTTTGAGTCTCAATTCATGGTAATATAATCTGTTAAATTTAAGGTATATCCTCCCCACCCCTAAATAAATAAATAAAAGGAAAAGGAAAGATTCATACACATGTATAATCTATTTATTTTACCATCTCTCTGCTTTGGTCTTCAGTTCTACATCGTCTTTGTCATTTTAATCCCGACTTCTTAATTTAATGACAATTTATTTGCTGATTTAGTACTCAAAATGTCTCTATGATAACTTGTCAAGTCAATATAGAATACCTCGGACATGTTTTCGACAGTAATGGCATTATTTACCCTGATAGTGTGGTGAGAATAGATTCCCACACAACCGTATGATTAATGGGTTAGGAGTTGCTAGCTAGGGAATCGGAGGTATTGAAGTGGAAGAAACAATGCTTGTCTCGGTATATTTTTCATGATATTTACCTTCCTTTACGTTCTTGAGTTGTGTATATCATCCTTCTCAATTTGATGAACATAATGTAGTGGCGATATTGGTCACACTACAAGAAAAAACATCATTTATGTCAGTTTAAAAATGAACGTTATGTCAGACAAATGTAAATTGACATAAATAATATTATTTTATGTCAATTTAACTTTTAAAGTAAATTTTTATTTCAATTTAAGTAAAATTGATATAAAAAACAAACCATTTATCTCATATTTATATATAGATGACATAAATATACCTTAATTATTTCAGCCTTCTCAGTAAAAACTGAGATAAATGAAAAAAAAGAGGCGGGGCTATTTCTTTTCATTCCCGCTCCAAAAGTTTGCTTCCTCAAAATTCCTCGCCGTCTCTCTGGCTCGCACGACCCTCTCTCTCTGGCTCACACGACACTCTCTCTCTCTATGGCTCCCTGAGTCCCTCTCTCTGGCTTGCACGTACAACCCTCTCACTTCACCTCCAGCCCTTTCACATCTCATCACCTCCGGCACCAATGAGATTCAATCAATCAGGTATAAAAAGCCCTGATATGGATTTGCAAGGGTTTATGTATATATATGGATTCGATTTGTGTATATGTGTTGTGTATATGCGATTTGTTCTTGATATGTGTGTGTGCGATTTCTTGATTTGTGTGTGTGTAATTTGTGTATATGCGATTTTCTCTTGATTTGTGTATATGAGTTTGTAATATTTTTGTTTGAAAACCTAATCTATTTCTCTTCCTTTTTATTTTGTGTCTTTTATCAGACTCGCAGCTTGGACGCCTTCCCTCTTCTCTTGTTTTCTACCCCATCCCAGTCTACACATAAAGAATTTGGGTACGTTTCTGTACCAACTATTTTTACATTAGTACATAGTTATGTTTGTGCCAAGCATTGTTCAGGACTTTATTTTTTTAGATTTATTACAACTATTAACACTAATACTCTTTAAAGAATTGTGTCTATTATAAATTCAGTTTATATATTGTCATTTTATAAAAAAATACACATTAAAGAAATAGTTGAGTGTCATTACTTTCAAGTGTAATTTTATTTGCTTTTTAGTTTATATGTTCAATGTTTAATAATTTTGGTTAATGACTTGTTGCAAAAAAAAAAGTAGGGTCATTCGAAGAAAAGTCCCTCTACAATTTATAATTAATATATAGTCCAAACTTTTTTTATTTTGTTCCAAAAAATCCCTCGTCGCATAAAACAGTTACAAACTTTTTTTTATCTTATCCTAAACTTTAAGAAATAATTATCAAAAAAAGTAAATAGGGGAGTTTTTACAAAATTAAAAAAATAAGGTGAGCTAAATGTAAAATATACTTAGCTGCTAGTGACTAAACATTAATTGTCTCCGTTGACTTAAAATATTTAAGTTAGATATAAAATATCTAGTTTTTGATGTAATGCAAAATGTTATGCTTAATGTATAATATTTAGATGTTTAGAAACGTAGGGTCAATTCATTTAGTGCTTAGTACTTAAATTTTGGTTAAGATTTTTAGTTCCTAGTACGTAATTCTGCAGTATTGCTCTTGTGTCCTTCAATATTTTGTAACAACCCGCATAATTTTTGGGCTATTTTCAAAAAAATAAATAAATAAATAAAGTTTTAGATAAAATTATTTTTATTGCTCAAATATGTTGGTTATTATTTTTAAAGGCGAGAATTTCAAACGGTTTCGAAATCAGAGTTAAAACGGATTTTAAAATGATTTTTTAATATTTTTAACTCTTGGAATTCTAAGTCGGCGAACATTAAGTAATTTTCAAGAGTTGTTTTGACTTCCAACTCTTCATTTCTTTGCCTTATTTAAAGGAGTCTTTTGGATTCCAACTCTTCATTTCTTTGCATTATAAAAGGAAGTCATGGGCAACCTTTTTAACATACTTTTGGCACAAATTTTGGCAGCAAATATATTTTATATTCCTCTTCTTTTTATATACACATTGGCCCTTGAGATTTGTGAGTTCCAACCTTAGATTAGAGGTGTTCTTGGGGCTATTTTGTTGGAGTTTCTTGGAGGAGCGTTTGTAGATCTTTTGAGTTGATCTTGAGGATGTGATCATTGGTTTCTCATCATGGTTTCAGGTATGAGGTTTTACACAATATGCTCCTTAAATCTCGCGAGTGTCATTCTCTTTGAATTCTTGTTTAATTGAACTCATATTTGAATTGATAAATTCATTAAAATCTGGAAAATAATTGTTGAAATTATTTTGATTCATGTGGTATCATTATATTGTTGATGAACACGTTGTCATGAGATTTTAATATGGCACGGATGTTGAGTACCCGCCAAAATACCTATTCCCGGGCTATGGCTTGATAAAGCATATGCGAATGGGGTGAGGCCTGGTTACCCATTGATGTGTTGTTGAGAAATTATATTGATAAATGCTTTGAGATTTGCATTTTGATTTGAATATTCGTACTCGTGTTGTTACGTTTTATTCATCGCTAACATATATTTGTTGAGCATCTTTCTTGTCATATTGTGTACTTCCCCATATTTTCTTTTAGTTGGCAGGTTAGCGTTGATTTTAGTGCTATGGACCAATTGGGATTAATTTTAACTTGGATATTTTGGGAAGAATATTCGAAAATATATTTGAGAAGATTGTATTTATTTTGTTGTATAGAGCATTGGAGATTTGAATTTTATTTTTGAGTTAGTTGTTGTATTTTTTATTCGAGAGACTGGTTGTAATTGAAGAGATTGAGATTAGTGGATTTATATTATTGTGGGTTTATTTAGATTCTCTATACCTTGTTCCTTGTGGATTTGGATTTATTTTATCGCATTAGCGCTCCGTTCGCTCTCCCAGGGCGGGCGGGGTGTTACATATTTGAGTTTCTTTTGAGTCAGACCTATCATATTCGAGTTTCTTTCATGTCAGACTGGTTAATTTTAACATGTTAAATAATAGTTTTCCTGAGTTGGGAAAAAATCCAGTCTTATAGTTCCGCCCATCCTGAATTAAAATCCTGGATCCGTCATTGTGTGTGTATCAACCTTGATGTTCAGTGTTCTAGATTGCAATTAATTTCAATGTGTGATGTTTTAGATTGAAATTAATTTCAAAGCGTATGTGTGTGTTTGTGTATCAGGGTGGAATTATGAGTTTTTTTTATTCCCTTGAAATGTTTAAATAACATTTGATTATTAGTTAGTATTTGGTTAAATTTCCCTCATTTGATTCTCATTTGAAACGGGGTCAGTACATGTTTGTGGTACTATATTATCAAATCATGTGGTGTTCTTTATGAAATTCCTATTTTTTAAAATATGATTAAACAAGTGCTTGTTAATAAAATCATTATATGGATTCTTAAATATTTTTATACACTTAATGACTATTGTGTTTTATGATCCAGTGTTTTTGTGATTAGACATTTGGATTGGTGATTTCATCTTTTTAAACATTTTTAGCAAAGATGAGATAAATGATATACAATTTATATTAGATTATATAAAAGTGTGATGTATATATCCCCTACTCTTTATTGTTTAACAAAGTGTGATATCAATCCAACTACATCCCGTATTGCATTGTAATTGATCATTCATTAAGAATTGTTGTAAATTAATTGATTCATTAATGTGTTTCCATGATTAAAAGAGGCATTTGATTTCGGGCGGATGAAATTTATTCAAACTTATTCAAGCTTCAAATATGTGAATCTTAGTTAGAAGATAAAATGATCAAGATTATATTCACCATTAAATGTTGTTAATCCAAAGATCTGTTAGAATTAGTTCACTCCCATTTACGTGGTCATCACAATGTGAGTAATAGGTGAGTGTAAGTATTTTACCATATTCATTGATGGTCACTATAGATTTATATATGTTTACCTTACGCATCACAAGTTTGAAGCCTTTGATTACGCATCACTATATATTTATATATGGTCATTATAGATTGCGAGTCTTGCTCGCCTAAGGTCTAGGAGTCCAAGGTTAGACCTTTTGGTTCTGGTAAAGTTCTATCTACATCTCTTCTAGTCACCGTTGGAGGTAAGAATTTTATTCAACCTAAAGGCGAACTACCTCCTCTTGCCGTTGGACTATTACTTCGTAGGCTACGATGAGGCATGAGATCTGAGTAGACCTAGGCTGCCTATATCTTTCCTCCAAAGGTGGTTGTTCTAATCGATACCTTAGGTTCTCATCTTAACGAACCTCAAACCAGACCCTCAGTGGAGCCAAGTCGGCTCACACATCTCTAGGATTGGGTGCACGATTTGGTTAGTGAGACATCCTAACTACTCTTTGAAGGAGTCATTTTCATGGAAGGAAAATCATTCCCACAAATGGCGCCAATTGTGAGTCAAATTAATGGTAATTAAAAGGAATCTGAAAAGCAGTTAAAGAATGAATGTAAGATTCCAATCACACAATAGAAAAAATACATGGTTCGAAAAGTTGCCTACATCCATGAAGAGGTTATTGTATTTTATTAAGTTCTCTCAGAGTTTCAAAAGTACATACCCCTTGTCCCTGGGGCATGGGATGTATTTATAGTGGTATAAAACCGCAGTGGTTGAACCAGCCAAGGAA
The DNA here is from genome assembly GCA_949130495.1 of Sambucus nigra. Taxonomy (NCBI): domain Eukaryota; kingdom Viridiplantae; phylum Streptophyta; class Magnoliopsida; order Dipsacales; family Adoxaceae; genus Sambucus; species Sambucus nigra. Next base: position 337,284,029 of record OX422207.1, on the reverse strand, counting down.
CATTCTTAGCTTGAGATAAGATTGTGTGGTTACTCCCTGAATATCGCCTCTAAGATTTTGGGTAACCAACATGAGTTTATAGTAAGTGTAGATGTGTTCGTAATTATCCATGTGATAAATGATGTCAATAATCCCCTTGCTAATAGAATGGTCCGGGCGTGACCTTCATATTATTGGTCTTGGTCGGCTGATTTTGAATTCGGCCTAAGTTATATTTAGGTCTTCATAGATAGTAAAGAAGAAAAAGCCTCTCCTATGTGGCAAATACAAGCTCATAAAAACCTAGAAACCTTTTGGGGGAGCTAATGACCAAAAGGAAAAAAAGCATAAAATAAACTTGGGACTTTATCTTTAGGCCCATTACAAAAACACAACATCTAACTTGATAAATTACAACCAATCTTATCTAACTTCAAAGCATATCTAACTAGTTTAGGAAGATCCTAGGAATCAGCATACATCTTAATGGAGGACATATCAACACCAACATCCGCCAAGCAATCAACCATCATATAAGATTCTTTGAAGCAATTATTCGAAGTAAACTTGGAATATCTGAGATTACTTTGAATTTCTTTTATGATTTATTTATATATTCATGGAGGTTTTCAACACTTATTTATAATTTTGATCGCCGTTAATGAGTCATCTTCAATTTGAATATAGTTTATTTTATACTTTAAACAAAATTTAAGACCCACATTCATCCCCATGAGCTCCATTGTAGTGTTGGTAGAAACACTATTAGAATTTACAAAAGCACCTACCAATTGACCTCTACAATCTCTGATTATACCACCATATCCATTAGAACTTAGATCATCTTCAGGTGCACCATCCACATTTAATTTTATCCAATTATGGAAAGGGGGGATTCATTAAGTTATTTTAACCATCTTCGATCTGGGGGATATGTTCAAATCAAAACACATTTGTGATTATATCATCAATGTTTTGGATAGGGCTTTTAAAATTCATACCATTATAATAGATGGATATAAGGGAGATTTCTTGGGATATAATGTTGTGCTTATTGAACTTTATTATATCATAAAAAGCCATATTACTACTTCTCCATATCTTCCAACAAATGACTATAGGAATAACATTCCCAAGGAATCTCAAGTAATCTGTTGAACCTTCTTTATACCACCAGCACATTAACATAGCAAAAACATAATTTCTATCAATTTTGGTTCCCATAAGATGAGAGAAAGGAATCTTATATAGGCTTTGTTTCTTTACATTCGAAAAATAGGTACATAATAGACTCAACTTGGATATGATAAGCTTTGCATCTAGATACCAACCATATTCCTTATTTTTTTTATGTTTTTATCAAGAGGCAGGCAGTCATTAAGTATTCTCCACATATTGATAGAGAGTCTTTTAGGAATAAAAGGATCCCGTATATTAGACATAACTTTGGAAAAAGTATAATGTTTTTTTTCAATCTCAAAAGCAAAGTTGAAAGTGAATGAACATGAATCATAAGCTTTCTAAATCCACTGATCTCCATGCTTTTCCATATGGTTAAGACAGGTGTCTTTGATTTCAATATTTCTTCTCCAAGAAAAAAAACACTTGAAATTTGATCCAATTATTTGTATGTAGTTCACCCATAGAGAATCATCAGTTATATATTTCGAAACCAATCACATACTTGAAGCTTTAGTGATGAGGTTAAAATTAATTAATCCCAAGGCTCTTTAACATTTTTCTTTGCATAAAAATTCCCATCCTTCCCATTGGTATTTCAATTCATGAATTTCATTCCCTCCTCAAAAGAGTTTATTCAAAATAGAGTCAATCCTTTTAATTACTAATTTGGAAGGTTGAATAGATACCAAGAGGTAAAAGGGAATAGAAGAGAGAACATGCTTGATCATAATGTATTTACCTCTAGTGGATAACACTTTAGCCTATCAACCAGCTATTTTGTTTCTTGGAGAATGAAACAAGCTCCAATACAATTTAATTTTGTTCCCCCTTTAAACAAAGGGCACCCTAAGTATTTGAGTGGAAGAGCCTTAAGCTTGAGATTTGTGCTTTTAGCTATATTATTTCGTCTTCTCGGTTCCTTCTTCTCATTAATGGTAAATATACTTTTATTGAAGTTTATATTATGCCCAATTATTAATGAAAATATGTCAAGTAACTTCATTAAGTTCTTTAAAATCTTTTTATCTCCTCTAGAGAATATCACTATGTCATTATAAAATGATAAATGAGAAATTAGTGGGCTTTCACTTGGATTATAATGAGGTTATGTATAGATATTATACATCATTTTATCTAATAGCCTGCTCATGTAATCAACTGCAAATATGAATAGACTTGGGGACAGGGGTCCCCTTATCTTAAGCCTCTGGGTGAGTGGAAGTAGCCCTTGGATTGGCCATTAATCATTATTGAAAATCAATTATTAGATATGAATCTCTAAATAAATTCAATCCATTTTCCCCCAAATTCAAAACCTCTCAACACATTGATTAAAAATTCCCAATAAAATTTATCATAAGCCTTTTTTATGTCAATTTTTGTAATGAAATTCCCAATTTGAATTTTCCTTCCTAAGTTGTGCACCATCTCTTGAGATATAAGGACATTATCTTTGATGCTTCTACCTTTGACAAATCCACTTTGATTAGGATAAAATAACTGAAAGCAGACCTTAGACATCCTGGAAGAAAGGATTTTAGAAATGATTTTATATGAAAAATTACATAAGTTGATAGGTCTATAGTCCTCACACTTCTTTGGACTTTTATCGGTCAGGGATAAGCACAATAAAATTACTTGTCCATCTTTTAGGAAGTTCATGACCGATAAAGAAACTATCTATAACAGACATGAGATCACACTTGAATCTATACTAAGATAATTCATTGATTGGTACACCTCATCTTAAGAAGCAAACATATCCAACATATCTTTAATATTAGAGATGATAATGTTTGGTATCATATCTGATATTTCATCATTAATAGCATGAGGATTAGTAGTTAATAAAAACTAGAAATGACTCACTATGTAGTTACATACCTTTTGACAATCTTCAATCTCCAAACTGTGGTTGTCTTTAATACTATTGATCAGTATTTTTTTGTAATTGGCCTTTTCAGTGGAATGAAAATACCTGGTATTAGAATCACCAACCTTAAACCATTTTATAAATGTTTTTTATTTCCAAAATATCTCTTCCTTCTTCAAGGCTTCCAATAAATATTCTCTCCCTTTATTAAGAGAAATTATACTGTCCTCCTTCCTATCAGATTCATAATCCAATTTTAATTGAAGCACTTCATCTTCCAAATTCTTCACAGTTTGAAAAATGTCTTTGAAGGTCTCCTTATTCCATTTTTAAGAATCCTTTTGAGTCTTTGCATTTTAATGGAGAAAATTTTCGTCCCAGTTGTATTAGTCTCCTTATTCCATGAAGACCTTATAATATCATCAAGATTCACATGTGATCTCCCCATATTTTGGAACTTGAAGGCTTTGTGGAAGAGGTTCATTTATGATTTCACAACCAGACAGTGAACTTTATACCTGATAGTGACAGTGAACTTTATACCTCCAAAAAATCCATAATTTCCCATAAATATTTCTACAACATCCTTCAAATCCATATCTGAAATTGAACTAATCCAACTTTTTTTTATCTACTTTGGGTTCCATATGGGCAATTAGTGGAAGTTTACGAATTTTTAGCAACTTTTCCAATCTTCTTGTGCAGTATTTCTTTGACACTCCTCTAATGTTCCTAACAAGCACATTAATCATACGAAAATAAGAGACTCTTAGTTTTTGTTAACTTCAGATCAAGAACTAGTGACTTTTCTATAAAGGGAATCTTGCATCTTAGGATTGTTGACTGACTTCAGTTCTTTAATCTGAGCCGGGACTTCACATCTTTAAGCACTGCCTCTTTTATCTCATTGTATCTATGAATCTTCCTTCCAATTCTATGGGAAAACAAATGTAATTCTTTAATTTTAGGGAGACCTGTTTTATCTTCAATATCTCCATCAGTTGCATATAAGTGGTTAGTAGCAAAGTGGTGATCATAAGGAGGTAAACTAGTAGCACTTAGTGAAAGAGAGTATTGGTTTATAATTAAGTCATCTTGGCATGTGATTTCTTGATTATGAATTTGTTAGGTATGCTTTTTGATCTTCCATTATCCAATCTGTTTCTTTTTTGGATCATTATCTTGATAAATCCTGGGGTGCGTTACTATATGTTAGTTTGCTTTTGAAGTTTCATTGTCTTGTTTTAGTATATATATCATATACTCGCTAATGCCTCACTTGTGTGCTTTTATTAATTTTTAGCATTGCTCGTCCCATGCTTATATTATGTGCTTTCATTAATTTCTTCATTATATTATAGGTATATAATCGTTAATGGTTGTTGGTGTCATGTATAATATGTATAAAAATTGTTGTCATACATATTATAATAACATTATTGTATAATATGTTTAATAATTTTGTGAATTGAAGTTCTTCAATGTTTAAAATTGGTTTTGGTTGTATAGTGTTTGGGTGGTGTGTTAGTGTTCTTGAGATGGTTAGTTAGGGTTGATTAAGTCTCATTACTATTAGGTGTTGGTGTCTTTGGTATTTTTTGTGATAGTTTTAGAGGGGTATTATACTTTCTACGATATTTTCTAATGGTGTGAATGTATTATGTTGTATAACATTGCATTATTTTTAACAATTACATATATTTTATTTCTTATATCTCACTCGTGGTGGTTTACATACGCAGGCCATAATGGACAGGTCTTGGATGAGCAAGGACAGATTATCAAAATAATACATAAAAGGTGTTGATAATTTTCTTAGGGTTGCTCAAAACGCCGCCTTGGATGAGAACTTCATACGATGCCCTTGTAATCAATGTGAGAATAGATTAAAAATGGGTGCTAAAGAAATCATATAACATTTGTATAGTTCGGGTATCGATTTGAATTATACTATATGGAAATGGCACGGAGAGGAGAATTATCATGAAACACTGTCGGATGTTAATACGGGTGATCCTATCTGTGACGATCTTAATATGGATACCATGGAGGATGTTGAAGAGTTGATTGACATGGTGGAGGGTATAAAAGAAGACTTCACAGGAAACGCAAAAAAAAATCAGAAGTTGCTTTCAGATGTGGAGAAGCCATTGTATGAAAGATGTAAAAAGTATACAAAGTTATCTGCTATCATCAAGCTATTCAATATTAAAGCGAAGAGTGGGATGTCCGATATATTCTTTTCAAATATGCTATCAATCATTGCTGACATGCTTTCGGATAACAATGTATTGCCTTCATCTAATAATGAGGCAAAGCGTTGCTTATCGGTATTCAAAATGGACTTTAAGAAGATATACGTATGCCCTAATGACTGTATTCAGTATAGAAAAGAGTATAAAGAAGCTGTTGAATGCCCCACTTGTGGAACATCCAAGTTCAAACAGAAGAAGAATTTAAAAGAACAAAAAAAGGATGAGGGGAAACAAGGTGTTCCTGCAAAAGTGTTATGGTACTTTTCACCCATTCCGAGACTCAAAAGATGGTTTCAATCTAAAGAGACCGCTAAGTCTCTGACATGGCATGCAGATGATAAAATTATTGATGGTTCGTTGCATCACCCAACAGACTCACCAACTTGGAAATTAATTAATGAAAAGTGGCCCGATTTTGCAGTTGAACTAAGAAATCTTCGATTAACACTATCAACGGACATAATTAATCCTCATAGTTTCATTAGTAGTAGGTACAGTTGTTGGTCGGTCATGTTGAACACATATAACTTTGAACTGGAATTGTGTATGAAAAGAAAGGTTACAACGTTGATATCGGGTCCAAAACAACTGAGAAATAATATAGATGTTTATTTGGATCCGTTAATAGAAGATCTGAATACCTTATCGCATGAAGGAGTTAAAGCCTACGACGCCTTTCGACAAGAATCTTTTACTTTGAGGGCAATACTATTGTGGACAATTAATGATTTTCCAGCCTATGGATATTTATATGGAAGTGTTGTTCAGGTTATAATGCCTGTCCACTATGTAGTGAAAAAATGTATTCCATCAGATTACAACACTGTGGCAAGTGCATTTATATGGGACATAGGAGATACCTTCCACAAAACCATCCATTTCAAATCCAGAAAAAGGCTTTTAACGATGAGAAAGAGTTCCAAGCCTCCCCTGAACCTTTAAGCGGAGAAAAAATATTGATAAAAGTTGGGAGACTTAAGGTTGCACGGGGAAAGAAGGCAAAAAAGGCGAGGTCGGTTAATTTGAAGAAATCATTAAAGCGTAAGAGATTGAGGAGGGTAGCTAATGGGGTTGAAAAAGGCGGTCCTAGTAACAATAGGGTTGAAAAATTTTGGAAGAAGAAATTGATATTTTTTGAACTTCCTTATTGGAAGGATTTGTTGATTCGACATAACTTAGATGTCATGCACATTGAAAAGAATGTCTATGATAGTATCATTGGAACCTTGCTTAATATTCTAGGAAAAATGAAAGACGGGGTAAAGTGTCGACTCGACCTTGAAAACATGGGCTTAAGAAGTGAGTTAGCACCGCAGGTTAATGAAAAACGGACATACCTACCACCAGCATGTTATACGTTATCGAGAGAGGAAAGAAAAATGTTCTGCCAAACTTTGCATGACCCTAAGGTCCCAAATGGGTACTCTTCTAATTTTAAAAGCCATGTCTCTATGGAAGATTTGAAATTGTATGGCTTGAAGTCTCATGATTGCCATATTCTAATGCAACAACTTCTTCCAATTGCAATTCGATTGGTGTTTCCAAAACATGTGAGATATGCGATCATGAGAGTATGCTTTTTCTTCAATGCCCTTTGTGCCAATGTAGTGGACTTGCAAAAACTAAAAGAAATTCAGAATGAAATTGTGATCACATTGTGTTTGCTTGAAAAATACTTTCCACCATCCTTCTTTGACATTATGGTGCATTTAATGGTGCATCCTGTGAGGGAGGTCGAACTTTGCGGTCCTGTTTTCTTTCGATGGATGTACCCAATTGAAACGTTAGGTCAATTTACTTTACTATCATGTATTAATATAAGTAAATAAGTGTATCGATTTAGTTTTCTTTTTAATGTGTTAGGTACATGAAAGTATTAAAGGGTTATGTGAGAAATCGTAATCGCCCAGAAGGGATTAACCGACTATTACAATAGTTTTAGTAGGCACGAATTACAACATAAATTTAACCAAGATAGCCATAGTATGCTCATCTTCAAAACACACAACAACCAACACCAAAACACACAGAAATAGCTTATGTCCATAATTAATATTTGAACTGCTATGCAATAATGAATATAAACTTTAAACTACTATCCAACAATGAATATTTATTTTTTCAAATCTTCAAATGGATTAAAATAAAAGGTAAAAATATGTAAAAATATACATATCATCTCAGGTGTACCTGTATTAGCCCCGAGTGTATTTCTTATAATCTAGAATTGTATATCAGCTTCCGAGTGTGTTTTATACCAGTTGCCATAAACTTCAACATAGCTGCCCATTTGTTTGGATTCAATGTCTACACCAAATTTAAACATATATGTGATATATGTGTTGATTACATGAACCGTAAATTTGATGAGTAGGAATTCAAACATATATGGCCCTAAAACTCGATAACATACATGTTGATGCAAAAAGTCTCCATCGTCCTCGTAAAGTAGTCATTTCATTAATTTTCAATGTAACTCATTCAGAATTTATATATAGATCTTTTCAGTATTTCATGTAAGATCTAAAACAAAAGTAGTTCAATCTTGGTTGTTCATTTCAAGTACTTAAAATGGACATTTTCTCAGACAAAGGGAGTGGGACTTTGGTTTTCTAATAGAGCCCTCTCATGTTCTGAAAGAAAGTTTATACTTATGGGTGATATCCACTTGGATTACTTCATTTCATGAATAGGCAGGTCAATGGATTTAATCTAACCAAAACAATAATTTATCATTGGAACACAGAACAGTTAGAATAGTAAAACTATATATGGAACAATAACAAATGAAAATGTGAATGAACTATTTGCACTACAAATGAACTATATATAGAACAATAACAAACTATATAGAACAATACCAAACTATTACCAAACATGGAAAATTAGAATGCTAGAAAGGATCACATTAGCAAAGAAAATGAAAAGTGAATAGTGCAGTAAGAAAGTCATAATTGGAGATATTTCTCAGCATCGCGAATGAAATTTTGGGCATGCCATGCCACACGTTTCACAATATGTATATAAAATACACACCAATCCTAGATAAACAAAAAAGAAAAATTAGTTAAGAAAAAAAGAAACGTCTGTAGGATATCATCACACGCATAGTAAAAACTGATTGAAAAAGTTATAGTTCAAAATATAACAATCCATAAAATAAAACATTGGTTTAATTCTTTTTATTTCAATGGATGTGAAGGAAAAACTGCCCAAGGCAGTTATGATTTAAATTATATAGTTGTTAGCACACGTGGCAAAAAATAGAGTAAACACAAAAAAATAGAGAGGGGGAAAACAGTTCACGTGAATAAAGACTAAACACAAAAAAAAACAGAATGGTCTACTCCCTCATTCTATTCCAACTGCAAGTTCTTGCAGGATGCTATGACCACCACCTCTGTGAATAACTGTAACCTAAGCCAAGAAAATTGTACATAATAGAATACAATTCAACCTCAAAGTTAAATTAGGAAGAAGTAGTAATTTCAGATTTACCCAAGAGAACTTCCGAGATAGGGGATAACTAACTACACATTGTTTGCTTGTTTTTGTGTTTGTGTTGTGTGTTGTGTCTTTTTTTGTGGTGTGGCACTTCAATCCTTAGATGTTTCAACATTTACAGATTCACTGTTTGTGTGAAAATGAACCAAATCTGGGTTTTGATCGAGAGACTAAAAATATAATGGCGAGTTTAATTAAAAATGAAGTAACCTTTAAAAAAGCTCATAATACCAAAAAACCCGAAACACCCAAACTCACCGAAGGAGAACCGAGAAGAAGAGGAGCCATGGTGTGACTCAACACCGCAAACCTCATAATGAGATCGGAATTGGGTAAACACAATCTAAACATACAAAACAAAACACACGATGTTAGAGAGAAAGCGAACAAAATCACATGAAAACCATAAATTATGAAAATAGTATACCTGATTTGTTGAAGGTCGATCTATAAAACAAAGCCTAAAACAAAACAAAAATGAAAGAAAAAACATCTTAATAACCTCTAACATTAAAAACCTCAATTAGAAAGCCAACATTGAAACCCATTACTTTCATACTTGCTTGTGCGGGAGAGGAAAACAACGTGGATCTAAGGAGGGTGACAACATGGAGATGAGGGTGGCATTACGTGGAGCTAAGAGCGGGTTTGCTTTGTGGGAGAACCAGTGTGCGCGTCTGAGACAGAGAGGCTGAGATGGATATTGAGGCAGAGGGGGAGGAGGACGGGTTGCGAATGAAGAAGTGAGAGAAAATGAAGGAGGGAGGGAGGCAACAAATTAATAAAAGGGAGAGAATGAGAACGGGATAGGTAGGATTAGGGGAGAGAGAGAGAGAGAGTTGTGAAGTGGGTTTTGAATTAAAGTGACTTTGGGAAGACGAAAGTGAATGAGCAGGGGAGGGCTTGTGATTCAACCGTGTTTAGCCTTACAATTGTGACATCATAATTGTTAAATTATGACTTCGCACAATATAAGGCGCTTAGATCCTCCCCAAAAATTCGATCCTAACCGTTAATTTGTTGGCACTATTCAAACACACCTTTCTCTTATTATATATATGTGACACCCCGCCTAATAAAATACCGGGTGATCAGTCGATTACCAAATTAAAACAGGAATCCCAGTTGGTTCATCCATAGCATCACTGTCGAAAACTTTTTAAAACTTACTAACCACCTAGTATTCAAAAAGCTGGTGCCAAATTTTAACTTTTTAATTAACAAAACAGTACATGCGGAAATAAATATAAACCATTCACACAACTGAACAAAACTCAACTGAATAATTAATTAAAAAAATTGTTGAATAAACCATCGACCACCAATGTGAAATCCAATACAAATATTCAACACCTAAATAAATACATCTGAAAACTGTACTGAGAAGTCTGGGTGACAAGCCCTAAATAAAACTGAACCTGATACATGATTCCTACTCTATTAATAAATGAACGATGCATCTAATCAAAACTCCTGCTAGCATCCATATATGACGCCGCTCCGTGTCCCTGGAATAGAATATCAATCCTGGCATCCCTGTGGCTGGACACCTAAAAGGTTTTGAAAATAGTTTTATAGCAAGGGTTAGAACCCAAAACATTTTGAAAATATTTAGCAAGCGAATTAACTGCAGTAATTTAAAATGTATGAATACGCTTCATATTTAAGTTAGTGTCGCACTTTCTTGTGGACATTCTCACCCCTCCACTATTGTACACACCTATCGGTTACCTTGACCCCCCACCTAGTTGTACTACCCCGTCCAACTAGTCCGGGTATAACATCCCCCTTGCCATACTACTCTAACTCGAGTACAATGATTCTTGAATTATAAGTTATCTCACAATTAACTTAATTAATTCCTTCTTAAATAGTAGCATATAACCGTGTCACAAATTATATAAAGAAAATACATCACACACTTTATTATTACCTGCATATAATATTGAATACCATTATATACGTACCTTTACTAGAACATCCACACATATAACATATGTATATCCATCCCTCCGAGTATACCCTCGCCGGATGATTCCCTGTAAAGTTCTATCTCACTAGGTGTGCTCACAAAACCTATTTCCCCAAATTGGAATCGCTCACCAACCTGACCCAAACTATAAACGTAGTGGAGGCGGTCATATTCCTTCCCTGAAAGTGATATAAATCCCTTACCCATATACCGGATGCTATGACCTGGAGATATTCTCGCCCTACTCCTCAAGCTAGGGGATTAACCCACATCGCGCAACCTCCCTTGATAGCACTAGAGTATATAAATTAAGTAAATATCTAATGACTGATATTTAATAGCACACACAATATATACACACACACACATATATATATATACACACCGTATATATATATATATATATATATATATATATATATATATATATATATATATATATATATATAAAAAATAAACCCCGACTTTACCGTGTACTCAAAATCCCGTACACCAGCCTGTAATTCCCTGAGTTTGTGGCCCGACTCAACATAATTAATTTTCTCACTTAATAATTTATCATCTTCCCGAGTCTATGGTCCGACTCTAATATAATTAATTCACACCTCAATTAATAAAATACTTTCCCCCAGTCTATCTCCCGACTCTAATTAAATGAATTAACACACTTATTAATTTAATAACTCCCCGAGTCTATCATCCGAGTCTATCATCCGACTCTAATTAAATTAATTAACACATTTATTAATTTAATCCTCCCCGAGTCTATCATCCGACTCTAATTAAATTAATTAACACGCCCATTAATTTAATATCGATCCGAGTCTCTGGTCTGACTCTTAATTAATTAATTTACACATTAACTAATTCATACTAAACTGAGTTTGTGGTACGACTCTCATTTAATTAATTTACACATTAAGTAATTTATACCAATCCGAGTCTGTGGTCCGACTCTCATTTAATTAATTTACACATTATTTAATAGATAGCCTTCCCGAGTCTACAATCCGACTCTAAATTAATTAATTACAACATCAATTAATTTAATACTTTTCCGAGTCTACTTTCCGACTCTACCTTCATTAATTAACACAGCCATTAATTTAATAACTTCGCGTCACCCAACAATCCTCCACGGACTCGCTCACTTGGCCCATACCTTAATATTTCCCGAGTCAACATTTCGACTCCAAATTAATTACTCTATCTCAATAATCCATTTAATACTTTGGTGCCACTTAACCAATATACCCGGGCTCGCTCACTTGGTCCATATTACATCTAATAATTTCATTCCCACATATTCGCCCACAATGTGTCACGCATTCATCTCCATAAATTTTCCAATTATATTTACCTATAATTATCAACATACCCGGACTCACTCACTTAGTCCATTTTTACATCTCATACTTTTATCCCACATATTCGCCCACAATCTGTCACACATTCATGTCCATAAATTCCCCAATTATATTTACCTATAATTACCAACATACCCGGACTCGCCCACTTGATCCATATCTCACTATTTTGGAATACCATTCCTCAAATCCATCCATAAAGTGCCCCACAAAAATTCATCCTAGTCCCAATTATTTTCACCCATAATTGTTAGGAATATTTGTTTCATAATTATTTATCACTTATTAATGTATGAAACTCAACTTTCAAATAAATTTCCCTTTATATAACCAACTGGCCGAACTGCCTAGATTTTTGCATCATCGATCGATCGATCCCCCTGGGTCGATTGATCGATCGTTCCAGTATTTGTCCTCTCCATCCCACTGTCAGCCATGGACGAAACCTAAAGCTTTGATTTTCAATCTACACCTTTACCCAAATACAAATAACATATCCTCCACATAAGAAAAGGGTCTAAACATCCCACATACCTTAATGCATCATCAATAACCATTTATTCCAATGTTTTCCCAATTTGGGTATCATCCGGGTTTCAAATCTCCAATACGAATTTCATCCATATTAACAGCAATTAACCATTTACTCTTACTGGTTTTAACATACGATTCATTCCTCTACATTCTAGAATCATAAACATGATCAATCTCACCCTAAATCCCATTAAGGTATATCAATTTCCAAAAACCCAATTTAAATTTTGGTTACACACCCGAAACGAGTTTTGATTAACACATCACTATGATATGAATTGATTATCATCAATTTAGAAATCACAACAGTTAACCACTTGCCTGGAATTGTTCGTAGTGTCTGATCCGTTGGTGTAGTCCCTTAATTTGGCTCAAATATCCCCAAATTAGCTCTTGATTTGCTTTCCCCCAATTTTCCTCTCAAACCCTAGGTTTAGAGTTGTGTTGACTGCCGTTCCCTAATCTCTCAATTTGGTTAAAAACCCTCAATCCCGTTTTTGGCCATCTGGGCCTAATTAAAAAGGCTCAACTCACCCCGTGTGGGCCCGGCTATGCCCAAAAATACCTCAGACCCAATTACTACCCCCGAGTACTCTTTTTTTACTATCTCGACCCATCCGGACGCAACCGCGCACTCAGAATTTCCATCTGAAATACTTTTCGACATTTCCAAATTTCGACCTCAAAATGAGACATACGAGATTTTGATCCCTTAAACTTAAAAGTCGCCAATTATAAATAATTCAGCTCACTCAAGTAAATTCTCCAACTCATGAGTTTAAGTTTCTCCAATTTAAATATTTTTAGAACTCGCAAAATAATTAAATATTAAATCCTCAAAATTACAGGGTGTTACATACTCCCCCCTTACAAAGGAATTTCGTCCTCAAAATTAAAATGAGCGTAATGTTCCAAGCTTCACATATTATTCTCTACTAATGTGCCTCTAAGCTCACTTTATCTATCCCATCCGCTTCTAACCATGCGTTACACAAGTATGCATTTAAATTAACGAGGGCGCCCATACACCCTATACCCGTGCTTAACCGCACGAACTTTGCCTTAATTAACCCGGGTGCCCATAAACCCTATCCCCGCGCTTTACCGCACGAAATTACCCGACTATGCTAGTCGTAACCCATAATATAAGTTCGAACCCGTCGTCATATCACATATATATATACATATATATCCACTGCCCGGGTACCCAACCCATGTACTAACGTCCAACATCTCCCCACAAAATACTTGTCTCTCAACACAAAAGTATATACGCTTACTCTCATGTTACCAAAGATGACATAAAGTACCGCGCCCTTACCATCACTAGTCCTTGTGCAAAATAAACCCCGAGCTATCTCTCTTTGCTCGAACATAAATCTAATCACCCTGATTCACTTCAGTAAACACCCCTACTTGTCGGGATAAAAATGTGAGAACACAAGACCTCACTTTGTGTCTATCGCACCACACAATATAACATATATACACACATATACATAGGCTACCAATCATCTCCTGGTGTCGCAAACACCGAAACTTAACACCACTATCCACAATAGTTAAATTCCATCGCTATCCACCCGATATTTGGGAAAATATTATTAACCCTACTCCCATAATTCTCAAAAGTAGTAAATCCTCGCATAATTCAAACCTTCTCTCAGTGTACATCTCCACTCTCCCGTGAAGAACACCAAAGAAACTCTGTTACCCAACGAAAAGTTTATCCACATACTATGGCTGCTGCAGCCAACGCACCCACTAAGTTCGACTCACTTGCGAACTCTAGTGAAAAATAAGTCTTCTACTGTGACATCCTCTTTGTCACTCCAAAAATATACCCCATGCCCATAGTGTAAAAATTTTACCTCCGTACTCCAGCTGCAACGGCTGATCCTCGAGTTCTGGAGCATCTTCTCCTTACCCGAATGCGCCCATGACTTGCTGTAGTGGCTGCACATCCAGGACCTCGTCCTGTAGTTAACCCTAACTCGCTTAGGATAATCTCTCTTCATGTGTCTCTCTTTCCCCACAAATGAAACACCTTCTACTACATTCACCCTGTCACTGGTCCCTTTCATGCCGACCTTGTTGGAATTCCTGGCAATTCTGCCGATAGCCTCCAGTTCTAAATCATTTGGCATGATTTCCCTACCAGAAATCCTGCCCCTGATCTCCCCCAATATTCTGTTGGGATACCCCAGTGGTATTGTTCCCTCCTGCCTTATCCGACTGGCTAGTTCCCACTCCTCTCCCACTTCTTTTCACGTGGAAGCGATATTCCTGACCGTGCCAGAGTGTTGCGTTAACGACATCAGTATAATCTACTAATGCGGATTTACCAATTCAATGTTGTCTGGTTCTCCAAACTAACCAATTCACAAACTTTACTCTCTTTACCTCTTCATCACTTACCTCATCCGGTACCAACTTTGCCAATCGAGTAAATTCTTCCTCGTGAAAATATGTGATGTCGAACCACACCCAAAAATTTGCAATAGCTAGCGTATCCCTTTCCTCAACTGTGGTGATCGACTCCCACCACCGTAGCGCTGCTCCCACTAAATTAAAAGTGGCTAGCAATTGCTTCTTCACCTCATTGCAATCTCCCATACGTAGGTGACGCTGTATATCTCTCTTCCTTGACATGCTAGCACTACACCTGAACCCCCTCACAACTCGGGTGGATGCCCATTATGGAAAAAAAATCTCTCTTACTTACTGCCACCCTGACGACCCAGCGTGAGTCTGAACATTCAGCACCACTAACACTTGTGGCTGATCCCATGAAAAGTACCCTGCCATTGCGACCATCGTCGCTTCAACTGCCTGCACCACTAGTTCAGTTACCTGTGCTGCCAAAAATCAACTCTGGCAGTTGCTGTGGTAACTCTTGCTCCTAACGAGCCTCCCTAGTCTTAACTTCCCCTGCTGCCCTAGCTGCTCTCTCTCTCTCCTGAGCGTCATATGGAATGAGAATCAAATCGTGTGAGTTCACTCTCAAATACAAATTTGGCAGAAGAACGTAAATGCTCATACGTATGAGAATACAACAATCCTATGATAGGGCTATATATCAAAGATTGCAAAGCCGAAACGTGAAAAGCCGCACAGATCCTAAGGACACAAGAACCTGATGCTCTGATACCATCTGTGACACCCCGCCTAATAAAATACCGGGTGATCAGTTCTATACCAAATTAAAATAGGAATCCCAGTTGGTTCATCCTTAGCATCACTATCGAAAACTTTTTAAAACTTACTAACCACCTAGTATTCCAAAAGCTGGTGCCAAATTTTAACTTTTTAATTAACAAAACAGTACATGCGGAAATAAATATAAACCATTCACACAACTGAACAAAACTCAACTGAATAATTAATTAAAAAAAATTGTCGAATAAACCATCGGCCACCGAAGTGAAATCCAATACAAATATTCAACACCTAAATAAATACATCTGAAAACTGTACTGAGAAGTCTGGGCGACAAGCCCTAAATAAAACTGAAGCTGATACATGATTCCTACTCTAGGAATAAATGAACAATGCGTCTAATCAAAACTCCTGCTAGCATCGACATATGCCGCAGCTCCGTGTCCCTGGAATAGAATATCAATCCTGGCGTCCCTGTGGCTGG
Source organism: Sambucus nigra (assembly GCA_949130495.1). Taxonomy (NCBI): domain Eukaryota; kingdom Viridiplantae; phylum Streptophyta; class Magnoliopsida; order Dipsacales; family Adoxaceae; genus Sambucus; species Sambucus nigra. The sequence continues at coordinate 337,267,720 of OX422207.1, read as the reverse complement.
ACACCTAAAAGGTTTTGAAAATAGTTTTATAGCAAGGGTTACAATCCAAAACATTTTGAAAATATTTAGCAAGCGAATTAACTACAGTAATTTAAAATGCATGAATACGCTTCATATTTAAGTTAGTGTCGCACTTCCTTGTGGACATTCTCACCCCTCCACTATTGTACACACCTATCGGTTACCTTGACCCCCCCTCCCACCTAGTTGTACTACCCCGTCCAACTAGTCCTGGTATAACATCCCCCTTGACATACTACTCTAACCCGAGTACAATGATTCTTGAATTATAAGTTATCTCACAATTAACTTAATTAATTCATTCTTAAATAGTAACATATAACTGTGTCACACGTTATATAAAGAAAATACATCACACACTGTATTATTACCCACATATAATATTGAATACCATTATATATGTACCTTTACTAGAACATCCACACATATAACATACGTATATCCATCCCTCCTAGTATACCCTCGCCGGATGATTCCCTCTAAAGTTCTATCTCAGTAGGTGTGCTCACAAAACCTAGTTCCCCAAGTTGGAATCGCTCACCAACCTGGCCCAAACTATAAACGTAGTGGAGGCGGTCATATTCCTTCCCTGAAAGTGAGATAAATCCCTCACCCATATACCGGATGCTATGACCTGGGGATATACTCGCCCTACTCCTCAAGCTAGAGGATTCACCCACATCGCGTAACCTCCCTTGATAGCACTAGAGTATATAAATTAAGTAAATATCTAATCACTGATATTTAATAGCACACACAATATATACACATATATATAGGTACTATCACACACCGTATATAAATATAAAATAAACCCCGGCATTACCGTGTACTAAAAATCCCGTACACCAGCCTGTAATTCCTTGAATCTGTGGCCCGACTCAACATAATTATTTTTCTCACTTAATAATTTATCATCTTCCCGAGTCTATAGTCCAACTCTAATATAATTAATTCACACCTCAATTAATATAATACTTTCCCCGAGTCTATCGTTCGACTCTAATTAAATTAATTAACACACTTATTAATTTAATAACTCCCCGAGTCTATCATCCAACTCTAATTAAATTAATTAACACACTTATTAATTTAATCCTCCCCGAGTCTATCGTCCGACTCTAATTAAATTAACTAACACGCCCGTTAATTTAATACCGATCTGAGTCTATGGTCTGACTCTTAATTAATTAATTTACAAATTAACTAATTCATACTAAACTGAGTCTGTGGTACGACCCTCATTTAATTAATTTACACATTAATTAATTTATACCAATCTGAGTCTGTGGTCCGACTCTCATTTATTTAATTTACACATTAATTAATAAATACCCTCCCCGAGTCTACAATCCAACTCTAAATTAATTAATTACAACATCAATTAATTTAATACTTTTTCGAGTCTACTCTTCGACTCTACTTTCATTAATTAACACATCCATTAATTTAATAACTTGGCGTCACCCAACCATGCTCCCCGAACTCACTCACTTAGCCCATACCTTAATATTTCCCGAGTCTATGTTGAGACTCCAAATTAATTAATCTCTCTCAATAATCAATTTAATACTTTGGTGTCACTTAACCAATATACTCGGACTCGCACACTTGGTCCATATTACATCTCATAATTTCATTCCCGCATATTTGCCCACAATGTGTCACACATTCATCTCCATAAATTTCCCAATTATATTTACCTATAATTAACAACATACCAGGACTCGCTCACTTAGTCCATTTTTACATCTCATAATTTTATCCCACATATTCGCCCACAATGTGTCACACATTCAAGTCCATAAATTCCCTGATTATATTTACCAATAATTACCAACATACCCGGACTCGCCCACTTCATTCGTATCTCACTGTTTTGGAATACCATTCCTCAAATCCATCCATAAAGTGCCCCACATAAATTCATTCTAGTCCCAATTACTATCACCCATAATTGCTAGGAATATTTGTTTCATAATTATTTATCACTTATTAATGTATGAAACTCAACTTTCAAATAAATTTCCCTTTATATAACCAACTGGTCGAACTACCCAGATTTTTGCATCATCGATTGATCGAACCCCCTGGGTCGATCGATCGATCGATCATTCCAGTATTCGTCCTCTCCATCCCACTGTCAGCCATGGACGAAACATAAATCTTTGATTCTCAATCTACACCTTTACCCAAATACAAATAACATATCCTCCACATAAGAAAAGGGTCTAAACATCCCACAGACCTTAATTCATCATCAATAACCATTTATTCCAACGTTTTCCCGATTTGGGTATCATCCGGGTTTCAAATCTCCAATACGAATTTCATTCACATTAACAACACTTAACCATTTACTCTTACTGTTTTTAACATACGATTCATTCCTCTAGATTATAGAATCATAAACACGTTCAATCTCACCCTAAATCCCATTAAGGTATATCTATTTCCGAAAACCCAATTAAAATTTTGGTTACACACCCAAAACGAATTTTGATTTGCACATCACTATGATATGAATTGATTATCATCAATTTAGAAATCACAACAGTTTACCACTTGCTGGAATTGTTCGTAGTATCTGATCCGTTGGTGTAGTCCCTTAATTTGGCTCCAATATCCCCAAATTGGCTCTTGATTTGCTTTCCCCCAATTTTCCTCTCAAACCCTAGGTTTAGAGTTGTGTTAACTGCCATTCCCTAATCTCTCAATTTGGTTAAAAACCCTTAATACCGTTTTTGGCCATCTGGGTCTAATTAAAAAGGCCCAACTTACCCTGTGTGGGCCCGGCTATGCCCAAAAATACCCCGAGACCCAATTACTACCCCCGGTTACTCTTTTTTTACTATCTCGACCCATGTGGACGCAACCGCGCACTCAGAATTGCCATCCAAAATACTTTTTGACATTTCCAAATTTCGACCTCAAAATGCAACACACGAGATTTTGATCCCTTAAACTTAAAAGTCGCCAATTATAAATAATTCGGCTCACTCAAATAAATTCTCCAACTCATGAATTTAAGTTTCTCCAATTTAAATATTTTTATAACTCCCAAAATAATTAAATATTAAATCCTCGAAATTATGGGGGTGCTATAATATATATATATATATATATATATATATATATATATCAGCAGTTCCCTTTGGTCGAGCGAGTTCGCCTTCTTGTACTTGACTTGAATCCGTCTTTCTTCAATCTTTCCGTCTTTCTGAACCGGCATTCTTATTGTTCGGGAGGAAGGATTCTATTGAATGATTGGTAATAGGAATTCTTATTGTTCCATCACACACATTCAATGATGGATTGGGATCTTCTATTGATTGATTTTGAGGTGAGGTCTTCTTCCTACACATGCTTAGATAGAACTACCATAACATGAATGATTGGGAAGAATTCATCTATTCATTTCCAGTAGGAGTCACAATGCTTTCTTCCCATAGCGATGAAAGCTCAGCTTACTTTGTTCATTATTCTAGAAGATTCACTTGCTCTAGTAGGGAGAAATAAAATGAATTGGTGGTGCTGCTAGTTCATAGTAGGGCAAAGGTATTTTTCGGCATAGACCCTTCTTCCTCTTTTCAATGCAAAGGCAATGGCAGGGGGCGAGAGAAAGAGAGAACGTATGGGTGGTATGAAAGCCATAGGCGGAGGCACGACTCTTTCTCATGAATATGCAAAGCCTTCAAAAGGCTCTGCGGGTCTAATGATAAGGGTGCTCAAGGGGGCACTCATTTTTTATATATCTTTGCATTGGATATAGTAGCATCTTCCCCTTCTCGAGTGGGAGTCGCCCTCTAAAAGTCTTCTTATAGTAGTGGAAATACTTTCGAGTTCAGCAGCGTCCACGTGATTTCTCTTTCTTAGAGTTGGAAGAAAAAGGTGGAAATGACTATTCAAAATTGCACCTATCTGTTCGAAAATAGAGTTCTTTTAAGGTGGCATTCTCCCTTGACTCTAGCGCCCTCTAAGCCTAAAGAGAATCATGGAATTCTCTCGTAATTGGTTTATATATATTTGATAAACATCCCTGGTCCGGAACCACGACCCTTTTCAATTAAAGGTTTGTCAAAAGGCCCATCGATTGGTCTTTAATGACACAATATCAAAGATCCAAGAGTTTTTTTTTCTAAGGAATATACGAATGTTCAATTTTTCTATCATAGAGATTGAGGTAGTTGGCATATGGCCATGTGAATTTGGAATTTTGAAATTTAGTTTTTGAGTACAATGATTTTTAGCTAGATGGATGAGGTGCACTTGACAGTTTTTCGTTGGCCAAATATCTGATTTTTTGTGAATGCAGGCCTAGATAAGAAATTGGATCTCTAATGGGATTGATACAAGGAGATCCAATTTCAGATTTTCTCTTCACATTGGTGTGACAGATTTGAAATGAAATAACTCTCATTGAGCCCATGAGTTGTTATGAACTATTAGTTTTGTTGTTGGGGTATTTAATATTTTTTGAATAGGGTGGATAGTCCTATAAAGAGAGGAAATTCTGCCCAAAATCATTATAGTTTTTACAATTGTTTGTGTTGTATAAAAAATATTTTAGACTTGTACTCTTTATTATTTGTTCAGTAGTAATGTTTTATGTTAACTAGTGCCCAATGCAAGAAAATGGTACTCTTTATTGAAGATATTTTGTGTTGAAGTTCATGAAGTACTTCATCGAAGATCCTTCCATACCTTTTGAAATAAAGGTATGTTACCAATGTTCCCTTTTTGTCCTATTATATAAAATATTATTTAGTTATTAACTATTATATACCGTAATAATAAATTCAATTATATCTTCAATTTTTTATATGAGAAGATTGTCTGATAAAGTGAGCTACACTGAATGAGCTAAATGAAGTTCAAATGGAGTTCATTGAGTTCATTACGAATTATATATATTAGGTATTTCCTAGTAATTGTATTTTGTTATGTTGTAATGACAATGTGTTGAGATGATTGTGTTTTGATGAAAACTATGTTGATTATATTTGATTGCAGGGTTACTCATTATGAGTTGGATAGCGTCGAGAACAAATTTGATCGAGTATTACATTCGATAACGTCCTAGCTTTATTATTTTGGATTGTGGTTCTTATGATGTAATTCACAATGCTAGTTTTTGGATATTGTGATGTATCATCACTATTTTTAAGATATTATCACATAGATAACTAGACGTTAGTTAGTTTTTGGATAGCTAGTTTTTGGATATGATGTAGCTTAACATCAATTTGATTCTAAATATCTTGATGTATATCAAGTTAGTGATATTTATGACCTTGGTTATTATCTATTTGCAATGGTTGATTTAACATCAAATAATAGTTGTCTATTGATGGATTAATGATTTTTTTAACTTTTTATATTAACATTTATGTCAGTTTTGAAAAAACTCTCATAAAATTATTAAAACTGACATAAATGTGATTTTATTTATGTCATTTTTTTTATGAAAAAGTGATTAAAAACATGTTGAATGTCGTAGTTTTTATGTGTGGTCTTAAAAATTGAAATAAATGTGATCTTATTTATGTATATTTTACGAACATTTATGTTAGGTCTTTATATGTCAGTTTTGAAATTTTCTAAAACTGACATAAATGGTCATTTATGTCAGTTTTGGACTGACATAAATGACCATTTTTCTTGTAGTGTCATACATATTACTACACTTGAATACGAGCTTTCTTGCATGAATTGTAAACTGTTACCTTTCCTTCAAAGATGAGACTTCTGGAATATCTAGGTTAATGTAAACTTTGGTCGCATTCGTTGATGAGAGTGAGTAAATACCTATTAAATAGGATATTATAAATAGTTTGAAGTCAACGTGTCTCTTATTAAATCAGAATTATAATTTTTTATTAAATTATTATGTGATGTTGAGAAATAAAGTCATATATGTAAGAATATCTATGCATAAACTATATGTTGTTGAAATGACCAATCTATTAACATAGTATTTAAATATACGATAAATGAGAAAAGTTAACATCCAGTGTTGATGTAATTGGATCCATGGATGCGTTACTACATGATAGAACTAACTAATTATAATTTATACCAAGCATGGATTTTAGGAAAATGTGATTGATTTCTTTTTCCAATATTCAATACAGAGTGTAATAGTTATGTCACTCCATGAATATGACAGTATTTGATGTTTAGTAATAAGACTGAGTTATGTTACTTAAGTAGAGGTATAATGTTTAGATATTAAGATGGAGAAAAAGCAATGTGTGATTTGTTACAAGGAAGCAAAATTGAAAATTATATATAATCATAAACTATGCTTATAAGTAAAATGGTAATTTGAAAGAAATCAATAATTTAGTTGAGTGTTCTATCAGATGATTTGCCGTGTGTATTTTTTCACGTGATTCAGTGAGCAGGTCGAGAGAATTAAGTATTTCACTTCAAATACTAAAATTTATATGTAACATATATATAATGCTATTTTCGAAATATTGAATATGTCAGTGTATGTGTTATTATTACATGTAATAATCATATAGCAGGCCTTCTGTTTTGAAAATAGATGGGAATTAGTCCCGTATACATGTTTCATCAATAGGAATAAATTACGGCAATCGCCTTATTTATCAATAACACATTGATAGGGTGGGAAGAGAATATCTCGATCCCATTTTTCGACAAAGTGTATAATTTGAGGTGATTCCTCATATGTTCTATCCAAGATTGTGTTGTTGGAGTGTCAAATATATGTAATATTATGATAATAGTCAGAGCCAATGTCAAATTAGAGTTGTATTTTTCAATTTTTGTGGATTTGTGAGAAAGAACTAGAAAAATGATTGGAGAACGATGAACAAATTTCACTAATTAATCAACGGGAATTTGATAATCTAAAAATATTACAATATTTGTTTAGGAGTTATCATGAAACTGAGATGTTGAAAATGCATATGGAATATAAGAGTTTAGCCTGGAATAAATTAATTGTTCTATATGACACAACAACGATTGGTGAAGAGGTTTCTTGCAAAAGAATTCTCCTCCAAATAAATTGCATTATTTACCCAGAGTGTGATTTGTAGTATATGCCAACGTTTTGCAGAGTTTGACCTTGGCTTTGGTTTATTATCATGCAAAATGATGGATGTAGGGGGAGTTGTCTTCATTTCAAAATGAAAAGCCATTTTCGTTATGTTCTTGTAGATATTATGAGGCGGGGGATGAACACCTATGTGCCAATGTTGGATCCCGTATTGATTCTCCCTTCAACCACCAATGGAGCTAGCTGAGTTGTTATCAATCTCATTCTGTTGCAAAGTCCTGCACTTTGATTTATATTTCGTAGCAAAATGACCAATGTGCCAATTCTCAATTCCACTTTGTGGAGAATATCACTTAAATACTAGAATGTAAATAATCCTAAGAGGGTATCCTAGTGGCATGGTCTCATAGCCTGGTGGTCAAGAGTTCAAGCCGTCACGGGGTCACTTCCCATAGTGTGTCCTGGTGCATCCGGATTGAGGAGTTTAAAGGTACCTTTGGTATTAGTCAGATACGCAAGACATAAACAAATATTTGAATGTGAATTTCTTGACTACATATATATATATATATATATATATATATATTCTTGCTATTTGTTACAATGTATCTTGAGATTCATAATACAATTTTTTTATAGGAAAATAGGGTTTTGATTCGAAATCTGAATTCATATTTCACACCTATGGAATAAAGTCCGAGAAAATTCTATTTCGAAAAACAATTATGTTTCCATCATGTTAATCAAATCCATTGTAAGTGATAATCATGACTATATTTGCCATTTTGATATGAAATATCTATTGGAATGAAGTTGGAACATGTTTGGCCTTTTATCTCATATTTTAATTTCTTTGGATTCTGGCAAGAATTATAATATTTCCATTTTAATTTTATTATTCCTTGATATCATGATAAAAGTTTCGATGATGGTGTGAGGTAAAAATGGCTATAATGGGGTTGGATACTACGTGGTTATGTTGATCAATCCATTTGAGATAACTATATTTTACTAATGGGGCATCTTCATCAACATCCACTCTCACGACAAAACTCTGCATCTAATACTTTCGAGTGAATGCGAGAGTGCAGGGATCTATCCTAATTCTCATTCCAATAGGAGCCACTAAAAGTTCTTGATATATGGACATATTTTTGTTTCCAGACATCCGTCAGTGTCCTACTAAAATCCTTTCTTGTTAAAGTTCCCTCTTTTTTGGAAAATATGGCAACAAAAGAAGGGTAGTTGAGGTCGTTGCTATTTTGGGTGCAACTCCATTGATCTTATCTAATTACAACACCCATTTTTTTTAATTATAACCAAGGTTGCATAAGAACTCGATGTAATCTTGGAAATCCACGTCGTAGATGAGTCCTGGCTCCATGGCTTAATTGGGGCTAACATGAACTGCCCCAAAATCAAGAGGTGGGGCAAGGAGTCCATTCCATTGTTCTTGACGAATCGCATGCTCATTGTCGATAGCATATGCAATGGTCATCAGAGCAAATCGAGGGGCTGTAGGGCTCCAATTATGGTGGACAGCCTTTAGCAATGCTCCAACTCCCGCGAGATGGGGTGATGCCATTGAAGTGCCCAAGTAAAGTTCGTAATTTGTTACTAAATCATATATTTCTATTTCCATGTATGGACTTTTGGGCATTGATATTGCCTCTGAATTTCTTCAATTTGTTCATAGACATTGATATCCATGCCATTAAGATTATCACACAAGACTACTTTTCCAGCAACCTCTTTCGGATGTAGAGACGAAAACTTGCAGGTTACCATGCTTACATTGCCTTTTCCATAATGTAGAGGTAAGTTAGTGACATAAATGCTCTCCGGGTAGTATGATGTTCCCTCCAAGGTTAGATCATTTCCCAGGGTCAATGTTTCCAGGAAACTCCGATCGATAGTGTCAGCCCCTACTGTCATGATCCAAGGCGCTCCATCGTAAGTCGTGTTTAGTTCTGGTCCTAAATTTTCACCAGCGTAAATAACAAAAATACCCTTCTCTATCATTGAAAGTGATGTAATAGCTACAAAATGTTTGAAATAAGGCATCGGCTCAAAGATGAGAGACAGAGACATGATATTGGCTTAATCGAAGATTGCTTGGTCCATGCCTGCTAGTGTGTCGCTTGCTGCGATTTCCTTTGTGATGCAGAATATTTGAGGAGCTCGGTCTTATTAGACATTTCCAAGTTCTTGTAATGACTTTCTTGGTATAGATTTAATTGGGTAGGGATATAAAAATAAAGGAACTGCTTGTGAAGATGTGTAGTGTTGTCTTTTGCGTGGTGCATTTGGCTAGAAAGGAGTAGTATAAATTTCGAGGACAATAAGATGGGGATAGATGAATTATGGATTACGGTTCAATTTATGGCATTCTCATGGGCTTCTATTTTCAAATCTTATAATAATTGAATATATTTTCAATAGCTTCGAAATGGACTAAAGTGTTCTCGTAATTTGAGTGTTGCTGTATTTTTTATTTATACCTTTTATTTGGTTTTTTTATTCTGAATTTTAGTCGATTTATATTCATTTTACCCATTCATTATAACCTTGGGATGATCTTGTATATATTTTCTGTATCAATAAAAGTATTTTCTCCTCTCTCATAAAATAAAAGCATCTCACTCCTACACCAAAACCTCAACAGGTGCTGCAAAAATCATAACCAATAGCTCCACTAGTTGAATCAGTAATGCAAGTTTGTTAAGTTGTCTCTCATCCTAAAGTTGGTTACGTTACCGATATTTTCAACATTATTTCTATGGACAATATTACTGAAAATGTCTAGGGGATAGCTTCTACTGATGATAATGATTGGGTAGGCTTCCAATGTATGTCTCAAGTTACCATAGTTTATTTAATGAGGTCACTTGAAATTCTCCATTTGATGCACAGGATAAGAGAGCTTCATATTATAATTTTATCAGGATATAATCTGTGGGACTATAACCTGACTTGATACAGAATTTCAAGTGCTTTTGGAAGTTTTTGAAACTACATTTGTCAAAGTTAAAATTTTGAGTATCCCATTTTGTTTCAACTTATTATACATGATACCGAATCAACATTTAGACAAAAAAATTAACAATCATAATCATTTAATCAAGTTCTTGAGTACAATAAATGTAATGTAGTAGAGTTTCATATATTTAATAATTTCTTCTTTTTTATCATTACAGGGTGCTATAGTTGGTTCACGCAAAGGGAATTATCGCGTGTATAACACAACTAGTACAGGCTAATCCCCTAGATTTGGTTTCTTTCCTCCTTTCTTTAATGTCCTCATTATAAGAATTTTATAATCTTTGTTTATAGATTTTGAATTCCAGTTTCTGATCTAATAACTCAATTCATAAATACATATTTTATTTATCATATTTTTTAGGTGTGACATAGATCGCAAGCTATAACTAAAAGATCATATTGAAATATGAAAAAAGAAAAAGTTCCCAGGAAAAAAAAGATTATTGATTTTCAGGTAAGCTTATTTCTTCTCTTTTATGTTCTATCTCAACATAAATTGGGATTATTTTCCCCCAATCATGCACAACAAAATGACTAATTGTGTGTTTGTTCACAGCTCTCCCCATATAATCCATCTGAAGTTCTCATTGCATCTACCGACTCCCGGCTTAGAATTTATGATGGATCAGATATGATCCATAAGTTCAGAGGTATCTCCTCCTTATGTATTTTTCAATAAATCGAAGGGTAATCTTGTGTTAAGCAAATAGTGGAAAATTTTCATAGGAAATGTCAACATAGCTTATTTTCATCATAAATACAAAATTTATCAATCTACCACTCGTGAAATGCCAAGTGTTTAGTTAATGCTACTTCAGTTCAGGAATACCTAATATTTTTACATAACAAGTAAGGACAAGTCTACAAAATAATCAGTCAAATTTTGACAAATGCAACATATTTATCATATGGGTCCATCATGATCTCATCCGGAGGATAAAATCTATCAAGGTAGGACCCATATTTCACCCATGTCACATTTTCATTGGATGGTATGTGATACTTAATATTTTCTCATTAATGGGGCAAATAGTAGATCAACTTCCGTCATATTGTAATAAATTCGTTAGTCGTAAAGACGAGATATTTTATGAAGTCCTGGGACCTAATAAACACAGTCATTGTCGAGATTATGGGCATGGACCTTCTCCAACGAATGTTTATGGAATTAAGTGGCCAAAGGTTAATGAAAAAGAGTATGAGAGACTACGATCTGAGATTCGATCTGAATTTCAGGATAAATTTATTCATTTAGAGGCTCACTTTGAGTTGATATGCACACACAAGATTGTGGCACCCCGCCTAATTAAATACCGGGCGATCAATCCTTTATTAAATTAAAATCAAGGTGAACAGTTGGTTCATTCTTAGCATCACTGTCGCAAATTAAAATTTTCAAATTTAAACACCCTAATTAATTAAGCTAAGTGTCAAAACCATTTAAAACCTTATTTCCATTTTATTAAATCCAATCATAAAACCTTTAACCATTAACATTTTAAGAGTCACACATTATGTATAAGAAATATAAATGAACATTCAAGAGTTTACCCATCAATAACAAGTCATAACTTTAAAACACTAAAGGAAAACATTCTAACAGTAATAAATCCTGAAGTAAAGATACTCAAAGTAAAAGAATTTCAATCTCTGGCAAACCAACTAAATAATGGAAAAGGTCGACACATGCCCCACTAGATAAAACTGAACTAGAAGTGGATTCAACAATGAAGTCGTCTAATCAATGTCCTGCAACTCCCACAAAAGCTACAACACGTTCCATCCAAAGAATCCTAAGCATGACGCCCCTTTGATTGGGCACCTGTAATACATATATATATACATACACCAGAGAGAAGAGATAACAACAAACGGGTCAGAGCCCGATTGTAAAATAGTTTAAAAATATTTTAGCAAGTATTTAAAATGCTTACCGGCTAATGCAACAGTCATATTAGTATGCGACACTCTCTTGAGAATTCTCACCTCTCATCTAGTGTGCACGTCTACCGTACTAATGAGTCTCATATATCTCTCTAACTTATTCTCCATAAGTCTTAACACGTGAAATTTAAGGTTATGATATTCATTTTAGAAAATCTAACTCTTCCAGATTTCTTGCGTTATTTAGAAAAATTTCGTATCGTTATAACGTTTCCAAATACTTATAGTGAACTGAAACATTTATTCATTTCTTAATTACTTATACAAACAGTATAAAGTTCCCATGTTGATATACGTATATATATTAGTTACACATATATTATATATACAAACAGCACCCCACATAAAAACTATGGTGCTGGCATACTCTGCTATCAAGTCGCCGTATCACTCGTACTAAGGGAATACTAGTTCGGAATCACTCTCGAACTGTATTAACACAAAACACATACAAATGGAGGTGAAGCATAGTTCCCAGTCCTAAGAGGTCAGCACATGCCCAGACGTCTCTTAGACTATCTGACTATCACTCAGATAGCCTGTAATCGAGGATACTATGTTCTAGGGTACAAGTCAATATCCCCCATAAAGGTCCCATCGAGATAAGAATGTCCCGGCGCGGAAACCCCCGTGATAGCAAGTAGCCCGAGTATGATTTTTACACAGAAGTAATAAATGCACAATCACACCGTCATATATATATATGTATTCACATCCACATTATTATAATAGGTGCTCTCATGACCCATAATTATAATTATCCGTTATTACCTATTTTACTCGATTATCTCGCGTAACGGACTCGTTTATTTTATTCTCGTAATTAAGTTATTCTAAACTCACTTCTCGTCTCTAGAAGTATTCCCTTTACCTAAGTACAATTTCAGTAGGCCCTCACTCACCTTCTAATTCAACTTCCTACACATTTTGATTATTTAAACAACGCACGTATGATTTCCTAAGTATGAATATCTCTACATTTACCCTTCCTTTCCCTTTCACATTAAAGTCCCACATAACGGGGTTTATCTTGACCCTACTGGTCCTTTTTGTATTTCATTATGTTCTAGAAACTCTAATCAAGATTTACTACGCATAAAATCGGATTTAGCTAACATGAGCAAAAATGCAGTTTTCCAGGAGGGGTCGATCGATCGATGGAAAGGGGTCGATCGATCGATCTATCGATCGATCGATTCTCTGGGCTCGATCGATCGATGAAGAAGTTATGGCGAAATCTGCAGAATACCAGTTACAGGTTCTATCATCCAACATCATCCAAATCCAAATTTTTAACTCCCAAACTCCCAGAAATTTATACCACACACGTTATAAACTCAATTGAGTAATATTCTACGTAAAGCATGGGAGTTTTCATCAAGATTCATGGATTAAAAAGGTCAAAACTTATATAATTCTCATGAACACTAGAAATTTCTTTATCTTAGTTCTTCTTATTCTTTTCCCAGAATTTCTACTTCTAAACCAATATAAATTTGTGGTTCAACCTCTACATGTGAAAGGGATTTCCAGATTATTGTTTATATCACTACAACATGCGATTTCTAATCACCAACATGGGTTTTCTTTCATAAAAACTCATCCTAATCAACCCTAGACTAATATGAAAGAGCATTAACTTGATTAAAGCAAGATAGATACTTGCCTGAAATTCAAAGTTCTGATTTCGTGGTTGAAATGGTATGATAGAGTTCCCCGTCATGCGATCTACGTTTTGGTGGTGGTGGTGGTGCAACTTGATGAATCTTGGCCTTGGATTGCTTGGAAAGCTTTCTACCTTCCTCTCTAATGTCCGTTCTAAGGTTTTGAGTTTTCTAACCCTAAGAGACCATTCCAAATGGCTGATATAACATAATAAATTTCGTGGGTTTAATTACCCAAAAATGCAAAATGTCCAAAATACCCTCCCGGGATGTCAAATAGGCCTAAAAACGCCCCGAGACCCAAACTAAATCCCGGGTACACTTTTCTAACTATCTCGACACTTCCGAACACTTTGGCGCGCTCAAAACGACCATACTAGCAACTTATAATTTATTCACTTTTTATAATAATAATAATTTAGTCCTGACATGACACAGATGTGTCCCGACTTAATTTCCATAATTGCCATTTTATTCACTCGTGACAATTGTAATAAAATAAATCTCATATATTACTATAATCATCTAGTAACATTCAACAAATTTCCAATAATTACTAACTCTCGTCACGCTAGTAAATATTTAAAACAACTTTTCGAATTAAAATTAAATCAATTTATCTCAATTGAATTTAATAAATCCCTAAATTTAAAAGCCATAAAAATATGGGGTATTACATACTTCCCCCCTAATAACGGAATTTCGTCCTGAAATTCAGAAAATAAGGCCTACCTGGTAAAAACATTTGGATACCTTGACAGTACGCAACCTATCCACATAGTAAGGCGCTCAATCACTATAGCCCCTGCCTCACAGCAAGCTTGTTTAACACTCTTCATTAAAGATACTTCACATGTGCTCCTATCCGACAGCATTTGCATAAGACACGCATATACACTATTAATTCGCATTGTTTCACTATCATTGGGAGGTCGCACCTCACTATATGACAACTACTCGGATTTATCTAAACACAAAACTCCCATTCTGAGAGAAAAACCATACGGATTTCTAACCACTCCTGTTCGTCTAAAACAATCGTGGAATTCCACCCTAGTTATCAGATTATTCTCGACCGATCCAAAATCTGATCATACACTCACCTTTAAACATACGGGAGGAGAATAGTCAAGTTTCTTCCATACCGAAACCTTAATAATCACCTCGTACGCGATAAATAGATATGAGTGCTTGTACAGAGCACTCCTGAAATTACCATACCAAGATTCCAAAATTTCCTTCACGTGGCTCCACTACTCTTTAATCACCGTACGCGTATTCCCTGGCTAAGGGTGATACATCCTACTCAAAATGAAACCTTACCTCCTCTGGTTCCTGAAATCCCATATCAAAGGTGGGATTTACAAATCTCATCCCGATTCAGAAATTAATACTGTACCGGACCATGTACTGGCAAGATCCTTCCTTTCAAAGGAAATTTGGAGTACACTAGTTAATATTATAAACCACCCCAAAGGAATATCAATCACTTCCTTCTTGGGCGACTTATAATAAATCACTAATGCTCTATTCATCAAAATAAATACAAGTCATCTCTTTTTTTATAATAAAATCTTTCCAAATAATCCATGCTAAAATCATCCCAACTCTTTATTTACCTTGTATTCTAATCGCGGTTACAACACTTGGATACTCTCAATCACCCTAGAAATCAAATTTTTTAAATCCTCCTTATCATCGCTCCACCCCTCAACTCGTGGGGATAACTCTCAATGCTTTCTTACCACATAACCGACTCCACTAGCCTTAAATCATGATTCAACTTCCAACTTACAGATAGAATTACCTACCCTTAGTACGACCAAGGTACCGAACTCACGGACTAATGACCAAACATCTCCCTAATTCCAACCTTATGCTAAGTTTCATGCGTGGGATGTCTCGCAAAGAGAAATCCAAACAAGGAACCCCCTCGATACACTACTACCTAACATTGTCGGTTATCAAAATCCATCAGGTATTCCGTCCATAGCATGTACCCCTTTATTCCATCTCTTGACAGAAAAGTTACATTTCCTCCCGTAATTACACTTAATAAAGAACATTTCACCAATTTGCACTATCGTTCAGTATTGGTTGGTGGTAATTGCATTCCATAAACCTCGAATACATACAATTGAAATTCTCAAAATCCCTTTCCCTAATAATAGGGGTATAACTCTTAACTCCCACATCTGTAGAGGATAGATATAATAATGCACTCTTCCTATCACCAAGTCCTGAGTGCCAAACATGATACTAAGTTAAATTTGTTCGCTCAACAGTAAACCTGATACATACTGAATCATAATGACAAGGTCCATACATACATCGGTATCGAATATCTCAAACTCATTATCCCCTCTGAAGTATCTAAAGTAGATAATATAGGTGTGAGTTTGTCCCTCTCGCAAGTGAGGCCTCGCCAGAACACGACATGTTGCTCTAATGCAACTATTTCGATAGCCTTGCAATAACTACCTACTATCGTACTAACCATTTCTATAAAGTTGTAACCAAGACCCTATCATACTTGTCTCATGTGTTAATATAGCAACGAACAAAAAGTAGTGACTCGCTCGGGTCACACAAAACACGCTTCATCCGTCGAGGATAAAACTCATACTTTTACTTTGCCAATCGTTTTGGCTGCACAAATGGTCCCCAGATGTAACACACATGTCTAAACCAAAACATAACTACTTTAATCGTTGTCCCTTACTAGACACCATACTCTTGTCCCCTGTAATTTCTTCAAAAAAAATTTTAGCACGTGTGATTCCACTCTCCACAAAATATCTCGATACTTAATCCACTTATCATTTGAAATACATTTGAAAACTCACGAACGACTGGAATCCAGGAGAATCACAATTTCCTTAGAGGTATCCTCCTTATATAATAAAAATAGGTGGAAGATCCCCCTTCTGGGCGAGGCATCTCCACTCAAACATCTCCTGTCCCGTAATGACATAGGTAATACTCCTACCGAATTGATTTATCATGGCTCTATGCATAGCGAGCCAATCCATGCCAATATTGATGTCGTGCTCACGTATGACTAAAACTAGTATGACTGCAGGTAAAACCAAACTACCAAACTATATACCTACGCCTCGGTGTATACAGAAAATAAATGGCCCTCTCCCCAATGATGAGTCTACGCATGACACCGTACTTTAATAATGTCTAAAAAAAATCCCATGGTCCATGCCAAGCGAGTATCTATAAAACAGTATGATGCCCCAATATTAAATAAAATGTACCTCATAGTACTAGAAGGAAAGAACGTACCATCAATGGCCGATGATGGTCACTGGGTTTCAGTATGCTGGGCATCGTGCACACATTCGTGTTGATCTTGCCCCTGCTGCTGGGGTATCTTACGCTTATTAGGGCAATCCTACCTCCGGTGACCCATCCTGCCGCAATTAAAACATCTACCTCTAAACTGTTTCATTTTACGGCTCTGTTCGTTTTGGTCCAGTTGCATGGTCCCACTTTCTCCTCGGCCTTGTTGAGTATCTTGATGGAAAATGACATTTGGTTGAGGACAGTCCCTGCACTTGTGACCCATTTGTACACATTTATAGCAAAGTCCTGAAAGTTCTCTCTGTTTGGGTTGGAGTTCCTCTCCAGACTGATTCGGACAAGTTCGACGTTCATGACCATCCATTCCATATTTGAAGCACCTCTTCAAGACTTCACTCGGCCCCCGATTTTGTTGGCCCTGACGCTTTTGGGTTTCCCTACACAATTTGTTACCTTCGTGGCTTTTACAGTCTTGGGGAGATTTTTGTTGCCGTTTTTGTGTCTTCACACACTTGTTATTTCCAGTCATGACAGACTGACTATACTCTCTAGATCTTTTGCCCCACAGAAGCCGTGTGCTGCGATCTTGATACTGTAAGACCATAGTGGTAACTTCCTGTGCCACAATACCTGCTAACTCGGCCATTGATACTTTCTCTGGAGACACCTGAGGTATGAGTCGACCTTGCTCGTGGACTCCCCTAATGGCCTTAGCTAGTTCTTCTTGACGATCAATCTGAAAATTTAAATAATTTGGATGAGTTCATCATTTGCATAAACAAATCATAGAAGCACGAATTCCCAGTGTATAGAGATGAATACAACATTCCTAATATTACGGCTGAATATCAAAGACGCTAAGCTGGAAATGAAATTATCCGTACAGATCCTAAAGGACACTAGAACCTGATGCTCTGATACCACCTGTGGCACACCACATAAAAACTATGGTGCCGGAATACTCTGCTATCAAGTCCCCATATCACTCGTACTAAGGGAATACTAGTTCAGAATCACTCTCGAACTGTATTAACACAAAACACATACAAATGGAGGCGAAGCATAGTTCCCAGTCCTAAGAGGTCAACACATACCCACACATATCTTAGGACTATCTGACTATCACTCAGATAGCCTGTAATCGAGGATACAATGTTCTAGGGTACAAGTTAGTATCCCCCATAAAGGTCCCATCCAGATAAGACTGTCCCGGCGCGGAAACCCCCGTGATAGCAAGTAGCCCGGGTACGATTTTTACATAGAAGTAATATATGCACAATCACACGGTCATATATATATATATGTATTCACATCCACATTATTACATTAGGTGCGCTCACGACCCATAATTATAATTATCCGTTATTACCCATTTTACTCGATTATCTCGCATAACGGACTCGTTCATTTTATTCTCGTAATTAAGTTATTCTAAACTCACTTCTCGTCTCTCAAAGTATTCTCTTTACCTAAGTACAATTTCAGTAGACCCTCACTCACCTTCCAATCCAACTTCCTATACATTTTGATTATTTAAACAACGCACGCATGATTTCCTAAGTGTGAATATCTCTACATTTACCCTTCCTTTCTCTTTCACATTAAACTCCCACATAACGGGGTTTATCTTGACCTTACTGGTCTTTTTTGTATTTCATTATGTTATAGCAACTCTAATCAAGATTTACTACGCATAAAATCGGGTTTAGTTAACACGAGCAAAAATGCAATTTTCCAGGAGGGGTCGATCGATCGATGGAAAGGGGTCGATCGATCGATCTATCGATCGATTGATTCTATGGGCTCGATCGATCGATTCTCTGGGCTCGATCGATCGATCAAGCAGTTATGGCGAAATCTGCAGAATACCAGTTACGGGTTCTATCATCCAACATCATCCAAATCCAAATTTTTAACTCCCAAACTCCCAGAAATTTATACCACACACGTTATAAATTCAATTGAGTAATATTCTACGTAAAGCATGGGAGTTTTCATCAAAATTCATGGATTAAAAAGGTCAAAACTTATATAATTCTCATGAACCCTAGAAATTTCTTTATCTTAGTTCTTCTTATTCTTTTCCCAGAATTTCTACTTCTAAACCAATATAAATTCGTGGTTCAACCTCTACATGTGAATGGGATTTCAAAATTATTGTTTATATCACTACAACATGCGATTTCTAATCACCAAAATGGGTTTTTTTTTCGTAAAAACTCATCCTAATCAACCCTAGACTAATATGAAAGAGCATTAACTTGATTAAAAATATAGATACTTGCCTAAAATTCAAGGTTCTGATTTCGTGGTTGAAATGGTCTGATAGCGTTCCCCGTCGCGCGATCTACATTTTGGTGGTGGTGGCGGTGCAACCGGACGAATCTTGGCCTTGGATTGCTTGGAAAACTTTCTACCTTCCTCTCTAATGGCCATTCTAAGGTTTTGATTTTGCTAACCCTAAGAGACCATTCCAAATGGCTGATATAACCTAATAAATTTCGTGGGTTTAATTAACAAAAAATGCAAAATGTCCAAAATACCCTCTCGGGATGTCAAATAGGCCTAAAATGCCCCGAGACCCAAACAAAACCCCCGGGTACACTTTTCTGACTATCTCGACCCTTTCGAACACTTTGGCGCACTCAAAATGACCATACTAGTTACTTATAATTTATTCATTTTTTATAATAATAATAATTTAGTCCTGACATGACATAGGCGCGTCCGGACTTAATTTCCATAATTGCCATTTTATTCACTCGTGACAATTGTAATAAAATAAATCTCATATATTAATATACTCATCGAGTAACATTCAACAAATTTCCAATAATTACTAACTCTCGTCACACTAGTAAATATTTAAAACAACTTTTTGGATTAAAATTAAATTAATTTATCTCAATTAAATTTAATAAATCCCTAATTTGAAAAGCCATAAAAATACGGGGTATTACAAAGACGACTTGCCCTTCCGATGTATCCAAACAGGTTAATAAGTACACACTTTTATCTTTTATGCTTAATTATCGTGTATATGTATAAATGTATGTTCTAATATTAAATTATGCTACTAACAGGTTCCTCAATCCTCAAACTAAGAAAATATACAATCATATAGGTCT
Organism: Sambucus nigra; assembly: GCA_949130495.1. Taxonomy (NCBI): domain Eukaryota; kingdom Viridiplantae; phylum Streptophyta; class Magnoliopsida; order Dipsacales; family Adoxaceae; genus Sambucus; species Sambucus nigra. The sequence continues at coordinate 337,247,576 of OX422207.1, read as the reverse complement.
ATTTTGTAACCCGAGCAACAATTAGAAGAAACCAATGAATTTCAACCTATAGTTGTACCAAAATCAAATCACCATTTAACTCCATCTCAATAGGTAAGTAGATAACTACTTTTTAAAATCACAATTTAAGACTTTACATTTTCATAATTGAAACAATTCATTTTTTTTATAGATTGCAAATTCTCAACACTTGGCTGCCTCCGAGACTGCTACTCGTGTTAGTGAACAAACGAATGCTACTTCAATTTAGGTACATTACTAATATAAATGATTTTAAATGGAACAATATATATGTGCTTTCTTGGGAAGTTTATGTATAGTTAACATAGGGTTGTTGGTTTATTTGGTTGTATATATTCATAAAACTGTTGGGATGTCTTCAAAATAAATAAAACTCTGCCGATTTTTTTCAAGAAATAAATGGTTGATGACATATTCATCTTGTTTGTAGAAAGAACCATTAAAGAAGAAGAAGAAGCACCATCAACCACAACAAAGGGTCTCAAATAATGCACTTCCTAAAATTATAGACCTTATTACTTCCGGATTTCCAAAAGTGATTATGGCACATGGATTCATTGTAAACAAGGATCCTTCAACAAAAGTAAGGGGTACGCCACTGGGCAAAGACTTTTGGGAAGTATATATTGAGAACATTTGTACCCAACGAACCATTGCCTAGACCTTATGGAAACAAGTCCACAATTGGAGATGCATATCATTCAATTGTAGCGTGACATGTTGCTAATGTACTAATTTTTAATTTTAAGTTTTTTTTTAAATACTAAAGAATAAGTATCAATGACTAACGATTGACTTTTTATTTGTAGGTCGAAAATGATGTTTGACTTTGATGAAGAAGGATCATACATTATATAAAATTTCGTTTCGCTTTATGTTTACCCGCTTTTTCTTATTGGGCATGTGATACAATTTATTTTGCGGATGGATAATTGTTCCAAGCACAATTATGTTTATTTACGATGAATGCTATTGGTTTTAATTTAATGAGGTTTTAATTTGATTACTTCCCTCTTAATTTAATGTTATGGTAATGTATTTGCACATAAATACAATACTTCTTATAAATGATTTTTTTAACACTTGTTCCTAGTCATATATTGCGAAATAATATCAACATTTTGTTTAATGCCGCTATTATCATTCTTGGTATTTTTTTAGTGCCGCCAAAAGTGTGTTGAACATTTAATTAGTGTTGCAAAAAGTTATTATCAACATTTTTTAATGCCGCTAAAAGGTTATTACCAGCGTTATTATAAATGCCCTAACTTTTACGACATTTTTTAAAATGTCATTGTTCTTTTACCACATTGACTACCACACTTGTGGAAATGCCACTAAAAGTGCCTCTAACTTTTCGCGCCATTTTTCATAATGTCGTTGTTCTTTTATCACATTGACTACTGCACTTGTGGAAATGCCGCTAAAAGTGCCGCTAACTTTTTGCAAATTTTTTAAAATGTCGTTGTTTATTTACCACATTGGCTATTACCACACTTTTGGAAATGCCGCCAAAAGTGTCGCAAAAAGTGTTACCAGCATTTTTAGTGCTTTTCTTGGAATTTAATTTATGATGGGAAAAATCAATATTCCTGTAGTGAGTTTTCCTTTGGTGATGCCAAAGACACATTTTTATGGGTTAAGTCGCATCTGGTATCGGCGTAGTTATTCAAAGAACTTTCGAATAGAAGGAACATGACCTTCCCGAGTCTTATACTTGATGATCATATAATCCACATAGACCTCGACCTCTTTGTGTATCTGATGATGCAAGATGGTTGTGGTAACCCTTTGGTGGGTAAACCCTACATTTTTAACATTGAATGGCATAAATCTGTAATAGAAGGTTCATTAGGGGGTGATAAATGTGGTTATTTCTTGATTATCAGGGTGCATCTTGATCTGATTGTATTCAAAAAACCCATAGACGAACGATTTGAGAGTGTGCTTGGTCATATTGTCCACTACCATGTTAGTTTTGGGTAATGTGTACTCATCTTTTAGAGATGCTTTGTTTAAATCCCGATGGTCAATGCACATACGGACCTTTCTTCTTAACTTTGACATAGGTACAATATTTGCTAGCCATGCGGGATATTCCATCACCCGGATGAAGCCTACATTCAACAGTTTAACCACCTCTTATTTAACCTTGAGTGACTATTCGATGTGGTGCTTTTGCAATTTTGGTTTTATTGGTTTACATTTTGGAAGAGTTGGAATATCGTATTGGGCAATCTTGAGATCGATGATGGGCATGTCATCATAGGACCATGCGAAGATGTCACTAAATTCCTTTAGTAGTTCTTTAAGTTGCGCACCCTCATACTCGTCAAGGTCAGACCCTATCCTAATCTCGCGCAAATGGCTACTAGAATCGATATTGATAACAATAATATCATCTTTATTAATTTAAATGTGGTTATATTTTTCGTTATTAAGCTTATCAAGATCAGCTAAGAATTATTCATTTTCAAAATCATCATCATAAAAAGTTTGATTAGAATCAAGACAATTAATATAAGGCACAACAAGATACACAAAATCTTTATTTATTTCATTCTCAGGAAAAATAGAGTTGAGAACTTCATCGAAGGAGGTCTCGATTAAATTGTTATCAGAAAATGGAGGAACAAAGAAAAGGAAGAAATAAGATAAACACTTGGTTTGGGTTACATTTTTATGGGTGAAGATGGAATAGCATTCCACTTGAGGAGGGGTGCATCAGAAGTCTTAATTGTAATGGATATATCCGACGATGTAGGGATTGCGTGGATCATATAGAGTGTCAGTCATAATGTTTTCAAATTAAATGAGTCATTAGAGTCACTTCCCTCAAAAACCTCGATAACAGCTGTAGTTTTCTCAATGAGTGATTGCACATGATGCTGGGAACTTTCAGCCCATGAATAGTTATCTTGGAAGAAGACTTAAAGTCACTTCCCTCAGAAATTTTCACCCTCATTGATGAATCTTCCATTCAAGGATACCCACAAAATAGTCTTGGTACTTTATAATCTTCTCTTAAAACAGGCTGGTGGAGCATTCTGAGTTCCTCTGATGATGGTTTATAACCCAGGCCACATGGAGTAAAGGATTTCTTTAGTACTACGGTATCTAGTATCACTTTGACATTATTGTGAGGAATGTGCTCTAGACAGACTCAATCTTTGAAATCATCCCCTGCTGGGAGTGGAAGTGGTTCGACTAGGAAGTTAGACATAAGCATGTCATTCACTCCATGTTGTATTTCTAGAAGCGATTACTGGTGCTTGTATTCTTAGTATTATCATCATCGCCTAAGATGGGGATGACCTGCCTCTTGGCGAAGAGCTTTAATTTCTTATGGAGAGAAGAAGATACCCTTTGATGTTGTAAAGCCATGCTCGACTAAGAAATCGATTAAAATAAGCAGCTATATCAATAACTTGGAACTCGACAATGGGATTTATAGGGCTAGCCCCTATTATAATCTATATGGATCCCATCACCTATCGATGAGTATTATCATAAGCACACACTACAGAGGAAGTTAGAGCATGGTCGCTTTCTTTTAAACCTAGGAAGTTGAAGGTTTATTAATGGGAAAACATTGAGTGTCGATCCGTTGTCGATGAGTGAAAGCGAGATTGTCTTCCCCATTACTTCAATAGAGATGTTAAGGGCATATTTGTGATTAGGACCAAAGTTTGGGATTTATTTTTTAGAGAAGGAAAGCATTCTAGTAGAGGTTAAGGACCTGAATATGTTCACGACTTCTTCTGGAGTTCATGAAGGAGAGATTGTGGGCCCATTAAACAATTTTATTAGAGAATTTTGGTGCAGTTGGGACGACATGAACAGTCCCCACAAGGTGATGTTGGACTATTTTTTCTTCAACTGGTCGAGGATCTTGCTCTCCTTTATGGTTATTTCTGGCATGGGGAGTTCCCTGATAACACCTTTTCCTTTATCCAAACTTTTGATTGAGGATTTGGACTCTGGTAGTGCCTTCCATACTTGTCATATGGTCCACGGAGAAGGGGAAGAACATAAACCCTATTTCAATATCTATCTCGAGTTTTATGGCCACTTTGTTGATTTCTCTTACCATATCTTCAAACGATATCATCCCACACATACTAATCAATGGGCTAACCTTTTCTTAGCTTAGCTCTTCATCTGTACTATCAAACTCGTCCCCCCATCTGGTGACAATGATGTCATCTTTCCATGAGAAGTAAATTCCTTCCACAACATCCACGACTTCTTTATATAGGTCCTCCCAATCAACAAGGAGATGCATAAGTGAAGGTAAAAACTGCCCTTATAGCTTTAAGGCATCGAGTAACTCGTACATACTACAAATCTCATTGATCTGTTGAAACAAGCCTTCCATGATCTTAACTGCATCCTCCAAACTTAATTCATTGATAGGTACCACCTAATTTTCTGACTTGCGAGCCCACTTCCAGGGTTCCACGAATAGTGTGAATAATTTCTAGCAATCAATGGTCATTTCTATGGGCAATTTTAGTCCAAAATCTAGGAGCTGGTTTAGTACTATTAGAAATTCCATATCCCCCTCCCCCCCGAGAATGGGTATGAACGATAATACACACTCTTGTAAGAAGCAATAGGGGTTGGTCGGTAAAACAAGTTGGGTGAAGGAGAAAATATGGGCAAACTTTAATGTTCTAGGATAAAATATGGGTATGATGCGTGCTTTACTGGGTACAATCTGAGTAGATGAATCGAACTCCGGGTCATTCTATAGGAAGATGGCATTTGTATGGTTTGAAAGTGGATTTTGAGTGGTATTAGGTTTAGGATTGGCTTGTGGGGAGATGAAACCCCGGTCAATCAGACCTTGGATTACATTCTGGAGGTGGAAGCAGTGATTAGTGGTTTGGCCAACATTTTGATGGAAATCACAATGGGCCTCAGGTTTGAAATTTTTGGGAAGTGGGATTGGTAATGGAAGATGGTCCAACGAATTGATGATATTTTACCTCAATAAAGCTTAGTAGAAATTGGAAAAGGTAGCATGAAGCTCAGTGTACTCTTTTCTGACTGGGTTGGCACAAATTTTTGGTGCCCAAGAGGTAGCTGTGGGATGTTGTTGATGGTCGAGATTGTAGAAGGCTTCTTATATTTTCTTCGGGTAAACTGTTCGGATACTTTCTTTGGCTCAACTTTTGTATTGTCAATACTTTCTTCAATCTCCACTCCTACTGCTCAGAGGGCTAAAAAATGTGGGCAATACATTACTCCCATCGTCTCTTCAACATGGGGCAAGAAGTTTTTTTTTATAATACTAACTTTCTCTTCTTCTGAAGGCAGGTTGGTCATAGTGGTCATTTTCTCTCTCCATCTTATTATAAAATTGCTAATAGTTTTCTGGGAATACGTTTGAGAAGTTATAAATCATGGTGTGTAACCTCCAACTGCTCATTGTATTTGTACCGCGACGAAAATTCTTAGACAACATCCTCCTAACTGCGAATTTTGTATTCCTCAAGGGATAGGAACCAACGAAGAGCGCTATCTTTTAGAGTTTGTTGGAACATTTGACCCATTATTTCCTTGAATGGACCTAGGAGAGTTATGGATCAGTGGTAGCTTTGAAGATGAACAATTGGGGGTTCACTACCCCTAAACTTCTCATTGTTAGGCATTTTGAATTTTTTTGGTAACCTTGTTTTAGGTTGTGGAGACAATATAGGTGTAATCCATATAGTTCTCTGATATTCGGACTTGGTAAGACTTCATGGTTAACAACTTAATATCCTCTTTGAACTTGTTTAACTCTTCGTCCTTCGGATCGACGGCTACTAGTAGGTTAGCCCTTAGCTGATCAAGATTTGACATAGGGAGCTGAGCTGGTGGCGGGCCATTGGTAGGAGGCGCACGTGGTACATCCTGAAATTATTTTAGGACACAAAAAGGCTCTGGTGCAGGTGGACCCATAGCGCGAGGGAAGAAGACCTCGGGCTCTTCATGAATATGGATATGATTTTACTGCATCTCATGAACCTTGGTTTTAAGATTGTCATTCATGGCGGTAAGTTAGACTAGGACCATCATCAAATAAGGTTGCAAATTCAGTACTGGGTTTGCGTTCTCCATGGAGAGAGGGTGAATATGGATTCTGGACTCAGAGGAAATAGCAGGAGAACTGATGGAGCTTTGGGGAGATTTGATGGAAGACTGAAGCCAAAGTGAGCAAAGCCAAGAATCGGTTATGCGATCGACCTGAGAAGGAAAAAGATTCGAATTAATTTTTGCAGGGGAGAAAGAAGAATTATTTTTTGTTTAAGATGGGGCAAATGTTTTTGACATTTATGGAAAGGAGAATGAAAAATGTTTTTCGTATTTTCATGAAAAAGGAAAAATGTTTTTTGACATTTTTGATAAAAAGGAAGGGAAAACGAGAGAAGAGTCTCAACATGATTATTATTATGTTTATATCTTCACTTGTGTTAGGTATACCTAGATGCAAAATAAATGTCGCAGGGGACCCGATGCCAATAGGGAGCTAGGACAGGGGTCGAGTATGCGATCGACCTGAGAAGAAAAATAACTCGAATTTACTCTTTGAAAAAGAAAAGGAAGAGTTATTTTATTAGGAAAGAGGAAGATGTTTTTAACAATTTTTTGGAAAGGGGAGGACAAATTGTTTTTGGTTTTTTTGATAAAATGAGGAAATAGGTTTTTAGTATTTCGATAAAAGAGGGGGAAAATGTTTTTTGGTATTTTGATAAAAGAGGAGGAAAAATATTTTTGACACTTTTGGTAAGGAAGGAGGAGAAATGAGAGAATAGTCTCATTATTATTATTCTTATTATTATTACTATTACTATTACTATTACTATTACTATTACTATTACTATTACTATTACTATTACTATTACTATTACTATTACTATTACTATTACTATTACTATTACTATTACTATTACTATTATTATTACTATTACTATTATTATTATTATTATTATTATTATTATTATTATTATTATTATTATTATGTTTTGACTTGTATTAGGTTTACCTAAATGTAAAAAGAAAAGTCGAACGGGACCCGAGCCTGGGATAATTGGGTTTGAAAAATATGTAAAACATGTTTTCACTTTTTGCCAGGCTCATGGGCAGGGTCCCGTTTTGGAAAAAATGAAATAGGGCAAAAATTTTGACGACATGCCGACCTAGCATTTCGACAGTGTTTCGAGTAGTAACAGATAAACTAAATATTATTATACTATGTGTGACGTCTATATGAGGGTATGCAGTTATTGGGTTAGTGGAATGCTTTTCCCCTTTGGCATTACTTCCATGATATACGTCTTGCTTTTGAAAGAAATCGGTACGCATGGACAAGCCATTTGATATACCTGAGTGTACGTGAATTGCCTTACTGTATACCTCGTGGGGACACTACATGTGAGAGACAATTCAATATAATCAACGTACGTGAATGATTTTCCTGCTATATACCTCCCGTCGTGAATTCAGTCAAGTGATACGATGCGTGGCTAACCGTTCGATATACGTCGAAGCTACTAGGCCAATTGAAGGTGAGATTCATATTGCTTAGGCTAATTGTGACCTACCGGACCAGTGCCCATCACAAAATGACCCCCAGTATAGGACAATTTTTGGTCAATAATGCAATGCTCTTAGTGATGTAGTGTGTAGAATGTATGACTCTTGATCAGTATATTATGGATAGAGTATTTTATTTTGCATGATGACCAATGTGCTAATAAGAAAGAATGTACAAGTATCATGAAAAATAAATTTAGCATGGAGCATAAATATTATCGTAAGCATGGGTACGTGAGAGTGAGTGATGTATGAATTTTTATTAGTGAGTGTGTGGTAATGAATCTAGATATGGATCAACTACAAGTTGTGTGTGATAATTATAAGTGAGCATGTATATATATAAGTGTGATAAGCGAATGTGTTTGCTAGTGACACCTAAGCATGGATATTTTAAGTGGCGTGTGCAATATGTGGACATAAGTGAACCTATATATAAGGGTAGGTAGTGTGAGGTGTATATAGAGATTATGTACGATTGTGTGAAGTGAAAAGTGAGTGAGAGTTCATGTAAACATGAGGTAGATATATACAAGAACTGATAGAGGATAAAAGGGAACATATAGGTAGGTGCATATGCACACAAGTAGAAAATGATAATACCCATGAAAACAGAATTTATCCCTCTTATGACAAGTCAGGCCCCAACGAAGTCACCACTATGGCCATATTAGGATCTTCCCATCCCCGTGCTTTTGGGGTAAAAGGGAGGATAAAGGTCCCGCTCCCCTCGCTACTCTAGTGGGTTGCTTCAGTCGTCGTCAATTTTGGGGTGATGTAAAGAGATTGAGTCACCAACATATATTGCACAAAATAGAGAAAATAACATGTCACCGCCTCAAGAGAGAGGCATCATAGACAAACTGATGCTTGCAAAACCAATAATTGAGGTTCGGGGAGTAAATTACGGAATGGGAAGGTGTAAGGCACCCATATCACCCTTTCGATCTCTCATGGGCTTAAGTTATTATTTTCCTTAATTTCTCCATGAAGTATATGTGTATGTATATATAAGTGGAGATCAGAATCGCTCAACTCGTATCATGGAAAAGAGGGAGTGAGGTCAACCATAAGAATGTTCCAAAAATATTAATTAGAAAAATATGATGTGTGCGCTTATTAAGATATTGATCTTTATGATGCAAATATTAATCACAAGTATGACTTGTATGAATAATATGTGGATAAAATAGTAAACGGATGAAAATATGAAAATGGGACTCGAGTCTCGAGTCTTAGCCCGAAACGCCTATGTATCCTATAAAGGTATCAAAGTCCATGTAGTTCTCATGGGGCATAAGGGTGGGGTTTATCCCATAGATTCAAATGGGAGTTTATTATATGTGTCTATGTAGGAAATATATTTTTTGATTTTAGAAAATATGGTAAAGAATCCCATCGGAATTTATAGGTGTAACCCTCTTTTTCTTTGTTTTTTTTTTATAGAAAATAAACGGGTGCAATACTATTAATAAAGGATGAGATATTAATGTGTATGATCTAAAGTAAAAGATAAATTGAATATTTATAAACCTAAAGTGAAAATAAAGAAATTTAAAGAGAGAAAAATGTTTGAACCTTCATTGGAGCTTGGAGATTGATATTGATTAATGGTGAGCTTTCTTGAAAGTGAATGAACAATGTAGGAGGATTTTTGCAAAATTGGGTCAGAAAGTGATGGAAATGAAAGATGAGGAAAGGTTTCAAACAAGAAAACATAATTTTCTTAAGAAGAATGTTGATGAGATCATTGAAGTTAATGTTTTTGAGGTGCCTTTTGAGGTGAGATCATGCTCTCCTTATATAGGGTAGGGGGACTGCAAATTGACATTGTCCTTGTCCTGCCTATCGATAGGTAACCCTAGACACATTGCCGATAGGGAGGGAAATGGACCTGCTAATTGGCAGTCTCGTATAGATTTTTGAAAAAACGGTCGTAATACTCAATCCGCATGTCCAAATTGCACACGGGTCATACCATTATAGAGGTAATTTAGATACCTTTAAGAATCCTTTGGGCCTCTCCCAAATTTATGTAAAACATGGCTTGGAAGAACCCTTCGATCCATGGGAAAAAGATCGTCAAACGATGATGGATCGTTTGTTCAAATCGTAAGTCTGAATTATGTACGGAGTGAACCATTGGAAAGGTTGTGCGAGGTAATTTGACGTTCAAAAGATCTTTTCTAGATTCGAAGAGTTAACTTTGGTCAAACGGGGCTCGAAAGTATCTAGTGACCTTTTGGAGTAAAACATGTCATTTGTCTGTATCGTAAGGATAATTCATGCATGGCCCACACCGTTGGAAAGGATATTCAGTTTTCCTTTGAATATTCATTCATTCTCCTTCGAGTTGAAGAGTTAACTTTGGTCAAATGGAACTCGAGAGAACTCGGTGATCTTCGAATCACTTTTCAGGGGAAAATGGATCATTTGTCCGAACCGTTATGCCATTTTGTGCATGGGGCAGATGATTGGAAAGGGTTTTTAGTCACCTTTGAATATCCATTGAGTTTTTACTCTGACTATGAACTTAATTGGGGTTAAATTTAGGCCTATGAGCACTCGGTGGCCTTTAGATCGGTTTCCAGTAGTAAAAGGGTCAGTTCGTCTGAACCATTATGTCGATTTGCACATGGGGCATACCGTTATAAAGGCTATTCAGAGTCCTATGAACACTCATTAATCTTTTTCTCTGATGATGGAGTTAATCGGAGTCAAACGGGTCCAGGAAGCACCCGATGGCCTCTAGATCGGTACTAGGAGTATGACCTAGGGTTTATAGTGAATTAGGGAGGTGCTGGGGACCAAATGGGAGACTTATGGAGGTCCTAGAATGTGGTGTCTATAAATACAGAATCAATCATGCCATTTCTCATAATTCCAGGTCTAGTATTATATAAATTATCAAAGTAATCTGAAATATGGCTTTTAATTTGAGTTTGATTAGTGGGAATTAAATCATTAACCTTCATGTCGGTAATAAGGTTAGTGGATCTCTTGTACTGCACAATTATATGGGAAAAAATAAGTGCACCTATCACCTTCTATAAACCATTTCATCCTAGTCTTATCTCTCCAAGAAATCTCTTCAAACTTCAAAGCCTCATAGAGGGAGGTTTGGGCATTCAACACAATTGCATCTCTAATATGGGAGTAATGATGTTCTTTAAGTTCAGTTTGGATTTTAAGGAGATCATCCTTAGTTTAAAAAATATAGTCATGAATATTACCAAAAACATTAACATTCTAAATTTTAAGAATATATTTAAAGTGTTTTATTTTTTATTTCAATGAAAACATAGGGTAACGAGTCATTAAAATAATATTCCATTGTTCATTCAAAATAATCATAAATGAGGGATGCTCAAGACAAGTTTTCATGACACCAAAATAATTGGGTCCATTGCATATGGGGATTTAATTATAACAAAAGGCGGTGATGGTCACAAGAACTCTTTGGAAGACCAAAGAAAGAGACATTATTCCATTTATCAATCCATTCAACATTACATAAAGACCTATCCAACCTTCTCTCCACTTTTGATGTTTTACTTTTCTTCTATGTGTAGAAAATTCCTTTAGTATCAATATGTACAAAATTGCAAGTGTCAGTCATCTTAATGAAATCATTAGCAGGAACAACATAAGGGATTCTATCACCATTATATTCATGAGAACCCAAAGTACAATTATTGTCCCTAATAGTCATTCAAGTCCTAGAAATCAGAGTTATAAGAGAATGAAATCCATCCAAAAGTTGTCTTCTAATAATGTAGTTTATGGAGCTATATACTATAGTAAAAGAAGAATGAGACGCATTTAAAGTAGTCAATAAAGACATTTGTTGACAATAGATTTGGATGACAATTGGAGAAATTATTCTAACATCATAAAAGATCCACAAATTAAATAGTAATATATGTTTATCAGTCACTACCAAAATCTTCATGACAAAAGAGTTAAATACTCTATCAGAAGAAAAATAAAAGGTACCATAGGTTTTGCAACACAAAAACTTAGGACTATACTACATAATCCATGAGGTGAGCATTATTTTTTAATGAGTATTGCCCAATTCTCTTATATTTCGATAGAAGATATTATCGTCTAAAATTGGAATACGGAATTTGTGTCTTAGCTAGGGGTTTATAAATAATAAAAATTAACAAGTAATTATTTATCTAATAAAAAGGAAATAGAGAATGGGGATGAGAGACAAAGAAAGAGGACACGATTAATATGGTTCAGACCACTACAATTGAGTAATTAGATTCCAAGAATAAATACAAGTTTAGGGTTCGTGCAAAGATGCCTATCTCTATGGGATTCTGTGTTATTTATATTTATGAACCTGAGAATATTAAGGAATAGGTGGCTTGCCTTTACAGTTCAGGAAATTACATTATTTGAACATTATGGGATAGATAATGATGATTTTGTTAGAAAAAAATGGAATAGGTAGTTGTAACTATTCATCACATGCTTAAGCGTCCACGACATGACTAATGGGCTTCTCTTACATGTATAAGAAAGTACGGAAGTGGTATTGACTAAGACAACAAGATGGTCCACTTCCTATCGTGAGATAGTTGTTAGGATAATAGGTGAAATGTGAGGGAGAGCACAGGCATACTTGAGCTGAGCATAATTCGTAACCAAGCTGACCTATCTTTATACCCTAATAGAGGATCCATGTCAAACCACAAAGGTCCCATATAGGGTATTTTTTATTTAGGATGTAAAAAAAGCCCCCCAAGGCTTCATGAATGAGGGGAGTTTTGTAGCAGCTTCTCTGGATTGGCATTGGTCCTGAGTGGTTGTTACACGGAACGAATGGAGGGAGTGTTAATTCTAGTCGATAAAATGTGATTTTGATCATCCCATTTTTTGGTTGGCCTGGACCCAGCAGATGGACTTAGAGTACTTTGATTTTTAACCTCCACATGTTAGACCATGGGAAATGATGCCTAGGTAACGATTACTCATGCATGTAGATGCAGAGACTCTATACACTAGTTGACTTTTCAGTACTTATGTCACTTAATGATGTGACCATTTATCCCCAAACCAACATACTTAAACGACTATGTACCTTTTTTTTTGCAATTACCCCATTTTAATTATGTAAGTGTTTTTTTTAGAAGAGAAACAGAACTTAGTTGCATCAAGAGACTTTAATCCTCCATAGCTTCAATGGCCCGTTATCTGCTCCATCTCGTTCTTCCTTGGTGAAGTTCCTATCTCTCACTCTTGACTTCCTTTTTCAGTGTAGAAGGTATGTGCCCCTTCTCTTTCAAAGGGTTTTAAGGTTTTTCTTCCATTCTATTTTGGTGTTTTAATGCGTTATGTCCATTAAAATTGTTGTTGGATTTAATTCGAATTTTAGATGGACATTAAGTTGGTTGACCTATGAGTTAGATGTTTTTAGGTTTTCTTGATTTTTTTGCTATTTTTCTTATTTCCATTCAACCCCCAACTCTAATTTCAGTGATAAAAAGATTGGTGGTTACCTTGATGAGCTTCTTGCTCCACATCCAACGTTTATTTGAAATATTAGTTGAGTTAGAGACAACCTATTCGGGTATTACTTCTAAGAAGTTTGCATAACTATGGCAAGTGGTCCGACCGGAGGACATACTGAGGCATCCCAAATATACTCCCGAAATAGCATCTTCTAGCGATTCACCTCTGTTCCCAACTAAACCTCCCTCTTCTCTCCCAAATATACTCATACATATATATATATTTTGTGAATATATTTGTGAATATTTCTATTGTGTGAAATTAGTAGATTTGGTAATAATAATAATTATTACATTGTACTAAGCGGTCATAACCTAAGGGTGCAGGATTAGTGTATATATATAGGGATGATGAGACTATATATATGTATGAGTTTACTTGGGTAACTTTCTACTTTATGAGACTAGTAGATAAACATGAAAATGAGAAGTAAGATAATCTTAGTGAATAAAAGATTAACCATTCAAACGATGTATAATAAAACTTAGTATGTGAGATAAACTGTCTGAATAGCGTATTGTATGGGAAATACGGGAATACTTCTAGTGAGCATAGTTAGTGTTAGTATAGTTTCTGACTAGTTAGACTGGGAGGTATAACTAGGGGGAGATTAGATGTACGTTAGTCATGCACAATAGACGAGAGGTGAGAAACTCATGTGAGAGTTCGATAACTAACATGCGTATAAGACTTGTTTTAAGAACTAGTTTTAAATACTTGCTAAATCATTTTTGCACATTGGGCCCTGGCCCATTTCTTTTATCTCTTCTCTCTTTTGCTATATATATGTATTATATCAGGTGCTCAGCCACAGGAGTATCAGATTTAGAGATTTGGATTGCTTGACGTGCTGCAGCTGTTGTGGAAGCTATAGGTCCTTGCAGTAGATGCATCTATCCATTCCATTCAGTTTCATCTAGACTTCTTGTTTAGGGCATATGTCCCCCACTTCTAGTTCTTTCATCAGAGATATTGTATTCAGTTTATTATATGGTTTGAAGTTTTGAACTGAGAGGTTTTATCCAATCTTATTTATTTCAGTGTTGATTCATGTTCATTATTTATTTACATTCCTATGTGTGGTGAATGGTTTATACTTTAAAATGGAAAGAAATGGATTTACTTGGTTTTATTAAATTGGAAATGTTTGGCACCTAGCTTAATTTTATATTAGGTGATTAATATGTTAAAAAGTTTTTCGACAGTGATGCTGAGAATGAACCAACTGAATATCCTATTTTAAATTGGTAGAGGACTTATCACCCTATATTTAATTGGGTGGGGTGTCACAGGTGGTATCAAAGCATCAGGTTCTAGTGTCCTTAGGATCTGTGCGGCTTATTACGTTTCAGCGTATCGTTCTTTGATGTAGAGCCTTATGATAGGATTGTTGTGTTCCCTTACGTATGAGATTTATGTTCTCCTGCTACGAATCATAATGGAGGTGACTCATTATACAAAATTCGGTGTGATTCGAACCCCGAACATTTTAGAATGATCAGTGAGGGCCATAAGAAGAACTGCGGGAGGAGAAGCTTAACAGAAGACATAGAGAAATCGGGTAAGAGTGATTGGGACAAAAATCACCACGATAATTACTTAAGAGATAGTAAAATTGTCAGTCGGGAACTGTGGGTTCCCAGGACACAGTCATAGATAACAGAGGAGTGAATTCAGGACCACCTAGCATAGTCGATAAAAGGGGAAATCGGAGGGAATCTTTTGAAAACCCATCAATGAATATGTAGAAAAGAAAATGAGAAAGTGTAACAGACCACCGGAGGTAGAAAATCTGAAGGAAATTGTGTAGAGTGGGGCGTGATGACACTCAGAATTTAATTTGGAGTTAAAAGCTATAGCTCTTAGGAGCATCGTGTAGTGATTAGAGACAATCACCATACATGAAGAAGTGTGTTTGAAATTTAGAGAGAAATTTAGGTATGATTTGACTGTGAAGTTTTCCATTCGATGTGGTAACGGAATGCGAGTGAAATTTTGATGTTTAGCACAATGGGTAAGATAGAAACGACCATGAGAGAAAGGCCGAATTGCATAATGAACTTCATACCTCGCGGAGGGGTATAAATTACCCAAAGGGTTTATAGTTGATAAAGGACCCGTGAGTAGAATACTAGTATGGATGAGAAATCCATTTAGGATGACTAATGTTGATGTCATCAAAATTATACGATTACTAGTGATTATAGTCCTTCAATAGAAGGGAGTAAAGAGGGTTAACGAACCGGCTAAAGAGCAGAAACGGAATTTAACGGTGTTAGTGAAACCCCACATGAGAGTATACCCAATAGGGAACTCAGTTACATGATGTTAAGTGATTAACTTCAAGAGGACGATGAAGTCAATCAGGCTGTAGAGGCCAACCATAGTTTCGGATAGCTAGCGTAGCCAAATAGACATTGGAAGAATAATTATGAGTTGAGACTGTCGGTCCGAGAGAAGAACATTCCCAAAATGGTCAGTGGGACCAGTGACGGGAAATAGTTTATGAAGTTTTCCTTATGTAAAGGAAACAAAACTACAAGTGTTGAATATTTCCACAATTGAGAAGGTAGACCGAAGAGATTAGAAATGGTAAACCATGCCAGTTAGGCATAACGACTGGAGGAGCGATACTTCTAGCGAAAGAATTTGAGGTCAAGGGAATTAGGCCTAAGAAATTTATAACTCGAGAGTGATGGGCTCAGGCTAGATCAGTAGAGTCCTCGCTAATAGAAGCATGCAATATGTCAGAGTCTACGGGGCCCGGGATGTAAGCGGGAGTTCAATAAAACTATAATTGAGGCCTAGAGAGTTGGTCCAACATTTTAATAATGGGCGCAAAATCCACATGATGGAATAAATTTTCCGTGATGAGAGAGGAAAACTAAAGGATGAAATCCTAGGATGTATGACGATTGCAGATGTTCATGGGTCGTGATGGAAGCCACGTGCTGAGACCCTGTGATTTGGCAAGACCGGCGAGGTTTTGCTTCTTCCTTGTGAGTAAAGGATAGATTCTAGTGACATGGGTGTGCCACAACTTTTATGTAAATTGGAAACCCTAAACTTCACGTGCGGGTCGAGTTTAGTGGAAACGTTAGTTTTAACAGTCTTGTTACAAACGTATTTCTCGTTGTTAGCAGGGCATTTTGATGATTGCCCGTGAATGAACCGGGCAAGCCCTAAGAATGTGTTTTGTTATTTTAATTTACTACTGCAGTGAGTTAGCTTTAGTATAGTTTATTATGGTAATGTGTAGTGATTAATTACCGTATGGTTAAACGATAGTAAAAATGTAGTGATTTGACTGTCGTGTCGGATACTCCTGGAGGAGTGATCTTAGTTTTGTGCGGCGCCACCTGAAATAGGGTTGGGCCCAGATATGTATATATATGAAACTTTTATGGTATTATAGACCTCAGTGAGTATAGTGTCTAATTATATACGATTCCCGAGCATAGGGATTTATTTGTCTGTTAAGACTTAGAATACATTGTGTTCTTATCGAGCGGAGAAATATACCTCGTTATATATCTATAGCGCCAAGTACTTGGGATAGTGTGGGCGCCATGCTTCATGTTACATTTTTAGGGACATGAGAGTGGACGAGTAAAATTTTATATCACAATACGTAGATTGTGGGAAAGTACATAGTATGTACCGAAGGCTTTACGAACCTCGACAACCGGCTAGGTTAGATAGTAGTGTATCAGGGGGGTTCCTTGTTTGGATTTCGCTTTGCGAGACATCCCACGCATGAAACTATAAAATGTCGAAAGTTGGAGAGAAGTTTGGTCGATAGTACATAAGTTTTGTATGTTGGTTATTGTACCTAAAGGAGAATATAATTGAGAGTTAATAATTATTTTATAACTTAAGGCCAACAGAGTAGCCTAGCCTTATTATTTTTCGGAATAGAGCAATGATGCTATTAAAGAATTGTTTAAGTTATGATTAGTGGGGCGGTTGAGTGTACCCCTCCCACATCAGCATACCGAGTGTGCAAGGATTGAGGTAATAATATTTTATGTATTTTGTATAATTATGCGTGAGGCATAGGGTGTATGGGCGCCCTAAGGGATTGAATCATGTAGTGGATTATGATTAGCATGTGAGTTCGATAACATGTAGTCGCGTAAGCCGAAGCTTATTAACGAAGTTTTGTCAGAGACTTACGTTTCAAGATAAGTAGAAATTTATTCAAGAAATATAAGATGTGTCAGAATACAAACAACAGTGTGATGGGTTTAATGTAGAGTAACCTTCAAAGTTAATCTGCAGTGGGTTAGCTAACTGTTAGAAAGAGGGCGGACAATTCGAAACCGGCAGGGGCTTCTTCCACTCGATAATGGAAGAGTATCCCCAAGGATATTCTCATGTAGCTGAGATGGGGAGATTATAGGTACTAAGATTCGATTGAGTATGACCTATTACCCACAGAGGTATGGGCAGGACAAGCGGTCTAATCGAATGCGGGAGAGAATATTTTATGTGAACCCTGAGATCTTACGGGAGGAAGAGAGTAGTACCTTCCACTAGTGGCGTTTGTGTCCAAATAACTCCTATAAGTTCACGTTCGGGCAGAGTGCCAGTAGAAGTATGGCATGGTAAACTTTGTTGTTATCCTACTTGATAGTTAAAAGTGGGAGACCAGTTATGATTACAAATGTTGGGAGAAAATCAATATTATTGCATATATTGTGTGTGAAATATATATTGCACAACCAATTTACTTGTATGAACGACACGAGATGAAGTCGTATGTATATGAAAAGAGGATAAATCTACTAAGGTGCAAATAGTAGAAGGCTAGATAGTGAATATCTAAAATAAAGTTGAAGTAGTGAAACTTAAGCAGAAAGGCTTGGGCAAGAGCGTATATGACAGGGTAACCTGGAGTTTAAAGTAAACACATGTGAAGTTTTCATTATTAAGGGTATTTGATAGCGTACTATATGAGCGGTACGGAGTAGCTTACTTGTGAGTGTCGGGATGCGATGCGCAATATTTTTACAGCGCTGTCTGTACCTGGTATACTTTTTCCGAATTTCGGGATGAAATTCCGTTGTAAGGGGGAAGTATGTAACACCCCGTATTTCTGAAGATTTAAATAATTATGTGATTAATTATTATTATGGTAATAAATTAAAATGTGAGAAATTAATTTGTTATTTATTCGGATTAAAATAACTATTAACTAGCGTACCAAGGGTTAATACTTATTATTGTGAACTGTTAAATATTACTGGGTGATATGTAATTTGGAATTATGATATTTGATAAATTGTCGGAAGTGAGAAATACGGCAGTTTGGTAATTTAAGTCTGACACGCGTGTGAGTCGTGTCAGGACTAATTGAATGGAATAAAAAGAGAAATTATTTATATTAACTCGTATGGTCATTTTGAGTGCTCCATTGAGTCCGGGAGGGTCGAGATAGTCAAAATAGTATACCCGGGTGTTTAGATTGGGTCTCGGGGCGATTTTAGGCCTAACCGGCACCCCGAGAGGGCATTATGGTAAATTGTATTGTTGGGCTAAATTAATGGACGAAAATTAAGAGTAATTATATCAGCCTAGGAAAGTCCATTAGGGTTAAGAGGTTACATAAATCAAGAACGGCCATAGAGGGTGTGAGCGAGAACCAATTTTCAAGAGAGAAGGCTCGATTAGCACCACCTTGCATAACCGTGACCACCAACGCGTAGATCGCGAAGAGAGGAACGCGTATATACCAACATCACCAACGGATCAGACCGTCATATTACTTTCTTTCTTTTAGCAATAATCATTCTCATGCTAGTCTAGGTGGAATTAATCATGATTTATATGTTAATTGGGTGAAAATTGGAGATTTAAATTATGATTAAGGATTGGTTTAATTAGTGGTTGGAATTCATCCATGTATGTAGAGGATTAATCACGGAATTTGATTATATATTGATTAATGAATATGGGTTGATTAGGTTCTTTAATTGGAATTTCAGAAACTAGGGTTCATGTGAATTAATTTGGGGGTTTTATGTAATTATGATGATTAATGACGAATTAAGTATCCTAGGATGATAGAAATGATCTGTAACTTGTTAGGTGTTGATGGGTATTGATGATGAGTTGTTGGGAATTGAATCTTAGAGGTTTTTAGGCTTAAAAATGGTGAAAACGCTGAAGTTTGGTCAAGAAGACGGACAGTGTAATCTCGCGCGGTCTCGCGCGAAGTGATTCAAACGAGATGGGGATCTCGCGCGAAGTGGTTCGAACGACATGTCTTCTAGTTCGAACGACATGTCTTCTGGTTCAAATGACATGTCATTCTGGTTCAAACCACATGTCATTCTGGTTCAAACCACAGGGTGAATTTTTGGAAATTTGCTTAAAGCCCAGTTTGGAGTTTATTTGTTTATTGGAGTGAGAGAAACTACCAAATAGTAAATTTAAATACGAAGAAATTTTGGGAAAAGTATGTGGGAATTAATACTTTAATTATTTCGGTATAGAGAGAATGTATCTTGTAGATTACGAGAGAGATAGTAATCTAATTATTTATACTATATGTAGTAATGAGGTTAAAATACATACGGGGAGTATATATGTAGGTTGGAGAAAATACCTATAAATTATAATAGGATGTGTGTATGCCTATTATGTGATATTATAGTTAAGAGCACTAATGACTGACAACTCGGGGGTGCAGAAACTCTATTATTAAGTGTACTAATGGGTTATAACCCGGGGGTACAAAAATGATTATTATTTAGCGCACTAATGGGTGATAACCCGGGGGTGCTGAATTATTATTGATAGGTGCATTAATGGGTGCTAACCCGGGGATGCATGATTTTCTGAAAGATATGCACTAATGGGGCTTAGCCGGGGGTGCAGGATTAGTATATATATATATATATATATATATATATATATATATATATATATATATATATATATATATATATATATATATATATATATATATATATATGGACTTGTGAATTTTGCTACTGTGTGAAATTAGTAGATTTGGTAATAATAATAATTATTAAATTGTACCAAGCGGTCTTAATCTAAGGTTGCAGGATTAGTGTATAGATATAGGGATGATGGGACTATATATATGTATGAGTGTACTTGGGTAACTTTCTACTTTGTGAGACTAGTAGATAAAAATGAAAATGAGAAGTAAGATAATCTTAGTGAATAAAAGATTAACCATTCAAACGATGTATAATAAAACTTAGTATGTGAGATAAACTGTCTGAATAGCGTATTGTATGGGAAATACGGGAATACTTCTAGTGAGCATAGTTAGTGTTAGTATAGTTTCTGACTAGTTAGACTGGGAGGTATAACTAGTGGAGATTAGATGTACGTTAGGCGTGCACAATAGACAAGAGGTGAGAAACTCATGTGAGAGTTCGATAACTAACATGCGTATAAGACTTGTTTTAAAAACCAGTTTTAAATACTTTACTAAATCATTTTTACACATCGGGCTCTGACCCATTTCTTGTATCTCTTCTCTCTTTTGCTATATATATGTATTATATCAAGTGCTCAGCCACATGAGTATCAGATTTAGAGATTTGGATTGCTTGACATGCTGCAGCTGTTGTGGAAGCTGTAGGTCCTTACAGTTGACGCATCTATTCTTTCCATTCAGTTTCCTCTAGACTTCTTGTTTAGGGAATATGTCTCCCACTTTTAGTTCTTTCATCAGAGATATTGTATTCAGTTTATTACGTGGTTTGGAGTTTTGAACTGGGAGTTTTTATCCAGTCTTATTTATTTCAGTACTTGATTCATGTTCAGTATTTATTTATATTCCTATGTGTGGTGAATGGTTTATACTTTAAAATGGAAAGAAATGGATTTTCTTGGTTTTATTAAATTGGAAATGTTTTTACACCTAGATTAATTTTATATTAGGTGATTAATATGTTAAAAAGTTTTTCGACAGTGATGCTGAGAATGAACCAACTGAATATCCTGTTTTAAATTGGTAGAGGACTGATCACCCTATATTTAATTGGGCGGGGTGTCACATAATTATTTTTTGTGGACAAGTTTACTTTTCGTGGATATCAAACTCTCCCAAGAAGAGCTCCCCTTATGGAAGTAGCGGTTCATTTTAAGGAGTATGTATTACATTAGATTAACTTATGACTGTAAGGCTGAAGCTAACCCTGATACAGGTACCCATGTCCTCAATTCTTCGCCTATCTTTATCTTTTTCGACTTGTTAATATTTTTTCTTATCTAACTCTATGTCCAGCCACCTCCGAGCACCCATTTGAATCTACTTTTGGAATGGCTCCCCAACACATCAACTAAAAAGATGTAGAGCTTTCTCATAAAAGAAAGATAAAAGAAGAGAAGAATAGGTTAGATGTCGAGAAGAGGAAGATTAAGGCCGAAAAGAAAGGCCAAAGATGATAGGGTTTAGGTCGATCAAACTAATATAAATAATACCGATGGGGCATCTTTCTATTTGATAAAGTCTAAGGGTGAATCCCCCATGTGTTCTCAACCCCTTGTTATGGGTGATAATTGTCCCTTGGAGCCCCCAATTAGCTAGAATATGCCAAAAGTGCCAAGGATAATGGAAATTAGGTCCTTTCGTAGGTTGGTGAGAGTCCAGGGTTCTACTCCCCGTTATGGGGAGATTGAGAAATTAAAGTTTTCTCCTGCACACGGGATTTCATTTTATGAGTTAAGGACCATCCTAGAGTCCATTTTCCACCATGATAATAACACCATCAATCTCTTAGGGTATCATGGATATAGTAAGGACTTCGAGTTCTTGAGAGGATATGACCCTAACTCATTGTGGAAGTTAATTCAGCATAGACTTTCTCTGGTATGTCTTTTCTAATATCTCTTCATTTTATACTATTTAGTCCTCCATTACTTTACATATTTGCTTTTGTCAGTAGACTATTGTTTCCTCTACCATACGGCGAGATAAGGTCATGTGTAATAATTATGCTTATGAGGAGTTTAGATGAGCATAAGAAATTAAAGGATGATCTGGAGCAAGCTGCTAAGGACCTCAAGAAGGACAGTGAGGAACTACAGGAGCACGATGACAAGATGATGGCCAAGACAGTGGTCCTTATCTTAGCCAAAGAGGAGAACTCCAAGCTCTGTGAGAAAGCGGACACCTATGATGCCAAATTGAAAAGAATGGAGGAATCTCTAAATAAAGCTAAGGAAGACCTATCAGAGGTTTCCAAGATAATTATTCAACTATCACAGGATCTTAATAATGACAGAGAGTCTTTGGCTACTGCTGAAGAAACATGATCGAAAAGTAAAAAATCCTTGAGTGATTATGATGTAGACCGTGTGGGCTTTTTCATAGATGGTTATAAAGAGCTAAAAAATATATTAATGACTTATTATCTTGACATCACTGAGGTGGTGAGTTCCTGGTAAGGTGATGCTGATGAGGCCATTACCTTAGCAGGTGATGTCCATAGACGAACTTGTTAGTGAGGGTGTGTCTGTGCCCCTCTCATGTGAATGCACCTTTGGAAATAATAATGAGACGACTTCAAGAAAATTCTCCCGAAGCTCTTAATGTTGGGATGTTTTTGGTTTTGGATTTAATAAAAAACGTTTTTCTTTGTATCTGCTCATTTTGTAATGTCGTGCTTCCAGAATGACATTTTCATGCATTTCAATTCCTTCTCATGCATCTAGGGTAGTTTAGTTTTGTTATCTACTTTGATATAAATGAAACTTTTTCACATTGTGGTTAGTTGATTACCAACTCGTAATGATTCTGAATGTGGGCACACCTTGAGTGTGTTCGAACCCGAATTCTACTAATGTTTTGGTTAATTTACTAGGAAAATTTTGTGTTAATACTAGTTACCTTGGTTGGTTCCAAAATTTCAAAGGTGGTTATCCCAATGTTAGATTGTGGTCGGATCTCTGTCACTCATAAAGAAGGGAACCCTTTCACCTTGGTAATTGTACTTCTTATTCGCAATCTGTCATATGATGAGATCGTACATGAAGTTTGATTTCTTATTCGTGACTTGTTTGTTCAACGAAGTCATAAAGGAAGTTTAACCTCTCATTCGTAACTTATTTTTTTAACAAAGTCATATATGAGGTTGATATTATTATCTCTTCTTCTCAATCTTTTGTATCGAGATTTTACAGGAATTATTTTTAGTATTAAGTATTTATATGCACATATCCTATGCTCGCAAAAATTAAAAAAAATAACAAGAATGATGGGTAGACTAAATATTTTATTCATAGAAAATAGGAAATCCAGGATAATGAGAAAGGGGTGATTCTTTTCATTTACATTACTTATAATATTTCCTAAAATGTTAGGCATTCCACAAATTCTTGAATTGCTCACTTTCCAAAGTTTCAATGAGATAGGTTCCTTGTCTAACAATGCTAAGAATATTGTAAGGTCCATGCCAGGGCTTCAGTTTGTTTCTCTTCTGGATGACCTTTTTCAATACATAATCACCTGCCTTCAAGTTATTCGGCCTCACTCTGTAATTATAGAAATGATTTGTCCTCTACTGGAAAGTGACAACCCTTAATGCTGCATTTTCTCTTACTTTATCCACAAGATCAAGGTCCATCCTTCTCATTAGGTCACTCCGAGGAGAATTAAAATTGAGTACATGATGGCTGGGAAGGTCGATCTCAGTGGGAACCACTGCCTCTGTACCAAAGGCTAGTGTCTATGGATTTTTGTCCGTAGTAGTCTGCAACATGGTCTTGTAAGCCTATAGGATACTCTGTAGGTCGTTGATCCATTTCCCCTTACATCATCCAAGCTTTACCTAGTTTCGTCTAATAAATTCTTATTGTTAATCTCAGTTTGGCCATTCCCATGGGGATTCCTTGGGGGAGAATGAAGATTCTGAATCTTTGAGCGGATATAGTAGTCCTCAAACTATTGGTTGTTGAACTGGGTGCCATTGATGATAATGAACACATATGGCCTGTCATAACATGAAATATTGTTCTTCAATATAAATTGGAAGACTTTCTCATATGACATCTCTACTAAAGGCTCAACTTCCACCCATTTGGTGTAATAATCCGCATCAACCACTAAGTATTTGAACCTTCCCTTTATTTTAGGCAGCGAGCCGACCAAATCAATACCCAAGATTGCAAATAGCCATGTAAATGTGATATGCATTAGAGTATATCCTGGAGTGTGGTGGATCTTGGCATATTATGACATTTTTCACACTTTTTGGCATATTTCGAATAGTCTTCTTTCATGGTCGGTCACTTATAGCCTTGCGTAGACACCCATTTTACTAGTGACCTTCCTTCTAAATGCACCCCGTAGCACCCTTCATGTAACTCCTTGATCAGGGTATTCACTTATTTTGGATGAACTCATTGCAATAGTGAAATAATGTACCCTACCATATACAATACTCTTGCATCCAACAGATAACTGGCAGCTTTATAGCATAGCTTTCTTGCTTCCCTCAGGTCAGATGGCACAATGTTAGTCTCAATGGAAGCTCGAATGGAACCATCCATAACGGGCCGAGTTTTACTTCCATGACATTGGTTGGTTATTTAACTATGCTACAATGGGAAATTATTTTGAATTATACTATTTTTCATGATTATGTTCGGGTAGTTGACCCTAATTTACTAATGCGTCTTCTCTGCCATTCTCCATTTTAGGGATTCTCAATACCTTTAACCTAGGGAATTTAGTTAGCACGCTCTTCGTCTTATCCAGATACTTGATCATGGCATCTTTTATGTGCCAAACTCATCTCGGTCCTAATTAACGAGGCTAATTCGAAACCCGCTATCAATGATTCGTACTTAGCCTGGTTGGAGGCTTCAAACTAAAAATGGAGTGCGTACTCCACATTTATTTTGTTTAGAGTGGTGATAATGAGACATGCTCTACTTTCCATCCTACAAGATGATACATCCAAAAATAGTTTCCACTCTGTGCATTCTTGATCGAATTCTCCTTCTACTAACTCTCCAAATTCTAATAGCCTTTTTAATTCTCGTGGTTATGCGTAATATTCTCGTGGTTAATTATGGATTCTACAACATCGATACATGGAGTTGATTTTGGAGTTGTATGCTTGTTGTTTTCATTGGGTGAGGTCTTTCCAAAATGAGTCTGCTAAGTTTACCTCGTGGAAGAGCTCTGTTTTGGAGAAGTCTAATTTGTCGTGAGTGTTGAGATCTCTCCTGGAGGAATCTTCTCAACAGATTTCTCCTTTTACATGAATTTACTCAAAATTTTACCATAGCTTGACCTTTGATAATAGTTCCACGCTCGTACTAGATATCATATTCTCCCAGTTCCACTACCTAGGACATCAGTCATCCTAACTTTTTATGTTTATGTAGAATTTGTCATAAGGGAAAATCTGTATAAACAACAATGGTATGGGATTGGAAATACGGCTTCATGCTTCTCGAATCTTTAATTAGCGTAAGGTATAGTTTCTCCATATTGGGATACCTAATTTATACTCCCCAATATGCTTTACTGGGATAATATATCGGCCTTTGTATCCACTCCTCCTATCTCACCATAGCCAAAATGATGGCAGATTTTGATACCACCAAGTATAGGTAATGTTTTTTTCCAAATAGTGGTCTTGACAAGAGAGGGGATGACCCCAAATAACGTTTTGCTTCTAAGAATGTATTTGAACATTCTTTTTTCCATTCAAAAGTTTCCTTCAAACTTTATTTAAAGGGAGACATTTATCAGTGGCTCTAGAGACGAACTTGTTGAGAGAAGTGACACATCACATCAGTCTCTGCAACTTTTTCTTCTTCGTTGGAGACTGCATGTGAATTAAGGCTTGGATATTTTCAGGATTATCTTTGATCCCTCATTGGTTGACATAAATTCCAAGAACATCCGCTCACTCACCCCAAACATGCATTTGGTCGGGTTAAGCTTCAATAGATGTATCTCCAATTGGTCGAAGGTCCGCTAAAATTCCTTTATGTTGTCACCCGTTATTTTTCTCTTAGTGATCATGTCGTCCATATTCACTTCCATATTTGTCCAGATCTGATCTTCAAACACCTTATTCACCAATCGTTGGTAAGTCATTTCAGCATTCTTGATGCCCAAGTGCATGACTTTATAGCAGTAGGTACCTTTTCTTGTAATGAAAGATATTTTTTCTCTATTTGAGGGCTTAATTCTAATCTGATTTTACTCAAAATAAGCGTCCATAAAACTCAGTAGTTGTGACCCGCAGTTGCATCGACTAATTGGTCGATTCTAGATAGGGGATAATAATCCTTAAAACATGCCTTATTTAGGTCAGTGAAATCCACACAAATCCTCTTTTTCTTATTCATTTCGCGCACCATGACCACATTGTAGTTCTATTTAGGGTAATCAACATCCTCTATGAACTTGGATTTCTGCATCTTCTGAACTTCCTCCTAGAGTTCCAGATTCTTTTCATCATCGAGGACTCGTTTATTATACTTGATTTGTTTATCATTCTCAATTATACTCAGCACATGGCATATAAATTACGGGTTGATATTGAGAATATATTCATGGCTATAAGAAAATACTTTTTTTTAGTGTCGAAAGAAGTCGTGTAGATATTTCTTCATCTCTGGGTCAAAGGACGACTCGATCTGGACAATCGTCTCAGGGTGTTCTTCGTCGAGGACAAAAATTTTAATTTCTTCGACCACATATCCCTTGACAAATTTTACTCATCTCACGAATCAACAGTCTCAATCTGATAAGTGGTGGTGAGTTTTTATGTTCTTCCTTGTCGGGTGAAGTGTAGTAGCACTCACGAGCCTCCACTTGGATTCCTTTGACCACGTTTACTTCAGGTCTGGGTGGGAACGATATGCCCAATACTGACATCACGGCTACAAAAACTGCGTGAAAGGCCGCTGCTTGGGAATAGATAGGCCGCGGCCCTTAATAAGGGATATTATGTAACACCTCTACCTCTGATAGATAGGATGCTATAATCATTTGACTTCAGCCTTAAGCGTAACACAGACAGGTCATGTTCACCTTCTCCTGCGATAATGAATAAATTTTTATGGACATCAACATGTTGTCTTTCACTTGATAGTTATTCCTAATTCTAGAAAGATTCCATGATCGTGAAACTTACCCACACGTCATGTCCTCTGTGCATGTGAAACCTCCTTTTGACTCCTGTAAATAAAAGTTCTCAGCACACAAATACCAAGAAGAATATGGCAATGAAGCCCTTCCAAAATATTCACCCTACCTCTCTCTACAAGCTACCACACTTGGGGGCTTACCTAGCCGCAGCCACCCAAAGACTTGCCTTATAGGCCACATTCATATCTACAGCTCTACTATATTCACGTAGTCTCCTCGCCATGTCTATTGTATGACACTAATGGAACCCCAATCTTGTATTATTGAACATACATAATGATATTAGGGCAACAAGGTGGACGTAGGATCATTTTTATAGACGAACCACGCTATATCGTGTGCATTTGTTTTCTTACGTTCTTTATGTACACTTTTATACTTGATATGATGGTTAAAAATGACATTTATGTGATTTCTTGCATCATCATTTTGCCTTCATTTGTAGGAAATGAGGTATTCAATATAGTTTCCTCTTATTTTGGGTTCCTAACACCTTCTTTCATCCTCAAGGACTCTCGGGTCATCATCCCATGAGTGAGATTTTGGTTGTTGAGCTCGTATTTTTCTTATAAACCTATAAGAGGGTCTTTTGTCTTTAGATATATTTTTAGGCTTTTACCATGGCCTTAGATCTGTTTTGTATACCTAAATGATGTTTCCCTATCTAGTTAGTGTTAAAAAACACAAAAGGCCATGGCCTCATAAAGGTGGGTAAGTAGGGATGTACACATTTATCTAGTTTCGTTCTTATCCCCGTGCTCTGGGTTTTCACTGCCAAATTTATGTTTTATTCCACTTGACCTTTTATGTCTTTGGTATACTCCTAGTTTGTGGGTGAAACCCATGTTTTGGGTCCATTTTCTAGATCACACGTCTACTGCCTTTGGTTGGATGCAGCTAGGCAGGTCAATTGCATGTAATTCATATCCCCTTTATAGCGATTCGCATACTTTCACTAACATTTCAGTCCACGATATGTAGAAAGGAGACAACATATAGAGGTTGTGCTCATAATTGAACTCCGGTGAATAATTCTAGGGGAGGCCACAGTAGAAGCCTCACATGCATCATAGACCACTACCTCACCCTTGTCTTCCTTCCAAGGCTACAACTATCCACTTGTACATGAAAGGGCCACAATCAATTACACAAAGGTTGCATCCTAGTGCCTATGCATTGGCTTTTTCCCCACATTCCTTAGTTTTCTATCCATTGTTTAATTCATTTCATAGTATATTTCTAAAGATTGATATAGCATAAGTCATGGAAGGAAGTTCTAGGTCAGGTACGTAGAAGAATAAATATGTTTCCCAACTGTTGAACTACATAAACCACCTCTAGGATAGTCATATCTCACTCGAAGGCTAGATTATCCTCCTAGAATGGAGGGTCGTGATGCTGAAGGCCCTATCATTTACCTCCCAACAGAAGGTCATGGCCATTGAAGATAAGGCCGCACTCGTGCCTTTGTAGAAGAGGAAGTAGATGAACCAAAGCCAAAAATAGCTTACGAAGATTGTAATCCTCTGATATTTAATCTTGAAGACAATTTTGAGAGCATTAAGGAGGATGAATTACTCAGATGGCCCGAGAAGCTCAAGTTCCCACTACGCAAAAGGGTTCGATCCAAATTGTATGAATTTCATCGAGACCACGACCACAACACCAACAGATGCTTTGCCTCAGTAAATGAAATTTAGAGGACTTCCAGACAGGGAATGCTCCAGTGTTCATAAAGGCTGCCATAACTAAAGGATCACATGCCTAACTTTTGCCTCCAAACATTTTGATTCATATATTTGTGAAACTATTTAAGTATTATTTTTACGAATGAGCTTTGTATTTCACTAACAATATCATATGTAGAAATATATATAAGAATGATGGATTTAATCATATTTTAATTCTTGATCTCCTCATCTAAACTCTCATGAAAAATATTTGTCTTAAATAGATCTCAAAGGAAAATAACCAATTATCTAAGAAGATTATTTATTATGGGAGGAAGTATCTATAGAGGGGAAGGGTTGACATCCTTGATTGGCGTATAACACCCCCTCACATCGCAAGAGCATTAGATGATGTGGGATGCTTATAATAGCTTAGGGATAAGTGATAATACCTAGCCTAGGGAGGCCCAAAAATACTCATATACCCGTGGTTGGCTTATTACAAACCAGCATAGGGAGACTTGAATATACCTCCAAAGAAAGAAAATCTCCAAATATGTGGAATAAGTTGCTGTCAAATCAGGATGTGGGCCAAGAACATGACTATCCAGAGGAAGGGAAATTGTTCTCAATAAACCACAATAATCTAGCATTACTGTAACAATAATTCTATAAGGGCCCAAGTTCTAAAGACTGTGGAAGGGTAATTTTACACCCAATAATATTTTCAATGACTGTGGCACTCATAAAAAGAATGAATAGTGAAGAATCAGTCATCCAAAGTTCATGGCCACAACCTTTTAAGCAATAGCTAATTTTTCTACAAAGTCTACATTTCTGTAGCCTATTCTAAAAACATAGAATTTCTATGTGAATATTAAAACCTATATCTAAAGCTATTGTGCAAATCATTCAAAATTAGGCAATAAAAGGTCGTAGCCTATTCAAGACTACATGGATGCAGATATAAATAGAAGATATAGCTGAAGAAGAAAGTGTTCCATTTAAAACATCAAGAATATAACCGAAGTCGTATATAATCACATGCAAAAATTGATACAATGTTTTAATGCCTCAGAAGGCCCATGGAGATTACAAAGCGGATAGGAACAAAGTGTTTTGGATGTCCAAAGCCGTAGAGGGAAAGCATATGTTACAAGGCTAATGTGAAAGTAAGAGGATGCATCATGTTCAGCATCATTATCTGTATCATTAGTCGCAGTCTCAGTTTCTTCCTCTTTAATAGCCCTCCTAGTAGCCTCTTCATCCAGTCACTCCATATGATCAAGGTTACTGAGCTTCAAAGCAAATGTGGTGCCTTGGCCTCTAGGAAATTCTTTATAACCTTGTGCCTTAACTCCTGAAAGGCATGGAGATAGGACTTATTGTTGAGAATATAAAAATCCCTAGAGGTTTTAAATGAGGCTATAGCGTCTTCAGTAGATTTATCCTCATCCTTATTCTTAGTGGCTTCAGCATGTTGCTCTTGAAGTGAGTTCAAGGCTACAACATGATTGGTTATTAAGTTTTGGTTCAATGCCTCAGCTTCAGTCAACTTCTCATGGAGGGAGGAAGTCTTCCTGGACGCTTAATAATCTTGGCCTCAGAGTATTTCAAGGCATTCGCAACCTGCTTAATGTTATCTTCAGCCTCTTTCTGGGTAGTGGCTGTAGCGTGTACCTTTTTTTGTCCATTTTATAAACTTAGAGGGTTTCCTCTGAAGACTTTTTACTAGATTCAAAGGAATAAGTCCTGGTATTCATTATTTCAGAATGGTGGTTAGACTATGCAGCCCTGTAAAGTTTGAACATCCCTACATATTTGGCCATTTTTCCATAGCAACCTCTATGTATTGAAATTACAAAATTGGTGCTAGTACAAGAAGGAAATGATTATCTGCAGAAAGTAAACAATGGAAAATGTTACTTACCCTCAGCAAACTGAGGAGGGAATATTCTTCTAAGTCCTCTTCATTTTCCTCCACCAGACGATGGAGGTCAGTAGTGTCCACATCCCTCCTAATATTGGAGACTCCTATGGCGGTTGTATCCCAAGGGGATTTGGGATCAAGTTTCCTTAAAAGAGACCGCAGACGACTTTCAACATCCCTTTTAGCCCTGCTCTATAGAGTGGGCAAGTTAGCATTAAATTCCATGATGGTACGTAAAGGGGACGCAATATTTGAAGCGTTAATAGGGTTGGAACCCCTTGGTAGTCCCCCCAGAGAAAGTTAGGATTTCAACGACCAGCTCAGCACCAATATCACCATTAATTTGAGCTTATATGGTGGCACCTTCATTATTCGATCCATTAGTTGTGTCATCATCAATAGGGGTCACCTCCTTCTCAGTAGGGGGGTTGAACCCCAACAGCAGCAGTTGACTCTACTTAGGAGCCACCTCCTTGGGTGCCCTTTTCTCTTCTTCCCTTTATTAGAGGAAGGCTTGGTTCAAGCCAAGGGGATCCTTATCCATCTCATTGAGCTGGGAAATGAGAAGATCTTGATCAATTTCCTTGGCACCACCTGAAAATAGGAAAAGTCTGTTTAAAGTGCCAAATATACACCGCGACAAGAAATCTAAATTAAATCGGGATACCTTATACAGTTATTTTTGGAATGTCCTTAGCTGGGAAGTAAACTCTTTTGAAAAGCTTCCAAGAGGTTACTATGCGAGGAATGTTTTTTTCTTCGTCGCTCAAAAGGGTCGCATCCTCAACCCTCTTCCTCTGCCTGTTGTTGAGTTTTAGGCACATGTAAGCTGTATGTAGAAGGAGTTAATAGGAGCCGCGACAAGTATGCAAAACAGAAGTTCTAATGTACAATGTAAAGGATAAAATAAAACTTGTGGAACAAGTTTACCTTCTTTGAAGGGCAATCCCATTACTACAACAGTTGAATTACTCTCTCCCTCTTATTTTCCTCAGAGTAGGTCTCCCAGTTGTCCCCAGAAATTTAAGAGTTTTCCATGAACTTATCTTTAAGTATATAAAATTCAAAGAATTATGCGGTGAGATATCCTTCTAAAAATGCTTCTTCCAAATGACCATGGCAGAAAGGATGGTCCTCTAGCAATATGGGTCGAGTTGTCCTAGGGCCAAATTCATGGTGCTATGAAGTTTCCTCACTAGAACAGGGACTGAAAGCCGCAGACCTAGGAGAAAAG
Source organism: Sambucus nigra (assembly GCA_949130495.1). Lineage (NCBI taxonomy): Eukaryota > Viridiplantae > Streptophyta > Magnoliopsida > Dipsacales > Adoxaceae > Sambucus > Sambucus nigra. The sequence goes on along the minus strand of OX422207.1, from coordinate 337,215,453 downwards.
CATTCAAAGGGACATCATTGGGGATTGCAAAGCATGACCTCTACTCCGTAGTAGGAAGTGTACAAATAGTTCCTTGTGGAAAATCAAAGGCCTTAGCGAAGGCACTTAAGTACTCAGTTGTTCATGATATAATAGTGGTTAAGTGTTGCATAAGTTTTATCGGTAGATTGGTTACAACCAGAAGTCTCGATCTCGCTATTCCTGACCACTATCGCAATATTTATCTCAGTAGCGGGATTGCTGCTTGAATGGGTGTCTTCCTCCATCCCTACCACAGTCTTGGGGATCCTTACAAGAAGACGAGTCCTCCAAGTCAAAATCTATTGACACACACTTGGGGCAATCTTTGAGTTTACAAGGCCCAGGGGTTTTATATGGAGCGTGTTGGGAGGAGGAACACCAAAGTTCCTCCTCCATAAATCCTCCAACTACTCCCAAGTATTCCAATGCATAAGGCCATGGTAAGGACTTAAAAATCATAAGGATTCCACAGTTAGTTACCACAACCATTGGTGATAATAGAATATATCAACACTTAAACTTATAATGAACTCAAGCTAGTAAATCTACAGAACTGGAGATGAGGAAGAGAAGAAGTATTAAATAATGATATGAGGAGAAGAGGATGAACACAATCATATAAGTGGTTCAGCCATTGTCCTACTCCACTATGCACATGTTTGGATATTTTTATACTAAACAAGTGAGATTTAATGGCACTAAGTACAATTCCCACACTTTCTCTCTCTATAGTAATTTTTTTAGAGTTTTGGCTAAGGTTTCGATTTTTAATTCCCCTTCAAGAAGTCTTTATAGTCCTTGGAAGAACATTGTACCCCCAAGCATATAAGAGGCATGTCCAAAATGAAGCTTCCAATCAGATCCAACCACCTATCCTTTCAAAAATATGTTATGATATGCCCTCGCGTTCCCATGTAGATCTTGTTATAACTATCGACCTGCACAGGCTAGTCATTCTGGTACCCTGTGTCACACATGAGATATATGTCATCCTGAGAGGTCTCGGCTTACCTGAGACGACACGTTCGATGTCATTATAAGCAACTACTAAGTTGGGTTGAAGTATGGTCTTGAATATCTGAGTGGTATTATCTAAGATGAGACTTATAAGGCTCTGGTGTGCTAATTAATAGGTTTTGGCCTATAATATTGGTACATGACTGAGACTATTGAGGAGGGATCACTCCTAAGGGACTCATGTATGTATAATTTGAAGAGTGAGTAAGGGTTTATTTGGCTGAGTTGAGACTTATTGAGGATGAGGCTACACTTATGCATATCAATCACCACTAGCCCTTAGTATAAAATGTTAGTGGAAGGTTGAGACTTTTTAAATGGTTTAAAAAATTCATTTTCCCTTTCTTCTTCAGTTTTCTTTCACACTCAAATATTTCTCTCTCTAACAAACCAGTCCACCTCTTTCTCTCCCCTGTCATGTGTTTCTAGTCATTTTTACATTTTTTTCAACCTTTTCCCCAATATTTCATCATTTTTTCTATTTTTTGCTACTTGTTTTAATTTTCTGGTCACCTTTCATTCTTTTTTACAATTTTGATTGGAGGCTTTAGGGCCATTTTAAGAGTTTTTAGAGATGGTTTAGTGGTTATGTGGCTGTTTATGATCTTTCTGGGACATGCTTTGCTCTCCCTATTCATTGTGAGAGTCACTGGTGAAAGTCCAATTGTCTTCTCTGGTAAGCTCGTTCAAGTTAGTTGTTCTTGGCGTTCTTCCAAAAAAATGTTTAAGTTTCCACCTTTTGATTTTCTAGTCAAACTAGGTCAAACCTTGAAACTATTTGAATATTAAAGAGCTTATACTAGATGATAGACCAATATCACAACCTTACGGAGATACTTTTAGTGAGATATGTAAGGTTGAGATCAAGGTTAAGGCCAAACGTAGAGCCAAAGCTGACCCTACACTTCTAATTCACCCAGCTCCCTTAGTTGTCATACATTGTCCTATCAGAGCGGGTAGTGATTCCATGTTTGAGTCTTCAGCCTCTTTAGACAATAACCCTTCCGTCTCCTCTCAAGATGAGAGTGAGTATTCTTTCGTTAAGGCAATACGAGTTCCCACTACTGACCTTGAGGGGGTCTAAGGCAGCTGAGACCTCCTTTTGTGCCTCATCCTCTTAGCGTGCCTCATCCTCTAACTGTGTAGACCACTTTATGCATGATATTTTGAAATCTAATTAGCTGAGAGTGGAGGTTTCATTTCCACCCACTCCCATGGACATCCCTATTTCATCCATGACTGATGGTGAGCATGTTAGAAGGTGTCACGAAGGAGACACAACGGCTCAAGTTGAGGAGCTCTCGTCTGATACTGAAATTCCCCAGTACCGTCTGAGAGTTAAATTTACTGATGTGGAGGCATCAATACAGAATAAAGTCTAACATCAATATGAGGGTACCGATGAGGTATGAGAGGGCCTACAAAGGACAAGATGATGAGGTTCATGTCTATGAATAGATGTTCAAAGTCAGCTTTAGACTTCCTATCCATCCCAATATCCGATCTTATCTTACAGGGTTGGGGTTTGCCCCAGCTCAACTGTCTCCCAATGCGTGGAGAACTCTAATTGGCATAGTCCAATTCTAGTACCTTGTCCACAAAATTTATATTCCAATCTTTGTGTTTAGAGGATACTATAATGTCTCGTGCACTAAGCCACAACATGTCTACTACCATCTTATAGTGAGGAATACCACTAAGAAAGTTCTGCGTGTTAACTAAACTTCCAACCACCCCGAGAAACCTCATTATTTCTTCATCTCTGGGTCTTGTGAGTTTTCCATAGACATCCCAGACATCTCCTCTATACTGAGAGTACCCAGGATATGGGTAAAGGCCCCTTTATCGGCCAAACTTAATCATGGATTGAGCATAGATGCCAGGGCAAAAGTGGAGAATATCCATAAAAAGGGAGATAATAAGGGACTCGTAGAGTTTAAGAGATTAATAACTCCCAAGTATCTTCAGAAGACAGGTCTGGGGTTTTGCCCATCATTTTAATTATGTAAGTGTATGTTATGTTTACATATGTTCTCTCGCCTTCTGATACCCCTTATTGATATTAATCTTATATCTTAATTGGAAGTCATAGTTCAGACACATTAGAACAAATTTAGGAAATGAATGTTGCTTCTCTCGGTAACCTTTTGAGCAAGATGACTAAGGGGACCAATCCAACAAAGAATACCACCATCGACGTCCCTATCCAGGTCTACCAGGTGAGGAAGAGGAGGGAACCGAGCAATAATAAATCCAATGTCCCTCCTCTATAAAATAAGCATAGGAGGTCTGAGGCTCCAAAGGAGACCTTATCCTCTTCTATCCTAATCTCAACGGCCTCAGTCTTGGACAATAGGATCTCCCTCTTATCCATCATCACTAACTTCTTGAAAGAAGATCAGACGAGGTCTAGGTACTCTATTGATTCCTAGGTGCATGATTCTGATGTAAGGTTTTTGGCATCTTTATACATCTCCTGCATTTCAATCTTCGGCCTCCATCGGGTCATACAGGTAGTTAACGATGTTAGATTACTTTTCTTTCTTTTCATTAAGTGTTATTTTATATGTCTCTTGCTTACGTTATTTATTATCTGCGTATTCTTTGTCTTCCTTCCACCAGTTAGTTGATTGGGTCCAGTCTAAAATTAATAAATATGATGATGTTGTCAAGGCTAAAAGGGTGCCAAGCAAGCCCTGAAGCAATAGGATGCTGACCACCAGAAAGTGGTGGATAATTTGAGGCAACAAAAACTAGAAGACCTTGATGCCAAGATCAAGGATCACAATGATGTTGTGGCCGATTTAGAGGGGAAATATGAGAAGAAGATCCATGACGTTGTTGTTGTTGCTGAGAAAAAGGCTATTAAAGGCTGCAAGGCCTCAGGGGAGTTTATAAGATATGGGCTCTAATACTTGGAGAGGGTATCTCGTACTTATCTTAAATGGGTAACCAAAAACCACCCAGACATGACTCATATGACCGAGTGTTTTGTGGCCTTCGACTTATCTAACCCTAATGCCACTACTTCCCTTAACGAGGTAAAAGTTGAGGTTGTTGTTCCTGAGCCAACATCTACTAAAGTGTCAACACAGATTGGGGACAAGATTGATTACGCCAATTCTAAGGGGGAAGTTTAGACCAATCCCACAATTGTTGACCTCATCTCAGAGCAGGCCGAGGGGACAACGTAAACTTCCATTTATTTTATGCTTTGTAAGGGGTGGTCGTATGTGGACGATTTCCCTTTCTATGTAATATTGTGAACAATGTATAACATCGTCCTTTCAAACATCATTTTACTTTTAAATAATATTTTGTTTGATCTCTATATGTTATGTGATGTATTGAAGTTGCTGAATGGAAATTATATCATATTTAATGCAAATTCTCTTGTTGTTACAATTTTATATCTACTTTGTAACTTGCTTAAGTGCATTGTCTTCATCTGTACAATTATTAATGTACTTATAATGGGCTGACACAATTCCAATTAACAATATTTATAGATTACTCTCATCTTAGCCTACAGAAGTCACCACTTAATGATGTTTGTATAACCATACTCGAAGTATTTTCACAAGTCCACTCTCATCCCCACGTACTGGCATTTATAACCAATAAATGATTTTTTATTTAATTCCACCAAGTAAATGATGTTAAGTCCACTCTCGTCTTATCTAAGAGGGCTCACCATGTAGTGATGTTCATATAACCATTGAATGGTTTTCGTAAGTCTTCTCATCCTATCTGAAAGTGGTCACCACGTAATGATGTTCATATAACCATTAAAAGATTTTTAGTTTGAAACAACCAAATTAATGATGTTGATCATAAGTCCCCCTTGTCATTTTTGGAAGTTTATGGATGAGTTTCATCTCTTCATACACTCTCGTCTTCGTTGAGAGAGAGAGATAATTTAAGGCCACCAAATTAATGATGTTTAAAACAACCATAACGAAATGATTTTTAATAGAATTTTTATCTTTTCACCATCTAAGTGATGTTGTCACACTATTCCTCCCTCTTGGTGTTATTGAGAGCTCATAGACGAGATGAGTCTCCAATGGTTTCTCGTATCACCGAGAGCGAGTTAAAACTAATTCACTATATAAATTATGTTATTTAGCTTAGATAAATTCAAACCATGCATTGGATAATTAAACATAAAGATATGAGGAAACACTAGCATTCTTTCATTCATTACTTCGAAATATTCCAAATATAAGCACTATGTGTATAAAGTGGATGACATATAAATGGCATTCAATCCTATTGATATGTCTTTAAGTGATTTGTTTTCCATGGATTAGAGAAAGGATATCCCTCAAGGTTCTCCTGTTTGTAGGTCTTGGGGACAACCTCTTTAGTGACTGTGTATGGGTCGTGCTAGTTCGAATGCAACTTGTTCGGCTACTGCCAAAACTTTTTTAACACATAATATCCCACAAAAATTGGCCTTGCTCTAACTATCTTATTATAGAATTTGTTTATCCTTTGTTGATATGTCACTTGTCTGACCTCAGTGTCCTCTCTTCTTTCTTATATCAAGTCCAACTCTATACTCCTTTCTTCATTATTGGTCTCATGGTTATAAATCTGGACTCTGTGATTGGGAAGGCCGAGTTCAGTGGGGATTACTGCCCCTGACCCATGATCCAGCATGAAGGGTGTCTCCCCCGTAGGATTCCTCTATATCATTCCATAGGCCCATAAATATTCCATGTAACTCCTCCGTCCACAGGCTCTTATCAACTTCCAGCTTCGTTTTAATTCCATCTATGATCATCTTATAAGTGACTTCAGTTTGGTCGTTACCTTGATGTCGACCAGACACATACTAGAATTTCTTTATTCTGAATCTTTCATAAGATGCTTCCAAGGATTTATTCTTGAATTGTTTCCCATTATCTAATATGAGCATATTGGGTAGGCCATACTTGTAGATGACGTTTCTGTACATGAACTTAAATGTCTTCACTTCACTGATGGAGATCATGGCCTTTTCTTACACCATTTAGAGAAGTAATAAATGGCTATAATTATATATTATATCAACCTGGTGCTTTTGGGAGTGGGCCAACCAGGTCAATCCCCCAAACTGTGAATGGCCATGGAGTAGTACTAGATGAGAGCAACTGATGAGTCTGATGGGGAATACTCGAATAACGCTGACACTTATCTCATCCTTTCACATGGTCAACCACATCTCTTATAAGGGTCTGCCATAAGTACCCCAATGTCATAACCCTCTTCAAGATAGATCTTCCTCCATTGTGTCTTTCACATGACCCCTCATGGATGTCACGTAGGACATAGTCTGTAGGATGGACACGTCTGAGGAGAGGCAACAATAAATCTTTTTTATAGAGCACGTCTCCTATAATAGTGAACTTGGTTTCTCGGTATTAGATTTTATTTATCTAGGCTTTAGTGTATGGGATTTATCAATATTTGATGTATTTTATCAAAGGATCCATCTACGAGTCTCTCAAATTCAGGTTCAAACAAAGTTCCACTCCATTATCATCTTCCTCAATACTGGGTCTACGAAAAATCTCCACAGGAACTGTCCGCCTGATTTCTATTCTTATGGTCGAGGCTAACCTCTCTAACACATCGTTTCAGCTATTCTCAAGCCAAGGGATTCTCTTTACCTTCACTTCCTTGAACTCAGTTAACACCTTCTTCACCCTTGCCAAATACTTGGAAATTTTCTCATCTTTAGCTTCGTAGATCCCCAAGATTTGGTTCACCACTTACTGAGAGTCACTGTGTACTATCATGTGGCTGAGTTTTAACACTTTGGCCAAGCAAAAACCTACTAATAAGGCCTCTTACTCATATTCATTCACAGACCTACCAACAAGTCCTCTTACTCATATTCATTTATTTGAAGCTTTGAAAATTAATCAAAAGGCATGTTCAATATCAGTTCCATCTAGAGCCGATAATATGACTTCTGCACCGCTACCACTTTAACAAGAGGTGCCATCCACAAATAAACTCTAGACAAGGTTGTCATCTAAGAAAGGACTCTCTTTCACTGCCCCATTTTTTAAGAAAACATCCTTCTGTTTAAGATCGACTCTCATTCTATTGGCCAGAGTTGGACCTAGCGTTATATCTTCAAGCAATATCACAACCTCATCTTCTATAATATTAACCTCGGCCCAAGTGAATTCAGTAATAAAATCGGCTAATGCCTACCCCTAGATTACCGTTCTTGGATTATACACGATGTCAAACGTTTTTAAATCAGTTGACCAATCCATCAGTTTACCTGGTTTCTCGAGTTTATGGATGACTTGTCTCAAAGGAGTGTCAGCGAGTACCACCATCGTATGAGTTTGGAAATAGGGCTTCATTTTTCTAGAGGCGTGGATCAAAGCATATGCCAATTTTTCCATCCATGGGTATTTTATCACGGACCCTTAAAGAGCCTTATTGTTGAAGTATACAGGCTTTTGAACGCCTTCATCATCTCGGACAATAGTTGCACTTATGGCTTATTCTGATATTTCTAGGTATAGGAACAATTTCTCCCCATGGATTGGACAAGATAAGATCATTGGAGATCCCAAATAATCTTTGAGTTCTTGAAAAGCTTTTCCACACTCCTTATCCCAAACAAATGATTTTCTCAAGATTTTGAAAAATGGCAGACACTTATAAGTGTCCTTGAAGATGAAGCGATTAAGAGAAGTAACTCTTCTTATTAATCTCTACATGTATTTTATGGCCTTTGGCATCTTCATTTCTATCAATGATTTGATTTCCTTTGGGTTTACCTCAATCCCTCTTTGATTGACTATGAAGCCTAGGAACTTTCCTACTCTGATGTCAAACACACATTTTATTGAATTTAACTTAATCTTATAGAGATCAATTGTGTCGAACGTAGTCTCAAGGTTGGTAACAGGATCCCCGGCCTTGAGGATCTTCATCAACATATCTTCAATATAAACTTCCATACTTTTCCCAATCTAATCTTTGAACATTTTATTAACCAACCTCTCGTAGGTTTCTCCTACATTCTTAAGGCCGAATGGCAAGATATTATAGTAGTAGGTTCCTTTGTTAGTGCTTAAAGGAAGTCTTGTTATTAAGATCCTTGCGAATGATGATCTGATTGTACCCTGAATATGCGTCCATAAAGCTCATCATCTTGTGCTCAGTCGTGGCATCTACCATGTGATCTATACAAGCCAAAGGAAAATTATCTTTTGGACAAGCCTTATTTAAATCTATGAAGTCTACACACATTCTCCATTTCTCATTTGCTTTTGGCACAATCATAACAATAGACAGCCAGTCCGGGTAGTGGACTTTGCCAATAAACTTAGCTTAATGGAGATTTTTGACCTATTCTTGGATGACTTCGTACCTATCTCTGGCATAGGTCCTCCTCCTCTTCTTCACTGGATTTACATCCTTATCAATGTTTATCTTATGGAAGATAACTTTGGGGTCAATCCCCGGCATATCCCCGTGACTCCATGCGAAGATGTTTTGCATTTTCCTCAATAAATTTATTAACCTTTCTTTCACCTCCTTTTTCAATAATGAGTCTATTTGAATGGTTTTCTCTGACTTGTCCTCACTAAGGACCATAGATTCTACCTCCTCTATAGCTTCACTCTTCTTCAGTTTCCTCTCATCCCTTGGGTCAAGATTATCAATATTATAGGAGGTTGTGAGCTTTTCAGGAGCTTCTATTTGTTCTATTGAGCTGAAATAATAATCTCTTTCCACTACCTGGTCACCTTGTACTTCCCCTACCCATAGGGAGTCGAGAATTTTACCATTGTGTGAATGGTCGAGGGCACTGCATCAAATTCTCTGAGTGATACTCTACCGAGGATGATATTATGGGTGGATAATACATTCTCGTCGGTCACAATAAAAACTTAGTTTCTTCGTTAGGCACCTCGGCTAGGTAGATATACAGACATCTATTTCAATCTCCACCAATTGGTGTTCCTTTAATCCACTGAAACATATCAATGGCTGATGATAAAGAACTAACCTCTTCTTACTGAGATGTAATCATTTGAAGCAGTCCCAAAATATAACATCGATTGAGTTGCAGCCATCCACCAGTATATAAGACACATCATACCCATGGAACCTTATGCTGATGATAAAAGGGTCGTCATGAGGTGCCAAGATTCCCTTGAGTCCATTCGCAAGAAATATATCACTAATTTATTTCTGTATACTTTCTTTATCTTCTTCGGCATCGACTCTGAAGCAGTCGAGTTTATGTCCATCCGTTTGGGTGTAGACTTTGCCTCCACGACGTCGGCCTTATGGTTGGCCAGCTCGGTTCCTTCACCAACCATTCCTTAACTAATTGTTTTAATATCGAGAGAAATCATTTTCATGTGTCCCTTGGTCTCAGGGATTTATAGGGGGAGATATGGGTTATCCCCATCACTATTGGACTCTTCATCTTTCTTGTCAGCTTGAGCCTATCATCTTGGTCTATCATCTTTTAATCCACCATTTTTCTTTCTGGTAGAATCTTTGTCACAACTTTAGTGAACATAATTTTGGAGTTTCACTTGCTTCAACATCTTCTCAATCTCATCTTTGAGAGAAAAAAATTTGTCCGTCGTATAGTCATAGTCTTGGTGGAACTCACACCACTTTTTTATCCCTCTTGTGAGTAGGGGCTTAAGCTTTTCAAGTCACTTAAGAGCTCTATCATCTTTAATCCCATTCATAATCAAGTCAGGGCTTACTATCAATCGGGTATAATTAGAAAATTTATTATCGGTCGATCTCTTCATTCCATCCTTTCCATTCGCCTTTTGAGACTTTTCGCCACTAACTTCCTTTTTGTCCTCCAACATGTCAACCATGGCCTCCTCAGCATTCATAACTCTCCTGGCCATAGTCAGAAGTTCTGCCATAGACTTGGGAGGATTCTTGGACAACTTCCAGAGTAGCTTGCCTTTCTTCACACCACTCATAAGAGTTGTCATAGTTATATTTTCCATGTAGTCTTACACTTTGAGTTTTTCCTTGTTAAACCGGATAATGTAGTCTTTTAGTGACTCATTTTTCCCTTTGCTTCATATACAAGCGATCAATGACTATCTTTGGGGGCCTCATGCCAAATTAAAAGTTATGAATGAATATCTCGTCTCGCTATTTGAAATTCTTAATTGAATTCTTCGAAAGAGATGTGTACCACATGTGGCCTACACCACTAAGAGTGACAGAGAAAGATAGGCATCTCATCTCCTCTTAGATGGAGTAAATGTTAGTTATTGAATGATACATCTCATAATGGTTAATCAGGTTCATACTTTCACTATATTTTGGGGTCACATTCAGAGGCTTTAACTTAGCTGGAATGGGGATGTTTACTATCTTCTATATGAAGGGATATCCTTTGACGTAGCCCCTGTGGATTAAGTCTTATCTCTTCAACAAATCGCCGATCTTATCCTCCAGCCTCTGAATTGAACTATTCCACAACTTCTCCACTGACGTTGTATTCTATCCTCCACCCTTTTTATTAGTTGGGTTAGGTGTTTTCTCTAGATCGCCATTCCTCTGATGACTGTTCACTCCCCTTTGTTCCCCCTCTCGGCCTGGCTGATGCCGACGGTAACCACATCCACCATTCCCTATAGAGGCGGCATTACTGCATGAATGGGAAAGTAGATCTCTTAGGTCTCCTACTGGGCCAAGACAATAAAAACCTCGCCCTCTGCTAAGTCTGTCGACGGCCAAAGTGGGTGGCCTTCTCGTGTCAACCTTGCACTATTTTCCCTGCTGGATGGTACTGGGCAAAAATTGTGCTGCCAAAAATGTCATATAGTTCCAAATAATCATCCTCACCATAATCCTGATCATCTGGACCCTCTTGAATTTGTTTTCCCAAGTAGATTCATCTTGAGTCAGCCACATCTCTTCGCCTCTAGTAGCATTGTGCCTCCTTGGGTGGGGCCGAGGGTGGTCCCCTTATCGTTGCATCCATAACATCTTTGGCGAACGAAGTGATCATCTCCTCCGTAGTTCCTGGAGTCCTGGACATTATAGTTTAGCTAAAAGCCATAAATTTTTCTTGCATCTTTTGCTAGCTGGACACTAATGAGGGTAGGGTCGTCGCCACGTAAACCATTTCTGACTAAGGAGGTGCCTGGCTAGAGTTGGGGCCAATTCTTAGAGGTTGATGAGAATCCATCTCTCCAGTGAGAGTGTAGATGAACTAGGTGAGCTAGAAGAAACTTGAAGTTCATAACTAGAACTCCTTCAATTTTGATTCAGGTCTATAAATGGTGGAGATGGATCACCACTAGAGATTCAAGTGGGAGCTAATCTAGAAAAGAGAGGAAGAAGAAACCTCGTTTCCCACAGATAGCGCCAAAATGATGATACCAAAAGATATCAACACTTAAACATATAATGAGCTCAAACTAGTTAATATACAAAAATAGAGACAACGAACAACAAACGTAATAAAGAAGGAGATGGGGAGAAGAGGATGAACAAAATCATGTAAGTGGTTCGGCCATTGGCCTACTCTAGTGTGCATGTGTCAGTGTGTTTTTATACTAAATAAGTGAGCTCTAATGTCTTCAAGTATAATTCCCACATTATCTCTCTATACAGTAAGTTTTACAGAGCTTTGGCTATGGTTTCAATTTTCTGATCCCCTTAAAGGAAGGAGATAATAAGGGTTTATAGTCCTTGGGGTGCACATTATAACTCCAAGCATGTAAGAGGCATGTCCCAGATGAAGCTTCAAATCAATCCAGCCACCTGTCCTAGCACAAATATGTTATGATGATGCTATATTCCCTCATATTTCTATGGAGATCTTGTTATAACTGTGTGCCCGCATGGACTAGTCATGCTAGTACCGTGTGTTAGAAATGAGATTTATGTCATACTGAGAGGTCTCAGCCTAGATGAAACTGACACGTTCGATGTCTTTCTAAGAAACTGCTGAGCTGGGTTAAAGTATGGTCTTGGTTATCTGAGTGGTATTAAGACGATGTTACACTGATGAGGTTCTGGTGGTCTAGTTTTTAGGTCTCAGCCTATAAGATTGGAATAAAGCAGAGACTATTGAGGAGATATCACTCCTAAGTGACTTACGTATGTCTAACTTGAGGATTAAGTAAGGGTAGGGTTCGATGAGTTGAGGCTTGCTGAGGACAAGACTATAGTTATGAATATTATCCATTATGATTAGAAGTCCGTAGAGGAAGTTGTGACTATCGTAAGATTTACAAGAAAAATGATGTCACCGCAACCACAATAATATATCAGAAAAAGAGCAAATGAACTTATAAAGTATCAAACTTTTAAGGACCAAAAGCCAAAAACCCTAGGGTTTTGGCCAAGAACACCAAGAAAATGTTCTTGGTGTTCTTGGCAAAAAACAAAAGTCTAATATGGGGGCTCGACAATGATTTTATTCAGAAAAATCTCAAACCCAATCATTTCTAACCCAAAATTGCATGTTAATAACCTGAAAACTCCCAACTTAATCAAATCAAACCCAATTTCATTTCTAACCCAAAAATTACAAGAAAATTACCCAAAAAATTATGAATAGAAATTCCAACCAAAGCCCCAATATTCTAACATAAGAAAAGATTCAAATGTGCATTAAAACTGAAATTGCATTAAGGAAAATAAGTTAGAAGGAATCGTTACCTAGAAATCAGTTAAAGTTAAATGAATTTGGGGTTTTCCTCCTATCACAATCTTGCACCATCACAAATTAGTCTTGGAACCTCGTCGAAAAATATAAAATGAAAGTTGCAAGGGTTTGCTCTCGATTTGCACTCAAGAAATTGACTAAGGTAATAAAGGAGTCGGCATCCTTCCATTTATATAAGAGGGAATATTAAGGCGAAGCATCACACCTCATCGTCCACCCCTCTTTATCCCGGATGAATAAGCTACAAAAACCATGAATAATAACTTCACGAATAAGGGAATAGAACACAGCCACAATACCAACTCTCCACCTTTTGCACTAAGTCTTGGAGGCATATTTATATGCCCAATAATGACATCAGTGCCATGAAAATATTTGAAAGGTTGCTTCCTAGGAACAGACAGGATGCGACCCATAATGAGGGATCCCATATAATAATGTTACCTAGGACAGACAAGCCACAATCATCATTTGACACCATCCTTAAGCCTGTCACGGATATTCCACAACCACCTTCTTCTTTATTAATGAACAACTTTCCACAGACATCAACATGTTGTCTTTCACTTGGCAGTTTTCCTACTAGAAAGATTCCACGATCGTACAACTTATCCACACATCAGGTGCTCCATCCACATGAAACCTCCTTTTGACTCCTATACATAAAAGTTCTCACCTCACAAATACCAAGATGAATCTCGCGATGAAGTCATGCCAAAATCTTCACCCTACCTCTCTCTACAAGCTACCACACATGGGTGCTTACCTAGGTGCAGCCAACCAAAGACTTGCCTTATAGGTCGAATTCATGGATGCATCTCTAATATATTCATGTATTCTCCTCTTCATTTCTCTTGTACGCCTCTAATGGAACCCCGATATTTTTTTATTGAAAATACATATTGAGATTAGGGCAATAATGTGGAGATAGGCTCATTTTTATAGCCGGGCATTTTCTATATCTTGCGCATTTTTCCTCTTACTTGCTTCATTTTCACTTTTATACTTGATATGATGGTTGGGAATGACATATGTATGATTTCTCGCATTATCAAGAAACTTCAAGCATTGATGAACAGTTGAGGGCATTGCCATGAATTTCTTCAACCTTACTCTTCCCAAGATGACGTTACAAATCAATAGAAATTTTTTATCTAGGATAAAGAAACATACCATTTTTGTTTGGCATGCCGTTCAGGCACCTACTATTACCTTCAGCTATATAGTTCTCAAGAGGTACACCTTCTCCCCCGAGAAAATAATCAAGGGTCGATGATACAACGTTCATTTGTTATCCTGGAGTTTCAGCTTTTGAAAACAAGTATAAAACATGACATCTATATAACTTCCATTATTTGCTAGGATCCTGGTGACCTTGATTTCATGGATCATCATGGTGACGATCAGAGGTTCATCATATGGGTACAAAACTCCAGATAAATCATCTTTATAAAATCCTATAATGAGGTGATCTTTATTTACATTCCTAGGGCCAGCATCTACGTTTCGTGTTAGATTGATCTGCCTAATATGAGCACATGCCTTTGCCTTGTTCAAAAAATCCTTCATTTTTGCTAATTCTCCTCCTCCTTTGGAATCTTCGCCAACTTTGAAGTGACATCCAAAGGAGATGATATTGACCTCATGGACTGGTTCCTTTGATTTATTGAGGATATATGGATCATCTTTTGAATCTTCATCTAGCCCTCTTTTCTTTTCTCCAGTGTTCTTGTAAGGGGATTCTGATCATCTCCTGAACTTGTGCGCGTTTGGATCTTCTCGATCATCTTTATCCATGTACCTGGATAATTTTCCCTTTTTAATGAGGCTTTCTATCTCATTCAGGAGGGCAATATAGCTATTCGTGTTGTGGAAGTAATCTTTATGAAATTCACAGTACTTTCTCCTATCACATCAGTTTATTAGGGCCTTGAGCTTGCCAAGCCACTTGAGGTATTTACTTCCTATGATCTCCTTAAGGATATAGTTAATGACTACTATTAGGGGAGTGTACTCATTATATTTTTTTGGTTTATTGGATTTTTTATCTTTTTGGTCCTTCTTCCACTACCTTTGTTGGATGTATCCCTTAGACGGTCTGATTCCTTAGATACTATGGACTCTTCAACATTTATGATCTTTCCCTATTTGGCCAAATCTCGGTTATGGTCTTGGTCGGCTCCTTTGTCGGTGCCCAAAAAAAATTCGCAACTATAACCCCCTCATCAATGTGGTTATGGAAGTTTTTTTATTGTAATCAACTACTTTAAGTTTCTCAATTCTGAAATCACGCGTGGTCTCATTGGCCTTATGGCTCATGCTAAGCAGATGGGAAACCATTTTGTCGAGTTTTTCCCCGAAGCAGAAGTTACTGACAAAGAGGTCGGATAGATACTAAAAACTAGAGATCTGTCCCGAGGTAAGATGTTATAACAGATTTGAGCTGAGCTGATAATCGTACTAGAAAAAAGCTTGGCAATGCATTTCATTCGAGATAGAGTAGATGGCGGCGATTTCCTAGTATTGCTCCACATATAAAAGGAGATCAGTTTTTGCATTATACTTCTGAGTTATCATTGTGGGTTTGAACTGGGTAACCCGCCATCGAGGGGACTAATGGAGATCCCTTCATGAATTCCTAAAGAGGGAATTTTGGGATTAGGCCATTTCCCCAATCGATCTTCTAAGCATTTGATGGACCCTTTTCATCCATCATCGCGAGCCTCATTTTTTAGAAAATCTTTATTCCTTTGAAATCTACTCAGCCTAAGTCAATGCTCTTGCACTTGTCCTAAATTTGACTGAGCAATGTGATCCTCTAGTAACCCATCAGGATGATTCCTTTTGCTGCACATTATGTTTCCTGGGGTCTACCAAAGTCTATCGTCTCATTTGATGTGGACATAGTCGATCAAAGGTTGATCATCTACTTAGACTTTCCAACACACTAGGCCTTTTGTTATAAAAGTATTTCTCATCATTGTACCCTATCTATCGAAAGGAGGAGGTAATGCCGGGGCAGTACGAGTAATCATAGCATGACCCAATTTTCTATGATAAGATCTATTAATGTCCAATCCCAAGCTTAGTCTCATGGGATTCTCAAGGTCATGTGTTATTTACGCATTCCTTCTATTTAAGTAAGGGTTGGAGGTAGTGTCTTTCCTTTTCCTGTCGACGCCCGCTCTCTATTGGAGTAACAAGGTCCATAATGAGCCTATATTATCTGTGTGAGCTGCTTAATGCTCTCCTGCATAGCCTCCTGGGCTTTCACCGAACTCATAAATTTTCCTTATTTGTATCTTATACCCATTAGAGTGGAGGGTATTAGTTCCTATTCCATACAACTTCTTTTCAGGTTATCATTCGTTCTTAAAAAATCAGAGGACTATAGGAGAGGGAAAAGGGGGGTTTATAACAGTAGGAAACAACAATGACTTCTTGATTTCCCACACATGGTGCTAATTTGTTATTTTTTAAAATTGGATTAGGGAACTTGTGTCTGAGCGAGGGGTTTATTAATAATAAGCCATGACAAATAATTATTTAGCTAATAAAAATGATATAGAGAATGGGGATGAGAGATAAAGAGAGAATACATGACTTATGTGGTTCTATCCAGAAATGGTACCTACATACATAGGTGCAGTGATGGTTGAGTTATTAGTTATTGAGAATGGATACAAGTTTAGGGTTCGTGCAAAGATGAGGATCTAATTCTGTTATCTCTATGGAATTTCATGCTATTTATAATTAGTTACCTGAGAATATTAAGGGATAGGTGGAGTGCCTTTATATGTCAAGCAGTTATATTATTTACACATGATAGGACAGATAAGGAGGAGTTTGTTATAACAAAAATAAAGTAGGAAGTTGTGACTATTCATCACGTGCTCAAGTGCCCATGATGTGACTAAAGGGATTCTTCGTGTATAAGCAGGTACAGGATCATTATTAACTGAGTCACCAAGATGGGTTAATTAATACCGTGAGACAACTGTTAGGACAATAAGTGAAATATAAGGGCGATCAGAGGAACACCTGAGCTGAGCACAATTTGCAACCAGGCTGATCTCTCTTTCTACCCTAGTAGAGGATCTATGTCACACCATAAAGGTCCCATGTGGTGTATTTTATTTAGGATATAACAGATGACCTTCATTTCTGGGAGTTTTCATAGAACTCCTCAAATTGTATATAGATGGGCTTGTAATTCCCCCCTTATCTGAGCCTTAAGTTTTTTCTTCTGAGAGTTGGTTAGAATATGTAATACCCCGTATTTCTGAATATTCCAAATAATTCTATTTAATTAGATTGGAGAATTAAATGAGAAAATTACGGCTTAATTTAAATTACGTAAGAGTAGTAATTTAAAGAGTTTTATTTAAAAATTGTAATTATGGAATATTAATCGAGAGATAGATACCGATTTATATTGCCTCATTTTATTTACTTAGTGCGAGTGATAAATAGTTACTTAACGCGTGTAGACCGTGTTGGGGTGAGAACGAGTAATATTTTTAAAGTGACTCAAATGATAATTTAGAGGTCACTGATGAGTCCGAAAGGGTCAAATTAGTCCAAATAGTATACCCGGGGGTACTAGTTGAGTCTCGGGATAATTTTGGACTAAACCGAGACCGTTCGGGGGCGTTTTGGTCTTTTAACATAAGAGGGTATGGAGACCTACGAAATTGAGAGTTTTATATCAGCCATATGATAGAGAATTAGGGTTAGAACACCCATGACAACACCAATACCATTAGAGAGAATAGAGGCACAACTTTCTAAGGCAAAAGGAAGAATTGGGAAGGATTCAAAGGGATTTTTACCATCAACTTATTGGGGAAGAAGGATTGAAGGATGAAGATCATCAATCATCAACAACAACCATGAAATCAGACCCTACTGATCATAAGGCAAGTTGTTTATTGCAAAAATTATAAAGTTATAATACCCATGTGTAGGGTTTTTGAATAGTGTTGTTTAAACCATTATTTTGATTGGAGAAAGATGATATTTATACATGTTGGGATAGGAATCGCATGTAGAATGATTTACCTTATGTAGAGGTTTAAGATTCAGATTAGACTTGATGATTTTTCGGATTAAAATCTGGATTTTGAATGATAATATGGGAAGAACACCATAACTAGGGTTTCAAGAAATTCTGGAATTTAATTCATTATTTCTTTAAAGTAATTGGAGTTTTGATGTATTTGACACGATAGAAACTGTCCTAGTATATGTGGAAATATGTTAGGATCATTGGGTCAAAGTTTGGTGGACTATAATGGAGTTTGAAGGATTGTTAATGGAGGAAAAATTTTAACGAAGAAGACAACTGTGTTTGTCCCTGTTCGATCGATCGATCGATCTCGAACTATCGATCGATCGACTATGTCGATCAATCGAACCCAGCCGTCGATCGATCGACGCAAGCTGTTTCCCAAAAATTCTGTGCTTAATTCTTCGTTGAGTTCGGGAATGAATGAGTATTCTAGGATTTACATTATACTTATATGGGAGTGAGAATAAGACCAGTAGGTATATTGTTGAGGTTTGATAAGGCCATTGGGTGTAGGGCTTGGATTACGGACCGAGGAGAATAATCTGATTTAGTAGAGTATCGAGGATTTCGGAAATTGAGTTACGGGGCGAAGTAAATTCAATTTAAGTAATAGACCAGTAGGGTAAGAAATAACTACTGAAATTATATGTAAGGGGTAGCTAGGACCCTTAGAGTTGTGTGAATACTCAAATAAATACGATTAATGAGATAAATCGTAAAGCGAATATTGTACGGTAGATATATGAGATTAAAATATTACATACGTTTATGATTAATAGGTCGGGCGTGTACCTACTGAATTATGTGATCTTTTAGGTAGAGAGATTATACCTAAATTAATTATGTTAGGGTCGATGAGACATTCCGAACTAACATAAAGTTATTATATGTTTGGGGTCGATGAGAAATGCCGAACCAAACTTTGAACTGGTGTCGCGATGAGAGAGTCCCGAATAAGAAAATGTGTATATATATATATATTTTTAAAAATAGTTGGGGTCGATGGATAATTCCGAACCAACTCTCACTTGGGGTCGATGAATCATTCCGAACCAAGAGATCTTTATTTGTATATATAAATAATTGGGGTCGATGTATCATTCCGAACCAATTCTTACTTGGGGTCGATGAATCATTCCGAACCAAGAGTCCTTTACGTGTATAAAAAGGGCAAAATAGCAATGACTGATATTTAGTATATATTGTGTGTGAAATATATATACTTGATGATATCCTACTTCCGTGTGTTAGTAGATTGATACATATTATGTATTTATAGATACATACTGAATTGGTAAGTTAAGTAGTGAAACTTAATTACGAAATGCACCGTTAGATAGAGAAAATCTATTTAATAATTCAAGTAGTGAAACTTAATTACATAAGTGGGAAGTCAACAATTGTGAGAATTGTAGTAATCTTAGTAGTGAAACTAAATGGGAAGTCTTGAAAAATAACATAGATGAAATGTTACTTGAGAATTAATTAACATACGCGAGATGTTAGTGAAACGGTTGTACTGTATGGGCGGTACTGGAACTTGGGTACAGATAAGTTCAGTTGACTACTTTGGTTTTAGTTAGCTTGGGAGGTATGGCTAGATAAACTAAGTGTAGAACGTTAGGTGTGCAGAAAAGATGAGGGGTGAGTAACTCAAGAGAGTGTACGAGAACCTAACATGTGTAATCAATAACCGCATTTTCTATTGTGATAAACGCTTGCTAAATATTTTCAAAATGTTTTGAGTACTAACTCTTGCTATAAAATATTTTCAAAACCTTTTAGGTGTCTAGCCACAGGGATGCCATGTATGATGAATCCATTCCAGAGACTCGGAGCTGTAGCACAGTGGATGCTTACAGGATTTTTACTGGACGATATCTCTCATTCAGATCTATTAAGGATCTCACACTCTTCTATGCATGGACTTGTGGTTCGGTATTAGTCTCAGATGTTAGTTTCAGACTAGTGGTTATTCTATTGTTGTTTGGGATTTTTAGCCGATGGTTTATTCGGTAATACTTTTTTTTTGTTGTACTTTTACTTTGTTGTTTGAATTATAGTACACGATTGTTTGTACTTTGTTCCACATGGTTGATTTATCTGTTTTAAGAAAGATAAAATTTGGCACCGATCTAATTTTACTTAGGGGATTAGTAATTAAAAAGTTTTTCGACAGTGATGCTAAGAATGAACCGTTTGAGAAACCTGTTTTAATTTAATAAAGGCTTGATCACCCGATGTTTAATTAGGCGGGGTGTCACAGATGGTATCAGAGCATCAGGTTCTAGTGTCCATAGGATCTGTACAGCTTACTACGTTTTCAGCGTATCGTTTGATTGATATAGAGCCCTACCTTAGAATTATTGTACTCCTCTACGTATGTAGTTTACGTTCTCCTGCTATTTAGTAAATGTAGTGTTATATATACGAGTTCGATTGGGCATGATACGTCGAACATGGCGGTAGAACCAGCATTGGCGTTGGAAGGACTGCAGGAAGGAGGAGCTCAGCATGAAGCCTGGAGTGTTCAAATATGGTAATCATAGGAGAAATGACCGTCGTCGAGGTTACTCCTAGCGTGTTATGGAAGTAAATTCTGCAAGGTTTATTCAGGCATAACAGACATTTTCAAGTGTTGCGACGGCAAGAGGGATGCTAGTCTAGACCGCCCAATGCAGTGATAGTGGGAGTCGGTCTGAAGAAAAAATTTGATGAGAACGAGCCGTAAAAATGTGATAAAACGGCGACTGTACATGTTAACCAATGGAAGTAGTATGTCCAGTGGTTTTGATGTTTAGGATAGAGTAGAAATACTCAGAAGTGAAAATTTTAGTAAATTTTTAGAGGCAACGTGGCGGAGATACCAGTCACTACATTCGGACCGAGGGTCCGTATACAAATAGAGGAACCTTACAAATAGTTTAACCGCAAAGTTCTCCAATGATGATTCAGAAGCGAAGTGAATGGGAATATCTGAACCCCTCACGTGAAAGCCTGGTAGATTCCAATCGTGAGAGAGAAATTTATCCTTTTAAGTGAACTTGTACCGATGAGATAGGTATAAAGGAAAAAGAACCCTTGAGAGAATGGACTCTCGAGTTATAATTCGCAATTTTGGTAAAACTCTTCTTGGACGACTTATGTTTATGAAGACAATATGGTACTTCCGACAACGTTGAAGTAAATGCTCCTAGGTGGGCGGAGCTAAGGGAGTTTAAGTATTTAGTCAAAGAGTAAGACGGAATGAAAAGGGGCTGGTGCAAGCCATGGGTGAAAACCCACTAGGGGATTTAATGATTATATTCTAAGTTGGGGTTGTTAAGTCTCATAGTGCGTTCCTCTTGGTCAGCAGAACTAAGGGAACCAGGATGATAGTGTTCAGGATTGAGACTACCCAGTCCGAGAGGAGGGGTACCCAAACCGGTCAGTATGGCCTGGAGTCAGGAATTTTTGAAAAGATGTCTAGTGTGGATTCTAGGGACACGCGTTTTATTTTAGCTTGAAGTTATTTGAAGAAATAATAACTCCAATAAGTTTTGCATTCTGGAGAGGACAAGCATGTTATGTCCGGAAACCATCTGAACCCCCAGAGTGATGGATAAGGATGTATAGGGGTTTTTAGCCTCGAGTGAATTGAGTATATGACGATTCCTCACCTGAAAAAGGGTCGAGTTGTCATTTTTCATCAATATGTGAGAGACTTCGGAGATTATGAACATCTCATAGTAATTGATTTCGGTGTGTGGGAACCTAAAAGATGTGAGTCAAGGTATGTAGTATGACTGCTGAGCGGAGAGATCGAGCTCGCCGTTGTGATTAGTGCTAAAGACTTAGTGATAGTATAAGCGCGGTGCCACTTGACTCCTTTAGAAATATTGGAGTATGGTTGCACATATTATCGAGGAATCGAATTTGACCATATCGACCATGTGTTGCTCCGATAATGCTCGGTAAGAATACATGGGGAGAAGTCCCTTGTTTAAGTTCGGTTGCGAAAGGGAATACGACTGAATTTTTATGCACGTCGGGAGAAGAGATTTTGTTAGATGCTAGGGCATCAGTGGAGCCGGTAGTGTTGTGGAGAAACACTGAAAGGCTTACCTCACCACGAAGGGATAAGTGGGACTTTGTGGGAAAGGATTCGATTTTTGGTTTATAGGGTATTGAGAATACTCACAAGATTGTGGTCACGTCGTGTAGACTAGGCTAGAGTTGAAGAAAAGCATGTTACTGGTGCGACATTTGCAATGTTTTTTGCAAATGTACCCGGAGAAAAGGGTGTATGGGCGCCCGAATCAATAGGATTCCTTAGACATCTGAGATAGAGGGATGCGGAAAAATTATTTTGTACACCGGTGGGGAAATTAGAAGACAAGTCGTATCGATGAAATGGGTTGAACGTTATGGGAGATAGACGATGATCCAAGATTATATGTGCTGAGAGATCCAGCACACCCTATGGGATGAAAGTCGGTGGGAAATCGTTCAAAGGTTATCTCTTGATATGGGAGACCTAACTGTGGTGAAGAAGTAGCGCAAGGTTCTACTTGACTGAGTGTTGTGAGTGACTTACGTGTTACTAAAATGTTGATTCTTATAAAGTAACCAACCCAAAAAGTGCGCCAATTGCGAAGAGTGCACGGATTGTAAAGTATAATAAACCCGAAGAGAAAGGGGAATAGAGTACCACTTGAGGAAAGATGACGTAAGTGGGAAGCGATGTTGAGGAGAGACATAGTGAGATTGTCTCCAGATACACCTCTAGTTAATAGACAAGATAGACTCGAAATAAACAACCGGAATGTGGTAGTGAACCCACATTTCCAATGATGGAATGAGGAGACAGACTTATAAATTATTGATGGGTTGTGAACATCATAATTAAGCCAACATTCCGTTGGGGGTAGCAAAATGGGGTGACCAGGATGGATTAGTATGGAGTTGAAAAGGGAGAGTGCACGGTGCCGCTCTACATGATTGTGAATCAGGATGAAATCCTAAAATTCCACCATGTGAGAGATGGTCAGGAAGGAATAGAGATAAAGTTTTATTTTGAGTACGTTGTATTACCTACGACTCAATGTTAGTGAGAAAGAATGATGATACGCCCTTATGATAGTGGAATTTTGGATAAGCTCACTGATCAATTCATAGGTTGAATGTATGCCTATAAGAGCATATTTATAGGTAGAGTGAGTGCCTATATGGACTGTACATGAGGATTAGGTTCGTGGGTACCGATTACGAACAATACATGTACTTTGAGGTGTGGTTCGAGGAGACATTTAGAACTTTTAGTCCTTAACGCGTGATATGAGGACATTCTATTGGAGTGTGGCATTTTAAGGTATATGAAATGTATGGCTCACAAATTGTCTACTCATGTGCGATGAGATATATATACATATATTGGTGCTCGAGATGTAATCCCGAGATAAGTAATTAATAACTATTGGTGATCGAGGTGGAATTCCGAGCCAATGACCCCAAAAGTGTTATAGAAGGGGGGTGATTATAAAATAAGTGTTGATAGTATATGTTGTGTGTACAATATATATTTACCTATCGATTTTTCTACTTATGTGCGATAGTAAGTGTGCTTAATCTCTGTATTGGGGTCGATGATGTTCCGGACCAATACATGAGGGATCGATTTGGGGTCGATAATTTTTCCGAACCAAATCGATGATAAATATTGGTATCGACAGAAGGTTTGAACCGACATGTGCATTACATTTACCTTGGGGTCGATGGATTCCCGGACCAATGTAAATGATAGGATTATTGGGGCCGATGATTTTTGCCGGACCAATTTTCCTTAAAGTATATATTGTATGTGAAATATATACCTTATAATATTCTACTTATGAGTGATAGTAGACACTTAGATGTTATATAGAGATATACATCAAATGGGTAAATTAAGTAGGGAGAAACTTAATTTCAAGAATTAACATTGAATTGGAAAAAAAAAATCTATGAGAAAGTATGTAGTGAGACTTAATTATGATATATGCAGCATGGGTAACGTGCGATAAGAATTTATAATGAAGCAAGGCATGTACTTGGGGCGAAAGTTAGGATATTATGATTTAGTATTGGGTATTAGAGGATGCAATTATACTTAATGTCCTTAGCCTTAATACCAGCCTTATCCTAATTTCGAGGATGAAATTCCTTTGCAAGGAGGGAAGTATGTAATACCCCGTATTTCTGAATATTCCAAATAATTCTATTTAATTAGATTGGATAATTAAATGAGAAAATTACGGCTTAATTTAAATTACGTAAGAGTAGTAATTTAAAGAGTTTTATTTAAAAATTGTAATTATGTATTATTAATCGAGAGATAGATACCGGTTTATATTGCCTCATTTTATTTACTTAGTGCGAGTGGTAAATAGTTACTTAACGCATGTAGACCGTGTTGGGGTGAGAATGAGTAATATTTTTTAAGTGACTCAAATGATAATTTAGAGGTCACTGATGAGTCCGGAAGGGTCAAATTAGTCAAAATAGTATACCCGGGGGTACTAGTTGAGTCCCGGGGTAATTTTGGACTAAACCGAGACCGTTCGGGGGCGTTTTGGTCTTTTAACATAAGAGGGTATGGAGACCTACGAAATTGAGAGTTTTATATCAGCCGTATGATAGAGGAATTAGGGTTAGAACACCCATGACAACACCAATACCATTAGAGAGAAGAGAGGCACAACTTTCTAAGGCAAAAGGAAGAATTGGGAAGGATTCAAAGAGATTTTTACCATCAACTTATTGGGGAAGAAGGATTGAAGGATGAAGACCATCAATCATCAACAACAACCACGAAATCAGACCCTACTAATCATAAGGCAAGTTTTTTATTGCAAAAATTATAAAGTTATAATACCCATGTGTAGGGTTTTTGAATAGTGTTGTTTAAACCATTATTTTGATTGGAGAAAGATGATATTTATACATGTTGGGATAGGAATCGCATGTAGAATGATTTACCTTATGTAGAGGTTTAAGATTCAGATTAGACTTGATGATTTTTCGGATTAAAATCTGGATTTTGAATTATAATATGGGAAGAACACCATAACTAGGGTTTCAAGAAATTCTGGAATTTAATTCATTATTTCTTTAAAGTAATTGGAGTTTTAATGTATTTGACACGATAGAAACTGTCCTAGTATATGTGGAAATATGTTAGGATCATTGGGTCAAAGTTTGGTGGACTATAATGGAGTTTGAAGGTTTGTTAATGGAGGAAAAATCTTAACGAAGAAGACAACTGTGTCTGTCCCTGTTCGATCGATCGATCGATCTCGAACTATCGATCGATCGACTATGTCGATCGATCGAACCCAGCCGTCGATCGATCGACGCAAGCTGTTTCCCGAAAATTTTGTGTTTAATTCTTCGTTGAGTTCGGGAATGAATGAGTATTCTAGGATTTACATTATACTTATATGGGAGTGAGAATAAGACCAGTAGGTATATTTTTGAGGTTCGATAAGGCCATTGGGTGTAGGGCTTGGATTACGGACCGAGGAGAATAATCCGATTTAGTAGAGTATCGGGGATTTTGGAAATTGAGTTATGGGGCGAAGTAAATTCAATTTAAGCAATAGACCAGTAGGGTAAGAAATAACTACTGAAATTATATGTAAGGGGTAACTAGGACCCTTAGAGTTGTGTGAATACTCAAATAAATACGATTAATGAGATAAATCGTAAAGAGAATATTGTACGGTAGATATATGAGATTCAAATATTACGTACGTATTTGATTAATAGGTCGGGCGTGTACCTACTGAATTATGTGATCTTTTAGGTAGAGAGATTATACCTAAATTAATTATGTTAGGGTCGATGAGACATTCCGAACTAACATAAAGTTATTATATGTTTGGGGTCGATGAGAAATGCCGAACCAAACTTTGAACTGGTGAGAGTCCCGAACGAGAAAATGTGAATATTTATATATTTTTAAAAATAGTTGGGGTCGATGGATAATTCCGAACCAACTCTCACTTGGGGTCGATGAATCATTCCGAACCAAGAGATCTTTATTTGTATATATAAATAATTGGGGTCGATGTATCATTCCGAACCAATTCTTACTTGGGGTCGATGAATCATTCCGAACCAAAAGTCCTTTACGTGTATAAAAAGGGCAAAATAGCAATGACTGATATTTAGTATATATTGTGTGTGAAATATATATACTTGATGATATCCTACTTCCGTGTGTTAGTAGATTGATACATATTATGTATTTATAGATACATACTGAATTGGTAAGTTAAGTAGTGAAACTTAATTACGAAATGCACCGTTAGATAGAGAAAATCTATTTAGTAATTCAAGTAGTGAAACTTAATTACTTAATTGGGAAGCCAACAATTGTGAGAATTGTAGTAATCTTAGTAGTGAAACTAAATGGGAAGTCTTGAAAAATAACATAGATGAAATGTTACTTGAGAATTAATTAACATACGCGAGATGTTAGTGAAACGGTTGTACTGTATGGGCGGTACTGGAACTTGGGTACAGATAAGTTCCGTTGACTACTTTGGTTTTAGTTAGCTTGGGAGGTATGGCTAGATAAACTAAGTGTAGAACGTTAGGTGTGCACAAAAGATGAGGGGTGAGTAACTTAAGAGAGTGTACGAGAACCTAACATGTGTAATCAATAACCACATTTTCTATTGTGATAAACGCTTGCTAAATATTTTCAAAATGTTTTGAGTACTAACTCTTGCTATAAAATATTTTCAAAACCTTTTAGGTGTCCAGCCACATGGATGCCATGTATGATGAATCCATTCCAGAGACTCGGAGCTGTAGCACAGTGGATGCTTATCGGATTTTGACTAGACAATATCTCTTATTCAGATCCAGTAAGGATCTCACACTCTTCTATGCATGGACTTGTGGTCCGGTATTAGTCTCAGATGTTAGTTTCAGACTAGTGGTTATTCTATTGTTGTTTGGGATTTTTAGCCGATGGTTTATTCGGTAATACTTTTTTTTCTGTTATACTTTTACTTTGTTGTTTGAATTATAGTACACGATTGTTTGTACTTTGTTCCACATGGTTGATTTATCTATTTTAAGAAAGATAAAATTTGGCACCGGTGTAATTTTACTTAGGGGATTAGTAATTAAAAAGTTTTTCGACAGTGATGCTAAGAATGAACCATTTGAGAAACCTGTTTTAATTTAATAAAGGACTGATCACCCGATGTTTAATTAAGCGGGGTGTCACAGAATAGTGGTATAGCTTTCTTCATCGATAATGGATGAGTTAAAATTTCTTTGAACATTATCCATCCAAGCTCTAATGCCATATAAAATTTCATATGGTTGTTGTGGATGAGGAATGTTGTATACTAGAACTTGATAGTATACGTACAATATTTTATTATTATTTTTTGTAGTTAGATGTTAGATGAACATGTATTTTAAGAAATTTTAATGAGAACTATATTTCATCCGTATGAAGATATGTGTTTTCCTATGATAAAAATATGTTAAATATGCATTATGAACATATATTAGAATTATACATACATATATTTTTATCAAAGCGTTAGTAGCAGATATATGACACTTTCTTTCGTACATGCACACTCATGTTAATTGTTTATCCATTTTTCTTTATATTGTGACTATATTTAATATTGATGACATTTAGATATGAACTTAAATTAAAGGGATTTTTCTGAATCGATCACATTACTCATAATGTTACTACATAATTTTTCATGTCTAGGAAATGATTATAGAAATCAAAGATCTATTAGTTGTTTAGTAAGAGTGTGTTACATCTAGTGACTTATTATATTTTTCTTTTCCAAGTGTTGTTTTCCTTATTTTACATGTGATAGTCCAAAATTTGAAGTTATTCCTCACACATGTTGAGTAGATAGGGGATATGATCTAGATATATTTGTACTATTCTTTGGAAGGATCGTCATGATCCTCGTGTTGGTATTTTGAGGTCGTCCTTTTGTCCACCTGGATCATAGAGAGAGCATGATGATGTTGTTCAAAAATTGTTCTAGTCACCATTATCGTGATTAATATTATGGGTGTTATTGTAAACACTAGGAAACTAGTGATAAAATGAATGACTTAGATCCGCATCCTTAATTAGGTCAAGAAAGAGTGAAATAAATAATTTTCCATAGGCAACACAATGTGTAGCGTATAAATTCTCATAAATATTATAAAAGAACAATTGAAATAAAATGTTTAAATCAAGCATGAATAGAATGAAGATGAGTCAAGAATGTATATGATTGGAAACTTGCCTACACCTATAATGGATATGTTATGTATTCTATACTAATAACATTCTCATAGTATTATTTAAGCCAAAATGTATCTATATATATAATATTGGCTACTCCCATGTCAATGCACTAAGTCTTTCATAAATCAAGTCATTAGCTTGACTGTCACATACGTGTTATAGGTGATTGATTTGAATACTATTTGTATCCTTATAAATAATAATTTGTATTAGCAATTCAGAACATCTACTGAGGCTTCTGACCCAATATAATTTGATATCTAGTTGTGCTTGTGAATTTCGATTATATGTATATCCACTTTCACATTTTCAAAAACTATTTGGGCTTTGATGGAATTATAGAAAACTTTGTAGGATGTGTAAATATTTTAAACATTGTTGTGTTTGTTTGTTAAAGACTTTAATAGTTTTTATTTAGGCCATCTATGCAAAACTATGCATATGACACCATATCACAATGAGATTTGTTTTATGCACATGGAGACAATAAGATTAAGTGGCATGAGGTATATTGAAACATGGCTAATTATAAGCCAAAGAGATTTGTTTTATGTACATGGAGACAACCCGAAACCATCTTCACGATGCCCTTTAACTTTTTTCTGCCGACTATAACTACAAGTAATATCTTATAAAATCATAATCTTGAGAATCAACACTTACTTGTATGTTTTTTTTCTCTATTGTCTTTGAGATATTTTACATCGCTTATACAATTACTCAATGATCTTCAAAATTGAGACATTTTCCTTAATCTTTAATTAATGTATGGATATGTGAGATGTGTTTCTTCAGTTTTAATTAAATCCACTCAATCTCATAGAAGTTCAATTACCAAATCAGATTCATTCCTTACTTAAGATATAAAGCTAGATTAAAAGAGAGATGATATGTTTATTAAAGAGATTGTTCAATGCTCTAAGGAGAATGGAATTCCTCTCAATCTTAGTGCAGCTTTAAGATTGATTCTAAAAAATGGATAAAGTTGAGTGTCTAAAGGCAATTATTTATTCAACAGATCAGGTGAGAGTTGTCCCATTATGCTGTGTAAAATTATCTTTTCAAGTCTAATGGTAGATAGAGTTTAGCTGAGACTTTTCTTCCATGGGTGGGGATTTTCGTCATAAATGATTGTTTTAATTGTTAATTTATATTAGAGCATACACCAAGTCACCTAAATCCAGGGGTGATTAATAAAGTGGTTAGGAAATTGAATTATCTTACTCCCATTTAATTATCTTTAATTAGGTCATATGTCCATTGCATCTGCGAGTTTCAAATGGAGTTATTCAAATGTATTTTATGAATTAAAAACATCTCCATACATATTCTTTTGCAAATCTATGGCCTAAAATAAATTTTCTAAGATGTTTTGAAAACTAGGATTACTATATTTTTGAATTAAGAAAATTTCTCGAAATTGGATCTAGTCCTACCCCCCCTATGTAATTTTTGAGGTTTTTGGTCTCATATATCTACTCAAAGGCTCAATTTATATCTGAGAAATTTTCCCTTTTCAATCTTCACGTGCTAAAGTACTTCTCTGATTGTTTAATTTTTTATTTTGATGAATTTTTGCATTTGTGACTTAATCTACTTTTCATTAATCTATTTATTTCTTTGTATGGTTTAGATTGAGATTTTAGATCTTATGCGACATGGAGGTTCTACAAACCATCCCCCATTTTTCGATGGCGCCAATTAAGTTCATTATAAGGTTAGGATGATATCCAAGCATAAGTGTGGAAGAAGGCTGAAGTTGGCCTATAATTAAAGTGAATGGGGCTAATGAGAGAAAATCGAGAGCTACATTAAGTGATACAAAAAATTTCGAATGCAATTACTACTCGGTTTCATTTAATGGATTTTTCGCATCCATGATTACACAAAAGTAATATAATTATGAATTGCAAAAGTGTTAAGAAGAATTGGGATATCCTGAATATGACTCATGAGAGTACTTTTATGGTGAAGTGTGCCAAGGTTTAAAGTTTTGCAACTTCTTTTAAGTTTACGAGAATGAAAGAAGATGAAGTGGTTGGTGATTATTATGAAATATTAACCAAGATGGTTAATTCTTCATATAATTTTGAAGAGACAATTTTGGACAATAAAGTCATGAAGAATATTTTGAGATCTCTAGTTTAGATGTAACACGAATGTGGCAATTCTCAATGACATTCTTAATAACCTTTCTTATAAGATAGAGAAATTGTGTAATATCTTGTACTTTATAAATATTTAGTATTAATTATTTAATATCAAATTATATTGCTTGTGCGCATGATGGTTATGTGATTTAATGTGGTATTTTTATTGGTTTTATAATTGACCCTCCTAAATTCATAGTAGTGTTGTTAATTATATTGTATTGCTAGTGTGTACAGTCAGATCAAGCTCTAGGTGATACAATGTTCTAAATTGATGTCTTTGATATATTGAATTGGGAGGTATGGTTAGGTGACCCTTTTGCCTCAGTTTTTCGAAGAATATGGTGTATTTTGGGACTATGTGGGAACTCTATGTTAGGCCCATAAGAGACTTATGGAATTTAGAAAATTTAATTTAGCATTTACCTCTTATAATTAACATAACCCAATATAGAATAAAACCCTAGCTACAAAGGAGATAATATGGGAACAAGAAATTCGACATAGAACAAAACATGATTTCACGGAACAAATACCAATTTTTCTCA
The DNA here is from genome assembly GCA_949130495.1 of Sambucus nigra. Taxonomy (NCBI): domain Eukaryota; kingdom Viridiplantae; phylum Streptophyta; class Magnoliopsida; order Dipsacales; family Adoxaceae; genus Sambucus; species Sambucus nigra. The sequence goes on along the minus strand of OX422207.1, from coordinate 337,184,648 downwards.
CTTATTAATTGTAGTTTGTTTACAATTTAATGGTGATTAAAATGTAAAGCTACAATTTATTGCATGTTATGATTAGATCCTAATTTAGTTAAGGAATAACTTGTTTTACCCTTTTGGTCATGTTTATATCTATTGATGGATTAAAGGATCGTAAATATTGGATGATTCACATCAATCTATGTTGTTTGTCAAGCTGAGCGACCTTCTTTTTACGAAGGGTTTTGTATTAGCTTTAGTATTTGATTATTATTAGTGATATTATATTTTAGTAAAATATAGAATTTGCACATGTTACACTATTAGTCTTGTAACCTAGGTACTTACATTGTTTAAATATTTGTAACCTAGGTACTTACATTGTTTAAATATGCTTAGTATATAATTATCATATGGCTAAGTTATCCCTTAGTTAGAGATGAGGTGAGGTATTTAGGGATTCACAGCTAGTGGAGATGTTACGATACATAATTAAGTCTAATTTAATATTATTCAAGTAATGTTAGATATTTCATAAAAATGTTGGGTATGACATACGTGTTTTCTTAAATGAATATCTTCAGGTATTACAAATTTAGAGCCATAAGGATGAGCGGGCGCACTTCCCGTGTTTGGATAATTTGAATTATCTATCCTTAGATGGATGTTTCATTTATTTAAGTATTTCATTTACGTTAGACATTCCATTTCTTCATATAAAGATTTTATTATGGTCCCGTGGTGGGTTCAATAGTTGTTGGTTTCGATTGGTTTTGAGAAATTTGTGATTATATTATGGAGACCATTTGACTTATTTATTCAGATATCAGACTTATATATGTTATCCCTTTTTATTTTCTATTGTGGATAATTTTAGTTTTATTATTTTTCAATGATGATTATAATGATATATATTTTTTGATACTCCGCATTCTTAACATATATGAGTGTCCACCTTATACTTGGAAAATGGGGTCGGGGTGTTATAGTTGGTATCAGATCATGTTAGCTTTTAGTGTGCTTAGGATCTGTGTTGTGCTCATTAGGCTTTCTACATTGTCTCTCTTCACATCTAGAACCCTTAAGGATTTATGATTCTTTGTACTTTGGTGATAGTAATAAGTGATAATATTGACATGGATGATTTTTCAAAAGTATGATGATTAGGTTTCGAATGTTTGATTTTTCTTTGGGAGCACAATTAGGATGGCATGGTTAATTCCCCACGACATGGTTTATTTATCGCATGAAGGACTTTCACAATGTCATGATTGATTTGTCATGAAATTGTTGATTTTCCATAACTAGGATAACATGGATGATTCCATGACAGGTTGATTTGTCACATGTAGGAAGATTATAATGGAATTATGATTTTCTATGACATGGTTGATTGAAAAAGGTGGGGTGATTATGATGCCATGGTAGAATTTCCAAGAAATTGATGATTCGCATTGGCTTAGTTGATTTTTCGTAGCTACGATGCTTAGGATGCCATAGTTTATGTGCGACGACATGGTGGATTTACCACAAGTAGGACGATTAGGATGGCATGGTTTATTTGTCGTAGGTAGAATGGTTAGGATATAATGGTTGATTTGTAATGCCATGGTTGATTTTTTATTGATCTGATGTTTAGGATGGGATCTTTTATTTTTCCACGAAATGGTTGATTTTTTGCACATAGGACGATTATGATGGCACGGTTTATTTTTCACGATATAGTTTATTTTTCCTGGGTAAGAAGGTTAGGATGTTATGGTTTATTTTCCACGACATGGTTAATTTTTTCTCCGATAGGATATTTATGATGGCATAATTGATTTCCACAGCATCATTAATTTTCTGTAGGTAGGATGGTTAGGATATCATTATCTATTTTCCACGACATGTTTGATTTATCATGGGTAAACTAATTAATATTTAATGGTTTATTTGTCATGCCATGGTCGATTTATCATAGGTAAGGACAATTAGGACGGAATGGTTGATTTTTTTGATATAGTTGATTTTCTACAAGTATGATGGTTAGGATGACTGATTTATTTTCCACGACATTTTTTATTTAATGAAGGTTGGGAGATTATGATGGAATGGTTGAATTTGTATTGCATGATTGGTTTTTTGAAGGTAAGACATATATAATCGTCATGGATGCATTTTATTGAGTTGGGTATACTCGGGGTTGTGATATGATAGTAGTCACATACATGTACCAACATTACAAGAAAAAACTCATTTATGTCAGTTTTAAATTGGACATTATGTCACATAAGTTTTTAAATGAGATAAATGACACTCGCATAATATCGTCTATCATAATTTAAGTATAAAGATGATACTTTTTTTACATTTGTTATAAATGTGAGATAAAATAAATGCAATTTATATATGCTTATATAAAACTGTGATATATGTATCCCTATATTCTTTTTATTTTAAAAGAAAGTGACATAATGCAATAAAATAAGCAGGGAACCAAAAAAATAAGCAGGGCACAAAAACGCAAACATAATTTTCATTTCCCACTATGCAATCTCTTATTTCTTCGTACTCCTGCGAGTCCTACACTTTTACTAAAAAATCATAAGCTTTACATTTATCTCTCTCTCTTGCGCGGCACGCACTGAGTTCTCAAATACCAACCCCAATCTTTTAATTTCCACCTACCTTGTTCAACCAGCACCACAAACCCCTTAAAATCCCATCATTTCCACGATCAACCACTAATAGAAATGGTCTTGTTGCGTTGATTTGGATAAATACGGAGTTTTTAACGGGTAAGATCTCTCATTTTCTTTGTAGGGTTTATTAATCTTACTCAAGTTCAATTATACATTAGAAGTGAATGATCGGGTTAGTGTAGAGTCTTCGATTTGGGATTTTATCTTTAAATTTTTATCATTTGTTCAAATTTTAATAGTGATGTTCGGACAATTAGTTGATCAGACTTTCAAAGTTTTAGGGTCATTAGTTAAAATATTAAAATAGTGTTTTATATGTAGAATACTCATTTTAGTAATAACCAGGTTGAGGGTGCTGAGAATTGATAATGGAAGTGTTTCCTCTAATGATCAGGGCATTGAAACCCGAGTATGTGATTAAAGTTTTACTTATTCTTTTGGGTTTTAGATTTATTTTACGTATAATTTCCCGTCTCTTAATGGATTTCGATGATTTTGATATACTATGCTTGAGTAACATTTTTTTATTGTAGAAACATTGAGTATTGGTTTTTTCTTTGTTTTGATACTAATTAAATAGATTATAGATTGTCTCATACTTATGTAATTAAATAGAATGCATTTTTTAGTTTAGTTTATACATATATATTTCATTTTATTAATCATTTTTTAGTTCAATTTACATAATTCATTATTTTTAATTATTGATCTTTAATTTAGCTTGCTCGTGTATTTTGGGTTCTAGCTACATGTATAGGCATTAATACTTTCTTTTTTTCTTATTTTTTATAGAACTTAGATCATTCGAAATGGCAAATCCAAAACCTCTAGGCAATCTACTAAGATACCTCTTTGTTCTTTTTGGATTAAGAATTTCAACTATGCATTAGTGATAATAAGAAACAATAGTTTACATATTATATCATTTTTATTATTTTTTATGTCTTTGAGATATTAATATATTCTTACTTCTTATGATTCTATCATAAAAAAACATAAGTTTACCTAGTGTTTCATAGTGTTTGGGTACGCTTCATCGGTAATAAAGATAGTGTCAATTGTGATTGGGTTTGATTGTACTTACAGATTCATTAACATACATATATGATCTTTAGAGAAACTGTGGATCCTTATATTATCAAAACGTATGTCTTTTTTGTAATAATCATATCAATTTTTGAAATTTGAGGTCTCATGAAACCTTTAATCAAATAGGAGAAATGATTGGCATTGTTATTCATAACTCTATTCGGAACACTTTATTTAAATACATACTTAAGTTTTAGATAGTTTATATTGGATCTTATGATTTGAGTTTATATCAATTTCATTCAGCAACAAAGTAGATTATTTGTTCATCTTGATTTAATTCTTGAGAAGTTGATTTAATGTAATACTCAAGAACCCTTATAAAATTCAATCAGTTACTTCCTAAGGTCCTTTGAATCATTGATAAAGAACACTAGACCTCAAATGCTCCTGACTAAAGATCAGGAGGCCTCTTAGACTATAATAATTTCATTACAATCTAATAAACTAGTACAACACTTTTAACAGTGGACGTAGGACCCCCTTCTGAGGTCTAAACCATTTTATACCATTGTCTCACACTTTGACACTCCTATCCTCTTACCCGTCTGAGGTTCATAGGGAAGCACCTGCAGGTCTAAGGTAAATTATGATTTTAACACTCATCCATTTATTGTTGCCTGTGGGAATAAAAAATTTCATTACTTTCAAATACATTGATTACTTCAAACTGGGGATTAAAGTTGTCTTTCTCATTATTTCAAAGAAATAGAGGCTAGACAAAAAAAATTATAGGACAAACTTGACACCATTCTCAGTAGGCTTCATTTTCCCAAGTGGTAGAGGAATCTATGGTATAGGATCATAATGACACTGGGGAAACGACGAGCCTTAGTTAAAAGAAGAAAAAAAATATTCAAAGGGTGTTACCATGGGCCCCCAATGATTATCCACCCATACTCCTATCAAGGATATGATATCATTCCCCGGAGATCAATCCCTAGGAGGTTCTAGGATAGCTAATTCTTGGGATGGTAAGATAAAGAAGATGCAAGACCATTTAGGGAATCTCCTTAACCGCTACAAGACTTAAACTCCCAATACCATTGAATTGGGCCTCCAAAATATGTTTTATCCTTTCTCCAATGACGTTCATCATTACGTTTTTCCCCCAAAAGGGAAGATTGAGAATATTTCGCGATTTGATGGGTCTAAGGTCCCCATCGATCATCTAGAAACCTATTGATCATTTATTCTCATTTAGGATACCCCAGACGAGGTCACGTGCAAAGCTTTTCCCACTACTTTGAGAGGAGCATCTAGGCACTAGTTTTCCAAGATCAAACTAGGGATCGTAACATGCTTCTTTGAGTTGGGGAGATCTTTTGTTAGTCATTTCATTGGGTCATAGAAGATTAGGAAACATGACACTCCCTTCCTTTACTTCAGACAGATTTACAGAGAATCCTTGAGAGAATATGCCAAGAGGTGCAAACAGGAAGCCTTCTAGGTTAATGATCTGAAAGATACTATTTTTATAGCCACTTTGATATCAAGCCTCACCTTAGATGACTTGTTGAGGTCCTTTAGTAAGAAGCCTCCATAGTATAAGATTGAGTTTCCCGAAAGAACTCAGAAATATATGAATATTAAGGTTGTCATCTAATCAAGACATGCTATAGCCTCTCCGCAATACAGAAAGAGAAAATATGTCTTCTACTTCCTTGGGGAGACCTCGAGAGCATCTGAGGCCAAGAAGAAGAAAGAAGAGATTGAGAAAATTTGGCCTCAAGAGGCCAAACACTTCGTCCCACTCACAACCACCATAGAGGAAGTCTTTGCAACAACAGAAGCCTAGGACATCTTACCTTAGTCGAAACTCATGAAGAATGCGTTAAATAAAAGAGACAAGTCCAAATACTATTGATTAAGTAAAGATCATGGACATAATAAAAGAGAATGCTTCAGGCTGAAAGAAGCCATCGATGGGGTGATAAAGAGGGGCTAACTTAAAAAATATGTGGAAAAATATGGAGGAAAAGGTCATCACAACACCAACAATAACAAAAAATGAAGATGATGTCCCTTTGATTGATCTCCGATGCATTTTTAGAAACTTTATCAGAGGTGGGATCTCTGCCACAACTCGAAAGACCCGCATCTAGAGAATGTAATATGAATGGGTATATGGAAACCACATCTCTCTCCCACATTAATCCCCTAAGGGGGTTCCAATGATGGTATTCCCATAACTTGACCTCAGTAGGGATCGACTGCCTTATGACGATCCTTTTATGATCACGATAATCATGATAAATATCAACATGAGGAGGATCACGTCCTTCAATGCTTTCGAGGCCATGGGCCTTATCATAAAGATTATGCAACCAATTACCACCCTTCCCATTGGGTTCAATGGATAACGGACCTACTCCTTATGATATGTCACTCTCCTTCTCACCTTTGGTTACAAGGATTACTATAGATACAGTTGGAAAAAGTTCATAGTGGTGGACCACTCTGAGCTTATAATGTCATCATGGGAAGACTATATCTCAATTACTTGGATGTTGTTATCTCAAATAACAAGTTGGTGATGACATTACCAGCCCCCAAGGGAGTGGGAGATGTCTTTGGAGATGAAAAAAAAGCTCGGGAGTGTTAAGTCACATCCATAAAAGATAAGAAGAAGTAATTTAGTGCTCCATAAGTCTTGGAATAGATCCTAAAAAAGCTTCAGAAGGTCCTTGAGGTCTTACCAGAGGTCTGACCTGCACCACCACCAGTATCTGAGCTACCCTAAGAAAGTCTGGGCATAGAGATGATGAGTTTACATACCTCGGCCCTACTAGATGAGGATAGTTGCCCTCGCCACTAGGGGTCCAAACAATGGAGAAACATTAATGACGACAAAAGCTTTAGGGGACATGTGTAATCCTGCAGAATGAATGTAAACAATCTATTCTGATACTTAAAGAAAATAAAGAATAAACTTTTTTTTATTACTTTTGATGTATTATGCATAGTATTCTTTAGGAGTTACATGGATTTCAACCTTTCCTTTAAGGTTTAAAGACCCACATACCGAGTTGTAAGGACTCTAGCCTTAGTTCAAAACTTAAACTACAGTCTCGATACCTAGTACAAAGTGTTACTAGTATTATAACCTTGCTAGCTAAGGTCTCAGTACTTAAAATCTATGTTATAAGGATTCCATCCTTGTCTTAAGACTAATAGTTAATGGTCTCCAGACAAAAAAAAAAAGAGACTATGGTTCACAGGCCTAAACGACCCAAATTATTAGACAAATGTCCAGAGAACCAAAAAAGACTAAAGAAATCATCAAGATATTTACCTCTGGTCCCATTTAAATTGACTAAGGTCCAAGGACCCACAAAAGTCAGCCTACAGGTTTCTTCGTGCCATAAAAAAGGTATTTTTAAAAAATACAAGCATCAAGCAGTAATTTAAAAAATAGCAAATAAATAAATAAAATCATGAGACTTAAGTAAAACTTATGTATTTTTAAATATTTGTGGACTAAGTGTCCAAATGAAAAAATAGTATCCAAAAATACTCTAGTTTTGTAAACTAAAGTGAAAGCCCAAAGTACGGAGGTCTTTCGACCTTGATAAGGACTTCAAATTTAAAATTTTCTTCTGTCCGGATGTCTTAGGACCCTTATACGGAGTTCAAAGTTTGTTCATTCCGTAGGTCTTAGGACCCTCATAAGGATTTCAAACTTCAAAGTTTCTCTAGTCCCGAGGTCTTATGACCCTTAAAAGGACTTGAAATTTCCAAGTTTTTTCACTTTGAAAGTCTTAGGTCTCTTATAAGGAATTCAGACTTCAAACTTTCTGTGTAAGGAGGTTCTAAGACCCATACAAGGACACAAGATTTCAATGTTCACCTAGGTTCAATGGTATTATGACCCTTTGGGGGACTTCAAGTTTAAAAATTGTAAGTTCGTAGGTCTTAAGACCCTCGTAAGACTTCACATTTCAAAATTTCAAGCCCAAATTTTAAAATTTCAGGTCTTAGGACCCTTTACAGATTTGATTTTAGGCCTTTACACCCAAAATTTGAGAGGCGGGGGCTAAGTGTCTATAAAAAATTATGGCATTCTAGTCCAAAAAAAGCACAAGTATCAGGCATTGTAAGGGTTTAAGGTCTAATGGCCTAATACATGAACTGAACCTCGACTTCAGCAGCTATATAAGTATAAGTATCTTCTCCACTCATGATGATTTGCTTTACTAAGAATTCTTGGGGGATAATAGGTATACTACCTTCCGATAGACCTCATACAAGCCTCAAATAGTGAAAAGGTGCAAAAACTCTTTAGAAAAGTAAAAAATAAAGCAGGCGTCAGTAAAGAATAAAGAAAACCAAAGGTCCATGATTCCAAAAACTACTTTTCATAGATAAAATATGTAAAATACAAAGAATGAACCACGACCAATAGACATCTTTTAAAATAAAATAAAAACTTGCGTAAAAGCCTTTCAATGATGGATGTTTTTGTTGTCCACAAGAACTTCACTTTCTGATGGAAAAGAGGTAGAGGTCACTTCCTTAGTTTCTCCGTCTTGGGTCTTAAGGAAAGGGGCTTCAGTAATAACACCGTCATTACTGCCTTCATTATTTGAGCTCTCTTTTTCTGACTGAGGGGCTTCAATAAGTAGAACGGAGACGTGAACATCAGGAAATAAGGCATGAACCTTGGCTTTGTAAGACTCAAAAGTAAAACTAAAATTTTAGAAAAGGCTCATCTTAAAGGCCCCAGTCTCCTAATAAGCATTCAATAAGTTCTCAACTGCAGTACAGACCTTCCCTTGGAGCTCTTTAGGCTTCACATGGACCTCAACATATCTATTCGATAATTCTTGGACTTTAGATATTTGTTGTTTCTTCTTAGCAGATAGGTCAATGAATGAACGACTCAAAAGTTCCACGTCACTATCAATCTAAATAAGTCTTTCTTTAAAGCTCCAGAGTTTATTTTTCTAACCTTAAAACCCTCCAATGTCACCTGAATCCCAACTTAACCAAGGGCATGGAGCTCCTCGACCTCATCCAAAGATTCACGTGCAGCAACCAGTAAAGAGGTAATGCCTCTTAAGAGTCTTTTTATTCAATATTGTAATACCCCATAATTCTGCATAATTAGGAATTCTACATAATTAGGAATATACGTTTTATTTAAATTACGTGAGTAGAGTAATTTAATGTGATAAAATACGTTTTATTTAAATTACGTGAGTAGAGTAATTTAATGTGACGTGAGAAGAGTAATTTAATGTGATAAAATACATTTTATTTAAATTACGTGAGAAGAGTAATTTAACGTGATATAATGTTAATAAAGATTAATATGACAAAAAAAAAATTACTAAATGTGAGTAGTAAATTTTTAATGTTGAGATGTACGGTCTAGTGATTATATGGACGTACCTGAGTTATCTCAACCGAGTGTCACGCGTAGACAAAAATTGAAGATGAGATTAGAAAAATATTTTAAGAGACTCAAACGATAATTTAGAGTCCACAGATGATTCCGAAGGGGCCGAATTAGTCAAAATAGTGTACCCAAGGGTACTAGTTACGTGACGGGTCATTTTCGGGCTAAATCGGGGCCATTCGAGGGCATTTTGGTCTCTTTACATTTATGGGTAAGTAGACCTACGAATTTTGAAATACTAAATCGGATTATAAGAGTTGAGGCTAGGTTTAGAAAGAAAGAAAATACACCATAGCCATTAGAGAAGAGAGAGAGAGAGGCAATTTCCTTAGGCAAAAGAAGGAAGGAGGGGAAATTCTAAGGAGATTTCACCACAAATTAGTTGGGAAGGAGGATTGAAGGATCAAAATCATCAACCATCATCAACAACCACGAAATCAAACCCTACAAATCATAAGGTAAGTGGTTATTTGCAAAATAAATTAAGTTATAATACCCATATTTAAGCTTTATGAAGAACATGTTTTTTATGATATTTTTGGGAGAAAAACAATTGATTATGATCCATGATTGGTAGGGATTGCATGTAGGATGTTTTTGGATCTCCAAATATTCTGATATCATAGAAAACTAGATGATTGAATCGAACTAAAAATCTGGAATTCTGATGAAAGATGTAAAGAATCTGTTTTTAGGGTTCTTGAATATTAGTAAGATTTTTAGTTAATTTGGCCAAGATTTATAATGATTTTGTTATTTTAAATCGTTAGTAATCATTCCAGAACATGTAGGAATGATTAGAAATTGTTGGTTGCAAATATGGTGGATTATCATGAAAGATAGATAGATAAAAATGGTGAAACCCACATGAAGAAGATGAACTGGGTCTGTCACTACTTGATCGATCGATCGACCCTTGAATGTCGATCGATCGACCAAATCCTGGCTGGACTTTAGAGAATTTTGTGAATAAATTTCCTTTTAATTACCGTTGCTTAATGGGAACCTTAGTGATGATATTTTACCTATGAGGATACTTCATAAATACCAGTAGGTGCACCGTTAAATTTCTTCATAAATGATTTAGTGGGAATTTTGGAGAAATGGACCGACGGGAGAACGATCGAGTGAACCGTATGTTGGGATTGTGAGAATTTAGCTACGGAAAGAGTGAGAGTAAATTCCGGAAAAATACCAGTAGATTAAAGTTAACTTAACTACTGAATTAAGGGAGGGGTAACTAGGGCCCTTAGAGTTGCGTGAATACTCGAATAAATGCAGTAGTGAAATGAATTGTAAATTAATGAGTACGGTGAATATAAGTAAAATATATTACGTACGGGCATAATTTGATAAGTCAGGTGTGTACCTACTAAATTATATAAAAGTTTGGGTTAAGAGAATTTTACCTAAATTAATTATATTAGGGTCGATGAGGCATTCCGAACTAACATAAAGTTATTATATTTTTGGGGTCGATGTAAAATGTCGAACCAAACCTTAAACTGGTGTCACGATGAAAGAGTCCCGAACCAGAATATGTGTATATATATTTTTAAATAGTTGGGGTCGATGGATCATTCCGAACCAACTCTCACTTGGGGTCGATGAATCATTTCGAACCAAGAGTCCTTTATGTGTGGTAAAAGGATATATTAGTGATAACTGATATTAAATACATGATTGTGTGATAAAATGTATTCTATGTGCATAATCTACAGATTGAGAATAGTAGATAATGAGATGGATTGTAAATATCTTAGTAATAATTTATAGCGTGATGTAATTATTACAAGAATAAGGATAACAAGTAGTAAATAAGTTACCTACGCTTATGGGTAGTATAACTAGGTGAACTAAGTATCCTCGTTAGACATGCACTATAGAAAAGAGGTGAGGAAGTTCAAGGGAATTGTTGCAAACCTTAATATGTGTAACCAATAACTCAATTGTGATAACTGCTTGCAAAATATTTTCAAATGTTTTGAGTACTGACTCTTGCTATGTCAGTTTTTTAAAACCTTTTAGGTGCCCAACCACAGGGACACCCAGCATGATTTCATTCCAGGGATTTGGGAACTGCAGCACGTGTGGATGTTGCAGGGATTGTTTAGACGCTTCCTCTTTTTCAGTTCTAGTACAGGATCTCAGTTTTAGTATTCGTAGTTGGGACATGTTGTCCTATATTTACTCTTACAGTTATTCTGATTCTGGATTTTGAGTTGTCTTTTATTGGCCATGGTTTTCGGCAAGACTTTAGCTGCATTCAGTTATTTACGCAACTGTTTTAAATATTACTAGAATTACATTGTGTTTGTTTGGATTATTTGTTCTGCTTAAAGAAGATAAAACTTGGCACTCGCTTATTTTCACTTAGGTGGTTAGTAAATTAAAAAGCTTTCGGCAGTGATGCTAAGAATGAACCATTTAAGAAACCTGTTTAAATTAAAATAAGGCTTGATCACCCAAGGTTTAATTAGGCGGGGTGTCACAAATATCTTTTCCCTCTCGATGAAAATGACCCGTGCCTTTAAGGCGTTAATCTTTTCTGTAAGGGCCTCCACACGCAACCTCTAGTCGATAATCATTCGAACTAGACTACCCTCATTCTCATTAGCCTTATTCAATACTTTGCTATCATCAAGAGAGTCTGCCAATAGGGCCTCTATCAGATATTAAACATATTAGAAAAAAGAGGTATGAGAACAAATAATAGATAATAAAGAGTTATGGATAGAATTAAAGAAGCATAGGGATACCTTGACCATCAGGTGGACCAGTTCCTCAGCATTATCAGGGGTTGCCCTACTTAGTGTCACCGTCATATCAAAACTATTTATTTTGTCCAGTGAGTGAAGGGCATCGACAATTGAGGCATAAGAATCCACCTCCTCAACTAAAGGAAGCATTGAATAGATCTCCACTACAAGGGGTAAAAGGTCATTTCCCTCAGCAACTTTGGTCCCCTCGACTTACTAGGTGCCTCAGTTTCCCTATCTAAACCCCCTCTTTCTGAGGGGGAACAACCTTCTTCAAAGATTCTTTATATGAAACCAAGGGCTAAAAGTCCATTCGAATAGAAGGATCACTCTAGGTTGCCCTTAAGGCCCCACCTTCCCCCAAGTCTTCTTGTAGAAAGGGAAAGGTTTTTTTAGGCTCCAAGACTGAGCCATTAGCAAGACTAAACCACAATATGGCCTCCCCCCTCATTCAAAATCTTAAAATAGGGATATTCACGAAGTTACCAAATTCTGAGCATTCTGCTTTCTTAGTCCTCTTATTCCCATTGATCGTAGCCTTAGCAGGAATCTATTGGACAAGCCCTAAAAATGTTCACTGCTCTTTCCATTCATCTAATTGATCAGTAACAAGTCAAATATTAGCTTACAGAGGGTTAGAAGCAAAGAATAAAGTAAAGGAAAAGACATTTATATAAAGAACAAATCAGACTTAAGCATGATAGGCATTAAATGAAGAGTAAACTCTTTCAGTCCTCAGGGGCTTAACCCCCCTCTAGGTGGGTCATTTTCACCCTCAAATGCCTTGGGAGGATCGGACCCCATCACATTTGAGATGGATTTTCCTTTTTAAGGTACAAAGGCATAAGGATTGTACCCCATCACATCCGCTACCATAATTTTAGGGATTTAGGGGACTCTTATCGACACTATAGGCTTGGGCTCGGGACTTAGCCCATAGTTATAGAGATGACTAGTTATAACTAAGATCTCAAAGGGGATGGGGACAACTTTTGGGCCTCGATAATCTTCTTCAACTCTGACATGGTGGGTTCAATAACCACTGCAAATGTCGAGGAAAGTGTTAAGGATCAAAGAAGAGGTCAATTTAAGTACGAAGGTGAAAAGAAACTTCAATTTATCATAGATGGAGGGGTACCAAATAATTATACAACCAATGGGCTCGACATGGTTTGGTGGGTTCAATTACCCCCCCCCCCCCCCCCCGCCCAAAGAAAAATATTTCCTTCCAATTCTTTGGAGGGTCGGCCTCCCCTTCGTAAAAGCCATAACATTTTACTTTTGGGCTAAGTAATCCAACTCCCTGTTATTGGCTTTCATTTGCTACTGAACTCTATACCGTTTGAAGACATGGGTCGAGGAAACATCACACTAGCCTCCGTTGGGTTCCTTAAATGCAAAGACAGTGGTCATTAGAGGCCCTCAGGAAATTTCCACCAGTTGAGAAGGGCCTACTCCGATAGCCTTCAGAATCCTCCCCACTGGCAAAGGCGTGGATAATCTAACCACATATTAAAGGAAGCACTGACAGAAGAACACATGATGAGACACCATGAAACATGACCTTTCCTCAGGCCTTATGGACCTTAAAGTAACGTTTTCTGAAATTCGATAGTTCTTCTAGATATCTACTAGATCTTTCTCCATAATTCGATAAGAAAAGTAAGCTGTGAAAAAATACGACTTAAGTCGTTTAATTAAAGGTTAAACTATATAAATGGTTCCGAACAGTTTGTTGAAGAAACTCTTTTCTTAAAACAAATTTTAAACACAAGATGTGTGAAGCGGTATGAACGAGTGATTTCAGTTATAGTTTTACCAGTTTTGAAAAACAAAAATTTAAGAAAATTAAATGAACATAGCCTTAAGAAAAGGGATGAGAGGAAGAGAAAGTATACACAAGAAATTTTAATGTGGTAAAACCTCGCCCAATTGGGGAAACATCCACGATGACCTCTAGGTAACAAAAACAAAAATCCACTAAATAAGAATAACAAGTTACAATATATATAACAATCAAGACATGTAAATAAACCTAACCTAAGTTCAGAATTTGTACCGACTCCTCTAGCATTTATTGACTTTTCTCAAGGTTCTGATGTTGCTGATGTTCTCCCGGCCTCGTAACTTTATTTCTTTTAGCTTTAAGTCGACTCTAAATTCAAATATCTCAATACCAACATTTTTTAGTGTAGTAGTATGAAGGTGTATGTGGTGATATGCTCTAAATCACATGCATGCAACTCAGACACACTTAATTACAGACAGTATGCGTAACAAATTACAAACATATCATTTAATATGCAAGATTTCCAAAATCAATCTAGTCAAAGTAATCAGACTTTGGATCTTTAAGATATCCGTAGATCAAGAGGGAATCTTTCTATAAAAACTAACCAAAATCTTTTGTACTTTCCTTATTTGAAAATATGTACTTATTTAACAAAATGTTAAATATTTGAAAGTGAAATCCCCAATCAAGATCTCAACTAGATCTAAGTCTGAATATTTGAGTAAACTGAAATTAAAAAAGATTTTGTTTGTTTAGGGCTTGAAATCAACATAATAGTTTGAAAATAACAAAAAAAAATAAGATTTCCCGAAATAAGAAATCTAGACGAAGATCTATCTAACTGAACTGTATAACAGAGGCTTAATCTCAAGATTCTATGAAAAGAAACAGAGATTTAACCAATGTGATTATGTTGGGAAAGAGACAAAGAACTATAGAGGATAAACTTCTCAAATCTCAAATTGATTTACTCTCAGAAAAAGGTTTTCTAGTGAGATTTGGGCAGAGTTAGGTTTAGGGTTTCATTTCTCTCTCTAACTTTTTCTCTCTCTCTCTCTAATTCTTATTTTCTCTCTAGTTTGGACGAAGGGAAAAAGTCTCAAATGGATGAGGCTTAGGTCTCTTATATAGTGAGCGAGGAAGGATCCATAATCTTAGAGGCAAGCTAATGGTTGGGATTAATTTTGACCATTTGACTATCAATCTAATAGTTAAAATAAAGCAGTGCAAATAGCCAATGTTGATTGGTCAAAAAAGATTCACTTGGATTAAGTGTAAACACATGCACATCGTTGATAACATTGATCCTATGGTTCTAAAAGAAACACAAGTTTGTGAGAGGGAAGAAACACAAAATCCACTAATAATATAGCAGCAAGTTTTGGAACAATACTAGCCGCAAAATGCGTGCCAAATTAATTAGATTTTACACCGTGAAGTCTCAAATTCTTTTCGTTTCTACCCAAGCCAACTTTAAGCCATAAAAATAAATTGCACAATAGCCCCTACGGTTTATATACAACCAAATTTAATTTCTAAAAATCATTTAAAAATCTTAGAAATTATTTAACACGTCCCAAAAATAGTAAAAAATTAATTTTAAGAGATTTAATTCACACACAACAAAATACAGCATGAGATAATGTTTGTATGCAGTCCTAGTGTGTGGTGTTGGTATACTGCCCATAGGAACTTGTAGAGGAATCAAGTGGAGAGTCTGAGGTTATTTGGAAAACAATGAAGAGACTCAAATTTTGTCACTATTTCCAAACTAGATGTGCACCTATATAATATAGATGCAAGTAAGTTAAAGATATAGGGTGCTTCAATCTCCCCCTTTGTAAATATGAGACAAAATCTCCTTTGAGTCAATGAGGACTCGTAGGGATACAAAAAAAATAACAAAATCGTATTCCAATACAAAAAATTCTATCTACCCAATATCCTAGAAAGAAAAAATTACATAACTCAACTAGATACAGACCAATACCCTAACAAAATTCTATTGCAACTGACGGTACTGATTTCTAAAAATAAGATAACTAAGATCAAGCTTTTTAGTTGAGAATACACCAAAATGTCTAGGAGGACTCAAATTTCTCCCCCATTTTGTCTCAAAAGCACAAAAGGTAAAGAAAACTAGAAGAAATAATAATTCAATGCTCTGCCATGACCATACTAATAGAATTGCATAAAGATTCAAATCGAAGAAAGTCTAAAGGTTTGGTAAATAGATCAGCTAATTGCAATTCAGTAGGAATGAAATTTATTTCTAACTCCTTAGAGTCAACTAACTCGCGTATGAAATGATATCTAATTTTAATATGTTTGGTACGAGAGTGATGAACAAGATTTTTAAAAATATTAATCGCACTTTGATTGTCACAATAGAGATGTAACTTATCTTCAGTTATACCGTAATATTTTAGCATTCGTTTTAGCCAAATTAATTGAGAACAACAGCTTCCTGCTGCAAGATATTCGGATTCCCCAGTAGACAAGGAAATGCAATTTTGTTTCTTACTACTCCATCCTACCAAGTTGTTACCAATGTAGTAACATGTTCCTGAAATACTCTTACTATCATCGATACAGTCGGCCCAATCAGCATCGGTATAACCTATTATAGTAGTAGAAGTGTCTTTAGTGTACCAAAGTCCTAAATTTAGAGTGTCTTTGATGTATTTGATAATTCTTTTAATGCACAATAGGTGAATCTCTTTAGGATTATTTTGATATCGGGCACACACGCAGATAGAGTACATGATGTCAAGACGGGAGGCAGTAAGATAAAGTAAGTTTCCTATCATACTACAGTACAAGGTGGTATTAATAGATTTCCCATTCTCATCTTTGGAATGTTTGACAGAGGTACTTATAGGAGTCCTAGCTTCTTTAGCAGTTTCTTGGCCAAACTTCTTAACAATCTCTAAAGCGTATTTAGATTGCGATAGAAATAATCATTCTAAATTTTGTTTAACTTGGAGTCCTAAGAAGAATTGTAACTCCCAAATAAGTGAAATTTGAAATTCTTTGTGCATAATGTTCGAGAAGGTCTTAACTTCTAAAGGGGAGGTGGATCCAAAAATGATATCGTCAACATAAACTTAAGCAATAGTAATGTTGTTGTTAAAATGTTTGACAAATAAAGTTTAATCATTCCCTCCTCTCCTAAATCCATTGTCTAAAAGAAAGGTGGATAGATGCTCATACCAAGCTCTAGGAACTTGTTTTAACACATAAAGAGATTTTTTAAGCCGATAAACATAATTTGGGTGATGAGGGTCAATAAACCCTTTGGGTTGTTCTACATAGGTCTCCTTAGTTAAAATTCCATTAAGGAAGGCTGACTTAACATCCATTTGATATAGTGTGAAATACAAATGACAGGCTATGGAAAAAAGTAAGTGAACAGATTTGAGGCGAGTAAGAGGAGCAAAAGGTTCCTCGAAATCTATTCCTTCAATCTGAGAGTAGCCCTGGGAAACTAATCTAACTTTAATCCGAATAATCATCCTAGATTCATCAGTCTTATTTTTAAAAATCCAACGTGTGCCAATAACCCTTTTATTTCAAGGCCTGGGTATAAGATACCAAACATCATGAATGAAAAATTGAAGAAGCTCCTCCCGCATAGCACTTATCCACAAGTTGTCATTCAAGGCTTCATTTACAATTTTTGGCTCAATAAGAGACACAAAACATGCAAAATGAGAAATTTTATGAAGTTGAGATCTTGTACGAATAGGCTCAGTAGGATTACCAACTACACAATCTAAAGGATGATCTTTTGAAGCCAAGTTAGGTACTTCAGGTGCCTCAGTTGGTAAAGATTCAACTATTTTTGGAGAGTCATAATTTAAAATGTTGTCGAACTCATCCCCAATAATTGGTTCTTTGGTATTACTTTCTACATTAGTGTCACTTACAACCATATTAATGGATTCCATCATAGTTTTGGTACGAAGATTATAGACACGATATAGGCTCTACTATTTAGAGAATATCTTAAAAAGATGTCTTTATCTCCTCTAGTTTTGAATTTAGACAGATGTTCTCTGTCCTTACAGACATAATAGGTACTACCAAAGGTTCTAAAGTATTTTAGGTTAGGTTTATTCCCATACAAAAGCTCATAGGATGTTTGCTTGGTATTCTTCCTTTAGTAGACTCGATTGAGTATATGACAGGTAATACAAATGGATTCTACCCAAAAATATTTTGGATGTTTTTTAGCATGAATCATCACATAGGCCATTTCTTGAAGAGTGAGGTTTTTATGCTCAACAATCCCATGTTGTTGAGGTGTCTTAGGATCACTAAATTCATGTTTGTAACCATTATATTCACAATATTCAATGACACCTGAATCTATGAATTCTCCTCCTCTATCACTACGAATTCTATCTACTTGGGTGTCCTTTTCATTTTCTATACGAACTAAGATTTTTAAAAACTTATAAAAGGTTTCTGATTTATGTTTTAAGAAGGCAACCCGGGTAAATCGAGTGAAATCATCAACCATAACAAGGATGTAACTTTTTCCACAAAGACTAACAGTACGAGAAGGACCCATTAGGTCCATATGGTTGAGTTCTAGAGGTTTAGTGGATATAACTTCTTCAACTTTCTTATGGGGAGCCTTAACAATTTTCCCTTGTTAACATGGACCACAAACAATGTTTGAAATTTATTTGATCTTGGGAAGACCTCTAACTATCTCTTGGGAGCACAATTTTCTAAGATTATCATAGTTAATGTGACCCAACCTATTATGCCAAATATCATTATCATCCATTATGGCCATATTACAAACCTTTGTACATGGATTGACTGTGTAACAGTTATCTGGAGTACGGAGTCCTATAATAATGCAAGCACCTTTTTCATTTAAATTTTTTCAATTGTTCTTTAAAAAAGTGATAGTATGGTTTGAGTCACAAAACTGTGATATACTTAGTAAATTGGCTTTGAGTCCTTTTACCAAGAGAATATCCTCAAGAATGGGTAATCCTTCTTAATGGAGTGTTCCTTTACCAATGATCTGGGCTGATACACCATTTCCAAACAAGACTTTTCCTCCGAAGAAGTCAGTTTTGTTTGAAAGTTTAGAATCATCCCCGGTCATATGTTTGGAACATCCTGAGTTTAAATACCACCCAGTTGTAGTATGTTCAGCTCTAAAAGCACTGATCACTATGTTGCATTTTAACTGGGGTAATATATCATCTTTTCTAACCCAAATTGCTCTATTTTTTAATTTGCGCTTATTAGCTCGTATTTGATAAAACTTGCGATCTTATGTTTTTTCTTTAAAAGATTTTTGCACATTTTTATTGTTGTTATAAATAGTTGGAGCAATTGGTCTAGAATAGAATCTAGGATTCCTTCTTATAGATTATCTTTTAGTATTAGTCCTTTTCTATCTATTTCGATAGTTAGAATTCTTATTTGGCTGTCTAAGAAGGACATAGTTGTTTCGGCTTCTCCTAGAATAGTTGAAGTTATGGTAAACGAGAGAGGTATAGACTGGATTACATGGATGTTTAGAATAGAAACCATCAAGGGAATGTCCATATACATCACAATAGGAGCATTAAAGATGGCACGTTGAATTCATAACCTTAGGAAATGTATTATTCAAAGGTTTCTCTAGGTTTTGAGCTCTAGTTTTATTCCTAGGTGGCATAGGATAAAACGTCGAATCTTCTTGTCGAATAGGGGGAAGATATATTTAGTCTTTTGTTCAACATTATGCTTAGAGTTGCTTAATTAACCAATGTCTAACTTCAGCTATTTTTTAACAAAATCATTTTTTAAACCTTGAAAATCTGGACAAGTTTCAATAGGTCTTTTGACACCAGACATAAATTTTATAGTTTCAACATTTTTATTTTTTGTCTTAGAGTTGGGACAAAATCCTATTCTAGTTCTATTAGCAAAATTGGTTTTGCTTCCAGTAACACAATCTTCAAAAGATTTAGAATTATTTTTAAATTTTGTAAACTTTTTGAAGATTGTGGATGTCTTTTCTTATGTTTGTTCCAATTCTACAATGTTCCTTTGTATTTATTTTCCAGAATTTCATTAGAGTTAGACAAATCTTTCAATTTTTTTTAAGTTTTTGGTTTCATTCTCATGAATTATACATTGAGTAATATACTCTTATGCATTTTTTTTTATCATGAGACTTAAGGTTTCTAACTTCTTGGTAATATCCTTGACTATCTTTTCAAGCCTAGTTCTCTTGTTGAGAGTTTTTGTGTACAATGTGTGAATGTCAGGAAGGTCATCTTTTCAGAGTCTCTAAGTGTGTAGTTTGCATTATCCCCTAGAGGTTAATTTTTAGGACTCACACACCCATGGACATCAACAGTGGAGCATTCCCTTTGACTTACACTGTAATGACCCCACTTTTATATATATAGTTTGTTTTTACACACTTGTGTTACTTATTATCTTATAAATTTTGTATTATTAGATATGTGGTATTATTGGATATCAATATAACAAACCCCATTTTTAATTACGAAGAACCAACTATAAATTGGTTCAAATAGAAGTCTTATGACACATCTTAAGGTAAATAATAAGTTTTGGGGTAGAAAATATAATTTTATGAAACTTTAAGGACTAAAATAAGAATATAAAATGGGCCATTTTGTAAATAAAATATTTTTAAGGACCTCTAAGAAATATTCAAAATATATATTGAGAAATTATCAAAACACCCTTCATGTGTGAAATGACCCTTATACCCTTATCACATTTCCACCACATGTTGGTCACTTCCACATTACACATGTCGTCTTTAGAGAGAAAGCTAAAACACTTGTCATCATTTTGTGATATTAACACTGCAAGACCACTCCGGATCGTGACACCTCGGTGTTGAATCACCACTCCAAAAAGCCTAGTCATTAGACGTGTGTCAACACCGTAATACTTTTGGAAATCTATAAATAGGGACTTAGGGTTCATTTGAAACTCACACCAATTCCTTGAGAATTATAGTAAGAAAGAGTGATAGAAAGCTTGGGAAATATCTTAAGAAGGAGTTCTATAATTTCGAAGAAAGAGTTAATTTCGTAGGTATGATTTTATTTAAATGTTATAATGTATTCTTATAGTTTTAATTTTGTGTTTTATAGCTTTGCTTAGTAGTTATGCTAGTAAAATACACTAAGGACTTCACTAATCAAAACTTAAAGTTTAGAAGAAATCCAAGTTGATTTTATGTAAACTTGTTTGAAATTATATATATGCTTTTAAAAAGAAAATGAATTTTTAAAAGTAATTACTCGTTATTATGGAATCCCATTTAAGTAATTCCAAAGTAGGCCCGGTGAAATATTTTCTAGATGATATGGTATTTAAGTGGTGCCCCTGTGACCCTCCATCTCTACCGGGAATGAATCTGAAAATATTCTGTCTAGAGGAGATGGTATTTAAGCGGTGCCCCTGTGACCCTCCATCTCTACTGGGAACCGACTGATTAGGAAGAACTATGAATTGAATCCTTTAATTACGATCAATGAGTTTTAAAAGTTAAGAAAATGGTTTTTAGTAATCCTTTGAAACAAGTTATTATTAAAATACAATATGTAGACTGGACCTTGTTTAGAACATATACTTAAACCTTTATCGTATTTTTTAGATTAACGAGCGATCGAAGACTCATTATCTATAATTTCGACCTCTATTTTAGGTGAGTACTCTATGCAATTTCTTGCGCATTTTGATTATATTATATTATGCAAACTATGTATATTTTGTGAAATGCTTTTATTCTCAAAATGCATCTAATACCGATGATTCCGTCGTTTGTTATATGTTTATATCTCTCTATATAAACATCTGATTTGAATTCTGAAATTATTGATTCGGCCTATGGAAACTCTCTCACTATATTGGCCTTGACTACCGGGTGGAAATATTTGGGTGGTACCTTCCCAGCTGGTTTATCGTTGGTGTGCCCTAAACAAGGCGTTGTTCCAAAAATCATGATTATCTGTCTGTGATGTTACCGGGTGGAAACATTTGGTAACACTATCTGTCTGGATATTAGAGCGTAAATGGCCACTAAAACTAAATAATTGACATATGTTCAATTATTTTATCTGCTCTGTTCTGAACTATTTATTCTGAATATATATATTGTCATTTACTTTATATATATTGCTGGAAATTCCTATCTCTACGTATATGCCTTATGTTCTAAATTTAATAGGTATCAATTTTCTGAAAAATCGTGGAATGTCTGGAGATTGAATCTCATTCGGCTTTTAGCTGACGTTGTATAAATAACCATTTTCAGGAAATAATTAAGCTCGTGGATGGAACGAAAAAGGACTATATTGAAGATTTTAGCTTTTAGAGCTCCTTTTGTTACATTAAGTAGGAGTTTGTTTTATTAGATAGAGCATGTTTGGCTCTTTAATTAAAAGGTTTTGAATTTTGTGTCAAGTTGTAACTCGTTGATATTTTAATATAAATGAAGTTTCCTCTAGAAACCTTTGATGATGTAATTCCTTCACTTTCAGTATTTTACGATTCATAACCATGTGATTGTATTTTCGTTGCACTTATTTAAGGAAACAATTTAAGTCAGAATATATGTTGCCTTGGTGGCATGTCAAGACACTCGTTCCCTACTACTATTTTGGGTCGGGGTCGTGACATACACGCACGACGTTTGAGGTATTATCAACATTCTCAAGCAATAAGGAAGATAAACCAATAGGCACAATATCAATCATAGTGTGATCAGATTCCTCATCGTCATGGTAGATTATCTTAGCAAAGAATGACATACAAGGGTCAAAAGTGTTAGATGACTCAGGTTCATCATTTTCAGAGTCACTTGAGTCATCCCAAGTCTTGCTTAAATGAGCCATATTATGTTTGTGAATTTTGTCTAAGTTAACTCTGCAGTCACTAGCCATATGTCACAACTTTCCACATCAATAGCATTCAATGTTTTTATGGTCTTTCTCAAGTCGCTTGGGATTCTCATCTCGGTATTTGTCTTGTCTTCTCTCATGAGGCATGTTGTTAGATTGATTTGGATAAGTAGGGTTGCCTTGTCTCTTTGCTATTTAATTTCAAAAGTTCACAATTTTCTTATAAAATAAAAATGTGATCCTAGTAAAAAGGTATGATGAACATTTTATAAAATAAAAATGTGGAAAATGTTAATATTGTCAAATATTTATGAAATAAATATTTCTAAGATGTTTTCAAAACAGAATAATTATGAACTAATGTCATTTTCGAATTTAAGGAAATTAAGAATGTCTCACTTATTTTTAAAAAAATATGGTTATTGTGAAAAGTATAAAATTTTAGAAAGAAATATATGTTTAATCCGTTGATGGGATTTTAGCATTTATAGTACATCATATATGCATATAAACTCATAAGTATCTTGTGTAAAATATGTGAGCGAGTTTAAAGGAGGTCTTATGGATTTAAACATAAAGGAAGACCAATATGTTATTTCATGTATTGAAATAGTTGAATTGACAAGTATGAAAGTTTTCCAAAGGCATGATGTTAAACAAGTGTTAGGACGGGTAAAGCGTTAAAATGTTAAGTTGGAAACTTAATGATTGTTTTTTAGAAATGAAACTTGTTATAGAATTAAATTGGTGGTTTTGGTAAATAGAGGGTAAATTGAAAATTTATCTAAAATGGAACATTCTTATGAAATAAAAATGTTAATGAAAGTTTTTATACTAGTATGGATGAAATTGAATTAAGTCCTAAAATGTGAATGATTTTTGGACTTAAAGAGAAGTAGTGATTTTCCAAGTATTATGAGAAAATGGACTGTTAAGTCCAAGGCTTTGGCTTTGGCCCAAAAAATGCAAATCAAAGTAAAAATTATGAAAATATTGAACACATTGGAAAGATAATGATATTGGATGATACCGGGTTAAAAAAAATTAAGCAGGGCTATGATGTCCCTAGGGCGAAAAACCCCAAACCAACTGCGTAGTATATGGCGGCGGAGACCGGTGGTGTGAGGCCACGACGTTCGTGAGTGTGTGTTGGCAAAATCCCAAAAGTAATGCTAAGTAATGAATCGAATATTCATGAAAGAGGCATAAATGAATGGCACTAATTCATTGATTTACTATTGCAAAAATAACGCATTAAATGTTGAATATTCATGTGAAAACTTGGGATGGCTTAATAAGATGGTGTAATGATGTCTAAGCTACCAAATGAGGTTGGAACCATAATGAACACAAGCGTGTGTTATGTAAGGTCTTCTAAGTAAAATAAGTACGTGATCATTGAAAGCAAATCTTAAATAATGATTAATAACTCGGCGTAAGTTATTAAACATTGGGTAACAAACGTGTGAAAGTAAATGGAAGTTTTTTTTCCAACAAATGTTAATTGTTTAACCGTGTGTGTTAATGGGAGAGAATGCTAGTTTTTAAGCATAATGACAAAAACAATCTTTGTAAAGACAAAGAGGATACAAGGTATCAAATAATGTTTTCGAAATAAAACGGTTTAATACATTGGGATATGTATTTTCCTACAGTATATATATAGATATTTATGTATTTTCACATGCATGTAGCATAACGTGTGAGTACTCTTTTTTGCTTTTCATTTCTATGTTGTATTGTATATAATTACACTGAGCATTCGGCTCACATCCCTCTTTTGTTACGGTAGGTTGCATGATGTTTCGTACTTTGAGAGCGTTATACAGGTAAGTAGTTACTTCCTTTTCTGATTAGTATCTATGTCTACTTAGCCTTGGGGGCACTTCCCTTGGGTACTGTTGATGTAAAAAATTAGATCGTATCTAATTATTCAATCACAGATAAAATAAATGAAACAAAGAGATTTTTAAAGTGGTTCAGCCTTATAGGAATGGCCTACGTCCACTGTTATGTTATTGCTGAGTGTTTGGGAATTCTCGATTATAAGTTCTATCAAGAAATTCCGGTCCCTTTACAATGAGGATTGTACAATGTATTTATAGCCCTGAGGCTGTAATGTGAAAGGGTAATACATTTAATGCTATACAAGTGAAAGGGTAGTATATTAAATGCCCCTTAAGCGTATACATCTAAATGATAAGCATTCAATGAACAGTCAAACTGTTGGTTATCCTGCTATTAATGCTTTGTTCGAGGTGCAGCTCGGACCGCCTAAGGTCCTCGGTAATCAAGAGTTCCTCGGTACTCGGAAGTTCCTCGGAGAGATCTTGTAAGCCGGAGCGTCTGAGTTGGTTGGGGAAGCAGTGTTTCTCGTTGTATCATGGTTCCTCAGAGCGTCTGAGTTCCTCAGAAGTATTTTTTGTTTCCATATAGATTGCCACGTGTCTTGACTCGATTGAGCCATGTCAGCAGACTAAATTTGGTATCAAAAGAAGCCCCCAATGTTTCATAGTTCGAAATTTGAGGAGTGTGGAACATTCTTTCTCGGAATATAGTAGTTTTAAATGGTCCTCCTGATTTTTAGGAGTGTTTCCTTTGTATTTATTTTTCCTTCCAAATTCGTAGGATCAGGCTTTTTTGAATTTTTATAACCGCTTCGATTGTCGCGCCCTTTTTGTCCTTCTAGCCACCGATAGCGTAATCGTTTCTTTTTGTAATCATTACTTTTTCCATTTCCCAAGGCAAGGTATTTAATCGTCACGGATAATCCCATCGTCTTCTACTTTTTCAAATTTATATCTTCGAGTTTTCCATCGTCTCTTTCTCTCCTGTGTATTCATCTCTTCCATCGTTCGTTATCAATAGATCCGCTCCTTTTCTGTAAGATCTTCTTCCTTCTTCTTCATTTCCTTTATTCATCATGGTTTACCCTGTTGAATCTCTTGATAAGTTTCGCTCTGATTTTTCTATTCCCTCCTGGGTTGTTCTGGAAGAGCTTTCTGAGCCTTCTGACTATTTCTGTTTGGCTGAAGGACATTTGTTCCCCAGTCTATTTGTTGCTGAGTGTGGATTTTCTTTTCCGCCCAATCCTCTATGTCTGGAATTTTGTCAATATTTTGACGTTGTTCCTGTAAGAATAGCCCCCAATACATGGAGAATAGTTAATGGGGTTCATAGGTTAAATAAAATTCATGGAACTCGCATAGGAATTCCAGAAATCATGTTTTGTTATAGATGGGTAGTTGGTGATAACACTTTTTATTTAAAAACTAGATTTTTAAATAGGGCTTTAGTGGTTAATCTCCCGGATGCCAATAGGGACTATTTTGAGCATGGGGTTGTCATAAAAAATTGGCAACATGCTCCTTTATCTGGAGATGAAGTGTATCAGGGTCCCAGATGCCCTCCCTATGGCAATGGGATAGGTTATTTTTTTATTTCATTTTATTTATTTTGAAATTATGCTTCCTCTATGTTTGATAAAATGTGCCACTGATATTTTAATGTTTATTTATTTGCAGTTGATAGTAAAAGAAAGTGTCCAAAAGAAGAAGATGTTAATATAAGGCACTTGAAACTTATCTGGAGTTTGCATCAGAGTGTTGCCGACGAGCACATTAGGTCAGCCTCGTATTTTCTGCAGTATAAGAGCTACACATCTTCTTTCACTGCTCGTCCGGTGATAAGTGAAGTAGAACCATTACCAGCTTCTACCAGTTCCTCGCCTGAGTCACACGTTCCTTTAAGTGAAAGGATGAAGAAGAGAAGACCTCCCACCCTTTTTGAGAAACCTGCCTCTGGTGCTGGAGAGGCAAAAACAAGTAAGATTGACGTACCAGGGGAGGGGACAAAGAAAACTGATGCACATTCCTCGGCTGCCCCTATTGTGAAGGTTGTCGAGAAGCCCCCAGTGGCTCCGAGCAAGTCTGCTGCTCCGGGAGAGGTGATTGTAATATCACCGACCAAGAGTTCCTCCTTGGTTGAATCTATTCCTGCTCCCCCGAGGAAGTTAAAGAAGAGCTCATCGATCAATTTGGCTGAAACCATCTCCCAGCCCCAACTACTGGAACTGGTGTTCCTACTTTCGTTCCCCTGAGCTCTGCCATGAGCTCGGTGAAGACTTGGATCATTCCCGAGATCCAAGGTATTAAAGAGAACCTTTCTCGGGACACAGTTACCACATTGGCAGCTCGCCACATTGCTTCTGTAAGTCCTATTATTTGAACTTTTCATCTTTCCCTTGTTATATTTGTCTCTGACTTGCTTTCATTTTCTTTTCTCAGTTGGTGAGCTGCTTTAATATAATTTTAAAGAAGGATGAATCTATTAAAGCTTCAAGCTCCTCGTCTGGTGCTGAGGAAGCTCTGGTGGGCCTAAGGCAGTCTTTGGAAGATTCTCGTCTGAAGTACGATGCTGATAAGGTAATCTGGGAGAAGAAACTTACCTCCATCGAGAAGGAGAAAGTTCAAGTTGTTGAAGTCTCCAAGGAGTTGGAGAAGAGAATAAAGGACTTGGAAGGGAAAAATAAAGAGCTCGACAAGAAGCTCAAAAATGCTGGAGAGCTTGAGAATAAGCTCAAGGTTGCGGAGGAAGAGTTAGGTCAGCTTCGGGAGGTAAATCGGCAGAAGGAGGAGGCTGAGAATAAATTGAAAACTATTGAAAATGTTCTGTACGAGAAGTTTCCTCGGAGAAGTTAAAGAGTAAAATGGCTATGAAGAAGTCTTTCAGCGCCGGCTGGGACAAGGGGTGGAACAAAGGCTTGGCTGCCATGATGTCTCAAGTAGAATATGTAAGCCTTAAATACTTTAGAGATGGGTGGGTCGCAGCTCTTCAGGAGATGAAGGTCGATGAAACCTCTGAACTCTTCCAGCGACACATCTCTGGTCCCCCTCCAACTCCTAAAGACGAAGAAGAGGACGAATCTGCCTCCGAAGAGTCTTCCATGGTGATGGGAGATCAGGTTTCTCTTCCCCCGACTATCCATCCCACTGACGAGGAACTTCAACTACCTGCAAATTCTTCCGAGCAACCTCCAGCACTTCCCCAACTACTATTTGCTCCATTCGAGCAACCTACTTCCTCGTACCATCCTCCCGATAAAGTTTTGGGAGACAAGGAAAAGGTGTAGAGTTGTTCGGATTTCTCTATTTTATTTTTCTTTAACAAATGTAATCCTGAACCATGTAACTCTGAACCTTGTGATATAATAAAACTTGAACTTTTGTTTTTTGCATACTGTTGTCTCTTCTTCATGCTCTGTTTTGATTATTGATTACTGCTTTTTCTTCCTCTACTAGTTTCTGGCCAGGATGGAATTACTGTCTGCTCATGATACAAAGTTGTTGCGGTAATGTAATGAATATTTTAAAGCTGGTCACACAGATCTGAGTGCAGCACAAATCGTCGACATCCTCGGCCAAAATGCTTCGGAATAGGTAGTTGAAGCATACTAATACTTGAAGTGTCTGCTTGATCGTGCAGTGGCTAATAATGTGGCTTATTATGACATGATCGAGGATCTCCAAGGCACTCTTGAAGACCTTCAGCAATAATACAAAGAATCCACTGCCCTCTTGCACGAGGGGTATGAGAAGAAATATCACCAACTCAATGCTGACAAGGGATACGAGAAGCATTTTGCTGGCTACGATGTGAGGGAGAGAACTCTGAAGGCTAAGGTCGAGGAGTGCAGACAAATAGCTGAATTACTAGAGCAAGAGAATAACAACCTGCAAAGAGAGTTGTCACAGTTGAAGTCTGCAGCTTCCACTTCAAAATCCTTGATCCCAGTGACTGATGAGGGATTTTCATTCTTGGAGGTTGAAAACGCCAACTTGAGGGATGAATTGGAGACCTTGAAGAGAGTTGGACCCTCCACATCTTCTCGTGGACGAGCAAGATCTCCTCGAGGACGAGCAAGAGCTGCTCGGATTCCTGTCGAGGAACAGAGGACTCAATCTGCTTTAGAGAACCAAGCTTTCCAATTAATGGCGAAGAACCAGGCGTTGGCTGAAATGTCAAAGAAGATCAGGGACTTGGAAGAACAACTTTCTGCGCAGCAATCTACCTTGGATAATAAAGAGCTCTTCATCAAAATTCTCCACGAACAGCTGGAAAGATTGACATATCAATTCCATAAACAGCCCAGGGAGTTCTGGATGGCTGGGTACAACGAGGCTCTCTACCACTTGGATGATCGTATCCAGAATGCCAATAATGAGGGCTACAAACAGGGCTGGCTGAATGCCTTAGGTGTACTGCAACTCAAACAGGGTCATTACCTATGGGACTACTATGATCCTGGGCTTCTCGACCTTCTAGTGCCACCATTCAAGCTCGACATGAGTTGGATCCCTGCTCGGGCCATTCCTCGGTCCTTAATTTCCAAATATCTTGGCGACTACAATCTCCATTCAAGTGTCGAGATATCTCATCCCGAGCACCTCCTAGATCGACCATCCGTGATGAATATCAGGATGCTGAAAGATCTTAAGTTTATAAATTCTCCTCTTGCTTTAAATGATCCGCCTGCTGGCGAGGAACCTATTTCAAAAGCAGAGGGGAAAAGACCAATAGAATAGGAATATTGATGTAATAAATTTGTATACATTTCATTATCAATGTAATTTGTTTTTTATTTTAATGAAAGACTTTCATTTTTGTTCGTAATCTTAATTGCTATTGTCTTGTAAAATACTTTACATATGTGCACGTGTATCTGTTAAAAAGATAACAATATTGTGTTGTTTGTCGATCAACTTATTGTCGACTAGCTCGAAATTGTGGTAATCATTTGGTAAAAATAATGTTTTGTTTCTCGACCAACTTAGTAAAAAGTTGCGAGTATCAAAAATGTTGCTCGATCACTTTCTCGTTTTCATAAAATGTTTCCGACCAACTAAGGTCGGTCAATTTTCCTTTTCGACCAACTACAGTTAGTGGGTTTTTATCCCCGACCAGCCATAGTTAGTGGATTTTTCCTCTACGAGCAACTTTGGCACTTTTTGGAATAGTTGTAGCTCCCGACCAACCTTAGTTGGTATTTTCGAGAATATATTTACTTCCTAACCAATATAAGTTGGCATTTTTAGGAAAATTTTTATTTCCCGAGGAACACATAGTTTTACTTCCCGTAGGAATACAAGTAGCTTTACTTCCCAGAGGAATACAAGTGGCTTTACTTCCCGGAGGAATACAGGTAGGTTTACTTCCCGGAGGAATAGAGGTAGCTTTACTTCCCAGAGGAATATAGGTAGCTTTACTTCCCGGAGGAATATAGGTAGTTTTACTTCCCGGAGGAATACAGGTAGCTTTACTTCGCAGAGGAATATAGGTAGCTTTACTTCCCGGAGGAATATAAGTAGCTTTACTTCCCGGAGGAATATAGGTGTTTCTCGACCAACCTTAGTTGGCGTTTTCAAATAAAATTTTGAGTAGCTCAAGTTTTGCCTTTTCCGAGTTTCGCCGAGTAGTGTGTAGCACTAGTATACCCCGACAAACTTTCAATAAAAGGAGAATATACATCACTGATAATACTTGCGCAGGTGCTCTGCGTTCCATGCATTCTTGAACTCCTCCCCTTCTAAAGTTTATATTCGGTAAGTTCCTGGTCGAATAACTTCTGTAACTCGGTAAGGTCCATGCCAGTTTGCCTCCAATTTGTTGTGCTTTTGAATCACCTTCTTTAGCACATAGTCTCCTTCTTTCAGGTCGCACTTCTTCACTCTCTTGTTATAGAATAACGATGTTCGCTGCTGGTAAGCAGCATTTCTAATGGCTGCTTCTTCTCTAACTTCCTCGAGCATGTCTAAATCCAATCTTCTCATTAAGTCACTGACAGGGGAATTGAAATTCAGTACCCTGTGCGTTGGGAGGCCCAACTCAGCAGGTATAACAGCTTTACTTCCAAACGCCAGCATATATGGTGATTCTCCTGTTGCTACTCGGGGAGTAGTACGATAAGCCCACAGCACTGACTGTAACTCGTTGATCCAATTTTCTTTCGCGTTACTTAGTCTTTTCTTTAAGCCATTTAGCAGCGTTATGTTTGTCACTTCAGTTTGTCCATTGCTTTGAGGATGGTCGGGTGCTGAGTGGATCTTCAAAATGTTTGATTGATGACAATAGGCAGTGAACTCCTCGTTATCAAATTGTGTTCCATGGTCTGTGATGAAAGCATGAGGAAGACCATATCGACAAATGATGTTCTTCCAAATAAATTGGTACACCTTCTCGTACGTCATATCAATGAGAGGTTCAGCTTCTACCCACTTAGTAAAATAATCCACTGTAACGACGAGGTATTTGAATCTTCCTCTGGTCATTGGCACTGGCCCGACCAAATCTATTCCCCACATGGAAAATGGCCAAGGGGAAGTGATGGGTGTCAATAATGCTTGTGGAGTTCTTCGGATGGAGGAAAAGCGTTGGCACTTGTCACATTTCTTGGCATAGGCTATACAATCAGCCCTCATCGTCGGCCAGTAGTATCCCTGCGTCATCACCCTTTGCAAAAGCGTCCGACCTGCTACATGGGCTCCACAGGACCCTTCATGGATCTCTTCAATCAATTCTTTCACCTCGATGGGATGCACACATCTCTGCAATCCTGCCATAATTCCTCGTCTATATAGAATACCTACATACCGAGCAGCTTTAAACTTCAATTTCTTGGCTGCGATCTTGTCAATTAGTAATCCTCCCTCCTCAATATATGCCCTGATGGGATCCATCTAAGATGGTCCTAAATCAAGGGTAATAAAGTTCATCGTCAGATCTTCATATATACTCCGACCAGCTAACACTTCAATTGGGATTGTTCTTCATAACTCGGTACGAGTAGCTGATGCTAATCGAGCTAGAGCGTCTGCTCTTGCATTCTTCATTCTTGGTATTCTGACCAGCTGAATAGTAATAAATTTTGACACCAACTCCTTTGCCTTTGCGTGATATCTGATCATTAATTTCCTTTGACTGCATATACTCCCATCATTTGGTTTACGATCAATTGAGAATCACTGAAGATAATAACCTGCTGCGCCTCCATAATTTTTGCTAAACTAAGACCTGCAATCATGGCCTCATACTCAGCCTCATTATTGGAAGCTTTGAATTGGAAACATAGGGCGTATTCCATGTCGACCTCATCCGGAGTGCTCAAAACTATCCCCGCGCCGTATCCTGTAGTGCAAGATGAGCCATCTACATATAGCCTCCATATAGGTAACTCGTCTTCAAATCTCTGATCTGTCAGAGTTCCTTGGTGAAAAATTTATTGCTTCCTTTCATCCTCCCCTGATATTTCTTGCTCTTCGTCGATCATCTTTTCTTGCCCTTTTACCAACCGGAGCTGGTCTAGGCTTGAATTTGATGATCCTGTAACATCTACTTGCCCTTTTACCAAACTAAGTTGGTCTGAGCTTGTGTTTGATGATCCTGTAACATCCACAGGTTGATCAGCGAGCAACTTTTGCTCCTCGGGGGTATCAGGATAGGTGAATTCTGCTATGAAATCTGCTACAGCCTGCCCTTTTAGCGATGATCTGGGTTCGTAAACTATATCATATTCACCGAGCTCTATTGCCCAGTACATCAATCTCCCTGATTTTTCTGGTTTATGAAGGGCTTGCCTCAATGGTATATCAGTATATACTACTATGGTATGAGCCTGGAAGTATGGCCTCATTCTCCTACTCGCCTCAATCAGCGCCAGTGCTAACTTTTCCAGCCTTGGATATCTGATCTCTGCTCCTTGGAAGGCCTTACTTGTATAGTAGATTGGTTTTTGTACTCCATTCTCCACTCTTATCAACGCCGAGCTAACTGCATTCGCCGATACTGCTAGATATAAGTACAATTTTTCTCCCATCAATGGCCTGGATAATAGTGGAGGTGTTCCCAAATATTTCCTCAAGTCTTGAAAATCCTTCTCACATTCATCGTTCCACTCAAAAGTCTTTCTGAGCATCTTGAAGAATGGGAGACATCGATCAGTTGCTCGCAATACAAATCTGTTGAGTGCTGCTACTCGTCCTATAAGACTTTGCACCTCTTTCTTCGTCATTGGAGATCGCAGCCCTAATAGAGCTTTGATCTTTTCAGGATTTGCCTTAATGCTTCGTCGATTGACAATGTACCCGAGAAACATGCCTTCTCGTACTCCAAATATGCACTTCATCGGGTTCAACTTCATTTGATATTTATTCAGTTGATCAAAATTCTGACTTAAGTCAACTAAATGATCAGCAGCTTTCCTGCTCTTTGTCAGCATGTCGTCAACATAGACTTCCATATTGCAACTGATTTGTTCAGCAAAGACCTTGTTCATCAGCCGTTGATATGTCGCACCTGCATTTTTCAAACCAAAAGGCATAACATTATAACAATAAGTTCCCCTAGGGGTAATGAAAGAAGTACTTTCCCTGTCTTCAGGTTTCATTTTAATCTGATTGTAGTCAGAATAAGCATCCATGAAGCTCAGTAGCTCGTGTCCCGAGGTAGCATCCACCAGTTGATCAATTCGGGACAGTGGAAAGTGATCCTTTGGGCATGCTTTATTGAGGTCTTTGAAGTCTACACACATCCTCCACTTGTTGTTCTTCTTTTTCACCACCACCACATTTGCTAACCAGTCTGGATATTTAACATCTTCAATAAAACAAGCCTTCTGGAGCTTCTCGACTTCCTCCTGTATATCTTTATTCTTCTCGGGACTGAATACTCTTCTTCTCTGCTTCACAGGCTTGATCTCCTTATTCACATTGAGTTCGTGACATAAGAAATTTGGGTCTAACCCAGGCATATCCTCATGACTCCACGCAAAAGTTTTTTTTCTGCTTCTTCGGAAAGTTATCAACTCCTGTTTTAGTGAGGCTTCCAACGACGAACCTACTTGAGTAGTTCATTCAGGGTGCTCGTCATCCATGATGATATTTTCAGTAGCTTCCACCACTTGACCCTTCACGAGTTGCGACTCATCTCTAGGATCCAATGTTTCAATTTCTTCACCTTCATCCACTTGATAGGTAGTAGTCTTTTTCCTTGATTCCTCGAGTTCCTCTTGCTCGGCGGATGAATAATAGCATTCCCGAGCTACTTTCTGATCACCTTTCACAACTCCTACTCCAAAATTTATTGGAAATTTTAGGCACTGATGCACTATAGATGGTACAGCTTCGAACTTATTTAATCCTACTCTTCCCATGATGATATTGTATGATGATTGAACATTCTTATCCATCACGAAGAAGCGTATTCTTTCTGTTCGACAGGCAGGCCATGCACCGATGAATATATCCAACTTGATCGTCCCAAGTGAAAATACTTTCTCGCCAGCAAAACCGAGGAGGGGTCTATGATAAGGCTCCAGTTGAGATAACTTTAGATTTAAACTGTCGAAGCATGAGTAGAACATGATGTCTGTCGAGCTACCATTGTCGACCAGTACTCTTGAAATCAC
This sequence comes from Sambucus nigra, assembly GCA_949130495.1. Classification (NCBI taxonomy): domain Eukaryota; kingdom Viridiplantae; phylum Streptophyta; class Magnoliopsida; order Dipsacales; family Adoxaceae; genus Sambucus; species Sambucus nigra. The sequence goes on along the minus strand of OX422207.1, from coordinate 337,150,583 downwards.
TACATCCTTCATCCTCATTTTGATCACCAATGGGTCATCATGAGGATATAGAACACCTGCGAGGTCATTCTTTGAGAAACCAATGACCAATCTCTCTTTGTTCACCTTTCTCGGTCGATCCTCCTCAGCTAGATTTATTCTTTGAATGTACGAGCAAGCTTGAGCCTCACAGAGGTAAGCTTTTCTTTCGGCAGTAAGGTCTCCTCCTCCTGCATCTCCACCTGTAATAACATTACAATCAAATGACCCAAAGCGTATTGAAAATACCTCACGTTCTGGTTGCCTTGGTCTCTTGGGAAGATCGAGGTCATCTTCTGGATCAACTTCATGGTCTCTCTTCCTGTTCTCCTCTGCTCGACGAGGAGATCAAGACCTCTCTCTTAATCGGTCTTTGTTTCTTATATCATCTCCCCAATCAACATACTTTGTCAGTTTTCCTCGTCTGATGAGTGTTTCAATCTCATTCTGAAGAGCTATGCAATTTTTGGTCATATGGCCATGATCTTTGTGAAACTCATAATATTTTGCTTTATTTCTCTTTTCGGGGTCTGCCTTCATTTTCTCTGGCCAATTTAATTCCTCGTTGTTCTTGATTTCTTCCAGAACATGGTTGATGTCCTTCTTCAAAGGAGTATAATTATCATATTTCTTCATTATGTCCCATACCGACCTAGTTTTTGAATTTTTGTCATTACCATTGTTCTTATGCTCTTTCTTCTTAGCTTTATCACCTTCCACCTTGGTTTCTTTGGCATCCATATTCTTCTTCGCAGCCATAGCCTCCTCGGCATTCATGATCTTGGCATCTTTTCCCATCAAATCTGACATGGTTCTAGGTGGATCTTTAGCCAAAGTGTAGTACAACTTGTTAGGCAATAGTCCACTCATCAAGGCAGTAATCGTTATTTTTCCTCATAATCAATGACCTCGAGCTTCTCGTTATTAAAACGAGTTATATAATCTCTGGTACTTTCACCAGCTTTTTGTTTAACACTTAACAAATGAGCTACTCGTTTAACAGGCTTTGCCCCAAAGCAAAAATTCCCAATAAATAACTCGGCCAGTTGAAGAAAAGTTGAAATCTTACCCCGAGGAAGATTATTATACCACATTTGAGCAGATCCGGTAGGAGTTCCCGAGAATGCTCTGCATCTCATCTCATCTGGAACACCATAGATGTCGGCTGCAGCTTGGTATTGTTCTATATAAAGGACAGGGTCAGTCTTTCCATCATATTTAGGGGTCATAACAGGTGCTTTGAACTTTGATGGTGTTGGAAAATCTACAATAGCCTAGACAAAAGGCGTTCCTCGAACAAAGGTTCGTTGTAGAGGGTTCTTGGCTTTAGACATTTCCCCTAATCTATCCTCCAGCCTCTGAATAGAGCCTTTCCATGCATCATTTCCTTCCTAGGTCCTGTTGGTTCGAGCAACTGATCGCGTTGATGTGGCTTCCTGGGATCTATCTTGATGAGCAGCTGGTCGTGACTGGGCAGATCCTTCCCTTAAATCTGATGGTCGTCAAAAACTTCTCGATGTGACTTTAGGAGGACTTCTACTCCTTCTAGGTCCTAATCGATTGAAAGGTGATACCCTGCTTAACCTCTCTAGCGCACTAGTCCTTTCTGGAGAGAGAGTGACACATTGTTCAGTATCTGTGGCTCTCACTGATGAAGTTCGTCCAGGTTGATAAGAAAAATCTTTAGACTCCTCATTGTGATATGAATTGGTACGCCTAGTACGCGAAGAAGATGCACGGGTATTTCTTTGAATACTTCTTGGTCTTGAATGGGTTGGTGCACCTCCATGGAGGGTTTGTATGAGTTGGCGCATAGTTTCTTGTATGACGGTCTGGCCCTGAGCCAGATTTGTCATTATTCCAGCCAGATCTGGAATATTTGGCGGAGCAGATTGATTTGGAGGGCTTCCAGCGTTTCAATTGCTAGATTCTGGAATATCAGCCATTTGCGAATGATTTGTTTTTGATGAAAAACGATATTACCAGTCGTTTCCCACAGACGACGCCAATCTGTTGATGTAAAAAATTAGATCGTGTCTAATTTTTTAATCACAGATAAAAGAAATGAAACAAAGAGATTTTTAAAGTGGTTCAGCCTTATAGGAATGGCCTACGTCCACTGTTATGTTATTGCTGAGTGTTTAGGAATTCTCGATTACAAGTTTTATCGAGAAATTTCGGTCCCCTTACAATGAGGATTGTACAATGTATTTATAGCCCTGAGGCTGTAATGTGAAAGGATAATACATTAAATGTTGTACATATGAAAAGGTAATACATTCAATGCCCCTTAAGCGTATGCGTCTGAATGATAAGCATTTAATGAACAGTCAAACTGTTGGTTATCCTGCTATTAATGCTTTGTTCGAGGTGCAGCTCGGACTGCTTGAGTTTCTCGGACCGCTTAAGCTTCTCGGTACTCAAGAGTTCCTCGAAGAGTTCTTGTTCTTCGGAGCGTATGAGTTCCTCGGGGAATCAGTGCTCCTCGTTGTAGTATGGTCCCTCGGAGCATGTGAGTTCCTCAGAAGTATTTGTTGTTGCCATATAGATTGCCACGTGTCTTCACTCGATTGAGCCATGTCAGCAGACTAAATTTGGTATCAACAGGTACTATCATATAGTTGATAATAATTGGAATCGCACGTTAAAAAGAGTAATGTTTAATAATAATAATAGAACTTGATTAGAAACGTTTATTAGGTTGTTCCATTACACTTCATGGTTTACGTACGGACCGAATCGGGGTGATCCTTTATTAACATTTGAATTCGGGTCGGGGCGTTACAACTTGGTATTAGAGATTTAGGTTCAATGTTCCTTTCAGTTGTGACGTGGTGAGGTCGTTAATGGATTTTTCGGCATCGTTGTTGGGTGGAGCTGGTCATGCTTGGCTGGTGACGGTTTTAATTTGAACCTTAAGGGGAAAAATCGAGATCTTGGGAACGTTGTGTTATTTCCTTTGAGTTGGTTATCGACTAAGTTTGTTGCCATTATCATTTAGCAGCAATTGTTTTGGTAGTGTTAGCTAACAAGTATTGGGTATCGGTGTAGGCCGATAGGTGGTGGTGTGACACCCCGACTAATTAAACACCGGGTAGCTACTCCTTTATAAAATTAATTCAAAATGCCAAGTTGGCTCAGCTAATAGCATCACTGTCGAAAACGTTTTATTATTACTAACCACCTAGTATTTAAAAAGTAAGTGCCAAATTTTATTAAATCTGATTAACATGCAACAAGAGTAATGAATAACTAAATAACACCATTCACCATACTGAAGTAAAACGAATAACCATCACAAAATGTAAATAAACTCTGGAGGAAAAAACTCCTCAATACAAATCCCACAACTGATAAGTAAACTGAAATAAATAACTAAAACTGAATACTGAGCAATACATGCTAGAGTCTGAAAACTGAAATGTAAAAATGTCTAATAGAATTGGGCAACATGCCCTACAACTGATAGATGCTGAGAATGGAATCCAAATGAGAGAGGCGTCTAAAAGCAAGTCCCTGTAGCTTCTACAAACAGCTACAGCTCGTCACCTGAATGAGAATCCTATGCTTGGTGTCCCTGTGGCTGGGCACCTAAAAATGGTTTTACAAGAAAAAGAGATTTGAAAAGCAAACGGGTCAGAGCCCGAATGTGTTATATTTTAAAAACCTGCAAGTGCTTTAAAAACATTTAAAACATTAAATGCAAAGTACATGTTAGGATGTGCACTCACATTAAATTCTCACCTCTCGACTAACTGTGCACTCCTAACGTAATTACCCATCTATATCGACCCATACTACTAGCTAACTGACGACATAACTAGCTAGTCTGCCAAAGGTCCTACCCATATTACTAGGTTCCGTTTAGCATAACAACGCTTGTAATTAAATAGAGGTTTAACATAAACTCAGTTACTAAGTATGTCATAGATATAACTATCAGTTAACTCATTATCAGTCTCGGAACATTACCGTAATTATTTTCACAACATTAACATGAAGGTTCCCATTAAATTAAGCGTATATTATTCACATCATAAATATACGACACAAGCACCCCGAGAACTAAGCTGCGGCGCACACATACTCTGCTATCCATCCCGGTACATCACGTACATAAGGATTACCTATTCCGAATCTCTCAGGAATAGTTTACCGATAACAACATCACAATTAATGGAGGCGAACACAGTCACCATCACATGGGTCACGCACATACCTACGCTCCCATGATCAGCGGACTTATTAATATCACAATAAGTCTTTCAATGATCTATGTTCATCAAGGTACCAGTCTATATCCCCCCCGTAGGCACACAAGGATTAGAGGGTCCTAAGCGAACGTAACCTCCCCCGTGATAGCAAGTATGGTAGGTATGTTATACACATAAACTATATACTAAGTATTCACACATCTTAGATATCACCATTTTAATAAGGTATTTTCTACATCATTATACCATTATACCAAACTTATATATTTCAAGTCTCCCGTTAATATAAGGTTAAATTGCCGACACGTCTCACGCCGTAATCCCTTATCCTTAAAATCTATCTTAAATAGACTATTAAGTTCCGATTATTCCCAAATATAACATCTTTATTCTTAAGGTCTTTACTTCTGCCCTAAACCTTATTTCATTAAATTACTCAATTCTACACTATTAACCCAAACGTTATCTCACTTAACAAATTTCTATAATCTAGAATAATTCTTCGAATTGTATTCTAATTAAAGTTCACTATAATAATCACACCTACTGGTCTTTCTTAAGGGTGAGGGTATTCATCAGGTCTCCAAACATATTCTCCGAGGGTTTCCACCATTAAAATCAAATTAAGGAATATTTCACTCATTCTGGGAAGGTCGATCGATCGACCTATGAATGTCGCTCGATCGATCTAGTCGATCGATCGACTGATGAATGTCGATCGATCGATCGAACAGGTATGGCTACGGACTGCTTCGTTTTGCAGATTTTAATCCATCCCAAAACTAATTTCTAACGTATGATTCTCAGATATAACGTCATAGTAATGCCATATAACGATCCTACAGTATTACTAACGTCCATAAATCAATAATTCAACATCTAAAGGCTACCTATGGATCAATCTTCATAAAAACCTAGTTTTTTCAGATTTTCTCAAGAACATGAACCCTAACATAATATCATCATCAAATCCCGGAATTTAATTCGTTTTTCTTTCACCCAATCATTTATTCACATCAGATTAATCGTCACCAACTAGTCTACATGCAATTTATCCTCAAAATTCAGACCTAAGTTCAATTAATCATGGGTTTTTCATTCATCTTCCAATAACAATTATAAATCTTAAATTTGCTAACATGGAAAGAACATTTGCTGAAGTTAAACATAATTAAACCACTTGCCTTGGTTTGATTTCGGATTTGGTGTTGATTTGGTGAAGAATCTCTGCAGAATTCCTCTCTCTCTCTCTCCTTCTTCAAGCTTTCTTCTTCCAAAGATGGCTATGGTGGCTAGGGTTTTCTTTGGGAGAGTTGGAAGACTAAATGATAACCTACGTAGCTTATGGGGTTAATAAAGGTTGGTTGGTTCAATCCTTATCAGATTATAACTCTCCATTTTCGTCACTTTTAATTACCCAAAAATACCAAATTACTAAAATACCCTTTATGGTGCCGGGATGGCCTAAAAATACCCCGGAACCCAAACTATACCCCCGGCTAGTGTTTTCTGACTATCTCGACCCTTCCGGACGCGTTGGCGCACTCAAAACGACCACACGGGTTATATATTTTTAATTCACTTTTAATATCAAAATATCATACCGTGACGCGGCGGTCCCACGCGTCTCAACAAAATTTCTAAAATGCCGTATATAAATCCCACGACAAATTTTATAATACCAAGTTCATATATAATCATATATGCACATAATCAAATACCAATTCGCATCACATTAGTATTATTAACCCGGATTAATTTCCAATTAATACGCAATTTAATTAATTAATCCCAAAATAAATATAGTCAAAAATACGGGGTATTACATACTTCCCCCCTAATAACTGAATTTCGTCCCGAAATTCGAAACTAGAAAGTACCTGCTAAAAACAGTTCTGGATAACGCTCGCGCATCTCATCCTCGCGCTCCCATGTGGACTCCTCGACATTGTGATGTCGCCACTGAACACGTACTAACGGAACTATCTTTGACCGCAGTTTCCTCTCGCTTCGGTCCAAAATAGCAATTGGCCCCTCCTCGTAGGAGCTATCCGGCTGGAGATCGATGTCCTCCACAGCAATGTGCGAATGAGCCAAATTATCTCTAAGGTATTTCCTCAGCGAGGAAATGTGAAACACATCGTGGATCCGATGCAAGTGCTCCGGTAACCCAAGTCTATACGCGACTGGTCCGATCCGCTCTATAATAGGGAACGGCCCCACATACCTCGGTGCCAACTTCCCCTTCTTCCCGAATCGCATAATCCCCTTCATCGGAGAAACCCTGAGCAAAACCTGGTCCCCCACTTGGAACTCCCTGAAAAATCTCTTCGCATCAGCATAACTCTTTTGCCTGTCTTGAGCTACCCGAATGCGACTCCGAATCAACTCAATCCTTGCCGAAGTATCCTGGATCACTTCTGGCCCAAGTAATTTATTGTTCCCCCACCTCCAACCAACATGCTGGGGAACGACAAGGCCTGCCGTACAATGCCTCAAACGGAGCCATGCCAATCGTGAACTGATAGGAGTTGTTGTAAGCAAACTCCACCAGTGGAAGGTACTGCTCCCATCCACCCCCGAAGTCAATAATGCACATGCGTAGCATGTCCTCCAACATCTGGTTGGTGCGCTCTGTCTGCCCATCGGTCTGCGGGTGATAAGCCGTACTCAACCGCAATTCCGTGCCCATGGCCTCCTGGAAACTCTCCCAAAACCTCGAAACAAATATCTTGTCTCTGTCAGACACGATATTTAGGGGCACACCGTGAAGTCTCACAATCTCTGAAATGAAAAGCTGGGCATACTGTCCCGTAGTGTAGTCAGTCCTTACGGGTAAGAAGTGAGCGACCTTGGACAACCTGTCCACAATTACCCAAACGAAGTCGTGACCCCTCTGCGACGTAGGCAACCCCGTAATAAAATCCATGGATATGCTCTCCCACATCCACACCGGAACCTCCAACGGCTGTAGCAATCCTGCTGGTCTCTGATGATCCACTTTTACAAGCTGACAAGTGGCGCATTTCGAGACAAACTCAGCGATATCTCTCTTCATACCGCTCCACCAATATTGTCGTCTCATGTCTTGGTACATTTTGTCCCCTCCGGGATGTACCGCGAACCGTGAGCCGTGCGACTCTGCCATCACATTGTGCCGCAATTCTTCCCCTTCCGGAACTACCAATCTCCCATTGAAGCGCAATCCCCCGTCTGAGCTAACGGTATAGGACTCGGCTCCCTCTGCAAGTAATCGAACTATCTGCTCCGGACAGAACGAGTCATCGGCCTGTGCCCGTACTACCTTCGTGACAATCTGCGGTGTAACGGTCATCACAGACATGAAAGATCGGGCCACTGCATCCTGGTGTCCCAATTTCTTCCACTTAGCCTTCCATACCTCTGCCACTTCATCTGCTGGCCTGCGGCTCAATGCGTCTGCTACCACGTTAGCCTTACCCGGGTGGTACTGGATGTCGAACTGGTAGTCCTTCACAAACTCAAGCCACCTACGCTGCCGCATGTTCAACTCTTTCTGCGTGAACAGATACTGTAGGGACTTGTGGTCCGTGAACAGCTGAAACTTCTCCTCCAAAAGATAGTGCCTCCAAATCCGTAAGGCAAATACCACTGCCGCCAACTCCAAATCATGCGTGGGGTAATTCTTCTAATGAGGCTTAAGCTTACGGGAAGCATAAGCTATGGCCTGTCTCTCCTGCTGCAAAACACCTCCAAGCCCTTGCAAAGACGCATCGGTGTAAACCAAATACTCAACTCCCGGTCTCGGCAATGCTAACACAGGTGCTGAGGTCAACTTGTCCTTCAATTCATCGAATGCCAACTGACAGGCATCACTCCAAATGAACGGCACACCTTTACGAGTAAGATGTGTCAAAGGACCTGCTATCTCCGAGAAACCCCGAATAAACCTCCTGTAGTATCCTGCTAGACCCAAGAAACTACGAATCTCCGTTGGTGTCGTGGGCTGTCCCCACTCCCTCACCGCTGACACCTTCCCCGGATCGACAGATATTCCCTGGTCGGAAATAATGTGACCCAAGAACTGGACCTCTTTCAGCCAAAACCCGCACTTCTCATATTTTGCATACAGCTCGTTCTGACGAAGTGTTTGCAAAACCTGCCTCAAATGCTCGGCGTGCTCCTCCTCTGTCTGAGAGTAAACCAGAATGTCATCAATGAAGACAATGACAAACTGATCTAGAAAATCTCTGAACACTCTGTTCATCAAGTCCATAAACACAGCTGGAGCGTTGGTCAAGCCGAAAGGCATAACCCGAAACTCATAAGAACCATGTCTCGATAAGAACGCAGTCTTCGAGACATCCTCCTCCCTGATACGCAACTGATGGTATCCCGACCTCAAGTCAATCTTCGAGAAGAAAGAAGCTCCTCTCAACTGGTCGAATAAGTCATCGATTCGAGGCAACAGATACTTATTCCGTATCGTGACCTTATTCAACTCTCGGTAGTCCACACACAACCTCAGTGAACCGTCCCTCTTCTTCACAAACAAAACTGGAGCGCCCCAAGGTGAGGTACTCCTACGAATAAAGCCCTGCCCTAACAGCTGCTCTATCTGATCCCGTAACTCTCGCATCTCAGCTGGAGCCATACGGTACGGTGCACGTGCTATAGGTCTCGTACCCGGTAGCAAATCTATAACGAAGTCTATCTCTCGACTGGGTGGTAAGCCTGGTATCTCTTGAAACACATCGGAATACTCCTTGACAACCGGGATCGAATCCAAAGGAATCACAACCTCCTTAGAGGTATCCTCCTCTATGTAGTACAGATGAGCGGTCGATCCTCCCTCTGGGCGAGGCATCGCCACTATAAACATCTCCTGCCCCGGAATGGCAAAAACAATGCTCCCGCTGAAGCAATCAATCATGGCCCTATATGATACGAGCCAATCCATACCGATGATCACATCGTGAACATGCATGTCTAACACTAACATGTCCGCAGGCAATACCAAACCACCAACCTCTACCCCCACTCCCCGGCATATAAAGAAAATAAGTGACCCACTCACTAATGGTGAGTCGACACACGTCACTGTGCTCTCTGCCGTAGCTAACAATCCTAAAGCTTTCGCGAAGTGTGTAGAAATAAAACAGTGTGTAGCACCCGTATCAAATAACACCCGACCCATAGTGCCATGGATAGGAAACGTACCCTCGATCGCGGGCGGTGCCTGTGGAACTGCAGCCTGGTTGACGTTGTAGACACGTCCATACTGTAGCTGCCCCTGCTGAGGTGCTGGAATAATTTGCGGTGGTGCGGGGAGAGCGGCGGGAAACAAAGGCCTCTGTGGCTCCTGGCGAGCACCCTGCTGCTGCTGCTGTGGGGCCCTGCCCCTATCAGGACAATCCTGTCGCTTGTGGCCAGTCTTGCCACAGACGAAGCACTTCCCTGGGAAGTTCCCTCCCTTCTGTCCCTGCTGTCCCCGGCCCTGGTGGCCGTTACCGTTCCTCCCTTGGCCCTGTTGGCCCTGATTCCCGTTCTGCCCCTGTTGGCCCTGATGGCCATTTGGACCCTGATGGCCCTGGCGGAAACCTCCCTGTCCCTACCTGTAGTTCCCTGACCGGAACCTCTTATTATCCCCCTGCTGGGTACCCTGCTTAGTCTGTCTCTGCCCCTGATCGGTCTGTGCCCCGCTGGCACCATGTCCTCCAGTCCTGCCCTGATGGTTAGACTCCCCTGACCGCTTGCCCTCGGCCATATGAAAACGGTGGTCCTGGCAGTGCAATAGTGCAGCGTTAACCACATCAGAATACGTGGCCAACGATAGGTTCCCTAGCAGATGCTGACGGATCCTCCAATTCAACCCATCAGTGAACTTCTCTATCTTCTTCTTCTCTGTTGGAATCTCGTCGGGAATGATATTCAACAGGTTAGTGAACTCGGCCTCATACTCGGCCACTGTCTTGCTCTCCTGCTTCAAACTCATCAGTTTCCTCCTCATCTCTGTATGAACTGCGGACGGAAAATACTTGCGGTCAAACCGCACCCAGAACTCCTGAATGGTGAGGGTATCCCTCTCCTCCGCGGTGGTAATGGACTCCCACCACTACAGCGCAGATCCAACTAGCTTGAAAGTAGCTAGCACCTGTTTCTGAACATCAGTGCACTCATGCATCCTCAAGTGCCTCTGCATATCCTTCCTCCATTGGCTCGAGACTACCACATCTGAGCTACCTGCAAACTCTGGCGGATGCGCTTTCTGAAAAGCGTCACGTACACGCTCCCAAGCAGACGGGAATGCATTAACCTGTACTGGCGCGGCAACCGGCGCCTGAGGTGGTGCCTGCTGAACAATGGCAATCGCGGCATTCACCGCTTGAGCTACTATAGCTGCAACCTCAGTGGCGTTCAACATGCCCTGAACTGGAGCGGGCTGGGGTTCGGGCATTGCATTCCTGGGAACTCGTCGTGCACGTCGTGGAGGCATCTGAAATAAGAACAAAGTTTATAAGTTCACGGTTTATAAACTTAAAATGGCTGAAGAACGAAACGTACACAATAAGAGTACAACAGTCCTAAAATATAGGGCTCTATATCAAAGAAAACGTAGCGGAAACATAATAGCCGTACAGATCCTAAAGGACACTAGAACCTGATGCTCTGATACCACCTGTGACACCCCGACTAATTAAACACCGGGTAGCTACTCCTTTATAAAATTAATTCAAAATGCCAAGTTGGCTCAGCTAATAGCATCACTGTCGAAAACGTTTTATTATTACTAACCACCTAGTATTTAAAAAGTAAGTGCCAAATTTTATTAAATCTGATTAACATGCAACAAGAGTAATGAATAACTAAATAACACCATTCACCATACTGAAGTAAAACGAATAACCATCACAAAATGTAAATAAACTCTGGAGGAAAAACTCCTCAATACAAATCCCACAACTGATAAGTAAACTGAAATAAATAACTAAAACTGAATACTGAGCAATACATGCTAGAGTCTGAAAACTGAAATGTAAAAATGTCTAATAGAATTGGGCAACATGCCCTACAACTGATAGATGCTGAGAATGGAATCCAAATGAGAGAGGCGTCTAAAAGCAAGTCCCTGTAGCTTCCACAAACAGCTACAGCTCGTCACCTGAATGAGAATCCTATGCTTGGTGTCCCTGTGGCTGGGCACCTAAAAATGGTTTTACAAGAAAAAGAGATTTGAAAAGCAAACGGGTCAGAGCCCGAATGTGTTATATTTTAAAAACCTGCAAGTGCTTTAAAAACATTTAAAACATTAAATGCAAAGTACATGTTAGGACGTGCACTCACATTAAATTCTCACCTCTCGACTAACTGTGCACTCCTAACGTAATTACCCATCTATATCGACCCATACTACTAGCTAACTGACGACATAACTAGCTAGTCTGCCAAAGGTCCTACCCATATTACTAGGTTCCGTTTAGCATAACAACGCTTGTAATTAAATAGAGGTTTAACATAAACTCAGTTACTAAGTATGCCATAGATATAACTATCAGTTAACTCATTATCAGTCTCGGAACATTACCGTAATTATTTTCACAACATTAACATGAAGGTTCCCATTAAATTAAGCGTATATTATTCACATCATAAATATACGACACAAGCACCCCGAGAACTAAGCTGCGGCGCACACATACTCTGCTATCCATCCCGGTACATCACGTACATAAGGATTACCTATTCCGAATCTCTCAGGAATAGTTTACCGATAACAACATCACAATTAATGGAGGCGAACACAGTCACCATCACATGGGTCATGCACATACCTACGCTCCCATGATCAGCGGACTTATTAATATCACAATAAGTCTTTCAATGATCTATGTTCATCAAGGTACCAGTCTATATCCCCCCCGTAGGCACACAAGGATTAGAGGGTCCTAAGCGAACGTAACCTCCCCCGTGATAGCAAGTATGGTAGGTATGTTATACACATAAACTATATACTAAGTATTCACACATCTTAGATATCACCATTTTAATAAGGTATTTTCTACATCATTATACCATTATAACAAACTTATATATTTCAAGTCTCCCGTTAATATAAGGTTAAATTGCCGACACGTCTCACGCCGTAATCCCTTATCCTTAAAATCTATCTTAAATAGACTATTAAGTTCCGATTATTCCCAAATATAACATCTTTATTCTTAAGGTCTTTACTTCTGCCCTAAACCTTATTTCATTAAATTACTCAATCCTACACTATTAACCCAAACGTTATCTCACTTAACAAATTTCTATAATCTAGAATAATTCTTCGAATTGTATTCTAATTAAAGTTCACTATAATAATCACACCTACTGGTCTTTCTTAAGGGTGAGGGTATTCATCAGGTCTCCAAACATATTCTCCGAGGGTTTCCACCATTAAAATCAAATTAAGGAATATTTCACTCATTCTGGGAAGGTCGATCGATCGACCTATGAATGTCGCTCGATCGATCTAGTCGATCGATCGACTGATGAATGTCGATCGATCGATCGAACAGGTATGGCTACGGACTGCTTCGTTTTGCAGATTTTAATCCATCCCAAAACTAATTTCTAACGTATGATTCTCAGATATAACGTCATAGTAATGCCATATAACGATCCTACAGTATTACTAACGTCCATAAATCAATAATTCAACATCTAAAGGCTACCTATGGATCAATCTTCATAAAAACCTAGTTTTTCCAGATTTTCTCAAGAACATGAACCCTAACATAATATCATCATCAAATCCCGGAATTTAATTCGTTTTTCTTTCACCCAATCATTTATTCACATCAGATTAATCGTCACCAACTAGTCTACATGCAATTTATCCTCAAAATTCAGACCTAAGTTCAATTAATCATGGGTTTTTCATTCATCTTCCAATAACAATTATAAATCTTAAATTTGCTAACATGGAAAGAACATTTGCTGAAGTTAAACATAATTAAACCACTTGCCTTGGTTTGATTTCGGATTTGGTGTTGATTTGGTGAAGAATCTCTGTAGAATTCCTCTCTCTCTCTCTCTCCTTCTTCAAGCTTTCTTCTTCCAAAGATGGCTATGGTGGCTAGGGTTTTCTTTGGGAGAGTTGGAAGACTAAATGATAACCTACGTAGCTTATGGGGTTAATAAAGGTTGGTTGGGTCAATCCTTATCAGATTATAACTCTCCATTTTCGTCACTTTTAATTACCCAAAAATACCAAATTACTAAAATACCCTTTATGGTGCCGGGATGGCCTAAAAATACCCCGGAACCCAAACTATACCCCCGGCTAGTGTTTTCTGACTATCTCGACCCTTCCGGACGTGTTGGCGCACTCAAAACGACCACACGGGTTATAGATTTTTAATTCACTTTTAATATCAAAATATCATACCGTGACGCGGCGGTCCCACGCGTCTCAACAAAATTTCTAAAATGCCGTATATAAATCCCACGACAAATTTTATAATACCAAGTTCATATATAATCATATATGCACATAATCAAATACCAATTCGCATCACATTAGTATTATTAACCCGGATTAATTTCCAATTAATACGCAATTTAATTAATTAATCCCAAAATAAATATAGTCAAAAATACGGGGTATTACAGGTGGCACCTTAGACTTGTGTGAGATGTAGCATGTGAAAGTTAGATGATTAGAAAGTTTTAATGATTTCAATTATATCTTAGCTGGTATGCTGAGGTTTCATCTACGAGAATAGATGATTACGTAGCGTGACTTGTGAATGAATAATTCTATGGAAATTAGAATACCGAAGTGCCTTGATTATGAGATGGGTTTAGATGATCATAGTGATTCAGGATAATTTAAGAACGAATATATATAGCTCTTGGGACTTAGAGTTAGAAATGATGGTATTAAATTACAGTTTTAGAAAAATGAAATGGTATTGAGGAATATGATCTCTTGTGGCATCGAAGGTATTGACCTAAACATTTTATAGGTATTACACGATGCCCCGTATCCTACCAAAGGTTTTATAGTGGTAATAGCCTATGATTTAGCAAATGAGTGTTATGACAATACTATTTCCCCTTGAAAATTTTGGATTCTCTTATTAATTACAAGATATAGTCGTACAGTTGGTATAAAATGTAGTAACTAGGGTGATGCATAAAGGTTACGAGCTGATAGCCGTGATCAGTTTGTCATGCATGATAGGATTTTGACATGATGATTCTTACACTAGGATATATATGATAATTTTAGGAAATGATTGAATTGTTATCTCCTCCATGATGTGTGGAAAGAAATCAAAATTGTGTCAAGGTGTATGTGGTGATAAACATGTTATAGTGATAAATTTGAGGTTATGCTACATAGAGCATGATGCAACTTGTGGTTTTTCGGGATAGATGTGTAGATTGTCTAGTGAGATGACTAAGTACGGCGTTATCACCCATATGGCTTAGTATGACTTTTGTGACGAGAACTATTAGGTATTGGGCATGGATAATGATTGAAAATTTAAGATGTCATTATAGCTAGCTCGATAGTTATAATTTTTGATCGCATAGGACGTTGCTAAGGATTGTAGCGATGACCTGTAGGGTAAAGTTATGTGAGTGTTGTGTTTCACTAGATGAGAAAGACCTTGAGGTATGAAAGTTAGCAATCGCATGTGGAGATTGTCGAGACTTGAGTATGTAGGTCAGTGACTAACATTAAGAAATGAGAAATGTAACTTCGATTAAATATGAACTCAGTCTTAAGGAGGGAAGCCTAGCATTCTATCTTCCCAAGTGAAGCGGTTCACAGGTTGTTGACTTTGAAAAGGGGTAGTTGTGATTAGTAATTCAATCCAGGTCGCGTGCCATGGCTAATACTTTAGAGAACGCGTAAGTCGGTGAAATTTTAGACTTCAAGTGTACAATATGGTTCATGCTTCGCGTGGCATGATTCATTTTTCGAATTCAGTTATTTTATTCTAGTGCAACAGCCGCCTGATCCATTGCATCTTATAGTGTCTTCTTTGATCCCGGTGATGAGAAGTTTTTGTGTCAGTTAAGGGTCTATATTCAGGTGTAGCGTTGTATAAAGCTCAGTAGTGATGCGTGATAGAGGGGGTTGAGGCTGATGCATCATAATACATGAGTACGCTCTTCTTCGAAAGAACCGTATCTTACACTAGTTGGTATATACGCATGGTCTCACAGCTTGTGCGTATAGTGTACAGGTATATTTGATAACTTTAGGTTACCCCTCGCTAGTTAATCGGTATAGTTGGTTACGATGTATATCGTGGATTTGAGGTCAAAACTCGAAGATATGAATATCATAACTTGATGGAACACTAAATGCTAATGTTGCACTCCATATGAAATTTGCAAATTGATAATGTATTTCTCATGCGTATTTGGGTTGTCATACCTCGGATGACTCTAGCTTAACGCATAGTTTAGTAGGAAGTATCGGTCGGATGGACCATTGGGATTAAATGATTGTTAAGAAATCATGATTACGTTGAGGATGTATCTTCCTAGGCTAAGAAAGATCCAAGTCATATGACGAAATGTAGACTTGTAAGTCCCGATGTTCAGAGTAATTCATGATAAATGAGTTCTTTAGGTGTTAGCATGATACTTGGTGATTTTTAATTATTTTGAGGTACTGCTTAGATGGACATGATAGGCATGCTTGGGAGTTAGAAATAAGACATTAGGGTCCACCATGATTGTATCAAATTAATGGCATGAAAGATTTGGTTTAGACTATAATGTTAAAGACACCTGGGATTTGAGTCAAATTGTTGGATGAATGATTGATTAGCCTGATGATCATAAATTTCGAGAATAAAATTTTCTATGGAGAGAAGAATGTAATACCCCACCCTAAATATTTTATTTAATCTCCACATAAAAAGTTGTGATAAAACATAGGGACTTGGATGATTACGATTAGGTTGTATTCCTATTGAAATTAATTTGGAGGCTTGAGAATGATTATTGAAAATTTGGGATTTGAATAAAGAAAAAGGGAAATATTTAAATCAAGAATTATATATGTGGAATATATGTGAGGAGGGAAATTTTTTAGTTGAACTAAATATAAAGAAATTATTTAAATTATGGACGTTGGGTACCACGTTGGATTTTTATAGAGAAAATTTAAGTTATGTATTAGACTTTTATATGTTGGAGGATTAGTATTAATATAGGTACCCTTTTAAATTTTGTGATCTGGTTTTCCACTTTTGAATAATTAAATAAACTAAGTTAAATAGGTGCTTTGTAAGGATTGAAACTGTTAAGAGGCAAGAAAATAAGTAAAGGATTTTGGTCTATAAAAATTCGTGGCCTTTGTTTAGCTGAGTCGACAGCCGTGTAAAAAAAATGAGCTTATGTAACTTGGTCAACTAGACCATACGAAAGTATTATAAAGAGATGGGTTTGGGTAACTGTTTTGTACGAGAATAGGAAAGAGGGGAGGTAAGGGAGATAGCAGGTGGCCATCCCAACCAGTCGCTCAAGCGATGTTCCAACGTCAGACCCCTATGCACTGTCGTCCATTCATTACTACCAGCAGATGCCCTTAAAGCTGTCGACCCTTTATTCGTGGCTTAGCTTTTCAGTGGAATGAGACCTGACATTCTGAGATGAAGGCAGGTATGTCCACCATCCCCAAAGTCTCGCCATCGCATGGGCCTACCACTTCAAAGTAGGGCTGTCAACGGGTCGGAGACGGATCGAGTTTAGGTAGATCCAGATTCGAGTCTTCATCGGGTTTGGGTTCGGATCCGGATCTTCATCGGGTCTACAACATTGGATCCAGACCCGGATTCGTTTGGGTCTTCGGATATCGGGTTCGGGTCCGGGTCTGGTCAAATATGTACATTTATTTTATATTTATTTTATTTTATTCCTCTTCTTTATTATTTAATCTTAAATTAAAATATTTTGCAATGTATTGTAGAATATTATTAATATAAATAAAACATATATTACTTATATTTATTATATACATAAATATATATTTTTATATATAATACTTACATGTTATAAATATATATAAATTTATAGTATATATGTATATATATACAAAATAATAATGTACAATTCGGGTCGGGTTTTCGGATCCGGGACTTGTATAAGATCCAGATCCTACCCGTTTAATGAACGGGTCTTCGGGTATTCGGATATTCGGGCTCGGGTCCAAAAAAATATGCTCAGACCCTATTATACGGATCGGGTTCGGATCGGATCCGGGTCCAGACCGATCCATTGACAGGCCTACTTCAAAGTTAAGGAAGATAAATACATCAGGCGTGTTTTTCTTGGGATAAACAAGGGTCATGGTTGTTCGAGCAACGTTCAACCAAACCTGTTCTTTTATGCGTTGTCCAGTCCCCATTTGTTAGTACAACCTATGTCTTGCAGGCCTCAGATTTGAGCAAGCTATTTGAATAGAGTAGTTCTACAGTGATCGAATTTTTGACAGAATTTTGGTGAACAAATTGACGTGGTGGACATTTATTGGTTGGTTTCTAGGTCCCACTGGCGTGAACCCCAAAAACCAACCAATAAAATTCCGCCACGTCAGTTTGTCCATCAAATTTCGGTCAAAAATTCGGTCACAATAGCATTTTTGATTTGAATAAGAGAAATGATACTCTAATCGAAATTTTGACCGAAAGTGGAGATATGGAATGAGGTAGAGTGCATCTATTAATTAGTTTATGGGGTTCACGTCAGTGGGATCAAAGATCCTACCACTAACACGCTGCCACGTGTTATTTCTGTCAAAATTTATGTTCCAATAGAAGCACTCTTTAAATAAAGTCTGAAAGATTCAGCACTGCATATTTCTTCCACTTCTTCACAGTCATTCGACAATACTTTAAGCTATCTCATGGGCATGGTTGTCTGGTGAAGATAGGTTTAACATGAGAAAAGGTATATATGGCCTTTTCTTTTGGAAGAAACCTACGATGACCTTCCACAAATAGTCTAACCCTCCATATAGTTGATCAAGAACACGTGTCAGCCCATGAATCCACTTTCGGATGGGGCAATTGAGTTACCTTATATGGATGGTGGGTCGATCTTGGTTGGGTGTATTTAAGAAACGTGAGTAGGGTAAACCCACTTCATTTTAAATAACCATGCCCACACAGAATGAATAGCATCTTCCCCACTGATAAAAATAGAATCACGAAAATTTATGATCCTATTATTGGGAGCATTAATGGGTATTTGAGAAGGTGGGTATTCTGGAAAGAGGATGTATATATTGTGGGAGGTCTTGGAGAAAGTTTTAATGAATATTTTCTTGGAGTATCTGGAACTTGAATGGTGGATCATTTGTGACTCCCATTTGGACCACCTTTGGAGGTGGGGGAGGCACCCATTTTCTTCAAAACCACTTCCATATTCGAAGGGTTTAAGGTGGGATAATCCGCTCTTATGTTTGAGACTTTATTGGTACATATTGTACTCTTTCTACTGTTTAGTATTAAGGGTAGGTTTTCTACGAACAGAATGATAAGTTTATGGTAAAATCAAAAGTGTACATTTTTATGGTAGACAAAATTGTAGGAAGTTATTATTTATGTAGTTTTCCCTAATAATCTAGAGATATGCACTGAATGGGAGAGAAAACTGTAGAAATTTTTTATCCGGGTGTAATTTCTTGTAAAAATAAATAAGAGATATTTTTATGGAATAAAAATGCAAGAAATGTATTATTTGTGTAACTTTCAAGTAAAAAGAAATATGGCACATTTTTATAGAATAAAAATGCTAAAAAGTAGTATTCGTGTATGATCCTAGTAAAAAGGTATAATGAACATTTTTATAAAATAAAAATGTGGAAAATGTTAATATTGTCAAATATTTATGAAATAAATATTTCTAAGATGTTTTCAAAACGGAATAATTATGAACTAATGTCATTTTCGAATTTAAGGAAGTTAAGAATGTCTCACTTATTTTAAAAAAATATATGGTTATTATGAAAAGTATAAAATTTTAGAAAGAAATATGTTTAATCCGTTGATGGGATTTTAGCATTTATATTACATCCTTTATTCATATAAACTCATAAGTATTTTGTGTATAAATGTGTGAGCGAGTTTAAAGGAGGTCTTATGGATTTACAGATAAAGTAAGGCAAATATGTTATTTCACGTAATGAAATTGTTGGATCGACAATTATGAAAGTTTGCCAAAGGCGTGATGTTAAACAAGTGTTAGGATAGGTAAAGCGTTAAAATGTTAAGTTGGAAACTTAATGATTGTTTTTGAGAAATGACACTTGTTAAAGAATTAAATTGCTAGTTTTGGTAAATAGAGGGTAAATTGGTAATTTATCTAAAATGGAACATTCTTATGAAATATATATGTTAATGAAAGTTTTTATACTAGTACGGATGAAATTGAATTAAGTCCTAAAATGTGAGTGATTTTTGGACTTAAAGA
The DNA here is from genome assembly GCA_949130495.1 of Sambucus nigra. NCBI lineage: Eukaryota > Viridiplantae > Streptophyta > Magnoliopsida > Dipsacales > Adoxaceae > Sambucus > Sambucus nigra. The sequence goes on along the minus strand of OX422207.1, from coordinate 337,130,886 downwards.
GAAGTAGTGATTTTCCAAGTATTATGGGAAAATGGACGGTTAAGTCCAAGACTTTAGCTTCGGCCCGAAAAATGCAAATCAAAGTAAAAATTATGAAAGTATTGAACACAATGGCAGGATAATGATATTGGATGATACCGGGTTAAAAAAAATTAAGCAGGGCTATGATGTCCCTAGAGTGAAAAACCCCAAACCAACTGCAGTAGTATATGGCAGCGGAGACTGATGGTGTGAGGCCATAAAGTACGTGAGTGTGTATTGGCAAAATCCCAAAAGTAATGCTAAGTAATGAATCGAATATTCATGAAAGATGCATAAATGAATGGCACTAATTCATTGATTTACTAATGCAAAAATAACGCATTAAATGTTGAATATTCATGTGAAAACTTGGGATGGCTTAATAAGATGGTGTAATGACGTCTAAGATACCAAATGACGTTGGAACCATAATGAACACAAGCGTGTGCTATGTAACATCTTCTAAGGACAATCAGTATTTTTCTAAACACAGTGTACGTGATCGTTGAAAGAAAATCTTCAATAATGATTAATAACTCGGCGTAAGTTATTGAACATTGGGTAACAAACGTGTGAAAGTAAATGAATTTTTTTTTCTAACAATTATTAATTGTTTAACCATGTGCGTTAATGGGAGAGAATGCTAGTTTGTAATCATAATGACAAAAACAATTTTTTGTAAAGCCAAAGAGGATACAAGGTATCAAATAATGTTTTCGAAATAAAACTATTTAATACATTGGGATATGTATTTTCCTACAGTATATATATAGATATTTATGTATTTTCACATGCATGTAGCATAACGTGTGAGTACTCTTTTTTGCCTTTCATTTCTATGTTGTATTGTATATAATTACACTGAGCATTCGGCTCACATCCCTCTTTTGTTACGACAGGTTGCATGATGTTTCGTACTTTAAGAGTGTTATACAAGTAAGTAGTTACTTGCTTTTATGATTAGTAGCTCTATTTACTTGGCCTTAGGGGCACTTCCCTTGGGTCCTATCACGTAGTTGATAATAATTGAAATCTCATGCTAACAAAAGTAATGTTAAATAATAATAGAACTTGATTTGAAACATTTATTAGGTTGTTCCATTACACTTCACAGTTGACGTACGGACTAAATCGGGGTGATTCTTTATTAACCATTAAATCTGGTTCGGGGCGTTACAACTTGGTATCAGAGCTTTAGGTTCAATGTTCCTTTCGGATTTGACGTGGTGAGGTCGGTAATGAATCTTTCGGCGTCATTGTTGGGTGGATACAGTCATGCTTGGTTGGTGACGATTTCGATTTGAACCTTGAGGGTAAAAATCGAGATATTGAGAACGTTATGCTATTTCCTTTGAGTTGGTTATCGACTAAGTTTGTAGCCATTATCATTCAGCTGCAATTGTTCTGGTAGTGTTAGCTAACAAGTATCGGGTATCGATGTTGGGCGATAGGTGGTGGCACCTTAGACTTGTGTTAGATGTATCATGTGAAAGTTAGATGATTAGAAAGTCTTAATGATTTCAGTTGTATCTTAGCTGGTATGCAGAGGTTTCATCTACGGGATTCGATGATTACGTATCGTGACTTGTGAATGAATATTTCTATGGAAATTAGAATACCGAAGTTCCTTGATTATGAGTTAGGTTTTGATGATCATAGTGATTCATGATAATTTAAGAACGAATCTATATCACTCTTGGGACTTAGAGTTAGAAATTATCGTTTTTGAAAAATGAAATGGTATTGAGGAATATGATCTCTTGTGGCATCAAATGTATTGACCTAAACGTTTTGTAGGTATTACCCGATGCCCCATATCCAAGCAAAGATTTTATAGTGGTAATAGCCTATGATTTAGCAAATGAGTGTTATGAAAATACTATTTCCCCTTAAAAATATTGGATTCTCTTATTATGTACAAGATATAGTCGTACAGCTGGAATCAAATGTAGTGACTAGGGTGATGCCTAGAGGTTACGAGTTGGTAGCCGTGATTAGTTTGTCATGCATGATAGGATTCTTACGTGATGATTTTTACACTTGGACATATATGAAAATTTTAGGAAATGATCGAATTGTTATCTCCTCCATGATGTGTGGAAAGAAATCAAAATTGTGTCAAGGTGTATGTGGTGATAAACATGTCATAGTGATAAATTCGAGGTTATGCTACATAGAGCATGATGCAACTTGTGGTTTTTCGGGATATATGTCTAGATTGTTTAGTGAGATGACTAAGTACGGCGTTATCACCCATATGGCTTAGTATGACTTATGTGAAGAGAATTATTAGGTATTGGGCATGGATAATGATTGAAAATTTAAGATGCCATTACAGCTAGCTCGATAGTTATAATTTTTGATCGCATAGGACGTTGCTAAAGATTGTAGCGATGAACTGTAGGGTAAAATTGCGAAACACCCCGCCTAATTAAATACCGGGTGGCCAGCCCCATACCAAATTAAAAAAGAATATACAGTAGGCTCATTCTTAGCATCACTGTCGAAAACATTTACAACTCACCCAATGCCCAATTAAGCTGGTGTTAAAAACTTTCCAAATTTTAATTTCAACAAATCCATTTTTAGTTTAAGAATAACACAACACATTTTATTCTACAACACTTATAACTGAACATATAACACAAAAGAATTTAAATCAAAATTGGAATAAACATTCCCAAATAATATTAATCTATTACTGTAATCCCAATAATAACAAATGTATTAAAATGACACGAACATAATAGTATATGACTCCGATAGAAAGTGATAACTGAAATCCTATGGACGACAAGCCCTAACTATAGGAATACTGTGAATAAAATGAAGATAGGCGTCTAAGCAAAATTCCATAGCTCCATAGCTCGTCCTAATCCGCTAAGGTTGGCGTCCCTGCTGCTGGACACCAGATATAGAAGATACAATAGAAAAGAAAATATGCAAGGAAACGGGTCAGAGCTCGATGGTGAAAATGATTTTGAAAACAGGAAGTATTTAACAAGTGCAATAATGCATTTATTATGTACATGTTAGTATCCAACTCTCACTTGCTATTCTCACCTCTCAACTAGAATACACACTTAACGTTTCATATTAACCTCCTAGCTAATGGTTCCTCATTACTGATTTCCATAATATGATTTCACCCCAGATTATAACCCCGTATGTCCCACACCATACGTCATATAATCATTCATTTACATTATATATAAATCGTTTCCCGTTAACCTGAATCATTTCTCATTAATATGAATTAATCTCTTCAATAACTATTCATTAACTTACTTCAATTCTTTTCTAAATTCACCGTTATTTGTAATTATCATACAGTAGATTATTTAACCACAAAATATATCCATTCATTCATTTAATTCATTATATATATACACATATATAATACGGAACCCCGAGTCACTACTGCGGTGCAATGCATTACTCTGCTATCATGTCCCAATATCGCGGATCGCCGAATAGGGGACTAAAGGTTCGGTAAGGATTCCTCGAACCACAAATAACAACACAAATATTAGATGCGAACATTGTTCTCATACCCATGGGCCACGCACATACCTACGTTTCCATAGTTAGCGGACTTATCAACTCCCCGATAAGTCTTTCATAGACCTATGTTCTTGAGCGACAAATCAAAGATCCCATGGATTCATCAGGATATGACTGCCCTCACGCGCAAACCTCCCGTCGATAGCAATTAAGCTAGGTATGTCATACACATAATCATCAATCAATCAAATAGGCATTATCATACCTATAATATACTATCAACAAGGTACTCATATTATCCTTAGATGATTCAGACTTTAACGGCATGTTTTTAACTCTAAGTGTGATTTTTGCAAATTATCGTCATACTCTCAAACCGGGAGACCCGGGAATATGCGGTCAGTTCCTACAAGTTACACTGGTCCCGTGCGAGGTGTTCGTGCCTCCTACGGGGTCGTTTGGGGGCCGATTTGGGTTTTCACCCTTTAACGGCCTGTTTTTAAGTTTACGTGTGATTTTTACAAATTATCGTTTTATTTATAAACCGGGAGACCTGGGACTACGCGGTCAGTTCCTACAAGTTACACGGGTCCCGTGCGAGGTGTTCGTACCTCCTACAGGGTCATTTGGGGGCCGGTTTGGGTTTTCACCCCTTAACGGCTAGTTTTTAAGTATAAGTGTGATTTTTGCAAATTATCGTCGTACTCTAAAATCGAAAGACCCGGGACCACGCGGTCAGTTCCTACAAGTTGCATTGGTCCCTTACGAGGTGTTCGTACCTCCTACGGGGCCGTTTGGGGGCCGATTTGGGTTTTCACCCTTTAACGGAATGTTTTTAACTAAGTGTGATTTTGGAAAAATATCGTCATACTCTCAAACCGGGAGACCCGGGACTACGCGGTCAGTTCCTACAAGTTACATTGGTCCCGTGCGAGGTGTTCGTACCTCCTACGGGGTCGTTTGGGGGCCGGTTTGAGTTTTCACCCTTTAACGGCATGTTTTCAACTAAGTGTGATTTTTGCAAACTATCGTCATACTCTCAAACCGGGAGACCCGGTACTACGCGGTCAGTTCCTATATGTTACATTGGTCACGTGCGAGCTGTTCGTGCCTCCTACGGGGTCGTTTGGGGGCCGGTTTGGGTTTTCACCCTTTAACGGCATGTTTTTAAGTTTAAGTGTTGAATTTTGCAAATTATCACCATACTTACAAACCGGGAGATTCGGGACTACACTGCCAGTTCCTACAAGTTACATGGGTCCCGTGCGAGGTGTTCGTGCCACTTACGGGGTCGTTTGGGGGCCGGTTTGGGTTTTCACCCTTTAACGCATGTTTTTAACTTTAAGTGTGATTTTTACAAATTATCGTCATACTCTCAAACCGGGAGACCCGGGACTATGAAGTCAGTTCCTACAAGTTGTATTGGTCCCGTGCGAGGTGTTCGTGCCTCCTACGGGGCCGTTTGGGGGCTGGCTTGGGTTTTCACCCTTTAACGGCTTGTTTTTAAGTCTAAGTGTGATTTTTGCAAATTATCGACATACTCTCAAATCGGGACACCCGGGACTACGCGGTCAGTTCCTACAAGTTGCATTGGTCCCGTGCGAGGTGTTCGTGCCTCCTACGCGGTCGTTTGGGGGCTGGTTTGGGTTTTCACCCCTTAACGGCTAGTTTTTAAGTCTAAGTGTGATTTTTGCAAATTATCATCGTACTCTCAAATCGAAAGACCGGGGACCACGCGGTCAGTTCCTACAAGTTGCATTGGTCCCGTGTGAGGTGTTCGTGCCTCCCACGGGGTCGTTTGGGGGGCGATTTGGGTTTCCACCCTTTAACGACCTGTTTTTAAGTTTACGTTTGATTTTTGCAAATTATCGTCCTGTTCACAAACCAGGAGATCCGGGACTACGCGGTCAGTTCCTACAAGTTACATGGGTCCCGTGCGAGGTGTTCGTGCCTCCTAAGGGGTCGTTTGGGGGCCGGTTTGGGTTTTCACCCTTTAATGGCATGTTTTTAAGTCTAACTGTGATTTTTGCAAATTATCGTTGTACTCTCAAATCGGGAGACCCGGGACTACGCGGTCAGTTCCTACAAGTTGCATTGGTCCCGTGCGAGGTGTTCATACCTCCTACGGGGCCGTTTGGGGGCTGGTTTGGGTTTTCACCCTTTAACGGCTTGTTTTTAAGTGTAAGTGTGATTTTTGCAAATTATCGTCATACTCTCAAACCGGAAGACCCGGGACCACGCGGTCAGTTCCTACAAGTTGCATTGGTTCCGTGCGAGGTGTTCGTGCCTCCTACGGGGTCGTTTGGGGGCCGATTTGGGTTTCCACCCTTTAACGGCCTGTTTTTAAGTTTACGTTTGATTTTTGCAAATTATCATCCTATTCACAAACCGGGAGATCTGGGACTACGCGGTCAGTTCCTACAAGTTACATGGGTCCCGTGAGAGGTGTTCGTGCCTCCTACGGGGTCGTTTGGGGGCCGGTTTGGGTTTTCACCCTTTAACGGCTTGTTTTTAAGTCTAAGTGTTGATTTTTGCAAATTATCATCGTATTCTCAAACTGGGAGACCCTTGACTACGCGGTCAGTACGTACACGAAACATTAGTCCCGTGCGAGGTGTTCGTGCCTCTTACGAGGTCGTTTGGGGGCTGGTTTGGGTTTTCACCCTTTAACGGCTTGTTTTTAAGTCTAAATTTGATTTTTGCAAATTATCGTCGTACTCTCAAATCGAAAGACCCGGGACCACGCGGTCAGTTCCTACAAGTTGCATTGGTCCCGTACGAGGTGTTCGTGCCTCCTATGGGGTCGTTTGGGGGCCGATTTGGGTTTCCACCCTTTAACATCCTGTTTTTAAGTTTACGTCTGATTTTTACATATTATCGTCCTATTCACAAATCGGGAGATCCGGGACTACGCGGTCAGTTCCTACAAGTTACATGGGCCCCGTGCGAGGTGTTCGTGCCTCCTAATGGGTCGTTTGGGGGTCGGTTTGGGTTTTCACCCTTTAACGGCATGTTTTTAAGTCTAAGTGTGATTTTTGCAAATTATCGTCGTACTCTCAAATCGGGAGACCCGGGACTACGCGGTTAGTTCCTACAAGTTGCATTTCTCCCGTGCGAGGTGTTCGTACCTCCTACGGGGCCGTTTGGGGGTTGGTTTGGGTTTTCACCCTTTAACGGCTTATTTTTAAGTCTAAGTGTGATTTTTGCAAATTATCGCCATACTCTCAAACCGGAAGACCCGGGACCACGCGATCAGTTTCTACAAGTTGCATTGGTCCCGTACGAGGTGTTCGTGCCTCCTATGGGGTCGTTTGGGGGCCGACTTGGGTTTTCACCCTTTAACGGCCTGTTTTTAAGTTTACATTTGATTTTTGTAAATTATCACCCTATTCACAAACCGGGAGATCCGGGACTACGCGGTCAGTTCCTACAAGTTACATGGGTCCCGTACGAGGTGTTTGTGCCTCCTACGGGGTCGTTTGGGGGCCGGTTTGGGTTTTCACCCTTTAACGGCATGTTTTTAAGTCTAAGTGTTGATTTTTGCAAATTATCGTCGTATTCTCAAACTGGGAGACCCGTGACAAAATCAAATGTAAACTTAAAAACAGGCCGTTAAAGGGTGGAAACCCAAATCGGGAGATCCGGGACTACGCGGTTAGTTCCTACAAGTTACATGGGTCCCGTGCGAGGTGTTCATGCCTCCTACGGGGTCGTTTGGGGGCCGGTTTGGGTTTTCACCCTTTAACGGCTTGTTTTTAAGTCTAAGTGTTGATTTTTGTAAATTATCGTCGTATTCTCAAACTGGAAGACCCGTGACTACGCGGTCAGTTCGTACACAAAACATTGGTCTCGTGCGAGGTGTTCGTGCCTCTTACGAGGTCGTTTGGGGGCTGGTTTGGGTTTTCACCCTTTAACGGCTTGTTTTTAAGTTTAAGTGTTATTTTTGCAAATTATCGTCATATTCTCAAACCGGGAGACCCGTGACTACACGGTCAGTTCCTACAAGTTACATTGGTCCCGTGCGAGGTGTTCCTGCCTCTTACAGGGCCTTTTGGGGGCTGGTTTGGGTTTTCACCATTTAACGGCTTGTTTTTAAGTCTAAGTGTTGACTTTTGCAAATTATCGTCGTATTCTCAAACCGGGAGACCCGGGACTACGCGGTCAGTTCCTATAAGTTACATTGGTCCCGTGTGAGGTGTTCGTACCTCCTACGGGGCCGTTTGGTGGCTGGTTTGGGTTTTCACCCTTTAACGGTCAATTTTTAAGTCTAAGTGTTATTTTTCCAAATTATCGTCGTATTCTCAAACCGGGAGACCCGGGACTATGCGGTTAGTTCCTACAAGTTACATTGGTCCCGTGCGAGGTGTTCGTGCCTCTTACGAGGTCGTTTGGGGTTGGTTTGGGTTTTCACCCTTCAACGACTTGTTTTTAAGTATAAGTGTTGATTTTTGCAAATTATCGTCGTATTCTCAAACCGGGAGACCCGTGACTACGCGGTCAGTTCGTACAAGTTACATTGGTCCCGTGCAAGGTGTTCGTTTCATTTGTTTATTCGTTAAATCCAACAGGTTTTAACATTTAAAGTAAACTCAACAACAACAGCAAATTCCAAAACCAAACCATCAGCAAATCCCTTCCACCAATTTAACTAAATAAGCTCATAAAGTAAGCCATGAAGTGATGTTCAAAGTTTAAAATGAATGATCAGATATTGAATGAAAGAGACAAACTATAAATGTTGAGTAGAAATAATTCATTGCATTTTAAAAGGTTAATAAATGGATACTAAATAATAGTTACCTGTAGTTACTTGATTAAGATTGGATGGAGCTAGAGGTGCTCAAAACAAGAAGCTCCATTCTTTGTATGGTTTTGCCTTCAAATAAAAACTTGGGATCTCCTACCTACTCACAAAAATCCATATGTCCATTACATATAAGAACATATCAGAAAGGCAAATGGTTCAATATATAATGAAATAAATAAATATTCACATTAACAACACATCGAAATACATGTATATTTTAAAGCACACAATGCTTTAAATTATCCTATTAGTCTTATTGTATGCAACTTGTTTACAAATACAATCCTTTAGTCAATCATATTCACATCAACAACACATCAATATATATATATATATATATATCAGTGCATATCTACTGAGAATGATGCCATGTGAACTTTGCACATTGCGACGCATATAAGACTTAAGGTATAGAAAACTTTGAGTAAATACCTTCATGATTGAAACATTCATGAAACAAACGCTTTAAGAATTCATAATCAGGTCGTTGATCGAATGGCAATAATGGAAGTATGATGCAAACTCCACTGGGTGAGACTTGCATAAAACCTTCAAAAAGAACATAATTTATAGCATAGTTGAAAATCCAATCAAAAAGATAAGTTGTATAAAACATACCTCAACGGGAGTTGATAACTTCTTCTCGCATATTTTTTCATACTTTTGCTTCGTTGTAACATCTTTTAAATGCTGCCACCCTGCCATGAAATGCTACAAAGGGTCCTGTTAAAAGAGTATACAACTGGCTTAAACACATTATGTATTATGGAAAGAAATAAATATGAAATAAAATACAAGAGGCTCAGTCGTAAAAAAGGAATTGCTTTACAACCTCAAAAAGTGTTCTACAACAACAAGCCTACTAACATTCACAAAAAGAGAACCCAGTCATTAAAGATTGCAACATTTTAGAAATTGGATCCAACCACGTTCTATATTATTGTTGAGTAATTTATGCTGAAAACTAATTCACAATATTTTGAGTCAAAAACTAATAATTCATAGCACTAATTTTAAACATGATATAATCTAACCCCAGATAAGTAAAACAAGAGATCCTTTTATTTACTCTCCTTTTGGATAAAATAATTTGAAATTTCAATACCCACACATTATTTTAGCAGCTGATTTTTAAACTGATGGAATTTTGTTGAAAATTGTTTTTATCAGACGACTAAAGTGAAAGCTTATAATGTATTGTTTCTAAAATGCATTGAAAAAGTTATGAAAAAATAAAACATAAAGAGGTGAGCAAATAAAAAGAACTATTGTCCATCATTTAACAAATAAAAAACTACGAAACAAATAGTCAACAACAAGATCCAACTTTTACCACCAAACTAATTTTTTGGATTTTTTTTGCAATTTTTAACCCTAAAAATGTTGAGGTAATAATTACCTAAATTTGGATTCCTAAACTTTTTTTGGATTGTGTTTACTTATTTCTCCATGACTTCCTATAATTACAACAATTTCAGACTAGTTTTAAACACAAATTTTAAATTGTTTTAAACACAAATTTCAAACTTCAAATTGTTTAATACAAATTACAAATTTGAACACAGTTTAAACACAACTTTGTTTATTCAAACTGTTTGAGCACAAATTTCACATGGACATGGATACACAAATTTCAACACAATATAAACAGAAATTTCAACACAAATTTCAAATTTTGTTGATTAACAAATAAAAAAGATAAAAAAACATACCTGTGTTGGCAACAGGTATGTTGCAATTTGCTGTTGCTGTTTGAGAGAGAGGTACGGTGTGAGAGCCTAGCTCCGGTGATCGGTTGAGAGGTCCGGAGATCCGGTGAGGTTGAGAGAGAGAGAGGTCCGGTGAGGTTGACAGAGAGAGGTCTGGTGTAAGAGCCTAGGTCCGGTAAAACCCCTATATTTTTTTTTTCTAAAATTGAACTAGGGCGGCCGCCCCACCTCGGCTTGGGGTGGATCCTCCCCTGCCACCAACACGACCCGGTTCTTCAAAAACCCTAGGCTCTACCACCGCCGGTGCTACCAGAGCAACCACATGATCACCGCCGCTCTTCTTCTCCTGGTACTGGTCGTAATCATTGAGGCGATTAGGGATTTGTGTGTGAGAGAGAGAGCGGGAGGCGAGCGGGAGAGAGGAAAGAGAGCGGGAGAACAAAAATCATTAAGGGTATTAATTTTTTTTAGGATATTTATATTTTAGTAAAGTGTTCTCAATTTTGGCACACTTTTAAACAGTGCCAAAATTTGGCACGGCTTAAAAGTGTGCCAGATTATTATTAAACAGTGCCAAAATTTGGCACGGCTTAAAACTGTGCCAGATTTTTGATATCAAGGTGTGCCAATTTGGTGTTTATGGTGTAGTGAACCCATGTACACTTAATCTTCAAATACTTATAATAGGACAAAATCCGAAATCACTATTCACCCCTATAAAAATGACCAAAATGCCCTTTTGGGTTGTTTATTCATTTCCAAATGACCCGAGACCCAAATTCAACATCCAAATAGACTTTTCTGACTATTACAAACCTTCCGGACGCAACGACGCATTTGAAATGACTATAAGGTTGATAGAAAATAAATTTCCTTTTTAATTTAACAAATTACTTCCGACACGTCCCATACCGCGTCTGACTAAATTTTCAAATTACCGAATTTATATCTCACAACAATTATCAATAATCATCACATTCATATATTACCTAAATATCTTTAAGTAATATCCAGAATCATTCATTTTAATATCCACAATTCGGATAAAACCCAAATGAATTAATTAATTATAAAATCCAATTAATCCATTAATTTAAAATATAACCCATTTTAAAAGTCACAGAAAATTACGGGGTATTACTTACTTCCCCCCTTATAACAGAATTTCATCCCGAAATTCAGGAGTATAAATCATACCGGTAAGGTCAACTCCGAGTATAAATCTCACATCGCAAGGAATCTAAGACGTACCGCCCATACAGTACATTATCAAAACTTCCTATTGATGTTATACGTCCAACCTCACCATATAGTTTCAAGTGAATCGAATTTAATCTTTACTCAATCTTCCTTATACCATCGACATAACCATGTTCGGAAAAATGATCCTTATACTTTCACAATTTTGAAAACTACTACCATTCAACCATCCAAGGCGCCCATACACCCTATCGTACAACTATCATTATAATATTTATCGCAAAGGTTATAAACTCGTATTCCAAAGACCTAACTTATTTCGACTCCCGACGGTTATTAGTTTCATGCGTGGGGTTTCTTGCAAGCGAAATCCAAACAAGGAACCCCCCCGATACACTACTACCTAAAGTAGTCGGGAGTCGAAACTCCTCAGGTCCTTAGTCAATAGTATATAAAAATCAAGTTTATCGATTTAAAAAAAATTAGGTTTATCGATTTAAAAAAAAATTGGTTTTATCGATTTCAAATTGAGTCCACTCATCTACTCTCTTATAGAAGACAAGATGCTGGAAAGTAGTAGTACATATGCTCTCATATACCACAAGTCATTGCATGCCGATAGTCACATCATGCTCGGACATCCCCAAAGTAAGTAATCCCATGATAAAAATCAGACCCACATGATGACATGATAAATATAGGTATCCCCAACCCCTCGGTGAGTCTACATAAATAATAATGCTATAGGCTAAGTTTAGCAACCCTTTTGCCCCCACAATATTAATTGCTACAAAAATCAATATACGCCTCATAAGTCCTTAGATAGAGAACATACCCTCATTCGCGGGTGATGGTTGTTGATTCGCTGCTTGATGGACGTTATATACATGCCCGTACTGACCCTGTTGTGCGGGTGCTGCTGGAATGGGAGGTAGAGCTAGCACTGGAGCTAGAGCTGGAAGAACAGCTAGTGGGAACACTGGTACCTGTGGCTCATGTCGATCATTTTGTTGCTGAGGGATTTTATCTTTATCAGGACAATCTTGTCGTTTATGGCCATACTTGCCACACACAAAACATTTTCCCACAAACTTTCCACCACTTTGCCCCTGTTGGCCCCGTCCCTGCTGGCCATTACCTCCCTTCCCTTGGCCCTGATGAACCTGTCTCTGGCCCTGATGGCCTTGCCCGATACCTCTATCCTCAAATCAAAAATCTCCAGATCGCAAACGCTTAGCATAGTCCCCTGTCTGGGAACCCTGCTCACCCTGACGCTGATGACTCTGCCCTGGCTGAGTCCCACTAGAACTACCCCTAGTAGTCTTGCCTTGCAGGTTTGATCCAAACCCCCGCTTAACACCCTAAGTATGAAAGTGGTTATCCTGGCAGTGAAGCATTGCAGCATTAAGAACATCTGCATACGTACGTAGTGAAAGATTCCCCAATAAATGCTGGCGAATCTTATAGTTCAACCCATCAGTGAACATTAGAATTCTCCTCTCCTCAGTGGGTACCTCTGCTCGTACCAAATTAGTTAATCTCATAAATTCTTCCTCGTATTCCTCCACCATCTTCTCTCATTGCTTCAAATTAAGTAGTTTTCGCCTCATCTCTATCTGGATGGCGGAAAAAAATACTTCCCATAAAATCGTATCCAAAAGTCTTGGATAATCATTGTGTCTCTCTCTTCCATAGTGGTCGTAGATTCCCACCATTGCAAAGCTACCCCTAATAGCTTGAATGTGGTTAGTATTTGACATTGAACCTCAGTGCATTCGAGCATTCTCAAGTGCCGTTGAATATCTTTCTTCCGTTGGCTAGCCGTCACAACATCTGATCCTCCCTGAAACTCAGGTGGGTGCACCTTCTAAAAGGCATCCCTCGCTCGATCCCATGCAGTAGGAAACACTTGTCCTTGCGCGGGTGGCACAACTGGTGCTTGTGCTGGAGCCTGCTGAATAGCACCTAGAGCTGCATTGACTGCCTGAGCGACAATTATAGCAACTTCGGCAGCAGTCATCGTACCCTGAGCTGGGGCGGGCTGAGGTGCACGTCGAGGAGGCATCTGAAATGAGAGAACACTATCAGTATTTGATATATCAAAATAGCTGAAGAACGTAGGCGTAAATTGAAAGGCAATAATCCTACTCATAGGGCTCTACATCAAAGAACGCTAAGCTGATAACACAATAAGCCGTACAGACCCTAAAGGACACTAGAACTTGATGCTCTGATACCACCTGTAACACCCCGCCTAATTAAATATTAGGTGGCCAGCCCCATACCAAATTAAAACAGAATATACAGTAGGCTCATTCTTAGCATCACTTTCGAAAACATTTACAACTCACCCAATACCCAATTAAGTTGGTGTTAAAAACTTTCCAAATTTTAATTTCAACAAATCCATTTTTAGTTTAGGAATAACACAACACATTTTATTCTACAACACTTATAACTGAACAGATAACACAAAAGAATTTAAATGCAATTGGAATAAACATTCCTAAATAATATTAATCCATTAAAATAATCCCAACAATAACAAATGTATTAAAATGACACGAACACAATAGTATATGACTCCGATAGAAAGTGAGAACTGAAATCCTTTGGATGACAAGCCCTGACTATAGGAATACTGTGAATCAAATGAAGATAGGCGTCTAAGAAAAACTCCATAGCTCGTCATAATCCGCTAAGGTTGGCGTCCCTGCTGTTGGACACCTGATATAGAAGATACAATAGAAAAGAAAATATGCAAGGAAACGGGTCAGAGCCCGATGGTGAAAATGATTTTGAAAACAACAAGTATTTAACAAGTGCAATAAAACATTTATTATGTACATGTTAGTATCCAACTCTCACTTGCTATTCTCACCTCTCAACTAGAATGCACACTTAATGTTTCCTATTAACCTCCTAGTTAACGGTTCCTCATTACTGATTTCCATAATATGATTTCATCCCAAATTATAACCCCGTATGTCCCATACCATACGTCGTATAATCATTCATTTACATTCTATGTAAATCGTTTCCCGTTAACCTGAATCATTTCTCATTAATATGAATTAATCTCTTCAATAACTATTCATTAACTTAATTCGATTCTTTTCTCAATTCACCGTTATCTGCAATTATCATACAGTAGATTATTTAACCATAAAATATATCCATTCATTCATTTAATTCATTATATATATATATATATATATATATATATATATATATATATATATACACATATATAATACGTCACCCCGAGTCACTGCTGCGGTGCAATGCATTACTCTGCTATCATGTCCCAATATTGCTGATCGCCGAATAGGGGACTAAAGGTTTGGTAAGGATTCCTCGAACCACAAATAACATCATAAATATTGGAGGCGAACATAGTTCTCATACCCACGGGCCACGCACATACCTACGTTTCCATAGTCAGCGGACTTATCAACTCCTCGATAAGTCTTTCATAGACCTATGTTCTTGAGCGACAAATCAAAGATCCCATGGATTCATCAGGATATGACTTCCCTCACGCGCAAACCTCCCGTCGATAGCAAGTGAGCTAGGTATGTCATACACATAATCATCAATCAATCAAGTAGGAATTATCGTACCTACAATATACTATCAACAAGGTACTCATATTACCCTTAGATGATTCCCATACGTAGCATTATATCTCTTTAAATCCCACGTATTAAAATATCATAACTTTACTTCTTAATTTAATTATCCCCGAGCCTCACTCAATACTCAAGGTTCAAATAGGTTTTTCCTCAACATATATTCAGTAAGAGGTCACTAATATCTTACTAGTCCATATCATCATATCTCCCGAATTACTACGAATTAAACTCTCCCTTTAATTAGGGTTAAAACCGATAGTTTCAAATCTCTTATAAACACATCTCTTTCATTTAGGATTAAACCCTCTTGTAAACTTAAGGATACCCAGGTCTTATATTCAATCACCCCTACTGGTCCTATCTTAAATCCTCATGCATACCACTTAGAATCCAACAAATGAATCTAGCAATCGAAATTCCTTTAATTTAATTATCATTATTCTAATCAATTAAATCCCAATCAAAATTAATTCAAATCTTATCTAGGGCTTACTGATCTTCTCTAAATCCCATAATGTCCAATTAACAATCAACAAAGATCTATAAAAGGTTTGGGATAAGAATCAAAATTAAAAAGAAACAACTTTAACAATCCTTGGGAGGTCGATCGATCGAAGGCAGGGGGTCGATCGATCGATCACTCAGGTAACAACCCAGTTTTTTTCTGCATTTCTGCAACTACGGGTTTAGCCATTTTTTATCATTCAAACCTTTATATTAACATCCCAAATGACTTTTAATTCTTACTACATAATATATCAACATATATGAATGATTTCTAATGCTCTAAACATCCTATATCATCAAGAGATTTAATTAAAAGCATGTTTATATCCACTTTTTCTAGAAAATTATCAACATATTATCTTCAAGAACACATCAATGATTTTTAGAATTTCTTCAACAGATACATGATAATTTCGTGGATTCCTAACTACCTACAACATGAGTTTGATTCCTATATATTTTCAGTTTCCAGAAATCCATTTAAAAACTCCATTATTTCTTCCAAACATGAAAAATCATCTCTTTTAATAACAATTCTAACATGGACAATATACAAACTTTGATTGCCATTATCAAACACTTGCCTCTAATGAAGGTCTGATCCTTTGGTGTAGTGTAACTCAGGTGGTTGTTCCTTCTCCGTTCAACCTCCGGTGGTGGTTGGTGGTGGTAACCCTTGGTTCTTAGTTCTTCTCCTTCACAAGTAAACTCTTCTCTTCCTAAGCAACCTTTTACTCTCTCTAGGAAGTTGACTTCTCTATTTTGTGTAGATGAGATGAATAACCCACGTACAATTAATCTTTAAATACTTATAATACCCGAGACCCAAATTCAACATCCAAATAGACTTGTATGACTATTACAAACCTTTCGGACGCAACGACGCAGTCGAAATGACTATAAGGTTGATAGAAAATAAATTTCCTTTTTAATTTAACAAATTAGTCCCGACACGTCCCATACCGCGTCTGACTAAATTTTCAAATTACCGAATTTATATCTCACAACAATTATCAATAATCATCACATTCATATATTACCTAAATATCTTTAAGTAATATTCAGAATCATTCATTTTAATATCCACAATTCGGATAAAACCCAAATGAATTAATTAATAATAAAATCCAATTAATCCATTAATTTAAAATATAACCCATTTTAAAAGTCACAGAAAATTACGGGGTATTACTTACTTCCCCCCTTATAACAGAATTTCATCCCGAAATTCAGGAATATAAATTATACCGGTAAGGTCAACTCCGAGTATAAATCTCACATCGCAAGGAATCTAAGATGTACCGCCCATACAGTACATTATCAAAAATCCCTATTGATGTTATACGTCCAACCTCACCATAGAGTTTCAAGTGAATCGAATTTAATCTTTACTCAATCTTCCCTATACCATCGACGTAACCAAGTTCAGAAAAATGATCCTTATACTTTCACAATTTTGAAAACTACTACCATTCAACCATCCAAGGCGCCCATACACCCTACCGTACAACTATCATTATAATATTTATCGCAAAGGTTATAAACTCATATCCCAAAGACCTAACTTATTTCGACTCCCGACGGTTATTAGTTTCATGCGTGGGGGGTCTCGCAAGCGAAATCCAAACAAGGAGCCCCCCCGATACACTACTACCTAAAGTAGTCGGTCATCGAAACTCCTCAAGTCCTTAGTCAATAGTATATAAAAATCAAGTTTATCGATTTAAAAAAAAATTAGGTTTATCGATTTAAAAAAAAATTAGTTTTATCGATTTCAAATTGAGTCCACTCATCTAATCTCTTATAGAAGATAAGATGCTGGAAAGTAGTAGTACATATAATCTCATATACCGCAAGTCATTGCACGCCGATAGTCACATCATGCTCGAACATGCCCAAAGTAAGTAATCCCATGATAAAAATCAGACCCACTTGATGACATGAAAAATATAGGTGTCCCCAACCCCTCGGTGAGTCTACATAAATAATAAGGCTATAGGATAAGTTTAGCAACCCTTTTTCCCACACAATATTAATTTCTACAAAAATCAATATACGCCTCATAAGTCCTTAGATAGAGAACATACCCTCATTCGCGGGTGGTGGTTGTTGATTTGCTGCTTGATGGACGTTATATACACGCCCGCACTGACCCAAGTAAGTAACGCAAAATAAAATAATGTAGAATAGCATTAAACTATAATTATAGCAAAATAAAAACTTACCATCCTGTGCTCCACCTCGGCGTAAGACGTCCGCCCCAAGTAGTGCACATCCGTCTTTTTCACCATGTTTTCCCTCCCCAATTGGCGAGATGGAAATTGTCGCTCCTCGATCTCATTGTCGATGAACTTTTGCCACTTTTCCAATGCGTTCGGCTCCTTTGGCGAGATGGTCTCACACAGTCTGAGAATGGAGTCCGGGGTCTTCCCAAAGTACCAGGCCCGCCAATTTTTCTTCCACGTCTTATGTTGTTCCCTCTACTGCTCCAACCGGAATCGCAAAGTTATGGGAGGGCAGGAAGAATTGTTCCTGTCAAACAAATACAAAACTAAAAGAAGGTAAGTATTAATTGCTAATAAATATAAATTGAAATATATATTAAAATTGAAATTGAAATATAATACCTGTAGTGCCGCCCAAACAGCCAACTTGAGCTTGCCGCCCGAACAGCCAACTTGAGATTATTTGGCACCTCCCTCCAACTAGTGTACCCCAGGCTGATAATCGTCTTCACCAACTCGTGGGATCTAGAAAATATTCATGTCTTGTTCTCAACAGACGATCCCAATTTGCCCCATTTTGGGAGCCTAGAGGCTGAGGAGAGCTCGTCGCCTCCACTGATGCCAAGCCCTGAAGAAGACATTTTTTTATCAAAATTATTGTTATTAGTACAAATCCAAATGAATTAGAAGAATACAAATCCCTAACCATATTATAGCAAAACACTGGAACTTTGAATTAATGCACTAAATTGATCAAGTACAAATAAATTAGAAGCATTAAATTAATGTTCGATAATAATAATACACTAGAATAATACACCCACTGGACATGGACTTTGAATTAATGCTTAAGAATTAAATCTAAATATTACATGGAGTGAACTGATAAAGTACATATGAATTAAAAGCATTAAATTAATATTAGATAATTGGAATACTTATTACAAATCTAAAAATTAGTTCAAATTTGGGTTATCATAAAAAAGGGATTGATATTCGGCAGGAGCAGCTAAGTCATCCACACTACTATTTAGACGCTTTGATGCCATCGTAAGGCAATCAAGGTAGCCAAGATTCCTATATCTCGAGATCGTAATTCATCATTAGTTTGGGTTAGGAGATCCGACTTGGTAGCTTTATAAAATTGGATTTTTTATTCTCATTTACTTACACATGCTTCCTCTCTTGGTAAATCTAAAGGTTGAATGTGTTAATTATTTTCATACTTTAGCTTTAGTTCTTCATGCTATATTATCATTCTAACTGTATGCTTGCTTATCATTTTCTAGTCATTGCTTTATCACATATCTCATGCTGGAATTATGATTTTTGTTTATCTTTTAGATTATAGTTCTTTCATTTTATTTTGCATTAAATGAAAAAAAAATACAATAAGATTTTGTTTGTTTTTGAGTAAATATATTTGTTTGTTTGGTTAAAAATTTCAAACAATTCAAAAATATTTTCATTTTGTATGTATTTTAGTTTGACACACTTTATGTGGCATATACTTGTGTTTGAGTCCCTTATTTTTCGCTTCCATGTGGCTAGAATTTTTGGTTAATATTGTCAATTCTTAAAATTTTCTTTACCATGCTTACATGGAGTAGTTGGATTTTGTGTTTCTTAATGGGTTCTATTTTTATATGCCTCAATTCACACATGCACAAGTTCATTTGAAATTTAATCGTCACATGTATATTTGAGCTAAGTGAGATGTTCTCCTGTCAATTTAGTCATCTACATTTTGCTATGACTATGGAGGATTTATGCATGTAATGACCGTTTTCCGGAATTAAAAAAATGAAAAATATGTTTATCCGGTGTAGTAATTTTTCAATGGACTCGGGCTGTGAAAGACAAAATTTCTTTGCATGAAAAGCCACCATTGAATTTTAGGCCTTAAAAATATGGCATCAAAAAGAATATTTGCCAAGGCCGAAATAGTTTAGTTAATCTATTCAAAAGAAAAGAAAAAGAATATTATGAGGAGTTTGGTTGGATATATTAACGGGTTTTCACAATGACTTTGAATCATAGTTAAACTTTTCTTGTCATGACTTTATTGGTTTGTAGAATCATCAAAATTCCAGGCTTATATGCATTGTGTATATTTATTCATTGAGTTCAATTTATATTGTCACATGAGGCTATATCTAAATGTGATAAAGTTTTGTAATCAAATGAGAACTCCGTGAACATGTGTTTAAGTGATTGGGTCGAAATTTAATTGTTACTAGTTCACACCCCTACACTTCCGTTTACCACATATATTTGGACACATTTTTGCCATACGAGTGTGAAAAGCTTAATGTATTTTGTGTCATGTGTGGTGTTTATACCTATATATATGTGCGTGTGCGTTAGTGATATTCATTATGTCTACATATATATGGTAATGTTTTTGAGTCATTGCCATTTTAGCTAGTCCACCTATGCTTTAATTCAAAATAGGTATTCAAATGGTTGCAAAATGTTTGGTTGATATCTTGCTTCGTTTCTTATTTGTCAAATTTGTATCATTTTTTTGCATCATATGTTGGTATCTATTTATCCTTGTTGTGGATTAGTTCGTGCTATTGTTACCCATATGATTTCATGTTCTTATCACTTAGTTAAATTGGGAAGAAATGAGTAATTGATTAGTTCTTTTATCCTTTGTCTATTCCTAAACAAAAAGGGGGAGAATGATAGGGGGAGAATTGGTAATGGTATATAATCCTATTGTAATCGTATCGTAGTTTGGGAGATTTAACTTGGGGAATAATTAATTTAGGGGGAGTATTTATTTTGAATGCATTTAATATTATTGATATTTTCTATGCATTCGATAGTTTGCTTAAGTGTGCAGGAATTATTTTTAGCGGTAATTTTCATCGGAAAAGATAGTCATCCTTGGGTTTTGAGTCAAGCATATTATTTTTTTATTTTTAGGTGGGAAGTTTTTGAGTCTAGCAGAGCGTAACGGCCCTTTAGGATTTTGTTTTGGTTTTTGTCCCGGAATAGCCAAAGGGGGAGATTTGTAAGGACACAAATTTTTAATTGAGTCCTTTGTAGTTTTGTCTCAATTCTGAACAAAAATATTTGAGTCATAGAATAGTGTTCTTGTGTATCCTTCAAGCCTATGACAAGTTTGTGTTGAAGACGTTGCGGCTTTCTTACCAAGAGAACATCATTGTCGAGTTTCAGTGCCACGTTTCACATCATTAACAACATATTTCAAGACTCCAAAGGTATAAATGCTTTTATATATTTTGTAGGAGACTTGGAATAATTTTTAATGGGTGTAATGTTTATTTAAAATAAAGTTTTCGGGCTTATAAGTGAAAATGAACATTTTGGGATTTCGTTCGAAATTGTCGTTCGAATGACTTTATCATTCGAACGAGAATTTCGTTCGAACCAGTTTGCCAATGAATCTTCCTATTTGGCCACTGGAACATCGTTAGACGGTCGTTTGAATGAGACTTCGTTCAAACGAAAATCCCGTTCGAACGAGATTTCCGACGGAAAAATATTTTGGATGTTTTTGGAAGTTTTTCTCCATGATTCCACTCTTTTGTTCACACTAAATCTTTCTAATTTATTTAGTGCGACAAAACTCTTTTGAAAAACCAACTTTTGATAACTTCTAAACACATTTTGAGAGAACACTTTAGAGAGAAAAAATTCTTAGTTCAAAAGTTCATTGTTTAACCATGATCTAATCTCTACAATAACACTTACACCCATAGTTTAGTTTGTTTATCCAAGTATCTCTACACATCTATCTATTGCTTGGAGCTTGTTGTTTGGCACCATTGGTATATGTCTACCAACAAAGGATAAGTTTAGGTTTACTTATATATCCCACAAAGAAGAAGATATTTGATTTTTGTTGTGACGTTCTCATACGGTGAAAGGCACCATGTGTGGTTGACGGGCTCCAAAATCTTCATTGGTGGATTCCAAGGTTCAGGTGGAGTAAGGTATTGTCGACTAAGCAGAGGTTTGTGCAAGAAGACGCATCAGGGGCTTGAAAGGAGTCAAGTCGAGTTGAGTAAGTATTTGTCTTATACTTGTAAAAATTCTGTACTTAGTGGACTTAAGGCTAGGACCGTCTGAGGTTTTTCCCATATGGGTTTTCCTCGTACATCGCGGCATAGTGGTTGTGAATTTATTTTATCTTGCATATCACCTAGAACGCATGCTTACGATTAAAATGATAAAATATGGTTTAATTCACTTCTTTTGTTTAATTTGGTGCTAAAATTAATTTGGGTGAAATTTGGATTAATTTAATTCTAGTCATTAATATAATTTGGTTTGACCTCTATTGAAAATTGATTTAACTAATGTTAGGAAAATTTCTAGGACTTGGGTTAAATTAATTTGGTTTAAGTGAATTTAAAGTTTGTGTTTTTAATCTAATTTCACTTTGAGTTTAGTTTTATTTTAATTTGAAAGAAATTAAAATTTATCTTTTGTGTACGTTGTGTTGAACCATCTTTATTCTGCATTAAAAATTTAATATTAGGGGTCTTCGTTCCCAACAGGGAGTCATATTTTCCTTGCTGGGTTTGTTGCTAATTTATATTGTTTTTTGCCCATGCAACCTAACTGCTCATGTAGTTGTTGGGTGGTTACTCTACCATTTGAGTTTTTCTCTTTGGTGCTTTACTGCCCAAGTTTAAATTTGAGTAAATTCCCACTTCCATTAACACATCCCAAATGATGTCAAGTTTCACGCATTCTTGTCGCCTACTATTTTGTTTTTACACATTATAACTTGGATATTTCTATTTTTATTATTTCGTGGCAATACCTCATTAGGTTATCTTAGTATAGGATAAAAATACCCCCCGCACTAATATATTTTCAGGGAAGATTAATCAGGGGACTATTGAGTTTCTTGAAGCCTTAATCCCACGTTTACCATTATTTCACTCTTCATATATACACATCTCGTAGATAAGAGGTTGACAACACTCTCATCAACCGTCATTTTAATCGCTAGTTCTGAGCTCATTGTCTTCTATAATCCTTTTCTCTTTCTTTTTCCATGGATCCTCAAAGTAATGACAAAATTAGCTTTAAAATTCCTCACGCTACATCATCTCCGCCGTTCTAAAATAATGGATAATCCCTAGGTCGTTATGACGATGACATATTTATCTCCTATGGGAGAATGCCAAGATGGGACATATTCATCCCCTTCCTTCTGTAATGGTTCTAATCTTTGTATCATCTAGAATAGTTCAAAAGTTCCTCATGAGGAGAACCAACTTCCAGGAGATATAATGGATCTTGATCGTGATGCACCTAGTGAGAGGTTTGAGAATTAACCAACTACATTCTTCCCCATTCCTATGAGGAATATGGTTCTCTCCCTACCAAAATTTATGCTAGTCCCCCGTCAAGTATGTTTATTACTATTCATAAGGAGCTCCAAGGAAATACTTATTTGATGGGATGGGCCCTAGATTTTAACTATATTTTGGTCGTCCCTACTTTCCACTTTGTTATTATTCTAGGGTGGTTTTTTCCACTCTCACATCTCATCCTCATAGTGCTTATTCTTGGTCATGACATGCCCAACCTTATAACTTTTTGATAAGGATAGGAGGGATTATATGAATCTTTTACCTACTTAGTCTATACTCCCCTATCTAAGGAATCTCATTTTCCTCATCATTACTACATGCATGTCACTCATTATCACTTATGTGATGAGCTTCACTCTTTTCTAATTTGGTTGGGGCTCATTTTGACACTTTGGAGTTCAAAAGGCTCATTATGGAGACTCGGCTCTCCAATGTTGTTGTTCATAAATGATTGTCTTTCCTATCACTTTGTCGGGGATCCCTTCAAGGATTTGAATAGCCTTGTCCAAAATGTTCTAGATATTGGCTATAACTCCCTTCCACTAATTTTTTCTGCAAGTGATAATATTAGGGATTTAGTTTTGCTCCAATCGTTTTCTCACTTTTCCCTTTGGGTTTTGTTGAAAGGTCATGCTTTAGATAATTTTCTTTGGGAGATCGTGACTATCGAACATTTTGAAGATGTGCTCCCTATCCCTCAACCTCAGGTTTCCTTATTGATGAGAATTTATCCCCTTTTATCAGGAGGTTAAGGTAATATGAGGCTGATCTTGAAGATCGTGATCGCATAATGGGCCTCCAAGCAGATTTCTTTACAAAAGCCAATCACGTTTCAGAGGACTGAAATGATTTTTCCTCTATCTATATTTGTTAATAGGGTACTCCAAAAGTTCATAACCTTGATGATATCTCTTTTTGGGAAATAGTCACTAGAAGAAAAATGGTTATCGGGGATGGGTGTATTTGGGACGATCATGTCATTTTGCCCCTTAAAAGGACCATTTAGGATGAATTTTTATTACCAACCCTTAAAGTTGATATATATTTTTTATTTGGGACTTTTTTTATTTACCATGCCTCATATGAGTTAAATTTTTAGTGCTTTTTTCAAACGAATATATACCATAGATTTTAAAAATCATCCTATTTAGGTCATTTTATACCACGAATTTATAACACCATCCCTTTTGTTAAATTACAAAATAGATCAACTTTAAAAACTGTCCCATTTGGTATAGCTTATACCACGAAAAAACATCCCATTTGATAAATTCTAACAGCGATGGAAGTAAAACTGTCCCATTTGATTAACCAGGTTTGTTTCCTTTCATTTTCCCACTCATTTTATTTTCCCCCATATGAGAGATATTTTCCAAAACCTTTCTCCATATCTTCCCCATCTCTCCTAGGTCTCCCTCTCTCTATCCCTCCCTTTCCCCTTCCCCCTCTGGTGATACCCCTCTACCCCACTTCCCCCGCCCCTACTTAGCCTCGCCCAAGCCCTCTCCCAGCCCATGCCTCTATCCCCTTCATCCCCGTCTCCAATAACTTTTCTTCCTCTTTTCCATTAGTTTACAAATTAACTTGTGTTGTTTATGCATATTTGATGTTAGTTTATGTAGATTTTATAGTACAAAATTAGTTTTTTTTCATTGATGTTAGTTTTTGTAAGATTATCTTGTGTGGACATGTTTGCTGCTACTTTTTACACCATTTGTTTGTTGCTATTTTTTACATAAATTTGTTTGTTTTTTACACATAATTAAGAACATATTAGTTTTTTATAGATTACAGATTAGTTTTTTTAAATGATGTTAGTTTAACAAATTAGTTTTTTTTTACAAATTAGTTTAAATGTGTATATATAACTCTTAACATACAATTTAATTACTTTTTATGAAATATTTGACCATTGTAGTTTAGATAATTAGATAATTAGCTTTGACTGCTAATTTTTTTAGTGTAAAGAGATTGAATGATGCATGGAATTTTATTAAAAAAAAAATAAATGTAGCTGAGTCGGGTGTATATAAAACCTCATTTAGTATCTATTGTTAATGTATGTGATTGACGGTGTACGGATGAAATAGAAATTTTTTTGTGTGGTTGTATGGAGGATATAGAAAACATCATATTTAATCAATTTAAAAAAGGATAAAATGTGGTTGGCTCAATATGAAGGATCTGGAAAATTTTCTAGAAGAAGTATAAAGATATTGAAAATGCATACAATCAAAGTAAATACGATGTAGTGTAACTTTTCATTTTGTGTTTCATGTATTGTGTTTCTTCATATTTATTTTGACATATATGTTTTCTATACATGTCTACCATGCCAACCAAATGCCCATATCATCACGTCGGAGTAGGAGGGTCACAAGATTCTCAAGAAGAAACGATATGCCCGTGTACTCAGACGTCAATATGATCACACAAGTCTCAACCAGTGTAATCTCAGTCAACGACATCCAAACCCTCATATAATATGATTGCACATGAAGGTATATGTCTACCTATTTGGTAGAGAAACCATCGCTTCTTACTTTTCTCTCTTCCATTCCTCCATCTATGATTATCTAATTAGTTGGTAGAAAATTCAGCCAAAAATCTGCCAATTATTTTGCTACAAGAAATTCCTCTTCAAAAATAGTGCCAAAGATGTGAAAACATGCCAAAAATATCTATTATGATTGTAAATATTTACCAAAAAATATTTTACCTTGGTAATTATTCATCTCATATTTAGTATTGGATTTTGATCAAGTAGTACTAAGTCTACCCTATTATTAACTCTAAGTGATCCTGCTTCTAGTGAGAAAGATAGAGGGTTTGATAAATCTTTGAAACAATGGGATAGTGGTAAAAAAATTATAATTGGGTGGAACTACAACTGTCAACCAATTGAACCCAATTGGAAGAAGCTTGCGAGTTAGTTAGGATACTTCACTCGATAAGGGTTGTTTCCTTTGGATTTGGAACACTAGAGAAGAGTGTTGAAGGAATATCTCGATATAGTTTGGAAGAATGTGAAGTCACTTGTCTATTTTCATTAAGTTAATACATTATTCAAATGATTTATTTATAGCGTTTTGTTCTTAGGTCAATACAAATTCCCATGAAAGATTTAAGCCAATTCATTTTCAAATGGTGAACAATGCTTGGAGGCACTTTAAGTATTGTATAAAAAAGGACTATTATGAACTGTATGAATGTACCTCTCTAAGTTGATCACAATATATGGCCTAAATTAGTGACATGTCGGAGTGAAAAAGATATAGTGGTGTGACATTGTATAAATACTTTCTATTGATTTACGTTGATTATTTATATGTATCAAAACTATAATATGAGTGGCGGTCCAAAACACTGAGTATAGGGAAAATCTTTTTGCCCACCCTAGGATTAGGAGAACGTCAATTCCTAAAGTTGTAGAAAAAGTTAAAATCATAATTTGTATTAGTTACATATTCTTTTATGTTTCTAGTTTAAGGACGATTATGATGAATTTCATCATCATTATTATTAATGTAATATGTTTTTTTTCTTATCTTACTTAAAAAAACAATAGTTGAAAAAAGACAACTTGCCTACTATCAAGCTTAGTGTGTATAGAGAAACTCGAAAGTTGAAGGATAAGATATGTAATACAGAGTATGGAGTGGCTGGTATATAGGTATTACACCTTAGTATAAATTCTAAGTGTCTAATGTAAAAATATTATAGTAAGCGTTTTATGATATTGCACACTACTTAAAACTCTTTTCTTAATTTGTAGGAAAGTATACAAAGACAGCTAGAAGTGATAATATAAGCATAAGAAGAATGACCCTGAAGTGAGGGAACAGATCTTTGAGGATATCATTGGTCGTGACAGACATGTAAGGGAATTATATAGGGGAGTTGGTATTCAACCTGCATCTATAAGGTCTATGACTTCTCACTTTTATGAGAGCGAGATCGAACGATTACAAAAGAGGATTCATGAGGGAGATAATCATCATCGTCAAGAGATAGATAAGAAGATTGAGGAGGGAGAGAATCATCATCGTCAAGAAATAAATGAGATGAAACAACTAATGTCACAGACCACTAATAAATTATTCCCTGTGATACAAAATGCACGACTCCCAATACCACCAGGTGATTCCCCGATTACTTCCAATATGCAGCTATAGGGGATAGGAAATCTCATTTGTCTTCACTATCAAATTATCTTGCATAGGGTTGAAAGTTGGATATAAGTCGGGTGGAACTACTTTAATGCTGAAATTTATTTAAAAATACTATTATATTAAATTGGTGGAAAGGATTGAAATTAATGGATTATTGCTGTTTTGTTAAATATTTTTAGACTTATGCTTAGAAATAACATAAAATTGAAAATCTCTAGACTTGGGCTTAAAAACATATCGTGTAAGGGAAAAAATGCAAAACAACCACAAAATAGCCATGTAAGAGGTACAAAACCTCGTATGGGAGTAATGTAACTCATAGGAATAGATCGTATAGTCACGGTGCTCCCGATTTGAGAATATGACTATATATTCCATATCTCAAGACTTAAACATGAAAACTTACTGTCATTGGGAGAAAATATAAACCATCTACCAAACAACCCTGTAAGAGGCACAAATACCTCGCATGGAACCAATGTAAAATGTAGGACTTGTCCACATAGTCCTAGGACTTCCAGTTTGAGAAGATGATAAAAATTTGCAAATACTTGGGCTTAAGCTTAAAAACATTCCACTAGAGGGTGAAAATTCAAAACAACCACCAAACATCCCCATAAGGGTCACAGGCACCGTGGACGGGTCAATATAACTTGTAGGAACTGACCGCGTAGTCACATGACTCACAATTTAAGTATATGACAAAATTTGATAAATATTCAAACTTAACCTTAAAATATGCCTTTAAAGGGTAAAAATACAAAATAACCCCTAAACGGCCCCGTAAGAGGCACGGACACGTCTCAATAGACCAATGGAAATTATAGGAACTAATCGCATAGTCATGGGAGTCTCGATTTGAGAATATAATGAAAACTTGCATATCTTAGTACTTAGGCTTAAAAACATGTCGTTAAAGAGTGAGAATGCAAAATAACCACCAAAGGGCTCCGTAAGAGGCACGAACACCTCGCACGGGACCAATGTAACTCTAGAATCTTATCTCATAGTTACTAGACTCGCCATTTGAGAATATTATTAAAATTTGCAAATCTTTAGAATTAAGCTTCAAATATGACATTAAAGGCAAAAACAACAAAATAGCCACAAAATGACCTCGTAAGAGGCACGAACACCTCGCACGAGGCCAAAGTATCTCGTAGGAACTAATCGCCTAGTCATAGAACTCCCAGTTTGAGAATATGAAGATAATTTGTAAATATTTAGACATGGTCTTAAAAATATTCTGTAAAGGGCAAAAATACAAAATAACCACCAAACGGCCCCGTAAGAGGCACAAACAGCTCACACGAACAATTGTAGCTCGTATGAACTAACCACATAGTCACGGGACTCCCATTTTGAGAATATGGTGAAAATGTGAAAATATCAAAACATGGGCGTAAAAACATGTCGTTAAAGGGAGAAAATGTAAAACAACCACCAAATGGCCCCCTAAGAGGCATGCACACCTTGCTCGAGACCAATGTAACTCGTAGGAAGTGACCGTGTAGACACGAGACTCCTAGTCTGATAGTATGATGAAGATTTATAAATGTCAAGATTTAGGCTTTAAATCATGTAGTTAAAGGGAAAAAACACAAAATAACCACTAAACGGACCTATAAGAGACATGATCTCCTTGCACGGGATAAATGTAACTCGTAGGAACTGAATATATAGTCACGGGACTCTTGGTTTGATAATATGATGAAATTTGCAAATATTTAGCCTTAGAATTAAAAATATGTTGTTAAAGGGAAAAATGCAAAACAACCAGCAAATGGCCTCGTTAGTGGCACGAACACCTCGCACAGAACTAAAGTAACTCGTAGAAAGTGACCATGTAGTCACGGGACTCTCAGTCTAAGAATATGAGGAAAATTTCAAATATTTTGACTTAGGCTTAAAAATGTACCGTTAATGGGCAAAAATACAAAAAACCAATAAACGTCCCTAGAAAAGGCACGAACACCTCGTACAGGACCAGTACAACTAGTTAGAACTGGCCCTTAGTCACGTGACTTCCGATTTGAGAATATGATGAAAAATTGCAAATATTTAGACTTAGGCTTAAAAGCATGCGGTCACAGGGAAAAAAATGCAAAATATCCACCAAACGGCCCCATAAGAGGCACGAACACCTCGCACAGGACCAATGTAAGTCATAAGAATTGTTCGCGTAGTCACGCGACTCCCGGTTTCAGAATATGAAGAAAATTTGAAAATATTTATCCTTAGGCTTAAACTTTTCGTTAAAGAGATAAAACTCAAAACAACCCCATAAGATGCATGAATACCTCGCACATGACCAATGTAAACCGTAGGAACTGATCACATACTCACTGGAATCCCAATTTGAGAATATGATGACAATTTTCATATCTCAAGACTTTTGGTTGAAAACTTTTCGTTGGAGGGTGAAAATGTAAAACCACCACCAAACATCCCTCTAAGAGGTAGGAACACCACAAATGGGACTAATGTAACTCGTAGGAACAGACTGTGTAATCACGGGACTCTCGATTTTACAATATAATGAAAATTATAACTTTGACTTTAATATGATGATAAATATAGGAAATTTGTATACTTGAATGGAAATTTTCAAACATTATTCGATTATTGATATCTTCTGTGTTTTGTTTTTTTTATCTATTTTGTAGGATAACATTTCAACATTATCTCTTATCCACGTGGAAAATGTGCTCAAGTCAATGGTTTACACCATGTAGATTTTTTAATTATTGTTGTTGACATTCGAGATTGTTGTTTTTTATTTTTTATGGCCGCACGGGATTTTGTGATGACTAAGCAGGATTATTTTCATGTATAAACAAAAGAGATTCTGAAGAAATTTTTCAAAATTTGTAAAGAGTTCTCGATATGATTAACTAATATATTTAGATATTTTATTTTGCTTTAATCTTATTTTGTTATAAAAAATTTATTTTACTATAATCTTATTTTGATAAATGACTATTTATTAATTACAGGTTATGTACAAGAAGTTAAAGAGACAAGTTTTTGAGTGTATCTACTCTATGTATGACATTCGAAGAATGTTTTTAGCATGGCTACTATATTTATCATCTTAATTTAGGGACGACTTTTATTTTAAAATTTTGATTTCTTATTAATTAGTATGGTTTTGCAATCAGTTAAGTATTTCAACTTGGATGCGATAATTTTCTTTACATATTAATTTAAAGGTTTATTTTGGGTTGTTAGATGTAGTTTAATGGAAGAATTAGTTATTGGATACGTGCTTCGATGAATAAAGTTGATATGTTACTTTTGTGGTTGGATGACTTGACTTATAATACAAATTACATGTGATTTATCATTGTAGCATACATCATATAATAATATTTTTTATGCCAATATTTTTAATCAATTGGGATGGTTTTAAACCGTCCATTTTCTTTTTTGTTGTATCAATTGAGTATACCTTTTGGGATGTCTTTTCATCCAAATTGATTTAGCAATTGGTAGGGTTATAAATTGCCCTAATTTTTTTTTCTCTAGAATCTAAGGAGTGTTAGGGATTGATAAACCGTCCCTCTTCTTTGCATAGGAGCAAGAATTTTTTTTCTGGAAATACCTTTTGCGATGGAAAAATTCATCCCTGGTGCCAAATGTAAAGCGTCCATTAATTAGAATTAAGTAAGGAAAAATCCATCCCTAAAACATTTGGGACGCCAAGTATAAAGGATGATTTTAGTCATTGCAAAATCCATCCTAAATATTCTTTTAGGATGTTCAAAACGCTTTTAGGGACAAAATTTTTCTATCCTTAATACCATTTTTCTTGTAGTGAGTCATTCATTCGGATGTTCATTATAAGGATGCAGAGGGACTGGTTCGAATGATGAGGACAACTCATTCCTTCTTTCTTAAAGTAGCCTGAAAGAAAATACACTTGGATGTAGAACAGGAAGAAATTCATTGCCTATGGAGTACCTTTCACAAGCATTTCACTTATGCTTTTCTTTATTACTGTATACTTCGAAGAGGCTAAAATTTCCTTTTTTGTTTTGTTCTTCAATCTTTTGCAGATTTCTCTTTTTAATTGTTAACAAAAGGATTTTCTCGCTTCGAATGCTATGTGTGGTTTTATTTTAATCCAACCAATTACATTGTGAATTCTTACTTTAGACTGGTCCTATATGACATTTAACCAAATTTAGTTAATTTTGTCCTAAATAATAATTTCATCCAGTTCGAATCAAGAACAAAAGATGGTACATTAATTTTCGACTTTGAAAACCTTTCAATTGGTTCATTTTTTCAACTGACACAACTATTTTTATAATTGGTTTATGCCTTAGGTTAATTCCTATGCTTGAATTTTATTGGTAATGGACTCATAAAATCTCACATCACATGTAAGACCTTCCAACGGATGACTTTTGGTTGCCAAAATGTATAATTAATTAAAATATGGATAACTTTTGCAATTTATTTCAGCCAATGCATTTGGCTTTTTTTTTAAGGATAATCACCATCTGATTTCTAAGATATTGTTGTTCATTATTTCATTAAAAACAAATTAGGAGAAAATTTTGGGATTATATAGATGCCAGTCATGCTAGATTTCTCCCCACTTTCCCATAACTCTACTTTTTGGAGGGAAACTTTTATAAAGCCATGTGTTGGAGCCCAATTAGCCCATTTTTCATTTCAAATGATGTTAAGCTATATAACTAGTTTTTTTTTCTTTATTTTCACTGTTCATTTTTTTAAGAAAACCCCCTTAATCTCCTAATACATTCTCGACTTTTTCTCAACCTTTCATAAAAAATGACATCCAAATCTGTAAAAATTGAGGAGTAATTCTCTTTTGACAAAACAAGCAATCGACTCATGAGTGATAATTCTATTATTGTTGGGAGCATTTTTTATCCCATTAAATCCTCATACGGGATACCATTTTCCAATGCGGGACATTATTTTTCCCAAAAACTTCCAATACACGTTTCTCCTTATTACTTAAGATTGGGGGACCACAATCTTCATATTCAAATACATAATGAACTGGAAATACCTTTTACCTTGAGGTTTACTCCCATAGTATTGGATAGTTATTATAAAACATGGGTGAACATAACAGTCACCCTAAGAGGCAATGTTATGGAGAAGTTCGACATATTTAACGTCGTGAAGCTAAGCTTGTGCAATATTCAACTAAATCGCTTTGTGATTACAAGTGACATTTTCCTATGGAATAGGGATTCAACTACTGTAAATTCAATTTTGGAATGGCTGGTCCCACCATTTTGGATGTTTTGCAACTGACTGGATTCAAATCCTTCGGGGAATAATTTCACTGTCCATGCTATCAGTTGACACCCCTTAAAATTTGAAGCATATGAATTTTGACTTTTCTTATTCCACTTTCATACGTGCCCGAAGAAAAAAACAACTACCATAATTAATTCGGAGTTTTTTTTCTTATTATTAAGGAATGTCTTTTATGTCAAATCCTAAAGATTAATGTTGAGGTTGCTCTTGCTCCTTATCTGTTGTGCTCCCTTTACAATAGTTGTACTGAGCTTGTTGAGGATCCTTTTAATGCCAAACATTGTAGTCCATTATGTGTTCTCCAAATATGCCTCCATTCACACTTCCTAAAAATTATCCATATTAAATATGACTTTATTCACTGTCATTGTTGTGCTTATTATTGCACTAGGCCAGGGAACAAGAGATTCGAAGCTCTTATCACTATGTTTATAAGTCTGTCTAGTGATAGATGAAGATCTCTTTTGTATCCATTATTGGAACACATAAATTCACCCCTTTGGTTTGGTCCCAATTCTAAGGGATCATCGTAAAGTACCCTAGTATCATTTCTGTTTGGGAAGTTTTTTATCCCTCGAGATTTATACCATGAAACCTCACCTCCCACTTTCCCCAATTCTAAATCTTTTAGTGAAATGTGCAAACCTCACCTCCCACTTTACCCAAGGATTTAGCTATCTATTGTAACTCTACTTTTCTACTTACATTGGCTTAGGGGGTGAAAATAGGCCTGAAGTCCTCCAAGCTCCCCAAAAAATAGGTCTTGGGTAAGGTAAATCAGCCCGCGAACCAAGGTTGGCAAAATTTATAGGCTCGATTTTTTCCTAGGCTTTCTTGGACATGTATTCTTAAGCCCTATAGAGCCTGACCTTTACCCAAGGTTCGAGAATTGTATATAATATGTATCCAATATATATATATATATATATATATATATATATATATATTGATGTGTGTGTGTGTGTATGTAAATTAGTATTTTTTTTTATTCCTTTAAGGTTAAAAGTTATAAGAATATAATATATAGGGAAACATTTATAAATATCAATTTTAGGCTGTATTTACTCTTAGTCTTGAGAGTATATTCTAAAAATAATTTACTAAACAATAAAATAGGGCATAAATTTTCTAAACAATAAATTTTAGGTAACACAAAGTGTGTATTTTGTCTTGAGCAATGGGCGTGTGCAGGACACTTTCATATTTGGTAGGTCTTGGGATTACACAATGAGGCCCGACTCGAGCTTGGGCGGGCCAAGGATAGCATAAATTTTTAAAGGCTCAGCCTGAGTCAGCCCATGCCCAACTTATGCCACCCCTCTTGGACTAAACCACATGATTGTCTTGCAGAATCTCCTCATACTAATGACTATTTATCTTCCAAGAAGAGGAAACTCACTCCTGGGGTGAAGGAAGCTTTGGAATATGACATTTCCAAAGAAGTTAAGGAGGTAGAAGTAGAAGAATATGTCCCTATTGTTAGAATGATAAAGGAAAAACCATCTTTCGACATTCTTATTAGAGACTCTTTAAATGTTAATGAGAAGTCCATTTCTGTCATATTTGTTATCCCAATAAGGAAAAAAAAGAAACGTAGGGCCAAGAGGATTACCCCTATATCACTGTTGGCGGGTAAGTCAATTTTTTATTATATAATATTTTCAAAGACCTTTTGTGTTTGTCTCACCACAAAAATTTAGTTTGAATTTCCTTTTTTTATTATAGGATGTGATGATGGTTTATAGAGTAAAAGGAGGAAGAACCTCCTAGATATCCTATGACACCACCACTAGTATCCGCAAATGATGAGCATGTGATTAAACCCATTAGTATATTTATTTCTATGGTTGATCCTTTTTTGAATACTTTTTTAAATGAGGATACAGACTCTGAGGCACTAGATGTTTCCATGCCTTTTTCTTTTGGCCCAATAGGAGGTAAGTTAAACCTGAATCTTAAAAGAGATAGAATTGTTGAAGGCTCCCCAATCATCTATCGTTGATTCTCCAACTCTTATATAACCTTCCTCTCAAGGAGTTAGTGCTACTTTGAACACTTATCTATTGAGGAATCCAACCCCTATGGTAGAGGAATATCCCATGTTTGGGGAAATCCCAAGCTTGATGACCCAACATGAGGTGCTTATTTTTCTTAAGCAGTTGGAGGAGATTATGGCTAAAGCTCCAGTTCATACTTTGGAAATTAAGGATATAAGTGTGCCACATCAATTGAAAATCCTCATCTAAGGTCATCTTCATCCTCTTTCTTAGGTATTAGAAATCTCAAAAGGCTTTAATTTAGTTCGAACCTTTGTTAGCCTACCATTTGAAGAGGTAGCTAATTTCACTTTTGTTAGTGGGAATAGAGAAACTTGCTCTTATATCTCTTATATGGAAGGCTTGGTGGTAGATGTTGTGAATGGTATACACATTGGGATACATTAACTTACCTATCACCTTTCAACTATGGCCCGGGCAGAGGCTGAAGAGAATATTCTATCTGCAGATAAACCCAAATTTTTAAGCCAAAACACCAAAATTAACAGGGTCTAATAAGACTTGGGAGTCATTTGAAAAAAAAAGTCTTCCCTTTTATCAGAGAAGGAAAATATAGAGAGATATATGGCTAGGGTGAATATTAAATTAGATACAACCCTCGTAGAAGAAGGAGACTTTTAGTAAGGAATTGGCCAGATGGTGGGAAAAATGCAACTCTATACTAAGTAATCTGCTCAGTGTGAAGTCAGAGAAGCTCAAATACAATTCCAAAATGTTGCTTATGGGAATTTTTGGATATTCTTCAGGTCTCTTATATTTGAAAATTTTCATAATATTTAATTTTGCAAATATTTTAATGAAATTATGCATCTTGTTTAATATTACCTCATTTCACATATAGTTAGATAATAAGCCTTCAAGAATTTGGCATTTGTCTTTTTCATGTGAATATAACCATTTATGTTTCTTAAATGGTATGATCCTTCTTTAAATACCATATGAATTTCGAATGACCCTTCCCACTTTGGAGACAACTTGCCATAGGCCGAATCTTTCAAACCTATTGGACGAATAGTTTTTCAAACCCAATCCCCCTCTTTAAAGGTTCTTTGTTTCACTTTGTTATTATAGATGCCATATACTTTATCATTTTGGATTAAGATGTTGTTCAAGGATCTCACCATATCCTCATCTATGTTTTTAATTCCATTTACATTGGTTGATCATAGCCTTCTATTGTTAGATCATTTTAGGCTACTAGTCTTTACAAATTTAGTGTTATTTCCACTGGTAACGCATCATCATTCCCATAAGTTAAGGCATATGGATTCCTTCCAGTTCTTGATCTTTTAAAAGTCACATAATCCTATAAAAAATATGTCAACAAATTGTGTCTATCCCTTAGATTCCTCTCTATCACTTTGCTCAATTTATCTTTAAATACTTCATTGGTGGCTTCATCTTGGACATTTGATTGAGCATAGTATGGCGCTGAATTTTTTAGGGTTATGCCTAACCTTGAAGTCAATTCGAACACCATTTCTAATTCGAAGATAGTTGCATTATCTGAGGTTATGGTTAATGAAATCCCAAACCTATATACAATGTCATGCAAGAAGACTACAAATTCATTTTGGGTAAATGACTTCAAATATTTAGCCTCTACCCACTTAGTAAAATTATCAGTTTCCATCAAGAAAAAAATATGTAGCTTTTAAGTTGGGGATAAACCTTGCCAATCACATTAATTTCCCATCCTTTAAATGGCCAAGGCTTGACCACATATCGTAAATCAACTGCAGGCATACGTTTTAAAGGAGCATTTTGTTGAGACTTTTTCAAACTTAATGTAATCTTTTAAGATGGATGGAAAATACCCATGTCTCCTAAATAACCATCTCATATTTGCGCTAGCTTGATGAGCTCCACAGAGGCCCTCATGCACTTGTGTTATGGTCGTTAAGCCTTTACTTTTACTCCAGCATTCTAGAATTATTCCATCAACATATCTTTTGAACAATTTATTAGCATACATAACGTGTTTAGTTATTCCCAACCTTACAGTCATATTAATTTTAATATTTAGATCATTGAGATATCCTATAATTTGTTTTCTCTAATCTTCTTGGACATTAATGGTACCAATTTCCACTATGGGCCATATTTTACGTAGCATAGGTAAAAAGCCATCAATATAAATGTTCTTTAATTTGGCTCTGAAGTCATCATCAAGTGTGAATCACCATGCTTTTTGAGCAATTTCATTTGCTTCTTCATTTAAAATCCTGGGAATGTGATTTAAAATGACACCATCAAAATCGGATAACAAATACAATGCCATTTGGTTATATAAAGTTAAACACTCATGGGTGCATCTATATTCATAAGTTAAAACTATACCATATGTCACCAATAGTCACAGTATTGACCCATGGCCACTAGTGTGGGTCACAGTCTTTACCCGTGAAAATATTAAGAGAGATAAAACTGTGGATCACGATCGATACCTATGACCCATAAGGGAGAACCTGAGTCATTGTCATCACTTGTGATCATAACACCACGGCGAGTCACTATCCAGGCCCGTGGCCCATAAGGTGGAATATGGGTCACCATTTTGACTTATGATCATAAGATCACAGTGGGTCACTATTGGTCACGATCAATACTCATGACCCAGAAGGGGAATTTCGATCATGGTTGGGACTCGTAACCACTATATCATGGGGGTCTTTGTTGGTCATGGTCTTGAACTGTGGCCCCTCATTTTTTTATTTGAAAAAAATCATTTGATCACGGTCAGGTACCGTGACCATATATATATATATATATTAATGAAAATAAATTTGTGATCACGGTTATGGACCATGACCAATCGCTTTATTTTAATTTTGAAAAATATATATGGTTACAGTTATAGACCGTGACTAATTTTTTTCTGAATCCATAAAAACTTGTACATTTTTAAACATGTTTACATTATCATAAATAAATATTTCACCAATATATAATAAAAATTAATAAACGCATGCTTGCGTGAATATGTAATAATACAACACAAGTTAACTGATGCCTGTTTGTGTGAATATGTAATAAAATACAACACATACTTGCGTGAATATGTACAACACAAAATAAAATAAAACGCATGTCAGTTTCTCATGTTCTCTAACCGGATGTTATGTGACTACGCGGTCAGTTGCTACCTGTTCTTGGTATTGTGCGAGTTGTCTGTACCTCTTGTGGCGACATTTGGGGTCTCTTTAGCATTTTCACCCTTCAACATCATGTTTTCAAGCTTAAGTCTAACTGTTTGCAATTTTTGTTCATGTTCTCTAGCAAGGCATACAGACACTACATGGCCAGTTGCTATGTGTTACGTTGGTGCCGTGTGAGGTGTTCATGTCTCTAGCAAGTCCGTTTGGGGTTTGTTTTGCATTTTAACCATTCAACGACATATTTCCAAGCATAAGTACAACTATTTGCAATTTTTCATCATGTTATCTAACCGGGTGTCCCGTGGCTATGCGATTAGTTTATACATGTTAAGTTGGTCCCTTTTAATGTGTTTGTGCCTCATTCAAAGGCATTTAGGGTTGTTTTACATTCTCATGCTTCAATGGCATGTTTTTAAGCCTAAGTCTAACTATTTGTAATTTTTATCATGTTCTTTAAATAGGCATTTCGTGATTGCGCACTCAATTTTTACGTGTTCTATTGGTCCCATGCGAGGTGTCAGTGCCTCTTACCGAGTCGTTTGATGGCTACTTTTCTTTTTCATGCTTTAGTGGCATGTTTTCAAGCCTATTTCTAACTATTTATAATTTTTGGTCATTTTCTCCAACCAGGCTACTACGAGTTACGTTGGTCCCGTGCGAGTTGTTCGTTCCTCTTATGGGGACGTTGGGGGTTATTTTGCATTTTCACCCTTCAATGCATATTTTCAAGCCTAGGTATAACTATTTATAATTTTTTGTCATGTTCTCTAATCGGGCATCCCATGACTACGCTGTCATTTTCTATATGAGACGTTGGTCCCGTGCAAGGTGACAATGCCTCTTATGGGTGTTTTGGAGGTTTTTGTGCATTTTCACACTCCAACGGTATGTTTTCAAGCCTAAGTCTAACTATTTGCAAATTTTGGTCATTTTCTCTAATCGGGCATCCTATGACTACGCGATCAATTGATACGTGTTACATTGACTCCATGCGAGGTGTTTGCGCCTCTTGTGGGGCCGTTGTGAGAATGTTTTTCATTTTCACCCTTCAACGACATGTTTTCAAGCCTAAGTCTAACTATTTGCAATTTTTGTCATGTTTTTTGTCTGCTCATTTCGTGATTATGTGGTCGGTTACTACGTGTTATGTTGGTCCCATGCAGGGTGTTCCTACCTTTTCAGGGCCATTTGGGGGCTGTTTGTATTTTCGAGCTTCAATAGTATGTTTTCAAGCCTATGTATAACTATCTGAACTTTTTGATCATGTTATCTAACGGTATGTCCCATGAATACACGGTTAGTTACTACGTGTTTTATTGATCCCATGTGAGGTGTTTGTGCCTCTTGTGGGGGTGTTTGGGGATTGTATTGTGTTTTCACCCTTCAACGACATGTTTTCAACCCTAAGTCTAACTATTTGTAATTTTTGGTCATGTTCTCTAGCCGTGCATCTGATGACTACGCTGTCAATTGCTACTTATTATGCTGCTCTCGTACAATTTATCTATGCCTCTTATGGGGATATTTGGGGGTTGTTTTCTCGTTTTACCCTCCAACGTCATGTTTTGAATCCTAAGTATAACTTTTTGTAATTTTTGGTCATGTTCTCTATCCGATCATCCCGTGACTATGTGGTCGGTTGCTATGCATTACGTTAGTCCTGCATGTTGTGTCCATGCCTCTTGTGAGGGAATTTAGGGGATGTTTTGCATTTCCACCCTTCAATGGCATGTTTTCAAGCCTAAGTCTAGATTTTTATAATTTTTGGTCATGTTTTCTGACCATGTGTCTAGTGAGTACATGTTCAGTCGCTACATGTTAAGCTGGTCTCGTACGAGTTGTATGTGCCTCTTCCGAGGCTATTTGAGGGTTATTTTTAGCTTTCACCCTTCAACGTCATGTTTTCAAGCCTAAGTCAAACTATTTATGATTTTTTCATGTTATCTAGTCTGGAATCCTATGACTACACGATTAGTTGCTACGTGTTACATTGCTCTCGTGCGAAGTGTTCGTGCCTCTTGCGGGGCCATTATGGTTTTTTTTGCATTTTCACCCTTCAATGTCATGTTTTCAAGCCTATGTCTGACTATTTTCAATTTTTGGTCAAGTTCTCCATTCAATCATTATGTCATTTTGTGGTCAGTTGCTACATGTTATATTGGTCCCCTGCGAGGTGTTCGTGCCTTTTGCGAGACAGTTTGGGGGGTGTTTTTCATTTTCACACTTCAACGGTATGTTTTCATGCCCACGTCTAACTATTTGAAATTTTTGATCATGTTCTCTAAATAAATGTCCTGTGGCTATGCGGTCAGTTGCTACGTGTTTATTTAGTCCTGCAAGGTATTACTAGCGCTTATAGGGACGTCTGCGGGCTATTTTGCATTTTCACCCTTCAACGACATGTTTTACAACCTAAGACTAACTATTTGCAATTTTGGGTCATGTTCTCTTACTGGGCATCCCGTGACTATCCGTTCAGTTGCTATTTGTTTCATTGATCCCATGCGAGGTGTTACTACCTCTTGTGGGGGCATTTGAGGGTTGTTTTCCATTTTCTCCCTACAACGACATGTTTTCAAGCCTAAGTCTAACTATTTTAATTTTTTTATCATGTTCTCTAACTGTGCATCCAGTGACTATGTGGTCAGTTGCTACGCATTACATTGGTCCCGTGAGAGGTGTCCGTGCCTCTTATGGGGGTATTTAGAGGCTGTTTTATATTTTCACCCTTCAATGCTATGTTTTCAAGCCTATGTCTAACTATTTACAATTTTTTATCATGTTCTCTAATCGGGCATCTCGTGAAAAAGCAGCCAGTTGCTACATGTTACGCTAGTCCCGTGTGAGTTTTATGTGCCTCTTGCAAGGCTATTTGGGTACTGTTTTCTACTTTCACCTTTCAACATCATGTTTTCAAGACTAAATCTAACTATTTGTACTTTTTGGCCATTTTCTCTACCCGATTATCGCATGACTACGGGGTCTATTGCTATGTGTTATGTTGGTGCTGCGCACGATGTTCATGCCTCTTATAGGGGAATTTGAGGGATGTTTTGAGTTTTCATGCTTCAACGGCATGTTTTCAAGCCTAAGTCTAATTCTTCGTAATTTTTGGTCATGTTCTATAATAGAGCATCCCGTAATTACGCAATCAGTTGCTATGTGTTACGTTGGTCCCATACGAGGTGTTTGTGGCTCTTGCGGGGTCGTTTTGGGGTTGTTTTGCATTTTCACCCTTCAACGGCATGATAATTTTTGGTCATGTTATCTAACCAGGCTTCCTGTGACTACGCGGTCAGTTTTTATGTGTTACCTTGGTTTGTGCGAGGTGTCCGTGCTTTTTGCGGGGGCCGTTTGGGGATTATTTTGTATTTTCACCCTTCAACGACATATTTTTAAGCCTAAGTATAACCGTTTGAAATTTTTGATCATGTTCTCTAACTGGACACCCCATGACTTCACAATTAGTTGTTGCATGTTATGTTGGTCATGTGCAAGGTGTTAGTACCTCTTGTAGGGCCATTTGGGAGTTACTTTGTGTTTTCACCCTCCAACGACGTGTTTTCAAGCCTAAGTTTAACTTTTTACAATTTTTTATCACGTTCACTAATCGGGAATCCCTTGACTACAAGTCTGTGGGTACGTGTTATGTTGGTCCAGTGCAGGGTGTCTGTGCCTCTTGCAAGGTCGTTTGAGGGTTGTTTTGTGTGTTCACCCTTCAACGGCATGTTTTCAAGCCTAAGTCTAACTATTTGAATTTTTTTCTCATGTTCTCTAACCAGGCTTCCCGTGACTACGCAGTCAGCTTCTACGTGTTACGTTGGTCCCATACGATGTGTCTATGCCTTTTACGGGGACGTTTGAGGGTTATTTTGCATTTTCACCCTTCAACGATATGTTTTGAAGCCAAAGTCTAACCATTAATGGATTTTCTCATATTCTTTAACCGGGCATCCCGTGACAAGGTGGTTAGTTTCTACGTGTTACATTGATCCCTTGTGAGGTTTTCGTGCCTCTTGCGAGGTGGTTTTTCACCCTTCAGGAGCATGTTTTGAAGACTAAGTCTAACTTTTTGCAATTTGTGGTCATGTTCATAAATCAAAATAAATATTCGTAAATCAAAATAAACATTCATAAATCAAACTATTGGGATACAACTTGGATACAAATCGAATTGTCAAGGGGATATACAATAATAAGATACAAATTGGACTCCCAAGGATAAATAAAATTTTGATACTGAATCTTCGTCTAAATCAAATAAAAATCCTTAGCCTTTAATCCGTCTACTTCAGTAGTCATACCCTACGATGCATACACAACAATAGATAGATCGCCATCATTTATGCACTTCGAGTATAATATCTTCTATACATTCTGAAAGGCCAAAGATGAGGCTTGTTGACAGTAAGATCTTTACACTTCATCTTTCATGAATCTACCATGATAAGTTTGGAGTCAGCATTAACTTTATAAGAATTCTTAGTGTTCCCCACCTTTACTCACTCACAATAGAATATGATTTTTATGAAATCTAAATAATCGAGTTCTAGAGTTTATTGGACAAATCCCATAATATGTTAGCACTGTATCTCCTAGATGTTTATCGCTTTTGCTAGCGACATGGATAGTCTAGGAAGAAATTTAAATTCCATTATTTTGCATCAAAAGGTTCTCCTCAAATGGGGTCCAACCAAATCAAAACTGTTGGTGTGGAATTTCTTAAACTCTTTCTCTTGAAATTTGGGACCATTTTATAGCTGTGCAAGCCTTGACAAGGTATCACCTATTTTTAGAAGCTACATTTATTAATAAATTATATTAGGATTTTTTTTACCACAAATGATTAAATATTCGCACATATAAGTGGTGGAGACTACCTTTTTTTATATCCATGCTCTAAAATTATTCGTTACGTAACTAATCCTTTAATTTCGTGAAATTTCATTCTTGTACTTCCTAAAGGTAAATTGTAGTGTTTAGATGATAATATATATAATACATCAAATCAATAAAGAATAATTCAGTTAATTATATAGCTACTTACTTTCATCATTCTTTAATCTCATCTCGTGATACTCGTATTGTAGATTGGTGAGTCTCACCTCTTTAGGGTTCCAAAAAGGCAATTCACCATCAAACTCGTCAGGTTCATTGATCACCCATTCTCCATCAGGATTGAACCAACTCAACTCTTGTTCTATAACATATTCCTGAGCGTATAGGGATGATTCCACATTCATTTATTCTTCAGAAATCAACCCTCTAATATACCATGTATTCTCTTTGTAATCCTTGAAGGTTTTCATCAAGCACCCCAAAGGATACATCTAGTGATACCTAACAGAACCACACAGAAACTCCTCATCGCATAAATTCATAAGCAGGTGGATGCTGATATCGAAGAACGACAAAGGAAAATATTTCTTTAATGCAGAAATTGCCTCAGATAAAGATGATTTCGCGGCTCCAATCTTCTTTCTGTTTACCACTTTTGCATAAATTAGGGTAACGCACAAACTTATTTGCATAATTTCCCTATGGATATCTTTGTGTTTATAGAAGAAATGCATAAATAACATAGGGATTAATTGAATGATCATGTGCCAGTTATTAGACATGCAGTGTTTTAGGCCATTTATTTGGTAGCTTACTATCCTATGCAAATTACTGTACTGACGATTTGGAGTCTTCAAGTTGAACAACATGCCTAAGAGGATCTTCTTATCACTAATAG
The DNA here is from genome assembly GCA_949130495.1 of Sambucus nigra. Taxonomy (NCBI): domain Eukaryota; kingdom Viridiplantae; phylum Streptophyta; class Magnoliopsida; order Dipsacales; family Adoxaceae; genus Sambucus; species Sambucus nigra. The sequence goes on along the minus strand of OX422207.1, from coordinate 337,087,487 downwards.
TCAAAGTGAAAGCAGCCGGGGGATAAAAATTCTTCTTGTTATAGGATCTTTTTTTAGCCACATTTTCTTCTTTATTTTCATATCCTATAGATCGCGGCGCGCACGCTCTCCAACTTTTGAATGAGATCTACCTAGACATATTCCTATTAGATGTTTTGAAACATTCTTCTATATGTTCATCACATTAATTACATGGCTTACATGATGAAATTTCCAATACGACAAGTAAAAACAAATTGATCGTTTAGATCATGCCTTCGTTTTCCTAGGGGTTGTTCAAATCCCCTAACTTTATCCTTTAGGTTTATAAACAATGGGTGTTTGCATGCATACCATTCTCCATATTCGTAGCCTTTGCCTTCTCCTTCTCCTCAATCTACTCACCAGAAAGACGATCAGGTTCCATCCTACGCTCGTGACTAATAGACAAGAGGTTAGATTTGTCATTCCTAAAAGGGTGTCTGGTCGATAGAATTCTATGATGACCCGTATAACATATCTTACCACTATTAGTTAGCCAACTTCCATCAGTTTCCTCCCGACATATGGAACATCCATAATAACTATGAACATTACAATCGGATAAGGTCTCATAAGCAGGAAAGTCATGGATCACCCACATTAACATAACTTTAAGTGTGAACTCTTCACCCTAATGAGAGTCAAAAGTCGTCATGCCTTTATCCCACAACTCTTGAAGTTATTCGATTAATGGGGATAAGAATAAATCAATATCATCACTGGGAGCCTTCAACCCGGGTATCAATAAAGATAACAATGTGAATTCCTTTCTCATGCATAGTGTCAGAGGGAGACTTAAAGGTGTTATGAGAACTGGACATTAACTTTGATTAGTACTTAAACTATTGAAAAGGTTAAACCCATCGGTTGATAATACAAGATGAACATTGTGCAAATCCTTTGCAAATTCATGGTGTCTTGCATTTGAAATTTTCTAGATGATTGAATTAACCATAAGAGGCATCAAATTCTCACCCACGTCGCATCGAGCATGCCATGTCAGGAACTCAAATATCTAAGGTACAGTGAAGAACCATTTTAACCATGGTTCGAGGGAAAACTTCTTCAAAACCTTTCATGGAACTTACAAGCACTTGCGATATTTTACATACTAGACTTTTTTATTCTCACAATGCACATATCTAGGCTCACTAAATACAGGACACTCATCCTTCTCTTCATGTTCGTTGCAGTACAATATGAAATCATAATTGAATGCATGAATAGATTTTTACATCAAACCCAAACCCTTCAAACTCTTCTTCATGCTAGGGTAACTGTCTGGTAACATGTTCCCTTTTGAGAGAATGTGTTTAACCCACTTAAGAATTACGATTATGCTATTGACCAATAAACCAAATTGACTCTTCAAATTATGCAAATGATCATTGCATATAATACCGTGTGACGTTCTTCGCGATTTCTATACAGAGGTCTAGATCTATCGGCTTTCAACTGTATACATTCTCGATCTTTGGGTAATTCAGCATCAATTTATTAATTGACTTAGTCATAATGCACATTATCCGTATCCATAGGTTGGTGGTTTTGATTGTGGTGGACTTCGTAAGTATCATCAACTAAGTCGATCAAAGAATGATGTGATGGAGGTTCTTTCACCACTTCCACCCATTGGGGTTCTGTCACGCGATCATGTACGGGTAATTATTTTAGAACACATGTTACATTATTTTCCCCATAGAATGTCGTATCTTATAGTCTTGCATCACACCCCACATTAGTAAATGCAATTCAACGTCTTCTAAATAATTAAATTTTCCATTTGCACAATGGTTGCATGAACACAAAATCTTATCACTGTTAAGATTTTTATTTGCATATTTAATAAATTCTCGAACATCCTTTAAATGATTATCAGATACTTTATGACTCTCTCCCATCCACTCTTTATACTATGGGAAAGGCATTCTGGAGTCTACAAAATTCGAAACAAATTCAAAGAAAATTCATTAAACACGATCAAAAATAAATATAACAAGAAAATTCATTCAAAGAAAATTTATTCAAATTAAACATATATTATAACAAAATTCGTAAACTCTATCAAAAAGAAATATTGCATGAAAATTCATACAAACATACAGATATTACAACCAAATTCATTAAAATATGATAAATTTCTTCATAATTTTTTTTTTCAAGGCATAGCCTTGGCCAACAAATGAATTGGCCAAACAATAATTTTTTTTGCATAATTTGTAAATAATGGTCCTTCCCTAATGGTCAACATATGCAAGCTTGTCTCCACAGTTAGAGTATATTTTATAGGCCGAAATTTGAGCTTCACCCATCAACAAAGGCCGACTGTGGAATTTTCTTTGGACAGGTACGGTGATGAGAGTTCACGTGCCAATAATCCTTGTATCGACCAAGTTACGACTCCCCAAAGTCAAGGTGTGTGGATGATCATGATGCACAAAATGTTCCAGGTGTGGGTATTTACGAGGGGAATGTTCTGGGAGGAGGCATTTAGGAGGGAAATGGTCTAGGGAGGGGATAGGGAAATGTTTGAGGCATTTGCGTGGGGTAACCCTGTTGTTGACTTAAGAGTTTGACCAATCTGTGGATTTCATTCGTCAAGAGTGCCATGTTTTTTTGAAGCTCTGACACCCCCTTTCATCTTGGCACCTTTTTCTAACCCCCTCCCCACCTCACCCCTCACTATAAAGATCTCGTATAAAAAATGTGAAATATGATGTAATCTGGTACTTTGCATAAATGATCTGACACCTCTTGTCCTCACCTTATGGTTAATCCCCAACATCTTAGTTAGGACATCTGATTAAATGTCATTAGGGTTGCACTCAGACTGATTATTGGACATTCCCTCTACAATTACATGTTCATAATTTTATATTTAGGACTACAATGATAACCATAACAATATTATAAGTGTATATATATGATAATTAAATGTAACCAAAGTCGGCGCCAATATCTTTGGAAATTTACTGGTCCCTTTTTCTCGTCGGTCATGCAAGTATAAGTTGACCTGATTAGATTCGTTCCCTTCTTCCAGGGTCCTCTTGGTTTGTTCCTCCCATTCATGATTAATATCATCATAAGATTTTCCCCGAGTCTGTAGGCATTAACATTTTTCAATATGTTCAGCTTATTTATTACCCTTTCATTCAGTTTTCCTTTTGTGGCCTCCTTCTCTAAGAAGACGTTCTAATTGGTGAATAGGCATTTCAATATTTTGGGGAACTTTGTCTTTCATCCCTAAACTATTGGAACTCATTGCCTTATTGGGGAAAAATTCTTCCAAAGGTTCTTCTGATTTGTTTTCAAAGCATTATCTACCTTGGAAAGAACCTTCAACTTCAAATAGGTTGGGAATGAAAATGTATTATTTAATTGACCCCAAATATCATCTTATAAGGCAGAATAAAACTTCCTTCAGTTGTTTGTGCCCACGACGCCCATGCTTTTCCCACAGACCTAAAATGGCTTTTAAAAATCTAAACTTCACCTTTTTCATCGATTGGATTATTGCCGCCAATGGAGAAGCCGATGCGCTTCCTAGGGTTGTCTGGGGATCCCTCAGTAGAAAAAGTTGGGGGTGTCGAATTAGCAGGGGTTTCTTGAATTGGGGGTGTCGGAGTTAGTGTAATATGAATCTCCGGCAGAATAGAGTATTGATATGCCTAAGGAGTTGAGAATTTATCTTTTAGTATAGAAGACAACTCATTTGGAAGTGTTCTGCTATTTTGATAATTATTGTTGTTTCCATTTGACATTTCCTGTCATTAAAAAAATTAGCAACATATGTACAAAAAATACGATTTACAACACTCTCTCTCTCTTTATATATATATATATATATATATAAAGAGAGAGAGAGAGAGAGAGAGTTAGGCTATCCAACATACCTCACTTAACATACCTATGAACATACCCATTTAAAAAAAAAATAGTAAAAAATGTATTTTTCAGCCAAATTTGGTAGACATCATCTACATGGTAAGGAGATCATCTACAAAAAAATAAAAAAAAAATTCAACCCGAAAGTGGGTGAAATGAAAAGTGGGCATTTTTTACCGTTTAAATTTTTTTCATTATCTCACCCACTTTTAGGTTGAGTTTTTTGATGATTTTTTTTGTAGATGATCTCCTTACTATGTAGATCATGTCTACCAAATTTGGTTGAAAATACATTTTTTTTACCATTTTTTTTTCAAATGGGTATGTTCATAGGTATATTAAGTGAGGTATGTTGAAGATCATGATTGTATATATATATATATATATATATATATATAACAGTTTTTAAAACATGCTCGATGTGTCTGATTTTTATCCAATCAGTCTTAGTTATTAAAAATCTATGAAATTTTACACATGACCAAGTAGGAGGAAGCATGTATATGATTGACGCATAAAGGACCATGACATTAACTCGGAATCCTTTATCCTTCAACTTATTTGCAAGATCATTTTTAATATGCATGTGTCGCTAGATGTCGCAATCTGGGTGAATGCTCTATTTACCAAATTATTTCCACAAAGAATGAATATTTTTCAGCCTTTTGTAACTCTGTCACTAACGACAGTGCCTTGTCAGGATTATGCATGGAAAATTTGTTCTTTATTGCCTCATCCCAACATTCTGTCAATGAAAATAATATACGATGGAACAACTAGTCTTGTGAAAGATGAACTCCACGATTTGTAATGTAATTAAATTGTTCAATTTTCCTATTACCATAGTTGTAAACCGGAGTTTACACTATAGTGCGATCAAATTTCACCCTCTCGTACTCTTATTTTTTTTGTAATTATTATAGTGACTCATTTTTCGTGAGAAAATATATATATAAGGGTGGGAAGACACAACAAATGATATTTTTTCTAAACATTTAGTTGTTATAATAGGGTCTTCGTTAAGACAAATAATTAGTTAATGTTTTATTATAAATAATTAATAGAGTGAGGGTTTTAAGTATACATCATCCGTATCAAACCACTAACCTAATAATCCAACACAAGATTATCCCTTTTTCATTCTAAATTGTCTATTTGATTGAATTCCAAGAACATAATTTTAGAACATTAGTTTTCATATACAATTCAATATCAAGGGTTTCATAATTTAATATAATGTCATTTTTTGAATATCAATATAATAACCAATATATGTCGATTTTGATATATTGTGAATTCACGTAAATTCAACTACCAATATCATTTTTTGAATATTAATACAACAATGACACACTAAACGCAGACATTGAACACACACACACACACACACACGCACACACACTGAACATACACGCGCACACACACAAATTGTAATTTTGGGGGAAAATAAAAGGAGTACCTTGTGGAGAGAAATAAGTCACTGAAAAGTGAAAGGGGAGAGAGAGAGAGAGAGAGAGAGAGAGAGAGAAGTTTCTCTAAGAGAGAGTTTTACGATTTTTGCCAAAGGTGAAATAAAATATAGGGTTATAATTTCACTTATACATTAAATAGGAGAGAGAGAGAGAGAGAGAGAGAGAGAGAGAGAGAAGTCTATATAAGAGAGAGTTTTATGATTTTTACCAAGGGTGAAATAAAATACAGGGTTCTGATTTCATTTTTACCTTAAACGGGGTCATGATCCAACCTCGTAATCCTTTGTGTGACCCCTTAATGAGTTGTAACGGGTCACAGTTGTGGATCATGACCATCTTAGAGTGACCATTTTAAAATAGGAGTTGGGGTTGTGGTTCGGGACAACAATCAATCTTCACTCGTAATTTTTATAGGGGGTCTTAGTTCCTAACTGTGACCACATTCGTGACCAAAAGGGAGGGAATTTTGGTGCCAAAATCCCATTGATCAAGGTATGTTGTCATTGGTGGTCACAGGTGATAATCGCACCAGTGTGACCAAAATCATAGGACACTTGGCACCATCCTTGGTCATGGATGAATCACAGTTGATGGTCATAAACCCATTAGGCACGGCTCTGGATCGTGACCAGCCACTTAATATGGCCACCTTAAACCCTGGTCAATTATTTGGTTACGATAAATAGTCAGAAGTCGCAAGTTTGGACCATGACCCCATGGTCACAAATTTGGATTGTGACCCATTTACGGTGACCATTCTTGTTTTTTGTGTAGTGTAACTATCTTATAATGAGTTCAAAATCACCAAATATTTCTATTAAGGAAGCATTACATCTTGAAGGATTTCTAGCCCCATTATTACATCCTCATATTCCACTTGGTCATTCGAACAAGTGTTTTTTGCTAATCTGTAACCATGCTTTATTTTGATTTATTCATGGTCATTTATTTTGTTAAAGTAAATAGTTAGGGTCCACGGGTTTGGACTATGACCTCATGGTCATATATTTGGACCGTGACCCATTAACTGTGACTATTTCTATATTTTTGCGTAGTGTAACTATCTTATAATATGTTCATAATCACCAAAGACTTCTATTACATAAGCATTACAACTTTGAAGGATTTATATCCCCATTATTACATCCTCATACTCCATTTGGTTATTCGCACAATAGTTTTCTTTTAATCTGTAACCATTCTTGTTTAATGCATTTAGGGGATTCAATAACTATCCCAATGCCTGACATGATTTCAATCTTTGAACCATCAAATCATAATTTCCAAGGGCTAAGAGATTTGTAACCTATATCATACTCCCTATCCAAGTCATCCTCACATGGATGGCTTGCTAGGAAATCTTCTAAGCCTTGGCCTTTTACTGCCTTTTGAGGCACATAATTTAAACAAAATTTAAACAGAGCTAATAAGAACTTGTTAATTATGTTTCTAAAAATAGGCCTAGTTATCTTTTATTTAATCACATCAAACATTGAAATGGAAAAAACTCATTTAGGCAATAAATAGTACCTTAATTTAATCCCATCAAAATATAAGGTTAAACATAGCTTTTCCATTACATAATATATACATTCACAATCATATAAGAACCTATTAAGGTAATTAATGTCTTGTTCTTTATTCCCTACATAGTATTGGTCTAGTACCACTTCAATGGATGCATGAGAGGATGAAATGTATAATATCAGTGGCTTACCTTCTTCTGGGGGGCCAAAGCAGGTGGATTAATTGGGTACCTCTTGGGTGTTCGCAAATCTTTCTCATGGTCATTCTTCTATTCTAACTTCTCTTGGTCTTTTAGCTTCAAGAAAGGAGAAAATGCACTTGTCTTTCCAACAACTTCAGAAATAAATCTTCCATGGAAAATTAATTTGGCCCAAAAACCTTAATAATTTCTTTCTATTTCTGGGGGCTTTGGTGTTGATGATAGACTTAGCACTATTCTGATCAACTTGAATCCATTTTTTACATACCATATATCCAAGGAAATTTCCTGTAGAAACTTCAAAGGCACATTTCAACGGGTTCATTTATAATTGATATTACCATATCCTTTCAAAGGACTTCTTTAAGTGTGTTTTATGATAAACACTTAAATTTGACTTCATAATAATGTCATCAATATAAATCTCTAAAAAGGTGCGTACCATGTCATGAAAAATGGTGTTGATTCCCCTTTGATATGTGTTCCCTACATTCATTAACCCAAATAACATCTTAACCCATTCGAAGGTCCCCAAATTTTGAGGACACTTGAATGTAGTCTTATGCACATCTTCATTATCTATACAAATCTAGTTATAGACAGAATGACCATCCATCATAAACATGATAGAATTACATTCTCATATATCAACTAATAGACACTACACCAAAACTGGCGAATGGTCACAGCCAAAATCCTTGACCAAGACTGTCGATCGTGGACTTGTGCCATGACCATTTTGGGCACGATCAATTTTGTGGGTCGCAGCCCAAGTTTGTGACCAGTCTGGGGCTCACGGCCCTAAGGGGTCACCGAATATGGTCGCTGGCTTGGGTTGTGACCCACACCACGACCCATACCACGACAGGAAAAAAATGATCGCGGCCAAAGTTCGTGACCCCCAACTGTGATGAAAATGTTCACACCCAAAGTTCGTGACCCACACCGCGATGAAAAAAGGAAAAAATGGTTTTGGTCAAAGTCCATGACCCGCAATCGTGACGAAAAATTGGTCGCAGACAAAGTCCAAGACCGACACCGCGACGAAAAAAATGGAAAAAAATTATCGCGGCCAAAGTCCGTGACCCATACCGCGACCATTTTTTGTCGCGATTTGGGTCACGGACTTTGGTTGTGACCAATTCTTTTCCATTTTTTTCGTTGTGGTGTGGGTCACGGACATTGGTCACGACCATTTTTCGTCACGACTGGGGGTCATGGACTTTGGCCACGACCATTTTTATGCGCAACTGAAAAAATAAAAATGGTTGACCATATTTAACTATAATTAAAAAATTTATTTTCTTGTCTAATCCTAATATTGGGGGTCATGTGACTGCGCAGACGGTTGCTACGTGTAATGTTGAACGCGTACGAGGCGTTCCAAATATTTATTATAGGCAAAATAATAAAAAAATCACAAATTGTGAATCGAGAACCTTGTTAGTAAACTAATATACATACAAACTTAAAAATATTTCAAATCTTAATAATTCACAGACGAAAAAAAATTGGGCAGAGTTCCCTCTGTTTTCTGGACATTCCAAACCCTGTTAATATAAAAAAAAATTATTACAAAGACCGCACGACCATAAAATTTAACAATCAAATTATAAAAGCCCCCACGACTGTAACATATAAAAAACATAATCCTCAATGTCAACAACATTATATAAACAATTATCTTGTTGTAAACCATTGCCTCCTTCATTTGTTCCACGTGCAAAAAAACAAACGATACAATGTTATCCTACAAAAGATAAGATATAAAAAAAAGATATTAGTAACCAATTAGTTTTACACAAATCTAATTAAACCTGGAAAATTGCATTTACGAGTTATAATTACCATCATATCAGTTCCTACGAGTTACATTGGTCCCGTGCGAGGTGAGTTCCTAAAAAATTTCAAATTATCGTCGTATTCCCAAACTAAGAGCCCCGTGACCACGCAGCCAGTTCCTACGAGTTACATTGGTCCCGTGCGAGGTGTCAGTGCCTCTCATGGGGCCATTTGGTGGTAGTTTTGGGATTTCCCCCTCTAGTACCATGTTTTTAAGCCAAAGTATAGATATTTTAAAAAATTATCATTGTATTATCAAACTCAGAGTCCCGTGACCACGCGGTCAGTTCTTATGAGTGACATTGGTACTGTGCGAGGTGTCAGTGCCTCTCACGGTGCCGTTTGGGGACTATTTCAAGATTCACCCTTGTAGCGCAATTTTTTAAGCCTAATTCTAGAAATTTTCAAATTATTTGCGTATTCTCAAACCGGGAGCCCCGTGGCCATGCGGTCAGTTCCTATAAGTTAAATTGGTCCCGTGCGAGGTGTCGATGCCTCTCACGGGGCCGTTTGGGGGATATTTTGGGATTTCCCCTCTAGAACCATGTTATTAACCCTAAGTCTAGATATTTTCATATTATTTTCATATTATCAAATCGGGAGTCCCGTGGCCACGCGATCAGTTCCTACGAGTTACATTGGTCCTGTGCGAGGTGTTGGGTCCTCTCACGGGACCGTTTGGGGGATGCTTCGGGATTTCCACCTCTAGTGCCATTTTTTAAGCCTAAGTCAAGAAAATTTCAAATTATCATTGTATTCTCAAACTAGGAGCGCCGTGGCCATGCGATCGATTCCTACGAGTTACATTGGCCCCGTGCGAGGTGTCGATGCCTCTCATGGGGTCATTTGGGGGCTGTTTCGAGACTTCCCCCTCTAGCACCATGTTTTTAACATTAAGTCCGAATATTTTCAAATTATCCTCGTATTATCAAATCAGGAGTCCCGTGTCCATGCGGTCAATTCCTACGAGTTACATTGGTCCCATGTGAGGTGTCGGTGCCTCTCACGGGGCCGTTTGGGGGTTGTTTCGCGATTCACCCCTCTAGCACCATTTTTTAAGCCTAAGTCTAAAATTTTCAAATTATCATCGTATTCTGAAATCGGGATCCATGTGGCCACGCAGTCAGTTTTTATGAGTTACACTGGTCTCATGCGAGGAGCCGATGCCTCTCACGGCCCGTTTGGCGGTTGTTTTAGGATTCCCGCCTCTTGTGCCATTTTTAAGCCAAAGTCTAGAAATTTTCAAATTATCATTGTATTCTCAAATTGGGAGCCCTGTGGCCAAGCGGTTAGTTCCTACGAGGTACATTGGTTCCGTACGAGGTGTCGGTGCCTCTCACGGGGCCATTTGGGGGCTATTTCGGGGTTCACCCCTCTAGAGCCATTTTCAAAATCCTAAGTCTAGAAATTTTAAAATTATCACCATATTCTCAAATCGGGAGCCCCATGGCCACGCGGTCAGTTCCTACGAGTTACATTGGTCCCGTGCGAGGTGTCGGTGCCTCTTACGGGACCGTTTGGGGGCTGTTTCGGGATCCACCCCTCTAGCGCCATTTTTAAGCCTAAGTCTAGAAATTTTCAAATTATCGTCGTATTCTCAACCCGGAATCCCGTTGGACACGTAATTAGTTCATACGAGCTACATTGGTCCCTTGCGAGGAGTCGAGGCCTCTCACGGGACCGTTTGGGCGTGGTTTAGGCATTTCCCCCTCTAGCGCCATGTTTTTAAGACAAAGACTAGATATTTTCAAATTATCATTATATTGTCAAACCAGGAGTCCCGTGGATGAAATCAGTTCCTACGATTTACATTGGTCCTCTGCGAGATGTCGGTGCCTCTCACAGGGCCATTTGAGGGTTGTTTCGAGATTTCCTCCTCTAGCGCCACATTTTAAGCCCAAGTCTACAAAATTTTAAATTATCACCATATTCACAAATCGGGAGCCCCATGGCCACGCGGTTAGTTCCTACGAGTTACATTGGTCCCGTGTAAGGTGTCGGTGCCTCTCGCGGGGCCGTTTGGGGGATGTTTGGGGATTTCCCCCTCTAGCACAATGTTTTTAAGCCTATGTCTAGAAATTTTCAAATTACTGTCGTATTCTCAAACCGGGAGCCCCGTGGCCAAGCGGTCAGTTCCTACGAGTTATATTAGTGCGAGGTGTCGATGCCTCTCACGGGGCCGTTTGGGGGTGGTTTCGGGATTTCCCCCGCTAGCGCTATGTTTTTAAGTCTAAGTCTAGATATTTTCAAATTATCATCATATTATCAAATCGGGAGGCCCGTGGCCTCGCAATCAGTTCCTACGAGTTAAATTGGTCCTGTGCGAGGTGTCTGTGCCTCTCACGGGGCCGTTTGAGGGTTGTTTCAGGATTTCCTCCTCTAGCGTCACATTTTAAGCCTAAGTCCACAAATTTTCAAATGATCTTCGTATTCTTAAAATGGGAGCCCCGTGGCCACGCATTCAGTTCCTATGAGTTACATTGGTCTTGTACGAGGTGTTGGTGCCTCTCGCGGTGCCGTTTAGGATCTATTTTAGGATTCACCCCTCTAGCAACATTTTTTAAGCCTAAGTATAAAAATTCTCAAACTATCGATGTATTCTCAAATCAGGAGCCTCGTGGCCTCGCAATTAATTAGTACCAGTTACATTGGTCCCGTGCGAGGTGTCAATGCCTCTCACGAGGCCGTTTAGGGATGGTTTTGGGATTTCCCCTCTAGTGCCATGTTTTTAAACCTAAGTATAGATATTTTCAAATTATCAACGTATTATCAAACGAGGAGTCCCGTGGCCACACAATTAGTCCTACGAGTTACATTGGTTCCGTGCGAGGTGTCGGTTCCTCCCAAGGGGCCGTTTGGGGGCTATTTCGAAATTTCCCCCTCTAGGACCATGTTTTTAAGACTAAGTCTAGATATTTTCAAATTATCATCATATTATCAAATCGAGAGTCCCGCTACCTCGCGGTCAGTTCTTATGAGTTACATTGGTCCCATGCGAGGTGTCGATGCCTCTCATGGGGCCGTTTGGGGGCTCTTTCAGGATTTCCTCCTCTAGTGCAATGTTTTTAAGCATAAGTCTAGAAATTTTCAAATTATTATTGTATTCTCAAATTGGAAGCCCCGTGGCCAAGCGGTCAGTTCCTACGAGTTACATTGGTTCCCATGCAAGGTGTCGGTGCCTCTTAAGGGGCCGTTTGGGGGCTATTTCGGGATTTCCCCTCTAGCACCATGTTTTTAAGCCTAAGTCTAGATATTTTCAAATTATCATCATATTATCAAATCGGGAGTCCCGTGATATCGCGGTCAGTTCTTACAAGTTACATTGGTCCCGTACGAGGTGTTGGTGCCTCTCACGACGCCGTTTGGGGGCTGTTTTGGGATTTCCCCCTTTAGCGCCTTATTTTTAAGCCTAAGTCTAAATATTTTATAAATTATCGTCGTATTTTTAAAATGGTAATCACATGGCCTCGCCGTCCGTCCCTACGACATACATTGGTCCCGTGCGAGGTGTCGGTGACTCTCACGGGGCCGTTTGGGAACTGTTTTGGGGTTCACCCCTCCAGCAGCATTTATTAAGCCTAAGTCTAGAAATTTTCAAATTATCACCATATTCTCAAATCAGGAGCTCCGTGGCCACGTGATCAGTTCCTATGAGTTATATTGGTCCCGTGTGAGGTGTCGATGCCTCTCACGGGGTCGTTTGGGGGATGTTTCAGGATTTCCCCCTTTAGCACCATGTTTTTAAGCCTAAGTCAATAAATTTTCAAATTATCACCGTATTCTCAAACCGAGAGCCCCGTGGCCAGGAGGTTAATTCCTACGAGTTACATTGGTCCGGTGTGCGGTGTCGGTGCCTCTCATGGGGCCGTTTGGGGGCTATTTCAGGATTTCCCCCTCTAGCACCATGTTTTTAAGCCTAAGTCTAGGAATTTTCAAATTATCACCGTATTCTCAAACCGAGATCTCCTTGGCCATGCTATTAGTTCATACGAGTTACATTGGTCCCATGTGAGGTGTCGATGCCTCTCACGGGGCCGTTTGGGGGTGATTTCGGGATTTCCCCCTTTAGTGCCATGTTTATAAGCCTAAGTCTAGATATTTTCAAATTATCATTGTATTATCAGACCGGGAGTTCCATGGCCTCACAATCAGTTCCTACGAGTTAAATTGGTCCCATGCAAGGTTTCGGTGCCTCTCACGGGGTCGTTTCTGGGATGTTTCAAGATTTCCTCCTCTAGTGCCACATTTTAAGCCTAAGTCTATAAATTTTCAAATGATCCCCAGATTCTCAATCTTGCAGCCTCGTGGCCACGCAATCAATTCCTACGAGTTACATTGGTCCCGTGTGAGGGGTTGGTGCCTCTCACGATGCTGTTTAGGAGCTGTTTCAGGATTCACCCCTCTAGCAACATTTTTTAAACCTAAGTCTAGAAATTATCAAATTATCACTGTATTCTCAAATCAGGAGCCCCATGGCCCCACAGTCAGTTCGTACGAGTTACATTGGTCCTGTCTGAGGTGTCGATACCTCTCACGAGGCTGTTTGGGGATGGTTTCGGGATTTCCACTCTAGCCCCATATTTTTAAGCCTAAGTCTAGATATTTTTAAATTATCATCGTATTAACAAACTGGGAGTCCCGTGGCCACGCAATTAGTTTCTACGAGTTACATTAGTTCCGTGCGAGGTGTTGGTTCCTCTCAGGGGACCGTTTGAGGGATGTTTCGGGATTTCCACCTCTAGCGACACATTTTAAGCCTAAGTTTTCAAATTTTAAAATTATCTCCGTATTCTGAAATTGGGAGCTCCGTGGACACACGATTAGTTCCTACGAGTTACATTGGTCCCCGTGCGAGGTGCCGGTGCCCCTCAAGGGGCCGTTTAGGGGCTATTTCAACATTTCCCCCTCTAGCACCATGTTTTGAAGCCTAAGTCTATATATTTTCAAATTATCATTGTATTATCAAATCAAGAGTCCTGTTACCTCACGGTCACTTCTTACGAGTTACATTGGTCCTGTGTGAGGTGTTGGTGCCTCTCACGGGGCCGTTTGGGGGTTGTTTTGGGATTTCCACCTCTAGCGCCATATTTTTAAGCCTAAGTCTAGATATTTTTGAAATAATCATTGTATTATCAAACTGGGAATCTCGTGGCCTCGCGGTCAGTTCCTATGAGGTATATTGGTCCCATGCAACATGTCGGTGCCTCTCACGGGGCCTTTTGTGAAATATTTTGGGTTTTATCCCTCTAGCTGCATTTTTTAAGCCTAAGTCTAGGAATTTTTAAATTATCATCGTATTCTTAAATCGGGAGCCCTATGGCCACGCGATTAGTTCCTATGAGTTACATTGGTCCCGTCCGAGGTCTTGGTGCCTCTCACAGAGCCATTTGGGGGTTGTTTCGGGATTTTCCCCTCTAGGGACATATTTTTAAGCCTAAGTCTACAAATTTTCAAATTATTATTGTATTATCAAACCGAGAGCCCCATGTCTAAGCGGTCAGTTCCTACGAGTTACATTGGTCCAGTATGTGGTGTCGGCGCCTTTCACGAGGACGTTTGGGGGCTGTTTTGGGATTTTTCCCTCTAGCGCCATGTTTTTATGTATTAGTCTAGATATTTTCAAATTATCGTCATATTATGAAACCGGGATTCCCATGGACACACGGTAATTTCCAACAAGTTACATTAGTCCCGTACGAGGTGTCGGTGCCTGTTACAGGGTTGTTTTGGAGTCCACCCCTCTAGCGCCATTTTTTGTGTAAAGTCTAGAAATTTTCAAATTATCACCATATTCTTAAATCGGGATCCCCAAGGTCACGTGGTGAGTTCCTACAAGTTACATTGGTCATGTGCGAGGTGTTGGTGCCTCTCACAGGGCCGTTTGGGGGCTGTGTCAAGATTCACCCCTCTAGCAACAGTTTTTAAGCCTAAGTCTGGAAATTTTCAAATTATCAATGTAATCTCAAACCGGGAGCCCCGTGACCATGCGGTCAGTTCATACGAGTTACATTAGTCGCGTGCGAGGTGTCGATGCCTCTCACGGGGCCATTTGGGGGTGGTTTGGGGATTTTCTCCTCTAGGGCCATGTTTTTAAGCCAAAGTTTAAATATTTTTAAATTATCATCGTATTGTCAAACAGGGAGTCCCATGGCCACGTAATTTCTTCCTACGAGTTACATTGGTCCCGTGTGAGGTGTCGGTGCCTCTCACGTGGCGTTTGAGGGTTGTTTCGGGATTTCATCCTCTAGAGCAACATTTTAAGCCTATGTCAAAAAAAATTAAAATTAATGACGTATTCTCAAACAGGGAACCCTGTGGCCACACGATCAGCTCCTACGAGTTACATTGGTCCTGTACGAGGTGTCGGTGCCTCTCACGGGGCCGTTTGGGGATTTCTTCCTCTAGCACAATGATTTTAAGCCTAAGACTAGAAATTTTCAAATTATCATCGTATTATAAAACCGGGAGTTCCGTGATCTCGCGGTCAGTTCTTACAAGTTACATTGGTCTCGTTCGAGATATTGGTGCCTCTCACGGGGCCGTTTAGGGTATCTTTCGGTATTTCCCTCTCTAGCGCCTTATTTTTAATCCTAAGTCCAGATGTTTTTGAAATTATATTTGTATGATCAAACCTAGAGTCCCGTGGACATGTGATCAGTTCCTATGAGGTACATTGGTCCCGTACGAGGTGCCGGTGCCTCTCACGGAGCCGTTTGAGGGCTATTTCGGGATTTCCTCCTCTAGCGTCACATGTTAAGCCTAAGTCTACAAATTTTTAAACTATCTCTGTATTCTCAAATCGGGATCCCTGTGGCAACGCGGTCAGTTCGTATGAGTTACATTGGTCCCATGCGAGGTGTCGGTGCCTCTCACACGGCCGTTTGGGGATTTCCCCCTCTAGCGCAATGTTTTTAAGCCTAAGTCTAGAAATTTTCAAATTATCACTATATTCTCAAACTGGGAGAACCGTGGCCACGCGATCAGTTCCTACGAGTTATATTAGTCCCGTGTATGGTGTCGGCGCCTCTCAAGGGGCCGTTTGGGGGCTATTTCGAGATTTCCCCCTCTAGTGCCATGTTTTTAAGCCTAAGTCTAGATATTATTAAATTATCATCGTATTATCAAACCGGGATGTAATACCCCATAATTTTGATGGATTTATTTATGAATATGGTATATAATTTTAATAATATTATTATTTTATTAATCGTAATATTGATATTATATTTATTTTTATTTGAATTGAATCGAATATTTAAATTCAAATTTAATTGGCTTTTGGATATTTTGTAATGGTTTAAATATGTAAAGTTACAATTTTGAATTAAAGGGCAATAGAGTAATATAGGTTAGCTTAGGCTCAAACTTAGGATTTGAGAGAGAGACTATATAAGGAATATTATGGGTGATTATAAGGAAAGGGAGATGAAAAAGAGAGGTCAAAAACGAAATCCAAAGAGGCAAAAACGAGTGGAATGAGAAGAGTAAATTTGGAATGTTTAGATCCTCTTTTTTTAGTGCCTTTGATTGAGATTTGAGAAAAAACTCAAAACACATTCCTGACTCAATTTTTCGTGTAGAATCCAAATCTGAAGTCGGATTGGTGATTACAAGAATTTTTGGATCTGATTTTTCTGAGTTTTTTAAAATAGGACTATTTGAGGTTATCCTGTTGGGGCTAGAAGATGATTTGATTATTTTTGTAAGAGGAACATGATGGTGCGATCAGATTTTGAGGCTGAATTTATGTGGAGATTTATGCGATGATTTTAAGGTATGGAGTTTTACACAATATGCTCCTTTAAATCTCTCGAGAGTTTATCCTGTTGATTTATTATTAATTGAACTCATATTTGAATTGATAAATGGATTGAAATCTGAAAAAATAATTGTTCAATTATTTTGATTCATGTGGTATCATTATATTGTTGTTGAGCACGTTGTCATGAGATTTTAATATGGCACAAATGTTGAGCACCTGCCAAAATTCCTACTTCCCGGGCTATGGCTTGATAAAGCATATGCGGATGGGGTGAGGCCTGGTGACCCATTGATGTGTTGTTGATAAATTTATTGATAAATGCTATCGAGATTTGCATTTGATTTGAATATTCGTACTTGGTTTGTTACGCTTTATTCATCGCTAACCTATAATTGTTGAGCATCTTTTCGGTCGTATTGTGTACTTCCCCATATTTTATTTTAGTGGCATGTTAGCGTGGATTGGGACACTATGGATTAATTGGAGATTGATTTTTAGCTTGGATATTTTGAGAAGAATTTTTAATACAGGATGAGAAGACTTGTATTTATTTATTTTGATGTATAGAGCATTGGGAATTTACTTTAGTTATATTTATTCGAGAGAATTTTGTTGTATTAATTTGAAAATTGAGATTAGTGATTTTGTATCTTTTATGGGAATTAGATGCTCTATACCTTGTGATTATGGATTAGTTTTCTTTTATCGATGAGTATCGCTCCGTTCGCTCTCCCCGGGCGCGCGGGGTGTTACAGATGGTATCAGATCTTAGGTATACGACAACCCTCAGGTCTTGGGTATTAGGTCTAGCATGCGGGTTAGATATGTTTTCTTTGGAGATAGAAAAATTTTGAGGATGTGTTAGGCATCGTGGTGAGGATGTTTAGAATTAGTTTGAGGAATTTAGTGGGTGATTTTGGGAAATATAATCGAGTAGCATTTTATTTTGAGCGTTAGGTTTCGTCGAATTTCGAGGACGAAATTCCTTTTCAAGGGGGGAAGTATGTAATACCCCGTAATTTTGAGGGACTTATTTATGAATATGGTATATAATTTTAATAATATTATTATTTTATTAATCATAATATTGATATTATATTTATTTTTATTTGAAATGAATCGAATATTTAAATTCAAATTTAATTGGCTTTTGGATATTTTGTAATGGTTTAAATATGTAAAGTTACAATTTTGAATTAAAGGGCAATAGAGTAATATAGGTTAGCTTAGGCTCGAAGCTATGATTTGAGAGAGAGACTATATAAGGAATATTATGGGTGATTATAAGGAAAGGGAGATGAAAAAGAGAGGTCAAAAATGAAATCCAAAGAGGCAAAAACGAGTGGAATGAGAAGAGTCAATTTGAAATGATTAAATCTTCTTTTTTGAGTGCCTTTGAATGAGATTTGAGAAAAACTCAAAACACATACCTGACTCAATTTTTCGTGTAGAATCCAAATCTGAAGTCGGATTGGTGATTACAAGAATTTTTGGATCTGATTTTTCTGAGTTTTTTAAAATAGGACTATTTGAGGTTATCCTGTTGGGGCTAGAAGATGATTTGATTATTTTTGTAAGAGGAACATGATGGTGCGATCAGATTTAGAGGCTGAATTTATGTGGAGATTTATGCGATGATTTTAAGGTATGGGGTTTTCCACAATATGCTCCTTTAAATCTCTCGAGATTTTATTCCGTTGATTTCTTATTAATTGAACTCATATTTGAATTGATAAATTCATTGAAATCTGAAAAAAATAATTGTTTAATTATTTTGATTCATGTGGTATCATTATATTGTTGTTGATCACGTTGTCATGAGATTTTAATATGGTACGGATGTTGAGCACCTGCCAAAATTCCTGCTTCCCGGGCTATGGCTTGATAAAGCATATGCGGATGGGGTGAGACCTGGTGACCCATTGATGTGTTGTTGATAAATTTATTAAAAAATGCTATTGAGATTTGCATTTGATTTGAATATTCGTACTCGTTTTGTTACACTTTATTCATCGCTAACCTATAATTGCTGAGCATCTTTCCTGTCGTATTGTGTACTTCCCCATATTTTATTTTAGTGGCAGGTTAGCGTGGATTTGGACACTATGGATTAATTGGAGATTTATTTTTATCTTGGATATTTTGGGAAGAATTTTTAATACAGGATGAGAAGACTTGTATTTATTTATTTTGATGTATAGAGCATTGGAGATTTACTTTAGTTATATTTATTCGAGAGAATTTTGTTGTATTAATTTGAAAATTGAGATTAGTGATTTTGTATCTTTTATGGGAATAAGATGCTCTATACCTTGTTATTTGTGGATTTGGATTTAGTTTTATCGATAGTGGCGCTCCGTTCGCTCTCCCCGGGCGCGCGGGGTGTTACACGGGAGTCCTGTGGCCACGCGTTCATTTCATACGAGTTAGATTTTTCATGTTCGAGGTGTCGGTGCCTCTCACGGGGGCATTTGAGGGTTGTTTCGGTGTTCACCCCTCTAGCACCATTTTTTAAAGATAAGTCTAGAAATTTTCAATTTATCGTTGTATTATCAAACTAAGAGCCCCGTGGTCCCGCGATCAGTTTCTATGACTAACATTGGTCCCCTACGAGGTGGCGATGCCTCTCACGGGGCCGTTTGGGGGTTATTTTGGGATTTCCCCCTCTAGCGCCATATAGTTTTTAGCCTAAGTCTAGATATTTTCAAATTATCATCCTATTATCAAATTGGGAATCACGTTGCCACGCGGTACGTTGTTACGAGGTACATTGATCCCGTTCGAGGTGTCAGTGCCTCTCACTGGGCTGTTTGGCGGATGTTTCGGGATTTCCCCCTCTAACGTCATTTTTTAAGCCTATAAATTTTAAAATTTTCATCGTATTCTCAAATTGGGAGACCGATGGCCACACGATCAGTTCCTATGAGTTATATTGGTCCTGTACGAGGTGTCGGTTCCTCTCACGGGGCCGTTTGGGGAGTGTTAGGGATTTCCTCCTCTAGCGCAATGTTTTTGAGACTATGTCTAGATATTTTCAAATTATAGTGGTATTATCAAACCGAGAGTAATGTGGCCAGGCGGTTAGTTCCTACGTGTTGCATTGTCCCGTGAAAGGTGTCGGTGCCTCTCACGGGGCCATTTGGGGTCTATTTCGGTTTTTCCCCCTCTAACACCTTCTTTTTAAGCCTAAGTCTATATATTTTTAAATTATCATCAAATTATCCAAACGGGAGTCCCGAGGCCACGCGATCATTTCCTATGAGTTACATTGGTCCCGTGCGAGGTGTCGGTGACTCTCACGGGGCTATTTGGAGGTTGTTTCGGGGTTCACCCCTCTAGCGCATTTTTTAAGCATAAGCCTAGAAATTTTCAAATTATCATTATATTCTCAAATCGGGAGTCGCGTGGCCACGCAGTCAGTTCCTATGAGTTACATTGGTCCCCTACGAGGTGTCGGTGCCTCTCACTGGGTCGTTTGGGGGCTGTTTAGGGATTCACCCCTCTAGCACCATTTTTTAAGCCTAAGTCTAGAAATTTTCAAATTATCGTCATATTCTCAAATCGAGAGCCCTGTGGCTACGCGGTTTGTTCCTATGAGTTACATTGGCCCCCTGCAAAGTGTCGGTGCCTCTCATGGGGCCGTTTGGGGGCTCTTTCGGGATTCACCTTTCTAGCGCCATTTTTTAATTCTAAGTCTGGAAATTTCAAATTATCATCGTATTCTCAAATCGGGAGTCCCGTGACCATTGAGATCAATTCCTACAAGTTACATTGGTCCCATGAGATGTGTGGGTGTCTCTCACAGGGCCGTTTGGGGACTGTTTCAGTATTTCCCCCTCTAGTGCCATGTTTTTAAGCCCAAGTCTAGAAATTTTTAAATTATCACCGTATTCTCTAACCAGGAGCCCCGTGGTAATGTGGTTAGTTCCTATGAGTTACATTGGTCCCGTATGAGGTGCCAATGCCTATCACAGGGTAATTCAGGGATTGTATATTAAGTTAACACTAACATGGATGGTCACGGGACCATTAATCTCATTGTATTTCTCAAACTAAGACCCTTTATATTAGGTTAACACTAACATGCCAACATATTCTTCATCTCTCAAACCACCGAATAAAATATGTAAATTTTTCCATCGTGCATTTCGAGATCATGCAAATAGAGTCTAAATGAATGAATTAGTAAATTCAACTTAGATTCGTGTCGGTGAAATTGATATATCCAGCTTATCTAAGTACGTGCAACTAAGTGAATATATATATATTTCTTTGTGTGACTACGTGTCAACTAAGGAAAATTCATTATAGTTATTTAAAGTTGATTTTGGTTTTCTATCTCTAGAAATCCATCTCTTTTCTTCATACCTAAAAGATTAGAATTAATTAGTACAAACAATACACTTTTCTTTCAAACTATGGATCCACGGACACACATACGACAAAGAAGTTGTATAATAGTTATATAAACGGTTATATAACATTTATATTGTAGTTTATATAACAGTTTATATAAACTATTATATAACAATTATGACACTTCTTGACGGCTAGAAATCCATCACCTCTTTATTTTGTTGGAAATCATATTGAGCAGCTAATTTTTCATAAAACTACCATAGGTCTTGGGTTGTGGTGGAATTAACAATGCAATCCATTTCTGATTCTGATACACTTAGAGATGCCCAGTCATTTTAACATGTTCAGACGAAAATGATATTTTTCTAGGGGACAAATCAAGAATTTTGACATAATCTATTTTTGCCCATTGATTTTTAGGTGGAAAGGATGTCAAATATATGGGAGTGGAAAATACAAAACCAAAATATGTGCTTGGCTATATAGTTCCAGTAGCCCGAACAACTTCCTGATCTAAGATATTTGAGATTGAAATACAATGCAATAAAATGCTTGGCTATCACATATTTGAGATAGAAATAAAATGTAATGTTTCATACATAGTTGAGTTGTAATCTTAGTTTGACTAGATCAAGTAAGGACAAAAGTCACAAAGTTATAACCATTATCCTTATTACAAGCCTATGCGCAAGCTCAAAGGGAAATGCATCCGATTCTCACTATATCGAGTAAACAAAAAGTCACAAAGTTGCAACCAATTTCTTTATTATAATCTTATGCAGAGACTCCCCCACACAAGTACCACGGTTTCTCTATTACAACCAGTTTCTTTATTACAATCTTATCATTGTATTCTCAAACTGGGAACCCCGTCGCCACACGGTTAGTTCCTATGAGTTACATTGGTCCCGTGCGAAATGTTGGTGCCTATTGGGGGCTGTTTTGGGGTTTCCCCCTCCAATGGCATGTTTTTAAGCCTAAGTCTTGATATTTTCAAATTATCATCATATTCTCAAATTAGGATTCCCGTGACCATGCGATCAGTTCCTAAGAGTTACATTGGTCCCATGCAATGGTGTCAGTGCATCTCACACGACTGTTTGGGGTTTTCTCTCTCTAACACCATGTTTTTAAGCCTAGATCTAGATATTTTAAAATTATCATTGTATTATCTAACCGAGATTTTCCTGACCACGCGGTAAGTTCCTATGAGTTATATTAGGCCTGTGCAAGATGTCGGTGCCTCTCACGGGGCCGTTTGGAGACCATTTTAGATTTTCGACCTCTAACGCCATATTTTTTAGCCGAAGTATAGAAATTTTCAAATTATCATCTTAATCAAAAATTGGGAGTCCCATGATCATGCGATCAGTCCCTACGAGTTACATTGGTATCGTATGAGGTGTTAGTTCCTCTCACGGGGCTTATTGGGGGTTGTTTCGGGGTTCCCACCTCCAACCCATGTTTTTAAGCCTAAGTCTAGATATTTTCAAATTATCATCATATTATTAAAACGGGAGTCTCATGATCACATGATCAGTCCCTACGAGTTACATTGGTCTCGTGCGAGGTGTTGGTGCCTCTCACGGCACCTATTGGAGGCTATTTTGGGGTTCCCCCTCCAATGCCATGTTTTTAAGCCTAAGTCTAGATATTTTCAAACTGTAGTCGTATTCTTCAATTGGGAGTCTCGTGACCGCACGATTAGTTCCTACGAGTTATATTGGTCCCGTACGAGGTGTCGATCCCTTTCACGGGGGCGTTTTGGGTTTTCTCCCTCTAACGCCATCTAAATATTCAAATCCACCAGTCAACAACAATTCAATAATAATGCGATATATTAAAAATTCCTAGGGCCAACCAACTCAAATTTAATTCTTCCTACTTGTGCGTAAGATGAGAAAAATCTTTTGAAAAGAATGCAAAACTTGCTTACCTGAATACTAAATGCAGTGCATCCGCAATCAAGTTTATCTCATCTCATGGCAAGGCATTTGGCATTTTTGTTGAAATTGGTGTGCTTTGGAACCCCTGACCAATTATAGATCGACAACAAACGATGTTCAATGAGTTATTTATCATATGTAAAATATGATTTTTCTTCTTTCTTTCTAAAATATAATGAAGAGCCTTTACCTCATCTCGAGTTCCTTGAGAGGAAAAACATGCAATATTGATGTTAGATGTTGACTCATGCACTGCCTCCTTTACATCGTGAACTTGAAACCAATGCATTTCCTCTTGTTTGATTGCCCATATCTGATATTTAAAGAATAAAAATATATTTTTGAAACATGCTTTGACTATAATAAGGAAAGTTTTATTAAACAGTTAGGGATCATAATAAATTAGACTATTTTAGTCTCACAAACCTATCATGCACTTTTTTGTCAAATCCTTTAAAGTCATATAATTCTGGACTTGGTATATGTGTATTATTAATCAAAGAAATCGAACATAGTATTCAATAACCAAACCAAAAACCAATAATTATCCCGTACACCTTCTATTATCTACATGATAAAACACATACCTATAATGATGATATCTCAATATAGTAAGGTCATTTCTCATTTTATACATGATAAATTCCCAAATGACACACTCATATTTAAAGTAGAGAAGTAAAGAAATGTCCAGGATGAATCCCACGAATATCACCCAATATTAAACTCAAAGTCATCACTGGACTCTTCCTCAGATACTCATAAGCCTCCTCCACCTTCAATAGTATTAAGTAATTGATATTTAATTAGCAACTAGATTTTTAATTAGTATTGAGTACCGCAAAAAGTTCTTAATATTACATGCATTTTGAGACGACGCCAAGATCTAAAACAATGTATCGTAGAAACCAAAATATAAGTAATAAAAATTTTACAAAATAATGAAGGTTTAGGACCCAACCTATATGAGGAGAACAACTCAATATCACCAATTTAATATCACCCCCAAGTTCTTGTAATCTTTGTTACTTTTTAAGATTTTAAATGGAATACTATTAAAAGGGGAGACACCTCAATGCATCTAGTGAAGTGTTATAGAGCTAACCTTAATAAACTCATAAAGAATTTCTAAAGCCAATGATTCTAGTTTATCGGGAAAGAATCTAGGAAAATGAAAATCGCCCCAAATCGCTGAAATCCCAACACAGATCTTCTAACAAAGTCATATACCAATATCATCTGCCAAAAACACCAATCAATCAGTCAAAACAACCAAAATCCAACTAAGTCAAGGTATGCGTAAACAAACATAAAACATATCGAACCTAAAGACAACATCGACATATTTTCCCTTCAGATTCGACGTAAAAAAAGGGCTTCTTGATGTTGGAGACCTGAATAAGATTCTTTAAAAACTACTTATAATGTATTATATACATTATATTCCTAGACTAATTTCAGTTTTTTATTGTCAATCTTTCTCTAGTATATCTTACTGAATCTTCACTTTTCACCACTTTCTCTGCATAAAATTAAAGAAACTACAAATTTAAACATCTAATCATACATATAGCATTGCCTATTCAAACCTAATAACCCACTATGGAAATATTGGTACAAACACAACATAGCAAATAAATCTTTATAAAATTAAAAACAATAAAAATTATTATGGAAAACTTACTAATAGCCATATTTTCTAATATTTGTTGATACCCTTTGACTTCATCTTCATCCTAAAATAAATGAACAACATATTAAATATAACAGCAAATTCCAAAGTGATTACAGTGAACATCATATTCAATATAACATGGAATAGATTAAATAAGTAATAACCCAAAAATTTAATACTCAGCTACGAAAATGGGAAAAGAAGGCAAATTTGCAAAACCAGTGATACAATCAGAATTGAGAAGAAAAAAAATACCTCCTTCAAGAAATTGGCATAGTTTGCGAGTGAGAGTGGATTAACAACGTTATCCTTAGTCATTTTATGGTAATAAGCATCGGTACAATCATGTCCTACACAAAGAATGACATTTGCACTATCCACATCACACTCCTTACTTAAGAAACCCCATAAAAGAAGACACAACCATTAACAAAACCCACCCATGTGAATTTACAAGATGCGCAATCTTCGATCCCGTCTCAACATCCCTCGCCAAAATTCCACAATCCGGAGACCCGGTAAGAATTGCTACAATGTACATTGTACACAAACATTCAACCCACTAAATTTCAATAATAATAACAACAACAACAATACGTAATAATTAAAGGCATTACCATGTCCCTCGTTGATATATCTAGCAGCTCTATATGATTCAATGTGGGCATGAACTTCCAACACCCTAATATGGTTAATATAATCCAAGGATTTTATAATATTGGAATACAACAATAAAAAGTGAAAATATTATATATCATATATATAGATATAGATATGTCATATTATCTATGTGTATGTACCATTGGGGTAAAGAACCAGTGGAGTAACTGTATATGTAACAAATATATTGATTATAAATAATTCAATTAGTTGTATCTCAAAATAAAAAGAAAAAAGGATATGATATTATAGAAGAAGATCGTCGATAATGATCCCAGTAGCTACGGGTTGATTTTAAGGATGAAAATCAAAATCAAATAAATGTTTCCCCAAATTTATCCCCATTGCCAACAGCCCAATTGTATTGTTTAATCACAAATTTATCAATACAACATTATCACAATAACTCGTACCCATCACCACCATCGGATCCTCTCCCTCCACCACCACCATAAACCCGACCACCAACATCACCAATAATGACGAGATTGAAGTGCCTGCACATAAATAAACACGCGATAAATATAACTTTTTTTTAAGAACAGAAGCATATCCATTATCCATTATAAAGGTTTTTTAACTAATGTCAAAACAGCATAAATTTAAACAAAAACAGTTCTCATCTATAGTTCTCTTTTAGTCATTCATCTCAATCTCTAATGCTCTATCAAAGGTCCTGTGCACTCAAACCTGGGGGAAGGGATTGCTTCAACTTGTCAGCCTTCTCCGAGTCATGCACACATAGTGAATAGAGGTACTTCGAGCAGTGGACCTTGAACTTAACAACATCCTTGCTTCTCTTGAACTTAACAGATCGATCGAATCATCATAAAAAAAATCAAACCCTAACAAATCAGTGTTGATCGAACCACCAAAATCGTATAGATTACCATTTTAGTACAGATCCCCGCTATGTTTTGAACTCCCTCCACTAACTCCGCTATGATCGCATAGATTTAACAATAGACCTGCCAAAATCGCCTAGTGTTCTATAATCGTTTGTCGACCTGAAATATGTTTCGAACTCCCTCCATTATCTCTGCTTGGAGCGATTATTTTTTATTAGGATTGAACTGATCATGGCCTAGAGCCGTGACCCACTAACCGAGACCCATTAATGAAGCTAAGTCATATGGTCTATCTCTTACTAGTCACGGCCCATAGCCGTGACCCATGCCAAGAAATGGTCACGGCCCCCAGCTGTAACCCTCAGCGGGTGTGTTTTGTGCTTCATCATGCCTATAGTCATGGCCCAAGTCTGTGACCCATTCGCGACCAAGCTTAGAGGGAATTTTGTCATGAATTTGGCACCACGATGGTCATAACCTGGTCACGGCCCAAGTTCGTGACCCATAGTGGTCAGGAATTTGGGTCATGACCACTTCCATAGCATCCATGATTTAGTTTGATAATGAATATGGTCATGACAAAAATTGATATGTTCCTGACCCAAGTCCATGACTAGTTGGTCAGGGACTTGGTCGGTGACCAACTAGGCATGACCATTCACAGGATTTGGTGTAGTGACATCTATAACTGGCATTGGATATTCATCCTCGGAAGTAGATGCATTTGGAGTTATAAAATTAATGCACACTCTCAATTTTCCATTATTTTTAACTACTAGCACTATATTGGAGACATATCCTATATACCTAGTTATTCGAATGAATCCAAACTTCAGCCATCTTTCTATTTCTTCTTTGATCTTTGTTATGATCTATAGGGTCATTTGCCTTGGTAGCTGCTTTGCAGGTTTGTAACCTCTTATGATTTGTAGTTTACGTTCCACCTATTCATCATACTCGCAAGTTAAACACTCTTTATACTCATGTATAAGGTTTGTGACCAATTCTTAGTCTTCTTTACTGAGATTTTCACTGATATAAATGAATTTTATACTATGTTATGTCCCCAAATAGACTTAAATAAGAGGATCTGATCGATTAACCATTAGTTCTTCATATTTTACTGGTAAACTTACTAATTTATGACTATCATGAGCATATTCATTTTATACATCGTCTTTGAAGACATATCCATCCCAATTAATGGTTTTTTCTTCATTAAGACTGGTGCTCATCTCCAAATATCTAAACTTATATAAGATAACAACCAATATTTCATTAGCATATTGGATGCCAATGGGTGTATCGACCATTAAACACTTATTTTATCTTCATCAGTTGGCCCTATTAGGCTAAACACTAGGTCGTTCCAACCATCATCTAATACTTGTCCTTCTGATGCCTCTGTCACTCAAGCTTATGCATTTACCGGATCTACATTTTATTGTAAAGTCCTGCTTCGACACAATTGGAAATACGATGGAAGGGTAGTGAATTAGCTTCTACCTTTTCTATAAGACCATCTTTCTTCTTCAAAGTTAATGTTTGATGCATAAAAGAAGGAATGCATTTGTTAGAATGGATGAAATCTCTAACTAGTAATACATTAAAACTTCGTTCGCCTTCGATAATAAAGAAAGAAATTCTAGATTTTGAGGTGCTTACTTCAATATCCAATGGTAGTCCACCTTTAGTATACTTATTATCCCCAATAACACTAGAGATAATAATTCGAGTTTGTGCTAATTTAATATTTTGTTTTTTGATTTCAGACAACATGGACAATGTTATTAGGTTAACAGTTGCACTGTTACCTATGAAAATTTTATTAACAAGGATACCATTTATCCAAGATTTTAAAAATAAAGGCTTTATGTGTTGTGTCCTATATTTAGTTGGTTCTTCAAACCCATATACAAGATCAATAGCAGAGACAAATAAATCAAAATTATCTAGATCTGATTCACCTTGTTCATCCACTTCCATGATAGCCACCTCTTGGTTTTCCTTAGCTTCGAAACTCTTTGAAGGATCACAACCTTGTTGATTGGTACTTGTTGAGGTATAGAATCAAACTGGATATTTTTTTTGTTGTTAAACCCTTTAAACAAGTGTTGTGGCATCAACTTCCATTATTTCTCACTTTTCTTCTTCATTTGAAGATCTTTCCTCGGTTGCATTATCTCATTCCAAGCTTGTAGCCTTTTTTAAAGTCTTTAGCCTTTCTTCTAACATGTCATAAGAGGTTTGACCCCCCTCTAGTTCCTTCCGGAACCTCAGGTTTGTCTTTGAGGATGAAGAAACAAATTTTTAGATACACTATTTTGAACCGACTCAATTCCTTCTTGCCAAACCCTATATTTTCTATGGATTCTATTTTGTTGAGTTTGAGAGACCATAATTTTAGGCTCCCTTATTTTCTCTTTTTTGGATGCTTCACCACATGACACATCCTAAGAGCCACTTGCTTAGTCCTGAATGACTTTTATTTCTTTAGCACACTATTGACTTATTGTGCAACCTTTGGATCTTGAGCCACAAACTAGTCTGGTATACCTTTCACTATTGGGATAAATTTTGACACCTTAGCTAGAACGTAATTGCCTCTATGGTGGTGATATTTGCCCTCTATAAATTTAAGCCTGACGTAATGGTTATTTCTTAGTATCTTAGCCTTTTCTTTAGGAATAAAAGGAGGAAAATAATCTTTTACATTCCCAACGGAATTTCTTTGAACCTCTTGTCCTTGGAACTATGGGACCATGGTTGGGTTGCCATTATGTCCATTATTGATCTTCTTCTATTTATATTCTTCATCGAAGACCCCAATTAACACATCTTAGCTTAATATTCTCCACGTCGAATTCAAAAGTGTTTCATCACACTGTGATCAGGTCCTCAATGGCTTCAAGCTTCGTACTCTTTGTCCCAACCTTAGTTTTCACCTTAAACTCTGCATTCCCCTTGTTTCAAGGCATTTTGATCAATTGTACATTAGTCCCCATAACTTTAACCTTGGGAAAAGGCTCATTATCTACCCTCATCGTGCTTTCTTCATTTGTAGGGAATTCAATCTTCCCCCACCTGATTAACTCTTGTATCCAGTCATGAAATAGAGGGTAGGCATTAGTGGAATGGGAAAACACATTATGACATTTACAATTGTTCTTTACTTTAATTTCATATGGCTTTTTTTGCATCATCAGGTGGTTTTAACATTCTGACTTTTAAAAAAAAAAGTCAAAGATCTAATCATCCTTAGTAATGTTAAAAGATTATTTTTTAATTATTTTTTTTACTTTGGCGCAAAGGATTCTGCAGTAGTATCCTTTCAATCTAAATGTTCATAATATTATTTCAGATCCTATAATTCTAGCATCTTGTATTTGAAAATTAGGATCTTTATAATTTGTTTTAAAGGAGATTGTGTTCCTTTCGTGTGCCTTATATCAAGATACTTTGGCAGTTAATTCTATGAGATTTCTAAATTATGTGGCATCAAACTTCTTTCGAAGCCTAAATTCCAAATCATTTTGAGTCAACTTTACAAATTCTGACTCATGTAATATTATTTTGCATTTATTTATAGCCCTTTTAAACCTATTTATAAATATTGTAGCCTTTTCATCAGCGTTTTGGGTTGGGCTGGCCAAGTCAACCATGGAAAACCACTTGTTTATTTGGAACAAATTGAGCATGAAACATGTCTTCTATTTGTTGTCACGATTGAACAGAGTTTGGTGGCAAGCTTATGAACCATGAAAAGGCTGCATCTGTGAGGGAACTAGAAAATAAACGTAGCATTAAGTAATAATTTGTTCCATCATTAGCAAATTGGATAGTGAACATAGAAACGTGTTCCACTCTGGATTGACCCATGTTTTGTGAAAATAGGGTAAAATTTGGGAATTTGAAGCCTTTAGGCAGTTCAATTTTATATACCCATTCTCGATAGTGATTTTTATAGACTGAAGTCTGTACCCCCAAGATAATGGTCCTATATTCCATATATCAGATCCACAATTTCATTCCTTCCCAGTCCCCCAAGCAGTTACCTATTTTGTGGGGTAGTTATTTAGTTTACCAAAGGAGTTGTTTGTACCAAGGATGGTGTAATTTTAGGAGGCATGTTTTGTTATATTTGATAAGGCATAGGTTGATATACTTGATGATTATGGTTATTTAATCTCCTAGGGTTCCCCAACCCCTAAATTCTGATTCGAACATCGGATTATTGATGATTCCATAGTTCTAAGAATTTGGGAAGCCTATATTGGTATCATTTGGATAATGCCTAGTCTTCATTACCTCTTGAAGATATGTTCTTCCCATTGGTCTGTTATAATACTTTTGTTAGTAGGTGTCATATGCTCTTATTATTTCCATTAGATAAATTATATTTAGACCACTAGTATTAGCATATCCACTTGTCCTAAGGTTATTTCTAAGATTAGTTTCACCATAATTTGGTTAATAATAGATAGGATGATAAGGATTTGGTTAAGTAGTGGTATTTACTCCCAATTGTGGTGCATAGACCTGATTACAAGTTGTCAATCCATTATGTTAGGTAAATATATTGGTCACCGTGGTGATCATGTTGTTTAGATTTTGAACCATATTCAAAAATTGGGTTTAGTTGGTTGATCAGTTGGTCTGGGATGTTTGTAGACACACCAAACTGGTGTAGTTTGAATATTGTTGGCTTTGGGAGCCATTGGAATATTCACCTCTTGACTATGAGCCATTGGTCCCAACTCTTGGGTTATTCTTTACCAATAATTATTTTGTAGAGGAAATATGTTGTCTAGTGTAGCCAATTTCACCAACATTCTTAGTTATATGTTCACTTTAACGTGTTCTAACCATTTATAAGTGATCGAGGTAAAAACCGAGCATCCGTGTAATACACTAGTCGTTGTTATTGGCTTCCAACCACAATATAAAAACCTAAACTGTAACTACACTCTTGCGGAGTATAGTGGCTAGTCTGGGTATAGAATCCTCAGGGAACTAGGACGAGTGAACGTGACGGCAAAGGTAAGACTGTTAACCCTGACTTGACTCTAAAAAGAAACAAAAAGATGATTGAGACGGGAAATAACTAATTAACTAAACGAAAACTCTAAATTACTTAAAATACTTAAGATGATTAAACTAAAACTTGAATTATATGATGAGAATAATAGGTCGGGAATACAATACCTCAACCCTAGAGTATTACTGGTATAAAACTAATCATAAATATAAGTGAATAAATTGACCCAGAATTTTGTACTCCCTAAGCATTACGTATATGAAGTTCAAGCCCGCACCATACTTAATCAGAGGATGAGTAAATCGGTATTACGATAGTTACACTCAAATTGCATTCTGAAGCATCCCGATTACCCTGAAGCAAACGAGATCCAAAGATCTACAATTATCGTGTTTCTATGCAATATGGTCATAATCAAATCATTAAATTTAGAGGATTAATTTTATACACATGCAACTACCACATCAGGTTGAGTTCTTGCATTCCAACCTTTAAAAACCTAGCCTAACATGGTGAAATTATTGAAAATTACGTTATCTACATTGCATGAACTCATAATTGCTTGGAAAGAGAGATGAAATATGAGAAATAATAATAAAAGTGCTGGAAATAAAAGTTACCAATATTAGAGAACAAGAACATGCAAGAAGAAATCAAAGGTTGAAGAAAACCTGAAAAGCTCTTGAATTAAAGGTGCAAAATATGTGAATCTTTCTCCTAGATGTTCCTAATTGTTATGGACCTTTTACATAAATAAAATCTGAATAAAAAGAGTCCTAATGACTAAATATATAGGCTAGAGGTCGTTTAGAAGAGTCCACACAACATAAAACTCTTTTGGCTAAAAGATAAGCACAAAATAAAAATTATATATCTGAAAAATTTTCACACTTAGAAAGCGTGACTAATTTTGTAACGGATCTGGTGCATGACAATTGGGTGAACCGGTTCTTTTTTCTAAGGTTCGGTTCAGTTTAGGTCTGACAGCTTTTTTCTTGGATTTCTTTCTCAACTTCAAATGGGCATAACTTCTTCATTGTAGCTCAGATTGAGGTGTCGTTTTTTCCAGTGTTCTTGTAATTGAAATCTATTCAACTTTCTACTTGGCCCCACCTCCGGACTAAGGCTGAAAATTACGAAAATGCCTTTCAACTCCCCAATTCTTGGTTTCTTTCACGATTTTGAGTTCTCTTTTCCATTTTTCTTGCATGAAATACCTGTAAAACACATAAGGGTCCGTTTGATAGAAAACTAGGAAAATGCAAATGATTCCAAGACATTTGATTCTAGGGCCAACAATTCCAAGGCAAATGAATATTTTCCAACTTGTGCCTGTTTGATATAAGTTGGAAAATCATCAATTTTCCACATTTTCTATCAAACGCAAAAGTTGGAAAAGAGATATAAATGTGGAAAATTTACTTATGGAATATATATATATATATATATATATATATATATATATATATATATATATATATATATATATATATATATATATATATATATATTCATATATTTTTGTATATGTAATAATATATAAATACTAAATATATATTATTAAATGAACAAAATCTATATGAAAATATAATATATTATTTATGGAACATATGAATATATATTATATTATATATTGAATATACTAAATATATATTATTTATAGAATATACACATATATTATATATATACAGAATATACACATATTATATATATAATATATGTGTATATTTTGTAAATAATATATATTCAGTATATATATAATATATATACGAAATATTAATATATATTAAAATATATGAATTATATAAATTATATAAGTGTACGAAATATATAAATATATGATATATATAAAAATATATGAAATATACGCAATATACATATATTGCATATATATATATATATATATATATATATATATATATATATATATTCATATTTATTAACAATATATTTATATATTTATGAAATATATAGAGTTTACAAAAAAAATTGGATTTGAGTGATTTGCCACCCAAATGTGGCAAACAAAAACATGCCTCCCCCCCCCCCCCCCCTCCCCCCCCAAAGAATTGAATTCCACCCTAGGGTGACAAATTGTGCTTAAGGGGTGTTGTACATAGAAAACAAATCCCAAAGCAAATTAAGGCTATCAAATAGCCTAAAAGCTAGAAAAGACCAGAATTTTCCAACTTTTTTGAATTTTCATTGGAATTTGTTGGCTATCAAACGGACCCTAAGAGATACATAAAATACGAAATACTTGCCAAAAAGGTTTAGTAGAATAAATATGAGACAAATCCAAGTTATTTACACCGCACGGGATCATAAAAATATCGAAATTTAGGGGATAAATGTGAAGAATTTATGCCAATCACCCCCCCCCCCCAACTTAGAACTTTGCGTGTCCCGAGAAATGTAAAAAAAAATAATAAAGGTCCCAACTCTTATAAACACTTTATTGGGATAGAATACCTCTTTTGCAGGCAAGATATTGCATTTAGCGTATTCAATAAGTCGTTAAACCCCTAGGTTACCCTAGTAGGACGAGTGTTGTCTCGTGAGGGTTTGCAGTGAATGTACCCACAAAATTCGACTAAAAAAAATTCAAAATATGTAAAAATTGTATAATTCAACTTTTCCCAAAAATAGTCATCATCAAATCATGTTCAAGAGTCTCAAATCATAGTTCGTGTGTGCGAAGCCAGAAATTTAACCGCGAATTTCCACCGATTGACCATTCCGTTACTTATTCGAAAATTCGCTTTGATTTCAAAATCTCACATGATGCTCTCACAAATGAATTACTCAAAATGTGGCTATTTTCTCTCGCTATGCGTAGTTTATAAGAGTAAATGTAATGAAACCAAGTTCACGCACATAAGTAGAAAGATGAAAATTTTATAGTGATTGGATCTCATCAACGGAATACAGTTTGAAACACGGGAACATTGCCTCTTATACATACATTTTATCTCTTTTATTATCTTTTGTGTTTTAACTCTCCACGCGGTAACTAATTTCGCAATTTGGACGCGGTAAATTAGTCATTGTTATCGGATTCCAACCACAATACAAAAACCTAAACTATAACTACACTCTTGCGGAGTATAGTGTCTAGTCTGGGTATCGAATCCTCAGGGAACTAGGACAAGTGAACGTGATGAAAAAGGTAAGGCTGTTAACCCTGACTTGACTCTAAAAATAAACAAAAAGAAGATTTAGATGGGAAATAACTAATTAACTAAATGCAAACTCTAAATTACTTAAAAGACTGAAGATGAATAAACTAAAACTTGAATTATATGATGAGAAAAATAGGTCGGGAATACAATCCCTCAACCCTAAAGTATTACTGGTATAAAACTAATCATAAATTTAAGTGAATAAACAGAACCAGAATTTAGTACTCCCCAAGCATTACGTATATGAAGTTCAAGCCCACACCATATTTAATCAGAGGACGAGTAAATCGGTATTATGATAGTTACACTCAAATTACATTCTGAAGCATCCCGATTACCCTGAAGCAAATGAGATCCAAAGATCTACAATTGTCGTGTTTCTATGCAATACGGTCATAATCAAATCATTAAATTTAGAGGATTAATTTTATACACATGAAACTACCACATCTGGTTGAGTTCATGCATTCCAACCTTTAAAAACCTAGCCTAACATGGTGAAATTATTAAAAATTACGTTATCTACGTTGCATGAACTCATAATTGCTTGGAAAGAGAGATGAAATATGAGAAATAATAATAAAAGTGCTGGAAATAAAAGTTACCAATATTGAAGAACAAGAACATACAAGAAGAAATCAAAGGTTGAAGAAAAATTGAAAAGCTCTTGAATTAAAGGTGTAAAATATGTTAATCTTTCTCCTAGATGTTCCTAATTGTTATGGACCTTTTACATAAATAAAATATGAATAAAAAGAGTCCTAATGACTAAATATATAGGCTAGAGGTCGTTTAGAAGAGTCCCCAAAACATAAAATTCTTTTGGCTAAAAGATAAGCACAAAATAAAAATTCCGTATCTGACAATTTGTCACAGTTAGAAAGTGTGACTAATTTTGTAACGGATCTGGTGAGTGACAATTGGGCGAACCGGTTCTTTTTTCTCAGGTTCAGTTCGGTTTGGGTCTGATAGCTTTTTTCTTGGATTTCTTTGTCAACTTCAAATAGGCATAACTTCTTCATCGTAGCTCGGATTGAGGTGTCGTTTTTTCCAGTGTTCTTGTAATTAAAATATCTTCAACTTTCTTCTTGGCCCAACCTCCGGACTAAGGCTGAAAAATTACGAAAATTCCCTTCAACTCCCCAATTCTTGGTTTGTCTCACTGTTCTCTTTTCCATCTTTCTTGCTTGAAATATCTGTAAAACACATAAGAGATACATAAAATATGAAATACTTGCCAAAAAGGGTTAGTAGAATAAATATGAGACAAATCCAAGCTATTTACACCGCACGGGATCATAAAAATACCGAAATTAAGGGGATAAATGTGAAGAATTTATGCCTAATCAATAAGCTTTACACAACACTGGAGTCCCACCGGGCATGCTAGAAATGTGTCTGGTTATTTTCCATTGGCTTGATAGTTAATTAAAATTATGAGCATGTCAGACAAGATATGTGGTCTTGTTAGCTAAAGATTTTATCCCGGTGACAATTATTAGGCGGTTGTGTTGCGTTTGATGCCTCAATTAAGAGTACTTACTTAGGGAAGAATTCAAAGTGAGTGCTCAGTGATTAACAATAATAGGAATAACAAATTTCATGAATTAAAGAAAAATAAAACTTTGTACATAAAAGAAAGGAAAATCGGATTAAAGTAAAGATTTGTACGAAAGTAAATTGCAAGTAAAGTAAATATTTGCAGAAAAGTAAAGTAGAACAAATGTAAAGGTAAGAAACTTTAAATAAATTTCGAAAGTAAAAAAGGTTACAACTACCTTACAATCTACTTGCGGAATTAAAATAAATACATAAAATAAATAAAGAAAAATAAAAGAAAAGTAAAAAGAGAATAAAAGTAATGTAAATGACTTTTTGGCGAAGGAGTCATCACTTCCTTTTTAGATTCGTTGCTTATTTATAGTGAGAGTTAACCATGCAACGTAACTACTCATGTAATTATTGGGTGGGCAGTCACCCATTTAACTTTTCCCTCTTTGGTGCTCTACCCCACAATTTATATTGGAGTAACTTCCCACTTCCATTAATACATCACAAATGGTGCCAAGTGTTATGCATGGCTGCTGGCCACTACTTTGTATTTACACATAATAACCCTGGTTATTTCTATTAATTTTAATTATTATGTGGCAACACCTCATTGGGTTGTTTTAGTATGTTATAAAAAAAAAAGACAGAAACCATGACGACAATGGAGAGATAAACTAACTCAAGGACTTCTTTATTCGATGTTAAAAATAATATTATTGTATGAACACAATATGTGAAACTATTTTTGTATTCGGTCTTACATGTATTGTTTTTTATTCTAATTACCACCATACATATAGTTAAATATATAAAAATACTACATGTTACTCTCATCTAGGACTAAAAGTTAGTAATACTGATAAGAGTACATTATATACAATGTAAAAAAACAAACATATATGATAAGCTTGATCGAAATGAATAGAATACATTTGAGAATTATTTTAACTTAATACATTCATAATTAATCCGTTTTGAGTTTGGCACCTTTTATTAATTGACTTTTTTGGTACATTTATTTAAGGGCGTGTTGACCTTAACAATCATGGGCCTCGCACATGGCCTTTCTCTAGACATCTCCTTCCAAAACCCCGCTTCATTTAACACACATGAAGTCAAAATCTATAAATCCAATTAACAAACCTATCCAACCACCACCAATTCCCAACCCTGCTTAAATCCCCTATACCTCATCCATTGACTGAATTTTTTTTGTTTAATCAAAGAAATTCAAAATAAAACTCAAACAACCTTAAAAATATCCCAAATCTGAAATGATTTTGAACTCAATTTGTACATTCATTGTATATGTGTGTTTGAGTGAGTGTATACACACACAGACACACACACATACAGAAAAATATAAAAGTTTATAGTTAAGACCTAATAGAGATAAGAGATATATAACGAGACACGAGATTAACATGGTGCAACCCAATGAGGTGCCTACATCCACGAGTGCAATGCAGCATTATATTGGGAATGGATACAAGCTTTCAAGAATCTCTCTAAGGTTTTGTGTATGTCGTTTTTTTCATGCACTTATCATGTGAAAAGGGGTGTTATTTATAGAGGGGGAGAGAAGAGGAAAAAGTGGAATGTCTTTATAAGTTAGATAGTTACACCTTTTTACATTCTATTTGACAACTAATGGTAAGTTAATCGTAATTAGTTAAAAGGATTAACCAACGTGCATGTATAATAAGACTTTACATATTTCCATGTGTAGCTTACATTTGCTTGACATTATTAATTACTGGTGGTCAGGCACTCAGCCAACCAAAGGAAACACTAAGATGACCAGAAAAATGATGTGCTGACCATGTTAGATGAGCATTTTATGAGGACATGTGTCACTATACCATTAGTCCATGTCAAATTATGGATTTATAATACAACAAAAGTCCCCAATACTTCATTCATGGCAGGAAGGAGAAGTATCTTACCTGAAGCATAAGATATTCAGAGCAGCTAGGCTTGTGGAATGAATGGATAGAGTGTTAACTGGTAGGAGTTAATCGACTTTGTGGAAACCTTATCGCAAGCCTTTGGTTATGGATAAGCCTATTGAGGCGATTGGTCGGCACTCGATTTCTGAGAGTTGGCATTTGTGGGAAATGTTTACCCTTAGTGCACTGGCATGTTTATAAATAAGGACAATAATCTTGAAGCGTCCGAGGGTACGTCGGTAATAAAGTGCGTTGGGTAATGAATTTCCATTAAAATGAAAGGG
This sequence comes from Sambucus nigra, assembly GCA_949130495.1. Lineage (NCBI taxonomy): Eukaryota > Viridiplantae > Streptophyta > Magnoliopsida > Dipsacales > Adoxaceae > Sambucus > Sambucus nigra. The sequence continues at coordinate 337,049,287 of OX422207.1, read as the reverse complement.
AAGATACCTTTAATAATACCATCTATGTGCAACTGGAGAGACTTCATTCGACTTATAAAGTGCATTTCCCTCCTCTACTCATTCCATCCTTAATTTAAAATCTCTTTCTTCCTCTCTAAGCTTTTTCTACCATTTGTGAGACTTGTGTTCTTCATTTTTGCTGTAATAATTCATTCTCTTTACCCTTTGTAATTATTTGCTAAAAATATGCTTTATTCTATATATGAGAGTTCATTAAAGCTTTTTAGGGTTACCTATAGAATCACTATGTAGGTAAAAATCGAGTTGCTGAATGGGGCTTATGACCTATGTGCTTTAGTTGAGGGCCATTGTTTACCCGCTATTTTTATCGCTGAGTGTGGGGTTACTTTTCCACCAAATCATTTATTTTTAGAGTTTTTTGAGAACTTTGATGTGGTTCCTTCTTAAGTTACCCCAAACACTTGGAGAATCATCAATGGGATTTACTGCATTAATGAGCAATGTGGGACACACATTTGAATAAAGGGGTTAATGTAATGCTACCACTGGGGTATTACTAACGAGAACATTTATTACTTGAAGGCGAGGCATTCCAATAAGGATCTGGTTGTGAATCTACCTGATCCGAAAAAGGATTATTAGTATCGCAATCTAAAGGTAAAGAATTGATAATTTTCCACACTTCCTGAGGATGTTGTGTATAGAGGCCCGAGGTGCCTTCAGAAAAGCCAAGGAATATGTCGACAAATGAACACACATTTAGAATGCTTTCCCTTTTATTTTCTTCTTTACTTTTATAGATAATTATGTTTCTCTGATTTCTATCTTGCAGAGAAGAGTAATAAAAATCCCCCATATTTTCAAACTTAATTTTGATGATTTGGAAGTTGTTTCATCGGTTCAATAAAGATTAGGTGTTGGAGACCATCCCATGTCGACTTCATTCTTTCTCGACTACTAGATTTTTACCACTTCTTTTGAAGCTAGCCCAACTGAGGAAATACATTCAACCCCCATTAGTTTGGATGACCTTTCCTTATCCTCCTATGATACTCAGGATCTAGTTCAATGTACTCTCACAAAGCAGAGGGTAATTTCTTGACATAAAGAAAATCATCATCCTTTGAGCCTCTAGATGTTTCTCTAGTCCCGAGCAAAATCCCTTCTATAAACACGCTGAAACAAAAAATCCCTACTCTTATTATTGGAACTAGGTTGTCTCCCCCAGCGAGAAAAAATCCAGAAGCTAGGGGTTTTAATCACCCTCTCCTAATGGACATATCCCCTGCCAGGGACCATGAATCTCTATCTAATAGGTTAAAAAAGGACCTAACTCCTCCAATAGAGATGGTTGGAATGAAACATGTCGATAAGGGTGAGGGTATTGTTCCATCTATTGCATTTAACCCTGAGCTTGATCATGAGCTGAGAAGTGTTGAAGTTGTCCCTACCGATAAAGAGGCTTCATCTTCTCTCTCCTGCTCAAAATTAGTTGATCGAGAAAATCATAACGTAGCCCTTATAAGTTGGTTATTCCAGTATATAGGTGTTATCTTATTTCCTTAATTCTCTTTGTTAAGTTCCTTTTTTAAATGTTTATCTCGAAGTTCCTGATTGATTATGACCAGCTTTTGCGCTAGCTTCTGAGGAGGAATGATAAAATAATAGAGTCTTCTTTCGATGTTGAGGCATACTTCAAAGGAGCGCAAAAATCTTCAGAAGTCACTGGTCATGCTCATAAGGATGAGAAGAAGAAACTAAAATATAAGGTCATGTTGATAGAGTAGGAGAAACTTTGGGTGAACAATGTTGTGAGCACCATAAAAAAAGAGGCTAAGAATTCCATAAAGGTTGCCGACCAAGCTCATATATAGGTGGAGGAGGCAAAGGCCAAGGCTACCAAGGATTAAGAGAATTCCTTCACAAGGGGATGGGATAAGGCATTCTCGAATGCCTATATGCAGATTAAGTATCTGAAGGAGTCATTCTTGAAAGATGGTTAGGATGACATCCTTGTCAAGGTAGGCACCACTAAAGGGTCTGAGCTTTTTCACTTACACAATCGTGGAAATATTCTTCAAATCAATGATGAGATGTATTATAAGGAGGAGGTTGATAAGTCTGTAGTTAATGACCATAGGTGAGGTTGAGGTTGATAAAGATAAGGTGGGAGGTGGATCTCTATAGTTTAGGAATTTTTTCTTTATCTTGTTTTTTTGCTTCCTCCAATGTAGTACCTTGATGTAAATCATATCATCGTTATAACAAAATGAAATTATATTCCCCATAATTATCTTGGTCAAATTCTTGCAATCTCTTTCCCCGGGAAATACTTATATCCTACCACCTAATTTTTCAGTTTAACACCAGGTTGACATATCTAGTCGTTGTCCAGAGCGACCTTCGAAAAAGGCATAATCAGTTGTTTGGTGTTGGTCATGAAAAGATGGATTAAGATGAGCTTGGGGAGTTATTCAAACAAGATGTATCTTCTCAAGATAAGGGAGGATATTTAAGTCTGCATATCCTTTTTCACCAGTTAGTGTGAAATAACACATCCTATCATGAAATGATTCTCATCCTTCATCAAAGCCAAAAGGAAATTATAGCACATATTTATGTTGACTACAAGAAGAAACTAGCCGACTTGCAAAAGAGCGACGAATTTTATCAGAATTTTCTTTATTTGTTATTAGCTTACTCCAAGAGAGAGTTCATCCTCAATTCAGAGATGAAGTGTTCCAGAGAGGTCTCCAAGTTTCTCGAGAAAGAGAATAATACCTTATGTATTGAGCTTGAAGGCCTAAAGAACCAAGTGTTTGCTGACCATAATGAAGGTGATTCCTTCTTTAAATAGGAGAATGCCCATATGATGGAAGAGTTGGAGAAAATAAAGATATTTAAAGGCAGGGGTCAGTCCTTTTAACAACAGGGTAGGATTCCACAATCAGCGAAGGAAGAATGGACAAAAAAGACTATGTTCGACCAAGCCACCATTATGAAGAAGTAGCTATTTATCATCAATATGTTGAATGAGATGGTAAGCTGCCTCACATATCAATTCCATAAGAAACTATGTACCGTCTGAATAGATGGTTATCATAATTCCCTTACACGTATGATCATAGAACTTGATCATGCCCGTAAAGTGGGCTATAAACTAGGTTGGCTTAATGCCCTCATAGTGATGAAATCGCCAAAGGAAAATGAATTATGGTATTGGCATGACCCCACGAGCCTGAAAATTACAAACCCTCCCTTTGAAATTGATGTTTTGTGGATTCTATCCCAGTGAGTTTGATCAGAAAATATCTCGGGGATTATGGCCTACATGAAGATGAAAAACTTAGTCATTGCATTTGACGGACATGGCAAATTTTTGTAGTCAAACAAGGCTTAGATATTTGAGAACTATTGTCACTCCTTATGAACTGGATGTTCCCACAGCCAATTTTGAGAAAAAAATAAAGCGAGTAACCTCGTTCCCTCTTATAACTTGTTGTATTTTCATTCTGTTGGCTTTGTAATAATTCTTCTTAATTTATAATAAAAAATTTACAACTTTCTTTCTTCTGCATCAACTTATTAATTATTAGTTATATAGAAATGATCTACTAGTAGTTTTACTTTATGACTATATGGTCAGCTATTGCCTGACTAATCTTCCTTACTTGTTATCGATGTTGGACGAACTTGGGTTGTCATGCCTTAGGTTTTACTAACGTTCAACCTATCTTATTAGTCGTAGAAAGGGATCTTATCGTCTCGACCAGATGCTAATTTTTGTTACCGGAGGTGACCAAATGTGTTAGGATTTGTCCTTTCTTTTAGCCAGTTGTGGCTAGTCTTTGTCATCCATACTAATGATTGCAATGGGCTTCCTAAATTTGATTTTGTAAACTTCGTGTTTATGGTCTGCCCTAGGGTGAGACTATGTACGAAGTTGTTTGTTTGGAACTTCTTGTTCTTGTCCTTGTGAGGTCATAAATGAAGTTTTTTTATTTAGTTTATGTGACTGAGATTTATTTGTCTTTGAATTTTTGGCACATATCCCACACCAATAGAAAAAATAAAAAGGAGAAATAACATTTATTGAGAATTAGCCATCTTTATTGATCAACGAAAATGGGCTACGGGTATATAAAAAGACTATCGAAAGACTTTAAATTTCTTTTGATTACTGATAGTACTTCCTCAGGTATGCAGCATTCCAAGGGTTCTTGAACTATTCCACTTCTAGATTTTCAATTCTTTAAGTCCCTCGATGAACTACAACAGAGTTTCGATATGGACCATGCCAATTTGGCACCAACTTTTTTCCTTTCTAAACTACTTTTTTCAGTACATAGTCTCTTTCCTTTAAAGTCCCCGACTTCACTCTTTAATTTTAAAATAGAGAGGTTCTTTGTTAGTATGCTGCAACTTTAAGTGCTACATGCTCTCTGACCTCATCCACTAAGTCTATATCTAACCTTATCATAAGGTCGCTCTTCGGCGAGTCAAAGTTGAGGACACGGTGACTTAGCAAAGAAATTTTCCTTAGGACCACTGTCTCTATTTCAAAAGCTAACATCTAAGGTGTCTCATTAGTAGTTGTTCTCGACATTGTACTTTATGCCCAAAGTCCACTTTGGAGCTCATTGATCTAGTTTCCGTTAGCATCGTTTAGTCTCTTTTTTATTCTTCCGAGCAGTTTTTTTTTACTTTCGTTTGTTCGTTGCACTATGGATGACATTACATAATGTATTTTTTTTATTTTGAAGCAAATACAGTAGTCTTCAAATTCCTGATTATCAAACTATGTGTCATGATCAGTGATGAAAGACTATGGCATTCCACAACGACAACTAATGTTCTTCCAAATTAAATGGAAGACATTTTCATACGACATTTCTACCAGGGGTTCATCCTCCTACTATTTCATGAAATAATCAATTGTAAGGACTAGGTATATGAAACTTCCTCTTATTGTTTATAGAGGTCTGACTAAGTCAATATCCCACATAGAAAATGGCCAAGGGGATGTGATCGGTGTGAGTGAATCCCCTGGTATTTTGTGGATTATAGCATATTTCTGGCACTTATCACATCGCCTTTCCTAGTTTGTAAATTCTTCTTTCACAGTGGGCCAATAATAGCCTTTTGTGGCTACTCGCTTAACTAATGATCTACCTGCTGAGTGAGTTCCATATGAACATTCATATACTTCCTTTATTAAGTCTCTAACCTCAGTTGAACGGACACATCGGAGTTAAAAAATGATAAACCCTCTCCTATATAAGAGTCCCCCTTCTAGGACAAACCTCACTGCTTTGTATCTGAGTCTCATGGATTCTTTAGGCCCTGTTGGCACAATGCCTTTTTCTAGATAATATCATATTGGATCCATACATGATGTCCCCAAGTATACTTTAATTATATTGGCAATTTATTCATCTATACTCCGATGCATGAGTATTTCTACTGGAATCATTCTTCTTAGCTTTATTCTGGTGCTAGAAGAAAGCCGAGCAAGTGCATCTTCTCCGGAATTCTTGCCCCTAGGGATTCTGATTACCTTGACTGCTGGGAACATTGCTATCGGATATTTTGTTTTGGCTAGGTATTTTTTTGTAGACTCCTATCTTTCTCCATAAACTCCAATATTTGATTCACTATTAATTGAGAATCACTATGCAATTGTGTTTTCTCGGTGCGAAGAGATGAAGCTAGGCCAAACCATTAGATGAATTTTTCATACTCTTCCTCGTTATTGGGGGCCTCAAATTGGAATCTAAGGGCATATTCAATGTTAATATCATTTCGGGTGGTAATTATCGAACCTACTCCGCTTACATAGGCACATGATGAACCGTCTATGAATATTTTCCAAAAAGGGGGCCTTCCTTGAAGTCTCCTTTGACCAATGTCCCATAATTGAATAACTTTTTTCTGCTACAGGTTGCAAGCAATTTCCTCTTGTTTGGCCAATGATTCTGATACTTCAGTGATATGGTCGCCCGGGTGAATGGTCAGGCTATCTCTCGTAGGAGTCTTATCATTTTATTGAATCAGTGATCTCTCTCCTGAAGAAGTCTGCTCGATAGGTGGAAATGAGCTCTATTATATAAAATACTTCTTTTTATTTTCCCTTATTCAGCTATCTTCATAAGAAGTCTACCCAACGAGTTTTTCCTCATATGTGAACTCAACATAAAGTCTTTTACGTATTGGCTTTCTGCAGTCATTCTTGGTTCATATTGTATGTCATACTCTCCTAATTATACATCTCAAGACATCAGTCTACTTGATTTCTCAAGTTTATGAACAAATTATCGTAACGATCGGTTCGTATAGACTACAATGGAATGAGCTTAGAAGTATGTCTTCATTATTCGAGAAGCCTCAATTAGAGATAATGCTAGTTTCTCCATCCTTAGATTTCGAATCTTCGCTCTTAGGTATTCTTTGCTTGTTGAGGAAAAGGGTTTTTGCGTCCCATTTTTTAGTCGGATCAATATCGAGCTAACTGCTGATTCAGATACAGCTAAGTATAAGTAATTCTTTTCTCCAATGAGTTACCTTAAAAGCAGAGACGGATATCCCAATTACTTCTTTAATTCCAAGAAAGAGGGTTCACATTCATTATTCCACTCAATTGATTTCGCAACACCTTAAATAAGGGAAGGCATTTTTCGATAGCACATGAAATGAATCGATTTAGTGCAGCCACCCTGCCTGTTAACTTTTATACTTCATTTTTGTTCATTGGAGATTGCATATTGATAAGTGCTTGGATTTTATCTAGATTTTCTTCAATGCCACTTTGGTTTATGGTGAAGTCGAGAAAAATTCCTTCTCGTACTCCAAATACATATTTTATCGGATTAATCTACATTCTTTGTTTTTCCAACTGGTCAAACATGTAACCCACGTCTCTAATATGATCAACAACTATCTTTCTCTTGGGATCATGTCATAAATGTACACCTTCATGTTTAGACCGATCTTTTCTTCAAATATGTTGTTTACCAACCTCTGGTACGTTGTCCCATCATTCTTGAGCCTAAAGGTCATAACATTGTAACAATATGTACCTCAACTTCTTATAAATGAAGTCTTTTCCATATCCTCTGGTTTCATCTTGATTTGACTATAGCCTGAGTAGGTATCCATAAAGATGAGTATCTCATGTCCAGCAGTGGCATCAATTAGTTGATCAATCTGTGGTAAAGGATAGTGGTCCTTCAGGAAAGCTTCATTGAGATCACTAAAGTCAATGCACATATGTCGCTTGCCATTTTTTTTCGTAACCATCATTATATTGGAAAGACAATTTGGGTACTTAACATCTTAAATGAAATTCCTTTTTGCAATTTCTATAGTTCTTCTTGTATTGTCATACTCTTTTCTTGACTGAAGACACGTAGCTTTCTCTTGATCAGCTTGGCATCCTTGATTATGTTAAGTTCATGACATATTAACTCTGGATAAAAACCCAACATGTCACTACACCAAAAAGGTAAAATTGTCACCTTTGAGCCAGTTAGACTTGTCACAATGATTGACCGTGATAAAAAAAATACACTTTTTTGTCACGGTCAATGACCGTGACACGTCCGTGATAGGAATTTATCACGGTCATTGACCGTGATAACTTTAGAAAGTAATCACAATCAAAGACCTTGAGAGTTCCATGACAACTCTTTTTACTAAAACCCTAGACGCCTTTTTTTCCCACCATTTTCTTTTCCCTCATTTTTCTCTCTCTTGTGCGCAACTGTTCTCTCTCTCTCTCTCTCTACGTTTTAAGGTGAGTTTTTGTATTTCTCTCTATTTCCTTTGTGTGTATGTATGTGTGTGTGTGTTGGTCTATGTGTGTGTATGTGTAGGTGTGTGACTGTGTGCAGGTGTGTGTGTACATGGGTTTGCGTGTGTGGGGGGTGTATAAGGTGTGGGGGGGTCTGCATGTGTGTATGTGTAGGTGGGTGGGTGGGGGATGTGTGTGTGGGGTGGGGGGTAGTGTGTAGGGTGGGGGTCTGTGTATGTTCTGGGGGGGTGTAAATTGAAATTAGTATAAATTGAATTGAAATTGAAATTCGTATGTATTTGTATTGGTATAAATTGGTATAAATTGAAATTAAATTTGAATTTGAATTGATATTGATATTGGTATAAATTGATATTTTTATTGGTATAAATTGAAATTGATATAAATTAGTATTGGTATTGGTATAAATTGAAATTTATATCATATGTATTGAAATTGGTATAAGTTTTAGTTCTTATGTGTACTTTAAATTCAATGAAACATACTTTAAATTACATGAATAAATGAAATCTACCGAATTGTGATAAGACATAATTAAATGAAACATATTTTAAATTACATATAGTGCATATAGATACTAGCCTTCTAATTCTTATGCGTACACATTCAATATCCCTTAGACCTGTTCGAGAGTCATTACCCTATAATGAGATCTCTTGAATTGTCCCGCTCGGACAGTTTGGGACTGTATAATAATATTTTTAGTGGCTTAAACTTGTTTCTTTGGGGGGAACTTTTGTAGTCTTATCTTAATGTTTTCTGGGTACATAGTAGATGATGCGATGTTAAGTGTTATTTTAATTGATAAATTCAAATAACACTCACACTTGCGAATCTATGCCATGTACTTAGAGAACTATAGGAATATGCTGCCGAATTTTTCTCAAATTGGAACAACGTGCATGAGCTGTTAAGTATATTACAGAAATATGGGATCTAGAATGGAATAGTACCACTCACCCTTTAGAGGAGATGGAGGAAATATGAACTAATATTATAAATTGAATTTTAATTTCAATTTCAAATTAAAATTGAATTTGAATTTGTACCATTTATAAGCGATTGTTTATAACGGTTATGTAACATTTATAACTAATTTAAATAGTGGGCATATAAACTAGACTTCTAGTTCTTATGCATACGCATTCAATAAGTGATTGTTTATACTAATGGGAACTAAATGTTCACACCTTTGTTTATACTAATCCACGAAATATATGCTTATTGTCCATAATAGGTGATTGGATGTAGTAGCTGTGATGGGATATCCTAAATATAAAGAGTGGGTGGGTGAGACAAATAGATTAGGGGATGTGTTTCGCAAAGATGTTAATGAATTTATGAAATACGCATAGAGATGTCATAATGATGAAGAGTTTTTGTATCCGTGTGTTAGGTGTAAAAATGGCAAGGTATTTTAGTGGAAACAATTGAATTACAATTGTTAAGATGTGGTATGCAAGATAGTTATCGATTTTGGGTTTTTCACGGAGAATCAAAAGTTCCTTTTGTCCCCGAGCAACCTTTACAACAAGCTTCAACAAGTAGGATAGACGTAAATGGGGAGGATGATAATGTAGATCATAATATGCTAGAGGATTTAGCTGATGATGCGTACAGAGTTCATGAAGTGGAAGAGAATGAGGTCACTGACAATGTATAAGGTTCAAGTGCTCATGAAGATATTAGAATAAATTTTGACGATGACTACCAAAGTTTAAAATTTAAGGCGACTCAACCTTTATACTCTGGTTGTGAGAAATATCAAAAACCTTTACATGCCATGGTTGGTGATAAGCACCCAAAAATGTATATTTTATACCCGAATAGACGTATTTTAATTGCTAATTCTCGATAAAATTGGGTCTTATACACGTAATTGTCTATTGTGCAAGCTTGTTTGCGTTTGCGGTTTCAAAAGCATTAATTAAAAGAAAATTACATCAAAGAATGGAGCTAAACTCGAAATTTCATAACCCTAACCTAGCCCTGTCCAGGCCTAAACCCACACTGAAACCCGTGTGTGTGTGCTGTGTTTGTACTTTTATTCTTTTTTTAGATTTTTATTTTGAGTCGTTTTATTTTTAGTTTTTATTTTAGATTTATTTACAATTTTTTAGGTTTGATTGTCTATTTCCTTTTTTATTAGTGTATTTTTATTTTGATTTTTATTAGTTTTTTATTTTAGTCTTTATTTTTATTTTATCATATTATTAGGATAAGTTTTAGGAATTTATTTTTCTATTTAGTTTTAATTTTATTAGGTTTTTATTTTTATTTTGTTAAGATTTATTTTTTTAGTTTTATTAGTTTAGTTAGATAGTTTTTTAGGTTACAAGCACACACACACATATCCTACACCCTATCTCACACAAACACCTCACTCACCCCCACCCCTTACTTCACACCTCACCACACCTTATCCTCCATCTCCTTACTATTTATCATCACCTTCACCCATCATCTTCTACACCTTCTCTCTCATCCATTATCATCCTCCATAACCAAAAACACACCCATCACCTCTTTCTTTCATCCACCACCATTACCCATTTCGGACGTATTCCGGACAAACCCAGATCCAACGAGCCTTGACCCGAGTTGTCCTATGCTCCCCATAACCATCATAAACCGACCTACCCAAACCCAAACTCTGACCTGCTCGAATCCTCCATTAAACCGGACCATATTCTCTCCCTTCCATATCAAACCCGCAAACCCTCAACTCGAGATCCAAAAACATGCCTACCTTGTCATCAAACCCAAAATACATTTTCCCTCTTTAAACTCACGAATTTCTACCTGCATAAACAAACAAAAAAAACAAGACCAAACACAAAAGCCAAAATAAAACCCCACATGTGTTTAAACCAACTTAACCCTTATTCCAAAAATACCCCCAACACCTTATGAAACCCTTTTTTCCATTTTACCCTTAACTAACACCCTTACCACCTCATCCACATGCACATTTAAAACTCCCCAAATTACCTTCTCACACCTCTCACACCTCATGCACAATTTTGTTACCCAATTTGCCCCTATCTCCATGTTTTCCATGTATAAATTGAAGACTTGGTGCTATTGAAGAGGGATGTCTAATTTAGTTTTTAAACTTTATATGATAAATGTCTCTCCACTCATATATAAAGAGTATTTTCATTTTTAGCAAATATCTCAATATAGAGGTATGTTGTGAAATTTATCTCTTGGATGAATTCCACTCCACCCCTCTATGGTGAGTTTTTGCATTTTTAGCAACTATCTCAAAATAGAGTGATGTGGTTGAATTCATCCCTTTGGAAGTAAATTATAATTCATTCCTTTATGGTGAGTATTTGTATTTTTAGAAAATATCCCAACATAAAGTGATGATGTGGAATTTATTTCCTTGGATGAGTTCTAATGTTCAATTTTATAATTTGAGGATTCGCATTTTTAGCAACTATCTCAAAATAAAGTGATGTGGCTGAATTCATCCTTTGGGAACTAAATTCTAATCCATTACTTTACGGTGAGTATTTGCATTTTTAGCAAATATCTCAACATAAAGTGATGATGTGGAATTTATTTCCTTGGATGAGTTCCAATGTACAATTTTCTAATTTGAGGTTTTGCATTTTTAGCAAATATCTCTTATTATTTAAGAGCCTATTATGAATTCATCCAATGAGTATTATAATTAATTTTTTTTATAGTTTTGAGGGATTGTAATTGAGATAATTTTGGTGCAAAATTGAAGAGTTGCTCCAATTCTAGTACAAATGGGTTTGATCTATTCCTCTTTAATTAATCTTGATTAAATCCTCACATGCTCTTATTGTTTACTTTTATTTTTTGATGATGATTATTGATTGTTAATCTCCCGTTCATGGGAGGAATTTTGATGCCCTCATGAGTCCAATTAGTTAGTTTACTTATTAGCACAATTTTGTTTATCTCATTTTTCTCTTATTAAAATTAGTATGTTAAAACTTAGTATAGTTAGTTAATTAATAATCCCTTGAAAAAAATCATAAAAAATAGAAAAAGAAAAAATAGAAAAATCGTAAAAAATAGAATAGCATAAAAATGAATCTACACATGTTTTCACTTATTTTGTGTTCATCCTTAGATTTGGATTGACTCCCTTACTTACCCTAAGCATATTTTGAGTTTATTTGTAGGTTTAAGGGAATTTTGATGGAAAAAGTGTTGCAACAACGATAAATACACAAGAGATACCATTTTTTTCTATGAGTTGGTTTTCATAATTTGAAGACCCAATATGGCTTGTCTGATAATAGCATGACAGGTGTTTTGAATTGGGTGAAGGGCTTTCAACCCAAGAAGAATATGCTTCCAAATAGCTATCATATGATGAAAAACAGTTTGAAAGGTTTGGGAATGAATTATAAATCAATTCATGCTTATGTGTATAACTTCATACTATACTGAAAGGAGTATGAAAATCTCGATCGGTGTCCAGTATGCGATGAACCTAGATATGTCCAATCTACTGGCAAGGAAGGCACAAGCTCAAAACTTCCTCAAAAAGTGTTGAAATATTTTCCCATTGGGCCTAAATTAAAGTGGTTTTTTACAGTACCATGGATAGCGGAGGCAATGACTTGGCATGCTAGGGAAGAAGTAGGGGATAATTGCATGTGTCATCCTATTGATTCTACAACTTGGAAGAGGATGAGTTTTGAGTATCCCTATCTTGCTCGAGAATAGCGTAACATTCATTTGGCAATATCAACAGATGGTTTTAATCCATGTGGAAATTTAAGCGCCAATCAGAGTGTATGGCCAGTAATCCTAGCCCCACTCAACCTCCCTCCTTCACAATATATGAGACATAAATATTTTATGCTCTCTTTGTTGATACCTGGGCCAAAGGCACCATGCGAGGACATAGATCTATATATTTCTCCTTTGGTAAAATTATTAAATGAGTTTTGGGAAAAGGGTGTGCAAGCATTTGACTCTTTTACAAAAGAAGAGTTTACGCTGAAAGCTATGCTGATGTGGGCAATTGATGATTTTCTAGATTATGGGACATTATCTAGTTGTGTAGTACACGGTTATTTGGGATGTCCAAATTGTGGAGAGGAGACTTAATCAATTCGCCTCCCTACTATCTCAAAAAATGTACACCATTGTTATAGGAGGTCCCCCCCCCCCCCGGTTCATAATTTTAGATTTGAGAAACATTCCATTTCTTTACGGGGCAGGGTTGAACATAGGCTACCGCCAAGAAAAATTTTAGGTTCATAAATTGAAAGTAAATCTTCTGATTGTGTCCCTAATATGCCAGGTTAGAATCCTAAATTTAAGAATGTCAAGCATAAGAAGGCCCAACTGAGAATGAAACTAAGACAAGAAAGGCATGGTCTAGGAATTCAATTTTATTTAGCTTGCCTTATTGGAAGAATAAACCGGTGGGCCGTGTATTGGATGTGATGCACAGAGAGAATAACATCGATGTATGAAAAATAAAAGACAAAAATTAGGTCGTGAGAACAATAAAAGATAAAAAACAATAGCATGATCTATGTTGAAAATATGAAGCCTATGAGAATAATAAAAGACGAAAAATAATGGTATACTCAGACAGCGAATTTAGGTTGTGGTTGTCACATGAGGTAATTATAATGAAAATGGTTGTTATTAAATGTCACATTATAAGAAAGCTTTACAACCAACCTAATTAATTTATTTATATTCTTGGCTCTTAAAGACGGGTGAGGCGACATTAAGGCTTGCTCGACTAGCCATTAGAACCTTGTTTATGGCATAAGAGTACAAAAAGTATCGATTCAACGGTTATGTATTTGGTTCAAGGGTGTATGAGGAAAATACAAATGTACAGAACTCGGTCATTTCATACAAGGCTCTTAATATTTTTTTGAGCGAGCGTAAAAGATAAAAACCTCGTTGAAGCTGAAATGACTTACTATGGTGTAATTCAAAATATATTTGAATTGGACTATGTAAGATTTCAAATGGTTGTATTTTACTATCATTGGGTAAGAGTTCAAAATAAAAATGCTTCTAAAATTGATCCTGACACCAATTTGATCATGGCTAACTTGTCAAAGTTGAAGAGCAATGAACACGTGAGCGATGAGCCATTTGTTTGTGATTTTCAAAAGGTCAAGAAAGTATTTTACTCGAAGTATATCAACAATGAACCGTATTCAATTGTCCTATATGATCCAAAACGTCTAAACCGTAGTGTGGATGATTTGGCTGCTCCTACCGAATATTAATCCATTTTATATGATAACCCGAATTTGAAATAATTTTTAGAATTGAACTAAGTAATCCAATTATTTGTAATGACCGGTGGTTGTATTATTCTAGTGCTTTATTATTATCGTACGGTAATTTAATTCTTTGTATTTATTTTTACTTGATCGGTTTAATGCTTGTAATAACCAGTAGGTGTATTCTTTTAGTGCTTTATTATTATCGGATTTGATTCAAAATTGGTTTTATGGTTAGTGAATATGTTAATTAGGATATTAATCAATTTAAGCATTAATTCAAAGTCCATGACCCAGGAGTGTGTGTTCCGGGGGGGGGGGGGGGGGGGAGGAGGGACAGTGTTCGTGGGGAGAAGGGGCAGTGTGCGTGTGTATAAATTGGTATAAATTAGTATTTGTGTTGGTATAAATTGAAATTGATATAAATTGGTATTGGTATTGGTATAAATTTAAATTTAAATTAAAAATAAAATTGATTTCGTATGTATTAAAATTGGTATAATTTTTAGTTCTTATGCATACTACCTAATTAAATGAAATCTCTCGAATTTGTTATTATAGGATTTGAGCATTAATTCAATGTCCATATACATGTTTGTACTAATAATACCAATTTTTGCAAAAAAAAATGTCTTCATCCCAGTACGGTAGCAGAGGCGACGAGGGATATTTCGCCAGTAGGCCCCCAAAATGGGGCAAATTGAGGTCCATCGTTGAGAATAAGATGGCATTATTGACTAAATCACTAGAGTTGCTAAAGGCGATCGTTGTCCTGGGGTACACTGATTGGAGGTCCATGCCTAATGAGCTCAAGATTGGCATCTGGGGGGCACTATAGGTAGTGTATTTATATTTATATTTATATTTACATTTATATTTATATTTATTTTTATTTTTATGTTTATATTTATATTTATAAGGAATTAACACTTACTTTCTTTGTATTTATTTGATAGGAACAATCCAGCCTTCCCCCACATGTCCGTGACTCTGCGTTGGAACAGTTGAGGGATCAATATAAGACGTGAAAGAAGAATATGCGGGCACGATACTTTGGAAAGACCCAGGAGTCCATTTTGGGAGTACGTGACACCATCCCCTCGGAGGAGCCGATCTCATTGGCACAGTGGAAAGCGTTTATTGGCTATGAGATCGATGAGTGTCAATTGGCATCTCTCCAATCGAGGAGGGAAAATTGGGCAAATAAGTTGGACATGCACTACTGTGGGCGGACGTCTGACGCCGAGGTGGAGCATAGGATGGTAAGTTTTTATTTTTATTCAATTTTAGTTTTATGTTATTCTAATTTAGCATTACTTTACGTTACTTACTAATTTTGCATTATTTTATTTCAGGATACGGGAAGTGGACTTGGGGGTACACCACATAGGCTCGATGCCTATGTGACAATTCAGACGAAGAAAGGCAAGGATAAGGAGGTGGCCCCGAGCATCGCATCCATGATTATAAGTTATAAATGTTTAATTTTTTTAATTACATTGTAATTTTTTTATTTACTTAATTAACTAAACGTGCGCTTTTTGTCATTTCAAGCAAAACTTAAAGAAGTGCATAAGTCGCAGTTTGATGCCGACAAGGCCTCTTTGTCTATGGACACACTCAACCAAGCGCTCGGGGTGGATCGTAAGGGGAGGACTAGGGGGTGAGCATGTGGGTGGGGAAGTCGATGATCATCCAAATGGAGACGAGCAACACCGAGTTGGTTTGTAAGGTGGACACCTATAATGATAGGCTATCAAGGTTGGAAGAGACGGTCCTAGATATGTATGCCTTCATTGAGAAGAGTGTGCTTCCATTTAAATAAGGAAGTTATTTAATTAAACTCAGTTTTTATCAATTAAGTCCTAAACATGCATCTAGGTGTGATTGATGATGATAAAATCAAGCAAGAACAATCAAACACACTCAAATGAGGAAAAATCCCCCAAAGGGGCAAAATCTGTTATTTTCACTATAATTTTGTAAGAGAACGGCTTACACGGATTACAATGAAAATATATGACACAGAAATACCCTCGGGTGTCGGTTCTGTTGTCGTCAGCTGGAACTTTCCCTTTTCAGTAGGGCAACAATGAAGAAGAGAACGTCTTCCTCACAAATTACTCCATATGAGTAAATGATCCTATTGAAGTTTTAAAGATTCACACACATATATGGGAATGGTTTTGTGAATCAAAAAGGTTTAGAAAACCTAAAAAATATGAAGTCTTATTCCGGACTGTTTTCGCTGAATTTTGAGATTGCAGAAAGACTTAAAAAATGTGTAGAAGGAGAACAGATAATTATATGAAAATCGAGGCAGTGTCTCGTTCGAACGAGATAGCCATGTTGCTCGAACGAAGGACAGAAGTCGTACGAACGAGATCGCGCGACATGCCTATCTCGCGCAAATGACATTCAAAGTCGTTTGAACGAGCTCGTCATTCAAGGCACTTCGTTTCTACACTTAAAAAAAATTCTGCTTTTGATAAAAAATTAATCCAGACTTCAAAAATAATTTTCAAAAAATTTCCTTAATATTTATGCAAATATTAAAGCTCCAATAAATCATTTTACCAATAACGCGTAGTGGAGTAGTGGGAATGAGCTGAGTAGCACGTCGTATATAGCATGATGCACGTGAAGATACTGGATGCATTAAATTCGGATAAAGGCAGTCGAGGTTGATCGTGTTGACGTGCCGAATGTAGCGGTATCAGACATACAAACTGTGATCTAGGAGAAAATTGAAAATTCCTAGATTCTACCCCGGACATTTATAAAATTATGTCCTTACAAATCTGCCCCTATGTCTATGCCGGTACATACATAAAAAATCCGAATTATGTAATCAAATGACATAAAGATAATATCTTTCAAATCTTCAGCTCTTCAGAAACTTCAAAGCTTTTCTCATCAGGGTGTGCAATCCAATAATGAACAATGTTGTACCTACACACATGAGATAAAGAAAATACCCGTGACAAGCAACAGTTTGAAATATAATGATATGCAAAAAATTGATGATCAATTAAGTTTAAGCAAATAATTCATAAATCAACCAAACACCAAAATAATTCTCCCCCATAATTCTCTAAAATTTCCTCCTTTTTATGATGTCCCCAAATAGACAGAAATGAGAAGCATGGATGAATGCACATGGAGAATGACACACGGTAATAAACTGCTCTTTTTGTATTTTTCAAAATTTTTCACACATAATATACAACAAAGAATCACTCCATGAAAGAACACAAAAACAACCAAGTCGATGATAGCGTAAATGTAGAGGTGTGATCAAATTCGATAGGAAAATCAATGCATACAAATATGACATATGTGCATGATGAATAT
Source organism: Sambucus nigra (assembly GCA_949130495.1). NCBI lineage: Eukaryota > Viridiplantae > Streptophyta > Magnoliopsida > Dipsacales > Adoxaceae > Sambucus > Sambucus nigra. The sequence continues at coordinate 337,031,890 of OX422207.1, read as the reverse complement.
CAGATACTCCTAACGAATGAACTCAAAATCTTCCTTTGGCGTAAAAAGGTGATAATATGAGACATTGACTCAATCAAATCAACAAATCAAAGTTCAAAGTGATTTCCACACCAATAACATCCAAAACTAGTTCATGCTTTTTCAGGACTTTCAAGGAAGTGCAAACTCGTTTATATTCTCCAACCAAACTCCCTCAAATTTATATTTTGAATAGAGGCGTTCTAAATTCTCAAACTTTGGAGAATTGATGGTGAAACCTAATTGCACATATTTGGCATATATTTCTTTTTATTGCCATTAAATTTTTTCGGGCTCTTTTAACCTCTTTGGACCCCGGATAATAAAATTCCTCAAATTTTTAGGTCCTTTTTAACGGTGGCTTAAAATTGCAAAGGCTAAATGAACCTTTCACAGCCCTTCCCTATTTTTAAATAAACACACAGACTGTCAAGTTTTATCGCATATGGTTAGTTGTATAGACATAATTGAGATGAAAACACTTAAGCCAATATGTGATAGACAAGTACAATAATCAAATAAAGTCATGCATGTGTGCAATAAAGAAGATAGGAGTCAAACATCTAGAAAGATATCACTAATCACATCTCAAATACTCCAAACAATGTAAAGCACATGGATGAAATGATGTAGCGTCTCAAATCTCTATCAAACAGTCACATGGATAAATGGAATGAAATTGTGACTCGGTCATCCTAAGTGTGTTTATCCATAAACGGTGCAAACAAAATACACAAATCTTTTTATATTTTTCAAAAAAATTCTCAAAATAATATCTTTTTGTATTTTTCAAAAATTTTCAAAAGCAAAAATCTGTACAAAAAGTACATGTCATTACACTAGCAAATATATATCATAAAACCACAACTAGTGTATGACAAACATGCGAACACAATCATCTATATGATATGGCAAGAGAAGAATCATGTGCAAGCAAATGATAATCAACTATTCCAAAATCTAGCGTATCCAAAAGTGATTTCCTAACCCAAGTGGATGTAACACGTCGACACGGGGTTTTGGGAACCAACAAAACACTAGACTTCAAATTCCTAGGACCTCTTCCAAGACCAAAACAAAATCTCCTAAGGTGACCCTTCCTACCACAATATGAACATGTGTAAACGGGTGGAACGACACCTAAAGTGCGATCTTTTCTAACATCCTTGGAATTAGTTAACCCTCTAAAACAAATAATGGTTTTGGCTTTAGCATTAGAAGCATGAGAACACGATGAGCCATTACCATCACTATCAAACCTACTTGAGTCTGTCAAATCATTTATTAACTTCAAAATTTTTTACTCAAGCAAAGAATTAGACTCTTCCAAAGACAGGGATTTCTTTTTCAAATTTTCAACTAAACTTAACAGTTTATCACGCTCCCCCTCAATTAAAACAAACCTATCCCTAAGAGTCTTTTCACGTGCCGTAAAATCATCGATTAATTTTTTATCCTCGATGGCACAAACGGGAACCCTATAATTTTTTAAGTCCTCTAATTCCTTCTCTAAAACAAGGACTCTCTAATCACTCTTCTTTTTGGAAATTTTCAAAGAATCAAAATCAATACACAAATTACCTAAGTGCTCACGACAAATATCACTTTGAGTTTGAAACGCTTGCAAATATTCAATCTTACTTTTAAAGAGAGAATTTTCTTTTTCCAAAACTTTAATTCTTTTGCAAAGTTTCAAATTCAAACTTTTTAATTTTTCAGTACGGTCGTGAACTTTTTCAAAAATAGGCTCCTCATTAAATGGGCGTTCCATTGAAAAATTGCGATTTTTCACAAAACTGATTTTAAAAAAATCAATATCACACAATTTTTTGCGAAAAATAGGAATACGCAATAAATTAGCGCAACCTGCTCTGATACCAATTTGAGAAGAGTGCGCATGCGTTCAAATAAGGAAGTTATTTAATTAAACTCATTTTTTATCAATTAAGTCCTAAACATGCATCTAGGTGTGATTGATGATGATAAAATCAAGCAAGAACAATCAAACACACTCAAATGAGGAAAAATCCCCCAAAGGGGAAAAACCTTTTATTTTCACTATAATTTTGTAAGAGAACGGCTTACACGGATTACAATGAAAATATGTGACACAGAAATACCCTCGTGTGTTGGTTCTGTTGTCGTCGGATGGAACTTTCCCTTTTCAGTAGGGCAGCAATGAAGAAGAGAACGACTTCCTCACAAATTACTTCAGATGAGTAAATGATCCTATTGAAGGTTTAAAGATTCACACACATATATGGGAATGGTTTTGTGAATCAAAAAGGTTTCGAAAACCTTAAAAAGATGAAGTCTTATTCTGGACTGTTTTCACATAATTTTGAGATTGCAGAAAGACTTAAAAACGTGTAAAAGGAGAACATATATTTATACAAAAATCGAGGTGGTGGCTCGTTCGAACGAGATAGCCATGTCGCTCGAATGAAGGACATAAGTCGTTCGAACGAGATCGTGCGACATGCCTATCTCGCGCGAACGACATTCAAAGTCGTTTGAGAGAGCTCGTCATTCAAGGCACTTCGCTTCTACAATTAGAAAAAAAATGCTTTTGATAAAAAATTAATCCAGACTTCAAAAATAATTTTTGAAAAATTTCCCAAATATTTATGCAATTATTAAAGCTCCAATAAACCATTTTACCAATAACGCGTAGTGGAGTAATGGGAATGAGCTGAGTAGCACGTCGCATATAGCATGATGCACGTGAAGATACTGGATGCATTGGATTCGGATAAAGGCAGTCGAGGTTGATCATGTTAATGTGTCGAATGTAGCGGTATTAGACATACAAACTGTGATCTAGGAGAAAATAGAAAATTCCTATATTCTACCCTATACATTTATAAAAGTATGTCCTTATAAAGCATTAGTTAGGGAAGGGGAAGGATAAGGAGAAGGTGAAGGAAAAGGAGAAGGAGAAGGGGGTAGACGTAGACGAGGACGTCACTGCTTCATTACAGATATGAATGGACTCGCCACCATATGATATGTTTCCCATTTTGACTCCCGATGAGCGGTCTATATCAACCATCGATTAGCAGAGCGTCTTTCCACTCGACATCTATTGTGGGGAGCAGATAGCGATGGGGTTAAGGGACCCGGCCTTCCTCTCGGGTATGGTGGTACATGGGTGTTCCCTCCAAGACATTGAGGCAAGGGTGCTCGTCATGCATGTGGTGTTCGAAAAGGAGAACTCAGATTTGTGGTTACGCGAATAATGCGACGTTCAACAAATTGAGGGGTGTGTCAATGCATATATCGTATGACCTTCCTTCCTCTTCCAACCTGCTTAAGACCCTATTCCATTACATTATTTTTATCTATTGTATTTGGATATTGGATTACATTTGTATTTTTTTTATTTTGAGACATGTTGGTTCGGATATGGATATTTGTATTTCTATTTTATTTGGATTATATATGTCATGATTTCGTATATAATGATTTGGTATATTATTTATATTTTATTTGGATATATGCTGTTTGGACAGGTACAATTTTGCTCCAATAGGTACAATTATACTGTTGGGTAGTGGAAGTGGACCTACTACCAAACAGTTTTTTTGAAATTTTGCTAGAATTATCACGTCTTTTACCATGAAAAGTCGATGACAAAGTCAGTTCTCACCCCCAAATTTGTCATAATCATAGACCTTGACAAGTTTTACTTGTCACAGTTTCAGACCTTATCAAGTCGAGAATTTTGGTTTAGTGTGTCCTTATGACTCCAAGTGAGCACATTCTTCCTTCACTTAGGAAGATAAACCAACTTCTTCCTCATGGCTGGGTCCAGTGATGAGCCGATATAAGTTATTTTCTCCTGGTGTTCATCATACAAGACAATTGATTTTACCTCTTCCATAACTTGTCCTTTAACCAGTGCGTCCTCCTTATGTGGTTCTAACGTGTCAATATAGTAAGTCGTGGCCAATTTCATCTATTCCTCATGGTCAGCTGAAGTATAACATCAGTCTCTCGCTTCAACTTGATTCCCTTTTAACAATGCTGACTCCATAATCAGTGGAGAACTTTAAACATTGATGCACAGTAGAAGGTACTTCTTTAAATTTCTTCAACCTAATTATCGAAGATCATATTATATATTGAGTTGACGTTCTTATCTAGGACAAAGAAATGGATCTTCTCAGTTTGACAGTTTAGCCAAACATTAATCAATACTTCCAGACTAATTATTCCCAGGTGATAAACCGTCTATCCCAAGAAACCAATAAGGTGCTTGTGGTAAGCTTCAAGTTTTCTATCACGCAATCCCAAACCTCTAAATAAATTTTAGAATAAAATATTGGTTTAACTATCGTTGTTGACCAAACCTTTAACCATCCTTCCTTCGTGTACCATCATTGTGACAACTAAGGGTTTATCATGAGTATAAATCAATCTTGATAGATCATCTTTGGAGAAATCGACCACCAAACGATCATTGTTTATTTTCCTCGAATGAGTGTCTACATCATTAGTCAGGTTGATTTGCCTGATGTAGGCATAGGCATTTTCTTTATTCAAGTAGTATTTTCACTCAGTTATTTCATCTCCTCCGCTAACATCACCTCCTTCAATAAAGTTACATCCAAAATAGATCATATTTACCTCATACACAAGCTTTTTAGGCCTTCTGGACAGGTCCATGTCATCTTCGAAGTCGTTATTTCTACCTTTTTCTTGTCATCTGCTCTTATATAAGGGGATTTCGACCATTTCCTGAGTTCCTTCTCATCCCTATGATGTGTTCGCCCCCCTTTTTCCACGAACTTTGACATTTTCCCTCTTTAAATTAGGATCCCTATCTCATTATGTAGGGTTATGCAGTTGTCAGTGTTGTAACCGTAATCTTTATGGAACTTATAGTATTTACTTTTATCTCTTCGGTTTGGACGAGATTTTAGGTTTCTAGTCTATTTCAGATCACTACTTCCACGAATATCTTCTAAAGTATGGTGAACACCAATGGTCATAGGAGAGTATCTCTCATATCTCTTTAGTTTCTCCACCATTTTGTCCTTCTTCTCTGAGCTCTTGTTGGCACCAGTCTTAGAGTTATTGGTCTCTTTAGCGACCATAACTTCATTTGCATTCATAATTTTGCCTGTTTTGTCCAATAATTCATTCGTAGTCTTAGGTGGCTCCTTAGCAAGTGCATAATTTAACTTCTCGAGTAGCAATCCATTCATTAATGCGTCAATCGTCATCTTCTCTTCATAGGCAATTACTTATACTTATCACTATTAAAGCGGGTGATGTAGTCGGGAGTGTTTCGACGACTTTTTGGTGATCATTTAGCAGATGGGTTACCCTTTTGACAAGCTTGGCTCCAAAGCAGAAGTTGCTAATGAATTGGTTAGCTAGCTATTGAAAGATTGATATTTCCCTCGTGGTGGTTTGTTATACCAGATATGTGCCGACCCATTAATCGTACAAGAGAATTCTCGAAAACGCATCTCATCAGGGAGAGAGTAGATGTCAGTAGTATATTGGTATTGCTCCATATGACACTGGATCGGTTTTACCATCATACTTTGAAGTTACCAAAGGTGGATTGAACTTAGTAGGTGTGGGATAATCTAAAATATAAGGTGTGAATGGAGATCCTTTCCCAAAACTTTTATGTAAGGGATTTTTTGACTTAGTTATTTCTCCCAAATGATCCCCTAGTCATTAGACTTAACCTTTCCATGGTTGGTCATCTGGATTAGCTTAAGACAATACAGTTTTGGCTGCTCGATCACTATTTTTTACTAAGCTCTCTTCTTGGGAAGTCTGCTTGACACGTACTGACCCTCATATGCTTGTCCTTGACCTGACAGATCCTTCTCTACGCTATTTGTATCTTCTAGGCTCTTTGTGATAATGACCGATCATTTCTCGAGGATCTAGCTAATCACATGAGAATCCCCTGCTCAACCTTTCCAACACACTTAGCATTTCCTCGGAGAATGATCGCTCATTATAGTGATCAGTGGTCTTGAGGGATGAGGTGTCTCCATAAAAATATGTCTGATCATATTGTGATTGAGAGTATCTGGATCTACTTTCTTCATTTCATGATCCCGAATTCATTCTTGTGGGGTTCTACAATACCCATTCGCGATGGGCTAGTTGCCTATCTTTATAAAGGTAGGTGGCAACATTTCGCCTCTCTTGTTAGAGGGTTCTCCTCTAGATGTTGTGAAAAAATAAGATCCATGCCTCTTTTGACTATCTTGGAACATTTGTGTCAGTTACTTCACGGTCTCCTGCATTTCCTTTTGGCCTCTGGCTATGCTCACCAAAATTCCTTATAGATCCCCCATCTCGATAGAGTTGGAGAGAGGAATGATTTCATTCTCTCAGCTAATTTTTGGATTTTCCCCTATTTCCCACATCAAATAAGCTAACAGACATTTTGAATGAACTTGAATAAAAAATAACAAGCTATTATCATCTAAAACTGGTATTGGGATATTTTCAAGTCTTAGCTAGCAATTAACAATAATAAACTATAACAAATATAGAAGTTTACAGTTAGGACTTGAGAGAGATGCGAGATATAGAATGAGATAAGAGATTAATGTGGTTTAGCTCAATGAGGTGCTTACGTCGACAAGTGCAATGCAGTATTATACTGGGAATGGATACAAGCTCTCAACAATCTCTCTATGGTTTTTTGTACATTTTTTTTCATTCCTTTATCATGTTACACATTTTTTACATTCTAGTTATTAACTAATGGTGAGCTAATAGTAGTTAATTGAAAGAATTAACCCACGTGCATGTATAATTAGACTGTACATATTGTCTGTGTACCTTACATGTGTTTGATAGAATTAATTACTGGTGGTCGAAAACTCATCTGACCAAAGGAAACACCGATTCGATCAGAAAAATGATGTGTCGAACATGTTAGTTGATAATTTTATGCTGATAGGTGTCACTATACCATTGGTCCATGCCACGTTATGGATTTATAATACAACACACATACACATGTATATGTATATATATATATATATATATATATATATATATATATATAGAGAGAGAGAGAGAGAGAGGTAGAATAATTTTGTTTCTGCTGTTGTCGATGGCTTTTGAGGATAGGTTCAGGCGGGGAGCTGGTTGGGGCTTGTGGAGGTGTGGGGGGCCTCCAAAAATCATTTTTTATTTTCATATGATGTCATATATTGTTGATAAATCATTTTTGATTTTCATGTTATTAGTCTTTGAATATGCTTATTATGTACAATATGATTTTTTGGAATATTATAAGCATGCCTTATAGCTTTCATATCAGAATTTGTATCATGATTAGATTAGGATTCCACCTAAATGGCTTCATCTAAAAAAATGAAATGTTGTATTTTGTGGATACTTTCAAAAACTATTCTTAGGTTGTTGAAAGGTCCAAATATGGTTTTGAGTGTTCGGATTATTAATGGTTTCATTATGTTGATTAACTAAGGCATTGTGATTTGTTTTCTCAAAGGTCTAGTTGTGATGGTTAAATTAATATTAAAAGGTAATGTCTTTATCAATTACGGTTGGTAGAGGTTGCTCAAAGGTCCATATATTTTTTTAACTTATAAACACATTGTGATGGGAATCCATTGTTATTTTCCATTTATTTTTCCTTTTATTTGTATTTTCAGTTCCTTTTAGGTATTTTCTCTCCTTAATTAGACTCCACGAATGTTGGGACTAATTAGGAATTCTTTTATTTTTAGTTAATCTTTTTAGTAATTTTAGGTAATTAATTAATTAGCAAGTAATATCTCTCCTATAAATAGCTCTTGTATTCTCATTTTGTACCCCATTCTTGAAATATATTAACTCTTTGTCTCTCTAGAAAAAAAAAAAAAAAAAAAAAAAAAAAAAAAAAAAAAAAAAAAAAAAAAAAAAAAAAAAAAAAAAAAAAAAAATATGTCTTGATTTTTAGGTTATTGGCGTGTAGTTCACATCAAATTTGTATCATAGCGGGTGTCGCTCCAAACATTGGTGTTAGTGTGTATCGGTGTAGAGTATCGAAAAAATCGTGCACTATATTCTCCATGCTTCCGAAGAAGATGACGCAAGTTCAAGATGAGATTAACTAAGAATTACAAAAAAGTTATTCAAAAATGGAAGAAGACATGAGAGAACTAACAGATCAAATGAAAACCATCATTTAACTTCTCTCCAAATTCCAAAACCCTAAGCCTTACCCTAGCCAGTTCATCACCACCGCCGACCCACCCTAGAAAGGCCCCCAGCCCGCCCCTGTTTTGACCCCAAAACCACCCCACAAGGGTCGTCCAGCCTTAAAGGTTATCGACCATCCTCACCATCCTCAATCGAAAAAACACCAAACCCCAAAACAGCCTCAGCAGTCCAATCCAAACCCTTCCCTACATTGCTACCCTGGAAACACCTTACCTGTTGTCCAAGTTGAAACTTTAGTCCAAAACCCACATCGAGCTCATTCCGGCTTCAAGAAATTCCTCCCACAAGTTCAAAAAGTAGGGTTTGAGGCCAAGAAATGGGTTTTGATCCCGGGGTAGATATTTTGATGTGGACATGAGACGCAAGAGGAAGAAGACGGACCTTGAAATCAAGAATTTAAAAAAATTACCCTACCTTAAATTTCCAAGAATTTTTTTTTTTCCTCACAAGTCTTTGGGCACATTTTTGGAACTTCTCACGCAATTCTCCAATTTTGGAAGTTCGAGGATGACCTTTTTTTAAGCCAGGGACGATGATGGGATTCCATTGTTATTTTCCTTTTATTTTTCCTTTTATTGATATTTTTAGTTCCTTTTAGGTGTTTTCTCTCCTTAATTAGCCTCGAGGCCTGTTTGAGACTAATTAGGCATTCTTTTATTTTTAGTTAGTCATTTTAGGTAATTACTTGATTAGCAAGTAATATCTCTCCTATAAATAGCTCTTGTATAATCATTTTGTAGTGAATTCTCCATTCTTGTAATATAAGAACTCTTTTATTTCTCTCTCTAGAAATCATATTGTCTTGATTTTTAGGTCATTGACGTGTAGTTCACGTCACGCAGCCTATTTATGCATGTTGAAAATATTAAACAATCCATAAAATCCATTCATTGAAATTATTGTTTTATATTTGTTGACTTATTTTGATATGTACGCATAATTGTTTTTGCAGCAATCCATGTTAGCCTTTCTAATGCAGCTTCATCCACTTCAAAGTTTGACGGCGCCAACTTTGTTAATAAGAGTGAACACGTGTCATTCACCCGGGGGGTCCTTTACCTGCATATATATCTTCTTATTAAACATCCTTCTGCCATTACATATGGGAGAAGTGAGAATGAAAAGGAAGTATCGAAAGCGTGGGAAAGGTCCAACAGACCGAGCCTGGTGTTTCTAAAGTTGATTATTATGCCCTCCATTAAACTCTTTACGTAACACTGATAGTGGCGTCGAATTTATGAATAATTTTAAGTGAAGATTTGAACAGACTGATAAGTCCTTGGCAGGTACACTGATAGGAAAACTCACCATAATAATTTTTATGGAAATCGTACCATGAACAATCACATTCTAGAGATGACTAACCTTACCGCCAAATTAAGGGCATTAGAGATGCAATTGGATTATGCTTTTATTGTCCAGTTCATTCTCAACTCTCTCCTAAATTAGTATGCACCATTTGTTATAAATCACAACACTATAAAATATAAGTGTAGTATAAACGAGTTGATGTATAAACTAATCTAGGAGGAGGAACTTTTAAAGAAGCAAAAAATTCAGGTAGCTCATCTCACCGTGCAACATAATTCTGGTAAAAATAATACATCAAAGAAAGTAGTTGGGAAGGGCATAAAGAGAGGTCAACCTATTGAGTCTGAATCAGTCCCAAAGAAGCAAGGTATGAAGAATGAGAAGTGAAACTTCTGTAAAATAAAGTGGTCCTTTCTCCACTGGCTTTAGTAGGTTCGAATCAAACTTAACTAATTTTTCTTCAAATTCTTGTATTTTTTTATTCTGGTTTAAGTACTCATGTTTCAACCTCCTTACTGGGATATCATTCAACCCTGAACATAAGACAATATGAAGTTTTTTTATGCATGGGAAACAAAAGAAAAGAAAAAATTGATGCCATCACTTTTAAACTTGTTTTGGATTTCACACTTGCTTTATATTTGAAAGATACCCTTTATGTTGCTAGTTTTTCAAGATATTTAATTTTCTTGTCAAGGCTTGATGCTGATGGTTTTGACTTCGAATTTAGGAATAAATTCTTCAAGTTATCTAAAGGTGTTAATTATGGTTTTATGATTGATGGTTTGTATCAAATTAATTTAGATAATAATTTTGAACAAACATTACTCACCCTGCAACCTAACTGTGGAATTAAATGTGCTTTATTAAATGATAATCCTTCTTTTTTGTGTCAGAAAAGATTAGGACACATATATAGGGATATAGTTCAAATACTCATAAGGGAGTGGATTCTCCCTGGCCTGGATTTCAGTGACTTCGGTGTATTTATGGATTACATTAAAGAAAGCATACTGAACATACAAATAAATGATCCACAAGAAGTAATGATCTCCTAAAAATAATACACACAAGCATTTGCAGTACTTTTGATGCTCCATCCTTCGGTGGAGGAAAATACTTCATCACTTTTATGGATAACTTTTCACATTACTGTTACTTATATACCTTGCACGATAAATCTCAATCAGTTAACCTTGTTGAAATTTATATAAAAGAAGTTGAAACAAAACTAGGTAAAAAGGTGAAAACTATTAGGTCTGATAAAGGTGGTGAATTATATGGTAAATATCATTAAACATGGCAACGCCTTAGCCCATTTGCTAATCTCCTTGAAAATTTCAGTAAAGTTGAGCAATATATAATGTTAGGTATACCCCTAGCATAATGGTGTTGTTAAAAGGTGTAGTTGTATACTTATAAATATGGCTAGAAGTATGAAGAGATAATTTGACGTTATCCTTGTGGAAGTTCCAAAGACTCAATTTGAACTGTGAACATGAAAGAAACTTGGTTTAAGACATTTTCACATTTTGGATTGCCCAGTGGAAGCGAGAATATGTAATACATAAGAAAAGAAAGTGAATCCCCAGACTATGAGTCAATTTTTCATTGGGTAATTGAAAAACTCAAATGGATATAAATTTTATTACCCTGGCCATTTCACTAGAAGTCAGTGGGAGCGATAAAGATAGGGAAGTAATTATTCAAGAAGTCAGGTATTAATTCCTTTACCTAGTGTTCATAATGAATTTTTTGTTCCTAATGATGTTTCTCCGAGCAACAATAATGAACAATAAATGGATAATTAATAACCCCTTAATGAACCACATAATGAACCCCATAATGAGACTGGCACCAATGAACCTATTGTAGATGCACCACCTGAAATAACATTAAGAAGCTCTTGAAGACCTAGAAGACTAGTTATCTCGAATTATTACGTGGTGTATTTACAAGAGGTTGAATTTCAATAGGGATATATATTATCCAATTACATATCAACAATGCATTAATAATGACAATTCAGACTAATGGATTGATGCAATGAAAGATGAATTGAAATCTATGAATAATAATAAAGTCCAAGAGTTGGTCAATTTTCCTCCCGGATGTAAAAGAATCGGGTGTAAATGGGTATATAAGATCAAACGTGATTCAAGGGTAATATTGAACAACATAAATTGAGACTAATGGCCAATGATTTTAATAAAAAAGAGAGCATTTATTATAATGACACCTATTATCCTGTTTTTAAGAAGGATTGATTCAGAATTATTTTGGCATTGGTAGCTCATCATGATTTAGATCTACATCAGACGGATTTAAAAATTGATTATCTAATTATTAGAAGTTTAGATGAAGGAATATATATGGCACAACCAGAAGGCTTCATTGCATAGGGTTAAGAGGAAATGGCATGTTTGTTAAAGAAGTCCATATACGAACTTAAAGAAGTTTCTCGGCTATGGTACCTTAAATTTCATGATACCATTATCTCCTTCGAGTTTAAGGAAAACTTCGTGGATCAGTGTATGTAGCAGAAGATCAGTGGGAGTAAGTTTATATTCTCGGTTCTATATGTTGATGACATATTGATATCCAGTAGTGATCTTGGTTTGTTATGGGAAACCAAGAATTTTCTTTCTAAAAACTTTGAAATGAAAAATATGGGTGAGTCATACTAAATGATTGGGGTAGAAATATTTCGGATAGATTACGTGGATGGTTAAGATTGTTTAAAAAATCTTACATTAACAAATTTTTGGAAAGATTTAAAATGGATGATTGTGGTTATATTGATGTTCCGATTCTGAAGGGACGTGAATTCAGCTCAAGTCAATGTTCCCATAATGAAATAAAATGAGAATAGAAGAAACATATCCCTATGCTTCCATTTTAAGGAGTTTTATGAATGCGTGGGCTTGTACCAGGTCTGAAATTAGTTTTGCGATGGGAATGCTTAGGAGATACCAAAGTAATCTGGGTCTAGAATATTGGGAAACTACAAAGAAAGTGTTGAGATACTTACGAAGGACAAAAGATCGCATGCTTACATTTAGGAGGCCTGATCACCTTGAGATGGTTGCTTATTTAGACTTATAGTTTGGAGGATGTATAGACAGCTGAAAAAAATAGTTATGTGTTCTTTTTTGGAGGAGGGACGATTTTGTGGAAAAGTGCTAAACAGACTATTATCACGCCATCCACAATGGAGGTTGAACTATTTACATGTTTTGAGGATACAAATCATGGATTATGGTTGCGAAACTTCATTTCAGGAATTAGTATTATGGGCACCAGTGTTAAGCTGCTTAAAATTCATTATGATAATGTCTTAGGGGTCTTCTTTTCAAAGAATGGTATATACACTAAAGTGGACAAACACATTGAGATGAAGTATTTATCAGTGAAAGAAGAAGTTCCAAACTAGACATTGTCTATTAAACACATTGGTACGAACGTTAATGTGGCAGATCCACTTACTAAAGTACTGGCTATAAAGACGTTTTTATGACATATTGAAAAGATGGGTCTTGAGCATAATGTTTAGATTATGATTATGGATTTCTTAGCTCTTGTTATGCAAAGACACTATGTTATGATATCAATAAAAATATTTTCTTCATATTTATATTTATGTCTTCTAATATTGATTACATGCATATTTTTATTGGTGAATGTGACATAAATAGTCTCTTACAAGACATATAAGAACCATTAAAGATAACTTAATTTATAGACCTTATTAAATAAGTCATTGATGTTGTGGTAGATGGAAGGGAACATAGGCTTCAATTAGTATGCAATCGTCATGACTCACATTTGTGGTTTGTTCAAATAAGGTGTTAAAATCACAATCTATAATTATTCCAATCTATGTACCGATCTCATGTTACTCGATAAATCACTAGACTGTTATTTGGACAAAGTGGGAGACTCTTAGACTTTAATTTCATAATTTAATTAAATGTTAAATTTCAGAATTAATTAAAGAGTTTTAAATCAACTCTACCATTATATGATCCTATACCAACCCGAATTTGAAGAGTTTTGTTGGGATAATGAAAGGTTTTTGTTGGGATGGTTCAATAGCTAGGATTCTTGAACTTACTCCATTAAATTCTGCTTTGATGGTTAAGCATAATTGGAGTTTAACAAGGATCCATTGGGTCTTCTATCTCCCTATAATTCAATGCTAGATCTTTTTTGTAACGCACGAATATAGAAGGCAAGAGGGAGAAACTTGATTATCCATTCCGATAGATTTTGAAGGATTCAAGATGAGTCCCAGTTCAGGACTAATTCTAGAAGATTAAACTTAGGTTCGATATCTAAACATGATGCGTTATGGATGAAGGTACGGTCTCTTGCAATCCCTTAGATTAGGCAAATTTAAATCTGAACATATATGAGAATAAAGTTCCTCAAAATAGTGCATGACTAGTTGTGATTTAATCTTAAATTAGCGTTTATCCCTTATAGAATAATTAAAGTTCTTAATTATGTTTACAAAAAAGAAAATATACATTTTATAGAACAAATAGTCCACTCCATAATGAAGATCCAAATAATATCAATAAAATCCAATTAAATATAAACACAAATATAATTTGTTTTCTCAACCCAATCAACTAGAATCATTTTGCGATGTGCTTTTGACCAATGACCCGCTTTTAGGAAGTGATTTCTCACAAGATCCAATTAAGTTATAGGCAAATCCTCCTGCTATATTGCCCACGATCGGTCCTACTATATATACCCAGAGTCCATTGTAAACATTCTTCACAATTGCCGGTCCAATGCTCCTTGCGGGGTTCATAGATGCTCCAGAAATTGGTCTACAGTCAAATTGAGCAATATAATCATTAAAATGTTTATGGTCGGAGCAAACTTGTTCAATTTTTTTTTTTGATAAACTGACGTGGTTGTTAGTGAGACAACTAAAAGATAAGATAATCAATCAAAAAACATTTCAAATATGATAAATATTTATGATGTGCCAAGGGATCACATTAATTTGAGAAAAACAGTTTATAGAATTTTTTTGTACGAATAGCATTTATTATAATAAAATATTGCTATAATGTATATATTTAAAATACGTACGAGGGTGTGTTTGATTAGGGGTGCCAATTCGAGTTAGTCGTGTCATTTTCGAGTCACGTTGATTTTTATTTGAATATATGTTTTTGGTACTCTTAAATCTATACAAGCTAAACGTGTCAAGTTCGAATCATTTCGGATTATTACCATAAACGAGTTATCATGTCAAAAATTATCAGCCCTATATTGGATTGTTACACTCATCTCTTCCCCAACTTATTATAAAACTTACACATGCTTAAATTGCGTTGGAACATATAATGTTGAGACAAAACTTACCCGGCCACGAAGACATTCAGCATTATGGTCATGCCAACAGCGATCCCGCCTAGCTCTCCTATCTAGAACCAAAGGAAGAGTAAATAAAAAATAGAGTCAAAATACAGATTTAAAAAATAAAAGAAAAAAAGGCTTATGAAATCAATATAAGATTGATACATATTTGACAACACCAATCAATTCACTACGAACAAGATATCGTGTTTGACCAATTTATTCAAATTAACACGTCTTACATGCTTAAATAAACAAATGGTACAAACCCGCTACCCAGCATATGATTACAATTTTAACATAAATTTAGTTTAATGACGACATGATTTTTTATTTTACTTTTATCAAGATAAAATACACAATAATTCTGAATAGGACCTATCACGATAGGAGCAAAGTGAAAAGTAATTAATCATTAAAAAAAAAAAATGGGTTGTGTTAAAGGCATTTTATTTATGTTGATATTACCTCTACCCATCGTATTATTTTTAGTTTGAGAGAACTTTAAAAAATAAAAGTATTAACAAAATACCGCTCTATTATCAGTGGAAACGCCAGAGATGACAAACATTAAGAGGAAGGAGATGACGATTTCAATAACTAGAGATTGGCCATTCGATCCAACGGGTACAGTTCCAAAGTAAGCTTTAGGAGTTACATCCATTACTAGAGCCAAAGTGCCACTCGCTAGAATCGATCCCAATAACTGAGCAATTATATACAATGGTACCTACATAACAAAAGGAAAATTATAATTTGCCTACAATAATTGTCCTGCTTAAGTTCTATGAGGTGTATAAGAAAAAAGAAATGGCATGAGTTACCTGTTTCCATGCAAACCGGCGAAGGATGGCGGAGGTGATTGTGACTGCAGGGTTAAAATGACCTCCGGATACATGACCCACAGCATAAACCATCACCATCACTATTAGTCCCCATGTCACACAAATCCCTGGAAAAGTTACTGTCCCACCGTAAATTTTATTCACCGCCACAGACCCACACCCAGCGAATATGATGAAGTACGTCCCTATCACCTCCGCAATCAGCTGGAATATATAAACAGACAACACACATTTTACAAATACATTTACATATTTATATTTAGGTTTCATATATTTTTTTTAATCACTGACCTTTTGTCTGATTGCTACCACCGAAGGTGATGAACAAAAGCCCACATTGGTATCTGATGAAGTGGGAGAGGCAGTACCATTTTCCATATTTGAGATCTCTTCTTCGATTTCACTTGTCTTTGTTGCCATTGTGCACAACACAAATGTGGAGAGAAATGGCCTGTTTACAACAGGTCGTAATTTAAGATATTTATTGTGAGACGACAGTCGGAGACTTTTCTATTTATCTTAAATTTTGGGTGATATTTAGATACGACAGTTTCACTCCACGGGATATTATTCATAGTCATAAATAAATAAAACGAAAAACAAACTTCTTGTTTGGATAATGATCCAAAAAACGGCTAGAAATCAGCTTCTGAGATCATGGAGAAAATTATGTATTTTGTAACTACTAGATCTTTGAACCATTCTCCCAGTAATTTTCCCATCAACGAGTACCCTACGGCAACGCTGTAAAACAATTAATGGGAGTTATTTACATAACTAGTTTGACATTAGCCATAGTTATAGGAATTAAGTTTGTTCTTTTAAGTAGCTTTTATTAAAAAATTATGTTGATTAGGCTAATGCTGATTTTGGTAATTTTTTAAATAAATGAAATTTAAATTTAAATTAATATATTATATGCTATGACACTTTTCTTT
Source organism: Sambucus nigra (assembly GCA_949130495.1). Classification (NCBI taxonomy): domain Eukaryota; kingdom Viridiplantae; phylum Streptophyta; class Magnoliopsida; order Dipsacales; family Adoxaceae; genus Sambucus; species Sambucus nigra. Next base: position 337,015,185 of record OX422207.1, on the reverse strand, counting down.
GTAAAATTACATTTGTAAATGTAACGGATAAAATTACAATCCTTAGACATTGAAAATGTAATTATAAATCCTCTAGGTTTTTAAAAACCAAATGTTTCGGTAATTACCCTAATAAATATGTGTGTCAGCCAGAGTGGGCCTCAAAAAAATATATATTATTCAAAATAAAAATATTTTCAAGGAGGCATGACTATACACTAATAATTAAAATCCAATTGAAAATAGATAAAGTTGAATAATAGAACCCGATCGGTGAATTATACAATATTCTAAACACAAAATATCCAAATTAATCAGCTTCTCCTCCCAAAAAAATTAATTCATAATAAATCTGTTTCAAATAGTAAAATATTAATCGATTGATATAAAAAACATAATTTCTAAAAGATAAAACAAAAGCAAAAAGTGTTTATGAAATTACTAGAAAAATCTCAAAACACATTGATTTAAAGAGGAGAGAAGAAATCAAAAAGTAACATAAGACAAAAACATTAAAAAACTGTATATGGGTAAAAAATTATCTTCCTCAAGGTCAAATACCTATTAGTTGTTTTATACGTAGATTTAATAGGATGATAAAGCACGCGTGGAAAGTCTTGTACAATGGCTCGCGAAACACAAATTGCAGGCCCAAAGTGTAATACCCCGTATTTTTATGACTTTTAAATTTTGGAGATTTATTAGATTTAATTAGAGATATTAATTTAATATTGATTAGAGATATTAATTAGAGATATTAATTTATTAGATTTAATATTAATCCGAAAGGGTCGACATAGTCAAAATAATGTACCCGGGACTTTAGTTTGGGTCTCGGGACGTTTTTAGGCCTAATTAGCATCCCGGGAGGGCGTTTTAAACATTTTGTATTTTTGGGCATGGAAACCCATGAATTTTCTAAGGTTTTATTAGATGTTAGGGGTTGTCTTCTAAGGTTAGAATAACCAAAAACCAAGAACGGCCATTGGAGAAGAAGAGAAAAAACTTTCCAAGGAGTTCTAGGCCAAGAACTCCACCGTTTGCACCGCCGTCACCGTCAAACTGTAGATCGCGCGATGAGGATCACAACCACACCAATTTCGTCCACAAATCAGAAATAAATATTTCTAGGTAAGTATCTATCTTGCTTTCTTTTAGTTAATGCTTCAATTATATTAGTCAAGGGTGGATTAGAAATAGTTTTCGTGAAAGAAAATCATAGTGGAGACTAGAATGTACATGTTGTAGAGGTGAAAATCATATTCTGAAAATCTATTTCATATGTAGAGGTTGAACCACGAATTTGCATTGAGTTAGGAGTAGAAAATCTGGAAAAAGAATGGGAAGAACTAAGTTAAAGAAAATATTAGGGTTCTTGAAACTTATATAGATTTTGGCCTTTTAATTCGTTATACTTGATGGAAACTTATATGTCTTACGTAGAATATTATCTAATTGAGTAAATAGCACTTGTAGTATCATTTGTTGGGAGATTGGGAGTCAAAAATGATGAATTGGATGAGTTTGGAATAGGATTTTCGTAACTGGTATTTCTGCAGTTTTGCCATAACTACTTGATCGATTGATTGACCAAAGAGCATCGATCGATCGATCGGCCACTTCCATCGATCGATCGACACCTCCTTGAAAATTCATATTCCTCTTTTAAATAGTTTAATTCGATTACAATGAGTGGTAACCTTTGAACATTATTGTTAGAACATTTTGGGACCTAAAGAGGACCAGTAGGACTTTGTAAAAATGGAGCATTTAATGTAAAGATGAAACGGGGAGTGAGTTACACTTAAGGAATAATGGGAACGTGTGTCTAAAGGAGTGAGACTCGTAAGGAAGTTACGTCGTAAAAAAAGAGAGTACCTACTGAAATTATACTTAGGAAGATAAGATACTACGAGTGATGCGAAGTAAGTTTGGGAAGATCCCATAAAAAAGAATAAAAGAGACGAGTTGTTATACGGGATAATCTAGTAATGTGTACTAAGAACGAATATTATAAGTATGGGTCGTGAGTGTACCTAATTTAGAAATGGGAATTGTAGTATACATATATATGACTGTGTTTGTGCATATACTATATACGTGTAAAAATCAGGCCTGCGCTACTTGCTATCACTGAGGTTACCGCGCCGGGACAGTCTTATCTTGATGGGAGCTTTATGGGGGATATTGACTTGTACCCTAGAACATAGGAATCATTGGTACAGGCTATCTGATTGATAGTCAGATGGTCCTAAGAGGCGGGAGGGTATGTGCTGACCTCTTAGTGACTTGGAACTATGCTTCGCCTCAATTTGTATGTGTTTTTTGTTAATACAGTTCGAGAGTGATTCTGAACTAGTATTTCCCTTAGTACGAGTGATACGAAGACTTAATAGCAGAGTATGCCAGCACCATAAAATTTGTGTGGGGTACCGATAGTATATATATATATTATATGAGTGATTAATATATATATATATAGACTTGAAATTGGGAACTTTCTATTGTGACTAAAAGTAGTAAGTAATGAATAAACGTTCCGACTTTATTTTAAGTGTTTGAAAAGTTTGAGGAGATACAGAATGACTTTATAATGAAATGAGAGTTAAGTAAAAACCTTATTTTCAAATAAATTAATTATCTTAGTCCTATTAATTGTCGGCATGAAACCTTATGAGAAATTTAAGATAAGCTAAACTTGTGGGGATTAATAGTGCGGTAGGTGTGCACATTAGAAGAGATGTGAGAATTTCTAAAGAGAGTGCCACGTACAAATATGATTGTTACATTAGCCGGTAAGCATTTTAAATACTTGCTAAACTGAATTTTTAAACTGTTTTACAATCGGGCTCTGACCCGTCTCCTGTTATCTCTTCTCTCTTGTATATATATATATATATATATTACAGGTGCCCAACCACAGCTGCGTCATGCTTAGAATTCTTTAGAAGGAACATGCTGCAGCTTAGGTGGGAGTTGCAGGCCTTTTGATTAGACGACCTCATTGTTGATTGCACTCCTAGTTCTGTTTTAATCCAGTTAGGCATGTGTCGCCCTTTTTCCTTATTCGGTTGGTTTTGTCAGAGACTGTGATTCATTTATTTTCAGTGTTTTTATTTTGGGATTTGTTACTGTCAGGATGTTTTCTTTCCTTTGAAGTTTTAAAGTTGGAATTAGTTATTTGAATGCTTAAATTGCTTGGATGATCTTTTTCAGTCTAGTTATTTGTGTGACTCTTAAACTATGAATTATGAAAGGTTTTTATTATTGGGCTTAAATTAAATATGGAAATAATGTTTTAAATGGTTTTTGTCACTTATCTTAATTATTTAGGGTGTTTAATTTGAAAAGTTATTTTACAACAGTGATGCTAGGAATGAACCAACCGTTCACCTTAGTTATAATTTAATAAATGACTGATCACCCGGTATTTAATTAGGCAGGGTGTCATACAGATTTTGTAAAAAAACATAACAGTGAACAGTGAACAGTGAACAATGCTAATGACCATCATCTCCACCTCCATCGCTCTCTCTTTGCATCCCATAAATCAAAAACCCTTCTTGACACTGCACTTGGTGCCTATGTCCAGTCCTTACTTGGCTGTCAAGATTTTCAAGAAAAAGAAAAGACTTGAGTTCAAGCCTAATCATTGAAGGTTCAAATATCTAAAGTACTTTAAAGGACATTTTGTATTTACGAAATTTGTGTGGAATTGAGTATTTGAAGAGATCGTGTCACGTTTGGTATATCAAATTTATTATATATTTATGGAGCACATACGTGATAGAAGACTATAATTTTAGGCTAGAGTTTTAAATATATACATAAATATTATAAAAACTTATATTTATCCTGCTTTTATTATATATTTATGGGAAACTCTTTCTCTCTCTAAAAATTTTCTTTGTGCATTAGTATTTTAACACATTATAAGTACGAATACTCAAAACTAAACATAGAATTTTTTTCACGATACACTGTTTTGTTAGTTCAAACGAAATGGTCATTCAAATCAACAAGAGGATTTCATTTATGTTGTTAATAAAAAAAGGCTTTACACACAACAACAACAAAAAAGCTATGCATGCATCAACCACTTGGTATTGGGGTTATAAATTGAATCGGGAAAGTTCGACTCCTGCCCGTTCGATTTGCTATTTTCGAGATGAGATTTATTTGAGTTTAAGCTTAAATGAGCCGAGCTTGAGCCAAACTTTCAATGTCGAATGAATTTTTGGTCGATCTTGAGCCAAACCTTCAAAAGCCCGAAGTCCGAATTCTAAATAAATAAATAAGTTTATGTAATTTAACATATTTATGTTAACTTTGTTTAATTAGGTTTCACTATTTTATTCCATTTGCTATTTTTTTTAAAGTTCATTTGTCATAATCTATTAGATTATAAGTAGTTGGCAATTTAGTGATTTTGTTTTTAATCTCGTTGGGGGAAATTAATTTATTAATTGCTCAAGTCACAATAGAATTTTGTTAGTGATCAAATAATACTACATGTATGAAATTTAATTGGCCTTTGTAGGTTTCCACTCTTTTGATAATTATATATTTTAGTTTATAAGATATCAATTAGATTTTAGTATGTACTTTTTCTCCATGATGGAAATACGAAAAGGAAAAACACTAATTCAAAATTATTTAAAAAAATTAAAATATGGCCCAAAGACCGTAATATTTTTCAGTCGAGTTTAGACTTAGGTGAAAAAAAATTAGTTTGGACCGAGCTCGGGCTTGAGCGTAGGTAAGATAGTTCGGACCAAGCCTGAGCAGCCCCAAGCTCCATCACCCAACCCCTTTAGTAACCCTACTTGTTGTATGAGGTATGCATCTTATTATAATGAATTAGAGTTATCTTTGCATTTAATGCACCTTGACTCTTACTCCATGCTTGGTGAGAAATTAATATTTTTACTGCTCAAACCAAACTCCAAAGAATAACTTTAAATTTTTTTCATTTTTTGTATCATTGAATCTGTTATTGAGATAAGACATAATCATAATTGTAATTAGACGGATTATATTAGTTATGGTTTGATGCATGTCTAAGACATTGAGAACTTATATTGGATTTATTAAATTATTTTGTGGATTGATTTAGAGACTGTAATTTATTATTTAATTAAATCATGTTATTCTCATCACATATTAATTATCGTTAATAGTGCATATGATCCCCGAGATAATAAGTGTTTATCGTGACAAGATAGTATCTACTTATTAATTATATAGATATTTTCCAATCTATTTTTTCTCCTTATATAACTTTAGCAGTTAAAATTTTGGTTATCATAAATTTGATTAAATCCTTATGAATATTTTACATATTAATTCTTTTATAGTCAATAGATTACTATCTATTTTTTTTTCCAAAAAGGAATCTGTACTCAATGCTGATTAAAATACCAAATGGCTATTTAATTTTTGGACCTGAAGTTCCAAATAAAATACGCCCTAAATCAAAACCTGAAGTTTGGTTATTTGTTAGGGAAAAGGACAACAAATTTCCGCAAATAATTTATAATTTGGATCTAAGGTTCCAAATATATATATTATTCTAATCAAACCTGAAGTTTTGACATAATTGGGTGCGGATTTTTTAATCCCAAGAGATTAATAAAATTGAACTTGAAGTGCAATTATTTTATGTCATAAACCCAAAGTTCTCATAAATAAAGTTTTGAAAACCCTGAGATGGCATTGGACCTAAAGTACCAAGTATTTTTTTAAGCTTGAATCAAACTTGAAGTTTTGACATAATAGGGTAGAAACTCTAGTCCCTAAACTTAATAATAGTGACCCAAAGTTCAATAAATATATACAAGGACTTGAAGTTCTCTTCATTTAAATATTGGGACCTGAAATTCCTAAATCACTTAGACCTAACCATTATTTAAACTTTGAGTTCACAAATTATTATTTCTAACTAGGGTATAACTCTCATCATTATTATTGAAAAATAAAATAAAATTTGGGACCCGAAGTTCTCAGGATTTTGGACCTAAAGCTCCCATATACAAATTTCCAATAGGGCAGGGACATTAATATCCCATGAACATTAATCTTTGATTTTGGTAAATTAAATTGAATTAAAAGTTCAAATGTGTGGAACTCGAAGTTTTCACAAATAATTGAGAGGAGATGAAGTTTTTAACCTAAAGATTCATACTCGATCTAAAATAGAACCTAATGTTCTACAATATTGGATAATTTTTTTAGATATTACGCATTTAGTAGAACCTAAAATTCTAATATTAGATTAACATTTAATATTGACACATCAATAGTTTACTATTATCCTTATATTTTTATTAAAGTAGTTATTAGTTAATGTATTGATTTATATTTTGTTATAATGCTTATATGATTGGTGCATTGAATTTCAATTTATATTTACTCACGTTAAAGGTATGGATCCGAAAGTAATAGGAAGCTATGATACTTTACTGGTAGACAGAGGGACAACCCAGACCATTTTGAAAAATCAGAAGTTTTTCTTAGACTTGGTATATAATACAATGAATGTTTTCACTATAGCTCATCCTTCTATGATCATTGAAAGCTACTGAAGATCCCATATTGTGTTACCTAACAATACCCACTTATTCATAAATAATGCTATATACTTATGAAATTCCAGAATAATTTTATTGAATTATAATGACATAATAATGATTGGGTTTCATATGTAAACTTGTAGCGAAGGTGACAAAGCTTTCATTTGCATTACTTCTAGTGTTGGAAGCTAGAAGCTTACACTAGAGAAGTTGCTTGCACTATCCATGGGGTTATAACATACAACAATTAATATTGTATAATCACATTCTGACATGAGTCGGAAGCTCAATGATCCTAATAATTTAATATTGTGGGGTAAGTATTTGGGGCACCTAAGATCAAATATGTTGCATTGAATTATTAATAACTTCCACGGGTAGTTGTAAAAAATAAACAACTTACCTTACCCGATGATCATTTTTGAATCCCTTGTTCTCAAGGATAATTAATTACTCCACCATATTTTCTGAAAATTGCTTTTGAGTCACCATCTTTTTTTACAGAAAATTCAAGTGGATATTTGTGGCCCCATCCTCCCTTTTAGTGGACCTTTTAAATATTTTGTTATTTTATTTGAACCATCCACTCATTGATCACATGTTTGTTTGTTATCTACTTGTAATTTGTTCTTTGTAAAATTACATGCCCAAATCATAAAAATTAGAGAAATTTTTTCTTATCAATGCATTAAATCCATCCGTTTAGATAATGGGGGAGAATTTACTTCCCAAGTTTTTTATGCTTCTTTTTTACCACATGGAATTGATTTTAAGCACCCAGTCCCTAATATCCATGCACAAACTGGTTTAGCCAAGTCTTTAATTAAACTTTTTTGACTTATTGAACGTCCTTTACTTATAGAATCCAAGATCTCGGCCTATTCTCAGGGACATCCTATCCTATACGCTGCTAAGTTAATTAAGCTTAGGCCTACGTAAGCTTAGGCCTATGTATGCCTAAGCTTGGTGTAGATGTCAATTAAATATATCATACTTGCATAAATTTGGTTGTGCACTGCACATGCCCATCCCCCCACCTCAGTGTACCAAAATGGGTCCCTAACGTTGTTTGGTAATATATATTGGCTATGATTCACCATCAATCATTATCTATGTTTAGCCATTGATAGGTGATACGTTTACTGCTAGATTTGCGGATTGTCATTTTTATGTGACACTTTGCCTGCCATTAGTGGGAGCAAAGAACATACCAAAAGTACGATCGATTCCAAAAGAACAAAAATAATTAACATGGAACACTTTCACTTTATCTCCTCTTGGCCAACGTACTACTCAATGTGAGCATGACGTGCGAAGGATATTGTATCTTCAAGAAATTGCAAATAAATTACTCGATGCATTTAATGATGCTTCTGATTAGGCATGCATATTCGATATTTATTCCCTTAATTTTGGTATTTTAATGGTTTCGAATATTTTTTTCAACCCAAATTTATCCCATATATATGATATTAACATTTTGAACTAGTAGTTCCTGTTTTGTTTATTTCTCATATGTTTTATAGGTAAATTATGCAAGTGGATGAAAGAGGAAAGTCAAAATATTGAAAGAATACCAAGAAAGGAAATTCAAGGGAATTTTGATAATTTTTTAGCCAGATCAGGAAGAGGATCCAACTGAAAAGTTGAAGAGCTTGAAGTCACGAGAATACTAGCAGAAACGACACCCCAATCCGAGCTACTGTCAGAAAGTTACACGCATTTGATGTTGATAAGGAAGTCTCGGGGATAAACTGTAAATAAGAGAAAATCAGGCAAATAAGGAAGGAACGAATCGGTTCGCTTCACGGGTTCAGTGATCTTTTCGGTTCGGACAAAGGGTTCGGATCATGACGAGATTTTGTAATTTTTCCAAGATTCTAGGAGAATTAGTTTAAGTTTATTTACACTTCTTTACATTATTTTTCTCATTTATATAAACCTATTAGGAGTCTTTTGAACCTATTATGCTTCATTGTATGGCAACCTATCATCAAGAATAACTTGGTAGAATAACTATTGCAATTTTCATCATAATTTCAATACAAGATCATAATTTTTTTGGTTTTGCTTTAAGTATTGATTTCTCTTGCATGTTTTATGTTCTTCAATCTTGGTAACTTTAATTTATAGCACGTTTATTATTATTTCATGATGTTTGCATGCACATCAATGAATTATTGTGTAGAAGTTAATACGATGTCCTACTAAATTCATCGCGAGTTGGGGAACATGAACCCAACCTAGGTTTTGAACATTAGATATAAAATTCAACATAATTATATGCTTCATTATTAGGGTTTGATATTTTTATTGAGACTCATATAGTAGATCTCTTAAGTCCATTTGTCGTAGGCAACCAGAGTGTTTGAGAATGCGATATATGCGTCAATAATCCTATCATTCGCGTTAATTACCTTATTGACTAAATATTATGTGGATTAACACCCACATATATTTAGTGCTTCGAACTAGTTAAGGTTATTCTTTCAATTAATAAATAGTTTTTTAGATTTTTATATTTAGTGGAAATTTCCAATAGTTTGGGGGATTGGATCCTAACTCCATTTTTCTAAAAAAAATTCAAAACCAAAAATTTAAGTCTTGCTTTTTCAATGGTTTAAATTTCACTTGCTAATTTAATTTTTTGTAGCTAATAGAATTTTTTTCGAAACAAAGTCATCTTTTCTTTTCTTTCGAGAGTCGATACCTAGATTTTAAAAGCCAACCCTACTATCATCAAAACTCTCTTCGTCCTATTCCCTAAGGATTCGACGCCTACTTACCTGGTATTACTTGAGCGACTGACTTGCACTTGAGCCGTATATACACACGTAGCACACACATTCTGCGTCACGTCAATTGCAATAGTAACCAAGTCTCATGTGTATTTTGCAAATGTGCTAGCCATAATTGATATACTAGTGGCACAAACTTTGATTTCAGTAGAAAATGAATCTGTTGCACGCCAGAAGGGTGGCAGACTTATAGGTTTCAAATATTCTACTCCCTTAAAGCGGAGATCAAATAAAAAATCATGCCCTAATAACACTCCTAAAGAGGCTATGAATAAAATATCCACTCTCACTAAAACACATGGAGAGATTATTGTCTCTAAAAAGACATAAGTCCCCGAAGTAACTATAGAAGCCCCCAAAGAGGCAAAGGTATCTACTTAATGATAATGATGAGATATCTTTGTTTTATACATATTTAGGAGAAATAAGGGACCATAAAGACATTGTCATCAATGATGAATTTTAATGTGCAGTAACTATAGGAATTTCAAAGGGCAGTGATGATGGTAATAAACCATGTACTCCAACTTAATATCGACAAAGACTAGATTGACCAAAATAAAAAATTGCCAACCGGGAAGAACTTGAGTCTCCAAATAAACGTGGTGTATTTGGACCTATAGTACAAACTCCAAAAGGTTTTAACCCGATAAGTTACCGGTGGGTATCTATAAGAAAAGAAATAAAAATAATGAAATCACTTGATATAAGGCATGACTTGTGACACAAGGTTTTTGTAATATCCCGTATTTTTGCGTAGTTTCAATTTACTTAATTCGTTAGATTATTCGTTTATTTTAAATTATGCGAGTGAAGTAATTTAATTGAATTAAATTAAAATGTAGGTATTAAATATTAATCGAGAGAAAGAGATAATGATTAATATTATGCGTTAAATTTACTAAGTGAATAGTAAATGGTTATTATAAATTATATGTCATAACGAGTGAAATTGGCGTATTTGAATTTATCTCAACAAGGAGTTGCGTGTAGACTAAATTGAGATCGAGATAGGATAATTGTTTAGATTGACTCTAATGATGATTTTGAGGTCACTGGTGAACCCAAAAGGGTTGAATTTATCAGAATAGTATACTTGGGGGTGTCGATTGGGTCCCGAAATAATTGACTAAACTGACACCGTATTAGGGAATTTTAGTCATTTGGTAAATAAGGGTTAAGAGACCTACAAATTTCTAACTTCTTTATCCGCATATACATGGGAGAGAGTAGGGTTTAGAGCTTAGAAAATGTAGAGAAGCCATTAGAGAAGAAGAGAGGTCATTTGTGAAGCCTAAGAGAGAGAATTTTTTAGAGATGAAAGTGTGATCTTGCCCCATTATCGATCATGGAGTGAGGATTGGAAGAGAAGGCACATTATCCAATATCAAAACTATAAAATTCGATCACATAAGAGAAGGCAAGTGTTTATTTATACTTTTGTTTGAAGTTATAATACACATGTTGATATGGTTTTGAAATATGTTGGTTTAAGTTACGTTCTTGGAAGAAAAGAATTATTTAAATCCATGTTATGGATAGGATTTGCATGTAGACTGATTATATGAATTTAGAGGTTATGAAGTCAAATCATAAGTGATAATATAGATGAGAGAAATCTGGGTTTTATGTTGTGTGTATAAATGAAGAACATGAAATTTAAGGTTTTGATGAATAGATGTGATAATCAATGTTTGATCAGGCATCTTAATGTTTTAAAGATTATATCACGTGGGAAATCATCCTAACACATGTGGATAATGGTTACGACAACTGGTCTGAAATTTGGGAAAGAACCGTGGAGAATTGAAATATAAAAATGATGGAAATGCTTTTGCTTATTGAGGAAGACGATCTACGTATTTTTGAATCGATTAGATCGAGAAGTGAACCGATTCTGCCTCCTGGCGAATTGATTCGTTTTCCCAAAAAATGTGAAAGTTTTCCTTTTAAGCCTAGAATCCTAAAATTTAACCGGGGAAACTTTTGGGACTTTGTTAAAATATAATGAGAATTTTGTTATATTACAGTAGGATTGTGATGGGATTATGATTTAGTCTTAATGAGAGGTTTAAGGAGATATTTAATATATTTAAACAAAGGCGTAATTAATTCGAGAGAAAGAGAATGAATTATGGGGATTTAAGTGAATTTATGTAAAGACCAGTAGTGTATGATAGAACTAGCTACTGAATTTCATTCAGGGGTAACTAGGACCCTTAAAGTAGAGAGTAGTACTCGAATTAACAATATAGTGAGATAAAATCGTAAATTGATGGTATGGTGAGTATTCAAGGGATAAATATTACGTACGAAATAAGATAATTAGGTTGTGTGTAAACCTACTGATATATATATATATATATAAATATAAAGTAGAAAACTTATGTATGTCACAAGTTGAAAAGATGATGCCATCAATATAAATTTTTCCTGCACCACCTAATTTACCCCTCTATTATTTGAGTTCCCCCTTTTTTCCTACACTCAATTTTATTTCCTACTCTTCCTCAAAATTCAAAAAAAAGGGTAAAAGGGTAATTGACCTTATTCTCTCACAAACCCTCATGACACAAACCTACCCGATATTATCTCACTTACCCCTCATTATCCAATAACATCAACAACGGGAGAGAGAGAAGCCTCTTCAGCCGTAACCTCAATCAACAACAACGGACCTCTTCAGCCTCCATTAACTCTGGTAATCGATTTGCTTTTCCTGTTTAAATCATTTTGTTTTTGCAGTTCTAATCAATTTCTTTTGATTTTCTAATCGATTTGTTTTTTTCTAATCATTTTGGTTGCACATCATCATCAACGTTCGCATCAGATCGACATCAGATCGCACATACATTTGTGATTTGGATATACATCAGATCGCACATACATTAGATCTCCGATCGCACATACATCAGATCTCACATACATCAGATCTCAAATCACACATACATTTGTGATTGCACATACATCAGATCTCAGATCGCGCATACATTTGTGATCAGATTGCATCTTTATGATTTGGATATTCCGACATCAGATCGACATTAGATCACACATATATCTGTGTATCTCATTCCATTTGTGAGGTCTTTGTGCATTAGATCGACATCAGGTAAATTGTGGGTTTTGAGATGGGTGTTTTTAATGTTACTGGGTTTTATATCGCTATTCTTAACCATGGTTTATATTGCTGTGAAATTAATTTTTTTATTAATTCCAGAACTAAGTTGTTTTACACAATTAGGATTCAGCTTTTTCTTCTGTAAGTTTGTTTTTCTTTTGCTTAGACCTTATTTATTTTTCCATGGATTAAAGGGTGGTTCTTTTACAAATAGGTGTAAGATTTAATAGTTGACACAATGTGTAGGTTAGTTATATTTCCAATTTGATTTTTACAAGATATTATTATAGTTACACAATGTATTTATTTATTTGTCATTTTTTCCTTTCTCAGATGTCAACTGATAAAATTTAGTTATATATTAAAGGTTTGACATATATATATTTGTAATTTTTTGCCTTCCTCTTTTGAAGAAAAATATTTGAACTTTGGATCTCTCTCTCGTCCAGCCCTGTCGGTCACGCACTGCCAGGCAGCAGTAAGTAGGAGCATAGCAGCGGACCTCTTCCTCTTCCTCTCAGATCGGTGTAGAACACCGTCCGTGTTAAGAAATAACAAACTCTACTTCACTAACATTATGTCGTGTTAGCATGGCATGTTTTATGTGACACTATGGAATTCATTTCTTTGATGATGATCAAGGCCTTGAGCTGCATTTATTTTAGGTTATTTACTATATAAGATTGAGTACTAGCCAAACAATATTTTATTTTGATGTCGTTACTTTTTAGCGCAATTGGGAGCTTTAGGAGGAATTTCGTCATTGTGGGAGTTGAACCACCCTGTTTTGTTTTGGGGAATTTTTCACATTACATATGTTTATGGGAAATTTTTTTATGTTTATTACATACTAAATATTTAAATTTTGTATCTCTATTGAAATAATTATGTAACCATACAAAGGGTTAGACTGCTATTTAATTTTTGGTTTTGTTAAATAAATTAAATGAGATCTAGGAGTTCCGTAGAGAAGAATACAAATAATTCAGAACTTGGATATTATAGGAAATTATGCATGCCTCAAACAGTTTAGCATCAAAATATAACACCCTAAAAAACAATCTCTTTTTCTTTACTTCTAAATTTCAATTTAGGTTGTGTTTCATGTAAACTTAAACATATAGTTAGCAACACACACCATGAATGATTACATTTTTTTGTTATTTGGACAATGGGGTCCATTTTTTATGCGAAACATAAGGTTAAGTTCAAAGATTTTCATATTATGAGAATGGGGTCCAAAAATGATTTCCATCATATATTTAGGGCTGAATTTATCTTCATAATTAGGGAGTTTTTTTTTTTTATTTTAGAATGTACATGGATATTATCCGCTCGCTCATGATTTTTTTTTTGTGCAGGTTATTTTACAACTAATCGGTTTTAGAATGTAAATGGATATGCTTTTGTTCATTTCAAAATACATTGGACTCAGATGTTGGATACTCTGGGTTAGTTATAAAGATGTATCCGTAAGGAAGGACGTCCCAACATTTTCGTGAGATCCGTGTTGGTGATTATATGGCTGTAAAGGGACCCAAAGTCCGTTTCAAGTATCAACCTGGTGATCTCATTCATGCTAATGTTACATTCGAGGATGTCCCATCAAAATACGTTTGGAATGCTTACAGGGGGTTTTGGAATTACTCCAATGTTCCAGGTTGCCAGAGCTATATTAGAAAACCCAAAAGACAAGACCATGGTGGATCTCATTTATGCTAATGTTACATTCAAGGATATTCTTCTGAAGGAGGACCTGGATGGACTTGCTACAAACTACCCAGATTAATTCAAAGTTTACTACGTACTGAACCATCCACCTGAAGTGTGGAATGGTGGAGTTGGGTTTGTATCTAAGGAAATGATCCAAGACCATTGCCCTACACCTGCCTCTGATATTAAGGTTCTGAGGTGCGTACCACCACCAATGAACAAGGCCATGGGTGCTCACCTTGAGGCTCTAGGGTATACACCAGAGATTTTGTTCCAGTTATAATCATTTCTCAAGTTAGCCTTTGTTCATTTAGACATAACTAGCTCTTCCATTCCCTCATTTATTTAAGGGAAAAGAGAATATTGTTGGGTATGTTGTATCGTCAGTGTTATTCTGTGGCAACTTACCTCATTCGGTATGGAGTTTTCCTTGAGTTAGTACTAATGCTCTTGGGAACACAAATTTATGCTTTTAAAAAATCTGTAAGCTTCTTTGCCATCAACATTTTATCCAAGGCATGTTATTCTAATTCCCTCCACTTAAGTACTAAATACATACTGTTATTTGAGTTTAATTGATTTGATATATGGGCTTTAAGGATTTAATATCCAAACATTTTATTCCATTTCACAAGCTTTTGTTCCTGCCTCAAAATACATTCAGGTTTATTTAATTGATTTAATATTTGGCTATCACCAAGATACTGCTAAGAGTTACAGTTATAACGTTTCGCATGGGAACATCGCTCCAAGGTTAGAGCAACCACTTCCAAGGATTTCAAGTTGAAAGAAGCTGCTCAAAAGGACTATGATGATCAGCGAGAGGGGAAAGAGAAGAAATAGAGGGTTGAATCTGAGACGATCAATATGCTGAGAAGCAATTGGTAGCCGAGCGAAAAAAATGTCATATATCCAAGTCACTACTTATTTCCTTTCTCTTTTTTTAGTAAGTAATGTTGGGATTTATGTTTATGCTTTACAAACATTTTCACTTACCAATTGTGGATTTATTTGTTAATTTGATAAACTGTAACATCTCATGTGCTGTAACTGACAGTGCCTTTGAGCTGTCATCTATAATGGCCATATGTAGCCCCTTTCATTAAAAAAAAATTAGCCTTGGGTTGGATCCTTCTCAGATGCTGTAACATCTCAGGTGCTGCAACCGGTAGTGCCTTTAGGTTGGATCTTTCAGTTGTGAATGTTGTCCCTGTGTTTGGCCTCTATTTTTCATTTTGTTCTATGTGGATTCAATCTATTCCTAGATATAAAGGTTGAATCTCCTCATCAGATATCCCCACCTGTCATTTTAGTAATACTCATCATTTTTATTATGTTTCTCATAATGTGTTAATCTCCGCAGTGTGATTGAACGGAAGCCAATGGGCGATTCGCCCACACAACACATTGATCTCTCATACTTGATTGTAATCGAGATTAGTCCTCTCATACTTGATTCACAATCCCATTTTGATTTACAGTCTTATTTTGATTATACCACTATTATTAACATACATGGATTTTACTGTGCAGGTGGAGAAATACACGAATTTCAGTCATGAGCTTCTTTGTTAGTGCCCGATATCAAACACAAACGCATTGAAGGAAGATCTTGGCATTCTATCATTAGAGGCCGACTTTGGATCCATGTTGCTAGTAAGGTTCCACATGGTGGCACAATAAAATTAATGGAGGACGTGTATAGGGAAACCTATGCAGTAAATGGGATTACAGATCTCAAGTTTCCACATCATTACCCAGTTTCAAGATTCATACGTTGTGTTAACAGTGGTTGGCTGTGTTACGAGTGTAGAGCTACTGTGCTAGGAGGAGCTACTATAATAAAAATTTGTTGGTTTTGTGAGGAACTACAGCACTGGGAGGAGCTACTATAACATCATGTGTTTTTTTTCCACTCACCACTTCTCACTTATAAGACTTGCTGCAGCGATAGATTGTGTAGACTCCACACAGTTATCATAGTAATATGTCTTTACCAGAAGTTTTGCTGAATTCAATTCATTTGATGACCATAGTTTTGTATGCTCTGTTTGGATATTATGGAAAATTCTTTAATTCAAGGATATTATAGCATATGCATTGGTTTATTGGTATGACAATTCATTTAAGTACTTGATTTAGAAATTGGGGTTTCATATTTAATTGATGCAAGTAATTCATTTTTTAGGTGCTGATCAGCAAGTGAGCTAAGTTTTTTGTACAGGAGGTGTGTATGATATGAATATATTAGTTATATTAAAATGCTAAACATGGCCATGAAAGTACTCTAAAATTATCAAGTAAAAAACTTGATAATTGTTTAAACATTCAATATTTTAGAAAAACATATTGAATTCATTAAGTGCAGACAATCATCACAACGATGCTCTCAATACACCAATCAACGACGCACACTTTTGTAACGGACTATTAATTTTGTTGTTGGAGTTTTTTTTTATTTCTTAAATAGGGTGCATAGTCCTATAAACAATTGAAAATTTGCCCAATATTTTTAAATTGTTTTATAATTATTTCTGTTAAATAAAAAATCTTTTCGACTTAAATTGTACATGACTTAATACTTTGGAAAATTTTCTCCGTGCCTTCAGGCACGGGAATTCCGTTTTATTGAAAATATTTTAATGGAGAAAATATTTATCACCCTACCCCCGGGAAAATATTATAAATTACCCATCTTTACTGAATTATAACAAAATGGGTGTTAAAATTTTTTAAAAATAAATTGTTTTATTATTATTATTTGGAGATAAAAATAGTTTTTTATCCAAAAATAATAATAAAATTTTATTTTTATTTTCTCTTTGTTGTTTTTAATTCTTTTAATAGAAAAAATAGTGACAATCCCAATTTTTTTTCTTCTGTTTTTTATTAAATTTTTAAAGATATTTTTAATAAAAAACACGATAAACATTCCAAAACTATTTTCAACCATTTTCTAAAATATTTACGTGAATGTTTAAAAAAAATTATGTTCTTTGGTTTGTTTTGGGAATTAAAAAACATTATGTACATTGGAAATTTTGTTGGGGAATGAAATTTTCACCATTTTGTAATTACATACTTTGAAAATTTTCAGCGGTTTGTAATTACGTACTTTGGAATTTTCATCATGCCTTCGGGCACAGGCATATATAAAGAAGTTGCTCCTGTGTTTCGAACTCGAGATCAACCGTAGCTTTGGCGAGGGCATTTGCCATCATACTAAGGCACGACTTTATGTTTTTCAAAATTATTAGTGTACCTTCAGGCACGGGCATACCCTAGTATATATATATATATATATATATATATATATATATATATATATATATATATATATATATATATATAGGTTGTGTGTATACCTATTATATGATTGGTGATTTTACATGAACATACCTATGCTGCCTGCTATCATGGAGGTTCTCGCGCAGTGGGTGATTCCACCATGCCGATTCCAGGGAGGTCTGGATTTGTTTCCCAGGACATAGAACTTAGAGCGGCTCACTATGTGCCATGTATTAGTGAGACTGATCGGTTATTTGGGTACGTTAGGTATGTACGTAACCCAAAGGCTTAGAACTCTGTCCGCCTCCATTATTTGTTATTTGATTTTGGGTTCGAGGAGACAAAACGAACCAATAATCCTTATGTTCATACGAGTGGTACCTGGACTGATAGTAGGATATGACTATTTATACGGTGGTCCTTTTGAGAGACACCGTAATTATGTATATTAGTGAGATAAATATATATAACCATTTGAATAATTCTACTTATGTGTGATAGTAAACAGATTGATAATGTGGATGTAAACCGTGAATTAAGTAGGGAAACTTAATTAAATGATTAAATGATAAGAAATGGGGAACGCTACTTATCATATCAATAACATACTAGAGATGTTAATTCGGATAGCGTACTGTATGGGCAGTACGAGAACTTCTAGGTGTCAATAGTCCAGATGGATACTTATGTCTAGTTAGCTTGGGTAGTATGACTAGGTGGGCGAAGTAGAGAGCGTTAGGCATGCATAATAGTTTAGGCGTGAGAAAACTCAAGGGAGTGTACGTGAACCTAACAGGTGTAATTAATAATTGATTTTTAAATTGTGATAAATACTTGCAAAATATTTTCAAAATGTTTTGGGTTTCCCTAAATATTTTCCAAAACTTTTTAGATGTCCAACCACATGGAGGCCAGACTTGACGATCTATTCCAAGGACAATTTGTTGCAGCATTGTGGAGGCTTATATGACTTGATTAGACACTTATACCTTCCATTCTTAGTGTGGGATCTCATTTCAGTATTTTTGGTCATGTTGACCCATTCAAACTTTATTTATTTCAGACTTGTAGTGGGATTTATTTACTATTTATTGGACATGGTATTTGGATTTGGATTTTGTAGTCGATGGTTTATTCGGCAAGAAAGCAATTTTTTTATTCCTTGTGATGGTTAGACTATATTCATTGTGTGGATGTTTTAATTTAGTTTCAACATATGTTTGTCAATTGTTTAATGAAAGATAAAATTTTGGCACTAGCTTAATTAACTAATAGGTGGTTAGTAATTAATATGATTTTTCGACAGTGATGCTAAGAATGAACCAAATGGGAAACCTCTTTTAATTTAGTAAATGAATGATCACGTGGTATTTAATTTGGCGGGGTGTCACAGATGGTATAAGATCATCAGGTTCTAATGTTCATAGGATCTGTACGGCTTACTACAATTTCAGCATAGCGTTCTTTAATATAGAGCCCTATTATAGAATTGTTGTATTCCTCTTCGTACGAATGTTTACGTTCTCCTGCTATTAAGTATAATTGATATGAATCATATGCGAGTTCGGTTGGGTTTCACACACCGAACCATATAGGGCGACCAATAAGGGCCATTACAAGGACTGCAGGAAGATGGTATCAACAGAAGCCATAGAATATTCTGGGAATGGTGACCGCAATAGGAGTCACCATGATTATTATTCAGGAGGATAAGGATAGGATACTCACTAGGGCACAGTATGTTTCCCAAGCACCGTCGTAGAGAACGGTGGTGAAAATTCAAACTTACCCAACGTAGTTGGTAAAGGGGGAAGTCGGAGAGACCCTTTTGAATAGGCATCTATAAGGGTTCAGGGAAGATACGAAGTGTCATGGGTTACTGAAAGGATATAATCCAAAGGCAATTATGTAGGGTGGAGTGCAATAACACCCAAGATTAAATTTCGAGTGAAATCTTGATCGTAGGAGCTTCGTTGTAGTGATAGGAGTCAGTCACCATAACCATGGACATATACCGTGAATAACGAGGAATTTAGGGTTTGGTTTGCAAATCCTCGCATCAGCTATTGAAATAGAGAGGAAAATGAGATTTCAATAATTATTTCAGAAGGGTCATACAGTTGTCAGTCATGAAGGAAAGTTGATGTGTTTAATGATTTTCGTACCCAATGAGGTGGATACGGAAAATCAAAGAGGTCCGTAAGTTAATAATGGACTCATAGGTAGAATATACAAGAATGGATGGGAAACCCGGATAGAACGACTAGTACTATTGTCATCAATATCATACGTTTATAATTTGATATCAACGCTCCTGTGAGAAAGGGGTCAAGAGAGTTGGAGAATCTCACTGAAGGAAAAACATGATTTAACAATGCTAATAAGACACCATAAGAGGGGATATCTAGTAATGGACCCATTTTAATGATTGAGATCAATATAATTCTAACCAGGTGACGGTGGATTCACTCGGGGAAGTTAAGGCCAACAACGAGTCCCATAGGGCCACTAGAGCCAAAAGGGCAATGGGGGTAGCAATCAAGGTCAATACTACTAATTTCTGCTAAGTTTTTCTGATTTCTCCTTGAATTCATAATAAAATGAATTATTTAAATCCACGAATTGGCTGACGTCATAATAAATGATTAATTCTGAAACAGTTTGGCTTTCTTCTTAAACTAACTACATAATTGTTAGAATCCCTTGAATTTGTGTAGGAACTAGGGTTGAATCGAATTTATTGATCTAGACTTGGATTTTCAGGTTTCTCTGTTTCTGTTTGGATTATAAACTTGGATTTCGTATGTTAAAATTATACCATGTACGGGCCTTGTTCTTGATGTTCTTCATGTTCTTGGGTAAACCCTTTGAATTCTATGTTTTCAATCCTCAGGCTTCACAAATTCTAATATTAACCTGTTTATGCATCTGGTGATGGCCGGTAGCATGACTTGTACTATTTTACTGCGACGGTATGGCAATAGTTACAATAATAGTCTCTCTGCCCTTAGGGTTTAGTTTTGAACTTATCGACCATAGCCCTTAACTCTTGAATTGTAGGACTGCGGCATGTAGAATAATACTATTTGTTTTTACTCTTCCTAATTAAATAACATGTCGTGGATGCAAATTGTTCATGCCTATATCTTAGAGTTGAGACTTGATTAATGGTCCATGGTTTGCACTTGGTAGTAACGATTTTTCCTAGTTGCAAACATATATTGGGGTTGACATTTAGTGTAGTTGGATGCAACCCTTTAAACCTCTTCATTTTAACTTTTAAACTTGTACTTGCTTTATGTTGTCTGCCGTGGCCTCTAAGAGGTTTCTCCGACCATGTTGGTTACAACACCTAACAACGGAGTCTTTTTTATTTACAGGTCTTACTGTAGCCATATGAGTTGGAATCCTGATGACTTTTGGAGAACACACTTTGGCCTTTCTTCTCCTGAAATTCCATATATGCGTCCTTTGAAGACTGTTAGACCTTGCTTACTCAAAAACTACCCCAGCTGTCTATATCTTAATTCTGAATCCATGGACTCCATAAATTGTAGGGATTCTTGTGAGGTTACGACAATGAGGCTAAAAATGTGTTAGTTGGTCCATCCAATAGGGCTAAAAGGGCTCATGCAACCTTAAATGCCCGTTGCATTATGACTGAAGAATGGGGGGACCGGGTTACCACGGGCTTTAAATTTTTGAATGGGTTAGTTTCTTCATCTCCTTCCGCAGAGCAAAGACCATGATCCGTGGTCCCTAATGATGGGGTTTTCTCCCCCTTCATGCTTTTGTATATGGGTTGCGAGAGCCTATGCCTATCCTAGTCAGGAAGATATTTAGCACAATGAAGTTAGCCCCAACCCAATTAGATCCTAACGGCTAGAGGGAGATTCTTGCCTCTTTAGTTATTTGGAAGGAAAAGTTCAGTAGGGATATAACTCCCACGGAGTTCTTCAACTTTTATAGGCCAAAGGAGAACTCGATTAAGTTTGCTTGATATTACTACTTTGACCTTCATAAGAATGAAGAGGTCTTATATACTAAATAACCTTATAGTTTAAAGAAATAGAAGGGCAAATACTTTTAAATTTTTGGAGAAGGAAGGGAGACTCATCCTAAAGAGTCATAGAGAGAGAAATCTTATAGGACGCTGCAACAATGAGGATGCCGATCCATGCTAGGTTTGTAGTGCTGCAGCCTTTATACCATGCCGATTCTAGTTCTATAGTTTGCATTTTTTTTATTGATTTTATTATGACATACTAATATTGATCCCTTATGCAGATCTTGATCATTTACCCCTCAGTGAGAGGCAAGAGAGAAGAGTAAGGAAGGCCGCGACATATAGTGCTGAAGAGAAGAATTTCATCTCTCCAGTAACCTCTGCTTCTATCTTTCAGGGAGGATACTTCCCTAACAAATTTTTACCCAAAATAATGGCTATAAAAGGTAACAATATACTCTTTAATTTGTTACCAGAATGTTCCTTTATATAATTCTTTAATTTTTTATTTCTTCAGGTGAGGAGATAGACAGAGATCTCTTGGTTGCCCAGCTGGCTGAGATAGATGAGGACACAACTGCCCTCAATAATGCTGCTAGGAAGGGAAAGAAAAGGAAGAGAACAAAGGGTAAACAACCTACCAAGGCCAATTAAAAGCCCTAACCAGATCTTGTAGCAAGAACTGTGCAAGCTAAAGACGCCATAACATAAGAGAGGCCTAAGGGCCAGTTTGACAATGATATTGGCGGCCATTTGGACGAAACATGCTTGCTGCCAATTAAATTTGAGCTCTAAGGTGGACGCGACATCCCTCAAACTACAACCTCTATCTCTCTCCCTCTGCAAACTATTATGGCTGTAAATGCCAATTTGCCACCGCCCCAAAGTCACACCAGTGTTAGCCCTGATGGCCGTCTGCGACCTCAATTGAGGACTACAAACCCTTAGTCTTCCTGGGATACAACTATCAGGACAGTCTATAAGATGTAGACGGTGCCAAAAAATATAGACTTGGACCACCTGGTGGATGAGGACCATGAACACCTAGAGGAGTATGCCCTTAAGAGATTATCACGGGTAAGGGCTATTTCTTTTCCCTTAATTTCACTTTTCTATAATATATTTTTCTAACAATTAAAATTTTTCTGTAGGCCGTAGACGTTGTCATGCCCCAGAGGCTGAAATATGAAGGCCTTTATAAGATGAAGGAGCCCGTGAATCGGGTTCATGTAGCTGACCTGGATAATGCCAAGATTTCATCCTTTGAGGCAGGCAAACAATCTTCTACCACGACACTCCAATCTGTATAGATGGACCCAGATACGGCCATCAAGGCAAAGGATGAGGCTAAGGGGAAACTTACAATGGTTGTAGTGTCTCTAAAAACTTCTAAAGCCAAGGATGTGAAGGCTTCTAAATAGGCCTCCGACTTCGAGGGACAATTAAAGTATCTTTAAGAAAATTACGACCAAAGGGAAAGTGAACAGAGTCTCATGCTGCGGACCTTACTCAAGCTGCAGTCACTATCATGACTGTGTACAAGAAGTCCAAGGATTTCTATCTTACCAATAACAAAGATTATCTCCACAGCTATCAGGAGTTGAGGCACAGGGTGGTCTAGAATTTCCCCGACTCCAATGAGCTTATCATGTCTTGGAAGTTGGTAGATGATGAGCATAATGCTTGTATGTATAAAATTAGGGCAGCAGCTGAGGAAAGGGCAAGGAAGCAAATAGAGGAGGCCGCAGCTGGGGATGATGAAATAGAAACTGCCGCAGATGGAGAAGAAGGAGATGAAGAAGACGATGCATCCTCTTAGGCTTGAAAAAGTTTTTTCTTATACTTTTTATATAATATAGATAGGGTTGCGGCCTTTTAAGACTTTGTGAACACCTTAATTAAGGTTGCGACCTCTATATGAAAGTTGATAATATTTCTGCCTTTTTGTCCGCATGCTTTTTATTCTTTCGCTCTGCATGTTTCAATATTTGAATGAATGTTTTGTTTTGCTTCACCTATATATATGTTTTTGACTGCTTGAATGTACAACTATTTCTTGCAAAAATGAGAACTCTTCAACAACGAATGTAAATGACATAAGGCCGCGATAACATCTTATAAAGAATTTCTTGAACAAGGCTGCAGCCACTTGCCTTTGCCTTATGATTTTTCAATTCATATTTATGCACGTATCATCTCCTAAGCCGCGGTGCTAAAGGAAAATGAATTTTGGGCTACGGTTGTATTCTTTTGCCCTGGTGCTTGATTTTTCATCCCCTAAGTGTCAATAAGTTTAGAGCTGTGGCTAGACTGAAATCTTGCCACGGCATCTGAGGTGGCGTGGACTCTATACTGAGATGTGGCCAACTATTCTTTGTAGCTTTACTATGCTTCATGATGTCAGTTCCACAACATCTTTTAGTCTCTTTAATTACATGGAACATCTTCCATGGCTTTCTTTAATCGCTTAATCATGAAGCCACTTTTGTAGCTTCTCTCAGTCGCTTTAGCTGGGTTATTATCAGGCCTCCCCAGACAAGGTATTATGAAGTTTCCCCAAGCTATAATTGTATATATATATATATATAAATCCTTACGAAGATGGGTATTATGAGTCTTCCCCAAGATAATTCATGCATCCTGGGAGCTAATAACGGGCATTAGTAGCCCTCATGACTAAACAGGAACATCCAAAAGCATATAACGAGCATTTGTAAGCCCCCGTGGCTAGATGACGCATGTCGATAGCTGAGAATGGGCATTATAAGATCCCATGGTTAAATGACGCATGCTGACAGCTGAGAATGGGCATTGTAAGCCCCCGTGGCTAAATGACGCATGATGACAACTAAGAATGGGCATTGTAAGCCCACCTAACTAAATAAAACATCCTAACACTGTGTACGGGCATTGTAAGCCCTCAAGGCTAGTCAAATTGTCCCGAGAGTTGTCTTGGTGATTTTAAATATCACATGCCTTCATATGCATAGGCGTCATGAGGGGCGTTGTAAGCCCATTAAGATAGTTACTCCCGAGATATCATGATGTCTTCATTTTAATTATGTTTAAGACCAAAGCCTTTTATGAGTTACCAGATAATGAAGATAAAAGAAATAAGATATGGCAAAATAAGACCTATTTTGTATATTCATGTATTTATGACCTTGTTAGAAAAATACTAAGTCTGAAGAAAACATCTAAAATAGAATTTTTTTAAGATAAAACTGGAACATAAAGTGGAAACTAAGGCAGATATGAGGCATGTGGCTATTTGGTTAATTAGGTGTAGTGATTCAGAGAGTTGTTACATCCCTCATGTTATCTTCATGAATCATTACAACATTCCCTGCCTCACAAGCCTTTTGATTTCATCTTTTAGTGCGAAGAATTTGCTCGTGCTGTGGCCATGGTCTTGGTGAAAATCATACCACTAGGCCTGGTTCCTTTTATGGGAAGGAGCCTTCATCTTTTTAGGCCACATGAGCAATTTGTCATCTTTAATGAATTAAAAAATATCTTTAATTTGACAAGTCAATGGGGCATAGGCTTCAAAGACTTTTTCTTCCTTCTTCATCTTCCTCTTTTGGCTCTTATCCTCGGCCACTGGTGTTGCGATTTCTATGGCTGCGGCCGCAGTTGCTGGGACAACAGCTTTTACTTCTACTGCAGCTTCTAACATAAGAACCCTTTGGGTCAGGAAGTTGACCTGAGTTTAGAGTGAAGTATGGCTATCATACAGATGGTTGAGATGCTTTTATAGTTGAGCAACCTCATCCTCCATTTCTGCACCTTTGTTGGAATCTCCTTCCATTTCTGCTTTATTAGTCTTTAGAGATATACTCTGAGATGAACCAAACAACGATGAGAAATCAAAAGTGCAGAGTAAATAACCAAGTATAGTAACAAGGATGTAGTCTTCGACAATTTGCTAATCTATGCTGATGTGGCCTCGGCATGCTGAACATATGGAGTTACTAATGAGGCCTCTCTATCAGGGAGTACTAGAGTTAAATTATGAGGACCATTTTACCATGTCCTCTCCCATATGATGAAATAAAGACATGCAACGTCCTATATAAGGTCTACGACACTCAAGCAATTTACTTGCTAGGTTGCATCCTATTCCTACAGGTTATTGCAATTCCAAGGGCCCATAAGCTGGCGTCAACCCATATGGTGATATGAGAAAAGAAGCCTATTAGGGGTCTACCAGGGAAAAATCAGTCTTTGAGTTCCCCCAAAATGGAACAATCATGGTAGAAAATCCTAGATCATAGGCTGAGAAAGTGACAAATAAGCAAATAAAACTCATCCCTAGTTACCCATCTTTCCGAGGCTAGACCCTCTTTGCATTTTTTAGCACTATCTAGGTGAGGTAACATCATCGTGGTATATAAAATAGATATAAGGTCATAAAAAAGAGACAAAAAAAAGATCAAAAAATGTGCGATACACATTTAAAGGTGTATATACAAAATACGATCTCAATAACCAAAACTCACCTATGAGATGATGACCCAGGGCCCCCTATGAATGAAATAAAGTTCTAAGAACTCGAAATATAGAGAAACAAGATAGAAATATCTCATGTCCCACAGACGGTGCTAGAATGTTGGTACGAGAAATCGGACACACATCACTCTCATCTCATCATATCAAGTATAGAATAGATATAAAGCAAGTAAAGAGACAAAACACAAGATATAGAGTGGTTCATATATTAAAATGAGCCTACGTCCACTTTGCTACACTACTCTCATTATATATATGTTGTAGTAAAAGTTTACAATTCCATTAGAGGCGTACAAGATAGATGAGAGAGAATAATACATGTCTGTAGTGGTTTCGGGTGAGTTGGAGAGATGATTACGAGGTAGATGAGTAGCCTCTAAGATGTATTGGGGATGTGTAGAGAGTTCGATAGGGCTTCTCCTAGTGTGGTTTTCTTAGATCTCAGGAGCAGAACCCCTTATCTCGAGGCATTGACCTCTCTTTATAGGTGGTATGTAAGTTGGATCACATGCCCTGACCACGTGATATGTAATAAGTCTGGAGGGTAATCATTGATGGGTAGCAGCTGCGAATGAGGGGGATGCAGCTTGTTAGGTAAGCAAATGATGTGGATGTCACATCATAAATAGTATAAGGCCGCGGCCTGTCCATGAAGTGCAGGATAAGAACATGACGTGGCCTATAAACTTCGGGGCATTGCCATTCAGTAGGGTACGCTACAGGGGACCATTTTTGTAATATCAATATGAGATAGGTTATGTATTTCTTAGTGGGAATACAACTATTTCTGATCATTATACTAAAAAAACTTTAGTATTTTCATCTTCTAACCACTCTAAAATTTTAGTTATTCATGAAGCTAGTCGTTAATGTGTATGGCTGAGATCTTTAATTCAACATATTCCTAGTTCTTGTCAATTACCTTCCGCTGTAGATGTTCCAAGCTTCATCTATGAAGACAATGCAACAAGTATAGCTCAAATTAAAGAATAATTCATCAAAGGAGAGAAAACCAAGAACATTTCACCAAAGTTTTCTTCACTCGCGAGCTTAAAAAAATGAAATTAAAGTCATTTAATTTCGTTTAAGTGATAACGAAGTTGATTCTACCTAAAAATGGATTCTCCCCAAAAAAATTAAAGAGCCATTGTGCGGAAATAAACAGATTTGCCCAAAAAAATTAAAAATCTATATTACTCTACCGATCAAAATAAATAGGATAAAGGGAATATTAGAGACTCACAAAACTTTTAATTAATTAATCTGTCGATAATTAGGGGTTATCCTTTTTAATAGATCATGGGGTTACTTGGAAAAGATATTTTATTCTAATGAAAAAGTTATAATACAAGATTTCTAACTAAAAGTGGACATTCATATTAAATATAGTGTAATAGCCCGCACTTTTATGGCAAAATAAATTTAATAATTAAGTACAAATTGGGAATTTAAGAAATTATTGTGAGTAGTAATTTTTGAGGTTTTCAAGGATTTAATGATTCTCGATGGGTGTTATATTTTGCTTTTGGGATTATGTAAATAAATAGAAGTATTTTAATTATATGTCGCAGCTGGATAAAGCGATAGAGGATAATATTTTAATGGAAATACCGCATTGAGTTGTATTGAGTTGCGGTCAAGTACCTCAGATGGAGATTTCGAGTGTGCGGTTAGTCTCGGAATGGCTGAGATAGTCAGAATAGAGTATCCGGGGGAAGAAATTGAGTTTCTGGAATTTTTGGACCTGTAGGGACTCGTAATTGAGTAAACGAGTCATTTTTGGGTTTATTAAGGGATAAACCCTTTTCTTCTCTTATAAGGTCATGAGAGAGAGAAAGAGAAGAAAGAAAAGAAAGAAAAGGATGAGAGAAAGAAGGAAGAGGAGAAAAGAAGAGAGAAATGGGGGATTTCATCCAAACTCTGCCGAATTCGACTCGAGGTCGTCGGATTTCTTCCTCCAGGTAAGTGTATACTTGCTTTATTTCATTTTGTGCATTTATTTCATATTATAGTTGGTAAACTATATGATTTTGGGTTAGAACCCTAAAAATAAAGTTGGAAAATTTTGAATATGAGTTTACATATTGATGTAATGTAAACTTTTAATGATTTCTAGTGTTAAATCCATGTAAATGGAGTGAAGAAATGGATTGAAAGGGGTTAAAATGATAAGTTGGGGTTTTTATGGTTTAGGGTTTAAATTTAAGAGAAATGGTTTAATACCACAAATAAATTAATGTGTTAATTATAAAACATAGATTAGATGTTTATTGAGTTGTTGGATGAGATTAGAAACAACAAAAATGGAGAATAATGGAGGTTTGGATTTTTTTTGAAGAAGATAAATAGTGGCCTGCGCCTGATCCGAATCTATTCGTCCAGGGAGAATGGATTCGTCTCTTGGTCAAAAAATGAAATTTTTAGATCTTTTCGATACGGTCGCGTGGGCATCAACAGCGTATTTTTCTGATTTTTTTTGGATTTATAGTGATTTTTCTACGGAAAGCTGTCCGAGATCGAAATAGTTAGTCAGAAATTAAGGCTAGAATAAATTGGAGATAAATATTAGGGGTTCTCAAAGAGAGTGTTAGGACCTCTAAAGGATTTGAGGAGATATGAAAACTTTGAATTCGTTGAAATAAATCCGAGTTATAATTTAAATGGAGATTGAATTGAGTTTTAGGTTTTTGGGATTTATATAAAACCTAAGCAGATTTGGAGATTTCGGACCAGTCGAATCGATTTGGACAGGCCGAATCGATTCGGTCTTGGAAAATTTTTGAGGTTTTCTCCTTTATGTTTAGGGATACTTAAATTATGGTTTTGTAGATTATTATAGGAGTTTCTAAATGGGATGTTGGGACTCCTAGATGATGATTTGAGGAGGATAAGTAAACCTTGGATTAGTTTAGAGTATGATCTGGGGTATGAATTTAATTAATGTTTTGGGACAAGAGACATCCTGGAAAATCTTTCGGCAAGCGTGTATTGATATATTGATGTGGTTAGAATGAATATGGTCCTAATAAAATTGAGAAAATCCTAGAATGTGATTGGGATGGAATTTGGGGCTAGTGGTTATCGTTATGTGTGTTGGACAATTATGGCCATTTATATTTGTTTAAAGAACTGTGTGGATATATATATACATATATGCTATGTAAGTAAAGTATATATATGATATGATACAGATATGTATATATATATATATGTGTGTGTGTGTGTGTGTGTGTGTGTGTGTGTGTGAAGCATACCCCCTCTTATGCTATAATTGAGAAGTTGCGCGATGAGGGTAAGCATCCTGGTTCGAGGAGCAGGGTGTGGATATTCCCCAGGTCACAACGTCCATTATTATTATTATGTGATTTTTTTATTAGGTATGAGACGTGGTGGGTATGTTTCGTCTCATTGCCGGGGAGGAACTATTACCGCTTTCCAGACGTTGTGATATATTATTGACCACGAAGTAGGTGTCATTTAGTCCTACCGGTGGTCCCAAGGATGCTACGTGAGTGAGGCACTGGAAGATGATAACATTGAGAGACCGCATCCTCGAGTTATATCTCGGTGGGATGGTTATTATACTTGTGTGTATAGTATATTATTTGTGCATGAGAACAAGGTAATATATATATATATATATATATATATATATATATATATATATATATATATATATATATATATATATATATATATATATATATATATATATATATATATATATATATATATATATATATATATATATATATATATTAGAGTAAAGAGATCAAATGAAAAAGGATAAATTCTCAGTCCGGGAGATTCTATCCGGATGTGCATTAGAAAAGTGAATATAGAGTATATCTCAGTCCGGAAGATTCTATTCGGATGTCCATTATAAAAATGAATATAGAGTAAACCTCAATCCGAGAGATATTATCCGGATGTATATTATAAGAAGTATATGAGAGTGAGTACGATATGTATACTATTATATAAGTATGTTTAGATATTCGTTTTGTACTGAGGGTCTAATGGATCTCGACGATCAACCTTGCCAAGTAGTAGTGTATCAGGGGGGTTCCTTGTTTGGATTTCGCTTTGCGAGACACTCCACGCACGAATATGGCATAGCGTTGAGATTAGGGAGAAGTTAAGCCCTAAGTACTTGGGTTGTTTAGGATTTCTATAGCTTGGGGGTGATGGATTAGTTTGGCAGTGTGGTTTGACTAGGATGTTTAGAGGCATGCGCTAGGTGTGCACTATTAGAAGAGAGGTGAGGGGTATCTCATGGGAGTGTGATACCAATTTAAATATGAGATAAAACACATTTTCAAAATATATTGCATTTATGCACTTGAAAAATATTTTCACAACTCGGGCTCTGACCCATTTCTATATTTTCCCCTCTTGCTATATATTATATGTATATAGGTGTCCAGACACAGGGATGCCTGGATGATGATCCTTTCGAGTCAGACGTCTACTGCAGCAGCTGTGGATGCATGCAAGTTTATTTTTAGACGCTTCTATTATTGTGATCTAGATAGAAAGCATTGTAGTTACTTTCGGGGCGAAGGCCCAAATTACATTTATTTATTCTTTTATCGCCTTTTTGCGCGGCATTCGATTTGGTTGTATTATATTTGAATCGAGTGTTCAGTTATTTTACCTCTTTCCAGTTTCATTTATATAAACTGTGTGGATATTTTAATTGTGTAGTTGCTTAAAAAGAGTAGTTAAGTAAAATTTTGACGCCAGCCTAATAGGTTATTAGTAATTAAATTGGTTTTTCGACAGTGATGCTGAGAATGATTCATATGCGACTCCTGTTTTAATTTGATATAGGAGTGATCGCCCGATATTTGATTAGGCGAGTTGTAACATATAGATAATTATGAAAGGCCCCATTGGTTGTACACAATTTACACCATTTAATGAATGTTGCATCATTGAAACCTCAATTAGGAAAACCTACTAAAATAAAATAAAGTGAAGGAAAATAGTAAAACTTTTGTAACTCTTTAATTGATATTGGATGCTATTGACGATGCCTCATTAAAACGTTTACCTAAAAAATTCAATAAAAAAAAATTAGTTAAAAGACAATGAGTACATTGTGCATACATTCCAAATAGCATGTTCATGATGGTTCTATTGGAACTTTTCACAATATAATTGTATATTAATATTATGTAAGGGGTTTTTATTTGATGTTTTGTTTTGGGTCTTTTGTAGAGAAAGAACTTAAGAAAATGGGTGAAAAGGATGTGGGTATAGTCTCTAAAGTACCACATGGAAACTCTACTCAAATGTGGAAGGGTATATTACATAAAGACAAAATAAAACTATTAGTCTTCTAGTCAAAGAGGCGGTGATATGGTGGTTTGTGTCGAAAAGCGCCACTAATCTCTACACACAATGAGCATTCACATGAACACGCTACGTACAAAATGGCGACTTATAGTGTACATTAAGATATTTGATTGTGGCATTATTAGGTTGACATTTTCAGAGTGTTCTTTTTTTTATCACCATATATAGTTTGAATCAAGCATGTGACACCACTGAATTTTATCCTGGAGGAAATTTCTATTTCACCCCCTTTGCATAATCATGGTCATTAATCAGGACGGGAAACAACATTCCAAGAACGTGCCTTGTAGTAACTTAGATTTAATTTCTTTGTATTTATTTCATTAACGTCCAACAATTATATGCAATATACTTTGAAAAATAATGGAAAGAATGGTGGCACAATCTATCTAAGTTTTGAGTCAAGATTTGGTTTGACTGGATCGTTTTGAATGCCAAAATTTCACTAGTTAGCATAAGAAAATCATGTTCTTTCTCTCATCTATCCAATTTGCATATATTCTTGATGATGGAATTGAACCTCTTCTCTAACCCACACCCAAAGATATCAATAAAAATGTGTGAAGAGAAATGAAGACGAATTTATGTGTCGAGGACATATTCTTATTGCCTTATCTCAATCAGTCTATAACGTACATCATATGATTCCTACGACAAAGGAGTTTTTATAGGATTGGAAGATAAATATCAAAATATGGAAGCAAGTAATCGCATGTTTCTTATTTCTAACTATATGAATTATAAAATGTCTAATGATAAATATATCATTGTACAAGACCATGAACTCCAACAAATAGTTGATGATCTTCGAGAGTGTGTGTGCTCGAAATCGAGATGGACGAAAGGTACACAATTAAAATTTCTTATCGAAAAGAGACTAGGTTTTCTTTTCCGATTAAATATTGGGAAAAATATATAAAGCCTAATGTCTATGAGATAAATTTTTAAATTATTATATTCCACCAAATTTTGTCTTCAATATATAGGCGACGTAATCTATATACGAATAGATAAATAATATCGCACAACACCAAGGCGGATGAGGAAAAACCCATAATAGGAAAAAAAAATCGAGATGACAAAATAAAAAAAGTACTATTGTAGATTTTTACAACTAGAAGATATAGGCTTAAGACTCTAACGATACTATAACCGCATAGATGTTCTTTCTCATCATATCCTACATAGAGAGCGCCAATAGCTGGAGTATGCTACAAAGTTGTGACTGATTTTGGTCCGCAACCAATGTCTTAAAATCCCCGTGCCAAAAAATGTCTTCGTTTAAATTTTAAATAAAACTTCCTTCTTTTTAGTTTGAAGAAGAAACTATGTGTTCCAAAATGGAACAATGGTGAGAATCCTAGAATGAGTGTATTACCACTTTCTAGGTATATGATGACCTAAGGTGAAAGAGTTTTTGAGATAATGGCTTAATTCAAAAAATACATATTTGAGATATATGAAATCTAAAAATAGCACAAAAACAAATTATATAAGGATTTGTTCAAGGTTTTGAAAAGATTTTAAAGGAAATAAGTTCACTTCAAAATATTTTTAAATTTCAAAATTATTTAAACTTAAAATATATCAAGAATATATAGAAGAGAAAAAGAAGACGTAAAACTTAGATGAATATAATATCCAAAAAGATTTTTTTATTAAAATATGTTTTCTTTGTTTAAAAGATGATTCTTGTGGGAAGAAAGATTTTGTAAAAATATTTTTTTTACAAGGAAATCACCAAAATCACACTTACACTCTCTCACAAAAATGAAGCCCAAAACAGTTACTTGTACACACATGTTTGAAAGAGAATCTTGGGGAGACAAATAAATAAAGAGTAATATTACTTGACGCGACATGGCATAAAAAGTATAAAGGATATGGTTAGATCTTTAGTTTTCATGAGTATTAAGAAATATGTGCACAATATAGTTCAAAAAGTGTCCTTTTCGCTCGATTAACATGTATCACCAGAGTGTCATTGCAACGTGATTTTGCGACATTGAGGTGATCCATAAATGGGGATACAAGGAAAGAAAAATATAAAAAATCTCTAGAAAATGTGGCGGCCAGAGAGACACTGTCCCTGTAACGAGAGAAAGCCTCGTTGTGACAAAGATCTCCCATGACAAACCTCAACATCCTTTATGAAATGTATTTTTAAGATTTTCAAAAATTGTTTTATTGCCTTTCATAAACAAGTCCAAAGATCCATATCAACACACACATAAAAAGTATTTTTTTATAAAGATAACACGCGTGAGTAAAATGTGTATGAGTCTATGTGTACGTTTACCTTCTTAATAGTGGTATAAAAGGGATGTGCATGAAGGTGAGGATGCACGTTGAATGATTTTCATGACGTTTTTTCAAAACGACCTCAAGGACTAGACTCAAAGTATTTTTGGTCAACGGAATAAGACAATCTAGACCAATTGAGGAACATCAATAAAATGAATACTCTTACAATCTCCCCTTTGTCTATTCCATGACAAAATATACAAAAATGAATATTCCAAGTATTATAAGAAAGTCTAGCAACCTATGACAAACACACACAAGCCTGTCCAAAGTCATAAGACAAACTATACTATACATCTTCAAATATAATATTTTTAGAATATTTTTTATATTTGTTAGGCTGTCATACATTTTAAACAAAAGATGTATATCATTGGCAATGTAATGAGAAGTTTAAGTACAAAATGTATGATGAATGAGATATAAAAATCATTCGTCATTAGAAGATTGTATACAAGTTTTAGAGATGATAATATCCTAGTTCTGCAGGTCATATTGAGATATGTAGTATATTTCTTGGATATATACTCCATGTTGATTTAGTTTATCATGAAACAAATGAAGATATATTCATAATTAGAACTCCCTATTAATCCAATCCTTGTTCCCCTTTTTGCAATGGGATTGGAAAAGGTAAATAAACATTAAATTAAATGAGTGTGCTATGAATGATCATATAATGAGTTATTTCAATCAAAATTAAACAAAGATAGAATATGAAATTCACGGAGCCTAGTCCATATTTTACTAATGGAGATAGAAAAATAACATAATACAGATAGAGCATGAAAACTAATACGAGTCAAGGTGTACCATAAAATTGATACAATAGGGCATGTGTGCAAGTTAACAAGTATGTGTTAGTAGGCAATAAAATAAGTGAGTGAAGAACAAGCCCACATAATCCATGGTGTGATAAATAAAAGAAAATGGTATAATGAGATAAGGATCACAAGAAAAATAAAAATGATAGAGATGTGATAAACAATAGCCCATATATAAAAAAAATGGCACATAAATGTTATGAGATGTCCAAAGAATCTAAGATTCATAAAAAAAAATTACCCCCACATGCTTAATACACAAGTAAACTATCCAAAAATGACATACAAAATTCAACAAAATAGTAATAACAACATAAAGTATATGACACAACAGATGTTTAAATAACCCAAACACCACCAAAAAATATCAGCACCTCCTATTCTTCTTCCTCATCATCATTGTCAGAGTCTTCATTGGAGTCTTCTTGATATACTCGAGGTATATGCACATTTGTTTAAAGATTTCCAACACCCCATTAAATGACATCAATATGAATGAAAACTTAATATTGAAACATAGTGTGATGCCCTAGGAGGGAGGTGATATGGGTAGCGATCTCAGGACATAATAAGTTAACAACACCAGTAGATATCTGAGTGACCTGGTCATAAAAAATGTAGGTGCTAGTGTATTACGAAGGTGGTTATGTCATGACTGATAAGTTTCACTACCAACTCCTTGAGTTATAACTTTTTCCACTTCATCCATAATAGGGAGTGGAGGTGGTTTGGCAATTTCTTCTTACCAGACAAAAAGGTGGTGTAGTTGATTTTCTTTTGATATTTATCCTTGTTCTCATTAGAATAAATATGAACATTATTTTTCAATAAGACCTGATAAATGATATGTCCAAATAAAAAAGATGGTTTCTTGCCCATACCCTTACTGATAATGCAATCAATCATCAAGCTATAAATTTCCTTTCCCATGTCAACTATAACATTAGTGCTAATAGTATGTAGAGTTTTACAGTCATAGTAAGGAATGGAATATTGATGCAAACTTTGATTGACGTTTATAAAAAAAATGATATGAAGAAATTAGTAGAAATCAGTCAGATATTTTTAAGGTAAGGTCTTACGAGAAGCCTTGGTGACTGTTCCATTAGAGAGTTCAACAACTATATCACTTATACTGGGTACTTTAATATTTTTATAGGGAAAATGGGATTGGGAACCTGTAGTATATCATAAAGATATATTATGTATGTGGTTGTAATGGTAATGTGAGTACATTGAACAAAAAAGGTAAAGTTGGTCTCGATCAGCTTAACAGAGGTATAGAACTCACGAACCAAGAAGGGGTGGATAATTTCTTCATCTATACCTTGGTTTGAAATACTTAACCAATCACAACCATCAAAAACCTTAAGATCAACAACATGATTGTTGAAAAAGATTCTCAATCAATTATTCGCTCAAAGAGGACTGCACGGTAGCAAAAATTCTCCAACCTATTGAAATCCTCGAGATTGGTGCACCGAGGAGGAACTTGAGGCCTAAGAATGGAAGAGGTCACGCTTTTTCTCCATTTCTTAAAAAACCCAAAGAATCCTTGCATGGTATTTCAAAGAATAAAAGAACACAACTTCCTTATACCCACAAAATAAAATCCGAATCAAGAAGATAAAGAGTATAAGAATCTTAAAAAATGATTTCTAAAATGGAAAAAAAAGCAATCGTCTAAAAAAATCTTTGAAATAGTCCAAAAATGAAGTGGGGGTGATCAGATTTCGAAGTAGAGACGAAAAAGAACTTTCGCGAAAGTGACAAACGAGAGGATCTGGACGCACTTTAAAATGTATTGTCGTTGCAGCAACGTATTAAGTCATTGCGGAAAAACACATTTCATTGTTCGGGCGTTTGGCCAGAGAATTTTAACTATTTCAAATAAATGTTCGACTCAAAATAACAACTCACAAGATACAAAGTGATTAATATAAAATGATCCACTTTTCAAAATTACATAGACAAATCAAATTTGATATATTTACTTTATGAATTGTCAAGTAATGGTTAGATGGTTACTCCAAGTACTCTATATGGAGAATAAAGTAGATAGTGAAAGATACATACCATGTTTCTAGTCAATTTAGAAGAGAACATAGGATATAACTCGCGTTAGAGAAACAACTGTATAAAAATGAGCATTTGTCATATGAAACCAAAAAAAGTATCAAAAGATAATTTTTACTTGAAAATTTCAAACTCTAAAATATTTTTCATGCAAAAAGAGACAATTTCTTTGAAAAAGTAAAATCTTTAACTAAAATTTTTCTCGTCTTCATTAAGAGGTTTTTGGAAAAACATTGTTTCACGTCCTTAATGATATTCAATTTTTCGGATGGCTATAAATCTTCGAAACATAGATTTAAAACAACTTTTTACATGCGGTGGCTTTCATGCATTCATTAAAATGATGGAATACTATGCCCAATTTTCAAAGGTTATATTGTCCAATTAAAGTTGTAGCCCTTACCACGTCATCTCTTGTGATTTTGACAAATATATACTTCTCAACTCCAACCATGAATATACAAGTCTCACAAATACAAAGGCAAAATAACACCCTTTTTAAATTCACATGCATTTTGAAAATTCCATAAAAGCATTACTCAAAATTGTTTTGTTTTTTATTTCATAAAATAATGCTCTGAATGTAGTGCGGTGTGAGTATGACGAGTTATGACATTTACTCGAGATAAATTAAGCTAAAAAAAACCATAAATTTTCAAAGCTTTTGAATTCTAAATGTAAAGTTCATAGTCAAAAATACAACGGAGATACAAGCATGTTGTCCAAACAAGTCAAATAAATTAGTCTTAGCATTTCAGCAATGTGGTCTATAATCACACAATCACAAAAAGTATCTAGAAACAAATTATTAAAATAAAACATTAAACAAATTAGAATGAGATAGGGAGCCAGATAATCATTCTAAGAAGTCCCGAGCCTATAATGAAACCTCCTAACAACTGAAATTCGAGGGGATTAACAAATGATCTAGACTACTTTCCAAATCCATAAAATACAAATGATCCTTCCTAATCCACATTTGTCTAGCGTGAGGCATATTAAGAGTAGGTTGAAACTTGGGAGTATTTAAACATGCTTAGGATGTTCATGTTGATTTCCCAAAGTGTTATTCCTAATAAAACTATAATTTTTCCTAGGATTACGAAAGTGCAAGGTTCATTTAAGAAAAAAACAAAACTCTATCAAATGTCCTTTTCTATTACAGTGGTCACATTTATAAACACTAGGATGAGGCTCATGAGGATATGTCCTTGGACTAACCTTAATAAAATGTTGAACCTTTTTCAAAAAAATCCTTGTGATGACGCTCTTGTGGCAATAAGAACAAATAAAGTCCTTTGGAGTCTCTTATGATTAAGTTTGTGATTTTTGTTAGCATAAATGGGAGGGACAATATTATTCCCTTTCAAATGATTGGAAACTTATTCTTTTTCCATAGATTATGATAATATTTTCAATGGGTGTTGTCTCATTTGATGATGAAGGATTAACAAAAAAATTCTCTCCTCTAGGAATGTTTAAATTGATAAGGTCCAAGTCTTTTTGAAGTTTGTCATTGCTTTATAAAAGATTGACATTGTATTCTTCACAAGTTTAATATTTCCTTTTCAAATTGTCCAATGATATGGTTAAATCATCTTTCTTATTAATTTATATAAATACTCATACTTTTCTATAAAGGCCTCTTTTTGGTATTTTGATTCATAAAAAAAGTCTAGGAGTTCATTAAAGTCAACATCAATGGCTTTGAGTTTAGAAACTAGGGAATGATAATGACCTTCTATATCTTGAATGGAAATATTTTCTTCTTTAATAAAAAAGAAGCTCATTGAAAATTTCAATTTTCTGATTCTCAAAGGCTTTGACATTTTCTAGTAAAATATCCCTTTAAAGGAGAAACGGAGATAATGAATGATCTTTACTCTTTTCAACAGACTTCTCATTTTAAAACATTTATTTTTCTTATAGATATTGTTGTGAAAATTTTGGATAACATAATTTTTACTATCACCATCACTACCACTAACACAAGTCGTTTCAATGTTAGGAGTAGAGTGATTCAAAAAATCTGACGGAGTTACAAGTCGGGTAAAAATATGGTAATTAAATGTATCAAAAAAATTACTTCTAAAGTCTATCTACACACACTAAATCTACCTCAAGGTGATTACACTTAACAAAAAGGAGGTTTAGATTAGATAACAGTTGAGAGTGCATCTGCTTGAAATCGATATGGATGAAAGGTACTCAATCAAATTTTTTATGTAAAAAAGAGGCAAGGTTTTCTTTTCATATTCAAGATTGGGAAACAAATATAAATCCTAAGGTGTATGGGATAAATTATTTACCAATTAGATTCCACCACATTTTATCTTTAATATTTAGGTGACTTAATATAAATACGAAAAGATAAACATTATAGCACAACGCTAAGGTGTATGAGTAAAAACTCATAACGGGAAAAACTTCGGCCCAACATAACGACTCATGTTCTATAATAGAGTTTTATAACTAAAAGAAATAGATTTACAACCCCGACGACACTATAAATGATTAGACACAATTTTTCATGATATCCTCTGTAATTTGGTGACTTGATGTGACTTAGTTGGGCTTTAGACTTTGTAATATGAATTATGGGTTAAATTTGGGTAATATCATGGCCTTGGTGCAATTAATTGGATTTAGAATGACCTTATATTTATTTTGGAAGAAATTAGGGTCTTTTGAACGAGATCACGGGTCGTTTGAACAAGATCTTCATTCAAACGAAACTTTAACAACCTTTCAATGATATCCACATGTTTGGAGAACTTACCCTTGTGAGAACCTCATTCAAAATTTATTCGGATGAGAGTGGTTCTTGTTCGAACGAGAGCCAAATCTCGTTCGAATTAGAAAATGCTGTCACGATTTAAACCATTGGATTTGACACATTTAGCACTCCCACACACCAGATCAAATCGAGATTAATCTTTGGGGCATTTTTAGAGTTTAATGCCTAAGGGATTTGGAGTATATAAATGATGTTTTCGTCCATTTTAGGGCATTTCTCTCTAGCTCTTGGAGCCTTAGCACCACCACCCAACCACCTTTCACCACCCTAGCACCACCACTCCACAGCCCTAAAATCACCATACTTTAACCCCTTTTCACCATATTTATTCATTATAAACCCATCTACACCATTATGGGGCAAAGTTATGGTCATTAGAGGTGTTATTGGGGATTTTTTTAGGGAAGTTAAAGAAGAAATTCATTGAGTTTGAAGGGGGTTTTCAGGGAGGGTTTAAGGGTCAATCTTAGAGTAGCTAGGAAACCTCCTTAAGGCCATCTTAGGAGGTAGGAGGTTTCCATCTTCTTCTACATTCATCTATCCATTTTTGGAGCTTCAATAAGGTGGGAAACTCTACTATTTATGTTTAAGAACTCTATTTTCCTATTATTTGGTCTTGTATATAGAGTTTTAAGAATATTATGAATGTATGTTGTAGAAGGTTATTTTCTCTTGATTTATGTAAAATGGTTTCAAAGTGTTGAGAAAATGATATATTTTAAAGAAAACTTAATGTTAAAAATTTTATGAAATCAAATGTTTTAAAATTATATTTATCTTGTGCAATATTTTGTGAATAAAGTCTTGAAGTTTTCTTAGAAGAATGAGATTTTGTGCAATCATACATTTATTCAAGTTTTAAGAACAAAAATGTCTTTTTAATCTTGAAAAGTATGTTTTTGTAAGTATTATGAAATTTCTTGAATAAATCATGTGTTAAACTCATTGTTTTGGATTTTTGGACTTGAAATCCCTCTTTTCATGTATATAAACTTGTGGTATTTTAATGATGAGCATATAAACAAGCTTAGTGAAGGTTTTAATGATTTTTAACATGAAATAAAGAAAATAAAAATTTCAGCCCTTAAAGTATGTTAATAAGTGTAGAAAATATTATAGGTGTATGTTTTCAAGACTACACTTAATGATAAAGGAAAATAGTGCTTTTCTTGTAAAGTAGTCTTTAAAATGCCAAATGATTTCCTTAATAAAGAAAGTAATGAAACAAAGAGATTTTCACCTGAGAAGTGTGTCACTACAAAGTATCGAAGAAATGTTAAAAACATTCAAGAAGTTGGCATCTATAACTGAAATACTTTTTTTGCAAGTAACACTTGTGAAAATTGAGGAGAAGACAAGTTTGGAAACGAATGTGTAAAATGGTAATTTTACATATAGTGGAACATTTTGTGAAATAAAAATATTAGAAAATGGTGTTATGCAAGATAGTCCTCAATGGGAGTGACTTTCGGAATGGAATCAACATAAATGTGTAAAGGACATGAAATGGTGATTTTCTAAAGTGTAGCACAAATGTGTGGTGTAGTCCGCAGGTTTTTGGCTTCGACTTGTAAAAGTAGAATAATATGGAAATGAAAAAGTGTTAAAAAAGATGATAAAGGAAACTCGAAAGAAACAAAAAAAAAATTAAGAAGGTCCCGGAGCCCTAGGGTGAAAGACCCAAACACACAGAGCATATGGTGACATCGCCGGTGGTGTAGAGCACATTAAAGTACGCAGTATTGGCGCACTCCGAGAAAAAATAATGGGAAAAGTGAAACATGATAAGGAAATTAGTTGTGCCAAAAAAATGAGGAAAGACAACCTTTTATGAAATGAAATTGATTAAAACTCCTATTTTAAAGAGGTGATGTGGACAAGAACTATGAAAATGACTAAGTCCAAGTAAAGAGTGAGTTAACGACACAAGTGAAGTGGCTAATGGGTAATCAAGTAACCTATGATAGTTTAAACCCATAATTAACATAAGTATGTGTTGTTAATGATTTAAAAAAAGAAAAAAGTATTTTCTAACACGGAGTGTGCGTGTGTTGAAAGGTGGTTTCCAAGGAAATACTAAAGTGGGTTGGCATGAGTATAAGGGGAATTTAGATAAAAGAAATGATTTTCCTAAAAAAATGGTATGTTGTTTAAGTATTTAAATGGGTATGTTAAATCGGGGAATACATGTTAAGTCGAGGAAAAAGGGGTAAAAAGGGGGCTTGTTATATGATTAATGTGATTTAATAAAAAAAAAAAATATTTTGGAATAAATTGATTCATGCATTAGTGTATGTATAGGCATAGATATACAGTATTTTCATGTGCACATAGGTCGTACGTTAGATATTCTATTTTTTTTTGTTTGGTTCTATGTTGCATTGTTGTACTTCCCACTGGGCATTTGGCTCATTATATTTCTTTGTTATGACAGGTTGTGCGTGATTCCATACTTGAGAGCGTTATACAAGTAAGTGTTCTTTTTATTTTACGTTAATAGCTTTGCATACTTGGATTATGGGGATGCTTCCCACAAGTCTCACATGTAGCTTGATATAGATTGGAATCGCATGCTAAATAAGTGACACATTAATTAAATAAAACTGGACTAACAACATTATTTAGGTTGTCTCATTGCACTTCACATATAACGTTCGGGTCGGGCCTGGTTGACAATGGGTAACCCATTACTCCAGGTCGGGGCATTGCACTTTTGTTTCCTAAAACTCTACTATAGTTCATTTAGAATAGTGAATTTATTTTTCATTTCACTCTGAGGTTTTTTTTGTTACTCTGTTTTTTCCCACGTACATATGGCCTTGTTATTATTTTACTTTTCCACATCTTTTAGAATTATTATCTTAACTAAATAAGATAAAACTTAGATTCTCGAACATAGTAAATTATTTTTTCCACATAGATTTTAGTATTCTTTACCCTTTTATAATAAAAAATTATTCCTTTTTTTAATTAGGTGAATTAATTTTTATTTAGGTAGTTACCCTCGAGAGGCATACTCTCAACTGGTATTAGAATGGCGATCCAACATATTAGTTGTTATAACCTAGAGTATACCATTTTCATGTCCAATGGATAGAAGTTAAACCCTTCAACCTTCGATATTTGATGCTAACAATTATTCCTATTAGAAAGCGCTTATGTTACCATTGTTGATGTCTATTGAAGATATGATTTGGAATAAAGTTTGTTTGGGATGAAATTGCCCCACGATTTTTGTCGATAATCTTCCCATAGCTAAGATTCGATCTAGTTGGGATGATAATAAATTTAAGGAGAGTGGGTGGAGCATGAAGGTATGTATATCCGTTTTTAGTTGTGTACCCCGACTGAGTTTAGGAATATTTTTAATTATATGACATCTAAGGCGGCGGGGGAAATGTTATACTACCTACGAACTCACCTAGCGGTGAATCACTCTAATATTTAACGGTTGACCACTCGTTTTGAACTCCTTATCGCGAAGGAGAATGAAACTTTTGATGTATTATATGCTGATATGAAAGACATAATAATGTATTACCTTGCTTTAGGGTACACCACAAACGAGGATATAATCATCGACAAAATCATACAGTCTCTCCGAAGTAGATTTAGGGACAAGGTAGATGCCATATAAGAACGCTAAGCATATATATCATTGAACTATGAGTAAAGAGACATGGGATGCACTAGTCACTGCACACGAAGGTGATACGAGGGTTGAAGAGTGCAAGACCCAGATGTTAGTTCAGTAATATCACATGCTAGTAATTAAAGATAACGAAGACTTTGATAACTTCTATATGAGACTAACTAATATTCTTACCCAATTGCACGAAAATGGTATAGTGTACACTACTAAGGAAACCTCCTCTAAAATCCTTAGAAACCTAGCGCCTAGGTTTGGTCACAAGCGACACATAATTGAAGAAAATAATGATTCGTCTCTCACCCCCGATTTACTCATCTCTACGTTAAAGACCATAAAGTTAGAGTCTACATTTAGAAAGACCTTAACAAAATTGTCTAAACACTATTCTGTTAGTAGTTCTAAACTTGCATTCAAGACTTCTCATGCTGTCTAAGAAAAATATAAATTGGTTTCCATACAATTAGAATCTGAACTTGAGTCTGATGGAGAGGCTAATGAGTTCGAAAATATCGAGAGTGAGATTTCACTCATTTCAAGTCAATTTACCAAACTTTTGAAAAAGAGACCATTTTATGAAAAGACGTGTGCAATTTGACTCATAATCCAGTCAACCATCAAGG
The DNA here is from genome assembly GCA_949130495.1 of Sambucus nigra. NCBI lineage: Eukaryota > Viridiplantae > Streptophyta > Magnoliopsida > Dipsacales > Adoxaceae > Sambucus > Sambucus nigra. Next base: position 336,971,562 of record OX422207.1, on the reverse strand, counting down.
CCTCACAACAAAAACATGAATCACACTAGCAATTATAATAATAATAACAACAAACTAGATAAATATAAAATGTCTTGTTATAACTATGGTAAATTAGGCCATTTCATTGTGGATTGTTGATCTAAACCGCAGACCAAACACAATAAAAACCATGAGGCCCATTTAACCCAAACTTAGGATGAATCTTTTGATTCTGACGAAAAAGATGACCAGGTTAATTCTGAATCACAATGCCTTGCTTTTGTTGGTAATGTTATGGTTTTTGTGGCGATAAATATATTGCTGGCCTAGATGATTATGATGAAGAAGAATTGGATGAGATTTTAGATTTAATTGAATGTGATAAATCATTATTAGCTACTCAACCATCCATGCATGAAATAACTGCTCCTTTTGATGCTAAATGTGCTTCTCGTGTGGATGATTCTGTTATTTTTTTCACATGGAACCAATATCACTTCATACACTAGCACTGAAGTTATTTGGGATGATGACTATGTAAGATATGACTATTAGGCTTAAATGTATGTTAGAACATCGAGAAATAGGAAGGATTTATCTAATTTGGTAAATTAACTTAACGAGACCTTAAAAAACCAGTATAGGATAGTTAAGCAAACAAAATGAGAGATAACTAATTTTATATCAAGATCCATTATAAATCTATTACATGTTGTATATGTAACACCCCGCCTAATTAAATACCGGGTGACCAGTCCCATACCAAATTAAAACAGAATATACAGTTGGCTCATTCTTAGCATCACTGTCGAAAACATTTACAACTCAACCAATACCCAACTAAGCTGGTGTTAACAACTTTCCAAATTTTAATGTCAACAAAATCCATTTTTAGTTTACAAATAACACAACACATATTATTCTACAACATTGATAACCAAACAGATACCTCAAAAGAATTTAAATGCAATTGGAATAAACATTCCCACATAATAATCCAATACAGTAATCCCAATAATAGTAAATGTATTAAAATGACACTAATACAAGAGCATTTAACTTAGATAGAAAAGAGATAATTGAGTTCCTTTGAGCGACATGCCCTAACTAAGAGAATTATGTGAATCAAATGAAGATAGGCATTTACGCAATACTCCATAGTTCCATAGATCGTCATAATCCTCTAAGGTTGGAGTCCTTGCTGCTGGACACCTGATATAGAAGATACAATAGAAAAGAAAATATGCAAGGAAACGGGTCAGAGCTCGATGTGAAAATGATTTTGAATGCATCAAGTATTTAATGAGTGAAATAAAGCATTTATTATGTTCATGTTAGTATCCAACTCTCACTTGCTATTAATACCTCTCATCTAGAGTTCACACTTAACGTTTTCTATTAACCTCCTAGTTAATGGTTCTTCCTCACTAGTTTCCATAATATGAATCCATCCCATATCATAACCACGTATGTCCCATACCATACGTAATATAATCATTTTTATACGTTTATCCTTTATATGAATCGTTTCTCATTAAGATGAATTAAGCTCTTCAAATCTATAAGAATAAACATTCATTAACTTAGTTTAATTCTTTTTCTCAATTCACCGTTATCTACAATAATCACACAGTAGATTAATCAAACCACACATTTAATTCATTATATATATATATATATATATATATATATGTAATACGGCACCCCAAGTCACAACTGCGGTGCATGCATTACTCTGCTATCACGTCCAAATATCATTGGTCGCCGAATAGGGGACTAAAGGTTCGGTAAGGATTCCTCGAACCATAAACAACAACATACAAATTGGAGGCGAACATTGTTCTCGTATCCATGGGTCACACACATTCCTACGTACCCATAGTCAGCGGACTTATCAACTCCCCGATAAGTCTTTCATAGACATATGTTCTACAGCGACAAATCAAAGATCCCATGGATTCATCAGGATATGACTTCCCTCACGCGCAAACCTCCCCATTGATAGCAAGTAAGCTAGGTATGTCATACACATAAATTATCAATCAAATGAAATAGGAATTATCATCTACCTATAATACAATATCAACAAGGCACTCACACTACCCTACGATAATTCTCATACGTAGCATTATATCTCTCAAATCCTACATATTAAAATATTATGACTTTTCTTCTCTAATTTAAATATTCCCGAGTCTCACTCACTACTCAAGGTTTAAACATGTTTTCCTCAACATTATATTCAGTAACAAATCACTAATATCCTATAGGTCCTCCTCACCTTACCTCCCGAATTACCACGGATTAACTCTCCTTTAATTAGGGTTATAACCAATAGTTTTTAATCTCTTATAAACACATATTCTATCAACTAGGATTGAATAACATCATCACATGGATCATAGTCTATAGTATTTCATTAACACAATAGGACTTATCAATAAAATCAACATCCTCGCATCCTATAACATCTCTCCACTCCCGACGTCGTTAAGGTTCATGCGCGGAGCATCTCTCAAAGAGAAATCCAAACAAGGAACCCATCCAATACACTACTACTTAACTTTGTAGGTCATGGAGGTCCTTCAACTTCAAATACTCAACCAGGATAACCTCATCCCATCTTTCAACCAAATGTGGTATGAACTCCCATCTCTATCCAGGAGCCATACCACTAAGCGCTTGTACTACCCGCAGTCCTTGCGCAATCAATAATGAGCTTAAACTCAGTTCTTGATGTTCAAATTGTAACTATAAGGCTACCCAAATGTTATATTAAATCTCCCATACTAGACCTATCCTTAATCCTCATGCATACAAATTAGAATCCAACAAATGAATCTAGCAATCGAAATTCCTTTCAATTTGATAATCATTATTCTAATCAATTAAATCCCACTCAAATTAATTCAAATCTTATCTAGGGCTTACTGTTCCTCTCTAAGTCCCATAATATTCAATTAATAATCACCAAAGATCTACCAAAAGTTTGGGATAAGAACCAATATTAAAAAGAAACAACTTTAACAATTCCGGGGAGGTCGATCGATCGAAGGCAGGGGGTCGATCGATCTATCACCAAGGTAACAACCTAGTTTTTCTGCATTTCTTCAACTACGGGTTTCATCATTTTTGATCATTCAAACATTCATATTAACAACCCAAATTCAATATAATCCTTACTACATGATATAGCAACATATGTGAATGATTTCTAATGCTCTAAACATCCTAGAATCATCAAGAGTTTGAATTAAAAGCATATATTCATCCTATTTTTCCAGAAAATTATATACATGATATCTTCAAGAACACAACAATGATTCTCATAATTTCTTCAACAACTTACTGATTATTTCGTGGATTACTATCTACCTATAACATGAGTTTGATTCCCATATATTTTCAGTTTCCAGAAATCCATTCACAACTCTATCTTTTCATCTTCCAAACATGAAAATCTCACCTTTTTATAACTATCCTAACAAGGACAATATACAAACTTAGATTGCAATTATCAAACACTTGCCTATAATGAAGATCTGATCCTTTGGGGTTATATATCACAGGTGGTTCTCCCCTTCTCCGGCCACTTCCGGTGGTGGTGACCTTTGGTCTTTGGTTCTTCTCCTTTCCAAGTAAGCTTTTCTCTTCCCAAGCAACCTTTCACTCTCTCAAAGAAGATGACCTTTCAATTTGTGTAGAAGAGATGAATGAACCCACGTTCAACTAATCTTCAAATACTTATAATAGGACAAAATCCGAAATCACTATTCACCTCCTTGTAAAAATTATTAAAATGCCCTTTTTGGTTGTCTTTTCATGTCCAAATGACCCGAGACTCAAAATTAACATCCAAATAGACTTTTCTGGCTATTTCAACCCTTCCGGACACAACGATGTAGTCGAAAGGACTATAAGGTTGATGTGAAAATAATTTTGCTTTTTAATCTCATAATTTAGTCCCGACATGTCCCATACCGCGTCCGATTAAAAATTCAAATTACTGAATTAATAACTCACAGCAATATCAATGACATCACATTCATATATTACCTGAATATCTTTAAGTAATATACATAATCATTCATTTTAATATCCACAATTCGGATAAAACCCAAATGAATTAATTAATAATAAAATCCAATTAATCCATTAATTTAAAATATAACCCATTTTAAAAGTCATTAAAATCACGGGGTATTACATACTCCCTCCCTTATAACATAATTTCAACCCGAAATTCAGAAAAATAAATCGTACTGATAAGGTCAACTCTGAGTATAAATCTCACATCGCAAATAATCTACGTCATACCGCCCATATAGTACGTTAACGAAAATCCCCATCGATGTTACACTAAGTCTCACCATATAGTTCCAACCGAATCGAATTTAAACTTTATCCAATCTTCCCTATACCATCCTCGTGACAAACTTTGGGAAAAATGTTCCTCACTTATTAAACAAATAAATCCTGAAGTCATAACTACTTACTGTTTCACAATTATGAAAACTACTACTACAATCCAACCATCCAGGGCGCCCATACACCCTATCGTAAAACTTCCATTATAAAATGGATATGGTTACCCGCATAATATACTCGGAATTATCGTAAAGGTTATAAACTCATATCCTAAAAACCTAACTTATTTCGACTCCCAATGATTATTAGTTTCATGCGTAGGGTGTCTCGCAAGCGAAATCCAAACAAGGAACCCCCTTGATACACTACTACCTAAAGTAGTCGGTCATCGAAACTCCTCAGGTCCTTAGTCAATAGTTTATAACCTCTCTACAGGTTTTATCGATTGTAATTGAAAAGTCTACTCATCTATTCACTTTTTAAAGACAAGATGCTGGCTAGAATAGTACATACACTCTCATATACCACAAATCAATCCACGCCAATAGTCACATCATGTTCGGACATGAACAAAGTAAGTAATCCCATGATAAAAATCAAACCCACATGATAACATGTAAAATATAGGTGTCCCACACCCCATCGGTGAGTCTACGTAAATAACAGTGTCATAGGCTAAGTTTAACAACCCTTTTTCCCACACAATATTAATCACTACAAAAATCAATATACACCTCATAATTCCTTAGATAGAAAACATACCCTCATTCGCGGGTGGTGGTTGTTGACTCCCACTATTATAACTTTGCTCCGATGAGTTAAGAAAAATTTTACCCCAAATTTTCAGTTTTAGTTCACCACACTCCACTATATGCCCAAGCCTTTGAATATATTGCCTTCGTTTGGTAACACACGTAATTCCCGCATTTCAAGAACTTATAATGATGACTCTCCTAAATTTTCCATAATAGGGGTGACCTCGACTACGGTCATAATACTCGAGCGTACTTTATAACCTCCTAAGTACGATCTCCGCTATCTGTCCAATGGCCCTCATGTGCCATACTTCTTGTACGAACCCATCCGAACGCAAATAAGATCCACTAATATATACGAAATCTTACCAAAGAAATCAACAATCCAAAACATAGGGCTCTACATCAAATAACGCTAAGTTGGAAACACAGTAAGCCGTACAGACCCTAAAGGACACTAGAACCTGATGCTCTCATACCACGAGTAACACCCCGCCTAATTAAATACCGGGTGGCGAGTCCCATACCAAATTAAAACAAAATATACAGTTGGCTCATTCTTAGCATCACTATCGAAAACATTTACAACTCACTCAATACCCAATTAAGCTGGTGTTAAAAACTTTCTAAATTTTAATTTCAACAAAATCAATTTTTAGTTTATAAATAACACAACACATATTATTCTACAACATTGATAACCAAACATGAGAACGCGTGTAATATCGATTTAAATTAAATTAAATTCGCAAGTTTCCAAGAACCCTTATTTAATTAGCGTCTACATTTAAACAAAATAAAATCAACCCTTAAACATGCATCTAAATCAACCCATCAAATATAAAGCATGCGACACAAAGTTAAGGAAAAATCCCCGAAGGGTAAAACCTTTTATTTCTAGAACTTTAAAGAATTTACAAGACCATCGACTTACATACAACCTGATAATCTCCCACAAGTGTAACACACGGTGTCTTCGGTAAACCTTCAAAGCAACGTCTAGAAACAGTGTGACACAGAAATACCCGCAGGTGTCAGTTCCTATGTCGGCGGATGGAAGTTTCCCTTTCCAGGAGGGTAACAATGAAGAAGAGAACGGCTTCTCCACAAGGGTTGAACAATAGCAAAGATTGTGTTCTAGGGTTACAAAAATATTCACAAAGGTGATTGGGATTTTTGGTGTGAATCAAAAAGATGTTTGGCACATCAAAAAATGAAGTCTTGTTGTGTTTTATCTCTTAAAAACGTTTTCTCAAAGACTTGAAAAAATACACCATCGGAATAGTAATATATATAGGAAATATAAGATGGTGGGTAAAAAACACACGGAACTGCTCGAGTATATCCCAGGCGGACCGGTCCGGCTTGGGGGTGGATCGGTCCGGATGACCGGATCGGTTCTTTTAAAATATGGCTCCATCGGTTTGCATTCGATCCAGGGTATACTGGATCAGCAGCAAGCGGATCGGTCTGGGTAGAGGGCGGACCGGTCGGGTTGTGGATCGGTCCGGTTGAGGGGCGGACCGGTCCCGCTTCCCAGAAAAATAAAAAACTTTTAAAAGCCTCATTTTTCTTGAAAAAACTTACTTCTTATTTTTATAAAAAACATTTTATAAAAATTTCCCAATACTAAATATGAACTTTAAGGAACGTAAAAACAAAATTTTACCAAGTTCATTCACGCAGAGGCTATGATGTTGAAGATGCTTTGATATTCGAATCCGTTGATGTAGATGGGATCTTGAGTTTCTTCAACGGTGTAACGGCGTACGACATACAAATTGATAATGGACAAAAATGTCCTTACAGAACAGATACCTCAAAATAATTTAAATGCAATTGGAATAAACATTCCCACATAATAATCCAATATAGTAATCCCAACAATAGTAAATGTATTAAAATGACACTAATACAAGAGTATTTGACTCAGATAGAAAAGAGTTAATTGAGTTCCTTTAGGCAACATGCCCTAACTAAGAGAATATTGTGAATCAAATGAAGATAGGCGTCTAAGCAATACTCTATAGTTCCATAGCTCGTCATAATCCTCTAAGGTTGGAGTCCCTGCTGCTGGACACCTGATATAGAAGATACAATAGAAAAGAAAATATGCAAGGAAACGGGTCAGAGCCCGATGTGAAAATGATTTTGAAAACAGCAAGTATTTAACAAGTGCAATAAAGCATTTATTATGTACATGCTATTATCCAACTCTCACTTGCTATTCTCACCTCTCATCTAGAGTGCACACTTAACGTTTCCTATTAACCTCCTAGTTAATGGTTCCTCCTCACTAGTTTCCATAATATGATTCCATCCCATATCATAACCCCGTATGTCCCATACCATACGTAACATAATCATTCTTATACGTTTCTCCTTTATATGAATCGTTTCTCATTAAAATGAATTAAGCTCTTCAAATCTATAAGAATAAACATTCATTAACTTAGTTTAATTCTTTTTCTCAATTCACCGTTATCTACAATAATCACACAATAGATTAATCAAACCACACATTTAATTCACACACACACACACACACACACACACACACTTACGCGCGCATATATATATATATATATATATATATATATATATATATATATATATAATACGGCATCCCGAGTCATAGCTGCGGTGCATGCATTACTCTGCTATCACGTCCCAATATCATTGGTCGCCGAATAGGGAACTAAAGGTTCGGTAAGGATTCCTCGAACCACAAACAACAACATACAAATTGGAGGCGAACATAGTTCTCGCATCCATGGGTCATGCACATACCTACGTACCCATAGTCAACGAACTTATCAACTCCCCGATAAGTCTTTCATTGACCTATGTTCTTGAGCGATAAATTAAAGATCCCATGGATTCATCAGGATATGACTACCCTCACACGCAAACCTCCCCATCAATAGCAAGTAATCTAGGTATGTCATACACATAAATTATCAATCAAATGAAATAGGCATTATCATCTACCTATAATACAATATCAACAAGGTGCTCACACTACCCTACGATAATTCCCATACGTAGCATTATATCTCTCAAATCCTACGTATTAAAATATTATGACTTTACTTCTCTAATTTAAATATTCCCGAGTCTCACTCACTACTCAAGGTTTAAACATGTTTTCCTCAACATTATATTCAGTAACAAATCACTAATATCCTACTGGTCCACCTCACCTTATCTCCCGAATTACCACGGATTAACTCTCCTTTAATTAGGGTTATAACAACTAGTTTTTAATCTCTTATAAACACATCTTCTATAAACTAGGATTGGATACCATCATCACATGGCTCATAGTCTATAGTGTTTTATTCACACTATATGACTTATCAACAAAATCAACATCCTCGTATCCTATAACATCTCTCCACTCCCAACGTCGTTAAGGTTCATGCGCGGAGCGTCTCGCAAAGCAAAATCCAAACAAGGAACCCCTCCAATACACTAATACTTAACTTTATCGGTAGTGGAGGTCCGTCAACTTCAAATACACAACTAGGATAACCTCATCCCCTCTTTCAACCAAATGTGGTATGAACTCCCATCTCTATCCTGGATTCATACCACTAAGTGCTTGTACTACCCTCAGTCATTGCACAATCAATAATGAGCTTAAACTCAGTCCTTAATGTTCAAATTGTAACCCTAAGGCTACCCAGGTGTTATATTAAATCTCCTCTACTGGATCTATCCTTAATCCTCATGCATAAAAATTAAAATCCAACAAATGAATCTAGCAACCGAAATTCCTTTCAATTTGATTATCATTATTCTAATCAATTAAATCCCACTCAAATTAATTCAAATCTTATCTAGGGCTTACTGATCTTCTCTAAGTCCCATAATATTCAATTAATAATCACCAAAGATCTACCAAAGGTTTAGGATAAGAACCAACATTAAAAAGAAACAACTTTAACAATTCTGGGGAGGTCGATCGAGTCGATCGATCGATCGCCCAGGTAACAACCTAGTTTTTCTGCATTTCTTCTACAACGGGTTTCATCATTTTTTATCATTCAAACCTTCATATTAACAACCCAAATTCAATATAATCCTTACTACATGATATAGAACATATGTGAATGATTTCTAATGCTCTAAACATCCTAGAATCATCAAGAGTTTAAATTAAAAGGATATATTCATCATATTTTTCCAGAAAATTATATACATGATATCTTCAAGAACACAACAATGATTCTCATAATTTCTTCAACAGCTTACTGATTATTTCGTGGATTACTATCTACCTATAACATGAGTTTGATTCCCATATATTTTCAGTTTCCAGAAATCCATTAACTACTCTATCTTTTCATCTTCCAAATATGAAAAATCTCATGTTTTTATAACTATTCTAGCATGGACAATATATAAAATTAGATTGCAATTATCAAATACTTGCCTCTAATGAAGATCTGATCCTTTGGGGTTGTATATCACAGGTGGTTTACCCCTTCTCCGGCCACTTCTGGTGGTGGTTAGTAGTGGTGACCTTTGGTCTTTGGTTATTCTCCTTTCCAAGTAAGCTTTTCTCTTCCCAAGCAACCTTTCACTCTCTCAAAGAAGATGACCTTTCAATTTGTGTAGAAGAGATGAATGAACCCACGTTCAACTAATCTTCAAATACTTATAATAGGACAAAATCCGAAATCACTATTCACCTCCTTGTAAAAATTATTAAAATGCCCTTTTTGGTTGTCTTTTCATGTCCAAATGACCCGAGACTCAAAATTAACTTCCAAATAGACTTTTCTGGCTATTTTAACCCTTCCGGACACAACGATGCAGTCGAAACGACTACAAGGTTGATGTGAAAATAAGTTTCCTTTTTAATCTCATAATTTAGTCCCGACACGTCCCATACTGTGTCTGACTAAAAATTCAAATTACTGAATTAATAACTCACAGCAATATCAATAACATCACATTCATATATTACCTAAATATCTTTAAGTAATATACAGAATCATTCCTTTTAATATCCACAATTCGGATAAAACCCAAATGAATTAATTAATAATAAAATCCAATTAATCCATTAATTTAAAATATAACCCATTTTAAAAGTCATTAAAATCACGAGGTATTACAATATATTTGTGTTTCGTTACATAACATACACACATACACACACACACACACACACACACACACACACACACACTATATATATATATATATATATATATACATGATTTAAGTGTTAAACTGTTTATATCCTTTATGTTTATTTAAATTTGCATTAGATCTAAAGATTGTGAGAAGTTTACATGAAAATATCACACACTCACGTTTGATTGAATTTCTGTGTTCATATTTGTGTATACAATTTATGGAATCCGTCTAAAATTCTAAGTTATTATAAATAACTCAAATTCAATGTTTAATTCCACTTCTTGAATTAATAAGCAAGGTTTAGAAAGTTAAACCTAATTGATTGAACCAACACTGAAAGGACTTTTGTTTAGAACATTGTTACAACTATTAAAAGTATATTAGATTAAGGAGTGTTTTAATATAATCATATCTTGCTTATTTATTATACTTTACACACACACACACACACACACACACACACACACACATATATATATATATATATATATATATATATATATATATATATATATATATTATGTTAGTCAAATATTTGTGTGTATATATACTCTCCCTTAGAGATATATTACTTGATCTTGTGTGTTTATATTTCATTGCTTAGATTTGCACAACACACTGTCTAGTGATTTCAGGACTGATTAAATTCCATATCATTTAGCTATGTTCACTCACTTAGGCACATATCCTATTGTGTACATATCTTACCTAATCAGTCTGTTCTCGAGTTAAAAAGGTAAAAGAAGCTTTCAAAATATCACAAGTCAAGACAGTTTGACTTGTAGAAGAAGAACATAAGACTAGTTAAGATATCTAGGAACACAAATCTATTATATATCATAAAGTCTGTATCATTAAGTGTGCGTGTGTCATTATAGAATAATACACAACACAACACTACACTCCACTGGAAAATGGGACACTTAGGCACTAAGAATATCCTTCGCTGAGGAAAGCAAGAGGGAGAAGCTAAGACGTAAAGAACACAAAAATCGCAAGGATATATTAAAGCTGAGATCATAAGAGAAACAAGGGAGAGTCTTGGTCTGGTTATAGATAATTGATTTCTATTTAGTGTAATTGTCTTATTGATTATTTGTAACACATTCCTATTTGTTTGGTTTTAGTGAAAGTAGTTAGGATTTGATCCTTAGAAGGATTCGTCATTTTTCCCAGGGGAAGGGTTTTTGCGACATTAAATAAATCCTTGAGTGTTGTATTTTATGTCTTAAAACGCAACACGAAAACATATGATTAGATATTAGAAACTCACATAATAATATGAATTTATTATTATTTGTTTTATCACCTAAATTAATAAGATAATAATTAGGACTGTAATTAACTGTACAAACCTAATATAGTTTGTAACATAGTTAACAAATTAAGAAAAGTTTAATTTGGTCCCCCTTGTATTTTCTATATAAACTTTTAGGTTTATCGAGTTTAATGAACAATAGTTACTTCCGCATTTAGAGTCTATTGTGCATATAGCCTCCATTCCTCATTTTCCCTCTCCCAGGAATAACTGAGCGCTCTGGAAAAACTAAGCAGGGGATTATCTTTTAATCGGTTAGGTCCCCGAGCAACTAGGGGCCACAATCATAAGGAGCCATCCAGATCTCGAGATCGTGGAGAAGGTTCTATAAAATTGAGAACCAATGTGCGAGGGTTTGTGTGAGCCGCGCAAACTCCCCGGGAAGATAGCTTAATATAAACACATGGATGAACTCCTAGGACTGTTTCTATCAAAACTAATCCAGGCGATCATCCCTAGAAAGGTTCAATCCAACGGTTGGAAGATCGCTTGGGATAAATATCCAGATCTAAAAATCCCTTGCATCGGAGTTTTGTTAAGGGATCACCCTCTGTCCCAATAATTTTGAACTTCTTAACACTTCCTAAATTTAAACCTCTTGTGATTACTCCTAAATATGCAGTAAAATTGATTACGTTATTCATATAGAGAAATACTTGGCTGCCATCGACATTTACTCAATCCCAAATGAGATGCGTTACCGAGCATTCTCATGCATCATTAACGAGTTAGCATAAATTTAGTACAATGATTTTCATCGTGGAAAATCTATAATTTCTAACAGATTTCCGAGATATTCATTGGTAATTTCCACTTTGGAGCCAAACCCATCAAAAGGGTAGCTCACTTACAGAGTGTGCGTTAACATTTGGGGGAAACCACTTACAAATTTATCACTCGTTTCAATAGTGAAAACCTGGAAGTGGTAGACTATAGAAAAAAGATAGTGATCACTACCTTGATGAGAGGTTTACTCCCCAAAAAGTTATATTATGCTCTAACCAATGATCCCCCAAAGGCCTTGTCTAAGTTAATGGCTAAGGCTAAAAAGTTATGAGCACCGAGGAGGCTTTGGCTACTAAGTAGACCCCTAGCTCTAGGGCGAATAACCATAAAAGCTTAGAGAAGAAAGATCAGAAAGATAAGAAGGTCGAAAAACCCAAGACGTATGATGAGTGTACCCACTCACTATTGGCGTACACCACATATTAAAGGAGATCCAAGGAAGCAAGGATCTAAAATGGCCCAAAAAACTAAAATGTCCTCCTAACAAGATAGATAAATCCAAATACTGTGAGTTTCATAAAGACCATAGGCATATTATACACAATTCCATAGCCCTGAAGAATGAGATAGAAAGCCTGACCCGACTTGGAAATCTCTCTAAGTTTATCAAAAGGACTGGGGATAGAGACACCAAACGACGATCAGAGTCCCCATGCAAAGCGAGGGATGATAAGAAAAATGACAAAGATAATGACTCAGAGTACGACCCAGATATACCGAAGAAACCCTGAGAGCCCAAGATCAAGGTAAATATGATTTATTTTGATTTCCATTTCATTTAAGGAGGTTACGCTAGTGATGACGATAAAATAGCTAAAAGAAAAGCTTATCCAAATGAAGCCAAGGCATATTCATATATTCGATAAATCAATGTTTCTAACGACGTTGATGATCTCATAAGAAAGATGAACAAAGATAAGTTGGTGATAGGGTTTTCTAAGAACGAACAATCTGGGATACTCTATCCCACTATAAGGGTACATGAACGAGAGTGGCCAAAATTTTAGTGGATAATGGTACCTTAGCCGACTTCAGATTTTATGATTAATTCAAAGGATTAAGACTGTGCAATAGAAAATTAGAGTCTTATCACAGGCCCTTTATAGGCTTCTCAGGAGAAGAGGTGTATCCTTTGGAAACTATAAAGTTAGAAGTCCTTATCGGCACATGGCTAGCCAGTCGAACTGAAAGGATCTTTTTTTTTCTTAGACAGGAACGTCCAATCCGCTTGTAACATGATCCTTAGGATGGTCGACTTGAAGAAATTTGAAGAAGTATCGTCTACTGTCCACTAATGCTTAAATTTCTCCATACACTACGGGGTCGTCATTATTATAGGAAATCAAATTAAAGCTAAAGAATTCTATTACACCTCATTTGACTAGGAGGTATTAAAGAAACTCACCACCACTTATTAGATTGAGACCCTGAACCCTCATCAAGAAGATGATTTAGTTAAAGGGAAAGTTGTAGAAGAAATTGAGATCATCATCCTTGGAGATTATCACCCAAAAAGAACTACATAGATCGGCCCATCCATGCATCTAGTCCTCAAATGGGAATTAATAAAATTTCTTAAACAGTGAAAGAGAGTGTTCACCTGGAGCTATGAAGATAATGAATTAAATATCGCCAAGGATTCCAATATAATAAAATGAAAGAGGCATGTGTTTATCCCCAAGAAAATATGGCTATTAAAAAAGAAGTGGACAAACTACAACATGCGAGGTTCGTTGAAGATGTAAAATACCATGATTTATTAGCGAACGAGGTAATGGTAGGGAAGAAGAACTATAAGTGGCATATATATATTGATTTCACAGATCTGAATAAGGCTTGTCCAAAATATTACTTCCTCTTACCTAGAATTGATCAGCTGTTCGATGCTACAGTTGACCATTAATTACTCAGTTTTATGGATGCGTACTCAAGGTATAACTAAATCAAAATGAAGCTGGAGGATAAGAAGAAAGCCTCATTTATCACTAGTCGGGGTACTTAATGATGCAACATTATGCCCTCTAGCTCAAAAATGCTGGAGCAACATGCCAAAGGTTGGTGAATAAGGTTTTTGAAGAACAAATTGGTAAAACATGGGAGTATATGTGGATGGCATGCTTACAAAGAGAAAGAAAGTAGCCGACCATATCATAGACGTGGGACAAATGTTTAATCAATTGGAAAAACATCAGATGAAGCTTGATCAACCAAGTGTGTGTTCAACGTACAAGAATAAGTGTTCTAGGATTCTTAATGAATTAAATAGGTGTTGAAGGCAATTCGAACAAGATTAAATCGTTGATTGACATAAAGTCTCCTTCAAGCAAGAAGGATGTATAAAAGTTAATTGGAAGAGTAGAAGACCTTAACATGTTTGTCTCCCGAGCTACTGACAAGTATTTACCTTCTTCAAAGTGCTAAGAAAAACATTCTAGTGGAACGAGGAGTGCGAGAATGCCTTTTTAGAGATGAAAAAGTATTTAGGATCATCGTCATTGCTTTCTCAACCATTTATGGGAGAAACATTATATATATAACTTGCAGTATCTGAGTTCGCATTTAGCTCAGTGCTTATCCGATTGGAGAATGGAGTACAAAGACCATTATATTATACTAATAATGCTTCTTGAGGAGCATAAATTCAGTACCCACGTCTGGAGAAGCTTGGTTTGTCCCCTATTATAGCTTCGTGAACAATGAATCCATATTTCTACGCATACACTATTGTGGTCCACACAGACTTGCCACTACGCTAAGCCATTCCCAAGATATAAAATTCAAGGAGAATATGTGACACCCCGACTAATTAAATACCAGGTAGCTACTCCTTTATTAAATTAAATCAAAATGCCAAGTTGGCTTAGTTAATAGCATCACTGTCGAAAATATTTTATTATTACTAACCACCTAGTATTTAAAAAGTAAGTTGTCAATTTTTTTAATTAAAGTCTGATTAACATGCAGTAAAAGATTTAAAGCAAGAATAATATCACCATTCACCATAACGAAATAATAGAATAACCATCACATGATATAAATAAATCCGGAGTAAAAACTCCTCACAACAAATCCCACAACTGAAATAAGTAACGAAATACTGAATACATAATTAATACATGCCAAAGTCTGAAAACTGAAATGGAAATGTCTCTAATAGAATTTGGGCAACATGCCCTACAACTGAGGAATACTAAACATGGAATCCAAATGATAGAAGCGTTTAAAAGCAAATCCCTGTAACTTCCACAAACAGCTACAGCTCGTCACCTGTATGAGGATCCTAAGCGTGGTGTCCTTGTGGCTGGGCACCTAAAATGGTTTTTACAAAAAATAGATTTGAAAGAAAACGAGTCAGAGCCCGAATGTGGAGAGTATTTTAAAAACAGAAAGTGTTTTAATAATAATTAAAACAATGAATGCAAGATACATGTTAGGACGTGCTCTCACATGAAATACTCACCTCTCGTCTAACTGTGCACTCCTAACGTTCTTGTACCCATTCATGTGTTTTCTCATAACTATCTAATTCCAAAGAGTTTCTAACACTTCTACTCGATTCACGTTTAATTTCCAACCTTAACAATTAAATAGAGAGTTTTACTTTAATTCTCGGATTCCCAATTATTAACAAAACCATTTATTGATATCTGTCCCCTTTTATCTTTTCATAATATTACAATCACTATACCCACAATTTAACATAGCAATTTCCTTTTCATTTAATCGTATAATATTCACATCATAAATATACAATACAAGCACCCAAAGGCTAAGCTGCGGTGCACACATACTTTGCTATCCATCCCGGTACATCACGTACATAAGGATCACAAATTCCGAATCTCTCAGGAATTGTTGGAATAAGCACCACACAAAAATGGAGGCGAACATAATTCAACATATCCATGGCCACGTACATACCTACGCTCCATAGTCAGCTGGCTTATTAACTCACAAATAAGTCGTTCTCTTGAACTATGTCCTCGAGGGACCAATCTAAATCCGGGCAACACAAGGATAAGAAGGCCCTAAGAGAACGTAACCTCCCGTGATAGCAAGTATGGTAGGTATGTCATACATATAAAAATCATATACTAAGCATTCACACATCTTAGATAATTCAATATTAATAAAGGTATGCTCTACATCCTTATACCATTATTCCAAATTTGTATATTTTACGTCTCCCGATAATATAAAAGTTAAACTGTCGACACGTCTCACGTCGTAGTTTCTTATACTTAAAACCTATCTAAAATAGATTATTAAGTTCCTATTATTCCCACGTATAACATCTTTATTCCTAAGGTCCTTACTTCTGCCCCAAACCTCATATCATCAAATTATTCAAATTTACACTATTAACCCAAATATTATCTCACTTATCGAATTTCATTAGTTTAGAATAATTCCTCAAATTGAATTCTAATTAAGGTCCAAATTTCATAACCATGCCAAATGGTCTTCCTTAAGGTTAAGGGTATTCATACGGTCTCCAACAATATTATCCAAGGGTTAACATCATTAAAATTTAAATAGGGGAAAAACTTTACTCATTCTGGGAAGGTCGATTGATCGACCTTTTCCTTCGATCCATCGATGGTGGTAGATCGATCGACTGATTAACATCGATCGATCGAATGCACCATGTATGGCTACGGATTGTTTCGTTTTGCAGTTTTCAAATCATCCCAAAACATACTTTCAATGCATGAATCTCTAATATAACGTTATAGTATCATCATACAACCATCCTACAACATTAATAACGTTCTAAAACCAATAATTCATCATTCAAGGGCTTTGTATGGATCAAATCTTCATCAAGAATTCCAGATTTCTTTTCTTTCAAGAACATTAATAAACTTCCTCTAAAATCCGTTTTTAAATCATCAAGGGTCATAATTCTAAGTTCATAATTCGTCCAGATTGTTACTACATGCAGTCCCTAACATAATTCATAGTTTTTAACTTCCAATTCATGGGTCTATATCATCTTCCAAGATCAATTTTGATAATTCCTAAACATGGAAAAACATAGCATTAATTCAATTGTAATTAAACCACTTGCCTTAATCTTTCTCTGAATTTGATGTTGAATCTTGAAGGTTGAGTTGTTCTCCCTCTCTCTTTCTGCAGAATTCTCTTCTCTCTCTCTCTCTCTACAAGTTTCTCTAAGGATGATGACAATGGAGGTGTGGTTGAGTTTTGGCAAGTTAAGACTATTTCTTAACTTCTCCCGTAGCCCACTAAGTCCCTTAGTATAAGTAGTGGGTTTAGTGGATAAGGAAAAAGTCAGATTTTTATTTCTTATTTTCGTGGGTTTTAATTCCCAGATTTCCGAAATTACCAAAATGCCCCTATAAGTTATCGGTATGGCCCAATAATGCCCCGGGACCCAAACTTAACCCCCGGCTAGTGTTTTCTGACTATTTCGACCCTTCCGGACGCGTTGCCGCACTCAAAATGACCATACGGGTGATAAAAATAAAATTCACTTTTTAATTCAAATAATTATATTCCTGACGCGACTGTCACGCGCGTCCCAACAAAGTTTCCCAAATTGCCGTATTTCAATCTCGCGATAATTTCAATATTTCCAATATTCATATATCGCAAAGTATACACATTATAATCAAATACTAACTCACATCTCTTTAATATTTTTATCCGGATTAGTTTCTAATTAATACACATTTAATTCAATTAATCCCCAAAAATAAATATAACGAAAATACGGGGTATTACATACTTCCCCCCTAATAACTGAATTTCGTCCCGAAATTCGGAACTAGAAACTACCTGGTAAGAACAACTCCGGATAACGTTCGCGCATCTCATCCTCGCGCTCCCATGTGGACTCCTCTACATTGTGATGTCGCCACTGAACACGCACTAACAGAACGATCTTTGACCGCAGTTTTCGCTCACTTCGGTCCAAAATAGCAATCGGTCCCTCCTCGTAGGAGCTATCAGGCCGGAGATCGATGTCCTCCAAAGCAATATGAGAATGAGCCAAATCGTCTCTAAGATATTTCCTTAGCGAGGAAATATGAAACACATCATGAATCCGATGCAAATGCTCCGGTAACCCAAGTCTATACGCAACCGGCCCAATCCGCTCAATAATAGGGAATGGCTCCACATATCTCGGTGCCAACTTCCCTTTCCTTACGAAACGCATAATTCCCTTCATCGGAGATACTCTGAGCAAAACCTGATCCCCCACTGCAAATTCCCTGAAGAATCTCTTCGCATCAGCATAGCTCTTCTGCCGATCCTGAGCTACCGAATGCGACTCCGTATCAATTCAATCCTTGCCGAAGTATCCTGAATCACTTCCGGCCCAAGTAGTTTGTTGTCCCCCTCCTCCAACCAACATGCTGGGGAACGACAAGGTCTACCAGATAACGCCTCAAATGGAGCCATGCCAATAGTGAACTGGTAGGAATTGTTGTAAGCAAACTCCACCAGTGGAAGATACTGCTCCCATCCACCCTCAAAATCAATGGTGCACATACGTAGCATGTCCTCCAACATCTGATTTGTACGCTCGGTCTGACCATCGGTCTGCGGGTGGTACGCCATACTCAATCGCAACTCCGTGCCCATGGCCTGCTGAAAACTTTCCCAAAATCGTGAAACAAATATCTTGTCTCTGTCAGACACGATATTTAGGGGTACACCGTGAAGTCTCACTATCTCTGCAATAAAGAGCTGGGCATATTGTCCCGCAGTGTAGTCTGTCCTTACGGGTAGAAAATGAGCGACTTTGGTCAACCTGTCCATAATTACCCAAATGGAGTCGTGACCTCTCTATGACGTAGGCAACCCCGTGATAAAATCCATGGATATGCTCTCCCACATCCACATCGGGACCTCTAACGGCTGTAGCAGTCCTGCCTGTCTCTGATGATCCACTTTTACTAGCTGACAAGTGGTGCATTTCGAAACAAACATGGCAATATCTCTCTTCATCCCGCTCCACCAATACTAATGTCTCATATCTTGGTACATTTTGTCCCCACCGGGATGTACCGCGAACCGTGAGCCGTGCGACTCTGCCATCACCTCGTGCCACAATTCTTCCCCTTTCGAAACTACCAATCTCCCATTGAAGCGTAATCCCCCGTCTGAGCTAACGCTATAGGACTCGGCTCCCTCTGCTTGTAGTCGAACTATCTGCTCCTGACAGAACGAATCTTTTGCCTGTGCCTTTACCACCTTCGTGACAATTTGCGGTGTAACGGTCATCACTGACATGAATGATCGGGCCAATGCATTCTGGTGTTCCAACTCCTTCCACTTGGCCTTCCACACCCCTGCCACCTCATCTACTGGCCTACAGCTCAACGCGTCTGCCACCACGTTAGCCTTCCCCGGGTGATACTGGATATCGAACAGATAATCTTTCACCAATTCAAGCCACCTCCGTTGCCGCATATTCAACTCCTTCTGCGTGAATAGGTACTATAGAGACTTGTGATCCGTGAACAATCGAAACTTCTCCCCCAAAAGGTAATGTCTCCAAATACGAAGGGCAAATACCACTGCCGCTAACTCCAAGTGATGGGTAGGGTAATTCTTCTCGTGAGGCTTAAGCTTACGGGAAGCATAAGCTATGGCCTGACTCTCCTGCTACAGTACACCTCCAAGTCCTTGTAAGGACGCATCGGTGTAAACAAGATACTCAACTCCCGGTCTCGGTAATTCTAACACAGGTGCTGAGGTTAACTTGTCCTTCAACTCATCGAATTCTAACTGACAGGCATCACTCCAAATGAACGGCACACCTTTATGAGTTAGATGTGTCATGGGACCCGCTATCGTGGAGAAACCCCGAATAAACCTCCTGTAGTATCCTGCTAAGCCCAAGAAACTACGAATCTCTGTCGGTGTCATGGGCTGTCCCCACTCCCTCACCGCGGATACCTTCCCCGGATCAACAGATATTCCCCGGTCGGAAATAATATGTCCCAAAAACTGGACCTCCTTCATCCAAAACCCGCATTTCTCATACTTTGCATACAACTCGTTCTGACGTAGTGTCTGTAAAACTTGCCTCAAATGCTCGGCGTGCTCCTCCTCTGTCTGGGAGTAAACCAGAATATCATCGATGAAGACAATGACAAACTGATCTAGGAAATCCCTGAACACTTTATTCATCAAGTCCATAAACACTGCTGGAGCGTTGGTCAAACCAAAAGGCATAACCCGAAACTCGTAAGAACCATATCTCGACAAGAACGCAGTCTTCGAGACATCCTCCTCCCTGATACGCAACTGATGGTATCCCGATCTCAAATCAATCTTCGAGAAGAAAGAAGCTCCTCTCAACTGGTCGAATAAGTCATCGATTCGAGGCAACGGATACTTATTCCATATTGTGACCTTATTCAACTCTCGGTAGTCCACACACAATCTCAGTGAACCATCTCTCTTCTTCACGAACAATACAGGGGCACCCCACGGTGAAGTACTCCTCCGAATAAACCCCTGTCCCAACAACTGCTCAATCTGATCCCGTAACTCCCTCATCTCAGCTGGAGCCATACGGTACGGTGCGCGTGCTATAGGTCTCGTATCCGGTAATAAGTCTATAACAAAGTTTATCTCTCGACTGGGGGGTAGGCCTGGTATCTCCTGAAACACATCGGAATACTCCCTGACAACTGGGATCGAGTCTAAAGGAATCACAACCTCCTTAGAGGTATCCTCCTCTAAGTAGTTCAAATGAGTGGTCGAACCTCCCTCTGGGCGAGGCATCGCCACTTCAAACATCTCTTGCCCCGGAATGGCAAAAACAATGCTCCCACCGAAGCAATCAATCATGGCTCTATAATCAGCGAGCCAATCCATACCGATAATTACATCGTGAACATGCATATCTAATACCAACATATCTGCAGGTAATACCAGACTACCAATTTCTACCCCCACTCCTCGGCATATAAAGAAAATAAGTGACCCACTCCCCAATGGTGAGTCTACACACGTTACTGTGCTCTCTGTCGTAGCTAACAACCCTAAGGCTTTCGCAAAATGTGTATCTATAAAACAATGCGTTGCCCCCGTATCAAACAAAACCCGACCCATAGTACCATGGATAGGAAACATACCCTCAATCGCGGGTGGTGCCTGTGGCGCTGCTACCTGGTGGACGTTATAGACACGTCCATACTGTAACTGCCCCTGCTGTACAGGAACTGCTGGAATGGCTGGTAGTGTTGGAACCTGGGCTGGAGCTGGAAGAGCAGGTGGAAAAAGTGGCCTCTGTGGCTCATGTCGAGCACCCTGCTGCTGCTGCGGGGACCTGCCCTTATCAGGACAATCCTGACGTTTGTGGCCAATCTTACCATAAATGAAAAACTTCCCCGGGAAGTTTCCCCCTCGCTGTCCCTGCTGCCCTCGGCCCTGGTGGCCGTTACCATTTCTGCCCTGGCCTTACTGGCCCTGATGGCCGTTATGACCCTGTTGTCCATTCCGGAATCCTCCCTGACCGTTCCTGAAACACCCTGATTGGAACCTCTTATGATCCCTCTTCTGGGAACCCTGATCACTCTGCCTATACTGACCCTGAGCTGACTGTGCCCCGCTGGCACCATTTCCCCCTGTCCTGCCCTGATGGCTGGACTCTCCTGATCGCTTCCCCTCTGTCAAGTGAAAGCGGTGGTCCTGGCAATGGAGCAATACAACATTAACCACGTCCGAATAAGTGACCAACGAGAGGTTCCCCAATAAATGCTGACGGATCCCCCAAGTCAATCCATCTATGAATTTCTGAATCTTCTTTTCTTCCGTCGGTATCTCATCTGGGACAATATTCAGCAAATTGGTGAATTCGGCCTCATACTCGGCCACAGTCTTACCCTCCTGTCAAAGGTTCATCAACTTCCTCCTCATTTCCGTGTGAACAGCAGACGGAGAGTACTTGCCGTCGAACCGCACCCAGAACTCCTGAATCGTGAGAGTATCTCTCTCCTCTGCAGTGGTAACAGACTCCCACCACTGTAGTGTTGATCCTACTAGCTTAAAAGTAACCAGTACCTGCCTCTGAACGTCAGTGCACTCATGCATCCTCAAGTGCCTCTGTATATCTTTTCTCCACTGACTTGAAACAACAACATCAGAGCTTCAAGAAAACTCCGGTGGATGTGCTTTCTGAAAAGCATCACGTACACGTTCCCAGGCAGACGGGAATGCATATGGCTAAACTGGCGCGGCAACTGGCGCCTGAGGTGGTGCCTGCTGAACTACGGCTAATGCAGCATTTACCGCTTGGGCTACTATGGATGCAACCTCAGCGGCATTCATCGTGCCCTTTGGGTGATTGTATTGTATATTTATGATGTGAATATTATACGGTTAAATGAAAAGGAAATTGCTATGTTAAATTGTGGGTATAGTGATTGTAATATTATGAAAAGATAAAAGGGGACATATATCAATAAATGGTTTTGTTAATAATTGGGAATCCGAGAATTAAAGTAAAACTCTCTATTTAATTGTTAATGTTGGAAATTAAACGTGAATCGAGTAGAAGTGTTAGAAACTCTTTGGAATTAGATAGTTATGAGAAAACACATGAATGGGTACAGGAACGTTAGGAGTGCACAGTTAGACGAGAGGTGAGTATTTCATGTGAGAGAACGTCCTAACATGTATCTTGCATTAATTGTTTTAATTATTATTAAAGCACTTGCTATTTTTAAAATACTCTCCACATTCAGGCTCTGACCCGTTTTCTTTCAAATCTATTTTTTTGTAAAAACCATTTTAGGTGCCCAGCCACAAGGACACCACGCTTAGGATCCTCATACAGGTGACGAGATGTAGCTGTTTGTGGAAGTTACAGGGATTTGCTTTTAGACGCTTCTATCATTTGGATTCCATGTTCAGTATTCCTCAGTTGTAGGGCATGTTGCCCAAATTCTATTAGAGACATTTCCATTTCAGTTTTCAGACCTTGGCATGTATTCATTTTGTATTCAGTATTTCGTTACTTATTTCAGTTGTGGGATTTGTTGTGAGGAGTTTTTCCTCCATATTTATTTATATCATGTGATGGTTATTCTATTATTTCGTTATGGTGAATGGTGATATTATTCTTGCTTTAAATCTTTTACTGCATGTTAATCAGACTTTAATTAAAAAAATTGACAACTTACTTTTTAAATACAAGGTGGTTAGTAATAATAAAATGTTTTCGACAGTGATGCTATTAACTGAGCCAACTTGGCATTTTGATTTAATTTAATTAAGGAGTAGCTACCCGGTATTTAATTAGTCGGGGTGTCACAGGTGGTATCAGAGCATCAGGTTCTAGTGTCCTTTAGGATCTGAACGGCTTATTATGTTTCCGCTGAGCTTTCTTTGATGTAGAGCCCCATATTTTAGGAATGTTGTATTCTTTTGTATATGCTACGTTCTTCAGCAATTTTAAGTTTATAACTGCGAACTTATAGACTTTATTCTTATTTCAGAATGCCTCCACGATGTGCACCACGGGTTCCCAGGAATGTAACGCCAGAACCACAGCCCGCACCAGTTCAGGCTAAGCTGCGGTGCACACATACTCTGCTATCCATCCCGGTACATCACGTACATAAGGATCACAAATTCCGAATCTCTCAGGAATTGTTGGAATAAGCACCACACACAAAAATGGAGGCGAACATAATTCAACATATCCATGGTCACGTACATACCTACGCTCCATAGTCAGCTGGCTTATTAACTCACAAATAAGTCGTTCTCTTGAACTATGTCCTCGAGGGACCAATCTAAATCCGGGCAACACAAGGATAAGAAGGCCCTAAGCGAACGTAACCTCCCGTGATAGCAAGTATGGTAGGTATGTCATACATATAAAAATCATATACTAAGCATTCACACATCTTAGATAATTCAATATTAATAAAGGTATGCTCTACATCCTTATACCATTATTCCAAATTTGTATATTTTACGTCTCCCGATAATATAAAAGTTAAACTGTCGACACGTCTCACATCGTAGTTTCTTATACTTAAAACCTATCTAAAATAGATTATTAAGTTCCTATTATTCCCACGTATAACATCTTTATTCCTAAGGTCCTTACTTCTGCCCCAAACCTCATATAATCAAATTATTCAAATTTACACTATTAACCCAAATATTATCTCACTTATCGAATTTCATTAGTTTAGAATAATTCCTCAAATTGAATTCTAATTAAGTTCCAAATTTCATAACCATTCCTACTGGTCTTCCTTAAGGTTAAGGGTATTCATATGGTCTCCAACAATATTATCCAAGGGTCAACATCATTAAAATTTAAATAGGGGAAAAACTTTACTCATTCTGGGAAGGTCGATCTATCGACCTTTTCCTTCGATCGATCCATGGTGGTCGATCGATCGACTGATGAACATCGATCGATCGAATGCACCAGGTATGGCTACGGACTGCTTCGTTTTGCAGTTTTCAAATCATCCCAAAAAATACTTTTAATGCATGAATCTCTAATATAACGTTATATTATCATCATACAACCATCCTACAACATTAATAACATTCTAAAACCAATAATTCATCATTCAAGGGCTTTGTATGGATCAAATCTTCATCAAGAATTCCAGATTTCTATTTATTTCAAGAACATTAATAAACTTCCTCTAAAATCCGTTTTTAAATCATCAAGGGTCCTAATTCTGAGTTCATAATTCGTCCAGATTGTTACTACATGCAGTCGCTAACATAATTCATAGTTTTTAACTTCCAATTCATGGGTCTATATCATCTTCCAAGATCAATTTCGATAATTCCTAAACATGGAAAAACATAGCATTAATTCAATTGTAATTAAAACACTTGCATTAATCTTTCTCTGAATTTGATGTTGAATCTTGAAGGTTGAGTTGTTCTCCCTCTCTCTTTCTGCAGAATTCTCTTCTCTCTCTCTCTCTCTACAAGTTTCTCTAAGGATGATGACAATGGAGGTGTGGTTGAGTTTTGGCAAGTTAAGACTATTTCTTAACTTCTCCCGTAGCCCATTAAGTCCCTTAGTGTAAGTAGTGGGTTTAGTGGATAAGGAAAAAGTCAGATTTTTATTTCTTATTTTCGTGGGTTTTAATTGCCAGATTTCTGAAATTACCAAAATGCCCCTATAAGTTACCAGTATGGCCCAATAATGCCCCAGGACCCAAACTTAACCCCCGACTAGTGTTTTCTGACTATTTCGACCCTTCCGGACGCGTTGGCGCACTCAAAATGACCATACAGGTGATAAAAATAAAATTTACTTTTTAATTCAAATAATTATATTCCTGACGCGACTGTCACGCGCGTCCCAACAAAGTTTCCCAAATTGCCGTATTTCAATCTCGCGACAATTTCAATATTTACAATATTCATATATCGCCAAGTATACACATTATAATCAAATACTAACTCACATCTCTTTAATATTTTTATCCGGATTAATTTCTAATTAATACACATTTAATTCAATTAATCCCCAAAAATAAATATCACGAAAATACGGGGTATTACAGAATAATGGAATGGGCAGTGGAGATCTAATTAGATGGTATACACTATGAACCGAAAATGGTAGTGAAAGGATAGACGGTAGTAGATTACATAGTCAAATTCAATTATGAAGAAAACCCCGTCGACCAGACTCTGACAAAAGAAAATTAGTGGTAAGACTAGTTAAGAAGACTTCTTCGAAAGATAGCTCAATAATAAATCCTCCAAAGAAGATTTCTTCAGAAGACAACTCCATGACTGATAGACTAAAAATGTTCACTACATAAGAAGTTGTTTCACAGTACTTGGAACAAATCCAAAAGGTGTTCAAGTATGGGTCCCTGAGAAAAGGGGACTTCGATGAAGAATTGGACATATGGAAAATGTATGTCGATGGATCCTCATGTTCTACTACTAATGGTACTGAAGTGATAATCTACACTCCCGATGATATAAATATGGAATATTCACGCAGGTTTTAATTCCAAGCTTCTAATAATGAGGCAAAACATGAAGAGTTAATCGCACGCTTTGAATTAGCTCTATCATTAGGTGGCGAGCCGGTGATAGCTCATAGTGATTCCCAATTGACCGTCAATCAAATATTGGGGATATACAGAGTTAAAATAGAGTTAATGATAAGATATCTAGCAAAAGCTAAAGAAAAAATATCCAAGTTTCCAGTGATCCAAATGGTCAAAATATCTAAAATTAAAAATACCCGAGCACATGCACTTGCTCTGCTAACTTCTACGGCCATGATAGAGTTAAAAAAAGACCATTCCTATGTAAATCATAACGAACAGTAGCATAACAGAAGAACATGTTAATTTGATCATAATAGAATTGGGAAATTAATAAATGGATCCCATCAACGGATATATTGAAAAATTCACTCTACCAGACGATCCAAAATAAGCAAGAAAGTTGAGGTAACAAGAAGTCAGCGACATTTTGGATGGAGGAGTCATATACAAGAGAGGATTCATTATGTAATTGATTAGATATATTCATCCTTTAGAAGTTAAAGACCCGATTAAGAAAGTACATTAGGACTCTTGCTGAGCTCGTTTGGTAGGAAGATTAGTGGTCCGATGTGTTGCCACACAAGGATATTACTGGCCAACTATAAAGGAAGATTGTGTTGCACATGCCAGACGATGCAACAAATGGTAGAAGTTAACCGCAATCTACAAGAAACATGGAGCTGAACTTACACCGAAAACATCTCCATGGACTTCGCTATGTGGTTAATTGATTTGGTCAGCCCACTACCGAAGATAAGAGGAAGGTTCAAGTACTTGGTCATTACTTCACCAAATGGGTAGAAGCTGAGCCCCTTGTTGGAATGCCCTATGATAGAATCTTACCATTTATACTAAAGAATATCATATATCGTTATGGTATGCCGTATGCTTTGATCATAGACCATGGAACTCAATTTGATAACCAGGAGTTTGAAGACAACTCTATCCAATCCAAAAACCAAAAATTGCACTCGGTTCCTGGGCACCCTCAATACAATGGATAAATAGAGATAACTTATAAAACCCTACTCCATGGCCTAAAGAAAATACTAAATGATGTCAAAGGTAACTGAATCAATGAGTTATAAAGTGTAGTCTAATCTTATAGAACCGTGCTGAGGATAGCTAATGGCGAAACTCCTTACATGTTGGCATTTAGAGTAGAAGTTATGGTCCCCATAGAAATTGGTATGTCTAGCCATAAATTACTCAACTTTATCTCTCTGAAGAGAGACCTCATGAAGAGATTAGATTTAGACTTGATTAAGGAGGTCAGAGTGAATGTGGCCCTATGTGTGGCAAACCATCAACAACATATTGCTCGATTCTACAATAGGAGAATGAAGTCGAGCAATTTAAATGAGGGGGACTACATTCTAAAGGAAGTACTCCAGAAAGGAAACAAGTTGGATGATTATTGGCATTGTCCTTATTGTATTTATGCGGTTACCCAACTAGGTACTTATCACCTAGAAAACTTGGAAAGAGAGAAATTCAAGAATCCATTCAACGTCGAGTGTTTGAGTCAGTATTACTAGTAATTATTATGAATTGAAACTTTCAATAACTACGTAGCAAGTATTTTTCAATTTCAATAAAAACAGTTAATTTATGAGCAATCGATTTCCTTTTATTTTTTTTTCGCGGATGGGGGATGTATTTTTCTCAACAATAAACAAAAAAAATGAAGGAAAGGAAATTAATTCAAAATTTTATAACTGATGACATTAATCCTAAAACTTCATGTATAACTTTGTCTTTGACAAGACAAGAACAAGAAGTTTCTAAAACTCCATGTATAACTCCTTAAAGTCAAGAACAAGAAGTTTTACTAGACCAAATTAAGGAAAAATCCTATAATATTTGGTCTCCAAAGGTAACTAACATAAACACTTGGTAAAAATAACAAGATCCCGAACGACCATAAAGTCGTTAGTACAACCTGAGGTTAGACAACTTATGCTCGTCTAAACTAGTAACCATTTATGCAAATTAGTCAGCCAATAGCCCGCCACATAATCATAATGCTAAGATACTCGTAGGCTATAATCATATAAAGGAACATAAGAAATAATGTAGATTTATTCAAAAAAGAGATGTTGCATTATTATAATTTATTATCCATCACTTCCTTGCATTACAAGGAAAAAACATTTAAACTTCTCAGTCTTCTCGGTGCTTCCCTAGGGATTTCTCCATTCCTCTAGGGGGATATCCAAGGAAGAAGGATGAACACTTGACCCTAACTCTCTGAACCTATTCTACCTACTAGATCTGGGTTTATCTACCAAATACAGAGGTTGTATAAGTGTATCATCTCCATAAAGACCATAATCCCCTAAATATTTTGTGACCAAGATTATAGGGATAGTATTAATGGGAATTCACTTAATGTCCAACTTAAAGGGAGGTATAGGATTATCTAAAACACCCATGATCATGCCAATACCATAAGGAATATTTTTATGGCACCTTCAATATTGTTAAAACATTAAGCCAGCCCTATTTCCACCCTTTTCTCCTAGACTTCTCAAGTTCATCACCCATATGAGTAAAGGCCTTGTCATACCCATTCATCCAAAGAGTATGCAGTTGCTTATGAAAATGGAAATTCAGATGGTCAACCTTTCTATTCAATCTCTTAATGTAAGAAGATTGATTCTTTATTAAGTTAGTCTTGTCGACCAATGCATTTTTGGTCCGTTCATCTTCAACTGTTGGGAGAGCAATTACAACCTTCCAAATGATTGTACACCTTTGGAATTTTTCAATCTTTTAATTTTTTCCATTAACCTAGCATTCTCCGATTCCAAAAAATAAAACCCTTCGCTGTGATCAACACCTGTGGAACTATTCAGTTACCCCAACTCATCCTTCAACTTATTATTCTCATGTTATAACAAACTAGCCACTTCTCGACGCTATTCACCTCAGATTTTAGCACAAATTTCTTCTTAGCAAAGGCGAGGGAGATGTCTGGTAACTTCTTATCAAAACCACTTTCACTACTAATTCGAGAAAATTTCCTCGCATAATCAGTCGTTAAACTAGCAAGAGCTTACTTCTCATTCTTTTTCATCTAGCGTATCATTTCATAGTAGGAGGAATGGGTCACCACTAATTGGCTGAACATCTTGCATGAATGAAGATACGCTTATCTAACTTGGTCAGAAGCATCTTAGAAGAGTAATTCTTTTAGTTCTTCCTCGTCCAAATGTTCACGACCTACCCCAAATATCTGAACACTCCTCTTATATAGGTCGCTATCGGCAATAACCAAAATAGCCTTCCTAGAGGTAAACTGAAAGCGATGACAGGGAATAAGTAAAGAAGCTCAAATTATGAAGCAATATCACTGGAAAGGGAAAGAAAATTTCATTAAAAGTATTGAAAAGAAATACAAAAGGGGACCAGTTCGAATTACAAGATAATCATGATTACAAGCAAAAAATCATAAAAACAACCCTAAACATATACACCTTCTATTTTTCCTAGGAAACTTATGCCTCAAGACGACCAATAGTTACATCCACTTTTTGGGGTGCAGATGACTCGATCATTCCCTCCTCATTGTTACTATCATCATCGATCATAAGAGAAGTACCAAGTGAATGTTGCGGAAAGAGATTGAAATCTGGATTAGAGTCGACCTTTATCCGAGAAGCATCTTGTGACACCTCGCTTAATAAAAATACCGGGTGCTTAGTACTATATCAAATTAAACAGGAATCTCATGTGGTTTCATTCACAGCATCACTGTTGAAAGAAAATCATATTAATTACTAATAACCTATTAGGCCTAGCATCAAATTTTAAACTTTAATCTTTTTTAATCAGAACGCATAAATAAAATCCATTCATGCGGGAATACAAACAATAAATCGAATAAAAAAATAATAATAATCGATACTCTCGATTAAACATGATACAGCCATATCGAAAGTGCGTAATATAAAGTCACTAAAATAAAAGAAATGACGTTAACTGGGCAACATGCCCGAGTTTACATAATAATACCTCCTATTGAGATCTCAAAGATGGAAGCATTTATGCAAAATTTTGTCCACATCCATAGCTACGGCAACAACGTCTGACTCGAAAGAAGTGGTCATCCAGGCGCCCCTCTTTGGTTATATATATATATATATATATATATATATATATATATAACCAAAGAGAGAAAATATATAAAAATGGGTCAGAGCCCGGGTTTTTAAAAATATTTAGCAAGTGCGTAAATTACATTAAATTTTACGTTATGTTATACTCCATATATAAATTGATATCTCACTCTCATGAGAGACTCCTCACCCCTCACCTATCAGCGCGCACCTAACGCAAGAAATTTTACCCATCCTAGTTATGATACCCTGTCTAACTTGTATCTCTCCAGCATTCGAAATCCATACGCTATTCCCATAATCCCCGTGTATACTATCTTAAGCTTACCTCGAGCTTATACATTATAATTTCTCCCTTTATTAATATTCTTAATGCATATATATATATATATATATCTATATCTAGTTATTACACTAATCACATCTTAGTGTTACCAATTTCGTATATAACATTCTCACCTTATATACATATATCATCCGCATCTTATTCCGGATTTTTAAACTCCCGCATAACCCTGAATTTAACTCGCAATTCTTTTCCTTATTTTAATCCATGCATATATTATTCGCTAAAATATTTTTACAGGATATACTATGACCACCTAGTATATCTATGGCTCATTACTTACTTTAATCCATGCATATATATATTTACATCACACACACACACACACACACACACACACACACACACACACACACATATATATATATATATATATATATATATATATATATATATATATATATATAATATACAATACACATCAAGTATATTAGTACTTATACAACACACACTATATAAATAAAATAACCATCCCTCATATTTATAACTCAATGGATGGAGTCTCTAAATGCTATCATCTTCCAGGGGATTTCTCACATATCATCCTGGGTACCAGCGGTCAGAGTCTCACACCGACTTGGTAAAGAACAAATCACAACGTTTCGAAAGTGGCCATAGTTCCTCACCTGGAGAAAGACGAATCATACCCAAGACGTCTTATCCATACCTCACACACGGTTAATAATGGACGTCTATTACTTGGGGACTACACTCTCCTTCTCCTCAAGCTAGAAGATTCACCCACATCGCGCAACTTTCCATGATAGCACGAGAGGGGTATGATTTACATAAACATATCAAGCACAACAGATACATTCATAAACAAGTCATATATATATATATATATATATATATATATATATATATATATATATATATATCATTAATTTGTCTATCTATGCCTATCTCCCTTGGCATTAGCCTAAAATCCAAACATATCGATTTATAATACTAATATAAGTATGCACACAACTTATATTCAATTCACTAACTTGTGATATCGTTCTTACATTTCTTATTTACGAATAGTAGCCTATCACATCCATCTAGTATTCTTATTTTATCCTACTTGGACTTTCGAATTTAATCTCATATAATCGGCACACACACATATATGTACTACATGCGTATATATCCGCCGAATTAATATATCGAGTGTCACTCAACACAAACAGTCTTTTATATTATCTGTCGAACTTTATTTCCATAAATTCTAAGGGTAACACATCCTTCCTTTAAATTCCTAGAGGTCCTTCTACTCTAAATAGGATCCCCAATTATTATCTCTAAGAAATTTTCTCCATTTTATCCGTAAAAACCTAAGGAATTTTTTTCTAAAATGCCAGGTCTGAATCGTTTCGGAAGGGTTCGAATCTTTTCGCTTGACCGAATCGATTCACCATTCACCGAACTGATTCGAAATGGTCCTACTTTTGCTACTGCATATGTCCGAATAGATTCTACCTTCTGCTAATCGATTTGTCCCCCACAGATCCGAAATCTTCTATGGGTAATCGTCTTTTCCAACCTCCATTTTTAAACCCATACACCTCTAACTCCATTTTCATGGTTTCCAACATCTCCCAGCCTCAAAATAAACTTCTCCTAACATTTTTATACCCAATAAAATAATTAATCATGAGTTAAACCCTTATACCCAATTTACACACAAATCTCTAATTCTTCCCATTTCTTCACCATTAACGTGTGTTTGAGAGTCAACCTTCATTTGGAGATAGAACACATCAATTTACTTAGGTTTATAACACAAAAAACCCATTTTCGTACATGAATCCCAAACCCAAATTCACTTTTTTATCAACTCTAATATGAAATATATACACACATACTAGTTAAGGCAATTTAACACTAGCATGGGTGGATAAAATCCGAAGATCCTTCCTCAAACCCGTCGGAGCTCGGCCCCCCTTTCTCTTCTTCTTATCCTTTTCTTCCTTCCTTTTTTCTCTTATTTCTTTCTTTATTTCCCCTATCTCCCGTTCTCTTATAAGGGAGAAATAAGGGGTTTCCCTTATTAAACCCAAACTTGACTCATATACACACTTTCGAGTCCCTAGGAGTCCAAAAAGTCCCCGGAACCCAAACACTACCCTCAGGTACTCTATTATGACTATCTTGGCCCTTTCGAGACCAACCGTGCACTCAAAATTCCCATCCGAGTTACTTATAAAAAAATCATCTTAAATTCAACACACTTCCACAAGTGTTTTCCCGAATAAAAATAACATCACCTCCCGCTTTTATACACCTTTGACCTTTTAATTATAATCCATCATATTCATTTTAAATCCTCAAATTATTAAATTATCCTAACTCAGGTAATTGAAATTTCCATTAATGCACGGGATATTACACATCCCATCCTTCCTTAAAGGGTGACTTGTTGAGAAACTCCACTTGTGTCGTGATAGTGGAGAATGACTTATCACAACCCCTAGTATAGGCATCATTCGTATCTTTCTTGATCTTTACCTTTAAACCCTGGAATTCGCCTTCAATATTTGCAACAGCTTTCTCAGCCTGCTCGTCCTTCTTCATAGTATCATTCGCAACCTTCACATCATTATATTTTCCTTTTCCACCTTCTCCATCACCCTATTCCATTTCTTTTAATCCTTTACACGGGCCTTTCTTGACAGTAACTAAGGATTCCTTTAGACCCCGGAATGAAACTTCAACATCCATCAAGGACCCTATCAACTGGTCGTCCCTTCTCAAAATTTCATCATATCAACTAAAAACTAAAAAATCCAAGAAAATCAGGGAAGCCAACAAACTGCATAATTAGAGCATAAACAAATGAAATAAAATAAGTGACGGGATAATTATCAAGGCCAAATTGTGATTGGCTCTCTCTAGTAATCTAGCTCTTAAAAGGGTAGCAACAATAGCTTCATCGAACCTCTGAACCTATAAGACCCCAAGAAAACCAGGGTTCACTTCTACCGATGAAGCATTGCCTAGGCCCTAATCAGCCTGGCCTTTCTGGCGGCTCCAGGAGATTGACAGGTCCAATCTTCAACCTATTGAATTGTGGCTCATGGGTCTTCACTTCTTCATACACCACCACCACCACAAGGAATTCAGAGCAACCTCCTCAATGTTCTTTTTTTTCAGGTGGAGAAGGGTATATAGCTCCATTAAGGAGGTTGGGTATCTTTTTTTTCACCATTTCTGGAGAAGGAGTGGCGATCGGTACCAAATTAATATCTAAGGACTTAAAGGAGGATAAATTTCCACCAACAACAAAGTTCACCTTTAAATAGGAAGAAGATTCTGAGTAAACAGTTGAGGAAAACGGGTTGGCTCCTCAAAATCAATGGGGGCCAGAGGAATTTCTTCGGTTGGTCGAGCAATAAGTGAGGCTATTGAACTCTAGTACTCCAATAACACTAAGGCCGAATGAGGATGATTCTCCATAAGTCTTTCTTGGATAGACTAAATGACCTTTAGATCAATAAAATTTACCTCGGATAAAAGGGGAATGTCCTTTTTTCTTCTCTCTAACAAGCACAAAAATAGGAATACTGGTCAGTAACTTAGTAAATTGAAAGGAATAAACATAAAATATACAAATAATAAAAATGCCGACCTATTCCACGCCCTTCATAAGGGCAGTGTGGCCCAGTATATTCTGGATCCTCAAGAAGAGGGACAAATTGCCAATTCTTAACAATCAATCCATAATCAGAGTAATCTTTATTGTTATCGGGAATATTAACTACCAAATTCTTATTGGAATATCTGGTCTTTAAATAGTAAATGTTATCAGAGGTGGTCCCCTAGCTACTGTAGTACATCAATTTTGTTATGCCTATGTGGGTTCCATACAGTTCATTAATATGGTTGACCCCATTTACTACTCTCCAAGTATTTATTGTTACTCGGGCTAGGACCATATCAAAATATTGGAAAAAATAGATAAACAATCGATTTGGCAAAAAAGCTACCCCACCCTTTGCTATAAATATAGTGGGAATCAAATGACCTTCTTCTAAGGCACACAAGTCACAGAGACCTATGATAAAATCAGCTTCCACCCACCCAGGGATCCTATTCTCTGTTATAAACTCCTCCAAAGAACCCTCGTCAACAATATACACTATTGTGAAATCTCATAACGTAAGATACAAGAAGGAAAGGATTCTTACAATAAAATTAAATACAAAGTAGCAGTTCTGTTTTTGACAGTGATGTAAGAACTCGCCAGTGAAGAAAGGAGTTTGAAATTCAGTGTGGGATGAGATAGAGAGGGAAGGGAATTTTGATAGGAGTGGTGGAGTCTCTTAAACTTTAAATTTTAAAATGATTAAGCGTACCATCATTTCAAATATCAATGGTGTCTTGTTTCTCCAGTCACCCAAATGACGAACGTACTCCGAGACGGTTTAATAATTTGCAACAATTTATCAAATTTCCACCGTCGTAACATAACATGTTGAAATTTAAAAGTCTCAGAGATTGGTTGCCGACCAAACCCTTTCCTGTAAGTCGAGAAACTTCTAAAGGAGAATACTCCATATTTTCATTCAGCACGTAATTCCTATCAAGAATGAAGTATTAGGGGATTTTGTTACAGCCTAAAATAATTAGGCCACGTGGACTAGTAAAATAGCAACACCAATCATCACTATCAATTATCACACATGTATGGTTGACTCGGTTATCTTTATGGTCGGACACCTAGATGATCACATCCACGAAGGTGAATAGTCAGTAATATGAACAGACACACGTGGGATAATCAACAGCCACAATGCATATGCACGTAAACAAGTATGCATCTGCATATTATTGCGTAAAGATGTAAATACCTTGTTTATAAAGGTATTCCATATCTTTAATTTCCAATTACGATAAATTTATTGCTACCCCTCTCAGCTAAAGGAGAGAACTACTTCGTTTTAACCCTATAGAGTATTCTTGAGAAAATTGTACGCAGGCTTAAAAATATAGTGGCATTATCCCCATAATTGTAGGCACCACATTTGGGCCAAACCACGTAAAATTCTTTTATCTCTTCATAATTCTTATATCTCTCTAGATTATCATTTTATCTATGGTTCTAAATATTGGGTAACTTGAGCAAAGATTATTCCAAAATTATCAAACAAAATTTAGATACCAACAATTAAAGTCACATGTTGTCACTTTGAACTATTTATGGGAATGATTATGGGTTTCTAAATGCAAAATATTAAGAAAATATTTTCATAATATTAATCTTGTTAAATGTGATTTTTAAAGGGAAAAAAAGTATGGTCATGTTATTAAATAATATTCATGGTGATACATGGAAACAATCTAAAAAAGGGTTCGAATAGTAAACTTTAGAGAGTGTGTGTGTTATACAAGTTAGTGAATTCCATGTTATACTTAAGAAATGGGTGGCTTATAAAATGGAGCCTAAAAGGGATGAAAACTATGAGTTTACCCCAAATATGACATTTTGATAAAGAAATGAAAGTTGTTACACAAGGATTTAATGAAAACAAATGATGTAAATAGTTCTTAAATTTGTAAATGGGAATGAATTGACTTATTTGGAAATGATTATAAAGTTGGTCAATTATCAAAGTTAAATGAAAAGGGACAAAATGGTCAAAACGTGTTCAAATGTATACAATTAATGATAAGACGATAATAACCTGGAGTATTGGCATCCAATCGGGAAAATGTTTAAAGTAAGTAAATAGCGTATTATGAAAATAAAAGGCACAAAGATACGATGAGTGTTTTTTTACAAATTGTGGTTGGAATATAAGTAAGTGAACCTAATGTAAAGTGAAAGAGTTTTCACAAAAGAGCACTGGAAGAACTTGAGGAGGATCCAGAGCCCTAGGGTACGACTTTGGAATAGGCCCAAAACCTCTGGCGAAGGAAATAATGATTGCAGTATTTATGGCACATGGTGAAAGCCCGTAAACATAAATAGGAAACATTTAATTCCAGAATTTAAAAGGGAAAACTGAAAGACATGTATTTAGTAAATTTCGGGAAAGGACCAAAGTAAATTATGGTATACGAATATGATAATCTAGATATAAACGATGCATAATCTAGTTATGGTTAATTGTGAAACTGGGATAATTAATAAACCCATGGAAAAACTCTCAACCTAGCAACCCCCACTCACCCTTGATGTAGGGAATGGGCTTTTATAGCACAAAGCATCAAAATTGACATCTAAATTTGCTTGTGACACAAGTTTCACCATCTAGCACGCCAAAAATCTGCATAATTAATGCCAGGATTTCACATGACCGGACCGGTTCGGATTACCCTCGGATCGGTCCGCTATCCACTAGATCGGTTCTTTTATTTCTACCGGATCGGTTCTTTTTCCATTTCCATCGGTTTGCTATCCATCCGGGGTATACTGGACTTGGTCAATTCGGATCGGTCCGGTTTCCATCGGATCGGTCCGATTTTCTTCTACTTTGACTTTTTCCTTGCAACTTTGACTAGCCATATCTTTTGATCTAGAACTCCGATTTGGGTGTCGTTTCTTCTTATGCTCTTGTGAACTCATGCTCTTCAACTTCACTTTTGGTGTCGCCTTCGATTTTTGAGTGGAACTTTACTCTTTTGCCCTTTGACTTTTCTTCTAATTTTCTTCTTTTCCTTTCTTGCATTCCATTCTTGAAAACTTCATCACAATTACATAAAAACTAGGGAATATTGTTAAAAACAGACAATAGAGTGATATGGACTAAAAATGATTCAATTACCTTGTTCGAGATATTAAAATCACCAAATTAAGGGGCTAAATTCAGAAGAATTTACGCTTGGTCAGAAAGTATGACACCTGGATGACCTTCAACTAATTAATGATGATTTTAATATTTCCTCATGTGGAGGGAATGATTCAGTTATAATGGATTTGTCCACGTGCTCCAAGTCGTACATGTATGCGTAGAAGCTCTGTAGTCTTTGCTTGGCACTAACCTCGGCCTGAGTGAGTACGAGGTTGGTGAGGTACAACCCCTGCCTTAGCTGGGAATTATATGATGACCTTGGCTATGATGTCAGCCGAGGTTAGGTATGTGGAACGTCGGCCAGGGCCGATGTTGACTTAACACTTAATGCTGAGCCTGCAGGGCTGTTGATTCTAGGTGAAACCAATAACATCGGCTAAAGATGATGATGGGATTGTTCATTGAGCCTAAGAGGATTTATTGATTCTCATGTGGCACTTGCAACGTCGGTTGGGGCCGATTATGATGTTGAAGGGTGTTTGAATCCACGAGTCCTTCTGGCTCAGCTGATGCCCAACCGAGGTTAATGTATGAGGTAGATGTGATGTTAGTTGTGCATGACCTGATGGATAACTGACCCCATGAGTCATGCATACCTCGACGGTTGCCTAGTATGAGTGGTAACTAGTAACGTCGATCGTGGCCAACCTAATGCTGGACGAGATTGTTGATCATTAGTCTTGAGACCTTGTTACCTCGACCGCCATTCTGGCCGAGGTTGGTGCCTCCGAGATGGTAGGTACACTTTGGTCATATCACCTCTACCTCATTGTAAACCTCCTAGTACCTTTTTTTATACTTGCAGATTATTTCCAGGGGCTTTTTCTTCATCGTCATAAGTGAATCCATTCGCTTGGGATGGGTGCTACTAGTAATGAATATGGTCGTGAAGGACTTGGCTAGTTGTTTGAAGGATGCTATCGATCGGTGTGGAATCTTTTCAAGCCACTTTTAAGAAGTGTCTTCAAGATTAGAGGGGAATATTCGGCACATTCATCATTTCCTGGTTATATTTCCTGACTTGATCGATGGGATCAGTCTTCCTACCATAGATCTTGAATCTTGGGGAAATAAACTTCTTGGGAAGCTCAAACTCTTTTATAGATCAGCTAAAAGGCAATTTCATACAAAAAACAAGTGTTATTTTAGTGATATCATTACTAGTGTGAGCGCCTTGATGAGGTTAGCGTCTCTCTTCCTCTCTTTTGATATAGTCCTAAATATTTCTATCTCCTTAACAATCACTAAGGCGTGATCTCTCTTCAGGAGACCTTTAGTGAGGATAAAATTCCTTATGTCGTTGAGTACTCCTTCCTCGATTGCGAGATCATCTCTACTGAGGGCTAGGAGTTTATGACCGGCAGCCACACTTATGCATCTGCTTGTGGTCATTCTTCTCTGGATTATCGAGGTTCTATTAGAGCATAAAATTTTGATTTTATTAGGGCCTATTGGTAGCCCTTTCATATTAGAGGAACTTATAATAGTTGTAAATGATCCTTGAGATCTGGTTAGATTATTCAATCTTGTCACTATTTATTATGATATCCTCCTGAAGGCGATAACGAGCATTAGAGTATTAGTAATACTCATCAATACCGAATCTAAACCTCTGAGAGGTAGGTGTTAGTTGCCTACTCTCATGGTCTTTGTGATCTCCATGGTTAAAGGGATATCCCTCTGGGTCTCTATAATCGTGTTATCGCTAACCCACCTATTTATTAACATTTTATGATCCTGGTTGGGTGAGCGAAACATATTAGGAACTTAGCTAGTGGAAAAAAACTCAGATCGATTCCCACAAACGGCGTCAATTGTCAATGAGAATTTTTTAATGTTAGTTTTTGATGCACATAAGATAAATTAGGAGATATATCCAAAGATAAGGATAAAAAACACACAACATAAGATATATGTGGTTTGACAACGTGCCTACGTCCACAAAATTTAGGATTTATTCATTTATTAACCCTGAGAATTGGTCGATAGAGTTGTAGTACTGCTCGACAAATCAATATCACATTCCCTTCTCAATGAGGGAGGTGTTTATATTTGTAGAAAATCTTAGGAGAGTCCTAATCTCTGTTAACATATATCCCAAGGATTTATAACCTATCCTTTATAAGTTTGAACTATTCCAAATGATAGATATGTGGGAGTCTTCCATAATTTGGACTCTTCATTAGCTTGGTATGCAATAAGCTTAGGCGCTCATGCCAAAAATGTTCAGGGCACGTTCTATCGTAATTGAAGTCCCTATACATGAAGTACCAACATTATTTTAATAGAATAATATTTTCAGGTAAGAAACATAGTTAAGTAAATTTTATGGGTTGGACTTTAAATAAAAAGATTTGTAGTGGAGGGAAAGATATTTTAGAGTTTATGTGAAGACACAATTTAACATTATATAATTTTTTTTGAAAATTACAAATTTAAGGTTTATGTAAAAGTTTACAATGTTACACCAAAAAAATACGATGGTGCAAATATTTTGGAATTGGCATTTTCTTTATAGATGAATAGATTAATTGGGATCATTGTTTCTTAACGGGTTATAATGTTAAGGGTGGATATTTGTCATTTAGTAGAAATTGAAGTTAATATATTTTATAATGGAATACAATTTTAGGAATATTGTGTTTCCCTTTTAAGAAAATGGAAAATTGCAAATTTGAAGTCATGTGGATATAAATCCTACCATGGCGGGGTCGTGTAAGTTCAAAGCAAAGATGAAAGGGTAGTTGGAAATTGGGATTATAGAATCTATAGGTAATATTTTTGGTCAACCCATGTAGGCAGAAGTAATTATATCTAACTTTGGTAGCTTTCAAAAATTTTCGTCCTATGTTTTTAATCTAGTTGTTTAAGAAACGGAACATGTCCCCACTTTTGTCTAAATTCTTTTAAAAAAAATTGAGCATAACCTATTTTGTGGGAGGAGAGATCCAACTCTTTTTTATAATAAGAGAAATACATATTCTTCATAATTTTATAGACCCCAAATAACGATCTAAAAACCACATATTGAGCCTTAAATACTTATGATTTTGAGCCCTGAACAACTTATAACGAGTGAGTTTTTCTAATAAGAAACATATTAATTTTGGAGGTATTAGTGGTGGAGGTGTTATGAGGGTATGTTTGGGACACTTTTGGGTTATTTTAGTAGAATTGTTTTGAAGTATTTTAATGGAGCACGAAGATGTATATTTTGGAGTTTGAAGGGGGTTTATTTGGATGGTTACTTCTTGGAGATTTTGTGGAGTTCTTGGAGTACACTTTCTAAACAACTTGTGGAGTTTTTCATCGTTTGGGTGGGTTTTTTTTTATATTTACATTCTAAAATTTATGTTGAATGCATGTTATTTATATGTGTGAATTTATATATGTATAATGCACATACATGCTACTTATTCATGAAAGTATAGTATGGGTTCATTTGAGGTGAAGTGTTAAAAAAATGTATTTCAAATATAGTTCACAAGTTGTGAAATTTAAAAATATTGACAATTTATTTTATGGAATAAAAATTCCACCATTGTGAAATATTAATTTTTTTCATAAAAATAACAAATATATGGAACAAAGTTGTTTAAGTTTTTACACTAAATTCATAAGGTAAAGTGGAAAAAATACAGAAGAATAATGTCTTAAACATTATTATCATGTGTTGCAATTGTTAATTCATGTATGAAAAAGCTAGAGTCTCTTTTAGGGCTTTTGAGTCAAAACTTGTTAGTGTGCATATAAAACGCTAGGTAAAGTCACATGATGTGACTTCAGACTAATTATGGTCATGATTACAGTTGTTAAATGCACAAAATTATTAGAATACTCTTGTTAAATTTATTTTTGAAGTGAAAGTAAGTATGATAATGTCGTTAAAAATTATTGGAGGTGATACGTGGAAACAATCTAAAAACGGATACAAATAGTAAACTTTAAAGTGTGTATTTTATAAGTTGATAAATTCCATCTCATACAGAAAATGGGTGACTTATAAAATGGACCGTAAAAAGGATGAAAACTAAGATAATGTCGTTAAACATTATTCAAGGTAGGTCCAAATAGTAAGCTTGAAAGTATGTGTTGTATAAGTGGATAAATACAATGTTATACTTGGGAAACATGTGACTTATAAAATAAACCCTAAAAAGGTTAAAAACTATGATTTTATCCCGGGTCTGACATTTCGATAACGAAATGTGAGTGGGTACATAAGGCTGTAATGAACACACATGATGTAAATTGTCCTTAAATTTGCAAATTGTAATGAATTGACTTATTTGAAAATGCTTATAGAATTGGTCAAATATTGAAGTTAAATAGAAAGGGAAATACGGTAAAAATGCGTTCAAATGCATAACAAGTATTATAAGGTGATAATAACCTTAGGTATTGGCGTAGATCCAGAAAAGTGTTTAAAGTAAGTAAACAGGGTATTTATGAGAATAAAAAGAACGAAAATACGCAGGGTGTTTTGATAAAAATGGTGGTTGGACTGCAAGTAAGTGAACATAATGTAAAGTGAAATAATTTTCATAAAGGAGTACCAAGAAAACTTGAGGAGGGACCAAAACTCTAGGGTGTGGCATCGGCTCAAACCCAAAAATGTTGTCTAATGAAGCAACAACTGCACCATTTATGGAAGGCGGTGAAAGCTCATAAACAAAAATGGGAACCAGTGAACACCGGGATTTGAAAGGGATAATTGAAATAAGTGGAATTTGTAAATTTCGGGAAAGGACCAAAGTAAATAACGATATACAAACATGACAGTTTGGGTTTAAATGATACATAATTGAATTATGGTTAATTATGAAACTGGGATAATTGGTAAACCCATTTTATAGCGGATTAAATAATAAATTGACTTAACAAGATAGCGCGTTAGTAAAGGTTAAAGGAAATAAAGTAACAAAGATCACAATTAGGCATTCTAATAACATACAGCAGTTATAAGCCTGAGCTAAAATATAGTGGTTTTATACTGTGGTGACAATTATAAATTGTGGTGACAATTATATTCAACACAAATAAATGAGAAAAGTACAATCACCAAGGAAAATAAAGAACATAAAATGCCAATTCCACAACACAGTATGTACGTGGTTCAGGAAGAATGCCTACGTCCACGGTGGTGCAGTTAGTATTATTTCTGTATACTCCGGGGAGCGTTTACAGAGAATATAGTGCGTGCCTCTTGCCCCAGGCTTAGGGTTTATTATATACATGTTTATCTTCGAGGAGTGGGGGTGTTGGACTACCCCACGTCCATATTTTTCTCCTGGAATATCTCTAAACGAGATCCTAGGAGAAGATTAAGTCATAACGGAATTTAGTTAAGGTGCGAGGGGTTCGGACTTTGGGCCATTTTTATTAGGCTACTCGTTCGGGCCTATGATGGAAAATTCGGGTACCCACAATTGCCCCTAAAGTTGTTGGGCCACAATTCGGGCTCAATAAATTTAAATGATTTGTCATAATGGCTCTTTTGTAAATCGTGTAACTCTTCCCAAAGTCGAGAACTGTGACAACCCGCCATCCGAAATAGGGGTGGCCAACCCGATACTCCAAAATAACGGAATCATGGATGGAATCATTCTCAGCATCACAACAAAATAAGAAGTATAGGGGATAACCACTCCTTATTTCAGAAAAATTGGTTGCCAAAAATTTTGATTTTTAAAGTTAAGAAAAACAATTAAACAACCCAATTTAAAAATGAAAGTGGAAATCCAGACGAAATTATATTACACACCCACAAATGTACAATAAGGGACCGAATATGCTGTCGGTCACAGACACATACAATAATATTAAACAAGTTCAAATAATTACATAATACATTACATTAATCAATTCCAAAAGCTTGGGCCTCTCGCCCGAGTATAAAGAACCCGATCCTGACTAAAGTGCAAGAATGACGACGTCTATTTCAAAATGTCCCGT
Organism: Sambucus nigra; assembly: GCA_949130495.1. NCBI lineage: Eukaryota > Viridiplantae > Streptophyta > Magnoliopsida > Dipsacales > Adoxaceae > Sambucus > Sambucus nigra. The sequence goes on along the minus strand of OX422207.1, from coordinate 336,927,980 downwards.
AATACCCGCAAAGCATCACGGCTCGTCAAAGACAGCTGGATAGGAAGTCAGATCAGGCATCCATGCGGCGGAGTACCTGAGCGGATACAAGATGCATGCACAAAAATAAATATGAACGGATCAGGGCCCGGTTCTATATGATTACCAGATGGATAAAGAGTATGACAGTTATGAATGATAAATCATGATAAAAGAGAAATAAGAATCTACCTACACTATTTAAGACATAAGCTAACCAGGAAAATAAAATGAATAACATTAATCTAAAACTTCATCATATGCACCAATTATCTCATATATCTTTTCCTTATCAGGAAGTATATATATATAATCACAATTTTATGCTCTTTATGGCATTTTTATCTCAATTTTACCTTTTGTAAAAATCCTTTCCTTATCAGGAAAATAGTCATTTTCAAATGCTCTTTATAGCATTTTAATGTGCTCTTTGTGGCACTTCACTATGCTCTTTATGGCCTATCTCAATACATCAAGTCCCACTTGATTATGAATAGTTATATTTATATACATATAACGATTCTAAGAACGCCCGTCCGGGTTTTCCCACTGTGCGCCCCCCTAAATGACCCTCATCTTCCAGGGCCTATCATCAAGACAACCTGGGCACCTATAACGCAAAACATCGGGAATCGGCCATGTGCCTGTGGGGTAGTCATAACCACACCTGGAATTACCTACCCATCGCAGAAAATATACAACACAAATGCTCACATGGCCTAGGACTATATCCACCCCGCATTCATTAGCCAGGGGGCTTCACCTCACGCGCGAACTTCCCTTATGATGTCATTTCGAGAGGGTGTGTTCAAACCATTTTATTTATGATTTTCAAAAATCAAGTAAATTATCATTTACCATGTCCATGATTAAGTAAATTATCATTTACCATCATCATTACCATTTCCATTTATACATGTATGTTTAATTTTATTTGAAACCATACTCATTCACATTATTGTAAATAATTCACCTTATTATCCAGAGCCATACGATAAATTATATCGTTACTATAACCTCAAAGGAGTAAATAAACTCTTAATTATCTCTAAACATTTCGGGGTATTACTTTAAAACCCCGATACAATCATACCTCAAAGGAATGAATAAACTTTCAATTCATTCTGCCAACACACTTTTATGGTGTTATTATAAACCATCAAGGATAACATAGTTCCATTGAGCTTCTAAAGTCTCCCAAACATAACAATACATCTCCTAGTTTCATAACAATCAACTAGCAGAAAAGAATGCCCTAACATCAATAGGCATAACCCCGGAAAAGTCCCCATATAAAACATTTCTAATCTAGGGTAGTTCCCCAACTCATCTAGAACTCTAGGACTCTAAGTTTACTTCATTCAAGAAGGTTCCTAGGTCCTAAGCCTAAAGAAAAAGGAGAGAAATTGAGTTAAAAAAATAACTCAAAAACAACATGATTCCGAATCGATTCACCTAAACAGCGAATCAGTTCGAACATAAAGACCTGGGATTCTGCAACTTCCGAATCGATACGGCTTGGACCCAAATCGATTCGGTCCAAGAAGACCTGGGAACTACCCCTTAGCGAATCGATTTGCCCCGGGGGCCGAATCGATTCGCCCCTGCGATTTTGCCAAGAATGGCTTCGAGGGTTATAAACCCTAAATTTCTCCAAACTCAAATCTCTTCATTTTTATGCACATCCAACAACATTAATCTACCCCAAAACATCCTACATGATTAGTAACCATTATAATCCCCCATTTTCTCATCAAAACTAAGATTAGGGCTTAAATCTCATAAATTTCACATTTAAACCATAAATGTCAAATACATAACTATCACACAAATTACTCATCTTAAATCATATATTAACAAGTAGAAAACTTTCCTTAGGGTTGATATCTCAGTTTTCTTTTGGGTAGATGCAATCCCAATCTTCAATCTTCCAATCTCTCTTATTTCTCCACTTTTCTCTTCCTCTCTCTTTCTCTCCTTTTCTGTCTTTGTTTAAGACATAAAATGGGGAAATGAAATAAGGGGAAAGACTTAAAATCGTGGCTTAAGTCTAAAGTCTCAAACTTAAGTGGTTAATAACACATTAATATGACTCCCAAATACGCATTTAAGTTAAAACCAGGTAAAAGTGCCCGAAACCCAAAAATATAATATGGCACTTATTTTGACTGTCTCGGACATTCCGGGACTAACTACACCCTCTAAATTGGCATCCACAAATTTTACAAATTATTTCGAGTTCCAACTTTATTTAAATCATAATGTCATTTAATATACATGACACTATAAAACATGCAACCTGATGATATTGACTTTCACATACAGTAAATATGCATCAATCTAGTAAATATTAACTTCTAACTCATTAAATTAATATTTACTACAGTTCTAACATTTTATATAATTACCTTATGCGGTAAATTAATATAAAATTAGCCTCCTAAAAGTGAGGGTTGTTACAAGAACTTATTTAGGTGGTAGTTGCTTCATGTCCTGTGCGCGATGATTGCGAGCATTTAAAAGTTACTTGGAGCAGCATTCCATAGTTGTCGTTTCAAACTTCTTAGTGTTCCCTCATCTTCTGCGAGTTTTAGCTATTGTGTCCTCTTCTCCGGGCCTTCCTTTTCTTCTCTTTCAATCTCCCTCGTCATCTGGGCTTGTGATCTTGCATCGTCCAAGTCAAACTTTCATCTCATAAGTCCTCTTTGCTCTCTCTTTGTGCTTTCTCTGTTGAGTTTTCTCTGAATTTGCGATTTAGGGTTTACAAATGTCAAAGATAGGTAATAGATCAGTGTCTGAGTTCAAGAAGTTTTATAATATCCCAGAATGGTAAGAGATTGAGTGCGCCTCTCTCCCTAAGAATGTTAGAGAGATAGAGGGCACACATTGGATTCATGTCCTGTTGCTTTCTCAAGAGGGGCTTACTTTTCCTCCAAACAATTTGTTCTTGCATTTCTTTGGTTATTTCAACATTGTCCCTACAGAGTGTTCACCCAACGTCTGGAAGATAGTCAATGGTGTCCACAGAATAAATCAACTTTATGGCACTAAATTAGGGCTCGCTGAAGTTTGTTTTTGTTATTCCTTCTCTCGAACTAGCTTTGGTCTTCTTTATCTCAAGACCAGGAGTCTTGACAAAGTATTGGTAGTACATTTACCTGATTCTCACAAGGACTACTCGAAAGATGGATTTCTTACTAGGAATTAGCAGTTCTCCGCAGAGACCGAGGGGGCGAGGTCTGATAGATCACTATTCCTTTTTATGGGGAAGAGTACATAGGTAGTCTTCGCTCTTCTCTTTCAATCTCCTTGTTGATGTGTGATTTTTCTGACAATTTCCTATTTTTCTTTTCAGCGGGGACAAAGAACTTGGAACCTTCCCTTAGCGAGGTTCGAGCTACCGAGCTGATTAAAGCTTGGAATATTAGGGAATATTTGGCTGATAGTGAACATCCCCGGTCTACTTCTTTCCTGCTCGAGTACAAGAACATCAGTTCCAGTTTCATTATGAGGTATATGGATAGCATTCTTGACTTAGATACTTCTGAAGAAGCCGCTGCAGATCCCATTCAGTTGGACGAGGAAGAGAGTAGTTCTGAGAGTGATATCAAAGGAGGTGCTGAAGGTGGTTCTGTTGAGCAGACCTCCAGCAGTGACAGTTCTTCCATCTCTGAAGGTGTTTTTGAAGACCAAGAGTCTTTAAGTACATCAAGTAGTTCTAGCGAGAAAATAATTCCCCTAAGGAGAAAGTTAATCTGTGATGATGATGATGATGATGATGTGTTTCTCGCTCAAAGGTCGAAGAAGCATAAATCTAGCAGTGGGGATGTTGCCACTGGTTCTCAATCTGCTATTCACGAGTAGGAGAAGAAGTGAAAAGAAGAAGACTAGTTGAGAGAGAAAGAGAGGAAGAGGGGAGAGGATAGGAAGAAGACTGAAGAGAAAAAGAAGGTTGATGAGAGAAAGAGGGTAGAGAAGGATAAGGAGAGGTGGAGAACGGAAGTGAAGACAAAGGCTAGGAAGGCATTAGTGCCTGTGTTACCAGAGGGGGCCTCGATTGCCATTTCTCCTTAATTGGACCCTGCGCTGCTCGAGAGAGCAGTCCTTCCTCCTGATCGCCAAAGGGCAATGGGACTGACCATCTAGCCTTACAAGTGAGTCAGAGTTTTAACCTTGGTAAGTCTATTTCTCTTTTCTAATGCTTGCCAAATTCTATTTATTTCTTTTTTCTAATGTCTCCTTTTACTTGCAGTTCGTGACTGACTTTGCAGTGCTCTATCGCTCTCGCGATGAGCTTGTGAATAAGAATTGTGAGTTGGAGAAGCATAATGCTGCTTTGAAAGTGAAGAGTGTTGAGCTCGAGGCCATTTTGAAGGTTGCTGATGCTGCTCAGACGTCTTCTAATCTGGCCCTTATTAAAGCCAATCAAGCGAGGGAGGCAGTCGTCAAAGAACTGAACAAACTACAGCAGGCCTATAATTTGGTCTGATCGAGCAAGCTAGCGGTGGTGGAGGAGAATAAGTTACTGGTGGAGAAGCTGAGGGAGAAGGAGTTCGAGGCAGCCACCATTAAGGAAGATTCATATAATTTTAAGTGGGCTTTCGCATATGAAGATGCTGAGGTTCAATTAGGCTACATCATACATCTGAATTTCAAGAAGGGCTAGAATAAGGCCCTCTTGGATGCCGGGGTGGATGTTACTTCCCCTTGTTTGATGAGCATGATCCAGGTCTGAAACCTGTCATAGATGAACCTCGTGCCCAAGTCGTCCAAGGTGTTGACCCTGCTTCCCAGTCAGTTCCTGTTGATGCCCTTCCTGCTTAAGTGACAGAAGCTATCCCTACTGAGGGAGATGCTCCTACTACTACTGATAAGGGGAAGAAACAAGCTTCTTCTAAACAAATCGAGGTCGCCAGCTAATCTACTCTTGTGGTTGATTTTGTATTTTTATTTGTAATGTTCCTTTTCGATTCTCAATGTACTCTGATACTTTATGTATGAATGAAATGAAAAGACTTTTTCCCTCAGTGTACTGATTCATTTTATCCTTTACTGCTCTTTTATGGCCTGTAGTCGATTGATGTAGATGAATATATACCAGTCACTTCTCAACTGGGAAGAAAGCTTGGTCCTGATGTGAGTCCTCAAGTTCATCATACCTTCATAAGAATTTATAAGTCACTGCGATTAAGGAATAAGCATTTCATAGAGCAGACGGAGATCATTGTTAAACTGAAAGACAGTCTTCAAGAGATGGAAGAAGTTGAAGCTTCTGTTCAAGAAGAAGTGAATACTCTGAGAGCAAGACTTCTCGATACTACTAAGATTAACCAAGTTGGAGAAGTTCTACAACAGGAAAATGAGTCCTTGAGGAGGGAAGTGTTGCACCTCAGGGATCATGCACCGAGCACTGTGCCTCAAATTTTAAGGGGTTCCTCCTCATCACGAGTTGGAACAGTACCAAGCGATGTTCCTCCGATGCTATGAGGTTCTACCCCATTGACTATTTTGTGAGCTTATATAAATGTAAGAAGCCTAGATAGGGAAATGAATGAGCTTCGTGAAGATGCCCATCGAGCATACGTGATTGCTGTTGGGCTTCCAATGTATGTCACACGATTAAGGAATCTGTTTAAGATAGGACCTCGGCGAGTATGGGCTGATGGTTACGACCAAGGTTGGGTAGATGCTCCGACGAGGCTGACAGAGTTTGAAGATCTCTCTTTTATCAGGGGATGGTTGAGTGCCCTAAGGGAGCTACAAGTTCTAAGGAACTCAATACTCTGGTATCGTCACGAGATATCTCCTTCCACTTTAAGGCCTAACCCCTTTAGGAGGGATGATTAGTGGATCCCTATCGATGCCATCCCTCGGTAGATATTGGAGTCAAATGCGAATGAGGTCGAGGATGAATTAGCTCCTCATCCGGATGACGGTCTAAGAGAATAAGTGGCTGATTATCTTGTTCAGAGGCCTCAGCCTCCTTAAGATTTACCAGTTGTAACTCTGTATACATATGTAATGAAGTAATGTAATATTGATGTTTTGGGTGATCTCGTTGATTAAACATAGGTTGTACGTTCTTGTTGTAAATGTGATGAAGTAATATAAAATTTATGTTTTGGGCGAACTCACTGACTAAACAAATACATCATTTAATCTTTGCTTAATAATCTTGGTCCTCTCGTGGCCGACTAGATTGGTAAGTTTTCATTTGTTGAGTCAGTGTCCCTTCAGTCCAATATGCTCATGAGATACCATTCTGCCTTACCTTACCTTTTAGGTCCTGTCGTCACACTCCCTTAGGCCTAAGTGTGGCAATTGGCGAGGACACATCTGGTGTTAGATTCTCCATTTGATCAGGGTTTTGTTAACCAAACATTGTTTGGCGACCAATTTGACTTGGACGAATTACCTAAGGATCTCCTGTAGGGCTTCATATATTGCCAGGGGCAATGCTAAGAGGTTGTTCGAGCTTTATAACGAAAACCCGAGGAGGGTGTTTTTCCTGCTATCATTTACTGAGTAGTGTGACTGTCACTTGGAAAGGGTGTGCAAGTTATAATGTTCATATATTAGTTATCTGACACCTCACAGAATGCAACTGCCAAACAACTTTTATTAATCACAAGTAAATGAGCTGACAGTTTCATAAATCTGGTAAAAGACGAAAGAAAAAACTAGAAATAGAATCTCATAATATTGGCTACATTACATGCGCGGGGTATCTCTCTGCCCTCTAGCGTTTCTAAGTGATAGGCTCCTTACAGATCATCTCTTGTTATCTTGAATGGTCCTTCCCAGTTTGGCCCCAACTTATCGTCTGATCGTTTTACTGCGCTGCCAAGGGCTTTCCTTATGACATAGTCTCCAACTCGAAATGCCCTTGTATTGACCTTCTTATTATAGTGTTTGGCGAGCTGTTACTGACAGCTCGCTAGCTTCACTAAGGCAAGTTCTCTGCGTTTATCGGCTAGGTCGAGTTCAGCGAGCAATGTTGCATCATTTTGTCCTTGGTCGATAAGGGTGGACTTCATAGTTAGTAGGCTTGTTTCTAATGGGATCACCGCTTCCATTCCATAAGTTAGTGAGAATGGAGTTTCCCCCGTTGCCCGATGAGGTGTAGTGCGGTAAGCCCACATAATATGTGGTAGTTCATTCACCCATGTGCCTTTGGCTTGCTCTAATCATTTTTTTAACCCATCGATCACTATTTTATCGGAAGCTTTGGCCTGAACGTTGCTCTGAGGATACGCCACCGAGATGAAATAGTGCCTGATCCCGTGTTCATTACAGAAGTTCTGGAAAGGGACACTCTCGAATTGTGCTCCATTGTCAGTGATGATGGTTATGGGGATTCCAAAATGGGTAATTATATTTTTCCATATGAATCTCATCATATTTGCATATCAAATGTTTGCCAGTAGTTCTGCCTCGATCCATTTGGTGAAGTAATCCGTTGCGACCAATAGATACTTGCGGTTGCTGAAGGTGGTAGGAAGTTCTCCTACGATGTCCATTCCCCATTGGGCAAATGGCTAGGGGCTGGTGAGTGATCTTAAGTCGCTGGCAGGTTTGTGAACCATAGGAGCATGCAGTTGACATTTTTTGCATTTGCAAGCGTACACTACCGAATCTTTTTGCATATATGGCCACTAGTAGCCTATCTTCATAGCTCGAAAGGCTAGTGATCTTCCTCCAATATGGCTTCCACAGATTCCTTCATGAAGCTCATGTAGAATTTTCTCGACATCCCTTGGGTGAACACATTGTAGGTAAGGGTCTAAGAACGATCTCTTATACAGCTTTCCCTCAAGAGATAAGTGAAAGCGAGCAACTTTGACTCTTATCTGATGAGCGTTTTTCCTATCGCGTGGAAGTGCGCCATCTTTTAAATATTCCCTTAAAGGATCCATCCAATTGGGTGCTGACTCAGTCTAGAGCACATGCTCTAGGCCTGGCAGCTTATCGCTCTGGTTGATGCTCGGATGAGCGAGGAAGTCGATGGGGATTGTTCTTTTCAAGTTGGAATTGATTACCGAACTCAGGGCTACCAGGGCATTAGCATGGATATTCTGTCGTATAGGAAATTGCTGGACACTGACTTCCTTGAAGTTGGCCATTAGCCTCTTTGCCAAGGTGAGCTAGGCCGCTATTCTCTCATCTTTTGCGTTGTAGTCCCACTTATCTGATTGGAGACAAATTGTGAGTCGCCGAAACACCTGTAACTGCTTCGCCCCTAAAGTGTGTGCCTTCTGGAGGCTGGCTATCGAAACCTCATACTCTGCCTCATTATTAGAGGCTTTAAATCCAATCCTGATTCCCTGTTCGAGGATTGTATCTTCTGGAGTAACAAGCACAATGCCCACTCCTGCCCCCTTTGAGTTGGAGGCTCCATCAACAAATAATTTCCAAACTCCCTCTGTTACGTGGTTCTCTCTTTGCTTCATGGGTTGAAGTTCCTCTAGGGGATGCTCGCTTGTGAATTCATCTATGAAATCAGTAAGGACTTGTCCCTTGATTACATTCCTTGGTTGAAATTAGATGTCAAATCTTCTGAGCTCGACCGACCATTTAGTTAGTCTGCTTGACAAATCTGCTTTCCTCAGGATTTCTTTAAGGGGGTGCGATGTAAGGAAGATGATGGTGTGAGCTTCAAAGTAGTGCTTCAACTTCCTTAAAGCTACTACAAGTGCAAAGGAGAGTTTCTCTAGTGGTAGGTACCATTGATCAGCCTCTAATAAGGTCTTGCTCGCGTAATAAACGGGGTGTTGGATTCCTTCATTCTCGCACACCATCGCAGAACTGATGGCGTGGTTGGAAATGGCGAGGTATAAATACAAAGAATATTTTTCTTGAGGTATGACGAGCACGGGTGGTGAGATAAGGTAAGCCTTAACCTCGTTTAATGCTTGCGAGCAATCTTGATTCCATTCTACCATTTTGTTTCCCTTTAAGAGGTGGAAGAATAATTTGCATTTCTCAGAGGATTTCGAAATGAAATGGTTCAAGGAAGCGAGCATGCCGGTGAGCTTTTGCACGTCTCGTATCGTACGAGGGGGTTGTACCATGTTGATTGCATCGATCTGGTTTGGGTTAGCCTCGATGCCTCTCTTACTGATCAAGTACCCAATAAATTTTCCTGACTAGACACCGAAAGAACACTTGCTCGCATTGAGTTTCATTCGATATTTCCTGAGGATTTCGAAGGTTCTCGATAGGTCTGAGAGGTGGTCTTCTTTTTTCCTGCTCTTAACGAGCATATCATCGATGTAGACCTCTATAGTATATCCTATTTGGTCTTTGAACATCTTGGTGACCAGCCGCTGGTAGGTTGCCCCTGTATTTTTTAGCCCGAAGGGTATGACTTTGTAATAGTATAATCCGACGATGGTGATGAATGCGGTCTTTTCCTAGCCTGGTGCATACAGAGGGATCTAGTGATACGTCGAATATGCATCCAGAAAACTCATTCTTTCATGAGCTGCTGTGGCGTCCACCAATTGGTCGATTTTTGGGAGAGGGAAACTGTCCTTAGGGCAAGCCCTGTTAAGGTTAGTGAATTCAATGCAGACTCTCCATTTCCCGTTATTCTTCGGAACTACTACGGGGTTGGGCAACCATTTAGGGAATTGAACCTCCCATATGGATCCTGCATCCAATAATTTTTCAACTTCTTTTTCTACGGCTTTTGCTTTCTTGGGCGCAGTTCGCCGTGCCTTCTGTGTGATAGGTTTGAAAGTGGGGTCAACATGCAACTGATGAAAAACCATACTGGAATCAATTCCAGGAAGCTCGTATGGTTCCCACGCGAAAACGTCTACGTTGCTTCTCAATAGAATCGTCAATTCCTTCTTTTCTCAATAGATTTTCCACGAACCGCTCAAAGGGGATGAGCCTGGTCTCCTCCCCTTAGGGTCTTTGGTACCTTAACTGCTATTTTGAAGGTATCAGACCTTCTTATTCCTCGACCTTCTCATTGGGCTTCTCGGCCTTCTTCTCTGGTCTAGTGCGGATGGCCGCTATGAAGCACCTTCTTTCCATCGCTTGATCACCATGGATCTCCATTACTCCTCTGTAATACCTCGTAATTTTGAGGGCTTTATTTATGAATATGGTATATAATTTTAATAATATTATTGTTTTATTAATTGGGATATTGATATTATATTTATTAGTATTTGAAATTAATTGAATATTTAAATTCAAATTTAATTGGCTTTTGGACATTTTGTAATGGTTTGAATATGTAAAGTTGATAATTTTGAATTAAAGGGCAATATAGTAATATGCGTTAGCTTAGGCTCCAAGCTAGGGTTTGAGAGAGGGGATATATAAGGAATATTATGGGCGATTATAAGGTTAAAAATGAAATCAAAAGAGACAAAAACGAGTGGAACGAGAATAGCCAATTTGGAATGTTTAGATCTTCTTTTTAGTGCATTTGGATGACATTTGAGAAAAATCCAAAACACATATCTGACTCAATTTTTCGTCTAGAATCCAAATCTGAAGTCGGATTGGAGATTCGAATAATTATTGGAGATGATTTTTCTGAGTTTTTAAAATAGGACTATTTGGGGTTATCTCGTGTTGGGGCTAGAACGTGATTTGCTTATTTTCGCGAGAGGAACGTGATGGTGCGATCATATTGTGAGGCTGAATTTATGCGGCGATTCATGCGATGATTTTGAGGTATGGGGTTTTACACAATCTGCTCTTTAAATCTCTCGAGAGTTATTCCGTTGATTTCATGTTGAATTGAACTCATATTTGAATTGTTAAATTCTTTGAAATCTGGAGAAATAATTGTTGAATTGTTTTGATTCATGTGGCATCATTATATTATTGTTGAGCACGTTGTCATGAGATTTTAATATGGCATAGAGGTTGAGCACCCGCCAAAATTCCTGCTTCTCGGGCTATGTCTTGATAAATCATATGCGGATGGGTTGAGGCCTGGTGACCCGGTTAATGTGTTGTTGAGAAATTTATTGATAAATTCTTTGTGATTTGCATTTTATTTGAATATTCGTACTCGTGTTGTTATGCTTTATTCATCACTAACATATATTTGTTGAGCATCTTTCCTGTCGTATTGTGTACTTCCACATATTTTCTTTTAGTTGGCAGGTTAGCGTGGATTTGAGCGCTATGGACCAATTGGGATGATTTTAGTGTGGATTACTTTGAGAAGAATATTTTTGGAAGATTTGTATTATTTTATTGTGTTGTATAGAGCATTGGTGATTTATATTATTTCGAGAGACTTTGTTATATTGAATTTGGAGTATTGAGATTAGTGGTTTCTCTTGTTTTGTGGGATTTTATTTAGATGCTCTATACCTTGTTACCTGTGAAGTTGTTTAGTTCTATCTATAGGGGCACTCCGTTCGCTCTCCCCGGGCGGGCAGGGTGTTACAGATGGTATCAAAGCATAGGTATACGACAACCCTCGGGTCTTGGGTATTAGGTCTAGCATGCTGGTTAGATATGTTTGCTTTGGAGATATAAATTTTTTGAGGATGTGTTAGGCATCATGGTGAGGATGTTTAGAATTGATTTGAGGACTTTCGTGTGTGATTTTGGAAAATAGAATCGTGTATCATTTTATGTCGAGTGTTAGGTTTCGTCGAATTTCGAGGACGAAATTCCTTTTCAAGAGGGGAAGTATGTAATACCTCGTAAATTTGAGGGCTTTATTTATGAATATAGTATATAATTTTAATAATATTATTGTTTTATTAATTGGGATATTGATATTATATTTATTTGTATTTGAAATTAATTGAATATTTAAATTCAAATTTAATTGGCTTTTGGACATTTTGTAATGGTTTAAATATGTATAGTTGATAATTTTGAATTAAAGGGAAATATAGTAATATGAGAGTGCTTAGGCTCCAAGCTAGGGTTTGAGAGAGGGGTTATATAAGGAATATTATGCGTGATTATAAGGTTAAAAATTAAATCAAAAGAGACAAAAACGAGTGGAATGAGAAGAGTCAATTTGGAATGTTTAGATCTTCTTTTTTAGTGCATTCAGATGGCATTTGAGAGAAATCCAAAACACATACCAGACTCATTTTTTTTTTCTAGAATCCAAATCTGAAGTCGGATTGGAGATTAGTATAATTTTTGGAGATGATTTTTTGGAGTTTTTAAAATAGGACTATTTGGGGTTATCTCGTGTTGGGTCTAGAACGTGATTTGCTTATTTTCGCGAGAGGAACGTGATGGTGCGATCATATTTTGAGGCTGAATTTATGGGGCGATTCTTACGATGATTTTGAGGTATGGGGTTTTACACAATATGCACTTTAAATCTCTCGAGAGTTATTCCGTTGATTTCATGTTTAATTGAACTCATATTTGAATTGTTAAATTCTTTGAAATCTGGAGAAATAATTGTTGAATTGTTTTGATTCATGTGGCATCATTATATTGTTGTTGAGCATGTTGTCATGAGATTTTAATATGGCACGGAGGTTGGGCACCCGCCAAAATTCCTGCTTCCCGGGCTATGTCTTGATAAAGCATATGTGGATGGGTTGAGGCCTGGTGACTCGGTTAATGTGTTGTTGAGAAATTTATTGATAAATGCTTTGAGATTTTCATTTTATTTGAATATTTGTACTCGTGTTGTTATGCTTTATTCATCGCTAACATATATTTGTTGAGCATCTTTGCTGTCGTATTGTGTACTTCCCCATATTTTCTTTTAGTTGACAGGTTAGCGTGGATTTGAGAGCTATGGACCAATTGGGATGGTTTTAGCGTGGATTATTTTAAGAAGAATATTTTTGGCAGATTTGTATTATTTTATTGTGTTGTATAGAGCATTGTTGATTTATATTATTTCGAGAGACTTTGTTGTATTGAATTTGGAGTATTGAGATTAGTGGTTTCTCTTGTTTTGTGGGATTTTATTTAGATACTATATGCCTTGTTACTTGTGAATTTGTTTAGTTCTATCTATAGTGGCACTCCGTTTGCTCTCCCCGGGCGGGCGGGGTGTTACATCCTCTCTCGGTCATATATTTCAGTTTCTTATGGTAGGTCGAGGGGACTGCCTTCATCGCATGTACCCATCCCCTGCCAAGGATAGCTTGGTATGGTGAGTCAATGTCGACTACCAGACACTCAATCATCTTGGAGATACTTCCTGCCCTTAATGGTAACATAATCTTTCCCAATGGAATAGTCACTTTTCCAGCGAAGCCAACTAAAGGGACAGTGGCTTCCTTCTGGTCGGCGATGCTCAACTTCAATTTTCTGAACAGGTTGAGATACATTACCTCGAATGAGCTTCCTTAGTCAACGAGCAACTTGTCAACATCATAGTTAGCTATCCTGAGCATAATGATCAAGGCGTCATGATGTGGGGTTCTCACTCCCACTAGATCCTCATTTGTGAACACGATATGTTTGCTACAGTCGACATCATCTGCTCGCTGACATTTTCCTGATTGGGTCTTTACTGGATCGATCTGAAAATCTTGCATTACTATTGTAATATTTTTTACCTCCATGCAAGATGAATTCCCCTGAATCTGCTTCATATCAGATGCCCCATAAATTACCACGAATTTATGGCCAGCATCGTCTTCGAGTACGTTGTCACGTCTTGCTTCTCCATTGGTAGCAACTTTCTCTGCCTTCTTCTCCACAAACTCGTTCAGGTGCCCAGACTCGGCCAGATCTTTGAGGTAGGACTTAAGATCTTTGTAGTGCTCAGTCTTATGTCCTCCTCTTTATGAAAAACTCATCTTAACGCGTTGTTTCTATTTGAGGGATCTCCTCCCATCTTTCTGGGCCACTTAATAAGTGGCTCATCTTTGATCTTCACCAGAATCTTGTAAATTGGTTCTTTGAAGACAGTGTTGACTATGTGAAATGCTTTTGAAACATCATTCTTGCCTACATTCTTGGACCCCCTTTCTTCTGGTTCTCAGCTTTGTCGTTGCCTTTTGCAGTGAGCTTAGTTCGGCCGTTCTCCCTTGTGCTGAGGTGGGACATATCCTCCACCTTGGCGTACTTCTCGATGCAAGCCATCAGATCTTCGATGGTCATGGACTCTTTCTTCTTTAGGGATTGGTGCACAAGGCAAGAGCTGGGTAGCCCAATTTTGAAAGATGCTACTGCCACCTACTTTGAGCAATCCTCAATCTCATTGAATAACTCCCAGTACCTTTTCTCGTAGTCTCGAAGGCTCTACTAAGGTGTCTTTTTCATTTTTAGTAAATCATCCATCCTTTTGGGAAGTGAGCTACTAGTAATGAAGCGGGCCATAAAGAGCTCGGCCAGGGACTCAAAGCTTCTGATAGACCTATGAGGGAGCCTTTCAAACCATTTTTAGGCCACGTCATGCAGTCTCGATTGAAAAATCTGGTACATCAGTGCATTCAGGTGGTTCCAGAGAGTCATGGCTTGCCTGTACTGCCTAACGTGATCAATGGGGTTAGTTTTTTCGTCATAAATCTTGAATATCAAAATAATAAACTTTTGGGGGGCTTCCTCTTCTTCTATTTCCCATAAGAAAGGGGATTTCAGCTGGATATTGAGAGCTCGTCTAGTAAGCTCCCTGGTCGATCTTGCGCCGCGATGTGCTGGGTGTTGGTCCATCTCCCTTCGGACCTAATTTCGTATGTTGTCATTGCTGCGAGCTGGGCTCCTGTAACGGCGAGCCGGTCACCGGTGCTCGAGAGAGTTGTCACTTGACTCGTGCTTCTCACTCTTTTGGGATCCATGCCTAGGGCTCCTTCCTCGACTACGAGACTTTCTCGCCTGAGGGCTAGGAGTGCGGTATGGTCGTCGCCTAGTGCTGCGATGGAGGTCTTTCTCCATACTTTCTAATTTCCTTTTGAGGCGATCATTCTCAGCCTCTTTCTTGCGAGTGGACTCCCTTTGCTCTTGGAGCCTTGCCTCATAGGCATCAATCAGTCTGGAGATTTGTCTGGACCTTGCTGGTCCTTGGCTTTTCTCTGAGGCTGGCCTCTCTGGGCGAGCCCTCTGATCTGAACGCCGAACCTTAGATCTGATCCTGCGAGGAGCAGGTTATTCTTAGATATATGCTGCCTGAGGGGAGTTACTGCTGCGACCAGACCTTTTGAACTTCTTTGTTGGTGTGGGCTTTCTCAGGAAAGACAAACATTTCCCACAGATGGTGCCAATTATGGTGATAATTATAAATTGTTCTGACAGGTATATTCAACACAAATAAATGAGAAAAGAACAATCAGTAAGGAAAATAAAGAACATAAAATGCCAATCCCACAACACAGTAAGTACGTGGTTCAGCAAGAATGCCTACGTCCACAGTGGTGCATTCAGTATTATTCTATATACTCTGGGGAGCGTTAATAGAGAATACAATGCGTGCCTCTTTCCCCAGGCTTAGGGTTTATTATATACATGTTTATCTTCTGGGAGTGAGGGTGTTGGACTCCCCCACGTCCATCTTTTTCTCCTGGAATATCTCTAAACGAGATCCTAGGAGAAGATGAAGTCATAACAAAATTTAGTTAAGGTGCGAGGGGTCCGGACTTTGGGCCATTTTTATTAGGCTACTCGTCCGGGACCATGATGGCAAATTCGGGCACCCACATATACATAGGATGCGTGTGTTGAAATGCTATTTATAAAAATTGCCATGAAAGTGGTAGTTTAAAGATGAAACTGACGATTTCATTATAAACAGGATAAATGGAAATGGATAACAAATGGATATTGTTTCCCTTTATTAATCATGTAGATCAATGGATAACAGTATTGGTTTTTCAATAAAATGGTAAAGTACAAAACATAAAGGTTAAAATCTTTTATCTAAGTTTATGGGAATATTTTTTATTAAAACATTGATAATGCATGCACTGTTTAGTTATTCCGTGTTCATTATTGCATCCATTCTTTATGTCATTCATTATATGTTGCATTTTGTTAGAAACACCATTGGGAATTTGCTCAACTTGTTATGTTTATTACGACATGTTAGTTGATATTCCGACTTCTGAGAGCATTTTTCTGGTAAGTGTTTCTTACTATTTACGCTAATATCTCTGGTTACATGAACCCTAGGGAATTTCCTAATAGGTTCTTCATTTTTTATTAATTTTATTTATATGCTTGGAAAATTTAATTGTATGCCTACTTATTAATAAAATTAATTAAAATGGACTAGACACATCATCTAGTTTATTTCTCATCACTCCACACTTAATATTGCCAGATCAGGATGAATTAACCCATGGATGACCCTTAAGGCAGGGCTGGAGCATTACAAATTGGTATCTAAGCTTTAGGTTTAGATTCCTTACAATAGTGATGTGTAGTTGTCATATCCGGTTTTTATCATCGATCATTGAAAGTTATGCTTTGGGTTTGGACTTTTAAAGTGAGTGGGAGCTCTGGTTGATGTGTGCAGGCAACCATAGTGTTGGGGATAAGGATTATGACATAATTATAGGACTCTTATTTAATGATGACGGGTTTGGTATAAGTCATTGATCTATCTTATGAACACCACCGGGGAGAATAATAGCTAGCTTAGTGAGTGTTCACATATGATACATATTGAAACATTGGATTTTTTCCATGTGGGTTGTGACACCCCGACTAATTAAATACCGGGTAGCTACTCCTTTATAAAATTAATTCAAAATGCCAAGTTGGCTCAGTTAATAGCATCACTGTCGAAAACATTTTATTATTACTAACCACCTAGTATTTAAAAAGCAAGTTGCCAAATTTTAATTTAAGTCTAATTAACATGCAACAAGAGTAATGAAGAAATAAATAACACCATTCACCATGCTGAAGTAAACGAATAACCATCACAATAGAGTAAATAAAGTCTGGAGGAAACCCCTCACTACAATCCCATAACTGAAATAAATGAATTGAAACAATAATGAAACGTACTAAAGTCTGAAAACTGAAGTATAAAAGATGTCTCTAATGAAATGGGCAACATGCCCTAAAACTGATAGGTGATGACACTGGAATCCAAAAGATAGAAGCGTCTACATGCAAATCCCTGTAGCTTCCACAAGCAGCTACAGCTCGTCACCTGAATGAGTAACCTATGCTTGGTGTCCTTGTGGCTGGGCACCTAAAATCGTTTTACAAAGAAAAAGAGATTTGAAAAGGAAACGGGTTAGAGCCCGAATGTGTTATATTTTAAAAACCTGCAAGTGCTTTAAAAACATTTAAAACATTAAATGCAAAGTACATGTTAGGACGTGCACTCACATTATATTCTCACCTCTCGTATAACTATGCACTCCTAACGCAAGTACCCATCTATAACTATCCATACTACTAACTAAGTGGCAACGTATCTAGCTAGACTGCCAAAGGTTCTACCCATAATACTTGGTTCCTTTATCATATAACGCTCTTAATTTAATAGAGGTTTAACGTAAACTCAGTTACTAAATATACCATTGATATACTATCAGCTAACTCATTATATATCTCGAAACAATACCGTAATATATTTACAACATTAACATGAGGATTTTCATTAATTTAATGTATATTATTCATCTCATAAATATACAATACAAGCACCCCGCAATTTAAGCTATAGTGCACACATACTCTGCTATCCATCCCGGTACATCACGTACATAAGGATCACATATTCCGAATCTCTCAGGAATAGTTCAGATAACACAAATCACAAATAGTGGAGGCGAACACAGTCACCATCACATGGGTCACGCATATACCTACGCTCCCATGATCATGCAGACTTATTAATATCACAATAAGTCCTTCTATGACCTATGTTCATCAAGGTACCAGTCTATATCCCCCCCGTAGGCACACAAGGATTAGAGGGTCCTAAGCGAACGAAACCTCCCGTGATAGCAAGTATGGTAGGTATGTCATACACATAATCCATATACCAATACTAAGTAAACACACATCTTAGTAATATCATAATTTAATCGTAGTACATATCGCATTCTTGTACTAACTATAATTATCACAGCTTATTTTATTCCGGTTCATAATTATACGTGCCATAATTTATCCTCACATTGTAGTAGACACTCACGTCTCAACGCAAATGGTTCAATGAATATAACTCTAGTATATGATTTACTCATCTCAATAACCCAAAAGTCCCAAATCAATCACTATATCATCAAAGGAATGCTAACTCTACCCTTGAACCAGTTCCCGGAACTCCAAAAGTCAAAACAGTCCAAAAAGGGTCAAACTGTCAACTCGTTAGAAGTCTCGTTCGAACGAGGCTTCGAACGAGTTAGGACTGTCAGGTCGTTAGAAGTCTGATTCGAACGAGGCTGTTCGAACGAGATCCCTGTTCGTTCGAATGAACTGACCCTTCTAACGATATCTCGTTCGAACGAGATATCGAACGAAAATCCCTACTCGTTAATAACGACTGGTCAAATCGTTAGAAGCTCGTTCGAACGAGCTCGTTCGAACGACCTGGGGGCTGCTTCTAACGAGTGGCCAGTTTCGGCCCAGATTTTTCCCCAATTCGTTTTTCACCATTTTTACTCCTCAAACCTCTTCTAAATTTCGTTCCCACAATATATTGAGTCCTCTAATCATCCTCAAACATGTTAAGGGGCTATACTAACATCATTAAAGGGTTTAATATCTTCTAAACATCATTAAATCACAATTTCTACATTAATTCCCAATTTTCTTCAAGAACATAAACCCTAACTTTTTCTCATCATAAATTCCCAGAGTTTAATTCGTTTATACATCACCTAGATATGAAATCTCCGAAATTAAATCTCCCAACAATGTTTCTACATGCAAACCTATCCCAACATTCAATAATAACATCAAATTTCATGGGTTTTCTTTTAATCTTTCAAGAACAATCAAGATTCTTCAATTTCTAACATGGAAAAGACATTCTTCGAATTTAAATGAAATAAAGTCACTTGCCTTGGTTTGATTTCTGAATTTGGTGTGGATTTGGTGTAGAATTTCTGCAGAATTCCTCTCTCTCTTTCCTTCTCCAAGCTTTCTTCTCCAAAAGGCTATGGTGGCTAGGGTTTGCTTGGGGAAACTTATGAAAACCTAATTTAATAAACCTCCGTAGCTAGTTGGGTTAATAAGGGTTGGTTGGGGTCAATCCTTATCAGATTACAACTCTCAATTTTCGTCACTTTTAATTACCCAAAAATACCAAATTACTAAAATACCCTTTATGGTGCCGGAATGGCCTAAAGATACCCCGGGACCCAAACTATACCCCCGGCTAGTGTTTTCTGACTATCTCGACCCTTCCGGACGCGTTGGCGCACTCAAAACGACCATACGGATTATAGATTTTAAATTCACTTTTAATATAAAAATATTATACCGTGACGCGACGGTCCCACGCGTCTCAACAAAATTTCCAAATTGTCGTATATAAATCTCACGACAAATTTCATAATACCAAATACATATATAATCTTATATGTACATAAACAAATACCAAATCGCATCATATTAGTATTTATAACCCGGATTAATTTCCAATTAATACGCATTTAATTAATTAATCCCAAAAATAAATATAGCCAAAAGTACGGGGTATTACATACTCCCCCCCTAATAACTGAATTTCGTCCCGAAATTCGAAACTAGAAAGTACCTTCTAAAAATAACCCTGGATAACGTTCGCGCATCTCATCCTCGCGCTCCCATGTGGACTCCTCGACATTGTGATGTCGCCACTGAACACGCACTAACGGGACTATCTTTGACCGCAGTTTCCTCTCGCTTCGGTCCAAAATAGCAATCGTCCCCTCCTCATAAGAGCTATCCGGCTGGAGATCGATGTCCTCCACAGCAATGTGAGAATGAGCCAAATTATCTCTAAGGTATTTCCTCAGCGAGGAAATATGGAACACGTCGTGAATCCGATGCAAATGCTCCGGTAACCCGAGTCTATACGCAACAGGTCCGATTCGCTCAATAATAGGAAACGGCCCCACATACCTCGGTGCCAACTTCCCCTTCTTCTCGAATCGCATAATCCCCTTCATCGGAGAAACCCTGAGCAAAACCTAGTCCCCCACTTGGAACTCTCTGAAAAACCTCTTCGCATCAGCATAACTCTTCTGCCTGTCTTGAGCTACCCGAATGCGACTCCGAATCAACTCAATCCTTGCCGAAGTGTCCTGAATCACTTCCGGCCCAAGTAGTTTGTTGTCCCCCACCTCCAACCAACATTCTGGGGAACGACAAGGCCTACCGTACAATGCCTCAAATGGAGCCATGCCAATCGTGAACTGGTAGGAGTTGTTGTAAGCAAACTCCACCAGTGGAAGGTATTGCTCCCATCCACCCCCGAAGTCAATAATGCACATGCGTAGCATGTCCTCCAACATCTGGTTGGTGCGCTCTGTCTGCCCATCGGTCTGCGGATGATAAGCCGTACTCAACCGCAATTCCGTGCCCATGGCCTCCTGGAAACTTTCCCAAAACCTCGAAACAAATATCTTGTCTCTGTCAGACACGATATTCAGGGGCACACCGTGAAGTCTCACAAAATCTGAAATGAAGAGCTGGGCATACTGTCCCGTAGTGTAATCAGTCCTAACGGGTAAAAAGTGAGCGACCTTGGACAACCTGTCCACAATTACCCAAACGAAGTCGTGACCCCTCTGCGACGTAGGCAACCCCGTGATAAAGTCCATGGATATGCTCTCCCACATCCACACCGGAACCTCCAATGGCTGTAGCAATCCTGCTGGTCTCTGATGGTCCACTTTTACAAGCTGACAAGTGGCGCATTTCGAGACAAACTCAGCAATATCTTTCTTCATACCGCTCCACCAATATTGCCGTCTCATGTCTTGGTACATTTTGTCCCCTCCGGGATGTACCGCGAATCGTGAGCCGTGCGACTCTGCCATCACATCGTGCCGCAATTCTTCCCCTTCCGAAACTACCAATCTTCCATTGAAGCGTAATCCCCCGTCTGAACTAACGGTATAGGACTCGGCTCCCTCTGCTAGCAATCGAACTATCTGCTCCTGACAGAACGAGTCATTAGCCTGTGCCCGTACTACCCTCATGATAATCTACGGTGTAATGGTCATCACAGACATGAAAGATCGGGCCACTGCATCCTGGTGTCCCAATTCCTTCCACTTAGCTTTCCACACCTCTGCCACCTCATCTGTTGGCCTATGGCTCAACGCGTCTGCTACCACGTTAGCCTTACCCGGGTGGTACTGAATGTCGAACTGGTAGTCCTTCACAAACTCAAGCCACCTACGCTGCCGCATATTCAATTCTTTCTGCGTGAACAGATACTGAAGTGACTTATGGTCCGTGAACAGCTGAAATTTCTCCCCCAAAAGATAGTGCCTCCAAATCCGTAAGGCAAATACCACTGCCGCCAACTCCAAATCATGTGTGGGGTAATTCTTCTCATCAGGCTTAAGCTTACGGGAAGCATAAGCTATGGCCTGTCTCTCCTGCTGCAACACACCTCCCAGTCCTTGAAAAGACGCATCGGTGTAAACCAAATACTCAACTCCCGGTCTCGGCAATGCTAACACAGGTGCTGAGGTCAATTTGTCCTTCAACTCATCGAATGCCAACTGACAAGCATCACTCCAGATATATGGCACACCTTTACGAGTAAGATGTGTCAAAGGACCTGCTATCTCCGAGAAACCCCGAATGAACCTCCTGTAGTATCCTGCTAGACCCAAGAAACTACGAATCTCCGTCGGTGTCGTGGGCTGTCCCCATTCCCTCACCGCTGACACCTTCCCCGGATCAACCGATATTCCCTGGTCAGAAATAATATGACCCAAGAACTGGACTTCCTTCAACCAAAACCCGCACTTCTCATATTTTGCATACAACTCGTTCTGACGAAGTGTCTGCAAAACTTGCCTCAAATGCTCGGCGTGCTCCTCCTCTGTCTGAGAGTAAACCAGAATGTCATCAATGAAGACAATAACAAACTGATCTAGGAAATCCCTGAACACTCTGTTCATCAAGTCCATAAACACTGCTGGAGCGTTGGTCAAGCCGAAAGGCATAATCCGAAACTCATAAGAACCATATCTCGACAAAAATGCAGTCTTCGAGACATCCTCCTCCCTGATACGCAACTGATGGTATCCTGACCTCAAGTCAATCTTCGAGAAGAAAGAAGCTCCTCTCAACTGGTCGAATAAGTCATCGATTCGAGGCAACGGATACTTATTCCGTATCGTGACCTTATTCAACTCTCGGTAGTCCACACACAATCTCAGTGAACCATCCCTCTTCTTCACAAACAAAACTGGAGCGCCCCAAGGTGAGGTACTCCTGCGAATAAAGCCCTGCCCTAACAGCTGCTCTATCTGATTCCGTAACTCTCGCATCTCAGCTGGAGCCATACGGTACGGTGCACGTGCTATAGGTCTCGTACCCGGTAGCAAATCAATAACGAAATCTATCTCTCGACTGGGTGGTAAGCCTGGTATCTCCTGAAACACATGTGAATACTCTCTGACAACCGGGATCGAATCCAAAGGAATCACAACCTCCTTAGAGGTATCCTCCTCTATGTAGTACAGATGAGCGGTCGATCCTCCCTCTGGGCGAGGCATCGCCACTATAAACATCTCCTGCCCCGGAATGGCAAAAATAATGCTCCCGCTGAAGTAATCAATCATGGCCTTATATGATACGAGCCAATCCATACCGATGATCACATCGTGAATATGCATGTCTAACACTAACATGTCCGCAGGCAATACCAAACCACCAACCTCTACCCCCACTCCCCGGCATATAAAGAAAATAAGTGACCCATTCCCTAATGGTGAGTCGACACACGTCACTGTGCTCTCTGCCGTAGCTAACAATCCTAAAGCTTTCGCGAAGTGTGTAGCAATAAAACAATGTGTAGCACCCGTATCAAATAACACCCGACCCATAGTGCCATGGATAGGAAACGTACCCTCGATCGCGGGCGGTGCCTGTGGAACTGCAGCCTGGTGAACGTTGTAGACACGTCCATACTGTAGCTGCCCCTGCTGAGCTGGGACTACTGGAATGGGTGGCAAAGCTGCCATCTGTGGCGGTGCAGGAAGAGCGGCGGGAAACATAGGTCTCTGTGGCTCCTGGCGAGCACCCTGCTGCTGCTGCTATGGGGCCCTGCCCCTATCAGGACAATCCTGCTTCTTATGGCCAGTCTTGCCACAAGTAAAGCACTTCCCTGGGAAATTCCCTCCCCTCTGCCCCTGATGTCCCCGGCCCTGGTGGCCGTTACCATTCCTCCCTTGGCCCTACTGTCCCTGATGGAACTGCTGCCCATTCTGTCCCTGCTGGCCGTTTGGACCCTGATGGCCCTAGCGGAAACCTCCCTGACCCTGCCTGTAGTTCCCTGACTGGAACCTCTTATTATCCCCCTGCTGGGAGCCCTGCTCACTCTGCCTCTGCCCCTGACCCGGTTGTGCCCCGCTGGCACTATGTCCTCTAGTCCTGCCTTGATGGCTAGACTCCCCCGACCGCTTGCCCTCGGCCATATGAAAACGGTGGTCCTGGCAGTGTAGTAATGCAGCGTTAACCACATCAGAATACGTGGCCAACGATAGGTTCCCAAGCAGATGCTGACGGATCCTCCAATTCAACCCATCAGTGAACTTCTCTATCTTCTTCTTCTCTGTTGGAATCTCGTCTGGAACGATATTCAACAGGCTAGTGAACTCGGCCTCATACTCGGCCACTGTCTTGCCCTCCTGCTTCAGACTCATCAGTTTCCTCCTCATCTCTGTATGAACTGCGGACGAAAAGTATTTGTGGTCGAACCGCACCCAGAACTCCTGTATGGTGAGGGTATCCCTCTCCTCCGCGGTGGTAATGGACTCCCACCACTGCAGCGCAGATCCAACTAGCTTGAAAGTAGCTAGCACCTGCTTCTGAACATCAGTGCACTCATGCATCCTCAAATGCCTCTGTATGTCCTTCTTCCATTGGCTCGAGACCACTACATCTGAGCTTCCTGCAAACTCTGGCGGATGCGCTTTCTGAAAAGCGTCACGTACACGCTCCCAAGCAGACGGGAATGCATTAACCTGTACTGGCGCGGCAACCGGCGCCGGTGGTGGTGCCTGCTGAATAACGGCAATCGCGGCATTTACCGCTTGAGCTACTATAGCTGCAACCTCAGCGGCGTTCAACATGCCCTGAACTGGAGCGGGCTGGGGTTCGGGCACTGCATTCCTGGGAACTCGTCGTGCACGTCGTGGAGGCATCTGAAATATGAACAAAGTTTATAAGTTCATGGTTTATAAACTTAAAATAGCTGAAGAACGAAGCATACACAAAAAGAATACAACAGTCCTAAAATATAGGGCTCTATATCAAAGAAACGTAGCGGAAACATAATAGCCGTACAGATCCTAAAGGACACTAGAACCTGATGCTCTGATACCACCTGTGACACCCCGACTAATTAAATACCGGGTAGCTACTCCTTTATAAAATTAATTCAAAATGCCAAGTTGGCTCAGTTAATAGCATCACTGTCGAAAACATTTTATTATTACTAACCACCTAGTATTTAAAAAGCAAGTTGCCAAATTTTAATTTAAGTCTAATTAACATGCAACAAGAGTAATGAAGAAATAAATAACACCATTCACCATGCTGAAGTAAACGAATAACCATCACAATAGAGTAAATAAAGTCTAAAGGAAACCCCTCACTACAATCCCATAACTGAAATAAATGAACTGAAACAATAATGAATCGTACTAAAGTCTGAAAACTGAAGTATAAAAGAT
Source organism: Sambucus nigra (assembly GCA_949130495.1). Classification (NCBI taxonomy): domain Eukaryota; kingdom Viridiplantae; phylum Streptophyta; class Magnoliopsida; order Dipsacales; family Adoxaceae; genus Sambucus; species Sambucus nigra. The sequence continues at coordinate 336,903,183 of OX422207.1, read as the reverse complement.
GTCTCTAACGAAATGGGCAACATGCCCTAAAACTGATAGGTGATGACACTGGAATCCAAAAGATAGAAGCGTCTACATGCAAATCCCTGTAGCTTCCACAAGCAGCTACAGCTCGTCACCTGAATGAGTAACCTATGCTTGGTGTCCTTGTGGCTGGGCACCTAAAATGGTTTTACAAAGAAAAAGAGATTTGAAAAGCAAACGGGTTAGAGCCCGAATGTGTTATATTTTAAAAACCTGCAAGTGCTTTAAAAACATTTAAAACATTAAATGCAAAGTACATGTTAGGACGTGCACTCACATTATATTCTCACCTCTCGTCTAACTGTGCACTCCTAACGCAAGTACCCATCTATAACTATCCATACTACTAACTAAGTGGCAACGTATCTAGCTAGACTGCCAAAGGTTCTACCCATAATACTTGGTTCCTTTATCATATAACGCTCTTAATTTAATAGAGGTTTAACGTATACTCAGTTACTAAATATACCATTGATATATTATCAGCTAACTCATTATATATCTCGAAACAATACCGTAATATATTTACAACATTAACATGAGGATTTTCATTAATTTAATGTATATTATTCATCTCATAAATATACAATACAAGTACCCCGCAATTTAAGCTATAGTGCACACATACTCTGCTATCCATCCCGGTACATCACGTACATAAGGATCACATATTCCGAATCTCTCAGGAATAGTTCAGATAACACAAATCACAAATAGTGGAGGCGAACACAGTCACCATCACATGGGTCACGCACATACCTACGCTCCCATGATCATGCAGACTTATTAATATCACAATAAGTCCTTCTATGACCTATGTTCATCAAGGTACCAGTCTATATCCCCCCCGTAGGCACACAAGGATTAGAGGGTCCTAAGCGAACGAAACCTCCCGTGATAGCAAGTATGGTAGGTATGTCATACACATAATCCATATACCAATACTAAGTAAACACACATCTTAGTAATATCATAATTTAATCGTAGTACATATCGCATTCTTGTACTAACTATAATTATCACAGCTTATTTTATTCCGGTTCATAATTATACGTGCCATAATTTATCCTCACATTGTAGTAGACACTCACGTCTCAACCCAAATGGTTCAATGAATATAACTCTAGTATATGATTTACTCATCTCAATAACCCAAAAGTCCCAAATCAATCACTATATCATCAAAGGAATGCTAACTCTACCCTTGAACCAGTTCCCGGAACTCCAAAAGTCAAAACAGTCCAAAAAGGGTCAAACTGTCAACTCGTTAGAAGTCTCGTTCGAACGAGGCTTCGAACGAGTTAGGACTGTCAGGTCGTTAGAAGTCTCGTTCGAACGAGGCTGTTCGAACGAGATCCCAGTTCGTTCGAACGAACTGACCCTTCTAACGATATCTCGTTCGAACGAGATATCGAACGAAAATCCCTACTCGTTAATAACGACTGGTCAACTCGTTAGAAGCTCGTTCGAACGAGCTCGTTCGAACGACCTGGGGGCTGCTTCTAACGAGTGGCCAGTTTCGGCCCAGATTTTTCCCCAATTCGTTTTTCACCATTTTTACTCCTCAAACCTCTTCTAAAATTCGTTCCCACAATATATTGAGTCCTCTAATCATCCTCAAACATGTTAAGGGGCTATACTAACATCATTAAAGGGTTTAATATCTTCTAAACATCATTAAATCACAATTTCTACATTAATTCCCAATTTTCTTCAAGAACATAAACCCTAACTTTTTCTCATCATAAATTCCCAGATTTTAATTCGTTTATACATCACCTAGATATGAAATCTCCGAAATTAAATCTCCCAACAATGTTTCTACATGCAAACCTATCCCAACATTCAATAATAACATCAAATTTCATGGGTTTTCTTTTAATCTTTCAAGAACAATCAAGATTCTTCAATTTCTAACATGGAAAAGACATTCTTCGAATTTAAATGAAATAAAGTCACTTTCCTTGGTTTGATTTCTGAATTTGGTGTGGATTTGGTGTAGAATTTCTGCAGAATTCCTCTCTCTCTTTCCTTCTCCAAGCTTTGTTCTCCAAAAGGCTATGGTGGCTAGGGTTTGCTTGGGGAAACTTATGAAAACCTAATTTAATAAACCTCCGTAGGTAGTTGGGTTAATAAGGGTTGGTTGGGGTCAATCCTTATCAAATTACAACTCTCAATTTTCGTCACTTTTAATTACCTAAAAATACCAAATTACTAAAATACCCTTTATGGTGCCGGAATGGCCTAAAGATACCCCGGGACCCAAACTATACCCCCGGCTAGTGTTTTCTGACTATCTCGACCCTTCCGGACGCGTTGGCGCACTCAAAACGACCATACGGATTATAGATTTTAAATTCACTTTTAATATAAAAATATTATACCGTGACGCGGCGGTCCCACGCGTCTCAACAAAATTTCCAAATTGCCGTATATAAATCTCACGACAAATTTCATAATACCAAATACATATATAATCTTATATGTACATAAACAAATACCAAATCGCATCATATTAGTATTTATAACCCGAATTAATTTCCAATTAATACGCATTTAATTAATTAATCCCAAAAATAAATATAGCCAAAAGTACGGGGTATTACATGGGTGACACCACATACTACATAATAAAAGGTGTTTAAGTTCTGATAAGGATCGAATACCGTCATGTGGTGATATAAGGTAAATAGTCCATGGAAGAATTACGACAATCCATAAAACTAGATTATCATAGTAGTGCAGTGGATGTGTGGTGGGTCCATAACCCACATAATAGTTGTCAATGTTCATCACCCACCGTTATATGAAATTAATGATAGTAACTAAGAGGGCCATTACACTGAGGATGTGTTTTGTCATAGATATTGTGTAACAACTCACATTTTTCACGTAAAGGTTAGCTAGACACAATACGCCAAAGATGGGGCTTGTCTACCAATCTATGTCATTCTCAGCATCGAAATCATGATAATAATAATAGTAACACATTTGAATTTTTCTTTTAAAAATGACATGCACAAAAACCATTGAAATACTAACTGATAATAAATAAAAATACAATAACCAACTAGTCATAAAAAAATCCAACAACAATACAATTATGCCAATAACCATATAATAAAGTTAGGCTTATGCCTATAAAATAATCCAAAATATTAAACTGACTAAAATGGAAAAAATAACCTATGCTAGAATCAAATGAACTAAAGTGCTCAATGTACAAATATAACCGCAAGTTTGATCTCCTGTCAGCCATGATGTCCCTGTCTATATAAACCTGGGGGGAATTATATTATAATTTGGGTCAGCGCCCTAGAGTTGAACGAATTAACATACGAAAATTAAGATGCAATTATACAATTAATTCAAAGCATGTACCGCCCATCGGCACTTATATGCGTTAAGTGCCTCACCCCTCTTTTAAGTAAAATACTACAAGCATATCAACCTAATTCCCCAAAGATGAAAGACTAATACCCATAACCACAACAAATACACGATGCATCTAGCATAGTTATCGTACTAAAGATAATTGTCCACATACATAATTCCATTTCCCAGAGTACCCCAATGATACTACACACAAAAGTAACATAACCATCTAGGATGCATTAACATAGTATTGGTTTCACAACGGGTTGTCTACATCATTAGACTAATTAATTAATCTCAATTAATTTATATAATTATATATGTCCTTATATATATATGACACAGAAAGGAATCTACCTTCAGTGTCATTGTCGTGCTCTATCAGTAAGTCCTAAGGATTTCCTTATCCAAGCGAATATCACAAAACATACACAAATGGGGAGGTCCCTACGTAATGTACCATTGCACGATCCATACCCCCGATGGAGACAATGGATCCTAGCATCTACACCTACCTCCTAGTAAGTGGAGCTTCTACGTAGGGCCCTAAAAAATGACCTACACAACGCCTAGCCCAACTGTGTCGATGCGTGCTCCGGTCTCGATATGTACGCAACCCCAACCGATAGGCTATCCATGGACATGGGTATGTTCACACAAATAACAAATACATATTTTAGCACATAATATGTATAGGTAATTATCCCTATAATTACTCCCATTGAGTCTCACAAATCTTCAAATAATATCCTTACTAAATTCAACTCTTAGTTTATTCCGCCTCCAAACCATGATTACATTTATCTCTTTCTACATATACACCAACTCTCAATGTACATATATATTTATTTTCTAATTTAACCATTAAGTAAATTATGTATCCAATAATATCTCAATAATATTGTTAATTCTTGCGTATAAGATTCTTAGTCTAATCCTAAACACATTTACTCAATTAATGTCTAGAATTCTCCCTACCGAGTCACTCTACCTAATGAGGTAAGAATCACAAATTAGGCTTATTAACACAATCATCAGGTAAGAATACAAAATTAGGCTTATTAACACAATCTTCAAATTACGGTTCAAACCTCCGGAAAATTAGGAAGTCAATCGATTTTCAACAACTTGGTAGAAATTTCAGCCTTATGCATTACTGAAAAAATAATCATAAAATATTCATCGAAACTCCAAAAATTACAAAACTAGTGCCTACACATTCTTAACTCGATTTAATTAGGATATTGTTTTTTCACAAAAGATAAATTCTTTCATATACTGTTCCAAAAATAACTTCAAAGTCTCATATTCGGTTCAGAATTGTTCAACACTACATGTTGTTCCGAAAATAATCATCAAATATTCGTCAAAACATTAAAAATTACAAAACCACTTCCCACACGTTCATAAATTAATTTAATTAGGACTATCTTTTTTTCAAAAATCTATATTACTAGGTATACAATATCAAAAATAGCCTTTAAGTGATAGTTTTTGTTTTTGAAAATTTCTACACAATCTAGACCTCCATTAATGACCCCTTAATTAACTATCCACCATTGTTGCACCCATATTCATACTTAATCATGCTAAGATTTAAGGCTCTATACATGGAGAATAGTGTTCATCAATTAAGGGTTGTACAATATGGGGTCTAATGTCCAATTCAAGATTTAATCAATCTAAATTTCTGGGTTTAACATCAATTTGTTCAATCATTAAACATCAAATTCAGATTTGTTCCTCTGTAGACATAAGGTTTAATTCCATCCTATCATTATTAAATCAGATATTTTAACCCAGAAATTTCATGAGAAAATACACTAATGAATTAAGAAGTATATTGGAAGTTAATTTTAAGAAGAGAATTCTTTCCTTAAGATGAAGATTGAAAGCCTCTCTTCTTGCATCTTTAGTTTCCTTCCCTCTCTTGGCCTTAGTATCTTATCTCTATGGATGGGGGACACAGGGTTTAGCTATGTATGAATGAATGAGACTCTCTAACTCCCTAATTAAGTTATATTATCTAATCCCGAGTTAAGCCTTAATCTCTATTTTTGTGTCCCCAAATGAACCCTAACCCATAACTGAAATGGGACAACAACTATACGAATAGTATACCTATACCTCAAGCTCATTTTTAGAGGTCTAAAATACCTAAACGAGTCTCCAAAATATTTCGAAACGTGCCCGAATTATTTTTACCCAACATCCACATTTTCATTATGTTTAATCAACACATAACCATAAGTTAATTAACATTCAAATTATTTTTCTTGAGTGAACCCATTCATCCCAATCGAATCCAATCAATACGAAATCATGAATAAGAAATTTATTCTTAATTCAAATTCTACCAATTTAATTTATTCTCGAATTTATTTAATTAAATTTCATCCAATTAATTTATTCTGAAAATACGAGATATTACATTCTTCCACCTAACAACGGAATTCTATCTTTGAAATTAACTGAAGCATAACATCACATTTTTTAATTCACACATATATCGTAAGTATACACCCAATTAGTCGATATTCGTGTCCCACGAGATAAAAGAAAAAGGCTTATCTACGCCTATCATAGCATCACTGGAATGCCCATACATCACATTGTACATGCATACACACACACAAACTTCAAATATGGATGACACCTATACATCAAAACTGAACCATACATACCATGTATATCTATAAAGCAAAGTATATTCAAATAACCCTCTGACCATGACTCATTTCATCTGTAATTTTTCCAATTATTCCACTAGTGGTGTAAACATTACTAAGTGCTCTCATCAATGCACTCCTTACCCGCGCTGGCCTTAACTCACAACATATAATGTCGCTCGATACTCTATATCTCCCCATATGTATAACACATTCACCAAAACATCTTATATCCCAAACGTACCTCAACTTTAGACATTTTCTACATTTCATGTGTGGGACGCCTCGCAAGCGAAATCCAAATAAGGAACCCTCTCGATACACTACTATATAGCTTAGTCGGTTATTGAGATCCCTTGGTTCAAGACCAAGCACGAAACAATATGCTAACCACATAGATTTCATCTTGTGTAAATTTTAACAAAAGCCTCATTACTTCCAAGAGTTACACCAAACCCTGTTAAATTAATGAATTTGATGATGCTAAGAACATCATGTTCCTTTATACACATATGATAAGACACCCTTTGTCCATCCTTAAGTCTAATAGAGTGCTTAATCACTTCTAAGACTCTAGAGACCTACGTATCCCAATAGAGGCTACTACTGCCGATTTTTAATGACATCGTCATTATTATAATACTATTCGTGACAATACACATCTTCAACTTAGCTAGACTATCTCTTGCCATAAAGCTCTCATAATAACCAATTTTTTTTAAAACGAATGCTTCTCATTATACATATCCTCATGTACTAATATAAATTTGTCCCCGGATAACCATCACATCTATTCATCCTTTAAAGTATTCCATCATTAGCATCTAGTCTCTATCCCTATCTCGAGTCGCATTTTCATTGTATGCGTAATTTAGGAAATACGTTAATAACAAATCATGAAATCTTCACAATGTTGTGCCTACTCTCGATAAGGAAACACTTCTCAATTCATGTGAAACCCACAACTAAAATCCCATTTCCCCTATAAACCCCAACTGTACAGGGTTTATAAACTCCTTTGAGCCATTATTGGTTCAAAGCTACTATCTCTAGAATTTATAATTGGACACCTACTTATCCATAAAATTTATCCGTCATTAGTATATCAACAAAACACAAGTCTATGATGCACAATTCGCATTATCCTCGTATAATTTTCTAATTGAGGTGTCGCCTTCCATATTTCGAAATCACATGGTCACCCTACTCCTAGGTCCAAACACTCACACATTATATTCATTGAAATTACGAATGGTTTTGCACCACAATAATTCTTTCCCAATCTAAGCACAACATCAATTTGACGCCCCGAAATCTTTCCTTAAAATCCTCACAATTCCATCAATATGTTTCTCTCTCTTGATTACAATAAATTTCATAAAGTCATCGTACTAATCCAAAGTACATCGACATCCTTTATACCATAACTAGACCCAAAACATTATAATTCCCATAATAGTTCTCACAATCATGGTGAACACAATTGTCCAACAAGTCATTCTACACTTGACCATTAACTCTAGACTGTACCATAAAATCAACACATTCTCTATAAGTGGCTTGCCGATTCATCCCTAAGAGAATGTTGTATTCTTACATATCAAATGTAAATAGGTCTGCAGCAAAAATAAGTTTCTCATTCGTCTTACCCTGATGGTTCGACATCTCGAAGTTGAGTTTCTTCTTCCCTTTATTTTTACTAAAATGTCGTATAATCCTTGTAATTTAGTAAAGAGACATTCACCACCTAAGTATAAGTGGTGAAAGACGAATTACTCAGTAAAGACTCCCTGACTCCCTAATGTGCCAGGTTGTCCCTGACACAAACTTCACCATCTTATTTTCCTCCGTGTTTACCTCGTCCCAAATACTGGATAGCACAGTAAGCTCCTCCTAGTACTCAGCTATGGTACGACCTTCCTACTTAAGGTCCATGAATTTTATTTCTTATCTCAAATTTCATTACTGGTGGGAAATGCTTTCCCTCAATCTTACCCCAAAACTCTTCAATCGACAAACTGTCTCTCTCCTCCAACGTGGCCCCACTATAAAGATGCCCCAACCAGTTGAAATGAGGCTAACACCTGCTTCTGTACTGGCGTGCACTCCACCATCCTCAAGTGTCGCTATATATACTTTTTCCACTGATTAGCCACCAAAATGTCGAGACTCCCAGCAAACTCCAGTGGGTCGCCATTAGTGAAGACCTCCCTAGCTCTATCTCATACAGAACCCTGTGTCTGCACGGGTATCACCACCTACTACGAGGGTGGTGGTGGTGGTTTCTACTGCGGCGGAGGGAAATTATTTAGGATAAAGGCCATTTCTAGGGAAACTACATGAGTCACAATAGTGACGATCTCTGCTTGACCAACCACAGGTGGGGTTGGTGGTGGTTTTGGATGTGGCTATGGCTCTTGCTGAGCCCCCTCCTCTACAGCTTGTTTGGTAACACCTCTTGGTCTACCTCTTTTACCATTTTCCATTTAGAAGCAAGAAAGGTTCGTTTTAGCAACTGATCGCAAAGAATACGATAATAACTAAACATAAGGTTCTATAGATAAAAAAAATTCAACGCAAAATGTAATGAACGCGACACATATCCTAAGGATGCTAGAACCTGGATGATATGATACAAACTGTAACAACTCCCATATTCCACGTAAAGGTTGATTAGACACAATACGTCAAGGATTGGGCTTGTCTACCAATCTATATCATTCGCAGCAACGAAACAATAATAATAATAATAATAATAATAATAATAATAATAATAATAATAATAATAATAATAATAATAATAATAATAATAATAATAATAATAATAATAATAATAATAATAATAATAATAGTAACGCATTTGAATGCACAAGAACCATTTAAATACAAACTGATAATAAATAAAAATCGAACACCCAACTAGTCATAAAAAAAATCAAACAACAATACAATTGTGCCAATAACTGTAAAATAAACTCAGACTTATGCTCGTACAATAATTCAAAACAATAAGATGACTGAAATGGAAATAACAACCTATGCTAGAATCAAATGAACGGAAGTAGTCGATGTAAACATATGACCATAAGTCTACTCTCTTGTTAGTTATGCTATCCCTATCTATATAAACCTGGGGGGGGGGGGGGGGGAACATTTATATAATTTAGGTTAGCGCCCTATAGTTGCAAGAATTAACTTACAAAAATTAATATGCAATAATATAGTTAATTCAAAGACCCATCGGCCCTCACATACATTAAGTACCTCACCCCTCATCTAAGTGTAATATTACATGCAGATCAACCCAAGTAACCAATCATGAAAGAATAATACCCATAACCACAATAAATACATGATGCATTTTGCATAGTTCTCATACCAAATATACTTGTCCACATACATAATCCCATTTCCTAGAGTACCCAATGATACTACGTAAAAAAGTAACATAACTATTTATTATGCATTTACATAATATTGGTTTCATAATTGGTTGTCTACATCATTAGACTAATTAATTAATATTAATTAGTTTAAATAATTATATATGTCCTCATATATATGACACAAAAGGGTATCTACCTTCAATGTCACGTTCATGCTCTATCGGTAAGTCTGGAGGAATTCCTCATCCAAACGGACATTAAAAGGAACACACAAGTGGGCGGTCCCTATGCAGTACACCATTGTACAGTCCATACCCCCTACATTGACAATGGATCCCAACTTTTACACCTACCTTCTCGTAAGTGGCATTGCTACATAGGACCCTAAATAATGTCTGTGACACCACGCACAATTAACTATCGAGTGATCAATCCTTTATAAACTTTATAACAAAATGTTCGGTTGGTTCATTCTTAGCATCACTATCGAAAACTTAAATCCAATTAATTACCTAACATTTAATTAAGCTAGTTTCAAAACGTTTTCCAATTTTACTTGAAGCCAATTAATTTAATTAATTTGTGAACATGCAATTTTAAACCATACACAAGAATTGAATGCTGACTGAATAATTACTAAATAATTAAAACTAGATAAAAACCTCTAGTTCAAAGTCATAAACCAAACCATAATAAATACTCAATCCAACTAAAAAGAACTACAAAGGAAGCTGAGTACAACTCCGCTAATGAGAATGGGTGACACATGCCTAAACTGAGATATCTGAACTAGGAACTGAATGAACTGAGATAAACGTCTAATCTCAATGACCCGCAACTTCCACAAAAACTGCAACCATCCAAGTATCTAGAACCGGTGACCTTGTGGATGGGCACTTGTACTAATACATATATATATATATATATATATATACTCACCTCTCGACTAGTGTGCACGCCTAACGCACATCTAATCCAACCTAGCCATCTGACACACTCTTAACTAGGAAAAGGCTTATCCTACTAGTTACCCCTCGTAGTAGTATCCCGTATTTGATCTCGACATTTATCATTTTAAATAAGTGTTATAACACTAAAGTTAAGTATTTACTATTTACGTTACTGAAGATTTCACAATCTTAATAATCTGATATTATCTCATTTTAGGTATACCAAAAGCATACATATATATCTTTCACTATAATATATGTATTAACCCAATCTTAATAGCCTACAAATATCACATTGTAAGTATAATACAACTATATATAAATATCCACCACTAGTATATATATACTAACACAACACCCCGAGGATATACCTGTAGTGTATTGCATACTCTGCTATTATGTCCCGATACATCTCGTACTCAAACAAGGACTATCGGTTCAGAAATCTCCCACGAACCATATAAACAAATCACATGTATTGGTGGCGAACATTGTTCACATACCTATGGGTCACGCACATACCTAGGCTCCCATAGTCAGTGACTTATCAACTCACAAATAAGTCTTCACAGTCCTATGTTCTGAGATACAAGTCAAATATCCCCGCGAAGGTCACTCAGGATAAGACTATTTCTACACAACCCTTTGTGATAGCAAGCAGCTAGGTATGTCATACACATAATGTCAAATATAGGTATACACACAACCCATCAATCAAACGGTATACACACAACCAAATATCATTTTCATACATAGTATTTTTATCACAAAATACTATCAACGTATTTTTAAATTACTATATTACCTCTCTCGTAATATATATATATGCCACGAGAAAATCCTTAATATAAAATCACAAGAGATCTTACAAGTAACCACTAATCTTTATTTTATTAAGTTCCATATCTTTGGAGATAATATCGTAAGTATTTATCACGTAATACTCTCAACGTAGTTATAATTACGATTTACCTCTCTCTCACAATCTTCAAGGTAAATTCACCGTTCCAAATATTAGAATCATTACACCTAAACAACTCCCAATAATTCTGCATTATTTTGGGTTCATCGAACACTAATTTTTCTCACTCAAATTGACTGTTTACACAAATAGGGGCAAAATAGGAAATTCTTTGAAAATTAGAAATCTCGTTCGAACCGGAATGGATCTCGCTCGAACGACTTCCACGTGTCGTTCGAACGACTTCGCGCGACAACCAATCTTGCTCGAACGACTTCCAGCGAGATCTCGCGACCTGGGTTGTTTCGTCTTCAACCTTAGACAACCTCGTTTTTCACCATTTTTTAAACCTAAAACCTCTAAAGATTAAGCACAAACTTCCAATAATCAATACCAAATATTATTCGAACATATATATGTGATTTCGCATAACCTAACATCATTGAATCATCACCAATCATCCATAAAATTCAAAATCCCCAATTTATTATCAAGAACCCTAGTTCTTACATTGATATCCATAACTTCTAAATTAAACCCAGATTTGTTCATAGAAATCATAATAAATTCGTAATCATCATCTTACCTACATATGGAATTCAAATTCTTATCAAATCAGCCCTAGATTATAATATAGTTCTCCAATTTCACCCAAATTAACTTTCATAACAAAGGTTTATTAACCTAGACTAATATGAACACAATTATCGCTAAAGAAAGCAAGCAATAAACACTTGCCTTGATTTTGAAGGTCTGATCCGTTGGTGTTGTTTGTATGGATGCGTTCCTCGCGTTTCGATCTACACGAGGGTGGTGGTGGTGGTGCAAGGTGGTGAACATAGCTTCTCCTCCTTTGGAATTTGCTCTCCCTCACCCACTCTGTCTCTCTCTTAATTTTGATGTAACTTAAACCTAATTGTCCCCAATTAGCTAATATTTTCTTTCTCCAATTTTCGTTCATTTAATTCCTCCAAAAATCCAAATACAAAACTACCCCTACCGGGTACCATCTTGGCCTAAAAATATCCCGGAGTCCAAATAAAATACCCGGGTAGAGTTTTCGAACTATCTCGATCCGGACTCAATGGCGCACTCGAAAGATCATACGATTTACTTAAAATAATTTACCTTTTTATTTCACTTAATTAGTCCTGACACGACTCATACGCGCGTCCCCGACTTAATATATCAAACTGTCGTATTTCTCTCTCATGCAAGTTATATAAAATCGTCATTCCATATTACTTACTCTCACAGTAATATTAATAATTACTAACTTCTCGTCGCGCTAGTAAATATTAAAATTTAATTAAGATTAGTAATGAATTCTCACATTTTAATTTAACTAATCCCATAATAATAATAAATCACATAATTATTTAAATCTTCAAAAATACGAGGTATTACATACTTCCTCCATAATAACATAATTTCGTCCCGAAATTTGGAAAATAAGGCATTTCTGGTTAAGACAACTCCGGATATTTATTTCACATCTCATGAATATACGTAGTACCACCTGTACATTACCGAATACCCTTAATAATGAATACATGATTGATAATTTACTCTCCAAGCCTTACCATTTAAGTTTCACCACTTAACTTTTAGATAGCTACTATCTAGCCTCCTAGTACTCGCATTAGTAGGTTAATTGATATTTAGATATATACAAATTTGTCTTACACACAATATATATTATAAATGTTAACACATTTTCACCATATTGCCTCCGCAAACGATTATGGAACCTAAGTTTGTACGCTACCGGCTCAAACTTAACAATAATAGGAAAATATCCCACATCACTCGGTACCAATTTCCTCATTCTAACATGAAATAATGCAACTCCCAATCATTTCCACCCTGGTTAACGGGCCCTAAAATTCCTCTGGACCTAGTAGATTATTTTCCTCACCTCTATTGAATAAGCACAAGGATAACAAGGATTGATATATATATAACGCCTCTAATGGAATCCTATTTATAATAAGTTGAGGGGAGTCGTCTTACACTAACTCCACCATTGGAAGATATTACACTAAACTTTCCCATAATTGGAAATGCAACATACCTCGTAATGTGTAACTAAAACTCTTAGTCTTCCCGTCCGCCTGCGAGTGTGTTTGGCTGAATATGTTCGCATCTCGATATTCATGTCCTCCCGAAAACTCTTCCCAATAATCGAGTCATAACTCTCTTGACTCTTTCAGATAAAAACTCTATTTGTATCCCTATATAACCTTACTATCCCAGGAACAATGGTTGAGGTTTACTGTTACACGTTATGATTTGTCCTAACTTGGCATAACGTGAGCTACTTTAATTATCGGACCCATTATTAACTCTATAATGGTTCAGGGATTCACTCTCCCATTACTACCAAGGAATTCCTAATACTGAAGGAATTTTATTATTTCTTGATGGTCCACTTCCAATTGGATCTCAATAATGTCTTGCTTTGCTTATGCCATCACTACTACGGCTTTATATCATTACGCATTTTACCTTTCCTATAACCACATCCATATCAATGGCTCAGGCGATAATGTCATCACTACACGTCGCAAGTCCTTCCCCCTCTCTCTAAGCTTCAGATTCTCCTGAAACATGCTCTCTCCATGTCCTATCAAGTAAGTTTCAACTTCCCCGAGTTAAACTTTATCGGATTCTTCCTATACTAGCCTCGTGGGAAATTTGGGAATTAGCGGTCCTAAATGCCCTAACCCATCAAACAACTAAGTTCTGAAGTCACACTCTTATACATTCAGTTACCTCTCATAATACGCATTGTGCCATAATTCTCAATTATGGAAAAATACTGTAATACGACTATCTAGGGCGCCCATACACCCTATGTTTTGTGCATTTCCGCACCACCATACTAGATGTTTTATATAAATAATAAATTATGCCCCACATACTTGGCATGACTATATGGTAAGTTCCTACTCAACCACCCTACCTTTTCCACCTAATAATATCTTAGGTTGGGCCACCGGTCTGCTCGTGGTGTCAACGATTAGTAATATTATCACGTATTAATCTTATAGGTCTCAATCAGCCTTGGTTTGTATTATAACCATTAATTCACAGCTAGAATTATGAATATTGCAATTACTATGATATTAAATCTATGTACTAAAGACAAACTTCTCCCAACTTCCAACATTGGCTAAGTTTCATGCATAGGATGTCTCGCAAAGCGAAATCTAAACAAGGAACCCCCCAATACACTACTACCTAACACTGTTGGTCGTCGAGATTTGTTAATTCCTTACTCCATAACATATATCCCTGAATATTCATCTACGAACATAAAAGTCTGCTCGTCTACTTTCATGTCACTAAATATGGCATACAATGCGGTCATCTCCTGATCACAAGTTATTAGCGCTATATAATTAAGGAGTTATACCTCTCCTCTCTATAATAAGTCAATATACCCTGAATCACGTCGGTAGAACATCCCTGCTCACCGGGATCAACATAGTAAGACAACATACTCGCTGAATTCTACAATACAATACAATACAACACATACATAGGCTCATCCGTTTTTTGGGTGATGCCTCGCTAAAATCATATATTTAAAATTAATAATTTTTTTAGTACGATAGTCTTATCACACAATTTTCTACCATTCAAACTCTCAGTAACCAGTAACCGTACAATATAATCATAATATGTTATACTATTATAGCGCTCAAAGGAGCACGAATCGTTACATAATACCATATACAAACTTCTCTTAGTGTCCACACTTGCTCCTCCCCATAGGTGGCACAAAAATCTAGCTACCAAATTTTAGTCATTTACATAATAAGGATGATGTCTCCAGCGTACCCACTAAACCGAATGCACACTCAAATTCTTAGTGTTAACTATTCACATATGTTGTGACACACCCACGTCACTTGAACTCATCATTTATTCACAAGGATGAAACAAAACTCCATCGGTCTGTCCTGATCGTAGGGTCCCCGTACGCACATTTTGCGACCCATAATTATTTATAATCGTTATCCCTTTTGGATTCCATTCATTATATTTTCCCATACTTTTTGATGGGTAAATTATACTATTTTTACGGCTCACCCTCCCGACATCGATAAATTGGCCCCATATCTCTAGGCCTCAATTATGGCCTTACATACCTTCCCTTGATTTCCTGGGCCCCTTCGACCCTGAAATACGGTATGCTAAAGTTATTGATGATTACATTGGTCCTGACTAGACCCACTATTCTCAGGTTATTAGTTCTTGGGACCCGATTCTTATAGTGGACATTTTACTTCTCCAACCGGTATGCCTTACAAGCACGGTTTATTAATCCTGATACTATCAATTTCATTTCTCAAGTGATCACATTCAATACTGGTAACCCTTATCTCTACAAATAGGGTAATTTCCCTTTTACTAGTCCTCCTGGGCTTGTTGGAATGTCCTTCTCTCGGACCTGGCAGTCTTAACTCCCAGGTGTTATTCTTGTTGTTTTTTATGCTCTATAGGGTATATGGAACACATGGTCGACCCGCTGGTCTCGACTGAATCCATCACCATTTCGTTAAGATTTAATCATATCATTCAATTATGTTTCCCCCACTGAGTATACGTTCTGGTGATATTCTACTAACGCTATTGAATTTAACCTTGCCCTTCGGCTAGGTATCACAACTCTACTGGCTCCCTGTCTTCTGGGGCATTGACATATTCTAATAAACATATACTTTGATGACATTTGATAAAGGTATGCACTCTCTTTTAATAAAGGTCTGATACCAATTTGTAAAATGTGACTGTGTGATAATTGATTAAATTTGCAACTTTCTACGTTGGCACACTTGTTTAATTAGTGTCTACTTTTAAACTAAAATAAATCATCCCCAAATCATTCAACTGCGTGTGTGCATGTGTCAAAATATAAAATAAATAAAGCATGCGACACAAGCTTAAGGAAAAAATCCCCGCAGGGCAAAACCTTTTATTTCTAGAACTTTGAAAAGTTTACAAGACCATTGACTTACATACCATCTTTCTTTCGCCCACAAGAGTAATGCACGGTGTCTTCATCAAACCTTCAAAGCAATGGCTAGAAATCTGCAGTGGTTCACGCATTGCTATACCACAAGGACCACAATCCTAGACACGCAGTCTGAAATCTTCACAAGGACTCCCTTCACAATAACACGCAGTTGTCGGTTGTAGAGTTATCCCCACAAATAATAAACAAGGGCTAAAGTTGTGTTCTTGAACTCCAAAACAATTCACTAAAGCATATGGGAGTTTTGTGAATTGAAAACAAAAAGGAATTAAAACCCTAAATGAAGAAGCCAAAAAGGATTCTTCTTTCACAGTTTTTCTGTTCGTCAAAACGCTGTGACCTCTTAAGAAAAATGGAACCAAATAATGAATATTTATAGGAAAAATACATCGCCTCGAAAATAGAGCTCGTTCGAACGAGATTAGCAAGTCGCTCGAACGAAGGATAAATGTCATTCGAACGAGATCTCACGAGATGCTATGTGATTTTAACGACAAAATCAGGTCGTTCGAATGACGAGATTCCAAGCGTGCCTATAGAACATTTAGATACGAATGCATGGCCGCCAGTTTTGTATTTTTCTGATTTTTTATGAAGTAGTTATGATTTTTCTACAGAAAGGTGTCCAAGAACAAAATCTTTAGAAAATATTTCATAAAAATATCCCAACACTTTAAGTGAAATGCTAAGGAATTAAAACTCAACCTTACCAAAGTAAACTTCGCAAAGTCTTTATGATGAAGAACTTGATATTCGAATTAGTCTTTGATGCTTGAATGTTCTTGAATGCTCTTCGATGGTGTAGCGGTATAAGACATAATAAATTGATATTGGACTTATATAAATATGTCCTTACAAATCTCCCCCTATGTCTATGCCGTTACATACATAAAAAATCCGAATTATCAAAAACCAAAATGCCTATACAAATCTACCCTCCCATGAATAAATTTGCAAGACCTCAAAACTGTTCTTCAATCATCTTCGTCAAATCTCAAAGCTTTTCTCATCAGGGTGTGCAACATCATGATCTTCAATCTTTGTACCTACACACATGAGAAAAAGCAAAATACCTTCATGACGCATCGAGTTTGAAATGATATAAGAATAAATCATTAATAAATCAAATGTCCCCCATATTGCAAAAAACTCCCCCACAACATGATAATTATTTCTCCCCCTTTTTATGATGTCCATAAATAGACAGATAAGAAGAAACAATCAAAACATGGAATGTCACGATAAAATGCATAGTAAACCAGAATCAAGCTTTGTGCATGCAAAGGAATTTCTCAAAAATTTCACAACCTATTTTTGGATTTTTTAATTTTTCATAC
This sequence comes from Sambucus nigra, assembly GCA_949130495.1. NCBI lineage: Eukaryota > Viridiplantae > Streptophyta > Magnoliopsida > Dipsacales > Adoxaceae > Sambucus > Sambucus nigra. Next base: position 336,885,437 of record OX422207.1, on the reverse strand, counting down.
AAAAATAGGATACTAAAAATCAAGACATGGATTTAAACTAAAATAACCAAGTCATGGAAATGTAATGCATGTGTGTGAACACATACGATAGGTAAATAAACTCAATCAATTATATGTGCACGATTCATACGTGTACCCCTAACGAATGAACATCAAAAGTATCCTTAGGTGTAAAATTTGTTGAATTTAAATGACATCGTCTTATACAAATAAAAAAATCAAAGTCAAATGATTTCCACACCAATAACGTCCAAAACTATTTAGCACATATTCAAGACTTTTAAGGACGTGCAAATTCGTTTTAATTCTCCATCCAAACTCCCTCATATATATATTTTCTTCTAGAGGTGAATAAACTAAATTCTGAAACTTTGGAGAATTGGTGCAAAAATCTAAATGGCCCGTAATTGGCATGAATTTCTTTTTATTGCCTTTAAATTTTTTCGAGCTCTTTTAAACCTCTTTGGACCCCGGATAATAAAATTCCTCCATTTTTTAGGTCCAATTTAACGGTGGCATAGTATTCGCAAAGGCAAAATGAACCTTTCGGAGCCCTTCCCCATTTTCAAACAAAGCACACAAACTCACAAAACGGTTCTTATATGCATAATTTCCTTATCAAAATTTATCACGATTGGTTCTTTTTAAAGGACAAGATTGAAGTCAAAACACCCAACCAAGATGTGATAAGACAAGAACAATAATCAAACAAATCCGTGCATGTGTGCAATAAAGGAAATCATAAGTCAAACATGTAAGAAGTAACACTAAATTACATCTCAATGATTCCAAACATTGTAAAGCACATGGATGAATTGACCTATTATCTCAAAACACTATCAAATAGTCACATGAAGAATGGAATGATGTTGTGACTTGGTCATCCTAAGTGTCCATCCATAAAAGGTGCAAGAAAAATACAAAAATCTTTTTAGATTTTTCAAAAATTTTGTCAAAATAAAATCTTTTTATATTTTTCAAAAATTTTCAAAAGCAAAAATCTATACAAAAAGTACATGTCACAACGCTAGTAAAAATATATCAAAAATTATAACTAGCATATGACAAACATGCAAACACAATCATCTATATGATATGGCAAGAGAAGAATAATGTGAAACCAAATGAGAATCAACTATTCTAAAATCTAGTGTATCCAAAAGTGATTTCCTAACCCAAATAGATGTGAAACATCGTGTGGAGAATTTAGGAACCAAGGGAACACTAGACATAGACTTCCTAGAACATTTTTCAAGATCAAAACAAAATCGCCTAAGGTGACCTTTCATACCACAATATGAACATGTGTAAACGGGTGGAACGACACCTATGGGTTGACCTTTTCTAACATCCTTGGAATTAGTTGACCCTCTAAAACAAATAATGGCTTTGGCTTTAGCATTAGAAGCATGAGAACAACATGAGCCATTACAATCACTATCAAACCTACTTGAATCGTTTAAATCATTTTTCAACTTCAAAATATTTTATTCAAGCAAAGAATTAGACTCTTCCAAAGACAGGGATTTCTTTTTCAAAATTTCAATCAAACTTAACAGTTTATCACGCTCGCCCTCAATTAAAACAAACTTATCCCTAAGAGTCTTTTCACGTGCCGTAAAATCATCGATTAATTTTTTATCCTCGACGGGACAAACGGGAACCCTAGAATTTTTTTAAGTCCTTTAATTCCTTCTCTAAAACTAGGACTTTCTCATCACTCTTATTTTTGGCCATTTTCACAGAATCAAAATCAATACACAAATTACCAAACTGCTCACGACAAATATCACTTTGAGTTTGGAATGATTGAAAATATTCAATCTTACTTTTAAAGAGAGAATTTTCTTTTTCTAAAACTTTAAATTATTTTTTGCAAACTTTCAAATTCAGAATTTTTAATTTTTCAGCACGGCTGTGAACTTTTTCAATAATAGGCTCCTCATTAAATGGACGTTCCATTGAAAAATTGCAATTTTTTCAAAAACTTAAAAAAAAAAATCAAAATCACACAATTTTTGAGGAAAATAGGAATACGCGATAAATTACCGCAACCCGCTCTAACACCAATTTGAGAAAGGTATGCACTCGTTTTTAATAAAGGTCTGATACCAATTTGTAAAACGTGATTGTGTGATAATTGATTAAATTTTCAACTTTCTACGTTGGCACACTTATTTAATTTGTATCTATTTTTAAACCAAAATAAATCAGTCCCAAATCATTCAAATGCGTGTGTGCGTGTGTCAAACCATACAATAAATAAAGCATGCAACACAAGCTTAAGGAAAAAATCCTCGCAGGGCAAAACCTTTTATTTCAGGAACTTTGAAAAGTTTAAAAACCATTGACTTACATACCATCTTGCTTTCGCCTACAAGAGTAACGAACGATATCTTCGTCAAACCTTTAAAGCAACGGCTAGAAATCTGCAGTGGTTCACGTGCAGTTATACCACAAGGACCGCAATCCTAGACACGCAGTCTGAAATCTTTACAAGGACTCCCTCCACAATAGCACGCAACTGTCGGTTGTAGCGTTCTTCCCACAAATAATAAACAATGGCAAAAGTTTTGTTCTTGAACACCAAATAATTAACTAAAGCATATGGGTGTTTTGTGAATTGAAAAAAAAAGGGATTAAAACCCTAAAGGAAGAATCCAAAAAGGATTATGCTTTCACAGTTTTTTTGTTCGTCAAAACATTGTGACTTCTTAAGAAAAACGAGACCAAATAATGAGTATTTATAGGAAAAACACGCTGTCTCGAAAACAGAGCTCGTTCGAACGAGATTAGCAAGTCGCTCGAATGAAGGACAAATGTCGTTCTCACGAGTTCTCACGAGATGCTATGTCGTTTGAACGACAAAATCAGGTCATTCGAATGACCTATCAAACGAGATTCCAAGAGAACCTGTAGAAAATTGGGATACAAATGCGTGGCAGCCAGTTTCGTATTTTTCTCATTTTTTATGAATTAGTTATGATTTTATACGAAAAGGTGTCCGAGAACAAAATCTTTAGAAAAATATTTCATAAAAATATCCGAACACTAATGCTAAGGAATTAAAACTCAACCTTACCAAAGTAAACTTCGCGAAGTCTTTTTGATGAAGAACTTGATATTCGGATTAGTCTTTAATGCTTGAATGTTCCTGAATGCTCTTCGTCGGTGTAGCGGTATAAGACATAATAAATTGATAACGGGCTTATAAAAATATGTCCTTACAACATTGCCATAAGTCACCTTAGTCGCACCTCCCATTCGCGGTAGGGCATTCTACCCACGAGTCGATTTTCAACTTACGAACCCTTTTTATCTTCCGTGACTCGTACTTCGGTTATGAAGTTTGCTTACCAAGTTAACACATCCTTTATGGTTGGTCTCTACCCGACCTCCTTGTGATAAGTTTGGAATATCTTCCGTATCTCCGTCTGACCAATAGATGGAAAATTTCACGGCCAACCCACATCCAATATCTCGATGTGGTTGACTATTCTTACTCTTTGTTGTTTCTCTGACCTAGAGAAATTTCTTCAGAATTCAAAATTTTTTTAGTGTCACTGCACTCTACTTTATATTATTTCCTTTGGATTAATTCCCTCCATTGGCCCATCACCCTTAGATATTACTGTTGGTGACTTCTATCGCAATCAACGTTCCCTGAATGCTTCACAACTTGCAATTGTTTTCCTCCTCCTACAGTCCCGCTAATGGCCTTTGCCGGTCGTCCCATATTGTTCGGAGTACAAAGTCCAATCACTCCCACATCCGAATTGGATTCACTAAACTAAATTGCAGAAGAGCGTAAATTGCGCACGCAGTGGAATACACCAATCCTAGTACAAGGCTCTACATCAAAGAATGCTAAGATGAAACATAATAATCCGTACATATCCTAAAGAACACTAGAACCTGATTCGCTGATACCACCTGTGACACCCCGCCCAATTAAATATGGGGTGATTAGTCATTTATAAAATTTATAACAGAATGTTCGGTTGGTTCATTCTTAGTATCACTGTCGAAAACTTAAATCCAATTAATTACCTAACATTTAATTAAGCTAGTGTCAAAACGTTTTCCAATTTTACTTGAAGCTAATTAATTTAATTAATTTCTGAACATGCAATTTTAAACCATACACAAGAATTGAATGCTGACTGAATCAATTACTAAATAATTAAGACTAGATAAAAACCTCCAGTTCAAAGTCATAAACCAAACCATAATAAATACTCAATCCAACTGAAAAGAACTACAAAGGAAACTGAGTACAACTCCGCTAATGAGAATGGGCGACACATTCCCAAACTGAGATATCTGAACAAGGAACTGAATTAATTGAGATAAGCGTCTAATCTCAATGACCCGCAACTTCCACAACAGCTGCAGCTCGGAAAACCATCCAAGTATCTAGAACCGGTGTCCCTGTGGTTGGGCATCTGTAGTAATACATATATATATATATATATATATATATATATATATATATAGCAAAAAAGAGAAGAAATGCAAGAGACGGGTCAGAGCCCGATGTTTTAAAAAGATTTATTAGCAAGTATTTAAAACTACATTAAAGCAAGTATCATATGCATGTTAGTTCGAACTCTCACATGAGATTCTCACCTCTCGACTAGTGTGCACGCCTAACGTACATCTAATCCGACCCAGCCATCTAACACACTCTTAACTAGGAAAAGGCTTATCTAATTAGTTACCCCTCATAGTAGTATCCCGTATTTGATCTCGACATTTTTCATTTTAAATAAGTGTTATCACACTAAAGTTAAGTATTTACTATTTACGTTTTTGAAGATTTCACTATCTTAATAATCTAATATTATCTCATTTTAGGTATACCAAAAGCATACATATATGTATTAACCAATATATGTATTAACCCAATCTTAACAGCCTACAAATATCACATTGTAAGTATAACACAAGTATATATAAATATCCACCACTATTATATATATATACTAACACAGCACCCCAAGGATATACCTATAGTGAATTGCATACTCTGCTATCATGTCTCGATACGTATCGTACTCAAACGAGGACTATCAGTTCAGAAATCTCCCATAAACCATATAAACAAATCACACGTATTGGTGGCGAACACAGTTCACATACCTATGGGTCACGCACATACCTAGGCTCCCGTAGTGAGTGACTTATGAACTCATAAATAAGTCTTCACAGTCCTATGTTCTGAGATACAAGTTAAATATCCCCTCGAAGGTCACTCAGGATAAGACTGTTTCTTCGCAACCCCCCACGATAGCAAGAAGCTAGGTATGTCATACACATAATGTCAAATATAGGTATACACACAACCCATTAATCAAACGGTATACACACAACCAAATGTCATATTTCATACATAGTATTTTTATCACTAAATACTATCAACGCATATTTAAATTGCGATATTCCCTCTCTCATAATATATATATAAGGATAATATGCCACCGGAAAATACTTAATACAAAATCATAATAAGTCTTACAAATAACCACTAATCTTTATTCTATTAAGTTCCATATCTTCGGAGCTAATATCGCAAGTATTTATCACATAATACTCTCGACTTAATTACAATTATGATTTATCTCTCTTTCACAATCTTCAAGGTAAATTCACCGTTCCAAATATTAGAATCATTACACCTAAACAACTCCTAATAATTCTGCACTATTTTGGGTTCATCGAACACTAATTTTTCTCACTCAAATTGACTGTTTACACAAATAGGGGCAAAATAGGAAATTCTATGAAAATTAGAAATCTTGCTCGAACCAGAATGGATCTTGCTCGAACGACTTCGCGGGACAACCAATCTCGTTCGAATGACTTCGAGTGAGATCTCGCGACATGGGGTATTTCGTCTTCAACCTTAGACAACCTTGTTTTTCACCATTTTTCAACCCAAAAACCTCTAAAGATTAAGCCCAAACTTCCAACAATCAATACCAAATATTATTCTGACATATATATGTGATTTCCCATAACCTAACATCATTGAATCATCACCAATCATCCATAAAATTCAAAATCCCCAATTTATTATCAAGAACCCTAGTTCTTACATTGATATGCATAACTTCTAAATTAAACCCAGATTTGTTCATAGAAATCATCATAAATTCGTAGGCATCATCCTATCTACATATGGGATTCAAATTCTTATCAAATTAGCCCTAGATTATAATATAGTTCTCCAATTTCACCAAAATTAACTTTCATAACAAAGGTTTATTTACCTGGACTAAACTGAACACAATTATCGCTAAAGAAAGCAAGCAATAAACACTTGCCTTGATTTCGAAGGTCTGATCCGTTGGTGTTGTTGGTATGGATGCATTTCTCGCGTTCCGATCTACACGAGGGTCGTGGTGGTTGTGCAAGGTGGTGAATATAACTTCTCCTCCTTTGGAATTTGCTCTCCCTCACCCACTGTAGCTCTCTCTTGATTTTAGTGTAACCTAACCCTAATTGTCCCCAATTAGCTGATATTTTATTTCTCCAATTTTCGTCCATCTAATTCCTCTAAAAATCCAAATTACAAAACTACCCCTACCGGGTACCGGCTTGGCCTAAAAATATCCCGGAGTACAAATAAAATACCCGGGTAGAGTTTTCTGACTATCTCGACTCCTCCGGACTCATCGACCCACTCAAAATGATCATACGAGTTACTTAAAATAATTTACCTTTTTATTCCACTTAATTAATCCTGACATGACTCACATGCACGTCCCCGACTTAATATATCAGACGGTCGTATTTCTCTCTCACGACAAGCTATATAAAATCGTCATTCCATATTACTTATTCTCATAGTAATATTAATAATTACTAACTTCTCGTCACCCTAGTAAATATTCAAATTTAATCCGGATTAATAATTAATTCTCACATTTTAATTTAATTAATGCCACAATAATAATAAATCACATAATTACTTAAATCTTCGAAAATAGGTGGTATTACAATGACCTACACAACACTTAACCCATTTGTGTCGACGCATGCTCGAATTTTGAGACGTACGCAACCCCAAACAATAGGTCGTCCACTAACATGAGTTTTATCACACAAATAACAAATACAAATTTTATCACATAATATGTGTAGGTAATTATCCCTATAATTACTCCCGATGAGTCTCACACATCTTTAAATAATATTCTTACTAAATTCAACTCTTAATTTATCCCGCTTACAAACCATGAGTACATCTATATCTTTATACATATACACCAACTCATAACGTACATATATATTTATTTCCTCATTTAACCACTAAGTAAATCACAATTCCAATAATCTCTCAATAATATAGTTAATTCTCACGTATGTGATTTCGGGTCTAACTCCAAATATATTTTCCTAATTAATATACAGAATCCTTCCCACCGAGTCACTCTACCTAATGATGTAAGAATCATAAATTAGGATTCTTAACAAAATCTTCAAATTACGATTCAAACCTAAGGAAAATGGGGAAGTCGATCGATTTTCAACAACTTGATAGAAATTTTAGCCTTATACGTTCTTGAGAAAATAATCAAAAAATATTCACCGCAACTCAAAAAATTATGAAAACAGTGCCTACGCATTCTTAACTCAATTTAATTGGACCTTATTTTTTCACAAAAGATAAATATGTCAATATAGTATTCCAAAAGTAACTTCAAAATTTTAGATTCGGTTCAAAAAATTTCAGCACTATGCGTTGTTCAGAAAATAATCATGAAATATTTATCACAACTCTAAAAATTATGAAACCACTTACCACGCGCTCTTAACATAAATTAAATAGAACTCTCTTTTAAAAAAATGTATATTCCCAGGTATACCATATTAAAAACAGCCTTTAAGAGACTGATTATTTTTTCAAAAATTTCTACACAATCGAGACCTCCATTAATGACCCCTAAATTAACTATCCACCATTGTTGTGCCTATATTCATATTTAATCAAGCTAAAATTTAAGGATATATATGTGGATAATAATGATTATCAATTAAATTTCCTACAACATGGATTCTAATGTCCAATTCAAGATTTACTCAATTCTAAATTTCTGTGTTTAACATTAATTTGTCCAATTATGAAACATCAAATTCAGATTTGTTCTTCTACATACGTAAGATTTAATTCCATCCTATCATCATTAAATCATATATTTTAACCCATAAACTTCATGAGAAAATACACTAATGAATCAAGAAGTATATTAGAAGTTAATTTTAGCAAGAGAATTCGTACCTTAAGATGAAGATTGAAAACCTCTCTTCTTGGATCTTTAATCTTCTTCCCTTTCTTAGCCTTGGTATCTTCTCTCTATGGATAGGGGATGTTAGGTTTATCTTTGGATGAATGAATTAGATTCTTTAACTCCCTAATTAACTAATATCATTAGTTATTCACGAGTTAACCCTTAATCTATATTTTTGAGCCCCAAAATTAACCTAAACCCGTAATCGGAATGGTCGGAAAAATCTCCAAATGGCATACTTATACCCCGAGCTCATTTATAGTGGTCTAAAACACCTAAACGAGTTCCCAAAACATTCCAAAACGTGTCCGGATTATTTTTACACAACATCCACATTTTCATTATGTTTAATCAACACATAACCATAAGTTAATTAACATTCAAATTATTTTTCACAAGTGAACACACATTATGCCCAATTGAATTAAATCAATATGAAATTGCGAATAAAAAATTTATTCTCAATTGAAATTCTACCACTTTAACTTAAATTCCACCAATTTAATTTATTCCAGAATTTATTTAATTAAATTATGTCGCAATAATTTATTTCGAAAACACGGGGTGTTACATATTGCCTCAATGTGACTTTGTACATTGACATGTTCTAGTAAAATCACGGGAATCCTAAACAAGAGCTAATGTTGGTGAATTTGAAGTATTATTGAATACATGTTCCAATGGGATTTGGTACCTAGTGTAAAGAGTACTCGTTCCTCGGGGGAGTGTTGAATCTAACTTCACGGTAATTGTCAAAAGGACTTTCATCTATTGGAATAATAAATGTATAGTGATTTGGAGTTGAGTAAACATATGGAAGTAGGATTTCATCTCGAAGGAAGAATTTCAGTAGAGTCTTTTTCTATTTTCTCAAAAACTCATTAGTGGTTGCATCGTTAGTGGAAGAATAAGTATAATCTTAGTGATCATTGAGGTACCTAGAGAAGTAGGAGTTCTAACAATTGAGAAGGGTTCTCCTCATCGGTCTGTGATATTGATTATATGAACATTGTACGCATTTTAAGAATAAAACTTTTGAGTAGTATAATGATTTGGCCAAAAAAGAGTTGTAGGTAGTGTTTTGGACTTCCTTAATTGTTGCTACCAAGGCTGATGCTAACATCGCCTTTAAACCTTAGGAGTGATATTTGATAACGGGTAGTAATCACGATGAATGGTAGCACATTGAGTGTATGATGGAATTTTTTTATCAAATTTCGACGACAGAAGTAAGTTGGCAATCCGCGTCTCACACAAAAGGTGGAGGATAACAAAACTTGTTGCAAACAAGTAGATGCGGTTTGGCCACCCCAATATTTTCATATGTGTCAACATCGGTCATCATAAATAGCACACAACTCAAGTGAAGGCATATTGCCTCAAAATATTATAAGGTATATAATAGTTAGGATAGTGAGACTGGTACCCATAGTAGGGTGGGAATGCCACGAAACAAGTTGATTGACGACAACATTCTCGGGCATGAGTAATTGTGTTCTAAGTCAAATGGAGATATATACATGGTTAGTTAATATTTTATCCTTAAGGTTTAAATCGAGGTGTAGTGCCTCTGCAACAATTAATGGCGAGTGTACCATATGGTTTCTAAGGAGGGTCGTCAATGTTTTGACATTTATTCTTAGAACATTTGTGCTCATCGTGATGAACGAGAGAAATTGGAATCTTTTTTTGTGAGGTAAGTACATTTTTGTGTTCTTCATGGTATCAACATTCATGTATTCATTACATAAGTTTGATGATCAATAATCATCCTCATTGAGAATTAATGTCGTAGGATAGGGTATGTGTTCGGGAAAGGGCTATACAAATCTATAGTAAGTAAACTTATCGATAATCGTGTATTATTGAGTCTGCAATGCATAATAAAACGTTTGTTTTCTGTATAAAGAAATCATTTGAGTTTCGAGAAGGTATGCTCAGTGATGCGTCATATTCTGATTGCAGTTTATTTTCTTCCCTTAATTTAAATATTGTTACTCAGTATTATTCGGGTATTGCATGATTTGACCTAGTTTTCGTGAGGGTTAGGCCCGGTACAGGTGATGCATGATAGTAATTGAGGACGGGCTCAATATGATCTTACGTTTAGGGTTGCATGATCATCCTGGTATGTGTGTGCATGGTTGTTGGGTAACTGACACTATTTATATGATATTTCTTTCTTGTTTAAGCCTAGAAGATCTTTATGTGTGTCCCAAAAGTACATAGGATATAATTAAGATCATGAGTATAAAGTTTCTCAATCCAAAGGTTCATTCAGTTATATCAAGAGGTTTTCCCTAAGTGGTGGAGGCATAGGCATCGAATTAAAGAATCGACCTTATTGAGAACATCATTGTTGTGTTCTATCGTCCATTATGAGATTGCATAACACCTTAATATGTGATACATAGATTACAAGCCCTAATTTAAGGGCAGGAATACATGGAATTGACATATGAAGGAAAATTTGGCATTTAAGTTTTAAAGGTTATTTGATGTGTCGAGTTTTGGGAGATGCATAAAAAAAGAGATAAATGGTAATGTATTGATCCCAAGAGGTTTTTTGTGATTATGGCAATGGATTGCATGGAAATATTTAGTTCAATGATTTGTAAGTGTTATGGAATAGTTAGGCATAACCTTGATACGAGGGTGGAGACTGATCATACAGTGGAACACGACATAAGTGACACCACATAGATGATTTTGGTGAGATTGTGTATGTTAAGTTGTGAATTTAAGCTAGTAGATTATCCTTAGGGTTTTAAACTATGAAGATTTTTTTCTCGAAGTTTGAAAGTTTCAGGGAAATTTGTGCATTGTCGAAGGGCGATCAACTAAAGGCGCAAGTAGGCATTCATGTAGAAATAATAGATGATGATGATTATTCTTACGAATGATACCCAAATAATGGGAAGCATTAAGGTTTGTGGAGATGGCATAGGCACTAAAAGGACTGGTGATCATGTATAAACTAGAAAAAAATATGGGGATGTGATAGTGACAAAATGAATGCATTGACGATTATGGGAGAATGAAGGAATTTAAGGGACACAATTTCCTAAGGAGGGAAGAATGTAATGCTCTTGATTTTAATATATAATGTAATTGATAAATATTTGGTCCATGTGAATGTTTTATGTAAAACATTTACATGCATTGCACTGTAAAAAAGGATAATTTATGTTTTAAGTGAACGTTTTAGGTAAAAGTTTGCATGAAATTTTTTTTATGTATTATACGGAGGTTGAATATAACTAATACAAATTTCTATGTCGTGTTCGGGCTCGACTTGGTGTGTGCATGACATGCCTGCATAAAAAGAATAATAAATGGTCAAAATTTGTAATTACCCTTAAACGATAAAATAAACGTGTGTGAACCACTCGTATTGTGTTAATATCATATGATAAGTGTCGCGGACATATTTTTAAGGTTATTTTAATACATGGAGTACAAACCTTATTTTAGTAGAATTATATTTTCGAGTAAGAAAAAAGTCAATTGAACTTTAAATAAAAATATTTCTAGTTGGGAAAATGGATTTTAGAGTTTATGTGAAGACACAGATTGACATTAGGTAGTTGTTTTGAGAATTACAAATTTAAAGTTTATTAAGTGAAAGGTTTCAATACAGAATAAAAAAAATATAATGGTGCAAATCGTTTGGAATTGGCATTTTTTTGGGGAATGAATAGAATAATTAGGATCATAGTTACTTAATGTGTTAAAATGTTAAGGGGGGATATTTGTCATTTACTAGTAATAGAAGTTTGTATATTTGATAATGGAATGCAAGTTTATGATTTGTGAATTTTTCTTTTAAAAAATGGCAAATTAAAAATATGAAGTCACATGGTTATAATAGTTGCATGATGGGGCCGTGCAAAGTCAAAGCAAAGAGGAAAGGGTAGATGGAAATTAGGTTTATAGCACTTGCAAGTAATAGCCTCGTCCAAGTCATATAGGCAGAAGGGATTATATTTAAATGTGGTAGCTTAGAAAAAAATGGAAGAAAAATGCATCTGGTTGTGGTGATTTCAAAATATGGAACCCTATGTTTATAATCCAACCGTTTAAGAGATGAAACATGTCCTCACTTTTGTTTAAACCCTTTTTTAAAAATTCATAACTCATTTTGTGGGAGGAAGGATCCGACTCTTTTTTTAATGAGATAAATACATATTCTCCCTCTACTTTACAGACCCAATCGACCATCTAAAACCCACATTTTCGGCCTTAAATACTTATGCTTTTGACCCCTAAACACCTTTTAGTGAGTTAGTGTTTCCAATGAGAAACACATTGTTTTGGGAGGTATTAATGGTGTATTTGGAGGTGTTGTGATGGTATATTTAGGACACTTGGATTCTTTTAGTAGCATTTATTTAGGGTATTTTAATGGAGTATGAAGGTGAATGTTTGGAGTTTGAATGGGCTTAATTGGTTGGAGTCTTCTTGAAGATTTTCTGGTGTCTTTGGAGCACATTTTCTACATAACTTGTGGAGGTATTCATTATTTGGGTGGGGGTTTATTTATATTTATATTCAAAATTTTATGTTTAATGGATGTTATTTATATATAGGTGCATATACATATGTATAATGCGCATACATGCTACTTATTCATGAAAGTATGGTATGGATTCATTTGAGGTGAAGTATTAAAAAATGGATTTTAAATATGGTTCACAAGTTGTGAATTTTAAACTATTGAAAATTTATTTTATTGAATAAAAAGACCACCATTGTGAAATACTAATGTTTTAATGACAATAATAGAAGATATGTAACAAAGATGTTTAAGTAAGTTCTCTAATAAATTCAAAATGTCAAGTGGATAAATTAAGTAAGAATAATGTCTGGAGCATTGTTATCATGAGTTGAATTTTTCATTTCATGTATGAAAAAGCTAGAGTCACATTTAGGGCTTTTTGAGTAAAAACTTATTATTGTGTCACATGTTTTACTTTGGACCAATTACGGGCATGATTAAAGGTCATTTAATGAAAAATATTAAGAAACTATTTTTAGAATATTACTCTTGGTAACTATGACTTTTGAAGTGAAAGAAAGTACAATAATGTTGTTAAGCATTATTCAAAGTGATACGTGGAAACAAGCTAAAAGTGGGTATAAATAGTAAACCTTAAAGTGTATGTTGTATAAGTTGATATATTCCATTTTATACTTAGGAAACGGGTGACTTATAAAAGTGACCCTAAAAAGGATGAAAATTACAATTTTCCCTAAGTATGACATTTCGATTAATAAACGAGAGTTGCTACACAAGGCTTTAATGAAGTTAAATGACGAAAATAGTTCTTAAATTTGTAAATCGGAATGAATTGACTTATTTGAAAATTCTTAAAAAGTTGGTCAAATATTGAACTTAAATAAAAAGGGAATAAACGCTAAAAACGTGTTCAAATGTGTAATAAATATGGCAATGTGATAATAACCTTGGGCATTGGTTTACAACTGCAAAAGTGTTTAAAGTAAGTAATTATGGTATTTATGAATATAAAAGGGATGGACATACACTTGGTGTTTTGATAAAATTGGGGGTTGCACTGCAAGTAAGTGACCCTAATGTAAAGTGAAAGATTTTTCACAAAGGATTAATTACCATAAAAAATTAAGGAAAGTTCAGAGCCCTAGGGTGCAACTTCAACTTAGACCCAAAATCGTTGGCAAGGGAACCAGCAATTGTGGCATTTATAGAAGGCAGTGAAGGCCCATAAAAATAAATGTAAAATGTCTAACTCCGGAATTTAAAAGGGAAAATTTATATACATGGAATTGGTAAATTCTGGGAATGGACCAAGGTAAATAACAGTGGACGGACATGATAATCTAGGTTTAAACGATGCATAATTGAATTATGGTTAATTATGAAACTTGGATAATTGATAAACCCATGGGATAACGGATTAAGGAATAAATTGAGTTAGCTTAAAGTAACAAAGATCACAATTAGGCATTTTAATAATATATATCTGTTATAAGCCCGAGTTAATACACACACAGACACACATGTGTGTATATATATGTATATATATAAGTCTATTATATACCAATGTATGCGTTAAAATGTTATTTATAAAAGTTTCCATGGAAGGGATGGTTGAAACATGAAACTAGCGATTTCAATAAAAATGGGATAAATGGAAATGATTAAAAAAGAAATATGTTTTTTAACTTACTAATCATGTATATTAATGGATAAAAGTAATGGTTTTGTAATGAAATGGTAAAGTACAGAACATAAATGTTAACGGCTTTTAATCTAACTTAAAATGAATGGTTTTTTCATTAAAACATGGCTAATGCATGCACTATTTAGTTATTGCGTGTTCATTTTTATATCCATTCATTATGTTGTCCATTTCTATGTTGCATTTTGTTAGGAACCCCATTAGCCATTGGCTCAACCTGTTTCATTTGTTACAATAGGTTAGTCAATATTCTTTTGTTTGATAGCATTTTGTAGGTAGGAGTTTATTACTATTTACGCTAGTGGCTCTGATTAAATGAACACTAAGGCATTACCTAATGGGTTGTGCACTTTTTATTAATTTTATTTATATCCTTTGAAAATGGAATTTCATGCTTACTAGACTAATAAAATAAATTAAAATGGATTAGACGCATTATCTAGGTTGTTTCACATCACTCCACATTTAATATAGCCGAATCGAATTGACCCACAAGTGACCCTTAAACCCGGTTCAGGGCGTTTTAATTAGAACTTTTGGTTCTTGTTAATTATTTATGGTTTAATTAGGGGAAAAAATTATTTGGATCACCAGACTTCAATTATAAATGATTCTTAGAGGTGTTTTAATATCCATGACCTATTTTAGAAATAATAAAAACTTTAGGTTTTATTTAGGGTGCATTTAATTGGGATTTAGGTCCAAATTCTAAATAATTGGGAAACTTCAAGATCAAATTATAATTAGGGAAAAAATCAGGTTATGATTAAGGTATATTTTATTTAAATTTTAGTTCCAAATTTTAAAGTATTTATGAAAGTTCAAAATCAGAGGATTATTAGGTTCAAAATTTTAAAAAATAATGAAACTTCATGCCCCAAAGATAATAAGTGAACTTTTGGTTCCAACAATTTGAACAGTAATCGGGAACTTAAAATTCCAAGCTTAAATAATTTGGGAAATCAGGCCCTAAATATTAATTAACGAACTTCATGAAATCAATAATAATTTTCAATATTTAGAAAGTATAAAAATGAAAATAGTTAAAGCTAAAATATGAATAACCAAAAAGAAAAGGACAAAATAACAAAATAAGGATTGTATTGTAAATAGCCAAACTTAAAAAGAAAAAGGTCAAAATAAAAACCTATTATGATATTTTATATTCATTTAATTAGATATCTTCGGTATTCATGCCATACACACACACAATGAAAAGTAAAATGGTGAAATATGTTTTCTCTTATTTAGAGTTAAATTTTGTGCATTATTTTTGTTTAAAGTTTCATAATTATAGAGTGTGCACTTTTTTACAATTTCAAACCAACAAAATTTAATTTAAAATATGTATAAAAACATTCACTATTTTACATTTCATCATGATTAAAAGTATTTCACCCCGAACCAAACAAACCTTTAAGGAGCTTGACAAAGGATGATGGTGATTAGGAAAAAATGATAAAGTTGTAGAATAAAATAGGGTACATACGATATTATAGATGGATGACCCTTCTCATCAATTCGTGTGTATATAATTAAGGGTCACCCTCATTTAAAGTATAAGGAGTGCATCCCCAAAGATTCATTGTTGTTATTGGAGAAGTTATAATACAAAAGTCCTAAACAAATGTAAATAATCATGTCAATTATATATAATTATAACAAGACCCTTATTAATTAAATGTTGCATAAAAATTGAGCCACTAAATAACATATTCTTCAACACAATCATCAAATGAAGATTTGTAATGTATGAAACACAATAAACACACACAAGAACACAATATGTACATGTTAAATCTAGATTTTACTTATGTCAATAAAAAGATGTTAAACTTTTTATTGCATGTTGAAAGGAAAATATCTCTATATCTCTACATAGTGTGAAACTCAATAAATAATTGGGATTTATTTACTAATTAATCTCGTTTACTAAGCACGTAGTCAAATAGGCCCTATAAATTTTTTTTCTCCAATGGGTCCCACGAAAAAAGATTTTTGCTCCAAGAGCTCCTATTTGTAAACATGGTGTGAATACTCACACCATGTATAAATAGGATCTCGTGAGAAAAATTTATTTTGATATGACTAACTAAAAAGTGTCTTACATAAATAGGAGTTATTTGTCAAGCTCCCGTAATTTTAATATGAATGGAATTAAATGTATTTATAATATGTTTCATAAGATAATATCATCATAATATTAGGTCATTATTATGAGCTAGTCCATTTATTGCTTAAAATATGCATAAAAATCCATTGACTTTTCTTTAACGCACCAAGTCTTTTTTTTCATTATAGATCACATAAATTCAGACAAATATAATCCTCACTCATACTTAAGCCCATTTTCTCTCTCTCTAGAAACAAACACATAATCCCACTCTCTCTAGTAACCCCACCCCACCCATCCCACCGGAGACTCGTCGATATAGTCTGTCGGAGATGCTCTTCAGAGGCAGCCTAAGTGTTTCTATCTTTTTTTGTCTATTTCTTTCCTTTTTCTGGTATGAGCCAGTGGCACCATCGTCGGAGCCGTATAAGAAGGTTTTTCACCGAAGAATAGAGGTTTTACGAAGACAGTAAATTTATCTATTATGATTTTTTCATCAAAACATATCGAATATGGGTGTTATTTGGTAGATCTTGATCAGGAAATTCTAAATGTATAATTTTTTTGGATTTTGTATTTGTAGATTTGAAGTTATGGAGTTTTAAAGATTTGATGGGTTTGGGAGGGGGAACGAGGTAATAATTGTCAAAGATATTGGGGGGTATGTTGGTCATTTTAATATGTTAGTTACAAAATTAAGATATTTGACATGATAGACCGAGTCAAAAGATTTCTTACATCATTGACTTGGTACCAATTACCCTTAATTTTAGTGGTTGGTTTTTACGGTTTAGTCCCTCGACTAGACATTTTGTATGTTTTAAGAAGGTGAAACAAATTTTAAACAATTTGGTCCACGTAAATACCTTTTTAAGACGTTTATTTATATTGTTATCATTGACCTAATCAGTGATTGGCATCCCCCCCAATAACTTACGATCTTCTTTCTACTTCTCTCCAAATAGTTATTCTTCTTCTTTATTTTCCTTCTCTCTAAGAAAGAATACGTCAATTCTTTCCAAGAAGTGAATACATCAATCTTTATTCTTTTTCCCTCTCTCCAAGAAGAACATATGTAAATACCTTTACCTCTTACAAGTCTTCTTTTATTTACCAGTGAATACATCAATTTTAACTTATTTACCCCAGTCATAATTCTATCACTTGTAAGTTTATAGTTTATCAATAATTATTTTGTTTTTTGATCAATTATAATATATGTATGTATTTGGTTTCAATTAAATCAAATCATTGTAATTATCTTATGTATCTGCTGGATTAACTTCAATATTAACTGAATGATGTGAGTGTGTGTTTTGATCTATAACATAAAACTTCAAAACATTGTGTTTTGATTTTCTAACCAGTTGTGTTTGTATATGTTTTGATTGTGTGTTTCGTATGTGCATGTACTTTATGGTATAGTGTTGTGTCAGAAACATAAAGTACACGTATATGTATAAATATAAGGCTCACAAAAAAATTGCAGTAAAATACATGCATAAACATATAAAGTACACGTGAAATTATAATGATTTAATCTCATTTTGTGTTTTGACATTATATTGGCAATACTTTAATGTGAGTTTACTTTGTTACTCAATTTTGAGACTTACTAGACCTGTCATGTTTTAATTGGGCATGTGTTTCATTAACTAGTCTTGACCTCCAACCAAAGCATGTTCATTTTTTCATTTAATGCAGGTCATAATGGAAATTTATAGAATTGCGAGGTGTTATTATTTGGACAATATGGTTTGCATTGAAATATTTAGAGATAGCTCATTAGATTTTATATGCAATGAATTTTATTGTAATTTTATGGATTTAAGAATTGGGACTTTTTCATTAAAGTACTCGTTTGGTGATGACATCAGGTTCATGTTGGTTTGTGACAAAGATGTACATTGTATGTTGCGATCTCAACTAGTCATCAAAGCTGATTTTATTTGGATATATGTCTTTGATTCAGAAGTTTTGCCCACTAATACAAATCGCAAACAGGTTGAATGCACTTACAGAATTTGCGAGCTGGTTGACTGCACTTATACAAGTTACAGGAGGGTTGACTGTAGTAATACAAGTAGAGAAAGGGTTGGATTTTTCTCATCAACGAGTACAATTGATCTTAGAAGTGGTGCTGAAAATGATTTTCATCTTAGAGGTGTGGAGCCGAGTACCTCAAAAGTTTATCTTTCAAATTATTAGAAGTCATATATAAGTTATGAATATTAGTGTTTTAAAGGAGGAGTGGTTGAATTTCGAGATAAGTTGCGAAAGTATGTTGTCAAGGTTGGGTTCAAGTATGCCTATTTCAAGAACGATAAAACTTGGGTGACTACAGAGTGCTCTAAAAGGACTACTGAGAATTATTTGTGGCGAGTTCATGCTTCATTATCTTCAATAAATGGTTACTTTTATATGCAAAGTTTGAATAATGAGCATATATATATAGGCGTATATCGTAGTTTGTCAAGAAAAATAATGGACTTTAAGTAAGTCTCAACATTGCATGTTGATGAGCTTTGGGATAAATAATTCCTGAGACCAGTTGATATAGTCAGAGATATGAAGAAGAACTATGGTCTAGATATAGGATATCATCATGCATGAGTTTCATGGTGATGAAAAGGTTTCTTATGCATTAATCAATGATTATAGGGAACTTATCTTACAGTATAATCCGGGATTGCAGTGCATTCTTGGCGTGGAACTAAATAGTAAATTATTCAAGAGAATTTTTATAAAGTTTGGAGGATCCATTTATAGATTTCAGTACTTTAGGGTTGTTTTGTTTCTTAATGAGGCTTTTTGAAGAGCCGCTACCGTAGAATGATTTTGTCAGCAACCCTAAGGAATGGGAACAATGGTAAACTCATTCTAAATATACTATATTTTGCATGTAATTTGGTGTAATTCATGTACATTTTGTTTTATCCTTGGGAAACTCCTAAAGTACACGCACAATATTATAAAGTCAACGTGAATCTGCTATTTACTTTACAATATTATGCGTTTAATTTAAGATTCGATGTTTGTTATTTGTAAATAATGAAAAGTACATGCATAATATTATTTAGTACACGTGAACTTCTTTTTACTTTTACGTATACTTTCTAATGTTATGAGTATAATTTGGGATTCTTTACTAGTGTTTTGGACAAAATAGAAAGTACATGCATAAATCATAAGGTACACTTGAATCTTATATTTCATGATGCATGTACTTTCAATTCTTATGCTTGTACTTTGTTAAACGCATGTACTTTGATACTTCTCCAAATTATTAAATAATGCATGTACTCTGTTATATAATGTATGTACTCGGTTGTATAATGCGTTTACTCTTTTTGTAGACTACATTCTAGGACCCCCTAAGTCTCTCCTTAGGTCCCTAGCACCTCCCCTAATTGCTACAAACCCTAGGTCATACTCCAAGTATCGATTTAGAGGCCATTGGGCGCTCTCGGGACCCTTTTGACTTCGATAAACTCTATCGTCAAAGTTAAATCTCATTGAATATTCAAAGGTCTCAAAATTCTCTTTCCAACGGTCAGCCCCATGCACGAATTGGCAAAACATTTTGTAATACCCCGTATTTCCATGCTATATTAATTTGGGGATTTATTAAATTTAATGTGAGTTAATTATTTAATAAAAAAATCCGAAAATTAATTATGTTATAATTATTAACGTGACGAGAGTTAGTAATTATATGAAATTGGTTGAATATTACTAATGAGCAAAGTAATATATATGATATTGGTTATATTGAATGTCATGAGTAAATTAAATGACAATTTTGAAAATTTAAGTCGGGACGTGCTCGTGTTGCGTCGGGACTAAATTGTGATAAATAAAAAAATGTATATTTTATAAGTTGCCTGTATGGTCATTTTGAGTGCGCCAATGCGTCCAGAAGGGTAGAGATAGTCGAAAAGTGTACCCGGGGGTGTAGTTGGGTCTCGGGGCATTTTTACGACTAATTAGTAACCCGGGAGGGCATTTTGGTCATTTTACATTTTTGGGTAATTAAACCCACCAAAATTAGAGGGGCTATATCTGATATTGAGGTTGTCACCTAGGGTTAGAATTCCCAAAACCTAGAACGGCCATTGGAGAAGAGAGGAGAGAGCTCTCAAGCAATTCCAAGGCTCAAAACTCAACCATTTGCACCGCCGTCACCGCCAACGCGTAGATCGCGAGACGGGGAACGCAACCACACCAAAATCAACCGCAATCCAGACTTCTGAAAATCCCAGGCAAGTGTTTATCTTGCTTATTTCGTTGGTGCAATTTCCATATTAGTTTAGGAATGAATAGGGATGAAATATATGGAAGAAAACCCAAATTGTGATAGGAATTTGCATGTAGTAAAGACTGAAACCTTATTCTGGAAATCTTTTGTGATGTAAAAGAATAATCCATGAAATTTTGGTATAATTAAGAAAGTAATTCTGGGGTAAAACAGATTTGAACCATGATTTAGAGATTTTTAGGGTTCTTGAGTTTTAAATGAATTTCGGTATGATTAATCCATGTTTATTGACATAAATTGACATGCTTTACGTAGGATGTGTATCATATCATGTTAGGATGTTAGTAGGACAAGATTTTGGACATTTGGGAATGTAAAACTTGAAATTGGATGAGAATAGGTGTTAGAACCCGTAACTGCAATTCTGCAGAAATCGCAATACATGTTTGATCAATCGATCTAGCCTAGAGCCTCGATCGATCGACCCCTCCTGGTAGACTCCTATTTCCCTTTTTTAAATGAGTTAAATTCAAATTTCCGTGATATAGTTCTTGGGCATTCTTAATAAAATGATTTGGGAGACATGGAGGACCAGTAGGGCATATGAATAAATGTTGGGATCTTTAATATTCGACGAGAATGGTATTTATGGGATATTTACTTTAGGGTTGGTAAATTTATGTATTAAAGGGTGAGGCGCGTAAGAGAGTTACGTTGAAACATAATAATGACACCTACTGAATTTTATATTTGGGAGGATAGGGTCCACGAGTGTCACGTAATGGGTTGGAGAAACCCTTTGAGTTAAGGTTAGCGACGAACCCTTATGAGGAATACTTAATATGAAAAGTAAGGATAAATATTGTAATTATGGGTGATGAGAGAAACCTATATTGATATGATAACAAGTGGTATATTTATATGGTTGTGTATGCATATATTATATACGTGTGAAAACCATGCACGCGCTACTTGCTATCCCTGAGGTTACCGCGCTGGGACGATCTTATCCTGTGTTGCCTTATGGGGGATATTGAGTCGTACCCTAGGAGATAGATATCCTTGGTACAGGCTATCAGAATGATAGTTCATACGGTCCTAAGAGACGTGAGGGTATGTACTGACCTCTTAGAGACTTGGAATCTATGCTTCGCCTCAATCTTGTTTGTGTATATATGTTGATACAGTTCGAGAGTGATTCCGAACTTGTATATCCCTTAGTGTAAGCGATACGAGGATTGGATAGAAGAGTATGCCTGCACCATAGTTTAATTTGGGGTTCCATTATATATATATATATATATATATATATATATATATATATATATATATATATATATATATATATATATATATATATTACGCGAGTAGTTAATATATATGAGATTATGAGATTTGGATCCGCCTACTGTGATTTGGTAAGTAGGACATAGTTGATGACTAAAATTGTAAATACTTGGTTGAAAAGTATAATATGACACTCGTAAACTTTATAAATTATTGAAGGTAAAACGAGAGTTGTGCTATTAAATGGGAAGTATCTTTTTAAACAATGATATTGTTCGATTTTGAAATCTTAAGAGTAATTTAAGATAAGATAAATTTTGGGAAGGTTAGTGCGAAAATGATAGGATAAACCGTTGGGAAGGGTAGTGCGATAGGAGTGCACATTAGAAGAGAGGTGAGAATTTCTAAAGAGAGAGTCGCACTAATATGTTGTTGCATTGGCCTGTATCAATTTAAATACTTGCTAAACGAATTTTTAAATCATACACACTATCGGGATCTAGCCCGTTTCTTTTTCTCTCTCTCTCTTGTATATATATGTATGTATCACAGGTGCCCAGCCACAGGGGCGTCTTGCTTAGGATCCCTTGGAAGGAACGCGCTGTAGCTTAGGTGGGAGTTGCAGGTCTCTTGATCAGACGACTTCATTCATTCGGATCCACTCTTAGTACTTTCATTTAGTTGAGGATTTGTAGCTCTTTCCATTATTCCGTTGTTATTGAACATTTGTATTTCAGTTATTTCCAATACTATTACTATGGGATTTATTCAGTTTGGATGTGTGACTTTAGATTTCGTATGTTGACATTCGATTGACAAATGTTTTAAATTATTTGGATTATGTTGCAGAATTGATGTGGTGTGATTATTACTTTTTGAATGTTGTTAATAAATAAATAAATAATTTTTCTTTAAATAAAATTTGGAATGTTATGTATGAAAATGGTTTTGACACTTAGCTTAATTAATTAGGGTGTTAAATTATAAAAATTTATTTTTATCAACAGTGATGCTGAGAACGAACCAACTCTTCACCTTGATTTAATTTAATAAAGGAGTGATCGCCCGGTATTTAATTAGGCTGGGTGTCACACATTTCGGACAAACGAACCATTTAGCCACCAAAAATCGATTTGAAGGCCATTGAGTGCTCCCGGGTCTCGATTTTACCCTAATCAACTTCATCGTTAGAATGAAAGTTCTTTGAATATTTTAAAGGAACTGAAACCCCTTTCCAACGGTCTACCTTGTGCACAAAACAGCATAACCGTTCGGACGAACGATCTATTTTCCCCCAAAAATTGATCTGGAGACCACCGGTTGATCCCGGTCTCTATTTGACCAAAGTAAGCTCTTCCTCTCAAACAAGACTGAATTAATCTTCAAATTTTACTGAATAACCTTTCCAATGGTCCGCCCCGTGCACGAATCATCCTTACGGTGCAGACAAACGACCCGTTTTACTCCTAAACATCACTGGGCGCTTTCGAGGCCCGGTTGACCAAAGTTAACTTCCCAAACTGAGTTAAGATCCTTGGAATGTTTAACTACAACCTTTCCAATGGTCTACCCCATGCATGATTCTGACTTACCATTCAGACAAACAATCCATTTTCGTCCAACGATCTCCTGTCAAAGGATCGATGAGCACTTCCGAGCAACGTTTGACCCAAAGTCAACTCCCAGACCTGGGAGCGGACCAAAGGACTCTTGAATGTGTCTGAATTATCTTTATAATGGTATATGTCCCGTGCTCAATTTAGATCAACGGATTGTGTTCTACAATCATTTTTCCAAAAAAAATTGCACGAGACTACCGATTAGTAGGTCTATTTCCTTGCTATCGGCAATGTTCCAAGGGTTACCTCTTGATTGGTAGGGCTAAAGATATGACAATCAGCACCCACCCTTACCCTATAAATAGAGGGCATGAAATCACTCCCAAGGCACACCTCAGATCCATAAATATCACTCAACAACATTATCTTCCAATCAATGAAGTTTCCTTGTGTGAAATTACTTTCCATCTTTCATTCCATCCTTTTCATACCTAATTCAGTAAAATCTAATTCTCTATCATCCAACATTCATATCAGCACTCAAGTGAGTTAATCAAGGATCAAGATCAAGATTCAAGTCTCCAAAGAAGGTCCAAAATACTCCTCTCCCTCTTTAATTTCTTTACTTTTGCATTAGTTACATAAATTCATAATCTAGCTTTACTTTAGTTTATACACATTAATATCTCACCTTTTTATGCGCATACTTTATTTTCTATAAAAAAAAGAAAACAAACAAAAAGTGGGTTACACCCATAAATTCCAACGGGATTATCCATCACAATTTCTCAAAAACTAAAATACATTTTCTACACACACATATAATAAATTATCATTCGAATCTATGGGATAAACCCCACCCTCATGCTGCATACGAACCATGTGGACTTTGATGACTTTATAAGCTACGTAGGCCTTTAGGGTTGAAACTCGAAACTCGAGTCCAATTTTCCAATTTCTCAATTCTCCAATTTTCTCATTTTCGCACTTGTCTCCTTTTCATCTATACATTATTTTAAAATATATATTATACTTGTGATCCTCATTGGCGTGTTATCAAACATATATTATTGTTTCATCATAACGATCAATATCTCGATAAACATGTACATCGTATTTTCTAGATATTATTTTAGGAACATTCCTATGGATGACCTCACTCTATCCTTTTCATGGTACGAGTTGGGAGATTCTGATCTCTATTTATATATATATACACGCACACATACTTCACAGAGAAATAAAGATATTAAAGAGAGAGATGAGTATTTTGGGCAGAATGTTCCTATGAGAGACCGAAAGGGCGGGATGGGTGCCTAACACTTTCCCATTCCATAACTTAGCCCCCGAACCATTGAACTATTGGTTTAGTAAGCATTAGTTTGTCATTGATGCTTCTCTCTCGAGATAGTGACGTGTTCTTTTGCATGTTTTGTGCAAAATAGGTTGGCGACTTCATCTCTTTACATTCACCATACACCGATGATGATCGAAGCGCTCTTAGAAAAAGAAGGCGCGGGATCTTCTCCCCCCTCTTTTTTCACCCATTGGGAGAAGAGGTAGATTTGGGATGGCCACAGTGGCGACTCTGATAGGGAATTTCATTCATAAGAGGGCTAGACTCTATTTGAATGGGTATTATCATTTTTTACTTGTATGCATATACACCTATCTGTATGTTCCCTTTTTTCTCCTCTATTTTTTCTTGCATATAGACACTTCATGCTTATATCACTACTCACTCACACACTTGTAGATACTCCTCATGTACACTTCACACTACTTACACATAGGATCACTTATATCCACATATTGCACACACCACTTTAAATATCCATGCAAAGGAGTCACTAACACACACCTCCACTTATCACACTTGTATATTGTGATAACCCGCTCATCAAAATAAGGGGTGGCCAGCCCGATACTCAAATAAAAATAGGAATCATAAATGTGTCATTCTCAGCATCACGACAATATAATAAGTATGCGGGATAACCACCCTATATTGTAGAAAAACGGGTTGCCAAAAATTTTGTTTTATGAGTTAAAGAAAGAATTTAAACAACCTAATTTGAAAATAAAGTGGAAACCCCAAAAGAACTTATATTACAACAACAACAAGTATATATAAGGGGACCGAATATGCTGTCGGTCAACAGTCTATACAAACCATGCAGAACAAGTTCATTAAGTTACATAATACATTACATTAGAAAATTACAAAATCTTAGGCCACACGCCCGAGTAAATGACCCGACCGTAAGTAGAATACAAAAATGAAGGCGTCTACACAAAATATCCTGTAATATCCGCAAAGTATCACGGCTCCCCAAAAACACCAGAATATGAAAGTCAAAACGGGCGTCCTTGCGACGAAGAACCTGAGCGGATACAAGATTCATGCACAATAAGAAATATGAACGGGTTAGGGCTCGGTTTTATATGATCACCAGATGAATAAAGAGTATGATAGTTATGAACAGTAAATCATGATAGATAAAGATGAGAATCTACCTACACGGTTTTAAAGCATGAACTAAGGAAATTAAATGATCATAAGTTTAGATTCAATTATGCAAGAGTATAAGAATAATTTACATTCATTAAAAGCCTTCATTACTTTTTACACAGTTTCATTTCATTATTTCGTTCCTTATCAGGATACATAGTCACAATTTTATGCTCATTATGGAATTTATAATCCATCAAGTCCCACTTGATTAAGAATAGTTATATTCATATACATATAACGATTCTAAGATCGCCCGTCTGGGTTTCGCACTGTGCACGCCCCTAAATGAATAGCATTTTCCAGGGCCTATCAACCAAGACAACAAGGGCACCTACAACGCAAGACATCGGGAAGCGGCCATATGCCTGCGGGAGAGTCATAACCACACCCGGAATTACCTCACCATCGTAGAAAACATACAATAACCACTCATATTAGCCAGGGATCTTCACCTCATGCGCGAACTTCCCTTATGATGGCATTTAGAGAGGTGTGTTAAAGTAAATTATCCTTTACCATATTCATTTTCATTTCTATTTTCATTTTTACCAATACATCGCATATTATTCGGAGCCATACTTATTTCATGACATCATTATAACCTCAATGAATGAATAAATTCTCAATTCATTCTCCAAACATTCTTTTGTGGTGTTATTATAAACCATCAAGAGTATCATAACTCAATTGAGCTTGTAAATTCTCCCAATATGGCCTTACAACTCCTAGACTCCTAAGAATTTACTAAAGGAAAAGAATGCCCTATCATCAATTTGTACACCCCCAAAATAACCCCATTTAATCCAATTCTAATCTAGGGTAGTTAACTAACTCATCTAGGACTCTAGGACTCTAAGTTTACTTCATACAAGAAGTTTCTTAAGTCCTAAGCCTAAGGAAAAAGGATCAAAATTGAGTTAGAAAAATAACTCAAATCTGCAGGATATTCGAATCGATTTGCCCTAGCCGAATTGATTCGGTATGGAAGCGAATCGATTCGAACCAGTCGTATCGATTCGGATAGGAAAACCTGACTTTATGCATAATTGACAAATCAATTCGGACAGGCCGAATCAATTCGGTCCACTCAGACCTTTAAGCTACCCTTATAACGAATTGATTCGCTAGGTGAGAATCGATTTGCCCAACCCAGAATTGCCTAATTCGGCTATAGAGTCTTATAACTCCAAATTCTCCCAACTCATTTCTACTCAAGCCAAGATCATTTATGGCAACCAACAAATCATAAATGCAACTAACAACTATGATTTACACCAGTAAATATCCAAATCAACTTTCAAGGGTTCAAAACCTACAATTCCATTTAAAACCCTAAAATTATTAAACCATAATCAATCCACAACAATAAATACACATTATTCATCTTAGATCACATATTAGCAAGTAGAAAACTTTCCTAGGGCTATAAATCTCATATTTCTTTGTGGTAGCAACATTCCCAATCCTCAATCTCCAATCTCTCTCTTTTTATCCTCAATTCTCTTCCTCTCTCTTTCTCTCTAGGTTAGTAAATACACACTTAAGAAATGAAATGAGGTGCATGACTTAAATCGTGGATTTCTCCTTAATTCCCAACTTAATTGGTTAATACCGCATTAAAATGACTCACAACTACACATTTAAGCCATAACCAATCAAAAGTGCCCGAAACATAAAAATACAATATGGCATTTATTTCAACTATCTCTCACATTTCGGGACTAACTATGCCCTCTAAATTGACATCCAAAAATCTTATAAATCATTTCAAGTTTCGATTTAATTTAAACCATAAATGTCATTTTAAAGCATGCAACACTATAAAACGCAACATGATGATATTTACTTACACATACGGTAAATATGCAACAATCTATTAAATATTAACTTTGAACTCATTCAATTAATATTTAATCCATTTTCTCAACATTTTATATAATCACTTCGTACAGTAAATAATTATAAATTAGGTTCGCAAAAGCGAGGGTTGTTACATACTCCCCCCCTTATGAGGGAATTTTTCTCTCAAAATTCAGGCGTACCTTGTATAAAGAGATGCATATATTTTTCCGCATATCATCCTCGCGTTCCCACGTTGATTCCATGGCGTCGTGATGACCCCATTGAACTCGCACTAAGGTTACCACTCAAGATCTCAAACATCGCTCTCCATGTTCCAAGATAGCAACATGTTGCTCTTCATACGAAATATCGGGTTGCAACACGATATCCTCCAAAGGAATATGCCAAAGGGCTCCTTCACACCTCTTATACTTCTTCAAAGAGGAAACATGGAACACATCATGGAGTTGTTGTAAGTATTTTGGTAAGGCAAGTTGATACGCCACTGGACCTATCTTAGCAATGAAGGGAAAAGGTCACACGTAGCGCGTCGCAAGCTTTCCTTTCTTCCTAAAGCGCTTAATACCCTTCATTAGCGATACTCGCACCAAGACTTGATCTCCAATTTCCAGCTCTACATGCCTTCTATTTGCATCGGCATAACTCTTTTGATGATCTTGAGATATTCGAATGCAATTTTGGATGATTTCAATCTTGGAAGATGTATCCTGGATCATTTTTGGTCCAAGAAACTTATTATCCCCCGCCTCCAACCAACAAGTGGGTGACCTACAAGTCCGTCCATAAAGTGCTTCATAGGGCCCCATCCCAATAGTAAATTGGTACGAATTATTATAAGCAAATTCGACCAAAGGTAGATATTGTTCCCAACTACATTTGAAATCAACCACACATATTCGGAGCATATCCTCCAATATTTGGTTGACTCTTTCATTCTTCCCATCTGTTTGAGGGTGATAAGAAGTACTCAATTTCAATTCGGTTCTCATAGCTTCTTAGAACCTTTGCCAAAAGTGGGAAACAAAAATCTTGTCTCTATCGGAGGCTATATTTATTGGCACCCCGTGGAGACTAACAACCTCCTCAATAAACAACCGGGCATAACGAGCAGTATTGTAGTCGGTACTTACCGATAAGAAATGTGCCGACTTAGTCAAATGATCAACGATAACCCAAATATAATCATGACCATTTTGCGACATTGGCAAGCCCGTGATAAAGTCCATCGATATACTCTCCCACTTCCACACTAGAATTTCCAACAGTTGCAACAAACCCGTCGATCGCTGATGATCTATCTTGACCAATTGGCAAGTAGCACATTGGTATACGAACTCAGAAATATCTCGTTTCATGCCTGCCCACCAATACTGACGACGCATGTCTTGGTACATCTTGTCCCCACCAAGATGTATTGAAAAATTAGACCCATGGTATTCTGTCATCACAGCCCATCTTATATCCCCTTTGTCCGGGACAATGAGTCTCCCTTGGAAACGTAATCCACCCTCCGAACTTATAGAGTAGGATTCTGCTCCCTCGTTTAACAATTGGCGTATACGGTCCTGATAACCTTTATCCCTTCCTTAGGCTTCTACAACCCTTGCCACCATAGTAG
Organism: Sambucus nigra; assembly: GCA_949130495.1. Lineage (NCBI taxonomy): Eukaryota > Viridiplantae > Streptophyta > Magnoliopsida > Dipsacales > Adoxaceae > Sambucus > Sambucus nigra. The sequence goes on along the minus strand of OX422207.1, from coordinate 336,855,709 downwards.
ACATTACGGTCAACACCGACATGAACGGCCTAGCAACCGCGTCCTCCTGACTAAGCTCCTTCCATTTGGCTTTTCATACCTCCGCTAACTCCCCCTCGGGCTTTCTACTCAAAGCATCCGCCACCACATTCGCCTTGTCCAGGTTATAGTGGATGTCAAATTGATAGTCTTTCACAAACTCTAGCCATCGGCACTGTCGCATATTTAAATCTTTATGTGAAAATTAATATTGCAATGATTTATGGTTTGTGAAAAGACTAAATTTCTCCCCTAGGAGATAATGCCTCCAAATCTTCAAGGCAAAATCAACTGCGGCAAGTTCCAAATTATGCACCGGATAATTCTTTTCATGGGGCTTTAGCTTGCGAGAAGCATAAGTAATAGCCCATCGTTCTTGTTGAAGTACACCTCTCAATCCTTGTAGAGATGCATCGGTGAAGACCAAATATTCCAATCCCGGCCTTGGTAACGCAAGGACTGGAGCAGAAGTCAACCTATCCTTGAGCTCTTTAAAAGCTGACTGATAAGAATTATCCCATACAAACCTCACCCATTTCCGGGTTAAATTTATCAGAGGGCTAGCAATTTTAGAGAAACCCTTGATAAATTGACGGTAATAACCCACCAAACCCAGAAAACTACGAATCTCGGTAGGTGTCGTGGGCTGACCCCACTCCTTCATCGCAACAACCTTACTTGGGTCTACCGAAATACCCTGGGCTGTCACAATGTGACCCAGAAACTGTACTTCCTGTAACCAAAAACCACACTTCTCGAACTTGGCACACAATTGGTGATCCCTCAACCTTTGCAGGACCAACTGCAAATGAGTAGCATGGTCAGATTATGTTCGAGAATAAACTAGGATGTCATCAATGAATACGATAACAAACTGGTCCAGGAGGTCCCAAAACACCCTATTCATGAGGTCCATAAACACGGCGTGGGCATTGGTTAGTCCAAAAGGCATAACCAAAAATTCATAGGGCCCATATCTGGTTAGGAAAGCAGTCTTGGACACATCTTGCTCCCGTATCTGCAATTGGTGATACCCCATCCTCAAATCTATCTTAGAGAAGTACGAAGCTCCCTTGAGTTGATCAAACAAATCATCAATCCGAGGCAATGGGTATTCGTTTCGAATGGTGATTTTATTCAACTCTCTGTAGTCAGCACACAACTGGAGAGAACCGTCCCTTTTCTTCACAAATAACACCCGAGCACCCCACGACGACGTACTTTGCCTAATAAACCCTTGCTCTAGCAAGTCCTAAATCTGATCCCTTAACTCCCTCATCTCAACAGGAGCCATACAATATGGAGGTCTCATAATCGGTCTCGTTCTCGGCGCTAAATCAATTACAAACTCAATCTCCCGGCTCGGAGGCAAACTCGGTATTTCCCAAAAAACATCTTGGAAATCTCTGACAATCGTAATAGAATCTAAGGAAACTACTACATCTCGAGAAGTCTCCTCCGTGATACAATACAAGTAAGTGCTAGTACCTCCTTCTGAACGAGGCATAACCACTAAAAACATTTCTTATCCCGGAATGGAAAAAACTATGCTCTTCCCATAGCAATTAACTATCGCATGATACTTCACTAGCCAATCCATACCCAAAATCACATCGTATCTGATCATATCCAGGATGAGTAAATAGGCCTCAAAGTACAAAATACCAAGATTTATTCCTATATGTTTACAAACAAAGAAAATAAGTGAGCCATCACCCATAGAAGACTCGACACTAGTGAAGGTACTCTCTGTAGATTTAATCAACTCTGTAGACTGAGCAAAGATTATAGAAATAAACGAGTGTGTCACACCCGTATCAAACAAAATACGACCCATATTCCCCTGAATGAGAAACTTAGCCTCAGTAGCTGGCGGCGCTGGTGGAGCTAGAGGAAGCATAGCATCCTGAATATGATAAACACGCCCATACTGTAGTTGTCCCTATTGTGTAGGGACAACCGAATTAGGTACATGTGGCGGTAACTGAGCATGTGGCTACTGTGGAATCCTAGGAATCTATCCCCCAATCAAGTGAGGGCACGTCCTCTTGAAATGGCCCAGCTCTCCACACTGAAAACATTGATTCATCACATTCTCTTTGTTTCAGCCCCGACTATTTCGAGTCTTCCCGAAGCCTTGGCCCGGATGGCCTCTACCTCCATTTCCACCTCTACCTGCATGTTGCTATTGAGAGGTACCTTGACCCTGCCTATTGTTATTGCCACCTGCAATAAATCCACCAAAACATTTCCATCTAGATAAATCCCCTTGCTGGGGGGGTCCCTTTCTTTTTGTTTATTACCCGAAAATTGGGACGAGGGAAATGCTCCTCCTCTTATCCCATTGCCACCAAGTTTCCCAGCTTGCCCCACCATTGTAGCTTTCTTACTACCTTGAACATACAACCAGTGCTCTTGGCAATGAAGCAACGCCGCATTCGTCACATCCCCAAAAGTCTGCAAAGCTAGATTACCCAATAAATGTTACTAGATCCTCCAGTTCAAACCTCTCGTAAACTTCAATATTTTCCTCTCTTCAGGAGTCACCTCATCTGGTACAAAACATGCTAACTGGGTGAACTTCTCCTCATATTCTGCAACTGACCGCTCCCCTTGCACCAAATATTGAAGTTTTCTTCTCATCTCCCTCTAAACTGCAGGAGGGAAATACTTTTAATCAAACAAAACCCAGAAATCATGGATAGTCATAACATCCCTCTGTTCCGGCGTAGTCATAGACTCCCACCAATGTGACGCAGATCCGACGAGCTTGAAAGTAGAAAGGACTTGTTTCCTCTCCTCACTACATTCTACCATATGTAGATGGCGCTGCATATCCTTCTTCCACTGATTAGCTCTAATGACATCAGAACCTCCTTCAAATTCTGGGGGATGGCCCGTTAAAAAGGACTCCCTAACTCTCTCCCACGGAGAAGGTCCCGTAGTATCTTGTACATCTGGAGCCCGTGGTTGTTGGGCTTGTGGAAATTGTTGAACCACGACTGTCATAGCAGTATTGACTGCTTGGGCCATAATATTTTCTATACCAGCAGCATTTATAGTTCCTTGTGGCGGTAGTGGAGGACCAACATCCTCTTCTACAACTCTATTCCTTCTAGCAGGGCGGCCTCTCTTAGGCGGCATCTGAAATAAAGAAGCAATAGAGTTAGAATACTACATAGAACAATCTATCTTGCAGAAGATTGCAAACATAGGCAACAAAGCAGTCCTAACAACAAGCTCTATATCAAAGAATGCTACGGTAGAACGTGACAAGTCCGCATAGATCCTAAAGACTCTATAACCTAATGCTCTGATACCATCTGGGACAACCCGCTCATCAAAATAAGGGGTGGCCAACCCGATACTCAAATAAAAACAGGGATCATAGATGTATCATTCTCAGTATCACGACAATATAATAAGTATGCGGAATAACCACCCTATATTTTAGAAAAACAGGTTGCCAAAATTTTTATTTTATGAGTTACAGAAAGAATTTGAACAACCCAATTTGAAAAGAAAGTGGAAACCCCAAAAGAACTTATATTACAACAACAACAACAAGTATACATAAGGGGACCGAATATGTTGTCAGTCAACAGTCTATACAAACCAGGTAGAACAAGTTCATTAAGTTACAAGTACATTACATTAGACAATTATAAAAGCTTGGGCCATACGCCCGAGTAAATGACCCGATCATAACTAGAATAAAAAAATGAAGGCGTCTACACAAAATATCCCGTAATATCCGCAAAGTATCACGGCTCCCCAAAAATACCAGAATAGGAAAGTCAAAATGGGCATCCTTACGGCGAAGCACCTGAGCGGGTACAAGATTCATGCACAACAAGAAATATGAATGGGTCAGGGCTCGCTTTTATATGATCACCAGATGAATAAAGAGTATGACAGTTATGAATAGTAAATCATGATAGATAAAGATGAGAATCTACCTACACAGTTTTAAAGCATGAACTAAGGAAATGAAATGATCATAAGTTTAGATTCAATTATGCAAGAGTATAAGAATAATTTACATTCATCAAAATCCTTCATTACTTTTTACACTGTTTCATTTCATCGTTCCGTTCCATATCAAGAAACATAATCACAATTTTATGCTCTTTATGGCATTTATAATCCATCAAGTCCCACTTGATTAAGAATAGTTACATTCATATACATATAACGATTCTAAGACCTCCCGTCCGAGTTTCCGCACTTTGCGTGCCCATAAATGATCATCGTCTTCCAGGGCCTATCAACCAAGACAACCTGGGCACTTACAATGCAAGACGTCGGGAAGCGGCCATATGCATGCGGGGGAGTCATAAGCACACCCGAAATTACCTCACCATTGGAAAAAACATACAATAAGCACTCATATGGCCTAGGACTATATCCACCCTGCATTCATTAGCCAGGAGGCTTCACATCACCCGCGAACTTCCCTTATGATGGTATTTAGAGAGGTGTGTTTAAGTAAATTATCCTTTACCATATTCACTTTCATTTCTATTTTCATTTTTACCTATACATCGCATATTATCTGGAGCCATACTTATTTCATGACATCATTATAACCTCAATGAATGAATAAATTCTCAATTTATTCTCCAAACATTCTTTTGTGGTGTTATTATAAACCATCAAGGCTATCATAACTCAATTGATCTAATAAAGTCTCCCAATATGACCTTACAACTCCTAGACTCCTAAGAATTTACTAAAGGAAAAGAATGCCCTATCATCAATTTGTACACCCCCAAAATAACCCCATTTAATCCAATTCTAATCTAGGGTAGTTAACTAACTCTTGTAGGACTCTAGGACTCTAATTTTACTTCATACCATATGTTTCTTAAGTCCTAGGCCTAAGGAAAAAGGATCAAAATTGAGTTAGAAAAATGACTCAAATCTGCAGGATTTTCGAATCGATTCGCCCTGGCCGAATCGATTCGGTATGGAAGAGAATCGATTCGGTATGGAAGAGAATTGATTCGGACCAGCCGAATTGATTCAGATAGGAAAACTTAACTTTTTGCATAATTGGTGAATCGATTCGGACAGGCCGAATCGATTCGTTCCACTCAGACCTGTAGGCTACCCCTATAGAGAATCGATTTGCTAGGGGCGAATCGATTCGCCCAGCCTAGAATTGCCTAAGTCGGCTATGGAGTCTTTTAACTCCAAATTCCCCCAACTCATTTCTACTCAAGATAAGATCATTTATGGCAATCAATAAATCATAAATGCATCTAACAACTATGATTTAAACCAATAAATATCCAAATTAACTTTCAAGGGTTCACAACCTACAATTCCCTATAAAACCCAAAATTTATTAAACCATAATCAATCCACAACAATCAATACACATTATTCATCTCAGATCACATATTATCAAGTAGAAAACTTGCCTGGAGGTATAAATCTCATATTTCTTTGTGGCAGCAACAATCCCAATCCTCAATCTTCAATCTTTCTCTTTTTCTCCTCAATTCTCTTCCTTTCTCTTTCTATCTAGTTTAGTAAATACACACTTAAGAAATGAAATGAGGTGTAAGACTCAAATTGTTGGCTTTCTACTTAATTGGTTAATACCGCATTAAAATGACTCACAACTACACATTTAAGCTATAACCAGTCAAAAGTGCCCGAAACATAAAAATACAATATGGCACTTATTTCGACTATCTTGCACATTTCGGGACCAACTACGCCCTCTAAATTAGCATCCGACAATCTTATAAATCATTTCAAGTTCCAGTTTCATTTAAACCATAAATTTCATTTTAAAGCATGCGACACTATAAAATGCAACATGATGATATTTACTTACACATACGGTAAATATGCAGCAATCTAGTGAATATTAAGTTTTAACTCATTCAATTAATATTTACTCCATTTTCTCAACATTTTATATAATTACTTCATACAATAAATTAATATAAATTAGGTTCTCAAAAGAGAGGGTTGTTACATATATATCCATGCTCAATCACACTTGTCACACACCACTTGAAGTTGATCCACACTTACGTTCACTACCATACACTCACTTGTATATATTCACAGATCACTCACCCTCACATATCCATGGTTAGTGTAATCTTCATGATCCATGTTAGATTTACCTTTTATACGTGTACATTATTCCCTATGAGTATAGTTCTCTTCACGCTAAATAAAATACTCTCTCCATAATATACTAATCAAGAATCATGCATTTACACACTACATCACAAAAGAGCATGGCTATTAACCAAATTTTGTCCCGTAACTGGGGGGTCACTTTGTGATGGGCACTGGTCCGGCAAGTCGCAGTTAGCCTAAATGGTATAACTCTCACCTTCCATTATCCAAATACCTTCGACCTATATCGAACGGTTCCCCCCACATCGTACCACTTGACTGAAGTCATGAGGGGAGGTATATCGCTAGGAACTCGTTCATATACATCAAGTATATCGAATTCTCTCTCACACATACTATCCCCATGAGGTCTATAGTGAGGAAACTCTAGCACACTCAGGTATATCAAATGTCTTGTTCACAGATTCCAATTGCCCTCAAAATCAAGACGTATATCTTGGAAGTTGTGCCCCAAAGGGGGAACCCTTCCAATTAACCTAAGAAATCCATACCCTCATATAGGTTTCAAACCTAGGGCACTCATATTTACTTTGTGGGTTTCTACCCGAAACTCTTTCTAAATGACGGGTCGGCTTGCCGCCCAAATTTTCACGCGATTTCAAAATGGGACCCTGTCCACGAGCCTGGTAACAAGTCAAACCATGTTTTTACATATTTTTCAAACCTAATTTTTCTAGGCTCGGATCCCGCATGACATTTCCTTTTGTATTTAGGTAAACCTAATACAAGTGAGAACATAATAATAATAATAATAATAATAATAATAATAATAATAATAATAATAATAATAATAATAATAATAATAATAATAATAATAATAATAATAATAATAATGATGATGATGATGATGATGATGATGTTGAGACCCTTTTTCTCATTTTTTCTCTTTCTTCACCAAAGTGTCAAAAATATTTTTCCTCCCTTTTATCAAAAATACCAAAAATATTTTTCCTTCTACCCAAAAGCATTTTGTCCTCCTCTTTTATAAAAATGACAAAAACATCTTCCTCCCTTTCCAAAAATAACAGTCTTCCCCCTTCTCTTTCAAAAATAAATTCGATTGTTTTCCTTCTCAGGTCAATCGTATACCCTTGGCCTGGCTCCCTATTGGCTTCGGTCATCCGTCGAACTGCCTCGAGGCTCCGTCAGTTCCCTCGGTACTTCCTCCCAGTCTGAAATTCACCTTCATCTGATTTCCATAGAGAACGTAGACCCAATATCTAATGTGCAGCCGAATTTGATGACGGTTCTAGCCCAACTCACTACCAAGATTGACAACCTTCAAATTGAGGTTCATGAGATGCAAAAAAATTGGGTACCTATTTCGAAGAGCCCAAGGTCCTCTTCCGTCGCGCTATGGGTCCGCCTACACCTGAGCCTATTTGGGTCCTTGAGGAATATCAACCCGTGCCACCCTCCTGCTAATGGGCCACCGCAAGCTCAACTCCCTATGCCGAATGTTCCCCAGCTAAGGGCTAATCTACCCGTGATCATTGATCCGAAGGAAGAAGAGTTAAACAAGGTCAAGGAGGACCTCAAGATGTTGACTAAGAAGTTTGTTCAAGTCCAAATATTTGGGAACTACATGGATTACACCTATATGTCTCCCTATCTTAAAGCAAGGCCGTTGAAAAATTTCATGATACTTAAAGTTGAGAAGTTCTGGGGTAATGTACCCCCAATTGTTCATCTCCGAAGTTACCACCGAGCCATGAACCTCCTAGGATCCTTTAAGGAAATAATGGCCCAAATGTTCGAACAGACTTTGAAGGACAACACTATTTATTTGTTCTTATCTCTCGAGGAATCAATGATTCATAGTTAGGAGGATGTTGCATGTGAATTCATGTCATTGTACAAGTATAACGAAGAGTTGGCAATTCCCATCGTGATTTAGAAATTCTCAAACATAATCCTTGAGAATCTATCAATAACTTTATAGCAAGGTGGTGAAAAAAAGAAGCCACCATAACCAATCGGCCTTCCGAAGATAAAAAGATAGTATTGTGAAGAAAAAATTCTTACCTCATATCCGAGCGACAATAGGATGACAGTACTACCCTAATTTTCGAGCCCTCTGAGAAACAGGAGTAGATATCGAAGAACGTCTAGCCAAGGCAGAAGTTGAGTCGAACACAGTATTCGAACAGTTCACTCCCAAAAAGTATGAAAAGCCTGCTAATAGCGCAGTTTCAATCGTCGATAACATATCTCAGCCTAGAAAGCTGCCCTCACCCAGTTAAAGGGGAATATACCGAGCTTCACACTCCCCTCTACAAATTTTACCAAGCCCTTTTAAGCCGAAATCTAATCAAGACATTGGACCCTCATCCAGTACTGAACCCACTTCCGAAAAATTTCAATCCAGATGCCCATTGTGATTTTCACCAAAATGTCAGCCACACCACTTATCAGTGTTTCCATCTTCGAAATGTAATCCAACCTCTGATTGATAGGGGTATTATTACCCCCACCAGCCAATCCTAAACAAAACATTATCCACAATCCACTCCTAAATCATTCAAATTCCATCTTCGTTGAAGAAGACTCAGAATTTAATCCATCCACCCAGATTGTACCCAGTAAATCGCCCATCATACCCATATATCCCCCTAAACCACTCCAAGTTGGCCCATATTTTCTCCTACATCCTACCTATTTTTCCAATCAGGCTCTATCACTCCTTACAAGAGCATGCATTGTTGTTCGTACCCATTTCGGAGGGAAAGATATGGAATGTTTAACAGTATTAAACCAACTTCTAGAGTTCGGGACGAAATTGCCCTCAGAAATGATCATTAACTGCCAGAGATTCAGTACACTATTCTTTAAAGCTAGGAAATGGGGTCGAGAGTCATATAGTTGGATGGTACCTACTGATGAAGTCAACTTAGATGATGCCGTCTAGATCATGGCAGACGTATTCCGACAGACCAGTGAAATTTAAAGTATTTTCGAGCTAGTTGATACTTTAAAAATATAAGGGCGCCTGGTTCCTTCACTTATACATCTCCTCGTTGAGTGGGAGGATCTATACGAAGAGGCCGTTGAGGTTATGGAGTGCATTGACTTCTCATGGAAAGATGATGTCATTGCCACCGGATTGGGGGATGAATTCTATAGTTCAGACGAAGAGCAATGTCTAGACAGGACTACCCTAATAGTAAGCATATGTGGAATGATATCATTTCAGGAGATGATAGGAGAGATTAACAAGGTGGCTGAATAACTCGAGATAGATGAGGAGATGAGGTTTATATTTTTCCCCTCTTCTGTGAACCATATAACTAGATCACGTAGGCATTACCAAATTCTAAACTCGTAACTAGAATCGATCGATAATGGAAAAGGTGTTAAGAATCTTCCTATACTATAAATGACCCTTCAGGAAAGCAAGATCCTCGATCCGTTGAAGGAAACCTAAGATGACATCACTCTGTGGGGGCTTTTTATGTCTTCCAAGATGCATCAGAATGCCTTGATCAAACTACTCACCAAACCCACTGTCCCACCTTCCACCATACAAGAAGAAGCAGTGAATCTATTCGAATCTTTAACCTTTACTAGAATGCTTTCCTTCTCCGAAGAAGAAATATATAAGATTGGTTCAAATCACAACTATGCTCTCAATATCTCTGTCAAAGTCATGGGAAATACCATCCCACTTTCTCTTTTCGATAAGGGATCAGCTCTGAATGTTTTCCCACTGAGAAACCTCAATTTTTTAGAACAAAAAGTGAGGGAACTTTCTCCAACCTATGCCCGACACGTGCTTATGATAATACTCGTCAAGAAGTGTTGGGGTCCATAAAGATTATAATAGGGTTTGTCTCTATAAATGTCATTATTGAATTCCAAGTCATCGATATCCTGCATTATTTCAATATAGTGCTTGGACGACCATGACTCCATAGTGTCATGGATGTGTCTTATTCCCTGCATCAGAAACATAAGTTCTTCGCCAATGGGCAGTTAATCACCATCTTGGGCGACGACGATAACACCGAGAATGCAAGCACTAGTAATCCAATGCCAGAGATACAGCATGGGGAAAATGATATGCTTCTATCAGGTTTTCAAGTCAAATCGCTTCCGCTCCCCGTAGGGGACGGTTTCAAAGATAGAGTTGTCCATAACCCAACCCTCATGGAAATCTTAACATAATACATATTTTCAGACACATTCATTCATGCCCAGACTGAGGTTGGGATAACAAAATACGAAATACTAGAACCTATAGTGTTAAACAAGGTCTTTACACCTTGTGGCTTGGGTTATCAACCATCAATAAAAGAACTCAGAATGCTCTGCCATCCTCGACTAAAGAGAAGGCTAGAAAGAGCCAAGACTGTCTTAAGAGATCCTTAAATGGAAGATTCAATAAGAGAGGGTGAAGATTTCCCATTTTATAGCTTTCTCGAACCATGGTATGATCATGTGGACAAGATGATGAAACTAGGTATGGAGATCTTTTTCCAAAAAAGCTACTCATGGGTCAAAAGTTCCCAACATCATGTGCAACCACTCATTGAAAAGACTATAGATGCTATCGAAAATTCTGAGGTAAGTCACTCCAAGGATTTATTTAATTTATAGACACTAGGGATGACACTCTGAATGATCCACTCAAATGCTACATTATTAGATCCATCTCGCCTGATCAAAGTTGTTGATGCACCTCTCCTCAACTGGAACGCTATGTTGTTTCCATCTTTTAAAATATAACCCAACTCTTGTGTTTATCCCATTTTCTCTTCTCTTTTTGTTCCTCCATATTCTAATGTAATCGAGACCTCCTTTGATGAGGTTCTCAATGCTATTTTCTCTAATAATGAAATAAATGAAGATTTTGAGTATCTTGTTGTGACTTACATTAATTGTCTTGATTTTAATCAAACTCTTGATGATAATGATTTTGTAAATGAACAGTTCTTAACCAATTTTAATAAGGTTAATAACAAATAACATGATCGCGTTAAATTTAATGAAGATGAAACTATTATTATTTATTTCAGTTCTACTAGCCAACTGCGTGAGATTAGGATAGGGTATACCCTTGACAAGCATGTGTGTGTTCCTCTTAAAGAATTATTAAAAAAATATGTCCATGTCTTCACATGGTCCAACGACGACTCCCCAACATTGATCCCGATATCGCTCAGCACGAGATTCTAACTCTCCCAGAATGCAAACCGATCAAACAAAAACTTCAAAAGCTCCATACTGAATGGTAACTCAAGGTTATGGAAGAAGTTGTCAAGTAGTTGAATGTAAGTTTCATTCATGTGATCGAATATCCCACATATCTAGTCGACATCAAACCCGTGCCAAAATCTAGAGGAAAGGTTCGTATGTGCATTGACTATCGAGATTTGAACAAAGACTCTCCGAAGGATGATTACCCGCTACCTAATATCGACATGATTGTAGATAACATGGACAGTCATGCTATTAAGTCATTCATTGATGGGTTTGTTAGATACAATCAGATTAAGATGCACCTGAATCATTAAGAGAAAACCACATTCATCATCCCTTGGGGAACATTCTGTTACACCGTTATGCTATTTGGTGTAAAAAATACAGGTGTACCTATCAGAGGACTGCCATAACCTCCTTTTATGATCTGATACACAAATAATTCGAGGTCTACATAGATGATATGATTATTAAGTCTAGGACTAGGTATCATCATGTTCCCAATCTTGAGAAGTTCTTCGAGCAACTACGGTAATACCAGATGCGATTTAACCCATAAAAATGTATTTTCGGAGTTACCAAAGGAAAGCTCTTGGGATTCATGGTTAGTAAAAAAGAGATTGAAGCAGATCCTGCCAAGCTGAAAATCATACTCGAAATGCCACTTCCCCGAACGGAGAAGGAAATTCGAGGATTCCTTAGATAATTACAGTATATTAGTCGGTTCATCAGCCAATTAACTTTTTTCTCTGAACCCATATTCTTAGTCCTACGGAAGTATTCAACTAAAATCTAGAATAAAGACTTTTAGGAAGCCTTTGACTGAATCAAGAAATACCTAACCCGACCTCCGATACTCATGCCACTACAGCCTAGTCTTTCCCTACTCATATACCTAATCGTAACAGATACCGCATATAGGGCTTTACTATCCAAATACCTTCAAGAATCTCACAAAAAAGAGCCATCTACAATGTCAGTCGCAAGTTGGTCGAGTATGAAGTTAATTACACTACCTTGGAGAAAGCATGTGCCGCCCTTATCTGGTCACCCAAAAATTACGGCATTATATGCTCGCCTTTCCCATCAAACTTGTGTCCCGAATGGATCCTATCAAATACCTACTCGAGAAACCTGTCTTGTCTAGTCGAATTGCCTGATGGTTGATGCTACTAACTGAAGTTGATAGTGTATGTCATGCAGAAAGCCATGAAAGTAAAATACATATCTCACTACCTCGCTGAGTACCCTATAGAAGAAATCGATGTTTGGATCTCCAAGTTCCTGGATTAAAATATCCTTCGTACCTCCCAAGAGGACCTCTGGTGGAAAATGTTCTTTGACGACGCCACCAACAAGAGAGGGTATGGCATTGGGATACGCCTAATATCCCCTAATGACTCTCACACTCCATTGCCCTAAAAATGGATTTTTACCTAAACTAACAACATGACCGAATATGTGGCATGCACGGTAGGCCTCAAAGTCACTCTCAAGAAAGGAATTCAATACCTAAATGTTTACGGGGATTCAACCCTCATCATTGCTCAAGTACCTAGAAGATAAAAAGTAAAGGATGAGAAACTCTTACCCTTCCATAACCACCTAGAAGAGTTAGCCTCCTAATTATAAGATATCGCCTTCCACTACCTTCTTAGAGTAAAGAACAACCTAGTCGATGCCCTTTCCACCTTAGACTCTATGGTCGACATGCCTGAAGAAATAATAATGCCGCCCTTCCTTGCCTAAAAGCAAGCTAAACCAACACACTACTCCCATATTGAGCTCATCACAGAAGAAGATACTGACATATCCTATTGCTAGTATTATGATATTTGGTGCCTCCTCAATCACGACAGGTATCCTCAAATTTCGAACAAGAATGATCGAGCAACCCTTTGCATGTTGGTTACCCAATACATTATCTACGATAAAGCAGTATTCAAGAGAAATTTTGATAGAACCCATTTACACTGCATCACAAGGGCTGACATTGAAGAGATGATGCAGAAAATCCACAGTGGGGAGTGCGAATTCTACATAGTCCATATGATTGCCAAGAAAATCATCCGACATGGTTACTATTGGACTACCGTGGTTCAGGATTGCACCGCCTATGTTCAGAGGTTCCTTAAATGCCAGCAGTTTTCCAACCTCCTACACTTGCCTTCATGAGAACTGTACAACATGACTTCTCCCCGGCCGTTCTCCACATGGGGGATCGATATCATAGGGAAAGTTACACCCAAGGCCTCCAATTGGCATGAATTCATCTTGGTTACCATTGATTACTTCACCAAATGGGTTAAAGTCGAGTCATACACAGTTGGCCAAGTTCATCAAGAAAATATCATCTACCGATATGGGGTCCCTCATGAGCTACTGTTAGATAACAGGTTACATTTTAAGGCAGAAGTCACGGAAGTGGTCGATGAGTATGGGATTTAGAGTCATAAATATTCTCCCTACCGACCTTAAACCAACGGTGCTGTCAAAGACGCTAATAAAAACATTAAAGCAATCATTTGCAAAATGACCAAGATTTGTCGAGATTGGGCTGATCGAATCCCTTACGCACTCTAGGTCTACTCCACTTCAGTTCGAGCATCTAATATATACCTCTTACTCTCTTTTATACGACATGTAACCATTCTTAGACATTGAGCTAGAAATTCCTTCACTACGTGTCATGATTAAAATCAAAGTCAACGAGGAAGACTAACATCAAAGCTATCTTGGCGAGTCATCACTCTTGGATGAAAGGAGACTGAAAGATATATATCATATACAAAGGCACGATCGCCGAATAACATGATCATTCAATAGGAGAGTCAAAGACCGTGGTTTCTGAGAAGGGGACTTGGCCCCTGAAGAAATAGTAGAACCTGTGTCGGACCCTGGGGGGAAATTCTATCCCAATTGTAGTGGCCCCTACTTTGTGACAAAAATCCTATCTGGTGGCGTCACTATGCTCACCGACCTTGATGGGGAAGAGATGGCCCGTCCAGTCAACCTGGATCGTCTCAAGAAATTCAACCCTTAGTTTAAAATCTCAGCTCGCTACGACTCTTCTCATCTCCCTTCTATTCTAAAAAAAATCATCATTTCCCTACACTCAGAACTACGTGGGGCCTTATCCTCTAAGAATCCTTTTACTTTCAAAAATAAAACTCAGAATATTTTAAAAAACCCCAGAGATACGTAGGCAGCTCATGAACTTTACATGAGCATGGACCCTTTCTTTTTCAAAAAATGCTATTCTTTTCTTATTTCCAAGAACGACGGTTCATTTTTATCATTTACATGATCAAATGGATTGTGTATGCCTTAGCGATTGGTATAGATAATTCGAATTTAAAACTCATCAAGAGGCACAACAATATAATTAAAAAAATTATTTTATTTATGAAAACTTCTGTTACAATTACATCGACATAGGGAGTCAAATAACTTCCCCGCTAACCTAACCTTATTCTCCTAAAACAAAATCAAAAACAAGCCAAACTACTCCCAAATAACCTTCCCACTAGAAAAAAACTAGATACATGAACAAACACCATACAAAACCTTCAGAAATAAACTCCCCAGGATACTACCGCAACTGCCAAAAGAACTAGACCCATCATCATCCACATCTTGGGGTCCCCAAACCTCCCCTACTTTGATGGAATACCAAATGCGCTCTATGGAATGGTAATCCTAGACCATCCTAGGTAAAATAACAACACCTCCCTCCATAGTGTCAGAAATGGAAAACCATCTTTGCCTAGTCCCCTCAACCAGCATCTTATAAATGACCCTCCTCCATACCATTTCATGTAGGCCCCATAAGCATGCTAAACTCTTCCAACAAACTGGGAAGGACGGACTGATGATTCTCTCATAGAGATCCTATACGCATACGTATTCACTCTGTCAAATCCTCCATAAGAAAGAAGTCTTGTGTTCGAGGTGGCACAATTTGCTCCTAGCCAAATTGACGCAAGAGCCACTAGGGAAAGTAGAAAGAGGTCTGTCGGAGGCCAACCAACCGAACATATTGGTATTCCCCCGGTTCTAGAATGGGTTGTAACTCTCCCTACCAAGTCACTAACCAACGAAAATCTTGAGCCCCGTGCTGCATAAACCAGTTCTCCTAGCCCTTGATATCCAGGCCTATGCTGATAAAGTAATGAATAAAGAAGTTTCATAAAGATGCTAAGGAATATTTAGGAAGGTCCTCCATACGAAATTTCTTCGATAACCACATAAACAACATAATGGAGCTTCCCCTCAGAAACTCATAATGGACTTACCGCCAAGCATCAAGACCATTCAGGGTTTCTGCCAGTATAATCGTCGCAGGATTGCGATGGTGCGTTATCCACAAAGTGATGGCTATAAGTTATGGGTCCGCCAATAATTCCCTAGTCACCAACAGTAGCTTTGAAGTTAAGACAAGGATGATGGCCCTGGCATAGCCCACATTACCAACATCCTGCAGATGCACGTAATGTAGCAAAATCAGGAGAGAGATCATTCCCCTTATAACCAATGATCGAGCCGCGTAGAGTGAGATGTGGAGAAGTCCTGCTAACTGCTCCCGAGGAGACCAGGTAAATTCAGGCATGGCCGCCTCAACACTGGGATTTATCCTCAGCATGGTAGAAAACTCTTTATAAGTCTGATAGATATCGTCTAAGCCAAAGAGAAAGACATGGACTTCGGGGTACCTAATTGTATCATCACCATCAGCATATTCTATTCAATTGGTTGGTTGTGCCATAATGAAACCTGACACAAGTTGAGAGCCTCGTAGTCTACATTATATGAGCACATACCCTATAAGTTTTGAGGTAATGAGAGAATTCAACACTTTCGAGGAGAGCCATATTGGAAATGATGAGACAAGAAGCAAGAAATATGCAAAATAAAGGAAATGTGGATGGGTGAAGAAAATACTACACTATTACCCCTTCTTTTACTTAGCCAAAAACAAAACTCCTACAAATCCAGAAGGAAACCCTGCCTTATCAAGGAAAAAGTAGTTGAAGCAAGTGCAATCAAATCCCTGGGGTGATTAAACTAGACATATCTGGCGATAGGCAAGACAAAGGGTATACCGATTGGCAAAACCCTATTTTGGGAAAGTTCCCTTTTTCCTTTTTTGTCAAAGTAAAAAAATAATCAATAACAATAATTTTTATTCTAGGGAATTTAGAATTTCCTTCTCCCTATATTTTTACTCATCTTGTTTTAAAATAAATATTCTCTCTAGTCATTTTAAATCCTTTTTACAGTCTCAGCAGCAAAGTAAAAAGTGCATATGCATTAAGTCACTAAATTTTATTGCATATATTTTTATTACATTTTCCTTGTAGGAAAACACAAAAACAATGGGACTTGGGCCGAATCCCCCCAAAACACTTTCTCTTTCTCTCTCTTTTCTTTCCTTCTCTCTCTAAAAGACCCTACATCCCTGTGGTGTGCACGTTTACCCCAGCGACGAGCTGAGGAGCCTCAACTACCCGATCATGACTCATCCTCAAACGAAGTAGATGGCACCAAGCAAGAAGGAACCAGGATCGAGTCCAAGCGGTCACTGAAGTCGCCCAACACCCGAACGTGTTGCAAGAAAAATAGAAAATAAAAAAGCAGTCAGTCTCGGGGAAAGAAAAAATTAGAAAAACAAAAGTCAAAGAAGTCAAAGGCATACCTCTGGTTGAAGGACGCCCTCTGTTAGCCCCATCACCTCCGGGTCCGTCGCATTTAGATGATGAAGCATACTCATCGATCCTCCATCAAGTGGTCTAATGTTGTAAGAGGGAGGAGCCAACCGCAACGGAACCTCTGACATCACCGCCGCTACCGATGTCGACGCGCCACCTGCATTATAGGCAGACCCCCCTAGCCGACTCGTGCCCCTACCAGTTGGGGTCTTCTTATGCTTTACATTCTTAAATTTGGGATTCTTACCTGGCATATTTGGGCCACATGCAGAAGATTTACTTTCAATTTCTGAACCCGAAAGTTGTTTCGGCGGTAGCCTATGTTCAACTCCGCCCAATAAAAAATTGGAAGCTTTCTCAAATCTGAAACTATGAGCTGGGGGTAAAAACCTCCTGTGGAAATGGTATACATTTTTTAAGATGGAGGATAGACAAAGAGATTCAGTCTCCTCTCCACAAATAGGACACCCCAAATAACCGTGTACTACACATCCGGATAATGTCACATAAGCTGGAAAATCATGAATTGCCCACATCAACATAGCTTTCAGCGTAAACTCTTATTTTCTAAAAGAGTCAAATGATTGAACAACCTCTTCTCACAATTCATTTAATTCTTCTACCAAAGGAGCCAGGTAGATATCAATGTCTTCACTTGGTGCCTTTGGCCCAGGTATCAATAAATCCATCATCGAAAATTCAGGTATCATACACTGTGAAGGAGGGAGGTTGAGTGGGGCTAGGATCACTGGACATACACTCTGATTGGTGCTTAGATTTCCAAATGGATTGAAACCATCTGTTGATATAGCCAAACGAATGTTGTGTTGTTCTCGAGCAAAATCGGGATACTCATAATTCATCCTCCGCCAGGCAGTAGAATCAATAGGATGACGCATGATATTACCCCCTACTTCTGCCCTAGCATGCCAAGTCATTGCCTCTGCAATCCATGGTACTGTGAAAAATTGCTTTAATCTAGGCCCAACGGGAAAATATTTCAATACTTTTTGAGGCACTTTTGATCTTGTACCTTTCTTACTAGTAGATTGGACATATCTAGGTTCATCGCATACCGGACAACGATCGAGATTTTCATACTCCTTTTGGTATAGTATGCAGTCATACACACAAGCATGAATCGATTTATACTTCATTCCCAAACCTTTCAAACTGTTCTTCATAACAAGATATCTATTTGGAAGTGTATTCACCTTGGGTAATAAGCCCTTCACCCATTTCAAAATTCTCGTCACGCTATTGCCAGACAAACCGTACTGCGTCTTCAAACTGTGCAAACCATCCATGGCATGTAAAGTTGTTTGATCTTTCTCACAGCCAGAGTATAACAGTTGGGTCGCCTTAAATTTTAAACTTTGGTAGTCATCGTCAAGTTTTATCGTGTTATCTTCACGAGCACTTGAATCTTCTACATCATCAGTAACCTCATTCTCCTCAGCTTCATAAACTCTGTACGCATCATCAACTAAATCCTCTAACATATTATGATCTACGTCGTCCCTTTCTTCATCTATTCTACTTGTTGAAGGATGTTGTGAAGGTTGGTCAGGGACAAAAGGAACTTTCAATTCACCGTGAAAACTCCAAAATCGATAACTATCTTGCATACCCGGTCTTAACAAATGTAGTTCAACTATTTTCCACTCAAACACCTTACCATTCTTACACCTAGCACATGAACACGGAAACTCTTCATCATTACGACATCTCTTTGCATATTTCACAAATTCGTTAGCACCTCTGCGAAACACATCCCCCATTCTATTAGTTTCACCCATCCACTCTTTGTATTTCGGATATCCCATCACAGCTACCACAACTAAACACATATTAAAGGTAAACAAAACTTAGATTTATAGTATGTTTTATTTAATTATCCCATCATTTAATTATCCTATTAAAGGGTAAGTGGTCCTATCCCATTCAAGAATGCATTTTTCTGTAATATACTTAACAGCTCATGCACATTGTTACGATTTGAAAAAAATTCGACAGCATATCCCCTTAGTTTTCCAAGTACACGACGTAGATTGGCAGGTGTGAGTGTTATTTCAATTGGTCAATTAAAATAACAGTCACACTTGTCAATCTAGTATGTACCCAGAGAACATTAAGATACGACTGCAGAACTTCCTCCAAAAGTAACAACTTTAACCCAATAAGAATATTATACAGTCTCAAACTGTCCAAACGGGACAATTCGAGAGATAATTCAAGAACTAGAATGCTAGTACAGGGGTAATAACTCTCGAACGGGTCTAAGGGTTATTGAATGCGTACGCATAAGAACTATAATGCTAGTATCTATGCGCACTATATTTAATTTCAAGTATGTTTCATATAATGGGTTAATTCAAATACAAAAATAAATTCATGGGATAATTCAAATACAAAAATAAATTCATGTATTGACCACATACACACACACACACACACACACACACACACACACACTATCTAAGTCGTTCTATAGGTATAAAAACAATTATTATCCAATTATTATCCAACTATTATCAATTATTTATTTTGAATGTAAATAATATTCAAAACCCCACCCACCCCCACCCCCTCCCGATGTTTATTATCCAACTATTATCAATTATTTATAAAATTGATGTCTACTTTTAGTGTTGTGTATACCCCACCCCACCCCCTGCCCCCTCCCCCACCACACACCACACACACACACACACACACACACACACCCCACCCACCCCACCCCCTGCCCCCCTCCCCCACCACACACCACCACACACACACACCCCACCACACCCCACCCCCTGCCCCCCTCCACCACCCACTCCCTCACCACACACACACCCCACCCCACCCCCTGCCCCCCTCCATCACCCCCTCCCCCACCACGCCCCACCCCCTACCCCCACCCTGCCCCATCACGCCCCACCCCCTACCCCCACCCTGCCCCATCACGCCCCACACACGCACACACATACACACATATATATATACACATACACACATAAATATACACACAAATATATATATATATATATATATATATGTATGGAAGAGAGAGAGAGAGAGAGAGAGAGAGAAAACCGACCTGAGAGAGAGAGAGCAGTGTCGAGAGAGAGAGAGAGAGAGAGGGAGGGAATGGCGCGGAGGGAAAAAAGAGGGGGGGATAGGGTTTTTGCTGCGAACATTGTCACGGTCGTGTCAAGGTCTTTGACCGTGACAAGTATTTAAATTATTGTCACGGTCAATGGCCGTGACATAAAACGCGTGTTTTTTGTCACGGTCAATGACCTTGACAAGGCTGGCCGGCTGAAAGGTGACAATTTGCCCATTTTGGTGTAGTGTAAGGCATACTGTAATGTCTCATGTACCAAAGCCCAACCTGGCTACTATCACTCCGTAGCTAGAATGTCCACAATGAAGGTTAATATTATTAACCATACGTCTAACCATTATTAGAAGTCAAAATACTTTTTTGTCTCTGTTGTATGGGAATTTCTTTCCAATGTCACCTTCTCTACCTCAGAGCGAGGGTCCCATAAAAATGGGAAAAATCTTCCATGGATGCTAAACTTGACCCCAGCCTGAGTGTAGACAATATGGATAAGATCGAACAGATTCAAGCACAGGGGGACGATGGTGGGCTCATTGGATTTGAGAAGCTCATAACCCCTGAAATCTTGGTCGAGATGAGGTTGGGGGTTGACCCCCTTACTAAAATGTGTAAGTCTAACTGTAGTCTTGTCTTTAATTGATCTCTTCATTATGGCTTGAGGATTTTAATTCTAAATTGTGGTGTCATCTTCAATTATATTATTCATGATATTATTCATGATATTAATCTCTTTTACATATTTGCAAATCGGGAAAACAAGACGCCAAAAGCTATCTAGAAAATGGTTGTCCCTAACATCTCGGTTATGCTAAACAAGTTTGGTAAGAATTCATCGCCTTTTTTCCCAACTAAGAAAACAACTGTAAGGGGCCCCGACAATCCCAATATTTCAAAGAAGAGGAAGGAGGTAGTGGATGATACTGCAGTTCAACGCCCATAAAAAAAGAACAAAAAAGAGGTCCCGACAAAAGGGGCATCAAATAAGGCGATCGCAATATCATCTGATGATACTCTTGTAGTTCATCTCGAACAGTTGAACCTCAGTGATGAGACTCTGATTGGTGATTCCAAGAGGTCAAGGGACACTACTACTTCAACGATGCCCAGTGTTGACCTACATTTTCTAGAGGCGATGGATGCCTCTCGTATTATTGATTTTGGTCTTTACAAGGCTACTCAGGCAATCATTGGAAACTTTTATTGTTTGAGTTTTTCAAGTGTTGTCTCTTACTAACCCATTTCCTCTGCCATTTTTACAGTCTCTACTCACCTTTACTCGCCTTGGTGAGTGGGTTGAGAAGGATCTTACCTTGATCCCAAGGGTAAGGATGTTGAGAAGATGGAGAAAAGTCTGAAGGATGACATGGCTACTAAGGATGTCGACCACCAAAAGGTCGTGGTCGCGGTTTAGTAGAAGCACTTGGATGAATTGAACAAGATGAAGAAATATCTTGGTGATATCCTCAAATAGCTGGTCAATAAGATGCAAGCCGACATAAATATCGCGGTTGAGGCAGCCTTGGATGAATCGGAGGCATAAGTTGTGGTCGAGTTCAAGGCCTCTAATCAGTTTGCGGGGTATGCCTTCCAATACCTCTAAAGGGTAGTGAAGATGGTTTACCATTGTACCATCCTTAAACTGCATAAGGTGGGGTCATTAATGTCCCAGGACTTTGATGCCCTCGACCTTTCGAACCCTCTGATCATCACTGCTCTGGATGAGGTGGAATCTACAATAGGTTCCCCTATAGAGACAACTGAGCAGGCCATGGCTGAAACTAATGAGCAAGATGGTGTTGAGATGACTAAGGGTGCTACCAATGACGATGGGTCTGACACTAAACCTGCTGTGGACAAGGTCGTCGCCAATAAGGATGACGTTCTTTCAGAGGAGACATCCTGATCTTATTTTTTTCTATAATTCTTGGGTGGTCGTCTGTGGCCTAACTTTTCCCTTTTCCACTTGTATAATTTTTTCTTGTAATTTTTTAACAATAAATGTATAATCGTCTATACTTCAAGTTTGAACAATGGAAAATATCTTGTTGTCAGCTCTTATGTGTCATCATTTACTTCTAATTATGCTTTCACATCTACTTTATAATGCATTTGAACAATTGCTAATGAATTTCTAATGAACTATCCTCGTCTCGACTGATAAGGATAACTAATAAATGATTTTTTGATCCCGTAATCCCTTTCTTTATTTTCTAGAAGTGTATGGGTAAGTTTCATCTTTTCATACACTTTCGTCCTCACCCGAGATAGATTATAAAGAAATGATTTTTGATTAAAGACCATCAGTAATGATGTAGATTCTCAAGTTTACTCTCATCTTTAGCCTAGAGAGATAAAAACATTAAGGATTTTTATGTGGAGACCACCAAATTAACGACGTTGAGACATCCATAATAAAATGATTTTTTATGTGAGGTCACCAAATTACACTAAGACACAAATTTCAGGAAAAAAAACCCTTCGGTTAAAACCTTTATTTCACTATGAATTCACAAATCGCAACTTACAATTACATAGAGAAATCTGCAATGGATCAAAGCGCAACCAACCCATAAAGACTCGTCGTCTTAAACTCAGCAAAAGAATACATGCAGCGCTCTCCAAGGACTCGCAACCCAATCTTTAGCAAAGAATCTTCAAGCAGCAAGATCCCCAATGACACGGAGCCATATAATGTAGAGACGCACTCCACGAAAGATGAACAAAAGCAAAGTGTTCTTGAAAACCAATACAATTCACTAAAGCATATGGGAGTTTTGTTAATTGAAAACCAAAAAGGGATTAAACCCCAAAAGGAAGAAGCCTAAAGAATTCTGCTTTCGTAGTTTTTATGTTCTATAAAACGTTGGGACTTTTTAAACAAAATGAAACCACAGAATGAGATTTTATAGAAAATCGCGCTGCCTCGAAAACAGTGCTCATTCGAACGAGATCCGCATGTCGCTCGAACGAAGGACATTTGTCATTCAAACGAGATCGCACAACATGGCTATATCGCTCGAACGACATTACTCTGTCGCTCGAACGACTGTTACGAAAAAAAATTATTAATTTAATGTCCGCTTCAACACTTAGAAAAAATACTCATTCTTAAATTTTGACGAAAAAGCTCGCTCCAACACTTAGAAAATATTTGTAAAAATATCCCAATAGCTCTAAGTGAAAAGTTAAGTTATTAAAAACATAACCTTACCAAAGTAAACATCGCGGAGTCTTGAATGATGATGAACTTGAGTAATCCAGATCCGTCTATGATGTAGATGTCTCTTGAATACTCTTCGACGGTGTAGCGGTATATGACATAATAAATTGATAACAGACCTATGAAAATATGTCCTTACAAATCTCCCCCTATGTCTATGCCGGTACATAAGTAAAAAATCCGAATTATCAAAAACCAAAATGCCTATACAAATCTACCCTCCCATGAATAAATTTGCAAGAACTCAAAACTGTTCTTCAATCATCTTCGTCAATTCTCAAAGTTTTTCTCATCAGGGTGTGTAACATCATGATCGTCAATTTTGTACCTAAACACATGAGATAAAGCAAAAACCTTCGTGACGCATCAAGTTTGAAATGATATAAGAATAAATCATTAATAAAGCAAATAAAGCATTAATAAATCAAATCTCCCCCATAACATGATAATTTTGTCTTCCCCTTTTTATGATGCCCCAAGTAGACAAATAAGAAGAAAAAATAAAAACATGGAGTGTCACGATAAAGTGCAATGCAAACATGGATCGAACTACGCGCTTGCAAAGGAGTATCTCAAAAATTTCACAAACTATTTTTGGATTTTTTCAATTTTTTCATACAAAAATAAGATACTAAAAATCACACCATGGATTTAAACTCAAACAACCAAGTCATGGAAATGGAATGTATGGGTGTGAACACATTCGATAGGTAAATAAACTCAATCAATCATATGTGCACGATGCATGTGTACTCCTAACAAATGAACATCAAAAGTATCCATAGGTGTAAAAATTATTTAATTTAGATGACATCATCTTATACAAATCAACAAATCAAAGTCAATGTGATTTCCACACCAAAAACCCCCAAAACTATTTAGCGCTTTTTCAAGAATTTTGAGGACGTACAAACCCATTTTAATTCTCCATCCAAACTCCCTCGTATATATTTTCTTTTTAGAGGTTTATAAACTAAATTCTCAAACTTTGGAGAATTGGTGCAAAAACCTAAATGGCCCATAATTGGCAATAATTTCTTTTTATTTCCTTTAAATTTTTTCGGGCTCTTTTAAACCTCTTTGGACCCCGGATAATGAAATTCCTCAATTTTTAGGTCCAATTAAAACGGCAGCTTAATCACAAAGGATAAATGATAAACTTTCGTAACCCTTCTCCATTTTTAAACAAATCACACAAACTCAGAAATGGCTCTTACATGCACAACTATCTTATCAAGTTTTATCGTTCTTGGTTCATTTTAAGGACAAGATTGAAGTGAAAACACCCAACCAACATGTGATATGACAAGCAAAATAATCAAACAAATCCGTGCATGTGTGCAATAAAGGAAATCATGAGTCAAACATGTAGGAAGTAACACTTAATTACATCTCAATGACTCCAAACATTATAAAGAACATGGATGAAATGACCTACTGTCTCAAAAGACTATCAAATAGTCACATGAAAAATGGAATGATGTTGTGACTTGGTCATCCTAAGTGTCCATCCATAAACAGTGCAAACAAAATACAGAAATCTTTTTGAATTTTTCAAAATTTTATCAAATTAAAATCTTTTTGTATTTTTCAAAAAATTTCAAAAGAAAAAATTTACAAAAAGTACATGTCCCCACGCTAGCAAACACAAATATCATAAAAAAAAACTAGTGTATGACAAACATGCAAACACACTCATCTATATGATATGGTAAGAGAAAAACCATGTGCAAGTAAACGGGAATCAACTTGTCTAAAAACTAGTGCCTCTAACAGTGATTTCCTAACCCAAATAGATGTGAAACGTCGTGTGGCATATTTTGGAAGCACCGGAACACTATACATAAACTTCCTAGGACTTTTTCCAAGATAAAAAAAAAAATCGCCTAAGGTGACCTTTCCTACCAAAATATGAACATGTGTAAATGGGTGGAACGACACCTATGGGTTGACCTTTTCTAATGTCCTTGGGATTATTTAACCCTCTAAAACAAATAATGATTTTGGCTTTAGCACTAGAATCATGAGAACAAGATGAGCCATTACCATCACAATCAAACCTACTCGAGTCTGTCAAATCATTTTTTAACTTCAAAATTTTTTACTCAAGCAAAGAATTAGACTCTTCCAAAGACAGGGAATTCTTTTTCAAATTTTCAATTAAACTTAACAGTTTATCATGCTCCCCCTCAATTAAAGTAAATCTTTCCCTGAGAGTCTCTTCACGTGCCACAAACTCATTGATTAAAATATTTTTGTCATCTTTGGCACAAACACAAACCATCGAATTTTTAAGGTCCTCCAATTCTTTTTCTAAAAATAGAACCCTATCATCACTCTCCTTCTTGGACAATTTTAAAGCAACAAAGTCATGGTCCAAGGAAACAAATTTTTCACGATAAAAATCTTGTGGATTTTGAACCGTTTACAAAAGATCCATCCCGGATTTAAAACGAGAATTTTGTTTTTCCAAAAAATTAATTCTTTTAGAAAACGTCAAATTCAAGTGATTTATATCATCAAAACTTTGACTCGTGTCATCAAAGGGAGGCATCCGATTACATAAGTCCTCCATTGAAAAAATTGCGATTTTTCACAAAACTGATTTTAAAAAAATCAATATCACACAAATTTTGCGGAAAATAGAAAGACGCGATAAATTAGCACAACCTGCTTTGATACCAATTTGACGACGTGAGAAGTCAAATTGTATCAAAAATAAATAAATCCTTGAAAAATCAGGATCACACGATAAATTAGCGTGACCCACTCTGATACCAATTTGAAAAACATGTGATACCGATTTAAAACTAACTCACAAGTTTCCAATCAAACCTTATTTAATTTAGCCCCTAAACAAGCATCTAAAGTTCGTGTGCCAACCCATAAATAAATATAAAGCATGTGACACAATAAATATGCTGAGACACAGATTTCAGGAAAAAAAACTTTCGGATAAAAACTTTATTTCACTATGAATTCATAAATGGCAACTTACATTTACCTAGAGAAATATGCAATGGAGTAACGCACAGCTAACCCATTGTGACAACCCGGGATCCGAAATAAGGGGTGGCCAGCCCGATACTCCAATAAAATGAAATCATGGGTGTAATCATTCTCAGCATCACAACAATAAAATAAGTATACGAGAAAACCACCCAATAATTCAGAAGATGGGTTGCCCAAAATTTTAAATTTAGTTTTATTACAAGTTCAGAAAATAATTTAAACAACCCAATCTGAAGAGAAAGTGGAATTCCAAAAGAGCTTATATTACATCCATAACAAATATACAATAAGAGGACCGAATATGCTGTCGGTCAACAGTTACATATAATGTATCTCCACAGTTTAATAAATTACATAAGACATTCATTAAACAGTTATAAAAGTTTGGGCCACACGCCCGAGTGAAAGACCCGATCATATCTAGAATACAAAAAAAACGAAGGCGTCTAACAACACATCCTGTAATATTCGCAAAATCTTACAGCTCCTCAAAAAAAAGGAGTAGGAATATCAAAATCGGCGCCCTTGCGGCGGAGCACCTAAGCAGATACAATATCATACACGACAAGGAAAATGAATGGGCCAGGGCCTGGTTTTATATGATTACCAGATGAATAAGAAGCATGACAGGTATGAACAGTTAATCATGAATGATGAAGATGAGAATCTAACAACATAATGTTAAGCATAAGAAAACAATTTAAATGATTCTAGCTTTCATTCAATTAAGCAAGAAAATATAATTAAACCTCATTAATTAAAAGTCTCCATCATTTTTTCATCATTTCATTTCAATTTTCATTCCTTAACACTAACATAATTACCACCATATGCACTTATGGAATTTCACATATTTCAAGTCCCACTTGAATTTAGAATTGTTATATTCTTATACATATAACAATTCTAAGACCGCCCCTCTGAGTTTCCCCACTGGACGCCCCTCTAAATGACTATCATCTTCCAGAGCCTATCAAACAAGCCAACCTGGGCACCTAACGCACGTCGGGAAGTGGACATATACCTGTGAGTGAGTCATAACCACACCCAAAATTACCTCACTAGCGCAGCATAAAACATATAACAATCCCGCATATGGCCGACGACTATAGTCTCCCTGCATTCACTAGTCAGGGGACATCACCTCATGCGCGAGCTTCCTTTATGATAGCATTTAGAGAGGTGTGTTTAAGTAAATTAGCATTTACCATATAAAAACTCATTTTCATTTATATTATCCATATGTAAGTTTCATTTTATTCGAAACTATCATCATTGAATATTCATCATATTTTAAGTCCCGAATTATTCTCCAAGTGATCACAATAATTCTACAAGTCCCAAGGTTTTATATACCTCCAGTGAGTCCCAAACGTCTCCAAGTATGGGCCTACAACCCCTAAACTCCTAATAATGCACGAAAGGAATGAAATGCCCTAACCTCAATTTGTACACCTCTGGAATAAGCCCCGTTGAACCCATTCCCAATGTAGGGTAGTGACTTAACTCAACTAAAACTCTAGGATGCTAAGTTTACTTCATACAAGAAGGTTCCTAGGTCCTAAACCTAAAGAAAATGGTTGGAATTAACCTAAGAAAAATCTCCTAAAAGTGCAGGGTTTCCAAATCGATTCGGCCTGGCCGAATCGATTCCGCCAGAAAGGAGAATCGATTCGGACCATTCGAATCGATTCGGTCAGGAAATATGGGTTTTTGCATAATTGCCGAATCGATTTGGATAGGACGAATCGATTCAGTCCATTCCGACCTATAAACTGCCCCTTGGGCGAATCGATTCGGCCCTGCGAATTTGCCAAGTTTGGCTATGGAGTC
Source organism: Sambucus nigra (assembly GCA_949130495.1). Taxonomy (NCBI): domain Eukaryota; kingdom Viridiplantae; phylum Streptophyta; class Magnoliopsida; order Dipsacales; family Adoxaceae; genus Sambucus; species Sambucus nigra. The sequence continues at coordinate 336,827,442 of OX422207.1, read as the reverse complement.
TTGGACTCCTAAATTTCTCCAACTCCAATCAACCCAAACCAAGATCATTTATTTCCACGAACTGATTATTAATTCATCAAACAACAATGGTTTACACCAATACCCATCCAAATTAACCTCCAAGGATTCAAAACCCAATAAATCCATAAAAACCCTAACTTTGTTAAACCATAACTAATCCACAACTATCAATACTAATTATTCATCTTAAATCACATAGTAGCAAGTAGAAAACTTGCCTTAAGCTTGAAAATTCATATTTGAGGAAGATGAATGCAAGATCAATCTCCAAATCTTCAATCTCTCTATTTATCCACAAGTTCTCTTCTTCTCTCTTTCTCTCTAAGTCACTAAATATAAATGCACTTAAGAGAAATAAATGAAAGGCAAGACACAAATCGTGTCTTAAGTCTAAGAATCCCAACTTAAATGATTAATACCGCGATAAAATGACTTGCAACTACACATTTAAGCTATAACCAGTCAAAAGTTCCTGAAACATCAAAATATAATATGGCACTTATTTCGACTGTCTCGCACATTTCGGGACTAACTACGCCCTCCAAATTATCATTTGGAAATTTTATAACTCATTTCAAGTTCCGATTTCATTTTAAACCATAATATCATTTTAAATCTTATGACTAAATAAAACACAACATGGTGACATTTACCTACGCATAAGGTAAATATGCAACATTTTAGTAAATATTAACTTTTATCTTCTTTAAATTAATACTTACTCCATATTCCAACATTTTATATATAATTACTTCACACGGTAAATAAATATAAAATGGGTTCTCAAAAGCGAGGGTAATTACATACTCCGCCCCTTATGAAGGAATTTTTCCCCCAAAATTCAGGCGTACCTTGTATAAAGAGATGCGGATACTTTTCCCGCATATCATCCTCGCGTTCCCATGTTGATTTCTTAGCGGCGTGATGACTCCATTGGACTCGCACCAAGGGCACCACGCGAGACCTCAACCTACGCTCCCCATGCTATAAAATAGCAACCGGTTGTTCTTCATATGAAATGTCGAGTTGCAAGTCAATATCCTCGAAACGGATATGCCAAAGGGCACCTTCGCACCTTTTATACTTATTCAAGGAGGAGACATGGAACACATCATGAATTTGTTGTAAAGGTTCCGGTAAGGCAAGTTGATACGCCACTGGACCCACCTTAGAAATAATGGGAAAAGGTCCAACAAAACGCGGCGCAAGCTTTCCTTTCTTCCTGAAACGTTTTATACCTTTCATTAGTGACACTCGCACCAAGACTTGGTCCCCAATCTCAAACTCCATGTGCCTTATATTTGCATCGGCATAACTCTTTTGGAAGTCTTGAGCTATCCGAATGAGACTCCGAATGAGTTCAACCTTTGAAGAAGTATCTTGGATCATTTCAAGTCCAAGGAATTTATTACCCCCCACTTTCAACCAACACGTGGGTGATCTACAAGGCCGGACATAAAGTGCTTCATAGGGCGCCATTCCAATAGTAAATTGGTATGAGTTGTTATAAGAAAACTCGACCAAAGGGAGATATTTTTCCCAACCACCCTTGAAGTCAAGCATACACATACGGAGCATATCCTCCAACATTTGGTTGACTCTTTCAGTCTGGCCATCTGCTTGAGGATGATAAGAAGTGATTAACTTCAATTCGGTCCCCATAGCCTCCTGGAAACTTCGCCAAAAGTGGGAAACAAAAATCTTATCTCAGTCAGAAACGATATTTAAGGGCACCCCATGGAGTCTGACAATCTTTGCGATGAATAATTGTACAGAGCGAGCAGTGTAATAGTCGGTACGTATAGGTAGGAAGTGTGCCAACTTAGTCAAGCGGTCGATAATCACCCAAATAGAATCACAACCATTCTCTGACCTTGGAAAGCCTGTAATAAAGTCCATCGATATGCTCTCCCACTTCCACACCATAATCTCCAACGGTTGCAACAAACCTGTCAGCCGTTGATGATCTATCTTGACCAATTAACAAGTAGTGCATTGGGATACGAACTCAGAAATATCCCTCTTCATGCCTGGCCACCAATACTGACAGCGCATGTCTTGATACATCTTGTCCCCACCAGGATGTACTGTAAATTTAGACCCGTGAGATTCTACCATCACCGCCCGTCTCAAATCCCCCTCCTCCGGGACAATGAGTCTTCCATGGAAGCATAATCCACCCTCTGAACTTATCGAGTAGGATTCCGCTCCCTCAGAAAGTAATCGGCGTATATGGTCCTGACAACCCTTATCCCTTCCTTGGGCTTCTACAACTCTTGCCACAATGGTAGGCATAACGGTCATCACCGACATGAACACCCTAGCAACCGTATCCTCCTGACTGAGCTCTTTCCATTTAGCTTTCCATACATCAGCTAACTCTCCCTCGGGCTTTCTACTCAAAGCATCCGCTACTACGTTCGCCATTCCCGGATGATAGTGGATGTCAAAATGATAGTCTTTCACAAACTCCAACCATCGGCGTTGCCGCATATTTAAGTCTTTCTGTGAAAACAAATATTGTAGTGATTTATGGTCCGTGAAAAGACTAAATTTCTCCCCTAGGAGATAGTGCCTCGAAATCTTCAAGGCAAAGATAATTGCGGAAAGTTCTATGTCACGTACTGGATAATTTCTTTCATGTGGTTTTAGCTTGTGGGAATCATAAGCAATAGCCCGTCGCTCTTGTTGAAGTACACCTCCTAATCCTTTTAGAGATGCATCGGTGAAGACTAGATATTCCAACCCCGGCTTTGGCAATGCAAGGACTGGAGTCGAAGTCAATCTATCTTTGAGCTCGTTAAATGCAGCCTGACAAGAATCATCCCAAACAAACGTCACCCATTTCCTGGTCAAATTTATCAAAGGGCTAGCGATTTTAGAGAAACCCTTGATAAACCGACGGTAACATCCCGCCAAACCCAAAAAACTATGAATTTTGGTAGGTATCATGGGCTGACCCCATTCCCTCACCGCAACCACTTTGCTCGGATCCACCGATATACCCTGAGATGTCAAAATATATCCTAAAAATTGTACCTCCTACAACCAAAAGCCGCACTTCTTAAACTTAACATACAATTGGTGATCCCTCAACCTTTGTAGGACCAACCTCAAATGAATAGCATGATCAGATTCCGTTCGAGAATAGACTAATATGTCATTGATGAATACAATAACAAATTGGTCTAGGAAGTCCCGAAATACCCTATTCATGAGATCCATAAATATGGCGGGGGCCTTGGTTAGTCCAAAGGGCATAACAAAAAATTCATAGGATCCATATCTCGTTAGAAAATCTGTCTTGGATACATCCTGCTCCCGTATCCTTAACTGGTGGTACCCCATCCTGAAATCGATTTTACAGAAGTACGACACTCCCCTAAGTTGATCAAACAAGTCATCGATACGAGGAAAAGGGTATTTGTTCCGGATGGTGACTTTATTCAACTCTTTATAGTCAACACACAACCGGAGAGAACCGTCCCTTTTATTCACAAATAACACCGGAGCACCCCATGGTGACGTACTTCGCCTAATGAATCCTTGCTCCAATAACTATTGAATTTGATCTCTTAACTCCCTCATTTCCACAGGAGCCATGCGATATGGAGCTCTCTTAATCGGTCTCGTTCCTGGCGCTAAATCGATCACAAACTCAATCTCCCAACTCGGAGGCAAACCTAGTATTTCCTGGAAAACATCCTCAAAATCTCGAACAATCGGAATTGAATCCAAGGGAACAACTACATCCCGAGAACTCTCCTCTGCGATACAATACAAATAAGTACTAGTACCTCCTTTTAAACGAGGCATAACAACCAAGAACATTTCTTATCCCAGAACGGGAAAGACTATACTCTTCCCGTAATAATTTACTATCGCATGATACTTCAGTAGCCAATCCATACCCAATATCACATCATACCCGACCATGTCTAGGATGAGAAAATCGGCTTCAAATCACGAATTACCAAGAGTAATTCCCATTTGTTTACAAACAAAGAAAATGAGTGGACCATCACCCATAGAGGACTCAACGCTAGTGAAAGTACTCTCAGCAGATTCTATCAACTCTATGATCTGAGCAAAACTTCTAGAAATGAATGAATGTGTTACACCCGTATCAAACAAAACGTGACCCATGTGTCCCTGAATAAGGAACTTACCCTCAATTTCTAGCGGTGCTAGCGGAGTAGGAGGATGCATAGCATCCTGGATATGATAAACTCTCCCATACTATAGCTGACCCTGCTGTGGAGGAACAACTGAATTTGGTGCCTGTGGTGGAAACTAAACATGTGGCTGCTGAGGGACTCTAAGAAGCTGCCCCCCAATCAACTGAGGACACTACTTCTTATAATGACCAGCCTCTCAGCATTGGAAACACCGTCCCGCCATATTCTTTGCATTTCGGCCCCGATTATTTCTAAACTGGTTGACACGTTAGCCCGGATGGCCCCTACCCCCTTGACCACCCCGACCTGTTTGTTGTTGTGGAAGACCCTGACCATGCCGATTATTATTGACACCCAAATTAAACCCACCATAACCTTGCATTTTCGACACGTCCCCCTGTTGGGGATCCCTTTCTCGTTGCTTTTTTCTCAAAGATTAGGACGAGGGAAAAGATCCTCCTCCAGTCCCACTACCGCCAGGCTTTCTCGCTTTCCCCACTAAGGTAGCTTTCTTGCCACTCTGCATGTACAACCGATGTTCTTGACAATGGAGTAATGCGGTATTCATTACCTCACCAAAAGTTTGTAAGGTTGGATTACCCAGAATATGTTGTCAGATCCTCTAGTTCAAACCTCCCACAAACTTCAAAACCTTCCTCTCTTCCGGAGTCACCTCATCCGGTACAAAACTTGCTAACCGGGTGAAATCTTCTTCATTTTCTTCCACGGATCTCTCACCTTGCACTAAATCCTGGAGCCTCCTTCTCATCTCCCTTTGAACTGCGGGAGGAAAGTACTTTTGGTCAAACAAGACCCAAAAATCAGTGATCGTCATGGTATCTCTCTGTTTGGGTGTAGTCATCAACTCCCACCAATGCAATGCAGCCCTAACAAGTTTAAAGGTAGCAAGGACTTATTTCTTCTCCTCACTACATTCCATCATTCATAGATGGCATTGCATGTCCTTCTTCCATTGATTTTCTCTAATAACATCAGAACCTTCATCAAATTTCGGGGGATGGCCCTTTAAAAAGGATTGTCTAACTCTCTCCCACGGAGAAGGTCCCGTAGGATCTCGTTCATCCTGTCCTCGTTGTTGAGCTTGTGGCATTTGCTGAGCCACTGCAGTCATAGCCACAATAACCGCTTGAGCCACAATGTTTGCTACATCCGCATCATTAATGGTTCCTTGTGGCGGCGGTGGAGGACAAACATCCTCGTCTACATCCCTATTACGTCTAGCTGGGTGACCTCTCTTAGGCGGCATCTGAGATAAAGAAACAATAGAGTTAGAATACTATTCAAAACTATCTATATTGCAAAAGATCGCAAATATAAGTAACAAAGCAGTCCTAACATTAGGCTCTATATCAAAGAATGCTACGGTAGAACGTGACAAGTACATATAGATCCTAAAGATTCTAGAACCTGATGTTCTGATACCATCTATGACAACCCATGATCCAAAATAAGGGGTGGCTAGCCCGATACTCCAATAAAATAGAATCATGGATGGAATCATTCTCAGCATCACAACAATAAAATAAGTATACGGGAAAACCACCCAATAATTCAGAAGACGGGTGGCCCAAAATTTTAAATTTAGTTTTATTTTAAGTTAAGAAAATAATTTAAACAACCCAATCTGAAGAGAAAGTGGAATTCCAAAAGATCTTATATTACATCCATAACAAATATATAATAAGAGGAACGAATATGATGTCGGTCAACAGTTACATACAACGTATCTCCACAGTTTAATAAATTACATAATACATTCATTAAACAGTTACAAAAGTTTGGGCCACACGCCCGAGTGAAAGACCCGATCATATCTAGAATACAAAAAAAAAATGAAGGCGTCTAACAACACATCCTGTAATATCCGCAAAATCTTACAGATCCTAAAAAACATAGGAGTAGGAATATCAAAACGAGAGCCCTTGCGGTGGAGCACCTAAGCAGATACAATATCATGCATGACAAGGAAAATGAACAGGTCAGGGCCCGGTTTTATATGATTACCAAATGAATAAGAAGCATGATAGGTATGAACAGTTAATCATGAATGATGAAGATGATAATCTAACAACATAATGTTAAGTATAAGGAAACAATTTAAATGATTCTAGATTTCATTTAATTAAGAGAGAAAATATAATTAAACTTCATTAATTAAAAGTCTCCATCATTTTTTCATCATTTCATTTCAATTTTCATTCCTTAACAGGAATATAATTACCATCATATGCACTTATGGCATTTCACATATTTCAAGTCCCACTTGAATTTAGAATGGTTATATTCTTATACATATAACTCCCCTCCGAGTTTCCCCACTGGGCGCGCCCCTAAATGACTGTCATCTTCCAGGGCCTATCAAACAAGACAACCTGGGTACCTAATGCACGTCGGGAAATGGCCATATACCTGCGAATGAGTCGTAACCACAACCGGAATTACCTCACTAGCGCAGCATAAAACATATAACAATCCCTCATATGGACGAGGACTATAGTCTCCCTGCATTCACTAGTCAGGGGGCATCACCTCATGCGCGAACTTCCCTTATGATAACATTTAGAGAGGTGTGTTTAAGTAAATTAGCATTTACCGTTTAAATCTCATTTTCATTTCCATTGTCCATATGTAAGTTTCATTTTATTCGAAACTATCATCATTGAATATTCATCATATTTTAAGTCCCGAATTATTCTCCAAGTGATCACAATAATTCTACAAGTCCCAAGGTTTTGTATACCTCCAGTGAGTCCCTAAAGTCTCCAAGTATGGGCCTACAACCCCTAAACTCCTAATAATGTACTAAAGGGAAGAAATGCCCTAACCTCAATTTGTACATCTCAGGAATAAGCCCCGTTGAACCCATTCCCAATGTAGGGTAGTGACTCAACTCAACTAAAACTCTAGTACTCTAAGTTTACTTCATACAAGAAGGTTCCTAGGTCCTAAACCTAAAGAAAAGGGTTGGAATTAACCTAAGAAAAATATCCTAAAAGTGCAGGGTTTCCAAATCGATTCGTCCAAAAAGGCGAATCGATTCGGACCATCTGAATCAATTCGGTCAGGAAATCTAGGTTTCTGCATAATTGCCGAATCGATTCAGACATGCCGAATCTATTTGGTCCATTCAAAGCGGTAAAATGCCCCTTGGGGGAATCGATTCGGACATGGACGAATCGATTCGGCCCTGCGAATTTGCCAAGTTTGGCTATGGAGTCTTGTACTCCTAAATTTCCGCAACTCCAATCAACCCAAACCAAGATCATTTACTGCCACAAACTGATTATTAATGCATCAAACAACAATGGTTTACACCAATACCCATCCAAATAAACCTCCAAGGATTCAAAACCCAATAAATCCATAAAAACCCTAACTTTTTTAAACCATAACTAATCCACAACTATCAATACTAATTATTCATCTTAAATCACATAGTAGCAAGTAGAAAACTTTCCTTAAGCTTGAAAATTCAGATTTGAGGAAGATGAATGCAAGATCAATCTCCAAATCTTCAATCTCTCTCTTTCTCCACAAGTTCTCTTGTTCTCTATTTCCCTCTAGGTCACTAAATATAAATGCACTTAAGAGAAATAAATGAAAGGCAATACACAAATCATGTCTTAAGTCTAAGAATCCCAACTTAAATGATTAATACCGCGATAAAATGACTTGCAACTACACATATAAGCTATAACCAGTCAAAAATGCCTGAAACATCAAAATACAATATGACACTTATTTCGACTATCTCGCACATTTCGGGACAAACTACGCCCTCCAAATTATTATTTGGAAATTTTATAACTCATTTCAAGTTTCGATTTCATTTTAAATCATAATTTCATTTTAAATCTTATGACTAAATAAAACACAACATGGTGACATTTACCTACACATAAGGTAAATATGCAACATTTTAGTAAATATTAACTTTTATCTTCCTTAAATTAGTACTTACTCCGTATTCCAACAGTTTATATATAATTACTTCACACAGTAAATAAATATAAAATGGGTTCTCAAAAGCGAGGGTTGTTACACCCATAATGACTCGTAGTCTTGAACTCCACAAGCGAATACACGCAGCGCCCTCTAAGGACTCGCAACCCAATCTTCAGCAAAGAATCTTCACATAGCAAGATCCTCAATGACACGCAACCATACGGTGTAGAGACGCACTCCAAGAAACATGAACAAAAGAAAAGTGTTCTTGAAAACAAACACAATTCACTAAAGCACGTGGGAGTTTTGTGAATTGAAAACCAAAAAGGGATTAAACCCCAAAAGGAAGAAGCCTAAAGAATTATGCTTTCGTAGTTTTTATGTTCTGTAAAACACTGGGACTTCTTAAACAAAATGTTACCACAGAATGAGTTCTTATAGAAAATCGTGCTGCCTAAAAAATAGTGCTCGTTCGAACGAGATCGCACGACATGGCTATCTCGCGTAAACGACATTGCTCTGTCGCTCGAACGACTATTGCGATTTTTTTTTTATTAATTTAGTGTCCGTTTCAACACTTAGAAAAAATAATCATTCTTAAATTTTGACGAAAAAGTCCGCTACAACCCTTAGAAAATATTTTGTAAAAATTCTCCAAAAGCTCTAAGTGAAAAGTTAAGGTAATAAAAACTTAACCTTACCAAAAATAAACTCCGCAGAATCTTGAATGATGAAGAACTTGAGTAATTCGGATTCGTCTGTGATGTAGATGTCTCTTGACTACTCTTCGATGGTGTAACGGTATATGACATAATAAATTGATAACGGACCTATGAAAATATGTCCTTACAAATCTCCCCCTAAGTCTATGTTGGTACATACATAAAAAATCCGAACTATCAAAAACTAAAATGCCTATACAAATCTACCCTCCCAAGTATAAATTTGCAAGAACTCAAAACTGTTCTTCAATCATGTTCGTCAATTCTCAAAGATTTTCTCATTAGGGTGTGTAACATCATGATCTTCAATTTTGTACCTACACACATGAGATAAAGAAAAAACCTTCGTGATGCATTGAGTTTGAAATGATATAAGAATAAAGCATTAATAAATCAAATAAAGCATTAATAAATCAATAGTCCCCCATAATGCAAAAACTCCACCATAACTTGATAATTCTATCTCCCCCTTTTTATGATGTCCCCAAGTAGACAGATAAGAAGAAGAAATAAAAACATGGAGTGTCGCGATAAAGTGCAATGCAAACATCGATCAAACTACGCGCTTCCAAAGGAGTATCTCAAAATTTCACAAACAATTTTTGGATGTTTTCAATTTGTTCATTCAAAAATAAGATACTAAAAATCACACCATGGATTTAGACTCAAACAACCAAGTCAAGGAAATGGAATGTATGGGTGTGAACACATTCGATAGGTAAATAAACTTAATCAATCATATGTGCACGATGCATGTGTACTCCTAACGAATGAACATCAAAAGTATCCATAGGTGTGAAAATTATTTAATTTAGATGACATCATCTTATACAAATCAACAAATCAAAGTCAAAGTGATTTCCACACCAATAACGCCCAAAACTATTTAGCGCTTTTTCAAGAATTTTGAGGATGTACAAATCCGTTTTAATTCTCCATCCAAACTCCCTCATATATATTTTCTTTTTAGAGGTGTATAAACTAAATTCTCAAACTTTGGAGAATTGGTGTAAAAACCTAAATGGCCCATAATTGGCAAGAATTTCTTTTTATTGCCTTTAAATTTTTTCGGTCACTTTTAAACCTCTTTGGACCCCTGATAATAAAATTCCTCAATTTTTAGGTCCAATAAAAAATGGCGGCTTAATCACAAAGGATAAATGATAAACTTTCGTAGCCCTTCACCGTTTTTAAACAAAGCACACAAACTCACATACGTCTCTTACATGCACAACTATCTTATCAAGTTTTATCACGCTTGGTTCATTTTAAGGTCAGGATTGAAGTGAAGATAAGACAATCACAATAATCAAACAAATCCGTCCATGTGTGCAATAAAGCAAATCATGAGTCAAATATGTAGGAAGTAACACTTAATTACATCTCAAAGACTCCAAACATTATAAAGCACATGGATGAAATGACCTATTATCTCAAAACACTATCAAATAGTCACATGAAAAATGGAATGATGCTGTGACTTTGTCATCCTAAGTGTCCATCCATAAACGGTGCAAACAAAATGCAAAAATCTTTTTGGATTTTTCAAAATTTTATCAAAATAAAAACTTTTTGTATTTTTCAAAATTTTTCAGAAGCAAAAAATTTACACAAAAAGTTCATTTCACAACGCTAGCAAACATAAATATCATGTAAAAAACTAGCATTTGAAAAACATGCAAACACACTCATCTATATGATATGGCAAGAGAAGAATCATGTGCAAGCAAACGGGAATAAACTTGTCTAAAATCTAGTGCCTCTAACAGTGTTTTCCTAACCCAAATAGATGTGAAATATCGTGTGGGGTATTTGGGAATCACGGGAACACTAGACATAAAATTCATAGGACTTTTTCCAAGATCAAAACAAAATCGCCTAAGGTGACCTTTCGTACCAAAATATAAACATGTCTAAATGGGTGGAACGACATCTATCGGTTGATCTTTTCTAATGTCCTTGGAATTGTTTGACCCTCTAAAAAAAATAATGGTTTTGGATTTAGCACTAGAAGCATGAGAACAAGATGAGCCATTAGCATCACTATCAAACCTACTCGAGTCTGTCAAATCATTTTTTAACTTCAAAATTTTTTACTCAAGCAAAGAATTAGACTCTTCCAAAGACAGGGAATTCTTTTTCAAATTTTCAATTAAACTTAACAGTTTATCACGCTCCCCCTCAATTAAAGTAATCCTTTCCCTAAGATTCTCTTCACGTGCCACAAACTCATTGATTAAAATATTTTTGTCATCTTTGGTACAAACACAAACCATCGAATTTTTAAGGTCCTCCAATTCTTTTTTGAAAAATAGGACCCTATCATCACTCTCCTTCTTGGAAAATTTTAAAGCAACAAAGTCATGGTCCAAGGAAACAAATTTTTCACAATAAAAATCTAGTTGATTTTGAACCGTTTGCAAAAGATCCATCCCGGATTTAAAACGAGAATTTTGTTTTTCCAAAAAATTAATTCTTTTAGCAAACGTCAAATTCAAGTGATTTATATCATCAAAACTTTGACTCGTGTCATCAAAGGGGGACATCCGATTACATAAGTGCTCCATTGAAAAAATTGCGATTTTTCGCAAAACTGATTTAAAAAAATCAATATCACACAAAATTTTCAAAAAATAGTAATACGCTATAAATTAGCACAACCTGCTCTGATATCAATTTGATGACGTGAGAAGTCAAATTGTATCAAAAATAAATAAATCCTTGAAAAATCAGGATCGCGCAATAAATTAGCGTAATCCGCTCTGATACTAATTTGAAAAACGTGTGATACCGATTTAAAACTAACTCGCAAGTTTCTAATCAAACCTTATTTAATTCAGCCCCTAAATAACATCTAAAGTGCGTGTACCAACCCATAAATAAATATAAAGCATGCGAAATAATAAATAGGTTGAGACACAGATTTCAAGGAAAAAAACATTTCGGGTAAAATCTTTATTTCACTATGAATTCATAAATCGCAACTTACAACTACATAAAGAAATCTGCAATGGATCAACGCGCAACCAACCCATATAGACTCGCAGTCTTGAACTCATCAAGAGAATACACGCAGCACCCTCTAAGGACTCGCAGCCCAATCTTTAGCAAAGAATCTTCACGCACCAAGATCCTCAATGACATGCAACCATACAGTGTAGAGACGTACTCCACGAAAGATGAACAAAAGAAAAGTGTTCTTGAAAACCAAAACAATTCACCAACGCATGTGGGAGTTTTGTGTATTGAAAACCAACAAAGGATTAAACCCCAAAGGAAGAAGCCTAAAGAATTATGCTTTCGTAGTTTTTATGTTTTGTAAAACGTTGGGACTTCTTAAACAAAATGAAACCAGAGAATGAGATTTTATAGAAAATTGCGCTTCCTCGAAAACAGTGCTTGTTCGAACGAGATCAGCATGTCGCTCTAACGAAGGATAGATGTCGTTCGAACGAGATCGCGAGACATGGCTATCTCGCGCGAACGACATTGCTCTGTCACTCAAACGATTGTTGCAAAATTATTTTATTAATTTAATGTCCGCTTCAACACTTAGAAAAAATACTCATTCTTAAATTTTGACGAAAAAGTCCGCTCCAACACTTAGAAAATATTTTGTAAAAATATCCCAAAAGCTCTAAGTGAAAAGTTAAGGTATTAAAAACTTAACCTTACCAATGTAAACATCGCGAATTCTTGAATGATGAAGAACTTGAGTAAAGCGGATTCGTCAGTGATGTAGATGTCTCTTGAATACTCTTCGATGGTGTAGCAGTATATGACATAATAAATTTATAATGGACCTATGAAAATATGTCCTTACAAGTTATGTTAATTTTCAAGTCTACTCTTGTGTCCAGCTGAGAGAGATAAACAAATTAATGATTTTTAAGTGGAGACCATTAAATTAATGATGTTAATTCTCAAGGCTACTCTCATCCTCAGCCAAGAGAGAGAACTAAATTCATGATTATTAATTAGAGATCACCAAATTATTGATGTTAAGTCTCAAGTCTACTCTCGTCTTCAGCCGGGAGAGATAACCAAATCAATGATTTTTTAATTGGAGATAACCAATTTCATGATGTTTGAAGTAACCCTATTGAAATGATTTTTAATAGAATTTTTGTGTTTTTCACCACCTTAGTGATGTTGTCACACTATTACCCCCTCTCGGTGTTGTTGAGAGTTCATGGATGAGACGAGTCTCCCATGATTTCTCATATCATTGAGAGTGAAGCAAGGATAACTCACCATATGAATGATATTATTTAGCTTAGGATAATTCAAACTATTCATTTGGATAATTGTACAAGAAACATATGAGGAAACACTTGAACTTTTTTCATTCATTACTGTGAGATCTTTCAAATACAAAGATGATGAGACATAGATTGCACACAAGGCTAATGATAATACTCACGAACCAAAAAAGGTTATCCCTCTAAGTTTTGCATAAGCCAGCATGAAAGGGGGTCTCCCCTATAGGGGTCCTTTTTATCGTCCTGTAAGCCCACGGGACGGTAGGCACCTCATTTTCCCATAGAATCTTCTAACTTTTTCTTGATCCTATCTAGAATTGTCCTATTAGTGACTTCAGTCTAGTCGTTTGTTTAGGGTCGGCCTGGTGCTGAGTAGAACTGCTTGATGACAACCCTTTTGTAATGAGCCTCCAAGGACTTGTTTTTGAACTATTTTCCATTATCTGAGATCAGAGTGTGAGGTAGACCATATCTACAGATGATTATCCTCTAAATAAATTTAAAGGTCTTCGTCTTCGTATTATAAATCATGGCTTCTTCCTCCACCCACTTTAAAAAGTAGGCGATTGCCACTATCAAGTATCTATAGTTGCACGCAGCCCTTGGTAGAGGTCCCACCAAGTTAATTTCCTATACTTCGAATGTCTAAGGGGCTGTAATGGACGATAAGGGTTAATGAGGTTGATGGTGGATGTAATATTATCTTTGGCACTTGCCACACTTTTTTATATGGTCAGTCGCATCCTTAGCGAGGGTCGGCCACCAATAGCCCTGCATCACTATCCTCTTTGATAAAACATCATCCCCCAATATGATTGGAACATGATCTCATATGTGAGTCTCTTAAGGCATTTTCCACCTAATTGGGGTGTACACATCATAGAATAGGGAGTAGAAAGACCTTCTTGTATCGTATAATAGTGAATTTCGCTGCCGAGTATCATAATTTCATCATGTCGGCTTTTGTTTTTGGGAGCTCCCCGTCTCTGATATATCTGATGAGGGGTCCATCCATAAATCTCCAAGGTTCAAATTCAATAAAAACTCAAGTTTACTATCATCTTCATCAATTCTTAGTTTGCACAAGATCTCAAATAGGATGGTCCGCCAGATTTTTATTTTGGTGGGTGAATCCAACCTTACTAATCCATCGGCTCAACCATTCTCCAGCCGAGGGACACTCTTTAATTTCACTTCTTTGAAGTTATTCAAAACCCTCTTCACCCTTGTCAGGTACTTGGACATTTTCTTATCCTTAGCTTCGTAAATCCCTAAGATCTGGTTCACCACCAAATGGAAGTCATTGTGAATTATTGTTTGGACGACATTCAATACCTTGGCTAAGGATAGTCCTGTCAACAAAGCTTCATACTCGAATTTGTTATTTAAGGACGTGAATCTCAATCAAAATATGTATTCAATGTTAGTCCCATTTGGAGCCGAAAGTATGATCATCGCTCAACTTCCACTTTCACAGGAGGATCCGTCCACAAATAAGCTCCAGACTGGGTTGTCAATTGTGAAGGGCCTTTCATTTATTATCCCATTTCTGAATAAAATACCTTTCTCAATAGATTCGGTTGTTTCACTATCGGTTATGGTCCGGCCTAAGGTTTCCTTCTCTAGAAATATTATAATCTTATCTTATTTGTCATCATCCTCAGCTCACGTAATCTCAACAATAAAATAAGCTAAAGCCTTCCCCTTTATTACAGTCAGAGGTTGATATATGATGTCAAACACCCCTAGCTCAACTGATCAATCTATCAGCCTACCCGATTTCTCAAGTTTATAGATGACTTGACTCAAAGGAGTGTAAGTGAGCACTACCATATTATGGGCTTGGAAGTAAAGCTTCATTTTTGGAGAGTCGTGAATCAAAGCATATGCTAAATTCTCCATCCTCAGATATTTAAGCTCAGCCCCTTAAAGATCCTTTCTATTGAAGTATACCAGCTTCTGAGACACCTATTATCTTGGGAAATAGCTTCATTATTTGCTAACTCTAATATCGCTAAGTATAGTAATAGCTTCTCCCCCCGAATGGGCCGAGACAAGATCAATAGAGAACCCAAATAAGATTTAAGTTATTTAAAAGCTCACTCACACTCTGTATCCCACTCAAATGCTTTTCTCAAAACATTGAAGAAGGTCAGACATTTTTTTGTAGCCCTTTAGACGAATCTGTTGAGAGCGGAGACTCTCTATGTCAGCCTCTACACATCTTTTATCATCTTTGGCGTCTTTATCTCTATCAACACCTTGATTTTCTCTGAGTTTGCCTTTATCCTTCTTTTATTGATTATGAAGACGAGGTATATTCCCACACCCATGTTAAATACACACTTGGACAGATTTAACATCATCTGGTAAAGATCCATTGTGACAAATGTCCTCTTAAGGTTGGCCACATGGTCCACGACCTTGATACTGTTCGTCAACATGTCATCTACATAAACCTCCATAGTGTTGTCGATTTGATCTTCGAACATCTTATTGGCCAACCTTTAGTAGGTTGTCCCTGTATTCTTAAGGCAGAAAGGTATGACCTTGTAGAAGTAGGTTCCTTTGTCAGTGATAAAGGAAGTCCATGAAGATCTAGTTGTATCCTGAGTAAGCATCCATATAAGTCATTAACTCATGCAAATTTGTGGCATTAACCATCTGATCTATACGAGGCAAAGGGAAGCAGTCTTTAGGATAAGATTTGTTTAGATCAGTGAAGTCAACACACCTTCTCCACTTTCCATTGGCCTTCGGGACTATTAGAATGTTGTACGACCACTTTGGGTAGTGTACATCCTGATGAACTCAGTCGATTGGAATTTCTTGACTTCTTCTTAGATGACCTCATACTTCTCTCTTATGTGTGTCATTCTTTTTTATTTCATAGTCTTGGCCTTCACATCAATATTCAGCTTGTGGTAGATGACCTTTGGGTCTATTCCTGGAATGTCTTTATGGATCCATGTGAAGATGATTTGCCTCTTCTTTAATAACTCCATCAACTTTTTCTTCACCTCCTTTTTCAGCGATAAGTTGATTTGGACGGGTTTTTTCAGCTCGTCCTCATTGAGGACGATGGATTCTACATCCTTTGAGGCCTCACCCTTCTTTAGTTTCCTCTCATCCCCAAGAGTATCAATGTTGTAAGAGTTTGTGAGTTTTTTTTTAGCCTCTTTCTGTTCAGCCGAGCTGGGACACACAGTCGAGGATGATGTTATAGTCTAAAAACACATTTTCATCCATCACAAAAAATCTAACTTTCTTCGTTAGACACCTCAGCCAACTGCCCGTGCAAATATCCATTTCAAACACTCCAAAAACGTGCACTTTTTCTCTATTGAACCCTATCAAGGGTTAATGATAAGTAAGCATCCTCTTCTTACTGAGATTTAACCCTTTAAAACATTCCTAGAACATAACGTCAATCGAGCTGCCGCCACCCACCAGAAGTCTAGACACATCATAACCATGAACCCTGGTACTGATGACTAAAGAGTCATTATAATTGTGATAATCCCACAACTAAAGTGTCCATATCTACCTTCTTTATCTTCCTCGACTTCGACTCTGAATCAGTCGAGTTTACTTCCATCCTTTTAGGCACTGACTTGACCTCTAAAATGTGTCATCCCTCTACCGACCATCCCCCCACTGATCATTTTCACATCAAATTAAATCATATTGCAGCGTCCCTTTAGCTAAGGGATCTTTAGTGGGAGGTCAAAGTCATCCTCATCGCTCTTAGACTGATCATCCTTCTTTTTGGCCTCTCATCCCTTAATCCTCTATTTTTCTTTTGGGCATCATCTTTGGAATCACTCCGGTCAGTATACTTCCAAATCTTACCTTGTTTCAACATCTTTTTGATTTCATCTTTTAAAGAAAAACACTTGTCAGTAGTGTGTCTGTGGTCTTGTTGGAAATCATATCACTTTCTTTTATCCCACTTGTGGGGAGGGGACCTAAGCTTTTAAGGCCACCTGAGAGATCTATCATCTATAATTTCATTCAAGATTAAGTCAGAGCGTACTTTCAATGGAGTGTAGCCGCTAAACTTGTCATCAGTCGACCTCTACTTACGATCATTTCCCTTTGATTTTTGAGATTTACTCTAACTTTCTTCCTTCTCATCCTCTGATTTAGCCACCATGGCCTCCTCCGCATTCATGACTCCCCCAACTGTAGCCATAAGTTCTGCTATGAACTTTAGAGGATCCTCGGCCAACTTCCAAAGTCGTTTACCTTTTTGTAGTCCTCCCATGAGGGCGGTCATGGAAATATTCTCCTCGTAATATTCCACCTCTAGCTTCTTCGTATTGAGCTATGCAATATAATCTCTTAGAGATTCATTCCACCCTTGTATTACATATAATACATGGGTAACCTTCTTAAGGGATTTCATGCTGAAACAGAATTCATGTTCTTAGGAAGATAACTATAACATATATGAGTTGCATCGATAAGAGTACTAGAGAATTCTCTGCATCTCATCTCATATGAGATAGAGTAGATATCGACTACAGACTGATACATTTATATGAGATGTATCTATTTTGTAATCCCATCATACATTTGTTTCATCATGGGTGGCTTGAACTTTATCGGAGTGGGGAAAATCACAATCCTTGCTATGAAGGGATACCGTTCTACCTACCCCCTTTAGATAGGGTCTTGGATTTTCAGATGGTCATTGATCTTGTCCTCTAGCTTTTGGATTGAAGTTCTCTATGGTTTTTTGGCTACCACTGTATTATCTACTCTTCCTTCTTTTTCAGCTGGGTTAGGCACAGGTTCTCGGCCAACAGTTCTATGTCTGTGGTTCACTTCCCTATGATCCTCCCCTTGTCCTTATTGTGGCCGACGATCAACACATCCTTCATTCCCTTTGGAAGCACCCCAAGCTTAACCTATCAAATTCTAAGTGACACGAATCAGAAAGTGTCTCTAATGTGCGTTCACTCTAGGCTCAAGTTCAAGCCTATCGCGTTAGTAATAAACCCGGTAAGTCCGGATGGTATCCACAGGGAAATAGGACAACAGAGTTGTGACGACGTTGGATAGATAAGGAAATCTTAACTCTGACTCTAAAGGAAAAAGAAAATTTATTGGGTTTGTGGAATGACTACACTAGATGCAATTATGAAATTATGAAAAGGTGCAATTATACTAAATTACCTAAAATACTGATGAATATTGATTTAAAACTTTAAACTATAAATGAGAAAAATAGGACGGGAATACAATCCCCCAACCCTAGTGTATTATAGGTATAATACTAATCGTAAATTTAACTGATTAATTAGACCCAGAATTTAGTACTCCCAAGCATTACGTATATGAGGTTCAAGGCCGCACCATACTTGATCAGAGGATGAGTAAATCGGTATCGCAATAGTTACACTCGAATTGCATTCTAAAGCATCCCGGTGACCCAGAAGCAAACGAGATCCAAATATCTACAATTGTCATGTTCTGACGCAATACGATCATAATAAATCACTAAATTCAGAGGATTAATGTTATACACATGCAACTATCACATCAGGATGGATTCAAGAATCCCGACCTTGAAATGTCTAGCCTAGCATGCTGAAACTAATGAAAATAATTTTTGAATTGTAGAAAACCATGATTAAACTAAGGAAAATTTTTGGAATGATGTAGAAAGGAATTTGACTTAAGAAAAGTAACTCCTAGTCTTACCAAAGCAGTAACAACAGTGATTAGGCACATATTCTTCATATTTATCCCATTAATTTCAGTATTTTTATGATCTCGTGCAGTGTAAATATCTTGGATTTGCCTCGTATTTATTCTACTAACCCCTTTTGGCAATTATTCCGTGTTTTGTGTATTTCTCATGTGCTTTATAGGTATTTCATGCAAGTTAGTGCGAAGGAGAACTCAAAACAGTGAAAGAAAGCAAGAAATGTGAAGTTTAAGGGCAATTTCGTAATTTTCACCCTTAGTCCATAGGTGGGTCCAATTTGAAAGTTGAAGATATTCTAATTACAAGAACACTGGAAAAAATGGCACCTCAATTCGAGCTACGGTGAAGAAGTTACGAGGTTTTGAAGTTGCGAGATAATGAATAGTCATTTTCAGAAATGAAGAGTCATTTTCATAAATGAAGAGTCATTTTCAGAAATGAAGAGTCAAAACTCTCGAAATTTCTTGTTTAATTCATTTTTATTAGTTGTAAAATGTTGGGAGGCAAGGGAAGAGTCAAATTTAGGTATTATAAAAGGGCAAACCCTATTAGGAAGTGGGAGGAGTTGTTTTTATCACATTGTAGGAGGCTAGTAGTTAGTTTTTTAGAGGATTCTTGTAACCAAGAACCCTAGTTTTGAAGTTTGGCTACTATTCAAGATTCAAGGTTCTATTAAAGATTCATCATTCATCCATTGCAAGTAATTTTAGTTTATTTTCTTTACTTCTTTCCTAGTTAGTTTAATTAATCGTTGCTTTCTAGTTTTCCAATCCCAATTCAAGTGAGGTTCTTAATTTTCTAGATTTAGTTATGAATTCCTGCACTTTCACTTTTAAGTTTTCTTTTATTTTAATCATGTTAAGCTAAGTTTTTTAAGGGTGGGGATGCATGAACCCAACCCTATGTTGTATGCATAAATATAAAATTTGTCCTCTAAATTAAATAAGTGATTAGATCGTGTTGTATTGTTTCACAACCATTGTAGAACTTTTGATCTCATTTGCCCTAGGTAACCAGGGTGCTTATGGATGCAACGTGCGTGAACTATTGCAACACTGATTTACTCATTCTTTGATTATGTATGATGCGGGCTTGAACCTCATATATGTAATTCTTTGGAGTACTAAAGACTGGGTATGATCAATTATCTAATTTATGACTAATTTTGTACTGACATACACACTAGGGTTTGGGGGAGTGTATTCTTAACCCATTTGTTCATTCATATTAATTCCTTCTTAGTTAGTTAATTTCGCATGCATAGGTTAATTTAATTTAATCTAGTTAATTCATAGATAAAATCCATAAAAATCAATCATCTTTTTCTTTTCTTTTATTTTAACATCAACTTTAGGATTAACTACCTTACCTTTGTCGTCACGTTCGCACGTCCTAATTCCCTGTGTATTCGATACCATACTCGCCACTATACTCCTTAAGAAGTGTAGTTACAAGTTTAGTTTTTTTTTGTATTTAGGTTGGAAGTCGATAACAACGACTAGCGTATTACACGGACGCTCGATTTTTCCACTCGATCAAACAGCAATTAAGAACACTCGTAATCACAGAATTCTGAATAATCTTCAATCTGGAAATTTAAAGAATAAACTACCTCGAAACTCCGATTTTATGGAAAGAATTGGAAAATTATATTAATTCTCCGTACTAAAAATGATAATAACTTGGGTTTATATACCCTACAAAGTTTCATGAGTTTTAGCTATACTAGGACTCTCCATTAGAGAAGGATAAGAAAATTAAAATCGCAGCCGGACCGGTCCGAGGCTCCTGCGGATAGGTCTGCCTAGAATGTGGACCGATTCTTTTATTTCTGGGGCCGATCGGTTCTTTTATTTCTGGGGCCGATCAGTCCGGGGCGGACCAGTTCTTTTATTTTTCCTCCCTCTTCGGTTTGCCTTCGGTCCGGGGTTCTCTGAAATGTTGCACTGCGGACCGGTCCGGTCTTCCTACGGATCAGTCTGCCTTTGAATTTCTTTTCTCCTACTTTGACTGCTCATATCTTTCTCACTGGGACTCCGATTGAAGTGCCATTTCTTCCTATGTGCCCCTTCTGACTTTCCTTCTTTTCTTTCTCGATTCTTCCGGTTTCTTTCTTCCTTTAATTGACATCAAATACATGTAAAATCAATACGAAATACCAGAAACTTAGTGTACTCATTAGGATAAGTCAGTAACAAGATTATGAGATAAAGTCAAATTGATTACATTGTTTGAGGTGCTAAAAGTAACTAAATTAAGGGATAAATTGGGAACAATTTATGCCTAATCAAACCCCCCTAAATTAGAACTTTGAGCATCCCGAGAAATGTAAAAGAATCCTATCAAGGCTTAACTGTTCAAAAACATTTTATTGGGATAGAATACCTTTTTCGCGGACAAGCCTTTAAACCCCTAGGTTACCCTAGTAGGATAAGTTGTGTCTCGTGACGGTTTGCAGAGAATATATCCACAAAATTCGACTCAAAGAAAATTCAAAATACGTAAAAAAAAATTAATTCAAACTTTCCCAGAAAATAGTCATCATCAATTCATATTTACAAGTCTCCAACCGTAGTGTGTGTGTGTGCGAAGCCAGAAATTTTACTTCCAATTTCCACCAATTTATCATTACGTTACTTACCCGAAAATTCGTTTTGATACCAAATTCTCACAGAATGCTCTCACAAATGAATCTCTCGGGTTATGGCTATTCTCTTGGTATGCATGATATAACGAGTAAAGGTGATGGACACAAAGTCACGCATACAAGTAGAAATACAAAAATTTCATAGTGATAGGATCTCATCAACAGAATACGGTTTTAAAAATGAGAACATTGCCTCTTATTTGCCCATTCAATCTCTTTTATTATCTTTTGATGTATTAACTCTCCACGCGGTAACCAATTTTTGCAATTTAGACTAGGTTAGGACTTTTTTGGATTTTAAGGTATATGGGGTAAAATGACAATGGTAGGGAAGGCTGGAATTGGAAAAGTCATTTAAGATGTCCATTTGTGCTTTTTTCGGGCTATTGTTCATTTTTTCTTTTTTTTTTCTCTATTTTTTCTGTTTTTCACTTCTTTTCTTTTCTTGTTATTTTTGTTGAGCATATCTGTTTTTTTCTTGCCCCTTTATATGCACTTTTCGAACTTAAATTCTGAATTTTTCCATTTTTCGCAATTCCGAGATATTTGGGTTTTTCGGGTTGTCAAACGAAAGGGAAAATCTATTTGGCTCAATTTGGGTTACAAAAGGGGTGATTTTTCGCATCTTTTTCTGGCCAATATTTTTGGGTGACAAACGAGGGCCTACTTCATTGTCCAAAATACCAATTGCGTTACCATATGCGTTTCGAGATGAATTTAAGCTTAGAGATCAATTTTTGGCACTTTTTCAAAGCAATTTTACTCACATTTTTCATAACCGATCAAAATGAAAGGATTGAGATCCTCGACGACTTTTTAGGCGCTGAAAAGAACTTTGAGTTAACAATTAACTCGGATTGATTTAAAAACTTGCAAAAAGTGATAGTCTCGAATCTTACCGGGTTTTGTTAATCTCTACACTTATTTGTTAAGTCGTCAATTTTCTCTCAATTTCCATCTTTGGTCAATTTTGGCTGTGTATTTGAATTTTACAACTTGAGTCTTCAATCCGACTTTTAATGATATTTTTGAAAATTTTGAATTCCAATTTTTATTTATTTTGAAAAAAAATATTTTTTGGTTTTTCAAAAGTTTATGATTTTTTGGAAATTTCTAGGCGTTTTTAAAAACTTGTGAAGTTTTAGAAATACACACTTGTAACCCCGCCCCCTAACTTAGACTTTTGCATTGTCCTCAAGCAAAAAGGACTAAAATCTAACTCAAAGCGAATAAAAAGTGCGAGAAAATAAAACAAACAAATTATTAAAATGCAACAAGACACTATATGACACTCATGCATGACTCAAAAATACAACAACAATCACCCCATACGCGTCGGGGGTGCGACGACCTCTCATCTTTATATGAACTCACCCGACCCCACTCACGGGATTCGATGCTCTCCTTGTCACTCCCGTCTTCCTATCATATACCAACAATCGGAATAAGTTGGGACCTCGCCCATAAATAAAGGAAAGATTGAGAGACTCATCGTGACTACTCGGAAAGGGATCCCTGTGATGCTTACTCAAAGCATAGCTTGCGTACACCAACTTAGAGGTAACACCTAATTTTCTTTTAATTTTTGGAATGCATGGGTCGGGCTCTAAGTCGAACGAGACACAACTTTTCTCCTCTATCGCTTTCGGGCCATCAAATGGTATGGGTGGATGGTCATTGCGAAGAAACTCATCAGTTTTATCTTTCCACTCGCCCTCTCCTAAATGACTACATGAGTCCAAGAGAGGTTGGACTTTGTTGTGAAGGCTCTCATCCACCTGCCCGAATTCTCTCTCAACTCCTGTTAGGCTCAACTCCTCTAGCTCTCTCTCTTTCTTTGTTTCCACATTTTTTCTTCCTCGCTCCATCTCAAAATTATTAGGTGGTGTGGGTTGGGTAGTACTCGAGGAGAAAAATACCTATCGTGTCTTGCCATTAGCTCTTCTCTAAACACTCATATGAACTTCTCCCTATGCCCTCTAAATTGTCGCTCTCACTTGATGTAACAAGGCATACTCCTATCGTCTCTCGCATATGGGTCCTCCCATGCTCGTGTGCTGCTCCTGAAAGATCTATCTCTTATGGTTCTCCTTTGTCACCCTCGTTCTTGATATTGTTAAAAATATTTGTATCGAGGGTCATTTTCCCAAATGTTAATTGCATCCTCCCACTTCGAGTATTGATGAGTGCATTAGCCGTAGCTAAGAATGGGCGACCAAGGATAATGGGAACATGATTGCTCGGGAGAATGGAGGGATCCTCGTCCCAAATGACAAAGTCCATAGGGAAGTAGAAAGTGTCTATTTGGACGATCACATCCTCAATGATTCCCCGCGGCATCTTCACAGAACGATCTGCGAGCTGGAGAGTCATATTTGTGGGCTTGAGGGCTCCCAAATCGAGTTTCTTATAGATGAAATAGGGTATAATGTTAACACTCGCTCCTAAATATATTAGTGATCTTTCGATTCGGTTCTTCTCCATGATGCACGAAATGGTGGGTGCTCCCGGATCTTTATACTTTAACGGAAGGTCACTCGATAAAACTGAACTGACATTCTGGGCCAAAAAGACATTCTTATTTACCATTAGCTTGCGTTTCACCGTGAATAAGTCCTTAATGAACTTAGCGTATGCGGGGATTTTCTGTATGGTCTCGAGAAAAAGAAAATTAATCTTTACTTGTTTAAGGTCATCCAAAACATCATCCCGAGAAGTCCCTTTGGAGTGCGGGAGTAACCGTTGAGGGTGTGGGGCAGCGGTGGGGGGTTTCACTACTACCTCGAGCTCATTAGTGCCTTCTTTATCACTCCCATTCAAGGGGAAATATTCGGCCTCTTTCATGTTGGGTGAAGCCTCCTTGTCTTTAGTTGCATCATGTGGGGGAGGTGACAAGTTAACTACTCTCCCACTACGTAGAGTGGTAATTGTGCTACATTGCTCTGGATGGTCATGGGGTGTGAAGCTTACACTAGTTTGACCTTGGGGAGGTCTTTGGCCCTGGGCAAGAAACTTGCCCTTCTCTTGGATACTCAATGATGATTGTAACTGTGAAATGTTCGCATTCATGTCATGGATCATGCGCTCATGCCTAGCATTAGTTGCATTCTGGTTGTTGATAAATTGGTTTATCGTATCCTCGAAACTCCTCCACGGTGGAGGGATATGTGATCCTTGAGGTGGTGGTGCTTGAACATGTCCTTGCATGTGTGGAGCTTGTTGAAAGTGTTGTGGTGGAGTAGGGGCAACATATGAATTAGGATTCATCACAGCATGTTGTTGCCCATGGCTAAAACCAGGATGGTTTTCACACGAAGGGTTGTAAGAATTCCCATGGGGTGCACCAAAATCACCCTTGAATCCTCCTATACCACTCACTTGTGCTTGAAGATTCACTTTTTAGGCGGGTATAGTCGGACATTCCTCAGTTGAATGACCCGCCTCACAAATCGCACACACCTTCTCGACGAGGTTAGGTATGGATCCAGTTGGTCCTCTTCCCAATATCTCACATAGGCTTCGAAATCCTTTCTCAAGTGTATCCAATCGACTGTCCGTCATAGAATTCTTATCTACATGAAATAGACCGGACACCGATGGAGTGGTGGTCACTTGATGATTTCAATTTTGAGCATTAGGATCAGATGTATCCCAGGATTGGGTAGTCTCGGCGACATACCTCAGGTGAAGCTGAGCATCGTGGGCGTCTAGTTCGACAAAAGGACCACTACCTATGGTTTCAACGAGTTCTTTGGAATTAAGATTTATCCCATTAAAGAGAAAGGAAATGATTTGCGCTGTATCAAATCCATGATGGGGGCATGAAGTAATTAACTAATTGAAACGCTCGTAACATCGATCAAATGGCGCATTTTTTGATTGTATGAAAGATTGAATTTGAGACTTTACGGAGATTGTTCGATGTGGTGGAAATAATTTCTTGAGAAATCTAGATTGTAACTCGTTCCCGGATGGAATCGAGCTTGGAGGTAAAGACCATAGCCCAGTCTTATGTTTATCTTTTAGAGAAAAGGGGAAGAGTTTGAGGTGGATCACCTCTTATGTGCAAGTTTGATCATTGAGAGTATCACACACATCCTCAAATTCCCTAATGTGGAGATATGGCTTTTCTGAATCCATAGCTTGGTAATAGGGTAACATCTGGATCATCCCGTTTTTAAAACAAAATTGCTCGGCATTATACCGGAGTATAATTCATCCCGGAGTGACAGTGCGCTCGGGATATAAGATTTCTCTCAGCGGGCAGTATGGGGCCTCTTCCTCACCGGCGGCTACACTACCGTGTTGCGACATTTCTCTCTTTCTGAAAGACTCGGTGTCCTCATTTGGTGTGCTAGAAGTGTTCTCGGAGGTGTGTCCTAAGAAGTAAAACAGAGTGTTATTCGAGATTAAGTGTGACGGTGTGGGAGGTGGAATCCAGAACTGTGGGGCGTTAGGAGTCTGAGGGCTATCAGGGTCGTACTCAACTATTGGATTTTTGTGAATGTGGATTGGAGTATTATGGGGTGTGGGGGTGAGTTAAGAATTTTTCATTAACAACTTATGAGAGATTATGATGGATCTTTTTGTGCTTTTTGAATTTTTTTATGTTTTTGGATTTCTGGAAATTTTTGGTCAAAGTTTTAGATTGACTCGATCTAATCCTAAGTCTACCTAATTTCCCGGCAACGGTGCCAAAAACTTGACGCGACACAGAAAGTGTCTCTAATGTGCATTCACTCTAGGCTCAAGTGCAAGCCTATCGCGTTAGTAATAAATTCGGTAAGTCAAGATCATATCCACAGGGAAATAGGACAACAGAGTTGTGACGACGTTGGATAGATAAGGAAATCCTAACTCTGACTCTAAAGGAAAAATAAATTTTTATTGGATTTGTGGAATGACTACACTAGATGCAATTATGAAATTATGAAAAGGGGCAATTATACTAAATTACCTAAAATACTAATGAATACTGATTTAAAACTTTAAACTATAAATGAGAAAAACAAGACGGGAATACAATCCCCCAACCCTAGTGTATTGTAGGTATAATACTAATCGTAAATTTAACGGATTAATTAGACCCAGAATTTAGTACTCCCAAGAATTACGTATATGAGATTCAAGCCCGCACCATACTTAATCAGAGGACGAGTAAATCGGTATCACGATAGTTACACTCGAATTGCATTCTAAAACATCTCGGTTACCTGGAAGCAAACGTGATCCAAAGATCTACAATTGTCGTGTTCCTACGCAATACAGTCATAATAAATCACTTAATTCAGAGGATTAATGTTATACACATGTAACTATCACATCAGGACGGGTTCATGTATCCTGACCTTGAAAAGTCTAGCCTAGCATGCTGAAACTAATTAAAACAAATTTTGAATTGCAGAAAAACATGATTAAACTAAGGAAAATTTGTGGAATGATGTAGAAAGGAATTTAACTGAAGAAAAGTAACTCCTAATCTTACCAAAGTATTAACAGAAGCAATTAAGAACACTTCTAATCACAGAATTGTGAATAATCTTCAATCTTGAAATTAAAAGAATAAACTATCTCTACACTAGGGTTTTCTGGAAAGAATTGGAAAATTATATTAATTCCCCGTACTAAAAACGATAATAACTTGGGTTTATATAACCTACAAAGTTTTAGGATTTTTAGCTTTATTAGGACTCTCCATTAGAGAAGGATAAGAAAATTAAACTCGACAGCCGGATCGGTCCGAGCTCCTGCGAATCAGTCTGCCTAGAACGGGGACCGGTTCTTTTATTTATGGGGGAGGATCGGTTCGGGGAAGACCGGTTCTTTTATTTTTCCTCCCTCTTCAGTTTGCCTTCGGTCCGGGGTTCTCTGGAATGTTGCAGTGCGGACCGGTCCGATCTTCTTGCAGATCGGTCTGCCTTTGACTTTCTTTTCTCCTACTTTGACTGCTGATATCTTTCTCACCGGGACTCCGATTGTGGTGCCATTTCTTCCTATGTGCTCATGAACTTGAAATCTTCAACTTCTCTATATGTGCCTCATTCAAATTTCGGGTAGAAATTACATTTTTCCCTTTTGACTTTCCTTCTTTTCTTTCTCGATTCTTTCGGTTTCTTTCTTCCTTTAATTGACATCAAATACCTGTAAAATTAATACGAAATACCAGAAACTCGGTGTACTGGTTAGGATAAGTTAGTAACAAGATTATGAGATAAATTCAAATCGATTACGTTGTTCGAGGTGCTAAAAGTAACTAAATTAAGGGATAAATTGGGAATAATTTATTCCCAATCAATAAGCCTTTGGGTCGACCTTCTGGGATCGACCTAATGCTTTTTCCTTTGTAAGTTGGTGATGGACGAACCGTATTGCATGATATATCATATGGTTCTCTAGTGGTGATCCAGTTCTACGTCTTTAATGATTTTGTGTCTCTTTGTGGGGGGTCAGGGTGGTCTTCCTATCGTCCCATCCACACCATCTCTGGCTGCCGGAGTTATCATGTCCCCCACAACTCCAAAAGGTTTGGCCATCATAGTCTGGATAAAGGAAGCAAGTTGTTCTTGTATTTTTTATTGGATAGCCACTAGTGAGCGTAGTGTCGCCACCATCTCAGCCATTTCTAATTGAGGAGACACCTAGGTGGAACTAGAGCCAGCGTCGTGAGGTAAATCGGAGGTTATTCCCTCCGACAAACGAACAAAACCACTAGGTGAGCTAGGTGAGATGGAAGAAAGCTTGAGTAACCCAACAAGAGCTCTTCTGATGGTGATACATATCTAACCAAGTGTGGAACTGGATCACCACCAGAGAATCAAACGAGAAACTAGCTAAAAATGGAGAGGAAAAGACGAGCCTTCGTTCCTACAGACGGCACCAAAATAATGCTGCCAACAAATCACCATTTAAATTTGTATATGTATCTCAAGCTCAAACACAGTACAAAAATGAAGATATGTAACAGAACGAAAATGAAAATAAGATAAGGAGGTGAAGAGAAGAGGAAGAACACTAGTATGTAAGTGGTATATATTTTCAGCCTAATCCACTGTGTAGGGTTGTGAGGTTTTCATTGTGTAAAAGAAGCTCTAATGTCCTTGATTGTACAACACTCAAGCCCCCTCTCTATACTGTAAATTAGATAGAGTTTGGCTAGGGTTTTACAATTTTGAATCCTTTCCACTGGGGAAGAAGATGAGTATATATAGTGTTAGGGGTGCGCATTGTACCCCCAGGCATGTAAAAAGCATGCAAATTCTGAAGCATCCAATAGGGAGTAGACACATGTCCCTGGCACAAGTATGTAATGATGATATAATATTCCTTCATGTGTTCTTATGAGCTTGTTATAAATACCTGCCCACATGGATTAGTCATGCTGGAAACCTATGTCACACATGGTTTATATGTTGTCATGGGAGTCTCGGCCTGGCCGAGGGTGGTACCTCCAATGTCCTGTTGAGAAATCGATGGGATAAAATGAGGTATGGTATTGGTTTTCTAGGGGTACCAGACTGAGACGAGACTTTTGAGGGGATAATAGGTAAGTTGATAGATCTCGACCTATGAGACTGGGACGAGGTCAGCCAAGACTGTTGATTAAGGGTCGCTGCAGAGGGGTGCATAACTACCCGACATGATGATTTATAAGGCTGGCCTTGTCGAGTGGGTCCTAGATTGGTATGAGATCACACTTGTGTATATCAAGGGGAAAGTATTTATGTGCATATTGAGGATTACTATAAGGTTTCTTTCTATAAATAATATTACTCACTACCGATAGTTCCTCTTCTTGATTTGATGTCCCTAAACATTTCTATACGTATAAATCTAGCCATCGTTCCTCCAATGACAAAGAGATCAAGAGGAATGTAAAGAAATAAGAGAATAATGTCTGTTGGTGAGGCCACAGTTAGAGAAGTCACTTGCTTTAGGTGTAGTAAAATGGGTTATTACAGGTTTACATGTATAGAACCCATTTTATTACATTTATTATTATTCAGTTCATTTATTGTAACATCAGTTGCCAATAAAAATTTTGAAGAACCCATTTAAATAATGAATTTAATTTTACTGTTGAGTGTTCATTTCTATTGTTTTTTTTCTTTTGTGAATGGGATCTATAAAAAGTACACACATGTGTTAAAAGCTATACGCACATTTTTTACTAATGTTCGCATGTCTTTATATAATATTGCATGTACTTTACATTTGTGTTAGTTATTTTGGACATAATACAAAGTATAAGAAGACTTCAAGTAAGTGTAGGTAGAACTTATTCTAGACTGTATGTGAACTTATCTCGATATGCATGTACTTTCAATATATTAAAGCACGTATAGTGTTACTTATCATTTTTTTCGTCAGTATGTATTATAGTATGTGTCAGCGTCAATATTATCAGAGTATAGATTTTTATGATTAAAATGACAAGACACGCATGACAAAAAATAAATTCATTTATTACGAACAAAAAAATACAAAATATCTTGAAACAAAAAGAGAAAAAAAAAATCAAACATCAAAAAGTGAATCTAAAAAATTATTAAAACCCTTGATAGGGTCAGGAAGAGAGGTAATGAAATTTAAATACACTCGAATTTTCTTCTCGTGCACATATAAGAGGGAGTTTAGATAATCCTTTTTCTCCCACGAATTCATAATCTTTGTCATGACCTCATTTTTATAATATACATGAGGTCTTCGTGTGTTTGTGGCGCCACCTCATCCTCTTCGAACAGGTTAAATGGGACGGGTGGGAGCCTAGATCATCCTTCATTAACATAGTGCATAAAAGAATCAAATGCATTTTAGTATAAAGAAATATCTTCCTCAACCCTTTTGTTGTAATGTCCTTACCTTTCTTTCTCCATTAAGACGACTTCTTAAAGCCTTTGATCGGATATCCATTTTTATGTGTTTGTAATTGAATGTGGAATAGTGTATAAAATAAAAATGTTAATATTTTATAAGCCAAATGAAAGCTATTTATTTCTGGGGTCAGAAATAGGTGGGGGGTGTTAACCCTAATGAATACGGTTAGTTAAGGGTGTACTGGTTAATATGAATGAACTACAGAACATTGTGACACCCCTCCTAATTAAATACCGGGCGATCACTCCTTTATTAAATTAAAATCAAGGTGAACAGTTGGTTCATTCTTAGCATCACTGTCGTAAAATAATTTTTCCAATTTAAACACCCTAATTAATTAAGCTAAGTGTCAAAACCATTTTTAAACATTACTTTCCAAATTTTATTTTAAAAACAGAGATTTAATTATTTACAACAATTTAATATTAAAGAATCACACCACAATAATCCTGGAACATATAATCCAAATAATTTAAACATTCAACAACTAAATCCCAACATCAAAACTTAAAGTAAAACAATCCTGACTGTAATAAATCCCAAAGTGACAATACTAGAAATAACCGAATCACAAAGTCCAAATAAACAACTGAATAATGGAAAGGGCGACACATGACCACTAAATGGATATGCTAGGAGAGGAGTCAAATAAATGAAGTCGTCTAAGCAAGAGGCCTACAACTCCCACCTAACCTGCAGCGCGCTCCTTCCAATGGATCCTACGTAAGACGCCCCTGTGGTTGGGCACCTGTAATATATACATATATATACAAGAGAGAAAGAGAAATAGAAACGGGTCAGAGCCCGATAGTGTAGATGATTTAAAATTTGTTTAGCAAGTATTTAAAATGTTTACAGACCAATGCAACAACATATTAGTGCGGCACTCTCTTGAGAAATTCTCACCTCACTTCTAATGTGCATGCCTATCGTACTAACCTTCCCAACGGATTATCTTATCTTTTATCGCACTAAACTTACCAATGGCTTAACTTATCCTAGGTTACTCGTAAGATTTAAAACTGAACAATATAATCATTTAAAAGGAAAATTTCATTTAGTAACAAAGCTCTCATTTTAACTTTATTTATTAATAAAGTTTCCCAGTGTCATATTATACTTTTTCAAAACAAGTATTTCCAAATTTAAATTCAAAATTCATTTCTTACTTACCATAGCACAGTAGGCAGTTCCAAATTTCAGAATTTCATATATATATTAAATACTCGTACAATATATATATTCTAGCAGCACCCCACATAAAAACTATGGTGTGGGCATACTCTGCTATCCAATCCCTGTATCACTTGTACTAAGGGAAATACAAATTCGAAATCACTCTCGAACTGTATTAACACATACACAAACAATATTAAGGCGAAGCATAGATTCCAAGTCTTTAAGAGGATAGCACATGCCCGCGTCTCTTAGGACCATCTGAACTATCAATTCGATAGCCTGTACCAAGGATTTCTATCTTCTAGGGTACAAGTCAATATCCCCCATAAAGGTCCCATCGAGATAAGACTGTCCCAGCGCGGTAACCTTAGGGATAGCAAGTAGCGCGGGCATAATTTTCACACATAGATAGTATATGCATAAACACAGTCATATAACTATACTAATATTATCATATCAATTTAGGTACATCTCAATTCCCATAATTTCGACATTTGTCCTCATATCTCATTATTTAGTTCTCACATATAACCGTTCATTTCTTACTTTGATTTGAGGGATCATTTCAACTTATTACGTAACACTCATAGACTTTATCCTCCCAAGTGTAGAATTCAGTAGGTACTCCTCTAATTTCCAACGTAACCATCTTACGCATCTCTCCCCTTAATACAAAATTTCATCGTCCCTTGTATGTAAATATCCCAAAAATGCAACTCTTGTCTTACATTAAAGGTCCCAAAATTATTCACATGTCCTACTGGTCTTCTTTATCTCCCAAAATATTTTAATAAGGGTGTCCAAGAATTATTTCTCATTAAATTGAATTCAACTAATTTAAAAAGAGGAAATATGAGCCTGCCAGAAGGGGTCGATCGATCGAGGTCTGGGGCTCGATCGATCGAACCTTCGATCGATTGAAGCTCTTAGCTCGATCGATCGATCAAACAGGTATGGCGAATTCTGCAGTTAACCAGTTACGGGTTCTAACACATAACCTCATATAAAACCAGATTTTTCACACCCAAACTTCCTAAAATTCGTACTATAATCAGTATACACCCATTTTATTCATCTCCTACGTAAAGCATGTAATTTTACATCAATAACTATGGATTTATAGGCAAAAACTTCATAAAAAATCTCAAGAACCCTAGAATTTCTTTAACATGGTTCTAATCAATCTTTTCCATAATTTTCTTCTTCTGAAACATCATAAATTCGTGGTTTAATACTCTACATATAATGGGGTTTCCAGATTATCTATCAAATCATAACTACATGCGATTTTCCTATCTCCAACATGAATTTTCTTCTACCAAACTCATCCTAATCAACCTAAACTAACATGAACGATGCATTAACGAAAATAAGCAAGATAAATACTTGCCTGGGATTTTTGACGTTCTAGTTTGATGACGAATTTGGTGTGGTTGCGTTCCCCGTCGCGCGATATACGCGTTGGTGGTGGTGGTGGTGCAACCGGGTGAATCGTTGGCCTTGGATTTTCTTGGAAAAGCCTCTCCTTCCCTATCCTATGGCTTTCACTTGTCTTTGGTTGTTTTAACCCTAGAAGACAACCTTAGAAATCTGATATATCCCTTGAAATTTCGTGGGTTTAATTACCCAAAAATGTAAAATGTCCAAAATGCCCTCCCGGGGTACTAATTAAGCCTAAAAACACCCCGAGACCCAAACTAAACCCTGGGGTACACTTTTCTGACTATCTAGACCCTTCCGGACACTTTGGCGCACTCAAAACGACCATACGAGTGACTTATAATATATTCACTTTTA
Organism: Sambucus nigra; assembly: GCA_949130495.1. NCBI lineage: Eukaryota > Viridiplantae > Streptophyta > Magnoliopsida > Dipsacales > Adoxaceae > Sambucus > Sambucus nigra. The sequence continues at coordinate 336,794,080 of OX422207.1, read as the reverse complement.
TTCATCAATATTTAGTCCCAACGCGACACCGACTCAAATTTCTAAAATTGTCATTTTATTCACTCGTGACATTTAATATAACCAATATTATATATTACTTTGCTCATTAGAAATATTTAACAAATTTCCCATAATTACTAACTCTCATCACGTTAATAATTATAACATAATTAATTTTCGGATTTATATTAAATAATTAATTCACATTAAATTTAATAAATACCCAAATTAATATAACATAAAAATACAGGGTATTACAAACATGTGTAAACTTCCTAGTTTTGACATGTAACAACCTTGTCAATGTGTTGGAAATTGAGTTTAACAAAAGTACACGCACATGTAAAGTATCCATTTAATTACAGTACACCGTATATGGTACTATAATGAGTACAAAACAAAATAATTTATAAATATAATATCTTGCTGAAGTAATTTACAAACAATTTACAAAACAATTTATAATTTACAATCATTATTTCTTGTCATGAATGTACTTTGTTATATACTGTGTATACTGTGTTATATAGTGCATCTACTCTATTATATACTGCGTGTACTATGATATATACTACGTGCACTTTATTATATAGTGTGTGTACTTTGTTATATACTGCGTGTACTTTGTTTTATACTTTGAGTACTTTTATCCCTCTTCTTCCATATGTGTACTTTTTTGTATTGTGCATGTACTTTTGTTCTATTGTGCGTGTACTTTCCTTCCACCAGCGTGTATTTCTATTATGCGTCCTTTTACTTGCATGTACTTCTATTATTAATTGTGTGTACTTTGTATCTGTTTTTGCTTTAATTTGTTTACCCTTTCTTGTTATGTTCCACGCCAGCGACATCGTTCCATTAATATTACATTCTAATGTTGGAGAAAACCAAATCACATTTAGGTATCATGCATAAATTGAACAAAATAGTACAATTAGTCTTGTAAGAACTAATAGCACGGAATATTACATATTTTGTTTCCATTCACATAATAGAAGTGTTCAATAGTTGTCACCTAATGCTTGATAATTACAAAGAAAGTAAATTGTGTTATGTTTTACATAAACTCCTTTTGCACTTCTCTCATATAATCTATATCCTTTGAATTGTTGGAAACTTTAGCAAAAAGATGTTCGATTACAATATGTGCCCTCAAAACTAACATATCTGGTCCAGAGAGACTTTGTTTGAGTTGATTTCCTTTTCCCAACTCCTCAGTGTTGTGCAATATTATCAGATTACAGATGTTTATGATCAAAATGATAAGACATGCATGACAAAAAATAAATTCAGTTTTTATAAATAAAAAATATACAAAAAAATTACATGTACTTTATGATTTTGTATAGACTATATGATTATGGTCCGTGCAAGTGACACTGTTTTAGAGTACATCGTATTTGTAATTACAATGTGTACAAAGAAAAAAAATACAAGTATAGTATCTTGTTGTAGAAATTTATAAACAAGTTAGAAAACAATTTACACTTTACAATCATTGTTTCTTGTAAGAAGCATTCACAAATAAAATTTTAGTAACAATATAAGCTCTCTGTTTTATCAATTTAGGATCTTCAAATGATGTTTTCTGTTCGATTCCTTGGCTAATTTGTTCTATATAGTATATTCATAAGACCCACCTAGAAATTAAAATAAACCCAAAATATGAATTAGTATAATGTGGATGATTTTTTTTAATTGTGTCTTGATGAATTATGCGTGTACTTATGCAAAAGTGCGTGTGCTTTATAGGAATGAAGTTTTTGATTCCTTATTGTATTGTTTTGGGAATTCATGATCTCTGGTTAGTTGCATTTTAAGATCACTATTCAACAGTCAATTTATGGTCCTTCTTTCCTCTTTATTTAGGACATCTTCAAATGATTCTCTTTCGAAGGTTCCTTCAATCAGGCCTATTTTTTTTAATCTTTCTGCTTCAATTTTCAACTTCTACATTGTTTCTTGGAAAGCATCAAACGGTTAAGAGGAAAAATAGTGAGTATATGTGAAACATAAAAGTACATGTAATGCAACGAAGTTTACAGTGTAACCATTATTTTGGCATCTCTGAATTATAATGTTTTTTGTTTTTTGTCGTCGGACTGGAGTAATCCATATGCACAACTTCATTTTTTTTCTTTTTATATGGCTAATAATGTGAAATGCCATTCTTCACGTCTTATTGGTATGAAGAAAGTATCACAAGTGCATGAGAATTAAAAAAGGGGTTTGAATATAAGCTCATTCTTCCCCATTTCTTTATTTTCCTGAATGACATCCTCTTAAAAATTATGCATTTTATAGTAAGAACCAAATGATAGTATTTATCAAATGGTGATGAACGAAGTTTTAGGTTTTATTTTCCTTAGCCAAGCATATGTTTTTAAGGTGTATGTGGTGGAGAGCACTTTCTTTCTCATTTTATTCTCCATGATTTCACTAAAGGCAATAATTACCTATTTCACACATTTGCTTGATAATGCATATGCTTGTACCTTAAATAAAACATAATGGTTTTATAAGTTACACACATTAGGAATAAAGTACACTCATAATGATCATAAAATACACACATGTTTTAATTATTATTCTGACATTATTCCCGGTCATAAAATGCAGAAGATTGCTCTATCAAGGAGAGAAGGCCTTCGTTGGGTGGGAAGATATTGAAGAACTACTAAAAGGCAAAAAATTTCAAACCATGTTTGTACTTTATTGAAAATGCATGTACTTTATTAAACTATGGATGTACTATACCACAAAATTCATGTACTTTATAAAACTATGCATGTAATTCATTAAAAAAATGCATGTACATTATTTCAAAATGCGTGTAGTTTATAAAACCATGCATATACTTCAGTACGTAATATGTGTACTTTATAAAAATAAGCATGTACTTAAATAATAAATGCGCGTACTTTATTGATAATGCATATACTTTATTAAACTATGGATATTATTTATTACCAAATTCATCAAACTACTTATTCAGATTCCTTGAGTTTTGCTTCATCAATAATTTCCCTCAAGGACATGTTTTCTTCCTCTAAGGCCTTCTGAGTTTCAGCACTTTGTTCTTTGAGTCTTTCATTTAAATCTATTAAGTACATGTGCATTTGCTCCAACTTTGTAGATTTACTCCTCTCATTGTTTTTTAGAATCTCTTGCATCCTGGAACTCATTCTTCAAGTTTTCATTAATATCTTTAAGTTGGGAACATTCTTCCTCTAACTTCTTGACCCTTCCACTGTAATTCTTCTTTGATTGATCTATTTCACTTTTCAAATCATTGTTCAACATAATAAGTTGGGCATATTCTTCCTCTAACTTATTGACCTTCTCTTTGTCCACGTGCCTTGCTTCATCAATATCCTTAAGTTGCTTCATCATTCTCCACGTGCCTTGTCCACGAGTCATATGGAGATTGGAAACTTGGTTAGGCTTAGACATTCAAATTTAAGCAATAATTCATTTTTGGTGGAGACACTAGCTAATCTCTCTGGATACTCACGTCTTTTGGATCTTCGTTTGGGTTTCAACAGTTTAACTGAGAAGCTACCATTTCAGCTTGGGTCACTTCAATAATTATGACATGAGTTTCTTCAACTCCCTGAGTAGATGTAGAAACTTGAAAATGTTGTAATTAAGTGATAACCAGTTTGGAGGGGTGTTGACTAATGCTTTAACTAACTTATCAACAAATCTTTTGTCATTAATATTGAGACGCAATAAATTATATGGAGACATTCCTACTGGGGTTGAGAACCTTGTTAACTTGACTGAAATGCAATTATAAAAGAATAAATTAACTTGACTGACCTGTAATTATAGAAGAATCACTTAATTTGGAGTATTCCTTCAAGTTTTGTCAACTTCAAAAGAAAATGGGTGTTTTATAAGGTAAGATAAAAGGGCAATAGTACTACTCATTGTATCATAATTATTAACAATTGAGGTGGTGTCAAAATCTTACTAAGATATTTAGCTTTAGCTCCTGGAGAACAGAACATTCATAATTGAAGCACTCGATCTCAATATCTTAAACATTGAATGGTTAATGCATAAATCATGTAGCCGCGGTATTAAAAATAGTTGTGAGGGACATTTGAAATTACTATGACAAAAAAAGAGACAAATAACAAATTTTCATTTTCAATAGGTTTTGAGTTTCAAATCAACTTTATGTAGTGGATAGACAATTCTTAATGGTAAGATCTTTTAGTTTCTTTCTTTTATGCATTAATTATCTGTTCAGACACTATAAGCTTCACATATGCTAGGAGATGACACATAAACTTTAAGAGGAAAATTCAGTCAGCAACATGGCTCACCTCCAAAGGTGTTATTAATTCCAGTGGATTCTCCTAGCTAGATTTCTTTGTTTTCTTGTTGCAATAATACTTGATAGAACACAAACCACACATAACAAAAGGTCACGAATGAATTAGGAATGTCACCAGAGTTAGAGAGTTATAGTCATAAATGAATGGCGAAGCTAATTATAAACAACAATTTAAAAACCACAGAGCAAGAAACATTTCTATACTTGACATAATACCTCATCCACGTACTTACATAAACAAATACCTTTGTAATGGATATAGATACATAAACATCAATATGCTCTGGACTAGCATTTAAAACACGAAATACAACATAGGTGTGTGTGTGGGGGGGGGGGGGGGGGATGAAAGGTGAGCATGATGTTTTGGCCATGACAGACTGACAGTGACCTATACATATGATCACCAAAAAATAACAAGCAACATGTTTTTAATTTAAATCGACTACCACCACCAAGTAACCAACACATGCTAAAATAAACAATAATCACACAAGCACCATAAGCATACTAGTGTATATATTCATCAAACAAACATTAATGTCTACATGCTAAAATAAATAACAATCACACCATCACACTCTATCCTCACATGAGGCTCGTCTCCATTTCTCTCATTATTGCCAAGTTTTGAAATATCAATCGGCGAATATGATGTGTAAGTAATCTCATCATACATCTCCAGCTGATGAAAACCTCATGGTGCTACCTTAAGAACCACATACCAATTTAATGTTTTACTTTCTCTCGAATAAAATACTTGTCTTGCTTGCGATGCTAGAATAAAAGGATCTTTTTTTAGCTTATTTTGTCCTTGGTGGAGGTTAACCAAAGTGAATTCATCGTCAAATTTCACGCCATTCGAAATGTTGGCCCAATCACATTGAAAAATAGGCATTCAAATTTGTGAAATTCCAACAAAACTATATCCCGTATTGTAACAACCCAGACTTTTGAGCGACTATTTTATATTATTTTGCCTGATGGGCTAATTTTATAAAATAGAGGAAGTTGGAGTAAATATTATTTCCGGTGATATTAAGGGATAATATTTACCATGTTTTGCCAATTTACCGTTATGAGAAGGTAAATAGCATTATATTGTGTTTTATTGCGTCGTTGTACTTTAATGTACTTCAAACGATGGTTCTGACTTATATGTAAGTTGGAGTATAATTAATAAATTAAAATGAATTTGGAACATAAAAATATTTCACTTTACTCCGGATGCCAAAATAGGGGGTGCTTTTAGAATAGTCGAGATAGTCCAAATAAGTGTCAAGTTGTATTTTTGAGTTTCGGCCACTTTTGACAGGTTATGACTCAATTATATAGTTACGAGTCATTTTAAATAGTGTATCAATATTTAAAAGAGTGGAATTTATGTTTTAAGCCCGGTTAAGTCTCCCAACCCCTTTTATTCTTCATTTTATGTTATAAGCCAAGAGAGAGAGAGAGAGAGAGAAGAGAGAGCTTGGGAGAAATGGGAGAAAAGAGAGAAAAATTAAAGATTGGAGCCAAAAATCGTTGCTACCGAAAGAGAATCAGAGCCTACAAACTTGAGGCAGGTTTCGTACTTGCTAGATCACGATTTAATGTGATAAATTGCATGTATATTTAGTTTTTGGAGATTTAAACCATTTATTGGTTTTTGATGATTTTAGTGTTTAACCCTTAATCTTGTAGTTTTTTTAGATTTGAGTTGAGAAAATTAGTTAGTGATTGGGTAGGAATCATTTGGTGGGATTAGTTGTTGTTAATGTTGGAGAAAATGAAAGATTTGAGGTTTTGGGATTTTAGGGTTATACAACCTGTAGCCCAAATTGGGCAAATCTGCGGGGCCGAATCGTTTCATCCTTAGGGCGAATCGATTCGGATAAGGGGAACGTTACAGGTTTGGGAAATCGAATCGATTAGGATTGGGACCGAATCAATTCGGTTAAGGCAGAATGTTGGTCTTACTCACCGAATCGATTCGCTTTTGGGAGAATCGATTAGCAATTAGGGGAGAATCGATTCGGCCCTAGGGCCAATCGATTCGGATGCCCTATTTTTGTGAGAGTTTTTTTCTAGTTTTGTTTTAGCCCTTTTCTTTTAGGTTCGAGGTTTAGGAACCTTCCTTTGGGAAGTAATAAAGAGTTTTAGAGGGTTGTGTTGGGTAGAAAATTGTCCTAGGTTAACCTGGAGTTAATTAGACATATTCTAGGGGTTAGTTTATGTAGGTTAATGCCCAAATGATATAGGAAGTTAACCTAAAATTTATAGAAGCTAAAATGATAATGTGAGACTTTTGGGAGACTATTATTGAGGGAGACTCACTTTGATGACATTGGATATTGTTGTAGACTCTTAGAGACTAGTTGAGGATATTGGCACTTCGGGCCTTAGGTCATTAATAAAATATGACTTAAAGAATAAGAAATGCACATTCTAAAATTGGTATTTCATCGTTGAGAATAAATGATTTTTTAGAATGTAAAATATGAATGCAAATGGAAAAAGAAATGATTTTCATAAATGATAATTTATGTAAACACACCTCTCTAAATCGCTATCATAAGGGAAGTTGCGCGCATCAAGTGAAGTCCACTGGATAATGAATGCGGGGTGAATATAGTCCTAGGACATATGATCGGTTATCCTACGCTAGTGAGGTAATTCTGAGTGTGGTTATGACTCACTCGCAAGCATATGGCCGCTTCCCGACGTTTTGCGTTGTAGGATCCCAGGTTATCTTGGTGATAGGCCCTGGAAGATGATAGCCATCTTGGGGCGTGCACAGTGGGGAAACCCGGACAGGCTGTCTTAGAAACGTTATATGATATGAAAGATAACAATTTATAATAATGTGGGACATTATTGATGATTAAAGCATTTTTTGATAATAAAATGGCTTTAAATGTATTTCCTGGATGGAAGAAAGGAAATGAGAAGTTATGATATGAAAAAGCATTTTTATGATAATAAAACTTGCTGTAAATATATTTCCTAGATGGAAGAAGGGAAATGGAATTGGTAAAGAAGATTTTGAGATGAAATTGAATTGGTAAACATTTGATAAAATGAATTACCCCATATGTATTTCCTAAAAGAGAAAATGGAATTGTGCCCTTTTATTCTCAATATTTGATTTGATATCTCCTTGAGTAGATGTAGATGAGTTCTCCCATGGTTATATGATCATTGATCATTAACATTGAAATTACGTTAGGTTGTGCTTTGAGAATGAGAGGTGAAAAGATTTATGTTTTATTGCGAGAGATAGTTACGTTCATAACTGTCATACATTTTAGTCACATGGTAATCATATCAAACCGGGCCCTGACCCGTCTATATTCTTTATTTTGCATGCACTCTTTGTCCATTCAGGTGCTCCTCCGCATGGACGCCCGTATTGATCCCTCCGTTCCAGTTGTCTCGGAGCTATAGCATTTTGCGGGTATTGTAGGATATTTGTTTTAGACGCCTCTATCTTTTGTACTCTAGTTATGTTCAGTACATTTATTCGGGCGTGTTTCCCATGCTTTGTATTCATTTATTATATTGTGATATTTAATTGTAATACTCGGTGTAACCTATTTGTATTAGTCTATTAACCGACAGCTTATTAGGTTATTGATTTATGCATATTGTATTCTATTACTCGTTGATTTTTGGTATCCACCGTTTTTACAAATGGGATTGTCTAAGTGTTTTTCTTTTATTTATAAAAATGAAATTTGAGAGTTCGTTTTCTAAAATAATTGGTGGTTATCTCGTAGTATTATTTTAATCGACAGTGATGCTAAGAATGGACCATCTATGATTCCTGTGATTATTGAAGTATTGGGTTGGCCACCTATTATTTTAGTACGCGGGTTGTCATAGATGGTATCAGAGCATCAGGTTCTAGTGTCCTTAGGAATCTGTGCAGACATGTTATGTTTTTAGCATTAGTTTTGAATTATTATAGAGCCTTAGGATTAAGAACGTTGATTTCTCTGGTGAGGTTTCATTTTTCTTCTATAGATCAAGAACTTAGAGAATCTTTTGCACGCTCGTTTGAGATTCGTAGGACGACTGATGAAGGGCGTCATAGAAAGTCGTTATGAAGGCGTCAATAGACGGGATTACTAAGAACTGTAAGATGTAGTCGGGGATGAAGAACATTTTGGAGGTCTCTCCCTTCATAGCATTATCTTATATTGATACCGCGACTACTAAGTACAGTAGATATAGTTTTTCCATGTATCGCTAGAAGTAGAGAGTGGTACTAAGTTTGTAATTCCTATCGACGTTGATTTGAAGTTGAAAAGTCCTTGATAAGGACCCCATGTTGAAGTTAAGTCAGATGGAGGAAGTGTAACCTCATTCGGTAGAAGTATAAGGCTAGGAGTTGTGGTCTAGAGAGGGGTATAGAAGTGCCTAGGGGCGTAGATTAGAGGAAAATCTTTCACCCGTTGGAGTAATATTGAAATGGCGGGAATGGTAATTTCCATATTTTGGTGGAGTGGGAAGTTTTGCCCATATAGAAACCCGTTAGATACTTTCAACAGCGAGTTTCTCTGGGATAACAAGAATGATGAGAAGGTAGATTCTCAAATATTCACACAAGGTTCGGTCAGAGGTCGACCGTGAATAAATAGTGGTACGGTTAAGGAAATCGTGCATCGAAATAAGGTAGGTATAAGGAAGAACGACCCTTCAATGGAATGATAGGCTCATGAATAAGTGTTTTTAACACTTTGGTAGAATTAGTGTTCATGAGACCCCATTGGTGGACATCCACCCGGGGAAGACTCATTGAACAAAGGCGGGGGAGGCCGGTAGCATGTTCTCTTTGGTTGAGGAAGTTAATGGAACTACGCGGGTAATTGCCAGGGTAGCTTGAGATGGAGAAACGGTTCTGACGTGGAATGTAGAACCACGCATGATGACCTTGTTGATGGGAAAACAAGGGCAGGAATGGGTTGCCTAGTTGGGGCATGAATGGAAGTAATTTGGTTCGGATAAGACTCGATTATGATGTTTGGGAACTATTACTGTTGGCCCGAGGTGATTGGCAAGAATGTTGGTGGGAATTCCACCTTAGTAGAGGGTGGTGCATTCCTTAAGATAAGATGGAGTAGTGTGGCATTAACCCTAGATTCAGGTGTATAAATTGAGCTTGTGGTGCTATTGATATTATTATAGAGAGTGTATCTATATGACTTCAATGGTAGGGAGGTTCTATTTTTCCTTCACTCGTTATAAGGTGAGTGATGATATTTTAAAGGTATATGTGTGGTATGTGCTACTCGTATTATATGTATTATACGAGGAGGAATATTCTTGGTTTGGTTGGAGCCATAGGAAACGAATAAATTGCGAGGCTATCGTAATTGTAGTTCCAGAATGGAACTTGTTATTCTATAATATCTCACCTGGATACAGGATTGAGACTTTATAGAGATGGTTTGAGGTATGTAAGAATTTTCTTTTTATTCTATTTCATTCATTTTTCATGTATGATGTTTCCTTATCTCCACGACCAACAAAGTTAAGTAGTAATGCATAGGAGGGGTTCCTTGTTTGGATTTCGCTTTGCGAGAGGATCCACGCGTGAACCTTAATGACGTTGGAAGTGGAGAGATGTTGTATCTTTTTTTCCTTCTTTCCTTTCTTTCTTTCTGTTGGTAGAATGCTGGGTTGGGTGGTTTAGCCGAGAATCACGTGATTGAGTGATTAAAGGGCTATTAAAGTGCAACATAGAAGCACTGTGAATAGTTCTCTCCTATGATCGATGCGAGGGAGACCTAGATATGAAAGTCGAATTGAGGCTTATGGTTGTGCCTTGATGAGAAGGCCATTTAAAAAGATATGTGTATATATTAGGATAAAGTATTTGTGAGACTTTACAGAAAGTAAACGTCCGATTATTTAAAAAATTTCAATTATTTGAAATGGTAAGACATAGAAGTAGAAGCTTATTAGTAGAGTTACAAGTTTGAATTTTAGTGGTCCCGATCATGTGTCTTAGGCCGTTATATTTTGATGACCGACGATGTGAGGTAGTAGTGTAACGGGAGGGTTCCTTGTTTGGATTTCGCTCTGCGAGACGTCCCACGCATGAAACCGAGCGAATGTCGAAAGTTGGGAAAGTTCTTGGACACTAGGGATATTATTAGTATATTACTTATACGACTTTATTAGGATATATATCGACCTTAGGATTATTAGGTTGTAAGGCCTTTAGCGCATGCGACGTTGTTTTAGGAAGGTGGTAGGGAGTTGACCACGAATAGGTTATGAGTTAACTCTAAGAGGGATTAGGTCCCTAGAAAGAAGAAATATGGATCTCGAGTGATTCGGAATGTTAGGCCAAAGGAGGTGAGGTCTATCTTAGATAGAGCATTACGTCGGTAACTTAACTTTCGCGGAGTTATAAGGACGAACTGACTTTTACTCCTATACTCGTGTTGTTAAGATCGAGAGTGGATTTAACGAACGAGTCTCTGCCATGAACGGGAAGTATTAATACTGGAGTAAGGATCCATTGTTTATGCATCTCACAAACTTAAACCTCGTGAGAAGTATTATCCCACGCTTGATGTAAAGTTCATAGCGGCATTTTTCGCCTTAAGGAAATTGAGGCACTACTTCCTAGGTAGGAAATTTGGTCTTTTTATGAACAAGTTGTTATAATATATTATTGGAACAGAAGAGTTGGTGTTTAAAGTTCGTAAAGGACTATCAATTGGATATTCCCTTTCGCTAAGGAAATGCGAGATATGCCGAGTAGACAACCCGTTGGAGAGATTAGTGAAGGCATGGAAAGACAAGTAGAACGAGCCTAACTAGGAGGATGTTGCAGTAAGAGCATTCATGTCCGTGATTGACAATTTCACCTACTAGTGTGAAGATACTAGTGGGGGAACGAGGAAAGGTATACCCATGAACATTTTCATTGAATTATCGGCACCGAAATGGTCATGATCCTAATTGAGCAAAATTGTTGATCATCTGACCAAATTGTTGTTTTTCCGGCCAATGTGGGCGGACTATTTATAGAGAAGTACGCCCAGCTCTTTATGGTGGGGCATGGATTGGTAGGAGGCTCCTATCAATATAGTGTTGGACCGAGACTAGATTTTCGTGTCCAGGTTTTGGTAAAGTTTCCAGAAAGAAATAAAAACCGTATGGAAGTGGGGTATATCCTACCACCCTAAAGTGGAAGAATGAATAGAGAAGGTTAACCTAATGTCGATAGGCATACTTCGAAGGTGTGCCTTAGGCTTAAAGGAAAGATGGGAGCAGTAGTTTTTATGGATCGAGATTCCGTACAATAAATTTATGGGTCATTTTTCTACATGTATGGCACCGTGGGTGGCCTTGTGTAGCCGGCTAAGTAATTCTCCCGCTCGTTGGACGGAACCAGCGGACAATATATCCCTTGGACTTGAGTGGTCCAAGGATATTTCTTAAATGATGGGGTTCATGGAATCGCATACTTTGAAGGGCTACGCCGACTCGAATAGAGGTCATGTAGTATTGGAGGAAGGGAGTTAATTTTTACGAGGTTTTCTCTAAGAGGGGTATAATGCGATTCAGGAGGAATGACAACTTATGTCGAGTTATGTAGGAATCTTCTTCCGTCGTAGAAAGGTAGGATCGATAGTTCATAAGGAACAACTGGGTGCTACATTGGAGCACGATAAGGGTAGACGAAGATCGAATAGTGACGACCTTGGTCCAAGTCCAATTAGGGACGCCACAATAATGAAGAATTTGCTAGGGATGAAAGAATGATAGTTTCGAATAGTATACCCTTATTATGATTATAGGGTACGCCTAAATTTTGAGAAAAAATTCCCTTCTAAGGAGGGGAGAGTGTAACAACCCAGACTTTTGAGTGACTATTTTATATTATTTTTCCTGATGGGCTAATTTTATAAAATAGAGGAAGTTGGAGTAAATATTAATTCCCGTGATATTAATGGATAATATTTACAGTGTTTTGCCTATTTACTGTTATGAGAAGGTAAATAGCATTATATTTTATTTTAATGCGTCGTTGTACCTTAATAAACTTCAAACGACGGTTATGAGTTATATGTAAGTTGGAGTATAATTAATAAATTAAAATGAATTTGGAACATAAAAATATATCACTTTACTCCGGATGCCAAAATAGGGGGTACGGTTGGTTTTAGAATAGTCGAGATAGTAAAAAATAAATGTCAAGTTGTATTTTTGAGTTTCGGGCACTTTTGACACAATTATGTAGTTACGAGTCATTTTAAATGGTGTAACAACATTTAAAAGAGTGGAATTTATGTTTTAAGCCCGGTTAAGTCTCCCAACCCCTTTTATTCTTCATTTTATGTTATAAGCCGAGAGAGAGAGAGAGAGAGAGAAAGAGAGAGAGAGAAGAGAGAGCTTGGGAGAAAAGGGAGAAAAGAGAGAAAAATGGAAGATTGGAGCCAAAAATTGTTGCTACCGGAAGAGAATCCGAGCCTACAAACATGAGGCAAGTTTCTTACTTCTATATCATGATTTAATGTGATAAATTACATGTATAGTTAGTTTTTGGAGATTTAAACCATTTATGGGTTTTTGAGGATTTTTTTGTTTAACCCTTAATCTTGTAGTTTCTTTTGATTTGAGTTGAGAAAATTAGTTAGTGATTGTGTAGGAATCATTTGGTGGGATTAGTTGTTGTTAATGTTGGAGAAAATGCAAGATTTGGGGTTTTAGGATTTTAGGGTTTATACAACCCATAGCCCAAATTGGGCAAATCTGCGGGGCCGAATCGATTCGGCCTTAGGGAGAATCGATTTGGATAAGGGGAAGGTTACAGGTCTGGGAAACCGAACTGATTCGGGTTGGGACCGAATCGATTCGGTTACAGCAGAATGTTGGTCTTACTCTCCGAATCGATTCTCTTTTGGGAGAATCGATTGGCAATCAGGGGAGAATCGATTCGGCCCTAGGGCCAATCGATTCGGATGCCCTATTTTTGTGAGATTTTTTTTCTAGTTTTGTTTTAGCCCTTTTCTTTTAGGTTCGAGGTTTAGGGACCTTCCTTTGGGAAGTAATAAAGAGTTTTAGAGGGTTGTGTTGGGTAGACAATTGTTCTAGGTTAACATGGAGTTAATTGGACTTATTCCAAGGGTTAGTTTATATAGGTTAATGACCGAATGATATAGGAAGTTAACCTAAAATTTATAGAAGATAAAACGATAATGTGAGACTTTTGGGAGACTATTATTGAGGGAGACTCACTTTTATGACTTAGGATATTTTTGTAGGCTCTTGGAGACTAATTGAGGATATTGACACTTCGGGTCTTAGGTCATTAATAAAATATGAATTTAAGAATAAGAAATGCACATTCTAAAATTGGTATTTCATCATTGAGAATAAATGATTTTTGAGAATGTAAAATATGAATATTTTCAAATGGAAAAAGAAATGATTTTCATAAATGATAATTTATGTAAACACACCTCTCTAAATCGCTATCATAGGGGAAGTTGCGCGCGTCAGGTGAAGTCCCCTGGCTAATGAATGCAGGGTGAATATAGTCCTAGGCCATATGATCGATTATTCTACGCTAGTGAGGTAATTCTGGGTGTGGTTATGACTCACTCGCAGGCATATGGACGCTTCCCGATGTTTTGCGTTGTAGGATCCCAGGTTGTCTTGGTGATAGGCCCTGGAAGATGATAGGCATCTAGGGGCGCGCACAGTGGGGAAACCCGGACAGGCTGTCTTAGAAACGTTATATGATATGAAAGATAACTATTTATAATAATGTGGGAAATTATTGATGATTAAATCATTTTTTGATAATAAAAAGGCTTTAAATGTATTTCCTGGATGGAAGAAAGGAAATGAGAAGTTATGATATGAAAAAGCATTTTTATGATAATAAAACTTGCTTTAAATATATTTCCTGGATGGAAGAAGGGAAATGGAATTGGTAAAGAAGATTTTGAGAGGAAATTGAATTGGTAAACATTTGATAAAATGAATTACCCCATATGTATTTCCTAAAAGAGAAAATGGAATTGTTCTCTTTTATTCGAAATATTTGATTTGATGTCTCTGTGAGTAGATGTAGATGAGTTCTCCCATGGTTATATGATCATTGAGCATTAGCATTGATATTGCATTAGGTTGTGCTTTTAGAATGAGAGGTGAGAACCGTTATGTTTTATTGCTAGAGATAGTTATGTTCATAACTGTCATGCATTTTAGTCACATGGTAATCATATCAAACCGGGCCCTGACCCGTCTATATTCTTTGTTTTGCATGCACTCTTTGTCCGTGTCCACATGGACACCCATATTGATCCCTCCGTTACAGTTGTCTCGGAGATATAGCATTTTGCGGGTGTCGTACGATATTTGTTTTAGACTCCTCTATCTTTTATACTCTAGTTATGTTTAGTACATTTATTTGGGTGTGTTTCCCATGCTTTGTATTCATTTATTATATTGTAATATTTAATTGTAATACTCGGTGTAACCTGTTTTTATTAGTTTGTTAATCGACAGCTTATTCGGTTATTGATTTATGCATATTGTATTCTATTACTCGTTGATTTTTGGTATCCATCGTTTTTACAAATGGGATTGTCTAAGTGTTTTTCTTTTATTTATAAAAATTAAATTTAACATTAGGTTTTCTAAAATAATTGGTTGTTATCTCGTAGTATTATTTTAATCGACATTGATGCTAAGAATGGACCATCTATGATTTCTGTGATTATTGGAGTATTGGGATGGCCACCTCTTATTTTAGTAGGGGGTACATCCATTGAAGAAAAAATTTAAATACATTCTAAGTTACCTCTCAAATGGGTACATCCATCGAAATTGTACCGGCCCACATAATCAAGCTTCTCGAGCTAAGTGAATTGGCAAGTGAACCATGATGTCAAAAAAAGAGGGAGGTAAATACCTCTCCAACATGCATATAATCTCTACGATATCTTCCTCTAATTTTTCCATTCTCCTTTTATCGATCACACTTCGACATAACTCATTAAAAAAATGAATTTCATGTATAGACTCAAGAATTTCATTAAATCCTTTCTTAGATAGTCTGTGTGTAGCTTTATGCTTGTATGAAGTTGTAATTTATGACATCTTTGCATACTTTGTACACCGGAGATATAAAGGAGTCTCAGCATCTTTCAACTTTTGTTTAAAACGTTCATCACCGCTTTCAAAACTATCTTCAGAAAAAACTGCATCTTGAACATAAGCATCTTTATACATCCTATGTAAATCTGACAATTCAATATCATTATCATTAGAGTATGAAGAAGTCTAATGTTCTTCATGAAATACCCACTTCTTGTATGTAGGATCAAAGCCATGAATGACTAGGTGTTCAAACAGTTCTTCCTCATCTTTTTTATAAAGGTTTTTACATTTTCTTCAGGGACATATTATCATATCAGAATTTCTAGTAGTTTTCTTGGAAGATTCAATAAATTTATACACGCCATCTTGGTACTCCTTGGTATGTCTACAGATAATAAAAAAAAGCATGAAATCATAATTACTTATCAATTTTTGAACAATGTTCATTCAGAAAAATACTTTAGGTTTTTCTAATATATGTAAATGTGTATGCATGTGTGTAATAATAATAAAAAACCTTGGAAATCCCAACCAATCTTTTTCCATCTTGAGTTTCCCACTTTCTAATTTCTAGTTTATTTACACCAGCAAACACTAATATTGAAAAAGAAGTAAAATGTCAACAATAAACGGGTAAAATGTCATGTTATTTTCAAATATAGTTACATTTTACAAGATCTCATTAGATTAGTCACATTCTACTAAATCCTATTAGATTAGTCATTATCTACAAAGGTGGATTGAAATATCGATATAGTTATATCATCGGGCTACAAATTAACACGAATGGACTATAGCCATTTTTATCTTATTCATGGTCTCCTTGAGCATATAAGTAATATAAACACCCGCACTCAACAATACATATTCATAAACTTAAATCAAGTTGACTTATTATAATATACATATGTTCAGAAATATGAATGTGGGTATATGCACTTAATCATTTCAATGTAGAAGATACACAAATGAAGCAAGATAAAGATACATATATTGGATCTGATTTGTAGTGTCTAAATATTTCCCAAAACAATCACCTACAAAATAAAACAATTAAACATTGCAAATGAAAACATCAGATTTAGTATAAATGAGACTGCCTGAAAAAAAAAAGAATTAACCCAAAAGTTGAGAAAATAAATAAAACCCACATAATGCTCATCATCAATCAAACATCAATATACGGTTTCAATTCAATCAATGAATTCCAAAAAATGCTTGTACAAATTGAATATCAATTTAATATAAATGAGCTACAATTGGCTTCAATTCAACCCCTTAAACTAAAATATTAGTGAATTGGCCTATATTCCTTCAAGAAAGGGGTGTGTTTGTGACATGTACCATAGATAATATGACAAACATATTTTTTAATAACTGACCAAATAATGTAATGTGACAACCCATCCTAAGACTAGGATTATATGACCCTTGAAATATTATTCAAAGACATATTAACTATCTTTTCATTAAATTTCAATATTCAAGGGTGAATATCTACATCTATTCAAATTTATGTCAAATTCACTAAAAATATCATTTCGGAAAAAAATCACTAAAAATATCATTCATATTTATGTCAAATTACCTGTTTGTTTATACAATTTTATTAAAGTTTATTTTTACCACAAATGAGTAAACTCGTTAACGATTCCAATGGCATTGTCTGCATCTATGTAAGTTATTATTTACAGCATATCATAATAGAGTGAATATTAATTTCAATGACATTGTTTGGGTCTACAACAAATTCCTTAACAATAATATTTTCACTATGCTAGACCGACATATACTTTAAAATAGCATCTCTATATTAAAATAAAAGTAAAACTACATGTACCCACAAAAAACCCACAAAGTGTACCCGCCTAATAAGACAAAATAGGTACAAGCTTTTAATGCAGTGGGCGGGACCCAATTCTATGCCCTGTCAGGACCCACAACAATAAGGTATAAGGTTTTAATGTAGTGGGTATGGGTTTTGGGGTTTTTTGTGGGTCAAAATAGATTTATTCTTAAAATAAACATAAATATTGATTTCAAAATTTATTGTTTATAACAAAGAAACATTGTTCTATTGTATGTAATAAAAATTTGTTAAACCAATTAAGTGTTGGAGTCATTGAGTAGTTTGCCAAAAAATCATGCAAGGATTAAAATTAAAATAAGAGTATTTTTTTATCTCTATTTGAATTATGCATCTCTACTTTAGTATAATTTCTAATACTGTTTTAGGGGGTTTTGGTGATAGGACATTAATTGTGAAGGACTGAATTTGATGAATGTAATGAAACATTAAAACATTACACAGATTGTATTGTATTTGCCAATAGACCCCTCACATCATGTATAACAACTCGTCTCTTTACATTTTTTTTGGTCCAACCCTTTTTTCTTTTTTTTATGAGGCAGGCCCCTCAAATAAAAAGTAAAAAATTGTGGAATGTGATCCAACATATTTTATTGTTAGTAAAAAAAATACATACAAAAATTAGTATCATTATATGAAAATATTACACTAATATATCATCACATTATGAGTGTAATCATAATTTTAATTAATATAACTAGATGATATGTATTATATACAACATTGTGGTCATATTATTGTAATATGCTTGTCTTACATATTTATATTACTATAATGTAAACAAGTATTATTGAAATTCATAAAAGCCCTGAGAGATTCCAAAGATAACAAAAGAGGCGATCTTGATTTTACTTTAATTAATTATTTTCTACGAAGGTGAATAGAGACGGGAACATGATGTGTAATTGAGATTTATACAAACTTTTATAGGTATATTTTCCAACAATTTTTTACCCCCAATTATATATACCAAAATTAACAATAAACTAATTGAAATTCCGGTTCGAAAGTAATTTCATCAATTCTTTTTCGCTTGAAATATTTTTTCATGACACCCTAAAAGTACAATTTCAATAATTAATATTCTAATTTAAACAATTATTATCCCTAAATATAATTAAGCACCACAAAAATCAAGCAGTTGGAATATAATTTATAAACCTAAGGCAGCACAAAAATTTAATACCTAAAGTCTAAACTAAACTAAACATAAATGAAAAACTAAACCTCAGTAAAAAACCAAATACACCCAACCATAGTTATCAAAATTGTCCGATCGAATAGGACGATTCAATTCGATTCCATACAAAAACAATTCGAATCGAGCTTAGAATCAGAAATGTTCAAAAAATTGTTCGATTAGTATGACATGAAACGAATCATGAAAGTGAGTTTTTTAAACCTATTTCAGCCCATGTTGTTTTTTTCAAAAAACAAACCAACTTATCTAACTTACAAAACAAAAAAAAGAACTAAAAATAAAAAACAATACCATACGAAATAGAGCCAGAACAATATCTTGTTTCAAAATCGTAGGGTCGTAACAGAGGTTATTTTGCAATTGGATTACCGAATTTTGATCTATTTCAGAGCCAACTGCTTTAATAGGCTGTTGTGAATGGCAAAACAAAATTCATAAAAAAACTACGAAGGTTATATTTCCTTGTTGTGTCTACAAGGAAACATAACGAAGACAGTGTCACATATGGGGTATGATAAACATAATGTTTTCTTTATCTTTTGTCTTGTTTATCACACCCTCACATCAGTGCCACAGATGGGGTATGGGTGTCAGGTGAGCTTGCACAAACATCGAAGATTAATCATCTCATAGTAAACGACAGTATGAGATATGCTATTCTGATGTGAAATTGTAAGTATATGAAAAAAAATATTCAGTACAAGCTTTTATCTTTATTAAATTTGAAAGAATGAAATAAACGGATCAGTTGATGATTTCATATAATACAAGAATGAAATAAATGGATCAGTTCCTTGTGTGATAAACATAACAAAAACAGGTCGATCTTGATTCCAAAGATAACGAAAAGACGACTTACATAAATGTGGGTGCTTTGCTTCAATGGAGAGAGAACTGATCACCCACAACGAGACCATAACCAATAAATTGAGATTGTGAGATGATATGTGCATAACATATTGAGATTGTATAACAGATTGAAACTGTGAGATGAGATTTGCGTAGGCTTGTTTCTTTACGGATGTAGATGTGGGATAGAGGTGAGATTCGCGCAGAGGTTAGGGTATATAGAAGTGGGAGGTAACGGGCTGGTTTATTGCAAAGGTTTATTTTTCTTCTTTTTTTGTTTACGGCGCTAAACGTTTTGTCAAAAGAGGCGCCAAACTAAATTTACCCCCCCCCCCCCGGCCCAATTCTTTTGGATTACACGATACCTCTTAAAAAAAGTTAGTGTAAAAAATTACGACACTTTATAGAGTGTCGTCTTTTGAAAAAGCATGACATATTTATTTTATATATCGTGATATTTGCTATAATCGAATTATTTACGACACTATTGTTGATTATGTCGTCTTTAACCACTTTCCACAACACATTTTTATAAAGTGTCGTCAAATATATGTCATCTCACTACTAATCATTTTAGATATATACCATCTCGTCTCACTACTATCACGCATGGGTAGTACAAAACATTCACTATCAGTTCGATAATATCTCCTCAAACCATTAATAAAAAAAACACATATTGGAGGCAAACATAGTGCTAAGTCTTTGGGGATGCGCACATACCTAATGTACTCAAATGACCTGCCGACTTCACTTTTCATCTCACATAGCTATCCAATAACAACACTATATTCTGAGGCACAAAGTCAACCCTCACTGGAATCGTCAAGGTGAGATCTCCCACTACATGGGACCTTCATGATAGCAAGTAGCGTAGGTATGTTCACATACACACAAGCACATACTGGGCATACACATAACCTATTCATATGTATATTTTGTATAGGTACAAACACGACCTATAATAATAAATTTATATAGGTATACCCCCAACCTATAATAATCATCCGTACGTAGTATTTATCTCCAGAATCCTTACCGTACATTCAATTTATAATTATCCTCACTATCGCATTTAATGGAGTATGATCCTCTACTCTAAGGGCCCTAGTTACCCCTTGTTCTATTTTAGTAGCTAAGTCTTCCTTACCCTATTGGTTCATGCCATAAAATCACTCATGCTTTCTCGAGATTATATTCTCATTCTTTCGAATTAATTACATTATCGTTTAATCTCGTTTAATCATCGTCTTAATTCTCTCGGTAAGACTAAATTCCCATAACCCTATCATAACCTACTACAATATAATAAACCCCTCATTACCTTCTAACAATGTCCTAAAAGTTTTCCCGACAACAATTAGGAGTTCTAGGCTAAAAATGGAATTTTTACATATTTCTGGGCACCGGATCGATTCGCCCCTGCACCAGACCCGTTCGCATATCTGCTATTCGTCTTCTCTAATATACAAGTGCATTTTTCACCATTAAAACTCACATAACGTACATATTTCTCCACCAAATTTGAAACCAATTATCCATAACCATTTATACATGCATTAGGATGATTTCTGACATAAATATAACATCAAAACCTTAAAATTTTCATTCAAGAAGGGATTTAAACATCAAACCCTCATAACCCTAGGTTTTATATTCTTCCACCTTTTGTACATCAAAGAACCAGATTTAATTCATTCTAATCACCCCAAATCTTCTAATTTTGTGTCATAAACATAAAGTAATATCTCTACATGCATTCCTATCTCAATTTATGAATTAAACCCACCCAAAACCGTATTAATTCTTCCAAAAATATGAAATCACACCCTATTCTACATGGGTATTATAACATACTTATAATAAATTACCATTAAAATACTTGCCTCTCAATAGTAGGTCTGAAATTCGTTGGGATGATGGTGTGGTGATTCTCTCCTCACTCCGATCTCGTTGTCGTAGCGTTCGGGGTAAAAAAACGGTATACGAAGCTTGGTTCTCCCCTCCTCTTCTTCTCATATGGCCTCTCTTCCTTTAGATTTGTGTTAAACCTGGTTCCATTTCTCTAATGACAGATATATACGTAATATTTTCGGAGTTCTCTATACCTCAAACTCCTAAATGACCGAAATGCCGTTAAACGGTGTCGGGTTGGTCTAAAATCACCCTGAGACCCAAACTATACACCCGGATACACTTTTTCAACTATTTCGACCCTTTAGGATCCATCTGTGACCTCGAAATGACCATCCGAGTCACTTTATAAAATCATCTTATTTTCACCTAAAAACATGGCACGCGTGAAATTAAACTTAAATTGAATTAATTAAATCTAAATCACCGGATTAAATAATTTCCACCAGTTAAATAAATTACTAAATCACCAATTTAATTAATTTCCATATTCTCCAATAGTACGGGGTGTTAAATTAATCCCCTATAATTGGTTAAAATAACGGTGCCATCCTTAGTCCTAAGACATTCTTAAGTCTGGAAGAAAGCAACGAATATGGTCTCCAGGTGTCGGTTCAAACCAATCACCAGGTACGGATCATATGCACCAGCCCCTATGTGGGTAGCTGATGTCGCCCTCCTCGTGTTTGAACAAGATAATAATTAAGAGAATATTTCCAAAAAAACTAAAACCAAAGAAGACTTGAACAGAGTTATAATTAGTACTAGACTTGACCAAATCCTTCCCACTAGTCTCTTTTAAAAATCGAGAGTTGTGTGAAGATACAATCACTTCCCTCGAGTTGCTTTGATACCTTTGGGGCTATTCATGCCTCTTTTCGAGCCACTTCACTGTTGTTTTCACTTTTCACCCCCAAAGCCGACTTATAACCCCAAAACAACTATCTACTAGACAATTTCAAGAACTTAGAGTCCAATGGGAAAAAAACACTTCCCATAAGTTAGTTTTGTACCCCTTAGGGTGTTCGTGCCTCCCTCAGGGCCACTTGATTGATGTTTTTAGTTTTCACTCCCTAAAGTCCATTTTATACAACGAAACAAGCATATACTAGTCAATTTTGGCAACTGGAGTTTGATTAGGAATCGATCACTTCCCTCATGTTCCCTTTATGAGTCTTGGAGTGTCCATTCCTTCTTTATGGACACTCAATTAATTTTGAGTTTTTGCCTCTGGAAGCCCATATTTATGACACAAAAGAACATTTACTAGTCAATTTCTGAAACCAGATGTCCAATGATGAAACCATATATTCTCACATGATACGTTAATACCTCTTGGGGTGTTCGTGTTTCTTATTAATCCACTAAGTTACTATTTTGATTTTCCCCCTAAATCTCATTTTCAATCATATAACAAGCATATACTAGTTAACTTCATCAACCATGAACTCGGTGAGGATGCGATCCTTCCCTGAGGTTACTTTGATACCTTTGGAATTACTCATTACTCTTTCCATGCCACTTCATTTATGTTTGTCGCCATCCAAAACGAACATTTACTAGTAAATTTAAAATCGATTCCAAAGAGAAAATGGACATTTCCCACCTAAGAAGCATGGACACTTCTTTGAAGGTGACGTACCCATGTCGGACAGTCCAAACACTACGACACTCGTATGACATTGTGTGTGGCTTGTCGGACTTGTTTGGCATTTAAAAATAGGTGGACACTTCATAAACATGGCCTATACATTTCTTAGAAACGACAGGGTACCAAAAACTAAAGAACACTAAGAAATTATAGTGTCATCTTGTAAAATTAAGTCATTTAAGGTTGTACGAATAATAAGAAGAAAAGGTAAAAGAATGAATTTTTTATCTTGCTTAATTTAAATTCATATCTTTGACTTACTGTAAAAGTGGTGATTGCTTAAATAAGCTCTGATACCAATTTGAGAAGTGCCACTATGTGATAATTGATTACATTTATTCGCAA
Organism: Sambucus nigra; assembly: GCA_949130495.1. Lineage (NCBI taxonomy): Eukaryota > Viridiplantae > Streptophyta > Magnoliopsida > Dipsacales > Adoxaceae > Sambucus > Sambucus nigra. The sequence goes on along the minus strand of OX422207.1, from coordinate 336,770,790 downwards.
GTTTTCAATTCGGCACACTTATTTAATTAGAGTCTATTTTTAAACCAAATTAATCTAGCCCCTAAACATGCATCTAAAAGTGCGTGTGTCAACCCATAAATAAATAAAGCATGTGACACAAATATTCAGGAAAAATCCCCCAAAGGGGCAAAACCTTTTATTTCAATATAATTTGTAAGAAAACGACTTACACGGATTATAATGAAATAGGGTGACATACGAAATACCCGCAGGTGTCGGTTCTGATGTCTTGGCTGGAATTTTCCCTTTCCAGGAGGGCAACAGTGAAGAAGAAGAAAGCTCCTCCATAAGTTACGGCTGGAATTTTCCCTTTCCAGGAGGGCAATAATGAAGAAGAAAAACGTCTTCTCCACAGGAGTGAACTTTATAAGGACTCCCTCCACAATAGCACGCAGTTGTCGGTTATAGAGTTTTCCCCACAAAGAATAAACCAAAGCAAAATATGTTCTTGGGTTCCACAAAATAATTCACATAAAATTAATTGGAATTTTGTGAATTAAAAACAAAACATTTGAACCCTTAAAATTGTTGGAGAAAAACTTTCTGCCAAAAGGTAGTGAATTAAATATAAGCAGATACACAAAAGTTTCAAAAGAATAAGACTCTTAAAAGTTAAAATTGTTCTGCACATTTTTCTAGGCTGCCAGGACCCTTTTTTATACAAAATCCGAGTCGGTCAAAAGATAAGCATTACAGCAGTGTGTCAGCCAAAAAGAAGGGTCGTTCGAACGAGAACCCCATCTCGCTTGAACGAGATCGCGTGTCGTTTGAACGACTACATGCGACATCCCAATGTCGTTCGAACGAGATAGATATCTCGCTTGAATGATCTTGGCATCAAAACCGAGGAACGTTTACTGCAGTAACAGTTTTTTCACAAAGCTTTTCAAAATAAAACTTTCTCTTAATAATAGTTATAACACCTCTTTAAAAAAACATTTTTATATAAAAGCCTTTTAAAACCCTTTTAAAAATATCCCAACACTCTTAATATGAAATGTAAATCAAATTTTAAAACAATATCTTACCAAAGTTCATATTATTCGGCTTCATGTTGAAGGCAACTGGTAATTCGGATTCGTCTTTTGTAGATGCAATCATCACAATTCTTCGACGACTTGTAGCGGTATATGACATAATTAATTGTGACGGACTTATTAAAAATATGTCCTTACACTTACGATTTAACTGTCATTATGAAATACAGAGCCTTAATTTTAATAAATTAGTTTCATAAATATTTTTTGTTTTTGAAATACAAAATAGATAAAAGTATATACACACACACACACACATACACGCACACAAGTATAAAAATTTATTTATTTTGCTGTGTTTTTGTCGTGTCATGTCTTTTTATTAGGTTTGTTGCATCAGCGTGGTCGTGTCGTGGCGGACACGACACCCGTATCCATGTTTGTGCTTCATATTCCCATGCAATACTTGGATAACATTGGCGATTTTTTCAACGGTTATACATGTTTGAATTAATTGGGTCCATAAAATAAAATTATAATCGAATAGTAAATCAAATTAATGGCATAAAATACTTCCAAATGACATGGATTAATTAACACACACAAACATATCAATACTTTAACTAAAAATCATACAAACAAGTATACAAATATTCTCATAAATGAATCCCAAAACTATACTACAACAACTAATTGACAATTCGAATTTTTAATTGGCTCACCCTCAACCTCATATCACCGGTACAAATAAATCAAGTACAAAAACTAATGATATTAATCAATACCCAATAATTAGAATTACCTTTTATCCGTATCAATTCGACGATACTATAACTTTAATGTCTGGGACTACGGTGTAATACCTCGTAATTTTATTGATTTTTATTTAAGGGATTAATTAAATTAAATGAGAATTAATTGGGAATTAATCTGGATATAAATACTAGCGATATGTGAGTTGGTATTTGATTATGATGTTAAAATTGAATATTTCATGAGTATTGAAATTATTAAAGTTGTCGCGAGGCTGAAATACGACAATTTGGAAAATTAAGTTGGGACGCACGTGTCAGTTGCGTCAGGAATGAAATTAATTAGATTAAAAAATAATTTACATTTTTATCAACCAAATGGTCATTTTGAGTGCGCCAACGTGTCCAGAGGGGTCAAAATAGTCAGAAAACAATAGTCGGGGGTTTAGTTTGGGTCTCAGGGCATTTTTAGGCCAAATCGGCAACCTAGAAGGGTATTTTGGTAATTTTAAACATAAGGAAATTAAAACCCACGAAAATTAGAGTTTATATTTATATTTTTAAAGGGGCCACTAAGGTCATTACCAGCCAAAAGCATTAGAAGTGGGCTACGGGGGTTAGAGACGAGTTGTCATTGGGTTCCAAACCAAAAACACCCACCACCATCATTTTTAAAGAGATTGTGACCATAAAGAGGAGAGAATCAACCTTGAATCATCGACAACAATCTGAAGAATGAATCTAAGGCAAGTGATTTGATATTTTGAAGTGCATTGAATATTTCTTCCATGTTTAGTGTAGGAATTGTTTTGTCTTGAAAGTTTTGAGGAAAACTAATGAAATTATTGTAGAAACTCTGAACTTGGGTTAGGAATTCCATGTAGAATGGTTATGGACGAATTTGGTATTCGAAGACTTAATTTTGATGATTTAAAAATGGATTTATGATGAGTAATTAGGCATAATAAAATTATGGGTTCATGTTCATTGGGTTTGGGGTAAAATTTGGGGATTTATGATAATTACATGTTGTTTAGGAGGATTTGACCCAAAAAATATGTTAAGAAATGACCTAAGAGGATTTAGAGAAGTTTAAGAACATTAAAATGCGATTGGGATGATCTTAGGATGAATTTAGAGAAGAGAAAAATTGAGAAAAATGAATTAGGAATTTTTTGGGCGTATTCTGCCATCCCGTTAGAAGACCTGCCCAGGTCGTTCGAACGAGACTTCTAACGAGATGACAGTACCCCTTCTAACAAGTTGGTAGTTCATTCGAAGCCATTCGTTTGAACTACACTCGTTCGAATGATCTCGTTTGAACGAGATTTCTAACGAGTTGACAGAATAGCCTTTTAGGCCTGATTTTATTTCGAACCTCCAGAAGACTTATACAATTGAGTGTAATCCTTCCCTTGTTAATTTGTGGATATAATTGTTAGATTGGAAGTACGTCGAGGATTAAAGCTTAGAGTTTTGTAGTAAATCCGATGATGTTTATGGGTTAGGATATAAGTATCTAAAACTTCGACGTGAGGAGAGATGATAACTTTAATGTATACAAATCGGGGACTTGTAAACGAGTAACATTTAATGACGGTATAGGAATGAGAAATATACCTCTATTAATATTATGGGATACCGAAGATGTGTGAATGCTTGGTATATGTAGTTATTTGTGTATAACATACCTACCATACTTGCTACCACGGGAGGTCGGCGTTCGATCAGGGCCATCTAATCTTTGTGTGCCTACGGGGGGATTTAGATTGGTACCTCGAGGACATAGGTCAGAGAAAGACTTATTGAGAAGTTAATAAGTCTGCTGATCATGGGAGTGTAGGTATGTGCGTGGCCCATGTGATGTGAACTATGTTCGCCTCCATTATGTGTGATTGTTGTTTATTGAAAACGATTCTTGAGAGATTCAGAATATGTGGTCCTTATGTACGTGATGTACCGGGATTGGATAGCAGAGTATGTGTGCACCGCAGCTTAGTCTCAGGGTGCCAGTATTGTATATTTATGATGAGAATACTATACTGCTAATTGAAATGAACAGTCATGAATAAATGTAAGTGTGAATAATAGCAACATTTTAGTAGAGTTAAAAATGGCAAATCTCTAGTGATTAGCATGACTAATATGGGAACTAAGAAGGAAAGTAAAACTCTCTGTTAAAATTAATATGTCGGGACTTAAATCGTGAATCGTATAGAAATGTTAGATTGTGTATTGGACTAGTTAGATATGGGAATAACTAGAATGGGTACGGGTAAGATAGGAGTGCACAATTAGTTGAGAGGTGAGGAACTCATGTGAGTGCATGCACTATCATGTACTTTATATTCACTGTTTAATTATATTAAACACTTGATGTATTTTAAACTGTTTTTCACAATTGGGCTCTGATCCGTTTGCTTTCAAATCTATTTTTTGTAAAAACCTTTTTAGGTGCCCAGCCACAAGGACACCAAGCATAGGAGTTATATTCCTGTGACGTGCTGTAGCTACTGTGGAAGTTACAGGACCTCGATAGTAGACACCTCCACTCTCTACTTTGACTCTATCTTACTTATTTGTAGGGCATGTCGCCCCTTTCCTTTCAGAGACATCTTATTTACTCAGTCTTTATTTCATATTTTGGGTTGTAATTTAATTAAGGATTCAATCTTGTATTTGTTCATTTCAGTATTTGGATTGTTGTGAGGTGTATTCCTCCAGATTTAGTTTATTACATCGTTATTTATTTACGACTGCGATGTGGTTGTGGTATTAGTATTTCATAATTTAAGTGGATTGAATGTTAATCGAAATTAATTAAAATTGACAACTCACTTTTTAAATATTAGGTGGCTAATAATTATAAAAATGTTTTCGACAGTGATGCTATGAACTGAACCAACTTGGCATTTTGTATTAATTTGAATAAAGGAGTACCTACCCGGTATTTAATTAGTCGGGGTGTCACATATGGTAGCTTAGTCGATCAGATCATTTAGTTTTCCTTCCTTCATTATCCAAAAATGATATTGAAAATTTTAAGGTCAGCCGTGTATCATTGATTACAATAGTTGAAACACTGATAAAATAAACTAAATCCCAACTATTAAATACAAATCTGAAATAAAATTGTTGAAACCAATAGTATATCTAGTGATTCAAAATATATCATAAATTTGAAATTGGTCCACTATTTAAATCAGTATGACACTACTCTCCCCCTCCTATACAATCTTCCAACCAATTAAATTAAGAACATAAACCCTTTAACATATAAGAATGGCATAAAAGATAAAATAGTCAACAAAAAAGAAACATTACTACTTACCTCAACTTCACTAGCGGCGAGGGTGATGGCGAGGATTGGTGCTAGAGCAGCTAGGTCTAGGACTAGATCTAGGGCGGTGAGGGTGTGAGGGGCTTAGGGCGTGCGTTGGGTGAAGAAGTAGAAGAACGGGTGAGGTTTTCTTTTGGTTTGTTTTTTAGTTTCTTAGTCTGTGCTGATAGAAGAAGCTGTAGAGTAAAAATTGATAAAGGGGAACCCAAATTTTTAGCCATCTCATAAGGTATACCTTTTGAGACAGCTACTAATTTTCTCTATCTCCTTTAGTAATACTTTTTTAGATGGGTAACAAAAGGGGTCTTAAAAATAGTAGTTTTTAAGACTGCTAATTTTTACTATCTTAAAAGATGAATTTTAAGGACCCAAATTTTTGACCTCTCAAAAGGGTCGGTCTTAAAAAGTAGTGTGGTTTCTCAAATAACAACTAGGTTCTTTATATCACCCCAGGTCAGCATGAGTCTTACTCTTAGACATTTTATCTATGGAATCCTCCATAGGCAAGCCGACCCCCCCCCCCCCCCTCTAGATATATAGAATCATTTAATATATAACTTCAGTTAGTTACAACACTCATAACGTAGATATATCTTGGCTTTCTAAACCATATAAAGGTATTATACCTTACCCCCTTATATTTATATTCTCCCCTTAGACATTCTTCTAAGAGTTTTGGACAATAGTAGAATGAATAAATGTATAAATTCTATTACATCATCTGAAAATATCCCTCATTACCTATTTGACTTTTACAGATGATCGCATACTTTCTAAAAAATGAAAAAAAAACCATTAAAAACACCAATAAGATCCTACAAGACATTTGTCCAACTTTAGGGGAAAAAAATCAAAGTTGTGGTTTACCCCTAAACCCCTAAACATTTTCGAGAACATTGGGTACTAAAGTTAGTAAATAACTTGAGGATTATTGGGGAGTCACCGATTATCAATGGAAAAATCATACAAAATAGTTTCAAATACCTTATCCTTAAGTATGGTAAAAATAGGAATAATTAGTACTATGGTAACCTCTCTTATGTTAGTAGAGTCACCCTAATACTCACATTATTTATGCCCTACCTATATAGAGTATGCTTGCTTTCAAGCTACCAATAATCTTTAATGAAATTACCACAAATCGCTAAGAAATACATTTGGAACTCTACCCAAAACAACATTTAAGTAGGTTCAATAATATAGCTAAACCATATTCCTATTGTGGTGAAAATTACGTTCAACACAAGTTAACAAGAAAAGACAACCACCAAAGCAAATAAAGAATGTAATGAATGCCAATCACACAACACAGTATCTACGTGGTTCAGCAAGAATGCCTATGTCCACGGTGGTGCTCTCAGTATTATTTCTCTATATTCCAGGGAGTGTTTTACAAAAAATACAATGAGTGCCTCTTGCCCCAGGCCTAGGGCTTGTTATATACATCTTTGTTTTTGAGGAGTGGCGATGTTGGAATTTCTCACGTCAAACCATTATTCCTAGAATATATCCTTACGATATCTTAGGAATAACTAAGTCATAACTGATTTTGGTTAAGGCGCAAGGTTCCTAGAATTGGGCCATTTCTACTGGGCTACTCATCTGGGCCTGTGGTGATAAATCGAGGTACCCATAATTGACCCTAAAATTGTTGGGCCACAATTTGGGCCCAAAAAATTTAAATGATTTGTCATAATGGATTCCTTGTGAATTGTGCAACTCTTCCAAAGATTGAAAACTGATTTAGGCGACAGCCTCCTTTGTGTCCTGTGCACTATGATTGGAAACGTTTAAAAGTATTTTGGAGCAGTGTTTCCTTCTTGTCATTTCAAGATTCTTCAAATTTTCTCATCTCCTCTAAGCTCATACTATTACGCTCTCGTTTCGAGGTCTTCATCTTTCAATCTCAATCTCCTCCATTGTCTTTGCTTGTGACTTCGCGCCATCCCAAGCCAAGTTTTTATTTCGTAAGTTCTTCTTGCTCTCTTTCTGTGCTTTTTTTCTATTGCAATCTCCTCGCATTTGTAGTTAGGATTTTGTAAAGGGCAAAAATAGGCAATAGGTCGGTAAGTGAATTTAGGAAGTATTACAACATCCCAGATTGGGTAGACATTGAGTGTGCCCCAATCCCTAAAAATGTTAAAGAAATAGAGGGCGCTCACTGGATTCACGCTCTTTTACTATCCCAAGGGAGGCTCTCTTTTCCTCCAAGTATTTTTTTTTTGCATTTCTTTGGTTACTTCAATATCGTCCTCGCACAGTGTTTGCCAAACGTCTGAAAGATTGTTAATGGTGTCCATATAATAAACCATCTCTATGGCACCAACTTAGGGCTTGTTGAGATATGCTTATGTTATTCTTTATCGCGCACAAGTTTGGTCTCTTTTACCTCCAGGATAGGAGTCCTGATAGGGTATTGGTAGTAAATCTACCTGATTCACACAAGGATTACTGGCAAGAGGGTTTTCTTGCTAGGAATTGGCAATTTCCTCCCGATATTGAGGGGTCGAGGTCTGACAGGTTCATGGTCCCCTTTTGTGGGGATGAATTCATAGGTAGGTTCAACTTTGGCTCTGCTCTTTGATCTTCTTGTTAATGTATGATTTCTTTGATATTCTTATCTCTTTCTTTTCAGTGAGGACAAAGAACTTGGAGCCTGCTATCAGTGAGGTTCGATCTGCTGAGTTAATCAAAGCTTGGAATATTAGAGAACCTTTGGTTGACGGTCAGCATCCTCGATCAGCTGGTTTTCTTCTAGAGTACAAGAACATTGGGTCTAGTTTTATCGTGAGACATGTAGATAGCATCCCCGAGCTAGATATCACAGAAGAAGCTATTGCAGATCCTATCTAATTGGACGAGGAAAAGAGCAGTTCTGGTGAAGGTGATAATAGGGGAGGTGCTGAAGGTGGTTCTAGCGAGGTGAGCTCTAGTTGTGAAGGGTCTTCCAGCTCGGAAGATGTTTCAAAAGCTAGAGAGTCTTCCAGTGAGTCCAGCAGTTCCAACGAGGAAGATATGGCTCCTCCCAGGAGGAATCTGATCAGGGATGATGATGATGATGATGAGATGCTTCTTTTGAGGCGATCGAAGAAGGAAAAGTCTAGCCGTGGAGAAGCTGCCACTAGTTCTCAGCCTGCTACCATCGAGCAGGAAAAGAAGAGGAGGGAGGAAGAATAGTTGAGAGAGAGAGAGAGAGAGAGAGAGAGAGAGAGAGAGAGAGAGAGAAGGAAGAGGAGAGGAAGAAGGCTGAAGAGAGGAAAAAGGTGGAAAAGAGGAAGAGAGCTGGGAGGGAGAAAAAGGAGAGGGAAGAGGAGAGAAGGAGAGTGGAAACGAGGAAGAAGGCCAGGTAAGATTTGGTGTCTGTGTCCGCGTTGCTCGAGGGGCCTCTATCCCTATCTATCCTCAGTTGGCTCTTGTGTTGCTCGAGAGAGAAATTTTACCTGCTGATCGACAGAAGGCAATGGGGACCGACCAGTTAGATCTACAAGAGAGTCAGAGGCTATCCTTGGTAAGTCTATTTCCATTTTTTAATGCTTGTAATATTCTGTTCAATGCCTTCTTCTAATGCTCCCTCTTTACTTGCAGTTTGTGACTGAATTCGCTGTTCTCTATCGTACTCGCAATGAGCTGGTGAGTGGGAATACGGACTTAGAGAAGCAAAACATTAATCTGAATGGGAAAGGCATCAAGCTAGAGGCCAGTTTGAAGACTGCCAGTGAGGCCCAGAAGTCCTCCGATCTCGCCCTCGCTGAAGCCAATAGAGCAAAGGAAGAGGTGATCAAGGAGCTAAATGAGTTGAGGCAGTCCTATGATCTTGTATGCACGAGTAAGTTGACCGTGGTCGAGGAAAATAAGGTGCTGGCAGAGAAGGTGAAGAAGGTGGAATCTAAGGCAGCTACCATTAAGGAGAATTCGTACAACTCTGGGTGGGCTGTCGCATATGAGGATGCTGAATCTCAGATAGGGTACATCAGTCGGCTGAACTTCAAGAAGGGCTGGAATAAGGCTCTTTTGGCTGTTGGGGTGGATGTCGATTCTTTGATGTTTGATGAGCATGACCCAGTCCCAAAAAGCCTATTATGGATGAGGCTCCTAACCCGGCCATTGACAGTGGTGTTCCTGTATCTCTCACCGTTCTTGCTGACACTCCCTCCGTTTAGGGAATAGTAGTTGCGCCATCTGAGGCAGGTGATCTTACTGCTATTGACAAGGTAAATCAACCAATAACCTCTGAACAAACTGAGGTTGCCAACTAGCCTTCTCTTAGGACTTCTTTTGTATTTTTTACTTTTTTTGCACTTCTCTTCTTTAATTACCGATGTAATTGGACCTATTTATTTGAATGAAATGAAAATACTTTCCCTTCTGTGTACTGATTCTTCTACTCTTGAATGCTTGCATGGCTTGTAGTTGATTGATGTAGATGATTATATACCTGCCACCTCTCAACTAGGAAGGATCCTTGGTCCTAATGCCAGCAATTAGGTTTGCCAAGCCTTTGTCGGGATTTGTAAGTCTCTTAGGTCTAGGAAAAAAGAGCTTTAAAGACCAATCTGAGCTCGTCGCTAAACTGAAGGACAAACTTCAGAATATTGAAGAAGTTGGTGCCTCTGTCCAAGAAGAAGTGAACACTTTAAGAGCTAAGTTTCTAGATGCCTCCGAAATCAATCAAGTTAGAGAAGTTCTTCAATAGGAGAATGAGACTCTGAGGAGGGAGGTGTTGTGACTAAAGGAGCATGCACCAAGCATCGCACCTCGAGTTTTATGAAGTTCCTCTTCATCAGCTATTTTGCAAGTTGGCACAGGGTCGAGCGCCTCCCCTCAAGTTTTGTGAGGTTTTACCTCGTCGGTTGTTTCGCGAGTTGATCCAGATGCAGGGGGTCCAGCTAAGGAGATGGACGAGCTTCAAGAAGATATTCATCGAGCAATACGTGATTGTTACTGGGGCTTCAAAGTGATGACACTTGACAGAGGCATCTGTTCAAGAAAGGTCCTCGACGAGTGTGGGATGACGGTTATGACCAAGGTCGGACAGATGCTCCGATGAGGATGACATAGTTTGAAGATCTATCCTTTATTACGGGATAGTTGAGCAGCCTCAGGGAGATGCAGGTCCCCAGGAACTCAGTACTCTGGTATCATCACGAGATCTCTCCTTCAACTCTGAGTCATAATCCTTTCAGGAGGGACGACCAGTGGGTCCCTATAGATTCTATCCCTAGGCAGTTATTAGAGTCAGTTGCGAATGATGTTGAGGAAGAATTGGCCCCTTATCCGGATGATGGCCGAAGATTGTAAGTGGCTGATTATCTTACTCAGAGGCTTAATCCTCATTAAGGTTTTCTTACTTCAATGTAATTTTTTGTAAATGTAATGCATTAATAAACTATTTATGTTTTAGGAGATTCGCCGACTAAACATGCATTGTATATTTTCTACTTTATTGATTTTTGTTTGATTATCTTGGGCTCTTCGTAGCTGACTAGATTTGATGTGGGTAGAGTTGTTTTATCGTGTTAGTATCCTCCTAGTCCAGTGTGCTTATGAGATACCATTCTGCCCCACTTTACCTTTTAGGTCATGTCATCACACTCCCTTAGGCCTAAGTATGGCAATAGCAAGGAGACACCTGGTGTTGGATGTTCTTATCCGATCAGGCTTTTTGAGCCAAACATTATTTAGCGACCAATTCGATTTGGCCGATTTGCCTAAGGGTCCCCTGTAGGGCTTCATATACTGCCAATGGTAATGCTAAGAGGTTGTTCATGCTTCATAATGAAAACTTGAGGAGGGTGATACCCTGCTTCTGTATACTGAGTGATGTGTCTGTCGCTTGGAAAAGGTGTGCAACCAAACAATCTTTTATTAATCAAAAGCAATGAAAAAATGAGTTGTCAATTCCAATAATGTGAATTCCAACAAAGCGATAAAAGATTATTGAAAAAACTAGAAATAGAATTTTTTTCAGGCTGGTTGCATTCTACGCTCGGGGTATCTCTCTGCCCTCCAGCGTTTCTAAGTGATAGGCCCCTTGTAGGTCGTCCCTTGTCACCTTGAATGGTTCCTCCCAGATTGGACCCATCTTGCCATCAGATGGCTTTACTACGCTGCCAAGAACTTTCCTTAGAACGTAGTCCTCAACCTGGAATGTCCTTAGATTGACCTTTTTATTATAGTGTTTTGTGAGCTGCTGCTGATAGCTCACTAGTCTTACTAGGTTTACTTCTCTGCGTTCGTCAGCTAGGTCAAGTTCAACAAGCAATGCTGCATCATTCTGGCCTTGGTCGACCAAGGTGGATCTCATGGTTGGGAGGCCAGCTTCTAGAGGGATGATTGCTTTCATTCCATATGTCAGTGCGAATGGGGTTTCCCCAATTGATCATCGTGGGGTAGTGCGGTTAGCCCACATAATGTGTGGTAGCTCGCTCACCCATGCGCCTTTGTCTCGCTCAAGTCATTTCTTCAACCCATCGATGACTGTTTTATTGGAAGCCTAGGCTTGGCCATTGCTCTGGGGGTAGGCAATCGAGCTAAAATGGTGCCTGATCTTGTGGTCGTTGCAAAAACTCTGGAAGGGGCCGCTCTCAAACTGCGTTTTATTGTCAGTGATGATAGTTTTGGGGATCCCAATGAAGGTAAGTTTATTTTTCCATATGAATCTCATCATATCTGCGTCCCTGATGTTTGCCAGTGTCTCTGCCTTGATCCATTTGGTGAAGTAGTCTGTGGTGACCAATAGATACTTGTGATTACCAGCAGCGGTAGGAAGAGGTCCCACGATGTCCATTCCCCATTGGGCAAAAGGCCAAGGGCTGGTAAGTGATCTTAGGTCACTGACAGGTTAGTGGACCATAGGAGCGTGTAGCTGACATTTCTCACACTTACGAGCCTATACTCCATAATCTCTCTGCATGTATGGCCACTAGTAGCCTTCTTTCATTGCTCATAAAGCTAGTGATCTTCCTCCAATATGGCTCCCACAACTTACTTCATGGAGATCGCATAGATATCGTTCGACTTCCTTTGGGTGAACACATTGGTGGTAAGGGCTGGTGAGTGATTTCTTATGCAGCTTGTCCTCAGGAGATAAGTGAAAGCGGGAAGCTTTGACTCTAATCTGATGAGTGGACTTCTTATCATCTGGTAGTACACCATCCTTCAAATAGTCCCTTAGGGGGTCCATCCCACTGGGTGTTGATTCAATCTGGAGGATACAACCCATGTTTGGCAGCTCTTCGCTCTGGATGATGCTCGGCTGGGCGATCAAGTCTATAGGGATTGTTCTCTTTAAGTCAGAGTCGATTGCTGACTTAACTTTTTAGACACTAACTTTCTCAAAGTTGGACATTAACTTTTTTGCTAAGGCGAGGTAGGCTGCCATTCTTTCATCCCTCGCGTTGAAGTCCCCACTTATTTTGTTGGAGACCAATTGCGAATCGCCGAACACCTGTAGTTATTTTGCACCCAATGACTGTGCCTTATGCAGGCCTGCTATGAAAGCCTCGTATTTTGTCTCGTTATTGGACGCTTCAAATCCAAGTCTGATGCCTTGCTCGAGAATTACATCTTCTGGAGTAATGATCACAATGACTACTCCTACCCCCTTTGAGTTGGAGGCTCCATCAATGAACAGTTGCCAAATGATCTTCCCTTTTATCCATGGGTAGAAGTTGGTTGCAATGCTGTTTACCTATGAAATCCGTAATAAAGTCAGCGAGGACATGTCCCTTGATTGCATTCCTTGGTTGAAATTGGATGTCAAATCGTCCGAGCTCGACTGACCACTTGGATAGTCTGCCAGACATATTCGCTTTTCACAGGACTGCTTTAAGGGGGTGTAATGTAAGGACAATGATAGTGTGATCTTGTAAGTAGTGCTTCAGTTTACTCGATGTTATCACTAGTGAAAAGGAGAGCTTCCCGAGTGGTAGGTACTGTTATTCGGCATCCAACAGGGTCTTACTTGCATAGTAGACTGGGTGCTGGATTCCTATTTTTTTGCATACCAGAGCAGAACTGATAGCGTGGCTGGAAGCAACAAGATATAGGTATAGGGAATCGTTCTCTTAAGGTATCATGAGCAAAGGTGGTGTGCTAAGATAAGCTTTGAGCTCTTCCAATGATCTCGAGCAATCTTGGTTCCATTCTACCGTTTTGCTTCTTTTCAATAACTAAAAAAATGGTTGGCACTTCTTGGAGGACTTCGAGATGAACCTATTCAAAGCGGTGAGCATACTCGTGAACTTTTGCACGTCTCTTATTGTTCGAGGAGGTTGTACCTTATTGATTGCATCGATCTGGTTCAGGTTGGCTTCAATGCCTCTCTCGCTAACAAATTACTCGAGAAATTTTCCTGACTGGACACCGAAAGAACACTTGCTCGCATTGAGTTTCATTTGGTATTTCCTGAGGATTTCAAAGGTCCTTGATAGGCTAAGAGATGATCTTATTTGCGCTTTCTCTTGATGAGCATATCATTAATGTAGACTTCCATGGTATCTCCCATTTGGTCTTTGAACATCTTGTTGACAAGCCGCTGGTAAGTTGCTCTTGCATTCTTGAGCCCAAAGGGCATAACTTTATAGCATTATAATCCGACGGTGGTAATGAACACGATCTTGTCATGGTCTGGTGCATACAGAGGAATCTAGTGATACCCCGAATATGCGTCTAGAAAACTCATTCTCTCATGAGCTCCTATAGTGTCCACTAATTGGTCGATCTTTGGGAGGGGGAAACTATCCTTAGGGCATGCCCTATTAAGGTCAGTGAAATCAATACAAACTCTCCATTTTCCATTATTCTTCGGAACCACTACTAGGTTTGACATCCATTTAGGGAATTGAACTTCCCGTATGGATCCTGCATCCAGCTGCTTCTCTACTTCCTTCTCTACAGCTTTGGCCTTCTCTGGCGCAGTTCGTCGTGCCTTCTGGGCGATGAGCCTGAATGTGGGGTCGATGTGAGACCGATGACAAACCACACTGGGATCAATTCCAGGTAGCTTGTCTTTCATCTCTTGATCTGTGAGAGATGTCCAATTCAAGAAACTCCTGTCCTTTTTGTTACCACCGGCTGCGACTTCTTCCAGGTTTTCAATGACCCGCTCAGAGGGTAGGAGCCTGGTCTCCTCCACTCCGGGTCTTCCATACTTTAACTTCTATTTTAAAGGTATCAAACCTTCTTGCTCCTCGACCTTCTCTTTAGCCTTCTGGACATTTTTCTCTTATTTCAGGCGGATGGCTGCTATAAAGCACCTTTTACCGTCTCTTGATCTTTGTGGATCTCGATCACTCCTCGCTCAGTCACATACTTGAGTTTATGATGGTAGGTTGACGGGACTCCCCTCATTGCATGTAGCCACCCTATGCCGAGGATATCATGGTATGGTGAGTCAATGTTGACTACCAGAAACTCGATCATCTTGGAGACACTTCCTGCCCTTATTGGCAACACAATCATTCCCAATGGGATAGTCACTTTTTCGACGAATCCAACTAGAGGGACAGTGGCTTCCTTCAAGTAGACAATATTTAACTTCAATTTTCTGAACAGGTCGAGATACGTTACCTCGGATGAGTTTCCCTGGTCAATGAGCAACTTGTCTACGTCATAGTTGGTTATCTTGAGGGTAATGATCAAGACGTCGTGATGTGGGGTTCTTACCCCCACTAGATCTTCATCTGTGAACATGATGTGTTTGCTATAATCGACGTAATCTTCTTGCTGATGCTTTCCTAGCTATGTCTTCGCTGGATCGATCTGAAAAGCTTGCATTACCACTGTAATCTTTTTCACTTCCATCCGAGATTAATTCCCTTGAATCTGCTTCATATCAGATTCCTCGTGAATTACTATAAATTTATGGCCAGCATCATCCTCAAGTACGTTATCGAGCCTTGTGTCTCCATTGGCAGGAACCTTATTTGCCTTTTTCTCCACAAACTCGTTTAGATGCCCGGTCTGGGCCAACTCTTCAAGGTGAGACTTAAGAGCCTTACAATGTTCAGTCTTATATCCTCCCTCCTTGTGAAAAGCGCATCTCAGCGCGTTGTTTCTCTTTGAGGGATCTCCTCCCATTTTTCTGGTCCACTTAAGAAATGTCTCATCTTTGATTTTCTTTAGGATCTTGTATATTAGTTCTTTGAAGACAGTGCTTACTGCCTGAAATGCTTTCGAAGCATCATTCTTTCCTTCATTCTTGGATCCACCCTTACCCTCATTCTTGCCTCCTCTCTTCTGGTTTTGGGCCTTATCGTTTCCCTTGGCAGCGATCTTAGCTCAACCATTCTCCCCTGCACTGAGGCAGGTCACATCCTTGACTTTAGCGTACTTCTCGATTCAAGCCATCAGGTCATCGATGGTTGTGCCCTCCTTCTTCGTCAGGGATTGGTGCAGAACGCAAGAGTTTGGTAGGCCAATCTTAAAATAGTCCACTGCTACCTGTTCTGAGTAGTCTTCAACCTCGTTGAATAACTCCCAGTACCTCTTTGCGTAGTCCTGGAGGTTTTCTTGAGGCTTCTTCTTCATTGTTAGCAAAGCATCCATCCTCTTTGGATGGGAGCTACTGGTAATGAAGCGAGCCATGAAGAGCTCATCCAGGGACTCAAATCTCCTGATGGATCTATGAGGGAGCGTCTCAAACCACTTCTGGGACACATCAGGTAGACTTGAGGGAAAAATCCAGCACATTAGTGCATCCTTGTGGTTCGAAAGAGTCATGGCTTGCCTGTACTGCCTAACATGATCGATAGGGTTAGTCTTTCCATTATAGATCTTGAATCTCGAAATTACAAACTTCTTGGGGGCTTCTTCTTCTTCTATCTCCATTGAGAAAGGGGATTTCATATGGGTCCTGAGAGCTCGCCGAGCAAGCTCTCTAGTCGATCTGGCACCCCGATGTGCTGGGTGCTGGTCCATTTCTCTTCGGACCAAATTTTATATATCCTTATCTCCTCGAGTTGGGCTCCAGTAACGGCGACCTGGTCGCTGTGTAACACCCCGCCTAATTAAATATAGGGTGGCCAGTCCCATACCAAATTAAAACATAATATACAGTTGGCTCATTCTTAGCATCACTGTCGAAAACATTTACAACTCACCCAATACCCAATTAAGTTGGTGTTAAAAACTTTCCAAATTTTAATTCAACAAAATCTTTTTTAGTTTAAGAATAACACAACACATTTTATTCTACAACACAGACAATTGAACAGATAACACAAATGAATTTAAATGCAATTGGAATAAACATTCCCACGTAATAATCCAATACAGTAATTCATCAATAGTAAATGTATTAAAATGACACGAATACAAGAGTATTTGACTCAGATAGAAAATGATAACTGAAATCCTTTGGGCGACATGCCTTACATAAAAGAATACTATGAATCAAATGAAGATAGGCGTCTAAGAAATAATCCATAGCTCCATAGCTCGTCATAATCCGCTAAGGTTGGCGTCTGTGCGGCTGGACACTTGATATAGAAGGTACAATAGAAAATAAAATATGCAAGGAAACTGGTCAGAGCCTGATTGTGAAAATGATTTTGAAAACAGAAAGTATTTAACAACTGGATTAAAGCATTTATTATGTACATGTTAGTATTCCAACTCTCACTTGCTATTCTCACCTCTCAACTAAAGTGCACACTTAACGTTTCATATTAACCTCCTAGTTAATGGTTCCTCTTCACCAATTCCATAATATGATTCCATTTCCATATCATAACCCCGTATGTCCCATACCATATGTTATATAATCATTCTTATACATTTCTCATTTATATGAATCGTTTCTCATTAACATGAATCATTTCTCATTAATATGAATTAATCTCCTCACTAAATATTCTTTAACTTATTTAAATTCTTTTCTCAATTCACTGTAATCTACAACTATCGCATAGTAGATGTTTTAACCAAAAAATATATCCATTCATTCATTTAATTCATTATATATTTATACATATATAATATGGCACCCTGAGTCACAGATGCGGTGCAGTGCATTACTCTGCTATCATGTCCCATCATCGTTGGTCGCCAAATAGGGGACTAAAGGTTCGGTAAGGATTTTTCGAACCACAAACATCAACATACAAATTGGAGGCGAACATAGTTCTCGTATCCATGGGTCACACACATACCTACGTTCCCACAGTCATCGGACTTATCAACTCCCCGATAAGTCTTTCATAGACCTATGTTCTCGAGCGACAAATCAAAGATCCCATGGATTCATCAGGATATGACTGCCCTCACGCGCAAACCTCCCGTCGATAGTAAGTAAGATAGGTATGTCATACACATAAATCATCAATCAATCAAATAGGCATTATCATCTACCTATAATATAATATCAATAAGGTAATCGCACTACCCTCAAATAATTCCCATACGTAGCATTATATCTATCAAATCCTACGTATTAAACATTATGACTTTACTTATATAATTCAATTATCCTCGAGCCTCACTGATTACTCAAGGTCAAATAGGTTTTCCTCAATACATTTATCGAGTAAGACATCACTAATATCCTACTGGTCCATATCATCTTATCTCCCAAATTACCACGAATTAAACTCTCCCTTAATTAGGGTTAAAATCGATAGTTTCAAATCTCTTATAAATACATCCTCTATCAACTAGGATTGAATATCATCATCACGTGTCTCATAGTCTATGGTGTTTCATTCACACTAAATAACTTATCAACAAAATCAACATCTTCGCGTCCTATAACATCTCTCCACTCCCAACGTCGTTAAGGTTCATGCGCGGAGCGTCTCACAAAGCGAAATCCAAACAAGGAACCCCTCCAATACACTACTACTTAACTTTGTCGATCGTGGAGGTCCATCAACTTCAAATACGCAACCGGGATAACCTCATCCCCTCTTTCAACCAAATATGGTCTGAACTCCCATCTCTATCCAGGAGCCATACCACTAAGCGCTTATACTACACTCAGTCCTTGCGCAATCAATAATAAGCATAAACTCACACCTTGAAGTTCAAATTGTAACCCTAAGGCTACCCAAGTATTATATCAAATCTCCCCTACTGGACCTATCCTTAATTCCTCATGCATACCAATTATAATCCAACAAATGAAACTAGAAACATAAATTTCTTTCAATTTAATTATCTTCATTCTAATCAATTAAATCCCAATCAAATTAATTCGAATCTTAACTAGGGCTTACTGATCTTCTCTAAGTCCCATAATATCTAATTAATAATCACCAAATATCTACAATAGGTTTGGGATAAGAACCAACATTAAAAAGAAATAACTTTAACAATCTTGGGGAGGTCGATCGATCGAAGGCAGGGGGTCAATCGATCGAAGGCAGGGGGTCGATCGATCGATCGCCCAGGTAACAGCACAATTTTTCTGCATTTCTTCTACTACGAGTTTGACCATTTTTTATCAATAAAACCTTCATATTAACAACCCAAATGACTTATAAACCTTACTACATGATACATCAATATATATAAATGATTTCTAATGCTCTAAACATCCTAAAATCATCAAGAGATTAAATTAAAAACATGTATTCATCCTATTTTTCCAGAAAATTATCAACATAATATCTTCAAGAACACACCAATGGTTTTCAGAATTTCTTCAACAGATTTATGATTATTTCATGGATTACTATCTACCTACAACATAAGTTTGATTACTATATATTTTTAGTTTCCAGAAATCCATAAACAACTCTACCTTTTCATCTTCCAAACATGTAAAATCATCTCTTTTTATAATTTTTCTAACATGGACAATATACAAACTTAGATTGCCATTATCAAACACTTGCCTCTAATGAAGGTCTGATCCTTTGGTGTAGTATATCTCAGGTGGTTCTCCCTTCTTCTGTCATCCTCCGGTGGTGATGGATGGTGGTGACCTTTGGTCTTCCTCCTTTCCAAGCTTTTCTTTTCCCAAGCAACCTTTCACTCTCTCTAGGAAGATGACTTCTCAATTTTGTGTAAAAGAGATGAAATGAACCTACGTACACTAATCTCCAAATATTTATAATAAGACAAAATCCGAAATCACTATTCATCTCCCTACAAAAATGACTAAAATGCCCTTTTGGGTTGTCTATTCATTTCCAAATGACCCGAGACCCAAATTCAACATCCAAATAGACTTTTCTGACTATTTCAAACCTTCCGGACGCAACAACGCAGTCGAAATGACTATGAGGTCGATAGAAAATAAATTTCCTTTTTAATTTAACAAATTAATCCCGACACGTCCCATACCGCGTCCGACTAAAAATCCAAATTACCGAATTTATATCTCACAGCAATTATTAATAATCATCACATTCATATATTACCTAAATATCTTTAAGTAATATTCAGAATCATACATTTTAATATCCACCATTCAGATAAAACCCAAATGAATTAATTTATAATAAAATCCAATTAATCCATTAATTTAAAATATAACCCATTTTAAAAGCCATTAAAATTATGGGGTATTACACGTTGTTCCTCGAGCAAGTCATCATCAGACTCGTGCTTCTCACTTCTTAGGGATCCGTATCTCGAGATCCTTCCTCGACTGCGAGACTTGCTCACCTGAGGTCTAGGAGTGCGGTATGGACGTCGCCTAGTGTTGCGATGGAGTTCTTTCTCCATCCTTTCCAGTCTCCTTTTGAGGCGAGCATTCTCAACCTCTTTCTTGCGACAAGCCTCCCCTTGCTCTTGAAGCCTAGACTCATAGGCATCGATCAACCAGGAGATTTATGTGGACCTCGTTGGTCTCTGACTTTCTTCTGAGCCCTGTCGCTCTAGGAGACCCCTTTGATCTGAACATCGAACTTCAGATCTGATCCTGCGAGGGGCAGGCTATTCCTGGATATCCCCTACTTAAAGGAAGACAAGCGTTCCCATAGACGGATCCAATTGTGGTGACAATTATGTTCAGCACAAGTTAACAAGAAAAGACAATCACCAAAGCAAATAAAGAATGTAATGAATGCCAATCACACAACACAGTATGTACGTGGTTCAGCAAGAATTCCTACGTCCATAGTGGTGCTCTCAAAATTATTTCTCTATACTCCGGGGAGTGTTTTACAGAAAATACAATGCGTGCCTCTTGGCCCAGACCTAGGGTTTATTAAATACATCTTTGTTTTCAGGGAGTGGGGATGTTGGACTTTTCCACGTCAAACCATTATTCTAGAATATCTCCTTACGAGATCTTAGGAATAGACTAAGTCATAACTGATTTTGGTTAAGGCACAAGGTTCCCAAACTTTGGGCCGTTTCTACTGGGCTACTCATCTGGGCCTGTGGTGATAAATCAAGGTACCCACACCTATAATTATTAATATAAGGAATTGTGCAATAATCATCAAGGCTTTACTCTCAAATAAATAAGGAATCGTCCATAAGAAATGTGCTTGATGGAGGAATAGTATTGACAAAAAATGTTTCAAGAGGCAAAAATGTATCAACGACATAGGGCATAAACTAGTTGGAGAAACGTATACAACTACCTAGATCTTTCCAAAAGGAAGTCAATATATGATAGTAAATAGTAGGGACTTTTTTACTTAATCCCATGTAATAATAGCATACTTTGACTTACCACCTCAAAGATGAAAAATTGGACATAACCTTTATATTCTAACACCATTATTTTTTCATTAAAAATCACTCTAATTCATATTTTGATTTACCCGCTATATTTTTTAGACAAAAATACTCTCATTAACTTTTATTTTCCTCCCTAAATCCAAATTTTAATATTTTATGGACCTGCCACTAAGTTACCCAGATTAGCCAGCTACTATGATCTATCAACATCCTCGACGTCCTCCATAATTACACGGAGTGCACATGGGTCGAGTTGGTTCGGTTCTATTAATCGGAACCAAAACCAGAACCGAAGTTAGTCGGTTAATGGTTTTGGAATCGAAACCGAAACGATATCCTACTAGAACTGAACCGAACCAAATAATCGATTCTCAATTTAGTTCCAGTCGGTTCAAAGTTTTGGTTCATGATTTAGGTTCGCAATTCTGGTTCCCAACTCTAGGTCACGATTTTGCATTATTTTTGCAATTAATAATAGTTCGCTCAAATAATTTCCAAATAAATCCATAAAAACTCAAAAGTTGGAAAATATTAATTATTCAAGTTCATTACATCTTAACCAAATCATTAAATATTAACCTGCTTTATTTTTCTCAATTAACATGTTTCACTCAAATAATTATTTAAAAAATATCACGTGCACACACACAATTTGGCAAAAACTAATTATGTAATTTCATTACAACACAACTAAAATATCAAATATAAATAAAAATAGAAGAATTATTCATGTAGCTCTATAGATACCAAACATAAATTATAAAGTATCCAAGCAACTATTCAGGTTGGTTCTCGGGTTAGTTCCATGGGTTCAATTATCTGTTCGGTTCTTCGATTTGGTTTCATAGGTTCGATTCTTGGTTTGGTTCAAGTATAAAATTGTGAACCGAACCGAACACTTCGGTTCTCAATTTTTTGGAATCAATACCAACCCATGGAGAATAAAAACGAACCAACCCGACTCACGAAGGTCAGTTTGATTCCATTCTTCAGTTGTCTGTTACGATACACACCCCTAATCATTAAAATCCTATAACAACCGTCTCTCTCTCTGTCCCTCACTCAAAATAGGTAATCTTAATTCTTAGTACCCAACTCTCGTTCAACTATAGGAAAATTCAACCCACTAGGCCCTCAAGAATCTTAAAAATACATAATACCTGGAATAACCCACTACCTTAACCCAAAAATTGTTCACGTATTTCCCATAAATAGTTAGTTTCGCGTCTTCTAAACCTGTTTTAACTCAGATGGTTTCAACTGGCTAGCCTCACCAGTAGTAACCGAGCTAGAGATGTCAATAATGGACTTGCTAGCTGACATGCTGAAACTGCCCAAATTATTCATGTTTTTAGGGAGTGAGGTGGGGTGGGGTTATACAACCCACCACTTGTGAATCCATACTCTGCACACTCATTATTGTGGCTAGCCTCACTAGCAACAACAATGGATGGCTACAATTAAGAATAGAGTATTTGTCGGAGCTTTTAGGATTAGTGGTGTTGTCCATATAATTAAGGTTCAACGGTGGGTTTGGAGAAGAACGCGAAAAAAATACAGGGGGTAACTCAAAATATGAAATAGACTAATTTTTTGCAGAAAATTAACAGTGTTAGAATCTAAGGGTCCGTTTGATAGAAAATTAGAAAAATGCAAATGATTTCGGCACATTTTATTCCAGGACAAATAATTCTAAGACAAATGAATATTTTCCAACATCTGTCCGTTTGATATAAGTTGAAAAATCATCAATTTTCCTCATTTTATATCAAACACAAAATCTAGAAAATAGATATGAATATGAAAATTTTATTTACGGAATATATATATATATATATATATATATATATATATATATATATATATATATATACCGAATATATATGTATACAAAATATAAACATAAGTACAAAAAATATATATATACAAATATACGAAATATATGAATATACGAATTATATAAATGTACGAAATATATAAATATAGGGAATATATGAAATATACAAAATATACATATATATTAAAATATATGAAATATATGAATATACGAAATATATGAATATATATAAATATACAAAATATATACATATACGCAATATACGAAATATATTATAATCTCTGGTGCGGACTTTTCGTGCGGACTTTTCGTGCGGACTTTGTCCTTATCCCGAAAGTGGTCCCCTCATGGTCCCAAAGACTTTTGTTATTTACCTTAGATGGTCCCCCTCTTGTCTTATACTAAAACCTTAGTTTAAGGTTATATATTAAAAAGATTTATAGTTTAGACCCAAATTGGTATCAAGACCTTAATGATTTTCGAAAACTCACCGAATTTCGACCAAAACCCTAATTTTGGTATGAGAGCCATAAGATGCTCATTTTAGACTTTTAGTAAAAAGACTTTAATGCCCTTGGGATTTATCCCTCTCATTTACAAAGATATTTTTGGATCCAACCCAGACTACCATCCCATACCCATAACTGATTAAGACCCAGTAGGTTGTTTAACCTCTCACATAGACGGTTGTTCACACTCTAAACACATCCTAACCAAACACACAGATAGTAGACAAGTCACTACTAGTGTTGTCAATAACATAATAGACTAAAAGAAGTGTATACTCCTTATATTAAGACAATTAATAAAAGACTCAAACCTTAGAAACAGAGATAAAAAATATCTCTAAAAAACTATTAGAAACAGATATTCAAATCCCAATAGACCTAGTACAAGTGTTACAAGAAATAAATATTAAGACTAATCATATAGAAGTCCTTAACAAAGATATTTTAGAAATTAAGACTTTAATTAAAAATGAAGATAGTGAGTTAATTAAATTTACTAAAGAACAAGCTAAGCTTATCCCTAGATTAGATAGTTATCTTCCTAATGGAGATAGTTAGATCAGACTGGAATGAGGTACCAAGAGACATCTCCATTCAGACCTTATCAGACTTTTATCAAAGAATTTTAAAAAAGATAAATGATGATAGATTTTATTATAAGATAAATGAAAATGAGATTGCCAACGCTGCTAAAGCAACTAGAATTATATTAGAAAGATTAAATTTAATTTCTACATCGATAGAAGCTACCAGAGACTATAACAATAGCTTTGTTAAAGACTTTCATTTAGATTTAAAAGCTAAGACAGAAGGATTAACCACCTTCTATACAGACTTTGTTAAATTCCAACAAAATTTAGCAAATTATCTTAATAATATGGAAAGCCATAACCTATCCAAAATGGACAGTATTATTAATGAACTTAGATTAGACATGGCCCAAGTAGAAGAAAAATAAAAAGAAATTTTAAATGGAATTAAGGCTATATATAATAAGCCTTCCCAAACAGAAATAGACTCGCCTTTTATTCTAATTCATTTAGATAAAATAGAAAAAACTGTAGAATCTATAGAAGTTAGAACTGTGCAACAACAAGAAAAAGATAATGAAATAAAATACTATATTACAAATGTTGCAAAATCCCTAGTTAATTCTCTAGCTAGACATAGTGAAGAAACTTCTGAAAAGACTAGAAAAGAGAATAAGAATTTTAAAGAAGAAATCCTTAGTCAAATAAAAAGATAAAAAATTATTCAGAATTTTTAGAAAGAATTTAAAAAAGTCTTGAACAAAAGCAGGTAACCACCTGTAAATTTAGAAAAAACCCTCATATAGAAACTAGAGAAAGTAATACCATAGGTAGACGAGTCATAAATGACGGATTAGATAAGACTAGTGAGATAGTTAGCTCTTTCCCACATATTGGACAGAGTAATCATATGCTCCAAAGACTTAAGGATTCATCATCCAATGTTAGGACATGGTGGAAAGAAAGAAATTTCACCAATCCTCTCCAATGGAAAGAATGGGGTGAAGTTGATTGGAATATTGTTGAAGATTCCATTCATAATGGACAACTTCTAGCAGTTGGATACATAGACTTATTTAAAGAAGGTGTCACTCCCAAGGCTCTTAATTATAGCATGACTTACCATTGTAGGAATGATGTGTTAGACAAATCCAATGCTGAGCTCCAAGTGTTTGACTCGTAATGTCTTAGATCTAGAGGAACTGATAGGAAGTTCCAATTCTTAACCTTTGGACTCTTTCAAGCAAGAATCCAAGGATTACATAGACCTCGGAATAATATCAACATATTATGTTGTTTAGTAGGTAAAAGATGGAAATATTTTGAGAAGAGACTTATTGGGATAGCCTAATTAGAAATGTCAGACAATATAGGATACTTTAATGTCATTCCGGCATTTATAGTATCCGTAGACACAGCCAAACATTTTAAGTTAATCTTATATGCTAGTGTCTACGAAGATTATAATATCCCAGACGCTAATATAAATATAGAATTCCAAATCTACGTGAAGTTCTCCCAATTTCCTTATGAAGGAATGCAATCAGGAATTCCTAGTGGTAGACTTAATGAAGAAATATTAGTTAGAACCAATGTTTTAGACTATAATCATACTTACAGTATTAGGAATACTGGACCTATGAAAGAACTAGATAAAACCCTCTGATAATTGCCAGAATTTCAAGAAACTAAGACTATATAGAATAAACCTCTGTTTATTAATCAAGAAGATGTCACTGGAAATGTTACCATCCAGTTTAGTCCTCCTAAGATTGTCAATAAGAACATCCCAAACGAAGAAATTAGATTTAGGAATATGGGAGAAGCCATAATCAATGATCCTTCAAAGGGATAATGTAGTAGTAAGACTAGTGCTAGTTTACTAAGACAAGCCCCGGTAATTAGACCTAGAAGATCATTTGAAAAAAAATACTTAATTTAAGAAAAGGCTAGGATCCAAAACTTTGGTCATGAACCCTCAGAATTGGATATGAAGACATTTAAAGATCACTATAAGAAAAGTCATTCTGTTAGATTTCAAGAAAGAGAAAGATTTAATATGATAGCCCAAGACCGCATATTAAAATTAAAAGAATCTAAGAATACTAAGTAACTTCTTAAAAACCTAATACTATTAGAAGAAGGAGAACAAAGATTAATGCCATCTACATAAGTAGAGCCTAGTAAACAAGTGATAGGAAGTAGTAGTAGAATAGACAATGCTCCTAGACTTTTTAGTAAACCAGTAGGAATAAACATTCCTATATACTTAAGCACCATAGTAAAGACTAAACCTAATTATATAAAAGACTTTCCAACTAGTGACAAGAGTTTCACTCCTATTAAGACCATGGAAAGTCAAGCCATAAATCTAGTAGGTAAATACCTTAACCTAGACAATGTTCAAGATAGGAAGAAGTCCTTAGATGAATGGTGTAATTATATGAACATGTGTTTTGCATCTAATGAACAATGGGATGCAAGTTTATGTAAGCAGTACGCTGAGAAATACATTAGAGGTATTGCAAAAGACTACTTGGATAGTTTAAGAAAGGCTACAGATGAAGACTCCTTAGCTAAGATTGAGAAAATGAAAGAAAACCTAGAAGAAAGATCAATTGAAGAATACATTAAATTGTTTACATCAGAATTCATTAGAGCTGGACATCTAGCTCAAATCAATGAACAAGACCTAGCAAAAACTAAGTTAGCCCTCCTTAGCATTTGCAAACTAGATAAGATAAACGAATATAACAATAATTATGAGCAGCTATATTACCAACTTAAAGAATTTGGAGAGACCTTAAAAGATGAATACTTTATAAAGATACCTGCCATATGAAAAATCCTAATTAATGAATATAAGAATTGGCCAGGAGTAGCTGGAGTTAAGAACAACTCCCTTGGTGAAAGAATCAATTTCGCCAAAGACTAGATCATATCGAAAAGACGTGGTGTAACTCAGGGAAAGTTGATAAAAGAAACTTTCAAACAGATACCTCCAATTAAAGATGAAAGAGACATCGCTCCAATCTAATGGGGTTGTGGTAGTGAATCTAAGAAATTTAAAAAAAAATTATAATAGAAACATAGGAAGTTTAAGACTAGACCTTTAGGATTTCTAAAGAAGAATAAATTTAGACAATCTACTACCTTTAGAGAAAATAACCCTAAGACTAAGAAAAATAGATTTAATCAAATAAGATATTTTAAGAAGAACACTAGTAAGTATAAAAAAGGTTCCTAATTATAGGAAAGAAAAAAATGTAGCTCAATCTAAGACCTGTATCAAAGAATGTTTGACTTGCGGTAAAGAATGACACTTTGCTAAAGACTGCCCTAATAAGAAAGATAAAGAAAGTATTAAGACCATTAATACAATGTTAGACTATGCAGATTAAGAAGAGTTAGATATCCTTTATGTTATAGAAATATCTGACATAGAAGATGATGATAATACTAGTATCTATAGTGCATATACAGATAGTGACTCGAAAGACTATACTAGTGATATTGATGAGTACGAAGACTCTCAGGATACTTTAGACTTGTATATGATGCAAACTAATCAATACAATTTATATGACGAATATATAGACTTTGAAGAAGCTTAGTATAAGTGTATATTAAGCCCATTTTTAAAGAAAAGATGGACACTTAATAATCCTAAGTTACTAATCTATATACCTAGATGCTACTTTGATGAAAGACATCATTGCACATTTGAAATGAAATGTGGCAAAAAAGACTTGAGATGTGCAGAATGCTTTGAGACTATACAAACAGAATTATTTATGGTTTGTGCTATTTGTCAATTACACTACCATGAAGATTGTTGGAAAACTATATTTAGATCAATTTATACTAGCCAGTATGACTCTCAAATAGACTTAGATATTAAAATAGGTTATCAACACATTGATAGAAATATAGCCAAAAGATTGCAAGAAAATAAAGACTTCGAAGGAAAGGGAATTTCCTATGATTTTAAAGAATATCATGCTGATAATAGTTCAGATGTCCAAATACCCTTAGATTTTATAGATAAATGTCAGAAAGAAATATCTATTTTAGAAAAGAGTAATTTAGGAATTTCTACTAAACCACACGCTTGTTTTGTAGAATTATTTGTTCAACACAAAGACTATCCTAAAAGACTTTCAGCTTTTATAGGTACATGATGCTCTCAAAGTATTTGCAAGGCTAATGCCTTCCCTGAAGACTATTTTTTAGAAAGTACCAAAGAAATATATGGTAAAGTGGCTAATGGAGATCCATTTACCTTATATTTCCAGACTATTCCTATTTATTTTAAATTAGGAAATCAGACCAACAAAACTGTTAATCATCGGTTTTGGATAATGGATCCTCATCCTAGTTTCACAGGAAACATTATTTTAGGACAAGACTTTATTAGTAAATATCATCCTTATACTCAGTATAATGATAAGATCTTAATTAGTGATACAGAGAAATTTAATATTAAATCCCCTCTAATAGATCACAAGATTTCCTTTGACCTTATGCAGGCCAAACCCAATTAAAGAGCCATAAACCATCAAAGTTCTTCAGCTGAGCATGGTGGACCTAGACCTACAACCCAATAAGAAGCCTTAGAAATTACCAAGCCCTTACAAAAAGAATGTAAGTGTCCAGACCAAAAGTGTTATAACAAAATAGCGCTTATACAACAAGACATTTTAGATCAAGCCCAACATACCTTATTACAGGTTCAAGCTATATCCAAACAAAAGAAAATGGATATAGAGGTAGAAAAGGAAAATATTAGGCAACTAGCAGAGCCTACTTTAGGAGAAAATCCCATTGCTAAATGGGATAAAGACCAAAGTTACTGTGAAATTATCCCTATTAACCCAGATGCCACTATTAATGGTGGAACCTATAAGAAAGGATATTCACTAGAAGACAGAGAAGGATTCAAGAAAGACATAGATGAAATGCTAAAGTTAGTCATCGTTAGAGAAAGTAAAAGTAGACATAATAGCATTGCCTTCTATGTTCAAAATGATTCTGAACGTAAAAGAGGAAAAAGATGCATGGTTATAGATTATAGACAATTAAATAAGAATTGTGAATTTGATTCTTATAAGATACAAGATAAGAATAATTTGATTAATTTAATTGAAGATAGAATTATATTCAGTAAGTTTGATTGCAAATCAGGCTTCTGGCAAATTAAAATGCATCCATACAGTATTACTTGGACAACCTTTAGTGTGCCCAAAGGAAAATACGAATGGCTAGTAATGCCATTTGGATACTTGAATGCTCCTCAAGTATTCCAAAGAATAATGGATAATATATTTAGACCTTATTCAGAATTTTTTCTTATTTATATAGATGATATTCTTATAGCCAGTATACTGAGATAGAGCATGTAGACCATCTTAAAAAGATTATTTTAGAATTAAACAAGCATGGTATTGTTATTTCCGAAAGGAAAATGCAATTATTCCAGACTGAGATAGACTTTGTGGGATTGCATATTAATAAAGGAAAATTATCCTTGGCAGAACACATAACCAAAAAGATTCTTGAGTTTCCTGACCAACTTAAAGATAGAAAACAATTACAATCATTTTTAGGATTGCTTAATTGAGCTGCAGACTTTATTAAAGACCTTGCCTCAAAACGACAAAGCTTAACTGTCAAATTAAAAGGAACAGAAAAAACTAATCCTTTTTATTAGACTAAAGATGATTTTGAAGTCATAAGACAGATTAAAGATGCAGTCAAGAATATTCCTTTACTTGAACTGCCTAATGCAGAAGACCGATTTGTAGTAGAAACAGATGCCTCTAATAAAGAATGGGGAGCAATATAATTTGTCATTGATCATCAGACAAAAAAGAAGAAACTTTGTAGATATAGTTCTGGAACCTTTACAAACCCAGAAACAAGATACACTGCCCATGAAAAAGAAGTTTTAGCTATAGTAAGGGCAATAGAAAAATATACGCTTTTTCTTAGACCTAAACATTTTACTGTTTATACTGACTCTTTTTATGTAGTAAAATTCAGAGACTTAGACTTGTCCAAATCAAGGACTAATAGACTTATTAGATGGCAACAATTGCTTAATGGTTATGACTTCTCTATTATACATATTAAGGGAAGTAAAAAAAACATTCCATACATCATATCAAGAGAACTAATGTTTGCTAACACTAATAAAATTCCATATTTTATGTTACAAACAGAAGACCTAGACAACATGAGTTCCTTTGGAAAAAATAGACTGAACAGAGAAGACGTTGCAGTCTATCTTAGACGCGTAAGACCAAATGCTGGTGCAATGCAAAGACAGACTCATATTCAAGACTCTCAAGAAAGACCAATCCTAGAGAAATTTGATGATATCTTGGTTCCTCCAGGAAAATCTAGACAAGAGATTATTGCCCAAAATAGACTCACTGGGAAAATATATTTTCCCCAATATAGACCCGATCAAAGATACCCATACTTGATCAAATTTATACAAGAAAATTTAGAGGACGAAAATAATCTTATAGACGCTATATGGTGGAATGTGAAGAATAGACTATGGATTGAGTTCAAACAAAACTTGGTATCCATTGCCAGATTCATGAGGACTCAAAGACTTGCAGTTACCCAGCTCAGTGGTACTATTGTGTCTAGACCTCAAACTTAAACTTATGCTCAAACTCTTGGAGAATCCTTCAAAACTAAACCTACTAATTTCTATTATCAGAAAAAGACTTTTAAGACTAAGATTGTTATACCGTTTGGTCATAATAATCTCCTATTAGCAGAAGACTTTCAAAAAGAAACTAATAACATTATTCATCATTTTGATATGTTATTATCAGAAATAAATGGAGATGCCTTAATGATTAAAGGTTTCTTTAAAGACGTCCCAAAAATATATCTTTTTGTAAAATCATACATCACTCATATAACTCTTACAGACCACGGGTTCATTGAACTCGTTCAGATAAAGGATATTAAATACTATGTTGCTCTTAGAAAAATAGTCCATACGTATGTTAAGAAGGTAGAAGATTTCCTTCCTCTATTTGCTAGAATCTATCAGATTGCTCCAAGTTCCTGTAGAGGAATGAGAGTTGAAAGAGTTGGACTAATTAGATTTTCCAATTATATATTTGAAGATGTTGAGATTTTATCAGAAGATGAGACTAAAGATTTAATTATTGATAAGACCAAGCTCCAGATTGCTCAATCTATGGAGACAATTGAAATCATGGAGTTATTAACAGGAGAAGACAGGTGGTACACTACCTACCACAAAAAAGACCTGATAATTCAACCTGATGAGACATTTAATGGAAGGATCAAGAAAGAATCCAAGGAAATGGTAGAGATAACTTTGTTAGGTAGCCTTAGAACTGTGGGCCTTATTAATGAATTTTTCAACAATGCCCTACCAAACCAAGACAAGGAAGAAGAAGACACGGATGGGACAAAGACGGGCCCCTCGTTAACTGAAGAATTATTAAAGACAAAAGATGCCCTTCGTTAAACCTATGAATTATTACAATATGACAAGACTCCATTACAGTATAAAGGTGAAAGATAACTCAGACCTGCCCCATATAGGCCCCAGAAAACCTCCATTCACAAAGATAAAAGGGACAACTGAAGACGTTAGGTGCGGAATAATTGCAAGTCGACAAGACTTCTTTTGATGAAGGAAGACTCAAAAGATTCCCAAACTTTAGACTTTTTATTATTGTATTTATCTTTAATAATTGTATGCTTTCAACCGGATCATTTTTTGTAACCGGTTACCAGTCATCTGTATGCCTCCTTTTGCTATAAAAGGAGAGGTAGGGAATAGTTAGAGATATCAGTTGTTAGACTTACAGTATTTGATCTTAGAGAGAGAGTACACTTGTAGTGAGTAATGTGTACATGAGTGAGTAAACCTCTCATAGTTAGGGGAGAGGGGAGAGTATTATTTACCTATGAAATGTAATAAAAAATATTTTCTTTTCCAGAAATCTCTTATGCTAAGTTGTTATTATTTTCCAAATTGTCTCCAACTTTCTATTCATAGAGGACTATTGTGTGGAACCTCTGGTGTGGCAGACAAGGTGTTATACTCGTGAACCATCATCAGGTGTCGATTTGCCATGAGCCATTACCCAAGTGGGCATTAGGATTAAAGGCATACAGGCAGGAAACGGGTTCAACGCCAAAATAGTGGATTGAGGTGCGACACATAAAGAGGGAGTTGTAGGAGGCCGAGATCGGAGAAGAATAGTAGCAAGGATGAAGAGAAGAAGGAAGGAAGATAAAGATATTGCAGACCAGAAGGAAGGTATAACTCAAAGCCAACCCTTTACTATTTTTACATATTATTTTTTTAAAAGAAACTTATATGAGCCTACAAATCACTGAAGACTTTTTAGCATTTGTGAATCAAACAAATTTAGACTTAACTAGAGAAATCCAAGATTGGACTCTTACAGATCCTAAAGATAAAGAACTTATAGAAACTGCTTTAACATATGCAGGTAGTACTTTCAAATATATAGACCTGGTTATTGAGTGGTTAGCAAGAGAAGTACCTAGAATAGAAATAATTAGAACTGGGATCCGAGATCTCTTTAGACAAAAATTAAGATCTGAAGATTTTGCAGAAGAACTATCAAGACCTAAAAAATATCAAGAATATACTAGGATACTATGAGATAGCATAGACATATTAAAATTTATTAGACGAAAAAGATTAGCTGAAACAAAGGCTATTTTAATTAGAGCCAGAGGAATCTGCCCTCTCATTAAAAGCATAGAAACAGCTGCCCCTAGAACTTACCATAGATTTTTGTCATCTTATGGTGATAATAATTAGACGAATTTATTGAGAACGATATAATTGATATTATTAATCAAATATATAAAGAAACTAGACTAATAAACCCATTATACTGTATAAGGTATTTAAGACTAGAATATTTTTCATCAAACCCTCTTTCAATTTCTAGACTCCCTGAAGAAACTATTTATATAGATAATCCTTGCTATTCAGAACTCCAATACGATAGTGACAGAAGAAGCCTGAGAAGTATCAATAGCCCTGAAACTTTTACACTTAGACTTCCAAATTAATTAAGCATTAAGATAAGCTTAAAAGACCTTAGAAATCAGTGGGGTAAAAATTTAGATTCCCTAAAACTTAGAAGAAGTTAAAAGACATTGCGGTCCGAAAAGGTAGTCCTAAAAAGACAAAAGGGTCCCAAGATAATTCTTGGACGGTAATGGTCCGTAAATTAAGTCCGTATGAGAGCCGGTCTCTCTCTCTCTCTCTCTCTCTCTCTCTCTCTCTATATATATATATATATATATATATATATATACTAAAAAATATGAAATATACGAAATATACACATATATTAAAACATACGAAATTTATATATTTACAAATTTATGAACAATATATATTTATGTATTTATAAAATATGTAGTAACTTTAAAAATTAGTTTTGAGTGATTTGCCACCCAAAGGTGTCATATAAATACCTACTCCCACCCCCAAAGAATTAGTTTCTACCCAAAGGTGGAAAAACATGCTTAAGGGGTGTTATATATGGAAAACAAATTCCAAGGCAAATTAAGGGTATCAAACAACCTAAAAGTTGGAAATTTTCAAAAAATTTCAACTTTTCTGAATTTATCTTGAAATTGTAAGGCTATCAAATAGGCCCTAAAAGGTTGTGTCTAATTTTTTATTTTTCAGAGAGTTAAGTCGAAATACCCTATTATTTGAGGGGGTAAGTCAAAAAGGCCCTAAATAGTAGCACTAATTTTTGTAAAGATGTTTGGGAAGATGACTAATCTCTAGATGAGAGCATAACTAGTAGAAAAAATATTTTTTTTTGCTCAAATACCTAGTCGGAATTTTTTTTTTGCTTTAGTGCACTAACATATTTATGGTTACTACATTAATGGACACTTGATTTTCATTAATGTATACAATAAATTTTGTAAATTATACATGATTTGTTTTAGAAAAATTAAAATTTGTAGGTAGAATTTTATAATGTATACATGATTTTTTTAATATGTATGTGCTAATTTTTTGTATACCCTGGTATACATTAAGGAGTGAGCTACCTGAGGACCAAAAAATATGTAAGTAGACTAAAATTAAAAGAAGTATATATTGGCCAAGAATTGAACTAAGAAACTCCTTAAAAAATTGATGTACCTCACAACTTTAAAAGTTTATAGTCAAAGATTTCAGGGGTCATAACAAGGATAATTGGAATCTAAATGGGTTTAAAATCGAACTCCCAAAATATTTCTAAACTTAATGAAAGAGTACACTAATGCCTGTAGAGGAATCACAAGAATATTTTATGCTAGAAACCCACCCCATATTAAGGAACATTTTTCCATTGAACACACGTATAAATGGTTGTACATTAGGGCGTGTTTCGATCAAGGTTTGGAAAGGGAATAGGAATCCTTGATTACAGGGATTCTAAATTCTTATAATCTTGAATCCTTTTCATTTACTCTTCTACTTGATTTGACTGTGTGCATAAAAGCATGTTGAGTGTGTGTGTGTGTGTGTGTGTGAGAGAGAGAGAGAGAGAGTGTATGTGTATAAGAGTGAGTGTGTGTGCTTGTGTTGTGACGGAGAGAGAGAGACGGAGAAAGAGAATGTGTGTGTGTGTGTGTGTGTTCATGTGTGTGTCTTGTGAGTGTCTACACGCATGTGTGATAGAGAGTGTGTACATATATGTGTGTGAGAGAGAATATATATACATAGAGAGAGAAAGAGAAAGAGAATGTCTATGTGTGTGTGGGGGGAGGGGGTGAGTGGGAGAGAGAGGGAGAGAAAGTGTGGGTGGGTGGGTGGGTGGGTGGATCAGATAGAGAGTGTGTGAGAAAGTGTATATTTGTGTGTAGGAAAAGAGAGAGAGAGAGTATGTGTGCATGAGGGGGGGGAGAGGGGGTGTATTTTTGTCTCGCCAAAAAGAGTAAGCTAGAATTCCTAAAAATATATCATTCCCCCCATTTTATTGGGAAAGGGAGAATTTCAATTTTGTGGAAATTTTTTAAATTCAAGAATTCTATGTTCTCCACCATTTTCTAACCAAATATTGTAATTCTACATTTGGATAATTCTAAATTCTAGGTGTTGATACCAAATTTAGTCTGCTGATATGGCTCAATAAAGTGAAGACACGTGGCAATCTACGTGGCAACAACAAGCATTTCCGAGGAACTCACATGCTCTGAGGAACCATACTACAACGAGGAGCACTGATTCACCGAGGAACTCATACGCTCCGAGGAACAAGAACTCTCCGAGGAACTCTTGAGTACCGAGAAGCTTAGGCGGTCCGAGCAACTCAGGCGGTCCGAGCTGCACCTCGAACAAAGCATTAATGGCGGGATAACCAACAGTTTGACTATTCATTAAATGATTATCATTCAGACGCATACGCTTAAAGGGCGTTGAATGTATTACCCTTTCATATGTACATCATTTAATGTATTACCCTTTCACATTACAGCCTCAGGGCTATAAATACATTGTAAAATTCTCATTGTAAGGGGATCGAAATTTCTTGATATAACTTGTAATCGAGAATTCCCAAACAATCAGCAATAACATAACAGTGGACGTAGGCCATTCTTATAAGGCTGAACCACTTTAAAAATTCTTTGTCTCGTTTATTTATCTGTGATTGAATAATTGGATATGATCTAATTTTTTACATCAACAGATTAGGAACTCACATGCTCCGAGGAACCATACTACAACGAGGAGCACTAATTCCCCGAGGAACTCATACTCTCCGAGGAACTCTTGAGTACCGAGAAGCTTAGGCGGTCCGAGCAACTCAGGCGATCCGAGGTGCACCTCGAACAAAGCATTAATAGCAGGATAACCAACAGTTTGACTGTTCATTAAATGCTTATCATTCAGACGCATACGCTTAAGGGGCATTGAATTTATTACCCTTTCATATGTACATCATTTAATGTATTACCCTTTCACATTACAGCCTCAGGGCTATAAATACATTGTACAATCCTCATTGTAAGGGGATCGGAATTTCTTGATACAACTGGTAATCGAGAATTCCCAAACAATCAGCAATAACATAACAGTGAACGTAGGCCATTCTTATAAGGCTGAACCACTTTAAAAATTCTTTATCTCATTTATTTATCTGTGATTGAATAATTAGATATGATCTAATTTTTTACATCAACAGATTGGCGCCGTCTGTGGGAAACGACTGGTAATATCGTTTTTCATCAAAAAAATTCATCACAAATGGCTAATATTCCAGAATCCAGCAATCGAAACGCTGGAAGCCCTCCAAATCCATCTGCTTCACCACATATTCCAGATCTGGCTTGAATAATGACAAATCTGGCTCAGGGCTAGACCGTCATGCAAGAAACTATGCGACAAATCATACAAACCCTCCATGGCGGTGCACCAACCCATTCAGGACTGCGAAGTATTCAAAGAAATACCCGTGCACCTTCTTCACATACTAAACGTACCAATTCATATCGCAATGAGGAGTTTGAAGATTTTTCTTATCAACCTGGACAAACTTCGTCAGTGCGAGCCACAGATACTGAACAACGTATCACTCTCTCCCCAGAAAGGACCAGTGCGCTAGAAAGATTAAGCAGAGTATCTCCTTTCGATCTATTAGGTCCTAGGAGGAGCAAAAGTACTACTAGAGCCCCATCGAGGAGTTTTCAATGACCATCAGATTTAAGGGAAGGATTTGCCTAGTCGCGACCAGCTACTCGTCAAGAGAGATCCCAGGAAGCCACTTCAACGCGATCAGTTACTCGAACCAACAGGCCCGAGGAAGGAAATGATGCATGGAAAGGCTCTATTCAAAGGCTGGAGGATAGATTTGGGGAAATGGTTAAAGCTAAGAACTCTCTACAACGAACCTTTGTTCGAGGAACACCTTTTGTCCAGGCCATTATAGATTTTCCAACACCATCAAAATTCAAAGCACCTGTTGTGACCCCCAAATATGATGGAAAGACTGACTCCGTCCTTCATATAGAACAATACCAAGCTGCAGCCGACATCTATGTTGTTCCAGATGAGATGAGATGCAGGGCATTCTTGGGAACTCTTACCAGATCTGCTCAAATATGGTATAATAATCTTCCTCGGGGTAAGATCTCAACTTTTCTTCAACTAACCAAGTTATTCATTGGGAATTTCTAGTTTGGGGCAAAGCCAGTTAAACGAGTAGCACATTTGTTAAGTGTTAGACAAAAAGCTAGTGAGAGCACCAGAGATTATATAACTCATTTTAATAACGAGAAACTTGAAGTCATTGATTATGAGGAGAAGACAGCGATTACCGCCTTGATGAGTGGACTATTGCCCAACAAGTTGTACTACACTTTGGCCAAAGATCCACCTAGAACCATGTCAGACCTGATGGGAAAAGCGTCCAAGATTATGAATGCCAAGGAGGCTATGGCTGCGAAGAAGAACATGGATGCCAAAGAAACCAAGGTGGAAGGTGATAAAGCTAAGAAGAAAGAGCATAAGAACAATGGTAATGACAAACATTCAAGAACTAGATCGGTATGGGACGCAATGAAGAAATTCGATAATTATACTCCTTTGAAGAAGGATATCAACCATGTTCTAGAAGAAATCAAGAATAACGAGGAATTAAACTAGCCAGAGAAAATGAAGGCAGACCCTGACAAGAGGAATAAGGCAAAGTATTACGAGTTTCATAAAGATCATGGCCATATGACCAAAAATTGCATAGCTCTTCAGAATGAGATTGAAACACTCATCAGACGAGGAAAGATGGCAAAGTATGTTGATCGTGGAAGCGAAAGAAGAAACAACGACCGAATAAGAGAGAGGTATAGATCTCCTCGTCGAGCAGAGGAGAACAAGAAAAGAAACCATGAAGTTAATCCAGAAGACGACCCCGATCTTCCCAAGAGACCAAGGTAGCCAGAACGTGAGGTATTTTCCATACGCTTTGGGTCATTTGACTGTAATGTTATAATAGGTGGCGATGCAAGAGGAAGAGACCTCACTGTCGAGAGAAAAGCTTACCTCTGTGAGGTTCAATCTTGCTCATACATTCAACGAATAAATCTAGCTGAGCAAGATCGCTCGAGAAAGGTAAATAAAGAGAAATTGGTCATTGGTTTCTCAAGGAATGACCTCACAGGTGTTCTATATCCTCATGATGACCCATTGGTGATCAAAATGAGGATGAAGGAAGTTATGATCTCAAGAGTACTGGTAGACAATGGTAGCTCGACATACATCATGTTCTACTCGTGCTTCGACAGTTTAAATCTAAAGCTATCTCAACTAGAGCCTTATCATAGACCCCTCCTCGGTTTTGCTGGCGAGAAAGTTTTTCCACTTGGGACGATCAAGTTGGATATATTCATTGGTACGTGGCCTGCTTGTTGGACAGAAAGAATACGCTTCTTTGTGATGGATAAGAATGTTCAATCATCATACAATATCATTATGGGAAGAGTAGGATTGAAGAAATTTAAGGTTGTACCATCTACAGTGCATCAGTGCCTAATATTTCCAATAAATTTTGGAGTAGGAGTTGTGAAGGGTGACTAGAAAGTAGCTCGGGAATGTTATTATTCGTCCGCCGAGCAAGAGGAACTGGAGGAATCAAGGAAAAATACTACTACTTATCAAGTGGAAGAAGGGGCAGAAATTGAAACATTAGATCCTAGAGATGAGTCGCAACTCGTGAAGGGTCAAGTGGTGGAAGCTACTGAAAACATCATCCTGGACGACGAACACCCTGAATGAACTACTCAAGTAGGTTCGTCATTGGAAGCCTCATTAAAACAGGAATTGATAACTTTCCTTAGAAGCAGAAAGCAAAATTTTGCGTGGAGTCATGAGGATATTCCCGGAATAGACCCAAATTTCTTATGTCATGAACTCAATGTGAATAAGGAGATCAAGCCTGTGAAGTAGAGAAGAAGAGTATTTAGTCCCGAGAAGAATCAAGATATACAGGAGGAAGTCGAGAAGCTCCAGAAAGCTTGCTTCATTGAAGATGTTAAATATCCAGACTGGTTAGCAAATGTGGTGATGGTGAAAAAGAAGAACAATAAGTAGAGGATGTGTGTAGACTTCACCGACCTCAACAAAGCATGCCCAAAGGATCACTTTCCATTGCCCCGAATTGATCAACTGGTGGATTATACCTCGAGACACGAGCTTCTGAGCTTCATGGATGCTTATTCTGGCTACAATCAGATTAAAATAAAACCTGAAGATAGGGAGAGTACTTCTTTCATTACCCCTAGGGGAACTTATTGTTATAATGTTATGCCTTTTGGTTTGAAAAATGCAGGTGCGACATATCAGAGGCTGATGAACAAAGTCTTTGCTGAACAAATCAGTTGCAATATGGAAGTCTATGTTGACGATATGCTGACAAAGAGCAAAAAAGCTGCCGATCATCTAGCTGACTTAAGTCAGACTTTTGATCAACTAGATAAATATCAAATGAAGCTGAACCCGATGAAGTGCATATTTGGAGTACGAGAAGGCATGTTTCTCGGATACATTATCAACCAATGAGGCATTGAGGCAAATCCTGAAAAGATCAAAGCTCGATTAGGGCTTCGATCTCCAACGACGAAGCAAGAGTTGCAAAGTCTTACAGGACGAGTAGCAGCACTCAACAGATTTGTATCGCGAGCAACTGATCGATGTCTCCCATTATTCAAGACACTCCGAAAGACTTTTGAGTGGAATGATGAATGTGAGAAAGCTTTTCAAGACTTGAAGAAATACTTGGGAGCACCTCCATTGTTATCCAGGCAAGTGATGGGAGAAAAATTATACTTGTATCTGGCAGTGTCCAAGAATGCAGTCAGTTCGGCATTGATAAGAGTGGAGAATGGAGTACAAAAACTAATCTACTATACAAGTAAGGCCTTCCGAGGAGCAGAGATCAGATATCCAACGCTGGAAAAGTTAGCACTGGCGCTAATTGAGGCGAGTAGGAGAATGAGGCCATACTTCTAGGCTCATACTATAGTCGTATATACTGATATTCCGTTGAGGAAAGCCCTTCATAAACTAGAAAAATCAGGGAGATTGATTTACTGGGCAATAGAGCTCGGAGAATACGATATAGTCTATGAACCCAGATCATTGCTTAAAGGGCAAGCTGTAGCGAATTTTATAGCAGAGTTCACCTATCCTGATACCCCTGATGAGCAAAAGCTGCTCGCTGATCAACTTGTGGATGTTACAGGATCATCAAACACAAGCTTAGACCAACTTAGGTTGGTAAAAAGGCAAGTGGATGTTGCAGGATCATCAAATTCGAGCTCAGACCAACTCCGGTTGGTAAAACGGCAAGAAAATATGATCGACGAAGAGCAAGAAGTATCAGGGGAGGATGAAAGGAAGCAACAAATATTTCACCGAGGAACTCTGTCAGATCAGAAGCTTGAAGACGAGTTACCTATATGGAGGCTATATGTAGATGGCTCATCTTGCACAACGGGCAGTGGGGCAGGGATAGTTTTGAGCACTCCGGACGAGGTCGACATGGAATACACCCTACGTTTCCAATTCAAAGCTTCCAATAATGAGGCTGAGTATGAGGTCATGATTGCAGGTCTTAATTTGGCAAAAATTATGGAGGCACAACAAATTATTATCTTCAGTGATTCTTAATTAATTGTAAATTCAATGTTGGGAATATATGCAGCCAAAGGAGAATTAATGATCAAGTACCATGCAACGGTGATGGAGTTGGTATCAGAATTTGCTGCTATTCAGCTGGTCAGAATACCAAGAATGGAGAATGCAAGAGCAGATGCCCTAGCTCGATTAGCATCAGCTACTCGTACCGAGCTACAAAGAACAATCCTAATTGAAGTTTTAGCTGGTTGGAGTATAGATGAAGATTTGACGATGAACTTTATCACCCTTGATTTAGGACCATCTTGGATGGATCCCATCAGGGCATATATTGAGGAGGGAGAATTACTAATTGACAAGCTAGCAGTCAAGAAATTGAAGTTTAAAGCTGCTCGGTATGTATTAACTAACGGTATTTTATATAGACGAGGAATTATGGCAGGTTTGCAAAGATGTGTACATCCCTTCGAGGTGAAAGAATTGATTGAAGAGATCCATGAAGGGTCCTGTAGAGCCCATGTAGCAGGTCGGGTGCTTTTGCAAAGGATGATGACGCAGGGATATTACTGGCCGACGATGAGGGCTGATTGTATAGCCTATGCCAAGAAATGTGACAAGTGCCAACGCTTTTCCTCCATCCGAAGAACTCCACAAGCATTGTTGACACCCATCACTTCCCCTTGACCATTTGCCATGTGGGGATTTGGTTGGGCCACTACCGATGACCAGGGGAAGGTTTAAGTACCTCGTCCTCGTGTGGATTATTTTACTAAGTGGGTGGAAGCTGAGCCTCTCATTGATATGACGTAGGAGAAGGTGTACCAATTTATTTGGAAGAACATCATTTGTCGATATGGTCTTCCTCATGCTTTCATCACAGACCATGGAACACAATTTGATAACGAGGAGTTCGCTGCATATTGTCATCAATCAAATGTGTTGAAGATCCACTCAGCACCAGGCCATCCTCAAAGCAATGAACAAACTGAAGTGACAAATAGAACACTGCTCAATGGTTTGAATAAAAGACTAGACGATGCGAAAGCAAATTGGATCAATGAGTTACAGTCAGTACTGTGGGCTTACCAAACTACTCCCCGAGTAGCAACTGGAGAATCTCTATATATGCTAGCGTTTGGAAGTGAAACTGTGATACCTGTCGAGTTGGACCTCCCAACACACAGGGTACTGAATTTCAATTCCCCTGTCAGCAACTTAATGCGAATATTGGATTTAGACATGCTCGAGGAAGTTAGAGAAGAAGCAGCCATCAGGAATGCTGCATACCAACAACGAATAGCTATATTCTACAATAAGAGGGTGAAAAAGTGCGACCAGAAAGAAGGAGAATATGTGCGGAAGAAAGTAGTTCAAAATCATAACAAACTGGAGGCAAAATGGCATGGACCATACCGAGTTACAGAAGTTCTTCGACCAGGAACTTACCGAATAGCAACTTTAGAGGGGGAGGAGTTTAAAAATGCATGGAACGCAGAGCACCTGCGCAAGTATTATCAGTGATGGATATTCTCTCCTTTTATTGAAAGTTTTTCAGGGAATACTAGTGCTACACACTACTCGGCAAAACTCGGCAAAACTCGGGCTATTCAAAAAATTTCTCGAAAACGCCAGCTAAGGTTGGTCGAGAAACAAATGTATTCCTCCGGGAAGTAAAACTTATATTCCTCCGGGAAGTAAGAAGTAAAACTTGTATTCCTCCGGGAAGTAAAAATACCTGTATTCCTCCGGGAAGTAAAGCTACCTGTATTCCTCCGGGAAGTAAAGCTACCTGTATTCCTCTGGGAAGTAAAGCTACATGTATTCCTTCGGGAAGTAAAGCTACATGTATTCCTCCGGGAAGTAAAGCTACTTGTATTCCTCTGGGAAGTAAAACTATGTGTTCCTCAGGAAGTAAAAATATTCCTAAAAATGCCAACTTATGTTGGTTAGGAAGTAAACATATTCTTGAAAACGCCAACTAAAAGCTCCTCGTAGAGGAAAAATCCACTAACTATGGCTGGTCGGGGATAAAAACCCACTAACTGTAGTTGGTCGAGAAGGAAATTTACCGACCTTAATTGGTCGGAAACATTTTATGAATACGAGAAAATGATCAAGCAAAATTATTGATACTCGTGACTTTTTAAAATTATTAGTAAGTTGGTCGAGAAACAACTTAGTGCGTTGGTCGAGAAACAACTTAGTAAGTTGGTCGAGGAATAGCTTAGTAATTGTTTATAATAACTACCACAAATTCAAGCTACTCGACAATAAGTTGATTGACAAACAACACAATATTGTTATCTTTTTAATAGACATACATGCACAAATGTAAAGTATTTTACAAGACAATAGCAATTAAGATTGTGAACAAAAATAAAAGTCTTTCATTAAATCAAAAATAGATTACATTGATAATGAAATGTATACTAACTATTACATCAAAATTCCTTTTATATTGGTTTCTTCCCCTCTGCTTTTGAAACAGGTTCCTCGCCAGCAGGCGGATCATTTAAAGCAAGAGGAGATTTTATGAAGTTCAAATCTCTTAACATCCTGATATTCATCACGGATGGTCGATCTAGGAGGTGCTCGGGACGAGATATCTTGACACTTGAATGGAGATTGTAGTCGCCGAGATACTTGGAAATTAAGCATCGAGGAATGGCCTGAGCAGGGATCCAACTCATATCAAGTTTGAATGGTGGCACGGGTAGGTCGAGAAGCCCAGGATCATGGTAGTCCCACAGGTAATGACCCTGTTCGAGTTGCAGCACACCTAAGGCATTCAACCAGCCTTGCTTGTAGCCCTCATTATTGGAATTCTGGATACGATCATCCAAGTGGTAGAGAGCCTCGTTCTACCCAGCCATCCCGAACTCCCTGGGCTATTTGTGGAATTGATATGTCAATCTTTCCACCTGCTCATGGAGATTTTTGATGAAGAGTTCCTTATTCTCCAAGACTGACTTCTGCACAGAAATCTGCTCTTCCAGGTCCCTGATCTTCTTTGACATTTCAGCCAACGCCTGGTTCTTTGCCATTAATTGGAAAGCTTGGTTCTCCAAAGCAGATTGAGTCCTCTATTCCTTGACAGGAATTCGAGCTCCTCTTGGTCATCCTCGAGGAGCTCTTGCTCGTCCACGAGAAGATGTAGAGGGGCCAGCTCTCTTCAAGGTCTCCAATTCGTCCCTCAAGTTGGCGTTCTCGACTTCCAAGAACGAGAATCCCTCATTAGTCACTGGGATCAATGCTTTTGAAGTGGAAGTTGCAGACTTCAACTATGACAACTCTCTTTGCAGGTTGTTATTCTCTTGCTCTAATAATTGAGCTATTTGTCTGCACTCCTCGACCTCAGCCCTCAGAGTTTTCTCCCTCACATCATAGGCAGTAAAACGCTTCTCGTATCCCTTGTCAGCATTGAGTTGCTGATACTTCTTCTCATACCCCTCGTGCAAAAGGGTAGTGGATTATTTGTATTATTGCTGAAGGTCTTCAAGAGTGCCTTGGAGATCCTCGATTATATCATAATAAGACACATTATTGGCTACTGCACGATCAAGTAGACACTTCAAGTATTGGTAGGCCTCAATTGCCTGTTCTGAAGCATCTTGGCCGAGGATGTCGACTATTTGTGCTGCACTCAGATTCGTGTGACCAGCCTTAAAGTATTCATTACATTGCCTCAACGGCTTTGTATCGTGAGCAGATAATAATTCCATCCTGGCCAAAAATAGTAGAGGAAGAAAAAATAGTAATCAATAAACAAAACAGATCATGAAGAAGAGACAACGGTATGACTAAA
Source organism: Sambucus nigra (assembly GCA_949130495.1). NCBI lineage: Eukaryota > Viridiplantae > Streptophyta > Magnoliopsida > Dipsacales > Adoxaceae > Sambucus > Sambucus nigra. Next base: position 336,726,699 of record OX422207.1, on the reverse strand, counting down.
CACAAGTTCAAGTTTTATTATATCATAAAGGTCGGAAGTACAAGGTTCATAGTTACATGTTTAGGATTACATTTGTTAAAGAAAAATAAAATAGAGAAATCCGAACAACTCTACACCTTTTCCTTGTCTCCTAAAACTTTCTCGGGAGGATGGGACGAGGAAGTAGGTTGCTCGGATGGAGCAGATAGTGGTTGGGGAAGTGCTGGAGGTTGCTCGGAGGAAGTTGCAGGTAGTTGAAGTTCCTCGTCAGCGGGCTAGATAGTCGGGGGAAGAGAAACCTGATCTCTCATAACCATGGAAGACTCTTCGGAGGCAGCTTCGTCCTCTTCTTCATCTTCAGGAGTTGGAGGGGGACCAGGGATGTGTCGCTGAAAGAGTTCGGATTTCATCCATTTTCATCTCCTGTAGAGCAGCGAGCCATCAATCCCTAAAGTACTTGAGGATGCCATATTTTACTTGTGACATCATGGTAGCCAAGCCCTTGTTCCACCCCTTGTCCTAGCTAGCGCTGAAAGACTTCTTCACAGCCAGTTTTCTCTTTAACATCTCCGAGGAAAGCTTCTCGGACAGAAGGTTTTCAGCAGTCTTCAATTTATTCTCAACCTCCTCCTTCTGCCAACTTACTTCCCGAAGTTGGATTAATTCTTCCTCAGCAACCTTCAGTTTATCTTAAAACTCCTCAAGCATTCTTGAGCTTCCCTTTAAGCTCTTTATTTTTCTCCTCCAAGTTCTTTATTTTCTTCTCCAACCCCTTGGAGACTTCAACAACTCGAGCCTTCTCCTGCTCGGTGGAGGCAAGCTTCTTCTCCCAAGTTGCCTTATCATCAGCATATTTTTGGCGAGACTCTTTGAGAGACTGCCCCAAGCCCATCAAAGCTTCCTCTAAACCAGACGAGGAGCTTGAAGCTTTAATAGATTCATCCTTCTTTAAAATTGTGTTAAAGCAGCTCACCAACAGAGAAAAGAAAATTAAAGCAAGTCAGAGACAGATATAACGAGGGAAAGACGAAAAGTTCAAAATAAAAGGACTTACAGAAGCAATGTGGAGAGCTGCCAAAGAGGTAACCATATCCCGAGAAAGGTTTTCTTTGGTACCTTGGATCTCGGGAATGATCCAAGTCTTCACCGAGCTCATGGCAGAGCTCGGGGGAACGAAAGTGGGAACTCCACTAGTCGGGGGCTGAGAGATGGTGTCAGCCAAATTAACCGAGGAGCTTTTCTTCAGCTTCCTCGGGGGAACATGAATAGCTTCGACCAAGGAATAACTCTTGGTCGGTGATATTACAATCACTTCTCTGGGAGCAGCAGACTTGCTAGGATCCACTTGGGGATTCTCGACAACCTTCACAACAGGGGCAACCGAGGAAGGTGCATCAGTTTTCTTTGTCCCCTCCCCTGGGACGTCAATTTTACTTCTTTTTTCCTCTCCAGCACCAGAGGTAGGTTTCTCAAAAAGGGTGGGAGGTCTTCTCTTCTTCATCCTTTCACTTAAAGGAACGTGTGACTCAGGCGAAGAACTGGTAGAGGTTGGTACTGGCTCTGCGTCGCTTATTACCGGACGAGCAGTAAAAGAAGTGGTGTAGCTCTTGTACTGCAGCAGATATAAAGCTGACCTAATGTGCTCGTCGGCAACAGAATGATGCAAACTCCAGATAAATTTCAAATGTCTTATGTTAACGTCTGCCTCTTTTGGACACTTTCTTTTGCTATCAACTGCAAATAAATAAACATTAAAATATCAGTGGCACATTTTATCAAACATAGAAGAAGCATAATTTCAAAATAAATAAAATGAAATAAAAATAACCTATCCCATTGCCATAGGGAGGGCATCTGGGACCATGATACACTTCATCTCCAGATAAAGGAGCATGTTGCCAATTTTTTATAACAACTCCGTGCTCAAAATAGTCCCTATTGGCATCCGGGAGATTGACCACTAAAGCCCTATTTAAAAATCTAGTTTGTAAATAAAAAGTGTTATCACCCACTGCCCATCTATAACAAAACATGATTTCTAGAATTCCTACGCGAGTTCCATGAATTTGATTTAACCTATGAACCCCATTAACTATTCTCCATGTATTGGGGGATATTCTTGCAGGAACAACGTCAAAATATTGACAAAATTCCAAACATAGAGGATTGGGCGGAAAAGAAAATCCACATTCAGCAACAAAGAGACTGGGGAACCAATGTCCCTCAGCCAAACGAAAATAGTCAGAAGGCTCAGAAAGCTCTTCCAGAACAACCCAGGAGGGAATAGAAAAATCAGAACGAAATTTATCAAGAGATTCAACAGGGTAAACCATGATGAATAAAGGAAATAAAGAAGAAGGAAGAAGATCTTACAGAAAAAGAGTGGATCTGTTGACAACGAACGATGAAAAGGATGAACGCACAAGAGAGTAAGACAATGGAAAATTCGAAGATGCAAATTTGAAAAAGTAGAAGACGATGGGATTGTCTGTGACGCTTAAATACTATGCCTTGGGAAACGGTAAAGTAATGATTACAAAAAGAAATGATTACGCTACCGGTGGCTAGAAGGACAAAAAGTACGCAGAGATCGAGGCAGTTATAAAAATTCAAAAAAAGCCTAATTCTAAATATTTGGAAAGAGAAATAAATACAAAAGACTCCTAAATTTCAGGATGACCATTTAAAACTGCCATATTCCGAGAAAGAATGTTCCACACTCCTGAAAGTTCGAACTATGAAACATTGGGGGCTTCTGTTGATACCAAATTTAGTTTGCTGACATGGCTCAATAAAGTGAAGACACGTGGCAATCTACGTGGCAACAACAAGCATTTTCGAGGAACTCACATGCTCCGAGGAACCATACTACAATGAGGAGCACTGATTCCCCGAGGAACTCATACGCTCCGAGGAACAAGAACTCTCCGAGGAACTCTTGAGTACCCAGAAGCATAGGCTGTCCGAGCAACTCAAGCGGTTAGAGCTGCACCTCGAACAAAGCATTAATAGCAGGATAACCAACAGTTTGACTGTCCATTAAATGCTTATCATTCAGAAGCATACGCTTAAGGGGCATTGAATGTATTACCCTTTCATATGTACATAATTTAATGTATTACCCTTTCACATTACAGCCTCAGGGCTATAAATACATTGTACACTCCTCATTGTAAGGGGACCAGAATTTCTTGATATAACTTGTAATCGAGAATTCCCAAACAATCAGCAATAACATAACAGTGGACGTAGGCCATTTTAATAAGGCTGAACCACTTTAAAAATTCTTTGTCTCATTTATTTATCTTTGATTGAATAATTAGATATGATCTAATTTTTTACATCAACACTAGGAATCCTAAATTTCCTTCCCAAACCTCGAACCAAACAAGCCCAAAGAAAAACTTGAACGCAACCCTAGTCTTCCTTGGAAAAATCAATGGAAAATCAATTACTCTCCCGTGTATATGTTAAAAAATAACTTGTGACTACTGTGCCTGAGACTGTATTTCCTTTCCTTGTATTGTACATGCCATGTTGGCCACTGACTTAATATAATGGATGGTTTTCTGTTTTGAAATATCCTTGTGGCTTTTGTGCAATTACGAATGGGAATTTCATAGCTTAAGATTGTGTATTGAAATCTTGGGGTCGTTCGAATGAAATGATTCCTCAGTCGAATGAGATAAGTAGGTTCGTTCAAATGAGCTTCAAATGACTGATAACGTGACTTTTGTGTATATATCGTTGTTGTTGAAAACCAAGTTAGTCAAAACCTCAAATACCTACAAATAATAATAAACTCAAGTGTAAAGGTAAGTAAGGGTATCAATCCACTTTCTAGGGAGTAAGCTAGAGACAAATTCAATTGTAATTCACTTTTTATTTTCTTTTTGTGCTTTTTCACTTTTTCTAATTTTTTTAGCTTTTTCAATATTAAAACAAAAGGGTGAGGTGAGATTTTAAACTAAACTAAACTAAGATGAAAATAACTAACTAGAAAATGACTAAAATGAAAAATAAGGTCTAACACTAAAATAAAAGATAAAGTGAGGTAAATAATTGTGAGAACAATCAAGGAGTGGGATTACACCACAAATTTTAGTTATTCTAATTAATTAATTTAATTATTTGAATTCTCCCAAATTAATATTAAAATTACAAACCAACTCTCGTTGCAAGTGTAATTAGAATAGTAATCTTTTAGAAAGTTAAAATTAACACCCCACAACTCTAGAAAATTAGATCTACACTCCTTTTAATTAATCACCCACTAGGATCGATCAATTAGAATTTATGTCAATCTTAGAAATTAAATTTAGAGTTGAAATTCAAATGATAATACCCCACTTAAGAAACCCCTATCTCTAGTTCGAATCTAAAATGGGTATTATCACTAGAATTTCAATTTTCTCTCGAAAATCATTTACCCTCTCTCGAGGCGTAAATCTAAGGGTGATGGATCAAATTTAACATTCAAAGGGAAATTTCAAGTAAGCAAACTAATTAAACTAAAATAATATCAAATAAGGGTTTCATCCCACCTCTTGAAAGGGGTTTTAGCCTAACATGATATGAAACATGACAAATTAATATTCAAAGGCATAAAATAATAAAAGAAGGGAAGAGAACAATCAAACCAAATCTCTTTGATTAAGTTGAACTCCAATCCTTGAAATTGAAACATACACCTCTTAATTGATCATCCAAATGAAATTAAAATATCCACTCAATTAATTCTCTAACAATATTTAATCTCACAAATATCTAAAAATAAAAAAATAAAAAACTATTTACAAGGGAAAATTTTCTCTACAATTCTCTCTCTAAAATTCCTATCTAAGCTCTCTATAATTTTCTTCCTATCTAGCTCTTGATTCCTTCAAATGGCCTTGAGGTCTTCTCTTATATGCAATTGGAGCTAAGGGTTAAATTGGTAAAATAAGGATGTGCACATGAGGGGTGTGAGGTATGAGGATATATGGGTGAGGGGTGAGGGAATAAAAAATCAGATTTAGGTGCACATGGGGGTAATTTGGGAAAAAGGGGAATAAAGGTTAGTTGGGGGTAATATGGGTAAAAGGTTTAAAAGTGGGTTTAATTGGCATGTGGCTTTATTTGGTTGACTTGGTCATGGCTTTGGTTTGTTAACAGGTGATGAAGACGTGAGATGGGAATTGTGTTGCAAGTTTGGAGGATTGAACCGAGGTTTTCGGGTATGGGGTTCGAAAATGGGGCAGACCCGGATATGGGTCGGAGAGGGATGTCGCCGGCGCAGGTGGTAGACAGGCTGGCCTGCGGGTACAGAGCGCAGGACGCCGGGGCTGGCTCGGGTAGAGATTCTGGGTTGCTGGCCGGAGTTTCCACGGAGGGGTCGGAGGTGGGTTGGATTGGTGAGGACGAGGGAGGAACGACGGGTTAGGGGTTTTTGGCGGCGGAGGTTAGACAGGAGGGTATTGTGGTGAGGCGCTGCAGGGGATTGGAATGGATCGAGGAGAGAGAAAAAGGGGTAGCGCCGGTAGGGTCGCCGAAAGTGGCAGAGATGCGAACGGCGATTAGAGGGGCGGCCGCCGGCGGTGGCAAGAGGGGGGTTCACTGTTGTGTGTGAGGTTGTATGGGTTATGGTGAGGGTGTGAGAGTTAGTTTTAGGTGTAGGTAGGGTGTATAAAAGTAGGGTGTGGGAAAGGTGGGTGTAAGAGGATTTTGTGTGTGTTTAATTTGGACCCCTAATAAGAATAACATTAAAACTAATTAATGAAAATAAAATTATAAAATAAAATCCTATTCTTAAATAAAATCAAGACTCAAATAAAAATAAAATTAAAAATAAAAATAAAACTAAAATCTAATAAAACTAAAAATTCATGAAATCCTAAAAATTCTAATCCTAATAAAATAAAATAAAAATAAAACTAAAAGCTAATAGAATAAAAATCAAAATAAAATAAAATTATACTAAATAAAATAGAAAAATAGAAAATAAAACCTAGAAAATACTAAATAAATTTAAAATAAATCCTAAAAATAAAAATGACTCAAACTAAAAATCTAAAAAAATAATAAAAAGACACAAATAAAACACACACGAGGTTTGGGCTAGGCTTAGGCTAGGTTAGGGTCAGGGGATTGGGTATTATCTCCATAAAACGCGCAATTGTCTTGATTTAAGCGTTTGAACTCTACAATGCACATTAGACCTACAAAATAAACATTTAGGCATAAGACCCAAATTGCCGCGAATTATCAACTAAAGTACGTCTATTTGGGGTATAATTTGTACAGTTTTGGGTGCTTATCACACCACCCCCAAACAGAGCGTTGCTAGTCCTCGAGCAATAAGATAGAGAGAAAGAGAAAGATAAGTAACCAAAAGTGTACCACTTTCGCGAGCACTTGTGATTGCACTTAGCATGTGCAATAAGCCTTTAAACGTCTAGGTTTCCATACAGGACGAGTTGTGTCTCGTGAGGGTTTGCAGGGAATATACCCACAAAATTTTTTATTTGCAAAATGGCAGTCAATCTCTTATTAGACATAGAATAATCGCACAATCCATCACATGGGAAAATATTTTCAGAAATACAAGCTAGAATGTGTAAAATGATTAAGCTAGATAAATACTCAAGGCACATCCTTCCTATAACTCAACGTGTGTAGTGTGAATCAGTCAAAACGGATCGAGTATCATAAGAGTAATTCCTAGATTGCCTTGTCGGAATCAACGCTTCAACTTCAAATCTCACGGATATCTCTCTCTCAAATGAACTCACGAGATATGGGTTAATGTATCGCTCTTGTGTGTGAGGATGTGAGTAAATGTAAGCAAGTTCAAACGTCTCACACACATATAAGAAAGAACGAACAATAGAAAGAAAATTTGATCTCATGAAAGAATGCTAATCACTATGGTGAAAACGTCGAGTTATTCACCACGTCGACTTTCATCCGCCCGAACACTAAGGGGAATATGTATGTATATGGGTGAGGGGGTAAATGAAATGGGATATGTGGGATGCGATGAGGTAGGATAGGATGGAATGATGATATGATGGATGGATGGTGGATATGCGATGTGAAATGGATGAAAAATGGATGCGATAGAAGAGTGTATACACTTTAGGAACAAATGTCTTTATTTCAAAACTAACTACAACTCTCTTTCTTTTATTTTCTCTCCTTTTTTTTTCTTGGTATTTTTCTTTTCTTTTCTTCTCTTTTTTTTTTCTATTTTTTCTATTTTTCTCTTTCTCTTTTTCTTTTTTTTTTCTTTTTTTTTTCTTTTTTCTCTCACTTTTCAAACTAACAATGAAGACATTTACATTTGAAATCACACTCTTTTTCTCAAAACAATGGATGATATATGAGTGGAATGATAAATGGATGGTGCGGGGAATATATGGGAATATGGAAGAACATGGGTGGAGTGAATGGATGGGAAGGTAATTGGTGATGGGTAAATGAAATGTGATATGGAAAAGTGATAGGTGTATGGATGAAAATCTAGTATTCGGGACAAATTTCAAGACACGCGTTTCTTACAACTCGAAAAAGATGTCATTCTCAGTGATCAAGTCAAATTTTAATGAAGGATAATGAGATCATACAACAATTTAATGCGGACCCAAACGAAATTGAATTAACTTGTGACTCGAAGGTTGCGTAAAACACTCAAAAAGGGTGAAAGGCACAAATCTCACAAGCTAAAGTCTCTACTAGTGATCCTTAAGGTTCTCTTTAGAATTATAGTACTCTTCAACTCTAAACGTAATGACGTGATAAGTGCGCAAATTTTTGTTGAGTCTAGATATTCATGGTGCAAAATGCCTTGTTATGTATTACATAAGCTATTTAGAAAAAATATTCTCTAGCTTGATTCCTAGACTTTTAGAAGATGGATGATTGAAAATTCACATCAATGAGTGAGATGAAAGAAACTGCACGAAATTTTAAAAATCAGGTTCAACAATCAAAATTTTTCAAAAGAGGTACGATTTTGATAAAATTCCCCACCCCCAAACAAAAAGGAACATCGTCCTCGATGTTAAGTAAAATGATTTTTAAAATTGAGAGCATAAGGTAGGAAAGAGATTACCAGAATGAACTGCTAATGAAGTGGACATGTGAAGCCAAGAATAAACCTGAATAAAAGATGTACAAGTCTATAAGCATGATAAAGAATAGGGTGATGTGAAACACCACCCCCAAACAGGATGAGACTAGTACAAGAAACGCGGGCTGCCTCCCGGTTGCGCTAAGTTTAACGTCTTCAGCCAGACCGAACCATTCTCACCCTAAAGATAGGATCCATGAAAGCACAGGGCGGCAGAAGAATGGGTGATGAAAATCACCCTCATATAAGACTGAAGCATCAGTCTTGCTGGAAACAGGCTAAAGTGGTCAATGCACCTGTATGGTGAAGTGCATTACGCGATGCAAAGCATCGGTGGACCAAGGGCGGGTGGGTATTATGGTAAAAGTGAGGGTGAATAGGTATCGGTAACGGGACTTGTTGAGCGTAAATGTGAGGGTAACTAGGGCCCTATAAGAATGGTGCTCCAATTGGTGAGGGAGGCAAAATGGTTTGAAAAGCGTAATGGGATGGGCCTCATAGAAATTACACGACCGTTCTATAAATGGGCGATGATAATGGCCGCGCCGTGACACGCCAGGGAGCTGTTGAGAAAAATCAACACCATAAGAGAGTGGCGGGCATGGAGGAACAAGCTCGGTGTCACGTGAGTGGAGAGTAACAACACAAATACTCTCATGGGTGGTGGATGGTTTCAAGTGAGGATCTAAAAATGTAGATGGAAATATTAAATGTGTAAAATTAAGATCCAAACCAGGTGGTGGGGTGGAAGGAACAATGGGTGGGTCGGGTGGGACAAATGGTGTATCGGGTGGGATAAATGGTGGGGGAAGATGATCCAACTCAAGCGTGGGAGACACATACTCATTGGGAGGAGTAAAGGAATACTCATAAGGGAGTGTGGTTTCTAAATATGGAGTGATCAACTTCTCCATAATAGTAGCATCGGTAAATGGGGTGGGTGGGTAAGGCGAGGCACCAATCTCAGAGATAGAGGAATCACTTGAAATATGAGGCTCAGAATGAGCCATGCATGGTGTGACATCATCCATATCCGGATAGTTAGGAGCTATCACGGAATCTATCTCGGGAAAATGGTGAGCACTCGTAGCCGGAGCTAACCTAGGATAAATTGGTTCCTCGGGAACACAAGGGTGAAGCTCGATAGGTGTAGACTCGGGCATTTTTTTGAATATGACGAGAGTGGGAACAGGAACCGCAAGGTGGGGTTCATTGGGATATGGTGGAATTGGATCAGTCTCACTATCTAAAGGAAACTCAGCACAATTGTCGACTTGGGACCCGGACCATGGGATGGTCTCAACTTCAAGATTCTCGGGGTGATTGGGTTGGTCATACTCAAAATTCGTGTCACGAGAGGACACATCATCATCACACTCGGTGGCAAGGATGGGTGGGGCCATGGGAATATCCGACTCTTGCTCACACTCCAATTCATTTAACCTTTGTTCAAGCCTTTGGAGAGCTTGAGTTTGAATTTGAGTGGCTCGCTCTTGCTCGAGTATGAACTTTTGCAAGAGGCTTTCGAGAGTGGAGGTGGATGAAGGTGTTGGTGGAGTGACGGGTGGTGGCAGTGGGTGAGGTGGACACAACTCGCTATGATCATGACTATACGGAAAATACTTAAATGAAGTGGGTGGGGTGGGTCCAAGTTCATCATACAGGAAAGGATCGCTTTCGTGATGGACAATTGGTTGAAATTCAGTGGGTGCGTAGTGAGGAAACTGATCGTGAGTGAGTGCACAAGGTTGCCGTGACGACTGTTGGAATGTGTGAGGATCCACAACATCGGGTTGGGATACGTATTGCGTGGAAGGGTGATCAGGCCTCCACGAATAGCTCGGGGACTCACACAACTCAGGATTGGTTATATAGGGAGAATAGGCCGAGGTGGGTTCCGGGACAGTGTCATATGGATACACATGTTCCATGGTGGGTTTGTATGGATATGACAAGTATGGACACACATGGGACATGTGATCGGCATTAGAACAGTGGGTGGTGGTGCATGCATGGATGGGTCAAAAGTACCAACGGTACTCGTGAGAGAGGTGAAATCATGAAGAATATCATAAAGAGATCGCTCGGAATTACTCTCACACGTGTCACGTGTCAATGGAAAATGACCAAAGTAGTCCCGTAAAGGACGTTCTTCAGCCATGAGGGGAGAAATATTTTTTTGATTTTTTGGATTTTTTCTAAAAAGGAAAGAAATAAAATATTTTTGGATTTTTTGCTAAAAAGGAAAGAAAGAAAATATTTTTGAATTTTTTTTGAAAAATCAAGGAAGAAAAATATTTTTGGATTTTTTTGAAATATAAAGGAAGGAAAATATTTTTGGAGTTTTGGATTTATTTATTTATTTTTTTGGAAGAAATGGTGGGGAAAAAAATATGGACTCTTTGAATTGGACGGACTAACGAAAATTGACTACCGAAAAATGGAATTGGACACACACACAAGTCAAGAAAAATTCCTAACTAGCACATAGCCAATTTTTATCTTTAGATTTAGCGAAAGGGTAGTCAAATTTTAATTAAGTCCGTGGGCGATAAAATTCACGGAATTATCTGAGTGATCGCCTTTGCAAAATGTTCTCCTAGTGGGCTACCTAGTTGATTGATTTTAAATTTAATGATGGATAGGGTAGCACACAATTGGTAAGCGAGTGAGTCGGGTGATGAAATCCCTTCTCGTGAGTGACCGGGTGTAGGTCTTAATTAATTAATTCATCACACCATTCAAAAATAAGTGCGAGAATAAAATCAAATAAGAGCACACAAGAGCACACAAAAGAATTGACTCGCTAACAGCAGAGGCGCGAGGGTGTAAGAAATGTACCTCCCACGGTTTTTAGGCCGTGGGGTGCCGAAAAATTTGAGTCGACCGGGGGGAGATCACGCCTATCTTAGTCGTCCCCGGGAGTCTTACCGACCCAAGGTAGAGAGGCTTCTAAATCCTCGCCTTTGGACGCCCTCTCTCTACCTTGTCCGGTTTCCCTATCACGCTTGGCTTCAATTATTACAATTTTAAATGAAAAATAAATGGTGTCTCTAAGCACCGCAATACAAGCCAAGATAATAAGAAAGTCCTAATACAATCCTTCTAATAAAATGCAAAAATGGTATTAAAATGAAAAAAAAGTACCATACAAGTGAATTACAAAATGGAATTCGCTCCGAGCTTCACAATCCCAAGAATGGCAACGGCGCCATTTGATAATTATGCTTTTTTATCTACCCGGCAACGGCGCCATTGATAACGTGACTTTTGTGTAAACTAAAATAATATCAAATAAGGGTTTCATCCCACCCCTTGAAAGGGGTTTTAGCCTAACATGATATGAAACATGACAAATTAATATTCAAAGGCATAAAATAATAAAAGAAGGGAAGAGAACAATCAAACCAAATCTCTTTGATTAAGTTGAACTCCAATCCTTGAAATTGAAACATACACCTCTTAATTGATCATCCAAATGAAATTAAAATATCCACTCAATTAATTCTCTAACAATATTTAATCTCACAAATATCTAAAAATAAAAAAATAAAAAACTATTTACAAGGGAAAATTTTCTCTACAATTCTCTCTCTAAAATTCCTATCTAAGCTCTCTATAATTTTCTTCCTATCTAACTCTTGATTCCTTCAAATGGCCTTGAGGTCTTCTCTTATATGCAATTGGAGTTAAGAATTTAATTGGTAAAATAAGGATGTGCACATGAGGGGTGTGAGGTATGAGGATATATGGGTGAGGGGTGACGGAATTAAAAATCAGATTTAGGTGCACATGGGGGTAATTTGGGAAAAAGGGGAATAAAGGTTAGTTGGGGGTAATATGGGTAAAAGGTTTAAAAGTGGGTTTAATTGGCATGTGGCTTTATTTGGCTGACTTGGTCATGGCTTTGGTTTGTTAACAGGTGATGAAGACGTGAGATGGGAATTGTGTTGCAAGTTTCGAGGATTGAACTGAGGTTTTCGGGTATGGTGTTCGAAAATGGGGCAGACCCGGATATGGGTCAGAGAGGGATGTCGTCGGCGCAGGTGGTAGACAGGCTGGCCTGCTGGTACGGAGCGCAGGACGTCGGGCCTGGCTCGGGTAGAGATTCTGGGTTGCTGGCCGGAGTTTCCACGGATGGGTCGGAGGTGGGTTGGATTGGTGAGGACGAGGGAGGAACGACGGGTTAGGGGTTTCTGGCGGCGGAGGTTAGACAGGAGGGTATTGTGGTGAGGCGCTGCAGGGGATTGGAATGGATCGAGGAGAGAGAAAGAGGGGTAGCGCCGGAAGTGGCAGAGATGCGAACGGCGGTTAGAGGGCCGGCCGCCGGCGGTGGCAAGAGGGGGGTTCACTGTTGTGTGTGAGGTTGTATGGGTTATGGTGAGGGTGTGAGAGTTAGTTTTAGGTGTAGGTAGAGTGTATAAAGTAGGGTGTGGGAAAGGTGGGTGTAAGAGGATTTTGTGTGTGTTTAATTTGGACCCCTAATAAGAATAACATTAAAACTAATTAATAAAAATAAAATTATAAAATAAAATCCTATTCTAAAATAAAATCAAGACTCAAATAAAAATAAAATTAAAAATAAAAATAAAACTAAAATCTAATAAAACAAAAAATACATGAAATCCTAAAAATTCAAATCCTAATAAAATAAAATAAAACTAAAACTAAAAACTAATAGAATAAAAATCAAAATAAAATAAAATTATACTAAATAAAATAGAAAAATAGAAAAATAGAAAAATAGAAAATAAAACCTAGAAAATACTAAATAAATTTAAAATAAATCCTAAAAATAAAAATGACTCAAACTAAAAATCTAAAAAAATAATAAAAAGACACAAATAAAACACACACGAGGTTTGGGCTAGGCTTAGGCTAGGTTAGGGTCAAGGGATTGGGTATTAGCTCCATAAAACGCGCAATTGTCTGTATTTAAGCGTTTGAACTCTGCAATGCACATTAGACCTACAAAATAAACATTTAGGCGCATAAGACCCAAATTGCCGAGAATTAGCAACTAAAGTACGTCTATTTGGGGTATAATTTGTACAGTTTTGGGTGCTTATCAGTGACCATCAAATGAGAAATACCTACTCTACTTCCCCATTCTCTGGAATCTCGTTGGAACCCCCGTTTGAAAGATTCGTTTCAAACGAGGTATGGGTTGCCATTCAATAAATAGCCTTGTTAGCATCTCGTTAGAACCCTCGTTCGAACGAGAAGACACGTCATTCCAACGAGCAGGGTAGTCATTCGAACGAGGTGTCAAAAATAAAAAAAATCGAAGAGTTTTTATGTGATGTCACGACATGGGTCATTGGATTGATTAAGCTGTCAAGCTCCCAATGCTTCAGATCAGATCGTGGGTCAAAGGTTGATGGACCAATGGTTAAAGGTAGTGGGTTTTGGAGCATAAATAGGAGTGAAAGGGTGTTGGATGGGTCATTCCCAACACTTCTCATCAGATTTTGTAAGCTTCACTCTCTCTTTATAAGCTTTCTACCTCCATTTCCAGCACAATCCTACCATCCCCAAGCTCCAAACCTCCATTCTTACAATATTCAACCCATTTCCAAACTAGAAACACCCATTTCAATCCTTAACTAAGGAAGAATTTGGGTTGGAGAATTATTTTTGGAGCTTTCAAGAAGAGTTAGAGTACTCTTGGAGTATTATGGAGCTTTCTTGGAATTTTAGGAGCTTTAAAGTCATCCTTTCCTTATTTTCTTCTCTTCAGCCTCAAGGTAGGGTTTTCCTCTCTATTTTTTCAAGATTAAAAGATAAATATATGATAGGATACATGATAGAATATGATTTAATCTTACAAAGATATTTTCTAGTGTGTTCATTTAAAGTTTTCTTGCAAAAATGAAAGTTTTCAGAAAACTAAACTTAAATACGTCTTTGAAGAACAAATATTATTTTTAATCTTAAAATATAGGGAAGATGCATGAAAATATAGTTCCATGTTAATATTTATTTAAGTTCATATATAAGGATTTCTAGGCTTGAAATCCTCCCAAACATGCATTGAACCTTGTAGAATGTTGGCAAAGAACAAATAAACATCATATTTGAAGTTAAAAATGAGTTTTGTGATGAATGAGAAAGTTGGAAAAATCAACCCTAAATGTGTTGTATTGGGTTAGAACAATGACAAATAATTATGTTTAAACAATATATGATGACAAGGTTGAAATGGATATTTTTGTATACTGGCCTTCAAAATATTAAATGCATTTTTTGTTAAGAAAATACAAAGAAATGGGGTTTTCTTGAGAAAGAATGATGAAAGATGGTTTTTGAACATAAAATGATGATTTATGATGCCATAATATAGAAAATAAGTTTTCCAGAAAGTATTGGCAAATGAAGAGTAAAATGGTAATTTTGGGAAAAAAATAGGGTCTTAGTGGTTGGACTTTCTCATTTGACCTTATCGGTCAATTTCATGAAAGCAGATAAAGTGGCATGAAAATCGTATGAAATGTGAATGTGAACCGTAATAAAAATAAAAACAGTGGAATAAACATTCGATAAAATGTTGAAACACATTAATATGGACTCATATGCAATCATGAAAGAATTAAAAGAGCCCGAAGCCCAGGGTGAAAGACCCAAAATCATTGGCCAGGGCATATGGTAGTAATAGCTGGCAATGTGGAGCCTGTTAAAGTACGCTTTTAGTTGGATAAATTTGAAGAAAAGAATAATGTTGATATTGAAATAATGGTAATGGTAATGAATAAGGTTGTACATAGAAATGTAACACACACAGTCTAATAGGAATAGTAAAAAAGGAGACTAGTGGATAAAGACGATTAAATAGTCCCGAATTACATGAAAGATTGGTGTAAATTGGTTAAGTGTGAGTATGAACACATAGCCTGGGTTGTATTGCATAGTAGTTGCATTTATACTCTTAAAATGATAACGTTTTCATAAATGCTCAAATAAACATTATATGTATAATATTTTGGTATAAAAAATATTACTTAGTTTTTTCTCACCCTGTTGAGCATTTTTCTCACCCTTACTTTTTATGTTAAAATTCCTACGCCCAGGTACTTCTTGTAGGGATGCAGGTAAGGATGTCGGTAATGCTCCCGAGGGTAAGCATCGTCGTTAGAATCTATTCCATGATGTTTTAAAAATTTTGTTAGGAACATTTAAAATTATGGTACTTTGAACAACTTTTTATTCAGGCCTTGGACTTTATTTGTAATAATACAGGTGAATATGATTTATTTCCACCATTATTATTATTGTGAAATTTAATGAAGTTTTTCCTAAATAAATGTTGTTAATTAATCAAATCTCTTAAAGTGACAACATTTTAAAAATGATGCAAATTAAAGTTTTTTCTTAAATAATAAAACTAGACCCCCCCCCCCCTTATCCCCCAATACCTTGACTCGGGTGCGAGTTGGCCCAACGGTAGCCCAAATCTGGGATGGGGCGTTACATAACTTCCATCATCAACCATTCTATTCAAAAACATATATTTCCAAATGATTTATGCCTTCATCCAAGAGTAAAAATGGTGGGTGGGTGGATGGGTGGGTGTTGGTGTGAGAGAGAAAGAGAGTAATATATCTTTTATTTATCTTTTTCTCAATTTATTTGTGTATGTTTTTTACTTTTTTTCCCTTTTTCAATTATTAATCAACTGAGTTTATTTTTTATCCGATCATGTGCCATGCACATGACACTTAAGTTTAACAAACCCTTAATGAAAAGGTTACCAAACTCTACCAAATTCAAAAGGAGATAATTATGGGCATAATAAAGTTTAAAAAATATCAGGTTGTTAAATAAATAAAGGC
Organism: Sambucus nigra; assembly: GCA_949130495.1. Lineage (NCBI taxonomy): Eukaryota > Viridiplantae > Streptophyta > Magnoliopsida > Dipsacales > Adoxaceae > Sambucus > Sambucus nigra. The sequence goes on along the minus strand of OX422207.1, from coordinate 336,710,781 downwards.
TTGCTTCTATTTTAGACAAAATTAAAAAATCCTAGGATAAATATGGGTCGATTGTAATTGAGAAAATCCTAGGACGCGATTAGGATGGAAATTTAGGATACGGGCTAAAGAGAATTGAGTGGCTATCCTATACGTCTATTGACAACTATTATTATAGGTAATGCGATACCTATGGAATTAAGATACGTATTGCGTATGGTATTTAATTATTACGAATTGGTATATTGGGGATTATATATAAATCCTTAAAAGTGATTGAGGTGCGAGTTATATTTAAAGTTAGATAATACTTATATGATTAGTATTTTAAGTGGGTAAATACTTATATACTATTACGAATGGAGACATTTGGGGTTTTGGCTATCGCTATAAGACTTTGGCAATTATAGCCATAATATATTGAGAAGTGATATATACTATGTTGTTATAGTATATATAATATGATACGAATAAATATATCAGTGTATGATTGGTATATTTGTAATTAGAGGCTAGTTCCGCGGGCATAGGGATGCACATCCATATTATATATTATCTCTAGTGCTATCCAGGGAGGTTACGCGATGTGGGTGAATCCCTTAGCTTGCGGAGCTGGGAGAGTATATCCCCATGTCATATCGTTCATGACTTCCTCCACCATTTAGTCTTTTTACCATGACCATGAATGAGTCTGGCTTCTTACCGTGGTTACATGTTCAAACCCGCATGAGGATAGGCACTTTGAGACTGCATCCTCGAGTTATAACTCTGTGGGATGGTTATTATACTTATGATATTACTATAGGTGTAATTATACTCATTATGAATAGCATGTGGTTTGTATATGAAAATGAGATATCATATAAAGTAGACTTGTGCAAAGTGAAAAGAATGAATAAGGTATTATTCTCCTTCCGGTAGATTTATATCCGGATTTATATGAATGTGAATCATAGGTTCTAGTGCGAACTATATATATACGGGATTTTATAATAGGTGTTATGTACTGAGGACCTAATGGATCTCGATGATCAACATTATCATGTAGAAGTGTATCGGGGGGGGTTCCTTATTTGGATTTCTCTTCGCGAGACACCCCAGGCACGAAATGTAGGACAATGTTGGGAATGGAGAGAAGTTTAGTCCTTATTACTCGAGTTTATGAGGATTTTTAGAAGATGGGTGAAATAGATTAGTTAGGCAGGGTAGCTCAACTAGGTTGTTTTAAAGGTATGTGATAAGTATGCACTATTAGAAGACGGGTGAGGTGTATCTCATGAGAGTACGATACCAGTTTAAATATGAGAAATTTCATATTTTAAAATATGGCATTTATGCACTTGCTAAATATTTTCAAACTCGGGCTCTGACCCGTTTCTCTATTTTTTCCCTCTCTTGCTATATATATATATATAGGTGTCCAGACACATGGACGCCTGGATGATGATTCCTTCGAGTCAGGCGTTTGCTGCAGCAGCTGTGGATGCGTGCAAGTTTATTGTAGACACTTTTATCCCTATAATCTAGATAGGAAGCATTGTAGTAACATTCGGGCCGATAGTCCAACTGTATTCATTTATTCTTTTATCGCCTTTAGTGAGGCATTTGATTTGGTTGTATTATATTAACGAGTGTTTGATTATTTTATTTCGTTTCAGTTTCGTGTATATAAACAGTGTGATTATTTTACTTGGTTGGTTTGATTAAAAAGAGTAGTTAGTATAAAATTTTGATGCCAGCCTAATAAATTATTAGTAATTAAATTAGTTTTCGACAGTGATGCTAAGAATGAACCATATGAGATTCTTGTTTGAATCCGGTATATGATTGATCACCCGGTATATTATTAGGCGGGGTGTCACATTGATGTGCAGTGAAGAGGTTGATGAAAAGTGGTGGTGAGGTTGATGAGAAGCCGCGGGCTGATGCGACAGAGGTGGAGGTGGAGGAATGAGGTTTTTTAATGGAGTGAAATGAGGGTTTCTTTTCTCTTGTTTTGTACGAAAGAGAAATGAAATGAAATTAGGTTTTTTTTTGTTTTGAGTAGTGTATATGTTCTTTAGTGGGTGGGGGTTGTGTGTGATAGGGTGTATTGTAACTTTAGTGTAACTCCATGATAATATACCCAATAAAATAATAATAATACATGGAATTTTATAATATACCCAATACAATAATAACTTTAGGGTATTTTTGTTTTGAATGGAGTATGTGTTTGCTTTGTTTTAGGGAATAAACGATTAATGTTTTTTTAATATTATTTTTATAGTAATACTAATAGTAATATTATTAGTAATATTTTAGACATATGTTTAACGGATACGGATACGGATATCCGGTAAAACGAATATATGGTAAAAAGGATACTCCACATCGGATACGGATTATCCGTGTTCATATCCATTTTCTTGGATATTATTATAAAGTATCCATATTCGTATCCATTTTCATTTTTTTGGATAAATATTCACAAATTCGGATTCGGATTCGGATATCGGACAGATGCGAATTTTTGAATATCTGTTTACGGTCGTTATACAATGTTAATGTCACTTATAAAATAGATGACAAAGGTCACTTATTGAAATGACAAAAACTTCTTAAATTGATGACAAAGGTCACTTATTAAAATGGATGACAAATGTCACTTATAAAATCGACGAAACTTTGGGATCTCTACCAAAAATAACAAAAGGTAACTTATTAAAAAAATTGAGATACATGTTTGCTACAAAAACCTAATACACAACACTGCTCGAAAAATAATCATGCTTGAATTTAGTGTTGCAATCATTTAGTATCAGCATTTAACTATTGAACTTAAATAAAGTCTCGTAGAGAGCGGCAAAATTATTTTAATCATATATTTCTATTCATGTGGTCACATTAAATAATTATTCTGATGAGTAATTCTTTATAAATTATATACCTCATGAAGATTACCTCGCATGAAACAAATATTTTAAGACCTCTTGAATTTTGTAATTTATTTTTATTATGTTGTAATAAAACTCAAAACGGTCTTCGGTGTATAATTATGAAGTGAATTGTAAATTTTGTAATAAAATTGACTTCTTATATCAAGTTGCACTACGAATACTTTAGGCACAACTTGTTATATGCGTGCAAAATTTCATTTCGAACTTTTTATTTTGCAGCTTTAATTATTCATTGTTTGTGAACAAAATATTGAATATAAAAACATTTCACTAAATAGTAAATGAAAAGATCGTTTAAATTAACACATAGTCTATTTAACCAAACACACAAATTGAATAGTTGTTTTAGTATTTGTAAGGTCTATTATTTAATGTTTTTTAGATATAGTTGGTAGTAATTTATATTTAACTTAGTTCTAGGTTTTTGACCTTTTAACCACTCCACTCTCGAACCCATTCTTGCATTATATCACATGTAGCAGACTTACCTTAAAATGTACTCCTCTTCCATTCCATTTTTTATCCCGTTAATATTATAATAAAATACAATGAAAAAAAAACAAGTCAAATTATTCAAAAACTCCCTTACCTAAAAATTATAACTAAAAACCAAATTTTAACATTAAAATAATCACTTTCACAATGAATAATATTTAATTAATTTGGCTAATTTAAATTACTAGTGTGTCGTAATTTATTTGAATTAATTATTGTGTGTTTATTTAATTTTTAATCGGGAGAGTAATATGGTTAATAATTATGGAATATAAATTAGCAAGAGTATAGTAATATTTAATTTATGTCATTGCCAATGATAGTGACGTGGTATTATTTTATCTCAACTGGGAGTCAAGCATAGACTATATTTGAGGTTGAGATAGGAATTTTAGTAATATATTTCGGATGGAAATTCTGAGTGCACAGTTGATTCCCGATAGGACAAGATAGTGGTAAAAGTGTATCCGGGGTAGTAATTGGGTCACGGGACATTTTTAGGCATGATCGGGGCCACACGAGGGTTGTTTACTCTAGAAGATCAAAGTTTAAGAGTTTTAGGTGAATACAAATCGAAAAGAAAATGATAATAAAACCCAAATAAGATAAAAGTTTGCACACACAATTTTAAAGGAAGAACTCCAGCTCTATAGAGAAGAAAAGAGGGAGAAGCAAGGAGATTGTGGAATCAAAGGGATTTGGGTGTGTTCTTTGAGGAATCATCATCAACACCAAGAGTTTCAAACTCTAAGAATATGAGAGGGCAACTAGTTAACTTTTTTTTTAATTTAAATTGCAGTTTTCAATTCATATCATAGTGGGTGTGCAAAACCATTATTTTGATATTGGTTTGAAATATTGAATCTGGGTTTTAGTTTATTTGTCCTACGAACTGTTTAAATATTTGGAGAGATTAATTTTATAGTCTTGTGGAGACAAAAATCTTATATATTGAATCATGTTGATTTATATTATAATTTTATAATTTTCAATCTTATAATTTTCAATCTGTTTAAGATTTGTGTAAATCATTAAAGGATTTAGTCGCCTTCTATTTGGAATTTAAGGAAAAATAATAAGGAAGTCTGGGCTTGAAGAATTTGCAGAAATACATTGCAGAAGACGTAAGGAAGAAGAAGATAGGAGAGACAAATAGTAGGGGTCTTTCGCGGGACATCACCCGTCGTTCGAGTGACATGGTGATCCGTTCGAGCGACGCAGCGGGCCAGGGCCAGTTTCGTATGTTTTTTGTTTGGGCCTGAGGGAATATTTTTTAGGTTTATAAATTTCAGTAGGAAGACTCTTGTAATTAATTGAGTTCTAATAAGGGAGATAGGAATTTGTTATTTTAGAATTTAGAGAAATAAATTCTAAAGAATAATTTAAGGGCTAGGGGAGAAGTCTGGGTATTTTGGGGAGAGTGTCACCGTTTTAATTAATTAATTAGTATGTAAATTAATTAACTTAATGTCAAAAATATTGCATCGAATATTTAGGCTGATATTACGTGAATTAGGCACAGATTAGTCAGGTTTAAATTAATTATATATATATACGGTAAGTGTAATAGTATATATATATATATATATAATATTGGGTGCTCTTTTAAATATTGGTGTAGATTATGATAGATACATACCCCTCTAGTGCTATCATAGGAGGTTGTGCGATGTGGGTGAATCCCCTGGCTAGTGAATGCAGTGCGAGTATAATCCCCAGATCATAGCATCCAATATTTATTTGTTGTAATTTTATCAGAGATGGGGCGCTTTGGGTATGATCTGGTCTCACTCTCGGTGGGAACCATGACCGCCTTTGCTACGTTATTATATTTTCACTGATTCGGGGATCTAATCGAGTCGGGGTGTTCGGGTGGATGAGTATTCTTGAGATGATAGCATTTTAGAGAAAACATCTCGTGAGTTCTTACTCGGGAGGACGGATTCGATATACAACTTATGTATGATGAGTAGTATAGTTGTGTATATAATAGTGATGATAATTATATATAGGTATAATACTTGAAGTACATTGGTATTATTTACATAACTGGTGAAATTCTTATATAGTAAATTTTTTATGGTAAATTGACTTAACATGAGATATAACTTACAAGTCTTTAAAAAAGGTTACTCGAGTTAGAGTGAAGTTTCAGGCATCGGTTATAACAAGGCTAGTTTGATGGGGTAGTTATAGCTAGAAGTGTTATAAGTAAAGCGATTGGTGTGCATTATAGTGGAGGGGTGAGAATTATCTCAAGTGAGTGCGACACTAACTTAAATATGAAAAGCATTCATGCATTTTAATTACTACAGTCTTAATCACTTGCTAAGTATTTTTCAAAATATTTTGGGTTCTAACCCTTGATGCAAAATATTTTCCAAACCATTTGGATGTCCAGCCATAGGGACGCCAGGCTTGAGATTATATTCCAAGGATTACGCAAGTGCGGCATATGTGAATGCAGATAGGAGAATTATTTAAACGCAATTGTTCTTCATTCCTAGATTAGAGATCTCATTTCAGTTTCAGTCTATTTAGGGTGTGTTTCCCATTTACTCGTAGTTTCAGTTTTATATTTATTTAATTAATGTTGGATTTGGATTTTTTAGCCGTTGGTTTATTCAACTAGTTGTTTATTTATTCAGCATTTTCAGGCTTATTGATGGTGTTTTTTATTTTATTTTATTCCTCATGTTTATTTTTCTGTTTAATGAAAGATACAATTTGACAATGATTTAATTAATCATTTAGGTGGTTAGTAATTAATATGGTTTTCGATAGTGACACTAAGAATGAACCAAATGGAAATCCTGAGTTAATTTAATAAAGGACTAATCGACAGGTATTTGATTAAGCAGGGTGTCACAGATGGTATCAGAGCCAGCCAGGTTCAAGTGTCCATAGGATTTGTACGGCTTACTACGATTTATGTGTATCATTCGTTTCATATAGAGCCCTATTATTAGGAATGTTGTTTTTATCTTTGCGTATGTGTTATCGTGCTACTGCTATTTGATAACTTTGACTTTTTGGTGCGTTTGTCATCGTTGCAAGCCAAGTCAATCAAAACCTTAAAATACCTACAAAATATAACATCAAACTAAAGTGCAGAGGTAAGTAAGGGTATAAATGTAACACCCCACTTAAAATAATAATGAGTGGTCAGCCCTATACTACATTAAATCAGGAGTCTCAGATGGCTCAGTCTCAACATCAACTGGCAGTACTAAAATCTATAAGACTAACTATCCGATATCACATAAGAGAGATGTTAAAATAAAAAAAAACACAGAGAAGACAACAAGCCAACACTATAAGCTACTAACAAAGAAAAGAAAAATGTGCATACAAGAACTATGATAAATGAAAGGAATAACTACAAATGAATATGCCAGAAAGAGATAAACTCGAATAAGCTGTCGGGTCACAGACAATACAATAACTGAAATGGAATAAATATAAACATTTATAAATATCCCTTGGGTATAAACCCGATATACAACTTGAATCCTACATAGATTTTTCAAGAAGTAGGAAGCGACTATAATCGAAGTCCCGCAACAGTCCGCACCTGTCACAGCTCCCAAGACTCTGGATAGAGGGCATCTGGCATCCATGCGGTAGGACACCTGTAATAGTATATATATATATATACATGCATGAGAGAAAAGTAAACGGGTCAGAGCCCGAGTTGTGAAAATATTTACCAAGTGTGTTAATCGTGCGTAATAAATATAAATGCACTTATTTCATAATTAAAATGAAATCGCACTCTCGTGAAACCCCAACTCACCTCTCATCTAACGGCGTGCACCTATTTGCGTCCTGAAATATTAGTTAAGTTACCCCAACTATAAGGACAACCTAACTTACCATAGGCACAACCTATACCCACGAGATCTGCCTTCCTATCATATCCCGAGAATCCAACTCTTTCTAAACACACTTAATTGTTTTTACAAACATATATGCCATACTAGGCTTAATGGATTCTGGTTTATAATTTAATCAATTATAATTCTTAATACGTTACCCATATACATTTGGGTCGAATCATAATATTTAATTTCTAAATAACATGCATACAAATTATTAATGACAAAACTTCTCTCTAATCTCAGCATTGCACTACGTTTCGTGCATGGGGCGTCTCGCAAAGCAAAATCCAGACAAGGAACCCCCCCATTACACTACTCCTTGACAATATCGATCCTAGAGATCCATTATGCTATACATACAATTATACTATTAAAACTACTAAATTCAGATTACCATATAAGAATAACCCAAAATCTCCAATAATCTCCTTGGGATGATGTAACCGAAATATTCCTTACATGTGATACATCAACCCCCATCAATCTAGTACATCATAATCATCCAAGATGTACTCCATAAAAATTCCATATCCTTTCACCTATAGGATATATAAATATATATATATATATAGGCATTTATTCTAACCTTTTATATATATATACCATCATCCATTCCCATAGCCAAGTGTACATACCACATATGATGTACAATGGCCATGCACATAATATACTCGGCTATATATATCATCGATAAACTGCACCATGCTATCATCTTCCAGGGAATTACTCATATACCATCCTGGGGACCATGGTTAGACTCAATATCAATGACATCGGGGCCAAACACACACACGCCATGTCCCGGGAAGCGGTCATAGCTCCTAACCGGTCAATGAGAAGAGACATAGCCACCACGTCTCACCCCAAAAGAAATGCATATCACATAATAACACAATGGATGACTATGACCTGGGGAATATCCACACCCTACTCCTTGAGCCAGTATGCTCACCCTCTGCGTGAAAACTTCCCAATGATAGCATGAGCTGGGTATGCTTAACCACATAAGTATATATATCATTCACATGCACAATATATATACATCCATATGATTACATCATATGATTAAACCATCACATACGGTTTCAATATCCATACATTCATATCCATACAGATATATATACATATATTAACATATCCATATATATATATCTACAAACTAATTCTCGTTCATATGTATAAGATATATATAAACTCGGCTTTAAGTATACATAATCCTCAATACACTAGGCGTCGTCCCAACGCATTTAATTTACTTCGATATGTGAATACAATCCCTCACTTGAAGCATATTCATCCATTTCTCCTATGATGAATAGTCTCCCAAAAATATATGCATATATCCAACATTAGGGTTATCACCCAAAGTTTACTGTATGAAACCATCACTATACATCCCATCTCTATCCGAGAGCACATTGATGAATCTAGTAATAATTTTGACTATTGGTATACACATAACTAATAGTATATAAGCCTCAAGCTCAATCTTACATTCATCACATGATCCCATTACTTAGGGAAAATACCCTTTACAAATCACACAACAATAGACAACAACTACCCCGACTAGATTTACACATGCTAGTCTAGTTGGTAATATGATCCCATCACTCTCTATTTTGACTACGGTTCAATCACTCTTATGAATCCCCTAGTCTAACGCCTCTCTGATTTATTCCATAAATTTATCATTACTAAGGATATGCGACCACTCTCTCTCATTGGTCTCCAAATTGTATCTTAATAGAATCCTATCGCTATAAGGACTCGATATAAATGTCGGCCTAGAATTTCACAACATACCCTCGTAACTCTCTCTAAGAGTTCTTAACTTCCCATAATACTTATACTTACTTTTTATCTATAATTAGGATTTTCAACCCTAATGAGATTTCCTCACAATCTCTATACACAACTCCAATGCATACATGGATATATTTTTCCCAAATTGTTCCAAGAAGTCCCCAAAATCATAATATGTGAGAAACCCCTTATGTGTCTCCAAAACATATCTCTTACTTCTTTTAATGATCTCCCAAATCAATAAACCCAACCAAAAAGGGTTAGAAATCATTCTAGAGAAAATTCCTCAAAAATTCCATATTTTTTAATCGATTCGGCCCTATTCCGAATCGATTCTTCCTCCAAGGAAAATCGATTCGGGTCCGAAGACCTGGGCTTCTATCTCAGGCCGAATTCATTCACCTTGGGTCCGAATCGATTCGATCATATAGACCTGGCAATTTGCCTAGGCCGAATCGATTCGCTTATGGGGCGAAATGATTCGGGTCTACAAGATTTGAAGGGTTCTTCTTCTTCATAGAAACCCATGAATTCTAAACCCTAAAATTTCTCTTCTAACCCCCAAACCTTCATCACAACATTATTCCAAACCAATAAATCAACCCAAAGTTGCTTCCAACCATTTCTACACCATTAAACCCATTCTTTAAACATAGATTTCAAGATTAAACCCAAAAATTTAGGCTTTGATATTAATACCCAAAATTCATTTATTTAAACCTCAAATTATGAAATGAAATACACAAATGAATTATTTAGCAAGATTAAACACTTGCCTCAATTTTGTAGAGGTCGGATCGTCCTCAATGTCGTGTTTGGGCCAGAATCTCCAAGCTTTTCTTCCTCTCTCTCTCTTCTTTTCTTCTTCTTACCTTCTTCTTTCTCCCTCTAGGGCTTTTTCTCTCTTTCTCTCAAATGAGAAGGCTTGATCCGTAATCCTCTTAAATCCCTTAAAACATTAAACCCAATTTTAAATGTTAATACACACTTTAAATGACTTGTTTACTCCAATTCGGTCAAACTGACTTAAAAATATTTCGGAGCCGAAATAAAACCTAATGACAGTCATATTGACTATCTCGACCCTTTCGGGATCGATGGTACCCTCCAAATCATCATCTGGAATACTTTGAAATGTTCTCTATTTTTGGACCTCAATTCCAATTTTTAAAATTTTCCAATTTAATTAAATTTTATTTTCCCAAAAATTAAATTTATCGATCCTAAAATCATGGGGTGTTACACTCTTCCCCTCTTACAAAAAATTTGCCCGCGAAATTTTAAGATATGCCTAGGACCTCAATCTGATCTAGTCCTTATATCAACTCTCAGGATCACTATACCGATCCTTTCTATTTCTCACGTCGAACCATATAGATTTTAAAGCAAACTAGCTATCCAGGGCACCCATACGCCCCGTACCCGAGCTCCACTCGTAAAATTATAATCAGGCTCCATTGGCCTCAAATCATAATATAACTCTCAACAATATAATCTATAGCAACCTATTAAATATATAGAAGTTTGAAATTTCCTATGGTTGAACTCTTTTTAATTCCTGACGCTAGCTACCTTCGTACGGGGGAGGTCTCGCAAGCGAAATCCAAACAAGGAACCCTCACAATACACTACTATGTAGCTAGGTTGGGGATTGAGATTAGTTGAACCAGGGTTAAGGTTTTATAAAAGATTTTCATATTTCAGGTATTGCCCGAACGCCTATACAAAAATATAATATAAATCAATTCCGCATCTTTTGACACGCCAAACAAACAACTTATGTTTAGGACACAAGGTCTCAACAAATACAACACTCTAACCAATACCTAGTTCTCAAAACTAGCACAACTATGAGCTAAATTCTCTGCTCAAAATAAATCTACTAAATTTTGAACCTCTCAATTATACTAATACCTTATATCACATCAACACCTGTCCATAAAATAAGTTCTTCCCTCATTGGAACACTACAATTACATGCCCTAACCTATCCATAAGACAAATAACCTTATAGTCACTACTCAACAAACCTCGACATTCCGCACTCCCGGAATTCAATAGTATAACTTCCTACTATCTCCTTACAAGACAGTCTATTATCTCAAAATATGCCATACAAAGGCCATACTTACTCACTCCTTCTTCCAAGGAAATTTTATACACCTTAACAGTGTAGCGGCTACTACTCATCATACCTTACGCGCGACGTTGCCAATATCGCACAAAGCGTGACTCTAACCCAAAGAATGGTATTCTACCTTATACTTCCATAATCCAATTTCTTTACTTCATCCTTGGATCCTTATTTAAAGTCCTCTACTTCTTCCAGGAAAATCATTATCCCTAAACCTATTTCCCCACAAAAGAAACATCTTCCTAAAAATCCTTCCTAACCATTTTGAAGAACAAAGTACGATTGCGACTATCGAAAACTCCCTCAGTCCTACTCAACGAACCTGAGTCTCCAAATTTCTTACTCCCTTCTTAAATAAAGACGATACCCCTAACTATTTGGTCAATGCCATCTACCTTCCACCGGTAGAAGTCAGCATCACGAGACTTCCTAACAAAGGTTGACGGGTTTCTCAATCTAAACCTCCCAATGACTACACAACATACCTCTCCTCAGACTTACCTTACTAAGTCCAAGATTCGCCATTCAAGTAAATTTCCCTTTCTTACTCAACCACCGATAGAACACCCTAATCCATTGCTAGAGTTCTCTTCCTTATTTTTGCTTAAATCGAGGAAAACAAATACCTCCAATCAAAGCGTACCCAAAATCTGTTATGGGTACTGTATCTCTAATTTTCTCCTTTCCTAGACGACATAATCTAGGCGACATCTGAAATGAGAGAAACTGTTATCAGAACATCGATCAAGTGAATACACTTCACAGAACAAGATAAACGCAGTGAACACAACAGTCCTAATAGTAGGGCTTTATATCAAGAACGTTAACGAAAGAACGCAAAAAACCCGCACAAATCCTAAAGACTCTAGAACCTGATGCTATGATACCATCTGTAACACCCCGCTTAAAATAATAACGGGTGGCCAACCCTATACTACATTAAATCAGGAGTCTCAGATGGCTCAGTCTCAACATCAACTGGAAGTACTAAAATCTATAAGACTAACTACCCGATATCACATAAGTGAGATGTTAAAATTAAATAAAACACAGAACAGACAACAAGCCAACACTATAAGCTAGTAACAAAGAAAAGAAAGATGTGCATACAAGAACTATGATAAATGAAAGGAATAACTACAAATGAATATGCCATAAAGAGATAAACCCGAATAAGCTGTCGGGTCACAGACAATACAATAATTGAAATGGAATAAATATAAACATTTATAAAAATCCCTTGGGTATAAACCCGATATACCACTTGAATCCTACATAGATTTTTCAAGCAGTAGGAAGAGACTACAATCTAATTCCCGCATCAGTCCAAACCTGTCACGGCTCCCAAGACTCTGGATAATGGGCATCCGGCATCCATGCGGTAGGACACCTGTAATAGTATATATATATATATATATATATATATATATACACACACATGAAGGAGAGAAAAGTAAACGGGTCAGATCCCGAGTTGTGAAAATCTTTAGCAAGTGAGTGAACCGTCCATAATAAATATAAATGCACTTATTTCATAATTAAAGTGGAATCGCACTCTCGTGAAACCCCAACTCACCTCTCATCTAACGGCGCGCACCTATTCACGTCCTGAAATCTTAGTTAAGTTACCCCACCTATAAGGACAACCTAACTTACCATAGGCACGGCCTATACCCACGAGATCTGCCTTCCTATCATATCCCAAGAATCCAACTCTTTCTAAACACACTTAATTGTTTTTACAAACATATATGCCATACTAGGCTTAATGGATTCCAGTTTATAATTTAATCAATTATAATTCTTAATACATTACCCATATACATTTGGTTTGAATCATAAGATTTAATTTATAAATAACATGCATACAAATTATTAATGACAAAACTTCTCTCCAATATCAACATTGCACTATGTTTCGTGCGTGGGGCATCTCGCAAAGCGAAATCCAGACAAGGACCCCCCCCCCCCCCCCCCGTTACACTACTCCTTGACAATGTCGATCCTAGAGATCCATTATGCCATACATACAATTATACTATTACAACTACTAAATTTGGATTACCATATAAGAACAACTCAAAATCTCCAATAATATCCTTGGGATGATGTAACCGAAATATTCCTTAAATGTGATACATCAACCCCCATTAATCTAGTACATCATAATCCTCCAAGATGTACTCCATAAAAATTCCATATCCTTTCACCTATAGGATATATAAATAGATATATATAGGCATTTATTCTAACCTTATATATATATACCATCATCCATTCCCATAGCCAAGTGTACATACCACATATGATGTACAATGGCCATGCACATAATATACCCGGCTATATATATCGTCGATAAACTTCACCATGCTATCATCTTCCTGGGCATTACTCATATACCATCCTGGGGACCACGGTCGGACTCAATATCATCGACATCGGTGGCAAACACACACACACACGATGTCCCGGGAAGCGGTCATAGCTCCTAACCGGTCAATGAGATGAGACATACCCACCACGTCTCACCACAAAAGAAATGCATATTACATAATAACACAATGGACGACTATGACCTGGGGAATATCCACACCCTGCTCCTTGAGCCAGTATGCTCACCCTCTGCGAGGAAACTTCCCAATGATAGCATGAACGGGGTATTCTTAACCACATAAGTATATATATCATTCACATGCACAATATATATACATCCATATGATTACATCATATGATTAAACCATCACATACGGTTTAGATATCCACAACATAAATATATCCATACATTCATATCCATACAGATATATATACATATATTCACATATCCATATATACATATATACAAACTAATTCCCGTTCATATTTATAAGATATATATAAACTCGGCTTTAAGTATACATATTCCTCAATATAGTAGTTGTCATCCCAACACATTTAATTTACCTCGATATGTGAATACAATCCCTCACTTTTAGCATATTCATCCATTTCTCCTATGATGAATAGTCTCCCAAAAATATATGCATATATCCAACATTAGGGTTATCACCCAAAGTTTAGTGTATGAAACCATCACTATACATCCCATCTCTATCCGAGAGCACATTGATGAATCTAGTAATAATTTTGACTATTTTTATACACATAAATAATAGTATATAAGCCTCAATCTCGATCTTACATTCATCACATGATCCCATTACTTAGGGAAAATACCCTTTGCAAATCACACAACAATAGACAACAACTACCCCGACTAGATTTACACATGCTAGTCTAGTTGGTAATATGATCCCATCGCTCTCAATTTTGACTACGGTTCAATCACTCTATGAATCCCCTAGTCTAATGCCTCTCTGATTTATTCCTTAAATTTATCATTACTAAGGATATGCGACCACTCTATCTCATTGGTCTCCAAATTGTATCTTAATAGAATCCTATCGCTATAAGGACTCGATATAAAGGTCGGCCTAGAATTTCACAACATACCCTCGTAACTCTCTCTAAGAGTTCTTAACTTCCCATCATACCTATACTTACTTTTGATCTATAATTAGGATTTTCAACCCTAATGAGGTTTCCTCACAATCTCTACACACAACTCCAATGCATACATGGATATATTTTTCCCAAATTGTTCCAAGAAGTACCCCAAATCATAATATGTGAGAAACCCCTTATGTGTCTCCAAAACATATCTCTTACATCATATAATGATCTCCCAAATCGATAAACCCAACCAAAAAGGGTTAGAAATCATTCTAGAGAAAATTCCTCAAAATGCCCTGTTTCCGAATCGATTCGGCCCTATTCCAAATCGATTCGGCCCAACGAATCGATTTGGCCTCCAAGGCAAATCAATTCATGTCCAAAGACCTGGGCTTCTGTCTCAGGCCAAATTGATTCGCCTTGGGTACGAATCGATTCAGTCAATGCAGACCTGGCAATTTTCCTAGGACGAATCGATTAGCTTAAGGGGCGAAACGATTCAGGTCTGCAGATTTTGAAGGGTTCTTATTCTTCAAAGAAACCCACGAATTCTAAACCCTAAAATTTCTCTTCTAACCCCCAAACCTTCATCACAACATGATTCTAAACCAATAAATCAACCCAAAGTTTCTCCCAACCATTTCTACACCATTAACCCCATTCTTTAAACATAGATTTCAAGATTAAACCCAAAAATTTAGATTTTGATATTAATACCCAAAATCCATTTCTTTAACCCATAAATTATGAAATGAAATACACAAATGACTTATTTAGCAAGATTAAACACTTGCCTCGATTTTGTAGAGGTTGGATCGTCCTCAATGTCGTGTTTGGGCCGGAATCTCCAAGCTTTTCTTCCTCTCTCTCAAATTTTCTTCTTCTTTCCTTCTTCTTTCTCCCTCTAGGGGTTTTTGTCTTTTTCTCTCAAATGAGAAGGCTTGATCCATAAGCCTCTTAAATCCCTTAAAATATTAAACCCAATTTTAAATGTTAATACACACTTTAAATGACTCGTTTACTCCAATTCGAGTCAAACTGACTTAAAAACATTCCGGAGCCGAAATAAAACCCAAGGATAGTCATTTTGACTATCTCGACCTTTCCGGGATCGATGGTAACCTCAAAATCATCATCCGAAATACTTTGAAATGTTCTCTATTTTTGGACCTCAATTCTAATGTTTAAAATTCTCCAATTTAATTAAATTTTATTTTCCCAAAATTTAAATTTCAGGATCCCAAAATCATGGGGTGTTACAATCAATCCACTTCTAGGGGGTAAAGTGAGGGTAAACAATTGTAATTCAATTTTTATTTTCTTTTTTGGACTCTTTAGTTTTTCTATTTTTTTTTAGCTTTTTGAATATTAAAACTATTTTCAAAGGTGAATGAAACTATACTAAACTAAATGAGAGATGCAAACATCTAACTAAAAAAAATGAAACTAAGTAGATATAACTAAATAAAAATCTAAAATATGAGATTAGTGAAAAAATAAAAGTGAGAACAATCAAGGGATAGGATGATTCAAAATATTTTAGTTAATCAAAATTAATTAGGTCATTAAAATCAATTATCCCAAGTTAGTATCAAAATCACAAATGAACTCTTGTTGCAAATGTAATTTTAATAATAACATTTTAGTTAATTGAATTTAACACTCCTACAACTCTTGAAAAGTAGATCTAAACATCATTTAGTAGATCATCCGCTAAGATCGATCTAGTAAACTAGTTTAAATCATAGAAAATAAATTTTAGAGTTTAAATTCAAATTATAATACCGCACTTGAGAGACCCCTATCTCTAGTTTGAATCTAAAATGGGTATTATAACTAGAATTTTGATTTTCTCTCAAAAATCATTTACTCTCTCTCGAGGCGTAAATACAAAAGTAAGAGTGTAAATTTAATCATCAAAGAGATATTTAATTTAAATAAGCTAATTAAAGTAAGATCAACATCAAATAATGGTCACCCCACCCCTTGAAAGGGTATCTAGCCTAACATGATTTTAAACATGATGAACAAATAATCAAGGCTATAAAAATAAAAGAGAAGGGTAAGAGGGCAAATCTTCAAACAAGTCTTCTTGATTTGCAAAATTGGACTCTAATCCTCCATTGAAATTGAGAAACATATATTCAAATTGAGATTTCCACAATATTCAATTACATACAAACACTCAATTGAATCACTCAACAATTAATTTCTCACAATTCTCTAAAAAAAGTAAAATTAAAATAAAAACTTACCTAAAAAATTAAAAATATAAAGTGTTTCTCTCTCTAACTCTCGAAAACCCTAATTGATTTTTCCTTTGAATGAGCATGGTCTTCTTATATAGTAGGAACATGGAGCATGGGGGTAAATTGGGAAATATACTTGGGTGTGCATGTGGTTTGGGTGTGTCATGGTTTGTGTGAGGTAATGTGAGTGTGAGGGAATACAAATGAGATTTAGGTAAGAGTGTAATATGGGAAAATGAGGTAAGTGGGTTACAAAACATGTGTTGGGGGTAAAATGGGTATTGGGGTTAAGTTGGTTTAAAACATGTGGGTTTATTTTGACTTGGTCTTGGTCTTTGTGTTTGGTTTTGGCTTTTGGTTTGGGATAGTAGGTGAAGAAAAATGATTTGGAAGAAATGGGTTTCGGGTTAGGGATGTGGGATTAGGGTTATGGAGGTTTGGCTGGTGTTGTTGGTAGGATCTCGGGTCAATGGGGTTTGACAGGTGGCGAGGCGTGACAAGGGATGGTCTCGGAGGTGGGTCACGACCGGTGCGAGGATCAGAGCTCCAAGGTTTAGGTGGGTTTCGGGTTGAGAGTTGGTTCCGGGTTGGAGGTTTTGGGTATGAGGATGAGAGATAGAGGGTAATTAATGGTGGTGTTTGGTTTGGTGGTGGATAGATGAGAGAGATGGTGATGGTGTCTTGTGTTGGGTTGGAGTTTTAATGGAGTAGGAGATGTGTTTGTTAATGGAGGAGAGAGAGTGAGGTGTTGGGTGGAGGTTAAAGATGGGAGTGAGGGTGATAGGGTGTTGGTGAGGTGTATGAGAAAGGTGGGCGTGGGTGAGAGAGTTGGTTGTGTGTGATGTAGGGTATATGGTATGAATGTGTGTTAGTTTGGACAAAAAAAATAAAACAACACTACAAAAATTAAAACTAATAAAACTAAAAATCTAAAAATAAAAACCCTACTCTAATAATAAAATAAAAACTCAATTAAAAATAAAAATAAAAAGATATAAAAATAAAAATCTATTAAAACTAATATTAAAATCCTAAATAAAATGTAAAATCTAATAAATTAAATGAATCCACCCTGGTTGCTCCAGTGATAAGGGACAAGTTCAGAATGTGTGGATTAGGCCCACGGTCTCGAGTTCGATTCCCCCAAAGGATACCAGACTTTAATTGGGGTGTGTGTTATGGTAGCTCTGGAACTAGCACACACCCCCCTATTTAGCTTGCACGGAGGAGTCCAAAGGGCTCATTTGTGTGGAGGTTTAGGGTTATAAAAAAATCCTAAAAAAATCTAATCCTAATAAAAACTAAAAACTAATAAATCAAAATAAAATAAAATCTCACTAAAAAAATATACAAATAGAAAATAAAAGCTAAAAAAATCTAAATAAATCTAAAATAAACCCTAAAAATAAAACGACACGAAGTAAAAATCTAAAAAAAATTAAAAAGGGCACAAACTAAACACACACGGGCTTTGGGGTAGGTTTAGGGACAAGTTTAGGCTTGGGTGAGGTTACGGGGCAAGGTAATTAGCTCCATTTGATGCGCATTTTCTTTAAATTAAGCATTTGAACTCTGCAAACAACAATCAACCTACACAATAAATATTTACGCGCATAAGACCATTATTGTCAAGAATTAGCAACTAAAATATGTCTATTCGGGGTATAAAATATACACTATCGGGTGCTTATCACTATTAGTTTGTATAAACTGTACAGTTATATGAATTTGATCGATTTTTTTATCCCACCGAGGAGAGAACGAGAAGCTAGGTAGAGGTGAGGGAGACTCACCAAGAGACATAAGTACCGAAGCCATAACTAGCAGCGGAGATGATCTTGACTGCACAGGTGGTAGAGATAGTGGCCTAGGCGATCAACGCAGCTGTGATAGCTATGGCCGATCATTTCCCACAGCCCCAGCAACAACAACCAGTTGTACCGGCTATCCAGTACCAGGCAGTGCCATCTACTTAGCAAAGTGTTAGAGAGTCGTTCCAGAAGGTCCACCCGCCCGAGTTTCAAAGTAGCTCTAATATTGTAAAGGCTTTGCAGTGGAAGAAGAAAATTCAGCGCCATCTACGCATGGTGGACTGTACTAACACGCAAATGCAGATGCTAGCAACATTTCAACTTGCTGGAGCAGCATCGCAGTGGCGGGAGTCTGTTACCACCGTTGAGGACAAAGACATGATGATGATTTTTTATTTCTAGGTGCATTTCAGTCGCAAGTTTTTTTCGCCGACAGTGAAGACCGAGGTATGAAGGAAGTTCAATGAGGTGAATCAAGGTGATCGTTTTGTGGCAGAGTATGAGAAGGGGTTCCCCCGTTTGGTAAATTTTATTCCAAACGAGGTGAGCAACGAGGAGCGAAAGAAAGCTAAGTTCATGATGGTTTAGTATGGAGGATTGAGCAGCACTTGATCAGTAATCCAGCATTGGTGACGTATATTGATGTTATCAATGAAGTTTTACTACACTCCAAGGATCATCACTTGAGAGGGAGTAAGAGAGGAGGTGAGCCCAGTCAGCAGGGCAAGGCGGGTGGGAGTACTATTAGTGGTACACAACAGCAAGTTAGTGGGAAGCAGGGGCAGGACTCCCGACAGGGGAAGTCTCCCAAGAAATTTCATTTTGGTGGGTATAGACAAAATGGTAAGGGATTCAGGTAGGGCCAACAGGGTCCTAATCAGCAGCAGCAGGTTCCCCGTGGCCAGTAGGGCCAAGGGAATAACGGGGGTGGCCAACAGGGCCAATAGCAGGGGCAACCTCGTCAAGGCCAGTAGGGATAAGGATAGGACGGATTTCATAGTAAATGCTTCGTATGTGGAAGTCGGGGCATTTGAAAAATTAATGTTCTCAGAGATCCATGAGACCGCAGTAGGGGGCCCAATAGGGGCAGCAAGAGCAAAGGACTCCAGCAACACCAGCACCACCAGTCTCCTAGCCTCAGGGGCATATGTAGTATCGACGTGCGTATAATGTCTGGGACGTGCTTATAGCACCAGAAACTCTGGAGCCACCAACAGTTGAGGGTATGTTTCCTATTCATGGTCATGAGGGTAGGATTCTTTTTTATATGGGTGCGTTGCACTCCATTATTACTATTAGAGTTGCACGAGCAGACGATCTTTTAGAGATAACTAGTACTCACCTTATGTGTGTAGGGTCACTGTTGGGTAGTGGGTCACTTATACACTCAGCATGTAGACGGGTGGATATTATTATTGGGAGTTTGAGTCTAAGCGCGGACCTTCTAGTGTTAAACATGGAGGGGTATGATGTTATCCTAGGTGTGGATTGGTTTGCAGGATTCAGAGCTACTGTAGGCTATTTTGAGAGGACCAAAGTATTCCCCATTCTAGTTCAGGAGATGTTCTTAGTGGTGATGCCTCTTCCTGAGGGAGGGTCGCACACCTAATTGTATTACATTACGGAGGAGAACTCACCGGAGATAGCTATTCCGATAGACTCGATTCCAATAGTGAGGGATTTTAAGGATGTATTCCAGGAGATACTAGGGCTACCACCTAGCTGAGAGATCGAATTCGTGATTGACCTAGCACCAGGTACGTGACCAATTTCTCGAGAACCGTTTCGCATGGCCCCCTCAGAGATGCGAGAGTTGAGAGAGAAGATTCAACAGCTTTTAGGGCAGGGTTTCATTTGGCGGAGTACATTTTTATGGGGTGCACCGATATTATTTGTGAAGAAAACAGACGATTCACTACAATTGTGGATTATAGTCATGATATGGAATAAGTATCTGTTGCCTAGAATCGATAACTTATTTGATCATTTGAGAAGGGAATCATACTTCTCAATAATTGATATGCGATCAGAATATCATCACTTACGTATTCGGGAAAAATATGTTACTAAGACCGCTTTCCTGTCACGATATGGATCGTACGAGTTTAGGGTGATGCTGTTTGGGCTCACCAATGCCCCGGTAGTGTTATTGGATCTCATGAACAGGGTATTTAGGGAGTTCTTAGACCAGTTCGTGATCGTGTTTATCAATGACATTCTAGTTTACTCTCGTAGGGAGGAGGAGCACGTGGAGCATTTGCGTAGGGTCTTACAAACACTCCGGGACCATTAGATTTATGCCAAGTTCGGGAAATGTGGATTTTAGCTATGGGAGGTGAAGTTTCTTAGCCATATCGTGTGTGACCAAGGAATTTAGGTTGACCCAAGTAAAGCATCAGCGGTGAGGGAGTGGGGATAGCCCACGACATCGACTGAAATTTGTAACTTTTGAGGGTTGGCTAGGTATTATCGTCGCTTCATTAAGGGATTTTTGAAGATTTCTAGTCCATTGACGAACCTGACTCATAAGGGGGTACCATTTGCATGAACTGATCACTATCAGCTAACCATTGATGAGCTGAAGGATAAATTGATGGCAGTGCCACTTGCCTTGCCTAGGAGTGGGAAGGAGTACCGGGTTTATACTGATGTATCCTTGCAGGGACTTGGGGGTGTATTATAGTAGGAATATAGGGATCTAGCTTATGTGTCTCAAAATATTAAGCCCCATGAGAAGAAATACCCCACTCACGATCTGGAGTTAGCAGCGATGTTATTTGCTCTAAGGATATGGAGGCCCTATCTATTGGGAAAGCAGTTTATATTGTTCACATATCACAAGTCACTTCAGTATATCTTCACGTAGAAGGATCTGAATATGAGGTAGAGGAGGTGGCTAGAATTCGTGAAGGATTACTAGTTTGATATATAGTATCATCCTGATAAGGCTAATGTGGGGGCAGATGCGTTGAGCGAGAGACTTGTAGGGGAGTTGGTCGAGACACGAAAAGCGAAGTGGAGTGAACTTCAGCATGATGATGAGGTGTTCAGAGCATGTATGTCAGTATTAGCGATCACTCCCGAGATCATCATGAGGTGGTGAAAGTACAGGTGGAGGACAAGTATTGTCAGGACAGAGTACGACAGTTACTAGCCAAGGGTGTTGAGGCGTACTCAATCAACTCCGAGGGAGGCCTATGTTTTAATAAGATGTTATTTGTGCATGAGTATGAGGATTTGAAGCATACGGTGATGATTGAGTCTTATGGTTTGAGATTTTCATTACATCCCGGTGGGCATAAGATGTACTAGGATATGAGGAGACAGTACTGGTGGTCAGGAATAAATCGAGACATAACGGAGTTTGTTTCCAGGTGCGTTACCTGTCAGTTAGTTAAGGTACACCACTAGAGACCTTCAAGAATGTTGCAATCGCTGGAGATTCCCATCTGGAAATGGGGGAGAATTTCGATGGACTTTATTACGGGGTTATCGACGTCACAACGGGATCACGACTCCATCTGGGTGATATGGATTGGTTGACCAAGGTGGCAGACGATGCAGTACATACAGCTATTCATTGCAGATATTTTTAGGTTGCACAGAGTAGCAGTTAACATTGTGTTTGATAGAGACAAGATCTTTATGTCTCACATATGGTCAGAGATTTCAGGAGGCCTTGGGCACAAACTTGCAGTTGAGTACCACATACCATCCGTAGACAGATGGACAGACAGAGAGGGTTAATCATATGCTTGAGGATATGTTGAGGATGTCCATCCTAGATTTCGTGGGAGGATGGGAGAAATATCTCCCGTTGGTAGAGTTCGCATATAATAAATCTTACCAGTTCATGATTGGCATGGCACCATTTGAGGCACTTTATAGGAGTCCTTGTCCTTCACCCTCCTATCAGCTAGAGGTGGGGGATAACAAGTTATTGGTGCTAGAGACGATACAGGAGACTAATGCTGAGATTGAGTTGATTAGGGTACATATTTGTATAGCTCTGGATAGGCAGAAGCGTTATGACGACTCAGACCAGAGACATGTTGAGTTAGAGGTTACCAACCAGGTGTTGGTTCGGGTGTCTCCCGTGAAGGGAGTTATGAGATTTGGTAAGAAAGGGAAGATAGCACTGAGAAATGTGGGACCCTTCCCTATTATCGAGAGCGTAGGGACAGTGGCATATAGACTGGGATTATCGGATCATCTTCAGTAGATACATGACGTGTTCCACGTGGCTTCATCAAAGAAATATCGCAGGAACAAGAGAGATTTTTGGCACGCTCCACTCGAGGAGATTGATTTGTAGCCAGATATATCATATAAGGAGACACTTGTAGCTATCCTGGATTGTAGTGAGCATAAGTTTCGGTCTGCGGTGGTGCCACTAGTCAGAGTTCAGTGGGGACATCACAGTGCTAATGTCGACTTGGGAGCTGGAGGATGACATGCGAGAAAAGTATCCGAAGTTATTCACCGCAGGTATGACCCAATTTTGAGGACAAAATTTCTTTGTAAGGGGGGAAGTATGTAACACCCCATATTTCTATGCATATATTATTTAATTAATTCGGCTAATTTTAATAACTAGTGTGTCCTAATTTATTTGAATTAATTATTGTACATTTATTTAATTATTAATCAGGAGAGTAATATGGTTAATAATTATGGAATATAAATTATGAAGAGTATGGTAATAATTAATTTACGTCATGGCAAGCGATAGTGATGTGGTATTATTTTATCTCAACATTGAGTTAGGCATAAACTATATTTGAGGTCGAGATAGGAATTTTAAATAATTCAGATGGAAATTTTGAGTGCACGTTTGATTCCGAATAGGCAGAGATAGTTGGAAAAGTGTACCCGTGGGTAGTAATTGGATCTCGAGGCATTTTTAGGCATGATCGGACCCACACGAGGGGGTTTAGGCCATGTTAACTTGGCCCACAAGCACAAAAACGGGATTTACTCTAAAAGATCAAAGTTTAAGAGTTTTAGGTGAATACAACTCTAAAAGGAAAAGATAATAAATGTGACACCCCGTCCAATTAAATATTGGGTGATCAGTCCTTTATAAAATTTATAACAGAATGTTCGGTTGGTTCATTCTTAGCATCACTGTCGAAAACTTAAATCCAATTAATTACCTAACATTTAATTAAGCTAGTGTCAAAGCATTTTCCAATTAAACTTGAAACCAATTGATTTAATAAATTTCTGAACATGTAATTATAAACCATACACAAGAATTTAATGATGACTAAATCAATTACTAAATAATTAAGATTAGATAAAAACCTCCAGTTCAAAGTCACAAACCAAACCATAATAAATACTCAAACAACTGAAAAGAACTACAAAGGAAACTGAGTACAAATCCGCTAATGAGAATGGGCGACACATGCCTGAACTGAGATATCTGAATTAGGAACTAAAGGAACTGAGAGAAGCGTCTAATCTCAATGACCCGCAACTTCCACAATAGCTGCAGCTCGAAAAACCATCCAAGTATCTAGAACCGGTGTCGCTGTGGCTGGGCACCTGTACTAATATATATATATATAGCAAAAGAGAGAAGAAATGAAAGAGACGGGTCAGAGCCTGATGCTTTAAAAAGATTTATTATCAAGTATTTAAAATTGCATTAAAGCAAGTATCATATGCATGTTAGTTCGAACTCTGACATGAGAGTCTCATCTCTCGACTAGTGTGCATGCCTAACGTACATCTAATCCAACCTAGCCATCTGAAACACTCTTAACTAGGAAAAGGCTTATCCTACTAGTTACCCCTCGTAGTAGTATCCCGTATTTGATCTCGACATTTATCATTTTAAATAAATGTTATCACACTAAAGTCAAGTATTTACTATTTATGTTACTGAAGATTTCACTATGTTAATAATCTGATATTATCGCATTTTAGGATATACCAAAGGCATATATATATATATATATATTTCACTATTATATATGTATTAACCCAATCTTAATAGCATACAAATATCACATTATAAGTATAACACAAGTATGTATAAATATCCGCCACTATTATATATATACTAACACAGCACCCCAAGGATATACCTGTAGTGCATTACATACTCTGCTATCATGTCCCGGTTATTAATAATTAAATGGATTTTCGACAGTGATGCTAAGAATGATCCATATGCGACTCCTATTTTAATTTGATATAGGAGTGATCGCCTGGTATTTTATTAGGCGGGGTGTCACAGATGGTATCAGAGCATCAGGTTCTAGTGTCCTTAGGAATATGTGGGGACGTACTATGCTTTCAGCGTTGCTCTCGATTTGATATAGAGCCTCAGGACTAGGATTGTTGATTTCTCTTGTGAGATTTCGTTCTCCTGCCATAGTATAAGATTATGTAAATCTTTTGCGCGCTCATTCGAGAATTGTGTGCAGGTCTTGGATGGCGGCAGGAGGTGGGGCTTAGTTGAAGCTATCAGGTTGAAGCTCGTAGTGGAGTTTCCTTTTAACGAAGAAGTTAAGAGGACTGGTAAGATGATTGTAAGGAGCCGGGCAAAGTTATTGTTATAAGTTTCACCTCATAAAGAAGAGTTGTAATTTGTGTGGCTAGATAAAGTCGCGGCGTTTTGTCAGCCCTAGACTCGTGTGTGTAATTTGAGTTTTGTGGCGGTCTCGATAACATTATATAATGCATATCTATGTGTTTTTCGCGGTAGCGGAGTTTTATTTTCCTTCATTCGCCATAAAGGCGGGTGTGGATATGTTGAATATATATATATATATATATATATATATATATATATATATATATATATATATATATATATATATATATGGCTTGTGATACTCGTTTTATATGTCTTATACGAGTATGGTAATATGGTGAGTATAATATGTTGTGGTATATTCGGAGCGATAGCAGGCTAATGATGGCAAGACTATCGTGTCTGCGATTCCAGGGTGGAACGGGTTATTGTTGTGATGTCTCACCTGGATACAGGCTGAGTTCTCCTTTATTATGTGCATAGATGGAACTTCGATGAGCAGTGGTTTCATTATCATTATTTGAGTATGTGGTGACCTTATAGATATGATTTAAGGTATGCAAGGATTATTGTCGAGATGTGAGTTTAAGCTCATTATTGATTGCGCAGAGACTGAGTGTAGCGCAATGCTCTTACTGGTGTGGCTCCTAGATAGAGAGGGGAGTTCATACCACATTTGGCTGAAAGAGGGGATAGGATTATCCTGGTTGCATATTCGAAGATAACGGACCTCCATGACCGACAAAGTTAAGTAGTAGTGTGTTGGAGGGGTTACTTATTTGGATTTCGCTTTGCGAGATGCTCCATGCATGAACCTTAACGACGTCGGGAGTGGAGAGATGTTATAGGATGCAAGGATGTTGGTTTTGTTGATAAGTCATATAATGTGGATGAAACACTATACACTATGAGCCGTATGATAATAGTATGCTTATGGAAATATTGTGCTATGGAAAAGCACTAAAGTGGTCCTCTCACCATAAGTGGGTGGGTGAAGTAGGACTTAGAGAAATTGATTCGAGGATTAAAGCCAGGCCTTAATGAAAAGGCAAATTTTGAGGAAGTATATTCTGGGTATGATAATCGTAACACTTTTGCAGAGAGCGGACACTTCGATTAGTTAGTTTTTCCTTTTCGCTCAGGTGGGAGGATAAAATAGTAAAAATGCGTTAGTAGGTTAGCAAGGTAGGATTTAGGACATCCCGCTGGTGTTCGTTAGGTCGCTATATCTCGATGACCGACAACGCGAGGGAGTAGTGTAACGGGAGGGTTCCTTGTTTGGATTTTTCTTTGCGAGACGTCCCACACATGAAACCAAGAAAATGTCGGAAGTTGAGAGAGGCCTTGGGCACTAGGGATATACATAGGATTGTACTCGTTTCGCATAGGTGGGACACCTAGATCGTAGGTTTATTAGAGATTAAGTTCAATAGAGTTAGTGGTGCCGATATAGAAAGATTATGGAAAGTACACCACAAAAAGATTGGTTGATTAACCCTGAGGAGAATTGAGTTTCGTGGGTTGGGATGCCCCATATGTGAGCATTACATCGAGGAAAGGAGGCCCTTATTTAGAGGGAGTGTTACGTGTCGAGCGTTTACAATGGTCGTGCATATATGCACGGGTTAAAAAGGTGTATGGGCACCCTAGTAAGTTGGTTTTATATACTGCCCGAAATAGAAAAGGCTTAGTGTATAAAGTTAAAGTTTATACCATAAGGCAGTCATGAACGGATTTGGAGTGTGTTTTATGGAATGTCGTGAGAGGTACGTGATATTCCAATTGTATAAGGGGGAATAAGAGGTAACGTGCCCAAGATAAGTGACGAGACTATTGGGAGTAGTCAAATCTTAGTAGAGTTTTCTTTTTAAAAGAAATCAGTTAACCTGCTGTGGATGAGAGGACGCCTTTTAGTAAGAGTATCAGCTTTGCGAGATGTAGAGAGGTAGTTATAGACTCGTTTCTCTTACTGGCAGCAAGAGAAGCCATCGTAGCAACGCGTCATTGTTGTGTGGTTATGGGTAGAAATTTAGATGAGCTTGTGGTGAAGCTAGTACATTTGAGTACACCTTGAAGTAGGTGGAATATGGTAAGGTACCATCGTGTTAGCACCTTTTGATTTGGGGGGTACTAAGACGTAGTGTAATTGGTGATCGTAGTCTGGTGGTGTAGGTTATATCCAAATTTTAAGGACGAAATTTCATTGTAAGGGGGGGACTCTGTAACAACCTGTCCTTTTGGAGATGATTAAATTCCATGATTGGGTATAAATTGGAGATTTGGGGAATTTTTCAGAATAGTAATTTTGAGGATTTTTAAGGATTCGATGATTGTCGATGGGTGATATATTTACTTTTGGGATTAAGTGAATATGTCGAAATATTTTAAATATATGTCGTCGTTGAGTAAAGCGACAAAAGGTAAGGTTTTAATTAGAAATCCCACGGTGAAATGCAATGGGTGAAAATAGTGGATTGCGGTCAAGTACCTCAGATGGAAATTTCGACTGCGCCGTGAGTCTCGGAATGGCCGAGATAGTCGAAAAAGAGTGTCCGATTGTCGAAATTGAGTTTCGGGGAATTTTAGAGTTAAAAGGGCTCGAAATTGAGTAAACGTGTCATTTTTGGGTTTTAAGGGGTATAAACCCTTTTCTCCTTATATAAGGAGGGAGAGAGGGAGAGAATAGAAAGAAAAGAGAGAATAGAGAGAGGAAGGAAGAAAGTGAAGAGAAAAAGGAGATTTCGGGACAAACTCCACCGGACTCGACTCGAGATCGTCAAATTTTATCCACGAGGCAAGTGTTTACTTGCTTTATTTACTTTTGATCATAAATCTCATATCGTAGTTTGGTATTAACAAACTCTAACTATTTTGGGTTGGGTTTTCGTGGATAAAACGGGTTTTCGGGAGTTAAAACGTATAAACCCCAATAATATTTCAATTCGAGGAACTTAAGATTTAATCAAAATTAGTTGTTGGTTTTGAGTTCTAGGATGTTTAGAACCCTTGTCATATGTGTATATGTTGTTGGTTGAGGTTGTAGGCTGTCGGGATAGGAGACAAAATCTTGGGAGAAGCTTTAATGGCCGAAACAGTCTCGGAGAAGATGATAAACAGTAGGCAGCGTGCTTTCCGAATCGATTCGGCCTAGAGACAAATCGATTCGGCTCCTGGTCGAAAAATAAAAATTGTATATCTTTTCGATACGGTCGTGTGGGCTCCGACCCCGTATTTTTCGGATTTTTTTTGGATTTATAGTGATTTTTCTACGGAAAGCTATCCGAGATCGAAATCGTTAGTTAGAAATCAAACCTGATATTGGGAGAATTAAGGCTAGAATTGTTTGGAGATAAATATTATGGGTTCCTAAATATAGAGTGGGTACCTCTAGATTATTATTTGCATATGATGTAGTCCTTGGGTTCATGGAAAAGAAATCCACAACCTATTTAATTTAAGGGTTCTCGGGGACAAACATCAATTGGGATAGTTTTAGTGGCTATTGTGGCCTATATGATTATTCATGCAGAATACCATAATTATGTTGGTGATGGTTGAGGGAATCCTATGAGATTATTAGGATGAATTAGAGATATCCACTAAATCCTTAGATGGGAATAAGTATTTATTATTTATCAAGTGAGGGAATACTTACGGCATTGTATAATGAGTTGTGAATGTATGAATATGATTCTTTGAGAGAATCTTTGGGATTATTGGTCATCTCTAGATGTGATTGGCAATTATGGCCATATATATATATATATTCGAGGAAGAATATATAGTATATATATATACTATGCGATTAAAGTATATATGTGATATGATGTAAATGACTTTTAAAAATGTAAATGACTGTTTATGAAAATGTTACATATATAAACTCATTTCTCTTTTTGGTGCATACAGTAAAGTTTATTGTCTGTATAATTTTTTTTCTTTGAAATTATATAGGATTGATGGATCTTGTGTGATAAATCTCGTCGAGCAGATTTCAAAAATAGTAATTTTGCGAAAAACGGATATGTCAATTAAAAGTTATGATCATTTGAAGATTAAAAAAAAGTTCAACCACTTATGTAACTTCCTCAAGGAAGTTACGGATGGTGAGACTAGAATTAGGAGTGGGACTTATATGTAAGGGGAAAACATGGTGGGGATAGAATGTCTAAAAAAGGTCTAATAGGATCTAAATGGTAATGCCCCTAAATTAATGATGGTAAATTCAGTTAACATGAGAAAGAACTTATAAGTCTTAAGAAAAGGGTACTCGGGTTAGAGTGAAGTTTCAGGCAGCAGTTATAACAAGGCTAGTTATATGGGGTAGTTGTAGTTAAAAGTGTTATAAGTAAAGCAGTAGGTGTGCACTATAGTGGAGGGGTGAGAATTATCTCAAGTGAGTGCGACACTAGCGTAAATATGAAAAGCATTCATGCATTTTAATTAATACAATCTTAATCACTTGTTAAATATTTTTCAAAATATTTTGGGTTTTGGCCCTTGCTGAAAAGTAGTTTAAAAACTTTTAGGTGTCCAGCCACAGGGACACCAGGCTTGAGATTCTATTTTAGGGATTACACAGGAGCAACATATGTGGTTGCGGGAAGAAGAATTGTTTAGACGCATCTGTTCTTCATTCTTAGATTAGAGATATCATTTCAGTTTCAATGTATCTAGGGCATGTTGCCCATTTACTCTTAGTTTCAGTTTTATATTTATTTACTTATTACTGGGTTTGAATTTTTATAGTTGATGGTTTATTCGGCTAGTTATTTATTTATTCTTCATTTTCAGAATTATTGATGGTGTGGTATGTTTTATTTTATTTCACATGTTTATTTTTTTGTTTAATGAAAGATAAAATTTGGCACCAATTTAATTAATCATTTAGGTGTTTAGTAATTAGTATGGTTTTCGACAGTGATGCTAATAATGAAGCAAATTGAAATCCTGAGTTAATTTAATAAAGGACTGATCGATCAGTATTTGATTAAATGGGGTGTCACATCAACTTGAATGTAAGAAACATAATGGCTCTCACTAATTTTTATCTCCATATTTTCTTTAGTGTGGATTACAAAGAAGAAGAATCCTTAAGTATTCCTATTATATTCTGGTTATACCATGCAAGTTTTCATATCCCTAACATCTTCCTTGCGAGTTGCATATGCTATGTAATAAAAAAAAAA
Organism: Sambucus nigra; assembly: GCA_949130495.1. Lineage (NCBI taxonomy): Eukaryota > Viridiplantae > Streptophyta > Magnoliopsida > Dipsacales > Adoxaceae > Sambucus > Sambucus nigra. The sequence goes on along the minus strand of OX422207.1, from coordinate 336,680,262 downwards.
TTAATAAATTTCATGAAAACATAAAAAGAATAAACACGTATAGATATGAATCTTGGTTTGTTAAATTGAGCTTCAAAAAATTTTGAATCTAAAGAATATAGTAGATTATGCTCATTATGCTCTACTATTAGTCAGTATTTTACCTAATTACCCAATATTACAATTTTTCAAAATGAACGCAAAACTACAATAAGACAAATGGCAAAGGAATGATCAAGAACCCACACCCATGACCAGGACACACATATGCATACTAGCATCTTACTTATTTTCACCCTTACAAATGAACTAATTGAAAAACATCACCAAAATTAAATCATATAAACAAATTTTTCTTATCCATGTTACTAACAAGATAGTGATCTTACAATAAACTTGACACTTGGAGTAACTAAATGCAAGAACTAAAAATCATCGCTACTGTAGTGGAGAAAAAATCATTAGTATGTACAATTTCTAAATATGAAATTGCCAATTTGAATCATATAGAGGTTGGCCCTTTAAATGTTGTCAGAATAATGAGCCAATTGACATGTATGGATTAATCTTAGAATTTATCAATAAATAAATGCTAAAAACAAATTAGACAATATATTAACAATAATAAAATCTTTTTTAAAAAGAATAATAGAAAAATCTTAAAATCGCAAAACTTTTCTATTAGAAACCCAAAAATTTCAAAGTTGAAACCAAATAATACAAAAACATATATATAACAAAAGTAAAAACATAACCAAACGAACATATAAAAAGGATCCCTATAATATTCTCTTCTTATTTACGATTTCAAATTATTTGATTCCAACTCCTATACGGATACAAAAACTATTGGATAATCAGTACACTTTTGGATACCTTTATGATATGAGAAATCGTTAAGTTTTTAGAGGATGTTTAAGGTTGGACCTAATGCAGAGAGCCACCTATGACACAGTTGTTGTAAGATGGTGAATAAACTGGGTCGAGAATCAACCAACCATGTTAAATTGCATGGGGGGAGAATAAGGAAGAGGGAGCACCAAGAACTCAGATCATATTTAAATTATTTAATGTTTCGAATAAAATGTATTTGTATTGCGTGGAAAATGCGAATGGGGATCGGTTCTTTTAAGGCTGAATATTCCAATAGAGTTACAATGTCTGGTGTGTAGAGTTGGGGTGTAACACCCCGTGTTTTTATAACATTTAAATTAGTAAAACTTTAAATAAATTAACTACGTGAATAAACTGCTTGAATATAATAAGCATGATTATGTGATTCAATTATGTTAAATGTTTATATTGGTAGATAATTAAATTACATGTCACTTTAATTATTACTATCTCATGCTTAGCAATACAAATGCGAAATTTGGGGTAAATATTTTTTACGTGCGCTCCAAAGTGATTTATGAACCCGTTAGGCATTTTAGTGATCTTCAGTTGGGCTTGGGGACAGGTATACCCTTAGAGAAGATTTTGGACCAATACGAGTATTATTTTGGGCTGGTTTGGGGGCTCATAAGTGGGTATTAAGGGGAGATATGGGATTAAGGGTTTAATTAGGTTAATAATACAACTAATCACATATCCCATCCATATTAGATTTAACCTAGTAGCCCTACACACTTTGGAGGAAGCTACCAAGGTTGGACAAGAAGGGAGGAACAAGGCTCAATAGAGGAGGCTCATTTCATCTAAAAAAGGCAAGAATTTTCTTGCTAAACTAAATATAATGTGTTTTTTATTCATACACATATTCTCTCGTACCAATTTCGGGTTAAAAAATTTATTTGTAGATTGAAAATAAATTGGTTTGAATCTAGGACTGTTTAGAATTAATTGAAGAATAATTGTGTTTTAAGAATTAAACACATTGGTGATAAACCAGGAATTGATACCGTTTTACTGGGAAAACTACTACTAGAATCGATGTGATGGGAGTTATGTTATGGATAATTGCAAATCATGTATTGATCTCATTATTCTGGAAATTTTTTAGATAAGAATTATGATCTTGATTTGGTTAGACAACCTCTAATATTTAGATCCAATTACTTGAATTTATGCGGGGGTTATCTTACGTAGATTGGATATATAATGATGTTATATTTTTTTCTTGATCATAATAGGGTTATAGTTCTTTAAACTTAAGTGGGTAAAACCGTATAAATGAATTTGATTTTTTACGGATGAAACCTGTATAGGAAAAACATAGCAGATCTCGATTACTTTCGAAAAACATATCAACTCGGCCTCTAGGATGAATCAATTCGGCTTCTGGACTTGGGTCAAGGTTGGACTGTGGGAATATTCAAGGAATTTTTACGAGTTCACGCGGGTATGTGGGAGTTTATCCAATTGAGAAAATATTTAATTAAAAATAGAGTTAGGGCGTTATTCATAAATTGGGAAATTTAATAATTAACTAGAGTGTTAATTCCTATAATTACCTATACATGTTGTGTGAACATACTCGTGTTCGTGGATAACGTATAGGTTGGGGTTGCCTACACCTTTGGACCGTAGCACGCACCAGCATAGGTGGGCTAGGCATAGTGTAGGTCATTATTTTAGGTCCAATGTTTAGGGGCACCTAGGGCTATAAACGGATATTCGAAAATCCGCATTCGTCCGATATCCTAATCTAAATTTACGAATATTTATCCAAAAAAATGGAAACGGATACGAATATGGATACTCTGTAAAAATATCCGAGAAAACGGATACGAATATGGATAGTACTAGTATCCGACACGGATAATCCGTATCCGATGCGGAGTATCCATTTTATCGGATATCCGTTTTACCGGATATCCGTATCCGTCAAACATATGTTTAAAATATTACTAATAATATTAGCATTGTTATTATTAATAAAATAATATTAAAAAAAAACTTAATCGTTTATTCCCTAAAACAAAACAAACACATACACCACTAAAAATTAAAACACCCTAAAGTTATTATTTTATTGTGTATATTATAAAATGTCATGTATTTATTTATTGGGTATATTATCATAAAGTTACACTAAAGTTACAATACACCCTATCACACACAACATACATCAACTAAAGACCCCACTCAAAAAAAAAATCATTTAATTTCTCTTTCATACAAAACAAGAGAAAGGAAACCCTCATCTCACTCCACAAAAAATCCTCATTTCCTCACCTCCCCCTCTTATAGGTTTAGAGTTATGTTACATGTCGTTCCATACACTTACAATTAGGTTTATAAATACTAATTCGGTTTTAGGCTTACGGGCCAAGCCCAAATCCCCCGAACATTCCCGTGTGGACCCGGTTATGCCTAAAAATGCCTCGAGACCCGATTACTACTCCCAGATACTCTTTTCAGACTATCTCGGACCTTTCGGAAACAACCATGCACTCAAAATTATCATCCGAAATACTTTATAATATTCTCTAATTTTCGACCTCAAAAATGTGACACAACAACAATCCAAATAATTAAATCTAAATTCGTCAGATTTAAATAATTCCTCCAATTAAAATAAACTCTCCAAATTATAAATTTAAAATTCTACAATTTAAATAAGTTTTATTTCTTCCAAAAATAACTAAATTCTAAGTCCTCATAATTACGGGAAGTTACATATTATATACAAAATAAAAATGTATACTTATTAAAATAAAAATATCAGTATATTTTGAAGACTAAAAGATCCATAAGATTATTATTCTCAATGAATTTGATTAATCTAAAAGGTGCATATTTATATTTATTGTTATAAAATGCTACTCTAATTTTTTTAGATGGCTTTAAGCTTACATAGTTGTAAAGTATGGATGGCTTTAAGTCATATTATTATTATGGAATGCTACAATTATGGAAGCCAAAATTTTGTATGTTAGGAGGTAGTAATTTTTGTTATGTATTTATTTGGATTGGATTGAATTTCATGGGATTAGATATTTTAATAGTTATTTTTTGCGACCGCTAAACAATGTAAACGGATACGGATATTATCTGAATCCGAGGTATCCGAGCGGATACGGATATGGATAGTTGTTTTAACTATCCGAGCGAATACGGATACGGATATGGATAGTGCATCCAGATAGCGGATACGGATATGTAAAACATGGTATCTCATCTAGATTCATCCGTTTACCACCCCAGGGGCACCGCGTCATCACGAGAGAAGTGGAATAGACGGATCCATTGTCACCATCGGTGGTATGGACCATGAGATGTTGTGCTAAGTAGCGACCACCCCGCTTAAGCCTGTTTATTTATATCCGTTAGTGAGGGACTCTTCCGAACTTACCGATAGAGAACTAACTGGACACCGAAGGTAGATGCCTTCGGGTGCCACATATATATATGTAACACCCCATGATTTTTGAGACTGAGAAATTAAATTTTGGGGAAAATAAAATTTAATTAAAGTGGAGAATATTAAAATTTGGAAATTGAAGTTCAAAAATAAAGAACGTTTTAAAGTATTCTGGATAATGATTTTGAGTGTACCATCGATTCCGGAAGGGTCGCGATAGTCAAAATGATTGTCATTGGGTTTTATTGCGGTTCCGGATTATTTTTAAGTCAGTTTGACTCGAATTGGAGTAAACGAGTCATTTAAAGTGTGTATTAACATTTAAAATTGGGACTTGTGTTTTAAGGGATTTAGAGGCTTATGGATCAAGCCATCTCATTAGAGAAAGAGAGAAATAGAAAGAAAAGATAAAAGAAGAAGAAGAAGAAGAAGAAAAGAAGGGAGAGAGGAAGAAAAGATTGGAGATTCCGGCCCAAACGCGACATCGAGGATTATCCAACCTCTACAAAATCGATGCAAGTGTTTAATCATGCTAAATAAGTCATTTGTGTATTTGATTTCATAATTGTGGGCAAAAGAAATGGATTTTGGGTATTAATGGCAAAACCTAATTTTGGGGTAAAAATCTTACAATTGAGGGTATAGAAATTTTTGAGTAGTTATATGTTGATTTTTTAGGTTAGAAACATGTTTGGTATGAAAATTTATGGTTGGGTAATAATATATAGGAGTTTTGGAAATTTTGGGTTTATAGAAAATCAGCCATTTTCGTGGCTTTAAGAACTGGCCGAATCGATTCTCCCCCACCGAATCGATTCGCCATGTTGCAAAAGCCATAGGTATTTAGGGCTGAATCAATTCACTCATAGCAAATCGATTCGGTATGTAGCAGACTTTCAGGTCCCTTTTGACCGAATCGATTCGACGGGGCCGAATCGATTCGGAATCGGGGCATTTTGAGGAATTTTCTCTATAGTGATTTATAACCCTTTTTGGTTGGGGTTTATTGATTTGGGGTCTTCTTTTATGATGTAAGAGATATAGTTTGGAGACTTACAAGGGGTTTCTCACATGTTAGGATCATGGGGACTTCTTGAGATTTGTTTGGAGAAAATATATGTGTATGCATGGGAGTTGTGTGTGTTTATGGGGATAGTGAGAAACCTCATTGGGGTTGAAAATCTTAAATATTAAATCAAAGGTAAGTATAGATACGACGGGAGGTTAAGAACTCCTATAGAGAGTTGCGAGGGTAAGTTGTGAAATTCTAGGCCGACATTTATATTGAATCCTTATAGAAATAGGATATCATAAGACGCAATTCGGGAACCAATGAGAGAGAGTAGTCGCATTATCCTTAGAATGATAGTTATTACATAATCGTGTGGAAATAATCTTTGGGATTCCAACACTTGAAATAAAGTTGGGCTAAGTTGAAGTTTATAGACTATTATTTATGTATATATATATATATATATATATATATATATATATATATATCAATAGTCGCAACTAGTATTGGAATCATGAATGTCCTTTTGGAGATATATGAAATATGTAGTGATGGTTTCCTACACTAAACTTTGGGTGATAACCCAAATGTTGAATATAAACATATGTTTTTAGGAGACTATTCATCATAGAAAAATGGATGAACATGCTTCAAGAGAAGGATTGTATTTACATATCGAGGTAAATTAAATGAGTTTGTGGTGACGGCTGGTATATTGAGGATTATGTATACTTATAGCCGAATATATATATATATATATATATATATATATATATATATATATATATGTGTGTGTGTGTGTGTGTGTGTGTGTGTGAATATGGATATATTTATGTTGTGGATATACATGTTATGAATATCTAAACCTTATGTGATGATTTATTTATATGATTGGATCATATGGATGTATATATATTGTGTATGTGAATGATATATATACTTATGTGGTTAAGCATACCCCGCTCATGCTATCATTAGGAAGTTTTCTCTTAGAGGGTGAGCATCCTGGCTAGAAAAGCAGGGTGTGGATATTCCCCAGGTCATAGTCGTCCCGTGTGTTATTATGTGATTTACATTTTTGGGATGAGACGTGGTGGGTATGTTTCGTCTCATTGCCGGTTAGGAGCTATGACCGCTTCCCGGGACGTCGTGTGCGTGAGTTTACCACGAGATGGGTGTCGTTTAGTCCCACCATAGTGGCCCCAGTATTGCTACGTGAGTCGAGCACTGGGAAGATGATGGCATGATGCAATTTTATCGGTGATATATATAGCCGAGTATACTATGTGCATGGCCATTGTACATCAGATATGAAATGTACACTTGGTCATGGGTGATAATACGCGAATATTGCGTATTTCATCCGTCAAACTACGCATTTAAGCCCCCTCGGGTGCCTTAATCTCTATATTTATGCCCGTTAACTAGACAACCTCGGTTTATACTGTTAACATGCTATATGAGGTATAATTGGGCTTTTGTAGGTATTTAGGTACCAAGTATGGGATCCGGACGCATTCTGCGCAATTTCCGTACACAACCGCACGTTTAAGGGCAATCTGGTCATTTCACAGATTGGGCACCTGGCCAGACATCTACACGGAAGTTGTAGCTCTCCTCGCTAGCTTTGTGTGGCCGTGAACGGTGCATGATTCTGAGTTCGTATGACAAAGTTACGGCAAATTGAGCGGAGATGGAAAGCATGCCAAAACAGGGGAAACAGCCGGCTGCCCTACTTGATCGATCGATCGAGCCTGGGGGTCGATCGATCGATCCTTCTTATTTTTGCCACGATTTACACTATCGATCGATCGACCACAGGGGTCGATCGATCGATCCCCTATTTTTTCCAGCAGATATTTTCTCTTCTTTTCTTTCTTCTTTTCTTTTATTCCAACTTCCTACTTAAGCCAATTTTTGTTGTAATAAGGATATATTCAGTAGACAAAACGATTTTAGGTTATAATAGCTTAGGTTTTGAAGAGTTGTTCCTCAATTGTTCTTGGATTGACACCCTTTTGGATTGATTGTTGCACTATTCATCATCCCCTCCATTTATATAGTTTGTATTTCCTTCTTTCTTGCTTTGATAGTTTAATTTACATGCTTTCTTCACGTGCTTTGTAGTATAGATTTATCGCCTTTATTCCCTCTTTCCATTTACCTCGTTTTTAACATGCTTTCTAGCTAATCTAAATTAGGTTGTGCTTGAATGGAACTCACTCGAGTTGACGCGTTGCTTTGCTTTGGTGATGGTGTTTACGGGTCTATTTCGGGTGCGTTGTCCTAGTTATTACGCATAGGAGATTTGACGGGGCATATCATGTATGTCCCGTGCTTACGACCTTTCGCGCGTAATTTTTTGGATATTTGTTGACGCCAAAATCTTATTAGTCTTTTATGATGATTTAGGGCGTGACAACCCTTGATTTAATTAACTGTCGAAACGAGACGCACGTGTAATAACCCGTCAATCCATGGAACCATTTTACACAAATTAACTCGGGTGAGGGATATTCGACGCAACCTATAGTTTTACTCACTTTCATAATCTAGTTTCAATACACTCGCCTAGATTACTATTTCCCTTTTATGCATCTTTCCCTTTTTAGTTTCTAAACACCTTTTACACTTTTATTCCTGAATTAATAATCTGTTGCGATCTATCGAACACTCCCTGTGGATTCGATACCCGACTTACCGCTGTACTCACCAGTTGAGTGTAGTCGTAACTTAGGTTTTTGTATTGAAGAGGTGAAACGAAAACAACGATTGTGCACTTACACGAGCACACCTTTCACCCTTAATCAAAATGGCGCCGTTGCCGGGGATGTGTTTTGTTATAGATTGTAATTGTATTATTAGTTCGTAGTAATCTTATCTTTGTATTTGTATTCTTTCTTTTAACCCTTTTTTGTAGGACTTCTACATTTGAGCGCCTAGGAACGCTTCAATTCACCTCCGCACATCATTGTTGTGGAAGTCGCCCTCTCGAGCCTTCATTGGAGTAAGCATGTCTTATTCTAACTTTTCTGGTAATCCTAACGATAATTCTCAAAATTCCGGTAAACCTTTGACTTTTGGTCAATACTTGCAATCCCAAAAAGTTACAACATCTAAAATGACATTGGGTGAGTATTATGAAAGTCAAAGTTTGGATTACAGCAATTTTGTGCATGATCATTCTAATTTTGGGTCGCAAGATCCTTATGATAAGAATTTTGAATCCAATTTTAATCATTTTCAAAATTCCTATGTTAATGATTTTGAGTGTAGTCCCGAGAACAATTTCCAAACTTCCCATTTTCAAGAATCCGCTCCTCGCCCTATGACTTTCGGTGAGGGATTGCTTATGCTTGAAAATGAGAGGATTGAAGAACATTATCGGGAAGAAAATCGTTGTTGGGAACACGAGTTGGATTTACTATTTGAATTCGACGACGACTTTTCTTCGGAGACTGTCGAAGTCGAGAACTGTTTTGAACCAAATGAGGACTTCGTTCCTACTTTGGAACAAATCATCCTTGACTTGACCCAATGTATAGTAGATAATGAAAATGAGGATGAAAAAGGTATCATATCTATTTGCAATGAATTCGTTTCTTCTTTGATTTTCAAAGAAGAAAGTTTCATTATAAACGATCCCATTTCTCCCGAAATTCAATTCTCAAGTGATGATCACTCATCGCCTGAGATTGAATTTCTTTCATCCCCGTCTTCATTATGTACTGTCGTACCAATTCGAGTACCCGATGAATTGGTTCAAAACTTTTTAGTTCCAAACCTTTTCACCGACGAGGAGTACTCGCTCGAACCGCTTTCCATAACGGCATCTTTTCCCTCATGTGCGCCGCCTCCCATTCCAACTTTAAAATACTTAGGAGTTGATTCATGTTTTCTCGAACCGCATGTGTATTTGTTGCCCGTCCTATCCAAATCCCCCATCCTCCCTCCCAAAGTTTCAATTGGGGATGGTTCACTTTTACCGCCTTACACATGCCTTCCGTCGTTCGAACGGAATTCCTATTTTTCGGGAGGCATGCAGGTTCGGGAGGGTCCACCGTTGATTCGCCAAATTCAACTTGTGTTTTGGATGGACCCTCAAAATTTTCAACTTTTAGTATATAGTTAATTGCACATTCTAAGTGTAGGTTGTATATACTAACTTCTTCATTTTTTGTTTTTCTTCATATTAGCTTAGTGTAATTAGTTAATCTCTTTTTATTTCTTTTTGTATGCTTGGTTCTGACTCTTTTGTAGGTTCAACGGACTTGAATTTGCGGAGACTATGCATCCCGGCATGCATTTCTTAAGAAAACAATCAAAAAAGTCGCAAAAACATTTTTTTCCTTTGTTTTTCACACGCGCATTTGCATTTGTTTTTCTTTTTTTATTTTCTTTTATTTTTCATTTTTTCGTGACCATGCGTGTGTGTTGCTCATTGTACATATTTTTATTTTTTTTGTTAGCATGGGCCTTTTTGTGTGTATATTTAAGCCTATGTGTAATTAATTTTATTTTTATTTTTATTTTTATTTTTATTTTTATTTTTATTTTTATTTTTATTTTTATTTTTATTTTTATTTTTATTTTTATTTTTATTTTTATTTTTATTTTTATTTTTATTTTTATTTTTATTTTTATTTTTATTTTTTTATTTCATATTATTATATGTATATATACTTATATATACTATATATATATATATATATATATTTTATATTTAACCCCCACCCCCCATTATCCCTGAATTGCAATTCCCCCCCCCCCCCCCCCCATTTAAAAAAGGAATGCAGTGTGCTTGGCCCTGCTTGATCGATCGATCGAAGGCCAGGCTCGATCGATCGATCGAGCAGTTAAGGCCGAGAACTGCCTACTTTTTTCCCCACTTTTCTTATTCTCTCTTCTCCTCTCTCAAATTCTTTCGTGCCCTAGTTTTTTCCCACACCACATTCTCTCAATTTCTTCCAATTTCTACATATTCAAGGTATAATTCTTCCTACTTTGGCTTGTTTTTGTAGTTTTTGGTAGATTTTAGTTATAAATTCCATGTTTTTACCATTTCTTGACATTGTTTGAATGTGTTGCTTTTCCCCCTGATTTGTGTTGTTCCAACCTGTTTCTTTCATAATTATTGATGTAAATCCACTCATGAACACATGATTATTGCTGCATTTTTGTTTTGTTCATGAGTGGGGCGATTTTGTTGGTTCAATGTGGTATTTTTCAACCTTGACGCACATTGCGCACGCCAAGTGTACGTCAAAATGCCTAAAATAGTTTTCAATCCAATTTTTGACGCACACTTGGGTTATTTTCATTCCATGTCGCATTCCGACAATTTTTATCGCAATGTTGCAATTTTTCACCTCGGTTTTGCGCACTTGCACCTCCATTTCAACTTGTACACTACTAACCATTAATTGTGCTTACAATTTTTTTGTCTTGCCTAATTCTTATTTTGTAGGTTGAAATGGCACGGAAGAAATACAACTCTACTAGGTGTGTGCCCGCCGGGGGCGTTGATGGTTTCCGCTGCGAGCAGGAACGGGATTGGTTCCGCGCACACTTTCATACATCCGAGCGTCCGATTGGATATCATTTTGGGTGGACAATTGAGGAAATACCGAGGGAGGCGCGTGTTCTGTTGCGCCGTCAGGGGTGGGAGCCCTTTCTTACTACTAACGGGCGCGTCAACGAGGAGCTGGTCCGTATTTTCTACGTGACGTTAGTAGAGGTAAAGGGCAGTGGGCCGACTACATACGAGGCTATGGTTCGTGGGGTGAGGATACCCTTCAGCCTTTCAGATTTGGCAGATTATATGGGTGTTCCAAACCCCGCGGATGCAGTCAGTTTCATGGATGGGACCATCTTCGGCTGTGGGACATTGATAGAGGCTCTTGCACCGGGCGAGGCGTGGAAAAAGGGTGATTTCCGCTCGGCTGCGATGGAGGAATTACCGAGGTTATTGCACTACATCAATGTCCACTCTTTCATGGTGACGAACAACCGGTCAGAGGTTCGTCACAAGCATGCCGCATTGATCTACACGATGATTAATGGTTTGGGCAATATCAGCTTGCCCCGTATCTTTCTAGACATGATGTGCGCGACAACTAAAGAGATCGCCTGGAGATTTTCCCTTCCCTTTCCTGCCCTCATTACGAGGATATGTATTTCGCACGGTTGCGCTGAGTTGGATGCTGACCGTAAGCATGAGCCACTCGGGTTTCTCTCCAAGGACAATATTTAAAAAATGCTTAAGCACGAGTGGGGGAAACCGGGAGGCAAGAGACAGAGGGCAGAGGTGGCTGATGAGCCGGACGATGAGGAGGATAAGATCAGGGAGATGGAGATGGGTGAGGGTTCTCACGCACCACACACTGATGATGATGCCCGCTTTGTGTCATTCCAGGCCGTCCAGGACCAGCGCTGGGAGGAGACCCAGCTCAGGTGGGCTACATGGGAGTCCCGCCTGGACCAATTGCAGGCCGAGCAGCGGTAGCAGCAGGCTGACCAGCGGCAGTTTCACGTCGAGCAGCGGCAGGAGTGGGCCATGCAGAGGCAGACAAGGGCACAGCACAGACAGGACTATCGGATGATGCAGCGAATGATGAGAGATCTTTATCTGCAGCGCAGTGATTCCGACACACCGTTGCCTCCTCATTTTCAGGACCCCTCTGATCCTAGTGGTTCTGGCCACTAGGCTGTTGCTGTACTGGGTTATTTTTATATTCTGGGATCGGATAGTATGTTGTACTTTTTATTTTTTATTTTTATTTGTTTTTCTTTTATTTCACTAGTTGTAATGTATTAAGTGATTTTTTATTGAACTTATGAAATGAGAAATGAAAATGTAGTTTGTGGTTGTTATTGGATTTTGATGTGTGTGACCTTCCATTTTATAAAATCAAAAAGTTCACCATCAATTTATCTAGTATTTGCACTTCAACCCCTCTATATTATTGTGACTTGTGACATAGATTCTCTGAACTTAATACATTGGTACATATTCTTCATATGCTTTGTACTAACTTGTTTTGCAGCTTCATTCGGACTTGTACTTATGGAGATCGCTCCACATGTGGGTAATATCATTCTTTTCCTAGCTTTGTGTTGTGTTCTTTAATGGACGCATTGGGGACAATGCAACATACTATCCTGCACGGCCTGGAATGCATTGGGGCCATTTAGCGTATGCAATAATCTGTTAAACCCCTAGGTTACCCTAGTGGACGAGTGTCGTCTCGTGAGGGTTTTCAGTGATGAAACCCACAAACATCATATCGTTTCCTCAAAATATGACCAATCAAGCATGCGACAAACTCGACAATACGATCAAGATTTCAACATGTTAGTAGCATAGCAAACGAATTCGCGGGAGAAGTCCGTTGTCATTAACATTATCGAATGCACCTCAATGAATTGAAACTCTAACATGTGGGAGGGGAGTGAGCATATGCAAAGTATGATTTGGTGAAAAACTTAAATAACTCGAATACTAAATATCAAAGCATGCATAAAAGTCAATCCTCACGGGCATCACACTCATCAAATGAATTCACTTGAAACAGGGAGGTAACATACTGGACATGCGGGCATAAGGAGTAAATGTAAAGGGAAACTAGGCCGCGCACATGTCACAATTGAAGAACTCTATATAGGAAATAAAAATTGCAATCTCAGTGAAAGGATACCGCACATATAAAAGAGGCGAAATGCATTTTCACAGATTATCAAAACTATTTAAACATTTGAATTACATTAACTTAAGATCACATAGGACTTATATAGGGTTGTAATGTAGGCTAGGTTAGGGTACAAAATGAAATGGATGTATATACGGATTCAAAGTGTTTGGGGATGAAACTCGGAATAATGGAAAAAGTGGGCAATTTCAAAAATGGAAATCAGGTTCCAAAAGGAATTAGATATAACAATCGAGATAGTAATCAAAGCTTATTGAACTATATACACAACATATACAACTTTCTCTTTCTTTTTATTTTCTTCCTTTTTCTCACTTTTTCTTTTGTTTTCTTTTGTTTTCTTTTGTTTTCAACTTTATCTTTTTCACTCTTTTTCTTTCTTTTTCTTTTCACTTCTTACTCTTTTCATACACAAATTGCAACCACAACACAATAATAACATTCAATCCCAAGCAACAATCCAAAACAAGGGTATGTAAGGTAATATGCATGGTATAAAACTCCAATTTGGAGTTGGTTATGGGATTTTGGGTAATGAAAAGAAAGGCCAGTATTTAGGCTCAAGTGGGTTGACTAGGGAACATATAAAAGGTGAGGTCAAGGTCATATGGGTAATATACAAAGATGGCCTATGATCATTTCAAAAAGTATAAGCAATTCTTGAGTCAAACAACATATGAAAATCATGCTCAAGTAACACATTTCAGGTATGAACTCAATTAATGAACGGTCAATGAAAGAATAAAGAGATTACCAACGACTGTAACGTTTTCAAAGAGGAAAGAAAAGTGTATACACTCACAACTGAAGATAAGTCTCTAATCTCACTCGGTGTAAGTATATACAATGCAACAAAAGCATACCGAGTTATAAAAATCTTAAACCAAATCAATATAACAAGAATGGTGCATGTGCTCACGGATTAAAGTTTAATTCATGAAGTTATTCATAATATCAATGATTTAGGGACTAAAATCTAATAACTTCTAAAATCGAGAACATGCATCGTTGAATTGTCTATTTGATCAAGCAATTATTAAAATTTATCATCGGAAACAAGGGCAAAATGCCCAATAAAGGAGAAAAAAGAAAGAAAATATTTTTGAAATTTTTCAAATTTTTAACAAAAACATGCTTTGTAACTAAATTGTAATCAAATCCAAGAACTAAACAGCAAAAATGGATAGAATATCCTACACCCCCTAACTTGAATGTTGCATTGTCCCAAATGCGTCCATTAAAGAACACAACACAAAGCTAGGAAAAGAATGATATTACCCACATGTGGAGCGATCTCCATAAGTACAAGTCCGAATGAAGCTGCAAAACAAGTTAGTACAAAGCATATGAAGAATATGTACCGATGTATTAAGTTAAGAGAATCTATGTCACAAGTCACAATAATATAGAGGGGCTGAAGTGCAAATACTAGATAAATTGATGGTGAACTTTTTGATTTTATAAAATGGAAGGCCACACACATCAAAATACAATAACAACCCTAAACTACATTTTCATTTCTCATTTCATAAGTTCAATACAAAATCACTTAATACATTACAACTAGTGAAATAAAAGAAAAACAAATAAAAATAAAAAAGAAAAAGTACAACATACTATCCGATCCCAGAATATAAAAATAACCCAGTACAGCAACAGCCTAGTGGACAGAACCACTAGGATCAAAGGGGTCCTGAAAATGAGGAGGCAACGGTGTGTCGGAATCACTGCGCTGTAGATAAAGATCTCTCATCATCCGCTGCATCATCCGATAGTCCTGTATGTGTTGTGCCCTTGCCTGCCTCTGCATGGCCCACTCCTGCCGCTGCTCGACGTGAAACTGCCGCTGGTCAGCCTGCTGCTGTGCCCGCTGCTGCCACTGCTCGGCCTGCAACTGGTCCAGGCGGGACTCCCATGTAGCCCACCTGAGCTGGGTCTCCTCCCAGCGCTGGTCCTGCATGGCCTGGAATGCCACAAAGCGGGCATCATCATCAGTGTGTGGTGCGTGAGAACCCTCACCCATCTCCATCTCCCTGATCTTATCCTCCTCATCGTCCGGCTCATCAGCCACCTCTGCCCTCTGTCTCTTGCCTCCCGGTTTCCCCCACTCGTGCTTAAGCATTTTTTAAATATTGTCCTTGGAGAGAAGTCCGAGTGGCTCATGCTTACGGTCAGCATCCAACTCAGCGCAACCGTGCGAAATACATATCCTCGTAATGAGGGAAGGAAAGGGAAGGGAAAATCTCCAGGCGATCTCTTTAGTTGTCGCGCACATCATGTCTAGAAAGATACGGGGCAAGGTGATATTGCCCAAACCATTAATCATCGTGTAGATCAATGCGGCATGCTTGTGACGAACCTCTGACCGGTTGTTCGTCACCATGAAAGAGTGGACATTGATGTAGTGCAATAACCTCGGTAATTCCTCCATCGCAGCCGAGCGGAAAGCACCCGTTTTCCATGCCTCGCCCAGTGCAAGAGCCTCTATCAATGTCCCGCGGCCGAAGATGGTCCCATCCATGAAACTGACTGCATCCACGGGGTTTGGAACACCCATATAATCTGCCAAATCTGAAAGGCTGAAGGGTATCCTCACCCCACGAACCATAGCCTCGTATGTAGTCGGCCCACTGCCCTTTACCTCTACTAACGTCGCGTAGAAAATACGGACCAGCTCCTCGTTGACGCGCCCGTTAGTAGTAAGAAAGGGCTCCCACCCCTGACGGCGCAACAGAACACGCTCCTCCCTCGGTATTTCCTCAATTGTCCACCCAAAATGATATCCAAGCGGACGCTCGGATGTATGAAAGTGTGCGCAGAACCAATCCCGCTCCTACTCGCAGCGGAAACCATCAACGCCCCCGGCGGGCACACACCTAGTAGAGCTGTATTTCTTCGGTGCCATTTCAACCTACAAAACAAGAATTAGGCAAGACAAAAAAATTGTAAGCACAATTAATGGTTAGTAGTGTACAAGTTGAAATGGAGGTGCAAGTGCGCAAAACTGAGGTGAAAAATTGCAACATTGCGATAAAAATTGTCGGAATGCGACATGGAATGAAAATCACCCAACTGTGCGTCAAAAATTGGATTGAAAACTGTTTTAGGCATTTTGACGTACACTTGGCGTGCGTCAAGGTTGAAAAATACCACATTGAACCAACAAAATCGCCCCACTCATGAACAAAACAACAATGCAGCAATAATCATGTGTTCATGAGTGGATTTACATCAATAATTATGAAAGAAACAGGTTGGAACAACACAAATCAGGGGGAAAAGCAACACATTCAAACAATGTCAAGAAATGGTAAAAACATGGAATTTATAACTAAAATCTACCAAAAACTACAAAAACAAGCCAAAGTAGGAAGAATTATACCTTGAATATGTAGAAATTGGAAGAAATTGAGAGAATGTAGTGTGGGAAAAAACTAGGGCACGAATGAATTTGAGAGATGAGAAGAGAGAATAAGAAAAGTGGGGAAAAAAGTAGGCAGTCCTCGGCCTTAACTGCTCGATCGATCGATCGAGCCTGGCCTTCGATCGATTGATCAAGCAGGGCCAGGCACACTGCATTCCTTTTTTAAATGGGGGGGGGGATTGCAATTCAGGGATAATGGGGGGGGTTTAAATATAAAATAAATAAATAAATATATATATATATATATATATATATATATGAAATAAAAATATAAAAATAAAAATAAAAATAAAATTAATTACACATAGGCTTAAATATACACACAATAAGGCCTATGCTAACAAAAAAAATAAAAATATGTACGATGAGCAACACACACGCATGGTCACGAAAAAATGAAAAAGAAAAGAAAAAAAAACAAAAAAATGCAAATGCGTGAGAATGCGCGTGTGAAAAACAAAGGAAAAAAATGTTTTTGCGACTTTTTTGATTGTTTTCTTAAGAAATGCGTGCTGGGATGCATAGTCTCCGTAAATTCAAGTCCGTTGAACCTACAAAAGAGTCAGAACCAAGCATACAAAAATAAATAAAAAGAGATTAACTAATTACACTAAGCTAATATGAAGAAAAACAAAAAATGAAGAAGTTAGTATATACAACCTACACTTAGGATGTGCAATTAACTATATACTAAAAGTTGAAAATTTTGAGGGTCAATCCAAAACACAAGTTGAATTTGGCGAATCAACGGTGGACCCTCCCGAACCTGCATGCCTCCCGGAAAATAGGAATTCCGTTCGAACGACGGAAGGCATGTGTAAGGCGGTAAAAGTGAACCATCCCCAATTGAAACTTTGGGAGGGAGGATGGGGGATTTGGATAGGACGGGCAACAAATACACATGCGGGCCGAGAAAACATGAATCAACTCCCGAGTATTTTAAAGTTGGAATGGGAGGCGGCGCACATGAGGGAAAAAATGCCGTTATGGAAAGCGGTTCGAGCGAGTACTCCTCGTCGGTGAAAAGGTTTGGAACTAAAAAGTTTTGAACCAATTCATCGGGTACTCGAATTGGTACGACAGTACATAATGAAGACGGGGATGAAAGAAATTCAATCTCAGGCGATGAGTGATCATCACTTGAGAATTGAATTTCCAGAGAAATAGGATCGTTTACAATGAAACTTTCTTCTTTGAAAATCAAAGAAGAAACGAATTCATTGCAAATAGATACGATGCCTTTTTCATCCTCATTTTCATTATCTACTATACATTGGGTCAAGTCAAGGATGATTTGTTCCAAAGTAGGAACGAAGTCCTCATTTGGTTCAAAACAGTTCTCGACTTCGGCAGTCTCCGAAGAAAAGTCGTCGTCGAATTCAAATAGTAAATCCAACTCGTGTTCCCAACAACGATTTTCTTCCCGATAACATTCTTCAATCCTCTCATTTTCAAGCACAAGCAATCCCTCACCGAAAGTCATAGGGCGAGGAGCGAATTCTTGAAAATGGGAAGTTTGGAAATTGTTCTCGGGACTACACTCAAAATCATTAACATAGGAATTTTGAAAATGATTACAATTGGATTCAAAATTCTTATCATAAGGATCTTGCGACCCAAAATTAGAATGATCATGCACAAAATTGTTGTAATCCAAACTTTGACTTTCATAATACTCACCCAATGTCATTTTAGATGTTGTAACTTTTTGGGATTGCAAGTATTGACCAAAAGTCAAAGGTTTACCGGAATTTTGAGAATTATCATTAGGATTACCAGAAAAGTTAGAATAAGACATGCTTACCCCAACGAAGGCTCGAGAGGGCGACTTCCACAACAATGATGTGCGGCGGTGAATTCAAGCGTTCTTAGGCGCTCAAATGTAGAAGTCCTGTAAAAAAGGGTTAAAAGAAAGAATACAAATACAAAGAAAAGATTACTACGAACTAATAATACAATTACAATCTATAACAAAACACATCATCGGCAACGGCGCCATTTTGATTAAGGGTGAAAGGTGTGCTCGTGTAAGTGCACAATCGTTGTTTTCGTTTCACCTCCTCAATACAAAAACCTAAGTTACGACTACACTCAACTGGTGAGTACAGCGGTAAGTCGGGTATCGAATCCACAGGGAGTGTTCGATAGATCGCAACAGATTATTAATTCAGGAATAAAAGTGTAAAAGGTGTTTAGAAACTAAAAAGGGAAAGATGCATAAAAGGGAAATAGTAATCTAGGTGAGTGTATTGAAACTAGATTATGAAAGCGAGTAAAACTATAGGTTACGTCGAATATCCCTCACCCGAGTTAATTTGTATAAAATGGTTCCATGGATCGACGGGTTATTACACGTGCGTCTCGTTTCGATAGTTAATTAAATCAAGGGTTGTCACGCCCTAAATCATCATAAAAGCCTAATAGGATTTTGGTGTCAATAAATATCCCGAAAATTACGCACGAAAGGTCGTAAGCACGGGACATAGATGATATGCCCCGTCAAATCTCCTAGGCATAATAACTAGGACAACGCACCCGAAATAGACCCGTAAACACCATCACCAAAGCAAAGAAATGCATCAACTCGAGTGAGTTCCATTCAAGCACAACCTAATTTAGATTAGCTAGAAAGCATGTTAAAAATGCGGTAAATGGAAAGTGGGAATAAAGGCGATAAATCTATACTACAAAGCAAGTGAAGAAAGCATGTAAATCAAACTATCAAAGTAAGAAAGAAGGAAATACAAACTATATAAATGGAGGGGATGATGAATAGTGCAACAATCAATCCAAAAGGGTGTTAATCCAAGAACAATTGAGGAACAACTCTTCAAAACCCTCAAAACCTAAGCTATTATAACCTAAAATCATTTTGTCTACTGAATATATCCTTATTACAACAAAAATTGGCTTAAGTAGTAAGTTGGAATAAAAGAAAAGAAGAAAGAAAAGAAGAGAAAATATCTGCTGGAAAAAAACAGGGGATCGATCGATCGACCCCTGTGGTCGATCGATCGATAGTGTAAATCGTGGCAAAAATAAGAAGGCTCGATCGATCGATCAAGCAGGGCAGCCTGCTGTTTTCCCTATTTTGGCATGCTTTCCATCTCCGCTCAATTTGCCGTAACTTTGTCATACGGACTCGGAATCACGCACCGTTCATGGCCACACGAAGCTAGCGAGGAGAGCTACAACTTTCGTGCAGATATCGGGTCAGGTGCCTAATCTGTGAAATGACCGGATTGCCCTTGAACGT
Source organism: Sambucus nigra (assembly GCA_949130495.1). Classification (NCBI taxonomy): domain Eukaryota; kingdom Viridiplantae; phylum Streptophyta; class Magnoliopsida; order Dipsacales; family Adoxaceae; genus Sambucus; species Sambucus nigra. The sequence goes on along the minus strand of OX422207.1, from coordinate 336,660,576 downwards.
GCGGTTGTGTACGGATATTGTGCAGAATGCGTCCGGATCCCATACTTGGTACCTAAATACCTACAAAAGCCCAATTATACCTCATATAGCATGTTAACAGTATAAACCGAGGTTGTCTGGTTAACGGGCATAAATATAGAGATTTAGGCACCCGAGGGGGCTAAAATGCGTAGGTTTGACGGATGAAATATGCAATATTCGCGTATTATCAATGGGTATGGATGATGGTATATATATATATGGTTAGAATAAAATGACTATATATATTTATATATATCCTATAGATGAAAGGATATGGGATCTTTGTGGAGTTCATCTTGGATGATTATGGTGTACTAGAATGATGGAGGTTGATGTATCGTGTTTAAGGAATATTTCGGTTACATCATCCTAAGGATATTATTGGAGATTTTAAGTTGTTTTTATATTGTAACCTAAATTTAGTAGTTGTAGTAGTATAAAATTGTATGTATGGCATAATGGATCTCTAGGATCAGAATTGTCAAGGAGTTGTGTAACGGGGTGGTTCCTTGTTTGGATTTAGTTTTGCGAGACACCCCACGCACGAAACGTAGTGCAATGTTGAGATTGGAGAGAATTTTTGTCAATAATAATTTGTATGCTTGTTCTTTAGTAGTTAAAGCATATGATTAAACCCAAAATGTATGTGGTTAACGCATTAAGAATTATAATCAATTAAATTATAAACCGGAATCCAATTAGCCTAATATGGCATATATGTTGGTAAACAATAATTGAGTGTGTTTACGAAGGGTGGGTTCTGGGCTTATGATAGGAAGGTAGATTTCGAGGGTATAGGCTAGGCCTATGATAAGTTAGGTTGTCCTTATAATTGGGGTAATTTAACAAAAATTTCGGGACGCGAATAGGTGCGCGCCGTTAGATGAGAGGTGAGTTGGGGTTTCACGAGAGTGCGATTCCACTTTAATTATAAAATAAGTGCACCGATATTTATTATGCACGGTTAACACACTTGCTAAATATTTTTCACAACTTGGGCTCTGACCCATTTACTTTTCTCTCCTGCCTGTATATATATATATATATATATATGACTATAGGTGTCCTACCGCATGGATGCCGGATGACCTTCTATCCAGAGTCTTGGGAGCCGTGACAGGTGCGAACTGTTGCTGGACTTAGATTGTAGTCGCTTCCTACTTCTTCAAGAATCTAGGTAGGATTCATGTTGTATATCGGATTTATACCAAAGGGATATTTATAAATGTTTATACTTATTCGATTTCAGTTACTGTATTGGCTGTAACCCGACAGCTTATTTGGGTCTACTTTCTTGTGGTATATTCAGTTGTAGTCGTTTATTTCATTTATTCTAGCATTTCATTTATCATAGTTCTTTCATGCATCTTTCTTTCCTTTATTTGTAGTGTTATAGTGTTGGTTTATTGTTTGTTGCATATTTTATTTAATTTTAACATCTCGCTTATATGATATCGGGTAGTTAGTCCTATATTATATAGTACCGACAATTGGTGTTGTGACTGAGCCATCTGAAACTCCTGATTAAATGTAGTATAGGGCTGACCACCCGTTATTATTCTAAGTGGGGTGTTACAATATATATATATATATATATATATATATATATATATATATATATATATATATAATTAAGAATAAATCAACGTAGTCTAATGATGTAGACAATTGTCAATGAACACAATGCTACATAAAATGCATAAAATTTGATGCAATGATATTTTATGTGGGGTAGTATTGTGGGGATTAGTTTTGGTAGTGAAAAAATTTGTGTAAATATTCATCTCCCATTTGATATATATGTATTAGATTCATTTATTATTGTCACTTTAATGTAGAAATCGGATTTCATATTTGGGTTGTAAATGCGTATGTATTACACTTAGTTGAGGAGTGAGATACTTAATGCACGTGAGTGCCGATGGGTGATATGTAATGTGAATTGACTGCATAATTAACACCCCGTATTTTTATAACATTTAAATTGTTAAAATTTTAAATAAATGAACTATGTGAATAAACTGCTTGAATATTATATGAACGATTATGTGATATAATCATACTGAATGTATATGCTGGTAGATAATTAAATTACATGTCACTTAAACTATTATTATTATCTCATGATTAGAAACACAAATGTGAAATTTGGGGTAGACATTGTTTGGGTGCATTCTAGAGTGATTTAAGAACCTTTTTATGCATTCTAAACATCTTAATTTGGGCCTGGGGATAATTATACCCTTAAGGGAGATTTTGGACCAATTCGAGTATTACTTCGGGCTTGTTTGGGGGCCCAAAAGTGGGTATTATGGGAACATAAGGGATTTAGGGTTTAATTAGGTTCATAACCCAATTTAATCACATATCCCATCCACATTAGAGTTAACCTAACATCCCTACACCCTTTGGAGAAGTTACCAAGGTTAGAGAAGAAGAGAGGAACAAGGCTAAATAGAAGAGGCTCATTATATCTTTAAAAGGAAAGAATTTTCTTGCTAAAATAATTATAATGTGTTTCTTGATTCATATGCATATTCTCTCATACCAATTATGGGTCAAAAATTGATCTGGAGTTTTAAAAAAATGGTTTTGAATTTAGGATTGTTTACAATTAATCGAAGAATAATTGTGTTTTAAGAATAAAACACTTTGTTGACAAACTCGGAATTGATAACGTTTTATTGAAAAAACTACTACTAAAATCCATGTGATAGGAGTTATGTTTTTTGGATAATTTCATATCATGTATTGATCTCATTATTCTGGAATATTTGTATATAAGAATTACGATCTTGATTTGGTTAGACAACCTCTAATGTTCAGATCTAATGTAACACCCCGTAATTTTGAAGATTTAGTATTTATTTATTTTGGGGAGAAATAAAATTATTTAAATTGGAGAAACTTAAATTGATGATTGGATAATTTATTTGAGTGGGAAGAATTATTTATATTTGGCGACTAAAAGTTTAACTGTTCAAATCATTATGTGTCGGACTTTTGAGGTCAAAATTTGAAAACGTTATAAAGTATTTCAGATGACAATTATGAGTGCACGGTTGAGTCCGGATGGGTCGAGATAGTAAAAAAAAATACCCGGGGGTAGTAATCGGGTCTCGGGACATTTTTGGGAATAGTCGGGCCCACATGGGGGACTTCGGCGATTTTAATTAGTCCCATGTGGCAAAAAACGTGAGTATGGATTATAAACCTAATTAAGGGAGTGTTGAATGGCAGTTAACAAAATTCTAAACCTGGGGGTTGAGAGAGAAATAGAGGAAACAAATCAAGAGCAAAGTGGGGATCTTTTGGAGAGAAATCGAGGGACAAATTAGGTGTTCTTAATCAACCCTTCCTCTACACCAACAGATCAGACTCTATGAGCAGTTAGAGATAACTGGTTGACTATTGTGATTCTTAAGTAGTTGATAACCAATTCATATTATGGGAGGGGTAAAACGAAATTCGTTTTTGGTTGTGGGATTTACATGAAAATGGGTTTTTAATGAATTGGGAAAGTTATGTGGATTTGATACTCAATTAATGTTCGTATATGGTAATGAAATCATGGAAATTGAATTGTAGTATGAACCAGTGTCTATTGGGCGTCTGATTTGGAACTATGATGATGAATTGAAAATCGAATGAGTAAAACCCTGAAAATACCCGAATCAGGAAAGTTCAAAATTATGAAAACCAATTATGAATTTAAGGTCTCTAGGAGGCTTAGAACCTTTTCCATGTGTTAAATATTATTGGTTGTGATGGCATAACAGTGGGAGAGTGGATAAAAAGCTTGGTTGTGCGTTAATGGTGGAAACAGATTCGGGGAAGAAGATGAATATCTGGTCAATTGATCGATCGACCCCTTCAGTCATTGTAAAACATGAGATTTTAGATCTTTTCTTCACGGTCGCGTGGGCGCCGACCTCATATTTTTCTGATTCTTTTTAATTTATAATGATATTTCTACGAAAGGGTGCCCGAGACCAACAACTTTAGGAAGAAATAAATTCGGGTTACTTGGAGATGACCGTAGATGAGTGAAGAATTTTGGAAAAATATTGAGGAACATTATTTTATCCTTGGATTAGATAGGAATGAATCCGGGGTATGAATTTGGGAGTATTTAGAATGAACAACACAAAAATATATGAACGTATTCGAATGGGAATTTCAGATGAATTTAGCATACGGGCTGGTATCTTAAGGAGGAATTTAATTGATAAAATTTGAATAGAATTTAATACTTGGAGTCTTATGGGATGAGTATTAATGAATATTAAATTTAATAAGAGTGTCAAACTTATTAACGAAATTTGGTGAAATAAATTCTAAAGGGTTAATTTTCGCGCCGAGGGAAAATGGTCGGGTAATGTAGTTGAACGATGCTACTTTAAATTAATTAATTATAGTGAAACTAATTAATTAAATTAGAGTCGGACCATAGACTCGGGTATATATAGGCTAGTGTTACGGATTTTAGTACACGATAAAGCCGGAGTTTATAATATATATACGGTGTGGTATATATATATATATATATATATATATATATATATATATATATATATATATATATATATATATATATATATATATATATGTTGTGTGTGTTATTAAATATCAATGACGAGATATTTATTTAATTTATGTACTCTAGTGCTATGAAGGGAGGTTGTGCGATGTGGGTGAATCCCCTAGCTTGAGGAGTAGGGAGAGTATATCTCCAGGTCATAGCATTCGGTATATGGGTGAGGGGATTATTTCACTTTCACGGAAGGAATATGACCGCCTCCACTACGTTGATATTTTAGGCCAAGTTGGTGAGTGATTTCGACTTGGGTAACTACGTTAAGTGAGCATACCTAGTATGATAGTACTTTAGAGGAAATCATCCGGCGCAGGTATACTCGGAAGGATGGATATACAGTTGACATATGTGTGGATGTTGTAGTAAAGATACGTATATAATGGTATTAAATATTATATGCGGGTAATAATATAGTGTGTGATGTATTTACTTTATATAACTTGTGTCACGGTTATATGATATTATTTAAAAAGAATTAATTAGGTAAGTTGGAGAGCTAACTTATAACCCATGAATAATAATACTCAATTTAGAGTAGAAAGGCAAGAGAGGATTATACTAGTACTAGTTGGACGGGGTAGTACAACTAGGTGGGGTTAAAGTAACCGTTAGGTGTGCACATTAGTGGAGGGGTGTGTATGTCCTCAAGAGAGTGAGACACTAACTTAGATATGAAGCGCATTCATACATTTTTAATTAGTGCAGTTAATTCACTTGATAAATTTTTTTCAAAATGTTTTGGGTTCTAACCATTTCTATAAAACTATTTTCAAAACCTTTTAGGTGTCCAGCCATAGGGACGTTAGACTTGATATTCTATTCCAGGGACACGTAGCTGCGGCACATGTGGATACTAGCAGGAGTTGGATTAGACGCATCGTTCATTCCTTCCTAGAGTAGGAATCATCTATCAGTTTCAGTTTTACTTAGGGCTTGTCTCCTAGACTTTTTAGTACAGTTTTCAGATTTATTTATTCAGTTGTTGGATGATTGTTATTGGAATATTTACTTTGGTGTCCGATGATTTATTCGGCAAGTAGTTTAATTATGTATTCAGTTGATTTGATTCAGTTGTTGTGAATGGTTTACATATATTTCCCCATGTTATTGTCTGGTTTAAATAAAAAGTTAAAATTTGGCACCGAATTTTTGGAATACTAGGTGGTTAGTAAGTTTTAAAAAGGTTTTCGACAGTGATGCTAAGAATGAACCAACTGGAATTCCTGTTTTAATTTGGTATAAGACTAATCACCCTGTATTTTATTAGGCAGGGTGTCACATCTAATTACTTGAATTTATGGAGGGTTATCATGCGTAGATTGGGTATATAACGATGTGATCATGTTTTCTTGATCATAATAGGTATATAGTTTTTGAAATTCAATTAGTTAAAAGCTTAAAAATTATTTGGTTCTTTCGGGATGAAAATTGTATAGGAAAAACATAGCAGTTCTAGGTTACTGCTAAAAAACGATCGATTCAGCCTCTAGGGCGAATCGATTCGGCTCGGCAAATCGATTAGGCTCCTAAGCTTGGGTCATGGTTGGATCGTGGGAGCGTTCAGGGGATTTTTACGAGTTCAAGCGAGTATGTGGTAGGTTGTAAAAGTGAGGGGATATTTAATTAAAAATAGAGTTATGTTGCTATTTATTAATAGTGGAATTTAATAACTAACTTGAGTGTTAATTCCTAAGACGAGGGTGTTATTTGGAGATTAATAAAATCTAATTGTAGTAGTTATGGGAGTAATTAAATATACATATTTTGTGTTACATATATGTAATTATCAATTGTGTGAACATACATGTGTTCGTGGGTGGCCTATCGGTTGGGGTTGTGTACATTTTCGGACCATAGCATGCACCGACACAAGTGGACTAGGCATAGTGCAGGTCATTATTTTAGGTCCTACGTTCAGGGGCACCACTTCTTGATGAGAGAAGTGGGATACCTAGATCCATTGTCATCAATAGGGGTATGGACCATTATGTGGCGTACTGTGTAGCGATCGACCCATTTATGTGTATTTGTTTATGTCCGTTAGTGACGGACTCCTCCGGACTTATCGATAGAGCACGAACTGGGCACCGAGGGTAGATGCCTTTGTGTGTCCTATATATATCTCTGTGTGTGTGTGTGTGTGTGTGTGTGTGTAAATTAATTAAGAACAAATCAATGTAGTCTAATGATGTAGACAACTACTAATGAACACAATGCTACATAAAATGCATAATGTAATGAAATCATATTTCCTGTGGGGGTAGTATTGTGGGGATTAGTTTTGGGACTGAAATAATGTGTGTGTATATTCATCTCCCATTTGATATATATGTTAGATGCCCTTATTATTGTCACTTAAATGTAGAAACAGGATTTCATATTTAGGTTTGGGATGGAAATGAGTATAGTATTACACTTAGTTGACGAGTGAGATACTTAATGCATGTAAGTGTCGGTGGATGGTATATAATATGAATTGATTGCATTATTATATATTGACTAGCATGTAACCCGCGCGATGTGTGAGCATTTTATTTTTTATTTGTATTTTTTATGAATATTTTACTTAAATTGTTCTTAAAATAAATCTAAAATGGACATGGATAGTTACAACATTTTATCCTATTATAGATCATGTGTTTACCATATTTAAGTCGTTTGCATTATATTCGTGAAAGTGCAAAACTTGTATGCATTAACCAAAATAATGCGGAAATAATTTCACAACAATAGGAAGTTAGTTGTAGCATTGGATCACATTAGAACGATATTGATGTGATATTGATGTGATTAAGTTCAAATATAAATTTTGGAAAACTTTTAGTGACTTGCAAGGTCATATTAATTTATTTTTAAGTCCAACTTTGTCTTAGTAAACAATATCCAACATAAACATAAGATCTTAAATTTTCAGTCGATTACAGGTATATATTTTTCATCTATACTAGATCTTGAGTTATTTCTTAACCCTTTATGTAATGGAAGATTAAAAAAGGTTATTTTACATTGAAATTAAATAAAAAAATTAATGGTGTTGTTGCAAAGTAATTTTATTGTGCGCACCTAGGATTTTAATTAATCCAAATGAGAACCATTTGTCATTTTTCACGAAAGGCCCACGTACCCTTTAAATTGGTCTTCCCATATTTGCGTGGATTTGCAACTGGAAATTCTGTTTTCGAAAATCTAAAAAGAAGAAAGCAACATTTTATCTATTAAATAAAATGAAATTGCTTAAAATCAAACTAATATAGTGGATCTCACCAATGGGACCCACATATCAAACCAAATAAGACCATTTGTTAATGAGATGTGATAATCGAAAATCACATCGTTGGATCATCCCAACTATTGGATCCTTCAACATCCAAATCTGACGAAAGTATCCATGGATCAAAAATGGATCTCGTTGATTCATTCCTCCCACCTCCACTATTGAATCCATAACCAACCTATACCAATAAAAGATAAAAAAACACAAGAAAATTCAAAGCAATCCAATTTACCTCCCTCGTCAACTAAAATTTTACTGTAACTCAAAGTTCATTAACAAAAAACATTACCTCATTTTCATACCCAATTTCCCTCAAAGCACCAATAACAGTGACCATAATTATCTGTTGTGCATCAACCTATAGATCTGCAAAAAGCTACGAGTAGAAAATCAATAAATCAATAAAAACACTAAATCGTTAAACCAAAATCTCAACATCATAACAACCAAAAAATAAAATGTAACATCGAAACTCACCAACGGAAGCTTGGGTTTCCTATATCCAAATCTAGATCCTCCCCTTGAGCCAAAAGACACATTACCATTACCATTACTAACTTCTTGAAATTTAGCCAAAAGATTTGTAGGCTCAAGCTTAATATCATCCCCAAAATCAAACCCACCAATCTCTTTCAAAAACACCAAATCCCCATAAACACTTTCTCTCTCTTTGAAAAAATTCCCAGATATTTCCACCACTGAGCCTGGCAAATAACCCCAAAACAAAAAACACAAACATTGTATTTTTTTTGCATGAATCGAATTGCTTTCATTTTGTTATTGATTAAGAATTATAGTCATTCAAACCCAGATAGAAAATCCCTGAGATATGGATAATTAGAAAAGGAAATAGAAGACAACAAAGACAAAATCTATAATCTGGATCATATAAAATAACATATGACAAAGAGAATAGAATTTGGTTGCTTTATTTTTCTATTTTCTAATTATAGTCACCATATGATGCAAACTGTCGGGGAAACGAAGTAGCCAACCTGGAAAGTGACCTACAGTAACAATATAAATTCACTCCAAATAGTCAATCTTCTTGAACAACACCAATCTTGCAAATCTCAATCTGGATCTTTGACTAAATGAGTTCCGGAGTAAATTGGGTTTAATAGTGTTGACGACGCGTGTGGGAATAATATTGGTTTTGTCTTATTATTGAAGAAATAAAGAATGGGAGAAAGTTCTTATGGGGTTCTTAGTTTACAGGGGTTGAGATGGACAGAGAGAAAAGAGGGGATGCCCGTTGAGATTAGACCTATCAATAGGTCGTCCCCGGGTTGGGTTGGGATTAGGTAGATTCATATCCATGTAATTGGGTCTTTATTGGTTTTGGGTCCTGTGGTGACAATTATTATGCAACACAAATAAATGTGAAAGAGGTAATAACCAGGAAAAGATAAATAAAATGCCAATCACACAACAACAGGTGTACGTGGTTCAGCAAAGATGTGCCTACGTCCACGGTGGTGCAGTCAGTGTTAATTCTCTATATTCTGAAGAATAAGTACCGAGAATACAACTTGTCCTTTGCCCCGGACCCAGGGTTTAATTTATACATGTGTATGATAGTTAGTGGAGATGATGGGCTCCTTTATACTAACCCTCTTCCCTATCCTTTTCCTTCATGGGGTTGTGCGCCCTTATAACTTCTCTTCATGGGATCGTGGGGAGAGACCGGGTCAATATGAAAGACAGAGGGCCTGGATTTTGGGCCGCCAGAACTGGGCTACTCGTCCAGGCCCATGGTCCCAAATTCTGGGTACCTACAATTGCCCCTAAATTTGTTGGGCCACGTTTATGGGTCTAATGAATTTAAATGATAGGCCATTATGGCTGATTTGTGATCCTTTGAAAACTGTGAAGTTGCTTTGGCGGCACCCGCTTCGCTATCCGTGCGCTATGATTAGAATTGAAGGCTTGCTGGGATAAGGCACATTTCTCTTCGTCGCTTCAGCTTTTCCAACAATCTTCTATCTTCTGAGCACTCTTACACTTTGTACCTTCTGCTTTCGATCTCTACTCTCGTTGCTTCTTCGCCATTTGACCTGATCTTCTGTCTTGTAAGTCTCTCGTGCACTTTGTATTTTCTCTTTGGTTTGTAGTTTTTCTTGTATTTTTCTAATGGCGAAGATTGGAAATAGGTCAGTCACGGAGTTTAGTAAATTCTATAACATTCCTGAGTGGGTAGAGATTGAGTGTTCTACCTCACCTCCTAGGAACGTTAGGGATATAGAGGATGCACATTGGATTCAGATTTTGTTGCTCTCCCAGGGGGGACTTACCTTTCCCCCTAATGATCTGTTTCTGCATTTCTTTAGCTATTTTGGTATTGTACCTGCACAGTGTTCACCCAATGTATGGAAAATAGTGAATGGAGTGCATAGGATAAATCAATTGTACGACACTAGGTTAGGTCTTGCCGAGGTCTGCTTTTGTTACTCCTTCTCTCGAACTAGTTCAGGTGTCCTATACCTCAAAGCCAGGAGCCCTGATAGGGTATTGGTAGTGAATCTACCTGATTCCCATAAGGACAACTGGCAGGAGGGTTTTTTTGTTAGGAATTGGCAGTTCTCTCCTCAATCTGAAGGGTCAAGATCTGAAAGATTCACTGTTTCCTTTTATGGGGAAGAGTATATAGGTAGATATTGGTAATGCTACTTCAAACTTTGCTGATTTATGGATTTTCTAACCCCTTTCTTCGTTTTCTTTTACAGCGAGGTCAAAGAACGTGGAACCTACTCTCAGCGAGGTCCGAATTTCTGAGTTGGTTAAAGCTTGGAACATCAGAGAGCCCTTGGGTGATGGCGAGCATCCCAGATCTGCCGCTTTTTTGCTTGAATACAAGAACACAAGCTCCAGCTTCATAGCCCGACCTGTGGATAGTGTTCCAGACTTTGACTCTTCCGTAGAGACTTCGGCTGAGCCCATCCAGTTGGACGAAGAGGAGAGCAGCTCGGAGAGTGAGCCTGCAGGCGTTGTGAGTAACTTGGGTGCAGGGAGTGCTGACAGTAGCAGTTCTTCTGAAGGGGATTCCGAGGCTCAAGACTCGTCGAGCACTACCAGCAATTCTGGTGAAGAGATGCCTCCCAGGAAGAATCTGATCAGAGATGACGATGATGATGATGACGTGCTCCTTGCACAGAGGTCCAAGAAACCGAAGACTACCTCTGGGGCCATAGCTACTGGTTCTCGGCCTTCTTCTCAGGAGCAAGAGAAGAAGAAGAGAGAGGAGGAGCAGGCGAGGGAGAGAGAGAGAGGAAAAAGGAGGAGGAGAGGAAGAAGGTGGAAGAGAAGAAGAAAGTGGAGGAAAGGAAGAGAAGGGAGAGAGAAAAAGAGGAGGAGCGGAGGAAGATGGAATTGAGGACCAAAACTGGTCAAGCCCTGGTCCCAGTGTCTGCCTTCCCCGAGGGGGCTTCGGTGGCCGCCTCTCCTCAACTTGCCCCTGCGCTGCTCGAGAGAGCAGTCCTTCCTGTAGATCGCGAGAGGGCGTTGGGGTCCGATCAATTGGCTCTACAGGCTAGCCAGAGGCTCACCTTGGTAAAGTTCTCTTCTAATTCTCAATTTCTTTTAACCAGTTTTGATGGTTTCTTCTTCTTGATCCCTTCCTTGTTCTTTACATTTTGTGACCGACTTCGCTGTGCTTTATTGCTCTCGCGATGATCTAGTAAGAAGGAATGGTGAGCTGGAGCAGCAAAAATCTGCCCTGGTAGCCAGGGGGTCTCAGCTGGAGGCCGATCTGAAGACTGCTGATACAGCTCGAGCTTTATCTGACTTGGCTCTTGTTAATTCTGCTCGCGAGAGAGATGATGCTGTCAGGGAGCTTGGTGAGCTGAGAAAGGCGTATGACCTGGTGTGCTCGAGAAAGCTAGACCTTACAGAGAAGAACAGGGCTGTGGTTAAGCAACTGGAGGCGGAGAAAGCCCAGGCAGCCACTCTTAAGGAAGATTCGTACAACTCTGGCTGGGCTGCTGCGTATGAGGACGCTGAGGTTCAGATAGGCTATATCAGCCGTCTGAACTTCAAGAAATGGTGGAATAAGGCTCTCGTGGCTGCTGGGGTGGACGTTGCATCCCCCTTCTTTGACGAGCACGATCTAGGGCCAAAGCCAGTCGTCGATGAGGACCCAGCCCCAACTGCTGAAGGCACCAGTCCTGTATCTCAGGCGACTTCTACTGATGTTCCTTTGGTCGAGAGGACAGAGGACACCCCTGCAGAGGGTAATTCTCCTGCTGATGCTGATAAGGACAAGGGACCATCCACCTCTGGGCCAGCCGAGGTTGCTAATTGATATGGCTGCTTTGTAATTTTTTCTTTTTCAATCTGATGTAACCTCGTTCCTTATTAATGAAAAGACTCCATTTTTGTTTATGCTCATCTCTTTCTTTTACTTGTAGTTGGTTGATGTGGATGATTATATTCCTGTTACCTCCCAACTAGGAAGGACTCTCGGTCCTAATGCAAGCCCTGAAGTTCGCCAGGCCTTTGCTAGACTTTGTAGGTTTGCTAATTCAAGGAACCAGAAATATAAGGATCAGTCCAAGCTAGTGGCCAAGTTGAAGGACAGGCTCCATGAGATGGAAGAAATCGGTGCTTCGGTGCAAGAAGAAGTCAGTGCACTGAGAGCAAGGTTGTTGGAGGCCACCGAGATTAATCAGGTTGGGGTGTTCCTGCAACAGGAAAATGAAGACTTGAGGAGGGAAGTCCTTAGGCTTAAGGAGCACTCGCCGAGCATCGTTTTGGCAGTCCTACAAGGCTCTTCTTCGTCGTGAGCTACTCGGCCTCCCCTCCCGCGTGGTGGTAGGAGTGCCAGGGGTAGGAATAGGGAAGCCAAGGAATAGCGCGAGAGGGAAATGGAGGAGCTGTGCGGCGATGTTCGGCGAGCTTATGTGACTGCTGCTGGGCTCCAGAGGGACGTTACCCGTCTGCGGCATCTATTCAAGAAGGGCCCTCGCCAAGTGTGGTCTGATGGCTATGATCAGGGTTGGCTGGATGCTCCCACAAGATTATCAGAGTTCGAGGAGCTCTCCTTCATCAGGGGGTGGTTGAGTGCTCTCAAAGAGCTGCAGGTCCCGAGGAACTCGACGTTGTGGTATCGACACGAGATGTTCTCCTCTACTCTGATGCCCAATCCATTCAGGCGGGATGATCGATGGATCCCCATCGACGCTATTGCCCGACGACTATTGGAGTTGGACGCAAATGAGGTCGTGGAGGAGCTCGCGCCTGCTCCTGATGATGGAAGGAGAGATAAAGTTGCTGATTATCTTGCTCGGAGGCTTCCACCTCCTTGAGATTTTGTTTTTTAATAATTGTAAATGCTTTGGGCGAGCTTCGCCGACTAAACATGTACTATTATTGTTTTTAAATATAAAAGATTAATGGAAAGTTCGAGTTTTGGGCGATTTTGCCGACTAAACGTGTTCATCCAATCCTTTTATATTTTTGCATCTTCACAATCCTTTTTATTTTGTCATGTGAGTGCCCGCCCAGTCCAGTATTAAGAATACCATTGTGCCCTCCCTTTACCTTTTAGGTCGTGTCGTCACACTCCCTTAGGCCTAAGTAGGGCAATTGGAGAGGACACACCTGGTATTGGATGTCTTTATCCGGTCAGGATTTTGTTCAACCAAAGTAGGTTTGATGCCTAAGAATACTCTGTAGGGCTTCATATATTGCTATGGGCAATGCTAAGAGGTCTGTCGTGCTTCATGACGATGACCTGAGGAGGGGTGTTCCCCTGCTATGTCAACCATTATGCTTGTGATTTGGAAGGGATGTGCAATAAGATGTAATTGTTACTTTTTAGAGAGTGATCAACTGAGAGATTTTTATTGGTGAATTGAGAAATGAACTGCCCTTTCACATAATGAGTACAATAAAAGATATAACAATAGAACTCCTAAAAATAGAATTTCTTGAGATTAGCTGCATTCCATGCTCGTGGTATCTCTCTGCCATCCATCGTTTTCAAATGATAGGCACCTCGCAGGTCATCTCTAATTATCTTATAAGGTCCTTCCCAGTTCGGGCCCAATTTACCGTCTGATGGCTTCACTGTGTTGCCCAGGACCTTTCTTAGAACATAGTCCCCAACTTTGAATTTCCTCGGATTGACCCTTTTCTGTAGTGCTTCGTGAGTTATTGCTGATAGCTTGCTAGTTTTACTAGGGCAAGTTCCCTGCGCTTGTCGGCCAGGTCGAGTTCGGCGAGCAAAGCCTGATTGTTCTGGCCCTGCTCGACAAGGTCAGATTTCATTATAGGCAATCCTGCTTCTAGTGGGATGACCGCCTCCATACCATATGCTAATGAGAATGGCGCTTCTCCTGTGGCTCGCCTAGGAGTCATTCTGTATGCCCATAGGATATGCGGTAGCTCGGTTGTCCACGCGCCTTTGGCTCGCTCTAACCACTTTTTCAATCCAGCGATCACTGTCTTGTTGGAAGCCTCAGCTTTTCCGTTGCTTTGAGGGTAGGCCACGAGCTGAAGTGGTGCCTGATCCCGTGTTTGTCGCAGAAGTCCTGAAAAGGGCCACTCTCGAACTGTGTTCCATTGTCAGTGATGATGGTTCTAGGGATCCCGAATCGAGTGATTATATTTCTCCATATGAACCTCATCATGTCAGTATCTCGGATGTTCGCCAGTGGTTTTTCCTCGATCCACTTGGTAAAGTAATCAATTGCAACCAACATGTATTTGCGATTGCCGGCAGCGGTGGGCAGTGGTCCCACGATGTCCATTCCTTACTGGGCGAAGGGCCAGGGACTGGTCAGGGATTTTAATTCGCTGGGGGGCTGGTGGACCATGGGAGCATGAAGTTGGCATTTTAGGCATTTGCGGATATATACTGCGGAGTCCTTTTGCATGTATGTCCACCAGTAACCTTCCTTCATTGCTCGGAAGGCTAGAGACCTTCCTCCGACGTGACTTCCACAGATTCCTTCATGAAGCTCGTGAAGCACTGCTTTGACATCGCCTGGGTGGACGCATCTAAGGTAGGGGCCGGAGAAAGATCTTTTATACAAGTCGCCTCCTGTGGATAAGTGAAAGCGAGCAGCTTTGACTCTTATCTGGTGGGCAGTTCTCTTATCTTCTGGGAGCATTCCGTTCTTTAAATAATCTCTCAAGGGATCCATCCAGCTGGGGGCTGATTCCAATTGGAGTATTGGTTTTGCTTTTGTCAGCTCGCAGTTGGGGTAAATGCTTGGGCAACTGAGGAAATCGATAGGGATGATCCTTTTAAGTGTAGAGTCAACTGTCGAGCTCAGGGCTGCTAAAGCGTCAGCATGGCTGTTTTGCCCCCGGGAAACTGTTGGATGTTGATCTCTTCAAAGTTCGTCATTAAGTTTTTTACCAAGGAGAGGTAGGCTACCATTCTCTCGTCCTTCACGTTATAGTCTCCACTTATCTTATTGGAAACTAGTTGCGAATCTACGAATACCTACAAATGCTTTTCTCCCAGAGTTTGCGCCCTTTGGAGACCTGCTATCAAGGCTTCGTATTCTGCTTCGTTGTTGGAGGATGCAAATCCCAGCCTTATTCCTTGTTCGAGGACTGTATTTTCTGGAGTGATGAGAACAATTCCTACTCCTGCCCCCTTTGAGTTGGAGGCTCCATCAACGAATAGTTTCCAGCCTTCCCTTGTAGCCTGGTTGCTTTGTTATGTTGGCTTAGGCTGGTCGAAGGGTTCTTCGCCTGTGAATTCAGCTATGAAATCAGTAAGGATTTGACCCTTGATAGCTGTCCTTGGTTGGAATTAGATGTCAAATCGGCCGAGCTCGACTGACCATTTAGACAGTCTGCCCGACAAATCCGCCTTCCTTAGGACAGCCTTGAGGGGGTGTGATGTAAGGACGATGATCGTATGAGCTTTGAAGTGATGCTTCAGTTTCCTCGAGGACATTACTAGGGCGAATGCGAGCTTTTCCAATGGTAGGTAGCGCTGCTCGGCGTCTAGTAAGGTTTTTCTCGCGTAATAGACTGGATGTTGGATCCCTGTAACTTCACACATTAGTGCTGAGCTGACAGTATGGCTGGATACAGAGAGGTAGAGGTACAAAGAGTCCATTTGCTGTGGTATGACAAGCAGCGGTGGGTAGCTTAGGTAGGACTTGAGCTCGTCTAATGCTCGTGTGCAACCTGGGGTCCATTCTACTGTTTTGCTGCCTTTTAAGAGTTGGAAGAAGGGCTTGCATCTCTTGGAGGATTTAGAAATGAAACGATTTAGAGAAGCGAGCATTCCAGTGAGCTTCTGTACATCTCGGACTGTGTGAGGAGGTTGCACTCTTTTGATTGCATCAATCTGGTCCGGATTAAACTCTATGCCTCGCTTGCTGACCAAATACCCAAGAAACTTTCCTGACTGGACACCGATGGAATATTTGCTCGCGTTGAGTTTCATTCGGTACTTCCTGAGGATTTCGAAGGTACTTGATAGGTCCGAGAGGTGATTTTCCTTCTTCTTGCTCTTGACGAGCATGTCTTCAATGTAGACCTCCATTGTGTCTCCCATTTGATTCTTGAACATTTTAGTAACTAGCCGCTGATAGGTTGCCCCTGCATTTTTAGCCCAAAAGGCATGACCTTGTAACAGTATAAACCAACCATCGTGATAAACGCCGTTTTGTCCTGATCTGGGGCATACAGGGGGATCTGGTGATATCCTGAGTATGCGTCCAGAAAACTCATTCGTTCGTGAGCTGCGGTGGCGTCTACTAGTTGGTCTATTTTTGGAAGAGGGAAGCTATCCTTGGGGCAGGCTTTGTTGAGGTCAGTGAAGTCTATGCAAACTCTCCACTTCCCGTTGCTTTTCGGAACTACCACTTGGTTGGATAACCATTTGAGGAATTGCACTTCCCGTATGGACCCTGCATCCAGCAGTTTTTTGACTTCTTTTTCTATTGCTCTGGCCTTCTCGGGAGCAGTTCGTCGTGCCTTCTGCGCTATCGGCTTGAATGTGGGATTGACGTGCAACCGATGGCAGACCATATTGGGATCGATTCTTGGCAGCTCATAGGGTTCCCAAGCGAAAACATCTATGTTGCTTCTGAGTAAGGTTAACAAATCCTTTTGCTCTTGGTCAGTGAGTGAGGTCCCGATCAGGAAGATTCTACTGTTGTCGCCTTCTTTAGCCATTACTTCTACCAGGTCCTCTACAACACGCTCGAAGGGGAGGAGCCTGGTCTCTTCCACTCCGGGCCTTCCATATTTTAATGGCTATTTGGAAGGGATTGCCCCTTCCTCCACTTTCTCGCCGGTTTGAACGGCTCTTTTCTCTGGCTTTGGTCGGATGGCCGCTATGAAGCACTTTCTTGCCATCGCCTGGTCGCCATGTATCTCCATCACTCCCCGCTCGGTGACATATTTGAGTTTCTAGTGGTAGGTCGAGGAGACTGCCTTCATTGCATGAAGCCATCCCCTGCCGAGGATGGCTTGATACGGTGAATCGATGTTGGCCACCAAGAATTCGATCATTTTGGAAACATTTCCAGCGCGCACTGGCAGTACTATTTTGCCCAGAGGCATGGTCATCTTCCCAACGAAGCCGACCAGAGGGACAGTGGTTCCCTTTAGGTCAGCGATGTTCAACTTCAATTTTCGGAACAGGTCTATGTACATTACTTCGGATGAGCTCCCTTGATCGACGAGCAGCCTGTCGATATCAAAGTTGGCTATCCTGAGTGTAATGACTAAGGCATCGTGATGTGGGGTCCTTACTCCCACAAGGTCTTCATCCGTGAAAACAATATGCTTGTTGTAGTTGATGTCCTGTGCTCGCCGACGTTTTCCTGCCTGTGATTTTGCTGGATCAATCTAAAAAGCTTGCATCACCGCTGTCAGCTTCTTTACCTCCATTCGAGCTGAGTTACCCTGGATTTGCTTAACATCGGATACTCCGTGGATTACTAAGAATTCGTGTCCGGCGTCATCTTCCAATACGTTGTCCAGTTTTGCCTCCTTGTGGGCAGTCACTCTCTCTAACTTCTTTTCCACAAAGTCATTCAAATGTCCGGATTGGGCCAACTCCTCGAGGTGGGACTTAAGAGCCCTGCAATGCTTGGTCTTATGCCCTCCCTCTTTGTGGAAAGTGCATCTTAATGCATTGTTTCTTTTCGAGGGGTCTCCTCCCATTTTCCGGGGCCATTTGACGAATGGCTCATCCTTGATCTTCACGAAAATTTTGTAAATTGGTTCTTTGAAGATGGTGTTGACCGCCTGGAACGATTTTGTAACGTCAGGGTTCCCTCCGCTTTTAGAGCCATTCTTGCCCCCACTCTTTCCTCCTTTTTCCTGGTTCTCGACTTTCTCACTTCCCTTGGTAGTGAGCTTGGCTCGACCGTTTTCTCCTACATTAAGGCGGGTGACATCTTCCACCTTTGCGTATTTCTCAATCCGGGCCATCAGGTCGTCAATGGTCGTAGCTTCCTTCTTTGTCAAGGACTGGTAAAGGAGGGAAGAGCTAGGTAGCCCAATTTTGAATAAAGCCACTGCAACTTCTTCCGCGCAGTCCTCGACCTCGTTGAATAACTCCCAGTACCTCTTCGCGTAGTCTCGGAGTGTCTCCTGAGGTGTTTTCTTCATTGTTAATAGAGCATCCATCCTTTTGGGATGGGAGCTGCTGGTGATGAAGCGGGTCGTAAAGAGCTCGGCCAGGGATTTGAAATTTCTGATGGATCGGTGAGGGAGTTTCTCGAACCATTTTTGGGCCACGTCATGAAGGCTCAAGGGGAAAATACGGCACATCAGTGCATCTCGGTGATTCTAGAGGGTCATAGCCTGTCGGTACTGCCTGACATGATCAATGGGATCAGTCTTCCCGTCGTAAATCTTGAACCTTGGAATGGCAAACTTTTTGGGAGCCTCTTCTTCTTCAATTTCCCTCGTGAAGGGTGATTTCATCTGGGTCTTGAGGTCTCTCCTGGCGAGTTCTCTGGTCGACCTGGTGCCGCGGTGAGCTGGATGTTGGTCCATTTCTCTGCGGACCAGGTTCAGTATGTTGTCGTCGCTGCGAGCAGGGCTCTGGTAGCGACGAGCTTTTCTTAGT
This sequence comes from Sambucus nigra, assembly GCA_949130495.1. NCBI lineage: Eukaryota > Viridiplantae > Streptophyta > Magnoliopsida > Dipsacales > Adoxaceae > Sambucus > Sambucus nigra. Next base: position 336,641,631 of record OX422207.1, on the reverse strand, counting down.
TGTTCGCATAGGTCGTCGTCTGAGTCGCCACCTTCGTACCCTTGATATTGCCGCCTAGGGTTCCTTCCTCGGCTACGAGATTTGTTCGCCTGAGGTCTAGGAGTGCGATAGGGGCGTCTCCTGGTATCAGGACGTAGTTCCTTCTCCATTTTTTCCAGTCTGCTTTTCAAGCGACCATTCTCAGCCTCATATCTGCGAGAAGACTCCCTCTGCTCGTGGATCCTTGCCTCTTATGCATCGATCAACCTGGATATCTGCGTGGACCTTGCTGGTCCTTGACTCTCTTCTGAGGCTGGCCTTTCTAAGCGAGTCCCTTGATCTGAACGTCGGACTTCAGAATTAATCCTGCGAGGAGCAGGTGGCTCCTGAATATCTCCTGCTTGAGGAGCGTTGCTGATGTGACCAGACATCTTAGATTTTTTCTTGGCGTGGGCTCTTCTCAGGGAAAGATGAACGATTCCCACAGACGGCGCCAATTGTGGTGACAATTATTATGCAACACAAATAAATGTGAAAGAGTTAATAACCAGGAAAAGATAAATAAAATGCCAATCACACAACAACAGGTGTACGTGGTTCAGCAAAGATGTACCTACGTCCACGGTGGTGCAGTCAGTGTTATTTCTCTATATTCTGAAGAATAAGTACCGAGAATACAACTTGTCCTTTGCCCCGAACCCGGGGTTTAATTTATACATGTGTATGCTAGTTAGTGGAGATGATGGGCTCCTTCATACTAGCCCTCTTCCCTATCCTTTCCCTTCATGGGGTTGTGCGCCCTTATAACTTCTCTTCATGGGATCGTGGGGAGAGACCGGGTCAATATGAAAGACAGAGGGCCTGGATTTTGGGCCGCCTGAATTGGGCTACTCGTCCAGGCCCATGGTCCCAAATTCTGGGTACCTACAGGTCCGGATCCGAATCTTTATCGGGTCTACAATATTGGATTCAGGCCCCGATTCATTCGGATCTTCGGGTCTCGGGTTCGGATCCGGATCCGGATCTGGCCAAATATATACATTTATTTTATATTATCCCCCTTCTTTATTTTTTAATTTTAAATTAAAATATTTTGTAATGTATTATAGAATATTATTAGTATAAATAAAACATATATTATTTATATTTATTATATACATAAATATATATTTTTATATATATTACTTACATGTTATATTGATAATATGTATTTATAAATATATATAAATTTATAGTATATGTATATATATTTAAAAAATAATAATGTACAATCCGGGTCGGATCTTCGAGTCCGGGTCTTGTATACGATACAGACCCTACCCATTTAATAAAGGGGTCTTTGGGTCTAAAAAAATATGCCCAGGCCCTATTATACAGATCGGGTACAGGTCCAAACTTGACCCATTGACAGGCCTAGTTAAGATAAGGGCCATTTGGGCAAGCGAACAGACTGAATATGGAAAGTCAATGAGTGGCAATAATTTTTACAGAAAAATGTATTCCAAAAAATCTTATGTGTACAGTGTATCTCGTGAGTTAATGCATTAAATTCTATTTATACCTCTAATATTATCATTTTAGAGGTATAATATAGATTTTATAAGTTAATTCTTGCAAATTTAGGGTGCTGACCCAAATTATAAAAATGGTTTTCCCCCACTTTATCCTAGACAAGGATAGCAAGGCTAATAGAGGCTGAGACTTGCAGTTTATCTTGCTTAGTAGTGGATTCAGTTCATTGATTCTAGTATAGGTCGCTACTCTCTATTTCAGTCGATTTTTACTATTTTACTGATTGTATGGGCATAAACCTAGGATTTATTTATTCTACTCATTTATGTTCTAGTTATATTTGGGATGGATGTTTTATTACTTATGGGAGTTGAGACTTAATCATTGTCTATTATTAATTCATATGGTTTTATTGTGCGTGTATGTCTCAAATTAAAACTTCCTTTTTATGTCTTGATGCTAAGAATGGTACGAATTGTTATACAAGCCCCATATTCGACGTATTATATCTGGCCAACCTTTACGTAGAAAATGGGGTTGTTACAAGGGGATGGAGGGTTGTGCGGACAGAGATTGAGACACAATTTCAAAAGGTAGATAAAATTGGTGAGATTGAGAGATGGGCATTTACTCAACTGTATGGAGGAGCCAAAGGGGTTTTGAGTCTGGAGTGGCATGGTAGGGATTTTCTACACATTAAGGGACAAATCTATCCAAATGGGTGGCTCTTTTATTAATAGTATAGATATAGATTTTATTAGCAATACGGGTAACTAAAGTTTTAGGCCTAACCTCGACTCGTCATGTATACATCATAAATGGGATCATTTCACTCCAACACTTTTCTCTATCTATCTCGGTTCATTTTTTCTCTTTAAGAAGATGAATCAATTTATCTTATGTGTTTGTTTTTTTCCCTATCATCTCCTTAATTATTAGTTTTATTCTAATGCACCAGTTCGTGTTTCCCAAAACCTCCATATGATTGACTCGCTTTTATTTCCTTCATTCATAATCATCTCCATATCTAGATGCATCCACATTATTCTCTCTATCTCCAAAGAATCATTTACTTGTTACGTATTTAGAGCTGTAGTTATGTTATGTATGATCTTTTTCTTATCTGAGTTAAATTTATGAGCAATTGGTATTTGTGCACTTATTAGATTAAAATGATTCGATTTAATAAAGCATTTCTTGTCGGAAACATCCCTAATTTGGAGTGAATTCTAGGTAAGGTAATCGAGGTCTCCTTTAAATTGAAGTGTAATGGAGAAATTAATTGTACATTAACTGTTTGTTAAAATAACTTATAGAAGAGACCATATATTAGTGTTGAATTTTTCCGTCCTGCTTATAAACTCACTTATCCTAATCAATTTGCTCTTTTCTTAAACAAATATAATGAACATATTTTGAAACATTATTTTTAATATATTGTAATTCTTATAAGCTAAATATGAAGTTGCTTGTGTTAAAAGAAGTTACTGCATATGCAATTATAAAAGTCACTTTCTCTTGCTCCTTTAGTCCTTCTAGATTCCGTATAAAGTGTTTGGAGAGCTATAGAGATGATGCCCACAACATAGCTTTTAAAAGAGATGATTATACTCTTTGTAGATGTTATTCTCTTTAGTATGTTTTATGTAATTCTTTATTTCCGGTGGTAACTACTTTAGATTTCTGACCACTTATTTGTGTTATAAGATTATATAATCACTTTTTTCTATATGTATGACACAATTTTTATTTTATTTAATATAGTAACTTTTCTTCTTTACTGCAATGATTTAATTCATTAATTTTGATATCCAAACTGATTGTGGATTATGGTTTACAACTTAGCCTCAAAGTAGTTAAAATTGTGCACTTATTGAGTAAACAGTTTGACACATATTTTTCACATCAAATTAGATATATAGTTACAATTTTATTGTTAACAAATACTTTTGTTTTTGCAAATACTTTTTATGTTTTAGTTTTGCTAATTTCTTCTTCCTACTATCAAATTGTGATACTAAACTAGGTAAGATTAGGAACACTTTTCGTAATCTTTTCCTCAAACATTGTGATACTAAGATTAGGTAAGATTAATGCCCTCCAAAGGAACACTTTTCCTTTCATGGTTAAAGAAAGAATGACCTTACCGATTAGTAGGTTTGTAGTATGTAATTTATTCATTTTTCTTATCTGAATATGTGTTTTCAGGGGTAATATATCAATTATTTTTAAATGTATATGCTCTCACAATTTTTTTTCTTTTGTTACAAAGAAATAATTTATATTCTTAAGAAATTAAGATTATAAATATACTGTTACAAAATTACTTTTATGCTAATTATCTTTAATTTCACTCCTTTGTACATTAATAATAAGTTTTAAGAATTTATTCTAATTTAATTTTTAAGATATTTCATTTCATATACGTTTCTCAATTTTTATTATATTTACAAATATTATATGTTTGTAAATGTTGGTGAATGATTATGTGTTTCTCTCTATATTTGAATGTATAAATCATAAATTGTTTGATAAAGCATAGTAGTCATTTTTTCTAATTTTTTAGTGCCTTACATGTTACTTATTGGGGAAAAATATGTTTTCTCATTCTAGTATCTCTTATTCTCTCATTCTCTCTCGTTATTTCATGTCACATTATTATCACAAATTCTATCATAATCTTAGTTGGGTTTTTTCATCTCTCAACTTTGGTGTTTCAAAAATCAAAGGAAAACAAATCATTGTTGGTGCTTTTCGAGCAATGAAAATTAGAAGAGGTATGTAATACCCCGTAATTTTAATGACTTTTAATATGAGATTAATTAAAAGTTAATGGGATAAATAAATGGGGATTAATTGGATTTAATTATTAAAAATTAATTGGGATTAATTCGGATTAAAGTAATATATGAAACTAGACATTAAAGTAATATATTACTAGACATTAAAGTAATATATGATTTTGAATATTACTTAGGGATATAAAACTAATATATGAAAATAATAATTATTGTTGGGAGCTCATCTGGAGCACTGGTTGCTCGTGAGGAGGTACAGAGAATCCTCATAGATGGAGGAAGTTCGCCAGATGTGATGTTCTGGCCCTGTTTTAAGAGCATAGGCCTTAGCAGAGCTAGGCTGGTACCCTATCTTCATCCATTGATGGGCTTCAGCCGTGAAAAGGTCCATCCATTGGGCATATATGAGATGGATGTACGAATGGGAGACGAGTGGCCTAAGAGGTTGGCCCAAAAGATCATTTTTTTCATTATGAACGAAAATGCCTTCCCGGGCTACAACCTCATCATAGGATGAGTAGCCCTTAAGGAATTTGAGGCCATGCCGTCGGCGGTCCACCAAATGCTAAAATTCTCAACCCATTATGGGGTAGGGGAAGTTCAGGGTGACCAGACCTCGGCATGAGAATGCTACTTCAACTCGGCAGAAGAGAGAGAGGCCCATAAGAGGGCAACAACTACATATAACATTGATATAGTTGATCCTAGGGATGAAAAAAAATTGAAGAAAGGAGAGGCCGTGGAAGAGGTAGAATCCATCGTCCTCAATAAGGACGAACCGGAAAAAATTGTCCAAATCGGCAAGGCCTTAAAACTCGAGATCAAGTAAGAGCTGATAAGTTTTTTAAAGAAAAGGCAGAGTGTCTTCGCTTGGAGCCACACAGATATGCCTGGCATTGACCCGGAGGTTATGTGCCACAGACTCAATGTGGCAAAAGATGCAAAGCCAATCAAATAAAGACGAAGAGTTTACTCCAGGGAAAAGTATGATGTCATCAGGGAAGAGGTCAAAAAGTTGGAAGAGGCAAAATTCATCAGCGAGGTCATATACCCGGAGATGTTATCTAACGCCGTCATAGTGCCCAAAGCTAATGAAAAAATGAGGATGTGCGTATACTTCACTGTCCTGAACAAGTATTGCCCAAAAGACAACTATCCCTTACCTAGAATTGATCAGATGGTACTTATGAGCTTCATGGATGCGTATTCAGTCGATAATCATATCTTCATAGATGTCGAAGACTAAGATAAGACAACATTCATCACAGACAAGGGGACCTATTGTTATAAGGTCATGCCCTTCGACATGAAGAATGCAGGGGCCACGTATCAACAACTTGTAAATAAGATGTTTGAAGATAAGATTGGCAAGTCCATGGAGGTATATGTAGATCTTATAAAAAATCTTGAAGGCCTGCACTCACATAGCCGATCTGGAGAGGACTTTTGACACCATAGACTTATACACGATGAAGCTCAATCCTTCCAAGTGTGTCTTCGGAGTAGGAGCAGGGAAATTTCTTGGATTCATCATTAATCAAAGGGGAATAGAGGCCAATCCCAAAAAAATTAAGGCTCTACTTGAAATGAAGACACCCAGGACCATTAAAGACGTTCAGAGGTTAACCGGAAGAGTTACTGCACTGAATATGTTTGTCTCCAGGGCTACGGACAAGTGTCTTCCTTTTTTTCAAAATCCTTAGGAAGGCCTTTGAATGGAATGAGGAATGCGACAAGTACTTTAAGGAGCTCAAGTCCTACCTCGGATCTCCTCTACTCTTATCCCGGCCCATCCTGGGGTAAAAGTTATATGTTTATTTACCAGTCTCAGAGTCAGCTATAAGTGCAACCATAATATGGGAAGACAATGGGGGTACAGAGGCCAATATACTTCAATTGTAAGGACCTTCAAGGATTTGAACAGAACTATCAACCGATGGAAAAATTATCCTACGCCTTAATACATGCTTCCAGGAAAATGAAGCCCTATTTCCAAGCCCACTCTATAATCATCCTCACTGACTCCCCACTAAGGAAAATCCTCCACAAGCCCGAGAAGTCCGGCAGGTTGATGACCTGGGCCATCGAGTTTGGAGAGTATGACATTATTTATCAACCCAGGGTGGCCATCAAAGGATAGTCACTCGCAGACTTTGTTGCTGAGTTCACATGGGAGGAGGTTGAGATTGAGAATAACCCAGAGATTGTAGAGGGATCAAATAGTAACGTCTTCTGAAACTCAAAAGAGGTTGTGTCTAGCAGAGCCAAAAAAGGAGTAGCTAATAATGAGGAAGACAGATACCTCTTCAAGCAAGGGGCCTTGCCAGAAGGGAACTTCTCTTCAAATAAAGATGTTTGGAACCTCTTCATTGATGGGTCTTCTTGCGAGAGTGGAAGCGGCGCAGGGCTGATACTGTCAGCTCTGGATGGTACCGATGTTGAATATGTGCTAAGGTTTAAATTTAAGTCTTCAAACAACGAGTCCAAGTACGAGGCGCTGATAGCAGGGATCTCCTTGCCAAAAGCCCTTAAAGTTGGCCGACTCTTACTACACAGTGACTCAAGGTTAATTGTCAACCATATACTTAGAGTATATGAGGCCAAGGATGAAAGGATGGCCAAATACCCAAAGAGGGTAAGAACGATGCTAGAAGTCTTCAAAGAGGTGAAGATGGAGAGGGTACCTCGAAAAGACAACAGTCGTGCAGATGCACTAGCAAGGTTGGCTTCAGCAACAAGGACAGGAATTAGAAGGACAGTACCAATCGAGATCCTGCTCAAACCAACCATTGCGAAAGAAGAGGTTGCCTGCATTTGCCTCAACTTGAACCTAGGGGACTCATGGATGGACCCCCTTATCAGATATATCATGTAGGGAGAGCTGCCAGAATCCAAGTTAGAAAAGAGTAAATTAAGGTACAAAGCTTCCAAGTTCTCAATAATAGGAGATGTCTTGTATAAAAAAGGATTCCTACTGCCTCTCCTCAGATGTGTCCATCCCACCGAGGTCCCCACGTTTTGTAGGATGTACATTATGGTTCTTGCTCTAGTCACATAGGAGGAAGACCTTTAGCCTAGAGTATAATTATGCAGGGATGCTGGTGGTCGACTTTGGCCAAAGATGCTGCTGCCTACGTGAAGAGGTGTGACAAGTGCTAAAGATTCTTGACTATTCCTCATCAACCTCATCAACCTATGACGTCAATTAGTTCTCCTTGGCCATTTACAGTATGGGGGATTGACTTGGTGGGACCATTGCCAAGAGTTGCTAACAATTATCGATTTCTGATAGTAGCAATTGATTATTTCTCCAAGTGGGTAGAGGATGAGCCGATGATCACGATTACAGAGAAGAAGACCTTCTAGTTCATCTGTAAGAGCATCATATGCAGACATGGTCTTCCAAACACCCTCATCTCAGACAACGGAACCCAGTTCAATAATTTTTCCTTAAAAAATATTGTGAAAGAGTGGGGATTAAGCAGTACTTCTCCTCTCCTGGGCGATCCCAGGTAAATGGGAAAACAGAAGTCACGAACCAAACAGTCCTTGATGGGATTAAGAAGAGGTTGGAAGAAGACAAGGGGAGATGGAAAGAAGAGATTTATGAAGTACTATGGGCCTACATAATGATGATAAGGACACCAACAGGGGAGACCCCATTTATGTTAGCCCATGGTTCAGAATTCGTCATACCTACAGAGGTAGGACTCCCCACCCATAAAGTTCAGACCTATGACCCCTAGAGGAATGGGGAAGAAGTAATAATTGACTTGGATCTAATTGAGGAGAGAAGGGAAGACGCTGAGATCAGACAATCAGCCTACTAGCAGAGAACAGCAAAGTTCTACAATCAAAGGGTGAAATCAAGACCTATAGCTATAGGAGACCTAGTGCTGAAGAAGACGTTGCAGAAGATAAACACAGTCCACCCAAACTAGCATGGTCCTTATAAAGTAGTCGATGAGGTTGTACCCGGTACCTATTGGCTAAAAAATCTCGAAGGGGAACCATTCTCCAATCCATGGAACGCTGATCACCTGAAGAAGTATTATGTATGATGTTGCAGTTATTTTCTTGTAATACATGTACCATCTTATGAAGAGAATGCTAATGAAAAGAGCAGTTCCTGTGTCAATACTTTCTTTCATCATGCTTTAGTGATAAATTATGAGGTGAAACATCATTATTTGGTGCCCTCGGACCTTAAACATCATTAATTTAATGAAAATTATGAGGGCAACATCATAATCTGATGACCTCAGACCTTAAAACATCATTAATTTGGTGAAAATTATGAGGTGAAACACCATAATTTTATGACCTCAGACCTTAAAATATCATTAATTTAGTGAAAATTATGAGGGCAACATCTTAGTTTGATAACCTCATACCTTAAACATCATTAATTGTGATAAGGTCTGAGGTGAGACATCATAGTTGATGACCTCACATCTTAAACATCATTAATTGGGTAAAAATTATGAGGTGAAACATCATAGTTTGATGACCTCAGACCTTAAAAGCATCATAATTTGGTGACAAGGTCTAAGGTGAGACATCATATTTGATGACCTCAGACCTTAAACATCATCAATTTGGTAAAAATTATGAGGGAATATCTTAATTTGATGACTTCAAACCTTAAACATCATTAATTTGGTGAAAATTATGAGGACAACATCATAATTTCATAACCTCGGACCATAAACATCATTAATTTGGAGAATTTTATGAGGTGAAATATTGGACCACGAGGCCCCCAATTTTTTAAATCTTATTACACAAAAAGTAATTTCCTTTTAAAGATGCGGAAGCGGAGATGATTCAATTAAACAAATTAACAAATTTTAATTTATTTTCAAATTCAAATTAAACCAAGTGAAATAAGATTAAACACACACATATTTTTAATTTCACTTAAACCAACTTAATTTAACCCAAGTCCTAGAAATTTTCCTAAGTCATATTTTCAATATTCCCAAATTAGGCCAAATCAATTTTATCAAATTAAGTGATGACTTGAATTAAATTAATATAAACACTACTCAAATTAATTTAGCACCAAATTACACAAGTAGTGATTTAAACCAAATTTTATCGTTTTACCTAAGCATGCATTATAGGTGAGATTTGCAAAAGATAAAATAAACAAAGAATCACTACGCCCCGATGTACGAGGAAAAACCCACAACGGAAAAAAAACCTCAGACGGCCCTAGACTCAAATCTACTAAGTACGGAATTTACAATTACAAGAAAGATGACTTACAACACTCGACTCGACTCGACTCCTTCAAGCCCCAACGCATCTTCTTGTAACTACCTCTGCCTAGTGAATAACCACGGAGATACACCGCGGCCTCGGAATCCACCGTTCGGACTTTAGGAACCACTATCAACAACACATGGTGCATTTCACTATGTGAGAATGCCGCAGCAAAACAAACTTCTTCTTCTTTGAGGGATTTAGAAGGAAACCCAAACTTCTCTTCAATGTGGTAGAGAAAAACCCTATTGAAACTTGGAATAAACAATATGGGTGAAAACAGGAGTGTTTTATGATTTTTTTCTTGAAAACTAGACACTAAAAAACATGAACTTTTTCTTGAAAACTTGAACTCTTAAAGATCTCTCTTGGAGGTGGAAGGATGTGAAAAAGTTGGTTCCCGCACTAAGTCTGCCCAAAAAGTTAGCGGGAAAAGAAGTGGGAAACATGGAAAAACTGCTCAAAAGTGTCCAAAAAACTGTTCCCGCCAAATCTCGTTCGAACGATATTTTTATTCGAATGAAGTCTCATTCGAACGATACTTCTAACGAAGTTCCAGTGGCATGTCGTTGGCAAACCTCGTTCGAACGACAATATCGAACGAACTTCCAGAAAGTATAAAAAATTGATTTTATCCCAGAAACGTTATTTTAAAGTTTTAATGAAACTTTCTGAAAATAAACAACAGTTTAAAACATAAATTGCACCCAATTTAAACATATGTCAAGCTCCTATATATATATACTAGCGAATACCCGTGCCTGAAGGCACGCCGAAAATTTTCAAAGTACGTAATCGCGAAACAATAAAAAATTCGAAAGTACATAATTACAAAACGATAAAAATATTGTTCTCCAACAAAACATCTATATATTGTTCCCCAATATACATAAGTGCGGCTCCATTTATTTCTCCATAGTTAACTTCCACCACTAATTACAACATTGCTCACATTTAACTAAGGAGTTGCACGTCTAACTAAGAACATAACAGTGTACATCTTTAACAAATGAAAAAAGGAAACAATACAAATTTCAAAATTAGGCCATGAGAAACATTCATGTATCATATCTGAGATTCCCTGACAAAAAAAATTCAAGCTCCACTTGTCGGGGTAGTGACAAAACGTTAAATAATAAATTATAAAATTGTAATTATTTTCCAAATAATAAAATAATTATTGACTGATGTTATTTATCCAATGATATACTGAAATTATATAGACATGTGATATAGATCCATGAGTAAAATAGGTCAAAACAAACAAAAATGGAGCTAAAAATCTGAATGAGTAAAATAGGTCAAAAAAAGGAGAAGTCAAGAGGTGTGTAGACCATTATATAAATGGACCTGTTTGAATATATCTTAAAATCCAAACACCATTAGCAAATATGTATCAATAATTTTTAAGCCAAGAAGAAGAATCCAAGGAGGAAACAATTAGTACATGTTTACATAGAAACAACAATGATTATTATACAATCTTGCACTAAATGTGTTTTTTTTTAATTAAAATAGAATAAAATGAATGCAACTTTAAAAAATTAAAAGAAATACTTTTACTGGCTGAAATGACAATAATCCCACTTGAAGCCACTTTCTACGTCTATAACAGCTACTTTGATATTCCACCTAACAATAAAGCACCAGACAAATCCATAACTTACATAATATAGCTTCTACACTGTGTTTGTGATTTTTTCCGAAGGCACAGATAGGTCCATGCCCCGACCCAAACCTGCATTTCCAGTGAATTGTTGCAAAATAATGAAAGAATACGTGAAATGGTATATCGACAATTGGTGATGCCAAATTGATGAAAAGGTTCGTCATGGTTGAAGTAACCCTAAAAAACACATGTAATAGAGCAACTTTGATACCACCCTCAAAGAATTCCAACTTTTCAGACCAAAACCAGCTAACTATGTGCTTGCAAATTAACTTGGATAGAAAATATAAAGATGGTGCTCCGTCTGTGGCATTATAAACAACCAAGAAAAGGCCTCGAATAACACCAAAACGTTCTTCAATTAGAAGCGATATGAAAATCGTTGCAGGAATCATAAATATCTGCATGAATATGTAAGTTGGGCAGTAACCCAAAATGAATTTTGTTGGGTAAACTTTCGCATACATTTGAAGATGATCTTTGAGCAACGGTGGATCCTCAATAGTCCCAGGCAGCTTAATATTTCATACTCTGCAGCTGGCATGGTGGAGTAAATACACAACAAACCTATAGAAAAAACACAAACACACTCAACGCCACAACAAATTCCCATCGTATGGTTTCGAAATAGGCTCAACAATTATTGTAAGTGGTGAAAGAATAAGGACGAATAAGAAGGGAAAGTAGATCCCAGGATGCGAACTGAGAAAATGCTTAACTGCATATCATGACAATGGTGTATTGTATTAACGCCTGTAGTGATGAAAAATTGACTTCAACCAATTTAGTTGTTTTCTCAATCATAAATACAACTACGAAACTCACAACCACCCATATTTTCAAAATATATTGAAGGTAGAGACAAAATATCATATACAAAGAAAATTTTCAAAAGCAAAATAATTACACCATTAAATTAGATATGTGATTTCAAAAGCAAAACAATTACACCATTATACCCATTCCTATTCCCAGATCTGTGGGACAATTCCTAATTTGTCTGGTAAATAATACTTTCAGGCATAAACATGAATGGTAAAAAGTGTAAATCTAAACATACAAATCTTACTGTCGAATTCAGGTCATATTCTTGCAAAGTTATGACTCATGTAAGGGTGTTTGTGTTATGGGTGTTTTCTATGTGTCGTGTATAGTATAAAACTCAAAATGCAAATTGATTTCCTATGACTCTGTGATCCACACAAACAACCAACAAAATATTAGAATCATGTGAGATACCCCAAATAATGACATTGGGCAAGACTTCCTATGACCAAATAATGTACTGAGCAAGACTTGACATACTGTAAGATATTAGAATCAAGTCTATAACAGTGAACCAAATTTGACATACCCCAAACCAAATTTGACCTCATTCATAGTCATTAGATATCCCCAAACAGGTTTGTTTTTGCAAATCGCAAATAGGGCCTATAATTGTATATTGGTGCCAGAAATCATTCACATGGAAAAAGTTAAAGAAAAATATATACTAACTACAAATAAAGTAGAATATAAATACCTAAAAAAAATAAACAGGAAACAGACATGCTAAAGGCAATGTTAAGAGAGATCAAATTTGTGAGAGAAAAATAATTTCCTGCAAAAATTTGTGATTATGGGTCTTCAAACACCACATTAAAAAGTAAAGGACCATCACCTATAAAAAAATTCAAGTTTTGAAGAAACCTTCCAACAAAGTTGTAAATTGATTCCTGTGAAGCCTGTACAAAGACCCGGTGAAAAATTAGTACAATAAAGGAAGTAAAGCAAATTGTATAAAGCATGATCTCCACATACCACCCATTTAATATGTAATAAATATTACCACACCTCGTCTAAAATACTCTGTGCCCTTATTTTACTTCTCTGATAAAAAAAATTTGGTTGGACCTCGGTGTAACCTTGGTGAAGACAACCGGCCCCTCAATCAAGTGAGCCTAACATGATCTCGCTTCTCTATGCTCACTACATGTTAACATAAGATCTGTTAAGCACAAAAGAAGGCTTTAGATATAAAAAAACTTTACCCGGTGTTTGTAGAAGGCAATCAAAGAGAGTGAGAGTTCGTAACTTTTTGGATTTGGCTTTATAAGGCCCACTTCTTGAGAGAGAGAAAGTGATGAGATGCAAATGTTTTTCCAAATTCTTCACATTTATGGTAACAGATCTGATCAACGGCGTCGACAAAGTGACCTCAAACGTATTTTTCATGGCTCTCGTTGTTACAGATTTGTTGAGAGAGAGGGGGAGATGGGTTTTGAGAACCCAACACATGTATCATATATTTTTCTTGGTTTGTGTGCAATACAAACCCCAAAATTAAAAAAGAGAGAAAGGGAAATGGGTTTTTGGTTTGAATCATTTTTATGTCTCTAATTTTGAGCTTTGTTTATGGTGATAAAGAGAGAATGAGAGAGAAATAGGCGTGTACTTTTCAAAGAGTGGGTGGCTGAGAGATTGAGGGGATGTGGAGTAGACAGAAGAGAAACACAGAGTTCGTAATGTTGGTTTGGGCGGGATAATGAATTTTGGTTAGCTAATCTGAGCCCTTGATTTTTACATGGGAGATGTGGTCAAATGTGAGCCCTTATTGTGCTTTTATATTTTTACCAATTCAAAAACCATTCCATCTTATTATATATACATAATAATGCTCCAGTGCGGACTAGTCCGCATTTTAAGAATGCGGACTGGACATGTGTCACCTATCGGTACCCCTAGAAATTATTGCCTAAATTGTAGGCACACTCTCTCTCTTTTCTGGGTCACCTACAGGTGACACATGTCCGGTCCGCATTCTTAAAATGTGGACTAGTCCGCACAAGAGCAGGACTGTATATATATATATATATATGTATTGCATTCATACCTTAGGAGCATCAAAACATTGTTGTTGACGTAGAAACGAGGCACATTAAACACGACATGTGATGAAGCTTTATACACTAGGACACTATGTCTTCAACTTTAGAATGTCGTAGGCTTAAAGGATGGTCAAGAACTCTATCCTATGACTCAAACGTTTTTGTCCGGAATTGAGCCAAAACTACAAAGGACTCAATTGGAAATTTGTGTCCTTACAAATCTCCCCCTTTGGCTATTCCGGGACAAAAATCAACAAAAATCCTAAAGGGCCGTCAAGCTCTACTAAACTAAAAAATATCCCACCCAAAATAAAATACAATAGCTTGACTCAAAACAACCCAAGGATCAATATCTTTGCTGACGATGAAAGTTGCCATTTAGAAGAATTCCTGCACACTTAAGCAAACTATCTAACGCATAGGGAATATCAAGAATATTAAATGAATATTAAATATTCCCCCTAAATTAACTATGATCAACCTAAGAAGATAGCTACTCCCTCTAAGTTAAATCTCCTAAACTAAGATACAATTATAATAGGATTAGATACCATTTCTCCCCCTATCATTCTCCCCCTTTTTGTTCAGGAATAGACAAAGGATAAAAAATAAAAAAATTAACTTATCTTCCCCAATTAAAGCATATACACCCCTTAAACTAAACAAGGGATAAATAGAATGGGATGACAAGCTAAACATGCAAATGTGCATAAAATGATGAGAACATTAAAGCACGTGGGCAACAAAGTCATAACTAATCAAACAAATAATAACATATACCAACTAGGATGCAAGAAAATGATACCAATATGATACCTACAGTATTAAGGATGTGATATCAACAAAGAATGCAACAAGATAGATACCAATTATGAATTAAAGCATAGATGAACTAGAAAGCAAGGCAAAGACCAAAAAAAATATAATATATATACATACTCTAGATATACCAAAGATGCCCATGCGCATATATGTATAGGTATAAACACACAAATGACACAAAATAAGATAATATTTTCACACTCGTATGGCAAAAATGTGTCATATGGAAACGGAAGTGTTGGGATGTGAACTAGTAACAATTAAATTTAGACCCAATCACTTAAAACATGTTCACAGAGTTCTCAATTGATTGCAAACTTCATCACATTTGAATATAACCTCATGTAATATAAATTGAACTCAATGAACAAACATACACAATGCATACAAGCCTAGACTTTTGATGATTCTACAAACCAATAGAGTCATGACATTGAAAGTACAACTAGAATAAATGGACATTGAGCAAACCATTGATATATCATCCAAACTCACTCAATAAGCATATATATTTGAATGAAGATATCAAACAAAAATAGGCCTTGGCAATTATTTTTCTTTTTAATACCATAATTCTATTTTTAGGCCTTTGGACCACGTATTTCTACGGTGAATTTCTATTCACAAAGGATAATAATTTCCCTTTCGGAGGCCTTCCCTTTTCACATTTATACATATCATTTTTATTTCCCACAAATCTCACGTGCAACGAATTTTGACATGCACTAGTCCTCCTAGATCATAAATATGTAGATGCCACGATTGATAGGAGAACACCTCATAAAGCTCAAATATAAATAGGAAGTTAAAATTTCAAGTGAGCTCATGCATGTGTGAATTGAGGCATATAAAAATAGAATCCATTTAATCAACACAAGATCTAACTACTCCATGTAAGCATGGTAAAGACCATATTAAGGATTGACAATCTAAACCAAAAGTTCTAGCCACATGGGAGAAAAAAAGATGGGATTCAAACACAAGTATGTGCCACATAAAGTGTGTCAAACTAAAATACACACAAAAAAATCTTTTTGAGTTTTTGAAATTTTTAACCAAAAATAAAAATATATACTCATAAGATAAACAAAAAATCATTTGAATTTTTCATTAAGCTTACAAAGAGATAAAAACCCAAATGATAAACAAAAATATTTTTGTATTTTTCATTTAATGCAAACTAAAATGAAAGAAGTATAATACAAAAGATAAACAAAAATCATTATTCTAGCATGTGATTAAGCATGAAGCATAAACTAGAAAATGACTAAAACATGCATACAATTAGCATGATGATATAGCATGAAGCACAAATGCTAAAGTATGCAAACAAAACTAACAAATTCAACATTTAGATTTTGCAAGGGAGGAAGCATGTGAAAGTAAATGAGAATCAAATACCCTATCTTGTAAAGCTACCAAGTCGAATATCCTAACCCAAACTAATGACGAATGATGATCTCGGGGCGTAGGAATCTTGGCTACCGTGGTTGCCTTACGTTGGGTTTTTTTAGGACCTCTCTTAAGATCAAAACAAAATTTCCTAAAATGACCTTTTTGACCACAATGTGAGAACCTATAGACTCGGCGAAAAGACTTACCTAAGGAATGATCTCTAATGGTTTTCCTAGGTGATTCTCCTAAAACATTAGTTTTGGCTTTATGAGTTGATTCATTATAAGTATCGAAGCCTAAACCACAAGTGTCATTTTTAAGTTGGACCGTGCCTGAGATTTTATCTAGTTTTTAGGACCTACACTCCAAATCAAATTTGACTTTACTAGAGTCTTTTAATTGTTCTTCTAATTCTAAAATTCTAGGCTCTGACAAAACATTTCTCTCTTCAAACGCGATAAGTTCCTTTTTCATTGATTCTAATAAACCTCTAAGGCTATCTCTCTCGCATTCTATATATTCAGGCTTCTCTCGAAGAGTCCTCTCTCGTGTCCTAAGGTCTTTAACCATTACCCTATCATCAACGACCTTGGCACGTTCTCTTAAACTAGCTTCTAACTTCAAATTAGATCTTTTTAATTTAATAGATTCATTATATAATTCTTGAAAATCATTTTGAAGTTCACTCGCATTAACCTCTTCTTCATTTTTACTCTCTCTTTCTTCTCCACTCTCACTACCATAAAAAACAAGGGAATCACAAACTTTGACCACGGAAGTGTCATGTGTTTGAATATCTTCATGGAAAGATTCATTATCGGTGCTCACATGACTAGCTATAAAACCCACAAAGTTGGGCTTAGTGTGGGAATCGGGTCCCACTTCATTATCATTATCACTAAGGGTTGCATTAAAATACATTGATTGCTTACCCTCTCTCCTTAGTTTAGTGGGGCATTCAAAAGCCCTATGGCCATACCCTTCACATACCTAAAACTGATTTGACTCATCCCTATTTAAATTTTCATTATTAGTTTTAGGGATCTTATCGGCTTCGTCATGTGTAGATTTTTCAAATTTCTTAAAATCATTTTTAAATTTATCTTTGTTAAATTTAAGAAACTTTCTAAACTTTCTAGCAAACATAGCCATATTTTCCGAGTCACTATCACTTTCACTCTCTACTACTTGTTTTTCTTCCTTATGGGCTTTCAAAGCAACGCCCTTATCTATTTTCTTTTCAATTTAGAGGGAAACATGTCTAGTTCATAGGTTTGTAAATCACCTTCTAATTTCGTAGAGGCTAAAGTGGGTAAAGAATTTAACACGGTCACCTTTCGAATGAGTCTATTGGGTAGGGATCTTAAAATTTTCTTTGCTACTCGGTTGTTGGGTATTTTCTCTCCCAAGTTAAAAGATGAATTAACAATATCGGAAAGTCTAGCATAAAATTCATCAAAAGTTTCTTTGTCGTTCATTTTGATGGTTTCAAATTGTGTGGTGAGGTTTTGGAGTTTCGAAGCTTTAATGACACTAGTACCTTAATGAGTGAGTTGTAAAATATCCTAAGCTTCTTTAGTGATTTCACACGTCATAATGCGATGGAATTCACCCGGTGTGACCGTGCTAAACAAGGCATTTAAACCACGGGAATTAAAATTTGAGAGTTTAAATTCATTCTCACTCCATCTATCGGCGGGTTTGGGAACATGCTCATTATCTACTAAATGTGTAGATGGGGACCACCCATTAACGACAGATAACCAAACTCTCTCGTCGATAGATTTTAGTGCCGATTTCATTCACTCTTTCCAATACGCGTAGTTAGAACCAATGAAAATAGGAAATTTAGAAAATGGAGAAAATTCCATTTTAGCTAAAAATATTTGAAGGATCTTAACGAAGTAATTTATCGTTTTGGCTCTGATACCAATTTATTGGACCACGAGGCCCCCAATTTTTTAAATCTTATAACACAAAAAGTAATTTCCTTTTAAAGATGCGTAGGCGGAGATGGTTCAATTAAACAAATTAACAAATTTTAATTTCTTTTCAAATTAAAATTAAACCAAGTGAAATAAGATTAAACACACACATATTTTTAATTTCACTTAAACCAACTTAATTTAACCCAAGTCCTAGAAATTTTCTTAAGTCATATTTTCAATATTCCCAAATTAGGCGAAATCAATTTTATCAAATTAAGTGATGACTTGAATTAAATTAATATAAACATTACCCAAATTTATTTAGCACCAAATTACACAAGTAGTGATTCAAACCAAATTTTATCTTTTTACCTAAGCATGAGTTCTAGGTGAGATTTGCAAAAGATAAAATAAACAAAGAATCACTATGCCGCGATGTACGAGAAAAAACCCACAATGAAAAACAACCTCAGACGTCCCTAGCCTCAAATCCACTAAGTACGGAATTTACAATTACAAGCAAGAGGACTTACAACACTCGGCTCGGCTCCTTCAAGCCCCAACGCGTCTTCTTGTAACTACCTCTGCCTAGCGAATAACCACGGAGCTCCACCGCGATCTCGAAATCCACCGATCGAACTTTAAGAACCACCGTCAACCACACATGGTGCCTTTCACCATGTGAGAATGCCACAGCAAAAAGAACTTCTTCTTCTTTGAGGGATTTAGAAGGAAACCCAAACTTCTCTTCAATATGGTAGAGAAAAACCCGGTGCCAAACACTCCAAGCAAGATGTATATATATTGAAACTTAGAATAAACAATATGGGTGAAAACAGGAGTGTGTTATGAATTTTTTCTTGAAAAAAAGACACTAAAAAACATGAACTTTTTCTTGAAAACTTGAAATCTCAAATCCCTCTCTTGGAGGTGGAAGGATGTGAAAAGGTTTTTTGGAAAAAGTTGGTTCCGGCATATATTAAGTCTGCCCAAAAAGTTAGTGGGAAAAGAAGTGGGAAACATGGAAAAACTGCTCAAAACTTCCCAAAAAACTGTTCCCGCCAAGTCTCGTTCGAACGAAGTCTCGTTCGAACGAAGTCTCGTTCGAACGATACTTCTAACGAAGTTCCAGTGGCAGGTTGTTGGAAAACCTCGTTCGAACGACATTTTCATTCGAATGACAAACTCGTTCGAACGACAATATCGAACGAACTTCTAGAAAGTATAAAATTTTGATTTTAGTCCAGAAACTTTATTTTAAAGTTTTAATGAAACTTTTTGAAAAGAAACAACAGTTTAAAACGTAAATTACACCCAATATAAACATATTCCAAGATCCTATATATATATTGCATTCATACCTTAGGAGCATAGGAACATTGTTGTTGACGTAGAAACGAGGCATATTAAACACGGCATATGATGAAGCTTTATACACTTTACCACTACGTCTTCAACTTTAGAATGTCATAGGCTTAACGGATGGTCAAGAACTCTATCCTATGACTCAAACATTTTTGTTCAGAATTGAGCCAAAACTATAAAGGACTCAATTGGAAATTTGTGTCCTTACATGAAACATCATAATTTGATGGCCTCAGACCTTAAAACATCATAATTCTGTGAAATTCATGAGGTGAAACATCAAAATTTGATGACCTCAGACCTTAAAACATCATAATTTGGTGACAAGGTCTGAGGTGAGACATCATAATTTGATGACCTCAGACCTTAATTTGCATTAATTTGGTGAGATTTATGAGGTGAAACATCATAATTTGATGACCTCAGACATTAAAACATCATAATTTGGTGACAAGGTCTGAGGTGAGACACCATTATTTGGTGACTTTAGACCTTAAACGTCATTAATTTGGTGAAATTTACGAGGGTAACATCTTAGTTTGATGACCTCAGACCTAGCGAATAACCTCAGGCCTTAGTTTGATGACCTCAGACCTCAGCGGGAGCAACATTTTCCTCCTCAACCTTTTGCAAGGCCTGAGCAAAGAGAGAATCGGCAAATCCTAGACCAATAAAGTCTGAGGCAGACAAGCTCCCTGATTCTTTCTCCTTTGAAGCTTCCAAGTTCCAAGTTGCCTTGATACCTCTTTCGAGATATTCAAAGCCGAAGCGTATAAACTAGTCGTAGAATTTGTAATCGGCCAAAATCTTCTCAGAGGCATCATCAAGGGCAACCTTTACTGCGGCATCAACCTTTTCCTGGAGGACGTCATCTTTGGCCTGCAAAGCAGAGGTGTGGTCCTTCTTAATCTTGTTTATGTCCCTATCCATCTACTTCACCTTATTCTTATACTCAGCCAAGGCTATCTTCAGATGTTCAACCTCTGCATTTAAAAGGCTTCCAACTTTTGGGCCTCTTTTCCCTTCTCAATAAGGGGCAACTTCCTCAGGGTCCAGTCAATAAATTGGTGCATAGACAGAAGACCCTGCAAAATAAAGTCATAGGTATGAGTTCAAGCCTTAATTCGTTTAAAGCCGAGGTTACACTTAGAATAAAGCAAAAGTTTTTACTTGGATAGACCTGTGAAGGCAAAACTCGGCCAGCAGAGGGGTATCTATAGAGCGTAAAAAATGCAGAGCCGATGGCATTCATTGCCTTCAGACCATGATCTATTAAGCCGTCACGGTATCCTTTTTTCTTCTTACTCGGCCTCTGATCCTCCGCATCATTTGTAGTCTTCATCTTCTTTGTAGCGTCGAACTTAGACGTACTGACGTTTTATTTAGGGGGAGGGGCTGCATTATTCCCTTCCTTCTTCATCAGTTTAACGAGACTGGGGGCAGACAACTCCCATAAATCATCCGAGAAGCCTTCTGAGCATTCTACAAAAAATGTACCTAAGTTAGTAAATCAGAGATATCAAGAAGGTAGAGGTATAACTTATGGAAAATAATACTTGCGAAGCCCAGTTAGAGGACTCCCCCCCCCCCCCCCCCCCCCAAGCCATTCTCAGAGAGGTAATAGGGGGTCATCAAATGCTCATATTTTACCAGCCAATCGTGCTCCCCCTAATCCTGAAGATCCTTCACCTTTTGTGAGTTATCCAGGCTAAGCCCAAGGTCGGCCTTGGCAGCAAGTGATACCTTCCCCCACCTCAGGGGTGTCCTCGGCTCCAACGATAAAGAGGCGGCACAAGGATCAAATTCCCATGCCCTTAAGGTAAAGAAATATCATAGTTTCCAGTTATGATTTGAAGTCTGGGTAGCCAACAACATCTTCTTATCAGACTTCCTAGCAAGGAAGTGATAATAGTTGGGGTGGTTTTTAGCAAAGGATGGGACATAACATCCTATAAAGACCCTAACTGGAAGGTCTGAGTGATGGACTGCCTTCAAAAGGACAATAAAACCAATCATCACCCTCCAGGCATTAGGGGATAATTATGAAGGGGCCAGGTTGATGTGGGCAAGTATGGATCTTATAGAAGGATAGATGGGGAGACAGAATCCCAGCTTAAACATCTGCTTGTACACGCAGATTTCCCTATCTCGGCCACCAAAGGCTCTCCCACCTCTTAGAGGTCTCCTAAGTACGATGGAGGTACCTATGGAATAGATATGCCTAAAGCCTAAGAGGCCGTACTCAATAAGATTACTCTCTATCTCGGCAGCCTCCGAGGTATTAATGTCACTCTCATGACCATCATCCTCATTTTTGGAAACTTCGGCCTGGGCAGGTGTAGGAACACCCCCAGGGAACCTCTGAGAGAACTCAACCCCTGTGGCAGCCAACAGGGGAATGGCATTAATGGGTGGTGGAATAGACACACTCGACCCCACAACCTCGACATCAGAAGAAGTTTATGAAGTGCTAGCACTGTTCTGGGACGAGGCACAACTTTGGACCTCGGCCTGATTAGGGACCTGATCTGGCCTAATAGAGAAGTCCATGGCCTCTTGGAAAGAATCAGTGGACATAGGGTCAGAGGTGGACGACTCAGACTCAGATATGGGAGTGGGGTCTATTGGATCCTTTGCTGGCTCAGCAGGCTCGACTGACTCAGGGTATACCACCTTCAGAGGTAGAGGGAAGATTAGACTGAGGGGGAAGGCCTCAACCCTATAAGCTTTCTCTTGGGCTAGTTCTATCTGCTTAATTTTTACAAAAGTCTTATCTCTCAGAGAGGGGAAATATTCTATGAGCTTATAAAAAGGTATGAGCATAAAGAAGGTGACCCTACACTTGGACTCTAAACAATAAATAAACAACTGGGGACAACTTAAACTAAGGATCAAATCCTAGTTTTTGTTCAAATTCAAACCAAGAATGGTTAAGAATAAGGGCCACTGGAAAACTCAAAGAGCCACCGAAAAACTCAAAATGCCATAAAAAAACTCAATATGTCACCAAAAAATGCAAGAAATGGGAAAATAAGGCTAAAAAATGGCAAAGGAAATGTAATAATCAATACCTGATGAAATACGAGGTGAAGAATGAGAGGATGGATAAGAGAAGTCCACAAAACACAACCTCGATTAAGCTCTAAAAGAGAGAGAGAATGCAGACATACACAGGCAATAAAAGGGAGAGAAATGGAGAAGAAAGATAAGGAAAGGGGTTTTTAAACCCTCAAAACTGATTGCATGCTTCCCAAGTCCCATCATTGCTTTGGGATCCCAAAAAACAATCATCATCATTACACTGTCAGGCATGCTACCCACTTCAGAAGTGGACACCTGTCAAGGAGATACTGGTACACAAGGGAATATAGCCTCGGACCTACATATCCCTTAGTCACCTACTTACATAGGTAACTTAGGGCTAGGGGTGATTGATATGCCCAAAGTGTACCTGCCAGTTCAGAGACATCAGCCTCGGCCTAATTGACAGGTGAGGTAATAAGAGAGAGATTACCTATCAGCGATGTAATCCTTCACCAGGTCGACCGAAGCCGACGTTGCAAGTACCACCATGATTGGGCTTCAGTTGAGGTCTACATGACTCATAGGATCAGTTAACCATCAGGTCGGCCACAGCCGATGTTACAATTGTCACCTCATCCAAGATAGTATCCGAGGTAAATATGGACATGGGTTATCCATCAGAACATCGCCAACATCGGCCATAGCCGATGTTATAAGTTTCACCTAAGATCATAAGGTCTTGCAGACTCAGCATCAAGTTTCAAGCCAGGGCCGAAGTTCCTGATATCTAACCTTGACTGGCATCTAGGCCAAGGTTATCATATAATCCTCAGCCAAGGCAGGGGTCGTACTTCACCAACCTCGTACTCATCCAATCCGAGGTTGGTACCAAGCAAAGACAGCCGAGCATCTACACGCACATGTATGGCTTGGAACACGTGGATAAATCTGTTATAACTGAATTATTCCCTCCATGTGGGGGAATATTAAGGTCATCATTACTTAGTTGAGATCAGTCAGGTGTCATTATTGCACTGGATGGATCTCTATGCACATGCACATGCACATGGCATTCTTGGGGGGTACATTACACCCCCTAGGCACTATATATTTAGGTCATCCTCAACATTGTAAAGGATCAATAATTACAACCTTATCTAAAACTTTGTCAATTTGCATAGTTGAGAGAGAAAGCTTGAGAGATTATATCCATGGCCGTTAGCGCCTTATTTCAGTGACATTACTCACTCACTTGCACAGTGGATATAGGCTTAATTGGCTAAACCACTTATATTCAAGTGTTCATCCTCTTCTCCTCACCTCCTTCTACATATATACATATATATTCTCCTATTCTGCCATTGTTATCACTTGCTTGAGCTTGTCAACACCTTACCTGGTGGTGCTATTTCAAGCATCATCAATTATATATATATATAAGGGTACATGGTATTATGTGAGTGATAACTACATAATAAATATATGATGATAATCATGATTAACAAGTACGGGTGCTATTCGAGAAATATGACGGGTACTTGGGGTAGGATGAAATCCTAATATGATATTGGTCGAGTGCGTACCGAATTTTATATAGGTTGATGTGTATACCTATTGATTGTTGATTTATGTGTATGACATGCCTAACCTACTTGCTATCGACGGGAGGTTTGCGCGTAGAGGGCAGTCATATCCTGATGAGCCTTATGGGGGATTTTTGACTTGTTGCCTCAGAACATAGGACTTAGGTTGGCTTGCCATGTGTGAAAATAATGGTATTGATTGGTCATTTGGGTGCATAGGTATGTGCATAGCCCAAATTATTAGGACTATGTTCGCCTCCAATATTTGTGTTTGTTATTTATGGTTCGAGGGATATACCGAATCGAGAGTCCTTTCTACACTGATGAGATGTACCCGAACATGATAGCAGAGTATGCATGCACCGCAGCTGAGTCTCGGGGTGCAGTAATGTATATATATAATAGAGTGAATATATATATATATATATATATATATATATATATATATATATATATTTGTGATATATTTTACATCTTGCGTCGCAGTTGAGCCTAGGGGAACCATATTAGTGTGTATATATTATAGTGTGAAAATGTATATATACATGGGTTATTATCTACTATGTGAATTAAGTAGACATGACCGATAATGAAATCTGAAATGAATTAAGTAAGTGAATACTTAATTATATTGAATTGGAAAAGGGCATATCGATGTTAAACAGAAATTAGATATATATGTATTGCGATAGAAATACGTAGGAAATATATGGGATATGATATATAGCACTGATATGAACTAGTTCACATGGGAACTCTAACTAGTATGACTTAGAGGTATGTTAGGTGTGCACTCTAGATGAGATGTGAGAATCTCAAGAGATAGTCTGATAATCTAACATGTATATAATAATTACTGATTATAGCATTATTCTCTTGCTGCATTCTAAACTATTTTACAATCAAGCTCTGACCCGTTTTATTGCATATTCTCTTCTCTCTATTGTATCTTCTATTTTAGGTGTCCAGCAACTGGGATGCAAGCTATAAGGGATTGGTTATTCACGTGCTATGGATGCTATGGAGTTGCATATTTTGTATTAGATGCTTTACCTTCTTGATTTATATGTTGTAGCTATTTCATTAAAGGCATGTCGCCCAAAGGATTCTAGTCTTTCCATCCCAGTTAGTTTATTTACTTCTATCATAGTTCAATACATTTGGTTTACGTTGGATTATTATATTGAGATTTTAAACTGGAGAGTTTTATTCCGGTTGCATTTAATTAAGTTTTGATATTACTCGGTTGCTATTGTGTTAAATGGTTTATGTTTCAAAAGTGGAATTTTTAATTAAATAAAAATTGGAATGTTTTTAACATCTATTTAATTAAGTATTAGGTGACTATGTTTTCGGTAGTGATGCTAAGAATGATCCAACTGTATATTCTATTTTAATTTGGTATAGGCCTGATCACTCGAAATTTAATTCAGCGGGGTGTTACAGGTAGTATGAGAGCATCGGGTTTTAATGACTTTTAGGATCTGTACGGCTTATTACATTTCAGTGTAAAGTTCTTTGATATAAATCCTTATTATACGGATAACTGTATTCCTCTTCGTATTGCGACTTACGTTCTCCTGCGAGAGTCATTAGCAGGACAATAGGAGGAGGACTCAGCCGAAGACTTAGAAGATTTTTGAAATGTGATTGAGATAGAACCCACTATAATTATTGTTCAGGCGGAGGACAATAAAGAAGACATTTGGTAGCTATAGTTTCCCAAGCTCCATCACAAATGGCGTTTGTTCCATTCTAGACTCACCAGCATAGCTGGAATAGAACTGAGTCAGACAGGTATTTGAAGTAGACCATCCCTAGAAATGTTATAAATGTGAAGATTTTGTGTGTTTTCAAATGGATGGAGAATATCCAGAAGTTTTGGCATATTATAGAGTGTTGAATACCTGAAATGAAAATTGGGGTAAAAAATTTCTTGGCTCGCAGGAGCAACGCTGTAATAGTGAGAGTCAATCACCATGTTTGAAAGGTAAAATATTATGCGAGGGTAAGGATATTAAGTAAGATCTTACCATAAGTTCCTTCATCTGTTGTTAAGAAGGTAATGTGAACGACATTTTTGAACTTTGTACACGAAGAGGTAGGTATAATAAAGAAAAGAGCCCTTGACTAGGCGATGGACTCATAAGAAGAGTTGCCAACGCTTAAGGGAATTTATGTTTGGACGGTCAATGATGATGACAACAATGTCGTGTTTTGATAATGAAGATATAAATGGTTCTATGTGAAGGGAGCAAAGATTTAAAGGATCTAGCCCAAGACTAAGACTGGATGTAATGGTGTTAATGAAGCACCACAGGTGGACACCCATCAGGGGACCCATTTATATGATTTAAAAAGTTAAATTCCTATCAAGTGATGGTAAATTCAGTCAGGGCGGTTGAAGCTAGCAGTGTGTTCCTTAGGGACAATAAAACCAAGGGAATAATGAAGGTGGACATTGGAGTTGAAACCACCAGGGTTCGAGAGGAGGACAACCCTAATATATGTTCGGTATATCCTAGAATAGAGAATTATATGAAAAGTTATTATCTGTGGAGAGTAAGACCACATGCATTGAATTTTTCCTGAAGAAAGTAAAAGGGACAAGTGTTCGGTGCCTATTAGGGTAAATGATTAATATAGTTTTGGTCTAGTTCGGACAAGAGTGTTGTATCCGAGAATTATTTGAGCGGTCAGGGCGATTGGTAAGGAAGGAGATATGGGTTATCCTTGGGAGAATGAGGTATGCTTTATGTGACACGAGCATGTCACAGTATTTTGATGAGCACTAGATTCGCGTGTGAGATGAGTTTAGTGGTTATATCGATACCATTATGGGTATTTGTATTTTTCCGTGGTTTAACGGGGTTAATATTTGGTTTCATCCACAAGGGAGTGGGTGTAGATAGTAAGAATATTTTTATCGAGATTACTCGTTTATTGATGTGCTATATGAGTACGATGTCATCATGGATGTGGTTATTGATGGTTAATAATGATAGTGGGCTATTATTGCAAGTCTATCATGGTTGTTGTTCTAGGACATGTTGTGTTGTTTTGGCGATGCTTGGAGGGTTGAGCTCGCATTTATGTGATATTGAGTAATGATAATAGACTTCGAAGAGTGTAGTCGTTTCGAGATATTTGATCCCGGTGCATAGGGACTTTACTGATATGATTCAAAGTATTTGGGTTCATTATCGAGCATCTCGTTTTTATATTTAGCGCTCAGGACTTGGTGATAGGTAGAGCACATTGGTATATCACTTCTTTAGAGATGTAGGAGTTGAGATTTATATTTATATGTCTGGGGATCAAGATTTTTAGTGTCTAGGTTATGTACCTTGAGTCTACAAATCTCAATGACCGATAATCTTAGGTAGTAGTGTATCGGGTGGGTTACTTATTTGGATTTCGCTTGGGACACATCCCATGCATGAAACCCAGAAAATATCGGGAGTTGAGAGATGGGTTGGGCGATAGCACAATAGATAGAACTTTAGTTGTTCCTCATTTTATGAGTGGAGAAAATCCCTTGAGGGTACAATTTGAGGCTAGTGGAGCTGGTCATCATTTGTGCAGTATTGTATAGACTGGAGGATGTATGAGAGCCCTGGTTAGTTTGACTTTCATATCATTCGAGATAGAAGGGCATGAGAATGAATGTGTCGGATATATGATTATAAGGCAGTTATAAACAAAGATGTAATAGTAGAATGGATTAAACATCGAGTGGGAAAGGCAATAATCCAAGTTTATAAGTTTTATGAGAGTAACACGCCAAAGATGAGTTGAAAGACTATGAGAAGCCATTTAAAAAGGATATCTCTTGAGAAGAGGAAAATCTAACTATTATGGAAAATTGAGCGGAGTCCTACTCAGTCAAATATTGAGAGTGGCTTGCACATAAATAAGATTTTTGTTGCCTACTAGATAAAAAGGGGTCCAGAAGTGCGCATTGTGGCGAAAAGTGCACAGGTCGAGACTTTTGGTATACTTAAAGGAAATAAGGGGAGTATAAAATATCACTTATTGTGAGACATTATAAGTGGAAATTGGTGTTAAGCGGGACATGGTGAATCTATCTTCGGGAGCACCACTCAGATGGCAATAGGTTGATTCGAGAAAATCAACCTGAAATTTAGTATCAAGTCGATGATTCCAGAGACGGAAGGGACAGACAGGTTGGTATGCCGCCCAATATTGTTATGAATCAGGATGAGATCCTTGAGACCCACCTTTGATAAATAATGTTTGAAAGAAGTGGGAATAACGCTTAGTTTGGGCATAACGCGACACCTATAGCCCGATGAGTAGGCAGGAGGTGATTGTTGAATAGTAGAACGGGATGAAAAGAGACATTATTTAGTTCATCTCTAAGTGTGCCACTTGTCAGTTAGTGAAGGTGGAATCATCAGAAGCCAGCAGGGTTTCATCAGCCATTTGAGATCCCGATGTTGAGAATGGGAAAACATTTCCATGGTCTCCATCGCAGGACTACCTACTACACAGAGAGGTCACGATTCTAGATGGGCGATTGTAGATCGGTTAATTAAGGTAGCTTAATTTTTGCCAGTTTGGACTAATTATGCTACAACATAGTACGCCCAGGTTTCTATAGCTGAGATAGTGAGGTTAGGTGGGATTCTGCTTAATATTATGTCCGATCGGGAGAAGATTTTTTATCCCAATTTTGGGAGCATTTTCACGAGGCGATGGGTACTGAGGTGCGATTGAGCATGACCTATTACCCGCAGACTGATGGGCAGACTGAATGTACTAACCAGATGTTAGAGGATATGTTGCGTATGTGTATCCTAGATTTTTGGGGGAGTTTGGGAGCAGTAACTTCCACCTATGGAGTTTGCGTATAATAACTCCTATCAGTTCACCGTCGCTGTGGTTCAATTAGAGGCATTATAAGTAGGCCTTGTCATTCTCCTACGTGTTGGTTAGAGTAGGGGGATAATAAGATACTTGGACCAGAGGTGATTCAAGACACGTATGCCGGAATTGAGATGATTTGTAGTCATTTCGGGTAGCACAGAACAGACAGAAAAGCTACACCGATGCGAAACGGTTCATCCGAGAATTTAGTGTCGGGGACCAGGTGTTATTGTGGGTATCTCCTATGAAGGGGATCATGAGATTTAGAAAGAAAGTAAAATTGGAACCCAGATATGTAGGACCATTTCCTATAATTGAGAGAGTTGGACCGGTTGCTTATGATCGGGGTTGTCGGAGCAATTGCATGGGATACATGATGTGTTCCATATTTCTTCGCTGAGGCGATATCTTCGAGATGAGTTGGGTCACACTCATGTTGCATTATAGGAGATAGATTTGCATCCAGATATTTCTTACGACGAGAGGCCGATAGCGATCTTGGACCATAGCGAGAGACGGTTGAGATTAAAAGTAGTTTCGTTGGTGTGTCTAGTGAAAGCACCATAACATTGAGAAATCTACTTGGGAGCGCGAGGATGAGATGCGCGACAAATACCCGGAGTTATTTTTATCGGGTATCCTTTTATTTTCTATTTTTCTGTATGAAATTCCGTTATAAGGATGGGAGTATGTAATTCCCTGTAATTTAAATGACTTTTAATATGAGCTTAATTAAAAGTTAATGGGCTAAATAAACAGGGATTAATTGGATTTAATTATGAAAAGTTAATTGGGATTAATCCGGATTAAATATTACTACAGATTAAAGTAATATATGATTTTGAATATATGATTTTGAATATTACTTAGTGATATAAAAGTAATATGTGAAAATAATAATTATTGTCGGGAGCTACGAATATGGCAATAATGAAAATTAAGTCGGGACGCGCTTATGAGTCGTGTCAAGACTAAAAGTTGGGAAATAAAATAAGATTTACTTTGAAGTCATTCAGATGATCATTTCGAGCGTGCCGTTGAGTCTATAAGGGTAGAAATAGGCAAAAAGTCTACCTGGGGGTTTGATTTGGGTCTCGGGTAAATTAGAAGATGAAAGGACACACCAAAGGGGTATTTTAGTCATTTTTCTCGGGATATGAATAGTACCTACGTTTTTTGTCTTTTATCTAACCTTGGAGACTTATTATATACATGAGTTTGTATGTACATAAGATTCATTTCATTTAAACACAAGTGAGGTCTTTTGAGAGAGAGTGAAAAGACTTAGAGAGAAAGTGAAAGGTTATCCAGAGGAGAGGAAGAGTTGCTTGGAAAGTAAGAGTAACCTAGGGCAAACTAAGGGGACAACCACCATCTCTACACCTTGCACCACCATTAAATTTTCGTCGAAAAAAGGAAGAGGAGGTGCCAAACACTTGTCTTCACCAAAGGTTCAGACCTACACATAAGGCAAGTGTAATTCTTGCTTTATTTTGGTGCTTATATTATACATGTTAGAATAGGATTTCTTTTTGGATTATTGAAATTATGAATTTGGGATTAAAATTATTGATAAATGAAGTTTAATGGATAGGCAAATTCATGTAGTTAGAGATTTATACATGTAGAGACTATGAACATGAAAATGGATATACATGTAAAGACTATGAACATGAAAATGTATAGAGGATCTATTTGTTTATTGAAGATATTAAAATGATGTTAGGTTTTGCATTTAGATGAATTCTACTCATGTTGAATATGGAAATTTGATGATTTAGTTATGAAATGATAATTCTAAATTTTGGATTTTTGAGAGGTATAAAAATGGAGGATTTAGATAAATCGAAAATTTAAGGATTTAATGGGTTTGATGATAATACCCTTATGAACATGTGAATTTGATGTTATTCGTATGTAAAAATCACCCTTGAACATGTTAGAACACTATTAGTAAATCTGGATTTGGGATACAATATAATCCAGAAGGGTTTGGATGTAAGAACTTGAAAAAAAATGCAGAAAACTAAGGTTGAAGACGAACTGGAATAATGTTGATCTCGTTCGAATGAGACATGCTATTATTCAAATGAAATGCCATCTCGTATGAACGATATTTCTAGGTTTCGAAAGAGATTCCAGAATTTCTATTTTAGCCCAGAACAGTTTGGAAAATTGTATTTTTAGTCCACAGTAGGTTCAGGATAATTTTGGTACATTAACAAGGAGTGGGGGACTTGGGTTAAGGTTGAAAAATTATATGAAATTGAGGAATAAAATTATGTGAGAGATATCTACATAATAATAATACAATTTAGAGATGAATAATCATCATGATCAAGTACAGTTTTATATTGGTGATATATATATATATATATATATATATATATATATATATATATATATATATATATGCGGTTACTTGGGATTATGTGAGTGATAACTACATAATAAATATACGATGATAATCGTGATTAACAAGTATGGGTGGTATTCGAGAAATACGATAGGTACTTGGGGTAGGATGAAATCCTAATATGATATTGGTCGAGTGCATACCGAATTTTATATAGGTCGATGTTTATACCTATTGATTATTGATTTATGTGTATACCATACCTAGCCTACTTGCTATCGACGGGAGGTTTGTTCATAGAGGGCAGTCATATCCTGATGAGCCTTATGGGGGATTTTTGACTTGTTGCCTAAGAACATAGGACTTAGGTAGGATTTCCATGTGTAAAAAATAATGGTATTGAACGGTCATTTAGGTGCGTAGGTATGTGTGTAGCCCAAAGGCTTAGGACTATGTTCGCCTGCAATATTTGTTTTGTTATTTATGGTTCGAGGAATATATTGAAACGATAGTCCTTTGTATAGTGACGAGATGTACCCGGACATGGTAGCAGAGTATGCATGCACCGCAACTGAGTCTTGGGGTGAAGTAATGTATATATATAATAGTGTGAATGTATATATATACTCGTGATATATTTTACATCTTACGCCGCAGTTGAGCCTAGGGGCGCCATATTAGTGTATACATATTATAGTGTGAAAATGTATATATGCAGAGGTTATTATCTACTTTGTGAATTAAGTTGACATGAACGATAATGAAATCTAAAATGAATTAAGTAAATTAATACTTAATTATATTGAATTGGAAAAAGGGCTTATCCATGTTAAAGAGAAATTAGATATATATGTATTATCTGTATTGTGAAAGAAACACGTGGGATATATATGGGCTATGATTAGTTAGCACTGATATGAACTAGTTAGCATGGGAACTGTAATTTATATGACTTAGAGGTACGTTAGGTGAGCACTCTAGATGAGAGGTGAGAATCTCAAGAGAGAGTCCGATAATCTAACATGTAGATAATAATTGTTGAATACAGCATTTATTCTCTTACTATTTTCTAAACTATTTTTAGAATCGGGCTCTGGCCCGTTTTTTTGCATATTCTCTTCTCTCTCTCATATCTTCTATTTTAGGTGTCCAGCCACTGGGACACTAGCTATAGGGGATTGGTTATTGACTTGCTATGGATGCTATGGACTGGTAGATTTTGTATTAGACGCTTCACCTTCTTTATTCATATGTTGTAGCTATTTCATTTAGGGCATGTTGCCCAAAGGATTCTAGTCTTTCCATCTCAGTCAGTTTATTTACTTGTATTAGAGTTGATTACATTTTGTTTACGTTGGATTATTGTATAGAGATTTTAAACTTGAGAGTTTTATTTCAGTTGTATTTAATTTAGTTTTGATATTACTCAGTTGTTTTAGTGTTAAATGCTTTATGTTTTAAAAGTGGAATTTTTAATTAAATAAAAATTGAAAAGTTTTTAACACTTGTTTAATTAAGTATTAGGTGACTATTTTTTCGACCGTGATGCTAAGAATGATCCAACTGTATATTCTGTTTTAATTTGGTATGGGACTGATCACCAAATATTTAATTAAGCGGGGTGTTACAAGGTATCCATTTGGTGCTTCGTGAGATGTAAAGAAAATTAAGTACATTTCAAGTGTTGTCCTCATAAGGTAATATCTTTTCTTTTTCTTCTATATACATACTAGGTAAATGTGGAAAATTTAACCGAATATGCATGAGATATATTTAATTACTTATAGTATATTTGTATTTATGAATTACTTATTTATAGATTGTCTATATTCTTTTGGGCATGTTAAGAGTTCATACATCA
The DNA here is from genome assembly GCA_949130495.1 of Sambucus nigra. NCBI lineage: Eukaryota > Viridiplantae > Streptophyta > Magnoliopsida > Dipsacales > Adoxaceae > Sambucus > Sambucus nigra. The sequence continues at coordinate 336,608,314 of OX422207.1, read as the reverse complement.
AACTTTGATTATTTTCATATTGATCCATTTTAATCCTAATAATTTGCATACATCTAGTAGGACTCATAAATTTTTGAGAATTTTTTTATGATTCATATGTTTGTTTATAAGTTTTAATAAAATTAAAATTTGGAACTAGAAGTTTCCTATTTTTTTATAAAGACCCGAAGTTCCTAATTATCATGTAAATTGGGACATGATGTTCCCTTTCGTAATTAAAATTAGAGCTTTAAGTTCTTAATTACTGTTTTAAATTTGGGACCTAAAGTTCTCATGTTGTAATTTACTTGGGCATGAAGTTCCTAAATCATAAAAATTTGATACATAAAGCACTCTAAATATCTATTATTGGGACCTGAAGTTCCCTGATAATTATTCAAAAGTGAAATATGAAATTCTTGAATTATTTGGACTTAAAGTCTTAAAGAAAATGTATATCACAATCAAATCTGAATTTTGGTTGTCTGATTGAATAGGTTTGGATTGGAAGTCCCCCATTCATATTTAAGTTTTGACCTAAATTTCTTAATTATTATTGTGACCACAAGTTCATAGATTATTAGTTGTGATTGAGGTATACCTTTTTCAAATTATTATAAATAAATTTGAGACCCCAGGTTTTTAAGTTATTTAAAATATTTGGACCTTAACTTCTGACATAATATACTTTGAATTAAAACATGTAGTTTTTAATATTTATGTAATGGGATATGGTTATTAAAAATTCTTAAAACTACTAACTCGTAATTTAGACCTGGAGATACAAACATATTTTTTCTCGAAATAGTTTAAAAAAATTAAATATCAAAACATGACGTTTCAACCTCTAGGCTTTTGATTTTCTTTATATAATGAAATATATCTTTACAAGCTTTTTTAATGATTTATATTCCCCTTCATTTTCATATTAATGGTTTCACCATTGAAGCCTTGCCTTTTAACCCTTCGATTCTTTTAAGTATTAAATTACATTTTAATAGTACATAATTTTAACTCATCTTCACATTCCAATAATTTACTATACATTGGAGTCTTGACAATGTGTAAAGAATGTAAAAATATGACCCTTATTTTTAAAAGGTAAATTATATTATCATCAGTCAAAGCTGATATATATATATATATATATATATATATATATATATATATATATATATATATATATATATATATATATATATATATATATATATATATATATAGCGAGAGAGAGAGAGAGAGAGAGAGAGAAGCCCTCTCCTATAAGGACTCCATATAGTACAGACCCGGGTACATACCATTTTTTTTAAATAGTAAAAAAATGATTTTTTTATGAAACTTCATGGATATAATGTTCACGGTGAGAAGATCATCTCCAATTTTTTTCATTCAAAAATTCAATAAAAAAAACTCTTGAGATGAGGTGATATGTAAAAAATGGAATAAATATGCATTTTTGACCGTTGAAATGTTGGCGACCATCTCACCCACTTTTTGATTGAATTTTTGTATAAAACTTAACGGATATGATCTCTTTAGTGAAAAGATCAGATCCATTAAGTTTCACCAAAAAATTCAATCAATAAGGTGGCTGGCGATAACCCAACATTTCAACGGTTGAAAATCCATATTTATATCATTTTTTTACATATCACCTCATCTCAATGGTTTTTTATTGAATTTTTTAATGAAAAAATTGGAGATGATCTTCTCACCCTAGAGATCATATCCAAGAAGTTTCAACAAAAAATTAATTTTTTTTACTATTTTAAAAAAATAGTATTATCGGGGTCTGCACTATAAGGAGTCCTTATAGGAGAGTTTGTTTCTCTCTCTCTCTCTCTCAATCTCTATCTCTCTATCTATATATATATATATATATATATATATATATATATATATATATATATATAGTTTGAAAGATTATCAAATATTTTTGCCCCTAACCAAACATGAAGTTTGGAAACATGGGTAGAGAATTTAATGTCCATGGATATTAAGAATATTGAACCTGAAGTTCAATTATTTATGTAGAACTATAAATTCTCACACACAAATGATAAAACTTGAAGTTTTATATTTCACATAATTCGCACTAGACGCTTTGTGAAACCAAAAGTTTTTTCATATTTCACATATTTTGAAACCAAAAGTTTTTTCATATTGTGAAACCAGAAGGTTTTTCATATTTTGAAAAACCAGAAGTTTTTTCAGACATGTTATGTATTATAATTAAGGTATCAACCATTGTTTAACATGCTAAAATTATTGAAGGCTCTAGAAGAGACTGAATGGTGTTCTTATATGGTACCCGTCCCATCATATGCGATGATTTATATGAAATAAAATTCTGAAGAAATTCTCTTCATTTTATGGCCATTAGAATATATGGGTACCATATTGAAATAAACAATGAAAATTCTTTCTACGTTACTTCTAGTTTTTGATATTATACAATATATAACCTCTTCTCAAGCTACATGGTTCAACTATTTGATATTATACAATGATTATTTGGTCGCCTTTATTATTTTTCATAAGCTTTGATGATTCTATATGATATCTTGATCTATTTAATGATTTCTCCAAGATATTTATGATTTTAATTAATGCATATATTTACTATTATTATCATAAGGGTATATATATTGTTCTTGATTTCCCATTTCTCGACCATTGACGAATATAGTGTTTATTGATTTTTTGGCAATATTTTATTTTGGTGAGACACTCTTCTCTCCGTTAGGGAGAGGGAAGAACGTACCTAAACTACAAATTGATCTTGAATGAAGAACGATGACCATTATCGTGGAATACTTACACCATATTTAATTTAATTCCCCATATTGCTCAATGAAAAAATGAAGTATAAATGATTTTCCAACGTTAAATTAATGTGAAAATAAAAATGTTAAATGTAGTCATATGGACTAGTTGCAAATGTGCTTTGTATAATCATTCTCCTGGTAGGAAAAAAAATATACGACAACAAATAATTTTTTTTCATGTCAGAAACATGGCATACCTATCGGTCCTAACAACTTGGTGCACTATTAAAATAAAATCATTCTCAAATAACGATTCAGAAGAGGTTATACATAACACTCAAGAAGAGGTTATGAATAATATATCCACTTTCTCTAAAACCCTTGAAGAGGTTATTGTATATAAAAATGCACAAGTCCCTTAAGTGACTATAAAGCCCCCTAAAGTAGGCAAAGGTACCTAATATTATATAAGATGTCTTTTTTCTATATATTGTGACACCACGTCTAATTAAATGTCGGGTAGCTACTCATCTATTAAACTAATATAGAATATCAAGTTAGTTCAGTCTTAGCATCACTGTCGAAAAAATTTAATTAATTACTAGCCACCTAATATTTAAAAAGAGAGATGTCAAATTTTATTAATTAAGTTAACAAATGACCAAGAATTAAATCATTAACCATCAATCGCATAAACAATCTCATATGAGTAACCAACGAAATGAAATCAACTGAGTCTGGAGTAAACACTCCAATAATCATAATGCCAGATTAAATAAAGTCTCCATACAAGAGTCTGAATAAATAAACTAATAACCGAAATAATGAACGTCTGCAACTACAACCTCTAAATAAGAATGGGCGACATGCCCTAACTGATACAAATCACTCTGAAGGAACCAAGGATAAATATGAAGGCGTTTAATACTAAGATCCTGTAGCTTCCACACCAGCTACAACACGTCATCAAAATGGAACTCCTATGCTTGGCGTCCATGTGGCCGGGCACCTAAAATATTTTTACAAAACAAAAATAGATTTGGAGGAAAATAGGTCAGACCCCGAGGTGAAAACAGTTTAAAATTTTAGCAAATGTTTAAATTACAAATAAACAACACATATTATATACACGTTAGTTGCGTACTCTCACATGAGTTTCACACATCTCAATTAATGTGCACGCCTAATGTATGCCCTTAATCCATCCTAGTTAAGCCATTAACTAACTAGCCTGTACCACTTCCGCTTTCGTATTCTACCATAGGATGTCTACTCTTAGTACCCAAACCAGTTATATTCATAACCCATTTTTGCATTCATTAAAATTACTTATCTCAAGTGTTAATTAAATTCTCATTCTTAGCCCATTCAAATATCCTAGTTATTCAATCTACTAAGCAACAAGGAACCGGTCACAAGTACATAAGTATATCACTCCCAGTACATAAGTATATATATGTCACCCCTAGGCTGAGCTGCGGTGCACGTATACTCTGCTATCAAATCCATGTACATCACGTACGTAAGGATCACGTGTTCCGAATCACTCAGGAACCATCTAAATACAAATCGCACATATTAGAGGCAAACATAATTCACATACCCATGGGTCATGCACGTACCTACTTTCCCATGGTCAGCTGACTTATCAACTCACAAATAAGTCATTCACAGTCATATGTCCTTAAGGTACCAATCTAAATCCCCCCCGAAGGCACACAAAGATAAGATGTCCCTATTTCGAAAACTAACCTTCCGTGATAGCAAGTATGGTAGGTATGTCATACACATAATAAATACATACACTAGGCATTCACACAACCTAAGTAATCATATTTCCATATAAATATTCGCACATTACATCTAGTAAGTCTCATACGTAGCAAGTTTATCCCGAACATCATACGTAATATATATATATATAGCTTGATAACTCTCTCATCGAATCAATTTGAGTACTTAGACCCCTCCCAAAAGGTTACTAAGTCTCCTATTAGTTTCTAATGTTATCCTAGTAATTTAAAGTCCCACCATTACTGTTATTATCCTTACATCATCATAAATTCCCATTATAGTTTCAATTCGAACGATTTCTAATCGTACCTGACTCGGTAGACCCTCGTAAGCAATAACATTCAATTCCATATGGTAAATCATTTTTTTGCGATATCAACTAAGACCCTACTGACATTAACTAAGTCCCAAAATATCAATTTAAACATCCTAAGAATCATCATCGGCCTTGGGATTTTTATTAAGCCTTAAGGGAAAACAATTGCCAAAAATCAAAAGGGGTCGATCGATCGACATTCTTGAGTCGATCAATCGATCAAGTAGGTATCAGCCCAGATTTTCTTAAATAGTTACGTGTTTTCCTCTTTTTACACCTCTAATTAATCATTACAATGTCTTAAACTCACAACCAAGTATACTAAGTATCATACCAACATGTTTGCATCATTTCCCACGTTTTAGAATCATCAAATCAAAGTAGAACATTAAATTCTTGGATCAATTTACCAAATTTTCAAATAAAAACCCTAGTTCTTATATTTCTTCAAGAACACTATCTAATTCAATAAAATTCCATAATTATCTACACATGGATCATGATTTCGTGGCTACTAAAATCCCAGAAGTTAATCTACATGAAAAACCTACCGAAATTACAATTTCAACTCTTTAAATCCATTTAATTATCAATCTTCAAGATTATTCTTCAATTCTAACCTAACATGGATGATATATGCGCTAAATTATTTCAAGTTAAATCACTTGCCTAGTAATGAAGATTCTGGTTCGATGAAGTAGACGATATGGGGATGATCCTTGCTTTCCGATCTATCCGGTGGTGGTGACGGTGGTGCAAAAAGGCTCTAATTAGTGGTTCTCCTTTGAAAACTCCCCTCTCCTCCACTCTAATGGTCGTTTATGATTTTTGGTTGTGAAACCCTAATCCACTCAAGTGTTGGCTGATAATAAATATTTAAAATTCGTGGGTCACTATTCACCCAAAAATAGGAATGACTAAAATACCCTCCCGGGTTGCTGATTATGCTTAAAAATGCCCCGGGGACCTAAAGTAAACCCCCGGCTAGTGTTTTCTGACTATCTCGACCCTACCGAACACGTTGGTGCACTCAAAATTCTCATACGGATGACATAAAAATAAAAAAAATACTTTTAAATCCAATAAATTGGGTCCCGACACGACTGACATGCGCGTCCCAACTTAATTACCAAAACTGTCGTATTTTCAACTCACGACAATTTTAATAAATTCAATAATCACATATTACCATAATGACTCAGTAATATTCAAAAACATTATAATACCATAATCACTCAGTAATATTTAACAACATTATAATAATCATATATTAACTCTCGTCTCACTAGCATTTAAATCCGGATTATTTTCCAATTAATTATCCCAAATTAATTTTAATAAATCTCATAATTCAAGGCAATTTAATTTATTAAATCACATAATTAAAAGCCATAAAAATAAGGGGTATTACACATATATAACAGAAATGTGGGATCGTCAAAGATGATTATTGATGACATAATTATATATGTTGTAGTTACATAAAAATCAAACGACAATGATACTACAAATTCATGTACTATAAATGAATGTCGACAAAGAATATACTGGACAAAAATGAAAAAAACGTCATGATATCACAATTTGAGTCTCTTAATATACGTTGTGTATTAAGACCTATAGTATAAAACCCGTGAGAATTTAACCCATAAGGTTACAAATGGGTGTTTATAAGAAAGTGAAGTAAGATTATCACTAAAAACTGCACAACTTATGGCAAAAGATTTCCTGTAGAAATCCCAGATTGATTATATACAAACATATCATCCCGTAACAACCATAAATACCTTTTTGATATATGATTAGCTTAGCAATTTTAGAAATATATTATATATGAAACTCGCGAATATTCTAACAACTTATTTATACGGGACTTATAAAAAGAATACATATGAAAATCCCAGAAGAACTTTCATTGCCAGAAGCAAAGTTAAGGAGTACATACTCGGTGACACCCCGCCTAATAAAATACCGGGTGATCAGTCCTATAAAAAATTAAATAGGAATCTCATTTGGTTCATTCTTATCATCACTATCCAAAACTTTTTTAAAACTTACTAACCACCTAGTATTCAAAAAGAAATGGTGCCAAATTTTATCTTTTTATCAAACAACAACAACATGAAAATGAATATAATTTAAACCATTCACACAATCACTGTGTCAACCATAAAAATGAATAAATACAATCTTTGTCGAATAAAACATCGGCTACAAAATCCAAATTAGAAAACATAAACCACCAGAAATAATAAACTGAGTACATTATCTGACTGAAACAAACGAAACAACTAGGACGACATGACCAAATGAAATACAGACTGCATCGTACTCTCAGAATGAAATAATTGAAGTGTCTAAGACCAAATCCTGCAACATCCACATATTCCCCAATTGCGTAACCCTGGAATAGAAACAATCCTGGAGTCCCTGTGGCAAGACACCTAAAAGGTTTTGAAAATATTTTATAGCAAGGGTTAGAACCCAAAGCATTTTGAAAATATTTAGCAAGTGAATTAAATTGCTAGTAAATTAAAATGCATGAATGCTCTTCATATTTAAGCTAGTGTCGCACTCCCTTGACGACCACGTCACCCCTCAACTATTGTGGACACCTAACGCTTTTCTATATAACCTACCTACTCACCTACCCTGTAACTAATTCTCGATAATATCCTTCATGTCACACTACTCTAGCCCTAATATCTTTAATATATGATTTATAAGTTATTTATCACATTAACTTAATTAACCATTTCTCATTTGGGACCATATAACACTCTCACGTGTTATATATAATCAATACAATTCACATCATGTATTTTATCCGTATATAAATATTTGCACTATATATATGTATCATTTTATTACAACATTCATACACATGCCGTAAATATATGACCATCCTCCCGAGTAGGCACTCACCTGATGTTTCTCAACAATTCTATCAATCCAGGTATACTCATTTACCCGAACACCGTGACACGGTTAGCTCCCCAAATTCGTGAAACAAAATAAACGTCGTGGAGGTGTTCGTAGTTCCCTTAAAAAATGAGACCGAATCATACGCAAGACGTATCACCCCTAAATATGGGCTCTATGACCGGGGACTATACTCTCCCTTCTCCTCCAGCTAGGGAATTCACCCATATCGCGTAACCTCCCATGATAACACTAGAGGAGTATGTATTCCTATAAATATTATTCACAGTAATATTTATAAATCACACAAATATATATATATATATATATATATATATATATATATATATATATATATATATATATATATAAAATAATGCTCTTATGTGGACTGGACATGTGACACCTAACAGTGCCTAGAAATTATCGCCTAAATTATAGGCACTCTCTCTCTCTCTTTTCTGGGCTCATCGCCAGGTGACACATGTCCGGTCCGCATTCTTAAAATGAGGACTAGTCCGCACAAGAGCAGGACTGTATATATATATATATACATACTACACAATCACGCATATATATATTTAATTAATCCAAGATACTCCTTGCACAATTACCTTAACACTAGCCTAACATTTTCATGTATATGTACCGACTTGTAATTTAAATAAATCCCATATTTATTTATTTTACTCACTCAAGTTGTGTCGCCCAACTAAATTACCTATACTTGCTCATTCAGCCTGAAATTTTATCCTGTGAAACTTATTCCTCAAATTCCACTTATTAAGGTTAACTCCCTTTTTATCTTAAATATTCCATAATTTATCATATAACCCTATAATAAATTAATTAGGCCAAATTCGTGCCTATGCACTCGCAGCACTAGCCCCAAAATATCCTCGTAATGTTCCCCGACTCAAAACTTTAATTAACTACCGATTAATTAATTTATTACTCTGGGATCGCTCAACCAATATATTCGAACTCGCTCACTTGGCCCGAAAATACAATATTTTGAATTTAATATTTAAATTCTTATTAATAAATTCTGAACACTTATTAATCTATGGTTTTCAATTTACTCAATTTCAACCTTAATTACCTTATGGATTATTTTCTCAATTATCCCAATATTTACTTGCCTCACTTTATGTAAACCTAATCCCCACTTTAGGCCTAATGTCCTTATTTTAGAACAACAATCACAATCAATCAATCTAGTCAATCTCCAACGGATTAACAACTAAAAATAACATTTCTTAAAATTCGCCAAAAGAATTTGCCGAGATTTTTAAAATACCGTTTTGAGGCGTTTTTGGAGAAAATGTATTAGAAAACAAAATGTAGGAAAAAGGATTTTCTACAAGGCAACTCTGACAGAATAGCCATTTTTGAAACCAAAACATAGAAAAAAAGTTTCCTAAAATGACGATTTATTTTCCCCAATTTCATAGACTTCTTCAAATTCAAGACGTTGTTCTACAATTCAATCTTACCCATCCAAACCCAATTGACATATCAACTAACCCAAAAACCTTTTCATCTTATCACACCCACAATGATATGAATAGAAATCTGCAATTAGTTTAAAAACAAGTTTAACCACTTGCCCTAGGGTTCGTGCGGTCTGAATCCTTTGGTGTAGATGATGATCATTTGACAAAGAACACACACATTTGTTCTTGATTTTGGCTCCCATGGTTTCTCCAATTGCACCCACTTATCTCTCTCTCAATTGGGTTTTCTAAAATATGTTATAGCTACCACCCCCTCCCACTTTTAGGGTTTAATAACTCAATCTCGTTTTTAAGCTTGTGGGCTTTATAAAAAGGGCTCAAACACTCTTATATGAGCTTTATTATGCCTAAAAATGCCCCGAGACCCATTTACTACCCCGGGTACTCTTTTCTAACTATTTCGATCCATTCAGACTCAACTGTATACTCATAATTGCCATCCAAATTATTATACAAAAAGTTCTTATCTCAACCCCAATATAGTCTACACCCGACTTCCAGTTGAGATAAATAAATGCCACATCACTATCGCTCGTTATGACGTAATTAAATTATTACTATTCACTTAGTAAATTTAAATCCAATAAATATTAATCATTTACACACCCGATTAATATTTAAATAAATATTAATAGTAATTAATTAAATTAAATTAAATTATGACACAAGTAATTTAAAATTAGCCGAATTAATTAATTAATAAATGCCCAAAAATACAAGGTGTTACATACTTCTCCCCTTACAAGAGAATTTCCTCCCCGAAATTAGGTTGTACCTGCGGCGAATAGCTATGGATACTGCTCTCACATGTCATCCTCCCGCTCCCAAATGGACTCATCAATGATGTGCTGTCCCCACTAAACTAACAAGTGGTATCACTTTAGACAGCATCTTGTGCTCACAACGGTCCAAAATAGCTACAGGTCTCTCCTCATGTGAGACAATTGGCTGCAAATCAAACTCCTCAAGTGGAACATGCCACAAGCTCCTGCTCCTCCGGTAATCCTTCAGCGATGCCAAATGAAGCACATTGTGTATGTGTTGTAGATGTTATGGTAAACCCAGTCTATAAGCTTCCGGTTCCACTCTCTCAATGACAGGGATGGGCCCCCAAAAATCTCTGCACTAGATTCCCTATCATGTCGAACCTCATGACCTCTTTCATGGGAGACACTCGAACCACACCTAGTGATTAGGATCCAACTCAATGGTCTCCAAACATGCAGTGCCTCAAAAGATGAGCTTATGCTCCTTCGACTCTATGAAAAAGGCCCCACCTTATATGGGTGCAATTTCTTGTTGCTAACCCGTGACTCCCTCAGGTTAAATACCCGCAATAATCCCTGACTACTCATGTCAGACATTAACTCCTTAACTCACGGTGATGTAAATCTCCTTATATTTCTAAGCTATCTAAAAAACAGACGCAGATTGTTCAATACCTGGCGATGGACCATAAATCACTTTGGGTCCCAAAAGCTTGTTATTTCCCCATCATTACCAACTAAAGGTTAGGTGATAAAACTTCCCTGATAATGTCTCAGAACATGTTATGAAGATAATACACTACAATGAGGTATCACACATAACTCTACTAGTGGTAATTAATACTCCCAATCACCCACAAATCTGAAGTTACGCATTCCTCGATTTTGGATGTCCCAAATATGAATTTCACCCCTCATGCTCATCAATCCCATCACTGGTAATATCAAAATCACAAAATCCTAGTTGAAACAACCTCGGATCAACCTTTTTCCATTACTAAATGATGTAAATTGGAGTCAACTCCACTATGTATTTCTCACCACTGATCCCCACGCTTAACGTTTCACATTATGAGGGACATCTTATTCCCCTTTTTGGAGTAAACCTAAAATCATTTCCCTTTAGTTTGCTCCCAAACCTTCTCAACATCTGACTAAGTGATAGACTGCTCCACATACACCCTATAACCCGTGCATGTTTGCACAAACCTCAGCTCGTCACATACGTAACATACTTATCTCAAGTTTGGCCCCCGCATTCTCGATGTGGCCAAATCTTCTGGTATTTTTTATCACCTTACCAATTACTATTCAATTATTCCCAATATTTCCCCACCTATCCACTTGTGGTGCAAATCTTCCCAGTGTTTCTTTTGTAACACTTCCCGACCCCATCGGCCCTATTTGTTAATAGTTCTACGCTCAACGTGTTTTCTGCACATGTTCAATGATTATAATTTAATCCAATGTCGTAGTATACAACGACTTTTCTCTACTGCCGACATTTATTAAGACTTATGCATGTAACATCTCACAGCAAGGCCCAAAAGATCTTTTCCCAATGCATTCTTCCTCAGCATTTTCATTACTTAATTTTTTTTAGAACCCAAAGCATACACCCGGGACACTCAAACCCTGTCCCTATACTGATAAGTCTAATCATTGATTCCTGTGTCTCTAAAGGAGTCATATACTATTGATATCTCACTATCACTAAGTCATCAGCGCTAAGTTAATAATGAGTTAAATCTCTTCACTTCACGGTAACCTGATATACCTTGAATCTCATCATTAAGAGTCCCTACGCACCAGGATCCAATATAACTAGACAACTTTACTCCCTGAAGTCTAAAAAAATACCATTGTGAGATCTCCCCTCTTTCAGGTGAGGTATCGCAAAAAAAATATACATCTTGCCCTGGAACAACGAACACAATAGCCTTGTGATAACCGCCCACCATCATTAACCCGTCCGTACTCAGGATAACATCACAAGTTCATAATCACCTCTCATCATGAGGCTACCATAAAAAATATAACTTCTAAGTGTCCACACCCTCTCCCCTGCATGTGGAAATAAAGAGAGCCCCGCTACTCAATGGTAAATTTTTACAAATATAGTACTATTAATGATACTTTTACCCAACCCGTCTCACAAGCGGATTAAGCTACTGTGACCCTCTCGTGTTACAAAAAATAAACCCTAATCAATTCGGGATAAAACTCATGATTTTAGTTTCCCATAACACTGGTAGTTCAAACGGTTCCTGGACACAACACTCTAGTCCTAACCGAACCAAAACTTCAATAACTGTTGCCCCTGCGAAGCATCCTGCTCCTGTCCCCTGACTCACTGTGAATAAGATCCACACATGTGTTCCTACTCTTTATCCCTATGACACCTCGCTGTGCCCTTCCCCTTTATCTGGCTCCATAGGCCATGTAGGGGTTATCATTCTCGCGAACGTGGTAGTCTTGACCCTAACTATTATCCCTATTATTCCTTGGCCCGGCTGGTCCTATGGGACTTGTTAATGTCCTTGATGGACCTAATAGAACCCACCTTCACTTGTTAGAAATTCTATAGATATCGATCATTAATCTGGGTCCTTTACTGGGTATCCCATCCCTTGGTGCCTCACTAGCCCCGAAAAACCCATACTTGCCCTTTGGTTAGATTCTCTAACTCCCTTAACTTCCTCCTCAAGAGAGCATTAATATAATTTTATAAATGTACGACCTTGATGATAACGACACCAGTTATCCTAGCCAAATTTCCTATCCACGCTTGTATTTTCTACCCACGGGTTTTTTATTCTTTCGTATCCCCCTCCCCGGTTATGAAGTTTGCAAATTTCATCAACTTTCCTTCACATCTGGCCACTGTCCAGCCCTTTTTTGGAAAATTACTGAAATCTCCCTTGCCTCTATATATAATCCCTGGTGAGAGGATTCGTAATAATCCACGCCCAAAATTCCTCATTATTCAAGGGAATTTTCCCATGGCTATGGTGACTGACTCCCATCACCCTATGCTACTCCTATGAGCAAACATCTTTCCCCAAAATTTGACTTGAGTGTCACTACACTCCCGTACATGTGATTCTAGTTGAATTTTCTCCATCCATTGGTAAATCACCCTTCCGCACCTTCCCCGAATTCTAGCGGGTTGTTCTTCTTAAACAAAAATCATATCCAACCCTCTCCACTTGTCGTCTAGACTTGGGGTTTTATCTTTACCCATCGTCCTTCATGAAGGTTCTTGGGGAAACTACTGTGCCTCGGTGGTTACTCCAATTTTAATTGTTCGAACAATAATCGTGGTGACTCTTATAGGGTCACTATTCCTAGAATACTCCATGGCTTATGTTAAGTCCTCCCTCCAGCAATCCTTCTAATGTCCCACACTTGTTGTTCTATAATGTTTGATCTGTCGCGCTCAACTGAAACCAAATATCAATCACAACAACTATACTTTATAGCAAGAGAATGCATGTTGTATATGTAAAGGAATACAACAATCCTATAATAAGGCTCTATATCAAAGAACGCTGAGATTAAATGTGAAAATCCGCACAGATCCTAAAGACACTAGAACCTGATACTCTGATACCATATGTGACACCCCTCCTAATAAAAACTGAGCGATCAAACCTATATCAAATTAAACAGGAATTTTATTTGGTCCATTCTTAGCATCACCGTCGAAAACTTTTTAAAAACTTACTAACCACCTAGTATTCAAAAAGAAACGGTGCCAAATTTTATTTTTTTATCAAACAACAACAACATGCGGATGAATATAATTTAAACCATTCACAAAATCACTGAGCCAACGATAAAAATAAATAAATACAATATTTTCCGAATAAACATTGGCTACAAAATTCAAATTAGAAAACAAAAACCACCAAAAATAATAAACTAAGTACATCATCTGACTGAAATAAATGAAAGAACTAGGGCGACATGACCAAATGAAATACTGATTGCATCCTACTCTTGGAATGAAATAACTGAAGCGGCTAAGACTAAATCCTGCAACATCCACATATGCCGCAGCTGCGTCACCCTATAATAGAAACAATCCTGGCATCCCTGTGGCTGGACACCTAAAAAGTTTTGAAAATATTTTAGAGCAAGAGTTAGAACCCAAAACATTTTGAAAATCTTTAGCAAATGATTTAACTACAGTAAATTAAAATGCATGAATGCTCTTCATATTTAATCTAGTGTTGCGCTCCCTTGAGTACCGGCTCACCCCTCAACTATTGTGCACACCTAACGCTTTTTTATATAACCCACCTAGTCACCTACCCCGTAACTAGTTCTCGATAATATCCTTCCTATCGCACTACTCTAGCCCGACTATGTTTAATATATAATTTATAAGTTATTTATCATATTAACTTAATTAACCATTTCTCATGCGGGACCATATAAAATTCTCACGTGTTATATATAATCAATACAATTCACATCATGTATTTTACCCGTATATAAATATATGAACTATATATACGTATCATCATATTACAACATTCACACACATGCCATAAATATATAACCAAGACTCCAGAGTAGGCACTCACCGGATGTTTCTTTACAATATTATCAATTCAGGTATACTCATTTACTCGAACACCCTCACACGGTTAGCTCCCCAAATCAGTGAAACAAAATAAACGTCAAGGTGGCGGTCATAGTTCCCTCCGAAAATGAGACAGAATCATACCCAAGACGTCTCACCCCTAAATACGTACACTATGACTTGGGGACTATACTCACCCTGCTCCTCAATCCATGGGATTCACCCACATCTCGAACTTCCCATGATAACACTAAAGGAGTATGTATTCCTAAAAATATTATTCACATTAATATTTATAAAGAACACAAATATATATATATATATATATATATATATACACACTACACAATCACACATATATGTATTTAATTAATCCAAGATACTCTGTGCACAAATACTGTAACACTAGCCTAACATTTCCATGTCTATGTATCGACTTGTAATTTAAATAAATCCCACAATTATTTTTATTAGTCACTTAAGCTCTGTCACCCAACTAAATTACCCAGATTCTCGCATTCGGTGTGAAATTTCATCTTGTAGAACTTATTTCTCAAATTCCACTTATTAAGGTTAACTCCCTTTTTTATCTTGAATATTCCATAATTTATCATATAACCCTGTAATAAATTAATTCAGCCAAATCCGTGCCTAAGCACTCGCAGCACTAGCCCCAAAATATCCGAGTCAATTTTCCTAACTCTAAACTTTAACTAACTGCGCATTAATTAATTTATTACCTTGGCGTCACTCAACCAATACATCCCGACTCGCTCAGTTAGCCCGAAAATACAATATTTAGAAATTATTATTCAAATTCTCCTTAATAAATTCTGAACACTTATTAATCTAAGGTTTTTTATTTACTCAATTTCAACCTTAATTCCCTTATGGATTATTTTCTCAATTATCTCAATATTTACTTGTCTCACTTTATGTAAACCTAACCTCCACTTTAGGCCTAATGTCCTTATTTTAGAACAACAATCACAATCAATCAATCTAGGCAATCTCCAACGGAATAACAACTAAAAATAACATTTCTTAAAATTCGCTCCACGAATCTGCCCAGATTTTTAAAATGCCGTTTTGAGGCTTTTTGGAGAAAACGTATCAGAGAAAAAAATGCAGAAAAAAGAATTTTCGACAAGGCAACGTGGACAGAATAGCCATTTTCGGAACCAAAACGTAGAAAAACTGTTTCTAAAATGACGGTTTAATTTACCCAATTTCATAGACTTCTTCAAATTCAAGAAGTTTTATAATTCAATATTACCCATCAAAACCCAATTTAGATATCAACTAACGCAAAAACCATATCATTTTATCACACCCACTATGATATGAATAGAAATATAAAATTAATTTAAAAGTAAGTTTAACCACTTGCCTTAGAGTTCGTATGGTCTGAATCCTTTGGTGTAGATGATGATTATTTGATGAAGAACACACACATTTGTTCTTGATTTTGACTCCCATGGTTTCTCCAATTGCACCCACTTCTCTATCTCTCTCAATTGGATTCTCTAAAATATATTATAGCTACCACACCCTCTCACTTTTAGGGTTTAATAACTCAATCCCCTTTTTAACCTTGTGGGCTTTATAAAAAGAGCCCAAACACTATTATGTGAACTTGGTTATGTCTAAAAATGCTCCAAGACCCATTTACTACCCCTGGGTACTCTTTATTGAATATTTCGATCCATCCGGACTCAACCGTACACTCATAATTGCCATCCGATTTATTTTACTAAAAGTTCTCATCTCGACCCCAATATAGTCTCTACCCGACTCCCGATTTAGATAAATAAATGCCATGTCATTATCGCTCGTTATGACGTAATTAAATTATTACTATTCACTTAGTAAATTTAAATCCCATAAATTTTAATCATTTAGACATCGGATTAATATTTAAATAAATATTTATAATAATTAATTCAATTAAATATGACACAAGTAATTTAAAATTTACCGAATTAATTAATTAATAAATGCCTAAAATACGAGGTGTTACATACTTAAATCGACTTAGAAATTCATTATAAAACATAAGGTAATACAGATGGATATAGGTACAACCCTCTTAGAAAATACTATTAAACAAGGGTAGGAAAATAATCATATATGTTAATGTGCCATTATACAAATATGCTCCATAGGATATTCTCCTGAAGAGCTCAATTGAAATAAAATACACAAATAAGGCATATAAAGTTAATGACCATGAGGTAATTGGTTATTGTCTTGACCTGCAAATCGAGAATAATTTTTTTTAAACATTGGTCCATCAGTTAAATGGATTGAAGGATCCTATAATACTTTAGCATATATAAAGCACACCATTTTAATATACCCATGATGTTTGATTTTTGGAGATTAAAATTTTCGTATCATCCTAAAGAGGATGACAAATATAATTTTAGTCCATAGGTACCATATTTTTATGTTATTATTGCATTGTTAAGTTTGGTCCAGAAGTACCATACTTGTACGTTATTGATAAATTTTTATGTCTCACAATGTATGGTATTGGACATAAAATTCTCAATACATCTCTTGGAGATAAACAATTACCATTGACTTGAAAGAATGGGACTAATATCAATTATATTATCTGATGCATTCAATATCACAATCCATGTTTATTGAGTTATACAAATGCATTTTATCTTTGTGATCCTCACAAGGAATAATCAAATCACTTACGACTTCCACCAAATAACCAATGTCACTATCACTACCTATGAATGCAATGATACATGTATAGATCAAACTCTATGAGCTTAAACAATGGGAGATATGATCGAGATATTTTGGTTTCTCTATATACATGAAATCCAGAAGAATTACGTTGTTAAAATCAAATAAGTTAGATAAAGAGATATTTTCACCACTATTCACCGAAGTTTAATGGAACTCGAGCTTCAGAATAAAAATAAAATTAAAGTAACAACCTATTTGATATTTTCACCAAGTCATTATTGAAATCAACATTTTAGAATCTTGTGTATGAGACTGGTATGTGTTGACTTAATCATAAAAAAAATTTCACAATGCGGGACAATATCCAATCAGGGGGGCATCTTATTGGACATATGCATTGTGTACTATCTTTCCTTTTACTGTATTTTGTCCCACTGGATTTTCCTAGTAAAGGTTTTAACTAGAAAACATTAAGCGTGTCAAATGTCAGTTCAGTGATCCCTAAGAATATTGTACTCTTTTTGCTTTTCTTTGGTTTTTCCCACGAGGTTTTGCCTTTTTAAGGTCTTAATAAAGAAAATGTCATTAAATGGTGGACAAGGTGAACATACAAGAAGGAGTGTTTTAAATAATATTATTGGTGGATGTCCACATGCAAAAGAAAGTGTAACTTATTCCGCATTGGTTTTATGAGACAAGTAAAGATGTAATCTTTGTGTAATAGAAACCTCCTCCTCACATTATATTATATAATATAATGACAAAAGTTGCACATAGAAATATAACACATTTCACACCATAAAAATAGGCCAATTCAATCATCTTTATCCCCCAAGGCTCTCTTTCCTCTCACTATCTAGAGTTGGTTACCTTTCATATTCTCTATTAATAAAATGAATGAAGGCAACCATTTCCCCTTCTATTCTCCTGTTAGCCTCTCTCTCTCTCTCTCTCTCTCTCTCTCTCTCTCTCTCTCAATACTTCATCCATTTCTCCTTCTACCTCCTTGGGTTACTATCATTATTAAGTAAGAGTCGCTATAATTATTTCCTCATGCGGGCAAGTATAGTAAAGTACTAGGTTATAGCCCTGTGCAATGTGTGAGCATTTTCTAAGAGGATATCGCACACTATGATAAGATAATGGAAAACTTTTCTCCTTCATAGCAAATGAGCGCTATGAAAGTGACAATCAGAATGGACAAAATGGCATACTTATGGCACCGTGCATGTAATTGGATCCCGTGTTAGCATTTCAGGTGTACAAAAAATGCGGGAGAAAAAGTCTTTTAAATAAATGAAAATTAATTTTAGCAAGTGAAATCTACATAAATTTAGTATTTATGTAGTTGCGAGAAGAAATAAAAATTATATTTTTGCAACGTAAGCTTCAATTAAAAAAAATCAAACTACGAAAATGTAAACTTCCATTAAAAAACTTCAAGATGCGAAACTGTAATATACTTGTCAAACCTGAAATACTTCTCAATCCCACCAACTGGCTCCAATTAAGAACTTACAGGAAACCAACATTCCACCGTTCATAAAACCAAAAGTAAAAAATGGTCACATTAAATGGGTCATGAATTTAGACTGTGACCACGGGGTCATGGTCCAAAATCATGATCCCTAGAAATTTATCGTGACCAGGGTTTAGGGTGACCTAATTACGGGGGTGGTCACGGTTAGGAGCCATGACCAAAGAGGTCACAGTCCAAAATCGTGACTCCATTGTGACCAATTATGGTGCCAAGTTTTTGCTCATTTGGTCACATTAGTGGTCATGGTTTAAAATCGTGACCCACTCGTGACCATATACAGTGACCAGGATTAAGGGTCACGGTCTAAAATCGTAACTCCGCGTGACCCATTATGGCACTAACATCCCCGCCCATTTGGTCACAAAGGTGGTCATGGACCGTAACCGTGACCCACCCGTGACAATAACAATGAGCACTAGTCATGTTTTAGAACCATGACCCCCAGATCCATTTCGAAATGGTCAAAGTACATCTTCACAGTCCAAAACCATGAGCATTTCTCGAGTTTCCAATTAGTCATGTATGGGTTCACGGTTGCGAACCATGACCATGTTTGAGTCATTAAAAAGTCATAAAATGGTTCATAATTTTGGATCATGACCCCTTTTTGGGTATAAAAAAAAGAACTTCGAGATTTCACCCTTATACCAAAAATCCTCTCTCTCTCTCTCTCTCTCCAATCTCCAGCAAAAGTCTCCCTTCCTCTCTTCACCATTTTTGGCCATCTCCCTTGATCTCTCCTCCATTTTGTCCATCTCTATTCCTTTCACAAAACAGGTACATCTCTATTCCTCTCTCTCCTCCATTAGTGTGTGTATATTTATTATGTGTGTGTTTTAGTATCAGTGTGTTTGTATCCCTCTCTGTGTGTGTGTGTGTGTTTCAGTGTGTGTACTGTGTGACAGTTTGGGGGGGGGGTC
Source organism: Sambucus nigra (assembly GCA_949130495.1). Lineage (NCBI taxonomy): Eukaryota > Viridiplantae > Streptophyta > Magnoliopsida > Dipsacales > Adoxaceae > Sambucus > Sambucus nigra. The sequence goes on along the minus strand of OX422207.1, from coordinate 336,588,491 downwards.
AACTATATCGTTTGTGTTTCTTATATTAAATTTGATAAATTAAAGAAAATGTCAATATGGGTTTTGATTTTTTGTTATTTTATTGGATTACTCAACGCTTGACTTTGTGGAATTTTTCCATTTTATGTGATAATTGTAATCGTAATGGATAAGAGAAAACATTAATGTGGGTTGATATATAAATTATTAATAATTTTGGAAATTGTTAGGTTGGTAAGGTTGATGTATAATTTTTTAGGTTAGTAATGTTGAGCTATATCTGAGTTCGAAATTGTTACCTTAGTAATGTTAATATATAATTTGTTAAGTTAGTAATGTTGATATATAAATTAGTAGGTTAGTAATGTTGAATAGGATAAAATTGTGTTGGAAATCAATCAAGTAGATGATTTAGAAGGAGTATGGGATAAACTTGTGATGGATTGTTGGTTATTGTGTCTTGTGTTGAATGATCATGATTTGATACGGATGATGGAGACTTAAAATGCTCAATATATTAATTCTTCATAATAAACCTTTAACTAATTATTTGTCTAAATGATTACCCTATCTTAATGACTAAATGTTTATAATAGAGTCATTTGGTTAACTTGTTGTGGTTATGTTCACCCCTTCCTTAAACAGTTGTTGTTTGCGTGAACACAAATTGGTAGAAGGGCTTGCATAATTTTAGGTTTAATTTAGTTAAATGAACTTAAATTCGACTTGGTGTGTTAGATTGATCAGATGGAAAATCATAATTTGTTTAGGACTAATTAGAGACATAATTTTTTGTGTCTTTACCCTTAAGACTCATATTCACACCTTTTTATATATTTTCTCAGGAATAATGAGTCACGGTAGTAATTATAGGAAAAAAGATTACAAGAGGGTGAAATTTGACCAATTTAAAACATCTTTCATTAGTGTGTGCCATATAAAGGGAAAATCGATTTACAAGTATGGTAACAGGAAAATTGAACAATTTAAGTACCTTGAAAATTGTGGATTTGATCTCTATCAAGACTACATGTTCAATCGTATTCTATTTTCATTATCAAAATGGTGGGATGAGACAGTAGAGAATATATTTGACCTGCATAATCCCGACAGGGCACTCACGTTGGTGACACAGTCGTCCTTTGTAGATACAATTTCGTAAAGAGAGCATTCACCCAGATTGCAACGTCTCACGACACATGCATAATAAAAATGAGCTTGCAAATAAGTTAAATAAGAAAATATTCTAAGTTCATGTCATAGACCTTTATACGTCAATCATATATATGCTTCTGTCTAGTTGGCTACGTGCAGAATTTCATAGTTTTTTAACAACTAATACTTATTGGATGGAAATTAGATACATCGAGTGTGTTTTAAGAGCTGTCAAAAAGGTATACATATATAGAGAGACGTAAACCATGTTTTCTTACATACGTCGCTAATATTTTTAATTATAGGAAATGTTGAAAAGAAATGAAAATAAACAACAAAATTGTGGAACATCCCTAACTAGAGCTCTCTAACGCCCCAAGATCAATTCTCATCTCCTCCGGGATATCAATACTCTACTCCGTTGGAGATTCATTCTATTCCTCCCAGAGTCATCAAACTTAAGAAATCCCTAATAATTTGACACCCCAACTGCTACTACCGAGGGATCCCAAGCAAACCCTAAGAAGCGCATTGGGTCTCCATTGGCAGGGATAATCCAACTGATGACAAAAGAGACATTCAAATCTTTAAAAAAAATGTTGCTTATCTCTCGAAAAGATGACTGTGGGAATCGAAAGCGAAGACAACTGGAAGAAGGTTGATCTTGCCTTAAAGGATGATGTTTGGGAGTAACTTAATAAGGCATTTCCATTCCCAACCAGTTTGAATCCGAAGGTTCCTTTCAAAGTAGTTAATGCTTTGAAAACCTATCTAAAGAACCATTGGAAGAATTTTTCCTGAAGAAGTCAATGAGTTCATATATTTTAGGGCTGAACGACAACGTTCCCCAAAATATTGAAATGCCCACGAAACAACTTCTTGGAGAACGAGGTGAGGGAGGGAAAACTAAATGAGAGGGTAACAAATAAGCTAAACAGATCAAAAAAAGGTTGATGCCCACAAACTGTGGGCAAAATCTTATGATCATGTTAAGGGTGAATGGGCGAAACGAACCAAGGGGACTTTGGAAGAAGGTAAAGATGCAAATTGGGTCAACTTGTACTTGCATGTTCGACGAGAAAAAGGGGCCAATAAATCTCCAAACAAACTGGCATCAACTTTAGTGAGTTTGAGTTTAGTTATGATATATATATATATATATATATATATATATATATATATGCATGTTATAAGATTATTATAATATTAAAATCATAGTCCTAAATATAATATTATGTTACAGGAAATAATAAAGGGCATGTCTAGGAGTCAGTCTTAGTGCAGTCCCAATGACATTCAATCAGATGCCCCAAATAAAGTGTTTAGGAGGGACCATAAAGGGAGGACAAGAGATGTGAGATCAGGTATGCCAAGTACCATATTACAGATGAAACTTTATTATACGAAATCTCTTCAGCGAGGGGTGAGATGGCGAGGAGGTTGGAAGAAGGTACCAAGACAAAAGGAGAGGTGTCAGAGATTCAGAACGACATGGCATTCGTGGAGAAAATAATTCATGGGTTGGTCAAACTCTTAACTCCACAATACGTTTACCCCCCTCAGATGCCTCAAACATTACCCTATCCTCCCCTTGAAAAATTCACCTCCTAAATGCCTCATTACGAAACATTCACTCGCAAATGCCTAAACCTATAACATTCTATGCATCATCGTCATCATTGCACGCTAACTTTGGCAAGCCATATTATATACGAAACTTGACCAATACCAGGGTTATTGGCACATACTCTCTCATTTTTATAATTTTTGGAACACATGTCCACAATCATCCTTTGAAAATGGGTGAAGCTCAAATTTTGGTCGATAGATTATACTTTTCTTGTGGAGATGAGCCAACGTATGTTGAACATGGGGAAGGGGGCACTATTGTTCTCAAATTATGAAAGTTATTTTATTACTTGCCCAGTTAATTTGTTGGTCAAGTATACACGTTGAACAATATTTACTTTTTGAACAAATTTGTAATATTTTAATGAAATTGGTTGTAATATATGTTTCATTTGAAAGAATTTGCTTTGAATGAATTTTCTTGCGATATTTTTTTTTATCAAGATTATTGAATTTTCTTTGAATTTTTTAATTTTAAAGGCTACTTTATGGTGTTTCCACAATATAAAGAGTGGATGGGAGAGAGTCACAAACTATATAATAATGATGTGAAGGGCGTTCGGGAATTTATTAAAAATGAAAATAAAAATCTTAATATTGATAAAATTATGTGTCCGTGCAACCGTTGTATAAGAAGAAAACTTAAGTCTTTGGCAGACGTTAAATTGCATTTACTAATGTGTGGTATGATTCAAGACTATAAGATATGGACATTCCATAGGGAAAAGAATGTACCATATGTTCTGGAAGAATTACCGGTACATGATAGTGTGACGTAACACCACCGGGTGGAAGTGGTGAATGATTCTCTAGCACATTATCGTTTGACCGACTTAAATGATGATTCTCATGGAGTCCACCACGATCAATACCACCAGCCTATGGATACACATAATGTGCACTATGACTAAGTCAATGAACAAGTTGATGTTGAATTATCCAAAGATTGAGAATATATACGATTGAAAGCCGAAACAGCTAGACCTTTGTAAAAATTGAAAATAAGGTCAATTGATTTTACATGATATAATTGGTTTGCATAATTTGAAGAGTCAATTTGGTTTATTGGGAAACAGGGTAACCAGAATTATTAAGTGGGTTAAAGACATTTTTCCAAAAGAAAACGTGTTACCAGACAATTATCCTAGCATGAAGAAGATCTTGAAGGGCTTGGATTTTAAGTAAAAATCTATTCATACATGCATGTATGATTACATATTATACAACAATGAGAACGAAGAGAAGGACGAATGTCATGTATGCAGTGAGCCTAGATATGTGCCTTGTGAGAATAGAAAATCAAGTTTACAAAATATTGTAAGTACTAGAAAGTTCCATAAAAGATTTTAAAGGTTAAAATGGTTTTTCATTGTACCTAGATAGAAGAGGCCATGACATGACATGCTCAATGCCAGGTGAGTGGAAGTATCATGCATCATCCGGTTGATTCAATCATTTGGAAAATTCCAAGAGCATGACACAATGAATTTTCAAAGGAATCACAAAATGTTCATCCTGCGACACCATGGTTTCACGATTGAAACTAGATTCATAAAATAAATTTCAATATTATCGAACTCGGACAAGTGAAAGACTGATTAAATAACCACCTCGATGACCAAAACTTGAAAATAGTTAGACTTAGACTTGAAAACATGCCGTTGAAGGGCGATAATGCAATTCAGCCCCCAAACTGACCCGGAAGAGGTGTTAACACCTCGCATAGGACCAACGTAATATGTATCAACTGACCACATAGTCACGGGTGTCCTAATTAGAGAATATGACCCTAACTTTCAAATAGTTAGACTTTGACTTTAAAACATGTCATTGAAGGGTAAAAATGCAAAAGCAAATCCCAAACAGCCCCGTAAAAGGCAAACAGCTCGTATGGACCAACGGAACACGTAGTTTCTAACCGCATAGTCATGGGACTCCCGATTTGAGAATATGACCTAAATATGCAAATAGATAGACATAGGTTGGAAAACATGTCGTTAAAGTGTGAGAATGCAAAACATCCGTGAAATTATCCCACAAGAGGCATGGACACCTCGCACGGGACCAACATAACATGTAGAAAATGACCGCATAGTCGCGGAACTCCCAGTTTGAGAAAATTATCAAAACATGAAAATAGTTAGACTTAGGCTGGAAAACATACCGATGAAGGGCAAAAATGTAAAATAGTCTCCAAACGACCGCGCAATAGGCATAAACATCTCGCACGGAATCAACGTAACACGTAGCAACTGACCACATAATCACGAGACTCTCAATTTGAGAATATGACTCAAACTTGTAAATAGCTAGACTTTGGCTTCAAAACATACCATTAAAGGGAGCAAATGCAAAAAAAAATGGATACATAAAAGGCACGAACACCTCCCACGGGACCAACATAACACATAGCACTTAACCGCATAGTCACGAGACTCTTGGTTTGAGAATATGACGCATAGTTGAAAATAGTTAAACTTAGGCTTAAAAACATGTTATTGAAGGGCAAAAATGAAAAGTATAGCCTAAATGGCCCCGCAAAGGGCATGAACACCTCGCATGGGACCAACATAACACGTTGAAACTAACCTCATAGTGAGAGGACTCTTAGTTTGTGAATATGATAAAAACTTGAAAATAGTTATAATTAGCCTTGAAAACATGTCGTTAAAAGGCAAAAATGTAAAGCAACCCCCAAATGGTCATGAAAGAGGCACGAACATCTCGCACGGGACAAACGTAACATGTACCTACAACCCGCGTAGTAAAGGGACTCTAGGTTTAACAATATAGCCCAAACCTAAAAATAGTTAGACTTAAGCTTAAAAACATGTCATTGATGCCAAAAAGCCTCACAAGAGGAATGAAAACCTCGCACGGGACCAATGTAACATATAGTAACTGACTGCATAGCCACCGGACTCCCTATTTGAGAATATGATCCAAACTAGCAAATAGTTAGACTTTGACTTGAAAATATACCGTTAAAGGGCAAAAATTTGAAATAGCCACCAAACGGTCCTGTAAGAGGCATAAAAACCACGCATGGAACGAACATAACATGTAGCAACTGACTGTAAAGTCACTGGACTCCTGATTTGAGAATATCACCAAAACTTGCAAATAGTTAGACTTGGGTTTGAAAACATGTTGTTGGTGGGAGAAAATGACAAAAAACCCTTGAACGGCCTCACAAAAGGCATGAACACCTCGTACGGGACCAACGTAGCGTGTAGCAACTAACTGCATAGTCACGGGACTCCAAAATTTGATAATATGACCAAAGCATGCAAATAGTTAGACTTAGGCTTAGAACATTATGTTAAAGGACAAAAATACAAAAGAGCACCTAAACAGCCCTGCAAGAGGCACAGACACCTCGCACAAGACAAACATAATATGTAGCAACTGACTGCATAGTAACGGGAGTCCCAGTTTGAGAATTCAACCCAAACATGTAAATAATTATACTTGGGCTTGAAAGAATATCGTTCAAGGACAAAAATGCGAAACAGTCCCCAAAAGACCTCGTTAAAGGCATGAACACCTCGCATGTAACCAACATGACATGTAACAACCGACCGCGTAGTCATAGGGCTCTCAGTTGACAATATGACTAAAACTTATAAATAATAAGACATAGTCTTGAAAACATGTCATTGAAGGGCGAAAATGGAAAATAGAGGCACCAACACTTTGCACGGGACCAAGCTAACATGTAACAACTGATCGCGCAATTAAAGGACTCCCGATTATGACCAAAAAATGAAAATACTTAGGCTTATGCTTGAAAACATGTCGTTGAAAGGTAAAAACACAAAATAGCCCCCAAACGGCCCCACAAGAGGCACAAACACCTCACATAGGACCAACATAACACATACTAATTGATCGCAGAGTCACGAGACTCCTAGTTTGAGAACATGAACCAAACTTGTAAATAGTTAGACTAAGGCTTGAAAACATGACCTTAAAGGACGAAAATGCAAAATAGCCCCGCCCCCCCAAAAAAAAAGGTTTCATAAGAGGCCCGGACACCTCGCATAGGACCAACGTAACACATAGCAACTAACCGTACTTTTATAGGACTAACAGTTTGACAATATGACTCAAACATGTAAGTAGTTAAACATAGGCTTGAAAACATTTTGTTAAAAGACAAAAAGACATAATAATCACCCAAACGGCCTTGCAAGAGCCACAAACATCTCGCACGGGACCAACGTAAAATATAGAAAATGATTGCGTAGTCACGGAATTCCTGGTTTGAGAATATGACCCAAACTTCTAAGTAGTTAGACTTAGGCTTAGAATTAATTTTTGCATTTTTGTATGAAAAATTAAATACTAAAAAATAGTTTGTTAAAGCTTTTGAGTTACTCTTTGCATGAGCATAGTTTGATTCATATTTGCTATGCATTTTTGTTGTGACAACTCCATGTTTATTTTGTTTATTTGTTACCTTGTCTATTTCGGTCAAATAAAAAGGGGAGAATGAAATATGGGGGTGTTTTTGCATTGTGGGGAGAATTGATTATATTGATTGATTTATTTTTATATTATTTCAAACTCGATGCGTCACTAGGGTTTTCTGCTTTATCTCATGTGTGTAGGTACAAAATTGAAGATCAATATTTTGCACACCCTGATGAGAAAAGATTAAAGATTTGAACTTGAAGATTTTGAAGAACAGTTTTAGATTTACATGTTTAGTACCTTTTCAGTTTTGGGTTCTTGGGAGGGTATTAGATTTGTATAGGCATTTTTTTAATAATTCGGATGTTTTTATTTTGTGTCGGCATAGACATAGGGGGATATTTGTAAGGACATGATTTTATAAATGGTCGTTCACAATTGGGTATGTCGTATACCGCTACAAATGTCGAAGAATGTTCAAGATAACATATGCAACAAGACGGATCCGAATATCAAGTTTTCTTCAACAAGAAAAGCCTCCGCGAGACAAATTTTGGTAAGGTTGTGTTTTTCCCTTAATGGTTCACTTAAGGTGTTGGGATAATTTTTCTAAAAAAAATTCTAAGTGTTGGAGCAGAGTTTTTCGTCAAAAATATTTTTCTAATTGTTGAGGTGGACTAATTTCTGACGAAATAAAAAATATTATTTCTTAAATTTTTCGTTCGAGCGACAGCAAGACATCGTTCGAACGACATGCCTCTATTGCGTGATTCATTTGAACGACACGTGTATCCGTTCGATCTATGTTGCTATCTCGATTCAGCGACGCGCCGCCTTAAATTTTCTATAAATTGGTTTTTCCAACTTCATTTTTGTTCAGAAGACCTGAGAATTTTTAATAGACGAAACTACTTTGGCAGAAAACTTTGTTTTCTCACTTTTAGGGTTTTAATCCTTTGTTTTCAATTCACAAATAATCCCAATAGTTTGTGTGAGTTATTTTTGGAACCCAATAACACATCTTGTGTCAAGTTTCTCTTATAAAGAAAATATCTACTGCTGATCTAGGTGCTCTTGAGGGGAATACTGAGCCGAAGACGACTGTGTGTCAATACGGAGTATACGTGGGTATTCCTGGTTGAATTGGAACTGCGGTTCTGGCTGACTCTAGGCTGTAGTCTATGTTTGTTTTATGCAGTTAACTCATTGCTAATTTCATTATAATTGTAAGTATTATAGTGAAATAAAAAGGTTTTACCCAAAAGGCATTTTTTCTTGAAATCTGCAAGTTAGTAATTTTGTTTGCAATGGTTTGACACACACACGTAGTTGCATGTTTAGGGGTTGATTTAATTTGGTTTAAAATTGACTCCAATTAAATAAGTTTATAGTTGGGATTTGTGAATTTATTCAAATCAGTATCGAACACAACATTCTCACTTACACTTGAAAACATATCGTTGAAGGGAAAAAACACAAATCAATCCCCAAATGGCCCTACAAAAGGCAAGGACACCTCGCACGGGACCAACGTAACAACTGAATGCATATTTAAGAGACTCCAAATTTGAGAATATGACTAAAACTTGCAAATAGTTAGACCTATGATTGAAAAAATGCCATTGAAGGGGGAAAATGAAAAACATCCCCCAAACGGCCTCATAATAGATATGGGCACCTCGTACAGGACCAACTAACACATAGTAACTAACCGCATAGTCACGGGACTCCCAGTTTGAGAAGATGACCCAAACTTACAAATAGTTAGACTAAGGATTGAAAACATGTCGTTAAAGGAAAAAGCATAAAAAACAAATGCCCCCACAAGATGCACTAACACCTCACACAGAACATGACGTTAAAGGGTGAAAGCATAAAATAACCCCCGAATGACCCCGCAAGATGCACAAACACCTCACGTGGGACAAATGTAACACACTACAACTGACTGCATTATCACGGGATTCCCAGTTTAGTTAGACTTCGGCTTGAAAACATGCCATTGAAGGAGAAACTGCAAAATAATCCCCAAACATCCCCGCAAGAGGTATGAACACCTCTCATCAGACCAACGTAACACATAAAAACTGATTGCGTAGTCATGAGACTTCCGATTTGAGAATATCAACCAAACTTGCAAATAGTTAGACTCAAGCTTGAAAACTAACTGCGTAGTCACTGGACTACATGCTTTTTATTATCATACATGCATTCACTTATATTTTCATAAATAAAATATCCAAAAAAGGGGGCATGTACCACAATACCCAATTTAGAGTGTTATCACAATTTTTTACAATTTCAACACATTTGGCACATTTTTTCACAAATCAATAGAGACAAGCTATAATCGAATTATGGGTTAGACCCTAACCTTATTCATCTTACGAACTACGTGGGCTTTTGATGCTATTTTTTGCTGCATAGGCATTCCAAAGTTATTTTTGGGATTCAAGTCCTTTGTTACTTACCATTTATGACATTTCAAATTTTTTTTGCAGGCCTCTTCAGAGAAGGAACATTCAGACCATTTGGAACATATCCACACAAGCATTCGTTGTTGTTGTTTTGTGTTGTACATATTTACGCACACATGTGTATTATTTTTGTGAAATACATATCCATGCAAGTATGCATTGTATTTTATTATATATTCACGCAAAATTGCATTAGTCAAATTGTGTTGTATTGTCACATATTCAACTAATAATGTGTTAGTCAACTTTTATTACATATTGGTTAAATGTTTATTTCTGTAAATGTAAAGAGGTTTGAAAAATGTACATGTTATTTGGGGATGGAGAAAAATAAATTTATTTTTTATATTTTTTATTTGATCACGAGCTAGAATCGTGACCAATTAATATTTTAATTAAACATACATTAGTAGTCACGGCTTTAGAACATGACCCCCCGTGCCATGATGGTCATGACTTTGGAATAGGACCTACATTCTCCCCTCAAGGTCATTGTTTTTTATCGTGACCCCCTATGGTATGGTGGTCACAACTTTGGATCATGACCCACATTCTCCCTTCAAGGTCATGAATTTTGACCGTGACCCCCCATGGTATGGTGGTCACGGCTTTGGAATGTGACCCACATTCTCCACTATGGATCAGAACTTTGGACTATGACACTCAGTTTTGTCACACTCAATATTGCCACGGGTTTGGATTGTGACCCATAAGGTTGGACACGAGCTAAAACCATGACCATTGGCGATATATGGTGTAGTGGTTAGACTATGCAACATTCAACAGATGACAATGGCATAGTTCTTAAAGTGAATAATTAATATAATAAAATCCTACATTCAACTCAGCCACCATCACATTTCAGACTACTCAATTGATCAGTTCGAATTTGTGGGTATCATTCTCAGAAAGTAATCAAAATAATATAAAGATACTTCTCAACCATATTAATAGATTTTCCCAAACATATCATGCCATTTTTCAACTTCCTATTTTGTGAAACATTTGACTCATTTTCTCTATTCGTTTTTCTTGGATAATAATATTAACCCACTATTAACCTGCATTTCGCCATATAGTAAATCTAAAAGGAAAATATGTATGTCAATTTTTTACACCAGCTAAAGTTTTATATCAATACCACTTAAACTAAAGGTATTTTTTTCTTATTGAGTGTTAAAGCCATGAGTTTTGTATAGTCATAAACCTCATTGAACATTTAAGAAAGAAATATAAATATACCATTTGTTACATATCTCATCGATCATGGAATATATATATATATATATATATATATATATATATATATATATATATATATATATATATATATATATATATATATATATATATATATATAGTGTTAAATTAAATATAATCCAAAATTAGGTTTAAGACTTGGTCAGAAAATGTATATCCGACCATTACTTAAAAAACAGATATGATAATTACAAAATGTATTTCCTTATACACGTTAATCATCAATTCCAAGTGCTTTCATGATATTTCCAAACACAGATACGTTGTCTCTGGATCCATAATTTAGTCCATTACAACACAAAAGAACCTTGATATAATATCAATGTACAAAAAAATAACATAATAACTTCATGTGGTTTTGTGAAGTTAATGCGTCCATAATTTTAAGTTTGGTAACTTTCACTAATTTTTATTTTACTTTAATACATTTTTGTCTCTAAATATCATAACATATCACTTTTTGTGACAAAAATTTTACATTTAGCGACGAAAAATGTACCAAGGTCAATAAAAATTAGTGGAATATATCAAACTCAAAACAAGGTAACTATGAACATACTAAAGTGAAAAAAACAAGGTCCTAAAAAATGCAGGGCGTGACCTAGGCACGGAGACCAAGCCTTAATCCTTAGAAGCCTAGGTGGGCCTTAGGTGTAAAAAAGGCATGTAAAGGCATTTAGGCCTTTTTAAATATTTTTAACCATAACAAGGCACTTGAAAATACTAAAATTTTACATACCTTAAAAATATGTCTGAATATCTCCAAATTAAAATACTATGTGATTGTTTTGGAGGAGATATTGGTCCGATTTGTAAAAAAAGTCTTTAAAAGGTGATATTGTTTCATTATAGAATTTTTGTTTTAAAAAAAGTGCGCCTTTAGGCTTTTACCCAGAATAAGGCGTAAAAGGTTTAAGGCGAGGCATTTTCTAGGCGCATTTTTTAGAACACTGAAAAAACTAAATTAATTGCCAATGTAAATAACATAATTAAACAAACCTCAATACGGATGTCCTAACCCCCAAGTTTTTTTATCTGTACGATTTTATAATCTCTGACAATCACATCCCAATCAAGAAAAATTGTCGTTAAAGAGTTTTTATTGAATAAAAAATCTTTAAATATAGTAAAATTTTAATTCAAAGTGCATCACAACTTACAAACACATTATCATAAAATGCACATATATTAGGAATTAAAAAATGAAAAAGGGTTTTACAAAATTTTAAATTATTGAATAACATTGTGAATTAAATTATAAGGTAAGAATTAAAATTCCCTGGTCAAAAAAAATACCATATATATATATATATATATATATATATATATATATATATATATGTGTGGGTGGGGGTATTTAGCAACTATTTCTAAGTAACTTGCTAAATTAGTTTGAAATATATTTAGAGCATTGGTTTGAGTGTAAAAAATGAATTTTAGTAGTAACACTATTTAGAAAATTATGTTCTAACAGCAAAATATATAACCAGATGAATACTTAATTATATACTAAATGTAAAGCAAGTATTTAATAATTAGAACATGTAAGTTGAATTTTCAAGCCATACATATGAGTGTGTCAAATTTTCCTCACTTAACTTGATACCAAATCAATTCAAGAAATATTATCCATTTATTTGTAAGTCATTTATACACGTAAGATGGGTTGTATTGTCACAAACACATAGAATTTAATTAATTACTAGTACAATAAGATGAGTTATTCTCTAGTCACATGCACATAATATATGATAGCACATATAAACATAAAAAATCAAAGCTACTATCACCCCCCATATTTTAACTTATTTCTCACAACCAAATCAGAAAGTTGCAAGAAACAAAGGGTGGGGGTTAGTATTTTGGGGAAACTATTGGGAAAATAAAATATAAAAAGGAAAAAATAAGGATAGAAAATAATTAGAAGACAATCCTTGTGAGATGGAATTTTCAACTGTTATAGTAAGAAAGTGGCAGAGGATAATGGAGGTGGTAGTTCACCCTGAAAATCTCCCTCAAAATCTGTGTGCTTTGACCAAACATGTAGAAAAACAAGTTGAAATAAGAAAATAAATCTATAAATCAATATGAAAAATGGATGCGGCTAATAGAAATGCGTAGATCAAACCAATAGAGTTAAAAAAATAAGAAAAAGAGTTAGAGAGAAATATCTCAAACTTCGTTCTCTGATTGCAGTCAGAGGTGGGGGGAGGAAACGTATGAGATAAAGAGGAAATTTGAGAATAAATAGTAGAATATTGGAGGACAAACTTAGTTTTTCGTTTTAGATGAAAGAGAAGAAAGAGAAAGAGGTTCGAAGATAAAATGACATTTTTTATGAGAGATGGAGGAGTTTTATAATGAGTTTTGGTGAACTGTGACTTAATAAAAAAGGGACGGTAATATTGGGGAAAATATAATTATGACTGACACGTGGTGCAAAATGATGAGGACACGCCATTTTTAAATTACTACTATCCACCCACGTGCATTGCATGTGTAACATACATTGGATGGATGCACATGAAAGTAGATGCGAGAAAAAATATAAAGTTAATTAACATTAAGAAATTACGTATGGATATTAATTTATCATTAGATAGTCATAATATGTTAATCTATTTAGTTAAATATAGTAAAGGAATTGAATGGGGGTAATAGTAATGGGATTATGTAGTAATGTCATATCTCACCACGATCCGGCGAAAATTTTATTCTAATTAAGTATACTTAAGCAATCATAAATAAAAAGGGAAATAGTAATAGTTTAGTAAGATTTTTGGAAATAAAGAAGGTAAATATTAATGAAAGATATGAGTTATTTCTTCAACTTCTTATTCATATTGAAGTGAAGACTATTTCTCTCTTCCACATGATTTTTCATGAAGCATCCTAATGTTCGATCCTTGTAACTCAAATTATTGACTTTGATGTAGAACGTTTTTGTGACACCCCGCTTAATTAAATACTAATCGATCAGTCATTTATCAAATTAAAACAAGATTTCCATTTGGTTCATTCTTAGCATCACTGACGAAATCATATTAATTACTGTCCACCTAATTAATTAAATAAATTGGTGCCAAATTTTATCTTTCATTAAACAGATAAATATACATGCGAAATAAAATAATAAATCCATACACACCATCACTGAATCTGAAAACAATGCAGAAAAAATAAACAAAAGACTGGTCGAATAAACCATCAGCTATAAATTCAAATCCAACATAATAATCCAACGAATAAATAAATAAATTTGAATACTAAATATGAAAGTAAATGGGCAACACGCCCTAAATGGAACTGGAACTAAAATGAAATCCCTAATCTATGAATGAAGAAAAGCTGCGTCTAATCCACCTCCAGCATGCATCCACATATGCCGCAGCGGCGTAATCCCAGGAATAGAATCTCAAGTCTTGAATCCCGGCGGCTGGACACCTAAAGGGTTTTTAAAAATATTTGCACCAAGGGTAAGAAACCAAAATATTTTGAAAATATTTATCAAGTGATTAAGTCTTCAGTAATTAAAATGCATGAATGCTCTTCATATTTAAGCTAGTGCCCCACTCACTTGAGATAATATGCACCCCTCAAATATTGTGCACACCTACTGCTTTTCCTTATAACCCTCCTAGCTACACTACCCCGTCTAATTAGCCTAGTTATAAACTCTGCCTGAAACCTTACTCTAGCCCGAGTAACTTTTACCAATGATTTATAAGTTATTCATCACGTTAACTTAATTTCTTATATTTAAATATCCATATAATAATTTCACTAGTTATATAAACAATACCATTTAACTCCAAGTATTTCACCTTTATATAATTATCTACACTATTATATACATATAAATTTACTACACATTCACACATATGTTGTATATACTATCCATCCTCCCGAGTAATAACTCATTCGTGTTTTCTCTAAAATGCTATCATCCCATGTATACTCAATCCAACCCGGATTCCACGAGATGGTTTGCTCAGACCGAATTATGAAATAAAAATAGTAAACGTAGTGGAGGCGGTTATAGTTCCCCAAGTGTGAGACTGAATCATTTCCAAAGCATCTCACCTCGAAAAGAATCACAACATAGAATACTGGACGTTATGACCTGGAGATTATACTCACCCTGCATTCACTTGCCAGTGGATTTACCCCCATCGCGTAACTTCCTATAATAGCACTAGAGGGGTATGTAATTATAAAAATATATTACACTGATATTAAAAGAGAATATATATATATATATATATATATATATATATATATATATATATATATATATTATCTCACTTTTTCGAATATATATAATTAACTTAAACCCAGCTAATTCGTGCCTAAAACCCGTAGCATTAGCCTAAAATATCCGAGTCAATTCCCAGACTCTAAATTCAATTAATTGCACTTTAATTTATTTATTTAAAATGGTGTCCCCAATCAAAATGCCTGAACACATTCACTCAACTCGTAATTTATACTTTAAAATTTATCACCCCAAATTCCATAATTAAACTTCACCTTATTAAGTTCCTTCCCAATTTTTCTATATTCCTCCCCTTTATGTCCATAAGTAGGGAAGAATAAAATTTCCTATTGTTGTCTCCCTATTCCCCCAAATCAACTTATGATTAAAAAAAAGGACAAAGTTGGGCGGATTAGGCAGCGTCATTCGAATGACGCCCCAGGTCGTCCGAACGACCTGCTGGGTTTCTCCCACTTCGTCTCCCTCCTTTCATCATTCTGCCATAACCAAACTTCAAAGATTTTCCTTATTTTCCATCCTCAAGTTTTGATAACCCTTATGCCTAGGACAAATTGTTAACAGTATCCAAACCCCAAATATAACATCGACCATTTATGCAAGTCCGGATTTACTCTACAGGCTCCAGTCATTCACGGTTTTTCCTAGAATAAATTTTTAACAATATCCAAACCCTAAATATAACATCGACAACTTATGCAGGTCCCGATTTACATTACGGGATCCAACCATTCATAGGCTTTTAAAAAAAGAATCATCTCTAGATTCATCATTGGGGTTATACAGAATTTGTAATCTTCTCATTTTTTGTTTCACTAATCATAAATTTAAACGAGAAATTATTTGGGTTTACAATCACGAGTCTTAAATTTCCCAACAATACCCTCGAGACATCAATCTTCCTTAAATACATAATCCATATGTAGTATTCAATTAACTAAAGCCTAGTTTCTATGTCAACCCACCCCAAAAATGGATTTTTATATCACATCCACTATGATATGAATTGAAGACTGCAATTTAAATTAAAATCAAGTTAACCACTTGCATGTACTGGTTCGTAGGGTCTAAATTCCTTTGGGGTAGATGGTGACTTGACGAAGAATGCACTCAAACTCCTTTGATTTGGCTCCCCAAAATCTCCCTACTTTCTCCCTCTTTTCTTATCTGTAGAAATAGGATTGTTGTTTTTAGTTGTGACTGCCACAAAATCTCTAACTTAGGTTTTATTATGCAAATCTCGAAATTATGCTTATGGGCTAAATTAAAATGGCCCAAAAACCCCCGTGTGGTCCCGGTTATGCCAAAAAATTCCCCGAGACCCATCTACTATCTCGGGATACTCTTATTTGACTATCTCGACCTGTCCGAAATCAACCATGCACTCAGAATTGTCATCCGAATTACTTTACTAAAAATCCCTATCTCGACCTCAATATAGTCTATCCCCTACTCCCGATTGAGATATAATAATACCGCATCACTATCACTCGTTACGATGTAAACAATTTATTACTTTTCACTTAGTAATTATTTTTCATAAATATTAACCATTAACTCTCCCGATTAATATTTAAATAAACCCATTATAATTAATTTAATTAAATTACGACACACAAGTAATTCAAACTAGTCGAATTAATTAAATATATAATGCTTAAAAATATGGGGTGTTACGTACTTCCCCCTTTACAAGGGAATTTCCTCCCCGAAAGTAGGTCGTACCTGCGGTGAATAACTCTAGATACTGCTCTCGCATGTCATCCTCCCACTCCCATGTTGACTCATCCACACTGTGATGTCCCCACTAAACTCTGACTAATGGTACTACCTTAGACCGCAGCTTACGCTGGCTAAATCCAGAATAGCCACGGGTCTCTCCTCATATGAGATGTCTGGATACAAATCAATCTCCTCGAGTGGAATATGCTAAAAATATCTCTCGCTCCTCCGATATCTATTCAACGAAGTCATGTGGAACACGTCATGTATCTGCTAAAGATGATCTGGTAAGCCTATTCTATATGCTAGTGGCCCCACTCTCTCAATGATAGCGAAGGGTCCTACGTATCTCGGTGCTAGCATCACTTTCTTGTCGAACCTCATGATCCCCTTCATGGGAGATAATCGAACCAACACCTGGTCAACAATATCTAACTCAATGTGTCTCCGATCTAGATCGATATAACTCTTTTGCATGTCTTAAGCTATACGAATACGTCCCCGAATCAGCTGGATCTTTGCAGTAGTCTCATGTATCATCTCTAGACCCTACAGCTTGTTGTCTCCCACCTTTAACCATCAGGCGGGAAAATGACAAGGCCTCACATAAATTGCCACAAACGCTGCCATAACGATAGTGACCAATTGGTAAGAGTTATTGTAAGAAAACTCTTCCAACGGAAGATATTGCTCCCATCCTCCTCCGAAGTCCAGAATACACATCCTTAATATATCCTCTAGCATTTGATTTGACCCTCTCAATCTGTTCATCTGTTTATGGATGATATGTGGTACTCAACTGCAAGTCTATGTCCATGGCCTCCTGTAAGGTCTGCTAGAAATGAGACATAAAGATTTTGTCTCTATCAGACATAATATTAACGGGTACCCCGTGCATCTTAATTATCTCCGCAATAAATAGTTGTGCGTACTGCATCATCTCAGAATAGGTGTGAACAGGTAAAAAATGGGCCACTTTGGTCAACCAATCCAGTATCACCCAAATAGAGTCATGACCCCTCTGCGACGTTAGCAGTGCCGTAATAAAGTCTATTTAAATGTTCTCCTATTTCCACTCGGTAATCCCCAGCAGTTATAGAAACCCTGAAGGCCTCTGGTAGTCTACCTTAACTAACTGACAGTTAACACACTTAGGGACAAACTCTGCTATGTCTCGCTTCATCCCTGACCATCGGTACTGTCTTCTCATGTCCTGGTACATCTTATCCCCATCGGGATATACGACAAATTTCGAACCATGGGACTCAGTCATAACATCATGCCTCAAATCCTAATCCTTAGGAATAACTAATCTCCCATTAAAATATATACCTCCCTTTGAGTTGATCGAGTAAGACTTTTCACCCTGATCGAGTGGAAAACCGAGCGTCCGTGTAAATACGCTAGTCGTTGTTATCGGCTTCCAACCACAATACAAAAACCTAAACTGTAACTACACTCTTGCGGAATATAGTGGCTAGTCTGGGTATCGAATCCTCAGGGAACTAGGACGAGTGAACGTGACGACGTTGGATAGACAGAGAAATCCTAACTCTAACTCTAAAGAAAAAGGAAAGTTGATTTGGTTTTTGAGAATGATTATGCTAAATTAAATTTTGAAATTATGAAGAAATGCAACTATACTAAACTACCTAAAATATGATTGTAAGATGATTTGAAACTTTTGACTAAGTGATGGGAAAAATAGGACGGGAATACAATCCCCCAACCCTAGTGAATCGCAGCTATAATACTAATCATGAATTTAAATGATTAAATTGACCCGGAATTTAGTACTCCCAAGAATTACGTATACGAGGTTCAAGCCCGCGCCATACTTAATCTGAGGACGAGTAAATCAGTATCGCCATAACAACACTCGAATTGTATTCTAAATCATCACGGTTACCCAGAGGCAAACGAGATATAAAGACCTACAATTGTTATGTTCCTACGTGATACGATCGCATTCAATCACTAAATTCAGAGGATTAATGTTATATGCCTACAATTAACACATCAGGCTAGGTTCATGTACCTCGGCCTTAGAAAATCTAGCCTAACATGATGAAAGTGATGAAAACAGTGTTTAATATGCAAGTGTTCATGATTAATCTAAGGACAATTGATGGAATAATGTAGAATATAATCACAAAGAAGAAACAACTTACTAAAATTACCCAAGGAATAATCGCAGCAATAAATAAAACTGGTAATCACACAAACTCTGAATAAATCTTCAATCCTTGAATAAAACATGAAATTGTATCTAAAACTAGGGTTTTTGGAAAGAAAAGAAAAACTATCTAAAATCTCCTCTAATCTACGTGCCAAGAATGATAATAAAATGGGTTTATAAACCCTACAAGAATCCAAGAATTTAAGCAGCACTAGGACTCTCTATTAGAGGAAAATTAGAAAATTAAAACTGCGACAGGTGGACCGGTCCCCCTCCTCCCCCGGACCGGTCCCAGGGCGGACCGGTTCTTTTAATTTCTTGGCAGACCGGTTCTTTTTAATATAGCCTTCTTCGGTTTGCTTGTGATCCAGGGTCTTCTGGATTTTGTCAAAGTGGACCAGTCCGGGGTAGGGGCGGACCGGTCCCATGGCGGACCGATTCTTTTAATTTTTGGGCGGCCCGGTCCCAGGGTTTGACAGCTTTTTTTCTTGGATTTTTTCTCAACTTCAAATTGGCATAACTTCTTCACCGTAGCTCGGATTGAGGTGTCGTTTTTTACAGTGTTCTTGTAATTGAAATATCTTCAACTTTAAAGTTGGCCCCACATCCGGACTAAGGCTGAAAAATTACAAAAATGCCCTTCAACTCCCCAATTCTTGGTTTCTTTCACAATTTTAAGTTCTCTTTTCCATCTTTCTTGCATGAAATACCTGTAAAACACATAAGAGATACACAAAATACGAAATACTTGCCAAAAAGGGTTAGTAGCATAAATATGAGACAAATCCAAGTTATTTATACCGCACGGGATCATAAAAATACCGAAATTAAGGGGATAAATATGAAGAATTTATGCCGAATCACACCCTCAACCAATAACTGATGTACCCTGTCCTGACAGTATTGATCCTCCGCATGTGCTTTCACTACCCGTATGATAATCTCAAGAGTAATAGTTAACACTGCCATGAACCCTCTGGCAATCTCATCATCGTATCGAAGCTCACTCCACTTCACCTTCCAGACCTTGGTCAACTCCCCAGTGGGTCTTCCGCTCAACGTGTCTGCCACTACGTTATCCTTACCAGGATGATACTATATATCAAATTAGTAGTCCTCCACAAATTCTAACCACCGCCTTTGTCTCATATTCAGATCTTTTTGTGTAAAGAGATACTGAAGTGACTTATGATCCATGAACAAAGTAAAGTACTCCCCCAACAGGTAATGTCTCTATATCCTTAGAGCAAATACAACTTCTCCTAACTAAAGGTCTTGGGTGGGGTAATTCTTCTTATGGGGCTTAAGCTTTCAAGATGCATAAGCTATGTCCCTCTCCTCCTCTTGTAATACACCCCCAAGTCCCTGCAAGAATGCATTCGCGTAGACCCGATACTCCACCCCACTCCTAGGCAATACAAGTATTGGCGCTGACGTCAACTTTTCCTTGAGCTCATCAAAGGCTAGCTGACAGTGATCACTCCACACAAACAATACCACCTTGCGAGTAAGGTTCATCGATGGACCCATAATCTTCAAAAATCCCTTAATGAAGTGGCGATAATACTCGACTAACCCCAAGAAGCTTCGAATCTTTATAGGTGTCGTATGTTATCCCCACTCCCTCACCGCCGATACCTTACTCGGATCAATTGCAATACCCCTATCAGATACGATGTGGCCAAGAAACTGTACCCCCCATAGCCACAATCCACACTCCCCGAGTTCAGCATATAATTGGTGGTTCCTAAGTTTCTATAAGACCCTACACAAATTCTCTGCATGCTCCTCCTTTGTACGAGAGTAAACCAAAATGTTATCTATAAACACGACCATGAACTAGTCCAAGAACAACCTGAATACCCTGTTCATGAGATCAATGAACACTGTTGGCACATTGGTGAGCCTAAAACGGCATCACCCTGAACTCGTACGATCCATACCGCTATAGGAAAGTGGTCTTGGGAACATCCTCCTTTTGAATGCGCAACTAGTGATATCCCGATCTCAAATCAAT
This sequence comes from Sambucus nigra, assembly GCA_949130495.1. Taxonomy (NCBI): domain Eukaryota; kingdom Viridiplantae; phylum Streptophyta; class Magnoliopsida; order Dipsacales; family Adoxaceae; genus Sambucus; species Sambucus nigra. The sequence goes on along the minus strand of OX422207.1, from coordinate 336,567,384 downwards.
CTTTGAGAAGTATGCAGCCCCTCTCAACTGATCAAATAGGTTATCGATCCTCGGCAACGGATACTTATTCCATATCGTGACCTAGTTCAGCTCCTTATAGTCCACACACAAGCGAAGCAAACCATCCCTCTTCTTTATAAACAATATCGGTGCGCCCCACGGTGATGTACTTCACTGAATGAATCCCTGCCCCAAAAGCAACCGGATGTACTCCCTCAAATCTCTCATCTCTGATGGGGCCATCCGCTATGGTGCTCAGTCAATCGGCCTCGTACCCAATGATAGGTCAATAAGAAACTCGATATCTCAGCTGGGTGTTAACCTTGGTATCTCCTGAAATACATCCTCCAATTATCTTACTACTGGAATTAATTCTATCGAAATCACTATTTCCCGTGAGGTCTCCTCCATAATATAGTACAAGTGGGTGCAGGACCCTCCCTCGGGAAAAGGCATCACCAACAGTAACATCTCCTGACCCAAAATGGATAACACTATGGTCATCTCATAACAGTCTACTGTCGTCCTGTATCCTACCAACCAATCTATACCTAGGACAACATCATATCCCTCCATATATAACACCAAAAGGTCCACTTCTAAGCTCAAACTCCCAATGATAATATCCACACCTCTATATACTGAGCATATAAGTGACCCACTACCTAATGGTGACTCTACACATATAAGGCATGTGCTAGCTGTCCTTAAAAGATCGATTGCTCATGCAAATCTAGATGAAATAAAGGACGGTGACGCACTCGTATTAAAAAAAATCCTACCCGCATGCCCATGAATAGGAAACATACCCTGAAATGCTGGCATAGGCACGTCCTAGATGTTAAACACATGCCCATAAAGTATCTGCCCCTATGACTGTGGGGCTAGTGTTGCTAGAGGTCTTTGTGCCTGTTATCCCTATTGGGCCCCCTAATGCTGTCTCATAGCTCTATATGGACACTCTTTCTTCTTATGCCCTATCTGGCCACATACGAAACATCGCTCTTGAAAGTCCCTCAGTCTCTGGCCTTGCTGGCCCTGACAATGTTGTCCCTGATTCTGGCCCTGATGGCCTCGAACCTGATAGCCCCATTATTCCCTTGGCCCTGACGGCCATAGGGAACCTCCTGATGTTGATTAGGTACCTTTTGGCCCTGCCTGAAACCCTAACCATCTGGCCTATACCCACCAGATCTAAATCTCTTGACAGAATCCCCCTGTCAAGATTCCTACCCCTTCCGTCTGCCAACCTGTTGTTGTGCTCTGCTAACAGTACCCCTACCTTCCTTGCCCTGTTGGATGGTTTCACCTCCTCTCTTTCTCCCCCTCATGTGGAAGCGATGTTTCTGGCAGTGCAGTAATACTACATTGACTACATCTGTATACGTAACCAACTTTGGTTTATCGATAAAGTGTTGCTTGATCCTCTGGGCTAAACCATCTATAAACCTCGCCTTCTTTCGCTTCTTATTGCCCATATCGTCCGATACAAAACTTACCAAACGGGTGAACTCATCCTCATACTCTTCCATGGAGTGATTACCCTGGGTCACCTCGCTGAACTTCCTCCGCATATCGGACTCCATTACTGGTAAAAAATACTTACAATATAATCGTACCCAGAAATCAGAAATCATCATCATATCTCGATCCTCGGTGGTGGTAAAGGACTCCAACCATTGTAATGTCGCTCCAGTAAGTTTAATTGTGGCTAGCATCTTCTTATGTGTCTCATTTCACTCCACCATGCGTAGATGGCACTGTATATTCTTCTTCCACTGACATGCCTCAACCACATCAGAGATACCCTGAAACTCAGGAAAGTGGCCCTTCTGAAATGTCTCTCTGACTCTCTGCCAAATAGATGGCCTTGTCTGGACCTGGATAACCGGTGCCAGTGGCTGGGGCTGTGGGAAAATGAGCAGCCATAGCTGCATTGACCGCTTAGTCCACTATCTTTGCCACTTGTGTAGTCGAGATCATCCTCGGAGGTGGGTATGGTGGAGGTACCTATGGCTCCTAGTGAGACTCCCTCACCCCATGCCTGGCCTCTGCCCTAGCTCCTCGCTCTCTCCTCGGTGGCATCTAAAAACAGATCGAATTGTATAAGTATATAGTTTATACAAAAATCTAATACCAAAAGCACGATACCACAAACACACAAAGATAAAAACAACAGTACTAATAATAGGGATATATATCAAAAGAACAATACGCAGAAATCGTAACAAGCCATACAGATACTCAATCCAAACCGGATACCACGAGGCGGTTCGCTCACACCGAATCATGAAATAAAAATAATAAACGTAGTGGAGGCGGTCGTAGTTCCTCGAGTGTGAGAGTCAATCATACCCAAAGCGTCTCACCTCAAAACGAATCACAACATAAAATATTGGACGCTATAACCTCGAGAATATACTCGCCCTGCATTCACTAGCTAGGGGATTCACCCACATCGCGCAACCTCCTATGATGGCACTAAATGGGTCTGTAATTATAAAAATATCTTACACTGATATTAAAAGAGAACACAATAATATATATATATATATATATAGACACACACACACACTATCTCACTTTTTTGTATATATATAATTAACGTAAACCCGGCTATTTCGTGCCTAATACTCGTAGCACTAGCCTAAAATATCTGAGTAAATTCCCCGACTCTAAATTAAAAATAATTGTATTTTAATTAATTTATTTAAAATGGTGTCCCCCAACAAAAATGCCAGGACACATTCACTCAACCAGTAATTTATACTTTAGAATTTATCACCCCAAATTCCATAATTAAACTTCACCTTATTATGTTCCTTCCAAATTTTTCTATATTCCTGCCCTTTAAGTACATAAGTATAGCGGAATAAAATTTCCTATTGTTGTCTCCCTATTCCCCTAAATCAACCTCCGGCTAAAAAAAAGGGACAAAGTTGGGCGGATCTGGAAGCGTCGTAACAATGCCCAAGGTCGTTTGAACGACCTTCTGGGTTTCTCCCACTTCGTCTCCATGCTTTCTCCATTCTGCCAATACAAAACCTCCAAGATTTTCCTTATTTTCCAGCATCAGTTTTTTAAAACCTTTATGCCTAGAATGAATTGTTAACATAATCCAAAACCCAAATATAACATCGAGGATTTATGAAGATCCAGATTTACTCTATGGGCTCCAACCATTCACGGTTTTGCCTAGAACGAATTATTAACTCTAGACACCCCATTCTATTACCCCCTAAACTCTCCTTAGGTCCCTAGCACCTCCCTTCATCACTACAAACCCAGGTCATACCCCTAGCACCTCCCAGACTCCATTTGACCAAAAGTCAAAATCTTCAGATCCACCGAGACTAAATGAATCTTCTAAGGGCATTGAAACCCCTTTCCAATGATCCGTCCTGTGTGCGATTCAGACTTACGATGCTGACGAACGACATGTTTCCCCCGAAACTCAATCAAGAGGCCATCGGGCGCTCCCGAACTCCATTGGACCAAAGTCAACTCTTCAACTCGACCGAGAATGAATGAATCTTTGAAGGTCACTGAAACCCTTTTCCAATGGTCTGCTCCGTGCGCGATTCTGACTTACAGTACGGACGAACGATTCATTTTACTCCGAGAGGTCACCGAATTCTTCCAGTGACTGATTGACCAAAGTCAACTCCCCCAACCAGATCAAACTCTTTGGAATGTCGAATTACATTTCCTAAACTTTCCAACAATTCGCCCCGTGCACGATTTGGGCGTACCATGCGGACAAATGATCCGATTGCGTCCGACGATTCCCTGTCCAATGGACTGACGAATGCTTTCGAGCCATATTCGACCCAAAGTCAACTCACGAACCTGAGAGAAGTCCGAAGGACTTTCGAAGGTCTTTGAATTACCTTTCCAACAGTCCACCCCGTGCAAAATTTTGATCAATGGTTTGCGTTCTGCGACCAATTTTCCTAAAAGGCCTGAAAGACAGTGCCAAACGACAGGTCCCATACCCTGCCTATCGGTAGTGTGCCTAAACGCACCGACCGATTGGCAGGAATAGGGCTATGCCGATCGGAAATTCCCTAGGCCTATAAAAAGGAGGCCTGAACTCACTTGTAAAGAGAGCCTAGATCTGATAGATATCACTCTCAGGAAATCAAGAAAAACTCTCTCGAAGTCAGCATGATTTCCATACCCAAATCCCTTTCCAACCTTCACTTTTCATCATCATTTTCATCAAACTTTGTGAATTAACTACCCTCCACCATCATCCAAGTCTAAGGGCTGCTCTCCAACATTCAAGATCAAGCTTAAGATCTCTAAGAAGGTCCAATTTTCTCAACTCTCTCCTTAAATTCTCATAAATTCCCAATAACCAGATCAAACTCCTAAGAATGTCTAAGTACATCTCCTAACCTTTCCAATGATCCACCCCGTGCACGATTCAGACGTACCATGCGGACGAACGATCCATTTGCGTCCGACGATTCCCCGTCCAATGGACTGGCGAATGCTTTCGAGCCATATTTGACCCAAAGTCATCTCCCAAACCCGGGAGCGATCCAAAGGACTTTCGAAGGTCTCTAAATTATGTTTCCAAAGGTCTGCCCCACGCACGATTATGATCAACGGTTTGCATTCTGCGGCTGATTTTTCAAAAAGGCCTAAAAGACACTTCCAAACGACAGGTCCCAGACCCTACCTATCGGTAGTGTTCCTAAACGCACCTGCCGATTGGAAGGAACAGGGCTATGCCGATCGGTAATGCCCTAGGCCTATCAAAAGGAAGCCTGAACTCACTTGCAAGGAGAGCCCAGATCTGATAGATATCACTCTAAAAAAACCCAGAAAACCTCTCTCGAAGTCAATGTGATTTCCACACTCAAATCCCTTTCCGACCTTCACTTTTCATCATCCTTTTCATCAAACTTGGTGAATTCACTACCCTCCACCATCATCCAAGTCTAAGGGCTGCTCTCCAACATTCAAGATCAAGCTCAAGATCCCTAAGAAGGTCCAATTTTCTCAACTCTCTCCTTAAATTCTCATAAATTCTCAATAACTTGTTTTATTACTTAGCACTTTTATTATATCATCTCACACATCCTAATATACTTTTTAACTAGTATTTTTGCACATCCTTTATTTTCATATAAATAAAAACCCAAAAAACAAGAAAAAAAGGGTTTGCTCATAAATTCCAAATGGGAATTCTCATACTTTTCTTACATTTTTCTCACAACTAAAACACTTTTTCTACACACACAAATAAGAGAATACCCCCAACTCGATTTATGGGATAAAACCCACCCCTCGTTTTGCATGCGAACTACGTGGACTTTGATGCCTCTATAGGCTACATAGGCGTCTCGGGTTAAAACCCAAGACTCGAGTCCTATTTTTATTTTTTCTTGCATTTCCTATTTTCTCTAAACTCCACTCTCTTATATTACATATATACATATATTTGTTCTTAGTGGCGTATTATTCCACATGCATTATTGTTCCATCATAATGGTCAATGTATGGATAATCGCATAAATCCTATTTTCTAATATTTTTATACCTTCCTACGGATGACTAGCTTTACCTCGACTATGGTGCAAGTCGAGGATTCATATCTCCACTATATATACACATGCACACATATAACGGGGAAAATAAAAGGAAAATAATAAAAACACATGAGAGACCGAAAGGTCGGAATGGGTGCCTAAACCTTCCTATTTCGTAGCTTAGCCTCCGGACCCTTTTAGAATCATTTTGGTTTCGTATGCATCAGTATGTCTTTGGATGCTGTCCTTCGGTATGGCTCCTTTTATTTTGTCTGTTTTGAGTAAAATAAACTGGCGACTCTAATCTCTCTACATTTTTACACCTCACCCAAATAACGCTCACCGAACCTCTCCGGAGAGGGATGCGCGGGACCTAGGATCCTCCCTCACATGCACCCGGTCGCCGTGAGGATCCATGGGGATATGGACACATTAACAGTATCCAAACCATAAATATAACATCGACAATTTATACAGGTCCAAATTTACACTACGGGCTCCAACCATTCACGGGCTTTTAAAAAAAGAATCATCTATAGATTCATCATTGGGTTTATACAAAATTTGTAAGGCTTTCTTCCCATTTTTTATTTCACTAATCATAAATTTAAATGATAAATATATAGGTTTACAACCACAAGTCTTAATTTTCCTAACAGTACCCTTGAGATATCAATCTTCCTTAATAACATAATCCATACGTAGTATTCAATTAACTAAAACCCAGTTTCTATGTCGACCCACCCTAAAAATGGATTTTTATATCCCACCCACTATGATATGAATTGAAGACTGTAATTTAAATTGAAATCAAGTTAACCACTTGCATGTACTTGTTCGTAGGATCCAGGGGGGATAGCCACAATGGCGACTCTATTGGGGACTTTCTTATGAGGGCTAGACTCTATTTAGATGGGTGTTATGTTTGTTTATATTTTCCCCCTTTTTGCATGTTCCCCTTTTCCATGTATCTCCCATACTTATGCTTCTATTCACACACTTGTAGAAAATTCCCCATGTACACTTCACACCACGTGCACCTAGGGTCACATATATCCACATGTTTCACGCATCATCCATCCATACTTGGTGAACCATTAGTACTTGTAATTTGCTCCCTGTTTGGCATAATAGAAAAAGACATTCTCATAAGATACTAACAAGAGAGTCATGCATGATTTACACGACATCACCAAAGAAAATTGTTATTGGACAAATTTTTACCCAGTAACTGGAGGGTCACTTCGTGATGGGCACTGATCCGGCAGGACGCAGTTATTCTAAGTGATATGACTCTCACCTTCCATTGGCTAAGTACCTTCGACGTATATCGAACGGTTCCCCCCGCATCGTACCGCTTGACCGAAGTCATGATGGGAGGTATATCCCAGGGAATTCGTTCACGTACGCCGAGTATATCGAATTAGTTCTCACACATACCGTCCCCACGAGGTATATGGTGAGGCAATTCACGTACACTCAGGTATATCAAATGGCTTGTCCACACGTACCGGTTGACCACAAGAGCAAGACGTATATCGTGGAAGTCACACCAAAGCGGGGAACCCTTTCCTATTCACCCAACCAAACTGCATACCCGCACATAGGTGTCAAGCCTAGGATTACCGATTTCTACCCGAAACTCTGCTGAAATTTCGGGTCAGCCTACCACGTGAATTTTTGAGCATTTTTAAAACGGGACCCTGTCCGTGAGCCTGGTCACAACTCCAGCCATAGCTTTGCATATATTACAAACCCAATTTTTCCAGGCTTGGGTCCCGTCCGGCATTTCACTTTGCATTTAGGAGAATTAATACAAGTGAAAACATAATAATTATAATAATCATGCTGAGACCGTCTCCAAAAGGAAAATTTCGCTTTTTCTTTATCCAAAAACATTTTTTCCTTTCCTTACCAAAAATCCAAAAACATTTCTCCTCTCTTTATCAAAAATCCAAAAATATTTTGTCTTTCAATCTCGAAAAAAATGTCAAAAAAAAAATTCTTCCCTTTTTCTCAAAAATAAATCCCATTTTACGCCTTCTCAGGTCGATCGCAAACCCTTGGCCTGGCTCCTTATTGGCTTCGGTGTTCAGTCAGATCACCCCGGAGTTCCGTCCCTTCCCCTATTAATTCTTTCGAATCCAGTATCTATCCACTTTCTATGGAAAACACAGATCAAGTACCCGTTGTGCAGCCGAATCTGACGGCAGTTCTAGCTCAGTTTGTGTCCAAGATTGACAACCTCCAGATTGAGGTCCAAGAGATGCAACGAAACTAGGTTCCCGTCCCTCCAGAACCCGAATCCCTATTCCCTCGTGCTATGGATCCACTCGATCCCATCTCGATTCCCGAAGAGTATCAACACGCTCCACGTGTCCCTCCTGTTAATGGATCACCGCCTTCCTAGCTTCCTATGTCGAACCTTGCCTAGCCTGGGGGTTAACTTGCCTATGATCATTGATCCGAAGGAAGAAGAGCTCAACAAAGTCTAAGCGGACCTCAAGATGCTCACTAAGAAGTTCGACCAAGTCAGAATCTTAAGAAATTACATGGACTACACCCACATGTCTCCTTATCCTAAAGCGAGGTTAGCCGAGAAGTTCAAGATGTTGAATATCGAGAAATTTGGAGGAAGTGGACCCCCTATTGTTCATCTCTGAAGTTATCACCGTTCCATGACTCTACTAGGGGCTTCTAAATAAGTGATGGCCCAATTATTTTAGCAAACTTTTATGAATAGCGCCCTTCGATGGTTTTTGTCTCTCGAAGAGTCCAAAATTCGTAGCTGGGAGGATGTAGCTCGGGAATTCATGTCATAGTACAAATACAATGAAGAGATTGAGATAACCCACCGTAATTTAGAGCTTCTCAAACAGAACCCTAGAGAATTAGTCAGTAACTTCATTGCCCGATCGAGGGAAAAAGCATCAATTATGACCAATCGGCCTTCCAAGGAAAACAAGTCAGCATAGTGAAGAAGAACTTCTTACCCCATGTCTGAGCAACGATGGGAGGACAATAATATCCCCACTTCCTATCTCTTAGAGAAGCAAGAGTAAAAATCGAGGAAGTTCTTCCCAAAACAAGAGTTGACCCAAAGAAGGTGTCCGGACGGTTCACCCCAGAAAATATGACAAGATAGCCAGTGCTACAGTCTCAACCATCGACAAAATCTCTCAACCAATCACATCATGGGCGCCGAAAAGTTTCCCTATTCCAGTTCGAAAGGAATACACCGAGCTCCATGCTCCCCTCTCCAAAGTCTATCAAGCCTTGTTAAGCCGAAACCTTATTAAACCCTTGGACCCCCGTCCATTGCCAAATCCACTCCCAAGAAACTTCAAGGCAGATGCCCATTGCGCCTTTCACCAAGTTGTTGGCCATACCACCGAACAATGCCTTCACCTTTGAAACATAATCCAAGGTCTAATTGATCGGGGTACCATCACCCCACCAGCCAATCCTAATCCAAACACTACTCACAACACACTTCCAAATCATGCCAATGCCATCTTTCTAGAAGAGAACCCAGAATTCGATCCCTCAACTCAAATCACACTCATATACTTTCCTAAACCTCTCCAAATTTTCCCATATTTCCTCCTACACCCTACTAGCCTCGCTGATCAGGCACTATCACTCCTTACCAGAGCATGCATCGCTGTCCGTACCCGTTTTGAAAATGGAAGCATGGAATTATCAGAAGTGTTAAACCAACTCCTAGAGTTTGGGCTAAAATTACCCTCACAAATGATCCTTGATTACTAGAGATTCAGTAAGTAGTTCTTGGAATCACGAAAATGGGTCCGAGAGTCAGATTGTTGGATAGTACCAATCGATGAAGTCAGCCTAGATAATGTCGTCCAGATTATGGCAGAATTGTTCAGGCAAACCAACAACATTTGCATTATGACCGAGTTACTTGATACTCTGAAGCTACAGGGGCGCCTGGTCCCTTCACCCTTACACATCCCCACATAATGGGATGACCTGTATGAAGAAGCCATTGAAGTTATGTAATGCATTGACTTTGCATGGAAAGATAGACTTTGTTGCCACCGGATGGTGGGAAGAATTCAGAGATTCAAATGAAGAACAAGCTTCAGAAAAAACTAGCCCGGTAGCTGACATGTGTGGAATGATATCATTTAAAGAACACCTTAGAGAAATAAACAAGGTAGCAAAACAACTCGAGATCGATGAGGAAATAGAATTCATGTTTTTCCCTTCTTCAGTAAATCACATTACCAGATCCAGGAGGCATTACCAGATTCCAAGCTCACTACCAGTAAATGACAAAGGGAAGGGTGTTGAAAACCTTATTATGCCAGAGATGACCCTTGAGGACCGCAAGATCCTCGATCAACTAAAGAAAACTCAAGCTAACATCACTCTATGGGGGCTTTTCATGTCTTCTCAGCTACACAGAAATGCTTTGATCAAGTTTCTCACTGGACCCAAAGTTTATCTTTCTACCACACTAAAAGAAACGGTAAATTTGGTCGGATCCTTGACCTCTACCCGAATACTATATTTTTTCGAAGAAGAAATCCCTAAGATTAGGCCAAACCACAATTATGCACTCAACATATCCATCAAAGTTATGGGGAAGGTTGTACCACTCTCTCTTGTCGATAATGGATCAGCCTTAAATATCTGCCCACTGAGAACCTTCAAATGTTTAGGCCTGAAAGAAAGCGACCTCGCTCCGACCTCCGCTGTTGTGCGTGCCTATGATAATACCCGTCGGGAGGTGATGGGATCCATAAAGCTTGTAATGGGGACTGGCCCTATAAACCCTATCATCGAATTCTAAGTTATTGACATCCTAGCCTATTTTAACCTATTATTAGGATGACCTTGGCTCCACAGTATCAAGGGTGTGTCTTACTCACTCCATCAAAAATTGAAGTTCTTCGTCGACGGATGGGTCATCACCATTTTGGGCTGCGACGACAATGTCGAGGGTGCAAGTACCAGCAGTCTAATTCTTGAGATATAACACGGGTCAAATGATATGCTCCTATCAGGATTTCGAGTTGAGCCACTTCCACTCCCGGTAGGGGACGACTTCAAGGAAAGGGTTTGTCTAAAATATGACCCTTATGGCAACGTCAAGGTGATTCAAAAGTTTAAAAATATGCACTTCATGCCGGGACAGGGGCTATGACTAAGAAAGTAAGGGATACTTGAGCCGATTGAACTGAAGAAGGCTATCCCTCCTTGTGGTTTGGGGTATCAACCGTCAGAATAAGAGCTCAGAATGATCCGCCTGTCTCAACCAAAGAGAAGACTGGACTGCATCCAGACTATCCCAGGTGACTCCTTGAATGGACGATTCATCAAAGAGGGCGAAGAATTCCCCTTTTATAGCTTTCCAGAACCATGGTATGACCATACAGACAAGAAGATGAATCCTGGAGTGGAGATCTTCTTCCAAGACAGCTACCCATGGGCCGAGAGTTCCCAACACCATGTAGAATCGCTCATCAAAGATACCGAAGAGAATGAGGAAAATGACTCCGAAGATTCCTTCAACTTACAAACACTGGGGCCTGAGACTCTGTATGGTTCATTCAGGCACTACATCACTGGATCCATCCCACCTAATTAAAGTTGTTAATACACCTCTCCTCAACTGGTATGCTGCGCCAGTTCTACTTGGTAAAATCTCCCCTAATCCCAATGTTTACCCCATTTCTTCCTCTGTTGTCTATCCTTGTTTAAATGTAATCGAGCCCTCTTTTGATGAGGTTCTCAATGCTGTTTTTCCTATCAATGAAATAAATGATGATTTTGAGTATCTTGTTGTGCCTTACATTAACTATTTGAATTCTAATCAAACTTTTGATGATGATGATTTTGCAAATGAATAATTCTTAACTGATCTAAATAAGGTTAATAATAAACAACATAACCGCGTTCAAGTTAATGAAGAAGAGAATGTTGTTATTAACCTCAGTTCTAGTAGCCAACTGCGCGAGATCAGGATAGGGTCTACCCTTAATGATCTTGAGCGTGCACAACTCGAAGGATTGCTACAGGAACTCATGGTTTTCTTCTCATGGTCCTACGACGATACGCCCATCATTGATCTTGAAATAGCTCAGCACGAGATCCCCACTCTCCCAGATTACAAGTCGGTTAAACAAAAGTTAAGAAAGCTGCGTACCGAATGGTCACTCAAGTTCAAAGAAGAGGTGGTCAAGAAGTTAAACGTAGGCTTCATTCGTGTGATCGAATATCCCACGTACTAGCCAATATAGTGCCCGTGTCGAAATCAGGAGGGAAAGTTCGGATGTGTGTAGACTATCAGGATTTGAACAAAGCCTCTCCAACGGATGATTATCCACTAACCAATATCGACATGATCATGGAGAACACAACCAATCATGCTCCAAAGTCATTCGTCGATTAGTTTATTGGATACAACCAAATCAAAATGCACCCAGACCACAAAAAAAACTGCATTCATCACCCCATGGGGAACATTTTGCTACACCGTTATGCCATTTGGTCTCAAGAACACCGGGGCTACCTACCAGAGGGCTGCCACAACCTTCCTGCATTATCTGATTCACAAAGAGGTTGAGGTCTATGTGGATGATATGATTATCAAATCCAATACTAGAGAAGGTCATATTCCTTCTCTCTGAAATTTCCTCTAATGACTGCGACAGTATCAGATGAGACTCAATCCGCAGAAATGCGTCTTCGACGTTATAAAAGGAAAACTCTTGGGATTCATGGTCAGTGAGAAAGGGATATAAGCAAATCCTGCCAAGCTGAAAGCCATACTTGAGATCCCAACTCCCTGAATAGAGAAAGAAGTCTGAGGTTTCATTGGAAATTTCAATACATCAGTCAGTTCATCAGCCAGTTAAACTCCATCTGAGAGCCAATCTTCGAACTCCTCCGAAAGGATTCAACTAACATTTGGAACGAGGTATGCCAAGAAGCTTTTGACCGAATCAAACAATATCTAACCCAACCCCCGATACTCATGCCACCACAGCCTGGTCTCCCCTTTCTCCTATACCTAACCATAACCGACACTGCATTTAGGACTTTGCTAGACCAATACCGTGAAGATTCTCGCAAAGAAAGAGCCATCTATTATGCCAGTTGAAAATTGGTCGGGTATGAGGTTAACTACAATGCTTTGGAAAAGGCGTGTGTCGCACTTATCTGGGTCACCCAAAAGTTGTGGCACTACATGCTCGCTTTCCCCATCAAACTTATATCATGAATGGACCCCATCAAATACCTTCTTGAGAAACCCGCTTTATCCAGCCGAATGGCTCGATGTTTGATGCTCCTAGTCGAGTTCGATATCGTGTACGTCACACAAAAAGCCATGAAAGGAAGATCCATCTCTAACTACCTCGTTGATTACCCCATGGAAGAAGTTGATGTTTGGATCTCCGAATTCCCAGGTGGAAATATCCTTTGTACTGCTCAAGATAACCTTCGAATGGAAAATGTTCTTTGACAGTGTTGCCAACAAAAAAGGATTTGGCATTGGGATACTTCTGATCGCCCCAGATGACTCCCACACTCATATCGCCATAAAGTTGGATTTACCTTGCACCAACAACATGACTGAATATGAGGCATGCACAGTAGGCCTTGAAGTTGCTCTGAAGAAAGGTATTCAATGCCTAGATGTCTACGGGGATTTTCACTCATCATCGGTCAAGTGCTCAGAAGAATTAGCCTCCCAATTCCAAGATATCACCTTATATTACCTACCTCGAGCAAAGAATAACCTAGTCGATTCCCTTACTACCTCGTCCTCCATGGTCGACATACCCGAAGGAATAACTATGACCCCTTTCCTAGTTCAAAAGAAAGACAAACCAACCCACTGTTACCATATTGAGCTCGTCACTATAGAATATCCCGAGATAGCCATTTGTTGGTACTATGATATCTGGTGCCTCCTCAAGCATGGTAGGTATCCTGAGGGTTCCAACAAGAAAGATCGAGCAACCCTCCAAAGACTAGTTGCCCAGTACATTATCTGTCATAAAGTACCACTCAAAAGAAACTTCGATGGAACTCATCTGCACTGCATCGCAGGGGCTAAAATTGAAAGATAATGTAGAAGATCCATAGCGGGGAGTGTGGACCCCACATGAACAGTCACATGTTTACCAAGAAGATCATCCGATAAGGCTATTACTGGACAATCATGACACAGGGTTGCACCGCCTATGTCCGTAGATGCCTCAAATGCCAATAATTTTCCAACCTTCAGCATTTGCCTCCACGTGAATTATACAACATGACCTCTCCCTGACCGTTCTCTACCTGGGGTATCGACATTTTAGGGAAGGTTACAATGAAGGATTCTAATGGGCATGAGTTCATCCTAGTTGCCATTGATTACTTCACCAAATGGGTCGAAGCAGAGTCATACGCAGTGTTGAACGCTAAGAAAGTGGCTAAATTCGTCAAGAAAAACATCATCTACCGGTATGGGGTCTTGTACGAGCTAGTATTAGATAATGGGTTGCATTTCAAGGAAGAAGTCACAAAGGTGGTCAACGAGTATGGGATTTAGAGACACAAATCTTCTCCCTACCGACCTTAATACAATGGTGCAGTTGAAGCCGCCAATAAGAACCTCAAAGCCATCATTAGCAAAATGACTGAAAGCTACTGGGATTGGGTTGATCGGATCTTATACGCCCTCTGGGGATACCGAACCTCCATTTGAACCTCTACTGGGGCTACCCCTTACTCTCTAGTCTACGACATGGAAGAAATCCTACCGATGGAGCTGGAAATACCCTCATTACGCGTCATGCTTGAAAGCAAGGTCAGTGAAGAAGACTGTGCCAAAGCCATCTTGACAAGCTGACCCTCCTAGACGAAAGGAGATTAAAAGCTCTATACCACATACAAGGGTACCATCACCGAATAACGCGTTCATTCAACAAGAGGGTCAAGACCACGATGTCCAATAAGGGGACCTAGCCCTCAAAGAAATCATAGAACCCATCTGGGACCCCAGAGGGAAATTCAAGCCCAATTGGAGTGACCCTACATTATCAAGAAGATCTTGTCCAGCGGTGCAGCCGTGCTTACCGGCTTAGATGGGGAAGAGATGGCTCATCCAGCCAACCTAGATCGTCTTAAGAAATTCTACCCCTAGTCCGAAATCTCAGCGCGCTATGACTCTTCTCGTCTCCCTTCTATTTAAAAAAAAAATCTCTTCATTTCCTTTTATCCAGAAATACGTGGGCCTGATCCTCTGTAAAAAACCATTTAAAAAAAATGAAACTTTTCAAAAACCCCAGAGGTACGTAGTCAGCTCATACACCTTATATGAGCACGACCCTTTCTTTTTCGCAAAATACTATTCTTTTCTTATCTCCGAGAACAACATTTAATTCCAACATATACTTGAATAAAAGGATTATGTATGCCTTAGCGATCGGTATAGATAATTCAAACAACACAAAATTTATCGAAAGGCATAGCTGGATGATCAGAAACTTGTTTATTTCACTAATAAGAAATTACGATACAGATTACATAAAAAAAAGGAACGAATAACTCCCTTCCCCCCTACTTTCCCAAAAAAGCCAAAATAAAATCCCCACATTTATCCCCCATTACACAATAAACTCTCCAGAAGTCCTACCCACAGCTACCAGAGGAGCACGCTCCGTCATCATCATCTGCATCCTAGGGTCCCCAAGTTTCCCTTACTAGAACAGAGTGTCACAGACACTCCATGGACTGAGAATCTCGAACCAGCTTCGAAAAAACCACAACACCTCCTTCCATGGTGTCAAAAGATACAAGTCACTTTTGTCCAGTCTCCACTGCCAACATCTTGCTAACCACTCTCCTCCACAACCACTTCATATAATCCCCAGGGATATGCCAAACTCTCCCAATAGACTGAGAGGGACGGTTCGACGGACGCCAACTCTCCCACAGAGAGCCAAGCTGCAGGCGGAGACGCTCGGTCAAATCCTCTACCGAAAAGAAATTTAGTGTCTGAGGTGGCATGACCTGTGCCCATCCAAATTGGCACAGAAGCTGCCAAGGGAAATCAAAAGAGGTCTCGCTGAGACCAACCAGCCGTACATACGGGTATTCTCCTAGCTCTAGAACAGGCAGCAATTGTCCCCACCAAGGCATTGACCAGTAAAGATTCTGAGCCCCATACTCCACAAGCTAATTCTCCCAGCTCTCAATATTCAGGCCAATGCTGAAGAAGTGATGCGAAAGGAAGTTGGGTACAGCCGATAAAGGATATTCTAGAAGAGTCACCAAGCGGAGTCTATCAGACAACCACATGAACAGCATCATGGGGATACCCCGCAGGAAGTCAGAACGACCTTCTTGCCAGGCATCCAAATCGTTCAGGGTAGCCTCCAGAATCACTGCCACATGATTACGACGATATGACATCCATGAAGTAATGGCTGCAAGTTGCGGATCCACCACCATTTCCCGAGTCATCAGCAGCAATTTTGAAACCATGCCCAGAGCAACGGCTCCATCATAACCAGCATCACCTACATCCCGCAAATACACGAATTGTAACACCACCGAAAGGGAGATCATTCTCCAGTAACTAATGGTCTGGCCGCCGAAGGAAAAATGCGAAGAAGCCCAGCTAGCAAATCCTTGGGAGAATGGGAAAATTCGGGTAAAGTCGCAGCAACACTGGGATTTATCCCCAGCATGGTAGAAAATTCCTCGTAGGTAGGAAAAACTTCATCCAACCAAAAGTGGAATACATGGTCTTCGGGGTACCAAAATTGTACCGCCGCCATCAGAATGTTCCACTCAATGGACCGACTGCGCCACAAAGAGACTCGACGCTGGTTGAAAGCATCGTAGTCGACATTATAAGAGCACATCGCTTCCAAGGCTTCGAGGTAGTTAGCAAACTCAATGCTACCAGGAAGAGCCATCTTGCAGGACTAAGAGATAGTAGGCAAGTAAGAATATGAAGGTGTGATGAAAACACTCCACCCCTACCCCTTTTTAAACTTGAGAACCCTCACAAAAGATATAATCAATGTAGAAATCGGAGGGAATCCTACCCCACAAAGTACCAAAAAGGCTGAAGAGGGCACTAATCAAAACTTTGAATTGATGGGACTGGACTTAACTATCGATAGGCAGGACAAGGGGCTTGCCGATCGGCAACCCCTTATTTTTTGAAGTTTTCCTTTTTCCTCTTTTATCAAGATGAGAAACTCAACAAAAATAAATTAATACTCTATATAGAATTTCAAAAATCCTTTTCCACCTCTATAAAATTCCCCATTCTTATAACTTTCCTCAAAATCCAAAAAAAATCTCTTTTTACGATCTCAGCAGCAAAGTAAAAAGCGCATGTGCATGCATTCACTCATTCATCATTAAAAAAAGATAATAAAAAAATCCCATTGCATTGCATATATATATTCTTCTGTGTTACATCAAATTTTGTAGGAAATAAAAGAAAAGCAAAGAAAAAAATGAGACTCAGCCCGAACCCACATTCTCTGTCTCTCTCACCTAACCTTCCCCCTCTCTCTAAGAGCTTCCACCCTTGCAACGCGCTCTCTTTCCCCTACGACGAGACGACGTACCACCACTACCCGAGCCAGAGTCCTCCTCGGACGAAGCACATGGAACTAAATAAGAAGGAATTGTGACTGCATCCCAAATATGGGCAGTCACCGAAGATATCCAGTCTCTGATGTCCCTCAGCCTGGTGGTCGATACCCGGACTTGCTCCAAAGTAAAAAAGAAAAATCAATATCAAAAGAAGGATCAAAACAGAAAAGAAACCAAAAAGAGGAAGAAGGTATACCGCAGGATGAAGAACCTCCCCTGTCAAACCCAACTCCTCCGTATGCATCGCGTGAGGACGGTGTATCATAGGCACCATCCCTCCGCCAGCCCACTGAATGTTTTATGAAGGGGTATGCAATTGCACAAAGGGGACCTCTAAAGTCGTCGCCACCGCAGACGCCGACAAACCACCGCCGCTTGGGAAGACCCCGCCGCTCGACTCAAACCCGTAGGAGGGAAAGGCAAGGCATCATATATGCTGGGCGCCATCAACCTTATCGTCACAAAGTCCATATAGTCATAAGGAGTGGCCGTATCAGTATACGATAAGTAGAACTCTCCAATCATTGTCGCGATCCTCGTATCCTCCGACAGCAGCCGCTCCTGCCTCATAGACATAGGAGGTTGCACAGGTGGCACCACCACCTCCTCCTCAGCAATCTACCGAACCAACCGCTCCCCCAAATACCAGGAATGGCCAAACTCATGCGCCATCAAATGCCTCATCTGCGCATTCACCCCGGTCGCCCCCGTATCTTGAATGGTTGTCCCCCATGGGTAATAAGTCACCTGAAAATCCCCGACAGGCATAAGTTAATACATAATCAGAACATGCCATAAACCAAGGCTGAAAAGGAAAGAGTCTTACCCTACCACTGGTCAGGCCGTTCAAGACCGTGCGCATCACCTCCAGAGAGAGACATCCCTTCGACTATCGATTGGCCTTGCACCATCGATATAATCGGCAGAAGTCCCCAACGGTATCGTCCTTTAGAGCGATCATCTGGGTATTGCACCCAATCACCTCATAGAACCACATCTACCAAAGACATGAATTCAAAGAGACGCATAAGGAAAATGCGAATGCATGGAAGGAAAAATGTGCAAAATTAAAGAAATACCTCAAGAAGATACGTGGCTCCAGTAAAACTTTACCGACAGCACCGGTTGAATGCATCCAAAGAAAAACAGAGGGTCACTAAAGTCAGGCTCCCCCAATCATAGAGAGAGATGTTAGAAAACATCCTCAAGTACGGCAAGAACCACAAATGGACGACGTCACCACTCAACGCCACCATGAAACCTCCCCGCACCAGCAAAATGAACAAATATGCCATCTGCCTCACCTGCAGCCCATCCTCCACATCAACCACCCTACTCGGCAGAACATCCTTGCTGCCGGATGGAATCCCCAGAGACTATCATCCTTACGTCACCAAGCACCGCCCGCACCGCCTCCGGCCTCACCCTCAGAGAGTGATCCACCTATATCTGCTCCCCATCACAATCCACCCCCAGCAGCTGCTACACATCTATGGGAGTCACGGTCATCTCCCCAAAACCGAAACGGAAGGAGTGGGTAGTATCCCACCATCTCTCCCCAGAGCGCATAAGATTTGCTATCGACCGAGGCATCTCATCTAACGCAGACACCAACCTCCCAAAACCTACTAATGATACCACCCAACGCACCACAGGTGGAAGATGCTTCCAAACATCCTTAAGCCCCGTCGTCCCACGGGCACGCATGTTCTTCAAAGAGATATCAGATTGTCAAAAGAAGAAACCTTGTTAAAATTCAAGAAGGAAGGAAAAATCACCAAAAATAGAAGAATGCCAAAAGTCAGGTTACTTACATAACCGCCAGGGCTCACCATCCTTGAGGAGCGATGACACGACGGCTCTCCCAACAAGGTTCGCTCATCCGCAATTGGATCGAACGCATCAAAAGAGTTCTCACTCCCCAAAGCAAGAGGCTCCATGGCGCTCCACTCCACGTTCGCCCAGTCATCAATAGTCAACCATTCCCTATGCGCTGCAGTGCTCACAAAGGAAGCCATTTCTTAGATATCAGAATGCTAGAAGGATTTGCAGAAGAAAATCGCAGAAAGAAAGAAAGCAAGAAGTTGTGAAAAATGAGGGGAATTCGCCACCTTTATATAGGATGCCAAGGGTCAAGCCGATCGGCATTGACCCCCCACCCACCGATCGGCACTGACCCCTTACCTTCCCAAGGCAGTCTAAAAGTCCGTGCCACTGCCGAATGGCACCCTCTGAACCATGCCGACCGACACCCCCTTAAAATTTCTTACAAAAATTCCCAGAAAATGCCAGAAAGCCCTGAAAAATTCTCATAAAATTTCTAAAGATCCCAGGAAGGATTTAGAACATTTTCACCAAGAAAATTTCACACTCCCTCAAGCGGAAGCCCCATTTCCCAAGCGGAACTCTCAAAAACCAAGTAAAACTCCTCCCAGCAACGTCCCCGTAGGATCTCTAAAGATCACCCCCTATGCCCCAAAGGTCTCAAGAAATACATCCAAACCCTGGACCACCTAATCACTTCACCAATGGAGTTTACGGCATCAAACTTGCCTTTCCTCCGCAAAATCCCCAAAATCACAAGGATTTCCCGAAACGGAACTCCAGAGGAAACTACATTTTCCCCAGCTCATTCGTTATTCCCCAGCGGAATCCAAAATCTAATATTTACCCCCAGTAGAATCCCTGATTGTCCCAAAGGAAATGTAGGTCAGAATTGACCTCGATCTTGGATCGTCACCTTAGTTAGGTCAGAATTGACCTCGATCCTCGGTCGTCACCTTAGTTAGGTCAGAATTGACCTCGGTCTTGGATCGTCACCTTAGTTAGGTTAGAATTGGCCTCGGTCCTCGATCGTCACCTCACTTAGGTCAGAATTGACCTCAATCTTGGATCGTTACCTTAGTTAGGTCAGAATTGACCTCGGTCCTTAGTCGTCAACTCTTTTAGGTCAGAATTGATCTCGGTCTTGGATCTTCACCTTAGTTAGGTCAAAATTGATCTCGGTCCTCAATCGTCACCTCTCTTAGGTCAAAATTGACCTCAGCCTTGGATCGTCACCTTAGTTAGGTCAGAATTAACCTCGATCCTCAGTCGTCACCTCTCTTAGGTCAGAATTGACCTCGGTCCTCGATTGTCACCTTAGTTAGGTCAGAATTGACCTCATTCCTCGGTTTTCACTTCTCTTAGGTTAGAATTGACCTTGATCTTGGATCGTCACCATAGTTAGGCCAGAATTGACCTCGGTCCTCGGTCGTCACCTTAATTATGTGAGAATTGACCTCGATCTAGGATTATCACCTTTGTTAGGTTAGAATTGGCCTCGGTACTCGGTCGTCACCTCTCTTAGGTCTGAATTGACCTCGGTCTTGGATCGTCACCTTAGTTAGGTCAGAATTGACCTCAGTCCTCGGTCGTCACCTTAGTTAGGTCAGAATTGACCTCGTTCCTCGGTCATCACCTCTTTTAGGTCAGAATTGACCTCGATCCTCGGTTGTTACCTTAGTTAGGTCAGAATTGACCTCGATCTTGGATTGTTTACATAAGCCCACAGAATTGGCTTCGACCCGCAGAATTGGTCATCTCTAAATAAGCCCGCAAAATTGGTCATCTCACCTTAAGCCTGCAGAATTGACTTCGACCCATAAAATTGGTCATCTCTACATAAGCCCGCATAATTAGCTTCGACCCGCAGAATTGGCTTCGACCCACAAAATTGGTCATCTCTACATAATCCCACAGAATTGGCTTCGACCTGCAGAATTGGTCATCTTAACTTAAGCCCGCAGAATCGTCTTCTCCCACATAATTGGTTATCCCCAGCACACTCCTTAGGTCCTCAGATTCGGCCTCGACCCTCTGAATTGGTCATCCTCGCTCCCTTAGGTCCTCAAAATCGGCCTCGACCCTCTGAATTGGTCATCCTCCCTCAAAAGCATCATGTGATGTCTATTCGATGGCTATTATTTATTCCAAACTCACCCGTCGAGGGGCTCAATAGACACCCCATTTTGTTACCCCCGAAACTCTCCTTAGGTCCCTAGCACCTCCCTTCATCACTACAAACCCAGGCCATACCCCGAGTACTGACCTAGAAGCCATCGGGCACTCCTAGGCTCCATTTGACCAAAAGTAAAAGTCTTCAGCTCGATCGAGACTGAATGAATCTTTGAAGGGAACTGAAACCCCTTTCCAACGGTCTATTTCGTGCTCGATTTCGACTTATCATGTAGACAAATGTCCTATTTTCCCCCAAAACTCAATTAGGAGGCTACCGGACGCTCTCGGGCTCCATTGGACCAAAGTCAACTCTTCAAGTCAATTGAGAATTAATGAATCTTTGAAGGTCACTGAAAACCCTTTCCAATGGTCCGCTCCGTGCGCGATTCCGACTTACGATACGGACGAATGATCCGTTTTACTCTGAGAGGTCACTGAATGCTTCCAGGGCTCAGTTGACCAAAGTCAACTCCTCGAACCAGATCAAACTCTTAAGAATGTCTAAGTACATCTCCTAACCTTTCCAATGATCCACCCCGTGCACGATTCAGACGTACCATACGGACGAACGATCTATTTGCGTCCGACGATTCCCCGTCCAATGGACTGGCGAATGCATTCGAGCCATATTTGACCCAAAGTCATCTCCCGAACCCAGGAGCGGTCCAAAGGACTTTCGAAGGTCTCTAAATTATGTTTCCAATGGTCTGCCCCATGCACGATTATGATCAACGGTTTGCATTCTGCGGTCGATTTTTCAAAAAGGCCTGAAAGACACTTCCAAACGGCAGGTCCCAGACACTGCCTATCAGAAGTGTTCCGAAACGCACCTGCCGATTGGCAGGAACAGGGCTATGCTGATCGGCAATGCCCTGGGTCTATGAAAAGGAGTCCTGACCTCACTTGTAAGGAGAGCCCAGATCTGATAGATATCACTCTAAAAAAATCCAGAAAACCTCTCTCGAAGTCAATGTGATTTCCACACTCAAATCCCTTTCCAACCTTCACTTTTCAGCATCATTTTCATCAAACTTGGTGAATTCACTACCCTCCACCATTATCCAAGTCTAAGGGCTGCTCTCCAACATTCAAGATCAAGCTCAAGATCTCTAAGAAGGTCCAATTTTCTCAACTCTCTCCTTAAATTCTCATAAATTCACAATAACTTGTTTTATTACTTAGCACTTTTATTATCTCATCTCACACATCCTAATATACTTTTTAACTAGTATTATTGCACATCCTTTATTTTCATATAAATTTAAACCCAAAAAACAAGAAAAAAAGGGTTTGCTCACAAATTCCAAACAGGAATTCTCATACTTTTCTTACACTTTTCTCACAACTAAAACACTTTTTATACACACACACAAATAAGAGAATCCCCCCAATTGGATTTATGGGATAAACCCCACCCCTCGTTTTGCATGCGAACTACGTGGACTTTGATGCCTCTATAGGCTACTTAGGCGTCTCGGGGTTAAAACCCGAGACTCGAGTCCTATTTTTATTTTTTCTCGCATTTCCTATTTTCTCTAAACTCCACTCTCTTATATTACATATACATATTTTTGTTCTTAGTGGCGTATTATTACACATGCGTTATCGTTCCATCATAACGGTCAACGTAGGGATAATCGCATAAATCCTATTTTCTAATATTTTTATAACTTCGTACGGATGACTCGCTTTACCTCTTCCATGGTGCAAGTCGAGGATTCCTATCTCCACTATATATACACATTCACACACATCACGGGGAAAATAAAAGAAAAATAACAAAAATCCATGAGAGACGGAAAGGGTGGAATGGGTGCCTAACACCTTCCTATTTCGTAACTTAGCCTCCGGACCCTTTTCGATTAATTTTAGTTTTGTATGCATCAGTATGTCTTTGGATGTTGTCCTTCGGGATGGCTCCCTTTCTTTTGTCTGTTTTGAGTAAAATAGACTCGCGACTCTAATCTCTCTACATTTTTACACCTCACCCAAATGACGTCGACCGAAGCGCTCCCAAGAGGCACGCGTGCCCACCCGTCACGAGGATCCAGGGGGGTGGCCACATTAACAGTATCCAAACCCTAAATATAACATCGACAATTTATACAGATCCAAATTTACACTACGGGCTCCAACCATTCATGGGGTTTTAAAAAAAGAATCATCTCTAGATTCATTATTGGGTTTATACAGAATTTGTAAGGCTTTCTTCCCATTTTTTATTTCACTAATCATAAATTAAATGAGAAATATATAGGTTTACAACCACAAGTCGTAATTTTCCTAACAGTACCCTTGAGATATCAATCTTCCTTAAATACATAATCCATACGTAGTATTCAATTAACTAAAACCCAGTTTCTATGTCGACCCACCCCAAAAATGGATTTTTATATCACACCCACTATGATATGAATTGAAGACTGTAATTTAAATTGAAATCAAGTTAACCACTTGCATGTACTTATTCGTAGGGTCTAAATTCCTTTGAGGTTTATGGTGAATTGATGAAGAACGCACTCAAACTCCTTTGACTTGGCTCCCCAAAATCTCCCTACTTTTTCCCTCTTTTCTTCTCTGCAGAACTAGGGTTTCGTTTTTGACTTGTCACTGCCACAAGATCTCTAACTCATATTTTAGTATGCAAATCCGAAAACTATTCTTATGGGCTAAATTAAAATGGCCCAAACACCCTTGTGTGGTCCCAGTTATGTCTAAAAATTCCCCGAGACCTATTTACTACCCCCCAAGTATTTTTTTTTTCTAACTATCTCGACCTGTCCAAAATCAACTGTGCACTCATAATAGTCATCTGAATTACTTTACTAAAAATCCCTATCTCGAACTCAATATAGTCTATCCCCGAGTCCCGGTTGAGATAAATTAATACCACCTCACTATTACTCGTTATGACATAAATAATTTATTACTGTTCACTTAGTAATTATTTTCAATAAATATTAACCATTAACTCTCCCGATTAATATTTAAATAAACTCATAATAATTAATTCAATTAAATTATGACACACAAGGAATTTAAAATGCTTAAAAATACGTGATGTTACAGTTTTCTTTTCCGTTGTATAGATAATGTTGCATATAGTACTTTAAACGGATATTTTTTGTGATAAATAATTAATATCGTAAATTTAATTGTGATAAAAGTTGGGTTTTCCATAAATATTTTTTCGACTATTATAAAAAAAATTGGTAATATTTAAGAGTATAATAACAAACCTCTTAACATTGACATTAAGCTTAGGTATTTTAAAATTAAATCATACTTAAAGACACATGAAATATAATAATATATCTACTCATTTATCTAAAATATCCATATAACGTTTACTTGCAATATATCATTATCATATGCTTTATAAGTCATAAACTTAAGCATGATCCGTGATTCAGTAAAGAACAATATACATATCATTGATCTGAGCGGTATAACTGTAAAATGTGAAGATCACGACTTCATCATATATTTATTACATATCATATGCTTTTCCATAATAAAAATTAATATGAGCCTGTATACAAACATAAATAGATTAAGTATCTGAAACTAATAGCAAATGGGACCTATTGTCTGAACTCAGCTTCATGTTCTTACTAAAAATAATCAAACTTCTAGATGTGACACAAAATAATTCCTCACATCTCTCCCCTTTGTATACAACCACTATCCATATATGTAGAAACCTCCAATCTCGTCTCATATCCATTTAAACTACCTACAAACGACGGATAGTTAGAAAAAGGAACACAAAAATTTCCCTAGACTGTAACGCTTATTTATTTACATACATACATACATGCACACACATATTTTGTATATATATATATATGTGTGTGTGTGTGTGTGTGTGTGTGTGTGTGCTCGCGCGCGCGTGTGTGTAAAGAAGATGGAGAAGACAAAATCATAAGATTATGAACAAATTTTCATTTTAGGATGTAAATACCCATATTATTTTTCTCCAAGTAACTGTACAACTTTAGATTGTTAGAAAAAAAAACAAGAGTGAAAATTGGTTTTTCTTTTTCTAATAAATAAATAAGTATGTTGAAATGTAATCTTTATCGAAAAATAATTTTGTTTATAAACAGTTTGGACAAACAAACTTTAACACATACAAAATTATATATATATATATAAAGCAATTGTACATAATAAACAATCTTGAACACTCAAATAATTTCTCAGTTATACATATCATTAAAATGTGAAACCATCAACATCAAACTTAAAAAATGGACCACCTTAAAAACCAAAGTGAGATATAGTTGTAATCTAATGACTGAAATTGGTTTATAAAAGATAAAAAATTGAATTTGACTATCAAAAACCCAAAACCGACTATAACCAAATGCAACACATTTCATATGCAACTCGTAATTCCCAATTGGCTAATAATAAGACTTTACTTTCAGGTCATAAAGATTGACTTAGGTTAATTGTCTCTGAAACAATTGGTTTTGAATTGTCAAATCACTGCATACACAAGTAGTAGAACTTTGAGTAGCCTTTATCTATGTCAAAATATATATCTCACCACACATACACATACAATATAATAGATCTTTTGGTTATTGGAATAAGAATGGCAACACACTGCTTTAATAGAACCAATCAAATCAAAGAATAATACATCACATGCAAATGAAAGATCTCAGATCTTATATCCTAGGACCTTGAATCCAATTTCCTCTTTTTGAATGTAGCTTTTGGTAAACCATCCTTAGCAATGCAATGGGGGAGTAAACTATTAGGCGTGGTGTAAAGTTATCTCAAAATATGGACGAAAGTATTACGTCAATGAAAAGTGATAATTGCACTGCCTAATAGATTATATAAATTCTGGCGGTATGGGATCATATGTAAAAGTAATATTCCTTTTATGTCAGATAAGGTTTTCGATGTCACCATCTATTTAAAGATCATGAGCACTTTTGGTTGATCAAACTGGTGGTTGATCGCAACATGTTCCATCGGGTGAGTTATTTCGTAACATGTTTGATCGTGTGGAGTTATTTTGGTCTATGTGCTCTCGAGAGTGGTTTTCTCGGGAACCTTCCCATCCAGGTTAATCGATTCTTCTAGCCTTGATTTTTTGAGTGTTATGATTAACGTCTTCCACATACCATTGAATGAACTCCAATTTGCCTTAGTGAAGTAACTTATCTCTAAATGGGGATTTTATGAATAAGCCCCCTACATTTTCCCCCTTTTAGAGAAAGTTATTGTGTAAAAAAAAACTTTATGTACGAAACAATTCATATTGTTGATTTGTAAGTTGAAATGCTAATGAATTCTTGAAATGAGGAACCTTTATTCAATGAATCTCAAACCGAATAACCTTCTGTACAATGACCTCAAACCAAAGAACCTTGTTTTTACATGTATCGATTTCTATCAACTTATATCTCATACATGAAATATAAATGATTGGTATATCTTCGCATTAAATGCCATTATCATTAATTCTGGCATCGTGTCACCTTTTATCACAATTAGACACAAAATGATCTTTGAGATGTCGGTTTACACAACCATCAGTTTGCCCTAAAAATTTAAATGGTCGCATATTTTAATGAACCGTCAAAATATTTTAAATGGCTAGTCATTTAGAAACCTTATAAAAGCTTTTCTATTTCCTCTCTTCAAAATCTTCTAACTCTTTACTGCCATTAAAGCTCTCAAACCTTCTTCTTTTATAAAAATCCTTTATCTGTTCTTCACTCTTTGGTGATCATAATATATTTTGACCCCCTTTGATAAAATTTTCATAACCTCACTTATGTTTATACTTTTCTATTCACAATAATGACATCATCAAGCCAGGTTATGGAGGTTTTTGGCAAGAGTTCATGTGTTACCCCATCGTTTGAGTCATCATAATGCTCCATTCTTTTGAGAGGGAGATAAATTTTGGGGAGAGGATAAGGAGTTTTCTATAAATTTGAAAGGATTAGATGATCCTATTCTTATAGCATATGAACCAAGAATCAGTCTGAGTGAGGTAATCCACCCCCTTATGGTATTTTGAGGTTTTGATTGGATATGGGAGGTTTTCCCTATTCTAATATTGATTTCGAGGCAACGGGTGGTTCACTTTATGGTTTTTTTACTTAAACAACTTACATTTATAAGAAATATGAAGATAACCTTCTCAAAGTTGGCCTCTCAAATTTTTCTTATTGGTCTAGGGATTTTAGTCTTTCTAAACATAACTTTGCACCCCACTTGCTGATTTCTCAATGGAATTATTTGTCCCATACATTCGTGGAAGCTTGTGATGACTTCATAATAACCTTGGAGGATGTGTGTGAGCTAATTGGGGTAGAGACATATTGTGCCCTTCCACATGACGATCAACCTCTGGATAATGAGGAGGTTGAATCTCGAACGAAGCATGACAAACTTTATCGTGCATGCATTGGTGATTCTTCCAAGGCAACCTTTACTTAATTCATTAAATTATATTTATAAGGTTCCACTAAAGTTGACCAATGAGTAGAAGGAAAAGGATATTATTCCAAATGTACCATATGGGTCTGGCAAAGATCAACCCTCTGAGCTAACTGTCTATATTTTATACATGCTCTCTTGCTTCTTCCTTCCTTGAAAACCCAATGATCAACCACACAAAGATTTGACAAATTTTACAGTTAGATTAGATCATGGAGTCGATAGGGCCACTTTGACATGGATCTTTCCATTGGAATATATGATGTCTCCAACTTTGAAAACACAATTCTTATGATGGAGTTACTTTACACTAGGTTCCCCAAGCTTGCTTCAGTGGAACTCCCAATTAGATGCCCAATATTATTGTGTCGGAACTATAAATAAAAAAAAATTCCCTTAATGAATGTCAATAGTTAGTTTATCGATAGACCTTACAATAAGGAAACTTACGCCAAGACATGATTATTCATTAAAGATGAAGCTTACATGATCTATTCAATAAACTTTTAAGCATCTATAATTGATGATCCTTCAATGGATAGGGTTCTTTTTCTTACTCGTAGTTGCCTTCTTTCAGTCACTGGGTGTGAGAGAGAGTGAAGCTTACAACTCCCATCATTCTGCTAGGCAATTTGGTTTTAACCAAGGTTTCCCCCTTAAATTTTTTTAAAATAGCATAATTGATGATTCTTTTATGTTTCATGCTTTGAATTTACACAGCGAAGTATATTTTCTTTGTGCACGAAGTTTATTGGAAATATGGTCATTCCTACTAAGAAAAGGCAAGGTGATGTTTCAATGAATTGGCTTTACTACTTTTGCCCATTGTATCTTGGAGAATTTAAAGCTTTCGTAAGAACTCAACCAATTTATCCTATTGTGGAATGTTTTTTGCCTAATAAAATTATCCTTAAAAATAACCTTATTGTTGTTTTAGAGTTTAAACTGAGTACCACCAACCTTGAGCTACTTACAGAGTTCCCTCGTTTCCCCCCATTGAGTGAGATTTTTAAAGGGGACAAGAAAGACAATAAATGAGTCGTTGTTGTAAAGAGAAAAGCTCCATCGAATGTAGATCCCACAAAATCCAAACCTCCTAAGAAACCCAAAGTAGCCCGAGATTCCTCTATGATGGTTGGCATACCCTTAAAGGCTTTTACCCCCTCCCCCCAAGATCCTAATATTATTGAAAAGGCATGTTTAATGATAGCTAGTGTTCTAAATAGAATGAATCATATTCTTATTACTGCAAATGATGTTTTAGTTAGTTTGGGGATATGTTATACAACTGATGATTTTGTTATTTCTTAGGTTCATCAATTATAGGTTACTTCGGGAGTTCCAACAGAGAAAGGATATCCAATCACTATGCCTCCTCAATAAAAGAAACATTTGAGAAAGAAATTAAGTCAGGCGCTCATGATCATAACTCCTACTTCTTATCCACAAGGTTCCTATGAGAAAACCTTAACCGATAAACCAGATGATACTGTGGAGGATGTTCCCAAGAATAATTCTTAGTCTGAGCAACCGCAGTCAGTTCAATCAGTAAAAAAAAATCTCTAAGTGAGGAACCTCTTTCTTTTATAAAGAAATATCTTTTATAACATTTATCTCCTTTTTCTTTTACAAGATGATCCTTTATCTCCAAATGTCATTATAAATCTAGATGACATTCCTCTATCTAAAGAATGATTAAGTCTAGGAATCTTCGAGTAAGTCCAGTCATTAAAGATACTAATGTTGCATCATCTCCACTAAGACATTCTCCAATAAATGAGCTTACTTACTCTAGGAGGTCTTGTTCTGAGCTTGTTACTACTGCAACTGATAAATTACCTTTGGATAAAGATCCAGTGATGATTCCAAGTAAAAATGTTGAGTCTTCTATACCCTCAACTCCTTTAACTTCTATGGAGTTTCCTTTGACTGTGGTCCCTCCAACTACTTCAGCTAAGTTAGGTTGAAAATTGATATTTATTGTTGTTGTAATTACATCATATTAATATGTGGAATTATCAATACTTAGCTCAATGTTGTAACTATAGGTGAACATGGTATTAACAGTTCTGCATCCTCTGAATAAACTTCCTCTTGTTCATGAGAATAATGTTGAGGTAATTTCCTTGTTGAAATGAAATGTTACTCTCTGCATGTTTTTTTGTAAGGATTTTATGAGCTCCATCAGTTTGTGGTGTTTCATCTTGTTAGAAATGAAGAGAGAGATCATCCAGGTCCCTCAACCGAAGTTGATCTGGTGTTGGTACCCCTTGGTGCAACAGTGGGACCTCAATCTTCTTCGGGTAATGCACTCGTTCAAGCTTCAAAGGATGTGGTTCCTCCTCTTTCTTCAGTTGATGAGGTAACTTTGAATAAATCTCTTTATTACTTACCTCAATCATAGCTAAAGCCTCAAATTAAATTTATACTTTGTAAGTCAACTTAATATCTTACAACTAAGTTTTATCTAAAATAATTTACATTTTGTAAGTCAACTTAGTAGCTTACTACTAAGGTTTTTCTCAACATTTACACTTTGTAAGTCAACATAGTATCTTACTACTAAGGTTTCTCTAAAATAATTTACACTTTGTAAGTCAACTTAATAGCTCACTACTAAGGTTTTTTCCTCAAAATTTACACCTTTTAAGTCAACTTAGTATCTTACTACTTATGCTTTTCTAAAATAATTTACACTTTTTAAGTCAACTTAGTATCTTAGTACTAAGGTTTTTCTCAAAATTTACACTTTTTAAGTCAACTTAGTAGCTTATTACTAAGTTTTTTTTTTAATTTCACTTTGTAAGTCAAATTAATAGGTTACTACCGAGGTTTCTCTAAAATAATTTACATTTTGTAAGTCAACTTAGTAGAATAATACTATGACTTTTCTCTAAATTTACACTTTGTAAGTCAACTTACTACTGAGTTTTTTTTCCTAAATTAGATACACCTGCTTGGTGACTTAGCACCAATCTTACTAAGGTTTTGGGTAATTCTTATGTTTATTTTATCTTTGTAACCTGTGCTAGAAAGTAGCCCTCTCAAGGCACCTCATCATGTTATGAGTTATGTTGAGGTTGATGTGGCTACTCCAATTCATTTCCATTCTTCTATGATAACCACAGTTCCACATCCAATGTGCAAAATGAGGAGAGTGGGTCTGCATTTAATCCTATTTTTCCAAATATAGCACCAATTTAGTATAGTCGACGGGTGCTTGAAAACAACACTATAATTCAATACTCCCTTTATTACGTGCCTCATCGAATTCTGATTTCTCACCCTAAGACTTTCACTAATGAGTGCGTGAGACCTCATAACTTGATGATGACCTATTATCTTCAACAGACTGTTGTCGTTGTAGTTGAGATTTAAGAGTATATTAACATCTTCTTTACGGAGATCTGTGATGAAGCACCATAAGGAATCTCAAAGCATTAAGGAAAGATGTATTTGATTCTTTTTATCTAATCAACAAGTTGAGGGATCTAAAAGATCCTCGGCTAGTAGCCTAACATTCCATCTATCTAAAAGTTGTAGAGGAACTTAAAGATGAAGAAGAAAAATTAAGAAAACTCATCCTTTGGCTGGAGGAGTGTGATCTCGAGGTAGTTACTGCTGAGAGGGTTTAGACTGATTCAAAGAGGAAGCTTGAGCACTTGTTTAAAAGAAAGGTAGAGGTCGAAGTTAACATTTTTGCCTTGTTTGAGCATCAAAAAAATGTTGCTCAAGACATAACTGCCTCAATAGGAAAGAGTTTCTTCAATGCTTCAAGTTTAGGATTTTTGTTAGGATAAATTCATTATCTTGTACCTCTGGGCAATAATCCATTTTCGACTTGTAATTATCCCTATTTAAAATTAATCAAAAAGTGTTTGTTCCCTAATCTCATGTGTGCATTCATTATTTTCATTCAATACTTAACTCCCAAATATTACAAATTGATGTGCTTCTTCACAATTCATCAAGCAAAAAAATAAAGAATGACAAGTGTCTTTCTTAAACATGATAAACTTTCAACCCCTAGTTGTTCACTTTGAAAGGCCTACTATCTTCAATTTTTTAAATCAGATAATAACGTGAATAATGTGCTTTTCTAACAACATATTGCCCTTCTAAATTTGTTATAAATTTTGTCAAATGAAGGCCTCTAATGTGATTAATAGTAGCCTTCAAGATCAAATTGCCTTCCACAAACTTCATTGGTCTCATGAGGTTCTCACAAGCTTTGGAGAGCTGCTTTATGTATAATTTAAAATGCTTCCTTACATTGTCTCTATGTTCATCTAGTGATTTTAGTTGAACTTGCCTATGCTGAGGAAGCATTTTACTTCATAACATATATCTGGGAGATAGGAATTCTAACTCCACTGGAAAGATAGCTTCAGCTCCATAAATCAAAGAGAAAGGTGTGTTACCTATTGGCTTCCTCTTGGTTATTCGATATGATAAAAGCACCATAGGCATCTTGTCATCCCATGCATAAGGAAAATCGTCCATCATTTGGTCTAAAATGTTGACCAAAGTTGTGTTTGTTTGTATCTTCTGCTTAACCATTGCCTTTGGGATAAGCTACCGATGAAGTTTGTTGAATATCTAATATGTATCAGTCAACATTGTCACCTCTTTATTGATAAATGAAGTTCCATTATCTAAAACAATGTCATTGAGAATGCCCAAACGAAAAATGATATATTCTTTAATGAATTGTGTCACCACTCTTAATATTTCTCTTTTTAAAGGTATTGATTCTGTCCACTTTGTAAAGTACTCAGTTGTCGTGAGATTACATATTTTGCCCCTAGATGGATGTTTGATTGTCCCCATAAAATAAATGTCGCTCCCCGACTTAATTTTGTTAAACTCATCCTTTTAATTAGAGATAAACTAGCTTAAACAATGCTTTAATTTAAATCTCTAAGGAAAAATAGCATAAGAATTTTTTTTTCCCAAAGGTATGTGTAAATGAAAACATAACTGCATTTACTTATAACTAATAAGTACTACATAACTTTACATAACCAAGATCCTTAGTTTAATAATTACACAAAAGAAATCCTGATATTCAAACCATACTAAATATCCATCACTCCCCCGTTTTAAGGTCCTAACTTGGCAGTGAACTCCAAATTATAAGCATACCTGAAATAAAACATTACAGGAGTGTAAGCTATAAAGTCTTAGTGAATGACCACATACCACACATAAAACCAATTTGAATAACCATTTTTATTTTGTTCTAATGCTATAACCCAACATGAATTATGAAACTATCGCAAGCCTGGACCCGCCTCAGTCCAATTAACCCACCACAGTTATTAGGGACCACCACATCCCTTTATTAGGCCCAAGTACACAAACCTTTAAGTTGAATTAACAGAAACACCACATCCCATAGGACCCACCACAGTCCTTAACATTAGATAAAGGACTCACTAGTCCATATCATTATATAACATCTCTTAACATTTTTAATCATATGCATATGTTTCATAAATACAACATCACTCCCATAAACATTTTAATACATGTGTTTAACTACACATTTCCATATGAAATTATAAGCATTTATATTTCATAAGGAAGGTCACTCACCTTGGATTTAGTGCTAAGATTAATACCAACTACTTCCTTGGTATGGTATTATTAGCTGCTTCCCCACCTAACAAGTCAATGTCGTTAGTATTTGAATACACCGATTAACATCAAACCCAGTAATACATCACATCATTTGGTCAATCAGAAATAACTAAGGAGGAATTAAATATGACACTTCACATTTCTATAACACCCAATTAATTAGGGTTCTAACACAATTTATAGAATTTAATTACGAATTCGCTAGACAAAGTTATGCCCATTTTATTACAGCATTTTCCAAATCATTTCTCAAGAAAAACAACAACATAACTTCAACATCATGAAATTCTCATAATTTTTGTACAACATAACTTTCCATGATATTCCACCCAATATCAGTAAACACATTGAATAATACAAATTTAATATTTGATAATTTTTAGGGCTCATTTTCTATGTTGAGCAAAACGTCAAACACCTGGAATGCATTCTTGCTCCTTTAAGGCAGATTTTAAACCAAGACTTCAAACTATCACCAAGGGTTCATTCCGTGGTATTTTTATATAATTTTCGGATATGTTATACATGTATGAGTATATTTTACTCTCCAACTTGAATTATTCAATTCCAATAAGTATTCCATGATTTATACCATTTTTAGCATAACTAGGTCAAAATACGACATTAAGGCATAACTTAACATTTTTAAGCATACATAACCTTGACCTTGAGTATAATTCATGGAAACATATAATAAACATGTTTTAGCATAAATATACATCATAATCATGAATTTTCTAAATCAAAATGCTTTACGAAAAGATGATGTAAATTTAGGACTTTAAAGTATGCATTTACGATCCTAGCTCCAGTTCTAACTTATGTTCTTAACCCATCCTTGTTCCAGCACAATTCAGCAATATGGGTATCATTAAAATATATATCCAAATCAAAAATAAAAACATGATAATTATATAACTCATCCATGAAACCAACTTTGATAAAGATGTAATTACCTTACGAGGGTTCCTTGATTTATAGAAAAAATTTCAAAGATTTCTTCCTTAACTTTCTTCTCTTTCTCTCTCTTTAGGCAAAACTCTTGTTCATGGCTGCATTTGCTGAACAAAGGGGATGTTTTATGAAGTTTAAGTATGCCAAACCATCACCCAACCTCTAACCAATCAAAAAATAGCACATGGTGTGCTAATAAGACAAGTCACTTAAGGAATGGACATATTTGCCATTGTTTCGTACTTTCACTATAAATTCTTGTATGAGCCTCCATTTAACCCACTGTTTGTTGTGTTATAATATTAATTCATATATCTACAACTTTCATAATTTATGTTTTCCCAAAATCATAAACTAATACGCCTCATTTGGGCTTCGAACATGAAAGTAGCAATTTACCGAAAATCTCAAAACTTTCACATTTGGCAACCAAACATTGCCAATTTCGTATCAACACCCTTATTTACTTTTATAAACATAATCATCCATTAAAAACATAATTTATGATGCATTAATTGCATAACTAATCATATGTTCTAAACATGGTATCCCCGATCATAAGCTCAATTAACACCTAATGTAAACAACACATATATCACATGGGCATGCATCCCCTAAACATGATAATTAACATGTTTAACACACATAACCAATCTATAACTTATAACTCCTAAGTTATAATTAATCATGTAATTAACCTTCCTAATCATGTTTTAGGGCCTTACAATTCTACCCCTCTTATAAAAATTTCGTCCTCGAAATTTAACGCATAAGAAACTTACCAAATAGATGAGGATATTGCTTCTTCATGTTATCCTCCCCTTCCCAAGTGCCATACTCCACATTCCAATTTCTCCACATCACTTTAACTAGTGAAATGGTTTTACTACGTAACACTTTCTCCTTTCGATCTACAATAGCAATTGGTTCCTCCACATAGGTTAAGTCATCTTGAAGATCTATCGGTTGTGAGATAAACACATGTGAAGGATCGGGCACGTACTTAAGTAACATGGATATATGACAAACATCGTGTATCTGGGAAAATTCTGGTGGTAACGCCAATTTATAAGCTACAGCTCCAACCCGTTTCACTATCTCATAAGGGCCAATGTACCTGGGACTTAACTTTCCCTTCTTCCCGAATGTCATAACCCCTCTCCAAGGAGAAACACGTAGGAATACTCGATCACCTTCCTCAAATTTCAATTCTTTCCTTCGGTTGTCTGCATAACTTTTATGTCTACTTTGCACCACCTTTAAGTGATTATGGATAACATTGATCTTTTCAGTAGTCTGTTGTACAATTTCTGGCCCAATAAGTTTTCGTTCTCCTACTTCAGTCCAACACACTGGAGTTCTGCATTTTCTCCTATACAAAGCTTCATAAGGAGCCATATTAATACTCGAATGATAGCTATTATTATAAGCAAACTCTATTAGTGGTAAGTGTTCATCCCAACTCCCCTTGAGCTCCAACACACAGATTCGTAACACGTCTTCAAGTGTTTGGATCGTTCTTTCTGACTGCCCATCAGTTTGAGGATGAAAAGTTGTACTAAATTTCAATTTAGTCCCCAAAGCTTGTTGTAAACTAGGCCAAAAGTGATAAGTAAACTTAGGATCTCGATCAGAAATAATAGAAACAGGTGCACCATGCAATCTGATAATCTCATCCACATATAATTTGACATATCTATCCATGGATTAAGTAGTTTTAACAGGAAAAAAATGTGCAGACTTAGTCAATCTATCAACAACAACCCAAATAGAATCAAACCCTCATGATGATTTTGGTAAACCTATAACAAAATCTGTAGTAACATGCTCCCATTTCCACTCAGGAATAGGTAAGGGCTGTAGTAAACCACTTGGCTTCTGATGCTCCACCTTTACCTGTCGGCAAACTAGACATCTAGTAACAAAATCTGTAATGTCGTGTTTCATTCCCGGCCACCAATAACATTGTTTCAAATCTTTTTACAGTTTCGTGCTCCCTGGATGCATAGCATATAAAGAATAGTGGGCTTCCTCTAAAATTGTTCTTCTTAAATCAGGCACATTAGGTACACACAAACGATTTCCGTACATAACAATGTCATCATCCCGAATAGAAAATTCATTTGCTTTACCCTTTTTCATATTATCTCTAACTTTCTCCAATTCTGTATCTCCTGGTTGTGCTTGTTTTATCCAGTCTATCAACGTGGGTCTAACATTTAAATGTGTCACTATTCCATAAGACTCATTCAAAGTTAATTCCACCCCCATTAAAGCTAACTCTCTCAGCAGGTCAACTCAAATACAATAAATACAAGATGCTATGCCTAGAGATTTTCTTCTCAAAGCATCAACAACAACATTAGCTTTACTTGGATGGTGATGTATCGTGCAATCATAATCTTTTATAAGTTCCATCCACCTTCTTTGCCTCAAGTTCAAGTCTTTTTGTGTAAACAAGTATTTTAAGCTTTGATGGTCAGTAAAAATTTCACAACTAACACCATATAAGTAGTGTCTCCAGATTTTTAATGCAAAAACTACTGCAGCCAACTCAAGATCGTGTGTAGGGTAGTTACGTTCATGTATCCTTAACTGTCGTGAAGAAAAAGAAATTACCTTTCCATGCTGCATTAACACACAACCGAGTCCTTGATACGAGGCATCACTATAAATAACTAAACCTTCTGTACCCGTTGGGATAGTCAATACTGGAGCTGATGTCAACTTACCCTTTAAATTTTCAAAGCTTTTATCACAATCGCCACTCCACACAAACTTGTTCTCCTTTCTGGTAAGCTTAGTTAATGGAAATGCAATAGAAGAAAACCCCGGTATAAACCTCCTGTAATAGCCCGCCAATCCTAAAAAGCTACGCACCTCTGTCACACTAGTTAGTCTTTCCCAATTCATTACTGCTTCAACCTTCTTGGGATCAACACAAATACCATCAGCAGAAATAACATGCCCCAAAAATACTACCCTGTCTAGCCAAAATTCACATTTAGAAAATTTAGCATACAACTGCTTCTCTCGCAAGGTCTGTAAAATAATACGCATGTGGTGTTCGTGCTCATCCCTACTACGAGAATATATCAAAATATCATCAATGAAGACAATGACAAAAGAATCCATGTATGGGTGAAATATACAGTTCATCAAATCCATAAATATGGCCAGTGCATTTGTTAACCGATATAGCATGCCAAGAAATTCATAATGTCCATACCTGGAACGAAAAGCAGTTTTAGAAATGTCACAATCTCTTACTTTCAATTGATGATATCCGGATCTGAGATCGATCTTGGA
Organism: Sambucus nigra; assembly: GCA_949130495.1. Taxonomy (NCBI): domain Eukaryota; kingdom Viridiplantae; phylum Streptophyta; class Magnoliopsida; order Dipsacales; family Adoxaceae; genus Sambucus; species Sambucus nigra. Next base: position 336,529,831 of record OX422207.1, on the reverse strand, counting down.
AAACACTTTGGATCCTTGCAACTGATAGAACAAGTCATCAATGCGGGGTAGTGGGTATTTGTTACAGATAGTCACCTTATTCAATTGACGATAATCGATGCACAGCCTCATGGTTCCATCTTTCTTCTTCACAAACAATACTGGGGCTCCCCACGGTGATACACTAGGCCTTATAAAACCACGATCTAACAAATCTTACAACTGTATCTTTAGATCTTTTAATTCTGCAGGTGCCATACGATATGGTGCAATAGATATTGGTGCAGTACCTGGTACCAACTCAATCGAAAATTCCACCTCATGATCTGGTGCTAACCCTGGGAGTTCTTCTGAGAAGATATCTGCAAACTCATTAACTACTGGTATATCTGATAGTTTTCCATCCTCTTATCGTGTGTCCATCACATGAGTAAGATAACCCTCACATCCTTTCCTTAGCAGTTCATAACATTTTGTAGCAGAGATCAAACATGTTGGAGTGACATTTCAATCCCTAATAAATTTAAATTCAGGTTCACCCGGTAATCGAAACACTATCTCCTTTTTAAAGCAATCCAAACATACATGATATGAGGCTAACCAATCCATACCCAGTATTACATCAAAGTCGCGCATATCGAGAGGTAATAAGTCAACTAGTAATTCTTTTTCACCCACTCGCACCACAGACTCCCTATATACCCTCTCAATAAAAACCAACCCCCCCACTGGAGTAACAATAGCTAAACCAGAATCTAATGATGATAATGGTTTATTAAGATGCAACAGATAAAGCAAAGACACAAAAGAATGCGTAGAACCAGGATCTATCAACACATAAGCATCTTTATCACCAATAGGAAGTGTACCTGTCACTACGTTAGGCATAGCTTGTGCATCTTATTGCGTCAGTGAAAACACTCTACCTTGGCCTTGACTTTGCGATATACCTCCTCTACCTCCCCTGGGTACATTCTGTGTAGAACTCCTACCTCCTACTGCCACACTCCCAACTGACGTTGTAGCTCCCATCGCTGGACAATTCTTGCGTAAGTGCCCCGGTTGATGACAATGGAAACATAAAGGTGTCGTCTCAGCTATTGTACACTCTAGAGACATGTGCCCTTGACCACCACATCTATAACGAAATATGTCCCTCGGCACCAACACAGATGCATTTTCTGACCGATTCATCCCAGTCCTTCCACCTCGAGCTTGAAATCTTCCACGTGAACTTCTATTATTTTTAAATTCTTGTCCCTTAGGTACTCCTCGTGCTACACTCTGAGTTGAGGTTCCCGTCTCCCATCCATATGATCTTATAACATCATGTCTAGCTTTCTTCGAGTGTTCAGCTTGCATTTCTTTCATTGACTTTTCAGACACCATGGCCCTATCAACCAAGTCCACATAATCTATGATCTTCATATTAGGAACCATGATTTTTATCTCTACACTCAGCCCGGTTTGAAACCGATCACATTTACTTTCTTCCGTCCTCACCAAGTCAGGTGAAAATTTAGATAAGGATATAAATAAAGCTTCATACTCTTCCACTGTTCGGTTCCCCTGTTTCAATGTGATAAATTCTTCCTCTTTCTCTTTCCTATAAAGCCTTGGGAAATATTTTTCAAAGAACACCTTCACAAACCTCTCCCATGTAATTGGTGGAGGATTTGCTGGCACTACTCCCCCAATCATAGTAAGTAACCTCTCTGTATCATCCCACCATAACTTTGCATCATTCTCCAATCTAAAGGCTGCTAACAAAACCTTCTGTTCATCTCGCACTTCCATCACCTTGAATATTGTTTCCATTTTTCGAATCCACCCCTCTGCCATTAACGGATCCGTAGTCCCAGTAAATGCTGGCGGATTTAACTTCATGAACCTCTCATGTAATTTGTCCCAATCCCCAACATGTTCTCCACCTCTTGCTTGTTCCATAAGTTGTGCCACAGCACGTAATATTCTTCCCACGTCATCAACAGGTTGTTGTTGCACCTCTGGTTCATCCACTTCAATAGGTCTATGTCCTTGCTGACTATTAGGTACATAGTATGCCTCACCCTCTGCTCTATCATGCGGCTCATGTGGATCCATCACTCACTGCAATATAATTACCTTAAACAACATATAATAGCAGCAGTTGTATATTAACATTGTTAGTCAAAATCCAGGTGCATAACAAACTCACTTTCTAGTGTCCACTGCCAATCTAGACCCTCACACCCTATTTAGAACCAAATAACCATGATCTGATACCAAGTTGTCGCGCCCCGACTTAATTTTGTTAAACTCATCCTTTTAATTAGAGATAAACTAGCTTAAACAATGCTTTAATTTAAATCTCTAAGGAAAAATAGCATAAGAATTTTTTTTTTCCCAAAGGTATGTGTAGATGAAAACATAACTGCATTTACTTATAACTAATAAGTACTACATAACTTTACATAACCAAGATCCTTAGTTTAATAATTACACAAAAGAAATCCTGATATTCAAACCATACTAAATATCCATCACTCCCCCGTTTTATGGTCCTAACTTGGCAGTGAACTCCAAATTATAAGCATACCTGAAACAAAACATTACAGGAGTGTAAGCTATAAAGGCTTAGTGAATGACCACATACCACACATATAACCAATTTGAATAACCATTTTTATTTTGTTCTAGTGCTATAACCCAACAGGAATTGTGAAACTCTCGCAAGCCTGGACCCGCCGCAGTCCAATTAACCCACCACAGTTATTAGGGACCACCACATCCCTTTATTAGGCCCGAGTACACAAACCTTTAAGTTGAATTAACAGGACCACCACATCCCGTAGGACCCACCACAGTCCTTAACATTAGATAAAGGACTCACTAGTCCATATCATTATATAACATCTCTTAACATTTTTAATCATATGCATATGTTTCATAAATACAACATCACTCCCATAAACATTTTAACACATGTGTTTAACTACACATTTCCATATGAAATTATAAGCATTTATATTTCATAAGTAAGGTCACTCACCTTGGATTTAGTACTAAGATTAATACCAACTACTTCCTTGGTATGGTAGTATTAGATGCTTCCCCACCTAACAAGTCAATGTCGTTAGTATTTGAATACACCGATTAACATCAAACCCAGTAATACATCACATCATTTGGTCAATCATAAATAACTAACGAGGAATTAAATATGACACTTCACATTTCTATAACACCCAATTAATTAGAGTTCTAACAGAATTTACAGAATTTAATTACGAATATTCTAGACAACGTTATGCCCATTTTATTACAGCATTTTCCAAATCATTTCTCAAGAAAAACAACAACATAACTTCAAATTCATGAAATTCTCATAATTTTTGTACAACATAACTTTCCAAGATATTCCAACCAATATCATTAAACACATTGAATAATACAAATTTAATGTTTCATAATTTTTAGGGCTCATTTTCTATGTTGAGCAAAACGTCAAACACCTGGTATGCATTCTTGCTCCTTTAGGGCACATTTTAAACCAAGACTTCAAACTATCACCAAGGGTTCATTCCTTGGTATTTTTATATAATTTTTGGATATGTTATACATGTATGAGTATATTTTACTCTCCAACTTTAATCATTCAATTCCAATAAGTATTCCATGATTTATACAATTTTTAGCATAGTTAGGTCAAAATACAACATTAAGGCATAACTTAACATTTTTAAGCATACATAACCTTGACCTTGAGTATAATTCATGGAAACATATAATAAACGTGTTTTAGAAGAAATATACATCATAATCATGAATTTTCTAAATCAAAATTCTTTACAAAAAGATGATGTAAATTTAGGACTTTAAAGTATGCATTTACGATCCTAGCTCCAGTTCTAACTTATGTTCTTAACCCATCCTTGTTCCAACACAATTCAGAAATATGGGTATCATTAAAATATATATACAAATCAAAAATAAAAACATGATAAGTATAGAACTCATCCATGTGACCAACTTTGATAAAGATGTAATTACCTTACGAGGGTTCCTTGATTTATAGAAAAAATTTCAAAGATTTCTTCCTTAACTTTCTTTTCTTTCTCTCTCTTTAGGCAACACTCTTGTTCATAGCTGCATTTGCTGAACAAAGGGGATGTTTTATGAAGTTTAAGTCGGCCAAACCATCACCCACCCTCTAACCATTCAAAAATAGCACATGGTGTGCTAATAAGACAATTGTCACTTAAGTAATGGACATATTTGCCCTTGTTTCGTACTTTCGTTATAAATTCTTGTACGAGCCTCCATTTAACCCACCGTTTGTTGTGTTATGATATTAATTCATATATTTACAACTTTCATAAAATATGTTTTCCCAAAATCATAAACTAATACGCGTAATTTGGGCTTCGAACATGAAAGTAGCAATTTATCGAAAATCTCAAAACTTTCACATTTGGCAACCAAACATTGCCAATTTCGTATCAACACCCTTATTTACTTTTATAAACATAATCATGTATTAAAAACATAATTTATGATGCATTAATTGCATAACTAATCATATGTTCTAAACATGGTATCCTCGATCATAAGCTCAATTAACACCTAATGTAAACAACACATATATCACATTAGCATGCATCCCCTAAACATGATAATTAACATGTTTAACACACATAACCAATCTATAACTTATAACTCCTAAGTTATAATTAATCATGTAATTAACCTTCCTAATCATGTTTTCGTGCCTTACAATAAAACACCTAAATATGTAAAGGATAAGGTGTTGCTAGTCAGTAAAAATTAACCGATAAATCATGGATTAGACTTCCATGAAGTTAGCAAGTTTTGCACTTTTGAACACTTTCACTTCAATCTTTCTCCATTGTTAGCCAATAATAGCTAAGTGTTATAAATTGGTAATATAATTTGGCTCCTCGAATGTGAGATAGATCGTGACATTTTTTGATAACCTCTTGTTCTTCCTATGTAGTGATGAACCGAAAAGGCTTATTAAAATATCCTCACTGATAGAGCCTTTCCACTATCAAGTAGAACCTTAGGGATCTTGTTTTAAGAGATATGTTGTTTACTTTTTCGGTTGTAATCACTCCATATTTAATATACTCAATATACATCTTCCTCCAATCCGTTTGAGCTTTCAAGAGGTTTCACTCAGCTAGATGAAAGTAGATTTGGCATTTATCGTAATCTTTTTATTCTCCTGCAGCGAATTGCTTCATTGTAGGAGTGGCCATGCCCAGGGGGTCTAGGTCTCCGAGGAGGGACTCTCCTACCTTTCCTTACCTTCTGATGTGCGCACGGGGTTATGCCCTTTCTTGGGGTGCTCGACCATCGTCGATGTGGGGGTAATATGTAGAAATAGAGTTGTCATCCTATTTTGCACAAAAAAGGAAAAGAAATGTTGCCACCTCGAGAGAAAAGCATCAAGGACATTACTGATGTTTGCGAGACCAAGTAGTTCAAGAGTCCGAGGACTAAGTTATGAAATGGGAAGGTGTTAGTAACCCATCCCTCCCTTTTAGTCTCTCATGGGCATGTGTTAATCTTCTCCTGTTAAACTTCATGAAGTGTGTGCTTATATGCATAATATAAATGGAGAATGGAATCGCTCAATTCACCTCACGCAAAAGGACGGAGTGAGTTCATTCTTAAGAGTGTTCTTACAATAATAACTGAAAGTATAATGTAAGTGTTTTCTTATTCACAAGTCATTATAGTTTAGTGAATGCGTACATTGGACAAGACACAAGCAAGCAAGCATATAAATATTTTAAGAATACATGATAAAAATAAGGTAACAAATGTGTATAAGGGAGGACTCAAGTCTAGAGATTTATCCAAGATTCCTACGTAGCCCAAGGGGCATCAAAGTCCACATAGTTCAAAGACAATCTAAGGTGGGGTTTAACCCTATATCCAACTAGGGACTTTTCTTAAATGTGTGTGTAGAAATATGCGTTTTAGTGTGAGAATATGTGATGAGAATTTCCCGTTTGGAATTTACAAGCAAACCCTATTTTTCTTATTTTTGCTTTTTGTTTATGAAAATAAAGTATGTGCAAATACTAATAATAAAGTTTTGAAATTAAGGTATGTGATGTAATGAAATAAAAAAAATAAAGTGACTAATGATAAAATAAGAGAATTTAAAAACAAGGGTGGAGAATTGGACTTCCTTACGAAGACTTAAAGTGGATCTTGATTATAGATGTGTTCATCTCACAATGAGGTAATGGTGGTGTGAGGAGATGGGTGAGTATTTACTAAAAGGAGTATGAAAAGGATGGAAGTAATGTGGGATATGGCTTTTTAGAGAGTAACACCTCTAAATTCGAGAGAATGTTCTCTGAATTATTGAGAGGAATGTTCAGGGGTGACTTTCAAAGTGAGTTCATGGCCTCTATTTATAGGGCCGAGGGGGTGATGATCAGTAGGGACTTAGACCTGCCTGTCATCATAGAACCCCAGACACACTGCCAATAGGCAGGGTTCTGGAGTGTCATTCAGTAGTCTAAGGCAGGGTTTTTGGAAAATGGTGGTAAAATGCAAATCGTAAATTAGAATTGTGCACGAGGTAGATCGTTAAAAGGCGTATTCTGAGACCTTTAAGAATACATTGATCCACTCTCGAGTTTGGGAGTTGACAAAGGTCAAACGGAGTCCGAAAGGGCCCGTTGGTCACTAGATAAGAAATTCTCGAAGGAAAATGGATTGTTCCTCCGAGCCACAAGGTCGATTTGTGCACGGGATGGACCGTTGGAAAGGGTATTCAGTCCCCTTCAAGATTTCATTCAACTTAATTTGGTTCAGAAACTTGACCAAGGTCAAATGACACTCATAAGCGCCCGATGACCATTTAGAGCAAAAAGGGTCATTCATACATACCATAAGGTTGATTCGCACATGAGGTAGACCATTGGAAAGGGTATTTAGATCCATTAGAAGATTCATTTATCTTTATTCAAGCTAAAGAATTGATTGGAGTCAAATGGGGCCCAGGAGCACACAGTGGCCACTAGATAAATTTTTAATGTAAAATGGATCGTTCGTTCAAATCGTAAGGACTATTCGTGCATGGGGAAGACGTTGGGAAGGGAATTATAATCCCTTAGAAGACTCGTTGAGCTTCCACTCGGACGATAAAGTTGATTAGAGTCAAACGAAGCTCGAGTGCGCCCGATAGCTTCTAGATCGGTACTTAGAGTATGACATATGGTTTGCAGTGAACGAGGGGGTGATAGGGACCTAAGGAGGTGCTTATGTGGGTCCTATCATAGGGTCTATAAAGATATCCTCGATGAGCGAGCTTGGAACAACTAAAGGTCGTCAAATGATAGACACCACATCGACATTGGGGAAGAGTATTTTAGGTCAATTCTATAGTCCTAGAGTATGAGGGTGACCGATTTAGAGGGGTGAGGTTAGTTTTGAGGACCTAAGGAGATAAGGATGATCGATTCAGCAGTTCGAGGTTAGTTCTGAGGACCTATGGAGACGAGGATAATCGATTTAACAGGTCGAAGATGTGTTAAGATTGGTTCTAAGGGGCTAGGTTGACCAATTCAACGGGTTAAGGTCAATTCTAAGGATCTAAAGTGATGCTTGGGATGGACGATTTAGTAGTTCGAGGTTAATTTTGAGGACCTAAAGTTTTGACGATCAATTTTGAGGTTCGAGGTCAATTTCGAGGACCTAAAGCTATAACAAACAGTTCAGAGGGTCGAGGTTAATTTTAAGTTGCAATGACTAATTATGCGGGTGAAAGTTCAGAGGACCTTAAGTTCTAGCGACAAATTCTGAGGGTTGAGGTCAATTCTGAGGACCTTAAGTTATAGAGACCAATTGTGAAGGTCGAGGTCAATTCTGTGGACCTAGAGTTATGATGAACAATTCTGAAGGCCGAGGTCAACTTTGAGGACCTAAAGTTGTAATGACCAATTTTGAGGGTCGAGGTAAGTTTTGAGGACCTGAAGTTATAATGACCAATTTTGAGGATCGAGGTCAATTCTGAGGACTTTAAGTTTTAACGACCAATTATGCAGGTCGAGGTCAATTCTGAGAGACGATCAATTCTGAGGGTTGAGGTCAATTCTGAGGACCTACAGTTAGGATGACCAATTCTGATGGTTGAGATCAATTATGAGGACCTGAAGTTGTGGTGACCAATTCTGAGCGTCGAGGTAAATTTTGAGGACCTTAAGTTGTAGCGAATAATTCTGAGGGTCGAGGTCAATTTTGAGGGCCTAAATTTGTAACCACCAATTCTGAGGGCCGAGGTCAATTCCTAGGACCTTAAATTGTAAGACCAATTTTGTGGGTCGAGGTCAATTTTGAGGACCTAAAGTTGTGATGACCAATTCTGAGGGTTTAGGTCAATTCTGAGGGCCTTAAGTTGTAATGACCAATTCTGAGGGTCGAGGTCAATTATGAAGAATAAAATTTGTAATGCGCAAAATTACTCTCCCGAGGAAATTTAAGTTATCTTGGTGGTGCAAGTGCAGTTGTGGTTCCACTGGGGATTGTGTTATCTTGAAACTCCCGTGGAGGATGTTTTAGTTTTGAGATTCAGGCTGGAAATTGTAGTAGCCTTAGATGCATGCACATCATTGGTTCTATTGTGGAGTATATTGGCGATAAGGGTGTAAGATTAATCCTGTTGGTGAAATTGAGAGTGTATGAGGGTCTTAGTGATCCAAAAATAATTTTCTTGAGGAAAATAATGTTCCATATTTTTCAGGGATTCTTGGGAGTTTTTTGTGTAATTTCTGGATAATCTGGAATTTTCTAGCATTTTTTTTACAAAATTTGAAAGGGTCTACCGATAGACAGGCTTGGAGGTGCCAATCGATAATGGAATGGAATCTTAGGCTTCCTTGGGAAGAGAAAAAGGTGGGTGCCAACAAGTATGAGTTGTGGGTTACAGATTTTTGCTTCTCTGTGGATTATTGAATCTTTATTGGGGATGTAGGTGACCTTCTACCCATGGAGTCTTCCTTCAGGGGCAGTATGGGATACAGGCATGCAGGTGTAGATAAGGAGGTAGTTGGTGCATGAGGAGGTGTCTGGGTTGACGGGACTTATGAATGAGGTGACATCCATTTTTTATTCTTTCATTTCAAGGTTTTCTCGTAGATCTATCGTTGATTGGGGGAGCTTGGCATTGATCGTGCTGTATTCTTGATTTTGCGACTTCATACCTGAAAAGAGAGACTCAAGGAGGCAAAAAGAGATACATCTTTTGTTGTATTATCTTAATTGAGTGGCTTAATCTACATGCACTTTAATTTTCTACCGAGTTTTTGTTTTTTGAGAAAAAGATGAAAAATTGCATTTTTTGGAATTTTTTTAGCAGCGGAAAGCCTTTATGGTTTGGTTGCAAAAAACTTCACTTTGAAGGGACTTATTTTGAGAAAAATGTATTTTTTGAAATTTTTGGATAGAGGAATGCCTTGGAGGCTTGGTTGGTATACAAACAAGGAGATAGAAATCTTGATCTAAAATGGAGCTTGTCGCTTTTGTTGGGCTGCCACGAATTCGATGTTTTGGAGAGAGTGTATTTGTAATGGCTTTGGTGGAGCTGTTGACTGGAATTTTCTTGCATCGGCAGTGAAATTATTGTACCCTAAGGACCATGTATTTCATTTTATCCTGGATGAGGTATGTCCTACCTATGATAAATTCTCAGTAATTTTGGGTCAGCCAAGTATGGTGGCGGTTGTGCGCAATTTTTCTCTTTCCCTCCTGACATTTATGACAGAGTTTCTCTGTATTTCTTTGAAAAGTCTAGGGTAAATATTGCTTAAAATCTCTTATACCAATTTGAGAATGCCATTTGATATCGCTTTCATGTGGATTCACAAGTTTCCAATTTTAAACTTATTTAATTAGATGACAATTTTTTATCCAAATTAATTAAACCCTAACACATGCATCTAGGTGTATAAAATCAAGTCATCACAAAATAAATATTGTTGACACACAAATTTCAAGAAAAAAATTGAGTAAAACCTTTTATTTCACTATGAAGAGGTAAATCGTAACTTACCTACACAATGAAATCTGCAATGAATATCCGTAGACACTCATATAGACCTCAGCCTAGAATCAGCAATGGATCAACCATAGCGAACCCATAAGAACACACAGTTCAATATTTAGCAAGGAAACCCTCAAACGCTCCTAATTGACTGCCGTTGTAGTGAGTCGGCACCTCCCTCAAGTGGTACCAAATCAGCAGTAGAGAAATTTTCCCTCTCTATAAAAGAAACTTCACTAAAATTGTATATTGGGTTCCAAAATGATTCACTAAAGATATTGGGATGTTTTTGTGAATCAAAAATAAATGTTTCAACCCTAAAAGAAGAAGACAAAAAATTATGCAGTTTGCAGTTTTTGTGTATAGAAAAACTCAAGTCTTCTTGAGAAAAAAGACTCATTTAGTCAGCTATTTATAACAAATTTGAGTTGGTGTTATCGCTCGAATGACATGTGATATCTCTTGAAGCGACTTTGCACGACATATCAAATGAATTTAGAACACTAAAACAATAAGGTGTCATTTGATGAAATGCTTTAGGCGAGACTTCACACAAAATGCAATGTTGCTTGAAGACTTCGTTTGTGCAACTTTGTCCTATTATTTGAACGACATATTGTTTGAACAACTTCAGCGAAAAATAACATTTTAAAACTCCGCCTTAACACTTAAAAAAATTCTTTTGATGAAGAATGACAGATGTTTAAAAGCATGTTAGAAAAAATATCCCAGCACTTTAAATGAAACATTAACAGACTTAAACACAACCTTACCAAAATCTATGTCGCGGAGGCTCGATTGTTGAAGAATGTTGATATTCGGATACGTCTTGATGTATGATTGGACTTGAACTTTTCTTCGATAGTTATAGTGGTATATGACATAATATAATGTAAACGAATTATGTAAAATATGTCCTTACATTCTCCCTTGGCGCTCGATCATTGGTTACTGGAGGGATTATTTCTCCTCAGACAGTTATGTATTCAATGTGCTTAAGGGGTTTTGAGGATGCTGGATTTGTTGGATATGTTGCTTTGGGCCTTACTACGAGTATTGTTATGGTGATAGGGGACTTGACGGTTGATCCCCAAGTGGCTGCAATAATGGCATGGATGTCTTGCCTCCATAATCATGTGGTGATGATGCTAGCTCAGACCCTAAATGGTCTTGATGTTTCTAAGTAGGGTCGTTTAGACTTTTTGAAAGGGAGTCCTGTGATGTTATTCATGTGGATTGCAGAGAGGTTTCATTTGGCAGCCCCACCTGAGTATCCTTAGCGAGCGTGCCCAACTTCTTTGTTCGGCCTTTCTTCAGTTTTGGCCCATCGATGGAGAACTGGGTCAACTGGTATGTGGAATACGGAGCCCAGCGTCTTCATTGGTCCTTTCCATAGTGGGAAGACTTACAGCCTATTTTTTAGCTAGGAGAGAATCGATATGTGTGGTTGGTTAGATTTCATTATACTTCCTCATATTTCCCCTGGCAGATTCTACGCTAAGTCGGGTGGGAACATATTATGCCTCCTCGCATAAAGAACTTCTTCTCGGTGGAGGATTTGACTGAATTGATGAGGATGATGTTGATGTGCTTGTGGCAGCACCGTCAATTGTCTATCCATTCGTCAGAATCTATGGGGGGGGGCATGTCATGTGTTTGGGGACTGCATGAAATGGTTATTAAAGTGGGTAGTAGAGAAAATCAAGGTGGAAGATATCGAATAAGGTGGTGTTTTGCCTTCGACACCATGGAGGAAGGTGTTGTGATTTTATCCAGGCTTGTTAGGGCGTACCACTCCATGAAGTGCATTTGGAGTGTCAACCAGTAGTGGGAGACTTAGGGCCTTCGAGGCTGGAAATGATGACGAAGTGGGGTCGTCGGACAGTTGAAGGCAATGTTTTATGAAGCTTGAGTGACTTTTTGTGATGCTAGGGTAATTTCGATGTTTTGGGTTTTTTAGGAGTTTGGAATAATTTTTGGTGTATCTTGGTAAGGGTTAGGTTTGTTTAATAATGGTTTAGTCATTGGAAGGGTTGGTTTATTTGACTCCTTTCACTGATATTTCATATGACGACGATGTATTCCTAATTCAGAAATAAAAATTGATAATGATCATATTTATATGACATTTTATGAGTTTTGCATTTGAATTATCTATACCAATCGCTAATGCATACAGAATTCTTTTTTTCATGGAAATGATAAAATGGACGGTCGTTCTCAAAGGTTAGAAAAGGATATAATTATGTGAAAAAGAAGGGAACCAGACCCGTGTATGGCGTATGGATTGCCTACGTACCACTAGGTGTTTTGAAAAATTTCTTAGAGTATTATTTTGAAATGAAAAGGTTTTTGAAAGGATTAGGTCCCACGTAATTTTGAGTAAGGGGAACTGAAGTTTTTTTAAATAGAATAGGGATGAGAAGAGTTATAGTGCATCGAGATTTTGGACTAAAGGAAAAATTTCTTGATATGGTCCAGGTTAACTGGAGACACCATCTCCTCTCCAGTGAGGTCGGTGACCATAGCGGCGTCTCGTGTAAGAATTTTCTTCAAAATGTAGGTGCAAGTGCGATAGGCCCCCAAATTTTAATTTGAAACCTTTTTATACTCCAAAAAGTAATAATTTCCTTTTTAGATATGCGGAAGCGAAGATGATGGTTCAATTAAAAAAACAAATTAACAAACTTTAATTTCTTTTCAAATTAAAATTAAACCAAGTGAAATAAGATTAAATCCGCACAAGTTGATTTCAGTTAAATCAAATATTTAAATTCAAGTCCTAGAAATTTGCCTAACAAGATTAATCCATTTTGCAAATTAGGTCAAACCAAATTTTACCAAAATAAATTATCTTTGAATTGAATTAATTTTAATTTCATCGAAATATATTTTAACACCACAGAACATAAGTGTGATTGTGGCCATCCCTGATCCCCGCCGCGGAGGGAGGAAGGGATCCTTTGGGTCCCGCGCGTCCCCTCTCGGGAGAGCGCTTCGGCCGGCGTCGATTTGTGAGGTGTGAAGATGTAGAAAGATTTAGAGTCGCCTGTCTATTTTAACCAAAACAGACAAAAGAAAAGGGGGAGCCACCCCGAAGGATGGCATCCAAAGACATATTGGTGCGTGCGAAACCAAATGATTCGAGAAGGGTTCGGAGGCTTAGTCACGAAATGGGAAGGTGTTTGGTACCCATTCCACCCTTTCGGTTTCTCATGGATATTTTCTATTTTCCTTTATATTTCCCCCCATGATATGTGTGCATGTGTATATATCAAATGGAGGTAGGAATCCTCGACTTGTATCATGGAAAAGACAAAGCGAGTCATCCGTAGGAATGTGAGATTAGTGTAGAAAATAAGATTTACGTGATTACCCCTATGTTGACCGTTACAAAGGAACGCTAAACGCATATGGAATAATACGTTACTAAGAACAAGTATATAGAATATAATGGAAAATGAGATAAAGAGAAGATAGAAAATAAGAGAAAAAGTGAGAAAAGGACTCGAGTTTCGGGTTTTACCCCGAGATGCCTACGTAGCCTATAAAGGCATCAAAGTCCACGTAGTTCGCATACAAACGAGGGATGGGGTTTAACCCATAAATCCAAATGGAGAAATCTCTTATTTGTAAGTGTGTGTGTGTGTGTGTGTGTGTGTGTGTGTAGAAAAAAATGTTTTAGTTGTGAGAAAAGTGTGGAAAAGGTGTGAGAATCTCTACTTGGAATTTATGAGCAAAGCCTTTTTTTCTTGTTTTATGGTTTTTTTTATTTATATGAAAATAGGAGATGTGCAATACTACTAGATAAAAAGTATGTTAGGATATGTGAACTAAGATGATAAAAGTGCTTAAGTAATAAAACAAGTTATTGCAAATTTAAGAAGATTTGAAGAGAAAGGTGAGAGAGATGGACCTTCTTGGAGACTTTGAGCTTGATATTAAATGTTGACAAGAAGCCCTTGTGCTTAGATGATGATGGAGAATGGTTAATTCATCAAGTTTGATGAAAGGGATGATGAAAGTGGAAGTGAAAAAGGGATTTGGAAGTTGAAATCACGCTGCCTTCGAGAGAGGTTTCTGGGGTTCGTTGAGAGTGATTTGCTTCTAATCTAAGCTCCCTTGAAAATGAGGCCAAGGCCTCCTTTTATAGCCCTAGGGGACTGACGATCGTCTTAGAGCCCTTCCTGCCTATCGATAGGAAGGTGCCGATAGGCAGGTTCTGGGACCTGCCGTTTGGCAGTGTGTTCCAGTCTTTTTCGGAAAATTGGCCGCCGAGGGCAAACCGTTGGTCAGAATCACGCACGGGGCATACCGTTAGAAAGGTATTTCAGAGACCTTCGAAAGTACTTTCGAAAGCTCCCGAGTTAGGGAGTTGACTTTGGGTCAAATGTGGCTCAGAAGCGTTTGTCGGTCCGCTGGACGGGGAATCGTTCGAACGCAAATGGATTGTTCGTCCGCATGGTAAGTCTGAATCGCGCATGGAACAGGCCGTTAGAAAGCTTAGGAGGTGTAATTAGACTTTCCAAAGAGTTTGACCCAGTTTGGGGTGTTGACTTTGGTCAACTGAGCCCGAGAAGCATTCGGTGACCTCTCGGAGTTAAACGGATTGTTCGTCCGCATGGTAAGTCAGAATCATGCACGGGACGGACCGTTGGAAAGGGTATTCAGTGCCCTTCAAAGATTCATTCAGACTCGGTCGAGCTAAAGAGTTGACTTAGGTCAAACAGAGCCTAGAAGTGCCCGGTGGCCTCTAGGTCGGGTTTCGGACGCAAACGGATCATTCGTCCGCATGGTAAGTCGGAATCGCGCACGGGGTGGACCGTTGGAAAGGGTATTCAGTTCCCTTTGAAGATTCATTGAGTCTCAGTTGAGATGAAGAGTTTTACTTTTGGGTCAAACTGAGTCGGGGAGTGCTCGATGGCTTTTAGGTCAGTACTCGGGACGTGACCAGGGTTTATAGTGATGAGTGGAGGTACTAGGGACCTAAGGAGAGTTAGGGGGTAACGGAATGAGGTGTCAACAGTGATAATTAAACCAAATTTTATCTTGAATTACCTAAGCATGCATCTACGTGATTTAAGTAAGATAAAATTAAACAAAATCACCCGACGCGCCGATGTACGAGGAAAACCCAAATGGAAAAAACCTCGGACGGCCCTAGCCACGAATTCACTAAGTATGGTAATTTTTACAACGACTCGACACAATAGAATTTACACAAACTGACTTGAGTTTGTCCAAGCCTTGACGGGCTCCTTGGTCTCCAACCTGTGCCTAGTGAATAACTGTGGACTCCTCCACAGTCTCGGACTCCATCGATGGGGCTATGGTCACCGTCAACCCATACGTGAAGCCTTTCTTCGAATGAGAACACCGCAACAAACTTTTCTCCTTTTGGGGGTAGAGAAGAACCCAAACTCTCTTCTTGTTGGTGTAGAGAAAACCAGGTGCCAAAACTCTCCAAACAATGATATATCAATATGTACTTGGAATAAACTAAACAAATGGGTGTGTATGTATTTTTTGGTGAATTTAATCCATAAAAATCAAACACAAAACATGGAACTTTTTCTTAAAAGTTTTCCTCTCAAAAGACTCTTAGAATGTGAAAAAATTGTCTACAAAAAGTTAGTTCCCGCACTTAAGAAGTATGTCAAAAAGGAAGAGGGGCAAAGTAGTGGAAAAGTAGAAAAAATTGGCTTAAAGTTGTTCCCGCTATTTTTTCATTAGAAATCTCATTCGAACGAGACTTCTAACGAAGAGACAAAAGAAAGAAAAATCTCGTTTGAAAACTTGTTCGAACGACTTTTCGTTCGAACGAGGTCATTTGAAAGACCTATCTAACGAGATCTTAGGTTATGGTTCTAGATAATTTTGATACGAATGGGTGGCCGCCAGTTTCGTATTTTTCTGATTTTTTTTATTTGATATGATTTTTCTACTGAAAGGTGTCCGAGAACAAAATATTTAGAACTATGAATTCAAAAAAAGTTTAACAAAAAATTACTAACATCCAAAATAAATTTCTAAAATACACCCAATAAATAATGTTCCAAGCTCCTATATATATATTCAAATGCATTCATACCTTAGGAGCAATGGAACCATGTTGATGACGTAGAAATGATGCACAACACACACGGCATTTGATGAATCTTCAATATCTTGGCCGCTACGTCTTCAACAAACACATCATAGGCTTGAATGGATAAACTTGAACTCTATCCTATGACTCAAATGTTTTTGTCCGGAATTGAGCCAAAACTACAAAGGACTCAATTGGAAATTTGTGTCCTTACAAATTTCCCCCTTTGGCTATTCCGGGTCAAAAACCAAACAAAAATCCTAAAGGGCCATAAAGCTCTACTAAACTGACAAAAATGTCCCACCCAAAATAAAAGTACAATGCTTGACTCAAACAACCCAAGGATCAATATCTTTGCCCGATGATGAATGTTTCTATTTAGAAGAATTCCTTCACACTTAAGCAAACTATCAAACCCATAGGGAATATCAATATATTAAAAGCAAAAATAAATACTCCCCCTAAATGAATTCTCCCCTTTTATCAAACAAATGACCTACTTAGAAAGACGTCTTCCCCTAAGATAAATCTCCCTAAACTAATATACGATCATAATAGGTTTAGATATCTCCCCCTAAGATAAATCTCCATAAACTAAGATACGATTATAATAGGTTTACATACCATTTCTCCCCCTATCATTCTCCCCCTTTTTGTTCAGGAATAAACAACGGCTAAAGAATCAAAACTTAACTTATCTCCCCCTATTAAAGCATATACACCCCTTAAACTAAACAAGGGATAAATAAAATGGGATAACAAGCTAAACATGCATAAGTGCATAAAGTGATGAGAACATTAAAGCACATAGGCAACTAAAATTCAACTAATCCAACAAATAACATCGGATACAAACTAGGATGCAATAAAATGATACCAATATGATATATAATGTATTAAGCATGTGATATCAACAAAGAATGCAATAAGATGGATACCAACTATGAATTAAAGCATAGATGGACTAGAAAAATAAGGAAAAGACCAAAAACAAACACAACATCATATATATGTATACACAATATATTCAAACTAAGCATAAGTACACACATATAGATATAAACACCAAAATGACACAAAACACAATAAGTTTTTCACACTCGTATGAAAAAAATGTGTCATATGGAAACGTAAGTGTTCGGGTTTGAACTAGAAACAATTAAATTTAGACCCGGTCACTTAAAACATGTTCACGGAGTTCTCAATTGATTGCAAACTTCATCACATTTGAATATAACATCATGTGACAATATAGATTGAACTCAATGAACAAACATACACAATGCATACAAGCCTAGCATGTTTATGATTCTACAAACTAATAGAGTCATGACATTAAAAGCGCAACTAGGATAAACAGACATTGTACAAACCGTTGATATACCATCCAATCTCCCTGAATAATCATATATTATTTTTTAATGAATATATCAATCAAACATAGGCCTTGGCAAATATTTTATTTTTAATGCCATAATTTTATTTTTAGGCCTTTGAACCACGTATTTCTTTTAGGTACAAACAAACGGTGGCTTACTATTCGCAAAGGATAATAAATCCTTTCGGAGTCCTTCCCCGTACACATTTATATTTATCATTTTTTATTTTTCACACAAATATCTTGTGCCACGGATTTTGACATGCACTAGTCCTCCTAGGTCACAAATATGTAGATGACAAGATTGGTAGGATAACACCTCACAAAGCTCAAATATACATATGAAGATAAAATTTCAAATGAGCTCGTACATGTGTGAATTGAGGCACATAAAAATAGAATCCATTTAAGCAACACAATATCCAACAACTGCATGTAGGCATGGTAAAGAACATAGTAAGGATTGACAATCTAAACCAAAAGTTCTAGCCACGTGGGAGCGAAAAAGATGGGATTATAACACAAGTCTATGCCACATAAAGTGTGTCAAACTAAAATACACACAAAATAAAATCTTTTTGAGTTTTTCAAATTTTTAACCAAAAATAAAAATATATACTCAAAAGACACAAAAAACATCATTTATATTTTTCATTAAGCCTAAATTACTAAAAGGTAAAACACAAATGATAAACAAAAATCTTTTTATATTTTTCCTTTAAAGCAAACAAAAATGAAGGAAATATAATAAAATAAAGATAAACAAGTCATGATTTCTAGCATGAGATATGAAACAAAGAAATGACTAGAAAATGACTAAATAAGCATACAATTAGCATGGGTTCTATAACACGAAGCACAAAGCTAAAGTATGCAAATAAAACTAACACATTCAACCTTTAGATTTTGCAAGGGAGGAAGCATGTGAAAGTAAATGAGAATCAAATACCCTATCTTGTAAAGCTACCAAGTCGGATCTCCTAACCCAAACTAATGACGAATGACTATCTCGAGGCATAGGAATCTTGGCTACCTCGGTTGCCTTACGTTGGGTTTTTCTAGGACCTCATTTAAGATCAAAACAAAATTTCCTAAGATGGCCTTTTCGACCACAATGTGCACAAGTAAAAACACATCGAAAATTGTTACCTAAGGATTGATCTCTAAAGGTTTTCCTAGGTGATTCTCTTAAAACATTGGTTTTGGATTTATGAGAAGATTCATTACAACTATCGAAGCCTAAACCACAAGTGTCATTTTTAATTTGGACCGTTCCTAAAATGTTATCTAGTTTCTCCGAACGACACTCCAAATCAAATTTGAATTTCCTAGAGTCTTTTAATTTATTTTGTAATTCTAAAATGTTAGACTCTAATAAAACATTTCTCTCTTCAAACTCGAGAAGCTCTTTTTTCATTGACTCCATTAAACCTCTAAGGTTATCTCTCTCGCCTTCTACATATTCAAGCTTCTCTCGAAGAGTTCTCTCTCGTGTCCTAAGGTCTTCCACTAACGCACTATCATCAACGACCTTGACACACTCTCTTAGACTCGCTTCTAACTACAAATTAGCTCTTTTAATTTAATAGATTCTTTATAAAGTTCTTGAAAATCATTTTGAAGTTCACTCACATCAACCTCTTCTTCACTTTCACTTTCTTTTTCTTCTCCACTCTCATTACCATCAAAGACAAGGGAATCATAAACTTTGACCTTGGAAGTGTCATGTGTTAAAATTTCATCAATAGAAGAATGCTCACTATCACTCACATGACTAGCCATAAAAGCCATAATTTTGGTCTTAGAGGAGGAATCGGTTCCCTCTTCATTATCACTATCACTAAGGGTTGCATTAAAAGACTTCGGTTGCTTACCCTCTCTCCTTAGTTTAGTGGGGCACTCAAAAGCCCTGTGGCCATACCCTTTACAACCAAAACACCTATTTGACTCGTCCCTATTTAAATTTTAGTTAATAGTTTTAGGGATCTTCTCGGCTTTGTCATGCGTAGATTTTTCAAATTTCTTAAAATCATTTTTAAATTTATCTTTGTTCAATTTAAGAAATTTTCGAAACTTTCTAGCAAAAAAGGCCATATCTTCCGAGTCACTATCATTCTCGCTATCTACTACTTATTATTCCTCTTTTCGGGTTTTAAAGCAATGCCCTTTTCAATTTTCTTTTCGGTTTTAGAGGGAAACATGTCCAGTTCATAGGTTTGTAAATCACCTATGAGCTCTTCTAATTTCGTAGAGGCTAAAGTTGGTAAAGAATTTAAAACGATCACTTTTGGAATAAATCTATCGAGTAGGGACCTTAAAATTTTCTTTACTACTCGGTTGTCAGGTATTTTCTCTCCCAAATTAAAAGATGAATTAACAATATCGAAAAGTCTAGCATAAAATTCATCAAAAGTTTCTTTATCGTTCATTTTGATGGTTTTAAATTGAGTGGTGAGGTTTTGGAGTTTTGAAGCTTTTACGACACTTGTATCTTCATGAGTGAGTCATAAAATATCCCACGCTTGTTTAGCAATCTCACACGTCATAATGCGTTGAAATTCATCCGGTGTGACAGCGCTAAATAAGGTGTTTAAACCACAGAAATTAAAATTTGATAATTTAAATTCACTCTCACTCCATCTATCGGTCGGTTTGGGAACACGTACATTATTTACTAAATGAGTTGGTGGAGACCACCCATTAACTACAGATATCCAAACCCTCTCGTTGATAGATTTAAGTGTCGATTTCATATGCGCTTTCCAATACGCGTAGTTAGAACCATCGAAAATAGGAAATTTAGAAAATGGAGAAAATTCCATTTTAGCCAAAAATAATTAAAGGATCTTAACGAAGTAATTTATCGTTTTGGCTCTGATACCAATCTGCAAGTACGATAGGCCCCTAAATTTTAATTTGAAACCTTTTTATACTCCAAAAAGTAATAATTTCCTTTTTAGATATGCAGAAGCGAAGATGATGGTTCAATTAATAAAAACAAATTAACAAACTTTAATTTCTTTTCAAATTAAAATTAAACCAAGTGAAATAAGATTAAATCCACACAAGTTGATTTCACTTAAATCAAATATTTCAATTCAAGTCCTGGAAATTCGCCTAACAAGATTAATACATTTTTCAAATTAGGCCAAACCAAATTTTACCAAAATAAATTATCTTTGAATTGAATTAATTTCAATTTCACCCAAATATATTTTAACACCACAGAACATAAGTGTGATAATTAAACCAAATTTTATTTTAAATTACCTAAGCATGCATCTACGTGATTTAAGCAAGATAAAATTAAACAATATCACACAATGTGCCGATATATGAGGAAAATCCAAATGGAAAAAACCTCGGACAGCCCTAGCCACGAATTCACTAAGTATGGTAGTTTTTACAAAGACTCGACACAAGAGGACTTACACAAACTGACTTGAGTCCGCCCAAGCCTTGACGCTCTCCTTGGTCTTCAACCTCCGCCTAGTGAATAACCGTGGACTCCTCCATAATCTCGGACTCCACCGATGGGGCTATGGTCACCGTCAACCCACACGCAAAGCCTTTCTTCGAGTGAGAACACTGCAACAAAATTTTCTCCTTTTTGGGGTAGAGAAGAACCCAAACTCTCTTCTAGTTGGTGTAGAGAAAACCAGGTGCCAAAACTCTCCAAGCAATGATATATCAATAGGTACTTGGAATAAACTAAACAAATGGGTGTGTATGTGTTTTTTGGTGAATTTAATCCCTAAAAATCAAACACAAAACATGGAACTTTTTCTTAAAAGTTTTGCTCTCAAAAGACTCTTAGAATATGAAAAGGTTGACTATAAAAATTTAGCTCCCGCACTTAAGAAGTATGTCAAAAAGGAAGAGGGGCAATGTAGTGGAAAAATGGAAAAAACTGGCTTAAAACTGTTCCCGCTTTTTTTCGTTAGAAATCTCGTTGGAACGAGACTTCTAACGAAGACACAGAAAGAAAAAAAATTCTCGTTCGAACGACTTATCGTTCGAACGAGGTCATTTGAAAGACCTATCTAACGAGATCTTAGGCCATGGTTCTAGATAATTTCGATACGAACGCATGGGCGCTAGTTTTGTATTTTTCTAAAATTTTTTTATTTAATATGATTTTTCTACTGAAAGGTATCCGAGAACAAAATATTTAGAACTATGAATTGAAAAAAAGTTTTAAAAAAAATACTAACACCCAAAATAAATTTCTAAAATACACCCAATAAATAATGTTCCAAGCTCCTATATATATATTAAAATGCATTCATACCTTAGGAGCAATCGAACCATGTTGATGACGTAGAAATGAGGCACAACACACACGACATTTGAAGAATCTTTAATATCTTGGTCGCTACGTCTTCAATAAACACGTCGTAGGCTTGAATGGATAAAGTTGAACCCTATCCTATGACTCAAATGTTTTTGTCGGCAATTGAGCCAAAACTACAAAGGACTCAATTGGAAATTTGTGTCCTTATAGTAGGAGACACTCCAATTTGGTTTGAATTTCCCTTTGGGGTCCCACACGGGTTCTATGATCTCTTTGAGGATAAGGTATCCATCATAGACATCGCAGTCCTTGACTTTTTGGTTGATTGATCTCATTATCCGGCGGTAGTACCCATGTATATGATATAGAGCCTTCGGTATCTTTTCATCCAAGAGTGATAATTCGTCCAAGCATCTCTGATGTCATTCTTCTTTGCTAACGTTTCTTTCGAGCATGACTCATAGGGAAGGTATTTCTAGTTCAACAGGTAGGATCGCTTGCATACCGTACACAAGAGAATAGGGGGTATCCCTAGAAGGCGTTTTGATTAAATTTTGATAGCCCCATAGGGCGTAAGGGATCCGTTCTACAACTCTCCATCATCTTGCTAATTATGGTTTTAAGGTTTTTATTGGCGACTTTGATAGAACCATTAGTTTGGGTCAGTAGCAAGAAGATTTATGCCTCTAAATCTCGTACTCGTCGACTAATTTCATGAACTCATATTTGAAGTGGAGCTCATTATCTTATATTAACTGATGGGGAACTCTGTATCATAAGATGATGTTCTTTGTGATAAACTTGGCCACACTATTGGCACTCAGTACTGTGTATGACTTGGCTTCGACCCATTTGGTGAAGTAATCAATGGAGACCAGGATGAATTAGTTACCCTTAAAGATTTGGGAGTAACCTTCCCTATAATGTCAATGCCCCAGGTGGATAAAGTTCAGAGAGAGGTCATGTTGTATAGTTCTCGAAGAGGCAACTGTTGAATATTGGCAAACAATTGGCATTTGAGGCATCTCCAAACATAGGCAGTGTAATCTTGAACTATGGTGGTCCAATAATACCCGTGACAGATGATCTTCTTAGCAAGCATTTGACCATTCATGTGGGGCCTCATTTCCCACTGTGGATCTTCTGCATCATTCTTTAACATCAGCCTCTGTTATGCAGTGAAAATGGGTTCCATCAAAGTTTCACTTGAAAATCTCTTTTTCGCGGATGATATATTGGGTAACTATTTTATAAGGGTCATATGATCTTTCTTATCTGTATCTTGGGGATACCTACCATGTCTTAGGAAGCTTCAAAGGTCATAATACCACAACCCTACCATATCATAATCTTCCTCAGTGACGAGTTCAATGTGGTAGTAGTGGGTTGGTATAGCTTATTTATGAACTAGGAAAGGGTCTATTATTATTCCTTCAGTCATATCGACCAGAGAGGCCAGGGTATCAAGGGCGTCACCTAGGTTGTTCTTTTCATGAGGTAGGTAGTGGAAGGTGACATATTTGGACTGGGAAGCCAACTCTTCTAGGTGGGAATGGAAGGGTAGGATCTTATTATCTTTGACTTTTCATTTTCTAGGGAATTAGATGACAATGAGGGAAGAGTCTTTGTAAATTTATAGGTGTCAGATTCCTTTCTTGAGGAAAATCTTGAGGCCTACAATGCATGCCTTATACTCAGTCATGTTATTAGTGAAGAGGAAGTCAAGTTTGATGGCAATGGGGATGTGAGAGTCATCATGTCCACTCAGGAGTATCCAAATTCCATATCCTTTCTTATTGGCAGCGCTATCAAAGAACATTTGCCATCAAAGGTCCTCCTGAGAGGTGCAGAGAACATCTTCATCTGGGAAATCAAAGACCTAAACATCGATCCCATTTATGGAGTAATCAGATATGGATTTCCCTTTCATAGCTTTTTGCATGACGTACATAATATATAACTCGGCTAGAAATATTAAAGAACAGACCATTTGGCTAGACAGAGTGGGCTTTTCTAGTAGGCATTTGATAGGAACCTTTCGGGATACTAATCTGATGAGAAAGACAAGCATGTAGTGCTATAACTTCTGTATAACCCAGACCAGGGTGACACATGCTTTCTTCAAAGTAGTGTAGTTGACCTCGTACTCGACCAATTTTCATCTGGCATAATAAATGGATCTTTCCTTTTAGGATTCTTTAATGTATTAGGCTAGTAAAGACCCTACTACAGTATCTGTGATGGTCAAGTATAGGAGGTGGGTGAAGTATTACTTCATTCAGTCAAAGTCTTCATAACAGGGCTCATTCCAGACTTTAGTTGAATCCTTCCGGAGAAGTTTGGAAATGGGTTCACAAATAGAGGTCAGTTGGCTGATGAACCGACCAGTGTACTATAGTCTACCAAGGAATCCTCGGACTTCCTTCTCCATTCGTAGTGGTGGCATCTCAAGTATGGCGTTCATATTGGCAGGGTTTGCTTTGATTCCCTTCTCACTGACCATGAATCCTAAAAATTTTCCTGTTGTGACTCCTAAAATGCACTTATGGGGATTTAGATGCATCTGGTATTTCCATAATTATTCAAAGAACTTTCGGAGGGCAGGAATGTGACCTTCCCGAGTCTTAGACTTAATGATCATACCCTCTATATAGAATTTGACATCCTTGTGAATAAGGTCATGTCGGATGGTTATGGCATCCCTTTGGTAGGTAGCCCTAGCATTCTTGAGTCCGAATAGCATGATACTATAGCAAAAAGTTCCCCATAGGATGATGAAGGAAGTTTTCTCCTAATGGTTAGGGTGCATACTGATCTAGTTATATTCGTTGAATGCATCGACAAACGACTTCATGGCATGGCTAGTTGTGTTGTCCACGATCATGTCGATGTTGCGCAATGGGTAATAATCTTTTGGGGATGCTTTATTCAAATCCCAGTAGTCGACGCATATGCGCACTTTTCCTCCCGATTTCAACACGAGGACGATATTGGCGAGCCATGTAGGATATTCGACTGTGCGAATAAAATCCACGTTCAACTCTTTAACCACTTCTTCTTTGACTTTAAGCGACTATTCGATACGGAGCTTCCTCAAATTTTGTTTTACTAACTTCTTAAATTATTCTTTACCGGCTTGCATTATGGGAATATTAGGATCTCATGCTGAGCTATTTTTGGTTCAATGATGGGCATGTCATCATAGGACCATGCGAAGATGTCCACGAATTCTTTCAGCAGTTCTTAAAATTGGTCATGCTCATGCTCATTAAGGGTGGACCCTATCCTAATCTCGCGATGATGGATACTAGAATCGATATTAATAACAACAGTCTCATCCTCATTCATTTGAATACACTTATGTTGTTTGTTATTCTCCTTATTAAGATATGTTAAGAATTGTTCATTTACAAAATTATCATCATCAAAGGTTTGATTAGAACCAAGACAGTTAATGTAAGGTACGTCAAGATACTCAAAATCCTCGTTTATTTCACTTTTAAAAAAAAAGCATTTAGAACCTCGTCAAAAGAGGTCTCAGTTACATTGGTATCAGAAAAAGTAAAAATAACATCAGGTGAAGAGACTTTAATAGGGTGAATAGCAGGGTCTTGTTGAATCCGAGCAGGTTGAACAGGAACGACATTCCAGTTGAGGACAGGCATGTCAGCAGCTTTGATTTAAATGGACGGGTCTGACAATAAGGCATCTAAGTGGATCATGCAGAGACTCGAGCCGGTGTCTACAGGTCGAATGAATCTTTAAAAACACTCTCCTCAGAGTCCTTGGTAACTGTCACAGATTTATGGGTGAGAGTTTGCACGTCATATTGTCATTCTCAAGCCCAAGAGTTAAGATCTTGAAAGAAAATTTACAGTCCCAGTTTCATCTTCTTGTCAACATGGTGATACTATGGTTCAGGGAATCCACAGAAGGGGAAGTATTCACCCTATTTGATAAAGCTTCCATTCAAAGAGTCCCTCACAAAAGTCTTCTTTTTTTGGGGGGGGAGGAGAGGGATGGTACCCCTACAGATATTATTCAACCAAGCATAAAAATAAGGCAATAGCTCGCACATAAAGAAAACTAGAGGTTGAAACTAATGCTCTAGTGTGAAAACAATAAATGAGGGATTTATAAATATCCCCTTTACAAATAATAAAAAATTGATGGAAAGAAAATTTGGGATTTTATAAGGAACCCCATTACACATATATTTTTCTAAAATGAGGGATACCTATTCTGTCCATTTGAAGAAAGCCCATTATCATACCTGGTAGAGATGAAAAGGACCTATAATTAACAGTGTTTTGAGAAGAGGCAGCCATCGAAGCCAATGAATCAGCTACAGAATTAAGTTCTCTCTAACAATGAGAAATCTTGAGAGGTTGATCTGAAAGAATGTTATCCAAGATGTCCTGAATAGTCCATGGAGGTTTACTTTTGTTGACAATCAAGTCAACCAACATTTTAGAATCTGATTCCACCAAAACAATATCCAAATTAATCTTGAGATTCCTGCACAAATTAATACCCTCCAAAATAGCATTGGATTCAGCAAATAATGAGGTATTAACACCCAAGAATTTGCTAAAACCACCTACAAATTACCCTTTAAAGTCTCTTAAGACACCCCCTATACCAATTGGACTTGGGTTGCCCTGGGATGCACCATCAAGATTGAGCTTAAACAAACACCAGACGCATTTTATGAGTTTCAATTGAGCATGTTGGATTCTAATCTGGAACCAAGATATAGCATAGCTGTCATCTGCTTTACATCTATCTTTAAACACATGGACTGGTCCCAAATTAGTTAAGGCAGATATAACATTATCAACGATGGATCTAGCTGACACAGGAGAGTTCTCAAAGTATTTTTGATTTCTAGCCTTCCAGATTTCCCACATGATTAGTTTTGGGATATTGGAAAAAATGAATGATTGATGATCTCTATTTGGCATGTTCAACCACCATGACATAAGAAGAGCTCTACAAGAGACCATTTTCATCTTGATACCAAGTCTAGCCCCAAAAAAATTCTAAACTTCTTGAGCTATGAGACATTTACACATCATGTGTTCTATAGTTTCAACATCCTCTTCACAGTTCCTACATCGGTAAACAAGTCTAATACCAATGGATTGGATAATCTCATCAGTAGGAATGACTTTGTGTATGACTTTCCAAACAAATATGGAAATTTTTTTTGGACAGTTATTAGACCAAATAAATTTCCAACTTTGAGACGATGGTCTAGACTGCCTGATACAATTATAACCTGACTTAAGGTTGAAGTCCCCTGAGATTGATGGCAGCTGATATGCCCCAAGTGTCACATCAGCCCAGAAACTAAAGGCTCGGCCAAGACATTGCCTAGGTGGGAAATTCTCTGAGACCGTGATAACAGCTCTTGGCCATAGCAAGGTCGGCCCAGGCCGACGCCACCACCAACCTCATCATGGGGGCACTGCATGTATCATAAGGGTCAGAGACACTTCAGTTCACCTGGGGATGACAACCTCGGCCTGGAGTTGGCCGAGGTCGCAGGAAGCCATACTTCTACCAAGGTCAACCTCATCAAGAAATCAGTCGATGTTCCAAGCACATTCCAGATCAACCTCGGCTCTGGCCGACCCCAATCCCTTGTCTCGGCTTAACTTAAGATGAGACCTTCATGGTCCATCTCGGATTGAACGAGAAACTAGACTTTATCAACCTCGGCCTCTCCCAGGCCGAGGTCATGACCAAGCACGATGGTCGAGCACCTATTGACATTTGGATAAGGACACGTGGACACAAGTCAGTTATAACAAATCATTCCCCACACGTGGGGAGAATATTTCATCATCATTCTCTACACGTGACAGTGACAGATGTCTTCTTCATATTGGCTAGATCAACACACACACATGCTCATTGCATGCATGGGGAGTACATTACACCCCCCAAGTACTATATATAGAGGTCATCCTCTACCTTGGAAAGGATCCAAAATTAGCAACCTTAGCTGAAACTCTATTCAAATACACAGTGGAGAGAAAAAGCTTGAGAGATTGTATCTATGGCTATTAGAGCCCTCATACAGTGATACACATCATACACTTGCACAGTGGACGTAGGCTAGATTGGCTGAACCACTTATATTCCAGTGTGAATCCTCTTCTCGTTACCTCATTCTACTATATGTGTATATACCCTTATGCTGCCATTGTTAACATTGAATTGAGATCACAAACACCTTGAAGGGTGGTGGTGTTTCCAGCATCATCATTTTGGCGTCGTGTGTGGGAAGAGAAGTTATCTATTCATCTTTATTCGCTCAACCTCGCCGGAGACTCTAGTGGTGAACCAGGTCTCCCCCCTTTGTGTGGAGCTGTTTCACCATTGAAAGAGGTCTTGTAAGGTATTAAGCTCATCTTCTACTCAAACTCTTTAGTGTTAACATATGGCACCTGAATTGCCCCCAACTCTTCCGCCGCCTTGCGGGGGAGGACCCAGTTCCATCCAGTCATCGCCTTAGTCTTAAATGGCAGAGGTGGCCATAGCTTTGAGGTCTTTGGCTGTAACACAACAAGCTATGTAGGAGCAGTTTGCACAGCTCAGTCAAACTATGATGAGGCCACCTGGAGTCTCACCGGATATGATCACTCCGGCAGCTGTCCAGCCTCATCCTGATGCCAGGGGACCACCCCAAGCACCAATGAAGGACCAGCCTGCACCCCAGCGGAGGAGAGATGTTGCTGACCCTAAGCGCTTACGCCTGGGGAGGTAAGAAAATCCTTGCCCAGAGGACAAGTATGATGATCTGGAGGCGGAAGAGGTCCCGAAAGATTTTTGGGAGCCATATGAGGTTTCGAATAATACGGTTCGTCCTCTTTAGCAGAGACGAGGATGTGCTAGTCGAAGAGCTGAAGAGGCCCAACAACGAGGATCATCTTTTGATCGATTGAGCAGAGGGTCAGCCTTTGAGAGGTTGGGGCCAGTGAATGACCTAAGACAGAGGTTATGAAGGTCAAGAAGTGCTGCCGTCTCACAAAGAGGGGACAGACCAGGTCATCCTGACCAAGGCCGACCCCTTGAAAGAAGGGGCAGAGACCAGGAAGAGGTCAACAACTGACGTTGTGCTGCGGCAGGGAACCCTCAGTCCATCCCTTAGAGGTGGATGGGGACAACCTCGGCCAAACCGATGGCAGGAGACTGTGGAATGACTCTATCCAATGTCTTGAGGAGAAGATAGGAGACCTCATCAAAAGTAGGGATCCATTACAAAGAGGTTACTCAAAGGGCTCTCCATTTGTGGCTAGGATAGTGAGCTTCCCGACTCCTGCTAAGTTTAAACCTCCTGTGGTGACTCCCAAGTATGATGGTAGCACCAACCCTGTACACCACATTGAGATGTATCGATCGGCAGCAAATATTTACTCAATACCTGATGAGATGAAGTGTCAGGCCTTCTCTGGTACCTTGATGGGAGCAGCACACAGCTGGTTTACTTCTCTTCCGAAGAACTCAATTGATAACTTCAAAGGCTTGGCTGAACGATTCATCCACAACTTCTGCTTCGGGGTAAGACCTCAAAAGAAGACCACTCACCTACTGTATGTCAAGCAAGGCAAGGACGAGAGCCTCAGAGACTACATCGCCATGTTCAACAAAGAGAAACTTGAGGTTGAAGACTACGAAGAGAATATAGCCATGACCGCCTTCATAAGAGGTCTTCAGAAAGGAAAGCTGTTATGGAAACTTGCGAAAGACCCTCCCAGGTCCATGGAAGAGCTACTGGAAACTGCGGGGAAAGTCATGAATGCCAAAGAGGCAATGGCCGCCAAGTATGAGGATGAGAACCGCGGTAGTGGTGGGAAGTCCCAAAGAAAGAAAGATGGAAAGAAGAGGTCAGCCGATGACAAGTTTTCTCACTATACTCCTCTAACTGTGAGCTGTGAGGATATCCTCAACGAGATCAAGAATGACAGGACTCTGAGGTGACCAAATAAATTAAAGGCTCCCCCACATAAGAGGAACAAAAACTTGTGGTGTGAGTTCCACCAGGACCATGGCCATGTCACAGACAGATGCTTCGCCCTCAAGGATGAGATCGAAAAAATGTTAAAATCTGAAAAATTAAGAAAGTATTTCGATGGTAAGACACCTAAACGGGGAAGAGATGACCCTAAAAAGAAGCAAAACGACAGATGACATGACAATATCCCAGCTAGAAGAGACAATGATTCAAAAGGTGATGATGAAGACGATCCGGACCTCCCTCCGAAATATAACAACACCCCAGTGAAGAGGGTTGGCATGATCTCCTTTGGTGTTGACACCATATGCGGAGGACTTGCAGGAGGTGGATCTGAAGTGGCTGACAGGAAAGCTCATGTGGCAGAGGCCAAGTCAGCGACTAAACATGAGGTTATCAATCTAACGTCTTCCGACGCAATGCAGAAGAGGAAGAAGGTGGAAATGGACACCCTTATAATTGGGTTCTCCCGACTCGACTTTAAAGGTATCTTACCCCCTCCCCCCCCCCCCCCCCATGATGACCCTTTGGTAATAAAAACAAGGGTGAATGGGTGCGAGGTACAGAGGATCCTCGTGGACGAGGGAAGCTCAGCAGACGTGATATTTTGGCCTTGCTTCAAGAGCCTAGGTCTTAGCAGAGCTAGGTTGGTGCCCTATCATCATCCTCTGATGGGATTCAGCGGCGAAAAGGTCCACCCATTGGGCATATATGAGATGGACGTTCGGATGGGTGACGAGTGCCCCAAGAGGTTGACCCGAAAGATAAATTTTTTCGTGATGGACGAGAACGTCTTCTCGGCCTATAATCTCATCATAGGAAGAGTGGCCCTTAAGGAGTTTGAGGCTGTGCCATCGACGGTCCACCAGATGATAAAATTCCTGACCCCCTATGGGGTAGGGGAAGTGCAAGGTGACCAGACCATAGTGCGAGAATGTTACTTCAACTCGACCGAAGAGAGGGAGGCCTATAAGAGGGCAACCACCACCTATAGCATTGATACATTGGACCCGAGAGATGAAACAAAGCTAAAGAAGGGAGAGGCCGCGGAAGAGGTAGAATCCATCGTCCTCAATGAGGACGAGCTGGAAAAAACCATCCAGGTCGGTAAAACCCTAAAGATAGAAATCAAGGAAGAGCTGATAAACTTCCTCAGGAAGAGGCAGAGTGTCTTCGCTTGGAGTCACGCGGACATTCCCGGCATCAACCCTGAGGTTATGAGTCACAAGCTCAACGTGACCAAAGATGCTAGGCCTATCAAATAGAGACGAAGAGTTTACTCCAGGGAGAAGTACGACCTCATCAGGGAAGAGGTCAAAAAAATTGGAAGAGGCTGAGTTTATAAGAGAAGTCATATATCCGGAGTGGTTATCGAATGCAGTCATCGTGCCCAAAGCCAATGGGAAGTGGAGGATGTGTGTTGATTTCACGGATCTGAACAGGTCTTGTCCAAAAGACAGCTATCCCTTACCTCGGATAGATAAAATGGTGGATGCTACTGCAGGACATGAGCTCATGAGCTTCATAGATGCGTATTCAGGCTATAACCAGATCTTCATGGATGCAAAAGACGCAGAGAAGACAGCCTTCATTACCGACAAAGGGACGTACTGTTACAAAGTGATGCCCTTCGGTCTGAAAAATGCAGGGGCAACATACCAACGTCTTGTGAATAAGATGTTCGAAGATCAAATAGGCAAGACTATGGAGGTGTATGTAGATGATATGCTAACGAAGAGATTAAAAGATTTCACTCATGTGGCAGACCTCGAAAAGACCTTCGATACTATAGACTTATACAGGATGAAGCTCAACCCAGCGGAGTGTGTCTTCGGGGTAGGAGATGGGAAGTTCCTGGGATTCATTGTCAATCAAAGAGGAATTAAAGAAAACCCTGAAAAAATCAAGGCTATTCTTGATATGAAGACACCGAAGAGTATCAAAGACGTCCAAAGACTCACGGGGAGAGTAGCTGCACTTAACAAATTTGTTTCCAGGGCAACGGACAAGTGTCTTCCGTTCTTTAAAGTGCTTAGAAAGGCCTTCCAGTGGGATGAAGAGTGCAAAGAAGCATTCAACCAACTCAAGTCTTACCTTGGGTCTCCCTTGTTACTATCTCGGCCCATAATAGGAGAGAAAGTGTATGTGTATCTGGCAGTCTCCGAATCGGCCATCAGCGCAGCCATAGTACGAGAAGACGCTGGGATCCAAAGGCCTGTTTATTTCAACAGTAAGGCCTTCAAGGGTCTGAACAAAATTACCCTCGTATGGAAAAGTTAGCTTACTCCCTGATATATGCTTCAAGGAAGATGAAGCCCTACTTCCAATCCCACTCCATGGTTGTCCTTACCGACTCACCAGTAAGACAGGTCCTGCATAAACCTCATAAATCTGGAAGGTTGATGAATTAGGCCATTGAGTTGGGGGAGTATGACCTTACCTACCAACCTAGGACAGCCATCAAGGGGCAGGCCCACGCGAACTTTGTTACTGAATTCACTTGGGAAGAGGCCGAGGCCAAGAATGACCTAGAGGGTGCTGAAGGGTCAAATAGCAGTGTCTTCCTAGACCAGGAAGAGACAACACCCAACATCTCCCGAGATCAGGAAGAGGTCACGTCCAAAAAGATCAGGAACAGAGTAGCGGAGAACGAGGAGGATCGGTACCTCTTCAGGCATGGAGTCATGTCGGAGGGGGCTTTCTCATCGGATACAGATATTTAGAGCCTCTTCGTTGATGGTTCCTCATGCGACAGCGAAAGCGGTGAAGGGTTGATACGTTCAGCCCTAGATGGTACCAATATTAAATACGCATTGAGGTTCAACTTCAAGGCATCTAACAACGAGTCAGAATATGAAGCTATGATAGCAGGTCTCTCATTGTCAAAGACTATGGGTGTAAAATGACTCCTACTTCATAGTGACTCAAGGTTGGTTGTCAATCAAGTATTGGGAGCCTATGAGGCCAAAGATGAAAGGATGGCCAAGTATATGAAGAAGGTGAGAACGATGTTAGATTTTGAAGAGACAAAACTGAAGAGAGTACCTCGATAAAGCAACAGCCACGCAGACGCGTTGGCAAGGTTGGCCTCGGCGACGAAGACAGACGTCAGAAGGATAGTTCCGATCGAGGTCTTAGGGAAAACGACCATTGAGGAAGAAGAGGTATGTAACCCTTGTCTCAATTTGAACGTAGGAGACTCATGGATGGACCCCCTCCTTAGGTATATCAGAGAGGGAGAGCTACCCGAATCCAAGTTAGAGAGGAGGAAATTAAGATATAGGGCTGCCAAGTTCTCGATAGTAGGAGACGTCCTGTACAAAAAGGGATTTCTGTTACCTCTCCTCAGATGTGTGCATCCCACCGAAGTTCCCCGGGTCTTACAGGAAGTTCATGAGGGTTCTTGCTCCAGTCACATAGGAGGAAGACCCTTGGCCAAGAGAATCATTACACAGGGATACTGGTGGCCAACCTTGGCCAAAGATGCCGCAGCTTACGTAAATAGGTGTGATAAGTGTCAGAGATTCGCCACTATTCCACATCAACCTCATCAACCTATGACATCAATCACCTCTCCATGTCCATTTATAGTATGGGGGATTGACTTAGTAGGACCTCTACCAAGAGCTGCCAACAGTTATCGGTTCCTGATAGTTGCCATTGACTACTTCTCAAAGTTGGTGGAGGCAGAGCCGATGATAACGATCATAGAGCAGAAGACCTTCTAATTTATTTGGAGGAACATCATATGTATACACGGCCTCCCAAACACTCTCATCTCAGATAATGGAACCTAGTTCAAGAACTCCTCTTTAGAGAAGTATTGCGTAAGAGTTGGGATAAAGCAGTTCTTCCCATCTCCTGGCCGACCTTAGGCAAACAGTCAGACCGAGGTCACGAACAGAACAATCCTCGATGGAATCAAGAAGAGGTTAGAAGATGCGAAGGGAAGATGGACTGAAGAGGTTTACGCTGTGTTATGGGCCTCTATAACCACGGCAAGGACACCTACAGGAGAAACCCCATTCATGCTTGCACATGGCTCAGAGGCCGTCATACTAACAGAGGTGGGACTCCCTACTCACAGGGTTCAGACTTATGACCCTGACAAAAATGGGGAAGAAAGGAGGCTAGACGTAGATCTGATTGAAGAGAGAAGGGAAGACGCGGAGATCAGATAAGCAGCTTACCAGCAGAGAGCAGTGAAATTCTACAATCAGAGGGTGAAGTCAAGACCCATCACTGTGGGAGACCTAGTGCTGAAGAAGACCTTGCAGAAAACAAACAAGCTCCACCCAAACTGGCATGGTCCCTACAAAATGACTGAAGAGGTTGTGCCTGGCACCTACAGGCTAGAAAACCTAGAAGGGGAACCTTTCGCTAACCCATGGAATGCTGATCACCTAAAGAAATATTGCATATGATGTTGCAAAGAGTTTATCTAAATGTACCATCTTATTATGAAGAGGTTATTAATAAAAGATCAGTTTCCATGATGGCTCTTGCTTCATTGTGCTCTAATGTCAGAAATTGTGAGGATAACATCTTAGGTGATGACCTCAGACCCTTATAACATCACTCAGTGGTGACAAGGTCTGAGGTCAGACACCATAATGAGATGACCTCAGACCCTTAACATCATTAGTTTGGTGAGATTAATTATGAGGATAACATCTTAGGTGATGACCTCAGACCCTTATAACATCACTTAGTGGTGACAAGGTTTGAGGTCAGACACCATAATCAGATGACCTCAGACCCTTAACATCATTAATTTGGAGAGATTAATTATGAGGATAACATCTTAGGTGATGACCTCAGACCCTTATAACACCATTCAGTGGTGACAAGGTCTGAGGTCAGACACCATAATGAGATGACCTCAGACCCTTAAATCATTAATTTGGTGAGATTGATTATGAGGATAACAACTTAGGTGATGACCTCAGACCCTTATAACACCATTCAGTGGTGACAAGGTCTGAGGTCAGACGCCATAATGAGATGACCTCAGACCCTTAACATCATTAATTTGGTGAGATTAATTGTGAGGATAACATCTTAGGTGATGACCTCAGACCCTTATAACACCATTCAGTGGTGACAAGGTCAAGGTCAGACACCATAATGAGATGACCTCAGACCCTTAACATCATTAATTTGGTAAGATTAATTATGAGGATAACAACTTAGGTGATGACCTCAGACCCTTATAACACCATTCAGTGGTGACAAGGTCTGAGGTTAGACGCCATAATGAGATGACCTCAGACCCTTAACATCATTAATTTGGTGAGATTAATTATGAGGATAACATCTTAGGTGATGACCTCAGATCCTTATAACACCATTCAGTGGTGACAAGGTCTGAGGTCAGACACCACAATGATATGACCTCAGACCCTTAACATCATTAATTTGGTGAGATTAATTGTGAGGATAACATCTTAGATGATGACCTCAGACCCTTATAACACCATTCAGTGGTGACAAGGTCTGAGGTCAGACACCATAATGAGATGACCTCAGACCCTTAACATCATTAATTTGGTGAGATTAATTGTGAGGATAACATCTTAGGTGATGACCTCAGACCCTTATAACACCATTTAGTGGTGACAAGGTCTGAGGTCAGACACCATAATGAGATGATCTCAGACCCTTAACATCATTAATTTGGTGAGATTAATTGTGAGGATAACATCTTAGGTGATGACCTCGGACCCTTATAACACCATTCAGTGGTGACAAGGTCTGAGGTTAGACACCATACTTGGATGACCTCAGACCCTTAACATCATTAGTTTTGTGAGATTAATTATGAGGATAACATCTTAGGTGATGACCTCAGACCCTTATAACACCATTGTGGTGACAAGGTCTGAGGTCAGACTATTGATTGAGTTTAAATATGACATCATTGGAACCAGACTTTAGAGTTAAAACATCATAAAGACAGAAGCATTCAACAAATAAACGAAGTGAAATATCCTCCTCAGAGGTCTCCATACAGTGTTAAGATTCAAAAAATAAGAGTCAACCATGTTCTTCAAAAAGTACAAACATTCAGGGGTTACAAAATAAAGCTTCACAATTAAATTTAAGGGTTAAAAGGGAGAATGATTGTCTTCGGCCTGGTCCTGTTGGACTACCTTGGTCACCTCGGTAGTAACCTCCCTGAGGTCAGTCCCTTCAATCTCTGTGTCGTCTAGCGTTGCAGTCTCGGCAGGCACAGCAACCTCCTCCTCAACCTCTTGAAGGGCCTGGGCAAACTGAGGGTTGGCAAAGCTGAGGCCTACAAAATCAGAGGCCTTCAAACTTCTAGCCTCCTTCTCCTTGACAGCCACCCATTTGATAGTGGCTTTGATACCTCTTTCAAGGTACTCAAATCCTAAGCTCACAAATTCATCAGAGGTTTTATAGTCGGCCAGTATCCCCTCAGAGACGTCTTCGAGGGCTGCCTTCACCGCCGAGTCAACTTTTTGCTGAAGGACATCGTCCTTTGCCTTCAGAGTGGAAGTATGCTCCTTCTTGAGCTTGGAGATCTCCTTCTCCAACCCCTTCACCTTATTCTCAGACTCTTTTGCCTCAGACTTTAAGTGGTATATTTCTCCATTCAGAGTGCTTTGCACCTTCTCGGCCTCTTGACCCTTCTGGATGTGGGGAAACTTCCTCAGAGTCCAGTTGGAGAGATGGTGCATAGCTGTCAAGCCCTGCAGATTATGTAATCATGTATAGTTGAAGACCAGATCAGAGGTTACACTTGGAAATTGCAAAGAAATATGAGGTCATACCTGAATGGACCTGTGGAGGCCGAACTCAACCAGTAGGGGCGTATCCATTGACCGAAAGAAATGTTTATCGGCCTCGGTCATTGTACAGACGAAGGCATCCAGAGCCTGCAGACTGTTGCCTATGATGCTGTCGTTGATCTTCAATTGCTCTATACGAGCCACCAACGCATCTGCAGAAGAGATGGGGATGGCAGAATCCCCACCCTTTTTCTTCTGGCTCTGGTCCTCAGGGGCATGTTCGATAGAAGCCCTCTTCTTGGTGGCTTGAGGCTTCGAGGTTGAGGGTGCTGGAGGAGGAGCATTAAGAACTACTTTCTTCACGAGCTTTGTTAAACTCGAAGCTGCCATTTCCCAAAGCTCGTCTGAGATATCCTTCGGACGCTCTGCAAAATTGAAAGGTCTGGGTTAGAAGATCAGACATGCATAAACTCAGAGGTTTAACTTGGAATAAAAAATGCTTACCAAGCTCGGCAAGAGGACTTCCACCTAGACCAGTCTCAGAAAGATAGTGGGGGGTCATCAAGTGTTCAAATTTAACGAGCAGACCAGGCATCCCCTGATCTTGAAGGGCTTTCACCTTCTGAAGGTTCTACAGGCTCAGACCAGGGTCGGCCTTCACAAACATTGTTACCTTACTCCATCTTAGGGGCATCCTCGGCTCTAGTAAGGAAGAGGGAACACATGGACCAAATTTCCATGGCCCTGAAGCGAAGAAGTATCAGGCTTCCAGTTGTGGTTGGAAGTCTGAGTTATCTGAAGCATCTTTTTCTCAGGCTTCCGAGCTACAAAATGATAGTATCTCGGATGATTTTTAGCAGAGGAGGGTACATAGCAACCAACAAAGACCTGAACTGGAAGGTCTAAGTGGTGGACAGCCCTCCACAAGACTATGGCCCCTATTATGACCCTCCAAGCATTAGGGGATAATTGGGAAGGGGCCAAATTGATGTAGGCAAGGATGGACCTAATAATGCAATGAATGGGAAAACGAAACCCTAACTTGAACATATGCTCGTACAAGCAGATCTCACCATCTCGACCATGGTAGGCCCTCTCTTCCCTCAGAGGTCTCCTAAGATTTATGGAGGGGCTGATGGAGTACAGATATCTGAAGCAAAGAAGGTCTACCTCAGTGACGATACTCTCGATCTCGGCCGCCTCAGAGACGTCAACATCACTTTCAACATCGACATCATCATCATTTTCTAACTCAATGTCGGCCTGAGCAGACGTTGATGGATTACTGGGGAACCTCTGAGCGAACTCAACCCCGGTGACGATCGATAGGGGAATGGCGTCAAGAATGGGTGGAATAGCCACACTCGGCTCAACAACCTCAACCTCTGAGGAAGAGGACGAGGTGATTGAATTATTATTGGATGAGGCCCGGCTAGAGACCTCGGCTTGATCAGGTGTCTGATCTTGCCGAGTTGTGAAGTCCATGGCCTCCTGGAAGGAATCCACAGACATAGGGTCTGACGTGGAAGACTCAGACTCAGACATCGGTACTGGTTCGACAGGGACTTCTGCTTGGCTAAATGGTTCCAATGGATCAGGGTATATCACCTTCAGAGGTGGTGGAAAGATGGGTCTAAGAGGGAATTCTTGTGACCTACGAGCCTCATCCTATGCTCTTTCTATTTGCCTAATTTTTTCTAAAGTCTTCTCTCTGAGAGAAGGGAACTCCTCAAGAAATTGGTAGAGGGGTCTGAGCATCAGAGGCAGACACTACACTTAAGGAGCTTCTAAACGACAAATAAGATTGGCTAATGAAGTAAAGCAATTTAAGGATCAAACTACCAAACCTAGGGCAAATACAGTTCGCCTGAAAGTATGGAGATCTCACCGAAAAACTCCCAAACTCGCCGGAAAATGCAAAAGTAAGAATGCTTGCAGGAAAAATAAAGGAAAAAGTATGGCAGAGGTTACCTGAGGATGAAATGGTAAGGAAGAAATGAGAAGATGCGAGAAATCACCACCAAAAGCCTTGAGCTAAGATCTTTCTAGAGAGAGAAAGCTGCAGAAACGAGTCAGGCCAGAAATGAGAGAAATGAAGAAGAAAGGAGGGAAATAGGGTTTAAACCCTTAAATATGGAGGCACATCTCCCAAGGCCCATCATTGCCTTGGGAGCCCCAAAGGATGACTGACAACACATGCTTGCCAGGCAAGCCATGCTCCAGCGATGGATAAGTGTCAAATGAATATTGACACATAAGAGAAAGACCTCGGAGGTATAGAGACCCCACAGTCACCTGTTCTCACATGTAACTAAGGGCTGGGGGGTGATTGATATGCCCTAAGTGTCACCTAGGCCCAGAAACTAAAGACTCGGCCAAGACATTGCCGAGGTGGGAAATGCTCTGATACCGTGATAACAGCTCTCGGCCATAGCAAGGTCGTCCCAGGCCTAAGCCACCACCAACCTCATCATGGGGGGCACTGCATGTATCATAAGGGTCAGCGACACTTCAGTTCACCTGGGGATGACAACCTCGGCTTGGAGTTGGCCGAGGTCACAGGAAGCCATACTTCTACCAAGGTCAACCTCATCAAGAAATCAGTCGATGTTCCAAGCACATGCCAGCTCAACCTCAGCTCTGGATGACCTCAATCCCTTCTCTCGGCTTAACTTAAGCTAAGACCTTCATGGTCCATCTCGTATTGAACGAGCAACTAGACTTTATCAACCTCGACTTCTCTCAGGCCGAGGTCATGACCAAGCACGATGGCCGAGCACCTATTGGCATTTGTATAAGGACACGTGGACACAGTCAGTTATAACAAACCATTTCCACACGTGGGGAGAATATTTCATCATCATTCTCTACATGTGACAGAGACAGATGTCTTCTTCATATTGGCTAGATCAACACACACACATGCTCATTGCATGCATGGGGGCTACATTACACTCCCCAAGTACTATATATAGAGGTCATCCTCTACCTTGCAAAGGATCCAAAATTAGCAACCCTCGCTAAAACTCTGTTCAAATACACAGTAGAGAGAGAAAGCTTGAGAGATTGTATCTATGGCCATTAGATCCCTCATACAGTGATACACATCATACACTTGCACAGTGGACGTAGGCCAGATTGGCTGAACCACTTATATTCCGGTGTGAATCCTCTTCTCCTCACCTCCTTCTACTATATGTGTATATACCCTTATGTTGTCATTGTTAACATTGAATTGAGCTCACAAACACCTTGAAGGGTGGTGTTATTTCCAGCATCATCAGCAGCCATATCTGTCTATCTTCTTTTATAAGCTTATAAGTTGTTTCTTTAACAGATATAATTCTCTTGAATGCTTTATACCCTTTGGAACTAGATCAAATATCTCCAAATTTGTTTCTCATGAATTTACCCCATAAACCATTATCAAAATTCCACTTCCAATAAAGCTTAAGACTTGAGGCTTTTATAATATCTTCCATATTTTTGATACTGATACCTCCTTCCTCAATGGGAAAACAAACATTGTCCCATTTTTTCCACTAATGTTTCTTATCAGAAGAAAAACCACCCCACCAAAATTTACTAAGCAAAGATTTGATCCTATTTATCACAGCTTTAGGGGGAGAAATGACTGCAAGAAGGTGGAGGGGAATAGATGATAAAACATGTTTGATAGGAATGAGTCTCCCACCTTTAGAAATGAGCTTAGAAGACCAACTGAAAATCTTGTTTCTCACATTGTTAATAATACCAGTATAGTGCTCAATTTTCTATCTTCCAGGGCTAAAGTGGCATCCCAGGTATTTAATAGGAAATGGCTTGTGGTGAAGACCAATTGTTTTTGCTATATCTATAATTCTACTCTTCTTTGTATTCTTAGACATGTACAAGGCACTTTTCTCCAAGTTTACAAGATGCCCAGATGCTTTTTCAAATTCTAAGACCACCTTAAAAAGGTTTTTGAGGGATCTTTTACCTGTATTACTAAAAATAATGAGGTCATCTGAAAATCCCAAGTGACTGATTAGCTTACTTCTAGGAGGATGAGAGAAGGGGATAGCCTTATTCTTTTCAAACAAAAGGTTCAATTTTTTGCTCAGGACCTCTGTGGCATTAATGAAAAGACTGGGAGACAGAGGGTCTCCTTGTCTAAGACCTCTGGTTGATTTGAAAAATCCTGTGTTTTGACCATTCACTATAATGGAGAACCAATTATAAGCTATCAATCTCCAAATCAAATCTATAAACACCTCACAAAACCTAAATTTTCTCAAGGTGGAGCACAAAAAAGGCTAATAGACTCTGGCATATGCTTTCTCCATATCTAGCTTGAATATAATATTACCTCTATGAACTTTTTTCCCCATGGATTGGATCATTTCTTAAGCCAAGAGAATTTTATCTTGAATACATGTACCTTTGACAAAACCACTTTGATTTGGGGAAATAATTGTGGGAAGAATAGGACCAAGCCTATCACAAATGATTTTTGAAATAACTTTGTTGGAAAAGTTGCACAAGCTAATTGGCCTAAAGTTGGAGCAATGGCTAGGGGTACATACCTTAGGAATAAGCATGATGTTAGTACTGGACCAACTTCTGGACATGTTTGTCCCATTAAAAAAACATTGCATAGCTTTGATAAAGTCTTCCTTAATAATCCCCCAATATTTAGAATAAAACAACCCTCCAAATCCATCGGGCCCATGAACACTATCATCATTGAGGCTTTTGACAACCTTGTAAATTTCTTCTTCTTCTGGAATAACAATGAGTCTGCCATTTTCTTCATCTTTAATAGACTGAGGGATAAGGTTTAAGTATTCATCATTAATATTTAGGTAGTAATCTTTCCAAATCTTAGAAAAATGGTTGATGAATGTTTGATGAATTCCTTCTTTGGTGTCTCCTATCTGCCCCTCCTGATTTGTGATTTTGTTAATGACTAAAATACTCCTCTTAACCTTAACTGTGGTATGAAACAGTTTAGAGTTAGAGTAACCATCTTTAAGCCATTTTTACTTGCAGTTTTGATCCCAATAGCTTTCTTCCATACTAAGGGTCTGATTCAGTAAAGCCTTGCATTCTTGAAAATCTCTTATAGTTGTATTTGAAGGGTCAGCCTCAAAGTTAGCCTCTTTGATAAGAAGTTGATCTTCTAAATCATTAAATTTTTGGAAAATATTCTTGACATGATTATCATTCCATTCCCTCAGTTTCATCTAAACATTCTTCAATTTCTGAGCAAAACAGTTCATAGGAGTAGCAGACACTCTTAAATTCCAAACATCTTTGATCACCCGATCAATGGAATTATCCAAAGTCCACATATGCAGAAATTTGAAAGGATTGGGACAACCATCTAAAGTTGTTTTAATGGACAACAATAAAGGGCTATGATATGAACAATGTTTGTGCAGATGAGTAATAGATTGATTAGGAAATTCAGTTAACCATTGAGGGTTCACTAAACCTCTATCCAATCTACTAAAGATAGTGAATGCCACTCTATTATTGGTCCAGGTAAATCTGGAACCATTAAATCCCAAATCTATCAATTCACAAGAGGCAATCATATCTTTGAAATCTTGAGTTGCATTAAATTCAATAGCATTCCCACCAATCATTTTCTTCTTTATTTTCCACTACATTGAAATCCCCAATCACCAAAAGAGGTTGAGAATTAAACTCAATGGCTATTTCTTCAAGCATATCCCAAAGGATTTTTCTCTCTTCTGCTGTGCATTTAGCATACACTATAACAATGAATTGAGTTTTATTATAACTGGGCCATTGAAACTTCAATAGTAAGAGCTGTTCCTCATCTCTGATAACCGTAACTTCAATTTCAGAAGCCCACAACAGCCATATTTTATTTGACCTGTTATGAACACTATTGGTAAATCCCCATTTTCTCTGATATTTGTTCATTTTACTAGATTCAACTTTTGGCTCTA
This sequence comes from Sambucus nigra, assembly GCA_949130495.1. Lineage (NCBI taxonomy): Eukaryota > Viridiplantae > Streptophyta > Magnoliopsida > Dipsacales > Adoxaceae > Sambucus > Sambucus nigra. The sequence goes on along the minus strand of OX422207.1, from coordinate 336,487,294 downwards.
ACAAAGCAATAGCTTGAAGGAAATATGATCTCTTAAGCCTCTTAACTCTGCGATTTGTTGCTTTACTTGCTAATCCTCTTATGTTCCAATATATGAAATTAATCATTAATTATCAAAGCATTGAGAATTTTGAGTATTTACCTTACCACTAGATCTTGTGATCCTTTTATACAGAGGATCAAAGAGAACAGTTAATTGTCTTTTAGTATTGAAACCTTTTTTTCCATTTCCAAAAATTGGTATTTCTTTATGAAATTCATGCTCCTTCTTGTTCCTTAACTATTTAGCCTTCTGGTGTGAATTCCATTTCTCATCAAATGAAGCTGAAAATACTTGTAATTCCTCTACCATTGGGACCTTCTTCTTGCGTTTCTCTAAGACTGATAGGCATTCTTTGAGAGTCTCATTGGAGTATTCCTTATTTGGAATTTGAGTACATCTCGGATAAACATTGACAATATCTATAGCTTCTACATCAGAAAATTCATGATGAACAATTTTAAATTGATTAGCTTATTATGTTGGTTGCCTCATCTGAGTGATTAGAGCCATTTCATGCCCTTTTAGAATAGTTTCTTGAATAGAAACATATTATTGATCTTCTTTATCTTAAGCCACTTGATTATTTTCCTTCTTCTTCTCCACATAAATGGGTTGTGTAGCAATCTCCTTTATGTCTTTATTCTTCTTAGTCATTGACTAAGATGGATATTTAAACACACATTTGATTTCATCATGACCTTGTTTCTTACAAAATTCACCGTAGGGTGGTATCTTTTCATAGCTAACTTGTTGCCAGAATCCCTGCGAACCACATCCAATCCACACTCGGAGAATTCTCTCATGTTGAAGGTTTAGTTCTACACAGACCCTAGCAATGCTAGGCCTAGTGATAGAAGTTGTCGACGAATCCATTTTGAGAGGTGATAACTTTGCTTTTTGTGTGTCGTCATTGTTGAAATCCAAGTTAATCAAAACCTCAATTACCTACAAATATATAACAATCTCAATTGTAGAGGTAAGTAAGGGTATCAATCCACTTCCAAGGGGGTAAAGTAAAGGGAACACAATTGTAATTCACTTTTTATTTTCTTTTTTTGTGCTTTTTCACTTTTCTACTTTTTTTACCTTTTTCAAATATTAAAACAATTGGGTGAGGTGATGATTTAGACTAAACTAAACTAAATGTGATATGATAACAACTAACAAGAAAGTTACTAAAATAAAGAATAAAGTCTAAACTAAATTAAGAGATAGAGTGAGGTAAATAAATGTGAGAGCAATCAAGGAGTGGGATTACACCACAAATTTTAGCTATTCTAACTAATTAATTTAATTAATTGAATTCTCCCAAATTAATATCAAAATAACAAATCAACTCTCGTTGCAAATGTAATTTTAATAGTAATCTTTTAGAACATTAAGTTTAACACTCCACAACTCTAGAAAATAGATCTACACTCCTTTTAATTAATCACCCACTAGGATCGATCAATTAAAATTTATGTAAATCTTTGAAAATAAATTTAGAGTTGAAATTCAAGTAATAATACCCCACTTAAGAAAACCCTATCTCTAATTCGAATCTAAAATGAGTATTATAACTAGAATTTCGATTTTCTCTCGAAAATCATTTATCCTCTCTCGAGGCGTAAATTTAAGGGTGAGGGATCAAAATTAATATTCAAAGGGAAATTTCAAGTAATAAAACTAATTAAACTAAAACAACATCAAATAAGGGTTTCTCCCCACCCCTTGAAAGTGGATTTAGTCTAACATGGTATTAAACATGATGAACAAATAATCAAGGCTACTAAAATAAAATATAAGGGAATAGAACAAGCAAACCAAATTTCTTTGAGAAAGTTGAACTCTAATCTTCCAATTTGAAGCATACCATCCCTCTAATTGAGCATCCAAGTGATTTGCAATTATATAATCACTCAATTAAATCTCATAAAAAATTTAACCTCACAAATATCTAACAAAAATAAAAATAAATAAACTATTTAACCTAATTTATTATAATCTAACTCTCTACTTTTCTCTCTCTATTTAATGATCCACCTCAAATGGGGTCTTGAGTCTTCTTTTATAGTAGATGCATGGCACACATGGGGCTAAGGGGTATTTTTAGGAATTGTCTTGAGTGTGCATGGAAATGGGGTGTGTGGTCATGAGGTAAGAGAGGTGTGAGGTCATGTGGGTTAAATGGGGTGACAAAATCTGATTTGGTTTAGAGGGTATAATGGGAAGCTGGGTTAAATAGGTAGTTAGGGGTATTTGGGTAAAAGGGGTTAAAGGGGGTTTTATTTGGCACATGTATTTTAATGAGTTCATTTTTTGGCTTGTTGGTTTTGGAAATTGGCAGGTGAAGATCGTGGCTTAGACTTTGGGTTGTAAAGAGGGAAATGGGTTTTGGGATGAGATGGGTCATGGGGTCTTGGTTTGAAGTGGGTTCGGATTGGAGAGTTATCGGGTCGGAAGAACAAGGGAGGCTCGATTTTGTGTGGGTCTAAGGAATAGAGTCGCCGGCGGTAGGGGCGGGACATCGCTGGAGCTGGAGGTTTTCGGTTTCAGTTTGGTGGTTCCAGAGCGGGTCAGGGGCCGTGCAGCCACGGGTTGGAAGTATAAGGCAGGTGGGTTTATGGGATTGATTTTAAGTAGGTAATGGAGGTTAGGAAGAGAGCGAGAGAGTGTTGGCAGGTGGAATATGATATGGGGTGTAGTTGAGTGTGTTGAGGTGTATGAAAAAAGGTGTGGGTAATGGTTTAGTTAGGGTGTATGATAGTGTGTAGTAAATGGGTGTGAGGGTTTGGTTGTACTGTGTGTGTGTTTAATTTGTGACCCCTAAATTAATAAAGACTCGACAAAAATAAAAATAAAATCTAACTAAAAATAAAACAAACTAAAAATAATTAAAAAATAAAATTAAAAATATTAATATTAAAAAATAAAATCCAAAGCTTATGTAAAAACTAAAAGAAAACAAAAGAAATAAAAACTTAAAATCTAAATGAAAGCTAAAGTCTTAAAAAAATATAAAATATAATAAACTAATAGTAAACTCCTAAAAACTAATCCTAATAAAACTAAAAACTAATAAAAATTAAAATAAAATTACACTAATAAAATAAAAATAGAAAATAAAATCTAGAAATTCTAAATAAATCTAAAATAAAACGACACAAAATAAAGATCTAAAAAATATTTAAAAGGGACAAACTAAACACACACAGGGTTTGGGGTAAGTATGGGCTCAATTTCGGGTAGGCTAGGATACGGGATAAGGGTATTTAGCACCAATTTAACTGCAAATTGTCTGAAAATATAGCTTTTGACACCGCAACTGCAATTAAGCCTGCACAATGAATATTTAAGCGCATAAGACCCAAATTTCCAAGAATTAGTAACTAAAGTACGTCTATGCGGGGTATAAAATATACAGTTTTGGGTGCTATCACACCACCCCCAAACAGAGCGTTGTTAGTCCTCGAGCAATAAGATAGAGTGAAAGAGAAAGATAAGAAACCAAAATTGTACCACTTTCGTGGGCACTTGCGATTGCACTTAGCATGTGTAACAAGCCTTTAAACATATAGGTTTCCATCCAGGACGAGTTGTATCTAGTGAGGGTTTGCAAGGAATATACCCACAAAATTCTTATTTGCAAAAGGCAGTCAATCTCTTATTAGACATAGAATAATCTCACAATCCATCATAAGACAATATTTTCATAAATACAAGCTAGAAGCGTAAAAAGTTTAGCTAAGTAAATACTCAAGGCACATCCTTCCTAGAACTCAATGTGTGTAGTGTGAATCAGACAAACGGGTCGAGTATCACAAGAGTAATTCCTAGATTGTCTTGTCAGAATCAACGCTTCAACTTCAAATCTCACTAGATATAACTCTCTCAAACGAACTCTCAAGATATGCGTAATTGTATCCCTCTTATGTGTAAGGAGGTGAGTAAATGTAACCAAGTTCAAACGTCTCACATACACATAAGAAAGAACGGACATTAAGAAAGAAAAGTGATCTCATGAAAGAATGCTAATCACTATAGTGAGAACGTCGAGTTATTCACCACATCGACTTTCATTTTCCCGATCACCTAGGGGAATATATGGATGATAATGCGTGAGGGGGAAATGGAATGGGATATATGGGATGAGGTGAGGTAGAATAGGATGGATGTGTGAAATGATGGATGTATGATGGATGAGCGAGAAGAGTGTACTATGAAGAACAAATGTCTTTATTTCAAAACCAACTACTAACTACAAACTCTCTTTCTTTTCTTTTCTCTCTTCTTTTTTTTCTTTTTTCTCTAATTTGCTATTTTTCTATTTTTTTTCTTTTTTCTTTTTTTCCTTTTTTTTTTTGTTTTTCTCTCACTTTTCAACCCAACAATGAAGACATTTAACATTTGTAATCAACACTCTTTTTCTCAAAATGATGGATGATATATGAATGTGGTGGGGTATGTATATGGATGGGGAGAATATGGAAAGGTAATGGGAATTTAATGGGTGAGTGAGTGGAAATGTGATATGGAAAAGTGGTAGGTGTATGGATGAAAACCTAGTGATCGGGAAAAATTTTAAGACACGCATTTCTTACAACTTGAAAGTGATGTCATTCTCAGTCATTAAGCCAAAGATGAAGAATAATGAGATCATACAACAATTAAGTGCGGACCCAAAGGAAGTTGAATCAACTTGTGACTCGGAGATTGCGTAAAACACTCTAAAAGGGTGAAAAGCACAAATCTCACAAGCTAAAAGTCTCCATCCTAAAAGTTCTCTTGAGAATTGTAGTACTCCTCAACTCTAAACGTAATGACATGATAAGTGCGCAAATTTTGTTGAGTCTATAAATTCATGATGCAAAATGCCTTGTTATGTATTACATAAGCTATTTACAAAAAAATATTCTCTAGCTTGATTCCTAGACTTAAAAAGATGAATGATTGAAACTTCAAATCAATGAGTGAGATGAAAGAAACTGCACGAAATTTTAAAAATTAGGTTTAAAAATCAAAAAAATTCAAAAGAGGTACAATTTTGATAAAATTCTCCACCCCCAAACAAAAAGGAACATCGTCCTCAATGTTTAAGTAAATGATTTTTAAAATTGAGAGCATAAGATAGGAAAGAGTTACCAGAATGAACCGCTAATGAAGTGGAAAGATATAGCCAAGAATAAACCTGAATAAATGATAAGAGAAAAAATGTGTACAACTCTATAAGCATGATAAAGCATAGGGTGATGTGAAACACCACCCCCAAATAGGATGAGACTAGTACAAGAAATGTGGGCTGCCTCCCGGTAGCGCTAAGTTTAATGTCTTTAGCCAGACCAAAGGGATCTCACCCTAAGGATAAGAACTATGAAAGCACGGGGACAGAAAAATGGGTGATGAAAATCACTCCCAAACGACGCTCTGAAGCGTCAGTCTTATTGGAAAGAGGTTAAAAGGTCAATGCACTTGTATGGAAAAGTGCATCACACGATGAAAAGCATCAGTGGACCATGGGCGGGTGGGAAAAAGGGCTAAGGTGAGGGTGGAAAGGTATCGGTCATGGGCCTTGTTGAGCTTAAAGGTGAGGGCAACTAGGGCCCTATAAGCTTGGTGCTCAAGTTGGATGGGAATGCAAAAGGGTTTGGCAATACTGATGGGGTGGGGATCATATAAATCACATGACCATTCTATAAATGGGCGATGATAATGGTCGTGCCGTGACACACCAGGGAGCTGTCGAGAAGAAAAAACAGCACCACAAAAAAGTGGTGCGCATGGAGGAACAAGCTCGGTGTCACGGAAGTGGAGAGTATCACCACAAATACTCTCGTAGATGGGGGATGGTTTCAGGTGAGGATCTAAAAATGTAGATGGAAACTTGAAATGTGTAAAATCAAGATCCAAACCAGGTGGTGGGGTGGAAGTAATAATGGGTGGGATAAATGGTGGATCGGGTGGGATAAATGGTGGAGGAAGATGATCCAACTCAAGTGTGGGAGACACACACTCATTGGGAGGAGTAAAGGAATACTTACAAGGAAGTGTGGTTTCTAAACATGGAGTGATCAACTTATCCATAAGAGTAGCATCGGTGAATGTGGTGTATGGGTAAGACGAGGCACCAAGATTGGAGAGAGAGGAATCAGTAGAAATATCAGGCTCAATGGGAGCCATGCATGGTGGGATAGAATCCATATCCGGATAGGTAGGAACTATCACGGATTCTATCTCGGGAAAATGGTGAACAATAGTAGCCGGAGCTAACCTAAAATAAATGGGCATGTCAGAGACATATGCAATTGGGGCATAAGGTAAAATCTCGGGCATATTTTTGGATTCTATGGAAAAGTGAGTGGGAACCTCAATGGTAGATTCATTTGGACAAAGCGGGATTTGATCAGTCTCACTATCAAAAGATAAGTCAACAGAATTATCGACTTGGGACCCGGACCATGGAATGGTCTCAACTTTGAGATTCTCGGGGTGGTAGGGTTGGTCACACTCAAAATCCGTGTCACAAGAGGACACATCATCATCACACTCGGTTCCAACGATGGGTGGATCCATGGGAATGGTCTACTCTCTCGCACACTCTAATTCATTTAAATTTTGTTCAAGCCTTTGGAGATCTTGAGTTTGAATTTGAGTGACTTGCTCTTGCTCGAGTATTAACTTTTGCAAGAGGCTTTCGAGAGCGGATGTGGATAGAGGTGGTGGAGTGATGGGTGGTGGCGGTGGGTGAGGTGGACACAACGCGCTACGGTCAAGACTATACGGAGAATACACGAATGGAGTGTGTGGAGTGGGGCCAAGTTCATCATACACGAAAGGATCGCTTTTGTGATGGATAAATGGTTGATACTCATGGGGTGCGTGGTGAGGGAACTAATTGTGAACAGGTGCACAAGGTTTCCATGACGACTGTTGGAATGTGTGAGGATCCACAACATTGGGTTGGGATTCGTATTGCGTGGAAGGGTGATCAAGCCTCCATGAATAGCTAGGGTACTCACATAACTCGGGATTGGGTGTATCGGGATAGTAGGCTGAGGTGGGTTCCGAAATAGTGTCATATGGATACACATGTTCCATGGTGGGTTCAGATGGATATGGAATGTAAGGGCACTCATGGGACATTTGATCGGCATAATAACAGTGGGTGCACAACAAAGGAGGAGACATGTCGACACTTGACACCGAGGGTGATGGAATAGGAGGTGCGTGCATGGACGGGTCAAGAGTATCAAGGGTACTTATGAGAGAGGTGAAACCACTAAAAAGATCATAAAGAGACGGCTCGGGATCATTCTCACATGTTCCACGTGTTAGTGGAAAATGACCAAAGTAGTCCCGTAAAGGATGTTCTTCGGCCATGAGAAGAGAATATTTTTTTTTTTTTAATTTCAAAAGGAAAGAAAAAATAGAGGAAGAAAATAGTTTTGGATTTTTTTGGAAGAAAAGGTGGTGAAAGATATGGACTATTGATTTTGGACGAACTCACTAAAACTGACTACCAAAAGATGAATTAGACACACACGCAAGTCAAGAAGAAATCCTAACTAGCACATAGACAAGTTTTATCTTTAAATTTAGTGAAAGGGGTAGTCAAATTTCAATTAAGTCCGCGGACGATAAAAAATCAATGAATAATCTGAGTGATCTCCTTTGCAAAATTTTCTCCTAGTGAGCTACTTTGTTGATTAATTTTAAATTTAGTGATGGCTAGGGTAGCACACAATGGTAAGCGAGTGAGTCAGGTGATGAAATCCCTTCTCGTGAGTGACCGGGTGTAGGTATTAGTCAATTAATTCATCACACCATTCGAAAATAAATGTGAGAATAAAATCACACATGAGCACACAAAACAATTGACTCACTGACAGGAGAGGCGCGAGGGTGTAAAAAATGTACCTCCCACGGTTTTTAGGCCGTGGGGTGCCAAAAAATTAGAGTCGACCGGGGGGAGATCACGCCTATCTCAGTCATCCCCGGGAGTCCTACCGACCCAAGGTAGAGAGGCTTCTAAATCCTCATCTTTGAATGCCCTCTCCCTACTTGTTCGGTTTCTCTATCACGCTTGCTTCGATTATTACAATTTTTAAAAGGAAATATAAAGTAAAGGTGTCTCTAAGCACCGCAATACAAGCCAAGAATATAATAATACTAAATACAATCCTTCTAAAAATATAAAATGGTACAAAAAAATAATAAAGTGCAAAAAAATAAATGAACTACAACTTGAAATCTGCTCCGAGCTTCACGATCCCAAGAATGACAACGGTGCCATTTGATAACTTTGTTTTTTGTGTGTCGTCGTTGTTGAAAGCCAAGTTAATCAAAACCTCAATTACCTACAAATATATAACAATCTCAAGTGTAGAGGTAAGTAAGGGTATCAATCCACTTCTAAGGGGGTAAAGCAAATGGAACACAATTGTAATTCACTTTTTATTTTCTTTTTTTGTGCTTTTCTACTTTTTTTAGCTTTTTCAAATATTAAAGCAATTGGGTGAGGTGATGATTTAGACTAAACTAAACTAAATGTGATATGATAACAACTAACTAGAAAGTTACTAAAATGAAAAATAAAGTCTAACCTAAATTGAGAGATAAAGTGAGGTAAATAAATGTGAGAACAATCAAGGAGTGGGATTACACCAAAAATTTTAGCTATTCTAACTAATTAATTTAATTAATTGAATTCTCCTAAATTAATATCAAAATTACAAATCAACTCTCGTTGCAAATGTAATTTTAATAGTAATCTTTTAAAAAATTCAGTTTAACACCCCACAACTCTAGAAAATAGATCTACAGTCATTTTAATTAATCACCCGCTAGGATCGATCAATTAAAATTTATGTAAATCTTTGAAAATAAATTTAGAGTGAAATTCAAGTAATAATACCCCACTTAAGAAACCCTAATCTCTAGTTCGAATCTAAAATGGGTATTATAACAAGAATTTCGATTTTCTCTCGAAAATCATTTACCCTCTCTCGAGGCGTAAATTTAAGGGTGAGAGGTCAAAATTAATATTCAAAGGAAATTTTCAAGTAATCAAATTAATTAAACTAAAATAACATCAAATAAGGGTTTCCCCCCACCATTTGAAAGGGGACTTAGCCTAACATGGTATTAAACACGATGAACAATTAATCCAAGCTACTAAAATAAAATATAAGGGAATAGAACAAGCAAACCAAATTTCTTTGAGAAAGCTGAACTCTAATCTTCCAATTTGAAGCATACCACCTCTCTAATTGAGCATCCAAGTGTTTTGAAATTAAATAATCACTCAATTAAATCTCATACGAAATTTAACCAAACAAATATCTAACAAAAATAAAAATAAATAAACTATTTACAAAATTTCAACCTAATTTATTCTAACCTAACTCTTTACTTTTCTCTAGAATTTTCTCTCTCTCTATTTGATGATCCTCCTCAAATGGGGTCTTAAGTCTTCTTTTATAGTAGATGCATGGCACACATGGGGCTAAGGGGTATTTTTGGGAATTGGCTTGAGTGTGCATGGAAATGGGGTGTGTGGTCATGAGGTAAGAGAGGTGTGAGGTCAGGTGGGTTAAATGGGGTGACAAAATCTGATTTGGTTTAGAGGGTATAATGGGAAGTTGGGTTAAATAGGTAGTTGGGGGTATTTGGGTAAAAAGGGTTAAAGGGGTTTTTATTTGGCACATGGGTTTTAATGAGTTCATTGTTTGTCTTGTTGGTTTTGAAAATTGGCAGGTGAAGATCGTGGCTTAGACTTTGGGTTATAAAGAGGGAAATGGGTTTTGGGATGAGATAGGTCATGGGGTTCTTGGTTTGAAGTGGGTTCGAATTGGAGAGTTATCGGGTCGAAAGAGCAGGGGCGGCTCGGTTTTTTGTGGGTCTAAGGAAGAGGGTCGTCGGCGGTAGGGGTGGGACGTCGCCGGAGCTGGAGGTTTTCGGTTTCAGTATGGTGGTTCCGGAGCGGGTCAGGGGTCGTGCAGCCACGGGTTGGAAGTATAAGGCAGGTGGGTTTATGGGATTGATTTTAGGTGGGTAATGGAGGTTAGGAAGAGAGAGAATGTTGGGAGCTAGAAGATGATAGGGGGTGTAGTTGGGTGTGTTGAGGTGTATGGGAAAAAGGTGTGGGTAATGGTTTAGTTAGGGTGTATGATAGTGTGTAGTAATTGGGTGTGAGTTTTTGGTTGTAGTGTGTGTGTTTAATTTATAACCCCTAAAATAATAAAGACTCAACTAAAATAAAACTAAAAATAAAAGTAAAATCTAACAAAAAATAAAACAAACTAAAAATAATAAAAATTAAAAAATAAAATCCTAAGCTTATATAAAAACTAAAATAAAACAAAAGAAATAAAAAGTTAAAATCTAAATGAAAATTAAGGTCCTAAAAAAAATATAAAATATAATAAACTAATAATAAACTCCTAAAAACTAATCCTAATAAAACTAAAAACTAATAAAAATTAAAATAAAATAAAATTACACTAATAAAATAGAAAATAGAAAATAAAATCTAGAAATTCTAAATAAATCTAAAATAAAACGACACAAAATTAAAATCTAAAAAATATTAAAAAGTGACACACACACAGGGTTTAGGGTAGGTTTAGGCTTAGTTTCGGGTAGGCTAGGATACAGGACAAGGGTATTTAGCACCAATTTAACTGCAAATTGCCTGAAAATATAGCTTTTGACACCGCAACTGCAATTAAGCCTGCACAATGAATATTTAAGCGCATAAGACACAAATTGTAGAGAATTAGCAACTAAAGTACGTCTATTCAGGATATAAAATATACAGTTTTGGGTGCTTATCAAGTGACTTACCAATCAACTGAGCAATGGAATAAATAGAGGACTTTGTAAAGAAATATAGAGGAAGGTTTGGAAAATTGATCCAAACTGGAACAATAGGAGATTCTTCATCAGGTCTGAAATTGGCTTTCCATTTGAATGTTCTCATGGGGAATTTACCAATATACCATATATCTCTTAACCATAGTCTCACATAATCGTCTTCGCAATAAAGCTGGATGAGAATATTCTTTGAATCAATCAATTCTATGGTAAAGGCAGCCTTTAATGAGAATGTTTGAAATGATTTTTGAATGGCCTCGAGTGTAGGTCTACCATGGGAAAACTTCCCAATGATAGAATGATTGAAAGGCTCTGAGAGGGCTACGATATCTTCTTCTGAAAAAAGCACAGCAGGTTCACCTTTAAATGAGGAGGGGTTTTTTAGGTTTAGTTCTTTAGGAACATTATTAGAAATAACACTTGCAAAGGACCTAGTCCAAGGATTAGGATCAGGAGGTTTAGGAATTGGAAGGGCTTGAATGGTTGGTGTCATGTCATCCATGCAAACCCTAGAACGAACAGGGTCGCCCTAGACAGAGAGAGAGAGAGAGAGAGAGAGAGAGAGAGTCAAACTCTAATGTGAAAAACCCTTCTCTCGAAATAGTCTTTTCATCTTCTAAGCATCCTTTCGATCTTAGTCGTCGGAGTTCTTTGAGTTCCTCTAGTGAAGGCTAGTAACCTAGGCCACATAGGGTAAAGGACTCCTTTAGGACTATGGGTTCAAGAATACCTTGTTGGGCATTGCCTTGTCCCCATTTCAGGCATGAAGAGCATGTTCTTGAACTTTTAAATCACATTAACATTTCTATGAGGGTTTTGTTCCATATAGACTTGGTCTTTGAAACTATCTCCTATTGGAAGGGGAAGTGGATTGACTATGAAGCCTGAGAGGAGAATATCATTCGTCCTATGCTAGATTTCCAATACTTAATTGCTAATGTTGTCATTATCTGTACTGTTTCCATCCCTTAAAATGGTGATAACCTGACCTTTAATGAAGAACTTTAGTTTCTGGTGAAGAGAAAAAGATACCCCTCGGATGTTGTGAGCCACGGACAACTAAGGAGTTGATTGAAACATACACGTATATCACTGACTTAGAGATCGATGACAAGATTGATAATTCCAACCCCTATTATGATTTTTGTGGACCTGGTTACTTCTTGAAGGGTATTGTCATAAGCACGCATGGTGGTAAAAGTGGGAGTGAGGTCACTGAAGTTCAATCCTAAACAATTGAAGGTTATTAGATGACATACATTGAGAGAAGATCCGTTAGTGAAAGTATGGCTATCTCTCCCAAGAATTCAACGGAGATGTTGAGGGGATAATTGTGATCAAGGCTGATCTTTTGTATCTTTTCTTTGGAAAAGGATAGAAGTCTGGAAGATATTAAGGACCTAATCATGTTTATGAATTTTTTGGGAGTGGTGCAAGGAGGGATTTTTCGGTGAGAAGTTTTATCATAGCATTTTTGTGAAACTGAGAGGACATGAAAATCCCCCATAGAGTGATATTATCTTGGGTTTTCTTCACTTAGTTAAGGACATTGCTATATATAATTTTCATTTCTAGCATGGGAAGTTCTTCAGCAACCTCATTTCCTTTCCTTTCCCTTATCTTTGTAGTGTCTTCCAGGTCGATGTCTTCCAGGTCGGGTCATGTGATTCACTGAGGTAGGGAAGAATAGGAATCCGATAGATCCATCTACCTCGGGCTTAATAACGGCCTTATTTATTTCCCCTAATATATATTTGAAGGATATAAATCCACATAGTTTGGCAATTAGACTAACTTCTTCCTGACTTGGTTCATCACATGAATTGTTAAAATCATCTCCCCATCCGGTAGCAACTATGTCCTCTTTCCAAGAAAAATAAATACAGCGGTGAGTAACTCAAAAATGTTGCATATTTCATTTGTCTGTCAAAATATATCGGCCATGATCTGTAACACATCCTCTAAACTGACTTCTTCAACAGGTACCACCCATTCATCTAATTCTTGAGCCCATTTTTGAGCTTCTAAGAGCAAACCACTAAATTTTTGATAATCAATGGTCATATCGACGGGCAATTTCAATCCAAACTCTAAGGGTTGGTTCAACACAACTGGTAACTCCATGGATTTCCCCTCAGATTGGTTGCAGATGGCAATGTAGGCCCTTATAAGGAGTGGCAAAGCTCAATCGGTGAAGCGGGTAGGCTGTAGGAGAAAATATGGGAAAACATTGAGAGGTTTGGGTGATATTATAGGGACGATGGGTGATTTTTTGGGTATGATTTGAGTAGATGGGTTATATTTTGGGTCACTTTCTAAAAAGATGGCATTGGTATGTGCTGGAAGTGGGTTATGAGTGGTATTGGTTTTATGATTGTCCAGTGGGGCAATGATACCCCAGTCAATTAGGACTTGGATCACATTCCTAAGGCGGAAGAATTGGTCAGTAGTATGACCAGCGGATTAGTGGAAATCACAACGAACATTGATCTTAAAGTTTTTAGGGAGTGGATTTGGTAATGGATGGGGGTCCAAGGGTTTGATGAGATTTCGATTTAACAAGGCCTGTTAGACTTTGGACAGTGGAGCGTGGTGCTTGGTGTATTCTTTCTTGGCAGGATTAAGGCGACTTTTTAGTGACCAAAAGGTAGTAGGTTGGTAAATGTTATTGATGGTTGAGACTGTAGAACTGGAGGGCTTCTCATACTTTTGGGGATTGAATTGTTCGGTCATTTTCTTTGGCTCGAAATCCACTTTGGTAATTCCTTCCTCAATTTATACACTATCCTCTCGAAGGGCTCGAAAGTGTGGGTAATATTATCCCCCCCATGGACACTCGAATATGAGGCAAGAAGTTCTTCTTCATAATACTGACATGTTCCTCCTCGGAGGGTCTATTAGTCATGGTAGAATCTTTCTATCTCTTACTTCCTATGAAGCTATGGATTGTTTCTTCAGGGTTTGGGTTAAGAAGCTCTGGATCTCGGTGCATAACCTCTAGATCCTCATTGCACTTGTACTGAGACATGAATTCATGCCTGCCATTCTCCCAACTACGAATTATGGATTCGCCAAGGGACAAAAACAACCTGAGGGAACTTTCTTTCAAGGTATTCTAGAACTTTGGGCCATTATCTCTTCGAAGGCACCAAGGCGAGCCATGGCTCGGTGATAGCTTCGAAGGTGAACAATTGGGGGTCGTGATAACTAGAATTTTCGTTATATTTTTCATCGTTACTTGAAAAACTCATCTAGTCAAAATCCTCAATTACCTACAAAATATAATAAACTCAAGTGTAGCGGTAAGCAAGGGTATCAATCCATATCAAGGGGGTAAGCTAGAGACAAATTCAATTGTAATTCACTTTTTATTTTCTTTTTGAGCATTTTACTTTTTCTAATTTTTTTAGCTTTTCAAATATTAAAACAATTTTTGGGTGAGAAGAAATGAAATAACACTAAACTAAAATGAGAGATGAAAACAACTAACTAAAATGAAAAATAATGTCTAACACAAAAATATGAGATAAATGAGGTAAATAAATGTGATAACAATCAAGGAGTGGGATTAAACCATAAATTTTAGATGTTCTAACTAATTAATTTAATTAATTAAATTCTCTTAAATTAATATCAAAATTACAAATCAACTCTCGTTGCAAATGTAATTTTAATAGTAACCTTTTAGAAAATTAAGTTTAACACCCCACAACTCTAGAAAACTAGATCTACACCTCCTTTTAATTAATCACCCGCTAGGATCGATCGATTAAAATTTATGTAAATCTTAGAAAATAAATTTAGAGTTGAACTTCAAGTAATAATACCCCACTTAAGAAACCCCTATCTCTAGTTCGAATCTAAAATGGGTATTACAACTAGAATTTTGATTTTCTCTTGAAAATCATTCACCCTCTCTCGAGATGTAAATTTAAGGGTGAGGGGTCAAAATTAACATTCAAAGGGAATTTTCAAGTAATCAAACTAATTAAATTAAAATAACATCAAATAAGGGTTCCCCCCACCTCTTGAAATGGGATTTAGCCTAACATGGTCTGAAATTTGACAAATTAATAATCAAAGGCATAAAATAAATGAGAAGAGAAGAGAACAATCAAACCCAATCTCTTGATGCTTAATTGAACTTCAATCCATGAGTTGAAATTAACATCCCTCAATTTGAATGATCCAAACAAAATTATATCAAAATTTTACTCAAATTAATCCTCACAATAATTTATTTTTCCCTCACTATCTAAAAAAAATTATAATCTACAAAACTACACCAAAGTGGTATTTCTCTCTCTAAAACCCTAGATGGGGTTTTTAGCTTCCTCTTAAAAATGGTCTTCATCTTCTTTTTATAGTAGGCATGGAGCATGGGGGTAATTTGGGTAGGGATTAAATGGATATGAGAGGTGTGAGGGTAAGTTGGGGTTAAAATAGGAAAATGCACAAATGTGCATGGGTTGTGTGAGGTCATGTGGGAAGTGGGGTGGTGAGGATAAAAATAAATCAGATTTGGTTAAAAGGGTTTAGGGGCATTTATGAAAAAGGGGTTAAGTGGGTTTTAAAATATGTGGGCATTTGTTGGCTTTTATTTTGGTGTTTGACTTTGGCTTTTATCGTGGAAAGGTGAAATGGGTGAAATTGGGTTTGGGTCTTGGATTGAAAATAGATTGGAGAAGGCATGGGGTCGCGATTTTAAGGGATGCCCGGGTTGAAGTATTGAGTTGTCCGGAACAGGCCCGGGTTTTGGACTCGAGTATAATGGGAAGGAGTAAGGCTGGCGGGGTCAAGTTGCTTTAGTGGGTTTAGGTGTCGGACAAGGGAGTTTCGAATGTTGGTCGGAGTGGTGGTCAGGTCGCGGGTTGGTGGTTCGGCCGCCGGAATGGAGGATCGTCGGGTGGTAGTGCCGATCTGGGTTGCACAGGGGGCTTGGGAGAGGGAGAGAGATGGTGTCGCGGGTTGGCTCAGGCAGGAGAGCAGGTTATGGGGTGTGGCGCTAGGACGGGGGTTAGACGTAGGGACGTGATTAAGAGTTGAATTTTAATGGTGGAAAGAGGTTGGTGTTTTGGTGAGAGGAGAGAGAAAGGGGTTGAGGTTGAGGATGATGGAGGGAGTAGTTGGGTGTGTGAAGGTGTAGGAAGTTAGGGTGAGAGTGAGGTGAGTTGTTTTGGTGTGAGTAAGGTGTAGGATAGATGGGTGGGTGTGAGGGGTTGTGTGTGTGTTTAACTTATGACCCTCAAAAAAATAAACTAAAAATAAAAATAAAATAAAACAAAATAAAAAATTTAACTTAACTAAAAAAAATATAAATCAACTAAAATAAAAATGACACGACACACTATACAAACTCAAAAAAAAAACTAAACCCAACTAAAATAAAAACTAATAAAATGAAATAATGAAATAATGAAATAATAATAAACTAATAAAAACTAAGAAAATAAAAGAAAATATAAAAACTAATACACGATGCACTAAAATTTAAAATATAAAAATACTAAAAATATATACATGACTCAATAAAATAATAAAATAAACCCTAAAAATAAAATGACACGAATAAAATAAAATGGGACAACCTAAACACACACAGTTCGGGACGTGTTTAGGGTAGGGTAAGATACGGGACAAGGGTAAATAGCTCCATAATCCGCACAATTGCCTTGAAATACGCGTTTGAACACCACAACGTGCATTCGACCTACAAAATAGACAATAAAGCGCATAAGAACCAAATTGCCAAGATTTAGCAACTAAAATACGTCTATTCGGGGTATAAATTGTACACTTTTGGGTGCTTATCAGGTCTGCTTCCTCGAACTTCTCGATGTGTAGAATCTTAAACTTCTCTGCAGTCTGGCTTTGGGATAGGGAGACATATGGGTCTAGTATATGTAGTTCCCTGATATCTTGACTTTGTCAAACTTCTTTGACAGCAGTTTAAAGTCTTCCTTGACCTTGTTCAGTTCCTCCTCCATAGGATCTATGGGTACTGGTAGATTAGACCCTGGTTACGCAAGGTTTGGAATAGGTAGCTGAGCTGGTGATGTCCCATTGCCATTAGGGAATGTTGAACATGATGATACTATTATGGGACCCAGACAGGCTAGGGAGCGGGTGGACCCATAGCATGTGAAAAGATAACCTCAGGTTCTTTGAGAATCTGGTCCCAGTGACGTTGCATTTTATGGACCTCATTTTGAAAGTTATTAATCTTGGCACTGAGTTAGGCTAAGACAGTCATCAAATCGAGCTGAATATTCAATGCTTGGTTAGTGTTCTCCATAAATATCTCATGAAGGTAAGTCTCAAACACAGATGAGGTAGTAGAAGAATCAACAGAGTTGCGGAGGATTTGACGGAAGGCCAAAGTCAATAGGGAGCCGGGACAAAATTGAGTATGCGATCGACCTGAGAGGGAAAATGCTTCCAAATTATTTTTGAAAGAAGGCGGGAGAAAAGTTTTTGGTATTTTGGAAGGAGGAGGAGCAAAAATGTTTTGGTATTTTTGAAAAATGAGGAAAAAAAAGGGATGAATCTCAGCATGATTATTATTAATTTTATTACTAGGTTTTCACGTGTATTAGGTTTGCTTATATGTAGAAAAAATACCGGACAGAACCCAAGCCTGGGAAAATAAGGTTTGAAAGTATGTAAGACATGGTTTGACTTGTTTCTAGGATCACGGACGAGGTCCTATTTTGAAAAAAAAAAGGTAAAATAGTGCAAAAAATTGGGTGGTATGATGATCCAGGGTTTCCATAGAGTTTTGCATGGTAATCGACAAACTAAATATAAGTTCCCTAGGTTTGACACCAATATGAGGTTTATGAACTTATTGTGTTAGTGGAAGGGTTCTCCCATTTGTCATGACTTCCAAAATATACATCTTGACTATAAGGGAAATCAGTCATCAGTACATGTGGACAAGACATTTGATATACCTGAATGTACATGAATTGACTCACTATATACCTTGTGGGGATAGTATGTGTGAGAGAGAATTGGGTATAGTCGATGTATGTTATCGAGTTCCATGTTATATACCTCACGTCATGAGTTCGGTCAAATGGTACAATGTGGGGGGAATCGTTCCATATACATCAAAGGTACAAGGCTAACGGAAGGTGAGATTCATATCGCTTAGGCTAACTATAACTTGAAGGACCAAAATCCATCATAAAGTGACCCCCCCCCCCCAGTACGGGACACAATTTTGGTCAATATTTCTGTAGACACCACATTCCAGGACCCCCTAAGTCTCTCCTTAGACCCCTAGCACTTCCCCGTTCCACCGCAAACCTAGGCCGCACTCCGACTACCGAACTAAAGGCCATCGGGCACCCTCAACCCCATTTGACTTCGATCAAGTCTATAGTCAAAGAGAAATATCTTTGAATCTTTGAAGGTATTCGAATACCTTTTATAACGATCTACCTCGTACGTGAATCGGCATAATGGTTCAGACAAATGGGCCATTTCACTATTAAAAACTGATTCAGAGGCCATCGGGCGCTCCCGGGCCCCGAATTGACCCCAATCAACTCCACCATTAGAGAGAAAACTCTTTGAATCTTTGAAGGGAACTAAAAACCCTTTCTAACGGTCTACCCCGTGCATTAAACAACATAACCATTTGGACTAACAATCAGTTTCCCCTCAATAATTGATCTGGAGGCCACCGGGTGCTCCCGAACTCCGTTTGACCAAACTCAACTCTTCAGTTCGAACGAGACTGAATGAATATCCTAAGGGAACTGAATACCCTTTCTAACGATCTGTCCCAACTGCAATTCTGACTTACGGTAGGGACGAACGATCCATTTTACTCTGAGAGGTCATCGGACGCTTTCAGGCCCCGGTTGACCAAGGTTAACTTTTAGAACTGAGAGAAAGTCTTTGGAATATCGAAGTACATATCCTAACCTTTCCAAAGATCTATCCCGTGCGTGATTTTGACTAACCACGCGGACGAATGATTCATTTGCATCCAGTGATATCCCATCTAAAGGATCGATGTACGCTTTCGATCCACATTCGGCCCAAAGTCAACTCCCAGACTCGGGAGAGGTTCATAGGAATCTCAAAGGTCTCTGAAATACCTTCTACTGGTATGCCCTGTGCCTAATTCGGATCAATGATTTGTTCCCTACGATCATTTTCCCACAAAAGTCCGCACGAGACTTTCAATTGGCAGGTCTTAAACCCTGCCTATCAGCACACTGTCAAGGGTGACCTGTCGATAGGCACCCATTAGGGTAGGTCAATCGGTACCTACCTTTTTCTCTATAAATAATGGCCATGACCTCACTCCCAAGACACACAACAAACCCATCAGCATCAGTGATCTCAACAACATTCTCTCGAAATCAGCGAAGTCCTATATGGCAAATTCCATTCAAGCCTAAATAGCCATCCTTTTCACACCCAATTTGGAAAATATTCTTCTCTCTCATTAACATTCAAAGGAGTTCATCCAAGATCCAATCTCAAGATCCAAGGAAGGTACAATTCCTTCTCCTTCTCTTTTAAATCTCTTGTTTTTGCATAAGTTACATTAGATTCATAATCTAGTTTCACTTTAGTTCATACATATTAACATCTACACTTTTATTAGTTTATTGCGCGTACTCTATTTTCTATAAAAAAAAAATAAGGTTACACCCGTAAATTCCAAATGGAATTATCCATCACACTTTTTCCAAAACAAAAAACACATTTTCTACACGCATACACCTAATGAAATTTCGTTCGAATCTATGGGATAAACCCCACCCCTATTCTACATCTGAACTACGTGAACTTTGATGCCTTTATAGGGTACGTAGGCGTTTGGGATTAAAATTCGAGACTCGAGTCCAACTTTTCAATTTTCTAATTTCTTTTATTTTCCAAATTTCTCAAAATCCCTCATACATATACATATAGTATGCTTGTTCGCGTTTCATCCCACACATATTATCGTTTCCCAATAATGATGAATATCGCGATAAACGCTTATATTCTATCTTCGATATTTATTACTATTTTGGGAATATTCCTGTGGATGACCACACCCTATCTTTTCCATGGTATGGGTCGAACGATTCAAATATCCATTACATAAACACATGCACACACTTCACGGGGATAAAGGAAAATATTAACATTATCCCATGAGCGACCAAAAGGGCTGGATGGGTGCTTAACACCTTCCCATTCCATAACTTAGCACCTGGACCTTCGATCTATTGATTTCGCATGCATCAATTTTTCATTGATGTCGCTCTCTCAAAGTGGCAACATGTTCTTTTGCCTGTTTTGTGCAAAATAGGCAGGCGACTCTATCTCTTTACATTCACCCCACACCGACGACAACCGAATAACCTTTTCAAAGAGAAGGGTGCGAGACCGCGACACAGTTCTTACTCGAGGGATCCTCCTCCTTCACCCCCAAAATGAACGTCGCGCCGACCGGGATGGCCACAGTGGCGACTCTACTGGGGATTTTTTTTAAGTGGGCTAGACTCTGTTTACATGGGTGTTTCATTTTCTTGTATATCCCCCCATTTGCATGTTCCCCTTTATTATTCATGTGTACCTCATGCATATGCTATTATTCACACACTTGTGTAAGACTTTCCATGTACACTTAACACACATGTGCACCTAGGATTGCGTATATCCACATGTTTCACACATCACTTAGAAATACATTCTTCGGTGTCACTAACAAACACCTCCAATTGTATATATCCATGCTCACTAAGCACACACTCACTTGTAGATAGTTACGCATCACTTATTCATGCTTAGTATAGCTTTACTATTGTTACTTGTAACTAGCACCCTGTTTGGCAATATCAAGAAAAAGATACTCTCTCCATAAGACTCTAATAAATGATTCACCCGACATCACCAAAGAGCATTTTTATTGACCAAATGTTATCCTAGAACTGAGGAGTCACTTCATGATGGGCGCTGGTCCGGCAGGTCGCAGTTAGCCTAAGCGATATGACTCTCACCTTCCATTAGCCAAATACCTTCGACGTATATCGAACGTTCGCATCGTACCGCTTGACCGAAGTCGTGACGGGAGGTATATCGTATGTAACTCATTCATGTACGTCGAGTATATCAAATTCCCTCTCACACGTGTCGTCCCCATGAGGTATATAGGGAGGAAATGCATGTACACTTAGGTATATCAAATGGCTTGTCCACACGTACCAATTGCCCTCAAAAGTAAGACATATATTGTGGAAGTCACGCCAAAGAGGGCAGCCTTTTCCAATTCACCCAACCAACTGCATAACTGCATATAGGTGTCAAACCTAGGACACACATGTTAGATTTTCGGTTTCAACCCGAAACTCTCTCGACATTCCGGGTCGACTTGTCGCCTAAATTTTTGTGCAATTTTTAAGATGGGACCCTGCCTGTGAGTCTGGTAACAAGTACAATCGTAGCTTTACATATGTTGCAAACCCAATTTTTCCAGGCTCGGGTCCCGTCCGGCATTTCATTTTGCATTTAGGTGAACTTAACATAAGTGAGAACCTAATAAACATAATAATCATGTTAAGACGGGTTTTTTCCTCTCTCTTTTTCCTAAAAAGTGTCCAAAAACATTTCTTCCTCATTTATCAAAAGTATCAAAAAAAATTTACTCTTTTTACCTCAAAACAGAAAAAAAAAAAAAAACATTTTCGTCCTCCTCTTTTCCAAAAAATGTTAAAAATATTTTCCTCATTTTCTAAAAATAACAAGTTCCCCTCTTTCTTTTCCGAAATTAAATTCTAATTTTTCTCCTTCTCAGGTAGATCACATACCCTTGGACTGGATCCCTATTGGCTTCAGTCTTCAGTCAAATTTCCCCGAGGTTCTATCAGTCCCCTTACTTCCACTGAGTCTAAGACTCACCCGCCTTCCATGGAGAAAACGGATCAAGTGCCGAATGTACATTTGGATTTGTTGACAGTTCTAGCTCAACTCACTACCAAAATGGATAACCTTGAAACCGAGGTTAATGAGATGCAAACAAATCGGGTCCATATCCCCGAATATCCTGAGGTCATTTTCCCTCGTGCCATGGGTCCATCTACACCCGAGCATATCTGGGCTCCTGAAGAATACCATCATGCTCCTCCTACTAATGGGCCGCCACCATCCCAACTTCCTATGTCAAACCTTGGTCAAATCGGGGATAATTTTCCCATAACTATTGATCCGAAAAAGGAAGAACTGAACAAGGTCAAGGAAGACCTTAAGATGCTAATTGAGAAATTCGACCAGGTCAGAATCTATGGGAACTACATGGACTACACCCACATGTATCCTTATCCTAAAGTCAAGCTACCAAAAAAAATCAAGATGCCTAATATCGAGAAGTTTGGAGGCAGTGGGCTCCCCATCATTCATCTTCGCAGCTATCACTGATCCATAACTCTCCTAGGGGCTTTCAAATAAATAATGGCTCAGATGTTCCAGCAGACTTTGAAAAATAGCCCCCTCCATTAGTTTATATCCCTTGAAGAATCTAGAATCCGTAGTTGGGAAGATGTTACACATGAGTTCATGTCATAGTACAAGTACAATGAGGAGCTAGAGGTTACCCTTCATGACTTAGAGATACTTAAATAGAATCCTAGGGAATCAATCAGTAACTTCAAAAAAAATGGAGAGAAAAATCAGCTACCATGACCAATCGGCCTTCCGAAGAAGAATAAGTCATCATTGTGAAGCAATACTTCATACCTCATGTCCGAGCAATAATGGTAGGAAAATACTACCCTCACTTTCGAGACCTCTGAGAAGCAGGATTAGAAATTAAAGAAGGTCTTACCAAGATAGAAGTTGAATCGAATAAAACCTCTGGACAGTTTTCTCCTATAAAGTTTTAAAATCTTGCTATTACCACAGTCTCTACTATCAATAATATCTCTCAGCCTGCCGCTTCATGGGCACCAGAAAGTCGCTTAAACCCAATTTGGAAGGAATATACCGATCTTCACGCTCCTCTCTCCAAAGTCTACTAGGCACTCTTAAACTGAAACCTAATCATTCCTTTGGACCCTCGTCCGTTACCAAATCCACTTTCGAAAAACTTCAAACCTGATGCCTATTGTGACTATCACCAAACTATTGGCCATTCCACCGACCAATGTTTCAATCTCTGAAACACAATCCAAATCCTGATTGACCAAGGTATCATCGCCCCACTAACTGATCCTAAACCAAACACTACCCATAATCCACTCCCAAATCATGCAAATGCCATCTTCCAAGAAGAAGAGTCGAAACTCGACCCATCTACCCAGATCATGCCAAGTAAATCACCAGTCATACCCTTTACCCTGGGTCAGAGTGTACAATTTATATAAGTTGTTTCAGAAATTGATTTTCTTAAGGAACTCCATGATAGGGTGCGGATTGGCCATGAGGTACTTGAATATCTCGTTCGAGATTCTTGGTACCTGATTGGACCATATATGCGAGTGTCATGCTTCAACTAAACTACCCATGTCGAAATTAGGTCATGATTTGGTACAGGCCAAATACTTAAATTATCTTGGTCGGCTACTCTCATGGACTTGTAAAAAATGGGCTCTCATAATTGCCCCTGAAATCTTTGGCCTAATAATTATGGGTCAGTAGATTTTAACTAGGTCGAAGTCCCAAAGCCTTAAATATAATGAAAGACCGCCATGACATGTTTATAATTGTAATACTTGCACAAGGGGTACACTTGTCTAAAAATAAATTGAAGTGCCAAAATCTTCCTGGGAAGAAGAAACTCATTATTAGAAGTTATGGTGGTCGGTTGGGGAATACTCAACCGTTCGTTCACTGTCTCTTGTCATTCTTGAGCATACTTCGCTCCTAAGCTTCTCTACTTCTTCAAAAGTTGAAGTCCTTCTTCTTCAATTCTTTCCCAAAGATTTGTTACTACCTATAAGTTCTCGTCTTTCCCTCTCAGTTCTTTTTCTTTGCATTCGCTTGTTACTGTTGTTAGGGTTTCTTCTTGCTTGTGCGATTATGGTGATTTTAGATAATAAGTCAGTAGAGGAGTTTAGGTTCCAGTATAATATTCCTGATTGGGTAATTATCGATTGTATCCCCCTTCCTCATAATGTTTGTGATGTTGACGGGGAATACTGGATTCACACCCTTCCGATAAATTAAGGGGGTTTAACATTCCCCCCAAATGAGTTGTTTCTTAGATTTTTTAGGTTTTTGCCATCATGCCTACCCAGTGTGCCCCCAATATGTGGAAGATAGTAAATGGAGTCCATAAAATAAATACACTTTATGGGACAGAACTAAGTCTTTTTGAGATATGTTACTACTATGTGTTCTCGAGGACCAAAGAAGGTCTATTATATTAGAAAACCAAAAAATCCGAGCTAGTTCTAGAGGTAAATCTTCCGGATCCCATAAATATTATTGGAAAAATGGGTTCATAGCTAGGAACTGGAAGCGCCCCACATCGTTGGAGGGGAAAGACCATGAGGACCTACGATTTTTAAATATGGAGAGGCCGATATAGGTCACTTCTTTTTTTTCTACTGACTTCTTGTTATTTTTCCCCATTCTTGTGTCTGATAGTACTCTTCTTTATTATTACAACTTGTGCCAAAAATTAGGAACCTAATATTAGGGAGATTAATGCTTACAATCTTGTAAAGGCCTGGATCCTCAGAGAAAGATTGGCAGACGATGAACATACAAGGTCGGTGACCTTTCTCCTAGAATATGAGAACACAAGCACCAGCTTTATTGCTCGACCAGCTGATAAGGTCCCATATTTTAAAGCTCCAGAGGTAGGTCCTTCCGATCCAATTATTATTGAAGAGGATTATTCTGAAGAAGAAGAAGAAGAAGAAGAAGAAGAAGAAGAAGAAGAAGAAGAAGAAGAAGAAGAAGAAGAAGAAGAAGAAGAAGAAGAAGAAGAAGAAGAAGAAGAAGAAGAAGAAGAAGAAGAAGATGATGATAATGAGGACATGGCCTCTTCGATCAAGAGGAGGAAGTTAAATCTTCCTAATGATGAAGACAACCATACGATCCTTTCTGATAGGATTCCATCTTTGAAGATTCTTATAGCAGATTCTTCCAAGGGCAGTGGTTCTGGCCCAGCTGATAAAGGAAGAGATAAATAAAAAGAGAGAGAGAAAAAAAGAGAATAAGAAAAGAAAACATAATAGAGAGAGAGAGAAGAAGAAAATAGGAAGGAGAAGGAGAGGGTAGAGGTTAAGATGAAGTTAGTCCTGTAATCCTCGGAGGTGCCCACTTTCCCTAGTCTTGAGGGGGCTAGTGTTGGTGATTCTCCCTCTTTGGCCCTGACCTTCTAAAAAGTTTCATGCTCATTGCTGATCGAGCGTTCCTCTAGGCTGAGACTAGCCTAACTCTGACTCAATATTTCACAAGGGATGGCTCTGGTAAGTTTTTCCTATTTATTTTTTTTCTTTTACTCTTTTTGTTTATGTTCTAATTCTCTATCATTATTTCCTATATGCAAATGGTATCTAATTTTACTACTCTTTTGGACAACCAAGTTGATAGCTTTAATAGGGAGGAGGAACTAAATAATGCCCTGGAAGCTGAGAAGGATGCCTTTGTCAACATTCTCCAAGAGTGGGAGCGTGAAAAGAATGAAATGTCCAAGGCCTATGATGCTCTTGGGGCTTCTCAGAAGGTGATTAGTTTTGAGAAGTCTGAACTAGTGGAGGCCAATAAAAATTTATCTGATAAAGTCGCCAAGCTAGAAATTGATCACCGTGAGGGATTTTACAAAGCCTATGAGGATGAAGAGCACCAAATGGCCTATGGATGAAAGGTCTCATTTAAGAAGGGGTGGGACCAAGGTTTGAAGGCTATTGGAACTCCTATAGACTCTGAGCTTTTCAATCTTCATTATCCTAGTCCCGACCCTTATCTTGAAGAAGAAGAAGAAGAAGAAGAAGAAGAAGAAGAAGAAGAAGAAGAAGAAGAAGAAGAAGAAGAAGAAGAAGAAGAAGAAGAAGAAGAAGAAGAAGAAGAAGAAGAAGAAGAAGAAGAAGAAGAAGAAGAAGAAGAATGTGGCAACCATGTTGCTGGCAATACTGAGATTGCTCCTGCTGAGGTTAGCAGAAGTGTTGGTGTTGAACAGGAGCAGCAGGTGGTTGATAAGGGGAAGGCCATATTGGATGGAGATCAAGTGAAGGACTAGGCCTTTGTAGACTAAGAGTTTACATATTCCTTGTATAACTTTTAGTCTTATCTATTTGTATTAATTTTTGAGAACTTGATGTATTGGCGTTTGGCAACCTTTTTATGTTATATGGGAGTGAAACTCTTCTCTTTTTTGCCTATATATACCTGATTTTCCATGTTTTAATATACTTGCTTCTGGTATAGTGTGTATTATTTATAGTCTACTGATTTAAATCGCTATATTTCTCTTAATTCTCAATTGGGGTGAATTCTTCGACCTAACATGAGCTTACAGGCCCGCAAAGACGTTTTAAAAATATGTAAGTCACTAAGAACGAGGAACGAGTAGTAAAAGAACCAGACTGAAGTGATTGCCAAATTAAAAGACGATCTTCGAGAAATGGAGAAAATAGGGGCCTCCGTTCAAGAGGAGGTAAATTCCTTGAGGGCCCAACTGTTGGAAAGGACGGAGGTTGACCAAGTGGCCGAAGTACTGCATTATAAAATGATGCTTTGAGAAAGGAGGTTTCTAGATTGAAATCTTTAATAATTTTTCTTAAAGACAACGTCAAGAAACTGAGATATGCATTCAAGGTGGGACCATGAGAGGTCTGGAAAGAGCGTTACAATGATAGTTAGGCATATGCTTTAGCAAAACTTAAGGAAGTAGAAAGCGTTGACTTTTTCTTAAGGATGAATGAGTGCCCTTAAGGAGGCAAAAACTCCAAAAGAATCCAAGCTTTGGTATAAATACTAGATTAAATGCCCTGCCTATAGCCATAACCCCTTTTCGAAAGATGATGAATGGATCCCAGTTGATGCTATTCCCTCCCAAGTCTTGGATCATGATCTTGATGAAGATGTAGAAGAGTTTTCCCCAAAGCCAAATGATGGTCAGAGAGCAATTGTAGCAGAATATCTTACTCGCTGCCCTAGCCCTTCTTAGGCCTTTATGTATTTTTTTTTATCTGTAGTTGTAACCTTATATTTTAATGAAGAATTTTCTTATGTTTTGAGTGTATGCTGACTAAACACATGTTGATTTTTTCTGCTCGAAGGTTACTTAGTATTTTTATTGATCAAAGCGATATTAATTGACCAATCTTAGGCTTTAGGTAGGCACATATTTAGTTCGGATCAATTTGGGCTTTTGTAGCCGATTAAATGATGTTTTAGTATTAGAAGTCTGCCTTTTATGTGTTTGAACATTCTTCCAGTCCAATATGCCTAAGAAATATCATTCCATTCACTTTACCTTTTAGGTCGTGTCATCACACTCCCTTAGGCCTAAGTGAGATGATGGAAAGAATGCACCTGGCTAGTGGACAATCCAACCGAACAGGATTTTTTCATCTAACGAAAGTTAGTGACCAACTAGAGTTGGCTTTGTTGCCTAAGGATCCCCTATAGGGATTATTTTGTTGTAGGGTCAACTCATGAGTCCTCTTAAGTTTGCAACAAGAGCCTAAGGGTAATTTAAGGTATTTGTAGTTGACTTGCTAACCATGTTCGTTAGGTATTTAGATATGTGCAAAGGAGTTATCATTGGAAAAGGGGAAAATTGACGAGATATAATCAGGATAACTTAAGCAGCCAATGCAAAATGTGTAAATAGAAGGGTCAACTAGCCTTTATTCATTGAAAATTGTCTATCAAGCAACAAAAAATAAATAAAAATTCTAACTTAAAAGATAAAGAAGATGATCTATAAGTAGAACTTCTTAAGATTGGCTGCGTTCCATGCTCTTGGTATCTCATTACCCTCTAGCGTTTCCAAGTGATATGCTCCTTGAAGATCATCTCTAATTATTCTGAAGGGTCCTTCCCAATTTGGTCCCAGTTTGTCATCTGATGGTTTTATAGCACTGCCGAGGACTTTTTGTAGGACATAAAGACTTCCTCGGGTTGACTCTCTTGTTGTATTGCTTGGATAGTTAGTGTTGGTAGGAAGACAAATTGATCAAGGATAGCTCTCGTCGCTCATTTGCTAGGTCAAGTTCAGTGCGTAGTGCTTCATCATTGAGTCATTGGTCCACCAGAGTGGTCCTCATAGTGGGGAGACCTGCTCCCAGAGGGATTACAGTCTTCATTCCATAAGCAAGTACAACTGGTGTTTCTCCAGTTGGTGTCCTAAGCATTGTGCGATAAGCCCATAGGATATGGGGGAGTTCATCCACCCAAGCACCCTTAGATCTTTCCAATTATTTTTTTAATCCATTGATCATGGTCTTATTGGAAGCTTCTACTTGCCCGTTACATTGAGGATACGCCACAAAACTGAAGTGGTGCTTGATGTTGTGCTCGTCTTAGAAATCTTGAAAGAAACCACTTTCAAGTTGTGTACCGTTGTCGGTGATAATGGTCATTGGTGTCCCAAATCTATTTATAATGTTCCTTCATATGAACCTTATCATATCAGAATCTTAAATGTTTGCCAATGGTTCTGCCTCTACTCATTTGGTGAAATAATCTATGGCGACTAGCAGAAACTTGCGATTTCTGGATGTAGTAGGTTGTGGTCCCATGATGTCTAATCCCTATTGAGTGAAAGGTCATGGATTAGTAAGTGACTTTTGGTCGCCGGCGGGATAGTGAACTATAGGTGAGTGCTTTTAACACTTTTCACATTTGCGAACGTATGCACTAGTGTCTTTCTGCATGTGAGGCGACCAATATCCTTCTTTGATCACTCTAAATGCTAACGATCTTCCACCTGCGTGACTCCCACATGTGCCCTCGTGGAGTTCACTAAGTACTTGCTCAGCATCTTTTGGGTGAACACACTGGAGGTAGGGGCTTATGAATGATTTCTTATAAAGTTTCCCTTTCAGGGTTGAGGTAAAAACAATCAATCTTGACCCTGATTTGATGGGTTGACCTACTGTCATCTGGAAGTACATCATTTTGTAGATAATTGATGATGGAATCCATCCAACTTGGGGCTTTATCTATGAGGAGGACTTGCTCGGCTATGACTGTATGGTCGATAATGGGTTATGCGAGGAACTCTATCTGAATTATTCTCCTTAGGTCAGAGTCGATTGCTGAGCTTAGTGCTGCTAAAGCATCAGTGTGACTATTTTGTCCTCACGAGAACTATTGATTTTTTACATTTTCAAAGTCTCCCATGAGTCCTCTTACTATATTGAGGTATACTGTCATTCGATCGTCTTTGGCATTTAAATCTCCACTTACCTTCTTGGAGACCAGTTTGGAATCACTGAATACATGGAGGCATTTTTCCCCGAGCAGTTTGGCTTTTCACAAATTGGCGATCAATGCTAAATACACATTAAATCGTAATCTAATTCCCTGCTCAATTATGGTGTCTTAGGGGGTGATGAGAATAGTCCTCACTCCTACCCCCTTACAATTTATGGCTCCATCAACATACAGTGTCCAATCTTTGGATGGCTCTTCACATGCGATCAATTGCTCTTCGTTCAGCTGATTTGCTAGACGATCTCTTGTGAACTCAGAAATAAAATCTACTGGATCTGTCCCTTGATTGTCGTTATGGTTTGGAAGTGGTTGTCAAATCTCCCAAGCTCGATCGACCACTTTAAAATATGCCAAGGGAGGTCATCCTTACGTAGAACGGCTTTAAGTGGGTAAAAGATGATTACTGTTATGGAGTGGACTTCGAAGTAGTGCTTCAACTTTCTAGAAGTGATTACTAGGGCATAGGCGAGCTTTTCCAAGGGAAAGTACCATTGTTTACCTCCAAAAGACTCTTGTTGGCATAGTAAATCAAGTGTTGTTCTCCCTTATTTTCACATACTAAGGCAGAGCTCATAGTATGGTCTGATACTGCCAGGTAAAAATACAATTGTCCCCCATCATTCAGAATTACCGACAGTGGAGGCTTGATAAGGTAAGACTTGATCTCTCCCAGAGTTTATAAATAGTTATCATCCCATACGAGGCATTTGCCTTTCTTTAAGAGCTGAAAGAATGGCCAGCAGCATTTCAAAGACTTGGAGATGAAGCGATTGAGTACCGCGAGCATCCCAGTAAGCTTCTAAATATCTCTCAATATCTGAGGAGGCTAGACCGTGGTGATAGCATCAATTTGATCTTGGTTGGCCTCTATTCCCCTTTTACTTACTAGGTAGCCTAAGAATTTTCCTGAGTGGACATCGAATGAACACTTACTTGCATTAACCTTCATTCGATACTTTCTAAGGATCTCTAAGGTTACTGCTAGATTTGAGAGGTGATTGGCCTTGTCCTTGATTTTAACAAGCATGTCATCGATGTACACTTCTATCATTTTTCCCATTTATTTGCTAAACATCTTGGTTACCAATCTTTAGTAAGTTGGCCCTTCGTTCTTGAGGCCAAACGGCATGACCTTATAATAGTACAACTCAATTGAGGTTATAAAGGAGGTCTTCTCCTAGTCGGGCCCGTATATCGGGCTCGGGTGATATCCTAAGTAAGCATCAAGGAAGCTAATTCTCTCATGTGTTACTATGGCATCAACCAGCTGATCTGTCTTCGAGCAAGGGAAGCTATCCTTAGGACATGCCTGGTTGAAGTCGGGCATGTCCTAAGGATAACCACACATGGAACTAAACTTCTCTGATGAAACCTGCATCCAATAGCTTCCCTACCTCTTTCTCCACTGCCTTAGCGTTCTCAGGGGATATTCGGTGAGATTTTTGAGTGTTAGGTTTAAAAGTGGGATCAAAATGCAGGCGACAGGACGCCACACTAAGGTTAATCCCTGGTAATTCGTAAGGCTCCCTTGCGAAAACATCTATGCTACTTATGAGAAGTGCAACAAAATCCCTTTTCTCTTGATCGGTGAGAGCAAATCCAATCAAAAAATTCCTTTTCGTCAAGTTGTCATCGGCTATAACTTCCTTCAGGCTTTCTACGAACCTGTCAATGGGGTGGACCCTGGTATCTTCCGCCCCTTATCTTCCATACCGTAGTTTCTATTTGGAGAGAACATCACCCTTCTAGGCTTTTTCCTGGGCATTCTCGATCTCCTTCTTCTTCTCTTTCGTTGGGCAAATAGCTGCAATAAAGTACTTTCTGGCTATAACCTAGCCACCACGAATCTCGACCACTCCACAATCTGTGATGCACTTCATATTTTAAGGATATGTGGGTGGAACAGCCCTCATGGCGTGGAGCCAACCTCTACCCAAAGGAGCATGATATGGGGACTCTATGTCCACTACTAAAACCTCGATTAATTTTGATATGTTTCCTGCCCTAACCAGTAAGATTATCTTTCCTAACGGCGTAGTGATCCTTCCTATATAGCAGACCAGTAAAACAGTGGCCTCTTTAAGGTCGGCGACGTTCAACTTCAATTTATGGAACAGTTCTAGGTACATCACTTTGGACGAACTCCCCTGATTCACAATTAGCTTATCAACATCCCATTAGGAATTCTGAGTGTTATCACCAAAGCATCATGGTGTGGGGTCCTCACGCCGACCAAGTCTTTTTCGGTGAACATGATTTACTTGGTGTAATCAACGTCTTCTGGTCATCGACGCTTTCTTGCCTGGGTTTTGGCAGGATCAATCTGAAAATCTTCCATCACAGAAGTCACCTTCTTGAGTTTTATTCGAACGGCATTGTCTTGAATCTACTTGAGGTTTGACGTCCCATAAATTACTATAAACTCGTGTCCTGTATCATTATCTGGATTTTGGTAGTCGTTGGTTGCGATCTTCTCTGTTTTCTTTTCAACATACTCCTTGGCATTATCTACCTGAACTAGCTCTTCTAAATGTGACTTCATGGCTTTGTAATTCTCGATTCGGTGATCACCCACCTTGTGGAACGTGCATCTCAGCGGATTGTTCCTTTTAGTTGGATCGACGCCCATATTCTTAGGCTATTTGATAAAAGGCTAATCCTTGATCTTGCTAAGAATTTTGTAAATGGGTTCCTTGAAGACTGTATTAATAGCCTAGAATGCATTGGAAGGGTCATTCTTATTTCCACTCTTGGAGCCATTTTTACCCCCATTCTTGCTTACCTTCTTCTGGATGTCATTCTTCTCTATCCCCTTATTCGCTTTTGCTCCACCATTGTCTCCCCCACTAGGATGGACCACATCTTCGATCTTGGCATACTTCTCGATACGATCCAACAGATCATCGATGATGATGGCTTCCTTCTTGGTGAGGGATTGATGCAGTAGAGATCTAGTCGGCAAGCCAATTTTAAAGGAAGCTACAGCAACCTGCTCTGAATAATCCTCGATATCATTAAAAACTTCCCAATATATTTTAGCGTAATCTTGTAGGTTTTCCTATGGCTTCTTCTTCATAATGAGCAGTGTATCCATCCGCTTAGAATGGGAGCCGCTCGTTATGAATCGTGTCGTGAAAGCCTCTGCCAGCTTTACAAAATTCCTAATCAACCTGTAAGGAAGCCTTTCAAACCACTTATGTGCTACATTATGTAGGCTAGAAGGGTATATCCTAAACATAAGTGCGTTATTGTGGCTCCATAAGGTCATTGCTTGTCGATACTGCCTAACATGGTCTATAGGGTCTGGTTTTCCATCATAGACCTTGAACCTGGGGACAGTGAATTTCTTTGGAGGCTCCTCTCGTTCGATCTCCCTTGAAAAGGGGGACTTCATCTGAGAGTTGACATCTCTCTTGGCTAGCTCTCTGGTTGATCTGGCTCCTCGGTGCACCAAATGTTGGTCCATCTCCCTACGTACCAAAACTCTTAAATCCTCACTCGGTCGATCATTGTTCTTATGGCGCCTCTCCTGCTGGCCACGCTCTGATCTTTCTCGCTCTGACCTGTCACGTTCAGTTCTCTCCTGGTCATGCCTAGTTCTCATTCCTCGACTAGGGGAATCTCCCCCCTGAGGGCTAAGAGTACTGTCTCGGCACCGCCTTGTGTTTCTAGGGAGATCTCTCTCCATTCTTTCAAGTCATCTCTTAAGGCGAGTATTCTCTTCTTCTTAGAGACGTGTTGCCTCTTCTTATTTTTGAAGTCTGGCTTACTAGACATTGACCAGTTTAGAAATCAGGGTGGACCTTGGTGGCCCATATCTTTCTTCGAAAGGTTGCCTTTCTTGGTGAAACCTTGGGCATGTATGTTGGCGAATTTCTTGTATGTTGGCGAATTTCAAACCTGGCCCTAGGAGGAGATGGGTCTTCTTGAACCACTTTGTCTCATGGAATGTTGTTGCTTTTGTGAGATATTGCAGGCTTTCAGGTAATGAATTCTTTCGTTTGAATACAAGTCATTTCCAACAGACGGCACCAATTGTGAGTGCAGACAAATTCACAATGAAAGATTCTATGAAAACAATTACAAATGGTAGAAAATAAATGGAATCACACACACGACAAGGATATACGTGGTTCTATAACTTGCCTACGTCCACAGAGAGGTTACTTGTTCTTATTAAGTGTTTCTCAAAGTCTCAAGTTTTTCATCCCTTTACCCCGGGTCAGGATGTACAATTTATACAAGTTGTTACAGAGATCAAGTTGCTTAAGGAACTCCATGATATGGTGCGAATTGGCCATGAGGTACTTGAATATCTCATTCGAGATTCTTGGTACCTGATTTGACCATATTTGCAAGTGTCATGCTTCAACTAAACTACCCATATAGAAATTAAGTCATGATTTGGACCGAGCCAAATACTTAAATTATCTTGGTCGGCTACTCTCATGGACTTGTAAAAAAATGGGCTCCAACATATATTAGCTCAAAAGGTTTTGTAGGTGTAACGCCCAGACCAGGATTTAAGGATTAATAAGGATCAACCTGATCCGATTCGTACATTAATTGTGAAGTGTCATGGAACAACCTAAATAATGTTTCTAATCCTATTTTATTATCATTTAACGTTAGTCTTGTTAGCATGTGATTCCAATTTTCATCAACTATATGATAAGACCCAAGGGAAGTGCCCCCAAGGCTAAGTAAACAGAGCTACTAATCGTAAATGAAAAAAACTACTTACATGTACAACTCCCTCAAACTACAGAAGATCATACAACATGTCGTGATAGAAGGAGGGATGTGAGCCAAATGCTTAGTGGTAACTTATACAAATGCAGTATAGAAACTAATGGCAGAAAGAACACTCACATGGTACCACTACATGCATGTAAAAATACGTATATATCTACATATATACCTTTGAAAATACATGTACTAATGTACTAAGCCGTTTTATTTCAAAAACGTTATTTGATACCATTCATTTTCCTCGTCTTTACAAAATAATCATTTTGTAATTTATATTTGAAGCAGGCATTCATTCTCATTAACTCACCCAGTTAAACAATTTACAATTGTTTGGAAAACCATTCATTTACCTTCAAAATGTTTATTACTCAACGTTCATTAACTCACATTAGAATTATTAATCATTATTTAAGACTTTCTTTCAACACCCGCGCACATCATGTTATAAAAAATCCATTAACTTTGAAAGCCTTGTATAACACGCACACTTGTGTTATTACGGGTTTACATCTCATTAGCTAGCTTAATTACCCATTAAATCACCTTGCTTAGCCATTTCATTTTTCTTATGGACATTAATTATTATTCTCAATTTACTTGTCCACATTATACTAATCAGAACCTTAAACATTTACTCAGGGTAGGTTATTTCCATCTTATAACCCGTTTCTTATCATGTTCATGATTACATCATTATTTTTTAGATTTATCCAACAACCACGGACTTCATGGCCTTTCACCACTGGTCTCCGCCGTCATATGCTATTGCAGTTACTTTGAGATCTTTCACCACTAGGGATGTCATGCCATGCTTAATTATTTCTCCGACATCATCAAATTATTGCATTATCTTTTCAATGCATTCAACATTATCATAATGTTCACATTAATCAACATTTACGGATCAAAGCCAAAAGTCCGGGCTTAACCGTCCGTTTTTCATTAACACTTGGATAATTATTCTTTCTCCTTTAAGTCCTTTATTTAAACACACGTTGATTTTATACCGAAAATCATTCACGTCTTAGGACTTAGTTCATTTTCACCCACACTAGTGTAAAAATATTCATCAACATTTTTAATTCATAAAACTGTTCCATTTTAAGTAAATTTACCAATTTACCTTTTTATTATCGAAACTTGCAAGTTAGCCCTTTAACAAGTGTCATTTTCCAAAAGGTGGTTTAAATTTCCAATTTAACACTTAAACGCATTTGACCATTAAAAATATTTGTTTACTTGCACACTTTACCCAACCCTCAGATTTTACACTTTATACAACTTTAATATATAAAATTATGCATTTTATACATTAAAACCTCATTTTTCACATATTTGACAAACGCACTTTTTATTTTTGGAATTTTACATCTTAACATGCATTTAACCAATATTTACACTATTACCCAAATAATTTTCTCATTTTGAGTTTACACACTTTAAATAACCATTTAAAGTAAAAACATTCCTCTACATATAAAGTCATTCATTTAATGTAGCAAAAGACATATTCACTTTATAAAATGACATGGACAAGCTTTAAACATTATTATTAATAAAAAAACATATTTCTTCATCTAAAACACACCCTTAACACATCATATTTCATAAAATGGTCATGAATAGTATCTTGAAAATTTATACACCTTTAATTCTCATTTAAAACCTTCCTTTAAATGACCCTTTTGATTCAAAACCTTAAATATGCTATTGTTAAACTTTTTAATGCAATATAACCATTTTCCTACACATATTCCACCCAATAAGTATAAAAGAGTATTCTAAATTTTATATAATTTCAAAACCCATTCTAAAACACCTCTTTGAAACCCATTTACACATAAATCATACAAATCCACTCATTAATCCCATGGATGCAAGCTATTCACAAATCCTACATATATCAAGCCTAATATATGTAAATGACTAACTGAAATTATACTTATCAATAAACCTAAACAAAGGTTAGTGAATCCCACCTAAAAGATTCCAAAAATGATGGTGGAATGGTGGTGTAGGAGGAGCAACCCCCACCTTCAAAGGTGGCCTCAAGAGGTTTCCAAAAAGCCCTCCCCAAGTTTTCTCCACGTATGCTCCATTGAATCTTTCCTCCATATCCACGAAAGCCATCTTCATCATCAAGAATACCCCCTCAACACCCATCAAAACATACCAAGAACACCCTCTTCTTTAACTCAAAATCTGTCTAGGGTTTACTAAGATAATATAAGGTGGTTAAAGGCTTACTAATGGTGGTTTACATGGTATATATAGTCATTGATGTGGGTGGTTTCAGCCCTTAATAAGTCTAGTGGGAAAATACTTATATGAAAACTTCAATTGAGAGAGAGAGAGAGAGAGAGAGAGAAGGGGGGGAGAGAGAGACTTCGAAGTGAGGGTGAAAAATATTAACCCTAGCCTCCCATCCTTAGGTATTTATACCACAAATAATGTCCTAACCCGAAATCATCTTGGTCTGGAGTCCTTAAGAGAGTGACACGTGCCCAAATCAATAGACCAAAATCGAACATAAGTTTGATAACACTGGAAATAATTTTACTACTTTTTAGATAAAAAAAATTCTCCTAAAATGGGTCTAAATGATTTTTTTGGAGATATCTAAGAAGGAAAAGTTGCTCAAAATTAAATTCTAAGTCGATCTGGAGATTTTCATAATTTTCTAAGCACTTTTATTTTTGACGAAAAATATTTTTTACTTATTTTTTTACTTTTGACCCATGGTATTTTTATATGTATTTTTAGGGTATCATGTATATGGTCATTTTATGTTTTTGACCTTCCAATATTCCTATATAATTCGCGCAAAGTTACATTTTCCCAGTGTCACGTACCGTCAAAAAATGCTAGATTAACCTTTTTTTTATTTTTCCTCGACAGGATATTCTTCCT
Source organism: Sambucus nigra (assembly GCA_949130495.1). Classification (NCBI taxonomy): domain Eukaryota; kingdom Viridiplantae; phylum Streptophyta; class Magnoliopsida; order Dipsacales; family Adoxaceae; genus Sambucus; species Sambucus nigra. The sequence continues at coordinate 336,450,334 of OX422207.1, read as the reverse complement.
TATATTTTTAGGGCTCCAAATAAGTAGTCACACTATTTTTATCCTTCTCTAATTGTCCTACAAAAATCTCGCAAGTTAGCGTCCCGCGCGTCACTTGCTGAGAAAAATCGCGTTATATTAACCATGACCGTGTCACAATCCATTTTCGCGTCAAATTTAACCAACGTACATACTAAGACTATTAGAATTTAAACACGCATCCATGCGAACCATGCAATGTGGATATTTTTTTCACCTAATTACTTTTTGTAATGTGTCACTTTTCATGCCATTTCGCGTAATTCCCTTATATATTTATTTCTCAAATTTTTCTTTGAATAAAATATATAGATTATCTATAAATACTTATTTTTTAGGGCGGGTTATTATAGTAGGTAGCAAGCACAGGTTGTTTATGCTACCAGAGAGATAGAGGGAAACAACGGTAGTGTCACATAATATGGAGCGGGTTTTTTATAAATATATAGGGGGAGAGGCGACTGAATTTTAATACCCACATTGAATAACATTGATGGATAGAGAATAGGAACAGAGAGGAACGAAGGTAGGGAAAGGGTTATAGTTATTTCGTGGAGATGGAAAAGATAACTTCGTTATTGTTTTATCAATTGGGGGTGAAAAGGTCGAGATTCTTGAACTTGGTTGAATCTTTTTTCAAGAACCAACTTTAGGATTTTTAGAGTGCTTAGAATAAAACAATTTGTAAGCTGAAGGTAGGAAATTGGTGTAGAGAGTTAGTGGTGAGATTTAGTGGGGAGTTGTTATAAAATGAAATTAGGGTTTCTATTTAATTTATATATAAATCCCTCCCAACATTGACTTCAAACTATTGCCCCTCCCCTAACTTGTTCCCAAAGTAAGTTTCAATTACCCATCTACCCGTGCTCTTAAGTGAAAATTCTACTTTTGATTTATTTATTATTTTACTACAATTCTAAATTGTAATTTGCTTTAATAAAATTTTAAATTACAATTATACCCCGTATAATTCCTCCAACTTCAAAGTTTATTATAAAACTTTATTTCTCACTCAAATAATTATAAATTCAATTTTTTACTTTAAAATAATTATTTCAAATTCATGAGAATTGATTATTTAATTAATTAAAAATCCTTTAAAATTATGGAGTATTAGGGTTTTATGATTATTTTAATAAGATAGTGATGAAATAAAAAAATATGGAGTTGTTGATTAAGAAAGGGCCTCGCGACCTTCATTATATTCCTTTTTAAAAGTTTATTTTTTTTTCTCTCTAACTGTTTGTTAAATTATTTCAATCTTCCACCCTCCGAGATCAAAGGTATTGTGTTTACTCATTATTTATTTATTTTATCGCTTCTTATGTTCTTTAAATGGTTTTCTTCTTTTGATTAACTTGATGATAAAAAAACTAATTAACCTGATGACAAAAAAAATGCAGATGTTCATGAATAAATGACCTCGCCATCCTCACTATCCTCCCTATTAAAAGGTAACTTTAATTGCTAATTATATGTTTGTTAAATAGCTTTTTATGTTTCTTTGGTTATCAAATAAATATTGCATGAAGAATATGGCTTTCATTTTGTTCCTGATGTGACAAAAGTGAACTTATTTCAGTTGAAATTATTATTAGAGAAAATTTAACCCCTCATGTATATAAGAGTTCAACCCCATAGAAAGTAATTCCACGAGATGCAAAATTAATCTCATTCTCTATTGCATATATGTATAGGGTTTCAAGGTGCTAAATGGAGCTTATTGGAAAGGACCAAAAATTCACTTCTTAGAAAAGACTAAAAAATCAATCTATATGGTATGTTTCAATATGAATATTAGTGATACATTTTTAATTGCAAGTAACTCTATTTTAATATCCCATAATTTAGTCTAGAATTGGTGCCAAACTCAATATTTTTATTCAAACCTTAAATACATTAGCCTTAATAGCCTAAAATAACCTCAAATACATTAGACATAATAGCCTCTACCATTTAAAAGAATTACCTCACTAATCTGATAACTATTGAGGGTAGCAGTAGACGATTAATTTGAATTGAGTTCATGGGTATAATAAGGCAAAAGGCATCCATATAACAGTCTGCACATACTAAGAAGGCTTAACAACCCAAATCCTAAAATTTATTAGATTAGTCTTGAAAGAGACATTCTTAATAATGTGTTGGTATACTTTATATATTGTGACTAAAAATCACACCAAAGAGTTTTATGGAGAACTCGAAAAATAAAATCATAATTTAATTTAAGTCTGCTACTTAAAATTAAATTGTTACCTCATATGATTATCAAAAATATGAACTGCATATGTTGAATCCAAATAAATACTACACAATAAAAATAAACAATATTACCTCAATTGTTAATAAATTTTGTCGTAGACGATTCTTGGGTTGAGTCGAGGACTAGGTCGCTCTCTTTAAGACGTTTCGCGGCTCTATCCTCTTTGTGCATGTAGTCTACAGTCACGCCGTCCCCAGGATAAAATAAGTCCAGAATCACCTCTATATTATATAACCATGCACTGTAGTTATATGTCATACTAACACCTATTCCATATAAATTGCTCAATTCCATAACGAGGAACAAACTGTTCTAAAATTGTTTTGGAATTTTTTTTTCTTAAAGAAAAAAAAATCAAAACAAAAATCTGAGAGTGAGAGAGAGATTATATTTCTCTTCTTTTTTTCTTTTCTTGTCATTCCCTGGCTCTCAGGCTCTTTTTTTATAATTTTGGCCGAATGAAGAAATTTATTATTGAAGGTTGAAAGTGTTTAAAGCTATTAGGGTTAGTGGGTGTCATAGCTTCTACAAAGTGGGTTCACTTTTTTTCTTTTTAGCCGAAATTAGTGTACAAGTGGGTGTGGTAGGTGATTGACTGCTTCCACTTGTGTATTTTAAAATACATTTTGACAACAATCCCCTACTTAGATTTTAAAACACAGTCATCAGAAAAAATCTCCCACTAGTAAATTTTGAAAAATTATTGAGCAATAATAATTAATAGAATTGTGCATAAGCAAAGGTGTCTTTCGACTTGAACCTTTACGTTGTAAAGATGATTCAGAATGTACTAGAGTAACTCATAGTTTTGAACTCTATCTCTGACAACATCCCACACACAACCATACTTGGGTGTAGTTCTTTAAGCCAGCATGTTACAGCTTTGTGCTTCTATCCCAGTATGTGAACGCTCTAGAGAATTTGCCCAAAATTACCATAGGAAGCAGCTACACTTCCACATTCACATAGGTGAGTATATCAAGGATACTCCTGTAGCTAGGTACCCCACTCAAAATAGAGTTGTAGATCTTCATTAAGAGTTATAATTAACGCAACCTTAACTCGCTTCAGTATATCATGCTCTATATGGATGGACTTGGAGTAAAACCCCGTAAATAATAATTAGCATGATTCAATCCATATCATTGTGACTTGTTATTACCCTTTGAACCTATTTCTTGGGATCTCCAATCTATAGGTTGGGTTACCACCACAAATGATTCAATATCAACGGGCTTTAGTCCGATCCCTTTCTAGGTGTTAAAACACATTTTTCGGCACTAGTCCTTTCATCAAAAGATAAGTGAGGTTCTGTTCTCACCAGCCAGAAAATAATCCACACACACAACTCATTAGTTTTAAATTCTCAAACTATGTTGTGCTTACGACATATTTGTAGTTCTTTCCGTTATGATAACAGTTCCAAAATTTTACAATAGCCATGGTTCTATTATTGTGGATAAAATGACTGCGTCAATCTCTACCATAAATGGTATCTTATAATAGGTCTTTTAACCTCTCATTTACTCACTAGCCATGATTAATGGTATCACCATATACTCCATCATTAATTATGCCAATAATTAATATTTCTGGGAGTTCCAAAAAATAGCATCATAATATGTGTTAAACACATATCCATTATTGATTCAAAATCAACTCTAGGTTCGTGATTTTATCAAAACACATAACCTTTCTCAATAGCATAAGAGTGCACCTTTTTTTTAAATATAAACCTTCGTAGTACTCCCACAAAAAATAATTCCAAGTCAACCGTATTTAGTAGCTCAGTTGAGACTACTTAAAATGTTCGCATATTCATCTTTTCTTATCACTATATATAGTGTTCTTATACTTAAATCATGTGGAGTACAAGATGGTTCATAATAAGCATATATCTAATAAATAGATATTCTTGTATTTCAATGTACTCGATCAATTAATTGATCCATATAGCCTTGTAATATTAACAAGAAATATTCTTGTTTCATTGAAACTCTTTATGCCAACGCTTTGACTTAACATGAATTTGGTTTTCTAAGCAAAAAAATATTATAACCAAATATTAGCTAATTCTTGCTCAATAAATAAGATTGCATTCATATTTTAACATGCTTAATGATAAACATGATTCATATTATTCTCAATTCATTCTCATTTGATGATTTATCAAAATATCATGCCATTTATTGGTGCCTTCCATATTTATTTTTCCAACTTCAAGTTGGTCCATGTAAGTTGCCTTACATAGGTCACCATTCGAAAAACAATATTTTATATATATATTTAATTTTTAACTCAACATCATATATAATATCAATGGCATTCAAAATAAATGAAGCTTCTTCATTTTCATGAGAATAATTTAACTTGCAACATGTATAACTCAGTTATCATACTATCGATGAATCAAAACTTATATCCATAAATGATAACAATCTCAATATTCCTTCAAATGATGTGTATACGCCTCATTATCTTAAAGTTATAAGATAAGTCGATTATAGACTAATTTCTAGTTTTTTCTAGGGAATTCAACCAATCATCTATGACATGACTTCTCTAAGGATTTTTCAAATCTTTTTCAATAACATAAGCAAGCTTTTATTTATTCAAATAATTAAGAGTTCTCTTGAACACCAAAGTTTCAGATTCTATTAAATGTTCTTCAATTATAGTTAAGAGGCTCGATTGAGTGCCCCCACTATTCTCTAGGTATAGCGTAGAGAAGCTACATGTAATGTGCCCCCACTATATCTTCAATTCATAAAATGGAGTCTAAACTTATAGAGTTTCAACATTAAATAAGAATTATTCTTATTTCTTAAAATAATACATTCTTAATGCTTTCATGTATAGTCGAATCAAAAAAATACATGTTCATTCGTTCTAGTCATAATTTCAGATTTTTAACTGTTTGAAAGTCACATATAGATTACACAATCTATTTCATAAAAAAATATAATATACAATTTTTCATATATTATTTTTCACAATGTATGTAATAATACTTCGTATTAGAGTTTAAACCTCTATTCCAAATCATTCAACTAGAATATCTTTACCAAAATAAAGATTGCATTTGCACCATGCTCAATTATGATAAAATCCTCAAATTATTATCATTTCGACGTATGATTTATATTTACTCAATATAAAGTCCGATATATGAGATCTTTACTCGTATTATTAGACTCATGTATGTCTAAATCCATACATAGATCAAATAACTTATTAAAAGCATAACATGTTTGATTTCATATGCAAATACACAAGGTAAAATATATGTCTTAGAGTTTTATACTCTATCCAACATAAAGCATACACTCAAAATAATTTTACCCAACTAAATTATTTCTACACGCGTATGAAGCACACCAAATTGATTCCAACATAGCAGAATACAATTTTATTATATACCTTTTCCAACTCATATAAATGAATAATACAAAGAATTATTCATATAAAATTCTAGCGGTTACACTCCAAACTCAAATATTGTATAAGTCATTATACAATTTCTAGGAAATTCATCTTCCATAAATTTGAGTCCAAATTTTTCTAAGTACTTCATAAATCCTTGAATATAAATTTATAAAGGCTTCAAAATATTTTGAATCCGTTGGGAACACGACATGATATATTTTTTTTCAAGAAAATGTTATCCAAAATATTTGTTCAAAATGAAAAACTTCAAGTTTAAAATTTCACCACGAACAAACCGCTTATTGAAAATTTATGAAATTTTTCAGAATTCATCCTTTATGAGTCTAGTCTTATCCAAAATTAGAACCACTTAAAAATATTAAGCACAAGTGAAGATAAACTTATTTTACTACAAGTTGTCCAAAAAATTCAACATTGCACATCTCATTTGTAAAAATCATAATAAAAGATATACAACTCTTTTTTCAAAAATTCCAAAGCCCGAAATTTATAATCTCAACATACTACATGGATGCCGAAATTTCACGAAATTTCAGTGTATATATCATCAAAAAACTGAGATGATATTCCAACAAAATTCATAACAAAAATTTCAGATTTTTTTTTCTTCATCATCGATCACTTTAGTGTGGTTGAAAAATATCAACTACACTTTCACATAAACACTTCAAAAAATATTTGAACAAATTTCTTTTATAGTAAACATAGCGCAAGGCGCAAATGTTTATAACTTACCCTTTGAATCCATATAACAAATGTTCATTTGTTTTCATATGACAAATTTTCATTTGTTTCCAAATATCAAATTTTTACTTGATTCCAAATAACAAATTTTCATTTGTTATCAATTATCAAATTTCAATTTGATTCCACATAACAAATTTTAATTTGTTTTCTTAACCACAAGTGGCTCAAAATGAATTGTCTAAAAAGGTATACAATTCCATTTCCAACAATAACATCTTATGTGAAATAACATTTTACATTCATAACTAAAAAATAGGATTGACCTATTTAAAAGTTTTTCATGAAGGGGTTCATTATTGTTCAAATTCTAATTTCTCACGAAATTATTGATCGATTCCGAATTGACCAAAAATACTAAAATTTATTTTTCTACTTCACAAAATATAATATTATGGAAGTTCGGGGGCTAAACGGTCATTTCTAGAGGTAAAAGGTCAAAATTATAATTTCTAGACATAGAAACTTTGTTGGTCTTTTTTTCATTTTAGGCATCACAAAAATAATCATATAAGCCCAAAAAATATATATTTTTCGGTCTCCATGGTAGATATAATTCGTTTGAAAATTGTTGGTACACTTTATATATTGTGACTAAAAATCACACCAAAGAGTTTTATGGAGAACTCGAAAAATAAATTCATAATTTAATTTAAGTCTACTACTCAAAATTAAATTATTACCTCATATGATTATCAAAAATATGAACCGTGTATGTTGAATCCAAATAAATACTGAACAATAAAAATAAATAATATTACCTCAATTGTTAATAAATTCCGTCGTAGACGATTCTTGGGTTGAGTCGCGAACTAGGTCGCTCTCTTAAGACGTTTCGCGGCTCTACCCTTTTTATGCAGGTAGTCTACAATCGCGTCATCCCCAGGATAAAACAAGCCCATAATTATCCATGTATCATATAACCATGCACTGTAGTTATATATCATACTAACACTCATTCCATATATATTGCTCAATTTCACAACGAGGAACAAACTATTCTAAAATTGTTTTGGGATTTATTTTCTTGAAGGAAAAAAAAAATCAAAACAAAAATCTGAGAGTGAGAGAGAGATTATATTTCTCATCTGTTTGTTCTCTTCTATTTTTCTTTTCTTTCCAATCCCAGGCTCTCAAGCTCTTTTTTTATAATTTTGGCCAAATGAAGAAATTTATTATTAAAGGTTGAAAGTGTTTAAAGCTAGTGGTGTTAGTGGGTGTCATAGCCTCTACAAAGTGGGTTCACTTTTTTTTTCTTTTTAGCCGAAATTAGTGTACAAGTGGGTGTGGTAGGTGATTGACTGCTTCCACTTGTGTATTTTAAAATACATTTTTACAACATAATGTGAAAGTCAAGATTTATACATTACATATAATTTGTACAAGATTTCATGAATTGCATTAAGCAACTTGAATGTTATTTTGCACAACAAAAATTGCATTTATTATTCATGTTGGATATAAGGATGGAGGAGAGCATAATGGTACAGACTTGTTTGTGTTTATGCCCCGAGCTGTGACAAAATTTGTCTCCGTCTTTTGCCGTGACAAACTTATACGTGACTTCCTATCATTTTTGTTATGATTTATGACTGTATGACCATTGCTTTTTAAAGTTTGTCACGGTGTTTAGCCATGGAAATTTTTATACAAGTTTCACATATATTAATTACTATTGTTTCCCAGATGGTGATGGTGTCGATGTGAAACTTTTGGTCCTATGGATTGTTGAGTTCATTTCAATCCTTCTTTTTTGAATTGTAAATTTATGTTATTGCTGGTGGAAAGCTTGGAATTTGAAGTGGATTGAATTTTTGGGAATAAGAAATCATCCCAGTGGTAGTCTTTGGAGCCGACTAAAAAGATATTGATGACTTTTTCCCCTCTTTCAACTGATCTGTACTTGGAATTTCTATTTCCCCTTAATAAAGTTTTATCAACGGAAGTTGTAAGTCAAATATATACGAGGGAATGTTCCGGCGATTGCTAAAAATGAGAAGATTAGGGATGAACGAGGGAGGGGGCTGAACGGTCGTTTTCTTTCTTTCTTTTTTGGCTCTCCGTTGCACGAGTGAGAGGACGGGAAGATTTTTTTTTTTTTAGCCATATACCAAATAGTTCCTCGAACTTTTTTGCATCAAATATCAAAAAGTCCCTCAAACAATTTTTAATACACATTTAGTCCAAGCCTTTTATTTTGTACTAAAAAGTCCCTAAAACACCCATTTAACTAATATTCTCTTATTTTTAAAGGTCTGTGCCAGTGGGATGATAAAGAACTTTTTGGAGCAAAATAAAAACGCTTGGACTAAATATATATTAAACAATGTTCAAGGTTCTATTTGGTATATGCCCAATTTTTTTTAATACACGTTTAGTCCAAACATTTTTATTTTGCGCGGACCTTTAAAGATAAGAGAATAAGAAACTTTTTTGTACAAAATAAAAGGCTTGGATTAAATGTGTATTAAAAAATATTTAAGAGACTTTTTGGTATTTGATCCTTTTTTTTGGGTGGGGGGGGGAAGGATTTTTTTTTTAGCAATTAGTCTAGCTAGTAACAATAGGTCCTATTCTTTCTTTTTTCTCTAACAGGTACCATAAAAAAAAATGGTTCAATAGCTCCTATTTGTAAGTATAAAGTGAATATTCAGTGTATGTATAAATAAAACCTGGGAAAAAAATGTTATGATCGGAGCTATAAGGAAATGTCTTATGTAAGTAGGACATATTTGTCAAGCTCCCTTTTTTTCAAAAAAGGGGATACTAAAACGACGTCGTTTTGGTTCCCATCACAAAATATAAAAAAAAACGGGTCTTAAGGCGCATTTTAGCTATAAAAAATGCATTTTTAATGCTTTATCATAAAAAACCGCTAACTGCAGTTGATCATGCCACAATCCATCCGTAGGGCGAATACTTGGCATATCTAAAAAGCTTCACGGCTAGGCGCATTTTTTAGAACATTGCTAACAACACATGTTACTACCATTATCTATGAAGGCAAAGATGCGTGTATAGCTCATATTCAAAGACCCTACATTAAAGAAGATGAGACCAACACATTTGAGTTTTTCTACATATATTAAGTCTAAAAGAGTCGTGCTATTGAAGTTAAATATATTCGATAAAATGACGTGTTCACCCTCTTTACCAAAATCGAGCTTCAGGAAAAAAAATGAGATTGAAGTGACAATATAGTTGATCTTTTCACTAAGTCATTGTTGAAAGTAACATAAGTTTATGTATGAGACTGGTATACGTCGGCTCAATCATCAAAGAAATGCCACAATAAGGGGAATATCGAATGAGGGGGAACATCTTACTAGGGGAGAAAAAACATGATATTTATGGACATATGCGCGTTATACTCTTTTTCATTAACTATTTTTTCCTAGGTTTCAACGAAGCAGGACTAAGTTCGTCTAACACTGATTCAATGATTACAAAAGATGTACTCTTTTTTCTTCGTTTTGATTTTGTCCACTGGGTTTTTCCTTGGTAAGGTTTTAATGAGACAACAATCATTGAATGAAAAAAATAATGCACATTCAAGGAGCGTTATAAAATAGTTATTTAGTAGATGTCTACTTGTATTCCACAACCATTAAGGAGATTTTTGAGATGTCTTATTTTGTAGTATAAATCCAAATAATACCCTTGGATATAAATACCAGTGAAATTAAAAGTTTTCACTTTTCCTTTAAACTAGCACGCAAACCGCGCGATGTGCGAGCGTATTAAAACTCATAAAAGAAAAAAAAGAATACAACAATTCAAACAACACAAATAATTAAGTCATCGTCGTCCACTCCTTTTATTATCCACCATTTCTTCATTGAACAAAGCCAAAAAAGTGGGTGTGGATAAAGATAAAATTATACAACACACATAAACCCATATATAAGACAATTGACATGAATAATTTGTCCAATCCATTTTAAAGGTTTGTTTGGTTCGGGGTAAAATATGTTTCAACGCGGTGAAAAGTAATATGGTGAAATACGTTTTCAATTATTTAGAATTAAATTTTCTTCTCTATCTTTGTTTAAAGTTTTGTAATTATAGGGTGTGCACTTATTCACGATGCCAAATCAACAAAAATTTAATTTTAAATATGTGAAAAAATACTTCACCATTTTACTTTTCACCGCTGTTAAAAGTATTTCATCTCGAACCAAACGGGCCCTAAATACCAAACTCAAATCACCTCATACATATGCCCAATAAATTAGGGAGGCAGAATATAAATAAGAGAACTAAAAAATAACCAACTGCACATATTTAAGTCATACCAAACAAAAATGATCCATCATTACTGACGATGCTGGAAACAGCACCACCTGATGAGGTGTTGACAAGCTCAAGCTACTGAAATTATTGGCAGCACAAGAGTGTGTGTGTATATATATATATATATATATATATATATATATATATATATATAGAGAGAGAGAGAGAGAGAGAGAGAGAGATAGAAGAAGGAGGTGAGGAGAAGAGGATGAACACTTTTATGTAAATGGTTCAGCCAATCTGGCCTACGTCCACTGTGAGTGTGAGTGATATCACTAAATGAAGGCACTAACGGCCATAAATACAATCTCTCAATCTTTCTCTCTCTACTGTGTAAACTAATAGAGTTTCAACTAGGGTTGCAATTATGGATCCCTTTACAAGGTAGAGGATGACCTCTATACATAGTGCTTGGGGGTGTAATGTACCCCCCAAGCATGCAATGAGCATGTGCATAAGAATCGAACCAGTATGAGAATGACACCTGGCTGATCTTATGTTGATAATGATGACCTCAATATTCCCTCACGTGAGGGGAATGATTCGGTTATAACTGATTTGTCCACGTGTGCCAAACCTTACATGTGCTTGTAAATGCTCGGCCCTGTGTCCTTAGATGTAACCAAGGCCTGGACGAGTACGAGGTTGGGGGAGTCAGATGTAGTTTCTTTATCTTGTCTAACCGTGAGGATCTCGGCTAAGAGGGCAAGCCTAGGTTAGGTATGAGGTAGCTTTAACGTCGGTTAGGGCCAATGATGACGTAGACAGATGATTGAGCCCATTGAGACTTTGCTGACCTCTGTTAATGACCCGCCGAGGTTATGTACGAGGGGCCGACCTTCTGTAAGACGACCTTACTGATGATTGTCATAAGCTTCTGTCATCTCGGTTATGATACTCGCCGAGGTTAGTTACTCTGAGTAAGAGGGTGCACTTTAGGCATATCAATCACCCCCTAGCCCTTAGTTACCTATGTGAGTAGGTAATTGAGGGGTATGCAAGGCCGAGTCTGAGTTTCCTTAGGTGCCAATATTTTCTTGACACATGTCACTTGCTGAAGTGATGCGTGTTCCCCAAGATTATGTGATTCTGGCTTGCCTTTTGTGTTCCCATTGGGTATTGGGACTCGTGCCCCATCATTTGAAAAGTTTAAAAACACTCTTCTCTCTCCTCATTATCTTTATTCTATTTTCCCGCTTAAGCTCTCTCTGCAACTACAACTTTAAACCTCCATTGTTGGCTTCCTTTCAAAGCTTTCTTTGCCTCCAAAACCTATTCTTCTCTATTTCGCGATTAGCCATGTACTGTTTACACCTTTCTTTTCCATTTTTAGCCGTTATTTGTCATTTCTGAAATTTCGGTGAGCTTTTGCATTTTCTGGCGAGGGTTTCCACCAGTATTGGTGGTTGTGAGGCTAGGATAGTAGTGGCTGAGTGGTTTTAGGGGCAGTTGTGAGTAGCTCCGAGGTTTCTTCGATGAAAAATAGCCCTTTTTAGGTTTATCGGTGTCCCTTCGGTCATCTTCTCCGGCGACCTGGTTCTTGAGTGTTCTTAGTGTTCTTGATGAAAACCTTTCAAATTCCTAGTTTAATCCTTAGTTTAGATTGAACTAATTATTTGCATGTTTGTGGTTTTGAGTCCAAGTGTAGTGTCGTCTAACTAATGCTCAGACCCTTGTACCAACTCATAGAAGAGTTCCCATCTATTCGTGAGAAGACCTTCAAGAAAATTAGGCAAATAGAGCTAGCCCAAGAGGAAGCTCGTAGGGATGAGGCCTTTCCTCTCAGACCCATATTTCCTCCACCTCTGAAGGCTATCTACCCTGAGCCAGCCGAGCCTACTAAGCCTGCAGAGGTCCCTGAAGATCCCACACCAATGTCTCCTCAGACTCCATATCTGTAGAATCTTTTCAAGAGGCTATGGATTACTCTCCCAAGCAGGGTGAGGTTCCTGATGAAGCAGAGGTTTCGAGCCGTGACTCATCTCACCACGGTGCTAGTACCTCACATAGGTCTTCTGATATTGAAATCATAGGGCCAAGTGTGTCACTTCCACCATCCAATGTTGCCATTCCACTGTCGGTTGCCACTGGGGCTGAATTTTCTCAGAGGTTTCCTGGTGCTCCGACACCTTCCCCGGCCGACATTGCTGGGGATGACGACGATGGTGAGGAGAGTGATATTGGTACCTCTGAGGCGGACGAGATTGAGAGCTCCATCAGCAAGTACGACCTTATTAATTTTAGGCACCTCTATTCCATAAACTCTTCCATTATCCTTAGGAAACCTATGAGGGGTGATAGGGCCTTTGACAAACGAGATGGAGAGATTTGCGTCTATGAGCAGATGTTCAAGTTAGGATTTCGTCTTCCTATCCACCCTTACATCAGAGCTATACTTGCCCATATAAATCTTGCCCATTCCCAACTCTCTCCTAATGCCTGGAGGGTTATGATTGGGGCCATCGTGCTTTGGAGGGTTATCCACCACTCAGACCTTCTAGTTAGGATTTTCATAGGTTGTTATGTGCCCTCCTATGACAAAAACCACCCTAGCTATTACCACTTCTTAGCTAGGAAATCCGAGAAGAAAATGTTGTTGGTTACCCAGACTTCAAATCATAATTGGAAACCACGGTATTTCTTTGCCTCTAGGGCATGGGAATTTAGTCCAAATTAGGCCTCTGGTATGTCTGTTCCAAAGATCCCTCTAAGATGGGGAAAGGTCTTCCTTGCTGCGAAAGCCAACCATGGACTTATCCAGGACAACCACTAAAAAGTTAAGGATCTTCGCAATCAGGGCGAGCAGGGTCGTCTTGTAAAATATGAACATCTAATTACCCTTTACTACCTCTCTCAGACAAGCTTGGGGGGTGGTCCTTTGGGAGAGCTTCGTAAGTTTGAATTTTTCATAAGTTGTACCTCTTACTTTTTATATCTCTGACTTACTAACTCAGATACTTGTCTCTTGCAGAGCGCCCTAAAGGCATATCAGACGACCTTTGGGAGCGTTTGCTCCAGGTCTGGTGAACCTGATGCAAAAGAGGGGTGGCAAAAATGTGCCCCCTCCTACAACCAAAAAGAACGTCGGTACATCCCAGGCCAATGTTACCAAATAGAGGAAGAGCACGGCTGACCCGGATCATCTGTGGCCGGGCAAGACTCAGAAAGGGGATCGTGCCATTCCGATATCTAGAGACGATGCCCTGGCTACTCGTCTGGCTCAGCTAAAAATCAATGATAGCCTTATTGGCCACAGTCTGAAGGTTGTCGACGCTATCGGCATAATAATAACTGAAGAGAATAAGTGTTTCTTACGCTCTTTGGACGTCCCGTTGTTGGCCGAGTTTGGTCCCCATAAGTTCATTCAAGTATTAGTTTTGTTGATTTAATCACTTTTTTTTCTCATATGTAACATCTGATTTCTAGAATTTATAGATCATATTTTCTTACATCTGATCTTCATCTGTAGGGCGTCTTATCCTTCCATCGCCTAGTTGACTGAACTCTGAAGAAGTTGCCCCTTATAGAGAAGTGCCAAGAAGCTGAGAAGGTTCAAGCCTCTTTGAATGCAGAGGTTGAAAGGCTATATGGTGGTCAAGTAGAGGGACGACGACATATCCAAACATAAAAGGGACCACGACATAGCTCTGAAGGCTAAGGATAATGCCCTTCAGACTAAGGTGAATGATGTAGTCAAGGCTTCTTTAAAGGATACTGCAGAGAAGATCATTGAAGATTATAAGGTCTCTGATGAATTTGTTAGTTTCGACTTTGAATACCTTGAAAGAGGTATCAAAGCAACTAGAAAATGGGTATCCACTAAGGAGAAAGAGTCAAGGAGCCTGACTGCTTCAGACTTTGAGGGTCTTGGCTTTGGTGACCCCCAGTTTACTCAGGCCTTGCAAGAAATTGAGGAGGCCGACGCTGCTCCCGCTGAGACTGCTCCCCTAGAAGTCACTGAAACTGAAAATGCTAATCCTCGGGATGATGGAGCTGAGGTGACAAACGTCGATCGTGATGACACAACTGCAGCTGCAGAGACCTAGACCTTTTTCTTGTGAAGCTTTATAAAAGTTGTAATTTTGGTTTCCCTTTTGTTTGAACCTCTTAAATTTTGTGAACTTCTGATGGCCTTTTGATGCCTCTGACTTGTAATTCATCTTTTTCATGATAAATCTTTAGTTCAATCTCCTTGACTCTGTTGCTTCATACGATGGTGTGCTTGAATGTCTTACCTCTTAAACTCTCACCAAATTAATTGTTAAAGGTCTGAGGTCATTAATCTATGATGTTTCCCCTCTTAAATTTTGAAGGTCTGAATTCACCATAAAATGATGTTTATCCTCATAAATTATCACCAAATTAATGATGTTTAAGGTCACCAAACTATGATGTTTCACCTCATAAGTTTTTAACCAAACTAATGATGTCAAAGGTCTGAGGTCACCATATAATGATGTTTGCCCTCATAAATTATCACCAAACTAATGATGTTTAAGGTTTGAGGTCATCAAATAATGATGTTTGCCCTCATAAATTATAACCAAACTAATGATGTTTAAGGTCTGAGGTCATCAAATTATGATGTTTACTCCCATAAATTTTTCACCAAACTAATGATGTTCAGGGTCTAAGGTCACCAAATTATGATGTTTACCCTCATAAATTTTTCACCAAACTAATGATGTTTAAGGTCTGAGGTCACCATATAATGATGTTTACCCTCATAAATTACCACCAAACTAATGATATTTAAGGTCTGAGGTCACCATATAATGATGTTTACCCTCATAAATTACCACCAAACTAATGTTCAGGGTCTGAGGTCACCATAACATGATGTTTCACCTCATATATTATCACCAAATTAATGATGTTTAAGTTCTGAAGTCACCATATAATGATGTTTACCCTTATAAATTACCACTAAACTAATGATGTTCAAGGTCTGATGTCACCATATAATGATGTTTACCCTCATAAATTACCACAAAACTAATGATGTTTAAAGCATATAACAAGAGTACTATCACAACATTGTTATCTTTTCATTAACACCTTTTGTTTAAACTGATACATGTATTACAAAGAGAGATAACTGTAACAACATATGTAATATTTCTTCAAATGGTCGGCATTCCAAGGGTTGGAGAAAGGTTCTTCTTTTAGATTTTCTAGCCAGTAGGTACTAGGCACAACCTCATCAACTAATCTGTAAGGACTATGCCAGTTTAGATGGAGATTATTTACTTTTTGCAACGTCTTCTTTAGGACTAGATCCCCCATAACTATAGGTCTTGATTTCACCCTTTGATTGTAGAATTTTGCGGTTCTCTGCTGATAGGCTGCCAGTCTTATCTACGTATCCTCTCTTCTATCCTCAATCAAATAAAGGTTAAGCCTTCTCTCTTCCCTATTCCTCTGAGGGTCACAGGTCTGAACTCTATGAGTGGGAAGTCCTACCTCTGTAGGGACCGTGGGCTAACATAAATGGAGTCTCTCCCATTGGTGTCCTTGTGGTCATCATGTAGGCCCATAACACAGCATATACCTCCTCTATCCATATCCCTTTGGCCTCTTACAACCTCTTTTTTATCCCCTCAAGGATTGTTCGGTTTATGACCTCGGTCTGACCGTTTGCCTAGGGTCGTCCATGAGAAGAGAAGAATTGCCTGATCCCTACTCTTTCACATTATTTCTCTAAGGAAATGTTCTTGAACTGGGTTCCATTGTCTGAGATGAGGGTGTTTGAAAGACCATACCTGCATATGATGTTCTTCTAGATGAACTGGAATGTCTTTTGCTCAGTGATTGTGATAATTGGCTCAGCCTCTACCCATTTGGAGAAATAATCAATATAATTGTTTACAGCTATTGGCAGGGGTCCTATCAAATCAATGCCCCATATTACTAATGGCCAAGGTGAGCTGATTGACGTCATAGGTCAATGAGGTTGATGTGTGATGATGAGAACCTCTGGCACTTATCACACTTCTTTACGTATGCAGTTGCATATTTGGCGAAGGTCAGCCACTAGTACCCCAGAGTGATTATCCTCTTAGCCAAAGGTCTTCCTCCTATGTGACTGGAGCAAGATCCCTTATGCACATCGTATAATATGTGCGGAACCTATGAAGGGTGGAAACATCTGAGGAGAGGGAGTAGGAAACCCTTCTTGTACAAGACATCTCCCACAATTGATAATTTGGCAGCTCTGAACCTTAGCCTTCTTCTTTCTGACTTTGACTCTGGTAGGTCTCCCTCTCTAATGTATCTGATAAGAGGATCCATCCATGAGGCTCCCATATTCAAATTGAGACAAGGTCTGGCAACCTCCTCTTCTTCTATGGTCGGACTGAGCAGAATCTCAATCGACACTATTCTTCTTATGTCTGTCCTTGTTACTGAGGCCAACCTTACTAGTGCATTGGCTTGACTGTTGTCTTGCCTAAGTATCCTCTTCATCTTCACTTCTTTAAAGCTTTCTATCATCATTCTCACCCTCTTCAGGTACTTGTCCATCCTTTCATCTTTGGCCTCATACACTCCCAGGACTTGGTTGACGAACAACCTTGAGTCACTGTGGACTAGGAGTTGGCCAACACTAAGGGCTTTTTCCAAGGAGAGGCCTGCTATTAATGCCTCATACTCTGACTAGTTATTCGAAGCTTTGAAGTTGAACCTCAGCACATATTCAATATCGGTACCATCTGGTGCGGAAACTATCAGCCTGCTCCACTTTTGCTTTCACAGAATGACCCATCAATAAAGAGGTTCAAAACATCTTCATTTGAAGAGAAGTTCCCCTCTGACCGGGTCCCTTGTCTGAAGAGGTACTTGTCTTCCTCATTCTCAAACATTCTTTTTCTAGCTTTGCTTGACTCAACCTTGTTCGGATCTTGAAAGACGTTTATGTTTGGTTCATCTGCAGCCTTTTGACTATCTTCAATCTCAACCTCTTCCAGGTAAACTCTGCTACAAATCCTGCAAGTGCCTGCCCCTTGATCATAACCCTGGGTTGATAAATAATGTCATACTCCCCCAACTCGATAGCCCAGGTCATTAGCCTTATTGACTTCTCAGGCTTATGGAGGACCTGTCTGGGTGGGGAATCAGTCAGGATGACCATAGAGTGGGCTTGAAAGTATGGTTTCATTTTCCTGGAAGCATGTGTCAAAGCATAGGCCAATTTTTTCCATCCTAGGGTACTTTTATTCAGACCCTTGAAGAGCTTTACAATTGAAGTATACTGGCCTCTGCATTCCATCATCTTCTCTTACTATTGTAGCACTAATGGCTAACTCAGAAACAGCTAGATATACATATAACTTCTCCCCCAGAATGGGACGAGATATGAGTAGTGGGGATCCGAGGTAGGACTTTAGCTCCTTAAAATCTTTGTCGCGTTCCTCATCCCATTCGAAGGCCTTTTTTAGCACTTTGAAAAAAGGAAGACACTTGTCAAAGACGAACATGTTAAATGAAGTAACTCTTTCGGTTAGCCTCTGAACATCTTTGATAGCTTTGGGTGTCTTTATTTCTAGCAAGGCCTTGATCTTCTCAAGGTTATCCTCTATTCCCCTTTGGTTGACAATGAATCCCAAAAACTTTCTTGCTCCTTGTCCGAAAACACATTTGACAAATTTGATTGGGTTGAGCTTCATTCTATACTTGTCCATGGTGTCAAAGGTTCTTTCAAGGTCAGCCACATGAGTGTCGGCCTTCAAAATCTTCGTCAGCATGTCGTCCATATACACTTCCATGGACTTACCTATCTGATCCACGAACATCTTATTTACAAGACGTTGGTAGGTAGCCCCTGCATTCTTCAGCCCAAAGGGCATGACCTTGTAGCAATAGGTCCCCTTGTCTGTGATGAATGTTGTCTTCTCTGAGTCTTTCACGTTCATGAAGATCTGATTATACCCGGAATATGCATCCACAAAGCTCATGAGCTCATGTCCTATTGTGGCATCCACATATGATCGATACGAGGAAGGAGGAAACTGTCTTTTGGGTACGACTTTTTTAAATCAGTGAAGTATACGCACATCCTCCATTTCCCATTTGCTTTTGGCACAATGACAGCATTAGATAATCACTCACGATATATGACCTCTCTGATGAACTTGGCCTCTTCAAGCTTTCTGACCTCTTGTCTGATGACATCATACTTATCTCTTGAGTATACTCTTCTTCTCTACTTGATGGGCTTAGCGTCTTCTGTAACATTAATTTTGTGGCACATAATCTCAGGGTCAATACCTAGCATGTCTGCATGGCTCCAGGCAAAGACACTTTGTCTCTTCCTTAAGAGCTTCACCAGCTCTTCCTTGATCTCAGGTCTTAGGGCTCTACCGACTTGGACGGTTTTTCTTGACTTGTCCTCATTGAGGACGATGGATTCTACCTCTTTCACAGCCTCTCCCTTCTTAAGTTTTATTTCATCTTTAGGATCAAGTGTATCGATGTTGTACATGGTTGTTTCCCTCTTATGGGCCTCTCTCTCTTCCGCAGAGTTGAAGTAGCATTATCATGCCGATGTTTGGTCACCTTGCACTTCCCCTACCCCATACAGAGTCGGGAATTTTAGCATTTGGTGGACCATTGAAGGCACGACCTCAAATTCCTTGAGTGCTACTCGTCATATGATGAGGTTGTAAGCTGAGAAGATATTTTCATCCATCACAAAAGAAAATGATTTTTTTAGTCAACCTCTTAGGCCATTCATCTCCCATTCTCACATCCATCTCATACATACCCAATGGATGAACCTTTTCATCGCTGAAGCCGATCAAAGGATGATGATAAGGGACAAGCCTAGGCTCTTAAAGCAGGGCCAGAACATAACGTCTATAGAGTTGTCGTCATCAACGAGGATTCTATGAACTTCACACTCATGCACCTTTGTGGTTATTACCAGCGGGTCATCATGAGGGGCTAAGATACCTTTGAAATCAAGTCGTGAGAATCCAACTATGAGGGTATCCATATCTACCTTCTTTCTCTTCTCGTGTTTAACCTCCGTAGATGCCAAGTTTATAACCTCGACTTTAGTCATCGCTTTAGCCTCTGATACATGAGCCTTGCGATCTGCTACTTCTGATCCACCTCCTGCCAGTCCTCCACAGAGATGTCCACACCGAAAGAGATCATACTGACCGTCTTTACTGGGGCATTGTCATCTTTTAGTGGGAGGTCAGGGTCATCATCATCATCATCATCAGAGTCCTTAGCTCTTCTAGTTGGGTAATCTTCCCGACATCTATCATTTATTTTCTTTATAGGGTCGTCTCTTCCTCTCTTAGAAGCTCTACCATCCACATACTTCCTGAGCTTTCCAAACTTTAACATCTTCTCAATCTCGTCCTTCAAGTCAAAACACTTGTCGGTCATATGGTCGTGATCTTGGTGGAATTCGCACCATAGGTTTTTGTTCCACCTATGTAGAGGAACCTTCAGCTTCTCCGGCCATCTTAAGGATCTATCATTCATTATTTCATTGAGGACGTGCTCGTAGCTCATAATTAGAGGAGTATAGTGTGCAAACTTATTATCTGCTGCCCTCTTCTTTCCATTCTTCTTCTTTTGAAATTTCCCGCTGCTACTTCCATTCTCATTCTCATACTTTGCAACCATTACTTCTTCCGCGTTCATGACCTTTCGAACTGCCGCTAACAGCTCGATCATAAACTTAGGAGGGTCTTCAGCAAGCTTTCAAAGTCGCTTTCCCTTCTGAAATCCTCTAATGAGGGTTATCATGGCCATGCTCTCTTCGTAATCTTCAACTTCTAATTTTTCCTTGTTGAACCTTGCAATGTATCCTCTGAGGCTTTCTTTCTTGCCTTGCTTTACATAGAGCAGATGGGTTGTCTTCTTCTGAGGTTTTACCCCAAAACAGAAGTTGTGTATAAACCTCTCGACCAAACCCTTAAAGTTCTCCACGGAATTTTTAGGAAGAGAAGTGAACCAAATATGTGCAGCTCCCGTTAAAATGCTGGAGAAAGCTCGGCACCTCATCTCATCAGGGATTGCATAAATGTCTGATGAAAACTGATACATCTCAATGTGATGCACTGGGTTGGTACTACCATCGTACTTGGGAGACACCATCGGTGGTTTAAATTTGGTAGGGGTTGGAAAGTTAACAATCCTTGCCACAAATGGGGAACCTTTAAGAATCCCCGTTGTAGTGGGTCTTGGATTTTTATGAGGTTCCTTATCTTCTCTTTCAGGCGTTGAATGGAGTCATTCTATGGTTTAGCAACATCAGCCTGGCCGAGGTTATCCCCAGCCACCTCCAAGGGGTAGACCGAGGGTTCCCCAGCTGTTGCACAACGTCAGTTGTTGACCTCTTGGCTACAGTCTCGGCCATGTTGAGGTCGGTCATGATGATGCCGACGTTCACCACCTTTCCTTTACGAGCCAACTGCACTTCTTGACCTGGATAACCTCTGCCTCAGATCATTAACTGGACCGAGCCTTTCAAAGGTCGACCCTCTACTCAAGCGATCAAAAGCTGATCCTCTTTGCGGGGCATCACCAACCTCGGTTCGTCTTGCTCCACAACCTCGGCTCTGATGTATAGGACGAATTGTGTTGTTTGAAACCTCATATGGCTCCCAGCAGTCTGCTGGAGCATCTTCCGCCTCAATGTCGTCGTACCTATCCTCAGGGAAAGGGTTTCCTTACCTCCCCAGGCGTAACCACCTAGGGTCAGCAACATCCCTCCTCCGTTGAGGGGTAGGTTGGTCTTTTCGCGGTGCCTGGGGGGGT
Source organism: Sambucus nigra (assembly GCA_949130495.1). Classification (NCBI taxonomy): domain Eukaryota; kingdom Viridiplantae; phylum Streptophyta; class Magnoliopsida; order Dipsacales; family Adoxaceae; genus Sambucus; species Sambucus nigra. The sequence continues at coordinate 336,428,793 of OX422207.1, read as the reverse complement.
CCCTTGGCTTTAGGATGAGGTTGAAAGGCTGCCAGAGTAATCATCTCCGGTAAGACCCCAGTTGGTCTCATTATATTTTGGTTTAGCTGGGCAAATTGATCATGCATCACTTGTTGGGTTGCAGCCAAGGACTTCAAGGTTGCTACCACCTCAGCCATCTCGAAGTGGGGTGGTGACTGGCTGGAACTAAGTCCTCCAACACCAGATGGTGGAGGAGGTGGTGGTAACTCTGGTGCCATACGATAAAACTAGAGAGCTTGCGATGAAAATATTAGAGAGCTTGGTACCTTAAAGGACCTCTTTCAATGGAGACACAGCTTCACACGTAGGGTAAGACCTGGTTCACCACCAGAGTCCCCGATGAGGTTAAGCTGCAAAAGAGGAAGAGATGAATCTTCTCGTTCCCATAGATAGCGCCAAAATGATGATGCTGAAAACAACAACACCAGATGAGGTGTTGACAAGTTCAAGCTAGTAAAAACAATGGCAGTACAAGAGTGTATATATGTACAGAGAAGAAGGAGGTGAGGAGAAGAGGATGAACACTTGTATGTAAGTGGTTCAGCCAATCTGGCCTACATCCACTATGAGTGTGAGTGATATCACTAGATGAAGGCACTAACGGCCATAAATACAATCTATCAATCTTTCTCTCTCTACTGTGTAAACTAACAGAGTTTCAGCTAGGGTTGCAATTATGGATCCCTTTACAAGGTAGAGGATAACCTCTATATATAGTGCTTGGGGGTGTAATGTACCCCCTAAGCATGAAATGAGCATATGCATGAGAATCGAGCCAGTATGAGAATGACACCTAACTGATCTTATGTTGATAATGATGACCTCAATATTCCCTCACGTGAGGGGAATGATTCGGTTATAACTGATTTTTCCACGTGTGCCAAACCTTACATGTGTTTGTAAATGTTCGACCCTGTGTCCTTAGATGCAACCTCGGTCTGGACGAGTACGAGGTTGGGGGAGTCAGATGTAGTTGCTTTGTCTTGTCTAACCGTGAGGACCTCAGCCAAGAGGGCAAGCCGAGGTTAGGTATGAGGTAGCTTCAACGTCGGTTGGGGATGATGATGACGTAGACAGATGATTGAGCCCATTGGGACTTTGATGACCTCGATTGATGACTAGCCGAGGTTGTGTACGAGGGGTCGATCTTCTGTGAGACGAAATTGCTGATGATTGTCATAAGCTTATGTCATCTCAGCTGTGAGACTGGTCGAGGTTAGTTACTCTGAGTAAGAGGGTGCACTTTGGGCATATCAATTACATGTGTGAAAAAATCTTATAGTAAACTAAAGCTTCTGAACACCATAATATATCTACACAAAAGTCCACCACATGTTCTCTCCACTTTACCACGTGTACTAACCTCAAGCAACTCATTCCCTCAAATCATTAATGGACTTATCATCTGAATTCAACTTTCCTACGCTCATATAGTAAAAAGAGAGAGAAGGGAGCATAATTGGTTTAACACAATTTTTTATACAAACTATTTGGAGATATACAAAGAAAAATAGACACGAACAAAAATTAAAAAAAAACTAATAACAAATTATTTGAAGATTTTCAAATCGAATCGATCATACTGATTCTATATATATATATATATATATATATATATATATATATATATATATATATATATATACTAGCGTATGCCCGTGCCTGAAGGCACGACGAAATTTTCCAAAGTACATAATCACGAAACGGCGATAATTTTTCAAAGTACGTAATAGCGAAACGCAAAAATTTCGAAGTGTAATTTTAAAACAATTGGCCATAATATCCTTTATTTATAAGACTATTCACTATGCTTAACAAACAACAAATAGTCCAATAACATTCAAATATTCTAAATTCATCAAATAAATTCACATATAATACGAAATATATAATATTCATCCATCGAATTCACATTGTGTCACAAAAAAACAAAGTGTCAAGTTTTTAAAAAAATTGGGTAGTCTCTTTTGTTTATGAAACTATTCACCCTGCTTAACAAATAAAAAATAGTCCAACATCCAAATTGTCTAAATTCATCAAACAAATTCTCATATAAAATGAAATATACAATATTCATCAATCAAATTCACTGTGTCTCAAAAAAACAAAGTGCCAATTTTTAAAAAAAATTAGGCATAACCTCTTTTGTTTATTGGACTATCCACCCTATTTAAGCGGTAACAACAAATCCAACAATAAAAAAATCCAAAATTCGGAGATAGAAGCTAGAAGGACGGAAAAGAAGAAACACGCTTTTATAAGCATACTGATATAGATCTAAAAATGAATATATAAGAACCATACACTACGAAAGAACAAATCAAGGTTTCAGAAAGAGTGTCCGGTCAGTAGCTTTTCAATGTTCATGTAGGCCACAGTTCCGAACCATGCATATTGATGATGAAGGCCGCGACAATGCTGTATAAGGCTCGTAAAGTGACCATAAAGGTGAAGTGTTTTTTTATGTCGGAATACGAACCATGGCCTCTTTTTATTTTGATAATCATAAGAATCTATGCCTACACGAACAAAGAAAAATTAAGTTAGTTAAGTTAAGCATACCAAGTAAAAGCCTCGAACATGTTAGGAAATGTACCTTCTTTACGCGCACGTTAGGTCGCTCGGCCTTTTTTGCCTAGCAAGGTCCCCAACAAGCAGAGTATTGGTAGCCATTATCCTCTCCACGTCGTATCACATAATGTCAAAGTTACTAACAATGTTTACACCTCGGAACTTAATCGTTGCAATGTCATTACATTGAACGTATTAATTTTCTCCTTTATTGAATAAAATTAAATTCCGCATACCTTTGGGTATAACCGAACAGTCAATCTGCACTCCGCATACCGTTGGTGTAGACCCTGCCACTATGGGAGTTGGTCCAGCTGTTGCAATGAACTCAGTCAAATTGATCTTTTTGAGATAAATGAGGCGGTTACATCCCAATTTCTACACTGCCGTAAGAAACTGTAGCTCGATCCAAAAAGGATAAATGTTAATGGAGGTGCAAGAAACTGTAATGAAGGTGCAAGATATGTTAAATCAAAACAGGTAAAAAAAGAAAGTCCTAATTGAAAACATATCAAACGCAAACGTAGCTCCCAAAGTCCCTATTAAAAGTAAACAAAGAAAAAAACTTATTAAGGCTAGTTATTTTGCACATTGGAATATGTGTTTATTGAAACTTGTTGAATAATCGGACCAAACTAATGTGTTTATTGAAACTCATTGATAAAATTAGACCAAACTAATTGAATAATCTGACCAGTTGATAAAACATGTTGAATAGATTCAACAATAGGGTCTTGAGGGTAGTTTATAGCTTTAGTAAGTGAAATAATCAATATGCGGGTGGCGGTAGAGACTTAGTGAAGGGCAGTGAGAGTTTTGGGATGGATTTCTCAGGACAACACCTTGGACTTCAAGTCACAATGTGACTCCCTCTAACCCCAATAGGCCATAACATGGGATAGTGGAGTCGACCTTAAAATACTCAAACTCGCCGAGCCTTCATACAAAAACCTTGGCACACCCATCTGCTTCCCCTCTAGCGTGTCATCTCGAAAAACACCTGTTAAAGAGGTAGATGCGCTATGTTATACCTTATATGCAAGAAATTATTAATCACCTGAAAAAGTATCACCAAATCATCAATATGGACTCAACAATGTGAAATTAAGTTACGTTAGAAAGATTATGTGAAAAATCATAGGAATGAAAGCACCAAGTCTAAACAATAATGAAACAACTCATATTAGCACAAAATATCAAAAAAGAAAAAAACATTGGACAGAAATTTACTAATAATCTGCAAATATCATGACCGACATAGTATAATTGGTCTTTGACAATCTACAATTTGCGTTCGATTAACAAAATGAGATATTTAAAGACTGAGTGAAAGAGAAAAAAAATTGCAAACTTAAATATGGCAAAGAAAAAGTCCTGGACTAAACTTTGGAAAGAAATGAGTGCATCAGAAATGAACTCAAGTAATTGTTCTAAAAGTTGAAGTAACTTTTTTATCACAGTTATAAAAGGTCAAACGATGTTTCAACTGTTCTAACAGTTGAAATAACTATAGTGTCGAAATCGATATAACTGTAATAAGATGCTTCCAAACCATTTAGTTGAGGTATACAACATTACATGATACCGAAACTGTTTCAACTGTGATGGGTAACCAATCAAAAAATATTTGACCACTCAACAAAAATAGTAAAAGAGATATTGAAATGAGAGTTTAAACAGATCTTTGTGCACTGTAAAAGTTTTCAGAACAAACATGCTTCATGTACAAACTCAATTTTGCAAATGCAATAATTGCTAGGACTCTTTTTGGTTATATTCATAGAAATGTAAACATATCCTCCCGTCTTAAATTAAGAGTCGTGTTTTCTTTTTAGGTTATCATTTCTAAAAGTAGTATGTAAAATAGCATAAAATTTCAATATAACCCATCACATAAAAATTCAACTTCGGGTGATGTTGATCTGATGCGTTGCGTTAAATAATGTTTGAAAAACAAAATTTAGAAGGGAAAAAAACATGTTCTTAAAATCTGTGAATTTCAAAGACTCTTAATTTGGGATCGGGGAGTATGATCTAGCCCTCAAAATTTATAGCATAATGCTACATGTCAATTTATTCAGGGCAAACTCCCGTAAGCAAGTCCTCCAGCTCATCGGTGATCTCGATTCCATCTCCCTCAATTCTCTTTCGCATATTGGGTGTTGTTTTGTCGATTGCGATATATGTCTCGAGCGATAACTTATAGACGTGGGAATTAACATGATTCGATTTCTTCACAATTTTGACGAACTTCTCGGCCCCATCGACATCTCTCTCTTCCACATAGTACTTCATAAATTTATACAAAACTTATTCCTAGATGATCAAATAACAATTGGGGATTTTAGTTACCAAAACATAAACTAAACAAAAAGTAGCAGTAGATAATCAAAAACACGTAATTGATAGCATACATAATCAAAAACTAGAAGTACCTCAGGGACTTACCATCGAAAACTTTACCTCTGCAAGTTCATTGTTTAAGGTTGATGCCATGTTTAACATTAACAGTACCTCGGGGGAAATAAAAACAAAAATTAGTAGCAAAACAAATTAGTATATAAACAATACATATAAGCATCTTAACGAATAATACATATTGAAATTTACATAATCTATCACTCTAAAAAACAGTGTTGAAGTGTATCTTGCATAATACATCACTCCTAAAAGATACATTAACACTTACAGTTAGATGTTGAATTAGAGAAGACATATTGATACATAGTAGCAGTTGATGGATATGATATTGATACATAGTAACATTTCATGGATCTGATATTCAGGAACTGGGGACTCACACACCCCATGGTTTTTGGACGATGTTTGGACGCCTCATCATAAGCCCTGGCAGACTCAGACACCCCCTCTTCGCCATTATTTATGTCATCCTGAGCATCCCTGTTATAAACACCTATATAAATAAGTCGAGTGTGACAGTTATCATACTATGCCATCTAAATAATTTGACTGTAACATCTTGAAAATGGGAGTGACTTGCAGTGGTTGTTAGTTGAAAAGGGGGCTTTTAAGGGGAATAGTGTTACTGCTTCAGAGGAAAAACTTATGCTGATGCCTGCTTCAAATGATAGTTAGCCAACCATGTATATATATTGACGGAATCATGTTTAACTAAAAATGGCACGACATAGATATGTTTAGGTCTTTAGTATACTCATACTTAATACATGTTTCCTATTATGCCTATTCCATATTTCATGTCTCGAAATTGACGGAACTAACTATCAAGAACTAACATTTGAACTTGATATGTTCAGTTATCATCAAAATAAAAAGAACTGGACCTTAACAAAGTTACAAATATATGTAAAGCCGGATCTGAAATGGCTTATGTGTCACTAAATTACAGAGTATCGATAAAAAAAATTAAAAATCTTTAACTAGAACATTTAATGTTACATCATATTGAGTAATGCACTCTTGAAAAAATTACGACCGAAAGGAAGTATCCAAACATATATTATGTTAGTAAGAAAGGAAAATTCCTACATACCTCTTAGGTTGACTTAGTATTTTCCATGATCAATTTTCTAGACATTTGACTTCAAGTATTAGTATTCAGTAAATAAGAGAATATTAAAAACTACGAAATAAAAATGAGTAAAAAATTATAAAATAGAAATTATCCTTTCTTTCTTCATAGTAAAAGATTGTGCAGTCTCACAATCATGTGCATGCTCAATTAAATAGAAAATGAGGGACTTGAAACTTTTACAAATAGAGGGCCTTCAATTTGTACATTATTGGCTTAAGCACTGAGAATAAACAAAAAACTACAACTAAATATCCATAGAGAGCTGCCTAATCTATATGTGCATACAATTTACATGTGAAAAATCACAATATCACTGCCTTTGAGAGGTGACATGTTTATACAAATTACATGTTAAAAACATAACAAATCAACCACTCTATGCAAAACACAACTATAACATTTTATTTTATGTTTTATTTTTCTATGAGAAGAAATATAATATGATTGAAAACATTGTTTTTAAATCTATGTCAAGATAATTAGTCCAACGCTAATAATGCTCCTCATTATGTTATTACCTTATGAACTCTCAAACATGAAACACATCATTATTCCTGCTAAAAACAAAACAAAGATCCAAACACATCAGCATTGCAAGAGTCTTTCTCTGGTACACCCGAAGCACCGATGTTGTACAGTCCAATTAATACTTAGAAAAAAGAGAACATTCACATAAATATGATAGCTCACCAAAATATTCTCAATTTTATATGTGGAAAACACCGAGTCCATTCATTCAATTCTAACACTCGAATTAAGGAAAATCATATTACTTGAATTTTGTGGATCCATGAGTCAGTATATTATCTATTATTTGACCCACATAGTCCACAAACATATTGTCGGAAATAAGCATCAATTTCAAGATATATAGACTGTACATTCAAGATTAACTTGAAATGAAACTATCCATAGCAACCATAAATAATTAAATAGACTGTAATATTCAACTAAATAGCTTATAATATTTAAACATGTAGAAAGAATACCGTGGGCCCAAATTCTTACCACCAATTAGCAGAACACCATAACATGCACCAGAACACCATAAAATGCAAATTCTTTCATCAAACAAATCCAAAGTTCTCATATCCTTATTTATTTCCCATATCCACCATCTGATATATAACAAATAAAAACACGTGGGCCCAAATTCTTACCACCAATTAGCAGATTCTGGCCCCAAAATCCCAAAGTAAGAACTTTATTTTAAAGCACTAAATCTATATAGTGTGAACTATTAGTGTATCTATACCCACAAATATCAAATGGAGAAGAGAGATTTAACCTTGTCGCTATCAGAGATGGAGGCAGCAGCGGAAGCGGGAGCGTGGGAGGCAACGCAGGAGGCAATTGAAGGGAGGCAGCAACATGGGAGAGTTTGTGCGGGGGCAACGTTGGACTCAAGGGTAGCAGTGACATGGTACTTCCGATCTGTGTAGGCAACAAAGCAAAAGATTAGAGCTATAACACTAAGCTACTAAATATATTAAAATGTATCATGTCATTAAGCTAAAGAATTACATTAAGCTACTGAATGAACGCTGACATTAAGTCCAAAAAATATACACATTACATCAAGCTACGAAACCGATGTATTAATAAAAGTAACGGTATTGTTCAATGATTGAAGGAGGTTTACGCATGCCTCATCCAACATACAAACAGTTATTGGGCCCAACAAACAAAAATATGCCCAACATTTAGTTATCTCTATGTCCACAATGAGTTTAATTTAGAAGGGACCAAACAAAAGAGGATCCATTAGTTTAAAGCTCATATGCTCATGGGGAACGAACAATTAATCAAGCTATCGCAAGGCCAAAACATGCTATGCATTTCAATGATCAAAGGTACAATAAAACAAAATAGATATAAAACTAAGAAGTGAAAACTCTATATGCATTTATTATGCATTAGGCAATTTAACAACCACCATATGTGTGATTTAACAAACACTACATGTGCAATATTATGTCCAAAACATACACAAATACACACATAACACTGTAACAGTTTTTTTTCAAAATGTAAAGGAATGTGAAGTACACCAATATCGCCACAATGCGGGTGAGAAATACAAATATTATGAGCTTGATATCAGAAAAATGGCAAAATTAAACTACATGAGCAAGGCAAAATAATTAATGAAAACTTGCATAGAAGCACTCAACATATATGTGTTTGGGTTGGGATTTTGGTACAAACACTATATACTTTTTTGTTTCATGCATTGTGTGTCTCATTTGCTTAGTGATTTCTTAGCACAAACCCAAGCTTTGCTAATGGACATACAGTTCAAAATATCAAACACACAATATTGGGGTATGAACCGGCATTGTTAGTGAGTGACATTTCAAAAAAAATTATTCATAGGCTTCCAAAACATGAAATTAACTTGACTACAGAAAGAAGCACAAATAAAATCTCTCATTGTTAACCACAAATAAACCATAAATGTGAAAATCCATACTTTCTCGTGTGAAAATGAGGTTCGTGTTCAGTCCGAAAAAAAATCACGCAAACAAAAAACCAATAAACGAAAACCACAAAGAAGAGTAAAGAGTCAGGGTGTACCCTTTGAACACGCTGATATGGTATATCCTTAAATGGAAGAGCAATAAAAAAAATCATCAAGTATAATGAGGTCAATAACTCACCCTCTAACCAAATATAAATGCACGACTCAACAACAAAACACCCACCCACAAACCCTATACTATAAAGCATTATATACATAAACCAAAACTGAGAAATTAGTAATTACTTTACTGGATGTAGACCCAATCAAAGACAAAATATAACACAAAACTAATATACTAATCAAGACAAAACATAACAAAAAACTAATATACCTATCAAGAAAAAACACAACACAAAACTAAGCACGAAACAAAATGCAAATAGTTAACTCACTGACTTGGAAATCTCATAATCATCACAATGAATGCAGTAGATTAGATAACAACCTGAACGGAAAATAGATTACAGGTTTCTCTGCATAAAAAATAAACAATAGACATGATTTTGAAAACTCGATGTGATGAATCAAGGGTAAGATGCACATGAATTAAGGGTGAGATGCACATGATTTCCATGTAATAAGATGAACGATATGTGGTTATAACAAATGGGAAATAGTTTTTAATCATCAAACATGTCTACCATTGATATGAAATCATACAAAACAAACATATAACATTCAAACCTTAGATTGCATCTCCAAAACAAACTTTATATTAGTCAAACTGATCTTAGCTCCAAACATCACTATCCCAACACCTTTTCTCGAAACAAAATCCTCACAAACTATGATTCAACTTACTAACCTTGAAACATATATAGGATTCGTAAAATAAAAACTTACCGAGTGCCTTTTCTCAAAACAGAATCCACATAAACAAAAATGTGATTCTTTTACACCTTCAGCACTTCAATAGCCCATGCCATTTCACTTCAATAGCCCACGCCATTTCAGTGTACTATCCAACCCAAACAACTCCACATCCTTCTGCCTGAAAACAAAATACAAAAGATCCCAATCAACATTAAAATAAAACATTCAATACAATATGAATTTATAAGCATAGTGATTTTCGTAGAGAGAATAAGTCCATAATAACTTCAGTCAAAAATATATAATAACTGTTGTAAATTTAAATCTCATACCCAAATGCCCAAATCATGGAACCAAACCTCCATTTTGAAACCCCAAAAATCGAATAGGGTAGACCCAATGTGAGATATCTGAAACCAAACACAAAACTCATTAAGATAAAGGAAAAAACAAAGCCACCATGGGAGGATTTAGTGTGATACAGATGGTGACAAAACAAAAATCATAATAAATCTCATACCCAAATGCCCTAGTCATGGACCCAAACCTCCATTTTGAAACCCCGAAAATCAAATAGGGCAGACCCAATGTGATATCTGAAACCAAACACAAAACTCATTAACATAAAGGAAAAAACAAAGGTGACAAAACAAAAATCAAACAATATTATCAAAACAAAAAACATTATAGTTTGGTCAAACAAAAAATCACCTGACATTAACGTGTGCGCGTAAACGGGAATGGCGATGGCTGTATGGGTGAATCTTTGCAACGATGGCAAGAGGAGGGAAGCTTGGCAGCGGTGGAATGAGGGAGGGCGTCTTGAGGGTATTGGAATAGGAGAGACAAAAGGTGGGGGGGAAGGGTTTTTTGGTGATGTGAGAACGGGAGAAAAGTGTGTGTGCACAAAATCAGAGTGTGTGCAAACAAACTGATTTTTCCAAAATACGCCCTTTTTGAATTGAAAGTTAAATTTTATGAGTAAAAAAGAGGGGGAACCCAAATATTTGAGGGGTAGATTTGTAAAAAAGAAAAGGATGTGATCTGAACCCTCAAAATGTGTAAAAATGTGTAAGTAGGTGGCACACATCTGGACCATTAAAATGTGTAGACAATTCAAAAACTCCCCTAACTTATTATATATATATATATATTAAATACCTAATTTAATTCCCTATCCATAGTACAGATCTGCAGCAGTATGAAGAAAAGGTCAACTTTCTCTTTAAACTTCTTTAGTTGTTTTGTTACTCTTAGAGATGGTCGAGTTCATGAAAAAGGTAACCAATCTTTGAGACTATAGATCCAAGACCGAGTATGAATTATTTATGATCTGTGATGGAATTTTGATGTTTTTTGACTTGACGTTGGTACATCAAGAGGACTGGTATTATTTTTGTTGTTTAATATTTGTGGGCAGTTAGCTTTCGATTTATACGGGGATACTAAACAATGAGTGAGAGAGGGAGATGAATGGTATAGTTAATAATATGTATAAATGAAAGATATAATAAGGTGGGAAGAGGAAGAAAGGGAGACAACATGGAAAAGAGGAAAGGGCTTCAGAAAGCCAATAGGCACCGTGTAGAGAGTGAGATCTTCATTGAATTCTAAAATGAAAAGTTTTTAAAGTGGAAGCAATCCAATCGTTTGAGGAAATTAAAACCTAAAGACAACTAATAAACATGTGGAGTTTTCTAGATTGGAGTATCTATTAGTATTAGTATTAGATTAGATTTATTTATTAAAGAAGCCACGTGGCGCTCTAAAAACATGACAAATATCATTAACATATTTTGCTGTCAATTTTAGTTATATACCATAATTAGACTAACAGAAAATCCTAAGGCGCTGTTTGGTTGCGCAAATTGTTTGATTATGTAAATTGGTTCATTGTGAATTAGTGAATTGTAAATGAGTGAATTTGAAATGAGTTAAATCCAATTTTACACGATGTTTGGTAATTTGAAATTGATGTTAAGGTTCTATGAAAAAAAGGTAAAAACATATATAGAGAGAGAGAGTGGGGCAGGGAAAATAGAGAGGGGGAGAGGGAGAGGAGACATGCACTTTTATGTGATTCCTATTTCAAATGGATTCATTTCACATTTTTTGTGAAATGATTCAATTTCAGATTTTGCACATGAGCTAAAATGGGGAATTAATGAATCATTTCATTAATGAAACCAAACACAATTAATGAGTCAATTTGTAAATGGATCAATTTATTAATGATTCAATTTACAATTTTGGGACAACCAAACGGAACCTAAGTGATTGCACCTGCATTGAACTATATATAAATGGTGATGGAGTGGTCAAGTATCCTACAGTTTTGGTATAAATATTAACTAGAATTCAATTGTATTTCACAAATTATGTTACTCAACTATTGTTTTTTTTACAATGTACAGTAATAATAGTGGTAGTGGAAAAAATATTTTCTATATATTATTTCATACTCCGTTTATTACCTTAGATACAATTTATAGACCTCTAGAGTTTGCATACTTTCTTTTTGAGTAACGAATAAAAATTTTCGAGTCAACTTGCGCGCACCTCGAAGTCACCAGTTTATTGGTATACTACAATGTACTTAGAATGACATGTTTTAAAAAAAATTATAACCTTGAATACACAATATTGTATAGCACACCTATAAATCACCCGCGCATCACATAGGGTTAATAACTAGTTATTTACATAGTATTGAGTAAAAAAATTGCTCTCTTACTCTCCTTCGACATGACAGAGATTCTAAAATTGGATCTTTGCATTCAAAAGGGCAAATGAAGAATGACATTCATGTCCACTGTTGGAGCAAGATTATTAATGGACATACACAAAATATGCCCAAAAGAAAAAAAGCTTTTGTATAGCAGTGAGAATCTCCCTCTTCTATTACTCTTGTTGAGTTAGGCCATCTATCATGTTTTTATCGAGGAATCATACCAATAAGTACGCCAATAAATGCTCAATCAATTAAATTAGGCTCACTAGTCAAACATAAAAACGAAAGTTCGCCACTGTTGAATACACAACTTTGTGACAATTTAAGATGTTGGCAGGAAAACAGCTACTAAAGACCAACTCCAAGCCATCTAATAAAATGGCATGTTAGAAGTGACTTTTCAATAAAGTCATCTTGCAATTTATTTTTCAATAATTTTAAATTTAAAAGCAGGGTATTTCGTCCAAAATTTTACCAGTTATTGACTAGCAACCCAACACTCAGGCAGTAGGTCCACTCCCACTTGGGTGTTGGATGACTCAATCCCCAAATGGCCCATTTGTACACATTCGCAGGAAGGCAACTACAGCCTGAATAAAATTGGCACCATACAGGGCTGGATGCCCGAACATTCAGTACGCCCGTAAGCCTACAGTTGAACCCTATTCCATTTAATCTGTAAAATTTTTGCTATTTCGCAATGCAAAATAAATAAATAAAATGCTTGTGGATAGTCTAATGAAAAGGGTTTTCTATCTAGGACCACATTATCAGTCTAGAACTTTTCCCCAGTCGATGTTTTTGGGGGTGTTTTCTCAAATCCGAGGTGATCAAACTAACAAAACACAATTGTTTCCAAATTATATTGGATTTCAAATCAAATTGATGCAATTTTTCGGACTCCAATTGAGTTCTGCAATTTCCTAATGATTCTCAAGAGTTCTTTTTTCTTCAACTTGACTAATTGCAAATTCCAGATTTAAAAAAGTGGCAATCATATTTCCAAAATGGCTTTTACCGAATCTTACTGATATACCTAAGAGAGCTTGGTTCAAGTTTAATTCTAAGCATTCTCAAACTTGATAATATTTCTTCAACGATAGTCAAAATAATAAAATTTCTTCCGACAGTGAGAAAATAAACAAAAACAGCTAATAGCGCAACCATATTAATTTAAAGATCTTGAAGAGCCATATAATCTCACCCTCTTTAGAAACCCAGTTTGATGATTAATGATAGAAACCACCATGTAAGACCAGGAGAATAGGAAAAAAAATCACCTCTACAAGCTGTATAACATTAAAAACACGAGTTATTTTACAAAAACTACACTTTCAATTCCGAATTTTTCAGTTTATTGACATTTACCAGTCACTTGGTACCATCACAAAAGGCCTGGACTGACATCCTTCATTATACATCTTAATTCTTCCTAACGAAGAGAAATCACTCTCACAAAAGCATATTTGTAAAGAGAAAAGGAAAGAAGATATAAACCGAGGCACCCATATGATCATTTTGACGAAACTTCAGAATCACAATTGGTAATAGGCATATCAGCAGTAGTGCAAACAAGAGCCCTTTGCTGTAAATGTCTCAAGCTCTGTTCCATGCTAACTTGCACCATCTCAGCCAGCATCTTCTTTGCTTTACCGGATTGATCCTCCCCATCGAATTGGGATATAATATCACACACCATATTTTCTAGTGTGAAGGGTTGAAAGCCTGATTTTGAGTAAGGAGGATCTCTCAGTAACCACAAGAGTTTTTTTGCTTTTGACCGCGACTCGCTTTTTCCTCGAACAGTGAGCTCGAGAAGACCCGGGATTACACCTTCATTAAGTATCGGTTCCCTATATTTACATCGGTCGCTCTCACACATGGTCATAAGTGTCCCCACTGCGTGATCCCGGCTTTGAAGGGACCCGCTTTCGAGCACTTCTACCACCGCAAGCACTCCACCTTTTGTATCCATCAATGCAACTCGTCCCTCATTGAAACCCACCAAAGATTCTATGAATGCACTACATTTTTCAACTACTTTTGAAGACTTTTTACAGGTAGTAAGCAAGTTGACTAAAGAAGGAATGGGTTTGGATTCAAGAATTAAGCTTAGATTGTTGGGGTGAGTCGAAAGATTGTAAAGGGCCATTACGGCATCGACCTTGGCTTGTGGAGTCCCATGTGTAAGGATTTTTACAAGAAGAGGGATTGCACCTGAACAACTTATGATTGGCTTATTGACTGAAGAAGCGGATAATGTGAGTAAAGATGCAGTTGCATGCTCTTGCAGATTTGAATTTGCCGAGTGGAGAAAACCAACAATCGGTTCTAGAGCACCAGCATTCACAATGCTAATCTTGTTTCTGAGGAAAACAAAAAACCATAAAGATTTTCTTTAGTTAACCCTTGGCAAAATTGATAGTTCATAGATGCAATTGCAAGTACAGTCATATTTCAGGGGCTTCGTAAAAATCATGATATGCCAAGTTGAGGAATTGTAATGATCAGTAGTACTCAATTTTGAAATAGAAATGCAAACTGTTAGTTAAATCCATTGTATTTACAACAACATAATTTTATTAACCCGCAGAAATTAAACATGAAACATAATTGGATGATGAAGAGTGGGGCATACGTTTCGTCTTTAACGGCGAGGTTTAGGAGAGCGAGAAGGGCGGCCTCCTTGGATTGGTTGTCGGAGGTGAGCATGGAGACGAGTGGTCTGATGGCGCCGGACAGATGACGTCGACACCCTTTTGAGGTTTTTGTCAGCCGTCGGATGTCTCTGGCGGCTTCCATTCTCGAATGTGGATCGTCGGATTGGATGAGTTGGAGGGTGGAGGAAATAGTGTCGGTGGTAGTATCCTCCGAATCCATTTCCTCCTCAAAAAAAGTGGGTGTTGGGTGGATGGATTGGCTTTACAACTCCCGATATTTACCTGGTTACGAGGACGAAACGTGGAAGATATGGGTGGGGGCTTAATAATTCATTCTATAATACCGACGCCATCAGGTTTGGTACCACGTTTTAGTCGCCCTCTATTTAAAGTCTTGCTGAACGACGGGTACGAGGGACCCAGGTTTGGTAACACATTTTTCTAATTCAACCGGAAAAATGTTAAAATGTGTTTTAAGAAAGACATGTTTTCATCTCAAAATACTAACTATAATAGTTTGAGGGTGCTTTTCCGGTCCAGTTCTTGAACTAATAATTTTGGATAAAAAAATCACGCTTAATAAATTTTAAACGATTTGGTCCAACATATAAATACCCCGAAATTAAAATAAACACGCACTATTCAGAAATCGAAGCGTCAAAAACACTGTATTCTATCATTTCTTCGATCAAAACCCCAAAACGAATCGATTTCTCAATCAAATTTTGGTCAACAACAACATATAAATACTTCTGATCGAAGCACTAAATACTATATTCAATCAAAACCCTAACTCTCTTCGATCAAAACCCTAGCTCTCTTCGATCAAACCCTTGAAGTTCTACATTTTACATTCTAAATTAAATTCTTCCAAACACCACTAACAAGTATGTATACATTCTCTTATCACCTTTTTGTCCTTATGTATTTTGTGGTCTCATATGTAAAATTTTGTAGACACATGGACTGATGAAATCACATTCTTCTTCTTCATGATATGAAAAAATATATTTGTTTCCCTCATTTTAATTGCAAAACACACTTTTTGCATGTTAGATATATGTATTTCATCATTGTACTTTTCCTCCTGTATACATCATTTATCGAGGATTTATCAAGGACTAGGGCTAGGAATATACACATGATTAGAATATGTACATGTACAAGCCCTGTTTTGCGTGTACTATAAAAAAAGTACACGCAAAATACACAAAGTACACGCACATTAAAACTGAATTTCTCAATTCATTATGCGTGTACTTTTATGTTTTATATGTGTACTCTATATAATATTTATTTCAAATCCATATTTGATTTATCCTATGTTATTTTGGTCCGCGCCAGCGGCATTTGAATGATATTACATGAGTTTGTAAGAAGTATTATTATTTTGTTAATATTTAGGAGTGTTTTTGGTCCGTGCCAGCTGCATTTGAATGATATGTTATTAGGTAATAATCTGTATTATTGCGTGTACTTTTTCATTTTTTTCGTGTAGTTTGTTGAAAGTACACGCAAAAAATTCATAAAGTACACGCACTTTGAAATTTAATTTGTTCAATCTAATATTCATGTACTAATGTGTATTATGAGTGTACTATTTTGTATTGTTGTGTTATTGTTTAGGAATCATACGATCAAGCATATTCAACTACAAAACTACTGCTTGCACGTTCGAAGATCTTAACAATACAAAACCTTTCACATTGACAGTCAATAGTACTAATGATGACGAAATTTATTTTCTCCTTCGCATCAATGATAGAGCTAAAAGGTTACTTGGTTTCTACTACTACTATGAAGACATTTACTGCACTGATGTGCAACAGCTTCAAGTAACTGAATCGAAAGCGAAGGATTTAGCTAAATGAATTGAGCAGTGTTGCTTAAGGGTTTTTAATAATGTTGGAGCTTTTAGCATTCAGCTATTGTATCACTTCCTTACTGAATATGTTAGTAGTAGAGAATCTTGGTTTTTTACTTGTCGAACAACCTCTGTCAGGTATTACCATGAAACTGACGATATATATTATCGCCTTTAGCATGTATTTTGTTGAGACTTGTATAAATTATTTGTGAGAATATTGCATGTACTTTTGTTAAATACGCTTGTATTTTATTGTTTTAGTCTGTGTTTTATTCTAATTCGCATGTATTTTATTTTTTGTACATATCATTATAAGTTAGTAATTTAAATTTTGTTTATAGATCAATATAATAGGGATGAAGATGAAGGCAAGAAGAGGAAAGAAACAAAAAAAGAGCAGTTCTGATGATAATTCTTCATCCAGTTCCAGTTCTAGTTCTAGTGTGGCATTGAAATTTAAACGTCCTACAAAGAAGAATGACCAATATCGGTCAAATATTATTAGCTTTCTCCATGATTTGCATCAGATTAAAAATAAAATAAACAATAGCCATATTGAACTTCTTAAGAAGACACCATTTTGGAAGCTTTTCAATGCCTACTACAGTGAGAAAGTAAGTAGAAGTGGATCACAAGAAGACGGGTAAAAATATTTTATCAATTATCGAGCTGTACAATACTTAAATCAAAAGTTTCCGTATGAAGAGTAGGATTCCAATAATGCCAATAGATATAAGTGACATATTTGGCATACCCTTGGTTGAGGGTTTAAAATCAATAGAACTGAAAAAGCGACTGAATACTGCTCAAAAATTTGAATTACAAGCACGATACTTCGCAAAAAGAATAGAAAAGTCATAAATATTGAATGGTTTGAAGAAATCAGTTGAATTGGAGACAGATGAAGGAATTGCTGATTTTGTTAAAATTTTGTGTCTCCACTTCTTAAACACGTTGTTTTTCTCCAACTCAAACTTCACCCTTGGAGAATTTTGGTTGAAATACATCGACAATATTGAGGAAATAAATAAGTATGGTTGTGCATCTACTGTGCATGAGTTTCTCATACATTCACTTGACAAATCAGTAAGTTCAAACTCTAGCACAGTTACTGGATGTGTCATATTCCTACTGGTGAGCAAAAAAACATCCTGATATTTCAAAATTTACATACCATTACTCACGTGTATTTTGAAAATACACGTGATATTTTCACTTGTATTTTGAAAATACACGTATATTTTCACGTGTATTTTTAAAATACACGTGATATTTTCACTTGTATTTTAAAAATACACGTATATTTTCACGTGTATTTTCAAAATACACTTGATATTCCTGATATTTCAAAATTTACATACCAATACTTACCTGTACTTTGAAAATATTACGTGTATTTTCAAAATACACGTGATATTTTCTCTTGTTCTTTGAAAATACACTTGATATTTAACGTGTATTTTGAAAATACACGTCTTAAATCACGTGTATTTTGAAAATACACATTTTATATCACGTGTATTTTGAAAATGTTAAATTTGTAAAATTCACGTGTACTTTCAATATACATTTGTAAAATTTGTAAAGTACACGTTTAATTTTGCGTGTATTTTGAACAAATCACTTATACTTTCCATTATAAATCCCTAGGTAATACAAGTATTAAATTCATTTTATTTTTTGTATGATCACAGTATTGGGCATGTGAGAAATTTGAAATTATTTCTCCTGATGAAGAATTTAAAGAAAATGCTCTAAAATTCCTGAAGTGGAAATTGTCGTCTTTGAGACAATAGTTTGTGAAGAATGACATCGCAACAGCAACTTTGAAGCAGGCTACAAATAAACTAGCTTGCAAGGACAGTTCTGTACAAAAGGAATCTCAGTTTGAAGGGCCAAGTTACTCTTTGAACATTTCTACAGTCCTATATATGTTGATTCATCATTAGAAAAAGTTGCTAAAGATATTAATGACAATGAGTTTTCACATGGTTAGAATATTCCCCTTAAAAAATTGTGACACCAAAAAAAAAGGGAAAAGATCAACCAAAGGTTAATTTGGAGGAACAAATTGCTGTTTTGAAAAGGGAATTGTTGGAAAAAAAAAATAACCAACTATCTAAAGCAGCTGAAAACATTAATGGTGCACTTGAGAAGGTGACTTCTTTGGAGGTGGAGAGTGCCATTTTGAATGTACAGTTGCAAGTAGATCGTGATTCACTTTTTGAAGCCCATAATGAAATGAAGAAGTTAAAGGTAGAGGATTCCAACCTTTTGAATGAAAAAAAGTTACGAAATAAGTTGGAGGTAGAAAATGCCCAACTAGTTGAGTTAAACAATTCTTTAAAAGAAAAGCTTGATCAAGTCACAATGAGTGACTTAGATAGAATTAAAGAATTGGATGAATCGTTGAAAAAACAGGCAGAATCAACACAAATTTTGGAACAAAAAAATGGATATATGTCTCTAACTAATGAAGATCTCAAAAAAAGTATGATGATACATTGCAAAAATGGAAAGATGCTGACATAGAAAAGATGACATTGAGGTAGAATCTTGAGGAGTCAAAATTGAAAAGAACTCAACAGGTACTTTTGAATGCAGAGTGCACGCAGTTTTACTAAAGTACACGTAGTTTTCCTAAAGTACATGTTAAAAGTACACGCAGTTTTCCCGAAGTACATGTTAAAAGTACATGCGGTTTTCCTAAAGTACACGCAGTTTTCCTAATGTACACTCAGTTTCTATAAAGTACACGCAGTTTTCCTAAAGTACACGCAGTTTTATTTCATAGTATTTTTAATGCAGTTTCATTTGATATTAGAAACAATGCAGAGTACATGCATTATTTGATTAAAAATAATACAGTTTTATTCAAGTATTGCTTATAATGTAACATTCTTTTTGTATAACAGGAAAACAATAATAAACTCCTTAATGACGAAATTTCGGAGTTGAAGAAAATGTTTGAAAAATCAGAATTGAAAAAAACTGATCAGGTATCTATAAAGTACAATAGATATATAGTACACGCTTTACTTTCTAAAGTAAACGCAAATTATGTTGTAAGTATACGTGTATATTATAAATTTTATAAAGTACACGTATTTTATAATACATTCGTGTATATTATAAAATACACGCATGTATTAAAATACAAGCATGTACTTTATAAAATACACGTAAGAGAAAATGAATAATTGTTTCAAAAAATGCTTACAATCCAACATTCCTTGTTAAATATACACTACAAAAAAGTAGCTTTTAAGACGGAACCTTTTGAGACAGCAAAATTTTGGGTCTTTAAAACTCACTTTTTGAGACAGATAAAATTAACCGTCTTAAAAACTACTATTTTTAAGACCGTTTTTATTATCTGTCTCAAAAGTTACTATTAAAAGAGACAGTAAAATATTGCCCGTCTCAAAAGATATGTCAAATGAGACGGCTAAAAACAATTCGTATCCCCCCTTTATCAATTTTCCCTCCCGCGCTCGCTCTCGCTCTTTCTTTTCTATTAGCTTAACAAAACAAAAGGAAAAGGAAAAGAACAAAAACCCTCCACCCCGTCATTTCTTCATACTGACCAAATCTCTCCACCCCGCACTCAGCCCTAGCCACCGACCTCAGCCTCCCTCGCCCTAGCTATTCGTACCAAGTCGAACTGCAAAACCCGAGCAAGGTATATTTTTCACCTCTCTCTCTCTATGTATTTACATACTACTCTAATTTTTCCTAATTACTTCTTTGGGTGATTTTAAATATTTCATGGATCTCGTGACAAAGGTACAATTTGTCAAAATACCTATATTTCTAAGGTTGAACTCGGACATCAGAGTCGCAGATACGATTATCATTATTGTAACATGTTTTAAGCCCTATATATACGATCATTAATATTTATTTTTTCTTCAAAATTGATGCTTGTATATATAAGTAATTACTTATATGTTAATATGTATCAATTTGTTCTTGAATAGATTTGACATAAAGATTACAACTATGGGCAATTACCTTTAAAAAATATTAGCACATATCTATTTTTCAAAATCTACAATCAAGTTATCTATGTATACATTACCTGTTGGGTTAAATCCTACATGCTTCTATAATAGGGAATAATTTCACTTTAGTTTCCAATGTTTATGCAGTAACAAATATTTTTCTTGGCACTACATCGTGAATTTATGTGGAGTAGAAGATTAACCATTTTTATTACATGTGTTAATTACTAATATGTTTATAACTATCGATTTGGTTACATAAACTTATTTATTTAAATGTGAGTTTTTAGATGGATCTACTTCTCTAATCATTTGCAAATAGTACGTCTCAATTAGATGTGTCAAGGTTTCTTTAAATCTCACTAATCATGTAATCACGTGTATTTTCATTTTTTCTATACCGTTAGGTGAAGTGAGTGTGTAAAGTTACAACTTGCAACTTTATGAAGGATAACTATTTTAACATTTATGTCAAGTGAGGTGAAGTCAGTTGTAAAGTTACAACTCGTGACTCAGTAATCATTAAGAGTATAATTTGTCGAATGGTTCACAATATATAAACATTTATCGTACTTTGTGCGAAAAAATATTTATTTTTCATATTTGGCCTCATCCTTGATACATTGTGTTTCGTTTATGATTGTTTGATAGGAAGCTACTACTTGCGTGATATGAAGTAGCTAATTCAGGACATTCAAGTTCCAACATTGAATTGACACGAATAAGAGGTAATTATAATTTTTAATTATTGATCTATATCATTATTTCTTTTACATATGATTTGTAGTGGTGATATGAAGATGAGGGTAAGAGCCAATTGAAATTCCGGATTGATTTCTAGAGGTGATAGGAGGTTAAGGGTGAGCCAATTGAAAACCCGGATTGTCAATTGGTTGTTGTAGTATAATTTTTAGATTAACATATCAGAATATTTGTTTACTAGTTTGTTTCAGTTTTAGTTAGATTATTGATATGTTTGTTTATAGTTGCTCATCTAATTCATGTCCTTTGGAAGGAGGTTATGCCATTAATTTGATTATTATTTAATTTGTAGTATATATCATGGACCAAATTAATACCCACGTGCATCATCATAAAAAAATGTCATTGTTATTCAACACACCAAATCAAATAGTAAATCTTAACATTCAAATAACTAAGTGTTGGGAACTATGAAGCATGGACAGTTCATTGAATGTGACGTACTAGTAAATCTTACTAATGTATAAATATGTAATATGAACACTAATATGTAATATCCAATACATAACTATCTATATCTACGCATTTACAGTTTGTAAGCATGATTTTCACATACTTTGAACCAGATTCTATATGTTGGTGTTTATGAGAGTGTGAATCGTAGGTTTTCAGAGTGAAAAAGCCATAGTTACCACCTCTATCGGATAAAGGAAAGGCCAAATGTTTTGTGTTTTAATTAGGGTTAATACTTTGATTTAAAGTCTTTCGTTCTAATTACCCTTAGTTCAAATGTTTTAAGAGTTGTAAGGATTTAATTTTTAGCTCTATAGATTCTAAGATCCAATGATCTTGAACCTAAGACTTCCCAAGAATTATATGGACTTAAGACTTGATTTGGCTTCAATCGTGAGTCCCTATGACCCTGAGCAAGATCTTTCAGGTCCAATACACTGATCTTTATAATATGCTAGGAATTATAAGGACATAACCCTTAGTTATAAAAGGCCACAAGGACTAATCACACTAAACCACAATAGTTATAAGGATTTTAGACTTAGCTCAAAAGTTTCTAAGTTTCAAGGCTCAAAAGTTTCTAAGTTTCAAGGACCCTGGAATTAAAATAAAAATTAGAGTTTTAGTTTTTATACTTATCTCAAAAGGTTCTTGAGTTCCAATGACAGTCAACTTAAAACATCAAAGTTTTTAGGTCTTTAGGTCTGGTCCTCAAAATGTTTTGAGGTTCAATGACCTAGAACTTGAATTTGTTAGATTTGAAGGGTTTTATGTTTATCTCAAAAGGTTCCAGGGATTGATAACTCTAAACTTAAATAAAAATGTCAAATATAAGGATTTTTTCTCATCTCAAAAGGTTTTGAGGTCCAATAACCCTTACCTTAAAATAAATTCAATTTTTTAGGGCTTTTATCCCTATCTCAAAACGTTTTGAGGTCCAATAACCCTGAATTCAAAATGATTTCAAAGCTTAAGGCCTTTACCCTTAGCTCAACTGAGATATAAGGACCCTAACCTAGGCACTTTCTAATAATCCTAAGGCTCCCATCATTAATTCTAATTATGCGAAGAGTTTGAATTAGTTTGGGAAGATATAAAGTAAGTGTTGTGGTTAAACAAATGGGGGTTGAGGGGTTCATGCTATAGTTTCATCAAAAGATAGCAAAATTCAAAATAAAAAAATTCCAAATTTATTCTTAACAAAACACAAGTATAAAATAAAGAAATTATTCAGACCAATGTCAAGATGATGATAAAAGGAAAATAGTTATTTTCATTCACATTTTCGAAATAAGATTACAAAAGTTCAATTGTAATATAAATAATATAATCACATAGCCTTGCTGTCACCATCTATAATTATGTTTGAGGTTTAAGGGAGTTCTTGCTAGTCTTCATCCTTTATACAAGAGGTCTCGACATGCTTCGGATCCTCACCAACATTATCAATTTGGAGAGTAATCATCAATTCATGGGGAACATATATCTTGTTAGTCGAGTAATGATTTCCTTGCATTTCATTATCATCGACGCAAGGGCCTTCTTTTCATTAGCAGCTGTGTTTATCTTGTAGTTTAGATTATGATAACTCTTTATTCTTTGATGGGAAGTTACTATGTCTGTGCTACCCCTTTTTGTAAGAATTCTAATTATTGTACGAGCGTAGTGAACATTCTCCAATGGATCCCATGTTCTGGTTTGGATTTCAAGAATCATTTGAATTGTGAAATAGCTTCTTCATTTCATGACCGTGCAGTAGTGGGCCTTCTTTTCATTAGTAATTGTGTTTGTCTAAACTTCTTATTAAGTATTAAGGCCAACAACTAGTCCTAAAACTCCTTCAAACAAATTTCTTATAATTCACCCTCAAAGAAGTCTATCACACCTTCTCCAAGAAATAAAATGTAAATTTGCACCAGTTATGTGTTCACTTGCATCTTCAGCAGTTGAAACTGTTATACGAGGGATAAGGATATTTTGAGGCAATGAAAATAGATGATACTGCCATGGTGATTCAAGATTCTGTGGTTTCAAGGAAAATTCTTACTGTTTTGATACCATAAAGATTTTTTTAATAAAAGGACTCTCTCTTCAATTCAGTCTTTGGGGATTAATTCTTATATATAGTAAAAGAATACAATATAAGGGGCAATAAAATCTCTATATAACCAAAATACATAATATCCTCCAGATTATTCATATATTTTTCCTATGACCAATCAACTATTGCCTTCAAGATTTGGATAAAACGTGATAAAACTATGTTTTCCTTTCCCCATGGTTAAGCCACTTCTCTTTTGATTTATGTCTCCAAAAGTCTTCCTTTATAGCAAGGGCATCGTTAACTGTATGGTAACATTGGTTAACTGCTTTTAATTAGCATTTGAGTGATCAATATCACACATTATTTTCTCACATCTGAGCACTTCATCTTCTACATTCTGCGCAGCCTGGAATATGTTCCTAAAATGATCCTTATTCCATTGCCTAAGATAACTTTTAAGCCCTACGATTTTTTTGCAAACAAGTTGAATAAGGTTTCCAGGCATGTCTTGAGCCTAATTCTCTTCAACAACTTTGTAGAAGCCATTATATATGGTCCAAATATCATAGGCTACTCCTCTATCCACATCTTAAATCTTTCCAAATTTATCTCCTTTCCATTCTTTTGCATTTAGCATACACTCTAGAGATAAGAACACGAGAAGATAAAAATGCAGTTTCAATTTCAAGGGTGAGAATATGAGCATGAATTCTAGCAGGAGATACTTGGATCCCACGTCTCTAGAAGGCTCAGATCCTGCTTTGTTAAACCATTATCAAAATTTAACTTTCTTTTAAGGGCTGCCAATTAGAGATCATAGGTTCTAGGAAGAAACTTTATACTTCAACTATAACATCTATTTCAATAATATTCCAAAAATTCTTAAAGAAATAACCATGAAAACCATCTAATCTAGGACAACTATTTAGGTTCAAATGCTTCACTACTTCTTTGATCTCCTCACTTTCTGGGATTGTGCTTAATCTAGAGTTTGTCTTTGCTGAAATTAAATGGGAATTACCTCCAAGAATGTATCATTCATAAAGATGATCGGGCCATTATCACGAGTGAATTAATCCATAAAAAACTTAGCACCTGCCATTTGAATATCCTTCTCTCCTTTATGAATATGACCATTAAGATCTATGATTTCTGATCACCAAGTTCCTTCTCTTAAACTTAACTGAGTTATGAAATAAATGAGGTATTACTATCACTCTCATTGAAGGATTTCTCCTAGAAAATATCGTGTGTTTTTTTATTTAAACTTAAATCCAGGTGGATATCCATGTAGCTTATATCATTTTTTAATTGTGTGACTAGAAGGTCCAAAGTGAGTGCAAAAAGGTTCGTCTCTCTTAGATATTGAAGTAATAGCAATTGAAACACTTAGAGACATTGAACTAGTTCCCAAAACATAAGAATCTGATACTTTGATGATGTTAGGTAAAGGGTCAAAGAATTTTGAGCTCATCACAAAGAATTTTGATTCTAGAATAGTAAGAAGTGACATCAAAAGAACCTTGAGAAAGACCATGCAGATGTTTACGAATCCGAAAAATTCTAGGTCCATTACTTTAATAAAATAAATCATGCAAATCTCCCCAAACCTCATTAGAAGAATCAAAATAAAGATAAGTATCTGCAATTTCCTTATTCGAAACATTTAAAATCCAGGACAAGACCAAGAATTGCATCGAGACCAATAATTGAAAATCAAATCAGTTGTTAATGATCAAGGAAATGTACCATCGACAAAGCCTAACTTATTCTTCACTGCGAGATCCATATGCATCGCTCTGCTCCATGTATTGTAGTTATCTCCAGTCAACTGTCGGATCCTAAAAGAATATGCACTTTCTACATTAGTGTAGGTAGTAAAACTTTTCTAAGGCAAATAAGTTCAATCAATATGCCCTGGAAAATTTTCCTATCAAACGGATCCTAATAGAACCTGCACTTTAACCGGAGACAAGTAGGTCAGACACTTTGCATTTGTTGATCTTTGTCAACTGGGAATGTCAGGCCATTTGACACAACTAGGTCAAGAACCCAAAATAACACCATTAGGAATGCCTTATTAATAGGCATTAAAGGAGATAGTATGACTGTTAACTGATCATTAAGCGTAAGCATGGCTGATAAAGGGTGAAGCATGCTAACCAAGAACATGCTTGAAATCCTAAAAAATGTAGATGTGTTGATGAATTATTTATATGTAAAATTCTAATATACATAGCAACTCAAGTTCCTTTTTAACATCTCTTTATACATATATATTATTTGGATGTACAAAATGATATTACTAAACTAATGGTATGAAGAAAGCATAATTATATATAAGAAGTACGTACAATACTTATAAGGATTTAGGTACAGTGTTATGCAAGCTCAAAGATCTTATCACCCCTTTTTAGAGAGCGCTTTTTTGGGGTATCGGTTAGCACCCTCACCCATACAGATAGAACCCAAGTAGATATATAGAACCCAAATAAATATGCTTAGAACGCTTTTGCCTTGCCTACGTGGATAGCATCCCACCTCGACACCAATGGGATAACACCCATCTTGACTTAAATCACACTCAATTGCGTCTTGTCAATAAGGATAGCAATCATCTTGTGTCACCAAGTGCAACCCTAAGTGTATAATAAAAACAGAGTACCAAGTTTATAAGTAAATCATTATCAAGTTAAAATATCACACACCAAAAGTGGAATACCCCAAAATTTAGAACAAGCACTGACAAAAAAGGCAGCTCGCCCATAAACCTCAGATAGGCTGTGAATTTTCAATTACAAAAAGTTTGGCAGTCAATGCAACTTATGATCCAATGGCATAAAGAAAATTATTTCAAGAGTTCTTGCTATAACTTACACAAGGCGAAGAAAAAAAACACAAAATTTTGTTCAGGTCAAGTAACAAGCGGCAAAAACATAAGAGAAATGAAGATCGACTACCTTATTTAAATGAAGTTTAATACTATTCACCACCCATTCAGGTACAAAGAGAAGTAATAGACTTCCAATAGATGAAAGGTTAATTAGCTACATTTCTTCGCACCTAATGTCTTGTTTCGATGCGTAAATAATTAGTATTGTTATTACCTGTAGGCACCACTCATGACTAGGATAAAAATAATATAAAAAGGAAAAGATTGTATCATATAGTTATAATTTTGAGACTCAGATGGAAATGGAAAAAACATAGAGGAAAAGAACATTAGTGTAGGTTGTAAAACTTTTCCAAGGCTAATTCTCTTTGTACCTAATTAATCTTTTCCAAGGCTGTAAAACTTTTCCAAGGCTAAGTCTTAAAAGAACTTTTGTTTGTTCTTTCTACAGATTCTGAACTTCATCTCTTGTATTGTATTGCTGAATGAGTAATTCTTATTTTGTGGATATATGAACATCAAATTCCATCAGATTACAGAAACAACAAATTACTATATAGTACAAGAAAAAGTTGTATTCAGGGGGGGGGGGCATGTATGCAGCAGCATATATGTTGCGTATATGCATATATGATGCATATATGCTGCTGCTATATATGTTGCATATATGCATATATGCAGCAGCATAAGAGGCAACAAATCCAAGGCTAAGTCAAGAATGCAATAATCACGAGAAATCATGACAAAATATACCCAAACTAGTAAAATCATACTAGATTACACATGAGAAAAGGATATAGAAAAACTCTACAAATATTTCAACTAGGAAGATGTACAACCTATAAGGCTACAAGTACAACTTTTAGGTGAAATTGTGAATCCTAAAGTACAAAAAGAAACCTTCCAATAAGATCACTAAGCCTATGCGAACGACACAAAAAGGAATTCGTATGAACGAATTGGGGAAAAAATAACTCTCTAAATAAACTAAGACGTAATGCAAATTGAGCAAATAATTAATCATGCAAATAGTATTCGTATGAACGGATGCAAAACATAATTAGGTGTACGGTTTTATCTAGTAGCTCAAGTCAGGGAAATGTTCTAATAAAAATCATAGCTCATAGAATCCATATGTCGATCTTAGCTGGTACTCAGAATGGTGGGTAGGCTTATTGCTTTATTACTTTGTAAATCGGTTATGGAGCATTTCATTACTCTTTTTATGGCTGATTAGTATTATAAGTATATTGTTTCAGTCTTTAAGTCAGGTTATTAGTTCAGTTTGTAATAAGTCCATTAAGTGTTAAATAATTAAATCATCTATGTTTTTAGTGTTCTTATTTTATATTTATATAATCATGACATCTTTGGAGCTGGTTTTTGTATTGGGTTTTAAACAAGTACTGTCCAAGTATCTAAATCAAGTTAATGTTTATTAACTTTTTCAGAACCATAGCTAATTGCGTTTTGTATCCCATTTGTTACAGGAAGTTTACTATCCCACGAGGACTTGTTATACGTATACTTGAGCCTTTAACCGTTGGAGCTTTTGCATCTATTCTCTCGAACAAAGACCTTGTCGCTTAATTCCTCTTTAATCTTGCTCTCAACCACAAGTAGGGGTGAGACATATTCAAGTTAAATTTTGTTCATTATGTTGTCCAACGGTAAAAGGAATCGTAATGTGTATTTTTATTTATATTAGTTGTTTAGAAAGTTGTGGTTATTTCTGTCGTTGTTTTTGAGGTAATTTTTATGCTTAAACGGGTTGGTTTTCATGAAAAAATAAAGGAGACCCTGTCGAATTTTTTTTAAAATATTAAGTATTTTAAAAGTAAATAATACGAAGATATACAAATTTGATAAGGTTTCTAAAGATTGTCATCTATAGGAACTATTAAAAAAATTATTTCTTTGTTTAAGGTAACTGACACTTAATAAATTTATTGCAGGTGAAAACCTTTTGTGGATAAGGCAAGATATTTGAGTTGTTTTGCTGGAGGTCGTATGCTTGAAGATTACGAGTTTACTTTGCGTACATCATTTTATGTTACGGATAGATGATTTTTTGTTTATTTTTTCTAATGATATGAGTTAAATTGTATAGAGAGATCTATGTTGGACACAATGTTTAAATTGTGTATTTTTTTCGTTGTATGAACTTTAATTATAATTGAATGGAAAATTATATGTTATATGTTGAAATGGGATGCAAAATATGTCATATTGTTTTTAAGAGGTTTTGTTTATAATTATAGAGTATATTATGGAATGGATAAAATTATAATTTGGGTGCCAAAATTATTAAAGACTCCTTATTTACCGTCTCAAAAGGGTTCCATAAATGGGGACTTTTTGAGACGGTTAAGTTATCATCTTAAAAAACTCTTTGGGGATGTATTTTGGTGTCTCTAAAAAAAACTTTAAAATACGGTTTTTTCGCCGTCTCAAAAGGGTCCTATAAGCAATGACCTTTTGAGACGGCGTATTTCCCGTCTCAAAAGAACTTTTTGAGACGGTTGTTGCCGTCTCAAAAAGCTTTTAAAACGGGGGTTTAATACTACGCTCCTTTGCCGTCTCAATTGGCGTCACAAAAGTCTTTTGAGACGGTTGGACCACCGTAGTAAAAAGCAATTTTTTTTAGTGATATCAGGAAAACATTAATAAACAACTCATGGATGAAATTTCGAGTTTGAAGATTGAACTAACCTCAAAGACAGTTCAGGGCACCCCCAAAATATCCAAAACAAAAGGACCTCTTACTAGAGGGCAGAAGAAAAGAAAAGCTGACAACGAAACCGAAAAACATGAACCAATTAAGAAACAAAAAGAGTCAAAGCTGAGAAAAGGCCGTCTAACAATAGCTCAACAAATGAAAGAAACTCACTTCATGCTTGAAACAATCTAAGTATACAAATATCTCGATGAAGCTTCGAAGAAAAAGATTGAAGAGTTTATTCAAAAGGCTGAGCCAGGGTAAAGTTTATTGTTTTATGATTTATCACTTCGCTAATTTATATTTTTTTGGTGCAAAAGAATAAGGTTATTATAATTCTTATTGATTATATAAAATGCAGGGAATTTATTTTCCAAGGGCTGGTTTCGTATGTCCCATGGGAAGATTTTGTTGAACTCCTCAACAATCAAGAAATTTCAAGCCAAGTATGTAGTCCAAATATTAGACATCCATTAAATTTCAACATTATTATTTCCTCACCATTTTATATTGTGTGAAACAGATAATACTTGCCTTTAGTGACGTATTGAGGTTAAAATTGTCAGAGGAAGGGCTCTCCTACTCACACACTTTTTCTGATTATTGTTGGGTAAGTACAATTAAATCGAAAGTTTTGAGAAACAAAATTTCTATTTTTTTTATTAACACAATGTCTATAATTTTTATTCAGATAGAAGCTTGTAGCACAAATAAAGTCAATAAGAAGGGGGAGTTATATAGAGATTTATTTGAATACTTAGACACTTGTAATAATTTGTTCATTGTACTAAGACATAGTGTAGGACATTTCACATTACTTGTGATATACAAAAAAGAAAATAAAGTGGTCCACATGGATTCCCTTCGACCGAACGATAAGGAAAAAAACATAATATTCTTCGATGATGCAAAAAAATTGGTTAGTGCCTAAACTTAATTAGTAGTGTTACCTGTACTTATATTATACACGTGTACACGTGTCTTTTAAAATATAATGCGTGTACTTTGTATTAGTTGCACATAATTACCCAGATTATCAAAGTACACGCATCATATTTTAAAACACACGTGAAATGAACTAATACAAGTTACGTGTACTTTAATATTATGTGTGTATTTTTAACTCTTTAGGAAAAATACACACATCATATTTTAAAATACACGTGATATGAAAAAATAAAATATGCGTGTACTTTAATATTATGTGTGTACTTTTAACTCATTAGGCAAAGTACACACATCATATTTTAAAATACACGTGATATGCAAAAATAAAATATACGTGTACGTTAATATAATACGTTTACTATTCACTCTTTAATCTTGATATACTCTTTTATTTGTATACACTAAATATTTGTCTTCTTAACAGTTTTCTGTCTTCCAAAAAATACTATGCCTATTGAAGACTGAAGCAGAAACAATGAAAAACAATGGTTTCAAAATTCAGAGAAAGTTCGATGAAGGTACACCAAATGAGTTTACATTGGATGATGATCCATTGACAGAGCAAGAAAAAAGGACAGTAGATTTCTTGCTGGAAAGTGATCTCAAATTTGACCTAATAAGAGATCATGAATGC
The DNA here is from genome assembly GCA_949130495.1 of Sambucus nigra. Classification (NCBI taxonomy): domain Eukaryota; kingdom Viridiplantae; phylum Streptophyta; class Magnoliopsida; order Dipsacales; family Adoxaceae; genus Sambucus; species Sambucus nigra. The sequence continues at coordinate 336,397,593 of OX422207.1, read as the reverse complement.
CCTAAACAATATAATGGGTAAGAAAAACTTCATTTCTAAAAATTACTAATTTGTATCTTTTCAAAAAAATTCATTCACATCATACTAATTTGTATATTTGTTTTATTTTAATTTCAGGGTTGACTGTGGGGTGTTCTGCATGTACTACATTGAACAAATAAGCAGAAACAAGAAAATGCAAAAATTGTTTCAAGACCCTGCCATGCTAAAACAAAAAGCATATGTACTCGGCGAAATTCTTCTATCAAAATATTTCTTCCCCCGAAAGGAGAAAAAACTTCTATAAATTGTGATTAAAATACAAAACATATTTGTAATTTTTTTGTGTTATATTGGTTGTTGTTTACAATATTTATTACACCAAAATGGTTTTTTTCCACTGGCGCGGACCACAATCCACGTAAGGTTTAGATAAACAATGCACCTGAGTGTTATGAAATAATGTACAAGCATTTTTCACGAAAAATACAAGTGATAATTACTAAGTACACCAATGAATTCTTCAAAGTACACGCATTTTTGCTAAAGTACACGCACTGGTCTATAATAATTTGTTCATTTTTAACCATTTTTACTAAAGTACACGCATTTTTACTAAAGTACACGCACTGGTCTATAATAATTTGTTCCTTTTTAACCATTTTTACTAAAGTACACGCACTAGTTAATATAATAATTTTTTATTATTTTAATTGAAAACTACTTTGAAGAATTCATTCAGGACACAATAACCAAAATCAATTTATTAAGGTCAACTACTCACTTCCCAACTACTTCTGGTCAAGAAATAAATAGCTTTAACTTTTTCTATAAAAGAGTAATATTTGTTCCTTTCTTAACCATTACTACTAGGGTAAAGATAACATAATGGCTATTCCAGCAGAAAACTTGCGAGAAACTCTTGAGAGAGATGAAAGAAATAAAACAAAAATAAGGCAAATTGAGGAAAATATTTCCTCATATGAAACTGCCTTTGAGCAGTTTCAAACATATGTGAGGGAAGGCTATTTTGGACTTCCGCCCAATCCCATAGATTTATTTGATGTGGATGAGGACCCTCCTCAAACACATGAAGACCTCATGTCTTTCTATACACAAGAAGTTCCCATGAAAATCGCCAAGCTAAAGGAGAAGAAGGCTCTCCATGAAGGCCTCGTAGCTGTCATTAAGAAGAAATTCGACACTGGTCGAATTTAATTGACTCTCTTCCTGACACCCTAAATGCCTTTGACAAACTTCCCTAATAGAAGCCTTCTTTAGTTTTTCAGCTTTCGTTATTTGAAAAAATTGTACTTTATTTTTTTATTTTTAATAAAAAAATTCTTTCTTTCATGCATGTATTCTCACTTATGTCATACACCAAATATAGTAAAGTACACGTGAACCCTTATAAAAATGATCACGTGTATTATAAAAAATGTAAACATTAATATCATTTCATGTAAAAAATGGTATGCCAAAATATGATTGCGTGTATTATAAATTATAATACACGCAAATTTTTATAAAGCACAAATAATATATTGTCCCAAAATATTATATAAATGCGTGTACTCTATATATTACACGTGTACTTTATAAAATACAACACAGTCTATAAAGTACACGCCTATTGAAATACTTGTACAATAATGCCACTGGCGCGGCCCATAATACACATATGAGTTTAAGAATATGAGTACCCAAGTGTCTTTTATAAAGTACAAGCACATTGTAATGTCCAAAACTATTTTCCAAATAGTACATGCATTTATATACGTCTACTTGATAAAATTACATGTAGAATACATAAAGTACACGTATATTGAATCAGATTTTTGTCATATCAATATGCGTGTACTTTGCTAAAACAGGCATGTACACTTATATTTAAATGCGTGTACTTTAATTATCAATGCGTATACTTCATAAAGTACATGCATATTTCATCAAGTACACGCATATTATATTTATATTATGCGTGTATTTCATGCATGTACATCATAGAGTACACACATATGTCATCAAGTTAATCTAAATTAAATGTCATTAATAAAGTACACGCATGATTTTATAAAGTACACGCATATTGAACTGACCAAATCCATTTTTAAATGCGTGTACTTTATGTATTCTATGTGTACTTCATAAAGTACACGCATATTTCATCAAGTACACGCATTGATAAAATTTCTTTGGACATCAAAATGTGCGTGTACTGTACATAACATGCATATATAAATGTAAAGTACACGTGAACATCAGGAAAAATGATCACGTATGTTTTATGAAAAATATGTGTACAACTACACAAAAAAACTAAAAAATGAGACTTAAAAATAAATTACATTCATTTATGTGAAACAAATGGTTTATTAATTAATATATTCAATCAAATGGTTAAAATGAATGAATTCAATAATTTTAAAAATACTCAAATGGGTTCCTTACAAGTAGACCTGTAATGACCTGTTTTACTACACCTCGAGCAAGTAACTTCCTTTACTATGATCTCACCAGAAGACTTTATTCTCTTATTTCTTAGCCTGCATGTCGGCCTCTTAGTCATTGGTGGAAGGACAGATGGATTTTCAGGAATAGGAATATTTAAGAAAATCAAATCAAGAAGAGGAACTATAGGTATCGAGTATGATTTTCTGTAGAAAGATACCTTATAATACTCCTCAATATAATCATAAAACTGGTCTCTTTCCTCCGCACAACACAAACAGCATAAGAACATGGAAAACATCTAATCTGCCAACTCTTACAAGAACAAGTCATTTCTCCTAAGTCAACTGTTGCTCGCACTTCTGAATGAACTTCAAATACATTTTGACTTGAGCGACTAATAGTTCAATATTGGCTTTTATTCCAATTTTCATTCAGTAACTTTTGAAAAAAAGGGCATAGCTCATTTGTCCAAGTGTCAGACTCAACAAGTTTGTTTGTAATGAAATTCATAATCTTCACTCTCAATTTATGAAGCATATTCATTAGTGGTAAATGCCTTTCCTCCAATATTCATGAATTGAATGACTCCGCAACACTAGATACCATGTCACCATACTGTTTACCAGGCAAATATGCACAGGACCAATTCTCGGGAGGCAAACTATCAATGAAATCGGCAATAGCAGCTCCTCCTTCCTTCTTCAATGCTTCAATATTCCTATGGAATACATCTATTGAGACAGTATATGCACAAGATAAAAAATCTTTAACAATTTTCTTTCGAAATCCAGCACAATTCCCAAGAATTTTCTTTTTTATATTCCCTTGTAAATGATGTATACAGTAGGAATGTGCAGATAACGGGAAGACCCTCGAAACAGCTTCAAGTAATTCATTGTTTCGATCTGATATAAATGTTATGTTTCGATATTGCTCAACTACTGCACTATGCAAATTGACAAGAAACCACATCCAGTTATCTTCGATTTCAGAATCAACAACAGCATATGAAACAGGAAAAAGGCCTGAAATATAAAAATATATCAAAATTAAAATAAATAACATATCCATATACAACACTTTGTAAATTGATGCTGCTGGCGCAGACCCTAAAACACATGGAAAATATATTATGTGTTTAATTTAAATTGTTTGTAAATAACAAGATAAAACATAAAAATGTACCGTACACATGATAAAGAAAGACATGCACGTTTACTTTCCAATCTTTTTCTTGGATTTATTATTAACAACACTAACATCAACATACACGCATAAAAATGTAAAGTACAAGTGAACTAAAAAACAACATTCAAAGCTACTTTACATTTTTAACATGTATTTGGCTTTATTATTTCTAAATAACAACACCTATCATCAAAGTACACGCATAAAAATGAAAAGTACACGTGAAATTAAGAAAAACATTCACGTGTACCTAACATGTACTATGCGTGTACTTTAGTTTGTATTCAACATAACAACATCATCATCAAAATACATGCATAAAAATGACAAGTACACCTGAAATTAACAAAAACATTCACGTGTACTTGACATGTACAATGCGTGTACTTTACTTAGTATTATATACAACATCATCATCATCAAAGTACACGCATAAAAATGAAAAGCACACGTGAAATTAATAAAAACATTCACGTGTACTTGACATGTACTATGCGTGTACTTTAGTTTGTATTCAGCATAACATCATCATCAAAATACACGCATAAAAATGAAAATTACACGTGAAATTAACAAAAACATTCACGTGTACTTGACATGTACAATGAGTGTACTTTACTAAGTATTACACATAATAAGACATATCATGAAAATACACGCAGAAAAATGAAAAGTGCACATGAACTAAAACAAAGACCTTCAAAGGTATTTTATATTTTTATGCTTGTATTTTGATGATATGGAATGGAATAAACAAAATGTCAATGCAATTCACACAAAAAAATATTTACAATTAATTTACCATTGTTCCCATTCCTTACAGTAGCTGATAGTATTATTCCACGGTAACGGCTCTTCAAAAAGGCACCATCAAGAAATAAAACAGGTATGCAGTATTGAAATCCATAAATACATCCTCTAAATATTACAAATATTCTCTTGAATTTTTTACTCTCATGTTCCACATCAAGGATGTAATGCGACCCAGGATTATACTGCAATAGAAGGTCACGATAATTATTCATTAATGCATAAGAAACCTTTTCATCACCATGTATATCAACAGCAGCCATCTCTTTCGCGCGCCATGCATGTTGATAAGCTATATCAAAACCATAATTCTTCTTCATATCTCTAACTACATTAATTGGTCTCAATAGCGGGTTATCTCTAAGATCATCAGCTATCAATGTTGAAACCAACTTGGAGGCTATTATTTTGGCTGACGGACTACGAAAGACACCTCTACATGTATGCTCATTATTCATTGCACGTATGTAAAAGTATCCATTTATTGTAGACAATGAAGCATGAATTCTCCACATGCAATTATCAGTAGTCTTTTTAGAGCATTCAGCCATCACTCGAGTTTTATCATTCTTCAAATACACATACTTGAACCCAACCTCAACGGCATACTTTCGTAATTTATCCCGAAATTCCACTACACCTCCTTCAAACACTGCTGCTCATGACTTATATAAGTCTTCCAATCATTCTAAAGATAGACTTTCGACTTACTTGGCTCCACACCTCTAAGATAAAAGTCATTTTCAATGCAATTATTAAAATCATTTGCAGTTCCTGATGATAAAGACTTTAACCACTATGTATTTGTATCACCACTGTCAACCCTCTCAGAACTTGTATTACTGCAGTCAACCCCTTCAAAAATTCGATTAGAGTATTCAACCCGTTTACGACATGTATTACATGGAAATGGTAATAAATCAATGACATATATCCAAATGAAATTAGCTTTCACGATTAATTGGTACCGCAACATACAATAAACATCGTTGTCACAAACCAACATGAACCGACATTCATCACCAAATGAATACCTCAATGAAAAACCCCCACTTCTCAAATTAGTAAACCTAATACATAACTCATTGCATATGAAATCTAATAATTCATCTTCAAATATTTCAATACAAGCCATATTATCCAAATAACAACACCTTGCTATTACACTACTTACCATATTGTCCTGAAGTAAACTAGAGACGAAAAACATTTACTTTAAGGTCAATAATTATAAACATGTGTGCAATAATTTAATGCATGAAATATCAAAATATTTATTTATAATTAATATAAAATTACAGGTACTATTTAAAAACTATACATGAAGCAATAAAGCCGACACATATTTTCAAAAAAAAAATTACGTGTACTTTGAAAACTGATATCGAACTGGTTATTTTCCCTGGCGCGGACCTATATCAATAAGTGATTTAATAACAAATCAAAATCAAGGACTCTTAAAATTAGAATGAAACATCAATAATACAGCACATTCAACTAACAGTTACAAATATTGATAAATATAACTTATATATGAAGAATAAAAAATAAATGCATAAAAAACACAAAATCAAAACATATACATATATAACATATAAAAAGATATTCAATCACATGAATGAATATTACAATGAGTCTCTTGAATCAAAACAATGGACATACACTTATTGTAATCGATCGAAAATAGAAAAACCAACTGCTGATAAAGATAAACTTACAAATGATAGAGCCAAGTGATACAGGTAGAATCGATTAAGAACACTGTAATCGATTACAGGATAGACGAAAAAAAGCATAAGATTTATGTTCTCTTCGATTTCGGAGAATAGTCGTAAGTTGTAGAGAAAACTCCAATATCCGATTAGGTTTATGATTTTTTTTAAATTGGTAGTATTTATATGTTGGACCTAATCGTTTAAAATTTGGTTCACCGATTTTTTTGTACAAAATTGTTAGTCCAAGGACTAGACCGTAAAAACCTATAGTTGTATATCAATGTTTGCATTTTATTAAATGTATATCAAAATTTATTTTTATTATTTTTGAATTTTAAGTGTGTGATCGCAGATTACATGTTATCAAGGCTCATTTAATAATTAGATAAAGATTCTATTTAAGGAGTGTGACAAATAAGTCATGTTTATATGAAATATTTTCAGTAGGTCCTATCACAATATTTTTTCTTAATAGGCCCTATTAGTACACTATATGTTTACAACTAGGGAATATTTATTCATGGGGTCCGATGAAACAAAAAAAAATATATTAGGATCTATTGAACTATATACTTAGTAAACAGGATTAATTGGAAAAAAATCCTTCTATTTATGTCCTTGGGCCTTATTGGATTAGTAATGAATTCAATGTACATCTAATTTTATACGATAACACAATTCAATATTCATCATTTAGCATTATGTATATTGTAAAGAACATGAAGTTTAGATTTTAGGATTTGTGATTTGAGGGTTCTTTATATTTTTTGTTAGTGGCATATTTATAATTAAAAATTATTTTGAATAGTTTCTTGAATTGATCTTTTTATTTTATAATGGTATCCATTCAAACTCATAACTAATTCATGTAGTCTTGATTTTTTCTGATACTCTCTCTCTCATTTATAAATGGGTTCACTTTATTTAAAACACACACACAAATCGATCAACACGACATCGGAACCTCCAGTCTCTATTTGAAAGTAACTATCTCTCTTTCTCCCCCTCATTTAAGTTTGGTTAGATATCATAGGTTGTTTAAGATTGTAAAGTTTTGCTCGGTAAAATATTAGAGGTTGATTTGGGGAGTTGTGTTTTTGGTTTATTGTCAACGAAAAAAGGAGGTTGATTTGAGGAGTTGTTTGTAGTTTTTTTCTACTGGTCAGAATTAATACTTCATCCATTCATTATACCGAGCAACCACTTCAGAACAACATCAATCCAGAGAAGATACTACAATTTTCAATCATGCATGAAATCTTGGGAGCTTTTGTTATACCATATATGTACAACATCATGTAGACCTTTTGGAGAACGCCACATGGTCTCTCTAAGGGCAGATAAAGAGGTCGTCCTAAGTATTTTATTCTTCTCATCTAAGTGAAGATGTGCTCTTCCCTATGGTTCCATTAACTGTCTAGTCAGTGTTCTTACGGTGTTAGTTGACAACGTTAGTTGGACCCGTCAATACCACCCTTGCACCCCTGGCCCTTAATATTCTCTAATAACTAACTATAAGTGGCACCGAACCCCATGGGATAAGGGATCGAGGATTCTCTCACTAGAAGCCATATGCAAACCCTAAAGAGAGAGAGAGAGAGAGAACGCAAACCAGAACAGGTATTCATCCTTTTTATCGGCAATAGTCGGACATTAATAAAAATACCATCACTGCACATGTGGATATAGGAACTTCATTGGGTCGAACCACGTAATATTTGTCTTCTTTATTTGTCTCTCACCCCATTATTGTAACAACCCGCGTAATTTTTGGAGTATTTTCAAAATAAAGAGGAAAAATAAATTTTGAAATAAAATTATTTTTATTGCTCAAATATGTTGGTTATGAGTTTAGAAGAATAAAACTTCAAGCGGAATTAAAATCGGAGTTAAAAATGGATTTTATATGATTTTTTTTTATTTTGCCTTATAGGGATTTTTAAGGGGAACTGTCAATTTTTCGGGGTGATCAATCGATCGATGCCTGGGCATCAATCGATCAATGCCTTCAGAAAATGTACGGTGCAAGCTTTTTTGAGGAGTTTGTTTTGGTTTCCAACTCTTATGTTTTTGCCTTATAAAATAAGGTCGTGGGTGACTCTTTTTGGTACAACTTTTTTTACAGCAAACATATTTTATTCCTCTCTTTTTATATACACTTAGCCCATTTAATTTATGCATTCAACCTTAGATTTTTGGAGGTGATCTTGGAGGAGTTTTTGATGATTCTTGGAGCAGATTTTTTATGGCTATTTCTGTGATTTCTGTACAGATTTTTGTTGGTTCTTTTGTTGGTTTAAGGTATGGGATTTTACACAATATTCTCCTTAATCTCACGAGTATTATTATCGTTGTTTTCTTGTGATCATTGACTCATATTTGAATTGATAAATTCATTTGAAAATCTGAAAATATTTGTTGGAATCTAATTTCGATTCATGTGGTATTATATTTGGTGTTGAGCATGTTGTCATGAGATTTTAATATGGCGCGGAGGTTAGCCACCTGTCAATATTCTTTTTTTCAAATATGCTAAAAAAAACGTATAGGCGCGGTACGGTGGTGAGGCCTGGTGACCCAGTTAATGTCTTGTTGAGAAATTATATTGATATAATTGCTTATGAGATTTGCATTTGACTTGAATATTCGTACTCGTATTGTTAAGTTTTATTCACCGCTAATATTTGTTAAACATCTTTTCTGTTGTATTGTGTACTTCCCCATATTTTCTTTTAGTGGCATGTTAGAACGAATTTTGGGGCACTATGGAGATTGATTTTAGCGAGGATTATTTTGGGAAGATTTTTAATAAAAGTTGAGAAGATTTTATTATTTTGATGTATAGAGCATTCGAGATTTGTATTTTTTTTCGAGTTAGTTGTTGTATTTTTTAATTCGAGAGACTTGGTTGTATTTGTATTTGAAGAGATTGAGATTAGCGGTTTCCCTTTTTGTTGTGGAATTTAGATGATCTAACCTTGTTATATTATGGATGTGTTTAGTTTTTATCGACAGTAGCACTCCGCCCCACTCTCCCCGGTCGCGAGCGGGGTGTTACAGAATGGTATCAGAGCTTAGGTATACAACCACCCTCGGGTCTTGGGTTTTTGGTTTGTTTCGTTTTTGTGACGCATATTTTTGGAGATAGAATTTTAGATGATCATTTCGTGTTAAGCGTCTAGATTATATGTGAGGAAATTATTTTGGGTGACGAGATTATTTTTGGAGATTGTTGGCCTGATTTTTGAGAGTTAGGCTTTCGACGAATTTCGAGAGCGAAATTCCATTGTTAGTGGGGAAGTGTAAAAACCCGCGTAATTTTTGGGATATTTTCAAAATAAAGAGGAAAAAAAAATTTTGAAATAAAATTATTTTTATTGCTCAAATATGTTGGTTATGATTTTAGAAGAATAAAACTTCAAGCGAAATTGAAATCGGAGTTAAAACGGATTTTATATGATTTTTTAATTTTGCCTTATAGGCATTTTTAAGGGGAACTGTCAGTTTTCCGGGGTGATCGATTGATCGACGCCTGGGCATCGATCGTTCGATGCCTTCAGAAAAGGTACGCTACAAGCAGTTTTGAGGAGTTTGTTTTGGTTTCCAACTCTTATATTTTTGCCTTATAAAATAAGGTCGTGGGTGACCCTTTTTGGTACAACTTTTTGGCAGCAAACATATTTTATTCCTCTCTTTTTATATACACTTAACCCCTTTAATTTATGCATTCAACCTTAGATTTTTTTAGGTGTTCTTGGGGCTGTTTTGAGGCTGTTCTTGGAGGAGTTTTTGATGATTCTTGCAGTAGATTTTTTATGGCTATTTCTGTGATTTCTGGGCAGATTTTTGTTGGTTCTTTTGGTGTTTTAAGGTATGGGATTTTACACAATACGCTCCTTAATATCGCAAGTATTATTCTCGTTGTTTTCTTGTGATTAGTGACTCATATTTAAATTGATAAATTCATTTGGAAATCTAGAAATATTTGTTGGAATCTAATTTCGATTCATGTGGTATTATATTTGGTGTTGAGCATGTTGTCATGAGATTTTAATATGGCACGAAGGTTGGACACCCGTTAATATTCCTTTTTCCGAATATGCTAAAAAATGCATAGGCGCGGTACGGTGGTGAAGCCTGGTGACCCGATTAATGTGTTGTTGAGAAATTATATTGATATAATTGCTTATAAAATTCGCATTTGATGTGAATATTCGTACTCGTATTGTTACGTTTTATTCACCGCTAATATTTGTTAAGCATCTTTCCTATCGTATTGTGTACTTCCCCATATTTTCTTTTAGTGGCAGGTTAGCGCGGATTTTGGGGCGCTATGGAGATTGATTTTAGCGAAAATTATTTTGGGAAGATTTTTAATACAAGTTGAGAGATTGTATTATTTTGATTTATAGAGCATTGGAGATTTATATTTATTTTTCGAGTTAGTTGTTGTATTTTTTTAATTCAAGAGACTTGGTTGTATTTGTATTTGAAGAAATTGAGATTAGTGGTTTCTCTTTTTGTTGTGGGATTTAGATGCTCTATACCTTGTTATATTGTGGATTTGTTTAGTTTTTATTGACAGTAGCGCTCCGCCCCGCTCTCCCCGGGCGCGGGTAGGGTGTTACAATTATCACCCTCAATCTAGCAATCTTATAGCATAGTCTTTCTATTTGTTATTATTTATTATTAGAAACCCCCGGCTAAGACATAAAATTCATAAACTAATATTAGACGATAACAGATTGGCGTCGTCTATGGAAAATAGATAAGCCAATGTTATTTCCTACCTATTCCTAACCCCTCTTTCCTCTTCTCCATAAAATTTAAAATTTCATGGAGGGGCAAAGAACCCAAAAAGCAATCGTATGGCAGAAGCACATCCACCTTCCATCCCTGTGGGAGTGGGTGACATACAAGGGATTCTAATGAGACTGGCAAAGGGCCAGGAGGCTATGCAGGAGAGCATCAAACAATTGACATAGTCTCTCCAAGTTGGACAAAATGCATTCAAATTCAGTTTTTCGCTCTGAATGGTCGGGAATTTTTAGAAATTGGGTGTAAAATGCCACCTCATATGCCTTATAAAGACTAGATGCATGCCTACAAAACATAGGCCCTCGAAACCCCCAAGATATTGAACCTGGGGTCACGTGACAATAGAATCACATCCCGGTATTCCTAATCGCGTAAAGACCGATCATACTGACCTGGTGCCACTTCTTCCCTTAGATTAATCGGGTATGACGATGAGTAATACTTCTCCAAAGAAATTCCCAACCTGCTAAAAAGGCTAAGTAAAGGGTCATATTTTGATCGGTTGGGCCCGCGAAAAACATAGGGCCAATGATTAGCCAGTCCCAAAGAGCATGACAACCCTGAGGAAAAATCTATCTGGTCGGTTACCATAGGAGCACAGCGTTCGGCTAGATCCAGAATAAGCATTAAGAGATTGACCCAGGCTGAGCAATCTTCCCAGGAAGAGTGCTCATCCGAAAGTCGAGGCCGAATAGTTAAATTTGTCGACATCAAAGCCAAGCCAGAAGACCAACCCTAGAAAGGGTTTATCCAGCAATTAGAAGATTGATTAAGAGAAATGACCAGATCTAAAAATTGTCTCCATAGGGACTTCGTTAAGGGATCTCCCTTCGCCCCCTCCATCGTGGGCTATCCAATGCCCGCTAAATTTAAGCCTCCAATTTTTATGCCCAGATATGATGATAAGATAAATCACATACTGCATATAGAGAAGTATCAAGTTGATGTCGATATTAATTTAATCCCACATGAAATGTGTTATCGAGCAATTTTTAATACTATCATTGGATCAACCCAAACCTGGTACAACGATTTGTTGCGTGGGCATATTTATAACTTTCAACAATTGGTCGACCTCTTCATCACCAATTTATACTTCAGAGCTAAGACATGAAGAAAAGTGGCTCATTTTCTCAACGTTCAGTAAATAGCATATGAGTTCACACGTGAGTTCACTACTTGTTTCAATAATGAAAGGTTGGCAATAATGGACTACAATGAGTAAACTTCCATAACTGTGCTAAAAAGTGAGATGTAGTCAAGTAAATTATTTTGGGCACTAGCGAAAGAGACACCACTAGCCATAATAGAACTCTTAGCCAAAGCAGGTAAAATAATGAACGCCGAGGAAGCTATGGTTGTTAAAAAGTTCAGTCACTCAAAGGACGCTACCAATAAAAGCAGCAAAAAGAAAGATAAAAAAGATAAGAAAAATGAGAAGCCAAATTGGTATGACGAGTATACTCCCTTAACAGTTGGAATTAACCACATCCTTGAGGAGATCAGAGAAAGAAAAGACCTAAGGTGGCTTGAAAAACTTAAGGCACCCATAAACCATCATGACAAGAGCAAATACTGCAAGTTTCACAAGGACCATAGCCAAAACAAAGACAGTTGCATTGATTTTAAGAATAAAACTGAGAGCATAATCAGAAGAGGTAAGATATCCAAGTACGTGGATAAGGATGCCCGAGTAAATCCAGACCAAGAGCGTAAGGGCAGAAGATGATCAGAATCCCTTTGTCATGAGACATATGAAAAGAAAAAAGATAAGATTGAGACTCAGATAACGACCCAAATCTTCCAAATAAGCCAAAGGAACTAGTCCATGAGGTCAAGACAATATCCTTTAGATGTTATTTCATCACTGGCGGAGATACTGAAGGAGGGGAAGAGTTGGCAGAAAGAAAAACCTACCTAAATGAAGTAAAAGATTGAGCACATATAGGGCAGATCAACCTAATGGGTAACGTGAATACTCGCCCAAGAAAGGTAAATAAAGATCATCTTATTATTGGGTAACGTGGATACTCGCCCTATGATCAGTTTCTCGGGTGAGAAAGTGTATCCCCAAGAGTAATCGAGTTAGAGGTTATAGTAGGTGCTTGGCTGACATGTTGAAATAGAATATGTGTGTTTCTTCATCTTGGATAAAAAATTTCGTTCTACATATAACATCATTCTAGGTAGAGTTAGATTAAAGAAATTCGAAGTCGTACCTCAGCAGTTCATCAGTGCTTGAAATTCCCAGCCCACTATAGTTAAGGTGTGGTTAAAGAGAACCATGTAGAGTCCCGAGAATGCTACTATACTTCAACTGATCAAGAGAAACAGAAAAAGATGACTACAACTTACCAGATTGAAATGATTGATCCGTGAGATGAGGAGAATTAAGTCATGGAATAAGTAGTCAAAGAGATCGAATATGTCGTACTCGATGACGATAACCCGAATATGAATATTCATATCCGCTCGTCTTTGAAACTTAAACTCAATAAAACCTGCTCAACTTCTTCATAAAATGAAAGAGAGTGTTTTCCTGGAGTCATGAAGACACGCCTGGGATCAACCCACACTTTATATGTCATGAATGAGCACGGTAAAGGATGTTAAATCAGTCAAATAAAAACGACGAGTTTTTTACGCTGAAAAGAATACGACAGTTCAAGAGGAATTTCAGAAGTTACACAAGGCTAATTTTATAAAGGATGTTTAATGTCTTGAGTGGCTCTCCAATATGGTGATGGTCCAAAAAGAAGAATCACAAGTGACGGATGTGTGTAGACTTCACCAACTTGAATAAATCTTGGCCCAAAGACCATTACCCACTTCCCAAGATCGACTAGCTAGTTGATGCCACCTCAAGTCATGAGCTTCTCAGTTTCATGAATGTTTATTTTGGCTACAATTAGATCAAAATAAAGCCAAAATATTAGCAGAAAATATCCTTGATCATCGAGAAAGGCATATATTACTATAATGTCATTCCTTTTGGTCTAAAAAATGCCAGAGGTTGGTGAACAAAGTATTTGAAGATCAGATTGGGAAGAATATTGAGGTATATGTCGATGTTATTCTCACCAAGAGCAAAAAAATCGGCTGATTACGTGAAGGACTTACAACAAACTTTCGATCATTTGGAAAAGCATCAAATGAAGCTTAACCCAACTAAGTGTGTGTTTGGAATAAAGGAAGGAATGCTCTTATGCTTCATCGTCAACTAAAGAGGGATCAAGTCCAATCCTGAAAAAATTCAGGCGTTGATCAAGATGCAGTCCCCAATAACCAAGAAGAAGGTGGAAAGATTAACAGGACGCGTCGTTGAACTTAACAGGTTCATCTTTAGAGCAACTGATAAAAGCCTTCCATTCTTTATATTGAACGAAAATGTATTTAACCCTTTAATTAATATTTAATTATGTTAATTGTAATTAATGTACATTTTAGTTTAATGTAATATCTTGATTTTGATGATTCCAAACATATATTATGTATTATGTAAATATTTCTTAACTTATAATATATATAAATTTCTGGTTTAATTTATAATTTATTTTTAGTTATATATTTTTTTAGTATAATTATTATTTTTACATTTGTTATAATATTTTTATACTTATGATATTTTAATATATCTTTGTAATGAAAACTTATAAATATGCATATATTACATTTTTATAAAACTGTTTATAAAAAAAATAAAAATAAAATAAAAAATAAAATAAAACTGTCTATATATATATATATATATATATATATATATAGTACGAAAATATCTTTTATATATATCTTTTATATTTTATATATTTTTTATATATATTGTATTATATGTGTATATACTTAATATAATAGTTCTTTTTAACTATTTATAAAAATTCTATATAGATATATTATATATTTTTTGTCATAATTTTTTTAACTATTACAACACCATGCATACACAATATTATATATGCTTATCTATATTTTTTATAAAAACATTTTTTTTCCTATTCGAAAGTTGAGTTTGAAAAACTCATAACCTTTTTGCTTTACTTAGGGCCCCACGAGTAATTGCATTCTGACAGTCTCATGTAGTAGCCTACTTCATTTTTGTAATAACTTAATTATACATATTAAACATTTGAAAGCTATTTTTGTGTATATATAATTTATGCATAGCTATAATTTTGTTTTATAATCTATGAGAAGACTAATGCTTAGTCCCATTCGTCCTTTATTTTTTTTGGCTTTTGAGCTAACTACCTTGGGCAAATTGTTTTTGGTGCAGTCCTTTTTAATTCAGTTCATTTATGTACTTTCTATATCTTAGAAGTAAATGTTAGTATATGTTAACTGCTCTATGCAGTCCTACAATTACACGCCAACTCATGTCAGTTCTATCATTTGTCACTTATCTTAGTCAGTCATTAGGCCCCACACGATTTATGTTATCTAAAATCTTACGGCACTCACACTGCATTTCGACAGCTATTTTTAATAGCGTGTACACAATTGGTTTGTCAGTACTAACATTTACCTTTATAATATTTATACCAACCCATTACTTTTTGGTTTCCCAGGCCTCACGATCTGACTTCCAAAGATGCCATCTTATCATACTTTATATCTTTACTTGAACGAAAATTTTTTATCGTATATATATATATATATATATATATATATGAACGTCTTAAACAAAATGTGTATCTGAATGTTTTTTTAACGCATAATTTTTTTTAAAGATAAGGAGATAGCCTAAAGTTTTTTTAAAACAATTAAAAGGTATCCACTTGTTTTGAACAAATGCTCAGTCCTCACATCAGTTGAACTGACCTTATGCAGACTACCTTTCAATCCCTTATTATCTGACCTCATGCCTCACATTGTCCTATCAGGTTTAAACACAACACAATTGATTTTATGCAGTTTTATTGTTGGTTGGCTCCACCGTTCTACAATTGTGTTTTCACACAATTTTTTGTAGTACCACGAAATATTCATTCTCTTGTTGCACAACGTTTTATACAATCTAATATTTCCTTATAATATTTTTTTTGGTTTGTTCTTTGACTGAGATATCAATCCTTGGTCTCATACGATATTATTTGTATTTGAACAAACGGTATATTTGGTTTACTGCTTCGAAGTCCACAAGTGGACTGACATTATCTCTTGGGCCCCACATTTATGTCTTGTAGAGATAATATCTTTTGAAGACCTTTATCTAATACTTCACACGAATTTAGTTCATTGTATTTTTGTCTTCTAACATCTCTCACTCTTGTAACACCCGTATTTTTATGATTTTTACATACTGGATTAATTAAATTAAATATGGAAAATTAATTGATAATTAATTCGAATTAAAATAAATATTAACTAGCGAGATAAAAGTTAGTATTTGTTAGTAAGAACTTTATTGAATATTACTAAGCGAATAAAGTAATATATAATTTTGGATATGATTGTGAAGTGATATAAATTTTCGCGAGTGAGAAATACGGCAGCTACAGTAATTAAGTCGGGGTGCGCGTGTGAGTCGTGTCGGGACTAAATTAATGTAATAAAAGTAAATTATTTATAATTAATCTGAATGGTCATTTCAAGTGTGCCATTGAGTAGGAAAGGGTCGAGATAGTAAGAAAATTCTATTCGGGGGTTTAGTTTGGGTCCGGGAGCAATTTTAGGCCTAACCGACATCCCGGGAGGGCATTTTGGTAAATTCTATTTTTGGGCATTAATTAACTACGAAATTAGGAGAGGTATTATGTCAGTTATGTAAGGGAGATTAGGGTTATCATTCATAAAATCCAAGGGGGAGTTACAGAGGAAGAGGGAGAACCAATTCTAGGAGTCTAAAGCTAAGAACAACCATCTTTCACCACCGAGACTACCACCGCGTAGATAAAAGAACGTGGAACATAACCATACTAACTACACCAACGAATTAGACCTTCACTTTTAAGGAAAGTGTTTAAACTTTCTTAATTTAGAGCAATAATGGAACCCATGTTAGTGTAAGTTCAATTTGAATATGAATATGGTGTTTATTTGATAAAATTATAGAGTTAGAGTAACTTAGTATCTGGAGATAATTAGGTTGAACTCTTCATGTATGTAGGTTAGAAATAATGAATTGAGAATTCATTATGATGAACGAATCTGGAAATTTACGTATTCTTTAATGTGAATTTGAAGAATTGGGGTTTAATGAACTAATTTGTGGATTTCAAAATTTACTAAGAGTTATGCATGATTTAATGATCCTAGATTATTAGAAATCATATAAATGTATCAGAACATCGATTAGAATTGTTGGATTGGTTATTGGGACGATTTTGTAGAGGTTTTAGTGTCCTTAATGGTGGGAAAACGTAGTTTCAGGAGGTAGAAGGCGACGAGATTGGTTTATTTTTTCTACAGAACTAGATCGGTTCATTTTTCTGCAGGACCAGATCGGTTCATTCTTTTTGAAAATTTAGATCAGTCCATTTTTCTGCAGATTTCTGTAAAGGTCGAACCGAACCGATCATTTAGGACCGGATCGGTTCGTTTTCTGGAAAATTTATTTAACAGTTATTACGTGACTCCTAGTGATATGTAAGTAGTGTAAAAGTGGGATGGAGAGAACAATCGTAATTGAATAATATTGGGAGTATAGAGAGAAGTATACCACATGATAATATGTATTTAGGTTATGTATACCTATTAATTGGAATAGGTTGCGTGAATACCTACATGATTGATTTACTATGTGTATAACATACCTACGCTGCTTGCTATCGCAGAAGGTTATTTAGGAAAGGGGACAGTCTTATCCTGATGAGACCAATTGGGGGGATTTTAGATTTGGTATCTCAAAACATGGAACCTAGGTACGGGCTATCTGTGAGAATGATAGTGATGATGGTCATATGGGTGCGTAGGCATCCGCGTAACCTATAGACTTGGAACCATGCTCGTCTCCATTATGTGTGATTTTTATTTCGATTGTTGGTGAGAGATTTTGAATCATTAGTCCTTACTTAGTACGAGATGTACCGGGACTTGATAGTAGAGTACGCATGCACCGCAGCTGAGTCTAGGGGTGTTATTTTTGTATATATATAATATTATGGTAGTTATGTATATATAATTGTAATATTATCTACTGTGTGATAATTATAGATAAAAAAGATGACAAATTCTTAAATAACTTAAGGATGTGAACCCTTAAACAACTTTTGTGAAACTTATACTAGGGTTAGTATATATAAGAACAATGCATAGTAATGGTGCAGGGAGATTTCGGGATACTACTACGGACAATAGAAAGATAGTTTACTCTACAAACTAGTTAGATGAGAATTATGTCTAGAGGAGTTTAGCGGTACGTTAGGCATGCACATTAGTTGAGAGGTGAGAATCTCAGATGAGTGTGCGAAAATCTAACATGTGTTTTATATTTGCTTTACTGCATCTTTAAATTACTTGCTAAATTGTTTTAAAATATTTTACACTCGGGCTCTGACCCGTCTCTTGCAAAAATCTCTTTTCTTGTGTATTATTTTAGGTCCCAGCCACAGAGGCACCAGGGTTAGACCATTGGATCTTTTGACGTATTGCAGCCATTGTGGAAGTTACAGGTCCTCGCATTTAGATGCCTCCACTTCTATTCTTTCAATTCTAGTATTTAAACTTCTCAATTAAGGTATGTGTCGCCAATTCTCAGTTTATTTATGTCCGAGGAACATTGCACTTATTTATTTCAACACTTTCATTTCAGTTGGATTTATTATTGTTGGTTTGGAGTTTTATTCGACTGGGATGATGGATGATGTCTTATTCCTTAGTTGTTTATGCATGAAAATGGTGAATGTTTTAATAGTTTAAATTAATGGATTTAATATAATTCAATAAAATGTTTTGACACTAGTTTAATTAATTATTAGGTGGTTAAAACGAAAATTTATTTTCCACAGTGATGCTAAGAATGAACCAACCAGATATCTTGTTTTAAATTTTATAAAGGACTGGCCAGCCGGTATTTGATTGGGCAGGGTGTCACAGGTGGTATTAGAGCATCAGGTTCTAGAGTCTTTTAAGATATGTATGCTTTCTTCTTAATGTTCCTTGATATAGATCCCTATTTTAGGATTGTTGCATTCTTGATTATGTGATTACATCTTCAGCTATATGAGATTTAATAATTGTAGACTTATAAATTCCTTCTCATTTCAGATGCCTCCAAGATGTGCACCGAAGGACATAATTTCCCAACCCAAGCCCTAACCAGCACAGGCTCACAGTATGATGAACGATGCAGAGGTTGCTACCATTGTCGTTTAGACAGTTAATGCCACATTTGTCGGGGTTCAGCAGGCTCCACTATGGTACAGGTAGCAGTACCAGCTCCAGTACATGCGCTCCCTTCTGTTTGGGAGCGAGTCAAAGATGAATTTCAGACAGCACCCCCCCCCCCCCCACACACAGAGTTCCAGGGGAGTTCAGATGTTATGGTAGCAAGCTAATGGAAGAAGGACAATTAGCGGCACTTGAGGATGTATGAGTTCACGGAGGTACAAAAGAAGGTACTAGCTACTTCAAGCTAGTGGGAACAATACTACAGTGGTGGGAGTCCACTACTACTGCAGAGGAGCGGGATTCGATGAGTATAAAAGACTTCTGGGTACGGTTTGATCGCAAATATTTTCCCTTTGTTGTTTAGACTGAGATGAGGCGGAAACTACTTGACGTCACTCAAGAGGGGAAGACTGTGGCGGAGTACGAGGAGGAGTTTACTAGATTTGTGGTACCAGCAGAGGTGCCCACTGAGGAGAAAAAAATTCAGATGTTCATGGATGGTCTGACCTGGAGGATTCGACAGCATCTTCTAGGTAACCTTTCTTTGCATTCCTACATGGATGTATTGAATGCATCTTTGTTACACTGTCAGGACCACCGCTTCCATGTCAAGGGTAGCAAACGTGGAGGAGAGTCCAACCATCAGGGTAGGACTGGTGGGGGTAGTGCCAGTGGGGCACAAGCAGCTCAGGGTCAGTAGAAGTAGGATGAGTAGGGTTCCCATCATTGGGATTTTGCTAAGTGATTCGGATCAGGAGGTTTTCGCCAAGGATAGGGAGGTTTCAATCATGGCCATCGGCAAGGACAGCAGGGCCGACAACAGTTTTATAAGGGCCAATACAGAGGTGGCAACATCCAACACGGTCGAGGTCAGCAGGGTTAGATGAGAGGAAACTTTACTGGTAGGTGCTTTGTTCGTGGCAACACTGGTCACAAAAGTCAAGACTATCTGCAGAAGGATAAGGCCCCGTAGCAGTAGTAGGGTGCTCGTCAAGAGCCCCAGCGACCATTATTCCCAGTCGCTCTCCTAGTACCAGCGCCATTCCCAACTTTGCCTACCGTTCCTACAGCCTTGATTCAGTAGGGACAACTTTAGTATGGGCGTGTTTCTAATGTACCCTAGGCAGCAGCTCCACAGGTTTCACCCGCAGTTGAGGGTACATTTTGTATCCATGGGTCTATGGGGCATATTTTGTTTGACACGAAAGCCTCACACTCGTTCATAGCCACTAATTTTGCGCAGTCCGCAGGGTTATTAGACACGATCGATAGTACAGTGACTTATGTAGACTCACCGCTGGGTAGTGGGTCGTTGATTTTCTTTATAAGTCGGGGTGTAGGTATAATGATTGGGAGTTTTATTTTGCCTGTCGATATGCTTGTTTTAGACATGTCTGAGTATGACGCTCTTATTGGGATGGATTGTCTAGTCGCGTATAGGGCCATGATTGATTACTTTAGTAGAAGCATTATTTTCGTTATCCCTGATCAGGAGATGTTTATAGTGGCGATGCCTCGCTCCGAAGGAGGATAGTCCACTCACTTGTTTTATATAGAGGAGGAGACCTCTATGGGAGTTGCGATTTTCCTTGATTCGATTCCGGTTGTTCGTGAGTACGTCGATGTATTTCAGGATATACCTGGACTACCGCCGAGTATAGAGATAGAGTTCATGATTGATTTAGAACTGAGCACACAATCGATAGCTCGTGCATCATACCGTATAGATTCCATGGAGATAAGGGATCTACATGATCAGATTGAACATCTATTGGGACAGGGTTTCATCCGGAGGAGTACCTCACCATGGGGTGCCCTAGTTCTGTTTGTGAAGAAGAGGGTTGGATCATTGCGATTATGTATGGATTATCGGGAGTTGAATAAAGTCACGATACAGAATAAGTATATATTTCCTCAAATCGATGACTTATTTGAGTAATTGAGAGGAGCAA
This sequence comes from Sambucus nigra, assembly GCA_949130495.1. NCBI lineage: Eukaryota > Viridiplantae > Streptophyta > Magnoliopsida > Dipsacales > Adoxaceae > Sambucus > Sambucus nigra. Next base: position 336,376,352 of record OX422207.1, on the reverse strand, counting down.
CATTATTCTCAAAGATATATTTGAGATCGAGATACCATCAGTTACGGATCAGGGAGCAGGACGTGTCTAAGACTGTCTTTTTAACGAGATATAGATCCTACAAGTTTCGGGTTATATCGTTTGGGCTAACCAACGCGTCGATAATATTTATGGACCTGATGAACAAGGTGTTCAGAGAGTTCTTGGATCAGTTTGTCACTATCTTCATAGATGACATCCTGATTTATTCGTGAATCGAGGAGGAACATGTCGAGCATCTACGTAGGGTTTTGCAAACTTTATGGGAGAATGAGTTATACCCCAAATTTGATAAATGTGGGTTCTGTTTGGGATAGGTACAATTTTTAGGCCATATTATATCCGAGAGGGTGATATCTATGGACCCTAATAAAGTGTCAGCGGTGAAGGAGTGGGGATAACCCACGACACCAGCAGAGGTGCGAGTTTCTTCGGGTTAGCCGATTATTATAGACGGTTCATTCAAGGATTCTCGAAGATTGCGAGTCTGTTGATTAATCTGACTCGTAAGGGAAAATTGTATATTTAGGATGATGCATGTCAGTTGGCATTTTATGAGCTAAAGGACAAGTTGACTTTAGCACCCGTACGAGCGCTCCCGAGGGTAGGACTGGAGTACCTTATTTATACTAATGCATCGTTATAGGGGCTTGGTGGAGTAATACAACAGGAAGATCGGGCTATAGCTTATGGCTCTCACAAGATTAAGTCTCACGAGAAGAATTACCCCACCCACGACTTAGAGCTAGCAACAGTCGTATTTGCACTTCGAATTTGGAGACATTATCTCTTAGCAGAGAAATTTTTCCTGTTCACAGATTAAGTCACTACAGTACTTATTCACTCAGAGAGAGTTGAATATGCGCTAGAGCAGGTGGCTTGAATTTGTGAAGGACTAACAATTTGAGATCCAGTACCACTCGGGGAAGGCTAACGTAGTTGCTGATGCGTTGAGCCGTAGGCCAGAAGGTGAGGCGGCCGAGGCGTGGAAAGTGAAACGGAAGGAGTTAGGACATCAAGATGTAGTGGCCCAATCATTTATGTCTATTATGACAGTTGTGACGAGGGTTGTACAAGCCCAGGCAGCGGATCTATTTTTTTAGGAGAGGATTCGACGCCTTCTAGTAGAGGGACAGAGTCTTATTCAGTGAGTTCTAAGGTAGGTTTGCGCTTCAATGGACGTTTGGTTGTTCCAGAGGGGGGGGATCTGCGACATGCATCTCGATTTGTGGTACATCCCGGTGGGGATAAGATGTATTAGCATATGAGGCGGAAGCATTGTTGGAGTGGCATGAAGAGAGACATTTCTGAGTTCATCTCAAAGTGTGCCACATGTCAGTTAGTCAAGGTGGGCAATCAGAAATCGGGAGGGCTTCTTTAGCCATTGGATATACCAATGTGGAAATGGGCAAGCATTTCCATGGATTTTATCACATGGTTGCCTACTTCTCTGGGGGGTCACAATTCCATATGGGTGATTATGGATCGGTTGACAAAGGTAGTCCACTTTTTTCCAGTATGGACGAATTACACGACAGGTCATTATGCCCAGATATTTATCGCTGATATTATGACATTACACGGAGTGCCCCTTGATATCGTGTCAGACTGGGATAAGATTTTTATGTCTCGCTTTTGGGAGAGCTTTCAGGAGGCTATGGGCACCGAGTTGCAGTTGAGTACATCTTACCACCCGCAGATAGATGGGCAAACCGAGAGCACTAATCAGATGTTGGAGGATATGTTGCATATTATGTCTTTGATTTTAGGGGAGGTTGGGAGCAATACCTTCCACTGGTGGAGTTTGCTTATAATAAATCTTATCAGTTCACAATTGACATGGCCCCATTCGAGGCATTATACGGTAGGCATTGTCGTTCTCCTGCGTGTTGGTTAGAGGTGGGGGACAACAAGCTACTAGGGCTGAAGTTAATACAAGACACGACAACCCGAATTGATATGATTCGAAGTCGTATACGGGTATTTCAGGATAAGAAAAAAAGCTACATCGATGCCAAGCGATTCTTTCGGGAGTTCACTTTAGGGGATTAGGCTCTTCTGCGAGTATCTCCTATGAATGGGATAATGCGATTTGGGAAGAAGGGGAAGTTGGCACCGGGGTTTGTGGGGCCATTGCCCATTATCGAGAGGATTGAACCAGTTTCATACAGATTGGGATTGCTAGAGCACTTGCATCATCTACATGATGTCTTCCATATTTCTTCACTTAGACGATATCTTCGGGACGAGTTGGCTCACACTCATATTGCACTGGAACAAATTAATTTGCAGCCTGATAGTTCATATGAGGAGAGATCGGTGGCTATCCTAGACCATAGCGAGAGGAGATTGAGGTCTAAGGTAGTGCCACTTGTGCGTGTTCAGTGTGAGCCCCATAACGTCGAGTAGTCTACTTGGGAGCGCGAGGATAAGATGTGCAAGAAATATCTAGAATTATTTTTACCAGGTGTACTATCTTTTTTTCAAATTTCAGGACGAAATTCCGTTATAAGGGGGGAATATGTAACACCCCGTATTTTTATGATTTTTACATGTTGGATTAATTAAATTAAATATGGGAAATTAAACCCCGTATTTTTATGATTTTTACATAATGGATTAATTAAATTAAATATGGGAAATGAATTAATAATTAATTAGGATTAAAATAAATATTAACTTGTGAGATAAGAGTTAGTATTTGTTAGTGAGAACTATATTGAATATTACTGTGTGAATAAAGTAATATATAATTGTGGATATGATTATGAAGTGATATAAATTATGGCGAGTGAGAAAAATAACAGTTACATTAATTAAGTCGGGACGCGCGTGTCAGTCGTGTCGGGACTAAATTAATGTAATAAAAGTAAATTATTTATAAGTAATCTGAATGGTTAATTCGAGTGCACCATTGAGTCCGAAAGGGTCGATATCCCGAGAGGGCATTTTGGTAATTTTATTTTTGGGAATTAATTAGCTACGAAATTAAGAGAGGTATTATGTCAGTTACGTAAGGGAGATTAGGGTTATCATTCATAAAATCCAAGGGGGAGTTACAGAGGAAGAGGAAGAACCAATTATAGGAGTCTAAAGCCAAGAACAACCATCTTTCACCACCGAGACCACCACCATGTAGATCGAAGAACGTAGAACACAACCATGCCAACTGCACCAGCGAATCAGACCTTCACTTTATGGCAGGTTTTAAATGTGCTTAATTTAAAACAATAATGGAACCCATGTTAGTGTAGGTTCAATTTGAATATGAATATGGTGTTTATTTGATAAAATTGGAGAGTTATAGTAACTAATTAGAATCTGGAGATAATTAGGTTGAACTATTCTTGTATGTAGTTAGAAATTGCGAATTGAGAATTCATTATGATGAACGAATCTGAAAATTTTGGTATTCTTTAATATGAATTTGAAGAACTAGGGTTTAATGAACTAATTTGGGTATTTCAAAATTTACTAAGAGTTATGCATGATTTAATGATCCTAGATTGTTAGAAATCATATAAATATATCAGAACATCGATTAGAATCATTGGATTGGATTTTGGGACGATTGTTTAGATGTTTTAGAATCATTAATGGTGGGAAAACGTTGCTTCAGGAGGTAGAAGTCGAACGGATCGGTTCATTTTTCTGCAAATCCATATCAATCAATTTTTTAGCATATTTCTGTAAAGGCCAAACCGAACCGATCATTCAGGACCAGATCGGTTCATTTTCTCGCAATTTATTCTACAGTTATTTTGTGACTCCTAGTGAAATGTTAGTAGTATAAAAGTGGGATTAGCTATTGTAAAAGATACTTGGGATTATGAATCACTTTATATGAAGTACGATAGAGAGAACAATCAAAATTGAATAATATCGGGAGTATAGAGAGAAGTATACTGCATATGAATATGTATTTAGGTTGTTTATGATAAGCACTCAAAAGTGTACATTTTATGCCCCGAATAGACGGATTTTAATTGCTAATTCTCAGTAATTTGGGTCTTATGTGCTTTATAGTGTATTTTTAGGTCGAATGCACGTTGTGATGTTCAAACGCGTATTTCAAGGCAATTGTGCGGATTATGGAGCTATTTACCAATCTCGTAACCCTAGCCTACCCTAACCTAGCCTAAACTTTGTCCCGATCCGCGTGTGTTTTATTTGTTCCCTTTCGTATTTTTTTTATATTTTTAATTTTTAGTTTGAATCATTTGTATTTTTAGGATTTATTTTTTATTTCTTTTTATTTAATGATGTTTTATTTTGATTTTTAGTTTTTAGTTTTTATTTTATTTTATTAGGATTAGTTTTTTTAGGAATTCATTTTTTTTTAGTTTTATTTGGATATACATTTTTGTAGGTCTTTAGTTTTAATTTTTATGTTTTAGGAATTTATTTATTTTTACTTTTATTAGTTTATTTTTTGGGGGGACTTGAGTTTTATTTTATTTAAGTTTTTATTTTTATTTTTATTTTTAGGATTTAATTTTTAGTTTTATTAGTTTTAGTTAGATATTTTTTTAGGGGTCATGAATTAAACATACACACAACCCCTCACACCCTAAATACCTTATACCATACATAACCCCATGTGCACACACCCCATGCTCTTACAAACCCCATGACCCACCAACCCACCAACCGATCTCAGAAATCGGACATCACCCCTTCCCCCCTTCGAAATCGCCGCCGACCCCCTGTGAACCTGACCCACTGCCCCAGCGGCGACCCTACCAATCCATACCCAAACAACCCATCTCGGGTAGTGCCTAAACCCGAGACCAACTCAATTATCAACCCAACTCATGAAGCCTGGACCGTCGATCTTCCCCAGCGTCGACCCCATAACCCGCGACTACCCCTTTCACCTGCCACCTAAGCCTAGCCCCATCCTCATACCTCCATGCCAAACCCATTCAATACCCATCTCGACCCATCGACCAACTCGGGTTCTCAACCAAAACCAATTTCACCTTTAGCTTAAATCGATTATTATCACCTGCCAAATGAAGACACCAAAAAAACTCAAAACAAAACCCACGTGTCTTATTTCCCACTTAAAACCATTTTACCCAAATACCCTCAAATCCCCTTTTAACCCACATTCCTAAATACCCCATAACCATATCACATTTTTATCCCCAATATCCTTTCACCCCTCATCCTCATGACCTCACACCTTTGCTATGCACATGTGCACTTTCATTACCCAATTTACCCCCCGTGCTCCATTCCTACTATTTAAGGAGAAGAAGACCATTTTGAAGAAAGCTTTGATAATCAAATTGTAGAGAGAATTTTAGAGAGATAGTTAGGTTACAATAAATTAGGTAGAAATATTTGTAAATAGTTTTATTTTCATTTTTTTTAGATATTTGTGAGAGATAAATGTGTGAGAAATTCAATTGAGTATTATATTGGATTGATTATTGTTGGATGCTCATATTGGATGGATTGTGCTTGATTTCAAGGAAATAAGAGTTCAATTTCACTTTAAGAGATTGGGTTTGATTGTTCTCTTCTCTTATCATTTATTTTATGCCTTTGAATATTAATTTGTCAAATTTCATACCATGTTAGGCTAAATCCCCTTTCAAGGGGTGGGGTGAACCCTTATTTGATGTTATTTTAGTTTAATTAGTTTGATACTTGAAAATTTCCTTTGAATGTTAATTTTGATACCTCACCCTTAAATTTACGCCTCGAGAGAGGGTAAATGATTTTCAAGAGAAAATCGAAATTCTAAGTTATAATACCCATTTTAGATTCGAACTAGAGATGGGAGTTTCTTAAGTGGGGTATTATTACTTGAATTTCAACTCTAAATTTATTTTCAAAATTTACATAAATTTTAATCGATCGATCCTAGCGGGTGATTAATTAAAAAGAGTGTAGATCTATTTTCTAGAGTTGTGGGGGGTTAAACTTAATTTTCTAAAATATTTCTATTAAAATTACACTTGCAATGAGTGTTGATTTTTAATTTTGATATTAATTTGGGAGAATTCAATTAATTAAATTAATTAGTTAGAATGGCTAAAATTTGTGGTGTAATCCCACTCCTTGATTGTTCTCACATTTATTTACCTTATTTATCTCATATTTTTGCGTCAGACTTTATTTTTCATTTTAGTCACTTTTTATTTTGTAATTTGATCTTTCATCTTAGTTAGTGTTATTTCACATCCTCACCCTAATTGTTTTAATATTTGAAAAAGCTAAAAAAAAATTGAAAAAGCAAAAGCCCAAAAAGAAAATAAAATTGAATTACAATTGAGTTTGTCTCTAGCTTACCCCCTTGATTTGGATGGATACCCTTACTTACCGCTAAACTTTTGATTGTTATATTTTGTAGGTAATTTGAGGATTTTGATTAACTTAGCTTTCAACGATGACGACACATACACATTAAAATCAAAAGTTATCAAATGGCGCCGTTGCCGGGGAGATAAAAAGAAAAGTTATCAGTGTATACCTACTAATTGGAATAGGTTGCATGAATACCTACATGATTAATATACTATGTGTATAACGTACCTACGTTGCTTGCTATCGCAGGAGGTTATTTAGGAAAGGGTACAGTCTTATCCTGATAAGCCCAATTGGGGGAATTTTAGATTTGGTACCTCAGAACATGGAACCTAGGTATGGGTTATCACTGAGAATGATACTAATAACGGTGATATGGATGCGTAGGTATGCGCGTAGCCCATAGACTTGGAACCATACTCGCCTCCAATATGTGTGATTTTTATTTCGATGGTTCGTGAGTGATTTCGAATCATTAGTCCTTATTTAGTACGAGATGTACCGGGACTTGATTGCAGAGTATGCAGGCACCGTAACTGAGTCTAGGGGTGCTCTTTTTGTATATATTTAATATTGTTATAGTTATGTACATATGATTGTAATATTATCTACTGTGTGATAATTGTAGATAAAGAAGATGACTAATTATTAAATAACTTAAAGATGTGAACCCTTAAATAACTTTTGTGAAACTTATACTCGGGTTAGTATATATAAGAACAGTGCATAGTAATGGTTGATTCGACACAAATATTTTATATTCCGCCCTATATCTTTATGCATTTTAGCACTTTTACGGTCTTTAATGCCTATATTTATGCTCATTAACCAGACAACCTTGGATTTGGATATATACATGCTTTTCATGAGTTAATTGTAGTTTTATAGGTATTGGAACGCTAAAAGTGAGGATTGGTTGCATTTTGGAGAAGTTTCATCACTGGACGCTACTTCAAGGACAATTTTGTCCTTCCACATTTCATCTCCAGCTCATGGAATTTCCACGGATGCGTAGTTCGCTGAGTTAGCATCGGGTGGCCATAAACAACGCGTCGTTTGGAGTCCTGATGATGGAGTTAAGGCCATTTCCGTTCACAACCCTTTCCCCCCTCTTTATGGACCAAGAAGGCCAAGAAATAGAGTGTCGGTCGATCGCGGTTTGAAGTTTTGCCATGGATAGGAGACAGAAGGTTTGGACCTGCTCGATCGATCGATCGACGTATTTGGTCAATCGATCGATCCTGCTTGATCGATCGATCGACGTCTTGGGTCGATCGATCGATCCTGCCAGTTTCTCGACAATTTCCTCTACTTTCTTTTCTATTATTTTTCCTTTAATTCTAATCCCACTTACTATATAACCCATTTTTGTGTAATAATCACATATAGATAGAAATAGATAGTTTAGCTTAGGGTTAGGATTTTGAGAGCTCTTTCTTCTTCCTTATTTAGAGTGACTCCCATTTGGGTTTGTAAGTTGTACTTTTCTTTACCCTCTCCATTAATATAGTTGTTTTAGTTTAATTTTTTCTTTGTTAATTAAATTTACATGCTTTCTTTTCGTGCTTTCTAGTGTAGATTTATTGTGTTTATTTACAACGTTTTTAATATGCTTTTTTATCTAATTTAGTCTAGGTTGTGTTGAATTGAACTCACCTGGTTGACATGTTGCCTTGCTTTGGTGATGGTGTTTACGGGTCTATTTCGAGTGTGTTGTCCTAGTTATTACGCCTAGGAGATTTTACGGGGCATATCATGTATGCTCCGTACTTACGACCTTGCGTGCATAATTTCTGGGTATTTGTTGACGCCAAAATCTTATTATGCTTTTATGCGAATTTAGGGGTGTGGAAACTCTTGATTCAATTAATTGTCGAAACGAGACGCACTCTTAATAACTCATCGACCCATGTAATCATTTTATACTAATTAACTCGAGTGAGGGATATTCGACGCAACCTATAGTTTTTACCGCTTTTATTAGTCTAGTTTAAATACTTGCCTAGATTAATATTTTCCCTTTCTGCATCTTTTCCTTTCTGTTGTAATTATCTTTTACGCTTTTATTGCTGAAGTACTAAACCAAATAATATTCTAGCAACTCGTCTCTGTGGATTTTCGATACCCGAACTTAGCTGCTATACTCACCCGCTAAGTGTAGTCATAAGTTTAGGTTTTTGTATAGAGCAAGTGAACCGAATTCAAAACGACCGGCGCGTAGGTGACTCTCGCGCCGCGGCGAAACCCTGTCTATCAAAATGGCGTCGTTGTCGGGGATGAGTTTCTTTTAGAATTTATTTGATTTATTATTTCGTCGTATTTTCTTTCTATTTGTATTTTTTGGCTAACATTTTTATAGTACTTCTGCATTTGAGCGCCAAGAAACGCTTGAATTTCACCCGCGCATCTATTTTGTGGAATTCGCCACTTCGAGCCATATTTGGGGTAAGCATGTCTTATTTCAATTCTTTCGGTAATCATTATTATAATTCTCAAAATGCCCATAATCCTTTGACTTTCGATCAATACTTAGAGTTCCAAAAAATTACAAATTCAAAAATGACTTTGGGCGAGTATAACGAAAGTCAAAACTTGGGTTATTGGAATTTTGATGATGATGATAATGATTTTGGGCCTCTAATTCCTTAAATTAGGAATTTTGAAACGAATTACAATAGTTTTCAAAATTCTTATAATAATGAGTTTAAGTTTGAGTCTGATGGTAATTTTTAAAGTTCGCATTTTCAAGAATCCGCGCCTCGACCTATGACTTTCGGTGAGGGCTTGCGTATATTTGAAAATGAGAAAATTGAAAATCGTTATCGAGAAGAAAATTGATATTGGGAACATGAGTTAGATTTATTATTTAAATCCGACGACGATTTTTCTTCGAAGACTTTTTAAGTCGAACAATATTTTGAACTAAATGAGGACTTTGTGCCTACTTTGGAACAAATCATTGTCGACTTTGCCCATTGCGTAATAGATATTGCAAGTGAGGATGAAATGGAAGTAATAACCATTTGCAATGAAATGATTTCTTCTTTGTCCCCCGGGATATGAGGCGGCAATACTGGTGGAGTGGGATGAAAAAGGACATTGATGAGTTCGTGTCCAAGTGTTTTACCTGCCAGCTGGTAAAGGTAGACCACCAGAAATCGTCGGGGTTTCTTCAGCCATTGGAAATACCCGTGTGGAAGTGGGAGAGTATTTCCATAGATTTTATTACTGGGTTTCCTACATCACAGCGGGGCCACGACTCCATCTGGGTGATTGTGGACCGTTTGACCAAGGTGGCTCATTTTATGCCGGTGCAGACAGACTATACCACGGGCCAGTATGCTCAGTTGTTCATTGTTGAGATTGTCAGATTACATGGGGTGCCCCTGAATATTGTGTCAGATAGAGACAAGATTTTCGTGTCGCATTTCTGGGAGAACTTTCAGGAGGCCATTGGTACGGATTTGAGGTTGAGTTCAGCTTATCACCCACAGACAGATGGACAAACAGAGCGTACTAATCAGATGCTAGAGGATATGCTATGCATGTGTGTCCTTGATTTTGGAGGAAGTTGGGAGCCGCATCTTCCACTGGTAGAGTTCGCTTATAATAACTCTTATCAGTTCACGACTTGCATGGCTCCATTTGAGGATTTGTATGGCAGGTCTTGTCATTCCCAAACTTGTTGGCTAGATGTGGGGGATAACAATTTGCTCGGACCAGAGGTGATTCGGGAAAGCTCCGCCAAGATTGAGATTATCAAGAGTCGCATTCGGGTAGCCCAGGACAGGCAGAAAAGCTACGTCGATGCAAAACGGTTCTTCCGAGAGTTTAATGTGGTGGACCAAGTATTACTACGTGTATCTCCTATGAAAGGAGTGATGAGGTTAGGGAAGAAAGGGAAATTGGCCCCGAGGTACGTGGGACCATTTCCCATTATCGAGAGGATTGGGCCAGTAGCATACAGATTGGGATTGCCAGAGCATTTACATCACATTCACGATGTATTCCACATCCCGTTGTTGAGACGATACCTTCGGGATGACATGGCCCATACCCATATCGCAATTGAGGAGATTGACTTACAGATAGAAAACTCTTACGAGGAGAGGCCAATGGCTATCCTAGACCATAGCGAAAGGAGATTGAGGTCAAAGGTAGTCCCACTTGTCCGTATCCAGTGGGAGCATCATAATGTGGAGAAATCCACTTGGGAGCGTGAGGCGGACATGCGTGAGAAGTACCCAGAGTTATTCTTACCAGGTACACCTTATTTTTTGAATTTTGGGATGAAATTTCGTTATTAGGGGGGAAGTATGTAATACCCTGTATTTTTATGTCTTTTAATTTTGGGGATTTATTAAATTTAATTAGAGATATGAAATTAATATTAATCCGGAAAATCATTTAAATACTTACTAGCAAGATGAGAGTTAGTAATTATTTTTGTTATAAGTTACTTTATGGGTAAAGTAAGTGGTGTAATTATGATTAGTAAAATTATCACGAGAATCTAATTTGATAATTTTAGAAATTTATCGAGACGCGCTTGTGTCGTGTCGGGATTAAATTTGGACTATTAAAAGTAAATAAATTCTAAGTCACCCATATGGTCATTTTGAGTGCGTCAATATGTCCGAAAGGGTAGAGATAGTCAAAATAATGTACCCGAGGGTTTAGTTTGGGTCTCGGGCATTTTTAGGCTTAATTAACACCCCGGGAGGGAATTTTAGGCATTTTGTATTTTTGGGCTTGGAAACCTACGAATTTTCTAGGTTATATCAGATGCTTAGGGTTGTCTTCTAGGGTTAACACAACCAAAAACAAAATACGGCCATTGGAGAAGGAAAGGAAAAGCTTACCAAGGAGTTCTAGGCCAAGAATTCCACCGTTGGCACTGCCGTCACCGCCAAACGTTAGATCGCGCAACAAAGATCACAACCACACTGATTTCATCCACAAATCAGAAACAAAACTTCTCAGGCAAGTATTTCTCTTGCTTAATTTAGTTAATTCTTCATTCATATTAGTTTAGGGTTGATTAGGATGAGTTTTATGAAAGAAAACCTATGTTGGAGGTTAGAAATCGCATGTTGTAGAGATATAAACATCATTCTGGAAATCCCCTTCACATGTAGAGGTTGAACCACGAATTTAAAGTGGGTTAGAACTAGAAATTCTGGAAAAGGAATGAGAAGAACTAAGTTAAAGAAATTATTAGGGTTCATGAGATTTATATAGATTTTGGCCCTTTTAATTCATGATACTTGATGAAAACTCGCATGCCTTATGTAGAATATTGTTCATTTGGGTTTATAATGCTTGTGGTATAAATTTCTGGGAGTTTGGGAGTTAAAAACTTGGATTTGGATGATTTTGGATGATAATTCCCGTAACTGGTATTCTGCAGTTTTCGCCATACCTGCTTGATCGATCGATCGACGATTCGATCGATCGACCCCTTTTTATCGATCAATCGACCCCTTCTAGAAAACTAGATTTTTCCTTATGTTTACTTAATCCGATTAAATGCGTAATAAATCTTGATTAATGTTATTAGGACATAATGAAACATGAAAAGGACCAGTAGGGTCAAGGTAAACCCCGTTAAGTGGAACTTTAATGAAATGGGAAAATAAAGGGTAAACGGGGAAATATTCATACCTAAGAAATCTAACGTGCGTAGACTTAATAATCGAAATGTCTAGGAGTTGGATTAGAGGGTAAGTGAGGACCTACTGAAATTGTACTTAAGTAAAGAGAATACTTCGAGAGATGAGAGGTGAGTTGGAATAAATTAAATTTTGAAAATAAAATGAATAAGTCCGTTATAAGAAATAATCGAATAAAAATGTACTAAGAATGGAATAATATAATATTGGGCCGTGGGCGTGCCTAACTTATGAATGTGAATAATTATATATCTATATGACTCTGTGATTTATCATATATCTTATATACGTGTAAATAAATCATGCCCGCGCTACTTGCTATCGCTGAGGTTTCCGGGCAGGGACAGTCTTATCTTGATGGGACCTTTATGGGGGATATTGACTCGTACCCTAGAACATAGAAATCCTTGGTACAGGCTATCTGATTGATAGTCAGACGGTCTTAAGAGACGTGAGGGTATGTGCTGACCTCTTAGTGACTTGGAACTATGCTTCGCCTCAATTTGTGTTTGTTTGTATTAATACAGTTCGAGAGTGATTCCGAACTAGTATTTCCCTTAGTACGAGTGATACGGGGACTTGATAGTAGAGTATGCCAGCACCATAAATATTATGTGGGGTGCAAGTAGTATACATATATTATATGGGTAATTAATATGTATATATAGTCTTGAAATTTGTAACTTCCTACGGAGGTTAAAAGAAGTTAATTAATGGATAAATATTTCGGTTTTATTATCTATGGCTGAAATGTTATGACACTGTTGAAAGACTTTTTTTTTATTTAAATAAGAGTTATGTGACAACCTTAAATTCCTGGACTTTAATTATCTTAGTCCTAGAAATTGTCGGCATGGAATATAATGAGAAATTTGAATTAAGTTAATCTTTTGGGATTAATAGTGCGTTAGGGTGCACACTAGAAGAGAGGTGAGACTTTCTCAAAGGAGTGTCGTTACTAATATGTTGTTACATTAGTTGGTAGCATTTTAAATACTTGCTAAACTAATTTTAAACTATTTTTACAATCGGGCTCTGACCCGTTTCCTATTCTCTCTTTTCCCTTGTATATATATGTATATATTACAGGTGCCCAGCCACAGGGGCGTCTTTCATAGGATCCTCCGTAAGGAACGCGCTGCAGCTTAGGTGGGAGTTGCAGGCCTCTTGCTTAGACGACCTCATTATTGATTCCACTTCTAGAACTATTTATTCAGTTGGGCATGTGTCGCCCTTTTCCATTATTTAGTCGTTTATCAGATATTGCGATTAGTTTATTTCCAGTATTTATACTTTGGGATTTATTCATGTCAGGATGTTTTTCTTTAAGTTTTAATGTTGGAATCAATTAGTTGGATGTTTAATTATTTGGATTGCTTGTTCTAGTATAGTTATTGGGTGATTCTTAATTTATGATTTATGTTAAGTTTTAAAATATTGGTTTTAATTGAAATTTGGGATTAATGTCTTAAAAATGGTTTTTGTCACTTAGCTTAATTAATTAGGGTGTTTAATTGGAAAAGTTATTTTTACGACAGTGATGCTAAGAATGAACCAACCGTTCACCTTGATTATAATTTAATAAAGGACTGATCACCCGATATTTAATTAGGCGGGGTGTTACAGGTGGTATCAGAGCATCAGGTTCTAGTGTCCTTAGGATCTGTACGGCTTATTTCGCTTTCAGCTTAGCGTTCTTGTTATAGAGCCTTATTTTAGGATTGTTGTATTCTTGCTTTTATGATTACATCTTCAGCTATGTGAGATTTGATAATAACTGTAGACTAATAAATTTCTTCACATTTCAGATGCCTCCGAGATGTGCCCCAAAAGATAGGCGTGCCCAAGCCGAGCAGCCAGTAGCTCCGGCTCAGGGAATGATGAACGCAAATGAGGTAGTCGCCATCGTTGCTCAGGCGGTAAATTTCGCGCTAGCGGTAGTACAGCAGGCTCCACCCCAAGTTCAGGCACGGGCGCCAGTACCAGCTCGGCTTCCATCTGCATGGGAGCGAGTTAGGGATGCCTATCAGAAGGTGCATCCCCTAGAGTTTGCGGGTGGTTCAGATATTATTGTAGCCAGCCAATGGAAGAAAGATATTTAGAGGCATCTGCGTATGTACGAGTGCACGGACGTGCAGAAATAGCTGTTGGCTTCCTTTAAGCTTGTGGGGGCCGCTTTGCATTGGTGGGAATATACTACCACTCTGGAGGAGAGAGAGATTATTACTATTTAGTTATTTTGGACGCGATTTGACAGCAAATACTTCCTATCCGCCATGCAAACTGAGATGAGAAGGAAGTTACTGAGTCTGAAGCAGGAAAATTCTACTGTTGCTGCGTATGAAGAGGAGTTCACAAGACTTCCCACTATAGTGCCAAATGAGGCACCCACTAAGGGTAAGAAGATACTATTGTTTGTGGATGGGTTAGCTTGGAGGATCCGTCATCACCTTATAGGAAATCTGTCTCTGAGTACCTACACAGACGTACACAATGCTGTTTTGCTACACTGTCACGATCACCGCTTCCATCTACAGGGAAGCAAGCGAGCAGGAGAATCTGGCCAGCAGGGAAGGACAGAGGGTAGTTGTGCTAGTGGAGCACCGACATCTCAGGGGCAGACTCGTCAGCATGTGGAGAGTTCCCATTAGGGGGACCCTGCCAAGCGATTCCGATCAGGTGATTCTAGGTAGGGATTTGGGGGATTTAGGCAGGGCCAGCCTAATCAGCAGGGCCAACAGGGCCATCATCGTCAATCGCAAGGGCAGCAGCAGGGCCATCAGGGCCAACAACGATTTCAGTAGGGCCAGTAGGGCTAATGGCGGGGTGGTAACGGCCAGCAGGGCCGTAATCAGCAGGGACAGAGGGGGGGAGGAAATTTTAGGGGCCGATGCTTCGGGTGTGGTAAAAATGGCCACAAGCGCCACGATTTTCCAGAGGGTGATAAGGCCCCCCAACAGCAGGGTGCCCGTAATAAGCCACATAAGCCACTTTTTCCAGCTGCCCTCCCAGCCCCAGCTCAGGTACCAGCCCTACCAGCCATTTTAACCGCTCCAGTGCAGCAGGGGCAGTTACGGTACGGACGTGTCTATAACGTCCACCAGGGAACAGCTCCACAGGCGCCGCCCGCGATTGAGGGTATGTTTTCTATCCATGGTATTATGGGTCGGGTTTTATTTGATACTAGAGCGACACACTGTTTTATAGCTACTCATTTTGCGAAGGCCTTAGGGTTATTAGCCACAGCAGAGAGCATTGTAACGTGTGTAGACTCACCACTAGGAAATAGATCGCTAATTTTCTTTATATGCAGGGGTGTAGGAGTAGAGATTGGTAGCTTGGTATTACCAGCAGACATGTTAGTCTTAGATATGCATGAGCACGACGTTATTATTGGTATGGATTGGCTCGCAACTTACAGAGCCATGATAGATTGTTTCGGTGGGAGTATTATCTTTGCCATTCTGGGGCAAGAAATGTTTGTAGCGGCGATGCCTCGCCCAGAGGGAGGTTCAACCGCTCATTTATAATACATAGAGGAGGATACCTCTAAGGAGGTCGTAATTCCCTTAGACTCGATCCCAGTTGTTTGTGAGTGTTCTGATGTATTTCAGGAGATACCAGGCCTACCCCCCCCCCCCCCCAGTCGAGAGATAGATTTTATCATAGATTTATTACCGGATACTCAATCGATAGCACGTGATCCATACCGTATGGCTCCGACGAAAATGCAAGAGTTACGGGATCAGATAAAGCAGCTATTAGGTTAGGGCTTCATTCGTAGGAGTACCTCACCTTGGGGCTCTCCAGTGTTGTTTGTGAAAAAGAGAGATGGTTCACTGAGGCTATGTGTGGACTACCGGGAACTGAACAAGGTCACGATACAGAACAAGTATCCGTTGCCTCGAATCGATGATTTGTTCGACCAGCTGAGGGGAGTAACTTTATTTTCGAAGATAGATCTGAGGTCAGGGTACCATCAGCTATGTATTATGGAGCAGGATGTTTCAAAGACTGTTTTCTTGACGAGATATGGGTCCTATGAGTTTAGAGTGATGCCATTTGGCCTCACAAATACTCCAGCCCTATTTATGGACTTGATGAATCGAGTGTTCAGAGAGTTCTTGGATCAGTTTGTCATCGTCTTCATAGATGACATCTTGATATATTCACACACCGAGGAAGAGCATACCGAGCACTTGAGGCAGGTTCTTCAGACTCTACGAGAACATAAGATGTATGCTAAGTACAATAAGTGCGGGTTCTGGTTACGGGATGTGCAGTTCTTAGGACATGTTATTTCTGAACAAGGGATAGCAGTTGACCCGAGTAAAGTGTCAGCGGTGAGGGAGTGGGGACAGCCCACGACACCGACAAAAGTGTGTAGTTTCTTGGGATTAACCGAATACTACAGGAGATTCATTCGGGGGTTCTCCAAAATAGCGGGTCCATTGACGAACCTGACTCGCAAGGGAGTACCATATATTTGGGACGATGCTTGTCAATTGGCTTTCAACGAGCTGAAAGACAAGCTTTCTTCAGCACCGGTCGTTGCTTTACCTAAGCCAGGCGTGGAGTATCTGGTTTACACCGATGCCTCTTTACGGGGACTTGGGGGAGTAATTGAGCAGGAGGAGAAGGCTATAGCTTTTGCCTCTCGCAACCTTAAGCCGAACTAGAAAAATTACCCCACACATGACCTAGAGTTAGCAGCGGTCATCTTTGCATTGAGGATATGGAGACACTATTTAATGGGGGAGAAATTTCTCTTGTTCACAGACCACAAGTCACTGCAGTACATGTTCACTCAGTGAGAGCTGAATATGCGTCATCACAGGTGGTTAGAGTTTGTGAAGGACTATCAGTTTGACATACAGTACCATTCGGGGAAGGCCAACGTAGTTGCCGATGCGTTGAGTCGTAGACCGGTAGATGATGTAGCGAACATCTGGAAAGCAAAGTGGAAAGAGTTGGGTCACCAGGAAGCAGTAGCCCGTTCCTTTATATCTGTCATGACAGTGACACCCGATATTGTTACGAGGGTAATACAGGCACAGACAGCAGACCCATTTTGTCAGGAGCAAATTGTACGACTTTTAGCTAAGGGAGCTGAGTCCTATTCTGTTAGTTCCGATGGAGGTTTGAGGTTTAATGGGAGATTGGTGGTTCCCGAAGGAGCAGACTTACGTCATGCACTGATGACCCAGTCTCACGGGTCCCGATTTGTGGTGCATCCTGGGGGAGATAAGATGTACCAGGATATAAGGCGGCAATACTGGTGGAGTGGGATGAAAAAGGACATTGCAGAGTTCATGTCCAAGTGTTCTTCCTGCCAGCTGGTAAAGGTAGACCACCAGAAATCGTCGGGGTTGCTTCAGCCATTGGAAATACCAGCGTGGAAGTGGGAGAGTATTTCCATGGATTTTATTACCGGGTTTCCTACATCACAGCGGGGCCACGACTCCATCTGGGTGATTGTGGACCATTTGACCAAGGTGGCTCATTTTTTACCGGTGCGGATAGACTATACCATGGGCCAGTATGCTCAGTTGTTCATTGCTGAGATTGTCAGATTACATGGGGTTCCCCTAAATATTGTGTCAGATAGAGACAAGATTTTCGTGTCGCGTTTCTGGGAGAGCTTTCAGCAGGCTATGGGTACAGAGTTGAGGTTGAGTTCAACTTATCACCCACAGACAGATGGACAAACAGAGCGTACTAATCAGATGTTGGAGGATATGCTACGCATGTGTGTACTTGATTTTGGAGGAGGTTGGGAGCCACATCTTCCACTGGTAGAGTTCGCTTATAATAACTCTTATCAATTCATGATTGGCATGGCTCCATTTGAGGCTTTGTATGGCAGGCCTTTTCGTTCCCCAACTTGTTGGCTAGAGGTGGGGGATAACAAGTTACTCGGACCAGAGGTGATTCAGGAAACCTCTGCTAGGATTGAGATGATCAGGAGTTGCATTCGAGTAGCCTAGGACAGGCAGAAAAGCTACGCCGATGCAAAATGGTTCTTTCGAGAGTTTAATGTAGTGGACCAAGTATTACTACGTGTATCTCCCATGAAAGGAGTGATGAGGTTCGGGAAGAAAGGGAAATTGGCCCCGAGGTACGTGGGACCATTGCCCATTATCGAAAGGATTGGGCCAGTAGCATACAGATTGGGATTGCCAGAGCATTTACATCGCATTCACGATGTATTCCACATCTCGTGGTTGAGACGATACCTTCGGGATGACACGGCCCATACCCATATCGCAATTGAGGAGATTGACTTACATCCAGACAACTCTTACGAGGAGAGGCCAGTGGCTATCCTAGACCATAGCGAAAGGAGATTGAGGTCAAAGGTAGTCCCACTTATCCGGCAGTGAGAGCATCATAATGTGGAGGAATCCACTTGGGAGAGTGAGGCGGACATGCATGAGAAGTACCCAGAGTTATTCTTACCAGGTACACCTTATTTTTTGAATTTCGGGATGAAATTTCGTTATTAGGGGGAAGTATTTAAGACCCCGAATTTTTATGTCTTTTAATTTTGGGGATTTATTAAATTTAATCAGAGATATTAAATTAATATTAATCCGAAAAATCATTTAAATACTTACTAGCGTGATGAGAGTTAGTAATTATTTTTGTTATAAGTTACTTTATGGGTAAAGTAAGTGGTGCAATTATGATTAGTAAAATTATCACGAGAATCTAATTTGATAATTTTGGAAATTTATCGGGACGCGCTTGTGTCGTGTCGGGATTATATTTGGACTATAAAAAGTAAATAAATTATAAGTCACCCGTATGGTCATTTTGAGTGCGTCAATATGTCCGGAAGGGTAGAGATAGTCAAAATAATGTACCCGGGGATTTTGTTTGGGTCTCAAGGAGTTTTTAGGCTTAATTAACACCCCGGGAGGGCGTTTTAAGCATTTTGTATTTTTGGGCTTGGAAACCTACGAATTTTCGAGGTTATATCAGATTCTTAGGGTTGTCTTCTAGGGTTAACACAACCAAAAACAAAATACGGCCATTGGAGAAGGAAAGGAAAAGCTTACCAAGGAGTTACAGGCCAAGAATTCCACCGTTGGCACCGCCGTCACCGCCAAACGTTAGATCGCGCAACAAGGATCACAACCACACTGATTTCATCAACAAATCAGAAACCAAAATTCCCAGACAAGTATTTATCTTGCTTAATTTAGTTAATGCTTCATTCATATTAGTTTAGGGTTGATTAGGATGAGTTTTATGAAAGAAAACCTATGTTAGAGGTTAGAAATAGCATGTTGTAGAGATATAAACATCATTCTGGAAATTCCCTTCACATGTAGAGGTTGAAGCACAAATTTACATTGGGTTGGAAGTAGAAATTCTGGAACAAGAATGAGAAGAACTAAGTTAAAGAAATTATTAGGGTTCATGAGATTTATATAGATTTTGGCCCTTTTAATTCATGATACTTGATGAAAACTCGCATGCCTTATGTAGAATATTGTTCATTTGGGTTTATAATGCTTGTGGTATAAATTTCTGGGAGTTTGGGAGTTAAAAACTTGGATTTGGATGATTTTGGATGATAATTCCCATAACTGGTATTCTGCAGTTTTTGCCATACCTGCTTGATCGATCGATCGACCAAAGAATGTCGATCGATCGGCGGTTCGATCGATCGACCCCTTCTGGAAAACTAGATTTTTCCTTATGTTGACTTAATCCGATTAAATGCGTAATAAATCTTGATTAATGTTATTAGGACATAATGAAACATAAAAAGGACCAGTAGGGTCAAGGTAAACCCCGTTAAGTGGAACTTTAATGAAATGGGAAAATAAAGGGTAAACGGGGAAATATTCATACCTAAGAAATCTAACGTGCGTAGACTTAATAATCGAAATGTCTAGGAGTTGGATTAAAGGGTAAGTGAAGGCCTACTGAAATTGTACTTAGGTAAAGAGAATACTTCGAGAGATGAGAAGTGAGTTGGAATAAATTAAATTTCGAAAATAAAATGAATAAGTCCGTTATAAGAAATAATCGAATAAAAATGTACTAAGAATGGAATAATATAATGTTGGGTCGTGGGCGTACCTAACTTATGAATGTGAATAGTTATATATCTATATGACTCTGTGATTGATCATATATCTTATATATGTGTAAATAAATCATGCCCGCGCTACTTGCTATCGCTGAGGTTTCTGCGCGGGGACAATCTTTTCTTGATGGGACCTTTATGGGGGATATTGACTCGTACCCTAGAACATAGAAATCCTTGGTACAGGCTATCTGATTGATAGTCAGACGGTCCTAAGAGACATGAGGGTATGTGCTGATCTCTTAGTGACTTGGAACTATGTTTCGCCTCAATTTGTGTTTGTTTGTATTAATACAGTTCGAGTGTGATTCCGAACTAGTATTTCCATTAGTACGAGTGATACGGGGACTTGATAGCAGAGTATGCCAGCACCATAGATTTTATGTGGGGTGCCAGTCGTAAACATATATTATATGGGTAATTAATATATATATATATATATATATATATATATATATATATATAGTCTTGAAATTTGTAACTTCCTATCGAGGTTAAAAGAAGTTAATTAACGGATAAATATTCCGGTTTTATTATTTATGGCTGAAATGTTGTGACACTGTTGAAAGACTTTTTTTTATTTAAATAAGAGTTATGGTACAACCTTAAATTCCTGGAATTTAATTATCTTAGTCCTAGAAATTGTAGGCACGGAATCTAATGAGAAATTTGAATTAAGTTAATCTTTTGGGATTAATAGTGCGTTAGGGTGCACACTAGAAGAGAGGTGAGACTTTCTCAAGGGAGTGTCGTTACTAATATGTTGTTGCATTAGCCGATAGCATTTTAAATACTTGCTAAACTAATTTTAAACTGTTTTTACAATCGGGCTCTGACCCGTTTCCTATTCTCTCTTTTCCCTTGTATATATATGTATATATTACAGGTGCCCAGCCACAGGGGCATCTTTCATAGGATCCTCCGTAAGGAATGCGCTGCAGCTTAGGTGGGAGTTGCAGGTCTCTTGCTTAGACAACCTCATTGTTGATTCCACTTCTAGCACTATTTATTCAGCTGGGCATATGTCGCCCTTTTCCATTATTCAGTTGTTTATCAGATATTACGATTAGTTTATTTCCTGTATTTATACTTTGGGATTTATCATGTCAGGATGTTTTCCTTTAAGTTTTAATGTTGGAATCAATTAGTTGGATGTTTAATTATTTGGATTGCTTGTTCTAGTATAGTTATTGGGTGATTCTTAATTTATGATTTATGTTAAGTTTTAAAATATTGGTTTTAATTGAAATTTGTGATTAATGTCTTAAAAATGGTTTTTGTCACTTTGCTTAATTAATTAGGTTGTTTAATTGGAAAATTTATTTTTACGACAGTGATGCTAAGAATGAACCAACCGTTCACCTTGATTATAGTATTTAAACTTCTCAGTTAGGGCATGTGTCGCCCATTCTTAGTTTATTTATGTCCGAGGATCATTGTACTTATTTATTTCAGTATTTCCATTTTAGTTAGATCTATTATTTTTGGTTTGGATTTTTATTCGCCTGGAAGATATTTCAATAAAATGTTTTCACACTAGCGTAATTAATTATTAAGTGGTTAAAACGAAAATTGGTTTTCGACAGTAATGCTAAGAATGAACCAACTTGATATCATGTTTTAAATTTTATAAAGGACTGGCCACCCGATATTTAATTGGACGGGGTGTCACAACTCTCTCTATCTGTCTACCATATTTGTCTTAGACAGTAAGAAGGTTTATCAGATATGATTTATCTTCTCAAAGATTGTGAGCATTTAATGCTTCTCCAAGTTGAAGTTGAAAGCTCCAACGGTCATTTTTATTTTTGAGGCTACAAATACATAAGTCCCAAGATCAGTTGACATAGAACTCAACAAGATAATATACACGTAAAATAGAGTTCAATTGAAAATTATATTCAGCTCACACACACAGTGAAAAGAGCAACCTAAAAATTTACTTTCAGCTCATATATACATTGAAGAAGAGCAATTGAAGTTGACACTCAAGATTTTGCTATTGTTGAAGAAGAAATTTAAGAGCATAGAAATATTATTCTGCTCCAGGAAGAAATCTTTGAAGAAACTCATACTCATTTGTATTCTTAAAGAGTTTCAAATATTGTACAGCGTCTTCTACTACCTTTGTTATAAAGATTTGAAGCTCGGTTTTTAGCTTCGAAAGTTGTACCAGTAACCGGTTTTGCTGCCCGGTTATAAATTGGTGGTTTGATCCTACCATGTAAGTGGATCAGGAATAGTGAAGCGTAAGGAGACAGAAGCTGCTCTAGGCACGTGGACGTAGGACGGGATTTGGCCAAACTACGTTAAAAATTCGATGTCTTTATTTTTTGTATTTTATTTGTAATTTCTTGTATTCATATATTCTTCTCTTACACTTGCAAACATATTAAATCGGAAATTTGATAATTATTTTTAAGACTAAAATAATTATTTTCCTAATAATTAATTAATTTCAAAATATTAGTTTTATTAATTATGAAAATTATTTATAAATTTATTGGGTCTTATAATCTTAAAATATAACTTATTTTATTAATTGATATTCTTTGTTTGAATCATTTAAGATTAATTACATAATTTAAATTTACATTAAATACGAAAATTGATTAAATATTTATTTGGGTGTTAAAATCTGTAATTTCAACTTATTCAAATTGATTGGTAATATTTAGTTAATATTCATTGATTTATAATTTAAGGTTTATTAATTTGAAATTTGAATTAAGTGCTATAAATTAAATATTTTTTGTAATTTTAATTTAACTCGAAAGTTTGCAAAATCCCAATTCAACCCCCTCTTAGGTATTTTTTTGGGCAACAATTGGTATCAGAGCTAGCGCTCTAATTATTATTTTTTATTTAACAATCATAGAGTTAAAGATCATGGCAAACTTTTATGTATTTATTTTGAATGTTGTACTTTACATTTTTGTTATTTGTTTGCTAAAATGTTTGATCTTTTGTAGCTTCTCATTATTTCATTGCGTGAAGAGAAAATGGATAAATTGTCAACCTTGTATTTCAAGATTTGTTTTAAAGAAATACTCCATTAAAAGGCTCGATGTTGATATACAAAATGAGGATGTGTGCACCCCTTGCCTATATACTATTGTTGATGAATCAAGCAGTGAAGAATCTATTACTACCTATCTCATGGCAATTGGTAATGAGGAGGTACAATCTAACCTTAGCTTTAGTGATAATGAACCCTGTTGATGCAAAAAATTAGACTATGCTAATTAATTGATCACAGATAAATAAAAATAAGAGATAAGATATATTTAAAGTGGTTCGACTTAAGGGAAGGGCCTACGTTCAGTGTTGTATATTGCATTGGGATTGTTCAATTGGCTCTTTTTTTTATTATTTTTTGTTTTTTTTTGTTATCTCTTGGATGTAGGGTTTACAATATATTTATAGCCCCCGAGGGGTGTACAGGAGCTGGAATATCAAAGGATGGAATGTCTTTATATCATAGATATTTAAATCTGTACAATCATTAATGTATACAACTGTTGGTGTTTACCTGTCATCGTTGGTCGGCATCCCTGATGTTAGTCGGTATCCCTGGCGTTGGTCGGTATTTCATCCTTAATGACAAGGATTAATCTCCCACTGTACAACATGTGTCAATATCTGAATGGTCCACGTAGATAGACAATTTTTGGTATCAACAAAAGCCCCCAATGTTTCATGCTTGAAGTTTTTACAAGAGTGTGGAGAATTTGGCTCTTAAAGTTGCTCGGGCAAAAATTTTAGGCCTGGTCGGTTGTCGACCTCCCCTACTTGTAAAAAATTATGGTTTAATTATGGAAATATAATGTGCGTGGCATTTTTGAAATTATCCACAACTTTAACGAATCATTTTTGGGCAAATTCGTCTTTTCTAGTCTTTTAGCCGCCACCAGTTCAATCGACGTTGCCTTTTAATCATTACTTTTCCAATTTTTGAGGCAACCTATAAAGAGCGGGAAAAATCACGAACATTCATTATCTCAAATTTTTCGAGTGTTTTTTGCTATAGTATCTTCAAGCTTTCTTTCTATCTTCTTGTGCGATCGTTTTCTATTCTTCAGTTCTTGCTGTAACCTTAATTCCTGTAAGAATTCTTTTTTGTTGCTTTTATTCTTCATCATGGTTTGCTCTGTTGATTCTCTTGATGAATTCAGAAATGAATTTAAGATTCCATCCTGGGTTGTTTTGGAACACGTTATTTCACTTGCTGATTTTTTCTCACTTGATGAGGGTCACCGGTTTCTCTTTATTTTTATAGCTGAATGTGGGTTTACCTTTCCTCCCAACCCACTGTGCCTTGAATTTTTTCAATACTTTGGCATTGTCCCAGCTAGGGTAGCCCCTTGTAAATGGAGTGTATAGGTTGAATCAAATTCATGGAACCCATCTGGGGATTCCAGAAATAATGTTTTGTTATAAGTGGATGACTAGTGACACCATTTTTTATTTAAAGACTAGGGCTATAAATAAAGCGTTAATAGTTAATCTTCCAGACTTCAATAGGAATTATTTTCAGCATGGAATTGTTGTAAAAATTAGCAATACGCCCTTTTGACCAGAAATGCTAAGTACCAGGGCCTAGATGCCCTCCTTTTGGTAACAGAATAGGTTATTCCTCATTTAACTGTTTTACCCTATATATATATATATATATATATATATATATATATGTTTAAATGTAACACTAATTGTTGCTCTGTAAATTTTTATTGCAGTTGATCAGAAGAGAAGGTGTTCGAAGGAAAAAGAAGTGAATCTTATGGAGTTAAATTTATTTGGGACTTCATCAAAGGATTGGCGTGGAGCACGTCAGGCCTGCATCTTATTTTCTACAGTACAAGAAAATAATGTCTTCCTTTGTTGCCCATCCTACTCCTTCCTCTGTAATTGACCTTGAGCAAGAACCTCCTTCTACTTCCTCAGCTACCACATCTGGCAGTAGTGATCTTACTACCCTTTCTCCCTCTTCCTAAAATTTAAATTTTTCCCTTTTCCGTATCCAAGGGGAAGTGGAAGATTCCCAACATTTTGGGAGACATATCCGCCAATCCCCCTTCCAAACAAGCTAATGCAGGGGTAAAAAAATAAAAATGATACTGGGAAGAAGCACTCAGCCAAGCAAATTGAAGAGATCCCCCTGAAAAGAATAAAGAAAGGGCTTCCTTATAAGTTAGCGGAAGGTTCTTCTGCTCTTCCCGACCAGCGTGGGTTGTTCTATATATCTTTTTTTGCCTCTCCAGTGGTCCTTAAACCTGGATTGGCAAGACAACTAATGAAATCTGGGATTTTGCAGACTATAGGAGTGCTGCTGCTGCATTACCTCATTCCAAAAGTTCTGACAGGGTTGCTCAAAGCCTTTCTCTGGTATTTTTTTTTGCTATCTTTAATTTTCTATCTCTTTATTTGTTCTTCATAATACTAAATTTCCTTATTATTGTTGTGCAGTTCCTCATTAACTTCAATAATATGTTGGAGAAAGATGAGGCTTTGAGATCTTCTTCCTCTAGTGAAGTTTAAGAAGCTTTCAATGAGTTACCAAAAAGCATTGGCTAATGAACAAAAGAAATGGGACGAGAAGATAAAACTACTGAAGAAGCTGTTAGGACTGCTCGGAGTCTGGCTGACAAGTTGTAGAAGGACTTAAATGCTAAGAAAGCCAAGTCTGCCTAGCTACAGAAGGACATGGGTGCTAAGAAGGTGAAGAGTTCTAAGGTCAAAAGGCTGGCTTCAATAGAGGCTGGGATAAGGCCTTTGGGGTTTCTTCTTCGCAAATTGAGATTACGAAGAATAAATGCTTCAAAGATGACTAGTCTACTGCTCTGGTGAAGGTCGGAATTTCAAAAGATTTCGAGCTATTCTTACGACATGATCTGGGAACTCCTCCAAACTTGGACGAGGAAGTTAATGATTGGGGTTCCAGTGAATCTTTAATAATGGTGGAGTTTACTGATCAACACCAGAATGTTAATTCTACAGCGCCTTCCAAAGTTAAACCTGAGGCAGATAAAAAGAAGGTGTAAAACCAAATAGCTTTTGTTTTCCTTTTTCAATAGTTGTACTTTTTTTTTGAAGATGTATCTGTACTTCTGTTCTTATTAATGAAAACAAAAATATTTATGTTCCTCTGCTGGTGTTTTTCAATACTCTGCACCTTGTTGATTGATAACTTTCTTCTTCTTAATAGTTTATGAATAAATTGGAATACTTCTCATCTACTGACTCTGAGCTACTCTAGAGATGTAATGAGCCTTTCAAAGCTGGTCACTTATCTCTGACTAATGCCGACCTACTGAAGTTGCTCGAGGAAGGGGTATCCGAGCAAGCTAAAGAGGCATATGTTCATCTGAAGTGTCTTTTTAATTGGGTAGTAGCCAACAACATTGCTTACTATAAAATGATTGAAGAACTGTAAGAGGACCATAATGAAGCTAAGGCACGTTTGCATGAGGATTATGAGAAGAAATTCCAAACCCTTAGTGAAGGTTGGGGCTTTGAGAAAAAGTTAGATAACTTTCTTCTCATTTTTTAAGATAAGAATTCCTGCTGAAACGTGTAGTAGATGAGGCAAGGGGCATTGCCAAGCTTCTAGAGGAAGAGAATAATAACTTAAGAGATGAACTTGATGCCCTTAAGTCATCCACTATTATTGTTGTTACTACAGATGAAGGTCATTCCTTCTTAGAGGCTGAAAATGCAAGGTTGAGTGAGGAATTGAAGGCTCTGGAGAAATTAAAACCTGCTTCTTCATCTTCCCAAGCTAGAGTCAAACCTAGACGAGGTGATATAGAGGAAGTCAGAACCCAACAGGCCCTTGCCAATCAAGTTTCATAATTAAAAGCCAAAGATCAATCCATTGCTGAGATGTCTCGAAAGCTACAGGCCTTGTCTAAATGACTATCCACACAATATTCTCAATTATAAGCTAAGGATGGAGTGTTGAAGAAACTGCATTCCCGGGTTGACAAATTAACCTTTCAATTTTATAAATAACCCAGGGAAGTCTGGATGGATGGGTATAATGAAGCTCTGGGGCATCTTGATGATAAGATTTAACAAGCTAAGAATGAGAGCTATAAATGGGGTTGGATAAATCCTTTGACAGTGATGAAAGTGGATCAAAATAGCTCATTGTGGGACTGGGCTTGGCAATCCTCCTTTTAAATTAGATGTCAATTGGATTCCAGTCCATCGTATTCCTCAATGCTTGATTTCAAAATACTTGGGAGATTACGAGCTTCATGATGAATTAGAAATCATCCAAGATCCTCGCCTACTTGATCTTCCTAGTAGCAGCAATACTAGAATGCTTTAGGATTTTAACTTCATTAATTCTACTTATACTTTAGATGATCCTCCTGCTGGAATGGATTCTGTTTCAAAAGCTGAAGGGAAGCGTCCTGCAGAATGAAGCTTTGTATTTTGTTTCGTTAACACAGTCTTGTAATTAATTTAATTGAATGAAATGGAAATTGGATCAACTTATGTTATGTTAAATGTTAATTCTTTTTTTATCATTAGTTTTATTGATATACTTCTATTAATTTGAGTATCAATGACCAATGAGTACCGATGTTATAATAGCATACTTAGATTAAAATCTATATTTAGAGCTAGTTAAATGAATACATAGGTTCTACTAGCATACTTAGATTAAAATATAAATTTAGGGCTATTTACCCTTATGTATCCAAAGTTTTTAGTAATGCACCCAAGTATTGGATTTTTGCATTAAATACCAGTGGTGTGACCAGGCGTTTGTGGAATATGTGCTTACATTACTCTTGAGTAACCTTTATAGCGTTATTCATATACTTTGACCAGTAGGATAAAGATCTTGTTTTATCCTTATATTTGTGGAACAAGTTTCTTGACGATGTAACATTCTTTTGGTTGGACTTCGTGTATCAACGATCAAGTTTGTGGTTTCTCCGAGAAACTTATTGCTTCTGTCGAGCAACATTCAGGGGATTAATTGTTGAGTCGAGCAAAAATTTGCTAAGCTGAGAAAAATTTAAAACGTTTTGTCAAGCAGCTAGAGTAGTGCATAACACTAGTATTACCAAAAAAATTAACAACAAAATTGGAAAGAACTGAAGATTTTATTAATTCTGCAAGTTGATTTCAAACTGATTACAACATCATTGATAATATTTTGTGAGATGCTCTGCATGCCATGGGTTTTGGAATTCTTCATCTTCTAAGGTTTCAATTCGAT
Source organism: Sambucus nigra (assembly GCA_949130495.1). NCBI lineage: Eukaryota > Viridiplantae > Streptophyta > Magnoliopsida > Dipsacales > Adoxaceae > Sambucus > Sambucus nigra. Next base: position 336,348,007 of record OX422207.1, on the reverse strand, counting down.
AGGTTCCAGGTTGGATCACTATTGAAATACGGTATGGTACATGAAAGTTGGCCTCAAGCTTGTTATTTTTTTGCAGCAATTTCTTCAACACATAATCTCATTCCTTCAAGTTGGTCGGTTTCATCCTTTTATTGTAAAAATGAGTTGTTCTCTGTTGATAGACAACATTTCTTAGAGCAACATCTTCTCTTTACTTCTTCCAGTATATCTAGATCCAACCTTCTCATTAAATCACTCACAAGAGAGTTAAAATTTAAAACTCTATGGGATGGCAAGCCTAGCTCGGCAGGAATGACAGCTTCAGTCCCAAATGCTAACATATATGAGGATTCTCCAGTTTCTATTCCCGGTGTTATTCGGTATGCCCACAAGATAGACTATAGCTCATTTATCCAATTTCCCTTGGCATCATCAAGTATTTTCTTCAACCTGTTAAGCAAGGTTCAGTTCGTAACTTCAGTTTGTCCATTACTCTGAGGATGTTTTGGAGCTGAATGCAATTTTTTAACATTGGACTAAGCACAGTAATTTGTAAATTCTTCATTGTCAAATTGTGTTCTGTGGTCGGTAATGAAAGCATAGGTCAGCCCATATCTACAAATGAAGCTTTTCCATAAGAATTGATAGACCTTTTCATAAGTCATGTCTATCAGAGGCTCTGCTTCAACCCATTTTATAAAATAATCCACAGCGACAACCAAGTATTTAAATCTTCCTCGGGTGGTTGGCAGTGGTCCGACCAAGTCTATAACCCATATGGAAAATGGACACGGTGAAGTGATTAGAGTGAGAGCATCTTATGGAATTTTGCGAATTGTGGAGAATTTCTGACATTTATCACACTTCTTGGCAAAAGTTGCACAGTCTGATCGCATTGTTAGCCAATAATACCCTTAAGTGATGATTATTTGTAGAAGCATTCTCCCTGCTATGTGAGCTCCACATGATCCTCTATACACCTCTTAAATTATATCTTGGACCTCTGATGGATGCACATAGCGTTGCAAATTGAATGTTAGTCCTCTCCTGTACAAAACACCTTTATCTAATACATACCGGGTTGCTTTGTATTTCGTAATACCCCTTACTTTTGAGTAATTATTTTTATATTAATTTTCCATGTGGGTTAGTTATATAAATAAAGGAAATTGAAGTAAATATTCATTTCAGCAATTTACGAGTTAATATTTATGAGTACTGCATATTTACCTTTACGCGAATGTAAATAGTGTAATATTATGTTATGACAAGTCGTTGGGTTTTAAAACAACGGTTATGATTTATATTCCAATTGGACTAGTATTAGAATGTTAATATGACACTGGAATAGAAATTTATGAACGAAATCCCTAATGTCAGTTTGGAGGGCGCGGTTAGTCCAGGAATGGTTGAGATTGTCCAAATAAGTGTCATTTTTGGGTTCCGATGTACTTTTATCTAGTTATGACTTAAATATGATATTACGAGTCATTTTAGTTGCGTAATAGAATTTAATGTTAGACTTAAGTCATTTGGGTACTTAAGTCTTACAAGAGCATTTTAAACCTCATTTTTGTGTTTTAGACCTAAAGAGTTAGAGAGAAGTGAGAGCTTGAGAGAAAGAAGAGAAAGAAGAGATTTTACCATTTCAAGACCAGAATCGTTTCAACGAAGAAGAATTCGAGACTACAATCCCAAGGCAAGTTATTATACTTGCAATACCTTATGATTATGTTGAATAAACCGGGTGATTAATCGTTGTTCTTAGGATTTAACCCATTTAGGGTTTTGTTTGAGTTTGTTGTTCAAACCTTCACTTATACAAGTTAGATATGATTTGAGGTTGTATATTGTTAGGTGATCATATAGAAATGATTTTTTAATGATATTTGTTGATGATAGTTAGTGTAGAGGGAAAAAAAAGAATTGGAAGATTTAGGTTTTATAAGAAAAATGGGGGATGGTCGACTTACCAGGTATCGGACCGATTCGGTCCTCCAAAAAAATGAATGGATTCGGCCCCAAAAATTTTCTGCATAAGGCATATTTAGTGAACGAATCCGGGTGAAATGAAAAACGGATCGAGTTGGTACTCTATTTCCAGCCCGAGAATTGGATTTCATTTCTACTCGTTTTCTTTCAGGTTTAAGGCCTAAGAACCTTCTCTTAGGATGTATCGAGAAGTAATATGACCTCATACGGAGAGTGGTACTCTAGGATAGTATGGGAGTGTCTAGACTTATTTTGAGGACTAATCATAAGGGTATAATGTCTCATTTCGTTTAGTAAAAGAGAGTAGGATAGGTGTAGAGTCGAGTAGGGTGTGTTGGACCTTCGGGGGGCTGGTGTGATAATAGATATCTCTTGTAGACGAATTGCATGCACACATGGTTTCATAATGTAAAGATCGTATGTTTAACTTAATATAGTTTGTAACTATGGCACATTTACACATACCTCTCTAAATGCTATCATAAGGAAAGTAGGCGTTAGAGGTGAATTCGTTGGCTAATGATGTAGGGAGAGTATAGTCCTCAGGCCATGATACCGGTTGTTACGTTGTATAATTGTATTGTTCATAGTGAGGTAATTCTGGGTATGGTTATGACTCACTATCGAAGGTATATGGTCGCTTCCCGCGCGCTGCGATTTAGGATGCCTAAGTGGTCTTGGTTATAGGCCCTGGAAGATGATAGTATTTTGGGGCGCATCCAGTGGGGTGACTCCTGGAAGGATGGTCTTAGAACCGTTATTATTATGATTGTAACTATTCTCATTGAAATGGTATGTCACTCAAATGATTAATGGATTTAAGAAAACTGTGAATTAACTTTAATTGCCCATGGTCCCTAATGATTATTGACTTGTAGATATATCTTCAATTGATAAACCTCGCATGTGGAATATAGTTAGGTTACTCCTAGTAAGTAGATGGGTAGTTTAACTTAAAATGAATTGTACGCGTCAAGATGTGCACTTAGAAGAAAGGTGATGATGATTCCTTGAATGAAGAGCGAATTTTATTATTTGTGAAAGTATTATTCATAACTGTCATGCATTTATTCACATGTATATCATATCAAACGGGGCCTGGCCCGTTTATATTTCTTCTTCTTATGTGGTTCTTATATATGTTCAGGTGCTCCGCCATATGGGCACCCTCTTTGACTTTCCTTCCAGTGTTAAGGAGCTATGGTATTTTGCGGATGTTGTCGGAATTTTTGTAATAGACGTATCATTTCTTTTGATACTCTAGCTATGATCCGTCTGTATATTCGGGCGTATTGCCCAAGTTTAGCGTTCGTACATACTGTCATACTTGATGTATTCTTTTATATATAGTCTGTTAACCGACAGCTTATTCGGTTATGCCTTCTAGTATTATTGATAAATTGATATATATTTATACACATCAACCTTTTGTTATAAACTGGATGATGGAACTTGATTTTAATCCTATTTGCAAAATTATATATGACATCTATTTTCAAAATATTTGGTGGTTGTCTCGTATATCTATTATGCGACAGTAATGCTGAGAATGGACCATTTAAGATTCCTCCTTTTATTTGAGTACTAGGATGGCCACCACTTATTTTAATAAGTGGGGTGTCACAAATGGTATCAGAGCATCAGGTTCTAGAGTCCTTAGGATCTATGCGGACTTATCACGATCTACTGTAGCATTAGCCCTATTATTAGGATTGTTTTGCTTATCTGCGTTTACGATTTTCTAGTAAGGATAAATTTCTTTAACTGTATATTGATTTAGTTGCTTTTTATCTCAGATGACGCCTAGACGAGGTCACTCGGCAAGGGTAAATCAAGTTTAAGATGATGTAGAGCCCCCACCACCACAAGGCACTATAAATTCGACGGAGGTGGCTAATATTGTGGCCTAGGCGGTAAACACTGCAATGACCGCTATGGCGCAACAATTTCCCCAAGCTCGACAATCGGTAGCACTGGTGGCTCAAGCCCATTTCGTGCCTTCCGCATGGGAACGATTTTGAGAAAGGTCACCCTTCAGAATTTCAGGGTGGCGCTGATATGATTGTCACAAATTAATGGAAGAAGGATGTTCAACGCCATCTTCGAATGGTGGAATGCAGCGAAGAGAGAAAACAGATTCTCGCCACTTTTAAACTCGTGGGAGTAGCTCTCCAATGGTGGGAGACAGTTACCACTCCAGAACAAAGGGATATGATGACGATCTCGAAATTTTAGGCCTTATTTGATCGAAAGTACTTTCCTCTAGCAATCCAGAAGGAGATGAGGAGGAAGCTACAGGATGTAATTCAAGGAGATTGAACGGTGGCGGAGTATGAGGAAGAATTTACCCGTTTGGCAAACTTTGTGCCAGACGAGGTAAATCCAGAAGAAATGAGGATTTCAATATTTGTCAGGGGATTGAGTTATAGGATAAGCCAGCACTTGTTGGGGAACCCCGCTTTGCTAACTTTTGGCGATGTGTTAAACACAGCTTTACTTCATTGCCAGGATCACCGCCTTTATCTGAAGGTGAGTAAGAAGATAGGAGATTCTATTCAATCAAGTAAACCTAGAGGTAATGGTGTCGGTGGAACACTACCACCACCACAGCAGTCTGGGAATAAACAGAAGGAGCGGGACCTCCAGCAGGGGTATTTAGCTAAGAAGCAACGCTTTGGAGGTTTCAATTTTAGCGGAGGCAATTTAGGCACGGTCTGGGTGCTCAACAACAGCAGCAGTTGGGCCAAACGGGCAGAGGGAATAATGTGGGTCGAGGAAAACACGGCCAAGTCATGAAGCAATTTTGAAATAACAACCGAGGCCGACACCAGGAGGGTTTCGCAGGCCATTATTTTCAGTGCAGTGAGACAATTCACATGAAGAGAGCTTGTCCACAATTGAACAGGGGGCAGTTGCTAGGAAGCCCTCAAAATTCGAAGGCACAACAATAACCTCCAGCACCTATTCTAGCCGTCCCATTGCAGTAGGGACAACTCCAGTTTGGACATATGTACAATATCCAAGACGCTTTGTTTCCTCCAGCACCATTAGCACCATCAGCTATTAAGGGTAAGTTTCCCATCCAGGGGTTTATGGGTCGGGTGTTATTTGACACCGGCACCACACACTCATTTATTGCGAGGCAATTTGCTCTTTCGACAGGTTTATTTGAATCAGCTGAAAGTACTTTCACTAGCGTCGAGTCTTTTATGGGTGATGGTTCACTTATATTTTTTTATTTATAAAGGGGTAGGAATAGACCTTAGTAGATTGCGTTTCGAGGTCGATTTGCTCGTCCTGGACATAGTTGGGTATGATGTTATTTTGGGAATTGATTGGTTAGTGAAGTACCGAGCCATGGTAATTTATTATGGGAGGAGTATAGTTTTTGCCATTCCAGGGCAAGAAATGGTTTTGGTGGCTATGCTCTTCCGGGGGGAGGTTTGAGCACCCACTTGTATTGTATAAAGGAAGATACTTTACAAGAAATTATGATCTCCTTAGACTTGATTCCAATTGTTAGGGAATTTGGAGATGTCTTTCAGGAGATCCCTGGCTTACCTCCTAGTTGTTATATTGAGTTCATAATTGACTTAGTGCCAGGAACCTGGACGATTGCGCGAGCTCCATATTGTATGGCTCCTTTGGAAATGAGGGAGTTTACGGATCAAATTCAGTAATTTTTGGGGTAGGGATTCATTCGGCGTAGCACGTCGCCATGGGGTACCCCCATATTATTCATGAGAAAGCAAGATGGTTCCCTACGGTTATGCATCGACTACCGTAAATTAAACAAGGTTACCATCAGAAATAAATTTCATTACATCGAATCGATGATTTGTTTGAACAATTACGAGGAGTGTCGTACTTCTCTAAAATAGATTTGAGGATAGGATACCACGAATTGCAAATTCGAGAGCAATATGTGTCAAAAACCGCATTCTTGACAAGGTATGGGTCCTACGAGTTTTTAGTTATGCCCTTTGGGCTGACTAATGCTCCTGCGATATTTATGGACCTTATGAATGGAGTATTTTGGTACTTTTTAGACCAGTTTGTGATCGTGTTTATCGATGACATTCTAGTATATTCTCAAACTGAAACTGACCATACCGAACATTTGTGATTGGTCCTGCAGATATTATGGGATCATCAGCTTTATGCCAAGTTCGAGAAATGTGTCTTTTGGTTGCAGGAAGTGAAATTTTGGGGGCATATCATGACGGTTGAGGGTGTTTCGTAGACCCGAGCAAGGTTGCAGCGGTGAGGTAATGGGGTCAGCCCACGACACCAATGGAGATCCGTAGCTTTCTGGGTTTGGCGGGATACTGTCGTCATTTTATTAAGGGCCAAAATTACGATCCCTTTGACGAGCTTGACCTAGAAGGGAGTACGATTTATTTGGGATGACTCCTGTCAACTAGTTTTTGAAGAGATGAAGGACAAGTTGATCTTTTCTCTTATACTCGCGTTACCAAAATTGGGGGTAGACTATTTGGTCTTCACAGAAGCTTCTCTACAAGGATTGGGAGGTGTGCTACAACAGGAGCATAGAGCTATTGCATACGCATGTCGCAAGCTTAAGCCCCATGAGAAGAACTATCCCATGCATAATTTAGAGCTTGCTGGAGTGGTGTTTGCCTTGAAGATATGGAGGCACTACCTCTTGGATGAGAAATTTAGTCTTTTCACGGACCACGGGTCGTTATAATATTTATTCTCACAAAAAGATCATAATATGAGGCAATGGCGATGGTAGGAGTTTGTAAAGGACTATCAATTCGATATTCACTATCACCCAGGCAAGGCAAATATGGTAGCTGACGCGCTGAGTCGAAGACCCGTGGGATAACTAGCGAAAGTGTGGAAGGCTAAGTGGAAAGAACTTGGCCAGGATGATGCTGTAGCTAGAGCATGCATGTCAGTTTTAACCGTTATTCCTGCTATTATGATGAAAGTCGTAAAAGCGCAAGGAGGGGATAAAGACTGTCAGGACCGGGTACGCTAATTACTGACCGAGGGAGCGAAGTCCTACTTTATTAGTTCTGAGGGTGGGTTGCGTTTCCACGGAAGACTTATAGTCCCGGATGAAGAAAACTTTAGAAGCGCTGTCATGACAGAATCCCATGGTTCAAGATTTATGATGCATCCAGGCGGGTACAAAATGTACCAAGACATACGCCGTCAGTATTGGTGGGCGGGAAGGAAAAGGGACCACCAGCGGCTAATTGGATTGTTGCAAACGTTGGAAATACAGTTACGGAAATAGGAGAGTATCTCAATGGACTTTATCACGGGATTGCCTACGTCGCAAAGTGGTCGTGATTCTATTTGGGTAATTATCGATCGTTTAACCAAATCGTCCCACTTTCTACCAGTACGGACGGATTATAACACGGTGCACTATGCCCAGCTCTTTATTGCAGAAATTGTGAAACTTCATGGGGTGCCTATCAATATAGTCTCAGATCGAGACAAAATTATTGTATCCCATTTTTGGCAAAGTTTCTAAGAGGTAATGGGGACCGAATTGCGATTGAGTATGTCATACCATCCGTAAACCGATAGGTAAAAGGAGAAGGTCCACCAAATGTTAGAGGATATGCTTCGCATGTGCATACTTGACTTTAAAGGAGGATGGGAGCAATACCTTCCGTTGGTCAAATTTTTATATAATAATTCGTACTAATTTACAATAGGTATGGTACCGTATGAGGCATTGTATGGCCGATTGTGTCGATCACCTGCTTGTTGGTTGGAAGTAGGGGACAATAGGCTCCTTGGACCTGAAATGATCTAAGACACCTCTTTAAAGATTGAGCTCATTCAAAATCGCATACGAATTGCGCAGGATCGCCAGAAGAGCTATGCCGATGCAAATCGGAGGCACGTGGAATCGGAAGTAGGGGATCAAGTTTTAGTGAGGGTGTCCCCGATGAAAGGTGTGATGCGATTCTGGAATAAGGGAAAACATGCGCCTCGCTATATAGGCCCTTTCCCATTATTGCAAAGGTAGGCCTCGTCGCTTATTAACTTGCGTTACCGAAACACTTACGACAAATTCATGATGTATTACATGTCTCGTCTTTAAACAAGTACAAAAGATGTGAGGGATCCCATTGGCATGTACCATTAGACGATATTGAGTTGCAACCCGATGTTTCGTACGAAGAACAACAGATTTCCATTTTAGACCACGGGGAGAGTAGACTAAGATCGAAAGTGGTGCCCTTGGTTCGATTCCAGTGGGGTCACCACAATGCCGATGAATAAACTTGAGAACGAGAGGACTATATTCGAGAAAAATACCCACGCCTCTTTTTACCAGGTATGCCTAATTTTGACGAAAAAATTCTCTTGTAAGGGAGGGAGTAGAGTATGAAATACCCCTTACTTTTGAGTAATTATTTTTATATTAATTTTCCATATGGGTTAGTTATATAAATAAAGGAAATTGAAGTAAATATTCATTTCAGCAATTTAAGAGTTAATATTTATGAGTACTGCATATTTATCTTTACGCGAATGTAAATAGTGTAATATTATGTTATGACAACTCGTTGGGCTTTAAAATGATGGTTATGATATATATTCCAATTGGACTAGTATTAGAATGTTCATTTGACATTGGAACTGAGATATGAACGAAATCCCGAATGTCAGTTTGGAGGGTGCGGTTAGTCTGGGAATGGTTGAGATAGTCAAAATAAGTGCCAGAGATATTTTTGGGTTCCGGGGGTACTTTTATCTAGTTATGATTTAAATATGATGTTATGAGTCTTTTTAGGTGTGTAGTAGCATTTAATGTTAGACTTAAGTCATTTGGGTATTTAAGTCTTGCAAGAGCATTTTATACCTCATTTTTGTGTTTTAGACCTAGAGAGTTAGAGAGAAGTGATAGCTTGAGAGAAAGAAGAAATTTTGCCATTTCAAGCTCGGAATCGATTCAACGAAGAAGAATCCGAGACTACAATCCCAAGGCAAGTTATTATACTTTCAATACCTTATGATTATGTTGAATAAATCGTGTGATTAGTTGTTGTTCTTAGGATTTAACCCAGTTAGGGTTTTGTTTGAGTTTGTTGTTCAAACCTTCACTTATATAAGTTAGATATGATTTGAGGTTGTATATTATTAGGTGATAATATAGAAATGATTTATTGGTGATATTTTTTTATGATAGTTGGTGTAGAGGGAAGAAGTATAATTGGAAGATTTAGGATTTGTAAGAAAAATGGGGGACGGACGACTTACCAGGTACAGGATCGATCCGGTCCTAAAAAAAATGGATGGATTCAGCCCCCAAATTTTTTTGCATAAGTCATATTTATCGAACCGATTCGGGTGAAATGAAAAACGGATCAATTCGATACTCTGTTTCTAGCCCGAGAATTGGATTTCCTTTCTACTCGTTTTCTTTCGAGTTTAAAGCTTAGGAACCTTCTCTTAGGATGTATGGAGAAGTAATATGACCTCATAAGGAGAGTGGTACTCGAGCATAGTATGGGAGTGTCTAGGCTTATTTTGAGGACTAATAAGGGTATAATGCCTCATTTCGTTTAATAAACGAGAATAGGACAAGTGTAGAGTCGGGTAGGGTGTGTTGGACCTTCAGGGGCTGGTGTGATAATAGATATCTCTTGTAGCCAAATTGCATGCACACATGGTTTCAGAATGTAAAGATCGTATGTTTAACTTAATATAGTTTGTAACTATGGCACATTTACAAATACCTCTCTAAATGATATCATAAAGGAAGTACGCGTTAGAGGTGAATCCCCTGGCTAATGATGCAGCGAGAGTATAGTCCTCAGGCCATGATACCGATTGTTACGTTGTATGATTATATTGTTCATGGTGAGGTAATTATGGGTATGGTTATGACTCACTATCGAAGGTATATGGCCGTTTTCCACGCGCTGCGATTTAGGATGCCCAGGTGGTCTTTGTTATAGTCCCTGGAAGATGATAGTATTTAGGGGCGCATCCAGTGGGGTGACTCCCAAAAGGATGGTCTTAGAACCGTTATTATTATGATTGTATGTGTTTTCATTGAAATGGTATTTCACTCGAATGATTAATTGATTGAAGAAAACTGTGAATCAACTTTAATTGCCCATGGTCCCTAATGATTATTGACTTGTAGATATATCTTCAATTGATAAACTTGGCATGTGGAATATAGTTAGGTTACTCCTAGTAAGTAGATGGGTAGTTTAACTTAAAATTAATTGTACGCGTTAGGATGTGCACTTAGAAGAGAGGTGAGGATGATTTTTTGAATGAAGAGCGAATTTTATTGTTTATGAAAGTATTATTCGTAACTTTCATGCATTTATTCACATGTATATCATATCAAATCGGGCCCTGACCCGTTTATATTTCTTCTTCTTGTGTGATTCTTATATATGTCCAGGTGCTCCACTGCATGGGCGCCCGCTTTGACTTTCTTTCCAGTGTTAAGGAGCTACAATATTTTACGGATGTTGTAGGAATTTTTATAGTAGACACATAATTTCTTTTTATACTCTAGCTATGATCCGTTTGTATATTCGGGCATGCTGCCCAAGTTTAGCATTCGTACATACTATCGTACTTGATGTATTCTTTTGTATGTACTCTGTTAACCGACAGCTTATTCAGTTATGCCTTCTAGTATTGTTGAAAAACTGATATATATTTATACACGTCAACCTTTTGTTATAAACTGGATGATGGAACTTGCTTTTAATCTTATTTGTAAAATTATATATGACATCCGTTTTCAAAATATTTGGTGGTTGTCTCGTAAATTTATTATGCGACAGTGATGTTGAGAATGGACCATTTAAGATTCCTGCTTTTATTAGAGTATTGGGCTGGCCACCTCTTATTTTAATAAGTGGGGTATCACATATTTTAACTTCTTTGCTTCCACCATATCTGTTGGTAGAGTTCATTGTATGCTTTGATAAGATTTAATGATCAATTTGATGGGGTCCATCCATGATGGCTCCATATCTATGGCAATAAAATTGATCATTAAATCTTCATCTATGCTCCTATTGGCCAAAATCTCAATAGGGATAGTTCGTCGAAGTTCAATTCTGGTACTAGAGGCTAGCTGATCACGGGCATCATCTCGGGCATTTTCCAACCTTGGGATTTTTTTCATCTGAACAGATGGCAATTTTTAATGACTTCCATCACCTAGGATAAATACCTGGTTGTCAATTCTCATTTAGATCCATATAAACCCAGTGTTTGGTTTACCACCAGCGCAGAGTCACTATGTGCCACAACTTTCTCGGCATTCAATGATTTGGCTAAACTTAAGCCCACAATAAGAGCTTTATACTCTGCTTCATTATTTGAAGCCTGGAATTGAAAACATAATGCATACTCAATATCAATACCATCATGAGTGTTAAGTATTATACCTGCTCCACTGCCAGTTGAACAAGATGATCCATCAATATATTGGGACATTATTATCGAATGTTTGATCTGTCAAACTCCCGTAGTGGAATATTTTTCTCTTTGCTTCTTCATACTTCCTGGTCATCTCCTGTGTTCGGAAAGAGGAGTCTGGTAGATCTGTAATCGCTTCTTCTGAAGAAAGTTCTTCGGGAGCTTTCTTGTTAACATCATTTTCTCCTAATTCTTGTTCTGCCTGCTCACTTTGTTTCTCGAGGACCTCAGAGTAAGTGAACTCCGCTATGAAATCTGCCACTATTTGGCCTTTTAAAGAAAACCTTGGCTCATATATGATATCATACTCCACTAATTCCACAGCTCAATATATTAAACTACAAATTTCTCCAATTTATGCAAAGCCCTTCTTAGAGGCATATTAGTGTAAATTATGATTGTATGGGCTTGGGAATAAGGTTTCATGCATCTGGATGCTTCAATTAGTGATAAAGACAACTTCTCCAAATGAGAGTACTTAATTTATGCTCCTCGAAAAGCCTTAGTGGTATAGTATACGGGGTTTTAAACTCCTTTTTCTTCTTGGATTAACGCAGAACTTACTATCGATTCAGAAATAGCTAAGTACAGGTACAATGTTTCGCTTGTGATTGGTCGGGAGAGTAATTGAGGTGAACCCAAATACTTTTTCAACACCACAAAAGCTTTTTCGCAATCCTTGTTCCATTAAAAGCTTTTTCTGAGCACCTTGAAGAACGGCAGACATCTATTTGTAGCTCAAGACATGAATTTGTTCAAGGCTGCTACTCGTCCAATCAGTCTTTTTCACGTCCTTCTTGTAAGTTGGAGCTTGTATTTCAATTAATGCCTTGATCTTGTCTGGATTTATTTCAATTTCCCTTTGATTTACTATGTATCCGTGGAACATTCCCACTTGTACTCCAAAAACATATTTGGTTGGATTCATTATTATCTGGTGCTTCTCAAGTTTATCAAAAGTCTAGTTGAGGTCTGCAATGTGATCGGATGCCTTTTTGCTTTTTGTTAGCATATCATCTAAATATTCTTACCTATATGTTCCTCGAACACCTTATTGACCAACCTTTGATAAGTAGCACCTGTATTTTCCAAACTAAAAGGCATAACATTATAACAGTATGTTCCTCGAGGAGTGATGAAAGAAGTTATTTTCGTGTCCTCATACTTTATTTTTATCTGGTTATAACCAGAATAAGCATCCATAAAGCTGAGTAACTCATGTCCTGATGTTTCATCCACGAGTTGATCTATTCGGGGCAAAGGAAAATGATCCTTTGGGCATGCTTTATTTAAATTTGTGAAGTCTATACACATTCTCCACTTATTATTTTTCTTTTTGACCAAGACTACATTGGCCAACTAGTCTGGGTATTTCACTTCGTTAATAAAAAGCTACTTTCTGAAGCTTTTCGACTTCTTCCTATATCGCTTGGTTCTTCTCGGGGCTGAACACTCCTCGTCTTTGATTTGTTGGTTTAACTTTTTTATTTACATTGAGCTCATAACAAAGGAAATTGGGATCTCTCCCAGGCATATCTTCATGACTCCAAGAAAACACACGTTTTCTGTGTTTGAAGAAGCTCATCAATTCCTGTTTAAGAACAGGATCCAACGTTGTCCCTAGTTGAGTGATGTGTTTCGATTTGTCATCGTCTAACACAATGCTTTTAGTTGCTTCTACAATTTATCCCTTTACCAGCTCTATTTCCTCTCTTAGATCTAAGGTTTTACCCTTAGAGTCTTCACCAAGCTCCGAAGTATCCACTTGGTAGGTAGTGGTTTTCTTCTTTATTTCTTCCAAGTCTTCTTGCTCGTTAGAAGAGTAGTAACATTCCCAAGCTACTTTCTGATCGCCCTTCACAATTCCCACACTAAAATTAGTAGGTAATTTTAGACATTGATGAACAGTGGATAGTACTGCTTTAAACTTATTTAGCCCTACTCTTCCCTTGATTATATTATAAGTTGAATGGACATTTTCATCCATTACAAAGAAACGGATCTTATGTGTTAGGCTAGCAGGCCAAGTGCCTATCATCACCTCCATTTTAATAGTTCTCGGAAGAAGGACTCTCTCACCTGCAAAGCCTATTAGTGGTCGATGATAGGGCTTTAATTGGCTGAGTTTAAAATCCAAGTTGTTGAAACAAGAATAGAGCATGATATCCACCGAGCTACCATTATCCACTAATACTCTAGAAACAATGATTTTTTCCTTTCTAACTTTGATTACTAAGTCGTGAGGATACATCACTTTTGAAATATCATTTTTAGAGAAACCAATTACTAGTTTGTCTTTGTTAACTTTCCTTGGTCGATCTTCCTCTGCAAGATTGATCTTCTGTATGTACGAGCAAGCTTGTGCCTCATTAATGTAAGCTTTTCGCTCTACTGTATGATCTCCTCCTCATATATCTCCACCTGTAATCATTTGGCAATCAAAGGAACCAAAATTAATGCAGAATACCTCACGTTCTGATTGCCGAGATTTTTTGGGGAGATCAAAATCATCGTCCTGGTTATCTTTATGATCTCTTTTCTTCTCCTCTCTGGGCTTGCAAGGAGAATTTGATCTATGCCGAATTCATTCATTGTTCTGCCGATCAACATATTGATTCAACTTTCCTCTTCGAATGAGAGTTTTAATCTCATTTTGAAGAGCTATGCAACGTTTCGTTGTGTGACCATGATCCCTGTGGAATTCATAGTACTTATTTTCTCTCTCTTGGTTGGGGAACTTTTTAACTTTTCAGGCCAATACACATCTTTATTACGCTTGATTTCCTCCAAAACATGGTGAATTCCCATTATTAGCGGAGTATAGTCATTGTACTTCTTGAGCCACTCCAAAACTCCTTTTTGTCTTGATTCCATGTGTTCTCTGGGGTCTTTATGATCTTTCTTATCATTTTTACCATCAACTTTTTTTCTCTAGCTATGCTTGGTTGCCATTGCTTCCTCGGCATTCATGATCTTTGTTGCTTTAGTCATTAATTCTGCCATTATCTTCGAAGGATCCTTGGTAAAAGTGTAATATAATTTTTTGAGAAGCAATCCACTCATGAGGGCAGTTATTGTAGTCTTCTCCTTAAAATCTACAACTTCTAGTTTCTCGTTATTAAAATGAGTGATGTAATCTCTAGTGCTCTCTCCTACTTTCTATATCACACTAAGTAAGTGTGCCACCCTTTTCACAGGCTTTTCTCCAAAGCAAAAGCTATTAATGAATAGCTCGACCAGTTGGTTGAAGCAAGAAATTTGACCCCGGGGAAGACCATTGTACTAGATTTAGGCAGATATAGTAATGGTTCCAGAAAATGCTCTACACCTCATTTTATCGGGGACGGCATAAATATCAGCAGCTGCCTGGTACTATTCTATATAGAGGATTGGATCATTTTTTCCACCATATTTGGGTGTTACTACTGGATCCTTGAACTTTGCTGGAGTAGGGAAATTCACAATTGCTTGCACAAATGGAGACCCTTTTATAAAGCTTCTTTGTAGTGGGTTTCTTCTCTTTGCCATTTCTCCCAATCTATCTTCCAATGTCTGTATGGATCCGTTCCATGCATCACTGGCAGCACCGAATTTACGCGTTGTAACTTTATTAGTTACTAAGCTTTCTTCCTACAATCGTTGCTCGGTTCGAGTAACAGTTTTTCGGGTGTTTGATCTAGACTGAGTTGTGCTTTTCCCTTTGATCAGATGGTCGTCTGGTATTACCAGATCTTGCCCTAGGAACATTTTTATTCGCCTTGAGTCCCAAACATTCGAATGGAGAAGCACGACTTAATCTCTCTAAGGCACTTGGCCTCTCTGGAGAATAAGACTGTATATGGAAACGTTCAGATGTCTTGAGTAATGATGTTGACCTTGTATGATAGGTGATATCTCTTATCGATATCGAGTGGTTGCGCCGACCACCTTTTATTAGGGGTGGTGGCATATTTCCTTGAGAAGATAGAGCAGGTGTCCCATCTTGAAAAGTTTGTGCAAGTTGCTTGTTAGTATCTTGCATGGCCTCTTGCAAGATTGGCCAGAATCCCGATTAAATCATTTGCAGATGGAGGAGCAGAAGGAGCACGTAGAATACCTTCGTTCCTGAGACTTGATTTAGGAATTTCAGCCATTTAGATGTTTGATTGAATGAGATCGATTAGAAATATCCTTCCCATAAACGGTGCCAATCTGTTGATGTAAAAAACTAGACTAGGCTAATTAATTGGTCACAGATAAATAAAAATAAGAGACAAGATATTTTTAAAGTTGTTCGGCTTAAGGGAAGAGCCTACGTCCACTCTTGTATATTGCCTTGGGATTGTTCAATTTCCTCTCTTTTTATTTTATTTTGTTTTTTTCGTTTTCCCTTGGATGTAGGGTTTACAATGTATTTATAGCCCCCGGGGGGTGTACAAGAGCTGGAATATCAAAGGATGGAATGTCTTTATATCGTAGATATTTACATCTGTACAATCATTAATGTATACAACTATTGGTGTTTGCCTGTCATCGTTGGTCGGCATCCCTGATGTTGGTCGATATTTCATCCTTAATGACTAGGATTAATCTCCCACTGTACAACACGTGTCAGTATCTTAATGGTCCACGTAGATGGACAATTTTTGGTTTCAACAAATCGTATTCTACTCATAATGCAAATCATGATGTTGAAGATGATATTGTTGACGATTATAATGAATTAAAAGATGCATTTAATGAGTTATATGAAAAATATGAAGATGTTGGAAAGATGTTTATTACACTTAAAAAGACTCATGCCAAATTTGATTCTATATCAAAAGACTTTGATAATCTGAAATGAATCCTTAAAGAATGAAATTAAGTCTTTGAAAAATTAAAAATCTTTTATTGTCACTACCCCTCTTGAATGTGAAAATAGTAAGTTGAAAAAGGATATTAATTATTTAAAGAAATCGTTAGATACGTTCAATAAAGCAAATGAATATTTTCCTAAAATTATGGAAAATCAATGAATTCGGTTTAATAATAATGGTATTGGATATGATGAAGAAAATGAGAAAAAGAACTATTCCAATTTATTAAAAAATGATGCCTCATATAGTCATTCTAACTCTTTATGCACATATTGTGGTACACATACACATTATTCCAAATTTTGTCATTTTAGACAAAGAAATTATAAAAATATTAAATTAGCTAGGATTACTAAAGAAATAATTATGTTTGCTAACCCTTATGAACCACGCACATATCGGGTTCCAAAAGATTAAGTTTTTAAGTGCAAAATCGGTATTGGCACTTGAACAAAAATTTACGAGAATATAACTAGTGTTAGATTTTTTTTAAATACTATTTTCTTGTTTATATGTTTGTTTAAGTTGAACACATTCTTTACTTCACAAATATTGTGATATGTTGTTTTCATATTTAATATGCTTATTTTCATGAAATATTATTTCATATGATTTTTACATTTTATATGCTTATTAATTGTTAATAATCTGAATTTTTTTTCTGAATGTGTTTAGTGCTTGAATTTGTCACTAAGTTTATTCTTTCTTTAAAAGCATATGGCTCATAATTTTCTCTTGATGAACATTATGTGTTTGTATATGATTATGACATTGATGTTTATCTTTTAACAAGTTCATACTTGATATTTTAAAATGTTGATAAGTAAACATATTTTGATATATTTGTTTTAATATTACTTTATGGACCTAACACTTTCTTGTTATCAAAGAGAAAATCTTTAAAGATTATATAGGTTGCATCTTGAGATGACTTGTAGATTTTCAAAGCCTCTGGTTTTGTTTGGAAAGTAATGTTGACATTTCAAGTATCATTGCCAATGGATGAAAGTGCCACACTTGAAGAGAATTTTGTGGATATGTCTTTGGTATTGGTAAGGTTGTAAGGTACACCCTTCTTGAAATATCTCATAATCCATTATTGATTTATCATATGATCTTAATTGAAAATCATTCAATTATTTATCATGCTTGGACTATCTCTTTTTAGTATATTAATTTGATATTCGTGATTATGTTTTCACATGTCAATTTATACATTATTTATTCTTTATGATTTTATGTTGTGAGACATACACTAGATTTTGATGATAAAACTTTTAAGGTGAAAATTCATAATTTTTTTTCTTTGTGTGTTACACCTAGATATATATTTATTGATAATAATATTAGATTAATTCATGACTTTATCATGTATCTTTTTTAAATGAAAATATTATGTGTATATTTGGAAATTTGAAATTTGCTTGTTACATGCGCTACATGCTGATTTTACGATATGCATTCATTGATTTTGATGATATGATCTTATTGATCTTTATGAGCTAGATTTAGCCCCATTGATTGAATATTAGTGACATTCAAGAAGAATGTGATATTTGATTAATGCTTATTTGAAAAATCCTATGATTATTGAAATATGCTTTCATTGATTTTGACAATATGAATTTATTGATTTTTCATTCAGCTCCCTGACTTGTTATAGCCCTTTTGAATGAATGATTGAAAAATATTTTGTAGATGAAAAGAAAATGGCACTTGTGATATTTGCACTTGAATTTAAATTCATATGATTATCTAGTGTTTGAAATATATTGAATTTGATTAATTTATGTCGCATCCATTTTTGAGAAATTTATTTATTGATTAATTTTAAAGTTATTCTTGAGCAATTTTTTTTTATTTGTTGAAATATGAAAATATTGATTTTTTGATGAGATTATTTCTAGTTAACAATGTGAAAAAAAATTTGAGTTTATTTTATTTGTCCTCGTGATATATTTCATTACTTGAAAATAAATCTATTGACTTTCAAGAAGCATATTGTTGTTGAAAGAAATTAACACTTGAGATATTTGTGCTTAATTTAAAATCACATGATTATTGAATTTAAAGTTGATTCATGAATACATCGAGACTTGTGGAAAATAATTTTAATGTAAAAAAATATTGATAATATTTTTGTCTCATGAAAAATATGCATTTTGTTTATCATATGCATATATGTCTTCATTAGTATCCGTTAGGGGAGATACATATTTATTGAAAAATTATTGATTAGCAAAATGCTTGATCATAAAATTTGATAAATTGTTATGGATATTTTATTCCGATAATCTTATGCTCGTATCTTGAAGAAGGCAAAGCTTGAACATAACGCAATATTTTTTTCCTATATGCTGCTTTATTCTAACTCACGTTACGCGCTTAATTCAAATTATTTGAAAACATCGAGTTATGAAATGTTGTGCGCTTAAAAGTTTGATGATTTATACAACAATTGATATGCGTCTATTGAAAATTTATATGTTGCGATTTTATTTCATAATTGAAAGAGTTATTTGTGCTAATTAATACATCGCTTATATATCTCGTATTTACATTAAACTCATGTTGTGAGCTTAATTCAAATTATTTGAGAACATTGAGTTATGATTTCTATTTAGGTGTAAAAAGTTGTTCCGATGTACCATTGTTTGCCACGCACGATCGGTGTGTGCCCAGAATAATTGGTATCACTTATCAATTATGCGGCTGAATTATTGATCATTTATCATTTTGGTGACTTATGCAATATTTGATAATATTAATGCCTATCCAAAAATTCTAAATGTATTATTTAAGATTTTTGTTATGATATAATATGTGCATATTAAAATTCTAAAATTTCATGATACTCATATATGCCCCTTGTGATTTATGGTTTTATCCCATTCCAGATTATTTTTGATAGGGGGAGATTCGATTTTTACCCTCGACACTCGATTTAAATGAAAAATATTTTTGATAATGTCAAAGGAGGAGAAATATTTATGATTCACTAATTGTGCTTAATTTATTCATTTTATGGATTAGTGTGAATCATTGTTTGTCATCATCAAAAATGGAGAAATTCTAGAACGAAAATGTATTTAACCATTTAATTATGTTAATTGTAATTAATTTACATTTTCGTTTAATGTAATATCTTGGTTTTGATGATTCCAAACATATATTATGTATTATGTAAATATTTCTTAACTTATAATATATATAAATTTATGGTTTTATTATAATTTATTTTTAGTTATATAATTTTTTTTAGTATAATTATCATTTATACAATTGTTATAACATTTTTATACTTATGATATTTTATTATATCTTTGTAATGAGAACTTATATATATGCATATATTACATTTTATAAAACTATTCTTATATATATTATAAATATTTATACTTATTTCGTCTATATATAATTATAATATATATATATATATATATATATATATATATATATATATATATATATACGAAAATATTTTATAGATAATTTTTTTAATACCTGTTTAGATGAACATAGTAATTCATTTAATTTTGGTAAAGGACTCTTGACCCTTTTATTAGTGTAAGACACGAGGACTTTTGTCCTTCATAATATACTTGTAATCATATATATATATATATATATATATATATATATATATATATATATATATATGAATTATTTGTGTATATACTTAATATAATAGTTTTTTTTAACTATTTATAAAAATTCTATATAGATATAGGGAACCACTATCCCCACACCCCAAAAGGTTTCCCCCACACCATTTCTAAAACAAAAACACTAAATGACTAAAATACCCTCAATTCAGTTTTTAAGTAAAAAATTTTGTTTACAGCTTTTTAAATAAAAATTTATTACTTAAAAAAACATAATATTTTGAAAAAAAATAAAAACATAAATTTTGAATATAAAAAATCCTAATATTCTGGAAAATCAAAATTTTAATATTCTGAAAAAACAAAATCAAAAAATTCTGTTTTTTATTTAAAAAAAACATTATGTTATTTATAAAGGAAACTTATTAGTTTTTTTATTAAAATGGGCGTTAATAAAAAAACTGTTTCGTTATCTAATTAAAAAAATGGACCTTCTTTTTATCAAAAAAAAAATTGACGTTAATTATTTAAACAAAAAATCTGAACATTATTTTTTGTTAATAAAAACTGGAGTAAAATTTTATTATAAACTATATTTTTTGGGAACCTCTATCCCCACACCCCAAAAGGTTTCCCCGACATCCTTTCTAAAACAAAAACACTTAATGACTAAAATACGCCCAATTCAGTTTTTAAGTAAAAAAAATTGTTTACAGCTTTTTAAATAAAAATTTATTACATAAAAAAACGTAATATTTTGAAAAAAAATAAAAACATAAATTTTGAATATAAAAAATCCTAATATTCTGGAAAATCAAAATTTTAATATTCTGAAAAAACAAAATCAAAAAATTCTGTTTTTTATTTAAAAAAAACATTATGTTATTTATAAAGGAAACTTATTAGTTTTTTTATTAAAATGGGCGTTAATAAAAAAACTGTTTCGTTATCTAATTAAAAAAATGGACCTTCTTTTTATAAAAAAAAAAATTTGACGTTAATTATTTAAACAAAAAATCTGAACATTATTTTTTGTTAATAAAAACTGGAGTAAAATTTTATTATAAACTATATTTTTTTTAAATATGTTTTTTACAATTTTTTATAGAACATAGCTTTTTAAAAAAACTGTATTTTTTTGGTAAAATCTAAATTTTGACTTTAATAAATTACTATTTTTTTTAGTATTTAAATAAAACTGTATTTTTCTTTTGTAAAAAACTGTATTTTTGTTTACTGTTTTTAAAAAAGCTCTATTATTTTGTTATCAAATGAATTATTTGTTTTTATCAAATGTATTATTTGTTATAAAAAAATACAGTTTTTTTTTTTATCAAATTACTATTTTTTATAAACTCTTTGTTTATTTGTTATCAAAAAAATAATATAGTAATTTTTTTTTTTTTATCAAATTACATTTTTTATAACAAAAAAATAATACATTTTTTAAAAACAAAGTACATTTTTTTTTATCAAAAAAATAAAAAAAATACAGTTTTTTTTAAAAAATACAGTTTTTTAAAAACAGTAAACAAAGGTACAGTTTCTTACAAAAGAAAAATACAGTTTTTTTTTTAAATACTAAAATAAAAAATAGTAATTTATTAAAGACAAAATTTTGTTTTTACCAAAAAAATACAGTTTTTTTGAATAGCTATGTTTTATAAAAAATTGTAAAAAACAAAGTTTAAAAAAAATATAGTTTATAATAAAATTCTACTCCAGTTTTTATTAACAAAAAATAATGGTCAGATTTTTTGTTTAATATAATTAACGTCAACTTTTTTTTTGTTCATAAAAAGAAAGTCCATTTGTTTAATTAAATAACGAAACAACTTTTTTTATTAACGTCCATTTGAATTAAAAAAATAATAAGTTTTTATTATAAATAACATAATATTTTATAAAATAAAAAATTGAATTTTATGATTTTATTTTTTCAGAATATTAAAATTTTAATTTTCCAGAATATTAGGATTTTTTATATTCAAAATTTATGTTTTTATTTTTTTTCAAAATATTATGTTTTTTTAAGTAATAAATTTTTATTTAAAAAGCTGTAAACAAAATTTTTTACTTAAAAACTGAATTGAGGGTATTTTAGTCATTTAGTGTTTTTGTTTTAGAAAGGGTGGGGGGGAAACCTTTTGGGGTGTGGGGATAGTGGTTCCCTAGATATATTATATATTATATATTTTTTCTCATAATTTTTTTTAACTATTACAACACCATGCATACACAATATTATATATGTTTCTCTATATTTTTTTATAAAAACATTTCTTTTCCTGTTCAAAAGTTGAGTTTGAAAAACTCATAACCTTTTTGCTTTAATTAGGGCCCCACGAGTAATTGCATTCGACAGTCTCATGTAGTAGCCTACTTCATTTTTGTTTAAAGCCATGCATTTCATTTTTGTAATAACTTGTTTATACATAATAAACATTTGTACGCTATTTTTGTGTATATATAATTTATGCATAGCTATAATTATTTTTGTATAATCTATGAGAAGACTAATGCTTAATCCCATCTGTCCTTTATTTTTTTTGGCTTTTGAGCCAACTACCTTGAGCAAATTTTTTTTGGGGTGCAATAAATCTCTTATTTCAGTCCTTTTTAATTCAGTTCATTTATTTGCTTTCTATATCTTAGAAATATATTTTCGTGTGTGTTAATTATTTTATGCCGTGCTATAACTACACGCCAACTAATGGGATTTCTATCATTTGTCACTTGTCTTGGTCAGTCATTAGGCCCCATATCCAAAATCTTACGGCACTCACACTGCATTTCGACAGCTATTTTTTATAGCTTGTACACAGTTGGTTTGTCAGTATTAACATTGACTTTTATAATACTTATACCAACTCATTACTTTTTGGTTTCATGGGCCCCACAGTCTGACTTCCAAAGATGCCATCGTATCTTACTTTATATCTTTACTTGAATGAAAACTTTGTATCATATATATGTGTATATGTTTTAAATCCTATTTTTAAATTAAACGTTCATAGTATCTTTTGCTTAAGCCTTTTTTAACTGGACGTTTTAAACTTCTGACCAATGCATTTTAAACTTCCGCATTAATATTATATATATATATATATATAGAGCGTTTCTATAGTAACCGAATTATGGACTGAACATGCTTCGACTGAATGATGTGTAAACCGCATTTCTTATTTTTTTTTTCTTTTCTTATTCTTTAGGTTTTAACAGTTGATATAACATATTAAAAAAAAACAGTTTTCCTATTAAAATAAAAAACAGTTTTTTTTATTAAAATTAAACAGATTTTTATTAAAATTAAAAAAAATATCATAAATAAAAAAAGGGTATATCATAAATAAAAAAAGGGTATATACCGAAGACACATGTCAACCAACATGACAATTACAAATATTCCTACCGATCAACTCATTACCACCGAGCAACTCATACATTTCGGGCTATTCATAGGTCCCGAGCAACTCATGGGCCCCGAGGTACTCGAGCGTGCCTAGCTACTTTGGCGGTCCGAGCAGCTTAAGCGGCCCGAGCTACTTAGCGTACAAAGCACTCAAATCAGGAGAATCAAAAAGATGATTGTGCATTAAATGCTCATTATTATCATACAGATGTATATGTCTACTAGATAACAGCGCATTGTCCTTTCATATGTACAGCTTCAAGGCTATAAATACATTGTAACCTCCTCATTAGAAGGGGACTCGGAGTTTTTTGGTAAATCTATTATCGAGAATTCCTAGCAAACAGTCAGCAATAACAAAAACAGTGGACGTAGGCATTCTTACAAGGCTGAACCACTTTAAAAATCTTTTATCTTATTTATTTTATCTGTGATTGATTAATTAGAGATAATCTAATTTTTTACATCAACAACAATATTTTTTTTAATTAAAAACAACATTTTAAAAAATATTTTTTTAATTTTATTAAAAAAAAACTGTTTAATTTGATGTCATAGATTCACGATTGATTAGTGTCGCTTGTGCGGACCCATGTTCCATAAATGATGTGGGTTTGAGAATGTAGGTCCGCATCAGCAGTACTAATTAATTGCGATAATTTTTTCAATAAAATATTGCGATTAATTAGTGCCGCTGAAGCGCACCCACATTTAATAAATAATGTAGGTTCGAAAATGTAGGTCCGCGCCAGCGGGATTAATCAATCGCGGTATTTTATTATAAAAATATCACGATTGATTAGTGCCGCTGGCGCGGATCCACATTTAACAAATGATGTGGGTCCAGACCAGCGGCACTAATCAATCACGATATCATGTTAATAAAATTTCGAGATTGATTAGTGTCGCTGGCGCGAACTTACATTTAACAAATGATGTGAGTCCCGGGATGTAGGTGCGCGACAACGCCAGTAATCAATCGCGATATCATGTCAATAAACATAAAAAAAAATTAATTATGAATAAAATGTTTTTTAATGTTAATAAAAAACTGATTACTTTTAATTAAAAAAATTGTTTTTTAATATTAACAGAAAAATTGTTTTTTTATATAACAAATTATTTTTATATCAATTGTTAAAAAATAAAAGAATAAGAAGCTAATTGATAATAGGAACATGACCTCATTAAACCATGATATGATATGACACAAATTTTTTAAGTAGAAAATTTTTTAGATAATAATTTTTTTTGTTGAAATTAGTTTATATCTCTTTTTAGGTAGTAATTTTTTTTTGTTAAAATTAGTTTTATGTCATATCTAATGTCAGTGTGTCATCTTTTTTATATACGAAAAAAAGGGGACTACACGTGAGTCGCCCTAGAATTACTAATTTTTTTTAGCAATTTTTTTGTGCAGACCCTTATAAATAAGGTATTTTAAGCAGTTTTTTGTGGATGTTTTAAAAATAGCTACAAAATGTATTTTGATTTAATTTTTTGAACATGAATTTATTGGAAGGTTAATTTCAAGAAATTTTTTTTAAATTTAAAATAAAAAAATGCAACAAGACAAGACACAAAATTATATTTTTTTTCCTTATCACAAATCAATTTAATAATTACACAATGCGATTATGAATCTTTTATTTTTTAACTAACAGGATCACGGTCCAAAAAAATGCGACGTGTCATGAAATCATATTTTTTTTCATACCACTGGGGCAGATAATTTTTTATCGTTTTAAAAATAATCTTTTTACTATTTAAAAAAAATGGTTCGCGCCAACAGTTTGTATAGATGGCTCGACCACCCATACATACCGCTGGCGCGGATAATTTTTTCTAATATGTTGATCCGCGACAACGGTATGTATAGGTGATCGGACCGCCTATACAAACCGCTTGTGCGCACCATTTTTTTAAAATACGAAAACGATTATTCTTAAAATAGTAAAAAATGGTGTGTCTCAAGCGGTATGGAAAAATACAACTCCATTTTACATCGCGTTTTTTTGAATCGTGATCGTGTTAGTTAAAAAAAAGATTCATAATCGCATTGTGCAATTTTTTAATTGGTTTGTGGTAAGTAAAAAATACGATTTCG
This sequence comes from Sambucus nigra, assembly GCA_949130495.1. Classification (NCBI taxonomy): domain Eukaryota; kingdom Viridiplantae; phylum Streptophyta; class Magnoliopsida; order Dipsacales; family Adoxaceae; genus Sambucus; species Sambucus nigra. The sequence continues at coordinate 336,322,624 of OX422207.1, read as the reverse complement.
TGTCTCATCTTGTTGTATTTTAACACATATAATTTTAACATATATATATATATATATATATATTTTAATTGGACTATTTTTTTTAACTTAAATATTATATTTTGGAAAAAAAATTTATAGGATGACAAACGCAAAAAAAAATGTGTATTTCAATGATGTGGCAAATTTTTATGTAGCCATTGTGCAATTTTTTTCAAAAAGAAAAACTGACTAATGCTGTAAAAAAAAAAGGTAGAAAATGACACATTTTAGAAAAAACCCTCCTTTTTGGCGCCACTTCTTTTTCTTCTTGGAAGACATGTCAGCTGTTGCCAGCTCATTCAGTCAATGTGCTTTCGGTAAAAAACACGGGCATAATAGAATTTCTCATATATATATATGTGTGTGTGTGTGTGTGTGTGTGTGTGTGAACATCTTAAACAGAATGCGTGTCAGAATGTTTTTTTTTACTCATAATTTTCTTTTAAAGATAAGGAGATAGCCTAAAGTTTTTTAAAGAAAAATGATGTATACACTGAAATTTTGCACCGAAAATTTACCGAATGTGTTTTAACAGTATTGTACTATGATGTGGGTCCCGTCAGGGTACAATCACTTAAAGCATAATTTCGGTAATTTTGGGATAATTTGTGTGTGTGTGTATCATTACTCTTTTTTAAAACAATTAAAAGGTATCCACTTGTTTTGAACATATGCCCAGCCTCACATCAGTTGAACTGACCTTATGCAGACTACCTTTCAATCCCTTATTATCTAACCTTATGCCTCATGTCGTCCTACCTGGTCTAAATGCAACATAATTGATTTTATGCAAATTTATTATTAGTTGGCTCCACCGTTCTACAATTGCGTTTTCGCATATTTTTTTCTAATATCATGAAATATTCATTCTCTTATTACACAACATTTTATACAATCTAATATTGCCTTATAATATTTTTTTAGTTTGTTCTTTGAATTAAGTGTTATAAATTAAATATTTTCTGTAATTTTAATTTAACTCAAAAAGTTTGCAAATTCCCAATTCACACCCCTCTTGTGTATTTTTTCTGGGCAACACTTTGAAGTCTTGAAAAAAACCTTCAAATGGAACGACGAGTGTGAAACTGCATTTCTCGAACTAAAGAGGTATTTAAGATTGGCGCCTCTCTTATTAAAACTGATCTTTAGGGATAAACTCTACTTCTATCTAACCGTATCAAAATCGACGATTAGTTCAGCTCTAGTAAGATAGGAAGTGGGAATACAAAGGCCCGTATATTACACCAACAAAGCATACCGAGGAGCAAAAATTTGATATCCCAAGATAGAAAAATTGACCCTTGCACTGATCGAAGCTTCAAAGATAATGAAGCCTTACTTTCAAGCCCACACTATTATTGTCTACACAGGTTTACCTCTATGAAAAGTCCTTCATAAGCCTAAAAAGTCAGGACAATTGATGGCTTAGGCTGTAGAACTTGGAGAGTAAGACGTCCAGTAGGAACCCAGGACATCTATCAACGACCAAGTTGTGGTTGACTTCATTGTTGAATTCACTTATAAAGAGAAATCAATAAAGTATACTCCTTCGAGAAAGAGCTCAGCAGTTCTGGAAAAGCATACTTCTATGGAAGAGACCTCAGTTACAGAGGCAACAGAGCAAATTTATATAATAGACTGTTTACCTGTCAAACTAAAAGACTCCTCTGGGAGATAACTCAACCATTCCAATGTTAAGTCAAAAGAAAGACATTCTAGAGTCGCCAACCAGACGAGAAGAATTCGCTCACGACCAGGAGTAAATAATGAAATTGTTCAAATATGGAGAATTGACTGTGGAATGCGCACTTAGATTTCATTTTGAAACCTCCAACAATGAAGTTGAATACGAGGCATCACAGCAGGCTTTGGGTTGGCCTCATCATTAGGTGTTGAGCAGGTTTTAGCGCACAGTGACTCTTAATTGGTAGTCAATCAATTGTTCAGGGTGTATGAGGCCAGAAAAGAATTCATGGTCAAGTACCTGGCCAAAATAAAATAATGACTGATAAAATTTACAGGGGTTAAGAAGTTGAGAATCCCGCGAACAAAAAATACACGAGCAAATATACTGGCCCTTTTAGCATCAGCTACCCGAACAGAATTGTGAAGAATCGTCCCGGTGGAAATACTCACACACCAAAGCACAGATGAGGAGGAAGTCAACATCATGGAAATAAATCTTGTCCCATCATGCGGGCTTACATTAAAATCAGCGCTATGTCATTCGACCCAAAAGAAGCGAGAAAGCTCTGATACAAAGCAACCAACTATGTGTTGGAAGGAGGAATCTTGTACAGACGAGGATATATCATCTCGTTGCTACGATGCGTTCACATAGACGAAGTGAGTAACTTAATCAAAAAAATTCATGAATGATGTTTTGGAGCACGTTCGGCGAGAAGATCACTCGTAACATGAGTTTCTACTCGGGGTTATTATTGGCCCATTATGAAGGGAAACGGTGGGGACTACGCCAAAAAATATGACAAATGCCAAATATAATCCAAGATCCATCACATTCCAAGATCCACTCTCATGTTGATCACATGCCCTTGGCCTTTTCTAATCTGGGAATAGATCTGGTTGGCCCGCTACTAAAGACAAGGGGAAGGTTTAAATACTTGTTGGTTATTGTAGATTACTTCACCAAGTGAGTTGAGGCTGAGGCCCTAATGGGAACACCATATAAAAGAGTCTTCCAGTTCATCTGGAAAAACATTATCTACCACTACAATATGCCCTACGCTTTCATTACAAACTAAGATACCCAATACGATAACCAGGAGTTTGAAGACTACTATGTCCACTCTAAGATACATAAGTTACATTCTGCCCCAAGTCCATCCCCACTGTAATGGCCAAACTGAAGTCACCAATAAAACTCTACTAGATAGAATCAAGAAGAGATTAGATTATGTGAAGGGGGATTGGATCAATGAGCTGCAGAGCATCCTGTGGGCTTATAGGACCACCTCTAGAACTACCACGGGTGACAATCTATACATGCTAGCCTTTGGCACAAAAGTAATATTTCTAAATGAAATCGGTTTTCCTAGCCATCAAGTCCTTAATTTTAATTCGTTATGAAGTAACCTGATGAGGAGGTCGGATCTTGATCTTATAGAATGAGTGGGAGAAAATATCGCATCGAGAGTAGCTATTTACCAACAAAGGACAACATGATTATTAAATTGAAGAGTGAAGTCCAGTAGTTTGAAGGAGGGTGATTATATACTAAAAAGGTGGTTTAGAAAGGGAACCAACTGGAAGCCAACTAGCATGACCCTTATCGCATTTCCAACGTTATTAGGCCACGGTAATACTGAATTGTGACCTTAGAGGGAAATAAGTTCAAAAGTCCATAGAATACAGAATACTTGAGAAAGTAATACCAATAATGTAATGGCAAAGTTTTTTTATACAGTATGTATTTCCCGATTACTATGAATTACAAATTTTATTCTGCCATCACTCCTTTTGTTTCTTTATATTGCGGGCATAGGATATGTACATATCATATCATTATGCATCACCACTAAACCTTATTGTACAATTTTGTCGTAACACAGATTGCGAACAAGCGAAATTAACACAATAAAACTTCATGTATGACTTCGTTGAACAAACAAGTCACAAACAAGAAGTTAGGCTTCATGTACGATCTCATCTTATGATAGGTTGGGAACAAAAAATATCCCACCAAAGTAAAAGGATTCCATGCTTTATGGACGACGAAGATCCGACCATAATCCAATGCAAGGATAATTCCCCATAAACTTTGGTAGGCCAAGGTAATTAGTGTTGACACATAATCTTTATTCATAAGGTTAGTAAGTTGGAAAAACACTTCTAGAACTCAGGTCAGGACAACTCGAGTTTGTCCACAAATAGATTATTGACAAGGAAGATTTGATCGGATGATAATCGACTATACAATCAAAGGGACGGAATATAATATGTGAGTTATTTAAATCAACCAAAGCAGTGAGTTAAGTGAAGCTATAAGTAACATATACACAAGGCTGATTTATATGAGGTTAAACAAAATACATTATGCCATTATCACAAGGTCATCAAGATACAAAAAATGGAAAAATTCATATTTCTGGTACATTTATTCGAAAAGATAAAACAACTAATTCAATAAAAAGCTTCACAAAAGGCTTATGTTGTAGAGGTATTATCTTCGGTGACCACACCTGGGGAGTCTGAATTAACACTGGAATTATTGCCACTTATAAGAGGATTCGGTTCTAGCATGACATGCAGAGAGGATATTATAACATCTTTAGTGATAGGCTCATCAATCGCCATTTTTAGTTCGGTAGCATGTCAGTGGCTTCATCGTCATCACCTTACCATTTGCTCACAACTTCTGTAATATCTGGGTAATTGGTCATCACCCACTTATTCAACCCCTCATATCCATCCATAAAAATCCTACACAATCAACATTATAATCCACTAAATATTTGTACTTGGCTACGCCTACCTCCTCAGCAGTAGCTAGAGCCTCCTTAGCCTTTTCGAGCTACTGGGTCAGTAATTTGTTTATCTGGGTAGCTGTCTCTAACGCCCGGTTGGATGAAGTTAATTCATTAGTGGCCTTTTTCAGGTCTACCTCTAAACTCTTTATCTTGGCTTCATCAATAGATATTTTGTACTTGAGCTTTTTATTCTCTTCCCCAGCCGTACTAAGAGCTACAATTTTAGCCATTAATTGGTCATCCTTCTCTTAGAGCTCTTCACTAGCCTTCTTAAGGTCATCCAAAAATTACCTTAACTCGTAATTTAACTTCTGATGCTCCTCGGCCATCTCTTCATAACCATAGCTATTGGTGACAACTTTCCCCCCCAAGACAGTGGACGTACAGTTATAATAAAATTTACCACAGACATCTAGTGCTGAATCAACCTCCATATAGAATCAGGTTCATACCCCCTCAAGATTTCAAAATATTTGCTATGGTAGTGATAACCCAACAAGTTGGTACCATTGTTAGCATGCTGAAAAATGGAATTGGGATCGATTTTTAACTCTTCAGAAAAAAGTATATGCGCAAGATCAAATTTGAATTCGTTAACCTCACTATAGCGAGGGGAAACTCCCTGGTCTCGTACCAGGCCACAGCAGGTGCACTAGGGTACATGAGTGCCTTTCCCTTAGACTAGCCAAGGCAGCAGCAGTCTCCTTAGCCTTCTTCTTCTCAGCCTTTTTCTGAGCGTCCACCTTCTTCTTCTCAGCCTCCACCATATTCTTCTCGGCCTCCAGCCTCTTCTGGCTAGCTATCTCCATAGCTTTATGATCAATATTCCTGAGAGCCATCCCAGATGTGGATTATGAGGGTGGTTCTGAACTAGCAGGAGAGAAAATTGGATGAGAAAATAAGTTAACAATCCAAGGAAAAAAGGATAAGGAGAATCTAAGAAAAGAAGGCACTCCTACCTATACCAACTTCGTCTTCGACCTGTAAATCAGCCTCTATCTTGGGATTAGTTACAAACAACACACCTTCCTCCCATGTGATAGCTACTTCAAATGGGGGAATACCACGTGGAGGTGTGTGGTATCTAGCAGTAATAAATTTCTTAACATATAATAAGTTTTCAAACTTATGGGGTTTCTTCATACAATAAGATTTAACTAAGCCCTTTATAGTAATAGGAAGTCGTGGGTCCCTCTTCACATAAATAACTAACAAAAGAGTATCAGCATATAATAGTCAAAAATAGAATAAGGTATACAACAGTATAAAATTTTACCTATTTTGTTCGGCCCATTCCACTCACGGGAAACCTGACAAGATCTATCATTTTCGTGTCGCCTAAATTCCCATTCACCCTTGGCAAACACATATTGGCCCTTCTAATTGTGATTATTAGTTTGGACAACTTAATTATCCTTAACTGAACTTCCTTGAAGAAAAATAGTAATATTTGGGGGCTTTAGCTCTATCTTTTGGATCGTGAACATACCTAAAAATGTCGCTGGTGAGATCCAACCCAGTTTAAGTCTTCCAAAACATCATAGCCCCCCAAATAGTCCTATAAGCATTAGGTGAAGGTGAGTTAATATTACACCCTACCCACTAGGGATGGACCAAATAATGGGATGCAGGGGTAGCCAAAGTCCCACTTGAATGCCCAGAGGGGAAGATATATCTCATCTTAATTGGAATTATCATACATCCTCCCCTCACTAGTGGGTAGCCTAGTTTGGATACTAATAGGTATGATATATTTTTCCCTAAGATAATCCAATTCATCCTCAAGGATATCACTAGCATACCACCTCGCATCAGTAGTAGAGTGGTCATAAGAATCTGAATAGTCTGCAAAATCACCACCATCACCTTCCGTCCCTTTATCAACAAGGCTTGTCCACGAGGGAAACGGAGGGAATTATCCCTACACTGTTAATCCTGATATCATCAGCCCTATCTGATCTAACCTCCTCAGAGGAGGTATCTAAATTTATCACTAACATAGATTCTCTATTTTCTAAATCCCCAACATATGCTTGTTGTGGAAATGAATTGCCCACTCCTTGATCGTCAAAGTCGGGGATCCACAAATGGGGATTCCACAAGTAGTGGGACCGAACCACTAAAGCATGTTGCTTAGGGTATTTTTGGGTGTCCTAGTTCGTCTTTAGGTTGGATAACCTGCAGGGGTTGGGGAAACCTCCTCAGTGATACCAAGGTACGTAGGCTCCAATTCAGGTATTATTTCAAAGAAATGTTAAACGCTGGGAATAATGTTCATAAAATTTATTGGCAATCCTTTTTGGTGGATCAAATAGGATTTGGGGGCTAAATAGATGGAAAAAAATATGAGCTAAAAGAAACCATAAAAATGGCTCCTAGGATAACCAACATAATGGTCGTCTAAAGTTATAAACTTTTAACCAAATATCAAGCAACCCAAAACCAATAGCAGATTTAACAAATAAGCATAAAATACCTCAGGATGGCGGATAAAAATCCTAAAAGCTTGAGAGGGAAAGTGGGCACTTGCCTTCTAACAAGAAAAAGAAGTTGAAAGTAGAGTATGAATAACTGCACCGGGAAAATAAGGTACTGGAGAAACAAAAGACCTCGAATGATGGCGGAATACAATTTCTTTCTCTCTAGAACAATGCTCAGGAAATTTAAAATTATGATCGTGTTTAAATGATGGAGATGACAACCCTCTAAATAATTTGGGTTGGAAGTAAAAGGTCACTTGTCATTAATGACATCACCACGGAAAAGTCAACTGATAGTGCAGGTTCGTTGTACCAATGCGCGCGTGCGTAATGACTACTCAGACATTATTTCCAACCAATTGAAACGTTTCATCTTCACTCAAAAAATTGCTAAAGTCAATTTGCTTGATATGGTCTGAGAAGAAATTAGGACGACTAGATCTAGTTCTATCGACCAGAATCAATACTTCATCTATTCATTCTATCGAGGAACCACTGTGAATCAACATCAATCCAAAGAAGATAGTACAAATTCCAATCATATATAAAGTCTTTGGGGCTTTTGTTATACCATAAATGTAGAATACCATGTGGACCTCTTAGATGATGCCGCGTGGTCTCGCTAAGGTCAAATAAATAGGTCATCCTCATTATTTTATTTTGCTCGTCCAAGTGAAGATGTGATCGTCTAAGGTATATACATGCTCGGCCATGCCATTTCGTTAACTGTCCTGCCACTATTTTTACGATGTTAGTTAACAATGTTAGTTGGCCCCGTCAATACCACACTTGTGCTAGCTTACACACATGATGGAAAATCATTGCTCACATTTATCCACTTTTTGCACGTGAGTAACTCATACACTATCCACTATTATTGTGATGAAATAAATGCATCATATCCTATCCCACTAAATCAAAAGGGTGTAACTGCCTGACCTATAAAGCCACTCCACCTGTTCCTTAATATTCTCTAATAACTAACTATACATAGCACTAAATCCCATGGGATAAAGGATCGAGAATTATCTCAATGACATCTGTATGCAAACCTTGGAGAGAGAGAGGGGGAGAAACAGAACTGGTATTCATCCTCTCATTGATAATTATCGGACATTAATAACAACACCATCACTGCACCTGTGGATGTAAGCACTCCATTGGGCCAAACCACATAAATCTTTGTCATCTCTATTTGTCTTTCACCGAATTATCTCTCTCAATCTAGCAATCTTATATCATCTTTCTATTTGTTATTGTTCATTTTTGGAAATACCCTATCTAAGACATAAAATTCACAAACAAATTTTAAATGATAACAGATTGGCGCCATCTATGGAAAATTGACAAGCCGTTATTATTTCCTAACTATTACTAAACCAATACTCTGGACAAAGATCCGCTTAAAACCATGACTGAGATCATGTCTAAGGCAGAAAAAATAATGAAAGCTGAGGAAGCAATGGATGCAAAGCAGAATCCAGCCACAAAGACTGACAAGAAATATCAAAAGGAGTAAAAGGAGACGATCCAAAAAAGGAAGATAAGCTCAAAAAATATGGAACCTACATTGCAATAAGTGTTAGCATTCACCATATCCTTGAGGAGATTAAAAACAATAAGGATCTGCGATGGCCTGAAAGGTTGAAAGCACCTCGTAATTAGAGGGATGGATCTAAATATTTTGAATTCCACAAGGATCATGACAATATAACAGATAATTACATCGTTTTGCAAAATGAGATAGAATCTCTCATCTACCAAGGACAACTCAATAAATTTATTGATCGACGTGAAAGTAGATAAGCAAGAGGATTATCAAATTCTCCATGCAAGCCCATATATAACAGGAAGAGAAACCATGAAGATGATTATGAGGTTGATCCCGATCTGTCGAAGAAGCCCAAGAAGCCAGAATGTGAGGTAGCTATTATTAGTTTTGGTTCATTTGATTGTCATATCATTATAGGTGGCAATAAAGGAGGAGGAGATTACACTGCTGAAAGAAAAGCTTACTTGAATGAATCCCGGGCTTGCTCTTATATCCAGAGAATTAATCTGAATGAAGAAGACCTGCCTAGGAAGGTCAACAAAGACAAATTGATGATTGGTTTTCCAAATAATGATCTCTCTAGGGTATTATCTCCATGATTATCCATTGGTTATCAAATTTAGGATCCAGGATACTATCATCACTAGAATTTTGATTAATAATGGAAGCTCGATAGATATTATGTTTTACCCTTGCTTTCAAAGTTTGGATTTGAAGCTCAGACAACTGGAACCCTACCATAGGCCATTAACAGCATTTACAGGTGAAAAAGTTTGCCCTTTTAGGATATTCAAGCTAGAAGTGTTGTTCGGCACTTAGCCTGCAAGTCGTACGGAGAAAATACACTTCTTTGTGATGGATAAAAATGTTCAATCTGCCTATAACATGATCCTCGACTGGGTAGGATTGAAGGAGTTTAAAGTTATACCATCAACGGTTCATCAATGCTTGAAGTTTCTAACTCACTTTGGTGTAGGTGTCGTAAAAGGCGATCAAAAGGTGGCCATAGAATGTTACTACTCCGTAGTTGAGCAAAAGGATTTGATAAAATTGAAGAAGAAGAAGAAGAAGAAGAAGAAGAAGAAGAAGAAGAAGAAGAAGAAGAAGAAGAAGAAAAAGAAAAAGAAGAAGAAGAAGAACTACCACCTATCAGGTGGATACTAATGAGCCCAACAGTGAATCTGAAGTTGAAACTTTAGATCCATAAGATGAGACAGAATTAGTCAAGGGACATATTATGAAAGATATTAAAATTATTATCCTGGACGATGACAAACCAAAAAGAAATACACAAATCGGTTCAATACTGGATCCAATCCTTAAACAGGAATTGATTTTGTTTCTGAGGCAACGGAGAAATGTATTTTCTTGGAGCCATGAGGATATGCCTGGGATTTATCCTAACTTCCTTTGTTATGAGCTCAATATCAATAAGGATGCAAAGCCGATCATAAAGAGATGAGGGATTTTTAGTCTCGAGAAGAATCAAGCTATCCAATAAAAGGTCGAAAACTTTAAAAAGCCCGATTTATTGAAGATGTAAAGTATCCGTCCTGGTTGGTAAATGTTTTAATGGTAAAAAAAAAAGAATAATAAATAAAGGATGTGTGTGGATTTCAGTGATTTGAATAAAGATTATCCAAAAAACCATTTCCCCTTGCCTAAAATTGATCAATTGGTGAACACTACGTCGAGACATGGGATTTTACGCTTCATAGATGCCTATTCTAGGTACAACCAAATAAAATGAAACTTGAAGATAGGGAAAGTACAATCTTCATTACCAACCAATGAACTTATTTCTATAATGTAATGCCCTTTGGGCTCAAAAATTCGGGAACAATGTATCAAAGGTTAGTGAACAATGTCTTTGAAGAGAAGATAGGGAAGAACATGGAAATTTATATGGATGATATGTTAACAAAAAGTAAAAAAGGCCCAGATCATATCAGCGCTCTCAGTCAGACATTTGATCAAGTTGAAAAGCATCATATGAAGTTTGAATCTGACCAAATGTGTGTTCAGAGTCCAGGAAGGAATGTTCCTCGACTTTATAGTCAATCAAAGCGGCATTGAAGCTAATTCGGCATAAATCAAAGCTTTGGTCAAAATGCGGTCGCCAGTTTTCAAGAAAGATATACAAAGACTCATTGGAAGAGTAGAAAATTTAAATAGATTTGTTTCCCGAGCAACAGACAAGTTCTCACCATTTTTTAAGGTGTTAAGAAAGACTTTCGAGTAGAATGCAGAATGTGAAAAAGCATTCCAGTAGTTAATAAAGTATCTAGGATCACCTCATTTTTATCCTGACCAGTATTGGGAGAGAAATTATACATGTACCTAGTTGCTTCTGAATCTGCGGTAAGCTCGTATTTGATTAGAATGGACAATGAGATCCAAAGACCAGTTTAATACACTAGCAAAGCATTCAGGGTATCCGAGATTAGGTATCCATGCTTGGAATTTGGCTTTAGCACTTATTGAGGCTTCTAGGCATATGGAACCTTATTTCCAAGCACTAACTATAGTTGTGTATACTGATTTGCCTATTCGACAAGCACTCCACAAGCCCGAGAAGTCAGGAAGATTGATGTACTGGGTAGTGGAGCTGGGAGAATATGAAATTATCTATGAGCCACGGTTTTCATTAAAAGGCCAAGCTCTGGCAGATTTTATCGTAGAATTCACCTATCCAGAGGTTACCGACCAATAAAACTTGCCTACCGAACAGACTTCTAAAGAAAATAGCTCAGCTGAAAAGCAAGATGAAATCATTGTCGATCAACCTGATTTATCCAAAACTCAAGAACTAGCCCATAAATATGCAGAGGAGTGCAAGAAAATATTCCATCATAGAATTATGTTTGGAGAAAGCTTCAAGGATGATATCCCATTGTGGAATTTATACGTCGGTGGTTCTTTATGTGCAACTAGAAGCAGAGAAGGTATAATACTCAATACTCCTGATGACACTGATGTTGAATATGGACTTAGGTTTCAATTCAAAGCCTCAAACAATGAGGAAAAATAGGAAGCTTTAATAATTGGATTAGATTTGGCCCATTCATTAGGCGCTAAGCAAGTAATGCTTCGGCTATATGGATTCAAGGGGGAGTTGATGACTAGATACTTCGCCAAAACCATGGAAGTTATTTCTAAGCTCCCAGTCCTACAAATGCATAGGATTCCCAGAATAGCCAACGCTCGAGCAGATGCACTTGCTCGGTTGGCTTCAGTAACCAGAATTGAACTCAGGTGCACCATCCTAATTGAGATCCTACCTAATCGAAGCATTGACGAGGACTTGATGGTTAATTTCATTATCGTAGATTTGGGACCTTCCTGGATGGACCCATATAAAGCATATATTGAATATGGCATCCTGTCACCTTATCCCAAAGAAGCCAAGAAGCTTCGATATAAAGAAGCAAGATATATGTTAGACAAAGGAGTTTTGTACAAAAAGGGATTGATGATTTCCTTGTTGCGCTGTGTTCATCCAATGGAGGAGGAAGATTTGATCAAGAAGTTCACAAAGGTTCCTGTGGAGCACATTCCGCTGGTCGGACATTACTCCAATGAATCAACACTCAGGGATACTACTGGACGACTATGAGGGCAGATTGTACAGACTTTGCAAGAAAGTGTGACAAATGACATAAGTTCTCTGCAATTCATAAAAATCTAAATGCCGCTCTCACACCCGTAACTTCACCTTGGTCATTCGCTATTTGGGGAATTGACCTGGTCAGCCCACTGCGGATCACCAAGGGCAGGTTCAAATATTTGGTCATTGTTGTCGATTACTTCACCAAATGGGTGAAGGCATAACCATTGGTAGACATGCCTCATGAGAAGGTGTATTAGTTCATCTGGAAGAATATCATATGTAGATATGGTCTACCACATGCCTTTATCACATATTATGGAACTCAGTTCAATAACGATGACTTTGAAGCGTATTGTGTCTAGTCCATGATCCTGAAGCTTCATTCTGCACCAGGCCATCCTCAAAGTAACTGTCAAATAAAAGTAACAAATAGAACTTTGCTCAATGGACTAAACAAGAGGCTTTATACTGCTAAGGGAAACTAGATTCATGAATGACATTCTGTTCTTTAGGCTTACAGAACAACGCCAAGAACAACAACTGGAAAAATACCTTACATGCTTACGTTTGGGATTGAAGCCATGGTACCAGCCAAGATAGGACAACCAACCCACAGGTTACTGAACTTTGATTCTCCAACTAGTGACTTGATGCGCCGACTAGATCTAGACATATTACAGGAAGTCTGAGATGATGTTTCCTTGAGAAACGCCGCATACCAACACATAACTGCTCACTTATATAATAAAAGGGTTAGGCCGACCAACCTTAAAGAAGGTGATTATGTTCTTAAGAAGGTAATACAGAAGAACAACAAGCTTAAGGCTAATTAGGATGGACCATATCGCATTTTTGTTGTTATCCGACTTGGAACTTATCGACTTGAGACTTTGGAAAGGGCAAAATTAAAAAAACACCTGGAATGTCGAGCATCTCCGAAAGTATTATCAATAATTCACGAGATTATTACTATTTTATTTCTTTGGATTTTATGAGTCAAGTTTCAATAAAATATTGATATCAGTACCTTTAATTTTTTGATTTTTTTTCAAAGTATGACGATATAACATCACACAAAAACAAACAACAATAACAAGTCAGAATGTTTCTTATCGATCAACAGTACATACATGCTTAATCATGATGAATTCAATAGCTTGTAGCACAATTATTACTCGCTCAAATGCAAACTTCCTTTATGACTTCGTATAAGCAAGTCACGAACAAGAAGTAAATATTACTTCATGTATGGCTTTTTATGGCTTTTTATGGCTTCAACTATGTGGACTGGTCGGCAAGGGCTTTGTCCTTAGCTTCCAGCTTTGTAGACAAGTCGATAATAGCCTGATTCTTTGCTTTTAGTAGGGCGGCCTAATCGGATAATGTTTTCTTGGTCCTAGCTTCCTCAACATCTGGTCGGATCGTCCTTTGTTGTCCGAAAGATTGCACATTGTTGTAAGTTCTTCCATCAGCCTAACATTCTCATTCTCCAAAAAAAGGCACCTTCATCGGCACAACTAACAGAAGACTGGTTCAAAGTTTCCAACTTATTCCAGAGTTTATTATTCTCCTCCTCCAAGAGCTTGGAGATCCCTCTAGATTCATAAAGTTCACGATTGAACAAGAACTCCTTTTTTTGTGCAGAGGCGCATTTTTCCAGTTTCTTCTCAAAACCCTAACCTTCACTCAATGCCTTGTACTTAGCTTCATAGTCGACATGAAGAAAGTTTTGGCTTTGTTATAGTCTGGCTGTAAATCTTTAATCATCTCAGATTATGCAATATTATTGTCTATAGCCCTATCAAGAAGGAATTTGAGATAAGTCTATGCATACCTTGTTTGATCATAAACGTTTGTGCCGAGCAAGTTTGTTAATTCTTCATCTATCAAGTCCAAGTGACCAGCTTTAAGAATATTATTGTAGCATTTGATCAGGTCAAAACCATTGGAAGAAATTTGTTCCATCTTGGCAATGAACTAGGAAGATAAAGTAATAATTGATCAATAATAAAAGGAGACGGAGCAACAGCTAAGCATCAAAAAGTGACAAGTTAATTGAAGAAAATAGTTCTTTCATTGATAAATGGCGATATTATAAAAAGGTATATCAAAAGAATACAAAAGAAAGGTGAAAAATATAAAGACTAGAGGCCAAATACGTCTACACCTTATTATTATCCTTCTCTACCTCAGGGTTTATCTCTTAGTCGGTAAGAGGGGCAGCTGAGTCTACAAGGGCTTTATTTTGATTGGTTGGAGGAGCAATTAACTCAATTGCTATAGAGGATTCCCCCGAACCCGATTCATCATCAATTTCATCATCAAGGTTGGGACGAGAGTCTGGATCGTGCCTCAGAAATAGCTATGAGTCTTCAGCAGTACCAACTTCCCTCAAAGCTGTCGACCAACCTTTTTTGTAGAATTTCTTCTTAGCATACGCTATATGGGCAGAAGTAGCATAGATGGATTTATCTCAGCCCTTGTTTAAGGAATCCTCTTTGATTTTCTTTCGTTTGACCTTTTCAATAGAAAGGTCATCAGACAGCTTGACTATATTTTCTTCAGTAGCCTTTGCCATGTGCGCAGCTTGGGTAGAAGCCAAGGTAGCCACAAACAGAGAATCATCAGCTTTCTACCGTGCTTAGTCAACAGCCTTGATATTTTCCTCGCAAGACTTCTGCTTTGTCTCTAAAGATTGTTTGGACTCCTCAAGAGATTTCTTAATACCTTCAAAGGCAGTACAAATTAAAAAAAAATATGAACAATATTCGACCAACTTCAAATATGAAAACTTACTAAGGCAAAACTTTACGTAGCCCTCTTCGATAATTTTGATAAGGACATGGAGTCAGCAGTAGGTCTATGGTCTGGGTGGGTACCAGTCTTGACCAACTTCCTAACCAATCTAGGACTAAAGACTATAGACGTGCCAATAGTAGATGGGACCTTATCAACTAATTACAGTTAATCAACATCATTTACCTTATCCGCCTGCTTATCAATAGTACCTATCCTTAGTCTCTTGAGAGGAGACTCATCACCTTTAGGGGTTGGGGGATTCTTTCCAGTCTCAACCTTCTTCTTTTGGGAGTTAGTATCAACTGGTTTCTTGGCACCAGCATTAGAATCCTCCTCTAGGAGATTGGGAATTTTCCTTTTTCCCATGCTAATAGATAAAGGAAGATCAGAGTCAAAAGAAGAAGAAGTGCCACTAGTCGCAATTTCAGCATTAGCACCAACAGACTCAGTTATAGAGGAACTAGGCACTGGCTCCCTCTCCAAGTCAATTACAATTGAAGGCATAGTAGTTATCGGTCGAGCTAAAAAAGAGGTTATTGAACTTTATACTCAAGCAATACAGAAGTTTATCGTAGATGATCTTCTCGTGTCCTTTAGTTAAGATCCAATAAAAACTTGAGTTCTTCCAAATGTACTTCACCTGGTTTAGGGCACTTTCTCATATGTTCTTCTGCATCAGAGAAATAAGCAGTAAAAATTAGCACATATCAGAAAATAAATCAGTAAAGAAAGGCGAGAAATGAAATAACAACTTATCCCATTCCCTAACTGAGGACATCTGGGACCATGGTAGGCCACTCCATTCTCAAGTGGATCATATTCCCAATTATTAACTATTAAAGTGTGATCCTAATAATCCTTATTAGAATCAGGAAAATTCAGTACTAAAGCCCTATTGGCTTGTCTGGTTTTTAAGTATTATGTGTTCTCCCCTGCAATAGCCCATTTATTGCAGAACATGATCTATTCACACCATTGATAATATGGGTTCTATAGATTTCATTCAATCTATTCACACCATTGACAACCCTCCAAGTATTGAGGGCTACTCTTGCTGGAACGATGTCAAAATATTCACAGAAATGAAGAAGAAAAGGACTTGGTGGAAATGTGAAACCACACTCAGCTATAAACAAGGTTGAGATCTAATGGCCCTCAACCAAAGAATATACATCTAAAGAGCCATGGGTTATTTCTAAATCAACCCAAGATGGGATTTTATTTTCTACCCTAAATTCCTCTAGAGAATCTTCATTAACTATGTGAACCATGGCTCAGAAAGAAAGGAAATGAAGAAAAACAGAGAGAAAGAAAGAATTCTTATAGATAATTAAGGATTCAGCAATAACTATGGAAGGAAAAGACGAACGACGACAAACGATCACACAAAAGCTCAGAAATAGTTGCTACAGTTCGTAGATTTGGGGTAAGGCAAAACCTGGAAAAAACTCTCCCTTTTATAGCTTATCTCGAAAATAATGAAAGTAATGATTGAACGTACCAACGATTGTCTTTCCAACGGCTTTGCAATACAAAATGTATAAAATACCCATTTACCCTTTGGAGGTTCGCTAAAATTCAAATTATTCACAGAAATGTCATCTTCAAATAGGACTGGTAAAGTTTTACAAGTGTGTGAGGTCGGCTACCGACCAGGTGTCATGAAAATACTCCAAGCTACTTCCAGAATAGAACGTTCTATACTTTTACTCAAGCATGAAGCGTAGAGCATTGGGGGCATCTGTTGATACCAAAAATTATCCAACTACGTGAACCAATCAGAAATGAACATTTGTCCTCTTACGTGTCCAAAATTCTAATCAGCAGATAGTAGCTTTGCAGGCATGCCGACCAATATAAAGAATGTCGATTATCAATACCAATGAAGTGTCATCATATCAAGGGTCTTACGACATGTGGTTCATACAACCAATCGTCACGTTCATTATGTACGGGTGTAAATTATTAAATGCATAAAGGAATTTCATTCCTTGATATTCCAACCCTCAAACTTTGAGTCATTATAAATACATTGTATTACCTTCATCAAGGGCAAGGTATAACGGATTCAAGGATATTCTTATTGATAAGAGTACCTAGATTTCTGTAACCTCTGAATTCAATACTACAATAGTGGACGTAGGCTTTCTCACATAGTTGAACCACTTTAAAAACCTTGTGTCTCTCTTTTATTTAGCATTACAATCATATATTTTATCTGTGATTATAAAATTGGATCAAGTCCAATTTTTTACAGCAACATAAATGGCACAAAATTTATTGAAAGTCAACAAAACATAGAAATGATGCCAAAATAATGACCCCACAACTAATGATACTATTAAAATAGTCATACTATAAGAACAATGGGCAACTACTCAGTTTGCTTCTTGTACTCCAATCCATGATCAAGCCATACATCAAAAGTTGTCATCTATTCTGTGAAGAATGGGATTGGCTGAGAAATCACAAGTATAATTTTATAATGAGATAAAGACACAAAAAATCTAGTCTATCAACCTCTAAACACGTTTTGGAAAGAAAATAGTATAAAAAAATTAAACAACTCTCACCTGGAATACTACATTAGGATCCTCAAGCAATGTTGGAAGATGAGAAAGGAAAATTTTAGGGATTATGTCCCACGCATATCCGTAATTCACAAATTGATACATAATGAAAAACAAATTAAAGAGTGCCAACACTAACTGATTTGGCTCCTCTAGAGTTGTGGAATCATTATATATATTCATTTGAAAATAAATGGTTGAGATTAATCAAGACTTGAATAACATATTTTGATAATTTTTTATATATTGCCAATAATTTGAATTAATTTCAATCATTTATTAATTCTCACTCATTTATTTCAAAATGAATGGCTGAAATTTACATAACTCTTATGCCAGTGAAGCCCAATTTGACAATTACATCATAATCAACTCTACAACCTACCACACATAATGCTACTAAATGAGAGGCGGTATTGGGTATGAAATTGGAGAACGATTTGCGACACACATGATTCTCTCTGCAAGTAAAAAAGTTTCAGAATAAATTGGCCACTAATAGGTCTTGACTGAATAGTGTTTGGATTTATAAATGACTTTGAAAGTTTCATTAGTAAAAGTGTACACAAATCATTTGTGTGTCGTTTTAGGCTCTTTAAATATTTTCTTTGTACCTTTTCACCTCTAAATGGCTTGCTGCTATAATACTTCATAAGAACTTAGGGTAAACTTAAGGTAAGAAGTTAACTCTTTTAAGTTTAGAATTTTGTACACACTTAAAAGTCATTGTAGAGATGAAACGGGGCCTAGAGTTGTCCCAAAGTCAGTGGATGTGACAAGCTACAAAATTGAGCCTTGTCCAGATATGGACATCTTTCAATGAGGCTTTTAACTGAGTTGCATATTTTTTTCTAAAAGCACAAAAATAGGTTAGGAAATGAGGACCCGTTTCTTTTTCATTCGTTTCGTGTCATTCCCTCCTGTTGAAAAGAACCTTTCCCTAAAGTTATGCCAAGCGAACTAATAACATCCAGGAAAAATACTTGAGACTTTTGCCAAGTCTCGATTTTTCCTCAGATTGATAGCCTATTAATTACACTAATTACACTAAAATTTGTTGAGATAATCGCATGATTTACAAATTTCCTCAATTTCGACAATCGGACACTCTTTTCCGACTATCTCAGATATTCTGAGACTCATAGCGCAGTCGAATTTCCATCCGAGGTACTTGATCGCAAATCACTATTCTAACCCAAAATAATTAAATGCGGGTTTTCAACACCAAATCTTACATCTTTGTCGCTATACTCCACGGCGACATATAATTAAATTACTTCGACCTATATAGTCCCAAAATAATTTATAACACCCTTCGAAAGTCATTAAATCCTCGAAAATCCCAGAAATTACTATTTCGAGAAATTCTTCAAATTCCAAATTATACTTAATTATGGAATTTAATCATCTCCAAAAGGGCGGGTTGTTACATACTCCCCCCCTTACAATGGAATTTCATCCTCGAAATTCAGATACAACTTACACCCTCTAACTAGGATTACTACAAATCGTAAAACCTCAAGGGAAAGATACTAACCTAATGGCTCTCAACCAAGTACTACGCGGCTATCGCGATCATAAAGTGACTCTAATACGTCACTTAATACCCATCCTCTAAAATGCCTCTTGGCATGAATTTCAACCTTATATACCATGCCCATTTTATTTCAGGCGGTATATAAAACCATATTACCAAGGTGCCCATACACCTTTCAAACTTGTGCATATCTGCACATCCGTAGTGAACGTCTGACACGTAACACTTTCTCCCAATAAGGGTCTCCTTTCCTCAGCCTTACTAACTCTATCGAGCCTACATCCTACAATGCTACTATCTACGAGTTACCCTACCTACGCGAAACTAATATAATCCTAAATATGTCCCTAGTGCCCAAGGTCTCTCTCAACTCCCGACAATTGCTTGGTTTCATGCGTGGGACGTCTCGCCAAGCCGAAATCCAAACAAGGAACCCTCCCGTTACACTACTCCCTCGCGTAGTCGGTCATCGAGATATAACGACCTAAGGCACACAAGCGGGACGTCCTAAATCCTACTAGGCTACCCTATGAACGCATTCCTACTATCTTATCCTTCCGCCCATACAGAAGGAAACCTAATCCATCGAAGTGACCACTTTTTGTAGAAAGTGTCACGAACATAATACCCAAACCAGATATATATATATACAATATATAAACACTCGCCTCTATGGAGAATGAAGGAAAATAAAATTCTGCTATCGCGAAAAACACATAAACATACATGATATTATGTTATCGTGACCGCCACAAATCTCAAATTACACACACAAGTCTAGGGCTAACGAACACCATGACTTTATCTAGCCATGCCATATATACCTCCTAGATTGAGGTACAACTCATAACAACATCCTTCTCGTTCCGACTAAATTGTGGGGACTCACGGTTAAGACTATCCGTAAGATCCCTTTCAAACCCTCAATTTCAATGAGTAATCAGACTTTAGTACCACTCTCTACTACGGTGGTACTATGGTACCCATAACTACTATGCTTTAGTAGTCATTGAGATAATCCTTAGCAAACACTGCAAAGGAAGTGACCTCTACCACGGTCCTCATTCCCGACCTTCTACCAGCTGCTCCATCTAAGCCTCACATCCTGCTACTATCCAAGCTCCGCACACGATTCTCAAACGAGCGCGCAAAAGATTTCTATAATTTTATAATATGGCAGGAGAACGAAATCTCACAAGAGAAATCAACAGTCCTAATCCTGAGGCTCTATAACAAATCGAGAGCAACGCTGAAAGCGTAGTACGTCCGCACAGATTCCTAAGGACACTAGAACCTGATGCTCTGATACCATCTGTGACAACCCGCCTAATGGGATACCGGGCGATCACTCCAATATAAATTAAAACAGGAGTCTCATATGGATCATTCTTAGCATCACTGTCGAAAAATCCATTTAATTACTAATAACCTATTAGGCCGGTGTCAAAATTTTAACTTACTGCTCTTTTTAACGATAATGAATAAAACATCTACAATTTAATGCGTAAATGAAACAGAAATGAAATAAAGTAACCGAACACTCGATCAAAATATACAACCATATCGAATGCTGTACCGAAAGAATAAATAAATGCAGTTGAGCCATTGGCTCGAATGTTTATACAGTACCTCCTATCTAGAGTACAACGATGGAAGCGGCTATCAAAAACTTGCACGCATCCACAGCTGCTGCAGCTGACGTCTGACTCGAAAGAATTTCCATCCAGGCGTCCCTGTGTCTGGACACCTATATATATATATATATAATATATAGAAAGAAAGGAGAGTAGATAGATGGGTCAGAGCCCGAATTTTTGACTTCCCATGGATCAATTGCTCCTTGCATCGTGCGTGTGTCAACATCACCATAACATCATCGAAAAAGTTATCAATAGCCTTAGACAATTATATTTCCATAATTTCATTATTTGAGCCAAGTCTACATCACTTTCATTTGGGGAAACACCCATTCTTTTTTAGACTTTTAAAGCATAACAAAGTGTACATCCATAAGTAAGAGTGTCTACTACAGCGATAGTGCCCTTTAATTCATAATTTGATTACAATTTCTTATTTTGTAACAATGGTTTGAAAGAACAAGCAATCACATTCCTTAACTATGACATCAGGTTTCACAAATTCACACGTAGAACTATAACTCACAAATACTGATTTACAAATTACATCACCATCAACGTGAGGACAGAATCATAAAAATGTTCATATTATCTTCATATTTTATTGCATCTCCCTCGCCTCTTACATCATCACACACGAAAAAATTATCCCCCTGGATAATGACCCATATATGTTGGCCAAGATTGCCAATATTATCCATTAGGGAGAGACCAAACTGATCAATTATGTCAAAATATATTTAGTAAAACCCAATAACAAACTAAATATCAAAAAACCCAACAACAATCGAAATATAGTAAAACCTAATACAAAAAATTATTAATCGTTGTCTCTATGGTATGTCATCAAATAACAACAAGACCTTGCAAATTTCAGTACTGAAGAAAACCCACTTTTATTCAAGTGAGTTATAAATTGACTAAAACATACCTTTTATGTAACCTATGAAAGGTGATTTACCTAGAATCCTTGAACTACCAAATAAAGATTACATAACATATTAGCCTATTACCAAATAAGGATTACAAAGCTCTATTAGTAATGTTTCAATAGAGGTAGAACAAAAAAAAGCATTTTGGTAATTCAAGAGGAAGAGCTGGTGAGTACAAATAGAGGTAGAACAAAAAATGTATCAGGCATGAAAACCAAAAAAGGAAAGAAAAAAATTCTAACTAAAATTTATTTACAGGAAGGAGAAAGGAAAATACTACTAATTGTAATCAATAAAATAGGCACATAACACACACTCACACGTATAAAAGTCTATTTTTTCCCAAAACTTATGGATTCTTAATAAAGTGAGAGAGACAAAGAAGAATACCCAAAATAAAGATTCATTATTCTTTATCACATCATAAAACCTGAAAACCCTAGATAAATTAACCAAAAATCCAAATCAAAGAACCACATAACCTCAAATTAAACAATAAAAGAGGTGGAATATAAGAGAAGAGATATATGTAATTTGTAACACCGATCCGACGATAGATAATGCAAGGCGGGCAGCAAAACGTTAATAGATAGGGAAATTAAATTTCAAAACCAAAATAAAAATATTATGGAAATACTTGTACGATGAAGATATATGATAACATACCTTTGATTAATTTTTGAAAATTTCAAACTTTAGAAAGTATTTACTTGGCCTTTGACGACAACCTGGAAGAAAAAAATATACGCATAAAGATGAAAAATAATTAGTAACCCGTAACAACCAACTAAATACCTTGATTTTTATATCTTAAAACTCTAAACCCAAAATCTAAAAATGATAAGGATGTCAAGACTCGAGATTAAAGTGCCCATTTAAGAGAGAAAGAGTACCAATTAGGGAATGAGAGAGTCAGGTTAGGTTTTGGTAGAGAAAGAGGTGTAGTAGCGGGAAAAGAAAAAAAGTGTCATTCAATTCAGTGTGGGAAATGAAAATTGAACTCCGCTATTTTTGTTAATATGTTAGTTTTTTTCTAAACTCCTAAAAGTTTGGGGTTATATCATATATTTCACATTTTTACAAATGTTGAAAAATATGAGCTTTATACTTAAACTGTGATAAATAAAATTATGTAAATGTTATTTATCTCATTTAAACCTTATGTAACATAACGTCAAATTTAAAAATGACAAAAATGAATGTTTTTCTTGTAGTGAATTAACGGGTAAAATGAAAATGGACTTTTCATAAAGTGTGAAACCTGAAAATTAAGATGTTGGGACTAGTCCTGTTACCAATATTTAACCTCATCGGTAGTTAGCAGGAAAATAAAGGAGAAGGCTAAAAAGTGGAAAAAATGAAATAAAGGAAAAATGGTTACAATGATGTAATAAGTAAAAGATACTCGGAGGTAACCGGGATTTTTAAGGAAGGCCCGGAGCCCTAGGGTGAATCTTTTTTTTAGACACAAAACCAATGATCAGTAGCATATTCCAGCACAGTGGGAGTTGGTAAAGGCCGTATAACACTCATAAATTGGTACCCCTATTAATCAAGTGAAAAACATGATTTTGGGCAGGGCACTCATTATTGTAAAGGCAAGTTTATGAAACAACTTGAAAATTGTGAAAGTGCTTTAATGGTTAAATTAATAGAATACGGGTGCTATTAAAAGAAAGATTAAGTGTGAGTGGTCTCATCGCCCAGGTTACATGGTCAAAACGTCAATTGCATGTCACGCTGCATTTTGCATGAGAATACTTAATCAAATGATGTATGATTTCATAATTGCTAAAATATACTTTATATGTATAAATATTATTTGTACGGATTACGCTGGTAGTATTTCTTCAACTCGACGCACGCTCATATGCTATCATTTGTCGACCCCTCCCCCCCCCCCCCCCCCCCGGGTACTTCAGGAAAAGATAAAGGCAAGGAAATCGTGAGAGGCAAGGAAGAATTTAAGTGCTAGTAGAGATATGTTTACTATTCTCTTTAAATATTTATAATTTAAATTGAACTTTTGTTTAGTAATATTTGGAAGTATTTTAAATTCGATTTGTAATAAGACAGGATGACGTGGAGTTACTTAGATTACTATTTAGTCTATGAAGTTATCAAAACTCTTTTATTTCAAGTGTTCTTATAAATTTCATAAGTCGGACATCATTTCATTGATTAAATTATAGGGATTTTACGACACCAAAATGTTAAAGCAAGATTTTACTTTAAATAAGGAGTTTCTCAAATGAAATAAGAGTATAAAAGGTTTTTCGCATTAACCCCTAAAAATCAGGGCATCACAACTTAGTAGCAAAGCATAGGTTACGTATTTGTTATGAGTAAGCTTACATTTTATTTTTATTTTTATAATAGTTATCTACATTGTATAAACTCAAAGGTATTAGTTCATTTTGGCTAAGTTAAGGGTAAGTGTATCATTTGATTATTCGAATAGAATTTAATCCTTCGATTATTCGAGTTTAAGTTAAAAGATAATCCGTAAAGTGAATTTGGTACAAAATAAATGTTTATGTACACAAGTAAGGCATCAAGATGACGGGGTTTTTCACATTAAGTAAAAACAAGTTGAGGTTATATAGAAGTTCATATGACTGATGGTTGTGTATGATATAAATAATTGTATTGAAAGTTATTTGTGCTCAGGAAACATGATATAATAGAACGATTCAGGTGGACCCTTGGAGATAAAAAAAATATTCATATAGGGATCCAACATGAAAAATGTGTTAGTCTTAAACATAAGTTTTAATATGGTAGTGTACAAGTTTTCAATACTTGGAATAAGGTTGGGTATATGACAAATGAACAAGAATGTAAGATGTTTCTAGTATTTATGACCCTCAGGATGTGTCGAGACATGAAGGCACTCCTTTTAATCATAATAATTATCGAAAAAATATTGGTCTTGTTCTTAGGTAGAATGATTGAGTTTCATACGAGACATATGATAAGTCACTCAATGTTGTATGTTGACCAAAAAATTTAATTGGAATTTGATAGTGGACTTTCATAGTTTTCGTCCTTTTCAAAATAAGAAGTGGTTCTTAATGAAAATGTAATGAGGAAATTGATTTAGTATCAAGTATACCCAATTATAGAGAGTTTAGTATACAAAGGCAGAGTACACATTACCCTGTGAAAAAAATTTAATGAATACTTGGGATGAATCAAATGATTTGTTGTAAAAGAAAATTATCTCAAGACTTAAGGAAAGGCTTTCAAGCAATTGTAGTCATTAAATAATAGACTTGTGAACACCGTATAGTGGTTTGACATTTTCAGTAGTGCCTTAGTTTAGTGGCTAACAATTTAACAACCCTAATCCAAAAACTCAACAAAGAGCTGAACTATTGAATTTTGACAACTAGAACATTCATACATCCTAATGACATCGACCAAGTCCTTTAAAATATGCATGAATTGATATCTGGAAGTCATACTGAAGGTAGATATTTAGCATTCATAGCCATAAAGGAAGGTTATTAGTGGTCTTACATACAGAAGGACGTAGTTTCTTATATAAAGAAATGCCAAGTATTCTCACCCACACTTCACCAGCCAGCCACCTCAAAGTTATAAACAGTTTGTGGCCTTTAGCACAGTGGGGCATAGATATTCTAGGTGCCCTACCTATAACACTGAGAAACAGGATGTATATCCTAGTTGGTATAGACTATGTCACCAACTAGATAAGATTAACTTTTTGGCAAAAATAAGGGCATCGATATGATCAGATTTATTTAGAGGACTATCGTGACCCGTTTTGGTGTAATGAGGATGATCATCATTAACAATGGAATGTAATTTAGACGTGAACCATTCCAATAATTCTGCAACCGTCAAAACATCGAGCACTACTACAGTTGAGTGAACTACTTACAAAGAAATGGACAAGTTGAGTCCACCAATAAGATAGTGTCCGACAAAATAAAAAAAAGGTTGGTGGAAAAAAAAGGTGCTTTGGTGGATAAGCTACCACATTTCCTCTAGGAATATCAAACAATGCCCTGCAGATTGACCGTGGAAATACCCTTCATTTTGGCTTATGGAACGGAAGCTATAATTCCATAATAAGTTGAATTTTTTACCATAAAGACGATTATTTTCGATCAAAACTTGAACGAAAAAAATATAAGGATTGAGCACGACCTGGCTGGGGAAAGAAGAGAACAAGACTTGATCAAACTGACATCCAACCAACAATAGTTGTCTTAGCTATACAATAAAGGTATCAATCTGAGGAAGTTTCAAGTTAGAGATTATGTGCTAAGGAAAGTGATTGGAAATGCGAGAAAGCCACCAGATGGAAAATTCTTACCTAACTAGGAAGGACCATTAAAAATCATTAATGACGACCTTCAAGGAGACTATAATCTAAAATACGGTCAACCTTAGGAAATTTTATTTTAAAGCATATTTGCAAGTTATATTTTCTTTGTCATTCCAACTTCTTCACATTTTAAAGATTCAATTAATGCATTAGGTTTATCTTATTATTCAAAATGGAAGGATAGCATCATGAATTATGAATTCTCACTATGACTAGACCATCATCATTAAAAATCTATTCAAATTCGTTCGATCAAGTTTTGATCTCTCCATTTAAATGCCTTCGTAAGATTACACTTAATCATATATTAAGGTTATATGTTTTCATCGCTGACGAATGGGAAACCATGAAGAATTAATCAGGCAATAAAAGTTTTATGGGACTAAGCACTAAGTGCCATAACTTTTGCTGGTTAAAATCTTAAATGGGTGAATGGCCTTGTGATGAGGTAAATTTTTGCAATAGTTAGTCCTAGGCCTAAGGAAGTATGATGACACTATCCTAAACGGTAAGGCAAATAAAAAAACATACTTGACATTGAAAAATGGGAAATGCAAAACATTGAATTAATTAAATAATTTCATTCACACTAACTTAATTATAAGCAGATAGATTGATAAATTACAAAATATATTTATAAAAATAGGATCGCTACCATTTCATCTTCAACAATCGAGATCATAAGTCATTGCAGCATAAATACCATCATTTGGATCAAGACAAATTCGTTGTCACTATCATGATCGAGTATATAGTCCCTTATCAACTGAATAGGAATGGCTTCCACAAAAATCTTTGATTCTGCACTCCCAAGTGAAGGGGGAAGAACAAATGAAAAATTAACCCCTTACCAATACCAAAATTACGAATCGTGAGGAATTCTCACAACCACCAAGGCATTCAACCACCTGTGCTTATAATCAACCTATCAGGATTTGTCTAAATGAGGCAAATTGTCCATACAACCCTCTTCGTAACCCTCTGACCAAACTACGAGAGGCTTATAATGAAACTAATATCTTAGACTCATTACCTTTTTTTGAATACTCCTCTTCTTCACTTGTTCTTCTTTAAAAGTACGTTTGGCTTTGTTGAGCTACTCCCTTAGAGATATATTTGCATTCTACAATAGATTGGTAATGTCTCCAACATCTTTGATCTAGGCTCGAAGAGGAAAAACCATACCAGTTTACTCGTCATAAGCATTTATCATCTTTTAGAGTTCTTATCAAACAAATAGAAAGGATTATTGAGCTCAACCAGAAGCATCCCGACCAAGAATGAAGCTCAAGTATTCATTATCCTGAGCTATTGGCACCAATGCCAAACTATTAGCATATTACAAAGATAAAATTATAAAGAAAAAGAAATAATATTCAGAACGTAAAAATAAAGCAACATACAAAAATAAGTAATCAAAGATGATTGAAAATAATATGTAAAGCCAAGATGATAAGCCTTTTCATTAAAATGTAAAAGTTGGGTAAGCCCTTACAAAGGAAAATGCAAAAGGAGAGGAAATACAAAGTACAAGAATTTATAGACTAATCTAACTAGTTTGGTCTTCTTTCTCAGTTGTTACGTGATCTTGTTCTGCTAAGGCCTTATTTAAGCTTGTGCTCGCTTTTTATTATTTGGTAACCTATTTTTCCTAATCATAGCCTGCTGCTTCATCTTATCTTCTTCCAAGTTTTGGACAGAACTTGGACTATGTTAGCCGAAAAGCTCAAACTTGGAAGGGAACCCAACCTCGGCCAAGGCTTCATCCAAGTCTTGCTTAAAGAAAGAATTACGAATGAAGTCCAATTATTTTTTATCCTGAACAAAAGCATCATCCCACCCCCTGGTTATAAGTCGTGTCCTTAGCCTCTAAGGCAGTAGACAAGGATTGTGCAAACTCTTCAACAACCTTCCTCAAGTGTAAAATCTTATATGATTTCGTAGCAAGATATAAGTCATTGGCCTTCGCCTCGGACTTATAGGTCTTCACAGAAACCTTTGGGACCTTCTATCTAATGTCCAAGGAATGTCTTAGATCAATATTGTCCTTCTATTGGTTGTCCCTCATGTATAGGGTTTTGACAAAGTCCACTAGAAACTACAAAATAATAGTCAAGCAAAATAAGTTAGTATAGAAAAAATTTAAGGGATGAACCAAACATAACTCTTAAAGGCGCTTTCTTGAGAAAGCGTCCGGAGAACATATGAGACCAATTATTCAGTTGGCAGGTTACCATCACGTCTTGTTCAGATCGAAGATAACACCCCCCCTTAATAGTGCAGGAGATAAATCAACATTCTTGTCTACTGATATAGTGGCAGGGTCATTGCCCTTAGCGAGGGCATCCATACTTTTGTGGTAAATGTAGTTGCAAGACTTATGTTAGTATTATTCTTCTTCACAGGATTTTCCTGCAACTTATCAAGGGAATCCCTGAAGTTAATAGGTTCAGATGGACCCCTGACCTTCTTCTTTTTAGGAGGTTGGGATTTAGGAGAACTCACGGTAATGATTTCATTCAGTAAATTTAGAATCCTCTTCCCAATTGTCATTTCATCCTCGAAAGTAGAAGAGATGATAAATTGAATGGATGTAACGAATATAAACTTAAATGAGCCTAAGGTGCTCGCAGAAGAAGACTCGTACCCATCAGGTAGAATAGGGATATTTGGTTCCTTATTGTAAGAGGGGAGTACTCTTGAGGTTGGGGTGATATAATAAGAATGGAGGCATAACCTCTGTTAAAATGGCAATAAGTTACTAAATAAGATGTTACCAATAATGATGAGATAAACTCAGATAAAATATAACCAAATTCTTTGCATTGAACTCACAAAAGCACTCATGTATAACTCAATGTTAGATAGTAAATTAACCTTTAAAAAACTCAGTTAGAGGGAGATAAAAGGAATCACTTTTATATACACCTTAGGTAGGAATCTCAAACACTAAGGTCCCACAAACTCAGGTCATAGATCAATTAATGTTTGGTTCTTGGTAAAGAAAGCTCTAGCAAAGTGTATTATTGGTGGGTGGATAAATGCACTCGTTTCATAATAACTCTCTCTCTCTCTTAATCTCTGAAATCACAACAGTAGTGAATACTCTAGCCTCTTTCATGGAGTGGTTAAGATGCTTATAGAGTTAGTCCTTACTTGAGTAGTCTTAGGCTCAATAAATGTGAAAAATATCTCCCCGTACCTTTATGTCACTAGCATTTAATGTGAAGATGTGCCAACATGCCCTATGTCATGGGCATTAAATGCCAACAAACAGCTTTTTGGTGACCAACTATGTGTTGGGCGGCTATCACAACAGTGATATTCCACCGAACTACCTGACAGCCACCAAAACACCACATTTTACTAAGTTTGGATTGGACAATAGGTAAGTCACGGGTGATGTCTCTCAATACGGATGTTACTTTGGTAAAGGATTGTTTGGCACTAGGATCATTGGGGATGGAACTCTAATTGCTTTGATTGTGCTCTCTTTGATTATGCTCATGTAATGTTTTACCTGGTGTATCTAGAGTGGGTAAGTCAATTCTTAACGTTGTCTTACTTCTTAATCATCCAAACCAGTTCCCTCACAGGTTCCTACGATGAGTTCGTTCGATAGAGCGTGAGAGCTCTCCCAAGCCCTGCCAGGTTTGGTTCCCCTCCCTCTCGAATATCGATTAAAATCACTCACATAATCACAATAAACCATATAAAGTCACAATATATCTTTGCAAGTACATAGATTGAATAAATAAAAATGAAAAATATAATGCTCCTTCGGACGTCTCATTTGAGAAGCTTCCTCGTTGGCTTCTTCCTCCTTTCTTCGAGCTAACTTATGAGCCTACTCATTTGGCTCTATACCTTCCTCTGATTATGAGGGGGGATTATCTCTAATTATGTGTTTATATTTAGGATCCCCTATATTTTCCCTTTCGTGTAGAAATTTTTTGTGTATATTAGAAATATATGTATGAAACATCTAAAGCTGGCAAACCTTCTTTCCGCCAAATCTTATCTTATGTGCACATGCCTAGTTAGGTCCCGAGTGAGCTTCTAGCGAAAGGTATTTGTTGAATTTGAATTTTAAAGGAACAAATCCCTATAAGAAAAATACCCGCGAAAACTCTTTATTTATCAAGAAACTTTCTCCCTTTTTTCCTTCGTGTGTGCCCTTATTTAATGTTGGCCTCCCATCCCGTGACACATCTGTTGCCGAAGTGCCACATGGCAAGTTGGGGTGAACTGTATCAGCTTTGTTATTCTAACCATAATCATGTCGTTTAAAATTCCTACGCATGAAAAATCCAAACGTCTAACTTGTCTTTTCAAATGGCTATCTCACTTAACATTCAAACGTTTCTCACTTAGTTTTCTCTTTTACCTCTTCATTTTTTCTGCCATTGACGATCACAACTCAAGCTTTTTTAGAGAGAGAAAAATCATTTCTGCCCTTTAAACTTTTCTTCCCTTATCACGAACCTCCACCTTCAGCTCCTTTATTTCTTCCCTTTCCTTATCTGCATTGTTTATTTATCAGAATCTCTCAAACCCCCATGTCTTCCTCCAATCATTTACCAGAGACTTCCGATCAAGTTTCAGGCCAAGGTGTAACTGCTAGGATGGCGATGCGTCAGGCATAACTCCAATCCTACAATCGTGCTCCTTTTAGGGGGGTAGAAGATAATTTCCACGGTGAGTGTAAGGCCTTTTCTGTCCAACTGAATGCCAAAAATGATGTCCTCTCTTTAGGTGATGAAGCTGAAGACAGGGAAGCTTGGGTCTTCTTGCCTTAGAAGGGACTCTGCACTTTTATTTAGACCGTGGAGATTTTCCCCAATCCCGTATTGACTTCGATGGGACTGGTGGTCGCCTAGACTATTTCCCTGCTTGATCCAATTATATCCAAGTCACCTACCCAAACGTCCTCAAGAAGGTAGGCCTTAACCATGCTTTATGGTTTGGGAAATTTACTTTGTCCAAACATAATGTTGCGCTCCAACATCTTATTTCTCGTTGGAACATTGTGTCTCACACCTTTATTACTACTTGGGATGAATTCACAATCACCCTAGAAGATGTCTATAAACTGATGGGACTGGAGTCGACTGGAGCTTCCTCTTATAATGATGAGGCTAAAGATGTAGGCAAGACTTCTTCTCGATCCTCCTTAGACCAAATCTATTGTGATAGCATTGGGGAGTCAAAGAAAGCTACCGTCACCCTTCTCATCAACTACTATTTCTTCGTTCCTCCCAAACTCACTCTGATTGACCAAACCCAAGGTGCTATGCCTGAAATCACTTGTGGCAAAATAAAGGTTCCCCTTTAGAGCTAGTTGCTTATATCTGTAATGCCACATAATTCAGAGCATTTAATACTTAATTAATTCATGTATTTTTAAATTATATGTGGGTCATAATTTAATTGAATTAATTATTATGTGTGAATTACAAATATTAATCGAGAGATTTAATGGTTAATATTTGTGGAATAAGATTACTATGTGAATAGTAAATAATTATTGTATGTCCTAGCGATGACTTGGCATCATTATATCCCAACCGAGAGTCATGTGTAGATTAATTGGCAATCAGGATAGGACTTTATTATAGAGTGACTAGGATGACGATTTTAAGATCACGACTTGACTCTGAATGGGTCGAGATAGTCGGAATAGTTCCCCCAGATTGTGACACCCCACCTAATTAAATACCGGGTGATCAGTCCTTTATTAAATTAATTCATAATATCCAGTTGGTTCATTCTTAGCATCACTGTCAAAAAATTTCTTATTAATTCACCTAATAATTAATTAAGCTAAGTGTCAAAACTTTTTCAAATTTTAGTTTAATTAAATTCATACCACCATACTGAAATAAAGTAAGTGACACCCCAACACAACTGAATTAGAATCAAACAAATTTAAATTTAACTGGAATAAACTCTCCAGTTGGAATATCTCACTATCACCACCCAAAACAAAATGATAATAACAGTATTAATATAAAATGAATACAATGTCCGGAACTGAAATGAGATAACTAAATGTTGGGCGACATGCCCTAAATGAACCAAGAACTATAAGGATAAGAATCAATGAACTGAGATCATCTAGTCTAAAATTGCATCTTCAGAAATACGTCAAAATATCCATCCTCTAAATAGGGCGTCCCTGATCCTGGGCACCTGGTGATATATATATATATATATATTAGAGAAGAGAATATGCAAGTAAACGGGTCAGAGCCCGATTGTTAAAGATTTTTAAAAATAGCAAGTGCTTAATAATTACAAATTAAGCCAGTATTGTATTCATATTAGTTTTTCGTCTCTCAATTGGGAACCTCACCCCTCATCTAGATTGCACACCTAATGTACCTCAAAATCTTACTAGCAAAGTTCCCATTTACTAGTTTAATATAGGTGTTACTATAATTCTACCTTATCTCATTTTCCCGTATTTCTCATGCAATACGTATGATAATTTCACATGTTCATTTCTCTTTAATATAACTAAGTTTTTCAAGAGTTTAAGATTAAGTATTCACTTATTTAATTACATTCATATTTCATTAATCTCTCACATCTACTAAAAGTCACACAGTAGATTAAATCATAGTGTGTGTGTGTGTGTGTGTGTGTGTGTGTGTATATTTATATTATCACAACATTATATATATACACTAATAAAGCACCTCCCAGACACAGCTTCGGTGCATGCATACTCTGCTATCATGTCCTAATGCATCACTCACTACATAACGGACAATTGGTTTGGCATCTCTCACGAACCATAAATCTCAAAACACAAATATTGGAGGCGAGCATACTCCTTAGCCAAATGGGTCATGCACATACCTACGCTCCCATTCAGCCGTCAAAACTATCATTCACACCGATAACACATGTCCAAGGTCCTATGCTCAGTGTACGAATCTAAATCCCCCCAAATGGGTCCAATCAGGATAAGACCGTGCACAGCGCGAAACCTCCACCCCGATAGCAAGTAGCGTACGTATGTCATACACAAAATAAATCATAGTATATATATATATATATATATATATATATATAGGGCATACGCACAACCCATAACAATTCCATTATGTAGTATATCTATATCTCGAATATCTTACGTATTTATAGATTATAACTTTACTTCTTAAAGTATATTCCCGAGCTTTTCTCAACACTCAAAGATTATCAAATGTTTCTCATATAATTTCAGTAGGTACAAGTCTACACCCTACTTGTCCATGTCATCATAATTTTCAAATTTAATTATTTCAATTGGGTTTATTCTTCGATACTAACTAATTCGATTTTTGACCCATTATTCCCTTTCCCTAGGACTAATTTCACCTATCAATATTTTTTTGGGTTCTACCTATCACCCTATTGACTTTCCTTAAATCCCAAAATGCTCAATTAGTCACCATAAAATATTTATATAAGATAGGATTTAATCAAACCTTATGACGAAATAATTTTCAAAAATCCAGGAGGAGTCGATTGATCGAAGGGAAGGGTCGATCGATCGATCCATCAGGTATGGCCACGATTCTGCATATATTTGCCTACGGGTTTAACCATTTTTCATCTTCAAATCATATGTTTTAAAGTCCCAAACTCCTTATAATCTATTCCATAAGATATGGCAATATATATAAACGATTTGCAATCATCAAACAATCCTAAATCCTCAAGAAGATTGGACTAAAACATCATTTTCCATCATTTTCAGAAAACTAATATATTATCATATTCTCCAAGAACAAACTATAAAACTCAAATTTTCTTCATCAATTGATTCCCCATTTCGGGGCTAGCATTATATGATCATCCCACATTAAATCTACATGTTTATCATTTCAAGAGACTAATTAAAAAAAACCATAGTTTACCTTTAAACCATGTAAATATTCAGAATTCTACAACTATCCTATTATGAACATGATACATGCTAGAATTGTAAAGATTAATCCACTTGCCTCTAATATGTAGGTCTGAACCTTTGAGGATGGTAGGTTACTGGTAGTCCTCCTCTTTTCCAGCCAACTTCTGGCGGTGGTGGTGGTCGTGGTGGTGGTGGTGGTGGTGGATGACCTTGCCCCTTGGTTTCTTAGAGGTGGCCCTTCCCTTTCCAAAAAACTCTTACTCTCCTCTAAATTTCTCACTCTAAAGTTTTGGTGAAATGAACATGCATCCTCACCAGCCTTAGACTTATAAATATTCATGCATTTTCGCATTTACTATTCACCTCCCATGTAAAATGACCAAAATAGCCCTCTGGGGTGTTTATTCGGTTTCAAAGTGCCCTGGGACCTTAATCAAACCCCCAAGTAGACATTTTCGACTATTTAAATGCTTTCGAACACTTTGGTGCAGTCAAAACAATCATTTGGATGATGTAAAAATAGTTTACTTTGAATTCATTTAATTTTAGTCCCGACACGTCTCACACGCGCGTCCCGACTTAATTCCCGAAATTGTCGTATTCATCACTCGTGACAATTTTTATTAAATCATGTAAAGTCATAATCATATATTACTTTTAATCACTAAGTAATATTCAACTTATATCACATATTACTTTACTCTCGAATCCGGATTAGTTTTAAATATCTCACCATTAATCCTAATTAATCCCATTTTAAAATCATTAAAAATTTTGGGGTATTACACGGAGGTTGTAAATGGGTTCTAGGCATTTTAAGTCATAATCGAGCCCCCACGAGAGTGTTTGGGTCACTTGGGCTTGTCCCGTTAGCCTAATTTTGGGAATTAGGATTATAAACCTAAGGTTAGGAAATTGGGACAACAACATTACAAACCTAAAACCCTAAGAATCGAATGGGAAAAGAAGAGAGTTCATTAGAGAGGAAGAAAAGAGAGTTTGGAGGTGCAAAGTCTTGATTCAAACCTAAATTATTGTCGCATTCATGATCGAAAGCAAGGGAGGATCACTTTCATCACATTGAAACAAAATAAGACATGTAAATTAAAGGCAAGTGTTTATCTTGCATGTTTTTTATTTAGTTATAATACCCATGTAGTGTAAGGATTATAATATCATGATTTTAATTGTGTTCTTGAGGTTTAAGTGAATAAAAATCATGCATTGGGATAGGTTTCCATGTAGAATGGATCCACGTATGTAGAGGACACGAAATCAGATTATATGTACAAATCTTATGGAAGAAATCTGGGGAAAATATTAATTTTGCATGAAGAACATGAGCTAGGGTTTTGAATAGAAAAAACCTTAAGAAATCTTGAGAATTTTGGGATTTAATGATGGTTTGATGATAAAGATTCGTTAGAATTGATGTTTATACTCTTATATATTCTTAGAATAAATTATAGTGGAGTTTGGGATGATTTCATAAAGAAATTATGGGTTAAAATGGTGGAGATCGTAACAGTGAAGAAGATGAGCAATCAGGTACCTAGAACCAGTTCCGCCTACCCCTCAAAATGGTTTGATTGTACACTAGAACCGGTTCGGGGTACCTCGCATTCCCATAAATTTTGTTGTGTAATTTATTAAGGAAAATTATTATTAGAAACTTTGGGATCAAGTTTAATAATTGTACAAAAACTAGGGAAGATTAGTAGATATAAAATTTAGACTCGGTGACCCTTAGTGGGAGGAAAATAAGATGTAAACCAATAATGTGTAACCCAGTGAGGGTTGAATTGGAAATTTCGATTTAGGTTACACAAAGGGTAAGACAATAGCCTAACATACAAATTAGTAGTATAGATATATTTTGACTACTGAATTTACATAATGGATGGATGGGACCGTTTGGGGAGTGAATGATGCCCAAATTTTTCATGAAATTAATAATATGTAAGAATTATTTTAGTACATTGAGTATGAGAGAGAGATATACTATGTACAGACTTATATGACTGGGTTGTATGTATACATATTGAATAATATGCATATATATGTTATGTGAATACCTATAGTTGTGATTTGATTATATGGGTGAACATACCTACGCTGCCTACTATCCGGAGGTTTCCGCACAGAGGGTGATGCCTCCTTGTCGATTCCAGTGAGGTCTGAATTTTTTCCCCAGAGCATGGAATTTAGGGAGGCTCACTATGTGTCGTGTATTAGTGGGACTGGTGTGTCGTTTGGGTATGTTTGGTATGTGTGTATCCCAAAGTCTTAGAACCATGTTCGCCTCCGGTGTATTGTGATTGATTTTTAGGTTCGAGGAAACATGTTGAACCAATAGTCCTTGATTTAATACGAGAGGTACATGGAGTTGATAGCAGAGTATGTTAGCATTATGAGGGTCATTTCGGGGATGCTTAGTTGTATATAATATATGTGTGTTAAATATATACAAGTGTGATATATCTACTTATATGTGATAGTAGAGCTGATAGATTGTGTATATCTAAAAGTATTTTTTAAATGGAGAAACTTAATTAATTGACTCAATAATAGTACGTGGATAAAATTGATTATTGAGATTGTGGTAGCGTGTCATATGGGTAATACAAGTGAGCTAGATCTATTGAGGTTATTTAGATATGTTATCTAGTTGGGATGGGTAGCATAGCTAGATAGGGTACATTAGGCGTGCACATTAGTTTAGAAGTGAGGATCTCAAGAGAGCGTACGTGGAATCTAATATGTGTATTTAATAACTAATTTAACTGTGACTTAAACACTCGCAAAATATTTTTAAATTGTTTTCTTGGGCTCTGACCCGTGTCAAAATATTTTTAAAACCTTTTAGGTGTCCAACCACAGGGACGCCAAGCTTGATGATTCTATCCAGGAATGTCAAGCTAAAGAACTTGTGGAGGCTTGTAGGAGTTGCTTTAGACGCTTCAGCTTATTCATTCTAGATATGATCTCCCTCAATATTTCATTTGGGCGTGTTGCCCCTTCAGACTATTTAGTTATTCAGTTTATTTATCAGATTTTATTTATATTCAGATTTATTGTTTCAGACTTGTATTTGGATTCATCTTGGGAACCGATGGTTTATATGGTCTTATTTATTTATATATCTGTCGTGTGATTATTCAGACTATTATTATGTGGATGGTTTAGTTTATTTATTTTAAATTTTCACCTGTTGTTATATAATTGAGAGATAAAATTGGCACAGGCTTAATTTAACATAGGTGGTTAGTAATTAAAGAGTTTTTCGACGGTGATGCTAAGAATGAACTGTGACACCCCGAGTAATAAAATACCGGGTGATCAATCCTATACCAAATTAAAATAGGAGTTTCATATGGTTCATTCTTAGCATCACTGTCGAAAACCAATTTAATTACTAATAACTTATCACGCTGGCGTCAAAATTTTATTTAACTAATCTTTTTAATCAAACAAACCAAGTAAAATAATCACAACAGTTCATATACACGAAACTGAAATGAAATAAAATAACCGAACACTCGGTACAACATGATACAACCAAATCGAATGTCATACTAAAACGCGGCAAAAGAATAAATGAGTACAATTGGGCTATCGGCCCGAATATTTCTACAATACCTTCTATCTAGATCTTAAGGATAGAAGCATCTACAATAAACTTGCTTGCATCCACAGCTGCTGCAGCAAATGTCTGACACGAAAGAATTATCATCCAGGTATCCCTGTGTCTGGACACCTAATATATATACATATATTGCAAGAGAGGGGAAAATAGAGAAACGGGTCAGAGCCCGAGTTTTGAAAATTATTATACATATATAACAAGAGAGGGGAAAATAGAGAAACGGGTAAGAGCCCAAGTTTTGAAAATATTTATCAAGTGCATAAATGCCATATTTAAAAATATGAAATATCTCATATTTAAACTAGTATCGTACTCTCATGAGATACACCTCACCCCTCTTCTAATAGTGCACCCCTATCGTATACATTTTAAACAACCTAGTTAAGCTACCCCGCCTAACTAATCTCCATCACCCAACTTCTAAATCCTCATTACTATCACCTATCTGGCGTGATATACTATGTTATACCGTAAGCTAATACATAAGTTTTAATAGATATAATTCTCGATTAGATATATGTATATATAGTCCTTGTTTCTATATATAACTATACTATTCATATTCCGTAACTTTCACTGGTTTAAAATACCATTTTCACTTTAACATATAAAGTGTCATATATATAATTCTCATTTTAATATACGATTTACATTGTATTAATCTGGATATAAGTCTCCCGGAAGAAGAATAAACCCTTATTCATTTACACATTACTTAAGTCTTAATTATATGATTTCGCATCTTTAGACACAAGCAATATACTATACGCAACAAATATTATTATATCTATTGCAATTATACGTATAATAATCATCCCTGTTGATACCAAAATTAGCCTGCTGACATGGCTCAATTGGGTGAAGACACGTGGCAATCTACATGGCAACAATAAACACTTACGAACAACACCTCGACTCCGAGGAACCATACTGCAACGAGGAGCTCTGCTTCCCCGATCAACTCAGACGCTCCGACCTACAAGAATTCTCCGAGGAACTTTTGAGTACCGAGGAACTTTTGAGCATCGAGGAACTTTTGAGTACCGAGGAACTTAGGCGGTCCGAGCTGCATCTCGAACAAAGCATTAATAGCAGGATAACCCAACAGTTCGACTGCGCATTAAATGCTTATTATCATACAGATGTATACGCTTGAGGGGAATTTAATATATTACCCTTTCACATTACAGCCTTAGGGCTATAAATACATTGTATTACCCTCATTATAAGGAGACCGGAATTTCTTGAGAAAACTTGTAATCGAGAATTCCCAAACAGTTAGCCATAACAGAAACAGTGGACGTAGGCCATTCTTATAAGGCTGAACCACTTTAAAAGTTCTTTGTCTCATTTTATTTATCTGTGATTAAATAATTAGATATAATCTAATTTTTTACATCAACAGATTGGCGCCGTCTGTGGGAAACGACTGGTAATATCATTTTTCATCAAAAACAACTCATCACAAATGGCTGATATTCCAGAACCCGGCCATCGAAACGCTGGAAGCCCTCCAAATTCATCTGCTCCACCCAATATTCCAGATCTGGTTGGAATAATGACAAATCTGGCCCAGGGCCAGACAGTCATGCAAGAAACGATGCGACAACTCCTATAAACCCTCCATGGCGGTGCACCAACCCATTCAGGACTGTGAAGTATTCAAAGAAATACCCATTTACCTTCTTCACGTACTAGGCGTACTGATTCATATCGTACTGAGGAATTTGAAGATTTTTCTTATCAACCTGGACGAACTTCGTCAGTGCGGGCCACAGATACTGAACAACGTATCACTCTCTCTCCAAAGAGAACTAGTGCGCTAGAGAGGTTAAGCATGGTATCACCTTTTGATCTATTAGGACCTAGAATGAGTAAAAGTCCTCCTAAAGTCGCATCGAGGAGTTTTCGACGACCATCAGATTTAAGGGAAGGATCTGCCCAGTCGCGACCAGCTGCTCGTCAAGATAGATACCAGGAAGCCATATCAACTCGATCAGTTGCTCGAACCAACAGGCCCGAGGAAGGAAATAATGCATGTAAAGGCTCTATTCAGAGGCTGGAGGATAGATTAGGGGAAATGGCTAAAGCCAAGAACCCTCTACAACGAACTTTTGTTCGAGAAACACCTTTTGTCCAGGCCATTGTAGATTTTCCAACACCATCAAAGTTTAAAGCACCTGTTGTGACCCCCAAATATGATGGAAAGACCGACCATGTCCTTCATATAGAACAATACCAAGCTGCAGCTGACATCTATGCTGTTCCAGATGAGATGAGATGAGATGTAGAGCATTCTCGGGAACTCTTACTGGATCTTCTCAAATGTGGTATAATAATCTTCCTCGGGGTAAGATCTCAACTTTCTTTTAACTGGACGAGTTATTCATTGGGAATTTCTATTTTGGGGCAAAGCCTGTTAAATGAGTAGCGCATTTGTTAAGTGTTAGACAAAAAACTGGTGAAAGTACCAGAGATTATATAACTCGTTTTAATAACGAGAAGCTCGAAGTCATTGATTATGAGGAAAAGACAGTGATTACCGCCTTAATGAGTGGATTACTGTCTAACAAGTTGTACTACACTTTGGCTAAAGATCCACCTAGAACCATGTCAGATCTGATGGGAAAGGCAGCCAAGATTATGAATGCCGAGGAGGCTATGGCTGTGAAAAAGAATATGGATGCCAAATAAACCAATGTGGAAGGTGATAAAGCTAAGAAGAAGGAGCATAAGAACAATGGTAATGACAAACACTCAAAAACAAGGTCGTCTTGGTACGTATTGAGGAAATTTGATAATTATACTCCTTTGAAGAAAGACATCAACCATGTTCTAGAGGAAATCAAGAACAATGAGGAACTAAATTGTCCAGAGAAAATGAAGGCAGACCCCGAAAGGAGAAATAAGGAAAAATATTGCGAGTTTCACAAAGATCATGGCCATATGACTAAAAATTGCATAGCTCTTCATATTGAGATCGAAACACTCATCAGACGAGGAAAACTGGAAAAGTATGTTGATCGGAGGAATGATAGAAGAAATAACGACCGACCAAGAGAGAGGTCTAGATCTCATCATCGAGCAGAGGAGAATAAGAAGAGAGGCCATGAAGTTGATCCAGAAGACAACCCCGATCTTCCAAAAAGACCAAGGCAGCCAGAACGCGAGGTATTTTCAATACGTTTTGGGTCATTTGACTGTAATGTTATTACAGGTGGAGATGCAGGAGGAGGAGACCTTACTGCCGAGAGAAAAGCTTACCTCTATGAGGCTCAAGCTTGCTCATACATTCAACGAATAAATATAGCTGAGGAGGATCGCCCGAGAAAAGTGAACAAAGAGAAATTGGTCATTAGTTTCGCAAAGAACGACCTCGTAGGTGTTCTATATCATTATGATGACCCATTGGTGGTCAAAATGAGGATGAAGGAGGTAATGATTTCAAGAGTACTGGTAGACAATGGTAGCTCGGCAGACATCATGTTCTACTCGTGCTTTGACAGTTTAAATCTAAAGCTATCTCAACTGGAGCCTTATCATAGACCCCTCCTCGGTTTCGCTAGCGAGAAAGTATTTCCACTTGGGACAATCAAATTGGACATATTCATTGGTACGTGACCTGCTTTTCGAACAGAAAGAATACGCTTCTTCGTGATGGATAAGAATGTTCAATCATCATACAATATCATCATGGGAAGAGTAGGATTGAAGAAGTTCGAGGTTGTACCATCTACGGCACATCAATGTCTAAAATTTCTAACAAATTTTAGAGTAGGAGTTGTGAAAGGTGATCCAGAAGTAGCTCGAGAATGGTATTATTCATCCGCCGAGCAAGAGAAAATGGAGGAATCAAGGAAAAAGACCATCACCTATCAAGTGGATGAAGGTGCAGAAATTGAAACATTGGATCCTAGAGATGAGTCGCAACTCGTGAAGAGTCAAGTGGTGGAAGCTACTGAAAACATCATCCTGGATGACGAACGCCCTGAACGAACTACTCAAGTAGGTTCGTCGTTGGAAGCCTCATTAAAACAGGAATTGATAACTTTCCTAAGAAGCAAAAAGTAAGCTTTTGTGTGGAGTCATGAGGATATACCGGGGATAGACCCAAATTTCTTATGTCACGAACTCAATGTGAATAAGAAGATCAAGCCTGTGAAGTAGAGAAGAAGAGTATTCAGTCCCGAGAAGAATCAAGCTATACAGGAGGAAGTCGAGAAGCTCCAGAAAGCTTGCTTTATTGAAGATGTTAAATATCCAGACTAGTTAGCAAATGTGGTAATGTGGAAGAAGAATAACAACAAATGGAGGATATGCGTAGACTTCACTGACCTCAGCAAAGCATGCCCAAAGGATCATTTTCCGCTGCCCTGAATTGATCAACTAGTGGATGCTACCTAGGGACACGAGCTGCTGAGCTTCATGGGTGCTTATTTTGGTTACAATCAGATTAAAATGAAACCTGAAGACAGGGAGAGTACTTCTTTCATTACCCCTAGGGGAACTTATTGTTATAATGTTATGCCTTTTGGTTTGAAAAATACAGGTGCAACATATCAGCGGCTGATGAACAAAGTGTTTGCAGAACAAATCAGTTGCAATATGGAAGTCTATGTTGACGATATGCTGACGAAGAGCAAGAAAGTTATTGATCATCTAGTTGACTTAAGCGAGACCTTTGATTAACTAGATAAATATCAAATGAAGTTGAACCCGACGAAGTGCATATTTGGAGTGCGAGAAGGCATGCTTCTCGGGTACATTGTCAATCAGCGAGGCATTGAAGCTAACCCTGAAAAGATCAAAGCTCTGTTAGGGCTGTGATCCCCAACGACGAAGAAAGAAGTACAAAGTCTTACAGGACGAGTAGCAGCACTCAACAGATTTGTATCACGAGTAACTGATCGATGCCTCCCATTCTTCAAGACACTCCGAAAAACTTTTGAGTGGAATGATGAATGTGAAAAGGCCTTCCAAGACTTGAAGAAATATTTAGGAACACCTCCACTATTATCCAGGCCGGTGATGGGAGAAAAATTATACTTGTATCTGGCAGTGTCCGAGAATGCAGTCAGTTCCTCATTGTTAAGAGTGGAGAATGGAGTACAAAAACCAATCTACTACACAAGTAAGGCCTTCCGAGGAGCAGAGATCAGATATCCAAGGCTGGAAAAATTGGCACTAGCATTGATCGAGGCAAGTAGAAGAATGAAGCCATACTTTCAGGCTCATACCATAGTAGTATATACTGATATGCCATTGAGGCAATACCTTCATAAACCAGAAAAGTCATGAAGATTGATGTGTTAGGAAATAGAACTCGATGAATATGATATAGTCTATGAACCCAGATCATCACTAAAATGGCAAGATGTAGCATACTTTATAGCAGAGTTCACCTATCCTGATACCCCCGAGGAGAAAAAGTTGCTCACTGATCAACCTGTGGATGTTACAGGGTCATCAAATGCAAGCCCAGACCAACTTAGCTTGGTAAAAGGGCAAGTAGATGTTACAGGATCATCAAATTTAAACCCAGACCAGCTTAGGTTGGTAAAAGGGCAAGAAAAGATGATCGACGAACAGAAAGAAATATCAGGAGATGGTGATAAGAAGCAATAAAATTTCCACCAAGGAACTCTGTCAGATCAGAAATTTGAAGACGAGTTATCTATATGGAATCTGTATGTGGATGGTTCATCTTGCACTACAGGATGTGGCGCAGGGATAGTTTTGAACAGTCCGGACGAGGTTGACATGGAATACACCCTACGTTTCCAATTCAAAGCTTCGAATAATGAGGTTGAATATGAAGCCATGATTGCAGGTCTTAGTTTGGCAAAAACTATGGGGGCAGAACAAGTTATTGTCTTCAGTGATTCGCAATTGGTCATAAATCAAATGATGGGAGTATATGCAGCCAAAGGATAATTAATGATCAGATATCATGCAAAGGCAAAGGAACTGGTGTCGGAATTTGCTGCTATTCAGCTGGTCAGAATACC
Source organism: Sambucus nigra (assembly GCA_949130495.1). Classification (NCBI taxonomy): domain Eukaryota; kingdom Viridiplantae; phylum Streptophyta; class Magnoliopsida; order Dipsacales; family Adoxaceae; genus Sambucus; species Sambucus nigra. Next base: position 336,279,082 of record OX422207.1, on the reverse strand, counting down.
AAGAATAGAGAATGCGAGAGCAGACGCCCTAGCTCGATTAGCATCAGCTACTCGTACCGAGCTACGAAGAACAATCCCAATTGAAGTTTTAGCTGGTCGGAGTATAGATGAAGATCTAACGATGAACTTTATTACCCTCGATTTAGGATCATCATGGATGGATCCCATCAGGGCATATATTAAGAAAGGGGAATTACCAACTAGCAAACTTACAGCCAAGAAACTGAAGTTTAAGGCTGTTCGTTATGTACTGACCAATGGTATTCTATACATACGAGGAGTTATAGCAGGTTTGCAGAGATGTGTGCATCCCATCGAGGTGAAAGATTTAATTGAAGAGATCCATGAAGGGTCCTGCGGAGCCCATGTAGCAGGTCGGACTCTTTTACAAAGGGTGATGACGCAAGGATACTACTGGCCGACGATGAGGGCTGATTGCATAGCCTATGCTAAGAAATGTGACAAGTGTCAGCGCTTCTCCTCCATCCGAAGAACCCCCCAAGCATTATTGACACCCATTACTTCCCCTTGGCCATTTTCCATATGGGGAATAGATTTGGTCGGGCCACTGTCGATGACAAGGGGAAGATTTAAGTATCTCATGGTCGCTGTGGATTATTTTACTAAATGGGTTGAAGCTGAGCCTCTCATTGATATGACGTACGATAAGGTGTACCAATTTATTTGGAAGAACATCATTTGTCGATATGGTCTTCCTCATGCCTTCATCACAGACCATGGAACACAATTTGACAACGAGGAGTTCGCTGCCTATTATCATCAGTCAAATATTTTGAAGATCCACTCAGCACCAGGCCATCCTCAAAGCAACGAACAGACTGAAGTGACGAACAGAACATTGCTAAATGGCTTGAAGAAAATATTGGATGATGCGAAAGCAAATTGGATCAATGAGCTACAATCAGTACTATGGGCTTATCGAACTACTTCCCGAGTATTAACTGGAGAATCACCATATATGCTGGCGTTTGGAAGTGAAGTTGTTATACCTGTCGAGTTGGGCCTCCCAACACACAGGGTATTGAATTTCAATTCCCCTGTCAGCGACTTAATGAGAAGATTGGATTTAGACATGCTCGAGGAAGTTAGAGAAGAAGAAGCCATCAGGAATGCTGCATACCAGCAGCGAACAGCTTTATTCTACAACAAGAGAGTGAAGAAGTGTGACTTTAAAGAAGGAGACTATGTGCTAAAGAAGGTGATTCAAAAGCACAACAAACTGGAAGCAAACTGGCATGGACCTTACCGAGTTAAAGAAGTTGTTCGACCATGGACATACAGAATAGAAACTTTAGAAGGGGAGGAGTTTAAGAATGCATGGAATGCAGAGCACCTGCGCAAATATTATCAGTAATGTAAACTCTCATGTAATGCAATTTCATCAGTATGAATAAAGTGACAATGTTTTGCCCAGTTCTTTCCCTTTATTGGAAATTTTTTGGGGAATACTAGTGCTACACACTACTCAGCAGATCTCGGACTACTCAAATATATTCCTAAAAATGCCAACTTATGTTGGTTAGGAAGTAAATGTATTCCTACGGGAAGTAAAACTATTCCTAAAAATGCCAACTTATGTTGGTTAGGAAATGTATTCCTAAAAATGCCAACTTATGTTGGTTAGGAAGTAAATGTATTCCTACGGGAAGTAAAACTATTCCTAAAAATGCCAACTTATGTTGGTTAGGAAATGTATTCCTAAAAATGCCAACTTATGTTGGTTAGGAAGTAAATGTATTCCTACGGGAAGTAAAACTATTCCTAAAAATGCCAACTTATGTTGGTTAGGAAATGTATTCCTAAAAATGCCAACTTGGTTGGTTAGGAAGTAAATATATTCTCGAAAATGCCAACTAAGGTTGGTCGGGAAGTAAAACTATTCCTAAAAATGCCAACTTGGTTGGTTAGGAAGTAAATATATTTTCGAAAACGCCAACTAAAGTTGGTCGGGAGGTAAAATTATTCCAGAAAGTGCCAAAGCTCCTCGTAGAGGAAAAATCCACTAACTGTAGTTGGTCGAAAAGAAAATTTACCGACCTTGGTTGGTCGGAAACATTTTATGAATACGAGAAAGTGATCGAGAAAAATTTTTGATACTCGTAACTTTTTAAATTACTACTAAGTAGGTCGAGAAGCAAAACATCATTTTTGCCAAGTGATTACCACAAATTCAAATTACTCGGCAATAAGTTGATCGACAAATAACACAATATTGTTATCTTTTTAACAGATACACGTGCACAGATGTAAAGTATCACAAGACAATGGCAATCAAGATTTGCAAATAAAATTATTTCATTAAATGTAGAACAAAATACATCATAAATGAAATACAAATTTATTACATCCATATTCCTATTCTATTGGTTTCTTCCCCTCTACTTTTGAAACAGGTTCCTCGCCAGCTGGTGGATCATTTAAAGCAAGAGGAGAATTTATAAAGTTAAGATCTTTAAGCATCCTGATATTCATCACGGATGGTCGATCTAGTAGATGCTCGGGATGAGATAGCTCAACATTGGAATGGAGATTGTAGTCGCCTAGGTATTTGGAAATCAGACACCGAGGGATGGCCCGAGCAGGGATCCAACTCATATCAAGATTGAATGGTGGCACGGGTAGGTCGAGTAGCCCAGGATTATGGTAATCCCACAGGTAATGACCCTGTTCGAGTTGGAGCACACCTAAGGCATTCAGCCATCCCTGTTTGTATACCTCATTATTTGCATTCTGGATACGATCGTCCAAGTGGTTGAGAGCCTCGTTGTAGCCAGCCATCCAGAACACCCTCGGCTGCTTGTGAAATTGATATGTCAATCTTTCCAACTGCTCGTGGAGATTTTTTATGAAGAGTTCTTTATTCTCCAAGATAGATTTCTGCGCTGAAAGCTGCTCTTCCAGGTCCCTGATTTTCTTAGACATCTCAGCCAATGCCTGTTTCTTCGCCATCAGCTGGAAGGCCTGGTTCTCTAGAGAAGATTGAGTCCTCTGTTCCTCGATAGGAATTCGAGCAGCTCTTGCTCGTCCACGAGAAGATGTAGAAGGGCCAGCTCTTTTCAAGGTTTCCAACTCATCCCTCAGGTTGGCATTCTTGACCTCCAAGAACGAGAATCCCTCGTCAGTCACTGGGATTAAAACATTTGAGGTGGAAGCTGCAGACTTCAACTGAGACACCTCTCTTTGTAGGTTATTATTTTCTTGTTCTAATAACTCAGCTATCTGTCTGTGCTCCTCGACCTCTGCCTTCAACGTTCTCTCCGCACATCGTAAGCAGCAAACCGTTTACCATATCCCTTATCGGCACAGATTTGTTGATACTTCTTCTCGTACCCCTCGTGCAAAAGGGCAGTGGATTCCTTATATTATTGTTGAAGTTCTTAAAGAGTGCCTTGGAGATCCTCAATCATATCATAATAAGCTACATTATTGGCCACTGCACGATCAAGCAGACACTTCAAATATTGGTAGGCTTCAATTGCCTGTTCCGAAGCATCTTGGCTGAGGATGTCGACGATTTGTGTTGCACTCAGATCTGTGTGACCAGCCTTAAAATATTCATTGCATTGATGTAACAGCTTTGTATCATGAGCAGACAATAATTCCATCCTGGCCAGAAACTAGTAGAGGAAGAAAAAGCAATAATCAATAAGAGTACCAACAGAGCATGAAGAGGAGAAACAACAGTATGCATAAACAAAAGTTTAAATTTTATTATATCATAAAGTTCAGAGTTACATGTTCAGGGTTACATTTGACAAAGAAAAATAAAATAGAAAGAAAGAAACCCGAACAACTCTACACCTTTTCCTTGTCTCCCAAAACTTTCTCGGGAGGCTGGGACGAGGAGGTAAGTTGCTCGGAGGGAACAGAGAGTTGCTCGGGGAGCGCTGGCAGTTGCTCGGATGAAGTAACGAGTTGCTGAAGTTCCTCGTTAGTAGGTTGGATGGTTGGGTGATGAGAAACATGATCTCCCATCACCATGGAAGACTCCTCAGAGGCAGCTTTGTACTGTTCTTCGTCTTCAGGAGTTGAAGGGGGACCAGGGATGTGTCGCTGGAAGAGTTCAGAAGTTTCATCAACCTTCACAGCGAACTTCCTCTTTGTCTTCTCTGAGGAAAGCTTCTCGGAAAAAAGGTTATCAGCAGCTTTCAATTTATTCTCAACCTCCTCCTTCTGACGACTTACTTCCCGAAGTCGACCTAACTCCTCCTCAACAACCTTGAGTTTATCTTCAAACTCCACAGCATTCTTGAGCTTCCCTTCAAGCTCTTTATTCTTCTCCTCCAGACTATTTAATTTTTTCTCCAACTCCTTGGAGACCTCAATAACCTGAGCTTTATCCTGCTCGATCGAAGCAAACTTCTTCTCCCAAGTTGCCTTATCATCAGCATATTTCTGGCGAGAATCTTTCAGAGACTGCCCCAAGCCCATCAAAGCTTCCTCTACACCAGACGAGGAGCTTAAAGCTTTAATAACTTCATCTTTCTTCAAAATTATGTTAAAACAGCTCACCAACTGTGAAAAGAAAACGAAAGAAAATCAGTACACAGATACGAAAAGGAAAGAATGAAAATTTAAGACTATGGGACTTACAGAAGCAATGTGACGAGATGCTAGTGTAGTAACAGTGTCCCGAGAAAGGTTTTCTTTAATACCTTAGATCTCAGGAATGATCCAAGTCTTCACCGAGCTCATAGCAGAGCTCGGGGGAACAAAAGTGGGAACTCCACTAGTCGGGGGCTGAGAGACGGTGTCAGCCAAATTGACCGAGGATCTCTTCTTCAGCCTCCTCGGAGGAACAGGAATAGTTTCGACCAAGGAAGAACTCTTGGTCGGTGATATGACAATCACTTCTTTTGGAGCATCAGTCTTGCTCGGGGCCACTGAAGGCTTCTCGGCAACCTTCACAGGAGCAGCCGAAGGGGCTGCATCAATTTTCTTTGTCCCTTCTGGGACATCATGTTTACTTCTTATTGCCTCTCCAGCACTATAGGCAGATTTCTCGAAAAGGGTGGGAGGTCTTCTTTTCTTCATCCTTTCACTCAAAGGAATGTGTGACTCAGGTGAAGAACTTGTATAAGCTGGTATGGGTTCTGCATCGCTTATCACCGGACGAGCAGTAAAAGAAGTTGTGTAACTCTTGTACTGAAGCAGATATGAAGCTGACCTAATACGCTCGTCGACAACAGTCTGATGCAAACTCCAGATAAGTTTTAAGTGCCTTATATTAACGTCTGCCTCTTTTGGACACTTTCTTTTGTTGTCAACTGCAAATAAATCAAAATTAAAATATCAGTGGCACATTTTATCAAACATAAAGGAAGCATAATCTCAAAATAAATAAAATGAAATAAAAATAACCTATCCCATTGACATAGGGAGGGCATCTGGGACCCTGATACACTTCATCTACAAATAAAGGAGCGTGTTGCCAATTTTTTATAACAACTCCGTGCTCAAAATAGTCCCTATTGGCATCTGAGAGATTGACCACTAAAGCCTTATTTAAAAATCTAGTTTTTAAATAAAAAGTATTATCACCAACAGCCCATCTATAACAAAACATGATTTCTGGAATTCCTATGCGAGTTCCATGAATTTGATTTAGTCTATGAACCCCATTAACTATTCTCCATGTATTGGGGGCTATTCTCGCAGGAACAACGTCAAAATATCGACAGAATTCCAGACATAAAGGATTTGGCGGAAAAGAAAAGCCACACTCAGCAACGAAGAGACTGGGGAACCAATGTCCCTCAGCCAAACGGAAATAATCGAAAGGTTCAAAAGTTCCTCCAGAATTACCCATAAAGGAATAGAAAAATCAGAACGAAATTTATCAAGAGATTCAACAAGGTAAACCATGATGAATAAAGGAAATGAAGAAGAAGGAAGAAGATCTTACAGAAAAAGAGTGGATCTGTTGACAACGAACGATGGAAGAAATGAATGCACAGGAGAGAAAGAGACGATGAAAAACTCGAAGATACAAATTTGAAAAAGTAGAAGACGATGGGATTGTCTGTGACGCTTAAATACCTTATCTTGGGAAACGGTAAAGTTAATGATTACAAAAAGAAACGATTACACTACCGGCGGCTAGAAGGACAAAAAGTGCGCGGAGATCGAGGCGATTATAAAAATTCAAAAAAAGCCTGATTCTACAAATTTGAAAGGAAAAATAAATACAAAGGAAACACTCCTAAATTTCAGGATAACCATTTAAAACCGCCATATATCGAGAAAGAATGTTCCACACTCCTCAAATTTCGAACTACCAAACATTGGGGGCTTCTGTTGATAACAAATTTAGTCTGCTGACATGGCTCAATTGGGTGAAGACACGTGGCAATCTACATGGCAACAATAAACACTTACGAACAACACCTCGACTCCGAGGAACCATACAGCAACGAGGAGCTCTGCTTCCCCGATCAACTCAGACGCTCCGACCTACAAGAATTCTCTGAGGAACTTTTGAGTACCGAGGAACTTTTGAGCACCGAGGAACTTTTCAGTACCGAGGAACTTAGGTGGTCCGAACAGCTCAGGCGGTCCGAGCTGCATCTCGAACAAAGCATTAATAGCAGGATAACCCAACAGTCTGACTGCACATTAAATGCGTATTATCATACAGATGTATACGCTTAAGGGGCATTTAATATATTACCCTTTCACATTACAGCCTTAGGGTTATAAATATATTGTATTACCCTCATTGTAAGGGGACCGAAATTTCTTGAGAAAACTTGTAATCGAGAATTCCCAAACAGTCAGCAATAACAGAAATAGTGGACGTAGGCCATTCTTATAAGGCTGAACCACTTTAAAAGTTCTTTGTCTCATTTTATTTATCTGTGATTAAATAATTAGATATAATCTAATTTTTTTCATCAACAATCCCACTGAGATATAACTCAAGGATGCAGTCTCAAGTGCCCATCCACATCCGGGTTTGCTCAAACTAACCCCGATACCAAGTCAGACTCTCTCATGAACATGGTAGAAACAAAGAACGGTGGAGACAGTCATATTCCCTCTTGAAAGTGGAATGAACATATCGCACCCATATACGGGACGATATGACCTGGGGATATACTCTCCCTGCTCCGTAGGCCAGGGGATTGACCCACATCGCGTAACCTCCCTGGATAACACTAGAGAAAATATATAATCTTGTTGTTCATTCCTATGCCCGTGGAACCAGCCTCTAAATACAAATATACCAATCACACACAGATATATTTATATTCATATCATATCATATATATTGTAATGACATTGTATATATGATATATATATATATATATATATATATATATATATATATATATATATCACTTCTCAATATATTATGGCTATAATTGCCAAACTCTTATAGCGATAACTAAAACCCCGAATGTTCCCATTCGTAATAGTATATAAGTATTTCACACTAAAAATACTAATCCTATAAGTATTTTCATACTTAAAATATAACTCTCACCTTAATCGCCTCTAAGGATTTATATAAAATCCGAAATATACCAATTCGTAATAATTAAATAAGTATACTATCAACTTATTTTAATTCCATAGGTATTGCATCACCTATAATAATAATCGTCAATAGACGCACCGGATAGCCGCTCAAGCATATCTAGACCATATCCTAAATTCCATCCTAATCACATCCTAGGATTTACTCAAATACATTTAGCCCATATTTATTCCAACCGCATAAAAATCTCTACATACTTACCGAAGACCTCTCTCTCAAACGTTGCTCGACCTGAACATTCACTAAGTCCATACCCCAGATTGTACACTAAACTAATCCAAGGTTCTCTCTTCCAACACGAGGTTTACTCACCCTCAATTCCATCATCTAAGATTCCTATTATTACATCTAGAATGCCCTACAATAATCTCCAATTTCTTATTTAACTCCCCATACACTTAAGGGAAGAAAACTGCCAAATTCAGCAAAAGCGAATCGATTCGTCCCTAATGCAAATCGATTCGGGTTAGCGAATCGATTCGGGTTAGCGAATCTATTCGGTCTCAATCCGAATCGATTCGAAAAGTGTTCTGCAAGCAGGTCCTCAAAGGCGAATCGTTTCGGTCTCGATCCTAATCGATTTGGCCTGAGATATCCTTACAGATCCCTTTATGAGAATCGATTCGATCTAGACCCGAATCGATTCGCCCTGTTCGGAGGGCACTGTTTGGGCGATTTCATCTTCTCCAAAATACCCAATTGTCAACCCAATATCCATTTTAATGGTTTCTAATGTCAACCAACAATAATATAATCATCGTAACAGTGATTTATAACTAACACATCAATTAATTTGTGGTATTAAACCATTTCTCTTAGATTTAAATCTTAAAACCATTAAAACCCTAGTTTATCATTTCTCCCATTTCTACACTCCATTATCATGGATTTAATACTAGAAATCATTAAGAGTTTACAATACATCAATTTGTAAACTTAAACTCAAATTTCCCAAATTTATTTTAAGGTTTCTCACCCAAAATTTATCTAGTTTACCAAATATAATATGAGATACACACACAAATGAATAAAGCAAGCAAACATTGGCCTCGTGGATAAAATTCGACGACCTCGAGTCGAATCCCATGAAGTTTGGCCCGGAATCTCCTTTTCTCTCTTCCTTTTCCTTCCTTTCTTCTCTTCTTTCTTTTCTCTCTTTTCTTTCTTCTCTTTCTCTCTCTCTCGAGCTTTATAAGAGAGAAATAAGGGCTTGTACCTTATAAAAACCCAAAAATGACTCGTATACTCAAATGCGAGTCCCTACTAGTCTAAAAGTCCCCGGAACCTAAACATTTCCCCCGGATACTTTATTCTGACTATCTCGACCATTTCGAAACCAATCATGCACTCAAAATATCCATCCGAGTCACTTAACTAAAATTCATTAGTCGTACCCGACACTTCTCTACACGCATTTCCTATAATGTAAACTATATCCCGTCACTTAACCCAACTGATGACCTGACATATAAACATTCCGACTCATTTAATCAATCACAACAGTAAATGTAGCACATATTGATAATTAACTAAAAATTTAACCCACCTTGATAAGTAATTCGTCACTTATAATACCAGAATTACTATTCACATTAATTCCTCAAATTTCCAAATTACGCCCACTCATGTAATTTAAATATCCATAAAATCACAGGGCATTACATTCTCCCCCCTTACAACGGAATTTTATACTCGAAATTCAGATATGACCGGTACTACCAACCTAGGATTGCTAATCACACTACATCCTAGTATACAAAAGTCGAATGGTACAAACCCAATTGTACCTTACCATATACTCATTCACGGTACCCACCTATCTCAAGGCTTATACTCTAATGTACTAGCTTAACCACGAGCTTAACTACACCTCTAAATAATAAAACACTACCACGGTCGTAAGGTTAACTCTAACAACGACAATTCGGACCTAGTGCTTCCATAACTACATATGAAGATAATGAGCCTACAATCACAGTTCTAACGTATCGATCCCATCGGAAAGTTGACACCCTAAGCGTACATTCATATAAACCATGACTTCAAATTTTCCCTCAAAAAGTAAAAGTACACTAGCGCTTGACTACTCCCATCAGTCTTATCTCTTATCTCAGGCGTGCTCAGTCTTGTTGCACATATTTTATTTGATTATTGCGTACCTCCTATGACATTCAATCCAACACATTACAATTCCATTTATAACTGCCCCAAAGCATAATCTTTAGCCATATTAACTACGCCCCTCTATGTAGGACGATATATATATAAAATCAGCTTACCAAGGTGTGCACACATCCTATAACCCATGCATATTAGCCCAACTATTGCAATCATCACACCTGTAACACTCTCTCTAAAAAAATGGGCCTTATTTCCTCAGCGTGGTGCTAACACCTGGTTACTCTCAACCCAAATTACTTGAGATTCAACTCTTCCTATACCTGGGAATTTAATCCTTATCAAGTTTAACCCACCAATCTTCTCATGGTTAGCTCACTACAATGTTTCCTATATCAGCGCCACCTGCCCCACTAGCCTTACTTTATGGTAGTCCTAATATCAATGTGTTTTCCTACACACGTAAAATGAGTAATGTACTAACTATATCCCTAGCGGCCAAGACCTTTCCTAACTCCCGATTAGCTTGGTTTCATACGTGGGACATATCGCAATGCGAAATCCAAAAAAGGAATCCTCCCGTTACACTACTACCTCATATCATCGGTCATCAAGATATAACGGCATAAGACACACAATAGTGACGTTTATAATCCTACCTTATAAACACAATAACGCGTTTCTACCACTATGTCTTTCCAATTCGACGAAATGGAAAGTCTAACTAATCAGGATGCCTATACTCTACACAGTGTTATGAACATCATACCCAAAACGTATTACCTCATAATTTGCCTTCTAATCAAATCTTGGCTATAATCCTCAAGTAAATTCTCCTAATCTTACCTCACCCATTACTTACGGTGAGAGAACATTTCAGTGCATTTTCGCAGCACACTTCCATTAGACCCTAATCATCACAAGACCCTCAGTTAATTTATCATCAAAACCAACATCCTACCATCTCAATAACATCTCTCCACTCCCAACATCATTAAGGTTCATGCATGGAGTGTCTCGCAAGTGAAATCCAAACAATAAATCCCTCCAATACACTACTACTTAACTTTATCGGTCGTGGAGGTTCGTTAGCTTCAATTATGCAACTGGGATACTCCCATCCCCTCTATCAACAAAATGTGGTATGAACTCCTACTTCTTTTAAGGAGCCACACCACAAGCGCTTATACTAACACTAAGTCCTTTGCACAAACAACGAGTTTAAACTCACAACTTAACTATAAATCCTGCATACCTTAAATCATATCTATAAGGTCCCCATGCACTAAAATTATGATAATGAAACATTTACTCATCGAAGTTCCATCTAAACATATAATAAAGGCGAGCTCAACCCGTATCCAGGTGAGATATTGTAAAACAACCAGTTCCACCCTGGAACTGCGGATACGATAGCCTTGCAATCATTAGCCTACTATCGCTCTGACCAACCAAGAACATATTATACTCAGAATAGTACTATATTCTTATAATACACACAAGACGAGTAGTGCAAGCTAAATATAAGCTCAATATACTAACACCCGCTTTCACAACGAATGAAGAAAAATAGAACCTCGCTATCGCAAAAAAACATATAGATATACCCTCTATAATATTATCGATACTACCACAAAACTCGAATCACACACATGAATCTAGGGCTAACAAAATATTGTGACTCAATCTTGCCACACAAAATGTACCTCCTTCATCTGAGGTGAAACTCATAACAATAACTTCGCCAATCTCCCTGACTGCTCCAATTGGTTTCCAGACATAGTACACTTGCCTTAACCAAACTAAAACTACTTTGATCAATGCCCCTTCTAGGCACCCTACTCTTGTCCTTAAACTCCTTATTGGGCAAGGACTAACCGTGTGGTTTTTACCTCCACATCATCAGATTCCCCCTCGCTGGCCACCCTGACCATGTTAAATTATCAGTAGCTCGAATACTAATAGCCTCAATCCTAACAATCACATTCATAGTTCCCTTAGCTCCTCCGACTAAAAGGAAACATATTATCAGCCTCAACTGCCCTGTTTCAATGAATGCCCGGGCGAATGTCCACCTGTGGGGTTTCACAAACACAAATTCTCCATAAGTGTTAGCAATACCTACTAGTGATCCTATCATTCCAGTGAAGGACTCTTTCTTCATCGTACCTACCTTAATTCGGTACAAAGTTCACTTAACCATATCATTATTTATTCACCGTCGGCCTCTGATCGATCCTTATGTGAATAACCCAGAAATTGTATTCTCTTCATTCCTGATACACCAAGTGAACTAACTGTTAAAACCATCCGTAAGATTACTCTGTGAGCCAAAATATTTTCCTCCCCCAAGCATGGTGATCACTTTTCCCACCATTTCAACCTTTACTCTAACAAGTGAAAATTTTTTACTAAATTTTCACATATGGGCATTTCTATACCCTGCTCTAAGCCAAATCTTTTACGCCCTATACTTTCATTGAATACAGTTACACTGCTTCCGCATAATTTAACTTCAACATATGGTCCTTATCAAAGACCCTCCAAACTTCTTCCTAATTTAACCTCACTGGATAAGTCAAGTTTATCACCACTCTCTACTATAGCGTTACTTGGATAATTTCAACTACTATACTTTAGTAGTCGTTGCAGCAATCCATGACAATGCCATAAAGGGAGTGAACTCTACTGCGGTCCTCATCCCCGACTTCAACTTACAGCTCTAACTAAGCCCCACCTCCTGCCGCCCTCGCAACGGACTTCCCTGATCGCCCTTCCTCGATCAACACACGAATCTCGATTGAGCACGCAAAATATTTACTATAATCTTACTTAATAGGAGGAGAACGAAATCTCACAATAGGAATCAATAATCCTAATCATAAGGCTCTATATCAAATAGAAAGCAACGCTGAAAGCATAGTACGTCCGCACAGATTCCTAAGGACACTAGAAACTGATGCTCTGATACCATCTGTGACACCCCACCTAATAAAATACCGGGTGATCAATCCTATACCAAATTAAAACAGGAGTCTCATATGATTCATTCTCAGCATTACTGTTGAAAACCAATTTAATTACTAATAACTTATGAGGCTGACGTCAAAATTTTATTTAACTAATCTTTTTAATCAAACCAACCAAGTAAAATAATCACAACAATTTATATACACGAAACTGAAATGAAATGAAATAATCGAACACTCGGTACAACATAATACAGCCAAATCGAATGTCACACTAAAAGGCGGCAAACGAATAAATGAGTGTAATTGGGCTATCGGCCCAAATGTTTCTACAATACCTCCTATCTAGATCTCAAGGATAGAAGCCTCTACAAAAAACCTGCTTGCATCCATAGTTGCTGCAACAAATGTCTGACTCGAAAGAATCATCGCCCGGGCATTCCTGTGTCTAGACACCTAATATATATACATATATAGCAAGAGAGGGGAAAATAGAGAAAGGGGTCAGAGCCCGAGTTTTGAAAATATTTAGCAAGTGCATATATGCTATATTTTAAAATATGAAATCTCTCATATTTAAACTGGTATCGCACTCTCATGAGATACACCCCCTCTTCTCATAGTGCACCCTTATCGCATACATTTTAAAAAGCCTAGTTAAGCTACCCCGCCTAACTAATCTCTATCACCCAACTTCTAAATCCCCATTACTATCACCTATTTAGCGTGATATACTATGTTATACCATAAGCTAATACATAAGTTTTAATAAATATAATTCTCGATTAGATATATGTATATATAGTCCTCATTTTTATATATAACTATACTATTCATATTCGGTAACTTTCACTGGTTTAAAATTCCATTATCACTTTAACATATAAAGTGCCTTATATATATAATTCTCATTTTAATATACGATTTACATTGTATTAATCCGGATATAAGTCTCCCGGAAGAAGAATAAACCCTTATTCATTTACACATTACTTAAGTCTCAATTATATGATTTCTCATCATTATACACAAGCAATATACTATAAGCAACAAGTATAATTATACCTATTACAATCATAAGTATAATAACCATGCCACCGAGCTATAACTCGATGATGCATTCTCAAATGCCCATCCACATCTGGGTTTTCTCAAATTAACCCCGATACCAAGTCAGACTCTCTCATGAACATGCTAGAAATACAGAACGGTGGAGGCGGTCATATTCCCTCCTAAAAGTGAAATAAAAATATCACACCCATATACAGGACGATATGACCTGGGGATATACTCTCTCTGCTCCGTAAGCCAGGGGATTCACCCACATCGCATAACCTCCCTGGATAGCACTAGAGAAAATATATAATCTAGTTGTTCATCCCTCTGCGCGTGGAACCAGCCTCTAAATACAAATATACCAATCATACACAGATATATTTATATTCGTATCATATTATATATACGGTAACAACATCGCATGTATGATATATATATATATATATATATATATCACGTCTCAATATATTATGGCTATAATTGTCAAACTCTTATAGCGATAGCCAAAACCCCGAATGTTCCCATTCGTAATAGTATATAAGTATTTACACACTTAAAATACTAATCCTATAAGTATTTGCTTACTTAAAATATAACTCGCACCTTAATCACCTCTACGTATTTATATAAAATTTGGAATATACCAATTTGTAATAATTAAATAAGTATACTATCAACATATTTTAGTTCCATAGGTATCGCGTCACCTATAATAATAATCGTCAATAGATGCACCGGATAGCCGCTCAAGCATCTCTAGCCCATATCCTAAATTCTATCCTAATCACATCCTAGGATTCACTCAAATATATTCAGCCTATATTTATTCCAACCGCATAAAAATCTCTACACATTTATCGAAGACCTCTCTCTCAAATGTTGCTCGACCTGAACATTCACTAACTCCATACCCCGGATTATACACTAAACTAATCCAAGGTTCTCTATTACAACCCGAGGTTTACTTACCCCCAATTACATTATTTAAGAGTCCTATTATTACATCTATCCCTTATAATAATCTCTAATTTCTGATTTAACTCCCCATACACTTAAGGGAAGAAAACTGCCAAATTCAGCAAAGGCGAATCGATTCGGCTCTAATGCGAATCGATTCGGGTTAGCGAATCGATTCGGGTTAGCGAATCTATTCAGTCTCAATCCGAATCGATTCAGAAAGTGTTCTGCAAGCAGGTTCTCAAAGGCGAATCGATTCGGTCTCGATCCGAATCGATTCGGCCTGAGACAGCCATACAGATTCCCTTATGTGAATCGATTCGGTCTACACCCAAATCGATTCGCCCTGTTCGAAGGGCACTGTTTGGGAGATTTCATCTTCTCCAAAATACCCAATTATCAACCTAATCTCCAGTTTAATGGTTTCTAATCTCAACCAACTGCAATATAATCATCCTAACACTGATTCATAACTAACACATCAATTAATTTGTGGTATTAAACCATTTCTCTTAGATTTAAACCTCAAAACTATTAAACCCCTAGTTTATCATTTCTCCCATTTCTAACCATTTCTACACTCCATTACCATGGATTTAACACTAGAAATCATTAAAAGTTTACAATACATCAATTTGTAAACTTAAACTCAAATTTCCCAAATTTATTTTAAGGGTTCTCACCCAAAATTTATCTAGTTTACTAATTATAATACGGGATACACACACAAATGAATAAAGCAAGTAAACACTTGCCTCGTGGATAAAATCCGACGATCTCGAGTCGAATCCCCCGGATTTTCTCCCGGAATTCCCTTTTCCCTCTTCCTTTTCCTTCCTTTCTTGTCTTCTTTCTTTTATCTCTTTTTTTTCTTTTCTTTCTCTCTCTCTCAAGACTTATAAGAGAGAAATAAGGGCTTGTCCCTTATAAAACCCAAAAATGACTCGTATACTCAAATGTGAGTCCCTACTAGTCCAAAACTCTCCGAAACCTAAACATCTCCCCCGACTACTCTATACTGATTATCTCGGCCATTCTGAAATCAACCGTGCACTCAAAATCTCCATCTGAGTCACTTAGCTAAAATTCACTAGTCGTACCCGACACTTATCTACACGCATTTCCTACAACGTATACTATCTCCCGTCACTTAACCCAACTTACGACATGACATATAAACTTTCCGACTCATTTAATTAATCCCAACAGTAATTGTAGAACATATTGATAATTAACTAAAAATGAAACACACCTCGATAAGCAATTCGTCACATATAAATCCAGAATTACTATTCACATTAACTCCTCAAATTTTCAAGTTACACCCACTCGTGTAATTTAAATATCAATAAAAGCACGGGGTATTATATGAACCAAATGAGATTCGTGGTTATTTTGATAAAAGATTGATTAACCGTGATTAAAATGGGCAAGATGTCACAATATCCTCTGCGTGCTTTCTCATTTCCTTCGTCCTGGCAAATCCAACGACCAGCCCCGAAAAGACCTAATCAATATCTCTGTGAGGCTTGTTTGTGGAGTTAGCCTTCCTCTTATACTACACCGAAAACTTCAATCTGGCACAATTTAAAACTTTGTCAGATCAAATCTGGCATGCTTTTGAACTGTGCCATAATCGTGTGTTCCAAACTGGCATTTTTTTCTGGCACACGTGCACCAGATTCTACCAAACATGTTCATTTCTGGCACACTTTTAAACCGTGCTAAAATTTGATATTTCTGGCACATTTTGTAACTATGCTAGATTGAGTACATTTGGTAAACTTTTAGCACAGTCAAAACCGTGCCAAAATTTGGTTCGCTTTTGCACGGTTTTGAACTAGGACAGATTTTTCAATTAGTAAACAAAATAATTATAAATAATATTACAAAAAAATAGTTAATCCTACATATCGAGTAACAAAGAATTAATGAGCAACTTTATCTAATTAAATCTTCTAGGCAAATTCACAAACGAAGACTATTTTTATCGAAAACTCGGAGAGCCAAATTTATTAAAACAAAACGAACAAGCAGACAAAAAATCCCCAAAATAAAAATAATGAAAGAACCTAAAGGCTTATAGAGATGGCTACAAGAAACTAAAGTCTTTGCTTGAGTATTAAACCAATGATACCCAAGCCAAGGATAATCAAAAAATGAAAACTGGGGACTTTTTGAGATGCGAATGAAATAGATGCATATAAGGAGCACATGTAATAAACACATTCTTCTCATACTTCAAGTAAAACTAGTGTAACACCCCATATTTTTTATGCATTTAAAAATTAATTAATTCGGGTAAAATTTAAATTACTTGTGTGTCGTAATTTAATTGAATTAATTATGGAATTTTTTTATATAAATATTGATCGGGAGAATAAATGGTTAATATTTATGGGAATTAAATTAATAAGGGAATAGTAATTAATTATTTCGTCATAAAGTGTATTAGTGACATGGGACTTACTTATCTCAGCCGGGAGTCGGATATAGACTAAGTTAGGTGTGAGATAAGAAATTTTGTAAGTTAATTCGGGTGCAATTTCTGAGTGCACGGTTGAGTCCGAATGGGCCGAGATAGTCAAAAAAGAATACTCGAGGGTAGTAAATGGGTCTCGGAGAATTTTTAGGCATAGTCGGGCCCACACAGGGGTATTTGGGCCACTCGGGCTTGGCCCATTAGACTAAAAATGAGATTTGTGTTTAATACCTAAATTTGAGAGTAGGGTAACGGCAGAAACACAAATATAAAACCTAAGTCTTTGAGAGAAAGCCATTAAAGTAGTTAGAGCCATTGGGGATCCTTTTTGGAGACAAGGCTAGGAACGAAATTGGGTGTGTTCATCATCAAACTTGCCTCTACACCAACGGATCAGACTCTACGAACCCAAAAGGCAAGTGGTTAACTTATTGTGATGTTAAATTAAGATATTCAATTCATATTTTTGTGATGTGAAAACTAAAATCCATTTTGGGTATAAATGGGTACAAAAAATGGGGTTTTTGTTAATAGAACTCTTGAATGCGATTCAAAGAAAGGATTAATTTTGTTTCATGGTTCTGAGATGAATATCTGATTTGAATGTGAAAACTCAGTAGTAATTATGGACGAATTTGAGATAAATGTATAGATTTAGACTTAACGAGTGACAACCCCGAAAATTTCCCCAAATTAGAAAAGTGGAAATTCGTGAGATTTAATCAGAGTTTGAAGCTCTATAAGAGGCCCTGATCATGTTCCTGTGTAGTTATGGTGTTGATTATGCTTGGGTTAGATCAGGGGAAAGGTTAGAAAGTGGAGAAGTTAGTTAATGGTGGAAACAGGGAGTCAGAGAAGACGACCACATGTTCGATCGATCGATCGACGGTTGGGGGTCGATCGATTGACCCTTCAAGTTTTTCAACAATTTGGCCTTGGGATTGATATAGGTAAAATTCTTAGTTGCAATTCCCACCTAGCATAATTAAAAGAGAAAAATTAATTATGGGGGTTAATTCCCAACAGTTATAAGTGAATATAATTGGGAGTGGTGGGAAAATTAAGTAAGTCGCATTACGAATGAAATTTGAGAAATAAACTTTTATGAATAAAATAACAGACTGGGTGAATAGGTTCGGGT
Source organism: Sambucus nigra (assembly GCA_949130495.1). Lineage (NCBI taxonomy): Eukaryota > Viridiplantae > Streptophyta > Magnoliopsida > Dipsacales > Adoxaceae > Sambucus > Sambucus nigra. The sequence goes on along the minus strand of OX422207.1, from coordinate 336,260,798 downwards.
ATAGTAGTAAGGAGACACTACTCACTTAAATTAATTATGGAAGAAAACTAATTAATTTGGAGTCGGGAATTAGACTCGATTGATATTTAATTTCGGGCCATGAGAGCGAGTCCCAGTACATTGGTTAGGCGACACCAAAAATAATTGAATTAATTAATGTTTCGATTAATTAATAATTAGAGTTGGGCCATAAACTCGAGGTTTATATATAGGCTAGTGTTCCAAACTTGGCACATGGTAAAATCGAGATTTTTAATAATTATATATACGATGTGTGATAGTATATATATGGAGTGTGCTTATAAATATCAGTGATTAGATATCATTAAACATACTCTAGTGCTATCATGGGAAGTTGCACGAAGTGGATGAATCCCCTAGCTTGAGGATTAGGTCGAGTATATCCCCAGTTCATAGCGTCCGTTATATGGGTGAGAGGCTTATCTCACTTTCAGGGAAGGAATATGACCGCCCCCATTATGTTTATATTTTTGGCCAAATTAGTGAGCGATTCTGACTTGGGGTAACTAGGTTATGCGAGTACACCTAGTGGGATAGCACTATAGAGAATACGTCCGGTGAGTTATTACTCGGGTGGATGGCTATTATTTATATATATAACATATGTGCAAATGTTGTAATATGGTTATATGTATATAATGGGATAAATAATTATATGTGGGTATTTAATACATGACGTGAATTGTATTATGTGTATAACGGGTCGAAAGTTATATGAATTTAAAAAGGGAAATGATTAATTAAGTTAGTGCTAGTAATAACTTATAAATCATGTATTTAAGCATATTCAGTAAAAGTAGGATTGTTAAAAAGGGTTATATATATTATCTAGTTATGGGGAAGATGACCAGGGGAGATATAAATAAGGCGTTAGGTGCACACATTAGAGGAGGGGTGAGGATGTCCTCAAGGGAGTACGACACTAACTTAAATATGAAACGTATTCATGCATTTTATATTACTGTAAGTTAATCAAGTGCTAGATATTTTCAAAATGTTTTGGTTTCTAACCCTTACTATAAAATATTTTCAAAACCTTTAAGGTGTCCAGCCACAGGGACGCCAGACTTGATTCAGTCCAGGGATTTGCTGCTACAGCATATGTGGATGTTGCAGGATTTGGATAGGCGTTTCTATCTCTTTCATTCTTAGTATAGGGATTTCCTATCAGATACTTCGAGCATGTTGCTCCCAATTTTTATTTGGTGTTTCATTTGAGATTCTATGAGATTTACTATTATCTGTCTTTATATTAATGTTGGATTTTAGTCGATGGTTAATTCGGCAAGACTTTTTCATTATATGTGATGATTGATTCTATTAGCATGGATGGTGTTAATTTTTTTCCCGCAATTTATTTTTATCTGGATTAATAAAGATTTAAATTTGGCCTCGTTTTATGAATACTAGGCGATTAGTAATTTTTATAAAATTTCGATAGTGATGCTGAGGATGATCCGTTTGAGATTCCTGTTTAATTATATATAGGACTAATCACCCAATATTTCATTAAGCGGGGTGTCACAACTAGTAACCAGTCATATGTACCTATAACTCTCACATTCAATCAAAGTCGGGCCATCCCTTTTCCTTACCCTGGAAACTGCCTCCTAAGCCACCTCTTTCACCATCAACACATTCGTCCCATCCACATGCACTACGGGCATACAAAATGCAGGCCCCTTCTTACAAATTTCAGAGTTCGAAATCGCCCTCATATGCGACATCCCAATAAAGACCACCAACACCGATTGCAGCTCTGCATGTATGAACCACCTAGCGCACGTTTGTTGTTGAGCTATGAAATATGCATACATTATGGTTGGGTCACATCTATGCTTGAATAGATTTGTAATAAGGCAACAAATCATACTTTAGAATATTGCGTTCTGGTTTTTTCACAAATCTAAAAAATTATAATATTATAATATTTTATATACATACATATATATATAACAACAAGTGTTATATATAGTCGTACCAAAGGTGACGATAATACGAGGGAACAAGAGCTACAACAAAGGTCTTCCAACTTACAATACAACAATAATAGATAAGTTTGCATTTTCAAGTTAAAAGTCCACCAATCCGAAATAGATGGTAACGAAGTTAAAATTCCACCAATCCAAAGGCCAAATAAAAATTCATCAACATAGGTACATAAATCTTGTATTCACAACCTTGAATTGCCTTGTAATCCATATTTCATAACCCTGCACAGTTCATAATACTATTTAATAAATAGATATAGAACATTTCAGAACATGATAAAATTAGGATTCTATAACTGAAAGTGTTAGGACATAAATTTCCAATTAAGTCCCTGTATTTTTTTTACTTAATTTCGAGAACAAAACTGTGTTTGTAATATGTCATAGGTAGATTTTTAGTTTGTCACGATCCCACTTGGTCTATGACGTATTGAAGAAAATTAAAGACATTGCGGCAAAGCTTCAAAGATTTAATCATGGCGAAGTTTAATTAGTGCAAGTTTATTCGTCTTCAAAGTTAATTGCATTCCGAGATCACTCAGGTATGAATGCGTATAATTAATGGTGCTCGGAATTATTTTTATAAAAGATAAAGATGTATTTTTATAAAGAAAAATGTTTTAAAATGTTTTAAATGGTTTACACTATGTTTTATACTGATAAGCTCGAAATAGAGCCTGACCAATTTGGATCTCTTTTGGAAGAGACGTTTTGAACAAAAAGTCAAAAAAGTTAAACCTTCGCAGAGTCGTTCAAACGACATAAGGATCTCGTTTGAACGAGATACCTATGTCGCGCGAACGATACGGCATTGTCGTTCAAACGACATGATTTTTTTAGGCGGCATTTAAATCTTATTTAAAGCATGTTTTCATAAGAGTTTCGTAAGTGTGCATCTGGAAAAAATAGTTTACCATCCAGTACGTGTTTGCACATGTTTTCTAAGGTTTAAAAAGCATAAACACATCCTTGGAGTTTGCAAAGATCCGAGATATCATTCTTATATGTTTACGTGATCTTGCTGCACCAAGAAGTTTGTTCTATCATTGAACATAAGAGTTTTACGGTGAAGAAAAGATAAGGACTTCTTATTTGACATCGTAGACGAATCAAAGCCAATTTGTGGACACCGAGACATTCGTGGAGTCGAGTGTTGTAGACAGGTATCGTGAAAGACGGAATTTCTACGTGGGCACTATTGAAAAATGGTAGAATATCATACGGAGCATCAAGACCCGTCGGTATCAGGTCATTGAGTAACGCTAATATGTCTTTGTAAAACCTTTATTCATAGTGATTGTCTGGCTTGGGCCGTCCGAGGTTGTTTTCCCGTTTTGGATTTTTTCCTCGTACATCCGACGTTGTGAGTATTCTTTACTTTACTTTACTTGCTTTAATCACTAGATGCATGTTTAGGATTAATCAAGATAAAATTGGTTTAAAGTAAGAATTGGGTTTTCACAACTTGTTTTGGTGTATATTAAAAGTTGGATAAATTTTTGGTAAAAATTGATTTGAATTGAAAGACACGCAAAAGGGATTTTTTCGAAAAGACAAGAAAATTCATAATATAAATTTATATATACTAAGCGCTTCATACACCACACACTATAACATAAAGACAACGATTCATGTGAGGAACTGCCATAGTCCTTGAATACTTTAACTTTAAAAATATGGATGAGTGTGATAGAATACTAACCTTTTCAGCTTTTGAAGTAACCACTTCTAATTTTTTATCAGCATTTTGCGCTTTATACTTTTGAGTATGAAGCTCAAAATGTTTTTCTCTTGAGTCAGCCCAACGAAGTCGAACCTACACACCCGGATGTCAACTACTTAGATACGTTGAACAATCAAATGGGAAAGTAATGTGCAGAAGGATGCACATTAAACAAAGAAGGACCATACCTCTTTTTATAGCACTTTAAGACTTTTATCTCTCTGTGATATATCATCCTACAATTATAAAGGGAAAAAAATATCATGCACTCCTAAAATTCTTCAAATTAAGAAAGAAAGGGACAATTTAGCTTTCACATCCACTCCCGCCATTCTATGAAGTTAGGCTTAAAGGGTTTCCTTCTAATATCTGACATGATCAGCAGCAAGCCCAAACATCAGTTGTTTTTCTAATATTGTTCACTACAATTTATTACAATCTTAAGTGCTTTTCCTTTAGTAATTTGATAACATTAATCAGTAATGAAAGTGATTACACACACAAAACTATTTTAGTCAAATAAGGATTGCATGTTAAGGAAGTATACTTGCCCTCTGATTGGACTACAAAAACCACATAACAAATGTCTTCGAATGTAGTTTCAAAGGTTATATTCTTGTGCAGACTACATTAAACCTCATGAAAGCATAAACATGCACTAATGAGTTATATTTATATTTACATACATGACAAAAAATTCTCAGTGACCACCACATTCACAAACCAAAAATCAATTACAGTGAGGGGAGCATTGTTGGAATGTCACATGGGGCAATGGGAAAAATTAAATTCCTTTAAATTGGGAAACTCGACTAAGGATAATAATTGGTTCAGCGAGAGGCATTGCCCATATCCATACAACAAATGGAATTAAGCTTGTTCATGGCAACATAAAATCCTCAAACATATTTCTGAATTCGCAAGACTACGATTGTGCCTCGAATCTTGAATTTTAACTAATAATGAGTTCACTAGTTCTATTATGCTCTCCCAAGGCCAGTTATCAAGCCCCAGAGGTGACAGACACGCTGAAATCTTCACAGCCTTCGGATGTATACATCTTCAGCATGTTGTTACGGAAACTCCTAACCGATAAGTCCCCTACAGATGTCAATGCCAGTGGCGGGGTTAAAGATTTGGATTTGGTCCAATGGGTTCATTCAATGGCTCGCGAGGAGTGGATGGCCAAAGTGTTTGATTCAGAGCTTCTAAAGCATTAAAATATAGAGGAAGAGATGGTGATGATGTTGTAAATAGCAGTGGCATGAATGCAACCCAAAACCTATTAAACAGTTATAATATATCCCTTGTACGATACTTTACATCAAACATAATAAAAAATTTCCCTATAAACCAACTAAAAACTAACAAAGTGCATATCAAATAAACATGAATACAACCCAAAACCCCGGAACTTTATATGCACAAAAATAATAAAGAGGTTCAATAAACACCCAATGGGCGAACAAAATTAAAAAAAAAATTGTCAGTCAATCAAACAATATAAAAATACAAACCACCAATCTATAAATAAAAAACTTGTCGTGGAGAGAAGTGAACTCAAATTCGAAAGGGAGAAATTTCAAATTTTGAACAACTAATAATGCAATGAACATAGGGAAAAATCATAACAGGTGGGAAAGAGTGTTGAGGTATCACTACCAATTGACAGGGCTTACTCAGCCGATTGACAGGGCTATATTTCCAAAACGGATGGACCCACAAAGTCTAACATAAAAGTGTCCATATTATGGCTAATTGACTAAATTGCCAACATGATTATAGTAATGCAAGGACATATAATCGTAAGAAAGATTACAAATTAACATATGAGGCAATAAAATTTCCAGATGCTACCTTAGTCGCCACTTCTGACGCGCTTCTTGAGCCACAATGCTTATAACATGAGTCGTTGTAGTTTCTTTCTCAACCTCCTGTTCTTTAACTGGTTCACAATTATCCCCATATAGACTTAAAGTCTAAAGAAGATCATTTTTGGTTTCTAACCAGGTTGTAAGATGATTTAAAAGAGAATTTACCATTTGAAGCAGGCTTCCAAATCATGGAATCATCAATGTATTTGAGTTTACATGAACGGCTTAAAAAATGGCACCACATTTATCAGCAATGCACTAGTGCCCTCTACTTCAACAACAATGCACCATTGTTGTTGTTGGCATCACTACTTCTTGTTTGTATCCTTCCTAATCATATATGTGTACCTCATAAGAAATCAAATGAACAACTAATAGCTAAAGAAAATATAATATGCAAACAAGCAAAACAAAGATAGCAGTTATATTGTCAGAAGTGATAGTTAATTTTACACTTAGGACTACAAACTGGATACTCGGGTAATGAGCTTGTTTTCCACCCCAAAATGGACACTCAGGCACTTTGATGTCATCGAGTAAAACTCGCACTTCATTCTTTCTCAACGTTTGGAAGTGAATGGTTGAGACGGGTCCTAGTTGCATTTTCCTCGCATAACTAACAAGTTCACGTGTGTAGGATAGTATTTTGCATTCAATTAGAGAGGTGAAATTTGGAACCTCGAATGCAGGGGAGGAAAGAGGACACAAAGGAGTTCTAGTGTCTAAAGTAGGTAACTCCTAAACGTTGTGTCCAACACATGAAATTTCCCAGTTTTGAAGTCAGTAATGAATTATGATAATGAGGACTTCATACCCTCCATTTCACTCCTAAGGTCATCAACATCATCCTTCCAATTCTTTGTGCCCTCTTTCACCTCTTCAAGCATTTTTCTAGCAAATATCGACCCTAATATAACGGTTCTCGAAATTGTGGACCTAACACAACGAACACTTCCTCGCGTATCTTTTCCAAAAACCTCAAAAATAGACCCGACATCCAAGGTTTGCTCCTGACCACTCTCTTTGTATACATACAGAAGCAATTGAATTTGGTCTTGTATAAAAAATATATTAATATTATATTTGATGATAATGATACAATACTTTTTTAGGACAAAATGAACATTGAAAAATTTAAATTACTGCAAATGTTTTATCATGAGGGGCATAACCACCTCATTTGACTATATGAGTCGCCAACCATAATTCAGCACGAATGGGTGCACACCCATGCTTCTTTCTCCAATTCCCTGAAGCTCGGGCATAACCATGACGACCTGTGTTATGAGTTGTCTTTCTCATACAATTTTGTTCAGTCTATTTGTTCTTTCTTCGCAAAGTCTTTTGAACCTCTAAAGATTCATTATTGCGAAACACCTCCCAGTCCTCAGGTTTGACGTTTCGTGGCACTTACTCCTTCCATTTTCCAGCATCACAATCTTTTAAATTAACCCTTAGCTTTGACTTGAACTTTTTCCAAACATCGTTCGCTTTTTCTTAAAAATAGTCTCCTGACTTTCGAGCACGTCTAGGAACTCTTTCTACAATATATGATGAAATAAAATCAAAACATCACATAATTAAATTTACTAACTATTACATTCTTCGAAAAAGAAAAAAATAGTATGCCATGAATGATTACCAAACTGAGTTCTTATATCGCACATCTACATATTTCAAACTCGTATAAGAGATGGGAACATGTGTCCATGCAAATGTCTCCCAACCTGGTTGAGACTATATACTAATCTTCACCAACTGGAAGGTCGAGCTCATTAAATTTCAATTTCTTAGCGAAAGAGTCATCGCCTTCTCTCGAAGCATCCGAAGCAACCTTAGAATGGAAGGTTGATATAGGTGTCGCTTCACTTAGTGACGGTTGCAAAGTATCACCCAGATAAGACATTTATCTGGAAAAAAATGATTATTGGACAGGAAATAATCAGAATAAACATTAACAAGAATATTACATGTTCAAATACCAGTATAAAGAAGATTACATGTTCAAATAGACACCAGTATATTACATGTTCAAACTGCAGTAAACATAGTCATACACAAACTATTAAGTGTTAACAATAACAACAAAAAAATAAATAAAAGAATATTACCCATTCAAAATAACAAAAAATAGAATATTATGGATAATACCAGAATTGGTATCAACAAGTCAAATTGATAAATGAGCTGACACCAGTACAACAATGGCAGAAATATAGCAATATAATAGTGAAGAGAGAGAGTAGGAAAAGAGGAAGAACACCTAAATTTAAGTGGTTCGTCCGGAGCCTACGTTCACTGTGCAGTGCGAATAGTGGTTTCCCCAATAACAATGGAACTAATGGCCTGTAAACACAACACTTGTGCTTTTCTCTCTCAGTAATAAATTTGACAGAGTTCTGTTAGGTTTATGAATAATCAACCCTTTACAATGTAGAAGATGAAGTGTATTTAAAGTGTCTTGGGGGTGTAATGTACCCCCAACCATGTAATCAGCATGTGCAAGGGGAAACCTCCCAATAACACTTGTCCACTTCACATGTAGATAATCATGACGTAATATTCCCTCACGTGAGGGGATAATTTTATTGTAACAGACTTGTCCACGTTGGATTTGTCATCTTGGAACTTTTTATTGCTTGTAAAGTAAATGTTGACTGGGAGATCTCGACCTGGACGAGTACGAGACTGCTAATATGTAGGGTTAAATGCTGGCAAGCGTCAAGTGTGGTCTCGGCTGAATGTGTCAGGCCGAGATGTTCCATACAATTATTTACCAGGTATCAGCCGAGATAGAGGATGAGACATGTCTTCATTGAAGAAATGCTTCCTTGGGGTCTCGGCTCGTGAGAAGGCCGAGGTTATGGATAACGAGGTCGACCTTAATCTGGATTACTCTTAGGTACGACCTAAGTGGGGTCCTTCTGGAACTCAACTGTGGATGCTAATGTCCCTCATCCTAGTAAGAGGTCACACTTTGTCATATCAATCATCCTTAGCCCGTATCCATTTATGTGAAGAGGTGGCTGAGGGATTCGAGTTGGACCAGTCTTTCATGAAATGTCGAGAGAGACGTGTCTCAGTTCTAATTGGGTAGCATCTGTCCCAAATTGATTTTGACGGCGATGCACTTAGGGACTTTTGCCCTCAATGATGGGCTTTGTAATTCGTGCTTAATCATTATCAAGTTTAAAAATAATTCACACCCCATTTCAGCAACTTTCCTCATTATGCGCGCAATTGCTCTCTTTCTCTCTGAAATCTCCAATTTTCCAGCAACTATACCTCTTTTTCGTTTTCAGGATTTCTTCAACGATTCTTATGCTTTTTCTAGCAAGATTCACTTCCAGGTAACCTCTTCCTCCTCCTTTGTGTTTCTATTTACTGATTTAGGTTAACTCTGTATTTGTTTATTTTATTTTATTTTTATTTTTTTTTGGGGGGGGGGGGGAGGGTTATACCTCCGATGACCCCTATTGGTGGCCTTAGCTCCTGCTAGGTGTGACTTGTGGTAGGATTGTGGTGGTCTTAGGGTTTCTCACCCCCTTCCCTGGTAGTTTTTCCCCTTAGGAACTTTTCCAGTATAGCTCCAATCATCTTCTTCTACAGCTTTTTTTCTTGTTCTTGGTTGTTCTTAAGCAAAATGATTAACCTTATGGCTTTTGATCCTTTAGTCAACAAAAGTCAATTTGCATCTTGTTTGTCCCCTTTTTTTATTTTTCATATAAGTTGAGTCTCGTCCTGTTAATGTGAAGGCATTTATATAAGTTAGCCGAGGAATTTCCCAGCCTCAAAGAGATGTATTTTCAAAAAATTAGGAGGGTAGAGGTTGAGGAAGTCGAGAGGCGTAAAGCCGAGGCATTTCCTATCCATTCCATTATCCTCCCCCACTGGCTGTTATTCGTCCCCCGATTATTGAGCCGAGTGACCTTATGTCTGAGTTATCTTCTTCTGCATACGACAATATGTCTATCTCTCATCCGATCGAGAGTGCTAACTCTTATGAAGAAGCCATGGTTTATCCTGCACCCAAAGCTGAGGGGTAGATGAATCTTCTTCTCGTGTCTCGTCCTCTCAAAGGGCCGAGGCATCAGATCAATCTGACTCTTCCATCCAAATACTTGAGCCTAGTGTTGACATTACACCTCCATTAAAAGCGATTCCTCTATCGATTATGAAGAGAGCTGAGTTTGACCAAAAATTCCAAAGTTATGATCCAAATAATCCCCAGGCTGAACTGTCAGAAGATAGTGGTGAAAAGGGTGAGCTTGACACCTTTTTCGTTGAGTCCTACGAGAGCACGGCCTCTAAGGCCGACCTTTTGGATTGAAGACACCTTTATGGTATAAGACCTTCTATTTCTATGAGGAAACCCTCTGCAAACGAAAGAGCCTTTCATGGCTGAGAGGGTGAAGTCTGTGTCTATGAGCAGATGTTTAAGGTCGGTTTCCGACTACCTATTCACTAGACCATCCAATCCATTCTAGCTCGCCTAAGACTTGCCCTGTCTCAGCTTTTTTTGAATGCCTGGAGAGTTATTCTTGACTCTATTGCTATCTGGAAGATTGTTCACCAAACTGACCTTATAGTTAATATTTTCGTGGCTTGTTATATTGCGCCGTCTTCCCACACTCAACCTGGCTACTATCATCTCGTAGCCAGGAAATCTGAGAAGAAAGTTTTATTGGTCACTCAGACCTCTAATTACAACTGGAAACCTCGATATTTTTTCATCTCTAGGGCTTGGGAATTTGGTCCCAATGATTCTTGTGGTACCTCTGAGCTCAAGACTCCTCAGTGATGGGCTAAGGTCTCGGCATAGGCCAAACTTGATCCGGGCTTGAACCCTGAGGCTAATGAAAAAGTTCAGAATCTTCGTGAATAAGGTGATGGTGGTCGTCTTATTAAGTTTGAGCATCTGATTACTCCATACTACTTGGCTTAGATAGGTCTGAGGGTTGAGCCCCTAGTCGAGCTGCGTAAGTGATTTTTCTTATCAATTATTATCTCATATCTTATAGTTTTTATTACTGACCTCGTTTATTTTTACGGATCGTCCAGAGAGCATACCAGATCATCTTTGGAATATGGTGGCCCCAAACCTGGTAAGATTGTAGGCAAACATGATAAAAAGTACGACAAACCTGTTGCCCCAATAACCAAATCCACTGTGGGTAGACCCAGGTGAGCAGATGATGCTTGGAAGAAAAAAAAAAGAACGAATTGAGAACATAACCGCACAACGTCCATCTAAGTAGGTTCATCCTCATGGAGTAATTCCAGTTTCTAAAAAAGAGGCTTTGGCAGCTCATTTCTCCCAATTGAAGCTAGACAATGAGAGTGTCCTTGGCCATGTTAAAAAGGCCATGGATGGTGTCGGTTGCCTCATCTCCGATGGTGACAAGCGCTTCCTCCAGTCCTTAGACATCTCTTTGGTCACTGAATTTTTTATCCAAAGGTTTATTCAGGTATTTTCATTGAACTATCAAGTGTAGTCTCTTATCAATTCCCTCCCATACCGACTTACCTATCCACATTTTTTATTGAAGAGTGTAGTCTCCCTCTATCGGATATGGGATTGGATCTAGAAGAAATTTCCATTGATTCAAAAGGGAAGAGATACAGTGATGACCATGAATAGCCTGAAGGATGAACTTTAAAAGTCCAAGTTAGCCCTGCAAAAATTAGTGGACGAGGTTACCAATTTGAAGATCGAACATGTCAATACCCTAAAGAAGATGGTCAAGAATAAGCAGGTCGAGATTGATGTTGTTGTCAAGGTTGAATTAGACGAGGCTAAGGCATAAGCCATATACGAGTTCAAGGAGTCTGATGAGTTCAGGGGTTATGCCTTAGAATATCTTGAGAGGGTCATAAGGATTGTCGATCGATGGGCTGCACTTAAGCACGCCGAGGTCAGAAATTTGACTCCTGAGGACTTTGTGTGTCTTGACATCATCGATCCCCTTCTTAAGACTGAGACTACCCTTGTTGGGGCCAAGGCTATTCCTTCTGGTGGGTTGGCCCAAGAAGATGCTGAGAACGACTTACAATCTTAAGCTTTTGTTATTTTATATTTTGTCGGGATGACCATTTGTGGCCTTGTACTTAGTTTTTGTGTACCTCTTATACTTGAACTAATTTGTCATCTCAAGAAATATTAAATGAATCTATTTTTTTTACTATATTCTTTTTGTGTTGTGCAAATACGTCTACCCTAATTTTTCATTAGTAGCATAATTTGAATCAACCAAACTTCACAAGTCCCCTCTCGTCGCTTTGAGAGTGTATGGATGAGGGCCATCTTGTCCGAAAGATTATTTCCACCAAGTTAATGATGTTTACTAATGAACCACAGCTAAGTGATTTTAAATTTGAATCCACCAAATTATGGTGTAAACTCGCAAGTCCCCTCTCGTCATTTTGAGAGTGTATGGATGAGGGTCGTCTCGTCCATGCACTGTTGTCTCGATCGAAAGAGAATTTCCACCTTATGGTGTTAAATCATAAGTACCCTCTCGTCATTTTGAGAGTTTATGGATAAAGTTCGTCCCATCCATGCACTATCGGCTCGACCGAGAGAGAATTTCCACCAAGATAATGATGTTTAAATAAATGAACCACAACTAAGTGATTTATACCCCACCCCCAATGTTATCAGCAATCCACGGATGAGGTCGACATTCCCGTTTGGGCTCTCTTGTCACCGAGAGTAACTTAAAGCTACTTCACCAAGAATGATGTTTTATAGCTTAAGATGAGTTGATACATAGAAGCAATAAATATTCAAACAAATAGGAAAGGTATGAGGGAACACTTTGAAATTTTGAATTTTATTCATATTTCACTCATCATCTGATAAACTTCCTTCATATACATGCACTACACCATAATTAAAAGGATATAATAAAACTAAAATCTTACTGGTGGTATTTTTTAAGATGGTCGGCGTTCCATGGGTAGGAGAATGGCTTTCCTTCCAAGTTTTCCAACTGATGCGTCCCTAGAACCACCTCTTCAACCACTCTATATGGACCATGCTAGTTCGGGTGAAGCTTGTTAGGTTTCTGTCATGTCTTCTTTAGGATACGGTCTCCCACCTTCAGCGGTTGAGCCTTCACCCTTTGCCTAACCTCAACATCTTTTCTTCTCTCCTCCACAAGGTCCAAATCAAGCCTTCGTTCCTCAACATTCTCTTCCGGGTCATACGTCTGAACCTGTGGGTTGGGAGGCCTACCTCTGTCGGCACCACTGCCTCTGAGTCGTAAGCCAATATGAATGGAGTTTGCCTAGTTGGAGTCTTCGTCGTCATCATGTGAGCCTATAGGACAGCATACACATCCTTAATCCATCTCCCTTTAGCATCCTCCAATTTTTTCTTGATTCCATCAAGAATTGATCTATTCGTTTCTTATGTATGCCCGTTGGCCTGGGGTCAGCCAGGAGCGGAGAAGAACTGCTTGATGCTGACTCGTTCATAATACTTTCCTACTGAGATGTTCTTGAACTGCGCCCTGTTATCAGATATCAGAGTATTAGGTAGGTCGTATTTACAAATGATGTTTTCCAGATCAACTGAAAGGCTTTCCTCTTTGTGATTGTAATCATCAGCTCGGCCTTTACCCATTTTGAAAAATAATTAATCGCCACAATTAGATAGCTATAATTGTTCACAACTCTTGGTAGTGGCCCTACTAAATTAATCCCCCGTACCATAAATGGCCAAGGAGAGGTAATGGAGGTAAGAGGCTGATGGGGTATAGTGGCAAACCTCTGGCACTAATCACATTTCTTAACATATGCAACTGCATCTTTGGCTAACATCAACCACTAATAACCCTAAGTGATGATCCTCCTAGATAATGACCCCCCTCCAATATGATTAGAGAATGACCCTTCATGTGCGTTCTTTTAAATATACTCTACCTCGGATGGATGGACACATCTAAGTAAAGGAAACAAGAAACCTTTCTTATATAAGATGTCTCCTATGAGGGAGAACTTGGTTGCCTTATACCTCAGCTTCTTTCTCTCAGCTCTAGACTCTGGCAGTTCCCCCTCTTTAATATATCGGATGATAGGATCCATCCAGGAAGCTCCCATAATTAAGTTGAAGTAAAACTCCGCCGTATTTTCTTTACCTTCAATCATTGGCTGATGGAGAATCTCTATGAGGACCGTTCTTCTAATTTCAATTTTAGTGGTTGAGGGTAACCTTGCCAGAGCGTCAGCTCGGCCATTGTCTAGACGGGGTATCCTCTTCAGCTTCACTTCTCTAAAATGCTTCAATATTGTCTCCACCCTTACCAAGTACTTGGCCATTATGTCATCCTTGGTCTTATATATCGCTAAAATTTGGTTCATGGCCAACCTAGAATCACTATGGATAAGGAGTTGGCCGACATTCAATGCCCGGGTAAGGGAGAGACCTTCCAAGAGGGCTTCATACACTGACTCATTATTGGAGGCTTTAAATCTGAACCTCAATTCACACAAAGGAGGACGTGTGCACAATTTTATAAAAATTATCTTCAATCCTCACACCTTGTAGAAAAACTTCATTGGATTGATCATAAACATTAAATTCAGAACGGTCAAACTTGACTGGAAATTTTGCCTCGCACGGTTGGCTTATACTAATTAAGTTCGTTTTTAACCCTTTCACGTACAACATATTATCTATTTTAGGAAATTCGACTATCACATCCACGTCCTAAAATGCTAGACCTACTCCATCTCCAAAAGTTATTTTACCTTTCTTGCGATCCTCAAGGTGGATAAAAAATTATAGGTCACTAGTCAAATGCCTAGAACACCTATTATAAAAATACCATTGTGAAGTATTTTGAAACTTGAGAGCAACATGAACAACAAGGGCTTTGTCATCTTGCTTAGGTTCCCAAGTGGAGGTAACCTTTTATTTTCCTTTATCGTCGTTAGCTCTAGCCATAGTGTTAGAATTGTTCTCAAACACAAAAGACATCATTGAGATTCTTCCATTAAGCTTTATAAAGTAGCGACTTAAAACTCACTTTCTATCTAATACTAGCAAAGTCGCTAGATTGGTGCATAAGAGTACGAATATGCTTAGTTCTATCTAACTTGTAGAAAATATCCGTCGATGAACAAGCTCCATAATGTACCATTTTTAGAGAAGTTGTCATCTTCTAGGGTTCCATTCTTAAAAAGGTATCGCTCGTCCACCTTTTCAGCTACCTTGTTTAATGTTGATCTCGGCTCGGCTTCGACCGGTGGAGGACATACTCTGCTCTCTTCCTCACAAGTTGTAGCTTCAATCTTTTTAGTATCGGCCTCATCCCAGGTAAACTCGAGTATGAAGTCTGTTAGGGCTTGCCCCTTAATGGTCGTTCTCGGCTGGTAGATGATATCAAATTCCCCCAAACTCAATTGCCCAGGCCATAAGCCTTCCTGACTTCTCAGGCTTGTGAATGACCTGTCTGAGGGGTGAGTCTGTGAGGATTACCATAGCATAGACCAAATTATCCATTTTTTAGCATGGTTCATATCATAGGCCGGCTTCTCCATTTTTTAGCCTCTTTGGTCAGCCCTTTGGAGGGCTTTGCTGTTAAAGTACACTGGTTTCTGAACACCATCCTCTTCTCTGACCATAGCGGCACTAATGGCCGACTCCAAAGCTGATAAATAAAGATAACACCTCTCTCCTTGGACGAATCTATACAACAAGAGTGGAGATCCGAGATATGACTTCAAATATTGGAAGGTCTTATCACACTCATCATTCCATTCAAATGTTTTTCTCAACACATTAAATAAATGAAGGTATGAATCAGTAGCTCTAGACACAAACCTATTTAATACGGTCACTCGTCTAGTTAGTCTCTACACGTCCTTTATTGTTGTGGGAGTCTTTATCTCCAACAAAGCTTTGATCTTTCGGGGTTGGCTTGAATCCCCCTCTGATTCACAATTTTTGGAACGCGAGGCCCCCAAATTTTAAAATTCTTATAATAAAATGAGATAGTTCAATTAAATTCCCAATCAATTAAAATATTAACTTCCTCAAATTATCTTGAACTAAACTCAAAGTGAAATTAAACTATTTAACAAATATATTTTCACTTAAACCAAATTAATTCAACACAAGACCTAAAATTTACCTAATAATAATTAATTCATTTTTCTATTTAGGCCAAACCAAATTTTATCAAATTACAATTAATCGAATTGAATTAAATTAACTTAAACATAACCAAACATATTTTAGCACCAAATTAAGAAAAATTTCAAATTAAACTATTTTTTATCTTTTTAACCTAAGCATGCGTTATAGGTGAGTTAAATAAGATAAAAGCAACAATCTCACTACACGGAGATGTACGAGAAAAACTCAAATGGGAAAAACCTCGGACGCCCCGTAGCCTTAAGTTCATTAAGTATGGTTTTATGATTACAAGACAGATGGCTTACTTCCTCGACTCGACTCCGTCCAAGCCTTGACGCGTCTTCCCTTAACTACCTCCGCCTAGTCAATAATCCTCGACTCCACCGAAATCTTAGAATCCATCAATGAGGCTTATGGTCTCCATCAACCTGCACACGAAGCCTTTTTTCAAGTAGGAACGCCACAGTAGCAAAAACTTCTTCTTTATGGGTTATAGAAGCAAACCCAAACAAACTCTTCAAATGGTAGAGTAGAACCCGGTGCCAACTAACTCCAAGCAAAAATTATATATGTGAGGATACTTGGATTAAATCTAAAAACACATGGGTGTATGTGTTTTTATGAAATCAAATCGTTTAGACATAAAAACACAAAATGAAACTTTTGGATTTGGAAATGTTCCTCTCTTAGTCTCTTAGAAGCTCTAAAAAATTCTGCTGAAAAAGTTTCCCACAAAATGGTTAAATGCAGGTACAAACAAGTGGGTTAGTGGGTGGTTTCCAAAAACTGCCAAAATTTAAGTTTCCCACGCCTGGTCGTTCGAACAACTTTGACAGGTCTTTAAAACGACATTGTTCGAACGAGATTACACAGGGAAATTAGGCCAAAATCTCGTTGAAAAAACTCGTTCGAACGAGTTTGTTAGAATAAAATTTTTAACGATAAAACATGCATCAATTAGCAACCTCGCTGGCAAAACTCGTTAGAACTCTCGTTTGAATGACATTCTCGTTTGAACGACACATCGAACGAAATTTCAGAAATTTTCAAATTTTCATTTTAAGTCCAAAAACTTTTATCCAAAGTTCTAAAATAAATTTCTGAAAATAAAAAGTCATATTAGACTAACATTACACCCATCGAACTATTCCAAGTCTCCTATATATAAAAAAGTCCATTCATACCTTTTGGAGACTGTGGAATTCTCTTGTTGATGACGTGAAACGAGGCACAAGAAACCCGGTAATGATGAAGCTTTCAAAAACTGGCCGCTACGTCTTCAACAAACACGTCTTAAGCTTGGATGGATACACTTGACACTCTATCCTATCACTCAAATCGTTTTGTCTGGAATTAAGCCAATACTACAAATTGACTCGATTGGAAATTTGCCCTTACAAATCTCTCCCTTTTGCTATTCCGGGACAAAACCAAACCAAAAATCCTAAAGGGACGTCAAGCTCGTCTGGACACACATCCCATCTGAAAAAATAAAAAAATACAGACGCTATTAACACGACCCAAGAAAGTGATTTATCGCTTTAAAATTGCCCGCTAAAAGGATAATTCCTTCACACTTAAGCAAACCATTAAATGCATAGGGAATATCAAAATATTAAATGCAATTTAAATAAATACTCCCCCTAACTTAATTCTCCCCCTTTATCAAATATGATCTACCTAAGAAGGTCGTGACTCCCCCTAAGTCAAATCTCCTAAACTAAGGTTTAGATACCATTTTCCCCCTCCCCCTTTTTGTTTAGGAATAGCGAAGGATAAATAATTAAAATATTACTTATTTCTCTCCCAATTAAAGCATATGCTATTTCTCCCCCTTAAAACTACACAAAGGATAGAAAATGTGGGGAAATAAGTAATATGTGATGGTGCATAAAGTGATAAGAACATTAAATCTTATGGGCAACAATAACAAGAACTAATCCACTATAAGGATAAATACATACCAACTTATGATGTGATAAAAAATTGATATCAACTCAAATGTATTCAACATAAGCATGGGATATCAACCAAAATTTGTAAAAAGTTAGATAGAGATTTTGAATTAAAAGCATAAATGGACTAGTAATCATGGAAAAGACTCAAAAATAAACAAAAATATCATATATATATATATGTATACACAATAGATACACAGTATGCACAATCACACATATATAGATATAAACACACGGATGACACAAAATAAAATAACATAAGTTTTCCACACTCTTATGGCATAAATGTGTTATATGGAAACGGAAGTGAAGGGGTGTGAACTAGAGACCAATGAATTAATACACAATCACTTAAACATGTTCAGGGAGTTCTCATTTTATTGCAAAACTTTATCAACTAAGATTTGGCCTTATGTGACAAGATAAATTGAACTCTATAAACAAATAAGCATAATGCATACAAGCCTAGCATATTGATGATTCTACAAACTAATAGAATCATGACAATGATAGTGCAACTATGAAACAAGGATAATGTGCTAAACCATTGATATACCATCCAAACTTCCTCAAAATATGCACTTAATACTTTTGAATTAATATATCAAACTAAACAAAATAGGCCTTGGCTAATTATTTTTTCTTTTAATCCCATATTCTTTTAGGCCTTTGGACCACGTATTTCTTTTAGGTCCATTGAAAACGGTGGCTTACTCGCAAAGGATAAGTTTTCCTTTCGGAGCCCTTCCCCGCGCACATTCAAATATCAAAAAAATTTATCACACAAATCTCACAAGCAACGGATTTAACATGCACAAATTCTCCTAGGTCACAATATATGTAGATGACTAGATGGTAGGAGAACACTGCACAAAGCTCAAATATAAATGTGAAGTTAAAATTTCAAAAGAGTTCGTGCATGTGTGTGAAGGTATATAAAAAGTGAATCCATTAAGCAAGTCAAACTTAAACTACTCCATGTAACCATGACAAAGAATACTTTAAGGGTTGAAAATTTTAACCAAAAGTTTTAGCCACATGGAAGCGACATGATAGGATTCAACACAAACGATGTGTCAAACCAAAATACACAAAAAAAAATATCTTTTTGAGTTTTTGAAAAATTTAACCAAATAAAAATTTACTCAAAAGACAAACAAAAATCATTTTGTATTTTTCACTAAGTCTAAATTACTCATAAGGGAAAAATACACATGATAAACAAAATCTTTTTGTATTTTTTGTTTAATACAAACTAAAATGAAAATAATATAATGCAAAAGATAAACAAGTCATAAATCTAGCAATGCATATATAATGAGATATAGGCTAGAAAATGACAAACAAGCATACAACTAGCATAAACATATAGCATGAAGAACAAAAGCTAGAGTATGCAAAACAAAGCTAACACATTCAACCTTTAGATTTTGCAAGGGAGAAATCATGTGAAAGCAAATGAGAATAAAAAATCATGTTTTGTAAAGTTACCAAGTCGGATCTCCTAACCCAAACTAACGAAGAGTGATAATTTCAGGATTTGGGAATCTTAGCTACCTCGGTTACCTTACTTTTGGATTTCCTAGAAATTCTTTTAAGATCAAAACAAAATTTCCTAAGATGACCTTTTCGACCACAATGTGAGCAAGTAAAGACACGTCGAAAAGTAGTACCTAAGGATTAACCTTTAGAAACTTTCCTAGGTGATTCTCTCAAAACATTAGTTTTGGCTTTATTAGTGGAATCGTTACAAGAATCGAAGCCTAAACCACAAGTGTCATTTTTTACTTTGACGGTTCCTAATATTTTGTCTAATTTAGCGGACCTACATTCCAAATCAATTTTGACCTTACTAGAGTCTCTCAATCTTTCTTCTAATTATAAAATTCTAGACTCCAACAAAAACTTCCTCTCTTCAAACATAAGAAGCTCCTTTTTCATTGAATCCATCAAACCTCTAAGGCTATCTCTCTCGCCTTCAACATATTCGAACTTCTCTCGAAGATCTCTCTCTCTCATATCCTAAGGTCTTCCACTAAATCACTCTCAACAACGACCTCGGCATGCTCCCTTAAACTAGGTTCTAACTTCAAATTATCCCTTTTTAATTTAATAGATACTTCATATAATTCTCTAAATCCAATTTGATGTTCACTCTCATCAACCTCTTCATCACTTTCACTCTCTTTCTCTTCTACACTCTCACAACCAACGTATTTTTGGAATTCACAAACAAAGGCCTTAGAAGTGTCATGATTTAAGATGTCATTGTCGGACGATTTCTCACTATCACTTACATGACTAGCCATGAACGCGATAAAGTTGTGCTCAATGAGGGAATCGAGTCCCTTTTCCTTTTCACTATCATCACTAAGGGTGGCATTATATGAAATAGGTTGCTTACCCTCTCTCCTTAATTTAGTGGGGCACTCTCTCACCCTATGGCCATAACCCTCAAAACCATATCACCTATTTGACTCGTCCTTATTTAGATTTTCATTATAAGTTTTAGGAATCCTTTCGGCCTTGTCCTGCTTAGATTTTTCAAATTTATTATTATCATTTTTTAGCTTATATTTATTAAATTTAAGAAATTTTTGAAACTTCCTAGCAAACATAACCATATCCTCCGAGTCACTATCACTCTCATCAACCACAACTTATTTTTCCTCCTTACGGGCTTTCAAAGTTATGCCCTTATTTGTCTTCTTTTCATTTTTAGAGGGGAACATATCTAGTTCATAGGTTTGCAAATCACCAACTAACTCCTCAAGTTTGGTAGAGTGCAAGGTGGGTAAAGAATTTAAAACAGTCACTTTAGGGATAAACCTATCAGGTAGGGACCTTAAAATTTTCTTTACTACATAGTCGTCAGGTATTTTCTCTCCCAAATTAAATGATGAATTAACTATATCAGAAAGTCTAGCATAAAATTCATCAAAGGTTTCATTTTCATGCATTTTAATGATTTCAGATTGAGTGGTGAGGTTTTGGAGATTAGAAGCCTTAACGACACTAGTTCCCTCATGAGTGAGTTGTAATATGTCCCAAGCTACCTTAGCGGTTTCACAAGTCATGATACGACGGAATTCATCCAGTGTAACCGCACTAAACAAGGCATTTAATCCTCGGGAATTAAAATTGGCTAACTTTAGTTCGTTCTCACTCCAACGCTCAACGGGTTTGGGGACACGCTCATTTTCTACCAAACATGTGGGTGGGGCCACCCGTTAACAACTAACAACAAAACCCTCTCATCTATACACGCTTCCAATACGCGTAATTGGAACCATCGAAAATTGGAAATTTTGAAAACGGGGAAAATTCCATTTTTAAACAAAAACGTAATAAGGACCTTAACGCAATAAATTAGCGCTCCGGCTCTGATACCATTTGTTGGAAAAGGAGGCCCCAAAATTTTAAAATTCTTACAATAAAATGAGATGGTTAAATTAAATTCCCAATCAATTAAAATATTAATTTCCATAAATTATCTTGAACTTAACTCAAAGTGAAATTAAACTATTTAACAAATAAATTTTCACTTAAACCAAATTAATTCAACACAAGTCCTAAAATTTGCCTAACAATAATTAATTTATTTTTCTATTTAGGCCAAACCAAATTTTATCAAATTACAAATAGTCGACTTGAATTAAATTAACTTAAACATACTCAAACATATTTTAGCACCAAATTAAGCAAAATTGCAAATTATACCATTTTTTTTCTTTTTATTCTAATCATGCATTCTAGGTGAGTTAAATAAGATAAAAGCAACAATCTTACTACACGAAGATGTACGAGGAAAAAACAAATGGGAAAAACCTCGTATGCCCCTAGACTTAAGTCCACTAAGTATGATTTTATGATTACAAGACGGATGACTTACTTCCTCGACTCGACTCCGTTCAAGCCTTGACGCGTCATCTTGTAACTACATGTGCCTAGTCGATAACTCCGGACTCCACCGAAATCTTGGAATCCATCAATGAGGCTTATGGTCTCTGGCCTTTCTTCAAGTGGGAACGCCGTAGTAGCAAAAACTTCTTCTTTATGGGATATAGAAGCAAACCAATACAAACTCTTTAAATGGTAGAGTATAACCCGGTGCCAAACAACTCCAAGCAAAAATTATATATATGAGGTTTCTTGGATTAAAGCTAAAAACATATGGGTGTATGTGTTTTTATGAAATCAAATCGTTTAGACATCACAACACAAAAAGGAACTTTTGGATGATGAAGCTTTCAAAAACTGGTCGCTACGTCTTCAACAAACACGTCATAGACTTTGATGGATACATTTGACACTCTATCCTATGACTCAAACCGTTTTTTATGGAATTAAGCCAATACAACAAATTGACTCGATTGGAAATTTTTCCTTACAACAATGAATCCTAAGAACTTGCCTACTCCCATGCCAAAGACACACTTGGCATGGTTGATTTTCGTTATATACTCATCCATTATATCAATGGTGTGTTTAAGGTCAGCCATGTGAGTGTCAACCTTGAGGCTCTTTGTCAACATGTCATCGACATAGACTTATATCGTCTTCCCAATTTGATCTTCGAACATCTTATTCATCAGCCTTTGATATGTTGCCCCGGTATTTTTTAACCCGAAGGACATGACCTTATAATAATAGGTCCCATTGTCAGTTATGGAAGTTGTCTTCTCTACATCGGCCAGATCCATGAATATTTAATTTAGCCTAAGTAGGCATCCATAAAGCTCACTAATTTATGGACGACAGTAGCATCAACTACCTAATCTATCCTTATCAATGGAAAGTTGTATTTGGGGCAGGCTTTATTCAGATCCATAAAATCAACACACATTCTCCATTTGTCGTTAGCTTTGGGGACGATGATAACATTCGCAAACCATTCAGGGTAAATAACTTCCCTGATGAAGTTGTCCTTCTCCAACTTCTTCACCCCTTCCCGGATAACATCATACTTCTCTCGAGAGTAGACTTTTCTTCTCTACTTGATCAGTATTTCATCCTCATCCATGTTGAGCTTATGGAAAAGGACCTTAGGATCATTTCCTGGCATATTCTGATGGCTCCAAGAAAGGATACTCTGTCTTTTCTGTAACAGCTTGATCATCTCCTCCTTAACCTCTTTCTTTAGGGCTTTACCAATTCAGATGGTTTTTTTTGGCTCATCCTTATTGAAGACGGTGGATTCTACCTCCTTAGTGGCCTCTTCCTTCTTCAACTTCTTTTTATCTTTAGGGTTGAAGGTATCAATGTTGTAGGTTGTAGTGGCCCTTTTATATGCTTATCTCACCTCGGTTGAGTTGAAGTATCATTCGCGTGCCTCAACTTGGTCCCCCTGAACTTCCCCTAGGTCAAAAATTTAATCATTTGGTGGACTGTTAAGGACACGGCCTCAAATTCTTTGAGGGCAACCCTTCTAAGAATTCTATTATAGGTCGAGTAGATGTTTTTATCCATGATGAAGAAGTTGATATTCCTTGTAAGACATTTTGATCAACTATTTCCCATTCTCACTTCCATTTCATATATACCTAGGGGTTGCACCTTCTCACCACTAAAGTTAATGAGTGGTTAGTGATAAGGAATCAACCTCTTATTGCTGAGATCCAAACCTTTATAATAATCCCAAAACCTAATGTCGATCGAACTGTTATCGTCCACCCAAATCCTTGCCACTTCATAACCATGTACTAGTATGGTGATGAACAGAGGGTCATCGTACGGAGCCAAAATCCTTTTAAAATTTAATCGTACAAAACCAACAACTAAGGTATTCATATAACATTTAGCTCTCTTACCATTCATAGGCTCTATTGCAGTTGAGTTCACAGTCTTCGGCTTTAGAGGGAAAGCTTTGGCCTCTTTTACATATGCTTTTCGATCAACAACTTCTTTCCCTCCACCCGCAAGTCCTCCACATATCATTTTTTACCTCATGTGAGATCGTACGTAGCCGACCTTAGGATTAGCAAATAGAGGAGGAAGGTCAGGTTCGTCTCCCTCATCATTATTCGATTCATCATCATTTCAGTCGGATGGAGCATTCGGCTTGCACTTGTTACTTCTCTTCTTCTAGGTGTCATCTTGGTCACCCTTTTAACTACGATTGTCTACATATTTTCTCAATTTCCCAAGTTTCAACATCTTCTCAATTTAATTCTTGAGAGAAAAACACTTGTCGGTTAGGTGCTCATGGTCTTGGTGGAACTCACACTATAAATTCTTATTTATCTTATGTGGAAGAGCTTTCAACTTCTCAGGCCACATCAGGGACTGATTATTTTTTATCTTATTCAAGTTGTGTTCACAACTGACTGTCAGAGGAGTGTAGTCGACCAATAGGTCATCCATAGTCCTCTTCTTACCATCCTTGTTCTTTTTTAGAACTTTCCTCCGCTGCTTGTTCCCTTCTCATTCTCATTCTTTATTGCCATGGCCTCTTAGTCATTCATAACATTGTCAGCCGTTGCCAATAGCTCGGCCATGGACTTTGGTGGGTCTTCAGTAGCTTTTCAAAGTAGTTTTCCTTTATGCAGACCTCCAATAAGAATTGTCATTGCGATGCTCTCCTCGTAATCTTTGACCTCTAGCTTTTCTTCGTTGAACCTCGTAATATACTCCCTGAGACTCTTATTTTTTTGTTGCTTGACATACAGCAGGTGTGTTATCTTTTTGTCGAGTCTCACCCCAAAGAAGAAGTTATGTATGAATCTCTCTGCATGCTGTTTGAAATTCTCAATTAAGTTCTTAGGGAGTGATGTGAACCAAACATGGGTTACTCCGGTCAAAGTGCTTGAGAAGGCACGGCATCTCATCTCATCTAAGACTGAGTAAATATCGGTAGCCGACTGGTACAACACCACGTGGTGGACAGAATTAGTGCTCCCATCATACTTAGGAGTGACCATCGACGGCTTGAATTTAGCCGGGGTTAGATAACTAACAATCATAGCCACGAAAGGGGAGCCTTTAGAGTAGCCCCTTTGCAAGGGGTCTCGACTCTTCAAGATATCCCCTATTTTGTCTTCTAACCTCTGAATAGAATCATTCCAAAGTCTCTCAGTCGCCGTTATGACATCGACTAGGGTTATATTATCTTCGGTACTCTCTTTGACATTAGGACACACTGAGTGCTCCCCTCCCTAGGAGCTATCCTTTATCGGCGACTAACTTCTCTCTGCTCCTTATCTCGGCCTCTTAAAGATCGACGGTCATTAACTCTATTATTTCTTCTGGAGCTTATAATACTTATAGACCTAGAAAGGTGGTTCCTTAGATCGCCCGCTGCTGGTCCAAGCCTATCAAAGGCCAACCCCCTGCTCAACCTATCTAATGCTGATGATCTAGGCCTGCACTCTCGTCTTGGCCTACCACACTCGAGTCGCCTGGGTTGGATTGGTCGTACAGTGCCTCTAAAAATTTCATAAGGTTCCCAACATTTGTTTTCATCCTCATCCTCATCATCATACCGATCGTCCTTGTCATCAATGCATTCTTGACCCAGCCTAACCAGGCATAAATGCCTATGGTCGGACACATCCCTGTGCCAGTGTTGCAGGAAGAGATCTTGTGTAGAGACTGGGGTGGTCCCTTGGCCAATTGATCTGCAGCACCATCTCTGGCAGCCGAAGTTATCAGCAGATCTGTTGTGCCGGCAGGCCTAACTGCCATATATTGGCTGAAAGTAGCAAGGGTTATTTGCATCTGTCATTGACTGTTTACCAATGAGAATAGGTCCATTGTTGACTTCTCACCCTTCTTCTCCCCATAATTGTTTAGATGACCTACTTGGGCTAACTCCTCTAAGTGAAACTTAATCAATTTGTAATTATTTATTTTGTGCCTATCTTCCTTGTGATAGGAACATCTCAAGTCAATTTTCCTCTTTAACGGGTCTCCTGTCATATTCCTTTGCCACTTGAAAAACTATGGATCATTAACCTTGCTCAAGATCTTGTATATCGTCTCCTTAAAAACTGTATTGATTGCATGGTAATTCTTGGTGGGGTCTGACTTATCATTTATTTTGGATCCTCGATTCTGCTTCTTGCCCCTTTATTGGGAGCATTTTTGTTGTCGTTATTCTTAATCATCTTTGAACGACTGTTATCATGTTGGGTGCTAGATACCGCATCTTCTACTTTGTCATATTTCTCAATTTTGGACATGGTCATCAATAGTTCCAACCTCCTTCTTTGTGAGAGACTTATGCAAATTAGATTTGCTCGGTAGACGAATTTTTAAAGAAGCCATGAGAACTTGCTCAAAGCAATCCTTCATTTAGTTATAGGTTTCCTAGCACCCTGAGTGTATTCTGGCAAGGTCTTATTGGGTTTCTTATTCATAGTGAGAAGTGAACCCATCATTTGGGGATGAGAGCTGCTAGTAATGAATCTGGTAGGGAAAGCTTTCGCGAGCTGCTTAAAACTTATAACCAATTTGTGTGGTAACTTCTTGAAAAACATTTGTGATATACCCCCCCCCCCCCCCACACACACACACACACACGCACACACACTATAAGGGAATATGCAGCATAAGAGGGTTTTATCGTTTCTCTAGAGTATCATTGCTTAATGGTACTAGTGAACATGACAGATATGATCAGTCTTTCCACCAAAGATCTTGAATTTATTTGTGGAGAACTTGTTAAGAGGCTTTGGTTCCTCAATTAATTTGAGAAAAGGTACTTCATCTAGCTGATGAGAACCCTCCGTGACAAATCCTTAGTAGATATAGCCCTGCGATAAGTAGGTGCTCGTCCATCTCTTGTCAGATGACATCGCGTAGATCATTTTTGTGATGAACTTCCCATATTATCTTCTTACTGGCGGGAACCTGTGCCTGGAGTGATCTTGATCACGCCATAAATTATCTCCTCGACTGAGCATTTTTCTCCCCCGAGGGCTAGTAATTTTGGCATAGCATTTACGTTTGTCCCCATGGAGCTCTTGCTCCATTCTTTCCCGGAGGTGTTGCATACAAGCATTGTCCTCTTATTGGAGGCACGTGTCATCCTCCCATTCATGAAGTCTTCATTCAAAGGCATCCACAAGTTATGGGATCTGAGTAGATATCGGTTATTCACAACTTTCCACGATTTTCTACTCATATCGCTGATAACACGAGTTAGGAGTATTATGACTCCTGTTGGGATGGACCTCAGACCTAACTTTGGGTGTCGGATGTCCGTTCTCATCGTTATAATGGTCATCATTATACGATAAGCAGGTGTTATGCGAGTGAGACATAGTTGCCCGTTGGCTCTGCTTGGATAAGAAAGGAAACTCAGTGCCAACAAACGATGCCAATTTTAGGTGTTAAAATCCTACTATGATTAATACAACACAGTCGAGATGAGCTAAAAAATAACACAGTCGATACGAGCAAAAAAATAAGATCACAATCACATAAAATATAATATAAGTGGTTCAACAAAATAATATCTCTCTTTATTGATCGATTTTTTATAACAAATATTACATTCCCTTTTTCCCAAGGGTGTGGGTTACATCTGTAAAAACGAAAATAGAATGAGTCATGTGTGACTCTATGGCCTTGGAATGTTGTTATGATATGATCGAGCAAATCCAAGCCCAAGATTTACGCTGATTGGCTCCTCATTTATTCTTATCTTAAAGCCGCGATCACCTACCTAATTGGTTGAAAGTGTCAGATGTTCTTATTAGGTCGAATTACTCCCCCATTTAACCCTGAAGTTTGGGGTCATTTTCAATTTTAGATTCGATGTTTAAAAAGTTGCAATGTTATTCAAGAATTTTTAAAATGAATGCAATCAAACCCACCGTCACATCTCCGTTTAAAAAATTAACGGGAATGATGATATTGCTTTTTATGTATAACGTTTACAAATATTGGCCACTTAGTAGTTAACACATGCCTTCTAACATGAGTCTTATAGAATATTTCACCATATACAATAGTAATTAACTACACTTAAAATATCCAAATAATAAATACTCAATTCAACTCAACAAAGCCTTTTCCCAATAATTTAGGGTCGGCTACATGAATCATATTATTCCATTTCTTTCTGTTCAGTGCAATATATTCGGTTAAACCACGTAATGCTATATTACATCTCTTGGTATCCTATCATACACCTTCTCCAAATCTATAAAAATCATACGAATGTCCTTTGTTTTCTCCCTATACCTCTCCATTAATCTCCTCAATATATATATTGCTTCCATTATTAACCTTATAGTCATAAACCGAAGTTAATTCTCTAATAGCATTGTTTTCAATATCAATCTATATTCAATCACTCTCTCCTAAAACTTCATTGTATGACTCATTAACTTAATACCGCGATAATTTGAACAACTTTGTATGTCCCCTTTATTTCTATAAATAGGTATTAAAAAGCTCTTTATTCATTCATCGTACATCCTATTAGTCATTATAATTCTATTAAATAATTTTGTATACCAAGATACTCCTTCCTCCCCTAAGAACTTGCAAACCTCAATAGGGATACCATATAGTCATAAAGCCCATAATGTTTTCATCTTTTTTAGAGCAATCCTTATCTCTGTTGTCCTAATTCTGTAAAAATATATTCTCAAGTCACCCTAAGTTCCTCTATATATAATCTACTCTCTTTATCTCCATTTAATAACCTCTCAAAGTAATTTTTCCATCTTTCTATAATCTCATTATCCTAGACTAGGACTCTCGAATCATCACTTTCAATACACTTGACGTTATTAAAATCTTTTATTTTATTATCCCTAATTTTAGCAAGCTTATAAATACTTATTTCCCTTCATGTGTTCCTAATTTTATATAAAGATCATCATACTCC
Source organism: Sambucus nigra (assembly GCA_949130495.1). Lineage (NCBI taxonomy): Eukaryota > Viridiplantae > Streptophyta > Magnoliopsida > Dipsacales > Adoxaceae > Sambucus > Sambucus nigra. Next base: position 336,232,247 of record OX422207.1, on the reverse strand, counting down.
TTTAACTTAGCATCTCTTACTATTTTCTTAACTTCCTTTTTATCCCATTTATATTTTTAAAAAAATTAGTTTCTACTTGTTTGCCATGTTTTAAAGCGGTCACTTTTGGTTTTTATTATATTTTGTACTTCTTCATTCCACCACTAAGTTTCTTTAGATTATATCCCCCTGCTTTTTGATTCTCCAAGAATTTCTTTTGATATTCTCTAAATTTATGTTGCCATCTTATCCCATATTATGTTAGTCTACTCTTCAATATTTCGTGACGCATCATTTAATATTTTATCTTTAAATATGATTAAATTCTTTTTTTTTAAGTTCCACCACATAGTTTGTGGTCTAATCTTAACTTTTTGCACCCATGATTGATTTTTAGTACTTATACCCAACACCATTATCCTATGTTGTGAGGTTAAGTTTTCTCCCGGGATAACCATATTGTCTTTATATGTTAATCGGTCTCCTTTTCTAGTAATGAAAAAGTCTATTTGGCTCTTATGCATTCCACTTTTATAAGTTATTCACTGTTCAGGCCTCTTTCTAAAATATGTATTTACTAGTATGAAATCATAAGCCACGTAAAATCTAATATATACTCTTCACCATCATTACTATCTCCAAAACCATATTCTCAATGCAATATCTCACAACCTATACGATATTATCCTACATGGCCATTAAAATCTCACTCTATATAGATTTTCTCATCTATGGGTATTTCTTGAATTAGTTTATCCGTTTGTTCCTAAAATTGGACTTCAATATGCTCATCGAATCCTAATTGGGTGCGTAAGCACTAATAATATTAATTGTATTTTCACCTAATACTAGTTTTACAAGTATAAGTATATAACCTTTCCTGATAATGGTTACGATATCATCCTTAAGGTTCTTATCTACTATTATTCCGACTCCATGCCTATTTCTATGTTTTCCTGTATAATATAATTTAAACCTTGTATTTTCTATTTCTCAAACTTTACCACTAACCTATTTAGATCGAACAACAAACTAATTTCAAAACTAACACGCACAACAAACGACCAACACAAACAGAAACCAACACACAAATAATTTCAACAACGGTTTCAACAGCAAACTAATTTCAAAAAATAATATTAGGGAAATCTTAGTTTGAACAGAAATCAACAACCATCACAAAATCTTAGTTCGAATAACAAACTTAGATTCGAACAATACCTGTTAAAGTTGATTCATTGAAGAAGAACACCAATGATTTTGGGCTTTGTTGCTGTCGCTCTCCTTCGGCGCCGGTGGTGTGTAGGAGAGAGGCACAAGATATAACAGGTTCAGAGAGAGAGAAGCGAGGGATTGAGTGAGTTTAGTGAGAGAGGGAGAGATTTTTTGTGGTTGTCGAGAATGAGATGAAAGTGTAGGGGTTTAGAGAGTTTAGTCTATGGGACTAGTTTAGCCTCATCTCCTTTTTATTTTACACTGGTAACATAACACACAAAAAACACCGAATAAGATATAAAATATATATATTTGATACTTTCCATCCGGGTCAGTCCAGACCAACCATATCAACTCAAAACCCGAGGATCGGACCGACTCGGTTGGTTTAAAAAAAAGGGGGGGATGAACAGATTAATAAAAAAATCGACAAAAATAAAGCAGTTCGGTCCGTCGGTTTGGACAGTTTTTTTAACACCCCTATTCATAGGATTCATGTTCATAGGGATATAATAAAGTTTTATGTTGTTTGTCAGCTATCTATTGCAACCCTCCTCATTTATTCGGGGCTTAGTACCGCTAGTGTCCAAAAAAATATCTAAGAAGTTAATCACGACACGGATAGAGTTCCCAAATAAAAATTAAAAGCTAATAATTTAATTAATCCAAATTAACTAAGTCTAACAAATCTAACAACATAGCCACCACCCACCCATAACACCACTGTCGTTTCCCACCTCACAAACCACCGCTAATCAAATATTAAAATCCAAAATTACAACTCACGCGACTCAAAAAGTGTCTTTAGTGCGTGTGAATTACGACTCAAGTGTAAGCCGATCGCGTAAGTAATAATCCGAGCAAGTCGGGTATCGAACTCAGGGACTAAGACGTAATATAATGACTACTAAGTAAGGTGTCTAAAACCCAATGTATGACTCACGAAAAAGAAAGGAAGGGGTAATGAGTTCATATGAAATCTTCTACGTAACTAATGCAGCCTAATCTACAAATTTGAATTAACTAAAATATGCAAAGACTGAAAACTTTTAATTTTAACTATGTGAGAAAAATGGGATTGGAATACGATCCCCCAAAGCGTAGATAAATTCATTGGATATAAAAAATTTAAGAATTGTATTTATAATTAGAAGAAAATATTAAATTTTTCAAAGTACTAAACATATGAGAATTTTACTCCGCACAATGTCTAGTCAACAAATAATTTAACAAGAATGACAAGATTGTCGACATGGGTATTATATCCTCAAACATTTCGATTACCTAGGGAAAATGAAGTTTAGAGACCTATAATACTTATTTCAATAAAATATAAAACCTACAAATTATCTATATTATTTCATCTAATTTTATATATAACTTATTAACCTAGATTGGGTTCATGTACCCCAACCCTCTAATTATCTTGTCAAACATATTAAATCTAACTATGCATGCATTATTTAAGTTGTATGATGACATTATGGATGAAAAATAAGAAGAAATCATGTAAATAATATTACCAAAAGGGTAAAGAAGCTAGAACATACACAAACCAAGCCTTAAAAGAAATAAACTGAAAATAATCAGCTGTTTATTGAAGTTGCAAGCATAAAAAGCAATGATTATTTCTCTAGATATTACTCTGCCTCTTTAACCTTATCCTTAATAAAATATAGGTTAACAAACTCCTAATACCTATTTACATAGGTCCCTAAGTCGTTTGTAAGAGTCCTCAAAACATAAAACACTCTATGCTAAAAAAAATAGGGCCAAAATAAAAATCCCGCTTCAGGGAATTTATCACGGTTCTAAAGCGTTACTATTGTCGAACCGTTCCACCCACCAGTTCGGGTCCTAGGCTCTGCCCAAGTAATGCCTAGTGTGCTCGAAGTTCTCTTATTTTACAACTCTGCCGCTGGATTTTATTCTCAACTTCAAACGCGCATAACTACTTCATCGTAGGTCAGATTGAGGTGTCCTTTTCTCCCGTATTCTTGTGACTTCAAGCTCTTCAACTTTTTAGTTGGCTCCTCCTTTGGGTTTTGGCTGAAAAATTACAAAAATTCCCTTTACTTCCCTTTCTTTTGATTCTTTTACTGTTTCAATTTTTCTCCTCCATCCACTTGTACGAATTACCTATATAACATGAGAGAAATACACAAAACACAACATACTCGCCGAAAAGGGCTAGTAGCATAAATATGCGATAAATCTGGATTAATTACAATGCACGGGATCATAAAATAACCAAATTCAGGGGATAAATATGATATATATATATATATATATATGCCTAATCAAATCCCCTTAACTTAGAGCATTGATCATCCCGAGCAATGTAAAAGAATAAGATCACGAGTTTAAATGGACTTCTAAATAACTAAGGTGATAGGATACCTCTTTCACAGGCAAGCGATAGCATTTAACGCATGCAACAAGTCGTTAAACCCCTAGGTTACCCTAGTAGAATGAGGTATGTCTCGTGAGGGTTTGCTATAAATTTACCCATAAAATTCATTTTTAGACTAAAAGAAAAAATATCAAAATAACTGAAAATCGTACAATTTAAATTCTAGAAAAATAATCACTTCAAATTTTTATTCAATAGATCTCAATTCATAGTGTGTGTGTGTGTGTGAATCCATAAATCAAACCGTTAACTTCCATCAATTGATCATTACGTTACTTTCAAAAAATTCACTTTGATTCAATTTCTCACAGATGCACTCATAAACGAATCGCTCGGAATGTGGCTATTTTCTCTCGGTGTACGTGATATAAAGAGTAAATACAATGGATGCGAGTTCATGCTCACAAATTGAAAGACAAAAATATTTATGGTAAAAAGATCTTTTGAACGGAATACAGTCATTGGAAAACGGGAAACATCATCTTTTGGTCGCACAAATTAACCTCTTTTATAATCTTTTCGTGTTTTAGCTTTCCACGTGGTAATTAGTTTCATTTTTGGGACTCAGTTAGGAATTTTTTGGATCATAAGGTGTATTGGGTAAAATAGAAATGGTTGAGAATTTTGTAGTTCGAAAATTTGCTTATGATGTCCGTTGACACTTTTTCGGGCATTTGCTCATTTTCTCTTCTTTTTTTTCTAATTTTTTTTTGTTGATTAATTTCCTATTTTTTTGCCCCTTTTTATTGCATCATTTCGACTTACTTGATTAATTTTTTATTTTCGTCACTCCGGGCTATTTGGGTTTTTTGGGTTGGCAAACGAAAAATGAAAATTTATTAGGCTTAAAGCGGTTAGCAACAAGATATTTTTCACAACTTCTATGGCTAATATTTGGGGGTAAACAAATGATGGCCTAACTTCATTTATCTAAATTACTAGTCAGATTACCATATGCGTCTCGAAGTTAATTTTAATTTAGAGATATTTTCAACGCATTTTTAAGACGACATCTCGCTCATTTCTCGTAACAGATGAACAAAAAAATTTGGGATCTTTAACGCCTTATTTAGACACTAAATTGAACGTTGAGTTAACTATTAACTCAAATTGATTTAAATACTTGCAAAAATCGATGGGCTCGAAATCTCACCGGGTTAATAAATCTCTGCACTTATACTTTAAGTCATCAATTTTCGCTCAATTTTCATCTTTGGTCAATTTCTGCTTTGTTCATTAAGTTTTTACAAATTGAGACTTCAAACAAAAATTTTAGTGATATTTTAAAATAATTTAAATTTTTATTTTTATTTATTTTGACGAAAAATATTTTTAACCTTTTCGGAATTTTCTAATTTTTTTGTAATTTTTGAATGAATGAGGCGAGTGAAGTCATTGAGGTGTCCAATAACCTCATAGCTTATTTGTTCCAACTTGGAGATAATATCATACTGAAATGTCGAATGACACGCTAAGCCTAGGCTTTTCATAAACTCGAGAATGCATGGATCGGGCTCTAAATCGGACGAAACACTAGTCATCTCCTCGATCGCATCCGAGAACTCAAGTGGCATGGGTGGATGGGCATAAATAAGAAATTGATCTATCCTATATTTCTATTCGCTCTCCTCTAAGTGACAAAAAGAGTCCAATAACGATTAGACTTCAACATTGAGGTTCTCATCCACCGGCCCGAATTATTTCTCAAAAAATTTAGGCTCATATCTCCTAACTTTCTCTCTTGCTCATTCTCCGTATCTTCTCTCTCGCTTGTAATACCCCGCAATTTTATCGATATTTATTTATGGGATTAATTAAGGTAAATGTGAATTAATTGAGAATTAATCCGGATAAAATACTAACGAGATGTGAGTTGGTATTTGATTATAATGTGTATATATGGTAATATATGAATATTGGAAATATTGAATTGATCGTGAGATAGAAATACGACAATTTGGGAAATTTTGTTGGGACGCGCGTGACAGTCGCGTCAGGAAAATATTTAATTTAATTAAAAAGTAAATTTTATTTTTATTAACCGTATGGTCATTTTGAGTGCGCCAACATGTCTGAAAGGGTCGAAATAGTCAGAAAACACTAGTCGGGGGTTAAGTTTGGGTCCCGGGGCATTATTGGGCCATACCGGTAACTTAAAAGGGCATTTTGGTAATTTCGAAAATTTGGGAATTAAAACCCCCGAAAATTAGAAATAAAATCTAACTTATTCTTTATCCACTAAACCCACTAACTACACTAAATGACTTAATGGGCTACGGGAGTTATTGGAAGAAATAGAAAAGAAGTTCCTAAGGCAAACCTCCATTGTCATCTTGTGAGAAGAGCTTGGAGAGAGAGAGAGAGAGAGAGAGAGAGAGAGAGGAGAATTCTGCAAAGAGAGAGAGGAGAATTCTGCAGAGAGAGAGAGGAATTCAACCATCTTCAACCAACAACAAATCTGGAATATAAGGCAAGTGATATAGTTACAATTAATTCCATGAATGTGTTCTTCCATGTTTAGGAAATTATCAAATTTTGTTTTGGAAGATTGATATAGACCCATGAATTTGAAGATTAAAACTATGAACTATGTTAGGTATTGCATGTAGAAACATTCTGGATGAATTATGGATTCAAAATATAACCCTTGATGATCTAAAAACGGATTTAAGAAGAGGTTTATTAATGTTCTTGAAAGAAATAGAAAACTAGAGTTCTTGATGAAGTTTTGATCCAAATAAAGCCCTTGGTTGATGAATTATTGATTTTAGAACGTTAACAATGTTGTAGGATGGTTGTATGATGTTATTATAACATTAAATTAGAGTTTCATGCATTATAATGGTGTTTTGGGACGAGTTGAGGACTGCAAAACGAAGCAGTCTGTAGCCTACCTGGTGCGATCGATCGATCGACATTCATCAGTCGATCGATCGACCACCATCGATCGATCGAGGCTCAAGGTCGATCGATCAACCTTCCCAGAATGAGTAAAATTTCCCCTAGTTAAAATTTTAATGATGTTAACCCTTGGAAAATATTATTGGAGACTTTATGAATATCCTTAGACTTAAGGAAGACCAGTAGGAATGGTTATAAAGTTTGGACCTTAATTAGAATTCAATTTGAGGAATTATTCTAAAAGCTAATGAAACTCGATGAGTGAGATAATATTAGGGTTAAAAGAGTAAATTTGAATAAATTGATGAAATGAGGTTTGGGGAAGAAGGAAGGACCTTAAGGATAATGATGTTATATGTGGGAAAAATAGGAAACTTAATTATCCCTTTGAGATAGGTTTTAAGTACAAGAAACTATGACGTGAGATATGTCGACAGTCTACATTTTATATTATCGGAAGACTTGAAATGTATAAAATTGGAATAATGGTATAAGGATGTAGAATGTACCTTTATTAACATTGAGATATCTAAGATGTGTGAATGCTTAGTATATGATTTTTGTGTATGACATACCTACCATACTTGCTATCACGGGAGGTTTACGTTCGCTTAGGGCCATCTAATCCTTGTGTGCCCGGATTTAGTTTGGTACCTAGAGGACATAGTTCAAGGGAATGACTTAATTGTGAGTTATTAAGTCAGCTGACTATGGAGCGTAGGTATGTACGTGACCCATGGATATGTTGAATTATGTTCGCCTCCATTCTTGTGTGTTGTGCTTATTCTAACAATTCCTGAGAGATTCGGAATTTGTAATCCTTATGTACGTGATGTACCGGGATGGATAGCAGAGTATGTGTGCACCGCAGCTTAGCCTCGGGGTGCTTATATTGTATATTTAAGATGTGAATAATATACGGTGCAATGAAAAGGAATTTGTTATGTTTAAATTGCGAGAATAATTTATAGTACTCTTTGAGAAGTTAAAAAGGGATAACATGCCGAGAATTGTAATGTTAATAATTGAGAATCCGAATTTAAGTAAAGCTATCTATTTAAGTAACAACATTGGGAATTCATATTGTGAATCGAGTAGTTGGGTTAGAACTTACAACGGTCTAGTTAGAGATAAATAACACATGAATGGGAACAAAAACGTTAGGAGTGCACAGTTAGACGAGAGGTGAGTATTTCATGTGAGAGCACGTCCTAACATGTATTTTGCATTCATTGTTTTAAATGTTATTAAAGCACTTGCTGTTTTTAAAATACTCTCCACATTCGGGCTCTGACCCGTTTGCTTTCAAATCTATCTTTTTGTAAAAACCATTTTAGGTGCCCAGCCACAAGGACACCATGCATAGGAATTCTATACAGGTGACGAGCCGTAGCTGTTGTGGAAGTTACAGGGCCTTGACAGTAGACGCCTCCTTTCCTTGTCTTGACTCCATATTCAGTTTCATCATTGTAAGGCATGTCGCCCATTTCTTTAGAGACATTTTATATTTCAGTTATTCAGACTTTGGTTTGTAATTTAATTCAGGATGCATACTTGTTTTATTTATTTCCTTATTGGGATTGTTGTGAGGAGTATTTCCTCTAGACTCTTTATTACTTGTTGATTACACTATTGGGACTTTATTGTGAATGGTTATGTTATTCTTTCATAATTAATTTATTGCATGTTAATCAGATTTAATTTAAAATTTGACATCTTACTTTTAAATACTAGGTGGTTAGTAATCATTAAAATGTTTTCGACAGTGATGCTATTAACTGAACCAACTTGGCATTTTGTATTAATTTAATAAAGGAGTAGCTACCCGGTATTTAAATTAGTCGGGGTGTCACAGGTGGTATCAGAGCATCAGGTTCTAGTGTCCTTTAGGATCTGTACGGCTTATTATGTTTCCGCTGAGCTTTCTTTGATGTAGAGCCCTATATTTTAGGACTGTTGTATTCCTTTATGTATGCTTCGCTCTTCAGCTGTTTTAAGTTTATAACTGCGAACTTATAGACTTTACTCTCATTTCAAATGCCTCCACGACGTGCGCAGCGAGTTCCTAGGGATGCACAACCCGAGCCACAGCCAGCACCAGTACAGGGCACCATGAATGCCGTCGAGGTTGCAGCAATTGTAGCCCAAGCGGTAAATGCCGCTCTTGCCGTTGTACAGCAGGCACCACCCCAGGTGCCAGTTCCGCGCCAGTTCAGGCACATGCATTCCCGTCTGCTTGGGAACGTGTTCGAGATGCTTTTCAAAAAGCACACCCTCCGGAGTTCACAGGTAGCTCCGATGTTGTGGTATCTAGTCAGTGGAGGAAGGATATTCAGAGGAACCTGAGAATGTATGAGTGCACCGATGTTCAGAAGCAGATACTAGCTACTTTCAAGCTAGTAGGTTCTGGATTGCAGTGGTGGGAGTCCATTACCACCGCAGGGGAGAGGGACACTCTCATTATTCAGTAGTTTTGCGTGCGGTTCGACCGCAAATATTTTCCGTCAGCTGTTCACACGGAGATGAGAAGGAAGTTGATGAACCTCAAGCAGGAGGGAAAGACTGTGGCCGAGTATGAGGCCGAATTCACTAACTTACTGAACATTGTTCCGGATGAGATACCAACGGAAGAGAAGAAGATTCAGAAGTTCACAGATGGATTGACTTGGAGGATCCGTCAGCATTTGTTAGGGAATCTCTCTTTAGACACTTACTCTGATGTGGTTAATGTTGCACTGCTACACTGTCAGGATCACCGCTTTCATATGGCTGAGAGCAAGAGATCAGGAGAGTCCAGCCATCAGGGCAGGACTGGGGGAAATGGTGCCAGCGGGGCACAATCAGCTCAGGGTCAGTATAGGCAGGGTGATAAGGGTTCCCAGCAGGAGGATTCTAAGAGATTCCGATCAAGGGGTTTCAGGAACGGACAGGGAGGTTTTAGGCAGGGCCAGCAGGGTCAAAACGGCCAACAGCAGTTTCAGCCGGGCCAGCAGGGCCAGGGGAGGAATGGTAACGGCCACCAGGGCCTAGGTCAGCAGGGGCAGCGAGGGGGAAACTTCCAGGGGAAGTGTTTCATTTGTGGTAAGATTGGCCACAAACATCAGGAGTGTCCGGATAGGGGCAGGGCCCCACAGCAGCAGCAGCAGGGTTCTCGACACGAGCCACAGAGGCCTATGCTTCCCGCCGCCCTCCCAGCACCACCCCAGATGGCAGCACTACCACCCATTCCAGCGGTCCCAGTTCAGCAGGGGCAGCTTCAGTATGGGAGAGTGTATCAGCTTCAGCATGTCGCAGCCCCACAGGATCCATCGGCCATTGAGGGTATGTTCTCTATTCAGGGAACTATGGGGCGTATTTTATTTGACACGGGGGCTACACACTGTTTTATTGCTATGAGATTTGCACACACCATTGGGTTGTTAGACACCGCAGAGAGCACCGCTACTTGTGTAGACTCACCGTTGAGTAGGGGTTCCATGATTTTGCTTATGTGTAGAGGTGTGGGTATAGAGATCGGGAGGTTTACTTTACCCGCTGATATGTTAGTGTTAGAGATGACCGAGTATGATGACATTATTGATATGGATTGGCTAGTTGCGTACCGAGCCATGATTGACTGTTTTAGTAGGAGTATTATCTTTACCATTCCCGGGCAGGAGATGTTTTTAGTGGCGATGCCTAATCCTGAGGGAGGATCGTCCACTCATTTGTACTACATAGAGGAGGAGACCTCTAAGGAAGTGGTGATACCACTTGATTCGATACCCGTTGTTAGTGAGTTCACCGATGTATTTCAGGATATACCTGGACTACCTCCGAGTAGGGAGATAGATTTTGTGATTGATTTGACGCCGGGCACTCGGCCTATTGCCCGCGCACCTTACCGTATGGCTCCAGCTGAGATGAGAGAGTTACGGGATCAGATTGAGCAGTTGTTGGGTCAGGGGTTTATTCGGAGGAGTACTTCACCGTGGGGTGCCCCTGTGTTGTTCGTAAACAAGAGGGATAGATCGTTGAGGTTGTGTGTGGATTACCGGGAGTTGAATAAGGTCACGATACGAAATAAGTATCCGTTGCCCCGAATCGATGACTTATTCGACCAGCTGAGAGGAGCTTCTTTCTTCTCGAAGATTTATTTGCGTTCTGGTTATCATCAGTTACGTATCAGGGAGGAGGACGTCTCGAAGACTGCTTTCTTAACGAGATATGGTTCCCACGAGTTTCGGGTTATGCCTTTTGGTTTGACCACGCTCCAACAGTGTTTATGGACTTGATGAATAGGGTGTTCAGAGAGTTCCTGGACCAGTTCTTCATTGTTTTCATTGATGACATTTTAGTTTACCCCCAGACAGAGGAGGAGCACGCCGAGCATTTGAGGCAGGTTTTGCAGACACTACGTCAGAACGAGCTGTATGCAAAGTATGAGAAGCGCGGGTTTTGGCTGAAGGAAGTTCAGTTTTTGGGGCATATTATTTCCGACCGGGGGATATCTGTTGATCCGGGAAAGGTATCCGCGGTGAGGGAGTGGGGACAGCCCACGACACCGACAGAGATCCGTAGTTTCTTAGGCTTAGCAGGATACTACAGGAGGTTTATTCGGCGTTTCTCCAAGATAGCAGGTCCCATGACACATCTGACTCGTAAAGGTGTGCCGTTCATTTGGAGTGATGCCTGTCAGTTGGCATTCGATGAGTTGAAGGACAAGTTAACCTCAGCACCTGTGTTAGCATTGCCGAGACCGGGAGTTGAGTATCTTGTTTACACCGATGCGTCCTTACAACGACTTGGAGGTGTACTGCAGCAGGAGAGTCAGGCCATAGCTTATAGTGACTCTTTAAGAAGTTAAAAAGGGATAACATGCCAAGAATTGTAATGTTAATAATTGAGAATACGAATTTAAGTAAAGCTATCTATTTAAGTAACAACATTGGGAATTCATATTGTGAATCGAGTAGTTGAATTAGAACTTATAACGGTCTAGTTAGAGATAAATAACACATGAATGGGAACAGGAACGTTAGGAGTGCACAGTTAGACGAGAGGTGAGTATTTCATGTGAGAGCACGTCTTAACATGTATTTTGCATTCATTGTTTTAAATGTTATTAAAGCACTTGTTGTTTTTAAAATACTCTCCACATTCGGGCTCTGACCCGTTTGCTTTCAAATCTATCTTTTTGTAAAAACTATTTTAGGTGCCCAGCCACAAGGACACCATGCATAGGAATTCTATACAGGTGACGAGCCGTAGCTGTTGTGGAAGTTACAGGGCCTTGACAGTAGACGCCTCCTTTCCTTGTCTTGACTCCATATTCAGTTTCATCATTGTAAGGCATGTCGCCCATTTCTTTAGAGACATTTTATATTTCAGTTATTCAGACTTTGGTTTGTAATTTAATTCAGGATGCATACTTGTTTTATTTATTTCCTTATTGGGATTGTTGTGAGGAGTATTTCCACTAGACTCTTTATTACTTGTTGATTACACTATTGGGACTTTATTGTGAATGGTTATGTTATTCTTTCATAATTCATTTATTGCATGTTAATCAGATTTAATTTAAAATTTGACATCTTACTTTTAAATACTAGGTGGTTAGTAATCATTAAAATATTTTCGACAGTGATGCTATTAACCGAACCAACTTGTCATTTTGTATTAATTTAATAAAGGAGTAGCTACCCGATATTTAAATTAGTCGGGGTGTCACATCGCTCTCGACTAAATTCTCTCTCATGCTCTCGTCTACGTGTTCTCCATCACTCTTGCATATGTGCTCTCTCTCTCTCTCTCTCTCTCTCTCTCTCTCTCTCAATAGCTATCACTAAACACGCCTCACATGGATCCTCAAAATTATCACCCTCAAGTCGTTCGCATACTACCTCCTTAATAAGATTTGATTCATGCAAATCGTCCTCATCACCCACTTGCTTGGTGATGTTGAATATATTTATTTTGAGTGTCATATTTCGAACGTGAGTTGCATTTGCCCATTACGTTTGTTAATCAATGCGTTAGTCGTGGCTAGGAAAGGGCAGCCAAGAATAACATAAACATGATGACTTGATGAGGAGGAGGAGGGGTCCGTGTCCTAAAGGACAAAATATACCAGGAAGTATAAAGTGTCGACTTGGACGATCAATTCCTCAACTATCCCACAAGGTATCCTCACAGAACGATCCGTAAGTTGGAGAGTAATTTTAGTGGGCTTATGATCTCCCAAATCAAGATTCTTATAGATGGAATAGGGTAGAATGTTGACACTCACCCCTAAATTTAACAAATTTCTCTCAAATTTATTATCTCTAATAATACACGAAATGGTGGGGGTTCCCGAGTCTTTAAACTTCAGTGGGAGGTCGCTCGAAAGTACCAAACTCACATTTTGTGCTAAGAACACCTTCTTCTTTACTTTAATTTACGTTTCACCATGAGAAAATCCTTGAGAAACTTTGCATACGCAAGAATTTGCTTTATATCCTCAAGAAAAGGTAAATTAAGCTTCATTTGCTTAAGAACATCCAAAATGTCATCACGGGCGATCTCTTTATGAGGAGAGACCAATTATTGAGGGTATGATGCGGCTATAGGGGGTTTCACTACCACCGTAGGCCTAACTGTGTCTTATTTTTCACTCTTTTCCAAGGGGGCATCTTCAGCCTCTTTCGAGTCGTAAGAAACCTTATTATCTTTTTGCTCATCGTGTGGAGGAGGTGACAAGTCAACAACTCTTACATTACGTAGAGTGGCTACTGTGCTACATTGATCTTGATTTTTATAGGGGTTAGAGCTAACACAGTTTTAACCTTACGGAGGTCGTTGACCGTGGGGGGGAACTTTCCCTGGACACTTAAGGAAGATTGCAACTTAGAAAGTGTTGCCTTTAAGTCAACAAAAGTTTGGGTATCTTGGGCATTGATCACTGACTGAGTTTGCATAAATAGGGCAAGAGTTTCCTTAAGACTCTTTAGCTGTCTGATCAAATAAGGTGTGGGAGGAGGCTCTTGCATCGGTGGTGCATGTTGATAAGGTGGAAATGGTAGCAGTTGTTAGGAAACGTATGGATTTGGGTTCATTACTGCATTAGGTTTCCCATAACTAAAACATGGATGGGTTTGCCCCGAGGGATTAAAAAAATTCCCGTGAGGGGCGTCAAAATTACCCTTATGAGATCTTACTGCCTCAATTTGTTCTTGGAGCATGACTTGGTAGGCGGGTATCATCGGGGATTCCTTAGTTAAATATCCTGCCTCACAATAGTGCACACATCCTCTCTCAATGCTCGAGTGGAGCCGAATACGTCTCTCCCCTAGTTTCGATAACGTCTTCTAACCTCTTAGCTAGTTGATTTATTTGAAGTTTTAGTTCGGCTTCCTTGTCCAATTCATAAGGATCGAATGCGGAAGTAGCCATGTCCATGCGTCTAGCTTTGGGTCGGGTATTTGGATGCAATGTATCCTATACTAAAGTAGCCTCGGCAATATATTTAAAGTGGTCCTCCGCATCGTTCGCGTCTAACCATAAGAACTCTCTCGAGCACATAGTTTCTATGAGTTATTTGGAACTTAAGACTAATTAGTGATATAAGTAGGAGATAAGTCACCACTTCGATTAACTCGTTAAACCTCTCCCAACATCTATCGAAAGGCTCGTTCTCGTTTTGCCTAAAGGCCTGAATTTGATCCCTAATAGAATTAGTCCTATGTGCGGGAAAGAGATTTTGGAGAAACTTAGCTTGCATATCCCTCCAAGTGGCAATCGAGTTCAGTGCTAATGACTAAAGCCATGTCTTAAACTTATCCTTCAGGGAGAATGGGAAAATCTTGAGATTAACAACATTTTGGGTGCACATTTGGTCATTGAAAATATTGCACACCTCCTCGAACTCTCTGATGTGGAGGTAGGTCTTTTTCGACCCCATACCGTGGAATGTATGGAGAATCTGAATCATCCCATTCCTAAAATGAAACCACCCCACATTATACGAAAATATAATGCAACTCGGAGTGACAATTCACTCGGGGTATAAGAGGTCTCTTATGGGACGGTAAGGCATCACTCCCTCACCCATCCCTAAATTAGCGTTGCCAGACATTACGCTCTCACTTAATGACTTGATATCCTCACAGGATGTCCTAGACGTATGACTCGTAATGTGACTCATGATGGAGTTATGCGTTGTAGGAGGTGGGACTCGAAAATTTGGTGCATTTGGAGTGTGTGGGATATCGATATTGAATTTGACTATGGGATTTTCGTGTAACATATGAGGAGTATAATTGGGATTGGATGGAGTGTTTTACATTTAAATAATGAGAGACTATTTTTTAAAATATGTTTGGATTTTTCTGTTTTTTTTTTTTGGATTTATGATTTTCGGGGGGGGGGGGGGGGGTGCTTGTTAAGGATTGGAGTCAAATTATTAGATTAATTGGACCTAACCTAGTATGTTTACTTTATCCCGACAATGGCATTAAAAACTTGACGCTACTAAAAAATGTCTATAGTGCCTGTGAATTATGACTCAAGTGTAAGTCGATCGCGTAAGTAATAATACGAGCAAGTCGGGTATCGATCTCAGGGACTAAGATGTGAAACGTAACGACAACAAAACCTAATGTCCAACTCATGGAAAAGAAAGGGAAAGGTGGTGAGTTCTTATGAAATATTCTACGTAACTAATGCAACCTAATCAACAAATGCGAATTAACTAAAATATGCAAAGACTGAAAACTTTTTATTTTAACTATGTGAGAGAAATGGGCTTGGAATACGACCCCAAACCGTCGATAATTTTGTTGGGTGCAAAAATTTTAAAAACTGTATTTATAATTAGAAGAAAACATTAAAATTTTCAAAGTACTAAACATATGAGAATTTTACTCCGCACAATGTCAAGTTAATAAATAATTTAACGTGAATGACAAGATTGCCGACACATGTATTATACCCTAAAAAACTCTGGTTACTTAGGGCATAAGAATTTAAGCGACATATAATACTTGTTTCGACAAAATATTAAACCTACGAATTATCTATACAGTTTCATCCAATTTTATATTTAACTTATTAACCTAGGTTGGGTTCATGCAACCCAACCCTCTAATTATCTAGTCGGACATGTTAAATATAACTATGCATGCATTATTTACATTGTATAATGACATGATGAATGAAAAATAAGAAGAAAGCATGTAAATGATATTACCAAAAGAGTAGAGAAGCGATAACATACACAGACTAAGCTTTGAAAGAAATAAACTGGAAATAATCATCTCTTTAGTGAAGTTGCAAGCGTGAAAAGCAATAAATCTTTCTCTAGATATTCATCTACCTCTCTAACCTTCTCTCTAATTAAATCTCGGTTAAAACCTCCTATACTTGTTTACGTAAGTCCCTAAGTCGTTTAGAAGAGTCCCCAAAACATAAAACTCTTTAGGCTAAAATAAAAATCCCGCTTTAGGTAATTTGGCACAGTTCTGAAGCGTTACTATTGTCGAACTGGTTCGCCCACCGATTCGGGTCCTAGTTTCTGCCCAAGTGATGCCTTGTGTGCTTGAAGTTCTCTTATTTATAATTCTACCACTAGATTTTTGTCTCAACTTCAAACGCGCATAACTTCTTCACCATAGCTCGAATTGAGGTGTCGTTTTTTCAGTATTCTTATAACTTCAAGCTCTTCAACTTTTCAGTCGGATCCTCCTACGACTTTCGAGTAAAAAATTATGAAAATGCCCTTGACTTCCTTTTCTTTTGATTATTTCACAATTAGGGTTTTTTTCTTCCATCCACTAACACGAATTACCTGTCAAACATGAGAGAAATATACAAAATACGAAATACTCACCGAAAAGGGTTAGTAGCAAAAATATCGTATTAATTCGGTTAATTACAATGCACGGGACCATAAAAGAACTAAAATTAAGGGGATAAATATGAAATATCTATGCCTAATTAACAACTACTATCACTACCCAACCACTAAGGGTTTTTCTAATATACATACATATATATATATATATATATATATATATATATATATATATATATATATATATATATATATATATATATATATATATATATACCCCAAGTAAAATCGGATGGGCTTCCTTTAGCAAAGTACCAACACGCTCTCTCTCACACATAAGTCAATGGTTTAACGAGTACCATTACCTGCGGCTGTAACTATAATTGTGGTGGTAGTTGGAAGTGTTGAAACATGGACGTCATTGTTGTGGTGATTGCCTGAGTAACAATAGCAACTACCTCTATTACAAATTCTACTTGGTGATTCCTGGGGGTGTTGGTCCTACTGAGCATCTCTCTCTGCATCCTATCATGCTCTACTACACCTGGTGTTTTTTATTTGAAAGCGAACAAAATTTGTATTAGCTAATAATTCACGTAAGAATACAATGACTCTAATTCTTAAGTCTCTAACATATAAAATAATGCAAAGTGATACATAATGGGAATTCGAAGGAACCCATGACACTATAGCCTAGGATACTCTCAGACTAACTAAAATAACCCTATATTTTCCACCTACTGGTTGACTATTACAATATATTGAAACTAGGGAGTGTTAATTAATTTATATCATTCTCAGTATCAATATGTAAATAAAAATACTTGAAGTGGATACAAATCCATCCATAATAAACGATAAACTAAAATGATAAATTATACGGAAATAAAGAATATATAAACGTCCTACAATAATAAACTCAAATAGTCTCAACTCACAAACAATTAGCTGAAATAAAATAACTGAGACTCAAGCTACATACAATCTCATAATAAAATACTAAACAAAAACTGAAGGAGTAACAACCTATGCTAAGAATCAATTGAACAAAAACTGG
Source organism: Sambucus nigra (assembly GCA_949130495.1). Classification (NCBI taxonomy): domain Eukaryota; kingdom Viridiplantae; phylum Streptophyta; class Magnoliopsida; order Dipsacales; family Adoxaceae; genus Sambucus; species Sambucus nigra. Next base: position 336,214,871 of record OX422207.1, on the reverse strand, counting down.
AGTGCAGGTGGCTGCAAGTCTGAATCTCATCGGCCCTACGGATCCTGTCTACAAATGTCTGGAAAACAGTTTTATATGATATGGGTCAGCACCCATAAGTTACAAGAAATGTCTTCAGTATAAATAGTAATAATCATGCGATTCATTTGCAATTAACATGTCATCTTATCGACATCACATGCAATAAAATATCTCACCCCTCACCTAAGTGAAATTCTACGAGCATGTCCCAACCCAAGGTATAAACTATACTAAGTCTCTATCTCTAGACTAATGAACAAGTAACTCATAACTAAATGCAATAATGATGTAACTAACTAAAGATGTGAGGATCTAATCCAAATACCAACCCTCGCAATGTCACTCACAAGTACAACATACATAGTCTTATAATAACAACACATAACTGTGACATAGGGTTCATTTAATTAGATGCCCATCGCTGGACTCATATATATATATTTTATAGCTCTCATATATATCATACTAAGGGAACTACCTTCGGAGACCATCTCGTGCTTCTATCGGTAAATTCGTAGGAGTCCCTCGCCTAATGGACGTAAACATAAAATACACACATATGATAATGGGGGATCAATATGCAGTCACACTATCGGGTAGTCCCATATCGAAACTCAATCGATGTATAGGATCATCAACCTCTCTCATCATAAAGTATAGACCGAATGAACGCATGATCAAAACATAACACCTTTGAAATTACCTACATCAATAGTGTGCGGTACACGATCGCAACCTTGAAAGGAATTCCGACTGATAGATTTACCATGAGTACTAATATATTCACACAAATCAGAACACACAGACACACACATGTATATATATGTATATATACCCCTCAGTCGTCTTAATTCCATGCATTAAATTGTACTAACAAAATTAAGGTTTATTATAATCCAAACCTAAATTAAAATATCCTTTCATGATACTCTAGTTTAAGTCTCTTATTAAACAGTAAAATAAGTGCATAAGAATTCCCCGAAATTTAATTATGCCATTAAAATCCAAAACCATCCTTTTGTTGCCCAAACTATCGCTAAAAGCACAAGTCGTTCAAACGAACTTCAATCTCATTTGAATGAAACTACACATCTCATTCGAACGAGACTACAATCTTATTTAAACAGTATTGACTCAATTGTCTCCTTCGTCCTGAAAACATAAAAACGAAAGTGAACCTCCACGGTTGAATAATAGGCTTTTACCCAATAATCCAAACTATTCAATAATAAAATCTTTTCATGGGTTTATGATCCTGAATGATTACCACAACGATTTAAGATCTAAAAACATCAAATAAGGTTTAGTTCCACAAAGTGCACATACATAATTCTAGTTCCTCTTTTACATTAAGTGGAGTCTAATACACCTACGAGTTCAGATCCAAACATCAAATTAACACAAGGTTCAACTTAAATAATAAGTTAAATCTTAAAACATGAGTTTTAATCACATAATTACATATAAAAAATCCAATTTAAGGTTTCTCTTTAAAAATCTCAACTCTTTTAGCTCATAATTGATTAACATTAATTCCAATAAACCCATTAATAAACATGATTAATACGACAGATTCAAATCCTAACATGCATTCTAAATCCTATAATTAAGTACATAATATGGATTATAAACAAGTTACATATAATATATGTGATAAAATAAGAGATTTATTCCTGATAGTGTGAACAATGAATCTCTACGCGTGATCCTTATTCCATTGTCTCCCAAAATCCCCTTATGCTCTCCCAAAGTTCTAAAGTTGCTTATGTTTAACTCTCTGATGTGGAATATTTGACTAATGAGGTGTAATTCTCCTAAGTAAACCTTAAACTTGTAGGTCCCTTCAGTCTCCAAATGAGCACAAAATACTACCCGTAATAGTCCAGAACTTAGTCTAAGGGCATACCTACCCTTCGGGCCCAACTTAGAATAATAAAAATACATAATCGAGTCTTCGTATCACTCTAGAATTCGCTCCAAATGGTACCTCATAACTCATAACGTAAAATAAAATGCATATATATTTATTTTATAGGTAACTACATATAGTCCAACTTAATTTATTATACCCATTAATTATAGCATGTCGCGCAAATAAGTCGCATGACATTCCAACTTAATCATCATATATATGCATTTTATTATTATGAATTCACTCAAGTAATAATTAATTCCAATTTATTAATTTATTTTCACAATTAATAATCATTTAATAAATAACAAAAATAAATATACAAAAGAATATATTACCAAAAAGAAAATATTTAAGAGAATAATATTTTTTAGGGAGAATAAATACTATCTAGAAGGAATTATAATTTTTAAATGTTGTACATAAGGATATAGGATATTATGAGAATCAATGTAGAAAGAAAAAAGAATAACAAACTAATAGAAGTTTTAGGAATTATAGGGTTATATGTGATGATACCATATTTGATTGTTGGTGTTTTGAGGCTTCTCAAACCTTTCACCTTCACTTACCCAAGAAAATAAGTCCTAATGTCATCCTTTGACCCCTGCTAGACCATAATCGAGCTTTTAAGACCACAATTATCTTCAATAAGAGACTAATACAGGGATATATGTGTTGGACACCTCATTTTTCCTCCAAAATACTCAGTCGTTCGAACACATCTCACCAACTAAGCTCAGAGACCTCGGTACCAGCATCCTTTTATCACATGCAGCGAACCCCGGTTCAAAGAAAAATGGCCTCCAAAGGTCCTATTATCCTTTCTTCAGAGGAATATTGCGACAACATGCCACAGGACCACCTAAGGAAGAACCTCTATCAATTCCTGACCTCCCAGACATCAGCCAGAGCCCCTGAGCTTATTTATCAAGAAGGTTAAAAAGTCGACGGTATTCCACTACTGTCATTGTTCATCGCCACTTGCATTGATGACCTCCATCTGTATTAAATTCACCCATCAACTGCCTTACACCATCTAAAAGCCTTTCTCCTACACTTCACTCTGTTAATGTAGCCATTATACCTCAATGGAGGCCTCAACCATACTGATGCAGTGCATTGATTCTCCCTCAAAGAGAATGCATATAAAAAGGAGGCTTGTGGAAGGTTGAAGACAAGTTCAAATTATCATACTTGAGAAAAAATAAGGGCAATTGAGTATAGTAAATATTTACTCATTGCTGCATGCACTCTCAGCCCACTGTTGTAAGCATTTATCCATAACTTGGATCATTTCCAACTATTTTGCTTATTATATACCTTGTTGAGTCCTAAATTAAGACTTAGGAATCCTTAGACAAGTCTATCACTTACTTCCTTAAGTCCTCTATATTAGTAACAAAGACCTTAGGGACCTCATACCTCCTTACCCAAAGCTCAAGAGGTCTCTTAGATTATAATAAATATTTTATGATCTTATATATAGTAAAACACCCTCTGAAACTAGACGTGGGATCCTCAACTAAGATTCGAACTACTTTATATACATGTTTATCACTTCAAAACACCTCCCACTAATCCACCTAAGATAATGTGGGGAGCACCTATTGGGTATGAGGTCTCGAATGATTTTAGCACCTACCAGTTTAGCATCGTTTGTAGGAAAGATAAGTTTCATTTCCTTTATATGCAAACATTTATTTTATTAAGATGACAGTCAATGCCAAGTTGGCCTGTTATTTCAAAGATATGGAATCTCAACAAACGGAGTTTCAAGGGCAACCTATTGATGTTTTGAGATGGCTTCCTTTACCACCCGTAGGGGAGGAACCGATCGAATCAGAACATAGTGGCACCGAAAGAAATCACAAGCCACAATTGGAAGGCGAAAATGATCTAGATAATGTAATCAAATCCCCTCAAAAGTTTATGACCCTTATCCCCGTCAGGGATAGGATGTATATTCTATTAGATCAGTCCTAATAAGGTTCTAGGGTAACTAGACCCTAGGACAGTGAGATCAAGTAGATACAAGATCAGTTAGGGAACTTCCTCAACCTATACAAGACTTAAACTCCCAATAACATAGAGCTTTCCCTCTAGAAAATGATGTACCCTGGTAGACTCAACAATTGGTCATGAATTCCTCTCCTTTATTGATGCATATTCAGTGTACAACCAAATTAGAATGGCTCTCGCTAATAAAGAGAATACCTCATTTATCATGAACAAAGGTACCAATTGTTATAAAGTTATGCCTTTTGTACTTAAGATTGTAGGTTCAACTTATCAAAGGGTGGTGAAGTCCATCTTCAAATACCTAGCTGGAAAATTCATGGAATTATATGTCAATGATATGTTGGCCAAGAGCCAAGAGGCCCATGACCATGTGCAAAACATTCAAGGAGACCTTTATCATCCTTAGAAGGAACCAGCTAAGCCTCAACCCTAGGAAATGTGCCTTTGGGGTAGCAGGATGCATACTTTTGGGCTTTATTGTCACCAGACGTGATATAGAGGCTAACCCGAAGAAGATCCCAGCTCTGTTAGATATAGAGTCCCCTAGGACAGTTAAAGAGGTCCAGAGCCTTGCTGAGAGAATTATTGCCCTAAATTGATTTGTCTTCAAAGCTACAGATAAGTGATTTCCTTTCTATAAAATCCTGAAAAAATCCTTCTAATGGACCCTAGAGGCCAAGGAAGCATTCCAGAGCCTAAAAAGGTATTTGGAGTCTCCACCTATGTTGTCTCGGACCACCACAAGAGAATACTCATACTTGTACCTCATTGTTTCTCCAACCATTGTTAGTTCATCCTTGTTCCAAAACGAATCTGGCACCTAGTATGTTATGCATTCTGTCATCCGAACTTTCCTAAGGCTTAAAATCAAGTACCCAAGGGTGAAAAATGTAGACAGGAGGTCGTACTTCTAGACACACCATTATAGTCATGGTCGATCAACCTCTTTGACAGATACTTCACAAGTCTGAGACCTCGTGAAGACTTACCAAGTAGTCTATGGAGTTGGGGGAATTTGATATCAAATATAAGCCACAAAGTTCCATCAAATGATAAAACCTTAATTGACTTTATTACAAAGTTTAACAACCAGGAATAAGTAGAGGAAGAGTCCAAGAGCTCATGAATAGAGGCTACATCTCCTAAAGAGCCCAAGCAACCATTATTTTAGGAGATTGACCCCAGCTTTCCAACATGGGTCCTGCATGTGGACGATTCTTCCAACAACTTTGGCAGTGGAGTTGGAATTCATTTAATAATCCCAAAAGGAGGTAAAATTTCTCTTGCTCTCCATTTTTAATTCAAAGCCTCTAATAATGAGGAAAGGTATGAAGCCTTGGTAGTAGGTGACTTGGCCATTCATTTGAAAGTAAATAAGGTAAAAGACTTTATAAAATCTTAACTGGTGGTTAATCAAGTCACCAAAGTCTGTGATACCAAATGTGATAGGATAGAAGGTTACTTGGCTATCGTGAAGCACTTTATCCAGAGTATCCTCAAGTTCAGCATCAGAAGAGTTTCGTGAGTTGAAAACTCTGTGGTCGGTCATCTTGCACGAGTAACCTCTTTAAATGAGGTAGATTCAAAAAATTTAATTGTTACCTTGGACTAACAAAGCATCACTTAGCTTTAAATCAATACTATAAAGGTCTGTCAAAGCTCAGACTGGGCCAATCCTATTAATGCATACCTCAGAGATAGGGTTCTTTCTAAGGATAGGCTCCTAGCCAGACGACTGTAGTCCTTGGCTTCCAGATACTACCTAAAGAATGGTTCACATTCAAGAATGAGTATTGCTCAACACCTTAATGGTTCCCCGTCTATCAGAAGTCGATCACGTCCTCATATACATCCACAAAGGTCTTTGTGGTGCTCATACGGGCCCCAAGACCTTAGTCTACCAGATCTTGAGGCTGTAATACTTCTGTCCCACCTTGGGGGAAAGAAGCACCAGATTTGGTTCAATACTATACTAATTGTCAGAAGTTCGCCTTAGTTACAAAGAAACCAATAACGAAAATGTCCCCTATGCTAAGTCCATGTCCATTTTCTCAATAGGGGTGAATTTAGTAGAGCCCGTACCTTTAAGCAAGGGCAAAACAAATTATGCGTTATGGAAATTGACTACTTCATGAAGTGGGTTAAGGCTGGGCCCTTATCCACCATTTATGAGAAAAAGACCACCAAATTCGTGTGGAAAAACGCCATCGACAAGTTTATCTTACCCAAGTCCATCATCTCATACAATGGAAAATAGTTTGACAACCGTTCCTTCATAGAATTTTACTCAGACTATAGTATAAGCAACCACTACTTATCTCCTGACCACCCTCAGGATAATGGCTAAGTCTAAGTAACCAATTGAACTATCTTCCACGGTTTGAAGAAGAGGTTAGAAAAAGATAAGTGTTTATGGGAAGAGGAGTTACTAATCATAATATGGGCCTATGGAACCATGGTCAAAGGTCCCACGGTGGAAACTCCAATATCCTTGACCTTTGGCACTGAAGAAGTTATCCCAAATAAGGTCAACGTACTAAGGAAGAGGGTGGTTTGGATTCAATCGAAGGCTAATGAGTAAGGTCTCAGAATATCCTTGGATAAGTTGGAAGAAAGGACAGAGGATGTTCTGGTTATAATGGTCTCTTACCAGTAAATAATGACCTCCTACTTAAACAAAAAAATCCGCCATTATGAATTCAAGGTGGGGGATATAATCTTAAGAGAGGTCACCACTGCCACCAGAATTCCAAGCGAAAGGTAGCTAGGTCCTAAGTTATAAGTGTAATACCCCGTATTTTTAAGCTTTCTTAATTTGGGGATTTATTAAATTTAATGTGAGTTATTAATTTAATATAAATCAGGAAATTAATTATTATTAATTACTAACGTGACGAGAGTTAGTGATCATTAAAAACTTGTTGAATATTACTAATCAGTAAAGTAATATAATATTGGTACTATTAAATGTCACGAGTGAATAAAATGACAATTTTGGAAATTTGAGTCGGGATGCGCCCGTGTCGCGTCGGGAGTAAATATTGATTTATAAAAGTGAATAAATTATAAGTCACCCATATGGTCATTTCGAGTGCGCCAAAGTGTCCGAAAGGGTCGAGATAGTCAAAAATATGTACCCGGGGGTTTAGTTTGGGTCTCGGGGTGTTTTTAGGCCTATTTAGCACCCCGGGAGGGCGTTTCGGACTTTCGTAATTTTGGGTAATTAAACCCACGAAAATTACAAGGTTATATCAGATGCTTAGGGTTGTCTTCTAGGGTTAACACAACCAAAAGCAAGTGACGGCCATTGGAGACGAAAAGAGAGAGCTTGCCAAGGAATTTTATGCCGAAAATTCCTCCGTTCGCGCTGTTGTCGCCGCCAAACGAGAGATCACGTCGCAAGGATCGTAGCCACACTGATTTCAGCACAAATCAGAGACCAAAAATTCCGAGGCAAGTATTTATCTTGCTTAATTTCGTTAATGCATCATTCATGTTAGTCTAGGGTTGATTAGGATGAGTTTCATAGAAGAAAACCCATGTTGGAGATAGGAAAATTGCATGTAGTAATGAGATAAATGATAATCTGGAAATCCCCCTTCATATGTAGAGATTGAACCACGGATTTATGATTGATTAAAAGTAGAAATTCTATAAAAAGGTTGATTAGAACAAAGTTAAAGAAACTTCTAGGGTTCATGAGATTTATATAAGTTTTGGCTCTTTAATCCATGGTTATTGATGAAAATTCACATGCTTTACGTAGAAGATTGTTAGTTTGGGTTTATAATGTTTGTAGTACAAATTTCTGGGAGTTTGGGTGTTAAAAATCCGGATTTGGATGATGTTGGATGATAGAACCCGTAACTATTAATCTGCAGAATTTCCCATACCTGTTTGATCGATCGATCGAGCCCCTGCCATCGATCAATCGACCCCTCCTGGCAGATTCATAATTTCCCTTCTAAATAGTTGAATTTAATTTAAAGGTGTAATAATCCTTGGGCATCCTTATTAAAAAAATTTAGGAGATAAAGAAGACCAGTAGGACTTATTGATAATATGAAATCTTTAATGTAAGACGAGATTTACATTTTTCGGGGATGTTTACATATAAGGAACAATGGAACTAGGATAAAAAGGGGGAGACGAGTAAGGTAGTTACGTTGGTAAATAAATAAGTACCTACTGAAATTACACTTGGGAGGTTAGGAATCCACGAGTGTCACTTAATAAGTTGGGATAATTCCACAAATTTAAGTAAGAAACGAACCGTTATACATGATAACTAAATAACGAGAAATAAGGATAAATATCATAATCATGGGTTATGAGATGTACCTAAATTTGATGTGGTAATAGTAATATATTTATATGACTGTGTTTATGCATATACTATATACGTGAGAAAACCATGCGAGCGCTACTTGCTATCCCTGAGGTTACCGCGCTGGGACAGTCTTATCTCGATGGAACCTTTATGGGGGATATTGACTCGTACCCTAGAAGATAGAAATCCTTCGGTACAGGCTATCGAATCGATATTTCAGACGGTCCTAATAGACGTGAGGGCATGTACTGACCTCTTAGAGACTTGGAATCTATGCTTCACCTCAATGTTGTTTGTGTTTGTATTAATACAGCTCGAGAGTGATTCCGAACTTGTATTTCCCTTAGTACGAGTGATACGGGGACTGGATAGCAGAGTATGCCTGCACCATAATTATTATGTGGGTGCCGTTAGAATATATATATTATATGAGTATTATATATATATATTAAATTCTGGAATTTGGGAACAACCTATTGTGTTTATGGTAAGTAAGATATGAATAATTATTTCAATTTGGGAATAAGTGTTTGAAAAGTATAATATATTAAGGTTTAATGATAACTATGTTGTTAAATGAAATGAACCTCTTAATCAGTTGAAATTGTTAGTTTAAATCTTATGAGCGACATGAGATAAGATAAGTTAAACCGTTGGGAAGGTTAGTACGATAGACATGCACATTAGAAGAGAGGTGAGAATTTCTCAAGGGAGTGTCGCACTAACATGTTGTTACATTGGCCAATAAACATTTTAAATACTTGCTAAACAAATTTTAAATCGTTTTTACAATCGGGCTCTGACCCGTTTCCATTTCTTTTCTCTCTTGTATATATATATGTATGTATTACAGGTGCCCAGCCACAGGGGCGTCTTGCATAGGATCCTTTGGAAGGAACGCGTTGCAGCTTAGGTGGGAGTTGCAGGCCTCTTGCTTAGACGACCTCATTTCTTGATTCCACTCCTAGCCTTTATTTTAACAGTTGGGCATGTGTCGCCCTTTTCCATTATTCAGTTGTTTTGTTGGATATTGTAATTCATTTATTTCCAGTATTTACACTTTGGATTTTTATTACTGTCACGATGTTTTCCTTTAAGTTTTAATGTTGGGATTTATTTGTTGAATGTTTAACTCTTTGGGATTATAAGTTACAGGATAATTGTTGTGTGATTATTTAAATTGTGAATTCTGTAAAGTTTTACAATATTGGTTTTGAATAAAATTTGGAAAGTAGTATCTGAAAATGGTTTTGACATTTAGCTTAATTATTTAGGGTGTTTAAATTGGAAATTTTATTTTGACGACAGTGATGCTAAGAATGAACCAACTGTTCACCTTGATTTTAATTTAATAAAGGAGTGATCGCCCGGTATTTAATTAGGCGGGGTGTCACAAGTGGTATCAGAGCATCAGGTTCTAGTGTCCTTAGGATCTGTACGGTTTATTTCGCTTTCAGCTTAACATTTTTGTTATAGAGCCCTATTTTAGGATTGTTGTATTCTTGCTTTTACTATTACGTCTTCAGCTATTTGAGATTTGATAATAACTGTAGATTAATAAATTTCTTCGCGTTTCAGATGCCTCCGAGACGTGCACCAAAGGATAGGCGTGCCCAAGCCGAGCAGCCAGTAGCTCCGGCTCAGGGAACGTTGAATGCTAATGAGGTAGCCGCTATTGTTGCTCAGGCGGTTAATGCCGCGTTGGCGGTAGTATAGCAGGCTCCACCCTAGATTCAGGCAGTAGCGCCAGTACCTGCACAGCTTCCATCAGCATGGGAGCGGGTTAGGGATGCCTTTCAGAGGGCGCATCCCCCTGAGTTCTCGGGTAGTTCAGATATCATCATCGTCATCTAATGGAAGAAAGATATCCAGAGGCATCTGCGTATGTATGAGTACACGGACGTGCAGAAACAGTTGTTGGCCTCATTTAAGCTAGTGGGGGCCGCTTTGCAGTGGTGGGAATCCACCACCACCTTGGAGGAGAGGGATACTATCCTGATTCAGTCATTCTGGGAGTGGTTTGATCGCAAGTATTTTCCATCCACCGTGCAAACTGAGATGTGGCGAAAGTTACTGAACTTGAAGCAGGAAAATTCCACTGTTGCTGAGTATGAAGAGGAGTTCACGAGACTTCTCACTATAGTGTCAGATGAGGCACCCACTGAGGGCAAGAAGATATTGTTGTTTGTGGACGGGTTAGCTTGGAGGATCCGTCAGCACCTTATAGGAAATCTGTCTCTGAGTACCTTCACAGATGTACTCAATGCTGCTTCACTACACTGTCAGGATCACCGCTTCCATCTTCAAGGAAGCAAGCGGGCAGGAGAGTCCGGCCAGCAGGGTAGGATAGGGGTAGTGGTACTAGTGGAGCGCCGACATCTCAGGGGCAGACTCGTCAGCATGAGCAGAGTTCCCATCAGGGGGACCCTGCCAAGCGGTTCCAATCAGGTGATTCCCGACAGGGATTTGGGGGATTTAGGCAGGGTCAGCAGGGCCAGCCTAATCAGCAGGGCCAGATAGGCCAACACCACCAAAAGCAAGGCCAACAAAGTTTTCATCAGGGCCAGTGGCGGGGCGGGTAACGGCCAATAAGGCCGTGGTCAGCAGGGTCAGAGGGGAGGTAATTTTAGAGGCCGATGTTTTGTGTGCGACAAGCATGGACATAAGCGCCAAAATTTTCAAGAGGGTGATAGGGCCCCACAGCAACAGGGTACCCATAACGAGTCACAGAGGCCACTTTTTCCAGCCGCCCTCCCAGCACCAGCTCAGGTACCAGCCCTACCAGCTGTTCTAGCCGCTCCAGTGCATCAGGGGCAGTTACAGTACGGACGTATCTATAACGTCCACCAGGCACCACCCGCGATTGAGGGTATGTTTCCTATCCATGGTACTATAGGTCGGGTTTTATTTGATACTGGGGCGACACACTGTTTTATAGCTACCCATTTTGCGAAGGCCTTAGGGTTATCAGCCACAGCAAAGAGCACTGTGACGTGTGTAGACTCACCATTGGGAAATGGATCGTTAATTTTCTTTATATGTCAGGGAGTGGGGGTAGAGATTGGTAGCTTGGTATTACCAGTATACATGTTAGTCTTAGATATGCATGAGCATGACGTTATTATTGGTATGGATTGGCTCGCAGCTTACAGAGCCATCATAGATTATTTCGGTGGGAGTATTGTATTTGCCATTCCGGGGCAAGAGATGTTTGTAGTGGCGATGCCTCGCCCAGAGAGAGGCTCGACCGCTCGTTTGTATTACATAGAGGAGGATACCTCTAAGGAGGTTGTGATTCCCTTAGACTCGATCCCAGCTATTCGTGAAATTTTCGATGTATTTCAGGAGATACCAGGCCTACCCCCCAGTCGAGAGATAGACTTCGTCATAGATTTATTACTGGACACTCGACCTATAGCACGCGCTCCATACCGTATGGCTCCGGTAGAGATGCGAGAGTTATGAGATCAGATAGAGCAGCTGTTAGGTCAGGGCTTCATTTGCAGGAGTACCTCACCTTGGGGCGCTCCAGTTTTGTTTGTGAAAAAGAGAGATGGTTCACTGAGTCTATGTGTGGACTACCGGGAGCTGAACAAGGTCACGATACGAAAAAAGTAGTCGTTGCCTCGAATCGATGATCTGTTCGACTAGCTGAGGGGAGCAACTTTCTTTTCTAAGATAGATCTAAGGTCGGGGTACCATCAGCTACGTATTAGGGAGCATGATGTTTTGAAGACTGCTTTCTTGACAAGATATAGGTCCTATGAGTTCAGAGTGATGCCATTTGAACTCACAAATGCTCCAGCCGTATTCATGAACTTGATGAACCGAGTGTTTAGAGAGTTCTTGGATCCATTTGTTATCGTTTTCATAGATGACATTCTGATATATTCACACTCCAAGGAGGAGCATGCCGAGCACTTGAGGCAGGTTCTTCAGACTCTACGAGGGCATCAGTTGTATGCTAAGTACGAGAAGTGCGGGTTCTGGTTACGGGAAGTGCAATTCTTGGGGCATGTTATTTCTGAACAGGGGATAGCAGTTGACCCGAGTAAAGTGTCAGCGGTGAGGGAATGGGGATAGCCCACTACACCGACAGAAGTGTGTAGTTTCTTGGGATTAGCCGGATACTACAGGAGATTCATCTAGGGGTTCTCCAAAATAGCGGGTCCGTTGACGAACCTGACTCGCAAGGGGGTAACATATGTCTGGGATGATGCTTGCCAATTGGTTTTCGACGAACTGAAAGACAAGCTTACTTCAGCACCGGTCCTTGCTTTACCTAAGCCAGGCGTGGAGTACCTGGTTTACACCGATGCTTCTTTACGGGGACTTGGGGGAGTACTTCAGTAGGAGGAGAAGGCTATAGCTTTTGCCTCCCACAAGCTTAAGCCGCACGAGAAGAATTACCCCACACACGACCTAGAGTTGGCAGCGGTCGTTTTTGCATTGAGGATTTAGAGGCACTATTTATTGGGAGAGAAATTTCGCTTGTTCACAGACCACAAGTCACAGCAGTACCTGTTCACTCAACAAGAGTTGAATATGCATCAGCGTAGGTGGTTAGAGTTTATGAAGGAATATCAGTTCGACATACAGTACCATCCGGGGAAGTCCAACATAGTTGCTGATGCGTTGAGCCGTAGATTGATAGACGATGTGGCAGACGTCTGAAAAGCAAAGTGGGAAGAGTTGTATCACCAGGACGCAGTAGCCCATTCCTTCATATCTGTCATGACAGTGACACCCGAGATTGTTACGAGGGTGGTACAGGCACAGACCGCAAACCCATTTTGCCAGGAGCAGATTGTACGACTTTTAGCTGAGGGTGCCGAGTCATATTCTGTTAATTCTTATAGGGGTTTGAGGTTTAATGGGAGATTGGTAGTCCCAGAGGGGGCAGACTTACGTCATGCAGTGATGACCCAGTTTCACGGGTCCCGATTTACGATACATCTTAGAGGAGATAAGATGTACCAGGATATGAGGCGGCAATACTGGTGGAGTGGAATGAAAAAGTACATTGTTGAGTTCATGTCCAAGAGTTTTACCTACCAGCTAGTAAAGGTAGACCATCAGAAACCATCAGGATTGCTTCAGCCATTGGAAATACCCGCGTGGAAGTGGGAGAGTATTTCCATGGATTTTATTATAGGGTTGTCTACATCACAGCGGGGCCACGACTCCATCTGGGTAATTGTGGACCGTTTGACCAAGGTGGCTCATTTTCTACCGGTAAGGACAAATTATACCACCAATCAGTATGCTCAGTTGTTCATTGCTGAGATTGTCAGATTGCATGGGGTGCCCTGAATATTGTGTCAGATAGAGACAAAATTTTCGTATCGCGTTTCTGGGAGAGCTTTCAGGATGCTATGGGTACAAAGTTGAGGTTGAGTTCAGCTTATCACCCACAGACAGATGGAAAAACAGAGTGTACTAATCAGATGTTGGAGGATATGCTACGCATGTGTGTCCTTGACTTTGGAGGAGGTTGGGAGCCACATCTTCCACTGGTAGAGTTCGCTTATAATAACTTTTATCAGTTCACGATTGGCATGGCTCCATTCAAGGCTTTTTATGGCAGGCCTTGTCGTTCCCCAACTTGTTGGCTAGAGGTGGGGGATAACAAGTTGCTCGGACCAGAGGTGATTCAGGAAACCTTCGCTAGGATTGAGATGATCAGGAGTCGCATTCGAGTAGCCCAGGACAGGCAGAAAAGCTACGCCGATGCGAAACGGTTCTTCCGAGAGTTTAATGTGGGGGACCAAGTATTACTACGTGTATCTCCTATGAAAGGAGTGATGAGGTTCGGGAAGAAAGGGAAATTGTCCCCGAGATACGTGGGACCATTTCCCATTATCGAAAGGATTGGGCCGGTGGCATACAGATTAGGACTTCCAGAACATCTCCATCGCATCCACGATGTATTCCACATCTCGTCGTTGAGATGATACCTTCGGGATAATATGGCCCACACCCACATCGTGATAGAAGAGATAGACTTACAGCCTGACAGCTCTTACAAGGAGAGACCAGTGGCTATCCTAGACCATAGCGAGAAGAGATTGAGGTCGAAGGTAGTTCCGCTTGTACGGGTCCAGTGGGAGCATCATAATGTGGAGGAATCCTCCTGGGAGCGCGTGGCAGATATGCACGAGAGATACCCAGATTTATTCTTACCAGGTATGCCTTATTTTCTGAATTTCGGGACGAAATTCCGTTATTAGGGGGGAAGTATGTAATATCCCGTATTTTTATGCTTTCTTAATTTGGGGATTTATTAAATTTAATGTGAGTTATTAATTTAATATAAATTGGGAAATTAATTATTGTTAATTACTAACGTGGCGAGAGTTAGTGATCATTGAAAACTTATTGAATATTACTAATGAGTAAAGTAATATAATATTGGTACTATTAAATCTCACGAGTGAATAAAATGATAATTTTGGAAATTTGAGTCGGGACGCGCCCGTGTCGGGTCGGGACTAAATATTGATTTATAAAAGTGAATAAATTATAAGTCACTCGTATGGTCATTTCGAGTATGCCAAAGTGTCCGGAAGGGTCGAGATAGTCAAAAATATGTACTCGGGGGGTTAGTTTGGGTCTCGGGGTGTTTTTAGGCCTATTTAGCACCCCAGGAGGGCGTTTCGGACATTTCGTAATTTTGGGTAATTAAACCCACGAAAATTACGAGGTTATATCAGATGCTTAGAGTTGTCTTCAAGGGTTAACACAACCAAAAGCAAGTGACGTCCATTGGAGAATGAAGGAGAGAGTTTGCCAAGGAATTCTAGGCCGAAAACTCCTCCGTTCGCGCCGTTGTCGCCGCCAAACGAGAGATCACATTGCAAGGATCGTAACCACACTGATTTCAGCATAAACCAGAGACCAAAAATTCCCAGGCAAGTATTTATCTTGTTTAATTTCGTTAATGCATCATTCATGTTAGTCTAGGATTGATTAGGATGAGTTTCATAGAAGAAAACCCATGTTGGAGATAGGAAAATTGCATGTAGTAATAAGATAAATGATAATCTGGAAATCCCCCTTCATATGTAGAGGTTGAACCACGGATTTATGATTGATTAGAAGTAGAAATTCTGGAAAAAGGTTGATTAGAACAAAGTTAAAGAAATTTGTAGGGTTCATGAGATTTATATAAGTTTTGGCTCTTTAATCCATGGTTATTGATGAAAATTCACATGCTTTATGTAGAAGATTGTTAGTTTGGGTTTATAATGTTTGTAGTACAAATTTATGGGAGTTTGGGTGTTAAAAATCCGGATTTGGATGATGTTGGATGATAGAACCCGTAACTATTAATCTGCAGAATTTCCCATACCTGTTTGATCGATCAATCGAACCAGGAGTGTCGATCGATCGACCCCTCCTGGCAGATTCATAATTTCCCTTCTAAATAGCTGAATTTAATTTAAAGGTGTAATAATCCTTGGACATCCTTATTAAAATATTTTGGGAGATAAAGAAGACCAGTAGGACTTATTGATAATATGAAATCTTTAATGTAAGATGAGATTTACATTTTTCGAGGATGTTTACATGTAAGGAACAATGGAACTAGGATAAAAAGGGGGAGACGAGTAAGGTAGTTACATTGGTAAATAAATGAGTACCTACTGAAATTACACTTGGGAGGTTAGGAATCCACGAGTGTCACTTAATAAGTTGGGATAATTCCACAAATTTAAGTAAGAAACGAACCGTTATACGTGATAACTAAATAACGAGAAATAAGGATAAATATCATAATTATGGGTATGAGACGTACCTAAATTTGATGTGGTAATAGTAGTATATTTATATGACTGTGTTTATGCATATACTATATACGTGAGAAAACCATGCCAGCGCTACTTGCTATCCCTGAGGTTACCGCGCTGGGACAGTCTTATCTCGATGGGACCTTTATGGGGGATATTGACTCGTACCCTAGAAGATAGAAATCCTTCGGTACAGACTATCGAATCGATAGTTCAGATGGTACTAAGAGACGTGAGGGCATGTACTGACCTCATAGAGACTTGAAATTTATGCTTCGCCTCAATGTTGTTTGTGTTTGTATTAATACAGTTCGAGAGTGATTCCGAACTTGTATTTCCCATAGTACGAGTGATACGGGGACTGGATAGCAGAGTATGCCCGCACCATAATTATTATGTGGGGTGCCGTTAGAATATATATATTATATGAGTATTATATATATATATATTAAATTCTGGAATTTGGGAACTACCTACTGTGTTTATGGTAAGTAAGATATGAATAATTATTTCAATTTGGGAATAAGTGTTTGAAAAGTATAATATATTGCGGAGATACTTTATTAGTAAATAAGGTTTAATGATAACTATGTTGTTAAATGAGATGAACCTCTTAATCAGTTGAAATTGCCAGTTTAAATCTTACCAGCAACATGAGATAAGATAAGTTAAACCGTTGAAAAGGTTAGTACGATAGGCGTGCACATTAGAAGAGAGGTGAGAATTTCTCAAGGGAGTGTCGCACTAGCATGTTGTTGCATTGGCCAGTCAACATTTTAAATAATTGCTCAATAAATTTTAAATCATTTTTACAATCGGGCTCTGACCCGTTTCCATTTCTTTTCTCTCTTGTATATATATATATATATATATATATATGTATTACAGGTGCCCAGCCACAGGGGCATCTTGCATAGGATCCTTTGGAAGGAACGCGCTGCAGCTTAGATGGGAGTTGCAGGCCTCTTGCTTAGACGACCTCATTTCTTAATTCCACTCCTAGCCTTTATATTAGCAGTTGGGCATGTGTCGGCCTTTTCTGTTATTCAGTTGTTTTGTTGGATATTGTAATTCATTTATTTCCAGTATTTACACTTTGGATTTTTATTACTGTCAGGATGTTTTCCTTTAAGTTTTAATGTTGGGATTCATTTTTTGAATCTCTAACTCTTTGGGATTATAAGTTACAGGATAATTGTTGTGTGATTCTTTAAATTGTGAATTATGTAAAGTTTTAAAATATTGGTTTTGAATAAAATTTGGAAAGTAGTATCTGAAAATGGTTTTGACACTTAGCTTAATTATTTAGGGTGTTTAAATTGGAAATTTTATTTTGACAACAGTGATGCTAAGAATGAACCAATTGTTCACCTTGATTTTAATTTAATAGATGAGTGATCGCCCGGTATTTAATTAGGCGAGGTGTCACAATAAGGTCCTTATATGATGGTTAGTGTGGCAATTCTAGGTTGTTAATACCTCAAGAACATGGATGAGTATAAACTTCCTCGCCTTTGAAATATATAACATCTCAATAAGTACTACAGATGATGTACTCTTTTATTGAAATGAAATAAAAAGAACTATTTTTACATCTATATTATCTTAATACAATATACATAATGAGTTGTAAGCCTTAAATACTTAGATATAGGCAAAATCTAAGGTTTGAGGACCTACCACAAGTTGCAAGGCTTTAATCCTTTACTCTAAGAAAATGGTAGAGGTCTCAAAGACCTTAGACTAACGACTCATGGAGTTATAAGGCTTCCATTCTTGGCTCCCAAAGTCCCCAAGGTTTTAGAAAACCTAACAAGAGTTTCAAGGAATTCATCCTTAACTCAAATTAAAATTCAATGGTCTAAAGACCCAAAAATATTGAAGTAACTACCAAGGATTTCATTAATAATTCCGCTCAAGATTGAACTTAGGTCTGAAGACTGAAAATAATCAGCCAAAAAGGCCTTTTTTGCACCTAAAAATGTTTTCAAAAAACATACCAACCATTAATCTAATATTTCCGGCCCTTAGTTTTCTACCTTTTAAGTCCAACGCAAAAACTAATAATAAAAATCTCTTTAAATAACCATGACTAAAAAGGCCGAGACTTGCAAAAACTCCACTTTAAAAAAAATGGGGATCCAAGTGTTTCTATATAAAAAAAATTCAAAAATCTAGATTTAAAATATAAGGTAAGAAAGCACAGCTAGCTTATGGGTTTTATAGGGTTATAATATGCCAAATAGTGAAAAATAAACAAATCAAGTGTTTTCAAAATTTTCAATTTTAAAGTTCAATCAAATAACTTTAACCAAATAAAACTTATCACCAGTTTTAAACTAGTTGTGATTAAACTGATTAACCCATTTTTATCTTAACAAAAACATGCATTTAGGTGAATGAAGGATAAAATAAAGTAAGTTAATCACAATGCCTTAAAATCCAATTGGAAAAAATCTCGGACGACCTAGCCACGTAAATTCACTATGATAACGGAATTACATAAAACTAGCACAACGACTCGACTCCCTACAAGCCTTGATTCGTCTTCAATCTTCAACAGCTCTTCCACAGCGACAATATATGAATCCACTCATATAAGTGCCACAACGTGTGAGTCCACACGCCTCATATCCAATAAACATCTCAGTAACCGTCAGTGGATTTAAAAACGAAATTCACCATTTCTTTACCGCAACACCATACCATGGAGTTCACCATGTGTAAACAACTAGTACGGATTCCATCGTATGAAAAACTTCTCACAGTGATGTGGAAAATAATTCTTGGTGCCCAAAATAAGTTCTTCAAAGCATCTATGAATTGAAACTTGGATCCTAAACAACTTGGGTGAAAACTAGGGTTTTGATGAGTTTTTTGAATGCGTTTGGGAACTCAAAATATAAGATTTTCTCTCTATTTAAAATGCTGCTCCGAATTCCTATTTATAGGAGGTTTTCTAATACGAGATAAGGATGAAAAGTAGTTTAGAAAATCTCGAATTCTTCAAAAATTCGTCAACTCATTCGAATAAGGTACATTCCATTCGAACGAAACCATGTATCTCATTTGAACACCTTAAAAACGACACATCCAACAAGATTTTAGAACGAGCCAAAAGTTGCCAAAATTGATTTCGTTCTAATTTTGTTGGAATTTGTTCTGATTAGATACATGCACTCGTTCGAATGACATATCTAATTTTGTTCCAACGACATCACGAAAAATATTTTTCGTCCAAAAAATATTAAATAAATAATAATATTTTAAAAAAAATTAAAAATATTTTTATAAAATCATAACACCCACCTAAGGATCAAAATATGTATGCATCCACACCTAAGAGATCCTCGAATTATGAAGACAGAAACGAGCATGAAATACAACATGATGATGTAGATCTTCTAACTTGGTCGCTACATCTTTAAGAAACCACGTCATAGGCTTGAAAGGTACACGTGGGTCATAAATTATGACTCAAAGAGTTTTATCCAAACACGGAATAAAGCCAAAATACATGCAAATTTACTTTATCGAAAAATGTTCCTTATGAATCTCCCCCTTGGCTATTTCGACATAAAACCAAAAACTTAAAAAAAAGTTATATGGGACGTCAAGCTCATCTAAAACTCAATCCTTATACCTAAAAGGAAAAAAATACAACTCGGTCGATTCATAAACTTGGAGTAGCTTTGCTCGCTTGTAAACTTTGTCGTATGTTATAAGCATGCATACTTAAAAGCTTTAGTCATTTGTAAACTTTGTTTGCATGTTGTAAACGTGCACACTTAAACATGCCTTCAAATGCAAAGAGAATACAAAAAAATATGCATAAAAATAAATGCCCTGTGTGTTTAACGATCTATACGTAAGTAAGATGTCTTACCCTAAGATAAAGATCTCCTCATAAAACTGTAATACCCCGAAATTATAATGACTTTTAAAATATGATTAATTAAAAGTAAAATGGGGATTAATTAAAAGTAATTATGCATAATAATTGGAATTAATCCGGATTGAATATTACTAGAGAATAAAGAAATATGTGATTAATATTGAATATTAATTAGTGATTAAAAGTAATAAATGATTATATGGTCGTGAGTGAATAATACGCGAATTATTGAAATTAAGTCTGGACGCGCGTGTGAATCATGTCGGGACTAAATTAAAAGGACAAAAAAGGAAATTATTTTTAAGTCATCCATATGGTTATTTCGACTGCGCTAATGAGTCTGAAAGCATCGAAATAGGCAGAAAAGTCTAACCAGATGTTTGATTTGGGTCTAGGGTCAATTAGGAACCAAAAGGATACACCAGAGGGGTATTTTGGTCATTTTATGTGGGAGGTGAATAGTACCTGCGAGGTTGGAGTTTTATTATATAAGATTAGAGTGTGTTAAACCAAGAGATTATTTACCAACAGACTAAGGAGAGGAAGAGTTTTGAGAGAAAACCAAGGGTTGCACCACCTTGCACCACCACCAGAAAAGTGATTGAAAAGGAGGAGGAAGCATCCTACATACATCTTCACCAAAAGATCAGACCTACACCTTAAAGCAAGTGTAATTCTTGTTCCAATTAGCGAGTATAATATCCATGTTAAATTAGAAGGGATAAACATCCATGAAAACTATAAATTAAAGATGAAAATTTGATGATTTTAATGTAATTCTTAAAATAAAAATTATTTAAGATTATTCCTTTGATGAAATTAGAATTAACACCATGAAATTTTGGGTTTAATTGATGAGGGAGTTTGGGGTTTATATGTGTTCTTGAGAAAGAATTATATCATATAGATTTTCTTGAATCTAAAATAAGATTAGTATGATTCATCGAAATTCCATGATGATTTTGATATGATTTAATTTTATAAATCATATACATACTTGGGATATCATTTGGGATGAATTATAAGGAGTTTGGGATCTTTTGGTGGAGGTTTTGAGGATTAATTATGTTACAACCCATAGGTAGAAATACGTAGAAAAATGACAAACATTGTATGATAATTTTATGACTATTTTAAACGGAATTTGGTAGTGTGAATGCGAGTTTTGCACAACTTCGTAGTTTTAAGTTTTTTTTTTAAATTGGAGCAAAAAAGCCTCAAAGTTGTAACTTTTATTTCTGAGCATATTGTAACTTTATTGAAAAAAAGGATTATTGGGAATTAAAATATAATCCGGGCTTCTTATAATGAGTCTGGGTTTTGGACCAATAAGTATGAATTGAAGGTAGCTACTGGAATAATTAATTTTATCCTTTCGGTTAATAAGAGATGTTAGGAGTAATGGGAAATGTGAATAAAATGTGAATTGTTAGTTATGGGATAAACTTGAAATATACTACGTGTGGGATTTGTATATGGGACGAGAGTATACCTATTTGTTGATATATATACATAGGTGGAGAGAATACCTATAATATAATTGAGGTTTAAAATACCATGATACGTAGGATATTCGAGATATAAGTATGCTACGTATGAGACTTGTGACATGGGATGTGCTTATGCCCTATTGTTGATATATATATATATATATATATATATATATATATATATATATATATATTGAGTGTACACCTTTATGATGACTTGTGTGTATGATATACCTAGCCTACTTGCTATCGATGGGAGGTTTGCGTGTTGAGAACAATCATATCCCGATGAGCCTTTGGGGGGATTTTTGACTTGTGCCTTAGAATATAGAACCTAGGTACGGGCTGTTTGTGATAATGATAGTGATGACGGTCATATGGGTGCGTAGGTATGTGTGTAGCTCATAGGCTTGAAATTCTATTCGCCTTCAATATGTGTGATTTATGATGATGGTTCGAGTGAGATACTGAACCACCAGTCCTTTATACGGTGACGAGATGTACTGGGACTAGATAACAGAGTAGTGCGTGTGATACCCTGATAGCCCTCACACTCCAAACGCTCCACAATTCTGGGTTCCACCTCCGACACCGTCACACTCAATTGCAAATAACACTCCGTTTTCCCTCTTAGGACACTCTTCAGTGCACACTCCGAGCATACCAAGTGAGGACACAGAGTCATTACGAGAGAGAGAGACATGTCACAACATGGTAGTGCAGTCTCCGGTGAGGAAGAGGCCCCATACCGCCCGTTAAGAGAAATCTTACACCCCGAGCGCACTGTCACTCCGGGATGCATTTTACACCCGTATAATGCAGGGAAAATTTGCTTTAGGGATGGAATGATCTAGATACTTCCCACTTACCATGGAATTGATTCAGAAAAGCCATATCTCCACATCATGGAATTTGAGGAGGCGTGCGAGACCCTTAGCGATCAAACTTGCACAAAAGATGTGATCCGCCTCAAACTCTTCCCATTATCGCTAATGGATAAGGCTAAGACTTGGTTATGATCTTTACCTCCAAACTCAATTTCATCATGGAACGAGTTACAATCTAAATTTCTTAAGAAATTCTCTCCTACACATCGAACGACCTCCATCAAAGCTCAAATTCAAACTTTTCGACAACTATAAAATGAGTCGTTTGATCAATGCTACGAGCATTTTAATGAGTTAGTCACTTCGTGCCCTCATCATGCACTTGATAAACTACAAATCATTTCCTTCTTCCATAATATGCAGAATATAAACTCCAAACAACTCGTTGAAACCATGTGTGATGGCCCCTTTGTCGAACTAGACGCCAAAGATGTTGATCTTCACCTGAGGTATGTCGTTAAGACTACCTAAGCATGGGACACATCTGACCCAAATTCTCATAATCGAACGCGTCAAGCGACCACCCCTCCATCGGCATCCGACCTATTTCACGTGGAAAAGAATGCTATGATGGATAACCGCTCGATCTACGTGAGAAAGGAATGCGAGAAATACTTGAGGTGTGTGCAAGAGGACCAACTGGATCCATCCCAAACCCCGTCAAGAAGGTGTGTGCGATTTATGAGGTGGGTCATTCAACAGAGGAATGCTTGACAATACCCGCCTGCAAAGTTATGCTTCAAGAGAAAGTAAGTGGTATAGGAGGATTTAAGGGTAATTTCGATGCACCGCACGGGAATTCTTACAACCCTTCATGGAAAAACCATCCTGGTTTTAGCTATAGGCAACAACATGCTACGATGAATCCTAATTCACACGTTTCCCCTCCTCCACCATCGCACTTTCAACAAGCTCCACACATGCAAGGACATGTGCAAGCACCACCACCTCAAGGGGCATATATCACTCCACCGCGAAGAAATCTCGAGGATTCGATGAACCAATTTATCAATACCCAGAATGAAACTAATGCTAGATATAATAGCATTATCAATGACATAAATGCAAATATTTCCAAGATGTAATCATCGTCGAGTATCCAAGAGAAGGGAAAGTTTCCTGCCCAGGGCCAAAGACCGCCCCAAGGTCAAACTAGTGTTAGCTCCACCTCAATAGAACATCAGGAGCAATGTCAAGTTGTGAACACTCTTCATAGTGGGAGAGTCATTGATTTATCACCTCCCCCACACGACGCAACTAAAGACAAGGAGATTTCGTCCGGCACGAAAGCGGCCAAAAATGTTCTCTTGAAAGGGAGTGATAAAGAAGACACTAGTGAGCCCGAGGCAGTAGTGAAACCACCCACCGCGGCACCGTTTCCTCAAAGGTTGGTTCCTTCCCACAAAGGAAACCCCCGTGATGAATTACTAGACGTGCTTAAGCAAGTAAAGTTAAATTTACCTTTCCTCGATGCCATTAAGTAGATTCCCTCTTATGCAAAAGTTATCAAAGACTTATTAACAGTAAAGAGGAAGATTAAGGTAAAGAAAAATGTATTTCTAGCACAAAATGTGAGCTCCATTCTACTTAATGATCTCCCACCAAAATTCAAAGATCACGGTTCACCCACTATTTCCTGCATCATTGGAGAAAATAAATTGAAAAAGCCTTACTTGATTTGGGAGCAAGTGTCAATATCCTCCCTTACCCCATATATACGCAACTTGATTTGGACGACCTTAAGCCCACAAAGATCACTCTCCAGTTAGCGGATCGAATCGCGAAGATCCCAAGAGGTATAGTTGAGGACGTGATCGTCCAAGTTGACACTTTCTACTTCTCGGTAGACTTTGTCATTTGGGACATGGAACCCTCATTCGCCTCGAGCAATCATATTCCCATCATTCTTGGGTGCCCATTCTTAGCTACGACTAACACAATTATCAATACTCGAAATGGGCAGATGCAACTCACCTTTGGGAACATGACCTTAGAGACTAACATCTTCTATATAGCCCAACATATGGGGGAAGAAGATGATCTTCATGCGGTGAGCTTAATCGACGAGATCGTAGAGGAGTACTTTGAGGAAAATTATTATGGAGATGCCCTAGGGACCTACTTAGTATCGAGTCACGATAGTGAGGGGACGTATACCTAATTTGAGAGGGAAGTTTAGGAGTCAAGAGAATTACTTGATGAGAGAGCGTAGGACGAGGACGCGAGAGATGTAAGTTGGGTTTCTCGATTCGAGGAATTATCGCCAAGGGAATCATGCATGGTTCCCTTCAGCGACAAATTTCCAACCCTCGAATTGAAGAAACTACCCTCCCATATTAAATATGCATATCCAGGAAAGGACGAGACATTTCCTATTGTTTTCTCTTCTAGCCTAGACGAAGAACAAGAGGGTAAACTGTTAAAGATACTGAGGAAGCAACAAAGTGCTTTCGGTTGGTGTATTACTGATTTGAAGGGGATAAGTTATTTTCCTTGCACCCATAAGATCCACCTTGAGGAGGATGTCAAGCCCTCGAGATAAATACAAAGAAGGCTAAACCCCAATATGAAAGAAGTGGTGAGGACCGAAATCATTAAGTTATTGGATGTCGGGATTATCTACCTAATCTCGAATAGTAAGTGGGTGATCCCCATTCAAGTTGTCCCGAAGAAGTTGGGCATGACAGTGATTGAAAATGCTAAGGGATAGATAGTTCCCCAACGTACCACCACCGGGTGGCGCGTTTACATTGATAATCGGAAACTCAATGCGGGAACTAGGAAAGACTAATTCCCCTTGCCATTTATTGATCAGATGCTTGAGAGAGTAGCGGGACACCCTTACTATTGCTTCCTTGATGGTTATTCTGGATATAACCAAATTGAGGTAGACGTACTTGACCAGGAGAAAATGACCTTCACTTGCCCCTTTGGTACGTTTGCCTATAAACGTATGTCATTTGGCTTGTGTATTTCACCCGCGACCTTTCAAAGGTGCATGTTGAGACTATTTAGTGACATGGTTGAGAGAGGACTAGAAGCGTTCATAGACGATTTTAGCATTTTTGTCACCTCTTTTAATCTTTGTCTAGAAAAGCTGGAAAAAGTACTTGCCCAGTGTGTGGAGAAGAACTTAGTGCTAAATTGAGAGAAATGCCATTTTATGGTCACTAAGGGAATAGTTCTTGGCCACATAGTTTCATCCAAGAGGATTGAAGTTGATAGAGATAAGATAGATGTCATAGCCGATCTACCCCCACTAAAATCGGTCAAAGACGTGCACTCCTTCTTCGGCCACGCGGGGTTTTATCGAAGGTTCGTTAAGGACTTTAGCGCCATTGCTAGACCCTTAAGCAACCTTCTTACGAAGGACACCCCTTTCGAGTGGACAGAAGCATGCCACAGCGCTTTTGAAAAACTGAAAACCATGCTTGTGTTTGCTCCCATCATGCAAGTTTCGGACTGGTCCTTACCATTCGAGCTTATGTGTGATGCTAGCGATTATGCGATAGGGGTTATTTTGGGCCAAAGAAAAGATAATAAGGTTCATGTTATCTACTACGCTAGTCTGACTCTTACCGGACCACAACTCAATTACTACACTACAGAGAAGGAGTTACTAGTGGTAGTTTTTGCTCTTGACAAATTTCGGTCCTATCTTATCGGTTCTCCCATCATTTGCTTCACCGACCACGCGGCGCTGAAATACCCACTTGCGAAGAAAGACGCAAAGTCGCGCCTCATGTAGACACCCCATTCTATTACCCCATCATTCTCCTTAGGTCCCTAGTACCTCCCTTCATAATTGTAAACCCAGGTCACGTCCCGAGTACTGACCTGAAAGCCATCAGGCACTCCCCGGCTCAGTTTGACCCAAAAGTCAAACTCTTCATCTTGACCGAGACTGAATGAATCTTCAAAGGGCACTAAATACCTTTTCCAACGGTCTTCCTCGTGCGCGATTCCGACTTACCATGAGGACGAACGATCCGTTTGCGTCCGAAACTCGACCCAAAGGCCACCGGACGCTCTCGGGCTCTGTTTGACCTATGTCAACTCTTCAGCTTGACCGAGGCTGAATGAATCATTAAAGGGCCCTGAATACCCTTTCCAACAGTCCACCCCGTGCGCGATTCCGACTTTCCATGCGGACGAACGATCCGTTTGACTCCGGGAGGCCACCGAGCGCTTCTTGGGTCCGGTTGACCAAAGTCAACTCTCCAAACCGGGTCAAACTCTTTGGAATGTCAAAGTACATCTCCTAACCTTTCCAACG
This sequence comes from Sambucus nigra, assembly GCA_949130495.1. Taxonomy (NCBI): domain Eukaryota; kingdom Viridiplantae; phylum Streptophyta; class Magnoliopsida; order Dipsacales; family Adoxaceae; genus Sambucus; species Sambucus nigra. The sequence goes on along the minus strand of OX422207.1, from coordinate 336,188,248 downwards.
TTATGCCCCGTGCGCGATTCGAATTTACCATGCAGACGAACGATCCGTTTGCGTCCGAATGATTCCCCGTCCAATGGACCGACAAACGCTTCCAAGCCATATTTGACCAAAAGTCAACTCCCGAACCCGAGAGTGGTCCAAAGGACTTTCGAAGGTCTCTGAATTACCTTTCCAACGGAATGCCCCGTGCACAATTCTGACCAACGGTTTGCCCTCGGCGGCCGATTTTCCGAAAAAGCCTGAAACACACTACCAAACGGCATGTTCCAAAACCTGCCTATCGGCACCTGCCTGCCGATAGGCAGGAAGGGCTTTATGCCGATCGGCACTCACCTGGGCCTATAAAAGGAGGCCTTCACCTCATTTTCAAGGGGAGCCCAGATCTGATAAAAATCCCTCTCAACGAATCCCAGAAACCTCTCTCGAAGGCAGCATGATTTCAACTTCCAAATCCCCTTTTTACTTCCACTTTTCATCATCCCTTTCATCAAACTTGGTGAATTACCCACTCTCCATTATCATCCAAAGTGCAAGGGCTGCTCTCCACCATTCAAGATCAAGCTCAAGATCTTCAAGAAGGTCTAATTTTCTCAAACTCTCTCTTTAAATTCTCTTGAATTCTCAATAACTTGTTTTCTTACTTAGCACTTTTATTATCTCATTTCACACATCCTAATATACTTTTTACTTAGTATTATTGCACATCTTTTATTTTCATAAAACCCAAAAAACAAGAAAAATAGGGTTTTGCTCATAAATTCAAATAAGGGATTCTCATATTTTCCTCACACTTTTTTCACAACTAAAACACTTTTTTCTACACACACACACACACACACTCACAAATAAGAGATTCCCCATTTTGGATTTATGGGATAAAACCCACCCCTCATTTTACATGCGAACTATGTGGACTTTGATGCCTTTATAGGCTACGTAGGCGTCTCGAGGTAAAACCCGAGACTCGAGTCCTTTTTCTCACTTTTTCTCTCATTTTCTATCTTCTCTAAATCCATTTTTCTTATATTATACATATACTTGTTCTTAGTGACGCATTACCCCATATGCGTTATCGTTCCCTTATAACGATCAACGTAGGGGTAATTGCATAAATCTCATTTTTCTAATATTACTCTTATATCTTCCTACGGATGACTCGCTTTATCTTTTCCATGATACAAGTCGAGGATTCCTACCTCCATTCTATATATATACACATGAACACATATCACGGGGGGAAACATAAAGGAAAATAGCAAATATTCATGAGAGACCGAAAGGGCGGAATGGGTGCCTAACACCTTCCCATTTCGTATCTAAGCCTCCGAACCCTTCTCGAATCATCTTGGTTTCGTATGCACCAATATGTCTTTGGATGCCACTCTTTGGGGTGACTTCCCCTTTTTCTTTTGTCTGTTTTGAGTAAAATAAACTGGCGACTCTGAATCTCTCTACATTTTTCACACCACAAACGACGCCGACCGAAGCGCTGCTCCCGAGAGGGACGCGCGGGACCCGAAGGATCCTTTCCTCCATGCGCCCGTCCGCAAGGATCAGGATAGGGGATGACCACAGTGGCGACTTTGCTGGGGATATGTGTTTTTGCTTGTGGGCTTGACTCTATTTACATGGATGTTATATTTGTTTATGTTTCCCCCCATATCTTCCTATTCCCCTTTCTCACATGTATCCCATGCTTACGCTTATGTTCACACACTAGTAGAAAATTCTCCATGTACACTTCGCACCACGTGCACCTAGGGCCACCTATATCCCCATGTTGCACGCATCACCCATCCATACTTGGTGTACCTTTTGGGGTACTCGTACTTTGCTCCCCGTTTGGCATAATCAAGAAAGACATTCTCATCATAAGATACTAATAAAGAGAATCATGCATGATTCACACAACATCACCGAAAAGCATTGATATTTGACCAAATTTTACCCAGTAACTGGAGGGTCACTTCGTAATGGGCGCTGGTCCGACAGGTCGTAGTTAGCCTAAGCGATATGACTTTCACCTTCCATTTTCCAAGTACCTTCGATGTATATCGAACGGTTCCCCCGCATCGTACCGCTTGACCGAAGTCATGACGGGAGGTATATCGCAGGGAATTCGTTCACGTACGCTGAGTATATCGAATTCACTCTCACATGTACCGTCCCCACGAGGTATATGGTGAGGCAACTCACGTACACTCGTGTATATCAAATGGCTTGTCCACATGTACCAATTGCCCGCAAGAGCAAGACGTATATCGTGGAAGTCACGCCAAAGGGGGGAACCCATGCCGATTCACCCAACCAACTGCATACCCGCATATAGGTGTCAGACTTAGGACACGCACTTTAGATTGTCGATTTCAACCCGAAACTGTGCCGAAATTCTGAGTGGATCTGCCACCCAATTTTTGCGCATTTTTAAAACGGGACCCTGTCCGCGAGCCTGGTTACAAGTCCAAACCGTAGCTTTGCATATATTAAAAACCCCACTTTTTCAGGCTCGGGTCCCGTTCGGCATTGCATTTAGGAGAATTAAATACAAGTGAGAACATAATAATCATGCTGAGTTCCGTCCCCAAAAACATTTCTCCCTTCTTTATTAAAAATCCAAAAACATTTCTCCCTTCTTTATCAAAAATCCAAAAATAGTTTCTTCCCTTTTTCTAAAAAATAAATCTTATCCTACGCCTTCTCAGGTCGATTGCAAGCCCTTGGCCTGGCTCCCTATTGGCTTTGGGTCTACAGCCAAATCACCTCGGAGTTTCATCCGCTCCTCTACTACTTCTTTCGAGTCCGGAATCCATCCATCTTCCATGGAGAATGCAGATCAAGCACCAGTCATACAATCGGATCTGTCGACAGTCCTAGCTCAGCTCGTGGCTAAGATGGAAAACCTCCAAGCTGAGGTCCGAGAAATGAAACGAACCCAAGTTCCTATTCCTCAAGAGCCCGAGGCATTTTTCCCTCGTTCTATGGGTCCACCCGAGCCTATCTGGGTCCCGGAAGAATATCAGCACGCTCCACATGCCCCTCCTGCCAATAGGACGCCGCCTGCTCGACTTTCAATGCCAAACATTGCCCAGCCTATGGCTAACCTGCATGTGGTCGCTGATTCAAAGGAGGAGGAGTTGAATAAAGTCAAAGAGGATATCAAGATGCTCACCAAGAAGTTTGACCAAGTCAGGATCTCTGGGAATTACATGGAACTACACCCACATGTCTCCTTATCCTAAAGCAAGGTTACCCGAGAAGTTCAAGATGACAAATATCGAGAAGTTCGAGGGAAGTGGTCCCCCGATTATTCATCTTCGCAGTTATCATCGGTCCATGACTCTACTAGGGGCTTCTGAAGAGGTGATGGCCCAATTATTTCAGTAAACTTTGAAGGATAGTGCCCTCCGATGTTTTTTATCCCTTGAGGAATCCAGAATCCGTAGCTGGGAGGATGTAGCCCGAGAATTCATGTCGCAGTACAAATACAACGAAGAGCTTGAGGTCACCCGTCTTGATTTAGAGCTGCTCAAACAGAATCCTGGGGAATCAGTCAGTAACTTCATAACTCGGTGGAGGCAGCGAGCAGCTACCATGACTAATCGGCCATCCGAGGAAGAACATGTCAACATAGTGAAGAAGAAATTCTTGCCCCATGTCCGAGGGACGATGGGAGGACAATACTATCCCCACTTCAGAGCTCTCAGAGAGGTTGGAGTGGAAATCTAGGAAAGCCTCGTTAAAGCGGAAATTAAACCAAAGAAGGTGTCCGAACAGTTCACCCCTAGAAAGTATGACAAGCCTGCCAATGCTACAGTCTCAACCATCAGCAACATCTCTCAACCAATCACATTATGGGCACCAGAAAGTCGCCCTGATCCCGTCCGAAGGGAATACACTGAGCTTCATGCTCCCCTCTCTAAAGTTTACCAAGCCCTGTTAAGCCGAAACCTCATCAAACCCTTGGATCCACGTCCATTGCCAAATCCACTCCCAAGAAACTTCGAGACCGACGCTCATTGCGCCTTCCACCAAACTGCTGGCCATACCACCGACCAGTGCTTTCACCTCCGAAACGTAATCCAAGATCTCATTAACCGGGGTACCATCGCCCCACCAGCCAATCCTAAGCCAAACACTGCTCACAACCCACTCCCAAATCACACCAATGCCATCTTCTTGGAAGAAAACCCGAATTTCAATCCATCAACCCAAATCACACCCCTATACCCTCCTAAACCTCTTCAAATTTGCCCATATTTCCTCCTACACCCTACTAGCCCCGCTGATCAGGCACTGTCACTCCTTACCAGAGCATGCATCGCTGTCCATATCCATTTTGAAAATGGAGGTATGGAATTGTCAGAGGTGTTAAACCAACTCCTAGAATTCGAGATGAAATTGCCCTCACAGATGGTCATCGATTGCCAGAGATTCAGTACACTATTTTTGGAAGCACGAAAATGGGCTCTAGATTCAGACAGATGGGTGGTACCAACCGACGAAGTCAGCTTAGATGATGTTATCCAGACTACGGTAGAATTATTCAGGAAAACCAACAGCATTTGCAGTATCACCGGGTTACTTGACACTTTGAAGCTACAAGGGCGCTTGGTCCCTTCAATCACACATATCCCCACAGAATGGGAGAACTTGTATGAAGAAGCCATTGAAGTTGTGGAATGCATCGACTTTACAGGGAAAGATAAAATTGTTGCCACCAGATGGGGGGAAGGATTAGAAGATTCGAGCGAAGAACAAGCTTCAGGAAGAGCTGGCCCAGTAGTCAACATATGTGGGATGATCTTATTTAAAGAACTCCTCGGAGAAATAGACAGGGTGGCAGAGCAACCTGAGATTGACGAGGAAACGGGATTTATGTTTTTTCCTTCTTCAGTAAATCACATGACCAGATCAGTGAGACATTACCAAGTTCTAAGCTCACTACCAGCAAATGACAAGGGGAAGGGCGTTGAAAACCTTCCTATGCCAGAGATGACCATTAAGGAGAGCAAGATCCTTGAACAACTGAAGAAAACTCAAGCTAACATCACTCTATGGGGGCTTTTCATGTCTTCCCAGCTACACATAAATGCTTTAATCAAATTACTCACTGGACCTATAGTTCCTCTCTCTACCACATCAGAGGAGGCGGTAAATCTGGTCGGATCCTTAACCCCTACCCGAATGCTATCATTTTCTGAAGAAAAAATCCCCAGAATTGGGCCGAATCACAATCATGCACTCAACATCTCCGTCGAAGTTATGGGAAAGGTCGTTCCACTCTCTCTTGTCGATAACAGATCCGCCTTGAATGTTTGCCCATTGACAACCTTCAAGTGTTTAGGCCTGAAAAAAAACAACCTCGCTCCAACCTCCGCCGCTGTGCGTGCCTACGATAATACCCGTCGTGAGGTGATGGGATCTATAAACTTGCAATAGGGGTTGGACCTATAAACCCCGACGTTAAATTCCAAGTCATAGACATCCCATCTTGTTTCAACCTGTTGCTCGGACGCCCCTGGCTCCACAATATCAAGGGTGTGTCTTCCTCACTCCATCAGAAATTGAAGTTCTTCGTCGACGAGCGAGTCATCACCATTTTGGGCGACGACGAAAATATTGAGAGTGCAAGCACCAGCAGTCCAATTCTCGAGATACAGCACGGGTCAAATGATATGCTCCTATCAGGATTTCGAGTCGAGCCATTCCTACTCCCGGCAGGGGATAATTTCAAAGAAAGAGTTTGTCCAGAATATGACCCTCATGGCAATGTCAATGTGATTCAGATGTTCAGAAGCATGCACTTCATGCCCGGACTGGGGCTAGGGCAAAGGCATCAAGGGATACTTGAGCCCATCGAACTGAACAAAGCTTTCCCTCCTTGCGGCTTGTGGTATCAAACAACAGAACAAGAGCTCAGAATGATCCGCCAGTCTTGACCAAAGAGAGGATTAAACTGTATCCGAACTATCTCAGGAGACTCCTTAAATGGACGATTCATCAAAGAAGGTGAGGATTTCCCCTTTTGCGGTTTTCCAGAACCATGGTACAACCACACAGACAAGAAGATGAAGCCTGGAATGGAGATCTTTTTCCAAGATAACTACCCATGGGCCTAAAGTTTCCCACACCGCGTAAAACCGCTCATCAAAGATATCGAAGAGACCGAGGAAAGTGATTCCGAAGATTCCTTCAACTTACAGATACTGGGACTGACACTCTGTATGGTTCATTCAGGCACTGCATCAATGGACCCATCTCGTCTGATTAAAGCTGCTGATACACCTCTCCTCAACTGGCATGCTGCGCCAGTTCTACCTCTTGAAATCTCCCCTAACCCGAATGTTTACCCTGTTTCTTCTTCTATTGTCTATCCTTGCTCATATGTAATCGATACCTCTTTTGATGAGGTTCTCAATGTTGTTTTTCCTATCAATGAAATAAACGAAGATTTTGAGTATCTTGTTGTGCCTTACATTAATTGTTTAGATTATAATCGAACTTCTGATGATGATGATTTTGCAAATGAATAATTCTTAACTGATCTAAATAAGGTTAATAATAAACAACATAACCGCGTTCAAGTTAATAAAGAAGAGACTCTTGTTATTAATCTCGGTTCTAGTAGACAACTGCGCGAGATTAGGATAGGGGCCACCCTTGACGAGCATGAGCGTGCACAACTCGAAGAATTGCTGAAGGAGTTCGTAGATGTTTTTCGCATGGTCCTCTGATGATATGCTCGGCATAGATCCTGAAATAGCACAGCACGAGATCCCCACTCTCCCAGATTACAAGCCAGTTAAACAAAAACTGAGAAAACTTCGCACCGAATGGTCACTCAAGGTCAAAGAAGAGGTGGTCAAACAGTTAAACGTGGGTTTCATTAGAGTGATCGAATATCCCACATGGCTAGCCAACATTGTACATGTACCGAAATCAGGAGGAAAGGTTTGAATGTGTGTGGACTACCAAGATTTAAACAAATCTTCTCCGAAGGATGATTATCCACTACCCAACATCGATATGATCGTGGACAATACAACCAGTTATGCTCTCAAGTCATTCGTCGACGGGTTTACCGGATACAACCAAATCAAGATGCACCCAGATGACCAAGAAAAAACCGCATTCATCATCCCATGGGGAACCTTTTGCTACACCGTTATGCCATTCGGTCTCAAGAATGCTGGGGCTACCTACCAAAGGGCTGCCACAATTATCCTGCACGATTTGATTCACAAAGAGGTCGAGGTTTACGTGGATGATATGATTATCAAGTCCAAAACTAGAGAAGGTCATGTTCCCGCTCTCCGAAAGTTCTTCGAACGACTGCGACAGTATCAGATGCGACTTAATCCATAGAAGTGTGTCTTCGGCATTACAAAGGGAAAACTCTTGGGATTCATGGTCAGTAAAAAGGGGATAGAAGCAGATGCTGCAAAGCTGAAGGCCATACTTGAGATGCCACCACCCCGAACAGAGAAAGAAGTTCGAGGTTTTCTTGGGAAATTACAATATATCAGCCGGTTCATCAGCCAGCTAACCTCCATCTGTGAACCAATCTTCAAGCTCCTTCGAAAGGATTCAACCAAGGTTTGGAACGAGGCCTGCCAAGAAGCTTTTGATCGAATCAAACAATACCTGACCCAACCTCCAGTATTCATGCCACCACAGTCTGGGGTCCCTTTACTCCTATACCTAAACATAATCGACACTGCAGCCGGGGCTTTGCTAACCCAATACCTTAAAGTCTCTGACAAAGAAAGAGCCATCTATTATGCCAGTCGCAAATTGGTCGGGTACGAGGTCAACTACACTGCTTTAGAAAAGGCATGTGTCGCACTTGTCTGGGTCACCCAAAAGTTGCGACACTACATGCTCGCCTTCCCCATTAAACTTGTATCCCGAATAGATCCCATCAAATACCTTCTTGAGAAACCCGCCTTATCCAGTCGAATGGCCCGATGATTGATGCTCCTAACCGAGTTCGATATCGTGTACGTCACATAAAAAGTTGTTAAAGGAAAAGCCATCTCTGACTACCTCGCTGACTACCCTGTAGAAGAAGCAGATGTCTGGATCTCCGAATTCCCAGATGAAAATATCCTCTGCACCACTCAAGACCGCCTTCGATGGAAAATGTTCTTTGATGGCGCTGCCAATAAAAAGGGATATGGCATTGGGATACTTCTGGTCGCCCCAGATGACTCCCATACTCCCATCACCATGAAATTGGATTTCCCTTGCACCAACAACATGACGGAATACGAGGCATGCACAGTGGGCCTCAAAGTTGCTCTCGAAAAGGGTATTCAACACCTTAATGTCTACGGGGATTCTGACCTCATCATCGATCAAGTGCTCAAAAAGTGGAAAGTCAAGGACGAAAAGCTCCAACCCTTTCATGCCTAATTAGAAGAGTTAGCCTCCCAATTCCGAGATATCACCTTCCATTACCTACCCCGAGCAAAGAATAACCTAGTCGATGCTCTCGCCACTTTGGACTCCATGGTCGACATGCCCGAGGGAATAATAATGACCCCCTTCCTAGTTCAAAAGCAAGATAAACCGACCCATTGTTGCCATGTGGAGCTTGTCTCTACCAAAGATCCCGAACTAGTCGATTGTTGGTACTATGATATCTGGTGCCTCCTCAAACATGGTAGGTATCCCGAGGGTTCCAACAAGAAGGATCGAACACCCCTTCGAAGACTGGACGCCCAGTACATCATCTGTCATAAAGCTCTACTCAAGAGGAATTTCGATGGAACTCATCTACACTGCATCGCAGGGGCTGAGATTGAGAAAATAATGCAGAAAATCCACAGCAGGGAGTGCGGACCCCACATGAATGGTCACATGCTCGCCAAGAAGATCATCCGACAGGGCTACTACTGGACCACCATGACCCAGGATTGCACCGCCTATGTCCGGAGATGCCTCAAGTGCCAATAATTCTCCAATCTTTAACACTTGCCTCCGCGAGAGTTATACAACATAACCTCTCCCTGGCCGTTCTCCATCTGGGGTATCGACATCATAGGGAAGGTTACACCAAAGGCTTCAAATGGACATGAGTTCATCCTGGTCGCCATCGATTACTTCACCAAATGGGTCGAAGTTGAGCCATACGCAGTGTTGAACGCCAAGAAAGTGGCCAAATTCATCAAGAAGAATATCATCTATCGATATGGGGTCCCGCATGAGCTAGTGTCAGATAATGGGTTACACTTCGAAGCATAAGTCATAGAAGTTATCAACGAGTACGGGATTCAGAGACACAAATCTTCTCCCTACCGACCTCAGACCAATGGCGCAGTTGAAGCCGCCAACAAGAACCTCAAAGCCATCATCCGCAAGATGACCGAAAGTTGTAGGGATTGGGCCGACCGAATCCCATACGCCCTCTGGGGCTATCGAACCTCAATTCGAACCTCTACTGGGGCTACCCCTTACTCCCTGGTCTACGGCTTGGAAGTTGCCCTCCCTGTGGAGCAGGAAATACCCTCGCTACGCGTCATGCTCGAAAGCAAGGTTAGTGAAGAAGACTGGTGCCAAAGTCGTCTTGATGAGCTAGCCCTCCTAGATGAAAGAAGATTAAAAGCTCTTTATCACATACAGCGGTACCATCACCGAATAGCGCGATCATTCAACAAGAGAGTCAAGGACCGATGTGTCCGGGAGGGGGATTTATCCCTCAAAGAGATAATAGAACCCATCTGGGACCCCAGAGGGAAATTCAAGCCCAATTGGAGCGCCCCCTACATTGTGAAGAAAATCTTATCTGGCGGTGCCGCCATACTCACTGACCTGGATGGGAAAGAGATGACTCGTCCAGTCAATCTGAACCGTCTCAAGAAATTCTATCCCTAGTTCGAAATCTCGGCGCGCTACGACTCTTCTCATCCCCCTTCTATTCTTAAAAAAAAACTCTTTATTTCCCTCTACCCAGAAATACATGGGCCTGATCCTCTACAAAAACTATTTTAAAACTTTTCAAAAACCCCAGAGGTACGTAGGCAGCTCATACTCCTCACATGAGTGCGGCCCTTTCTTTTTCACAAAATACTATTCTTTTCTTACCTCCAAGAACGGCGGTTCCTTCTAAAATTATTTGAACAAAAGGATTATGTATGCCTTAGCGATCAGTATAGATAATTCAAAATACAAAACTCATTGAAAGGCACAGCTGGATGATTAGAAACTTGTTTATTTCATTAATAAGAAATTACAGTACAGATTACATAAGAAAAAGGAATGGATAACTCCCTTTCCCGCCACCATAAAAAGCCAAATAAAATCCCCACATACATTCCTTATTACATAAATAAACTCCCCAGGAGTCCTACCCACAGCTACCCGAAGAGCCTGCACCCTCACCATCTATATCCTGAGGACCCCAAGTTTCCCCTGCCTGAATAGAGTGCCGCAAACATTCCATGGATCGATGAGCCTTAACTATCTTCGAAAAGACCACAACACCCCCTTCCATGGAGTCAGATAAAACAAACCATCTTTGACCAGTCTCTACTGCCAACATCTTGCTGACTACTTTCCTCCATAACCACCTCATATAATCTTTGAGAACATGGCAAACCTTCCCGATAGACTGAGAAGGACGGGTCGACGGACGCCGATTTTCCCATAGAGACCCAAGCAACAGACGCAGGCGCTTAGTCAAATCTTCTACTGGAAAGAAATTTGAGGTCCGAGGGGGCACGACCTGTGCCCAGCCAAATTGGCGCAGAAGTCGCCAAGGGAAATAAAAAGAGGTCTGTCTGAGACCAACCAACCGCACATATGAATACTCTCCTAGCTCCAGAATAAGCTGCAACTGTCCCCACCAAGGCACGGACCAATACAACCCACGAGCCCCGTGCTCCACAAACCAATTCTCGCAGTTCTCAACATACAGGCCAACACGGATGAAGTAGCGCGAAAAGAAGTTGGGTACAGCCGACAAAGGATATTCTGGAGGAGTCGACAAGCGAAATCTTTCAGACAACCACGTGAATAGCATCACAGGGCTACCCCTTAAAAATTCAAAATGACCTTCTCTCCAGGCATCCAGGTCATTCAGAGTCTCCGCCAATATCACCGCCGTAGGATTGCGACGGTATGATATCCATGAAGTAATGGTTGCAAGTTGTGGGTCAACTTGCACCTCCCCAGTCACCAATAACAATTTTGAAACCAGGACCAGAACCACGGCTCCAGCATAGCCGACATCACCTACTTCCCGTAAATGCACGGACTGCAGCACCGCCGGAAGGGAGATAATTCCTCCAGTAACTAATGACCTGGCAGCCGAAGGCGAGATATGAAGAAGCCCGGCCAATAAATCCCTAGGAGAATGAGAAAATTCGGGCAAAGCCGCAACAACACTGGGATTCACACCCAGTATGGCAGAAAATTCCTCGTAGGTAGGACAACCCTCTTTCAACCCAAAGCGAAATACATGGTCTTCAGGGTACCAGAATTGTACCGCCGCTATCAGCATATTCCACTCAAAAGGCCGATTGCGCCACAAGGAGACTCGACGCATGTTGAAGGCATCATAGTCGACATTATAAGAGCACATAGCTTCCAAGGCTTCGAGGTAATTGACAAACTCAATGCTACCAGGGAGAGCCATCTTGCAAGACTAAAAGATAATGGGTAGGCAGATGAGGATGCAAAGGTGTGATGAGAACACTCCACCCTTCTCCCTTTTTATACTTAAAAATCCTCACAAGGGACATAATCCCTGCAGAAATCGGAGGGAATCCTACCCCATAAGGTACCAAGGGCTGAAGGGGGTACCAATCAAAGCCTTTAAATAATGGGACTGGACTAAACTGTCGATAGGAAGGCCAGAATGCTTGTCGATTGGCAACTCCCTATTTTTGAAAATTTCCTCCTTTCCTCTTTTGTCAAATCAGAAAACTCAATAAAAATAAATTGATATTCTCAAAATAATTTCAAGAATCCTGTTTTCTCTTTATAGGATTTCCCTTTTAAATAAAAGCTTTCCTTCGAAAATTCCAAAAATATTCCTGTTTTACGGTCTCAGTAGCAAAGTAAAAAGCGCATGTGCATGCATTCATTCATTATTAATAAAAGATAATAATAAAAAAAACTACCATTGCATTGCATATATTTGTGTTCCGTGTTACATCAGTTTTGCAGGAAACAAGAAAAGAAAAGCCAAAAACAACGGGACTCAGCCCGAACCCACATTTCATTCCTTCTCTCTCTCTCAAGAGCTTCTACCCCCTCGACGCGCTCTCTTCCCCTACGACGAGATGACGCACCACCACTTCCCAAGCCTGAGTCCTCTCCAAACGAAGCAAACGGCACCAGGCAAGAAGGAATGGGAACCGCGTCCCGAATATGGACAGTCGCCGAAGATATCCAATCTCTAATGTCCCTGAGCCAAGTGGTCGACACCCGGACTTGCTACAAGGAAAGGCAAAATCAGTATCAAAACAGGAATGACCAAAATAGAAAATAAAGGGAGGAACAAAAAGGTAACCACAGGTCGAAGGGGCTCCTCTGTCAAACCTAACTCCTCCGGATCCATCGCATGAGGACGGTGCAGCATAGGCACCATCCCTCCATCAGCCCGCCGGATGTTGTACGAAGGGATATGCAACCACACAAAAGGGACCTCCGAGGTTGCCGCCTCCGCAGATGCCGACGGACCACCATCACTGTGGGAAGACCCCATCGCCCGACTCGAACCTGCTGGAGGGAAGGGCAGCGCATCATATATGCTGGGCACCATCAACCAGCTCGTTACAAAATCTATATAGTCATATGGCGCGACCGTATCGGTGTACAGCAAGTAGGACTCGCCAATCATCCCCGCGATCCTCTCATCCTTCAACATCAGTCGCTTCGCCTCATAGACGTAGGAGGCTGAGCTGGTGGCACCACCACCTCCTCCTCGGTAATCTGACGAACTACCCTCTCCCCGAGATACCAGGAATAGCCGAACTCATGCGCCAGCAAACGCCTCATCCGCGCATTCACCCGGGTCACCCCCGCATCCTGAATGGTTGTCCCCAAAAGATAAAAGGTCACCTGAAAAATCTCTAAGCAAGCACAAATCAATACAAGATCAAAAGGTGCAAAAAATAAGACTGAAATGGAAAGAGTCTTACCCTACCACTGGTCACGTCATTCAAGACCTGACGCACCGCCTCTAGGGAGAGAGATCCCTTCGACTGTCGATTGACCTTACGCCATCGATACAAGCAACATAAGTCCTCAATAGTGTCTTCCTTCAAAGCGATCAGCGGGGTATTGCACCCAATCACCTCATAGAACCACGTTTGAATTCACAAGCAAAAAAGACGCATAAGGAAAATGCGAATGCATGAAAGGAAAATGCAAATGCATGAAAAGAATTGCACAAACTGAAGAATACCTCAAGAAGGTACGTGGCCCCAGTAAAGGTCTACCGGCAGCACCGGCTAAATGCATCCAGAGAAAAGTAAAGGGTTGCCAAGGTCAGACTTCCCCAATCATAGAAAAGGATGTTCGAAAACATCCTTAACTACGGCAGAAATCACAAATGAACGACGTCGCCGCTCGACGCCACCATGAAACCTCCCAACACTAGCAAAATGAATAACCGGGACATCTGCCTCACTTGTAGCCCATCCTCCACATCAATCACCCTGCTCAGCAAAACATCCTTCAGTAAGGACAGCCGAATGGAATCCCCGGAAACTATCCTCCCCACATCACTAAGTGCCGCACGCACTGCCTCCGGTCTCACCCGTAAAGAGAGATCCACCTCTATCTGCTCTCCATTACAATCCAGCCCTAGCAGCTGCTGCACGTCTATGGGAGTCACCGTCATCTCCCCGAATCCAAAATGAAAGGTGTGGGTAGTGTCCCACCACCTCTCTCCCAAGGCGCACAAGACCACTGTCGAACGTGGCGTCTCATCCAGCACTGATGCCAACCGCCCAAAACCTGTTGATGATACCATCTAACGCACCACAGGTGGGAGATGCTCCCAGACATCCTTAAGCCCCGTTGTCCCACGGGCACGCATGTTCTTCAAAGAGATATCAGACTTGCAAAAAAAAAGCCTCATCAAAATTCAAACAAGAAAAACCACCAAAAAGAGAAGAATGCCAAAGGTAGGGTTACTTACATAATCGTCGGGGATCACTATCAAAAAGCGATGACGCGATGGCTCCCGCAGCAAAGTTCGCTCATCCGCGGGAGGCTCAAACGCATAAAAGGAATTCTTATTCCCCAAAGCAAGAGGCGCCTTAGCCCTCCACTCCACATTCGCACAATCATTAACGGTCAACCACTCCCGGTGGACTGCAGTGCTCACAAAGGCGGCCATTTCTTGAAGATCAGAACGCTAAAACAATTTGCAGAAGAATCGCAGAGGGAGAGAAAGCAAAAGAAGCTGTGAAAAAATGAGGGGATTCGCCTCCTTTATATAGGAGTCCAAGTGCCATGCCGATCGGCATCACCCCCCACCATACCGATCGGCACTGACCCCTTGCCTTCCCGAGGTAGCCCAAAAGTCCGTGCTACTGCCGAATGGCACCCTTCATACTACGCCGACCGGCACCCCTCCTAAAATTTCGTACAAAAATTCCCAGAAAACCTCGAAAAATTCCCAAAAATATCGGGAGGGATTTAAAGCCATTCTATAAAGAAAATTTTGCATTTCCTCAAGCGGAACCCCTCTTTCCCAGCGGAATCCTCAAAATCTAAGTGAAAACTCCGCCCGACAAAGCTCTGGAAAATCCCTAAGGATCACCTGATCACTTCCCCAGCGGAATTCTCTTACAGCACCCAAAATAGGTTGTTCCCCCCCTGTGAGGTCTCCTAAAAAGCTTCCCCAGCTCAAATCAGAATCACAAAGCTCTTTCCCCAGCAAAACCGAAATCTAATCCTCAACCACTCTTGGGTCAGAATCGGCCCCGATCTTGGATCGACACCTAAGTTAGGTCATAATTGACCTCGGTCCTCGATCGTCACCACTCTTGGGTCAGAATTGACCCTGGTCTTGGATTGTCACCTGAGTTAAGTCAGAATTGACCTCGGTCCTCGGTCGTCACCACTCTTGGGTCAGAATTGGCCCCGGTCTTGGATCGTCACTTGAGTTAGGTCAGATTTGAACTCGGTCCTCGGTTGTCACCACTCTTGGGTCAGAATTGCCCCGGTTTTAGATCGTCGCCTGAGTTAGGTCAGAATTGAGCTCGGTCCTCGGTCCTCGGTCGTCACCACTCTTGGGTCAGAATTGATCCCGGTCTTGGATCGTCACCTAAGTTAGGTCAGAATTGACCTCGGTCCTCAGTCGTCACAACTCTTGGGTCAGAATTGGCCCCGGTCTTGGATCGTCACCTGAGTTAGGTCATAATTGACCTCGGTCCTCGATCGTCACCACTCTTGGGTCAGAATTGGCCCCGGTCTTGGATCGTCACCTAAGTTAGGTCAGAATTTACCTCGGTCCTCGGTCGTCACCACTCTTGGGTCAAAATTTGCCCCGGGCTTGGATTGTCACCTAAGTTAGGTTAGAATTGACCTCGTTCCTCGATCGTCACCACTCTTGGGTCAGAAGTTAGGTCAGAATTGACCTAGATCCTCGACCGTCACCACTATTGGATCAGAATTGGCCCCCGTCTTGGATCGTCACCTAAGTTAGGTCAGAATTGACCTCGGTCCTCGGTCGTCACCACTCTCGGGTCAGAATTGGCCCCGATCTTGGATCGTCACTTAAGTTAGGTTAGAATTGACCTCGGTCCTCGGTAGTCACCACTCTTGGGTCAAAATTAACCTCGGTCTTGGATCGTCACCTAAGTTAGGTTAGAATTGACCTCGGTTCTCGATCGTCACCACTCTTGGGTCAGAATTGGCCCCAGTCTTGGATTGTCACCTAAGTTAGGTCAGAATTGACCTCGGTCCTCGATCATCACTACTCTTTAGGTTAGAATTGACCTCGCTAGACCTTTACCCTAAGCTCGCAGATTCAGCTTTGATTCGCAGAATTGATCATCCCCGGCACACTCCTTAGGTCCTCAGAATCGACCTCAACCCTCTGAATCATTCATACTCCCTCAAAAGCATCATGTGGTGTCTATTCGACGGTCATTATTTGTTCCAAACTCACCCGTCGAGGGGATCTGTAGACACCCCATTCTATTACCCCCTGACTCTCCTTAAGTCCCTAGTACCTCCCTTCATAACTGTAAACCCAGGTCACGTCCCGAGTACTGACCTGAAAGCCATCGAGCACTCCCCGACTCAGTTTGACCCAAAATTCAAACTATTCATCTCGATCGAGACTGAAGGAATCTTCGAAGGGCACTAAATACCCTTTCCAACGGTCTGCCCCGTGAGGGATTCCGACTTACCATGAGGACGAACGGTCCATTTGCATTCGAAACTTGACCCAGAGGCCACCGGGCACTCCCGGGCTCTATTTGACCTATGTCAACTCTTCAACTCGATCGAGGATGAATGAATATTCAAAGGTCCCTGAATACACCTTCCAACGGTCGGCCCCGTGCGTGATTCCGACTTTCCATGTGGACGAACGATCCGTTTGACTCCGGGAGGCCACCGAGCGCTTCCCGGGCCCGATTGACCAAAGTCAACTCTCCAAACTGGGTCAAACTCTTTGGAATATCTAAGTACATCTCCTAAACTTTCCAACGGTATTCCCCGTGCATGATTCGAATTTACCATGCGGACGAACGATCCGTTTGCGTCCGAATGATTCCCCATCTAATGGATCGACAAACGCTTTCGAGTCATATTTGACCAAAAGTCAACTCCCGAACTCGAGAGTGGTCCAAAGGACTTTCGAAGGTCTCTGAATTAAATTTCCAACGGTATGCCCCGTGCGTGATTCTGACCAATGGTTTTCCCTCGGCGGTTGATTTTCTGAAAAAGTCTGAAACACACTACCAAACGGCAGGTTCCAGAACCTGCCTATCGGCACATGCCTGTCGATAGGCATGAAGGGATCTATTACGATCGGCACTCACCAGGGCTTATAAAAGGAGGCCTTCACCTCATTTTCAAGGGGAGCCCAGATCTGACAAAAATTCCTCTCAACGAATCCCAAAAACCTCTCTCGAAGGCAGCGTGATTTCAACTTCAAAATCCCCTTTTTACTTCCACTTTTCATCATCCCTTTCATCAAACTTGGTGAATTACCCACTCTCCATTATCATCCAAAGTGCAAGAGTTGCTCCCCAACATTCAAGATCAAGCTCAAGATCTTCAAGAAGGTCTAACTTTCTCAAACTCTCTCTTTAAATTCTCTTGAATTCTCAATAACTTGTTTTCTTACTTAGCACTTTTATTATCTCATTTCACACATCCTAATATACTTTTTACTTAGTATTATTGCACATCTTTTATTTTCATAAAACCCAAAAAACAAGAAAAAAGGGTTTTGCTCATAAATTCAAATAAGGGATTCTGATATTTTCCTCACACTTTTCTCACAACTAAAACACTTTTTTCCACACACACGCACACACTCACAAATAAGAGATTCCCCATTTTGGATTTACGGGATAAACCCCACCCCTCGTTTTACATGCGAACTATGTGGACTTTGATGCCTTTATAGGCTACGTAGGCGTCTTGGGGTAAAACGCGAGACTCGAGTCCTTTTTCTCATTTTTTCTCTCATTTTCTATCTTCTTTAAATCCAATTTTCTTATATTATACATATACTTATTCTTAGTGACGCATTACCTCATAAGCGTTATCGTTCCCTTATGACGATCAACGTAGGGGTAATCGCGTAAATCTCACTTTTCTAATATTACTCTTATATCTTCCTATGGATGACTCGCTTTATCTTTTCCATGATACAAGTCGAGTATTCCTACCTCCATTATATATATATATACACATGCACACATATCACGAGGGGAAACATAAAGGAAAATAACAAATATTCATGAGAGACCGAAAGGGCAGAATGGGTGCCTAACAACTTCCCATTTCGTAACTAAGCCTCCAAACCCTTCTCGAATCATCTTGATTTCGTATGCACCAGTATGTCTTTGGATGCCACTCTTCGAGGTGGCTTCCCCTTTTTCTTTTGTTTGTTTTGAGTAAAATAGACTGGCGACTCTGAATCTCTCTACATTTTTCACACCACAAACGACGCCGGCCGAAGCGCTCTCCCGAGAAGGACGCGTGGGACCCCAGGATCCTTTCCTCCACGCGCCCGCCCGCAAGGATTAGGATCGGGGATGGCCACACCTCATAAGGTGGATCCTACTCCTACAAGAGTTTAATCTCTCCATTAAAGATAAAAAAGGGGTAAAAAACGTCGTTGCCGACCACTTATCACGGCTTTCGTCTGACGTACCTAGTGATTCGATACCCATAGACGTATACTTTCTGGATGAGCAACTCTTTGCCACCTCTTATTTGCCCTGGTTTGCGGATATAGTTAACTATATTGTCACGGGAGCCGTCCCTCCCGATTGGACACCGCAAGATACGAAGAGGTTCATCACTTGGTCACGGATGTTTTTCTATGATGATCCTTTCCTTTTTAAATATTGCGCCAATCAAATCATCCGACGATGCGTACCGGATGACGAGATCCTGAAAGTCATCCAATTCTATCATTTGGAAGCGTGTGGAGGTCACTTCTCGACGAAAAAGACGGGTGCTAAGATTTTTCAATACGGTCTCTATTGGCCCACAATATTCCGGGGTGTGAATAATTATTACAAATCTTGCGATAGGTGTCAAAGGATGGGGGCGATTACCCGACGAGACATGATGCCATTAACTCCAATGCTCACTATTGAGATCTTCGACTACTGGGGTATTGACTTCATGGGCCCTTTCCCCCCATCTTTTGTTTTCCTATACATCCTTGTTGCGGTAAACTACGTTTCTAAATGGGTGGAAGCCATTACTACCAAGACAAATGACAGCAAAGTGGTGATTAGTTTCCTACAGGAACACATACTTTCCCGCTTCGGTGCTCCGAAAGTGATAATTAGTGATAATGGCACGCATTTTTGCAATAGGCCATTCGCGAAGCTCATGAGAAAGTATGGCATCGTTCACAAGGTTGGAATGACCTATCACCCACAAACGAATGGGCAGGTCGAATTAGCAAATCGGGAAATTAAGAACATTCTCGAGAAGACCGTCAATCCCACCCAGAAAGATTGGTCACTTAGATTGAACGATTCACTACAGGCCTATAATACCGCATATAAAAATCCACTCAAGATGTCTCCCTTCCCTTTTGTGTATGGCAAACCTTGCCATATTCCCGTTGAATTAGAGCGCAAGGTGTATTGGGCGATTAAGAAGTTGAATTATGACATGGATAAAGTTGGTGAAGCTCGCAAGCTTCAATTAATTGAGTTAGAAGAGATACGCAATGATGCGTATAAAAATGCAAAAATTTCAAAGTAAAGGATGAAACTCGCTCACGATAACATTATTCTACGCAAAGAGTTTATTCCCGGATAAAAAGTGCTTCTCTATAACTCTCGGCTTCATCTATTTCCGGGCAAGTTACGGTCACGATGGTCTGGCCTGTTCGTTGTAAAGAATGTATTCCCTCACGGAGCTGTGGAATTAGACGATTTAAAAGGGGAAATACATTTAATGTAAATGGATAATGCCTAAATCCATATCTAGAGGCGTGTGTGGAAGAAGTCGACACCATTTGGTTGTCGGACCCCGTTTACGGGGTCAATTGAGCTGAAAATGAGAGGTCGTCGCACCCCCAATACGTATGGGGTGAATTCTTGTGTACAATAATAGTGTGCGAGGTAGGTTATTTAGGAGTTCGAAGCACGGTTCACGAGAGGGAGCGAGATAGTACACTTTTTGAGCGAGGTTGCACGCATTTCGAGGGCATGGTTAAAGCATTTTTAGGGCACCCGAGGGTCTAGGATATTTCTAGAGGCCATACGCATGAGAGCAGGCATGAGCGAACACTTAATTTTTTAGAGAAGTGAGAAATCCAACTTCCAGGCCAGCAGCCTCCCCCAAATCCCAGGGTGAACCAGTTCGAGGTTCCAGCCGAACCGGTTCGAGGTACCTGGCAGATTTATCTCCCCCCTTTTCCAAATTCATTCTCTTTCCCCCCTTCCCTCCATTCATTTCCCCTACGAAAATTCATCCTCTAAAACTTCCCTCAATTCATTTCCCACTCCAAATTCTTCCCCCTTTCCTTTCCCTCCACTCCTATTACCATTTCCAACCAAAAGCCAACCCCCCACACCTATAAATTAACACTCACCCCTCCCCTTTTCTCACACCTCATTTCATTCTCCCTCTCTTCTACACCATATCATCCATAAATATCTCTCTCTCTCTCTCACCATGTCGTGCCCCCAGCAAGCCAATTTCCACCCTCGCAAATATGACGACACCGCCGCTTTTGATGACGAGGGTAGGGGGTGTTTCGGTGCGTCCAAGAATGCCATTGGGTCGAGCGCTATTTCTCGACCACGCACCCAATCCATATCGAGCGCTTTGTCAATTGGGAGCAACTTCCCGGTGACGTCACCGCCACATTCAACCGTCGGGGATGGTGCTCCTTCCTCTCTCCTACGAGCAACAATGTTTTCAAAGATGCAATTAGCCAATTCTACGCGACACTCGTTCGCAAATCATCCACGCTTCATGAGACCTATCTTATCGGTATTCAAATTCCATTCTCCACTGCCATCAATGCTCATAAAATTAGGGCAAAATAGGTTGTCCTCCCCGTGCCATTCATGTATCCCACAAATGGTGCCCTCTGTACCAAAGAATAATGTATTTCAAGAATCGCACCCGGGGAGGAATGGGTGCGCGATTCTTTTCCCATAGGAAGTCTCTCGGATACGGTGTTATTCACGCACCTAATTACATGTGGAGCAATCTACCAAACCACCAATGACTCGGTGGTCCGGCTACGTCACGCCAACTTCCTTTACCATTTCCTCAACTTTGAGAGCACGATAAATCTGGCCTAACTCTTCTATGCGGACATCATCAATGCCGCCTACGACGAGTGGGGCAAAGTCGCGCTCCCATAAGCCTGCCTCATCACGAAAATTCTGATTGATGCCGGGGTGGATGATCTGGGGCAGTAAGTCCGACTCCCCCGCCCCATTGGAAGCACCTCCACCACTCGGAGTGAACACCAAATGCAGGTGGCTCACCCCGACCGTCACATTATCGACGAGGGTGCGGGTGAGGAGGAACAAGACGCCCCAATGATGGATGTGGGGGAAGAAGAAGAATATGCCGAAAACGAGGACGACGATTTCGACTTTGAGCCTCCTGGTGTGAATTTTGATAGGCACCTTTCGACGATTGAATCTCATTTTGACGGGTTCATCACCCAATAGAATAGAGACCAAGTGGCCTATCAACGAGGTCAAGCGCCCTACCAGAGGGACACGAGTATGATGCATCGTCTCCAAGCACATTTATACGAGCTCAACTTGGGTGGACCCCCTCCGACCTTCTTTTATGATCCATAAGATCCCAACACACTCGGGCCCTCAAATCTGCCTCCCCAACGAAGCCCTTGCCCTTTGTTTTCTGTTTGTGTGTAATGGTGGTTGTTTACATTGTTTAGTTGCTTGCTCTACCCTCTCCATTGTAACACATGATTCTCCGTTTCTATAAGAAAATTCTGCATTTCTATTTTAATTTGTTTGTTTTATTTTTCCGCACTTTTAATTCGCTTTGAGTTAGATTTTAGTCCTTTTTGCTTGAGGACAATGCAAAAGTCTAAGTTAGGGGGGGTCACAAGTGCGTTTTTCTAAAACTTCACAAATTTTCAAAAATGCACAAAAATCTATAAAAAAAAATCATAAAATTTTAAAAAATCCAAAAATATTTTTCTTCAAAATAAATAAAAATTAGAATCCAAAATTTTCAAAAATATCATTAAAAGTCGGTTTAAAGTCTCAAATTGTAAAAACACAATACACAAAGTCGAAATTGACCAAAGATGAAAATTGAGCGAACATAAACGACTTAACGAATAAGTGTGGAGATTAGCAACCCCGGTGAGATTCAAGCCATTCATTTTTGTGAAATTAATAAATCAATTCGAGTTAATTGTTAACTCAAAGTTCTTTTCAGCGGTCTAATAAGTCGTCGAGGATCTCAAATCTTTCACTTTGATCGGTTTTGAGAAATGTGTGTGATATTGCCTTGAAAAACGTGCCAAAGAAATCTCTAAATTAAATTCATCTCGAAACGCATATGGTAACGCAATTAGTAGTTTGGACAATAGTAGCATACTAAGGGTTTGTCCAAATTCATTGTGGTAAAGGCAACAACTAAGAGCTATGTAATCGCGGGAGGTGAAGAGATGGGGGGTGGGATAATAATGGTGTAATTGAAAAAATAGAGGTGGGGGATTCTAAAGGGTTTCATGGTGGTTAATGTGCTGACGTGTAATTGTAGGGGAGAGAATGGATTCAATTTGATTCCAATGGTAAGAGAGTAAATTAACGAGGGATAAGGCGATAAATGATTTTTTCTATCAATGAGATCCATAATTGGACCACGTGTCACAAATCGGAAGTGAAAACTCTGTTTTATTAGATTTATATTAGATATTAGATAGATCCTAACAACAATATGTTTTTATTATTTTTAGTCAAACTCTACTCTTAGAGAAGTTAGTACTAATGAAAAGAGAACGACTTCTTTTAACTTAAACCCTGTAATAATATCATATTTTGACATACCCCGAAAGATTAAAAATTAAACATATATCCCCCAAATATGAAGAATTTCCCCTAAAAATGGAAAATTAACCCGTGTCACATTTTGGAAGATAATGTCTAATTTTATATTTTTTTAAGACTAGATGTGCCCACGTGCGTTGCACGTGTGTGCGAGTTCCGATATTTCTCTTTAGGAATGAAATCATGAATAATAATGTATGATTGTAAATCCTTCGTTAAATTAAGGACAGTTAAATAAGTAAAGTAACTAACAATGTAGTTATGATTACGCAATAAGCCATGCATTACGATTGAATATTTTAAATCAATCTCCATAAATCCAAGTTATGAGAAATGTAAAATGCAAAGCAATAGATAATTTATTTTTGGAATAAATTGTATAACGACAATGTTTAAGGGTAAAAAATTGAAATGTAATCATCGAATATGTTGCTTTTGACGTTTGTTAGGATTTGATGGTTCTTCTTCCTCCTCCACTTTCAGAGCTACAAAAAGTGCAAGCTTTCGATCGGATGCTTTAAGTGATTTCCCATTAATGTAGAATCTGTATATTTTCCCAATGCATGTATATAACTTTCGAACATAGTCTGAGTGCAAAATTCCATTTGCAAGCCAAATAATATATATGAATCTTAATTAAATATAATTGTTATTGAGCTTATTGAATAAACGTATGAATTTGAATTGTAAATAAGAATGATATTACCTTGTATTTAGAAGCGATGAAATTTGGAATGTTGCAGCCAATGAATGATTCTGCTTTCTCGAATAGTGTCACTGATACTCTTTCATCTTCGTCTTGGACGACAAATTGAAGTAAGTACCTTATATTTTTTTGAATAATGTATTAGTAAAGTTTTATATATGAGTTTTATTATTAATATTGAAAGATTCTTGATCATATTAATTTACCTTGTTGTGTAATTTGAATTTGAAGTACCACAATTTAAGCATGTGCCATTTCCATTTTCAACAGTGACTTTTTTGTTGCATACATTTCAAGCATCATACCATGGATTTTCCTTGTTTCTAACCTCCATAATCATTGCCACGAAAGAACATAAAAGATTTTGTGATTTGTGAAAAATCGGATATGTTATGTTATTAAATTGGGGATATTAGAGACGTAAAAGTGAATCATAGTAAATGAATCATTACCTCTATAGTTTATGGCATTCCATTAATAATATCATGAATAGAAACAGTGTCCGCATTGTTGATAATTTTTTGGGGAGGCGAAGAAAATTTATTGAAATGTGGGAATGATATTGATGTTGACAACCTGTAATTGACATTTGTGAAATTAATACATGTAAGGGAGAATTATTATTTTTTTTGAAAGAAATTATCTAACCAACCCTTTAATTCAGTAGCTTGTATGATATCAAGGTCAATCTGAATTGTAGTCTTCGATATACTACTCAAGCTATACTCCCCTGTGAAGAATGTATTCATTTATTTTGAGTTAGTAGGATTTTTATTAATTGTTCGTGAGATGATAAGTATTATTGTACCTTCGTAGGATGAACGTTTAGATTGAGAAATGGCTATTATAGGAAATGTTGTTGATAAGTCACTTATTTTTTCGCCTTCATTCTCTGCTAAGTCTCCCCATAATGTGAATTTCATTGATTGAAACCTGTCATAAATAATAAATAATAATATTGAATTTAATATAAAGGACTACGAAGAAAAGCGAGAAATTATGAAGAAAAGCGAAAATATGAGAGTAAACTTCAAGCAAGTTTTGTTTCAAATCGATAGTTTAAAGTATAGAATGCATACTTTGTATCTCAGAGTGTTATATCATGCAGATTCATTTTAGCAGAGTTTGAGACTTTTGTAATTGTCCTCATTGGTTTCACATTTATGACAAATGCAATTACATTTGTATGTTTGAGAAGTAGAAGTAAGATAATATAAAGAATTGTATCATTGTTTTATCGAAATATATATAGTAATAAATACCATATGCTTTATCGTCCTCTGTCTGAGCGAGCAAATCATCAAAGGAGGTGAATTTGTAGAATGGTGACCGGAATTTGAAATTATGATCTCGTTCAACGATCTCAGTGTATTTATTGAATAAAAGCTCGATTTTGTCGTGAACGGTTATGTAAGCATCATTCACTCCCTTGACCATACCATTAGTAATGGAATATTGTTTCTGAATTTGAAGCTACCCTTCCAGTCTTTGAATATCTTCATTCCATACGACTGCTTGAATCTTAGTGCCCTGTATTTTTTTTAGTACAGTAAATATACGATAGAGAAAATGATCATATAAATGATTTTAAATAATGTAAGTTGCAAAATTGGAACCTCTTCATCCATCAATATTATTTTTAAAACACTGTCAGCGCCTCTTGAATTGTTGTAAGAGTCTATATTGCCTCTTCGCATGACTTGAGCAATAATTTGCCACTTTGATTCGAGTCGTTGTAGATTGTTGATCATTTTGTAGTCCTCAATTTCGACTTCAGTTGACGCCATCAAATCAGTAAGAGTTTGGCCTATTAAAATATGATGACAGTATGTATAGTATATTAATGTAAAGTGATAAAAAAGAAATTTATTATGAATAAAAATGAACTTAAGTAAGAAATGTTTTAGTGAAATAGCCAATCTAAATGTTGTTTAAGAAATAAATGAATATCAATAATGAGTGGGATAATTAATTCATTTGTACCTTGATGCCAATAGAACTTCTTTGTAGACGATATTTTTTGTCACATTATTTTTCTTTGATTTTTCAGATTAGAGAAGTACTTTTGTGGTTACCATTGAAGTTCCTCTCGATAAAGCAACGTACAGTTGGCCATGTGAGAAGACGTTTGTTGGTAAGTAGACCCCAACATTAGCAATTGTTTGTCCCTGGGATTTGTTTATTGTCATAGCGAAACATAAATGGATAGGAAATTATTTCCTCTTAAACTGGAAAGGGTATTAATCATTTTCTGCTGGTGATAATGGAATACGTGGCAATAGGACATTTATGCCCTTATGCTGGTCCACTGAAATTTCCACATGTATGACATTATCTGAAAAACCTTTGAACAATATTCTTGTTCCATTACATAATCCAATTGAAGGATTTATATTCCGTAGAAGAATGATTGGACAATTAGGTTTAAGTTTCAATGTGTGTGGGGGCAATCCATTAGGTATTAAAGAATTTAAAAATTCTTCTTGGTAATAGTTGTGCGTGTCATCCACAGCTTCATCAAAGCTATTTAATGTCTTAAACTCTCGAGGGAACATATCAATCATCATATCATTAATAAAGTCAACGTGTTCGTTTATTGTCGCAAGAATTGCTCTATCTGTCAAGAAATTTGGCAAGGTCGCATTGATATTTAATGATGAAAAGATAAAGTCAATGAGAGATTGTTCGGGGCCATTGTTTTATAGTGGATGTATGACCATTTCATCCGGAATACTTATCAGATCATCATGTGTTGATGATTCCGTCCCATTGCCAATTCTTATAAGGAATTCGCTAAATTGTTGATCATTTTCGGCACGCATATTTAATGTCAAAGGTAATACATGCATTGTATTCCAAAGCGGTGATATCACAATGTTAGAGTTTACTGTTTCCAATCTTGACCCTCGACGTACTACTGGCAGGACCTGTCTGAAATCTCCACCGAAGACAATCACCTTGCCCCCGAAAGGTTCAATACTATCCATTAAATCCTTTAATGTCCTATCAAGAGTTTCAATCGCGAATCGCTTTGCCATTGGTGGTTCATCCCAAATTATGATCCTTGCTTGTTGTATGAGTTCTGTTGTGCCACTTTGCGTGGGAATGTTGCATAAGCTTGTCTTAGTGGTCATAATAGGTATTTTGAAGCGAGAGTGTGCAGTTCGACCTCCAGGTAATAATGATTCATAAGCTTGATATTGGTAAGAATTTAATTGGGCTCGAAGTAACCACGTAATTCTCTATCTTTTCCTTGTATTGGGTTTGTCAGATACATTTTCTGATGGTGGAATGGATGACATTTCTAACAATTTGGGAAATGATGTGTCTGGAAGATTATTTAATAAGTTTAGTAAGAAAGGAGCATGAGAAATGTAATTGAATGATCTTATAATTTAAAACAAAAATTTAATTAAATATAAGAATGGTGAAAATATATGTAAGGAAATACAGATTGAATTTTCATTAACTTCATGTAAATGGCACAAATATAAGTTGTTTACTATGTCAAAAAACTTATGCGCAAACTTGGTGTACAAATTTGATAACTTTGACTTTTGTGTGTATGTCGTTGTTGCAAGCCAAGTTAATCAAAACCTCAATTAGCTACAAAATATAACAAACTCAGGTGTAGCAGTAAGTAAGGATGTCAATCCACATCAAGGGGTAAGCTAGAGACAAACTTAATTGTAATTCAATTTTTATTTTCTTTTTGTGCTTTTCAAATATTAAAACAATTTGGATGAGATGAGAATTTAAACTAAACTAAATCAAGATCTAAATAAAAGTAAATGAAAATATTAAGTAAATCTAACTAACTAAAAATCTAAAATATGAGAATGGTGAGGAAATAAAAGTGAGAACAATTAAGGGCTAGGATGACTCTAAATATTTTAGTTAATAAAAATTAATTAGTTCAAGTACTCAAGTATAGTCTTATATTCTTCTCATATAAAAATATTTCTGAAATTTAGATTGAAACTGACTCAATTTTAATTTTCAATCACATCTCGTCATATAATAGATGTATTCATTGACAACCTAAAAAAGCTTTTAAATATTTTCAAGACCTCTCTCAACATTTCATAATCTCAATCAAGGTCGGTCCTAGAGTTGTGAACAGAGCAGCAGTGTCGAGTTCAGAGCTGAAATCGACTCTTCATAAATAGAATACATGGAACCGGTCAACCTCTAAAATATTCTACTGAAAATTACTCGGTCTCTAAACAAACGTAAACAACATTTCAATCAATTTTGACATTACATAAGCAACCAAATTGCTCCCTACCTACTCTCAAGGTCTCTTTGAAACTTACAAATTTTATCATCATTTACTACATAAGGTGAACTCAATTCGATAGGACATGTGACGGACCGGAATCGAACATTTCATAAAAAATGAAAAAGCAAACTGAATAATTCGAGGCCTATTTGTACATTTTAATATCAATTGAATATGTAGATTTCATCTCAAAAAATTCAATCATGTACAATGTGACTTGCAAAGGTCCTTTGCATGAATCGATACAATTTGCATACGTAAAAGATATAACAATTGAAATCATTTATAAGAGTTAACAGGATTAATACCTTAATCACGCTAATTGTTTTGTTAGTGCTCTTTTCAGTTACTACTAAATCAGAACCTCCACTACGGTACAACACACTGGTATCAACAGTTCTTCGTCTTGTCTAACAACAAACTATTCCTCCAAAATCTTTAAAGTCACGAATCCACCAAGTGCCAAAGGATAGATTGGAATCCAAAAACCTATGCAAAGATAATTTAATCGCTCAGTTAGCACACATTCTCCAACATATGATTAAGATGATATAAAACTTGAAAAACATAAATAAAAGATTTATAACTCACAAATATATGCCCCAAACTATATATTTAAATCAATACGAAATTTGTAAAATACAAAAATTAACTTAATATGACGATAAAATAACAAATAAAAAGAAAAACATAAATACAATATACAATTTGGATATCTGATATTTTTGAAAAACATAACTTTGGAAATAATTATTGAACGACTTAACATAACAATTTAACAGAACCCCAAAACGAACATCGTTACTAATATTTTAATGGCAAAGATTTTAATATTTATAAATTCTACAATTACAAATATAATTTCAACAGATTAAAAAATCCAACCACATTGAAATTTACTTTACGTACAAACTTATCAGATTATTATTAACATTTTAAACCAGAAGAAAAGCAAAAATTATACAGGGAAGTAGGCGTACTAACCTTTTTTCCCAAAAGAACCAAAAGCAAGGAAAAAAATATTGGATGGCATAAAAGATACATATCTAATATACAAAAAAATTCCGTAGGCATTCCTGACTGATTTGACAGGCTGCATGAATGTGGAAGATGAATGAATTAACATTAATTTGGGATTTGATACAATGAATGAATGAATGTGTTGTCATTAATTCCTGACTGTTGGTGTTTCAGATTCCATTTGACAGGCTGAATGAATGTGAAAGATGAATGAATTAATATTAATTTGGGATTTGATACAATGAATGACTGTTGGTGTTTCAAATTCCATTTGACAGGCTCAATGAATGTGGAAGATGAATAAATTAACTGTTGATGTAAAAAATTAGATCACTCTAATTATTCAATCATAGATAAATAAATGAGATAAAGAATTTTTAAAGTGGTTCAGCCTTATAAGAATGGCCTACGTCCACTGTTATGTTATTGATGTTTGTATAGGCATTCTCGATTACAAATTATCTCAAGAAATTCCGGTCCCCTTACAATGAGGATTGTACAATGTATTTATAACCCTGGGGCTGTAATGTGGAAGGGTAATACATTAAATGATGTATATATAAAAGGGTGATACATTCAATGCTCCGTATGCGTCTGGATGATAAGCATTTAATGAACAATTAAACTGTTGGTTATCCCGCTATTAATGCTTTGTTCGAGGTGCAGCTCAAACTGCCTGAGTTGCTCGGACCGCCTAAGCTTCTCGGTGCTCAAGAGTTCCTCGGAGAATTCTTGTTCCTTGGAGCGTGCGAGTTCCTCGGGGAAATAGTGTACCTCGTTGTAGTATGGTTCCTCGGAGCGTGTGAGTTTCTCGGAAGTGTTTGTTGTTGCCACGTAGACTGCCACGTGTCTTCACTTTATTGATCCATGTCAGCAGACTAAATTTGGTATCAACAGAAGCCCCCAATGTTTCATAGTTCGAATTTTGAGGAGTATGGAACATTCTTTCTCGGAATATGATAGCTTTAAATAGTCCTCCTGATTTTTAGGAGTGTTTCCCTTGTATTTATTTCTCTTTTCAAATTCGTAGAATCTGGCTTTTTGAATTTTCACAACCGCCTCGATCTCCCTTTTAGCCGCCGGTAGCGTAATCGTTTCTTCTCGCTTCGATTGTCGCGCTCTTTTTGTTTCCCTAGCCGCACGTAGCGTAATTATTTCTTTTTGTAATCATTACTTCACCATTTCCCAAGGCAAGGTATTTAAACTTCACAGACGCTCCCATCGTCTTCTACCTTTTCAAATTTGTATTCTCGAGTTTTCCGTCGTCTCTTTCTCTCCTGTGTATTCATCTTTTCCATCGTCCGTTGTCATCAGATCCACTCTTTTTCTGTAAAATTTTCTTCCTTCTTCTTCATTTCTTTAATTCATCATGGTTTACCCTGTTGAATCTCTTGATAAGTTTCGCTCTGATTTTTCCATCCCCTCCTGGGTTGTTTTGGAAGAGCTTTCTGAGCCTTCTGATTATTTCCGTTTGGCTGAGGGACATTGGTTCCCCAGTCTCTTTATTGCTGAATGTGGATTTTCTTTTCCACCAAATCCCTTGTGTCTGGAATTTTGTCAGTACTTTGATGTTGTTCCTTCAAGAATAGCCCCCAACACATGGAGAATAGTTAATGGGGTGCATATAATAAATCAAATTCATAGAACTCGCATAGGAATTCCTGAGATTATGTTTTGTTATAGATGGGCAGTTGGTGATAACACCTTTTATTTAAAAACTAGATTTTTTAATAGGGCCTTAGTAGTCAATCTCCCGGATGCCAATAGGGATTATTTTGAGCACGGGGTTGTCATAAAAAATTGGCAACATGCTCCTTTATCTGGAGATGAGGTTTATCAGGGTCCCAAATGCCCTCCCTATGGCAATGGGATAGGTTATTTTTATTTTATTTTATTTAATTTAAATCCATGCTTCTTCTGTGTTTGACAAAACCTGCCACTGATATTGTAATTTTTATTTATTTGCAGTTGATAGAAAAAGGAAGTGCCCAAAAGAAGCAGACGTTAACATAAGACACTTAAAACTTATCTGGAGTTTACATCAGAGTGTTGCTGACGAGCACATTAGGTCAGCCTCGTATCTGCTATAGTATAAGAGTTATACCACTTCTTTTACTGCTCGTCCGGTGATAAGTGAAGCAGAACCAGTACCAGCTTCTACTAGTTCCTCGCCTGAATCACACGTCCCTTTAAGTGAAAGGATGAAGAAGAGAAGACCTCCCACCCTTTTTGAGAAGTCTGCCTCTGGTGCTGGAGAGGCAAAAATAAGTAAGGTTGATGTCCCAGAAGGGACAAAGAAGACTGATGCGCCTTCCTCGGCTGCTGCTGTTGTGAAGGTTGTTGAGAAGCCCGTAGTGGCTCCAAGCAGGTCTGCTGCTCCTGGAGAGGTGATTGTAATATCACCGACCAAGGGTTCTTCCTTGGTTGAATCTGTTCCTGTTCCCCCGAGGAGGCTGAAGAAGAGCTCCTCGGTCAATTTGGCTGACACCATCACTCAGCCCCCAGTTACAGGAACTGGTGTTGCAACTTTTGTTCCCCCGAGCTCTGCCATGAGCTCGGTAAAATCTTGGATCATTCTCGAGGTCCAAGGTACTGAGGAAAACCTTTCTCGGGACTTGGTTACTTCGTTAGCTGCTCGCCACCTTGCTTCTGTAAGTCTTCTTACTTTGAACTTTTCATATTTCCCTTGTCATTTCTGTTTTTTACTTGCTTTCTTTTTACTTTCACAGTTGACGAGCTGCTTTAATATAATTCTAAAGAAGGATGAAGCAATTAAAGCTTCATGCTCCTCGTCCAGTGTGGAAGGATCTCTGAAAGAAGCTATCAAATCTTTGGACGATTCTCGCCAAAAATATGCCACTGACCAGGTTGTCTGGGAGAAGAAGCTTGCCTCCACCGAGCAGGAAAAAACTCGAGCTGTTGATGTCTCCAAGGAGTTGGAGAAAAGAATAAAGGACCTTGAGGGAAAAAATAAAGAGCTCGACGAGAAGCTCAAGAATGCTGGAGAGCTAGAGAATAAGCTCAAGGTTGCTGAAGAGGAGTTGTCCCAACTTCGGGAGGTAAATCGGCAGAAGGAGGAGGCTGAGAGAAAATTAAAAGCTGCTGATGACCTGCTGTCCGATAAGCTTTCCTCGAAGAAGTTGAAGAGGAAAATGGCTGTGAAGAAGTCCTTCAATGCTGGTTGGGACAAGGGGTGGAATAAGGGGTTGGCTGCCATGGTGTCGCAAGTGGACTATGGCAGTCTCAAATACTTTAGGGATGGATGGGTTGATGCTC
Source organism: Sambucus nigra (assembly GCA_949130495.1). Taxonomy (NCBI): domain Eukaryota; kingdom Viridiplantae; phylum Streptophyta; class Magnoliopsida; order Dipsacales; family Adoxaceae; genus Sambucus; species Sambucus nigra. The sequence goes on along the minus strand of OX422207.1, from coordinate 336,156,240 downwards.
TTCAGGAGATGAAAGTGGATGAAAATTTCGAGCTCTTTCAGCAACACATCCCTGGTCCCCCTCCAACTCCTGAAGACTTAGAAGAGGACGAAGCTGCCTCCGAGGAGTCTTCTATGGTGATGGGAGATCATCCCTCAGCTATTCAGCCTGCTGCCGAGGAACTTCAGCAAATTGTTACTTCCTCCGAGCAATTTCCAGTGCTCCCCGGGCAACTATCCATTCCTTTCGAGCAACCTACTTCCTCGTCCCAGCCTCCCGAGAAGGTTTTGGGAGATAAGGAAAAGGTGTAGAGTTGTTCGGGTTTATCTTTACATTTTATTTTTCTTTTATCAAATGTAACCCAGAACTTGTAACTCTGAACTATGATCTAATAAAACTTGGACTTTTTACATACTGTTGTCTCTTCTTCATACTCTGTCTTGATTCTTATTGATTGTTGCTTTTTCTTTCTCTGCTAGTTTTTGTCCAGGATGGAAGTACTATCTGCCCATGATACAAAGCTGCTGTGATAATGTAATGAATACTTTAAGGCTGGTCACACAGACCTGAGTGCAGCACAAGTCGTTGACATCCTCGGCCAAGATGCTTCAGAACAGGCAGTTGAAGCATATCAATATCTAAAGTGTCTTCTTGATCGAACTGTGGCCAATAATGTGGCCTATTATGATATGATCGAGGATCTCTAAGGCACCCTCGAAGACCTTTAGCTACAATACAAAGAATCCACTGCCCTGTTGCATGAAGGGTACGAGAAGAAGTATCAGCAGCTCAATGCTGACAAGGGGTACGAGAATCGCTTTGCTGGCTACGAGGTGAGGGAGAGAACTCTGAAGGGCGAAGTCGAGGAGTGCAGATAGATAGCCGAGTTGCTGGAGCAAGAAAATAACAACCTGCAAAGGGAGCTGTCACAGTTGAAGTCTGCAGCATCTACTTCAAACGCCTTAATTTCAGTGAAGGATTTTCGTTCTTGAAAGTCGAGAACGCTAACTTGAGGGACGAGTTGGAAATATTGAAGAGGTCTGGCCCATCTACATCTTCTCGTGGTCGAGCAAGAGCTCCTCGGGGAGGAGCAAGAGCATCTCGGATTCCTGTCGAGGAACAGAGGAATCAGTCTGCCTTAGAAAACCAGGCCTTCCAATTAATGGCAAAGAACCAGGCTTTGGCTGAAATGTCAAAGAAGATCAGGGACCTAGAAGAGCAGCTCTCCACTCAGAAGTCTACACTGGAGAATAAAGAGATCTTCATAAAAAATCTCCACGAGCAGCTGGATAGATTAACATATCAATTCCACAAACAGCCCAGGGAGTTCTGAATGGCTGGATACAACGAAGCTCTCTTTCACTTGGACGATCGTATCCAGAATGCCAATAATGAGGGCTACAAGCAAGGCTGGTTGAATGCCTTAGGTGTGCTGCAGCTCGAACAGGGTCATTACCTGTGGGACTACCATGATCCCGGGCTTTTCGACTTACCCGTGCCTCCATTCAAACTGGATATGAGTTGGATCCCTGCTCGAGCCATTCCTCGATGCTTAATTTCCAAATATCTCGGCAACTACAATCTCCATTCAATTGTTGAAGTATCTCGTCCCGAGCATCTTCTAGATCGACCATTCGTGATGAATGTCAGGATGTTAAAGGATCTCAACTTCATAAATTCTCCTCTGGCTTTAAATGATCCGCCTGCTGGCGAGGAACCTGTGTCAAAAGCAGAGGGGAAAAACCAGTAGAGTAGGAATTTTGATGTAATTGTTAGTATACAAATCAATGTAACTTTCATTTCATTATCAATGTAATTTGTTTTGGATTTAATGAAAGACTTTCATTTCTATTTGCTATCGTCTTATAACACTTTATATTTGTGCATGCATATCTGATAAAAAGATAACAATATTGTGTAGTTTGTCGATCAACTTTTTGTCGAGTAGTTTGAACTTGTGATAGTCAATTGGCAAAAATAATATTTTATTTCTCGACCAACTTAGTAATAATTAAAAAGTTACGAGTATAAAAAATGTTGCTCGATCACTTAATAATAAAGTTTTTTTTCTCGACCAACTTAGTAATAAAGTTACGAGTATAAAAAATGTTTAAAAATATTTCTGACCAACCAAAGTCGTTAAATTCTCCATGTCGACGAACTACAGTTAGTGGGTTTTTATCCCCGACCAGCCATAGTTAGTAGATTTTTCTCTTAAATGTTTCCGACCAACCAAGGTCGGTAAATTTTCCTTGTCGACCAGCTACAGTTGGTGGGTTTCTATCCCCGACCAGCCATAGTTAGTCTTTTTGAAATAATTTTACCTCCCGACCAACTCAAGTTGGCATTTTTGAGAATATATTTACCTCCTAACCGACATAAGTTGGCATTTTTAGGAATACTTTTATTTCACGAGAAACATATAGTTTTATTTCCCTTAGGAATACAAATTTTACTTCCCGGAGGAATACAAGTAGCTTTACTTCCCGGAGGAATACAGGTAGCTTTACTTCCAGGAGGAATATTGATAGCTTTACTTCCCGGAGGAATATTGGTAGCTTTACTTCCCGGAGGAATACAGGTAGCTTTACTTCCCGGAGGAATATTGGTTTCTCGACCAACCTTAGTTGGCATTTTCGAGAAAAAAATTCGAGTAGCCTGAGCTCTGCCGAGTAGTGTGTAGCACTAGTATTCCCCAAAAAAATTTCAATAAAAAGAAAGAATTCGGCAGAATATCTTCATTTTATTCATCACTGATAATATTTGCGCAGGTGCTCTGCGTTCCATGCATTCTTAAACTCCTCCCCTTCTAGAGTTGTTATACGGTAAGTTCCTGGTCGAACAACTTCTGTAACTCGGTATGGTCCATGCCAGTTTGCCTCCAGCTTATTGTGCTTTTGAATTACTTTCTTCAGCACATAGTCTCTTTCTTTCAGGTCTCACTTCTTCACCCTCTTGTTATAGAACAAAGCTGTTCGCTGCTGGTAAGCAGCATTTCTAATGGCTGCTTCTTCTCTAACTTCCTCGAGCATGTTTAAATCCAATCTTCTCATTAAGTCGCTGACATGGGAGTTGAAATTTAGTACCTTGTGTGTTGGGAGGCCCAACATGGCAGGTATAACAGCTTCACTTCCAAACGCTAGCATATAGGGAGATTGTCCAGTCGCTACTCGGGGAGTAGTTCGGTAAGCCCACAATACTGACTGTAACTCGTGGATCTAATTTGCTTTCGCATCGTCCAGTCTTTTCTTCAAACCATTCAACAGTGTTCTGTTTGTCACTTCAGTTTGCCCATTGCTTTGAGGGTGGCCTGGTGCTGAGTGGACCTTCAAAATGTTTGACTGATGGCAATAGGCAGCGACCTCCTCGTTATTAAATTACGTTACATGGTCTGTGATGAAAGCATGAGTAAGACCATATTAGCAAATGATGTTCTTCCAAATAAACTGGTATACCTTCTCGTACGTCATATCAATGAGAGGCTCAGCTTCCACCCACTTAGTAAAATAATCCACTGCGACGACGAGGTATTTGAACCTTCCTCTAGTCGTTGGCAGTGGTCCAACCATATCTATTCCCCACATGGCAAATGGCCAAAGGGAAGTGATGGGTGTCAATAATGCTTGTGGAGTTCTTCGGATGGAGGAAAAGCGCTGGCACTTGTCACATTTCTTGGCATAAGCTACACAATCAGCCCTCATCGTCGGCCAGTAATATCCCTGCGTCATCATCCTTTGCAAGAGTGTCCGGCCTGCTACATGTGCTCCATAGGACCCTTCATGAATCTCTTCAATCAAGTCTTTCACCTCGGAGGGATGTACACATCTCTGCAAACCTACCATAATTCCTCATCTATATAAAATACCATTAGTTAATACATACCGAGCAGCTTTAAACTTCAATTTCTTGGCTGCGAGCTTGTCAATTGGTAATTCTCCCTCTTCAATATATGCCCTGATGGGATCTATCCAAGATGATCCTAAATCAAGGGTAATAAAGTTCATCGTCAGATCTTCATATATACTCCGACCAGCCAACACTTCAATTGGGATTGTTCGTCGTAGCTCGGTGCGAGTAGCTGATGCTAGTCGAGCTAGGGCATTCGCTCTCGCATTCTCCATTCTTGGTATTCTGACCAGCTGAATAGCGGCAAATTCTGACACCAGCTCCTTTGCCTTTGCATACATATACTCTAATCATTTGATTTACGATCAATTGAGAATCACTGAAAATAATAACCTGTTGCGCCTCCATAATTTTTTGCCAAACTAAGTCCTACAATCATGGCCTCATACTCAACCTCATTGTTGGAAGCTTTGAATTAGAAACGCAGGGCGTATTCCATATCGATCTCGTCCGGAGTGCTCAAAACTATCCCCGCGCCACATCCTATAGTGCAAGATGAACCATCTACATATAGCCTCCATATAGGTAACTCGTCTTCAAATTTCTGATCAGTCAGAGTTCCTCGGTGAAATATTTGTTGCTTCCTTTCATCCTCCCCGGATACTTCTTGCTCTTCGTCAATCATCTCTTCTTGCTCTTTTACCAATCGGAATTGGTCTGAGGTCGAATTTGATAATCTTGTAACATCCACTTGCCCTTTTACCAACCGGAGTTGGTCTGAGCTTGTGTTTGTTGATCCTGTAACATCCACAGGTTGATCAGCGAGCAACTTTTACTCCTCGGGGGTATCAGGATAGGTAAACTCTGCTATAAAATCTGCCACATCTTGCCCTTTTAGCGATGATCTGGGTTCATAGACTATATCATATTCACTGAGCTCTATTGCCCAGTACATCAATCTCCCTGATTTTTCTGGTTTATGAAGGGCTTGCCTTAATGGCATATCGGTATACACTACTATGGTATGAGCCTGGAAGTATGGTCTCATTCTCCTACTTGCCTCAATCAACGCCAGTGCTAACTTCTCCAACCTTGGATATCTGATCTCTGCTCCTCGGAAGGCCTTACTCGTATAATAAACTAGTTTTTGCACTCCATTCTCCACTCTGATCAACGTCGAGCTAACTGCATTCTCGGACACTGCAAGATACAAGTACAATTTTTCTCCCATCACCGACCTGGACAACAGTGGAGGTGCTCCCAAGTATTTCTTCAAGTGTTGAAAAGCCTTATCACATTCATCATTCCACTCAAAAGTCTTTCTGAGTGTCTTGAAGAATGGGAGACATCTATCAGTTGCTCGTGATACAAATCTGTTGAGTGCTGCTACTCGTCCTGTGAGACTCTGTACTTCCTTCTTCGTCGTTGGAGATCGCATCCCTAAAGAGCTTTGATCTTTTCAGGATTTGCTTCAATGCCTCGTTGATTGACAATGTACCCGAGAAATGTGCCTTCTCGTACTCCAAATATGCACTTCGTCGGGTTCAGCTTCATTTGATATTTATCCAGTTGACCAAAAGTCTGACTTAAGTCAACTAGATGATCGACAACTTTCTTACTTTTCGTCAGCATATCGTCAACATAAACTTCCATATTGCAACTGATTTGTTCAGCAAATACCTTGTTCATCAGCCGCTGATATGTCGCACCTGTATTTTTCAAACCAAAATGCATAACATTATAACAATAAGTTCCCCTAGGGGTAATGAAAGAAGTATTCTCCCTGTCTTCAGGTTTCATTTTAATTTGATTGTAGCCAAAATAAGCATCCATGAAGCTCAGTAGCTCGTGTCCTGAGGTAGCATCTACCAGTTGGTCAATTCGGGGCAATGGAAAGTGATCCTTTGGGCATGCTTTGTTGAGGTCGGTGAAGTCTGCACACATCCTCCACTTGTTGTTTTTCTTCTTTACCATCACCACATTGGCTAACCAGTCTGGATATTTAACATCTTCAATGAAATAAGCTTTTTGGAGCTTCTCGACTTCCTCCTGTATAGCTTGATTCTTCTCGGGACTGAATACTCTTCTTCTCTGCTTCACTGGCTTGATCTTCTTATTCACATTGAGCTCGCGACATAAGAAATTTGGGTCTATCCCAGGCATATCTTCATGACTCCACGCAAAAATTTGCTTTCAACTTCTTAGGAAAGTTATCAATTCCTGTTTCAATGAGACTTCCAACGACGAACCTATTTGAGTAGTTCGCTCAGGGTGCTTGTCGTCCAGAATGATGTTTTCAGTAGTTCCACCACTTGACCCTTTCACGAGTTGCGATTCATCTCTAGGATCCAATGTTTCAATTTTTGCACCTTCATCCACTTGATAGGTAGTAGCCTTTTTCCTTGATTCCTCCAGTTCTTCTTGCTCGACGGATGAATAATAGCATTCCCGAGCTACTTTCTGATCACCTTTCATAACTCCTACCCCAAAATTTGTTGGAAATTTTAATCACTGATGCACTGTAGATGGTACAGCCTCGAATTTTTTCAATCCTACTCTTCCCATGATGATATTGTACGATGATTGAACATTCTTATCCATCACGAAGAAGCGTATTCTTTCTGTTCGACAAGTAGGCCACGTACCAATAAATATATCCAACTTGATCGTCCCAAGTGGAAATACTTTCTCGCCAGCAAAACCGATGAGGGGTCTATGATAAGGCTCCAATTGAGATAGCTTTAGATTTAAACTATCGAAGCACGAGTAGAACATGATGTCTGCCGAGCTACCATTGTCGACCAGTACTCTTGAAATCATAACCTTCTTCATTCTCATCTTGATCACCAATGGGTCATCATGGGGATATAGAACACCTGCAAGGTCGTTCTTTGAGAACCCAATGACCAACTTTTCTTTGTTCACCTTTCTCGGGCGATCATCCTCAGCTAGATTTATTCGCTGAATGTATAAGCAAGCTTGAGCCTCACCGAGTTAAGATTTTCTCTCTGCAGTAAGGTCTCCTCCTCCTGCATCTCCACCTGTAATAACATTACAGTCAAATGACCCAAAACGTATTGAAAATACCTCTCGTTCTGGCTGCCTTGGTCTCTTGGGCAGATCGAGGTCATCTTCTGGATCAACTTCATGGTTTATTTTCTTGTTCTCCTCTCCTCGACGAGGAGATCTAGACCTCTCTCTTGCTCGGTCGTTGTTTCTTCTTTCGCTTCCACGATCAACATACTTTGATAGCTTTCCTCGTCTGATGAGTGTTTCAATCTCATTCTGAAGAGCTATGCAATTTTTGGTCATATGGCCATGATATTTATGGAACTCGCAATACTTCGCCTTATTCCTCTTGTCAGGATCTGCCTTCATTTTCTCTGGCCAGTTTAGTTCCTCGTTGTTCTTGATTTCTTCTAGAACATGGTTGATATCCTTCTTCAAATGAGTATAATTATCATATTTCTTCATCACGTCCCATACCGACCTGTTTTTTGAATGTTTGTCATTACCATTGTTCTTATGCTCTTTCTTCTTAGCTTTATCACCTTCCACCTTGGTTTCTTTAGCATCCATGTTCTTCTTCGCAGCCATAGCCTCCTCGGCATTCATAATCTTGGACGCTTTTCCCATCAAGTCTGACATGGTTCTAGGTGGATCTTTGGCCAAAGTGTAGTACAACTTGTTAGGCAGTAGTCCACTCATCAAAGCGGTAATCGCTGTCTTCTCCTCATAGTTAATGACTTCAAGTTTCTCGTTATTAAAACGAGTTATATAATCTTTGGTGCTCTCACCAGCCTTTTGTCTAACACTTAACAAATGTGCTACTCGTTTAACTGGCTTTGCCCCAAAACATAAATTCCCAATGAATAACTCGGTCAGTTGAAGAAAAGTTAAAATCTTACCCCGAGGAAGATTATTATACCATATTTGAGCAGATCCGGTAAGAGTTCCCGAGAATGCCTTGCATCTCATCTCATTTGGAACTGCATAGATGTCGGCTGCAGCCTGGTATTGTTCTATATGAAGGACAGGGTCAGTCTTTCCATCATATTTGGAGGTCACAACAGGTGCTTTGAACTTTGATGGTGTTGGAAAATCTACAATGGACTGGACAAAATGTGTTCCTCGAACAATGGTTCGTTGTAGGGGGTTCTTAGCTTTAACCATTTCCCCCAATCTATCTTCCAGCCTTTGAATAGATCCTTTCTATGCATCATTTCCTTCCTCGGGCCTGTTGGTTCGAGCAGCTGATCGCGTTGAGGTGGCTTCCTGGGATCTCTCTTGACGAGCAGCTGGTCGCGACTGGGCAAATCCTTCCCTTAAATCTGATGGTCGTCGAAAACTTCTCGATGGGGCTCTACGAGGACTTTTGCTCCTCCTAGTACCTAATCGACCGAAAGGAGATACTCTGCTTAATCTTTCTAGCGCACTGGCCCTTTCTGGGGAGAGAGTGATACGTTGTTCAGTATCTGTGGCTCGCACTGATGAAGTTCGTCCAGGTTGATAAGAAAAATCTCCAGACTCCTCATTGCGATATGAATTGGTACGCCTACTACGTGAAAAAGATGCACGGGTATTTCTTTGAATACTTCGTGGTCTTGAATGGGTTGGTGCACCGCCATGGAGGGTTTGTATGAGTTGACGCATAGTTTCTTGCATGACAGTCTGGCCCTGAGCCAGATTTGTCATTATTCCAGCCAGATCTGGAATATTTGGCGGAGCAGATGGATTTGGAGGGCTTCCAGCATTTCGATTGCTTGATTTTGGAATATCAGCCATTTGTGATGGATTGTTTTTGATGGAAAACGATATTACCAGTCGTTCCCACAAACGGCGCCAATCTGTTGATGTAAAAAATTAGATCACTCTAATTATTCAATCACAGATAAATAAATGAGATAAAGAATTTTTAAAGTGGTTCAGCCTTATAAGAATGACCTACGTCCACTGTTATGTTATTGATGTTTGTATAGGAATTCTCGATTACAAATTATCTCGAGAAATTCCGGTCCCCTTACAATGAGGATTGTACAATGTATTTATAGCCCTGGGGCTGTAATGTGAAAGGGTAATACATTAAATGATGTATATATGAAAGGGTGATACATTCAATGCTCCGTATGCGTCTGGATGATAAGCATTTAATGAACAGTCAAACTGTTGGTTATCCCGCTATTAATGCTTTGTTCGAGGTACAGCTCAGACCGCCTGAGTTGCTCGGACCGCCTAAGCTTCTCGGTGCTCAAGAGTTCCTCGGAGAATTCTTGTTCCTCGGAGCGTGTGACTTCCTCAGGGAAACAGTGTACCTCGTTGTAGTATGGTTCCTCGGAGCGTGTGAGTTTCTCGGAAGTGTTTGTTGTTGCCACGTAGACTGCCACGTGTCTTCACTTTATTGATCCATGTTAGCAGACTAAATTTGGTATCAACATTAACATTAATTTGAGATTTAATACAATGAATGAATGTGTAAAATGAATGTGTTGTCATTAATTTTTGTGACGGTTGATTTCTAGGGTTGGATTGGAATAACGAAAATGGTAGAAGAAACTAATGTGGAAGATGAATGAATTAACATTAATTTGGAATTTGATACAATAAATAAATGTGCAAAATGAATGTGTTGTCATTAATTTTTGTGACGGTTGATTTTTAGGATTGGATTGGAATAGTGAAAATGGTAGAAGAAAGTAGGAATAGATAATGGGGTGTATTAGTAAGGGTATGATAAGAAATTTAAAATTAATGAGTGTAGTTTAGTCCTTTGATTTTTGAATAGGAAGTAGAAGAAGAAATACAAAATTATTATATGAGTTTAGGTAAAAAAAAGCCCGGAAAAATAAAGGGAAATCAGTGAAACTAGTAAACAAAAACGACTAAGTAATGAGCAAGTTCAGCAGTAACTTGTGAGTGGGCTACCCAAGCTCTTGACTTTGCTTCACCAATCTTCTCTCCAACGATCTGTGATAACACCTTTTCTAAAACCCTAAATCGAAGCCTGACGTTTGAATGGGGGATCCATTGGAGATATCGGATATAAGAGACGAATTATCGATGGAAATCGATCCGCCATTCAAAGAAAACCTGGCAACCACCGAAGATTGGAGAAAAGCACTTAGGAACGTCGTTCCGGCAGTAGTTGTTCTCCGAACCACCGCTTGTAGAGCGTTCGATACTGAATCCGCCGGTGCCAGTTACGCAACAGGTTTCGTTGTTGATAAGCTTCGTGGAATTATTCTCACTAATCGACATGTTGTTAAGCCAGGTCACCTCCCTTTTTCTCTCGTTTCAATTCTCATATGTTCTCACAATTAGGTCAATGTTGAATTGATTGTTTTGTCTTTAGGCCCCGTTGTTGCAGAAGCTATGTTTGTAAATCGAGAAGAGATTCCTGTCTATCCCATATATAGAGACCCTGTGAGTTGCACAATTTTACAAAACTTTAACTTGCATTCGTAAACCAAATCTTTTACGCTGTTATATTAGAAAATTACAATTACATACATTTTTATTATCGCGCTCTTTTATATGACAGTATATAAGCCTGTAAGTTGTTGGGCCGCGACTTTTGACAAATTCTCAATATTTTATTTTATTTTTGTTTTGGACTTTAATACATTTTAATTAGTAGTACATTTTTGATCACCAAATGATAGTCACTGAAAATCCAATTACTTGAATAGCAATGTAGAAAACGTAGTAAAAAATAATTAAATGTATAGATAACACAATCAAATATGTAATAAAACATATGATGACCAAAATCCAATCTTGGGACATGAATGCGTCGTTTAGAATTTAGAAGCAAGGCATGTGACTTTATGGCAAAAATGTGAGTTCAAAAGCAATATAGGATAAAAGGACCACAAAAGTATTAGAAAATAAGATAAACAAAAGGAATTTTTTGTGAATTCATTATTATTAGTAGATTAACGATAACAACACCCACAATCTTATGAAACGAAATAAAGAGAGCCCAACTTCAACGCAACAAAATATTATCACAGAAAACATAATAAATATAGAGAGCATCACTCTTTAGTCTTCACAGCCTAGAAGAAACAACTAAGAAAAATGACGGTTTTCAAAACTTTACATAATGTAAACCCTAGTGTAGCCCCTCAAAACTATGCTCTATAGCCTTCGTTTTCTTCAACAATGGGTAAGAACTTAACAACCAAAGGTTTCGACGGCTCCCATGGGAAGAGGACTGGAGATCGTGGTACGGAGGAGAGAGGGTTTTTCAAGGTTTTGGTCCCTCAATTTGATTTTGACTTTGCATTTCCAAAGTAATGTTTGCTTTTTTACTTCATTTTTATTTATTTTTATATTGTTTAACGAAGAGAAACATATTGGGCTTGATATGTTTTAAACAGAAAAATGGTCCGATAACATTTAAAAAATACCCCAAACAAACCCAAAACAGTGAATTGCTTCCGAATTGTGGATTGCACTGACTATTTGGACTGATGTGATTCTCTTACCTAGTCAAATCTATTTGTACCTCGAACCTTCTTATATAAAACACACCACAAGGAGGTAAACAACAATCAAGCTTGTTCTTTTGGACTATGAACACTTCACAAAAAGATGATCCATGTTTTCTCCAACCTTTCTTGATGGAAATTAGGGTTTTTGCGTATTTTTTTGCATTTTTTTATTTCGTTGTATTTTTCTTTTATTAGTTGTTTAGTATTTTTGTTACATTTTTTAGTTGTAGCAAAGGCTGAGATGGAAGCTTATAGAAGGTTCCATTAGTTAGAGTTGTCATGGATGAGTTGTTAAAGTAGGATTTACAACAAAAAAAAAAGAAGGAATTGAACCTGTTGCTGATTTTCTTGTATCACCCTCCCAGATATTAGAGCGATGAATGCTCTTGACGATGGCTAACAATGATAAGAAGTCCTAAAGCCCACTTGTTGAATTGAGATTCTTTTTTAATGAGATTCCCTTTTATAAGAAGTTTCTATAGTGAGAGGCTAGAATACTCTAAAGTTGATAAAAGATATGAGATGTCATGAATACGGTTCAATCCGTTAGTTTAAGTTTGGGAGATGAAGTGAAGATATAGGGCCTCCATATGACGACAATCCTCCCCCAAAATCGCCATCCTTGCATGAAACTTAACATGAAGAACACATAAAGCATCAATGGTTATAAATTTTCTACAGTAAGAAACCTTTTTGACCGCACACAAATTTCACCCATTAAACGGAAGACCATAATTGATTTGTTTTGTTAAATGCCTAATAAAGTCGTGTTCAAGATGGAATCTTCACACTCATTTGTCAAGGGGAGCTCCCTTGCCTTGCGTGAATTGGAAATAATATATTAGTATTAAAGATATTATTAGGATATATAAGTATTATCCGATTATTATTTATTGTTTAATTATTATTAGAGATAACTATTAGGTTATTAGTTACCTATTTTAATTAGGAGTCTTGCTCCCCATGTTTAGGATTATCAATAATTAAGGCCTTTGGCGCTCTCTTGTAATCAGATTATTGATATGATGAATTAAATTAAGGGTTGAGATGTGAAGCTTAAATTGTGCGTTTTTATTATTTCGTTGCGTTTCACATCAAAGTGGTATCAGAGCCGTGCATGCTTTTCATTTTCCATACAAGTGTGTGTGTGTGTTTCAATTATGTGTGTATCAAGGTCGTGGCAAGAGATTGGAGCAACCTATCGTAAGCTGTGTACTCGACGATGATCAGTACTCCAAAACTGGCCACCTCAAGCGGAGTATCGTTTTTTCGTGAACGATCCTTCACTTCTCGATACTCAAACAATTCATCATCTTCAATGGATCCTCAAGATCGTCTCCTACTGGACAACATGCCAACTGTCCTAGAGATTTTTCGTCATTCATCACTACCACTGACCACCTCAACTTACTTGGGTGGCCCCCAAACACAAACCCCAGTAACAACCCGCTAAAACCCCTACACCAGAAAACCTCTGAAAAACCCACCCAAAACCACCCCTCACCCACCTTCGCCAGATTTTGGCTAGCCTCATGTCACACCCCGCCCAATTAAATATAGGGTGATCAGTCCTCTACCAATTTAAAACAGGATATTCAGTTGGTTCATTCTCAGCATCACTGTCGAAAAACTTTTTAACATATTAATCACCTAATATAAAATTAAGCTAGGTGTCAAAACATTTCCAATTTTTAATAAAACCAAGTAAGTCCATTTCTTTCCATCTTAAAATATAAACCATTCACCACACATAGGAGTGTAAATAAATACTGAACATGAATCAAGTACTGCAATAAATAAGACTGAGTAAAACTCTCAGTTCAAAACTCCAAACCATCAACTAAACTGAATACAATAACTCCGATGAAAGAACTAGAAGTGGGCGACATATGCTCTAAATAAGAAGTCTAGATAAAACTGAATGGAAAGGATAGATGCGTCTACTGCAAGGACCTACAACTTCCACAGCAGCTGCAGCACGTCAAGCAATCCAAATCTCTAAATCTGATACTCCTGTGGCTGAGCACCTGATATAATACATATATATAGCAAAAAAAAAGAAGAGATACAAGAAACGGGTCAGAGCCCGATGTGTAAAAATGATTTAGCAAGTATTTAAAACTGGTTCTTAAAACAAGTCTTATACGCATGTTAGTTATCGAACTCTCACATGAGTTTCTCACCTCTCGTCTATTGTGCACGCCTAACGTACAACTAATCTCCTCCTAGTTATACCTCCCAGTCTAACTAGTCAGAAACCATACTAATACTGACTATGCTCACTTGTAGTAATCCCGTATCGCCCATACAATACGCTATTTAGATAGTTTATCTCACATACTGAATTACATTATACATCGTTTGAATGGCTAATCTTTTATTCACTAAGATTATCTTACTTCTCATTTTCATTTTATCTACTAGTCTCACAAAGTAGAAAGTTACCCAAGTACACTCATACATATATATAGTCTCATCATCCCTATATATATACACTAATCTTGCACACTTAGGTTAAGACCGCTTGGTGCAATGTAATGATTATTATTTTTACCAATTCTACTAATTTCACACAGTAGCAGTATTCACAAGTCCATATATATTTATATAGTCACATCATCCCTATACATATATATATATATATATATACTAATCCTGCACCCCCGGCTAAGACCCATTAGTGCACATATACAGAAAATCAAGAATCTTTGGGTTAGCACCCATTAATGCACCTATCAATAATAATTCAGCACCCCCGGGTTATCACCCATGAGTGCGCCTAACAATAGAATATTGCATCCCCGGGTTAGCACCCATTAATGCACTTATCAATAATAATTCAGCACACCCGGGTTATCACCCATTAGTGCGCCTAACAATAGTATATTGCATCCCCGGGTTAGCACCCATTAATGCACTTATCAATAATAATCCAGCACTCCCGGGTTATCACCCATTAGTGCCCCTAACAATAATCATCCTTGTACCCTCGGGTTATCACCCATTAGTACACTTAACAATAGAGTTTCCGCACCCCCGAGTTATCACTCATTAGTGCTCTTACAATAATATTACATAATAGGCATACACACATCCTATTATAAATTATAGGTATTTCTCCAACCTGCATATATACTCCTCATACGTATTTTAATCTCATCTCTACGTATAGTATAAATATTTAGATTACTATCTCTCTCGTAATCTCCAAGGTATACTCTCTCTCTATACCGAAATAATTAAAGTATTTATTCTCACATACTTTCCCGAAATTCCATCTTATTTATTTTTATTATCTGGCAGTTTCTCTCACTCCAATAAACCGGCAAACTCAAAACTAGACTTTGAGAAAAATCCCAAAAAATTCCCTCTGTCGCTCGAACCAGAAGGGTTGTCGTTTGAACGACTTCCACGTGTCGTTTGAGCGACTTCACGTGAGATGCCATCTCGCTCGAACGACTTCGCGCGAGTTCTCCATCTCGTTTGAACCGCTTTGCGCGAGATCGCGCGAGATTGCATTGTTCGTCTTCTTCACCAAACTTCAACGTTTTTCACCATTTTTGAACCTAAAACCTCTAAGATTCAACACCCATCGCCTCATCAACAATACCCATCAACCCTAGCAGGTTATAAATCATTCCTAACCTCCTAGGACCATTAATTCGTCATAAATCATCATAAATATATAAAATCCCCAAATCAATTCATATTAACCCTAGTTTCCAAATTTTCAACTAAAGAACCTAATCAACCCAGATTCGTTCATCCATATATAATCAAATTCCGTGATTAATCCTCTACATACATGAAGGAATTCCAACCATTAATTAAACCAATCCTTAATCATAATTTCAATCTCCAATTTTCACCCGATTAACATATAAATCATGATTAATTCCACCTATACTAACATGAGCATGATTATTGCTAAAAGAAAGCAAGTAATAAACACTTGCCTCGAATATGATGGTCTGATCCGTTGGTGATGTTGGTACATACGCGTTCCTCTCTTCTCGATCTACGCGTTGGTGGTCACGGTTATGCAAGGTGATGCCAAATGAGTCTTCTCTCTTGGAAATTGGTTCTCCCTCACACCCTCCATGGCCGTTCTTGATTTGTGTAACCTGTTCACCCTAATGGACTTTCCTAGGCTGATATAATAAATCCCAATTTTCGTCCATTAATTTAGCCCAAAAATACAATTTACCATAATGCCCTCTCGGGGTGCCGGTTAGGCCTAAAATCACCCCAAGACCCAAACTAAACACCCGGGTATACTATTTTGACTATCTCGACCCTTCCGGACTCAACGGCGCACTCGAAATGACCATACGAGTTACTAAAAATAAATTCTTTTTTTTATCTTAATCAATTAGTCCCGACACGACTCACACGCGTGACAGACTTAAATTACCAAACTGTCGTATTTCTCACTTCCGACAATTTATCAATTATCATAAATCCATATTACATATCACACAGTAATATTTAATAGTTTACAACAATAAGTATTAACCCTTGGCACGCTAGTTAATAATTATTTTAATCCGGATTAATAACAAATTAATTTCTCACATTTTAATTTAATTAATCCAGCAACAATAATTAATCGCCTATTTATTCCCATAATAATGATTAATCACATAATTATTTAAATCGTCAAAAATACGGAGTGTTACATACTTCCCCACTTACAACGGAATTTCGTCCTGAAATTCGGAAAAAGTATACCAGGTACAGACAATGCTGTAAAAATATTGCGCATCGCATCCCGGCGCTCACAAGTAAGCTACTCCGTACCACCCATATAGTACGCTATCGAATACCCTTAATAATGAACACTTCACATGTGTTTGCTTTAAACTCCAGGTTACCCTGTCATATAGGCTCCTGCCCAGGCCTTTCTGCTTAAGTTTCACTACTTCAACATTATTTTAGATATTCTCAATCTGGCCTTCTACTATTTGCACCTTAGTAGATCTATCCTCTTTTTATATACATACGACTTCGTCTCGTGTCGTTCATACAAGTAAATTCGCTGTGCAATATATATTTCACACACAATATATACGATAATATCGATTCTTTTCCGACATTTGTAATCATAACTGGTCCCTCACCTTTAACTATTAAGTAGGACAACAACCAAGTTTATCATGCCATACTTCCACTGGCACTCTGCCCGAACGTGAACTTATAGGAATTATTTGGACACAAACTCCACTAGTGGAAGGTACAACTCCCGTCCTCCCCTAAGATCTCTGGGTTCACATAATTTTTTTTTTCTTCTCTCCCACATCCGATTAGACCGCTTGTCCTGCCCAACCCTCTGTGGGTATTAGGCCGTACTCAATCGCATTTTAGCACCTATAATCCTACCATCTCAGCTACATGAGAAGATCCTTGGGGATACTCTTCCATTCTCTAGTGGAAGAAGCCCCTACTGGTTTCGAATTGTCCACCATTTTTCAATTCGTCAGGTGACCCACTGCAAGACTATCCTTGCAATATTAACCTACATCGTAACCCATGATCACCACTGTTGTTTATATCCTGATACATTTTATACTCTCTTGAATAAGTTTCAACTTATCTTGAAATGTAAGTCTCTGACAAAACGTCGTGAATAAGCTCCGGCTTACCCGACTGCATGTTATCGAATTCACATGCTAATCACAATCCACTACCTGATTCAATCCCTTAGGGCGCCCATACACCCTATACCTCACACATCATTATACAAAAGACATAAAATTTTCTTACCTCAATTCTTGCACACTCGGTATGCTGATGTGGTAGGGGTACACTCAACCACCCCACTAGTCAAAACTTAATCAATCCGTCAATGGTATCATTGCTCTAGGCGACTCTATTGGCCTTAAGTTATAAAAGAATTATCAACTCTCAAATATATTCCTTTATAGGCATAAAAATCCACATACAAAACTTATGTATTATCGACCAGACTTCTCTCCAACTCCCGACATTCGCTAGTTTCATGCGTGGGATGTCTCGCAAAGCGAAATCCAAACAAGGAACCCCCCCGATACACTACTATCTAACCTAGCCGGTTGTCGAGGTCCGTAAGGTCTTCAGTACATACTATGTACTTTCCCACAACCTACGTATTGTGACATAAAAGTTTACTCGTCCATTCTCATGTCCCTAAAAATGTAACATGAAGCATGGTGCCCACACTATCCCAAGTACTTGGCGCTATAGATATATAACGAGCTATATTTCGCCGCTCGATAAGAACACAATGTATTCTAAGTCTTAACAGACAAATAAATCCCTATGCTCGGGAATCACATATAATTAGACACTATACTATAATAGCATAAAAGTTTCATATATATACATATCTGGGCCCAACCCTATTTCAGGTGGCGCCGCACAAAACTAAGATCACTCCTCCCGGAGTATCCGGCACGATAGTCATATCACTACATTTTTACCATCGTTTAACCATACGGTAATTAATCACTACACATTACCATAATAAACTCTACTAAAGCAGACTCAATGCAGTAGTAAATTATAATAACAAAACACATTCTTATGGCCCGCCCGGTTCACTCACGAGCAATCATCAAAATGTCCTGTTAACAACGAGAAATACGTTTGTAACAAGACTGTTAAAACTAACGTTCCCACTAAACTCGACCCGCACGCGAAGTTTAGGGTTTCCAATTTACATAAAAGTTGTGGCTCAGCCATGCCACTAGAATCTATCCTTTACTCACAAAGAAGAAGCAAAACCTCACCAGTCTCGCCCAATTACTGGGTCTCAGCACGTGGCTGCCATCATGACCCATGAACATCTGCAATCGTCATACATCCTAGGATTTCATCCTGTAGTTGTCCCCTCTCACCATGGATAATTTATTCCATCTTGTGGATTTCACGCCCATTATTGAAACGTTGGCCCAAACTCTCCAGGCCTCAATTATAGCTTTATTAAGCTCCCGTTTACATCCCGGATCCCGTAGACCCTGACATACCGTATGCTACTATTAACGAGGACTCCACTGGTCCAGCCTGAACCCATCACTCTCGGGTTATAAATTTCCTGGCCTAATTCTCTTGACCCCAAATTCTTTCGCTGGAAGTCTCGCTCCTCCAGTCGTTATGCCTAACTGGCACGGTTTACCATTTCTAATCTCTTCGGTCTCACTTCTCAATTGTGGACACATTCAACATTTGTAGTTCTACTTCCTTCACATAAGGAAAACTTCACGAACTATTTCCCGTCACTGGTCCCACTGACCATTTTGGGAATGCCCTTCTCTCGAACCGACAGTCTCAACTCACTATTATTCTTCCATTGCCCCTTTGGCTACGCTAGCTATTCGGAACTATGGTTGGCCTCTACAGCCTGATTGACTTCATCGTCCTCTTGAAGCTAATCACTTAAAATCATCAAACCGAGTTTCACTAACACCGTTAAATTCAGTTTCTGCTCTTCAGCAGGTTCGTTAACCCTCTTTACTCCCTTCTCTTGGAAGGACTGCAATCACTAGCGACCGTATACTTTGATGACATCAACATTAGTCATCCTAGCGGGATATCTCATCCATACTGGTATTCTACTCACGGGTCCTTTATCAACTATAAACCCTTTGGGTAAATTATACCCCTCAGCCAGGTACGAAGTTCATTATGCAATTCAACCTTTCTCTCACGATCGGTTTCTATCTTACCCATTGTGCTAAACATCAAAATTTCACTCACGTTTTGTTATCACATCGAATGGAAGACCTCACGGTCAAATCGTACCCAAATTTCTCTTCAAATCTCAAACACACTTCTTCCTGTATGGTGATTGTCTCTAATCACTACATGATGCTCCTAAGAGCTATAGCTTTTAACTCCAAATTAAATTATGAGTGCCGTCACGCCCCACTCTACACAATTGCCTTTGGATTTTCTACCTCCGCTGGTCTGTTACACTTTCTCATTTTCTTTTCCGCATCTTCACCGATGGGTTTTCAAAGGATTCCCTCTGATTTCCCCTTTATCGACTATGCTAAGTGGTCCTGAATTCATTCCATCATTATCTATGACTGTGTCCTAGGAACCCACAGTTCCCGAGTGACAATTTTACTATCTCTTGTTAGTAAATCTCGTGGTGATTTTTGTCCCAATCACTCTTACCCGATTACTCTATGTCTTCTGTTGAGCTTCTCCTCCCGCAGTTCTTCTTACGGCCCTCGCTGGTCGTGCTAAAATGTTCGGTGTTCGAATCACACTGAATTTCGTATAATGAGTCACATCCACTTGGAAAGGGTGGACAATTAGCTAGAGCAGTGGGTGCTGTAGCGAAACTGATGGCAAAAGAGGGGAAATCGGCCACATTAAAATTACTTTCTGGGGAGGTCCATTTGATATCCAAAAATTGCTCAAATGGGGAATGCTGGGGGGCCGGTTGTGGGTGAGGAGGGATTCGAACCCCCGACACCGTGGTTTGTAGCCACATGCTCCAATCCTTTGAGCTACATGCCCCACCCCATCTCCATTGGATCTGTTTCCGAGAGTACCCTCAGCCCCATTGATGGTTGGGTTGAGTGAAGAAGTTGCTAGGGTGTATAAAGAGGAAGAGGGTGCTAGGGTTTTCAATGGGTCAAGTCTTAAGAGGTTTTTAAATGAAAAGTTGGACTTCAAGGCTTTTAAAGAAAATGGGTTGCTCAAGTGGTCTTTGCCTGATTTTCGACTCTTAAAATACAAACCACTTGGGTTGGCGACTAATGGTTCATAAATTGATTTTTTTGGGGTGGAGAATTTGGATAACCCCCAATTTTTAAAATGTTAAAAAATATTTTATTTGGGTTCCAAATTTTCAGAAAAATTATTTTTCACTCCCAAAATAAGATAAAAAATGTCCATAATATTCAAAGTATTTATGAGTGTGGCATAGACTTTTACAAATCTTTCCTACAATTCGTGGTAACATTTTTCGAAGAAGGGGAGACCACTACTTATCTAGCATCTTCAACGTTCAAGGGTTTAGCGCTCGGGACGAGCTTTTCAAAGAAGGGGAGAATGGCATGAATTGGAAATAATAATATATTAGTATTAATGATATATTTAAGATATATAAGTATTATCCGATTATTAGTTATTATTTAAATTATTATTGATATTATTATTAGAGATAGTTATAAGGTTATTAGTTACCTATTTTAATTCGGAGTCTTGCTCCCTGAGTTTAGGATTACCTATAAATAAGGCCTTTGGCCCTCTCTTGTAGTTGTAATAAGATAATGAATTAAATTGAGGGTTGAGAGGTGAAGTTAACATTGTGCGTTTTTATTATTTTGCTGCGTTTCATATCACTTCCTTTTGACTAAATATCCCGTCGACATATGACACTCCCTATTTTCTACTGATAAGGTGGCCAGTCTTATGCATAGTAAATAAAGGCTACCAAATAATTTGTGTCATTATAACACGCGACACGAATAAATAGCTGATAACAACACAAGTAGTCAACATAATAAGATGATAACAGATAATTGAATCATAGACCAAAAAATTAAGTCCTAACCATAATATAGTCCAATTCCTAACTAGGATAAAATATAATAAATTTCAATACAACTTTGGAACCCACCTTAGGGCCCATAAATCGAAGTCCAAATGTTAATACAATAACAATGAATATAGAGAGTCCAGCTGAACATGTACATCAGGAATAGAGAACTAAGTGGAAATGACTGGAATGATAAAATAGCTCATGAAAGAAATTGTAGCATTGACCTGCTGGTGCTGTCGCTTAGACCTGAAAAGTAATCACGCAAGGTGGCTTATGATACAAGAAGAAATTCTTTACATGATCCTAAAGAGAGAAGTAACTATATAAAAATCACGTCGTCCCCAAAGGTAAAGGTTTAAAGCATACCATGATTCAAATACTGAGATCCCTAATTATGAGCATCTCTATCAGAATGAAGATGTCCTAATTATTACGGGTCCCAATTTCATAACCCCTACTAACAAAGCATACCACAAGATGATATAAATCCCATTACTACTTAATCGAGATAAAGAACTAAAGTCCTACACGACTACAAGTTTAAAACTTAATTATTACAACTAATTGATCTCACGACATGAAATATAGTCACCCAACTAATCATAGCAACTGTAGACATAACCACGCCACACATAACAAAGATTGAGTACTAAACGAACACGTCGACTAAAAGGATGTGAAGGAAACTCCCCCCAATCTCCTAACTCCCAACCACGACTAAACCTCATACTGGAGTGACTAATTTAAATAAGGCGACCCTTTAAAATATTGTGTTCTAGTGTAGCTAGTCGTTAGCATCTAATGGTATGAGATCATCTAAGCTAACATTCGTGAAAAACCATTTATTGAGGACCGACCCACCCACCCACCCACCCGCCCACTGTAAAGAATCATGGTACCTCCTCCTGAAATAATATATTGAATTATAGGCGCACTCAAGCAACCCACTTTCCAACCTATTAAAATAAGTTTGAGGGCATCCAACAGGCCCAATACCCAACTTACCCTCGGTTTATTCACTCACATAATATCGGTCCAATAAAAAATTCATGCAACTTAAGAATATCACCCTACGAGGTTCACTTCAATTTCTATCCTTAGCCTAGCTCTTACGAGCTACCCCGTGTATCTCGACAAGGTCTATCCCTCATGAACCTTCCCTCCTGGTCCTAATCAGTGTAATATTGTAATCAAGTTTTGGGGTCAACTGTCACCAAAACCAACTAAGAAACAAACCCAAATTAGCATGTTGTTCAAGACCAAATCGATTCGGCCCAGCCACCAAAACCTCCAAAAATCGAATATTGAAAATCTAGTTCCCAATTCATTTAAATTTCGGTTCATTCTCACAATTCATCATAAATTTATCAAACAACAATTACGGTTTGATAATGTTAATCTATTTACGATTTAAATACTAAAATCAATCGATCGAATCATGTTTAAAATTTAATTTACATAAAGCTCAACACAAGAGATGTCATTCAAATATGAATGATATACACGAGTAGATTTAACCCATTAAATTCAAGTAACACAATCCAATTACCTTCATGGCTTCTAATGCATCAAATTTTCACAATTCAATCATTCAAGCCTAAGTATCTAATATAATTAAGCACATAAATTTCTAAC
Source organism: Sambucus nigra (assembly GCA_949130495.1). Classification (NCBI taxonomy): domain Eukaryota; kingdom Viridiplantae; phylum Streptophyta; class Magnoliopsida; order Dipsacales; family Adoxaceae; genus Sambucus; species Sambucus nigra. The sequence continues at coordinate 336,133,752 of OX422207.1, read as the reverse complement.
GTATGATTAATCTTTTAATTAGGTTAAACTAGATTATATGAATTTAATATAATTAACTCATATTGAAAGGGGGAAAGTAGATTGTAATTTGTTGCCTTGCTTGGTTTAAGAAAGTGTATGAATCCTCCATTAACTCTTTTTAAGTGCTAGAACTCCCAAAGTGTGGCTAGGGTTTTGTGAGAAGTGATTAGGTTACCTAATGAGGTTAAGCTTTTGTTTTAATATGTTAATCCCGTATGTCCCCTCCTAAATCAAAAACCTTCTTAAAGGTATCAAAGTATGGTTTAATCAACTCTAAACTTAGCCTAATGGGCTACCTAACCCCTGAGCCCAAATCTACATGCACTGTTTGGGCACTTTAAAGCCCTCCGAGTCTGATCCAAGACTAAGCAAAATTCTAACCCTATTCATAATACCAAGTCCACACGATAAATAACACGTAATCCAACTATCATGCACAACGAATTTATCTGAATTAATTCATTAAATTACTCGTACACAAATAAAGAACCCATAAATACGAATAAAACAAATATTTTTCGGTTAAAAAAGTTTTATTGATAACATAAATTTATTACATCAATGTGGATCAGCAGTTCATTTACAACATAAACAACAAGACATAAAGAAGGAAAAGCATGTACATCAAATAATTACTAACCTGAAAAAATTGTCTTAACTACATAATAGCACTTAAGGTAATAAGGGGAAAAAATAATTTTCTTGAATGATTTAAAAGACGCAACTTATAGTGATGCCGTGAATTTAATTTTTTCCAAATTCCGTTACTCGTGTTCTCTTTCGTCTTAAAAAATTCAATTATTCCGCTCTAGCCAGATGTGCCAAAAAATCGCTGAAACCTTGCATGTCAAAAGTCCAAAGACAGTCAACTTTGACGAGTCCCTCCCATCCCCAAAATAAGATGTCAATTGTTTTTTGAGGCAATGCCCCAACCAAGTTCAGTTCCCAACATATCTTATCCCATAAGGAGGCAACAAAAGAATAATGGATGAAGGTGTGGCCAATGTCCTCATTTTAGTTTTTACGAAGGCAACACGAATTCGGGGAATGGTACTTAAAAGGCCTTTTCCTGTCCATCAGATTGCTAGTGATTATCCTTTCAAGCGCCACCAACCAAGAAAATATGGACAGGATTCCTGTCGCCTAAATCAAATTAAAAGGTGCGAGCGAAGGAAATGATGCATCATCACAAATAATGTTGAAGAAGGATTTATAAGAGAAGCCTTGATTATCCAAAACTCATTTTCTCTTATCTCCTACCCCTACGTGAAGATGTACGCTCTCTCAATAATTCCATTTAATGAAACAAACTCAACAATTTCTTGATAATTTAAAATTCTACGAAGTTAACGAATTAGAATCCATGGAAGCAAGAGAAGCGAAGGAACCATTTTTATTCGAGGAAATGTTGTATAAATGAGGAAAAAGGACTTTCAAAGATTTTCCCCTCCAAACATCTTCCCAAAATTGAATGGAGGTCCCATCCCCTACTTCCAACAACACCTCCTTTAGGAAAGACTCGCTGGTATGGGATATAAATTTCCAAGGACTTCTAAAAGAACCTGTCTCGACTGTTTTGGAGTCCAACACGTTACTGTCCAACCCACATCTATGTTTAATTATAGTGCACCAACGTGATTCTTTCTTCCTTGGGATGCTCCACAACCATTTAGCTACCATGCTTTAATTTTAGCTCCCAAATTATCAATGCCAGCCCCCTTATTTTTAGGCACTTTAACAACTTTCCATTCAATCAAGTGATTGAAATTCCCATCTTCCCCTCTTTCTGAAAATAAATATCTAATATTTTCTTTAGCCGCTATCATTGGAAGCCTAAAAATAGAGAAAAATAAATTGGAATGCCATGAAGAACTGAAGAGGTTAAAGTATGTCGACCTCCTCGAGACAAGCATCCTTTTCTCCATCCATTCAAAAGGATAAAAGAGACTAAACTCTCGAACTTAGGAATTTCCCATGACGAAAAAATCGAGTTATCCGCGAATTGTAAATGGGATTCCTCCACAACCGTCTTACCCATACATAATCCCTCCACCACACAGTCTTTTAGCTTTTTCCATGATACGATTTAACATGTCCGCAACTAAGACAGAGAAAAGGGGATAGTGAGTCCCCTTGCATCAAACCCGTCTCACCAATTATTTTTCCTCTAGATCTCGCATTAATAATTAACGAAAAATTAATTGAAGTAAAACAATCCTAATTCTACCCCTCCATTTATTAAGGAACCCTTTCTTCATCATCACGAAATCAAGAAATTTCAATTTGACCTTATCATAAGATTTTTCAAAATAAATTTTAAAAACTGCTCCCTTCTTTTTCGCAACTCTATATTACTCCACCAACTCATTTGCTTTAAAACCAAATCTAGGATTTGACGCCCTTTAATGAACTCACCTTGTGAATATATTAATTATCCTCAAATCCCATGGCATTGCATGCTCCCCATCCTTTTATTTGACCTAAAGACCACCTTCCACCTAACCAAATGATACCTTTTCCCCTCACCGTCCCATTCCCTAAACCAATCTCTCTTAAGTTTCTCAAATATCTTAGCTATACTGATATTTATGTTGGTCCAAGAGATTTTATTGTATTTAATGCAAATTATTGCTATGTCTATATGATAATAGTAATAAGGAATATTTCCTCAGGAATATTCACTGGCTAATAAGGTAGTTATGTACATATAGCCATTAGGGTGACATAGGCTCTTAGCCCAAGCCTATAAATATCACATTTGACTTCATTTTATACTCACTAATTAGTTGAATATAGATGAATGAGAATGCTTCGGGGGTTAATATAAATATCACCTTTATATATGGGTGTAAGTTGTGTTTAGTCTTCCGCTCAGTTTGTACTTTTTATTAAATTGGTATCAACATTCGCGCCTAATGTGGTTATTGTTATTATCGTGAAAGCTGTTGGTAACTGGTAAGGTTTGGAAGAACCAACGACGAACTACTCCTCTAAACGCTACCTCCGCCGGTGGCGGTTATGTGGCACCACCTCCGTTGCCACCTTTTGCTTTGTGGCTTTGCACATTGACGCAAACTTCTTCTCTCGCATTTCTGCCCCATCTGCCATATTGTTACCCGATAAGCAAATCTCTTTGCCGGATCTTGTGCTAGAGTCACCTCACTGGAGACCATTGCCGGATCGTTGGTGATAAACGAAGACACACTCTGATCCCACACGAGTCCCCGACAGTTAACCATGCCCCCGTATTGATCCACAACTACCTAGACAAGCCCTAATTCCTCGAAGGTGTGACCAACTTTCAAATCCAGTCGCCAAATGCCCTTGTCAATGTAGGGCGACCCCCGCCGAGACCCGACGGACCTCTCTCATGGAGGATCTGCTCCATCACACTCTTGCTATGAAAATGACAGTACGCCTCAATCCGACCCTTTTACCACGTGACCCATGTTGTTCGCCACTTTTCTGGCCGCTGACGACACTCGCTGATGTTAGGCTATGGTGGTCGGACCATTGGCAATCTCTCAAACCCTGGGAGCCTCAATCGAGTCCTTCCTGCACTTCTAACGCTATTTTTCAAAATTGAGAAGATACATTCCACCCCAACTTCTAGCAGATTAGCAGGCCCATTCCTACAACTTTTCAGATTTATACTTTACCACCACAGTTCATTTAATATTTTTGTAACATCCCCAATCGCCACTAACCCTCCCAAATTGAACGATGGAGGCGTTAAGTAAGCCATTAATCAGCTATGCCACTTGGTTCCCGGGCATGTGGAAGAATAATTCCTCAATTTGTCTAAAGATGAGAGCTATGAGAGGTCGTGGAGCAGGAAAGTCTTGAGCCATGTATCAAAGAATTAATCAATGTGTGGAAAAACAACGGTTCTTATGGCACGATGAGGCCCGAGTTTGTGTTTGGCTTTGATTTTGGCTGCTATGTAGGAGTGTCGCCGAAAAGTGTTCCGAGTGTGAAAAATGGTTGTGTGTATTACTTGGTTTCGGGATTGCGAGGAGATCTTGACTAGGTTACACCGTCGTTTGCCTATTGTGGCTCACACAACAGGGTAACCTCTTCATTCAACCAACATTTTCACCATTCGTTCTTTTTTCATTAACCTGTAAGATTATGACCTTTCCACCTTCTTGATGCAATCCCATCAACCCATACAAGGTCCCCTAAACTCACGTCCACATGTTCTCAATACTAAATGGTCAGGGCCCTCAGCCAACTAGGTATGTAACCAGGACCAATGGCTGATGCATCCGGAGAATATAGAGTTGCAGTTCATTCTTGTCCTTAGTTTGTAGTTAAATGTTATATTTAGTATTACAGTTCTCTTTCCTCAGCCCTTATGATTGTAATAAACCTCACTCAACGATGGCAGCGGACTAGCTACCAAGAACTTCGACTCACACTTGGGTATACTCCATATTAAGACCCGCAAGAAATTCAAAAAGCATATCTTACAACAAATTTTTGTATCACTGCTGCGACTTCACTGCACTTCATCTTTGTGACACCCCGCCTAATTAAATACCAATACCAGGTGATCAGTCCTTTATTAAATTAAATCACAGTGTCTGGTTGGTTCATTCTTCGCATCACTGTCGAAAAACAATTTTATTTTATTTATCACTTAATAAATAATTAAGCTAGGTGTCAACATTTAATTTGAATTATACCCAAATAATCCGTTAATAAATTTTCATTATTAAAATAAAAACTATCTGAATTCCACCAGAATAACATAAATACTGAACAGAAAATAATTACTGAATTAAATAAGACTGGATAAAACATTCCAGTTCAAATTCTCAAACCAAATGCGTAATACTACTCAATCCAACAATAGAAGAAATGCTACTAAGAAAAGTACAACCTCTGAATAGCTAAACTGGAAGCGGGCAGGCAACACATGCCCTAACTGAAATGTCTGAACTAGAACTGAATGGAAAGATAGAAGCGTCTAATCTCAATAACCTACAACTTTCACAACAGCTGCAGCTCGCCAAATGATCCACGCGTCTAAGTTTGGTGGTAACCCTGTGGTTGGGCACCTGATAAATAATATATATATAGCAAAAGAGAGGAGAATAGCAAGAAACGGGTCAGAGCCCGAGTTGTAAAAATATTTGTTTTAGCAAGCATTTAAAACTGCAATGAAGCAAGTATTATGTGCATGTTAGTTTCGAACTCTCACATGAGATTCTCACCTCTCATCTATTGTGCACGCCTAACGTACATCTACTCCCTATTAGTTCTGCTATCCAGCCTAACTAGTTCGAAGTCACCATACCATCATCTACGTCACTAGTAGTATATCTGTATCGCCCATACAATACGTTATTGTAATAGTTTATCCCTCATAACTAAACATCATTATTCACCGTCCGACCGGTTAATCTTTTACCAACTAAGAGTATTTTGTTTCTCATCATTACTACATCTACTAATTTCACACAGTAGAATTTTCCTAAGTTTATTCATATATATAGTCACATTATCCCTATATATGTATACTACACCTACACCCCTTGGTTAATACCACTGTAATACCCCGTATTTTCGTGATATTTATTTATGGGATTAATTGAATTAAATGCGTATTAATTGGAAATTAATCCGGATTAAAATACTAGCGAGATGCGAGTTGGTATTTGATTATAATGTGCATATATGATTATATATGAATTTTGAATTATGAAATTTGTCGTGAGATTGAAATACGGCAATTTGAGAATTTTGTTGAGACGCGTGTGACAGTCGCGTCATGGTATATAATTATGATAATTAAAAAGTGAATTTTATTTCTATTAACCGAATGGTCGTTTTGAGTGCGCCAACGCGTCCGGAAGGGTCGAAATAGTCAGAAAACACTAGCCGGGGGTTTAGTTTGGGTCCCGGGGCATTTTTAGGCCATACCGGCAACGTATAAGGGTAGTTTGATAATTTTGGATTTTTGGGAATTAAAACCTACGAAAATTGGGAATTAAAAAGCTGACTTGGAAATTGCCCACTAAACCCACTAACCACATCTCAAGACTTATTGGACTACGGGGCTTATTAGAATTGTTCCAAATTCCTAAGGCAAACCCTAGCCACCTTTAGCACTTTGAAGAAGAAGGCTTGTAGAGAGAGAGAGATAGAAGGATTCTGCAGAGAGAGAGAGAATACTCCATCAAATCGACATCAAAATCAGAGATTCAAATAAGGCAAGTGGTTTAATTTCGTTATTTTGCAAAGAATGTTTCTTCCATGTGTAGGAATTGATAAAATCTTATTGTTCTTGGGAGTTAATGAAAAACCCATTTTATTTGGAAGTAAAAATTACATTTTTGATGAGGAATTGCATGTAGATTTGTATTTAGATGATTATTCTGATGATATTATAATTTGGATGAAACAAAAACGGATTTGATTAGGCTCGATTTATAAATTTTAGGGTTCATGTTTATGTAATTTGGGGGATAAATGAAGGGATTTGATGATGTTTAAGATGTATTGGCCCTATAAAAACGTTTAGTTATGATCTATGAATGTTTAGTACGAATTAGGAACCTTAAATTGATGTTGGAACGATGTTTAGAGGAGATTAGAGGTGTAGAAAAATTTGAAAAACGAGTAAAGGAATTTCTGGGCTCGAATCTGGCCACTCGTTAGAAGACCTGCCCAGGTCGTTCGAACGAGCTTCTAACGAGTTGACAGTTTGGGTTCTAACGAGAGGGATGTTCGTTCGAAGACTTTCGTTCGAACGAGATCTCGTTAGAAGGCCCAGTTCGTTCGAACGAACTCTCGTTCGAACAGCTTCGTTCGAACGAGACTTCTAACGAGCTGACAGTTTATGCTTTTTAGCCTGTTTTGATTTCGCGTGTCCCGTAACCTTACTTAATGGTAGAGATCACCTTCCCTTGATGATAAATTGATATAGTAGGGACATTTGAGGTATAATGAGGAGTAAAACCTAGAAGTGTGATTCGAACCAAGGGGAAATTATGGAGTAGGACGTGAGTGTCTATTACGGTGCGAGAACTATTGACGGCCTAATTTATTATATTAACCGGGAACATATAAATTGTGTAGTATTATATGTCGGTACGAGAATGAGAAGGGTACCACCAACATATTATGGTGATTACTAAGATGTGTGCATACGTAGTATATGTATTGATTTTATGTGTATGACATACCTACCATACTTGCTATCACGGGAGGTTTACGTTCGCTTAGGGCCTTCTAATCCTTGTGTTGCCCGGATTTAGATTGGTTACCTCGATGAACATAGGTCAGAGAAGGACTTATTGGGATGTTAATAAGTCTGCTGATCGTGGGAGCGCAGGTATGTGCGTGACCCATGTGATGTGACTGTGTTCGCCTCCATTATTTGTGATGTTGTTATCTGAGAACGATTCCTGAGAGATTCGGAATGCGTGATCCTTATGTACGTGATGTACCGGGATGGATAGCAGAGTATGTGTGCCCCGCAGCTTAGTCTCGAGGTGCTTGTATTGTATTGTATATTTATGACGTGAATAATATACTCTTAATTAATGGGAACTTTCATGTGATATTGTGTATAAATATGGAAACGTTTTGAGAAAACATAACGGGTTAACCGATAGTGAATTGTATTACAAATTGAGAATCTGAGTTTAAGTAAAGCTCTCTATTGATCTGATAACGCTAGAATGGAAAATGGAAATCGAGTAGAAAAGGGTAGAACTTGTTACGGTTTGGTTAGCTATGTATGTCATTTAGATGGGTATGGTACGTTAGGAGTGCACATGTAGTCGAGAGGTGAGAATTTCATGTGAGTGCACGTCCTAACATGCATTTTGCATTTAATGTTTTAATGTTATTAAAACACTTGCTGTTTTTAAAATGATTTCCACTTTCGGGCTCTGACCCATTTGCTTTCAAATCTATTTTTGTAAAAAAACCATTTTAGGTGCCCAGCCACAAGGACACCATGCTTAGGATCCTCATTCAGGTGACGAGCTGTAGCTGTTTGTGGAAGTTACAGGACTTTGCTTGTAGACGCTTCTTCTATATTGACTCTCTATTCAGCATTTATCAGTTGTAGGGCATGTCGCCCATTTCTTTAGAGACATTTCATTTATTTCAGTTATTCAGACTTATGGCATGTATTAATTCAGGATTCAGACTTGTCATTTTATTTTCAGTTGTGGGATTGTTGTGAGGAGTTTTCCTCCGGACTCTTATTACTTCGTTGGTTATTTATTACTTCATTATGGTGAATGGATTATGTTGTTCTTTCATTACTCTTTTATTGCATGTTAATCAGACTTAACTTAAAATTTGGCAACTTACTTTTTAAATACTAGGTGGTTAGTAATTATCAAAATGTTTTCGACAGTGATGCTATTAACTGAACCAACTTGGCATTTTGTATTGATTTAATAAAGGAGTAGCTACCCGGTATTTAATTAGTCGGGGTGTCACAACCACTTGGCGCAAAACAATTATTATTATTACCGCATCTACTAGTTTCATCAAGTAGAAATATCCACAAGCACATAATATATATACATATAGTCACATCATCCCTATATATATATATACTAATCCTGCACCCCTTGGTTAAGGCCACTTGGCGCAATGCATACTCTGCTATCATGTCTCGGTGCATCGCTCACTGCATAAAGAACAATTTGTTCGGTGTCTCTCACGAACCATAAATCTCATAACACAAATATTGGAGGTGAGCATACTCACTAGCTAAACGGGTCACGCACATACCTACGCTCCCATTCAACCGTTGAAACTATCCTATGTAACAAATAGCACGTATCCAAGTTCATATATTCTGGGTACAAGTCAAATATCCCCCCATTAGGTTACCCAGGATAAGACTGTCCACGACACAAAACCTCCTACCAATAGCAAGCAGCTTAGGTATGCTATACACACAAATACAATCATATAATAGGCATTCACACATCCTATTAAAAATTTATTAGGTATTCACTCAACCCATACATATATTTTCCATACGTAGTATTCTCTCATTACTACATATAATATTATTATTTCGATTATTCTCTCTTGAAATTTTCACGGTTAACTCACTTTTCCCATTATATAAAGTATCATTATACAATTACCTCCCAACAATTCTGCACTATACTAAATTCATCAACTGACATTCTTCCTTACTCTAAATAACTGTGTAACTCGAATTGGACTGAACTGGAAATTTTTCTGATTTTTGGACCTGTCGTTCGAACGAGGTCAGATGTCGTTCGAACGACATCAACTTTCTTGTTCGAACGAAGCTCAATCTCGTTCGAACGAGATTCAACATTCTTCTCCCCCGCCAGACCTGTTACGTTCTACACCCTTAACAATTCCGTTTTCCACCATTTTTAAGCCTAAAACCTCTAAAATAATCAGCCCAAACACCAATCGTTCAATTCCCATCAACTACCTAACATCTATACATGATTTCCAACAATATATCATCATTTAATCATCACTAATAATTAATAAAAGCGAAACCCCCTAATTAATATATCAAGAACCCTAGTTCTCAAATTTATATGCAATACTCCAAATTAAGCCTAGATTTAATCATCAAATTATCATAATTTCGTGGACATAATCCTATCTACATGGGGGAATCAAACTTTATTCAAATTAGTCCTAATTTATGATCAATTCTCCCAAATTTTCAACAATGTTCATCTTCATAATAATGGGGTAATTACCTAGTCTAACATGAACACAATTATTGCTAAAGAAAGCAAGCAATAAACACTTGCCTCGATTATGATGTTTTGATCCGTTGATGAAATTGGCATAGACGTGTTCCTCGTCTTTCGATCTACGCTTTGGTGGGATTTGTGATGTGAGTACTTGAGTTATGCACCAAGAGCACCTATGGACTCCTTCCTTCCTCTGTGTCTCTCTCTTCTCTCTCGTAGGTTTTGACAGACCCTTTCTCCCCCATGTTAACCTTATTTATTTTCTTTAATTTTCGTCCATAATGTTTCTCCAAAAATTCAAAGGACAAAAATACCCCTACGAGGTGCCGGTTAGACCTAAAAATATTCCGGAGTCCAAATAGAATACCCGAGTAAAGTTTTCTGACTATCTCGACCTTTCCGGATTCAATGGCGTACTTGAAATGACTATACGAGTTACTTAAAAATAATTCACTTCTTTAATCCATTAAATTAGTCCCGACACGACTCACACGCGCGTCCCGACTTAATATACCAAACTGTCGTATTTCCCACTCTCGACAATTTATAAAATTTCACAATTCCATATTACATATTCAAACAGTAATATATCATAATTTTCATCAATAAGTATTAAACCTTGGCACGCTAGTTAATAATTATTTTAATCCGGATTAATTAACTAACAAATTAATTTCTCACCTTTTTAATTTAATTAATCCAACAATAATAATTAATCTTATAATTATTTAATATCATAAAAATACGGGGTGTTACAATCTTATAGGTCTGATAATAATCTAATTTGAAGTCACAAGCCTTTCATTTGTAATACTCAATAACAGATAAATTACCTTGCTTGATATTTGTAATTTTGGTCATTATCTTATAGATTTGAGCAGCATCTTGCACTTTGGAGTAGGTTTGTCTTACAGCCGCCCATAACTCCTTTGCCGTTGTGAGGAACATACACGTCCCACTTATTTCCGATTGCATTGAATTCCAAAGCCAAGATATGGCCACTGAATTGTCCTCACCACAGGCAGTAAATTTAGGATCAGTTTCTCCTGGCACAGGGTCTATTGGGTGGTTCAGCTTTCCTTTGCCCCTCAGAAAGGTCTTGGCAGGCTGCGATGACCAGGAAGTTTTGACCATTGGACCTAAATGAGGCTTGCAGGTTTCGTATTCTCTGGATGAATGCTTAGCGGTATCGGTATTGGAATTAAGGTTAGCATTGGTTCTGGTTGCAGGGGCATTTTCAGATGTTATAGTCATTTTGGAGTGGAATGGGTAAAGGGATTAGTCAAAAACAGATTTGAACAAAGGCCGAGGATGATCAGATAATTTCTCCGCCAGCAGTGACCCTGTAATTCTTATGGCAATTAAGGCAGAGAAAGAATACGAGCCCAATGCTCTGATACCATGTGGAAAAATGGACTGGATTTCCTTAATTGTATTCTGAGAATTTACAACGCATATATACAGAAAATATTGCTAAAACCTAGGCAAAAATAGAGCATAGAAAATAATTACAAAGCTATAGAAGGAAACTACAACTAGAGAATTTACATGATACAGATGGAAATAAATTCGGCAAATTTTGGAGACCAATCAGCCTATAAATCAGGAAGGAAAAAAAATTCCGTCACTGTGTGCACAGGCTGTCAACCACTCTGATAAAAGTTTGACTCTCAACTAATGATTCTGTGAACGCATAATTTTTTTTTATGAATCCGTATCCTACTTTTTTGAGAAAACTGAATCGGCAGGTCAGTATCTTATTTTTTCTGTATCCCATATCGAGTATCCTGTCTCCATGCTTCTTAGCTGAAACTATTGTGCCAGAGAAAGAAAGCAAAAAAAGAACTATAGCCATCTTGAATTACAATTACACAGACAGCCTTTGTAATCATTTTCGCTTCGTCTGTGAGCTTTTTTTTATCGTGGTTCGGTTAGAGATTCTCTGTTAAGTTGGGCTTTCTATGGGAGCAGGAAGAGCATTTAAAGAAGACCTCCGCTCTGCTATGTTTTTTGGTGTATGCGACACGAAAGGATCAGGAGGGCTTTTAAAAGTATAGAGATGCCTATAGTTAAATTAAAGATTTCTATTATGAAGGGGTTGTTTTTCTGGCTAGATGAGTCCTATCAATGGCCTAAGTTTGAGTTGTGATGTTTTGAAAGAACTGAGAGAAGATGTACTTTCTCAATTTTTGTATACAACCTGTGTACATGCGTTGATCCCCCTATCCTGGCACTTTCTTAGTATACTGTTTTTTTATTAACAATAAAAAGGGAAAAAGATAAAAGAAAGAATCTCGACTATCATTTCTATGTTTAAAGAACTTGGCAACTTTTTGCGCATCATGGCTGTAGTCCGTGTGATCCATGCATTGACATATATGACTGTGTGAATTTACAGATTTATTAAATTAAATATATGGGACTGTAGAGCTGTTTATGAGATTCAAACTAATATTACATGTCATTCCTTAGGTTCATGATTTTGGTTTCTTCCGATATGATTCCAGTACAATACAATTTTTGAACTATGAGGAGATTCCTCTTGCCCCTGAAGCTGCTTGTGTTGGACTCGAAATCAGGGTTGTTGGTAACGATAGTGGGGAGAAGGTATGTACTTTACAGCTTTGCCGTGCTAAATTACTGCTGTCAAGTGTCAACTATCATATTAGTTTCCTTGGGGATGAATATCGTGATAGTTTAATCAATTTTTTACAGTATGGTAAAGCTCCTTCGAATTGTTATTTTCAATTTGATCTGCTATGAAGCACGGATACTCTCGGGAGGTCGCGAATTTTTGTTGGACACGTATAGGATACGGGATACGTTAGGATACGTTAGGATACGCTAGGATACGCGAATCCTAGAGTATCCTAATTTTTATTTATTTGTTAAAGGGCCAGGATACGCTAGGATACGCTAGGGATACGCTAGGATACGCTGGGGATACGTTAGGATACGTTTTGGATACGTTTTTAGGATACGTTTTTTATTTTTTTTATTTTTTTAACTGTGTTTTTTTTATTTTTTTTATTTTTTTAACTGTGTTTTTTTCATTCTTTAATTATTTTTCTTCTTTTACTATGTTTTTTTTTAACTGTGTTGTTTGTTTTTCATTCTTTGCTTGTGTTGTATTGTTTTCTAATTTTTTTCTTAACTTTTTAATCTTTTCATTCTTTTTTTTATCTATGTTGTTTTTAACTGTATTGTTTTCTTTAACTGTTTTCACTCTTAGCTGTGTTATTTTTAACATTTACTTTACATCTGACTGTTTGAATCCTTTTTTATGGTACTTGATGATGTGGTTAACGGAGATGATGATGTCGTTGATATTGGGTCTACTTAGTGATTGAGATACTACGAAGTCGGGATGCTCTCGGGAGGCTTCTCTCTATCTTATTTTATGCTAAGGATATTATCTTTATTTTTGCCTTATGTTTTTGTTGGAACAACCTTTTATGTTAATGATGTTTTATTGTAATGGTGTTTGTTTGGTGACAACAATCATCATATTTGAGCACTTTAATATAATGGTGTTTAATGCTTTAGTTTCATTTTATCAAGTTTATCATTAATATATATAAAATAAATAATAAATATTTAACGTATCCTAGCGTATCCGTATCCTACATTTTGGAAAAATCACGTATCCCGTATCCCGAATCGAGTCGTATCCCGTATTACGTGTCGAGTCCGTGCTTCATAGTTGATCTGGCTGAACTTCACCAGAAAGGAAATATAGTTATTCTTAGACTACTTGCTGTTATTCAAGTGAAGTATATATATACGAGAAATTATATTTCCCGTGATAAAATTCTTAATGATTGTATAGAGAAAGAGCTTATTTGTGAAAGACTCAGTCCCCGTTTTGTTGTAGGCAAAAATGAATGTTTTCCTAAAAAATGAGTTGTGGAAAACAAAAAATAGGAAAATGATCAAATATTTTTCCTAATTAAAAAAACCTGACTCATATTTTTCCACTTTTCCAATTTTCGATAAAATTCAGTAAACTCAACTATAATGTTTCGAATATATTCTTTCAAAATGAAATTTACTTTTTAATGTACAACCAACTCAAAACCACCACCACCACGACCTTTTGACCGATGCTGCTACATTCACCATCACCATCCCACCACCACGAGGTGGTAGTGGCGATGGAGTTTGCTAGAAAACAGATAAAGCCTGGGTCTATTTTAACAATTTAATGCATTTTCATTTTTAAGAATTTTCCATAGAAAATATAACTAGAAATGGGGACGAAATATGGAAATGGAAAATAAGATATAATTTCTTCAATTAAACGGGTCCTCAACTTTCATTTCTGATTCTTCATCTCATCCAAGCATTTTTGAAATATTCCCGTTTTCTTTTAGCCTTCTAAGCCGTGGGGAGGTTATTATGCAAGTGTAGCGGAATCGTTTCTACATTATTACTTTTTATCAAGCTAGGCCTGAAGTTCTATGCTGGGAGGTAAAAGGACACAAGATATACGTGCCTCTACCTTGCCTGAGTCTACGAGAAAAGAAGGGGGAGTTTTTTTATTATTAAAGACTCAGCTTGGAGGGCTAGGGTTGCTAGCTGAAAGTCCAAATTGAGTATACGTTGTAATTAACAGTTAGCCCCAGCCGTCTCATAGTGGGGGTCTTATTTATAAAAATATCTATGTGTGATACTAAAGATATTGATTTTAAATGTAGTCGGCCTCGTTTTTGTTGATCGTCTCTGATATGTTTGAGCTAGAGTAGGACTCCATTGCTTGAGATCTCAATTTGCATTTATTTAAGTGTGTTGAATGGTCCTGTGTGGTCTGTCATGCATGGACTTGACCAACTCAGCTGAGGGGTATTCTAGATAATGTGTGTCACATGTCATGACTAGTGGGGTTAGTTGATTCCATTACTCTTTAGGATAGGGTACCTTTAATTTGCAGATGATGGACTTCTTGTCCAATATGATTTAACTTTTGAATTTAAAAATCATTAAACTCTCTCTCTCTCTCTCTCTCTCTCTCTCTCTCTCTCTCTCTCTCTCTCGTATAGTGGGCAAGCGGATTTATCACCTTATGCAATAACAAGCAAATTCTTTACCCCTTGTCCGTCTTTCACTTTGCACCTACCATATGCAATTACCCTCCCTTCATAGGATGACAGCCTAGGATGATAGTTGTTTGCTATCCTTAGAGGTGGCAAATGGGTGCGCTGGGTAGGTCATGGGTGGATCATTAGTCGTTAAGTCTCATCAGGAAATATTGACCGAATCAACTCGAAATTAAGGCTTGGCAATCCACAATTCAAACAATAGATGTTTTCTGCTTGGCTCGGCCAATATCGAATAGATATCGAACATAATGGTTGGATTTGGCGAAATATCAGACGTTACTTCCGATTCGGGTCGAATCTCAGCTGAGACAAAAGAAGAAGACATGTTTTTAAAAAAATAGAAAAAACATTATATTGTATCATTGCTTTTCAAAAATAAACATCTTTGCTTTAAAATTTATCATTATTCTTTTTTAATGTAACCATATTTAATTAAAACATTGTTATAAAATACATTATTGTTTATTTATTTTAACATTTATCAATATTTTTTTAAATGTATCTTTATGTACTTCAAATTTCTCTTTTAACCCGTGTCATTTTTTATTTAATTAAATCTATCATTGAGTTTGTTTAAAATGCATCTTCAAATACTTATATTCTATATAAAATGTATTATTTTTCAGTTATTTGAAAATCTATAATAAGATTACTTTAAATGTGTCTTTATTTACTTAAAAATTCTTTATAAAATGTGTCATATTTTATCGTTTTGGAAAGGTAACATTATCTTTGTTTTTAAATATATCATTAATTACTTGAAAAATTCTTTATAAAATGTATCTTTTTTTTAAATGTAATTTACTTTACTTTTTTTTTTTAATAAATGGCATTACTTATTACAAAAAACAGTCTCAGCCATTTTTGTTTTGTTGAATGCCCTTAAATAAGATTTCGGGTGGGAGCATGGATGTGAGCAATGTAGACAATTTGACATCTTGATGGCAATTACCCTTATTTGTATCTTTACGTTGCTCGATACCATAACCAAACAAGGAGTTGAAAATAATGGCAACAAAGTATTTGTATGCATTTAACTTTTTGTAACTTTTTATGAAGTTTTTTGTGCCATTAGATTTATTTAGTGTTGAATTATTGTGGAATATTGAAGTTGATAGGTGCGACATGCGTCACTACAATTAATTAGATAACTTTATATGTGTTAAATTATGGGTTTGAACTTATCTAATTGGTACACATTCTTCTTATTTCTTAAATTCACGTTTTTTTTCCAAAATGTTTTGTGCCTTCTAAATAGTGTATCATTGTGGATTGCACGATACTGTGGCTGACACTGACTGAAATTGGGTGTCCGAGTCGGAGATTGATATCGAGATTTTAAACCATGAGCCAAACCCTCCTAGTATACTATCGGGTGAGAATGGGTTGAGTTAACCTTGGGTAAGGTCTGAGTTAACCTATTTGGCCCTTTTTTAACCCCGTAAAAAATTCCTGTAAAATTTCAACATCTTTCTCTCTTAATTTTTTTGTTGCTTTCCAATATGCTAATCCCTCTCTAAATTGGAAAAAAGTTTTTTAACCTCCTTTTGATGTGTACTTGAAGTCCCATGGGTTTAATTGTACTATGTTTTTTCGTAGGTTTTTATTTACGTGTCATTATTTTTCTATTTAGAGTTAGAATTTTAGGTAGATGCTAATATTCCCTTGCAATATTTTTTAATGCTCTATCTAGTTTTTACCTTTTTAGGGTTATCTTGGCTAGTAAATAACTTAACCTAGGCCAACCATTGTAAACACTTCAATTTGAAGATGGATGAATGAGTGAAAACCCTATTTTCTGTTGTTCCTGAGTTGTTTCCATTGTGCATGCATCAAATAGGTATTATACCTGCACTCGCTCTTAATGTAGTCACCGATGTTGTCGGAGCCATGGGTAAAGCTCGAAAGAACCGACAAACCACTTCTCCAAATCATTCCCCCGCCACCTGCAGTTAAGCAGCCCCACTTGTGTCTCCTCATCTTGCTTCATGGTTTCATCCTTCTCCGTCATCATTCCTTCACGACAACCCCGACCAACACATATATTGGAAGCATAGATCTCCCACCATTCAGTCCCAAATCCTCCCATTATTCCACAAATCAGCCCCAAATTCCAACTTTCCTTGAAAGAAACCCCAAGCCGTGTCTTCTACCATCATTGCCGACATACGATGACCCTCGCTGTCATCAGGCGTGACCCATTAGTGGGCTCGAATCCCCACGCCACACGATTCAACCCCCCCCCCCCCCCCCCCCCCCCCCCTCCCCCAACACGCCACCCTCATATCTGATATCGCCATCCACCCCTCCCCTTAACCAATCCCCATCGCGCATTGTTGGGGCTTGGCGACCATCGCTGGATCTTTCTGAACTGGAGTTCAGGGCTCCCACACCGAAATGGCGGGACCATCCGTCGGATCTACAACAACTCCGCCTCACCCTAACATTCCTTCGTAATTGCCAACGACCATTGAGCCTCTTCATCAGCGATTGAAGGTCAATGACCCTCTGTTGAAGTCCGTAGCCCACCCGACGAAGGTATCAATGTTTTAACTTCATCTCCCGCCCATTCAAACAAGCGTAGGTATTTTTAACCCCGTTCTAAATACGTTAATAGTTTTTTTTTTTTTTTGCTTAACCTTCATTTTTTAATGTGACATTTGACTTGATGACCCCCACTTTGCTAATCTCTTAGATTTACACCCCAAATTTTTAACACTGGTTGTTCTCCATTTAAAATTCCTTATTTGTTAGATTTGACTCTCAAAATATCTTTTTAACCAAAATACGACTCATTTCATCTTCTTCCCCAAATCAAAACCCTAATTTTTCAACAAACTCTAAACTCAAAAAGTCACAAATAGATTATTATAAACAATTTCACAAATCAGTAATACCATCAAGTACAAACAGATGGATTTGAAACTTTTGAAATTGTTTTTGATTCAATCAACTGCTACTACCTAAACACTGTAATAGTTCAACATTTTGTTAGCGGTCAAATTCTCTCATTTGTGTGAGAGCTTCTCCCTTTATATGGAAGCAACCTTTGTGTTTTATCTGCCTTGAACTTCTTTGCAATTCATTATTCTCTGTCTTTATCTGAAAACCAAATACAATGGGTGAGGATGTTCTCAGCTAGGTGAATAATTGTTGATAATTGTTTTGCGACTTTTTTCAATTTGGGGCAAATCGATTTCTGTACCATCATCATCGAACAACTTGCTTTCGTTGTCGTCGCACGGGGACAGTTTCTACAACGATCGTTCCCTTGTGAAAAGCCCATTGGCGATCATCTTTTAGTCGGGTTTTCTAAAACTTGAGTAAGTACTGTAGAATCCATGACTACAATATCTTCAATGCATTGCATAATCTCAAAATGCAAGTGAACAATGGGGTCCGGGGAAATCTGATCTTGATCTCATGATTGACCAAGCATTAACTTCACAAAATATGTTCAAATCTAATTCTGTCTTTGTCCTTCCTTGCAGATTTGTGTAGCTATGATTAGGTTCATTAGAAAATTAAGGTTTTTTTGGGGGAAGAAGATGAAGTGAGGGGTGTTTTGGCTTAAAAAATATTTTGGGGGTTAGTCTAATTAGCAAATACTGCATTTTTAATGGAGAACCGACAATGTTAAAAAACTAGGGGGTAAGTTGAAGAGATTAGCAAAGTGGGGGTTAAGTCATATATTGCATTAAAAAACGTGGGTTTAGTAAAAAAGGTTCTTAATTATATTGTATCCCCAAACTTTGGAAACAAAGTTTATGAAACTCTCGAATCAACCCCCTTTTTGTCCCTAACTTTCTTGGACCCTCCCTTTGACTCTTACTTGTTTGATTTAGAGGTGGAGTACCAACAAACCCTTGCAAACATCTAGTATAAAATTGAGTTGTGGGAAAATGATCGAGTGTCATGGTATAACGAGGTCATGAGATTTGATATTGGTGGATTTCACCCCATCTCTATGACGAGTGTCGCTTGAGGATGACTGAGAGTGCAATAAGACGATTGAAGATGTGAAAGAATGGTATGAAGAGGTTGAGCGGGAGTGTAGGTGTTATTTATTCGAGCTTTGTACATTTGCAGATTCTGTTTGCCGTGTATCTACCCCGTCTCCCCAATGTGTAAGGCTCGTTGATGATTATAGAGGGTTCCCTTGAGTATTCTGTTTTAGATTCCTTTGACATCTTTGTCGAAGATTGTTGGATCATGCGAACCAAGTTATGAGATGCTGAAATTTTGGTGCCGTAGACTTTTACCACAAATTCAGGAGGACGATGATGGGTTTTGTATTAGAGATTCCTTTGATTTTTTTTATTGATGTTGATTGGGTGACGCGACGTTGTTCGTTAGTGACTTTTACCTGCTCTTTGGGAAAAAAAATATTTCTATGGCTTTCATTGGGGATTGACTTGAGAGTTGTGGGAGCTTGTTTGTTAAAGGGTATGTAGACCCGATTTGGGATGATTTTGATTCCCGTAACTGAGTTAGTACGTCTGGGGTCACAACTTAAGATGTTGAATATGCAATCGATCTGTGTGTGGCATTGTCGCCTTCATATGAGAAGCTCCGAGGACGAGTTCAGATTCTCTACATGGATTCTTGTTCGGACGGTCTCTATTTGGGTCTTGCTAGCCAGTATGCTACCGTGGGTGCTAGCTTCTCAAGCGGGGGAGACCGATGATGGTTATACGATTTTAAAGACGTTTCTTTTTAGAGAGAAGGGGGTTACCATTGGAGAGATTTTTTTAAGAAAGATTACAATTTTAAAAAGATTTTTTTTAAAGAAAATTATTCTAAAACGATAACGGGTTTAACTTTAGATAGGGAAAGGCGTTTCTGCATTAGTGTAAAACATTTTAAGAGAGAAGTTAGAATTTTTGAAAGCGAGAGATGCCATTTCAGAGAACTTTTTTGGGGAGATAAATGGGTTACCATCTTAGAGAGAAACTTTTTTCTGAAAGAGTAATAGATTACACTTTTAGAGAGGACAAACAGATAGCATTTCAGAGAGAATCTTTGTAAAGTTATTGCAATGATAGAGAGAGAACTTGTGCCAGAGGGAGATTACAATTTTAGAGAGGGAGAGATGCCATCTTTGGGAGAAAGAAGATAGAGAGAGAAAGGAATATGCATTTTAGAAAGACAAATGTTTTTTAAAGAGATTATTTTAAAAAGAAGAATTTTTCTGATAGAATGAGGATAGAGAGTTCATATGCACGGATTGTGTTGGGTTAATAAGTGACCACAAAAGAACCCATCCCATCCCATCCCAATAATTAAATGTTTTTTTTATGGTACCCAATAAGAACCAATTAGTTAATGGGATAGGGTTGAGTTTTCAATTGGTGGGTTTGGCAGGTTTAATGGGTTGTGCTAGTTTTGCCACCCCTAGCCATCATTGATTTTTGAACTTTGCTGAAGTATGTTCGGCATCAAGATTGCATTTCAACTGCCATCTTTGTGGTTTTTTCTCCATCGCTATCATAGTTCAAATTCTCGACTGAGTCAACTCGGTTCTGACCGAGTTAACTCGGTATCTCAAGGCACCGCTTCGATTCTGAGTCGCAAGTTGATTTTTAGATGATATCGTGTGATATCGGCGATATCTCGGGCGAGTTGTACTATATCAGCGATATCTCGACAAGTTGCCTGATTTTTTTAAATACTTGGCCGAAATCGGAAAGAAAGCAGAAAGAGGCCAAGTGAGTTGACACTGATGAAAATAATGGTGGAATCTTACCTGAAAGCCTCCTTTTCATAGATGTCAATTAAAAATTAGGGTCGGCTCAATCTCTTTAAATCTGGAGGATTGTGATGTTGATTTCCATACTAACTACACCTCTCTCAACAAAATTGGCGGTCGCCGGAGGGTTTGTCAAAGTCGCCGACAGTTCTCGAAAGCATTTGGGTCTCATACTCTCGCTTCTTGAAGGCGCGAAGTTTTTTTTTGTCTGTGGGTTCTCCATTTGTTTTCTGGGTTTTGTTTCTGGTTTTGCTTCACGCAGTAGGCGGACTTATCTTTACTCTATTCTTTTTGTTTGTGGGGTACAACTCACTTATGCTTGAATTTTTTTTATGTACAAAATAAAAAATCTTTACATAAACTTCTGTTTAAAAGTTTTTTTTTATAGAATAAAAAAGGGATAGACAACTCACTTATAGTAGACTTATGTTTAAAACTTCATTTTCCGTTACAACTTACTTATAGATATTTTACTAAATAGTTTTAGTCAAAAAGTAAAAAGAAGTTTTCAAAACTTGTTTTTTCATGTTTAGCAAGTTATATTTCATTTATTATAAATGAAAAAAATTCCTGTCAATTTGTAGAATGACTCCTAAATTATTTTGTAAAATGGTTTATAACCGTGGAGGTTATGTGCGTTTGTGGAGAGTCCATCAAACGTGTTTTGGTATAGTGTGATGCATGCATAACCATGTCACAAATGAATGACATGTCTTTACTTATTTCTTAATGAATTATATTTGCCACTTGATTCTTAGTGAATGATCTTTAGCTATGCTACATATTCATGTGAATATTTAACCAAATAAACTTTCTAAAAAAACTTGTACATTTTAAAAAAATTGGCATCATTTCTTAAAAAATACTTGAACACTTATTGTAAAATTTTAATAAATTAATACTTTATTTACAAATTTTCTGAAACTTGTTGTACTTTAGCACCAGAAAAAGTAAATGGTTTTGTACAACTATATAGGGAGATGAAAAATAATGAAAACAGTGTAATTGTTTATATTTAACTTCTATGTAACTTCTTTATTAAGTTTTATACGTCATTAGATTGTTTTTCCAACTTAATATTGAAATATTGAATTTGGTCGGTGTAGTCAATTAGACAATGCTATGCATATTAAATGATGGTTTTGAACTTATCTAATTGGTCCACATTAATGTTATTTTTCAAAGGATTTTCTATATTTTTTTCGGCATTTTTTAGGCTCTCTAAATAGCATCTCTTTGCGTATCGCCCGTTAATGCGACCGAGTTCAAAATTGGCCATCCGATACGGGGGCCGAGACCTAGACTTTGAACCATGATCACTACTATTAAATGATTTACTTAATAATTGATTGCAGAAAATCATGTTACAATCAATTGATGTTTGGCTATCTGGGTTTATACCTTTTTTGTATGGTTGTTTTATTTGTTTGTCTTTTGCATTATATTACCTTTAATTGATTTGATATTATTTTCTTTCCTTGTATTGTTTTTTTTTTCCCTTTTTGGGTAGAGGTGATTAAATGATTTTTGAAAAAATTACTCTTAACTGGCAGGTCTCAATATTGGCTGGTACACTTGCTCGTTTGGATCGAGATGCTCCTCATTATAAAAAGTATGTGTACTGTTTCTGTAGTAGTTTCCCCTTACCTGTGTAACTGCTCTGCTTTACTGTGACACACACACACGCACACACACACATGCACACACACACATAATATGTTATGGCCTTGTGATGACTGTTATATGCTGTTTATCATCCTGTTGTTTAATTTCGCCCAATTGTTATGTACGTGTGTTGCATTTTTAGCTTCCATTTTATATGGAAAACAAGTTTTCAATTTTTCCTATCATTATTATTTATTAACAATGTGCATTATGTGGTGTAGGGATGGCTACAATGACTTCAATACGTTCTACATGCAGGCAAGTGTTTTGTCATTAAGTAATATTACTTGGAAACTGCAAGTCACTACCTACGCCTCACCTTTTGTGCAGTTAATTTGATTACTAGGTTGTTAACTGCATGTGTTTCAATGAATTAATCAAATTCATTAACAAGCTATTTTTTTACCAGAATTAATTATCTCAGTATATGTTAACTCTACAGAGTTTCTGCAGTTATTTATTTGTATTTTACCGAGGGCTGTGTAAGATCCAACCCAAAAAAATTAAACTGGCCAATCCAATTCAATCAATCCAAATAAAAAACCGACCTAAATTGTATTGGAATGGATTGTTGATAAAACTGACCTTAATTATACTGGTTTCGGTTTCACGTATGTGTAAACCGATGAAACTGAACCAAACTGACTACATATATAATATATTTGAATGTAACACGTCATATTTTCATTGGTTAGAAATAATATTTGTTTGTATTTTTATACACTTTCAATTATACTACGGCTAAATAACTGATGTTTGATTGTCTTGGACTGAACTTGCTAGATTAGATTGAATTTATTATATAAGATTGAATCGAAATCTAACTTATTCTGATAAAGAAGGAAAAACGCTGCGGAAGAATCTTAAATTGGATTGGCTTGGATTTGAAGTCAGTTCGGATCAGATTGGCTTCTGATATTGGAAATCGACATCAATAGGTTGATTTTGAAATGATCCACACCCCTATTAGGCTATTACGCACTCAAACAGACATCACTGTCTAATTCCGCTCAACTGATTACCTATAAGCTCATATTTCACACCAAGATAGCGGCAGCTTAATAAGATCAATATAATCTGTTTATTTTATTATTGATAATCTGATAATAGCTAAGATAACAATTTTTTATAAAGAAAAAAATTGATTCGGAAATGATTGAAAACTACATTTGAGAATTGCAAGAATCCAACATGAACTAAGGTAGCCATCCTTGAATGCAGCTGTCAGTTTTGGGCGCTATAAGCTTGAGGAAAACCACAACATTTTGAATTCATTTAAAACATTTTCTACGAATAATTTGTTATTTGGGCATTCCCCGAGGGAACAATGCTCATTGTTTTGAGTTATTGACTCCAGCAATAGAAATATTAGTGAAAAGGTTAGATGGTTGGAGGAAAGGAACTTGTCTACAGGGGGGAGTTTAAGTTTTGTCCATTCGGCCTTAAGTAGTGTATGATTTTATATGCTGTCAATCCTTACAATACAGGTAAGGATTGCTAACTTTTTGGGAGACAAGATTATGAGAATATTCTTCTGGAAGTTAGCGGGGAGCATAAAAATGATCACTTAGTGTGTCTTTGATTCATAAGATGGAAAAATGATTGAAAAATAATTCTTTTTTATTTTTATGAGAAGTTGGAAAATGAGTGGAAAAGATCAGAGTGATTTGGTCCTACTTTGGAGTTTTCCACGGAAATCGTTCTTTGTGTGATGGGTAAGAATTGTATTCCACGGAAAATGAGACTAATGTTTTCGTAGAATGTATTTGAAATCAAGCACTACAATAGTATATAATGAATTAAAACAAGTATTTTCCATGGAAAAAAAATCAACTTCAATCAAACCGACCCTTAATACTTTGGGATGGTTTAAGAGAAAAGGGGGTGAGGAGGGGTGGATATAGGCAACCCAATTAAAAAAAAATGATGCCTGTCTAAGAAAATGGTTGCGGATATCTTTTTTTTTAATTAATAAAGACTATTGTGCGAGTTATCAGAAGTGAGTACGGGTTTAACGGATAATGGTGGGCAAAGGGGTTCATCTTATAGCCTAAGGAAGCACATACATGAGCTCTTTCAAACTTTCTCAACTACACCAAAATAACTGTAACTCTAGGATCCTCTGTTCAATTTTGAGAATAGCCTTTGGGTGGGGTGTCGCCTTATAAGTAACACCCCCCCACCCCTACACACATACACACATATTTGCTGTTCGTCTTTGAATCAATCTGAGTTTATTCTTTGATGGTCTCTTTTACATCTTCCAAGAGACTTTCGTGAAATCTTTCCTTATTGATTAAATGATAGGCTACGTGAAGAGCTTGTTTCCTTGTGGGGTATGGTGTGTGATGTGTCAATTTAATCCAAAGACATTGGCAAGAGAACATAATTGGATGGTTCTCCGGTTTCTTTTTCTTGTAATTCTTTCTTTGAAATCTCGAGTCTAAAGGCAAGTTTTTTGCTACAATAGGACTGAGGTAAGGAGACCTATCCTTTTTCCTCTTTATTCTTGTGGCTGATGTCTTTAGTAGGATGATGGTGAGAACTATTGATAATGGGTTTGAGCTGGGGAGGGAAAAACTAAAAGTTTCATTTACAATTTGGGGATGGAAATAAAAATAGTTTTAACAATCTTGTTGGGATACTTGGACGTTTCGATAAACTTCGGTGTTCAAATTAACATGTCCAAGAGTGCCATTACAGGGATCAATGTAGTGGATGACAAAATTGAAAATATGGCCAATAAGATGGGATGCCTTGTTGGGGCATAACCACTGCAATACTTGCGTATGCCTTAGAGGGGGATCTAAGATTTAGTTCTTTTTGGGAACCGATAATGGAAAAAGTTTTCAAATGACTGGATGGTTGGAAAAAGGGTGTTTGGATTAACTTTAGTTGAATCAGCCTTGGGAAGTTTGCCCATTTACTTTCTTTTTCTCTTTAACTGCCCATTAAAATTTCGAAAATTATCGAGAAACTATCTTTGGAAAGGAAGTGAGGAAGGAAAGAAAGATAATTTGGTGAGTTGGAAAATTGTTTGTAGAACAAAGAAGAAAGGCAGATTGGGTGTGGGTAGTCTAGTAAAAAGAAATGTCTTTTTAGGAGAATGGTTGTCAGAGATTCCCATTGGAACAGGATTCTCTTTGGGCTTCGATCATCTAGAGCAAATATGGGATTCTTCACAATGGGTGAGATGCGAGAGTGGCGGAGAGGGTCTCTCTTCATACCCCATGGTGGTCTATGTCATTTGGTTTCGACTCTTTCCTTAAATATATCAAACTTAAAGTTGGGATTGGTAGATTTTGGGAGGATAGTTTGATAGTTTGATAGAATTTCGTGATTTACTTCTCTTTTGGGATTATTAGAGTGGGGTTAATATCTTCAATAATACTATTGATGGGAATGGGTGGGGAATTCTTCTGGAATGTTTTCATGCATTTTCTATCTTGATAATCTCATTGACTCTCCACCCCTCCCATTTGTTGGTCAATATAAAATGATTATGGAAAGGAGATGGACCTTCTAACGTCCAGTTTTTTTTTATGGCTGGCAGGCCATGGTAAGGTGAATACATGTGATTTGATTCAACTAAAAATGCCGAAAACATGCTTATCCTCATCTTGGTGCATTCTCTGTATGATCGACAACAGTGTTTTAAATAGCTCGCTATCGCGAACGCAATAGCCCGCTATTGCTTTTTACGACGGGAAAAGGCAACGCAAATGGGTCTGCTAATTGGGATACTGTTGTTGCGTTCGCTATTGGGTGCGATTTAGGGCAAAAGTACGCAAACCTGCGCTATAGCCGCGCGATGCATGCTTTTTTTAAACCTTCTGGCGTACAAAACGGCGTCGTTTTGGCAAGTATAAAGGTTTAAAAAAACGTAAACACTTCCTTATTTACTTTTGACAGCTCCGGTCTAAAAAAAAAAACTTTCTTATTATAGTTTTGACAGCCCCAACTTAACAAAACCCTTCCTCAATCACTTTTAACAGGCCCGATCTTGAAAACCAAAATAAAACCTCATTAACAGTGCTCCGGACTCTTCCTTCCACAATTTGGCAGCCCAGATCCAAAATAAAAACCTCATTAGTAGTGCTTCGGACTCTTCCTTCCACTGTTTGGCAGCCCCGATCAAACTTTTGTAAGAATTTACACAATTCTTTTTTTATTTTTTATGTTTGACAATTTTTGAAAAAACTCATTTGGTGTTAATTTATTCTTGAAACTTCATGCCTTTGAGATTTTTGGAACAATATGGTCCTATTTTTGGAATAATATGGTCCTATTTGTGTTTTATTTGGAATGTTGTATCACTATATGGCTTTATGACTATATTTGAAATGATTTGGAGTGATTGTTTGAGCTTATTTATTTATTTATATTTGTTACATATTTTTCAAATTAAAAATCTGGAATGCACGAATTGCTTGCGCGATAAGCGAGGCGATTTGCGCGAGGCGATTTCAGAGCCAAAACGCGACACCCTGCGCGACCGCGATTTAAAACATTGATCGACAATGAAAATATAGATAACATTAACATTCCCAAGGAGCTTAGCTCTCCTTTCATCTTTGATCTGTTTGTACAGTTTTTTTTTTTTACTTTGTTTTAGATTTTGTGTACTGCTGGTTCACGATAATTTGAGGTACCTATCTTTGAACAATATAAAATGATTTGGAAACTTGGCATCCCTTCCCAAATTCAAATCATTGTTTGGTTGATTATGAAGGGGAGAGTCAAGTTTTGCGAGTTAGTACAAAAGAAGAATCCACTGTCCTGGTCTGCACCTTACGCAAAGAAAATTAAATACCATTGGACATGTCTGTAATGACTTTGACTTGGGAAGTGTGGATGGAGGGAAATAGAAGGATTTTTAATTTTTTTTAATTTCACATATATATTTATGGTAATGAAGAAGCCAAAAAATTATATGGGAAGGAGTTAAGTTCAGGGCACCATATGGGTCTCTTCATTGTTCATAACATCTCCTATTTGCTGCAGCTCACTTGAAAGATATCATAGGTTAAGCAGTTCCTTCTCAGTATTTGGTTCTGTAGGGCTGTAGTTTCAGTAGATGTGTTTTTTTCAAGTACTTCTTGGATGGGCATAGAGAGCTTCAGTCCGCGATTAGTCTTTGGCAGTGAACAGAAGTTCAGCCTTTTCTCAGTGGGGATCTGGAATATTTTTTTCCTGCTTCAGTAGTAGCAGTGTCTTTATTTGATCTTTCTTCCTGTTTTTTGGCCTTTGGAGGAGGGTTATATGGCTAGATTCTCCTGTTCACAAAGGGTTGCCATTGGCGAGTCCTTCAATTCCGCATTGTGTGGGCTTGTGGAAGGCCATAAGTATGGAGATGGTCGGAGCAGTGTAATAAAAATCCCTGCTCTAATCTAGTCTCACCCGGTAGTGTTTTGGTGTCTGTAACTGTTGTTGATACATCGGTTTAATTTGACTATTTAGACTTTATGTTGAGTTGTCATGTTTATGCTTTTTTCTTTGGGTGGGGTTGAGGGTTTGGTTGCGTGTGTGTGTGGAGATCGAACCCTCAACCTTCTATTTGAGGTTAAGGGCTTGGTCACTAGGCTAGCTCTAATGATTGTTTCGTTTATGCTAATAATTGATTTTTTATAATATTATGTTTAAAAAAAAACCCGCATAGGCGGCCTCCCACCATCCGCTTAGGGATTTTTAGAACATTGAGTAGGACGGAGAGTTTTTACTCAGACAACTAATGTGGGGATCGGTTGCCAAATCTTTGGTGGTTAAGGAACTAGGGTTGGGAGGTATGACCTATGCAAAACTGAGTCAACCGCCAGCTCTTGGGTACGCGAACTTCCACCCACATCTCCATTAGTAGATTCCTACGAGTCCAACCACGCATGCTATGCCTAAACAAGTCACACAATTAATCACCAAGGGTATCACATAATCCCACATCACCGTACACCAATTTTTAGGCTACTTAAAATACCCTGCTTTCTTTCGAGTTATCTAAGCAACCTAGTTCAATAATGCTAGGTTCCTCCTAACTCTTAACTAATGGCTCATCATGTAGCCACGTTTAAATATTATAAATAGGGGTAGACTCCTCTGAGTATATTAGTTGGAATTTATTTTTAATCAAAAGTTATAACTGAGCATTGACGTGGGCACAAGGATCACCCTATTTTGATTTTTCTACAAGTAACTATGATATGTCAAAATGTGTTATAATATGACAATATTCAAAAGACTATAATTCTATCACCTTAGTTGTTGATTATGGTGAAACATGAAATCAATAGCTAAGATTACATTAACACGCATCTCATAAAAACTAAATTAGACCTTCATATGTTTGGTGATCATCACAATATATCGAGATTAATCTTTCAGTTCTCGATTTAATTCGCAATTATGATTTAGTAATGGTTACAATATTTGGAATCAAAGGGAAAGAGTAGGAGGCGTTTCTTGCCATAAATCTTGATTATAGGTTGAGATTTTTCTCTTATTAAGATCTTTAAGCCTTCTAGTTGAATACCGTCCTCTATGCTTTTTTCCCCACTTGGTGTCACTTTCTAGCTCTCTAGACTTAAATAGTATGATATGGGACTCTAAGAGACGACTTAAGGTTCTAGTGTTCGTAATAGGGTGTTATGTTTAGGTAACAACTCTTCATTCCAACTTAATCTCCGAGACCAAATGTGGCAATCTCATTCGAACGCGACTCACCACCGATTTCAGTGCTCGGTCGAAAAAGCTTCTAATGACATGATTTGCGAGATTTCTTCGCACACCCTCTTAAGGATCGTTTGAACATTTGAACGTGCTTCTAATGATGTATTTTGTAGCTCATCCCTAAATCACTCCAAATCGACCATCCTTGAGTTTTCGGGCTTCACCTGACTCGCTCTGAATAATCACTCCTAAGTTAAGGTTTAACACTTTAAACCTCCCGTTAAGCTTCTACACATGGCTTTATCGCACGAGCTTATCAACGACGATCCACATGAATAGCCAAGAAACTAAAGATATAAGCACACACAATAGGCATATGAACTCATGCGCTTGTATACACCCCCCTTCCCCTAAGGATCCATACTCAGTTGTACCCAAGTCCAACTCCCAACCACAATATGACCCAATATGTCTAGAGAATAGTCCAAACAAGGAAACTCCTCTTATGTCATTTTAGTCTCACTTATCCGGTTGTCAAACCCAATAGCTTATATAGTTACCAACGCACCCACCAACACAGTAGCACAAGGTATAATAAATACTGGAAATAACATAAATTAAAATGCCTCCAAAATTACGGGGATGAGGTAGGGTGTTTAGTAGAAAACTGATTGGCGTATGCCTCTTATTCCCATGGACGGTAAGCCTCAAAGAGTAAGTCTCATGAGTACGAGGCATGTAAGCTATTAGTTCTGTACAGTCTCAAGGTTATTTTTGTCTGCGTCGATTCGAGGTGCGCCTCAAAGCACTCAGTTCTGTACAGCCTCAAGTTGGTGTGCTGTCGATTTCTGTAGTTCTCTTGGGATATGATTTATGAGGCGTATAGGAAGTCATTACTTTGTAGATTTGATCACAAGTCTCTGGGCTGATTAAAGGTTTATGGATGCTTTAGTTCTCAAGAAGTGCCACGAATTTCTCTGTAATTTTGCCTACTGAATTTTCAAGCACCATCCCGTTATTCTGCAATTATATAAAATGCTTGTTGGTTGTCTTAAAATAAACTTATGTTACTGTATACTTTTCTTGTTGCCAAATGGCAGGCAGCTTCGGGGACTAAAGGTGGTTCGAGTGGTTCCCCAGTAATCGATTGGCAAGGAAGGGCCGTTGCTTTGAATGCTGGCAGCAAGTCATCAAGTGCTTCTGCTTTTTTCTTACCTTTAGAACGAGTGAGTATATATTCAGTTATTCAATTTCTATTGCGCACTTTTCTCATTTTTCTTACCTTAAGAGAAATTGAATACATTATTAGTTATTCAGCTTCTACGCCATACATATCAAAAGATCGAGTTTCTCCCTTGTTAGCTTTCAAATATGTTAACGAATTGGTTTAACACCAAATTTAGTCCAAACTAGGAATTATAACTTTGCTTGTGGGATAACATGATTGAACTTATGATGATTCACCCAAGCTTAATTCTGAATATGACAACATGCTTTTGTATTATAGGAGTTTTCCAATTGAGTCCAATATGGTATATTTGTTACCCAAGTTGGTTTGGGTAGGTCTATGTAAATAACATTTGGTGTTTACCAATTAGGTCTTAACGCATACCTGTTTGATATAATGGATTTATCTAACCTTAACTTCTAATCCTTAACCTGAATTTGATTGGTGGTCTTTCTACATACACCTATGCATGTGCTTTCAGAAAGCTTCAAATACTGGAGCTGAAGCGTAACATCAGCTGTGTTTGCCTGTTAATGCATATATATAGTCCGGATATGGTGCCATCCAGTCTGTTTTTTCTTTTTCTTTTAAAAAAATAAACTTCAGTTTGTAACAGATTTTGACAGTTACAAAATGATTACATATGTTTCAAAAATCATTGTGTGACAGTAAAAAATGGTTAAATGCTTTGATCTTCTCTTTGGTTCAACAGTTATGTTTCCCCATCGTGACCTTTGTGTCGTGGTCCGAGTTGCAAGACAATCTCTCTGTAATTAACAGGCACTAGTAAGGCTGTGTACATTAGTCATACGGAGCTCTGTTGCAGGAGCCTTGTTCACCAAGATGCCCCCCCCTTTTTTTTACTCTTAGTTTTGTTACCCACGTTCTTGTCCGAGCTCTTTCATACTCCACCTATACTTGTCGAGCGCATTTGGGCCGTTCTCTGTGTTAGTCTTATTTTCTGTATAAAAAATAGTGAAAAATGATAATTTTTTTGTATGTTGGGTGGAGAGAACTTGAATTCGGTAAGAAGATGGTGGTCTTGGCACATACATGGGCAAGAGAACGGTACTCGCCATTAGCACTAGAACGGAATACAATAGGTTGTTTCTTGGCGGTCCAAAAGTTGAGATTGGACCCCAAGAACGCACAAAAACTTGTAGTAGAGCGGCGAGAGTCGGATGGTAGCGGGTGTGGGTGAGCGACGAAAGGTAAGGCCAAAGTCGGGAGATCCTTTGAGATAGCGAAGGATTTCTTTGATAAGAATCATGAATTGAGCAACATGATGGACAACATAGGCTATGTCAGGACGGGTGAAGGTAAGTACTGGAGGGAATCAACTAGCTGTCGATACTTAGTGGCATTAGATAGGAACTCATTGGTGTGAGGTGATAGTTGGGTTTTGGCACAGACTGGATTGGAGCATGGCTCCAATCCGTCATAATGAATTACTGTAGAAGGTCTGTGGTGTACTTGGTTTGGGAAAGATGATGGTCTGGGGAGAAGTTGGCTTCTAGACCCAGAAAGTATAATAAGGGACCAAGATCACTGAGCTCAAACTCTTTGCCAAGAGTGGTGATGAAGCAGGTGACTAGGGAATACTTGTTAGATTTATGTCATCAACATAGAGAAAGAGAAGCTTAGCTGCGTAGTCTGATTTCTAATGAACAAGGAGTGATTTGATTGAAACCAAACTGTTGGAGAAAGCTG
This sequence comes from Sambucus nigra, assembly GCA_949130495.1. Taxonomy (NCBI): domain Eukaryota; kingdom Viridiplantae; phylum Streptophyta; class Magnoliopsida; order Dipsacales; family Adoxaceae; genus Sambucus; species Sambucus nigra. The sequence continues at coordinate 336,101,892 of OX422207.1, read as the reverse complement.
CTAAGACGTTGAAACCATGCCCGAGGAGCCTGTTTAAGGCCATAAATGGCTTTCTTGGGGAGGCAAACATGATTAAGGTGATTGGGGTTTGCAGAACCTGGAGGTTGGCTCATGTAAATAGTCTCATCTAATACACCAAGAAGGAATGCATTTTTCACATCAAGTTGACCGATAGACCAACCCATGGAGATGAAAATGCTGAGTACAGTACAGACTGTAATTGGTTTAATGACATGATTGAAAGTTTCATCAAAGTCAACCCTGACTTGTTGATGAAAGCATTTTACAATAAGTCGGGCCTTGTGATGGTCAGTGGACCCATTTGCCCGTCGTTTAATCTTAAAAACACATTTGCAGCCAACCACATGTTGAGGAGCAGGAGGAACAAGAACCCAGGTAGCATTCTTCAGCAGTGCATTGAACTAATTGGCCATGGCCTGACGCCATTTAGGAATGCGTGAGGCTTGTGAGTAGCAAGTAGGTTCTGTGGTGGAGGAGGGGAGATGAACCAAAAGGGCTTTGGGAAGAGGATCCTAATAGTGCCCATCTGTCCAATGACAAGTTTATGAGAACCATCCTAATTTCTGGTGATCGTGGGGTGTGGGGAAGAAGTGATGGGGGGTCTGCTGGAGAGGGAGAGGGACAGGGGGATATGGATGGGGGAGAAGGTGGTGGGTTAGTATCCGTATGGGAAGAAGGGATTGGGTGATGGGATGATTGACGCTGATAATGATAGGGGAAAGGTGCCATATGGTTATGGGTTAGTGGGTTCAGGAATAGGAGGGGTTGGGGATGTTGGGTGGCGGAGTCAAGGGTGGTGGCAATACTAGAGCCGGAGGGATGATATGAACAGATATCCAGGAGGAAGGTGTTGAAAATTGGTGTGTTTTGGAAAAGGGGAAAGTTTATTCGTCAAATCGAACATGTCGAGAGAGTTAGATACGATTTGCGTTCCATACACCGGTATCTTTTATGTTGTAAGTTGTAACCTAGAAATATATATTCCACAATTTTGGGCAAAAGTTTGTTAGTGACATAAGCACCTAAATGGGAATAATATGCACATCCAAGTACATGCAGGGTAGAGTATGAGGGACAATGACCATAGAGACGAGAGAAAGGAGAAGACCACTGGAGGAGAGGAGATGGGAGACGATTGATGAAATGGACAGTGGTAGAAACGACTGCGAGCCAGTGACAAAGAGGAACATGACTGGTGAAGAGAAAAATACAGGCCATTTCGCGAGACTATTTTGTTCAGGAGTATAAGGGCAAGAGAGGCGATGGTGAATACCAAGGAAAGAATATAGGTACTTGATGGTACCGCTTTCATATTCTCGGCCACCGTCACTTTGGAATTGTTTGAGAGTGGCGGAGAATTGAGTCTGATGTAGGTGACAAACTTCTGAAAATGGATGAGGACCTCATATTTTCTTTTCCTGAAGAAGAGCCATGAATAATGAGTGTAATCATCAGTGAATAACACATAATATTTGCAACCCGAAACAGAAATAACGGGAGATTGCCATACATTAGAATGAACTAAGTCAAAAGGAGAGCGACCTTTTACTTCATTAAATGATTGAAAAGGGAGTTGGGTGGATTTATCCGAGGCACACCCTTGGCAAAGGAAAAATTATTTTTGAAAGTAGAGGATAAGTGTTTAATTGAGCTCAAGTGAGAGAGAACCTTGGCAGAGGGATGACCAAGTCAATGATGTCAGAGGGAGGAGGAACTATGGGAGGTAGTGAGAGCCTGGAGGTGAGATGGAAGTGCTGAAATTTTGTATAGACCGTCCTTGCAAAGGCCTTGATAGAGTAAGGACCCACTAGTGAGATCAAAGATGTATATGTGATTGACATCAAAGGCACAGAGTACTTTATTATCATGACATAATTGGGCAATAGAGAGTAAGTTTTTACGCATGGAAGGAACAATATATATATATATATATATATATATATATATATATATATATATATATATATATATATGTTTGAGACGGAAAGATGATGTACCAAGAATAAGTGCCATGTTGCCCATATAAATAATCGAAACTTGATCACCATTGCCAAGTTGAAATGTGTCGGGGCCAGTGTAGGGTGTTGGTGGAGAAGCGCATGATTGCCAATGTGGGTAGAGGCACCGGTGTTAGGATACTAGCTAGAGTCTGAAGATGGTAATGCTGGATGGGCCAATAAGAGTCCGCAGTGATATGCTTGTGGAGAAGCCGCAATTTGGAAGCCATTAGATTCGGAATGCAATGATTGAGGTAATGAGAATTGAATAAATATGGGCAATTGAGAGCAGTTGCGAGCATAGTGCCCAAAGGCAAGGCAGAGTTGGCATTGGGTCATGGTGCTAGATGTTGGGTTGTGGGTAGTGAGGAAAAGTTGCAGCTGGAGTGGGGGTGAGGTTAGGGTAGCTGAGAGGGTGGGAGAGGAAGATTGCCGACACGGATTCGTCGGAAAAGTGATTTTCGACCGAGGGTATTAAAGTTCAAAAGGATAAAAGTGAAGAGCGTTTTATTTTTTGAACAGTAACTCCAATGGTGTACAGCTGCCGATGACGAACGGTGATGCCAACGATGAACAATGCTTATTTTAGAGGAATAGGTACAGTAGAAGAGATAAGGGTTTGTGAGGTGAGAGGAGGTGTTTTGCCGCCGACAGAGGGATGTCGGAAAGAGGACAAATTCACCCGAAAAAAGAAAAGGGAGGAAGGTGAGGATCGGTATTTAGGCTGATACCATATAGAAAATAGAAAATCTGTGTATTCTTCTCCAATTGGAGGCCTTTATGCTAGTTCTTACAATGTGAATAAAGGGAACATACAGGCATGATTTATGCCTAATACTAAGCCTAAGATAGTCAAATCTTTACACTAATGATTTCCATAAAACATGGCATGTTTTATGGAACATGCTTTAATGTGTTTTGAGGAGCTATAACATGTAACAAATTTCTAGCAGATACATTTGTAATATAAATGTGCTGGCAGATGGAAGTTCTTGTGCTACCTGGGGGCTGGGTTGTTCGCCCATATTTGCACCAATATTACCTTGAGTGAGAGTTGCTCTGTTATGTGACACATTAATGTAACCGGCACGTGGTATAGTGGGGGTGGGCTTAGTTAATTTGCCACTTTGGATTATGGAATGTTTTAAGACTCTTGTTGGTGTTATTTGACAAACACAAGTACATTGATCAAATTACATTTACTCACCCAATGCGAAAAGGTTCACTAAGACTTTATATGGTGTATAATATATGTAATATTAAGGAAATTTATAAACCATTCTTGTATAGTTTTAAATTAGTTTGGCTATGAAGTCTCTTTTTTACTCCATTTATTTCATTTTCTGAACCGAAAGTTGCATGATTACTTATAATAGCGAAAATATATAATTGTTAATATTGGGGAATGCCACTTTTGGAAATCCAAATTGCCAACTGACCATGTTTCTGGTTGGTGATTCCGGATCATGGTGCATATGGGGGTGTGGAGATCGCAGTTGCTATGATAGGCACATCTCTAATATAATTTTATTCATGTCTGTCAACAAAGTTTGTAGTGTGATGCCACTAAATTTGCCCATTTATTGTATGCCATTACGCTATCGGGCTGGGGAACCATTGTTGTTGGTTACCGCTTCTTTAGCCGCTGGGGATTGTAGAGCTTTCTGTATTTCTTTCTTTTACCCACGGGTTGAACTCCTTGTCCTCCAAAGTCCTGTAACTTTGATTTATACTAATCTTAATAAAATTTGTTTCTATTTCATATTGTTGCTCATATTTGCTCTTTATATATTCTAACTCCCAACTTCTGTTTAGGTATATGGTTGATTCCTTATACTGGTTGTTATGGATGAACGTATAATATATAAATTTCTCTATCAGGAAAATTTGTATTCCAACTCAAAACTAGGCTTGAATAAAATGCAACTCTTAATATTAAATGGAGTTCTTGGACCCTTCACCTTATAATTTTATGCAGTTCAGTCTTGAAACTCTCGAGTGGACCTGTTACATTTAATCTTATTAGTGCTTTCAAGTACTAAATATAGGTTTCATTTACCTTGCAGGTTGTGAGAGCTTTGAAAATCTTGCAGAAGGGAGATTCTTTTAAAAATAAATGGGAGACGGTTACTATTCCTCGTGGTACGCTTCAGGTTTGTTAGCTCTTATCCTTGTAGAAGTTTCACCTTATATTTATGTCACTCTTTATCTAGTTTCTACTGAAACTGCAGCAAACAAATATCTTAGTCGAAATGGTTGTTGGCAATTAGATCTTGAAACTTTGTTTTTCTCTGAAGTTCTGTATTTTCAAAGACATCACATCTATGTATATTTTGTATATTTCTGCCTGGACATCTTTTTGAAAAATAATTGAGAAACATACGTAGATGAAACCACCTATAAAGAAGAAAGAAAGACGGGTGAGGGGGAACAACTAAAAAGCAACCCTCTCATGAGCTCACAGAACTGGACAAAAATACCACTAACCCCTCAGGCGAAGCTCAGCCAAAATATCAACAAAAGACCAAATCAATCACTAAGCCCTCACGAGCTTACAGAATTGGACGAAGTCATCACTAAGCTCTCAGGTGAAGCTCAGCCAAAAAAATCAACATTGTTCCCTCCCCCCCTCTCTCTCCTCTTATGCACTCAACACTTCCACTCATGGTTCAAAGTCTCGGTCCCGGTATCGGCCACTCGATTTTCAACTCGGTCGCGGTATCGGTCACGGTATCGGGCGTTACGCAAAGATACACTATTTAGAGAGCGTAAAAAATTCCGAAAAAAATCTTGAAAATTTTAAAAAAAATACGATTAACAATGTGGACCAATCAAATAAGTTTAAAACTACACTTTAATATGCATAACATTGTACAATTGATTATATTGACGTGCTGCGAACTTGCTAGATTCAATGTTCCATAATAAATCAATGTTTTATTTCATGGAGGATACAAATATTATGTTTTTACAAAGAAAAACAAATGTTACTTTTTTAGTAAGAGGATTTTTTGTTTTTACAAAGAGGATACAACTATTATATTCTTAGTATTATTTTTAGTAAGAGGATACAAATGTGTTTTTTAAGTATGTTTTATTTTTCTTAAAAGGATAGAAATGTTTCTTTTTTATTATTGTTATTTTTTTACAAAGAGGATACAAATAGTGATTTTGACAAAACACTACATTTTTTTACAATCGTTTTTTACAAAAAGGATGCAAATGTTATTTTCTTACAAAAAATGATTCAAATGTTATTTTTTTATATAAGGAATGTAAATGTTTTTTTTTTTTGTTGTTGGGTTCCAAATGTTTTTTTTAATAAATTGATGGAAATGTGATTTTTTTTACAAAAAGGATGCAAATATGTTTTTTTACTTGTGTTTGCAAATGTTATTTTTACATAAAGGATGGAAATATTATTTTTACAATTGTTTAGAGGATACAAATATTATTTTTACAATAATTACAGTTTTGTATTTGTTTGTAAAAGAATAACATTTACGTTTTTTTATAAATAATAACATATTATAAAATAACATTGGGAACATTATCATAAAAAATAATAAATAACATTTGTATCATTTGCATTCTTTACAAAAAAAGCTGGCACATATACAACGCACTAAATTAAACCCACACGATGACCAAATAACCCCCACACATAACACACTAAATTAGAAAAAACAATTAGCATTTCGTAACCCCTCAAAAAAACCACGCTTACCAACATAACACTGGAGAGAGAGAGAGAGAGAGAGAGAGAGAGAGAGAGAGAGAGAGAGAGAGAGAGAGAGAGAGAAATGCTTAGTAACTTATACCATCTCGGCCGATATATCACCGATATGAGTCGATACTATTGTGATATCGCCGATATGGGCCGATTCTACTGCGATATCACCGATATGGGCCGATTATACTGCTATATCACCGATATTACCGAGAAATTACCGATATAGGGTTGATTCACATCAATAATTGAAAACTCAACTCGTAACTCGGAATCGGATCGGTGGGCACCGATACCTAGTCAACTCGGCCGTATCGTCGCGGTATCGGCCTTGACTTTGAACCATGCTTCCACTACATAGCATGGCATAACCCACTGAGTTCAAATGAGGGAAAACACAACATCTCATAATCCTCTAGCAATCCCACGATGCAATGGTAATTGATTGTCCAACGACCTATCCCTCATCTTTAACTTGTCCATGGTAAGAATGCTCCTCAAGCTGCAATGCACAGAATATATATATATATATATATATAGAACGCTGCTACTTTTGGATATTATAATTCAAAACTTTGACTTTGCCCAAAATCGTTAGAAAATTGTTGGCATTTAAATTTAAAGATAATTCAAAAATCTCAAAAAATCTGAAAAAATAAAAAACCGAAAGAAAATGCATTTTAAATTAAAGTCAAAAACACAAAAAACATAAAAAATTAGACTAAAAGACATGGTTCAAAGTCTCAACCGAGTTGACTCGGAATCGGGAGGCCCGAGACGATTATGAGTTACGATACAAAAAAAATAAAGAATCGTGTAATATCGGCTTAACTCGCCGATTTATCGACCGGTTCGAGATGAAGAGCCGAGATATCGGCCGAGAAAAAGAAAAAGGCACGAGACAAAACAAAAGAGTGTAAAATGGATGTAAAGTTGTAAAATAATGCAAGAAATCTTCAATTTACTAACCTTTAGCAGCTGATTTGAGAGGAGGAGACAGAACATGTCACAGATTGGCTAACAAAATCAATTTCTTGCCATAAAACAACCCTATGAAGATATATGAACCCACAATCTTATTTTTCTCCACACCCATAGCCCATGCACCCTTCCTCTGCTGCAGAAAACCCTAGCTTTTGCCAACCCTAGCTTTTGTCGGAGAAGACTCCGCTGCCATAAAATCCTAACTTTTGCCGGCCGAAATTCCCTCTCTCTGTGCGTGTGTAAAAAAAAGATAGCGCTGTGTTTTATTTTAGGTTATAAGGCCCCTTTTGTCTTTTTTTGTGTTTGAGAAAGTTGGGTGTTTTTTTTTTAGTTAATGAAAGGGCGGGCGGGGTCTTTTTAGTTTATTAATGGGCGTTTTTTTTTTGTTTTGTTTTTTTTAAAAGAAGTGGGTGGGTTATTGTGCAAGTGCTTTTAAAATCAGTGTTATTAACATTTCCTCGTACGAAAAAAAAATTAGAGTTGTATATTTTTTGTAAAAAAATAACATTTACATATTTTTATAAAAAATAACATTTGCATCTTTTTTTTAAATTAACTCTACTAAAAAAATAAGATTTGTATCCTTTAAAAGTAGGCTTATTTTTTTATAAAAATGATGCAAATGTTAATTTTTGTAGTAGAGTTATTTTTTTAAAGGGATGAAAATGTTATTTTAAAAAAATAACATTTTCATCTTTTTTCAAAATTATCTCTACTAACAAAATAACATTTTAACATTTTCATCCCTTTTAAAAAAATAACTCTACTAAAAAAATAACATTTGCATCTTTTTTATAAAAAATAACCTATTCAAAAAATTAAATTTGTATCAACTTTAAAAAACTATGTACTACAGCTGGTGGTGGTTATTATGGATATAATCAAAGAAAGTATAATGCTGGATCTTCAACTAATAGTGCTGAGTACAGAGGTTTTGAATATTATCATCACGGTGGTCAGCCGGGAGATCAATATCGCAACTAGATGTGGAGATGAAAATGACGAAACATTGTAATCATTTATACTTATCTTCAATGTAATTTTTTTTTATCAAGTTCTGTGTCAATAGATTGTTTTTCAATATTAATATTTGTTTAGTATGGAATATTGAATCCGACAAGTATGATGCGCTTCAGTATAACCAATTGTACAGTGTGATGCATATTAAATGATGGTTTTGAACGTATCTGATTGGTCCACATTGTTAAGCTTATTTTTTTAAAATTTTTTATATTTTTTTCGGATTTTTTTACGCTCAAAATAGCGAATCGCTACGTATCGCCCGATACGGTGACCGATACCGCGACCGAGTTGAAATTCGATTGTCCGATTCCGGGACCGATACCGAGGCTTTGAACCATGCTAAAAGACCTCCTGTCACCACCACCTCCACCCTCAACAAAATGCACCTCAAATTGAAAAAAAACTCACTAGATTCGATACATATAAACAAAATCGAAACTGAGCTCCTCGAGATTCACTTCCAAATGCACACTGCCCAAATTGATATAAAGAGGCCCTAGAATCAATTGATTTCAACAAATTCGATTTCAAACAAATCAATTTCAATCAAAAATCGTGAACCAAATCAATTTGAAATCAAAACTATTTCAACCAAATCGATCGAGTTCATTTGAAACCTTCAGAAAAATCAACCCCCAAATTTGAATCCTTCAGCCAAATTGATTTCATTAAGCAAATGGAATCCTAACCGCACAACCAACTACAGTATCGAATTTGTTTTTGAAGCAAAGAGAGCAGATAGAGGGAGTGTGAATCTTTGTTTATGGAATGAGCGTGGTGGCTGCCTGGAGCTGGTTTTTGATTTTTTGTGTATGGCTGAGAGAGAGAGAGAGAGAGAGAGAGAGAGAGAGAGAGAAGGCAGGCTGAGGTGGAGGGGTAGTGTAGGGGCTTGTTTTCTTTTTTTAGTTTCAGAAATTTTGGAATTTTATTCATTTAATGTAGTTTATTTTTAAAATGAAATGTGGCAATTAACACTAACCCCTAATTGACGACAATTAGTGAATTAGAATATATTGAAGTCTAATGTCGACAGTTAGTGACGTATTAAAATAAAAAAGACAATAAATGAAATGCTATCTTAACTGGTGCCATTATCCTCCAGATTCATCTCCACATAAACACAGTCTCACTTCTCAATGAAAACTCAATAACACGATCTGACAGAGAATTGGGCCTGCCTACTATCCCACCGTAAAACATCCTCCCCTACTGGAGGAAGCCCCACCTCAGTCTTCACTTAGTGCAAATGAGGGGAGAGGGTGGGGGTGGGGTTAATCCTCTGTTTCTCAGCCCACAATTTGCGTAGAATCTTTGTTTGGTCATGAGTCTAGCTGGGTTCATAGTGCTTTGGCTCACAGACGACGAAGACCTGGGGCAGCATGGAACTAAAGGAGCATGGTGCTAGCTATCATGTGAGCCCAATTAATAATGTTGCCTTGTATTTGGATTGGGCCTGTTCAAGTGAGTTCCAACTTGGGCCTTTAATTCGCTTGAGCCTCTCCTACTTTTTGGCTGCTTGGCAAGCAGAAACCAATAAATGAGCTGGGTTTCATCTCTGAAAATGAGGTTACTACTTTTTCGGGTTGTATATTTCCAGAATTTGCACTCAAGTCCCCAAATAATTAAAGCTCGGGGACGAGCTAGTTTTAAGTGGGGGAATGTGATGTGAATTGCATCTCTGGGCATTTTCTTATTTTTACTATTTTAAATTTTCCTTTTTTTTTATTAATATCCGTTTTTAGTAGTTATTAGGATTAGTGAGGGCTATTTTAGGCACATTTTAAGTAAGGATCTTTTTGACCACGTGCTATGTGTGTGTGTGTGTGGGGGGGGGGGGCATCCTTTATGATGTCACCCATATGACATCACGTGGATGGTTGAATATTCCTTTAGTAAATAGGCATGATCTAGAATCTTCTCTCCAGCCATTAAATATTGTACACCCTATTTCGGGTAAATCATTCAATTAATAGATATTTTGAGAGTTGTCTCGTGTTTGAGTGTTTTTTTAGCACCATTGACATTGTTTGACATCATGTTTTTTTGTCGCTTTAGGCGAAAAATAGAGAACCACAGAGGGATAGCTATTCTTCAAAATCTCAAGGGTATCATTTGTCATTCTGTTTCTGTTTTGTCCTGATATGTGCTTGAGCTGATTGGAGGAAGCTGCGTGCACCTGTCTTCTGAAGATGATGTTGTGCCCAATTGTTAGAGACAAATAATGGACACTCAGCCATGATAATTTATATGTTTTATGATAATTATACGATGTATCCTACATCCATAATTCTAGAACACATGCATAATTCTTTCAATATCCCCCCTTTTTCCTGTCATTAATGTGAAGAACTGAACCAACAATTCTTTTCTGCATATTAATCTCATCAATATTTGGAGCTTAAGATTCAATTTTGTCCATATTCGATCCCCATCAATTTTTTCTCTTTTCTTATTGACGATCTCTTCCATTGCCATAATACTCTTCTAGAGAAGAGCACCATGATCTTTTTGTTCTTAATGGGGGACTAATATTCTATCTTATTTAATTAGAATCTTGTTGAGAAAGATTGCATTTATATCTTTCTATTTTCTCTTTTTTTTTCCTCATAATTGATTGTTGTATGAAGTGACTTAGTCATTCGTGATGTAGGCTACATTTATCCATAAAGGATTTGATGAAACGCGCCGGCTTGGTCTTCAGAGTGAAACAGAACAGGTATTTAGTGTTGCTAAACTTGCTTTCTTTTTCCTAGATTTATTGGTATAAAATTAAAGATTTCTAGATTCCTTACCAATTTTTTGACTGGATTAGTTGGTGCGTCATGCATCTCCACTAGCTGAAACTGGAATGCTCGTTGTTGATTCTGTGGTGAGATTAGTTTCCTCAGCATTTTAGATTCAATTAATTTTTTGTACAAGTTCTCTGTAATGTATGCCATCTTCATGGGCCTTTTCCAGGTGCCGGGTGGCCCAGCTCATAACCATTTAGATCCGGGTGATGTTCTTGTTCGCATAAATGGGGTGGTAAGTATGTTTTGATTGCGTACGGTATGTATAAAGTCCATGGTTGGATTTATGCCCACTTCATGAGCCATCTGTAGAAAATTTGAAGTGTCTATTAATGCTTGGAGCATTTTTGTCATCTCTTAATTATCATATTTAATGGAAAAATCATAAGGTCCAAGCAGAAACAAAAGGAAGAAAAAACTCGTGAATTTTCTCCCTATCTAATATATTTAATTTGCCTTGTTAGATATGCTGGTTTGGGAGTGAGTTTGCTTATGTTGCATTTTTATATAATAATTGAAATCCTTATGTTGCTGTTCATAGAGCTTTGTTTCCAGTAGCCAGTTGTGCTGATTTATGGATTAAAAATCTTGATTGTTAATTAACATTTTTGAGCCTTTGATTTGATTAACCATTCCATGTTGATACCTGGATTGTAGCATTTCAGTAGCCAATTGAACATTGAGGTTTGAAAATATTCATCGCACCAGTTGCCTTCAATATATTTGGATCTCCTGCAGGTCCTTACCCAGTTCCTTAAGATGGAGACTTTACTTGATGACAGTGTGGACCAACAGGTTGAACTACAGATTGAAAGGGGTGGCACGCCGTTGACTGTTAATTTGATGGTAATATGTTCTTTCACATCCTATGTTTAAAGATAATTATTTTACATTAACTGTGACATAACCTAAGCAATACAAGCATTTCTAAGAATAAAATATCAATGTCGAACTGATGTGTATACAGGCTCGGGAAACTAATTGTGCATTTAATTTCATTTTTAGTGCTTAATTATTGTTTTAATAAGCAAATATTCTAGATTAGATGGCATAGGTCTAGTGATGTCATGGTTGGTGTCATTACATGACATCGTCATCATCTAGAAGTCTCTCCATTATTCACTTGTACCTTATATGTAGTTTGCTTCCTCACTGGGGAAGGGGACTACTAGAATTTAGAAGATGAATATATGAGCGGTTGAGATTTGTCTTTGATTATTGCTTAATGTGTATGTGTTCAAATTCGTATACATCAGTTGGTATGACAGAGATGTTTTGATGCATGAGCATAACACTATAGGACATTTTTTATATTTTTGGTCTTAGATATCTTAAGGGCCATCTAGAATGATGATGTCACACTTTTGAGGACACTATCTTGTGACATCATCTTTCTAGAACCCTCTCTTCTATTCCATTGTACCGTATAAATAGGGAGGTCCTCACTCTTTTGTATTCACTACTATTTTGAGAGATATGAATGAGAATTAGAAATTAGGCCTTTTGGCCTTTAAATTGTTGTTGTTGTTGTGTAGTTAATAGGTTACATTGCTTCCGCTACCCCAACTACACATCAAATTGGTATATTATGCAGACGATTTTTGTTCTTGGGGATTCAAGGATGGATGTAGATGATTGGGATATTATGGCGTGGTGCCACCCGAGCTAGGCACGAGCCACCGTCGAGATCAGCATCTCGAAAATGTGACATCACAGTCGTTCCATTGATAGTCGTGAGAAGATTTGAAAAGGGGCAACAAACCCTAGCCCTTGCTGTCCACACTGCTTCCATCCAGTTGCCGACCCGGCTGGAGTCTACACTCGGCATGATTGATCTTGTCCGGACCAGATCAGATCCGACAGGTCCTTTCATCCCGTTGACCTTTGAGGTCTTGTCGATCAGACCCCGGCGGCCCAGATCCAAGCCAGATTTGAGGTTGACTCACTCCCCCAAAGCCTCGAACCCCTGACCTTTGATAATCCTATTTCGACCCAATCTCTCCATGCAACTACCTCCGTTCTCTTTTTGACCCAAATCTGGGCCGAATCTGTTTGAAACTCCACTTGCACCTCCGACCAGCCCATCCCAAACTAGATCCATTGTCGCCACACCCCGATTCCCTCTCTGGCCAAAGACGACTCTCTACCGACCATTCTTCCGGTCGAAATAGCTTTGGATGAAGCCCATCCCAACAAAAGCAACCCGCACACTATAACAACCCCTCAAACCTTAGCGATTGAGCCCCCTTCAAACCAAAATAGTCCCGATTTCATTCGTCTTTGTACCCGGTGCCCTTTGTCAGGCATATTACCCATACCCACTCATTTCTCACTATTGGAGGTCCATGTCATTTGCCGTCGGTGCACCACTTTTTTCCACCTTAAAGAAAAACGCATCGCTCTCTCACTTGCACCCTCCTCCCAACTGGACCTACACCCGAGGACACGACCCATGGCCTTGTGATGTCTCACGCCCTCCTTAGTAGTACTGAGCCTTCGATGACTCCATTTAGCTTCAGATGAGTATCTTCCTCACCGTTGCATGTCTAATGGACGTTTAGGCGCTGTCATCATTGACGGAGGAGCCAGCGACAATCTCGTCGCTCAGGAAATGGTCGACAAGCTATGACTTTCCGCAAATTCACTTGTCAGGCTGTGCCGTATTGGGTGGTTAGATAGTCGTAGTTTCTTTGCACCAAATCGACAGTCCCGCGTCTTGTTCTCCATTGGTTTATACGTCGACGATGTATTATGCACAATTATTGATATGCATGTTTATCATTTATCGTTGGGTGGCAGGACCATTCGAGTGTACTTGATGGTCGCGTCAACACCCATTCATTTCAATACCAGGTTTCGTAGTTTATGCTCCAGCCGATGCGGGAGCTCTATCCTCCTCAATCTCAACCCTCTCATTATTTCTCACATTGTCATTGACTGTTGAGGTAGAGGAGAGTGGGTTAGGTTATGGACTAATTAGCCATGTCGGTACACCAGACAAAGACGTACCACCTGGGATTTAAGACCTCTTGGATTCCTACTCCACCGCGTGCACCTCAACAGACGAGCTACTACCTCTCTGAGATATTCGTCACGCGATCGATTTCATTCCGGAGCTTCCCTTCCAACTTGCTCCATTATCGGATGTTGCCCACTTAGCACGAGGAGCTTCAAAGGCAAGTTTTCGAGTTATATGACCGTGGTCTTATCAAGAAGAGTATGTCTCCGTACGCCGTTCTAGCCCTTTTCGAAGAAAGATTGAAGTTAAAGGATGTGTGTGGATAGCAGAACTGTTAGCAGGATTATCGTTAATTATCGGTTTCGCATTCCCCGCTTCAAGGATATACTTGACTAGTTACATAGAGCTCCGAGTCTTTTCTACAAACTTGACCTGAAGAGCGGATACCATTAGACCCGCATGCGATCCAACGACGAGTGGTAGATTGCCTTCAAAACGAAGGATGACTTATACGAGTGGACATTTATGCCGCTTGGGTCATCTAATACCCCTTTTACCTTCACGTGGCTTATGGCCCAAATCCTTTGTCCTTTTCTTGGCAAGGTTGTGGTGGGTTACTGCGATGGCATCCTAATTTACCACTGTTCGGAGGAGGATCACTTTTCACATGTGGCACAAGTCTTGGTTGTCCTCTGATTCGAGCATTTTTATCTTCACCTGAAGAAGTGCTCATTTATGGTCCCGACGGTCACCTTTTTGGGCTGTGTAGTTTTCGGTGATGGTGTGCATGTTGATTCCTCCTAGGCCTAGGCCATAATAGATTGGGCCACTCACACCTTCATCTCACAGTGCGAAGCTTTCATGCTCTTGTCGGCTTTAATCAATTCATTGCTGGTTTTAGTACCATTATGGCCTCACGGATTTGATGGGTACCTCCTCTAGTTTTGAGTTCAGATGGACTGATGTTGCCGATATTACCTTTCGTTGCATTAAGACCCTCATGGCCACCTCGGTTTTTTCCCTCCCCGACTTCACCCAACTTGTTGAGTTATCTTGCGATGCTTGTAAGACAAGCGTTGGCGCCCGAGTCTGAACGGAAAACCAGTTGGCTTCTTCAGTTAGGAGCTTTCAGGGGCCGCCCTGAACTATTCAACTTAGGACCTGGCGTTCTACGCCATCATAAAGGCCCTTAATTTTTGGTAGTCTTATCTCATACATAAGGAGTTCATCATCAACTGGGATTGCGAAGCACTTCGTTATCTCCATTGCTAGCCCCGGATTAGTGATCGCCACGCTAAGTGGACTGCCTACCTTCAGCGCTTTACTTTCCACCTCCATTACAGGTCGGGGAAAGGAAATCAAGTAGCCAATGCTCTCAGCTGCGCAACTACGCATTAGTCATCATCCGTAGCCAGGTTTTTGGCTTCGACAAGGTGTGAAACTTGTATGCTTCTGACAGTCACTTCAGGCCTATTTTTAGTGAGTGCCTGCAACATAATGGAGCTTGAGGAGACTTCCTACTTCATGACGACTTTCTCTTTTGCCGTACCGCCTTATGTGTTCTTGCTTCCTCTTCGGAGAGAAGATCGTCTCTGGGGTCCATTTTGGCGGCTTTGCTGGCCACATGGGTGTGGCACACCCCCGCTCGGCCCTTCGGGAGAAGTTCTTTTGGCCTACTATGCTGGAGGACACAAACGCCTTCATCCGAAGGTGTTTCACTTATCAGACGTCTAAGTGACAGTATACCAATGCCGGTTTATACACCCCCTACCTATTCCCGATCGCTCTTGGTAAGATGTTTTTATACCCTTCATTGTGGGTCTTTGTATCATCATTTGGGTGCACGATTCCATCTTCGTCGTTGTCGATTGATTCTCCAAAATAGCACACTTCGTACCTTGCTCTCACATAACAGATGCGTCTATGTAGCCATCCTTTACTTTCGAGAGATTGTCCGTTTACAGGGTGTACCTTCAAGCATGATCTCTTACCGTGATGTTTGGTTCCCCAACCACTTTTGGCGGCCTTTGTGGGGCCTCCTGCGTTGCTCTCTCTAGTTTTCAGCTTTCCACCCCCAGACAGATGCGTTCCAATTTTCAACAGGTTTCCACCGCCAAACAGATGGGCAGACGGAGGGTGTCAACCAGAGTGTCAAGGACTTGCTCTGTTGCTTAACCACCGGGACCCCATGAAAGAGGGATATTATCAGTGCACAGGTCGAGTTTGTCTACAACAACGCTATCAACCGCCATACTGGCCTCTCTCCCTTCCAAATTGTCTTGGGAACTTCCTCTTCCGTCCCTTTAGAATAGGCAGAACTTCCCCTACCATCCCCCATAGCCGTGGAGTTCTCCCATAGCATGGCAGTCCACACCCTTCTTTATGTCGCCAACAAGGACCATGTCGATGCTCACATTGTCGTGCCGTTGTATTCCAGCCCGAGGATCTTGTCATGTTTACCTTCAAAAGGCTTGCCGTCAGGGCAAAGGCAGCGTTGGACCATTTCCAGTTATCCAGTTGTAGGGACAATACCTACGAAGTTGATTTGCCCTCCGAGTTCCGCATGCACAACATTTTTAAAGTCGTTGATCTTTCTCCCTTCCAGGGCACCCACGTGCCTCCGATTAGGGCTGTAAATCGGGTTGGGTGAGTCGAGCTTGGGCTGGCTCATGCTCAAGACCGAGCTCGGCCCGAACAAATTTTTCCTACCTAAGCCCGAACTCGGCTCATAAATGTTACGGACTTCGGGCCCGATTTCAATTTTTTCTGTTAAAAAAGTTTGAATTAGTATTTTTTTCTTGTATTTTCATCATGGACAAAATGTACACTAAAATCTAATTGGTATTTCATAAAATAAAATACATATTTATGAAATATATTAAATTAAAACATGGTAAATAAGAGTGAAAACCTACAAATGCTTATTAAATTTCATACATTTAGCATTACTTGATGTCTAACAAGGGTCTATTGTGACTTAAGCAATTAATAAATAAAATACCCATAATGAGATTAACAATAAAATCACAAAAATGGAAATCTCATGTAATTTAATGGATTATGACAAATGAAACTTTAAAAAAAGGAGTAAGTGAAATAAAAGAACGAAACCTAATTAAACAATGTTAACATAAATATGTTATATTATATAAATTATTTATTTATTTATTTATAAATTCGAAGTTCGGGCTTCGAGCCCAATTCGGGCTTGGCAAAGTTCGGCTCAAGCTCGGCCAAAATTCATTCGGGCTTGAAATTTTGGCTCAAGCTCTGTTCGACTCAAACTCAAATAAAACTCGGCCCCAAAATAGCGGGCCGAACGAGCGGGCTTCGGGCCTCGGTGTCTCAATTTACAGGCCTACCTCCGATCCCTCTTCCTCCAGTTGAGGGCCACCCTATTCATTACCATGTTGATCGTATTGAGGGTATCTTCGCATCTGCGCTGATTTCCACTCCATACGATGACTACACTCATTTCGTCATCCGGTTGCACGGTCGATCGGAAGCCGAGGATACGTGGATGGAGTTCACATTGCAACCGATCCCGACTTGTATCGCCAGTATAGAGCCTACGCTGCAGCTTCTCAAAGGGGGAGAGTGATTTAGGAGCATAGCACTAAAAAACATTTTAGTATTTTTGTTCTTAGATATTTTGACTCTTTAAGAGTGATGATGTCACACCTTTGACACCACTATTTTTAATATGATCCTTTTAGGAACCTTTTTTTTTTATTCCATTGTACTCTATAAATAGGGAGCTCCTCACTCTTTTGTATTGACTACTATTTTTTGAGATATGAATGAGACTTAAAAATTAGGCCATTGGCCTCTAAATTGTTGTTGTTATGTAAATTATATGTTATATCGCTTCTGCTCCCCCAACTACGCATCACGTTTGCTCATGACGGTCGACGCTTGTGTCTTTGAGCCATGTGTATGGTGTGGAAGAATTACTGTCGGATCACACCTCCAAGATCAGCCTTCCCAGCCAGCGGTCATTTAGTACCACCGTTTCAGCTGCCTCTTTCTTTGAGTCCCCATCTCGACACCCCATCACATCCCTGCACGAGTTTCCTTTTATAAAAATTATCATAATATAATAGTTATGGGAAGGGATAGGTTATGCGGTGAAACGATCATGTTTTAATTCTCAAAAGGATGCAGCTTGGAGGCGCCATAACAAGAAACTAGCACCCCAATACCTCAAACCACCACCCAGACAAAATAATTAAAACCCCCAAATCTTCAACCCCTATTGGTCATAGGGGTCTCACGGCCCGCCGCTGACAACCGTCCCCCCTCAGCGGCTAGCCATGCCTCGGAAACCACCCCACCCAATTCACAACTTATTCCAGCCCTTCGTCGACGACATGTTAATCTTGCCGATGTCGATATAAAGTGATCGGGCCAACCCTACCCTTGTTTGAAGATGCTCAAACTCTTCTCACAACCGCTAAAACATTGCGAGAACCCTAAATCTAACCCTATGGAGGCCTAATTTACACTCGTCGCCCCTCTTTAGCCTCTCGACCTTTTACCATTGTAGTTAGAGCTGGCAACTCCCCACAAGACCTAAACACAACACGTTAAAAATCTTAATGGGATTCGGTTTATTTTATCGTTGGGATGGTAAATACACTTATAAGAAAATGTGATCGAACTCGAAAGTGCACGACCCGAATCCATTTTACATGACCCATTAACCACTGTTAAGCACATGAAACCGACATGATACGACCCATTGCCAATTCTAATTGTAGTCAAAGCGACGTGATTTTCTCTGGACCACTGACACCCATTCCCTTGCACTCATGCCGTTCGAGAGATGCTAGGTCATGATTTGCTGAAGATAATTTGTTGGGTTGGGCCTAGGTCCCTCCCCACCATTTCCATAGCATAGGCTGACGTTCTAAGCTCATCACTTGTTGCTGCGAATTCTCCCAAGTACGCTAGTGGTGATTTCTTTAGCATCTTTGTCGAGGAATGTTGCATTTCTCGCACAAGTTTTCAGGGTGTTGAGATGTTTGACATTTGGGACTTTTGTCTCATCTTTGGCGAGGAGTCCAGATTAAGTATCGAAGATGTCTTTCCTATTTTTGTTGAGGATTGTTGGGTGACTCGCACTCATTTTTCATATGTGGAGTTTTTTTAGTGATATTGTGACACCCCGCAAAATCCATAACTAGATTTATGAGCTCTAAATATAAATAATACAGGAATCTAAACAATTTGAATCATTCTAAGTATGATTGAAAAGAAATAGAATCATAACAAAAAAGAGCTAATAGTAATTATATGAATAAACCAAATAAATCTCTGATACCAATCTCGTAACAAATATAACTCCACCATTGGAATATCATAAATGTCTCAACATATGATGTCCAACTCGAAATATAAATGACATGCCCAAGGTAAATAAATCCAAATACAAATATCCGACTCCCACTGATGAAGTAAATGCAATAAAAGAATGAGCATGTAGGCTTGACACCTACATCCTGTAGATGAGAGCTTGATCGGAAAATGAGTGGGAAGGAATGACGGCTGTGGCGGGTGCTGCTGTCGCCGCCTAGTACCTGGAAACAAATTTCAAAAATAGGATTAAATCTAGCAAGTCTACAAAGAGTAATAATTTAAATGTATTTGGGCTACAATAATAATAATAATTCATCTTACTCCAATATTTTAGTTTTTTTTAAGTTAACCCAACCCAAACAACCTAAATATAACATGCAAATTTAATCCCATCCCAAGTGAACCCAATGATATAACTCTTTCTCGTTTGTTTACCTTTTTAACAGGTTTCCATAATCAATATCTCGAATGTACACAGCATGTACAATCACATTATATGAAATGTAACCACATAAGTCCAATATAAAGTGAGCATGTCCCCACTCACATCCAAATGGATGGGCTAGGCACATGCCTGCACATAAACTAGGTATAAATAGAGATCTTCCCAAATCTATAACCTCAAAGCATCAACAAGTGATAATCACTACGCATTTCCTGTTTTATCGTACGACCTCCATACCCAAGGCTATACGATAGAATTTTCCCATTTATTCCCCCTCGAGACACGGATACGTCAATCGTAAGATCAGGGTAAAAGGACCAAGGTAAGCGCGTCGCTATCACTAGTGTACCAACGCGGTCAACGTTGTACGCGCCTCATCAAAATTCCTTATAGTACGTCCCCCACGAGCACTCGCACACTATGGTATGCTTGCACATAAAACAAGTACAAGAATCAAGTCTAGTCACTGATTATAAAAAAGTATCATAAGTCTTTGATTAATTATCTTAAATTAATTAAGAACAAAAACCAATAATTCAGGTTCCCTGCCCAAACTGTGCGCACGGGGTCATTATGGAACTACTTGACCGTGCGCCCGGCGCCGCACGTTTAAACTTTAAACAAGACGGGTTTCTTCATCCTCAAACCCCAAGTTACAACTTTTGAAACCCTAGTCCGCCATGAATGACACTGCCAAACGTTCTAACCTGAATTATATTTATAAAGCCCTCAATAACACGTTATTATGGTCTCCAAACACTGGTAGATCAAAATCCAAACTATTAAGTTCGTAATACCAACACATTCATCCCAAAATTCGATTCAATTTCAAATTAAACATGAGGGCTTTATAAATATAATTATTATGATATGGAATCCATAATATATACTCAGATTTCATGCTTTATTCTAAGATATTCAATATCAATCTACTCTAGTTTCATAACATGATTGAGGCTGAATTTAACAATTAGTCAAATCATAAAAAAATAGGTTTTAAATGATTAAAATCAGATTATAAAAGTGTTAATTCAGATTCCAATGAACTGTCACTATTCTAACACAAATCCAAATCAAATTCTTAATCAATGTACACTTGCTTTAGATAATTTTTTGAATCCAAGCCTTGAATCTTCTAAATCTCTTCAATTCTTGTGTGCCTCCTCTCTTAGCCTCTAAGGTTTATTCTAATGTGTTGTATAAGCTTTTAGGTTTTCTAACTTAAGCAAATATAAGTGTTAACCACGAAATTAGCCTTAGGTATAATATTAGCCTTAACCAAATAGGTCCAAAATCCACTCCAAATGGCCCAATGGCCCAAAACTCGACCAAAATCCTTTCCTAACCCAACAGACTTAAATCCCACTATTTTAAGTAAAAAATGGACTTTCTAAGTGTCCCGAAAGTCAACTCGAAAGGAACAAATTCTAATAAATTAATTATTTCATTATTTTAGCTAATAATCCGGTAGTTATTTATTATTTACGTGCGACTCGACATTATAAGAAACTACTTTACGATCGGTGGAACCTGATACCGAGGGAATAATCCAAAAAAGGAAACACTCGATACCTAGTCCTTTGACCATTCCATATTCACCCATAATATTAAGTCACTTCAGATATGTAATTAAAGCATTACCGTGCTGAACGTCCGTTTCCAAAAGATGTTGAATTCACGTAACCCATATATGAATTACATCACAATATATAAAAATATATTAAGTGACATATCACATGTCACCACAGGCAAATAAATAATTAAATATGCAATTTAAATGATGCACATAAAATACGGGGTATTACATATATCTTCCCACTCATGAAGATGAAGGTGATTCATTCGCGAGTGATTTTGATTTTTCTCCATTGGTGTGCCTTTGCTTTTCTATTTGGGATATTTTAAATCCTGGTATGAGATGGTCCTTTGGCGTTTAGATCTAAAGTTTTTTGATAGTGATAACTGATGTCTTCCTTCGTGGGTTCTTCAGTTCCTCCTCTTGGCAAGTCTCTGGGCAGAATTCACATTCTCCGACAGTGGATTGGGTTTTTAGCTACCCGTGCACACCTTTTATCTAGAATGTATGCGAGTCGATTTCCCGATGATTGTGCAGCACTGCGGATGCTCCTATTCTCCTGCTTTCACGCTTGAGGCGAGCCTTTTCGAGTAGGGGATAATGGTGTGTATACAGTGACCGGGAAATTAATTGTACTTTTAAATTTATTTTTAGTTCCTCAATATTGGAATAAACGAATATTTCCATTCGAATACTCTGGAATAGGCTTGATAAGTCTTGTGATGCCATGATTGATATCATTACACGTGTCATCACCCATGACTTGGTCATAATCTATAAGCATCTCTATTTAGAGCTGGCAATTTTTGACACGATAACCTGTTTATGGTAATGACCCGAAATGACCCGAACTTGACACGATTAGCTTGTATAGATTTAAAAGTACCCAAAACTTATACTCAAATAAAAATCATCGCGACCCGAAAATGACATGACTAACCTGAATTGCCACCTCTTTTTTCCCTTGTACCCTATATATAGTGCACTCTAAGTACTAGATTTTAGAGAGATGAATATATAAGAAAGAGTTGAGAGTTATCTTTGATTGTCCACTTATTGCATGGAAATTAAATATTTTAGTGCCCTAATTGGTCAGGTAGAGCTGCATTTTAGAATACACTGGTATTTATCCCTGCATGATGCACTGGTGATTTGTAGGATCGTTTGTACACTATATATATAAAGAGAGTAATTAAAATTCGACACTGGCGAGAACGTAAGCAGGTGAGCATAATTATCATACTTACAATCATCTTGGTGGTACATAATGCAGAATATGTCATACTCACGAATCATTGCGGTATTCCACATTGTTGTACAACACATTTTGCCATCATTATGAGTATAATATTACACTCCCAACACATCACATATGAATAAAAGGGTATTCTGATTTTGCTATAGAGAATTGGTAGAGAATTGATTTGAACCACATTCATGATTGTTAGCTGTAGTCATATTAAGCATCTCTCTCCTTCACTCGTATACTACTAAACAAAATTCATTTTATGGATATTTAGATTACGCTTGTTTTGACTGTTAATATTCATCTTTACTTGAATTATTGTCATAAACAAAGCATGGTCCACCAATGTTGTTTATTTCTTGTAGTTTAGTAAGGAAATATATGCCTGATTGTTGCATATGTATATAGATAACTAATAAATAATATTTATCTATTTAAAGTGTTGTGCGAGTTTGTGGGATGAGTGCAACCTAGTGAAGTAAATAGCAAAGAAAAGGAAAACATGAACTTTCTATACCGTAATCCAACAAATTGTATCTGAATTGTTTTACATAGACGTATATTTCAAATAGAAATTGAGTATTCCAATGTGAGTAATGCCAAACGTTATTCTAACACAAACTTGTCACAAATGAAAGGTTTGTTAGCTCACTTCAAACAAAACCTTTGAAGTAATTAACTCATGAAGGCTGTACAACCCACATTATTGAACATTTTAGGCCTTAAGCAATTGAGGAGTCCAACATCCATTAATTTTGCTGTGCACAAATCGTTTCAACGGTTTCATTAGTTTCACATTATAGGCACTCCAATTAAAGATCAAGCTTACTATAAGCATATGATTGATATAACCTAAATCTGCGCGCGCGTGTGTAATTGTAAATCATGTCCAAGCTAAGTAGTGACAATCTAGGAGGCATACTAATAATAAATCGACATAACAGAAATATGTTTTCTTTTATACAAAAGAATATAGGAATCTAAGATATAATACATCTCTCTTTCCCTAACTTCATTCTCGTAGCATCCTGCTGCTAAAATAAAAAAATCCCTCACCTGCACTAAATTCAGTGATAGAAATAGTTATCACTTGAAAGAGACTTTAAAAATAGTCCCATGGTATCTCTCAAAGTTTTATTGAACGGATCAATTGGTTGTACACATATAACTTATGTAGGAGAAATGGTTCTAGATGGGAAACCCATTTTCATAGATTTCAGAACTACTCAAATGCAATTTTGTTACACTTTTATTAAATTTCCATTCTCTGATACCCAAACCATTGTTTTTAACTTACACAACTAAAGTACAATTTAGTTTTCACAAAGTTGTGGAAATGAAAATGGAACACAACCCTTGTCGTCGACGTTTCCGCATAATCATCGTCGTCTGGAAATGGAGCCTTCGTTGGATGCCATTAGAGATCTGAAATGATGTTGCTTTCCTAATGACATTTCGTAATTGAACAGTTTCATTACCTGAAGAAGAAAAACTCCATCTAAAGCTTTGTTGGCAGCAAAATTTCTTAGATTCGAAACCCCTCGCAAGTTCTGGGACCTTAAATCTTCTACTGTCCAGTGCACCCAACTCGGTGTCTACGCCGATCATATCATTGGCCACTTTGTCCTCTTCATCAACTAAAGCAATCTCTCCCGTATGATCTTCGCTAACGTTGGTTCAGACGTACTTCATCTTGTCGGCTACCCTTCAGCAAGCACAACCTTATTTACATGATGGGTTGTATAATTAGGAAATTGGATGAAAATTTAACTTTTTTAATAATTGAGTGCATAAAAAGAGAGAAAAAAGGTGTAAACAAAATTATTCCTTATTTTAATGACCTTTTTTTTCGATGATCTTCTCAATCAGATACTTTGCACGTTGAACGATAGCAAATTTTCCAGCCACTTTTTTCATGCACAATGATCACAAATTCCTCCCTAATTCTCATAACTATTTAAACTGTTTTTAAATTATCATCCCCAAGCCCCGCAGACTTTTGACTCTCCAGTTGATGAGTACTCTGGCACTGCCAGCTGTTTTCTAACAATTTCAGACAGTTTGTCCACCATCTCTGCTTTGGACGCACATGTTACACTAAAACGAAACAGAGCTGATAGCAACCCGAGCGAATATAAGGATTTTCCATTCTTGATAATGCGTGGGTTGCAATGCATATAAAGTACTCAAGGACGGCTCTGAAAATGTGAAATAATTTAACAAGCACGTGATGAACAAAAATAATACCCTTTTGTTGGGAGAATATTTAAGACTGACGCCGTTGATTGACAATCGGTTACATTTCCTCATTATAATATTTATAAACAACTACTTAGTAGCATTTTTTAGTAAAAAAAGCTCAAGCCAACATTCAAAAACCAAAATGATAATGATAATGTTGAAAATTGATCAACTAATATACATGCAAAAATATAAAAACAAATGATTGCACACCCAAAAGAGGAAAACGGTACCAATAAAATCCAAATTACACATAGCCACCTTAACATTCTGTTAAGGAGCCTATTCCACAATGAGAAGTATAACAGATCATACAAAATGAGTGCAGTATAAACTTCAAAAAAATGTGGTAAAATAATCTTAATCTGCATTGTATATAGTCAGCATTGTCAACAAAGATATATTGGGAAAGGGATGGTGTTGTAGGTTGTGTAAAACTTAAAATACCAAACTTATTAAATAATCATAAATGATGACAATACCTCATTGTTTTTATCATTGGATTTTTCTTTTAATATCTTTTTCTAATGAATTCATTTCTCAAATCCAGGGGAAAAATTCATGCAAGATACAATATAAGAAATATAAAGTACTTTCGAGGATTTTAGTAGGGTTCTATAGACCTAAAAAAACGAAAATACCCACAATGAAAACCCTAAAATCAGAATAGATTTATTACTTATGTATACAAACCCCTAATTTTGAACCACAGCACAAATCTAAAGCCCTAATTATTGAAACAATTAAACCCCACATACACAATTAAAAAAATAATCAAATCATGTGGCCTTAGAATCCAACCGGGAATATACCAAAATCTAATAATATTGAAGTAGTTGCGTGGGTATGTAAGTATATATGCTATTGAGGAAGAAAATTTAAAAATTCAAAAAATAAAAACCCCTAATTTTTAATCCTTAACCCAAATATACAAACCATTAAAACCGAAATACACACAGTTAGAAACATAAAATTAGATATCCTTAAAACCCAGCCCAATATGTAGCAAAATCTGAAAATCTGAAACGCCTAAAACCTAAATATAACATCTATTTCAAGACCTTAACACCACTACACACACACACACACACACACACACACACACTCTGGTGCAATGGCAAGTGTCCTCGCTCAAGCTACGGTTGGTCTCGGGTTCGAGACATGGGAGCAACCTCTCCATATATGGGTGTAAAGCCAACCGACATTCGCCTCTCCTAAACCCTGCATTTAAGTGGGAGCCTTGTGCATTGGGTACGACCTTATATATATATATATAGTTGAAAAAATGAAAAAAGATATTTCTCTCTCTCTCTCTCTCTCTCTCTCTCTCCACATATATATATATATATATATATATATATATATATATATGTGGACAGAGAGAGAGAGAGAGAGGGAAATATCTTTTTTCATTTTTTCAACCTCTCTTCAAGGTTCTCCATATATCTTCAACAACCATGAATTTCCTCACGATTGATTCATATATCAGTTCGAAGATGATTGTCAAGGTGATGATGAGAGAGAGAGAGAGAGAACCGGATGGATATGATCCTCATCACCTTGACGATCATCTTCGACCTGTTACATGAATCAACCGTGAGATTCATGGTTGTTGAAGATATATAGAGAACCTTGAAGAGAGGTTGAAACAAATGAAAAAAATATTTCTATTGGGAAGAATACATCAGGGAGAAAGTTGATGGAATTTGAAGAGATGGTGAGAGTGAAAACGCCAATAGCTCTTTAATGAAGACAGTTGAGTATACGGAATTTAATAATTAACACGTGGCAGCATGTGGGATTCAACTTCCTTTTTTATATTATAGTATATAATCCATGGTTCAAAGTCGCGATATCGGTCTATGATTCGGACGCTCAATTTTTTACTCGGTATCGGTCTCGGGGGATACGCAACTATACACTATTTAAAGAACTAAAAAAAAATTGAAAAAAATACAAAAAAGTTTAGAAAAATAAGAATAATAATATGGCTCAATTAGACAAGTACAAAAATCATCATTTAGTATCCATAACATTGTCTAAATCGATATATTTTTAGTAATATATTCTTTGTGAATGTCATAATAGTACCTATTATTACTTAATGATATAGATAAAGTAAATAATCATACACTTTAAGGATAGATAAATAATGATACATTTTAATACAAACTAAGTAAATACAGAAAAAGGTTATATGGGAGATGACCCCTTTAGTAACACTATAAGAAAAAAACTGAGAGATTCAACCAAAAAACCCGATTTGCGATCACGAAATATCATAGACCCTATTTGCGACCAAGAATCATCATATACCATGCTCCGAATTTAGAGAGATCGATCCGATCGTGACATGGATGCAAAATTCAGGCTCAATTGAATGAGTTAGAAGTTGAGATAGAGAGATCGATGCTTAGTGACTTATACCATCTCGATCAATATATCACCGATATGGGCCGATACTACCGCGATGTAGCCGATATGGGCGGATTCTACCGCGATATCACCAATATGAGCCGATACTACCGAGAAATTCAATTCACACCAATAATCTAAAACTCAACTCGTAACTCGGAATTGAATCGGTGGGTACCGATACCTAGTCAACTCGGTCGTATCGTCGCGGTATCGGCCTAGACTTTGAACCATGATATAATCGGTCAAGTTGTTGTTTTTCTAAATAGCCAAATTTTTAAATTGCATCATTTAAATTTAATACCTAGGAGGAAATTAACACGAAGTTGCTTGCTTCCTCGTTCACACATACATATGTATGACCAATGGCTCTATTATTGATTCAGCGCCTTCACAAATATTCAGAGTTATTCACTTGTCCACTGATTGCATGAAAAACTTAATAATTTAGTGTCATAATTGGTCAGGGGGAGCGGTATATAGCCAAAATTTCAAATTGCATCATTTGAATATAATACTTAGGAGGAAACTAACATGAAGTTGCTTGCTTCCTCTTTCACACACACACGTGTGGAGCTAGTCTAAAAAATGATAGATGTGTTCTTCCTCTAAGTACTAGTGCTCAACACTTGCAAAAGA
Organism: Sambucus nigra; assembly: GCA_949130495.1. Classification (NCBI taxonomy): domain Eukaryota; kingdom Viridiplantae; phylum Streptophyta; class Magnoliopsida; order Dipsacales; family Adoxaceae; genus Sambucus; species Sambucus nigra. The sequence goes on along the minus strand of OX422207.1, from coordinate 336,074,469 downwards.
TATTCTTGTTATCCTTGTTATCCTATTTTTGGTCAATTACTATATAGTATTTGCATTAAGGCAAATATATTTAATATCCTGAAGATACTGCTAATATACCTTATAAGTTACTACGCACAATCAACATATTTTCTTAAACAATCTTAATATATATTTTTAAAAATTATATTGCAAACAATAGCACAAACATGCATATTACATATGGCATATCTTATATTTATTGGTCCAATAACTATAATTATTACTCTTGATGCCTAGAATCGACCCTGCACTAATTGATTGTTTACTTGTAAGTGCCTATGATGATGGATGGGTTTTTCCCTTTTAGTCTCGATCCAAAGTGTATAACTAATAAATTACACTAAACATTCTTGATTTGGTGAATGTAAGAATGAACATTCAATTCCAAATAATTCTATCACATTATGTTTTTTAATATCTTGCATAGATATCAACAGTTTAGAGTTGGCTGTGAATTTCTCGTATAAGTATTGCTCTTTCGATCTTTAGCAGGTCTCCTTCGCCACATCTGTAGGGTAGGAACAGACGAATGAGGGGCAGGGACCCTGGACTGATTTGTGTTTTATATGTTATTTTATTCAGACATTAAATGTCTTCCGCCACGTGGATATGGAAATTTTGTCTAGAATTTTATTTGGTTGATTTAACTTGGGCATTCTCAAATTCGCCTCGATTGTATGACATAAATGTGACACCCCGACTAATTAAATACCGGGTAGCTACTCCTTTATTAAATTAAATCAAAACGCCAAGTTGGCTCAGTTAATAGCATCACTGTCGAAAACATTTTATTATTACTAACCACCTAGTATTTAAAAAGCAAGTTGCCAAATTTTAATTAAAGTCTGATTAACATGCAACAAGTGTAAAAAGAATAATAACACCATTCACCATAATGAAGTAAATAGAAGAACCGTCACATGATATAAATAAATCTGGAGGAAAAACTCCTCATAACACAATCCCACAACTGAAGTAAATAATGAAATACTGAATACTGAAAGAATACATGCCAAAGTCTAAAACTGAAATGGAAATGTATCTAATATAATTTGGGCAACATGCCCTACAACTGAGGAATACTGAATAAGGAATCCAAATGATATAAGCGTCTAAAATCAAATCCCTGTAGCTTCCACAAGCAGCTACAGCTCGTCATCAGAATGAGGATCCTATGCATGGTGACCTTGTGGCTGGGCACCTAAAAATGGTTTTACAAAAAGATAGATTTGAAAGCAAACGGGTCAGAGCCCGAATGTGGAGATATTTTAAAAACCTGCAAGTGCTTTAAAAACATTTAAAACAGTATATGCAAAGTACATGTTAGGACGTGCTCTCACATGATATGCTCACCTCTCGTCTAACTGTGCACTCCTAACGTTCCTGTACCCATTCATGTGTTAACTCATAACTATCTAAAGAGTTTCTAACACTTCTACTCGGTTCACGTTATAAGTTCCATCATTAACAATTAAATAGTGAGTTCTACTTTAATTCTCGAATTCCCAATTATTAACAAAACCATTTATTGATAAAAGTTCCCTTTTTATCTTTTCAAAACATTACCATAACTATACTCACAATTTAACATAGTAAATTCCTTTTCATTTAACCGTATATTTTCACAACATAAATATACAATATAAGCACCCAAAGGCTAAGCTGCGGTGTACACATACTCTGCTATCCATCCCGGTACATCACGTACATAAGGATCACACATTCCGAATCTCTCAGGAATTGTTCAGATAATAACATCACAAATAGTGGAGGCGAACACAGTCACCATCACATGGGTCACGCACATACCTACGCTCCCACGATCAGCAGACTTGTTAATATCACAATAAGTCCTTCTATGACCTATGTTCATCGAGGTAACCAATCTAAATCCGGGCAACACAAGGATAAGAAGGCCCTAAGCGAACGTAAACCTCCCGTGATAGCAAGTATGGTAGGTATGTCATACACATAAGATTATATACTAAGCATTCACACATCTTAGGTATCTCAATATTAATACAGGTATACTCTACATCATTATACCATTATTCCAAATTCATATATTTCAAGTCTCCCGGTAATATATAAATTAAATAGTCGACACGTCTCACGTCGTAATTTCTTAAACTTAAAACCTATCTCCAATAGACTATTAAGTTCCCATTATTCTCCCATATAACGCCTTTACACCTAAGGTCTTTACTTCTGCCCCAAACCCTATTTCATCAAATTATTAGAATTTGCACTATTTGCCCAAATATTATCTCACATAACGAATTTCATTAATTTAGAATAATTCCTCAAATTAGATTCTAATTAAAGTCCAATCTCATAATCATGCCTACTGGTCCTCCTTAAGGTTAAGGGTATCCACAATGTCTCCAATAATATTAATCAAGGGTTAACACCATTAAAATTCAATTAAGGAAAAACTTTATTCATTCTGGGAAGGTCGATCGATCGACCTTTGCCTTCGATCGATCGATGGTGGTCGATCGATCGACTGATGAATGTCGATCGATCGATTGCACAGGTATGGTTACGGACTGCTTCGTTTTGCAGTTACAGTTTCGACCCAAAACTCCATTTTTAAGCATGAAACTCCAAGATAAGGTTACTCTAACATTATACTAACATCCTACAACAGTTTTAACGTTCTAACATCCATAATTCATCAATTAAAGTCTTAGTTTAGATCAAAACTATATCAAAATAATTTCCAGAATCCTTCCATTCAAGAACATCATCAAACTTCTCCTAATTCCACTATTAGATCATCAAGGTTCTGTTTATAACATAGGAATTCGTCCAGAATATACTACATGCAATTCCTACATAAATCATGGCCTTTAACTTCCAATTCATGGGTCTAATTTATCTCCAAAAATCAATTTCGAAAATTCCTAAACATGGAAACATATCTTGAATCAAAAGAGTTTAAATCACTTGCCTTAATTTATCTCAGAATTTGGTGTAGAATCTTGAAGTTAGGTTGCTCTCCCTCTGATTTTCTGCAGAATTCTCTTCCTTCTCTCTCTCTCTCTCAAGTTTCTCAAGGTTGAAGACAATGGAGGTGTGGTTGGTTTGTTTGGTAAGTTGGGATTATATTTCAACTTCTCCCGTAGCCCATATTGACATATAGTGTGGTTAGTGGGTTAAGTGGGTTAAGTGGGTTAAAGAAATAGTCAGATTGAGATCCCAATTTTCGTCACTTTTTAATTCCCAAAAATACAAATTACCGAAATACCCTTTATGATGCCGGTATGGCCCAAAAATACCCCGGGACCCAAACTAAACTTCCGGCTAGTGTTTTCTGACTATCTCGACCCTTCCGGACACGTTGGCGCACTCAAAACGACCATACGGTTAATGGAACTAAAATTCACTTTTTAATTTATTAATAAAATACCATGACGTGGCGGTCACACGCGTCAAACAAAAATTCCCAAATTGCCGTATATAAATCTCACGACAATTTCAATATTACCAATATTCATATAATGCCAAGTATACACATTATAATAAAGTACTAACTCACATCTCGTTAATATTTTTAATCCGGATTAATCTCCAATTAATAAACATTTAATTCAATTAATCCCCAAAAATAAATATCACAGAAAATACGGGGTATTACAATAAACAAATGACTGAGGCGAGAGAAGAGGTCCAGTTCTTAGGGAGTGATAAGGGAAGCAATTTTTGTTATCTTCTATTTCTAGTAAATAATTATTTGGATTAGTCAATTAGTTTCCTAGCGTATCTATATTTCCTTTTGGAAGAATCCTTGCGCTGCAAGGACTAGACCCAACTTTTCCTTTAAATAAAAGCCCTTCCCTGTATTATTGTTCACTCCCAATTGATATAGTTCTCTGAATTCTTGAAATTTTGTGAGCTTTTTTTATACACGTCCACTCAATCTAGATCATAGTACATCCCTTCCCCAACTTTGTTTTTGGGGTTTTGAAAATATGAATGTGAAATACAAAGGCCTAGTTTAGTTGTGGAAAACCGGGGTTGCTTTCAGGAATGTAAAACAGAAAAAATAAAAAACGTGTTCGGATATATATTTTGATGTGAATGGGAAATGAGAGGTTATTTTTATTTTTTTTCGGATTTATTGTGTTTTTGTTATTTTCTTTTATTTATTTTATTTGATTAATTGTTTGTTTAGTATTTAGAGGAAGGAAGGTTAATTGACATTAAGGGCATAATTGTAATTAGATACTTTAGTGGCCAAGCAACCTCCTTCCTATAAATACCTTTTTGTAGCTTCATTTGAGGCATTATTCCATATTTTGAGATTTGATTAGAGAGAGTTTGAGAGATAATTTTTCTTCTTCCCATTGACGTCATTTAAGCCAATTGGTATCAGAGCCTAGTCGCTCCACCCGTTGTTGTTGTTGTAAAAAAATAAAAACTCGTAAACAACGTCAAGGTGGGTCCAAGAAAAAATGAACACCTCCGTGGCAAACCTTTTCGAGCAAATCTTGGAAGCCCTCAACCAATTGAAGGGCCAAATGGAAGAGTTCAATGCACGAAACCCACAGCTACCCAAATTGTCATCCACCACCATTTACCCTAACCCCAACCCTAGCCCCCCAAACCCATCTACCTACGCTTCCGCAAACCATTTCCCCTCATTTCCCAAAGAAAATCAAAACCCTTACCCTATTTCACCCACCACCACATCAAGAAACCCCTCAACAGCCCCACCACCACCTACCGCCGCTTCTTGGCCATATTCTGTCGCCGGCAAGTCACAAAAGGGGCAGAACCCCTCGGATAAGAGCCGCATACTTCTGCCATCGGGGCAGCAGATTTCGGATCAACTTCCTTTGCAAAAAACGCACCTCCCTGACCCGATACAAACCCATCAACCATCGAAACCCCAAACTGCCCAAGACCGACCCCAAATTCAACACGATCCAACCCAAAATACATCCCCGGCAGGCCACCCCTTCCTTGTTTCACCCAGACCATCTCCGTCCTCCTATTCCGACCTCGACCCAACCCAAAGTCCTATTCCGATTCCGATTCCCGATCCCGATCCAGCGGCTTGCTGCCCTGGGCACACCCAACGCCTTCGGACGAACCCACCGGGGGTTAGGCGAGGCCACCACGAATCTTCCACTAGCCACAATTCAGTCTGATGCTTCCCCGATCACTTCCTCTCCAATTTGGGTGCAATCCACCCCTCTCCTGCTTCAAGAACCTCAAAAAATTCAAGAAATTGTCCCAACCATTCAAGAACATGTGTTTCTTTACTCCGGCCCATCCAAGATCCACCTAAAAGCCCTCAAGAACACTCTTGCCTTACAAATTCAATCCCACATCAACCCATTTTTACCAAAATCCCACAACATCAATCCCATCAAGGTTTTGATCACGAAACCCTAGAATTTCTACTATCCCTTGTCCAAGAACCCACCCAAACAAACCCTAGCCTCCCCATTTCTCCCCTTGTGTTTGAAAGCCCTCACAAACATCCCCCACCCTTTGAAACCCTAAGTCAACCCACCCCCACCCTCCAAAAATACCAAGAACCAATCAAGAACCCCTCTCCCACAAAGTCATTCCAATTTCAACCCCTTTTGATCCATTCCACTTCTATACTACCCCATCAATCTTTTGTCCCAGGTGAAACCCACCAACAAGTGCAAGAACTAGGGTTTCATACCAGAGCCTTGGGTTTTGACCCCGGGGGTAGATAATTTATGATGATTTGATGTGTTGTGGCATGAGGAAGAAGATGAAGATTAATGCAAGAATTGAAGAATCTTCCTCAACTTTTCAGAAATTCTGTTTTGGCCCCTCAAGTTTTGCCTCTTCAGCAATTTTGGGAATTTTTGCATTCGACCTTAATCTTAAAGTTCGAGGACAAACTTTTTCGAAGGCGGAGAGAATGATGTGAATGAGAAATGAGGGGTTATTTTTAGGATTTTATCATGTTTTTGTTATTTTCTTTTATTTCTTTTATTTGATGTATTTTCTTTTATTAGTTGTTTGTTTAGTATTTAGAGGAAGGTAGGTTAATTGGCATTAAGGGCATAATTGTAATTAGATACTTAGCTTACTGGCCAAGCATCCTCCTTCCTATAAATACCTTTTTGTAGCTTCATTTGAGGCATTCTTCCATATTTTGAGATTTGATTAGAGAGTTTGAGAGATAATTATCTTTTCTTCTTCCCATTGACGTCATTTACGTCATATTTTTTCCAATTTAGAAAACTGTTTTCCATTTTCCAGAAAATTGGAAAAACACAATTAGAATGTTATCTAATATTTTCACTAAATGGAATTGATTTTAAAGTTACCACCACCGCCGCCGCTTTAACTGACACCGCCTCTGTGACAACTCCTACCCTATCACCACCACCACAGCACTGTCCTACCGCCGCAATGACCACTGCTGTCACTTCCACCGCTTCACCTGTCGTGTTGGTGGTGTCTGTAGCTGCTGCGGTGGTGTTTGTAGAAATAGAGATAAAATGGACTTTATCTTTAATAATTAAATGCGTTTTGTAATTTTCTGAAATTCTCTATAGGAATGAAAACAAGATTTGGAGATAAAATTGAAAATGAAAAATAGACAATAATTTCCACAACTAAACAAAAGTTTTCATGCAATTTCTTTCCTTTTCATGATTACTTTTAGATCCTTCAAATATCTTTGTGATTGTTAAGTGGTGGTACAAACTGTTCCATTCCAGAAGGCATAAATGGGGTGACTGGCTACAAAAATATATACAATATCATAGGGATCCATTTTGTAGTCAGGCTCTTTTACATATATTTGATTATTATTGCAATGTTAACTCCTCATTGTCCTGATGCTGCTTCAGGTTCAGGATTTACACTCGATAACTCCTGACTACTTCTTGGAAGTTAGTGGTGCGGTGATACACCCTCTTTCTTATCAGCAGGTTTGTTGACTTCAACTTTAATTGCTATGTGTTGTCTCAATTATTTATTTGTTAAGATTCTTTTACAAATAACATTAAGCGGTGAGTATTATTTCATGTGCATTCCGGAGCGGTGAGTAGTATTTCATGTGCAATTCGGTCATGGCGGTGTCTCGTGTGCTGTAATGAGCTACGATTTTGGTAAAGGGGCCAAGGAATAGCATGCACAATTTTTTTTCACAACATAACTCTATTTATAAAAGAAATTGGGTTTACTGTGGTGGTGTTTTTTTTTTTTTAATTTTTTTCCCCGGGAGTTGGGGTGTCCAAATGAGCAAGAGATTGGAGGGTAAACAATAGCACTCTTACTAAAAGTCACTGCAATCATTTTTGCAATGTAAACCCACTATATGTAGAAATGTCACTGTATGACACTTTTTGTTGAACATTAGAAGGCCTTCAGCGCCCGCTCACCTCCCCCCCCCCTTTTTTTTTTGAAAAAACTATTGTTCTTGAAGTGTGTTATGTTGTTATAATGACTTGTAATGAAAAGACTGTTGATGTTGTTGCTATAATGAGGAAATATAATGAGAAAGAAACACGTGGAATTCAAAGGTGATGGAACTAGGGTCTTTCAGGAGTCACTGAAATTCAACTCTCATTATCTTGATTCTTTTCTCTTTTTCTTTTTTTTTTTTAATATATTATGTTGAGGGGGATGGAATCATATATTGGGGAACTATTTGGTTAGGGGACTTTCCCTCCAAGAATTTTAACCTATGTTATTTTCTGGTATTCTTTATTATTAACATCCACATTGTTTCGATGACAACGCTAGCATTTTCCAATGTTGTCTCTTGGAAGTTGCCCTTTACAACAGACTTGAAAAACTTTTAATTTCTTTGTTTCACTTCTTTGTTGGGCAAAGTTGGTGGTTTTCATTTGCACCCGAAGGCATTGGGAGGCAAGAAAGTGAACCTTGGGTGTGAAAGGAATCTTTTGTTATGGATACTTCCATGCCTACGTTGATTATACATTACACGATTTTTATGCGCTGTCTAAATAGAATTGGGCTGCAATTGTCCCACTAATAAGCAGGTCTTTCCATAGTGATTGGCTAATGGTAAGCTAAATGCTTGTGATTGTTGCGTTAAAAAAAATGTCGATTGCTCTTAAATTGCTCTGTTTCTATGTTTTTGTGTGCTAAGGTATTTAATGAAGTTGAGGTGATATGCGTGTTGCCCCCAAAGGGGTGGATTTTGGAAATGGTGACTATATGACATAAAGGTAAAGCCAAGGGTCTAGGGAGATTCATTATTTTGGTACTATTTAGAGAAGTTTGGAAAAAGAGAAACTTTGGAATTTTTAAGGTGAAAGAAGATTAAAATCAATGGCTCTCATAAACTATTTAAAGAATTCCCTTTTTAATGCTTTGTGCTGAACTGGAATGAGTTCGTTGCTTAGTTTTATGCTATGAAGCACGGACTCGACACCCAATATGGGATACGACACGACACGGGACTAGGGGCGCACTATTTTTTCAGAATGCAGGATACTGATACGTTGGAATACGTATAACATATACGTGTGTATATACACATACACACACACATATATAACTGTAGTAAAAAATGTTAAGATTTTGAAATTTCAATATCAATAATATTAGATAATGCTTTATTTTATATTCATGTGTAAAAACTCAATAAATAAAGTTGGTCCCAGCTGTCTTCCACACAGACACAGTCAGCATCTCTGATGCAGTTAGTAATTGTTTTACTCTATTTCACTTTCTCAGACTGTCAGACACGTTATTATGAAGCCATGTCCTACAAAAGTTGATCCCACCTTCTGTTACTTTACTGAGTTCCAAAATGTAAAATCTTTGTCTGCTTCAAATGAATCCATTTCTCTCTCTCTCTCTCTCTCTCTCTGGAAGAAATCGAAGAGGAAAGAGCTAAGTTCAAATTAAAATCCTTTTCTTTTGAAGGAAAACATCAAAGAGAAAAAAGCAATCAAGTTCTTTGATGCTTGTCATCCACAGAAGGTACCGAAGTGCAAATCAATTCCTTCGACCCCAATCTGCAATAAAACCAATGATCGGCACCCTAGTTTGGTCGGCCCACTTTTTTAATCGAGTCCAAAAATGAGTACAAGAGTATCCAGCGTGTCCAGGGTATTAAAAACAATAAAAAATAAAGTACTCTCTGACTCGTGTGTCAGAGCGTGTGAGAGTGTATCCCATGTCTGATTTGAGACCAAAAATAATACGTGACCTCGGGAGAGTATCCGTGCTTCATAGGTTTTATGGATGCAAGCTGTAGGAGAAGCAGCAGCTGTGGTTCTTCTCCAGCTTACACGACTTGAAATTCAGTTTATACAATCTCATGTTAATTAGTTTGTTGACTATCATTGTCTCTCAATAACTCGTGGTGCATTGGATCACTACCCCCCCCCCCACCACCACCACCACCACCACACACACACCAAAGATATTTAAAACCAAAGCACCAGAAGCCCCAACCCCTAACAGATCTCTCTTTCTGACTACAAGAAATTGAAAGTCTTTCCTTTACAAACTTCAGAAAACGAAAGACGCAAAAAAGAGATCGAAAGTTGTTGTATGGTGTTGCAATTTGGACTAGTTAATATGTTAATTGCAATAATTTTACACGTACTACTTGTGTTTGGTATATTTAGATTTAGATCTTTTATGACATACTTGAAAGTTGTAATGCTAAAATAGATTCTGATAGTTGAACCTGTTTAATTTTTCACATATAATTGTTTAGATATATCTTTTTGTACGCCTCTTCATAACTGCATATAATAGTCACTTTACACCATGGGTCCTGATGTGTCCGAAGGGCACATGTTAAGTACCTAATAATGGAAGGAACAAGGTCCACTCAAGCTCTAAAGGCATATTTACTCATGAATACCGTTTATTCCTTTCATTAATGGATATAAACGGAACATATTACCCAAATCCTTATATTATAAACTGGAGATTAGGATTGTACCTATGACTGGGGTTGAATAAGGCACTGAGTTACATTATATTTTACTTTGAGGATGATTCTTACCACATTTAATTGTATGGATTGGCAATGCTCACGAGAGCTTCATAAGCATTAAACTCAAAGGCACACTAAATTCCTTAATAACGAAGGCCTACATAGAGGTCATGTATTATCTCTGACCTCAAAGAGATTCTTCCTCTAATTGCGTATTGTCAAAATATATAAGTCATTTCATTATACGATCTGATCTGTGCAAAAATAAATAAAAGAACAAACGGCTAGCCAGTGGTCGTCCACCACCTACTGCCTGGCGTTTTTTAGAACATTGAGGGGATCTCCTATATTTACAAGGTTTCTTTCAATGTATTGACAATATGAATAGAATTATGACTTGTATTTTTCTAAGATGTGTTTACAATTTATAGATACAATGACTTAGTTTCAGAAAAGTAAAAAAAATAAAAAAGCCTGTCCAGATTTTTGGCAAACTGTCGCCAGAAAAGCTGCTCAGATTTGCCCTCAGGGAAATTGTCAACACTCCCCCTCAAGCTGGTGTGTAAATGTTGTCCATTCTCAGCTTGCTTGTGATTCGTTGGAATGAATGACTCGGTAATCCTTTGGTGAGGATGTCCGCCAGTTGCCATTGGTTGAGATGTTGGAAGTACAAATTATATTACAATCTAGTTTTTCTTTGATAAAGTGTCGATCCACTTCTATGTGTTTAGTGCGATCATGTTGGTTGTGTCTCCTATGTTCACATTCATACACAAAATCGTGGTAAACCAAGTTCGAGAGCTTCTAAATGTGTCTTTCTTGGGTATTTTTCAACACAAAAAGGATATAAGTGCTAATATCCAAATTCCAAGAAATTCTTTGTTATGAAAGATGTTACCTTTGCTGAAAACAAATCTTTCTTTGGGGAATCTTATCTTTAGATTCATTGGAAGATAAAATCAGTTTGAATCGTCGATTCCTTGAACTAATCCTATCACCTCCTAAATACCATATAGACAATGTTAATAGAATTCTGACTTGTATTTCTCTAAGATGTGCATATAATTTATAAATACAATGATTTGGCTTCAGAAAAATAATAAAATAAAAAACCAGAAACTACTGTCCAGATTTTCAACAAACTGTCACCAGACAAGCTGCTTAGATTTGAGGGAATCTGTTTCCGCCCACTTCAAGGAATTTGTCATCACAATGTTATTTTTTTCTATTTTTTATATTATTTTTATGTAAAATAATGGAAATACTACACTTGCACACACAAGAAAAAGGAGAATATATAGGGGCTTCTCTCTCAATCTCATATAATCATTCATAATCTTATTTAAGTGAATATAGAAAAGGAGTGGCTCTTTTTATAGATAAAACTAATCTTTGATTGATGAAGGAAAATAAAAATAAGGAAATATAAACTAAATAGGAAACTGTTGATAAAAGATAATAATAATCTACTACCTAATTGATCAGCTCTTGAATATTAGTAGAATATTCCTTGTTCTATGCTAAATATAGTTTAATAAAGCTAAATACAATTGAGTAATTTTATTTAAAATCCTTTTCTACGGGCCCTTAGGTGACCGTGTCCTTACCATAATGCACTTTACTTTTACTGGTTCCGAAATTGAAGCATACTTTATGTGAAGGTTACACTTCCCTTTTATAAGCATGTGATTTGCACATGTTTCATCTAATATCATCTGATGTATATCTTAATTCAGCTTTATATTGTCTTGACTTGTGATTTAGTGTTGTTCTTTTACTAGATTTAGTTTTTTAGCTTTTAGAATTTCACACCCTCGCTCATTTTGTTAATGTCTCAACTTACTTTTGTCTTCTCTCAATACAGGCTAGAAATTTCCGTTTCCAATGTGGTCTAGTATATGTCACAGAACCGGGGTATGTATTTTCTTGTTTTTTTAATGTAAAATGGGACATTGACTTTAATGTTTTAAAGGTTTTTCTGACATTACCACCTGAGATAATTGCACAATCAGAATTACCTCGCAGAAGTTCAAAAATTAGGCTTACTATGCGTAAGACACAAGGGGCTTAATGTATAAGGAACAAGTGGTTAGTTTATTTTTTGAACATCTAGTGGGTAAGTTTAATTATACCATTATCTCATGGGGTAAAGTAATTTTTTTTATTCTCTTCATATTTGTTAAATATTTGACTGCAATCATGTCTTAGGTTGTTAAAGCTCGTACTGGCTAATTATTTGAGGCTCAAGCTAAGCTTGAGGTTAACCTAGTGAAGAGTTCTTGTTTGAACTTTCCTAGGTGTAGGCCTGCCGAGCTCGCGAGTTCGGTTTATATATATATATATATATCTCCAACGGACTCCAATCAATAGCCCTACAAACTGGCCAATTTTTTAAAATAGTAAAATAAGAAGTTTTACTTGAACTTGGTGGATATGATCTCCACAGTGGAGATCGTTTACAAAAAAATGAAATAAAAATCACCAGAACAGAAAGCAAGTAAAATGCAAAATTGAAAAATATATGCATTTTTGATCTTTGTGAACTTCTGATAATCATCTCAGCTACTTTCAACTTGGATTTTGTGATAATTTTTTTTGTAGATGATCTCCTCAAATGGAGAATCACCTCCACCAAGTTTGGTAAAAAAAAATAAGTTTTTACAGGTAATTTTTTTGGCTAGTTTTAGGGTGGTGGTCATCAAATAAACTTATAACGACAATTTGGCCATTTTTAGGGTGGTTGTTTGTTGTCAAAAAAATTTGACCATTTGTACAAGGGTCAGGAAATTATTTATATTTTTGTTTATTTTATATTTCATTGGTTTATTACCCTCTTTCAGTTGCTATATTAGATCCTGGAATCTACTACCTAATTGTTCATAACCCTCAAAAACACTACCTGGAAATCATCTTATTCCCCTCTCCACTTCCACTCGTCATCTTCCAATAATTAAATGTGGAGACTGGCCTACTCCATAATTTTGTTATTTTTCTTCTTTGCTGGAACTGAAAAAGAAATCTCCACCCTAACATCTACAAATTAACTCCCATATTTAACCTCATGTACCCAATCTCCAGTTTGAGTCTTTGGAATCCCTTTAACTTCTATCACCCCTTAATGGACATAATAGCTCTCTCAACCTTACCAAGAGAAGCGTCTGAGAGTGCTATCCTCTAACGATGGAAGTAAACCATTAAAATTATTTGGGTTATATGTAATGGTGTAAACAATATTATGTATATGTGACAAAGTTGTACCAAATTATTTAAAACATTCAATTTTAATCTTAATGAAGTATAAGGAATAATCCGTGCAAAATAGGAAAATATCCTTGCACCACACGGAATTTGTAATGTGGAAACCATCAAGGGAAAAGTCACGAGTCATGCCGAAAACTTGGTTATAAGGTAAAGAATTACATTGGGAGATCACTCCAAGAATTAAATGCACAACTTCACACTCAACTTTTTACCTCTTAAAAAGTCACAAGAGCGAGCTGGAACACAACCGATCACCCACAATGCTGCAGCATCTTGATCTCAATTGATAATTTTGTCTTTGCACCTACCATGGTTCAAAGTCTCTCCTGAGTCAACTCAAAATCGGCTGAGTTGACTCGGTTTCGTAGCCCTCTGTTCCGAAACTGAGATTTGTTTCGAAGAAATGATGAAAAGTACGTAAAGTGGCTTGACTCGACGAAAGATCTGTCGACTCAGACGGACCGGACCGGCTCGGGCCGAGTTTGGCCGAAACTGACATAAAGAGGAACATACATACCTTTTGCAGCAGATTATGGAGTTTCTTGCTGCGATTTTTGGCTTAAAACAAGTATTATTCAGAAAGGCAACTCCAATTTGAGCTCCCGGGCTACGAGGTATGCGATTGGTGGTGGCAGGGGTTTCGATTGCTAGGGTTTGGATTCTAGAGTGCTAGGGTTTTGATTATGGGAGGAAACTCAATCGACTTTTGGCTAAGTGCGCTTCGAGCTGAGAAAGGGACAAAAAGTTAGAGTAGAGAAAGGACAGAGGGTTCAGCAAGGTAAGTTTATCCAAGGTTCTAAAAGGCGCAATGCGTAGAGGTCAAGCCTTAGGAGTCTAGGCGTGCCTAGGCGTAAAAAGGTGTTTTTTCTTTTTTTACTATTTTAATTATACCAAGACTAGTAATATAGTAAAATAATACATACCTTAAAATTTGAAAATATAGCCATCTTTCTCATATGCATGCTTCGTAATCAATATATAAAATGTATTTCTCAACATTTAATAATAGTGTTCTAGACAGGCTTGGAAGAAATGCCCCGCATACGCCTAATTCTTGGTAAAAGGCTTAAGGCACACTTTTTTTTAAAAAAAAAAAGCTTAAGTGAAACGATATGGCCTTTTAAAGATTTTTTTTTTTCAAATCGGACTAATAACTCGTCCAAAATAATCAAAAGACAAATAGTATCTCAAACCTCTCTGCCTCTTTCTGCCTCTCGTCCACAAAAAAGACCTAACATTGCCGACAGGCTTCCGGTCAAAAGTCTATTTGTTTCATTTGAAAGATGAAAAATACATTATTGAATCATTTTGTATTGATTATCGATTATTGAATGATTATTGATATTGATTATTGAATGATGAAAAATACATTTTGTATATTGCTTATTAAATGTTGAGAAATACATTTTGTATATTGATTATGGAGCATGCATATAAGAAAGATGGCTACCAAACATACGGTTATATTTTAAAATTGATGGTATGTATTATTTTATTATATTACTAGCCTTAGAATAATTAAAATAGTAAAAAAAGGAAAACGGCGACCACGCCTCGCGCCTTTAAGAGCCTTGTTTAATAAACAATATGCAAGTAATCGTTATCATTCAATAATCAATAATCAATACAAAATGATTCAATATAAGAAATGTATTTTTCACCTTTCAAATGAACATATAGACTTTTGGTCGGAAGTCGCTCGACAATGTTAAGCCTTTTTTTGGACTAGAGGTAGAAAGAGAAAGATAAGTTTGGGATACTGTATTGTTTTAGACGAGATATTTGTTCGGTTTGTAAAAAAAGCCTTTAAAAGGCGATATCATTTCATTAAAGTATTTTTGTTTTCAAAAAAAGGTGTGCCTCGAGCCTTTTACCAAGAATCAGGCATAGGTGTGTGTGGCGTTTCTCTCAAGCCTGAAGCCAAGTGAGCCTAGGTGGAGCCTAGGCGCGCCTTTTAGAATACTGAGTTTTCAAAAAACTATATTAATAGTGTTTTAAAGGCCAGGACTGTTTTATATACATATTTTAAAAACAAAGGTAAACAATTGTTGTTTATGTTTTAAAAGCCATGACTGTTTAACATAGTTTTTTAAAGCCACAACTCTATTGTACAAATATTTTTTTTTTTAAAAGTAATTTTTTAAGAAAAAACTAAACCGTTTTATTAAAAAGAAAGAAAAGTAAACGGCTTGTAAAAATTCTTGAAATTTTGTTGTAAAAAATTCTTAAAAACTTGTTTTTGTCATTTTAGCAATGATTGTGTACAAATATTTTTTTTAAAAAGTAAATTGTTTTGTACAAATATTTTTTTCAAGCAAAACTGTTTTTTAAAAAAAAGAAAAAGTAATCTTTTTTGTAAAAATTCTTACAAACTTGTTTCTCATTTTAGCGACGACCGTTTTGTACAAATAATTAAAAAAAATAGTAAATTGTTTTCTACAAATATTTTTTAAAAAATAAATTGTTTTGTAAAAAAAGAAAACGAAAACTCATTTGTAAAATTCTTAAAAAAGGATTTTTTTTTTAATTTAGCCACGATTGTTTTGTACAAATAATTACAAAATAAAATTGTTTTGTACAAATAAATTAAAAAAAAACTGTTTTGTAAAAAAAGAAATAGTAAATTGCATTGTAATTTTTTTTAAAGATTGTAGTCAGTCTTCCCAACTCTTCCTAACTCTGGAATATGGTTCATATTTCTTGCCTTACCTTGCTGGAGGAAATTACCCTTACATCCTTACCATGATCGATATCACAACTAAATAGGGAGATGAAAATGATGAAAACAATGTAATCATTTCTGTACAACTTCCTTATCAAGTTCTGTGTGTCATTAGATTGTTCTCAATATGAATATTGGTTTATTATAGAATATTGAATCTAACAAGGTTGTCGCACTTCAGCATAACCAATTGGACAATGCAATGCATATTAAATGATGGTTTTGAACGTATCTGGTTGCACCACACTATTGATCTTGTTTTTTTAAAATTTTCTATGTTTTTTCGGATTTTTTTGCACTCTCTAAATAGCGTATCTTTGCTTATCGACCGATACCGCGACCGAGTTGAAAATCGAGTGTTCAATACCGGAACCGATACCGAGACTTTGAACCTTGACCTGCAAATATTTTCGTTAAAGATGAAGATTCTTTGTTTCGGGCTTTGTAAACAAAGTCACCAACAAGTTTACAAAACTTCCGAGGACGCATCTATCTCAAGGTGTATAGGAAGTGTGTGATGGTATCTTGTAGACTCTAAATGAGTGGATACTAAAAATATCTCTTCTTGACAAATAGCCGAGGGTGAAGCATTTTTGGTCAAGAGCAAAAGAGTATAAGAAAAATAACTATAAAAGATCTTTCAAGGGGTTGTGAGCTCTTTCTTGCTTGCTTGCTTAGCTGGGAGGGCAAGACTTCTTCAGAAGTCTTGCTACCTAATCAACTGTAGTTATTTTATAGATTGCCACCTTGTCTTTTCAAAGCCCTCAATCCCAAGGGTCAAGATACATCCAACTATTTGCAACTTAATGGAGATGTCTTACGTCACAAGGAGACGCTAGGAAGTGACGAGAAGTTTGATAAAGTCGGTTACATATTTTCCACGACAAAAAGGTTAGGTGGCTCGGTTGAGAAATCCAATCTGACAGGTGTTTGCAATCTTTTTATAGGTATGAACCGAAGTTCGCAAGGTGTGAGAACCCAAGTCAAATTGGAACTAAGTTCTAGCTTGCAAGTTGCGAAACTCCGCATACATTGGTTGTGAATTTCGTCGAAGCTCTGTTGAAAATTGACAAAAATTGGGGCAAACAATTCACAGGTGCGAAGGTGTTGCTCGCACGTGCGAACAAGTTCGCAGCCTGCCCGTAGGAACCTTCGCATGGCGCACATCGGTTGCGAAGCTCCATAAAAAATTGACAAAAGGTGCCAGCGTCTTGCTCGCACCTGCGAAGAAGTTTGCAGCCTGCTCGCACAGCGTTCAAAGGTGTCAACTTTAGTTTTGTTTAGTCTTTTAAAAGAAGGGAAACACACACATATAGTCATATCTAATGTATGTAAAATGTACTTTGATTAATAAATCTATATTGCATATATTGTTAATGCACTTGATCCACAAACTAATGATTCGGGCAAAAGATTCCATCAATATTAGTTAAGTTGAATCCAAGAATACTAAGCCTCTAGTAACATTTATCTTTCATCGTGAAGGGTATGATCATGGTAGTAAAAGTATGAAGTCCATGAAATCTTGACATCTTTCAGACCAACCATAGAAGTAAGCTGACTAAGAGGGTTTCACGGAATTAAGACAACCAAATGTCTTTACAGTTTGAATTGGGCAAGTTAGGAACGGGTACACACAAGACAAGATCATTTTTAAATTTAAGAACAAAGGATTCCACATATATCATGATCATGCCATCGTAAAGGGATATAAACTTTCAACTATATTATAATGCCATTACAACTGTTAGCTTCCTCGAGCTCTGGTTTTGGCTTGTTTGAGCTGAGACATCTATAGTACGGTAGACTTTGCGGCTTGGCCTTGGTTTGATTGTTAAATGGACTTGCTGCAAACAAGCAGAGATTGTTCTACTATTCTTGAACCTGTATAATTGTTATGAGCCTTCCTTGGCATGAACTAGAGATGAGCTTTTTACTAATGGTCGGTTTGTGCAACCCTAGTTATATGGTAGCTCGTGAGTGTATTAATTAATTGATGTTTCTCTAAGAAAATCATTAATAATAGGTAAACTCATAATCTCTCACTGCATAAGTTGTTCTGCTTGCTAATTGCAGATATATGCTCCTTAGAGCTGGTGTTCCACGCCATGCCATCATCAAGAAGTTTGCAGGTGAGGAAATAACACGGCTTGAAGACTTGATTTCTGTTCTGTCTAAAGTGTCTAGGGGAGCACGAGTTCCGTTGGAATATATAAGCTATTTGGATCGCCATCGAAGGAAGGTACTGATATTCTTTTCGAGTCTTTATCATCCCTGCAGACCGGATCTATCTCGTAGATAATTTGTCCCATTTCTTGTATTGAGTGCAAAGTCTTCAGCTGGCAATATCATTTTGTTCTTTGTCAAATAAATTGAAAAGATTCAATTTGGCCTACCTTTTTGAAAAAAAGTTGAAAATCATATTTGATATATTATAATAATAATAATAATAATAATAATAATAATAATAATAAATGTAATAATAATTTTAGAAAGCAAAGAGTGGCATAGCACCTGTATAAAGAATCATTTATGGCCTTTGGTAGAAATAACACCTCAGGCATTTATGACTCTATAGACATAGGTGTATATATACACATTCATCTCTCTTCTTATTCAAAAAATCCTTGGAAGATGGTTAATGGAACTTCTTTTGGGTGCAGTCTGTCCTAGTCACAGTTGATAGCCATGAATGGTATGCCCCTCCTTTGATTTACTCTCGGGACGACAATTCTGGTTTATGGAAAGCGAATCCTGCTTTGCCACCTGATTCGCCCTTTTTATTGTCTGGCGTCAATCATGTCGAACAAGGACTTGCAAACCATAGAATTTCCTCCGATATTGGTGAGGCCAGTCTTATGGAACACACACATCAAGATATCAGCCAAGAATTAACTGATGGTGTTACCAGTGCGGAAACTAGTTACGAGCATGTTGCCGATGGACCACATTCTCGTTTTGAATCTGATGATGGGACGAAAAAAAGGCGAGTGGAGGAAGATTTATCTGCTGATGGTATTGTTATTGCGGACTGTTCCTTGAATGAGCCAAGAGAGGAAAGAGCGGAAGACGCGGGGAACTTAGAAGATGCAGTTTTGAGAGAATATCAAGTTGCAGAAGCAGGAGCAGCTAATGCTTCAGTTGCTGAGCGTGTGATAGAGCCAACTCTTGTAATGTTTGAGGTACTTTGTCAAGGACTATTTTCACACTTGTTTGTATCAATTAACTTGGTTGGTCTAGTATTTTGACTTGCTTTTGCTATCTATAATTTTTATACATTTTTTACTCTCTCCTGGTAAATAGTTTTTATGAGATAAAGTTGGAATAAAAAGCTAATTGATTAGTGATGGAAAATGAAAAGTTTCATAGGTGTTTTTGTGCTCACCACCACACTTATTTTAAGTTTGTTTTACACCTACATTCAATGTTCTTGAAATTGGGTTAGGTGGCTGCCTTCATTGGCTGTAAACATTGGACAAGATGATTAGACGAGGTCTTGGCGGGCTGGGCGAGGCCTAGATGAAGCGGGTTGGTTGAATTTAGCCTGTGTAGGCGGGTTTGGGCCGTTTTCTAAGGATGAGTGGCCTTTTTGGAGGCGATGAATTTATTTTTTTACATTTTTTTCCATATTTAATCAACTACAACACAACGCTTAAAGGCCATTTTTTACTAGTAGCACCCAAAAGTAAATAACATTTTCAAAAATTTGAAAATTAACAATCAAACCTACAATAGTTTATGATGTGAAACGCAGCGGAATTGACACACACATGACACCCGAACAAAAATAATAATCAAACCATATTTTCTCTCAAATCATCTCTCTCAAATCTCATAAAATTTCGTTCATAATAATTTTGATTACAAGAGAGGGCCAAGGGCGTTATTTATACTAATTATTAGGGGTGCAAAAGGATATTCGAAAATCCGAATCCGTTTGGTATCCGAGTCCGAATTTTACGGATATTTATTTGAAAAAGCGGATACGGATAGTGTGTTAAAATTTCCGAAAAAACGAATACGGATACGGATACCGATAATATGTGTATCCGATACGGATAATCCGTATTCAAGGCGGAGTATCCATATTTGCGGATATTTGTTTTTCGGGATATCCGTGTCCGTATTGTATTAAATAATAATTTATTATTAATATTAGTTATATATAATTATTATTTATAATATTTATTATATGTAATGTAAAATATAAATATATAATATAAAAAATCATCACTTTTCACTCATTTAAAAAAAAAATGAAGAAATAATACTTTTTAAAAAATCAAAAATAATGAATGGCTTGAAAAGAAAAAAAGAAAACAATAGAAAAAAACAAAAAGCGGACAAAATAAACTCGAACAAAACATTTGACCTAAAACCTCTCCCCTTCATTTTACCCGTTTTCCCCTTCTCCTTCATTTTAAGCGCACACCCTCTTCTCCAAAATCTCAATCTACTAGTAACTTGGTAAGCTCCTCTCCCCTCTCTCTCTCGTCCCCAAGCACCACACACGCACCTACAACAACTCAAACAACTCACACACGTACATAACACAGACAAACGTACAACGCACGCAACAACACACGCACGCAGACGCACACATCAACTGTTAGGGGAAAATCGTTAATTCTAATTTCTAAGTTTTTGATTATGAAATGGTAGGTCAATTTGTTGATTCTAAATTGTTGATTCTATACAGTTAGGGCTTGATTTTTTTTTATAGTAGTATTGATATTACATGCATAGTTGTCAAATTGTGAATCGAATCATGAATCGAAAACCTTATGAATCGTGAACCGTGAATCGAACCGTAAGAATCGGTATAAACGTAAAATATGTAGGAAATAATATATAAATGCAAAGAGAACACATTAAGAATATGTAATAAAACATATTATGACCTAAAGCCAATTATAAGACATGATTTTAATAAAATATAAGTAAGAAAATGAACTTCCGTGTCCAAATTATGATCAAATTTTAACAATACCACCGCCTACAATGTCTAAATTTAAACCCAACAATATATTATACAATATAATAACACTAAGTAAAGATTAAATATAACACTATAAAAAATACGTTATAATAACAATACCATATAATATAACTTATAAAATCCTTACACACGATTTGTTGGCTTCAATTGAATGCAAAACCACCTCCCTTTCTCGATCAACTTCAAACAGGTTAGAAGAGAAGAAGAAAGTGATTTCAACACGAAATAGAGGAAATCGCAGCTTCGGATAGGTTTAAGGAGAAGAAGAAAAATGATCGCAATTTAGGTTTCGTTCTAGTATGTGTTTCAGTCATTCTCTCTTTCGCAAGGGGTAAGTTAAGTTTGTACTAACTTCTTATTGTTTTAATAATAAAATATTTTGAGTTATTTTAAAAGGAACAAAAAACGAGCACGAGTTTCAAGTCGGTTGAAAATTCCCATCATCATCCAAGAAACATGAATCGCACCTGAATTATGAATCGGTGCGATTCACGATTTAAACCCCAAATCGACCGATTCAACCCGATTTCTAGAACGCCTCCGATTCTATTCATGATTCGTATCTATTAGTATGTGAATCGGATCGAATCTTACGAATCGAATCGCGAATCGTAAGATTCTGACAATTATGATTACATTTTAAAAGACGAAAGTCAATTGCAATGGATAAGCAATATAAACGGATACGAATATTATCAGAATCCGCGAGGATACAGATACAAATAATTATTTTTACTATCCGGACGGATACAAATATGGATAGTGCATCCAGATAGCGGAAACAAATATGGATAGCATGGTATCCGCCCCGTATCTGTCTGTTGACCACCCCTACTATTCAAGTCTCCTAATTAAACTAGGAAACTAAAAGATAAAGGATAACCTAATTAAAATAGGTAACTAACAACTATTAAATATCTGATGAATAAAACTAATAATAGTCCAGACAATACCTAATATTTTACCTAATAATATTATTAATACTAATATTTTATTTATATCGAGTTCATGTCATTTTACCTTGTTCGAAAAGTTCGTCCCTAGAGTTAAAGCCTTGGTTGTTGAAGATGTCTGACAAGTAGTGCCCTCTCCTTTGAAGAGCTGAACCACAATCGTAGCGGAGATTTGTAAGAGCCCATGCCACATCCATATATACTTTGAGTATTTTTTACCCTTTTTATCTTTTAGTGGGGGTGAAGAATTTTCTGAAGCTTTTGGGGCCATAATAAAATATTTTTCAACATTTTAAAAATTATGGGTTGTCCAAATTTTTCCACACCCAAAAAATTGATTATTGGACCATTAACTTCGAACTCGAGTGATTTGTCTGTTAAAAATAGGCCAAAGTCAAATAAAGGCCACTTGGACAGCCCATAGTCTTCAATAGCCTTAAAGCCCAACCTTTCACTTAAAAAACCCAACTCATCAAAGTAAACCCTAGCTGCCACTTCTTCTATACAAGTCCTACCAGACTCTTCATTTAACCCAACCACGGAGCTTCAGAAGTCGGAGGTTTCACAAGTGATTTTTAAAGTTTTAACCCTCTCGTGGGTAGCCAAAGTCCCACCTCTTTGAATCGTTGCACTCGTCGGATAGATTCTCGTCGCCGTTTATCTATTTGTTCATTCATTTTTTTCAACTGGGCCGCTAAATCAAATCCAGTCACCGCTGGTGGTGGTGCGACTGTGGTGGCCTGTTTTGGAGCATTGATCGTCGCCGCGTACACGCCATATGATAGGTTGCCCAGAATACTTGTAATAGCTCGTGGAGTTGATACACACACGATTGATACACTTGTGTGAAAAATCAGGAGCGAACGTAGCTTTGAAACCAATTTTATGTGAAACGCAGCAGAATTGCACACATGAACACACGAACAAAAAGAATAATCAAGAGAAGGCCATGTGCCTTATTTATACAAATTCTAAAGAATTGGGGAGCAAGTCTCCTGATTAAACTAGGAAACTAAAAGATAAAAGGTAACCTAATCAAAATAGGTAACTAACATCTATTAAATTTCTAAGTAATAATACTAGTAATAATCTAGATAATACCTAATATTTATCCTAATAAAATTATTAATACTAAATGCAACGGAAGACACACAAATTAATTACACACACACGAACAAAACAATGAAATAACAAATCTCTATTAATTCTCTCTCTAAATATAATGATAATAATGAGAACTAAACAAATATGGATCCTCTTATAAGCTTAAGGATCCAAAAGACTACTCTAAACAAAATAAATGAATTAAACAAATCAATAACTCGTGAAAACTGGCTCGACTCTGTGTGTATAAGCTCCCGCATCATTTTCCTCCTTTACGAAGCATATCCATATCCTCTTGGAAATGACCATATAAGTCGAGGTCAACATGATGTAACGTAGCCTCAGTAATCCACGACTCATCACACTCGGGGCGTCCTAGCCAACGAATCAGATAACAGACAAGGGGGCCCCTAGGCGGCGTAATCGTCTCCGAGTCCAAAACACCCTCAACACAGTAAACATGCGAGCGAACTGGCTACGTCGGATCCACAGAGAGGGGAATCGGGGGAACATTTGAACCCCGAAATGGAGTCAAATTCGCCACATTAAATGTGTGTTGTGTCCTGAAACCATCGGGCTGGGTTAGCTCTTATGCATAATCGCCACAATGATGAAGATCAAGGAAATGATCAAATCGGCACATGTGTAACTTGGTGGCCTTGTCCACCCGCCGCTCACGTCGAAGATACATCATAACAAGAAACAAGGAACCGGTGATTAGTTACCATCCACTCCTTGTAAGACGTGTCTGCATGTCGTCATAAATGGATAACGTCTTGGCAGCAAAATCAACAGCGGTTGGGCTCACTGTCATAGTAAGGGGGGTGTCAACAAGGTTTACTAGCAGTAAAGAAGAAGATCTAAGAACAATCTGAAACGGGAAAAGACCAGTAGAGCGATTGAAAGAAAATTTCTCCTGAGCAAGAACCACCTCTCAAGTCTTAGATGACTCACCAGCTAAGTACCGTAAAATATCACCTAAACTTCGATTGACTACCTTGGTTTGACCATCCGTGGTGGAAGGATGTGGAAAATTGAAGCGTGCATCGCAAGAATTTCCAAAGAGTGCCAAAAGCGCTCAGTAAAAAGAACATCCCTATCAGACGTAATACTCTTCGGTACCCCATGTAAACGGACAGTCTCGCGGAAGTAGAGTATGGAAACATGTGAAGCATTTGAAGTCCGCGAGCACGGAATAAAATGGGCCATTTTAGAAAATCTGTTAACTACCACAAACACAGAATCAATGCCCCTTAGCCGTCTTGGGACCCAATGCCAAAGTTTATAGAGACATATAGCCACGGTCGATTAGGGATGGGTAGGGGTGTATACAAAACGACATTAGTATGCTAACTCTTTGCCGTCTGACAAGTATGTCAATGCTGAATATGGCTGTTAACCTCCCGGCTCATGGTAGGCCAATAAAAACGCTCACACAGAATAACTAAGGTATGAGTGACACCTATGTGGCCAGCTAGGGCCCCACCATGGAGCTCGGTGATGATCTTCTCCCTTGGGGAAGACGCAGGAATGCACAACGCGGTGACACGATATAAATACTCATCCCGCAACAAGTAATCACCCTGAACGCCATGCTGACTTGTTAATGCCTCCAGAATAGGTCTGAGAAAAGTGTCTGTCGCATACAAATTAAGAATCTCAGAAAAATCGAAGACTGACCCTGAATGGTGACTAGGTATGTGATCTTCGACTCAAGGCATCTGCAACCGGGTTTTCCCTACCTGATTTGTACTGTAAGTGGAAGGTAAATTGTTGCAAGAAACTAATCCAGTTGGCGTGTCGATCGCTGATCTTCTTCAGCGAGTTCATAAAATGGAGGGTCGCATGATCTGTTTTAATAACAAAGTCCCGATGAATCAAATATGGTTGGCAATGCTTGACAGCCTATGCAGCACTGCATAAAACTCTATATCATAGACATAATAGTTGATAACAAAACCGACAATTTTCTGACTAAAGTAAGGAACGGGGCGATCATTTCGACTAAGAACTGCACCAATCTTAGACTTACTGGCATCGCAAGTTAACTCAAACAGCTGGGCAAAATCTGACAGGGCTAAAATGGGAGCCGACGTTATGAGGGACTTGATGAGCTGGAATGCCACCTCACCCTCATCAGTCCATGCAAACTCAGTCACGGATGCGCGCATCATTGCAGTAATATGAACCATCACAAAGCTGAACCCCTTAATGAAGCATCGATAAAAACTAGCCTACTCATAGAAAATGCGGTCCTGTAGTTGGATTACGCCACTCCCGGATAGCCTTAAACTTTTTCGCTGTCAGTACGCACTCCTCCCGAGACTATACACCCTAAGAAGGAAATCTCTAGCACCATAAAGGAACACTTCGTCAGCTGGAGAGAAAAACTATTGCATTGAAGAACCTCCAGGACCTACCTGATATGGTCAATATGCTCCTTTGTGGACTGGCTGTATATCAAAATTTCACCGAAATACACTACAACAAACTTATCCTAGAAGTGGCGGAGGATCTATGGTATCACACGCATAAATGTGGACGGGGCATTGGACAGCTCGAAGGGCATGGCCATCCACTCTTACAATCCGTTCTTGTCTTGAAGGCGGGCTTCCACTCATCAACAGGTCTCATGCGAATTTGATGGTATCCACTCTTCAAATCCAACTTGGAAAATACTATGGTTTCATGAAGCTGATCAATCATATCCTTTAACCTCGAAATGAGGAAACGACACTTAACTGTGATTTTATTCATAGCCCGATTGTCTACACACATCTGCTAACTACCATCCTTCTTCAGTGTCAATAGGGGAGGCATGACACAAGGGGACATACTTTCTCGTACGAGATCTCGGTCTCATAACTTTGATACTTACCGTTGCAACTCAGCGTACTCGGTAGGTGACATCTTATAATGGGGGAGGTTGGGCAACTGGGCTCCTGAAACAAAATCAATCGCATGTTGTATGTCCCTCAATGGTGGAAGGGAATCAGGTGGGATACATATGTCCTGGAACGACATCAAGACATCACAAAGGGCCTCTGGAACACTAGTCAATACGGTGCCCCTTTAACGCAACCCCTGCTTTAGGGTATCAATAAGGAGTACACGCTTCGAGGTCAGGGACATAAGCGGATCGAGAAGCTTGGGATGCGGCATGGGGTCAAGGACCATTTCACGACCCTGATGCATAGATGAATAAGTATTAGCACGATCATCGTGCATGCTAGCATGATCAAACTGCCAGGGTCGACTCAACAGAAGGTGGCACACGTCTATATCAACAACCGTACATACAACCTCATATGAGTACGTACCAATGGTGAAAAGTACTCGATACTTCCCCGTAGGATGCACTTTGTCATTGGATTCCAACCAGCCAATCTTACACGGACTCTGGATAGGCTTGACACGAAGACCCAGACGCTCCACCATCTCTCGAGAAACCAAATTGACACTATAGCCACCGTCAATCATGATTTTATACAACCTTCCCTTCGTAACACACTGCGTGTAGAATAAGCTATGCCATTGTGATTGATTTGTTGACGCTACGGCTGAATTGAACATGAGGGCATGACGTTTGGTATTTGGTGGAGGGGACGGGGTTTGGGCAGCCGTGGTGTGGCTGGCCATTGGGATCGTTTTGGGTGTGGGAATGGAGTGTAGGCTGACTTGTTTAGTATTCAAAGTTGGGTTTGACTGTGAGTTATCCATTTACGATAAATGGAGGGGCGGATGCTAGTGGGAACTATTGGGTTGATGGGTTCGAGGCCTAATGAATGACCCGTGTGTGAAAACAAGCCCTTTGTAACCATCTCGGCTAGGGTTCCGTCGGGTTGGGCTAAGGTTTGGAGGGTTGTGGGGTTGTACTTCGTCAGTTGGATATGCTTCGACAAGGGTGGAAGTTCCCCCCCCCCCCCCCCCCCCCCGGATTCGTAAGGGATGGGCGATAAGGCTAGGGTTTTTGAAGGGGGGATTTGGACGGGAATCTGGGTGGGAAATCGGCGGGAATCTGGGCAGTCGCTAGGCTGGGCGCTGTGTCAGCCTTGCTTCCCTCCCCCCTGCTACTTCTTCTGAGACCCTCCAAGGGTGTGACCCTCCAATCATAGTCTCAATCGTTAGCCATTAGAGTTCCAGGATCAACCTGACCACTTTTGATGTAAACACTACAGAAGATACAAATTAATTACACACACATGAACAAAACAACGAAATAACAAATCTCTTTGAATTCTCTCTATAAAGTCTCTCTAAAACATAATGATAATAATGAGAACTAAACAATTACGGATCCCTTTATAACCACATAGACCCCAAAGAATAAAATAACCCTAAACAAAATAAATGAATTTAGCAAATCAATAACTAATGAAAACCGGCCCCAATCGGGGAGTATACACTCCTATGTCAGTTTATCCAAATTTTATTTTAACTCCTAAATATATTATAAAAATTCTATTTTACAGCCACAAATTCCACAATATTTTTTAAACCCCAACTTGACCACCACCACCACCCATTGCAACCATCACCTCCTCTCAAGAAACCATCACCAAACCTCCATCTCTCTCAAAACACCAAATCACCACCTATCGAAAAAAACAAACCACCACCAAAACAATTTAACCACCACAAAACCTCCACCAATAATTGTTTAAACCACCAAAAAATATCCACATGAAGCCGTATGTACATAATCTGTGTATACACATTTGTATATATGAATGTATATACACTGATCTGGGTATATAGGTTGGGAATATATGTTCGTAGATGCGCAGAGTTCGTTACTATGGTATATACATTGATTCGCGTATATACGATCGTATATACACAAACATGTCCCCCAAATATTCAAATATTGAGAAATTTGACTTTTGGGCCACGAAAATTCATTAAAACTTAATGTGGTTCGAAATTAATGTGCCTATAAGTTTCAGAACATTTATTTTGGTGGCACGTACATTTGCAATTTTTCCCCACGCTCGAGGACAAACTTTTTCAAATAAGGGAAGAAAGATGTGTACATGGGAGGATTGGTGTGTGGATCGAGAGAAACAAATTGATTTTTCTTTTGTTTTATTGTTTTTATTGGAATAACGTGATATGCCTATAAAGAAGATTCCCATTGTTAGTTTAGGGTATTTTAGGAGTTAGTGAGATAATTATAGAGTTATTTTGTAAATAAGAATATTCTAGACTATGTAATATCATTTCAGGACCTTTTAGTGATGTCGCCCATGACATTACATGGATGCTAGAATATTCCTCATATGGTTTTAGGGTAGTTATCTCTTAACCTTCCCCAACCCCTATATACTAAGAAGCACGGACAACAGCGTCGTATCTACATGACACAGACACGACGACACATTATATAGAAAAAATAGGATATGACACGGCGAGGACATGCGGATAATTTTTTTTATAATTTAAATATGTAAATTTACAAGAACATGAAAAGAACAAAAATAACATGTTTGAATACTTGATAAAAGTTAAAAGCAAAACGTGAAAATGAACTTTTATTAGATAAGAAATTTCGTGGAGAACCGCTTGTATGTAGTGTAATCCGATTTGGGGAAGGGCATTCAGTCACCACATGATTCATAGAAATGAGAATGAGAGTTTGATTAATTCTTCTTTTATTGATTGTTGTTGTATCTGTAATTACACTTCCCCTCACAAACTAACAGGATTTAATAATAAATAATACGATAACTAAGTTTGTAACACTTGGAAAAAATCACAAATCATTGCAGCCAAAATTATCATAGTTTTGTCACAAAAAGTATAGTAAGTCTATAATGAGATTTATAACACATTAAAATAAAAAGAATATATAGAAAACCAGAATATACATTAAGATTAATTGTAAGTTCAAAAAATAAATATATTTTATGATTTCAAACAAAAAAAGATTCAGCTAAAATGTAGTTTTGACTTGTTCAACCAAAGGGGGATGGAAAAGGTGAAAGGTGTATAAAATGCAAAATATCATAAGTTTTTTGTGCTGCACACAAATCCAAGTGGTGTTTTTGCTCCAAAATGCCTCAAGGCGCATTTTGCACGCTGTTTTGAGCAATGGGTTTAAATAATAGTATTTTGTGAGGCAGTACATATGTGAGACAGGAGCTTGCAACTCTGTTTTCTTTTTATGCCTTTGTATATTTATATTATCCAGTTTGTTTTATTTCCTTTTTATTTATTTCTTTTTAAAATTTTTATTTGCTCCAGCCTCCAGTAGATCATGATTTTATACGTACTCTACTCAGAAAATTCTGACAGCAATTTTATGCTGTACATTTCAATTGTTTTTCAAGAGTATATGCTACATAAAAAGTAGAAATTTGATCTAAATTTCTTAAACCATGTGATACTGTAGAGCCATGGAGACGAGCTATTTGTTTTCTTTGTTTTGATACGTCTGAAAAGAACTCTTGTCGGTGTCTAAACTTGCAGGTTCATGTACCCTCATCATGTATGGTTGACGGATGCCACTCACAACATTTTTTCGGGACTGGCGTAATCATACATCATTCACAAACCATGGGACTTGTCGTAGTTGACAAAAACACTGTTGCAATATCTGCGTCTGACGTGATGCTCTCGTTTGCTGCTTTTCCTATCGAAATTCCCGGGGAGGTGGTCTTTCTGCATCCGGTCCATAATTACGCTCTTGTTGCATACGACCCTTCTGCACTGGGAGCTGTCGGTGCCTCTGTTGTTCGTGCTGCTGAACTTCTTCCTGGTAGGCTGACATATTGCATTGACGTCGTTAGAGCATTCAAAAGTCAAATTAAGTAGCTATTGAAAGTCGACTTCTTTAAAAAATTCTTTATCTTCGATGAAATCAATGGTTAAAATAAAAATTTATTTAATTTTCATCGAATTTAGTACATTGGTTATGCAAATGTGGTTCTTAATTTGAGACGTTCTAAAAAGGAAAGTGTGACACTTAATTTGAGACAGATTTAATGATATTCTAGGATGCTCGGAACCATCTAATAGGACAACTTTAAATTGCTGTCACGTGCAACCCTGGATTGCATGTGGATTACAAACTTGAAAGTAGAGTGTTCCAAATGACTGAGATACTTGAATTATGGACATCTCAAGGCCTAGATTTAATACCATATTAGATCATCCAACTCGAAAGCATATGCAATGGGTCGTGAATCACATTGAAGTTATATACTAAAATTTGGGACCTAGACCTTTCTAAATTTTGTTATCTTTTGCTTTGTATAGTTTCCTTTTCTTTTTGCATTAAAATTACCAAGAGTCTTGATTTATGAACATCTCAAGCCCTATATTTAATAACATATTAGATTGTTCAACCAAAAGCATATGGCAATTGGTCGGGATGCACATTCAAGTTATATACTAATCTTCAAGGTTTCAAACTATCAATGTTAAATAAGCTTTAATAGATACTTTGACGTGGTCTTGAAATGTCATATTCATGTATTGCTCCGAATATATTTTTTTTCTACAGCTAGTTTCACTCTTGTAATGAGTGGGATATTCTTTATGTAGGTTAATTTTATATCTTACTCCTAATCAGTGGCAGACCCAGGATTTTTGGTCAGGGGGTGCGGAAGCTGCGAGTAGTGCGGGGGCAGGAGCCCCCGAGGCGATTTTTTAGGGTTATTTGATTGACAAATACATATTTTAGTTGTATTATAAACAGTTTCTCATTCTTATTAGCTAAAAAGAAATACCAAACCCTAATTTTAGAGAGAGAATCAAAAGTTGTTTTATATTTCAAGAATGAGAAAAGTGAGTACAAATGAGATTACATGAGGTATTTATATGCGAATGATTACTTGCTTAACAAGTAATTAGCTAAAATGACTAAAATGATCAACTAAAAATAAAAGAATGCCTAACTAGTCCCAAACATGATTGAAGACTAATTAAAGAAAGAAAATGCCTAAACGAACTAAAAATAGAAAATAGAAATAAAATGAAAAATAAAAGGAAAATAACAATGGATTCCCATCATTCTCCCCGGCTTCGAAAAGCTCGTCCTCGAGCGTAGGAAATGAATGGCAAGAAAACAAGTCAACCATCAAAGAGCTTCTCACTAGGAAGAAGGGCCGTCCTCGGAAATGTCCCTTGTACCGACTTGCAATAATTCTGTGTTGAATAGGAACACAACCCAAACATGGCCGATCAACAAAATCTCGATCCCGGAGTCCTGTAATGAGCCTCCTTAACACTAAACCGCAAAAAACATCAACCAAGCGTATATCAAATGTTATAAAAAATGGATTCACATACCCACCATCAATCACATCACTCAAGATCACCACCTCATCCCCGGTAAAGACAACCATTGATCCATCCTCATCAAAATAATCATCCCCTCTCCCAAAGATTGGGAAAAAATCTCCCAAATCAAATGTTTCCGGCTTGCAAAAGTGCGTGCGAGTCATTCAACCATCCTCGACAAAAATGTAAAAAAAAAACCCAATGCACAATTTTGTCGTTTTGATCTTTCTTGCCATCAACCGGATTGGGAGGGGAGTTTTTATCGTTGATTTGACTCGATTGGATGAATGAGGGAGGAAGAATGATAGGGTGGAGCAATCAATCTTGAACTAGCCGCCGATAATTTTGAATTGAGCCTCGGGAGTTAATCGAGGAGGAAACGTAGTTTTCTTGAATTTTTGGGGGTTGAAAAATGGTTCAAGTAGGAGTCCACTTGTTGAGGGTTTGGGGCGGAAGTTGGTGGGAGGTGGTTTAGGGCTTCGTTTGGTGCCGTCCGACAGGGAGTTTGGTCGAAGCAAGGGTGGGGTGTCGGGTTGGGGCTGCTCAGGGGTGATAGGGTTTCGACTGGGTCCGAAACGGGTTGACTCAGGGTCTCTTTTGGGTTTTTGGATAGGTACGGCTAGAAGGTGAGGGTTTCCGGTGTTGGAGGCAGTCAAGGGAGGGTGGTTTGCTTGGTCGGAGGGCTGCGAGGGGCTGGCGACGGCAGAAGGGGTATAGAAGTGTAGGCTGCCGCGGGGGAACTGCGCTAGATCTAGGTTTGGAGATGGGTAAGCTGTTGGGTAGGGGTAGATAGAGGCTAGGACGGAGGTGGAGGGCGTCGTTTCAGTGGTGAGGAGGCGGAAATGAGAGTCAACGTTCTTGATGAGATCTTGAATATTTTTTCTCCATTCTTGATTGCTTTTCTTCAATTTTTGAATCCCCCACTGTCGTTGTTTGGATTTCTTTAGAGTTATCAAGTCCGTAGCGTATGATTTTGATAATCTACACACATTGATACACACTAACCAATGTTTGGAGCGACATCCGATCTGATACAAATTTGACGCAAATTACAAGTCAATGACTAAAAAGAAATACCAAACCCTAATTTTAGAGAGAATCAAAAGTTGTCTTATATTTCAAGAAGGGGAAAAGTGAGTACAAATGAGATTACATGGGTTATTTATATGGGAATGATTACTTGCTTATCAAGTAATTAGCTAAAAGGACTAAAATGACCAACTAAAAATAAAAGAATGCGTAATTAGTCCCAAACATGATTGGAGATTAATTAAGGAAAGAAAATGCCTAAAAGAACTAAAAATAGAAAATAGAAATAAAATGAACAATAACAATGATGTCCCATCACTTGGTCAAATAAGCAAAAATATTAAAATTGCAAATAATGAGCAAACACATTTGCAAACAATTAAAAAGTAAACTAACAAAAAATGAGCAAACAAATATATGCGGTAAATTTTTAACCACCTAATATATATACCAACCTAACAGGCAAAATACTTTTAATAACCTAATCATTTTTAACAACCTAAATAATTTTTATATTAGGTGGTTGGGTGGAGCAGAGTAGAGAGAGAGCTGGGAGTCTGTTATCAGGCCAGAGGAGAGGTGGTTGGGTGGCACCTGCGGGAGGGAGAGGGGCGGTGGGTGGCGCTTGCGGGAGAGAGGGAGACCGGGGTAGGCCGGATATTTTTGGGTAGAGATGGAATAAGGGGAGAGAGAGAGGGAGGTAGAGTGGATGGAAGACAAAGAAGAGAGGGATGTTAGGGTTTTTTCTTTGAAGAAACAGAACTCGTGTTTAAGTTTTGTTTTTGACTTATTATATTTCCGCCCCTTACCTTCTAAAATAGCAGAAACTCATTGCCTTTTACTAAAAAAAAAATAACTCGTAGGCCCCTTTTTTCCCATATATGTAGGAAAAAAATCCCGAAAACTCAGGCAGGGCGGCCGCCACCCTCGGGACCATGTAGGTTTGCCCCTGCCCCTAATTCATATTCTTATACCATGTGGGTTTATTTTATATATAGGTAGTTTATATATGCTTCACGAGGTGTTTGCCCCATTTTGTTGATTCTGAACTTTATTTATAAAAACTGATGCATGAGCAGATATTACATTAATATATAGAACATGAAGTTAATATTTGTACGCAATAAGATCAACTTATATTGTATGAATAGCAATCGATTATCTTCCAACCTTTGTTTATACAACTCTTTTATTTGCTTTTGCCAAGTGAATTAATGGGATTTTTTGGCCAAGCTACCCTTCTTTTTCCCATGGAAATTTGAATATAAGCTGTTTGACAGAGCCGACACTGCGTCGTGGGGATTCGGTCTATCTTGTGGGGTTAAGTAGGAGCCTACAGGCAACGTCTAGGAAATCTGTTGTCACCAACCCTTGTGCTGCTCTCAATATTGGTTCAGCTGATTGTCCACGGTACAGAGCAACCAATATGGAAGTCATTGAGCTTGATACTGGTACGTTTGATTCCATTGTTTAGGCCCCGTTTGGTTTGGGGTAAAATATTTTTCAACTAGGTGAAAATTTCAAATATTATACCACTAACAAAACGGAGCCTTAGAGTATCTTGACCATCTTAATATATGTAATTGTTCCAATATATTAAATATGTCATGGCATCATCGAATGCTGGAATCAGATTTTGGGAGTTCATTTTCTGGTGTACTAACTGATGAGCATGGAAGAGTTCAAGCTATATGGGGAAGCTTTTCAACTCAGGTTTGAACCCTTCACTGCTTCAAGGGAGTTGTTTCCTTTGGAAGAAAAATGTGCTGATGCATTAACTCCTGTTTGCAGTTGAAATATGGCGGTAGCTCATCTGAAGATCATCAGTTTGTTAGAGGTATTCCTATTTATATAATCAGCCAAGTCCTTGACAAAATAATATCTGGTGCAAATGGACCACCTCTTCTCATAAATGGCATCAGAAGGCCGATGCCGCTTGTTAGGATTCTAGAGGCTGAACTTTATCCTACATTGCTTTCGAAGGCTCGGAGTTTTGGGCTGAGCGATGAATGGATCCAAGTATGCTTTCTACCTTGCATAATTTTCTTTTTCATTCTTAATTCTCTCATTTTCTTCTCCCTTTTTTCGGTTAAAAATGCAATCCAATTGGATTTCCCTCTTGCTTACTGTTTCAAAATACATGTTCTCCTGGTTTAAATATAGTTAGATATTACAGAATGAAAATAATAGGCATGTACACACACAAAAATCAACCTCTTCTTCCATGCCTATCTCAAATTAATTGGTCATTAAATCTTTATTCACCCACCTTTCTAGTCATACACTGATTTTTAGTTAATTTCCAAAAAATTGTGCAACCTCTTGATGAAAGTGGCAGTGCTTTGGTGTATGCCACATGTATCTCTAAGTGCTCATTTTAACTGAAATGCATTTGATAGTGACATGGCCCCAAAATGTCGTGATACAATAATGTATGATCATGGCACATGCTTCAGGTGAAACATCCTTCATGATTGCATATGTTAGAAGATTCCAAGATGTAGGTTGTGATGGATCCTGTCTGTCTCTTGTAGGCTCTCGTGAAGAAGGATCCAGTTCGACGTCAAGTTTTACGAGTTAAAGGTTGTTTGGCGGGCTCAAAAGCCGAGAATTTATTAGAACAGGGTGACATGGTCTTGGCAATTAATAAAGAGCCAATTACGTGCTTTCGGGACATTGAATTTGCTTGTGAAGCATTGGATCTGTGCGATGACAATGATGGCAGACTTAACATGACTATTTTCCGCCAGGTTAGTTAATAGAGCTATCACAATTATTTGTGTGGTATATGTACTTTGCAGTACAGTAATTATTCTGTATGCACTTCAGGGTACAAAGTTTCTAGTATTTGAACTTTGGGTTCATCTTCACTTTTCACGACCCTTTGTAAGATTTTTGCGCTTCATTTTCAACAAAAGTGTCACAAAAAGTAGAAACTTGAGTGCAAATAGTAAATTCTTTGGACCCCAATGTGGATCACGAATGGCTACTTAAACTCAAAATACCCAAAACCTTTATTTAGTTATATATCTTACATCTTGTTTGGCATAAATTTTCTGATGATTGTAGATCACTATTCAGGTTCATGCTTGTATTGATTAAATAATTTGTCTGATATAATTGGGCGTTGCCTTAGGGACGTGCGGTTGAACTTGTCGTAGGAACAGACGTAAGAGATGGGAATGGTACCACACGTGTGATCAATTGGTGTGGATCTATTGTACAGGATCCTCACCTAGCTGTGCGTGCTCTTGGATTTTTGCCTGAAGAAGGCCATGGTGTATATGTAGCAAGGTGAGGGTGCTTTTTAATGTGGAAGGTGGAAACTCAATTATTTGATTAGTTATCACTGCTGATTTTACCCTTTT
This sequence comes from Sambucus nigra, assembly GCA_949130495.1. Taxonomy (NCBI): domain Eukaryota; kingdom Viridiplantae; phylum Streptophyta; class Magnoliopsida; order Dipsacales; family Adoxaceae; genus Sambucus; species Sambucus nigra. Next base: position 336,038,804 of record OX422207.1, on the reverse strand, counting down.
TTTATTCAGTATATATCTTATTATATGACAATTGTTTTTTCCAGGTGGTGTCATGGGAGTCCTGTTCATAGATATGGCCTATATGCTCTTCAATGGATTGTTGAAATTAATGGGAAACCAACACCTGATTTAGATGCTTTTGTTAATGTGACAAAGGTATGCCTACTGTCTGTATTCACTTGACACGCATAGATTCAAATGATATGATTTATATCACTGTTCTAAAAAACCCGCCTAGGCTTGGGAGAAACGCCCCGCCTTAAGATTTTCACGCCTTATTCTTGGTAAAACCTTTAAGGTGCACTTTTTTCTAAAAACAACAATTTTTTAGTGAAATGATATCACTTTTTAAAGAATTTTTTTACAAACCAGACCAATTTCTCATCCAAAATAATCAAATAGTATTTTAATTTGAAAATATTCAGGCATTTTTTTGATATGTACAATTTTAGTTTTTTAATAGCCTTGTTATGGTTAAAAAAATATTAAAATATATTAAGAAGGCCTAAACGCCTTTTGACGTCTTTTTACGCCAAGGCCCGCCTAGGGTTCTAAGGCTTAAGGCTTGGCCTCTACGCCTTGATCACGCCCCGCGTTTTTTAGAACCTTGATTTATATATACATCTTTTCAACCTTCTTCCAGTAAGCATTTATAAGTTGAAATAATGGGCGAGATACGTGAAAGTTTCAATTCTACATGGACCTAAAAGCCAGGAAAGTTCAAGAACACTATTTTAAGAGTGCATTAATTTTTCAAAAGATATCGAATATGTGAAAATAATATTATTAAATGTAAAAAGATTCACCCCTCGTTCATATACTCTTATGAGTCATAATCCTCTTAGCTAAATTAAACAAAATTATTAACAGGAACTAGAGCATGGGGAGTTTGTCCGTGTAAAGACAGTCCACTTGAACGGGAAACCTCGTGTTCTTACACTGAAGCAGGATTTGCACTATTGGCCTACTTGGGAGGTGAGATTTGATCCGAAATCTGCAACGTGGTGTCGTACGATAATCAAAACATTAAACTAAAGTGTGATTTGTTATATACATTGGGAAAAAGTTTCCTCTGGGAAGAAAGCCAAATTTGAATTTGTTTAATCCCTTTGCATTGGGATTTGTTATACGAGGGAGATCATACAAGGCAAGTAATTGCTCTGTGAACTGCTGCTTAACTTATTGTAAAATGACAATCATTTTGGAGGATTGTTTACCGGAAATTGATTAATATGTTGGTCTAATGTAATAATTACATCTGAATGGTTGGATAAATAAAAAATAAAATTTCAGTCTTTATTTGGGCCAATTTCTCATGTTCCATGCATTATGTTAACCTCCTAGCAATATATATTTTTTTCTTTGAAGAATCTGTGCATTTGTTAGATCATAAAATATGAAGCTGGTTCCATTTGGATACAATTTCTGCTATCCTTCACATTTGTCTGTGTCGAGATCAGAGCCTACTTTTTTCTTCGGTAGGTGTTGAAACTTGAAGCCTTTTCTGCATTGAAATTTGTATGCGACTTCGTATTGAGATGACGGTGACTGCGTGTTCATATTAGTACGTCAGCATAGAAGCTTTTGCATTTATGTTGAGAGACGATTACCTCTAGTGGAATAAGAGACATATGTTGTTAAATCGGAAATATAGTAGTGGAGAAAATGCTTGTCGCCACCAAAATTGGACTTTTGTAACAAGCCCTACTTTCAGAATTTTAATCGTCAATTTTTTTAGCATTTCTTCTTGAAGTGCAGATTTTCTTTTGGGGGAGCAATTTGTAGCAAAGCAAGTACTTGACGTCTTAATATGTTTGATTTAATATTGGGCTCACTGTGGAAATTATTACGAAAGTAGAGTTCAAATTTGTCGATCCTGTCTTTAAGTGATGGTTAACTTGACCCTTGGTCGTGACTGGTTGAAACATTATTGGCTTACTAGCTTGCAGGCCATGCATCGAAATTATATTTGATCATTTTCATAGTATTCATAAAAAAATTATGTCGATTAAGTTAATGCCGATTATGATAAAGTTATTTTAAATAAATGAAACTTAATATTAAATCAATATATGAAAATGTTATGAAAGATAATGTTTTATGTAGAATTACATTAATGTTACTTTTAATAAATAAAATGATACTTAAAATTAAATGCCATGGAAGAAATAAAAGAAAGTAGCATCAAGATTTTAAAATTAATTTTTTTTCTCAATTAAATGGTCACCATGGTCATTACAAACCTTAGTCTCATTGCTTTTAGCACTATACATGATTAGAAGGAAGTGTTTTTCTTCCCATTTTATTTATTATATAAATATATTATTCTTTAGTCATCTAAGTCAATATCTTTATTTTTGAAATCTCGTTACTTAGAATTTGTCAGGTGGATCGCATTAAGGCCATTTCTATGAGATCTGATTATAACATTGAGGGGAAGTCCATCACCATATGTTTATTTGCAAGTTGAAACTAAAAATGGGAAAAAATGGAATTAATACTTATATAGTCGTAATACAAATCGCATTACATGTAGTGTAAATGGGTCAACATATATGTACCTGCGGCAAATCAATGTGTAAATGTTTGGGGTGGGGGAACATATATGTACCTGCGGCTAAACAATGTGTAAATGTTTGGGGTGGATTGGCAAATGGACATTTGCTCAAAAGTTTATGACGCCTTTGGTTTAAATGTAATCCTTATTTCATATCTTAAATTTTTTCTAGGCCATATAGTACAAATAATTTCTCCTGAATCTCATTTTTTTTTTGAAATCATAATAACCCCCTAGTTATGCATTTTGTTGCTAGGAACGTTTTGGCAACAGTTTTATCCACATGAAGGAGGGTCTTTATAACAAAATGCATAGTTCAGGGGTCTCTTGCATCAAAAACTTATCAAGGGGCTTCTTGCAAAATTTGAAAGTTTAAGGGAGATATACGCATTATAGCCAATTTTCATAATATTGAGGGAGGAGATCATACAAATTACTTAACTCAGGCTAAAAGTTTTAGAAAATGTATGTTCAAATCAAATATCAAATGTTTCTCAACTTACAAAGCCAATTAATACAACAAAAGGTTCAAAAATATAAATTTGTGGAAATGAAGCTATTTTTTAACTACTGAAAAGTACAATCAGAAACTACATTTTCTTTCGATGGTATTGGAACGCTAAGTTGATTTTTTGTCCATTTAAATAAGGCCATTTGTTATTTATATCGCTATAGGTTTTAAACGAAAAACAAAGCATCCGTTTGGATGCGCGGAATTGGAATTGAATTGGAATTCTAATTCTATGGAATTGGAATTCTAATTCTATGGAATTGAAATTCAAGGAATTTCATTCCATTTCAATTGTTTGGTTCAAGTGTAGATTTCTTTTGGAATTCTACTAGAATTCTAAATCCCTTGTTTGGATCAATTACATAATTCTTTTGGAATTTTAGTAGTTTGTGAACTATTAAAAAATTATACTTTTAATAAAGATTTTAATTAAAAAAAAAGCGGAATCAAATCACATCACACTTTAACAAGAATTAATACTTGAAGTAGCATTAAAATAAGACGAATAGAAGTTCCATCTAAATTTAAGAGTTGTAAAACTAGAATAGTTTGTAAGCAACATTACCATAATAAAAAAAGTCCACCTAATAACATAACAAGTCAATGCATATTAGAATAAATTGTTCTAATAATCACGCGCCAAGATGCATCAAAATCCATCGCCTTTTCAGCTCGTTCGGAAGACCAGAAAAAGTATCAAATTTCCTTTGGTCATTCATTAAAAGATCATCTGCTTTCAAGACTTGTATTTCATCCAAATCTTGAACCTTCGAAACCTCATCCAATACCATTTGAGTTGTTGCCTTGGAAGGCTTGGAATTTAAGAAGCGATCAAGTGACTCCGCCATGCGCCCCAAGACATTCAAAAGTGCTTCAGAACCAGAATGCTTTCTCTTCTTCGAGCGAGAAATAGATGAAGATGATGCATTGGTTTTCCCTTGTTCATTTCAGACTCGAGATGTATGTGTGGCGTCGTCTTCAAGGGTCCTCTCATCAATCTCCAATGTATCTTCCAAGTTGTTAGACTCTTCATTATATGTCATTTCCATCTCATCATCTAATGCCGTTCGAGCACCATCCCCATTAGCACGATCTTGAGCAAAAATAACACATAAACTATCCCAATTATCCATTGTAATTCTCCTTCGATATGGGATAGCTTTAGGATGAGCCTGAAAATAAATTCAATTTTAAATGTTAATGTTAACGCAAAAATTCTCCATCTACGAGGACCAATCAGAAAAGGACACATGTCATCCTACGCGGCAATATTCGGCACCCGAGGAGAGATAGTCGGCACCCGAGGAGAGTTGGTCGGCATACCAACCAGGAAGATCAAAGGATAACTATGCATTTAATGTGCATTAAATGCAGATGACAACGCATTTAATGAGCCTTAATGTACATTTATATTGTATTAATAGATGACAACACATAGCATACCAAGCAATTCAACAATTAGATTCGTTGAATGTAGACATAAATGTCTACATACAATGAATCTCTTTATCTCCCATCACTATAAATACATGTATTCCCTTAGCCAAAAGGGAGAGATCCGGGGGGGGGGGGGGGGGGGGGAACCTAGAAATCCCATACACAAGATACACATCCTTTCTCTCTCTACACCTTATAGTGCTATTGTAAACCCCTGGGAATAAAATAACAATGGACGTAGGCTTTATTCACAGCCGAACCACTTTAAAAACCTTTGTCTCTTATATGTTTGATGTGAATGTTTATCTTCATCTTCAATCTCATCCTCATCATTTATCTGCTGTTGACGCCACTAAAATGACAGTGGCCATTTTCTGTCTTCAACAGATTGGCGCCGTCTGTGGGAACGTGTTACAAGCATTGTTCTCCATCAAAAGCTAAGTTTTTATTTTCTCTACGTATAATCAATTATACATACATATTTTGATTCAATCATGATTTTTATGTTTATATACATAAATTAATTGTCCAATTTTTATCTGCAAAATATTGCATATCATGATTTTAAAATTATAACTGTTAGATTTATTCTTATTTAGAAATCTGAAAAATAATGGATTTCATAAATCATAACTTTTTGCTTGATTCTCAAGTTTTAATTTTATATCATGGAATAAATATTTTAAATGATTACATATACCAATATATATGACGGTGGTAAGATTTGATAATTTTTATTATAAATTTTGTAATATCTTTGATGTCTATTCAAATTCCCATCACATTTTTAATCAGAATGGGAAAGGTTAAAGACAATAAAAATTTTTCTCATGAAAATCATGACTCAGATCTATTTTCTCTCTCTTCAAGTTTGAGTCTTTTGGCATTTATTTTTATGAGCTATACACTTAATTTGGTTCGCATGCCATCCAGGTTAATAAAGTCTCATGGATTGATTTTGATATAAATTTGTATTCGAGATATTCTGGTCAACCATCCATACTGTTGGTCGACATCATCTTGGGCCATCTTTTATTAAAGGGAAGCTTAACCAGACCACTTTTGTTGGTCGGAGATAAGATGTGAAGATCCATCAGCAACGTTGAAATAATTTTATCCAACTACGAGGTATCTTATTGTTGGTTGGAGACCCATATTGTAGCTCGGTGGAACCAATTTACTGGTCGGTAACTATCCAACCATTCACTTCTTGGTCGGTGACATCTAATGTTGTTCGGTGACCATCCAACAGATGGTCGGCAATATTAATGCACCATTTTTGTTGACCGACAAAATCACTCTGCTGGTCGGGGACCATTTGCTTCTTGGTTGGCACCATATATTCTACATCCTGAGACGTCCCCAAATATTGGTTGGCAACACCCATGCCATTGGTCGATAACAGTAGAATCTTGGGATATTAAAAAATGCGAAGCACCCCAGATATTTCTTTAAACACGAGTTCAGCTTGCAATCTCGATAGGTGCTCGGACAACTTATTAAAATTCCATAGGGACGAGATTCAGTCCCGACGAAAGCTCAGCCATAATATTAAACCTCTAGAAACTAGTATTGCTCGACATCAGGCAATTTTGCCTCGACATATCAGCCAACATATATTATTTCATTTTTTGAAAATAATATTTTTATTTCTCGAGCATATACCTATCATATATTTATTGAATGATTGAATTATTCTCATGACTAATCAATTCAGCCTACACATATGGTAGAGCAAGATATTAATTTTTACAGGTACAAGACTCAACGCCGACGAATGCTCGGAAACAATCTGGAAACTATTATCATTATATATTTTATTATTTCTCGGAGATATCGACTCACGCACAAATTATTCTATATATCCCTTGGGATTCATATTGTATATTCATCTCAACACGGAACTCGCGAGATATTCATATTCAGCTCCGAGGAAGAACTATAACGTTTATTATATTTCACCCCCAACAGATGGTTGGTCGGCGTAATTCTTATCTATATTCAGGCCCGGCAAAGTACTCGGCCATTTTCTTATATTCTGGAAAATATCATTCTTATTCGGCATTATGCAATGTTGCCTCGACAGATCTGCAAGACAATTTATTATTATTCTAAATCATTCTTTATGTCTATGCATATTTATATTATCTTATTCCCAACAATCTGTTGGTCAGCTCCGAGGAGGTCTCCAACATTTATTATATCTTATTCCTAACAATCTGTTGATCAGTTCCGAGGAGGTCTCCATCATTTATTATATCTTATTCCCAACAATCTGTTGGTCAGCTCCGAGGAAGTCTCTATCATTTATTATCAAAAATATATTCCCAAAAATGCCAACTAAGGTTGGTTGGGAAGAAAAACTATTCCTAAAAATGCCAACTAAGGTTGGTTAGGAAGTAAAACTATTCCTAAAAATGCCAACTAAGGTTGGTTAGGAAGAAAAACTATTCTAAAAAATGCCAACTAAGGTTGGTTGGGAAGTAAAACTATTCCTAAAAATGCCAACTAAGGTTGGTTAGGAAGAAAAACTATTCTAAAAAATGCCAACTAAGGTTGGTTAGGAAGAAAAACTATTCCTAAAAATGCCAACTAAGGTTGGTTGGGAAGTAAAAATATTTCCCAAAAATGCCAACTAAGGTTGGTTGGGAAGAAAATCTATTCCTAAAAATGCCAACTAAGGTTGGTTAGGAAGAAAAACTATTCTAAAAATTGTCAACTAAGGTTGGTTAGGAAGTAAATCTATTCCCAAAAATGCCAACTAAGGTTGGTTGGGAAGTAAATCTATTCCCAAAAATGTCAACTTAGGTTGGTCGGAAATAAGAAGCTGTCAACTACAGTTGATCGGAAACATTTTATTTAAACAAAGTATGAGTATGTGAAAGCGATCAAGCAAAAAGCATTCAAAGTTCACATTCCACACTTGGGGGCTTCTATTACAGATATATTTGTTCATTCGGTGGCACATTCTTATAACATTATGCAGTCGAGCATCAAATTCAACTCCACAAACTCACACGATCGGGGACCCGACCAATCATCATTCAGGAGTTGTTTTTCTTGCTCATGAATTATTTTTGATATTGAAGTTCAGGAGGTATATTGAAGTTCAGGAGGCCATTGAAATTCAGGAGGTATATTGAAGTTCAGGAGGAATATTGAAGTTCATGAGGTATATTGAAGTTCAGGAGGCGTATTCAGAAGTTCAGGAAGCGCATTCAGAAGTTCAGGAGGCATATTCAAGAGTTATTATGCACATACTATTGAAGTTCAGAAGTCAAATTCAGCATCTACAACACTGAGATCTTTACTACTACTGTCCCGACCAACATTGAAGAAGAATTTGTATGAAAATTTTTCGAAGTCCACCACTAGCTTGGTACTAATCAGATTGAAGAGTTGGGTTCAAAAGCTAGTATGTTACTCGACAAAGTATTCAGAGGATCATAAATCAGAAGAATCAAGCACGTGAAGTTAGCACTCAGTTGCTCGACACAGGAGGCAGTTGGTCAGCTAGCAAACTAATCAACATACTTGAAGATTATGACAAGCTACAAGCTGCATACTATGGCATGTCTGCATCCAAATTCCCAGGGGTGATACATAGCATACGGAGTTCCTCAAAAGAAAGATTATCAACCATCGATCAGCCTGCATCATATGTCATCCAGGAGATAATGCACTTTATGTTGAACAAATCAAGAAGGTAGATCAAGAATTTCACGAGCACCGAGCAACACTGCAGAATAAATACTCCATCCTTTCAAGTAAACCATCAAGCATGGAGCATTGGGGATTTCTGTTAACGCAAAAATTCTCTATCTACGAGGACCAATCAGAAAAGGACACATGTCATCCTACGTGGCAATATTCGGCACCCGAGGAGAGTTGGTCGGCACCCGAGGAGAGTTGGTCGGCACCCGAGGAGAGATAGTCGGCACTCGAGGAGAGTTGGTTGGCATACCAACCAGGAAGATTAAAGGATAACTATGCATTTAATGTGCATTAAATGCAGATGACAACGTATTTAATGAGCCTTAATGTACATTTATATTGTATTAATAGATGACAACACATAGCATACCAAGCAATTCAACAATTAGATTCGTTGAATGTAGACATAAATGTCTACATACAATGAATCTCTTTATCTCCCATCACTATAAATACATGTATTCCCTTAGCCAAAAGGGAGAGATCCGGGGGGGAACCTAGAAACCCCATACACAAGATACACATCCTTTCTCTCCCTACACCTTATGGTGCTATTGTAAACCCCTGGGAATAAAATAACAATGGACGTAGGCTTTATTCACAGCCGAACCACTTTAAAAACCTTTGTCTCTTATATGTTTGATGTGAATGTTTATCTTCATCTTCAATCTCATCCTCATCATTTATCTGCATAGTTAAGCTTAAATAAAAAGTCTTTAAAAGAACCACAATATATACCACAAAAGTAATGAGTATGCTAAAATAAGACTTACTAGCACATATGCATTCCATACACTTTCTTCAACATCAACTCTACCCTATCGTAGTTCCAAGAGAACCCCGATGTTGATAGAATTTGACTTATAACATCACAATGCTTCTCCCAAGTCTTGAGGTGTGATTGGATATTTTGCTTTGTCACGGAAATGTGGTGTTCATCCATCATGATATTTATTCTACTAGTCCATGCCGCTGGTTTCCACGCAAATTTTCCATCCAACTTGTTCCCTTGATTAATTTGATCTACAAAGCAAGTGGATAATGTTTTATCCATCTCCGGGGTCCGTGAGAAATAACCTTTCCCCTTCTTAGCCCCTTCTCTAACTTGAGAATCAGAATCCATTCCTTTACAACAATCAAATTTAAAATAAATAAACCATACACATTAATCAAGTATGCTAAAACCATACACATTAATCAAGTACGCTAAAACCATACATATTAATCAAGTACACTTGAAAATAAATTCAAGTAAGCTAAAACCATACACATTAATCTAGTACGCTAAAACCATACATATTAATCAAATACACTTGAAAATAAATTCAAGTAAGATAAAACCATACACATTTATCAAGTACGCTAAAACCATACAATATTAATCAAGTAAGATAAAACCACACACATTAATCAAGTAAACTAAAACCATACACATTAATCAAGTACACTTGAAAATAAATTCAAGTAAGCTAAAACCATGCACATTAATCAAGTACGCTAAAACCATACAATATTAATCAAGTAAGATAAAACCACACACATTAATCAAGTAAACTAAAACCATACACATTAATCAAGTACACTTGAAAATAAATTCAAGTAAGCTAAAACCAAGTGTATAACTAGAAAGGTAAGCCAGATGGAAAATTTATCATCGACGCTGCCTTATTTGGTATGCAAGAAACATTGCTTGTGCTAATGCATCCCTTTTTTGCGTCCACTCCCTAGTCGTTTGCACATGTCGAATACGATCTATATTGGTTGCACCATGGTTATCCATTACATCATCCTCATCTATACAATCTTCATCACTTTCTTCTGGCTCTTCATTACGTAAATCCTCGTCTACCATATCCAATAACGGATCATTTGGTTGCTCCATTCGTATAAGATTGTGGAGGATGGCACACGCATTTATAATTCTCACATGAGTTTTCACCTCAAAGAAAGAAGCAGATCTAAGAATAGCCCATCTTTTCTTAAGAAGTCCAAAGGCTCTTTCGATTACATTTCTAGCAGTTGAATGACGAAGGTTAAATAGCTCCTTGTATGTTTGTGGATTATTTCCCATTCTTGACCACTCATTAAGATGATAACGTGTGCCTCTATAAGGTACCAAAAAACCAGGTCCATTTGTATATCCAGCATCAACAAGGTAATATTTACCTACATTAGAAGAAAGTTGATTCAAAATAGAAAAAAAAGAAAAATATTATGAATTATTTAAAATAGAATAGGATGTGCATCGTTTGGAATAATTAATGGATTTTGTCTTGCCAGTGCATCTCGTAAAACTCTTCTATCCGCAGCGGACCCTTCCCATCTAGCTAAAACATAAGTGAATTTCAAATCACGGGAACAAACTCCTAATACATTTGTTGCATTAAAACTCTTCTTATTTCGATATCTCGCTTCATCCTGAGAAGGAACTGTCATGGGAACGTATGTCCCATCCAAATCTTTAAGGCAATTATCAAACCATTCCCACTTTTCATCTTCATAACCTTCAATTTCTTTCTTGGGCTGGACCAAATACTCACCCCCTAATTTAATTATAGCGCCCAAAACCGCATTAAAATGTCGACTAACTGTCTCCCCTGAGCGGATATATAGAAACTTGACAACCCGATTCTTTAGGTTATGTCCAACCATATATAAAAACATAGCCACAGCTTTCTCTATCCGAACGTGTGCCGTTTCACATAATAATTTTTTATCACGTAATTTGTTACATAAACTATTAAACGCATCTATGCCAAGACGCAATTGCTCTCTACAAGTTGTATCACTTCCATAATAAAGTCTTCTCAAATATATTTGTCTTGCATTTCTCAAATCTTCGGAAAGCTCCTTTAATAAATGTGTTTTATGCCACCACACCGCAATTGCCGCCAAAATAACTATATGATATCCTACAACTATTTTTCTTTTCTTTTTTTCTCTAGTGTCATTTTCATTCCTAACCAAGTCGTGAATCCCCGACAAACAATGATCTATTTTCTAAAATATGTATTAAAAAATCAGATATGTAGTATGTATATACATATAAAAAAAATCACATATAAAAATCAACATTTTATATAACATTTTATTTTGCATATATATATATATATATATATATAGTCATTACCAAAACAGTTTATCAATACAGCTTGATGTTTATCTCATATACATTACCAATACAGATTATCTTAGATACATATATACATATATATAAACAGTCATAAACAGTCATACAATACAGACCCGGTTCGTGGATACATTTGGGGGATACGGTGACATGTCTGTCGCATACACATTTGGTGGACACGTCACTGACACATCACCGACACGTCACCGTGTCCCCCCAAATGTGTCCACGAACCGGGTCTCCCTATCATTTTTCTATATATATATATATATATATATATATATATATATATGTGTATATGACAATTTATACATATATACGTATACATATGACATATATGACTGTTTATACATATATTAGTAGACATATATGTTATAAAAAAAGACTGTTTATAAAAAAAAATAAAAAAAACTGTTTATTAAAAAAATATGTCTAAAAGACTGTTCTATAAAAAAAAATAAAAAAAACTGTTTATAAAAAAAATATATGTCTACTAATATATGACTGTTTATAATATATGTCTACTAATATATGATTGTACATATATTAGTACATATGACTGTTTATAAAAAAATAATAAAAAAATATATGTCTACTAATATATGACTCTTTATAATATATGTCTACTAATATATGACTGTACATATATTAGTACATATGACTCTTTATAAAAAAATATAAAAAAATATATGTCTACTAATATATGACTGTTTATAATATATGTCTACTACTATATGACTGTACATATATTAGTACATATGACTGTTTATAAAAAAAAATATGTCTACTAATATATGACTGTTTATAAAAAAATATGTCTACTAATATATGTATAAACAGTCCTATATATATAAATATATATATCATAGATCTCAGAACATATATATCAGATCGATATATCATATATATCAGATCTCATCAGAACATATATATCAGATCTCATAACATATGATATATATATATATATATATATATATATATATATATATATATATATATATATATATATATATCAGATCTCAGATTTTGCAACCGGAGATTTACCTGAAAAACGACCGGAGAGAGGGATAGATAGCTGCGGGAGAGCTTCTGGAGAGTTGATAGCTGCCGGCGTGAGCTTTTCCGGTGAGAGTTGGTTATCGGAGATCGGAGTTGCCAATGTGGGAGGAGAGAGAGCAAGAAGGGGAGGGTTTTGTGTTTTTTTTCTAGTGTGTGTCCCGATCTGAATTCTAATGAGAATTGGATTTCAAAATCTCTACAAAATGATATGGAATTGATTTATGGAATTGGGCCAAAGAGAATTTCAAATAAATTCAAATGAATAGGCTTTTTTAATGTACCAAACAAAAAAATTGGAATTGGGCCTTCCAATTCCAATTCCAAGGGTTGGAATTGGGCTGCCAAACACACCCAAAATGTATGGCTCTACAAAAAAATTGAAATTGTGATTACAAAGACCAATCCCCCCTCCAATTCAAGTTGTAAACAGAAGATACACAGGGTTCTTCAAATACTCTATTATTTATGATCCTCCGAGCTTTGAACTTCCATAAACTCTGTAAACAAATGTAATTGGAACCTATAAAGAGCAGAAAAAAAAAATAATTTAAAAGTTACACAAACAGATCTAAAACCCCTTTAATCCTTTCATTTATGTTTTCCAAAAAAATAACGGTAAAAGCGTATGAAGGAGGAGATGTATTTTACATTAAATGCTTGTCCACATGGCTGAAAGAGAACGTTTGAATGGATCCTTTATTTTTAATGAGTTGCCCATGTTTCAACCAATCACATTAGATGGTCATATTGACATTCACTAAAGAGTGTCAACAAATTTAAATTCATAAAAATGTCTCACAATATATTGAGGGTCATTTTTATGTTTCCCTACAACCCATTCAAAACAGTTCTATTCAAGAGGAGTTCGTTGCAATAGTTTGTTCGATTCCTGTGTGTGTGTGTGTGTGTGTGTGTGGTTAGGCTCTTCAGCATACCTTTAAAAATACTAGTATTTTGAAATACTAAAAAATTAAAATTTTGGACAAGACTTGGTATAAATGATATTTTCATAGTGAGGAGATCATTTGTAAAAAAATCATCAAAAAAGATCGTTTATACAAAGTTCGGTTGAAAAATTGAACTTTTATTATTTGTAACATTTGTATGTTTTTAAGCTAAGTTTAATGAAGTATGTTGGAGCGTTTGTGTGTGTGTGTGTATATATATATATATATATATATATATATATATATATAATAGTTTGTGTTAAAATGAAATTGGGTATAGAGAGAATATTAGAGGAGAGAGCTTATTTTTAGTTGGTGCATCAATAATGAAGGGGTTACCCCTTACTTATAGTACAAATAGTGCCTCCCAAAACACTACTTGTTATAATAGGACAAGGTTACAATAGCAAAGTCTTAAACAAATATGTACATCTCCCCCCCTAACCACACACACACACATATATATATAGGAGAAGGCTCACCTACATCATGCTCGATACATCATCCATGCATCACGCTTAATTATAAGCCCTCAAAAACTTTTTTTTTCAAATTTTATATTTTCCCTTGAAATTAACCTTCTAATCAACCCATATGCAAAAAATTAGGTCAAAATAAATTTTGTAACTATTTTTAAAAAATCCAAAAAAAACTGCTAAAATTACCTTATTTATAAGGGTCTGTGCCAATAGTTTTTTGTGGATTTTTTAAAAATAGCTACAAAATGTATTTTGACCTAATTTTTTGCATATGGGTTGATTGGAAGGTTAATTTCAAGGGAAAAATATAAAATTTGAAAAAAAAAGTTTTCTAGGGCCTAGAATTAGGTGTGATGTACAGTGTGATGTATAGTGCATGATGTAGGCGAGCCTTCCTCTCTCTCTCTCTCTCTCTCTCTATATATATATATATATATATATATATATATATATATATATAGACACAATAATGATTTTATGCGTGAAGATTGCACAAGATTCATCCAGATCCTTCCTTATTTTTCTCATTTGGAACAGCTGGGCCATTCCTTTTACTTGTTCTCATAGTTACGATTCCTAAAAACAAGAGACAAGGTAGTATATTTGACTCCAATCTATACATTATAGGAACAGTGAGAACATGAGAGAAATTTTAGAGATAAACGAGAGGAGAGAGAGAAAGAGGACATATATTTTAGGAGACAAATTAGGAGTTCACATTTTAATTGTGCGGGAATACCATACTATATATATATATATATATATATATATATATATATATATATATATATATATATATATGGAGAGAGAGAGAGATTATTACAACACTCCATTGGAAATATGCCATTTACACCATTCAATGATTGTTGGCTCGTTAAAATTTCACTAAGGAGAATCTAATAGGAAAAAAACGGAAGTGATGAAAAAAAGTACAACTTTTGTATTCATTGAATCGTGGGGACATACTTAAGGCTGTCTCGTTAAAACCTTTTCTTGAAAAACCCATTAAGACAAAACCTAGTGAAAGGAAAAATAGTACATACAACATATGTCTAAATTAATATGTTCTTGTAGTGTCTCCATGGTTGGTATGTTCAATCTATCTATTTGTTAGTGAAGTCGATGCATTCCAATCTCACACACATATTTCCGAAATGTTGCCTTTGGCTGTGACTTGGTGAAAATATTAGTTAGGTTGTCACTGGACCGAACTTGAATGACTTAAATTTCATTTTTCTTCTGAAGGTTGTGAGTGATTTTTTTTTTTTTGTGAAATGTTCTTGGTTATGTCTTCCTTTGATGAACCATTCTTTAATTTGTTCCAAGCATGCTGCATTGTCTTCATAGATGACACTTGCAATGTCTGTAATGGAAGACAATTGACAAGTACTATGAATATGCTTGATTAAAGATCTCATCCATACACAGTCACGACTAGCTGCATGAAGAGCTAAAATTTTGGAATTGGCTATAAAAGTCTATTTAGTTAAAAAAGAAATAACTATATTAGCACTAAAAAATACATAATATGTTTGTGGTCGACCCTCATGAGGATCAAAGAGACATCCAGAACCTGCATACTCTACACCAAAAATGCTAATATGGCACGCTGAGGGAAGGAGATTTTGGCACGGTTTTAAATCGTGCCAGAATCTGGCGCAGTTTAATCATAAACTGACACGGTTTAAAACAGCGCCAAATTCTGGCACCGTTCTAAACCGTGCCAAATGTGAGTACAACTCATTAAAAAAATAACACCCCAAAAATTTCAAGGGGGAACCAAAATTTCAAAAGGACCAAATCGTTCTTAACTAAATCTCTCTCTCTCTCTCTCTCTCTCTCTCTCTCTCTCTCTCTCTCTCTCTCTCTCTCCGACTTTACTCCCCGATCCACATTACCCGACGCCTCCTCTTCGCAGCCTCCCGAGTCCTCCATTATCCAAGCTATCCATGAACTGCCATCATCCATGCTACCCGACTTCACTCCACGATCCACACTACCCGACGCCTCATCGTCGCCGCCTCTCGACGCCTCCATCATTATATATATATATATATATATGTGTGTGTGTGTGTGTGTGTGTGTGTGCGTGTGTGATTATAGATTTTCATTTTAACTCCTTTGTGACTTGTTGATGAATTGATTATTCATGTATGTGTGCGCAAACACACTATGTGGAGTTGGTAGGGAAGAAATGCAATACATATAGGATTTTTGTCATTGAAGCTTGAGGAAAAATGAGAATATTAAGGCTCATAGAGAAATCCAGATTTAGAAATAATCGTCACATGCAGTGTGTGTGTGTTCGTATAGTTGTATGTTTTCCTTTTAACATCCCTGTGTCTCGTTGATGAGTTGATTGTCCGCGTGTGTAGATTTTGAGCTGGAAGGGTAGAAATGAAATAAAAATTGGATTATTTCACTAAAACTTTAGAAAAAAAATGAGAAATAAAGGTCTATAGAGAAATCTCGAATTAGAATTAGAATAGATTTCCAAAACGCGTGTATATATATATATATATATGTTTGTATATTGTCATTTTAACACCTCAGTGTCTCATCAATGAATTGATTGTTTTTGTATATTTGTGTGCATGCACATTGTGTGTGTACTTGAGGGTGGAAGGGAAGAAGTGCACTAAAGATCAACTTTTGATTGGTATGAATATATATATTTGCTCATGTATGTATATACATGTAATTTTACACTTTAAATCTATTATCTCTACATTTGGTTGATGAAATAGTGCCAAACTTTGTAGCAAAACATGGCTGGAATGTTGTTCTGAGCAATCACCGGGGGCTTGGGGTCATATCAATAACTGTAAGTAAGTATTCACTATATGGAATTTTTCTTTATTTCTTTATTTCTTTCATTCTTTATTTTTTTTTCTTTTTATTTATTGTCCAGTAAGAAAGCATCCAATAAATTTCTGTAATTGAATTATATATAATGATGTAGATACTTGATTCTTCTGGATTATACTTATCTCTCACTTTTTTTTCTTTTTTTCTTATCTGTCAATCTGTTTACCTAAAGAGGAAAAGACCATTACCCGACGTTCTTCTCCACTAATAAAATATTATTGGCTATAAGTTTAATCTTTGGTTTTATTTGCATGGAGTGCATGTCCTTGGGCTTGAACAAGCGTTGTCATGCTTAGTAGGGTGAGCTTTTACCATTACACTAACCAATTTAGAAATATATTATTCTGGAATGATATGCTTTAGTTTATTGTTCGACACTTATGTTTCCAAAATAGAGAGAAGGCATGTTGTTCCATCACAAGTGCAATGACACGTCGTAGGAGACTAACATTACACATAGGAACTGATCACGTAGTCATGGGTCTCCCGGTTTGAGAATATGACGATAATTTAAAAATATCTATATTAAACTTAAAAACAAGCCGTTAAAGGGTGAAAACCCAAAACAACCCCCAAATGACCCCGTAAGAGGGAGTAACACCTCGCACGGGACCAATGTAACTTGTAGGAACTGATCGTGTTGTCACGGGTCTCCCGGTTTGAGAATATGACCATCATTTGAAAATATTTAGATTAAACTTAAAAATAAGCCGTTAAATAGTGAAAACACAAACCAGTCCCCAAACGGCCCCGTAAGAGGCAGTAACATCTCATAGGTGACTAATGTTACTCGTAGGAACTGACCGCGTATTCAAGATTCTCTCGGTTCGAGAATATGACGATAATTTAAAAATATCTATATTAAACTTAAAAACAAGCCTGTTAAAGGGTGAAAACCCATACCAACCCCCAAATGACCCTGTAAGAGGGACTAACACCTCTCACGGGACCAATGTAACTCGTAGGAACTGATCGCGTTATCACGGGTCTCCCGCTTTAAGAATATGACCATAATTTGAAAATATTTAGATTAAACTTAAAAACATGCCGTTAAAGGGTGAAAATTCAAACCAGACCCCAAATGGCCCCGTATGAGGCAGTAACACCTCATAGGAGACTAATGTAACTCGTAAGAACTGACCGAGTAGTCAAGGGTCTCTCGGTTTGAGAATAAGACAATAATTTGAAAATATATATATTAAGCTTAAAAATAAGAAGTTAAATGGTGAAAACCCAAAGCCACCAAACGCCCCCGTAAGAGGCACTAACACTTCGTAGGAGACTAACGTTACACGTAGGAACTGATCGCGTAGTCACGGGTCTCCCGGTTTGAGAATATGACGATAATTTGAAAATATCTGTATTAAACTTAAAAACAAGCCGTTAAATGGTGAAAACCTATACCAGTCCCCAAACGGCCCCGTAAGAGGGACTAACACCTCGCACGGGACCAATGTAACTCGTAGGAACTGATCGCGTAGTCACGGGTCTCTCGGTTTGAGAATATGACTATAATTTAAAAATATTTAGATTTAACTTAAAGACAAGCCGTTAAACAGTGAAACCCCAAACCAACTCCCAAATGTCCCCGTAAGAGGCAGTAACACCTCGTAGGAGACTAATGTTACTCGTAGGAACTGACAGCGTATTCACGGTTCTCCCGATTTGAGAACATGACGATAATTTGAAAATATCTATATTAAACTTTAAACAAGACGTTAAAGGGTGAAAACCTATACCAGCCCCCAAACGGCCCCGTAAGAGGCACCAACACGTCATAGGAGACTAACATTACACGTAGGAACTGACCATGTAGTTACGGGTCTCCCGATTCGAGAATATGATTATAAATTGAAAAATCTATATTAAACTTAAAAATAAGTCGTTAAATGGTGAAAACCCATACCAGTCCCCAAACGGCCCCGTAAGAGGGGCTAACACCATGCGCGACACCAATGAAACTTATAGGAACTAATCGTGTAGTCACGGGTCTTCCGGTTTGAGAATATGACCATAATTTGAAAATATTTAGATTAAACTTAAAAATAAGTCGTTAAATGGAGAAAACCCAAACCAGCCCCCAAATGGCCCCGTATGAGACAGTAACACCTCATAGGAGACTAATGTAACTCGTAGGAACTGATCGCGTAGTCACGGATCTTCCGGTTTGAGAATATGACGATACTTGAAAATATCTATATTAAACTTAAAATAAAGCCGTTAAGGGGTGAAAACCCAAGCCAACCCCCAAACGGCTCCGTAAGAGGCACTAACACGTCGTAGGACACTAACATTACACATAGGAACTGACCGTGTAGTCATGGATGTCCTGATTTGAGAATATGATGATTATTTGAAAATATCTATATTAAACTTAAAAACAAGCCGTTAAATGGTGAAAACCCATACCAGCTCTCAAACGGCCCCGTAAGAGGAACTAACAGCTCGCACGGGACCAATGTAACTCTTAGGAATTGATCGCGTAGTCACGTGTCTCTCGGTTTGAGAATATGACCATAATTTGAAAATATTTAGATTAAACTTAAAAATAAGTCGTTAAACGGTGAAAATCCAAACCAGCCCCAAAACGGCACCGTAAGAGGCAGTAACACCTCGTAGGAGACTAATGTTACTCGTAGGAATTGACCGCGTATTCACGGTTCTCCCAGTTTGAGAATATGAAGATAATTTGAAAATAATTATATTTAACATAAAAACAAGCCGTTAAATGGTAAAAATCCGTACTAGTCCCCAAACGGCCCTGTAAGAGGGACTAACACCTCGCACGGGACCAATGTAACTCGTAGGAACTGATCGCGTGGTCACGAATCTCCCGGTTTGAGAATATGACCATAATTTGAAAATATTTAGATTAAACTTAAAAGCAAGCCGTTAAACGGTAAAAACCCAAACCAACCCCCAAACGGCCCTGTAAGAGGCAGTAACACCTCTTAGGAGACTAATGTTACTCGTAGGAACTGACTACGCATTGACGGTTCTCCCGGTTTGATAATATGATGATAATTTGAAAATATCTATATTAAACTTAAAAACAAGACGTTAACGGGTTTAAACCCATACCAGCCCCCAAACGATCCCATAAGAGGGACTAACATCTCGCACGGGACCAATGTAACTCGTAGGAACTGATCGCATAGTCATGGGTCTCCCGATTTGAGAATATGACCATAATTTAAAAATATTTAGATTAAACTTAAAAACATGTTGTTAAAGGGTGAAAACTCAAACGAGTCCCCAAACAGCCTCGTATGAGGCAGTAACATCTCATAGGAGACTAATGTAACTCATAAGACCTGACCGCATAATCACAGGTCTCTCAATTTGAGAATATGACGATAATTTGAAAATACCTATATTAAGCTTAAAAACAAGCCGTTAAAGGGTGAAAACCCAAACCAACCACCAAACGTCCCCGTAAGAGGCACTAACACGTCGTAGGGGACTATTGTTACTCGTAGGAACTAACCGCATAGTTACGGGTCTCCCGATTTGAGAATATGATGATAATTTAAAAACATCTATATTAAACTTAAAAACAAGCCGTTAGAGGGTGAAAACCCAAACCAACCCCTAAACGGCCCCGTAAGAGGCATGAACACCTCGCACGGGACCAATGTAGCTCGTAGGAACTAACCGCGTAGTCACGGGTCTACCGGTTTATGAATATGACGATAATTTGAAAATATCTAGATTAGGCTTAAAAATAAGCCGTTAAAGGGTGAAAACCCAATTAAGCCCCCAAACGGCCCCATAAGAGGCACGAACACCTCGCACGGGACCAACGTAACATATACGAAATAACCGCATAGTCACTGTTCTCCCGGTTTGAGAATATGATGATAATTTGAAAATATCTAGTTTAAACTTAAAAACAAGCCGTTAAAAGGTGAAAACCCAAACCAAGCCCCAAACGGCCCCGTAAGAGGCATGAACACCTCCCACGGGACCAATGTAACTCGTAAGAACTGACTGCATAGTAATGGGTCTCCCGATTTGAGAATATGACGATAATTTGAAAATATTTACATTAGGCTTAAACAGGCCGTTACAGGGTGAAAACCTAAACTAGTTCCCAAATGGCCCCATAAGAGGCATGGACACCTCGTACGGGTCCAATGTAGCTCGTAGGAACTGATCGCGTAGTCACGGGTCTATCGGTTTATGAATATGACGATAATTTTAAAATATGTAGATTTAAAAACAAGCCGTTAAAGGGTAAAAACCCAAACCATCCCCTAAACGGCCCCGTAAGAGGCACTAACACCTCGCACGGGACTAATGTAACTCATAGGAATTGACCACATAGTCACGGGTCTCCCAGTTTGAGCATATGACGATAATTTAAAAATTTCTTGATTAGGCTTAAAAATAAGCCGTTAAAGGGTGAAAATCCAAATCAGTCCCCAAACGGCCCCGTAAGAGGTACTAACACATCGTATGAGATTAATGTAACTCGTATGAACTAGCCACGTACTCACGAGACTTTCAGTTCGAGAATATAATAATAATTTTAACTCGTATATGCAATTTTTTATCTTAAATACGTTTTTTTTTTAAAATGACTTGGTTACTAATATCGTATCTTTTTTGTGTCCTATTTTTTTGTAGGATGACATTTAATCGCTAGCTTTTATCCACTTGAAACACACGAAGAAGTCAATGATTTACAAGAGGGGGATTATTTATTTAGTGTTGTTAATTTTCAAGATTATATTTTTTATGTTATCGTCGTGCAGGCTTTAGTAGTTTTATTATTTACTTTTATGGCCGTGCTGACTATAGTAGTTTTATTGTCGACTTTTATGGTCGTGCGGGCTTTATATTGGTAGATTTTATATTAGCAGATTTTGGAATGCTAAAAAAATAGAGGAAACTCTGCCCAATTTTTTTTGATCTGGGAACTATTAACTCTTGTAATTTTTTGAAGTTATTGTTGATTTTTATGGCCGTGCGGGCTTTATATTGGCAGATTTTATATTAGCAGGTTTTGGAATGCTAAAAAAATAGAGGAAATTCTTCCCAATTTTTTTTTGATCTGGGAACTATTAACTCTTGTAATTTTTTGAAGTTTGTATGCACATTAGTTTATCAACAACCTGCGATATTCATAATTTGTGAATTTTCTTGATTTTCTTTTACAAATAATAAATATTTTCCTACCAGATTTGGAATTTGCAGATTTTCCAGGTTTGTTTCCTATTATTTTTTTAATTAATTGAAAAATATGGCACGGTTTAAAACCGTAACAATTTATAAAATTGAGCACGCTTATAAAATGATCTGGCACGCTTTATAACCGTGCCAAAAGCGTGCCGAAAAATAAACAATTTTGCACGGTTTCAACATGTGCCAAAAGTGTGCCACATAAAAAATTGGCTCAATTTAAAAGCGTGCCAGTTTGGGAAATCTGGCACGGTTTTAAATCGTGCCAGATTGCGTCTGGCACTGTTTTAAACCGTGCCAGTTTCGTATTTTTGGTGTAGTGATAACCGGCTAACTTTGAACCATTAGAATTATAAGTATAAAATAAACCCACGTCAGTGGTTCGACGTAGATATCTTAGGACATGCTTGACACTAGCCCAACAACTTTTGTTTTGTTCATAACCATATCTAGCAAACAGATTCACCGAGAATGAAACATCCGGCTAATGAGCAATTCCAAGTACAACAACACACCAATTGGATACAAATAGGGTACTTCTAAACCTAATATTTTATCATCCATCTTTTTAGACAACCATGGGATTATTTAGTGAGTGTTCTTTGTATATATTAAAGTGTTTTGATACCTTTTTGGTAATAATTAGACTGATGGACTAAAATCCTAAAATATTTTTTCTCAATATATAGGTCGAGACAAAATTTAATCTTCCTAAGGTCTTTTATCTCAAATTCATTCTTTAAATAGTTAACAATTGTCTCAAGTTCTTCTGTAATCCCAATTAATTTATACCATCCACATATACTGTTATTATTTCATTTCCTTT
Organism: Sambucus nigra; assembly: GCA_949130495.1. Taxonomy (NCBI): domain Eukaryota; kingdom Viridiplantae; phylum Streptophyta; class Magnoliopsida; order Dipsacales; family Adoxaceae; genus Sambucus; species Sambucus nigra. The sequence continues at coordinate 336,016,092 of OX422207.1, read as the reverse complement.
TGATGATTTCTTCATATAAACACATGGGTGTGACACCCCGCCTATTCTAATACTAGGTAATCAATCCTGTATTAAAATAAAATAAGAATCCAATATGATTTGATTCTCAGCATCGGTGTCGTAACAAGTAATATAAATGTAAAATGAATAAAACCATACATATAAATGAAATGATAGAATAACATATATGCATAAATAAATAATGCGAGTCGAATGAGCCACCGGTCACTATAAGTACCCATCCAACGTAAATGAAAACTAATAAATGATAAAGTCTCTCATAAATAAAATGTCCTATCCAACTACGGGAAAAACGTCCAAAGGGAAAATACTGAAATGAACTTAGTGAAGATAAGGTGGCTAAATCAATTTTATAGCATCCACAGCTACTTCTCGCAACATCATGAAAGATCTAACCCTGTTGTCCCGACTACTGCTTCTGCACACCTAGGGTTTTGAAAACAAAATAGATTTTCCAGCAGGTCAAATCCCACAAACATTTAAAAATATTTTGCAAGTATTTAAATGCTTTAAATAAAACATGGTGTGTATTACATTCACTATTAATTTACCGGTTGCACTCACATCAGACTTAGCCTCACCTCTCATCTATAGTACGCACCTAACGCATTCAGTTTATTATCCTAGTTATACTACCCGATTTAACTAGGAGAATAACCGCTATCAAAGTCCATCCCGGTAATAATCACCTTTAGCTAAGTATATGCTACCCTCACTAGGTTTACTTTCATATTTAATAACATAGCGTGACACGTACTATAGATAAATATTCACACTATATAATAACATAGCTACACCTGTACTACAAATAGAAATTCACACAATATCTCGTATAAACACATACACACACACACTTATATATATATATATATATATATATATATATATATATATATATATATATATATATACATATAACCGCATCCTCAGAGCCTGGATTTCGTGGATATATACCTTATGTGCTATTGGGCTCCAGGTATACCACGTGGCCACCGGGTCAAAATCTCACCACCTAACCCAAACGTATACACAAACAAACGAAGGCGGTCATGAACATACGTTTGGGGATAAAAAACACACCACATCGCACCCAACCAGTTGCCAAACCAACACTTATCCTCACACATGGATAGTGGCTATGCAATAATACTTTGACCTCGGGAATCAATCCAACACTTGCTGGTCAACGCCAGGGTGGACTGCCCACTATGTGTAACCTCTTAACGATAGCACTACCAAGTAGGTATGTTCGAACACACACACACACACACACACACACACACATATATATATATATATATATATATATATATATATATATATATATATATATATATATATAGAGAGAGAGAGAGAGAGAGAGAGAGAGAGAGAGAGAGAGAGAAATAACCCCACAATACGTATATTTATAAAGTATTGACTACGTAAAAAAATCTCACAGCGTACTAGTCTACTAAATTTCAAAGTCCGAACTGACTTCCCTATTATAAGTATAAGTGTTCACTCACTTGAATTCTGAATTGTCTCACCTAAACCCAACTAGCCATTGGCCAAACACATGTATCAAATCTTGAAAATATATCTCAGTAGTCCCAATCTATCCCAGAAGCCCATACATCCATTTCCCAAGCACTAATGGGTCAAAACAATGCACAACAAAAATTCAGATAGGTCAGTAAACCAAATCGGTTCGCTTGGTAGACCGAACCAATTCGCTTAACTGAGCTAATTCGCTCCCTCAGCGGATCGATTCATTTTGCTGGGCTGTTAGTCATTTTCTTCCTTTGGTTTTCACCTCTTAAACCCTATAATGGAGGTCCTAAGCCTCCCAAAGCGTTAAATTGATAACCCACATCAATACATAACCAACCCAGATGCATTATAACACTGAAAATACCCGAATCCAGAATCAAAACCCAAGGATTTCTAAACATATATCAACTTTTACAACTTAGAATTAATCAAACCTTGAAATTTCATTGGTTCTAGCACCCTATCAATATTCTCATGTTCATAATCACAAACCCAAATTAATATTACGAATTTCCCATTTATTCATCATCAATCCCTCTCAAATAAAATCAGAGGTTAAACACAATATAATTCTCTTTAATTAATTCTCAAAGTTTACATCTTTTAAATCTCGGATATTTTCTAAATCAATTATGAATGTGATTAACCCTAGTAATTACAATCTAAAGCAAGTAGACACTTGCCTTTTGGACTTGAATCTTAAATATCAATACCTAGGGATGGTTTTAAATTTCAGAGATGTTCTTCTTCTTGCTTCTCCAAGTTCTCTTCTCCCTTTCTTCCTTAATCTTTTCTCTCCAGCTCTTCCATAATCATAATTATGCAGATACCAAAATTAAGGTTCTCATCCACCTATCTAATCCTTATATACTCCTTAATCACATCCTAATCCCATTTTAAGTGTATCCCTAAGGGTAAAAAAGACACCCATGCCTCTATACATGCCCTACTATGTCTAAAAAGCCTAGGTGACCCAATTATAACCACTAGGTGCCTATTATGGACTATTTCAACCGATTTTATATCACCGATACACTAAAAAGGTCATCCGAGTCACCTAAATATACTATCATACCAATAACTGGATCCAACACATGCGTACCGTATGCGGTTTCCATCAATTATATAAATCCGTCGATGTAACTCTTTATCAAAAAAACATAATAAATCGTTGTTTTTCACTATAAACGACATATAAAAATTCATATCTCTATTTACTTATCACACTCAAGTAAATAATAATAATCATAAATATAAATCCTTAACTTCTTAATTAATATTTACCCATACCCATTTAATTTCCTAAATTAAATTAATAATTAAATGTACATGTGGAAATTAAATACTCATAATAGTACACGGTGTTACATTCTCCCCCTAATAATGAAATTTCGTCCCTGAAAATCGAATGTACCCTCTACAAAGAGATCTGGATTCTTTTTCATCATGTCAGCCTCGCACTCCCATGTCAACTCGGTAAAATTGTGGTGTCCTCACTATAGACACACTATCGCTACCACCTTTGACTGAAGCTTCAGCTCACTACGGCCCAAAATGACAATAGGTTTCTCCTCATAAGAAATATCTGGATGTGGGTTTATCTTCTCCAATACTATGGGCCGACAACATCATCTATGAGATACTTCCTCAACGATGACACGTGAAACACATCCTAAATCTTCTGCAAATGCTCTGGTATGGTAAGCCTATACACAACCGACCTTACCCTCTCAATGATGGGAAAAGACCTCACATACCTAGGTGCTAATATCCATTTTTTCTTAAACCATATCACTTCCTTCATAGGACATACTCTCAAAAACACTTGATCACCCATGTCATACTCCAAGAATCTTCGGTTTGAATTGGCGTAACTCTTCTGTCGATCATGAGCTGTAACACCTGCCCCCACGACTTTGATCATACTCATATTATATGATGAATTTATATGAACAATTGGGATCTGAAATTATTAAGGCCGATCATAAGTCAAGTTTGGGTAACGTAGTGGCCTTGACGCATTCAAATTGGAGTTTTATTGCCTAAAGTGAATGTTGAGATTTTTAACAGTCATTCGAACGAAAGTCATTGTCATTCGAATGAGGATCAAATGAATTCTATCCACTAAGAAATTCTCTATTTCCTTCACTTTCTAGAATCTCATAGGAAAGCTTATGTTCGAACGAGGTACACCGTCGTTCAAACGAGGGGGTGTTTCCCATTCGAATGAGGTACATCTTATGTCCCTTTTAACCCTACAATTTTGCCTCATTTGTACATCGTTAGAACTCTCATTTTTGAATGAGATTAAATTTCATTCGAACAAACGTGAAAAATTCAGAAAACTTTGCACATTTTAATGTGCTGCCATGATGTGGGTTGTCGAATTAGATGACATGTCAGGATCTCAACGGCTCAGATCAAAATGTGGGATAAAGGCTTAATGGACTATTGGATAAAGGGTGGAGTGTAGGGTCATTTTAGGCATTTAACCCTTAGCATTTTGGGGGTATTTAAGTGATGTTTGGCTCATTTAACGAAACTCAATCAGATTTGGTCTCTCTCTCTCTCTCTGGCTCTTGGAGATCTTCCTCCATCAACCACCACACACCACCTTACAACCACCATTCCTCCATCTTAAACCACCAAATATCAACCATCTTGTTCCATATTTAAGCTCTTAAAACCAAAATATAATACTCATGCAAGCATGATGGGTTTTATGAAGATATTATTGGGGATTTTTAGGGAAGAAACAGAAGAAATTATGGAGTTTGAAGGGGATTTTCTTAGAGCATTCAAGGAGACAAGATTAGAGAATCAAGGCAATCTCTTCAAGGCCGCCTTAGGAGGTGGGAGGTTGCCATATTTTTTTACACTTCGTCCTCCGCTGTTAAAGCTTCATTTGAGGTAGAAAACTCTACTCTTAGCTTAAAAACTCTATTTTTCCATGGCATTAGTTTTACTGTTAGAGTTTGTAAGAATAGTATGCGTATATGATTTAAGAAAGTTATTTTTTATGGTTTATGAAAAATGGTTTTTAAAAGATTCCAAGAGTTTTGAGAAAATTGATATATTTCAAGAAATCTTGAAATCTAAATTTTTTATGGATTAAAATGTTTGAAATAATATTTCTCTTGTTGAAAATATTTTATGAATAATTGCTTAAGGGTTTTCTTGTAAAAAAATTGGAATTTTTATGTAAATAGACATTTACCCAAGTTTTGAAGAAACAAAAATGTCTTTTAGCTTGAAAAGTATGTTTATGCAAATATTATGAAAATTTCTTGAATGAACCATGTGTTAGACCCATCTAATAGGATTTTTGGAGTTAAAATCCATCTCCTCATGTATATAAACTTGCAGTATTTTTATGATGAACATATAAACAAGTTTAATTAAGGTTTTATTAAGTTTTAACATAAAATAAAGAAAATAAAAATTTCATCCCTTTAATTGTGTTAAAAAGTGTAGAAAACGTGGTAAGTGGGTATTTCAAGAGTATATGTGAAAATAAAGCAAAAATATCGTTTTCTTGTAAAGTAGCCTCCAAAATGCCAAATGATTTTTTTAGATGAAGTAAGTAATTAAATAAAGAGATTTTCAACTTGAGAAGTATGTTACTCAAAAGTGTTAAATAAGTGTTAATGAGTTAAAAATAATTAAGAAGTTAGTGTGTGTAACTTAAATAATATTTTTGGAAAATAATACTTGTGAAAATGGAGGAAAGACAAGTTTGGAAATAAATGGGTAAAATGGTAATTTTACATAAAGTGAAACATTTTTATTAAATAATTTTTTTGAAAATAGTGTTAGCCAATAGTCCTAAATGAAAGCGATTTTTGGAAGAAAATTAACGCAAGTGTGTAAAGGACAAGAAATGATAATTTTTAAAGTGTAACACAAGGTGGGGGTGAAATCTCCGGATTTTGGCTTCGATCAGTAAAAAGTGGAATAATGTGGACATCCAAAATAATAAAACACATTAATATGGACTCGGATAACACCAGGAATAATTAAGAAGGGCCCAGAGCCCTGTGGTGAAAGACTCAAAATCACTGGCTAGAGCATATGGTAGCATAGCCGACGGTGTGTAGCTCGTTAAAGTATGCAAATATTTAGAGGATTTCATGAAAAGATAATTAAAGGTGGAACGTGTTAAGAAATGGGTTGTGTGATGAATATAAGAAAATACAACCTAACTTGAATGAAATTAGTACATGTTCCGGTTGGAAGATAATGTCAACAAGTAAGTGTGAAGTTGACTAATGTCCATGAAATAAAAGGAATAGTAAAGTAAAATGAACAATTAGGTAATTAAGTAACCTATAGAGGTTTAACCCATAATTAACACAAGAGCGTGTCTATGAAAATGTTTCAACAAAAAATAAGTCTTTTCTAACACGGTGCATGCGTGTATTGAAAGGTGATTTTCAAGGAAAATAGTAAGGAAAATTTGGTGCGAGTAAATGGTTGGTTTTAATAAAAGAGGTTTTTTTCCCTAGACAAAAGGGTGTTTGTTTAAAGTATTTAAGAGGGTGTGTTAAATCAAGAAATACATGTCAAGTCAAGTAAAAAGGGGTTCCTTTATAAGGTTATGGGGTATTAATCGGAATAAATAACGTTTGGAATAAAACGGTTTTGTGCATTGATATAGATATGTATGAAGTAATTGCATGTGCACGTAGGCAAACGTGTTAGAGTCTCTTTTTTGCTGATCGATTATATATTGCATTGTTGTATTTTTCCACTACACATTTGGCTCAGTCCGTCCTCTTTGTTACGATAGGTTGTTTGCGGTTTCGTATTTTAAGAGCATTACATATGTAAGTGTTCTTTTTACTTTATGTTAGTAGCTCTGTATAGTTGGAATCTAGGGGTGGTTCCCACGTGTCCTTCACATAGTTTGATTTCAATTGGATTCGCATGATAAATAAGTGAAATGCTAATTAAATAAAAATGGACTAACAACATTATTTAGGTTATCTCATCGTACCTCAAACCTAACATTTGGGTCAGACCGGGTGACTATGAGTAACCCATAAATTCGGGCTGAGGTGTTACAAATTGTATCAGAACTCTAGGTTCAAGGTTCCTTTCTGGATTGACGTGGTGAGGTCGGTAGTGGATCTTCCATCATGTGTTGGTTTTGGGCCGATCACACTAGACAAGTGACGATTTATGTTCATGTTCTCTACTGCGGAGTGAAAGAGATTAACACGAAGGGAAATGTGTGGCCAAGGAGCACGCGGCCCAGTTAATCGTCATTAATAGCTTCCGCGCTTTTGATTTAAACATGTTAATAGTTTGCGAGTGTATGTGCGAGCAAATAGTGGAGATAACGCAGTTTTTATTGTGAGGTGCTTTTATGTCAAACCTTGACGATGTAAGAAGGTCTAGTAAGATGTTAACAAAGGCAAATGACGTCCATTGAATTAGGGATATTAATTACTTAAAGTCAACTATGGAGATTAGGTGACTTGAGTGTCGTGTCTAAGAGGTGTCAATTTTATGATAATGACACGTTAAGTTCCTTGATTAGGTACTTACGGATAGTTAATAATGATGATGTAAGTAGGTGAACTTGATCATTGGGGTAATGTCATGGAATATGAATTTGATAATTCGGTAAGCATGTAGACCTGTTTCGGTCATTGTTGTGTACTTAACCATAGTTTATAGGATACTATCATTATAGGTAAGTGCCTTGGTAATTTTCAATTGAAGGTTGTATCTCTCAATCTATAATGAGAGTTACTGGCTATTGGTGGTGAGTATGCTACATTTGTAACAATGATGGGTTGAAGTGACATTGGAGTGAACCCTAGATAGTCTTCCATGACATGGTTTTAGAGAATATGAAGCAACTTTTGAGGAATAGGATTCCTAGTAACGTAGATAGTGTGGATTTAGAGGCTTATAAATTTTGTACGATGTCCTATATCCCGCTAGAATCCGTAGTAGTGTCAGTCTATGGTTTGATACGTGGTTTCTGGAATCACCCATTTGGAAGAAGATTTTTGAACCTTTATTGGATCTCGAGGAAAGAGTAATAAGTTAGACCTCTTCCATGGTTTCAAATAAAAGGGAAATAATATTCTTATCTAAATGTTGTGGGCCGTTCCTATGGCCTAAGTGACAACGGAATGCGGGGCAGTTTCAGTGTGGGTATAATTTAAGAAAGTTCTTGTAGTCTCCTTGGAAATGATTGCGTGTGGCATCATTGAGGAATAAAAATGGATTTGTAGTGAGGTATTGAGGTGTTTTAATGGTTAAAGTTCACCATGTGTGGCGACTTGTAGTCTAGTATCCTTTTAGGTACCTAATAGGCACAAAGTGGATATCAAAAAATCGGTAGGGCATACCTATGATAAGAGGATCATAGGTGATGAAATCTCGCCAGGTTTTTAATGAATTTTACATTGGGTTTTGCGTGATATCCTTAGGGAACTGGTCAAATTTGACGCCGTGGTGTGTTAATGATGGTCGTCTTGAGGGTCAAGTGGTGATCCCAATTTATTGGTCAAATTTTAAGGAATCGAATCGTTTAGTCCTTGGTGAGGTAATCCAATTTGATATAAATAGGTGGTGCCACCTCTAAAGGGGAATTGGGGAGTTGTATTGTGATTGGGCATGATGCTCATTTGTCCTAAGATGACTAGAGTAGGAAGTGAAGTACTCGATTTTGATAGGTACTAGAAAATGCACTTGGACTTAGGTTTATGATGTCATAATTAGAGTTGAAAATGGCACGCCATAAGGGATATTGAATCATGACTAGGATATTGACATGTGTAGAAAGTATAAGTTAGAATAACCCTAATAAGGAAGGGACTAATTCTTGGTACGTCTTGCCGAATTGATGCGGGTTAGGAGGTGTAGCCCAGTATAGTTCTAGCTAACCTTAGAACGCCAATGATGACTGGTGTGGTCATCACATAGATTCAGTTTGGGGAGAAATTAGGAATTTGCACGGCAACAACCTTGTGATGATTGGTGGTTGTAACGAGGTAAGTGTTTTACCAAATCGAACATTGCATAAGGAAATATTGGGATACAACCATCATGCGATAAAGTAGATAATAACCTAGGTGTGTTAGGTAGGTCATGATGTCACGTTGACTAGAGATATGGACAAGGTTAGAATTGGCAAAGGCGTTGGGCATTCGTCAACTGGAGTGGTTCATGTCTATCAAGGACATAAGGAATAAGCCTTACCCATAAGGAGGGAAGTCCAATATTTGACTTCCCAAAGGAAAATAGGTTATTATGATTCTTTCGTCTTGTGGGGTTGAATGGTTTATGATCCGATTCATTACGATTGATGACTCAAGCCAGAGTGTTTGGCTAGATTAGTATCCAGTGAGAATGTTTTGGAGGAGTCGTAGACTTTAAAGCCTGTGGCGTAGGTTCACCTTTCGTAAATCATAGTACGTTGCGTGTGAATGGAATTTTCTCGAAATTATTATTCGTTCTTTTTTATTCTTTGTGTTCGTTTTAGTTTTGGTAATCGAGGATTGTGTTCCCTAATTCGTGGTAGTCGGGGATTATATCGTGGTGTGGTACGATGTGGTTTGGCTCAGTAGAGTGCTATTAGATCTGGCATGGTCAATGCAACTCGATAACTGGTTGCATCTTAATTTGAAGTATCCTTTTGTATTGCACAAAGTTCTGTATATGTGTGCCTATGTGTTCGGCTACACGATTTGCTCGTAGTATTCATTTTCCTTAATATTAGCGACCTTATGGATCAATCATCAGGGCAATTAACAACTTTGGTTATAAAGAGCAGGAGGATGACTTGAGGACATTGCATAGTGTTAAAACTCGAGGAAACATACCACGTTGAATTATTTTTCCTTAACTAGTGGATTAGTGAAGTACTCAGGCAAGTGTTCCATAGTGGAATGCCTAGAGTGATCCTAGGTTCATAGAAGGATCCCGTGGAAAGGTATTATAGAGAAGCATGATTTGTGACTTGGATGGTATGTCGTACCTCGAGGTGAGAGACTAGAGATATGAGGTTAATATCAAGTTTAAGAGAGTTTATATGGTAAAATTAATACGAGAATTCGAGGAGACTCAAGGTGTGTAGTCTTAAGGATTGAAATCATTTAAGATGATGGATGATATATTATCTATGCTTTAATTTTCACTTGGGTGAGTATTGTTCACTAGTAGTGTTGCTCTGGTAGATGTGACGATGTGCCCTGAGCGTTAGCAGCGAAATCTTATGACTTGATTGAGTATGACGAACGAGTAAGTGAAGACTCGAGGACTATTACACTTCTTTGATGGATAGCCTGATGGGGAGAATTATAATATGTTGCATGTTGAGTTCTTTGGTGACCCCTCTGGTGAAAGACGATGTGATAATTTCTAAGTGATTGGGATTTATATAATACAACCTTGAAAGATCCCTATGACTTAGAGTAAGGATTGATAACCTCGAGAATTTGAGGAATTAATGGGATAATAATTTCGAGGACGAAATTAACAAAGGAAGGAGGAATGTAACACCCACCCCCACGACTTTGATCATACTCGTATGATTTGATGACTTGGTATGACCAATTGGGCTCTGGACTTGTTGATTTGGATCATAAGTAAAATTTGAGTAATGTAGTGGCCCTGACGCAATCGAATTGGAGTTTTATGGTCTAAAATGAATATTGAGATTTTTGGCATTCGTTCTAACCAAAGTTATTGTCATTCGAACGAGGATCGAACGACTTTTAATGACTAAGAAATGCTCGATTTCCCTCGCTCTATGGAATCTCCTTGGAAATCCCACATTCGAATGAGGTGATATTTCCCATTCAAACGAGGTACATCTCACGTCCTTTTAACCCTGCGATTTTGCCTCGTTTATACCTCGTTAGAACTCTTGTTCGAATGAGATTGAAAGACGTTCGAACGACCGAGAAAAAATCATATAATTCTACACATTTTAATATGCTATCATGACGTGGATCATCGGATTGGATGACGTGTCAAGCTCTCAACGGATCTGATCAAACGTGGGATAAAGGCTTGATGCACCATTTAGGGGATTTAACTCTTAGGTTTTTGGGGATATTTAAGTGATGTTTGGCTCATTAAAACAAACCCAATCAGATTTGGTCTCTCTGTCTCTAGCTCTTGGAGATCTTCCTCCACTAACCACCACACACCAGCCTATTATCACCACCTCTCCACCTTAAACCACCAAAGATCAACCATCTTCTTCTATATTTAAGCTCATAAAATAGAAATACACCACATGTCCAAGGAAGATGAGTTTTCATGGAGATATTGTTGGGGATTTTTGGAGATAAGGTAAAAGAAATTATAGAGTTTGAAGGGGGTTTTCATGTAGCATTTAAGGAGACAAGCTTAGTGGAGCTAGGAAACCTCTTTAAAGCCACCTTTGGAGGTGGGAGGTTGCCATCTTATAGAGTTCATCCTCCATTGTTGAACCTTCCTTTGAGGTGAAAAATTGTACTTTTAGCTTAATAATTCTATTTTTTATGGCATTGGTTTTATTGTTAGAGTTTGAAAGAGTAAGATGCGTATATGATTTAAGAAAGTTATTTTTTATGGTTTATGAAAAATGGTTTATAAAAGATTCCAGAGTTTTGAGAAAAATGATATATTTCAAGAAATCTTGAAATCTTAATATTTTATGGAATGAAATGTTTGAAATAATATTTCTCTTGTTGAAAATATTTTATGAATAATTGCTTAAGGGTTTTCTTGTAAAAAAATGGAATATTTATGTAAATAGACATTTATCCACATTTTGAAGAAACACAAATGTCTTTTCGCTTGAAAATCATGTTTATGCAAATATTATTAAATTTATTGAATGAACCATGTGTTAGACCCATTTATAGGATTTTTGGACTTAAGATCCATATCCTCATGTATATAAACTTGTAGTATTTTTATGATGAACATATAAATAAGTTTAATTGAGGTTTTATTGAGTTTTAACATAAAATAAAGAAAATAAAAATTTCAACCCTTTAAGTGTGTTAAAAAGTGTAGAAAACATGGTAAGTGGGTATTTCAAGAGTATATGTGAAAATAAAGCAAAAATATTGTTTTCTTGTAAAGTAGCCTCCAAAATGCCAAATGATTTTTTTAGATGAAGTAAGTAATTAAATAAAGAGATTTTCAACTTGAGAAGTATGTTACTCAAAAGTGTTAAATAAGTGTTAATGAGTTAAAAACAATTAAGAAGTTAGTGTGTGTAACTTAATAATATTTTTGGAAAATAATACTTGTGAAAATGGAGGAAAGACAAGTTTGGAAATAAATGGGTAAAATGGTAATTTTACATAAACTGGAACATTTTTATTAAATAATTTTTTTGAAAATAGTGTTACACAAGTAGTCCTAAATGAAAGTGGTTTTTAGAAGAAAATTAACGTAAGTGTGTAAAGGACAAGAAATGATAATTTTTAAAGTGTAACACAAGGTGGGGTGAAATCCCCGAATTTTGGCTTCGATCAGTAAAAAGTGGAATAATGTGGACATTAAAAATATATTAAAATACATTAATGTGGACTCGAATGACAATGAAAATAATTGAGAAGGCCCAGAGCTTTGGGGTGAAAGACTCAAAATTAGTGGCCAGAGCATATGGTAGCATAGCCGAACGTGTGTAGCGCGTAAAAGTATGAAAATATGTGGAGGATTGTGAGAAATGATAATGAAAGGTGGAACGTGTCAATAATTGGGTTGCGTGATGACTATAAGAAAAGATAACCTAATTTGAATGGAATTAGTACATGTTCCGATTGAAAGATGACGTGGACAAGTAAGTGTGAAGTTGACTAATGTCCATGAAAAGAAGGAAGGGTAAAGTAAAATGATTAATTAGGTAATGAAGTAACCTATGGAGGTTTAACCCATAATTAACACAAGAGTGTATCTATGAAAAGGTTTCAATGAAAAATAAGTATTTTTAACAAGGTGCGTGAGTGTATTGAAAGATGTTTTTCAAGGAAAATACTGAGGTAAATTTGATATTAGTAAATGGATGATTTCAATGAAAGAGGTGCTTTTCCCTAGACAAAAGAGTATCTGTTTAAAGTATTTAACCGGGCGTGTTAAATCAAGAAATAAATGTCAAGTCAAGTAAAAATGGGTTCCTTTATAAGGTTGTGGGGAATTGATCGGAATAACTAACGTTTGGAATAAAACGAGTTCATGGATTAATATAGATTTGTATGGAGTAATTGCATGTGAACATAGGTAAACGTTTTAGAGTCTATTTTTTGTCAATTGATTCAATATTGAATTGTTGAATTTTTTCACTGGACATTTGACTCATTCCCTCCTCTTTGTTATGGCAGGTTGTTTGCGGTTTCGTATTTTGAGAGCTTTACACAGGTAAGTATTCTTTTTATTTTATGTTAATAGCTCTGTATGCTTGAATTCTGGGGGAGTTTCCAATGGCCCTTTCACGCAGTTTGATTTAAATTGGATTCATATGCTAAACAAGTGAAATGATAATTAAATAAAACTAGACTAGCAACATTATTTAGGTTGTCTGATTTCACTTCACCTAATGTTCGAGTCAGACCAGGTTGACAACCGGTAACCTATAAATTCGGGGTGTTACATGAGCTACCAAAATACAACTCCTGATTAACTCAATCTTTGTTGAAGTTTCCTAAATCAAATCAGGTCCGAGAAGCTTGTTTTTCTCCACCTCTAACCAACACGAGGGCAAATGGCAAGGTCTCCCATACAAAGCTTCGAATAGTGCCATGCCAATAGTAAACTGGTATGAGTTATTATACATAAACTCTAACAATTGTAAGCAATGCTTCATCCTACCCTTAAAATCAATAATACACATCCTCGACAAATCTTCCAACATCTGATTTCTGCCTCTCCATCTTCCCATCGATTCGTGGGTGATACATCGTGCTCAACCGTAACTCCGTCCCCATCGCCTCCTAAAATTTTTGCCAAAAGTGGGACACAAAGATCTTATCTCGAATCAAAATAATATTGAACGGAACCCCATGCAATCTCACTATTTGTGCAATGAAAAGTTGGGCATATTGCATTGTCTTATAATCCACCTGAATTGTTAAGATGTGAGCTACCTTGTTCAATCAATCGACAATAACCAAGAGGGAATTAGAACCCTCCACGACATCAGTAATCCAATGATGAAGTCCACGATATACTATCCCACTTTCACACAGTAATCTTCAACGGTTGCAAAACCCTGACTGGTATATCATGATTAACCTTCACTATCTAACAAGTGGTGCACCTAGAGACAAACTTTACTATGTACTACTTCATATCGTCCCACCAATACTTCCTCTTCATATCCTGGTACATATTATCCCCTACAGGATGTATCGATAATTTTGATCAATGTGCCTCCTCCATAACTGAGCATCGTAGGTCCTCGTTGTCTGGGACAACCAACCTCCCATTGAAGTGTAAGCCACGCTCAGAATTAATTGAGTAGGACTCCGCTATGTCTGCCAATAAGTGTTGTTTCCTCTCTTTACAAGAAGAATCTCCTTCATGTGCCATCATAACCCTCAAAATTATCCTAGGTGTGACGATCATCACTGTTATATAGGCCTGAACTACCTCATTATTCTGATAAAGACCAACCCACTTAGCCTTCCAAACTGCTTTCAACCGTCCTACAGGCATACTGCTTAACACATTTGTCACTAAATTAGCCGTTCTAGGATAATACAGAATATAGAACTGGCAATCCTTCCAAATTTAAGTAACCTATGCTACCTCAAGTTTATCTCCTTCTACATTAAAAGATACTGCGTGACTTGTGGTCCGTGAACAATCCAAACTTCTCTCCCAGTAAATAATGCCTCTAAATCATCAAGGCAAAAAATAACTACAGCTAACTCTATATCGTTCTTGGGATAGTTCTTCTCATGGGTCTTAAGCTTGAGAGATGCAAAAGCTATAACCCGCTCCTCCTTCTGTAGAACTCTGCCAAGTCTTTGTAAGGATATATCAGTAAAACCAAAGTACTCAACTCCTCTTTTAGGCAATGCGAGCACTGGTGGTGAATTCAACTTGTCCTTTATCTCATAAAAATCTAACTTACAGTGGTCATCCTGAACAAAAAGTTATTCCTTATGAGTTAAATTCGTCAAAGGACCGACAATTTAAAAAAAAAACTCCTATAAATTAGAGGTAGTACCTCGCTACCCCAGAAAACTACGAACCTCCATCAGTGTCTTAAGATGACCCCACTCCCTCACTGCTTAACACCTTACTCGAATCCATTAAAATCCCTCTCGATGACTATGTGACCCAAGAACTGCACCTACCGCAACCATAATCCACATTTCTCGAACTTGGCATACAATTGAAATTTACGCAAAGTCTGAAGAACCATATGCAAGTGATCTACGTGATCTCCCTCTGTTCGAGAATAAAATAAGATGTCATATATGAAGACAATGAAAAATTGGTCCAAGAAATCCGTTAACACCAGGTTCATGATATCCATGAAAACTTGGTTAACCCAAATGGCATAATCGTGAACTCATAAGACCCGTATCTTGTCTAAAATTCGGTCTTAGGGATATCCCGCTCCCTAATACGTAACTAATGGTTCCTTAATCTCAAATGAACCTTTGTGAAGTTGGATGATCCTCTCAATTGATCGAACAAGTCATTAATACACGATAACGGATACTTGCTTCGAATCATGACCTTTTTGAACTCCCAGTAGTCGATACACAATCTCAATTACCCATCTTTCTTCTTCACAAACAGAACTGAGGTACCCTAAGGTGATGTACTGTGTGGATAAAACCCTGTCCCAAAAGTTCCTGGATCTGATCTCTCAACTCTCGCATCTCTAAAGGGTCGTTACGATACGACGTGCACTCTATCGACTTAGTCACCGATGCTAAGTCGATCACAAACTCAATCCGACTCAGCGGTAACCCTGGTATTTCCAAAAATATATCAACAAATTCCTTAACTACAGGGATTGAATCTAGCGAAAGAACAATACCCTCTAAAGTCTCCTTCTCGATATAATATAAATGCATGCTCGGCCCCCCAGGACAAAGCATCGACATAAGAAACATATCCTGCCCTGGAATATTAAACATGATAGTCCTACTGTAACAGTCCACCATCACTTTGTACGTTGCTAACCAGTTCATGGCCAGAATAACATCATATTAGTACATACCAAAAATGAGTAAATCTGCTACTAAGCATAACCTCCAAATATCCACACCCACTCCCTTACATATGGTATGAATGAGATCCCTACTACCTAATGGTGAATCTACGGTCATAATAATATTTGATGCTGTATCCATTAAGTATACCATGCGAATCTAGTGTTAATAAAAGAGCATGATGCTCTTTTGTCAAATAATACCCACCCCATGTGCCCATGGATATGAAACATACCCTCAGTCACTGGCAGTGCTCGTAGAAAAACTAGCCCATGGACGTTGTAAACATGTCCAAACTGCAACTGCCCCTACGGAGGCGACATTGTTGGTGGGGCTAGAAGTTACTGCCCTGCTACGCATACTATTACGAACCCCTATCCCTATTCGGGTATTCACATCGCATGTGGACCTACTCCCCACATAAGAAACATCTCCCTGTACAATCTGTTGACCTCTAGCCCTGCTGGCCCAGAAAGGTTGCCCTATCTTTGGCCCTAATAACCACACCCTACTGACCTCTAGTTTGCTACCCCTGGCCCTGTTGGATATGAGAAGCATACTGCTGGCCTTACTTGTAAGTACCATTTCCATGCCTGAATCTCTTAGATTATTCCCCTTGCTGGGAACCCCGCTTTTGTTGCCTACCCTACTGTTGCGGTGCCCCGCTGGCACCTTTTCCCCTAGTCTTGCCATGTTGTCTCGACTCTTATGTCCTCTTCACTCCCCTCATATTGAAGTGATTGTTCTAATTTTTAAGCAACTCGACGTTAACAATATCAATATAAGTCCTCAACACCGAGTTCCCCAATAGATGCTGACAGATCATCCAAGTAAGCCCATTTATAAACTTAATAATCTTTTTATCATTAGTGTTCACCTCATCTGACAAAAAGTTTTCCAGGAGAGTGAACTCTTCCATATACTTGGCCGCTATTTGACCCCCTGTATAAGATCCAAAAATATTCTTCTCATTTCTATCTGTATAGCCAATGAAAAGAACTCGAGATCAAATTGCACCCAAAACTCCTGAATCGTCATAACGTCTCTCTCCCGTGGTGTAGTAACTGACTCTCGCCACTGAAGTGATTCCCCAACTAGCTTGAACATAGCTAGTACCTACCTGAGTGTCGCTTCACTCAACCATACGAATATTCCTCTGAATTTCATTCTTCCATAGGCTCGCTACTACTACATTCATATGGCCCTGAAACTCTGGTGGATGGCCCTTCTAATAGGCCTCCATGACTCATTCCCATACTTATGATAATGGATGAGTCTGTGTTGGTGCTGCCACTGGTGGCCGTGGCTGTACCTAGGGCAAATGTTGTGCTATAGCGGTCATAGAATCATTAACTACATGTGCTACTATGGTTGTGATCGGTCATAGTCCTCTGAGTGTCTTGCGGCTCTAGATAAACCTCTCCTTCTCCGACCCTCCTCTATGCATTTGCTATCTTCTCTCCTGGTGTTTGGAATTTGAAACCAAACCGAAATTGTATGAGATTGCACTTAAACATATACAATAGCAGACGAACGTAAATGCACAATATGAAACAACAATCCTAAAAATAGGGCTCTATATTAAAGAAACGTAACGCTGAAAATATATTAAGTTCGTATAGATCCTAAGGATACTAGAATCTGATGCTTTGATACTAATTGTGACACCCCACCTATTCTAGTACCGGGTGATCAATCCTTTATTAAAATAAATCTAGAATTCAGTATGATTTCATTCTCAGCATCATTTTCGCAATAAGTAATATGTATATATATATATATATATATATATATATATATATATATATATATATATAACAAATAAAAACATTCATACAAATGAAATGATAGAATAACAGATATGCGTAAATAAATAAAGTGAGCCAAATAAGCCATCGGTCACTATAAGTAATCATCCAATGTAAATGAAAATCGATAAATGATAAAGTCTCACATAAATAAAATGTCATATACAGCTACCGGCAACACACCCGAAAGGAAAATACTGGAAATGAGACGAGTCCTATCTAGATAGAAAGAAACTTAGGTGGCTAAATCAATCTTATAGCATCCATAGCTACTGTTCGCAACGACATGAAAGATCTAACCATGTTGTCCCTGCTGTTGTTGTTGCACACCTAGGGTTTTGAAATTAAAATAAATTTGCCAACGATTCAAAGCCCCAAAACGTTTGAAAATACCTTACAAGTATTTAAATTCTTTAATAAGACTTATGCAATGTATTACTTTCATAATTAATTTACTGGCCGAGCTCCCATGAGACTTAACCTCACCTATAATTTATAGTGCACACCTAATGCATTCATTTTATTATCCTAATTATACCACCCAATTTAACTAGGACAAGAACCATTATCAAATCCCATCCCTCTAATAATCACCATTAGTTAAGTATATGCTACCCTCACTATGTATACTTTCATATTAAATAACATAGCAACACCCGTGCTATAGATAAATATTAACACTATATAATAACATAGCTACACCCATGCTATATATAGATATACACAAAATATCTCATACACACACACACACACACACACACACACACACACACATATATATATATATATATATATATATATATATATATATATATATATATATATATATATATATATATATATATATATATATATCACTCGTTATATACGTATAACTGCATCCCTAGAGCATGGACCTGACAGATGCATCCCTCGTGTGCTATCAGGATCTAGGTATATCATGTATCAAAATTAGGCCGTCGGATCGAAATCTCACCACCGAACATAAACGTAAACATAAAAAATGGAGGCGGTCATAAATATACGTTCGGGGGTTATGCAACCATTCCACGTCACACCCAACCAGTCTCCATACAACACCTATCCTCACACATGGATAGTGTCCATGCAACAGTACTATGACCGGGGGAATCAATCCAACAATTGTTGGTCAACACTAGGGAGGAGTGCTCACTACACATAACCTCTTAAAGATAGCGCTACCGAGTAGGTATCTTCACACACACACACACACACACACATATATATATATATATATATATATATAAGAAATCCCATAATACGTATATATAAAGTACTGACTACTTATGGAAATCTCACAACATACTAGTATACAATATCCCTAAGTCCAAACCCCGGTTATAAGTATAAGTGTTCACTCACTTGAATTCCTGTTTGTCTCACCCGAACCCACCTAACCATTAGCCTAACGCATGTACAATACCCTAGAAATATTCCCCAGTAGTTCCAATCATCACCGGAAGCCCATATGTCCATTTTCCAAACAATAACTGGTCAAAACAACGCAATTAAAAAATCAGGGCATGCCAGCAAAGAAAATTGATTCGCTTGGCAGGTTAAATCGGTTCGCTAAACTAAATCAATTTGCTTCTCTAATGAACTGGTTTGGTTTGCTGGGCTTCCAGTCGTCTTCTTCCTTGTATATTCACCTCTTAAACCTTAGAATGGAGTTCTCAAGCCTCCTAAAACATGAAATTTATAACCCACATCAATACATATCCGACCCAGATGCTTTCTAACACTAAAATATGCTCGAATCCATAATTGAAACCCAAGGATTCCTAAACATATATCAATTCTTACAACTCATAATTAATCAAGCCTTAAAATTTCAATGATTCTAACACCCTATCAATATTCTCATGTTCATAATCATAAACCTAGATTAATATTATGAATTTCCATCTATTCATCATCAATCCTTCTCAAATAAAATCATAGATTAACTACAATTTAAATCTCTTCAATTAATTCTCAAAGTTTACATCTTTTAAATCTCAGATTTGTTCTAAATCAATTATAAATGTAATTAACTATAGTGATTGCAATGTAAAGCAAGTAAACACTTGCCTTTTGGATTTGAATCCGAAGTCTCAATACATAGGGATGTTTTTGAATTTTGTAGATGCTCTTCTCCTTTCTTCTCCAAGTTCTTTTCTCCCTTAATATCTTCTTATAAGCTCTTCCTTAATCAAAATTACGCAGAGGCCAAAAGTGAGGATGCCATCCACCTCTCTAATCCTTATATATTCCTTAATAACACCATAATCCCGTTTTTATGTGTATTCCCAAGGGTAAAAAGACATCCATACTCCTATACGGGCCCTATTACGTCTAAAAAGCCCCTGGGACCCAACTATAACCCAAGGTACTTATTCTGAACTATTTCGATCCATTATGGATCACCGGTGAACTAAAAAAGGTCATTCGAGTCACCCAACTAAAAGTATACTACCATAACAATAATCGGGCTCGACACGTGTGTACAGTACACGTTGCCCATTAATTATATAAATCCATCAATGTAACTCTCTATCGACAAAACATAATAAACCATCGCTTTTCACTCATAAATGATATATAACAATTCACATCTCAATTTACTTATCACACTCAAGTAAATAATAATAATCATAAATATTAATCCTTAATTCACTATATATTATGTATCGAAAACCATTCAATTTCCCCAATTAAATGCACAGGTGGAAATTAAATACTTATAAAAGT
This sequence comes from Sambucus nigra, assembly GCA_949130495.1. NCBI lineage: Eukaryota > Viridiplantae > Streptophyta > Magnoliopsida > Dipsacales > Adoxaceae > Sambucus > Sambucus nigra. The sequence goes on along the minus strand of OX422207.1, from coordinate 335,995,787 downwards.
ATGGTCTATTACAACAGGAAAATTGGCTTGTTTTCAAACACTTCCTTAGACAAATATTCACTACGAAGATTGTACCATATTTTTATGGATTGCTTTAAAACGTACAATGACCGTCACAATCGAATTGAGTACGTATTCCTTGGCTTCGCTTCAGGCAATCAATTCCTTATATAAATAAGTTGTTATAACATCTATGAGTCTCATATAAATATTTGCAAAAAGTGATAAGCTAATCATATATATATATATATATATATATATATATATATATATATATATATATATATATATATATATATATATATAGGTTATATGGAGAGTGAGAGCTCTCGATAAGAGCAACTCTATTAAATTTAATATACGGGTAAGTGATAAAAAATAATTCAACCGGTTAAAATATCCAAAAATCCGTGACAAAATTTGTATATAAAAATTAGAATCTTAATTAATTTTTTTCTTCATTTAAGACAAGTGATTATAACATGCGAAAAGATAAATTAAATCACACAATACCAGATGAACGAGGAAAAAACCACAACGAAAAACATCAGGCCAAAATGAATGAAAAATATACTTGTGGCCATCTTGTGGTCTCGAATTCCCTCAGGTGCACGCTGGGTGGACTCTTTCTCGGGGCGCTTAGCCATCATCATTGTGGGAGATATCATAAAGAGATGGAGCCACAAGCCTTTTTTTCTCAAAAGAGGCAAAAGAAATATCATCACCTTGAGAGAACGACATCAAGGCCAATACTGATGCTTGCAAAACCAAGTAATTCGAAGGTTCGGGGACTAAGTTACGGGATGGGGAGGTGTTAGGCACTCACCCCAAATTCTCAGCCTCTCATGGGCAAATGCTAATATTTTCCTTTTAGATTCCGTGATGTGTGTGCACATGTGTGTAATATAGGTGGAGAATGGAATCATTCAACTCATGCCATGGAAAAGGACAGAGTGACTTTATCCTTCGGAATGTTCTCGAAGATAATAATTCAAAATATAATATGAGTGTTTGTCGAATCACAAGTCACTATAGAAGGGAGAATGTGTGTGTCAGACGAAACACAAGCATGTAAGAATATGAGATTCATGAAGAATATATATATATATATATATATATATATATATATATATATATATATATATATATATATAAACATGCATAAAGGAGGAACCGAATCTCGTGATTGGCTCAAGACACGTACATAGATCCAAGGGGAATCAAAGTCCACGTAGTTCGAAGATAACATAGGGTGGGGTTTAATCCATTTATCCAAACTGGGGATTTCTCTTATGTGTGTGTGTAGAGAAAATGTGATTTTAAGAGTGAGAGTGAAAAATAAAAATCCCTTTTTTGGAATATATGGATAAGCCCTCTTTTAATTCTTTTTGTGTTTTTTTTATGAAAATAGAGCATGTGCAATACCACTGCACCAAAAAGGCCAAATTGGCACCCTTTAGCCAACCAGACTTGTCACGGTCATTGAACGTGACAAAAAATACACATTTTTTATCACGGTCAATGACCGTGACAAGTTCGTGACAAGTACAGTTGTCACGGGCTTGTCACGATCAATGACCGTGACAATTCTTATAATATTATCACGGTCATAGATCGTGACATGTCCGTGACAAGTTTAGCAGCAAAAAACCCTTTCCCCTCCTTTTTTTCTCACCGCTTTGTTTCCCTCCTCTCTCTCTCTCTCTCTTCCATTTATATATATATGTGTGTGTGTGTATATATATCTGCGTGTGTGTGTGTGTGGTGGGGGGTGGGGAGGGGGTGGGACTGTGTGTGTGTGTGTGGTGGGGAAGGGGGTGGAGCACGGTGGGGGGGCAGGGCTGGGGGGTTAGGGGCAGGGGGCTGCATGTGTGTGTGTGTGTTTATGTGTGCGTGTGTGTATATATATGTGTAGTGTGCGTGTATGTGTGTGTTTGTGCGCATGTGCGGGAGGGGGAAATGATGTGGGGGGTGTGATGGGGGGTGGGACTGCGTGCGTGTGTGTGGGGAGGGGGAGATGGGGGTGGGGGTGGGGCAAGAGGAAATGGGGCGGGGGTGGGGCTTGTTAATTTTTTCCCTCATATGCAAGTAGTGTCCCTTGTAAACGAATTGATTGATTGTTAATTTTTTTATTAAATTAATATATGAAAGTAGGATTGCCCCTCATTGTAAATTAGTAAATTAATAATTGTATACTTTAATTGTTTGTTTAATTGATGAAAATAATTAATTGAGTAGATGAATTAGAAGGAGTACGGTATACACATTTGTTGTTTCCATTGTGGTTGGATTATAGTGAATCGATGTTGGGTTGGTTAATTTTAAAAGTGGCATGACCACTGGATTATTGTCCATATGGGGGTGGGATTTTTCAACTTTTTTTGAAATTACTTTGTATAACGAACAATATATATATATACTTGAAATTACATATAGTGTGCATAGATACTAGCCTTCTAGTTCTTATGCATATGCATTCAATAGCCCTTAGATCCGTTCGAGAGTCATTACCCCTGTAATGAGATCTCTCGAATTGTCCCGTTTGGATAGTTTGGGATGCATAATTTCTGTATAATAATATTCTTAGTGGATTAAAGTTATTACTTTTGGAGGAAGTTCTGCAGTCGTATCCTAATATTCTCTGGGTACATACTAGACTGACAAGTGTGACTGTTATTTCAATTGATCAATTAAAATAACACTCACACTTGCCAATCTACGTCGTGTACTTGGAGAACTACGGGGATATGCTACTGAATTTTTCTCAAATCGTAACAATGTGCATGAGCTGTTAAGTATATTATAGAAATAAGTGGTCTTGAATGGGATAGGACCACTCACACTTTAGAGGAGATGGAGGAAATAGGAATTTTTATTATAAATTGAATTTAAATTTGAAATTTAAGAATCGAAGACATAATTAAATAAAACATACTATAAATCTAAGTTTTGTTTATACTTATCCATGAATATATGCTTCTTACCTTTAATAGGTGATTAGTTGTGGTAGCTGTGATGGGATATCCGAAATACAAATAGTGGATGGGTGAGACAAATAGAATGGGGGATGTGTTTTGCAGAGGTGCTAATGAATTTGTGAAATACGCAAAAAATCGTCATAATGATGACGAGTTTCCATGCTCGTGTGCTAGGTGTAAGAATGGTAAGGTGTTTGAGTGGAAAATAGTTGAACTACATTTGTTAAGATCGGGTATGTAAGATAGTTATCGATTTTGGAGTTTTCACGATGAATTAAAAGTTCCTTTTGTCCCCGAACAACCTTCACAACAACCTTCAACAAGTATAATAGATGTAGAAGGGGATGACATAGATCATAATATGTTAGAGGATTTAGTTGATGATGCGTACAGAGTTTATGAAGCAGAGGAGAATGAGGTTATTGATGATGTACAAGGTTCAAGTGCTCGTGAAGATATACGAATAAACCTTGACGATGACTACCAAAGTTTAAAATTTAAGGCGACCCAACCGTTATACTCTGGTTGTGATAAAGATCAAACAACTTTACATGCCATGGTTGGTCTGCACAATTTGAAGATGCAGTACCGTTTGTCTAGCAATAGCGTGACAGGAATTCTGAAATGGGTGAAGGGATTACTACCCAAGGAGAATATGCTTCCAAATAGCTATCCTGTTATGCAGAACAGTTTGAAAGGTTTGGGAACGAAGTATAAATTGATTCATGCTTGTGTGTATGACTGCATACTATATCGAAAGGAGTATGAAAATCTCGATCGTTGTCCGGTATGCTATGAACCTAGATATGTCCAATCTACTAGTAAGGAAGGCACAAGCTCAAAAGTGCCTCAAAAAGTGTTGAAATATTTTCCCGCTGGGACTAGATTAAAGCAATTTTTCACAGTACTATGGATAGCGGAGGCAATGACTTGGCATGCTAGGGCAAAATTAGGGGGTAATCTCATGCGTCATCCTATTGATTCTACAGCCTGGACGAGGATGAATTATGAGTATTCCAATTTTGCTCGAGAACAATGCAACATTTTTTTGGCTATATCAACAGATGGTTTCAATCCATTTGGAAATATAATCACCAATCAGATTGTATGGCCAGTGATCCTATCCCCACTCAACCTCCCTCCTTTACAGTGTATGAGATCTGAATTTTCGATGATGTCTTTGTTGATACCTGGTCCAAAGGCACCAAGTGATGACATCGACGTCTACCTGGATCCTTTGGTCCAAGAATTAAATGAGTTGTGGGAAGAGGGTGTGCAATCATTTGACTCTTTTAGAAAAGAAGAGTTTACGCTGAAAGCTATATTGATGTGGGCAATTCATGATTTTCCAGCTAATGGGACATTATCCGGTTGTGTAGTACATGGTTATTTAGGGTGTCCTATTTGTGAAGGGGAGACTGAATCTCTTCATCTATCCTTTAGCTCAAAAAATGTATACCATTGCCATAGGAGGTTTTTACCCCCGGCTCATAGTTTCAGATTTGAGAAAGGTTCCAATTTTTTATTGGGAGGGGTTGAACATAGGCTACCGCTGAGACAACTTTCAAGTTCAAAAATTAAAAGTAAATCTTCTCAATGTGGCCCTAATATGCTAGGTAAGAATCCCAAATTTAAGAATGTCAAGCATAAGAAGACCCCAACTGGGAATAAAACTGAGACAAGAAAGGCATAGTTTAGGAGGTCAATTTTATTTGACTTGCCTTATTGAAAGAATAACCCGGTGTGCCATGTATTGGATGTGATGCATGTAGAGAAGAACTTCACTAAACATATTATGGACACTTGCCTTGGGGGGAGTCATTCGAAGGATGGAGAAAATGCACGAAAAGACCTTAAATCGTTGAAACTTAAGCCACAACTATGGTTGAAAGAAGATATTTTTAACCTAATTGAAAGATTAGGGAATGGTAGAAACTCAACTCTAAACCTAGGGTTTGAGAGGAGAATTGGGGAAAGCAAATCAAGAGCCAAATTGGGGATCTTGGAGCCAAATTGAGGGACTACGCCAAAGGATCAAACACTACGAACGATTCCAGGCAAGTGGTTAACTGTTATGATTTCTAAATTATGATAATATATTCATATCATAGTGATGTGTATATGAAAATTCTTTTTGGGTGTGTAACCAAGATTAACAATGGTTTTTTATGAATTTAAAGTAATGGGCATATTTAATTATTCGATGGATGCTAAGTTATGATTTGAATCTGTTAAGATTAAATTGTAGAGTGGATTGCAATATGTATAGCAATTACATGGACTGAATATGGTAGGGTCGGATTTGGTAGGACAGACCCGGGTGGAAAACCCAAATCGGATAAACCTAGGGTTTGGTATAAATTTATTGATGGATTAAGGCCTCTAGGGTGTTTAGAACCTTTTCTGGTGTGGAGGATATGTTGGTTGTAAAATGGGTAAGGGTTTGGGAGAAACCAAAAGCTTAAGGATTCGTTAATGGCTGCAACAGCAAGCCGGAGAAGACGATCACCTGCCCGATCGATCGATCGACCCAGGGGGATCGATCGATCGACGGTCCTAGGAACTTGACAGTACGGCCAGTTTGTTTGTAAAGAGGGTTTTATTTAAAATTTAATCCCTTGATTTTAATTAGTGATAAATTCACATGGACACATATTTCCTTAACAATTATAGAGTGATATAATTGGGTTTAGGAGGGTGTGAACGGTATGTCATGAAATGAACAAATTTGGGGAAATAATTCATAATTATTGATATTGGGCCGAGGAATAATATTCGGATGTTGTAGTTGGATGACAATACATTATTAAAGGAATTTCGGGGAAATATTTAATTATGGACCAAGTGGGTAAGTCCGGATATGTTGGTAATTATAGGTAAATATAATTGGAAAATTTATAGAGATGAATGTGTGACACATTGTAGGTGAGAATGTGAGAATGAAATTTTAAGGTGTAAATGGACCAAGTGAGCGAGTCCGGGTATACTGGTTAAGTGGCACCAAAGTATTAAATTAATTATTGGGAGAGAGTAATTAATTTAATTAGAGTCGGATTGTAGACTCGGGTAGGATTAAATTAATAAGTGTGATAATTAATTTTATTAGAGTCGGGTTATAGACTCGGGTAGGATTAAATTAATATGTGTGATAATTAATTTAATTAGAGTCGGATTGTAGACTCGGGTAGGATTAAATTAATAAGTGTGATAATTAATTTAATTGGAGTCGGGGTGTAGACTCGGGTAGTTATTAAATTAATGGGTGTGTTAATTAATTTAATTAGAGTCGGATTGTAGACTCGGGTAAGTATTAAATTAATGGGTGTAATAATTAATTAGAGTCAGGGTGTAGACTCGGGTAGGTATTAAATTAATATATGTGTTAATTAATTTAATTAGAGTCGGATTGTAGACTCGGGTAGGATTAAATTAACAGAGGTGATAATTAATTTAAATAGAGTCGAATTGTAGACTCGGGGAGGTATTGAATTAATAAGTGTGTTAATTAATTATATTAAAGTAGGACCACAGACTCGAATTGGTGTAAATTAATTAATCGGAAATCGGACCACAGACTCGGATCGGTATTTAAATTAATATGTGTGTTAATTAATATAATTAGAGTCGGATGATAGACTCGGGGAGCTATTAAATTAATATGGGTGTTAGTTAATTTAATTAGAGTCGGGTGATAGACTCGGGAAGGTATTAAATTAATAAGTGTGCTAATTGATTTAATTGGAGTCGGACCATAAACTGTAACACCCCGCGTAATTTTAGGGTATTTTCAAAATATAGAGGAAAATAAAGTTTTTGGTAAAATTATTTTTATTGCTCAAATATGTTGGATTTTATTTTTAAAGATGAGAATTTCAAATGGTTTCGGAAATGGAGTTTTAATTGAATTTTTATTATAGAGAAGAGTCCTCAAAACATAAAACTCTATAAGAGTCCTTGAAACATAAAACTCTCTAGCAAAAAAAATATATTTAAAAATATTGAACGGTCCAATCGAGTTAAATTTTGTTCTGTAGCTTCCTCTCATCTTAAGTAACTCTCTCTAAAATTTCATCCAATTCCAACGGTCCGATCGTCCGGAATTTTTTTTTTTAGTGTTTGTATCGGATTATAACTCTTTTCTTAATCAAACTCTTAATCCTTTATATATCAACTAATTCGTGGCTTGGCTTTTCAAATCACTTCTTCTCAAACTTTTCAACCAGAATACCTCTCCAAAATTACTCCCTTTCATATACAAACCATAGCCCCAAACTTATTCAAGATTTCAACCTTACATTAGAAGGCTCATTTGGATTTTTCTCGAGTTTGGGCTATAACGAGATTTGATTATTTTTGCGAGAAGAACGTGATGGTGTGATTAGATTTTGAGGCTGAAATTTATGTGATGATTTTGAGGTATGGGGTTTTACACAATATCCTCCTTAATCTCGCAACTGTTTCTCCCTTTGGTTTCATGTGATTATTGATTCATATTTGAATTGTTAAATTCTTTTGGAAATCTGAAAATATTTGTTGGAATCTGATTTTGATTCATGTGGTATTATATTTGGTGTTGAGCATCTGGTCATGAGATTTTAATATGGCACTGAGGTTGGGCACCCGCCAATATTCCATTTTTCGGATATGCTAGAAAAATGCATAGGCGCGGTACGATGGTGAGGCCTGGTGACCCGGTTAATGTGTTGTTGAGAAATTATAGTGATATAATATGTTATTGAGATTCTCATTTGATTTGAATATTCGTATTCGTATTGTTATGTTTTATTCACCGCTAACATATTTGTTGAGCATCTTTCTTGTCGTATTGTGTACTTCTCCATATCTTCTTTTAGTGGCAAGTTAGCGCGGATTTTGGGGCGCTATGGAGGTTGATTTTAGCGAGGATTATTTTGGAAATATTTTTTAATACAAGTTGAGAAGATTGTATTTATTTTGATGTATAGAGCATTGGCGATTCATTTTAGTTTTTGTATTTATTCGAGAGAATCGTTGTATTTGTATTTTGAAGAGATTTGGGATTCGTAGTTCTCTTTTGTTGCTTGGGAATTAGATGCTCTATACCTTGTGAATTGTGGATTTGAATTTAGTTTATCGTTGAGTAGCACTACGTTCGCTCTCCCCGGGCGGTCGGGGTGTTACAGAATGGTATCAGAGCTTAGGTATACGACCACCCTCGGGTCTTGGGTTTTGGGTCTGTTACGGTTTTGTGGCCTGATTTTTGAAAGTTAGGTATTCGGCGAATTTCGAGGCCGAAATTCCATTGTTAGTGGGGAAGTGTAACACCCCGCGTAATTTTGGGGTATTTTCAAAATATAGAGGAAAATAAAGTTTTTGGTAAAATTATTTTTACTGCTCAAATATGTTGGATTTTATTTTTAAGGATGATAATTTCAAACGGTTTCGGAAATGGAGTTTTAATTGAATTTTTATTATAGAGAAGAGTCCTCAAAACATAAAACTCTATAAGAGTCCTCGAAACATTAAACTCTCTAGCAAAAAAAATATATATTTAAAAATATTGAATTGTCCGATCGAGCTTAATTTTTTTTATCTTCCTCTCATAAATTTCGTCCAATTCCAACGGTCCGAACGTCCGGAATAAATTTTTTAGTGTTTGTATCTGATTAGAACTCTTTTCTTAATCAAACACTTAATCCTTTATATATCAACTAATTCGTGGTTTGGCTTTTCAAATCACTTTTTTTCAAACTTTTCAACCAGAATAGCTCTCCAAAATTACTCCCTTTCATATACAAACCATAGCCTCAAACTTATTCAAGATTTCAACCTTAGATTAGAAGGCTTATTTGGATTTTTCTCAAGTTTGGGCTATAACGAGATTTGATTATTTTCGCGAGAAGAATTTGATGGTGTGATTAGTTTTTGAGGATGAAATTTATGTGATAATTTTGAGGTATGGGGTTTTACACAATATGCTCCTTAATCTCGCGGGTGTTTCTCCCCTTGGTTTCATGTGATTATTGACTAATATTTGAATTGTTAAATTCTTTTGGAAATCTGAAAATATTTGTTGGAATCTGATTTTGATTCATGTGGTATTATATTTGGTGTTGGGAATATTGTCATGAGATTTTAATATGGCACTGAGGTTGGTCACCCGCCAATATTCCCTTTTCTGGATATGCTAGAAAAATGCATAGGCGCGGTACGGTGGTGAGGCCTGGTGACCCGGTTAATGTGTTGTTGTGAAATTATAGTGATATAATATGCTATTGAGATTCGCATTTGATTTGAATATTCGTATTCATATTGTTACGTTTTATTCACCGCTAACATATTTGTTGAGCATCTTTCCTGTTGTATTGTGTACTTCTCCATATCTTCTTTTAGTGGCAGGTTTGCACGGATTTTGGGGCGCTATGGAGGTTGATTTTAGCGAGGATTATTTTAGAAAGATTTTTTAATACAAGTTGAGAAGATTGTATTTATTTTGATGTATAGAGCATTGGAGATTCATTTTAGTAGTTGTATTTATTCGGGAGAATTGTTGTATTTGTATTTTGAAGAGATTTGGGATTCGTAGTTCTCTTTTGTTGTTTGAGAATTTGATGCTCTATACCTTGTGAATTGTGGATTTGAATTTAGTTTATCGTTGAGTAGGACTACGTTCCCTCTCCCCGGGCGGGCGGGGTGTTACAGAATGGTATCAGAGCTTAGGTATACGACCACCCTCGGGTCTTGGGTTTTGGGTCTATTACGATTTTGTGATTTGATTTTTGAGAGTTTGGTATTCGGCGAATTTCGAGGGCGAAATTCCATTGTTAGTGGGGAAGTGTAACACCCCGCGTAATTTTTGGGTATTTTCAAAATATAGAGGAAAATAAAGTTTTTGGTAAAATTATTTTTATTGCTCAAATATGTTGGATTTTATTTTTAAAGATGAGAACTTGAAACAGTTTCAGAAATGGAGTTTTAATTGAATTTTTATTATAGAGAAGAGTCCTCAAAACATAAAACTCTATAAGAGTCCTCGAAACATAAAACTCTGTAGCAAAAAAATATATATTTAAAAATATTAAACTGTCCGATCGAGCTGAATTTTTTTTGTAGATTCCTCTCATCTTAAGCTAACTCTCTGTAAAATTTCATCCAATTCCCACGGTCCGATCGTCCGGAATAAAATTTTTGGTGTTTGTATCTGATTAGAACTCTTTTCTTAATCAAACTCTTAATCCTTTATATATCAACTAATTCGTGGCTTGGCTTTTCAAATCACTTTTTCTCAAACTTTTCAACCAGAATAGCTCTTCAAAATTACTCCCTTTCAAATACAAACCATAGCCCCAAACTTATTCAAGATTTCAACCTTAGATTAGAAGGCTAACTTGGATTTTTCTCGAGTTTGAGCTATAACGAGATTTGATTATTTTCGCGAGAAGAACGTGATGGTGTGATTAGATTTTGAGGCTGAAGTTTATGTGATGATTTTGAGGTATGGGGTTTTACACAATATGCTCCTTAATCTCACGTGTGTTTCTCCCTTTGGTTTCATGTGATTATTGACTCATATTTGAATTGTTAAGTTGTTTTGGAAATCTGAAAATAATTTTTGGAATCTGATTTCGATTCATGTGGTATTATATTTGATGTTGAGCATGTTGTCATGAAATTTTAATATGGCACTGAGGTTGGGCACCCGCCAATATTCCTTTTTCCGGATATGCTAGAAAAATGCATAGGCGCGGTACGGTGGTGAGGCCTGGTGACCCGGTTAATGTGTTGTTGAGAAATTATAGTGAAATAATATGCTTTTGATATTCGCATTTGATTTGGATATTCGTTGTTAACGCAAAAATTCTCCATCTACGAGGACCAATCAGAAAAGGACACATGTCATCGTACGTGGTAATATTCGACACCCGAGGAGTATTAGTCGGCACCCTAGGAGAGTTGGTCGGCCCCCGAAAAGAGTTGGTTGGCACCCGAGGAGAGTTAGTCGGCACCCGAGGAGAGTTGGTCGGCATACCAACCAGGAAGATCAAAGGATAACTATGTATTTAATGTGCATTAATGAAGATGGCAGCGCATTTAATGAGCCTTAATGTACATTTATACTGTGTTAATAGATGACAACACATAGCATACCAAGCAATTCAACAATTAGATTCGTTGAATGTAGACATAAATGTCTACATACAATGAATCTCTTTATCTCCCATCACTATAAATACATGTATCCCCTTAGCCAAAAGGGGGGAGATTGGAAGAGATCCGAGAGAACCTAGAAACCCCATACACAAGATACACATCCTTTCTCTCTCTACACCCTATGGTGCTATTGTAAACCCCTGGGAATAAAATAACAGTGGACGTAGGTTTTATTCATAGCCTAACCACTTTAAAAATCTTTGTCTCTTATGTGCTTGATTGGATTGCTTTCATCTATTTATCTGTGATCATAAAAATGGGATTCGGTCCAGTTTTTTACATCAACAGATTGGCGTCGTATGTGGGAACGTGTTACAAGCATTGTTCTCCATCAAAAGCTAAGTTTTTATTTTTTCTACGCATAATCAATTATATATTCTACATACAAATTTTGATTCAATCATGATTTTTATGTTTATATACATAAATTAATTGTCCAATTTTTATCTGCAAAATGTTGCATATCATGATTTGAAAATCATAACTGTTAGGTTAATTCTTATTTAGAAATCTGAAAAATAATGGATTTCATAAATCATAACTGTTTGCTTGATTCTCAAGTTTCAATTTTATATCATGGAATAAATATTTTAAATGATTACATATACCAGTATATGTGACGGTGGTAAGATTTGATAATTTTCATTATAAATTTTGTAAGATCTTTGATGACTATTCAAATTCCCATTACATTTTTAATCAGATAATGGGAAAAGGTTAAAGACAATAAAAAGTTTTCTCATGGAAATCATGACCCAGATCTACTTTCTCTCTCTTTAAGTTTGAGTCTCTTTGCATTCATTTTTATGAACTATATACTTAATTTGGTTCATCTTCCATCTATGTCAATAAAGCCTCATTGATTGATTTTTTTATATAAATTTGGTAATAACTTCGATCATTCATAATATTTTTATCTCTCCACATAGGGAATAGGAAGGGATCAATATAAAAAACCATTACCCAGCTCTTGTAAAAAATGATCAATTAAACAATCATGACCATATCAAGATTCTGGGCACAAATTTCAGATGTTGGCTCCTCGTTCATTTTCGAAATCACACGATATAGTGGATTAGAGAATGAATCATTTAATTAGCAATCTTAATGCTTGGATTTTACATCTAATGTTATTTTTCTGATCTATTGGTTCGAGATATTTTGGGACATAGAAATCTCATGAAAAATTCATCACCGCGGCTCATATGGCTGTTCGGAATCGTCCACTTACAGCCCCTATTTCTGGTCAGCCATACATATTGTTGGTCGGCATCATCTTGGGCCATATTTTATTAAAGAGAAGCTTAACCAGACCATTTTTGTTTGTCGGAGATAAGATGTGAAGATCCATCAGCAACGTTGAAATAATTTTATCCAACTACGAGGTATCTTATTGTTGGTCAGAGACTCTTATTGTAGCTCGATGGAACCAATTGCAGGTCGACAATCATCTACTTCTTGATCGGCGACATCTCAGTCTTGTTCGGAGGGTTCAATTTACTGGTCGGCAACTATCCAACCATCCACTTTTTGGTCAGTAACATCAAATGTTGTTCGGTGCTGTCAATGCACCATTTTTGTTGATCGGCGAAATTGCTCAGCTGGTCGGGGACCATTTGCTTCTTAGTCGGAACCATATATTCTATAACTTGAGATATCCTTAAATGTTGGTCGGCAACATCCATGCCGTTTGTCGGCAACATCCATGCCGTTTGTCGGCAGCAGTAGAATCTTGGGGTATTAAAAAATGCGAAGCAACCTAGATATTTCTTTAAACACGAGTTCAGCTCGGGGACAAACAGGGGCTTAAGTCTTTTTTAACTTGTGATCACCCCAAAAATATTTTTAAAACCAAGTGATAAATAATTTTCAAACAGCAACTTATACCTGATTAGTTGTTGGAGATTAAATAACTTTACAAAAAACTCTACGTCTTATTTATGATGCATATCTGATAAAAATTTGTCCATCTCACACACATTTGGCATAAAAATATTATTTCATATTTTGAAATTTTTATTATTTTATGCTGATACACATCACATATTGTTTGGCTGAATAATTATTCTCATGATAATAATTATTTTCTCTAGTCTTGACAGGTGCTCGGGAAACTTATTAAAATTTCATAGGGACGAGATTCAATCCCGATGAAAGCTCTCGTAAACCTCTGGAAAAGTAGTATTTCTCGACATCAGGCAATTGTGCCTCGACATATCAGCCAACATATATTATTTCATTTTTTGAAATTAACATTTTTATTTCTCAAGCATATACATATCATATATTCATTGGATGAGTAAATTATTCTCACGATTCAGCCTACACAAATGGTAGAGCAAGATATTAATTTTTACAGGTACAAGACTCCACGTCGACGAATGCTCGAAAACAATCTGGAAACTATTATCATTTCACCTCAGCGAGGCATTATATATATTACTATTACTCGGAGATATCGGATCAAGCACAAATTATTCTATATCCCTTGGGATTCATATTCTATATTCATCTCAACATGGAACTCAGCGAGATACTTATTATCATATTCAGCTCCGAGGAGAACTATAACATTTATTATATATCACCCGCAACGGATAGTCGGTCGGGGTAATTCTTATTTATATGCAGGCCCAGCAAAGTTCTCGGCCAAATTCTTATGTTCTGGAAAATATTATTCTTATTCGGCATTATGCAATTGTGCCTCGACAAGATACTTATTCAGCTTTGAGGAGAATTACAGCATTCGTTGTATTTCATCCCCAACGGATAGTTGGTAGGATAATTCTTATTTATATTCAGGACTGATAACATTCTCGGCCATATTCTTATGTTCTGGAAGATCTTATGAAAAACGTTACTAATGCCATTTAATACAATGATTAAACTGTATAAGCAACTCCGAGATGTTTGTTGAAGAAACCCTTTTCTTTTGAAAATAAAAATGATAAACAACAAGATGTGTTTACAAAAAAAACTTATGTACGAGAATAACCAAGACTTTGTAATCAGTTTTAAAACTAAGATAGTTTCAAAACTAAGATAGTTTCAAAAATATCATCACACTATAGAATGAGATGAGGAGATGAAGATAATCAGAACACACTATTTTTAACGTGGTAAAACCTCTCCCAATAGAGGAAACATCCACGGTGACTTCTAAGTCACGAAAGTAAAAATCCACTAAAAACAAATAGCAGTTATAAACAATACAACATACATGCACACAACTCAGCCTATTCTAAGTTTAGGAATATACCCCACTTGGTGTCCTTCTAACTTCTTGTAGATCTGATTGTTGATGATGTTCTTCCAGTTTGATAACTTCCCCTTTGCTTTAGCTTTCTTTGCGTCGACTTAATAATCTTTGATCTTATACCTAACACTTTCAGTGTGGTAGTGTGTCAAGTGTTTGTGATGTGATTTCTATTCACATGCATGAACTCACACACACTTAGTTTTTACAGACAGTCCTAGAAAATTACATATAAAGACTATATGCTGTGATTTTCTTTTCTTTCTTTCTTACAAAACTTAGAACCTTTTTGACCTTTTAATCTATCCCAGATTCCACGGATATCTTGCTTCTAAATCGGTCAAGATCTTAATCAATCTCAGTTTTTAAAAATATTTTCGAGATTGAAAATCTCCAAGTGAGAATCCAACTAGGTCAAGGTTTAGTTTCATAAGAACAGAAAACATAAAACATTTATAGATCTAAATCAGCAAAGATTTTCTTCAAACGAGAAACAAATATGCAGATCTAGTGATATATAACATGCAATAGTGTGGATCTAAGATTTCTATGAAAAAGAAATACAGATCTCACCAAAATGTCTAAGTTGGTAACAAGATCACAGATCAAGAGGTTACAACTACAAACAATCAAACCAGTAACACCAATCTCTCTCAAACACTCAAGGTTGTGTTTGGATTTCTGAAAGTACGAAGGTTTGAATATGGTTTGAAGTTATTTAGGGTTAGGGTTAGGATTTCTCTAACTCAGTTCCCTTTCTCTCTCTTCTCTCTTTTCTTTTCTCTTTTCTCTCTTTTTTCTCTCAAGTTGGACGACTGCCAAAAGTCTTAAAATGCTGAGAATGAGAGGGTTTATATAGGAGCCAAGGAAGGTTCTGGATCGCTAATAGCAATCAATGGTTGAGATTCAGTCTTCCTTATATTGACTTTGATCCAAGGGTGGTAAAAAAGCGGTGGGTTAACACGAAGGTGATTGGTCCATAGTGATAGCACATGGATAGACTTAAAACACATGCAGGCCATAGATAAGGTTTGATCTAACGATCCACAATACACCAAGCAGTTCTCTCACAAAACAAACACAAATGAGATAACAAGAGCATGACAAGTGTTGGCATTTAATTGGCTGGCAAACGCGCGTCTAAATTAATTACATGCAACACCCTGAAGTCTCTGGCACAATGATATTCTACCCAATCAAACATTCTAATGAAAAACTAAGTTTTCATAATAGCATTTTAACCACATACAGTTTATAAACAAACTTTTATTAAAGAAAATATTATTTTAAAAATGTTTAAAAATTCCCAAAAATTATTAAAACAACATTTTAAGGGGAATTTAACACACAATCAATTATGAGCAATATATACACATGTATGCACTTCTAATGTGTGTAGTGTGATTCAATTTATACCTTGTTTGGATCATTGAAGAGGATTAGAGAGAATAAGTCTGAGGTTCTTTGAATTCTAGGTTAGACAACACATTTTGTCACTATTTCCAAATTAGATGAACACTTATACAATATAGACTTAAGTAAGTCAAAGGTATAAGGTGCTTCAATCTCCCCCTTTGGAAATATGAGACAAAATCTCCTTTGAGTTAGCTTAAACTCTTAGGGAACAAAAAAAATAAAACCTAGTCCTATACAAAAGATACTATCTACCCATTTCCTAGAAAGTCAAAAATTACATAACTCAACTATTTACAAATTTGTACACTAGAGAGAAATGGTAGAAAATCAGTAGAAACGGTTCCTGCAAATATGCACTAAGATCAAGCAGTTTAGATGAAATGTGAACAAAACATTGAACCCGTAAGACTCAAATTTCTCCCCCATTTTGTCTCAAATGGACAAAGGGTAAAAATTACGGTCTTAAGAGTTTAATCAGCACATACCATACCTATAGAATTACGCAAATACAGAAATCTGTTATAGTCTAGAGGTTTAGTGAACATGTCTGCAAGTTGCAGATCAGTAGGTAGGTAATGAATTTCTAACTCCTTAGTCTCAACAAGTTCGCGTATAAAGTGATGTCTTATTTTAATATGCTTAGTTCGCGAGTGTTGAACCGGGTTTTTAGATATGTCAATGGCGCTTTGATTGTCACAATACAATTGTAACTGATCTTCTTTAATCCCATAATCGCTTAACATTTGTTTTATCCATAACAATTGAGCACAACAACTACCTGCTGCTATATATTCGGACTCAGCCGTAGATAAAGATGTGCAATTCTGTTTTTTGCTACTCTAACCTACTAAATTATTGCTGACATAATAACAGGCACCTGCTGTACTCTTACTGTCATCAGTACAACCGGCCCAATCAGCATCAGTATACCCTATGATGGTGCTGCAGGTATCATTAGTGTACCTAAGTCCAAGATTAAGAGTGCCTTTTATGTACTTTATTATACATTTTAC
The DNA here is from genome assembly GCA_949130495.1 of Sambucus nigra. Classification (NCBI taxonomy): domain Eukaryota; kingdom Viridiplantae; phylum Streptophyta; class Magnoliopsida; order Dipsacales; family Adoxaceae; genus Sambucus; species Sambucus nigra. Next base: position 335,978,934 of record OX422207.1, on the reverse strand, counting down.
ACAAGATAAATGGCTCTCTTTAGGGTTATTCTGGTAACGAGCACACAGACATACAACATACATTATATCTGGTCGTGAGGCAGTTAGATAGAGTAGACTACCAATCATACTATGATAAAGTGTGGAATCAACTGACTTTCCATTTTCATATTTACATAATTTAACAGTAGTACTCATAGTTGTTTTGGCAACTTTAGCATTATCTAAACCAAATTTCTTAACAAGATCTAAGGCATACTTAGTTTAAGAGACAAATAATCCATCAGAATTCTGTTTCACTTGAAATCCTAAGAAAAGCTGTAGCTCCCCCATAAGGGACATGTGAAACTCCTTATGCATAATAGCAGAAAAGGATTTAACTTCAGATGTGGAAGTAGACCCAAAGATGATGTCGTCTACATAGACTTGGGCTATAATAATGTTTTTGTCAAAATGTTTGACAAAGAGGGTCTGGTCATTTCCTCATCTCTTAAAACCCTTATCCAATAAAAAGTTGGATAGGCGTTCATACCAAGCTCTAGGAGCTTATTTTAAGCCCTACAAAGTCTTTTTTAAACGAAAGATATGGTCTGGGTATTTTGGGTCAATGAACCCTTTGGGTTGTTCTACATACGTTTCTTCGAATAAAATTCCATTGAGGAAGGCAGACTTGACATCCATTTGATAAAGTGTAAATTTTAAGTGACACGATGTGGCGAAAAGAAGTCGAACAGATTCAAGCCGAGTGACTGGGGCAAATGTCTCGCTAAAATCTATCCCTTCTATTTATGAGTAACCTTGAGCAACTAGTCTATCTTTGTTTCTAAGGATTACCCCATTTTCGTCAGATTTGTTCTTAAAGATCCAACGTGTGCCAATAACATTTTTATTTTGAGGCCGCGGTACAAGATACCAGACATCGTGAATGACAAATTGTAAAAGTTCTTCCTGCATAGCAGAAATCCAGTGTGTGTCATTCAATGCTTCATTAAGATTTTTCAATTCCACAAGGGAGACGAAACATGCGTAATTAGCATAATTTCTTAACTGGGATCTAGTACGGACTGGCTCATTAGGATTACCGACCACGTTGTCAATGGGATGATCTTTAGAGACCCAGCCAGGTACTTCTGGACTCTCAATAGGTAATGAGTCATCTATTTCTGGTGAATCAGTTTTGAAATCATTTTCAGATTCAACCACAATAGGTGATTCAGATATCTTATTTTCGACAATAGTGTCGCTTACAATTATATTTATCGACTCCATAAGGGACTTAGTACGCAGATTGTATATACGATATGCACGACTGTTTGGAGAGTAACCTAAGAAGATGGATTTATCTCCACGCGTCTCGAATTTGGACAGATGTTCTCTATCTTTACAGACGTAACACTGACTTCCGAAAGTTCTTAGATATTTCAGATTAGGCTTCTTACCGTACCACAACTCATAAGAGGTTTGTTTAGTGTTTTTCCTAAGGTAAACCCGATTAATGATATGACATGCAGTTCTAATAGATTCTACCCAGAAGTACTTAGGTAGATATTTGGCATGCAACATGACACGCGCCATCTCTTGAAGAGTTCGGTTTTTCCTTTCGGCAACACCGTTCTGCTGAGGAGTCTTAGGGGCACTGAATTCGTGTTTGTAACCGTTGTAGTCACAATATTCAACTATTCCCGTGTCTATGAACTCTCCCCCTCTATCGCTACGAATGCGATTGACTTGTGTGTCCTTCTCATTTTCAATTCTTAGTAAAATTTTCAAAAATTTTTGAAACGTGTCAGATTTATGTTTCAAGAAGGCAACCCAAGTGAATCGTGTAAAATCATCAACCATGACTAGGATATAACTCTGTCCACAAAGACTAACAGTTCTAGAGGGACCAATAAGATCCATATGGATGAGACCTAAAGGTCTAGAGGTGAGAATGTCTTTAACTTTTTTATGCGAAGTCTTAACTATTTTTCCTTCCTGGCAATGACCACAAACAACACTGGAAATAGGTTTAATTTTAGGAATTCCTCTAACTATCTCTTGAGTAGACAATCTACCAATGATATCATAACTTAGGTGACCCATACGATTATGCCAGATTTCATTGTCATCCATTCTGACAATGTTACAGGTTTCAGAACTATTCTTGACAGTATAATAGTTGTCAGGAGTTCTAAATCCGGTAATAATGCATTCACCTTTATCATTTAGAATTTTGCAATTGTTCTTTGAAAAGGTAACTGTATGGTCTGAGTCACAAAATTGTGATATACTTAGGAGGTTGGCTTTAAGGCCTTTAACTAAAAGTACATTTTCCAAAATAGGCATTCCCTCTTCTTTTAGGGTTCCTTTACCTATGATCTGGGATGAAACTCCGTTGCCAAAAACTACTTTACCTCCAGCAAATCTGGTTTTGTTTAAGAGTTTGGTTTCATCTCTTGTCATATGTTTGGAGCATCCTGAATCTAAGTACCAACCAGATGAAGTGTGTTCAGCCTTTAAGGAAGTGATAACAATGTTACACTTCATTTGGGGTAAAAGATCATCTTTTCTAACCCAAATAGCTCTAGTTTTAATTTTGCGCAAGTTTGCTATCATTTGATAAAATTTTCGAGAAGCAGTTTTTTGTTGAAAAACATTTGGAGGAACAAACTGATTTTTGTGGAAAAGTTGAGCTTTTGGTTTAGGAAAATTTCTGGGAGCCTTTATCTTAAATGAACTCTTAGTTTTGGTCTTTCTATTCCCGTAGTTAGAGTTCTTGTCAGGTTTTCTTGGAAGGACATAATGGTTACGATTTTTCCTAGAATAGTTAAAGCTTTTGTAAACAGGAGTGTTGTACACAGGGGTGTTTAGACGCCTAGCATAACAACCTTCAAAAGAATGACCATAAACGTCACAGTAGGAGCAATATTGATTGCTTGAGGGATGTACTTCCTTAGGGAAACTTCTAAAGATGGGTTTAACAGGATTCTGTTCAGAAGTCTTATTCCTAGGAGGTATGGTTTTAAAGGTAGATTCAGCCTTTCTGATCAAAGGACAGACGTATTTAGTCTCAAGTGTACTGTCAGCCTTAGAGTTACTAGACTCTCCAATGTCTTTCTGTTGTTTCTTTTGATCATATTCCTTTTTAATAAAATGAAAATCTGGACATGTTTCGATTGGTCTTTTGCCCCCAGACACAAACTTAATAGGTTCAAGATTTTTAGTTTGTGGTTTATTCTTAGGGCAGAATCCAATACCGGTACTATCATCAGAATTGGTCTTGGAGTCAACAACAAAGTCAGTGAAACAATTTGAATTGTTTTCAAACTTAGAAATTTTTTTGAAAACAGTTGCTGTCTTTGTTTTTGCTTCTTCCAGTTCTAATAATGTTCCCTTGTATTTCATTTCCAGGGTTTCATTAGTTTTAGTCAACTCTTTTAATTTTTGATCAAAAGTTTCAATTTCAGATTGATGTGTCAGACACTGGTTAGTGTACTCTTCGGCATTCAGCTTCACAATAAGACTCAGATCATCTAATTTCTTAGTCAGGTCTCTAACAGTCTTCTCCAGTCTAGTGCCTTTTTTTAAGAGTTTTAGCATATAAAGTATGAATATCTGGGAGGTCATCTGTGTCTGAGTCGCTAAGTGAAGTGTGTGTAGTGACCCCTAACGATTCAGTTTTAGTACTCACGCACCCATTTACATCATCGTTATCGAGATCTCTTTGACTCACACACACGGAACTAGAGCTAGAAACATTTTCAGATAACAAGGCATCTAGGCTAGTCAAAGCAGTATTCACAAAAGCAGGAGTAGAGGTATCATTATCACACACAGGCATATCATCATTGTAAATGATCTTAGCAAAAAAGGACATGCAAGGGTCAAGTACATTTGATGACTCAAGTTCCTCTTCATCAGAGTCACTTGAATCATCCCAAGTTTTACAGACATTGGCTCTATTGTGTGTGTTGGTTTTATTCAGATTAACTCTGCAATCGTGAGCAATGTGACCTAGTTTCCCACATCTAAAACATTCAATCTTTTTAAGATCTCTGTTAGGTCTGAAGTTGTTGTCCTTAGGATGTTTGTCAAGACCTCTCTCATAAGGTTTGGGATTAGACACAGTTGGATAATTAGGCTTGCCTTGTTTAGATGCCTGTTTGTTTCTAAATTTAATAATTTTCTTAAATTGTTTGGACATTAAGGAAATCTGATTATCTAGTTTGTCTATATCACACTCCTCATCAGAGTCACAGTTTGTCAAATTAGTCTCATGTTTAGATATCTTAGAGGAAAAACTCAAGTTAGAGTTGGGCTGTTTTCTTTGAGACTGATTTAATTATTTCTTAAAGTCTAATTCCATTTCCACAGTCCTAAGTTTGCTACTGAGTAACTCAGGGGTGAGGTTTTGATCACTCATCTCCTCAATAGCATACCTCTTGCTGTCAAACTTTTGTGGTAATGATCTTAGGATTTTAGAAACAATCTCATTCCTATCATATGTTATACCATTAGCATGCAACTTAGTAACTATATCAGTTAGGTTCATGTAAAAGTCGTCAAAAGACTCAGAGTCAGACATAATTAAAGAGTTGTACTGCTGGGTAAACATTTGAGTTTTAGCAGCTTTAACTCTGGAGTCTCCTTCATGGGCAGTGATTAATGTGTCCCAAGCTTCCTTGGAAGTGGCACAAGATGAGATTCTCTTGAACTCATACTCATTAATAGACATAAAGATGGCATTCTTGCCTTTATTGTTATTACGAGAAATAGTTTTCTCTTCTTGGGTAAACTCACTTAAGATTTTCTTTACCCTCTCATCACTTCCTTCAGTGGCTGGTTTAGTAGGATAAGTATATCCATTTTCAATAATGTCCCAGACATCATCTCCTAAAGTCCCTTGGACGAAGGCAACCATTCTTACTTTTCAGTAAGCAAAGTTGTTTACATCAAAGAGTGGAGGTCTGGACAGATTACCAAACCTTTCATTCTTCTCGTCCATAGTTAGGATTTTCAGAAAACGATTTCAGAAACACAAGATCCTTTTTGAAGTAAAAGTTTAAAGGGCTCTGATACCAATTGAAAAACATTACTAATGCCGTTTAATACAATGATTAAACTATATAAGCAACTCCGAGATGTTTGTTGAAGAAACCCTTTTCTTTTGAAAATAAAAATGATAAACAACAAGATGTGTTTACAAAAAAAACTTGTGTACGAGAATAACCAAGACCTTGTTATCAGTTTTAAAACTAAGATAGTTTCAAAAATATCATCATACTATAGAATGAGATGAGGAGATGAAGATAATTAGAACACACTATTTTTAACGTGGTAAAACCTCTCCCAATAGAGGAAACATCCACGGTGAATTCTAAGTCACGAAAGTAAAAATCCACTAAAAACAAATAGCAGTTACAAACAATACAACATACATGCACACAACTCAGCCTATTCTAAGTTTAGGAATATACCCCACTTGGTGTCCTTCTAACTTCTTGTAGATCTGATTGTTGATGATGTTCTTCCAGTTTGATAACTTCCCCTTTGCTTTAGCTTTCTTTGCGTCGACTCAATAATCTTTGATCTTATACCCAACACTTTCAGTGTGGTAGTGTGTCAAGTGTTTGTGATGTGATTTCTATTCACAAGCATGAACTCACACACACTTAGTTTTTACAGACAGTCCTAGAAAATTACATATAAAGACTATATGCTGTGATTTTCTTTTCTTTCTTTCTTACAAAACTTAGAACCTTTTTGACCTTTTAATCTATCCCAGATTCCATGGATATCTTGCTTCTAAATCGGTCAAGATCTTAATCAATCTCAGTTTTTAAAAATATTTTCGAGATTGAAAATCTCCAAGTGAGAATCCAATTAGGTCAAGGTTTAGTTTCATAAGAATAGAAAACATAAAACATTTATAGATCTAAATCAGCAAAGATTTTCTTAAAACGAGAAACAAATATACAGATCTAGTGATATATAACATGCAATAGTGTAGATCTAAGATTTCTATGAAAAAGAAATACAGATCTCACCAAAATGTCTAAGTTGGTAACAAGATCACAGATCAAGAGGTTACAACTACAAACGATCAAACCAGTAACACCAATCTCTCTCAAACACTCAGGGTTGTGTTTGGATTTCTGAAAGTACGAAGGTTTGAATATGGTTTGAAGTTGTTTAGGGTTAGGGTTAGGATTTCTCTAACTCAGTTCCCTTTCTCTCTCTTCTCTCATCTCTCTTTTTTCTCTCAAGTTGGACGACTGCCAAAAGTCTTAAAATACTGAGAATGAGAGGATTTATATAGGAGCCAAGGAAGGTTCTGGATCGCTAATAGCAATCAACGGTTGAGATTCAGTCTTCCTTATATTGACTTTGATCCAAGGGTGGTAAAAAAGCGGTGGGTTAGAACGAAGGTGATTGGTCCATAGTGATAGCACATGGATAGACTTAAAACACATGCAGTCCATAGATAAGGTTTGATCTAACAATCCACAATACACTAGGCAGTTCTCTCACAAAATAAACACAAATGAGATAACAAGAGCATGACAAGTGTTGGCATTTCATTGGCTGGCATACGCGCGTCTAAATTAATTACATGCAACACCCTGAAGTCTCTGGCGCAATGATATTCTACCCAATCAAACATTCTAATGAAAAACTAAGTTTTCATAATAGCATTTTAACCACATAAAGTTTATAAACAAACTTTTATTAAAGAAAACATTATTTTAAAAATGTTTAAAAATTCCCAAAAATTATTAAAACAACATTTTAAGGGGAATTTAACACACAATCAATTATGAGCAATATATACACATGTATGCACTTCTAATGTGTGTAGTGTGGTTCAATTTATACCTTGTTTGGATCATTGAAGAGGATTAGAGAGAATAAGTCTGAGGTTCTTTGGATTCTAGGTTAGACAACACATTTTGTCACTATTTCCAAATTAGATGAACACTTATACAATATAGACTTAAGTAAGTCAAAGGTATAAGGCGCTTCATCTTATTCTTGTTCGGCATTATATAATTATACCTCGACAGATCAACGAGGCACTTTATTATTCTTTATATCTATTTGGATGCATATTCTATTCTTATTTCAACATGGAGCTCGATAAATATTTATAATCATATATTCATCTCCAAGGAGGTCTTCAACATTTATATTATCTTATTCCCAACAATCTGTTGGTCAGCTCCAAGGATGTCTCCAGCATTTATTATATTTTATTCCCAACAATCTGTTGGTCAGCGCCGAGGAGGTCTCCAACATTTATTATATTTTATTCCCAATAATCTGTCGGTCAGCGCCGAGGAGGTCTCCAGCATTTATTATATCTTATTATATTCCCAACAATCTGTTGGTCAGCTCCGAGGAAGTCTCTATCATTTATTATCAGAAATGTATTCCTCCGGGAAGTAAAACTTGTATTCCTCTGGGAAGTAAAACTTGTATTCCTCCGGGAAGTAAAGCTAGTAAAGCTACTTGTATTCCTCCGGGAAGTAAAGCTACTTGTATTCCTCCGGGAAGTAAAACTTGTATTCCTCTGGGAAGTAAAGCTACTTGTATTTCTCCGGAAAGTAAAGCTACATGTTTTCCTCCGGGAAGTAAAACTTGTATTCCTCCGGGAAGGAAAGCTTGTATGCCTACGGGAAGTAAAACTACGTGTTCCTCGGGAAGTAAAAATATTCCTAAAAATGCCAACTTATGTTGGTTAGGAAGTAAATATATTCTCGAAAATGCCAACTAAGGTTGGTCGGGAGGTACAGTTATTCCAAAAAGTTGCTAGCAGAGGAAAAATCCACTAACTATGGCTGGTCAGGGATGAAAACCCACTAACTGTAGTTGGTCGAAAAGGAAAATTTACCGACCTTGGTTGGTCGGAAACATTTTATGAGTATGTGAAAGCGATCAAGCAAAAAGCATTCAAAGATCATATTCCACACTTGGGGGCTCTATTAAAAATCCAGTTGTTCATTCGGTGGCACATTCTCATAACATCATACAGTCAGCATCAGATTCGGCCCCGACTAATTATCATTCAGAAGTTATTTTTCTTGCTCAGGAGCTAATTTTGCTTATGAAGTTTAGGAGGCATATTCAGGAGTTATTATGCACATGCTATTGAAGTTCAGGAGGCTATTGAAGTTCATGAGGCATACTCAGGAGTTATTATGCACATGCTATTGAAGTTCAGGAGGCATATTGAAGTTCAGGAGGCATTCAGAAGTTCAGGAGGCATATTCAGGAGTTATTATGCACATACTATTGAAGTTCAGAAGTCAAATTCAGCATCTACAGCACTGAGATCTTTACTACTACTGCCCGACCAACATTGAAGAAGAAGTTGTATGAAAATGTTTCGAAGTCCACCACTAGCTTGGTACTAATCAGATTGAAGAGTTGGGTTCAAAAGCTAGTATGTTACTCGACAAAGTATTCATAGAATCATAAATCAGAAGAATCAAGCACGTGAAGTTAGCACTCAGTTGCTCGTGTAGAGCATTGGAGATTCATTTTAGTTGTTGTATTTATTCAAGAGAATTGTTGTATTTGTATTTTGAAGAGATATGGGATTCGTAGTTCTCTTTTGCTGTTTGGGAATTAGATGCTCTATACCTTGTGAATTGTGGATTTGAATTTAGTTTATCGTTGAGTAGCACTACGTTCGTTCTCCACGGGCGGGCGGGGTGTTACATAATGGTATCAGAGCTTAGGTATAACACCACCCTCGGGTCTTGGATTTTGGGTCTATTGCGGTTTTGTGGCTTGATTTTTGAGAGTTAGGTATTCGACGAATTTCGAGGGCGAAATTCCATTGTTAGTGAGGAAGTGTAACACCCCGCGAAATTTTGGGGTATTTTCAAAATATAGAGGAAAATAAATTTTTTGGTAAAATTATTTTTATTGCTCAAATATGTTGGATTTTATTTTTAAAGATGAGAATTTCAAACGATTTCAGAAATGGAGTTTTAATTGAATTTTTATTATAGAGAAGAGTCCTCAAAACATAAAACACTATAAGAGTCCTCGAAACATAAAACTCTCTAGCAAAAAAAAATATATTTAAAAATATTGAACTGTCCGATCGAGTTGAATTTTTTTTGTAGCTTCCTCTCATTTTAAGCTAACTCTCTGTAAAATTTCATCCGATTCCCACGGTCCGATCGTCCGGAATAAAAATTTTAGTGTTTGTATCTGATTAAAACTCTTTTCTTAATCAAACTCTTAATCCTTTATATATCAACTAATTTGTGGCTTGGCTTTTCAAATCACTTTTTCTCAAACTTTTCAACCAGAATACCTCTCCAAAATTACTCCCTTTCAAATACAAACCATAGCCCCAAACTTATTCAAGATTTCAACCTTAGATTAAAAGACTTATTTGGATTTTTCTCGAGTTTGGGCTATAATAAGATTTGATTATTTTCGCGAGAAGAACGTGACGGTGTGATTAGATTTTGAGGTTGATACTTATGTGATGATTCTTGTGATGATTTTGAGGTATGGGGTTTTACACAATATGCTCCTTAATCTCGCGAGTGTTTCTCCCTTTGGTTTCATGTGATTATTGACTCATATTTGAATTGTAAAGTTGTTTTGGAAATTTGAAAATAATTGTTGGAATCTGATTTCGATTCATGTGGTATTATATTTGGTGTTGAGCATGTTGTCATGAAATTTTAATACGGCACTGAGGTTGGGCACCCGCCAATATTCCTTTTACCAGATATGCTAGAAAAATGCGGTGGTGAGACCTGGTGACCCGGCTAATGTGTTGTTGAGAAATTATAGTGATATAATATGCTATTGAGATTCACATTTGATTTGAATATTCGTATTCGTATTGTTACGTTTTATTTACCGCTGACATATTTGTTGAGCATCTTTCCTGTCGTATTGTGTACTTCTCCATATCTTCTTTTAGTGGCAGGTTAGCACGGATTTTGGGGCGCTATGGAGGTTGATTTTAGCGAGGATTATTTTGGAAATATTTTTTAATACAAGTTGAGAAGATTGTATTTATTTTGATGTATAGAGCATTGGAGATTCATTTTAGTTGTTGTATTTATTCAAGAGAATTATTGTATTTATATTTTGAAGTGATTTGGGATTCGTAGTTCTCTTTTTTTGTTTGGAAATTAGATGCTCTATACCTTGTGAATTGTGGATTTGTATTTAGTTTATCGTTGAGTAGCACTACGTTCGCTCTCCACGGGCGGGCGAGGTGTTACATAATGGTATCAGAGCTTAGGTATAACACCACCCTCGGGTCTTGGATTTTGGGTCTGTTGCGGTTTTGTGGCCGGATTTTTGAGAGTTAGGTATTCGGCGAATTTCGAGAGTGAAATTCCATTGTTAGTGGGGAAGTGTAACACCCCGCGTAATTTTGGGGTATTTTCAAAATATTGTGGAAAATAAAGTTTTTGGTAAAATTATTTTTATTGCTCAAATATGTTTGATTTTATTTTTAAAGATGAGAATTTCAAACGATTTCGGAAATGGAGTTTTAATTGAATTTTTATTATAGAGAAGAGTCCTCAAAACATAAAACTCTATAAGAGTCCTCGAAACATAAAACTCTCTAGCAAAAAAAAATATATTTAAAAATATAGAACGGTCCGATCGTGCTGAATTTTTTTTGTAGCTTCCTATCATCTTAAGCTAACTCTTTGTAAAATTTCATCCAATTCCCACGGTCCGATCGTTCGGAATAAAATTTGTAGTGTTTGTATCTGATTATAACTCTTTTCTTAATCAAACTCTTAATCCTTTATATATCAACTAATTCGTGGCTTGGCTTTTCAAATCACTTTTTCTCAAACTTTTCAACCAGAATACCACTTCAAAACTACTCCCTTTCAAATACAAACCATAGCCCCAAACTTATTCAAGATTTCAACCTTAGATTAGAAGGCTTATTTGGATTTTTCTCGAGTTTGGGCTATAACGAGATTTGATTATTTTTGCGAGAAGAACGTGATGGTGTGATTAGATTTTGAGGCTGAAGTTTATGTGATGATTTTGAGGTATGGGGTTTTACACAATATGCTCCTTAATCTCACGTGTATTTATCCCTTTGGTTTCATGTGATTATTGACTCATATTTGAATTGTTAAGTTGTTTTGGAAATCTGAAAATAATTTTTGGAATCTGATTTCGATTCATGTGGTATTATATTTGGTGTTGAGCATGTTGTCATGAAATTTTAATATGGCACTGAGGTTGGGAACCCGCCAATATTCCTTTTTCCGGATATGCTAGAAAAATGCATAGGCGCGGTACGGTGGTGAGGTCTGGTGACCCGGTTAATGTGTTGTTGAGAAATTATAGTGAAATAATATGCTATTGATATTAGCATTTGATTTGAATATTCGTATTGTTACGTTTTATTCACCGCTAACATATTTGTTGAGCATCTTTCCTGTCGTATTGTGTACTTTTCCATATCTTCTTTTAGTGGCAGGTTAGCGCGGATTTTGAGGAGATATGGAGGTTGATTTTAGCGAGGATTATTTTGGAAATATTTTTTAATACAAGTTCAGAAGATTGTATTTATTTTGATGTATAGAGCATTGGAGATTCATTTTAGTTGTTGTATTTATTCGAGAGAATTATTGTATTTGTATTTTGAAGAGATTTGGGATTCGTAGTTCTCTTTTGTTGTTTGAGAATTAGATGCTCTATACCTTGTGCATTGTGAATTTTAATTTAGTTTATCGTTGAGTAGCACTGCATTCGCTCTCCCCGGGCGAGCGGGGTGTTACAGAATGGTATCAGAGCTTAGGTATCGACCACCATCGGGTCTTGGGTTTTGGGCCTGTTGCGGTTTTGTGGTCTGATTTTTGACAGTTAAGTATTTGGCAAATTTCGAAGGCGAAATTCCATTGTTAATGGGGAAGTGTAACACCCCGCGTAATTTTGGGGTATTTTCAAAATGTAGAGGAATATAAAGTTTTTGGTAAAATTATTTTTATTGCTCAAATATGTTGGATTTTATTTTTAAAGATGAGAATTTCAAATGGTTTCGAAAATGGAGTTTTAATTGAATTTTTATTATAGAGAAGAGTCCTCAAAACATAAAACTCTCTAGCAAAAAAAATATATTTAAAAATATTGAATGGTCCGATCGAGTTAAATAATTTTCTGTAGCTTCCTCTCATCTTAAGTAACTCTCTGTAAAATTTCATCCAATTCCAACGGTCCGATCGTCCGAAATAAAAATTTTAGTGTTTGTATCTGATTAGAACTCTTTTCTTAATCAAACTCTTAATCCTTTATATATCAACTAATTCGTGGCTTGGCTTTTCAAATCACCTTTTCTCAAACTTTTCAACCAGAATACCTCTCCAAAATTACTCCCTTTCAAATACAAACCATAGCCCCAAACTTAGTCAAGATTTCAACCTTAGATTAGAAGGCTTATTTGGATTTTTCTTGAGTTTGGGCTATAACAAGATTTGATTATTTTCGCGAGAAGAACGTGATGGTGTGATTAGATTTTGAGGCTGAAATTTATGTGATGATTTTGAGGTATGGGGTTTTTCACAATATGCTCCTTAATCTCGTGAGTGTTTCTCCCTTTGGTTTCATGTGATTATTGACTCATATTTGAATTGTTAAGTAGTTTTGGAAATCTGAAAATATTTGTTGGAATCTGATTTCGATTCATGTGGTATTATATTTGGTGTTGAGCATGTTGTCATGAAATTTTAATATGGCACTGAGGTTGGGCACCCGTCAATATTCCTTTTACCGGATATGCTAAAAAAATGCATAGGCGCGGTATGGTGGTGAGGCCTGGTGACCCGGTTAATGTGTTGTTGAGAAATTATAGTGATATAATATGCTATTGAGATTCGCATTTTATTTGGATATTCGTATTCGTATTGTTACGTTTTATTCACCGCTAACATATTTGTTGAGCATCTTTCCTGTCGTATTGTGTACTTCTCGATATCTTCTTTTAGTGGCAGGTTAGCACGGATTTTGGGGCGCTATGGAGGTTGATTTTAGCGAGGATTATTTTGGAAATATTTTTTAATACAAGTTGAGAAGATTGTATTTGTTTTGATGTGTAGAGCATTGGAGATTCATTTTAGTTGTTGTATTTATTCAAGAGAATTGTTGAATTTGTATTTTGAAGTGATTTGGGATTCGTAGTTCTCTTTTGTTGTTTGGGAATTAGATGCTCTATACCTTGTGAATTGTGGATTTGAATTTAGTTTATAGTTGAGTTGCACTACGTTCGCTCTCCCCGGGCGGGCGGGGTGTTACATAATGGTATCAGAGCTTAGGTATAACACCACCCTCGGGTCTTGGATTTTGGGTCTGTTGCGGTCTTGTGGTCTGATTTTTGAGAGTTAGGTATTCGGCGAATTTCGAGGGCGAAATTCCATTGTTAGTGGGGAAGTGTAACACCCCGCGTAATTTTGGGGTATTTTCAAAATATAGGGGGAAATAAAGTTTTTGGTAAAATTATTTTTATTGCTCAAATATATTGGATTTTATTTTTAAAGATGAGAATTTCAAACGGTTTCGGAAATGGTGTTTTAATTGAATTTTTATTATAGAGAAGAGTCCTCAAAATATAAAACTCTATAAGAGTCCTCGAAGCATAAAACTCTCTAGCAAAAAAAAAATATATTTGAAAATATAGAACGGTCCGATCGAGCTGAGTTTTTTTTGTAGCTTCCTCTCATCTCAAGCTTACTCTTTGTAAAATTTCATCCAATTCCCACGGTCCGATCGTCCGGAATAAAATTTTTAGTGTTTGTATCTGATTAGAACTCTTTTCTTAATCAAACTCTTAATCCTTTATATATCAACTAATTCGTGGCTTGGCTTTTCAAATCACTTTTTCTTAAACTTTTCAACCAGAATACCTCTTCAAAATTACCCCCTTTCAAATACAAACCATAGCCCCAAACTTATTCAAGATTTCAAACTTAGATTAGAAGGCTTATTTGGATTTTTCTCAAGTTTGGGCTATAACCAGATTTGATTATTTTTGCGAGAAGAACGTGATGGTGTGATTAGATTTTAAGGCTGATACTTATGTGATGATTCTTGTGATGATTTTGAGGTATGGGGTTTTACACAATATGCTCCTTAATCTCGCGAGTGTTTCTCCCTTTGGTTTCATGTGATTATTGACTCATATTTGAATTGTTAAATTCTTTTGGAAATCTGAAAATATTTGTTGCAATCTGATTTCGATTCATGTGGTATTATATTAGGTGTTGAGCATGTTGTCATGAGCTTTTAATATGGCAGTGAGGTTGGGCTCCCGCCAATATTCCTTTTTTCGGATATGCTAGAAAAATGCATAGGCGCGGTACGGTGGTGAGACCTGGTGACCCGGTTAATGTGTTGTTGAGAAATTATAGTGATATAATATGCTATTGAGATTCACATTTGATTTGAATATTCGTATTCGTATTGGTACGTTTTATTCACCGCTAACATATTTGTTGAGCATCTTTCCTATCGTATTGTGTACTTCTCCATATCTTCTTTTAGTGGCAGGTTAGCGCGGATTTTGGGGCGCTACGGAGGTTGATTTTAGCGAGGATTATTTTGGAAAGATTTTTTAATACAAGTTGAGAAGATTGTATTTATTTTGATGTATAGAGCATTGGAGATTCCTTTTAGTTGTTGTATTTATTCGAGAGAATTGTTGTATTTGTATTTTGAAGAGATTTGGGATTCGTAGTTCTCTTTTGTTGTTTGAGAATTAGATGCTCTATACCTTGTCAATTGTGGATTTGAATTTAGTTTATCGTTGAGTAGCACTACGTTCGCTATCCCCGGGCGAGCGGGGTGTTACAGACTGGTATCAGAGCTTAGGTATAACACCACCCTCAGGTCTTGGGTTTTGGGTCTGTTGCGGTTTTGTGGCCTGATTTTTCAGAGTTAGGTATTCGGCGAATTTCGAGGGTGAAATTCAATTGTTAGCGGGGAAGTGTAACACCCCGCGTAATTTTGGGGGATTTTCAAAATATAGAGGAAAATAATGTTTTTGGTAAATTTTTTTTTATTGCTCAAATATGTTAGATTTTATTTTTAAAGACGAGAATTTCAAACGATTTCAGAAATGGAGTTTTAATTGAATTTTTATTATAGAGAAGAGTCCTCAAAACATAAAACTCTATAAGAGTCCTCGAAACATAAAATTCTCTAGCAAAAAAAAATATATTTAAAAATATTGAACTGTCCGATCGAGCTAAATTTTTTTTGTAGCTTCCTCTCATCTTAAGCTAACTCTCTGTAAAATTTCATCCAATTCCCACGGCCCGATCGTCCGGAATAAAATTTTTAGTGTATGTATCTGATTAGAACTCTTTTCTCAATCAAACTCTTAATCCTTTATATATCAACTAATTCGTGGCTTGGCTTTTCAAATAACTTTTTCTCAAACTTTTCAACCAGAATACCTCTCCAAAATTACTCCCTTTCAAATACAAACCATAGACCCAAACTTATTCAAGATTTGAACCTTAGATTAGAAGGCTTAATTGGATTTTTCTCGAGTTTGGGCTATAACAAGATTTGATTATTTTCGCGAGAAGAACGTGATGGTGTGATTAGATTTTGAGGCTGAAATTTATGTGATGATTTTGAGGTATGGGGTTTTACACAATATGCTCCTTAATCTCGCGAGTGTTTCTCCCTTTGGTTTCATGTGATTATTGTCTCATATTTGAATTGTTAAGTTATTTTGGAAATCTGAAAATATTTGTTGGAATCTGATTTCGATTCACGTGGTATTATATTTGGTGTTGAGCATGTTGTCATGAAATTTTAATATGGCACTGAGGTTGGGCACCCTCCAATATTCCTTTTTCCGGATATGCTAGAAAAATGCATAGGCGCGGTACGGTGGTGAGGCCTGGTGACCCGGTTAATGTGTTGTTGAGTAATTATAGTGATATAATATGCTATTGAGATTCGCATTTAATTTGGATATTCGTATTCGTATTGTTACGTTTTATCCACCGCTAACATATTTGTGGATCATCTTTCCTGTCGTATTGTGTACTTCTCCATATCTTCTTATAGTGGCAGGTTAGCGCGGATTTTGGGGCGCTATGGAGGTTGATTTTAGCGAGGATTATTTTGGAAATATTTTTTAATACAAGTTGAGAAGATTGTATTTATTTTGATGTATAGAGCATTGGAGATTCATTTTAGTTGTTGTATTTATTCGAGAGAATTGTTGTATTTGTATGTTGAAGAGATTTGGGATTCGTAGTTCTCTTTTGTTGTTTGGGAATTAGATGCTCTATACCTTGTGAATTGTGGATTTGAATTTAGTTTATTGTTGAGTAGCACTACGTTCCCCCTTCCCGGGCGGGCGGGGTGTTACATAATGGTATAAGAGCTTTGGTATAACACCACCCTCGGGTCTTGGATTTTGGGTCTATTGCGGTTTTGTGGCCTGATTTTTGAGAGTTAGGTATTCGGCAAATTTCGAGGGCGAAAATCCATTGTTAGTGGGGAAGTGTAACACCCCGCGTAATTTTGGGGTATTTTCAAAATATAGAGGAAAATAATGTTTTTGGTAAAATTATTTTTATTGCTCAAATATGTTGGATTTTATTTTTAAAGATGAGAATTTCAAACGGTTTCAGAAATGGAGTTTTAATTGAATTTTTATTATAGAGAAGAGTCCTCAAAACATAAAACTCTATAAGAGTCCTCGAAACATAAAAATCTCCAGCAAAAAAAATATATTTAAAAATATAGAACGGTCCGATCGAGCTGAATTTTTTTTTAGCTTCCTCTCATCTTAATCTAACTCTCTGTAAAATTTCATCCAATTCCCACGGTCCGATCGTCCGGAATAAAATTTTTAGTGTTTGTATCTGATTAGGACTCTTTTCTTAATCAAACTCTTAATCCTTTATATATCAACTAATTCGTGGCTTGGCTTTTCAAATAACTTTTTCTCAAACTTTTCAACCAGAATACCTCTTCAAAATTACTCCCTTTCAAATACAAACCATAACCGCAAACTACTTCAAGATTTGAACCTTAGATTATAAGGCTTACTTGGATTTTTCTCGAGTTTGAGCTATAACGAGATTTGATTATTTTCGCGAGAAGAACGTGATGGTGTGATTAGATTTTGAGGGTGAAGTTTGTGTGATGATTTTGAGGTATGGGGTTTTACACAATATGCTCCTTAATCTCACGAGTGTTTCTCCCTTTGGTTTCATGTGATTATTGACTCATATTTGAATTGTTAAGTTGTTTTGGAAATCTGAAAATATTTGTTGGAATCTGATTTCGATTCATGTGGTATTATATTTGGTGTTGAGCATGTTGTCATGAAATTTTAATATGGCACTGAGGTTGGGCACCCGTCAATATTTCTTTTTCCGGATATGCTAGAAAAATGCATAGGCGTGGTACGGTGGTGAGGCCTGGTGACCCGGTTAATGTGTTGTTGAGAAATTATAGTGATATAATATGCATTTGAGATTCGCATTTGATTTGAATATTCGAATTCGTATTGTTACGTTTTAGTCACCGCTAACATATTTGTTGAGCATCTTTCCTGTCGTATTGTGTACTTATCCATATCTTCTTTTAGTGGTAGGTTAGCGCGGATTTTGGGGCACTATGGAGGTTGATTTTAGCGAGGATTATTTTGGAAAGATTTTTTAATTCAAGTTGAGAAGATTGTATTTATTTTGATGTATAGAGCATTGGAGATTCATTTTAGTTTTTGTATTTATTCGAGAGAATTTTTGTCTTTGTATTTTGAAGATATTTGGGATTCGTAGTTCTCTTTTGTTGTTTGAGAATTAGATCCTCTATACCTTGTGCATTATGGATTTGAATTTAGTTTATCGTTGAGTAGCACTATGTTCGCTCTCCCCGGGCGAGCGGGGTGTTACAAAATGGTATCAGAGCTTAGGTATCGACCACCCTTGGGTCTTGGGTTTTGGGTCTGTTGCGGTTTTGTGGCCTGATTTTTGAGAGTTAGGTATTCGGCAAATTTCGAGGGCGAAATTTCATTGTTAGTGGGGAAGTGTAACACCCTGCGTAATTTTGGGGTATTTTTAAAATATAGAGGAAAATAAAGTTTTTGGTTAAATTATTTTTATTGCTCAAATATGTTGGATTTTATTTTTAAAGATGAGAATTTCAAATGGTTTCGAAAATGGAGTTTTAATTGAATTTTTATTATAGATAAGAGTCCTCAAAACATAAAACTCTATAAGAGTCCTCGAAACATAAAACTCTCTTGCAAAAAAAAAATATATTTAAAAATAGTGAACTGTCCGATCGAGTTGAATTTTTTTTTGTAACTTCCTCTCATCTTAAGCTAAATATCTGTAAAATTTCATCAAATTCCAACGGTCCGATCGTCCGGAATAAAATTTTCAGTGTTTGTATCTGATTAGAAGTCTTTTCTTAATCAAACTCTTAACCCTTTATATATCAACTAATTCGTGGCTTGGCTTTTCAAATAACTTTTTCTCAAACTTTTCAACCAGAATACCTATCCAAAATTACTCCCTTTCATATACAAATCATAGCCCCAAACTTATTCTAGATTTCAACCTTAGATTAGAAGGCTCATTTGGATTTTTCTCGAGTTTGGGCTATAACGAGATTTGATTATTTTCGCGAGAAGAACGTGATTAGATTTTGAGGCTGAAACTTATGTGATGATTCTTGTGATGATTTTGAGGTATAAGGTTTTACACAATATGCTCCTTAATTTCGCGAGTGTTTCTCCCTTTGGTTTCATGTGATTATTTACTCATATTTGAATTGTTAAATTCTTTTGGAAATCTGAAAATATTTGTTGGAATCTGATTTCGATTCATGTGGTATTATATTTGGTGTTGAGCATGTTGTCATGAGATTTTAATATGGCACTGAGGTTGGACATCCGCCAATATTCCTTTTTCTGGATATGCTAGAAAAATGCATAGGCGCGGTACGGTGGTGAGGCCTGGTGACCCGATTAATGTGTTGTTAAGTAATTATAGTGATATAATTTGCTATTGAGATTCGCATTTAATTTGGATATTCGTATTCTTATTGTTACGTTTTATTCACCGCTAACATATTTGTTGAGCATCTTTCCTGTCTTATTATGTACTTCTCCATATCTTCTTTTAGTGGTAGGTTAGCGCGGATTTTGGGGCACTATGGAGGTTGATTTTAGTGAGGATTATTTTGGAAATATTTTTTAATACAAGTTGAGAAGATTGTATTTATTTTGATGTATAGAGCATTGGAGATTCATTTTAGTTGTTGTATTTATTCGAGAGAAATGTTGTATTTGTATTTTGAAGAGATTTGGGATTCGTAGTTCTCTTTTGTTATTTGAGAATTAGATGGTCTATACCTTGTGCATTGTGGATTTGAATTTAGTTTATCGTTGAGTATCACTACGTTCGCTCTCCCCGGGCGAGCGGGGTGTTACAGAATGGTATCAGAGCTTAGGTATCGACCACCCTCGGGTCTTGGGTTTTGGGTCTGTTGCGATTTTGTGGCCTGATTTTTGAGAGTTTGGTATTCGGCGAATTTCGAGGGCGAAATTCCATTGTTAGTGGGGAAGTGTAACACCCCGCGTAATTTTGGGGTATTTTCAAAATATAGAGGAAAATAAAGTTTTGGTAAAATTATTTTTATTGCTTAAATATGTTGGATTTTATTTTTAAAGATGAGAATTTCAAATGGTTTCAGAAATGGAGTTTTAATTGAATTTTTAATATAGAGAAGAGTCCTCAAAACATAAAACTCTATAAGAGTCCTCGAAACATAAAACTCTCTAGCAAAAAAAAATATATTTAAAAATATTGAACGGTCCAATCGAGCTGAATTTTTTTTGTAGCTTCCTCTCATCTCAAGCTAACTCTATGTAAAATTTAATCCAATTCCCACGGTCCGATCGTCCGGAATAAAATTTTTAGTGTTTGTATCCGATTAGAACTCTTTTCTTAATCAAACTCTTAATCCTTTATATATCAACTAATTCGTGGCTTGGCTTTTCAAATCACTTTTTCTCAAACTTTTCAACCAGAATACCTCTTCAAAATGAATCCCTTTCAAATACAAACCATACCCCCAAACTTATTCAAGATTTAAACCTTAGGTTAGAAGGCTTATTTGGATTTTACTCGAGTTTGGGCTATAACGAGATTTGTTTATTTTCGCTAGAAGAACGTGACGGTGTGATTAGATTTTGAGGCTGAAGTTTATGTGATGATTTTGAGGTATGGGATTTTACACAATATGCTCCTGAATCTCTCGAGTGTTTCTCCCTTTGGTTTCATGTGATTATTGAGTCATATTTGAATTGTTAAGTTGTTTTGGAAATCTGAAAATATTTGTTAGAATCTGATTTCGATTCACGTGGTATTATATTTGGTGTTGAGCATGTTGTCATGAGATTTTAATATGGCACTGAGGTTGGGCACCCGCTAATATTCCTTTTTTCGGATATGCTAGAAAAATGCATAGGTGCGATACGGTGGTAAGGCCTGGTGACCCGGTTAATGTGTTGTTGAGAACTTATAGTGATATAATATGCTATTGAGATTCGCATTTGAATTCAATGTTCGTATTGTTACGTTTTATTCACCGCTAACATATTTGTTGAGCATCTTTCCTGTCGTATTGTGTAATTCTCCACATCTTCTTTTAATGGCAGGTTAGCGCGGATTTTGGGGCGCTATGGAGGTTGATTTTAGCGAGGATTATTTTGGAAAGATTTTTTAATACACGTTGAGAATATTGTATTTATTTTGATGTATAGAGAATTGTAGATTCATTTTAGTTGTTGTATTTATTTGAGAGAATTGTTGTATTTGTATTTTGAAGAGATTTGGGATTCGTAGTTCTCTTTTGTTGTATGAGAATTAGATGTTGTATACCTTGTGCATTGTGGAGTTGAATTTAGTTTATCGTTGAGTAGCACTACGTTCGCTCTCCCCGGGCGAGCGGGGTGTTACAGAATGGTATTAAAGCTTAGGTATCGACCACCCTCGGGTCTTGAGTTTTGGGTCTGTTGCGATTTTGTAGCCTGATTTTTGAGAGTTAGGTATTCGGCAAATTTCGAGGGCGAAATTCCATTGTTAGTGGGGAAGTGTAACACCCCGCGTAATTTTGGGGTATTTTCAAAATATAGAGGAAAATAAAGTTTTGGTAAAACTATTTTTATTGCTCAAATATGTTGGATTTTATTTTTAAAGATGAGAATTTCAAATGGTTTCGGAAATGGAGTTTTAATTGAATTTTTATTAAAGATAAGAGTCCTCAAAACATAAAACTCTATAAGAGTCCTTGAAACATAAAAATCTCTAGCAAAAAAAAAATATATTTAAAAATATTGAACTGTCCGATCGAGCTGAATTTTTTTGTAGCTTCCTCTCATCTTAAGCTAACTCTCTGTAAAATTTCATCCAATTCCCACGGTCCGATCGCCCGGAATAAATTTTTTAGTGTTTGTATCTGATTAAAACTCTTTTCTTAATCAAACTCTTAATCTTTTTGTAACAACCCGTGTAATTTTGGGCTATTTTAATTAATTTCTGGAAAATGGAGGAAAATAAAGTTTTTGATAAAATTATTTTTTATTGCTCAAATATGTTGGTTATTATTTTTAAAGGCGAGAATTTCAAACGGTTTCGAAAACGGAGTTAAAACGGATTTTAAAATGATTTTTAAATGTTTTTAACTCTTGGAGTTGTTTTGACTTCCAACTCTTCATTTCTTTGCCTTATTTAAAGTAGTCTTTTGGATTCCAACTCTTCATTTCTTTGCATTATAAAAGGGAGTCGTGGGCAACCCTTTTAACCTACTTTTGGCACAAATTTTGACAGCAAATATATTTTATATTCCTCTTCTTTTTATATACACATTGTCCCTTGAGATTTGTGAGTTTCAACCTTAGATTAGATGTGTTCTTTGGGGTATTTTGTTGGAGGATCTTTTGTAGATATTTTGAGTTGACCTTGAGGATGTGATCATTATTTTCTCATCATGGTTTGAGGTATGGGGTTTTACACAATATGCTCCTTAAATCTTGCGAGTGTCATTCTCTTTGAATTCTTGTTAATTGAACTCATATTTGAATCGTTAAATTCATTGAAATCTGAAAAATAATGGTTGAATTATTTTTATTCATGTGGTATCACTATATTGTTGTTGATCACGTTGTCATGATATTTTAATATGGCACGGAGGTTGGGCACCCGCCAAAATTCCTGTTTCCCAAGCTATGGCTTGATAAAGCATATACGGATGTGGTGAGGCCTGGTGACCCGGTTAAAGTGTTGTTGAGAAATTATAATGATGAAATGCTATTGAGATTTGTATTTTGATTTGAATATTCGTACTCGTGTTGTTACGCTTTGTTCATCGCTAAAATATATTTGTTGAGCATCTTTCCTATCGTATTGTGTACTTTCCCATATTTTCTTTTAGTGGCAGGTTAGCGCGAATTTTGGGGCGCTCTAGAGATTGATTTTAGCAAGGATTGTTTGGGAAAGATTTGTATTATTTTGATGTATAGAGCTTTGGATATTTGTATTTTTATTCGAGTTAGATAGTTGTAATTTTTATTCGAGAGACATGTTGTAATTGAAGAGATTGAGATTAGTGGATTTATATTATTGTGGGTTTATTTAGATGCTCTATACCTTGTTATTTGTGGATTTGGTTAGTTTTATCGATAGTGGCGCTCCGTTCCGCTCTCCCCGGGCGGGCGGGGTGTTACGAATGGTATCAGAGCTTAGGTATACAGCAGCCCTCGGGGCTTGGATTTTGGGTTCATTGCGTGGTTAGCAATTTTTGGAGATAGAAAATTTTAGGTGATATTCGTGATAGGCATCTAGATTAGATGTGAGGAATTTATTTTTGGAGACGAAATTATTTTTGGAGATTGTTAGCCTGATTTTTTTTTAGAGTTAGGCATTCGGCGAATTTCGAGGGCGAAATTCCATTGTTAATGGGGAAGTGTAACAACTCGCGTAATTTTGGGCTATTTTAATTAATTTCTGGAAAATGGAGGAAAATAAAGTTTTTGATAAATTTTTTTTATTGCTCAAATATGTTGGTTATTATTTTTAAAAGCGAGAATTTCAAACGGTTTCGAAAACGGAGTTAAAACGGATTTTAAAATGATTTTTAAATGTTTTTAACTCTTGGAGTTGTTTTGACTTCCAACTCTTCATTTCTTTGCCTTATTTAAAGTAGTCTTTTGGATTCCAACTCTTCATTTCTTTGCATTATAAAAGGGAGTCGTGGGTAACCCTTTTAACCTACTTTTGGCACAAATTTTGACAGCAAATATATTTTATATTCCTCTTCTTTTTATATACACATTGTCCCTTGAGATTTGTGAGTTCCAACCTTAGATTAGATGTGTTCTTGGGGGTATTTTGTTGGAGGAGCTTTTGTAGATATTTTGAGTTGACCTTGAGGATGTGATCATTATTTTCTCATCATGGTTTGAGGTATGGGGTTTTACACAATATGCTCCTTAAATCTTGCGAGTGTCATTCTCTTTGAATTCTTGTTAATTGAACTCATATTTGAATTGTTAAATTCATTGAAATCTGAAAAATAATTGTTGAATTATTTTGATTCATGTGGTATCACTATATTGTTGTTGAGCACGTTTTCATGAGATTTTAATATGGCACGAAGGTTGGGCACCCGCCAAAATTCCTGTTTCCCGGGCTATGGCTTGATAAAGCCTATACGGAAGTGGTGAGGCCTAGTGACCCGGTTAAAGTGTTGTTGAGAAATTATAATGATGAAATGCTATTGAGATTTGTAATTTGATTTGAATATTCTTACTCGTGTTGTTACGCTTTGTTCATCGCTAAAATATATTTGTTGAGCATCTTTCCTGTCGTATTGTGTACTTCCCCATATTTTCTTTTAGTGGTAGGTTAGCGCGAATTTTGGGGCGCTATGGAGATTGATTTTAGCAAGGATTGTTTGGTATAGATTTGTATTATTTTGATGTATAGAGCTTTGGAGATTTGTATTTTTATTCGAGTTAGATAGTTGTAATTTTTATTCGAGAGACTTGTTGTAATTGAAGAGATTGAGATTAGTGAATTTATATTATTGTGGGTTTATTTAAATGCTCTATACCTTGTTATTTGCGGATTTGGTTAGTTTTATCGATAGTGGCGCTCCGCTCCGCTCTCCCCGGGCGGGCGGGGTGTTACAAATGGTATCAGAGCTTAGGTATACAGCAGCCCTCGGGGCTTGGGTTTTGGGTTCATTGCGTGGTTAGCAATTTTTGGAGATAGAAAATTTTAGGTGATATTCGTGATAGGCATCTAGATTAGATGTGAGGAATTTATTTTTATAGACGAAATTATTTTTGGATATTGTTAGCCTGATTTTTTTTTAGAGTTAGGCATTCGGCGAATTTCGAGGGCGAAATTCCATTGTTAATGGGGAAGTGTAACAACCCGCGTAATTTTGGGCTATTTTAATTAATTTCTGGAAAATGGAGGAAAATAAAGTTTTTGATAAAATTATTTTTTATTGCTCAAATATGTTGGTTATTATTTTTAAAGGCGAGAATTTCAAACGGTTTCGAAAACGGAGTTAAAACGGATTTTAAAATGATTTTAACTCTTGGAGTTGTTTTGACTTCCAACTCTTCATTTCTTTGCCTTATTTAAAGTAGTCTTTTGGATTGCAACTCTTCATTTCTTTGCATTATAAAAGGGAGTCGTGGGCAACCCTTTTAACCTACTTTTGGCACAAATTTTGACAGCAAATATATTTTATATTCCTCTTCTTTTTATATACACATTGTCCCTTGAGATTTGTGAGTTCCAACCTTAGATTAGAGGTGTTCTTGGGGGTATTTTGTTGGAGGAGCTTTTGTAGATCTTTTGAGTTGATCTTGAGGATGTGATCATGGTTTTCTCATCATGGTTTGAGGTATGGGGTTTTACACAATATGCTCCTTAAATCTTGCGAGTGTCATTCTCTTTGAATTCTTGTTAATTGAACTCATATTTGAATCGTTAAATTCATTGAAATCTGAAAAATAATTGTTGAATTATTTTGATTCATGTGGTATCACTATATTGTTGTTGAGCACGTTGTCATGAGATTTTAATATGGCACGTAGGTTGGGCACCCGCCAAAATTCCTGTTTCCCGGGCTATGGCTTGATAAAGCATATACGGATGTGGTCAGGCTTGGTGACCCGGTTAAAGTGTTGTTGAGAAATTATAATGATGAAATGCTATTGAGATATGTATTTTGATTTGAATATTCGTACTCGTGTTGTTACGCTTTGTTCATCGCTAAAATATATTTGTTGAGCATCTTTCCTGTCGTATTGTGTACTTCCCCATATTTTCTTTTAGTGGTAGGTTAGCGCGAATTTTGGGGCGCTATGGAGATTGATTTTAGCAAGGATTGTTTGGGATAGATTTGTATTATTTTGATGTATAGAGCTTTGGAGATTTGTATTTTTATTCGAGTTAGATAGTTGTAATTTTTATTCGAGAGACTTGTTGTAATTGAAGAGATTTTGATTAGTGGATTTATATTATTGTGGGTTTATTTAGATGCTCTATACCTTGTTATTTGCGGATTTGGTTAGTTTTATCGATAGTGGTGCTCCGCTCCGCTCTCCCCGGGCGGGCGGGGTGTTACAAATGGTATCAGAGCTTAGGTATACAGCAGCCCTCGGTGCTTGGGTTTTGGGTTCATTGCGTGGTTAGCAATTTTTGGAGATAGAAAATTTTAGGTGATATTCGTGATAGGCATCTAGATTAGATGTGAGGAATTTATTTTTATAGATGAAATTATTTTTGGAGATTGTTAGCCTGATTTTTTTTTAGAGTTAGGCATTCGGCGAATTTCGAGGGCGAAATTCCATTGTTAGTGGGGAAGTGTAACAACCCGCGTAATTTTGGGCTATTTTAATTAATTTCTGGAAAATGGAGGAAAATAAAGTTTTTGATAAAATTATTTTTTATTGCTCAAATATGTTGGTTATTATTTTTTAAGGCGAGAATTTCAAACGGTTTTGAAAACGGAGTTAAAACGCATTTTAAAATGATTTTTAAATATTTTTAACTCTTGGAGTTGTTTTGACTTCCAACTCTTCATTTCTTTGCCTTATTTAAAGTAGTCTTTTGGATTCCAACTCTTCATTTCTTTGCATTATAAAAGGGAGTCGTGGGTAACCCTTTTAACCTACTTTTGGCACAAATTTTGACAGCAAATATATTTTATATTCCTCTTCTTTTTATATACACATTGTCCCTTGAGATTTGTGAGTTTCAACCTTAGATTAGATGTGTTCTTGGGGGTATTTTGTTGGAGGAGCTTTTGTAGATCTTTTGAGTTGATCTTGAGGATGTGATCATTGTTTTCTCATCATGGTTTGAGGTATGGGGTTTTACACAATATGCTCCTTAAATCTTGTGAGTGTCATTCTCTTTGAATTCTTGTTAATTGAACTCATATTTGAATCGTTAAATTCATTGAAATCTGAAAAATAATTGTTGAATTATTTTGATTCATGTGGTATCACTATATTGTTGTTGAGCACGTTGTCATGAGATTTTAATATGGCACGTAGTTTGGGCACCCGCCAAAATTCCTGTTTCCCGGGCTATGGCTTGATAAAGCCTATACGGAAGTGGTGAGGCCTAGTGACCCGGTTAAAGTGTTGTTGAGAAATTATAATGATGAAATGCTATTGAGATTTGTAATTTGATTTGAATATTCTTACTCGTGTTGTTACGCTTTGTTCATCGCTAAAATATATTTGTTGAGCATCTTTCCTGTCGTATTGTGTACTTCCCCATATTTTCTTTTAGTGGTAGGTTAGCGCGAATTTTGGGGCGCTATGGAGATTTATTTTAGCAAGGATTGTTTGGGATAGATTTGTATTATTTTGATGTATAGAGCTTTGGAGATTTGTATTTTTATTCGAGTTAGATAGTTGTAATTTTTATTCGAGAGACTTGTTGTAATTGAAGAGATTGAGATTAGTGAATTTATATTATTGTGGGTTTATTTAAATGCTCTATACCTTGTTATTTGCGGATTTGGTTAGTTTTATCGATAGTGGCGCTCCGCTCCGCTCTCCCCGGGCGGGCGGGGTGTTACAAATGGTATCAGAGCTTAGGTATACAGCAGCCCTCGGGGCTTGGGTTTTGGGTTCATTGCGTGGTTAGCAACTTTTGGAGATAGAAAATTTTAGGTGATATTCGTGATAGGCATCTAGATTAGATGTGAGGAATTTATTTTTATAGACGAAATTATTTTTGGAGATTGTTAGCCTGATTTTTTTTAGAGTTAGGCATTCGGCGAATTTCGAGGGCGAAATTCCATTGTTAGGGGGAAGTGTAACAACCCGCGTAATTTTGGGCTATTTTAATTAATTTCTGGAAAATGGAGGAAAATAAAGTTTTTGATAAAATTATTTTTTATTGCTCAAATATGTTGGTTATTATTTTTTAAGGCGAGAATTTTAAACGGTTTCGAAAACGGAGTTAAAACGTATTTTAAAATGATTTTTAAATATTTTTAACTCTTGGAGTTGTTTTGACTTCCAACTCTTCATTTCTTTGCCTTATTTAAAGGAGTCTTTTGGATTACAACTCTTCATTTCTTTGCATTATAAAAGGGAGTCGTGGGCAACCCTTTTAACCTACTTTTGGCACAAATTTTGACAGCAAATATATTTTATATTCCTCTTCTTTTTATATACACATTGTCCGTTGAGATTTGTGAGTTTCAACCTTAGATTAGATGTGTTCTTGGGGGTATTTTGTTGGAGGAGATTTTGTAGATCTTTTGAGTTGATCTTGAGGATGTGATCATGGTTTTGAGGTATGGGGTTTTACACAATATGCTCCTTAAATCTTGCGAGTATCATTCTCTTTGAATTCTTGTTAATTGAACTCATATTTGAATCGTTAAATTCATTGAAATCTGAAAAATAATTGTTGAATTATTTTGATTCATGTGGTATCACTATATTGTTGTTGAGCACGTTGTCATGAAATTTTAATATGGCACGGAGGTTGGGCACCCGCCAAAATTTCTGTTTTTCGGGCTATGGCTTGATAAAGCATATACGGATGTGGTGAGGCCTGGTTACCCGGTTAAAGTGTTGTTGAGAAATTATAATGATGAAATGCTATTGAGATTTGTATTTTGATTTGAATATTCGTACTCGTGTTGTTACGCTTTGTTCATCGCTAAAATATATTTGTTGAGCATCTTTCCTGTCGTACTGTGTATTTCCCCATATTTTCTTTTAGTGGTAGGTTAGCGCGAATTTTGGGGTGCTATGGAGATTGATTTTAGCAAGGATTGTTTGGGAAAGATTTGTATTATTTTTATGTATAGAGCTTTGGAGATTTGTATTTTTATTCGAGTTAGATAGTTGTAATTTTTATTCGAGAGACTTGTTGTAATTGAAGAGATTGAGATTAGTGGATTTATATTATTGTGGGGTTATTTAGATGCTCTATACCTTGTTACTTACGGATTTGGTTAGTTTTATCGATAGTGGCGCTCCGCTCCGCTCTCCTCGGGCGGGCGGGGTGTTACACTTTTATATATCAACTAATTCGTGGCTTGGCTTTTCAAATCACTTTTTCTCAAACTTTTCAACCAGAATACCTCTCCAAAATTACTCCCTTTCATATACAAACCATAGCCCCAAACTTATTCAAGATTTCAACCTTAGATTAAAAGGCTTATTTGGATTTTTCTCGAGTTTGGGCTATAACGAGATTTGATTATTTTCGCGAGAAGAACGTGATGGTGTGATAAGATTTTGACTCTGAAATAGATGTGATGATTTTGAGGTATGGGGTTTTACAAAATATTCTCCTTAATCTCGCGAGTGTTTCTCCCTTTGGTTTCATGTGATTATTGACTCATATTTGAATTGTTAAGTTCTTTTGGAAATCTGAAAATATTTTATGGAATCTGATTTCGATTCATGTGGTATTATATTTGGTGTTGAGCATGTTGTCATGAAATTTTAATATGGCACTGAGATTGGGCACCCGCTAATATTCCTTTTTCCGGATATGATAGAAAAATGCATAGGCACGGTACGGTGGTGAGGCCTGGTGACCCGGTTAATGTGTTGTTGAGAAATTATAATGATATAATACGCTATCGAGATTCAAATTTTATTTGAATATTCATATTCGTATTGTTACGTTTTATTCACCGCTAACATATTTTTTGAGCATCTTTCCTGTCGTATTGTGTACTTCTCCATATCTTCTTTTAGTGGCAGGTTAGTGCGGATTTTGGGGCGCTATGGAGGTTGATTTTAGCGAGGATTATTTTGGAAAGATTTTTTAATACAAGTTGAGAAGATTGTATTTATTTTGATGTATAGAGCATTGGAGATTCATTTTAGTTGTTGTATTTATTCGAGAGAATTGTTGTATTTGTATTTTGAAGAGATTTGGGATTCGTAGTTCTCTTTTGTTGTTTGGGAATTAGATGCTCTATACCTTGTGAATTGTGGATTTGAATTTAGTTTATCATTGAGTAGCACTACGTTCACTCTCCCCGCGTGGGCGGGGTGTTACAGAATGGTATCAGAGCTTAGGTATACGATCACCCTCGGGTCTTGGGTTTTGGGTCTCTTGCAATTTTGTGGCCTGATTTTTGAGAGTTAGGTATTCGGCGAATTTCAAGGGCAAAATTCCATTGTTAGTGGGGAAGTGTAACACCCCGCGTAATTTTGGGGTATTTTCTAAATATAGAGGAAAATAAAGTTTTGGTAAAATTATTTTTATTGCTCAAATATGTTGGATTTTATTTTTAAAGATGATAATTTCAAATGGTTTCGGAAATGGAGTTTTAATTGAATTTTTATTATAGAGAAGAGTCCTCAAAACATAAAACTCTATAAGAGTCCTCGAAACATAAAACTCGCTAGCAAAAAAAATATATTTAAAAATATTGAACGGTCCGATCAAGTTAAATTTTTTTTTCTGTAGCTTCCTCTCATCTTAAGTAACTCTTTGTAAAATTTCATCCAATTCCAACGGTCCGATCGTCCGGAATAAAATTTTTAGTGTTTGTATCTGATTAGAACTCTTTTCTTAATCAAACTCTTAATCCTTTATATATCAACTAATTCGTGGCTTGGCTTTTCAAATCACTTTTTCTCAAACTTTTCAACCAGAAACCCTCTCCAAAATTACTCCCTTTCATATACAAACAATAGGCCCAAACTTATTCAAGATTTCAACCTTAGATTAGAAGTCTTATTTGAATTTTTCTCGAGTTTGGATTATAACGAGAGTTGATTATTTTCGCGAGAAGAACGTGATGGTGTGATTAGATTTTGAGGCTGAAATTTATGTGATGATTTTGAGGTATGGGGTTTTACACAATATGCTCCTTAATCTCGCGAGTGTTTCTCCCTTTGGTTTCATGTGATTATTGACTCGTATTTGAATTGTTAAGTTCTTTTGGAAATCTGAAAATATTTTTTGGAATCTGATTTCGATTCATGTGGTATTATATTTGGTGTTGAGCATGTTGTCATGAAATTTTAATTTGGCACTGAGGTTGGGCATCCGCTAATATTCCTTTTTCCGGATATGCTAGAAAAATGCAAAGGTGCGGTACAGTGGTGAGGCCTGGTGACCCGGTTAATGTGTTGTTGAGAAATTATAGTGATATAATATGCTATTGAGATTCACATTTGATTTGAATATTCGTATTCTTATTGTTACATTTTATTCACCGCTAACATATTTGTTGAGCATCTTTCCTGTCGTATTGTGTACTTCTCCATATCTTCTTTTAGTGGCAGGTTAGCGCGAATTTTGGGGCGTTATGGAGGTTGATTTTAGCGAGGATTATTTTGGAAATATTTTTTAATACAAGTTGAGAAGATTGTATTTATTTTGATGTATAGAGCATTGGAGATTCATTTTAGTTGTTGTATTTATTCGTGAGAATTGTTGTATTTGTATTTTGAAGAGATTTGGGATTCGTAGTTCTCTTTTGTTGTTTGAGAATTAGATGCTCTATACCTTGTCAATTGTGGATTTGAATTTAGTTTATCATTGAGTAGCACTACGTTCGCTATCCCCGGGCGAGCGGGGTGTTACAGACTGGTATCAGAGCTTAGGTATAACACCACCCTCAGGTCTTGGGTTTTGGGTCTGTTGCGATTTTGTGGCTTGATTTTTGAGAGTTAGGTATTCGACGACTTTCGAGGGCAAAATTCCATTGTTAGTGGGGAAGTGTAACACCCGGCGTAATTTTGGGGTATTTTCAAAATATAGAGGAAAATAAAGTTTTGGTAAAATTATTTTTATTGCTCAAATATGTTGGATTTTATTTTTAAAGATGAGAATTTCAAATGGTTTCGGAAATGGAGTTTTAATTGAATTTTTATTATAGAGAAGATTCCTCAAAACATAAAACTCTCTATCAAAAAAAATATATTTAAAAATATTGAACGGTCCGATCGAGTTAAATTTTTTTCTGTAGCTTCCTCTCATCTTAAGTAACTCTCTATAAAATTTCATCCAATTCCAACGGTCCGATCGTCCGGAATAAAATTTTTAGTGTTTGTATCTGATTAGAACTCTTTTCTTAATCAAACTCTTAATCCTTTATATATCAACTAATTCGTGGCTTGGCTTTTCAAATCACCTTTTCTCAAACTTTTCAACCATAATACCTCTCCAAAATTACTCCCTTTCATATACTAACCATAGCCCCAAACTTACTCAAGATTTCAACCTTAGATCAGAAAGCTTATTTGGATTTTTCTCGAGTTTGGGCTAGAACGAGATTTGATTATTTTCGCGAGAAGAACGTGATGGTGTGATTAGATTTTGAGGCTGAAACTTATGTGATGATTCTTGTGATGATTTTGAGGTATGGGGTTTTACACAATATGCTCCTTAATCTCGCGAGTGTTTCTCCCTTTGGTTTCATGTGATTATTGACTCATATTTGAATTGTTAAATTCTTTTGGAAATCTGAAAATATTTGTTGGAATCTGATTTCGATTCATGTGGTATTATATTTGGTGGTGATCATGTTGTCATGAGATTTTAATATGGCACTGAGGTTGGGCACCCTCCAATATTCCTTTTTTCGGATATGCTAGAAAAATGCATAGGCGCGGTACGGTGGTGAGGCCTGGTGACCCGGTTAATATGTTGTTGAGAAATTATAGTGATATAATATGCTATTGAGATTCGCATTTGATTTGAATATTTGTATTCATATTGTTACGTTTTATTCACCGCTAACATATTTGTTGAGCATCTTTCCTGTCGTATTGTGTACTTCTCCAGATCTTCTTTTAGTGGCAGGTTAGCGCGGATTTTGGGGCGCTATGGAGATTGATTTTAGTGAGGATTATTTTGGAAAGATTTTTTAATACACGTTGAGAAGATTGTATTTATTTATATGTAGAGCATTGGAGATTGATTTGTGTATCGAGATAGATAGTTGTTTTATTTCGAGAGACTTGTTGTATTTATTTGAAGAAATTGAGATTTGTGGTTTCTCTCTTATTTGTTGTGGGATTTTTAGATGCTCTATACCTTATTATTTGTGGAACTGATTTAGTTTATCGATAGTAGCGCTCCGTTCGCTCTCCCCGGGCGGGCGGGGTGTTACAGAAGATAGTAGGGGAAGGACAATAATTCCCCCTGGTGCGTTTACTTTGACGAGTGGGAAAAGGAAGGTGCTTTTAGACACAATATATAATTTGAAGGGCACGTCTAATTTCTCGTTCAACTTGCAAAGGATTGTGAATTATACTACTCATGATTTACATAAGTGTAAGTCCCACGATTTGCATGTGATCATGGAATTGGTTCCACTATTGTTAAAGCCCCGTTTTTCCAAGCACAAGGATTTGCGAAGGGCTATTATGTAAATTATTATTACATTCTCACTCTTGTGTGAGAAGTAGTTAATCAAGAACACATAGTGGCCGCAAAATTGGCAGTGACCGAAGCGATTTGTGTGTTGGAGAAGTACTTTCCTCCAGCATTCGTTGACATAAGTGTTCACTTGTTGGTACACCTATGCGACGAGGCACTTCTTTGTGGTCCAGTTAGATATCGGTGGATGTATCCATTTAAAAGATTGATGAAAGTTTTTAAAGATTACGTCAAGAATACAGATTACATTCCAGGATCAATTGTAGAGGAATACATCACCGTTGAGTCATCAATATATACTCGGGAATATATGCCTGACTCAACCAGCGTTGATGACACTGATGGGTTTGTCGATGATGGTGGTCATGTGATGGGAAAAAGAGTGAAATTAACGAGTTTGCAACATGAACAAGTAGCTCGTTATCTATTTGACACATGAAGATGTCGAAGAATGGAAAAAGTAAGTTTCAATTATTATAATGTTTAACATTATTTTAGATTATTTTATACATGATTAATTTTGTAATATGCAGAAAATATGAAGCATGTGAGAACAATAAAAGACGAAAAACAATGGTACAATCAGATAGCGAATTTAGGCTGTGGTTGACACAGGAGGTAATTATAATGAAAATGGCAGTTATATAACGTTACATTACACTCAAATTTTACAACTAAAATAATTAATTTATATATCCTCAACTCTTAAAGACGGGTGATGCGACATCAAGGCTTGCTCATCTAGCCACTGGACCCTTGTTCGTGGCATAAGAGTACAAAGAGTATCAATTGAATGATTACGTTTTCGGCGCTAAAGTGTACGAGGAAAGTACAAATGTATAGAACTCGAGCATTTCATACAAGGCACTTACTTTCTTTCAAGCGAGCGCAAAAGATAAAAACCTCGTTGAAGCTGAAATGACTTACTATGATGTAATTCGAAATATATTTGAATTGGATTATATAAGCTTCAAAGAGGTTGTATTTTACTATGACTGGGTAAGAGTTGAGGATAAAAATTATTGTAAAGTTGATCCTGTCATCAATTTGATCATGGTTGACTTGTCCAAGTTGAAGAGTAATGACCACGTGAGCGATGAGCCATTTGTTTGTGCATTTTAAAAGGTTAACCAAGTGTTTTACTCAGAGTATATCAACAATGAGCCATGGTCAATTGTCCTTCACGCGCCAAAGCGTCTAAATAGTAGTGTGGATGACTTGGTTGCTCCTACCGAATATCAATCCATTTTTTATGATAACCAAAATTTTTGAAACAATTTTTCAATTTGTAATAAATATTCCAATTTGTACTTTATCAATCCATTTTTAATTCTTTTAATTGATTTACACTTTATTATTTTCTCTTTTGTGTAGTGTACGTGTGTGTGGGCAGTAGGGGTGGGGGTGGGGATGTTTCGAATTTGTAGTAATTGTACATATTATGAGCTAGATGCTGTTGTTTTGGAATTCAGAATTGAGGTGTTAAACAGTTACAATTCATTTGGATTTGTAGTAATTGTACATATTTGCATGTCTTCTTCTAATTCATTTTTATTTTTACTAATAACAACATTTTTTTTACAGCAAATGTCTCCTTCAGGTATTAAGGCGAGGATGATGATGCTGGTTATGATGACGTCGTCTGGGCTCGGTGGTAGTGGAGGTGACGGGGGCTCCTCGGCCCCTAGGCTCCCCAAATATGGAAAATTGGGGATGGCCGTCGAGATCCCTCGAGCAGGTAAAGACGATCATTGGCCCGGGGTACACTAGTTGGAGGAAGGTTCCAAATGAGCTCAAGTTAGTTGTTTTGGTGGCACTACAGGTAATGTATTTATATTTATATTTATATTTCAATTTCAATTTCAATTTCAATTTCGATTTCGATTTCGATTTCGATTTCATTTTATATTTATATTTATATTTATTCGTAACTAACATTGTATTTGTTGGACATGAACAATTCAGCCTGGATCCAAAGCAACACGATTTCGTCTTGGAGCAGTTGAGGGAGCAACACAAGATGTGGAAGAAAAATAAGCGGACCCGGTACTTTGGGGAGACCCGAGTGTCCGTTATCCGAATGTGTGAATCTATCCCGCCGAAGGAGACGATCTCATTAGCAAAATGGTAACAGTTCATTGACAATGAGATCGGGGAGCGACAATTGGCATCTCGCCAATCGAGGAGGGAAAATCGGGCAAAAAAGACGGACGTGCACTACTCCGGCCAGACATCTTATGCCGAGATGGAGCATAGGATGATGGTAAGATTTATTTTTTCTATAACTATAAAAATATATTATTCTTCATTATTTTACTTTGCGGGGTCGATGCTAATTTTACTTTATTTTATTTCAGTGGACAGGGAGTGGCCCTGGAGGTAGGCCGCATAGGATCGATACTTATGTGGCTATTCAGACTAAGAAGGGGAATGATAAGGAGGTTTCCTTGAGCGTCGCAGCCACGATTATAAGTAATCCGACAGTTTACTTTTTGTTAATAACGTTATAATTTTTTTTATTTACTTATTTTACTAATCATGTGCTTTTTGTCGTTTCAGGCAAAACTTAAGGAAGTGCATGAGTCGCAGTCTGATACCGACAAGGCATGTTTATCCACCGACGCACTCAACCAAGTTCTTGGTGCTGATCGCAAGCATAGGACAAGGGGGTGAGCTCACGGGTGGCCAAATCTAGGATTATTGGATTGGATATGAGCGACACCGGGTTGGCTCAAAGGGTGGACTCGCATGACGCGAAGCTATCCCATTTGGAGGCGACGGTCCAAGATATGTTCTCATTCATGAAGCATTCGTTGGGAGAAAACCGTAAGGGGAAAGGGAAGGAGAAGGTGGTGGAGGTGGAGGAGCAGGAGGAGGAGGTGCAGGAGGAGGAGGTCCAGGATGATGAGGATGTGGACCTCGCTGCTTCATCACCAACACGTGCAAACTTTGATGATCCACTCCCCTATTTGGCTCCCTTTAACAAACCGATGTCGACACTTGGCTGGCTGAGCGTGTTTATACGAGATATATTTGATGGCCAACGGATATGGCAGGGGTTGAGGGACTCGAATACTGTCCAGGGTATGCCAGTTCATGGACATTTTCTTCTAGACATCGAGTCTAAGGTGATCATCATGCATGTGATACCCAGGAAGGAGAACTCCCCCTTGTGGTTGCATGAACAATGCGACACGATGTATATTGGTGGGTGTGTCAATTCGTATATCGTGTGGCCTACTCACCTCCTCAGAGTTAACCTTACCCCAAACATTTAGTGACATTATTTGAATTGAATTTTTGTTTTAAGTTGTTATATTTAAATTCTATTTAGATTATATCGTGATGCATATTGTTTTGAATGTATATTTGCATTATCTCTATTTTATTTGGATATATAATATTTGAACAGGTACAACATTGCTATAACAGGTACAAATATACTAATGGGCAGTGGCCATACTTAACAGCAGAGTTTTTTTCAATTCTGTCCAGAATTGTCACGATCATTGACCGTGGTAAGTCCGTGACAAAGAAACTTATCACAGACTTGTCACGGTCAATAACCGTGACAATTTTTTTATTAAATGTCATGGGTTTGTCATGGTCCTCAACCGTGACAAAACTTTTTAAGGTCAAGGACCGTGACATGACCGTGACAAGTCTAATGAACTTGTCACGATCGATGACCATGACAAGTCCGTGACAACAAAAGTTATCACCCCCAGAATTGTCACGGTCATTGACCTTGACAAGTCTAACTTGTCAAGGTCAATGACTATGACAATTCGACAGATTTGGTGTAGTGTACTACTAGTAATAAAGAGTAGAGATTAATGGAGGTTATGTAATGAAGCAAAAGAATAAAAGTAGGAATAAGATGATTAATGCTAAAATGGAAAAATTAGAGAATGGGTTGGAGAATTAGACCTCCTAATGGGTGCTTGATGTTGACCTTGAGATGTAGATACGATGATATTTCAATGGTATGAAAGTGGTATGGAGAGTTGAGGGGAATTACTAATTGAGGTAATAAAGTGATGGAAGGGAATGTGAAAAATTGGTTTTTTTTAGGAAAGGGAACAACTCTGAATTTGAGAGAATGTTCTCTAACTTTCTATATGGGTGTTCATGGCTTATTTTTTAGAATGAGGTCATGGACCCTTTTTATAAGGATAAGGGGGTAATGATTGGAATGGTCATAGACTTGTCTATCTGTATAGTGCCTCAAGTACAATGCCATTTGGCAGCGTCCTTGGGGCGCCTATAGGCAGTCCGAAATAGGTCTTTCGGGAAAATGGGCATAAAATGCAAACTGTAAGTCAAAATAGGGAATGGGGTGGACTGTTAAAAAGGGGATTCAGAGACCTTTAAGAATCCATAAATTCACTGTCGGATCAAGGAGTTGACTAAAGTCAAATGGGGCTCGAAAGCGCCCGATGGTCTCTAGATGAGAGATTTTTAGAGGAAAACAGATCGTTTGTTTGAACCGTAAGATCAATTCAGACACGGGGCGGACCGTTAGAATGGGAATTTAGTAACCTTTGATATTTAATTCATATTTATTAGGTTTAGAGAGTTGACTAAGGTCAATAGGGCCCTGAAGCTCCCAATGACCCTTTAGAGTAAAATAGGTCGTTAGTCCGAACTGTAAGGATAATTCGTGCATGGGACAAGTCGTTGGAAAGGGGATTTAGATCCCTTCAGGAAATCATTGACTTCAAATCAAGATAAGGAGTTTAACCGAGTCAAATGAGTCTCTGGAGTGTCGATGGCCTCTAGATCAGTGTTCGGGACAAAAGGGACTGTTCATTCGAATTGTAAGTCCAATTTATGTATGAGACACACCGTTGGAAAAGGAATTCAGAGCCCTTTAAAGATTCATTGAGTTTTCACTCAGGTGAGAAAGTTGGCCGGAGTTAAACGGGGATCAAGAGCACCCGATGTCTTCCAAATCAGTGCTCCGAGTATAACTTATGGTTTATGGTGAACGAGTGGGTGCTAGGGACCTAAGTAGGTTCTTAAGAGGGTCCTAGGATGGGGAATCTATAGAGAGCTTCTTGATGTACGAGCTTAGAATAAGTGAAGTTTGTCTAACCACCTCGATATTAAAAGAGGACCGAGGTTAATTCTGTGAACCCAGAGGATGAGAATGATCGATTCAGCGGGTCGAGATCTATTCTATGGACCTAGAGGTTGGGGATGATCGATTCAGTGGGTCGAGGTCAATTTTGAGGACCTAAGAAGCGTGGGGACCGATTCAATGGGTATAGGTCAATTTTTATGACCTAAAGTTAGGAAGACCAATTCTACTCCTCAAAGTCAATTTTGAGGACCTAAGGCTGGGATTACCAATTCTGCAGACTGAGGTCAATTTTATGGACCTGGAGTTGTGATGAACGATTTTATGAGACAAGGTTAATTCTGAGGACATTGAGTTATGACGATCGATTCTGTGGGTCGACATTAATTCTGAGGACCTTGAGTTGTGATGACCAATTCTTTGAGCCGAGGTCAATTCTAAGGACCTAAAGTTATGGCGACCAAATCTACAGGCCGAGATAATTTTTGAGGATCGAAAGTTGGGGTGACCAATTCTGTGTGTTGGAGTCAATTTGAGGACCTAAAGTTGGGGTGACCAATTCTGCGAGTCGAGGACCTAAAGTTGTGACGAAGAATTCTACGGGTTGAGGTCAATTCTGAGGACCTAAGTTATGACAACTAATTCTGCGAGCCGTGATCAATTTTGAGGTCCTAAATTGTGATGACCAATTCTACGGGGTGGGATCAATTTTGAAGACCTAAAGTTGGGGCGACCAATTCTGTGGACCGAGGTCAATTCTGAGGACCTAAAGTTTTAGTTCGGAGGGGGATTGCTCACTGGGGAAGACATGAAGGATTTTTATGCAAGTGTACCTTTGCTTTCACTGAAGAATGTGTTGTCTCAAAATCTTGCTAGGGAATACGTAGGTTTGTGATTCATGCTGGGGAATTGCAGTATTGGTTTTGGTTGGGTGATAGGTTGACTTAAAATTCTACCGGTGAATGGGTTGACTTGAAATTCCACTGGGGAATTGCAGTAGACTTGAATGCGAGTGCATCGTTAGTTTTGTTGGGGAATATGCTGATAATAAGAGTGTAAGGGTTATCCTGCTGGTGATTTTGAGAGGTGTAAGGTTGTAAAAATGATTTTCTTGGGAGAAAATAAGGTTTAATATTTTTGAGAATTTTCGAGAATTTTTCGAGCAAATTTCGGATTTTTTCGGCATTTTTAGAATGAAATTTAGGGGGACTGCCGATAGCAGGCCTAGAGAGGTGCGAATCGGCATAGGGTATGGACTCTTATGCTTCTTGGGAAGAGGAAGGGCCAACTGTCGACTTTCATCCTTTCGTGGCTTCACATATTTGCTTGTGAGTGGATTATTGATTCTTTGCTGGGGACGTAGGTGGGCTTCTACCCTTTGAGTCTTCCTTCCGGGGCCGCGGGGGCTACGGGTATACCGGTGTAGATAAGGTGACTTCCATTCCTAGTTCCTTCCATTTGGGATTTTCTTATAAATCTATCGTTGTAACTAGAGGATCTAGGTGTTGACCGTACTGTATGCTTGATTTAGCGGCTTTTTACCAAAAAAGGCTTAAAAAGGCAAAAAATATGCATATTTTTTATTTGCTTATTTTAATTTAGTGGCTTACTCTACATGCACATTAATTTTCTGTTGATGTTTTATTTTGCAAAGATGGAGATAATAATGAAAATTATTTTGAGAAAAATGTTTAGGTTATGAAAAGAGGAGTAATAAGAAGGAATAACTCGGGGGTAACTTTTTCAAAGTAAGGATTTTTGGAGATTGGTTTTGGGCAAAAGAGGAAAAACGAAATTTTTCCAAAAATGGGGGGTTAACGATCACCATACCCCTTGACCCGCCTATCGGCATAAGGTTCAAGTCAAATCACTCCTAGGCTTTGATTTCACTTTCCTACACACATGTGGTACTCTGTGGGGGTAGAGACTTAAATGGAATTTAGAATGGTTTTTTTTTTGCAAGGTTTTTTGGTATAAAAGGAGATTTATGGGATGTGTGCTTTTCCCAACCAATCTTATTTTTTCTCTCGTGTCTTATTTCTCTTTCTCAAAATGGCTCTTCCTATGTACGAAGAATTCTCTTCTTACCTCGAAGATTTAAAGGTCATGTGCCTTTATAACGTTGATTACGAAACTTTCAACTTGTGTCGGGTTTCTTTATAGCAAAATCGGGTCATAGACTGGAAATTACTAGAGGTGGCAGTACAATTCTCGTATCCTAAGGATCATGTCTTTTGGTTCGGCCTGGATACGACCTATCCTACATATGAGGAATTTTTAACAATATTGGGGGTCAGTCCCAGTATTGTGGAAGGTATTCTTGATATTTCTCGTTCTTCTCAAGTATCTTTGGCTGAGTTACTCCATATTTACTCTTCGGTGACTCAGCTGTTGGTTCATGGAGGGACTATTTCTCTTTCGATAGGTATGCATTCGGTGCGCTAGAGGGGATTTACTGATTTTGGCTTTATCACAACTATTTCTTTGGGACTGATTGTGAGGCTATTACTTGTGACGGTTGACTTGACAGCTAATCCCCTGGTGGCCATGATAGTGGAGTGGATGTCTTACCGTCATATTCCTGTGGTGGTGGCGGTGTTGGCGGAGACCTTGAACGGTCTCGATGCCTAGAAAGAGGGATGTTCCGATTTATTGAGGGGAGCCCATGAGATGTTATTTATATGGCTTGCAGAGAGGTTTCATCTGGCGGCCCCTCCTGAGTATTCCTTATCGATTATGTCTAGTTTTTTTGTTCGACCTTTCTTCAATTTTGACCCTTCAATAAAGAACTGTGATAATTGGTTCATGGAGCACGGGGCCCAATGTCTTCGTTGATCAGTGCCATAGTGGGAAGACTAGGGACCTATTTTGTAGCTAAAAGAGTACCGATATATACTGTTGGTCGGCCTTCACCGAACTTCATTCTATTTCCCATGGTGGATTATGCGCCAATATAGGTTGTAACAAATAGTTCCCCCTTACATAATGAACTTTTTTTCGATGGAGGACCTGAATTAATCTTTGTGAAAGATATTGGGACCCTTTTTAATAGAGCCTATGTTTGTCCACCCGTCCGTCACAATCTATAGGAGGGTCTTGGTATGTGTACAGGGACTATTTGAAGTGGTTGTGGAAGCGGGTAGTTGGGAAGATCTTTGAAGCGGATATCGATAAAAGGTAGATTATGGCTTTAAACACCATGGAGGAGGGTATTGTAGTTTTAGCCAAACTTATTAGGGTGTATTGCTGCATGGAATGTATATGAAGTGCTAGTCATGAGTGGGAGACTTGGGGACCTCCTGGGGTTGGAAATTATGACGAGGTAAGGCCGTTTAGAAGTTGAGGGCAATATTTGTGAAAGTGGAGAAAATTTGTGTTTTTGGGCAATTTGTGTTGGTATCTAGCATGTTTTAGGTTTTTTATGAAGCTTGTTATTTGAATTGGGATTGGGTAGGTTGTTGGGAAAATGTAAGTTAATTTCATGCGACTGATATTTCATGTAACAACTGTATTCCTTAATTTTGAAATAAAAATGATTTCGACATATTTTATTGTCTCTCTTAATGAATTTTTCATTTGAATTTTCTATACCAATTACTAAGGCATACATAATCCTTTTGTTCTTGTAAATGATGAGATGGACCGTCGTTCTTGGGGGTTAGAAAAGAATGGCATTTTGTGAATAGGAAAGGATCGCGCCCATGCGTGTGTGCCTCTGAGGGTTTTAAAAATTTATTCACTTTATTTTGAAAAGAGTTATTTTAATAGTATCAGGTCCCACGTAGTTTTGGGCAGGGGAAATAAAGGATTTTTTTTAGAGTAGAAGGGGGATGAGAAGAATCATAGTGCACCGAGCATTTGGATTAAGGGTAGAATTTTTTGAGATGGTCCAGATTGACCGGACATGTCATGTCTTATAGGTTGAGGTCTGTGTGCATAGCGGAACTGTCTGACATAATTTTTTTCATGATGTAATGGACGCTCAAATGAGGTTTGAACTTCCTTGTGGGGTCCCATACAGGTATTACAATTTCTTTGAGAGCCATGTGTCTTTTTTGGACCCTGGTCCTTGACATTGTGCTATCCGGTGATGGTACCTGATTAGTCATAAATATTGTATATTTTGCGCCCGTTACTTATGTATACACGCACATTTGTGGCCGTTATTTCACGTAATTAAGCTCTTTCAGTATATAACCTTTGGTTTCGATATATTTATGTTTTGCGAGGTTTATTTGAGCTTTTATAGGGATTGGAGGGCTAAACGGTGCAAGTGTGCGCTTTTCGGGGAAGTTTCAACGCTTTACGCAACTTCGGGGGTAATTATGTCATTTATGCGTTCGAGCTCTGTTCCTGAACTCTTCACGGAAGTTGTATCTCTACGAGTAAACTTCGTGTAGCTTCCAACGTCGTGTCAATCCGATTTCAGATGACCAAGTTATGGTCAATTTTCCCTGAGGCTCCTTAGTGTGTAACAAAAAAGGAAATAGTCCAAGTTCTCCTGGACGCGATCGAACGGTAAAGAAAGTTTTTCCTTCGATTCGAGACAGTGGCCCCTTGATTAAAGCATGGTCGACCGGTCCCCTAAGTTCTGTGAAACCTCTCTTTTCTTGGTTTAGTTTTTACCACTCTTGTTTGGTGGTTTTTTTCCCAGTTGATATATATAGTGAGTGGTGTGTTTTTAGAAGATAAGGATCATTAAATCATGTAAGAAGAAAATAGAAGATTTGTTTTTGTCTTTCTTCTCTCCCCTAGGGTTTGGGATATTTTCTTCTCATTTTCATCTTTTAGTTCACTTATTGTAAGTTAAATTCCATCTTGGTTACATTTTGTTGACTATTGGCACTAGTGGGTAATTAATATAGGGGGTTTTGTCTTTAATGATCTTATTTACCTAGATTTACTCCTTGTTATTAACTCAATGGTCTGTATTTGCATAGATAGTGTTATGAGTAGCTAATTTCCTTAGGTTGGGAGCATAAACCCACCTTGGATGGTTCCACTTCTTGATTTGTTCAATGTTTGAATACAATAAATGCGTGTATGGGTTGATATTGGAGTTTCATAGGATTTTAACCTCTCTTATCACGTAAAGGTTGTTTTTAAGACTTAACTCCAACATTAATGCATTTGTTCGATAATATATCGAGACCTTCATCTTGTATTGTTGGGGTGACATCCTTCATGCAGGATTGTTGAGAACGATATATTATTCCCATTTAATCTTGATTCAATCGCAAGAATTAGTTGGGTTGTGATCATCCGAGGTGGGGGAATGTTCCTCAACCTTTTATTAAAGAATCTTTTAAAAATCCGTTTTATAAATCTTGTTGCTTTCTATTAGTTTTTAGTTAAATCTCCCAGTAAGTGTGGTTCGTTTTGTTCTGTCACAGCACTCAATACTTTAATCATCTTTTCTTTATCTTTTATTCTTATTTATTGACTTTTAACTGGAAGAATATCCTCGGTACTTCATATAATTCCCTGTGAAAATCAACTCCGATCTTACCGGGTTTTTACTACTCTCGCGATTAGTGTGCACTTGCGCTAAACAATATTCCGAGCGAGTCAAGTTTTTAGTGCCGTTGCTGAGACTTTATTAGTAACGACTATATTGGTTAAGTTATTTATCTATAAACCCTTTGCATTTAATCTTTGATATAGTGTTGTTTTGAAGGATAGGTTTTCTGTCCTAATGAGCAACAATTCGAACCAAGGGTTCGTCGGGGAATACCAACCACTATTTTCTTCTGAAGGCTCAAACAATCAATTCAATAACTCCGGGGCTTCACCCCAGCATCGTTACCCTCTTAATACAACGCCATCCCAGACAGATTTGTCATTTGTATCATAATTCCCCAGTACACCTGCCTTGGTACAATACTTTGAGCCTCTTATGGAGTATAATTATGCACCCCCGCGTGGTGTTGCTCCCGTGCATCAGCCATTTAGTGATTACCTCCGCCCGGAGACCGACTCCTTACCTGGATGTCTTACATTCCCTTTCAACCACAGATCCTTTCATTTTCGAAATGGCATGATCAACCTATTGCCTTCCTTCCATGGAATGGAAAATGAAATCCCTTACTGACACATTAGAGACTTTGAAGAGGTGTGCAACACTTTTTCTAACCAAAACTGTACACCCAATCTTGTGCGGCTTAAGCTTTTTTTGTTTTCCATTAAAGATAACGAAAGCTTGGTTGATCACACTCCACCCTAACTCTATTAGAAATTGGCAACAATTGCAAGACCTCTTCTTGAAGGAATTCTTTCCCATACACAAGACAAACACACTCATGAAAAAAATACAAAATTTTCAACAATACGATCATGAGACATTTGACAAGTGATGGGAATATTTTAAATCTTCGAAGCGGTCTTTCCCTCACCACAATTTTGATTAAATGCGATTAATCTCCATTTTTCATGGGGGTCAAAACCCTTTGACCAAATAGTTAGTTGAAACCATGTGTCAGGGTAGCCTTGTAGAGTTGAGTAGAGAGGAAGTAGAATCCCATTTTGAGTTTGTCTCAAAGACATCTCGGGGATGGGATAGGTCGAACCCATATGACCGCACTGTTCACGATAACACCACCCCTCGAGGGCAAAACCACCGGTGTGTCTATCTTTCAGGAAAACCAGGATACCCAGAACAAATACGACCATTTGTGTCGTAGGATTGATGCGTTGCAACTCACACAACAATCCTCACCCATGGAAGCCATCCAAAAGGTTTCCATTGTAGAGGAAGTCGTGT
Source organism: Sambucus nigra (assembly GCA_949130495.1). Taxonomy (NCBI): domain Eukaryota; kingdom Viridiplantae; phylum Streptophyta; class Magnoliopsida; order Dipsacales; family Adoxaceae; genus Sambucus; species Sambucus nigra. Next base: position 335,934,176 of record OX422207.1, on the reverse strand, counting down.
GCATTATTTGTGACAACATTGACCACACAACGAGAGAGTGTCCTTCACTCCCTAGCATTAAGGGCCAGTTGCAAGAGCAAGTGAACACTATAGGGGCATATAGAAAGCAATACTCCAATTATCCTTTCGATCACAACAACCCTCCTTACAATCCATGCTAGAGGATGACACATCCTCTTATGAGTTGGAAGGATCATAATTACCAAATTCCCCCAACTCTAGGCTTTACAAGCCCGCGTCCATCGCCGTCCCCACAATTCCAACAATAACCTCCCCCATATCAATCACTAAAACATCCGCCCGCGGGACCTACCGCTTCGTATTTGCCTCCACAGAGAAGGCACAATGAGGAACAATTTGCCACTATTCAAAAAGTTTCGCAACTTGAATAGACCATCTCTCAAATGGCACGTTCTATGCAAGAGATGCAAGTCTCTCTTTCTCAATTGATCCAAAACTCCTAAGGGGTTGTGAGACCACTTTTACTGGCTCAACCTCAGCCCAACCCCAAGGGACAAATGGGCAATAAGAGCTCCAACTCGAAGACATCACATACAAAGAATGCTAAGGGTATTACAACCCTTAGGAGCGGAAAAACGGTTGACAACAACGTTGAGAGACCCTTACCGGAGCCACCCATTCACACTAAATCCAAAGGAAAATCCATTGCTCCGAAGGATGTGAAACTGCACATTAGACGATGACATCCCCAAAGAGGGAGATGAACCTATAGTTGTGAAGGACACAATTTGTCCCGTACCGGCCCTATTTCCACAAAGGCTAATGGAGAGGGATACAAAAGCCTCTGAAGAGGGATTTCTTTAGCTTTTCAAGAAAGTTAACATGAACATTCCCCTCCTCAACGCCATCGAGCACGTGCCAAAGTACGCCAAGTTTATCAAAGACTTGTGTGCGGTTAAAAGGAGACAACATGTGCGCACAAAGGTGTACATGGTCGTCCAAGAAAGTGCCCTTATAACCAATGAGCTAGCCTCGAAGTTCATAAACCCGGGTTGCCCCAGCATTTCATACGTAATTAGGGAGACTAGAATCGATCGTACCCTCCTAGATTTGGGGGTAAGTGTGAACTTGGTTCCTTATTATGTGTATCTCGAGTTGAAGCTCGGTGAGATTAAATCGTGTCCCGTCACTTTATAACTAGCCGACCATTCGACTATGATACCGAGAGGAGTCATGGAGGACATGATTGTCCAAGTCGATTTTTATACTACTCAGTAGATTTTATCATCTTGGACACTCAACTCATACCAAAAGGGAGTCACACATCCCAATGATTCTCGGGTGACCATTTCTCGCCACCGTTAATGCTAACATCAATTGAAGGAACAGGGTGATGAAACTCTCATTCGGTAATATAACGGTAGAAGTCAACGTGTTCAACATCCTTAACTAACCCCAATTTTGCATTGAAAGTGAGGAAGCGGTTAAACGGTGACTTGCATTGGCACTCTTATCCAAGAATATTTCGACCTCTCTCATTTTTGAGATCCATTAGAGGCTTGTATATCTAAATCCTTGGATAGTGATTTGCTCATCGACGATAAGGGCTATAAATATGCCCTTGACGCAAATTATTATTCACTGAATGGGGAGTTAATGGACATGTGCAATTCCCTCGAGTACTTTGAGGAGGTGAATGAAGGTATTAAAGGTAATATCACAGAGGGAGACGGTGAAAGAGACCTCACACATGATGAAAGTGAGGGGGTTGTCAAAGACTCTATGTGGATATCCCACTTTGTGAAACTACCCCCACGTGACTCTTTTCCCTTCCCATCGATTGTTTCAATGCCCAACCTCGATCTCAAAACCTTGCCAAAGGAGCTCAAGTATGTTTTCCTAGGTGGTGAGAACACGTTTCCGGTGATTATAGCGGCGAACCTTGACAATTGTCAAGAGGAAGCCTTACTTGAGGTGTTGAGGAAACATAAGAGTGCTATAGGATGGTGAATTTCCGAATTGAAAGGGATCAATCCCTCCATTTGCACTTATAGCATTTACTTGGAGGAGGATGCCAACTCCACCTATAAAATGCAAAGACGGTTCAATCCGACCATGAGTAAGGTGGTGATGGTGGAGGTGATTAAACTATTAGAAGTGGGGATAATCTACCCCATTTCCGATAGTGAGTGGGTGAGCCCGACCCAAGTTGTATAAAAAAATTCAGGTGTCACAGTTATTGAGAACGCGGAGGGTGACCTTTTTCCCTCGCGTATTCCAACAGGCTATCGTGTTTGCATCGATTATAGAAAGCTCAACGCGATCATGAGGAAAGACCACTTTCCCCTACCTTTCCTTGACCAATTTCTCAAAAAGGGTAGCTGGACACACAAGTATTATTGTTTTCTTGATGTCTATTCGGGGTACAATCAAATTGAAATAGCTCTTGGAGATCAATAAAAGACCACGCTCACGTGTTCGTATGGCACCTTTGCCTTCCGAAGAATGTCTTTTGGGCTTTGCAATGCACCGGCAACCTTCCAACGGTGCATGCTTAACATCTTTAGTGACATGGTTGAAGACATTGTTAAAGTCTTCATGGATGATTTCAGTGTCTTTAGTAGTACTTCTGAGGTATGCCTAGCCAATCTCGAAAAAGTTCTAGCTAGGTGCATTGAGAAAAACCTCATTCTCAATTGGGAGAAGTGTCACTTTATGGTGACACAAGGGATAGTTTTAGGCCATATCGTCTCTGATGATGGTATTCAAGTCGACAAGTCTAAGATTGAAGTCATAGAAAATCTCCCTGCTCCTAAAAACCTCATGGATGTGAGGTCATTTCTTGGCCACGCCAATTTTTACCGACGTTTTATTCAAGTCTTTAGATTGATTGAGCGCCCCATGTGTACCCTTCTTTCCAAATATGCTCCATTTATGTGGAGTGATGCATGCCAAGAATCGTTTAATAAGTTGAAAACCATGTTGACCACGACCCTCTTCATGCGATTACCCGATTGGACCCTTCTATTTGAGCTCATATGTGATGCAAGTGACTATGCCGTAGGGGCGGTGGTTGGTCAACGGATGGACAAGAAACCTCACGTGATATCCTATGCTAGTAGCATGCTTGATAGAGCACACATGAACTACTTCACTATGGAGAAGGAATTACTAGCCATAATGTTTGTGTTGAATAAATTCCGATCTTACTTTTGATCACTATCATATCAACCCCATCCCTATCCGAGAGTGTTTCCCGGTCGAGCAACTCATGGTCATTTCTTCATTGCCATGGTTTATCGATATTGCAAATCTCCTTGTTATTGAGGCCTATCCTCCGCATTTTTTTGCCAAGGACAAGGAAAGACTTTCGATTATGGCTCGGTCATTCTTCATCGATGACGCATACATGTACAAACTTTATCTGGACCAAATCATTCGCAAGTGTGTCCCAAACTATGACATCTCAAGTATCTTGTTGTTTTGCCATAACGGAGCATGTGGGGGACATTTTTCTTCCCAAAAGACCACCCTCAAAGTGCTACATTGCAGTTTCTATTGGTCTATGATACTCAAGGATGCACATGCTCTTTGTAAAACTTGTGCCCATTGCCAATCAATTAGGGAGATTACCAAAAGGAACATAATGCCCCTTGCCCCTATTCTTGTAATCGAAGTTTTTGATTGTTGAGGAATAGACTTCATGGGTCCTTTACCTAAGTCCAATCATTTTGAATACATTTGAGTCGCAGTCAACTATGTATCCAAATGGGTGGAAGTCGTGTCTACTAGGAACAACACTGCAAAGGTGGTTTTGAAATTCCTAAAAGAGAACATCTTGGCTCTCTTTGGCACACCCAAGGCATTCATAAGAGACCAAGGCGTTCATTTTTTCAATGATATATTCTGCCGCTTGATGTCGCAATATGGGGTCACCCATAAGGTCACCACCATCTATCACACGTAAACCAACGACCAAGCAGAATTGGCTAATACAGAGATAAAAGGGATCCTTGAGAAAATCGTGGACCCTTTGACTAAGGATTGGTTGTATAGGCTAATCGACGTGCTTTGGGCATATCGGAAGGATTATAAGACGCACCTTGGGATGTCCCCTTATCGATTGGTGTTTGAGAAAGCATGTCATTTTCCAGTAGAGCTTGAGCACCGGGGATATTGGGCCATCAAAAAACTCAATTTTGACATTACCAAAGGTGGAGACCTTCGTAAGTTCTAAATCAGCGAACTCGAGGAGTTAAGGAACAACCAATACGAGAACTCTCATATTTTTAAGGCCAAAACCAAGGCCTTTCACAATAAGAGGATAGTGCGTAAGCACATTGAGGTGGGACACAACGTGCTACTCTACGATTCCCGCCTTCACCTTTTTTCTCGAGAAATTATAATCCCAAGTGGAACGGACCGTTTGTTATACAGAAGGTATAAGATCACGATACCATCGATATTCTGAACCCAAGGACTGGAACCTTATCTAAGGTAAACGGGCAGAGGCTTAAGCATTTCCTTGAGGGATTTAACCCCGAGCTTGCAGAAATTCCTCTTGAGGACCCATCTATGGGCCCTTCATTGGGTGTTGCAAGTTAGGTCTCGGGTTATATTTTTGGATTTCCTCATTTCTTAGAGAATTTGAGGCAATCATGTGTAATCTCACTCCGCTTTATATTTTTTTTAACCATCCCTAGGCATCCCCTATTGTGTTGAACCATTCTTATTGGGATTTGGAGAGCTGTTGGAGAAGAAAGGGAGAAAGTTTGAGAAAAAACAGAGTTCTGGTTGACCGGTTGATTGGTGGAAGCCCACTGTCAACATGCTAAGGAAAAAATGAAAAACGCGATCGACCGACCATTTGACCACGGTTGATCGGTTCCTACTTAAAATGGCTACTGCCTGAAACTCAAGGCAAAATTCAAAATCCCGGTCGACTAGTCCCAAACTCACGGTCGATCGGTTGTAGCTTAAATCGGCTACTGTCCCATACCCAAGGCAATTTTTGAAATCGCGGTCGACTGGTCCCATACCCGCGATCGACCGGGTGTCTCAGTTATTTATCCAAGTCGTTTCATTTCCTCTATTCTCCCTTATTTCTCCCATCCCTTCCTCTTCCCTCTCTAACCAAAATCCTCCAAGAACAAACCCTAGGTCCATTTTTTCTCCCATTTTCACATCCAAATATCCCATCCAACTTATAAGGTATGATTCCTAACTTTAATTTCTCATTCTAGTGTTGGATTTGATGATTGTAGTGCGATTTTCATGATTCTAGGGTTGTTGTGTTTGTGGATTTCTTTGAAAATTTTGATAATGTCTTTGGTTATATGTGCCTCTCATCTTCTCTCTCTCTCTCTCTCACACACACACACCTTCCATTGTATATAATTATTTGTTGTGTATATTGGATTGATGAACATGTTTATTGGTAGATTGGACTGTGACGATTGTGGGTGTGCATACATTTGCAGAAATTAGCCAGGATTTTGCAAATAAATTCTTACACATGTTTTTTCACACTCTATTTTTGGATGGTGATTGATGAGGAAAGTGTATTTTTAACACAAATTGGTATAATTCATAGTTTGTTTTGGGATGTTTGTGTTGGTTTGAATCGCATTGTGCACCATACCTACTGTTTTGCTCATTTTAGCTATTTTTTTTGGTAAAACCCCATTCATGGGCAATTATTATTATCTATCCTTGGGATTTCCATGAATGGGAGGGATCCTTTTTAGTTCAAATATGCCCCAAGCCATTCTTTTTCTACTTTGTGCACCAAGTGTATGTCCAAATACCTCAATGATTTTAACTTCTATGTGGGACATATTCTTGTATGTTTTTCACATGCTTCGACGCATATAATGTCTTTTCCTCTCTCTATTACCACCTTGCCATTGTGATTTTAGTTTTCAACAACATTGTTGTGCTAATTTCTATTTTACAGGTGTCAATGTCTGAAATCGAGAAGTATGATCATTCTCATTATGTTCCCCTGAAGGGTGTGAATGGATTTTGGAGCGCTCAGGATCAGAAATGGTATGAGACCTATTTATCTAGTTTAAAGCATCCACTAGCCAACAACCTTTCGTGGAAAATGGAAGACCTCCCTCACGAAGATTTGGCAATTCTCAAACGATAAAAATGGGACGTCTTCTTGGGAAAGAAAACAACAGTAAACGAGGACTTGGTCCGAATATTCTACGCTTCGTTAATAAAGTGGAAAGGGAAAAAGAATGTTTATGAGTTCTTTGTTCGGGGCATGAGAATTACTTTTCAACGCAAGGATTTAGCCTGGTAGATGGGCAATGTAGCTGACCCCACCCCTTCTGTGAGCTTGTCAGACGAGGCCACCTTCGATTTGGACACACTCATCGAGTATCTAGCGCCAGGTGAGGTATGGACGAAGAAAATGTTTCGATCATCTACAATGCAGGATTTACCAAGGCTGCTACACTATATTAATGTCCATTATCTGATGGTGATGAACAACTGTTCTGAGGTTCGTCACAAGGTTGACACCTTCCTCTACGCCTTGCTGAATCAAACGGGAGACATCAACCTCCTTAAGTACTTCTTGGACCAGATGATTGCAAAATCAAAGGAAAAGGCATGGAACTTATCCCTTCCCTTGCCCAGTATTATCACGCAGGTATGCCATTAAGACAGATGCCCTGAGTATCCGTCTGACAATAGTGGAGCCCAAGGGTCTCCTAAATAAGGAAAACATCAGGAGGTGCTTAGGACATTATTGAGGTGAGCCGGTAGTCCAGAGGAGGTAGAGGGTAGTTGTCATCAATGAGGAGATGGAGATTCGGGGAGCACAGAAAGGAGAAGGTCAGCAGCCAGAGGTGCTATCCGCATTTCTCAACGCTCGCTTTGCGACGTTCGAGGCACAACAGGACCAGAGATGGGAGGAGACCTAGCTGTGGTGGGCTAATTTTGAGTCGCGCCTCGACCAGTTTGGAGTTGAGAAGCATCAGGTGCAGATGGAGCGGCGTCAGGAGTTCCATTTTATCCAGGCCATGATGAGAGATTTGTATGTGCAGTAGCATGGCCCGAATGCATCACTCCTGCCACATTTTCAGAGTCCGTATGATCCATCCTTTTGGGGATCTTCCAGTGGTTCAGGAATCTAGACAGCAATGCAACTAGGGGGTGGAGTTTAGTTTTGGATGATGGTGCAAGTCATTTTTGGGGCAATTATTATTTTTTATTTTCCGTTTTTCTTTCTTATCATTAATTAGGTTGTTTTGTACTGAACTCTATGATATTAGTAATGATAATTTATCCATTGGTGATCTATTGGATCTTGATGTGTGTGACCCCCTCATTTTTATAAAATCAAAAGTTCACCATCAATTCATCTAGTATTTGCAATTCAGCCCCGCTAGATTCTTGTGACTTATGGCATGAATCATTTTGGTACATATTTTTGTTTTTCTTCACTCCAAATTGAGGAGATTTGTTTTTATTCCTCTCTTTCTCATACTATCTTTAATTACATTGAGGATAATGTGAGATTCTAGTTAGGGGCTGTAATTAGGCATCTCAATTTCTTTTTAATTATCGTGACCCTATATAAATATTTATTTATTTATTCAAAAATAAATAATAAAAAAAGAAAAAATCAAAAAATCAAAAAATCAAAAATTGTTTTCTTTATTTCTTTTCTCTTTCTTGGGCATTTTTCCCTAATTTCCTATGATAAATTTAATAATTGCCCTATCCAATTGCTAACTTGGTGATGTATTTTCTATTTCTTACATGTAATTAAACTTTAGTCCTCATATTATTCAATACTGAGAATAAATGAATGAATTAAACCTTGAAAACCCATGAGAACTTAAGCATATTTTCTGAATTCATTCGATAAGAAAATTATTGCTTGGTATCTTGTTGTTTCTTTGTGTACACTAAAACCTAGGGAGCTTCATGCTTTTCTTCATTTCCAAGTGCTTATACATTACTCTTTCTCTTTCTTGAAAAACGTATCTTATTGACGATCTCATTTTCTTTTCATTGATTGCATATTAATTGAATTATCACTTGAGCATGATTTTCAATGGTGTTGAGTCCCGAGAATTACATGAAACTTTAGAAAAGGATCATAGGCCTTTTTTGTTGTTTAACCCATACGACCTTAACCTTACCATTATACATGTCCCTAGTCAACCCCGTTGAGCCTTATTATGACCTTTCTTTTCGTCCCAAATCCCCTAACCTACTCCACATTGGAGTTTTAAACCCTTATATTCACTTTCCGTACCTCAATTTGGGATTATTCTTAGGATTGAATGATGTTGTGTAATGTGGTAGAAAAAGAAAAGAAAAAGAAAAAAAGAAAGAAAAGAAAGGGAAAAGAAAACAAGAAAAATAGAATAAATGGCTCCAACTTACGCGGAAATAAAAGTCTTACTCTTATCAATATCTTGGTTATGGAATTTGAAGTCAATTCCTTTATTGCCCATTAATTCCATTATCCCACGTGTTATTCCCAAATCCCCTTTTCCCTTGTACATATTTATTTCACTTCCAAACCCTAGCCTAGCCCAAATTCTATACCCGAAAAGTCCTATTTGATCCTAGGGTAAAGTGATTCAAAGGTCGAACATTAGCGATAATCTGGTTAAGTGCATTTCAAATTGTTTAATATGCGATATCCTTTCATGAGATTGTATTTTTCACTTTTATATTTATTTCTTCATTAATGACATGTGTGCGGCCTTGTTTTCTTTTACAATTACTCTTTATGCCCGCATGTCCCGTGTGTTACACCCCTTTTTCGAGTGCTTTTATTTGTTGAGTGTAATATCCGGAGAGGATTGAGTGGAAGAAGTCTTTAATGGTTATCCTGGCTATATGCGTTTTTACCGAATCAAAGATTTTCGCATGTGCATACACCCTACTCACATTTGAGGTTTCAATTCCAGGTAATTATTCTTTTAATGTTGATAGTTTCGGATTATTGGGTAAAATTCTCTTTTGCTTTGTTAATAATATGTTAAAATATATAATTGTTGTTGAGTTTGGAATATTGGTTGTTTGTCCATACATGTTTTGATGAAATTTGATGTTTGTGGGTTTCATCAATGAAAACCCTCACGAGGACACTCGTCCACTAGGGTAACCTAGCGGTTTAATGACTTGTTGCATTCGCTAAATGCAACCGTGTGCCAGCGAAAGTGGCACTTTTTCTGTGTACATATTGTTGCTATACTTACCGCTCTTTGTGTTGGGTTTTGTTTTCTTTCATTGCTAGGGGCTAGCATGCACATTTGTGGCCGTTATTTCACGTAATTAAGCTATTGTACTGTATAACCTTTGGTTTCAATATATATATGTTTTGCAAGGTTTATTTGAGTTTTTGTAGGGGTTGGAAGGCTAAACGGTGCGAGTGTGCACTTTTCGGGGAAGTTTCAACGCTTTATGAAACTTCGGGGGTAATTATGTCATTTTTGTGTTCGAGCTCTGTGCCCGAACTCTTCATAGAAGTCGTAGCTCTCCAAGTCAACTTCGTGTAGCTTCTAATGATGTGTAAATCCTGTTTCAGACGTCTAAGTTATGCTCAATTTTCCCCGAGGCTCCTTGGTGGGTAACAAAAGAGGAAAAATTCCAAGTTCTCCTGGGTGCGGTCGATCGGCTACAAATCGCGGCCGATCGATAAAGCCAATTTTGCCTTCAATTTGAGACAGTGTCCCCTTGATCAAAGCGCGGTCGACCGGTCCCAGATCCGCGGTCGACTGATCCCCTGAGTTATGCGAAACATCTTTTTTCTTGGTTTAGTTTTTACCACTCTTTTATGGTGTTTTTCCCCCGTTGATATATATATAGTGAGTGGTGTGTTTTTAGAAGATAAGGATAGTTAAATCGTGTAAGAATAAAATAGAAGATTCGTTTTTGTCTCTCTTCTCTCATCTAGGGCTTGGGATATTTTCTTCTCATTTTCGTCTTTTACTTCACTTATTGTAAGTCAAATTCCATCTTAGTTGCATTTTGTTGACTATTGGCACTAGTGGGTAATTAATATAGTGGTTTTTATCTTTAATGCTCTTATTTACCATAGCTTTACTCCTTGTTATTAACTCAATGGTGTGTGTTTGCATAGATAGTGGTATGAGTAGCTAATTTCCTTAGGTTGGGAGCATAAACCCATCTTGGATGGTTCCACTTCTTGATTTGTTCAATGTTTGAATACAATAAATGGGTGTATGGGTTGATATTGGAGTTTCATAGGATTTTAACCTATCTTATCACGGAAGGGTTGGTTTCTATTAGTTTTTAATTAAATCTCCCAGTAAGTTTGGTTCGTTTTGTTCCGGCACAACACTCAATACTTTAATCATCTTTTCTTTTATATTTTATTCTTGTTTATTGACTTTTAACTGGAAGAATATCCTCGGTACTTCATATAATTCCCTGCAGAAATTGACTCCAGTCTTATCGAGTTTTTATTACTCTTGCGATTAGCGTGTACTTGCACTATACAATATTTCGAGCGAGTCAGTACCCTTGTATTTAGTATAGATCTTTAAGTCTCTTTTCATCCAAGAGTGAGAGTTTCTCATAGCAGCTCTAATGCCAATTTTATTCGCTAACTTTTCTTTGGAGCATGACACATGGGGAAAGTACTTTTAGCTCAACGGGGAGAATGACTTCCATGCTATTTACTAGAGAATAGGGGGAACCCCAATAGGTGTTCTGATAGAAGTGTGGTAGCTTCACAGGCTGTGTGGGATCCGATCGGCCCAATTTTTGTAACTTTAAATCATCTTGTTGATGATGGTATTGAGGCTTTTATTAGAAGCTTCGATAAAACCATTAGTTTAGGGTCAGTAAGGAGAAGACTTGTATCTTTAAATCCCATACTCGTCGACTAGTTCTGTGACCTCGACTTCGAAGTGGAGCCCATTATCTGATACTAACTCATGGGGAACCCTTTTTTTGCAAAAGATGTTCTTTTTAATGAATTTAACCATTTTCTTAGCATTCAACACTGTGTATGACTCAACTTCAACCTATTTAGTAAAGTAGTCAATGGCGACCAGGATGAACTCGTGATCGTTAGAAGTTTTTGGAGTCACCTTCCCTATGATGTCTATGCCCCAGGTGGAGAAGGACAAGGGAGAGGTTATGTTGTAGAATTCCCAGAGAGGTAAGTGTTGGAGATTGGAAAACTATTGGCATTTGAGGTATCTCCGAACATAGGCATCACAATGTTAAACCATGATAGTCTAATAGTACCCTTGTCGAATGATCTTCTTGGCAAGCATGTGACCATTCATGTGGGGTACTCATTACCCACTATGGATATTTTTAATCATTCCTTCAATATCATCCCCTGTTATGTAATGTAAATGGTTTCTATCAAAGTTTCACTTGAAAAATACTCTGTCATAGATGATGTACTGGGCAGCCAGCTTGTGAAGGGTCACACGATCTTTCTTATCTACATCTCGGGGATACCTACCATATTTGAGGAGGTGCTAAATATCATAGTACCATAATCCTGCCATATCAGAGTCTTCTTTGCTGACCATCTCAATGTGGTAGCAGTGATTTGGGGCAACTTTCTTTTGAACTAGGAAAAGGGTCATTATTATTCCTTTGGGAATATTTACTATGGAGACCAAGTTTCTAGGGCTTCAGCTAGACTGTTCTTTGCACGATGAAGGTAGAGGAATGTGTCATCTTGGAATTAGGAGGCCAACTCTTCTAGGTGGTCATAGAAGGGTAGGAGCTTCTCATATTTGAATATTTGACATTTTATTTTCTAAAGATTTATTCGATAATGAGGGTTGAGTCCCTATAAACGTCTAGGTGCTTGATACCTTTTTTGAGGGAGAATTTGAGGGCTATGGTGCATGATTCGTATTCAATCATATTGTTGGTGCAAGGGAAATCTAGCTTGATGGCAACATGAGTGTGAGAGTCATCGGGGGTGATCAGGATTATCCTAATGTCTTAACCTTTCTTATTAGTAGCTCCATCAAAGAACATCTACCACCTGAGATCCTCTTGAGAGGAATAAAGAATGTCTTCATCTGGGAATTCAGAGACCCAAGCATCGGTTCCTTCCATAGGATAATCGATAAGGTAGTCAAAGATGTCCCTCCCCTTCACATCTTTCTGTGTGATATACACAATATCAAACTCATCTAACAACATCAACCAACGGGCCATTCGGCTTAACATAGAGAGTTTCTCTAGCAAGTTCTTGATGGGATATATGTAGGATACTAGTCTAATGGGAAATGTAAGCATGTAATGTCGTACCTTCTGTGTGACCCAGACTTAGGCGATACACGCTTTCTCTAAATAAGTGTAATTGACTTCGTACTCGACCAATTTTTTACTGGAGTTAGAGATGACTCTTTCTTTATGGGATTCTTTAATGTATTGGGCCAGCAAAGCCACTACTGCAGTATAAGTGATAAGTAAGTATAAGAGGAGGGGGAGACATGGCTATGAAGGCATGAGCACTGGAGGTCGGGTGAGGTATCACTTGATTCAGTCAAAGGCATATTAACAAGCCTCATTTCAGACTTTGGCTGAATCCTTCCAAAGAAGTTTGAAAATGGGTTCGTAGATGAAGGTTAGTTGGATGACGAATCGACTGATGTATTATAATTTATCCAGTAATCCTCGAACTTACTTTTTTCTCTTGGGGTGCTAGCATCTCAAGAATAACTTTCAATTTGTCAAGGTTCGCTTCAATTCCTTTCTCATTTATCATGAACCCTAAGAGTTTTCCTTTAGTGATGCTAATAATAACTTCTTTGGATTTAGACGTATCTGCTATTATCGCAGTCGCTCGAAGAACTTTCGAAGGGAGAGAATGTGACCTTCCCGAGTCTTGGACTTTATGATCATGCCATCCACATAACTCAGCTTCTTTATGAATAATTTCATGCATGATGGCTGTGGAAGCCCTTTGGTAGGTAGGCCCAACATGTTTTATTCCGAATGGCAAGACGGTGTAGCATAAGGTTCCCCGGGTGGTGATAAAGGAAAGTATCTTCTGGTGGTCAGGGTGCATCTTGATTTGGGTATAATCGATAAATCTGTTGAAAAATGACTTGAGGGTGTCGTGGTTGTTTTGTCCATGATCATGTCAATGTTTGATAATGGGCAATCGTCTTTTAGGTATACTTTATTCAAATCCCGATAGTCGACGCACATGTGTACTTTTCCTCTCGTCTTTGGCATGGGGAAGATGTTAGCAAGCCAAATAGAATATTTGACTACGCAAATGAATCATACATATAGCTACTTGACCACCTATTCTTTGACTTTGCGCAACCATTCGGTTCAAAATTTCCTCAACTTTTGTTTGTGTAGTTTGTATTTCGGGAATGTCGGATCTCATGCTAAGATATTTATGGGTAAATGCTAGGCATCTCGTAATAAGACCATGCATAGACATCTATGAATTCTTTTAGTAGACTTTGAAATTGTGCATGCTCATGCTCGTTAAGGGTGGACCCTATCCTAATTTCGCGCCGGTGGCTACTAGAATCGAGATTAATAAAAATAGTCTCATCATCAGTAATTTGAGCAGGGTTATTATGGGGACCAGATTTTGTTCTTAGCACACAACAATGGCCGACCTGATCCAATAGATATAAAGACCAACCCGACCTCACATAATGAAAAGAAGCTATATGAATGTGTTGTCCACACTGCCTCTAAACCAAGTCAATACCCTATAATCTCGGGGAGATATTCAAGGGATTCATGGATCATCGTGGGCATTATGGAAGTTACTTTAATAATAAGGAATCTATATCTATAAATTTTAACTCCTAACTCGGGGCATGTAACCGAGCATATTGAGAGATACTTAATAAAATAGTAGACCTCTCTATGGATGTAGGCAAGTTATCGAACCACCTTCATAGTTGTGTTATGTGTGTGATTTTCTACTTTCCTTATTGATTGTGATTGTTCTTCGTAAAACCTCTATTGTGATATTTTTCGATACCACAATTAGAGTCGTTTAAGGGAATGACTGTTATTCCTACGAGAACACTCACTAATTGAAAGCTATCAATGTCTCATCACATTAGTAACGTCCCTCAAGCATATGATGTTTAGGAAAAATCTACCCCTCCCAAGGTAAGGTTTGAAATTTGGCAGCCAAATCCAAGGTTTCGCCCGCAAAGGTAGCCTTCTGAAGAGAGTTATAATGGCAAGGGATCTCCATAGAAATATAGGGTGACTCTATGATCGGACTCCTAGTCCTCAGGTGAGTGAGTCTCACAGTCGAGGAAGGAGCCTCAGGAGTGACCAAGGGATAATTGAGAGAAACAGGTCAGAGTATGGTTGATCCAAACGACGACAGCCAGCTCGATGCCATGGGAGTCCTGGTCGATAGAATGATGAAATCAAGAGTTTGGTCCGTAGGGAGATGGATCAACACCCAACCCACTGAGGGGCCAGGTCCACGTGAGAGCTAACCAAAAGATCTCTTAACACCCAGATAAAGTCTCCATTTTTAAGGGTAATAGAAGAAGAAGAAGAAGACCCCCCCAAGAAGTTCGCAATCCCTAGATTCAAGATCTATGATGGGAAAACTGACCCTATAGATCATGTCCGGTAGTACAGGAAGGCCATGACCCTATGGAGCCACAACGACATGTTGATGTGTCGCATCTTCCCTTTTAGCCTGCACGACGTGGCCCAAAAATGGTTCGAGAGTCTGCTATATAGATCTATAAAGATATTTAAGGCTCTGGCTGAATTATTCATAGCGCGCTTTATAACCATCCGCTCCCACCCCAAGCGGATGGATGCACTGCTCACAATGAAGAGAAGGCCACAGGAAAATCTCAGGGAGTATGCCAAGAGGTACTGGGAGATTTTCAATGAGATTGAGGACTACTCAGAGCAGGTTTCCGTAGCATCCTTCAAGATCGAACTGCCAAGCACTTCCTTATTTCACCAATCCCTAACTAATAAAGAGGCTAATTCCATCGATGACCTAATGGCCCATATTAAAAAATACGCCAAAGTCGAATATGTAATCCATCTTAATGCAGAGGACAATGATCCCCCAAAGACGAATAAAGGGACAGAGAGGAATGATTCCCCAAAAAAGGAAACAATAATGGGCGCAAGAATGGCTCCAAAAACAGTAACAAGAATGACCCCTCGAAAGCGTTCTAGGATGTTAACACAGTCTTTAAGGAATCGATATACAAAATCCTCACCAAGATCAAGGAAGAGCTATTTTTAAAGTGGCCCAATAAGATGGGAGGGGATCCAACAAAGCACAATAACGCAATGGGATGTGCGTTCCTCAAATAGGACAGTCACAAGACTGAACACTACAAAGCACTCAAATCTCATCTCGAGGAGTTGGCCCAGGCTGGTCATCTCAACGAATTCATATATAAGAAGGCAAACAATGTCAGAGCTAATGGTGACCAAAATCCAGACAACGTCCTCGAGGACGAGGTAGGCCACGAGTTTGCAGTAATTCATGGGGCATCAAACCTCAAGCATGTATAAGGAAGCGCTGTTCGGATGAAAGTGGAGAAGTTTATTTCCGTTATGCAAGCATTTCAAATAGACCCTATCAAGAATCAGGCTGGGAAGCATTGGTGACCGAAAGATATTGACTATTGCAAGCACATTGTGTTTACTGCGGACGACTTAGTTGGGGTGAGAACCCCTCACTATGATGCATTGGTCATCAAACTTAGGATAGCTAATTGGGACATCGATAGGTTTCTCGTCGACTAAGGTAGCTCTTCCGAACTGATGTGCCTAGAATTATTCCATAAATTAAAGTTGAATATCGCCGACCTCAAAGAGTCCACCGTTCCGCTGGTCGACTTTGTAGGAAAGATAACCATTCCACTGGGTAAGATAGTCATGTCAGTCAGGGCAGGAAGTATTTTAAAGATGATCGAGTTTTTGGTGTTAGATATCGAATCCCCCAATCACGCCATTCAGGGAAGGGGCTGGCTACATGCCATGAAGGCCGTTCCATCCTCATATCATCAGAGACACAAGTGCATAACAGATCGGGGGGTCGAGATTCGTAGCAACCAAGATTTAACCAAAAAATGCTTCATCGTAGCTATCCGCCCCAAGCATGAGAAGAAAGTCCAGGAGGAAGCCCAAGAAGGTGTGTTGCCTTATAAATAGTAATTATGGTACGATCGACTAGGGGTTGAGAAAACTAGGGTCCACCGTGAAAATTGGGTCGTCGAAGACCTCGAAGAGGTTGCAGCTAGAGTCAACTTACCTGAAAGGAGATTTCTGATCGGTGAATCCCTCACCAACCAAGAAAAGAAGGAGCTCACCACGTTCCTTCGGAGCAATCTGGATATTTTTGCTTGGGAACCATACAAGCTACCTGGGATAAAACCCTTAATTTCATGCCATCGACTACACGTCGACCCAGCTTTCAAACCAGTCACTTTGAAGGCTTGCCGAACAACCCCAGAAAAGGCAAAGGCAGTAGAGAAAGAGGTAGGAAAGTTACTGGATGGAGGTTCCATTGAGGAAGTTCAATTCCCCAAATAGCTATCCAACCCAGTCGTAGTACCCAAAAGCAATGAAAGATGGAGAGTTTGTATTGACTTTACCAACCTCAATAAGGCCTATCCAAAAGACAGTTTTCCTCTCCCAAATATAGACCAGCTGGTCGATGCCACTGCAACGCATGAAATAATGAGCTTTTTGGTGATATTCGTGATTTCAAGTGAAGAGCTCAAGTCTTACCTCAGTAAACCACCCTTGCTGGTGATTTCAAGTGAAGATGACCCCTTATATCTCTATCTTGCCGTGTCAGACCATGCTCTAAGCTCCGCCTTGGTATTGTAAGGACATTTTTTTCATGTCCAACATGTTACATTTATGTATGTCGTACGCCGCTACATTTGGCACGTCATCTCACGATCTCACATGACGGCCTCTATCCGAATTCCAAGAATCAAGCATTCAACATATCCATTAATGTGTCCCTCATATTCCTCAAGGACTTCACGTTCCACGATTTTAGGGACTTAATGCAAGTGGTATGCAAGGGAAGTCAAAACAGTGAAAAAAAGGCACGATAGGAGTGTTCAAGGGCATTTTCGTAATTTCACATCCATAGTTTGGAGGTCTAGTCAACTTTAAAGTTGAAGAGCTCGCCGCAACGAAGATACTGGAAAAAACGGCACCTCAATCCGAGCTACGGTGAAGGAGTTATGACCTTTTGAAGATGGAGAAAATTCCTTAAAGAATGCTGTTTTTTTTGTACGCTGGATAGAATTTTAGAGTTTTAAGAACGTGGGGCTCTTCATCTTTTTTCCTATAAATACCAACTTCGGGGGAGTTGTTTTTCAAGACTTTAGAAGACGTTTTTGAGAGTCCAAATACCTCTAGTCTTCATATTTTTTGAGTCCCAATACTCATGTTTTGATTCACACAATTCTTCCAAACCTTTGTGAATCAGTTTGCAACCCAAGAACACATCCGTGTATCTGTTCAACCCTTGTGGAGAAGCCATTCTCTTCTTTATTGCAGCCCTCCTGGAAAGGGAAAATTCCAGCCGACAAACTTGTGGAGAAGCCGTTTCTCTTCTTCATTGCTGACCACCTGAAGTTCCTGCGGGAGATTTCAGCCGAGACATCGAAACCGATGCCTGAGGGTATTTCGTATGTTGCACTTATTTCATTGTAATCCGTGTAAGCCATTTTCTTACAAATTAGAGTGAAATAAAAGGTTTTGCCCCTTTGGGGGATTTTTTCTGAAACTGTTTGATTCTGCATGCTATATTTATTTGATAAATCATCTAGATGCATGTTATAGGGTTTAACTAAAATTTGGGAATAATTAAAATTGGATTTTATTTGAGAAGTCGCAATATTTCCGCTGTAGCGATTCTTCAAATTGGTATCAGAGCGGGTTACGCTAATTTATCGCGTGATCCTGATTTTTCGAGGATTTACTTTCTGATACAATTTGTCTACTCACGTTTTCAAATTGGTATCAGAGCCTGTTGCACTAAGTTATTGTGTTTTGATCCTGATTTTGCACAAAAAATGGCTTTTGATGGTTTTTATGATCTTCGATGTCAAATTTTTGAAAAAGTTAATTAGAAAATTCATAGGAACTCTTGTTTTAAATCTTCTGTTGAAAACGAATCTAAGAAGTGTTCTTGTTGTGAGGGGGTTGGTCACACGTTAGATGAGTGTACCACAAATTTAAAGAAGAAATTGAATAAACCGATTTCTCATGTTTCTACCCTTAGTGATAGTGATTCGGAAGAAGTCTTTTATGCTTCTAGGCGAGAGTTTCCCATCCGTGTGATTAGTGATGAGAGTGAGGGTGAAAAGAGTGAGGAGGAAGAAGAAGAATTGAGTGAGTTGCAAGTTGCCTACAATAATTTGTATTTTGAATGTTTAAAGACAAAAAAGGCAAACTTGAAACTTGAAGCTCAATTGAAAGATTGTGCCTTAAAAAATAATGATGTTTTAGTTGAAGAACTTAGGGCACGAGAGAAAATTTTGAGAGAGAAGCTGGGATATGTCGAGGGTGAGCGAGATGATCTTCGAGGCGTGATGGAAGCTATGAAAAAGGAGATTCTTGAGTTTGAGGAGTCTAGGCGCTTACTTGAATCTAGGATAGATGAACTTGAGAAAAGTTTGAGAGATTCGAGTAAGGTGAAATTTGATTTGGAGTCTAGGTCTGAAAAACTTGATAAGATTTTAGGCACTATCGAGATTAAAAAGGATAGGGGTGGGATTGGTTTTGAAAAACATGGTGAACCCATTCCCACACGTGTTAGAGAGCCCCCTAGGATTGTTAAGAAAGAGACACCTAAGGTTGTTAGGAAAGATCCTCCTAGGAACATCGTGAGAGAACCTCCTAGGATCATTAGGAGAGACCCACCTAGGAAAATTCGGAGAGAGCAACCGAGAAATTTGAGGAGAGGGCCACCTTTAGGTAACACACACCGCCCGATTTACTCTTATACACATTTCGGTAGGCAAGGTCATCTTAGGCAATTTTGTTACAAGCTTTTAAATGAACCTAGGAAGGTTAATAGAAGAATAAATTCGATTCCCCACACCCCCACACCTCGTTACACATCTATTTGGGTTAGAAAATCGGATTTAGAGGCTTATAGTTTATTTGTCCACGATTCCCGTTTGCTTGCATGTGATTCACCCCATGTGAAATCTTTTGGTTGATTGTGTTTGCATGTTTGTCATACACTAGTTATGGTTTCATGATATATTTTTTTTTGCTAGTGTGATGACTTGTACTTTTTGTATAATTTTTTATTTTTAAAATTTTTAGAAAAATCCAAAAACATTTTTGTATTTTGTTTGCACCGTTTATGGATGGAGACTTAGGATAACTGAGTCACAACATCATTCCATTTTTTTCATGTGACTGTTTGATAGTGTTTTGAGACAATAGGTCAATTCATCCTTGTGCTTTATAATGTTTGGAGTCATTAAGATGTAATTAAGTGTTACTTCCTACATGTTTGACTCATGTTTCCTTTATTGCACACATGCACGAATTTATTTGATTATTGTGCTTGTCTTATCACATGTTGGTTGGGTGTTTTTACTTCAATCCTGTCCTTAAAATAAACCAAGCACGACAAAATTTTGATAAGGAAATTGTGCATATAAGAACCATTTTGTGAGATTGTGTGCTTTGTTTAAGAACGGGGAGGGGCTGCGAAAGGTAATTATCTCTTCTTTGCGCAAAAGCCACCGTTCCAAAAGACCTAAAAATGGAGGAATTTTATTATCCGGGGTCCAAAGAGGTTAAAAGAGCCCGAAAAAATTGAAAGGCAATAAAAATAAATTCATGCCAATTATGGGCCATATAGGTTTTTGCACCAATTCTCCAAAGTTTGAGAATTTAGTTTAACACCTCTAAAAGAAAATATTTGTGAGGGAGTTTGGTTGGAGTATTTAAAACGGGTTTGCACGTCCTTGAAATTATTGAAAATGCGCTAAATAGTTTTGGACGTTATTGGTGTGGAAATCATTTGACTTTGATTTGTTGATTTGCATAAGACGATGTCATTTAAATTCAACAATCTTTTACACCTAAGGATACTTTTGATGCTCATTCGTTAGGGGTACACATATGCATCGTGCACATATGATTGATTGAGTTGATTTACCTATCGAATGTGTTCACACCCATTCATTCCGTTTCCATGACTTGGTTGTTTGAGTCTAAATCCATGGTGTGATTTTTGTATCATTTTTTTTCAAATGGTATCAATTTTTTTTGTTCGAAAAATTGAAAAATCATAAATAGTTTGTGAAAGTTTTTTTTAGCATCTCCTTGCTAGAGCAAGTTTACCATATTGATTGATGCTTTTCTTTTGAATACCGTGACACCCCGATTTTGCTTGTTTGATTCATTCTTCTTATTTGTCTATTTGGGGACATCATAAAAAGGGGGAGAAAGAATTATCTTATTCTGGGGGAGTTTGAATTTTGGGGGAGTTTTTGAGATTTGACTTATGCTTATCATATATTGGTATCTATGTTTATCTCATTTCAAACTCGATATGTCACTTGGTATTTTTCTTTATCTCATGTGTGTAGGTACTGCATTGATGATCACTGAATTACACACCCTGATGAGATAAGATTTGAGATTCCTGAAGATTTGAAGAACAAACGATGGAGACTATTCATTTGTACTTTTTCCAGTTTTGGGTTCATGGAAGGGTAGATTTGTATAGGCAATTTTGTTATTTGATAATTCGGATTTTTTATGTATGTACCGGCATAGACATAGGGGGAGATTTGTAAGGACATTTTTTTCATGTCCAACATGTTACATTTATGTATGTCGTACGCCGCTACATTTGGCACGTAATCTCACGATCTCACATGACGGCCTCTATTCGAATTCCAAGAATCAAGCATTCAATATCTCCATTAATGTGTCCCTCATCTTCCTCAACGACTTCACGTTCCACGATTTTAGGGACTTAATGCAAGTGGTATGCAAGGGAAGTCAAAACAGTGAAAAAAAGGCACGATAGGAGAGTTCAAGGGCATTTTCGTAATTTCACATCCATAGTTTGGAGGTCTGGTCAACTGGAAAGTTGAAGAGCTCGCCGCAAGGAAGATATTGGAAAAAATGGCACCTCAATTCGAGCTACGGTGAAGGATTTATGACCTTTTGAAGATGGAGAAAATTCCTTAAAGAATGCTGTTTTTTTTGTACGCTGGATAGAATTTTAGAGTTTTAAGAACGTGGGGCTTTTCATCTTTTTTCCTATAAATACCAACTTCGGGGGAGTTGTTTTGCAAGACTTTAAAAGACGTTTTTGAGAGTCCAAATACCTCTAGTCTTCATATTTTTTGAGTCCCAATACTCATATTTTGATTCACACAATTCTTCCAAACCTTTGTGAATCAGTTTGCAACCCAAGAATACATTCGTGTATCTGTTCAACCCTTGTGGAGAAGCCGTTCTCTTCTTCATTGCAGCCCTCTTGGAAAGGGAAAATTCCAGCCGACAAACTTGTGGAGAAGCCGTTTCTCTTCTTCATTGCTGACCACCTGAAGTTCTTGCGGGAGATTTCAGCCGAGACATCGAAACTGACGCCTGAGGGTATTTCGTATGTCGCACTTATTTCATTGTAATCCGTGTAAGCCATTTTCTTACAAATTATAGTGAAATAAAAGGTTTTGCCCCTTTGGGGGATTTTTTCTGAAACTGTTTGATTCTGCATGCTATATTTTATTTGATAAATCATCTAGATGCATGTTATAGGGTTTAACTAAAATTTGGGAATAATTAAAATTGGATTTTATTTGAGAAGTCGCAATGTTTCCACTGTAGCGATTCTTCAGGTATATGAGACGGAAGGAGGCCAACACCCGATCTATTATGCAAGCAAGACACTCCTAGATGCTGAGCAACATTATTTGCCCCTATAGAAGCTCGCCGATCCCTCAGTATTACCCACGAGGAAGCTCAAGCATTACTTTGAGATTCACTCCATCATCATGATCACCTCGTACTCCCTGAAATCTGTTCTCAGGAAAGCTGACCTCTGTGGCTGAGTGTCAATGTGGTCGGTGGAGCTTGGAAGATTGTATATCCACTTTTAACCAAGAACAACAATTAAGGGGCAAATTCTAGCATATTTGATCGCTGAGTTCACGGGGAATCAACCTATTGCCCAGTTAGAAATTGAGCAACCAGCTGAAGAGAAATCAAAAACCTTTGACTAACCCTTTACGTTGATAGAGCCTCCAACTCCAGGGGAAGAAGTAGGCATTGTATTGGTTACCCCAGATAAGAATGTTCTCGAACAATGGATCAAGCTAGGATTTTAAGCCTCCAACAACGAAGAAAAATATGAAACGCTGATCACCGACCTATATAAACCACAGTTGTTAGGGGAAAATGCCTTTGGGTATTTGGCGATTCAAAGCTAGTGTCCAAGAAGATAAGTGGAGAATTCAATGCCAAGGATGTGAGGATGGTAGCTTACCTCACTGATATAAGGGGACTTAAAGCAAAGTTTGATAGAGTTGATGTTCAATAATTCCCCAGGGGGCAGAACAACCACACTGACACCCTAGTAGCTCTAAGCTCCGCCATTGACTCCGACTTAAGGAGGACCATTCAGATAGAATTCCTCGCACAACCAAGCAGTCACAGAGAAAATCCTCCGCATTGAAAAGGCAACCAGTTGGATGGATCCCATCACAACTTACCTACGGAGCAACACACTGTCAGGCGACAAGAGATCGACGCACCAGATAAGAGTCAAGGCTACTCATTTTCACTTATCTCTTGAAGGAAAACTCTACAAAAAGTCTTTCACTGGCCCGTACCTCTAGTGTGTTCACCCAAAAGATGTAAAGAAGCTTCTTAATGAACTTCATGAAGGCATTTCCAGGATTCATGCAGGAGGAATATCATTGGCTTTTCGAGCGATTAAGGAAGGATATGGTGGTCGTACATGCAAAAGGATGCTGGAGTTTATGTTCTCAAGTGTGAGAAGTGTTAGAATCACTCCCCTATGGCCCATAAACTAGCTAGCAACCTCAAATCATTAACCAGCCCATGGTGGTTTGCCCAATAGGGCTTGGATATTATAGGGCCTATGCCCACTGCATCTGGAAATCGCAAGTATCTATTGGTCGGCACTAAATACTTCACCGAATGGGTAGAGGAAGAACCACTCACAAACATCCGGGACTCTAATATGACGAGGTTCATATGGATGACATTCATCACCCGCTTTGGGATACTAAGGATAATCATTACTAGCAACAACACATAGTTCGAAAGTGGCTTCTTTCAAGACTTTTGCGACGAGCATGGCATCAAGCACCACTTTAGTTCTGTAGAATATTCCCAGAGCAATGGGCAAGCTGAAGCTTCCAACAAGATAATAATCGATGGAATAAAGAAATGGCTGGAAAGAGCCAAAGGTGCATGGGTAGACGAGCTATCTCACGTTTTATGAACTTATCGTACAAATCCTAGGAGTTTGACGGGAGAAACCCCCTTCACGCTCACCTATGGAATAGAGGCAGTCATCCCACTGAAATTAGTACTACTTACTATGAGGACTACCCTGGTCGACCAAGGCGTAAATGATGAAGCATTACTCACGAAACTTGACTTAGTCAATGAACGACGAGAACTGACACTAGTTAAGTTGGCATCTTACCAACCCCAACTGGCTAAAAAATATAATAAAAAAGTCAATCCGAGGAAATTTCTAGTATGGGATTATGTCCTAAGAAAAGTTTTCGACAGTGCTGTGAGACCATCAGATGGCAAACTGGGACCAAATTAGGAGGGACCTTTCAAGATAATTAGAGACGACTTACAGGGGGCCTATCACTTAGAAATGCTGGAGGGCAGGGAGATTCCAAGGGTCTGGAATACATCCAACCTTAAGAAGTTCTACTTTTAGACTTCGATAACTTTTATTTTTCAGCATTATTAGTTTAGGCAAATCTTCATTTAGAAGCTAATGTTTCTTTTTATTTATCATTTTTAGTTAATAATGGTCGATTGTCCCACGTATTCTGAATATCTTGGTTGCTTAATATATCTTGATCAAACTTCAATACCCATCTTTCTAAGCAATATACACCCCCTCAAAACATAACAAAAATAACAAGTTGTTCAACTTGCTCCAGTTAAGGAATAAAGCTCCTATGGTTGCAATAGTGTGCCATACTTATTGCATGGAAAACTAAAATATATATAAAGCAAGGTTTACGGTTAACCTTCCTCAGCTATTTATTGAAAACACAATTGGCCTCCTGAGTTTTTCCGATAATAATAAAATACCTATAGGGGATTCTTAAGCAACAAATCCAACTCAAGGTTAGTCGCCAACTTAGGTTAGTTGGAAAATCCTGTTCAGATGGATGTCCCCTTAACTAGGTACATTCTCACCATCGGCCGATTTAGGCCTAAGGATGTGTGACGACACGACCTAAAAGGTAAAGTGGAACAAAATGATATGGCAAAGGCATATTGGACTGGGAGTATATTCAAACATGAGATAACCAAACTCATTGTCATTTAGTTGGTCAAGAAGCCCAAAATGATTAAAGTTCTTATACTAACTCATTTATACTATGATCAGATTTATCAAGTACTTTTTTGGTCAAACACTGATACCAAGCAACCAACAAGTAAGTTTAACACATGTTTAGGCAGCAAATGCTCAAAACATAAATAATCATCTTATCTAACATTAAGAATCATATGGTTACATTTACATCAAAAGACAAAAAAAATTCTTAAAGACCTACGATGGCCCAGCGTGACGAGCAAGGTAGTCCGTTACTCGAGCTCTCTGACCATCATTAGAATAAGTAACTAAGTCTTCTTCAAGGCTCTCTAGGTGTGTCTCTAGAAACTGCATTGGAATAACATCTACTAGGATCCATCAATCATCCCTCGAGAAGGTATTTCGTAGAACCAATGAGTGAATGGTCTGATATTTATACCACAGGGCGAATTCCTTAGGAAATTTTAGTTCCTTAAGAACCTTCAGCCATCCCCTGGAAAAAGCAAGTTCTTTGGCCTCTTTCAGTCTTATTGGGGCATCTATCCAACCTTGGTCATACCCATCAGCCCAAACCTACTAAAGACCCTTTCGAAATAAATATCTCAATCATGTAACCTCCATTTGAAGACCAATAACAATCACATAGGCTTGACGAACATCCTCTTTTAGCTCGACAGTCTCCCTCGTGGAATCTTGATTGTCAGTATGAGCAAGTACATCAAACGATGAGGAGGAGCCTCGCAGCACCAGATGGAGTGTTTTCTTTGAGGCGAGCAATTTCTCTCCTCAAATATTCATTCTCTCTTTCCAATAACTCCCCCACCTGGTTGATTTTAGATGCATCCAAAAGCTTTGCTTTTACGGCGTCCATCTCCTCCTGCACAGAGGCACCGATTCTCTCCATCTCCTCAATCCTATCCTTTTGCTTGGCGACTACCTCAGACTGATCTTTGTAGTCCTAGTTTCTCACCGTTAGGGATTTATAAATCCTTATAGAAGCTCAACGCGCTTGAGCGATTATGTTCAGACCAAGAATTTGGCCTAGACGGGAGTTAGCAAGGAAATATTCGTCTAAATCAATGAGATAAATCCAACCAAACAAGCAACAAAAGTAAGAAGAATCATCCATGAAACAAAAAGTTTGCATTTTCATTAAATCAAAGGGCACGGGCCAGTACAATGAGTGGAAGAAGCAAAAATACAATAGGTGAACAAAAAATAAGAGCAAGTCCTAACATTCCTAAGAGGAGTTAACCTGGTCATATGTGGAGAGCCCCTTCCCTTTATCAGCAGCTTGGTCGACAGGATCCTCACCTTCACCAGCACCTGGAGTAGCTCCCCCAGATAGGACAATGGATCCCTCTGGATTTACCAATGCATCCCCAATAATGGAGCAATAGGCTCCATGCCATCCTGAGCATTTGGTTGGGCAGAAGGAGACTCATCAACAGGATTGGGACCAGGATGATGCTGGGAGAAGAGGGGGGAGTCAGCAGCAACACCATCAGTACTCAAGGTTTGATCCCAAACCTTTTTGAAACACGCTTGTCAAAGATAAGCAATCTGTCATTCGACGTCATCATATGCTACATCCCAACCTTCATTATATCCACTTTCTTGAACAGTCGCTGCTTCCTCCTTCAACTTCTCCACCTCTACGACTAGCCCCTAATTTTCCTCTGTTATTGCCAGCTTGTCCGCAATCACGACTCCATAAGCTTCACGGAGGTCGAACAAATCTTGAGCAGACTTCTCCCTCTCTTTATCAAAGGTACCCTTTATATTAACAAGGGCCTTCTAGAAAGACTTTAGAGCTTCATCTAGCTCCGAGTTTCTCCTCGATATCTCAGCTCGTCCACGAAGCAACACAGTATAATCAAAGACAAATTGTAAGTTAAAAAAACACAAGATAAGCATAAGATGTTAGAGGAAAACATAGAATAAAGAAGTATAGAGAAATGAGTACTTACCAAAACAAGCCCTTGGGAAGACTTAAGGGCTAATTGGTCTCCCCCCATGCTCGATGAGAACTCGCGGTCAGCTATGAGCACTGCTTTCTCCAGTAGAAGGGGGAAAGTTGAGGAGCAATAGCCATCGAGGCTCCCTCAACAACAAAAAAAAAAAATGTACTATCAAGGATTTTGAGGCCTATGACATTCTTTTTTCTCCTTTTCTCCTTTTTCATCTTCTATCTTTCTCTCTCACTTATCCTCCTCTTTCTCTTTCTTCTTTCTCTTCACCTCCTTCTCCTGAGCCACCACCTTGGCGCTAACAATAGAGTCTCTAGCCTTATGTTTATGGAACTTCATCCTGTTGGATAGAAAATCATCATCATCATCATCATCATCATCATCCTGGGTTAAGATTCTTCTCCTCAGAAGGGACATATCTCCCTCATTGGACTCCCCTTTGATGGACTCTTCCTCGTTGGTCTCGCCTTCACCACTACCTTCCTCACCACCTTCTACCAAATCCTCCCCCGATCTGATTTCTTCCTCTTCCTCTACCTCAATGGGTTCAGAGTTACTATTAACTTCCTCTCCTGGGACCTCTAGATGAGGGATTATGTCTACTGGATAAGTAATAAAGTTGGAAGTAGTATGCTTATATTCTAATAAGAATGCAACAGACCGAGGATGTTACCCTTCAAAAATAGTATCTCTTATCCTCCAAGCTTTTAGAAGTTCAGCAACTCGGATCTCACGAAGAGTAGGCTCTTGAGTCTTGTCTTTAATTATAAAAGAAAATGAAGGAAAAATAAAAATAAATGCACACAAAGGAAGGCAAATAAGAAATAAAACAGAGATAGAGATAACAACCTATATATTCCTCCCCAAAGGTAGGGATCCAATGTCCCATGTACCTTATGCCCCCTGATTGGGGAGGAAATTGCCAATTTTTAGAAATAAAACCTTCAGACCAGTAGTCTTTATGGGAATCAGATAAATTTACGACCAATACCCTATTAGGACTTTCTTTTTTCAAGTACAGAAGACCCCCACTGGTGCGAGAGAAAGAATAGCAATAGCAAATCTCAACTAATCCTAAGTTGGTGCTATAGAGCTGGTTTATACTATAAACTCCATTAACAATCTTCCACGCATTTGGAGAACATTGAGCGGGGACTATGTTAAAGTATTGGAAAAAATGTAAAAACAAAGGGTTAGGGGGAAACGTTAAACCCCCTTGTAAAACTAACAGAACATAGATCCAGTGACCATCTTCTAGGTCGCGAATGATTATATGGATCTTATAATAATCAGAGATAATGTAACACTTTCTAAACTTGGGCAAAGACTTATTATCAAGCATCGCCATGAGAGAAAATACAAAAACCCTAGCTACATTAGAAGATCGATGCATAAAAGAAAGAAAACTAGAAAAAGAAGAAGGGTGAAACTTACGAGACAAAGAGGAGACTTGGAAAGCTGAGAAAGTCTTGATTTTGAAGAGTGAAAGTAAGGAATTAAGCCTAAGTACACAATATACACAAAGACGAACAAAGATGATGAACTGAGTGTTGAGTTTTTGACAAACCAGTTTCAAACACTTAAGTGATTCTTTACACTTCTCGAGGAAGATTCGGCGCTTCAATATCTCACAGAAGGACAAGCGCACCTCTCCTGCTTCAATAAATTATGAGTGTGCCACCGATGAGGCTGCATCCTAAGCCACATGTAAAATCCATCAGGCCAAGCAATGGCCCAAGGATTTTAAGGGAACTTATGGGGACCAAATTTTGTTTTTATCCCATAATAATGGCCAACCTGTCCCAAACAGATGAAAGACTATCCGGACCTCACATCATGAAAAGAATCTACATGCGTGCAGTCCACACTGCCGTTAAACCAAGTCAATCCCCTATAATCTCATGGAGATATTCAAGGGATTCATGGATCATCATATAAGTTACTTGAAGAATGAGGATTCTATATCTATAAATTGTAACCCCTGGCCCAGGGCATAGGAACATGTAACCGAGCATATTGAGAGATATTTAATAAAATAGTACACCTCTCCGTGGACGTAGGAAAGTTACCGATCCACGTACATAGTTATGTTATGTGTGTGATTTTATGCTTTCCTTATTGATTGTGATTGTTATTCGTAAAACCTCTATTATGATATTTTTAATACCATATTTATGTTGTTTATTTTTTTCCTTATTAAAATCAGTGAAGAACTCTTCATTTGCAAAATCATCATCATCAAGAGTTTAATTAGAATCAACACAATTAATGTAAGGCATAACAAGATACTCAAATTTATTTTCTTTTTAAAGAAAACAACATTGATAACCTTGTCAAAAGAGGCCTCAGTTACAATTACATTAGGAAAAGGAGAAATAATAACATGTGCTCATATTTCTTGGATAGGATCAATAACAAGGTTAGACTGGGCTTGAGCAGGTAGGACTGGGATAATAAGCTAGTTTAGGAGAGGGATATGAGCAGCTATGATTTTGGCGGATAGGTCCAATAACACATCATCTTATTGGATCATGAAGAGACTCACCCCAGCGTCTGTGGGTGAAAGGATTCTTCAGAGTCACTTCCTTCGAAGTTCTCAACGATTGCCATGTTTTTGCTCAGTTAGAGGTTCCACTTCATATTTTTAGTCTTCATCCCAAGTGGGGAAATCTTCGCTATCAGATTCACCATTCAATCTTTCAAAGTCTCCACCCTAACCAATGGCAATAATGTTTTCTTTCCAGGAGTAATGAAAGCACTCGAACACCACTATGACTTTATCGTATAAGTCTTCCCACTCATTAGGGAAATGCAGAAGTGAAGGGACCAACTGTGCCTGAAGTTTCAAAGCAGTGAGAAACTCAAAGATGCTACATATTTTCTCCGTCTGGAAAAGCATACCACCCATGATCCATACCACATCATCTAGATTGACTTCTTTAATGGTCACCATGCATTCGTCTGACTCTCGAGCCCACTTTTCATCTTTTATAAACAGGACACTAAATTTTTAGTAGCCGATGAACATCTCGATGGGAAATTTCAACCTAAACCCTTGGAGTTGGTCTAACCCAGCATGTAATTCCATGCCTCCCCCATCAGATCGGGTGCGAATGATAATATAGGACCTTGTAAGGAGCGATAGATTTTGATCAACAATACATGTAGGGTGCAAGAGGAAGGGCGAGCAAACCTTGAGAGGTTTAGGTGAGATTTTAGGGATGATGGGTGTTTTGATGGGCATGGTTTGGGTAGAATGGTCAAACTCCATTTTTTTTAGGAAGATGGCATTCATCCTAGTTCCATGTATTGGAAGAGGGTTATAAGTGGTGTTGGTATTGGGATTAGCTAGAGGAGAGAGGATACCCCGATTTATTAGGCCTTGGATCATATTTTTGAGATGGAAACATTAGTCGATGGTATAACCTACAGATTGGTGAAAGTCATAGTGGGCATCAGGTTTGAAGTTTTTAGGTAGTGGATTTAGTAATGTTCGAGGTTCTAATGGTTTGATGAGATTTATGGTTAACACAACCCAATAGACTTTGGACAGGAGAGCATGGAGCTCTGTGTATTTATTTCTGGCAGGATTGGGGCGACTTCCAAGTGCTAAAAAGGTTACAGGTTGGGATATGTTATTAATAGTTGAGACAGAGGCACTTGGAGGCTTGTCATGCTTCTTTGGTGTAAAATTTTTGATCAGCTTCTTCGATTTAGATTTTACTTTGGTGATACCTTCTTCGATTTCCATAACAGCCTCTCAGAAGGCTCAGAAGTGCAGGTAATATTGTCCTCTCATGGATGTTCGGATATGGGGTAATAAGCTCTTCTTCACAATGATCACTTGTTCCTATTTTGAGGGCCTATTGATCATAGTGGCAGCTTTCTTCCTCCTAATAAAGCTACTGACTGATTCCCCATGGTTTTGCTTGAGTAGCTCTACTTCATTATACTTGTACTGAGACATGAATTATTGGGCCACATCTTCCCAACTACGGATTATGTATTCTTCGAGAGACAAGAACCATTGGAGGGAAATTTCTTTCAAGGTCTGCTAAAAAATTTAGGCCATTATCTCTTGGGAGGCACCAAGAAGGGTCATGGCTCATTGATAGCTTCGAAAGTGCAAAATTAGTGGCCCATTTTCCCCAGTCTTCTTGATGTATGGCATTTTAAACTTCTCTGCCAGTATTGCTTTGAGATAAAGAGACATATGGGTGTATCCCATATAGTTCTCGAATATCTTAACTTAGTTAAACTTCTTTAATAGAAACCTGAGATCTTCTTTGACCTTGTTTAGTTCCTCTTCTTTGGGATCTATGGGTACTGGAAGCTTAGCCCTTAGCTGGGCGAGGTTTGGAATTGGGAGTTGAGTAGGTTGCAACCCATTTGCAGGTGGGGCTTATAGGATATGTTAATATTTTTTTAGAACACAAATAGGTTTAGGGGTAGGTGGACCCATAACATGAGGAAAGAGGACCTTGAGTTCTTCGGGAATCTGGACTTGGTGTTGTTGTATTTCCTGGGCATCGATTTAAAGGTTATGAATCTTTAAATTGTGTTAGACCGGGATGGTCATCAGATTTGGCTGAACATTTGGTGCTTGGTAGGTGTTATCCATGTAGATATCATGGAGGTAAATCCCAAATTCGATCGAAGTAGACGAAGAAGTAGAAAAGCTTAGAGGCAGTTTTATGGAAGATCGAAGCCAATAAGGAGCTAAAGTAAAGTTGGGTATGTAATCGATCTGAGAGGAAAAACAATTTGAATTTATTTTTAAAGGAAAGAGGGGGAAAGTTGTTGGTATTTTGGAACAGAGGAAAAATGTTTTTAGTATTTTGGAAAGGGGAAAAAAATGCTTTTGGTATTTTTAGCTTTTGAAAAAGGAGGGAAATAGGAGAGAAATCTCAGCATGATTGTTATTATAATTATCAATAGGTTTTCCCTTGTATAGGTTAGCCTAAATGTAGAAAAATTTCGGACAGGACCCGAGCCTAGGAAAATAGGGCTTAAGAATGTAAGACACAATTTGACTTGTTCTTAGGCTAAAAAAGAAGATCCTATATTTAAAAAAAGGCAAACTGGATGAAAATTAGGGTGGTACGCCGACCTGAAATTTAGTAGAGTTTCTCATTGTAATTAAAAAACTAATTATGAGTGCCCTATGTTTGACGTCTATATGAGGTTTATGCACTTATTGGGTTAGTGGAAGGGTTCCCTCCTCTAGCATGATTTCCACGATATACCTCACCTATATGGGCAATCATTCATCGGCATGTATAGACAAGCCATTTAATAAACCTGAGTGTACATGAATTGCCTCATAATATATCTCGTGGGGACGGTATGCGTGAGAGAGAATTTGATATACTTTATGTACGTGAATAAATTTCCTGCTATATGTCTCCGGTCGTCCATCGTGAGTTCAATCAAGCGGTACGATGCCGGAAGAACCATTCGATATACATCGAAGGTAAGAGGCCAATGGAAGGTGAGAGTCATATCGCTTTGGTTAACCGCGCCCCAGTGAAGCCGACAGCCATCACAAAGTACCCCCTCCCTAAGTACGGGACACAATTTTGGTCAATATTACCATGCTCTAGAGATATAATGTGCAAAATGCATGAGTTTTAATTAGTATATTATCGAGATATGTATTTTTATTTGCATGCTAAGTAAAAGGGAGTACTACACTAATAAGGGAAAACATATAAATATCATGAAAAGTAAATCAAACAAGGAACATGAAGACTACACTAAGCATGGTGCTAAGAAAGTATGTGGATATATACATGTGAGTTAGTGGCATGTGAGTGAGTGTTTGTACTAGTGAGCCTAAGCATGGATAGATTACAAGTGGTGTGTGAGGTGTGTAAGTGGGCATGGACATATATACAAGTGAGAGATGTGTGGGTGTGTGCTAGTGAATCTAAGCATGTGTAATCTAAGTGGTGTGTGGAACATGTGAGTAAAAGTGAAACTAAGTGTAAGTGTGTGGAGTGTGCATGGAGAATATATATAAGTGTGTGAAGTGTATAAGTGAGTAAAAAGTAATATATACATAAGAAGGGGGCATAGTAGCATAATCATGATGTAGATGTACATAAAGTAAGTAGAGGAGTAAAGGGAACATACAGGTGGGAGAATATTCACACATGTAGAAAAGAATAACACCCATGTAGAAATAAAGTCTAGTCCTCTTAAAATACATATACCGAGCAGAGTCGCCATTTCGGGGTCTCGAATTCCCTTGGGCACACGCGTGGTGCACCTTTTCTCAGGGCGCTCGACCTTCGTCATTGTAGGGGATAGTGTAAATAGATAGAGTCGCCAACTTATTTTGCTCAAAACAGGCAAAAGAAATGTTACTATCTCGAGAGAACAACATCATGGCCAATACTTATGCTTGCGAAACCAAGTAATTTGAAGGTTTGGGGACTAAGTTACAAGATAAGAAGGTGTTAGGAACCCACCCCGCCCTTTCGGTCTCTCATGGGAAATGTTAATATTTTCCTTCTAGACTTCGTAATGTGTGTGTGCGCATGTGTATAATCTAGGTGGAGAATGGAATCATTCAACTCGCTCCATGAAAAAGGATGAAGTGAATTCATCCTTAGGAATGTTCCTAAAAATAATAATTCAAAATATAACATGAGTGTTTGCCTAATCACGAGTCTCTATAGAATAGCGAATGTGTGTATCGGACGAAACACAAGCATGTAAGAATATGATATTCAAAAAGGTTATATATATAAAAGATATGAAAGAAGCATATAAACATGCATAAAGGAGGACTCGAATATAGAGATTGGCTCGAGATGCCTATGTAACCCAAGGGGCATCAAAGTTCACGTAGTTCGAAGATAGCATAGGGTGGAGTTTAATCCATTAATCCAAACTAGGGATTTCTCTTATGTGTGTGTATAGAGAAAATGTGATTTTAAGAGTGAGAGTGTGAAATGGAAATCCTTCTTTTGGAATTTACGGATAAACCCTTTTTTTTTTTTTTTTTTTTATGAAAACAGATTATGTGCAATACTACTAATAAAGAGAAGAGATAAATGAATGTGATTTTAATAAAACTAAAGTATAAAAGTAAAAATAAGATGATTAATACTAAAATGGAAGAATTAGAGAAAGGGATGGAGAATTAGACCTCCTTATGGGTGGTTGATGTTGACCTTGATAGGTAGGTACACTGATCTTAAAATGGTATGAAAGTGTTATGGAGAGTTAAGGGGAATTACCAATGGAGGTAAGAAAGTGATGGTAGGGAATGTGGGAAAATGGGTTTTGTAGGAAATGGAATAGCTCTGAATTCGAGAGAATATACTCTGACTTGCTGAGGGGGTGTCCAGAGGTTATTTTTTAGAATGAGGTCATGGAACCTTTTTATAGGGCCAATGGGGTGCCGATCGACATGGTCCTAGACATGCCTATCGCCATAGCACTTCAGGTACACTACCGTTAGGCAGAGTCCCTGGGGTGCTTATTGGCAGTCCGAAATAGGTCTTTCAAAAAAATGCACATAAAATGTAAACCATAAGTCCAAATCGCACATGGGACATACCATTGGAAAGGAGATTAAGATCCCTTTAAGAATACATTGAGCCACTCCTAGGTTGAGGAGTTGAACAAAGTCAAACGGGGCTAGGAAGCTACCAATAGTCTCTAGACGGGAGATTTTTAAAGGAAAACGGATCGTTTGTCCGAACCGTAAGGCCGATTCACACACGAGGCAGACCATTGGAAAGGGAATTCAGTGCTCTTTGGGATTTCATTCAGATTCAATAGGTTCAGAGAGTTGACTACGGTCAAATAGGGCTCGAAAGTGCTCGATGACCCTTCAGAGTAAAATGGGTCATTCGTCCGAACTGTAAGGCTAATTCGTACACGGGACGTACCTTTATAAAGGGGATTCATAGCCCTTCAAAGATTCATTTATATTCTCTCAAGATAGGGAGTAAATCGGGGTCAAACGGGGCTTGGGAGCATCCATTGGCCTTCGAGGTAAAACGAACTGTTCGTTCGGACTGTAAGTCTGATTTACGCACGAGATGGACTGTTGGAAAGGGAATTTGGATCCCTTTGAAGATTTATTGAGCTTCCACTTAGGTGAGAAAGTTGATCGAAGTTAAACGGGGTTCAAGAGTGTTGGTGGACTCTAAATCAATACTCCAATTATGACTCATTGTTTACGGTGAACGAGTGAGTGCTAGGGACCTTAGGAGGTGATTAGGAGGGGTCCTAGGATGGGGTGTCTATAATATTATCGTAGAGTATTGCAACCAGAAGACAAAAACTTACAATCATACAACACTATGATTGACTAGAAACTCTTCCCCATCATATCCTTCGAGGAGAGATTCAATAGTTCGAGAACACTAAAAATCACGATCGATTTTGGACTCACCCAATACCTTCAAATCTTAAGCCGAAAAATCTCCTTTAAAGTGGAAGAATCACATTGTTAGATCGATGAATAACCACCAACTACAACTAGGATATGTGAGGGTATCCTATGGTTGAAAATATTGAAAATATTTCTCTTTACAAACTCACAAGTGTTTTTTTCAATCTTAAAAGAAAGCCGTACTCAAGAACAAATTAGATTTAGAAAATGATTAGTCAAATATTTCTTGAGTACAAAAGTCTTACTTTCAAAGATTTAATAATGAATCAAAAAGTGTGAAAACTATACAAGAGAATAACAAAAAAATATGTTGCAAATAGTTTTCTACTTAAAAAGATCTCTATTAAAATTTCACTTAATAAGGAGGAAGAATACTTATGATGAGTATGTATAGGCTTGTATATAAATACAAGAGGGTACATAATCAAGTGAAGCACTTTTACTTGTTATGAAATAATTTTGTTGCTTGCAAACAAAGATTGCCTCTAAGCACAACTTCAAAAAAGATAATTAGCAAGATATCCCAAAATTTAAAAAGTCAAGTATAGCTCGTGGGTCCTTCACTGCAGAGAAGCCATGCTTCACAGACATAAAAGATCATCAACTAAGGTTGCAGATGTAACCAGGGATTTTGAGCTAAAGTTACAACACGTCATGACGATCGACATGGGACCGTTGCTAATGCAAAGCCCATTTCGCTGATGCGAACCACCGGTGAATGTAGGTTGCGAGATGTTACATAATCTTTGCACCGAATTAATTCCAAGATTCTTGGTGAGTTGGGTTTGGCCCGATTACAAAGATCAATATTTTATAGTATGATTGAATAGTTTAAAACCTAGATTAGGAGTTGACATCCTATCGATAAATATGCACGTAAAATCTTAGTAGTTTATCTTAACTATTGTAACCTATCATATGTTTTAGAAACTTGTTTGATCATTAAAAAAGGATTGTATCGGTACATCAAGAATGTATTGCATTTAACCAAGGGTGATATTCCAATTTAGGTACTAACTAGATTAGTCTTTCATAATATCATAGTTTGCAAAGGGTGTATTGATTCTTAATTCTGAGGGATATAAGGATTAGAATATTCACATAATTAGTGCTTTAATTTTTCATGGGCGAGATTCAATTGATTGGATCAATATTCCTTATAAGATGGGCAATCATTGTATGAATATGTATGTTATCAAATTCTGGATTGTGATACCCCTTAATAAACTTATAAGTTTTTATATTACTAGTAAACCCGAGAGTCAATTTCATAATTCGATAGAGTATCAAATAATTATAGTATGAGATCAAGGATTAAGTAAGACGTTGGTGAAAATTGATTAATAAATATTGAATTTCACCAAGCGGGTATTTAATGCTTAATCATATTATGTGCTATCCAGCTTTGTAAACAATACCACTATATTCAAGTAGTTTTGAGTTAATCAAATTGGAGAGACATTATAATTATTTCATAAAACTAATTACAATTAAATTGAAAAAAATAAATTACGGGTCATAAGTTGAAATTTTTATATTTATGTTAGGAATCCAATCTAATTATATATCTTGTGTCCTTAGTATAGTAAAATACCAAGTAGCAAGCCCAAAACTCATTAAAAGCCATGTTTGTCCCAAGCCCACTTCATGAACCTATATATATAGGTCAAGGGAAGGATCTTAAGTTGCATGAGAAATTCACAAGGGTTACAAAAGGGAGAGGAAAAACTCTATCCATGTTTGTGTGAGGGGTGAGGAGAGAGAAAGTGATTTTTCTCTTATTTCACCAGTGTTCATCTATGAAAGTGTCCACACACACAATTTTTTTGGGTTAATCATATAGTGAAAGATCTAAGGTGTTTTATATATATCTAACTGTGATTTAAGGGTGGGGAGACATTATTGGATCACCTATAAGATTCGCAAATGTATGGTGATTTAAACCCTAAATTTAGTTACATATACCTGGTTATCATTGTTTTTTCTTCCTCAAACATGATCAATCAAAATCATGCGTTAAAAATATTTTTTTATTATCAATTCAAGCATTTGTAACCCTAACGACTTGGGTCTCATATAGGATTATAGCATCCAAGTCTCATTGTCAATAATACCATCTCTCCCCTCTTTGCTTGTGGACGTAGACAAGGATGAATTACTGAACAATGTAAATTCGTGTTTCTTTGTCATTTTATTTTGTGAATATAGGGTTAATATTGGAAGTTTATATTGTTGTTGATTTATTCCTTATACGAGTTGGTGTCATCTTTGGAAAATCTTTTCTTACGATCCCATGGCGTGACAAATTTCCAAACTTGTAAATATGAGTTAATGGCATTCAATTCGTTCCAAAAACAACAAGGCTCATAAGATCATGTTAGAGAGCTATACAAAGAGGTGTGCTGAATCTACAATTGTATCTCATTCCTATCATAACAATGCTTGATCTAGAGGAAGTTCATTACATAGTGTATGTTGAATCACCCATCATCATAGCCAATTCACCCGGAACATTCTACTCAGAACCCTAGGGCTATCTTGATCAACATGTATTCAATTCTCCAAGAGCAAGACGATGGTGAGATCCAGAGGTAAATCTATGAGAATGATCAATTGGTAATGAGGTTGAATGAAATATTTGAGGTCCGTGCATCCACAAAGAGAAGAAGTGGGGAAGAAAATAAATAATGATACTCTAAGAACTAGAAAAATGAAAGAGAGATGATGAGAAGAAGAAGAAGTGCACAAGTTGATGAATTTCACAAAAGTCGAAGAAGAGTTCAAATATGAAGATTCACTTTTAAATGGATCATGATGACCCCCTCAATTGAAAGATTAAAATAATAAATAATAAATAATTAATTATAATAAATTTCATTATTTTTAATTAAATGAAAAAATCAACATGACTCACTTTGAAAGAATGAATTATATTAGAGTCCTTGACTCGTAATAAATTAAAATGAAGGCATAAGGGATTGCTTCCGGTGTGTTGCCCCAAACAAATTGAGGCCATGCGCCATACGTATCATAGCCTAGGGAAGTTCCAGATGGACGTGCACGTCCCCCTAGCTTATAAGGATCACGTACTAGTAGAAATAGCTTCGGAGTTAGGAACCTGCTTATAATGATCTCAGCACATAACTAGGCCAATTATCAACCCCATTTTGGGGAAAGTGAATGGTGACTGATTATCCATCCACTCAAATCATGATACGTTTTCAGGAATGAGAATTGTTTCCCTGGAAACATGCCAAGAAATATTGACCAAACTTGACCAGGTCAAAATAGATTCTTAAATTGCTGGACAATTTTTAAGGATAACTAGTTAATAGGGGGTTAAGGAGGTAGAGGTTTCATTGTCAATCAAAGATAAGCTTGTTTCATGGGAGAACATCACAAAAAATTGAAAGGATAACAAATTTATAATTGTTAAGAATTCCTTTTGTATATTCTGACTCCATATTTATGATGAGAATATCGAATGGGAATTTTTAAGGGCTCTTCAAATATTACTTTAAAATCTCACAATTTTTTGTTTTAGTACAAAATATCGCTTTTAATATTAATAGTTATTTTCAAATACCACAAAAGGACCATCACATATTTAAAGTGTTAATATTCATTTATACATTTTCCCTCCATCTCTCTACATATTCAAACCTTCAAACCTTCCATCTTCAACTTTCAAACCTTTCATCTTCAAGTAAATATTAAACTCATCAAGTTGGTATATTGACCAAAATAACCTTTTATCTTCAAATGAACTAAATGAATTGGACTTTATAATCCACTTATACTATATATATTTTTACTGTTATCTTACGTTTTAATTACCACCAAAACGTAAGATCCAGGCTTCAACCACCAACGTTGGATCTAATCACCAGCAACATCTCAAGGTTCTTTCAAAACGAATCAATGCGTTGATTATTGAAATGGTTCAAACTATTGGAATATCCATTTATATGATTTTTTATTTATTTTGAAATTAAAACGAATGAACCTTGAAGTATGTTGGAGTATTGAAATGAACGAACTGTTTGAATTGTAGTAAGTGTCGAACTAGGGTTTCATTCGTTATTATTATCACGAAATGTGTGATATATTTTTCTATGTTTATGCCGAATGGATTATTAAATTTTTTTCGTGTTTCATTCGTCATTTTCACCCCGAATTTATTCACTTATTTCATTATGTCTATGCCGAATGTAGCCACAACCATTCGCTACCTTTACCCCAAATTCATGAAATAGCCTCGGTATGAACATAACGAATGAAGACTACCAGTGTCTATTTCAGAAATCTTATGTTTACCTCATTACATGACTTATATTTATAATGAATACACGATTACCTATGAAATGATATCAATGAATAGCTGGGATTGAATAACAATTTCATACTTGACTTAGAATATGAAATGATATATGAAGTGCAATACCTTACTTAGTATATGAAATGCTCAATTTCATTATACTCATTGTATTATTTGTTTTAATGCAAGTCCTCAATGGATAACCTACTATCATACTCTTGCAACAAAAGGAAGCCAGTTATTACCTCAGAGAGGAAGCATAGTGAAGATATCCATGCTCTGTCTACTGCTACTACTACTCCCTTAGAGGGAGATGTCCCTGTTGTGGTGGAGGGGGAAGTTAAGCACCCAAAAGTGTTTAAATAAAACCCCAAACAAACAGTTTATAATTGCAAATTCTCTGTAAAATCGGACTTATGATAGTATTTTTTGTTTTGTAGCTCAATAAGCGTTTGCGGAGTTTAAAGTGATAATTCGGGGCAAATGCGCGATAAAAGTGACTTAATCTCGTACCTTGAACCTTGTCCCGTACCAAAATCACGCCTAAGCCTTCACCTGAGCCCGTGTGTGTTTTATTTGTGATTTGTAGATTTTTTAGATTTTTATTTTGAGTTGTTTTATTTTTAGGTTTTATTTTAGATTTACTTAGAATTTTCTAGGATTTATTTTCTATTTTTCAATTTTGTTTTGTTTTCTATTTTTATTTTTAATCTTTATTTATTTTATTAGTTTTTAGGAATTTATTTTTATTAGATTTCATTTTTCCTTAGTTTTATTTTAGGATTTTAGTTTTAATAGTTTTTTATTTTTATTTTTATTTCTTTTTAGTTTCATTTTTTATTTTGAGTCTTTTATTTAATAGATTAGAAATTTTTCGTTTTTTTATATTAATAGACTTTAATCAATTTTATTGTCTTTTATATTTTTCGTTGTAAATATTTTTTAATTTCCATTTTTTAAAAGGTGCAAATGACACACAAACCACTCACATACCCCAAATCTAAACCTCCTCACACCATAACTATCCTACACCTAAAACAAATCCATAAGCCGCAACCGTCTAACCATACACCCCATCCAACCCCCTTCATCTTCCCCACACCAACACCAATTCTCTCTCTCCTTTTTCCACCATAACCATCCTCATTGTCTCTTTCCCCCAAAACCCACCATGGCAACAACTTAACACATATAATCCAACCCCACCTTCATCCCCTCTCATCCACCGTCGCCATAGCCGTCCCAACTCGGGCGACTCCTCTGCGTTACCGTGGCAATTACATTCAACCCACCATACCCGAGGCTCGGACCTACCTTCCATTGCAGCCCCAACCCGGTTCGAAATAGGCGACATCCCCCATAACACAACCAAACCCGACCCTCAAAACCTCTAACCTGCAACCTCCAAACCCCTGCCCAAATCGTGACCCACATCCAACAATCCAAGACCCGTCATCGACCCTCAACTCGGAGCAACCCGAGACGCTGACAACCACGAACCCGGAGCCACCCATCAAATCACGAACCAACTTCAACTCAGCTACCCGATCCCTGTCGCTATATCCGAAACCTCAAGCCAAGCCTCAACCATCCTTACCCATTTCCCATTTGTGACCCAAGCCACGATTTTTTAGCTGCATAAATTCCAAAGCCAAGACTAAACATTAAACCCACATGTGCTTCAAAATACCAACTTACCCATTTTCCATATTACCACCAACTAACTTTTGTCCCACTTATTTCCTATATTGCCTCTTATATTAAATCATATTTTATCACCTCACTCAACACACATGCACTTCTGTGTGTCACCTAAAATACCCTCATGCACACCCAATTATCATGCTCACTCTTAACCCATACCCAATTTACCCCTTCTCCATGTCCACCCTATAAATCCAAGACTCGGTGCCATTAAATATGGGTCTCAAATTTAGTTTTTAAAACTCTAGTGTGATAAATTTCTCTACACTCCTCTATAGAGAGTATTTTTATTTTTAGCAAATATCTCAATATAGAGGTGTGTAGTGAAATTTAGCTCTAGGATGAATTCTACCCCGCCCCTCTATAATGATTTTTTGCATTTTTAGCAATTATTTCAAAATAGATTGATGTAGTTGAATTCATCCCTTACGGGAGGTAAATTCTAATCTATTTCTTTATGTTGAGATTTTGCATTTTTAGCAATTATCTCAATATAAAGTAATGATCTAGAATTTATTTCTTTGGATGAGTTCTAATGTACAATTTTATAATGTTAAGATTTGCATTTTTAGAAAATCTCTTTTATTATTTAATTGTCCATTATGAATTCATCCATTATCCTTTTTTATTTTTATTTTGTAGTTTTTATTTTAGATTCAATAAATATATCAGTGAGGGATTGTGATTGGGAGAATCGTTGATGTAATTGAAGACTTCATTCCAATTCAAGGCATAAATGGGTTTGATCTATTCCTCTTTAATTACTCTAATCCTCACATGCTTTCATTTGTTTACTTTTATTTTTATTTTTGGATGATGATTAGTGAGGGCTAATCTCCCATTCATGGGATGTATTTTGAAGCCGTCATGAGTAAAATTTAGTTAGTTTACTTTATAGCACAATTTTGTTTATCTCATTTTTTATTAGCTTTTACATCTTAGTTAGTACTTTAAGAATTAGTATATAGTTAGTTAATTAATAGTCCCTTGAAAAATCCATAAAAAAATATATAAAGCAAAAAAAATATATATAATACAATGCAAATGAATTTACACTTTTGTCTTCTCATATTTAGATTGATACTCCCGTACTTACCCGTACACTAGTTTAGTTATATTTTTGTAGGTTCAAGGGAATTTTGATGGAAAAAGGAATTACAACGACAAAAATATACATTAGAGATGCAATTTTTCATCTATCAGGGGATGTCCCTGATATGATGGATGTGGATGTCCTTGTTGTGGAGATGGCTGAGGAGGTGTATGGGGTGGAGGATGTTCATGAATAGGAGGAAGAAGAGGGTCATGAGGAGGAGGAGGAGGAGAATCATCCCGAGGAGGATGTTTCTCCCACTAAGGGAGGTGTATTACCCTTTCGATCGAATAACATGTTTAGCATGTTACACAAGATCGTTGTTGAGTACAGTAAGAAGAAGAAGGTTGCTGAAGAAGGCCCCTCGACTGCGGCTTATGGGGATCCCAACGATTTGAGTCATTGAAAAATTTCAAGGATCATCTGACTTACGATATTTGGACAGGTTCAGTGGTAATTATATTTCCAAACTAAGTTATATAATGAATGTTTTATATAATTCATTAGTATGATAAATTTTAATATAAATTGTGTTTATATTGTAGGTGGATCGGGTGACTTTACTTTGCATCAATCATTGGACGAAGATCCGCGAGTGGGAATTCAATGATCTTAGTCATAGTGTACATAAGGGGGTAAAAAGGACAAAGTTTGATGGGCTTATAAAATATAGTCATCGTTACATAGACTACGCCCTTATATATGCTTTTGTCAAGAGGTTAAATCCGTAGACCAACACATTTCACATGCCATTCGGGGATATGACTATCACCCTCGATGACGTTGCACATATCTTGGGCATTCTGCTATTTGGTTTGCCTCTTTTTATCCCGCACCCCAAACTTGAGGAGGAGGAGGATGTTGAGGTCCTGTTTGATGTTGATCTAGTAGTGGAGATGTTGGGCGTTAGCAGTGACATTGCCCAACAAGTGTGATGAGCACTATGCTATTCGATTGAACTAACTCACGACGAATTTTAAGAAACGATCGAAGGACACTAATGCCTCTATTGAAGTCAAAGACTACTGTGCCAGGACATACTTACTATAAACTATCGGGTGCACCGATAAGACAAAGAAGAAGATTTCAATATTAACCTTCATGTTCTAAAAGACATGAATAAGGTGGGTAAATTAGCTTGGGGAATGGGTATCCTTGCACATGTCTATAGGCAGTTGGGCCTAGCCTCTCTCTCTGGTGTGAAGCAAATGGGTGGTTGCCTCTCTCTTATTGAGGTAACAAATATTCTAAATTCATATCGTAATATCATTTACAAATTTTCTAATTTTTTTTGTAAATTCATATTATAATATCGTTTTGTATGTTTTGCAGTCATGAATCTATGAGCACTTCCCCGGGTTGGGCGGATGCATCGACATGGAGTTCGATGACACAATGCCCAAGATTACATGTTGGTCATTGCAATTCACTTCCTGGAAGAATGTGTTTCAAATTTAATCAACTATCATGAGCAGTTAGATAATATGACTGTTGGGATTGTATGTGATTTCTTATGTAAGTTTATTAGGTTTTCTTCTAACTTGGATATTTTCTGAGCTCAAATTATGTTTTGTTTGTTTGTAGGTACTTTGGAATCCCTATAGTGATGCTAGGAAAGCTTATCCACTTCCCGGAGTATCATTTTATAGCAGAATTATGATATGTTTTGATGTTAGGGAGCCCTATTACCGAAACGCTATTTAAGACAATTATATCAATTTTAAATCATCACCCGCGAGGCCATAACACCTTTAAAGGATGAGAGGGGAAACAAGGCCGCTTGATACAAGATTAAATTTGATATGCAAAAATGGTACCGACAAAACTGACAAGACCACCTTCTATCAGAGAAGTCTAGGTCGGTGCACGTATCGATCCCCTGGGACTGTAGCAACGATTATATAGAGTGGTTCCTATCGAAATCCCATCCCAAAGTTTAAAACCCCACTTTCTGCAAGTCCAAACAAACACAAATATCTTTGGTATGTTTTATGTTTTTACGAATTTCAATAGTTTTAACTAGTTTATTTTACTAATTTCATGGTATAATCATTTTGATAGGCGACTGAGGAGCATAAGGCGATGGAATTATTGAAGAATAATATGGACGATGGAATTACTGCAGATCCTGGTACACTGATTGCACGCAATGTCCAAGCTTACGATATCCTTGTTACAACTATTGGGGTTAGCCGACCGATTATCAGTGAAGAGGGGGTACAAAGAAAAGTAAGATAAAGGGCATAGGCAAGGAGAAAGTTACTCAGGGATCCAATAAATGGAAAAAATTTAATAGGATGCCAGTTCTATTTTTGAAAGTTATAGTTGAAACTTGGTTATAGTTGGTTTGAATATAAAACTTGATTATAGTTGGTTTGAAAATGAATCTTGGTTGAAATTGAACTGATTAGTGGTAACTCATTATTGTTGAAATATATATTGAGGTATTTGTTTGAATTGAACTCTGACATAAATATTTTTGAAAATAAACTCTGACATATATATTTTTGAAATTATTTGAATTGAACTCATTATTGTCTAACTTTGGAGTTTGAACTCATTATTATTTGAAATTCGTTGATTGAAATTGGAGTTGGTTTAACATTGAAGTTGGAACTCATTGTATTTTTTGAAATTGAGGTTGGTTTAACCTTCATTTGCTACAAACATAGAGGATTTCCATAAAATAATCGCCATAAACATTCCGAACGAGAGCTAGTTTAGGATAAACCTTCTTGAAAGTGGGAAATCCCTAATGGTGGGAAGGGTTCATTCATTATGAACATAGTGAGAGTTTGCAAATATTTCATTATAAAGCTCCCGAATGGGATTTGGTTCAGGCTAAACCTCCCTGACAGCGGGCAATCCATTTTGTTGGCAAGGGTTCATTCGCTACGAACATAGCGACAACACTACACCAAAAATAGGAATCTGGAATGGTTTAAAACTGCAC
The DNA here is from genome assembly GCA_949130495.1 of Sambucus nigra. Classification (NCBI taxonomy): domain Eukaryota; kingdom Viridiplantae; phylum Streptophyta; class Magnoliopsida; order Dipsacales; family Adoxaceae; genus Sambucus; species Sambucus nigra. The sequence continues at coordinate 335,889,211 of OX422207.1, read as the reverse complement.
CAGATCAAATCTGGCACGGTTTTGAACTGTGCCAGAATCAGGTGTTCCAAAATGGCCATTTTTTTCTGGCATGGCTCAAAAGTGTGCCAGATTTGGCCAAACAAGAACACTTCTGGCACACTTTTAAACCATGCCAGAATTTGATATTTCTGGCACACTTTTGGCATAGTTTTTAACTGTGCCAGATTCAACACAGTTTAAAAAAAAATTGGCACAGTTCAAAACCGTGCCAAAATATGATACACTTTTTCCACGGTTTTGAACTGTGCCAAATTTTTTATAAAAAGAAAAAAAAATTGATTACTTGAAAGCACAAAAATTCACAAATTGAAAATATTGCATGTTGTTGATAAACTAATGTACATACAAACTTCAAAATATTACAAGTCTTTAATAGTCCACAGGCCAAAAAAAATTGGGCAGAGTTTCCTCTATTTTCTGGACATTCCAAAACCTGCCTAACATAAAGCCCACACGACCACAAAATATAACAATTAACTTACAAAAGCCCGCACTGCCTTAAAAGTTAACAATAAAACTACAAAAGCCCGCACGATCATAACACAAAAAATGGAATCATGAATAAACCCCTTGTTGTAAACCATTGAGTTCTCTGTGTGTTCCACGTGAATAAATGCCAACGATATAATGTTATCCTGCAAAAAAAATAGGATACAAAAAAGATACGATATTAGTAACCCCGTAATTTACAAAAAAAACAATTACTCAAACTAAAAAATTACATATAGGAGTGGAAATTATCGTCATATTCTCAAACTGGGAGACTCGGGACTATGCAGTCAGTTCCTACAAGTTATATTGGTGTCGTACGAGGTGTTCGTGCCTCCTACGGGGACATTTGGTGGCTGGTTTAGGTTTTCACCCTTTAACGGCCTGTTTTTAAGTCAAAGTGTTATTTTTGCAAATTATCGTCGTATTCTCAAATCGGGAGACTCGGGACTACGCGGTCAGTTTGTACAAGTTACATTGGTCCCGTGCGAGGTGTTCGTGCCTCTTACGAGGTCGTTTGGGGGCTGGTTTGGGTTTTCACCCTTTAACGGCTTGTTTTTAAGTCTAAGTGTTGATTTTTGCAAATTATCATCATATTCTCAAACCGGGAGACCCGGGACTATTTGGTCAGTTCCTACAAGTTACATTGGTCTCGTGCAAGGTGTTCATGCCTCTTACGGGTCCGTTTGGGGTCTGGTTTGGGTTTTCACCCTTTAAGGGCCTGTTTTTAGGTTTTAAGTGTTGAATTTTATAAATTATTGTCATATTCTCAAACTAAGAGACCCGAGACTATGCAGTCAGTTCGTACAAGTGACATTGGTCCCGTACGAGGTGTTTGTGCCTCTTACAGGTTCGTTTGGGGGGCTAGTTTAGGTTTTCACCCTTTAACGGCCTGTTTTTAAGTCTAAGTGTTGATTTTTGCAAATTATCGTCGTATTCTCAAACCAGGAGACCCGCGACTACACGATCGGTTCCTACAAATTACATTGGTCCCGTGCCAAGTGTTCGTGCCTCCTACGGGGTCGTTTGGTGGCTCGTTTAGGTTTTCACCCTTTAACGGCCTATTTTTAATGTTATTTTTGCAAATTATCGCCGTATTCTCAAATCGGGAGACCCGGGACTACGCGGTCAGTTCCTACAAGTTACATTGGTCTCGTGCGAGGTGTTCGTGCCTTTTACGGGGTCGTTTGGGGGCTGGTTAGGATTTTCACCGTTAAACGGATTGTTTTTAAGTCTAAGTGTTAATTTTTGCAAATTATCATCGTATTATCAAACCGGGAGACCCGGAACTACGCGATCAGTTCCTACAAGTTACATTGGTGCCGTGCGAGGTGTTCGTGCCTCCTACGGGGATGTTTGGTGGCTGGTTTAGGTTTTTACCCTTTAACAACTTGTTTTTAAGTCAAGGTGTGATTTTTGTAAATTATCGTCGTATTCTCAAACCAGGAGACCCGCTACTACGCAGACAGTTCGTACAAGTTACGTTGGTCCCATGCGAGGTGTTCGTGCCTCTTACGTAGTCGTTTGGGTTTTCACCCTTTAACGAGTTGTTTTTAAGTCTAAGTGTTGATTTTTGCAAATTATCATCATATTCTCAAATCGGGAGACCCGGGACTATGCGGTCAGTTCCTACAAGTTACATTGGTCCCGTGCAAGGTGTTCGTGCCTCTTACAAGGTCATTTGGGGGCTGGTTTGGGTTTTCACCCTTTAACGCTCTGTTTTTAAGTTTTAAGTGTTGATTTTTGTAAATTATCGTCATATTCTCAAATCGAGAGACCCGCAACTACGCGGTCAGTTCGTACAGGTTACATTGGTCCCGTGCGAGGTGTTTGTGCCTCTTACGGGGCCGTTTGGGGGTTGGTTTGGGTTTTCACCCTTTAATGGATTATTTTTAAGTCTAAGTGTTGATTTTTGTAAATTATCGTCATATTCTCAAATCGGGAGACCCGGGACTACGCGGTCAGTTCCTACAAGTTACATTGATCCCGTGCAAGGTGTTCGTGGCTCTTACGGGTCCGTTTGGGGGCTGGTTTGGGTTTTCACCCTTTAACGGCTTGTTTTTAAGTTTTAAGTGTTGATTTTTGCATATTATCATCATATTCTCAAATCGAGAGACCCGAGACTACGCGATCAGTTTGTACAAGTTACATCGGTCCCGTGCGAGGTGTTCGTGCCTCTTATGGGTCCGTTTGGGGGCTGGTTTAGGTTTTCATCCTTTAACGACTTGTTTTTAAGTCTAAGTGTTGATTTTTGCAAATTATCATCGTATTCTCAAATCGAGAGAGCCGCGACTACACAGTCTATTCCTACAAGTTATATTGGTCCCGTGCGAGGTGTTCGTGTCTCCTACGGGGTCGTTTGGTGGCTGGTTTAGGTTTCACCCTTTAACGGCCTGTTTTTAAGTCTAAGTGTTATTTTTGCAAATTATCATCGTATTCTCAAATCGGGAGACCCGGGACTACGCGGTCAGTTCCTACAAGTTACATTGGTCCCGTGCGAGGTGTCCGTGCCTCCTATGCGATCGTTTGGTGACTGTTTTAGGTTTTTACCCTTTAAGGGCCTATTTTTAAGTCTAAGTGTTATTTTCACAAATTATCATCGTATTCTCAAATCGGGAGACCCGGGACTATGCGGTCAGTTCCTACAAGTTACATTGGTCCCATGCGAGTTGTCTGTGCCTCTTACGGGGTCATTTGGGGGCTGGTTTGGGTTTTCACCCTTTAACGTATTGTTTTTAAGTCTAAATGTTAATGTTTGCAAATTATCATCATATTCTCAAATCGGGAGACCCGGGACTACTCGGTCAGTTCGTACAAGTTACATTGATCCCGTGCGAGGTGTTCGTGCCTCTTACGGGTCCGTTTGGGGGATGGTTTAGGTTTTCACCCTTTAACGGCTTATTTTTAAGTCTAAGTGTTGATTTTTGTAAATTATCGTCGTAATCTCAAAGCGGGAGAGCCGCAACTACACGGTCAGTTCCTACAAGTTACATTGGTCTTGTGCGAGGTGTTCGTGTCTCCTACGGGGTCGTTTGGTGGCTGGTTAGGTTTCACCCTTTAACGACCTATTTTTAAGTCTCAGTGTTATTTTTGCAAATTATCATCATATTCTCAAATCGGGAGACCCGGGACTACGCGGTCAGTTCGTACAAGTTACATTAGTCCCATGCGAGGTGTTCATGCCTCCTACGGGGTCATTTGGGGGGTGGTTTGGATTTTCACCCTTTAATGGCCTATATTTAAGTCTAAGTGTTGATTTTGAAAATTATCGTTGTATTCTCAAATCAGGAGACTCTGGACTACGCGGTTAGTTCCTACAAGTTACATTGGTCTCATGCGAGGTGTTCGTGCCTCTTATGGGGTCGTTTGGGGGCTGGTTTGGATTTTCACCCTTTAACGGATTATTTTTAAGTTTAAGTGTTAAGTTTTGAAAATTATTGTCGTATTATCAAACTGGGAGATCCGGGACTACACGGTCAGTTCCTACAAGTTACATCGGTGCCGTGCGAGGTGTTCGAGCCTCCTACGGGGACGTTTGGTGGTTGGTTTTAATTTTCACTCTCCAACGGTATGTGTTTGTGCCCAACCCTTGAAATTCCAAAGTATGTGGACTTTTCACAATGATATTAAAGAAGTACTTCAGAACTCTTTGGAAAAGGACATGAGAGGTAACCCATTCAGGATATTCTCCTTAAAATTGTAAAGGTAAAAAAAAGAATTACAAACTTGGAATAATCAATCTTTTAAAGATATATTTCAGCAAGTGAATGGAACATGAAGTTTTGGAGAGTGAAATCGATTATGAGAATAATCCTTCGAGTGATAACGCAGAAGTTCCCAAGTTTGTATGTTTAGAAGCTATGTCCCAATCATGTTTAAGCAATAATGCTCTATTCAAAGATGTGATTCTTCCACCACCAAGACCTCCCTCGTAACTATCTTTGTAAATGTATATCCAAGCTACAGTGACTGACTTTATCTCAAGAATGCATCAAGTCCAGATGAAATTTTTGGCCCACATTGAATTTTCTTGAGAAGAAGTTTTGGCCATTTATAAACTCAAAAGTTTTATAGAAGCATATGGAAACTATTTAGAATAACCAACAAAAGTACAAAGCTCAACCAAGTATGCAATAAAAACTTATGAAGATAGTTATTAAGAAAATCTAATTTTAGGCCAGAAGCCATCTTTACTAGTGAGTAATGTATTAGTCATTATTAGATGAAACTAAGCTACTGAATTTCGATGATTCATATGTTAAATGGAACATTTTTTTTATATATATAAATGTTCAGATAACTATTATATAAACAGTTTTTATAACTGTTATAGCATATATATTGCTACTGTTGCTATAACAACATTATAGCAACTATAACAGTGGCCATACTACTGTTATAGCAACTATAATAGCTGCTGCCGATACAGACTTATATGTCAAAATGTAAACACAATCAGAAAGAATATGATCCATTAACTAACTTGTTCATATTCAACTAACTTGTTACAAGCACTTACTTTCCATAGAGCAAAATATGCAGGGTTTTCTTCATTGAGTCCACAGCCACTCACAATCCAGTTCGAATATCTTCTAGTTTCTACCCCAACAATGATCCATATTGTGGAAATTAGTCAACTGGAAAGTGCAAATCCCCGCCAATTGCATATGCACACCCATTATCAACAATCTATCATTAAAAAACATCAAAAGGTCAAAACATAGATTTATGGAAAGTTTCCTTAATGTAAAAAAAAAGAAACAAAGTAAAAGGATGTCTAAAATACGATGTGCAAAAGGGGTGTCTAAATTCATATAATAATTCAAAATAGCAAAAAGGACAAAGAACTCCATGGTTTCACCTATTAAAACAAAGAACACCAAATCATCAATCAATGAAATACCTGTTTAATCATATCGATAATTTGGGGTAGAGACACGAGGCTCCACAAAATGAGATATACAGTGAAGACAATCCATATACCTCAAACTCTTCACAGTAATGTTTGCTCAAACCTCAACTAATTGGATCCTCCCCTAACTCATGTGTTCTGGCTATTATATATAGAATTCAAAAATTACAAACTCAGCTATCCTGTCATACATATGTAGGAAGCGGTTAGTATTTTCAATGCATGTTATGTTATAAAGAAATGCATTTTAAATTGCATATGATTATCAGATAGTTCAGTATCCATATACTTTACAAGCAACAAAGAAGCTAAACAGATGGCCTCAAAGATGAAAAATAAAGTTGAGACCAAATTCCAAATTTCTTTTAACATTTCCTTGATCTCTTGTTCTTTTTCATCATGGGGTTTAGTTGATTTATCTCTCTTTGTCATATGAGTTCATTCTCGTATTCTTCCAAAGTGAATTGATCCATTTCCCCATTGACCCTAACAGCACTGCAGCCGCAGCCACCAAAACAATCACCACGGACGGTGTCATGACAGATGCAGCAACCACAGAGCAAATCAAAACAACAGTAAAAGTTACTGCAAATATTATATAGGAAACTCTCCTCCATGATTAAACTAACTTGAGCTTATTTTAATTTTTAACTTCTCCAACATGCTCACTCGTTTATAAACAGATTGAAACAATAAAAAATCTGATTAATAGCGAGTGTTCCTAGCACGAGTGTACTATTTATTCTATTATGAAGAAAATAGCATATCCAAAGAGGTTTCGTCTTCTATCATTAATTGTTGCCTCTTTGTATGCCTGAATTGCGAGTGTTCATAGCGCGAATGGTTGATATACAAGAGTAAGGACCCTTGAGGGGTGGTACCTCTGTAAAATTAAGGAAGTTATATGTCAAATAAGTCGGAGTGATACTCTGCTTTTTGTTATGAACACCCCCATGTGTCGCTAAAAATTCCCGGAGTTGTCACAGTAAAATACTGTTTATGGGGTTATTTGAACATACAGGGGCAATTTCCAAGTAGTTAAAAGTCAAGAGAATTTTTAAATTTCTCCAAAATTAATCAAATTAAGTAACTTTTTTTCATGGGCCATTCAGTGGGGCATCTTTAAGTACTAGTATGTTTTGTTTCAACCTTCTGTGATTTTCTATAATCTAGTTCCCATTAAGTTGTAGTTTAGAAAAAAAATTATTTTTGCTTAAATTCTTAAATAAAAATGAAAAGTTTACGTATGAAATTATTAATCTTACATATTCCGAAACTACAAATACTCATAATAATAAAAAATAGAACAAAATTAATTATTAAAACATTACAGGGAACAATGAAACATAATAATATTCGATTGTCAGCAAACTATTCCATATAAAGACGCACCCGATTCCAAGAAGCCAATAAATCAACATTGCGCCATATTTTCCCTACCAATAACAGTTCATTTATTCAGCAAAAGCTATTGACATTAAAGAAGCTTAAAGGATTTATTCAACAAACACATATTACCTTTGTAATGACCTAGGTTAAAAAAAATACAAATTCTCTTAAAAATTACCTGAGTGGGATGAGTGGAGTGAGAGAGAGATGATATAGAGAGAGGTGACCATTTAGAGAGAGAGAGAGAGAGAGAAAGAGAGAGCAAACCTGAGAGAAATCGAAGAAAAAAAGAGGATGAGCGGGAATGAGAGAGTGGCATACCAAAAAGTTAGGATAATGAATTTTTTAGGGTATTTTATATATTAGTGAAGTGTACTCAATTTTGGCACACTTTAAAACGGTGCCAATTTTTGGCATTGTTTTAAAGTGTGCCAAATTTCTATTAAACCGTGCCAAAATCTGGCACAGTGTTAAACTGTGCCAGATTTTTAATATCAGGGTGTGCCAAAATTCTATTTTTGGTATAGTGCAAGATGAAAACTATTCATTATAAAGACACTGACTAGGATTTGGTTTGGGATAAACCTCCCTGATAGTGGGTATAGGCTGATGGGGAAAAAATTCATTCGCTATAATCATTCCGAATAATCCTTAACTAGTCACTATGCTTTTAGCGAATGAGACCAATTTTTTCCATTACAAGTTTGATAAGAAAATAAAGAATAAGTTTAACACGTTTTATGATTGCCAACAATTATTAATTCAATTTATATAAGACACCTAGTTTTACATTATTTCCAACAACTATCAAATCAAGTTTAATAATGAAACTTCATTTCATACAAATGCAACAACTTTCAATTCAACTTCATTTCATTATCAACAAGTTTAATACAAATAAATGACATATATAACTAGTTGATCTCGATAGGTTGATCGTTGGTCACTACATCCTTTGGGAAGATTTTTTGGAACTCTAGTACTTGATCCGCGTATTTATAAATCCAATATTTTTCTTTGAACAATGAACAACTATGCCAGTGACTTGCTACCGGTGGAATCGAACAACTGTACTTAAACCTCAAAACTAAAAAGTGCTTCCTGCAAACATGAGAAATATCTATGAACATTGGATTCACGGTCCGTTCATGTCTCATCAGTTGAAATATGAGACACCGTCTCTTTGAGATGAGGATGCACACACATTTGTAAGTTTCAACCAAAAGATAGCCACATTTTGTCATGATCATCCAGACTTCAATGTACAAGGGCTTGTATAATCGTCTAACATATGTAGCACAGTGTCCAGAAACCAATCACCAAAAAAGTGTGTGTATAAGTCATTATTGTTCTTAACTTCTTTTTTTAAGTCTGATATCACATGTTCCCACCCATCGAGTCCAAATCTTAAGCATTTAGAAACTCATCTAAACCCACAATTGTCGTTAACATCGACCTCCATGATATCTTCTAAGAAACCTTTATAAAAGTCTGGTATCTCATTGATGTACTTTTTATATGTAGGGGAGTAGCTAGGGCACCATGGGGCGGGGCAAGCGAACTCCATGAAATTAATTTTCCTCTCATGCCTTTGAACCGCAGGGTATTCCTTTTCCGTTGATTACCTAGCAAGTTCGAAGCCTGAGGGATCCATTTTAGTTATCTTCTCATGCATTTGCTCTCGAGCAGATGGTTTTTGACATCTCGTCTGACCCTTGCCTTGCTTAAGCACAGATGGTTCAAATAGCCTAGAAGCGGGGGGGGACAATCGATGTCCTTAAGTTTTCATAACGTGGCCCTTTTCTCATCGATAGTTGACCATTCCTACCTCTGTTTAAAAAGTATCATTTTCGTCTCATAATCAACCATGTGCTATGTAACACCCCGCATTTTTGAACATTTAGAGTTTAATTAATTCAGTTATTTTTAAATTAAACGTGTGGAGATATTTAATTAAAATAAAATATTATGTGTTTATTAAATATTGATCGGGAGAGATTATGATTAATATTATGGGATAAATTTATTAAGTGTGTAGTAAATAACATGAGATAATTATTATACATCGTAGCGAGTAATATCGATGGGACTATGTTATATCTCAACTGGGAGTTGAGTGTAGGCTATGTTAAGGTCGAGATAGGAAATCTATATAGAGTGACTCGAATGGAAGTTTCAAGGTCATGGTTGATTTTGAATGTGCCGCAATATGTGAAACAGATTTCTCAGATATTAATTGGGTCCCGGGGCATTTTTAGACCAACCCAACACCACCTAAGGCATTTTAGTCATTTGGGAGTTTAGGGTTGGAAAATCTCCAAAACTCTATGTTTTATATCAGCCACTTTGTGATAGAGGCTATGATTATAACACTTGGGAGAGAAGTGAGGCCATAGGAGAGGAAGAAGAGAGGAGCATTAGGCCATTTTACACCTTTTTCCACCACAGGCATTGTCAGAATCAAGATCAGACTAAGGAAAGAACAACTCCATTATCAAACAACGAAAATTAGACCTACAAACATAAGGCATGTGTCTATCTTGCAATCTTTTAAACATGTTATAATAACCATGATAGTGTAGGGTTTATATTGCATAAAAGTATGATTTTGGGGATGTATGTAGATGTTTAATTCATGATTCGTGGAGATGCCATTGTAGAAATCAATCTCCTGTTATTGTAACATGAAATATGATATCTAAGTTTAAAAATAATGAGAAAAATATGGATTCTTGAAGATGATTATGCACGAAAATTAAATCTAGTGTTTTTATGAATAAAGTGAAGATTTAATCTTATTCTTGAGGATTTGATGTTAAGTTTACGTTAGATTCTATCCATATACGTATATTTTATGATTGGTGATGTTATATGTTAGTTTGGGAATATTCTATATAGGATTAATGGGTTAAACATGGAAGAAAATATAACTGGACGAAGTAGTCATAGAAGGTATCGATCGATCGATCGTGGGATGTCGATCGATCGATGGTTTGATTGATCGATCAATCAACCAAAGCTGAAAATAGGTCCTTGGTTTATTTGCGTAGTTTTCTTTTCCGATAATTGTGAGGGACTTTGGTAATGTTTTATTAACTATATGAGGACTTGAAGAATATTAGTAGACCTATAGCTAACGCTCAACTTTGTCTTAATGAGGGTGAAATTGGGATTAGGACTGACGATATGAAATGATTGTGTTAAATATCGAGAATCTAAAATCAAGTTATGAGAAGCGTAGATGATATCCCAAGGTGTATACCAGTAGGTTAGTGATGTTTCAAACTACTGAAATTATTTAAAGGACAACTAGGACCCTTCGGGTAGTGATTAGGCATAAATTCTTCCCAATTTATCCCTTTAATTTTGTTACTTTTAGCACCTCGAACAATGAATCGATTTGATTTTATCTCATAATCTTGCTACTGACTTATTCTAAAGAGTACCCCGAGTTTCTCGTATTTCATACTAAGTTTACAGATATTTGATGTCAATAAAGAAAGAAAGAAACAGGAAGAATCGAGAAAGAAAAGAAGGAAAGTCACAAGTGCAAAATTGTAATTTTTACCCAGAATTTGGATGAGGCATCTAAAGAAAAGTTGAAGATATCAAGTTCATGAGCACAAAGGAAGAAACGGCACCTCAATCGAATTCCTGGTGTGAAAGTTATGAGCAGTCAAAGCCTGAAGAAAAAGTCAAAGGAAATTCAGACCGATCCGGATTAGACCGATCCGAAATTCCAATTTCTAGGGAACCTCGAACCAAAGACGGATCGAAGCTGATGTAAAATAAATGAACCAATACGCACTGGATCGATCTGTCCAGGAAATAAACGAAACGATCCGAATTCCAGCCAGACCGAACCGAAAGAGGACCGGACCTGTCCGACTGTCGAATTTTGATTTTTTACTCTTCCTCTAATGGAGAGTCCTAGTTTAGCTAAAACTCTTGAAGTCTTAGAGGGTATTTAAAGCCGATTTATTATCATTCTAAAGAACAGAGAATTTATCTAATTTTCCATTATTTTCAGTAAAACCCTAGTTTGAAGATATATTGCAATTTTCATTCCAAGATTGAAGTTTATTCAGATTTCTGTGATTACAAGTAATTTTAGTTAATTCTTTGAGTGCTTTGGTAAGATTATTGATTAGTTTCTTCTGTCTAATCTTATTTCTACATCATTCTACAATTTTCCCTTAGTTTAGTCATGATTTCCTGCAATTCAACAATCATTTTCATTAATTTCAGCATGTTAGGCTAGATCTTCTAAGGTCGGGACACATGAACTCAACCTGATGTGATAGTTGCATGTGCATAAAATTAATTCTCTAAATTTAATGATTTGATTACGAACGTATTGCGTAGCATCACAACAATTGTAGATCTTTGGATCTCATTTGCTTCAGGGTAACCGGGATGCTTCAGAATGCAATTCGAGTGTAACTATCGTAATACCTATTTACTCGTCCTCTAATCAAGTATGGTGCGGGCTTGAACCTCATATACGTAATGCTTGGGAGTACTAAATTCTGGGTCTAATTAATCACTTAAATTTATGATTAGTTTTATACCAGCAATAAATTAGGGTTGAGGGATTATATTCCCGTCCTGTTTCTTTCATCATATAGTTCAAATCTCAGTTCAATCATTATCACTAATTTAGATAATTTAGAATAGTTGCATTTCATTCATAATTCAGTTCATTAGTCACTTATTTTCAAAATTGCATTTAGTTGTAGCCAATCTCCAAAACCAATCATCTTTTCCTTTTTCTCTAGAGTCAGAGTTAGGATTCATTCATTTGCCCAATGTCCACTACACCAAAAATAACAATATGGCACGGTTTAAAACTGTGCCAGATCAAATCTGGCATGGTTTTGAACTGTGCCAGAATCAGGTGTTCCAAAATGGCCATTTTTTTCTGGAACGGTTTAAAAGTGTGCCAGATTTGATTAAACAGGAACACTTCTGGCACACTTTAAAACTGTGCCAGAATTTGATATTTCTGGCACACTTTTGGCACACTTTATAACTGTGGCAAATTGAGTACATTTTGGTACACTTTTGACACAGTTCAAAACCGTGCCAAAATTTGATACACTTTTGGCACGGTTTTGAACTGTGCCAAATTTTTGGATCAAAGAAACAAAATAATTATAAATAATATTACCCAAAAAAATCAACATCATTTCCACTCTTTTTCGTACCTGTTTTAGAATAACAAAAGTTTAATAATAATATAAAATCGGCATGACCAAAATAGTACAATAACAATACAAATAGTCCGTAATAACATTAATACACATCGAGATGATATGCCCACTAAAAATTAATGGCTCAAGTTCCATTAATAGAATATTCTTGTCAATACAAATGAAATTAATCTCAATACATATGAAATTAATCTCAAAGCATGAGGAAATTTGAATTTTATCTCAATTTATGTCAATACATATAAATTCATCTCTAATTTCATGGTCTTCTCTTCAAGAAGCACTAACGTGTTTAACTCCTCATTTATCAAACAGCACTGGTTCGCCTCTACATGCACAACCATCGAACTTCCAATAAGTTCCAACCTATAAAAAACAAACAAAAAAGTGTAATTAATTCTTATCATTTGATAAGATTGAAGGCCTCCTACATCACGCCATAAGATTTATTTAGTGTCAGTTACCTTAAACAAAGAAGTAGTCTTTTTTAATAGTTCCTATAGATGACAATCTTTAAAAAACTTATTAAATTTGTATACCTTCAAATTATTTACTTTTAAAAACGCTTAATATTTTTTAAAAAAATCGACAGAGTCTCCTTTGTTTATTCATGAAAACCAACCTGTTTAAACATAAAAATTAAATAAAAAACAACGACAGAAATAGCCACAACGCTGTAAATAACTAAGGACGGAATAGCCACAACATATATCCTACCTAACACTCCATCACATACATATATAGAAATAAAATAAAGATGTGTTATTAACTAGTCGGTATGGGCCATTGAGGTGATGGAAGCATGATGAGGTATAATACTTGGAAACAAACTCTGCATTTCACTTCTCATGTCAGTTTTTATCTATAGTAGTGCTTGTTAGTGGAGAAATTCTAACTCTCCGAGCTCTTGTCGATATTGAGTGTCTCGATCTTCAGTGTCTTGTCTATGCCTAGCCTCTCGATCTTCAGCGTCTTTGTATAACCACGCCCTTCTTGTCATATATGAGATAGGTAAGTGTAACAATCGATCATCTGTAATTTTCCAAAGATATTGACGCATACATTATATTCGCATAAATAAGTGAAGTCATATATAAGATGGGTAAGTTTGTCTTCGTACTCACATTATTTAAAATTGTTGCTTGCCATAGTCGGTTTGAGATGTCGCTATTTGAACCATTAGGATCGGGCGGATGATCTTCTGAAGGTGTTCCATTTGTTTCTCTATTAGGATCATCCATGTGAAAAAGTAGAAAGAACTAATTAACAACACATTTAATTAATTATAATAAAATTTGAATATATAAACAGAAAAGAAACAAGAGATTGTATTCAAATTTACAAGACACGATGAGCCTAAAGATTGAGCCGTGACTACCTGTAACAACCCGTCCTTTTTAGACAATTAAATTCCATAATTAAATTAAGTGGCAATTTGGGGAATTTTCCTAAATAGTAAATTTTGGGATTTTCGAGGATTGAATGATTTTCGATGGGTGCTGTAATTATTTTTGGGACTATATAGGTCGAAATATTTTAATTATATGTCATCGTTGAGTAAAGCGACACGAGGTAAGATTTTTAATTAGAAAACCCGCATTTAATTATTTTGGGTTGGAATAGTGATTTGCGGTCAAGTACCTCGGATGGGAATTTCGACTGCGCCATAATTCTCGGAATGGCCGAGATAGTCGGAAAAGAGTGTCTGATTATCGAGAGTGAGTTTCGGGTAATTTTAGAGGTAAAAGTAATTGGTAATTGGGTAAACGAGTCGTTTTTGGGTTTTAAGGGTTTAAAACCCTTTTCTCCTTATAAAAGGAGGAAGAGAGGGAAAGAAAGGAAAAAGAAAGAAAGAAAAGACAGAGAAGAGAGAGAGGAAGGAGAAAGAGGAGAAGAAATGGGAGATCTCGGGCCAACTCCGCCGGATTCGACTCGAGGTCGTCGGATTTTATCCACGAGGCAAGTGTTTACTTGCTTTATTTATCTTTTTGCATATATGGTATATGTATATACTATGTGATTAAAGTATACACAAACCGTAGTTGGTATACACAAACCCTAATGGTTTTGGGGTGGGTTATCGTGGATAAAACGAGTTTTTGGGAGTTAAAACAATTAAACCCCATTAATATTTCAATTTTGTGGAACTTAGGTTTTAATCTAAATTAATTGGTGGTTTTGGATTCTAGGATGTTTAGAACCCTTAATATATGTGTAGTTGTAGTTGGTTGAGGTTGTAGGACGTTGGGTGAGGCGACAAAAGCTTGGGAGAAGCTTTAATGGCCGAAATTGTCTCGGAAGAGACGATAAATAGTAACCCGTCACCTTAGGGGGCATTTTTGGCCAGGAAAATAATTGATTTAGCTTTCGGCCAAAACACGAAAGTTGTATATATTTTCGATACGGTCGCGTGGGCGCTGACCGTGTATTTTTTTGATTTTTCTACGATTTGATATGATTTTTACAAGATGACAGCTCCCGGTTGAAAGTACCAACTCGAAAATCAAATCGGGAATTGGAACAATAAAGGCTAGAAATTATTGTGTAGATGTTTGGGATGATTCTTGGTGTAGAGTAGAAACCATGAAAATGAATTTGGGTTGATTTTTGGGTATTTTGGAGTTTGAGAAATCGCCCAAACTGTGACCCTCGAACAGGCCGAATCGATTCGGGTACAGGCCGAATCGATTCGCCTAAGGGGAATCGGGTTTCTGCAATGGGCCGAATCGATTCGGGTATAGACCGAATCGATTCGCCATTTACAGACCTGTTTGCAGAATACTTTCCGAATCGATTCGGATTAGGAACCGAATCGATTCGCCCATCCGAATCGATTCGCTAAAGGGGCGAATCGATTCGCTTAGGCCAGAATTTCTAGTTTTCTCCCTTTAAGGGTATGGGGAGTTGAATTACCATTTGGGATTTTTATGGGGTTTCCTAAATAAGGGTTTTGAGGATAAATAAACCTTTAAGAGATGATTGAGGTAATTAGTATTGAACAAAGTAAGGAAATACTTTGGGTTTAGTATCATGCTTATATGAAAGCATGATTATGATTCCTCGAGGGAATCTTTGGGATTAATGGTGATCGCTATATATAGTTGGAAAATATGGCCATTTATGTATATTCAAGGATGAATATATGGTATATGTATATACTATGTGATTAAAGTATATATGATATGATGAAAATGATTTTCAAAATAATATATAAATGTTTTCAAAATGGAAAGACAAATGATTTTCATAAATAATAAAAATGAGGATACACACCTCTCTAAATTGCTATCATAAGGGAAGTTGCGTTCGTATGGTGAAGCCCCCTGGCTAATGATGCAGGGTGGATATAGTCCTATAGGCCATGTGAGCGTTTGTTGTTATATTTTCTGCGCTGGTTAGGAGATTCCGGGTGTGGTCTTGACTATCCCGCAGGCACATGGTCGCTTCCCGACGTCTTTCGATATAGGATCCCAGGTTGTCTTAGAGGCCCTGGAAGATGATATCCATTTAGGTGCGCGCACAGTGGAGAAATCCGAACGGGCGGTCTTAGAACGCGTTTATTAAAGCAGTTCATAATAATGGATTTGCTTTAATTACATTTCCTGGATATAGGAAGGGAAATGGGTTATATTATTTGGCTTCGGTAACACTTCCCGGATGGAAGAAGGGATGTGGAAGCATATGTTATGATCAAAGCATTTTTATGATAATGAAAATGTCTTTGAATACATTTCCTGAGTATAAAAAGGGAAATGGGATAATTGATAAAGGAAAAGCATTTTTATGTTAATAAAATTGGCTTTCAAAAAATATATGATTTGTTAAAGCAATTCATGATAATGAATTGGCTTCTATAAATACATTTCCTGGATATGAGAAGGGAAATGGAAGTTTTTGAAATGAAAAGGAATAGTATTTATAAATACTATATGTATCAAGTAATCCTCAGTCCGGGAGATATTATCCGGACGTATATTGTAGATGTACGTATATGTATAAATCGAGTGCCGAGGGTCTAATGGATCCCGACGATCGACCGTGCTGCATAGTAGTGTATCGGGGCGGTTCCTTGTTTGGATTTCGCTTCGCGAGACACCCCACGCACGAATATGGCATTGTGTTGAGACTGGGGAGAAGTTTAATCCTTAGTGCTCTAATATTATTAAATGTTTATGGTATATATATTATATATATATCTTTCTGTACTGAGGGACTGGCGGATCTCAAAGATCGACCTTGCTTCATAGTAGTGTATCGGGGGGGTTCCTTGTTTGGATTTCGCTTCGCGAGACACCCCACGCACGAACATGACATAGCGTCGAGATTAGAGTGAAGTTTAGCCCTTAGTACATCTGTTTGACTATCTAGGTTAGATAGTGGTTGGGTATTAGACTAGTTTAGCAGGGTAGCTTGACTAGGATGTTTATAGGGATGCGCTAGGTGTGCACTGTTAAAGGAGAGGTGAGGGGTATCTCATGAGAGTGTGATACCAATTTAAATATGAGATAAAAACTATTTTTCTAAAAATAAAGCATTTATGCACTTGCAAAATATTTTCTAAACATTCGGGCTCTGACCCGTTTGTCTACTCTCCTTTCTTTCTCTATACTATATATATATAGGTGTCCAGACACAGGGACGCCTGGATGGAAACTCTTTCGGGTCAGGTGTCTGCTGCATCAGCTGTGGATGCTTCCAGGTTATCGGTAGACGTTTCTTTCTTTGTACTCTAGATAGGAGATATTGTATAAGCACTCGAGCCAATGGCTCAATTGCATTTATTTATTCTTTCAGTACAGCATTCGATATGGTTGTATATTTGGACCGAGTGTTCGGTTATTTTAGTTCCTTTCATTTCTATTTCAGTTCATTACGCATTTAATTGTGGATGTTTTAATTTGTTTTCTAAAAAGAGTAGCTAAGTAAAAGTTTATAACGCTCACCTAATAGGATATTAGTAATTAAATGGATTTTCAACAGTGATGCTAAGAATGATCCATATGAAACTCCTGTTTTAATTTAATATTGGAGTGATCGCCCGGTATCTTATTAGGCAGGGTGTTACACTACCCTTTGATGAACAAGTTGTATCAACCCTACAATATTAAAAAAACAAACCTAAATAACTAACAATTTCAGTAATCAAAACAACATTTAAACAACAAATTTAATACAATAAATGTGACACTAATAGGAAAAAGTGCACAATCAACATAGGACGAAGCCTCACATCATAAATTAAAACACTAAAAAACACTTTTTGGCATCGAAATTATTATAGATCCAAAATTATATTAGGGATCCAAAACACACAACCGTATATATAATATGAGGTATCCAAAATTATAAAGTTGACATAAAACACAAACACATAAATAATTGGATGATTTAACAACAACTAATTCTCAGGAATCAAACAGAAGTGAGTAGAAAAAATATGATGAGAACATAAGAACAAAACCTAGTTATTAAATAGCAGCGGAGGCGATGAACCTGAAAAACAGCAGAGAGGGGGAGATCTGAACTCGAACAGGTGAGGGAGGGATGGGTTCACATAACGATGAAGAGCGGCAGAGGGAGGGGTTATTTTGTCAGGGAGGGAAGGATTGGGGAGGAGGAGGAGTGGGGACGATGGAGGGGGTAGCAGTAGCGGACGGGATGTGTGTTGTGTTGTGTATGTAGTTATATAACCTATTTATGTAACAATTTATATAAACTGTTTTATAACCTATTATATAACTGTTATATAAACAAGTTATATAACAATTTATATAAAATGTTATATAACAGGATATATAATTGTTATATAAACTTCGGGCCCTTGAGATTGAAGAACGAAGAAGTAAGAGCACTGCTCCGTCCTATCTTAAGGACTGAAGTCCAACGAACTAGCTAGCTGGAGGTTTTCACTAACCGTGCCAACATGGTGAACCAAGTTTTCCAATATTGGTAGACTCTTTTCTAATTTTTAACTTCCTGAGAAATTTTCAAAGAAAATAGATAGCATGAGAGCAACCCTCCCTGTACTATGCTTACTCAAAGTATGATCTTCATACGGATTAATGCTTCCAATATTGGTAGACTCTACGCTTGGAGCTTAATTCTTTCAGTTTCTCGAGTGTGGCAGAATTACGAGCAACGTATATGTCAACAAACACAATCTGCCAATCCCTATATTTTATCAAAAATGCTAAAATTATGATTGGGCCATCCCCTATAATGACTAATGATTATATCAATTTAATAATACTTTTTGTGATTCAGATAGTTAATCACATGTATTAATCACAAAGTCACACATGATTAATTGAGGAACAAATGAAAGCAGAAGGGAGGGGGGAGAAGTTAAAAAAACATATTAGAATTTGACGGTACAACATATGACTGTTGCATAGACTCTTACTTGTAGTTGTTGTTAGTCTGGGTGTTCTATTAGTATATTGAGTAAGCAAGCAAACACACTTTCAAACTCTTTCTTAAGCCTCAATAGAATACTAGTACCACATCAATAGTAGCTTCAAAGATTTTCTTATAATGTAAAATAAGTTCTTTCTAAAAGAAATTACTTTGATGTATTCTTCAAACTCTCCAGCCACCTTTAAGGCCCTTCAATTTTGATAAGAACCATAAGGCTGTTCATGTCAACCCAAACACTAATTCAACTCCATCAGTAAGAAATTTTACTTTCGAAGTGATTTTTTCTTTAAATTATAGTGAGATACATTATTAGTTTAATTTACACTAATACACGCACACATATATGTGTTAATGTACTTTTTTTTACAATTTCATTTATATACTTTTGTTTTGAGTTTATATAAAAACTATGGATGGAACATGTTAACCATTTTCTTAGTTTTAATTTAGTGCATTGCAATGAGCATATGCATCTTCGGTTAAATGTTGAACACTTTTTGAAGTGTTGCATTTTTTTACATGTACTCAGTTCTACCTCGGCCAATGCCATCCCATCCTACGTTGTTAGAGGAAGAACTCAAAGTGAGACATAATGAAATGCGGAGGCTTTGGGTGAAAATAGTAGGTTGGTCGAAGATCAAATTGCTCTGCAGCAAGAGTTAGGTACTGCCAAGGAGGAGCTTCATCGGATGAATCTCGCCATAGGTAATATTCACGCAGAAAAAGAAAGGCGTTCAAGGGAGCTTATCGAGAGAGGCTTGGAGTCGGAAGTTGGTCTTCATGTTGCCGAGCCTTTGAAAAATGAGGCTGCACAACTTCGATCTGAAGTTTGGAGGTTGAATTCTATTCGGTAGGATCTATCTGGGCAAGTTCAGACCATCACGAAAGACCTTGCCAAATTGAAAGCCGAAAACCAGCAGATTCCACTATTAAGGGCTGAGGTTGATGGACTGCACCAGGAGTGTATGCGTGCAAGAACTGCTATCGATTATGAAAGGAAGGCGAGTACTGAGCTGACGGAACATAGACAGGCAATAGAGAAGAACTTGGTTTCCATGGAACATAGACAGGCAATAGAGAAGAACTTGTTACACCGTGTTTCAACTTTTGACATATTCTACTTATGGATAAATAACTATATAAATCCATGTCTAGTACCTAGCAGGTTGCAATATAGAATAACTAAGTGGCGGGGAGGCTGGATCCAAATGACATGTGACTCAATTAGGCCTCTAGATGTAATTAAAAAAATTCTCAATACTTAGCCTTCAAAATCATCCCGGACTCCAAATATATAAAATACTGCAAATGTGTACGAGATACCTAAAGTCATAAAATTGAGGGAAATAATTTTTAAGTACCTGAAAAACTCTGTAGAAGATGGCATAAGTTCCCCAAACTCCTTGGTGTCACTACCTATTATCAGGTCAAGATGCGTTTCATTGCTAGAGTAAGCCTTCCTACAGGTGCAACATTGCAAACTAGACCGAGGTGCAGAATCCCTGTAGCAGATTCATCCAATACAAACACAATTGAGTAAAAGAAAACAACTAGCATGAAATTTAAACCAACAAAAAATATAATGTCAATTGCAAAAACAAATGAAGGAGGAGAAAACTATCAAACCAAGTAAAGTGGCAGTCTTTTAACATTATAAAATAGATGACTTACACAGACAAGCATGGGTCACCCTTCCAAACCAGTGGGTTGTAGCAAATGGTACAAGCTAAGGTGTTCTTACTCATGTTCACTTCTATATCATATACAATGGAATCTTAGGCACGAGCAAAATACAGATGAAAAAATAAATAAATATTTTGGAATACCAGAAATAATAAATAGATAGAGTTTTTCACTGAAAAGATACTTAAGCCTCCATATAGAATTAAAGCCTTCTCAGGAAGAAAATCTAGCAAAAATAATCCAATACTTCTCAGTAAGGTAATGTATTCTAAAATTTCAAAACATCATTCCATCAACGGTGAGCTTTAGAGGAGTGTGTGATCAACTATAATGGTCATGCATTTCATGTTTTAGGGTCTTCTAGGCTTGAGCCCCTCTTCATACCGCCTAATTAGACATAACCCCTATTTCAACAATAATTAAACATTACTCCCTAAACTTGGATGGCATTAGATTTCGTGTTACAAAATTGCATCCATGACTACGATGTCCTTTTTTTCATTTTTTGTCATCTAATTTATTCAAATAAAATTTATGCAGCCATGTACTCGAGTAAAATGAATAAGGCTACATGAAAGCATGCATTGCATGATCTACAATAGAGAAGTTTTCCCTTCCATATATATCTAACTATAAGAATAATTCATCTTATCAAACAGGAAATCATACTTGGACAAAAGTAAAAGGAAACATAGAGAATATTTTGGGTTTTTATGTATTATAAATAGATTGTGAACTAGCAACTGATGAAGTGGTCAATTTTCTAGTATCCCGTTGTCTTGGAGTCCTATTTTGTATTGGGATTTTCCAGCGCTCCCAGTTTTGGGCACTTATTTCTTTTTTCATTCTAATTAATACACTTAAATGCCCCCCACCCACCCTAAAAAAAGGATCCCGTTATGTACAGTCTGCAGGGGAGTCCCTTAAGAGTTTTGAAGAGGGGAAAGTGCCACCATTGAAATTTCAGAATTTTGGTACACATATGTAGTAGTTTAAGAAAAATTTGGGGCCTTCTGAAAAGTAAAAGGTTAAAACATATACTTTTGTAAACTAAAAGGTGTAAAAGTATTGCATCTACCTAATTCCTAAAATGCTATTAAAAATTTAATATAATTTTCATTTGTTGAAAAATGTTGAAAATAAATTTTAGTTGTTTGTGTAAAATATGTTGAAAACATAGTTTAATAAGTGTAATTTCAGGTTTGTGAAAGTTTAGTTAATTAGTTTAATATGTCAGTTTAAAATATGTTGAAAATTGAAACTTATTGTAACATGTGTAGTTTCAATAAATCCCTCTTCTTTATTTGAACTCAAGTGTTATTGAATATGTTAAAGATTCATTTAAGTGAGTGAAATATGAATAATTATTTGATTTTCTGCTTTTTGGGGCTGAGCGAGAATTAATTGATTCAATTTAATCAAATGAATTTGTGAATGTGTGAGAACCTTAAATATTCTAAAGAAGATACACTAGAGTGAAGTCTCTCCGACTTAACTGAAGGTTGTCCATCCATCAGGTGTATACAAGATAATGTGCAAAATATATTCGGTTCTAGTTGCAAAATATATCAGGTGTAGGCAATGCTAGGTGTACTAGATTTTTAAAGACACCAGAATCCGTTTTACGTATAAGTTTGATAAAAAAAAATGAGCTTCGATAAAAAAGCTAAAATTATGACAATTGAATCAACAACTGACCTAATTATGATAGTAAGAAATATCAGACCAACTAATATGAGTAATGGTATAGATCATTCCTAGTTCCACTTTCCTCTTGAGTTTAGGAGGTAACTCCTTCAAAACCCGAACCTCGTCTCTCAAAGATGTGATGAAATGATCAACATAAAAAATGTCTTGGAACTCACTGCCATATCAAAGTAATGAATATCCAATTGAACCTTATTCACCTTCCCCTTATCCATAACAAAATCACTCTCAATGTACTGCTTCAATAATCTTCCATCATACATATACCGCTTCACCTCCCCCGACATCCCCGAAACCCTCATCGGATCCATCTCCCGTGCAATCCAACTTCGTAATGCCTCAATCCTATCCTCAAACAATTTCATCGTATTTGCAACAATAAGAATCTCATACAAATCAAATACAATAGACAAACATCCTAAATCCAACATCCCTAAAGAAGCTCTATACAATCCGACCGGCACCGAATAGCACCAAAAATACGTAAAATTCTTCTGCTTACATGGCATTGAAACTAAATGAACCTCTTCATCTCAAAATGCACACTAAATTTGTCTATAAAACAATACGAAACAAAACAAACATGAGTACATAACACAACTAACATTTAAAATCTAATTATTGAATTAAATGAGACCTTGAGATCGTAAAAGCAAGAGGCGTGAATATTGATCAACTGAGAGTGTTCAATTGGTAAGGTAGACTCGAATTTTCAACTGAGGTTGTTCAGCATGAACAAGTTATCAAGAGTGTTTAATTTTGTGTTTAGTTTTTAAAATCAGACGACGCTTGTAAACATTCATTTGTAAGTCAAGCATTCAGCGCAAATTTCAAAGCATAATATACATGTATCCCTATTAACATCAAATCGCGATTAAAAAAATTATTGAAATCACATAGTCAACAAGCTATTACAATTCCAGCAACTGTATCCAATTTATAAGAGACATAACACACCTATCTATACAACTCAAAATCCACAGCAAACAAGACACATTAAGTTGAAGCTATTTTAACTATAAAGGAGCGAAAGACATAAATGGATTGAGGCAATCCTTCGCAAGTATGATATGTTTCTCGCATAAGTCTACATTTCAGCTTTACATTAAACATGTGAGAGTGTTATATTCCACATAGTCAATTTGAGTATTTGCTATTTTTCTTCAATGTTTTTCACTTAAATCCTATGTAGGTATCAAATGTATATGATTAATTTGCCTCAATCAATCTAATCCCTAAATTTATCAGTTCGCACAGGCCAATAAGCTATACGTATGGAAGACAAAAATAATTGATCATATAAAAGAGACAATGTGTATATAAAATTCTAACCTCCAAGTTATTGCGAGTCAAAACTATGTTCTTCTCCGGCCTCATAACCCCCTCCCGGCCATCCAATTTCCTCGGAACCTCCTCCAATTGAACCTTATACACCTTCCCATTATCCACAACACAATCACTCTCAATGTACTACTTCAACAATGATCCATCATCCATATAATGAAAGTTTCACAAGAAATCTTACAGTTGAAAGTTTCACAAGAAATCATTGTCTACAAATAATGAAATAGTTTTTTTTATTTATAAGAAAAAATTAAAAGGAACCCATGTTAAGAAAAGAGGGAGCATAGTTAATTACCGAGACCTCTGTTCCAGTTTCTTGACAGATAGTTGAATCCAACTTCTGATCTTTCTTCTTCTTTTCCATGGCTTTAAACTTTTTCTAGGGTATATGCCTTCCTTTTTCCTTCTCTTCAAGTTTATACCCCCTACCTACATGACCTCGGCATGGCAAGGGTGATTGGCCGATAATGAAGTGTTTTGAAATCAATTGGGATTGGTCCATGCCTTATTGGGTTGTGTATGGCCATTGAAAAGTAGGTTGAAATGGTCAATTCGAGGTAGGGGTGTTATCATGGGACAAGCTACCATTTGTATTCTTTGTAGCACCAGATTGATATTGATATTCCTTGCTCTTCTCATGGTTAAACTCATTTTAATATATAGAGATATTGATATTCAGTTAATGCAATGTCCTGTTCTGTGTATAAATGCTTAAATGGAATTTATGGTGCAAGAAATAATCCATTAAATTAACATGATGGCAAGAAGAAAATCATGGAAATACCGGTTGAAATCATAGCACTGTGTCTCATCATAAAACCAATCCATACCATTATATCACTTGATAGATCATATAACAATACAACAAACCCAAATGCCACTTATCTTTTATCATTTTAACATTAGAGACTGATAAAAGAATGTCAATAACTTTGTATACATTATGTATCATTTCCATAAAATAATCAAACAATTAGAGTAAGAGTTCCTCAAATGTTGTTAAATGAGTGAGAAGGGGAGTGTGTGTGTGTGTGAGTATGTTGGTGTTTGTATCTTACAGTTGAAAGGTTTCACAAGAAACCATTGTCTACAAATAATGGAATAGCATTTTATATATATTTAAAAGAAAAATTGAGAGGAACTATGCTGAGAAAAGAGAGAGCATAGTTAATTACCGAGACCTCTGTCTCAATTTATTGACAGATAGTTGAATCCAACTTATGATCTTTCTTCTTCTTTTCCATGGATTCAAACATTTTTTAGGTATATGCCAAACAACTTGGCCCGTCTTTTGGCCTCGGATCTAGCGGAGCAGCGACCAGACCCATGAAGGAGTTAGGGTTTGTACAGAGGGTTGGATGTAAGAAAGAGAGTGCGGGTGAGAGAGAGAGAGAACGCGCGCGAGAGAGAGATGAAGTTGGGCAGGAGAGAAAAAAACTTGAGAAGTATTATTTTTTTAGGGTATTTATATTTTAATTAAGTGTGCTCAGTTTTGGCACACTTTTAAACAGTACCAAATTTTGGCACGGTTTTAAAGTGTGCCAGATTGTCATTAAACCGTGTCAAAATTTGGCACAGTTTTAAGCTGTGCCAGATTTTTAATATCAAAGTGTGCCAAATTGTTGTTTTTGGTGTAGTGGTCGTTACAATTCCATTGTCCTATTTCCCTTTGGATACGATCCCGACTTATCGGATTTATTACTAACGTGATAGGCTTGCACTTGAGCCTAGAGAATACGCACTTCTGAGACACATTCTTAGTCGCGTCAAGTTTTTGGCGCCGTTACCGGGGAATTAGGTAGACTTAGGATTTGATCGAGTCAATCTAAAACTTTGACCAAAAATCTCCAAAAATCCAAAAACATATAAAAATTTCAAAAAAAAACACAAAAATATTCATCATCATCTCTCATAAGCTGTTAATGCAAAATTCTAAACTCACTCCAACTCCCCATAATACTCCAACCCATATTCACGAAAATCCAATAGTTGAGTACGACCCTGATAGCCCTCACACTCCTAATGCTCCACAATTATGGGTTCTACTTCCCACACCGTCACACTCGATCACAAATAACACCCCGTTTTCCTTCTTAGGACACACTTCATAGCGCGCTCCGAGTATACCATGTGAGGATACCTAATCTTTGAGAGAGAGAGAGACATGTCACAACATGGTAGTACAGCCGCCGACGAGGGAGAGGCTCCGTATCTCCCTTTGAGAGACGTCTTATATCCCGAGCGCACTATCACTCCGGGATGCATATTACTCCTGTACAATGCTGGGAAATTTCGCTTTAGGAATGGGATGATCCAAATACTTCCCACTTACCATGGAATGGATTCAGAAAAACCACATGCCCACATCAGGGAATTTGAGGAGGCGTGCGATACTCTCAGTGATCAAACTTGCACAAAAGATGTGCTCCACCTTAAACTCTTCTCATTCTCGCTAAAGGATAAGGCTAAGACATGGCTATGGTCTTTACCTCCAAATTCGATTTCATCATGGAACGAGCTACAATCCAAATTTCTCAAGAAGTTCTTTCCTCCACATCGAACGAATTCCATCAAGGCTCAAATTCAAACTTTCCGACAATTAGAAAATGAGTCATTCGATCGATGCTACGAGTGTTTCAATGAGTTAATTGCTTCGTGTCCTCATCATGGTTTTAATAAAATGAAAATCATTTCCTTTATCCATAATGGGCTAAACATTAATTCCAAGCAAATCATTGAAACCATGAGTAGTGGTACGTTTGTCGATTTAGACGCCCACGATGCTGAGCTTCACCTGAGGTATGTCACCGAGACTACCCAATCATGGGATACATCTAACCCTAATGCTTAAAATCAAAATCATCAAGTGACCACCACTCCATCGGCATCCAGCCTATTTCATGTAGAAAAGAATTCTATAATGGACAATCGACTCGATATGCTTGAGAAAGGACTGCGAGACCTACGTGAAGTATATGGAAGAGGACAAACTGGATCCATCCCAAACCCCATCGAGAAGGTATGTGCAATTTGGGCGGCGGGTCATTCAACTGAGGAATGCCCGACTATACCTTCCTATAAAGTGATGCTTCAAGAGAAAGTCAGTGGCATAGGAGGATTTAAGGGTAATTTTGGTGCACCGCACCGAAATTCTTATAATCCTTCATGGAAAAACCACCCTGGTTTTAACTAAGGGAAACAACATGATGCGATGAATCCTAATTCACATGTTTCCCCTCCTCCACCACTGCACTTTCAATAAGCTCCACACATGTAAGGACATGTGCAAGCACCACCACCTCAAGTAGCATATATCACTCCACTGCGGAGAAATCTCGAGGATACGATCAACCACTTTATCAATACCTAGACTGCAACTAATGCTAGGCATGAGCATGATCAACGACATGAATGCGAACATTTCACTGTTGCAATCATCGTTGAATATCCAAAAGAAAGGCAAGTTTCCTTCCCAGGGCCAAAGACCGCCCCAAGGTCAAACTAGTGTTAGATCCACCTCGACGAAACATCAGGAGCAATGTTAAGCTGTGACCACTCTTTGTAGTGGGAGAGTCGTTGATTCATCACCTTCCCACACGACGCAACCAAAGACAAGGAGATTTTTCCCGGCACGAAAGAGGCCAAAGATGTCCCCATGAAGGAGAGTGATAAAGAGGACACTAATGAGCCCAAGGTAGTAGTGAAACCACCCACCGTGGCACCGTTAACTCAAAGGTTTATTCCTTCCCACAAAGGAAACCCCCGTGATGAAGTGCTAGACGTACTAAAGAAAGTGAAGCTAAATTTACCTTTCCTCGATGCTATTAAGCAAATTCCAGCTTATGCAAAAGTCATGAAAGACTTATTGACGGTAAAAAAGAGGATGAAGGTAAAGAAAAATGTCTTTCTAGCACAGAACGTGAGCTCCATCCTACTCAATGATCTCCCACCCAAGTTAAAAGATCCTGGTGCACCCACCATTTCCTGCATCATTGGAGAAAATAAAATTGAGAAGGCCTTACTTGATTTGGGAGCAAGTGTCAATATCCTCCCGTACGCCATCTATAGGCAACTTGATTTGGGCAATCTCAAGACCACAAAGGTCACTCTCTAGTTAGCGGATCGAATCTTGAAGATCCCAAGAGGCATAGTTGAGGACGTGATCATCCAAGTTGACACTTTTTACTTCTCGGTAGACTTTGTCATTTGTAACACGAAGCCCTCCTTCACCTCGAGCAACCATGTTCCCATCATTCTTGGGCTCCCATTCTTAGCTACAGCTAATGCAATCATCAATACTCGAAATGGGGAAATGCAACTCACTTTTGGGAACATGACTTTAGATACTAACATCTTCCATATCACCCAACAGACGGGGGAAGAAGACGATCTTCACGGGGTGAGCCTAATAGACGAGATCATAGAGGAGTATTTCGAGGAAAATTATTATGGAGACTCCCTAGGGTCCTGTTTAGTGTCGAGCCACGAGAGTAAGGGGACGTACACCGCATTCGAGAGGGAGGTTGAGGAGTTGAGAGAGTTACTTGATGAGAGAGCGTCGGACGAGGACGCGAGAGATGTAAGTTGGGTTTCTAGATTTGAGGAGTTACCACCGAGGGATACACGCATGGGTCCCTCCAATGAAAAAATTTCAACCCTCGAATTGAAGAAACTCCCCTCCCATATTAAATATGCATACCTAGGAGAGGATGAGATATTTCCTATTGTTGTCTCCTCTAGCCTAGACGAAGAGCAGGAGGGTAAATTGCTAAAGATTCTGAGGAAGCACCAAGGTGCTTTTAGTTGGTGCATTGCTGATTTGAAAGGGATAAGTCCTTTGATTTTCACCGATAATATCCATCTCTAAGAGGATGTCAAGCCCTCGAAATAAATGCAAAGAAGGCTAAACCCTAATATGAAAAAAGTGCTGAGGATCGAGATCATTAAGCTATTAGATGCCGGGATTATCTATCCAATCTCGGATAGAAAATGGGTGAGCCCTATTCAAGTTGTCCTAAAAAAGTCGGGCAAGATAGTGATTGAGAATGCTAAGGGAGAGCTAGTTCCCCAACTTACCACCACCGGGTAGCGCGTTTGCATTGATTACCGAAAACTCAATGCGGGATCTAGGAAAGACCATTTTTCCTTGCCATTTATTGATAAAATGCTTGAGAGAGTAGCGGGCCACCCTTACTATTGCTTCCTTGATGGTTATTTCGGATATAACCAAATTGAGGTAGATGAACTTGACTAAGAGAAAACAACCTTCACTTGCCCTTTCTATACGTTTTCTTACAAACATATGCCATTTGGCTTGTATAATGCACCCGTGACCTTTCAAAGGTGCATGTTGAGCCTATTTAGCGACATGGTCGAGAGAGAACTTGAAGTGTTCATGGGCGATTTTAGCATTTTTGGCACCTCTTTCGACCTTTGTCTAAAAAAACTAGAAAAGGTACTTGCCCGGTGTGTGGAAAAGAACTTAGTGCTAAATTGGGAGAAATGCCATTTTATGGTCACCGAGGGAATAGTTCTTGGCCACATAGTTTCATCCAAGGGGATAGAAGTTGATAGAGCTAAGATAGATGTCATAGCCGATCTACCCCCACCAAAATCGCTCAAAGACGTGCGCTCCTTTTTGGGCCACGCGGGATTTTATTGAAGGTTCATTAAGGACTTTAGCGCCATCGCTAGGCCCTTAAGCAACCTACTCATGAAGGACACCCCATTTGAGTGGACAGAAGCATGCCATAACGCTTTTAAAAAACTGAAAACCATGCTTGTGTCCTCTCCCATCATGCAAGTTCTGGATTGGTCCTTACCATTCGAACTTATGTGTGATGCTAACGATTATGCGATAGGGGCTGTTTTGGGCCAAAGGAAAGACAATAAGGCTCATGTCATCTACTACGCTAGCTAGACTCTTACCGGACCACAACTCAATTACTCCACTACAGAGAAGGAGTTGCTAGCGGTAGTCTTCGCTCTTGACAAATTTCGGTCCTACCTTATCGGTTCTCCCATCATTTGCTTCACCGACCATGCGGCGTTGAAATACCTACTTGCGAAGAAAGACGCAAAATCGCGCCTTATAAGGTGGATCCTACTCCTACAAGAGTTTAATCTCTCCAGTAAAGATAAGAAATGAGTAGGAAACGTCGTTGCCGACCACTTATCACAACTTTCGTCCGACATGCCTAGTGATCCAATACCCATAGACGAATACTTTTTGGATGAGCAACTCTTTGCTACCTCTTCTTTTCCCTGGTTTGCGGATATCGTGAAATATCTTATCACGAGATCCATCCCTCCCGATTGGACACCGCAAGATAAGAATAGGTTTATTACTTGGTCGCGCATGTTTTTCTATGATGATCCTTTTTTATTTAAATATTGCATCGACCAAATCATTCGACATTGTGTACAGGATGACGAGATCCCGAAAGTCATCCAATTTTGTCATTCGAAAGCTTGTGGAGGCCACTTTTCGACGAAAAAGACGGCCGCTAAAATTCTGCAATGCGGCCTCTATTGGCCCATAATATTCTGGGATGTGAACAATGCTTGTAAATCTTGCAATAGGTGCCAAAGGATGGGAGCTACTACCCGAGAGATATGATGCCATTAACCTCGATACTCATTATTGAGATCTTCGACTGCTGGGGTATTGACTTCATGGGCCCTTTTCCCCCGTCTTTTGGTTTCCTATACATCCTTGTTGCGATCGACTACGTTTACAAATGGGTGGAAGCCATAGCGACCAAGACAAATGACAACAAAGTGGTGATTAAGTTCCTACAGGAACACATACTTTCCCGCTTCGGTGCTCCGAAAGCGATAATTAGTGATAATGACACGCACTTTTGTAATAGGCCATTCGTGAAGCTCATGAGAAAGTATGGTGTCGTTCACAAGGTTGGAACGACTTATCACCCACAAACGAATGGGCAGACCCAACTAGAAAATCGGGAAATTAAGAACATTCTTGAAAAGACCGTCAATCCTACCTGGAAAGATTGGCCACTTAGATTGAATGATTTTCTATGGGCCTATCGTACCGCATACAAAAATCCTCTCGGAATATCCCCATTCCTCTTTGTGTATGGCAAACCTTGCCATCTTGCTGTGTAATTAGAGCACAAGGTGTATTTGAGCGATCAAGGATTTGAACTTTGCCATGGATAAGGCCGGTGAAGCAAGCTTCAATTGAATGAGTTAGAAGAGATACGCAATGATGCATACGAGAATGCAAAAATTTCCAAAGAAAGGATGAAACTCGCTCACGATAACATCATTCGCCGCAAAGAGTTTCTTCCCAGACAAAAAGTGCTTCACTATAACTCTCGGCTTCATCTCTTTCCGGGAAAGTTGTGGTCACGATGGTCTGGCCCGTTCTTTGTGAAGAATGTTTTCCCTCACAGAGCTATTGAATTAGACGATTTGAAAGGGGGAAATACATTCAAAGTAATTGGACAATGCCTAAAGCCATAACTAGAGGCGTGTGTGGAAGAAGTCGACACTGTTTGGTTGTCAGACCCCGTTTACGGGTAGAGTAAGCTGCTACAGTGAGGTCGTCGCACCCCCGACGCGTATAGGGTGAATTCTTGTGTATAGTAGACGAGATTCGTGTGAGTAGTGAGCGTCCCTAAGATTAGGGTACAATAAGGTGAGGGCATTCACATGTTTCGGGAAATTGAGTCAAGTTGTGTTGACCATTGATATCGAGATGGTTTTGAACCAAAATTTGATAGGGAGCATGCCGAGAGTCAAAAAATTTCGGAGAAGAGCGATTGAAATTAAGTTAGGCGGAGAATTCCAGCTTAATGCAAGAACCGGATCGGTTCTTTTATTTTTGGGCCGGACCGATCCGGACCAGATCGGTTTGTTTCTTTTAGAGCTGGATCTATCCGGCAATTAAAAATCTTGAAAATTAAAAGGATCGGACCGATCCGGTTCTATACTAGCCGGATCGGTCCGGTTTCTGCAGTCTTTCCCCTTTCCCTAGGTGCACCCCCTTCTCCCCAAGCCCTTCCCATCCCTCCCAATTCGTCCCACCATACCCAACCCTTCAATTTCCCTCCCAAATACATCCCCTCTTTCCCTCCAAACCCTTTTACTCCATTTACAAAACCCTACCCACCCCTCACCTATAAATACACACCCAATTCCCCCATTTTCCTCCACACCTCCAACCACATCCCTCCTCTCTTCTCTCTACCTACTTTTTCCAGCAACCTCTCCTTGTACTCATGGCCCAACGACCCGCCCCCGTCAAATATGACTCCACTGAAATCCTACCCTCCGGCCATGGTGAATTCCATTCTCGCCAAGAGGAGCGGTGGTGCAATCGTTTCTTTGGCCCGGATCGTAAACTCCACATGGAGTGCGCAGTCCAATGGATGGGGCTGCCCAATTCCGTCACCGCTCTCTTCATGCCTACGGGTTGGTGCCGTTTACTTAATGAACCATACAACACGGTTTGGGCAGTCGAGGTTCGCTCCTTCAAGGTCTCCTTTGTTCGAACGGACCAATTCGAGTCTCAAACCTATGTTGACGGTACCGTCATTCCCTTTTCGTTGTCCCTTCTCACTGCCAAGTTGGGCGAATATGACGTTCCCGATGTTCAAGACTACACATACCCAATGAATGTCGCCCCGGTAGCCAAGGAACTGATCATGGAGCGAATTGCCCCCGACGTTGCATGGAGGGGGAGACTGTCGCTGTTGGCCGACTGTAATACCCCGTATTTTTATGTTATATTAATTTGGGGATTTATTAATATTAATGTGAATTAATTATTTAATCAAAATCCGAAAATTAATTATGTTATAATTATTAACGTGATGAGAGTTAGTAATTATGGGAAAATTTGTTGAATATTACTAATGATCAAAGTAATATATAATAGTGGCCATATTCAATGTCACGGGTGAATAAAATGACAATTTTAGAAATTTGAGTCGGGACGCGCCCGTGTCGCGTCGGGACTAAATATTGATAAATAAAAGTAAATATTTTATAAGTTGTTCGTATGGTCGTTTTGAGTGCGCCAACGCGTCCGGAAGGGTCGAGATAGTCAGAAAAGTATACCGGGGAGTTTGATTTGGGTCTCGAGGCGTTTTTAGGCATAATTAGTACCCCGGGAGGGCATTTTAGTCATTTTGTATTTTTGGGTAATTAAACCCACGAAAATTAAAGGGGTTATACTAGATGTTTAAGTTATCTCCTAGGGTTAGATAACTCAAAACACTAGAACGGCCATTGGAGAGGAGAGGAGAGAGCTCTCAAGGCATTCCAAGGCTCAAAACTCACCTGTTTGCACCGCCGCCACCACCAACGTGTAAGATCGCGAGACGGGGAACGCAACAACACCAAATTCAACACCAAACCAGATTTCTGAAAATCCCAGGCAAGTGTTTATCTTGCTTATCTCGTTGATGCATCATCCATATTAGTTTAGGAGTTATTAGGATGAGATTTATGGAAGAAAAACGCAATTTGAGATGGGAAATTTTCATGTAGTGATGATTTATATGATATTCTGGAAACCCTTTGTCATGTAAAGGATTAAGAGTTTGATTAAGAAAATAGTTCTAATCAGATACAAACACTAAAAAAAATTTATTCCGGACGATCGGACCGTTGGAATTTGATGAAATTTTACAAAGAATTAGCTGAAGACGAGAGGAAGCTACAGAAAAAAATTTAGCTCGATCGGACCGTTCAATATTTTTTAATATTTTTGTTGCTAGACAGTTTTATGTTTTGAGGACTCTTAGAGATAATAAAAATTCAATTAAAACTCCATTTTAATTCTGATTTCGAAACCGTTTGAAATTCTCATCTTTGAAAATAAAATTCAAAATCCTTTAATGTAAGGAGAAATCTATATTTTTGGGATATTTTGCATAAGGGATAATGTAAGTATATATTAAAGGGGAGAGACACGTAAGAGAGAGTTATGTTGGAACATAAATGGATATCTACTGAATTGTACATTTGGAAGAATAGAGTCCATGAGGGTTACGTAGTAAGTTGGAAAAACCCTTCGAATTAAAGTTAGAAACGAACCATTATACTTGATAAATAATAATGGGAAAATAAGGATAAATGTTGTGAATGTGGGTTATTGGATAAACCTAAATTGATATAATAAAAGTGGTATATTTATATGATTGTGTATGCATATATTATATACTTGTGAAAATCATGCCCGTGCTACTTGCTATCCCTGAGGTTTCCGCGCTGGGACGATCTTATCTCGTGTGCCTTATGGGGGATATTGACTCGTATCCTAGAAGATAGAAATCCTAGGTACAGGCTATCGAATCGGTAGTCACGGTCCTAAGAGACGTGAGGGTATGTACTGACCTCTTGGACTTGGAAACTATGCTTCACCTCAATATTGTTTGTGTATCTATTTATACAGTTCGAGAGTGATTCCCAACTTGTATTCCTTTTAGTACGATTGATACGGGGATTGGATAGCAGAGTATGCCCGCACCATAAAATTTTATGTGGGGTGCTGTTAGAATATATATATTATACGAGTATTTAATATATATATGAACTTCTGAAATATGGGAAATTGCCTACTGTGTTATGGTAAGTAAGACATGTATAATGACTCAAATTGGAAATACTTGTTTTAAAAAGTATAATATGATATTGAAAAAAACTTTATGAATCAATAAAGTTAAAATGAGCGTTTTGTACTAAATGAAATTATCCTTTTTAAACCATGATGTTATTAGATCTTAAATTTTGAGAGTCACCTAAGATAAGTTAAATCCTTGGGGAAGGATAGTGTGATATATGATGAGATAAACCATTGGGAAGGTTAGTGCGATAGGAGTGCACATTAGAAGAGAGGCGAGAATTTCTCAAGAGAGTGTCGTACTAATATGTTGTTGCATTGACCTGTATCAATTTAAATACTTGCTAAACGAATTTTTAAATCATATACACTATCGGGCTCTGACCCGTTTCTATTCCTCTTTCTCTCTTGTATATATATGTATATATTACAGGTGCCCAGCCACAGGGGCGTCTTGTTTAGGATCCCTTGGAAGGAACGTGCTGCAGCTTAGGTGGGAGTTGCAGGCCACTTCCTTAGACGATTTTATTTACTTGATTCCACTTCTATCATTCTCCTTATTGGGCATGAGTCGCCCTTTCCACTATTTATCTGTTTTATTGGAACATTTGTATTTCAGTTATTTCTAGTACTATTACTTTGGAATTTATTCAGCATGTATGATTTACTTTAAGTTTTAAATGCTGGGATTGGGTTGTTAAATGTTAAATTATTGGATTGATTGTTTAATAAAATAAATAAATAAAATTGGAAAGTAATGTTTAAAAAATGGTTTTGACACTTAGCTAAATTAAATAGGGTGTTAAATTTGGAAAAGTTATTTTTATGACAGTGATGCTAAGAATGAACAAACTGTTCACCTTGATTTTAATTTAATAAAGGAGTAATCGCCCGGTATTTAATTAGGCGGGGTGTCACAGGTGGTATTAGAACATCAGGTTCTAGTGTCCATAGGATCTGTACGGCTTATTTTCGCTTTCAGCTTAACGTTTTTGCTATAGAGCCCTATTTTTAGGATTGTTGTATTCCTGCTTTTACGTTTACGTCTCCAGCCATTTGGGATTTGATAATGACTAGAGACTAATAAACTTATTCACGTTTCAGATGCCTCTGAGACGTGCACCGAAGGATAGGCGTTCCCAGGCCGAGCATCCAGCATCTCCGGCACAAGGCACTATGAATGCTAATGAAGTAGCCGCCATTGTTGCTCAGGCGGTGAATGCCGCGCTAGCGGTGGTTCATCAGGCTCCACCCCAGATTCAGGCAGTGGAGCTAGTACCAGTACAACTTCCATCTGCATGGGAGAGGGTTAGTGATGCTTTTTCAAAAGGCGCATCCCCCTAAGTTCTCTGGTAGCTCAGATATCGTCATAGTCATCCAATGGAAGAAAGACATCCAGCGGCATCTTCGTATGTATGAGTGCACTGACATGCAAAGGCAGTTATTGGCTTCCTTTAAGCTGGTGGGGTCCGCTTTGCAGTGGTGTGAGTCCACTACCACCTTGGGGGAGAGGGACACGGTCCCTATTCAGTCGTTTTGGGAGCGGTTTGACCGCAAGTACTTTCCACCCGCCGTGCAGACTGAGATGAGGCGGAAATTACTGAATTTGAAATAGGAGAACTCTACCATTGCTGAGTATGAGGATGAGTTCACGAGACTTCTCACTATAGTGCCAGATGAGGCACCTACTGATAGTAAGAAGATAATGTTGTTTGTGGACGGGTTAGCTTGGAGGATCCGTCAGCATCTTATAGGGAATCTATCTCTGAGTACTTTCACTGATGTACTCAATGCTGCGTTACTAAATTGCCAGGATCACCGCTTCCATCTGCAGGGAAGCAGGAGAGCAGGAGATTCCAGCCAGCAGGGCAGGACCGGGGGTAGTAGTGCTAGTGGGGCACCATCTCACGGACAGACTCGTCAACACGAGCAGAGTTCCCATCAGGGGGACCCTGCTAAGCGATTCCGTTCAGGTGATTCCAGGCAGGGATTTATGGGTTATAGGCAGGGCCAGCCTAATCAACAGGTCCAACAACGTGCTAATCAGGGCCAACAGGGCCAGTGGTGGGGAGGTAACGACCAGCAGGGCCGTGGGGGAGGTAACTTCAGAGGCCGGTGTTTTGTATGCGGTAAGCATGGTCATAAGCGCCAGGATTACCCATAGGGTAATAGGGCCCCACAACAGCAGGGTGCCCGTAATGAGCCACAGAGACCACTTTTTCCAGCTGCCCTCTCAGCTCTAGCCCAGGTGCCAGCCCTACCAGCCATTCCAGCAGCTCCAGTGCAATAGGGGCAGTTACAGGACGGACGTGTCTATAACGTCCACCAGGCAGCAGCTCCACAGGCACCACCCGCGATTGAGGGTATGTTTCCTATCCATGGTACTATGGGTCAGGTTTTGTTTGATACTGGGGCGATGCATTATTTTATAGCTACGCATTTTGCGAAGGCCTTAGGGTTGTTAGCCATAGCAGAGAGCACAGTGACGTGTGTAGACTCACCACTGGGGTGTGGGTCGCTTATCTTCTTTATATGCCGGGGAGTGGGGGTAGAGATTGGTAGTTTGGTATTACCTGTAGACATGTTAGTCTTAGATATGCATGAGCATGATGTCATTATCGGTATGGATTGGCTCGCAGCTTATAGAGCCATGATTGATTGCTTCGGTGGGAGCATTGTTTTTGCCATTCCGGGGCAAGAGATGTTTGTAGTGGCGATGCCTCGCCCAGAGGGAGGTTCGACCGCTCATTTGTATTATATAGAGGAGGATACCTCTAAGGAGGTTGTGATTCCTTTAGACTCGATCCCAGCCGTTCGTGAGTATTCCGATGTATTCCAGGAGATACCAGGCCTAAGCCCAGTCGAGAGATAGACTTTGTCATAAATTTATTGCCAGATACGAGACCGATAGCACGCGCTCCATACCGTATGGCTCCGACGGAGATGCGAGAGTTACGAGATCAGATAGAGCAGCTGTTAGGTCAGGGCTTCATTCGCAGGAGTACCTCACCTTGGGGCGCTCCAGTCTTGTTTGTGAAGAAGAGAGATGGTTCACTGAGGTTATGTGTGGACTACCGGGAGTTGAACAAGGTCACGATACGGAATAAGTATCCGTTGCCTCGAATCGATGATCTGTTCGACCAGCTGGGGGGAGCAACTTTCTTTTCGAAGATAGATCTGAGGTCGGGGTACCATCAGCTATGTATTAGAGAGCAGGATGTTTCAAAGACTGCCTTCTTGACGAGATATGGGTCTTACGAGTTCAGAGTGATGCCATTTGGTCTCACAAATGCTCCAGCCGTGTTCATGGACTTAATGAACCCAGTATTCAGAGAGTTATTAGATCAGTTTGTCATCGTCTTCATAGATGACATTTTGATATATTCACACTCCGAGGAGGAGCATGCCGAGCACTTGAGGCAGGTTCTTCAGACTTTACGAGAGCATCAGTTGTATGCTAAGTACGAGAAGTGTGGATTCTGGTTGCGAGAGGTATAGTTCTTGAGGCATGTTGTTTCTGAACAGGGGATAGCAGTTGACCCGAGTAAAGTGTCAGCGGTCAGGGAGTGGGGATAGCCCACGACACCGACGGAAGTGCGTAGTTTATTGGGGTTAGCCGGATACTACAGGAGATTCATTCGGGGATTCTCAAAAATAGCGGGTCCATTAACGAACCTGACTCGTAAAGGGGTACCATATGTTTGGGATGATGCTTGTCAATTGGCTTTCGACGAGCTGAAAGACAAGCGTACTTCAGCACCAGTCCTTGCTTTACCGAAGACGGGTGTGGAGTACCTGGTTTACACCGATGCCTCTTTACGGGGACTTGGGGGAGTACTTCAGCAGGAAGAGAAGGCTATAGCTTTTGCCTCCTGCAAGCTTAAGCCGTATGAGAAGAATTACCCCACCCACGACCTGGAGTTAGCAGCGGTCGTTTTTGCACTGCGGATATGGAGACACTATTTATTGGGGGAGAAGTTCCGTTTATTCACAGACCACAAGTCACTATAGTATATGTTCACTCACCGAGAGCTGAATATGCGTCAGCGCAGATGGTTAGAGTTTGTGAAGGACTATCAGTTCGACATACAGTATCATCCGGGGAAAGCCAACGTAGTTTCTGATGCGTTGAGCCGTAGACCGGTAAATGAGGTAGCGGACGTCTGGAAAGCGAAGTGGAAGGAGTTGGGTCACCAGGACGCAGTAGCTCGTTCCTTCATAACTGTTATGACAGTCACACTCGAGATTGTTACGAGGGTAATACAGGCCCAAACCACAGACCCGTTTTGCCAGGAACAAATTGTACGACTTTTATCCGAGGGTGCTGAGTCCTATTCTGTTAGTTCTGATGGGGGTTTGAGGTTTAATGGGAGGTTAGTGGTTCCAGAAGGGGCAGAATTGCATCATGCAGTGATGACCCAATCTCACGGGTCCCGATTTACGGTACATCCTGGAGGAGATAAGATGTACCATGATATGAGGAGGCAATACTGGTGGAGTGGGATGAAGAAGGACATTGTTGAGTTCGTGTCCAAGTATTCTACCTGCCAGCTGGTGAAGCTGGACCATCAGAAACCGTCAGGATTTCTTCAGCCATTGGAAGTACCCGCGTGGAAGTGAGAGAGTATTTCCATGGATTTTATTACAGGGTTGCCTACATCACAGCGGGGCCACGACTCTATCTGGGTGATTGTAGACCGTTTGACCAAGGTGGCTCATTTTCTGCCGGTGCGGACAGATTATACCACAGGTCAGTATGCTCAGTTGTTCATTGCTGAGATTGTCAGATTACATGGGGTGCCCCTGAATATTGTGTCAGATAGAGACAAGATTTTCGTATCACATTTTTGGGAAAGCTTTCAGGAGGCTATGGGTACTGAGTTGAGGTTGAGTTCAGCTTATCACCCACAGACAGATGGACAGACAGAGCGTACTAATCAGATGTTAGAGGATATGCTACGCATGTGTGTTCTTGATTTTGGAGGAGGTTGGGAGCCACATCTTCCACTGGTAGAGTTTGCATATAATAACTCTTATCAGTTTACGATTGGTATGGCTCCATTTGAGGCTTTGTATGGCCGGCCTTGTCGTTCTCCAACTTGTTGGCTCGAGGTGGGGGATAACAAGTTTCTAGGACCAGAGGTGATTCAGGAAACCTCCGCGAGGATTGAAATGATCAGGAGTCACATTCGAATAGCCCAGGACAGGCAAAAGAGCTACGCCGATGCGAAACGGTTCTTCCGGGAGTTTAATGTGGGGGACCAAGTGTTACTGCGTGTATCTCCTATGAAGGGAGTGATGAGGTTCGGGAAGAAAGGGAAATTGGCCCCGAGGTACGTGAGCCCATTTCCCATTATCGAGAGGATTGGGCCGGTAGCATACAGATTGGGACTACCAGAGCATTTACATCGCATTCACGATGTATTCCACATCTCGTCGTTGAGACGGTATATTCGGGATGATATGGCCCATACTCACATCGCGATAGATGAGATATACTTGCAGCCTAACAGCTCTTACAAGGAGAGGCCGGTGGCTATCCTACACTATAGTGAGAGGAGATTGAGGTCGAAGATAGTTCCACTTGTACGGGTCCAGTGGGAGCATCATAATGTGGAGGAATTCACTTGGGAGCGCGAGGCCGATATGCGCGAGAGATATCCAGATTTGTTTTTACCAGGTATGCCTTATTTTCTGAATTTCGAGATGAAATTCCATTACTAGGGGGGAAGTATGTAATACCCCGTATTTTTATGCTATATTAATTTGGGGATTTATTAATATTAATGTGAATCAATTATTTAATAAAAATCAGGAAATTAATTATGTTATAATTATTAACGTGATGAGAGTTAGTAATTATGGGAAAATTTGTTGAATATTACTAATGAGCAAAGTAATATATAATAGTGGCCATATTAAATGTCAGGAGTGAATAAAATGACAATTTTAGAAATTTGAGTCGGGACGCGCCCGTGTCGCGTCGGGACTAAATATTGATAAATAAAAGTAAATATTTTATAAGTTGTTTGTATGGTCATTTTGAGTGCGCCAACGCGTCCGGAAGGGTCGAGATAGTCAGAAAAGTATACCCGGGAGTTTGATTTGGGTCTCGAGCAGTTTTTAGGCCTAATTAGTACCCCGGGAGGGCATTTTAGTCATTTTGTATTTTTGGGTAATTAAACCCACGAAAATTAAAGGGGTTATACCAGGTGTTTAGGTTATCTCCTAGGGTTAGATAACTCAAAACACTAGAACGGCCATTGGAGAGGAGAGGAGAGAGCTCTCAAGGCATTCCAAGGCTCAAAACTCACCCGTTTGCACCGCCGCCACCGCCAACGCGTAGATCGCGAGATGGGGAACGCAACAACACCAAATTCAACACCAAACCAGATTTCTGAAAATCCCAGGCAAGTGTTTATCTTGCTTATTTCGTTGATGCATCATCCATATTAGTTTAGGAGTTATTAGGATGAGATTTATGGAAGAATAATGCAATTTGAGATGGGAAATTTTCATGTAGTGATGATTTATATGATATTCTGGAAACCCTTTGTCATGTAAAGGATTAAGAGTTTGATTAAGAAAATAGTTCTAATCAGATACAAACACTAAAAAAAATTTATTCCGGACGATCGGACCGTTGGAATTGGATGAAATTTTACAGAGAATTAGCTGAAGACGAGAGGAAGCTACAACAAAAAATTCAGCTCGATCGGACCGTTCAATATTTTTTTAATATTTTTGTTGCTAGACAGTTTTATGTTTTGAGGACTCTTAGAGATAATAAAAATTCAATTAAAACTCCATTTTAATTCTGATTTCGAAACCTTTTGAAATTCTCATCTTTGAAAATAAAATTCAAAATCCTTTAATGTAAGGAGAAATCTATATTTTTGGGATATTTTGCATAAGGGATAATGTAAGTATATATTAAAGGGGAGAGACACGTAAGAGAGAGTTACGTTGGAACATAAATGGATATCTACTGAATTGTACATTTGGAAGAATAGAGTCCATGAGGGTTACGTAGTAAGTTGGAAAAACCCTTCGAATTAAAGTTAGAAACGAACCATTATACTTGATAAATAATAATGAGAAAATAAGGATAAATATTGTGAATGTGGGTTATTGGATAAACCTAAATTGATATAATAAAAGTGGTATATTTATACGATTGTGTATGCATATATTATATACTTGTGAAAATCATGCCCGCGCTACTTGCTATCCCTTAGGTTTCCGCGCTGGGACGATCTTATCTCGTGTGCCTTATGGGGGATATTGACTCGTACCCTAGAAGATAGAAATCCTAGGTACAGGCTATCAAATCGGTAGTCACGGTCCTAAGAGACGTGAGGGTATGTACTGGCCTCTTGGACTTGGAAACTATGCTTCGCCTCAATATTGTTTGTGTATGTATTTATACAGTTCGAGAGTGATTCCGAACTTGTATTCCCTTTAGTACGATTGATACGGGGATTGGATAGCAGAGTATGCCCGCACCATAAAATTTTATGTGGAGTGTTGTTAGAATATATATATTATACGAGTATTTAATATATATATGAACTTCTGAAATATGGGAAATTGCCTACTGTGTTATGGTAAGTAAGACATGTATAATGACTCAAATTGGAAATACTTGTTTTAAAAAGTATAATATGATATTAAAAAAAACTTTATGAATCAATAAAGTTAAAATGAGCATTTTGTACTAAATGAAATTATCCTTTTTAAACCATGATGTTATTAGATCTTAAATTTTGAGAGTCACCTAAGATAAGTTAAATCCTTGGGGAAGGATAGTGTGATATATGATGAGATAAACCATTGGGAAGGTTAGTGCGATAGGAGTGCACATTAGAAGAGAGGCGAGAATTTCTCAAGAGAGTGTCGCACTAATATGTTGTTGCATTGGCGTGTATCAATTTAAATACTTGCTAAACGAATTTTTAAATCATATACACTATCGGGCTCTGACCCGTTTCTATTCCTCTTTCTCTCTTGTATATATATGTATATATTACAGGTGCCCAGCCACAGGGGCGTCTTGTTTAGGATCCCTTGGAAGGAACGTGCTGCAGCTTAGGTGGGAGTTGCAGGCCACTTGCTTAAGCAATTTTATTTACTTGATTCCACTTCTATCATTCTCCTTATTGGGCATGAGTCGCCCTTTCCACTATTTATCTGTTTTATTGGGACATTTGTATTTCAGTTATTTCTAGTACTGTTACTTTGGGATTTATTCAGCATGTATGCTTTACTTTAAGTTTTAAATGCTGGGATTGGGTTGTTAAATGTTAAATTATTGGATTGATTGTTTAATAAAATAAATAAATAAAATTGGAAAATAATGTTTAAAAAATGGTTTTGACACTTAGCTAAATTAAATAGGGTGTTAAATTTGGAAAAGTTATTTTTACGACAATGATGCTAAGAATGAACCAACTGTTCACCTTGATTTTAATTTAATAAAGGAGTGATCATCCGGTATTTAATTAGGCGGGGTGTCACACCGACTTAACGAAAAAGCACGCCTCACATTCCAAATTGTGTGTGCTAACATTTTGCAAACCTCGAACGATTCCGTAATGCGTCCTCGTCAAGCCACATTCACATATCACCTCTTCGATCCCAACACTTCCATTAACCTGGCTTGCACCTTATACGCTGACATTCTCATTGCAGCCATGGATGAGAAACGTGCAGCCCCACTTCCTTATGCACGCCTGATTACCTCCATTATCGAAGATGCTGGCATTGAGGCTCCGCTAGACCGTACTCGCCTCCCCGGTCCCTTTGGATAGGGAACTGGCACGCGGAGCTCGAGATAGCTTGCCATCCTTCAGGCAAGGCATGGAAGTGATGACGAGGACGGCGATGTCTCGAGTGAGGAAGAAGAAGTGGAAGAAGCAGCTACCGATGTGGGGATGGGAGAGGTTGGGTTAGATGAAGAATCGGCCGAAGAAGAAGACGAGCTTGATTTCGAATGGGTGGGTAGCGACCTCACTAATAGAATGTCAAACCTCGAGACGTGCTTCAGCAACTTTATGACCGACTACCGGCGCAATACAAGTTTGATGTTTCATTTCCAAGCGGACTTGTACCGACGCCAAGGGGATCCCAACGAGCCATTGCCATCCTACTTTTATAACCCTTATGGCCTCGACGCGCCCAGCTCTTCCCACCCACCGCCCCAGTAAAGCTTTATTGGTTTGTGGCAGTTTTTAGTTGTTTGACGTAATCACATGGTTGTATGCTCTTTTATGTTATTGTACGACAGACCTGTTTTATAAAAATCTGCATTTTCTCCATTTGTTTTATTTATTTATCGCACTTCTTATTTTTTCTTATTTAGATTTTAGTCCTTTTTACTTGAGGACAATGCAAAAATCTAAGTTAGGGGGGGGGGGTGACAAGTGCATATTTCTAAAACTTCACAAATTTTCAAACATGGCTAGAAATCTCCCAAAAAAAATCATAAAATTTTGAAAAACCCAAAAATATTTTTCTTCAAAATAAATAAAAATTGGAATTCAAAATTTTCAAAAATATCATTAAAAGTCGGTTAAAGTCTCAAGTTGTAAAATTCAAATACACAAAGTCGAAATAGACCAAAGATGGAAATTGCGCGAAAATTGACGACTTAACGAATAAGTGTGGAGATTAACAACCCCGATGAGATTCGAGCCTTTCATCTTTGTGAAATTTATAAATCAATCTGAGTTAATTGTTAACTCAAAGTTCTTTTCAGCGCCTAAAAATTCGTCGAGGATCTCAATCCTTTCATTTTGATCGGTTTTGATAAACGTGTGTGGTATTTCCTTAAAAAGCGCGCTACAAATCTCTAAATTAAATTAATCTCGAAATGCATATGGTAAATTAATAAGTAATTCGGACAATGAAGCA
Source organism: Sambucus nigra (assembly GCA_949130495.1). Taxonomy (NCBI): domain Eukaryota; kingdom Viridiplantae; phylum Streptophyta; class Magnoliopsida; order Dipsacales; family Adoxaceae; genus Sambucus; species Sambucus nigra. Next base: position 335,845,527 of record OX422207.1, on the reverse strand, counting down.
GGCCATCGTTTGTTACCCAAAAACATTAGCCATAAAAAGATGTGAAAAATTATCCCTTTGATAACCCAATTGAGCCGAATAAAATTTATCCTTTCGTTTGACAAGCCGAAAAACCCAAATAGCCCGGAATTGCGAAAATGGAATATTCAATAAAGTTCGGAAAGTGCATAAAAAGGGGAAAGAAAAAAATAGATATGCTCAACAAAAATAGCAAGAAAAGAAAAAAAAGTGAAAAACAGAAAAATAAAGAAAAGGAAGAAAAAATGAGAAATAGCCTGGAAAAAGCACAAATGGACATCATAAATGACTTTTCCAATTCCAACCTTCCCTACCATTTTCATTTTACCCGTTACACCTTAAAACCCGAAAAAGTCCTAACTGAGTCCAAATTGCGAAATTGGTTACCGCGTGGAGAGATAAGACACTAAAAAGATAATAAAAGAGATAAGACGTATGTATAAGAGGTAATGTTCCCGTTTTTAAAACCGTATTCCGTTGATGAGATCCAATCACTATAAAATTTTCGTCTTTCTACTTGTGTGCGTGACTTTGCGTCCATTATATTTACTCTTTTTATCATGCATACCGAGAGAATAGTCACATTCTGAGTGATTCGTTTGTGAGAGCATGCCGTGAGAATTTGAAATCAAAACGAATTTTCGGATAAGTAACGTAATGGTCAATCGGTGGAAATTCGCAATTAAATTTTTTGGCTTCGCACACACGCACTATGATTTGAGACTCTTGAACATGAATTGATGATGATTATTTTTTTTAAAGTTTGAATTATACAATTTTTGCGTATTTTGAAATTTCTATGAGTCGAATTTTGTGGGTATATTCTCTGCAAAGCCTCACGAGACACAACTCGTCCTACTAGGGTAACCTAGGGGTTTAAAGGTTTGTTTCATACGCTAAATGCAATTGCTTGCCCACGAAAAAGGTATTCTATTCCAATAAAATGATTTCCAAGAGTTGAGCCTTGCTAGGATTCTTTTACATTGCTCGGGACGCACAAAGTTCTAAGTTAGGGGGATCTGATTAGGCATAAATTCTTCCCAATTTATCCCTTTAATTTAGTTACTTTTAGCACCTCGAACAACGTAATTGATTTGATTTTATCTCATAATCTTGCTACTGACTTATTCTAAAGAGTACCTCAAGTTTCTGGTATTTCGTACAAAGTTTGCAGGCATTTGATTTCAATAAAGAAAGAAAGAAATCGAAAGAATCGAGAAAGAAAAGATGGAAAGTTAAAAGGGAAAAATCATAATTTTTACCCGGAATTCGGATGAGGCATCTAAAGAAAAGTTAAAGATATCAAGTTCACAAGCAGATAGGAAAAACGTCACCTCAATCGGAGTCCCGGTGTGAAAGTTATGAGCAGTCAAAGCCTGAAGAAAAAGTCAAAGGAAATTCGGACCGATCCGAAATGCCAATTTCCAGAGAACCCCGAATTGAAGATGAAGGAAAATAAATGAATCGATCCATACCGGATCGATTCGACCAAGAATTAAACGAATCGATCTGGATTCTAGCCAACCGGACCGGTCCGTCCAACTGTCAAATTTTGATTTTTTACTCTTCCTCTAATGGAGAGTCCTAGTTCAGCTAAAACTCTTGAAGTCTTGTAGGGTATTTAAACCCGATTTATTATCATTCTAAATAACGGATAATTTATCTAATTTTCCATTCTTTTCAGTAAAACCCTAGTTTGAAGATAGATTGCAATTTTTATTCCAAGATTGAAGTTTATTCAGATTTCAGTGATTTCAAGTAATTTTAGTTAATGCTTTAAGTGCTTTGGTAAGATTATTGATTAGTTTCTTCTGTCTAATCTTCTTTCTACATCATTCTACAATTCTTCCTTAGTTTAATCATGATTTCCTGCAATTTAACAATCATTTTCATTAATTTTAGCATGTTAGGCTAGATCTTCTAAGGTCGGGACACATGAACTCAACTTGATGTGGTAGTTGCATGTGCATAAAATTAATCCTCTAAATTTAATGATTTGATTACGACCGTATTACGCAGCATCACAATAATTGTAGATCTTTGGATCTTGTTTGCTTCAGGGTAACCGGGATGCTTCAGAATGCAATTCGAGTGTAACTATCGCAATACCGATTACTCGTCCTCTGATTAAGTATGGTGCGGGCTTCAACCTCATATACGTAATGCTTGGGAGTAATAAATTCAGGGTCTAATTAATCACTTAAATTTATGATTAGTTTTATACCATCAACAAGGTTCTAAAAGGCGCGAGGCGTGGTCGAGGCGTAGAGGTCAAGCCTCAAGCCTTGAGAGCCTAGGCACGCCTAGGCGAAGCCTAGGCGTAAAAAGGCGTTTTTCTTTTTTTATTATTTTAATTATTCCAAGGCTAGTAATATAATAAAATAGTACATACCTTGAATTTTGAAAATATATCCATGTGTTTGGTAGCTATCTTTCTCATATTCATGCTCCATAACCAATATTTGTCAACTAATCTTTTATTTTTTGAAACAAAAGTGTGACTTAAGCCTTTTACCAAGAATAAGGTGTAATAAGGAATATGCGATGCGTTTCTCTCAAGCCTTATGCCTAGACGGGCCTTTTAGAACAGAGCCATCAATAGACTAGGGTTGAGGGATTGTATTCCCATCCTGTTTCTTTCATCATATAGTTCAAATCTCAGTTGAATCATTATCAGTAATTTATATAATTTCGAATAGTTGCATTTCATTCATACTTTAGTTCATTAGTCACTTATTTTCAAAATTGCATTTAGTTGTAGTCAATCTCCAAAACCAATCATGTTTTCCTTTTTCTCTAGGGTTGGAGTTAAGATTCATTCATCTGTCCAACGTCTTTACAATTCCATTATCTTATTTCCCTGTGGATATGATCCCGACTTACCGGGTTTATTACTAACGCGACAGGCTTGCACTTGATCCTAGAGAATACTCACTTCTGAGACACATTCTTAGTCGCATCAGGTAGTAAGTGATGCTCGAAAAATAAGAAAAGAATATTAAGTGTGAATTGTTAGTACGTTGGGTATTCGAGAGATATATACTGCATAATGGATATATTTATGGGATGTGTGTATACATATACTTGAGATATTTATAGGTTGTGCTTATGCCTATTATGTGCTTTCTTATGTGTCTGAGCATACCTATGTTGCCTGCTATCACGGGAGATTCTGCACAGTAGGCAATCCCACCTTGGCGATGCCATCGAGGTTAGGATGTGTGCCTAAGAGCATGAGACTTAGGGTGGAGCACTATTTGTGGGTATGATAGTGTTTACCGATCATTTGGGTGTGTTAGGTGTTATATCTAAAAATCATACTACCACGTGGACCAATGATGAATGTACACCTGTCCTCTTACGTGGCCGACCAACCACCTCGATCGGCTTCAGAGACACTTAGTCGGTCAGAATGCCAACCAACTCCAGAAGGCCAACCAACAGGAACATCAATAGTTTCTTGAAAGAAAGCTAACCAACACTGAATTCCAAGAGTTTTATTAATTGTACACAACTGTAAACGACTAAGAATATAAAGGCGCTTCATCTTTAGGGTTTCACACCCCTATAAATTAGGGGTGTGCAAAAAAACCGACTGAATTGAAAATCGAACCGAATCGGCCCGAACCCAACCAAAACTGGCAGTTTTTTTAGCCCGGTTCGGTTTGCGGTTTAAGGATTTTAAAAAATGACAATGTCGGTTCGCTTGGCAGTTTAGACAAAGAAAAAATCGATTCGAACCGAACCGAACCGAACCGAACTGACATAAATATTTATATTAAAAAAACCCTTAAATATCTTTTATTTTTATATCCAAAAACCATTAACCAAACTCCAAAACCGACCAAAACCGAAAATCGACCTAAAAAAACCCAACCAAAACTCATAATCGATTAAAATCAAACTAAAACCGAACCAAACCGAAACCGATGTGAACCGAAACCGGCGGGTTTTTTTCATCGTCGATTCGATTTTGGTCTGATTTGTTCTAAAACCGAACCGATCGATTCGGTTTGAATTTTGATCCAAAACCGAACCGAACCGACCCGTGCACACCCCTACTATAAATACAAACTAATCCCTTTGCTCAAGGGATAACTCGAATCACTCATATGCACACCATACTGAGCTATTATAAACCCTACTGGATAACAACAACAGTGAACGTAGGCTATTTTACAGTTGAACCACTCTAAAATCCTTGTGTTTGTGGTTTGAGTTACTTCTCTTATTTTTATCTGTGATTATAAATTGGAGTTAGTTCATTGTTAGACACCAACATATTGATGTTGTCTGTGGAAACTTTTCTCTGTCATCATTCTCTACCAATTGTTTTCTTTTATTTATCTCTAAAGAAATGAATAACCTTGAAAATAGCACTCGCAATAAAGGCAACGTCATCATTCCATCTTCTCCTCCTAGTGTGATAGATTTACAAGGAATTCTTCGTAACCTTGCTAAAGGTCAAGAATCCATGGAGAGACTGTTAAGCAGTTGGATCACACCATGCAAGCTAAGTCCTCTAATTCCATAAGGGATATGCCACCACCACCACCACCAGTTAGGCATGAAAGAAGTCATCATTATCATTCTTCTCATAATACGTGTCCTGACGCAACTTCTTCATTCCGATCAACTAATTACTATGATGGTAGATCTTTTTCCAAGGAAAGACCAAGTGTCTTGGAGAGGCTCAACAAGGAGTCTGATTTTGATCGGCTAGTCCCTCGAGTAACCAGAGGACATCATGAGGAGTAGGATTGTCATCGTGAATACCGAGAAGGTTCCACAAGATTTAAAAATAGTATGAGAGGCTTTGTGCGTGCCGAGCAGACCTCTAAGGAGAGTTCATCACATAGATACAATAAATCCACAAAATCTACCTCGACCAAGTCTAAACCAGAAGAACATTCATGGGACGTATCCATGAAGCGGTTGGAAGATAGGCTAGGAGAAATGGCCAAAACAAAGAATCCATTGCAAAGGAGTTTCGTCAAAGGATCACCTTTCATCCAAGTAATTGTGGAATACCCCACACTTCTAAGTTCTAGCCACTAGTGGTTACCCCCAAATATGATGGGAAAATTGATCTAGTCTTGCACATAGAGCAATATCAAGCTGTTACCGACATCTACTCAGTGCCCGACGAGATGAGATGTACAGTTTTCTCCAGTTCCATCACAGGACCAACTCAAATTTGGTATAATAATCTCCTCAGAGGTAAAATCTCTAGTTTTCATTAACTACCCGAGTTATAATTATAACTTCTGTTTTGGGGCTAATCCGATCAAGAGTGTCACTCATCTCTTGATTGTGCGACAAAATCCAGGAGAAAGCGCTAGAGAATATATTAATCGCTTGAACAATGAAAAACTAAAGTTGATAGATTATGAGGAGAAAACAACCATTGCAACACTTATGAGTTAGTTGCTCGTTAAAGATCTTTACTATGCTTTAGCGAAGAGTTCACCCAAAACCATGACAGAACTAATGGCTAAAGCTAGAAAAATAATGAATGCCGAGGAAGATATGGCGGTCAAGGAAACTCCTGACTCCAAGGAAGAAGGGCAAAAAACATCTTTAAAAATGGATCCAAAAGATAAGAAGTTGAATCAGATAAAGAAGTATGATGAATATATCCCACTCAATAAGGGTGTTCACTATATCCTGGAGGAGATTAAAGGGAATAAAGACTTGGATTGGCCTGTAAAGTTAAAGATACCCCCCAATAAGAGGGATAAGTCAAAATACTGTGATTTCCATAGGGATCATGGGATCAACACCAATAGCTACATTGCGCTAAAGAATGAAATTTAATATCTTATTCGGCGAGGAAAGTTGAGCAAGTTTGTGATCGAAATGGCAATAAAAATGATCGAAAGAGATCTAAATCCCCAACCTGAGCAAGGGATGACAACAAAAGAGCAAGAAATGATGATTTTGAAGAAAATCCAGACTTGCTGAAAAATCCAGATGAACCAGAGGTGGAGGTCAACGTTATATCCTTGGGTGCCATTTCATTGCAGGTGGTGACGCTGGAGGAGGAGATGCCATCGCAGAAAAGAAATCTTACCTGAATGAAGTCAAAGCCTTCCCAACTATCAGACAAATTGATATGGTTGGATCCAGTGATGATCGATCAAGGAAATTTAACAGAGAGAGGATAGTGATTGGGTTTTACAAGAATGATCTGAGTGGGGTTCTTTATCCTCATGATGATCCGTTAGTTATCACATGCAGAGTTAAGCATAGCAGACTCGCAAGGAATTTGGTTGATAATGGGAGCTCAGCAAATGTAATGCTCTAATAATGCTTCAACAGCCTAGGGCTGAAGATCAACAGGCTAGAACCATATCATAGACCTCTCATAGGATTTGCAGGAGAGGAGGTATACCCATAAGGGAATATCAAGCTGGAATTCTTGATCGGCACTTGGGCCGGTGAGCAGGAAAGAAAAAAATATCTTATTTGTATTAGATAAGAATGTCCCATTAACTTATAACATCATCCTGGTAAGAGTAGGAATCAAGAAGTCATAGGTTGTGCCATCTACAGTGCATCAATGCATGAAGTTTGCAACGAATTATGGAGTCGGCATAATAAATGGCAGTCAGAAAGATAATAGAGAATGTTATTATACATCAGTTAACAAAAAAGATGCAACTGAAGAATACGACCACTTTCCACATTTATACTCTGAATCCTCGAGAAGAAGAACATCTTGTAAAGAGACAAGTTATGGAAGAAACATAAGTTGTTGTGTTAGATGATGAGAAGACAGAAAGATCCACCTAGATCGGTTCCAAGTTATCCTCTTATCTAAAATAGGAGTTAATTATGTTCCTTAGAGAAAAGAAAAATGTTTTCTCTTGGAGAAACTCGAACAAGGGATCACAACCAAAGAGAAAGAAATGATAATTTTGAAGAAAATGCAGACTTGTCGAAGAAGCTCGATGAGCCAGATATGGAGGTTGGCATGATATTCTTTAGGTGCCATTTTATTGCAAGTGGTGACACTAGAGGAGGAGATGACATAGCATAAAGGAAAGCTTACTTTAATGAAGTCAAAGCCAGCCCAGCTGTCAGATAAATTAATATGGCTGGATCCACTGACAGTCGACCAAGGAATGTTAACAGAGACAAGATAGTGATTGGGCTTTCCAAGAATAATCTGAGTGGGGTTCTTTATCCTCATAATGATCCATTAATTATCACATGTAGAGTTCATTATGGCAGAGTTGCAAGGATCTTGGTTGATAATAGGAGCTCAGCTGATGTAATGTTCTACAACTGCTTCGATAGCCTAGGGCTGAAGGTCAGTAAGCTGGAACTATATCATAGACCTCTCATCGGATTTGTAGGAGAGAAGGTATACCCATTAGGGGCTTTTAAGCTGGAAGTCTTAGTCGGCGTTTGGCCGGCGAGTAGGAGAGAAAGAATTTGCTTCTTTGGATTAGATAAAAATGTCCCGTTAGCTTACAACATCACCCTGAGAAGAGTGAGAATTAAGCAAATAGAGGTTGTGCCATCTATAGTGCATCAATGCATGAAGTTTCCAATAAATTATGGAGCCAACATAGTACATGTTAGTCGAAAAGATGCCAGTGAATGTTATTATACATCAGCTAACCAATAAGAGATGCAAATGAAGAACACCACCACTTTCCACATTGATACTCTGGATCCTCGAGAATAAAAACAATTGGTAAAGGGATAACTTATGGAAGAAGCATAAGCTATTATGTTAGATGACGAGAAGCTAAAAAGAACCACCCATATCGGTTCCAAGTTATCCCCTTCTCTCAAATATGAGTTAATCACGTTCCTTAGAGAATGGAAAAATATTTTCCCTTGGAGCTATAAAGATATGCCAGGAATCGATCTGAACATCATGTCCCATGAGCTCAATATTTACCCAAGTTTCAAGGCCATCAAGCAAAGACGAAGGGTCTTCAGTCCTGAGAAGAATGCAACAATCTAAGAGGAAGTAGAGAAACTATTACAAGCACAGTTTATTAAAGATGTCAAGTACCTTAATTGGTTGGATAATGTGGTGATGGTCAAGAAGAAAAATAACAAGTGGCATATATGTGAAGATTTTACAAATCTCAATAAAGCATGTCCAAAAGATCAGTTTACTTTAGTAAGGATTAATCAATTGGCCGATGCTACAGAAAGCCATGAGTTACTCAATTTTATGGATGCTTATTCTGCTTACAACGTGATTAAAATGAAGCCCGAAGATAAGAAAATCACTTCCTTCATTAATAGCTGATGAACTTATTGTTATAATGTCATGTCTTTTGGGTTGAAAATGCTGGAGCTACCTATCAGAGACTAGTGAACGAGGTTTTTGAGGATCAAATCAGCAAAAATATGAAGGTTTATATAGATGACATGCTCACCTGGAGAAAGCACATTGTCGACCACATAGTAGACTTGGCTCATACCTTTGATCAATTAGAAAAGCGCTAGATGAAGCTCAATATAACAAAATGAATCTTCGGAGTACAAAAAGGGTTGTTCCTAGGGTACATTATTAATCAAAGGGGAATAAAATCCAACCCCAATAAAATTCAAGCTGTGCTTGAAATACAGTCCCCAACCAATAAGAAAGAAATTCAAAAGCTAACAGGAAGAGTAGTTGCATTGAACTGCTTTGTCTCCCAAGCAACTAATAAGTGTCATCCATTCTTCAAGGTGCTTCAAAAGACCTTTGAGTGGAATGGCGAATGTGAAAAGGCCTTCTTAGAGATGAATAAGTGTTTGAGTTCTCCCCCACTCCTTTCCCAATAAATTTTAGGAGAAAAACTATATTTATACTTGGCTGTTTCAGAATCGGCTATTAGTTCGACTTTGATCTGACTTGATAATAGAGTTCAGAGGATAGTATATTATACTAGCGAGGCATTCTAAGGAGCTAAAATTAGATATCCACGCTTGGAGAATTAAGGCATGGCTCTTATTGAAGCATCTAAGAGGATGAGGCCATACTTCCAAGCCCACACTATTATTGTCTACATGGATTTTCTTATGCGACAAGAGTTACATAACCCCAAAAACTCTAGAAGGTTAATGCCATGGGCAGTGAAATTGGGAGAGTATGAAATTGTCTACGAACCTAGAGTTATAATAAAAGGCCAAGCAATGATAGACTTTATCGCTAAATTCATATATGCAGAGGAGCAACATAATCCACATATGCCAGCGGAGCAGACTTCTAAGAAAGAGAGCTTAACTCAAAACCAAACAGAGATTGTGGTCGATCAACCTAAGTTATCGGCTGCTCAAGAAAAATTACAACAAAGCCAAAAGATGTTCAAGTATGGAGTACTGGTAAAAGAGGAGTTCTCTAATGACATTCCAACTTAGCAGTTATTTATAGATGGGTCCTCATGAGCTACTAGAAGTAGAGCAGGCCTCATCATTAACACTCTAGATAACTTGGATGTGGAATATGCTATGAGATTCCAATTCAAGCCTTTCAATAATGAAGCTGAATATGAAGCACTGATCACAGGACTGGAATTATCTTCATCATCAGGCACCGACCAGGTATTGGTATACAGTGATTACCAATTGATTTTTAATCAAATGCAATAGATTTATGGTGCCAAAGGAGAAACCATGATGAGATACCATAAAAAAAGTAATGGAATTTATCTCTTTGATCACTTTAGTAAAAATAGTGAGGATTCCCAGACTTGAGAAGGCCCAAGCAGATGCTCTTGCTCAACTTACTTTAGCAACTCAAACAAAACTCAAACGAACAATCCCAGTGGATATTCTTACCCATAGAAGCATTGATGGGATGGAAATCAACGTCATGTCTGTAGAATTAGGTCCTTCATATATTGATCCAATTATATAATACATTGAGCGAGGAACACTGCCATTTAACCAGAAGGAATCCAGGAAGATGAGGTACAAAGCAACCAGTTATGCGTTAGAAAAAAGTATCCTATATAGGCGAGGATACACTATTTCATTACTTCATTGTGTTTATCCAAATGAAGTGAATAATTTGATCAAAGGGATGCATGAAGGATCATGTAGAGCACACACGGCTGGGAGATCTCTAAGGCAATAAATAACAATGCAAGGTTACTACTGGCCGATGATGAAAGAAAACTATGTTAATTTTTTCCAAGAAGTGTGATAAATGCCAGAAGTTTGCTACCATACACAGAACACCAGGAGCAGGCTAACGTCCATAACTTCTCCATGGCCTTTCACTAGATAGGGAATTGACTTGGTCGAACCATTGCCAACCACTAAGGGAAGATTCAAGTACCTGGCTATAGCTGTTGATTATTTTACCAAGTGGGTGGAGGCTGAACCCCTAGTTGATATGCCATATTAGAGAGTGTTCCAGTTCATATGGAAGAAAATCAATTACAGATATGGTATGCCTTATGCCTTCATCACCTACCATGGCACTCAGTTTGATAATGAAGAATTTAAAAAGTATTGTATTTGGTCAGGCATCTAGAAACTTCTTTTAGCACCTGATCATCAGTAATGCAACGGCTAAACAGAGATCACTAACATAACCTTGATAGACAGGTTGGAAAAAAGGTTGGATGAAGCTAAAGGCAACCGGATTAATAACCTCCACGGTGTCCTTTGGGCATATAGTATTACTCCCACAATAATAACAAGAGAAACGCCATACATACTGGCTTTTGGCACTGAGACAGTAGTTTCATAGGAAATAGGTCAGCCCACCCACAAGGTATTGAACTTTGATTCACCCAAGAGTGAACTAATGAGGCGATTAGATCTAGACATGATAAAAAGAAGTTCAGAAAGATGATGCTATTCAGATGGTTGCCTATCAACAAAGGATTGTAAGGTTTTATAATCGAAGGGTCAAGCCGATCAACCTAAAGCAAGGAGACCTGGTACTTAAAAAAGCATTCCAAAAGAATAACAAACTGGAGCATAATTAGCATGGCCCATACCGTATCTCAACAATTATTCGAACATGAACATATCGATTGGAGACTTTGGAAGAGACGAATTCAAAATTCCTTGGAACATAGATCATCTATGTAAGTATTATTAGCAAATTCAGTTTGAAAATCCTGTCCTTAAATGTAATTGCTTATTAAAGTTAATGAAATCTCATTTTTTTCTCCATTCTAAATCCTTTTTGTGTTTTGTTTTTCAGAGTATGGTGGCCTACACCTAGTTACTATGAGAAATTTTAATTCATGAGCAATTTTAATTCGAAGTTTCCAAAAAGTTCCTCATCGATAAGGGCATGGTTCAAACTTTTCCAACTTCATAACAATTCTCAAAAAAGTTCCTCGTTGAGAAGGGCACGGTTTAAATTTTTCCAAAATTTTACAACTTCAGAAAAATTCTAAAAAAGTTCTTCGCCAAATAACATGGTTCAAACTTTTGCAACTTCAGAAAAGTTAAAATTTGTTGTATGATTTATCCTTGTCAAGTCACGAACAAGAAGTCAGTAAAACTTCTTAATTAAAGGTTTTAACTGAACATGTTTTAATATTGTAATAATTATACATTCCTAATAAACTTGATCACCACTGATAACTAATGCTGCAAGTTAGTACAATAAAGCTATTTACAGTTTAATGTAAGTATATTAATTGAATCTAAGGCCGTATAAATGATTCAAACAAGAATCATATATTAATATTTGAGCAGGTTATTTAATCTATAAGCTGATTAACTAATCTTTATATGATTTACCTAGTCGATAAAAAATATTAATAAAAACCATAAGCTTGAATAAAGAGAATTCAAATTGACTCCATTTCATTGATCGCAATGTATTACAATGGTAATAAATAAGCAAAGAGCAGTAAACGAAAAATATAAATTTATTCCGCTGGGCATTTTCCTTGGGCCTTGTTCATCCCAGTAGGAGGATCATCCAAGGTATGGGGAAAATTTATTGAGTTGAAATCTCTTAGTATTTTCCTATTACTATTACTTGGCCTATCAAGCAAATGAGGAGGCCAAAGTATTTCATGATCATCATGGAGACTATAATCCCCAAGATACTTAGTTATCAGACATTAGGGAATGACATCTGGAGGAATCCATGTTATGTCCAACTTATATGGAGGTTTGTCACAGTCCAAGTAACCAGGGTCAGTCTAATGCCACAAGTTACTTTTCTGATTGTACTTCAGTAAAGTTAGCAAGTCTATCCATACCTATTTGTAGCCTTCATGATTGCTCTGGTCAAGGTGATTATCAATGTGGGCTAAGGCCTCATTGTGGCCCTCCATCCAGACTTCCCTAGGCTATTTATGAAATTAAAATGTTAGCCTCTCCACATGATTTTGAAGTTTCTTAAGAACAGTATCCTTGACTTTCAGCTAAGCAGCTTGGTCGATAATGGCATTATCTTTGGCTTTCAATTTGGGAGCTTGGTCGGTAAGCGTCTTTTTAGTTCTTTCTTCCTTAATAGTTGGTCAAATAACTACCCTTTGCCTAGGTTTAATTTTCTTCTTCTGCAAGGCCTCCAGTCTTGCATTTTTGTTCTCTGAAAAGGAAGCTCCTTCATTGGGACCACTAGTAGTTGATCTCTTCAAGATTTCCAATTCATCCTTCAAGACATTATTTTCTTTCTCTAACATTACAGCAATGGACCTAGCATTCTCCAAATCCTGCTTCAAGGAAATTTCCTTCTTGTTCAGAGCTGAAGTAATGTCCTTCAGCTTCTTGTCAAAATTCCATCCTTCACTTAATGCTTTGTACTTGGCCTGATAATCAGAATGGATTGAAATAATGGACAGTTTATGATCACCTTGCAGCTGCTCAACCATTTCATAATATGCGACATTGTTAGCAATAACTCTATCTAACAAGTAATGAAGATGGATAAATAACTCCTTCACTTGGTCAGATACGTTTGGGTCAAGCAACTCATTTAATTCTTATTCATATATGGGAACATTACCAACCTCCAAGATATTTTTACTTCATCTGAGAAAGTCATACTTAATAGAAATTATAGCCTTCTTCCTAACATCAAACTGGAAAGTTGCAAATTCATGAGTTTTTGGAAATCCAAAGGATCAAACAACATAAGAAGTAAAGCAACACAGTTCAACAAAAAAATACAAGTTATTCTGAGGTATGGACATCAATTGAAGATAAAAACTTTCTCTTTCATTAATTGATAACTGAAGTACAAAACATGATACATCTTCAACAAAGAAAAGATATAAAAAAAGGTAATCGTGTTAGACATTCTCTTTGTCCTTGGATTGGCCTTATCCATTAGGTGGTTGGTCGACATTGGTGCTAGGCACTATTAAAGACTCAATAGGTACAATAAAATGTTTTCCTAACCCTTATTCATCATCAAATTCCTCATCCAAGTTAGGAGGAGTGCCAGGGTCATGTCTTGTAAAGAGTTTAGAGCTTTCTTCCGTACCGACCACCTTTAAAGACTCAGTCGAGCCTTCCTTGAAGGACCACATCTTGCTATACTCCACCTGAGAAAAGGCATCATTGATAACCCTATTCCATTCTTTATTAAAATCATATTTTCCTTTGGACTTCAAAGATGCCACTTTACCCTCAGCAGTTTGTGCCCTAGTTGTGGCATTTGAGAGTTTCTCCTTAGCTGCTTTGGCTTTGCCACTAGCATCAGTCAATTTTTTCTCTGTACTTTTAGCTCTTTCCTCGGTAGATTTTATCTGGCCTTTAGTAGTATTGGACCTATAATTGGCCTTATTTAACTCTTTTTCCCAAGACTTTTACTTTGTCTCTAAAGCTCGTCGGGACTCTGCTAAAGAATTCTTTAGACCTTTAAAGGCCTCTTTAACTTCTCTAGGAGAGGAAATCAATTGTTTATCCTTCTCCATAATCTTGTTAAATTCAACCAGGAACTGTAAATAAGGGCAAACGGTCAGATATCAGAAAGAATTCATTATCATATAAAAATGGACAAATAAGCAGAAGAAATTTACTAGTGCTAAGTTCTGATAAGCTCTTTTAGTAAGCCTGGTATTGGATGTGGGACTAACACAACTCTATCCGTAGGGAGGGTTACAAACTTAATCAAACCGTTGGCCAACTCAGGGTTAATAGAAACAGAGGGTAACCTAATGTCAAGATCAACCTCATTTTTTCTCACCAACTCCTGTTGGTTATTTGCAGCTAAGGCCTGCTACTCGACTGATGTCTTCTAGACCTGTTTTGAAGGATTAGGCAAACCTCTCTTTATCCTCCTCAATTGCTGCAACTCATCCTGAGTATCATCAACACTAATAGGCCTCTTATCACTCGCCTTAGACTTTTATTCAACTAGCTTCTTGCCAGTATCAATAACCTTCTTGAGGGTAGGAGATAAAGGACCCATAAGGTTGGGCATCTTCCTCTTAGTTATCTTTACAGAAAGAGAAAGAGGAATTTCAAAAATGTTCAAAGACTCAAACGAGGAAGAAGTCCCATCTGGAATAACTTCATCACCATCAGACTCAGTGGTTAAAGATGTTGGCACATGATCCTCTTCTAGGTTGACATCAATTGGGGGCAGAGCAACTGTGGGTCAGGCAACAAAATATGTAATGGAACTTTTATATTCTAGCAACCTGGGATGTTCTTCTCCAAACTTCTAATTCAAGCTCCATAAAATCTTGAGATCGTTGAGGCTGATCTCCCCTTCCTTGGGGAACTTTTCTTACTTTCCTTTGCATAAAAAAGAAACATCAAAGTTAATCGACATATATCATAAATATAAATCAAAAGAGAAAAAAAAATTAACAGAGTGATAACCTATGCCACGTCCTCATTGGGGACATCGGGGACCAATATAAGCGACCCCAGTTGGGAGACGATCGTATTGCCAGTTCTTGACAATAATACCATATTCCAAATAATCCTTATTGGAGTCAGGTAGATTTATTGCTAAAGCCCTATTGGCTTGCCTAGTCTTCAAGTAATAGGTACTCTCTCCAACAGTGACCCACTTATAATAGAAAATTAATTCCAACACCCCAATATGGGTACAGTTCGTTTAATTTATTAACCCCATTCACAACCCTCCAAGTGTTGGGGGCTACTCTAGCAGGAACTACGTCAAAATATTGGTAAAATTAAAGAAAAAGGGGATTTGGTGGAAAGGTGATACCACACTCAACTATAAACAAGGTTAGGATCCAGTGACCCTCAAAAAGGGAATAAATGTCAATAGGACCCCTAGTTATCTATAAGTCTACCCAAGATGGTATTTTCCTTTTTTTTCTAAACTCGTCCAAAGAGTTCTCATCAACGATGTGAACCATGGTGCAAAAGAGGAAAATATGATAAAATAGAGGAAAGGGAAAATAAGGCTTGCAGGGAATCAAAGACGATGACAAGAATTGAAGTAGGAAACAGTTGCACAGAGAAAAACTCGAAAGCAAAGAGCTAGATGAAGTTAAGAAGATTTGAGGTAGAAAGAAAAAGGGAAACTTTGTACATATTTATAGGTTGCCTCGAGAAATGTTAAATAAATTATTAACTGAACGAACCATACAGCTACCGTCGGCTGCACATTTTTCAAAGCGTCAAAAGATGACTATGCCCTTTGGCGGTTCAAAAAAGTTTGAATTATTTACAAAAATTCCATCATCAAATATTGCCAGCAAATTTTTTTACGAGTATGAGAGGTCAGTTGCCGACTAAATACTTAAGCAGAACGCCGAGCAACTTTTTAGGCTAAATACTCCACATTTTAACATAAGCATCAAGCTTGGAGAATTGAGGGCTTTTGTTGTGTATAAAAATTATACTACCACGTGGACCAATAATGAATTTACACTTGTCCTCCTATGTGGACAACCAACCATATTGATCGGCTTCAGAGACAATTAGTCGGTCGGAATACCTACCAACTCCACAAGGACAACCAATATGAACATCAATAGTTTCTTGAAAGGGATGACAACCAGCACTGAATTCCAAGTTTTTTATTTATTGTACACAAATGTAAACACCTGGAAATATAAAGGTGCTTCATCTTTAGGGTTTCACACCCTTATACAAACTGATCCCTTAGCTCAAGGGACGACTCGAATCACTCATATGCACACACTATACTAAGCTATTGTAAACCTTACTGAATAATAACAACATTGTACGTAGGCTATTTTATAGCTGAACCACTGTAAAATCCTTGTCTCTTGTGTGTGTGTGGGGGGGGGGGGGGGGAGTTTCTTCTCTTATTTTTATCTATGATTACAATATTGGATTTAGTCTATTTTTAGACATCAACATTAGGTATGTGCGTAACCCAAAGTCCCGGGACTATGTTCGCCTTCAATATGTGTTTATTTTATTTATGGTTCGAGGTTCCATTTCGAACCGATAGTCCTTGATTTGGTACGGGAGGTACATGGACTTAATAGCAGAGTATGCATGCATCGCGGTGGCCAATCTAGGGATGATGTTGTTGTATATATAATAGTATGATATATATACAAGTGTGATTATTCTACTTTTGTGTGATAGTATGAAAGGTAGATAATGTATATCTAAAGTAACTTAAGTAAGAGAAAATTAATTAATAGTTCAATAATAATATTTGTATAATATTAATTATTAATTTTATGGTAGCGTATCGTATGGGCAGTACGGCTGAACTAAATGTGTTTTGGTTAGTTAGATACTTATGATGTGTAGTTAGAATAGGTAGAATAACTAGGTGGGTTTAATAGGATACATTAGGTGTGCACTATAATTGATAGGTGAGGAACTTAAGGGAGCGTGTGTGAAACTAACGTGTGTATCTAATAACTGCTTTTAACTGCAATTTAAATGAGTGCTAAATATTTTTTAAAGGTTTTAGGCTCTGACTCGTATTAAATCTATTTTTTCAAAAACCTTTAGGTGTCCAGCCATAAGGAAACCAAGCATGATGATTCATTCTTGGGATGCATAGATGCAACACTTATGGAGGTATGCAGTATTTGAGTAGACATTTCAATTATTTCATTCCAAGTTTAGGATTTATGTTCAGTTATTTCAGTTGGCATGTTTGTAACACCGCGTAATTTTGAGAATTTAGTATTTAATTATTTTTGGGAGAAATATAACTATTTGAATTGGAGAAACATAAATTTATGATTTAGAGAATTTAATTGAGTGGAAAGAATTATTTATATTTGGCGACTTTAGGTTTGATTATTCGAATTATTGTTGTGTCGCATTTTGAGGTCGAAATTAGAGAATGTTATAGAGTATTTCGGATGATAATTCTGAGTGCACGATTGGGTCCGGATGGGTCGAGATAGTCGGAAAAGTCTACCCAGGGGTGGTAAATGGGTTTTGGGGACTTTTTGGGCATAGACGTGCCCACACGGGGATAATTGGGCCATTTTAATTAGGCCCATGTGAATAAAACTGGGATTAGGGGTTATAAACCTAGGTTTAGGAGTTGTGGGAAGCCATAACTCATCTGGGAGAAATCTAAGAACATAGAGGAAGCTAGAGGGAGCAATTGGAGAGAAATTGGGAGTCTTTTTGGAGTCAAATAAGGAAAAAATTAGGTGTTCTTCATCAACCCTTTCTCTACACCAACGGATCAGACTCTACGAACTGTCAAGGCAAGTGGTTAACTATTGTGATTCTTAAATATGTGATAATCAATTCATATTATGGTGGTGTAAACCGAAATCCATTTTTGGGTGGGTTATTGCATGAAATCGGGTTATAAATATTGTGGATATTCAAATCAATTTTTGGATTATTAAGCGATGTTAAGAAATTTATGATTTAATTGGGATAAATGTATTACTTGTAAAGAGATTGGGAGAAATCATCTTCAAATTCAGATTTGGGTTGTTTGTTATGTATAAGTTTGAGATTTAAGATAATTAAGAAGGAATTGATTCGAAAAAGGATTACAGTAGAGAAATCAGGGTAAAAAGATTGAGTTGGGTTTAAATGGAATCGGACTGAGCGAGGAAGAAGAGAGGGAGAGACCCAGGGGTCGTTTGAATGACGTTGGATCTCGTTCGAACGACATACACTGTCATTCGAACGATAGGTGCCTCATTCGAACGACGGGATAAAATTCGACGGCATTTGTTTCCTTTACTGTGTGGACTGATGATGAAATTTAAAGGTTAAATTCGTATAGGAGGTGCACTTAATTTTAGCCTAAGTTGTTTGAGGTTTTGAAATGACAAACAGTAGGAATTTTGTGGGATTAAATAAATGTGGAAAGAGGAGTATGTAAAAGAATAAATTAATAAGAGTGTCGAACTTATTAAGGGGAATTTGGGCGACAAATTCGGATTATTTAATTACGAGCCAAGTGAGTGAGTCTGGGTATGTTGTTTGAGTGCCTCCAAAGCATTAAATTAGTTATTGAGAAAAAATGAATTTATTTGGAGTCGAAATTTAGACTCGGATAATAATTAGATACGGGCCAAGAAAGCGAGTCCAGGTATATTGGTTGGATGACACAAAGGTAATAAATTAATAAAAGAGTGAATTAATTAAATTGGAGTCAGACCATAGACTCGAGGAAAAATATAGGCTAGTGATACGGATTTTGTGCGTAGTAAAGCCGGGGTTTAAATTATATATGTACGGTATGTGATAGTATATATATATATATATATATATATATATATATATATATATATATATATATATATATATATATATATATATATATATATATTGTGTGCTTAGAAATATCAGTGACTAGATATTTAATTAAATTATGTACTCTAGTGCTATTAATGGAGGTTGGGCGATGTGGGTGAATCCCCTAGCTTGAGGAGTAGGGCGAGTATATCCCCAGATTATAGCGTCCGTTATATGGGTGAGGGGCTTATCTCACTTTCAGGAAGGAAATATGACCGCCTCCAACATTTATGTTTTTGGCCAAGTTCGTGAGAGATTCCGACTTAAGTAACTAGGTTAAGTGAGCATTCCTGGTAGAATAACACTTTAGAGGAAATCATCCGGCGAGGGTATACTCGGAAGGATGGATATACATATGACATATGTGTGTATGTTGTAGTAAAGATATGTATATAATGGTATTAAATATTATATGCGGGTAATAATAGAGAGTGTAATGTATTTACTTTATATAACTTATGTCACGATTATATGATTTTATTTTAAAGGAATTAATTAAGTTAATATGAGAGATAACTTATAACCCATGAATAATAATATTCTGGATGTACAGTCGTTACAGTAGTTTCTGGGCCAGTTCAGACGAGAAAATTTTAACCAGGAACCCGAGGATTAGTCGTTACAGCTAGAGTATAGAGGTAATTATCTTTTTATCCTATGGGCATGGGATATATTTTGAGTGACAGTGAGGGTGTCACAATATAAAATTTGTTTTCACTAGGTTCGCTGGTAAGTCGAATTTAGTGGGTACGCTGGCTGTAGCAGCCATATTACGTATATAAAAATTTTATGGGGTAGCGGAGTTCTTTGGTGTTAACCATAATGGAGTGTGGGTATACACTGAGAGAAGGTTTGAATTGTATGAGGGGTCACTACTTTTGAGAATTATGGGAGTAGGGTAGATGATTTTTCCAAGTATCGACTGAATAGCGATGGTTTTGAACTATTGTACATAGTGATGGTAAGTTTTGGTGTTTATGGAACCAAGGTATGAGTGACTTCTACTTGGTGTCACCTGAGAGGGGGACTAGCAAATATATTTATACGAGTTCATGTATGTTGTATTGTGTGGTATGATATACACATAAGAATGTCTTTTATTATTATATTTTATTCCGGTAAGTAGGGATGTTTACTGAAGTGAGCCTGGGTGGTTAAGTTTATTTTCGAGCGGGGATATATAGACTCGGGGTTTATTATGTGCAAGAACTAGTGATAGTAAGGGTGCGGTATTTTATGTTGTCTTTTGGAGCATAAGAGTAGGCGTGCATACTTTTGTGTTAAGAGACAGGTATTTGGGGGTGCGTGCTGTGGACTGAGGGCTTAATGGATCTCAACGATCGACAATGTTAGGTAGTAGTGTATCGGGGGGTTCCTTGTTTGGATTTCTCTTTACGAGACATCCCATGTATGAAACTTAGCGCATCGTTGAGAGTGAGGAAAAGTTTGGTCATTGATATACCCGTTTGTATCCTCGGCTTGGCTGAAGATTGCCTCCAAACGGACGACCCCTCAGGGGCCGACCCTTCATCAGGCTCCAGACGACCCCTCAGGGGGCCGACCCTTCACCAGGCTCCAGACGACCCTTCGAGGGGCCGACCCTTCATCAGGCTCCAGACGACCCCTCAGAAGGCCGACCCTTCATCAGGCTCCTGACGACCCTCCGAGGGTACGACAGTACGAGGCCAGAATTGGGCCAGACTCACTACTGGAAGGAACTTTTCCCTCGGCCTCGGCTCATAGGCCGAGGGTGACATCATCACAGCGCGTGGTTTGGGAGACGCGTGGAACAGTGCGCGTGAGGCTCACATGGCACATAGGAGACCGTTATAACAAAATCACACCCTCACGTGAGGGAATATTATGTCATTATTTGGCATCTACAGGTGTCAACAGGGGATTGGCTAGATCATGATTCACATGCACCATGCATACTTGGGGGGTACACTACACCCCCCAAGACCTATATATACTTGTCACCTACAACCCTACAGGGGAGCGATCAATTGACTGTAACCCTAGCTAAAACTCTGCTTGTACACACAGTAGAGAGAGAGAGAGAGGCTTATGTGCATTGTATCCAAGGCCATTAGTGCCCATACTTAGTGGATCACACACTCACAGTGGATGTAGGCCAAATTGGCTGAACCACTATACATCATTGTCTTATTTACTCTTATACTCATCCCCTTCTACATACTTATACACTTATACATCTCTATGGCTGCCATGGCTGCTACTGTTTGAGCTCACTATCACTTATCCGGTGGTGCTAAATCTTAACATCATCAGTCATTAGTACATGGGTTGGGTACCCCCGTTATTATTCATGTATGTGATATGACTATGGGTTGGAAGTTATATTATGGTTCATGGATAGTATAGTTGGGTGACTTTCATGCGGTTAAGCACGGGGACAGAGTGTATGGGCACCCTGGTTAATTAGGTTAACTTTCGTGCGGTTAAGCACGGGTACAGGGTGTATGGGCACCTTGGTTAATTAAAATGCATAATTGAGTAACTCATAATTAGAAGTAAGAGAGATATATGTAGCGATCTTAGAGGCATAAGACCAGAGAGATATTCGAAGCATGGAATACTAGGTTTATCTTAATTTCGAGGACGAAATTCCTTTACAAGGGGGAAGTATGTAACACTCCGTAATTTTGAGGATTTAATATTTGATTATTTTTGGGAGAAATATAACTATTTAAATTGAAGAAACTTAAATTTATTATTTGGAGAATTTAATTGAGTGGGAAGAATTATTTATATTTGGTGGCTTTAGGTTTGATTATTCGAATTATTGTTGTGTTGCATTTTGAGATCGAAATTAGAGAATGTTATAAAGTATTTCGAAAGATAATTCTGACTACACGATTGGTCCCGAATGGGTAGAGATAGTAAAAAAAGTGTACCCGAGAGTGGTAAATGGGTCTCGGGGCATTTTTGGGCATAGTCGTGCCCATACGGGGGTAATTAGACCATTTTAATTAGGCCCATGTGACTAAAACTGGGATTAGGGGTTATAAACCTAGGTTTAGGAGTTGTGGGAAGCCATAACTCATCTGGGAGAAATCTAAGAACGTAGAGGAAGCTAGAGGGAGCAATTGGAGAGAAATTGGGGTTTTTTTTGGAGACAAATAAGGAACAAATCGGGTGTTCTTCATCGACCCTTTCTCTACACCAACGGATCAGACCCTATGCACTTTCAAGGCAAGTGGTTAACTGCTGTGATTCTTAAATATCTGATAATCAATTCATATTATGGTGGTGTAAACCGAAATCCATTTTTAGGTGGGTTATTGCATGAAATTGGGTTTTAAATATTTTGGATATTCAAATCAATTTTTGGACTTTTAAGGGCTGTTAAGAAATTTATGATTTAATTGGGATAAATGTATGGCTTGTAAAGATATTGGGAGAAATCATATTTAAATTCAGATTTGGGTTGTTTATTGTGTATAAGTTTGAGATTTAAGATAATTAAGAAGGAATTGATTCGAAAAAGGATTACAGTAGAGAAATTGGGTAAAAAGCTTGAGTTGGGTTTTGATGGCGGACTGGACTGAGCGAGGAAGAAGAGAGGGAGAGACCCAGGGGTCGTTCGAATGACGTTGGATCTCATTCGAATGACATACACTGTCGTTCGAACGACGGGATAAAATCTGGCGGCATTTTCTTCCTTTACTGTTTGGACTGATGATGAAATTTGAAGGTTAAATTCGTACAACAGGTGCACTTAATTTTAGCCAAGTTGTTTGTGGTTTTGAAAGGACAAACAGTAGGAATTTTATGGGATTAAAGAAATGTGGAAAGAGGAGTATTTAAAAGAATAAATTAATAAGGGTGTCGAACTTATTAAGGGGAATTTGGGCGACAAATTCGAATTATTTAAGTACGGGCCAAGTAAATGAGTTTGTGTATGTTGGTTGAGTGCCGCCAAAGTATTAAATTAGTTATTTAGAAAAAAATGAATTAATTTGGAGTTGGAATTTAGACTCGGGGAATAATTAGATACGGGCCAAGTGATCGAGTCCGGGTATGTTGGTTGGGTGACACCATGGTAATAAATTAATAAATGAGTGAATTAATTAAATTGGGGTCGGACCATAGACTCGAGGAAAAATATAGGCTAGTGCTACGGATATTGTGCAAGGTAAAGCCGGGATTTAAATTATATATGTACGGTGTGTGATAGTATATATATATATATTGTGTGTGCTTATAAATATCAGTGACTAGATATTTAATTAAATTGTGTACTCTAGTGCTATTAAGGGAGGTTGTGCGATGTGGGTGAATTACCTAGCTTGAGGAGTAGGGCGAGTATATCCCCAGATCATAGCGTCTATTATATGGGTGAGGGGCTTATCGCACTTTTCGGAAGGAAATATGACCGCTTCCAACATTTATGTTTTTGACCAAGTTCGTGAGAGATTCTAACTTGGGGAAACTAGGTTAAGTGAGCGCACCAGGTATAATAGCACTTTAGAGGAAATCATCCGGCGAGGGTATACTCGGAAGGATGGATATATATATGACATATGTGTGGATGTTGTAGTAAAGATACGTATATAATGGTATTAAATATTATATGTGGGTAGTAATCCAGAGTATAATGTATTTACTTTATATAACTTGTGTCATGGTTATATGATTTTATTTTAAAGGAATTAATTAAATAAATGTGAGAGATAACTTATAACCCCTGAATAATAATACTCGGTTTGGAGTAGTATGGCAAGCTGAGTTTATAACAGGACTAGTTGGATGGGGTAGTATAGCTAGGTGGGGATAAAGTAACCGTTAGTTGTTCACACTAGTGGAGGGGTGAGAATGTCCTCAAGATAGTACGACACTAACTTAAATATTAAGCGCATTCATGCATTTTAATTACTGTAGTTAATTCACTTGCTAAATATTTTCAAAATATTTTTGGCTCTAAACCTTTCTATAAAACTATTTTCAAAACCTTTTAGGTGTCCAGCTAGAGGGACGCGAGCTTGATATTCTATTCCAGGGACATGTAGCTGCGGCATATGTGGATGCTAGCAGGAGCTTGAATTGGACGCATCGTTCATTCCTTCCTAGAGTAGGAATCATCTATCAGTTTTAGTTTTACTTAGGTCTTGTCACTAGACTTATCAGTACAATTTTCGAACTCATTTATTCAGTTATTGGAAGTTTGTTATTGGACTATTTACTTTGTGGCCGATGGTTCATTCAGCAAGTAGTTTATTAATTTGTTCAATTGATTTGATTCGGTTGTTATGAATGGCTCATAGTATATTTTCACATGTTATTGTTTTTTTTAAATAAAAAGATAAAATTTGGCACCGGATTTTTGGAATACTAGGTGGTTAGTAAGTTTTAAAAAGGTTTTCGACAGTGATTCTAAGAATGAACCAACTGGAATTCCTGTTTTAATTTGATATAGGACTGATCACCCGGTATTTTATTAGGCGGGGTGTCATAATGTTGCCCATTCAATTTAGACATTTATTCAAATTTATTTACTTCAATATCAGAATCTATATTTAGATTCATTTCATTTAAGTTAGACTTATGATTTGGATGTTGATTTTGGAACCGATGGTTTATTCGGTATTTATCATTTATCTATTTTATCATGCAATGTTTCATACTTCTATTATTGTGTGGATGGGTTATATTATTATATTTTTGCATGTTGCTATATGTTAATGAAAGATAAAATTTTAGCACTGACTTAATTTAACATAGGTGGTTAGTAATTTAAAAGTTTTCCACATTGATGCTAAGAATGAACCAAATGAGAATCTTGTTTGTTTTAGTAAAGGATTGATCACCCATGATTAAAATAGGCGAGGTGTCACATGGTACTTCGCTAATTAGGGCACCATTGTTAACCAATTCATGAGCGCACAGTACATCATAGATATTGCGTGCTAAGTGTAGACACGACTGAACATCCATGCCAATAGTATCACAAGTCTTTAGCTCCTAAATAATTAGATCAATGGCATAATGAGAAATTAGACCGATGATCTCACGCAAAATAGGAATATTACGGGAGTGCTTTAATTTTTACAACGTATCCTTAAGCCCCCTCTTAATATCGATCACTTGCAACTTAATGTAGTTGTGCATGTAGGAAAAAACCTTGTCAAAAGGAAGTTAAGAACTCTCTAAGTTCCTCTTCAACTTACTGTGTGCTCCTTCCCAACGGTTGGTAGTTCGATTACGTCGGTGCTTAATCCTATTTGTACAAGTATGAATGAAGATCTCCTTTATATTGTACCATGTGAAATCTATGTAGTGAAGCATGTTAGGGTATTCAACCCAATCAAAGTGAAATAGCATGCACATTTCGTTAAAATCATTCTCGGTGGGGTATTTAACCAATTGTATCCAATCCCTCATGAACTTATTCAATGAATCCTCATTGTGGATCTCTTTCCTAGCATGGAGTTTCACATTGCGATGAACATGTAATGTGCAAACCATAGATCTCGCCTCAAGGAACATAACTCTCAATGTGTTCATGCACGCGTACTCCCGATCTGTGATGAAAATCGTGGGATATGTAAACGGATCGAACGGGAATTTAAAACTTCCTAATTCCCACTGATAGTTCTCTTCCTTCTCCGTTGCTAAAAAAGTGAAGGAAATACTAAATGTCCTTCCACACGATTTTATACCAACCATCTCAAATAAATTCATCTTGTATTGATTGGCCTTGTACGTGCAGTCAACAACGACAACGAACGAAAAACACTTGGCCAGTTGGATTGAGTTTTGATGAGCCCAAAAAATGTTTTCCACCTCCATAGTAGACTCATTCGTTCTATACCAACAGATATAGTGTTTATCCCCAAGCAACTTCATTAACTGTTGCATTGCTATTCTACCCTCTCGTTAGGAAATCCTCAACTTTCCCTTGGCATTATAAACGGTTTTCATGTTCAAAACATTAGTAACATTATAAATTTTTATTGTCGTTAGAATGGCGTCCGGATTTACCCCACTCAAGAACATCTCTTCAACTATGTTTCTCTCCTCCAAAGTGAGTCGACCGGCGTATGCATGTCAACCTAATGTTATCGATAATTGGTAATTTTGAACACCGCTAATAATTAGCAACATTCACTATTCATTTTTACGTGGAATGCCCTTCAACAGAAACGGACAATTGCACTTTTGAGTAGTCGTGTCCCTCTTCCGACTTTTTCCCCTTGACTACTCCCTTCGTTCCCATCATTCTTCCCATGATGATCATGGTACTCACCCCCCTCTTGCAATCCATGTGTAAATATCCCTGAAACGTTGCAGAAGGTGAGTCTGAATTGTTGATAATAATTATTGTTTTAATAGATGGGGCTTACTCTTGAGCCCAAGCAACCAACGCTTGTCGAGTGGAAAACACCTGAGAATAAAGAATATAAATAATTAATACACTGTAATTATAATATACAAATCTATTATATCATTAATCGATATTATAATACCTGCTCCGTAAAGAACGTCGCATTAGCATCTACTAACACCGAACCACCTTCCCCGTTATAGGGTATATTGATATTTTCTAAAGACTAATCAAATAACATGGAGCCAAAATCCATGAAGGCATCTTGCATATGTAAAATTATTATTAGTACTCAATGAATGAATTTGAAAATTTGAATCGCAATACTGACAACAATTGAAATCATGAACAAACTTGAATGATATTCCATTCGGCACGATTATGGCGAATATATTACGCTCATTCGTGGTGATTTTATCGAGAAAGGTTAGAATATTCGGGGTAATTATGACGAACATATCTAAACAAATATGAATTTCGTTCGGGGTGATTGTACCCAGTGAAGGTTAGTATTCGCCATAATCATGCTGAATCATGTAACCTATTTTGGGGTGATTATACTGACCATGTTGAAATAAAAGAATATGATGTTGATTCGGGAGGGTTACCCCGAAATTTGTCCTTCATATCCGGGCCCTGATCCCGAATCACTGGAATATTTCTACGATTTTCAATGTTTTAACCCCTTTGAATATAAAAATATTTATATAATAGAATCCAAAGTTTACCTCATAAATGTCATTTAAGAGTTTTTATTTTCTTTGAATGTGTTGTCATTGTCTTTGGTTGGATTATCTATTGGCATTTGTGTATTTACTAATATAAACTCTAGTTTAATAATATGGTTGAAAATGGTTGGTGTGTTGAGGGACAAAATATTTAATAATCAGGTTGATGATGATTGGTGGTGGGGCCAATGGAAGAAAAATTTAATAATATTAAAGATGGATGGTTGAAGAAGTTTTGTTGGATTAATAGAGATAAATTTGCCTTGAGTTTTGTGAAGAAGACAAAGATAGGATTTGGAGTTTAGTGGGTTGAGATAGATATATTGTGTGGTATTTTGTGTTGAAATAATTGTGTAAAAAATATATATATATATATATATATATATGTCATATGGTGGCTCTTAGCAAACCATTTTTTTACTTGTGGTATTTTGAAGTGAAAAATGTGGTGCGCTTATAAATCCCCTGTCGAATACACTTGTAACCCTAACCTAAAGGGTTTATTTCTCAAGACTAGCATTCTAGCACCTAAGTCTCATTATCAATAATATCATTTCTCTTCTTTCCGTTAAATATAAGCAATGTGGACATACTGAATCTTGCCATTTCCTTACTGTTCATAATTTAATTTTATGCATTTAGAGTTAATATTGGCATTCAATCTTGACATGAATTTATTTTCGATATAATATTAAAGCTTTGTGGAAAAAAGATTTTTTCGGTCGCAACTTCAGTTATAGATTTCGTAAGTTCATTTATTTGGTGTTATGCCCAACTCATGATTTAAATTCACTTCTGGTGATATGTTTGATTGGCCTGGTCCTTCACTCTATGTGTGCCTCATGTTCTTCTAATTGTACCTAAGAAAGGAGTTACGTGTAGTTGCATAGATTGTGAAGTTTTATTTGAGGGTTAACTACACTTAGGTCCCCTGAACTATACCCCTACCAACATTTTGCCACTAGTTCTTTCGCTTTTTTCAATTCACTCCATAACTTTGAAAATGACTACAATTAACCCTCTGCCATCTAAATTCGTTAACTTTGGCGTGAAATGATAGGTGGCAACCCTTTTGACTTTTTAAAAGGGTATTTTGGGTATTTTATCCCTTTTTTAAAAACCCTAACTCTTTCTCTGATTTTCCTCTCTCTCTCTTTCCTCCTCCTCCTTCTTCTTCTTCTTCTTCTTCTTCTCTGTCTTGACCCTCTCTCTCTCACACGAAAACACACACATACACACACGCGTGCGAGAATAGATTGGGCGGGAGGGGAGAGGGGTGGGTGGCAAGGGGGCGCTAGTGGGGGGGGGGTAGGGGGTGAGGGTGCAGCTGGTGAGGGATGTGGCAAGGGGGCTGGTGGAGGGGGGGGGGGGAGTTAGGATTCAGTTCTTTTTTTTTTCTTATATATATATGTGTGTTTTTACTTCTAAATGTATATGTTTTTTTCCTGAAGTTCTTTTTTCTGTAAATTGTGGAAATAATTTATTATTTGTGGGAAATGATTGTTTATTTCTAATTTATATGCTGGAAATAATTTTTATTGCTGGATATAGTTTATATGCGGCAAATTATTTATCTTGCTGAAAATAATTGTTTTCTTATTGGAAATGATTTTTATTTTTGGGAAATGATTTTTGTTTGGGGGAAATAGTTTTTTATTTTTGGATAATTTTATTTGTTGGAAATAATTAATTATTGCTAGAAATATTTTTAAAAAATTCCTGTTTTTTTTTATTTTTTTTGCTCATTTTTAGACTTTTAATTGTTTACTAATTTTCATATTTTTAAATGTCTTTTTTTTTCAATGTGTTTTTCAGTAATTATTTGTAATATATTTTTAAATTTTTTTTTGCATATTTTTCATAATTTTTTCAATTTTTTTGCTATTTTCCTATTTTTTTTAGTATATATTCATTTTTTCCAAATGTATTTTCCAATACTTAGTATTTTGAAATTTTGTAGATTTTAAATATTTTTTGGTATCTTTAAGGATTTTTAAAATTATATTCATTTTTTTAGAATTTTGTTTCCAATTTTTTTATATTTTTAAAATATTCTTTTGGTATTTTCTTAATTTTTAAATATTTTTTTCAAAAATAATTACGTTTGGACAAAAATACCCTTACTTAAAGTCATGTGCCACGTGCATGACTAACTGTTTTTGTCAAATAGTTAACGAATTTAGACGACATGGGGTTAATTATAATCGTTTTTAAAGTTAGGAGGATGAATTGAAACAAAGGAAAGAACTGGTGGTAAAGTGTTGGTAGGGGTATAGTTCAGGGGGCCTAAGTATAATTAACCCTCTTTTTAACGAACCAGGTAACTATCACATCATTTTGTGGAATAATTAGTTGTTGGAATTTAAATCCACATATGGTATTTGATATTATATAGCCATCAAACATCATTGTGCTATCAAGATATAATTATCTAACCAATAAGGGCAGATTTACAAATTCACATGAGGGCTTAAGTTTGTCAGTTTGGTCGGTACCACCCTGTTCGGTATTGCGATTTTTCGATAAATTTTTGTTTTCGGTAATTTAAGTGCTTTTTGGTGCTTTTAGTTTCGATTTTCTTAGTTTTTTGCTCAACATTTGTTTCTTTATTGATAATTTTTCAAGTATTTTCAATTTTCAAATGCAATATATATAAACTAACTCATAAGCTAAACATAAGTTATACGTTGTACACTTATAATATCCAATTAGATCCAGATCCATCATAAAAGAACTCGAAATATTTCGTCTCAAAGACAAATAAATGAATAAGCACGTTTTCTTAACTTGAAATCTATATAATTTCTAACGATAAAAATATAACCTAATTTTGGTATTAACTTTTGTGATTAATGAGTTCAACTAATGATATACATTTAACAATATAATAGAAAATTTGTACTCTTGACATTTTAAATTGTTATTTTGAACGGTAGTTTCGGTATTTAAATTTGGTACTAAATTTTTGGTAAATCAGTTTTTTAAATATGTAAACCAATACCAACCACCAAATTTTCGGTAATTTTGATTTCGGTAAATTCGGTTTGCGATATTGAAAAGAAGTAAACCAAAATAATTATTTTTAGAATCAAAATGGTGCTAAAAAACTGTATCGTAACCACCCCTATTTACCACCTATAAGTATATTTTAGGAGAGTCCACATGTTTATAAAAAAAACACTCATTAAATATACCATTAAAAAACTTTTTAAACTATTTAGATCATTTTATAAAATAGCAAAAAAAATGCATTTTCAGTTGATTTTTTTTGCAAG
This sequence comes from Sambucus nigra, assembly GCA_949130495.1. Classification (NCBI taxonomy): domain Eukaryota; kingdom Viridiplantae; phylum Streptophyta; class Magnoliopsida; order Dipsacales; family Adoxaceae; genus Sambucus; species Sambucus nigra. The sequence continues at coordinate 335,815,531 of OX422207.1, read as the reverse complement.
TCCCCTGAAATGTTTAAACAATATACAATTTTTTTAAAAGAATTTTTTTGGTATTTTTAAAAATGATTTGTCATGGGCACACGTATATATATACACTTTTGGTCTCGACTATCCAATGGTTGGTATTTAATGTTAGGAGATTATATATAATGATGAAATATAATTCCACGTGGCATCATATTTCTATGACATCCATGCTTCAATTGTACCCACACTTCAATCAAATAAGTCTGCAAAAGCATGGGCAGAGCTCCAACATGGGTCTAATTAAAGAAGTCTACAAAAACATATTCACTTCTAATCCTTTTGTTTCGATTTGATATATGTTTCAGAGCATAATTTTTTTTCTTGCACCTCCGGCACGGGTTATTGCTCTACCATGTGAACTATAATAAGACGTACAAGGTATGGGGACTTAAATTATTAATTAGGCCCAACTGAGACTGGCCGACCAAGCCTAATAGTATGAAAGGCACGCCCGATCTAACTCCTATAAGGAGTCAGTACAAGCATTTGTACGTAGATAAACACGAACACTTATCACATCTAGATTGATAAGATCAAGTTGGTTACCTAAAATCTCGGACGAGATATTTAGGAGTCACCACACGAGCCAATAACAAGATGGAAGAATTCCTTTAATAGCTCAATCACTACGGTTTTACAAAACTATAGATACAACCCACACCCCAAAGACAAGGGGATGTAATTTTTGAAACTTTGAGAGAACTTAATGAAATACAGTGACCTCTCCGTGGACTTAGGCAATTTGCCCAGCCATGTATATTCTTGTGTTATGTGATTGGCATCTTATTTTTATTCTATTATTACTTTATGAAATCCTTTTTAATTGTTATTAATATTTACTCACAATTGGTGCCGTCAGTGGGAACCATTTTCCTTTCCACAAAAGCAATCTTCACAAAGAACATCTACGATGTCTCACTAACAAAACAGTGCACCCCAGCTCGTAGACGTGCTAGCTGATTTGGATCCACTGAGAATTAGGTTTGAGGTTTGCCAAGATGGGAACCCAAGGTTCCGACTAAAGGGATAGCCTTCAGAGGAAAGCCACGGGAAACCTAGGTCTACTCAGATCTTATGCGTTATTGATGCCTATGAAGCAATGCTTCAGTAACATGAGGAGGCAGCTCACCTTCAAGTTGAAGAGAATATTCACCTCTAATGACTAATAGACGAGATGGAGAAAGAACTTTGCCAAAGCCAAAAGTTCCGACTTAGAACTCTTAGCCCGCAGGTGAGCAAAACTCACAACTGAGGAAGGAGCTTCAGGCTAGACCAATAGTGTTTAGGGCACGAAAGTTATCAAGGCAAGCACCACGGGGACAACGAGTGCCACAAAGACGATATAAGGAGTTTGGTTAAAAGGGAAATGGAACAACACCCACCTCATAGGGGCCCAAGTCAACCAAGAAGCTATAAAAGAGAGCCCTCATCACTCGGATGAAGTCTCCCTTCTTAAAAACTGCAGAAGATGAGGAGCCCCTAAAAAATTTATAACCCCTAGGTTCAAGGTCTACAATGGCAAGACTGATCCTATTGACCATGTTCGACAATATAGGTTGGCTATGATTTTTTGGAGTCATAACGATGCATTGGTGTGTCATATTTTTTCCTCCAACTTGGGCGACGTTTCCCATAAATGGTTTGAGAAGCTCCCTCATAGGTCCATCAAGAGTTTCAAGGTGCTTACCAAATCCTTCACTGCTCATTTCATCACCGACAACTCTCATCCCAAAATAATGAACTCATTACTCACAATGAAAAAGAAGCCACATGAGTCCCTGGGCGAGTACCCTAAATGCTATTAGGAAGTTTTAATGAGGTTAAAGATTGCTCGGAGAAAGTTACCATAGCATCATTCAAAATAGGTCTACCCCACGTCAATGATGTATCAATCCATTAATGAGAAATAATGTGAAACCATTGACGATATCATGTCACACATTGAGAAATATGGACAAGGTAGAGGAAGTGGTCCACACTGGTCGTACCAAGGAAAATAAAAAGGGAGATAAGGAGAACACCCCTCAAAAGGAAACAAAAAGTAGAACAGTGTTAAGAATGTGGCCATAATTTATTCCTCTAAATCTTTGTCAACATAGTTTTTAGGGAGTCGATCTACAGGATCCTGGAAAAAATCAAAGATCAGTAGTTCATCAAGTGGCCAAAGAAGATGGGCGGCGATCCGACTAATAGGAATAATGCGCTTCGATGCGCATTTCACAAAGAAGGTGGCCACAAAATCAAAAACTGCAAGACACTCAAAGATCATCTAGAGGAATTATCCCAAGTTGGGCTTCTAAACGAGTTTATTGAAAAGAAGACTGACTAGGCTACAACCAATGGTGACCAAAAACCAAAAAATGTTTGTGATGATGACATGGGGCATGAGTTCACCATCATTCACGGAGAATCTGACCTTAAGCAGATCTAAGGGAATGCTATTTGGATGGAGCTCTCGAAAGTTACAGTTGTGATGTAAGCTTTTTAGATTGATCCCGCTAAAATACAGGTTGGAAAGCGTTAATGACCATAGGACATTGACTACAACAAGAATATTGTGTCCACAGAGGAGGAATTGGTGGGGGTACGAATCCCACACCACGACACGCTAGTAATCACTTTTAGAATCATGAACTAGGATGTGGAGAAGCTACTAGTGGACCATGGAAGCTCTTCAGAGGTGATGTACTTAGATCTTTTCCACAAACTCAAGCTTAAGATGTCGGACCTCAAGGAGGCAACCGTTCCTCTTATCAGCTTTGCATGAAAGATAATGATGCCATTGGGGAAAGTGGTCCTGCTAGTAAGGGCAGGGAATATTTCAAAACTCACAGAGTTCTTGGTGGTCGACATTGAGTCACCTTATCATACCATCTTAGATATGGGCTTACTTCATGCCATGAGAGTTGTCCCTTCCACCTACTACCAGAAGCTCAAGTGCATCATGGATAAAGGGAAAATAGAGATCAGAGGCGACCAAGTAGCTGCTCGGAAGTGCTTCATAGCCGCCATTAGGCCTAAGAAGGAAAAGAAGAAAGAGAAAGAAGTTATTTCGGTGGCAACCCAAGATAGGGATACTCCATCCAAATAGCAATTGCGCCTTCCTAAAACAAAGCTTAGATGTGTTCGCATGGGAGCCATACGATATGACTAGGATCGACCATGTGGTTTCCTATCATCAACTCCATGTAGATCCAACAGTCAAGTCGGTAATACATAAGGCTCACCGAACAACGCCAAAAAAGGCAAAGGAAGTAGATAAGGATGTAGGAAAACTTCTAGAGGCAGGGTCTATGAGAGAAGTTCAATTCATAACGTGACTCTCAAATTCAGTCGTAATCCGTGTAATACCCAACATTTTCGGAATAACATATTATGACAAAAACTAATTTAATAATTTCGAATTTAACTCGGGAATAAATTAAATTGGAGGGATTTAAATTTGAATGATTTAATTTGGGAATAAATTAAGTCAAATGGACTTAAATTTAAATGAGTAATATTTAAATTGAGAAACAACACTTGTTCTCGATTTTATAATAATTAGACTCAATTGGACATGATAGGTTCACTCACAGAAAATAAATCATATAGTAATTAATTTATGTTTACACGTCGTCTAAACATAATTAAAAAAGTCTATGTTGAATACAAATAATTAAGACATGTTTCATAAGGTTTTATGAACCTTTTAGGTGTTTTAGACCTTTAAAAATGGTCCCTGGGTACAAGTATATCATTTGGGAGGTTATTGGGATATTTCGATTATGGGTTCGAGTCTATTTGGGGGTCTAAAAATGGGGATTTAGGCCTAACTCAAATAAGAGTTTGGGAAACACCATTTACATAACAAAAAGAAACCCTAGCAGCCCCACCCATAGTGAAGATATACCAAGGTAAAAAAGAAGGAGGAGAATTGGGGATTCAAGAGGAGGAACTTCCACCTTCACTCTAAGGCAAGAATTTTCTTGCTTACTTTGATTTCTAAGTTATTTCTTAATTTATTTGCGTAGGCTCCCATGTAGAATTCTGAATTCGGATTGTAATTAATATTGGGGAATAGGCTTCACTATATGCAGATAGAGGATCTCACTTTGATGATTAGAAAATTGTAAAATTGAAAGATCGATTAAAAAATTCAAAAAAATAACAATAAGGATGGTTTAGAAATAGACCTTACGATAATATAAGAGGATAGTGTAGATCAAATGAATACCCCTGAAAAATAATCTTGAAAAAGACATGATCTTGAAAACTGGGAATTTATCATTCTTTAATTTTTGAGATAATGGTACTCCTATAATTTGATAAGTATTTAAGTGTTATTCTCATGTAAAAATTGTTAGTAGATGATATAAAACCCTTTAACGATCATATATGTGAGGTTGGGATCATTTTTGGGTGTTAAATAATGAGTTGTATGTGGGAAAAACTTGGAAAATTTGTAATAGTAGTAGCCCCAAAGTTGCACAAACCCAGGGGCGAACCAGTTCGGATGCCTTGTTCACCCCAGGTTAGTTAGATTATGTTTGCTTAGTCGTCCGGGATCCCAATGAATTTAAGAGTTACGAAATATTAGTTTGACATTTCTGGAATATTGGTAGGATTAAAATATATTCATTTAGGTCAGTCGGGAATTTTGGAAAAATTGGTAGGATAATGTATTCATTGGGTTAGCCGAGAATAGGATCCGGGGAACATGGGAGTTACGGTATGACTCTGAAAGGCTGGTGACTATGTAAATAATTTATAAAAATTCAGTAATGTTGAATAAGTATTTAAAATAGAGGAATTTATATTTAACGGGAAGGTTGGCAAACACCTAAATTGATTGGGGATAAATTTTGGAAATGTGGGGACTATTATTTAAATACAAAAACTAATAAATAACGAGATTATTAATTACATAGGAATTATTGATGGGTATCGCGTGTGTGTGTGTTGGGGGGGGGGGGTAATTATAGAGTAATTACCTATATATACCATGTGGTATAGATATGTAATTATTTTTTTGTGTGGAACATACCTATGTTCATGAAGTGTTCTATCGGTTGGGGGTGTGCGCGTTCGGGACTGGAGCATAGGTTGGAACAGGTGGGCTAGGCGTCATATAGGTCATTATTATTGATACTATGTAGGAGCGTTACTTACGAGAGGCGTGTGTAGATGTTAGGATCCTTTGTCATCGTTGGGTATGGGCTATGAACTAGTGTACTGCATAGGTACCGCCCCACTTGTGTATATTTTGTGACGTCCGATTTGAATAAGGGACTCCTTTGAACTTACCGATAGAGCAGGGACGGGACACAAATGGTAAATGACATGTAGTGTCACACACACACATATTGTGTGTGTGTGTGTGTGTACAGACCTATGTATATAATCATGTGAATTAAATGAGATTTACTTAATCAGTCTAATAACGTAGACAAATAATCACGAACTCAAATACTAAGTAGGATACATGATAAATGATTACGTCACGGTTGTGGGTGGTTGACTAGGTTAATTGGAAAATGGTAATACGAATGTAGATAATTTAATTTGAGCAAATAAATTATGTTAGATGTATTACACGTTTAATAATGATCCTATTATCGATATTGCTTTTGGAATATAGGGATAGGATACTATTTGTATTGCACCTAGGTGAAAGGTGAGGAAATTATCTCATGCGAGTATCGAAGGTAGACTCTTATTTAAATTAACTATAATCTTGCATTTCAATTTCAGTAAGTTAATTCTTACACACTCTAGGGAGTTGACCAAAGTTATAGATGTTTCCTCCCCAAGTTTGCTTAGACAAGGATAGAGGGACTGATGGAATATCAGACTTCCTATCACGTGTTACTTCTCGAAATCGATTTATTGATTCTAGCTTAGGTTTCTACTTCTTCACGTCTTTACGTATTTTGGATTATTATAAGGGAATAAGTTCGGAGTCATTTGATTTATTAGTCGAGACAATTAAGTTCATGCTTGTTTATGTTATGTTGGAGGCGGATATTGAATTCATTATTACTTTATGTTCATTAAATTAATTCAATTTTAAATTTGAATGTGGTTTATTATATGAATGTTTATTACAGTCGATGCTAAGAATGATATAAATTGACAAGCAAGCCCCATCTCCGGGGTATTGTGTCTGGCCAACCTTTACATGAGAAAATGGGGTTTATTACAATTGGTATCAGAGCAGCCAAGTTCTAGTGTGCTTAGGATCTGTGTTACATTCATCGCGTTCTGCGATGCATTCTTTAATATGTAGAGCCTATGCTTAGGATTCATTGTATTCTTGTAATTTGTACTGATTTGAACCTTGTTTGCTTCCAGATGAAAAATGGAATGAGGGGTAAACCTAGGCGCGTAGTCGCATATACTACAGATGAGGAGGCTCAGTCCAACCACATCAGCCACCTCAAGCCCCACCGGGGCAACTCATTATCACTCCAGTAGATATCACTACCATCGTGACCCAAGTGGTCTCCACCATGATGGTAGCCATGCTCCAGCACTTTCCACCACCACAGGCTCAGCACCATCCACCACCGCCGCAGTAGGTGATTGTACTAGCCCAGGCGCCAGGTTTAGTCTGGGATAGAGATAGGGAGGACTTTGTAAAGGGTTAACCTCCAGAGTTTGTAAGTAGTATAGACATTTTAGTGGCGAGTAGGTGGAAAAAGGATACACAACGGCACCTATGGATGGTGGAGTGTACTCCAGTTCAGAGGTAGATGTTGGCCTCGTTTCAACTTGTGGGGGAAACACTTCAATGGCGGGAGTTTATCACTTTAGAAGCAGAGAATGATAGTTTGACCATTGATGAATTATAGGATAACTTTAAAGGGAAGTATTTCTTTCAGGCGATGTAGTTAGAAGTGAGGAATAAGTTCATGGACCTCAGATATGAAGGTCTCATAATGACGGATTATGAGGAGGAGTTCACCGCTCTTTCTTACTTTGTAAAGGAGGAGGTGAAAACATAGCAGAGAAATATAGAGAAGTTTGTGTTGGGGACAACCTGACACATCAGACAATCATTATTAGGAAATTCGACTTTCACTACCTATAACTAGATGGTGAATGTTGACTTATTGCATTGCCAAGACCATATTACATTACAAAAAAATAAAGGGGAGAAGATACACCACTCTGAGATGTTGAACTAGTAGAGTAAGGCGGATGATAATAATAGCCATGGGGCCCAGCAATTTTGTGGTCCTCATTCTTCAAAGCCGCATAAGATATTTAGAGGTCCTGATGATTGGAACAAACAGGTCCAATAGGGCCCGGGCCAGTGGGGTTAATAGCACAGTGGACACCAAGGACAAGGGTAGAAAGGTCAGAGCGAACAAGGGCAATAGTTAGATGCATCAATTCTAGGAAAATTATTGTGTTTGTGGTGAGAATGGACATTTTACTAGGAAGTTCCCTTCGAGAAATTGGGCAGCACGGGAGATAGGGGACAGCGAGGACACCAAGCACCTTAGGGGGAGTGTCAATAAATACAAGTCCAGCTAGTGGCCATAGTGTTAGCCTTGCCAGCTCTACCAGCTCCACCTCAGGGATAACAGCCGCAGCTACAGCACGGACGTGTGTATCACGTCGCACCGGGAGAGGGACCACCACCAACATAGACAAATGATGGTATGATCCCAAATTTTTAATATTGTAAGACATGTTTATTTTATTACTAGTGCATAGTACTCCATTGAAAATACTATCTCGTTAGTACATTGAGTAGGGTAGACTCCGTTTTGTCATAGCGCTTTATGTTGTTTCACTTGCGAGTTGAGGGGTAAACATATATAGTGCTTCATGTGTAGAGGTATATGGATTGAACTTAGGAATACTTAGGGTTGCTGCAAACCTATTTTTATAAGTAACGTCAAAGTACGATAGTGTCCTAGGAATGGATTGGTAATAAGATCATAATGCTTGTGTTAATCTTATGGGACTATTAAAAGTCAAGTGCGACTAGTTAGATAATGGTGTTCACTATAACTGTGAGAACTATTACAAAAATTGTAATACCTTGAGTCTTTTGATTTCGGTAAGATTAATGTACACATGATTAGACCGAGGAGTAAGGTAGACGTGTGCTTTCGAAATAAGAAGGGTAACGACTCAACTAGGAAATTTTTATGGGAACAATGCGACTTATGTATCATAGACGGATATTTGACAATGCACTGACGATGAGTGAAATTTATGGACAAATTGGTTTCTAATGGTGAATTTATAAAGGTAGTATCTTAGGACGGACGAAGGTTAAAGGAAGTTATAAATTATATATAGTGAGCGGCCATACCGGTACAAAGACTTTATTTGTGAGATCCGCATGAACCCGGAAGGGTTTCCTTGTCGAGAGTGGGCACCATGATGTGAAATTTCAGGATTTGTTACTATGGTATTTCTTGAAATGACAGATGCGATGAATGTTCGATTCAAGATACAAAAGTAGACTATATGATAATAACGTTAGTTTGAGGGATAAATAAATGCTATAATTATCCAGCGATCAAACCTTCTTATTTACGTTAAGAGTATGAAAAGAGGAAAGCATTCGTAATTTAGAATTATTTGGTTCCTTTGGGAATGTTCGTACTAGTGGTAGTCTCAGTTACATAATGATGTTTGCGATCATAAATAATGTTATTATAATGACGATGTCACTAAAAATGGGCAGTGATAGCCTTTACTGGAATGAGTAGGCATGTGGAGCCTTATAAATTGCTTGAGCATGTTAATGGACGTAAGTCCTGGACCGACAGATCTCAATGACCGATGAAGTTATGTAGTAGTGTATCAGGAGGGTACCTTGTCTGGATTTCACTTGCAAGACATCCCACACATGAAATTAGCAAATGTCGGGAGTTGAGAGATGTTGGATCATAGGACATTTTGGTTGTTATTCTTGGTATGATCAACTGGAAAATCTATTGGGATTTAGTGTATACCTTAGAAGTGATGAAACTTAACTGAAATTTATGTAATTAGCATAAACAATTATTTTGATTTTTCCTTCAAGTCTTGGGTCGACGGACCTCAATAACTGACTAAGCTATGCAGTGGTGTATCATGAGGGTTTCTTATTTGAATTTTATTTGCGAGGCGTCCCAATCATGAAATTGGAAAAAGTAAGGGAGTTGAGGGAAGTTGGATACTACAATATTTACTTTTTATGTTTTACATATGTAGAGATATACTTTTCTTTCAAGATATGCATGGTATGTATGGTTCAGGTTGGATGTATAGGTGTCATCCATATTTGATATTTGTGCGTGCGTGTGCATGAAATGTGACATATATGGGCACCTCGGTGATGTTATGATAGGCATATATAAACCTTTTCTTTTATCTTATGGGATATGAGTATGGACTAATTGAGTGTAAAACTTGCGATAATAATGCTGCTTAAAATGTAAGGTTAAGCTTCAATGAATTTTGAGGACGGATTTCCATTGTTAGGGAGAAAAATGTAATACCCCATGTTTTTGGAATAAAATATTATGACATAAATTAATTTAATAATTTTCTATTTAACTTGGGAATAAATTAAATCGAAGGGTTTTAAATTTAAATGATTTAACTCGTGAATAAATTAAATCAGAGGGACTTAAATTTAAATGAATAAAATTTAAACTGAAAAATAATTCTTATTCTATATTGTATAATTATTTGACTTAATTAAACATAATAGGTTCACTCACAGAAAATAAATCATATAGTAATTAATCTATGGTTACGAGACGTCAAAACCTAACAAAAATATCTATGTTGAATAACAATAGTTGGGATGAATTTGGGGAGGTTTTATGAACTCGTTTAGGTGTTTTACGCCTTTAAAAATGGTACCGAGATATAAATATATCATTTGGGAGGTTATTGGGCTACTTCGATTATGGATTCAGGTCCATTTGGGGTCAAAAATGGGAATTTAATCCTAACTCGAGATTACAAGTTTTTATAAGTTAAATAAGAGTTTGAAAAACACCATTTACATAATAAAAGGAAACCCTAACATCCCCACCCATAGAGAGGAGATACTAAGGTAAAAAAGAAGGAGGAGAATTAGGGATTCAAGAAGAGGAACTTCCACCTTCACTCTAAGGTAAGAATTTTTTTGCTTACTTTGATTTCCATATTATTTCTTAATTTATTTGTATAGACTCCCATGTAAATTTCTGGATTCGGGTTGTAATTAATATTAGGGAATATATTTCACTATACGCATGTAGAGGGTCTCACTTTGATGATTAGAAAATTATAGAATTGAAAGATCGATTAGAAAATCTGAAAAAATAATTCTAAGGATGGTTCAAAAATAGATCTTGTGATAATATAGTATGATAGTGTAGATTTAATGAATACCCCCGAAAAATAATGGCTCTTGTTAAAAATTGATGAAAAAGATATGGTCTTGAAAAGTAGGAATTTATCATTCTATAATTTTTGAGATAATGGTGCTCCTATGATTTGATTAGGAATTAGGTGTTATTATTACGTAAAAATTGTTAGTAGACGATATAAAACCCTTTAATGATCATATATTTGAGGTTGGGATAATTTTGGGTGTTAAATAATGAGTTATTTGTGGAGAAAACTTTTGTAATTTGTTAAAATTAATAGCAGCCCAGAAGCTGCCCAAACCCAGGGTGAACTGGTTCGGCCCTAGGGGAGAATTGGTTTAGATGCCTTGTTCACCCCAAGTTGGTTAGTTTATGTTTTAGGTTAGTCGTCCGGGGTCTTGATAAATTTAGGAATTACTAAATATTAATTTAACACTTATGAAATATTGTTACGATTAAAATATATTCATTTAGTCCAGCCTAGAATTTAAAAAAATTACTAGGATAATGTATTCATCGGGTTAGTCGGAAATAGGATCCGGAATATGGAAACATGGGAGTTATAGTATGACTCCGGAAGGCTGGTGACTATGTAAATAATTTGTAGAAATTCAGTATTGTTGAATGACTATTTAAAATAGAGGAATTTATATTTAACGGGAAGGTTGGTAAACACCTAAATTGATTGGGGATAAATATTTGAAATTTGGGGACTGTTATTTAAATATAGAAAATGATAATTAATGAGATGGTTAGTTAAATGGTAAATATTGATGGGTAAATCAATAATATATCGTGGGGGAGGGGGGTAATTATAGAGCAATTACCTATATATATATATATATATATATATATATATATATATATATATATATATGTGTGGAACATACCTATGTTTGTGGACTGTCCTATCGGTTGGGGTTGCACATGTTCGAGATCAGAGCACACGTCGGCACAGGTGGGCTAGGTGCCATGTAGGTAATTATTATTGGTACTACATAGCAGCGCCACTTACGAGAGGTAGTTGTAGATGCTGGGATCCTTTGTCATCGCTGGGTATGGGCCGTGAACTAGTGTATTGCGTTGGTACCGTCCCACTTGTGTGTGTTTTGTGATGTTTAGTTTGGATAAGTGACTCCTTCGGACTTACCGATACAGCACGAACGGGACACAAATGGTAGATGCAATGTAGTGTCATATATAGGTACGGACCTATGTATATAATGATGTGAATTAAATGAAATTTACGCAATCGGTCTAATGATGTAGACAAATAATCATGAACCCAAATACTAAGTAGGATGCATGATAAATGATTACGCCATGATTGTGGGTGATTGACTAGGTTAATCGGAAAATAGTAATACAAATGTAGACAATTTAATTTAAGCATATAAATTTTGTTAGACGCATCACATGTTTAATAATTCTCTTGTTATAAATATTGCATTTGAGTTCTGGGGATAGGATACGATTAATATTGCACCTAAGTGAGAGGTGAGAAACTTATCTCATGCGAGTATCAATGGGAGACTCTTATTTAAATTAAATGTAATCTTGTATTTGAATTTCATAAGTTAATTCTTGCACATTCTCCCAAGATATATATGTCCCCCCCCCCCCCCCCACGTTTACCTAGACAGGAATACCGGGATTGAAGGAATATCATACTTGCTACCACGTGTTTCTTTTCAAAGATAAATTTATTGATTCTATCTTAGGTTACTACTTCTTCGTGTCTTTAGTTATTTTCGATTATTGTAAGGGCATAAGCCGGAGACTTATGATTTATTAGTCGAGACAGCTAGGTTCATGTTGTTTTTTATTTTGTTAGACGTGGATGTTGAATTCGATATTAATTTATCTTCATTAAATTAATTCTGTTTTAAATTTGAATGTGGTTTACTATATGAATGTTTATTACGGTCGATGCTAAGAATGATATAAAAGAACAAGAAAACTCCATCTTCGACGTATCTTGTCTGGCCAACCTTTATGTGAGAAATGGGGGGTTGTGACAGTCTGAAATTTGAATGGGGGATGGAGAGTCTGCATAGATTTCACCGACCTTAATATGTTCTAAGGAAAACTTCCCCCTATCAAAGATAGACAGCTGCTCGATGCCACAACAACTCATGAGTGGATGTGTTTCCTAAATGATTATTCGGGGTACCATCAAATTCCTCTATTCGTCCCCGACCAAGATAAGACTTCATTCATAACACAATTTCATTTGTATTGCTACAAGGTCATTCCGTTTAGACTTAAGAATGTAGGAGATAGTCATCAAGATGTTCTAAAACCAAATGGGGGAGACCATGGAGGTGTACATCGATGATATGCGTGTCAAGATAAGGAACAAGAGCCACTATCTCCAAGACTTAGCTAATACCAGAAACTGCTCATTTTGGGTCCAGTCAGGAAAACTTCTGGGTTATCAAGTTAATAAGAGGGGGATTGAGTCTTAACCAGATCAAATAAAAGCGATCAGTAGGATCGAATCGCCAAAGAAATTACGCGAGGTCCAAAAGCTCACCAGAATGCTCGTAGCACTCAAATGCTTCATTTCTAAGTCATCAGAGTGTTGCCGACCATTTTTCTAGCTAGTCAAGAAGGATAATAGCCTCACATGGGATGATTAATTATCCAAGTCCATATAGCATATCAAATCTTACTTCAGCCAACCTCCACTGCTGATGATCCCCGATCAGGGGATCTTCTTTACCTTTACCTCATTGTATCAAGCCATACATTCAGCTTGTCCTTGGTCTATGAAAGAGAGGCAAAGTAATTTCATGTTTAATATGATAGTAAGACACTATGAGATGCTAAGAAACCTTATTTATCTCTGGAGAAACTGATATATGCATTGGTGATCGCTTCACACAATCTAAAGCACTACTTTGAAGCCCATTCCATCAGTGTGATCACTTTCTTTCCCCTTAAAGTTTTCCTTCACAAGGCTCACCTTTCTGGACGAATGTTAAAGTGGTCGGTAGATCTTGGGAGATTCGATATTCACTTCCAACCAATGGAAACAATCAAAGGAAAAGTTTTGGCCAATTTCATCAACAGAATATTCTAAAAAGGTCCTGCCAATCAATAGCTGATCGATCGATAAGAGTTGCACGAACAGGCCCAAGGCGAGAGCTGGATGTTTTATGTTGATAGCGCCTCAAATTTAAAGGGGGAAGGTATAGGTATTGTCCTTGTGAAAATGCTATGATCGATCAAGGAATTAGACTTGGATTTGATGCCTCCAATAACGAGGCTGAGTATAAAAAGCTCATCGCTGGACTTCATAAAGCACGTTTGCTTGGGGAAAGAAGACTTAACATCTTTTGTTACTCCAAATTGGTGTCCAATCAAGTTAGTGGGGACTTTAATGCCAAAAAAGTCAGGATGTCAGCCAACTTCGCAGTCGTACGCGTGCGAGTTACAAAATTTAAGGGTATCCATGTTCAATAGTTCCCCCTAGGGCACAAAATTCATGCCAACGTTCTAGCAGCACTGAGCTCAGTATTAGACTCGGATATCAGGAGAAAAATTGAAGTGGAATTCCATGCCAAGCCCAATATTGACAAAACATTCGGCCTCGATCACATCCCCTCCATTAATAAAGGTTTTAGTTGAATGAATAACATCATATCATACTTGTAGAATAAAACACTGTCGGCCGATGAGAAATTGGACCATTAAGTCAGGGAGAAAGATGCGCATTTTTCCTTGGAAAATGGGGGCAAACTATATAGAAGATCGTTCATCGGCCCATACTTATAGTGTGTGTTCACAAATGACATCGAGCAAGCTATCTCAAAACTTCGTGATGGAATATGTGGAAGACACGTAGGGGGAAGATCCCTGGCATTTTGAGTAATTAAAAAAGGCTACTAGTAGCCATACATGCAAAAAGATACAAGTGTTTGTGTATAGAAGTGTGAAAAATGCAAAAAATCTCCCCCTGGTCCATTAATCGCCCAGTGACCTGATCCCGTGGGACCACTACCTACCGCACCTAGAAATTGCAAGTACTTTCTATTCATCACAGACTATTTCACTAAGTGGGTAAAGGTAGAACCACTGACTAATATTAGAGAAGTCGACATAATAAGGTTTATCTGAAGGAACATTATAACATGCTTTAGGGTACCAAGGGCCATTATAACTCATAACGGGACACAGTTTGGGAGTGGACCTTTTCAAGATTTCTGCGATGAGCATAGAGTCATACACTACTTCAGTTCGGTGGTATACCCCAGAGTAATGGTTAAGCAGAGGCCTCCAATAAAATGTTGTTCGATGGCCTTAAGAAAGGCTGGAAAAAGTAAAAGGCGTCTAGGTGGACGAGCTCCCCCACATTATTTGGCCACATCGTACCACGCCCAGATGACCAATTGGAGAAACACCCTTCGCGCTCATATATGGAATTGAAACGGTCATACCACTTGAAGCAGGCCTCCCGACCATGCAAACAAGGTTGGCCGACTAAGGACTAAACGAGGATGCCCTTTATATTGAACTTGACCTGGCCGGCGAATGAAGATAGCAAGCCATGATCAAGTTGGCTTCATGCTAGAAGTAATTAGTGAAGCAGTACAATAAAAGGGTCAATCCAAGTAAATTCCAAGCAGGAGATTACGGCCTAAAAAAAGTTCTCGATAACGCCATAAGATCGTTGGACGACAAGTTAGGTCCCAACTGGGAGGGACCATTCAAAGTGATCAGATATGATCTACAGGGAACCTAACACTTAGAAATAATGGAGGGTAGAGAGATACCAAGAGCATGGAATGAGACCAACCTCAAGAAGTTCTATTTTTAGTCTTCAAATTACTTTTCAGCACTTAATTTATGAAAATTTTCATTTTAAAACTTATGTTGCTTGCTATTTATTGTTCCTGTTATGAATAAATGTCATTCTTTCCATATCTCAAAGCTCTTAAGTTATTTAATTACTTCAAATTGTTTCCTAAGTAATAGGCTCATAAATGCGTCTTAGTCTTTGAAAGAGTATTGATCAGGATTTAAATTGATTACTATGGCTATTTTGCTAACTATAATTAAAACTAAATCCCTCAGGTCCTTATCATAACCAACACAGGCGACCTCACAACTTGACTAGGTAAGATAATAGCCCTACGGGTGATCCCTAAGCAATTAATGGACTAAAAAAACACATGTAAGGCATAATGGACAAAAAAAATGCACAAGAATTGCTATTAAATTGATTCATTTGGCAGAGCCCAATTACAAAATGTACCAATTACATAATAATTACAAAAAGCACAAAAATTTACAACAATTTATGGTCGACGAGCAAAAAATCATTCTATTTGCTTCCTCTGACCATCCTCAGGGTTATGCCTATATTCGTCATCACTATCATGACCTTCCTGGTTTCTCGACAAGTTGAAGAGGAATGGCAACTAAAGAAATCCAGGTCTCATCATGCCTAAAAGGAGGTCGGTTGTATACAGGACAATCAACTTGGTACATATACCAGAGCTGCGATTCTTAGGATTGTTTAATAATTTTGAGGGCTTTCCGCTAGCCATGCTTTTAGGCGATACCTTGAGCCTCCTACAACCTCGTTGGGGCATCTTGCAAACCCTCATCATATCTTGTTAACCAAGCCTCTCGAGGCCCCTCCTAAATAAATATCAAAGCATTTTGTTATCATGGCTTAGACCCATCACTATGGCATTGCTCCTTCAAGATTGCTCTTCGGCTTCAGAAAGTTTCTTCTTCAAGTCATCATTTTATGACTGGATTAGAGTGTGACACACCGCCTAATTAACTACTGGGTGATCGGTCCTAAATTAATTAATCTCGGAATATCAAGTTGGATCAGATAATGCATCACTATCAAAAGCTCAATTAATTTAATAAAACTAACCACCTAGTATTTGAAAAGGGTTGGTGTCAAATTTTATTTTATTATTAACATCAACATCAAGGTGAATATTGATAAAGCCTTCATCATACATCCCAATAGCATAAAGAAAACTAATTGAATGTAAATAAGGAACTGGAGCAACACATCCAGTTAAAGTCCATACAGTAATCCAACAACATGAAATTAAAATCTACATATAACATATAACAACGCTAACTCTGAATGTAAATAGGAGGGATGACATGTACAACTGGATTAGGAAACTAATATATAAGGAGAAATAGGCTTGAAAACGTCTACTGGAAATATCATGTAGCTTCCTCAGCAACTACAACTCGACAAATGAACGGAAATTACTAAGTTTGATATCCCTGTGGTGGAGCACCTAAAATAGAAGAACAAGTGGAGAGATTTATAGAAAATTGGGTTAAAGCCCGAGTAGAAAACAGTTTAAAAATAGCAAGTGCATAAATTGATTTAATTAGCACATATATTATCCAAGTTAACGTGCTCACTTGATATGCTCACCTCTCGTCTAATGTGCACACCTAGCGAATCTAGCTACCCATACTAGTTCGTTACTCTACTTAACTTATGTAAGATGATCGCTATAACTGGTACAACTACTAACAACCCGCAACCAATATGTTTATATCAGAGGATATATTAATACAATGATTCCTTCTATTATCAATTACCTCCCAACTGATGACCCAGTAAGCGTATATCTTCATAGAATATCTAACAAGAAGCAAAGAATGGAATTTAGTATAAATATATAAAATCTCAATAGGTACTACAGGATGTATACCTATTGAGATTTCAAAGATAGTGAAGACTAGATATCCCCCAAAAACTGAACCTCCTTTAGCCAAAACCTACATTTCTCGTATTTTGCATACAACTCATGCTGGCGTAGTGTCTGCAAAACTTGACTCAAGTGCTTGGCATGATCCTCCTCGGTCTGCGAGTAAACTAGAATGTCATCTATGAATATGATGATGAACTGATCTAAGAACTCCCTGAACACCCTGTTCATTAAGTACATAAACACGGCTGGGGCATTGGTTAACCCGAAAGGCATAACCCTAAATTCATAGGTACCATACCTCGTCAGGAAGGCTGTCTTTGAAACATCCTGCTCCCTGATACGTAGTTGATGGTATCCCGATCTTAAATCAATCCTAGAAAGAAATCCGCTCCTCTCAACTGGTCGAATAAGTCATCAATTCGAGGCAACAGATATTTGTTTCGTATTGTGACCTTATTCAACTCTCGGTAGTCAACACATAATCTCAACGATCCATCCCTCTTCTTAACAAATAGTATGGGAGCAGCCCACGGAGACGTACTCCTATGGATAAATCCCTGTCCTAATAACTGCTTAATCTGGTCGCGTAACTCCCTCATCTTTACTAGAGCCATACGATAAGGTGTGCGAGCTATCGGTCGAGTATCAGGTGCTAAATCAATGATAAACTCTATCTCTTTACTCGGTGGTAGCCCTAGAATTTCCTGAAACACATCGGCAAACTCTCTAACTACAGGAATCGAATCAAGCAGTACCATAACCTCCGTAGAGGTCTCCTCCTCTATATAGTATAAATGAATGGATGATCCTCCCTCAGAGCGAGGCATCGCCACTAAAAACAACTCATGTCCGGGTATACCAAAAATAATACTCTTACTATAGCAATCAATCATGGCCCTATATCGGATAAGCCAATCCATACTTATAATCGCGTCATAGTCGAACATGTATAATACGAGCATGTCAGGGGATAAGATAAACCTCCCAATTTCTATGCCCACTCCCCGAAAAATAAGAGAAATAACGAAACTCCTACTCAATGTCGAATACACAAAAGTAACCGTACTCTCTGCTATATAAAATATCCTCGTAGTACGTGCAAATCCCATGATAATAAAACAGTGTGTGGCTCATGTGTCAAATAAAATGCGCCCCAAATTCTCTGGATAAAAAACATACCCTCAACCGCTGGCGGGTCCTGTGGGACTGCAGCCTGGTGCAGATTATAAACTCATCCATAATGAAGCTGCCCCTACTGAACTGGAGCGGCTAGAATGGGTGGCATTACTGCCATCTGTAGAGGTGCTTGGAGGGCTGCTGGAAATATCGATCGCTATAGTTGCTGACAAATACCCTGTTGTTGTTGTCCTCTACCCCTCTGAGGGCAGTCCTGACGTTTGTGACCCATGTTGCCACATGTGTAACATCTCCCTGGGAAGGATCATCCCCTCTATCCCTGCTGTCCCCGACCCTGATGGCCATTACCACCCCTCCCTTGGCCATTTTGGCCCTGCTGATGGCCCTGTTGGCCATGTTGAAAGCCTCCCTGCCCATGTCTAAAACCTCCTGGCCTGAATATCTTAGGATACCCTTGCTAGGAACCCTGATCGTTGTGCCGATGCTGATCCTGTACTGCATGTGCCCCACTGGCACCATTCCCTCATGTCTTTCCTCGCTGGCTTGACTCTCCCACTTTTTTAACCTCGGACATGTGGAAACGGTGGTCTTGGCAGTGGAGTAGTGCTGCCTTAACCACATCTGAATAGGTGGCCAATAAGAGATTGCCTATTAAATATTGGCGAATCCTCCTTGTTAACCCATTCATGGAACGCTGAATCTTTTTCTCTTCGGTCGGTATCTCACTTGGTACTCAACCTCATATTCTGCCACAGTTCTTCCTTCCTGTTTCAAATTTGCTAACTTTTGACCCATCTCTGTCTGGACAGTCGAAGGGAAGTACTTGCGGTCGAACCGCACCCAAAAGTCTCAAATACTAAGTGTGTCTCTCTCCTCAGCGATGGTGATAGACTCCCACCACTGCAGTGCGGCACCCACCAGTTTAAATGTGACTAAAATCTGACTCTGTACCTCCGTGCACTCGTGCATCCGTAAATTCCTTTGTATATCCTTTTTCCATTGACTTACTGCGACTATATCGGAGCTCCCTGAAAATTACGGAGGATGCGCCTTATGGAAGGCATCCCTAACACGCTCCCAAGCAGACGGGAGAACCTGAGCCTATACTGGAGCCACCACCGGTGCCTGGGGTTGTGCCTATTGCACTACTGCCAAAGAAGCATTTACCGCCTAGGCTACAATGGCGGCCACTTCTGCGGCATTCATCATACCCTAGGCAGGTGCAGGTTGAGGCTCTGGCTGGGCATCCCTAGGGACTCTTCGTGCACATTTTGGAGGCATCTAGAAAGAGATAAAAATTTCATAAGTCCACAGTTATATTCTCCAAATAGCAGAAGAACGTAAAACATCTGAAGAGTACAACAATCCTAAAATATAGGGCTCTATATCAAGGGATGCTATGCTGAAACAAAATAAGTCGTACAAATCCTAAGGACACTAGAACCTGATGCTCTGATACCACCTGTGACACCTCGCCTAATTAATTACTGGGTGACCAGTCCTAAATTAATTAATCTCGGAACATCAAGTTGGATCAGATAATGCATCACTGTCAAAAGCTCAATTAATTTAATAAAACTAACCACCTAGTATTTGAAAAGGGGTGGTGTCAAATTTTATTTTGTTATTAACATCAACATCAAGGTGAATATTCATAAAGCCTTCATCATACATCCCAATAGCATAAAGAAAACTAACTGAATGTAAATAAGGAACGGGAGCAACACATCCAGTTAAAGTCCATACAGTAATCCAACAACATGAAATTAAAATCTACAAATAACATAAAACAACGCTAACTCTGAATGTAAATAGGAGTGATGACATGTACAACTGGAGTAGGAAACTAATATATACGGATCAATAGGCTTGGAAACGTCTACTGGCAATATCCTGTAGCTTCCTCAGCAACTACAGCTCGGCAAATGAATGGAAATTACTAAGTCTGATATCCCTGTGGTGGAGCACCTAAAATAGAAGAACAAGTGGAGAGATTTATAGAAAAATGGGTCAGAACCCGAGTAAAAAACAGTTTAAAAGGAGCAAGTGCATAAATTAATTTAATTAGCACATATGTTATCCAAGTTAACGTGCTCACTTGAGATGCTCACCTCTCGTATAATGTGCATACCTAGCGAATCTAGCTACCCATAGTAGTTCGTTACTCTACTTAACTTATATAAGATGATCGCTATAACTGGTACAACTACTAACAACCCACAACCAATATGTTTATATTAGAGGATATATTAATTATACAATGATTCCTTCTATTATCAATTACCTACCAACTGGTGACCCAGTAAGCGTATATCTTCATAGAATATCTAACAAGAAGAAAAGAATGGAATTTAGTATACATATATAAAATCTCAATAGGTATACATACAACCATATTTATACAACACCCCAGGTTAAGAAACCCCCGGTGTTAGGCATACTCGGCTATCTAGTCCCATTGCATCGCTCATGCATAAGGGACAATAGGTTCAATCTCTCAAGAACCAATTTAAAACATATACACATATTGAAGGCGAACATAGTCTCAAGCCTATGGGCTACGCACATACATACGCACTCATACAACCGTCAACACTATCATTCTCAGATAGCCCGTACCTAGGTTCCATGTCCTAGTGGCACGACTCAAAATACCCCCGAAGGCACACAAGATATGATCGACCACAACGCGTTAACCTCCATTCAGTAGCCAGCAGCTAGGTATGTCATACACATAATATTAAGAATGTAATAGGTATTCACACATCCTATTAAAATTCATTAGGTATCAACCAAATCTGATCATATATATTCCATACGGGTTATTCTCTCATTACTACGTATAATATATTTACTTTATCCCAGAAAGTCAACATAGTAATAATTCATAGAAATCTGCAGAAAGAGAACCAAACCCATCCCCCAGGAATGGAAACAACTCCCCCGGAAATGGAACCGAATCCCCCATAAATGGAACCGAATCCGTTACATCAGACTTGTTCTGCAACAGATACTTTTTCACCAGATGGAACCAAATCCCCCCCAGAAATAGAACCGGTTCCTTTACGTCAAACTTGTTTTGAAAGTTACGTTTTCACCATTTTTCTTATCCCCAAAACCTCTAAATTATCATCCCAAAATCCAATCAATCAGTCCCAAATCAGATCCTAACAATTACACATGAATTCTAACATCCTAGAATCATGCTATCCTTACCACTCATCAAAGAAATATGAAAACCCTAAATTAATTTTTATTGTCAAAACTCTTAATATAATTTATGAATAAGATAAAATTTCCAGATTTTATTAATCTAATCAAGGGCAAAACCTCTACATATATACCCATCTCAAATTCCTAAGTCTCTTCATCATTTACTCAATGAAAACCCTATATTTTCTTTGTCCCAAATTCATATCTTCAAACCTAAATTAACAAGAACAATCTATGCTAAAAAGAAGAGCAAGATAAACACTTGCCTTAAAAATGAACTTTTGATCCACGGGTTGAAATTGGTATGGGAACGATCCCCTTGACAAGAGATACGCGTTGGTGTATTTTGTTTAGTGTGAAAGCTTGAGTTGGAGCTCCAATGGAGTCTTCTCCTCTTCCTTAGCTCTCTCTCTCTCTCTCTCTCTCTCTCTCTCTCTCTCTTTCTCATGGGTTGAAGACTAACATAACACTAACCCTAACAGATTTTAATTACCCAATTTTCGTCCATCTTAACACCTAAAAATACCAAAAGACTAAAATACCCCTCCGGGGTGTTATTTTGGGCTAAAATGATCCGGACTTCAAATACAATACCCAAATAGTGTTTTCTGACTATCTCAACCCTTCCGAACACTCCGGTGCACTCAAAATAGTCATTCGAGTTATGTAAAAATAATTTACTTTTTTAAACCCCCAATTACATACTAGTGACACAACTCCTATGCATCCCAAATATTTATAACATAGCTGGCGTATATCTCATCACCAATCATAAAATTATTTCAATAACTACTAACTCTCATCTCGATAGTAATTATTATCATAAAAAATCAGATTGATTAAAATTTAAATTATCTCTTCCTTTAATTTAATTAATCCTCCTCATTTTCCATAATTTCAACATAAATATAAGTAAAAATATACGGGGTATTACATAGAGCGCTGACCTTAACCATAACATTAGACTTGACCAACTGGGAATTCAAGTCATTTATTTATTTTTACTTGGAAGCACTCACATCTTCCAAGTCCTTGAGGTCTTCCTTTAGTTAGGCGACAAGAGTGTATTGGTATTTATCACTGTTATAAAAAACCCGCCTAGGCTCCGCTAGGCACGCCTAGGCTTGAGGCTTGGGAGAAATGCCCCTCCTTACGATTTTGACGCCTTATGCTTGAAAAAACCCTTAAGGCGTACTTTTTCTCTAAAAACAACAATACTTTAGTGAAACGATATTGCCTTTTAAAGATTTTTTTACAAACCGGACCATTATCTCGTCCAAAATAATCAAATAGTATTTTTATTTGCAAATATTCAGACATATTTTTATGATATGTACAATTTTAGTATTTTAATAGCCTTGTTATGGTTAAAAAATATTAAAATATATTAAAAAGGCCTAAACGCCTTTTCACACCTTTTTACGCCTAGGACCGCCTAGGCTTCTAAGGCTTTAGGCTTGGCCTCCACGCCTCGATCACGCCCCGCGTTTTTTAGAACCTTGGTATTTATAGGCCTTAGTACTCTTTCTTAGAGACTTACAGGTAGTCAGAAATGCTCAGCGATCTTGTGCGCTAGCATCTTGCCGGAGCACATTATCTAAGTTACTTGAAGAAGGAATTTCCTCGGCATCAGTCTACATCGTCAAAGCAGGACAGGCAATAGTTTATCAAAAAATACATAAATTGGCACATTCAAATGAAAATATTATTTTCATTAAATAAAATAAGAGGTAGGAAGAGCCATTAAAATTCAAGGAAAAAAAGAGAACAATGGACGAGCAAAAGAATAAAAAAACCCAAGAAATAGAGGCTTTACTTATTCACATGCTCTTCTGTCTCGGTCTCTTTCCCCTTAAGTGCCACCTCCTTCTCCTAGGGCACCACCTCATTCGCTTATTCGGAAGGATGAATAGTAGAAGGTCTTCATCAGTCACAGGGGGAGGACTTGGATAGTGCAGGCCAAAGAGCTCTAATACAACGGTGACCCAAATTGTGGATAAGTCCTGAGCCCAGCCTTTCTTGAAGATGACTTTCTAAGCATAGGAAATTTAGACTCTGGCATTAGCATACTCCTCATCCCAGCCTTGCTCAAAGATGGCATCCTTGGTGAGATGGAACTGATCCACCTCCATAATCAGTAGATAATTTTCATTCGATAGGTGAGTGTTCTCTACCTTCAGCTAGCTATTCTCGATTTTTAGTGAGGCCATGGCCTCGATAGTGGTATTTTTCTCTTTATCATTGGCCGAGACCATGGACTCCTCTAAGTTTTAGAGGGTTTTAGTCAGTTCATCATTTAATTTGGACTGGTCAGCATAACCATCGAAAAGACTGGTAAATTCTGCCATAAATTACAAAACAAGAAAAAGGTCAAGTATTAGGAGATATGATAAATAGAAGTTAAGTAGACTGGAGACAACAAAAAAAAATAAGATCCGTATCGGCAGAGTTTGGGATGCTCAGAGAGAAAGTTGGTCAGGTTCTAGCTTCTTCAATAGCTCACGATCACTCGCGAGAACATGCCCCCCTTAGGAAGCCTGTAGCAATGGTTGGATTGTGGTCCACAGACTGGGCCTCCAAGATTTTGGGGAGAGAAGAGGTAAACATTGTTCTTCTTCGAAAAGGATTAAAGGGACTTTTTCATCTCCTCCTCCATCTTTTTCTCCTCTTCCTTCTTCTTCTTTTCCTCTTCTTTCTCCTTGGTGGCCAAGATTGGGTCACCTAACCTGGAGGATTCAACCTCAACCTTCTTTTGGGACTTGAAACAAGGAGAGAGGAAGACTTCATCATCATCATCATTATAAGAAACCAGAAGGACTCTCTTCCTAATAGGAGCCATTCCTCCTCCTCTAGTTGTGAATAAGTAAAGCCTATAGTTCTAATGACTGAAAAGAAAAAGAAGTTTCTTCGTCAAGAAGAGGAAAAATATGTATCTCGTCCATCGAGAAAGCAATGAAATTACTAGTGGTGTTGGTATACTCAAGTAAAAAGGCTACCGACTTGGGGTGCTCACCATCAGAAATGTACTCTCTCACCCTCCAAGCTTTTATCATATCGGTAACATTGATATCATGAAGGTAGGGTGTAATACCTCGTATTTTTATGACTTTTAATTTTGGGGATTTATTAAATTTAATTAGAGATATTAATTTAATATTAATCCGGAAACTCATTTAAATACTTACTAGCGTGATGAGAGTTAGAAATTATTGGAATTGTGTTGTAAATTACTTTATGGGTAAAGTAAGAGGTGTAATTTTATTTAGTAAAATTATCACGAGAATCTAATTTGATAATTTTGGAAATTTATCAGGACGCGCTTGTGTCGTGTCGGAATTAAATTCGAACTATTAAAAGTGAATAAATTATAAGTCATACGTATGGTCATTTTGAGTGCGTCAATGTGTCCGAAAGGGTCGAGATAGTAAAAATAATGTACCCGGGGGTTTAGTTTGGGTCTCGAGGCGTTTCAAAGCCTAATTAACACCCCGGGAGGGCGTTTTAGACATTTTATATTTTTGGGCATGAAAACCCACGAAATTTCTAAGAGTATATCAGTTAATAGGAGTTGTCTTCTAGGGTTAGAACAACCAAAAACCTAAGACGACCATTGGAAGGGAAGAGGAGAAGCCTTCCAAGGAGTTCAAGGCCAAGAACTCCACCGTTTGCATCGCCGTCGCCACCAAACTTTGGATCGCACAACGAGGATCGCAACCACACCAATCTTGTCCACTAATCTGAACCAAGAATTCCCAGGCAAGTACCTATCTTGGTTAATTCAGTTAATGCTTCAATGATGTTAGTCTAGAGTTGATTAGGACTAGTTTTCATGAAAGAAAGCATGTATGGGAGACTCTAAATTGCATGTTGTAGAGGTAAAGGACATATTCAAGAAATCAAATACACATGTAGAGGTTGAACCATGAAATTGCAGTAAATTAGGAGTATGAAATCTGGGAAAAGAATGGGAAGAAACTAAACAAAGAAAATATTAGGGTTCTTGATATTTTTATGGATTGTGCCCCTTTTATATCGTTATACATGATGAAAATTCGCATATCTTACGTAGAATACCACTTATTTGAGGATATAACACTTGTAGTATAAATTTTTGAGAGTTTGAAAGTCAAATATATTGGTTTGGATGATTTTGGAAGAAGAAACCCGTAACTGGAAATGCTGCAGTTTTGTCATACCTGTTTGATCGATCGATCGACCCAGGAGCATCGATCGATCGAGCACCTACCAACGATCGATCGACCCCTCCTGAAAAACTCAAATTACCCTTTTTAAAAGGTGGTTCCAACTTAAATGAATAGAAATTCTTGGACATTATTGTTAGAATATTTTGGGAGATAAAGAAGACCGGTAGGACTTCATAAAAATGGAACCCTTAATATAAGACGAGATTAATATTTAACGGAGGTGTTTTACACTTAAGGAAAAATGGGGACGTGTGTTTAAGGGGTGAGACTCGTAAGGAAGTTACGTTGTAAAATAAATGAGTACCTACTGAAATTACACTTGGGGAGATAGGAATTCACGAGTGTTACGTAGTAAGTTGGAATAATCCCATAAATAAGAATAAAAGAGACAAATCGTTATACGGGATAATCTAGTAATGTGCAATGAGAATAAATATCATAAGTATGGGTCGTGGGTGTACCTAAATTTGAATTGGGAATATTAGTATACATTTATGACTGTGATTGTGCATATACTATATACGTGTAAAAATCATGCCCGCGCTACCTGCTATCACTGAGGTTACCGCGCTGGGACAGTCTTATCTCGATGGGACCTTTATGGGGGATATTGACTTGTACCCTAAAACATAGGAATCCTTGGTACAGGCTATCGGATCAATAGTCAGACGGTCCTAAGAGATGTGAGGGTATGTGCTGACCTTTTAGTGACTTGGAACTATGCTTCGCCTCAATTTGTATGTGTTTTGTGTTAATACAGTTCGAGAGTGATTTTGAGCTAGTATTTCCCTTAGTACGAGTGATACGGGGACTTGATAGCAGAGTATGCCAGCACCATAAATTTTATGTGGGGTACCGATATTATATATATATTAAATGAGTGATTAATGTATATATATATGAACTTGAAATTTGAATACTATCTACTGTGACTAAAGGTAGGAAAGCAATGAATAATTATTTCAACTTCGATATAAGTGTTTGAAAAGTTTGAGGCAATACTAAAAAACTTTATGATTAAATGAGGCTTATGTGAGAACTTTGCTTTTAAATAAAATTAATTTTCTTAACACTAGAAATTGTCGGCATGAAATCTTGTGAGTAACTTAAGATAAGCTAAACTATTGGGAGTAGTAGTGCGGTAGGTGTGCACATTAGAAGAGAGGTGAGAATTTCTCAAGAGAGTGCCGCACTAATATGATTGTTGCATTAGACGGTAAGCATTTTAAATACTTGCTAAAATAATTTTAAACTGTTTTATAATCGGGCTTTGACCCGTTTCCTATTTTTCTTCTCTTGGCATATATATATGTATATATTACAGGTGCCCAGCCATAGGGGCGTCTTGCATAGGATCCTTTGGAAGGAACGTGCTGCAGCTTAGGTGGGAGTTGCAGGCCTCTTTCTTAGATGACCTCATTATTGATTCCACTTCTAGTTTTATTTTATCCAGTTGGGCATGTGTCGCCCTTTTCCATTATTCAGTTGGTTTTATCAGAGATTATGATTGTTTATTTCCAGTATTTATACTTTGGGATTGTTACTGTACGGCTTATTTCTCTTTTAGCTAGCGTTCTTGCTATAGAGCCCTATTTTTAGGATTGTTGTATTCTTGCTTTTACGATTACATCTTCAGCTATTTGAGATTTGATAATAACTGTAGACTAATAAAATTTCTTGACGTTTCAGATGCCTCCAAGACGCTCACCCAAGGATATGCGTGCCCAGGTCGAGCAACCAGCAGCTCCAGCTCAGGGAACGATGAACGCCACAGAGGTAGCCGCTATCGTTGCTCAGGTGGTGAATGCCGTGTTGGCGGTAGTGCAATAGGCTCCACCCCAGGTTCAGGCAGTGGCGCCAGTACCGACACAACTTCCTTCTGCATGGGAGCGAGTTAGGGATGCCTTTAGAAGGCGCATCCCCAAGAGTTTGCGGGTAGTTCAGATATCATTATAGCTAGCCAATGGAAGAAAGATATCCAGAGGCATCTGTGCATGTACGAGTGCACTGACATGCAGAAACAACTATTGGCTTCCTTCAAGCTAATGGGGGTTGCTTTGCATTGGTGGGAATCCACCACCACCTTGGAAGAGAGGGATATTATCACTATTCAGTCATTTTGGGCACGGTTTGACAACAAATACTTTCCATCCACCGTGTAGACTGAGATGAGGCGAAAGTTACTGAATTTAAAATAGGAGAATTCGACTGTTGCTGAGTATGAGGAGGAGTTCACTAGACTCCTCACTATAGTGTCAAATGAGGCACCCACTAGGGGAAAGAAGATATTATTGTTTGTGGACAGGTTGGCCTGGAGGATCCGTCAGCACCTCATAGGCAATCTGTCATTGAGTACCTACACGGATGTACTCAATACTGCTTTGTTACACTGCCAGGATCACCGCTTTCGTCTGTAGGGAAGCTAATGAGCAGGAGAGTCCAGCCAGCAGGACAGGGGGTAATGGTACTAGTGGAGCACCGATATCCCAGGGGCAAACTTGTTAGCATGAGCAGAGTTCCCATCAAGGGGACCCTGCCAAGTGGTTCCAATCAGGTGACTCCAGACAGGGAGTTGGGGGGTTTAGGCAGGGTCAGCAGGGCCAGTCTAATCATCAGGGCTATCAGGGCCAATATCGTTAGCTGTAGGGTCAGCAACAGGGCCATCAGGGCCAACAACGTTTTCAGCAGGGCCAAGAGGGCCAATGGCGGGGTGGTAAAGGCAAGCAGGGCCGTAATCAGCAGGGACAAAGGGGAGGAAATTTGAGGGGCCGATGCTTCGGGTGTGGTAAAAATGGCCACAAGCGCCATGATTTTCTACATAGATATAGGGCCCCACAGCAGCACGGTAACCGTAATGATCCACATAGGCCACTTTTTCTAGCTGCCCTCCCAGCACCAGCTCAGGCACCAGCCCTACCAGCCATTCCAGCAGCTCTAGTGCAGCAGGGGCAGTTACAGTACGGACGTGTCTATAATGTCCACCAGGCAGTAGCCCCACAGGTGCCACCCGCGATTGAGGGTACATTTCCTATCCATGGTACTATAGGACGGGTTTAATTTGATACTGGAGCGACACACTATTTTATAGCTACTCATTTTGTAAAGGCCTTAGGGTTATTAGACACCGCAGAGAGCACTGTGACATGCGTAGACTCACCACTGGGAAATGGATCGTTAATTTTCTTTATATGCCGGGGTGTGGGAGTAGATATTGGTAGCTTAATCTTACCAGCGGACATGTTAGTCTTAGATAGTCATGAGCACGACGTTATCATTGGCATGGATTATCTCGCAGCATACAGAGCCATGATAGATTGTTTCGGTGGGAGTATTGTCTTTGCCAATTCGGGGCAAGAGATGTTTGTAGTGGTGATGCCTCTCCCAGAGGGAGGCTCTATCGCTCATTTGTATTACATAGAGGAGGATACCTCTAAGGGGGTCGTGATTCCCTTAGAATCGATCCCAGTTGTTCGTGAGTATTCTGATGTATTTCAGGAGATACCAGGCCTACCCCACAGTCAAGAGATATATTTTTTCATAGACTTGTTATCGGATACTCGACCGATAGCACGCGCTCCATACCATATGGCTCCGGCAGAAATATGAGAGTTATGAGATCAGATAGAGTAGCTGTTAGGTCAGGGCTTCATTCGTAGGAGTACCTCACAGTGGGGCGCTCCAATTTTGTTTATAAAGAAGAGAGATGGCTCACTTAGGCTATGTGTGGACTACCGGGAGCTGAACAAGGTCACGATACGGAACAAATATCCATTGCCTCGAATCGATGATCTGTTCGACCACCTGAGGGGAGCAACTTTCTTTTCGAAGATAGATTTGAGGTCAGGATACCATCAGCTACGGATTAGGGAGCAGGATATTTCGAAGACTGCTTTCTTGATGAGATATGGGTCCTATGAGTTGGACTCACAAATTCTCCAGCCGTGTTCATGGACTTGATGAACCGAGTGTTCAGAGAGTTCTTAGATCAGTTTGTCATCGTCTTCATAGACGACATCCTGATATATTCACATACAGAGGAAGAGCATGCTGAGCATTTGAGGCAGGTTCTTCAGACTCTACGAGATCATCAGTTGTATGCTAAGTACGAAAAGTGAAGATTCTGGTTATGGGAAGTGCAATTCTTGGGACATGTTGTTTCTGAACTGGGGATAGCGGTTGACCCGAGTAAAGTGTCAGCAGTGAGGGAGTGCGGACAGCCCACGACACCGACAGAAGTGCATAGTTTCTTGGGGTTAACCGGGTACTACAGGAGATTCATTCCAGGATTCTCCAAGATAGCGGGTCCATTGACTAACCTGACTCGTAAGGGGGTACCATATGTTTGGGACGATACTTGTCAATTGGCTTTCGATGAGCTGAAAGACAAGCTGACTTCGGCACTGGTCCTTACTTTACCCAAGTCGGGCGTGGAGTATCTGGTTTACACCGACGCCTCCTTACGGGGACTCGGGGGAGTACTTCAGCAGGAAGAGAAGGCTATAGATTTTGCCTCCCACAAGCTTAAGCCGCACGAGAGGAATTACCCCACTCACGACCTAGAGTTAGCAGCGGCCGTCTTTGCTTTGAGGATATGGAGACACTATTTATTGGGGGAAAATTTTGTTTGTTCATAGATCACAAGTCACTGAAGTACATGTTCACTCAGCGAGAGCTGAATATGCGTCAGCGCAGGTGGTTAGAGTTTGTGAAGGACTATCAGTTCGACCTACAGTACCATCCGGGGAAGGCCAACGTGGTTGCTGATGCATTGAGCCGTAGACCGGTAGACGATGTAGCGGACGTCTGGAAAGTAAAGTGGAAAGAGTTAGGTCATCAGGATCTGGTAGCCCATTCCTTCATATCTGTCATGACGGTGACACCCGAGATCGTTACGAGGGTAATACAGGCACAGACAGAAGACTCATTTTTCCAGGAGCAAATTGTAAGACTTTTAGCCGAGGGTGCTGAGTCCTATTCAATTAGTTCTGATGGAGGTTTAAGGTTTAATGGGAGATTGGTGGTCCCAGAAGGAGCAGACTTACGTCATGCAGTGATGACCCAGTCTCACGAGTCCCAATTTATGGTGCATTCCGGGGGAGATAAGATGTACCAGGATATGAGACGGCAATATTGGTGGAGTGGGATGAAGAAGGACATTGCTGAGTTTGTGTCTAAGTGTTCTACGTGCTAAATGGTAAAGGTGGACCACCAGAAACCGTCGGAGTTGCTTCAGGCGTTGGAAATACCCACGTGGAAGTGGGAAAGTATTTCCATGGATTTTATTACTGGGTTTCCTACATCCCAACGGGGCCACGACTCCATCTGGGTGATTGTGGACCGTTTGACCAAGGTGGCTCATTTTCTGCCAGTACGGACAGACTATACCACGGGACAGTATGCTCAGTTGTTCATTGATGAGATTGTTAAACTACATGGGGTGCCCCTGGATATTGTGTCAGATAGAGACAAGATTTTCGTATCGCATTGCTGGGAGAGTTTCCAAGAGGCCATGGGTACAGAGTTGAGGTTGATTTCAGCTTACCACCCATATACATATGGACAAACTGAGCGTACCAACCAGATATTGGAAGATATGCTACGCATGTGTGTCCTTGATTTTGGGGGAGGTTGGGAGCCACATTTTCCACGGGTGGAATTTTCTTATAATAACTCTTATCAGTTCACGATTGGCATGGATCCATTTGAGGCATTGTAGGCAGGCCTTGTCGTTCTCCAACTTGTTGTCTAGAGGTGGAGGACAACAAGTTGCTCGGACCAGAGGTGATTCAGGAAACCTTCGCTAGGATTGAGATTATCAGGAGTCGCATTCAGGTAGCCCAGGACAGGTAGAAAAGCTACGCCGATGCAAAACGGTTCTTCTGAGAATTTAATGTGGTGGACCAAGTGTTACTACGTGTATCTCATATGAAAGGAGTGATGAGGTTTGGGAAGAAAGGGAAACTGGCCCCGAGGTACGTGGGACCATTTTCCATTATCGAGAGGATTGTGCCGATAACATACAGATTGGGACTGCCAGAGCATTTACACCGCATTCACGATGTATTCCACATCTCGTCGTTGAGATGATACCTTCGGGATGACATGGACCTCACCCACATCGCGATTGAGGAGATTGACGTACAGCCTGATAGCTCTTACGAGGAGAGGCCAGTGGTTATTCTAGACCATAGCGAAAGGAGATTGAGGTCGAAAGTAGTCCCACTTGTACGAGTCCAGTGGGAGCATCATAATGTGGAGGAATCCACTTGGGAGCGTGAGGCAGACATACGTGAGAAGTACCTAGAGATATTCTTACCAGCTACACCTTATTTTTTCGAATTTCGGGACGAAATTCCGTTATTAGGGGGGAAGTATGTAATACCCCGTATTTTTATGACTTTTAATTTTGGGGATTTATTAAATTTAGTTAGAGATATTAATTTAATATTAATCCAGAAAATCATTTAAATACTTACTAGGGTAATGAGAGTTAGTAATTATTGGAATTGTGTTGTAAATTACTTTATGGGTGAAGTAAGAGGTGTAATTGTATTTAGTAAAATTATCACGAGAATCTAATTTGATCATTTTGGAAATTTATCGGGACGCGCTTGTGTCGTGTCGGGATTAAATTCGAACTATTAAAAGTGAATAAATTATAAGTCACCTGTATGGTCATTTTGAGTGCGTCAATGTGTCCGGAAGGGTCGAGATAGTCAAAATAATGTACCCGGGAGTTTAGTTTGGGTCTCGGGGCGTTTCTAAGCCTAATTAACACCCCGTGAGGGCGTTTTAGACATTTTACATTTTTGGGCATGAAAACCCACGAAATTTCTAAGAGTATATCAGATAATAGGAGTTGTCTTCTAGGGTTAGAACAACCAAAAACCTAAGAAGACCATTGGAAGGGAAGAAGAGAAGCCTTCCAAGGAGTTCAGGGCCAAGAACTCCACCGTTTGCATCTCCGTCATCGTCAAACTTTGGACAGAACAACGAGGATCGCAACCACACCAATCTTGTCCACTAATCTGAACCAAGAATTCCCAGGCAAGTATCTATCTTGCTCTAATTCAGTTAATGCTTCAATGATGTTAGTCTAGGGTTGATTAGGACTAGTTTTCATGAAAGAAAGCATGTATGGGAGACTCTAAATTGCATGTTGTAGAGGAAAATGACATATTCTGGAAATCAAATACACATGTAGAGGTTAAACCACGAAATTACAGTAAATTAGGAGTATGAAATGTGGGAAAAGAATGGGAAGAAACTAAACAAAGAAAATATTAGGGTTCTTGATATTTGTATGGATTGTGCCCCTTTTAATTCGTTATACATGATAAAAATTCGCATGTCTTACGTAGAATACCATTTATTTGAGGATATAACACTTGTAGTATAAATTGTTGAGAGTTTGGAAGTCAAATATATTGGTTTGGATGATTTTGGAAGAAGAAATCCGTAACTGGAAATTCTGCAGTTTCGTCATACCTGCTTGATCGATCGATCGACCCAAGAGCATCTATCGATCGATGCATCGATCGATCGAGCACCTGCCATCGATCGATCGACCCCTCCTGAAAAACTCAAATTCCCCTTTTTAAATAGGTGGTTCCAACTTAAATGAATAGAAATTCTTGGACATTATTGTTAGAATATTTTGGGAGATAAAGAAGACCAGTAGGACTTTATAAAAATGGAACCCTTAATGTAAGATGAGATTAATATTTAGCGGAGGTGTTTTACACTTAAGGAACAATGGGGACGTGTGTTTAAGGGGTGAGACTCGTAAGGAAGTTGCGTTGTAAAATAAATGAGTACCTACTGAAATTACACTTGGGGAGATAAGAATTCACGAGTGTTACGTAGTAAGTTGGAATAATCCCATAAATAAGAATAAAAGAGACAAACCGTTATACGGGATAATCTAGTAATGTGCAATGAGAATAAATATCATAAGTATGGGTCGTGGGTGTACCTAAATTTGAATTGGGAATAGTAGTATACATATATGACTGTGATTGTGCATATACTATATACCTGTAAAAATCTTGTCCGCGCTACTTGCTATCACTGAGGTTACCGCGCTTGGACAATATTATCTCAATGGGACCTTTATGGGGGATATTGACTTGTACCCTAGAACATAGGAATCCTTGGTACAGGCTATCGGATCGATAGTCAGACGGTCCTAAGAGACGTGAGGGTATGTGCTGACCTCTTAGTGACTTGGAACTATGCCTCCCCTCAATTTGTATGTGTTTTGTGTTAATACAGTTCGAGAATGATTCTGAGCGAGTATTTCCCTTAGTACGAGTGATACGGGGACTTGATAGCAGCATATGCCAACATCATAAATTTTATGTGGGGTGCCGATAGAATATATATATATTAAATGAGTGATTAATGTATATGTATATGAACTTGAGATTTGAATACTATCTACTGTGACTAAAGGTAGGTAAGCAATGAATAATTATTTCAACTTCGATATAAGTGTTTGAAAAGTTTGAGGCAATACTGAGAAACTTTATGATTAAATGAGGCTTATGTGAGAACTTTGCTTTTAAATAAAATTAATTTTCTTAACACTAAAAATTGTCAGCATGAAATCTTGTGAGTAACTTAAGATAAGCTAAACTGTTGGGAGTAGTAGTGCGGTAGGTGTGCACATTAGAAGATATGTGAGAATTTCTCAAGAGAGTGTCGCACTAATATGATTGTTGCATTAGCCGGTAAGCATTTTAAATACTTGCTAAACTAATTTTAAACTGTTTTACAATCGGGCTCTGACCCGTTTCCTATTTTTCTTTTCTCTCTAATATATATATGTATATATTACAGGTGCCCAGCCACAGGGGCGTCTTGCATAGGATCCTTTGGAAGGAACGTGCTGCAGCTTAGGTGGGAGTTGCAGGCCTCTTGCTTAGATGATCTCATTATTGATTCCACTTCTAGTTTTATTTTATCCAGTTGGGCATGTGTCGCCCTTTTCCATTATTCAGTTGGTTTTATCAGAGATTGTGATTGTTTATTTCCAGTATTTATACTTTGGGATTGTTACTGTCAGGATGTTTTCCTTCGATGTTTTAAAGTTGGAATTATTTAGTTGAATGCTTATATTACTTGGATTATTTTTCCAGTCTAGTTGTTGTGGGATTTTTAAACTATGGATTATGAAAGGTTTTAAATATTGGTTTTAAATTAAATTTGAAAATTGATGTCTTAAAAATGGTTTTGTCACTTAGCTTAATTATTTTGGGTATTTAATTGGAAAAATTATTTTTGCGACAATGATGTTAAGAATGAACCAACCGTTCACCTTGGTTATAATTTAATAAAGGACTGATCACCCGGTATTTAATTAGGCGGGGTATCACAGAGGGATCCTTATTTTTCTTGCGAGATGTTCAACGACAAAAAAAAGAGCAATTAGCAATAACAAATAATAAATAAATTGTAAGCGATTAAAAGAATAAGTGTTAACCTATGTGATCCCCCCCCTCCCCCCCACCCCCCCAGTCAGGGCACAAAAACCCTGTGTATTCTTTGCTCCCAGGGAGTGGTGGATATTGCTAATTTCTAGCAATGAATCCTGATCCCAATAGCCTTTGTTGGAATTAGGAAGATTTAATACCAACATCCTCTAATACTTCCTCACCTTTAAGTAGCGGAGGCCATCAAAGGTATGGGACCAGACATAACAATATATGATCTTTGGGATGCCTAGGTTGGACCCATAGAGCTCATTTACACGGTTAACCCCATTGACTATTCGTCAACTATTGGGGGCACACTGATAATAGACCACCTCAATAATCTGAAGAACTCTAAGAACAAAAAGTTTGGGGGAAATGTCAAACCCCCTTGGACCACAGCTAAGGTGTGAATCCAACGCCCCCCCCCCCCCCCACACACACACACACACCCGATGTATTTAACATCTTTGGGTATGGGGGCAAAATCGATGCCATCCAAGAAGGAATGGAGTAGGTCTTCCTTAATTCATAAACACTTTTTATATGGATGGTTGACATTTTTGGAGAATAAAACTATCGCTATGGAAGATAATCAAAAAGGGAAAAGAAGAAGAAGAAAGATGTGAAAGTAAGAAATGAGGATACATACTTACAAAGATGAAGAAATGCAAAGGACAAAGCTCTGGAGTTTTGATAGAGGAAGACTTGGGAGCAAAGTGATGATTTGGAGTTGATGCAACACAGTTTGAAACCCCGTGCACAATCATAAGGCATGATAGTCAAGTAGATTTTATCACTTTACTTCTTGATCAGATAAAACTCTTGCTTAATTACAAGTTTGCCCCGTCGGTTTAAATTCATGAGAATGGATCAAGACTATTTAGTCTTGAAGCAATGATAAAACCTACTGGCCCATCAAACCCCAGAGGTTTTAGGGTCAATTATCGGGATGTAAATTATTAGTTAGGTCCAATTGAGATTGATCGACCAAGCCTAGTAGTATGAGAGGCATGCCCAACCCAACTCCTCAAAGGATTCGGCACAAGTATTTTTCACGTAGATAACATGAACACCTATTATATCTATATTAATAAGCTCAAGTTGTTTACCTAATCTTGAACGAGATATGCAAGAGTCACCTCATGAGTCAATAATAAGCTGGGAGAGTTCCTTAAGCAACTCAGCCACTATGGTTTTACACCACTATAAATACAGCCCACACCCCAAGTCCAATGGGGATGCAATTTCAAAATTTTGAGAAAATTTAATAAAATACAGTGACCTCTCCATGGACTTAGACAATTTGTCGACCACATATATTCATGTGTTGTGTGATTGGGATCTTATTTTCATTCTTTTATTGCTTTGTGGAATCCCTTTTTATTGTGATTAATTTGTACTTACGCATGGCAAAACCTCCCAGTCAAGTCATCCTCACTCTCACTTTTGCAGAAAGTCTTTATCACTTCTTATCTCCTCCTCTTTATAACCCTTTACATCTTTCTATTCTGCATAATCTATACACCTCTTTTCTGTCATTTTTGGTAAATTTGTTCCGACATACTAATCATATATAAAGTTCGGGTTGTGATTATGCCACAGTTCCTTCACTCAGTTAGGTAGCTAATGAATCCATTTAGACTGAAATAGCACATGTTTGATAGTATGCCTTTGTTCTATAATGACTATGTGTGATATGTTTCTCTCTCTCTCTCTCTCTCTCTCTCTCTCTCATGCGCGCGCGCACACGTACGCACATATGAGCTAATTTGATTTGGGTTTTGAAAGTTTAAATTAGGTTTTAGGATGTTGTTGGTGGCTGATTTAATGATGGGATGAAGAAATTAAAAGTTTGTTTGGTAGGTATTCTTCTATCTCCTCCCTCTCGCGCCGAATATTCTTTATTAAGAGAGAGGGATAGGCAACTTCTGTAACAATTCAAAAACTCTACATCTCTCTACTGTGTTTTCTATTTTCTTCATAGATTTACTTTTAAAGGTACAATGGGGATTTTTTAGGTGTGGGCTGAAGACTAGGATGTTGTTCACAGTGTTTGGTTGTGTCAGTATAGGTAAATGATTCCTTCTTTGATTTGAGTGAATCTTCTTCAAACTATATGAAAGTTATCCAAAAGACTTTTTGTGTGGAACACCTTTACCGGTTCAAAAGACTCATAACGCCTCTTTAGATTACATAAAGTGATATATATATATATATATATATATATATATATATATATATATTGAAATTTATGGATGATGGATAGATATTTGATAGGTATGAAATCATATTCTTTCATTTCATTCCAAATCTTTTGCACTTCCTATAAAAGTAATCAAAGATTATAACAGTATTGATCAAACCTCACATGTCATCTCTCCCAATGAAAAAGCCACCAGCAAATTTGAGCACATGGCTCGAGGTAACAATGAGCAGGTGAAACAGTGGACACATAGAGTCCTTCCAAATGGATGAACAATTTAATATAAAAGTCTTAATGTGACATTTTTATATGTGAATTGGAATGACAATATTTTTGGACGCATGTAAGTAAGGCTCTCCAATGGGTCGGGTCGGGCCTACTCGATCTGTTTAAGAGTGGCTCATATATCATGGGTAGCTAGTGCTCCATAACGGGTCGGGTCGGGTCGACCCGACTCGAAACATAAATAAGAAGGCCCAAGATCTGAACTATATAGGGATAAACGGGTGGGCCGAGCTGAAGGGGCTTAACGAGTCAGGCGTAATGGGCCAAAAAATATCATTTTTTATATATTAATGTGGATTTGTTTATTACACTATAGATATGTATATTACATATTTTTATGACTACATTAAAATAGTAATGAAGTAAAAAGATTAGTATTTACAAGAATAAAATTACCCAAGTTTCATTTATGATTGACGATGAATTTTTTATTGTTCCACGATATGTCCCATTTAAAAAAGGATCATACATTTATGTAAGTAGTCTTTTTTAATCTAATCATTACACAATCGAGTCCTTTTTTTGAGTATATCCAAAAAAAGAAATCCCATGTCGAGAGCCTTCATTCTATTTATAAACTCGTTGAAATTATGTTTTTTTGTAGAGTTGGATCCTTCACGTTTACGGTACT
Organism: Sambucus nigra; assembly: GCA_949130495.1. Lineage (NCBI taxonomy): Eukaryota > Viridiplantae > Streptophyta > Magnoliopsida > Dipsacales > Adoxaceae > Sambucus > Sambucus nigra. Next base: position 335,777,295 of record OX422207.1, on the reverse strand, counting down.
GCTATCTGAGCCTTATTTTCCCATGGCATTGAAAAAGATTGGATACATCGTTGTCTCTTTTCCTTGATTTTTGGAAGGAGTTTCGAGTGGTAGGCTAGTCTTTGTTTGGGTTCCGACCCTTTGTTTTCCTTTTTGTATACGGGTTTATGCCCCCTTAGGTGGGTACGTTATTAATGAACCATTTACTTATAAAAAAATATTTTTTAATACTTAAATGGGCTAACTAGTTGGGCTAACGAGTAGGGCTAACGGGCTTTGATAAATGGGTCAGGCTAGTCTGGGCCGTCCGACCAGGGTATGGAGCCCATTGACCAACCTGTTAAACGAAAATGAATTTGATCATTTAATTAATTTAATTATAATTAATGTACATTTTAGTTTAATGAAATTCTTTGATTTTGATGATTCCAAACAAACCTTTATTTAGTGGTTATGTAAATATTTCTTAATCATGCAATTGTTATATTAGTTACCTATACTATATAATATATGTTATGTCATTTATATAAATATATGTTATGTCATTTATATTATACTCTCCTTTTAAGTATATAACACACGATTTCTTTTTCTACTTATATATCTTGTTTATACAATTATTTATATATACTGTATATTTTTTTTTTTTCATTATAATACTTTACGTAGTAATTTTTTTTTAAGACAAACTCTTGGATCTGCATTTCATTTAAGTAGAAAATTGAATTGTTATTTGTTTCTTATTCTAGACTTTGAAAGAATTTCTTCTTTATATCTTTTGACTTGTGGAAAGCTCTTTGAACTGATAAACCATAAATAATATCCTTGTGCCCATATATGACTATGTCATCTTTGAACATACATATACTACTTGAGCAGTAGTTCTATCATTTTTTTAGAGATCCCATCTTGCAGGATTGTCCCATCCGTTTTTTTTTTGTTTAATCAGATTTACACGCCTATATATATACACTAGGATATGTTCGTGCCTGAAGACACGATGAAAATTTTCAAAAAATACATAATAGCAAAATGACAAAAAAAATCGAAAGTACGTAATTGCGAAACAAAAACAATTTCGTTTCCACAACAAAATAATTTAATCGGCATTAATTTTTAAAAGTGTACGTCATTGATAGGATCATACATATTTTATTTAGTTCGCAACGGATAAACAATTTTTTAAATAACCTATGGTACGAACCTATTAGTTTCAAAAAAATGAAAATTTTTTGAATTTTTTTATATATACGTAATCTCGGTAAAAAAATTATATATACGACAAAATTTTCCAAAGTACGTAATCACAAAACGACGAAAATTTCGAAAGTACATAATTGCAAAACGACGAAAATTTCGAAAATACGTAAACTCGAAATGGCAAAAAATCACATATATATCAACTCAAGAACGATGCGAATTTTCGAAAGTGTACATCGTCAATAGGAGCATACGTCGTGAATAGGCCTATTATATTGCACAAATAATTGTAAACAAAATTAAAAAATTGGTGTGAGTGCCCTCTGTTTATAGAACGATCTACCGTATCTAATAAATAAAAAATTTATGACTACATCTAATACACAGGTACAAACAATGAACCATAAGAATTTTTTGACTCATTGTGTGCGAGTTACAGATTTGTCGCAGCCATATTAGATCGTGTTTGGACCCCACTCAAAAATAAGAGTCGAGTTAGACAAAATTATAATGGTAGAAGAAATTATTTTATTACTATATTTATAATTACAAAAATATTAGTAGAAGGTCTTTATTATTTTATTTAAAACTATTTTAGAAAATACAAAAAACATTTTTATAAAATAAAAAAAATTATCGTATAAAATTAAAAATAAAGTTATTTTATATCAAAACTATTCAATAAAAAAATAATTTTTTATAAAAAATTATTTCTTTAAAATTAAAAAACATTTTGCTAAGAATTATGTTTAAAAAATCATTTTCTTAAAAAAAATTAAAACCTCTTCTTTATGTATTGAAAACTTTTGAAATATAGTACGTTTATCAAATAAAGTTTCAAATTTCTTTCCAAATAACGTACAATTTTTTTAAATTTGATTTAAAATCTTGTATGAAAATTAAAAAAATAAATTGTTCTATTCGAAAATGTTTCATATATGTGTATTTAAAATGTATGTTATTTATTTAGTTCTTTTTTTAAAAGAGTAGTACTTAAACAATTGTTAAAAACAATAAAATTAACACCTACAAATTATTTTGCACGTTAATTGAAAACAAATTTAAAAATTATTTTGTGTGTTATTAAAAAAACGTTCATTATTTTAAAATATTTTTTATATATAAAAAACATTTTTTATATTTGTTATTATGTCATGATAGTCATACATGGCATGAGGTCTAGACACGCTATAAAAGTGAAAAAAATATAAGATACAAATGAATCAAATCCCAAATAATATAAATCCAAAAATTTAATATCTCAATAAAGAACGAATCTGATGTAAAGATTTTTAAAGGACATGTGCAATCTTGCATTATATTCTTAGCACAAAAAAGATTAGTGACAATCCTTTTCTTTAGCCACTCACGCAAGCCTAGACAAACGGACATAGTATCCCATCCGAAGCCAGCATTGCAGTCCTGTTGCTGAGCAGTGGATAGACCCACATCATGGCAGGAGGCATAGGATAGGCCCATATATATATAGTTTTTTTTTTGTTAATAGCCTTAGGATTTGTTTGTGTCGTAACAGGTCATTAAGATCTTAACATTTAATTGTTGGCATGTTGCCTCCATATGCTGTCGATTTGACCATCTGCAGACATTTTTATATAATATATATATATTTGTTCGAATATGTTAGCTGTAAACCCCTTATTCATAACTGTTGGCATGTGTGTATATATTATAGATTAATATATGTTTATATAGATGTGACCTTAGCAGGTCTTTGGCCTTAGCTGTCACAGCTGACACGGCTTTAATCGCAGAAGCCTTTTTGGTTCTTTTTGTTGGCGTATCCCTTCAAGCAAGTGACTTGTCCCATAGTCTGTTACATCAATAACTGATGGCGTGTTCCCCTTTATTGTTTTCGTTTTGACCGCCCGCTGTTTCCAAAACTGGTTTTGCTATACCAAATTCGGTTTTTGATTTTATATTTCAAAACGACGCCACTTTAGTTGTTCTACAATGGAATCTTTTGTGTTTCTTTAACAGTCGTTGACAGCTCAACCCAACTCCGGTCAGTTAATCTCATCGAAAAACTTCCAACTCGGGCTGAACCCACTCCCAAACTTGAACCATGACCCAACCCGAAACTTGCTCCGAGCAATCTCTACCCAATGAAACTCGAACGGCTACCCTGATTCACCAAACCCATTAAATAAATCCATCACCAAAACAAAATCTCAAAACCCAAAATTATTCTTACCAGGGAACGAATCCATGATCCCAGATGGCCATAGATTACGGGTCGATATCCACGTCGCCATTCGAACTCCATATGATCTTGAATCCATTTCTCACCGGATGAAAAAAATAGACATGTATAACCAAATTTCTTACCCTAGTCAAAAAAATAAAAAAGAACAAATAGATATATAAAAATTTAGAAAACCAAGAAGTTTTGAGGCCTCACCGGAGCCGACATAAACTAAAAAAATTTAACTGTTCGTCGTAGTAGAAGGAAACCCTTCAAATTTGAGAAGAAAAAAAATAGATTTGAGTAGAAGAAAACCCTTCAAACTTGTGCGTAAGATGAGCAATACCGGTTATCTTCAAACTTGGACAAACCCTCGGCTATCTTCATTAGATCAGTACTCGTTGGAAGTTTAAAAAAAAGACTCGGTACAGGGTATAAATTAGCACCATTTGAAAAATAAGATGTAATTTATGTTTCAATACCAACTATCAGAGGAAGCGTAAGCACCGCCAGTGTATGTGTCTCTGTGTGTGTCTCTCTCTATGTGTGTGTTTGTGTGTGTGTATGAGAGAGAGAGAGAGAGAGAGAGAGAGAGAGAGAGAGAGAGAGAGAGAGGGAGAAAGCACCTGTAAAAGGATAGAGGGATCGGGAGCACCGATGGTGAACCACACCAGAATAAAAGAGGACACAGAGAGGGAGAGATAGGGAGAGTCGACTGTGTATAGAGAGAAGGAGAGAAAGAACACATTGTGAGAGAGTAGCTTATGAGAGGGTAGGTATCGTGTGTGGTATGTTAGGGTAGAATTTGGGCATTTACTCTTTTATCCCTCGTTTTGATTTTTTATTTAGACAGCAAAAATAATTGAGTGTTGGTTTTGGGGGGAACCTAAATATTGGAGGGGTGAATTAGGTAATGCAAGAAAATTATATTGGATGACATCATCAAGCAAACTTATAACATACATAAATTTGCCACTTTACTATATATATATATATATATATATATATATATATATATATAGAGAGAGAGAGAGAGAGAGAGAGAGACTCTCCAACATACCTCATTAAACATACCTATGAACATACCTATTTTTTTAAAATAGTAAAAAAATAATTTTGAGTTAATATTTTTTATGTAGGTTCATGATATTTCAATGTGCCCCTGTAAAAATATTCAGACGAAAATAATATGTTTTGATATTTTTAAAAAATAGGTAAAAAAACTGACAGTTTTAAAGGGTAAAAACTGATAGTTTTTTTACCTATTTTTTAAAAATATCAAAAAATATTATTTTCAATTGATTTTTTTTGTAGGGGCACATTGAAATATCATGAACTCATACAAAAAATATCATCTCAAAATTATTTTTTTTACTATTTTAAAAAAAGAATACATTATTAGATATATTGTTAGGAGGTATGTTAGAAAACCTGATTTTATATATATATATTTAAAGAGATTTCTCTTGTTAGCCAATGTTTTCTATTTGACCTGCTACTTGATTTAACCTCATAGAATTATAAGGGAGACTTTAGGTTCATAGGCATATAGCCTTAGGCTTTTAGCCGATTTCATACATGTCAACTTTTTACTTAGATTTATTTTTAAATCTCAGACCTTGAGCCGCGCGTCCACCTTGGTTCGTTTTGTCCAATCGTCAACTACCCTTTACAGCCGATGTCTTACCTTGGGCCACACATATTATATACCTACAAAGCCTTCTTTTCTTTATATGCGACGCACAACCGATATTTTACACACAATAGATATTGTACCTGTTATTATTCTCTTATCCAGTTGGACACTATTGATTTTTAGATCAACTTTTCATCTATATTAATCATATATTATATACCTTGAACATTTGGAGGTACAGACTCATGCCTTTTATATCTGATACCATGACTAAATTCATACGTCCTTGTCTCGTCAATTCAGACCTTGAGCCTCGTGTTGTATTATATAGAAGTTGGACGAAATCTGCTGCATATATTAGTCACCTTAAACACTGTGACCATTAAACTTGATTTGATACAAAAAAAAAAAAATTATCTTTGAAACTTCATGTTCTATCCGGACGTTTAGGGGTGCAATCGGTACGGTATGGTCGGTAACGTCCCCTTACCAATATCAAAATCACATTCTATATGGTAAAATCGTATCGTATCAATTTACCGACCGGTACATCAAAACAAAAACCAAAACCAAACCGACCGATTTTTCGATTTTTTCGATATTTTTGGGTTTTTTTGGTTTCGGTAATTTCGGTTTTTTCCCCGTAAATACCAAAATTTCAAATCGGTTTATGCATTCGGTAAATCTGGTATATATTTCGATATACCCATTTCTAGCTGTTACAATTTATAGCATTTCTAACTATTAAAATTTCTAGCATTTCTAGTTGTTTGGAACAATTAGAAACATACACAAACAGGTCCAATTTCTAGCATTTTTAGCATTTGGAACAATAGATTTAAACAGATACGAGACCAAACTAACCGGTTTGCTTTTGTCGCAGCCGGAGGAGAGTGGGACGAGATGAGAGAGCTGGTGCCTGAGGAGAGAGAACCAAGATGATGAGTCTCAAAAAATGAGGGAGTTGTTACCTCAAAAAATGTTCGTCGGAAAGTCAAAATCATCCACACCTCCAACACCGGAAAAACAAACTTTCGCCGGAAAAGCCAACTCATCGGAAAAACCAACTCGTCGGGAAAAAAAATCACCGAAAAACACGAAGGAAACTCAGATCCGAATACAGCTGGAAACCCGATCTCAAAACGAAGTAACCACACCAAATCGAAGGTTGAAGAAGAAAAACAAAATGAGAGAGAGAGATCTCAAACAAAAATGACGGCCACACTTTTTGAGAGAGAAAGATGTAAAAAAAATGAAATGGAAATCCTAAAAAAAGATCTCTACACAAACCACAATATAAGGCGCAAATGAAATAAGGGAAAAATGAAAGTATAGCCAACAAAACAAACGGCTCTTTTTATTTTAACAAAATGCTGCCAAATTCATTTTGTGTTAAATGTTTGATTAATTAAACAAAATATATGTTTAATTAATATGATTATTTAATACTTAAACCAAATACTTAAATAGATAAATTTAAATTCAAAGAGAATATAAAAACTCACTCATGAGAAATAAAATAAATAGAAGTAGTATGACACCCAAAATAATTTGACACTGCACAAAAAGTTTGGTACGGTATTTCGGTACAGTAATTTTGGTACAATATCGGTACGGTAAATTCGGTAAATCGGTTTTTTGTATCTAAAAAACAAAACCAACCAAATTTTTGACGGTATTTTCGATTTCGGTAAAATCGGTTTTCGGTATTTCATAATATGAAAACCAAAATCATTTTTTTTCGGACCAAAACGGTACGCTACGGTAAAAACCCGTACCGGTTGCACCCCTACGGACGTTTTATCTATTTTATTAAGCTATATTACCTTGTTCAACGAATAATTTCTTTCTTTCTTCTGGACTAATTTTTTTACAGGACCTATTTTGAGATATACTACTAGAGCTCTTACAGTCCTACATTTTTAGGATGTCCATTTTTATGCTACAATAGCCACATTTTTTTATTGAGAAGATATAATGGAATATTTGCAGATCATTTTTTAAGAACACTTCAATTCAGAAAATCTGGAGCATTTAATGTTCACAATGGTTGTGTCTAACAGCTAGTTTTTTTTAGGACACATTTAAAGTGTTTAAGAGATGCATTGAAGACATATACAAGAATGCGAATATGATCAAGAGCTAGAGAATTTATTGAGAGCATTTATTTTTTGTACTCGGCTACACATTCAAGAGAGCAATTAAATTTTATATCTTCTCAATCATTGAAGAAGAAGACTTGTGCCTGCAGCAACATCATTTATTGAAGTCTTATTGAAGAAGAAGAAACTCAGAATATTAATTGTATTTTTGGTGAGTTTCATTATTTTACATTGTACCAAAAATATTCAGATTTCTTAGAAGCTTTGTAGAAGCTTCGGTTTGTTGTACCGATGATTGATTCCTACCCACAAGTGGGTCATGGTGTTTGAAGCTCGGTTTCAGCTTGCAAATGGTTGTACGCGGTGGTTTGATCCTACTCTTCATGTGTATCACGGTAGTGAAGCGCGAGGGAGTCGGAAGCTCTAAGTGTGTGGACGTAGGCCGGGTTTTGGCCAAACCACGTTAAAATACGGTGTCATTTATTTCTCCCATTTTATTTGCATATTTTATTTGTGCTTTCTCTAGTTAATATTTTCAGCACACTAATTTGCAAATTAATTAATCCCAAAAATTTGTAAATTTATTTTAAGGTTAAAATAATTATTTTCTAATTGATTAATTAATTTCATAATATTAATTTATATTGAGTACAAAAATTAATTTAAATTTGTGGTGTGTTAAAATCTGCTTTTTAGTTTGTCTAAATTAATTGGAAGTATTTATCTGATATTCTTGGATTTATTCTTTAAAGATTTATTAATTTGAAAATTGTTAAAGTGTTGTAAATTAAATATTTTTCTAAAATTTTAATTTGACTAAAAATTTGCTAAACTCAATTCACCCCTCCTCTTGAGTATAATCTAGGAAACAATTGGTATTAGGGCTAGTGCTCTTCTTATTTTTAGATTTAACAATCTTAGAGTTAAAAATCAATGGCACAAGTTACAACATCCCTTGGTGAAGGCCAATCTATTTTTAAACCTCCCCTATTTTCTTAAAATAATTATAACTATTGGAAAAATAGAATTAATTTTTTTATTTAGTCATATGATTATGAAGTTTGGAGAGTAGTTATAAATGGTCCATTTATTCCTATGAAAATGCTAAATAATGTTTTTGTTCCTAAAGAAGAAAATGAAAGGAATGAAGTAGATATTAAGAAAATTCAAATAAATGCTAAAGCAATGAATATTTTGAATTATGCACTTGATGTAAATGAGTATGATAGAATTTGTTGTTGTAAATATGCTAAAGAAATTTGGGATATATTAGAAGTTACATATGAAGGAACAAGTCAAGTTAAAAGCATGCTTGTTCATAGTTTTAAGTTATTTAAGATAAACCCGATGAATCTATTTCTGATATGTTCACTAGGTTCACAAATATTATCAATGGTCTTAAATCTCTTGGAAAAATATATACTAACAATGAGTTGGTGAGTAAAATTCTCAGGTCATTACCGACAACTTGGATGACCAAAAAGCTTGCTATCAAATAAGCAATAAGAGAAAGACCAATCTCTCTTGATGAGATCCTAGGTTCTTTAATCACTCATGAGATAGAACTCAAGGAAATTGTTGAGGTAGAGAAACCTAAAGAAAACAAAATTATTACTTTCAAATCTTCAAACAAAGATGTTGAAAGTGAAGATGATGATGATATTTTCCTATTGGCTAAAGATTTCAAAAAATATCTTGCTTCCAAAAATAAAGCCAAGGAAAGAAGAAGGAAAAATTCTTCAAAAGAGTTCAATGATGATAATCATTCCAAATCTGAACCGAGATATTATCATTGCGATGAAGTTGGACATATCACTACACCGAAATGGGAGATTTGTGAGTGCTACCAGCAGTCACAAATGGCCTTTATAACTGCTATTTACTGTCATAATTTAGGGGGTGACAAAAGAAAATTTGTAACTCCTAACAGCAGTCACAAAATTTTATAACCCCTATGGGGTTATGACTGATGACCCCGATTTGTAACTGCTATATGTAACTGCTGTCAGCAGTTACGAATATAATATTTGTAACTGCTCACAGCAGTTATGAATCTAATATTTATAACTGCTGTCAACAGTTATGAATCTTGTATTTATAACTGCTATTAGCAGTTACAAAATTGACAGTAATGACAAATTTGTGACTGCTATTAGTAGTTACAAAAATTGAATTTGTTAAATGTGGTAAGACCTATTATAAATATCTTTATATTTTCACAAAATGATGAAATGATGGGAGTATAATAAATATCATGAACATGTAACAAGTCTAAAAAAATTGATAACATCTCATTTATATTTCTGATATTCCAAATATATGTTACACATAAAACTTGTTTGCACTTAATTTAACATCAAACAACCCCTTTTGGGGCGCTAAGTACAAAAATGAACATAGAGTAAAAAATAAACTAAAAAAAATAACGACAACTTCTTGTGTCTCTTCAGAAAGTTCCTTTTTCTCCTGCACAAAAGAATCCAACTCAGCCCTCATCTCGGACTAACAATATACCTCGCGGCTATTATCCATAGTACTAGTGGCACGATCGACAAGTCTCTTCAGCATCCTTAATCGGTAAGCCTCATCAACATAGCATTTGAACAGTATAGTGTAAAGCATTTGAACAAATCCTTTCACACGAGGATCTCTACAGAGGGTTAACGCCTCTGCAAGACCTATAACCGAAGTGAAATCGTCTCTTGTGAAGTCAAGTTTAATCTCCGAGTAAGCCGCCTTTCCAAGTTTAATCGCAGTCGACATCTCCAAGCATAGCTTCAGCAATATCTGAACATCTATACACCGTTTTGCTTAAATAATCAAGGACACGTGGGGAGACTTCACCACCCAAATCTTTTATCCTAGCATGAACAGATCTGACCTACAAAAATTAATAAAAGAAATTAATACATGTTGATAGAAAAGAAAGACAACAAAAAATCAAGCTACAAATGAGATAGGATTCGATTTTGAATTTGAAAAGATGTTGATATGCATACTGCTTCTGGAAGATGTTCGCAACGTAACGCAGCTTTAAATATAAAATCCACAATATGCGCTAAAGGTTCATCATTTGAGTACGCCAAGAGTTCAAACTATTGAAAAAGCATTGAACGCATTTGGATCCAATAACTGCTTTGGAATCTCCAACTAGTGCCAAGATATGAAATTAACATGTAGAAGAATTCCTCAAGTCAAATTACATTAGGCTGGCACTATTCTTTATAATATACATGCACTTTTCAGTATATAGAAATGTGTGCAACACTTTCTTACAATATTTTCCTAAATAAAGAAGGAAAGAAAAATACAAAGTAGCTTCATAAAACGCATTATAGAAGGCTTTCAGTGCTAAACATAATAACAGAAGACATCATAATTACCATAAAAAATGAAATCCTCATTCAAAGAGTATATAATAAACTCTTAAGAACGTACATATTTAGATGACCAGAATATTTTGCAGGTGAGCTTAATCAAGTCTGCTACTTAATTAATGGTATCTCACATGATACCACTTACCTAATTATGAGGATATGAGCTTGAACTTTGAAGCTATTAACAAAGTAGGTGTTGGCAATAAGCATAAATTTATAAGCAGAATAAAAATGAAGCAAGGGGTACTAACTAGAGCATCAAGATACCATATAATAGCTAGCCATATATTCAGGAGTGGCACCGATTGGCACTTGTGAGTCATACACTACCAATCCAACATGAACGTATTTATGACAGAGTTACATGCCATTCTTGATAATATAACAGAATCATAAATAGCGTACATATATCAAATAACTCTTACTTTTGACCACTTTCTTAGCGGATCCAAATCATCCCCTTCGTTACTCATGTAGAAGTCAATCGAGTCCCTGCCACATGAAAAGAAATTAAATTAATCTAGAGTTCAGTCCGTGTGCCAAATAAAATAATATTGACTAAAAAGCAGATAAGCTATCATAATAAAATAAGGAAAAGATCAAAGCCTATAGTAATACTTAATAGACACAAATTATGAATGAATCAAAGCCTATAGGACATATATCACAGCCATGCATTGCAAAACATATAGTTTTATAGCTTAACATGACCAAAGTTCAAAAATAAAAGAAACTTATATAAAAAATGGTCATATATCACAGTCTGGTGCAATATGAGGAGTTGAATTTCGCACATAAGTTTTTCAGGAATCTTCGGAGCCAAAAACATAAGTTTTTCAGGTATTAATACAACAGATGGGTTTGCCCGATGACAGAGGAACTTTATTCCTCGATAATACTGCCCAAAAACTGATGCAAGTGAGCCATGGTACGATCCAAAAACTGATCCAAAAACTGATGTAAAAAGATTACTCATCTAAAAATTACTAACCAATATTTATAGTATTCTGCATTATGTTCGATGCATTTACTGCATTATGAGAAGATGTGAAAATGGACAAATTTACATGATATGTATGAAAAATTTACATGAAAAAAGTCGATGGCGATACCATTTCTGGAAATCGTGGTCGTCGATCACGAGATTTTCTAGAGCAACGATCACCCCGGCATTGACTTTATCGTAAACCTCTCTTCATCTTTTTCCATCGGATCCACCTGATTAGTAATCAACTTGATCTTATCTCTTGAAAATTTCTACTTTTTGTTTTGGTTTGATTAGATTAGATTAGATCCACAGAAAGAAAATGACACATATAAGTCAAAAGATAAAAGGAAATAAAAACATCTCCAATAAGAGGAATATCATTGTTTGGTCATAAGCATGCCCTAACTTATTGGTTCCTTTGATGCCTCTTGGCCTTTGAAAAATTGCTCAATTCATTCTTACCAAATATTATACGTTATAAGCGTGGAGATGCTCGTTCGCAAACTTTCCATTTTCTTATGTCCCTTACTTATCAAGTGATCCATAGGTAGGAAATCATACCACAGAGCATTAGGTTCAGAGCATATTTTTCCCTGTTAAAGGACTAGAGATAATTCGCAGCGCACAAGGATATGATTAAATGTCTTCTTCTGCACTTTTACGAAGTATGCACCAAGGAGGAGATAATGATAAGGCACCCAAAAATAAGCCTATTCAATTTCGTATCATTACCAAATGTAATATAAATTTCCAAATTAGATTAATTTCAAAAATAATTGAAATCAAATATATAAACGAAGATTGGTGTGGTATAGAAATAAATGGACATTAGTAATAGAATCGGTATTAGGTTAAGATAACATATGAGGGATGTGAAGAATATAACAAAATTGAAAAGTCTATATAAGAAGGAAAAAAACAATTATAACAGAGGTAAAAGGGTGGAGCAAAACCTTTTCGTTTGCAGTGGGAGAGAGCTCCCAAACATAAACTTGCCAAGCATGTCTAGTAGCCTGAAAATGGTACAATTTGAAATTAAACCAAGTAAAGTAAAAGAAGAGATTTTGACTAATAAAAAATAAGAATAAAATAGCCTAATGTAGCTTGATCGTGCCAACCTGCTGCGTCATTACCTGCATTGGCATAAGAGGAAGAGCTCCAAACTGCATATAACCAGATCAAAAGATAAGGTACTATTTGCATGAAATAATCATCAAAGTAGATAAAGTACCTGCCCAGTGGTTATGGGAAACATGTTTTGGAACATTTTGGGAATAAGTGGGGTGGTCCTAGGAATTTAGTGAGCTGCATTTATGCATAATGAGGGCTACAACTAACATTAGAGTAACTGAATGAGGATGAGTTGAATACAACATAATAGTTATACTAAAGTAGAAAATCATTTACTTACAAAATGATCTGACTAGTTCCCAATAATAGAGTTGGGAAATGTGGAATTCCTACCAATGTTACGAGGATCGCGGATCGCATTGGCACGTGGTACAGGTACAGGGTAAGGTACCCTAATCAGCTCACGATATAGTATGGGTAAACTTAGCTCGAATGCAATTCTGGATCACAATTCGTTTCCAATTTCTATTCGGTTCGCAGTAGGCCATGTATGTATACATGGTGAGTGTGATACAACAAATAAATAGAAGAATTCCGCATTTAAATAGAAGAATATAATATACAGGAAGAAGATCGAGGTGGGTAAGAAAAGTAGTTAAAGAATCATAGAACAACATATTGAGAATCATAGTTAAATATTTTCCATTTACCCTCCTGTTGCCTAATCTACCTGTACGTAATCAACTTGGTCTTCTTATTCAAATGTTATTATTTGCGCATGTATGTATAGAGAGATTTGAGTTGAATTATATCAGAAAAATCATCTACGCAGATGTTGATACCAAATTTAGTCTGCTGACATGGCTCAATAAAGTGAAGACACGTGGCAATCTATGTAGCAACAACAAACACTTCCGAGGAACTCACATGCTCCGAGGAACTATACTACAACGAGGAGCACTGATTCCCCGAGGAACTCATACGCTCCGAGGAACAAGAACTCTCCGAGGAACTCTTGAGTACCGAGAAGCTTAGGCGGTCCGAGCTACACCTCGAACAAAGCATTAATAGCAAGATAACCAACAGTTTGACTATTCATTAAATGCTTATCATTCAGACGCATACGCTTAAGGGGCATTGAATGTATTACCCTTTTATATGTATATCATTTAATGTATTACCCTTTCACATTATAGCCTCATGACTATAAATACATTGTACAATCCTCATTATAAAGGGTCTGGAATTTCTTGATATAACTTGTAATCGAGAATTCCCAAACAATCAGCAATAACATAACAGTGGACGTAGGCCATTCTTATAAGGCTGAACCACTTTAAAAATTCTTTGTCTCATTTATTTATCTGTGATTAAATAATAAGATACAATCTAATTTGTTACATCAACAGATTGGTGCCGTCTGTGGGAAACGACTGGTAATATTATTTTCCATCAAAAATAATCCATCACAAATGGCTGACATTCCAGAATCTAGCAATCGAAACGCTGGAAGCCCTCCAAATCCATCTGCTCCGCCAAATATTCCAGATCTGGCTGGAATAATGACAAATCTGGCTCAGGGCCAGACCGTCATGCAAGAAACTATGCGCCAACTCATACAAACCCTCCATGGCGGTGCACCAACCCATTCAAGACCACGAAGTATTCAAAAAATACCCGTGCATCTTCTTCGCGTACTAGGCGTACCAATTCATATCACAATGAGGAGTCTGAAGATTTTTCTTATCAACCTGGACGAACTTCGTCAGTGCGAGCCACAGATACTGAACAACATATCACTCTCTCCCCAGAAAGGACTAGTGTGCTAGAAAGATTAAGCAGAGTATCTCCTTTCGATCGATTAGGTCCTAGGAGGAGCAAAAGTCCTCCTAGAGCCCCATCGAGGAGTTTTCGGCGACCATCAGACTTAAGGGAAGGATCTTCCCAGTCGCGACCAGTTGCTCGTCAAGATAGATCCCAGGAAGCCACCTCAACGCGATCAGCAGCTCGAACCAACAGGCTCGAGGATGGAAATGATGCATGGAAAGGCTCTATTCAGAGGTTGGAGGATAGATTAGGGGAAATGGTTAAAGCCAAGAACCCTCTACAATGAACTTTTGTTCGAGGAACACCTTTTATCCAGGCCATTGTAGATTTTCCAACACCATCAAAATTCAAAGCACCTGTTGTGACCCCCAAATATGATGAAAAGACTGACCACGTCCTTCATATAGAACAATACCAAGCTGCAACCGACATCTATGCTGTTCCAGATGAGATGAGATGCAGGGCATTCTCAGGAACTCTTACCGGATCTGCTCAAATATGGTATAATAATCTTCCTCGGGGTAAGATCTCAACTTTTCTTCAACTGGCCGAGTTATTTATTGGGAATTTCTGTTTTGGGGCAAAGCCAGTTAAATGAGTAGCACATTTGTTAAGTGTTAGACAAAAGGCTGGTGAGAGAACCAGAGATTATATAACTCATTTTAATAACGAGAAACTTGAAGTCATTGATTATGAGGAGAAGACAGCGATTACCGCCTTGATGAGTGGACTACTGCCAAACAAGTTGTACTACACTTTGGCCAAAGATCCACCTAGAACCATGTCAGACCTGATGGGAAAATCGTCCAAGATTATGAATGCCGAGGAGGCTATGGCTGCGAAAAAGAACATGGATGACAAAGAAACCAAGGTGGAAGGTGATAAAGCTAAGAAGAAAGAGCATAAGAACAATGGTAATGATAAACATTCAAGAACAAGGTCGGTATGGGATGCAACGAAGAAATTTGTTAATTATACTCCTTTGAAGAAGGATATCAACCATGTTTTAGAAGAAATCAAGAACAACTAGGAATTAAACTGGCCAGAGAAAATGAAGGCAGACCCTGACAAGAGGAATAAGGAAAAGTATTACGAGTTTCATAAAGATCATGGCCATATGACCAAAAATTGCATAGCTCTTCAGAATGAGATTGAAACACTCATCAGACGAGGAAAGCTGGCAAAGTACGTTGATCGTGGAAGCAAAAGAAGGAACAATGATCGAACGAGAAAGAGGTCTAGATCTCCTCGTCGAGTAGAGGAGAACAAGAAAAGAAACCATGAAGTTGATCCCAAAGATGACCCCGATCTTCCCAAGAGACCAAGGCAGCCAGAACGAGAGGTATTTTCAATACGCTTTGGGTCATTTGACTGTAATGTTATAACAGGTGGAGATGCAGGAGGAGGAGACCTTACTGCCGAGAAAAAAGCTTACCTCTGTGAGGATCAAGCTTGCTCGTACATTAAACGAGTAAATCTAGCTGAGGAGGATCGCCCGAGAAAGGTGAACAAAGAGAAGTTAGTCATTGGGTTCTCAAATAATGACCTTGCAGGTATTCTATATCCTCATGATGACCCATTGGTGATCAAGATGAGAATGAAGGAGGTAATGATTTCAAGAGTACTGGTCGATAATGGTAGCTCGGCAGACATCATGTTCTATTCGTGCTTCGATAGTTTAAATCTAAAGCTATCTCAACTGGAGCCTTATCATAGACCCCTCCTCGATTTTGCTGGCGAGAAAGTTTTTCCACTTGGAACGATCAAGTTGGATATATTCATTGGTACGTGGCCTGCTTGTCGAACAGAAAGAATACGTTTCTTCGTGATGGATAAGAATGTTTAATCATCATACAATATCATCATGGGAATAGTAAGATTGAAGAAATTTACCATCTATAGTGCATCAATGCCTAAAATTTCCAATAAATTTTGGAGTAGGAGTTGTGAAAGGTGACCAAAAAGTATATCGGGAATGCTATTATTCATCCGCCAAGCAAGAGGAACTAGAGGAATCAAGGAAAAAGACTACTACTTATCAAGTGGACGAAGGGGCAGGAATTGAAACATTGGATCCTAGAGATGAGTCGCAACTCGTGAAGGGTCAAGTGGTGGAAGCTACTGAAAATATCATCCTGGACGACGAACACCCTGAGCGAACTACTCAAGTAGGTTCGTCGTTGAAAACCTCACTAAAACAGGAATTGATAAGTTTCCTGAGAAGCAGAAAGTAAACTTTTGCATGGAGTCATGAGGATATGCCTGGGATAGACCCAAATTTCTTATGTCACGAACTCAATGTGAATAAGGAGATCAAGCCTGTGAAGCAAAGAAGAAGAGTATTCAGCCCCGAGAAGAATCAAGCTATACAGGAGGAAGTCGAGAAGCTCCAGAAAGCCTGCTTTATTGAAGATGTTAAATATCCAGACTGGTTAGCAAATGTGGTGATGGTGAAAAAGAAGAACAACAAGTGGAGGATGTGTGTAGACTTCACCGACCTCAACAAAGCATGACCAAAGGATCACTTTCCACTACCCCGAATTGATCAACTAGTCGATGCTACCTCGGGACACGAGCTGCTGAGCTTCATGGATGCTTATTCTAGTTACAATCAGATTAAAATGAAACTTGAAAACAGGAAGAGTACTTCTTTCATTACCCCTAGGGGAACTTATTGTTATAATGTTATGCCTTTTGGTTTGAAAAATGCAGGTGCAACATATCAGCGGCTAATGAACAAGGTGTTTGCAGAACAAATCAGTTGCAATATGGAAGTCTATGTTGACGATATGCTGACAAAGAGCAAGAAAGCTGTCGATCATCTAGTTGACTTAAGTTAAACTTTTGATCAACTAGATAAATATCAAATGAAGCTGAACCCGATGAAGTGCATATTTGGAGTACGAGAAGACATGTTTCTCAGATACATTGTCAACCAACGAGGCATTGAGGCAAATTCTGAAAATATCAAAGCTCTATTAGGGCTGCGATCTCCAACGACGAAGAAAGAGGTGCAAAGTCTTACAGGACGAGTAGCAGCACTCAACAGATTTGTATCGCGAGCAACTGATCGATGTCTCCCATTCTTTAAGACACTCCGAAAGACTTTTGAGTGGAATGATGAATGTGAGAAGGCTTTTCAAGACTTGAAGAAATACTTGGGAGCACCTCCACTGTTATCCAGGCCAGTGATGGGAGAAAAATTGTACTTGTATCTAGCAGTATCGGAGAATGAAGTTAGCTCGACGTTGATAAGAGTGGAGAATGGAGTAAAAAAAACAATCTATTACACAAGTAAGGCCTTCCGAGGAGCAGAGATCAAATATCCAAGGCTGGAAAAGTTAGCACTGGCACTGATTGAGGCGAGTAGGAGAATGAGGCCGTACTTCCAAGCTCATACTATAGTCGTATATACCGATATGCCGTTGAGACAAGCCCTTCATAAACCAGAAAAATCAGGGAGATTGATGTACTGGGCAGTAGAGCTCGGAGAATACGATATAGTCTATGAACCCAGATCATCGCTTAAAGGGTAAGCCGTAGCGGATTTTATAGCAGAGTTCACTTATCCTGATACCCCCGAGGAGCAAAAGTTGCTCCTTGATCAACCTGTGGATGTTATAGGATCAATAAACACAAGCTCAGACCAACTCTGGTTGGTAAAAGGGCAAGTGGATGTTACAGGATCATCAAATTCGAGCTCAGGCCAACTCCGATTGGTAAAAGGGCAAGAAAAGATGATCGACGAAGAGCGAGAAATATCAGGGGAAGATGAAAGGAAGCAACAAATATTTCACCGAGGAACTCTGTCAGATCAGAAGTTTGAAGACGAGTTACCTATATGGAGGCTATATGTAGATGGCTCATCTTGCACAACAGGCAGTGGGGCAAGAATAGTTTTGAGCACTCTGGACGAGGTCGACATGGAATACGCCCTACATTTCCAATTCAAAGCTTCCAATAATGAGGCTGAGTATGAGGCCATGATTGTGGATCTTAATTTGGAAAAAATTATGGAGGCGCAATAAATTA
Source organism: Sambucus nigra (assembly GCA_949130495.1). Classification (NCBI taxonomy): domain Eukaryota; kingdom Viridiplantae; phylum Streptophyta; class Magnoliopsida; order Dipsacales; family Adoxaceae; genus Sambucus; species Sambucus nigra. Next base: position 335,758,880 of record OX422207.1, on the reverse strand, counting down.
TTGTCTTCAGTGATTCTCAATTAATTGTAAATCAAATGTTGGGAATATATGCAGCCAAAGGAGAATTAATGATCAAATACCATGCAAAGGTGATGGAGTTGGTATCAGAATTTGCTGCTATTCAGCTGGTCAGAATACCAAGAATGGAGAATGCAAGAGCTGACGCCCTAGCTAAATTAGCATCAGCTACTCATACTGAGCTACGAAGAACAATTCCAATTGAAGTTTTAGCTGGTTGGAGTATAGATGAAGATTTGACGATGAACTTTATCACCCTTGATTTAGGACCATCTTGGATGGATCCCATCAGGGCATATATTGAGGAGGTAGAATTACCAATTGACAAGCTCGCAGCCAAGAAATTGAAGTTTAAATCTGCTCGATATATATTAACTAACGGTATTTTATATAGACGAGGAATTATGGCAGGTTTGCAAAGATGTGTACATCCCTCCAAGGTGAAAGAATTGATTGAAGAGATCCATGAAGGGTCCTGCGGAGCCCATGTAGCAGGTCGGACGCTTTTGCAAAGGATGATGATGCAGGAATATTACTGGCCGACGATGAGGGCTGATTGTATAGCATATGCCAAGAAATGTGACAAGTGCCAGTGCTTTTTCCTCCATCCGAAGAACTCCACAAGCATTGTTGACACCCATTACTTCCCCTTGGCCATTTGCCATGTGGGGAATAGATTTGGTCGAACCACTGCCAACGACCAGAGGAAGGTTTAAATATCTCGTCGTCGCAGTGGATTATTTTACTAAGTGGGTGGAGGCTGAGCCTCTCATTGATATGACGTATGAGAAGGTGTACAAATTTATTTGGAAGAACATCATTTGTCGATATGGTCTTCCTCATACTTTCATCACAGACCATGGAACACAATTTAATAACGAGGAGTTCGCTGCCTAATGTCATCAATCAAATGTGTTGAAGATACACTCAGCACCAGGCCATCCTCAAAGCAATGGAAAAACTGAAGTGATAAACAGAACACTGTTAAATGGTTTGAAGAAAAGACTGGACGATGCAAAATAAAATTGGATCAACGAGTTACAGTCAGTATTGTGGGCTTACCGAACTACTCCCCGAGTAGCAACTGGAGAATCTCCATATATGCTAGCATTTGGAAGTGAAGCTGTTATACCTGTCGAGTTGAGCCTCCCAACACACAGGGTATTGAATTTCAATTCCCCTGTCAGCGATTTAATGAGAAGATTGGATTTAGACATGCTCGAGGAAGTTAGAGAAGAAGCACCCATCAGAAATACTGCATACCAACAACGAACAACTCTATTCTACAATAAGAGGGTGAAGAAGTGCGACCTGAAAGAATGAGACTATGTTATGAAGAAAGTAATTCAAAAGCACAACAAACTGGAGGCAAACTGGCATGGACCATACCGAGTTACAGAATTTGTTCGACCAGGAACTTACCGAATAGCAACTTTAGAAGGGGAAGAGTTTAGGAATGCATGGAACGCAGAGCACCTGCGTAAGTATTATCAGTGATGTGTATTTTCTCCTTTTATTGAAAGTTTTTCGGGGAATACTAGTGCTACACACTACTCGGCGAAACTCGGCAAAACTCGAGCTACTCAAAATTTTTCTCGAAAATGCCAGCTAAGGTTGGACGAGAAACAAATGTATTCCTCCGGGAAGTAAAACTTATATTCCTCCGGGAAGTAAAACTTGTATTCCTCCGGGAAGTAAAGCTACCTATATTCCTCCGGGAAGTAAAGCTACATGTATTCCTCCGGGAAGTAAAGCTACTTGTATTCCTCCGGGAAGTAAAACTTGTATTCCTACGGGAAATAAAACTATATGTTCCTCAAGAAGTAAAAGTATTCCTGAAAATACCAACTTATGTCGGTTGGGAAGTAAATATATTCTCGAAAAGGCCAACTTGAGTTGGTCGGGAGGTAAAATTATTTCAAAAAGTGCTAAAAGTTGCTCGCAGAGGAAAAATCCACTAACTATGGCTGGCCGGGGATAAAAACCCAGTAACTGTAGTTGTTCGAAAGGAAAATTTACCGACCTTGGTTGGTCGTAAACATTTTATGAATACGAGAAAATGATCAAGCAAAATTATTGATACTCGTGACTTTTTAAAATTATTAGTAAGTTGGTCGAGAAACAACTTAGTGAGTTGGTCGAGAAATAACTTAGTAAGTTGGTCGAGGAATAACTTAGTAATTTTTTATAATGACTACCACAAATTCAAGCTAGTCGACAATAAGTTGATCGACAAACAACACAAAACAACACAATATTGTTATCTTTTTAATAGACATACATGCACAAATGTAAAGTATTTTACAAGACAATAGCAATTAAGATTGCGAACAAAAATAAAAGTCTTTCATTAAATCAAAAACAAATTACATTGAGAATGAAATGTATACTAACTATTACATCAAAATTCCTACTCTATTGGTTTCTTCCCCTCTGCTTTTGAAACAGGTTCCTCGCCAGCAGGCGGATCATTTAAAGCAAGAGGAGAGTTTATGAAGTTCAAATCTTTTAACATCCTGATATTCATCACGGATGGTCGATCTAGAAGGTTCTCTGGATGAGATATCTCAACACTTGAATGGAGATTGTAGTCGCCGAGATAGTTGGAAATTAAGCATCGAGGAATGGCCCGAGCAGGGATCCAACTCATATCAAGTTTGAATGGTGGCACGGGTAGGTCGAGCAGCCCAGGATCATGATAGTCCCACAGGTAATGACCCTGTTCGAGTTGCAGCAAACCTAAGGCATTCAACCAGCCTTGCTTGTATCCCTCATTATTGGCATTCTGGATACGATCGTCCAAGTAGTAGAGAGCCTCGTTGTACCCAGCCATCCAGAACTCCCTGGGATATTTGTGGAATTGATATGTCAGTCTTTCCAGCTGCTCGTGGAGATTTTTTATGAAGAGTTCCTTATTCTCCAAGACTGATTTCTGTGCTGAAAGCTGCTCTTCCAAGTCCTTGATCTTCTTTGACATTTCAGCCAACGCCTGGTTCTTTGCCATTAATTGGAAAGCTTGGTTCTCCAAAGCAGATTGAGTCCTCTGTTCCTTGACAGGAATTCGAGTTGCTCTTGCTCGTCCCCGAGGAGCTCTTGCTCGTCCATGAGAATATGTAGAGGGGCCAGCTCTCTTCAAGGTCTTCAATTCGTCCCTCAAGTTGGTGTTCTCGACCTCCAAGAACGAGAATCCCTCATCAGTCACTAGGATCAAGGCTTTTGAAGAAGAAGCTGCAGACTTCAACTGCGACAACTCTCTTTGCAGGTTGTTATTCTCTTGCTCTAATAATTCAGCTATTTGTTTGCACTCCTCGACTTCAGCCCTCAGAGTTCTCTCCCTCACATCATAGCCGGCAAAACGCTTCTCGTATCCCTTGTCATCATTGAGTTGCTGATACTTCTTCTCATACCCCTCGTGCAAAAGGGCAGTGGATTCTTTGTATTGCTGCTGAAGGTCTTAAGAGTGCCTTGGAGATCCTCGATCATATCATAATAAGCCACATTATTAGCTACTACACGATCAAGCAGACACTTCAAGTATTAGTAGGCCTCAATTGCCTGTTCTGAAGCATTTTGGCCGAGGATGTCGACGATTTGTGCTGCACTCAGATTCGTGTGACCATCCTTAAAGTATTCATTACATTGCCTCAACAACTTTGTATCGTGAGCAGATAATAATTCCATCCTGGCCAAAAACTAGTAGAGGAAGAAAAAGCAGTAATCAATAATCAAAACAGAGCATGAAGAAGAGACAACAGTATGAATAAACACAAGTTCAAATTTTATTATATCATAAAAGTCAGAAGTAAAAGGTTCAGAATTACATATTCAAGATTACATTTGTTAAAGAAAAATAAAATAGATAGAAGTCCAAACAACGCTACACCTTTTCCTTGTCTCCCAAAACTTTCTCGGGAGGCTGGGATGAGGAAGTAGGTTGCTCGGTTGGAGAAGATAGTAGCTGGGGAAGTGCTGGAGGTTGCTCGGAGGAAGTAGCGAGCTTCTGAAGTTCCTCGGTAGCAGGCTGGATGGCTAGGGGATGATCTCCCATCACCATGGAAGACTCTTCGGAGGCAGCTTCATCCTTTTCTTCGTCTTCAGGAGTTGGAGGGAGACCGGGGATGTGTCACTGAAAGAGTTTGGAATTTTCATCCACCTTCATCTCCTGTAGAGCAGTGACCCATCCATCCCTAAAGTACTTGAGGCTGCCATATTCTACTTGCGACATCATGGCAGTCAAGCCCTTATTCCACCCCTTGTCCCAGCCAACGCTGAAAGACTTCTTCACAGCCAATTTTCTCTTTAATTTCTTTGAGGAAAACTTCTCCCACAGAAGGTTTTCAGTAGTCTTCAATTTATTCTCAACCTCCTCCTTCTGCCGATTTACCTCCCGAAGCTGACCCAATTCTTCCTCAGCAACCTTGAGCTTATTCTCAAGCTCTCCAGTATTTTTGAGCTTCTTGTCAAGCTCTTTATTTTTCCCTTCCAAGTCCTTTATTTTCTTCTCCAACTCCTTGGAGACTTCAACAACTCGAGCCTTCTCCTTCTCGGTGGAGGCAAGCTTCTTCTCCCAAGTTGCCTTATCATCAGCATATTTCTGACGAGACTCTTTCAGAGACTGCCCCAAGCCCATCAAAGCTTCCTCTACACCAGACGAGGAGCTTAAAGCTTTAATAGCTTCATCCTTCTTCAAAATTGTATTAAAGCAGCTCACCAACTGTGAAAAGAAAATGAAAGCAAGTCAGAGACATATATAACAAGAGAAAGATGAAAAGTTCAAAGTAAAAGGACTTACAGAAGCAATGTGGCGAGCTGCCAAAGAGGTAACCATATCCCGAGAAAGGTTTTCTTCGATACCTTGGATCTCGGGAATGATCCAAGTCTTCACCGAGCTCATGGCAGAGCTCGGGGGAACGAAAGTGGGAACTCCACTAGTCGGGGGCTGAGAGATGGTGTCAGCCAAATTGACCGAGGAGCTCTTCTTCAGCTTCCTCGAGGGAGCAGGAATAGATTCAACCAAGGAGGAACTCTTGGTCGGTGATATTACAATCACTTCTCCTGGAGCAGCAGACTTGCTCGGAGCCACTTGGGGCTTCTCGACAACCTTCACAATAGGGGCAGCCGAGGAAGGTGCATCAGTTTTCTTTGTCCCCTCCCCTGGGACGTCAATCTTACTTCTTTTTACCTCTCCAGCACCAGAGGCAGGTTTCTCAAAAAGGGTGGGAGGTCTTCTCTTCTTCATCCTTTCACTTAAAGGAATGTGTGACTCAGGCGAGGAACTGGTAGAAGCTGGTAATGGTTCTACTTCACTTATCACCGGACGGGCAGTGAAAGAAGTGGTGTAGCTCTTGTACTGCAGCAGATACGAGGCTGACCTAATGTGCTCGTCGGCAACACTCTGATGTAAACTCCAGATAGGTTTTAAGTGCCTTATATTCACATCTGCTTCTTTTGGACACTTTCTTTTGCTATCAACTGCAAATAAATAAACATTAAAATATCAGTGGCACATTTTATCAAACATAGAAGAAGCATAATTTCAAAATAAATAAAATGAAATAAAAATAACCTATCCCATTGCCATAGGGAGGGCATTTTGGACCCTGATACACTTCATCTCCTGATAAAGGAGCATGTTGCCAATTTTTTATAACAACTTCGTGCTCAAAATAGTCCCTATTGGCATCCGGGAGATTGACCACTAAAGCCATATTTAAAAATCTAGTTTTTAAATAAAAAGTGTTATCACCCACTGCCCATCTATAACAAAACATGATTTTTGGAATTCCTATGCGAGTTTCATGAATTTGATTTAACCTATGGACCCCATTAACTATCCTCCATGTATTGGGGGCTATTCTTGCAGGAACAACGTCAAAATATTGACAAAATTCCAGACATAGAGAATTGGGAGGAAAAGAAAATTCGCATTCAGCAATAAAGAGACTGGGGAACCAATGTCCCTCAGCCAAACGGAAATACTCAGAAGGCTCAGAAAGCTCTTCCAGAACAACCCAGGAGGGAATAGAAAAATCAGAGCAAAATTTATCAAGAGATTCAACAGGGTAAACCATGATGAATAAAGGAAATGAAGAAGAAGGAAGAAGATCTTACAGAAAAAGAGTGGATCTGTTGACAACGAACGATGAAAAGGATGAACGCACAAGAGAGTAAGACAATGGAAATTTTGAAGATACAAATTTGAAAAAGTAGAAGACGATGGGATTGTTTGTGACTCTTAAATACTCTTCCTTAGAAAACGGTAAAGTAATGATTACAAAAAGAAACGATTACGCTACCGGCTGCTAGAAGGACAAAAAGTACGCGGAGATCGAGGCGGTTATAAAAATTCAAAAAAGCCTGATTCTACGAATTTGGAAGGAAAAATAAATACAAAAGACTCCTAAAAATCAGGAGGACCATTTAAAGCTACCATATTCCGAGAAAGAATGTTCCACACTCCTCAAATTTCGAACTAAGAAACATTGGGGGCTTCTGTTGATACCAAATTTAGTCTGCTGACATGGCTCAATAAAGTGAAGACACGTGGCAATCTACGTAGCAACAACAAACACTTCCGAGGAACTCACATGCTCCGAAGAACTATACTACAACGAGGAGCACTGATTCCCCGAGGAACTCATACGCTCCGAGGAACAAGAACTCTCCGAGGAACTCTTAAGTACCGATAAGCTTAGGCGGTCCGAGATGCGCCTCGAACAAAGCATTAATAGCAAGATAACCAACAGTTTGACTGTTCATTAAATGCTTATCATTCAGACGCATTCGCTTAAGGGGCATTGGATGTATTACCCTTTCATATGTACATCATTTAATGTATTACCCTTTCACATTACAGCCTTAGGGCTATAAATACATTGTACAATCCTCATTGTAAAGGGACTGGAATTTCTTGATATAACTTGTAATCGAGAATTCCCAAACAATCAGCAATAACATAACAGTGGACGTAGGCCATTCTTATAAGGCTGAACCACTTTAAAAATTCTTTGTCTCATTTATTTATCTGTGATTAAATAATAAGATACAATCTAATTTTTTACATCAACAGCAGACATAGTTGAGAAGAATGATATATCTTGAGAAAGATATTAATGTAAATGTTTTGTCAAAAATATTTTAGATCTCTAATGATGATTCATTTGCGTAAGCACTGAAAAACGATTTAAAATTTTAAAAGAGGAGGCGAAAATAAACTCCTTAAATTTGAAAAAGAGTAGAGGTCAATACAAAGAGACATAGGCGGATTTAGCACTTTAATATGAAATTAAATAAGTTATATGTGGAGTCATACGATTTAAAGCCCCTGTGTTTATATATTTAAATTAGATTAGATTACAGAAAAGGGAAAAACATAACATAAATATTCAACATAAGAAGTAGATGGAACATCTGAATCCATCTGAGGCTTAAAAGCAAGATTACTTTGAATTAATGAAAATATAACAGCATACCAACTTCCTCTTGTTCATCTGCCAATGTTGAAGTTGTTCGCGAGGGCTTATCCATCTACTTCTATTAACCGCGTCAGGGAAGGTGCCATCAATATCCATTGGTTCCCTCAAGTTCTCATCATCTATGGTTTCATTTTCATTCAGTGTGGATAAAGTTCTACAATCAAGAGGTTTACACAAACTAAAATCTAACAGCATCATGTGGCCATTTTTGTCAAGAAGAAGGTTGTCAGGTTTTATATCTCTGTAAGGAAAATCAGATGTGGAGTAAATCATGTGGCCACTTTTGCCATCAAGTTTCTCTCAGCTCTAACATGTTCCACCTGTGGAGTAAATATAAAATCATCTAAGTTACAGATAATACAAAATTATATTTTCTTCTGTCTAATAGAAGATAATAGGAATACCATCAGCTCCCAAAGTACATGCACAACTACAATTTAGGTTCACGGGGTAAATCGAGAAATCAAACAAGGCATAGCAGTTATAAATAGTCAACATAGGATACACAACAAATCAAATATTGTACTGTCAAGAAAATCAACAAAGTGGACAGAATAGAGATTACAATAACCCACTAAATTTATGTATCGAAACACATTAGTCAGAATATCAATTGTAACGACAATAAAATCAATGATGAGCTATTGGCAAGACACTCTTGCTTCCCACAGATAATTGGCTCATTTTACTTGTGAACACCCAATTGAAATGATAAAATAAACTCATTTAAATTTTAATATATTGAACTACATAAACATTAGCAGATAAACTAAATAAATTACCTATATCCACCACAATAGGGTAAGAGTAGTATCCATACACAAGACACCGAAACATCGCTTCCCTAATTTCAGGTATAATCGAACTGCTTCGAATAACCATTCTTTTTTGCTATTGTGTGAGAAATCTCATATTATTGTCATCTCAACACATCTCCTTGCCAACTCTTCGGTAGCTTCATCACATAACTGTTGTTGGAAGTTTTCAAATTGTTTTTAATTATAAAAGACGCAAAGCTCTTAATTAGTAAAAAATCAGACAAAATATCAAAAACTTGAGCAATGGATTCAACTGAAGTGAGAGCCTAAGTCACAATATTACTCGTACCATAATATTTTTGTTTATGACTCGTACACGTGCCATAACTATAAGGATTACTCAGGTATATAACACTACATAAATTCTTTGTTATACAAAATATTCATTGTCAGTATAAATGATACATACATATATAAGTTTTTTTATTGCCAGAGATGATGGACACACCCAAGTACTATAAACTTGGTTCGTTTGTTCTATAATCCGATTTTGAACGATATTTATCTGATCCGTTTGACAATTATATCATGATATCTCTTGATAAAAGTCCTTGCAAACTGTACTCCCTTACAACTAATTGAGTGATAAATTAAAATATAAACAAGTAAAATCATATTAAACAACAAACATTTAGTAACAGCCTTAAATAATACGATTATCATAGATGGTCTCAATTTGTATGAACATACAAAATAGAAATTAGAATAAAAATAACCACCAGAATTAACATAAATGGTCTCGGTTTGTATAAACTACATGAGATTTCTAATTAGATTCAGTTATACAATTGTTGACATATTTTTTTGGCGACTGAGTGTGGTGGAATCATCCTGATACAATTTCCATCACTACATACATGATTTGTATCTATAATTTGATATATGACATATATGCGTGTAATGTGTGTGTGTGTCTCTCTCTCTATATATATATATAAGCAATCTTAAAGGCAAATATCAAATGGAAAAAAAATCATGTGTTTAAAAAATTGCAAACCCATATGAATATTCAAATGATTTTTTTTTTATAGAAAACTAAACGAGCCATGGATCCATAAAACCCTAATTACTCCTCAGATATGTTCACACATCCAAAAAACCAAACCAGACATTAGTATAAAATCCCAAATCCAAGAAAAGGTGCATACCCAAAAAAATTGAATTTAATGTTTGAATGAATTAGATCTAAACCCTAATAAAATGAAATATATGAAATAGTGGCATAATTAGTCAAAGAAGAGGGTGAAAACAACCTAAATCACCTAAAATCTCTTTCTTGTTCCGCAACTTGGTATGACAATGAAAGTAGCTTTTTAGGTTTTTTGGCCCAATTTTTGTGAATAATCGGGAGGGAGGGAAACCGACGAGGGAGGGAAAATGAAAGAGCCAATATGTGTTTACACTTTTTAGGAAGTATATAGAAATTTGTGACTCCTGAAAGCGGTTACAAATTTATGACGGCTAGTAGCAGCCATAAATTAAGTTTTAGGCCAAAATTTATGACTGCTACGAGCAGTTACAAATTTGTGACTGCTATTAGCAGTCTGTAAGGACAATTTGTCCATTAGTATTTTATATGTCGTACGCCGTTACACCGTTGAGAAAATTCAAGAATCATTCGTCATCAACGAAATCTGAAACCCGAAGATCAAAAGAAGAAGGAATTTGGGAATCAGACCTGACCGGACCGATCCGGCTCAGATAAAAGAACCGATCCGGTTCTCCGGACCGATCCTGCTAAAGGGACCGGACCGATCCGCTTGCTGAGTTGAGACCAGTACACCCCGGATCCATAACGAACCGATAAAGGCAAAAAGGCCGAACCGATCCGATGCCAACCGGATGGATCCGGTTTCAGAAAAAGAACCGATTCGAGTTTACCGGACCGATCCGTCTAAGGGACCGGACCGATCCGACGAGGATAAACTCTGCCAGATCGTGGCCAGATTTTCCAGGGCAAAGAGTTCCTTATTTATACCACGATCGGGGAGTTGGTTTTCTTAAGACTTACACACGATTTTTTGAGCTCCATAACTCTTAAGTCTTCATGGTATTTGAGTCCATTGATTCACACAAATTCCATACATTTGTGAGTCACTTTTGGTAACCCAAGAACACCATTGCTGTTGTTCAACCTTGTGAAGTGGACCGCTTCTTCCTCTTCATTGCTGCCCTACTGGACAGGGATAGTTCCAGCCGCCAACCCTACTGGAAAGGGATATTCCAGCCGCGACTACAGAATCCGATACTCGAGGGTAATTCTTAGTCAACCTGTATTTCATTGTAATCCGATTGTAAACCGTCTTTTACAAATTATAGTGAATATACAAATGGTTTTGCCCCTGTGGGGGATTTTTCCTTAAACTTTGTGTGTTGAATATCTTGTGTATGATTTCATATTGTTTCAATCACACCTAGTTGCATGCTTAGGGTTAATTTGGGTTAAAAATGGTATTTATCATATTATTTCTTAATTGAACGCAAGCGCCAACTCTTTCAAATTGGTATCAGAGCAGGTTACGCTAATCTATCGCGTATTCCTTTTTTTGCAAAATTTTTCTAAGATATCAATTTTCTGAAAAATTGATTTTTGAAAAAGTGCGTGTTCAAATGGAGAAATCATATTATAAAATGCCTATTTTTGACGGGTCAAATTATGCTTATTGGAAAGCCCGTATGAGGTCGGCTTTAAAAGCCATTGATGAACGTGTCTGGATTTTGGTTGAACGAGGGTGGACTCCTCCCACCGTGACTGTTGATAACGTGACCAACTTGAAACCTGACATTACTTGGACTGATGAAGAATTTAAATGGTCATCTTTTAATTCTAAGGGTCTAAGTGCTATTTCTGGGTCTGTCACACCTGATGAGTTTAAACGCATAATGACGTGTACCACGATAAAAGAGGCATGGGATGTTTTGCAACTTACCCATGAAGGAACAAATGATGTTAAAGAGTCAAAATTGCAAAACTTAACAACTCAATTTGAAACCATCACCATGCATGAAAATGAATGTTTTGATTAATTCTATGCTAGGCTTTCTGACATTGTTAATACTAGCTATAATCTTGGTGAACATATTCCTAATGCTAGAGTTGTTAAAAAGATTCTTCGTTCCCTTACCAAGCGTTTTATACCTAAAGTCACTGTGCTAAATTCCTTGGGTAATTTAAATACACTAAAATTGGAAGAACTGGTAGGAGATTTACAAATTTATGAAATAGACATGTTTCCTAAATCTGCCAAGCCAAAAGATAAGGGAATTGCCCTTAAAGCCCAAGAGAGAAAAAGTGAGGGGTCAGCAAGAAAGAAAGTCGAGTCATCTAGAAAGATAGAAAATTCTGATTCTGAATGTGAGTTTGACTTAGATGATCTGGCATTATTTGCTAAAAACTTCAAGAAAATTCTGAAATTTAAAAAGGGTGGAAACTTCAAAGATAAAAAGAATTTTCAGAAAAATAAGTTTGAAAAGAAAGATTTCAAAGAACCCCCTAAAGACAGTGAAAGGTGTTTTGAGTGCGACGGTAAGGGACACAGAGCGTTTGAGTGTGCCACTCGTCTGAATAGGGAAAAGGGTAAAGCTGTCCTAAATGCTACCCTTAGTGACGACAGTGAGGTCGAGTCGGTGGACTCGGGAGATGAGTCACCGCATGAGCATAACTTCACCGCGTTCATGGCTAGTCATGTGAGTACTCCTAGTGCATCTCACGACGATGAGGATGCTACTTCACAGGGACACCTCGACAGCGAGAGCGAAGAGAGTGAGGGAGAGGAGGAAGGTAGTGAGGACGAGGGTAACCTTCAACGCGCCTACGCCGAGTTATATAATGAGTCTTTCAAAACTAAAAAACGTAATAAGGCGTTAGTTCTTAGAATCACCGCGTTAGAAGAAGAGTTAGAAGAGACGAGAGAGAGAGAGAGTCCTCCACCTGCACCGCCATGAGAGAGAGAGAGTCTGCCTGGGTTAGTAAAGAGAATTTGCTTAGAGAGAGAGAGAGCAGTTTTGAGAAAGAAAAAGTGGACTTGACTAAACAAGTGGCTAGTCTTACGAGTGAGCTCCATTCCTCCCTATAGACTCAGAAGAAACTTGAAGCCCTTGTTGCTCAGCTTACTCATGACCTTGAGAGAGCTAGGAAAGTCAAGGTACAAATCGAGGACAGATCTGGGAAGATGGGAAAGATGCTCCTCGGTCCCGCTTTAGATTTTGGTGACAGGCAAGGAATAGGTTTTGATGGTGCCTCCACATCCCAAATTGCACCCGGACCAATTCCTGAGTTTACTACGACTCCTTATGGCCGTCATCAAAAACCAAGAAGGAGATTTCGACCAAGAAAAGAAATCCGAGGTCCTCATAATAATATGCCCTTTTGCTCCCATTGCAAAAGAAACGGACACCTTAGGGATGATTGCTATAAGTTGGGTCGGACTCGACGTACGTTTGCTCTACCACATCAGACTGATGAGTTTGCCAGTCTGAGAGAGCGTGTTGAGTTTCTAGCCGCCACATCACAGAGTTTGATGGAGGAATTCCGACGAATAACCTTACCATCAATGAAGGCGCCCCGCATACCGGCTAAAACCAACAACAACAATGGAATACAAAAAGGTACCTACTCTTGGGTTCCTAAGAAAGAGAAAAAGGCCCTTGTTGTCCATGTTGCTCTCAAAGCACATAATACCTCTCAGTGGTATTTTGACAGTGGATGCTCCAGACACATGACAGGTGATATCTCATATTTTACCCATCTTGAGGATTATAATGATGGGAGAGTCACCTTTGGAGATGGTAGCAAATCTAGCATAAAAGGACGAGGTACAGTAGAGTTACCAGGATTTCCAAAGCTAAAGAACGTGCTGTACGTCAAAGGGTTGAAAGAAAACCTTCTTAGCATCAGCAAGCTGTGCGACGATGACTTTGCAGTGATGTTTGACCGGAAAGCTTGTAAGGTCTATAATCAAGCCAGTAAACTTTTAGTGCAAGGGGTGAGGACAGAGGATAACTGCTATGGGACTGAGCCCACATCCTCACTTGTTTGCAACAGCGCCACGATCACTCCTATGGATCTGTGGCACCAACGTCTAGGTCATGTGAACGTTAGAGACTTATCTTGTTTAGTCAAAAAGGACCTAGTACGTGGCTTACCATCACTTGGAAAGGCAACTTCCATGATTTGTGGACCCTGTCAGTTGGGCAAGCAAATCCGTAGTCCTCATAGGAAGTTGAATTCCATTACCACCTCCCGTGCTCTTGAGTTGATTCGCATGGATCTTATGGGTCCTACTCGCACGGAGAGTCTAGGTGGTAAGAGATACATTCTCGTGATGGTAAACGATTTCTCTAGATACTCTATTGTAGGTTTTCTAAGAGAGAAATCTGATGCGGTAGAGTTCTTAACGACCAAGTGTCGTGTCCTGCAAAATCAACACAGTGTCACTATTAACAGAATACGTAGTGATAACGGCACTGAATTTAAGGAAGCAAAGGTGGACTTATACTGTGATAGCCTCGGGATCAAACATGAGTTTTCTGCTGTGAAAACTCCTCAGCAAAATGGGATTGTTGAGAGGAAGAATAGAACGATCCAAGAGATGGCTAGATCTATGCTTCTAGGTCGTAATGTTTCTAGGAGATTTTGGGCAGAGGCAGTGTCTACTGCATGCCACACGGTGAATAGGGTTTATTTGCGTCCACACACTCTTAAGACGCCTTATGAATTGTGGACAGGCAAGAAACCCAACCTGGCATATTTCCGTGTCTTTGGGAGTAAATGCTACATCCTACGGGATAGAGAGCAATTAGGAAAGTTTGACTCCCGGAGCGACGAGGGAATATTTCTAGGCTATTCATCGAACAGTAGAGCGTACCGGGTTTTTAACCTGAAGAGCTCTAAGGTTATGGAATCAATAAACGTCACCGTGCAAGATGATGAACCTCCGACGGTTATTGATCCCAACCTTCAGTGTGAGGATGAGGACTGTTCTGACAGTGATTTTCCTGTTCCTCTCCCACACTCTGTGGACCCTATTCCTGTGTTAGGGGACACACCTGCTTGGGTTCGAAAGAGTCATGATCCTTCAGCCATCGTCGGCGATCCCACTCTAGGGGTCAAGACTCGTGCTCAACTAGAGAACGTTGTTAGTCATCATTGCTACACGTCCAAAGTCGAGCCTAAGAACCACAAAGAAGCACTCAAAGATGAACACTGGATATCTGCTATGCAGGATGAGTTGCTTCAGTTTAAGAAGAACAATGTCTGGGAACTTGTCCCCCGACCTAGTGATACTAATGTTATTGGTACCCGCTGGATTTTCAAGAACAAAATGGATGAAAATGGTACCATAATCAGAAATTAGGCTAGGTTGGTCGCTCAAGGCTACACACAGATAGAGGGTGTAGACTTTGGGGAGACATTTGCTCCTGTTGCGAGGCTAGAGTCCGCCCATCTTCTGCTCGCCATCGCATGTCATCTTCACTTCAAGGTATATCAGATGGATGTCAAGAGTGCCTTTCTGAATGGCATTCTATAGGAAGAGGTTTATATGGAACAACCAAAAGGGTTTGAAGACCCTCAGCACCCTGAGCACGTCTACTATCTGAGGAAAGCCTTGTATGGTTTGAAGCAAGCACCCCGTGCTTGGTACGAAAGGCTTACTTCCTATCTCTTAGCTCGTGGCTTCAAGAGAGGGGGAGTAGATATGACATTGTTCATCAGGAGAGATGACGGTGCTATTTTGGTTGCCCAGGTCTATGTGGACGACATAGTCTTTGGATCCACATGCTCCCAGCATGCTCACCACTTTGAGGAAGAGATGAAAAGTAAGTTTGAGATGAGCATGGTTGGTGAGCTTACATTCTTCCTTGGTCTCCAGGTTCGTCAGCTAGAGGATGGTATGTTCATCTCCCAATCCAAGTATGCTAGAGACCTAGTGAAAAAATTTGGTTTAGACTCCGCTAAGCATGCTCGTACACCTATGAGTACCACTACCAAGCTTAGTAAGGACACTTCAGGCAAGGACGTAGAGCAAACCTTGTATCGGAGTATGATAGGCAGTCTTCTCTACTTGACTGCTAGTCGTCCCGACATTGCCTTTAGTGTTGGAGTCTGTGCGCGTTATCAGGCGTCTCCTAAAGAGTCACACTTACTCGCTCTAAAACGTATTATCAAATACGTGAGTGGGACTTTATCATACGGTATTTGGTATTCCTTTGATACCGATGACCGTTTGTCCGCCTATTCGGATGCCGATTGGGCCGGGGACGTAGATGGATGTAAGAGCACTTCGGGTGGGTGTTTCTACTTTGGTTCTGCTCTTGTCTCTTGGTTGAGCAAGAAGAAAAACTCCATCTCTTTGTCCACCGCGGAGGCTGAGTACATCGCCACCGGGAGTTGTTGCACGCAACTCATGTGGATGAAGCAAATGTTGAAGGATTATGGGATTTCACAGGACACCATGACCATTTCCTGTGATAACACGAGCGCGATACACATATCCCGCAATCCTGTCCAACATTCGCGCACAAAGCACATCAGGTTACGCCAGCACTTTATACGTCAGTTAGTTGAGGAGAAGGTCGTAACCCTGAGTTTTGTTCCTACCGACCGTCAGTTAGCCGATATTTTCACGAAACCTTTAGATGCCCTTAGATTTGAGAGTCTTAGGAAGTCTTTGGGGATTTGCACAGTTGACTGAGGGGTTGGTCTATGTCTAGAATAGGATGCTTCTCCATGTTCATATCATATGCTTCCTATTGCTAGTCTATTTATATGTACCATTGCTTTGTTGTACAATTTTTTCTTATTCTTGTTGCTTTTTATATTTCTTTTGAAAAATACAAAAAGATTTTCTTTAAGAAAAATTTTGAGAAAAAGCACAAAAAGATTTTGTTAATCTTTTTTGAAAAAGACCAAAAATATTTTTCTGTTTTTGCACCTTTTATGGATGAGCATTTAAGATAGCCAAGTCACAACTTCATTCCATATATCCATGTGACTGTTTGGTAGAGATTTGAGTGGCTACATCATTTCATCCATGTGCTTAACATTGATTGGAGTCCTTGAGATGTAATTAATGATATCCTCCTACATGTTTGACTCCTCTATCCTTTAATGCACACATGCACTGCTATATTTGATTATTGCACTTGTCTATCACATATTGGCTTGAGTGTTTCTATCTCAATTCTGTCTATACAATGTACAATATGCGATAAAACTTGACAAGATTGGATTGCATGTAAAAACCGTTTTGGTGAGACTGTGTGTATATTTTCATAACGGGGAGGGGCTGCGAAAGTTGATTTTTATCCTTTGCGCAAAAGCCACCGTTAAAAAGGACCTAAAAAATGGAGGAATTGTAATATCCGAGGTCCTAAGAGGTTAAAAGAGCCCCCAAAAAAAAATTGATAAGGCAATAAAAAGCAATTCATGCCAAATATGGGCCATTTAGGTTTCCATCAATTCTCCAAAGTTTGAGAATTTAGTATACCTCTATTCAATATATAAATCTGAGGGAGCTTGGTTGGAGATTGAAAAACGGGTTTGCACTTCCTTGAAAGTCCTGAAAAAGCATGAAAAATATTTTGGACGTTATTGGTGTATAAATCACTTTGAGCTTTGATTTGTAGATTTGATATAGTCAATGTCTTATATTTCCAATCTTTTACACCAAAGGAAGCATTTGAGTTCATTCGTTAGGAATATCCAATATTCATCGTGCACATATGTCATGTTTGTATGCTTTGATTTTTCTATCGAATTTTGTTCACTCCCATTCATTTACGCCATCACCGACTTGGTTGTTTTATGTTCATTCATGGTGTGATTTTATGCCTTGTGTCACCCCGGCTCTTGATTTTTTTATTTATTTCTCTTATTTGTCTCTTTGGGGACATCATAAAAAGGGGGAGAAAGAATTATCATCTATGGGGGAGTTTGATGTTCATGGAGTTTATGCTTATCATATTGGTATCTATGTATCTATGTTTATCTCATTTCAAACTCGATACGTCACTTGGTATTTGCTTTATCTCATGTGTGTAGGTACATCCTTGATAATCCCATGATACACACCCTGATGAGAAAAGCGTGAAGATTCCTGAAGAATTGAAGAACAAACGATGCAGCCTTAGTAATTTGTACCTCTTTCAGTTTCGGGTTCATGGAAGGGTAGATTTGTATAGGCATTGTTCATACTTGATAATTCGGATTTTTTTTATGTTTGTTCCGGCATAGACATAGGGGGAGATTTGTAAGGACAATTTGTCCATTAGTATTTTATATGTCGTACGCCGTTACACCGTTGAGAAAATTCAAGAATCATTCGTCATCAACGAAATCTGAATTCCGAAGATCAAAAGAAGAAGGAATTTGGGAATCAGACCTGACCGGACCGATCCGGCTCAGATAAAAGAACCGATCCGGTTCTCCGGACCGATCCTGCTAAAGGGACCGGACCGATCCGCTTGCTGAGTTGAGACTAGTACACCCCGGATCCATAACGAACCGATAAAGGCAAAAAGGCCGATCCGATGCCAACCGGATGGATCCGGTTTCAGAAAAAGAACCGATCCGAGTTTACCGGACCTATCCGCCTAAGGGACCGGACCGATCCGACGAGGATAAACTCTGCCAGATCGTGGCCAGATTTTCCAGGGCAAAGAGTTCCTTATTTATACCACGATCGGGGAGTTGGTTTTCTTAAGACTTACACACGATTTTCTGAGCTCCATAACTCTTAAGTCTTCATGGTATTTGAGCCCATTGATTCATACCCTTGATTCACACAAATTCCATACATTTGTGAGTCACTTTTGGTAACCCAAGAACACCATTGCTTTTGTTGAACCTTGTGAAGTGGACCGCTTCTTCCTCTTCATTGCTGCCCTACTGGACATGGATAGTTCCAGCCGCCAACCCTACTGGAAAGGGATATTCCAGCCGCGACTACAGAATCCGATACCCGAGGGTAATTCTTAGTCAACCTGTATTTCATTGTAATCCGATTGTAAACCGTCTTTTACAAATTATAGTGAATATACAAATGGTTTTGCCCCTGTGGGGGATTTTTCCTTAAACTTTGTGTGTTGAATATCTTGTGTATGATTTCATATTGTTTCAATCACACCTAGTTGCATGCTTAGGGTTAATTTGGGTTAAAAATGGTATTTATCATATTATTTCTTAATTGAACGCAAGCACCAACTCTTTCACAGTCACAAATTAAGTCTTAGGCTAAAATTTGTGACTTCCCATAGTAATTACAATTTTGTGACTGCTCATAAGAGTCATAACTTATGCCTAACGATAAATTTGTGACTGCTTATGGTAGTTACAAATTTGTGACTTCTTATAGCAGTCACAATATAATTATATGACAAGATTTGTGACTGTCATTAGCAGTGACAAACCAATTAACTTAAATTTTTTATTACCCAAAATTTTTATCACTCCTACTAGCAGTTACAAATAATTTTGTGACTCCTCCCAGCAGTGATAAAGTTTGTCACCCCCATTAGCAGTCACAAGATGGCAGTCACAAAATTAGTATTTTGGTGTAGTGTATTAAGCCTAATTGTCCAAAGTATAAGAAATGGAAGAAGGCATTGAAGGCCACAACATGGAGTGACTCTGATATTAGTTCTTTCGATGAAGATTCAAATAAAAATGAAGTTGCTCATGTTTGTTTCATGGCTATGAAAAATGGGGTACATTCTAACCTTGAAACTTCTAGTGATAGTGATGATGATAATGTTAAAGATTATGAGGAATTACAAAATGTCTTTGATGAATTATGTGAAAGTTTTGAAGAACTTAAAAATAGATATATAAACTTTAAAAGTCTCATTCATTAATTTCAACTAAATATGATTCTATGTTAAATGATTTTGATAATTTGAAATTAGAAAATGAATCCTTGAAAAATGAAATAAAATCTTTGAAAAAGAAAAAATCTGTTATTGTCACTACCCCTCTTGAATGTAAAAATAGTGAGTTAAAAAGGGAGATTGATTATTTAAATAAATCTATAGATACTTTTACTAAAGGAAATGAATATTTTTATAAGATTGTGGAAAGTCAAAGAATTCGGTTTAATAATAATGGTATAGGATATGATGAAGAAAATGAGAAAAATACTTACTCCAATTTATTTAAAAATGAAGCCTCATCTAGTCATCCTAACTCTTTATGCACATATTTTGGTAGACATACACATTTATTCCAAATTTTGTCATTTTAAAAAAAGAAGGTATAAGAATACAAAATTAGCTTGGATTCCTAAAGATACAATCATGTATGCAAACCCTAATTTGCCAACACATATTGGGTTCCAAAAAATGAAGTTTTTAGGTGCAAAATCGGCATTGGTAATTGAACAAAATTCTATGAAAATGAAATTAGTATTAAAAAAATTTTTTGGTCTATTATTTGATGAATATTGTAATATAGTGATTTCATATTTGATATGCTTATTATTGAATAATAATCTGATTAAATTAATTTTTTTAAGAAATATGTTTATTGCTTGAATATGTGAATATATTTTAATGCATATTGCTTTATGGACCTCACACTTTCTTGGTATCAAAGAGAAAATATTGAAAGTTGTGTAGGTTGCATTTTGATATGGAATGTGAATTTTTCAAGCCACATGAATTGGTATCATTACAAATTTCAAGTATCATTGCCTAATATTGGAAATTCCACACTTGGAGAAATTTTCATGAATATATCTTTAATATTAGTAAGGTGGTAAGAACACCATTTTTGAATTTCATATCTTATGATTAATTTTATTCTATTAATTGATATTTTTTTCATGCATAGATTATTTGTTTAACTATGTGCTTGATGTTGATAATTTACTCTTCACATGAAAATTTGTATACTTATTATCCTTGATGATTTTGTGTTGTATGAACATACATTTGATTTTGATGATAATTTTTTTTTAACTTCATATTTTTTTGTGAGTTGCATCTTGATATAATTTTGTGAATAATAATTCATGATTTCATTGAAACAAAAATGTCATCTGAGAATATTTTAGTACATGATTAGTACAATTATTGGAGTATTTGTGACATTCATGTTAAATATTTTTTTAAAGATAGAAACATTTGGGATATATGTGCTTAAATTGAGAAATCATATGATCAACAATTTGTATCATTTGTGAGAATCGTTAAAAATGATTGTATGAACCATATGTTAGAAAATATATATTTTTATCTCTCAAAAAAAGGTACACTTTATTTTTTATATGCATATATGCCTTCATTGGTATTCCTTAGGGGGAGATAAATGTTTATCGAATTTGATACTCATTTTTTTAATGGTATTGACAATCCCGAGAATTTTTTTTTTGGCTCGTATCTCGAAAATGGCAAATTTATGAACTACACGACAAAATCTTATGCCTTTAAATAACACAATCCTCTAGCCCATTTATGCATGTCACATGTTCTCTCTTAACACAATCTTATGTTGTGTGGGTTGAAAAATTTCTCGGAATTTATACTTCTTGGGTAGATTGTGAATCCCGAATTAAAGGGGTTAGCAAATCTCAATATAAGAAATATGCTTCATTTGACGCCACAATGCATGTTATTAGCTCTTCTCCACCATATGCCCCTTGGGTGATGCCTCCTTCATGACCATTTATTTTACCTCCAAATATGCAGTCATATTCTCCTACTCCTTCTAATGAAAATGTTAGATGCTCATCCACTCAAAACATGGCTGAAAATTCTATTAAAGTTGTTATTGAGAAAATCACGATTGAGGAAAACTCTAAAGATGTGTGTCATCTTGTTAACAACCTTAAGTTGTAATCTTTTATGAAAATGTTGTTGATCTTCTATTTGATGACTTGTACATTATTTGATAATGTCATTATCTATCTATAAAATCGAATACATGCTATGAAAAAATTATGATGAATATATGATGACACATGTGCATATTGAATATTTTTATGCCCCTTACGATTTATGGTTGAATCCCATGCACATATTATTTTTGATAGGGGGAGATTCTTTTGACCCAACGACACTCGATTTAAATTGAAATATCTTTTTGATAATGTCAAAAGGCGGAGAAGTATGTATAATTCACCATTTGTGCTAAAATTATTCATTTTATGAATATTGTGAATCATTGTTTTTCATCATAAAAAAAGGGGAGATTGTTAAACGAAAATGTATTTAATCATTTTAATTAATTTAATTACAATTAATGTACATTTTTAGTTTAATGAAATACTTTGATTTTGATGATTCCAAACAAACCTTTATATAGTGGTTATGTAAATATTTCTTAATCATGTAATTGTTATTTTAGTTATCTATACTATGTAATATATGTTATGACATTTATATAAATATATGTTATGTCATTTATATTATACTCTCATTTTAAGTACATAACACACGATTTCTTTTTCTACTTGTATATCTTGTTTATACAATTATTTATATATAGTGTATATTTTTTTTGTTATTTTCGTTATAATACTTTACGCAGTAAGTTTTCTTTAAGACAAATTCTTGGATCTGCATTTCATTTAAGCAGAAAATTGAATTGTTATTTGTTTCTTATTCTAGACTTTAATAGAATTTCTTCTTTATGTCTTTTGACTTGTGGAAAGCTCTTTGAACTAATAAACCATAAATAATATCCATGTGTCCATGCATGACTATGTCATCTTTGAACATACATATACTACTTGAGCAATAGTTCTATCTTTTTTTAGGGATCCCATCTTGTAGGATTGTCCCATATGTTTTTTTTGTTTAATCAGACTTACACGCCTATATACATATATATATTTAAAGAGATTTCTCTTGTTAGCCAATGTTTTCTATTTGACCTGCTGCTTGATTTAACCTCACAGAATTATATGGGAGACTTTAGGTTCATAGGCATATAGCCTTATGCTCTTAGTCGATTTCATACCTGTCAACTTTTACTTAGGATCCGTTTGATAGCATTATTTGTTATGGCAAATGACAAATAAATTGACAAATATGACATTTGCCTACAATTTGATGTGTTTGATAGCAAAATTTCCTACAAGCTATTTATCAATGTACAACACCTCTTATGCATAATATGTTGGCAAATTTTGCTTTGCTATATGGGTGAGAAATATTTGCTAACAAATTTGCTAACTTCTTAAACGCTTTTAATATTTTTAAAAAAAATTTAAAAACTATTTTAAATAATTAAAAAAAAAACTGTTATGAATATTTAAAAATTGTTATGAATATTTTAAAAATTGTTTTAAATAGTTAAAAAAAAACTGTTTTAAATTAAAATCTGTTTAAAAACTGTTTTTTTGTAAAAACCGTTTTAATGTAAAAAACTGTTTTAATGTAAAAATTGTTTTAATGTAAAAAATAAAAAATTGTTTTGATGTGAAAACTGTTTTAATATAAAAAATTGTTTTAATGTAAAAACTGTTTTTCCGTAAAAACTGTTTTAATGTAAAAAATTGTTTTAATGTAAAAATTGTTTTAATGTAAATAATTTAAAAATGTTTTAATGTAAAAACTGTTTTAATGCAAAAAATTATTTTAATATAAAAACTGTTTTAATGTAAAAAAAAATTAAAAACTGTTTTAACGTAAAAACTGTTTTAATGTAAAAACTGTTTTTAGTAAGTAGTTTTGGTGTAAAAAACTTTTTTTTATATATAATTTGTTACTTTTTTAATAAATAAAAACGGGAAGTAAAAAAGAAAAGAAAAAATTGTTTTTTTATTAAATAAGACTTGGGACAAAATAAAAAAAAAAAGTATTTTTTATTATTATATATGTTAATATGGACGAAAAATGTGTTATTAAAATGTTTTGCCTAAAAAACTTGTTTTACCTTATTTGGTGTTTGATAGTCTAATGTGAAAAAAAAAAATTTGTCTATTTGTCTAGGCAAAATTTATCGTGATAAATTTTGCCATGCCAACACTTGTCGAATATGTATCAAACGGACCTTAGATTTATTTTTCAATCTCAGACCTTGAGCCGCGCATTCACCTTGGTTCGTTTTGTCCAATCGTCAACTACCCTTGACAGCCGATGTCTTACTTTGGGCCACACATATTATATACCTAAAAAACCTTATTTTCTTTATATGCGATGCACAACTGATATTTTACACACACAGATATTGTACCTATTATTCTTCTCTTATACAGTTGGACGCACTGTTAATTTTTAGATTAGTTTTTCATCTATACTATTCATATATTATATACATTGAACAGTTGGAGGTACAGACGCACGCCTTTTATATCTGAGACCATGAGTAAATTCATACGTCCTTGTCCCGTCAATTCAGCCCTTGAGCCCAACGCTGTAAATCGGGCTGGGTGAGCCGGGTTTGACGCTGTTCAGGCTCGGCCCGAACTCATATACCCATGCTCAAGCCCGAGTTCGTCCGAATTATTTTTTCCCACCTAGGCCCGAACTCGGCTCATAAATATTACCGGCTTCGGGCCCGATTTCATTTTTTTTTAATTAAAAAAGTTTGAATTAATTTTTTTTTCTTGTATTTCTATCATGGACAAAATTATACATTAAAATCTAATTGATATTTCATGAAATAAGATATATAATTATGAAATGTATTAAATTAAAACAAGGGAAATAAGAGTGAAAAGCTACAAATGCCTATTAAATTTCAGACATTTAACATAATTTGATCACTTACAAAGGCTTATTGTGACTTGATCAATTATTAAATCAAATACCCATAATGAGATTAACAATAAAATCACAAAATTGAAAATCACATGTAATCTAATGTATTATGACAAATGATTTTTTTTTAAAAAAAATAATAAATGAAATAAAAGGACGAAACCTAATTGAACAATATTAACATAAATATGTTATATTATATAAATTATTTATTTATTTATTTATTAATATGAAGTTCGGGCTTCGGGCCCAATTCGGGCTTGACGAAGTTCGGCTCAAGCTCGGTCCGAAATTCATTCGGGCTTGGAATTTTGGCTCAGGCTCGGCTCGGCTCAAACTCAAATAAAGCTCGACCCGAAAATAGCGGGCCGAACGGGGGGGCTTCAGGCCTCGGACGCTCAATTGGGCTTCGGGCCTCAAGCGCCCGAGGCCTGAAGCCTGCCCGTTCGGCCCGCTATTTTCGGGCCGAGCTTTATTTGAGTTTGAGCCGAGCCAAGCCGAGCCTGAGCCAGAGCCAAAATTCCAACCCCGAATGAATTTCGGGCCGAGCTTGAGCCGAACTTCGCCAAGCCCGAATTGGGCCCGAAGCCCGAACTTCATATTAATAAATAAATAAATAAATAAATAAATAATTTATATAATATAACATATTTATGTTAATATTGTTCAATTAGGTTTCATCCTTTTATTTCATTTATTATTTTTTCTAAAAAGAAATCATTTGTCATAATACATTAGATTACATGTGATTTTCAATTTTGTGATTTTATTGTTAATCTCATTATGGGTATTTGATTTAATAATTGATCAAGTCACAATAAGCCTTTGGAAGTGATCAAATTATGATAAATATCTGAAATTTAATAGGCATTTGTAGCTTTTCACTCTTATTTTACTTGTTTTAATTTAATACATTTCATAATTATATATTTTATTTCATGAAATATCAATTAGATTTTAATGTATAATTTTGTCCATGATGGAAATACAAGAAAAAAAAATTAATTCAAACTTTTTTAATTAAAAAAAAATGAAATCGGGCCCGAAGCCCGTAATATTTATGAGCCGAGTTCGGGCCTAGGTGGGAAAAAATAATTTGGGCCGAGCTCGGGCTTGAGCATGGGTATGTGAGTTCGGGCCGAGCCTGAGCAGCGCCAAGCCCGACTCACCCAGCGCGATTTACAACCCTAGTTACCTTAAACACTCTGACCATTAAACTTGATTTGATAAAAAAAAATTATCTTTGAAACTTCATGTTCTATCCGAACGTTTTATCTATTTAATGAGCTATATTACTTTATTCAACATATATATTTTTTTTCTTCTAGACTAATTTTTTTACAGAACCTATTTTGAGATATACTACTAGAGCTCTTACAGTCCTACATTTTCAGGATGTCCATTTTTATGTTACAATAGCCACATTTTTTATTGAGAAGATATAATTGAAGATTTGCGGATTATTTTTTAAGATCACTTCATCTCATAAAATCTGGAGCATTTAATTCTCATAATGATTGTGTCTAACAACTAGGTTTTTTTTAAGACACATTCAAAGTGTTCAAGAGTTGCATTGAAGACATACACAAGAATGAGAATATGATCAAGAGAGCTAGAGAATGTATTGAGAGCATTTATTTTTTCTACTCAGCTACACATTCAAGAGAGCAATTAATTTAATATCTACTCAATCATTGAACAAGAAGACTCGTGCCTACGCCAACATCATTTATTGAGGTTTTATTGAAGAAGAAGAAACTCAGAATATTAATTGTATTTTTGAAGAGTTTCATTATTCTACATTGTACACAAAATATTGAGATTTCTTAGAAGCTTTGTAGAAGCTTCAGATTGTTGTACCAGTGATTGGTTCTTACCCGCAAGTGAGCCACGATGTTTGACGCTCGATTTTAGCTTGCAAACGGTTGTACATGGTGGTTTGATCCTACCCTTCTAGTGGATCACGGTAGTGAAGCGCAAGGGAGTCAGAAGCTCTAGACGCGTGGACGTAGGCCGAGTTTTGGCCGAACTACATTAAAATACGGTGTCATTTATTTTCCGCATTCTATATGCATTTTTTAATTGTGCTTGCTCTATTTAATATTTCCAGCACACTAATTTGCAAATTAATTAATCCCAAAAATTGGTAAATTTATTTTAAGCTTAAAATAATTATTTTCTAATTGATTAATTAATTTCAGAATATTAATTTATATTAAATACGAAAATTAATTTAATAATTGTGGTGTGTTAAAATCTGCTTTTTAGTCTGTCTAAATTAATTGGAAGTATTTATTTGATATTCTTTGATTTATTCTTTAAAGATTTATTAATCTGAAAATTGTTAAAGTTTTGTAAATTAAATATTTTTCTGAAATTTAAATTTGATTAAAAATTTGCTAAACTCAATTCACCCCTCCTTTTGAATATAATATGGGCAACAAAACTCATTATGGTACGAGGCTACCCATTGACCATTTAGTAAATGGATGGGGTGAGCGAGCTTATTGGGACAATCGACCCGCGGGTTTTTTGGGAGAGGCTTACATGTAAGAGTTACTTGTTGGAAAATTGGACTTAATATTTGAAATTAAAAGTTGTCCAGATTTTTTGGACAGAATTTTGAGCAACTTTGAACTCAAATTTAGGTGGGACCCACACTACGATAACTGTGGGACCATATACGAACGCGTTCTCCTTCGCAAGGAGATTAACGTGGTATATTCACATATCAAATTCCATTAAGTTATGAATGATATATTTGAGTCCAAAGTGACTCATAAAGCAGTGAAAGTCAATGAATTGTGTGTGTTTTAACTCTTGTCCCACATTGAAAGAGTGGTGAAAAATTGAAGAGTTAATAACATCCTAAGTATGGATCAAGGCTTGGATGCCTTTGGAGTATCCCAACTCTTTGAATGGGAGATGGCATAACCGTCCGAAAATTGCACTGTTCATTTCCTCTCCTAAACAGTCATTGCATTTCATAAGTCTTGTTCATGTTTGAGTAAAAGATATGGAAATTGAGTTTGCCATAATCATTACATTGTTGTGCTTCCTGTATTGATTCAAAAAATTTCGTTCTATCTTGAGAGACATTAATTCAGATCCTAAGCACTTTGGAGGGGAATTAAATTTGTCTTAAGAAAACTGTGGTACTACACAGGGGTCGAAATTCTTTCTATGTATATATTATTTGATTCTACAATTTCAAGTAAGTTATTCTTATTTCTGTAAATTTGTTTTAATTTTGTAATTATTATTTTGTTAATAATTCTGTACCATTTGATAATAAAAGAGTGAAAATAACATTTCTAAGATGTACACATTTTATTTTATTAATATTTTTGGAGGCATGTAAGAGTTCCAAATCTTAACGGATATTCATGCAAAATGGGGAATATAGAAGATCGAGATACTTTTGAATGTATCAAGTTTTCTTTAGTTTATGTAATTGCGTTTTGCATTTTATTTATTTCTAATGAGATGAGGTAAAGCTGACAATTTTTTATCCGATAATCCATTTATGATAATAATCTGAAATGATTTGAATATGACCCGATTAGTTTATATAGATTTAAAAGTACCAAAAATTTATACTAATATAAAAATGAATGTGATCGAAAATGACACGATTAATCCGAATTATACCCCTAAGAGGAGGATTTCCCCTGTCTAAAAATACATAATTGGTAGCTATAAACTACACATGTTGCAACGAAGCTCGAGGAAAAGTGTACTTTTTAAAATAGGTTTACTTTTTAAAACTAGTTGTGCCCACGTGCATTGCACTTGTGGCCGTTTCCAGATATTAATCTTCTACTACAAATCTGTGAAGGACAAAGTAATAAAAATACTTGCAACATATTATGTAGAATTTGTTTTGTTAGAATATAACATAAAGTACCTAGTACGAAGCATCAATCAAAACCCCAAAAATCAAACCTCCATTCAACTGTAAATTATACAAGATATTCATGTGAATACTCTAAATCTATCACAAACGAACTCAGAACTCCCTACTCAAAATCAGGAATAAATACACACAAACATGTATGTATATATAATCAGAATCCCTATAACTGCAACAGAGGTACTGCAAAAACTCTGGTAAAAATACCTCTTCCGAGTGGTTGAAACGATTTATGTGGCTTATCAAATGGGTAAAAAATTAAGGGATGTTAATATGGAGTATAAAATTTATTTGTACTTAGATCTGGAAAAGGTAACTTTCTCAGGCTTAATAATGACTATAGAATTAAGGATTTATTAGCCAACAAAAGCCCCTGGAGATTCGAAAATAAACCAATCTATTGTTGAATTGGCCGCGTAACCCCACAAAGTCAATTCAAGTAAATTTTGGCAGTTTGAAATTCCCCTAGGTTATTATCCTCTAAAATCATTTTTCGACGCGTCCACAGTTTGTAAAGTGAAATTTTCTGTGAGTGACATTATGCTACCTAATCCGTTCTCCGATTCTCAAAACTCTTTCATCTTCTCAATTCAAATCCTAAATCTACACTCAATTTGTTAGCGCTCAGATCAACATACTGAATATTATAGCATACATGAAGGGAATTTCCTATCTCACCAGTTAAATTATTACTCCAAATATTCACAACAACCAAGTTGTCACAAATTCTAGGAAAATGTATAGAATTCCACCATAAATTATATTAAATGAAAGATGCTAAGCTCAATAGTAAACCAACTTAGAAAACAACACATTATTATATTATACGTCCACTAAGGTTGATTCCGCTAAAAGAATCCTATATTTTCTCGCTAAAATTCTAGTTATAGCCGTAGCTACTATTCTTGCTTAGTCATTCATCCGTGCTTACTCCTCTGTGCCAGCCAACTGACATGTATCTGTAAGCAACAGCAGCAGCTGCTATTGTTGTCAGCCTGTCATGCATGTGGGCGATATCGACTGATGACTAAATCCTATTTAGGACTCGAAGGCCTTCGTGGTATGACTAAATTAGCATGTGGGACTTTGTCTTCATATACTTTTTCTGTTTGACCGTGTCCGTAGAGTAGTACTAAGGTTTATTCTATAATTTCAGCCTTGCACACATGGCATTGATGCTACTGGTGATCCTGGATTTCAGCAGATACACTTGGGTAATGAATCCATTTTTAAATACAGGGGCAACAATAGAGGTGGTTATAGGGTCTTGAACCATGTCTGGGAAGACGTTACAGTCGAAACCACCGGTCGCATTATTTTCCGTTAAGTTGGTGGATTATTTTCTAACGCTTTCGACTTGATATTGGTCTACTTTTCTACCGTACCAAAGAAATAGGATTCTCATCACTGACTTTATTAATTGAGTACCTAACCAATTGTCTCTTTTTCTTACTACCATAAAAAATTAAAATGTTATTCACCATTTTTATAACTTACCAATCAGATATACCCTACACTAATCACGTGGGAAAAAAATCTTCTCTTTGATGTAGGTGAAAGACAATAGTATTTCTGCCAAGTGCTAAATTTTCAGGACTAAATAAATGGGACAATATGTGCCAAATCTACATTATACTCAACAATTTAGGTCGCAACCTATAAAACCAATGCCAAATTGATCCTCATTCTCTCTATATACGTATCCATCTAGTCTCCCATATATATGAATCTAACAATTATGACATAATGAAAATAGTTTGAAAAATGTAGGTTAAAAAATATATATATTCGGCTAATATAAAAATAAATTATGTGTCAATACATAAATTTGTGCATGAATGTCATTTTAAACTTAGTGGCCCCAAAATTCCACTCACTGAGTACCCAATCGTTCCAAAAAAGTTCACTAAATAATGAATCATCAGAGTCTTTGATTATTTTGGTTCATAGGTTATTTCATTTATCATGATATTAGAAAGTTTAATATGTATATTGCAATGACGTAATTTTATTTATCCAAACAATTATGTTCTTCCTTATTTTATAAAAATTTAGGCGCCTACTTGGTTCTACTCTATAATTTGTTATACACGCGTAGTTTGTAAATACACTCCTTTAACAAAACTATATCACTTACCACTACAAAAAAAAAAATAGCTTTTGAGACGGTGGCCTAACAGTCCTAAACGATCATTTATCCGTCTCAAATACTTTTTGTGACGCCATTTGGGACGACTAGGGGGGGTCTTTTTGATAGAGGGTTATAAATACCTTTTGTGACGCCATAGCCGTCTCAAAAGAGTTTTTTGAAACAGGAACATATCCGTTTCAAAAGGTTCTCATTTTATATGACCCTTTTGAGACGGCACAAGAGCTGTCCCAAAAGATTGTTTTTGAAACAAAAATTAATCTGTCTCAAAAGATTACTATTTTAAAAAACCTTTTTGAGACGACAACATAGCCGTCTTTAATATATTTTTGGGACAGTTTTATCCATCCCAAAATAGGTGAAGGGATCTTAAAATTTTTGCACCAATATTTTGTGGAGAATAAAATCTACCGCTAAAGTTTAATATATAATTTAATTACATTTGAAACAACACAAACAACGAATAATCATAAAATGTAATACATAAGATGATTTTCAACCAACATAACGAATCATTTTCATTCAACAATAAATAGAGTTCTTACAATCATCTCCAAATATTCATCAAAACAAGAATTATACCACTAAGTTCAAATATTTGACTTGACAACAAAAATACATTAATTTATTAATACTCCAAACACGAAATGCTTTTATCAAACTAATTCCGCAACACTGAAGCGTACGACCTCCAAAACCACTAATTAACATTTGCATGTTCTACAAAAATTGTCACCTGCACAAAAAAAATATAGTTTCGATTATGTCAGAATTAATACCCATCGTCAACAATACAATGTGCAAAATGAATCAATATAGTATATTTTCATCATTAACAATATAAATATCCAACTATTATTATTTTTTTAAAATTCGACAGAGTCTCCTTTGTTTATTCATGAAAACCACAAGTAGTCAACTTGTTTTAAACATCAAAATTGATTCTAAGAATGATATACACCAACAGCAAAAAAATTTAGCCACCACCATAATAAATTCTCACCACCATAATAAATTTTCCCCACCGCCATTGAAAATTTAACTTTAAACGAGAGAATTTTACATTATATATATATATATATAAGTAATTATATGTATGAATTATATTGTATTACCTAGTCAGACTGAATCGTCGAGGTAGTGGAAGCATGCTGAAGGGTAAAAATTTGGAACAAACTTTGCATTTCACTTCGCATTTCATTCTTCATCTGTAATAAAGCTTGTTGGTTATGAATCTCTAAATCTTCAAGCTCCTGTAGATGTCGAGTCTCTCGATCTTCAGCTTCTTTCTTTAAGTGGTTAATTTCTTCCAATAATAACTGAGATGAACATGCTTTTGTCGACGTTGGCCTAATACCTGCTCCCTTTAGTAAAGCATACCCATGCCCTCCATATCCTACTACATCAGTAAAAATCTTTTTTCGCACTTCTGGGTCATTTTGTTGCTCTTCTGGTAGCTCATTTAGTCATCATTCAAGCATTTTCTACCAATTGAATTAATATTATTATTAATGAACATAAATTAATTTTCAAGAACACAATTTATAACAAATATTAAATAAATCTTTCAAGCATCTCTTATGAACTGCTCTATCAAATTATCCATCTTCAACACTGAAAGGTTTATTATTTGGAGCTCGAGTGGCTTTCCACATGCTAGTATTGTCGACGGGCTCCCCCTGTTCTATCCTCTGGAAAAAATAATGTATGTATATTAATACTCTTATATTAAAATCAGAAATATCTATAATAATAAAAATTCCAACCTCCTTGGCTATTTTATCATGTGGCTTTCGTCCAGTCCTTGAGTAAGCACATTCAATTTCACGGTTCTTAGTGTTTTGATCAGCAATATCCTAAATATTTGAATAAATAAAAATAAAAATAAAAATTATGATACTAGTGAAGAAGAATGTATGTATAAAATTCTTAATAAAATGTGATATTTATACCTTAATCTTCTTTAGACCCCAGTATTTCACCAATTCAGGCCACTGATCTTTTTCGACTCGTTCAGGCGTATAACTCAACCGCTCTTCATCTGTTTGAAACTTTTTATAGTGATTCGCCTTCACTCGATGCTTCCATTACTTCCACGCAAGTCCCATCCTTGCAAAGCAGATTTGTTTAAAACCTTCCGATGCATTTGTGTTATTCTAAGAACAAAAAGAATAGATTTGTTAAAACTTGACAAGCTAATGTACAACAGAACAAATAAATAAATCAAACTAATAAGTCCAGATCCTGACCATTGTTCTGGGACGGACGGATCACTTAAACATGATTTGAAATCACATAAATAACAAAAAAAATTATCCAAAATAGTCATAAAGAGATTTATCCTAAAATAGTCATACAATACAACCAGTTAGAATGTTTTAAGCATAACAAGGTACACAAAACCAACCATTCATAATCTCCTTATCTCCATATTAATTGAGCAAGTCATCATTCTCTCCTCGAACATGAATATAAATTCCGAGGTTATGATCCGAAACGAAGCTCAATTTTTTTCGCTGAAAAATGCACACACAAAATTGTGAGGTGACTTGTACAAACAAACAAACATAAAAAGTCACACTAAAACCAATCTCAAAACAGGGAATTACAGAAATTATCCTCAAAATCATCATTCGATTGCAGCAAAAATTGTCCTCTATATTCTGCACCTCATCTAATAAAGGAAGATCATCATCCTCGCCTCTTAAAGTAGAAGCTGATTCGGTGTCATTCTTCAACCGACATTGGCATTAAATTGATGATTCCATCACAGGTTCCCAATCATGAAAACATCATATATATTTTCTTTTGTTGGATCAAGACACAATTATTAAGAAGCTTTGTCAACACCAGTTTAACCAAATTAGAGGGAAGCATTTTACAAATGATAAGGTATATCCATATATTTATTATTGATTTGGCATGAACTAGTTCAATGGAGTAGCATACAACTATAATATAATGCATACAACTATCATATAATACATGGCATCATTAAATGAAATGTGAGGAAATGAAGATGTAAAATATGAGTGGTGATGAGCACGCCTAATTTGTATTCTGCGAACTAAAACCATAGAGACCAGATCTTCCATACAGTTGTTGATAATAATTTTAATGCTACAGTTTTAGGAACGACCGTGTGTTAGTAGTCAATTGAAGATAAGACTGATTCCACAGTTGAGGCCGATACCCCACCTTTGGATTATATGTGTGTTGTTGATAATAATTTTAATCCTACAGTTGTTGATAAAATACTAACCTCCTCCCGTAAGATCTTTGAAAATCAAACCCAAACCCGTGTGAAATCTGGCCTTATCACCTTAAATCAAGGAAGCCTGGCTCAATCTGTTGCTGTCTTTGTTAATGAGCTAGGGACAATTGATGAGATGCCTCCTTTAGAGGACATCCCAACTGAAGATAATGAAGATACAGTCTGAAAAATTATACCTCACTGCATAAGGATGTTCGAGAAAAATAAGGAAAAGGGATCAATCAACACTCCCAACAGTTGGAGCAGTTTTTTAGTAGGCCATCTTTAGCTCCTAATTTTTCTAAGACCGGAAGAAATTAGGTGGACTTTTCACATGACGAAATTTAGGAACAAACTGCACACTTCACTGTATTAAGTGCACAAGCCAAAGAATTAATTCCAACAAGTGTATCCAAAAATGCAAATGTCAGGAGCAAGTTAAGGAAGTCAATTAATTCTCATTAATCATCCCAAACTTCTTCGGTTAAATGTGGACTCATCTTATAAGGATGAAAAAGACTCTCTATGTACCAGAACATCTTTGACATGACTTGAATCAGACATTAGAACGTCCAAACAACTTCAGTTAGAACAAGACATAACCAATCAAGATCTTGCGGAGATAGTAATTAAAAGGACTAATGAAGAAGCGAAAATAAAAATAAAAATTGGTGCTTCTAAGATAAATATGATGACAATGACGATAAGGATATTAAAGCCACTGTTGTTAGCGGTAATGGAACTGAAACAGGTCAGATAATCGCGACAACAATAGGTGGACAAAATGGAAAACAAAAGCAGAACGTGTCGTAATTGGAGGAGCGTGTAGTTGGCACTGGCTCATTTGGTGTCGTCTTTCAGGCCAAGTGCCTGGATACTGGCGACGCTGTAGCCATAAACAAGGTTCTGCAGGACAAAAGATACAAAAATAGATAACTTCAGATCATACAATTACTTGACCATCCCAATATTGTTCAACTGAAGCACTGTTTCTATTCAACTACTCAAAAAGGCGAAGTGTACCTTAACCTTGCCCTCGAGTTTGTATCTAAAACCATCTACTGAGTTTCAAGGCACTATAGCAGGATGAGCCAGCACTTGCCCATTCTATATGTGCAACTCTACACCTACCAGATTTTTCGTGCTCTTAACTATGTACACGATGTTATTGGTGTGTGTCATCGCGAGAAAACCTAAATTACCTGGGATTAATTAAAAAAAAGGGTAAAATGAAGTTGTTGAATAAACTAAGCTAGTAGATCCAATTCAGCATGCCTCGTTTGAAGTTTATCCACCAAAATGTAATAGAACTAATGTTGGTATGTTCTGTTGTTCAAAAACATTGTAAAGGTGGAAATTATTTCTATATTTAGACAAGGTGCCTAGGATATAGGATGAGACTTGGCCCACTCTTTGTGGATTGTTAGTGTAAATCAAAACAATCCTAACCAAGTTTCTAGTTAAAATGGTTGATCATTCTACAATTCTGATTTCCAACTATTATGCTAGTTATTCAGCTAAAAGAATTAAATTATAGGGGCTTAATCATTATTGTATACACTTCATATTATGGGATAGTTACCAATATGATAGCAAAGCAATTTTTTTTTCCGAGTATAATGCAATGATATTAGGACTAAATCTAATGTAGTATATTAGGACTAAATCTAATGCAGTGTACACATATACTGATTTTCATAAGAAACTTGAAAACTGGGTGTTGGAGAATACCCCAAAAGCAAACTATTATGCAAGCTACCTTCGTAAAAGTTGGATGTCGACGAATCAAACTTGAAGCACTAATCATAAGTCATAAGAAACTTACCCATTAGGCCATCTTAGACTGAGGAAGCTTACCCATTAGGCCATCTTAGACTGAGGAGGCTTGCTCAATAGTTTGATACTCCATAACACCCAGAGCTTTCCTTGTAATCTCGTAGCCTGCAAAGTTTATAGCACCCAATGGAGCAACCCAGAAGAACCTGGGTACAGCTCCTTTGAATAATCCAAGGAGACCCTCGTGACGAAGGATGGATAAGGCTATATTAGGACCATCTTGATTTCACGCACCAGTCCCACGGAAAAAGGACTTAGGATCATCATTGCGACTTTTTTTTGAAGTTGCAGTTGTTCCATCTTTCCTGTAAATATAGAAGGGTAGGAAAGCAACTGATACAGTTTTTTATTATATCTGCGTAGAAATAATGGGCCTATTGGCACGAAAAGTATCATATTTCTGATCTGACATATTAGAAATAAGATATAGGGTGGTAATTCCACAAAAAAGAACCACCTTAGAAGTAATTACTGATACACTAATTGAAATCCTATATATAACTAACAATTGTGATATTTTACACATACCGGTATTCAATAATTAATCTGATAAATCATATCCATAGTCAAAATTTAATTCTACAAGATTGAACCGTGTAGTTGAAAAGGAAAATCATGTAAAAGATACATGAGCTCATGTGTGTTACATTATTCATCAAGAATGTCAGCAGTATGACAATCTGCCTCATTTATGAAAGGGTAATTGTGATGGAGGACCGAGGACAGGAGAGATAGCCTTGTGATGTAGCCAGTATATACTCCTGATAGGTCTAATTGATAGGTCTAATTCATCAATATTCCAACAACCAAACATTATAGTAATAGTAAAAAGAGATAATTAGAACAAAAGTTGTTACCTCGCCAACTTTAATTTCTTTTGCTCCATCTCCATGTACTATCTTTTCTAAATATCCTTCCTCCATGCATTACATCTCTACCGTTGCTTTATCCTATAAATATTAAATAAATGCAGGGCATGTTATGATTTTAAATGAACCTTTATCAACAGAAACAAATATAAATAACAGACAAAAGGGACCATACCATTTCAACTTCGCAAAGCACTTCACCGGGAGATACTTTATCACCTTCTTTCTTCAACCACCTCGCAATGTTACCCTACATTTCATAAAGAAACAATCACTTAGGAGGAAAGCAATAGATGCAGAACCCTACTGAACTTTAGAATGCTACTTGCCAGAGATACACAGGTGTGATGACGCCAGATACACGTATTGTGCGTCAATTTCCTGTGACTTTGTGCAAGTTCAAGCTGAGGGTGCCCTGGTTTTAACAACTGTCTCAGGACTCCTTTGACTCTGTACGCCACTTTCCTTTGGTTGTGCGAGCACGTCTTGTGCCACTTCATCGGTTGAGTAGAGTATTGAAACTCGTTAGTACGTGATAAATGTACAAAGTCATAAGAGTCCTGTGATTTTTTGGATTCTCCATTTGTTACCCCTCCTCAGCCAACTCAGGCATCAGATGGATCCAAATTACTAGTTATTCCATGACCCCCACCCCCAACGGGCAATATGGAACGTCACATTGAATATAGCTCGGACTGGTCAACCTCGTTTGCTACACACATAGGACATTTTTCAAGACATGGGACCAAAACTTAGGTATGATCCCAGTCTTAATTACTCTCCAACGCGGGATGAATCTGAGGGTGTTCCCACCACATCTCCCTGAGACAGTTGTTACAACCACGACAATGGACTACTTAGAGCTGAATGGGAAGTAGGATGATGGATTATTTTTACTTTCCCATTCCCGCGAGTGCTGCAAATTTTTTCAAACTAAATTAATGGGAAGTAGGATGATATATTCTTTTTACTAATGCACACTGCAAGAAGAAAAATCCAATTGAATTGCCTTTTATTTCAACATATTAACACATAAATATATGTTTCATCTTTTCACAACCAGCAGCCTTACACGCCCAACTCAATTACCTGCCTAAAACTGTTAAACCCCCAACTGGTTCCCAACCCGCAACTGCACAAACACACATGCTCCAACACCTCTAACCCACCTGAACTTGGCACATAACACCATGCCACAAACCACACGACACACACACACACCTGACTACTCAACTCAGCCCCTGACCAACACAAACCGACAATAACTCCCACTAGCCCTGCCCAATTGCGTACACTCCAACCCCCAACCCCTAAGCTCCTAAACAATAAATTCATTCAATAGTACTTTTTTACACAATAAATTCATTCATGTATTTTTCTGCGAAGGAAAGATTAAAATTAAGTATTATTCTCACTTTATATAAGATTGTAAATATCTAATGTATATTACAAAACTTGGGATAGTTATATATAAGTCTCATTTGGACAGTTGTTTCTTATAAGGTCATATTGACTAGTTAACCGTTGCCATTTTCAAAAAATATCAATGTATATGATGACTATCAATACGAAACCAAACTACAAAAGCTCCAAGTTCAAAAACAAAAATAATTAGTTTAGGACTATATCTCCCTCAAGCATTGTCCCTTTAAATTTCATGAATTGAGATCACAATGAGCCACTGCCTCCCCTAGTAGAGCACAGAGAAACTTCCGAAACTTTATTCCTTCTCTTCCTATAGAACTTACCTTTATTCAATGATGCTTCCAACAAAACAAAAAGCTCAACCACTAGACCTCACATTTCTCAGAAAAGCCAACGAAGGAAAAAACCCTCCCCTTCTCGCATAAATGGAAACGGTAACTATGGTCACCAGAATTTGTACTCAACTATTAAATGATTTCCAGCTACTTTGCCTAAAGTAGCCACTTTGCATATACATAGTTAAGAAACCCGTCAATCCCATTAATGTATTCGTTTGAACGTCGGTTGCATAAATCAATCCAACTTTTATCCATTATTCCCATTTATGAATCTAAAAATAATGTTGTAAATTTATATTTCATAATATAAATGAGAAAAAATCTTCATAATGTCTTCGTAAGATGATGAAAAGATAAAGAGGTTAATAATGACAAACATGAATTCCTAAAGAGATGCACATAAAGGAGGAACAAGCTATATTAAAATAATAATATAATTAAACACATTAATTTAAGTATTAATATGGCTAACTAAATCGAACAATTCAAATTAAAATATTGATGTACTAATGCACGCATGATAATGGAAAGCATCAAAGAAGAAGTCACGCAATCAACTAATTAACATTTACATAACCAAGACACATACCCATTTTTACACTCGCTTGAATCATTATGCTCATTTTCTTCTTCTCGTGGTACATACTCGTCGTCATCACCAACTAATTTTTTTTACTCTTTGAATCACTTTTTATTTTATTTTTAGCTTTGTCTTGAATTGCCGAATACAATTGAACAAAAAAACTAAATTATAGAGATTTTTGGCGGTCTAAAAAATATTGCATATTATAAAAATCTTGCATTTTATATAATAGATTAAATAAAAAATTGGTTTTTAAACAATAAATTAATTTTAATTATATTTTCCTAATAATTATATCAACAATTGGATTTTTCAAAAAGTGAGGGTGAATACAGAGTAGAAAATTAAATTGAAACTTAAAATGAAAACCCTAGATTTGAAGATTCTATTCATCCTTGTAAATACCCAACACAAAATTAAATTGGAAACCCTAACATTAAATATTTGTGTTCATGTGTATATGTGTGTGCGTAATTGCGTCCGTGTCTGTGTAATTACGTGCTCGTGTGCATCACTGTGTGCGTATGTGTGGATGCGTGTGGGTGTTTGTGTGTGTGGGTGATGCGTGTGTGGGTGAGAGAGAGGGGGAGAGAGAGAGAGAGAGAGTACCGAGATGGTGTGGCAACCGATCAGTATCAAAGTGACGAGAGAGATGGTGTGTCGATTTGGACGACTGGGTTGGTGAGAGGAAGAGAGGTTTGGCCAATTGGGCTTGCGACATATGGTAAAGTAAGGCGGGAGATGAAAAGTATGTGTCTTCCTATTTTTTTTTCTTTTTTTGGGGGGGGGGGTGTTTTTAAAGTAAGGCAGGAGATGGAAGGATTTTTTTTAGCCGTCTTATTTGGTATATCTTTTGAGACAGTAAAAATTTTGCGGTCTTATTTCGTTTACTTTATAAGACGGGGATAATTAATCGTTTTAAAAAGTGACCTCTTTTGAGACGGATATATTTAGCAGTCGTAAAAAATAATAGTTTTTGAGACAATTAATTATACCCGTCTCAAAAAGTATGTTTTAAAGACTATATTTTGTGTGTCTAAAAAAATAGGGTATTAAAAGCAACTTTTTTTTGTAGTGTACATTTCTTTCAGTATTAGGTACCATGTATGTATACATATGTATTTTATATTTCGCAAATCGGATACCCAAAATAGAAAACGGAGATAGAAATGTTAAAAAAAGACATAGATGAATATTATCAAACAGATGATATGCAATGGATTTCATTCATGCTAGCAAATTTTTATTATCCAACACTCATAAAACAATAATACACAATTGGATCAAAGCATATACCCCAATCATGTATATAATCATTTATTTATTTTACAAAAAGGTATTTGAGATAAGAAAATTGTTAGACAAACATATGAATGATTATCATCACGGTTATGACAGACCTTACTTTTTTTATTTTTGTCAACATAAGAGAATCTTATATAGATTAGTTTCTAAATGATAAGTAAAATTGCAATAATACATTAATCAATTGCAATTACCTCGTAAATCAAAGTGAGATTCCTTCATTATGAGATGGACAATCCAAGCTTTGACCACAAATATTGACAATATCATAAAAAGTTTCAAAGGAAATATATGACCATTTCGAATATAAATTATAGAAAATATTTTCAATGTGGTATTAACGGGTAAAGCTAACCACGCTCAAAAAAATCTTAAAACACTCCAAATACTTTTTGAAAGACAAACTTGCCCTTTGCTCTAAAGATCAAACAAATACATTTTTATTTGTTATTTTTTTCAATAAAGAATATTATTTTAAATTGTTTTTTAAATATTTTTTTTATTTTTTAAACTTAAAATATAGCTGCTTTTTTTTTTATCAAAATTGTTATGACAGTTTTAAAAACGTTTTTTTATTTAAAAAGCTGTTATGATAGTTTTAAAAAAGTTTTTTTAAGATAGATTTAAAAACTGTTTTTTTTTTCAAAAAAAATATTTTTTACATAAAATTGGGAAAAAAATTAACAAATAAAAAAACTGTTCTTTATATTGAAAACTGTTTTTTATATTGAAAACTATTTTTTATATTTTTTAATTAACATGATCACGACCCAAATAAAACGCGACATGACATAGAGTTGTATTTTTTTATAGCGGTGGCGAGGACTATTATTTATTATTTCGAAAATAATCTTTTTACTATTTAAAAAAATGGTTCGCGCCAGCGGTAGACATAGGCGGTCCAACCACCTATACATACCGCTGACGAGGACCATTTTTTTAGTATGTTGGTACGCGTCAGCGGTATGTATAAGCGGTATTATAAAACATTTTAAATAAAATGTACAAAAAAAATTGTTTTAAACAATTTTTAAGTGCCTAAAGATTTTATTTAAAAAAAT
Organism: Sambucus nigra; assembly: GCA_949130495.1. Taxonomy (NCBI): domain Eukaryota; kingdom Viridiplantae; phylum Streptophyta; class Magnoliopsida; order Dipsacales; family Adoxaceae; genus Sambucus; species Sambucus nigra. The sequence continues at coordinate 335,718,135 of OX422207.1, read as the reverse complement.
TATTTTAAGTAAAATCCAAGCATGGGAGTGTTTTGAGAAAATTGTTACAAAAATTCTAATAATTACAAAAATTGTTACAAAAATTCTAATAGTTCCAAAAATTGTTTTATAAAAATAAAAAGTCAGTAATTCCAAAACAGTAACTATTTGAATCTTAATTTTTTTTAAATAAAATCTTTAGGTACTCAAAAAATTGTTTTAACTGTTTATTTAAAACTGTTTTTTTGTACATTTTATTTAAAATGTTTTGTAATACGCGACCAAAATAAAATTAACACGACATGGCACGAAACACATCAAAATCATAATTTTACATAAAATGAATATGACACATATGAAAGTGACATGACACGACACAAAATCTCGTTTTTTACAAAATGCGAATACGGGCCACTCGACGTGTTGCATTTTAAGTGGGTTGTATTAGTATTTGGTAAAAAAATGAGATTTTGTGTTGTGTTATATTACTTTTATTGGTGAAAATAAGATTTTGAAGCGTGTCGTGTCATTTTTAGTTTGGTTGTGTTCCTGTTTGGTTAAAAAAATAACATATATTGTGGTCTGACACTTTTACTTGAGTCGTGTTCGTGTTTTGTAAAAAAATAATATTTCATGGTGTCGTGTCACTTTTATTAGGATCGTGTTCACGTTTGGTTAAAAAAAAATTATTGTGTCGTATTGTGTCGAGTTTCTTTTATTTGAGTCGTATTCGGTTATAAAAATAATTTTCAATATAAAAAATAATTTTTTATTTGTTAATTTTTTTCCCAATTTTATGTAAAAAATATTTTTTTTGAAAAAAAAACAGTTTTTAAATCTATCTTAAAAAAAACTTTTATATAAGTATCATAACAATTTTTTAAATAATAAAGGGTTTATAAAACTATCATAACAGTTTTTTTAACAATTTTTATAAAAAAAAGTTATTTTTTAATTTTAGAAATTAAAAAAATGTTTTAAAAAACAGTTTAAAATACTGTGTTTTATTGAAAAAAAATTAACAAATAAAAATGTATTTGTTTGATCTTTAGAGCAAATGGCAAGTTTTTCTTTAAAAAGTAAATAGAGTGTTGTAAGAATTTTTAGAATATTTAAGAAATAAACATGTCCAACTGGGAAATACATATGAAGGCATAAAAAGCAGTAATCTAATAAGGTGTGAACTTGGTAATTCGTTAACTTATAATATACATATAATTTTTCTAAAATTAACATTGAATTTAGAATTATTATAAAACATGAATAGAACAACAATAAAATTGAAAATACAAAATCTGAGCACAAAAGAGAAACAACATTCATGAATGAGATAGATATAATTACAAAAATTATGTATTTGCTTTCAAATTAACAAATGCATACTTTTGATAGTAAATGAAAAAGGAGTAAAAAATTAGACAGGAAATTAGGAGTATTGACCTTGTTTTTTTGGACAAGAAATAACAGCAACGAAGAAACTATACAATATGAATCTGATGGAAAGATGAATGAACTTGGGTAGTTGACTTTTGATTTCTAGGGTTTCAAGATGAATGTATTTGGAAGTTTTGTTAGATGAATGTATTAGGAGAGAAAACGTATCAAGTTAAGATTCATTAAATGATTTTAATTTAATGAATGAGTGATACTAATCTTAAGGGTATGATATGAAATGTTAATTTAGTGAGGATAGTTTAGTACTTTGAGATTTGAAGAGGAACTTCCCTCTTTTTAAATAGTAAAGATAAAGATAGAGATAGAGATATTACATATGCATATACTTTTCATTTTTTTAGACATAGTCAAAATGTTTATTTCCTTTGGATGACAACGACGTTGAAGATATATATATATAAAAGGAAAAGTTGAATACGGATCACCAACATTGTTTAGGGAGTTGTTCATTGAAACTGTTATCATTCATTTTTTTTTGGGTGTGCATTTGACACATTGTTTTTCTTAAATGAATTTTATGTTGGGGAATGAAATAAATTATAAATGTGTGGGGAGATGTTAAAAATTATAATATGCCATGCAAGAAAAGCTAACTTTACAAAACCGACATTTGAATGAATTTTAACACGACTTTATTTTTATCATGCCATTGGCACATTATATTATATTTTTATTGACCACATTTTACTATTTGGAATTTACTTCCCCTTTAGAGCATCCGCACTGGTGAACATCGACGAAAGGTAGGTTAAGTAGCGTGTGTGGCGCGTGTGTCTCTTTTACCTTTCGTCCAAATGGGTAGCATGCAGTGGGGGGATTCCTACGAACTTCTATAGTTCGTAGGAACTTCTTACGGACAAATGAAGTCCGTAGGAAGTTCTTACGAACTATAGAAGTTCGTAGGAACTTAACGGTCATAATTAAACGGTAACATTCCTCCGTGTATTTATTCAGGAAGCTTCACGAAATTTATCAACCCTTTTATATTCTTCAACTTCTGCATCTTCTCCATATTCATTCTGAATCTTCTTCTCCATCATCATCAGTACTTATTTTCTCAAAATTTTGGCGTATCAGTCCCATATAATTCAGCCCCAAACTTTTTATATATTTTCCCTAATTTTATTCATATACTCTCAAAAATCATTCCATATAATCCCAAAAATAATTTCAAATCAGTCCCAAATTAGATATAGAGAATCCTCCAAATCAGATCTTCTCAACACGATGGAATTAGGTAGAAAATGGAAAAATATATTAATATCGGGAAATCGAAAAAATACGGGTCGACTTCAACGACAATTCCCGATTCTTCCGCGCCGATTCAATCGTCGAATCCCGTAATTGACAACTATACCCGTATTTACGACGGAGTATCACACGCGTCGGACGGCGAAACTCCGATAATAAACGGAAACAAATTCGAATTTCGGGGGAATTGGGCGGGGCCAATGAAATTGTACAAATTGATTCAAGAGAGAAAGCCCGATATCAAAACAATTATCGACAATGTCGGTTTTATGTCGAATTTATTTTCTATGGTGATGCCCAATTCCGATCAATGTATTGTGACGGCGATGATCGAACGTTGGTGGGACACGACGCATACCTTCCAACTACCATATGTCGAGCTTGCATTCACTCCGCTCGACTTCACAATGCTTTCCGGTAATAATTTATGGCTTATTTCGTTCTACTTATATTCATAATTGTTTAAAACTGTGAAAATAATATGTTGTACTTAAATTCATAATTAAATGTTTGAAATATATTTTTAGGTAATTATATTCATAATTATTTCAATATACGACAAAAAAATTGAAAAATGTACCCGCATTTCGATTATGTCAATATATGAAAATAATTATTTATATATACTTAATGTTTCAATATGTGAAAATAAATAGTTGTACTTAAATTCATAATTGATTGTTTGAAATATATATTATGATTTTCATATTCATAGTTATTTAAATATATAACAAAATTTTAAATATATTTAACGGCATCATAATCGTTTAAAAATGTGAAAATAATATGTTGTACTTAAATTCATAATTAAATGTTTGAAATATATTTTTAGGTAATTACATTCATAATTATTTCAATATACGACAAAAAAATTATGAAAATGTACCCGCATTCCGATTGTGTCAATATATGAAAATAATTATTCATATTCACTTAATGTTTCAATATGTGAAAATAAATAGTTGTACTTAAATTCATAATTGATTGTTTGAAATATATATTATGATTTTCATATTCATAGTTATTTAAATATATGACAAAATTTTAAATATATGTACCGGCATCATAATCGTTTAAAAATGTGAAAATAATATGTTGTACTTAAATTCATAATTAAATGTTTGAAATATATTTTTAGGTAATTACATTCATAATTATTTCAATATACGACAAAAAAATTATGAAAATGTACCCGCATTCCGATTGTGTCAATATATGAAAATAATTATTCATATTAACTTAATGTTTCAATATGTGAAAATAAATAGTTGTACTTAAATTCATAATTGATTGTTTGAAATATATATTATGATTTTCATATTCATAGTTATTTAAATATGTAAGAGAGTAGTCTAATTTAGGGGAAATACTCGATTTTAGCACGTGTTTGACTTGAGAAACTTCGGTTGCGCCTACGTATCCGTTATGCCCGGTATCAAAGTCAGCGTAGTTCGTGAATTCGTACTATTCGCCGAAAAACTCATTGTGGTGGTTTTTTAGAGAGATGGGAGGTGTTGCCACTCTTCTCAAAGAACTCATCTCAAAACTCTCTCTAAAACCTCATAAGATAAGAACATCACCCTCCTCTTCCAAGAAGATCCCCCTCAAATGTATGGGGGTAGGGCTTATTTATAGCAAAACCCACCCAAGTGGGTCGCCACATGTCAATTAACCCGTGGTGACACATGTCCTATTTTAAGTGGCATGTGTCCCATAACATATGTCAAAACTCTCAATACTAGAATATTTTCTAGTTAATATGTAAATAATACACAAATACGCGTGATATGTCCAACGCGCATAATAATACCTCAGTCGCATAAACACATGGACTTTTGTCAATATTAATCATCTCTGATCTCATTTAATAATTTAATGAGAGGCTTATCATTAAGCCCCTCCTACATTTGCCCCCTCGTACATATAGTTGATATATTGATACATGTCTGAAATATATCGACTGTATGTACGAAATAACTTTAGTCAGTTTTCATATGTTCGATCGACCTGTGGATCGTGGGTAATAATCTCATATCTCATTTCATCTTGATGATGTACTTTTACCTCATATATCACATTTTATGATATAATGCAATCTCATATTTCATATCTCAGTTATATGATATACATCAATTTCTTATCTCATATCTTAAATCCCATTTTGAGGCTTTCACTACAAGAAAAATTGGTTTTAGCGACGTTTTTTTTTGCAACGCTTATAAAAATGTCGGTATATAGTGTATATGCCAACGTTTATTTAACAACATGGGATATTTATCGACGTTTTATTGAAGTGTCGAAATATTAATGGCATTTTATTAAAAACGTCGGAAAATGGCAACATTTATTAGAAAACGTGGGTTATTTCCCATCGTTTTTGGGAAAAAACGTCGGGTCCTGAATTAATTTACCTCCGCGCTTCCAGCTCCCTCTAATTTTTCGTTTCCCTCCAAAAAAAAATACTATGGTGTTCCCATACGGCTCTCAGTTTTTTTTCTCACATACGGCTCTCAATTGCCCTAACCAAAATCGACACACACCTGTTGAGCCCTAAGCCAAAAAAATACATCTCAAGTGCATTCAGGATGCAACATTGTATTTTCAGATGTAAATGAATTACAAACATGACAATATGATACTAGTAACGACACGGACCATGATAAAGGGAGATATCTGAATTCAGTACTAACAATAATCAAAGTCTCTTTCATATTTGTATAAATAAATAAAAGCTTCTGGTGATAAAATGCCGAAGCTGTTGAGGTAACTTATAAGCTAGCTCGTAAAATTAATGATTTTTAACTCTGTTTATTTTAGGGGGTTTAATGGTACAACAGTGATGAATTAGATCAAGAAGTGGTGTCTCTGTTTTTAGACTCACCTCAAGGTCATTACATTTTAAAATTTCGGTGGGGGAGAAAGGAGGATCTTAAGTTGGCGAAGTTTTTGTTGAAAAATGCAGAGGAGGAAATGACATGTAATGCAGATGTAGCTCTCCGAAAGCAAAATTGAGGCAGTGTCCCAAGAGGAACTAGGATTCGAAGTCCTCAACTAAAGTCGATGCCGCGACCCTGGTAGGTACTGTGGAGTCTTCCTCTCTTGTTTGTTGGAACCTATGGTGGATGTGGGATAATTAGTAGGCGGTTAATTGAGGAACCGTTGCCTCTGTTACAACTCAAGGTTGAACTCAAGATTTCAAAGATAAGTCATATCCCTTTATTCAAATTTCATTCACCTTAAATAGGTGCAGAACACAACAGAGATTCCATAAACAAAGGAAATCTACCAACAAAAACAAGAAATTCTACCAATAAACAGAAATTAACGTTAACTAGCAACTTATCAGGAGAAGACTAATTATCTCCTATTTATTAGCCTTATCCCTAACAACCTAAGACTCTTTCAAATAAAGAAAATTAAAAAATGAGCCACGTAACAACTCCTCCCTCCTTAAGAAAGAGCCTTGTCCTCAAGGCTATGATTTGGAAATTGCTTCTTCATAGCCGAAAGTTCTTCCCAGGTTGCCTCTGCTGGAGATAATCCTTGCCAATGGATGAGAACTTCCTCCTTCCTCTTGTGGAAATGCCGATCAAGGATTGCTTGAGGTTTAGGACAGAGGAATTCCATCATTTCTGGTCATGGGCAGCTCAGTCTTTGTACTAAAATTTTATCGCCAATCTTTTTTTTAACACGGAAACATGAAACACTGAATGAATTCGACATTCCTTTGGTAAATCCAACTTATAGGATAACTTGAAATGGTCCATAATACCTCGGAAATAACTTGAAATTTTTCCTCATGGACAGAGATGCTTGTCGATATGGTTGAAGTCGCAAATAAACCCAATCTCCTTCCACAAATTCTCTTTCCCTGTGATGACGATCATACACCTTTTTCATACGTACTTGAGCTTCCGTAATGGTGACTCGCAAGTCTTTGATCATATGATCTCTATCCATCAATTCTTTCTCAACTGCTTTAACCTTAGCCGTACCCAAAATATACGACAGCAACGAAGGTGCTGGCCGTCCATATACCACTTCAAAGGGTGTTGTTTTTATTGTCGAATGCCAGATAGTATTGTAGCAGTACTCAGCCCAAGATAGCCACTTACTCCACTACTTAGGCCGTGAACTTGTAAAGTATCTTAAATACATTTCCACAGTACGGTTTACTACTTCACTTTGACCATCGGTTTGGGGATGATAAGCCGAACTGTAATTGAAATCAGTGCCATTTAACTTATAAATAATTCTGCCCAGAACAAACTCGTAAAGGTTGGGTCTCGATCACAAACAATTGATCTCGGCATCCCATATAACTTGAAAACGTTATCAAAAAATATTTGGGCCACTCCAACGGCTGTGTATGGGTGCGATAATGAAATGAAATGAAATGTGCATATTTGGAGAGCCTATCAACAATGACGAAAATCGTAGTCTTTCCCTTAGATGCAGGGAGACCATCAATAAAATCCATAGATATATCTTCCCATACCTGATTAGGAACTGGAAGTGGCTGGAGGATACCAGTAGGTGCACATTGTTCTGACTTGTGTCTTTGACATACATCACAAGCCGCAATAAACTCCCGAACCGTTCTTCGCTTTCCCGTCCAATAGAAATTTGCTCTAATTCATTGGAGAGTTTTGTGGTACCCCTCATGCCTACTGTTATGAAATTGTACAATAATATCAATAACTAAGGAAGAATTTTGAGCAAGATAAATTCTATCCTTAAAAAAATTACTCCATCTCTGAATTCCCATGGCCCCACTGCTTCTTCACCTAGGATACGTTGAACCAGTGCTTGCAATTCAGACTTTTCTTTCACCTCCCCATGACAGCCTCTACCCAGTTAGGAATGGGGTGTCTAATAGCCGCAAACTCCCCTTCACATTTACTACCCTGTTCTTTCCTCGAGAGAGCATCGGCAACAATATTTTCCTTTCCCTTTTTGTACTCAATAACAAAGTCAAAACCCAAGCATGTTGGTATATGTAAACGGTTACTTCCTTTACTTTTTTGCATATTTCCCCGTACCGATAAGATGGTGCTTCATTCTAAAACTATCACCCCATTTTGCATCCTTACAAAAATTACATCTTAAATGCAATCTATTATCATTCACCTTTTCATAATAATCTCATTTGGGGTCAACCACAACATTTATGTTTATTTTAGTCATTTCCTAAATAAATAAAGAGGAAATATATCAAAGATCAAAGCTACCAAAACAATAAATAAAAAAAGACGACTTAATAAATAAGTAGGAAGACATTTAATAGATTCCACCCTATTTAATATCTTTTGCCTCTTGGAAAAAACTTGAAGAAAAAGACAAGAAAGTGTCGTTACAAACAGGTGGACAAAATATTAATGGTGGGGAGCACAAGAAAAGTGAAAAAAGGGACCTTTTAGACCTAGGGTTTTGTTCCTTTATGGGTTTTAAAGTCTTTAAACATTATTTTAATCATTTTCGGCCCCAAAAAAACGTTTTTTCAGTTTCTTATGCCCAGTTGACAAAATAACCCGACCCGGATAGAGAAAATCGTGAGTGAATCGCGAGTCACCCGAGTCATGTATTGACTCGCGATTCATTCCCGATATATACGATACATTGAAGATTTTGATTCAAAGCCCCAATACATATCTATTTAGGTCAGTATCGAACCGAATCGGCCAATACGTATCGGGAATCGGCCGATAATATTAACGGAGTCTGCAACATAGGTTATTCAGTTCAAAATAAAGGGTCCTGCCTATAAATGGTTGACAACAAATAGTTTTCTTGATTTTGGAGATATACTAGTACTACATTTGAATCTACAAGACATGAATAAATGAACTTTATGCCCATGTTAATATATTTTAGGTATCCCCTAGATAGCTCTCGCTTTATCTTATGTGAGTTACGGTGAGAAGATTCTGTGAACAACTCTCGAAGCATAAATCTAAATTTTCCTGTGCCTTGATGTTGAGTTAAATTATCATGCTATTTCTTCATTCGCTGCCTAGCAACTTTTACTATGTTATGTTGAACTTATATTTTGCATTAGTGATGTTTCTCCTATTTCTAGAGATAAGTCACATCCAAATATTGCCCGTCATTATTGAAGGTTGAAATTGAAGCATATGAATGTAATTTGTTGGAAATTTGATATAATCGACTAGGATACGTTCCACTTATGTAGTAATATGTAAATTAATTACATAGAATAATTAAGAAAATTATTAGGGCTTCTAGTCTTTTTCTGTCTAAACATTGTTAGCATCCACTCCCGTACATTCTGTTTACTTGCAAGTCCTATCTTCTTTTAGTTAAAAAATACGTGGGATGTCCGGAAACATATTTAGACGAAAACACCTATTGAGGAAGCAAAGATTACACCCACGTTCCATAACTAACAAATGTTATTTTGGGCATAAATTAATCACGTTAATTATATAATTCTTGAGAATTTCTCTTGGGTATTTGCGAAAGAAGATCATATAAATCTCCCTGGCCCTGGAGGCATGTTATACAGTTGACAGTAGAGGCAAATGTTAAAAGAAATTTCAATCATGACGAGCATGTGAAAGTCAGTTACTAAAAAGGAATCCTCCCAACAAACTATAAATCGGAGTTCATCAGAAACCGCTGACTCGGATAAAACTTTAAATGTCTAAAAATTCGATTGGTTAAAAAGAACAATGTTTAAAAAGGCGTGAGGCGCCTCGCCAAAAAAAAGAGCAAAATAATATTTAAAAAATACTAATAAAATCATAAAAATTAATATAACAAAGAAATATAAAATAAAACTGGAAAAAAAAGACAAAATTGTTTCCATTACAAAGTATGAGATAGGACTGTTAACAAAAAAAAAAATCTTTTGAAAGTAATAATTGAGTTAGAATACCCCTATCAATAAAGTCGAATTGGACTAGAACTTTAAACAAAAAATGGGAAGAACTTTTTGCTTGGAGAAACTATTGGACCTAGTAGTGGAAGTTGAACATCAACATAGAGAAATGACCAGAATCGAGTCATGCATTGAGTGACTGTGATGTTATCTCAAATTCTGAACACAATTAGCCTCTGTGAGTCACACCACCTCCAAGCGAGGGTGCCAATTGTAATCAGATTTTGTAATCCCTAAAAGAATAGTCGATATGAATTGTGCGCAAGAGGACCCCAACGGTGGAAGCAAGGGGAAGGGATATTTTCAGCAATTTTATTACTAAGTAATTATTAGGTAGGGAGTATTTTAGGATTTATTAATTCTGAATTTATCTTTTATTCCAATTTTCTAGTTGGTTTAAATTTCTAGTCTACTTTTCTTGGGGAGAAAATTTTAGTATTAGAGTAAATAAAGGCATACGCCTCTCTTCTACTCGCTTATTATTTGAAGTGCATTTGTAAACAATAAGGACTGATAATGTTTATATTCGAAATTTAATCTTTTGGATCATCTGTTTTGTATTGACTTTTGTTCGTCTTTGGGTAGATGAGTTATTATTTTACCCCTGCATTATCAGCCGTTAGCAAGCTCAAGTCTGTATATATCGGTTCATGAAGATCAATATTATCAACCTGGATAAATACATTATCACACGAGTTAATACTGGCAGCAGAGCATTTAAAGTACTCATGTTGGAAATAATATGCCATTATTATTGATGCAAGACATTTTTAAGAAATCACATTATCTTTTGTTCTCAGATTATCATAAGTTATGCTCTAATTCTGCAATATGCAGCAAGATGATTTGGTAGGAAGAAGCCACAAGAACTCTAGGCAGATTAAAATAGTGTTTTTTTTTACATAAGATTAAAATATGAGTACATTCTCTTCGATGCATAAGATGTATATACATATATAACTGAGAAAATAAAAGGGTATATCAAGGAAGTGGATCAGCAGTCCACTACTAAGAACACGCCAGTCCAATTCGGGGGAGTTATTGTTGGGGAGATCAGTGAACAACCTGCTCCGTCCCTGTTCTCCTCACTTTCCCTCACTTGTCCGCTCGCTCCGCCCTTCTTCTTCTCCCCCTCCTCACACGGTCACCTCCCCTCCCCTCTCTATAGGATCTTCGCTCCTCTCTCGCTGCCCTAGTCCCTGTTGTCGAATCAAATGTAGCCCCCTCCCTATTGACGAAGCAGAGCAGTGAAGCAGCCCCCTTCCCTTTCCTAGTATGCTGATTAGTTTTTTCAATAGTCTATTGATAATAGATCTAATTAGTTGATTAGTTTTTAGTTGTTAATTAATTTTTAGTTGTTAGTATGGTAAAATTTTTAGTTATCATTGTTAGTATGCTAAAATTTTTAGGAGTATGTTAGTATATGCTGAAATTTTTGGTTCGCCTTTGAATTTTGATTCCAAGGATTTAAATCAGAAAAACTACGTTGTTCGGGCCAAATTCCTGTATCGAGAACTCCGATTATAACATCAGACCCATAGTATGATGAAGCATTAGCAGTAAAATAGGAAAAAAATAATAGCACTTTTATGAAATCAATTTATACCAAAAAGGTCCATCTTATTCTTATTGTGTTTGTTCCTTTTGAAAATCAATTGATCCAGCCTATGTGGCTCATTTCCATTTTCCACGAAAAGAATAAACTTATGAAATTAGAATCTTATACCAACTCCAACACCATTAACAGTAGAACAATATGTGATTCATATGTGCGCCTTGATGGAAACTTAAATCATGCATATAGGGATTCTTACATATGTATGATCTAATTTGAAGTTTGTATAAGAATTGGGGTTGATTTTTGCAGCAAGAGATGGATGATCTAGAATCACAACATCCAGAAACAGCGGAGACCGGTGTTGCACGGGATGATATATTTGGGCAAGTTATGGGACCCGAAAGACATGGGCGTGTGCGCACATTTGGACTCGGTGTCTCTCCGAGTATGATATTTGGACCATCATATAAGCAATCCCAATCTGAGTTGAGAGATATTGAGACACGACATCAACAAGAGCTAGAGAAGATGCGACGTGAGATGGAGGTTGAACACGAGAGGATGCGACGTGAGATAGAGGCAGAATATGAGAAGAAGCAAGCTGAAATGAAAGAGAAAATGGAAGCTCAAATGCAAGAACATATATTTGCTATGGAATCTCGGATGAATGAACGTGTGGAAGCTCATATACAGGATTTTATGGAGTCTCGCATGCGTTCTATGGGTGATTTTATCCAATCTACGCGAGATGTTTCTTTAGGCGCTAAACAGGTCAACTTTTATCAATCTTTGGATGTATGAATACAATTTCTTAATTTTATGCATTACACCTAATATTTTGTATATTCTAATTGCTAGGTTCCTGTCAACGCTAATGTTGATCCTGTAGCATCACCACAGTTGCAACCTTTAACAACCGAGGTTCAATCACAACGTCGATCGCAATCCTCAATGAAGGCACCACCATAAATCATATCGCGAACTCAACTTCGTAACTATTGTGGGGTTAGTATTTTTGCCTCTAAAATTCTTCATGGCACATTTTAAATCAAGAACATTAATATTTTCATCGTTTGATGCATATAAGATCCATTATATATGTATGATAGTTATACTCGTTCCAATGGCAATTCATTGAAATTGGTGGAAGGGATTGATTTATTTGTGGTTTAATTTGGTGGTAGTTGTTGTTGTTGAGTTAATTTTAAATGTTAAAACAAGTTGGGTTTCATGAATAAACAAAGGAAACTCTGGCGATTTTTTTTAAAAATATTAAGCGTGAAAAACATGTTTTGCTACTATATAACTATTTACTTTATCAACATCCACATGTTATTATGACTTCACTTATTCGAATGCATGAAAAAAAATAGAGTGTATTATAGTAGCTAATAATGAAAAAAAGTAATTTACAAAAAATTACGTCTATTTTTATAAATCTTATAATAATGCATTGATCACAATTTGTCATAAAAAATGTTAAAACTTTAGGGATCTCTTTTGAAAATTAATCTTTTAACTTGGACATAAAAAATGTTACCAACCTAGATTGTGTGGCTTACATTTTTTATTTGGGTCGGGTTGCAAACTTCATAAGCTATATGGAAATATTATTTACTAACATATTACATTTTTGTGGTTCTTTTATATTTGAAAATATATTTTAAAGTTATGTATATCACTATTTTTTAGTTTGATCATAGAAGAAGTTGATTTGAAAACATTGAAGCTAATTACTATCCCTCTTCCAACTATATTTTTGTTCAAATTTTAGGAGCGGATGAAGAAGGCAAAAAATACCAACTAATTGAAATGTTTGAATTTGGAAGTAAGTCCCTAACCACCTTTCATTTTTCTTTTATGCATCACTTTTACCTTGAATTATTTAATTTTTAATACTTATTTTCTTTCTTTTTACAGGTGGTTTTGTCATGCCCATGGACGCGGAGACATCGTATTGACTGTTTTGAACATCACTCTAGCATTTTTTTGATGATAATATATGTTTCATATTTTGTTTGGAATATTTGGGTACAAATTTTTGGCTTATTAGTAGACAAATTTGGGATGTTTGAAGATATGTTTTCTTCATTTTGTTTTGGGATGATTATATATTATTGTATATAGGTTTTTTTGGTTGATTGAGAATCTTTTTGAGGGCGTCATTATAATATTAATGATGTGTACTTCGATATTATATGACACTTACAAAAAAAAGTTGGAATATAGTATGAGAAAAATTAGTTAACATTCTAATGTTTTCAAATGAATGATTGAATTGGGTTAATATTTTAATTTAATATTCCCGACGCTTTTTGGGAAACGTTGAGACAAAACCGACGTTTTTTTAAAAAAAGGTCGCATTTATACCCCAAATTCGGACAATTTCCGACGGTTGATAAACGTCGTAGGAAGCGTCGGAATATCTTTAACCGACGTTTTTATTAAACGACGCTTATTTCCCGACTGTAGATACGCCGACGTTTTGTAAAAACTTTGCTTAAGCGTCGGCAATTTCGTTCCCGACGTTTTTAGAGCTTATACCGACGTTTACAAAACGTCGCGAAATCCAATTTTTCTTGTAGTGTTTGATCTCATAGGTTATTCCGAAGGACCTCGTTTATCATTATTTTCATACGAATGATATACACTGAGTGTTGCCCCCATTCTTACTTAAATGAACATGCATCCACATTTTTATTGCGATTGTTTATAACTCTGCTTTGGTAAAGAGTATTATCATGGACACATAATAACTACCTCAGCATTCTCTTTCATCATTCTCAACCAAGCTTGGTGTAAGTGATATACCCGTTTATACCCTCAGCCTGGATGAGGATTACCTCCTATACGGACGACCCTACGAGGGGCCGACCCTTCACCAGGCCCCAGCACCACCAGGTCCAGACGACCCTACGAGGGGTCGACCCTCCACCAGGCTCTAGATGACCCTACGGGGGGCCGACCCTTCCCTAGGCTCCAGACGACCCTACGAGGGTACGACCCTTCCCCAGACTCCGGACGACCCTACGAGGGTACGACAGTACGAGGCCAGAATCAAGCCAGACTCTCTACCGGAAGAAACTTTTCCCTCGGCCTCGGCTCATAGGCCGAGGGTGACATCATGACAGCGCGTGGTTTGGGACACGCGTGGAACAGTGCGCGTCAGGCTCATATGACACGTGGCAGACCGTTATAACCGAATCACACCCTCACGTGAGGGAATATTATGTCATCATTTGGCATCTACAGGTGTCAACAGGGGATTGGTTGGATCATCATTCACATGCACCATGCTTACTTGGGGGGTACACTACACCCCCCAAGACCTATATATACTTGTCACCTACAACCCTACAGGGGATCGATCCATGAACAGTAGCCCTAGCTAAAACTCTGCTTATACACACACAGTAGAGAGAGAGAGAGGGTGATGAGCATTGTATCCAAGGCCATTAGTGCCCATACTTAGTGGATCACACACTCACAGTGGATGTAGGCCAAATTGGCTGAACCACTATACATCATTGTCTAATTTCCTCTTATACTCATCCCCTTCTATATACTTATACATCTCCATGGCTGCTACTGCTTGAGCTCACTATCATTCATCTGGTGGTGCTAAATCTTAGCATCATCAGTTTGGCGTCGTCTGTGGGAACGAGAAGACATCTCTTCCTTTGTACAGCTTGACCTCACTAGGCACTCTGGTGGTGAACCAACACTCCCCCTGAGAGGAGGTGTTTCACCATTGAAAGAGACCCACTAAGGTTCCCAAGCTCACCAGTATTTTCTGCAGTTCAACTTTTCATAGCTCAAGTACATGGCACCTGAGATGCCACCACCACCACTTCCCCCACCGGATGAGGGGGGAAGACCCAGTTCCAGTCAGCCACCGCCTCAGTCTGAGATGGCTGATGTGGCGGCAGCCCTGAAGTCTCTGGCAGCAAGCCAGCGGATGATGCAGGAGCAGTTCACAGCTCTAAGCCAGAACATACTAAGAGCACCAGGGGTTTCGCCTGAGATGATTACTCCAGCAGCAGCTCCAGGGCAGCATGACGCCAGGGGACCACCCCAGGCACCACGCAAAGACCTACCACCCCCTCAGCGGCGTAGGGATGTTGCTGACCCCCGGCGTTTACGCCTGGGGAGGCAAGGAAACCCTTGCCCTGAAGACAAGTATGACGATCTGGAGGGAGAGGAGGCTCCTATAGAGTGATGGGAACCTTACGAGGTCTCCAACAACACTGTGCGACCCCTCCAGGACAGTAGGGGAAAGTGCGGGAGACCAAACCCTGATGATCGCCCAAGAGGATCTGCTTTTGATCGCTTGAGCAGGGGGTCGGCCTTTGAGAGGCTAGGCCCAGTAAATGACCTGCGAGAACAGTTGTCCAGGCCAAGGAGTGCTGCAAGATCCAGGAGGGAGGCGGCAGATGGCTGACCCCGAGGACGAGATGATGGCCAAAGGGAAGTGAACAGTCGACATAGGCCTGCTGCAGCAGAACCCTCCGTCCACCTCGGAGAGGCAGCAGGGGATAACATCGGCCAGGCCGACCCTGTGAGGTCCTGGAATGACTCAATCCAGCGGTTAGAGGATAAGATTGGTGATATATTGAAGAGCCGAGACCCTCTTCAGAGGGGATACACCATAGGCTCACCCTTCATGGCAAAGATAGTCAACTTCCCCACGCCGTCAAAGTTCAAGCCACCTATGGTCACCCCAAGGTATGACGGGAGCACCAACCCCGTCCACCACGTGGAGATGTATCAGTCGGCGGCAGACATATACTCTATCTCAGATGAGATGAGGTGTCGTGCCTTCTCTGGTACCCTGACAGGGGCTGTGCATGTCTGGTACACGTCTCTTCCAAAAAATTCCATTGGAAACTTTAAGCAGTTGGCAGACCTGTTCATCCATAATTTCTGCTTCGGGGTGAGGCCACAGAAGAAGACCACCCACCTGCTCTATGTTAAGCAGGGGAAGAGTGAGAGTCTGAGGGACTATATAGCCAGATTCAATAAAGAGAAGCTGGAGGTGGAAGACTATGAGGAGAGCATAGCTATGACAGCCCTGATTGGAGGACTCCAAAAGGGGAAACTGTTATGGAAGCTTGCTGAAGACCCTCCGAGGACGATGGCCGAGCTGTTGTCGACAGCAGGAAAGGTGATGAACGCCAAAGAGGCGATGGCTGCAAAATATGAGGACGAAAGGGGAGGTGCAAGTGGGAGTAAATACCCCAAGAAGAACAAAGAGGGGAAGAAGAGATCCGCGGATGACATGTTCGCTGGGTACACTCCTCTGACGGTCAACTGTGAACAGATTCTCAATGAGATAAAGAGTGACCGATCGCTGAAGTGGCCTGAGAAGCTGAGGGAAGCCCCCGGCAAGAGGAATAAGAACCTGTGGTGTGAATTTCACCAAGACCACGGCCACGTGACGGATAAATGCTTTGCTCTGAAAGACGAGATTGAGAAGATGCTGAAGGAAGGGAAGCTCAGAAAGTACGTCGACAAAGGCGCCTTCAAGAGGGGCCGAGGGGACGACCCCAGAAAGAAGCGAGTCGATACCTGCAAAGAAGGTCCTCAAAAAAGAGGGGACGACCCCTCTGATGATGAGGACGACCCTGACCTCCCACCGAGAGACGACCATGGCCCTGTTAAGAGGCTTAATATGATCTCGCTCGGAGTGGGAATGATCTCCGGGGGACTTGCAGGAGGAGGGTCTGAGGTCGCCGACAGGAAGGCCCATGTGGCTGAAGCAAAGGCAGTGACGAAGACGGTACACGCAACCTCCCTGGAGGTTAAGTCAGAAAAGAGGAAGAAGGTTGATATGGACACACTGATAGTAGGGTTTTTAAGGATGGACTTCAAAGGCCTCTTAGCCCCACACGATGACCCTTTCGTCATCACTACTAGGGTGCATGGATGCGAGGTGCCGAGGATCTTGGTAGATGGGGGTAGCTCTGCAGATGTCATGTTCTGGCCATGCTTCAAGGCCTTGGGTCTCAGCCGTGATAGACTCGTCCCCTACCATCATCCATTGATTGGGTTCAGTGGGGAAAAGGTTCACCCCCTTGGGGTATATGAGGCCGACGTGAGGATGGGAGACGAGTGGCCGAGATGGCTCACCAAGAAGGTCAGTTTCTTTGTGATGGATGAGCAGGTGTTTTCGGCCTACAACATCATACTGGGGCATGTGGCCCTCAAGGGGTTTGAAGCCGTGCCGTCTACGGTCCACCAGATGATCAAATTTCCAACCCCTTATGGGGTGGGGGAAGTTCAAGGAGACCAGACGACGGCGAGAGAATGTTACTACAACTCCGCTGAGGAGAGGGAGGCACACAAGAGGGTTACAACCACTTATAATATTGATACCCTAGACCCCAGAGATGAAACGAAGCTGAAAAAAGGAGAGGCTGCGGAAGAGGTAGAATCCATCATCCTCGAGGAAGATGACACGAAAAAAACCGTCCAAGTTGGCAAGTCTCTGAAGCCCAACATCAAGGAAGACCTCATTAAACTGCTGAGGAGAAGGTGAAGCGTCTCCGCCTGGAGTCATGTAGATATGCCAGGGATTGACCCTGAAGTCATGTGCCACAAGCTCAATGTGGAAGAGGGAGTGAAGCCGGTGAAGCAGAAGAGGAGAATTTACTCCAGAGAAAAATATGAGGTCATCAGGGACGAGGTCAAAAAATTAGAAGACGCTGAATTTATCAGAGAGGTCATCTACCCTGAATGGCTGTCCAATGCAGTCATTGTCCCAAAGGCCAACGGCAAGTGGAGAATGTGCGTGGACTTCACAGACCTCAACAAGCATTGTCCCAAAGACAACTTCCCTCTCCCCCGTATCGACTAGATGGTAGACGCTACCGCGGGCCATGAGCTCATGAGTTTCAAGGATGCCTACTCAGGGTATAACCAGATTTTCATGAACCCTGAAGACTCGGAGAGGACCGCCTTCATCACTGACAAGGGGACATACTGCTACAGGGTCATGCCCTTTGGCATAAATAATGCAGGGGCAACGTACCAACGCCTCATAAACAAAATGTTTGAAGATCAAATTGGGAAGTCTATGGAGGTCTACGTAGACGACATGCTGACTAAGAGTCTGAAGGCAGAGGATCATGTGGCAGACCTGGAGAGGACCTTTAATACGATGGACAAATACAAGATGAAGCTTAATCCGGCCAAGTGTGTCTTCAGGGTCGGAGCAGGGAAGTTCTTGGGGTTCATTGTCAATCAAAGAGGCATCGAGGCCAATCCCGAAAAGATAAAGGCCCTTGTTGAAATGAAGACCCCCAAGTCCATTAAAGACGTTCAGAGGCTCACAGGAAGAGTGGCTGCCTTGAATAAATTTGTGTCAAGAGCCACAGACAGGTGTCTACCATTCTTCAAGATCCTCAGGAAGGCCTTTGAATGGAGTGAAGAGTGTGATGAGGCTTTCAAGGAGCTAAAATCATACTTAGGGTCTCCCTTGCTGCTGTCACGACCCGTGCAGGGTGAACGACTTTACGTGTACCTCGCCGTCTCAGAGTCTGCCATCAGCGCAGCCATTATGAGAGACGAGGATGGTATACAGAAGCCTGTATATTTTAACAGCAAGGCACTCCAGGGGGCAGAGCAAAGATACCCGAGGATGGAAAAGTTGGCCTACGCCTTGATCCATGCCTCAAGGAAGATGAAACCGTACTTCCAGTCCCATACTATGGTCATCCTTACTGACTCTCCTCTTAGGCAGGTCCTACACAAGCCTAAAAAATCAGGAAGGCTAATGACCTGGGCTATAGAACTGGGGGAGTTCGATATTGTGTATCAGCCTAGGACGGCCATTAAGGGGCAGGCATTGGCGGACTTCGTGGCTGAGTTCACCTGGGAAGATGATGAGGCCGAGGGTGAGACCCTCGGGAAGACGGATACAGAAGACAGACCCGCTGACACACCCGCAGATAGGGCTGAGACGAGCACCGCTAGAAGGAAAGTGACTGAAAACGAAGAGGGAAGATACATCTTTAGACAGGGGTCCCTCTCCGAGGGAAATTTTTCAGAGGAAAAGGCTCTGTGGAGCCTCTTCGTTGACGGGTCTTCCTGTGACAGCGGAAGTGGAGCTGGACTGATACTATCAGCACCCGATGGCACAGACGTCGAATACGCACTGAGGTTCAACTTCAAAGCCTCCAACAACGAGGCTGAATATGAGTCCTTAGTAGCAGGCCTCTCCTTGGCCAAGTCTCTTAGTGTCGGCCAGATTTTGGTCCATAGTGATTCAAGGCTAGTCGTCAATCAGATACTAGGAGCCTACGAGGCTAAGGACGAAAGGATGGCTAGGTACCTCGAGAAGGTGAGGTCATTACTGAAGGGATTCAGAGAAGTAAAATTAAGGAGGGTACCTAGGCTTGATAATGGCCGCGCTGATGCCCTTTCTAGGTTGGCCTCGGCAACAAGAACAGACATCAGGAGGACGGTCCCAGTAGAAATTTTGCTCCGGCCAACTATTGAGGACGCTGAGGGAACACCCAGCAGTTGCCTAAGTGTTTCCCAAGAATCTTCGTGGATGGACCCCCTTATCAGATACATTAAAGAGGGTGAGATGCCAGAAGCAAGGCAAGAAAGGAAGAAGCTGAGGTACAGGGCGGCAAAATTCAATGTCATCGGAGACGCCTTATACAAAAAGGGGTTTCTTCTCCCCTTACTTAGGTGTGTGCATCCCTCAGAAGTCCCTTCCATTTTGCAAGATGTGCATGAAGGGTCGTGCTCAAGCCACATTGGGGGTAGATCCCTAGCGAAGAGGGTAATCACCCAGTGGTACTGGTGGCCAACCTTGGGGAAAGACGCAGCGGCATACGTAAAAAAGTGCGACAAATGTCAAAGATTTGCCACTATCCCTCACCAACCCCATCAACCTCTTACTTCCATTACATCCCCATGACAATTTGCAGTGTGGGGGATCGACCTAGTAGGACCCTTGCCTAGGGCCATCAATAACTATCGATTCCTCATCGTAGCCATTGATTATTTTTCAAAATGGGTGGAGGCGGAGCCAATGGTGACAATCACAGAGCAGAAGACCTTCCAGTTCATCTGGAAAAACATCATATGCAGATATGGTCTCCCCAACACCCTCATCTCGGATAACGGGACTCAGTTCAAGAATGCCTCTCTACAGAAATACTGTGAGAGGGTAAGTATCAAACAATTTTTCTCCACCCCTGGCCGACCTCAGGCCAATGGGCAAACCGAAGTTACGAACAGGACAATCCTAGACGGAATTAAGAAGAGGCTTGAAGAGGCAAAAGGAAGATGGGGCGAGGAGTTATATGCCGTACTGTGGGCATACAGGAGGACAGTAAGGACCTCTACTGGGGAGACCCCATTCATGTTAGCTTATGGATCAGAAGCAGTCATCCCCACCGAAGTCGAGTTTCCCACTCATAGGGTCGAAATGTACGACCCCCAGGGAAATACGAAAGAGAGGAGACTTGACCTGGACTTGATTGAGGAAAGAAGGGAGGATGCTGAGATAGGGCAGGCTTCCTACCAGCAGAGGACCGCAAGGTTTTACAATCAGAGGGTGAAACAGAGACCTATCGCAGTAGGAGACTTGGTTCTCAAGAAGACTTGGCAAAAGCCCAACAAACTCCATCCTAATTGGCACGGCCCCTACAGGGTCATCGATGAAGTTGTCCCTGGGACATATAGACTAGAAAACCTAGAAGGGGAACCTTTTTCCAACCCCTGGAACGCAGATCATTTGAAGAAATACTACCAGTAGTGTTGTAAGGTCTTGATGGACCATAGTTGTAATAGGAGTTGCTCCAGCAGGACACTTTGGAAAATTAATGAGAAATATGATTCCCCTCACCCTATAGTTGTCAGTTCCAGTATGCGTGGAAACATCTACAAAAAACCATTAATTTGGTAAGTAGATCCCTCGGCCATAGTGGGGACCAACCTCCACTGTTCTCAAAAAAGACGAGGGTAGACTACATAAAAACAATTAATTTGGTTAGTTGAACCCTCGGCTATAATGAGGACCAGTGGAGGGGACGACCCCTCCACTGTTCTAAAAAAAGACGAGGGTAGACTACATAAAAATCATTAATTTGGTTAGTTGAACCCTCGGCTATAATGAGGACCAGTGGAGGGGACGACCCCTCCACTGTTCTAAAAAAAGACGAGGGTAGACTATATAAAAACCATTAATTTGGTTAGTTGAACCCTCGGCTATAATGAGGACCAGTGGAGGGGACGACCCCTCCACTGTTCTAAAAAAAGACGAGGGTAGACTACATAAAAACCATTAATTTGGTTAGTTGAACCCTCGGCTATAATGAGGACCAGTGGAGGGGACGACCCCTCCACTGTTCTCAAAAAAGACGAGGGTAGACTACATAATATCATTAATTTGGTTAGTTGAACCCTCGGCTATAATGAGGACCAGTGGAGGGGACGACCCCACCACTGTTCTCAAGAAAGACGAGGGTAGACTTAATTTAAAACCATTAATTTGGTTAGTTGAACCCTCGGCTATAATGAGGACCAATGGAGGGAACGACCCCTCCACTGTTCTCAAGAAAGACGAGGGTAGACTTCATGAAAATCATTAGTTTGGTTAATTAAACCCTCGGCTAAAATGAGGACCAGTGGAGGGGACGACCCCTCCACTGTTCTCAAAAAAGACGAGGGAAGACTACATAAAAATCATTAATTTGGTTAATTGAACCCTCGGCTAAAATGAGGACCAGTGGAGGGGGCAACCCCACCGCTGTTCTCAAGAAAGACGAGGGTAGGTTTTATTTAAAACCATTAAATTGGTTCATTAAACCCTCGGCTATAATGAGGCCAGATGAGGGGACGACCCCACACTGGTCCTCAAAAAAGACGAGGGAAGGGTTAGTAACATCATCATCAACAAGGAGCAAACCATAAAAGAAGGAAATAAGGAAGACAACAATGGTGGAAGGAAGAGACGATGGTATTAATATAAAGCGTCCAATTGTTTTACAATATTTAGAACAAAAATACAAAAATGAGGGTATGGGCCACAGACGGCCACCCTAAGGGGCGATATCAGAAGGCAGAGCCTCAACATCAACCAATGGGGTTTCTTCAGCAATCATGACTGGCCGATCCTCAGACGTGCCGACCCCCTCAACATGAACTTGGGACTCCACTTGCGACAGGGCCTCAGCAATCAAGGGATCATCCAGCTGAACCACCTCAAGAGAAGGGTGGATGGATGATACTGTGTCGGCAAGCTTTAGGACGACCCACCGACAGGCCGTCCTAATTCCCCTCTCAAGATATTCAAGGCCGAAGCCTTGGAATTCGTCAGAGACCTTGTAAGCCTCAACAGCATCAGCCTCGGCTTTCTGGACAGCTGCTTCAAGGTCAGTCTTGTGCTTGGCCTCCATATTGGTTAAGGCCTCGTCCTTGTCCTTGATCAACAAGTCCTTGGCCTTGATGTCCTCGTCGTGCTGCTTCGTCAGTTGATCCAAAAGCCTTGCGTGCTCAGCCCTAGCACTCTCTAACTCAGCCTTCGCAGTCGCCAAGTCAGCTTGCACCTCATGTTGAATGGCCCTCTCAGCTTCGTGAAACTTTTATTGATTCTCGGCCATCCACTTGGTGGCTGAAGTGAAGGCACAAACAGACTGCAAGAAAAAATGAACAAACATCAAGATGGGCCGAGGTAACAGTTAGAATAAAATTAAAAGGTCAAGACCAATACCTGAGCAAGGGAGTGCAGACCATAGTCGTACACTCTGGCAGGGGGCATCTTCGCTAAGAACTCGAAGTCAGAGGCCGACGGTGCAGAGAACATCGAGGCCTTGGCAGCCCTTATGTTGGTGATCAGCGACGAAGGGTCGGCCCTCAGATGGGCCAAATTTTGAGACCAGAAGGCCCCCATGCTGGACGAAGAGGTCGTCCCCTCAGAGGCGTCGACTCTGACCCTCATCCGAGAATCAGGCCGAGGGTCCACAGGAGCCTCAGGCTCCTTCCTTTTGTGGCTATCGGCTCAACAACCGTCGGCCCTGAAGCCCTCGTCTTCTTTGGAGCTTGCTGAGGCTCCTTCCCCTTCTTCTTTGACAAACTAGCGAGTAGGCTTGGAGCAGTCATTTCCCAGAGGTAATCTGACACACCTACAGGACGACCTGAAAAGGGTACGATGCATCAGAAAAATACAGAGATAAACAGGAAACACTTCAAAAAAGTAAAGAATGGAAAACGTGCTGTATAACTCACATAGTTCCGTCAGAGGGCCGACCCTCAGACCAGCTTCTTTGAGGTACCGAGGGGTCATCAAATCTTTGAACTTTGGGATCTCACCCCCTCTCCCTCGTCCCCTCAGATACTCAACAATATCCCTTTCCTCCAGGCTAAGTCCGGGGTCTGACCTAGCTTTCATTGAGGGATTAGACCATTTGTTAGGGACCCTCGGACCATCGGCAGAAGGGGACGCCTCGGTGGAGCACTCCCACGCCCCAGATATGAAGAAGAATCTATTTTTCCAATCATGATTGGAAGTTTGAGCCACGTAGAGAAGTTTCTTCTCAGACCTTCTCGCCCCTAGATGATAGTATCCGGGCTGTTTAGATGAAGAGGTGATGTTGTAACAAGCCAAGAATACATCGGACGAGGGCTCATCAGTGAAAGCGTTTTTCCACAAGGAAATGTAACCCAGAATCGTCCTCCAAGAGTTGGGTGGAAGTTGAGAGGGGGAGACGCCCAGAGCCGACAGAATATCTACAATGGCAGGGTGGAAGGGAAGTCTGACACCTACCTTGAACATTTGCTCATAAACTGCAACCTCTCCCTCTTGACAGTCAAAAACCCTCTCAGTATCAGAGGGAACCCTCATAGTTACCCCAGAGGGCACTCCGTAAATATGCCTCCATATCAGAAGGTCTTTATCCCTAACGGAGGAGATAAAGGACGAGGCGTGGGAGGTGTCAACCTCATCATTTGTATCATCGTCCTCGTCCTCATCTCCTTTCCCCTCATCACCTGCAGGAGGACCCTGGGTAAAATCCACTTGGAAGGCATTGGGGGATAGGGTTGTCACAGGGACGGCCTCAGAGGGGATCGTACCCTCGGCCTCTCGGGGAGGGCTAAGGTCAGACGTGTCCCTTCTACCCGACGTTCCAGCACCAGTTGGTGAGGAGGCTCTCTCGTCCATTTCACTTGGTTTGGGAGTATCGGCAGGACGAGATGACGACCCACAAGACTCAGAGGGTTCAGATGGTCTTATGGTGGCAAGAGGAATGGGAAAGATGGGTCGTACCCAATTAGGGTCGGCCCCTCGTCTCCTCTCTTCCTCTTCCTCTATTCGTCTGATCTCGGTAAATAGTTTCTCTCTCAAAGATGGGAATTCAGACACTAAGTTGTAAAGCCTCCTAAGCATTAAAGGGAAGGCCCTACACTTGGAGAAATTACACTAGACTTGGCTAATTCAACTACAAACACTTGGGGGATTGACCAGGTTTGACTTCTGGATTAAACCAAAGAACTAAAAAGTTTTTGTCAAGAACGTTCAAGAACTAACAACCGGAGAAGACATCGGAAAAGGCTATGGGGGAACTCTAAGAAAGTGTCGACCTACGACCCTAAAAAATACACAGAAATGAAGACAAAAGAAGGCGCGGGGAGAAAAAGGTTACCAGATGAGGAGAGAACAAGAGCGATGCGAGGCCTGAAGGATTGAAGGCTCCAAATGGCGACTGGTTCTAGAGAGAGAGAGTAAACTTAAGCGCGAAGAAGAAGAAGCTGTGGAGAGAGAGTTTAAAAACTCTTAAATACCTTGGTAATAAATGGGCACATTTGCCAAGAAGGGTATAATCAGGGCACAGAGCCCCATGCAAGTGTGCAGCCGCCATGCCTTGGGAACTTGAATAGCAATGAGTACCTGCCCATGTGTCACTCACCTAACTGATCATGTATGCATCTCATTTAAAACATTATCCCTCAGCCATCTCAGCAGCACCTATGGCTAAGGGTTGGGGGTGATTGATATACCCGTTTATACCCTCAGCCTGGATGAGGATTACCTCCTATACGGACGACCCTACGAGGGGCCGACCCTTCACCAGGCCCCAGCTGGCCACCACCAGGTCCAGACGACCCTACGAGGGGCCGACCCTCCACCAGGCTCTAGATGACCCTACGGGGGGCCGACCCTTCCCCAGGCTCCAGACGACCCTACGAGGGTACGACCCTTCCCCAGACTCCGGACGACCCTACGAGGGTATGACAGTACGAGGCCAGAATCAAGCCAGACTCTCTACCGGAAGAAACTTTGCCCTCGGCCTCGGCTTATAGGCCGAGGGTGACATCATGACAGCGCGTGGTTTGGGACACGCGTGGAACAGTGCGCGCCAGGCTCATATGACACGTGGCAGACCGTTATAACCGAATCACACCCTCACGTGAGGGAATATGATGTCATCATTTGGCATCTACAGGTGTCAACAGGGGATTGGTTGGATCATCATTCACATGCACCATGCTTACTTGGGCGGTACACTACACCCCCCAAGACCTATATATACTTGTCACCTACAACCCTACAGGGGATCGATCCATGAACAGTAGCCCTAGCTAAAACTCTGCTTATACACACACAGTAGAGAGAGAGAGAGGGTGATGAGCATTGTATCCAAGGCCATTAGTGCCCATACTTAGTGGATCACACACTCACAGTGGATGTAGGCCAAATTGGCTGAACCACTATACATCATTGTCTAATTTCCTCTTATACTCATCCCCTTCTATATACTTATACATCTCCATGGCTGCTACTGCTTGAGCTCACTATCATTCATCTAGTGGTGCTAAATCTTAGCATCATCAGTAAGTATTATTATGGTTTACATAATAACTACTTCGTCGTTCTCAAGTTTGGTGGGAGTATTATTATGGTTTACATAATAACTACTTCATCGTCCTTGATTAATCTTTTAGTGCATGCACATGTTGTTTGACTTGTTTTAATCACGATGAGGTTTCTTGTGCATGCACGTATTATTGACTCGCTCAAATGACCACTTTTTAATGTTTTTCACAAACTCACACCTATAAGGTGACTTAATGATGAGAACACACTTGTTAAGGTTTCTCGTAAACTCCACCGTTAGAGGTGACTTAACAATGAAAACATACTTGTTAAGGTTTTTCTCACACTCCACCGTTAGAGGTGACTTAACAATGAAAACATACTTGTTAAGGTTTTTCCCAAGCTCCACCGTTAGAGGTGACAAACATACTTGTTAAGGTTTTTCGCAAACTCCACCGTTAGAGGTGACTTAACAATGAAAACACACTTGTTAAGGTTTTTTCGCAAACTCCACCGTTAGCGGTGACTTAACAATGAAAACACACTTGTTAAGGTTTTTCGCAAACTCCATCGTTAGAGGTGACTTAACAATGAAAACACACTCGTTAAGTTTTTTTTCGCAAACTCCACCGTTAGAGGTGACTTAACAATGAAAACACACTTGTTAAGGTTTTTCGCAAACTCCACCGTTAGAGGTGACTTAACAATGAAAACACACTTGTTAAGTTTTTCGCAAACTCCACCGTTAGAGGTGACTTAACAATGAAAACACACTTGTTAAGGTTTTTCGTAAACTCCACCGTTAGAGGTGACTTAACAATGAAAACACACTTGTTAAGGTTTTTCGCAAACTCCACCGTTAGAGGTGACTTAACAATGAAAACACACTTGTTAAGTTTTTTTCACAAACTCCACCGTTAGAGGTGACTTAACAATAAAAACACACTTGTTAAGGTTTTTCGCAAACTCCACCGTTAGAGGTGACTTAACAATGAAAACACACTTGTTAAGTTTTTTTCGCAAACTCCACCGTTAGAGGTGACTTAACAATGAAAACACACTTGTTAAGGTTTTTCACTAATTCCACCTATAACGGTGACTTCACAACGAAAACGCTTGTTAAGATTTTTCATAAACTCCACCTATAACGGTGACTTAACAACGAAAACGCTTGTCAAGATTTTTGTAAAACTTCACCAATAACGGCACACCCATGACGGTGACTTAACAACGAAAACACTTGTTAAGATTTTTCATAAACTCCACCTATAACGGTGACTTAACAACGAAAACGCTTGTCAAGATTTTTGTAAAACTTCACCAATAACGGCACACCCATGACGGTGACTTAACAACGAAAACACTTGTTAAGATTTTTCATAAACTCCACCTATAACGGTGACTTAAAAACGAAAATGCTTGTCAAGATTTTTGTAAAACTTCACCAATAACGGCACACCCATGACGGCGACTTAACAACGAAAACACTTGTTAAGATTTTTCATAAACTCCACCTATAATGGTGACTTAACAACGAAAACGCTTGTTAAGATTTTTCATAAACTCCACCTATAACGGTGACTTAACAACGAAAACGCTTGTTAAGATTTTTCATAAACTCATTCTTCTATATCTCTTTTTAGGACAGGATCTCGTACCTGACAAACTAAGCGTGGTCCTTCGTCTGTTTGCTTCCATGACCAACTTCTTCGGACGAGTTAAGTCATAACGATCGTGGTTCAGCTACCGACAATTTTGATACACCTTTATAAAAGACTTATCTCAATGCTCGCAAAGTTCTCGTAATATGATGTCATATATAAAGGATGACTATGACTTTGTCGATTTCTGAGTGACAAGTAATTAACCCGTTTGAACTCTTTGCGAAAGAAACTGAAGAAGATTTTGTAATGACCTGCTTGGATGTTACTATACTCTGAAGGTTCATCAATCTAACCTTGTCGCGGAGGATGTCGAAGAAGCTTTACACTACAAGCTATGTTACATCATAATATCCATTTGCCCCCTTTATTTTATTTTATTTTTTTATCTCAAGATAAAATAAAATAAATTACATATATCATTTACAATTCCCACCCGAGAAAAATGAAAGCAATCTAATTATTACATTTCATGGGGTGTAACTCAAACTACCATATCTTTCAACAATGACTTGATATTTGTATCGCTCAATATCTGCTCATTCAGAAGCTCTGCAAAATAATATCTTTCTGACCCAATTATACAAATTGCAAATGTTAGTAAAGCTCAGTAAATATCCAAGTACAATTCTCATCATGCCCCCTTTATTTTATTTTATTTGATGTAATAAAATAAAATAAAATAAATAAATAAAGTCGAGGGATATTTGTACAATGAATCATAAACACCATGTAGGTGATCGTGTACAATTTAATGTTGTTTAGGGGTTAATCTCATAATAAATCTAAAGGTGTATATAATCTCAAAATAAATCTTCAGTTCTGAAACATATTCAAATATTTCGTAAATGAATCATAATGTATATGAATACAATGTACAAATAATTATGAATATTTTCGAATGTCAAAATACTCAATCGAAGCTTCATTATATTTCATCCATCTCATTCAAAATAAAGATTTTCAATTTCATCAACGTAACTTATGCACCCAACGTAACTCATGAATATTTTCGAATGATTAAATTTTCTATGAGAACTGCACTATTATCTCTATATTTTATTTGTCATAAAAAAATATAAACTCATTTTTCCAATGGTACCACGCATGTCATTTTGATATTGTTCTAGCCTTTATTTTATTCAAATCACCGGTAACAATAACAACATTTTGAGATTTTTTGAAGAATCAAATGCAATAATAATTTTCTTATAATTCAACAACCAACACTCCATATAACATCATGTTATGAATATAGTAAAATCTGAATACACATCATACGTGTATGTGTATATAAGAAGTATTTCAATTTTTTTTTTGAAATAAAGCATACTGATTTTAGAATTATTACGAGTATGCAAATGGCCACTTGACCCCCAAATGCAGAAGCAGATGCAAGTGTAGGCCAATTTTTGTGGTCATTCGCCCAAACACAGCTGTGAAGTGGCACGACATCAAAACGCGAGGGGACATCCAAATAGGAAACGCGAGGGAACATCTAAACATTGGGAATACATCCAAATGGGAAATGCGAGGGAGCCTATATTAAAACGTAAAACGTTACAGATGCAGTTGTGATTGAAACTCAGGTCTGTCGGATTTTTGAGCTCCCACGGAGGTTCTCCGTATTTTAAGCTCACACGGTGGTTTGTCAAGGTTCATGGGACTTCAAGTTCCCACGGTCATCAGCTGATTTGGGTAGCGACAATGGTCTCCTACCAGTTGGAGTTTCATCGGGTAGAGCTTCCACGGAGCAAGCTCCATAGGTTTTGAGAAATCTTAGATGAATCTGTTGAAATTTTATGCCAGATCTACACATACAAAAATGAGGTTCATCGGAGCAAAGCTCCATCGGATCCTGACCGAGGTTTGTCGGATTTTTGAGTTCCCACGAAGTTTATTCATATTTCAAGCTCCCACGAGTTCATCATCATTTTTTTTATGGTGGTTCGCCAGAATTCAAGCTTCCACGATTTATGAAGGTTCATCGGAGAAAAAAAGTTTTGTCACTTCTACCGAGGTGAGGTTCCTCGGAATAAGGGAAGTCTGATTTCTCAAGAAGATGGGTTATTAAAAAAAAAATCGTATTTCTTGAGCTGGTATATGTTCTGACCCCAATATGTATATATAAACAGCAGAAGAAACAAAAGATTTATTTTTATCATCTCAAGACTACTATTGCTGAAGACACAAGCTACGGGATATCAGGGACCTAGGCTTTCAGCCCTTGTACTAATGTCATAAAGGTTATCTATTTTTTTCTGATCGATTGAAGACAGCTATTCACACAGACGTGATTTTATCTGTAAATGTACTGCACATTTCTAATCAGTCAATGACAGCTACACACAGGTCCTACTGATGTGGCCTCATCTGTTAGTGTACTGTACAGGTCCAACTTATGCGATATTATTTCAACGGTCATCATTTTTTTTTCACGTGGCTTACTTACGTTTTGTCAGTACCTTCCACCTTTCGACTTTTCTACTACAAGAACACAATCAAACAGTCTATCAATTATATCTTCATGTTTCAGAAACGTCCCTTCATAACAACTCTTTTTTTTTCATTGTGTACCATTCTTTATTTTTTCAGAGGGCTTTTATATTAAAGCACACGTTTTAGCTGTAAATAAAGATATATAAGGGGGATCTATTTTCTGATCAATAAATCGCAGTTGTCTACTACCGAGGTGGGGATATCATAATATCTATTGAAATTAACTTCAAATCTTTCTTTTCCAATATCCAATGCTTGGTACTCTTACGCTATTTTTTATTATTATTATTATAGACGTGAGTCACAACTGCAGGCTGACAACTGCCTACTATTCATTGCTGCTATCAAAGCAAAAATCCACTTGAGTGTGGACCTTGATATTTTTTCTCGTATAATCATTTTCAGACACATTTGCAACGTCATTAGTCCGATATAAACATAAGCTAATTTGAGTTCCACATGAAGATCTACTAAATCAATAGATAATCTACTATTCTCCCTTTCTAGCGTGAAATAAATATTTTTTTAACATGTGTGCATACTCTCATTAAGCATGGTAATGAATCATTTCCTATGCAACACGTAAATCATGTAGTCTCTTCTAAACCTTAAAGCAAGTCATGAAATTTTATCAAAGCTTACTAAAAAAGGTAATATTTCAGGGAGATAGGTTGAAGTTCTTATCTGAAATGGAATGATATGAGTATCTTTCATGTTCATGAGCAGAAAGCTTCCCTCTCCATAGCTTTCTCCATTTTCATCAAGTTTTTCATGTGCGAATGAGGCGTTACGTAAAAAGAATCACGAATACCTCCCCAGCAGAGTCGCCAAATGTAAGAGAGTAGTCTAATTTAGGGGAAATACTCGATTTTAGCACGTGTTTGACTTGAGCAACTTCGGTTGCGCCTACGTATCCGTTATGCTCGGAATCAAAGTCAGCGTAGTTCGTGGGTTCGTACTATTCGCCGGAAAACTCATTGTGGTGGTTTTTTAGAGAGATGGGAGGTGTTGCCACTCTTCTCAAAGAACTCATCTCAAAACTCTCTCTAAAACCTCATAAGATAAGAACATCACCCTCCTCTTCCAAGAAGATCCCCCTCAAATGTATGGGGGTAGGGCTTATTTATAGCAAAACCCACCCAAGTGGGTCGCCACATGTCAATTAACCCGTGGTGACACATGTCCTATTTTAAGTGGCATGTGTCCCATAACATATGTCAAAACTCTCAATACTAGAATATTTTCTAGTTAATATGTAAATAATACACAAATACGCGTGATATGTCCAACGCGCATAAATAATACCTCAGTCGCATAAACACATGGACTTTTGTTAATATTAATCTTCTCTAATCTCATTTAATATTTAATGAGAGGCTTATCATTAAGCCCCTCCTACAAAATATATGACAAAATTTTAAATATATGTACCGGCATCATAATCGTTTCAAAATGTGAAAATAATATGTTGTACTTAAATTCATAATTAAATCTTTGAAATATATTTTTAGGTAATTATATTCATAATTATTTCAATATACGAGAAAAAAATTATGAAAATGTACCCGCATTCCGATTGTGTCAAATTATGAAAATAATTATTCATATTCACTTAATGTTTCAATATGTGAAAATAAATAGTCGTACTTAAATTCATAACTGATTGTTTGAAATATATATTATGATTTTCATATTCATAGTTATTTAAATATATGACAAAATTTTAAATAAATGTACCGGCATCATAATCGTTTAAAAATGTGAAAATAATATGTTGTACCTAAATTCATAATTAAATGTTTGAAATATATTTTTAGGTAATTATATTCATAATTATTTCAATATATGACAAAAAAATTGAAAAATGTACTCGCATTCCGATTATGTCAATATATGAAAATAATTATTTATATATACTTAATGTTTCAATATGTGAAAATAAATAGTTGTACTTAAATTCATAATTGATTGTTTGAAATATATATTATGATTTTCATATTCATAGTTATTTATATATATGACAAAATTTTAAATATATGTACCGACATCATAATCGTTTCAAGATGTGAAAATAATATGTTGTACTTAAATTCATAATTAAATTTAGGTAAGTATATTTTTAGGTAATTACATTCATAATTATTTCAACATACGACAAAAAAAATATGAAAATGTACCCGCATTCCGATTGTGTCAATATATGATTATAATTATTCATATTCACTTAATGTTTCAATATGTGAAAATAAATAGTCGTACTTAAATTCATAATTGATTGTTTGAAATATATATTATGATTTTCATATTCATAGTTATTTAAATATATAACAAAATTTTAAATATATTTACCGGCATCATAATCGTTTCAAAATGTGAAAATAATATGTTGTACTTAAATTCATAATTAAATCTTTGAAATATATTTTTAGGTAATTATATTCATAATTATTTCAATATACGATAAAAAAAATTATGAAAATGTACCCGCATTCCGATTGTGTCAAATTATGAAAATAATTATTCATATTCACTTAATGTTTCAATATGTGAAAATAAATAGTGGTACTTAAATTCATAATTGATTGTTTGAAATATATATTATGATTTTCATATTCATAGTTATTTAAATATATGACAAAATTTTAAATAAATGTGCCGGCATCATAATCGTTTAAAAATGTGAAAATAATATGTTGTACTTCAATTCATAATTAAATGTTTGCAATATATTTTTAGGTAATTATATTCATAATTATTTCAATATACGACAAACAAATTGAAAAATGTACCCGCATTCCGATTATGTCAGTATATGAAAATAATTATTTATATATACTTAATGTTTCAACATGTGAAAATAAATAGTTGTACTTAAATTTATAAATGATTGTTTGAAATATATATTATGGTTTTCATATTCATAGTTATTTAAATATATGACAAAATTTTAACCTTCGTGCAGGCATTCCAATTGGACAAGGGCGACGGATTGAAAATCTACGAATTGAACAATATACAAATTTTGTTAATACCATAAATGAATTTTTCCCAGAAATTCATATACAGAGATTTACTGGTGCGGGAATTCCAGTTTCTGACCTAAAAAAATACATTGAAAATTTTGTCAAGGTTGAACCGTTACCAAATTATATGTCCCCAATCATAGCTCGGGCATTTTGGTTTTATGTATTGGGGAGTGTATTTTTTCCAAATGCTCACTCCACTGCCGACCTCGGTTATTTACATTATCTTGAGGATATTCCTGCCATCGGCACATACGACTGGGGTTCGGCTATTTATGCCCGTATTTTATGGTCTTTGGACAAAGCGAGTCGACGATCGTTGACTAGCGTTGAATGCATGTGGAAAATACTCGAGGTATATTATCGTTTCATCTTATTTATTAAAATTTATGTTTCATTACAATATACGTCAACTTATTCTAATGAATTAAATTTATTGAAAATTTTTGCAGTATTTACATCACGAGTACATGGCCACGGCATGCCCTATTCTCGTCGATCCGTCTATCGATGCATGGCCCCTCATATTTCGTTGGTCGAGGGGGAACAGAAAGAAAGTAAAGGGAGCACAACGGTTTAACATCTCAAGCAGTCAACATCAGCTTGAGATGCAGTCCCCCGAGTCCATTATATGACAGCCATACGATACTTCTGCCTACCGTGACTCTGATGTCATCTTATATGCTCGAGAGATATCGGGGTTACGGATGATTTTTTGGGATCCCCTATTTAAGGGTTTTTGGTACTTGGGTGATCGGGCCATCCGAAAATTGACTGGGAGGATATGTATCGCAGACAACCCATCATCAAGTTTGTGTTGTGCCTCAGAACATGATTTCCAAGCAGCTGCCACCCAAAATTGGCCTATCGCAAATCAATACGTAAGAGATGTGTCACAAGAAGAGTATAATGCATATTGGAAGGCAGTAGCACTCGGGACAATACTACCGTCGATTGCCAGATATGTTAATGTAGATTTGATTGGAGTTGGTTCAGTGGCACCTTTGACGTTGCGAATCCCGCAAGCACCAGCACCGACAAATGATCCGCATGTGTATGAGACACAATTCTCTGTGGGTGGTTCTACGCACATCCAACCACCGAGGCAGAATTGGACGGTTGACGTAGGCCTACCGGAGGGGGCTTCATATACTATAGATGTGCCGAGACCTGAGTTTTCAACCAACGCACCTCCAGCTTAATCTTTGACGCAGTTAGAATGGCGCCAGTCCTACATCGAGGCAGCAGATAACATTCAAGGTCTACGTCATTTAATATTACACGAGACACGTCAGCGAGAGGATCAACTCAAAGCACGTGATGATCGCATTGATGAGTTGGAGCGTAGACTAGCACGTTTTACTATGCCTAGTCGAGGGTTTGAGGAGGGTGGTACTAGTTCAAGTCGTCCGAGCGTTTATAGACCACACCTAGCCCCACCCTTTGACCCGGTCCCGACATATGAGGCCCAACAAGGTTGGGGTAATTTATTTGGGTCTGACCCTTACACGGGTTCACATGTAGATTTAGGTGCTGATTTTGAGTTCGGCCCGGGGCGCCAGTGATGTATAATGTACAATTGAAAAATGTTAAGTATAAATTTTCTTATTGTTGTCTCAATGTAATTGTGATGATAAATGTTATGATGTATAATGTCTAATATTTATGAAATATGTTATGATATAATGTCTCATATTTACTTTCATTTATTACACATAGAATTATTGCGATTGCTCTGAAAAATGTTATGATATGATGACAAACAATTATTGCGATTGCTCTGATATAATTTTTTATTATTGACTTAAGTAGTAAGAACAATAATACACGATCAAAATGATTATTAGGAGTATGTGTTCAAATGCTTAGGTCGAACCTAGTAGAAGTACAACAATATGGTTTCCCATTGCGCACTAAACATTTAGGTAAGTAAGATCGTTGCGTATCTGAATCAACATATTCTTCGTTGTAGTTTGATATATTTGGTTCGTACTCTTCCCCATCATTTTCATATATGCATTCCGAAAAGTAATCATAACCGGAATTGGTGTAGTCTGAAATATCGTTATCTGATGCCAACGTAGAGTCGTTATATATGTTAATTAATTGTTCTTGAATGTGACGAACTGATAGCATCGCGCGTTGTGCTTTGTGATAACGTTGTAGGCGCCTCTCCATCTGCCATATCTCTTCCTCCAATAAATCAAGACAAAATATATCCGCTTCTTCGGGATACGATATTGGCCAAAGTGCGGTAGCCCGGTTTTTTGGCACGGATATGTGATGGTAATGGCAAAGCACCTCCAGGTCACACCTTTCATCATATTTATCTGGCCATGTGAGGTGTTCCCAAGGATACACAACTCCGTCTTCAGGTTCCGAATTGAGAGAGATTATGAATATATGACCAAAGTCATTGAGAAAACGTTGAGAAGTATCAATTGGATATGTTTGGAAAATTATTTTTTTCCCATACCAATCGTTACCAACAATATCTGTGTAAGAGCCATTGTAAATGGATGAATAGTAGGGAGATGAAGCCATTTTTGAAATATAAGACAATGGTAGATAAAAAACTGTTGCAATCCTTTTAATTTATTTATAGGTAATTTATTTTACAATGATAAAAAATATGTATAATAATACAAAGGCACACATACAAATGGAAAATATAAATTATACAAAGGCACACATACCATAAAGCTGATAAATTATCACATAGTAATTGTAAATCCTTATAGTAATTATATATAACTGTACTAGTAACTATATATTGACATATTAATTTGGTACTAGTTAATATAAAGTGATAGTAGTAAATACATACAGTTATATTATATAAATGTACTAGTAAATATATATTGACGAAATTTATTTAGTAATATACAGTGGTAATTGTAATTTATTTATAGTAATTAAAAATAATTGTACTAGTAAATATATTTTGACGTATTAATTTGGTACTAGTAAATATACAGTGCTAATTGTAAATCCACATAGTAATTATATACGTATTAATATACAGTGGTAAATCCATATAGTAATTAAATATACAGTGGTAACTGTACTAGTAACTATATATTGATGTATTAATTTGGTACTAGTTAATATATAGTGGTAATTATAAATAGTAAAAACATATACAGTAGGTACACATCCCAATTGACACTGGGTACACTTCCCA
This sequence comes from Sambucus nigra, assembly GCA_949130495.1. Lineage (NCBI taxonomy): Eukaryota > Viridiplantae > Streptophyta > Magnoliopsida > Dipsacales > Adoxaceae > Sambucus > Sambucus nigra. Next base: position 335,681,794 of record OX422207.1, on the reverse strand, counting down.
AGTTTCAGAGATACCCCTGTAATTTCTGCATCCCAGCTTCCCAAATACACAGGAGGTACACATCCCAATTTTTTGCATCCCAACTTCCAGAGAGTGTTCTGTAATTATTACGACAGATACACAAGAGGTACACATCCCAACTTCCACAAATACACAGGAGGTACACATCCCAATTTTCACCGATTCTTACGTTGGCATTTATTTATCGGGTACACATCCCAAGTACCATGGCAAACCTCTGTAATTATGATGACACGAAATAAAGAGATCCCAAGAAATTTATAAATAGATCGGTAAATCTTGATAAATTATAATACAACTTAAATTATTAAACTTCAAAGCAAAACAAATCATGGACTCTTCCAGTTCTAGCGATGAGGGCCGAAATCTTATGCTACAATATGCTTAATTTAATGAAGGTGGATCGTCTGATGATTCAGACGAGGAGATGATAATTATGATGGAGATTACGCGGTGGTGTGCTGAAAAAAATATAATTTGCGATGGGAAAGAACTAGAAACGAGACGTCGAGTGAATCGCAGGAGAGAAATGGGACATGCAACACTATGGGAAGATTACTTTGGGGAAGATAAGGTATACAACGAGTATTTTTTTCGAAGGAGATTCAGGATGCGGTATAGTGTTTTCAATCGCATCCTTGAATCTGTTTGCCTTTATGATAACTACTTTGTTTAGAAGAATGATGCTTGCGGTCGTCAAGGTTTAAGCTCTCATCAGAAAGTGTTGGGGGCAATTCGACTGTTAGCTAATGGGGGTTCCCATGACGTGTGGTCTGAGCAGTACGCTATGAGTGAAACCACTCTATTAGAAACTGTTATTAGATTTACAGAGGCAATTGTACGAATTTTCGATCCCCAGTATGGCAGAAATCTGACACAAGGCGACATTACAAGGTTACTCGAACAAAATGCAAATAGAAGTTTCCCAGGAATGTGTCAGATTTTATTGGCGTTGGAAAAATTGCTTTTAAAAACAGTTTTTTATATAGACAAAACATAATTTTTCTAATAAAACTGTTTAAAAGTTGTTTTGACTATTTTAAAAGCTGTTTTTTTTTAAATAAAAACTGTTTTTATACCTTTTTGTTAAAAAAATATGGTTTTGTCCATATAAAAACTGTTTTTTTTTTTATAAAAAGATGTTTTCCTTGGAAAACTGTTTTTATATATAAAAAAATGTTTTTATTGCAAACAACATTACATTATTAGACTTTTTTTTTTATTAGAAAACAAATTTGTGCTAAAGAATAGATTTTTCTATAGAGAAATAGTCTTCTATAAAGAAAAAAACAACTTTTTGCTAAAAAAAACTCTTTTTTATAAGAAAATGTTTTAAAAACTAAAAAAAAATGAAATGGTTTAAATGATTTTTTAATTGTTTAAAAAATATTTTAATAGTTTTTCCCTGGTAATTGTGTTTTTCCCAATTTTTTTTTCCATTTTTTATTTTTATTTTTTGCACTTCTTTCCATTTTTTTAAAATGGAGGTCTTTCACAAAACTGATCATGAAAGTGGGGGGGAAATACAAAAAGCAAATAGTACTAACGGTTTGGATGAAAAGTTGACAGAATGGGGGTGTATTGCAAATTTAAAAAAAAATGGGGGTGTATTACAATACTGGTAATAAAAGTGGGGGGAAAACTCAAAATATCCCTAAAAAATGATATCTAATGCAAGGAAAGGTACAAAAGAAATTGTGAGTGAACTTTGTAAGGGACTTACAAAAGAGATTTTTATTAAAATAAAAAGAAAGGAAAATGAGTTTGAAAAGGAATGATTGCTTCAAAATAATGGACCAACTTTAATATAAATTGTAACACTTAATTGCTTCTATCTTAAAAAAATCATTTGCACATTAAAAACCTTTTTTTAACACAATTTAAAAAAATTCATTTGTCATTATTTGACATGTTTTTCATGAGAAATACGAGTAATAAAATGGACCCTAAGTGATACTTGCATACATTTATAGCAAAATTTGGATGTTCAAATTGATATGCCATTTTCATGTTTAGGTTTGGTCGCGATTGTCAAATACGAACGATTTGGTGTAAAAATGATCACCAGGATTGGCCGAGGCACGTTACACACAACATTTTGTGAGTCTTTATACAGTCATGTCAAGAGCACATGGCATTATGTCTACACAAGTATTTTGTCACAGCATTGTACTTTCAACAAAACATGAAAATTATTAGACCTGTCAACGGATCATGTTGAGTCGTGTACTAGTCGGATTAATGGGTGAACACGTCCTTAACTCATATACGATCCGTTAAGACTAACGGGCCTAATGATAATACTCAAACACGATCCGTTAATATTAATGGATACACGATTCGAACCGTTAACACCCATTAATATTAACGAATCAGTTTGAATGTAAATGAATAACAGATTGAAATTACCATAAACAAGATAATATATCGCTGACACTATATAATTTTAGAATACACATTAATATAGGCACAATGATTTCACGGCTACCACCCAAACACAATATGCATCTGGGTAATAAAGGTTTAAAGTTTTTAGATTGGTAAAAAGAATTTGAACTCATAATGAATCTGAAGTGAGGCGAGTCTATTTTGTAAAATAATAAGAAAAATCATTAAATGCAAGGAATAATTTTTCACAGCATCAATAATATATCAAGATGGTCACAAATATAATAAGATTGTAACAAATATGTTAAGATGAGAGATAAATAAGCATGAAAGCAAAATTGAAATTTGGCATACATTTTTAAATTTAGGGATCGTGTACATGTAGGCCCAGTTTGGTTGCGCAAATTGTTTGATTATATAAATTGGTTCATTGTGAATTAGTGAATTGCAAATGAGTGAATTTGAAATGAGTTAAATCCAATTTTACAAGATATTTGGTAATTTGAAATTGATGTTAACATCCTATAAAAAAAAAAGTAAAAACATATCGAGCGAGAGAGAGGGGGAGAGGGAGAGGGGACATGCACTTTTATGTGACTCCTATTTCAAATGGATTCATTTCACGTTTTTTGTGAAATGATCCAATTTCAGATTTTGCACATGAGCTAAAATAGACCAATTAATGAATTATTTCATTAATGAAAACAAACACAATTAATGAGTCTATTTGTAAATAGATCAATTTATTAATGATCAAATTTATAATTTTGAGACAACCAAACGGACCGTAGTATATACGATACAAAAACTAATACATTAAAGACATAATACATTGTCCACTCCATCGAACTAGGGTGGATCCGCTCATGCTAAGCCACATTACCGCTAAAGTCATTAGATATTAGCCATTGGAACATCCATATTATTCTCAATACATTATTGTAAAACCAATTTACAGAAATCACGAATGAGAAACTAAGCTAATAGATTTACATCTTTATGCCTATCCTTTCATATAGTAGCTTTAGCAACTACATCTATTGTAGACTGTAGACCAATAATGTAACCGATATATAAATTTCACTCCCATCTGCAGTCCAACCTATCATGGCATTCACTCCGTTTATTTATCCACCTTTCATTTCTTTTGTTATTTGAACTTTGACCCGCATATATTTCTTCTAACATCATATAGTTCTTTCCCTAGATTAAACCCCGGAAATGGCTTTTACTACGTAAAATGTCAAACAAAATGTCACCAAAGGTCGACTAAGCGTGGCAAAAAGCCATTTTGGAGGTCAAATTCCAATAAGTGAAATCATTATTGGTTAGCACAAATAACTATGGGTCAAAATCCAAATACTCTGTTATGTTATCCTCCTGTACCATCTTTATAACATGACCTTTTCTAGTTTATTTCCCGCGCCAGTTATCAAATGACTTAAGCAAGAAACTATAATCACCTAAATAAAAGAAGGGTGGGATATGGATCACTTTCAACTTCTTCTTTCATTTGAAACCCTGTAGCATTTTGTTGCATCTTCTCAGCCGTTGAAGGAGAAGGAGAAGGAATCGCAACTGTGAGCTCAAGGTTTAAGTGTTGACAACGTGAAAATACTAATGTCTCATCTTCAAGGCAACTTGCAGCATCAGAAATGGCCTGGTCATTATCAGTTTCAAAGGGTTTTAACATCTTTTGTGTGTCAACTGAGGCAAATGAGGTGACGATCGGAGTAGAAAGGTTTTGTGGGGAAGAATAATGGGTTTGGTTCAAGCGATGGTTATTTGGATCAATACCCATACTTAGGAGCTTTTTCTTCATGTGAGAATTCCAGTAGTTTTTTACCTCGTTGTCAGTTCTTCCTGGTAACCTCCCGGCTATAAGTGACCACCTAACAGTCCATAAGAAAAGGAACAGTGTTACAGTATTATTACAAACTACAAATCATTAAATGCAGGCCAATTACTAAAAATATTACTCTTTATTTATACTTTTATCTTGATGTGTGTAAATGGCAAATACAATGCCACCCAAACGTACATGCACACTCAAGTGTGTGCGAGAGAGACAGTGTGTGTATGTATGTATACCGGTTGCCAAGGAGGGCATGGAGTTTGATGATGAGGTCTTCTTCATCGTCAGAAAAGTTGCCTCGCTTGATATCAGGCCTTAGGTAGTTTATCCATCTCAGCCTGCAACTTTTTCCGCAACGATGTAACCCTAATCCAGATCAATTAATGTACTTAGTCAAAGCATACACCCACGCAAAGACACATATATATATGCACACACTAGAGGGGCTGCCTTGCATTGCACGGCAGTATAGAGGGATTTAGAAGCCGGCGTAGGGATGCTAAACTCTGCAGTTCATGAAGTTAGTATTTGAATTAAAATAAACATATATTAGAGATATACGGTGTCACAACCTTAATTGGTAGGGGAGAGAGAGAGAGTTTAAAGACAGTGCCCCTTTGCATTTAAAGTTTAAAATTCACAAATTTACGTAATTCTTTTCCCACTTTTAGTCTCTCAAGTTTAGTAACGTATGAAATCAATCATGGTTATCAGCGGAGGTTAAGCTTATGAGCATTACGTAGTGTTACAATTAATTTCTACCTCGCTCTAAATTAATAGATCATATTTAAAAATGATGATTTTTTAATATCATTTGTAGATGGAGATAACATCAATACTTTTATAGTGATATGAAATTTAGTTTGTTGATTAAATCTAAAATAAAAAATAGACGATTAAATTGGGATATGTAAAAAATGAAAATAAAAACATCAGTTTGGAGTAAAAAGGAGTATAGTATGTTTAAAACCATCAGTTTTAATTTCAACCTCGAAAAAACAAATTAAAAAAATGTTCATAGTGTGATAACACCTTCTTTTGTGGTACCCGTGATCACAGACTTTACTGTCAAACTTATCTTTATATTTACTCCTGAAAAAAAATGTTGATTTTTCATTCTCTAAGCTTAGAGAGGAAGCTGCAGAATGACATTAATACGGGTATGTGGTCGATTTAGAAGGACACGGGAAATTGGAGAGTTGTTGATTACCTGCAGCCTTGGGGAGGGTACGCCAACAACCTTCCCCATGGGTGCGGATGTAATCAATAAGCTTTTGATCTTCTTGCTTCGTCCAAGATCCTTTGTTGGTGCCTTGTTTATCACAGCAAGGTTTCCTCATTTCAAAACCAGCTGAACAGAGAGAAAAAATAGAGGGTGTTAGTTGGCACAAGGAGATCTGATGGGTGAATGACTAAATATATGATATGCATGTGGTTTGGGATTGGTCAGTGAGGACTGGACGGTTCACTTGGACTGGCGGTTTTGCCTGTGTTGGTGTGGGTCATACACATGCACACGCACCGGTCATCTACAGTTTTCGACGTTGAGGACCCGATTTTCTTCAAGAGGATAAGGCTTTGTCGTTTATTTTACCCTTCACACCATTTTCTACTTTGTCCGAATTTTTGATAGAATTTTGGGCGACAAATTGATGTGTAGATTTGTTATTAATTGATTTATGGAGTTCGCGTCAGTGGAACCTCAAAATCAACCAATAACAAGTCGACACGTCAATTTATCACTTAAAATTCTGTCAAAAATTCGGACTCCCTAGAAGTGCTCTCTTCAAGTAGATCTCGGGCCAAAAATTGGTTTACCTACAAAATTATAACTATAACTTTTGTTTCAATTATTCCATTAAAAAAATGGATTTTTTTATTTAGCTTTTAATGTAACATTTGACTGAAATTTTTCCCTTGTTAATATCTTTGATATAATTCTACCTGGAATGGTTAAGTATAAGAATTTATTTGATTTTGTCATTTATTTATAATATGAAATTAGACTTAATCCCTTATGTCAGGAGCAAAAAATTAAGAAAATAAGAGAATAAATCAAATTATGCATAAAAATTTTAAGGTTATATCAATAGGACACTTAAAAAATTGAAAATTAAAATAAAATGTCACTTTATTAGGCGTGTGATTTACCAACATTTTAAAATAATAAAAACTAGATCATATGACTCAAAAATATAAGAGCTAATGAGTGACTTTATATAGAGGAATGGGTAACCTTATATAGAGGGAACATGTTATGTACCTCAAACACTTTTAAGGTGCATCAAGTATTTGTAAAGTGGGGTGAGGCTCACACTAGATACAAAATGTTTACTATATTTAACATATTGTTACAATACAATGCATCTTTAATTATGTATTTGTCTCATAAAATATTTATTTATATAGTTAAAGGAGATGTAAAGATCGTAAATATGCATGATTTTTTCCCACTTAATTATTTCTTTAGTTTGCTTTGTAACTTTTGAGTAATACTCAGAACATTTTATAAAGTAATGCTACACTTACAGGTAGTTAGTATCGGGTAAGGGTCTAACAATCTAAACATATCATGGTTGAGCCACATCATGGTTCTCTTGGAATTGATGGTAATTATTTAAGTTGATAAAATCATATTTTGATCATTTAGGATCAATTTAATATGGGAACCGCATGCCGTTCGAGAAGGTTTGAAGGTGTAACGCATTCTCCTGCTTGAGGAGTATAACGTAGTATACTCATATGTGTAAAATCATAAATTAATGAATGAAAAATTGTAGTTCAAAGTACCCACTTGGAATATGAAATTTGGTTGAAGTGTTTTGTTAAAACTTTTGTCCCACATAGAAAGAATGTGAAAAATGGGAGTAGTACATTATAACTCATTTTGCCTTAAATGCCCTGTTTCATTGAGATATCCCAACTATTTAAAGGTGGGAGGATCTAAATGGACTTGGATTGACTTCCAAGCCCGCACGTTCGCGCCGTCGCCGCTCACTCGACCCGACCTAGTTTGATCCGGCTCGGCTCGACACGTGCAACTGTGTGGGTCGTGGGCCTTAAGTCTTTGATCATGCCAAAGTATTAATTTTGGGGGCTAAATTTTATGGGGCCTGTTAACGCAAAAATTCTCCATCTACGAGGACTAATCAGAAAAGGACACTTGCCATCCTACGTGGCAATATTCAACACCCGAGGAGAGTTGGTCGGCATCCGAGGAGAGTTGGTCGGCACTCGAGGAGAGTTAGTCGGCACCCGAGGAGAGTTGGTTAGTACCCAAGGAGAGTTGGTCGGCACCCGAGGAGAGTTAGTCAGCAACCGAGGAGAGTTGGTCGGCATACCAACCGGGAAGATCAAAGGATAACTACGCATTTAATGAGCATTAATGTACATTTATACTTTATTAATAGATGACAACACATGGCATACCAAGCAATTCAACAATTAGATTCGTTGAATGTAGACATAAATGTCTACATACAATGAATCTCTTTATCTCCCATCACTATAAATACATGTATTCCCTTAGCCAAAGGGAAGAGAAAAAAAGGAGATTCGAGAAAACCAAGAAACGAGAGACACCATACACAAGATCCACACCCTTTTTCTCCCTCTCTCTACCACATTGTGCTATTGTAAACCCCTGGGAATAAAATAACAGTGGACGTAGGCTTTTCCTTATAGCCGAACCACTTTAAAAATCTTTGTCTCTTATATGTTTGATGTGAATGTTTATCTTCATCTTCAATCTCATCCTCATCATTTATCTGCTGTTGACGCCACTAAAATGGCAGTGGCCATTTTCTGTCTTCAACAGATTGGCGTCGTCTGTGGGAATCGTGTTACAAGCATTGTTCTCCATCAAAAGCTAAGTTTTTATTTTTTCTATGTATAATCAATTATATATTATACATACATATTTTGATTCAATCATGATTTTTATGTTTATATACATAAATTAATTGTCTAATTTTTATCTGCAAAATATTGCATTTCATGATTTTTAAATCATAACTGCTAGATTAATTCTTATTTAGATATCTGAAAAATAATGGATTTCATAAATCATAACTTTTTGCTTGATTCTCAAGTTTCAATTTTATATCATGGAATAAATATTTTGAATGATTACATATACCAATATATACGACGATGATAAGATTTGATCATTTTCATTGTTGATTTTGAAATAAATTTTGTAAGATCTTTGATGTCTATTCAAATTCCCATCATATTTTTAATAAAAGAATGGGAAAAGGTTAAAGACAATAAAAAGTTTTCTCATGGAAATCATGACCCAGATCTATTTTCTCTCTTCAAGTTTGAGTCTCTTTGCATTCATTTTTATGAACTATATACTTAATTTGGTTCAGCTTCCATTTATGTCAATAAAGTCAAATTGATTGGTTTTTGATATAAATTTGGTAATAACTTTAATCATTCACCATATTTTTATCTCTCCAAATAGGGAATAGGAAGGGATCAATATAAAAAATAATTTTCTTTCACCTGGAAAACCCACTAACTGTAGTTGGTCGACGAGGAAAAAATATTCCAAAATGTATCAACGTAGTTGGTAGACGAGGAAAAAATATTCCAAACTGTACCAAGTATGGTTGGTCGGGGATAAAAACCCACTAACTATAGTTGGTCGACGAGGAGAATTTAACGACCTTGGTTGGTCGGACACATTTTATGAAAAAGACAAAAATTTACCAAGTATGGTTAGTCGGGGATAAAAACTCTCACTAACTATAATTGGTCGACGAGCACAATTTAACAACCTTGGTTGGTTGGAAAAATTTTAAACATTTTTATACTCATTACTTTATTATTAAGTGATCGAGCAACATTACTAATACTTGTAACTTTTTTATTACCAAGTTGGTCGATGAACAACACAATATTGTTATCTTTTTAACTTATACATATGCACAGATGTAGAGTATTTTACAAGACAATGGCCATTTTCTGTCTTCAACAGGGCCTTTTATTTAATTTTCGAGTCATATTTTTTATTTACTTATTGGCCCAATTTATTATTTCAATTTTTAATTATTTTATCTCAACAGTTTTGTCTATTGAGTTATTTCGTTTTTAATAGTTTTATCCTAACAATTGTGACTGTTGGGGTATTTTCAAACTATTTTAACCGCCAGTTATTTATTATAAATAGATGGCTATAGTTTCATTTTTAAGTGTTGATTTTTTCAGACAACTCTTGTTTGGGTCCATCTCATTTTTGTGTTCAAAAAGAGAGTTTATTCCTTTGTTCGTTCTCCATAAAACTTGAAATTTGGAGTGCTACTATTGTATGTTGTGATTGTTGTATTCTGTGAGACGTTTATCATCGAGTCTGTAGAGCACTAGTGCGGGACTAATATCGTCATAAGGTCAGAATGTCCAACACTTGCCTCAATCAATAAATTTTACTTTTATTGGCCCTTCAAGTTTTTGTGTTATATATATATATATATATATATATATATTGTTAATTAATTAAAACAACATTTTTTTATAACAATCTTAAGACAATAATTATTTTTAATGTTATTCAACTCAATAATGATTTTCGAGCGTGCTCTCGCCACCCGCCCATCCCGGTCCAGATTGATTGAGCTCGACTCAGCACGTGCACCTATGTAGGTCGTGGGCTTCGGACTTTGACTTGGCCAAAATATTAACTTTGGGGGACCAATTTTATTGGGCACTTTATTTAACTTTCGAGTCCAATTTATTGGTTTATTTTATTTGTTTATTTTCCCAATTTATTATTTCATTTTTAGTTGTTTTATCTCACTAGTTGTAATTATTCAGGCATTTCATTTTTCATAGTTTTATCCTAACAATTGTGACTGTTGGGTTATTTTTCAACTATTTTTAACCGCCAGTTATTTATTATAAATAAATGGCTTTGGTTTCCTTTTTAAGACCTGGTTTTTTCAGATAACTTTTCTTTGGGTCTGTCTCATTTTTGTGTCCAAAAAGAGAGTTTCTTCCTTTGTTGGTTCTCCAGAAAATTTGCAATTTGGAGTGCTACAACTATTGTATATTGTGATTGTTGTATTCTGTGAGACATTTGCCATCGAGTTCGTAGAGCAGCAGTGCGGGACTAATATCATCTTAAGGTCAGAGTGTCCAACACTTGTCTCAACCAATAAATTTTGCATTTATTGAACCTCTAAATTTCTGTATTTCATATTATCACGTCCGTATTAACTATTCGCTCTCTCTCTCTCTCTCTCTCTCTCTCTATATATATATATATATATATATATATATATATATATAACAATCTCAAGACAATAATTATTTTTTACTGTTATCAAACTCCATAATGATTTTCTATGTTAATTTTTTACACAAACATTTTTATAATAATCTGTTACCAAAAAAATTTGTGCACCCAAAAAAATATTATCACATATTTAATTGATTATAAAATTATTTTATACTCGGTGCTTATTTATATAAACTACATGAAAATTTGTGTTATAAAAATAGTTCGCTTTTATTACATGTATATTATTTACTTTAAGCTCAGTGTTTGTTTGTAAGTTCTTATATAATAAAACGAGTGTCATTATATTAGTATAATTTGTCCACCCACATATTGTGTCATAAATACAAATTTATTTCTATTTAAAAATAGAAATGACATCTAATTTTGTATTGCTCATTGTGGTTGTACCAACAAATGTTGGACATGGTGAAAAGTTCGAAAAGTTCAAAGAGATTGATTTCAAACGTTGACAAATCTTTTTTTTATTTGACAACTTTGAATTTGACTAAATTCCTTAATGAAGATTACTAACCTTGAAAGAAGATGAGATTGACAAAAAAGTAATTGTTGTAGTGGATGCATGGAAACATACTGATTTTCAATGCAAAAATTATATCCTCAACAACCTGAAAAAGATATTATATAATGTGTATATCCCTATTAAAATGGCTAAAAAAGTGTGGGATTCTTTGGACAAAAGATGCAGAAATGAAGAAATTCGTTGACGATAGATTCTTGAATTTTAAAATGGTTAATTCAAATACTGTCATTAATCAAGTGAAAGAGCTCCAATTGATTTATAATGAAATTTTTCCTGAAAAAATAATATTTAGTGAATAATTCCAAGTGGATGCATGATTGAATAATTACCACCATCTTGAAAAGACTTCAAACATTATTTGGAACATAAACATAAAGAAATGAGGCTTTAGGACTTGATTGGGATATCAAGGATTGATAAGCACCTAAAAGTGTACATTTTATACTCCCAATAGATGCATTTTAGTTACTAATTCTCACTAAATTGGATCTTATTTGTGTAAATATTTAATGTGCAGGCTTGATCGCTATTTGCAGAGTTCAAACGCTTATTTCAAGGCAAATGTGCGATTTATGGAGCTAATTCGCAGTTCCATACCAAACCCGAGTTTAAACCTAGACCAAACCTTCACCCGAACCCCATGTGTGTTTAGTTTGTGCTTTTCAGACTTTTTAGATTTTTATTTTTCATTTTTAGGTTTTATTTCTTTTATTTATTTAGAATTTTCTAGAATTTATTTTCTATTTCTTCTTATTTTTTATTTTTATTAGTTTTTAATTTTAGTTTTGCTAGATTTTATATTTTTAGGACTTTAGGTTTTATTTTTACTTCATTTGTAGTCTTTATTTTTTGTTATTTGAGTCTTATTTTATAGATTAGGAATTTGATTTTAAATAGATTTTATTTTTTTTAGAGAATTTATTTTTTTACGTTTTATTTTAGTGTGTCGAGTATTTGTTTTTATATTTTTCGTTATTTTATTTTTATTTGTTTGTTTGTTTTTAGTTTTTAGTTAGTTTAATCTTATCTTATTTATCTTATTTTATTTTATTAGTTTTATTTTTAATTTTTATTTAAGTCGTGTTTATTTATTTGTTCATAATTGTATATATTAGAGTTTTTATTGCGTGTCATTTTATTTTTATTTTAGCGAGTTCTTATTTTTAGTTTAGTTTAGTTTTATTTATTTTTTATCTTATAGGTCTTTAATTTTATTTTTTTTATTATTATTTTTATTTTGTGTCTTAGTTTATTTTTTTTAGGGTCACAAATTAAACACCCCCCCCCCCCCAACTCACACCTTAATACCATACACCACACACACCACACTCTCCCACACCCTCACCCGCCATTAATAAACACCTCAACTACACCAAAACAACTCCCCCCACCCAACTACTATTCACATTCTTCCAACCACAAACCCACTTCTCTCTCCTCTCACCTCCCTCCATAGCCAAAAGTTTCAAACCAAATTATTCTTCCAATTAAACCCGTCACCACCACCCGACCCACCTGCCTCCATACCAAAACCCAACGAACCCGGTTTGTAACCCCAACATCCTCATTGCCTCACATAGACCTTAGTCTGGCAAAACCCAGCACAACCCGAGTCCAACTCACTCGACCCCCATGACCCACCTGCGATCGCAACCCCTCCGACCTCATCCGCTGCGAATCCCCATTACCAACCCGAGACCCACATGTTCAACCCACCATGAAACCCGAAACCACCTACCATGATCGACCCATACCCATATAAACCAATTAAAATCAAAATCAAGACCCATTTTGCCCCCTTGTCCAAAATCGTTTTTTTCTCCGGCCAACACCAAACCAAACACCAAAAGCCCAAAATGAAAATCAAACCCCACATGTGTTTAAACCAACTTAACCCTTATTCAAAAAATACCCCCAACACCTTATTAAACCCTTTTTCATTTTACCCCCAAATTCTCTACAATCTCATCACCCCATATCACATTAGATTTTTACCTCACCCAACACACATGCACACTTGTGCAATTTCCAAAAATAATCCTTTCACCCCTCATGCACAATTACCTTACCCAGTTTACCCTTAGCTCCATGTTTGCCATGTATAAGTTGAAGACTTGGTGTCATTTGAGAAGCATCTCCAAATTAGTTTTTAAGCTTTGTGTGATGAAATTCTCCCCACTCCTCTATAGAGAGTATTTTTATTTTTAGCAAATATCTCAATATAGAGGTATGTGGTGAAATTTATCTCTAGGATGAATTCTACTCCAACCCTCTATACTAAGTATTTGCATTTTTAGCAAACATTTCAAAATAGAGTGAAGTGGTTGAATTCATCCCTCTTGGATGAAAATTCTAATCCATTCCTTTGTGATGAATATTTGCATTTTTAGCAAATTTCTCAACATAAAGTGATGATGTAGAATTTATATCATTGGATAAGTTCTAATGTACAATTTTATAATGATAGGATTTGTATTTTTAGCAAATCTCTTTCATTATTTAAGTGTCCATTATGAATTCATCCATTGTCCATTGTATATATATAGTTGAGTTTTATTTCTTTTTATTTGTAGTTTTCATTTTAGAATCAATAAATACATTTGTGAGTGATTCTAATTAAGAGAATTTTTGTTGTAATTGAAGATTTCATTCCAATTCAAGACTTATATGGATTTGATCAATTCCTCCTTAATTTTTCTTGATTTAATCCTCACATGCTTTAATTGTTTACTTTCATTTTTGGATGATGATTAATGAAGGCAAATCATCCCTTTCTAGGGATGAAATTTTGAAGCCCTCATAAATCCAATTTAGTTAGTTTGCTTTTTAGCATAATTTTGTTTACCTCATTTTTTATTAGCTTTTACATCTTAGCAATGTTCCTAGGCGCGCCTAGGCTTGAGGTTTGGACGAAACGCCCCATCTTAAGTTTTTTACGCCTTATTCTTAGTAAAAGGTTAAGGCTAGGGGTGTAAGCGATACGATTTGGTCAGTAAATAGTAGATACCAATACCAAAACTAGGGGTGGCAATTCGGGTCAACGGGTCGTGTTTCGGCCCGACACGACACGACACGACACGACACGAATTCGTGTTTTTTTAGTTGATACGAACACGACCCGAATAAAAAATAACACGGCACGACACGACAACTATAATTTCTTAAATTTCAGGTCTAAAAAACACGATAACACGACACGACTCATAATTAAGATACGGACACGACTCATAATTAAGACACGAACACGACACGACACGACACGACTTCGTGTAAAAAAAATACGACACGAACATGAAACATCGTGTCAATTTCGGGTCAATTTCGTATCATTTCATGTCGTTTTTTCGTGTCGTTTCTAAAATTGCCACCCCTAACCAAAACCAAACTCTGGATGGTAAAATCAAATCGTACCAGTTTACCACCCGGTACACCAAAATCAATACCGAAAACCAAACCGGTCGATATTTCTATTTTTGCGGTAATTTCGATTTTTTCTGGTTTCGATAAATTCTGATTTTTTCTGGTTTCTTCTGGGTTTTTTCTGGTTTAGGTAAATTCTATTTTTTTTTGTTTCTGGTTTCGGTTTGTTCTGGTTCCGATAAACAACACTAAAAGCCGCAAAAAACCAAAAACAAAACCAACAAACTTTTTTAAATATTAAATCCAAAACCAAAACAATACCAACTTTTTTCTGGTTTTGGTAAATTCGGTACGGTACGGTAATTTCAGTACGATTTTTTCTGGTTTCGATAAATTCGATACGGTAAATCGGTTTTTTAAATATTAAAACCAAAACCAACCAACTTTTTTACGGTAATTTCGGTTTCGATAAGACCGATTTCTGGTATTTTAATATATGAAATCAAAACCATTTTTTTCCAACCAAAACGGTATGGTACGGTAAAAACCTGTACCGCTGCCACCCCTAGTTATGGCGCACTTTTTTTAAAAATAAAAATGCTTTAGTGAAACGATATTGCCTTTTAAAGATTTTTTTTTAAAAACAGGACAATGTCTTATTCAAAATAATCAAAAGACATATGGTATCCCAAACGTCTCTGCCTCTCATCCAAAAAAAGGCGTGTTGTTTCTTTTCTTTTTGTTTTTTTCTTAGTATTTAAAAAAATAGTATTTTAGCTTGCATATATTCAGACATATTTTAAGGTATGTACCATTTTAGTATTTTTAAAAATCTTTTTATAGTTAAAATATATTAAAAAAATGCCTAAACGCCTTTTCACGCCATTTTACACCTAAGGCCCGCCTAGGCTTCTAAGGTTTAAGGCTTGGCCTCCACGCCTCGATCACCCCTCGCGTTTTTTAGAACCTTACATCTTGGTTATTACTTTAAAAAAAATTAGTTAGTTTGCATTTTAGCACAATTTTGTTTACCTCATTTTTTATTAGCTTTTACATCTTAGTTATTACTTTTAAAAAAAATAGTTAGTTTGCTTTTACATCTTAGCTTTTACATTTTAATTCTTTACTTTTATTTTTGGATGATGATTAATGAAGGCAAATCTCCTATTCATGGAATGAATTTTGAAGTCCTCATGAGTCCAATTTAGTTAGTTTTGTTGTTAGCACAATTTTGTTATCTCACTTTTTTTAAATTAACTTTTAGATCTTAGTTAGTACTTTAAAAATTAGTATATAGTTAGTGATTAATAATCCCTTGGAAAATCCATAAAAAATATAAAAAGCAAAAATAAAAAAAAATCATAAAAAAAATAATAATATGCAAATGAATTTACACATGTCTTCACATATTTTTTGTTTCATACTTAGAGTTGGAGTGATACTCCCCTACTTACCATATGCATATTTTGAGTTTATTTGTAGGTTCAAGGGAATTTTTATGGAAAATAAGTTGCAACAATGACAAATACATTAGAGACGCAATTTTCTTGTCTATCAAATGGCGTCGTTGGCGGAGAAATCGGACAAAGTAGCTAGAGGGCGTTCAAAGGCGAGGATTTAGAAGACTCTCTACCTTAGGTTGGTAGGACTCCCGGAGCGACTGAGATAAGGGTAATCTTCCCCTAGTCGACTCAAATTGTTCATCATCTCATGGCGTAAAAATCGTGGGAGGTACATATCTAAAACCCTCGCGCCTCTCCTGTTAACGAGTCAATTATTGTGTGTGCTTATATGCTCTTACTTGATTTTTATTCTCGCATTTTTTTTTTGAATGTGTGTGATGAATTAATTAACTAAGACCTACAACCGGTCATTCATGAGAAGGGATTTCATCACCCGACTCACTCTCCTACCAATCGTGTACTACCCTAGCTATTATTAAATTTAAAATCAATCAACTAGGTAGCCCAATAGGAAAATATTTTTGCAAAGGCGATCACTCAGATAATTTTCGTGGTTTTTTTCACCCGCGGATTTAATTAAAATTTGACTTCCCTCTCTCCTAATTTTCAAGATTTAGAAATTCTACTTGACTTGTGTGTGTCCAATTCCATTCTTTTGGTAGTCGATTTTAGTTAGTTCGTCCAATTCAAAGAGTCCACCTATTTTTTCCCACTCTTTTCTTCCCCAAAAAAAAAATCCAAAAATATTTTCTTCCTTTATTTTTCCTCTAAAAAATCCAAAAATATATATTCTTTTTCTCGTCTTTTCTACAAAAAAATGCAAAAATCCAAAAATATTTTTCATTTTATCTTAAAAAGTCCAAAACTCCAAAAATATTTTTCTTTTTCAGCATATTTTTTTAAAAATCACAAAAATATTATCTTTCCTTTTCAAAATATTCAAAAATCACAAAGAAAATCTTGAAAATAAAAATAAGGTCATGATCGGTGTTTCTTCACCCTCACCTTTGTCAATTTATCCAACAAGACTAATGCTTCAGTATTGTTTGGGGGTGATTCTCATCACCCAATTTTTTTGCCACCCCGTGCTTTCTTAGTTCTTATCTTGAGTGTGATAATAGGTTCAGTCTGGCTGAAGACATTAAACTTAGCGCTATCGGGAGGCAGCCTGTTGTTCTTGTATGAGTCTCGTCATGTTTGGGGGTGGTGTTTCACACCACCCAATGCTTTACCATATTTATAGACTCGTACACATTTTTTTCTAATCATTTATTCAGGTTTCATTTTGTCTTCATCTGTCAACTTCATTAGTGGTTGATTCTGGTAATCTCTTTCCTACCTTATGCCCTCAATTTTAAAAATCATTTTACTTAACATAGAGGACGATGTTCCTTTTTGTTTGGGGGTGGGAAATTTTATTAAAACCGCACATCTTTTTAAAAAATTCAAAACCTAATTTTAAACTTTTCATGCAGTTTCTTTCATCTCACTCATTGACGTGAATTTTCTACCATCCATCTTTTTAAGTCTAGGAATCAAGCTAAAAGATTTATCTTTTTATAAATAGCTTATGTAATACGTAACAAGGCATATTACACCATGAATTTTTAGACTAAACAAAATTTGTGCACTTATCACGTCACTGCGATTTAGAGTTGGGGAGTGCTATAATTCCCAAGAAAATATTAAGGCTCACTAATGGAGACTTTAGCTTGTGCGATTTGTGCCTTTCACCCTTTTTGAGAGTTTTATGCAATTTCCGAGTCACAAGTTGATTCAACTTCGTTTGGGTCCGCACTTAATCGTTGTATCATCTCATTATTCTTCACAAATTTTTGGCTTCATCACTGAGAACGAGATCACTTTCGAGTTGTAAGAAACATGTGTTTTGAAGTTGTTCCGATCACCATATTTTCACCTATACACCAACTAAATTCCATTTATCATCATTCATACACCTTTCATTTTCCATATCATCACCATATATCATACCACCCATTTCCATATCAATTCCATTTTCCACCCATCATGTTGAAAAAGGGAATAGTGTTCAAAGTAAAAGGAGAAGATCTGTTATAGAGAGTGGTTGCATTTTTAGTGAATATCTCTCCCAAAGCTGATTCAGATGGAGAAAATTTTGATACAAATCTATGTTGGGTTTATTTGAGGAAAATAAGAAAAAGAGAAAGTTGCAGTTAAGAAATAAAGACATTTGTTCGTCAAAGCGTAATAAACTCTTCTCAAACATACACCATCCATCCATCATATCGCCATCCTACCTCATATTATCCCATCTTTCTTATTTCATTTCCCCCTCACCCATAATCATCCATATTTTCCCATAGCTGTTCGGGCAAATGAAAGTCAACGTCGTGAATAACTCGACGTTCTCACTATAGTGATTAACATTCTTTCATGAGATCATTTTTCATTCTAAATGTTCGTTCCTTATTATACGTGTGTGAGACCTTTGAACTTGCTTACATTTTCTCACCTCCTCACATACAAGAGCGATACACTTACCCTAATCTCGTGAGTTCGATTGAGAGCGCTATATCCAGTGAGATTTTGAAGTTGAAGCATTGATTCTGAAAAGGCAATCTAGGAATTACTCTTACGATACTTGACCCGTTTTGACTGATTCGTACTACACACGTTGAGTTCTAGGAAGGATGTGCCTTGAATATTTACTTAGCTAACCTTTTCTACACTTTAACTTGCATTTCTCAAAATATTTATCTTGTGATGGATTGTGCGATTATTCTACATCTAATAAGAGATAGCCTATCGTTGCAAATAAAGAATTTTGTGGGTAAATTTTCTGCAAACCCTCAGGAGATAAAACTCGTCCTGTAGGACAACCTATAGGTTTAAAGGCTTATTGCACATGCTAAGTGCAAACGCAAGTGCCTGCGAAAGTGGTACACTTTTGGTTTCTTATCTTTTTTTCTCTATATATTTTGCTCGAGGACTAACAATATTCTGTTTGAGGGTATTGTGATAAGCACCCAAAAATGTACATTTTATACTCCGAATAGACGCATTTTAGTTGCTAATTCTCGACAAACTGGGTCTTATATGCGTAAATATTTAATGTGAAGGTTTGATCGCTATTTGCGGAGTTCAAACACATATTTCAAGGCAAATATGCGATTTATGGAGCTAATTCCCCAGTCCCGTACCAAACTCGAGACTAAACCTAGCCCAAACCTTTACTCTAACCCCGCCAGTGTTTAGTTTGTACTTTTAGATTTTTTAGATTTTTAGTTTTCATTTTTAGGTTTTATTTTTAATTTATTTAGAATTTTCTAGAATTTATTTTCTATTTCTTTTTATTTTATTTTTTATTAGTTTTTAATTTTAGTCTTTATTTTTAGTTTTACTAGATTTTATGTTTTTAGGACTTTAGGTTTTATTTTTATTTCATTTTTAGTTTTTATTTTTTGTTATTTGAGTTTTATTTTATAGATTGTGAATTTAATTTTTAATAGACTTTATTTATTTTTAGAGGATTTATTTTTTACGTTTTATTTTAGTGCGTCGAGTGTTTGTTTCTATAGTTTCCTTTATTTTATTTTTATTTGTTTGTTTGTTTTTAGTTTTTAGTTAGTTTAATCTTATCTTATTTGTTTTATTTTATTTTATTAGTTTTATTTTTAATTTTTATTTGAGTCGTATTTATTTATCCGTCCATAGTTGTATATACTAGAGTTTTTATTGTGTGTCGTTTTATTTTTATTTTAGTGAGTTCTTATTTTTAGTTTAGTTTAGTTTTATTTATTTTTTTATCTTATAGGTTTTTAATTTTATTTTTTATTATTATTTTTTATTTTTTGTCTAAGTTTATTTTTTTTAGGGTCACAAATTAAACACACACACACACATACTAACCTACACACTCACCTACACCGAAACTAATCCCCGCCACTCACACCTTAATACCATACACCACACACACACCACACTCTCCTACACCCTCACCCACCATTAACAAATACCTCACCTACACCAAAACAACTCCCCCACCAAACTACTATTCAGCTTCTTCTTCCAACCACAAACCCATTTCTCTCTCCTCTCACCTCCCTCCATAACCAAAAGCTTAAAACCAAATTATTCTTCCAATTAAACCCGTCACCACCACCCAACCCACCTGCCTCTATACCAAAACCCAACGAACCCAGTTTGTAACCCCGACAATCTCATCGCCTCCCTCCGACCTTAATCCGGTGAAACCCAGCATAACATGAGTCTAACTCACTCGACCCCTATGACCCATCTGCGATCGCAACCCCTCCGACCTCATTCGGCGCGAACCCCCGTTATCAACCTGAGACCCACCTGCTCAACCCACCATGAAACCCAAAAACCACCTGCCATGATCGATCCATACCCATATAAACCAATTAAAATCAAAACCAAGACCCATTTTGTCCCCTTGTCCAAAATCATTTTTTCTCCTGCCAACACCAAACCAAACACCAAAAGCCCAAAATAAAAACTAAACCCCACATGTGTTTAAACCCACTTAACCCTTTTTCAAAAAAATACCCTCAATGCCTTATTAAACCCTTTTTCCATTTTACCCTCAAATCCCCCACAATCTCATCACCCCCATATCAGATTAGATTTTCACCTCATCCAACACACATGCACACTTGTGCAATTCCCAAAAATAACTCTCTCACCCCTCATGCACAATTACCTTACCCAATTTACTCCTTGCTCCATGTTTGCCACGTATAAATTGAAGACTTGGTGTCATTTGAGAAACATCTCCAAATTAGTTTTTAAGCTTTGTGTGATAAGATTCTCCCCACTCCTCTACAGAGAGTATTTGTATTTTTAGCAAATATCTCAATACAGAGGTGTGTGGTGAAATTTATCTCTAGGATGAATTCTACTCCAACCCTCTATAGTGAGTATTTGCATTTTTAGCAAATATTTCAAAATAGAGTGATGTGGTTGAATTCATCCCTCTTGGATGTAAATTCTAATCCATTCCTTTATGGTAAGTATTGACATTTTTAGCAAATTTCTCAACATAAAGTGATGATGTAGAATTTATATCCTTGGATGAGTTTTAATGTACAATTTTATAATGATAGAGTTTGTATTTTTAACAAATCTCTTTCATTATTTAAGTATCCATTATGAATTCATCCATTATCCATTGTATATATTATAGTTTAGTTTTATTTCTTTTTATTTGTAGTTTTTATTTTAGAATCAATAAATACATTTGAGAGTGATTGTAATTGAGAGAATTTTAGTCGTAATTGAAGATTCCATTCCAATTCAAGACTTATATGGGTTTGATCTATTCCTCTTTAATTTCTCTCGATTTAATCCTCACATGCTTTAATTACTTTCTTTCAGTTTTGGATGATGATTAATGAAGGCAAATCATCCCTTTCTAGGGATGAAATTTTGAAGCCGTCATGAATCCAATTTAGTTAGCTTTCTTTTTAGTATAATTTTGTTTACCTCATTTTTTATTAGCTTTTACATCTTAGTTACTTTAAGAAAAATTAGTTAATTTGCTTTTACGTCTTAGCTTTTACATTTTAATTCTTTATTTTTATTTTTGAATGATGATTGATGAGGGCAAATCTCCCATTCATGGGATGAATTTTGAAGCCCTCATGAGTCCAATTTAGTTAGTTTACTTGTTAGCACAATTTTGTTACCTCACTTTTCTTAAATTAGATTTACCATCTTAGTTAGTACTTTAAAAATTAGTATATAGTTAGTTAATTAATAATCCCTTAAAAAATCCATAAAAAATATAAAAAGCAAACATAAAAAAAAAATAATATGAAAATGAATTTACACATGTCTTCACATATTTTGTGTTTCATCCTTAGAGTTGGATTAATACTCCCTTACTTACCCTATGCATATTTTGAGTTCATTTGTAGGTTCAAGCGAACTTTGATGGAAAAAAAGTTGCAACAACGATAAATACATTAGAGATGCAATTTTCTTGTCTATCAAGGATTGAAGAAGATTATTATGTATCCGAGAAGAAAACTAGAAATCTTATGGAATCCAAAGCACATGTTTTGGAAGAAGGGTAAAGTAGCAAGAAAAAGAAAATGAAGCATGTGAAGGTCCTAAAGGTGGAAAATTCAAAAAGTTTAATGGAAAATGCTTTATGCGTGAGAAGCTAGGACATCGTGCTAAATATTGCCATAACCCAAAAAATTGAAGGAATAAGAAACACTAGTCCACACAACCCAATGTCACTGAAGTTGAGAACCTTTATAATGTTATTGATGATGTGAGTCTTTTTGTCGTGGTTTCTGAAGTCAACATGGTGGAAATACTTGGAAACAATGGGTGAACACTCATCTCATATATTCTAACAATAATATGTTTACTTTCTACCAACACTCTGATCACGAGGAGTAATTTTGCATGGAAAATTCTTTTACTTCGAAGATTGAAGGGAAAGAAAAAATTATACTCAACATGACTTCGAAAAAGGAACTTACTCTCAACGACGTACTCCATGTCCTTTACATTCGAAAGAACTTGGTTCCAGGATCCTTGCTAAGTAAGAAGGGATTTAAACTTGTATTTGAATATGAAAATTTTGTACTAACTACGAGTGGAATGTATGTAGGGAAAGGATATTTGGGTGATGGGATCTTCAAACTCAATGTAACGACTATAATACCTATTATGATTAATAAGAATGTATCTTCTACTTATTTTCTTGAATCTTATAATGTATGGCATGGTAGATTAGGTCATGTTAATTATGATATTATTCTAATATTAATTATTTTAGACTTACTACCAAAATTTAGTATTGACTCAAATCACAAGTGTGAATTGTGTGTAGAATCGAAGTTAAAAAAAACTCCTCTCAAAACTATTGAAGGAAGTACAAATCCTTTTAAGATAATTCATAGTGATATATGTAATTTGAAATTTGTACAAATAAGAGGTGGAAAAGAGTATTTTATTACTTTTATTGATGATTGCATAAGATATTGTTATGTGTACATACTTGAAACCAAGGATAAGGTGATAAATGTTTTCAAACATTATAAAATTGAATTTGAGAATCAATTTAGCAAAAATATTAAAGTGATTATAAGTGATAGAGGAGGTGAATATGATACCCCTTTGGAATAAATTTGTTCAAAACACGAAATTATTCATCAAACTACCTCTCCTTACTCACCTCAATCTAACGGTATTGTAGAATGCAAAAACCAAACTCTAAAAGAGATAATGAATGCTATGTTGATAAGTTTGGGTTTACTTCATAAATTGTAGGGGGGGGAGCTTTTCTTTCTTCAAGCTACCTTGTTAATAAAATGCCTCATAAGAAAACACATAAGACACCCTACGAATTATTGAAAGGTCGAACATTTTCTTACAAATACCTCAAAGTATGGGGGTGCCTTGCAAAGGTGGTGGTTCGTAATCCTAAAAGGATTAAAATTGGATAAAAAATGTTGATAGCACTTTCATTGGTTATGCATTTAATAGTACTACATATTAATTTCTTGTGCATAAATCTAATATTCCTAATATACACGTAAATACTATTATTGAATTAAGAAAGGCATATTTTTCTGAAGATATATTTCTTAATAATAAAGTGGTTGATTCAAGTTTTTATAAAAGAACTTACGACACTGCATCCAGTAATCATTAAAATAATGTAAAAAATGAATATATTGAGAAAGATGATGACCTTGAACCTAACCGCAGTAAAAGGACACTGATTTAAAAGTCGTTTTGTCAAGATTTTCTAACATATATGTTAAAAAGTGGGCCTAGTGACTTTGCAGAAGTGATCTCAACTCCAGAAGCCCATTTCTAGAAATAGGTCGTTAATAGTGAAATTGAATCCATCATGCAAAACTATATGCGAAAATTGGTTGACCTTTCATCAGGAAGTAAACCTCTTGGATTCAAGTGGATATTTAAGAGATATTTGAAAGTTAATGGATCAATTAAAAAAATACAAAGCTAGACTTATAGCTAAAGGCTATAGTTAAAAGGAAGGATTGGATTATTTTGATACTTACTCACATATTATGAGAATAATATCCATTCAAATGTTAATATCTATTGCAGCGTTACATAATCTTGAGATACATCAAATGTATATAAAAATCGCCTTCTTAAATAATAATTTAAATGAAGAGATATACATGGAACAACTAAAAGGGATTAAAGTTCCAGGAAAAGAAAGGAAAGTGTATAAACTTTTTAAATCCCTTTATGGATTAAAACAATCACCTAAACAATGGAAAGAGAAATTTAACAACGTAATGATGTCAAATGGATTTAAAATAAATGAGTGAGATAAATGGGTTTACATTAAAAACACTGAAAGTGGTTATGTCACTGTTTATCTGTACATAGATGATATGCTTATAATTGGAAATAATAAAGATATCATTAAATCTACTGAGAGAATTTTGTCCAGTAAATTTGACATAAAAGATATGGGTATTATTGTTGTTATATTAGGAATTAAAATTTATAAAATATCAAATGAACTTATCTCGTCTCAATCTCATTCTATTGAAAAGATACTCGATAAGTTTGATAAAGGTAGTGATATCATTACTATAACACATATTAACCCAAATCTACATTTATATAAAAAAAATATTGGAACTAGTATATCTCAATTGGAATACTCATGTATTATTGGTCGTTTAATCTATGTCATGAACTACTTGGCCAGATATTGTTTACTCAACTAGATAATTGAGTATGTATATAAGTAATCCAGGTGAAGACCGTTGGAAAGCCATGATAAGGGTTTTTAGATATCTAAGATATAACCTTAATAATAAATTTCACTACACCAGATATCCAGCTGTACTTGAAGGATACAGTTATACTAATTGGATCTCTTACTCAAAGGATTCTAAATCTATAAGTGGATATGCATTTACCCTTGGTAGTATTGTTGTGTCTTGGAAACCCTTAAAATAGACTTGTATTGCTTGGTCCACTATGGAATCTGAATTTAGAGTTTTAGATAAAGATGGAGAAAAAGTAGAATGACTACAAAGATTTTTAAAGTATATTTCAATGTGGTCAAAACATGTGCCTGCCATTTGCATACATTATAATAGTCAATCGACAATTGGCAGAGAACGAAATCATATGTATAATGATAAGTTTTGACATATACGTAGAAGACATAATACCATTAAAGAAATTCTCTCTAATGAATTATTTACATTGATTTTATTAAGTCTAAGGATAATATAGCGAATCCATTAACCAAAGGTTTGAATAGAGAGAAACCGTATAATTTATTGAGGGGAATGGGATTAAAGACTACAAAATAAAGAGTTGTCTTAATGGTAGACCTACATAGATTATTAGAGAACTCTAGATCTAGGTTCAAAGGGACAAATGAATCTTGACTAACTCTTTGAAGAGAGCACTGATGAGTTTCAAACCCATATCTATTCCAATAATAAAACAGGGTTTCCCACAGAATAAGTAAGGATAAGATTATCTTTTAATGAATCTTATATCTTGAAAAATCATGTAGGGTATAGTAAGATACTCTTAATGGGAATTCACCCATGTGAGTATAGAGGGGTTGCTTCTATGAGAATTCGAGAGACTGAGATTTTATATAGCACTCATGAAACCATGCATTATTCAGGGCCAAAATGAACAAAACCGAAGAACAAGCTATGTCCGAAGAATTATTGTGTGAAGTATATTGCTTAGATTTACACCAATAATGAATAGTTCAAGACATCACGTTCATTCATCAGTAAGTAAATCTAATAGTCTCTCACTGGGGAAGATTCAAGACCATAAGTTATCTCTCCCGATGTAGGTGTTTTTCCAACTCTCTTAGTGTTTGAATAGTATTTTATGTTAGTCTAATCATTTTCATTCATATGGGATATTGTTGGAATTTATGATAATTATTTAAGTTAATAAAATCATATTTTTTCAACTTTAGTGTTGATTTAATATGGGATATACGTGTGTTTCGAGATGGTTTGAAGATTTAATGTGCTCTCCTCTGTGAGGAGTATAATGTGGTATACTCACATGTGTAAAACCATAAATTAATGAATGAAAATTGTAGCTCAAATATCCACTATATGGAATTTGGTTAAAGTATCGTGTTAAAGCTCTTATCCAACATAGGAAGAATGTGAAAAATCAATGTACTATATTATAATCCTTTTTGGCTTATAGGCCTGGTGCCTTTAGTGTATCCTAAATTTTTTATGGAGAGAGGGCCTAAATGGTCTTTGACTAACTTCCAAACCCACATGCTCACGCCGACACCGCTCTCCTGACCCAATCTGGTTCAATCCGACTCAGCTCAACACGTGCACGTGTGTGGGTCGTGGGCCTTAGGCTTTGACTTGGTCAAAGTATTAACTTTTGGAATCAAATTTTATTGAGTCTTTTATTTAATTTTCGAGTCCTATTTTTTTGTTTATTTTATTTATTTTTGGCCAAATTTATTATTTCATTTTTTTACTATTTTATCTTAATAGTTGTGATTGTTGAGATGTTTCGTTTTTAATAGTTTTATCCCAACAGTTGTGACTACTGGGATATTTTCTAACTATTTTTAACCACTAGTTATTTATTTTAAATAGGTGGCTTTGGTTTCATTTTTAAGTGTTGGTTTTTTCAGACAACTTTTCATTAGGTCTGTCGTGTCCAAAAATAGAGTTTCTTCCTTTGTTGGTTCGCCAGATAACTTGCAATTTGGAGTGCTACTATTGATATTTTTATTGTTGTATCTTGGGAGACATTTTCAACCGAGTTCTTAGAGCACCAATGCGAGGCATGTATCATCTTCAGGTTAGGGTGTCCAGTACTTTCCTCAATCCATAAATTTTGTGTTTATTATCCCTGTAAGTTTCTATATGTTCATATTATTCTGTTTGTTTTAAATACTATTTATGTGTATATTTTGTAAATTAATGAAAACATCATTTTGGATATTAGGTGCAAGACATTTAAAGCTTGTCTTGTACTTACCTGGTACTAACCACCGATGAGTAGAGCCTTATTAAATTTTTATATAAACCTTCTTACATTTAGCATTCATAGTTAAAATACCTATCTTGTCATCATGTCTAATTGATTGGTTACTTAAAAAAATATCTTCAAAATTATAACAATCGATAATGATTTCCCCCCATAGCTCACTGCCACAATAAGAGATACAGTGCCATACCTTTACAACCTAGATAAAACTAGATTACTAATTTTATATTTATACACTTTTAAAACACAAGTGACAAAATAATATTACAGGAGTATATTAAGCAGTGTATGATATTTTATAACAGCTACCAGAAATACTCCTACTATGGAGGGTATCCATTTAACACCCCCCCCCCCCCCCCCCAAATAAAAGTTAGGCTTGCTACGATCATGCCCAAATCCCGAACAAAGTAATAACAGGCCAGGACCAAAGTGGTGAGAAAGTCTAAGTAAAGGGCAAGCCAAGACGAATAAAATAATATTGGAGAGCACGAACAAGATATGAGCAAAGTAATAACAGACGAGCAAGATCGAAGTGGGGAGAAAGTTCAAGTAAGGGGTAAGCCAAGGTGAGCAGAATAATATTAGGAGACCAGGACCAAGACAGGAGCAAAGTAATAACGGATGATAAATCCCAAAGTGGAGATCAATTCCAAGTGCGGGGTAATCCAAGACAAACAAAATAATACTGAGCAAGCAGGCTCAAGATAAGAGCGAAGTAATATTGTGCGAACGAGTCCAAATCACAAATAGGACCAATAAGGCTAAGCCACAATGAAATAATGAATAGTAACTAGCGAGTGGGTGCCACATGAGAAACTCCAAGTTATGTTAATATAAAAGTTTATCTATTAACACTTGTTTATTGTCTTAAATGCATGTTCACTTATCAAGAAGCCTTAGTCAAGCAAGTAGGGCTCAAGTAGATGACTAGTTGGGATCCCTTGAGAGTATTGGTTTGGAGGCTGAGATGCAAGTATTTCTGAGCAAGCTAAGGCTCAACAACTTTAATACCCTAGGAAAAAAAATACTAAGATGAGGGACCTAAAAGGTCAATCACACAATTAGATACACTTACACAACTCACATTTGGTAAAATGAGCGAGCAATCAATATGATGTCGACAAAGTTTATTTTTGGAAAATAGAAATGGGGAGTGGCCCCTAAGGTTGCTCACAAGTTTTTGAAATTATTTGTCATGTCACCGTTTAAAATATTGACAACATCGCACTTTTTGGCACTATGCCCGACATATTTTCCTTTTGACTTTGGTTGCACTGGATGTCTCCTTCAAAGTGGACAGCGACAAAAAGTAAAATAGGATAAAAATTACCACACATATATTATCATAAGTGAATATCCCTTTGGTGCGCGCATGCCAGGTCAGTCCTAATGTTTGGCTATAAATAGAGCACTTGGGCAAGATCTAAATATACCATAATTTGAGCATTATTACTCTACCCATAATCACATGGAAAGTATTCTCTCCATGCTCTCTCTTTGCTACTTGAAATGCTTGTATCTTCACTCTCAAAGAATCATCACTCTCAAGTTATTCCATTCTTTTTATTCTTATTAATAAATGTATATTTAGTTATTGTCTTCTTCATATTGTAATCAGAAATTTATTTTATATTACATAAGTTGGTTTTTGATTTACTTCTTGTTCTTGAAACTTTAAATATCTTAAAGGTTGTTTCCATTTTAGTGGGTCACACCTCACCATTTTAGATTATTCATAGACCATAGTATCACTACCCTCTTACATTTGGTGACTCCGTCGGAGAGGTATTCTCATTGCCATGGATAAAGAAGATTATAACATTTCAAAGAAGTTTATTTTTCAACACACTCTAGCCGATAGTAAAGTTCACGGCAATCAAATGACAAATGAGGAAGTCATAGTCACAAGAGCGAGAGCTCTTGCTCCTTTTGGGGGGTAAGGTGAGCACATCAGCGTTTGTGACGTTGAATGATGTGAATCTGATAAGTATGTTCTTTAAGTTTTTATGAAAATACAATGTGGACTTGGACGTGGACATTTTAGGCCAAGCTTGTGTAACACAGATGCCCTATTGAAGGAGCAGGTATAGCGGAGACAGTGCCAGCCAAGAGAGTGGCGACATAATATATTGTTACTCCAATAAGTTTACTAGCCATAAAGAAAGTGGATACGAAGAAATCACCCTCCGAATCTATCACGCTGGAAAAAGGGAAAAGGTTTCTGTCATCCCAAAGAGAGTCACCTCTTATATATTAAAAGTTACATAACCCCTATCCAAATAGCATTAATGAAAAACCATGGTGAAACATAGACATATCGATTCTCCATGTTGCAAAAGCATCAGGTTTTTAGGGCCAAATCGATTCACCCCCTTGCGAATCGATTCGATATGTAGCAAACTTACAGGTCTAGTTGGGTCGAATGGACTCGCTGGGGTCAAATCGATTCGCTGCTAGGATCGAATCGATTCGGAGCGGCCGAATCAATTTGAAAACAAGGCTGTTTTGCTTGATTCTTCTAGAATGAGTTTTTCTCCATTTCGATCGGGTTTCTCGAGTTGGAACATCCTATTATGGTATGGGGAGTATGCTTTGGAGATTCATTGGGATTTTCTCACATGTTTTGATTTTGGGGAAACTATCGAGTTAGTTTGGAGAAACATACATATGTATGCATTGGTGTTATGTATCGAGGTGGTGGGAAACCTCATTGGGGATGGGAGTCCTAGTTAGAGGTCAAAAGTGAGATTAGATATGACGTAAGGTTAGGTACTCTTAGGAGAGAGTTGTGAAGGTATGGCATGAAATTGAAGGCCGATATTTGTGCCAAATCCTTATAGCGATAGGATTCTATTTAAGGTATGATTGGGGAGCGAGGATATGGAGAAGTCACGTATCCTTAGTGATGATAAACTCAAGGAATAAAAATCGTAAATGTGGTAATGTTGAGGGTTCATATGAGCAATTGAGCCGTAGGCAGAATTGAGAATAATTGGATTGTACTATCAACGAGAATTGGTTGTGTTGAAATGGTAGTCGGGAGAGTTACTATATGTCTATGGGGGATTAACAATGGAGATACCATACTTGATGGGACCATAAAATAAATTTAAGATTTAGATGGAGGCTTGCATACTATTAGTTAGGTGTATACCAATAGTCAGAATTATTACTAGATATCGATGTGCTTTCGGATATAGATGGGATGTGTAGTGATTGTTATATACATTAAACTTTGGGGTGATAACCTTAATGTTGAATATATTGGAAGACTATTCATATCATAGGGGTAATGGATGAATATGCTTCAAGTGAGGGATTGTATTTATATAACGAATTAAGTTAATATGCTTGGAGTGATAGCTAGTATAATGAGGGCTATGTTCATGTATAGCCAAATTTATGAATTTCATACATACGGATGAGAGATAGTGTGTATATATGTGGATATATATATATATATGTATAGATATGTATATATGTGTTTACTTATGGCGTGAATATCTATACCATGCGTGATGGTTTGATTATATGATGTGATCATATGGATGTATATATATAGTGTGAATGATATATATACTTATGGTGTGAAGCATACCCGACACATGCAATCATGGGAAGTTGCGCGATGAGGGTGAGCCCCTAGTTTGAGGAGCAGGGTGTGGATATTTCCCAGGTTATAGCAGTCCATTATTATTTGTGTGATTTTTTATTTTTGGGGGTGAGAAGTCTTGGGTATGAGTCGTTCTCACTTTCCGGTTAGGAACTATGACCGCTTTCCATATGTTATGATTGATTTTGTCCCCATGGCGGTGTGATAATAGTCCGATAAGTGGTGACCCCGGGAGAAAGTGAGTAATTCCTGAAAGATGATAGCATGGTGCAGTATTTTGGTATCCTATAACCGTTTATGTTATATGGATTGCAAAGTGTACATTATGTGTGTTATGTATACGTGGTTATAGGAATGAATGATTGATTATATATATTTAGAGTAAATATATATATTTATATATCCTATATGTGAAGAGGATATGGAGTTTCTATGATGTACATCTTGGGTGATTTGGTGTACTAGTTTATTTGGGTCGAAAGATTGTACTTAGAGACAATTGCGATTATATCGACCTCAAGGAGTTAGATAGAGATTCCATTTATGTTCTTAGATAAAATACTCATTATTTAAGTAGTTGCAGTAGTATGATATATGTATTTGACATGATGGATCCCTACGGTCGACATTGTCAAGGAGTAGTGTATCGGGGGGGTTCCTTGTTTGGATTTCGCTTTGCGAAACGCCCCACACACGAAACGTAGTGCAATGTTGAGAGTAAAGAGAAGTTTTGTCTTAGTACTTGTATGTATGTTGTTTAGAGAATACACTTTTATATTGAAGCTTAATGTTAATGTGTGACGTATTAAAACTTATAACTGGTTTAAGTTAATAATTGGAACCACTATAGCCTAGTAAGGCATATATGTGAAAATATATTTAAGTGTGATTAGAATGGAAAGGATTCGAGGGTTATGTTAGAATGGAAGTTCATGTGGGTATAGGGCGTGCGTATGGTAAGGTAGGTTGTCCTTATATGGGTGGGGTAACTTAATTAAGGTTCCGGGAAGCGATTAGGTGCGCGTTGTAGTTGAGAGGTGAGTTGCGGGTTTTACGAGAGTGCGACTCCACTCTAATTATGAAATAGTGCATTTATATTTATTATGCACGGTTAACACACTTGTTAAACATTTTTACACCTTGTTCTCTGACCTGTTTTATTTCTCTTTTGCTATATATATAGTGGTTACTACAGGTGTCCCACCGCATGGATACCGGATTATTTTCTATCCAGAGGCTTGGGAGCAGTATCAGTTGTGGACTGTGGTGGGATTTAGTTTGTAATCGCTTTCTATTCCTTTAAAAATCTAGTTAGGATTCATAATGTATATCGGGTTTACACCCAAGGGTTGTTCGTAGTTGGTTATATTTCTTCTTTATGGATGTTGTACTGTCTTTGACCCGACAACTTATTCGGGTATGTTTCCCTTTATGTACTCATTTTATTTTAATGTTTAGCACTTATTTTATCATAGTACTTGTGTGCATTCTACCTTTTCTAGTCATTCTATATTGTTGGGTTGATATCCATTGTATGTTTTATTTTAATTTTGGCATCCGCTTCTATAGTTTGGGGTAGTTAGCCTTATTTATTTCTGTATCGTCAGTAGATGCTGAGAATGATCCATCTGAGATTCCTGATTAAATGTAGTATAGGGCTGGCCACTCGTTATTATTTTTGGCAGGGTTTCACGTTGGACGAAGAGCCGATGCAATACATTAAGCATTTGAGAGAAAGAGCGCTAGATGTACATGAAGATGTTGCGGAGGCAAGATTATTGCAGATTTTTACAGAGGGGATAAAGGAGGAATACAAAATCCATCTGATTAATTACACATAAGATGGTATCTTCAGAGAATCCACGTGAGAGATGGGTGACATCGCCATGATCATTAAGATAAGGCCTTAAGGATGAAGGCACAGATGCCACTGCCAATATGTAGGTTTCAAGTTTTACGTCGGTAGACAGCGAACTATGTTGAAGGAAGTGCTAAGGGAAGGAAAGGGGGACAAAGGCCTAAAAACAACAATATCCCTGAAAAAATGATGTTTGGGAATAATGTCCCACCCCCATTACCATATAGTGTGAAGGAAGCCATGGACTGTTATTGGACGTTGGTGCACGAGGGGGTGGAAGTATCTCCTTACTCAAATGGTCAAATGCCTACGGCAGCAGACAAAGCAGACTCAGAGCTAATATTTTCCTCTCCTAAGAATTAATTTCAAATCTCAAAAAGAAAATGCGTGGCTCTAACGTGGTGATCAAATTGGATATGGCTAAGGAGTATGATAAGATCTCTTGGCTCTTTATTATTAAGGTGCTTCGTGCTTTTGGGTTTTCTTAAGAATGCATTGATATGCTTTGGAGGCTATTATCTAACTGTTGGTATTCGGTTATCATCAATGGAAAATACCGTGGTTACTTCAAGTTCGGTCATGGGGTGCGTCAAGACGATCCATTGTCTCCAGCTTTATTTGTGACTGCGGCAAAGGTCCTTAATAGAGGGGTTCATAATTTAATGCTTCTAGGTTACATTGATCATTACTCCATGCTAAGAGGATGCCCCCTTATTTCTTCCCTCTCATTTGTGGACAATATCATTTTTTTTCAAAATGGAAACTTGCGATCTCTCAAATGCTTCATGTAATTTCTTAAAGAATATGAAAATCAGTCCGGTCAGTCTATCGATTTATCTAAAAGTTGCATTATCACAGTTCCCAGATGTTTGTTTCGGAAAAAAAATTGTATCCAACACTGACTTTACGGCTAAAAATCTACTTATTAATTACCTCGGAGTGCCTCTTTATCAAGGTAAAAAAAAAAATTAATCTTTGCTCCCATCACTGTTAAAGTTGTTGGTCGTATACAACAATGCAGTCCGATTTTTTATCTATGGCAGGTAAGCTCATTGTGATACAAATGGTTCTTATGATGTTTAGTTCCCATGTATTTTCTGCAATCTTTACCACGTCGTCTTTCATCCAAGACTTCGATAAAATTTGTGCAATTTTTTTCTGGGGTAATTCCAATGAAACTCACAAACATCATTGGATTTCATGGGATATTATTGGTAGACCAAAATCAGAAGGTAGCCTTGGTGTTCGTAAGCTCTATGATGTGAATATGGCTCTCTCCTGCAAAATTTGGGTCCGTTTTCTTCATTATAATTCCTTATGTGCTAATTTTTTGCATTTTAAATACAAAAAATTAGCTCATTTGAATTTTAAAGGCACACCATCCTTTTCTATTGGGATATGGCGGAGAATGCAAGCGGTGTATGATGTTATTGATGAACATATATTTGAAGCCCCAAATGAAGGTTGGTTATCTAAAGGTTTTTCCTTAAAAAAAGAATGGTATATTGTGAGGCTTAAGCATGGTATTCAAGTCTCTTTCACCATGATTTGGGATCCTAGAATTCCTCCGTAAGTTTCTACTTTTATGTGGCGTACTCTTCATAACGCTATTCCTCTTGATGTGAATTTACAACTTATTATTTTTCACCTCAAGAGGAGTGCATTTATCACTTACTTGGCTCCAGTGATATTACTTTAACCATTTGGGAACATTTTGAAAAATTGATGGGTCTGAAACTCCACAACTCTAGTTTTAGATCATGTATTTTTCTTTGGGGGATTAATTCTAGTGGGGAGAATATTCAAGACAGTCTCTGCAAGGTTCTACTAGGTTTCATTTATTGGAAAATTTTGTGTGGTAGAAACAAGGCTATATTTGAAGATAAAAACTATGAAGTCCAATTATATCATTTATGAGATCCATGAAGATATTATCGTGGCATTCAAAGCTAGGCCTTATAAAGGACCTTTCTCTAGATTTCTTCAGTCTTTTATTTCTGATTTTTTGATTTTATGCTTTTCTTTCCCTTGGAGAAATGTTGTTTTTCTCCTTTATATATTTTAATCGGGGTGTTTTCTTAAAAAAAGAATGAAGGAGGAACGTCAAAGGACAAGTACATGTGAAGTGCATAAATGTATGAGGTAGAAATAAATTCTAAGTGTGTAACAATTGCAATAAGCCCCTAGTTCAAATGGTTCTTCGAAAAAATTAGGGGGAAAAGTGAAACATGAGCAGCAATCACTAAGAATATCTTAGAGGCAGTCCAAGAGTGAGGGAGGCCCTCCCTTAACTAGTATGGTTCTATGGGGATATCGATCAAGAAATTTACATTTGAGGTAGTATTTTCAAAGGCGGACAGGAAAGTTCTTTTCTTCCACAATAGACCTATATATGTTATCTCTCTAGTGAAGGGGATTATTTTACCAAGAGCGCTGCTATATGGGGGCATTGATTAATATTATTCGCATTAGCTGTAAGGACATTTTTCTCATGTCCAACATGTTACATTTGTGTATGTCGTACGCCGCTACATTTGGCACGTCACCTCACGATCTCACATGACGGCCTATATCCGAATTCCGGGAATCAAGCATTCAACATCTCCATTAATATGTCCCACATCTGCCTCAACGACTTCACGTTCCAAGATTTTAGGGACTTAATGCAAGTTGTACGCAAGGGAAGTCAAAACAGTGAAAAAAGGCAAGATAGGAGTGTTCAAGGTCATTTTCGTAATTTTACATCCATAGTTCGGAGGTTTAGTCAACTAGAAAGTTGAAGATCTCGCCGCAACGAAGATACTGGAAAAAACGGCACCTCAATCCGAGCTACGGTGAAGGAGTTATGGGCTTTTGAAGATAGAGAAAATTCCTTAAAGAATGCTGTTTTTTTTTGTACGCTGGATAGAATTTTAGAGTTTTAAAAACATGGGACTCTTCATATTTTTTCCTATAAATACCAACTTCGGGGGAGTTGTTTTGCAAGACTTTAGTAGACAAATTTGAGAGTCCAAATACATCTAGTCTTCATATTTTTGAGTTCCCAAACTCATGGTTTGATTCACATATCATTGCCATATCTTTGTGAATCCTTTAGCAACCCAAGAACACAACTTTGGTTTGTTCAACCCTTGTTGAGGAGACCATTCTTCTTCTTCTTCTTCTTCATTACAGCCCTACTGGAAAGGAATAATTCCAGCCGCGACTACAGAATCCGATACCCGAGGGTAATTCTTAGTCAACTTGTATTTTCATTGTAATCCGATTGTAAGCCGTTCTCTTACAAATTATAGTGAAAATAAATGGTTTTGCCCCTTTGGGGGATTTTTCCTTAATTGCATGTAGTTGAATGTTCTTACGTAGATTATCAATTTATTCAATCACATACTGCTGCATGTTTAGGGTCTAAAGGGTTTTATATATAATTTGATCATTTGAACGCGAGCACACACGTTCTTCAAATTTCAGATTAATTAAAATTGGTTTTTATTTGAGAAGTCGTAATATTTCCGCTGTAGCTACTCTCTCAAATTGGTATCAGAGCCTGTTGCACTAAGTTATTGTGTTTTGATTCTGATTTTGCACAAAAATGGATTTTGATGTTTTTGATGATCTTCGATGTCAAATTTTTGAAAAATTTTGGAAAATTCACACAAACTCTTGTTTTAAATCTTCTGTTGAAAACGAATCTGAGAGGTGTCCTTGTTGTGAGGGTGTTGGTCACACATTACATGAGTGTACCACAAATTTAAAGAAGAAATTGAATAAATCGATTTCTCATGTTTCTACCCTTAGTGATTGTGATTCGAAGGAAGAAGTTTTTTATGCTTCTAGGCGAGAGTTTCCCATCCATGTGATTAGTGATGATAGTGAAAGTGATGGGAGTGTGGATGAAAGTGAGGAGGAAAGTGTAGATGAGCATGACTTGCAAACTGCTTTCAATGAACTTTATGCTGAAACTTTGAAAACAAAGAAAGAAAATTTGAAATTGAAAGCTCAATTGAAAGAGTGTGCCATAAAAAATAATGATTTTTTAATTAAAGAACTTAGGACACATGAGAAAATTTTGAAAGAGAAGCTTGAGTACGTCGAGGGTGAGAGAGATAGTCTTAGAGGGTTGATGGAGACTATGAAAAAGGAGCTTTTAGAGTTTGAGGATTCTAAACTAGTACTTGAATCTAGGATAGGTGAACTTGTGGTGAAATTGAAAGATCCAAGTAAAGTGAAATTTGATTTGGAGTCTAGGTCTGAAAAACTTGATAAGATTTTAGGCACAGTCGAGATCAAAACGGATAGGGGTGGGATTGGTCTTGAAAAATATGTTGCACCCATTCCCACACGTGTGAGAGAACCTCCTAGGATCATTAGGAGAGACCCACCTAGGCAAATTCGGAGAGAGCAACCGATAAATTTGAGGAGAGGGCCACCTTTAGGGAACACAAATCGCCCGATTTACTCTTGCACACATTGTGGTAGGCAAGGTCATCTTAGGCACTTTTGTTATAAGCTTTTAAATGGACCTAAGAAGGTTAATGAAAGAATAAATTCTATTCCCAAAACCCCCACACTTCGTTACACATCAATTTGGGTTAGAAAATCGGATTTAGAGGCTTATGGTTTATTTGTCCACGATTCCCGTTTGCTTGCACGTAATTCACCCCATGTGAAATCTTTTGGTTGATTGTGATTGCATGTTTGTCATACACTAGTTGTGGTTTCATGATGTATTTTTACTAGTGTGATGACTTGTACCTTTTGTATATATTTTTTTTTTGAAAATTTTTGAAAAATACAAAAAAAAAATTAGTTTGTTAAAATTTTGAGAAAATCCAAAAAGATTTTTGTATTTTGTTTGCACCTTTTATGGATGAACACTTAGGATGACCGAGTCACAACATCATTCCATTATTTTCATGTGACTATTTGATAGTGTTTTGAGACAATATGTCAATTTCATCCATGTGCTTTATAATGTTTGGAGTCATTAAGATGTAATTAATTGTTACTTAATACATGTTTGACTCATGTTTCCTTTATTGCACACATGCACGGATTTATTTGATTATTGTGCTTGTCTTATCACATGTTGGTTGGGTGTTTTCACTTCAATCCTGTCCTTAAAACGAACCAAGCGCGATAATTTTTTTGATAAGGAAATTGTGCATATAAGAACCGTTTTGTGAGTTTGTGTGCTTTATTTAAAAACGGGGAGGGGCTACGAAAGGTAATCATCTATCCTTTGCGCAAAAGCCACCGTTAAAAAGGACCTAAAAAATTGAGGAATTTTATTATCCGAGGTCCAAAGAGGTTAAAAGAGCCCGAAAAAAATTTAAAGGCAATATAAAAAAAAAATTCATGCCAATTATGGGCCATTTAGGTTTTTGCACCAATTCTCCAAAGTTTGAGAATTTAGATTACCTCTAAAAGAATATATATATATATATATGAGGGACTTTGGTTGGAGAATTTAAAACGGGTTTGCACGTCCTTGAAATGCTTGAAAATGCGCTACATAGTTTTGGACGTTATTGGTGTGGAAATCACTTTGACTTTGATTTGTTGATTTGCATAAGACGATGTCATCTAAATTCAACAAATTTTTTACACCTAAGGATACTTTTGATGCTCATTCGTTAGGGGTACACATATGCATCGTGCACATATGATTGATTGAGTTGATTTAACTATCGAATGTGTTCACACCCATTCATTCCATTTCCATGACTTGGTTGTTTGAGTCTAAATCCATGGTGTGATTTTTGTATCATATTTTTTTTTCAAATGGTAACTATTTTTTTTGTACTAAAAATTGAAAAAAAAATCAAAAATAGTTTGTGAAGATTGTTTTTTAGCATCTCCTTGCAAGAGCACGTTTGCCTTTTGATTGATGCCTTGATTTGTATACCGTGACACCCTGATTTTGCTTGTTTGATTCATTCTTCTTATTTGTCTATTTGGGGACATCATAAAAAGGGGGAGAAAGAATTATCTTATTTTGGGGGAGTTTGAATTTTGGGGGAGTTTTTGAGAGTTAACTTATGCTTATCATTTATTGGTATCTATGTTTATCTCATTTCAAACTCGATATGTCACTTGGTATTTTTTCTTTATCTCATGTGTGTAGGTACTTCATTGATGATCTCTGAATTGCACACCCTGATGAGAAAAGATTTGAGATTCCTGAAGATTTGAAAAACAAACGATGAAGACTTATTCATTTGTATCTTTTCAGTTTTGGGTTCATGGAAGGGTAGATTTGTATAGGCAATTTTGTTATTTGATAATTCGAATTTTTTATGTATGTACCGGCATAGACATAGGGGGAGATTTGTAAGGACATTTTTCTCATGTCCAACCTGTTACATTTGTGTATGTCGTACGCCGCTACATTTGGCACGTCACCTCACGATCTCACATGACGGCCTCTATCCGAATTCTGGGAATCAAGCATTCAACAT
Organism: Sambucus nigra; assembly: GCA_949130495.1. NCBI lineage: Eukaryota > Viridiplantae > Streptophyta > Magnoliopsida > Dipsacales > Adoxaceae > Sambucus > Sambucus nigra. Next base: position 335,642,929 of record OX422207.1, on the reverse strand, counting down.
CTCCATTAATATGTCCCACATCTGCCTCAACGACTTCACGTTCCAAGATTTTAGGGACTTAATGCAAGTTGTACGCAAGGGAAGTCAAAATAGTGAAAAAAAAGGCAAGATAGGAGTGTTCAAGGTCATTTTCGTAATTTTACATCCATAGTTCGGAGGTTTGGTCAACTAGAAAGTTAAAGATCTCGCCGCAACGAAGATACTGGAAAAAAGTCACCTCAATCCGAGCTACGGTGAAGGAGTTATGGCCTTTTGAAGATAGAGGAAATTACTTAAAGAATGCTGTTTTTTTTGTACGCTGGATAGGATTTTAGAGTTTTAAAAACATGGGACTCTTCATATTTTTTCCTATAAATACCAACTTCGGGGGAGTTGTTTTGCAAGACTTTAGGAGACGAATTTGAGAGTCCAAATACATCTAGTCTTCATATTTTTGAGTTCCCAAACTCATGGTTTGATTCACATATCATTGCCATATCTTTGTGAATCCTTTAGCAACCCAAGAACACAACTTTGGTTTGTTCAACCCTTGTTGAGGAGACCGTTCTTCTTCTTCATTGCAGCCCTACTGGAAAGGGATAATTCCAGCCGCGACTACAGAATCCGATACCCGAGGGTAATTCTTAGTCAACTTGTATTTTCATTGTAATCCGATTGTAAGCCGTTCTCTTACAAATTATAGTGAAAATAAATGGTTTTGCCCCTTTGGGGGATTTTTCCTTAATTGCATGTAGTTGAATGTTCTTACGTAGATTATCAATTTATTCAATCACATACTGCTGCATGTTTAGGGTCTAAAGGGTTTTATATATAATTTGATCATTTGAACGCGAGCACACACGTTCTTCAAATTTCAGATTAATTAAAATTGGTTTTTATTTGAGAAGTCATAATATTTCCGCTGTAGCTACTCTCTCAAATTGGTATCAGAGCCTGTTGCACTAAGTTATTGTGTTTTGATTCTGATTTTGCACAAAAATGGATTTTGATGTTTTTGATGATCTTCGATGTCAAATTTTTGAAAAATTTTGGAAAATTCACACAAACTCTTGTTTTAAATCTTCTGTTGAAAACGAATCTGAGAGGTGTCCTTGTTGTGAGGGTGTTGGTCACACATTACATGAGTGTACCACAAATTTAAAGAAGAAATTGAATAAATCGATTTCTCATGTTTCTACCCTTAGTGATTGTGATTCGAAGGAAGAAGTTTTTTATGCTTCTAGGCGAGAGTTTCCCATCCGTGTGATTAGTGATGATAGTGAAAGTGATGGGAGTGTGGATGAAAGTGAGGAGGAAAGTGTAGATGAGCATGACTTGCAAACTGCTTTCAATGAACTTTATGCTGAAACTTTGAAAACAAAGAAAGAAAATTTGAAATTGAAAGCTCAATTGAAAGAGTGTGCCATAAAAAATAATGATTTTTTAATTAAAGAACTTAGGGCACATGAGAAAATTTTGAAAGAGAAGCTTGAGTACGTCGAGGGTGAGAGAGATAGTCTTAGAGGGTTGATGGAGACTATGAAAAAGGAGCTTTTAGAGTTTGAGGATTCTAAACTAGTACTTGAATCTAGGATAGGTGAACTTGTGGTGAAATTGAAAGATTCAAGTAAAGTGAAATTTGATTTGGAGTCTAGGTCTGAAAAACTTGATAAGATTTTAGGCACAGTCGAGATCAAAACGGATAGGGGTGGGATTGGTCTTGAAAAATATGTTGCACCCATTCCCACACGTGTGAGAGAACCTCCTAGGATCATTAGGAGAGACCCACCTAGGCAAATTCGGAGAGAGCAACCGATAAATTTGAGGAGAGGGCCACCTTTAGGGAACACAAATCGCCCGATTTACTCTTGCACACATTGTGGTAGGCAAGGTCATCTTAGGCACTTTTTGTTATAAGCTTTTAAATGGACCTAAGAAGGTTAATGAAAGAATAAATTCTATTCCCAAAACCCCCACACTTCGTTACACATCAATTTGGGTTAGAAAATCGGATTTAGAGGCTTATGGTTTATTTGTCCACGATTCCCGTTTGCTTGCACGTAATTCACCCCATGTGAAATCTTTTGGTTGATTGTGATTGCATGTTTGTCATACACTAGTTGTGGTTTCATGATGTATTTTTACTAGTGTGATGACTTGTACCTTTTGTATATATTTTTTATTTTGAAAATTTTTGAAAAATACAAAAAAAATTTAGTTTGTTAAAATTTTGAGAAAATCCAAAAAGATTTTTGTACTTTTTTTGCACCTTTTATGGATGAACACTTAGGATGACCGAGTCACAACATCATTCCATTATTTTCATGTGACTATTTGATAGTGTTTTGAGACAATATGTCAATTTCATCCATGTGCTTTATAATGTTTGGAGTCATTAAGATGTAATTAATTGTTACTTCCTACATGTTTGACTCATGTTTCCTTTATTGCACACATGCACGGATTTATTTGATTATTGTGCTTGTCTTATCACATGTTGGTTGGGTGTTTTCACTTCAATCCTGTCCTTAAAACGAATCAAGCGCGATAATTTTCTTTGATAAGGAAATTGTGCATATAAGAACCGTTTTGTGAGTTTGTGTGCTTTATTTAAAAACGGGGAGGGGATACGAAAGGTAATCATCTATCCTTTGCGCAAAAGCCACCGTTAAAAAGGACCTAAAAAATTGAGAAATTTTATTATCCGAGGTCCAAAGAGGTTAAAAGAGCCCGAAAAAAATTTAAAGGAAATATAAAAAAAAAAAAATTCATGCCAATTATGGGCCATTTAGGTTTTTGCACCAATTCTCCAAAGTTTGAGAATTTAGATTACCTCTAAAAGAATATATATATATGAGGGAGTTTGGTTGGAGAATTTGAAACGGGTTTGCACGTCCTTGAAATGGTTGAAAATGCGCTACATAGTTTTGGACGTTATTGGTGTGGAAATCACTTTGACTTTGATTTGTTGATTTGCATAAGACGATGTCATCTAAATTCAACAAATTTTTTACACCTAAGGATACTTTTGATGCTCATTCGTTAGGGGTACACATATGCATCGTGCACATATGATTGATTGAGTTGATTTAACTATCGAATGTGTTCACACCCATTCATTCCATTTCCATGACTTGGTTGTTTGAGTCTAAATCCATGGTGTGATTTTTGTATCATATTTTTTTTTTTAAATGGTATCTATTTTTTTTGTACTAAAAATTGAAAAAAAAATCAAAAATAGTTTGTGAAGATTTTTTTTTAGCATCTCCTTGCAAGAGCACGTTTGCCTTTTGATTGATGCCTTGATTTGTATACCGTGACACCCTGATTTTGCTTGTTTGATTCATTTTTCTTATTTGTCTATTTGGGGACATCATAAAAAGGGGGAGAAAGAATTATCTTATTTTGGGGGAGTTTGAATTTTGGGGGAGTTTTTGAGAGTTAACTTATGCTTATCATTTATTGGTATCTATGTTTATCTCATTTCAAACTCGATATGTCACTTGGTATTTTTTCTTTATCTCATGTGTGTAGGTACTTCATTGATGATCTCTGAATGGCACACCCTGATGAGAAAAGATTTGAGATTCCTGAAGATTTGAAAAACAAACGATGAAGACTTATTCATTTGTATCTTTTCAGTTTTGGGTTCATGGAAGGGTAGATTTGTATAGGCAATTTTGTTATTTGATAATTCGATTTTTTTATGTATGTACCGGCATAGACATAGGGGGAGATTTGTAAGGACATTTTTCTCATGTCCAACCTGTTACATTTGTGTATGTCGTACGCCGCTACATTTGGCACGTCACCTCACGATCTCACATGACGGCCTCTATCCGAATTCTGGGAATCAAGGATTCAACATCTCCATTAATATGTCCCACATCTGCCTCAACGACTTCACGTTCCAAGATTTTAGGGACTTAATGCAAGTTGTACGCAAGGGAAGTAAAAAGAGTGAAAAAAAAGGCAAGATAGGAGTGTTCAAGGTCATTTTCGTAATTTTACATCCATAGTTCGGAGGTTTGGTCAACTAGAAAGTTGAAGATCTCGCCGCAACGAAGATACTGGAAAAAACGGCACCTCAATCCGAGCTACGGTGAAGGAGTTATGGCCTTTTGAAGATAGAGAAAATTCCTTAAAGAATGCTGTTTTTTTTTGTACGCTGGATAGAATTTTAGAGTTTTAAAAACATGGGACTCTTCATATTTTTTCCTATAAATACCAACTTCGGGGGAGTTGTTTTGCAAGACTTTAGTAGACAAATTTGAGAGTCCAAATACATCTAGTCTTCATATTTTTGAGTTCCCAAACTCATGGTTTGATTCACATATCATTGCCATATCTTTGTGAATCCTTTAGCAACCCAAGAACACAACTTTGGTTTGTTCAACCCTTGTTGAGGAGACCATTCTTCTTCTTCTTCTTCTTCATTACAGCCCTACTGGAAAGGAATAATTCCAGCCGCGACTACAGAATCCGATACCCGAGGGTAATTCTTAGTCAACTTGTATTTTCATTGTAATCCGATTGTAAGCCGTTCTCTTACAAATTATAGTGAAAATAAATGGTTTTGCCCCTTTGGGGGATTTTTCCTTAATTGCATGTAGTTGAATGTTCTTACGTAGATTATCAATTTATTCAATCACATACTGCTGCATGTTTAGGGTCTAAAGGGTTTTATATATAATTTGATCATTTGAACGCGAGCACACACGTTCTTCAAATTTCAGATTAATTAAAATTGGTTTTTATTTGAGAAGTCGTAATATTTCCGCTGTAGCTACTCTCTCAAATTGGTATCAGAGCCTGTTGCACTAAGTTATTGTGTTTTGATTCTGATTTTGCACAAAAATGGATTTTGATGTTTTTGATGATCTTCGATGTCAAATTTTTGAAAAATTTTGGAAAATTCACACAAACTCTTGTTTTAAATCTTCTGTTGAAAACGAATCTGAGAGGTGTCCTTGTTGTGAGGGTGTTGGTCACACATTACATGAGTGTACCACAAATTTAAAGAAGAAATTGAATAAATCGATTTCTCATGTTTCTACCCTTAGTGATTGTGATTCGAAGGAAGAAGTTTTTTATGCTTCTAGGCGAGAGTTTCCCATCCGTGTGATTAGTGATGATAGTGAAAGTGATGGGAGTGTGGATGAAAGTGAGGAGGAAAGTGTAGATGAGCATGACTTGCAAACTGCTTTCAATGAACTTTATGCTGAAACTTTGAAAACAAAGAAAGAAAATTTGAAATTGAAAGCTCAATTGAAAGAGTGTGCCATAAAAAATAATGATTTTTTAATTAAAGAACTTAGGGCACATGAGAAAATTTTGAAAGAGAAGCTTGAGTACGTCGAGGGTGAGAGAGATAGTCTTAGAGGGTTGATGGAGACTATGAAAAAGGAGCTTTTAGAGTTTGAGGATTCTAAACTAGTACTTGAATCTAGGATAGGTGAACTTGTGGTGAAATTGAAAGATTCAAGTAAAGTGAAATTTGATTTGGAGTCTAGGTCTGAAAAACTTGATAAGATTTTAGGCACAGTCGAGATCAAAACGGATAGGGGTGGGATTGGTCTTGAAAAATATGTTGCACCCATTCCCACACGTGTGAGAGAACCTCCTAGGATCATTAGGAGAGACCCACCTAGGCAAATTCGGAGAGAGCAACCGATAAATTTGAGGAGAGGGCCACCTTTAGGGAACACAAATCGCCCGATTTACTCTTGCACACATTGTGGTAGGCAAGGTCATCTTAGGCACTTTTTGTTATAAGCTTTTAAATGGACCTAAGAAGGTTAATGAAAGAATAAATTCTATTCCCAAAACCCCCACACTTCGTTACACATCAATTTGGGTTAGAAAATCGGATTTAGAGGCTTATGGTTTATTTGTCCACGATTCCCGTTTGCTTGCACGTAATTCACCCCATGTGAAATCTTTTGGTTGATTGTGATTGCATGTTTGTCATACACTAGTTGTGGTTTCATGATGTATTTTTACTAGTGTGATGACTTGTACCTTTTGTATATATTTTTTATTTTGAAAATTTTTGAAAAATACAAAAAAAATTTAGTTTGTTAAAATTTTGAGAAAATCCAAAAAGATTTTTGTACTTTTTTTGCACCTTTTATGGATGAACACTTAGGATGACCGAGTCACAACATCATTCCATTATTTTCATGTGACTATTTGATAGTGTTTTGAGACAATATGTCAATTTCATCCATGTGCTTTATAATGTTTGGAGTCATTAAGATGTAATTAATTGTTACTTCCTACATGTTTGACTCATGTTTCCTTTATTGCACACATGCACGGATTTATTTGATTATTGTGCTTGTCTTATCACATGTTGGTTGGGTGTTTTCACTTCAATCCTGTCCTTAAAACGAATCAAGCGCGATAATTTTCTTTGATAAGGAAATTGTGCATATAAGAACCGTTTTGTGAGTTTGTGTGCTTTATTTAAAAACGGGGAGGGGATACGAAAGGTAATCATCTATCCTTTGCGCAAAAGCCACCGTTAAAAAGGACCTAAAAAATTGAGAAATTTTATTATCCGAGGTCCAAAGAGGTTAAAAGAGCCCGAAAAAAATTTAAAGGAAATATAAAAAAAAAAAAATTCATGCCAATTATGGGCCATTTAGGTTTTTGCACCAATTCTCCAAAGTTTGAGAATTTAGATTACCTCTAAAAGAATATATATATATGAGGGAGTTTGGTTGGAGAATTTGAAACGGGTTTGCACGTCCTTGAAATGGTTGAAAATGCGCTACATAGTTTTGGACGTTATTGGTGTGGAAATCACTTTGACTTTGATTTGTTGATTTGCATAAGACGATGTCATCTAAATTCAACAAATTTTTTACACCTAAGGATACTTTTGATGCTCATTCGTTAGGGGTACACATATGCATCGTGCACATATGATTGATTGAGTTGATTTAACTATCGAATGTGTTCACACCCATTCATTCCATTTCCATGACTTGGTTGTTTGAGTCTAAATCCATGGTGTGATTTTTGTATCATATTTTTTTTTTTAAATGGTATCTATTTTTTTTGTACTAAAAATTGAAAAAAAAATCAAAAATAGTTTGTGAAGATTTTTTTTTAGCATCTCCTTGCAAGAGCACGTTTGCCTTTTGATTGATGCCTTGATTTGTATACCGTGACACCCTGATTTTGCTTGTTTGATTCATTTTTCTTATTTGTCTATTTGGGGACATCATAAAAAGGGGGAGAAAGAATTATCTTATTTTGGGGGAGTTTGAATTTTGGGGGAGTTTTTGAGAGTTAACTTATGCTTATCATTTATTGGTATCTATGTTTATCTCATTTCAAACTCGATATGTCACTTGGTATTTTTTCTTTATCTCATGTGTGTAGGTACTTCATTGATGATCTCTGAATGGCACACCCTGATGAGAAAAGATTTGAGATTCCTGAAGATTTGAAAAACAAACGATGAAGACTTATTCATTTGTATCTTTTCAGTTTTGGGTTCATGGAAGGGTAGATTTGTATAGGCAATTTTGTTATTTGATAATTCGATTTTTTTATGTATGTACCGGCATAGACATAGGGGGAGATTTGTAAGGACATTTTTCTCATGTCCAACCTGTTACATTTGTGTATGTCGTACGCCGCTACATTTGGCACGTCACCTCACGATCTCACATGACGGCCTCTATCCGAATTCTGGGAATCAAGGATTCAACATCTCCATTAATATGTCCCACATCTGCCTCAACGACTTCACGTTCCAAGATTTTAGGGACTTAATGCAAGTTGTACGCAAGGGAAGTCAAAATAGTGAAAAAAAAGGCAAGATAGGAGTGTTCAAGGTCATTTTCGTAATTTTACATCCATAGTTAGGAGGTTTGGTCAACTAGAAAGTTGAAGATCTCGCCGCAACGAAGATACTGGAAAAAACGGCACCTCAATCCGAGCTACGGTGAAGGAGTTATGGCCTTTTGAAGATAGAGAAAATTCCTTAAAGAATGCTGTTTTTTTTTGTACGCTGGATAGAATTTTAGAGTTTTAAAAACATGGGACTCTTCATATTTTTTCCTATAAATACCAACTTCGGGGGAGTTGTTTTGCAAGACTTTAGTAGACAAATTTGAGAGTCCAAATACATCTAGTCTTCATATTTTTGAGTTCCCAAACTCATGGTTTGATTCACATATCATTGCCATATCTTTGTGAATCCTTTAGCAACCCAAGAACACAACTTTGGTTTGTTCAACCCTTGTTGAGGAGACCATTCTTCTTCTTCTTCTTCTTCATTACAGCCCTACTGGAAAGGAATAATTCCAGCCGCGACTACAGAATCCGATACCCGAGGGTAATTCTTAGTCAACTTGTATTTTCATTGTAATCCGATTGTAAGCCGTTCTCTTACAAATTATAGTGAAAATAAATGGTTTTGCCCCTTTGGGGGATTTTTCCTTAATTGCATGTAGTTGAATGTTCTTACGTAGATTATCAATTTATTCAATCACATACTGCTGCATGTTTAGGGTCTAAAGGGTTTTATATATAATTTGATCATTTGAACGCGAGCACACACGTTCTTCAAATTTCAGATTAATTAAAATTGGTTTTTATTTGAGAAGTCGTAATATTTCCGCTGTAGCTACTCTCTCAAATTGGTATCAGAGCCTGTTGCACTAAGTTATTGTGTTTTGATTCTGATTTTGCACAAAAATGGATTTTGATGTTTTTGATGATCTTCGATGTCAAATTTTTGAAAAATTTTGGAAAATTCACACAAACTCTTGTTTTAAATCTTCTGTTGAAAACGAATCTGAGAGGTGTCCTTGTTGTGAGGGTGTTGGTCACACATTACATGAGTGTACCACAAATTTAAAGAAGAAATTGAATAAATCGATTTCTCATGTTTCTACCCTTAGTGATTGTGATTCGAAGGAAGAAGTTTTTTATGCTTCTAGGCGAGAGTTTCCCATCCGTGTGATTAGTGATGATAGTGAAAGTGATGGGAGTGTGGATGAAAGTGAGGAGGAAAGTGTAGATGAGCATGACTTGCAAACTGCTTTCAATGAACTTTATGCTGAAACTTTGAAAACAAAGAAAGAAAATTTGAAATTGAAAGCTCAATTGAAAGAGTGTGTCATAAAAAATAATGATTTTTTAATTAAAGAACTTAGGGCACATGAGAAAATTTTGAAAGAGAAGCTTGAGTACGTCGAGGGTGAGAGAGATAGTCTTAGAGGGTTGATGGAGACTATGAAAAAGGAGCTTTTAGAGTTTGAGGATTCTAAACTAGTACTTGAATCTAGGATAGGTGAACTTGTGGTGAAATTGAAAGATCCAAGTAAAGTGAAATTTGATTTGGAGTCTAGGTCTGAAAAACTTGATAAGATTTTAGGCACAGTCGAGATCAAAACGGATAGGGGTGGGATTGGTCTTGAAAAATATGTTGCACCCATTCCCACACGTGTGAGAGAACCTCCTAGGATCATTAGGAGAGACCCACCTAGGCAAATTCGGAGAGAGCAACCGATAAATTTGAGGAGAGGGCCACCTTTAGGGAACACAAATCGCCCGATTTACTCTTGCACACATTGTGGTAGGCAAGGTCATCTTAGGCACTTTTGTTATAAGCTTTTAAATGGACCTAAGAAGGTTAATGAAAGAATAAATTCTATTCCCAAAACCCCCACACTTCGTTACACATCAATTTGGGTTAGAAAATCGGATTTAGAGGCTTATGGTTTATTTGTCCACGATTCCCGTTTGCTTGCACGTAATTCACCCCATGTGAAATCTTTTGGTTGATTGTGATTGCATGTTTGTCATACACTAGTTGTGGTTTCATGATGTATTTTTACTAGTGTGATGATTTGTACCTTTTGTATATATTTTTTTTTTTTGAAAATTTTTGAAAAATACAAAAAAAAAATTTGTTTGTTAAAATTTTGAGAAAATCCAAAAAGATTTTTGTATTTTGTTTGCACCTTTTATGGATGAACACTTAGGATGACCGAGTCACAACATCATTCCATTATTTTCATGAGACTATTTCATAGTGTTTTGAGACAATATGTCAATTTCATCCATGTGCTTTATAATGTTTGGAGTCATTAAGATGTAATTAATTGTTACTTAATACATGTTTGACTCATGTTTCCTTTATTGCACACATGCACGGATTTATTTGATTATTGTGCTTGTCTTATCACATGTTGGTTGGGTGTTTTCACTTCAATCCTGTCCTTAAAACGAACCAAGCGCGATAATTTTTTTGATAAGGAAATTGTGCATATAAGAACCGTTTTGTGAGTTTGTGTGCTTTATTTAAAAACGGGGAGGGGCTACGAAAGGTAATCATCTATCCTTTGCGCAAAAGCCACCGTTAAAAAGGACCTAAAAAATTGAGGAATTTTATTATCCGAGGTCCAAAGAGGTTAAAAGAGCCCGAAAAAAATTTAAAGGCAATATAAAAAAAAAATTCATGCCAATTATGGACCATTTAGGTTTTTGCACCAATTCTCCAAAGTTTGAGAATTTAGATTACCTCTAAAAGAATATATATATATATATATGAGGGAGTTTGGTTGGAGAATTTAAAACGGGTTTGCACGTCCTTGAAATGCTTGAAAATGCGCTACATAGTTTTGGACGTTATTGGTGTGGAAATCACTTTGACTTTGATTTGTTGATTTGCATAAGACGATGTCATCTAAATTCAACAAATTTTTTACACCTAAGGATACTTTTGATGCTCATTCGTTAGGGGTACACATATGCATCGTGCACATATGATTGATTGAGTTGATTTAACTATCGAATGTGTTCACACCCATTCATTCCATTTCCATGACTTGGTTGTTTGAGTCTAAATCCATGGTGTGATTTTTGTATCATATTTTTTTTTCAAATGGTATCTATTTTTTTTGTACTAAAAATTGAAAAAAAATCAAAAATAGTTTGTGAAGATTTTTTTTTAGCATCTCCTTGCAAGAGCACGTTTGCCATTTGATTGATGCCTTGATTTGTATACCGTGACACCCTGATTTTGCTTGTTTGATTCATTTTTCTTATTTGTCTATTTGGGGACATCATAAAAAGGGGGAGAAAGAATTATCTTATTTTGGGGGAGTTTGAATTTTGGGGGAGTTTTTGAGAGTTAACTTATGCTTATCATTTATTGGTATCTATGTTTATCTCATTTCAAACTCGATATGTCACTTGGTATTTTTTCTTTATCTCATGTGTGTAGGTACTTCATTGATGATCTCTGAATTGCACACCCTGATGAGAAAAGATTTGAGATTCCTGAAGATTTGAAGAACAAACGATGAAGACTTATTCATTTGTATCTTTTCAGTTTTGGGTTCATGGAAGGGTAGATTTGTATAGGCAATTTTGTTATTTGATAATTCGGATTTTTTATGTATGTACCGGCATAGACATAGGGGGAGATTTGTAAGGACATTTTTCTCATGTCCAACATGTTACATTTGTGTATATCGTACGCCGCTACATTTGGCACGTCACCTCACGATCTCACATGACGGCCTCTATCCGAATTCCGGGAATCAAGCATTCAACATCTCCATTAATATGTCCCACATCTACCTCAACGACTTCACGTTCCAAGATTTTAGGGACTTAATGCAAGTTGTACGCTAGGGAATTCAAAACAGTGAAAAAAAGGCAAGATAGGAGTGTTCAAGGTCATTTTCGTAATTGTACATCCATAGTTCGGAGGTTTGGTCAACTAGAAAGTTGAAGATCTCGCCGCAACGAAGATACTGGAAAAAATGGCACCTCAATCCGAGCTATGGTGAAGGAGTTATGTCCTTTTGAAGATAGAGAAAACTCCTTAAAGAATGCTATTTTTTTTGTACGCTGGATAGAATTTTAGAGTTTTAAAAACATGGGACTCTTCATATTTTTTCCTATAAATACCAACTTCGGGGGAGTTGTTTTGCAAGACTTTAGGAGACAAATTTGAGAGTCCAAATACATCTAGTCTTCATATTTTTGAGTTTCCAAACTCATGATTTGATTCACATATCATTGCCATATCTTTGTGAATCCTTTAGCAACCCAAGAACACAACTTTGGTTTGTTCAACCCTTGTTGAGGAGACCATTCTTCTTCTTCTTCTTCATTGCAGCCCTACTGGAAAGGGATAATTCCAGCCGCGACTACAGAATCCGATACCCGAGGGTAATTCTTAGTCAACTTGTATTTTCATTGTAATCCGATTGTAAGCCGTTCTCTTACAAATTATAGTGAAAATAAATGGTTTTGCCCCTTTGGGGGATTTTTCCTTAATTGCATGTAGTTGAATGTTCTTACGTAGATTATCAATTTATTCAATCACATACTGCTGCATGTTTAGGGTCTAATGGGTTTTATATATAATTTGATCATTTGAACGCGAGCACACACGTTCTTCAAATTTCAGATTAATTAAAATTGGTTTTTATTTGAGAAGTCGTAATATTTCCGCTGTAGCTACTCTCTCATTAGCACTCTATATGAGACTACCATTTCTCAAGAAAAAATTGTGTCGGTACTGCTCATGATTTTTGGCTTCGATGGTGCGGGGATGCAATCACGGGGTTACGTGACTATGGGGTTGAAGTTGGGAAACTTCACGTCCCACATCATGTTTCATATCATCCATGCCAGCATGAGTTACCAGCCACTAATAGGCCGATTGTGGTTTCACACACATAAAATCGTGCCGCCAACATTCCACCAATGCGATAAATCCAAATGTTCATGGAACAGAGATTGTGAATAAATCCATGGAGACCATTATCAGTAAAATCGGACCATTTGGTTAAATCGAAGTTCTACACATAATTGGATGACGAAAGAAAATTCTAGATCAAAGGAATAGGGGAGCCCTGCGGGGCTCAAGAAGAAATCAAAGCTAAGAAATATATGCATGAGAGGTTGGGACCATGAATCGCACTCTCTGAAAATAAAGGAAATGAGAAGAAAAAGTTTGAATAAGAGGCAAGAACTGCACGGGCTTGAAAAAAGGTTGTGTTTCCTAATGGAAAAGTCATCTATTGTTTATAACAAACTGAGCGGGTGACGTTTTAGGACAAAAGCGTCGAACCAATGCTAGAATGCTTTGTGATTGATAAGTCCCACATTGTTGAATGCATTGAGGAACCGACTCAAGCTCCTGAATGCATGCAGGATAGACTGGAAGAGCAGCTCCAAGATCTTGAGGAGATAAACATAGGAATTAAAGATGGAGATGAGCGACCCATCTTCATTTTTAAAGGCTTAAATCCAAAGAAGCAAGGGTAAATGTTGGGGATAGATATGGAGTTGAGTTCTCACAAGTTGAATGTTTTCCAAATGATTTCCCCTTAAGACGGGCTATGTGGACCTATAAAGTTTAGCTAAATTTAATGATCAAAGTGGAGGTGGAGAAGTTTCTCTTCGCTGGGTTCATTAATCCCATTCAACACCTAATATGGCTGCCAAGCATTATGCCCGTAGAAAAGAAAGCTAAGAAGAAAATACGAGTTTGCGTGGATTTAAGAGACTTGAATCGTGCTTGTCCAAAATATGAGTTTCATCTTCCCAATAACAACAATTTTATGGATTCCACCAACGGTCATGAAATGTATAGTTTTACGAACGGGTATGTAGGCTATAATCATATCAAAATATACTTCGCAAATGCGACGAAGATAACTTTTTGCACCCATCTAGGAAATTTCCACTACATCATCATGCCTTTTGGATGGAAGAATGTTGAAGCAATGTATTAACGAACAATGATGGGATTATTTCATGATTTGTTTCATTATATATTGGAATTATACGTGGATGATCTAGTGGTAAAGTCCAAAAAATATAGTAGGCATGTCCAAAATCTTTGAAGAGTCTTTGAATGGAGTCGAAAAATACAAAATGAGTCTTTGGAGTTACAGTGGGGAAATTCCTAGGATTTTTCGTCAACAGGCAGGGTGTGAAGGTTGACGTAGAAAAATAAAAGGCTATTTTGATTATGCCTCCACAGAAAAGTCAGAAACAAATCAAGAGTTTCTTAGAAAAGGTCTCTTATCTAAGAAGGTTTATACCGACATTGTTAGAAGTTACCTACCCTTTTGTGTCACTCATAAAGATAAGGTAAAATGGGTGTGGGGGACGAGCAAGAAAAAATATTTGAGTGGTCCAAATAAATATTGACTTTTCCATCAACTATGATCCCACCGGAAGCAGGCATGCCTTTATTATTATACCCCACTTCTATAGAGGAGTTTATTGGGGCCTTGCTCGCTCAAGAAAAAAAAAGAGCAGGGTGACTTGTATACTATTTATCTCAAATGATTTTAGGAATGGAGTCCAGGTATACGAATGTAGAACGAAATTATCTGGATTTAGTCCTTGTAATGCAAAAATTGAGGCATTACTTGTTGGCCTTTACGATTCACATTATCACCAAATGCGATCCCATCAAATATTTTCTTACGCAGATCATCTTAGTAAGGCAATCAACTAGGCTTTTTTTATACTCTCAGAATATGATTTGAAGTGCCTTGCTATAAAGACCATTAAGAGGCAAGTTGTGGTTGATCTCCTTACAAACTTCCCAAGTCAAAACTTTGAACAGCTTCTTAGGGACAACTTCCAAGCCTGTTTAGCTGAGAAAATGGATGAATGGAGTAATGAGTTTGACGGGTCATGCACGCAAGGCACCGATGGAGAAGGTATTATACTCTTGAGTGATAAAGAGAAGGTATCCCTCTTCTACAAGTTGGATTTCAAATGCTCTAATAATGAGGAAGAATATGAGACTCTCATACTTGGCCTACTAAAGGATTTGAGAGGAGGCATGAAAGTACTGTGTATATGAGGAGACTCTAATATGGTGATCAAGTAAGTTAATGGGGAATTTTCACTTAAGCATGCTAACCTTTCTCAGTATAAATCAATTATTCAATGATTGTTGGGCTAATTATTAGTTGTCAAAGTAAAGAGGCACCCAAGGACGATGAACTGGAACCTCGATACTCTAGAAATGATTATATAAAAATTAGAGAAGGGGGATACTGATTTCATGATCATTATCTAGCGAAGAACAGTGCCCACCATGATGAGATCTTTATTCTTGAGTGAAGAGCCTAAAGATTGGAGTTTTCTAATTGTGAAGCGACTAGAGACACACAAAGGGGAAATATAGTTATCAGAATTGGCAAATTTTCACATGCTGTAGGTCACGCTGTACTTCAAAGCCCCCAGAGGTTTTTTAATGCGATGTGTAGGGGATGAAGAGGCCCAAGAGAAATTAAAAATCAAGAACGATAAGAACCGTGGGGACACAGACATCCTACTTTATAGGCTTCTACAATGAGGGGCATATTATTAGCTCACCATGAGCACAGAGGTTACTCACATACAAAAAGGTTGCCTAAAGTGCCATACCTAGTTTGATCATCGTATGAAGGCGAATTTTATAGAAATTTTGGAAGATTGGAGGACACCATACATAGCCTATCTCAAATATGCAGAGCGACTTATTAAAAGGGATGGTGAGATCTATTTGATGAAATGAGTGTCCTATTTCTACTTGGTAAATAGAGAACTCTATATGCAGGGGTATAATAAGGACGTGAAATATAGTAAGGGAATTAGTGGCAAGAGTATTGAGAGAAGCCCACAAGCCTTTGTATATGGGCGAGGCCAAACAATATGATCAGCTAATGCCCATGGGGTACTATGATTCAAGTCAAAATATAGAGCATGCCAAATTCATGGCAATATAATTCATGCCCCCTGATGAGTTTGCAAAGCCTGGTTATTCCTTACCCATTTCACACTTGGGCATTTTATTTGGTAGAAAAATTAGCTCGGCATATGATGGTAGAGTTTTCATTCTAATTATTACGGAGTTGTATACTAAGTGGGAATAAGCAATTATTCTAAGAAGGGTTATTGTTCAAGTGGTAACACATTTCATTTGGGAGTATATAATATGCAGATTTGGCAGCCCGAAGGTCATCCTCATCGATTATAGAAAGCAGTTCGTGTGCAAAAATATGGGTTTGCTCATGAAAAGATCATCTATAACAACTCGATTATTTCCTATCCCAAAGGAAATGGTCAAGTGGAGGCAACTCATAAGACGCGAATTAATATTTTGAAGAAGATGATAGAAGATCTAGAGGAATACGAGATAACAAGTCGCTGATGGTTCTATAGGCTTACAGGATCTCCAAAAGGAAGCTGATCGGTTTTACCTCGTTCTTTCTTATCTATGAAACAGAGGTTATCCTACCGATAGAATTGGTTGTGCCCTCATCACGAGTGACCTTGAGCCATAATTTAATGCCTAATCGAAGACATGTGCAGTTAAAAGTATTGGATGAGCATCATGATAGAGCTAAGGAAAACTTCAAAGTCTGCACTTAACGATTGTCTAGAGATTTACGAGAATCTAATTAGTCCTAGAGAATTCAAAGTGGGAGATATAGTTTTATGAGCATCCACTCATCATATAAGGAGCACATCGGCATCAAAATTCAAGACCAATTGGGTAGTAGTAAGATCAGGATATTATCAAATCTCGGAGATGGAGAGTTAGTGCATCCAATTGATCAATTGCAAATGGCTCAAGAAGTACTATGGCTGAGGTAACCTAACTTTTTTTTTCTTTTCAATATTTCACCTTAGAAAAGGAAAGTTCCTAAAGTGAAAATAAAAAATGTTGGTGAGACTTTTTGTAATAGCACAATGGAAAATATCAATTTTTGCACAGTGAATACAATAATAAATATTTGCTTATAACATGTTTCTTTCATCGGTTTTACAATTATGTTTACAGTGTTTATCAGTTTACATAACCAAAATTATCACGTATCTTTTTTCAAAATCGAGCGAGCATGTGCAGTTCAGGAAAAATGATTTTTCTTTTGCTAAGTTAATTTTACGAGCAGAGCAACTGAGGATTCTCACAACATATGAGAAAAGATGGTTAATCTAATGCTTGGGGTGGATATATACCTCCAAGTGACAAAATATGATGAGCAAAGTACCTTTACCTATAATGTTCCGAGGGATGTGCTCCCAAAATAGATTTCCCACTAGAAATATAGTTAGGAAGTACAGAGTTTCAAAAGGTTTATAAAATTATACAAACTATATGTAATTTATAACATCAGAGGGAATTGGTTCTTGAGCCTTATTTCATGTTAAAACAAGGCAAGTATCCCACAAAGTATAAGAAATTTACATATATTACTCACTAACTTGTGATAAGGCATTCCAACAAAAAAGAGAATGATAATTATTGACACTAGCTCGTAATATTGTAAACGGATAACCCCACAGAATAAGGGAAAGTTCATAGCATATGAGAAAAAGTGCAAGGAAAGGAGATTTAAATATAATAAAAGGAAGAATATATATATATATATATATATATATATATATATATATATATATATATATATAGAGAGAGAGAGAGAGAGAGAGCAAGGCTCCTATACATTATGCAACATACATTACCCATACATCACACCTAGTTCTTGGCCCTAAAAACTTTTTTTTTTTAATTTTTTTATTCCATCCATGGAGCAAACCTTCCAATTAACACATGTTCAAAAAAATTAGTTCAAAATACAATTTCTAGATTTTTTTTAAAATTCAATAAAAAATTGCTGAAAATACCTTATTTTTAATGGTCTGCGCTAGCGCAGAATTTTGTGATTTTTGTAAAAATAGCTTGAAAATTTATTTTGACATACATTTTTGAACATATATTGGTTGAAAGGTTAATTTCAATAAAAAAATAAAAAATTTGGAAAAAAGGTTTCTTAAGGACTGGAACTAAGTGTGATGTATTGTATGATGTATAGAGTGTGATGTAAGAGAGTCTCTCTCTCTCTCTCTCTCTCTCTCTCTCTCTCTCTCTCCCTATATATATATATATATATATATATATATATATTCTTTCCCATTCATAAAAATGACCTAGTCAAAACAGAGCAGGCCATGATAGTACAAATACAAAAAGAAAATATTTACAAGTCTTCAATTAGATAAAATAAAAAGAAGATTTTCCTTTGAGTATAAGAACTCGAATGATGGGCCAACCTCTCTAAAAAAGTCCCCCTCGAATCTAGTCATTCGAGCAACGTCCTCTATCTCACTAGCCAAAATCTTAGCTAACTAGTTTTTAATGTTTTGATCTCCCCGTGGACACTAATAACTTTTAAACGACATCGCTCGGCCTTGGCTTGCTCAGAAAACTTAGCTATTATTAATCTTTAAGATGCAGGATAGATAAGTTAGGAAAAAAAGGCATCAAACTAGTCAAGTTTGAAGTGGTAACAATTATCCATGTCCTTGATAGCTGCTACGAAGATGCGAGCACCTGCCCTGGTAACTTTGTTGGTAAGAGTTGATGTGAACTAATGAACATGGCTGGAGAGCACCTTTAAATTATGAACGGTAAAGTTATCAATGTTACAAACACTCCTGGTTGTAAAAGTCTCAGGGTGATGCTCAAAAATTAAATCCAAAGCAACATGATCATTTGCTTGAAATTTGTTAAGGTGGTGCTCGCACCACATATCATTCATATAAACATCAAGAGCATCCATATCTTTGGTATCAAATCTAGTGTCCATAGAGATAGTCTCAGAGGGGGGAGAAGACTCCTCACCAGATGCTCACCCTCAGATAGGCTGGCTTCAGAGTCCTCCTCACTCTTACTAATAACTTCCTCTATTTTTTTGTTTATTTATAAAAAATAACAAATAAGAAAAGTCAATTAAAATGACATAATTTAGTGGAATGTTAAGAATAAGGACAAAAACGAGAAAAAAACTTACTTGCATACCAATAGCAATTAGCATGATACCAGAAAGTCTTCGCTCCTCCCTCTAGATAACCACAGGCTTCACAGTCACAGAAGCCATGTGACACCAACCTAAAAATTAAAAAAATAGGGAGAAATCATTTGAGAACTTGAACATAATAAAGCAAGTAAAAGAATAAACTGAGGTATGATAGATCAACACCTGAGGCTCTATAGTTACATGAGTACTGGTAGCATTAAGCCAAAGAAAAAGAAACATGAAATTGTTATTTAAGCACTTTTACAGTAAAAGAAAGTTAAAAACCAAGTATAAGATAATAATACATGGGGAGTGCTCACAACTATGCACACAAAATGTTCCACAGTCGATGGAATGCTTATAGCACTAACCTGAAAATGAAGAAATAGTGAAGTGTTATTTCACCACTTACACAATGAAAGAAATTTAAAATCCCAAGTATAACAAAATAATACCTAGGGAGTGCTCACAACTACGCTCACAGAATGTTTTGCAGTCGAAGGAATGCTCGTATCTCTAACCAAAAAACAAATAAAAGAGGAAGGTATTACTTGAGTACTTGGACAATAAAATAAAATTATAATAAAACTAAATATGACAAAATACTACCCTAGGAGCGCTTGTGGCTATACTCACTGGAGGTTCCACAGTTAAAAGAACGCCCCTAGTGCTTACCTGGAACTAAAAGCAAGAAAAGTATTACAAGAACACTTGCACTGTAAACGAAAGATTAAAATAACTAGGTATAATAGAATAATACCTGAGTGCTCATAGTCATGATTGTAGAAGATTCCATATTCAAGGGAACACTTGTCGTAGCCACCTACTAGAAGAGAGGAAAGTGTTAAACTTTCAAGCATTTGCGCAAAAGATATTTCAGGTGTGCCAGATTAATACCTGAGGTGGCATAGACAATGGAATGCTTGTAGTAATACTTGTTGGAGATGAAACAGTTAAAGGAACACTAACAACGCTCACCCAAATTGAAAATAAAAGATATAGTGAGTAATTGTACAAGCATATGTAAAGCAAAATGGGAACTTTGAAAGCAAGTATAAGGTGCACCTGTTCAAGTACCTGGACTCATGCGGGAGGGGAAACACTCAAGCCTATAACAAAAAGTGGGGGGACGCTTGCACTAATCTATCAATAAAGAAGTGGTCAATAAAATATTATCTAAAGTGACAAAAATACTATAACTAGTTACCTATGCTAAAATAGTGACATGAGAAACAGACCCACTCGAAGCGATGTTGTAAATAGGTTGACTAGGGAGGGCCTGGACTTGGGGCCTATTATCTAAAGGGAAACAGACCATTGGGATGGATATCCTCCCAACTGTAGGCAACCCTTGGATGATCATTCCCATGGACAAAAATGTGCCACCAGTGATGAACGGATCACTCGTGAGAAAGCCCTGTGAAAGAACAAGTGTTAAAAAGAAAAATAGTGTTATATTTTAATTAACAAGACAAGTGTTTAAAGAAAGAAAAATGAAGTATTCGAAGAATACCCTTCCTGACCTAGTTGAGACATTGGCTAGGGGTTAGTTTGATGAACTTCTCGCTGTAGGAGAAGCAAGCAGCCTAGCAACTGGTGCGAGTGGAGCCAAAGACACCTATAAAAAATAAACAAGCGTTAACAAAGAATGAAAAAAGGATTGACACAAAGATCTTTGTGAACTAATGTTTACCTAGATTGAAGGAGAAATCATAGAAGAAATCCTAATAGTGGTAGGATATGCATCAAAGAGCTGCAAGAGAAAGTATTTAATTTAGTTAACTCGCACTAGAGTATGGAAGTTTATCATCAAAAATGCAAAAGAAAGTATAAGTATGTCTAAAACACGTATAAACCTCTCGTGCTAAGCCTAAAGAAGACACCAGCATAGAGTTCCTCTTGCATTAAAATGGAGAACTAGGGAGGGGCAGGGGAGGAAGGTGAAAGAACTACCCTCACCCTAAGGGAGCATCGTCCTGGAGAAGAAGCTTTCTTGGAAATGATTGAGAGTTAGTAATAAGATAAATTCTAACTCAAAACCAAGATATAATAAAAAGAAAAGTAGATAACTTAATTAAAACACTTATAATCTCATGGCAACGAGTTTTCCCATACGACAAAAGGCTGGTAGATGGGCTAATAGAAGAGGGGTAGTAGATTATGATCACTAATGGGATACTCCAAGTCCAGGATCATGCCCCTGGTAGATAGTAAAAAAGGAGAAGCATCAGATAAGTGATCTTAATTTATGTCAAGTCAAGTAAGTCATGTCATTTGAAAAACAGCTACGGTAATCATAGGAAGGAGCAATAAGTTCCTCTTCAGATGAATATAATGTGGAGAGAATTCTCATAATTCCATTACTTATATTTTAACTAAGTCAAAGAAGAATAGTTAAAGTACCTTCTGTAATACCCCGCATTTTTATCGATATTTATTTATGGGATTAATTAAATTAAATGTGAATTAATTGAGAATTAATCCGGAGAAAATACTAACGAGATGTGAGTTGGTATTTGATTATAATGTGTATATATGGCAATATATGAACATTGGAAATATTGAATTAGTCGTAAGATTGATATACGGCATTTTGTGAAATTTTGTTGAGACGCGTGTGACAGTCGCATCAGGAAAGTAATTATTTAATTAAAAAGTGAATTTTATTTATATTAACCGTATGGTCATTTTGAGTGCGCCAACGTGTCCGGAAGGGTCAAAATAGTCAGAAAACACTAGCCGGGGGTTATGTTTGGGTCGCGGGGCATTATTGGGCCATACCGATAACTTAAAAGGGCATTTTGGTAATTTCGGAAATTTGGGAATTAAAACCCACGAAAATTAAAGATAAAAATCTAACTTATTCTTTATCCACTAAACCCACTAACTACACTAAATGACTTAATGGGCTACGGGAGAAGTTAAGGAACTAGTTCTAACTTGCCAAAAACCACACCCCACCTCCATTGTCATCTTGAGAGAAGAGCTTGGAGAGAGAGAGAGAGAGAGAGGAGAATTATGCAAAGAGAGAAAGGAAAATTCTGCAGAGAGAGAGAGGAATTCAACCATCTTCAACCAACAACAAATCTGGAACATAAGGCAAGTGGTTTAGTTACAATTAATTTCATGAATGTGTTCTTCCATGTTTAGGAAATTATCAAATTTATTTTGGAAAATTGATATAGTCCCATGAATTCGAGGATTAAAACTATGAAATGTGTTAGGTATTGCATGTAGAAACATTCTAGACGAATTATGAATTCAAAAAGATAACCATTGATGATCTAAAAACGGATTTAAGAAGAAGTTTATTAATGTTCTTGAAAGAAATAGAAAACAGGGATTCTTGATGAAATTTTGATCCAAACAAAGCCCTTATATGATGAATTATTGGTTTTAGAACGTTAACAATGTTGTAGGATGGTTGTATGATGATATTATAATGTTATCTTAGAGTTTCATGCTTATTAATGGAGTTTTGGGACGTTTTGAGGACTGCAAAACGAAGCAGTCCGTAGCCTACCTGGTGTGATCGATCGATCGACATTCATCAGTCGATCGATCGACCACCATCGATCGATCGAAGGTCAAGGTCGATCGATCGACCTTCCCAGAAAGAGTAAAATTTTTCCTAGTTAAATTTTAATGGTGTTAAACCTTAGAAATTATTATCGGAGACTTTATGGATATCCTTAGACTTAAGGAAGACCAGTAGGTATGGTTATAAAATCTGGACCTTAATTAGAATTCAATTTGAGGAATTATTCTAAAAGCTAATGAAACTCGACGAGTGAGATATTGTTAGAGTTAATAGAGTAAATTTGAATAATTTGGTGAAATGAAGTTTGGGGCAGAAGTAAGGACCTTAAGCATAATGATGTTATATGTGGGAATAATAGGAAACTTAATAGTCCCTTTGAGATAGATTTTAATTACAAGAAACTACGACGTGAGATGTGTCGACAGTCTACATTTTTATATTATCGGAAGACTTAAAATGTATAAAATTGGAATAATGGTATAAGGATGTAGAAAGTACCTTTATTAACATTGAGATATCTAAGATGTGTGAATGCTTAGTATATGATTTTTGTGTATGACATACCTACCATACTTGCTATCATGGGAGGTTTACGTTCGCTTAGGGACTTCTAATCCTTGTGTGCCCAGATTTAGTTTGGTACCTAGAGGACATATTTCAAGGGAATGACTTAATTGTGAGTTATTAAGTCAGCTGACTATAGAGCGTAGGTATGTACGTGACCCATGGATATGTTGAATTATGTTCGCCTCCATTTTTGTGTGTTGTGCTTATTCTAACAATTCCTGAGAGATTCGGAATTTGTAATCCTTATGTACGTGATGTACCGGGATGGACAGCAGAGTATGTGTGCACCGCAGCTCAGCCTCGGGGTGCTTATATTGTATATTTATGATGTGAATAATATACTGTTCAATGAAAAGGAATTTGGTATGTTTAAATTGCGAGAATAATTTATAGTGACTCTTTGAGAAGTTGAAAAAGGATAACATGCCGAGAATTGTAATGCTAATAATTGAGAATCTGAGTTCAAGTAAAGCTATCTATTTAAGTGATAATATCGGAAATTCATATTGTGAATCGAGTAGTTGGGTTAGAACTTACAACGGTCTAGTTAGAGATAAATAACACATGAAAGGGAACAGGAACGTTAGGACTGGACAGTTAGACGAGAGGTGAGTATTTCATGTGAGAGCACATCCTAACATGTACTTTGCATTCATTGTTTTAAATGTTATTAAAGCACTTGTTGTTTTTTTAAAATACTCTCCACATTCGGGATCTGACCCGTTTGCTTTCAAATCTACTTTTTTTTTGTAAAAACCTTTTTAGGTGCCCAGCCACAAGGACACCATGCATAGTATTTCTAGTCAGGTGACGAGATGTAGCTGTTGTGGAAGTTACAGGGCCTTGCTAGTAGACGCTTCATTTGCCTTGACTCTATATTCAGATTTCATCAGTTGTAGGGCATGTCGCCCATTTCTTTTAGAGACATTTCATTTCTTTCAGTTATTCAGACTTTTGGCTTGTAATTAATTCAGGATGCAGACTTGTTTTATTTCTTTTCATGTTGGGATTGTTGTGAGGAGTATTTCCTCTAGACTTATCTTTATTTGTTGATTCACTATAGTTGGACTTTATCGTGAATGGTTGTGTTACATTTCTATATTTCATTTATTGCATGTTAATCAGATTTAATTTAAAATTTGACAACTCACTTTTTAAATACTAGGTGGGTAGTAATCATAAAAAAATGTTTTCGATAGTGATGCTATTAACTGGACCAACTTGGCATTTTGTATTGATTTAATAAAGGAGTAGCTACCCAGTATTTAATTAGTCGGGGTGTCACAGGGGTATCAGAGCATCAGGTTCTAGTGTCCTTTAGGATCTGTACGGCTTATTATGTTTCCGCTGAGATTTCTTTGATGTAGAGCCCTATATTTTAGGACTGTTGTATTCTTTTATGTATGCTTCGCTCTTCAGCTATTTTAAGTTTATAACTGCGAACTTATAGACTTTATTCTCATTTCAGATGCCTCCACGACGTGCGCAGCGAGTTCCTAGGGATGCACAGCCCGAGCCACAGCCAGCTCCAGTACAGGGCACCATGAATGCCGCCAAGGTTGCAGCCATTATAGCCCAAGCGGTAAATGCCGCTCTTGCCATTGTACAGCAGGCACCACCCCAGGCGCCAGTAGCCATGCCAGTTCAGGCACATGCATTCCCGTCTGCTTGGGAACATGTTCGAGATACTTTTCAGAAAGCACACCCTCCGGAGTTCGCAGGTAGCTCCGATGTTGTGGTATCTAGTCAGTGGAGGAAGGATATTCAGAGGCACCTGAGGATGTATTAGTGCACCGATGTTCAGAAGAAGATACTAGCTACTTTCAAGCTAGTAGGTTCTGCATTGCAGTGGTGGGAGTCTATTACCACCGCAGAGGAGAAAGATACTCTCTCTATACAGGAGTTTTGAGTGCAGTTCGACCGCAAATATTTTCCGTCAGCTGTTCATACGGAAATGAGGAGGAAGTTGATGAACCTTAGATAGGAGGGTAAGACTATGGCCGAGTATGAGGCCGAATTCACAAATTTGCTGAACATTGTACCGGATGAGATACCGACAGAAGAGAAGAAGATTCAGAAATTCACAGATGGATTGACTTGGAGGATCCATCAGCACTTATTGGGGAATCTATCGTTGGCCAATTATTCTGATGTGGTTAATGCTGCATTGCTCCATTTCCAGGACCACCGCTTTCACTTGACAGAGGGGAAGCGATTAGGAGAGTCCAGCCATCAGGGCAGGAGAGGGGGAAATGGTGCCAGCGGGGCACAATCAGCTCAGGGTCAGTATAGGCAGAGTGATCAGGGTTCCCAGCAGGGGGATTCCAAGAGATTCTGATCAGGGGGTTTCAGACACGGTCAGGGAGGATTCCGAAATGGCCAGCAGGGTCATAACGGCCATCAGGGCCAGCAGGGTCAAAATGGTCAACAACAGTAGTTTCACCAGGGCCAGCAAGGCCAGGGCAGAAATGGTAACGGTCATCAGGGCCGTGGTCAGCAGGGGTAGCGAGGGGGAAACTTCCAGGGGAAGTGTTTCATTTGTGGTAAGATTGGCCACAAACGTCAGGAGTGTCCCGATAAGGGTAGGGCCCCACAGCAGCAGCAGCAGCAGCAGCAGCAGGGTTCTCAACACGAGCCACAGAGGCCTATATTTCCCGCCGCCCTCCCATCACCACCGCAGATGGCAGCATTACCATCCATTCCAGCAGTCCCATTTCAGCAGGGGCAGCTTCAGTATGGGAGAGTATATCAGCTTTAGCAGGCCGCAGCCCCACAGAATCCGCCAACTATTGAGGGTATGTTCTCTATTCAGGGGACTCTGGGGTGCATTTTATTTGACACGGGGGCTACACACTATTTTATTGCTATGAGATTTGCACGCACTATTGGGTTGTTAGACACCGCAGAGAGCACCCCTACTTGTGTAGACTCACCGTTGAGTAGGGGTTCCGTGATTTCCCTTATATGTAGAGGAGTGGGTATAGAGATCGGGAGGTTTACTTTACCCGCGGATATGCTAGTATTAGATATGACCGAGTATGATGCCATTATTGGTATGGATTGGCTAGTTGCGTACCGAGCCATAATTGACTGTTTCAGTAGGAGTATTATCTTTGCCATTCCCGGGCAGGAGATGTTTTTAGTAGCGATGCCTCGTCCTGAGGGAGGATCGTCCACTCACTTGTATTACATAGAGGAGGAGACCTCTAAGGAAGTGGTGATACCACTTGATTCGATTCCGGTTGTTCGAGAGTTTGTCAATGTATTTCAGGATATACCTGAACTACCTCTGAGTAGAGAGATAGATTTTGTGATCGACTTGACGCCGGGCACTCGGCCTATTGCCCGAGCACCTTACCGTATGGTTCCAGCTGACATGAGAGAGTTACGGGATCAGATTGAGCAGTTGTTGGGTCAGGGGTTTATACGGAGGAGTACTTCGTCGTGGGGTGCCCCTGTGTTGTTCGTAAAGAATAGGGATGGATCATTGAGGTTGTGTGTGGATTACCGGGAGTTGAATAAGATCACAATACGGAATAAGTATCCCTTGCCCCGAATCGATGACTTATTCGACGAGTTGAGAGAAGCTTCTTTCTTCTCAAAGATTGATTTGCGATCAGGATACCATCAGTTGCGTATCAGGGAAGAGGACATCTCGAAGACTACTTTCTTAACGAGATATGGTTCCTACGAGTTTCAGGTTATGCCTTTTGGTTTGACCAATGCTCCAGCCGTGTTTATGGACTTGATGAATAGGGTGTTTAGAGAGTTCCTAGATCAGTTCGTTATTATCTTCATTGATGATATTCTGGTTTACTCCCAGACAGAGGAGGAGCACGCCGAGCATTTGAGGCAGGTTTTGCAGACGCTACGTCAAAATGAGCTGTATGCAAAGTATGAGAAGTGCGAGTTTTGGCTGAAGGAGGTTCAGTTTTTGGGGCATATTATTTCCGACCGGGGGATATCTGTTGATCCGGGAAAGGTATCCGCGGTGAGGTAGTGGGGAAAGCCCACGACACCGATTGAGATCCGTAGTTTCTTGGGCTTAGCAGGATACTACAGGAGATTTATTCAGGGTTTCTCCAAGATAGCGGGTCCCATGACACATCTGACTCGTAAAGGTGTGCCGTTCATTTGGAGTGATGCCTATCAGTTGGCATTCAATGAGTTGAAGGATAAGTTAACCTCAACACCTGTGTTAGCATTGCCGAGACCGGGAGTTGAGTATCTTGTTTACACCGATGCGTCCTTACAAGGACTTGGAGGTGTACTGCAGCAGGACAGTCAGGCCATAGCTTATGCTTCCCATAAGCTTAAGCCTCACGAGAAGAATTACCCTACTCATGATTTGGAGTTAGTGGCACTTGTATTTGCCCTTCGGATTTGGAGACATTACCTTTTGGGGGAGAAGTTTCGATTGTTCACAGACCACAAGTCCCTACAGTACCTATTCACGCAGAAGGAGTTGAATATGCGGCAACGGAGGTGGCTTGAGTTTGTGAAGGATTATCAGTTCGATATCCAATATCACCCGGGGAAGGCTAACGTGGTAGCAGACGCTTTGAGCCGTAGGCCAGTGGATGAGGTGGCAGGGGTGTGGAAGGCAAAGTGGAAGGAGTTGGGACACCAGGATGCAGTGGCCCGATCGTTCATGTCGGTGATGACTGTTACACCGTAGATTGTCACGAAAGTGGTAAAGGCACAAGCAGATGACTCGTTCTGTCAGGAGCAGATAGTTCGATTATTAACAGTGGGAGACGAGTCCTATACCGTTAGCTCAGATGGGGGATTACGCTTCAATGGGAGACTGGTAGTTCCGGAAGGGGAGGAATTATGACACGAGGTGATGGCAGAGTCGCATGGCTCACGGTTCACGGTACATCCCGGTGGGGACAAAATGTACCAGGATATGAGACGTCAGTATTGGTGGAGCGGGATGAAGAGAGATATTGCCGTGTTTGTTTCTAAATGCGCCACTTGTCAGCTGGTAAAAGTGGATCATCAGAGACCGGCAGGACTTCTACAGCCATTAGAGGTCCCGATGTGGATATGGGAGAGCATCTCCATGGACTTTATCACGGGGTTGCCTACGTCACAGAGAGGTCACGACTCCATTTGGGTAATTGTGGACAGTTTGACCAAAGTCACTCATTTTCTACCCGTAAGGACCGACTACACTACGGGACTGTATGCCCAGCTCTTTATTGTAGAAATAGTGAGACTTCATGGTGTGCCCCTAAATATCGTGTCTGACAGAGACAAGATATTTGCTTCACGGTTTTGGGAGAGTTTTCAGGAGGCCATGGGCACGGAATTGCGGTTGAGTACGGCTTATCATCCGCAAATCGATGGGCAAACCGAGAGTACCAATCAGATGTTGCGTATGTGCATCATTGATTTCAAGGGTGGATGGGAGCAGTACCTTCCACTGGTGGAGTTTGCTTACAACAACTCCTACCAGTTCACCATTGGCATGGATCCATTCGAGGCATTATACGGTAGACCTTGTCGTTCCCCAGCATGTTGGTTGGAGGTGGGGGATAACAAACTACTTGGGCCGGATGTGATTCAGGATACTTCGGCGAGGATAGAATTGATACGGAGTCGCATTCGGGTAGCTCAGGATCGGCAGAAGAGCTATGCTGATGCGAAGAGGTTCTTTAGGGAATTCCAAGTGGGGGACCAGGTTTTACTAAGAGTATCTCCTATGAAGGGGATTATGCGATTTGGGAAGAAGGGGAAGTTGGCACCGAGATATGTGGGACCATTCCCTATCATCGAGCGGATTGGGTCTGTTGCGTATAGACTTGGGTTACCGGAGCATTTGCATAGGATTCATGATGTGTTTCACATTTCCTCGCTAAGGAAATATCTTAGAGATGATTTGGCTCATTCTCACATTGCTTTGGAGGACATCGATCTCCAGCCCGATAGCTCCTACGAGGAGAGGCCGATTGCTATTTTGGACCGAGGTGAGCGGAAACTACGGTCAAAGATAGTTCCGTTAGTGCGTGTTCAGTGGCGACATCATAATGTCGAGGAGTCCACATGGGAGCGCGAGGATGAGATGCACGAACGTTATCCAGAGTTATTTTTACCAGGTACTTTTTAGTTCCGAATTTCGGGACGAAATTCTTTTATTAGGGGGGAAGAATGTAATACCCCACATTTTTATCGATATTTATTTATGGGATTAATTAAATTAAATGTGAATTAATTGAGAATTAATCCGGATAAAATACTAACGAGATGTGAGTTGGTATTTGATTATAATGTGTATATATGGCAATATATGAACATTGGAAATATTGAATTAGTCGTAAGATTGATATACGACATTTTGGGAAATTTTGTTGAGACGCGTGTGACAGTCGCGTCAGTAAAGTAATTATTTAATTAAAAAGTGAATTTTATTTTTATTAACCGTATGGTCATTTTGAGTGCGCCAACGTATCCGGAAGGATCGAAATAGTCAGAAAACACTAGCCGGGGGTTAAGTTTGGGTCCCGGGGCATTATTGGGCCATACCGATAACTTAAAAGGGCATTTTGGTAATTTCGGAAATTTGGGAATTAAAACCCACGAAAATTAAAGATAAAAATCTGACTTATTCTTTATCCACTAAACCCACTAACTACACTAAATGACTTAATGGGCTACGGGAGAAGTTAAGGAACTAGTTCTAACTTGCCAAAAACCAACCCCCACCTCCATTGTCATCTTGAGAGAAGAGCTTGGAGAGAGAGAGAGAGAGAGAGATGAGAATTCTGCAAAGAGAGAAAGGAAAATTCTGCAGAGAGAGAGAGGAATTCAACCATCTTCAACCAACAACAAATCTGGAACATAAGGCAAGTGGTTTAGTTACAATTAATTTCATGAATGTGTTCTTCCATGTTTAGGAAATTATCAAATTTGTTTTGGAAAATTGATATAGTCCCATGAATTCGAGGATTAAAACTATGAAATGTGTTAGGTATTGCATGTAGAAACATTCTAGACGAATTATGAATTCAAAAAGATAACCATTGATGATCTAAAAACGGATTTAAGAAGAAGTTTATTAATGTTCTTGAAAGAAATAGAAAACAGGGATTCTTGATGAAATTTTGATCCAAACAAAGCCCTTATATGATGAATTATTGGTTTTAGAACGTTAACAATGTTGTAGGATGGTTGTATGATGATATTATAATGTTATCTTAGAGTTTCATGCTTATTAATGGAGTTTTGGGACGTTTTGAGGACTGCAAAACGAAGCAGTTCATAGCCTACCTGGTGTGATCGATCGATCGACATTCATCAGTAGATCGATCGACCACCATCGATCGATCGAAGGTCAAGGTCGATCGATCGACCCTCCCAGAAAGAGTAAAATTTTTCCTAGTTAAATTTTAATGGTGTTAAACCGTAGAAATTATTATCGGAGACTTTATGGATATCCTTGGACTTAAGGAAGACCAGTAGGTATGGTTATAAAATTTGGACCTTAATTAGAATTCAATTTGAGGAATTATTCTAAAAGCTAATGAAACTCGACGAGTGAGATATTGTTAGAGTTAAAAGAGTAAATTTGAATAATTTGGTGAAATGAAGTTTGGGGCAGAAGTAAGGACCTTAAGCATAATGATGTTATATGTGGGAATAATAGGAAACTTAATAGTCCCTTTGAGATAGGTTTTAAGTACAAGAAACTACGACGTGAGATGCGTCGACAGTCCACATTTTTATATTATCGGAAGAT
The DNA here is from genome assembly GCA_949130495.1 of Sambucus nigra. NCBI lineage: Eukaryota > Viridiplantae > Streptophyta > Magnoliopsida > Dipsacales > Adoxaceae > Sambucus > Sambucus nigra. The sequence goes on along the minus strand of OX422207.1, from coordinate 335,612,247 downwards.
TTAAAATGTATAAAATTGGAATAATGGTATAAGGATGTAGAAAGTACCTTTATTAACGTTGAGATATCTAAGATGTGTGAATGCTTAGTATATGATTTTTGTGTATGACATACCTACTATACTTGCTATCACGGGAGGTTTACGTTCGCTTAGGGCCTTTTAATCCTTGTGTGCCCGAATTTATTTTGGTACCTAGAGGACATATTTCAAGGGAATGACTTAATTGTGAGTTATTAAGTCAGCTGACTATGGAGCGTAGGTATGTACGTGACCCATGGATATGTTGAATTATGTTCGCCTCCATTTTTGTGTGTTGTGCTTATTCTAACAATTTCTGAGAGATTCGGAATTTGTAATCCTTATGTACGTGATGTACCGGGATGGATAGCAGAGTATGTGTGCACCGCAGCTCAGCCTCGGGGTGCTTATATTTTATATTTATGATGTGAATAATATACGGTTCAATGAAAAGGAATTTGTTATGTTTAAATTGCGAGAATAATTTATAGTGACTCTTTGAGAAGGTAAAAAGGGATAACATGCCGAGAATTGTAATGCTAATAATTGAGAATCCGAGTTCAAGTAAAGCTAGATAATATCGGAAATTCATATTATGAATCGAGTAGTTGGGTTAGAACTTACAATGGTCTAGTTAGAGATAAATAACACATGAATGGGAACAGGAACGTTAGGAGTGGACAGTTAGACGAGAGGTGAGTATTTCATGTGAGAGCACGTCCTAACATGTACTTTGCATTCATTGTTTTAAATGTCATTAAAGAACTTGCTGTTTTTTTAAAATACTCTCCACATTCGGGATCTGACCCGTTTGCTTTCAAATCTACTTTTTTTTTGTAAAAACCTTTTTAGGTGCCCAGCCACAAGGACACCATGCATAGTATTTCTAGTCAGGTGACGAGCTGTAGCTGTTGTGGAAGTTACATGGCCTTGCTAGTAGACGCTTCATTTACCTTGACTCTATATTCAGATTTCATCAGTTGTAGGGCATGTCGCCCATTTCTTTTAGAGACATTTCATTTCTTTCAGTTATTCAGACTTTTGGCTTGTAATTAATTCAGGATGCAAACTTGTTTTATTTCTTTTCATGTTGGGATTGTTGTGAGGAGTATTTCCTCTAGACTTATCTTTATTTGTTGATTCACTATAGTTGGACTTTATCGTGAATAGTTGTGTTACATTTCTATATTTCATTTATTGCATGTTAATCAGATTTAATTTAAAATTTGACAACTCACTTTTTAAATACTAGGTGGATAATAATCATAAAAAAATGTTTTCGACAGTGATGCTATTAACTGGACCAACTTGGCATTTTGTATTGATTTAATAAAGGAGTAGCTACCCGGTATTTAATTAGTCGGGGTGTCACACCTTCCACTAAGGGAGTAAAATGAGGAGCGAAGGGTTGAGCAATAATGGTTTCAAGAACATTATAACCCTACTCACGGATAGTCTTAATTATCTGTTCAATTTTGAAGATGTTAATATCTGAGCTTTGGTCTTCTACGGTACAAGGGATAACTGATTTGGATGTTTTATTTTTCAATCTACCCTCTCATGTCGTCATTGGAGAGGGAGGGGAAGCAACCTCTCCAACTTAAGCAAGAATGAAATTAGAGACGTCAAGATCTAAATGTTTCCTCTTCGAGGGGACTTTGGTTTTACCCTTTTCTTTATCATTTCCCTTGCTTTGTTGAGTTTTTGCTTCAGTATATTTTGAATAAATACTTTCCTTACAAAGAGGATTTACAAGGACACGATTAACTTTATCAAGAGGGGTCCTCACTACTTGTGAGTGCGCTGGACATGTATTTATCAGACGAGGGGATGCCCTCAATGAAATATTCATAAGGAGCCTCTTAGATGCAATTCTTTATCAATGAAATTTGACATTACTACAAACTAAAGAATGAATGATTAATTTAAGGCAGATAGTGTCGATCAGGAATTAAAAAAATGTCCAAAAAATGGGTGTCCTTTGAACCATCCTCTCGAGGATAAAATTAGAGTAAGCCTATAAGTATAAATATTCAAGTGAGAAATAGGTTGAAAATCTAGGGAATAGTTTCCTTGATCCTACCCAAACGGCCTCCTCGCTCGCTCGGAGTTGTAAAATTCAATCCCTTGACCTAGTTCTGTTAAGGATGGAAGGATGCATGGAAGAAAAAATGCCATCACTGAAATGTGTGGTCAATCCACAACAGATTCAGTGTTGGCAGGAGAAAAGAAGGTACCAAGTGAAGCGGAGAAAAAAGGCTGAGAAAATATTTTCCCCACTCGCTTTGAGTAAGGGGGAAATGTGAACTCGTCAATACTATAAAAAAATAAATTAAGTGATTGCTTAGGGTCTTTCTTATGCCACCTATCAAGATGAGCGGTTTGACTGTGCAACGAGTGGGGCTCAAAAGCCTAATTTAGGAACCACTCGAAGAGGAAGCCCATCAATATAAAAGAGTTTGCAAAATTTACCACGCCAAATAGGCTATATGAGCGCTCAATATCTATGTGAGCGTGATCCAACCAAGTATATATGGATCTAAGTGTAAGAGAAATGAGCGGCACACTCCTTCCACGAGAAGCCTAACTGCCAAATTAATAACTAACTTACAAGGGGAGTCATTTGGTCTCATCTGAAATAAAAATCTGTTGAGAAATGTGATAAAAGGTAGCTAAGTGGGTACTTGATCCCAGTTTTGGCCCAACTTTACTTTTAGGCACCTTAGTCTTGGCCTCATCTTTAGACATTGATTCAAAGTCCTTAAACTAGTACCATTGCCATTTGGCAAAGGTATGATTGCTCGTTACAATTTGAGTGATAGCAATGTAACGATCACAATCTGCCAAATTTTACTAGAGCTCCTCACACATCTCTTATTCTATATAGTCCACGTATCCATATGTAAAAACATGGTTCCCTAAAATTAACAAAACAATCAGCTCCCAGCTATTCTCAAAGGTAATGGAAAATTCCCCCTAACACTCAATCGGGAAACCAAAATGTTGAAAGCACGTGCTTTTAGGAATGTTACAAGCTTTTAAACTGGTGATACTCTGAGAAAAATTATACTCATTAATCGTGGCATAGTAGGACGGATCATTAATGACATAATCCACCCACAATACCCACTATTCTAGGGTTCCTCTGCAGGTATCAACATTTACATTGGAGAAGGGTAAATCACCCCTATCCACTCAATTCCATAAAATACTCTCTACAAGCACCAATAAAGTATCCTTAGATTCAGGAAACCTCAAGAGCGGTAACTCGTTTATTTTCCAACAAACTCAACCTCAAACCTATCAAGTGAGGGAATGAAGTCATCTTTCTCACTAAAGAAAGCGGCAAGGCGATAGACCAAAAACTCTCTCTTAGCACTAGACTCCAGATATTATCTTTAGACCTTAAGCATATCAGCGGAACCACTTGCTTCTTATTAAGTGGAACTAGAACCACCAGATATGGTGGAAGTGGTGGAAGGGGAAATGACCAAATATGATGCAATATAGGTTGTTCCAATAGATACAAAAGTGGTGACAGTCATATGGATAGGCAAGGACCCCACCAAAACCACACTCACAGAGGTAACCAGGGCGGGAGAAATATTGACAGGGAAGAAGCCATTGATTGAGAAGGATTAAAAGAACAATGGAGAAGGAAAATAGGATTTTTTTTAAGCTCTAAATATCTCTAGAATACAAGATAACTGCTAGTGGAAGTTTAAAAAATGGCAAGGCATAGGGTATTTATTGAACAAGGAAAGACACTCCTAATGGTTCGAAAGTTGGAATAATCATTACCCAAATCACATAAAAAAATTCCCAAGGCAACATGCGTCTCTACGTGACACTATAAAGCATCCTAAGAACGTATTAAAAATAATGCATTTAACGCATGAATAAAAAGTAGTGATGAATTTTAGCCTTCTTAAATAGCCTAAAGATTCCTTTTTATAGAAAACTCTTCATCTTTAACTAAAAAAGGACTTTTTTATGCGGGGATAATGTAGAGGGGTACCCATTTAACCTTCTTATAAAAGTTAGGCTTGCTGTGAGTAGGCCCAAAGTTTGAACAACGTAATAATGGGCGAGCAGACCCAAAGTGGAGAGTAAGTCTATGTAATAGGCAAGACAAGTTAAATAGAACAATATCGACCGAGAAGGACCAAAATAGGAGAAAAGTAACAAGGGGAGAGAAAGCCAAAGTGGAGAGCAAGTCTAAGTAAGGGGCAAGCCAAGACGAGCGCAATAATATTTGGCGAACAGGCCCAAGACAAGAGCAAAGTAATAACGGGCGGGTAAGTCCAAAGTGGCGAGAAAGTTCGAGTAAGGGGTAATATAAGACGAACAGAATAATATTGGGTTAGCAAGATTAGGATAGGAGCAAAGTAATATTAGGAGAATGAGCCAAATCGTGAACCCAACGAACAAGTCGATGTCATTAGGAAACCTTGAACAATAACCAACGAGGGGGTGTCATATGTGCAACTCTAAGTTATGTTTATATAAAAGTTTATCTATTAGCACTTGTTTCTTATTATAAACATGGGTTGGCTTCGTAATAAGGCTTAGTCGATAAAGAAGGGCTCGAGAAAATGGTCGATTGGGATATTTTGAGAGTTTTGGTTTGGAGACTGAGAGGTAAGTCTTGCTGAGCAAGCTAAGGCTCCACTACTTAAGTACTCTATGAAAGAGATAATACTAAGATGAGGAACCCAAGTGGTTACTCACACACTCACTTACACTTACAAATATCACATTTGGTAAAATGACTGAGCAGTTAAGATAATCGAAAATGAAGAGTGGCTACAAAGGTTTCTCGTAAGTTTTCAAAATTATTTGCCAAGTAACCGCTTGAAATATTGACGAAGTCGTACTTTTTGGAACTATGCCCTACATATTTTCTTTTTGACTTTGATTGAACTGAATGTCTCCTGTCAATGTGGACATTGATAAATAGTAAAATAGGATAAAAAGTACCATGCAAATATTTCGCAAGGGAATATCCCTTTGGCACACACATGCAACGTTTACCCTAATTTTTGGCTATAAATGAGACACTTGGGCAAGGTTTAAAAATACCAAATTCGATCATTGTTATCTTGCGCAATTTCACACAGAAAGTATTCTCTCCTAACTCTCTCTTTGGTACTCGAATTACTTGTCTCTTCACTCTCGAAGAAATATCACTCTCAAGTGATTCAATTCTTTTTGTTCTTATTAAAAAGTTTGTATTTAATCATTGTCTTCCTCATATTATATTCATAAAGTTTTTATTATATTGTAAAAGTTAATTTTTGATTTACTTGGTGGTCTTGATTTAAATACCTTGAAGTTTTTTTTCCATTGGAATGGGTCACGCATTACCCTTTCAGTTTATTCATATACGCCAGTATCACTATCCTCTTACATCTATCATTGCTAAATTACTCGGTTAGATTTAATGTTGGGGCCATCTAAAACAACAAATTTGTACTGATAAATTCAAATATAATTTAATTTTTTATTTGTGAATTAATCAATTTGAGTTTTTAAAAGTACAAAAACTTGCACCAATTGAACATTAAATACATATATAATGGGTAGGAGTGTTGAGTCAATATTAGGATGAAATGAAATCAACAAGCATTTTTTATCACTATAGATATGTGCAGATTTGAAAGTAGGTTTAGGTTAGTGACTTGGAATAACGTGTATAAGGAAATTAATGAAGCCAGTGGATATTATGATCATAAGAAAAAATAATACAACATGTGTATAGGAATCCAAGTGTGACAGAGGGAAATTTTGAAAATAGAAATACAAATTTTAAATTATAGTATATATGAAAAAATGCCATATGATTGGAGTTATAAAAAAATTAGATAACAACTACAAGGAAGATAGTGTAAGTATTATTACCAAATGTGGTAGACTAAACTTATAAAATATGTATTATTATTGGAAACTTCAACTTGCATGCATGCATCCGTTCACACTTTTGGACTGCAAGTGGTATCCATAGTGCCAATAACCTTGAACCTACTGAAGATAGTTTTAGAACATTCCCAATAGATGCTCATGAGTCCCTTAGTAATCCCACATAAAATTAGAGTAGAGAGGCCACAAGATTGATTATTCAACTATATGGTTAAACACCCCCCACCAGTCATGTGGTTAATGATTTCCCCACATGTCTATCTCATTGGGATTTTATTTTTAAAACCATATATGATGTTATTTCATAATAATGGCATGTTTGGTTCGTTTTGAAATGAGAATCATGTTGATGATAATTCCTTATATTTCTCTTAAATATATTGTATATATGGTGAATTGAACTTATTAGTAATTCTGGTGAATTGCCTTTGGCCCGATCATAGAAGATCAGAATTTCGATTTTAGTTCAATTAAACATGTCACTACCTGGATATAGACTTGGTATAATATCGATGAAATTGCGTGTATAGTCTTCGTAATTTTCTTGATTACAGGAACGTGTCTGATGGTTCAGGAACTTATCTAATAGTTTAATGAGGATTTTATGGATATATAAGTAATGTATTAAATATGGCCATGGGTGAGATTAAAGTCTAGGTGCGCACTAAGACTTGCACAATCTAATAATGTTTGTAAATGGTTAATAGATTCTTAATCATAAGGATTATGAGGATTGAAATGTGCAAAAACGTATTTATTTGATTGTTATTACTTATTGGATATATATATCTGGAAGTTGGGCAATCATTGCGTGGATATGTTTGAGATCATATTCCAAAGGAATACTCTTCTGGGAGACATATTGGATTCACTACACTAAATGCTTAATTGTCTCACTTTTTTGGAGAGCGTGAGCGTGACAAACAAACACGCATTTTTTGTCACGGTCAAAGACCATAACAAGTCCCTAACAAAACTTCTCCAGGTCAAGGACCATAACTAGTCTGTGACAATTCTGACAGAACTGTAAAACAAAACAAAACCCTATTTTAATCCATTTTCTCTTTTCTCTCTTCTCTCTCTTCAACCCTAGCATCTCTCTCATCATAGGTAAAAAATCTCCATTTTTCATAAACGTAAGGTATGATTTATATATATATATATATATATATGACATATATCTGTGTGTGTGTGTGTGTGTGTGTGTGTGTGTGTGTGTGTGTGTGTGTATTTAGTTCTTTAATATGGGTTGTAAACTAGTTGTATATATATGTATGTCCTTAGTATTGGTTGAAAACAATTTCTACCAAGACTAGGTTTTAAAATTCAAATCATTCGTCATTATAATGTGAATCTTTTACTTTGATATTCTTTTGGCATTCATCATAATGTGTTTGACTTTTGTAAATGTAATCATTTTGGATATATATATATATATATATATATATATATATATATATATATATATATATATATATATATTATGGGTTTATTTAAAAATGTGAAGGATTTTGGGATGTTTTGTTGAAAATGGCAAAGAACAGAATGAAAATTCTTGAATATTTTTCACCGTTCCTCAAATGAACCTAGGTTTTAAAATTTGGATTCGAATGGGTTAGAAAGTAGAATTAAAACCAATTTGGTATGTGAATGCATATTAGGGTTTCAATAGATAGTGTCATGGGCCTCACAAACCGCATTTTTTAATTAGGACATAACGTATTTATTATTATTAACACATACTTTGTTGTTGGATTATTGCAGAGTTTTTGTTGGGTTTTTATTGGATTGTTATTAATTAGGTTGTTGTTAGTTGGTCGTCATCATTGGGTTGTTCTTGTGTCTGATTTAACTAATGCTTTGTTTACAATGATATGTAATGAATCCTATAAGTTATTACAATGTATTTTCTATATAAAAATGACATAAAGACTCGTCGATATGTATTGTAAAAGTGGTAATGAGTTTGTAAAATTCGTAAAGAGATGTCTCAATAGTGAAGAGTTCATTTGCACTTGCGCACATTGTAGAAATGGTAAACTATTTGAATGGAAATTTTTTGAATTAAATTTACTTAAATAGGGGTATACATGACAATTATCGGGTGTATATTTTTCATAGGGAAATACTGTAACACCACGTATTTTTATGATTTTAAATTATAGGATTAATTGAATTTAATGTGGGAATATTAATTGTTAATTAATCTGAATTAAAGTAAATATTAACTAGCGAGTTAAGGATTAGTATTTATTGATGTGCATTATATTAAATATTACTGAGCGAATAAAGTAATACATGATTATGGAATTATGAAAATTGTCACGAGTGAAATATACGACAGTTTCGGTAATTAAGTCGAGCGTGTGTGTAAGTCGTGTCAGGACCAATTTAAAAGAATTAGAAAGTAAATTAATTATAATTAATCCATAGTCATTTTGAGTGCGCCAGCGTGGCCGTAAGGGTCGAGTTATTCAGAAAAGTCTACTCGGGATTTTAGTTTAGGTCCCGGGGAAATTTTAGGCCAAATTGGCATCCCAAGAGGGAGTTTTGGTAATTTTCATTTTTAGGCATTTCATACCCACAAAATTTAGAGGAGAAATATATCTTTTACATGAGTGTATTAGGGTTTTCATTCACAAGTTCCAAGGGAGAGCCACAGAGGGTGAGGGAGAACCAAGTCCAAGGGATTTAGGCCATTAACCACCATCTTCCACCACCGAGACCACCACTGTGTAGATTGAAAGACGAGGAACACACTCATACCATCTACACCAGCGGATCAGACAACCAAAAATCAAGGCAAGTGTTTATTACTTGCTTTCCTTTAGCAATAATTATACTCATGTTAGTGTAGGTTATAGAAACTCACGATTTAATATTGAATTGGGTGAAAATTTGAAGATTGATGCTTAATCTAGGTCTGAAAATTATATAGGTCAATTTATCTTTGTATGTAGAGTAGAACCCACGAAATTTATGATTTAATTTATTAACGAATCTTGGTTTAATGGTTCTTGAATTGAAATTGGAAGAACTAGGGTTTTAAAGGATTAGATTGGGGATTTCGAATTTAATTATTGATTGATGATGACTTGATAATACTAGGATGTCAGAAATCGAATATAATTTATGGATTATGAATTAGTATAGTTGTATTGGTGTTTGGAAATATTCTATTGAGGATTTGAGGTTAAAAATAGTGGAGAAACGTACTTGGGGGAAGAATAACTCTCACAGAGCTTCGGATCGGTTCAGTCTGCTACAGTTTTCCAGTTCTTACGTAAAACACTTGAGAACCTTTCTAATCTTAAATTGCGAGATTTATTGTGAAGTATAATGAGAATTAGTTTAATAAAACCGTAGGTTAAGATTGGATTTAGGCTTGGGCCTACGAGTGGGAACCATAGGCTAAACTCAATTGGTATTAATCGGGAAAAATACTTACTTTAGAGCATAATTTGAGACTCGGAGATTAGAGAAAAAGGATGAGTTAGACTAGTAGGGTATAGGGACCTTACCTACTGTTATGATGTGTAATCTTAAGGATACCCTTTGAGTGATGAGAAATTCTCGGCATTGTACGTTAATGAATTAAGCTATGAATTATTATTACGTAGATTATTCGGGATAAAAATACGCTATGTATGGAAAATGTTAAATAAATTTATAGGTGGTGTGAATACCTATTGTATGTTCAATTATGTGTATGACATACCTAGCTTCTTTTTATCACGGGAGGTTTTAAACATGATAGAGGACAGTCTTATCCTGATGATCCCATTGGGGGGATTTTAGATTGGTACCTCAGAACATAGAACCTAGGTACAGGCTATCTGTGAGAATGATAGTGTTTACGGTCATATGGGTTCGTAAGTATGTGCATAGCCAATTAGGCTTGGAACTATGTTCACCTCCAATATGTGTGGTTTGTTTATGGTTCATGGGAGACTTCCAAACTGATTGTCCTTGTTTGAGTACGAGATGTACCTGGGCATGATAGCAGAGTATACATTACACTACAGGTGTATCCTTGGGATATATATATATATATATATATATATATAATAGTGATGGAAATATATGTATACTTGTGTTATATCTACAGTGTGATAATTATAGACCATTGAGATAATGGAATTTTAAATAACTTAAGTTAAGAATACTTAACTTTAGTGTGATAACACTTAATCAAGATAATAAATGTTGAAACATTTAATGTAAGTGTTGGTAAGTACGGGTTAATACTATGAGATATAATTAGTGGCATAAGTCTAGAATCTAGCTAGATGGAGTTCGGATAGCTAGATGGGACTAGATGTACGTTAGGCATGCATAATAGATGAGAGGTGAGAATTTCATGTGAGAGTTCGAAAATCTAATATGCATATAATACTTGCTTTATTGCAAATTTTAAATACTTGCTGAAATAAAATATTTTTTGTACAACTCAGGCTCTGACCCGTCTCTTGAAATTTTTTCTCTTTTCTCGTATACTATTTATATCAGGTGTCCAGTCATATGCACGCCATGCTTAAACGATTGGACAGGTTGACGTGTTGTAGCGGTCGTAGGAGCTGTAGGTCCTCATGCTTATACGCCTCCACCCTCATTTGACCCGGTATCTTTAGACATTTCATTTAGGGCATGTGTCACCCATCCTCAGTTTTACTTTATCAGAGAGATTATACTCGGTTTACTTTAATATTTCATTTCAGTAGGATTGAGTATTATTATGGTTTATTAGTTTTGAGACTTTGAACTGGAACATTTATTCTAGTCTTAATTAATTCAGCTGTTAGTTATTGTCCAGTATTATTTATTCATGCGTATGGTGGATGATTCAGTTATTTTATTATTGGGATTAATTATGGTTTAATCGATAATATTTTAATTGGAATAATAATGTTTATGACACTAGCTTAACTAATTATTGGGTGATTAATAGTATTAAATGTTTTTCGACAGTGATGCTCAGAATGAACCAACCGCACATTCTGTTTTAATTTAATAAAGGACTGATCACCTGGTATTTACTTGGGCGGGTGTCATAAATACATTGTCCTTTTGTCTCTGAATAACCTCCCGTACAATCGTCAAGTAGGATAGTACTGAAATTATAAGAGGATACCATAGATCATATTATGTTAGATAATCTAATAGATGATGTTTATGGAGTTCAAGTGTTGCAAGACAATGAGGATTTTGATGGGGAAAACAATGAATCTCATGGTGGAGTTTTTATTGCTCATGATGGTGTTGGGATAAACCTTGCCGATTACTACCTATATTTGAAAATTAAATTGACCCAACCATTGTAACCTAATCGGGAAAAAGATCACACTGTTTTGTACGACATGTTTGGTTTGCATACTTTGAAGAACCGTTTTCGTTTGTCTTAAAATAGCGTGACTAGAATTCTGAATTGGGTGAAAGATTTGCTCCTTAAATAAAACACACTACCAAATGACTATCCAAGTATAAAGCACAATTAAAAAGGTTTGAGAATGAAGGGTAAATCATTTCATGCTTGCACGTATGATTGCATAATATGCCAGAATGAGTATTAAAATCATGATCATTGTCCGGTATGTGGGGAACCTAGATATGTTCCAGAGCATGGTTTGAATGATAAAAGAGGCACACTTTCAAAAGTTCCTAAAAAATTATATAACTACTTCCTCATTGGTCCCAGGTTGAAGAGATTTTTCATAGTACCATAGATAATGGAGATAATGACATGGCACACCACAACAGAAGTAAGGGATAATCTCATGCGTCATCATATTAGCTCAACCAATTAAAAAAGGCATATATTGTAATTACCTAGATTTTGCCAATGAACATAATATTTGTTTGGTAATATCAAAAAAGGGGTTCAATCCATTTGGTAATCTAAGAACCAATCAAAATCTATGGTCGGTGATCTTAGTTCATGTAAATATCCATCCTTCGTTGTGCATGAGATCAGAAATTTTGATGTCGACTTTATTGATACCGGAGCTAAAGGCACCGAGTGATGAGATTGATGTCTACTTATCACCGTTGGTAGAAGAATTGAATGACTTGTGGGTAGTTGGCGTGAAATCATTTAAATCCAACAAATAGGAAGAGTTTATGTTGAAATCTCTGTTAATCTAGGCAATTCATGATTTCCGAGCTTATGAGACTTTGTCGGGTTGTATTGTTTATGGTGATTTTGGTTGCCCTATTTGTGGAAAGGAAATTGGACTTAACATTTCAAGGATAGTAACAAGATTATCTATCATTATCATAGAAGTTTCTTTCTTATTGCTCATATGTTTCGATTTGATAAAATTGATAACTTTTTTTCCAAGTGAGTTGAACATACGATACTTACAAAAAAATATTTCAGGTTCAGAAATTGAAAGGAGGGATCCAAAATGTGAATCTAATGTGTCGAAGAATAATCCAAAATTCAAGAATGGAAAGCATAAAAACACACATGTTGAGAATGAAGTCGGGAAAAGTAAGGCATGGTCTCGATGGTCAATATTATTCGACTTGTTGTACTAAAAGAGTAACCCCATGCTCCATATATTAGATATCATGCATGTTGAGAAGAACAACATCGAACATATTGTGAGCACATGCCTAAGTGGAAGTCATTCTAAGGATGGAGAAAATGCACAGGCTGGTCTTAAACTATTAAAAATTAAGCCACAAGTATGGTTGAAACAAGATAGTGGCAGGAGGAATATAATGCCTCTGAGTCTTATACTTTGAGAAGCAAAGAAAAAAGGGTTCTTTTAGACACATGACGTAATTTTCAAATTCCCACTAATTTTTCATCAAATTTGCAGAGGATTATAATCTATGACACACATTATACAAAAGTGCAAGTCTCATGATTGGCATATGATCATGCAACTAGTCCATTTGTTGTTTAAGAATTGTTTCTCAAATAATAAGCATTTGCAAAGAGCCATTATATTTATTATACTTTGTTTCAAATGATTGCGTACAAAAGTAGTCAATAGAAAGTGCATCGTAACTCTAGCTGAAGGAACTTGTGTTTTGGAGAAGTACACCCCCCAGTAATTTTTGACATTAGTATTCACTTGTTGGTGCACTTATTTGTAATACCACATATTTTAATATTAGATTTTATCAAGACCAAGTACTAAAATATGAAAAATTCTATAATTTAAACTATCATTCTTATCATGTGATAAAAATATAAGACATTTAAACTTTTTCCAACAAGAAGAGATACGGGGGATAATAATGTGAAAGGCCACTAAAAATAGATACCAACTACAACGTCCTCTAAAAGATCGATGATATATAAAAGTTACAATAGAATTATCTAAATATAATTGTGGAGTCACAAGTGGATCATAATCCAAATGTTGTCTCGTATAAAATATACAACGGAAAGGAAAACTAAACCGTACATAAAGTAAAATTACAAAAATAAATATTCTCTAAAAGACCCAATCTGCTCCTAAATGCTCTAGGCTATTGCGAGATGTTAGTCACCGCAACGGTCAGGATCCACTGCAAGAATACTAACTATGTTTGCCATAGTGGGTAACATGACCCAATGGAAATGCTAAATAAAATAAATACCATAGTATAGTAGTGTAAATAACGTTACTAGTTAATTTCAATATCTTTATTAATGTTCAACAGGTAATATAGCAGGTTCAATTACATTGATCACAATTAGGTTTATCAATGTTTCATAATATCAATAGTATAAAGAACTATCCAGTTACTAATCAGGGTATAATAACTAACTATATAATATCGAGTCAATCTCAACTATATACTTATTAATCAGTATTAATAACATCTATTTATATAGGAATATATCAAAAAACTATTAGTCTATCAACCGATACTAAAGCAACCCATAACTTATCAATATCATTACAAGTCTTTTATCCACTTTCTAGTTCCATATTATGTTAATTTCATTATTTCTCTTTTATAAAGTCTCACTGTTTCGTATTTCTTCTCTATTCTAGACTAACGGTCTTATCAATATCACATTTAAATAAGCATTAATCACTTACCTCTTTCTTACCTCATTTATATCATTTTTTGTCTCGTTATACCTCATTATAATTAACTGTCCTCCCTCACGGTCTCAAATATGACAATACCTTCAATTAAATTATTAGTTTAATTAATTAATTAACCCCTCAATTAATTAAACTGTAACTGACATGTGCCACTTCTCCCCAGCCATCCCAAGAACATGTGGTATGCCAATATAAAATTTGTTACAAAATTATCACCATCTGTTATGTAGTGACAGAAAACCCTCCAACAACTGCTACACGATGCCAATAAAGGATTATCACACAAATCCATAGCCGCCTGCTCCATAATGTCGGAAAACCCATAGACACCCTACTACTCAATGCCAAAATTCCTCAACACCATTTGATGCACAAATAACCCATTAAACATCATGTCGCCACCTTTTGTTTACATGTACTGAATTTAAAACCCATGTAACAAACAAAAATACCATTTCTTATCTCGTCGTCACCTTCGAGTGTACAAATTTGACACATCGTGTAATACCACAACAATACACATATATCCATAATCCTCGATCATGCCAATATAGGTCTTTTCTATCTAGGAACATCCTTCATACTCTCTATATAAATTAACCAAAATAAATTTATTCATCCATAAGATCCTAACTCCTAACCTTATCTAGATTCTATGTGAGGGACGTCTCATAAATGAAATCCAAACAAAGAACCCCTACCTACCCCACCCTCGATAAACTTATTTCTAGAATAGGTAAATCATCAAGGGAAAAAGCTACGGACTCATAAGTTTGAGTACCATGGGATCTAACTCAGTTATCAATGTCATATCATGAGAAAACCATTAAATAATCACTTCATTACATTATCTCCATATTTATTAGAAAAGTACTTCATACTTCCATTGGACAACTCATCATTCATTAACAAATTCTACTTCACAAGTCATACTTTTCCATATCTAATATATTGGAGCATAAATATAAGACATGCACACAACACAATGATAAATAATGATATCAACAATGGTTAATATGAAATAATAGAGAAAATGGACACCAGATATACATGGTTCGGTCGGATTAGCCTACGCCATAGAGAAAAAGGTAAGTTAGTAGTCTTCATTAATGTCAAAAGTTACAAAGGGTTTCCATGCAAAGAGATTCATCTAACCCACATACAACAACATTGACTTTATATACTTAAATATAAAATGTTACTCCTACTATTTCATTCCACAACTTGAGAGTGTGGTTAACATAATGGGACATGTGTTTATCTTTGGCTACTTTGCATCTTCCACATTTCCTAACTCCAACTTTATAAGGAATGTGAGGCTTGTTTGAAATAACAACTATTTAGCCAAGTCATTGTGATCAAAGGATCGATCTTTCTTTAGTAGGTGAGAA
Source organism: Sambucus nigra (assembly GCA_949130495.1). Classification (NCBI taxonomy): domain Eukaryota; kingdom Viridiplantae; phylum Streptophyta; class Magnoliopsida; order Dipsacales; family Adoxaceae; genus Sambucus; species Sambucus nigra. The sequence continues at coordinate 335,596,868 of OX422207.1, read as the reverse complement.
ATAATGTTAGATTATTGAATTAGTCGAATTGTGGTTGAACTAATAATCATCTAATGAAAAATAAAAAGGGCACTCGTCCAACTGCTTTGATGAATCCATTCGGACTAACTCGACTGGAAATCACTCTCACTATCTACCTACCAGACTCTTTATGTTTAGAGAGATGAGCTGAAGAGTCTTGATCATAGTCAAAAATAGCTCTCACGACTTACATTGGTGCCATACCTAGTGGGGTTTTGACTTGAGTATATCTTCCATTCCAATCTCCTTCAGATATTTCTATCACTGGGATTTTAATTTAGGATAATTACTCCTTGGGACTCTATAATGACGTAAAATATTATAGTGCTGCAAAAATTCATCATTGTGTAGTCTCAATGTGAGATGTCGATCGGATGTTTTGCCCCAGTCGTTGCGTTTATGATGATACGCATGCTTTCAAAGTGCGCGTGGACAGGTTTATTGAACTTACATGCACTGACCGTATATGTAACTCATCGAACATCTATATCTATTAGATTAAACCAAATATGTACATTGAATTTGAAAAGACTCATTTCCCTTCGGTACAAAAGTTGAGAATTTTTTATTTGGAGAAATTTTGCATTCCTGAGTTCTAGAATCAGTATCCATACTTATTTTTTTCATTTCTTCATCTTATTCGTTTCCAAGTTTCATTGTCTCTATAGTGTTATGGTCTCATGGGTTCTTATCCTTTTTTAATATAACTTTTTCATGCACAGTCTTTTCATTGCCATTCTCATCCCACTAATACGACTTTTTCCTCTATTTTCTCAAATTCTCAAGTCTGTCTTATCAAATCTTTCATTTTATTTTTCATTTTACTAGTGTTAGTGGATTTTTAACCTAGTTTCCTGATGAAAAAACCCTTCATTTTTTATTTTATTCCCTCTAAGTCGGCCTTCCACTATTATATTTCTTGTCTTTAGCCTTTTAGCAATAATCTTTGTTTGTCTCTTCAAGAGAGATGTTGGCATCAATAGTTCTTGGCAATCATAGTAGAGATTAATTATGCTTTCATTCCAGAACATAATTAATGGAGGGGCTCCACCTGTGGGGACTTTTCGTCTACTACTTATAGAATTGAATGTCTGATCAAAGGACAAAGTTCCACTTAGGCTGTAGGCCCGTCAAATCCCCTTATCACCCTCAAATCCCCCTCATGCTAGGACTGGTAGGGATAAGAACAACCCCTTAGGACCTCAAGCATCTATTAACCATGTGTCTGATCGAGTTTTTATTAAATAGGGTGAGAATCTTGCTCTCCCAATTGCCCTCTCCATTCCCCCGACTGATAAGACTAATCGAGCCCCGAATCCTCGGGATGAGGAGGGGTGTTTTTACAAACACTTTTTCTAATCTGGCCTCAGAATACCTTTACCAATACCCATCTAAGACATCCTCACGTTCATTAACCTTTCACATTCTAATATTATACCAACACCTAGCAAATATTGGCCAGGTCGATGGTGCATTCCATAATGCGTTCAAGACTGAGAACCCGATGACTATGGTAAAAATTGATAACTATTAAGAACCTCCAGTTACTCAAGGGGGATGGTACACCCTTGATTTCCGAACTAATAATTTAGGTTTCATCACCTCCCTTCATTCCTCAAACTATTATTAGAGACATTGCCTACTTTTTTATTCGCGATCAGGGATGGGAGTGTGATGAATAAAATGACCTTATTGGTCATCTTTTTAATGTTCCACTTGTCTGGAACAAACTTGTAACAACCCGCCCTTTTGGAGACGATTAAATTCCATAAATAAATATAAACTGGCAATTTGGGGAATTTCCTAAAATAGTAATTTTTGGGATTTTCGAGGATTAAATATTTTCGAAGGGTGTTATAAATTATTTTGGGACTATATAGGTCAAAATAATTTAATTATATGTCGTCTTGGAGTATAGCGACAAAAGAGGTAAGATTTTGAGTAAGAATACCGCATTTAATTATTTTGGGTTAGAATAGTGATTTGTGGTCAAGTACCTTGGATGGATATTTCGACTGCGTCGTGAGTCTCAGAATGTCCGAGATAGTCGAAAAAGAGTGTCTGATTGTCCAAAATGAGTTTCGGGTAATTTTAGAGGTAAAAGTAACTCATAATTGGGTAAACGAGTCGTTTTTGGGTTTTAAGGGTTAAAAACCTTTTTCTTCCTATTTAAAGAGGGAGAAGGGAAGAGAATAGAGAGAAAAGAGAAAAAAAGGAAAGAAGAGAGAGAGGAGGAGAGAAAAGAGGAGAGAAATGGAGATCTCGGGCAAACTCCGCCGGATTCGACTCGAGGACGTCGGATTTTATCCACGAGGGAAGTGTTTACTTGCTTTATTTATCTTTTTTGCATAAATATCTCATACCGTAGTTTGGTATAAAAAAACCCAAAAGGTTTTGGGGTGGGTTATCGTGGATAAAGCGGGTTTTGAGGAGTTAAAACAATTAAACCCCAATAATATTTTAATTTGTGGAACTTAGGTTTTAACCTAAATTAATTGGTGGTTTTGGGTTCTAGGATGTTTAGAACCCTTAATATATGTGTATTTGTAGTTGGTTGAGGTTGTAGGACGTTGGGTGAGGCGACAAAAGCTTGGGAGAAGCTTTAATGGTCGAAATCGTCTCGGAGAAGACGATGAATAGTAACCCGTCACTTTAGGGGGCCATTTTGGCCAGGAAAAAAATTGATTTAGCTTTCGGCCAAAACACGAAAGTTGTAGATCTTTTCGACACGGTCGCGTGGGCACTAACCACGTATTTTTCTGATTTTTCTACGATTTGATATGATTTTTACAAGATGGCAGCTCCGGTTTGAAATCATCAACTCGGAAATCAAATCGGGAATTGGAAAAATTACGGCTAGAATTAATTGCGTAGATGTTCGGGATAATTTTTGGGGTAGTTTAGAAACCCTGATAATGAATTTGGGTTGTTGGAAAATAAATTTGAGGAATTTAGTTTGGGAGATCTGGTGTGACCGGTCGACCGCGCCCCTAAGGCCGGTCGACCGCCTCAAGAAGAAAGGGCCTACTGCTTTGTTTCGTAGGCTTATTTGTAACCCGCGGTCGACTGGGGGTCCAGGACCGGTGTCCCGTTTTCAGCCCAAGATTTTGGAGATTAGGATTATTTCTCCTTTTTGAGTTTAATGTTTAAGGGTCTTCCAAATTAGAGTATTATAGAGGGTTATGTCCTAAAGGACTTGATGAATTGGGAATATATGTATATGTGTATATTCACTTAGAGTGAATTAGTATAATTTGAAATATCCAATAAATTCCTTAAGAGATAATTAAGGTGATTATTATTTATCGAAGTGAAGAAATACTTTGGGTTTAATATCATGCTTATATGAATGCATGATTATGATTCTTTGAGAGAATCTTTGGGATTAATGGTCATCACTAGATATCATTGGCATTAATGGCCATTTATATATCCGAGGAGGAATATAGGGTATATATATATATACTATGTGATTAAGTATATATATGATATGAGATAATGATTTTGAAAATAAAATATGAATATTTTCAAAATGGAAATACAAATGATTTTCATAAATGATAAAAATTGAGGATACACACCTCTCTAAATCGCTTTCATAAGGGAAGTTGCGTGCGTATGGTGAAGCCCCCTGACAAATTAACGCAGGGTGGATATAGTCCTATAGGCCATATGAGCGTTTGTTGTATTTTTCTGCGCTGGTTAGGAGATTCCGGGTGTGGTCTTGACTATCCCGCAGGCATATGGCCGCTTCCCGACGTCTTGCGATGTAGGATCCCAGGTTGTCTTGATTATAGGCCCTGCGCACAGTGGAGAAATCTGGATGGGCGGTCTTAGAACGCGTTATATATTAAAGAAATTCAAGATAATGGATTGGCTTTAATTACATTTTCTGGATATAGGAAGGGAAATGGGATAAAGGTTTGGCTTCGGTAACACTCCCGGATGGAAGAAGGGTTGTGGAAGCATATGATATGATCAAAGCATTTTTATGATAATGAAAATGGCTTTGAATACATTTCCTGAATATAAAAAGGGAAATGGGATATTTTGAAACGGAAAAGCATTTTTATGATAATAAAATTGGCTTTTAAAAAGGTATATGATTTATTAAAGCAATTCATGATAATGAATTGGCTTTTAAATACATTTCCTGGATATGAGAAGGGAAATGGAAAGTTTTGAGATAAAAATGATAAGTATTGATAAATACTTTGTATATGGATTCTCATTCCGGGAGATAGATCCGGATGGTTATGGTAAAATATGTATATGTATATGTATATATGGATGAATCGAGTACCGAGGGTCTAATGGATCCCGACGATCGACCTTGTCGCATAGTAGTGTATCGGGGGGAGTTCCTTGTTTGGATTTCGCTTTGCGAGACTCCCCACGCACGAATATGGAAATGTGTTGAGACTGGAGAGAAGTTTAATCCTTAGTGCTCTAATATTATAAATGCTCATGGTATATATTTATATATATATATATCTTTATGTACTGAGGGACTGGCGGATCTCAACGATCGACCTTGCCGTATAGTAGTGTATCGGGGGGTTCCTTGTTTGGATTTCGCTTCGCGAGACACCCCACGCACGAACATTGCATAGCGTCGAGATTAGAGTTAAGTTTAGCCCTTAGTACATCTGTTGGACTATCTAGGGTAGATAGTGGTTAGGTGATAGACTAGTTTAGCAGGGTAGCTTGACTAGGACGTTTAGAGGGATGCGCTAGGAGTGCACTGTTAGAGGAGAGGTGAGGGGTATCTCATGGGAGTGCGATACCAATTTAAGTATGAGATAAAACTATTTTTCTAAAAATAAAGCATTTATGCACTTGCAAAATATTTTCAAAACTCGGGCTCTGACCCGTTTATCTACTTTTCCTTTCTTTCTATATTATATATATATAGGTGTCCAGACACAGGGACGCCTGGATGGCACTTCCTTCGAGTCAGACGTCAACTGTAGCAGCTGTGGATGCGTGCAGGATTTTCAGTAGACGCTTCCATTCTTGTAATCTAGATAGGAGGTATTATATAAACATTCGGGCCAATGGTCTAACTGCATTTATTGATTCTTTTAGTACATCATTCGATATGGTTGTATATTTTGATCGAGTGTTCGGTTATTTTATTTCATTTCAGTTTCATTTCCGCAAAACTGTGTGGATGTTTTATTTACAGTTGTTAAAAAGAGTAGTAAAGTTAAAATTTTGACACCGGCCTAATAGGTTATTAGTAATTAAATGGACTTTCGATAGTGATGCTAAGAATGATCCATATGAGACTCCTGTTTTAATTTGATATAGGAGTGATCACCCGGTATTTTATTAGGCGGGGTGTCATAGATGGTATCAGAGCATCAGGTTCTAGTGTCCTTAGGAATTTGTGCGGACGTACTACGCTTTCAGCGTTGCTCTCATTTGTTATAGAACCTCAGGACTAGGATTGTTGATTTCTCTTGTGAAATTTCGTTCTCCTGCCATATTATGAGATTATAGAATCTTTTGCGCGCTAGTTTGAGAATCATGTGCGGAGCTTGGATGGCAGCAGGAGGTGAGGCTTAGCTGGAGCAGCTGGTAGAAGGTTGGGTTGAGGACCTTAGTAGAGGTCACTCTCCCTATGGTAATTGTTAAGGATTTCGGTGGAGACTACTAAATAATAAGTAGTTATGAGTACCGCAGTACCGCTGAAGTGGAGAGTGGTACTAAAGTCGAATTCCTCATGGAAATTGAGGGTTCAAAAGGGATCTTACGGATAGTTCTAACCGTGAGTCCCCATGAATCAGCAGGATGAGAAGAATGCTGTTTTGGGAATTATTCGCCTAAGGTTCAGCCAGAGGCCGACGGTGAATAAAGAGTATTATGGAGAAGTGAACCTTGTACCTAAGTGAGTTAGGTGCAATGAATATTGAGTCATTTCCAAGAAGGATGGGCTCACTAAAGAATGGGTATGTTCCAAGACCCCATGGTTGGACATCCACTCGGGGAATTTGTTAAAATGAAGTTGTTGTTATGAGTTTTACCTCAATTGAGGAGGTATATTTGGCGTGACGAGATAAAGTCGCGGTATTAGTTAGCCCTAGACTCGTGTGTGTAATTTGAGTTATGGCGGTCACGATAACATAATAACATGTATGTCTATGTATTTTTTCGCGATAGCGGGATTTTGTTTTCCTTCACTCGTCATAAAGGCGGGTGTTTATATTTTATATATTATATAAGATGATGGTATTTCGGAGCGATAGCAGGCTAAGAATGGCAAGTCTATCGTGTCCATGGTTCCTGGAGGGAACAGGTTATTGTTGCGGTGTCTCACCTAGATATAGGTTGAGTTCATCTTATTTATTGTGGGATACGAAACTTCGATGAGTAGAGGTTTCATTATCGTGATTTGGGTATATGGCTACCTTATGTATATGATTTAAGGCCGCAGGATTTTCGTTGAGCTGAACATAAAGATCATTATTGTTTGCGCAAGGACTTAAAAATAAGTGCGAGTGCAGGGTGGTATGACTCTTAGTTAGAGATGGGAGTTCAGACCACCTTTTTGTTGGATTATGGGATAGGAATATCCCGGTTTCATGTTGAAATGACGGAACTCCAACCAACGAAGTCAAGGGTTAATGTGTGGAGGGGTTACTTGTTTGGATTTCGCTTTGCGAGACACTCCACACATGACTCTTAACGGCGTCGGGAGTGGGGAGCTGTTATGGGATGTAAGGATGTTGATTTTGTGGAAAGGTCTTATAGTGTGGATGAACCACTATAGGCTATGAGCCACATGATGTTGATATACTATGGAAAGATTGTGCTATGGAAAAGCACTAAAGTGGTCCCCTCGCCACAAGTGGGTGGGTGAGGTTAGACTTAGAGAAATTGATTTGAGGACAATAGTCAGGCCTTAATGAAAAGGCAAATTTTGAGGAGATACATTTTGGGTAGTATGTTCGTGACACTTTTACAGAAAGTGGGCACTTCGATTGATTAGGTTTCCTTCCGTATGGGCGGAAGGATAAGATAGTAGAAATGCGTTCGTAGTTTAGCGTAGGTAGTATTTAGGACGTCCCGCTGGTGTGCCTTAGGTCGCTATATCTCGATGATCGATTACGCGAGGGAGTAGTGTAACGGGAGGGTTCCTTGTTTGGATTTCGCCTTGGCGAGACGTCCCACGCATAAAACCAAGCAATTGTCGGGAGTTGAGAGAGGCCTTGGGCACTAGGGACATACTTAAGATTATAGTAGTTTCGCGTATGTAGTACATCGCATAGACCTTAGTATTATTAGGATGTAAGTTTAGTATAGTTAGTGGCGAATTGAATTTAATTTCAAGGTTTGGGAGGACCCATAGGTGAGTATTTCACCGAGGAAAGGAGATCCTTATTGGGAGAGAGTGTTACATGTCAGACGTTCACTACGGATGTGCAGATGTGCACAAGTTGGAAAGGTGTATGGGCACTTTGGTAAGATGGTTTTATATACCGCCTGGAATAGAATGGGGGTAGTATATAAGGTTGAAATTCATGCCGATAGGCATTATAGATGATGGGTATTATGTGACGTATTAGAGTCACTTTACGATCGTGGTAGTCGTGTAGCATATGGTTGGGAACCATTGGGTTAGTATCATTTCCCTTGAGAAATTAGAATTTGGAGTGATCCTAGTTTTATGGTGTAGGTTGTATCCGAATTTCGAGGACGAAATTCCGTTGTAAGGGGGGGAGTATGTAACAACCCGCCCTTTTGGAGACGATTAAATTCCATAAATAAATATAAACTGGCAATTTGGGGAATTTCCTAAAATAGTAATTTTTGGGATTTTTGAGGATTAAATATTTTCGAAGGGTGTTATAGATTATTTTGGGACTATATAGGTCGAAGTAATTTAATTATATGTCGCCGTGGAGTATAGCGACAAAAGAGGTAAGATTTTGAGTAAGAATACCGCATTTAATTATTTTGGGTTAGAATAGTGATTTGCGGTCAAGTACCTCGGATGGAAATTTTGACTGCGCCGTGAGTCTCGGAATGTCCGAGATAGTCGGAAAAGAGTGTCCAATTGTCCAAAATGAGTTTCGGGTAATTTTAGAGGTAAAAGTAACTCATAATTGGGTAAACGAGTAGTTTTTGGGTTTTAAGGGTTAAAAAACCTTTGCTTCCTATTTAAAGAGGGAGAAGGGAAGAGAATAGAGAGAAAAGAGAAAGAAAGGAAAGAAGAGAGAGAGGAGGAGAGAAAAGAGGAGAGAAATGGAGATCTCGGGCAAACTCCGCCGGATTCGACTCGAGGACGTCGAATTTTATCCACGAGGCAAGTGTTTACTTGCTTTATTTATCTTTTTTGCATAAATATCTCATACCGTAGTTTGGTATAAACAAACCCTAAAGGTTTTGGGGTGGGTTATCATGGATAAAACGGGTTTTTGGGAGTTAAAACAATTAAACCCCAATAATATTTTAATTTGTGGAACTTAGGTTTTAACCTAAATTAATTGGTGGTTTTGGATTCTAGGATGTTTAGAACCCTTAATATATGTGTATTTGTAGATGGTTGAGGTTGTAGGACGTTGGGTGAGGCGACAAAATCTTGGGAGAAGTTTTAATGGCCGAAATCATCTCGGAGAAGACGATGAATAGTAACCTGTCACTTTAAGGGGCCATTTTGGCCAGGAAAAGAATTGATTTAGCTTTCGGCCAAAACACGAAAGTTGTAGATCTTTTCGATATGGTCGCGTGGGCGCCAACCCGGTATTTTTCTGATTTTTCTACGATTTGGTATGATTTTTACAAGATGGCAGCTCCGGGTTGAAATCATCAACTCGAAAATCAAATCGGGAATTGGAAAAATTAAGGCAAGAATTGATTGCGTAGATGTTCGGGATAATTTTTGGGGTAGTTTAGAAACCCCGATAATGAATTTGGGTTGTTGGAAAATGAATTTGAGGAATTTAGTTTGGGAGACCTGGTGTGACCGGTCGACCGCGCCCCTAAGGCCGGTCGACCGCGTCAAGAAGAAAGGGCCTACTGCTTTGTTTCGTAGGCTTATTTGTAACCCGCGGTTGACCGGGGGTCCAGGACCGATCGACCGGTGTCCTGTTTTCAGCCCAAGATTTTGGAGATTAGGATTATTTCTCCTTTTTGAGTTTAATGTTTAAGGGCCTTCCAAATTAGAGTATTATAGAGGGTTATGTCCTAAAGGACTTGATAAATTGGGAATATATATATATATATATATATATATGTGTGTATATTCACTTAGAATGAATTAGTATAATTTGAAATATCCAATAAATTCCTTAAGAGATAATTAAGGTGATTATTATTTATCGAAGTGAAGAAATACTTTGGGTTTAATATCATGCTTATATGAATGCATGACTATGATTCTTTGAGAGAATCTTTGGGATTAATGGTCATCACTAGATATCATTGGCATTAATGGCCATTTATATATCCGAGGAAGAATGTAGGGTATATATATATATATATATATATATACTATGTGATTAAGTATATATATGATATGAGATAATGATTTTGAAAATAAAATATGAATATTTTCAAAATGGAAAGACAAATGATTTTCATAAATGATAAAAATTGAGGATACACACCTCTCTAAATCGCTATCATAAGGGAAGTTGTGTGCGTATGGTGAAGCCCCCTGATAAATTAACGCAGGGTGGATATAGTCCTATAGGCCATATGAGCGTTTGTTGTATTTTTCTGCGCTGGTTAGGAGATTCCGGGTGTGGTCTTGACTATCCCGCAGGCATATGGCTGCTTCCCGACGTCTTGCGATGTAGGATCCCAGGTTGTCTTGATTATAGGCCCGGGAATATAATAGCCATTTAGGGGCGCGCACAGTGGAGAAATCCGGACGGGCGGTCTTAGAACGCGTTATATATTAAAGCAATTCATGATAATGGATTGGCTTTAATTACATTTCCTGGATATAGGAAGGGAAATGGGATAAAGGTTTGGCTTCGGTAACACTCCCAGATGGAAGAAAGGTTGTGGAAGCATATGATATGATCAAAGCATTTTTATGATAATGAAAATGGCTTTGAATACATTTCCTGAATATAAAAAGGGAAATGGGATATTTTGAAACGGAAAAGCATTTTTATGATAATAAAATTGGCTTTTAAAAAGGTATATGATTTATTAAAGCAATTCATGATAATGAATTGGCTTTTAAATACATTTTCTGGATATGAGAAGGGAAATGGAAAGTTTTGAGATAAAAATGATAAGTATTGATAAATACTTTGTATATGGATTCTCATTCCGGGAGATAGATCCGGATGGTTATGGTAAAATATGTATATGTATATATGGATGAATCGAGTACCGAGGATCTAATGGATCCCGACGATCGACCTTGCCGCATAGTAGTGTATCGGGGGGGTTCCTTGTTTGGATTTCGCTTTGCGAGACACCCCATGCACGAATATGGCAATGTGTTGAGACTGGGGAGAAGTTTAATCCTTAGTGCTCTAATATTATAAATGCTCATGGTATATATTTATATATATCTTTCTGTACTGAGGGACTGGCGGATCTCGACGATCGACCTTGTCGCATAGTAGTGTATCGGGGGGTTCCTTGTTTGGATTTCGCTTCGCGAGACACCCCACGCACGAACATGGCATAGCGTCGAGATTAGAGTGAAGTTTAGCCCTTAGTACATCTATTGGACTATCTAGGGTAGATAGTGGTTGGGTGATAGACTAATTTAGCAGGGTAGCTTGACTAGGACGTTTAGAGGGATGCGCTAGGAGTGCACTGTTAGAGGAGAGATGAGGGGTATCTCATGGGAGTGCGATACCAATTTATATATGAGATAAAAATATTTTTCTAAAAATAAAGCATTTGTGCACTTGCAAAATATTTTCAAAACTCGGGCTATGACCCGTTTATCTACTTTTCCTTTCTTTCTATATTATATATATATATAGGTGTCCAGACACAGGGACGCCTGGATGGCACTTCCTTCGAGTCAGACGTCAGCTGCAGCAGCTGTGGATGCGTGCAGGATTTTCAGTAGACGCTTCCATTCTAGTAATCTAAATAGGAGGTATTGTATAAACATTCGGGCCAATGGTCTAACTGCATTTATTTATTCTTTTAGTACATCATTCGATATGGTTGTATATTTTGATCGAGTGTTCGGTTATTTTATTTCATATCAGTTTCATTTCCGCAAAACTGTGTGGATGTTTTATTTACAGTTGTTAAAAAGAGTAGTAAAGTTAAAATTTGGACACCGGCCTAATAGGTTATTAGTAATTAAATGGACTTTCGACAGTGATGCTAAGAATGATCCATATGAGACTCCTGTTTTAATTTGATATAGGAGTGATCGCCCGGTATTTTATTAGGCGGGGTGTCACAAAACTGAACCTGAGTGAGTTTTACACTTAGGCAAATTTATGCTTCATTTCTTCGATCTAACATGTTTATTCTAATAACCTTATTCTTCATCATACTTTGTCAACCTACTATAGATCTCTGTCAAACAGAAAAAGCGAGTTCAAAAGTCCATGGAGAGAGCTCTTCCTTTAAAAGAATTGTTTGATTTACTAAGGCTGAGAGATATATGTTTCATTACCAAAGGTAAAAATGTTCGTGATCCAGAATCCCTTCATCTTCTAGCTTAGACTAAGGAAGTTCATATTCACCTTCTTATATTCCAACATTCATACTTCCCTGAGTCATCAGGTGAAACTACACATAATGAACCTTTTTGCTTTGAACTTTACATTTATCATTAACTTGATCATTCCTTTTATAGATGTTGGCATTATGTCCCATTCAACTTTTCATGTGTATCTCATAAGAAATATTCAGGGACTGAACATCCCTTAACCATTTGTCCCCACCGTTTCATCAATTCCTCATCCGATCACTCCTAAGCTTGTTAAAATTCCCCCAACCCATTTGTTTGAGGCTACTGATATCGTTCATCCAGTAAACGAGATTAAAGATACATCTTCTATTACGCTTGTAGAAGTCCATCCTTTGCATAGGCTAGCCGTGAATAGTCCTATTGAGGCTGAGATCACCAACCTCTACCTTAGTTCATAGGAGATTAGTCATTAACGAGGGACGCATTAAGTCTGAAGAAGCATATAGACCACATCGCCTCCATTACCAAGTACTAGAAGACAACTATATGGCCTTTATGGAGGCCCATGGAGAGGAAAAGATGAAAAATCTGAATGGAAGGCCAATCGAGTGTGCCAAATAGATCGTTTAGTTGGGATATAAGGTAATAACATGTTCGATTTTACTATTTTTAACTTATTTTATCTTTAAATAACTAACTTCTATCTCTTGTTGGTGAGCATCATTGTTGTTTATATTGATAAGAAGTGGAAGTCCTGGAAAGATGAGGCATAGGTTGTCCCAAAGCTGAACAATGATTGGAAGTAGCGTGGGGTCTCCGAAATAAAGCTGAAGGGTGTCGTTAGTAGGCCAAGTATGAACTTGAGAATGAGAAGAATTTAAAAGATATATATGTGTTAGAGAAGACCACTCTTTTTTCAAACAACACTCGGTTCTAGTGTGAAGTGACTGAACTAAAGCTTCAGCTACAGAAAAAGATAAAGAGAAGGACGAAGTTGTTCATGCTGAGAGGGCATTTGATTATACTCTATTGATGACCGAGTGTTTTTATACTCGATAAGTCAATGAATTCCCTAAGTGTGATACCAATGATCATATTCGTGATCGATTGATTTGATTTAAAAAAATTCCCACCAATGGTACACTGTACATCCACCCTTTTAATAGATGAACTTAGTGAACTGGATTTTTCCTTCTTGAATTAGAGTTTCTCTTTATTTATACTAACATTGACCATGCCAATCATACATATCAGGTCTGAGGGGGTCAAAAGTTGACTCGCTGATTAACTCGGTGTTATTTCGAGATATATAAGTTTGGAAAATGCATACGAGGCCTTATCTTGGGAAAAGATCTAGTGTGATCCTTTATCCGACTATATTTTTGGTACATAATCTGGTATGCACCGAACAATTTAGGTGGGCATTCAACCATTAAATGAGTATGCTTCGAACTATTTATGTGGTTAAAGTAGATGAATATAATCGTGTAGAAATCATTATCTTCTCTTCATAATGGTAGTTCAACGGTACATGGATCTACCTTAGAAAGAAAAAAGAAAACAAGGAAATAAAATAATGAATGAAATAAAAATAAGCGTATACATAAAGCTTTATTAATATCTAACAGCTTAATGGTACATGTAAGGACAAATTTTCAATTGAGTCAATTTATAAGTGTTGGCCTAATTCCGAACATAACTATCTGAGTCGTAGGATAGAAGTTTGTGACCTTAAAGCCTATGACATTTGGTTGAAGACGTAGCAGCCAAGTCTCAGAAGCTCGTTTCATTACCGTGTTTTGCGCCTTGTTTTGCGTCATCAACTTTCCAAGCTCTCTCAGGTATGAATGCATATGATATATTGAGACTTGGAATTTTTAATTGGTGTTAGAATTTTTGTCAATTTTTTTTTAATTCATACTATATAAAGATTTTGTTCTCACATACCTTTTCGTAGAAAAATCGTAATTAATTCAAAAAAAATCAGAAAATACGAAACTGGCGGCCACGCGTTCGTATTAATATTTTCTAGATTCACGACTGGAAATGTCATTCAAACGACTTTGGCATCTCATTAGAATGAGATTCAAATGTCACTCGAATGACCCTTCAAATAGATGAAATTTTTTTCTTCTAAACTCTCATTCGAAGTGTCTTTCGAACGACCTTGAAATGATATTCGAACAAGATTGTAGTTTCGAGAAGTTTTTGTCGGTTTTTTTGAAAAAATTCCCACAACCCCACTTCTTTCTTAACTGAGTTTAATAGTGCAATAATATATTTTGTTAAGTGACTTTTTCATATTTTCCACGAGCTTTTGAGAACCAAAACGTTTTCCAAAAAGTCCCCTTGGTGTTTGTTAATTAAAATGATTTAATCTCAAGAATAAAATCAAGTTTTTACACCGAAAAGTTTATTTGATCCAAGTTTCATTATATTCATATTTTGAGATCAACATTTTGGCACCGAAAATCATTCTCTACCTAAAAGAAGAAGTTTCCTACGGAGGATTTCGTGTTTGTTATTTTGTGGTGCGCATATGGAGAAAGGCTTAGTGTGTTGTTGATGGTTGATATGCCCCATCGATGGATTCCGAGACTACGGTGGATTCTAGAGTTATCAACTAGGTGGATGTGGAATCAATAAGAAGCGTCAAGGCATGAGAGGGAGTCGAGTCTAGGAAGTAAGTCTTTTGTCTTGTCTTTTGTAAAATCATAACTAGTGGATTTGTGGCTGGGTCGTCTGAGGTTTTTTTTGTTATAAGTTTTCTTCATACATCGCGGTCTTGTGGTTGTGTGTTTACTTTTTATATTGCGAAATTCACCTAGATGCATGCTTAGGTTAGCAAGACAAAAATTGGTTTAAATTACAACTTTAGTGTAATTTGGTGCTAGTTTATATTTGGGTAAAAATAGTCAAGCTTGGTTTATTTAGAAAATTTAGAACTTGAGTTAAATAAATTTTGTTTAAGTGGAAATTTAATTATTTATTTAGTTTAATTTAATTTCACTTTAATTTTGAAAGAAATTAAAATTTTGTTTAGAATTCAAAATTTGGGATATATCGGGGACCATCACCCCTTTCATGTGGTATCAGAGCGGGTAACGCAAATTTATCATGTAATCCTGATTTTTATGGATTTTTTGAGATAGAATGGAAAATTAGTCATTTTTTATGTTTCCTACTTTTGACGGTTCTCAATACGTGTACCGAAAAGCACGTATGATTTTTAGAATGGTTGATTTTCACATGTTAGCACATGACTCCTCACTTGCTACTTACACTAGCTTTTGTGCCTCAGGAAAAATTATCGCTAGTTGTATGTTTGTTCGTCATATTCTAGTCTATGCTCTATTATGTAAATTTTGCTAGAATTATGACATGTTTGTTTTTGGTATTTTAATTTTTACATTCATTGGGTCTTATTTAAACATACAAAAGATTTTGTTTGTCTTTTGAATTGTCCTTCTTGTTTGTTTAAAAAAATTGAAACCTCAAAAAGTTTTTTTTGTGTATTTTAGTTTTACACATTTTATGTGGCATATTTTTGTGTTTGAATACTATATCACTCCATGGAGTAGTTTTGGTTATGAATTTTAATACTTAAAGTGTTCTTTATCATGTTTGCATGGAGTAGTTTGGCTTTTATTTGCTTAATGGATTCTCTTTTTATATGCCTCTCACACACATGCACAAGCTCTTTGAACTTTAACTTCACATGTATATTTGAGCTAAGTGAGATGTTCGCCTACCAATTTTGTCATCTACATATTGCTACGATAATGTAGTATTTGTGCATGTAAGAACCGTTGCATGTGAGATTTGTTTGATTTGCCTAAAAAAATATATGACCGTGCATGAAAAGGGTCTAAAAAAATATGGCATTATAAAAAGTAGTCAAGACCCAAAAAGTTTAAAAATGTCCTAAAAAATTGTGGCATTGTAAAAAAAATAGCCAAGACCTACATAGTTTAGTTTGATATATTCATTTAAAAGAAAAGAAAAAAATATTATTTATGAGGGAGCTTGGATGAAATATCAACGGGTTTAATGATAATATATCCTAGTTATGCTTATTTTGTCATGATCTATTAATTTGTGGAATCATCAAAATTCTAGGCTTGTATACATTGTGCTTGTTATTCTTTGAGTTCACTTTATCCAATCACACGAGGCTAAATCTATGTTTGACAAAGTTTCTGTAATCAAATAGAACTCATTGAATATTTTTAAGTGATTGGGTCATAATTCTTTAGTCTCCAGTTCACACCCATTCACTTCATTTACCACATGTTTATTTAGGCACATTTATGCCATATGAGTGTGGAAAGCATAATATATTTTGTATCTTGTGTGGTGTTTATACCTATATATATGTGCTTGTGCATTATTGGTATATTTTTTCTATGTATATATATGGTATCATTTGTTTTTGAGTCTTTGCTTTGTCATCGATTCCTTGTATGGTTCATGTTGCCATAGGTATCCATTTTGTTGCGATTGATATCCCATGGTTGTATTAGTACACTCTAGTTGATATATTTTTATTATCGCATCGTAGTTGGCATATATTAATCTTTGTGTGGATTAGTTGATCTTTTAATGCCATGTTGATTTTTTGTATATACATCGTTGCATGATACACTTGTTTTTCCATTATACTTATACCTTGTTTTATTTAGGGGGAGATTGTGATTTAATTGGGGAGAAACAGGTTATTTAATGCACTTTAAACTTTGTCTATTCCTGAACAAAAAGGGGGAGAAATGGTATCTTAACCTATTTAAATTTGGGGAGATCTATCTTAGAGGGGAGACGCACGACTTTCTTAAGTAGGTCATGTTAGACAAAGGGGGAGATTTTATTTATGCTATTCATACTGTTATATTTCCTATGAATTTGATGGTGTGTTTAAGTGTGCAGGATTTTCATCTTAGCGACAACATTTGTATAGCAGGAGAAAATCTTCTCATTCCATGTATCGATCAAGCGTCTGTAATTTTTTCTTTCTGTTGGGTGTGATTGTGTCCTTTAAGAAGAGCTTGATAGCCCAAATGATTTTTATTTTGATTTTGTCCTTAAATAGCCAAATGAGAAGATTTATAAGGACAAATTTCCAATTGAGTCAATTTAAAAGTGTTGGCTTAATTCAAGACAAAAATATTTTAGTCGTAGGATAGAAGTTTGTGACCTTCAAGCCTATGACATTTGGTTGAAGACGTAGCGGTCAGTCTAAGAAGATCGTTTCATTGTCGTGTTTCGAGCCTTGTTTTGCATCATTAACTTTATATGGTCTCTCAAGTATGAACGCATATGCTATATTGAGACATGGAATTTTTTATTGGGTGTTAGAATTTTTGTCATTTTTTTAATTCATACTATTTAAAGATTTTATTCTCGAACACCTTTTCGTAGAAAAATCATAACTAATTAAAAAATTACAAAAATACGAAAATGGCGACCACGTGTTTGTATCAAAATTTTCTAGATTCGTGGACTGAAATGTCGTTCAATAGGTCGTTAGAACGACTTTGGAATCTCGTTCGAATAACATTCAAATGTCTTTGGAACGACCCTTGAAACGAGATGAACTTTTTTTCTTTTGAATTCTCGGTCGAAGTGTCGTTTGAATGACCCCGAAATGTCGTTCGAACCAAAATTGCAGTTTCGAGCAGTTTTTTGAAAAACTTCCCACTACCCCACTTCTTTCTTACCTAAGTTTAATAGTCCAGGAATACATTTTGTTAAGTGACTTTTTCCAGATTTTCCAAGAACTTCTGAGAACCAAATTTTTTCCAAAAATATCCCTTGGTGTTTGTTAATTAAAATTATTTAATCTCAAGAACAAAGCTAAGTTTTAACAACCAAAAGTTTATTCGATCCAAGTTTAATTATATACATATTTTGAGATCATAATTTTGGCACCCGGTATCATTCTCTACCCAAAATAGGAAGTTTTCTACTGAGGAGTCCGTGTTTGTTGTTTCATTGTGCACATACGGATAAAGGCTTTGTCTGTTGTTGACTGTTGATTTTCCCCATTATTGAATTCCGAGACAATGGTGGACTCTAAAGTTATCAATTAGGACGAGATGGAAGCAAGAAGAAGTTTCAAGGCTTGAAAGGGAGTCGAGTCGAGGAAGTAAGTCTTTTGTCTTAACTTTTGTGAAACCATACCTAGTGGATTTCTGGTTGGTCCATCCGAGGTTTTTTCAATTGTGGACTTTCCTCGTACATCGTGGTCTTATGGTTGTGTTTACTTTTTATCTTGCAAAATTCACTTAGATGCATGCTTAGGTTAACAAGCTAAAACTTGGTTTAAGTTGCAACTTTAGTGTAATTTGGTACTAGTTTATATTTGGGTAAAAATAATCATGCTTGGTTTATTTAGCATATTTAGAACTTGGATTGAATTAATTTTGTTTAAGTGAAAATTTAATTATTTGTTTAGTTTAATTTAATTTCACTTTAATTTTGAAAGAAATTAAAATTTTGTTTAGAATTTAAAATTTGAGATATTTCAGGGACTATCACCCCTTTCAACTGGTATCAGAGTGGATTACGCTAATTTATTGCGTGATCCTGATTTTTTAAGGATTTTTGGGCAAATATGAAAAATTGATCATTTTTTATGTTTCATACTTTTGACGATTCTCAATACGTGTATCGAAAAGCACGTACGATTTTTAGAATGGTTGATTTTCACATGTTAGCACATGACTCCTCACTTGCTACTCTAGCTTATGTGCTTCATGAAAAATTATCGCCACACTACACCAAAATACTAATTTTGTGACTCCATTTTTATGACTGTTAATGGGGGTGACAAACTTATCACTCCTATGTGCAGTTACAAAATTATTTGTAACTCCCATTAGGAGTGATAAAATCAATGGGTAAAAAGAAATTTGAATTAATTAGTTTATCACTGCTAATGAGAGTCACAAATGTAACCATATAATTAATTTGTGACTCCTATAAGCAGTCACAAATTTACAACCGTCACAAGCAGTCATAAATTTAAGAGTAGGCATAAGTTATGACTCTTATGAGCAGTCACAAAATTATAACTGCTATGGGGAGTCACAAATTTTGGACTAATACTATATTTGTGACTGTCATTGACAGTCGTAAATTTGTAACTTCTCGTAGCAGTCACAAATTTTGGCCCAAAACTTAATTTATAACTACTACTGACAGTTATAAATTTATAACTGCTCCCAGCAGTCACAAATTTTGTCCTAAGACTTAATTTGTGACTTCTATTAGGGCTCACCAAATTTTTCCCTACTTTATTTTTCCTTTTCTCCCTCCTCTCTCCTCTCTCCCTTTTCACAACTCCCTCCCCTCTCTCTTACATTTTGCTTTCGTGAAGAACCGAATGTGAAGAACTCTCGCTCCTCACTGTGAGTGATTTAGATTTTTTCTTTCAATTTAGGTTTCGTTAACGAATGAATGATTAAGTTTTAGGTTTATGATTTTGATCTAGTTTCGATTTGGTTTCGCTGTTAAGATTTAGGTTTCGTTAATGTTCTACGTATTTGATTGGCATTTATTATACTTATTTGATTCACTGTGAAGATTTAGGTGTCGTTAATGTTCTACTTATCTGCATTGGTGAATAAATGTTCTGCATTGGTTAATAAATGTTCTATATTGGTGAATAAATGTTCTGGTATATAAATGTTTTACTTATTTTAGTTCATTTACTATACTTATTTGATTGGCATTGATTAGTGTTGATTTAATGCCGCCCTTTCTCTCTTAGTTGTGACACTCTAATCGTCACAACTGAGATTAATTGATTATTACATCTATACTTATTTGATTGGCATTGATTAAGTGGTTATTACATTAGTTATGACATTCTAAATACTTATTTGATTGTCATTAATCAAGTGGTTATTACATCAGTTGTGACATTCTAAATACTTATTTGATGGGCTTAAATTAGAATGATTAAGGTGTTGTGAAGATTAACGAATGAATGATTAAGTCGTTATTACATCAGTTTTTCCAAATGGTTCAGTAGCTTTATGTAACAATTAGAAAATAAAATTCACATTCTCTATAACTTAGATGTTAAGAGTCCACTATTTTCTCGTTCTTAATAATTATTGTACCTGTTCTTATGCATTAATTAGATGATGCTCTTGCTATTTTATTTGTTATATACATGTTATATACATGGTAGTGAATCATGTTTCATAATATGTTTTCCAGTTTGTTGGGTGATTAAATATTACTGGAGTTGATGATTATTATGATGATTTATATTCATTTATATTAATTAAAGAGCAATATAATAAATTTTATTTTCATGATTTATATTCATGTTTGATTTCATAAATACATGTTTGAGTTTTCGATTTCGTAACACTTAATGTCTGATTTCATAACACTTAATGTTTATTTCTTCAATGGGTATGCTAACATTATTGGGAAGTGATAAGTTTTCTTTAATGCTAGGGTTTTCTTTAATTTGGGGAAATATGGAACCCCTTTATGGGGAATAAGTTTTTTTTTTTTTATGTTTGAGTTGTTATTAGATATGGGGAATAACCCTTTGTGTTTTTATGTTCACCCAATAAATTGTAGAATGTTTTAGCACGACATGTTGAATCTTAAATTACACAAATAATATATATATATATATATATATATATGCCATTTTTCATTATAAAGGACATATTCATTTAGTTTTATTATTTACCGAGTTTCTATTTGTTTGTATTGTAGAATTAATGGGGTTTCCACAATATAAAGAGTGGATGGGTGAAAGTTGTAGAGTGGGGAAAGTATACATTAATGGGGTTAAAGATTTTATGAATTATGCAATGAAGAATATTAAAGCTGATATTATCCCATGTCCGTGCAATCGTTGTAAAAATGGTAAACATTTGAAAGGGGTAGATGTAAAAGTACATTTGTTTCATTGGGGTATGCAAGCTGACTACACGTTATGGAATTTCCTTGGGGAGAGGGATTTTAAGTATATTCCAGAAGAAATACTTGTCAATGAAATGGTTCACACAAATGGTGACCTGTTAATACATGCTAGGTTAAACAATCCAAAAAATGATATGTACGAAGTGCACGTAGCACAAGAAAAGCAAGATGGTAGAGGGAATGGTTTAGGCTATGAGGATAATTTTGACAACACTAGTGACAAAGATAAGGATTATATACGGTTAAAAGCAGTAGCCGCAACACTGTTATACCATAACTCCAACCCTGACCACACAATGTTATATGCCATGGTTGGGTTGCATAACTTAAAGAGCCAATTTGGCTTGTCGGGGAGAAGTGTGATAGCAATACTCCTTTGGGCGAAAGATTTTCTCTCGAAAGAAAATACATTTCCAATCAATTATCCAATCGTGAAGCATAATTTAAAAGGTTTTGGTATGAAATACAAATCAATTCATTGTTGCAAGTATGAATGTGTTTTATACTATAAGGATCACAAAGACAAATGATCTTGTCCTGTATGTAAGGAACCTAGATATGAACAAAAGATGATAGTACACAATAAACCCTTGTTGAAATTAGATATGCAAATACCTAAGAATGTGTTAAAGTGTTTTCCTTTAGGTCCTCGATTGAAGAGACTTTACACTATACCTTATATAGCAGAGGCAATGACTTGGCATGGTCGAGTGCAGGTGGGTGAGAATCTCATGCGACATTTAATTGATTCATCTATGTGGAAATATACAAATCAGCGATACCCGAACTTTGATAAATAAATACATAACATTCGCCTCGGAAAATCAACCGATGGGTTTAACCTGTTTGGCAAATTGAGCACAGACAAGAGTATATGGTCAGTGTTCGTTGCACCTTTAAATTTCCCCCCGTCGTTGTGCATGAGAAACGAGTTCTCAATTTTGACGTTGTTGATACCAGGTCCAAAAGTATCGGGTAGTGACATTAATGTTTTCTTAACACCACTTATAAATGAATTGAATGAGTTATGGGTTGAAGGTGTGAGAGCGTTCGACTCATTCAAACAGGAGGAATTCACTTTGAGAGCTATGTTGATATGAGAAATTCATGATTTTACTGCTTATGGTACCTTATCTGGGTGCAATGTACATGGTTACTTGGTTTAACCTATTTGTGGAGAGGAGACTGAAGCCAATTGTTTTAAGAAAAGCAATAAATTTTTTTATCATAGTCATCGGAGTTTTCTACCGCAAAGTGACAAATTTAGGTCAATACGATGAAATTTTCTCCTAGAAGGCACCGAGATGAGCCCACGTCCACCAAGACTTTATGGTTTGGAAGTTGAAGAAAGTTCATTAAAGGCTGATCAAAAGTTGAGGGGAAACACCCCATAATTTTGGGCCAAAAGCGTAAAAGAAAGGATGTTAATGTGCAGACAGCATGGCCGAGGAGATCAATAATGTTTGATTTTCCATAATGGAAGGAACATATCGTACGGCACATGATAGACATTATGCATGCTGAGAAGAACATTATTGAGCATCTCATAGGCAAATGCATTGGTGGTTCTCATTCCAAGGATGGAGAAAATGCCCGTGAAGATCTTCGTGATATGAGGATTAGAAGATCATTATGGTTGAAAGAAGATCCGAACACTGGGAAAAAGCATATCTCAGTTACATCTTATACTTTGAGCATTGAAGAAATAAATATTTTCTTAGTAACATTAAAGGACTTGAAGGTTCTTCTAATTTCCCATCCAATTTACGCAGGATTATCTGCGACACAACAAAAGATTTGAAAAAGTGCAAGTCTCACGATTGGCATGTGATAATCCAACTTGTCCCTCTGTTATTTGGACATTATTTTTCAGAACATGAGGATCTTTGGAGGGCCATTCTATAAATTAGCTTATTTTTCTCCCTATTGTGTGAGAAAGTTATCAACAGGAAGCACATAGTGGGGGTGAAAGAAACTTTGGCCGAGGCTACATGTGTTTTGGAGAAGTACTTCCCTCCCTCATTCTTTGACATAAGCATCTACCTTTTAGTGCATTTATGTGATGAAGAGCTTTTATGTGGACTAGTAAGGTACCGATGGATGTATATGTTCATATGATTAATAAAAACATTTAAAGATTACGTTAAGAATACACGGTATGTTGAGGAGTACATTATGGAATAGGCTTCCTTGTAAGCAAAGGAATATATCCCTAACCCAAACATTGGAGGTCAAGAATGGTTTGTTGATGAATTAGAAGAGTTTTCAGATGAGGAGGCTCTAGGGAATGGTAAGGTAGTGAAGCTAACAAGCACATAATATAATCAGGTGGCTCAATATGTATTCGAGATGCATGACGACATAGATAAATGGAAAATGTGAGTTTATAAAAAATGTGTTATAAAATAATATAATATGTTCGATGTTATATTCATAAGAAGTTAATATTGTTGATTTCAATCTAGGCAATATAATGATTGCAGGAGTGCCAAGAGGAGGAAGGGAGGCGCAAGCGTAGATAATGACTTTAGGCATTGGGTTGCTTTCGAGGTGACTATAGTAATACCTTAATTTTATTTACTGTATTTGCAACATATTCACAATGCAAATACTTTCATGGTTTCAATTATTAAAAGTTGGTGAAGTATCGACGAGGCTTGCACATCTAGAAAATAGTCCTAGTTTTGTACCCAAGGAGTTTGGACAATATCATGTTAATAGTTTTGTCTTCTACATTGCTGGTATATAATTTCCATTCATCTTGTTTGTGATCATATCTACTGCCATTCAGCTTCTCAAGATCATTGGTTAGATCTATTTGGATAATTTGATTTAAGTTCATCTAACTTAGGTGTGGACTGTAGCTTATTTTGGTTAATGTATATTATCCTTTGTTTGCTTGTATGACTTTCCCTTTTCATCTCTCATTGCTGTTGCAGCTCTATTTGAGACTGTATCTTATTTGATAATACCATAGTCCCAAGTCTCAAAGAGAAGTACATAGCCAGAAGTTGTAATTTGTACTAAATTATTAAGGTCTAATAGATCTGGTAACTTTTCATAGTTGTATGCTTTAAATTATTTAGAGTGTATGCCTTAAATAAGTTTGAGACATTTCTTTGAACACTGCCTCTGTTTGACTATAGTACATTTTCAGCATCATAATATAGTATTTTAAATAAGCTTCTTTGCAATGATCTTCTATATATATAGATCACTGGCATTATAGTTCCCACCTAAAACTGTGGTTAATGCAAGCGTTGAGTTGAATTCTAAATAAGATGTCGGTTTACCGGCATTTAGGATCAACATATGTTATCTGTCCTACTCAACGATGTCGGTTGACCGAAGTTTAGTGTAGACACATCATTCTTTTTTTAAGTGATGTGTGCTTAGTGTATGTTGTGTGCCATTCCTACTCTTTTTTAAAACAGTTTTGTACCCTACTCAGAATTCTTAAGATTAAGTTAAAGAATTCAACAATACATTATTTAAAAAAGAATTTTATAATGTATGAACTTTTTTATTGCATGACTCATTTGATGCATCAACATTCCACATACACCAACATGCCACATACACCACCAGTAACTATTAGTTTTTGCATTTCAAAGAATAAGCATACAAAACAGAATTTGAAGATGCAGATGAAATAGAATTTTACTTTCAATTGTGTATTAAGATGAAACAAAATTCGATAGATGAAATTAGGAAAATGAACCATACATTATTTGAAAATGAACCATATACACTCAATTTAGTATTAAGATAAAACAGAATTCTTTACAGAATACATTATTTGAAAATGAACCGTACAAAATAACTGTGTTAAATGAGTCATAACTGTGTTCAAACCATTTTCCGCTGACAGGCGTAAAATTCTGAATCAGATGTCGGTTGATCGAGATTTAGGATCGACATATGTTATGTTTCCTACTCATTAGATGTTAGATTACTGACGTTCAGTGTACACACATCAGTTTTTTTTAAAACAGTGTTATGTGCTTAGTGTATGATGTGTGCCATTGCTACTCGATTTAAAACAATTATGTGTCCTACTCAGAATTCTTAAGATGAAATTAAAAAAATGAACCATATATTATTTAAAATAAAATTCTATAATGTACATGTCACTCTATTTTTGCGTTACTCATTTGATGTGTCAAAATTCCACATACACCACTAGCAACTATTTGTTACATTCATAGAATAACCATACAAAAAAAAAATTGAAAATAAAGATGAAGCAGTATTCAATATTAAATTGTGTATTAAGATGAAAAATAATTCTTAAGACAAAATTAAGAAAATAAACCATATATTATTTGAAAATGAACCATCTACATTCATTTGAGTATTAAAATGAAACAAAATTCTTAACAAAATACATCATTTGATAATGAAGCATACAAAATAATTGTGCTAACTAAGTCTTATCCGATTGAAATCTGACATGGAATGATAGGAAAAAAAATTCCTACATTTGCAGATCCAATTCTTAGGGTTTTCCTCATTAAATTTAGGTAAGTCGGGCTTCGATTCTACATGAATTCTTCCTTCGAAAACAGTCCTCTCAGGCTCCTCATGTGAGTTATCTCAAACTTATCACCAGTAATGAGGAAATCTGGTGCCCAAGGCAGATTCATGGGACCTCTGAGCCCAAAGTAGGTAGATTTCGATCGGAGAATGAAAAATTCGAAGCTCTTCAACAGCACTAACTTGGAAGTAATTTTTGGCAACTGATGTCTTGAACAGTATTGATAATCTCCTGAAAAATAACATTCCCATTCATCTTCATGCCTTCATACACAGATTTATATGTGTTCTTCCATATTTCCAAAACAATACACATAAGAAGTACTTTATCAGAAACTTATATACATCATTATTCAAAAAATTAAGCCACAAATCCATATTCATAGACTTAAAGAATATTTAAGACATATTAATGCCTATTAAAACCCCACCATATAATATAGTTATTCTTTAATCTACAGACGTCGTTGCTATATTCGTCTGTAATAGTTCAATAGTTACACGAGTCCAGATTTATAACTCTCTTTACTCCTATACCAGCAGTGTTTCGCAAAGCTATATTCATGATATCCTTTTACAATAACATCTTGATAAATTTCTTATATTATAGGTGTTTTTGGAATTTTTAAGAGTGTACATTTTGTATCTTTTTATGGATTTTTGGCAAATTCCAGTTGACTACCTCATCTCTCTAGCTGACTATATCCTCTTTTACTGAACTTTTGGTTTATTATTTACCATTGACTACGATTAATACTAGTTTAACTAACATAGTTACATTTTATTGTTTTCAGGCATACACATGTCATACCCGGCATACGTAGTATTCAAAAGCTTAAATCCAGGTGTTTACACTTTGTGGCAAGCAACACAACCACGAGTCAATGGATATCGAGGCGTCGTATTCAAAAAGTTTGAGTCCGTTGAACTTGCTCAGCACGCATATTCCGAGTACACGAGGGAGGATGTCACCACACCAATACCCCCCAGATTGATTTACCTAGAGTTCAAGAAGCCTATCCACCGCGTGATGACCCATGGTCTAGGTTTAGAATGATTTGTTACATTTTCATGACATTTCTTATCATCGAAGTGTTGTGTCATTATTTTTTTTAGTTAATTTTTTATTCTATGTTCATTTTGTACTTGGCACCCAAGAAGGGTTTATTTGATGTTAAATTATGTTTAAACAAGTTTTATTTGTAACGAATATTTGTAATCTCGAAATTAGAAATGAAATGTTGTTGAATCTTTTAGACTTATTACATGTTCATGATATTTATTCTACTCTCATCATTTAATTATTTTGTGAAAATATGAAGATTTTTGTAATAGCTCTAACTGTATTTAACAAATACAACTATTGTAACTGCTAATAGCACTCACAAATATTAGATTCGTAATTGTTAATAGCAGTCACAAATATTAAACTTGTCACAACTATTAATTTTGTAACTGCTGACAGCGATTATAAATATTAGATTCGTAACTATTTACAGCCGTTATAAATATTAGATTCGTAACTGCGGGAAGCACTTACAAATTGGGGTCATCAGTCATAACCCCCATAGGGGTTATAAAAATTTATGACTCCTATTAGGGGTGATAATTATTGTTTTTTCCCCCCTAAATCGTGACCACAAAGAGCAATTACAAAGGTCATTTGAAATTATTATTAGCAGTTACAAATCTCTTTTTTTGGGTGTAGTGTTTGTTCGTCATATTCTAGTCTATGCTTTATTATGTAAGTTTTGCTAGAATTATGACATGCTTATCTTTTGTGTTTAATTTTTTCATTCATTGGGACTTATTTAAAAATACAAAAAGATTTTATTTGTCTTTTGAGTTTTCCTTCTTGTTTGTTTAAAAAAATTGAAAACTCAAAAATATTTTATTGTGTATTTTAGTTTTACACATTTTTTGTGGCATATCCTTGTACTTGAATCCTATATCACTCCGCTTCCATGTGGCTAGAACTTTTGGTTATGAATTTTAATACTTAAAGTGTTCTTTATCAGGCTTTCATGGAGTAGTTTGATTTTGATTTTTTTAATGGATTCTCTTTTTATATGTCTCTCACACACATGAACAAGCTCTTTGAACTTTAACTTCACAGGTATATTTGAACTAAGTGAGATGTTCTCCTATGAATTTTTCCATCAACATTTTGCTATGACTATGTAGTATTTGTGCAGGTAAGAACCATTGCACGTGAGATTTGTTTGATTTGTCTAAAAAAATATATGACTGTGCACGAAAAGGGTCTAAAAACATATGGCCTTGTAAAAAGTAGTCAAGACCCAAAGAGTTTTAAAAGGTCCTAAAAAATTGTGGCACCGTAAAAATAATAGCCAAGGCCTGCATAGTTTAGTTTGATATATTCATTTAAAAGAAAAGAAAAAAATAATTATATATGGGAAGTTTGGATGAAATATCAACGGGTTTAATGATAATGTGTCCTAGTTATGCTTATTTTCTCATGATCTATTGGTTTGTGGAATCATCAAAATTCTAGGCTTGTATGCATTGTGCTTGTTTGTTCTTTAAGTTCACTTTATCCTGTCACACGAGGCTAAATCTATGTTTGATAAACTTTTTGCAATCAAATAGAACTCCTTGAACATTTTTAAGTGATTGGGTAATAATTTTTTCTTCTCTAGTTCGCACCCCTTCACTTCATTTACCACATGTTTATTTAGGCACATTTATGCCATATGAGTGTGGAAAGCTTAATATGTTTTTTGTCTTGTGTGGTGTTTATACCTATATATATGTGCGTGTGCTTTATTAGTATATTTTTCGTATGTATATATATGGTATCATTTGTTTTTAAGTCTTTGCTTTGTCAGCTAGTCCTTGTATACTTCATGTTACTATAGGTATCCATTTTGTTGCGATTGATATCCCGTGGTTGTGTTAGTACACTTTAATTGATATCTTTTTTTTATCACATCGTAGTTGGTATCTATTAATCTTTGTGTGGATTAGTTGATCTTTTAATACCATGTTGCTTTTTTGTTCTTTTCACTATATAGATCATTGCATGATAAACTGGTTTTTCCATTATACTTATCCCTTGTTTTATTTAGGGGAGAATTTGATTTAATTGGGGATAAATAGGTTATTTAATGCACTTTAAAATTTGTCCATTCCTGAACAAAAAGGGGGAGAAATGGTATATTAACCTTTTTAAATTTGGGAAGATCTATCTTAGGGGGGAGACGCGGAGCTTTCTTAAGTAGGTCATGTTAGACAAAGGGGGAGATTTTATTTATGCTATTCATACTGTTATATTCCCTATGCATTTGATGGTGTGTTTAAGTGTCCTGGATTTTCATCTTAGCGATAATATTTGTAAAGCAAGAGAAAAGCTTCTCATTCCATGTATCGATCAAGCGTCTATATTTTTTTATTTTTGTTGGGTGGGATTGTGTCCTTTAAGAAGAGCTTGACGGTACATAGGATTTTTATTTTTATTTTGTCCCGGAATAGCCAAAAGGGCATATTTGTAAGGACAAATTTTCAATTGAGTCAATTTATAAGTGTTGGATTAATTCAGGACAAAACTATTTGAGTCGTAGGATACAAGTTTGTGACCTTCAATCCTATTATGTTTGGTAGAAGACATAGCGGCTAAGTCTAAGAAGATCGTTTCATTGTCGTGTTTCAATCCTTGTTTTGCTTCATCAACTTTCCAAAGTCTCTCAAGCATGAATGCATATGCTATATTAAGACTTGAAAAATTTTTGGGGGTGTTAGAATTTTGTCAATTTTTTTTAACTCATACTATCTAAAGATTTTGTTCACGGACACCTTTCCGTAGAAAAATCAAATCTAATTAAAAACAATCCGAAAAATACGAAACTGGCGGCCACGCGTTCATATCAAAATTTTCTAGATTCGTGGACTGAAATGTCGTTCAGTAGGTCTTTTGAACGACTTTGGAATCACGTTCGAATGAGATTCAAATGTCGTTCGAACCACCCTTGAAACGAGATGAACTTTTTTTCTTCTGAATTCTCATTCGAAGTGTCGTTCGAATGACGTCAGAATGTCGTTCGAACGAGATTGTAGTTTCGGGCAATTTTTGTTAGTTTTTTTGAAAAACTTCCCACTACCCCACTTCTTTCTTACCTGAGTTTAATAGTGCAGGAATAAATTTTGTTAAGTGACTTTTTCCAGATTTTCCTAGAGTTTTTGAGAGCCAAAACTTTTTCCAAAAAGTCCCCTTGGTGTTATTAAGTTAAAATTATTTAATCTCAAGAACAAAACTAAGTCTTAACATCCAAAAGTTTATTTAATCCAAGTTTAGTTATATACATATTTTAAGATCATAATTTTGGCACCGGGTATAATTCTCCACCCAAAAGAAGAATTTTCCAACGGATGAATTCGTGTTTGTTATTTCGTGGGATGCATACAGCGAAAGGCTTCGTCTGTTGTTGACGGTTGATTTGTCCCATTGGTGAATTTCGAGACTACGATGGATTCCGGAGTTATCAACTAGGCTGAGGTGGAAGCTAGATGAAGTTTCAAGGCTTGAAAGGGAGTCGAGTCAAGGAAGTAAGTCTTTTGTCTTTCCTTTTGTAAAACCATACCTAGAGGATTTGTGGTTAGGCCATCCGAGGTTTTTTCCTTTGTGGATTTTCCTCGTACATCGCGGTCTTGTGGTTGTGTGTTTACTTTTTATCTTGCAAAATTCACCTAGACGCATGCTTAGGTTAACAAGAAAAAAATTGGTTCAAATTGCAACTTTAGTGTAATTTGGTACTAGTTTTTTAATTGGGTAAAAATAGTCATGCTTGGGTTATTTAGCATAATTAGAACTTGAATTGAATTGATTTTATTTAAGTGGAAATTTAATTATTTATTTAGTTTAATTTAAGTTCGCTTTAATTTTGAAAGAAATTAAAATTTGGGATATTTCGTGGACCATTGCCCCTTTTAAGTGGTATCAGAGCCGATTATGCTAATTTATCGCGTGATCCTGATTTATAAGGATTTTTTGGGGATAATATGGAAAATTTATCATTTTTTTTGTTTCCTACTTTTGACGGTTCTCAACATGTGTACCGAAAAGCACATGTGATTTTTAGAATGGTTGATTTTCACATGTTAGCATGTGAATCCTCACTTGCTACATACACTAGCTTTTGTGCTTCATGAAAAATTATCGTTAGTTGTATGTTTGTTCGTCATATTCTAGTTTATGCTTCACTGTGTAAATTTTGCTAGAATTATGACATTTTTATCTTTTTTGTTTTAATTTTTTCATTCATTGGGACTTATTAGAAAATACAAAAAGATTTTGTTTATCTTTTGAGTTGTCCTTCTCGTTTGTTTAAAAAATTGAAACTCAAAAAGATTTTTTTTGTATATTTTAGTTTTAGACATTTTATGTGGCATATCCTTGTGTTTGAATCCTATATCACTCTGTTTCCATGTGGCTAAAACTTTTGGTTATGAATTTCAATACTTAAAGTGTTCTTTATCATGCTTGAATGGAGTAGTTTGACTTTGATTTGCTTAATGGATTATTTTTTATATGCATCTCACATACATGCACAAGCTCTTTGAACTTTAACTTCACATGTATATTTGAGCTAAGTGAGATGTTCTCCTATCAATTTTGTCATATACTTGTTGCTATGACTATGGAGTATTTCTGCATGTAATAACCACTGCACATGAGATTCTTTTGGTTTGTATAAAAAAATATGTGAGGGTGCACGAAAAGGGTCTAAAAAATATGGCATTGTAAAAAGTAGCCAGGACCCAAAGAGTTCAAAAAGGGCCTAAAAGATGTGTGGCATTGTAAAAAATAGCCAATGCCAACATAGTTTAGTGTGATATATTCATTCAAAAGAAAAGCAAAAAAATTATTATTTAAGGGAGAGTTTGGATGAAATATCAAAGGGTTTAATGACAATGTATCCTAGTTATGCTTATTTTGTCATGACTCTATTGGTTTGTGAAATCATCAAAACATTAGTATTGTATGCATTGTGCTTGTTTGTTCTTTGAGTCACTTTATCCTATCTCACGAGGCTACATCTATGTTTGATAAATTTTTTGCAATCAAATAGAACTCCTTGAACATTTTTAAGTGATTGGGTCATAATTCTTTAGTCTCCAGTTCATACCCCTTCACTTTATTTAGCACATGTTTATTTAAGTACATTTATGCCATATGAGTGTGGAAAGCTTAATATATTTTGTGTCTTCTGTGGTGTTCATACCTATATATATGTGCTTGTGCATTATTGGTATATTTTGCATATGTATATATATGGTATCATTTGTTTTTTAGTCTTTTCTTTCTAAGTTAGTCCTTGTATGCTTCATGTTTCTATAGGTATCCATTTTGTTGCGATTGACATCCCATGGTTGTATTAGTACACTCTAGTTGATATCTTTTTGTTATCGCATCGTAGTTGGTATTGACTAATCTTTGTATGGATTAGTTTATCTTTTAATGCCATATTGCTTTTTTTCTGTCACTATATACACCGTTGCATGATAAACTTTTTTACCATTATACTTACCCCTTGTTTTATTTAGGGGGAGAATTTGATTTATTTGGGGAGAAACAGGTTATTTAATGCACTTTAAACTTTGTCTATTCCTGAACAAAAAGAGGGAGAAATTGTATTTAAACCTTTTTAAATTTGGGGAGATTTATCTTGGGGGGAGATGCACGGCTTTCTTAAGTAGGTCATGTTAGACAAAAGGGGAGACTTTATTTATGCTCTTCATACTGTTATATTCCCTATGCATTTGATGGTGTGTTTAAGTGTCAAGGCTTTTCATCTTAGCGATAATATTTGTAAAGCTAGAGCAAAGCTTCTCATTCCATGTATCGGTCAAGCGTCTATAATTTTTTTTTTTTGTTGGGTGGGATTGTGTCCTTTTAGAAGAGCTTTACGGCCCATAGGATTTTTATTTTGGCTTTGTCCCGGAATAGACAAAGGGGCATATTTGTAAGCACAAATTTTCAATTTAGTCAGTTTATAAGTGTTGACTTAATTCAAGACAAAACTATTTGAGTCTTAGGATAGAAGTTTGTGACCTTCAAGCCTATGATGTTTGGTTAAAGGCTAAGTCTAAGAAGATCATTTTATTGTCCTGTGTCATGCCTTGTTTTGCGTCATCAACTTTCCAGGCTCTCTTAGGTATGCATGCATATATATTATATTGAGACTTGGAATTTTTTAAATGGTGTTAGAGCTTTTGTTATTTCCTTTAATTCATACTATATAAAGATTTGGTTCTCACACACCTTTCTATAGAAAAATCGTAACTAATTCAAAAAAATTATAAAATACAAAATTGGAGGCCACGCGTTCGTTTCGAAATTTTCTAGATTCATGACCTGAAATGTCATTCGATAGGTCATTTGAACGACTTTGGCATCTCGTTCGAATGAGATTCAAATGTCGTTTGAACGAATCTTCAAACGAGATGAAATTTTTTTTCTTCTGAATCATTCAAAGTGTTGTTCGAACGACCTTGGAATGTTGTTCGAATGAGATTGCAGTTTTGAGCAGTTTTGTCAATTTTTTTAAAAAACTTCCCACTACCCCACTTCTTTCTTACCTGAGTTTAATAGCGTGGGAATACATTTTGTTAAGTGACTTTTAACATATTTTCCACGAACTTTGGAGAGACAAAACTTTTTCCAAAAAGTCCCCTTGGTTTTTGTTAAAAAACCAAGTTTTTACACCCAAAATTTTATTTGATCCAAGTTTCATTATATACATATTTTGAGATCATCATTTTGGCATCGGATATCATTCTCAACCTAAAAGAGGAAGTTTCTTACGGAGGAGTCCGTGCTTGTTATTCGTGGTGCGCATATGGAGAAAGACTTCGTGTGTTGTTGACAGTTGATTTGCCCCATCAGTGGATTCTGAGACTACGGTGGATATCGGAGTTATCAACTAGGCGGAGGTGAAAGCAAGAAGAAGCGTTAAGGCTTGAGAGGGAGTTGAGTCGAGGAAGTAAGTCTTTTGTCTTGTCTTTTGTAAAACCATACCTAGTGGATTTGTCGATGGGTCATCCGAGATTTTTTTCATTGTGGGGTTTCCTCGTACATCGCAGTCTTGTGGTTCACTACACCAAAATAACATACGTGTCACGGTCTTTGGTCATGACAAGTCTGGGGGTGATAACTTCTTTGTCACGGACTTGTCACGGTCTTGTCATAGTCTTTGACCTTAACAAGTTTTGTCACTATCGAAGACCGTGACAATGTCATGATTTTTTACCGTGACGAATTTCTTTATCACGAAATTGTCACGATCAAAGACCGTGACAATTCTGGGCAGAATTAAAAAAAATTGTTGGGCAGTATGGCCACTACCAGCGGTATATTTGTACCTATTTGACCTGTCCAAAAATCATATATCCAAATAAAATAGAAATAATATACCAAATCATGGAATATATAATCCATATCCAAATAAAATAGAAATACAAATATCCATATCCAAACCAACATGTACCAAAATAAAAAAAATACAAATACAATCCAATATCCAAATATCCAAACAAAAAGATAGAAATAATGTCATGAAGAAGGAGTAGGTCGGAAGAGGAATGAAGGCCACACGGCATATGAATTGAGACACCCCGCAATATGCTGAACGCCACATTATTCGTTCAATCACAAAGGTGAGTTATCCTTTCCTTCTACCACATGCGTGACACGCACTCTTTCCTCAATGTCTTGTAGGGGATGTCCATGAATTGGCATACCTAGGAGGAAGCTTGGATACCACCATCCCATCGCTATCGGTTCCCCACAATATATGTCGAGTAGGAACATGCTCGACCAATCGATTGTTGACATCGGCCGCTCGGTGGGGGTCACGATAGGAAATGGATCATCATATTGCGTCTAGTCCGTACGTATCGACGATGAAGCAGGGGTGTCCTCATCCTAGTCTACCTCCTTATACTTATCCTTCCCCTTTACCTTTCCCTTACCCAACTTATGCTTCATGAAGGCGTACATATCAGGGACCGTCACCTCCAACCTTGATAGATTATCATCATGGGTGTCCACCTTATGTGCCAACCCGTTGTTCCTCTTCTTCATTTCGACAATCCTAGACTTCCACACCCGCAAGCTCACCCCCTAGTCCTCCCCTTACGATCCGGCCCGAGCACTTAGCTCAGTGTATCCGTAGCCAAAGATGCTTTGTCGGCATCAGACTGCGACTCATGCACTTCCTTAATCTTTGCTTGAAAAGACAAAAAGTACACGATTAGTTAATTAAGTAAATAAAAAAATTATAACATAATTAAAAAAATTAAACATTTATAACTTACAATGGTGGCTGCCATGCTCGGGGCCACCTCCTTGTCCCTGCCCTTTTTTGTTTGAATTGCCACATAAGCATCGAGCCTATGTGGCCTACCCCCATTGGCCACTCCTCGTGTCCTGAAATAAAAAAAAAATACATAATTAGTAAGCAACGCAAAGTAATGCTAAATTAAAATAACTAAAATTAAAGAAAAATAATAACTTACCATCCTGCGCTCCACCTCGGCGTAAGACGTCCGCCCGGAGTAGTGCACATATAACTTTTTCTCCCGGTTGTCCCACCCCAATTAGCGAGATGCCAATTTTTTCTCATTGGTCTAATTGTTGATAAACTTTTACCACTGTGCCAATGGCATCGCCTCCTTTGGGGGGACGGTGTCGCATAGTCTCAGAATGGATTCCCGGGTCTTCTCAAAGTACCATTCCCAAAAATTCTTCTTCCACGTCTTATAGTGATCCCTTAATTGCTCCAGCATGGAGTCGCGGCGATATGCAGGCAGGCCACTTTTCAAACAAATACAAACCAAAAACAAAGTAAGTGTTAGTTGCTTATAAATATAAATACACTAGTACCTGTAGTCCCCTTCCCCCCCCCCCCCCAGATGTTAAACTTGAGGTCAATATGCACAACCCTCCAATCAGTGTAGCCGGGGCCTACAATCACCTTCAGCAACTCTTGTACTCTAGCCAATATTGACGTCTTATTCTTGACGACGGACCCCAATTTTCCCCATTTTGAGGGCCTACTGGTCGAGGAGCCTGCATCGCCTTCACTACCATGCCCAGATGAAGTCGTTTTCTACAAAAATTAGTAGTAGTAGTAGTACAAACATGTATATGGACTTTGAATTAATGCTCAAATTCGATAATAACAATACATACCAATACCAGTATCAATTTCAATTTATACTAATACCAATACCAATTTCAATTTACACACACGCACACTGCCCCCCCCCCCCCCCCCCCCCCCACATACACACACACATGCACACACACACTCTTGGGTCATGGACTTTGAATTAATGCTCAAATCCAATAATAACAATACATACTAATATCAATTTCAATTTATACCAATACCAATTTCAATTTACACACATGCATACTGCCCCCCCCCCCCCCCCTCAACACCCACACCCACACACATTACTGGGTCATGGACTTTGAATTAATGCTCAAATTCGATAATAACAATACATACCAATATCAATTTATATCAATTTCAATTATAAATTTCAATGAACATATTCACTTGGTTATTAAAAGCATAAAAATTATCAAGTACAAATGAATAAAAAATATTAAATTGTTGTCCGATAATAATAAAGCATTAGAATAATACATCCACTGGTCATTATAAATAATTTGAATACTTATTACAAATCAAATAATAGTTTCAAATTCGGGTTATCATAAAAAATGAATTGATATTCGGTAGGTGCAGCCAAGTCATCCACACTACTGTTTAGACGCTTTGGAGCATGTAGGACGATTGATCACGACTCGTTGTTAATATAATCCGAGTAAAACACTTTCTTGACCTTTTGAAAAGCACAAACAAACGGCTCATCGCTCATGTGTTCATTGCTCTTCAACTTGGACAAGTCAACCATGATCAAATTGGTGCTAGGATCAATTTTATAAGCATTTTTATCCTCAACTCTTACCTAATCACAGTAAAATACAACCTCTTTGAAGTTTACATAGTCCAATTAAAATATATTTAGAATTACACCATATTAAGTCATTTCAGCTTTAACAAGGTTTTTTATTTTTCGCGCTCACTCGAAAGAAAGTAAGAGTCTTGTATGAAATTCCAGAGCTATGTACATTTGTATTTTCCTCATACAGCCTTGCACGAATACGTAATCGTTCAATCAATACTTTTTGTACTCTTGTACCATTAACGAGGGTCCAGTGGCTAGATGAGCAAGCCTTGATGTCACATCACCCGTCTTTAAGAGCTGCGGATATAGATAAATTAATTAGGTTAGTTGTAAAGATTTCTTGTAATGTGACATTTAATAACAACTATTTTCATTATAATTACCTCATGTGACAACCACATCCTAAATTTGTTATCTGATTATGCCATTGTTTTTCGTCTTTTATTGTTCTCACGGGATTCATATTTTCTGCATGGATCGTGACGAATGTATTACAAAATTAATCATGTAAAAATTAAAATAATGTAAAAGTTAAAATAATTTAAACTTACTTTTTTCATTCTTCAACATCTTCATGTGTGTCAAATAGATAACGAGCTACTTGTTCATATAGCAAACTTATTAATTCACTTATTTGCCCATCACATGACCACCCTCATCGATGATTTCACCATTGTCATCCACAATGGTCGAGTCAGGCATATATTCCCTATTGTATATTGATGACTCCACGGTGATGTATTCCTCTATAACTTATCCTTCAATGTATCGTGTATTCTTGACGTAATCTTTGAAAACTTTCATCTGCAAAGAAGTGCCTCGTCGCATAAGTGTACCAATAAGTGAAAACTTATGTTAAAGAAAGATGGGGGGAGTACTTCTCCAAGACACAAATGTGAAACCCCGCCTAATAAAATACCGGGTGATCAGTCCTATACCAAATTAAAACAGGAATCCCAGTTGGATCATCCTTAGCATCACTGTCGAAAACTTTATAAAACTTACTAACCACCTAGTATTCCAAAAACTGGTGCCAATAGTAACTTTTTAATTAAACAAAACAATACATGCGGAATTAAAACAAAAACCATTCACACAACTGAATGAAAGTAAATAGAATAATAATTACACAACTTGCCGAATAAATCACCGGCCACCAAATAAATAATCCAATACAAATATTCAACACCTGAATGAATTACACCTGAAAACTGTACCGCGAAGTCTGGGCTACAAGCCCTAAATAAAACTGAGACTGATAAGAGATTCCTACACTAGGAATGAATGAATGATGCGTCTAATCCAAACTCCTGTTAGCATCCACCTATCCCGCAACTCCGTGTCCCTGGAATAGAATATCAATCCTGGCGTCCCTGTGGCTGGACACCTAAAAGGTTTTGAAAATAGTTTTATAACAAGGGTTAGAACCCAAAACATTTTGAAAATATTTAGCAAGTGAATTAACTGCAGTAATTTAAAATGCATGAATGCGCTTCATATTTAAGTTAGTGTCGCACTCCCTTGAGGACATTCTCACCCCTCCACTATTGTGCACCCTACCGGTTACCTTAACCCCACCTAGTTGTACTACCCCGTCCAACTAGTCCTGGTATAACCTTCCCTTGCTGTACTACTCTAACCCGAGTATAATGATTCTTGAATTATAAGTTATTTCACAATTAACTTAATTAATTCCCCTTAAATAGCAGCATATAACTGTGTCACAAGTTATATAAAGTACATACATCTCACACTGTATTATTCCCACAATTGATTAACTTAATTAATTTCCCATTAATTAACTGCATATAACTGCAACCAGAGTTATATAAAGTAAATACATCACACACTGTATTATCACCTACATATAGTATTTACTACCATATTATACGTACCTTTACTAACATCCACACATATATCATACGTGTATCCATCCTTCCGAGTTTACCCTCACTGGATGATTCCCTCTAGAATGCTATCTCACTAGGTGTGCTCACAAAACCTAGTTTTCCCAAGTTAGAATCGCTCACCAACTTGGACCAAAATATAAACGAAGTGGAGGCGGTCATATTCCTTCCCTGAAAGTGAGATAATTCCCTCACCCATATATACCGGACGCTATGACCTGGGGATATACTCGCCCTACTCCTCAAGCTAGAGGATTCACCCACATCGCGCAACCTCCCTTGATAGCATTAGAGTATTTAAATTGAATAAATATCTAGTCACTGATATTTACTATCACACACAATATATACACACATATATATACTATCACTACCCGTATATATATATTATGAACCCCGGTTTTACCGTGTACTCAAAATCCCGTACACTGCCTGTAATTTAATGTCACACACAATACATACACGTATATATATATACTATCACTACACCGTATATATATATATTAATAACCACGGCTTTACCATGTACTCAAAATCCCGTACACTGCCTGCAATTTCCTGAGTCTGTGGCCCGACTCAATGTAATTAATTTTCTCACTTAATAACTTATCCTCTTCCCGAGTCTATGGTCCGACTCTAATATAATTAATTCACACCTCAATTAATATAATACTTTCCCCGAGTCTATGGTCCGACTCTCCTTAAATTAATTAACACACATTTTAATTTAATACCTCCCCGAGTCTATCGCTCGACTCTAATTAAATTAATTAACACACATTTTAATTTAATACCAATCCGAGTCTGTGGTTCGACTCTAATACAATTAATTATCACATTAATTAATAAGTACCCTTCACGAGTCTACAATCCGATTCTGATTAAACTAATTATCCCACCCATTAATTTAATCTTACCCGAGTATACAGACCGACTTTAATTAAATTAATTAACACCCTTATTAATTTAATCCTACCCGAGTCTACAAACCGACTCTAATTAAATTAATTAATACACTTATTAATTTAATACTACCCGAGTCTACAATCCGACTCTTATTAAATTAATTATCACTCTTATTAATTTAATATTACCCGAGTATACAATCCGACTCTTATTAAATTAATTATCACTCTTATTAATTTAATATTACCCGAGTCTACAATTCGACTCTAACTAAATTAATTAACGCATTTATTAATTTAATGACTTGGTGTCACCCAACCATTATCCCCAGACTCACTTACTTGGCCCGTATCTTAATAATTACCGAGTCTATGTTCCGACTCCAAATTAATTACTCTCTCTCAAAAATAAATTTAATACTTTGGTGTCACATAACCAACATACCCGGACTCACTCACTCGGTCCATTTTTACATCTCATAATTTCTTTCCCACATTTTTCGCCCACAATGTGTCACACATTTATCTCCAAAATTTCCCAATTATATTTACCTATAATTACCAACATACCCGGACTTGCCCACTTGTTCCATAATTAAATATTCACCCGAGTCTATATCCCGACTCAAAATTAATTAGTTTATCTCCAAACTTAATTCACTACCTTGGGGTCGCATGACCAATATACCCGGATTCACTCACTTGATCCGTACCTCACTATTTTGAAATTAAATTTCTCAAATTCATCCATTAAATGCCCCACATAAATTCATCCTAGTCCCAATTACTTTCTCCCATAATTGCTAGAAATATTTGTTTCATATTTATTTATCACTAATTAATGTTTGGGAATTAAATTTCTAATTAATTTTCCCCTTATATACAAACTGGGCGAACTGCCTAGAATTTCGAATCATCGATCGATCGAACCCCTGGGTCGATCGATCGATCGTCCCTGACTTCGTCTTCTCCAAGAAGCAGTCCCACCATTAACGAAAACCTTAAACTTTCACTCTTTCCCCTGGACTAACCCAAGCCCAATCAACCCTATTTCTACATAAGGATAGGATCAAAGTACCTTATAGAACATCAAACTGAAATTAAATCTCACGATTTCCTACTTTTTCCCGATTTGGGTATTATCCGGGTTTCATATCCCCAATACAAATTTCATTCATTTTTATCAGTAATTAACCCTCTACTCTTACTGATTTTAACATCTGATTCAATTCTCTACATTCTAGAATCATAAACACGATCAATCTCCCCCTTAATCTCATTAAGGTATATAAATTTACAAAAACCCAATTTAGATTTTTGGTGACACACCCAAAACTAATTTTCATACACACATCACTATGATATTAATTGATTATCAAACTTTTAGAAATCACAACAGTTAACCACTTGCCTCTGTAGTGTCTGATCCGTTGTTGATGTCCCTTAATTTGGCTCCAATAACCTCCAATTTGCTCTTGATTTGTTTTTCCCCAAATCCCATCTCAAACCCTAGCTTTAGAGTTATGTTGGCTGCCATTCCTTAATCTCCCAATTAGGTTAAAAACCCTCCATCCCGTTTTTAGCCTAATCGGCTTAATTAAAGTGGCCCAACTCACCCCGTGTGGGCCCGACTATGCCCAAAATTACCCCGAGACCCAATTACTACCCCCGGATACTCTTTTCTGACTATCTCGACCCATCCGGACTCAACCGCGCACTCAGAATTGGCGTCCGAATTAATTTATAAAAATCCTTATCTCACACCCAATTTAGTCTATACCGACTCCCGGCTGGGATAAGTGTATACCTTGTCATTAATACTCGAAATGACGTAATTAAATTATTACTATTCACTTAGTAAATAAATTTCCCTAAACATTAACCATTCACTCCCCGATTAATATTTAAATATATATATTTCCATAATTAATTCAATTAAAATTACAATACACAAGTAATTTAAAATTTCTGAATTAATTAAATATTAAATGTACAAAAATACGGGGTGTTACAACAAATCGTTTCATTCATCGTAAATTTGTGGCCACTCTGTGATCTCGATTGACTACCTTCTCACATAAAAGTGAGAAGCAGATATTAGTTTGCATAATAGCCCTTCGCAAATTCTTGTGCTTAGAGAAACTGTACTTAAACAATAGAGGAACCAATTGCATAATCATGTACTAATCGTGGGACTTACACTTGTGTAAATCATGGGTAGCATAATTCACAATCCTTTGGATGAAAAAATTAGATGGAACTTTCAAATTATATATTATGTCTAAAAGAACCTTATTTTCCTCACTCATCAAAGTAAACGCACCGGGGGGAATTATTGTCCTTCCCTTACTATCTTTTTTCAACCATAGTTATGGCTTAAGTTTTAACGCTTTAAGGTCTTTTGTGCATTTTCTCCATTCTTCGAATGACTCCCTCCAAGGCATGTGCCCGCAATATGTTCAACAATGTTCTTCTCTGCGTGCATCGCATCCAATGCATGGAGCAACGGGTTATTCTTCCAATAAGTAAAGTCAAATAAAATTGACGTCTTAGACCATGACTTTCTTGTCTCAGTTTCATTCCCAATTAGGGTATTTTTATGCTTTACATTCTTAAATTTTGGGTTCTTACCTGGCATATTAGGGCCACAATCAGAAGATTTACTTTCAATTTATGAGCCAGAAAGTATTATCGACGGTAGCCTATGTTCAACCCCGCACGGGAAAATATTGGAACCTTTATCAAATCTAAAACTATGAGAGGGGGTAAAAACCTCATATGACAATGGTATACATTTTTTGAGCTAGCGGGGAGACGAAGAGATTAAATCTCCTCTCCCCAATTAGGACACCCCAAATAACCATGTACAACACAACTGGATAATGTCCCATAAGTTGGAAAATAATGAATTTCCCACATCAACATAGCTTTAAGCTTAAACTCTTCTTTTCTAAAAGAGTCAAATGCTTGCACACCCTCTTCCCACAACTCATTTAATTCTTCTATCAAAGGAGCCAGGTAGACATCGATGTCCTCACTTGGTGCCTTTGGTCTACGGATCAACAAAGATAGCATCGAAAATTCATGTCTCATACATTGTGAAGGATGGAGGTTAAATGGGGGTTAGGATCACTGGCCATACACTCTGATTGGAGCTTAGATTTCCAAATGGATTGAAACCATTTGTTGATATTTCCAAACGAATGTTACGTTGTTCTCGAGAAAAAATGGGATACTCAAAATTCATCCTCTTCCAAGCTGTAGAATCCATAGGATGGCGCATAAGATTTTCCCAACTTATACCCTAGCATGCCAATTCATTGCCTCCGCTATCCATGTACTGTGAAAAACTGCTTTAATCTAGGCCCAACGTTTCAATATATTTTAACACTCTTTGAGGCACTTTTGAGCTTGTGCCTTTTTTTTGCCAGTGGATTGGACATATCTAGGTTCATTGCATACTGGAGACCGATCAAGATTTTCATACTGCTTTTGGTATAGTATGTAGTCATACACACAAGCATGAATTGATTTATACTTCATTCTCAATTCTTTCAAACAGTTTTTCATAGTAGGATAGCGGTTTGGAAGAGTATTCTTCTTAGGTGGAAACACTTTCACCCAATTCAAAATTCCTATCGCACTACTGTCAGACAAACCATATTGGGTCTTCAAACTATGCAAACCAACTATGGCATGTAAAGTTGTTTGATCTTTCTCACATACAGAGTATAACGACAGGCTCGCCTTAAATTTTAAACTTTGGTAGTCATCATCAAGTTTTATCTCGATATCTTCATGAGCACCTGAACCTTCTACATTGTCAGTGACCTCATTCTCTTCCACTTCATGAAATCCATATGCGTCATCAACTAAATCCTCTATTTTACTTGTTAAAGGTTGTTGTAAAGGTTGCTCGGGAACAGAATGAACTTTCAGTTCCCCGTGAAAAAACCCAAATTCGATAACTATCTGCATACCACATATTAACAAATGGAGTTAAAATGTTTTCCACTTAAATACCTTACCATTATTACATCTAGCACACGGACACGAAATATCTTCATCATCATGACATCTCTTTGCGTATTTCATAAATGCATTAGCACCTCTATGAAACACATCCTGTAATCTATATGTCTCATCCATCCACTCTTTGTATTTAGGATATCCCATCACAACTACTACAAACAATCACCTATTATGGGTAAAAAGTGTGAATATTTAGTTCCTATTAGTATAAACAATCACCTATTGAATGTGTACGCATAAGAACTAGAAGGCTAGTTTCTATGCGTAAATTTATTCGTGCATTCAAATTAAATTTTAATTTGAAATTGAAATTAAAATTCAATTTATAATTACAATTCCTATTTACTCCATCTTCTCTAAAGGATGGGTGGTCCTATCCCATTCGAGACCGCATATTTTTGTAATATAGTTAACACCTCATGCACATTGTTCTAATTTGAGGAAAATTCGACAGTATATCCCCATAGTTCTCCAAGTACACGATATATATTCACAAGTGTGAGTGTTATTTCAATTTATCAATTGAAATAATATTTAACATCGTTTCATCTAGCATGTACTCGGGAATATTAAGATACGACTGTAGAACTTTCCCCAAAAGTAACAAGTTTAAGCCACCAAGAATATTATTGTACAGAAACTATGCATTTCAAAACTGTCCAAACGGGATAATTCGAGAGATCTCATTAGAGGGGTAATGTCTTTAGAACGGGTCTAAGGGATATTGAATGCGTACGCATAAGAACTAGAAGGCTAGTATCTATGTGGACAATATGTAATTTAAAGTATGTTTCATTTAATTATGTCTTATCACAATTCGAGAAATTTCATTTAATTATGTAATTTAAAGTATGTTTTATTTAATTTAAAGTACGCATAATAACTAAAACTTATACCAATTTATACCAACATCAATACAAATTCAAATTCAATTCCAATTTATACCAATATCAATACCAATTAGAATTTTATTTCAATATAGAGAAACAGGTCCTATAGAATTACAATGTATACAAATTAAAAAGGTTATTAATGTTTAGAGAATTTCATATGTTTCAGTCCACTTCATAAGGAGCTAAGGGGATGGTAACACTATTTGGGCAAATTATAAAATCCATGAACAATATTGATACTATTTTCGAATCATACACGCACATGTGACATTCCATATATTGATCCCCAAATTGAAAACAACACACTAAAATATCTTACACCAAAACCAAACACAAATTGATTCTCTCACAAAATTAATTCTCTCACCTTCCCAAATTGATCCCCAAATTGATTCTCTCATCTCCCCCCATCACTCCCCTCTGCCCCACCACTCACCCCCTGCCCCACCACCACCACCCCACTAAAATCACTAGTGAGGTTCAATTTTTGTTTTGTGAATGGATTGTTTGATGGGGTTTACATTTAGTTTTTACTTTATAAGTTTTAATGCTAATTCTGAGTACCAATGTGTGTATCCTTGATCATATTAGTTATGGCTACTGCATTTTTCATGATTAGCACAAAAAAATATAACTATAAGATATGCACAACATTTTTACATAGCACATTCTATATTATAA
The DNA here is from genome assembly GCA_949130495.1 of Sambucus nigra. Classification (NCBI taxonomy): domain Eukaryota; kingdom Viridiplantae; phylum Streptophyta; class Magnoliopsida; order Dipsacales; family Adoxaceae; genus Sambucus; species Sambucus nigra. Next base: position 335,552,314 of record OX422207.1, on the reverse strand, counting down.
TGATGGAATAACTTGTTGTAGCAACATTATGAATATATATGTATTCATCAACCTCATTGGATATTATTCTTCACTAGAAAATTTTCCAATTTCTTTAGAATATAATTTGTAACCGCCCCCTACAAAGCACAATATTATTTATGAGCTAGTTTTTATCTATTTTGTGGTGATGAACTAATCAAGAGGCATTTTATTACAAAGAGAGAAAAAGATTAAAAATCTTTAATTGTAAGAAATGCAGAAAGAGATATAACTGGATTGGTTAGTTATTCAGCATGTGTCACATTTTAGATTTTTATCTGCATAAAAATATATTTGTAATCAACATCGTGAATATTAAAAATAATTGGGAAAATTATGAAGGCAGTGAAACATGCCCGAGGTGTACATCATATGTGATAATCTTACTTTCTTTATAGTTTATCTAAAACAAACAAATGACTTATTAAAGCTAAAACTCATTAATGGGGAACAACGGATGAGAAAGAGGGAGTGTTTTATGATCATTTGTTAGTCATCCATTGGTACATATAATTATTATGTTGTATCATTTTTTCTTATTTTAAAATTTTCTTCTTAAACTTAAAGTTTACAATAGTTAATTAACATATTTTATAGTTTAACGATGTATTTAGATATGTATAATAAATATGTATAAAATATAATTATCATTTTCCAATCTCAGTCCTATACAATAACGCGGGACATTCTCGATTTGTACGTATGGACTATTGATTAATATGTGTTATACACATGTCGTATGAGGACGACTGCTAGTATATTTAGATAAGTTTCATTAATTAAGAAGAAGCATTAACAAGACAATTAATTGAAATTATACATAAATGGTATCAAACTAGTTATCATCAATTCACTGGATGTATTTGGTGTTTGGGTTTAAGTAGGTTATAGAAGTCATGGGCTTTGCCATTGGAGGTAATGTCCTCGTTTGATGCGCAAAATAAGGTGGGATGGAATAATATTATTTCATCCCGAGTCTGGTGTTAGATGGAATGGTATTTTTGATATATGGGATAGCTCCTTTTAAATCTCACTAATTTATCTTGTGCATCCATGGGGTGGTGTTTAAAGGGTTCATATATGGACAAAGATAGTATATGTTTGGTAATGGTTTTATGAAATTTATAATTTAAACTAAAGTGCTGGAGCTTCAAAACATTTGAGGGTCTTAAGTTTAATTCTTGGTATGAAATTTTTTTGAAAATTTATGAGATTTTTTCAATAAATTTATATTTATTTAGACAAAATTTTGACTTATTTTTGAAATATTTTTTTATAAATCTAGATTGTATTATATTCTCCCCAATAAAATTCAAGAAAATATATTATAAAAATTTATGATAGTTTTAATTTATAAAATTTATATTTACTTCGATGCATTTTGATTAAAAAAGATGTAGAATTTGTACAAATCTCTAAAGAACTAAATATGATAATATATATATATGGGGGGGGGGGAGGGCAGAGGGAGGGGGGAGAGAATATTTTCTTTTTCTAACCCTACAAGTGTATTTTGATAACTTAACATGAATGATCACTCAAAATTTAGTCAACTAATTGATTCATCAAAAAAATTGGTGTAAATCAAAAATTAGTTTTTTTCTAAATCAAATCCTGAACTGAAAAATCTTTCGAGTATCAATACCCATAGCCCAAATTTTATGATTTTTGAGACAAATTGTAGAGAATTGTTTTTCCTATTAAAAAAGAGTAGGGAACTTCGTGGAAAGAAAGCGCTTGTTTAGTTGTGAAAAATAAGGTTATTTCCTCAAGTTTTCAAAAAAAATCCACATAAATGGTAGAGTAGAAAATGTATTTAGTTAAATATTTTTCCAAATAGAATTATATAAAAGTGACTTTAACATGTCTTCAATCTATTTTCAAAACATCATTTATCTTAAAAATATACATTTAGATCGTTGGCTTTTGTAAATTACATTTGTGCCTTCTATATTTTAGAAAATTAATTTTTACCCTTGATTTTACAAAAATGTCGTGCCCACTTTTGTAAGTTATATTTTACCCTTGAAACTTCTATATATACATTATGGTCCCTAAAATTTCTATAAATTATAATTTGGTCCGTAAACTTTCTGTAAATCACATGAATCTCAAAAGTTCAAAGAATGTGAAAAGTTCAAGAAATTCATGTTTGTATATGAAAATTTTCAAAATAAAAACTGATTTTTAGGTGTGTTTAAATAAAAAGATGAAAATGATTGAAAAAAGTAATTCATTTTTATGGAAATATGGAAAATGAGAGGAAAAGGATGGGAGTATTTTGGTCTTCTAACTTTTGGAGTTCCTACGAAAATCAATTCTTTATGAAGTGATGTAGAAATGTTTTGCCCAAAAAATGATAAAATTATGAAACATTGTTTATAATTATAACTATTTTTTTCATAGATAGTGTGTTTGGGAACTAATCATGCCGTGAAATTAGAATTAAAAAAATTCAGTTCAACTTTTATAATTCTCAACTCAATATATTTTAATTTCAATTCCAAATCATGGAAATGAGATTCCCAAGCAAACCTGGAAAGTATGTGAGTTCAAGCACCACAAAGTAAAATTTTGAAGTAAATTAACTTTCTACATAAAAAAATGTACTTTTTGGGACTGTAATAATCCTCGTTATGGTTATAGGACATTCATGTTTTTAGTTACATGTTTAGTTCCTTATTTTTGTATTGTGAAAAATGTTCAAATTATATATATATATATATATAAATTTAGTCTTGTTTTATTGGATATTTACTTAGAATTACTGAGTTTTATTGGTTTATTTAATTACCCTTTAGTAAACAAGGTTATTGAGATTAAGTTTTAGATGGCAATAACTATATTTTAATGCCACAATATTTCAAATTTGTAAATTAGCTTTTGCAATTTCTTCTTCATATTCATTTACATTCAAATGAGTGAAGAATTTTAGCGTAGCTACCTTATTTTTGCATGTAATTTCTACGTATCTATATTTATCCAAATGAATGAATGCATAAGTAATTGCAAATATATATTTGCAAGTACTTGTTAGGTATTTAGATCTATGAAATTTATGTGGATTCACTCTCCTCGTGAAATGAAATCAATGATCAATAGCCAGAAGCAAATTTATTCTTGAATTATTAGGTTTATGTATTTGAAAATAAATTTTGCTCAAATGATTAGTAAAATTTTATTTTTGCATAACCCCATATATAGTAATAATTGTTGTTTTCATATATTTCTTACAAATATGAGCATGTCTTACTTACATCATATTTTGGCTGATCACTTCTACGACCTGATCTCATCTTGAAGCCAACAGAGAGGCCATGAGCATCAAGGTTTAAAATTTTTACTTATTATGATAATTTTATTTACATGGTGGATTACGCTCGTTCACTTGGTTAAATATGCATAAGATCCGATTGACTTTTATATAATGCACCAACTCCTTTTTCATAAAAATATACACATGTTTACACAATTGTACCCCTCACTCATACTCATTATAAATTCACTTACTCTATCTCTAAAAAACACACATGCCAAACACTCTATCATGCCTTGACTTAGTTAAGTTCAAATCATCCTTCTATTTGGAGATAAATTCCTTTAAACAATACTTTACTTTAAATCTCTCGAAAAATAGCACAAGATTTTTTTCAAAGGCATGTTTAGATGAAAACATAACTACCATTGCATATAACTTACAAGTACTAAACAACTTTACATACACAAGTTTCTTGGTTTAATAGTTACATAAAAAGCTTCTCGATATTAAACCCATACTATTTATCCTCCACTCTCCCGTTTTAAAGCCCTAACTTGGCAGCGAACTCCAAACGATACGTATACCTGAAACATAACATTATAGGAGTGTAAGCTAGTGAATGACCATCTACACGCACACCACACATATAAAAAATTTGAATAAACGTTTTAAATTATATAACCCAATTAGGAATTGTGAACTCTCACAAGCCTCGACCCACCACAGTCCAGTTAACCCACCACAATTAATAGGGACAACCACATCCCTTTATTTTTGCCCGAATACACAAACCTTAATTTGGATTATTAGGACTACCACATCCCGTAGGACCCTCAACAGTCCATAACGTAAGAGAACAGACCCACCACAGTCCATAAAATTAGATAACTTCACTTAATATTTTTAATCATATGCATATGTCTCATAAACACCACATCATTATACAATAATTCCCACGTATTTATTTAAACTACGCATTTTCATATGAACATATAAGCATCTATATTTCATAGGGCAGGTCACTCACCTTAGATTAAGTACTAAGACTAAAACCAAAACTATTTTCTTGGTATAGTAGTATTAGTCACTTCTCCACCTATCAATTCAACATCATTAATATTTCAATACACCAAATAACATTAAACTTAGTAACATATTACATTAGTTGGTCAATCTGAAATAACTGGAAAAGAATTAGATATTCTATACCTTTCTGCAACAACCTCTGCATTAGGGTTCTAACATAATTTATCGAATAAAATTATGAATTCTCTAAAGAAAGTTATGCCCATTTTACTACAACATTTTTCAAATTATTTCTGCAGAAAAACGACAACAAAATATCACCTTGAAACAACCCCTAAGCCAAATGAAAAGGTATTTTATGCTCATCTTTGAGTATGCTATACTCATATGTGTCATATAACATATTCAACCAGAGTCACTTGTTTTCAGGAAGTATTCAATGAGTTATGATGTTTTTAACCCAACTAGGTCCAAAATAGAACTTTAGAACATAACATAATATAATTAAGTCTCCACGCTATCTATCTTGGACATTAGTTCATAGAAACATATACTAAACATGTTTTAACATATACACACATTATAGACATGAATTTTCTAAATTAAAAGGCTTCACAAGAAGGTGATTCAAATCTAGGACTTTAAAGCTGACATTTACTATCCTAGCACAAGTTCTTTTTTATGTTCTTAAAACATCCTTGTTTTAGTACAATTAGACAATATAGGTATCATTAAAATCTTTATCAAAATTATAAACAAAAACGTACAAAGTATAAAACTCATTCATTTGATTAACTTTAACAAATAGATAATTACCTTATAAGAAATCCTTGATTTGTTGTAATTTTTTAAAGCAATTCTTCCCTTTTTCTCTCTCTTGGGGCTTATTCTTTCAAACCTTCTCTTTTATCATGAGGAAGAAGATACAAATCTGATTTATAATAATGAAATATGTTCTAAGGGATACAATGTCCATAAAGCTTGTGGTAATGTGTGACTGGTTGGACAAAATGTCCAATCAAATCTTTTCACTAATGACAAATTTGTCCCGCATTGGTAAAATCACCACAACTCACTATTTTGGGCTCCGATTTACTCCCCATTTACGTTTACGCATAGATAAGTTATATATCTATAACTTTCATATTTTATGTTTTCTAAAATTCGTAAGGGTACTATGCATAATTTGGTCTCGAATAGGAGAGTAGCAATGTACCGAAAATCTAAAAACTTTTACATTTGGCGACCAAACATTTTCAATTTCGTACCAACACCCTAGTTTAATTTTATAAACATAATGATGAATTTTGAATATATTTTATGATTCATTTAACCACATAACTAATCATATGCTCTAAACATGTTATTACCGATCATAAGCTCAACTAGAATCTAATGCAAAACAACATATATATCACATGAGTATGCATCCCCTAAACATGATAATTAAAATGTTTAATACCCATCACCAAACTTGTCAATCATAACTTATACTTAATCATGTAACTAATATTCCTAATCATGTTTTAGGGCCTTACACATTCTCTCTAGTAGCTCCACCCCTACCCCCATCGAAGCAGCACCTCCCCCCGGGACTCGTCAGAGCAGCCCCTCTCTCTCCCCCTCTTTCCCTTCGTCTCTCTTTTCAATAATCAACTCTACCACCATCAATATTGACCCCAATTTAACCAGCGATATGGGGTTTTATTCCAGTTTACATCCACAAACTGGTGCCAGTAGGGTTTGAACCCCTGACATGTGGTATCATAAACCACACGTCTTACCAATATAGCTGAAAAGGCGCCTTTTCAGCAATGTGAACCATTATTTTTCCTCACTCCGACGATGTGGGATGTAACTCGTTAGCTACCAAATCAACCATGGTACTAATCTGTTATACTCTCTTTCACATTCTTTTTTTTATATTTATTGGTCCACGCTAACAGCACCATTGTCGGAGCAGGAGAAGGAGTATCGTTGAAAAAAATGGAGTTTTATCATAACATATTGAATCTCGGTCTTATTTGATAGATCTTGATGAATAGATTCCAAATATATAAATTTTGTGGATTTTGGATTTGTAGATTTTGAATTTATGGACTTTTAAAGAATGGATATTTTTTGGCAAAAAATGAGATAATTCTGAAAAACATGGAGATTGAGATATTTTGGGGATATCTTAGTCATTTTGATTTGTTGAGTCGACAAAATAGGACCTTTGAGATCATAGATCAAGTCAAAGGTTATCTTGCATCTTTGAACAAGTTAATCGGACTTGTCACCTATTAACCCTTTCTTTAAACCTTAATTTATTTACTATGAGTCGTTGACATGATATTTGTGTTTATCTGTATAATTTTTACCATTTGTGAAGCAATTACCAAGATTTCATTTGAAACTGAAAAATAGAGTTGGCTTAGTTGTGAAATTTATTTCATTATTTTTACTATGTATACATTTCGGTTTGAACTTGCGTGTGAAACATACACACTAAACAAAAGGAGACATTTACTATTCACGATCCACATGTTCTCATTAGTTGGGAGTTCAGGTCCACCAGTTTACGTATTAGTTTGTTGGAGTCCAAATCTAACAAAAATCGTCAGTTGACCAGTTTGACCGTCAATTGACCCACTTTTTCAACTACAAAGAATGTTTTATCCTTGAATACATTAATATATATTATCAACCTTACATATTATACATATATATGTTCCATATACATCTAACTTTAAAAATTTCATTAATATCCAGATTTATTTTAATTAACTTCTATATATTTATATGAAATAAAATCCACTAATATTTTAAAAAAATACTCATCAATTTTTAAAAAATTGTTTATTATAAATTTGTTTTTATAATAACAATTTTTTCTATAAAAAAAATGATTTATATAAAACCAATCATTTTTATTCATACAAAAAGTTGTCTTCTATTTATAGAAAAAATTATTTTATTTTCTAAAAAAAAATTGTTTGGTTATTAAACTTTTTTTTCCATTTATAGAGAAAATATTATTTATAGTAAAAACATTTTTTGAAAATCAGTTTTTTTTATTACAAAGCCATTTTTAAAAAAAAAAAAAACTTTTATGTAAATAAAAATTTTATAAATTAGTCTCTTAATTTTTTTTAGTTGTAGGAAATGCATTTAAAAAAAGCGATTTTTATATAAAAAAAATTAACGGTGTCTATTTAAAAAATGGTTTATTTATAAAAATAGTTGTGGGCATCTTTATTTACAATAACGTTTTCGAAAATGGTTTCTATATAAAAAAAAGTTTTATATATAAAAAAAGTTTCATTTACAATAACGTTTTTAAAAATAGTTTCTATATAAAAAATCATAATAACTTACATTTTTTTAATATATAACTTAAACTATAGTTTTTTGTATTATTAAAAAACAAAGTTAAAAAGTGAATTTAAAATAGTTTTTTGTACAAAAATAAAGTACGTTGTTTATTAGAAAAATGACGTTATTTTATTTTATTAAAAAAACTTTTTACTATATATAAAACCAACAAAGAGTTAATTTAACTGTATTATTTTTAAAAAAAAAACAATTTTTTTCATAGAAAATTATTTTTTTAACCAAGAAGTTTTTTCTATAAAAGAAAACAGTTTTATTACAAAAAAGTTTTTGCTATAAACAGAAAACATTTTTTTAAATAAATAAAAACCTTCAAAATTTATTTTGTTTTTTCTAATATGTTTTTATATAAAAAAACATTTTTCTATAAAAACTAATGTTATTATAAAAGGACAGTTTTGTAAATAGAAAAGTATTTGTAAGATATTAACATATATTATCGTGTGTGTGTGTGTGTCTATATATATATATATATATATATATATATATATATATATATATATATAGAGAGAGAGAGAGAGAGAGAGAGAGAGAAGAAGGTTCTCCTACATCACAATTTATGCATCAAACCTTACATCACACCTAATTTTAATCTTAAGAAACCTTTTTTTCAAATATTTTATTTTTCTCTTAAAATTAACCTTTTAATTATACAATATTTATCTTGTTTACTTTTAATATAGTATATAGTTTACTCTCCAAGTAATATCATTTAAAAGCATCCCTAAGGGGTATTTACACGTTTGCAATGTAACTTCCCCCTAACAATCATCACACCCTCAGTGGGTAAACCCCAAATATACACGAACAGCACTAAAGCCAGTAGGCGACATACTATCTGACCATCCAAAATTTACAAAGAAACTTTCTACTGGAACCAAATTTTTGACCGAATTCTGGCCGACAGGTCATTGTGTCAGCTTGTTATTGATTGGTTTTGGGGTCCCAGTTGCGTGGACCCCACAAACCAATTAATAACAAGCCGACACGCCAGTGCGTCGACCAAAATTCGGACACAATAGAATTTTTTATTTATAAAAAGGTGTTTCTAAGGGCGCCATAACTTTTACTTCAAAATACCACAAGGACAAAAAAAGGTTTTTTGCTAAGGGCCACCACATCATATATATATATATTACACGTTATTTTCAACACATTTCACCACACATTCTCTCTCTCTCTACACTACACTCTAAACTCTGCCTTTATCTTCTGCATAAAAGTCAAAGAACTTTTTCTCCATTAATCCAACAAACCATCTTCAACATTATTAAATATCTAGGATTTGTTATTTAAATATTCAAATATCAATGGATATTCCTCAAAAGACAATGACAACACCTCAAAAGCAAATGAAAATTCCCCAAATTACATTTTTGAAGTAAACTTTGGGTTCCATTATATATATATATATATATTCTTATTCATAAGGATTGAAAATATGAAAAATCACAGAAATCGTCCAGTGGTTCGGGGTTGGGCCCCCGAAGAAGATGATTTTAGGGGTGATTATCCCGAATCAAAGTTAAAATTTTTTTTAAGAAAAAGTTTCATTCGGGATGATTATGCCGAATGGAATGCATATAATCGGGATGATTATGCCAAATGGAATGCATATATTCGGGGTGATTATGCCGAATGAAATGTATTTATATTTTTTTTATTGAAAAGTCTCATTCGATTTAATTATACCGAATGAAATGCCTATATGTTCGATATAATTATACCGAATTAAACGAATATACTCGGCCAGCACGATGGAAGTCGGTTTATTTATTGTATATTTGCCCACAACTGATACCATACAAGCCTCTAAATTTGGCCTACCCAAAACTCTAAATACCCTTAATTCGCAATGCGCCCTTAAGTCGCAAATTACAAATTTACCGTAAAATTTATTCAATGCACTCACAATAATCGGATCCCAAAACGTTGGTTTGGTTAAATTTTTCATACCATTCATATGGAGGTCAAAAATTTGTCTTATACTTATCCCCTAAGAATGGCCCAATTTGGAATCAAAAGCTAGTAGTGGCTTTATAGGGATCAAAGCTCACATCTTTTCGGTGGGGGGCTTTGGAGTGTATGTAAAATGAAGTTTAGAGGTGGCTAAGTTTTTATTCCAACTAAGAGGGTTGTTCGGAAAGGAAACTATGTTGGAGTTTTTTTTTTAATACTGAGAAGTAGGCCTGTAAACGGGTCGGAGACGGGTCGGGTTTAGGGAGATCCAGATCCGTATAATCGGGTCTTCATCCGGTTCAGGTTCAGATTCGGGTCTTCATCGGGTCTACAATATTGGATCCAGACCCGGATCCGTTCGGGTCTTCGGGTCCGGGCTGGTCAAATATGTAGATTTATTATATTTATTTTATTTTATCCCCCTTCTTTATTATTTAATCTTAAATTAAAATATTTTGTAATGTATTGTTGAATATTATTAGTATAAATAAAACATATATTACTTATATTTATTATATACATAAATATATATTTTTATACATAATACTTACATGTAATATTGATAAGATATATTTATAAATATATATAAATTTATAGTATATATGTATATATATACAAAATAATAATGTACAATTCGGGTCCGGGTCTTGTATAAGATCTAGACACTACCCGTTTAATAAACGGGTCTTCGGGTATTCGGATCTCGGGTCCAAAAAAATAAGCTCAGACCCTATTAATTGGATTGGATTCGAGTCGGGTCCAGACCCGACCCATTGACAGGCCTACCGAGAAGGGGGTAGCATGGAAATGAAAAGGATTTTATTATTTTGGTTTGGAATATTTAAGAATTTCATTTTTGTATTTCACCTTTATCTATATTTTTGTTTTTAGAGTACATCTTTATATACAAAAATACATAAAATATAAATACATCTTTGTATATATAATTACATAAAATGTGAAGTTTAGATTGTTTTTTTCTTAAATTAAAAATACATCATACTTATATATTTTCATTTAAAATAAAGTATTTTACTCTCATAAATGTATACTTAAATATACATTGACTTTATATATTATTATTAACTCAACAAAATCCTTCTAAATATTTTATATTGATTATATTTGTCTATTAGTATATATTATATACATATAACTATATTTATTAAAAGTCATATTTATATATTAAAATATATATATCTATATGTTAAATATATAATCGCATTGGTGGCGCTCTCAAATCCAAATAATTTAAGAATCGATGAATTGGTGCACTCGCATTCGCAACCGAATGCAAAAGGGGATTTATAAGAGCATCGCATTTTTTACTTCAAAATACCACTAAGTTAAAAAAATGATTTTTTTGCTAAGGGTCACCACATTATATATATATATATATATATATATATATATATATATATATCCACTACTCTCCAAATCCTAGCTTTGTCTTCTTCACAAAACTTAAGGCAACTTTGTCTCCATTAATCCAATAAAACTTCTCCAACCAACCATCTTAAACATTATTAAATTTTTCTTCCATTGGTTCCCACTACCAATCATCATCAACTTGATTATTAAATATTTTGTCCCCCAACACACCAACTATTTTCAACCATATTATTAAACTAGGGTTTGTATTGGTAAATACACAAATACCAATGTATAATCCAACTAACGACAATGACAACACATTCAAAGAAAATGAAAACTCCACAAATAACATTTATTAGGTAAACTTTGGGTCCCATTATATAAATATTTGTATATTCAAAAAGTTTGAAAACATTGAAAATCACATAAATATTCCAGTGATTTGGAATCGGGCCCCCGATTTGACGGACAAATTTTGGCTTAACCCTCTCGAATCAACATTATATCTTTTTATTCGAACAGGGTACATTTGGTATAATGACCCCGAAATAGTTTACATTATTCGGCATGGTTATGACGAATACTAAACCCTTACTCGGTATAATCACCCTGAATGAAATTTATATTTGTTTAGATCTTGTCGTCATAATTACTTCAAAGATTCTAACCTTTCTCGGTATAATCACCCGGAATGAGCGTAATATATTTGTCATAATCGTGCCGAATGGAATATTATTCTACTTTGTTCATTATTTACACCATTGTCATTATTGTGATTCAAATTTTATTATTCAAATTCATTCATTGAGTACTAATAATAATTTTACCTATACAGGATGCCTTCATGGATTTTAACTCTCTGTTATTTGATTAGGTTTTAGCGAATATTGATATACCCCAAAACAGGGAAGATGGTTCGTTGTTAGTAGATGTTAGTGCAACATTCTTTACGGAGCACGTATTATAATGTCGATTAGTGTTGTAATAGATTATTATATTATAATTACAGTGTAATGATTAATTATATTTTCATTCTCCGGTATTTCCCACTCGGCAAGCGTTGATTTCTTTGGCTCAAGAACAAGCCCGGTCCGTTAAAAAAATAATTGTTATCACCAAGTCAAACGCACCTTCTATAACGCGTCAGGGATGTTTACACATGGATTATGATAGGTCTGGTGAGTATCGTGATCATCACGGGAAGAATGATGGGAACGAAGGGAGTAGTCAAGGAGAAAAAGTTGGAAGAGGGACACAGCCACTCAGAAGTGCAATTATCCATTTTTATTGAAGGGCATTCCACTTGATAACGAACAATGGATATTGCCAGTTATTAGCGGTGTTCACAATCACCAATTGTCGAAAACATTATTGAAGATATGTCCTTGAGTGATGTAAAAGTCGACCGCCATTCTAACGACGATAAAAATTCATAATGTTATTAAAGTTTTGACCATGAAATCCATTTACAATGCCAAGGGAAAGTTAAGGATTTCCGAACGAGAGGGTAACAGTTAATGAAGTTGCTTGGGGATAAACTACGTATATGGTATTAATTGAATGAGTCTACCATGGAGGTGGAAGACATCTTTTGGACTCATACAAACTAAATCCAACTGGCCAAGTGTTTTTCATCCGTTGTCGTTATTGACTACACGTACAAGACCGATACAAGATGCCTTTGTTCGAGATGGTTGGAATAACGTCGTGCGAAAGGACTTTTAATATTGCCTTCGCATTTTTAGCATCAGAGAAAGAAGAGAACTATCGGTGGTCATTAGGACGTTTAAAATACCTCTTCGATCCATCTGAATGTCCCATAATTTTCATCACAGATCAGGAGTACACATGCATGAATACATTGCGGGTTGTGTTCCCTGAGGCGAGATATATGGTTTGCACTTTCCACATTCATTGCAATGTGGAACTCCGTGCTAGGAAAGAGACCCACGATGAGGATTCATTGAAGAAGCTCATGAGATATTGGATGAATTTGGTTGAATCCCCCACCAAGAATGATTTTATCTAAATATGGACGCTATTTCACTATTGGGTTGCATACCCCAACACGCTTCACTACATTAATTGCACATGGTGAAATTTAAATCTGAGTTTCATTCGTGTCTAGACAACTACGATTAAACACTGGGGTAACCGAGCTACCAACCATTATGAAGGAGCACAGGGTAAGTTGAAGAGTCACTTGGAGAGTTCTCACCTTCCTTTTGACAAGATTTTTTTCGACATACACAACTACATTGAGTTGCAAGTGATCGATATTAAGAGGGAGTTTGAGGATTCTTTGCAAAAATTAAAGCACTTCCACGATATTCCTATTTTGCATGAGCTCATCGGTCGGGTTTCTCATTATTCTATTGACCTAATTGTTGAGGAGCTAAGGCTTGTGATACTATTGACATTGATGTTCAATCGTACCTACACTTAGTACACAATATCTATGATGTAGCGTGCGCTCTGAATTGGTCATCTATCGAATGGAGGGTAGGGTAATAATATGGGGAAATATTGGTGCACATTGGTACAAACTAATAATGGTGCCCCCATTAGCGAAGTACCATATGGTTGATTATGAGATGAAAATGATACTTTTGAACAGAAGTGGGAACGGGTAAATATTGATGAGCAAATGGGCCATATTATGGAAACTCAAGGACATCGGTTGTTCGATCACTTTTAGGCTATTTGAGCCATCCATGCTTAAGAAATGAAAGGGTTGTCCGAGAGGTTAAAACCAACTGTTTGAGAGAAAAATCATGAGAAGTCAACTAAAAGGGATAAATTAGGCTTTGAACTTGCTACGCAATCAACGAAAAAGTAACACCATGCGGTCCAAAGGCCTAAGAAGAAAATTAATTTCAGAAAATTCACCCGCCCTTCTCCATGGTGCCCTAGGTACTCCCACCATATAAAAAGTACATCAATAAAATACCGGACTTTTATAAAGGTTTCGTAGAAGATATCATGGAGGTTAATGCTGATGGTAATTGTGGGTTTAGATGCGTTACTAAATGACTAAGATTTGGACCCGATGGATGGAAACAGGTGCGATCGAACTTGATGGAAGAAGTTATGGCAAATAATGACTTATGCGTGTAATGTTTTGGTGATTGTTTTTTGGACACTATGTTACATATGTGAGACGATTATACAAGCCCTTTTACACCGAAGTCTTGGATAATCATGCCAGAGAATGGGTATATTTTAGCTGAAACTTACATATGTGTGTGCGTCCTCATCCTGAAGAGACGGTATCTCACATTTCTACTGATAAAACATGAACGAACTGTGCATCCAATGTTCATAAAGATTGCTCATGTTTGAGAAAATCACTTTGTAGTTTTGAAGCTGAAGTACGGTTGTCCGATTCCACTGGTAGCAAGTCACTGGAATAGTTGCTCATTGCCCGAAGCAAAATCTTGGGTTGATAAATACGCAAATCACTTTCCAAAGGATGTAATGAACAACAATCAGCCTATCTAGATCAACTAGTTGTAGATGTCATTTATTTTATGAAATCATGTAAAGTTCGGTTATGTATTTGTATTAAATTTATTGATAATGAAATGAAGTTTAATTGAAATGAAGTTGTATAAAATGAAATGAAGTTGAATTGAAATGAAGTTGTATGAAATGAAATGTAAAGTTTGGTGATGTATTTGATAGTTGTTGGAAATAATGTAAAACTTAGTATCTTATATAAATTGAATTGATAGTTGTTGGCAATCATAAAACTTGTTCTTCATTTTCTTATCAAAAATTGAATATTTTGCATTCTGTCACAATGTTCGTAGAAAATTAGCCCTTTCCAACAACATGGATTACACACTGTCATGGAGGTTTATCTCGAACCAAATCCCATTCAGAAGCTTTATAACAAAATATTTGCACCCTATTGCTATGTTCATAGTGAATGAACCCCTCCCACCAATAGGGATTACCCACTGTCGGGGAGGTTTATCCTGAAGCATCTCTCATTCGGTATGTTTTGCGATTATTTTGTGGCCATTCACTATGTTTGCAGCGAATGAAGGTTAAACCAACTCCAATTTCAAACAATTTCACACAACAATTAGTTCCAACTCCAATGTTTGACCAACTCCAATTTCAATCGATAATGAGTTCAATTCAACCAATAATGAGTTCAAACTCTAAAGTCAAACCAACTCCAATTTCAACCAATAATGAGTTCAATTCAACCAATAATGATTTCAAACTCCAAAATTAAACCAACTCTAATTTCAACCAATAATGAGTTCAATTCAACCAATTTCAAATAATAATGAGTTACCAATAATGAGTTCAATTCAAATAATTTCAATAATATATATGTTAGAGTTCAATTTAAACAAGATATATGTCAAAGTTCAATTCAAACAAATAACAAAATACATATTTCAACCAAGATTCGTATTCATGCCAACTACAATTAAGTTTTCTATTCAAACCAACTACAACTTTCAAAAATAAAAGTGGCATCCTATCATTTTCTTTTCTAATTTTGGGATCCTTGAGCAACTATCTCCGTACCTTTTCCCTTCGCCTTACTTTTCTTTGTACCCCGCTATTCACTGATAGTCGGTCGGTTGACCCCAATAGCCATAGTAAGGATATCGTAAGCTTGGACATTGCATGCAATTAGTGTACTAGGATATGCAGTAATTCCATCGTTCATGTTATTCTTTGATAATTCCATTACCTTACATACCTCGTCCGCCTATCGAAAAAATCTCACTATGAAATTAGCAAAAACAAACTAGTTAAAACTATTGAAATTAGTAAAAATATAAAACTTACCAAAGATGTTTGCATTTATTTGAACTTACGGAAGGCGTGGTTTTGGACTTTGGGATGGGATTTGGATAATAACCACTCCATATAATCGTTGCTACAGTCCCAGGGGCTCTATACGGGAACCGACCTAGACTTCTCTTATAGAAGATGATCTTGCCAGTTTTGCTGGTACCATTTTTGCATATAAAATTTAACCTTGTATCGAGCGGCCTTATTTTCCCTCTCGTCCTTCAAAGGTTTCATGGGCTCTTGGGGTATGATTTTGAGCCGGTTGAATTGTCTTAAACAGTTCCTGGGTAATAGGGCTCCCCAATATCAAAACATATCATAATTCCACTATAAAACAATATTTTGGGAAGTGGATAAGCTGCCTTAGCTGTAATACTCTGTCCCAACAATTCAATTCAATTTTATATAAATTATACTGAAGTGGGGTTAGTGATAATTATAGGAGAATTGTGGGTCAAAATTGGAGACAAATAAAAGAATGGAAATAAGGGGGTCGTTCTAATAACATCCCCATATCATTAGAAGCAAGATGCAGATGTTGCGCCAAGGTCTCAAGAAAGAGGGATTCAAACAAGATATTTCTGCATTAACAGTGTTAGGTCGTGTGAATGCCGCGCGAAGTAACCCATCGAACGAGGTCGATATGTTGTTCGAACAAGGTTCATGTCGTTCGAATGACGTGGCTTAAAAAATTTTAGATCAGTTTGCCCTTTTACATTGTCACATTCCTGACCCTTGGATCTTTGAGTTGTCGAGCCCAGATCAGCCTAGATTCAGCAAAATGAGAATTTGAGGTGCCTGGGGTGTTTTATAAGGGATTGTTTGGTGTATTTCGAGTATTTCTGAGTTAGAACAATATGGAAGAGGGAGAGAGAAAGTGGAGAAGTCTTCCACCACCATTTTATGTAATATTCCACCATGTTCAAGAGTATAACACCTATTTCCACCATTTTTGTAGTGGAGCTATGAATTTTTGGAGTGTTGGGAGATTTTTGGAGAAGATGATGGGATATTCCATTGAATTTTAAGTGGGTTTTTCTTAGAAGCTTGGATGGAGAACATTTGGAGCATTTTTTAAAGATGCATTTGGTAACCCCTTGAGGCCACCTTTGGAGGTGGGGATTGCTCCTCCAACACCAACATTTCTACCATCATGGGAGCCTTTAGTATTAAGACTTTATCCTGCATATTTGTAGTCTTGTAGTTAGATTACATAAGTAAGATGCATTTAACCAAATAATGACATCATGTGTAGTAAATAATAAACATTTTAATAAAATAAAAATGTTGGTAAATGCTATT
This sequence comes from Sambucus nigra, assembly GCA_949130495.1. Lineage (NCBI taxonomy): Eukaryota > Viridiplantae > Streptophyta > Magnoliopsida > Dipsacales > Adoxaceae > Sambucus > Sambucus nigra. Next base: position 335,535,177 of record OX422207.1, on the reverse strand, counting down.
TTGTTGAAAATAAAGAATGAATAAATATTTCAAGGTTTTGAAATATTAAAAGTTGGTATTTTATGAAAATGCTGTATTTTCTAAAAAGATTGATGTTTAACATTTTATGAAATAAAATGTTTTAAAAAAATAAGTTATATTGTTAAACATTGGTGAAATAATGTTTTAAAGTTTCTTGCAAAAATGAAGATTTTATAAAAAAATGGACACTTGTTGAGTTTGAAGAAATTAGATGTCTTTTGTGCCTTAAAAGTACATTTTTTGCAAGTATGATGAATTTCTAGAATGAAAAATGTGTTCAACCCAATTGATAGGATTTTAAGGGTTAAAATACATCTTCTGATGCATATAAACTTGTATTATTTGGATGATGAATGTATAAACAAGTTTAAAGAAGATTTTATTGGATTTAGACATTAAATAAGAAAAAGTGGAAATTTTAGTCTTCAAGTGCGTGAAAATAGGATTAAAGCTATAATGAACATAAGGTTGAAAGACTATATATGTTAACAAAAAAAGGGTATTTTCTTATAAAATTAGTCTTCAAGTGTAATTAGATTTCTTGAATAAAGAAAGTAAAGAAATGACTAGTTTGGAAAAATGGTTAGTAAAACGTTGAGCAAGTGTTAATGGTTAAACATTGAAAAGTTGGTGTGTATAACTTAATAATACTGTAAAAGACTAACACTTAAAAAATTAAAAAGGAAATAATGAGGCAACGGTGTTTCCAATTAAAAAGAATATTACTCTAAGGTTATAAAGGGTGTTAAGGTGTTAAAACACTTAAGAAGTTAGTGTGGGAACTTAATAGTGTATTGGAAAAATTAACACTTGTGAAAATGGAGTAAAAGATGAGTTGGAACAAATGGGTAAAATGATAATTTTACTTAAAGTGGAACATTTTTATGAAATAAAAATATTGGAAAAGGTATTACACAAGTGTTCCTAAAAGAATAAAATCAAAGTTAAAGAGTAAAGGATATAAAATGGTAAAATTTCAAAGTGTAACACAAGTTGGGCTGTAACCTCGGATTTTGGCTTCGATTGGATAAAAAGAAAAGGTGAAATAATGTGGACATTTATAAAATGTTAAAACACATTTAAAGGAACTCGGATGATACCGAGAAAATTAAGAAGGGCCCGGAGCTCTTGGGTGAAACACCCAAAATAACTGACCAGAGCATATAGTGCGCATATCCGGCGGTGTGGATCCCATTGAAGTATGTAATTATTTAAAGATTTTGAAAAAAGATAAAGGAATACGGAACATGTTAAGAAATGGGTTGTGTGGTGAAATATGTTAATACAACATAACTCGAATGAATTAATAAATGTTCCGATAAAGGTGAAATAGACAAGTAAATGCCTAAATATACAAATGTCTATAAGGTAAAGAAAAAGACAAAGTAAGTGAGTAAATGGGTGATTAAGAAACCTAGTGGTTAAGCCCATAATTAACACAAGAATGTGTTATAAAAGGTTTTCAAAGGCTAAATGGGTATTTTCTAACACGGTGCTCGCGTGTGTTGAAAGGGTGATTTTCAACGAAAATACTAATGTGCATTGGTTAAAATGAAAAGGGAAATTTCGGTAAAGAAATGGTTTTTGGTCGAACCAAGTGTAGTTGTTTTAAGTATTTAACCGTATGTTTTAAATAAGGAGCTAAATGTCAAAATGAGGAAAAGGAAGTCTTTTATAAAATTAAGGTAAATTAATCTGGATATATAAGGTTTTTCAAATTAAAATATTTCATGCATTAAGTGTGTGTATATATATATATATATACAAGGTAGTTGCATGTGCACGTAAGCATAATGTGTTAGAGTCTCGTTGTCGTTCGATTATATATTGCATTTGCATATTTCTCACTCAGCATTTGGTTCACACTCTCGATTTGATACGAAAAGTTAGGAGCATTTTTTTATATTAAGAGCGTTATATAGGTATGTACTTTTTTTATATTATGTTAGTAGCTCTGTATGTTTGGACTTCGGGGTGTTCCCCATAGGTCCCTCACGTAGTTTAATTTGAAACTGGAATCACATGATAAATAAGTGAAATGTTAATTAAAATATAATTGAACTAGCAACATTATATAGGTTGTTTCATTGCACTTCACACCTAACGCCTGGGTGGAAACGGGTTGACAACGGATAACCCATAAATTCAGGTCGAGGCGTTACAAATGGTATCAGAGCTCTAGGTTCAAGGCTCCTTTCGGGAGTGACATGGTGAGGTCAATATTGGATCTTTCGATGTCGATGTTGGTTTGGGTCAGTCATATAGTTTGGTGATGGCTTAGTTCGTGTTCTCGAAGGTAAAGTCAAAGAGATTAGCACGACAAGTAAGTCAGTGCCAAGTGGCACGCTATCAAGTTGATAGTTATTAATCACTTTCGCGCTTCTGATTAGAATTGTTAGTAATTTTCGGGTGTCCTTGCAAGCCAATAGTTGTGACACTGTTGTTTTTAGTGTGAGGTGCTTGTGTTTAATCATTGATGACATAGAATTCCCTTGAAATGTTCATAGAGTGAGATAATTCCCATTGGGCAGGTGGCACCAGTTGCATATAGTCAACGGTAGAGGTTGATGGTTAGGGTGTCATGACTAAGAACTGATGATTGGTGATTAAAAAGTATATAGCACTTAGGTATGGCACTTGCGGTTAGTTAACGTAGGTAATGTGATTAGGCAAATTCAATCCTCGGGGTGATATCACACTTGATGGTAGTTTGGTGAACATATGAAATTGTGGGACGACTATTATGATGAGAGTAGCCTTGGTAGTGGCAACAGTGAGTAGTGTTCATTGCGATCTAGCTGTAAAGGTTGTATATTTCATATTTGGAGGTTGAATGACTGAGTGGCATTCATAGGTATTGATTCTGGGGTGAGAACGTATTGGGTTCCTTGGTTGAGGACTTGGATTTAGTATATATTGATTATAATGTGGTATTGAGGAATAGGATCCCACGTGACATCTGTGGTGTAGGCCTTGATATTTATATGCAATACCCGGCGTCCCACATCCTACCAAGTTTTATATAGTCATGTTAACTTGTAGGTTAGTACATGATATGATGTTAACATAGTGAGACAATTTAATCGTCGTGGTTATCATTCATTGGGGATTAGATAAGGCAGACCTTGGGGTTTATAGAGTTAGGCGGTGTCATATATCCATTCATAATTCTTGGTGGAATTATTTATTATTTGGTACGTAGCATGTGCTCACCACCGTTTAAGAGAAGGATCCAAGTGTATAGAATCGTTTTATCCGCCGAGGTAACGACTAGTTGCGAGGTTATCTTAGTGTAAGAGTAGTTCATAGGCATTTTTAGGTGTCCATAAGACAAATTGTGTGTGGCATCATTGAGGATAAAGATAGAATGCTATGACGCCTTGAGGATCTTGATGGTTAAGGTGCACTATAGGTAGAAGCTCGTAGACTAGTGTCCTTGCGAGCTCTAAGTAATCGTAGTGTAGGTATTAAAAGGTTTATAGAGCGCACCTACAATGATAATGGTATGGATGATGAAATCTTGTCGGGTCTTGAGCACAAATACATAAAATGTGTTTAGTATCCTTAGAAGACTAGTCATTCCGGTATGAAGGAGAATTAGCATCCTAGTGATGATTGTGTTAAGGATCAGGTGATGATCCCAGATCACTGGTCGTATAGCATACGTATCGGGTGTAGTTTCCTAAATCGACACATATGGGTTAGCGTAATCCCTAAGGTAGGGTAACAGTTTGTGTCGTTATAGGAATGATGCTCGGATGTCATGGAATAACTAGTATGGGTATGGCGATACTCGGTTTCTGAATGTACTAGAAAATGTATTCGAGACTTAGAGTGACGACGCCATATGGAGACTTGGAGATGGAAATCGAGGAGGGGTAACATCAATACATGATGATAGTGTCAGCGTGTGTTGACAATAAATGCTAAGGTAGCCATAGTAATGTAAGTACTAATTCTTGACACGCCTTGCCAAGCCGGTACGGATTAGAAGATGTAGCTGTAACAACCCATAATTCTGAGGACTGAGAATTTTATTATTTTTGGGAGAAATAAAACTTATTTAAATTGGAGAATTTTAAATTTATAATTTGGAGAGTTTATTTGAATTGGAGGAATTATTTAAGTCTGACGAATTTAAATTTAATTATTCGGATTATTGTTGTGTCGTATATTTTAGGTCGAAAATCAGAGGATGTTATAAAGTATTTCGGATGATAATTCTGAGTGCATGGTTATTTTCGAAAGGGTCAAGATAGTCAGAAAAGAGTACCCGAGGCTAGTAATCGGGTCTCGGGGTATTTTTAGGCATAATCGGACCACGTGGGGGTGTTTGGGTCATTTGGGCTTGGCCCATAAGCCTAAAAACGGGATTAAGTATAATTAACATAAGTCTTAGTGTGTTGAATAGAGAAAAACACCATTCTAAACCTAAGATTTTGAGAGAAAACTAGAGCGAGCAATTGGGGATCAATTGGGAGTCTTTGGGCGACAAATCAAGGAGCAATTGAGGGTGTTTGTTGTGGAATCATCATCAACACGGAAAGAACCAGACTCTACTATTATAATATTTGTTGTAATTGTAAATTGGATTATAACCAATTCATACTATAGCGATGTGTATAATCAAATCCGTTTTTTGGTGTGTATTGACAATTAAAATGGGTCTTTCGAATTAGAGTAATATATGTAGATTAATTACTCAATTAATGTGAGACTATGATATGGGACTGTTGAAATCAGATTGTAGGGTGCAAATTAGTAAGTATTGATGACTAATTTCGAATCTGAATGATGAATTGAAATCGGTGGAATAAAACCCAAAAAATACCCAATTTGGTAAACATTAGATTTATGTAAATTTATTGATGATTGAAGGTTTCTATGGTGTTTTGAACCTACTATTTCATGAATTGAATGTTCATTGTGATTGGGTACGTGTTGGGAAGTGAGTTAAAAAGCTTGAGGTTTCAAAAATGGTGGAAACAGAATCGGGGAAGAAGATGGATAACTGGTCGATCGATCGATCGACCACATTCGTCGATCGATCAATTGACCCCTTCAGTTATTGTACAACATGAGATTGTATTTTTTCATCACGGTCACGTGGGCGCCGACCTCATATTTTTCTAATTTTTTTTAATTAGTTATGATTTTTCTACGAAAGGGTGCGTCAAACTGACATCCTTAGGAAGAAATAAATTCGGGTGATTTGGAAATGTCCGTAGATGAGTGAAGGACTTTGGAAAAATATTAAGTAACATTATTTTATCCTCGGATTAGATAAGGATGAATTCGGGGTATGAATTTAGGAGTATTTAGAATGAACGACACTCGAAAATATATGAACGTATTCGAATGGGAATTTCAAATGAATTTAGCATACGGGTTGGTATCTTAAGGTGGAATTTAATTGATAAAAATTAAATGGAACCTAATACTTAGAGTCTTATGGGATGAGTATTAAAGAATAGTAAATTTATTAAGGGTGTCAAACTTATTAACAGAATTTGGTGAAATAAATTATAAAGGGTTAAATTGTGGGCCGAGTGAATGCGTCTGGGTATCGTGGTTGGGTGACACTACTTTAATGTACCCGTAGGTTAGAGATAGATTAACTAATGAAATAAATAAAGGAGTAACTAGGGCCCTTAGAATTGGGCGAATGCTTAAATAAATACGATAGTGCGATAAAAAAAATATAGTACGACGAGCATGTGAGAGTGTCTAACACGTATTATCGGGTTGTGTGAATACCTATTGATGCATAGAAATACATAGGTTAGGTGAATATATATATATATATATATATTGGTGCTCGAGGTATGATTCCGAGGCAATATAGATGACTAGTATTGGTGATCGAGGTATGATTCCGAGCCAATAACCCCTAAAATGTGATATAGGGAGGTGATTATATATTATGTATTTATAGTATATATTGTGGGCGAAATATATATACCTAAAGTATGCTTATTTATGTATTGGGGTCGATGATTATCCGGACCAATACATGAAATCTCGAATTGGGGCCGATGATTATCCGGACCAAATTCGAGGATGAATAATACTGGGGTCGATGATAATGTTGAATCAATATACATATATATGACCTTTACATTGGGGTCGAGGGATATCCGGACCAATGGTAGGATTACTGGGGTCGATGATTTGTCGGACCAATAAATCCTTATAGTATATATTGTATGTGAAATATATATACTTCATGATATTCTACTTATGTGCGAAAGTAGACTTGCAGATGATATATATATACCTAAATGGTAAATTAAGTAGAGAGAAACTTAATTTTAAGATTAAAAATAGATTGGGAATATCATTAATTAGTGAAACTTAATTATGGAAGTTGAATGATGCTATATATGAAAAGCTATATGAATTAAGCAGTGACACTTAAATATAAATATGAAAAGATAACATAATTCAAATGTTACATGAGAATTAGTTCACATATGAAATATGTTAATAAAATGATGTGTTGTATGAGCGGTATGGGAAACTTAGATGTGTAGATAAATTCAGGTTAATACTATACTCTAGTTATCTTGAGTAGTACAGCTAGGTGGGGTAAGTATAGAACGTTAGGTGCGCACTTTAGATTTGGGGTGAGCAGTACCTCAAGTGAGTGTGACACTAACCTAAATATGAACATCATTCATGCATTTTAAATTGATGCATTTTAATTCACTTGCTAAATATTTTCACAATATTTTGGGTTATAAACCTTGCTATAAAAATATTTTCAAAACCTTTTTAAGTCTCCAGCCACCAGACTTGATATCTATTCTAGGGACACGCAGCTACGGCACATGTGGATGCTAGCAGGAGTCTGTATTCGACACTCCATTCCTTTGTTCCTAGATTAGAGATTTATTCTCAATCATAGTTCATATAGGGCATGTTACTTTCAGTTTCAGTTTATTTTATTGATTGTTGGATATTATTTAGATTTGGATTTTAGTCGATGGTTTATTCGGCAAGTCTCTTATTAATTATTCAGTTGGTTTCGGTTCAAAATGGTGTGATTGGTTTAGTTATATTTTTGCATGTTGTGTTTGTCTAATTAAAAAGATAAAATATGACACCAGCCTTTTGAATACTAAGTGGTTATTAATATTTTAAGAAGTATCGACGGTGATGCCAAGAATGAACCGGATGAAATTCCTGTTTAATTTGATATAGGACTGATCACCAGGTATTTTATTAGGCAGGGTATCCCAGTAGCCCTGTGTGATATTTACTACCCTTATAATGCCAATGGTGGAGGGTGTGGTCACCACGCAAATTATGTGTGAGTATAAATCGAAAGTAAGTTTGGTGGCAATCTAGTGTGGTCAAAGGACACAGTAAGGTGAGTGCCCCACCTGTACTTAGTAATACCTATGGAAATTTGGAATTTTGATTACGATATTATAAGGCGCACAATAACCTAGGTATAATAGGTTGGTGACATCATCACTAGTAATTGAACCAAGTCAATGAAGATAAGGGCGTGAGGTATCCGCCGATCTAAGTGGTTCATGTACACCAAGAACGTGAAAGGTAGGGCATTGCTCCTAAGGAGAGAAGTCGAGCATTGACTTCCTAAAGGACTACCGATTCGCATATTGTTTTCGTGCTATGGGAATGAATGATTGTGATTCGATTCGTCACGACTAGTGACCCAAGCCATGGTATGTGGCTAGTATTTGTGCTCAATAATAACTTTGGGAATGAGCAGCAAGATTTCAAGCATATGGCATGGGATCGCTTTCGTAAGTTATAGTCGGACGCATATGGGCGAATTTTCTTGGGACGGTTGTTTATTCCTTATGACTCTCATGCGTCCCTTTCAATTTTGATAATCGAGAATCCGTATTCTCATATATGTGGTGACTCAAATTAGTGCCATGTCATAGTACGATGTGGTTGAGCCTAGTAGAGCACGATGGACCGGGTATGGTCAATACAGCTCGATAACATAGTGCGCCCATATGAGGTATCCCTTCTATTGCATAAAGTTCTATGTACGAGTAGTTATGATTTTGGCCACACGATTTGCTCATAATATTGACCTTTCTTAGGATTAGTGGAGTTCTGACTGGCCGGCACGGCAGTCAGTGACTCAGGTTGCAAAGAGCGGGATGATGACTTGAGGATACGGTATAGTGTTGGAAATCGAGGAAAACTTAGCATATGATGTTGTTTTGCCACGGTGAGTGAATTTGAGCGAGACTCTAGAGAGTACTTAAAGGTGAGACACCTACGATAGTAGTAGGGTCATCATAGCAATGGAGCAGAAGGTATAAGTTGGGAGCGGGAGCACGGTGATGACTTAATAAGAATAATGCCCCTTGAAGTGAGATAATGACATAGTATAGTTATCGACAAGATCATGCGAGTTATGTAATCAGGATAGCTTGAAATTTATGGGAAGCAAGGTATACGGTCCTGAACTAGAATTGATTTTGATGATGAATACGATAATTGGTTATATTATGGTTTACATTGGATGAGTGTCCAACGTTAGAGGGAATTTTCCCATGTATGTTCAAGTGTGCCTTGGTTACTAGCATAGGTGGTGATACAAATGGTTTGGACATGATCATAAAGATAATGGAGACTCGGAGTCGATCATGTGACGTTCAAAGTTAGCAAGATGGTGAGCGATAGAGCATGTTGCATGTTGATTATTTGGTGGCAAAATGCGTGGGGGCACATAGGGTGACCTTAGTATTGATAAATTTGATGATTTTGTCTTAAAGGATTTATATGGATTATTATAGAAGTTAGTGGACCTCATAAGCTTATGGATTAACGAATTGAGAATTTCAAGGATGAAATTCCCTAAGGAGGGAAGTTTGTAATACCTTATCCCAATAATTCAATTAAGTTTTATATAAATTATACTGAAGTGGGGTTAATGATCATTATAGAAGGATTGTGGATCAAACTTGAAGAAAAATAAAGGAATGGAAATAAGGGGGTTATTCTAATGACATCCCTATGTCGCTAGAAGTGAGATGCAGATGTCGCGAAGGTCGCGAGAAAGAGGGCATCAAATGAGATGTTTATGCATTAACAGTGGCAGGTCGTGCGAAGCAGCTCATCAAACGAGTTTGATATGTTGTTCAAACGAGGTTCATGTCATTCGAACGACGTGGTTCGAAATTGTTTAGATCAGTTTGCCCTTGTGCATTGTCACATTCCTGACCCTTGGATCTTTGAGTTGTCAAGTCTATATTAGCCCATATTGGGGAAAATGGGAATTTGAGGTGCTTGGGGTGCTTTATAAGGGTGAGTTTGGTGTATTTAGGGTATTTTTGAGTTACAAGAAGATGGAAGAGGGAGAGTGAAAGCGAGGAAGTCTTCCACCATTTTTAATCTTCCACCACTAATCCACCACCACTCCATCACCATTCAACCACCATTTTATGTAATATTCCACCATGTTCAAGCCTACAACACCTATTTCCACCACTTTTGATGTGGAGCTATGAAGTTTTGGAGGAGTGTTGGGGGATTTTTGGAAAAGATCATGGGAGCTTCCATGGAGTTTGAAGTGGATTTTGCTTGGAAGCTTGGATGAAGCACATGTGGAGCATTTTTGGAGGATGCATTTGGTAACCCCTTGAGGCCACCTTTGGAACATTTCTACCACCATTGGAACCTTTATATGTGGAAAAACCTTACTCTTAGTATTAAGACTCTATTTTGCATATTTGTAGACTTATAGTTAGATTACACATTTCATTAAATGATGAAATCATGTGTAGCAAATAATAAATATTTTTATGAAATAAAAATATTGGTAAATGCTATTTTGTTAAAAATATAGAATGAATGAATATTTCAAGGTTTTGAAATATTAAAAGTTGGTATTTTATGAAAATGAGTATATTCTAGAAAGATTGATGTTAAACATTTTATGAAATAAAATATTTGAAAATACTGATTTTTGTTGTTAAACATTGGTGAAATAATATTTAAAGCTTCTTGCAAAAATGAAGATTTTATGAAAATGGGCATTTGTTGAGTTTGAAGAATTTATTTTTATGCCTTGAAAGTATACTTTTGCAATTATGATGAATTTCTAGAATGAAAAATGTGTTTAACCCATTTGATGAGATTTTAAGGTTTATAACCCATCTTCTCATGCATATAAACTTGAATTATTTGGATGATGAATGTATAACCAAGTTTAATGAAGATTTTGTTGGGTTTAAACCTGGAATAAGAAAAAGTGAAAATTCTTGTCTTCAAGTGTATGAAATTAGGATTAAAGGTATAATGAATATGAGGTGGTAAGACTACATGTGTTGATAAAAAGAAATTGTATTTTCTTATAAAAGTAGTCTTTAAGTGTAATTAGATTTCTTGAATAAAAAAAGTAAAGAAATGAATAGTTTGGGAAAATAGTTAATAAAAGGTTGAATAAGTGTTAATGGTTAAACATTGAAAAGTTGGTGTGTATAACTTAAAAGACTTACACTTAAGAAATTGGAATGGAAATAATGAAATAAAGGTGCTTCCAATTAAGAAGAATATTACTCCATAGTTAAAAAGGGTGTTAAGGTGTCAAAACACTTAAGAAATTAGTGTGGGAAGTTAATAGTGTATTGAAAAAATTAACACTTATGAAAATGGAGTAAAAGAGGAGTTGGTAACAAATGGGTAAAATGATAATTTTACTTCAAGTGGAACATTTGTATGAAATAAAAATGTTGAAAAAGGTGTTACACAAGTCCTAAAAGAATATGATTTTGGAATAAAATCAAGATTAAAGTGTAAAGGATATGAAATGGTAAAATTTCAAAGTGTAACACAAGTTAGGTTGTAACCTCGGGTTTTGGCTTCAGTCGAGTAAAAAGAAAAAGTGGAATAATATAGACATTTGAAAAATATTAAAACACATGTAAAAGAACTCGAATGACACTGAAAAAATTAAGGAGGGACTGACGCCTGTGACAACCCACCTAATAAAATACCGGGTGATCACTCCTATATTAAATTAAAACAGGAGTCGCATATAGATCATTCTCAGCATCACTGTCGAAAACCAATTTAATTACTAATAATCTATTAGACTGGCGTCCAAATTTTTCTTAACTAATCTTTTTAAATAGCTACAGAATTAAAACATTCACACAGTTTATGTAAATGAAACTGAAATGAAATAAAATTACCGAACACTCGGTTTAAGGTCATACAACCATATCGAATGACGCACTAAAAGACGATAAAAGAATAAATAAATGCAATTGGGGTATTAGCCCGAATGTTTATACAATACCTCCTATCTAGATTACAAGAACAGAAGCGTCTACGGTGAACCTGCATGCATCCACAACTGCCGCAGCACACGTCTGACTCGAAGGAATCATCATCCAGGCGTCCCTATGTCTGGACACCTATATATATATATATATATATATATATATATATATATATATATATATATATATATATATATATATATATATATATATATATAACAAGAAAAGGAAAAATAGGAAAACGGGTCAGAGCCCGAGTTGTAAAAGTATTTTGCAAGTGCATAAATGCTTTATTTTTAAAAATAATTTTGTCTCATATTTAAATTGGTATCGCACTCCCATGAGATACCCCTCACCCCTCTTCTAATAGTGCACGCCTAACGCACTCGTCTAAAACATCCTAGTTAAGCTACCCCGCCTAACTAATCTTATTCACCCATCTTCTAGATACCTCGATAACCCGAGTACTAAGGGCTAAACTTCTCTCCATTCTCAACACTGCGCTAAGTTCGTGCGTGGGGTGTCTCGTGAAGCGAAATCCAAACAAGGAACCCCCCCCGATACACTACTACTTGGTAGTGTCAATGGTCGAGATCCATTAGGCCTGTAGTACAAAACGAATATATAGACATATTTATATAATAATCTACACATTATATTCATTCTCATATACATCTTACAATATACATCCGGATAATATCTCCCAGACTGAGGTTTACTCTATATTCATTTTTATAATGCACATCCGGATATAATCTCCCAGGACTGAGAATTTATCCTTTTTCATTTTTATCTCTTTACTCTCATAGAGATATATATTACCTTGTTTTCATACACAAGTAATATACTATACACACAAGTATAATAACCATCCCTCCGAGCTATAACTCGAGGATGCGGTCTCTCAATGCTATCATCTTCCACTGCCTCACTCACGTAGCATCCTGGGGACCACCGGTAGGACTAAATGACACCTACTTCGTGGTCAAAAATATCACAACGTATGGGAAACGGTCATAGTTCCTCCTCGACAATGAGACGAAACATACCCACCACGCCTCACCCCTAATGAAAATCACATAATATAATAATGGACGCTATGACCTGGAGAATATTCACGCCCTGCTCCTAAAGCCAGGGTGCTCACCCTCATCGCGCAACTTCCCAATGATAGCATTATAGGGGGTATGCTTCACATATATATATATATATATATATATATATATATATATATATATATATATATATACATATACGGCCATAATAGCCAATCACACATAGCGATGACCAATAATTCCAAAGATTCTCTCAAATAATCATATTCATGTATTCACACACTCATGATACTATACCCAAAGTATTCCCTTTTAAGGGTTTATTGGATATCTCTAACTATATCAATTCACAGTAAGTACATAAATATATTCCCAATTTCATCCTAATAATCTCGTAGGAATTACTCAACCAACGTCGATATAATTATGTTTTCCCACACGCATAATTTTATAGGCCTAATGCCCATTGAAATATCCCAAGGATTATTCTTTCCCGAACACCCTTAAATTAAGTAGGTCATGGATTCCATTTCCACGAACCCAAGGACTACATCTTGTCCATATAATCATTTAGAGGTCCCCACCCTATTTTAGGAACCCCAACATTCTAATTCCTCAACTTATCTATTTTCCTTGAAAATATAATTTTAGGGTTACACACTTAAAACCCTCACTTAGTCCCCATAAATTTCCTCAATTGGAGGACTATTTACTCCTAAAAGAATACTTATTTCCCCACATAAATAATCTAGCATCAATTAAAGTTGGAATTTTTCCCATCCAATTAACCCTAAGAAAAGTTGTCAAAATTCCTGAAGGGTCGATCGATCGACCCATGGCCCTCAATTGATCGATCCCCTACCTTCGATCGATCGATCGCCTCGAACAGCTTCTTCTTCGAGAAGCTATTTCGGCCATTATAACTTCTCCCAAGCTTTTGTCTCCTCTCCCAACATCCCACAACCTCAACCAACAACATATACACATATAAAAATGGTTATAAACATCCTAGAACCCAAACCAACAATTTATTTCTACGAATTTCTACGTTTCTCGAATCAGAGATTATTCGGGGTTTACTTGTTTTAATTCCCAAAAACCTGTTTAATCCACGAAAACCCAACCCAAAATCCTTAGGGTTTGTTATTACCAATTATGATATGAGAATTTATGCTCAAAATAGATAAAGCTAGTAAACACTTGCCTCGTGGATAAAATCCGACGATCCCTAGTCGAATCCCACGGAGGTTGGCCAAAATCTCCCTTTCCTCTCCTTTTTCTGCCTTCCTCTCTCTCTTCTCTCTTTTCTTTATCTTCTCGCCCCCTTTCCCTACTTATATAGGGAGAAAAAGTGCTTACCCCTTTAAAACCCAAAAATGACTCGTTTACTCAATTGCGAGCCCCTATTCGTTTAAAAATTCTCGGAGCCTAAACACTACCCCCGGATACTTTATTCAAACTATCTCGGCCATTTCGAGACTCACTGCGCAGTTGAAATTTCCATCCGAGGTACTTGACTGCAACCCACTAATTTAACCCATTGCATCTCACTGCGGGTTTTCCAATTAAAATCTTACCTTTTGTCACTTTACTCAACGGCGACATATAATTAAAATGCTTCGACATATTTACTTAATCCAAAAAGTAAATATAACACCCATCGAAAATCATCTAATCCTTGAAAATCCCAAAGATTACTATTCCGAGAAATTCCTCAATTTTCCCATTTTCACCCATTTACGGAATTTAATTATCCCCAAACGTACGGGTTGTAACAGCGCCCTGGGGTGAAAGACCCAAAACAACTAGACAGAGCCTATGGTGCGCATAGCCGGTGGTCTGAAACCCGTTGAAGTATGCGATTATTGGAAGATTCGCAGAAAAGATAAAGGAATAAGGAACATGTCAAGAAATGGGTTGTCAGGTGAAATGTGTTAATAGAACCTAACTCGAATGAATTTATAAATGGTCCGGTAAAGGTGAAATGGACAAGTAAGGAGAAAGGCAAAGTAAGTGGGTAAGTGGTTGATTAAGCATCCTAGTGGTTAAACCCATAATAAACACAATAATGTGTTGTAAAAGGTTTTTACATGCTAAATGAGTATTTTTCAACACGATGGTCGCGTGTGTTGAAAGAGTGGTTTTCAATGAAAATACTAATGTGCATTGGTTAAAATGAAAAGGGTAATTTTGATAAAGAAATGGTTTTTGGTCGAACCAAGTGTTGTTTCAAGTATTTAACCGTATGTGTTAAATAAGGAGATAAGCGTCAAAATGAGGAAAAAGAAGTCTTTTATAAGATGAAAGTGATTTAATGTGGATGAATAAGGTTTTTCGAATATATTATTTCATGCATTAAGTACATGTATATGTATGTGTATATATATACAAGGTAGTTGCATGAGAACTTAAACATCACCTGTTAGAGTCTCATTTATGTCTTTCAATTCTATATTGCATTTGTATATTTTTCACTGAATATATAGCTCACGCTATCACTTTGTTACAAGAGGTTGGGAGTGATTTCATTTTTTCTGAGCGTTATACAGGTAAGTACGTTCTTTATATCACGTTAGTAGCTCTGTTGTGACACTCTGCCTATTCTAATCATGAGTCATCAGTCATTTACTAAAATAAAAAGTCCTTTACTAAAACACCCCGCCTATTTCACCAACATAGCACCACATCATTGTCGAAAGCTTTTTAAATTACTAACCACCTATGTTATTAAGCCAGTGTCAAATTTTATCTTTCATTAACATAACAACATGCGAGAATAAATAATATAATTGAACCATCCATACAAATATAAGAGTCTCAATTGTCACATTATAAATAAATAAATAATAAGTACCGAATAAACCATTGGTTCCAAAACTAAATTCAAACCATAAGTCTAAAGAAATAAAATTGAATCCAAATACTTCTTCTCATAAATAAAACTGAATGGATGTATTAAATGAAGGGACAACATGCCCAAATGAAATACTAAATCATATATCCAAATCAAGGAATGAAGAACAGAAGCGCCTACACAAATCCGGCAAGCCTCTACAAATGTTGTAGCTATGCTTCCCTGGAATGAGTCATTAAGATTGGCGTCCCAATGGTTGTATACCTAAAATGTTTTGAAAAATAGATTTGACACGAGTCAGAGCCCAAAATCTTTGAAAAATATTTAGCAAGTATTTAAATTACAGTTATAAAATCCGTTATTAGATCCACACGTTAGTCCAGCGTACACTCCCTTGAGTTCCTCACCTCTCATTTATAGTGCATACATAATGTCTCCTATTTTACTCACCTAGTTATGCTACCCATCATAACTAGACACAAGTATCTAACTAACCACAATAGTAAGGGTGTTCAGAAAACCGATTGGACCGGCAGACCGATTCGGACCAAACCGAACCGCCCTCTTTTTATCGGGTTTTTTTTTCATCGGTCCGGTCCAAATTTTTTTTTTTGGCAAACCGGTCTATCTTGTCCGGTCCTCGGTCCGTCTCATTAAATAACCGGTCTGGACCGACCCGAACCAGTTATATATATATATATATTTAATTATATCTATACATAAAAAAATAACACTCAAATTAAAGGACAAGCTTGTCATTTTGAAAAATGAAAAAAACCCTATTAGTAACACTAAACTACACACACACGGTAGCTCACACAATCAAGATCGAGACTCAAGTTCTCCTCTCTCACACAACCTAGTGCCGACCATGAAGAACATAACCCGACCATGAAAAACAAAGCGCCGACCATGAAGAATACACGGCAACCAGCGCCGATCTGATATAAAGAAAGAAAAATCTTCGTTGCTTGAAAAGTAGCGATCAGTCTCAAGAGATGTCTTGGTCCAGGTATTATCTCTGCTTTGCTTTGTATACTCATGTTGTTAATTACTATTTTTTTACCCACCGATTTAGGAGTGTTTAATTTCAATAATGAAAGTGGGAGTTGCTTGTTCAGCCAAAGTGCCTAGGGAACGAATGAGCAATAGTGCCGTTGTAGATGAGTTGCAATCCATCAAGTGCACTCTTATTGAAACTTTGATTCAGTAAACCCTGTTAAAAGAAAATAAAGTTTTCTATTTTGTAAAGTTACTTTAATCTTTTCTTACTCCTACCAATATATGGTAATTCTCTGTTATGAAGTAGTAATGAATAATGTTGCCAATATAAAACAAGTTCACTTGTGTATATAATAAGTGCGTGCTGCATCTTCAAAAAAAAAGATTAGGACCGACAAGTTAGACCGGACCGACCCTACAAAAAATCGGACCGATTAGGCTCGAAAGACCGGTACAATCGGTCGGGTCTTGGTCCATTTTTTTTTACTGGTTTAATTGGTCCGGTCCATAAAAATCCTACAAACCGGATAGGACCGGACCGCGAACACCCCTACATAATAGGCTTAGCTCCCATGTACTGCCCATACGATATGCTACCTTGAAACCAATAATTAATATTAACGGAATATTAACATTACACTATTAGTTAAGTTTTACATACCTAAATTACTTTTAGATATAGACTATCTATATTTTCTACCATCATACATAAGTAGAATAATCACACTTGTATATATTTATCACACTATAATATATACAACTATAGCATCCCTCGAAATGGCTATCGCGATGCAGGCATACTCTGCTATCAAATCCATGTACCTCTCGTACTAAATCGCAAACTATTGGTTGGAATCTCTCCTCGAACCATAAATTAAACAATACATAATTGATGCAAACATAGTTTGACTACACACATACCTAACGTACCCAAATGACACATCGGTCCCACTACTACACAACACACAGTGAGACGCCCTAAGTTCTATGTTCTGGGGCACACATCCAGACCTCGCTGGAATCGCCCAGTGCGCGGAACCTCCCGTGATAGCAGGCACCGTAGGTATGTTCACACACATAACAAATCACATAATAGGTACTCACACAACCTATATATATCCTCAATATAGGTATACACATAACTTATTGTACGTGGTATTTATATCTCTCGAATACTCGACATACTAATAATTCACACCTATTATTATTCTCATATTTTTCGAGTATCACTCACTACCTGAAGGGTCCCAATCATCCCTTAAGTCATTTCACTACCCGAAGGGTCCCAATACATCAATATACTACTCGTATTTTCCTTGGGTCATGGTTAACTCTTCCCGTAACCTAAATCCTAAATTCTCAGTACGCATCTCAATCGGTTAACTATCGTCGGTCCTAATCCCAATTTTACCCTCTTTAAGATTAACCTAGACTTAACTAAATGTCTACGGACCTCCTCTAAGTATTTATATAATTACTAAACTATCACCAAAGTTTTTAGTAATTTATTTCATGGGAAATATAACATAAAACTCAAAACTCGTCAAAACTGGGCTGCTGAATCGATTCGGTCTTCAAACCGAATTGATTCGCACCTGACTGTATCGTCTTCTTCATTGTTGTTACGAGTTTATACCATTAAAACTTTATCAAAACACCATAATACTTCCCCAAACTCCCATCCAACATTCCCAAACATTAAATACATGTACAGGGATAATTTTTAACGTAAGATTACAATAAATATACCCAATAATATATCAAAACCCATATTTCATCAAAACTCTAGTTTATGAGTTCTTCATGCATATACATCAATTTACCCAGATTTCTTTCATGTTAATCATCCCATATCCTTTGATTTCGTGTTATCTACATACATGGATTTGTTCTACATGAATTCCTACTCCGAATCATGAATTCTACCCACCCAAATTCCAAGAATCATCATTTAAATCATAAATGGGTATTATAACATGCTCAAAATAATGCAAGATAAACACTTGACTTAATAAAGTAGGTCTGATTTTTGTTCTGAGATAGTGAGGATATTTTTTCCTTACTTTTATCTTGAATCTGACAACATTTGTGGTGTGAAATGGTGTGTAATGGCCTAGGTCTCTTATCTTTTTCCTCTCCTATGGCCTCCTCTCTATCTCAAATGTTGTAACTTAGCCCAAAACTCAAACGGGTTGATATACCACTCAATTTTTTGAAATTCCTTCTACCCAGACAGTTATCGAGATACACTATTCTGACTATTTCGACCCATTCGGAATCAATCGTGACCTCAAAATCGTTATCTAAGTCATTTTACATAAATTTCCTAACCCAACCTCAATATAGTCTACACATGACTCTGGGTTGAGATATAACATAGTCACGTCGATATAACTCGCTATGATGTTTAATAATTATCATAAGTTATTTATTATTCCCTTAGTAACTTTATTCCATATATACTTATCATTATCTCTCCCGATTAATATTTTAAATAAACACATAATAGGTTAAGTCAATTGAATTATGGCACTCGTGTAATTTAAAATAATTGAATTAATTAAATTCTAATTACTCAGAAATACGAGGTGTTACATACTTCTCACCTTATAAAGGAATTTCATCCTTGAAATTCGGATATGCCCGGTACTAAAAACTTTGGATCCTTTCACTCAATGCATCCTAACGTATTCAAAGTTAACTCGCAATAATATTTTGGTGTTTCCACTATACACATATCAGTGGTACAAGTAACTGAAGGCCCTCTCCATCCCAAGGTTAGAGACAAGTCCATTCAACCTCTTTCACACCGACATACGATAATATAGGCCTGTCAATGGATTGGATTTTATTCGAATTCGAATTCGATCCGTGTAAGCGGATATGGATCATGCTTAAAATCCAATTATCCGATTACCCGTTTATTAAATGGAGCGGATTTGGATTTATATACTCCGATCCGTTAATAATTCGATCCGATTAATATTTTTAATATATATATATATATATATATATATATATTATAAATATTAATAGGATCGAATTATTAACGGATCGGAGTATATAAATCCAAATTCGCTCCATTTTAATTAATATATTTTTAATTAATATATATTGTATTTAATTATATTTTAAATATATATTTTAATAGTTTTTTATTTCATTATCTATTTTTTTGGAACATTTGCAAAATAAATTTATGAAATAAGAGTTGAAAATAAAAATGTTGTTAATCAAGTTTAACATAAACGGATAATCGGATCGGATCCGAATCCGTTTGAAATAAACGGATATGGATTTGCATTTGGATTTCCTGATCCGATTCGATTAATAAACGGATCGGATTCGAATCCGTTTAACATAAACGGATATAGATTTGGATTTGCATGATCCGGTCCGAATCCGATCCGTTTACAGGCCTACGATAATATAAAAAACTATTATTAATCTGCTAATAATGCCTCAAAAGACGAGCCTATACTACACTAGCTCTATTATCTATATGTTTGAAAAGGCCCCACTTTTATAGTTGCCAGTTTCCCTTGTTGTCAAACCACGTAACTTCCTTCATGGGAGACACCAGTAACAACCCCTGACTACTCATGTAAGGCTTCAAACTTCAGTTCACAATGACATACTCTCAATACATTCCTAAACTATTCGAAAATGATGTATGTTAATTCAATCCTTACAAAAACTATGAATCACATCGGGTCCGAGAAGCTTTTAATTTCCCACCTCTAACCAACCAAAGGGAGGATGACAAGATCTCCGTACTGTGACACCCCGACTAATTAAATACCGGGTAGCTACTCCTTTATTAAATTAAATCAAAACGCCAAGTTGGCTCAGTTAATAGCATCACTGTCGAAAACGTTTTATTATTACTAACCACCTAGTATTTAAAAGAGTAAGTTGCCAAATTTTAATTAAAGTCTGAATAACATGCAATGACGATTTAAAGCAAGAGTAATAACACCATTCACCATACTGAAATAAATAAAATAACCGTCACATGATATAAATAAATCTGGAGGAAAAATTCCTCATAATAACCCCACAACTGAAGTAAATAATGAAATACTGAATACTGAATGAATACATGCCAAAGTCTGAAAACTGAAATGGAAATGTATCTAATAGAATTTGGGCAACGTGCCCTACAACTGAGGAATACTGAATAAGGAATCCAAATGATATAGGCGTCTAAAAGCAAATCCTTGTAGCTTCCACAAGCAGCTACAGCTCGTCATCAGAATGAGGATCCTATGCATGGTGACCTTGTGGCTGGGCACCTAAAATGGTTTTACAAAAAGATAGATTTGAAAGCAAACGGGTCAGAGCCCGAATGTGGAGATATTTTAAAAACCTGCAAGTGCTTTAAAAACATTTAAAACAGTATATGCAAAATACATGTTAGGACGTGCTCTCACATGAGATACTCACCTCTCGTCTAACTGTGCACTCCTAACGTTCCTGTACCCATTCATGTGTTATATCATAACTATCTAAAGAGTTTCTGACACTTCTACTCGGTTCACGTTATAAGTTCCATCATTAACAATTAAAGAGAAAGTTCTACTTTAATACTCGAATTCCCAATTATTAACAAAACCATTTATTGATAAAAGCTCTCTCTTTTTATCTTTACAAAACATTACCATAACTATACTCACAATTTAACATAGTAAATTCCTTCTCATTTAACCGTATATTTTCACAACATAAATATACAATATAAGCACCCAAAGGCTAAGCTGCGGTGCACATATACTCTGCTATCCATCCCGGTACATCACGTACATAAGGATCACACATTCCGAATCTCTCAGGAATTGTTCAGATAACAACATCACAAATAGTGGAGGCGAACACAGTCACCATCACATGGGTCACGCACATACCTACGCTCCCATGATCAGCAGACTTATTAATATCACAATAAGTCCTTCTATGACCTATGTGCATCGAGGTAACCAATCTAAATCCAGGCAACACAAGGATAAGAAGGCCCTAAGCGAACGTAAACCTCCCGTGATAGCAAGTATGGTAGGTATGTCATACACATAAGATTATATACTAAGCATTCACACATCTTAGATATCTCAATATTAATAAAGGTGTACTCTACATCATTATACCATTATTCCAAATTCATACATTTCAAGTACCCCGATAATATATAAATTAAATAGTCGACACGTTTCACGTCGTAATTTCTTAAACTTAAACCTATCTCAAATAGACTATTAAGTTCCCATTATTCTCACATATAACACCTTTACACCTAAGGTCTTTACTTCTGCCCCAAACCTTATTTCATCAAATTATTCAAATTTGTACTATTAATCCAAATATTATTTCACTTATCGAATTTCATTAATTTAGAATAATCCTCAAATTAAATTCCAATTAAGGTCCAATCTCATAATCATGCCTACTGGTCTTCCTTAAGGTTAAGGGTATTCATAATGTCTCCAATAATATTAATCAAGGGTTAACACCATTAAAATTCAATTAAGGAAAAACTTTATTCATTCTGGGAAGGTCGATCGATCGAACTTTACCTTCGATCGATCGATGGTGGTCGATCGATCGACTGATGAATGTCGATCGATCGATTGCACAGGTCTATTACGGACTGCTTCATTTTGCAGTTACAGTTTCGTTCCAAAACTCCATTTTTAAGCATGAAACTCCAAGACAAGGTTACTATAACATTATACTATCATCCTACAACAGTATTTACATTCTAAGTCCCATGATTCATCATTTAAAGGCTTGGTTTAGATCAAAACTACATCAAAATAATTTCCAGAATTCTTCCATTCAAGAATATCATTAAACTTCTTCTAATACCACTTTTAGATCATCAAGGTTCTGTTTATAACATATAAATTCGTCCAGAATATACTACATGCAATTCCTACATAAATCATGGCCTTTAACTTCCATTTCATGGGTCTAATTTATCTCCAAAAATCAATTTCGAAAATTCCTAAACATGGAAACATATCTTGAATCAAAAGAGTTTAAATCACTTGCCTTAATTTATCTCAGAATTTGGTGTAGAATCTTGAAGTTAGGTTGTTCTCCCTCTGTTTTTCTGCAGAATTCTCTTCCTTCTCTCTCTCTCTCAAGCTCTTCCCAAGGTTTCCTTCTCTCTCTCTCTCAAGCTCTTCTCAAGGTTGAAGATAATGGAGTATGGAGGTGTGTTATGGTTTTTGGTAAGTTAGAATGGTATATCAACTTCTCCCGTAGCCCATGATGTCCCATTGTGTAGTTAGTGGGTTAAGTGGGTTAAGGAAATAGTCAGATTGTAATTTCTATTTTCGTCACTTTTTAATTCCCAAAAATGTAAATTACCAAAATACCCTTTATGATGCCGGTATGGCCCAAAAATACCCCGGGACCCAAACTAAGCTTCCGGCTAGTGTTTTCTGACTATCTCGACCCTTCCGGACGCGTTGATGCACTCAAAACGACCATACGGTTAATGGAACTAAAAATCACTTTTTAATTTAATAACAAAATACCATGACGTGGCGGTCACACGCGTCAAGCAAAATTCCCAAATTGCCGTATTTAAATCTCACGACAATTTCAATATTACCAATATTCATATAATGCCAAGTATACACATTTTAATAAAATACTAACTCACATCTCGTTAATATTTTTATCCGGATTAATTTCCAATTAATAGACATTTAATTCACTTAATCCCCAAAAATAAATATCACAGAAAATACGGGGTATTACACGTACGAAGCCTCAGAAGGCGTCACGCAGAAAATAAACTACTATAAGGTATTACACTTAACTCTGTCGGTGGTAAGTATTACTCCCAATAACCCAAAAATCCAAAGTACAAGTTTCGCATACTTCCCAATAACCTCGTCACCTCCCATATACCCATCGGCCTACGGTGATACGTCGAGCTCAAAACTCAACCCCGTCCCCATCGCCTCTTGACACTTTCTATCAGAGGTGGGACTCATGGGGGTCTCATCCTGACCCCAAACAATATTGGTCGGTACCTTGTGTCGGTTCATTTCTTCTTTTTAATGTAATGTTGGGCATACCACGCAATAGTATAACTCACCCTAAATGAATAACAATTATTCCATTTCTATCAATTCATTCCACAAATTCGAAGGAAATTCTGACCTCTAAGTGATTTTGATAACCAAATTAGTGAACTTTATCAGTCTTCGTATGCATTCCATCATTGAAATTATCAATCTATTATAAAATTCTAGTTGATAATCTCGAACTAACCTCTTCCATCTATGAGTGGTGCACCTGGAGACAACCTCACTATGTATCGCTCAACACTAATCCACACGCTAGACATTTCACATCACGTGGCATGTTTTACTCCCCTTTTTTAGGATATACCAAAATCATGGCCCGCAAGCCTGCTCCAAAACTGCACTTTTCCTCGGTGTTTTTTTGTCTGGTAGAAATCAACATCTTGTCTATGCACAAGTTAATCCAGGCATTTGACTAAGTAAGACTCCACTCACTTCCAAAATTATGGTATCCTCCCTTGTCAAGGGATATCTTTTTACATGTGCCTCCACCGTCTTGCAACTCACCTCGACTATGATAATTCTCCTTAACATACACATAATCGAACTATCTTTTTTAGTCTAACGAATTTCAGTCCATTACACCATTCCACTTATGTTTCTAACTGCCCCGCCGACATATTTTCAAAACACTTATAACCACATCCCCTTATCTCAAACGATATTGGAAGTCAAACTAACCAGGGTTCCCATACACCCTATATCCCGTGAACATTTACACAATCATCTCAAGCTCGGCCTCGTTTTCTTGGCGTGGCCATACCATAAGGTTATATTCAGTTACCTTACTAAAAATGATTTAGTTATCCTCGAGGCTTCCTTACCCGTCAACTAGTGGTGCAAAATATTCCCAGTGCTCCCCACACGACACTACCCGGTTCCACTGGCCTCATATCGTATAAGAGCTCTTCCCTCAAAGTGTTACCCACAAACACGTGAAATAACTAAAGTGCTATATCCATGCCCTAGAGCCCAACAAATCTCTCAACTCTCGACATTCATCGGGGTTTGTGCGTGGAACGTCTCGCGAGTGAAATCCAAATAAGAAACTCCCTCGATACACTACTATCTGGCATTATCGGTCATCGATATTTATAGGCCCAAAGCATCTAATCGGGACACTCAAAATCATATCCCTCATCGTCTAAGTCTAATAATAAACTCCCTCATCTCTAAAGGAGTTATATAACACTAAGGTTTCCAACGCTAAATTAATAACGAGCTAAATCTCTTCGCTCGACAGAAAATTCGATATACCGTGAATCATATCAGCAAAAGTCCCACACACTAGGATTAGATGTAACGAGACAATTACACTCTCAGAAGTCTAATCCACAAAATAATATAGACGCGAGATTCTCCCTCTTTCAAGTGAGACATCAAAAAAAAGCACATCCGGCCCTAGAACAACGAACACGATAGCCTTATTGTAAGAGCCCGCCATCGCTCAAACCATCACTAACCAATCCATACCCAGGATAACATCATACTCAAATATCATCTCTCAAACAAGCTAACGCACTGAAACATATCCTCTCCGTGTCCACACTCGTTCCCCTACAGATGAAAACAAAGAGAGCTCTGCTACGCAATGGTGACTATATACATATTATGGTAATATTAACGATACATCTACTTGTAATGACCCCACTTTTATAAGTTCATATATAGTTTGTTTTTACAATTTCGTCTCACTTATTATCAGATAAATGTTCTATTATTACAAATGTGAAATTCTGGGTTCTTAATATGACGAAGTGCATTTTTAAATTTGAAGAATCAACTATAAAATGGGACAAATTGAAGTTTTAATGCACATCCTAAGATAAATGATAAGTTTTGGGGTAGAAAATATAATTTTCTAAAACTTTAGGGACTTGGTTCTAATTAAGAAAGTTTTAGGGACTAAAATGAAAATATAAAAAGGACCATTTTATAAATAAAATATTTTCAGGGACCTCTAAGAAATATTAAAAATATATAGTGTGAAATTACCAAAATACCCTTTATGTGTAAAATGACCCTTATAACCTTAATACCTTTCCACTGCATGCTTGGCACCTCGTAATTTATTTTTGACACCTCCACCTTACACGTATCGTCTTTAAAGGAAAAGCTAAAAAACATGTCATGCATTTAGAAAAAGCTAAGACACGTGTCGTCGTTTGGTGAATAAAGACTCCGAGACAGCTCCGTTTACTCGACACAACAACGGTGACTCATGAAAATGAAAGCTTAATCACCCAGACACGTTTCAACACCTAAATACATTTGAAAAACTATAAATATAACCCTTATGAACAGTTATTACACTAAATTACTCCAAAAGCTTACAAAGAAGTAATGAGAGAAAGTGCGAGAAAATTTAAGAAGAAGTTTCGTCTTAGTGATTCAAGACTCGATATATGTAACTTCGTACTTCTGTTTTAGGTGAGTACTCTATGACATTCCTTGCGTATTTTGATTACATGATATTATGAAAACTATATCTATTTTGTAAAACTCTTTTATTCTTAAAATACATCTGATACCGATGATTCCGTCGTTTGTTATATGTGTATTTCTCTCGATATATACATCTAATTTGAATTCTGAAATTATTGATTCAGCCTATGGAAACTCTCTTACTATGTTGGCCTTGACTGCCGGGTGGAAATATTTGGGTGGTACCTTCCCAACTGGTTTATCACTGGTGTTCCCTAAATAAGGCATTGTTCCAGAGATCATGATTTTCTATCTATGTTGTTGCCAGGTGGAAACATTTGGTAACACTATCTGTTTGGATATTAGAGTGTACATGGCCTCTAAAACTGAATAATTGGCATATTGCTCAATTATTTAATCTGTTATATTTTGATCTGTTTATTCTGAAAATATATACTGTCAGTTACTTTATATATATATTACTGCAAGCCTTCTATTCTAACTTGAATAGGTATCAATTTTTTAAAAACCCCTTAAATGTATGGAGATTGAATCTCACTCGACTTTTAGCTGATGTTGTATAAATAACCATTTTTCAAGAAATATTTAGGCTCATGGATAGAACGATAGAGCTCTTTTTGTTATTTTAAATAAAATGTTCATTTTATCATTTGGAGCATGTTTGGCTCTCTTGTAATAAGTTTAAATTTTGTCTTAAGTTGTAACTCGTTATTACTTTGAATATAAATGAAGTTTCCATTAGAAAGATCTGATGACGTAATTCCTTCACTTTCACTATTTTACGATTCATAACCATGTGATTGTATTTCCGCTGCATTTATTTAAGGAAACAATTAAGTCAGAATATTTGTTGCCTTAGTGGCATGTCAAGACACTCGTTCCCTACTACAAATTTTGGGATGGGGTCATGACAAAGGTGGCATCAGAGCATAGGTTATGAACCCGTAGACTACTGAATGTAAGTTTCAAACGTTATAGATTTTAAGTTTTCATACATAGGATATAGGATTAAATATCTGACTTATGTGATAACCCTCCATATGTCTTACAATCTATATATAATGGTTTGTATATAATTTTTATTCTAATTTACAATCTTGAGATAGTATAATACGTCTTATGTTTGGCCATGACTGTAGAAAATGTCCAAGACAATATCAACTGCGGGAACTAGTGATTCGAGTATGGAAGGACTGGAAGGTGCATACAAGGTAATTAAAAGTCTACTGAAGATTGTGGAGCATTAGGTGAATAATATAGCACCAAGGAATCTTAAACTAACTAGCTATACTATTGAACAGTTCAAGAAGTTGAATTCGCCTTCTTTTAAAGTTACTCCTAACCCCACAGAAGCAAAAAGTTGGGTGATGCAAATGGAAAATATGTTGGATGTTCTTAAGTGTATCGATGAACAAAGGGTTTCATTTGCAATGTTTATGTTAGAAGGTGAAGTCGAGCATTGGTGTAGAATGACTAAGAGAATACACAAGGAAAGGAATACTTACATAGGTTGGAATGACTTCTTGGTGATCTTTTATATACTACACCAAATCCTGTGAATGGTCACGCCCAGTGGGTCATGGCCCAAGTTCATGACCAGCTGATTGAGAACTTGGGCCGTGACCATTCTATTTTTTTGCGTGACCATATTCATTACCACACTGAGTCATAAATGCTCTAGAAGTGGTCATGGCCCAAGTCCGTGACCCATAGTGGTCACGGACTTGGGATGTGACCACGGCGTGACCATCTTGGCGCCAAATCCGCACCAAAATTCCCTCCAAGCTTGGTCGCGGATAGGTCACGGACTTGGGTCGTGACTAAAGGCATGACGAAGTAGAAAAACTCACACTGAGGGTCACGAATGGGGGTCGTGACCATTTCTTGGTGTGGGTCACGGCTATAGGCTGTGACTATACCTCATTCAAGCAGTAGGACTGATGGGAAAGGGTCGCGCATGGTGGGTCATCGCTCTAGGCCGTGACCAGGTGCAATCCAGCAACACCCTCATTTTAATTTGTTGGTCGAGCGCTTGGTGGGTCAGGGCTCTAGGCCGTGACCAAATTCAAAACTTAAAAAAAATGTTGTAATCTCATTTGCGATTTCTAAGGGTTGTGTCTAAGGGGCTGCGCGATTTCTAGCGATTTGTAAGGGCTGTGCGATTTCAGTGATTTCATTTCGATTAACCCCTGGTATGTATAGATTCATTTTGATTTCATTTGGATTTCGTGATTTCTATCTAAAGCCCAAATTTCTGTGTATGTATGTGCAGATTTATGTTTGTATGTGTGTATGTGCGTGTATGTATTGATTTATATTTATATGTGTGTGTATGCATAGATTTATGTGTATATGTATGTTTATGTGTGTAACGATGAACTATATATGTTTATGTATGTAACTATGAACAAATAAATTGTTTTTTTGTCAATAAACCCTATATTATATACGTGTGTATCTATAGATTGTTTGTGTGTGTATGTATAGATTTATGTCAAAAAAATATTAGGGTTTAGTAAACCCTAAATTGTATGTGTGTGTATGTATATATTATGTCAATAAACCCTAGATTATGTGTGTGTATGTATAGATTATGCCAATAAACCCTAGATTGTATGTGTGTGCATTTTTTTTGACAAAATATTATTAAAAACCCTAGAAATTATATTTTTTTTGACAAAATATAATTAAATGGATTTTTAATGAGTAAAAAATTTTACATCCACCTTGTCGTGATTTTATTTGGGGTTATATGCATGCCATCATATTTTATTGGGGGTTATACACATGTCATGATTTTTTGCACTACAATATGTGTGTAAGTACTACAATATGTGATTTTTTCCATTTACCATCTGCAGTAGTGTTTATGCAATGGTTGTTTGTTTGCACTACAATATGTGTGTAAGTACAATGTGTGTTTATGTTGATTCTGCAGTTTCTATGTTTATTTAAAAGATAATACACATATACTTTTAAACTCTCTCATAATAAACCCTAACAAAATGTGTTATAAACAATTACAATGGGTTGTTGTTGGGATTTCACATATACTTTTAAACTCTCATAACTTTCAAACCCTAACCATAATAGTAGGACTCGTATTCACGCCCTCGTATACTTTTCTCAGGAAAAATGTGGCACGGTGATAATTACTATCAACAAGAGTGGGAGAGGTTGCAATTAGACGCACACATAACTCTTTTATTAGTGTGCGTCATATAGAGGGTACTCTTATTTATAGGTATGAAAATAAAAAGATCGAACAATTTAACTACCTTGTAAATTATGGAGTTGATCTCCAGCAAGATTACTTGTAAGATCGTATTCTATTTTCTCTACCAGAAAAGTGGGATGACATTATACAAAATATATTTCATACACATAATCCCAACATAGCCTTGATCTTGGTTACGTTGTTGGATAAGGCAACTGCGTACAGAGGGCATTGACATAGACTGTGATGTCTCCCACCACATGCACGTAAAATTGGATCTTACCAACAAGTTGAGAAATATGTAATTATGATTTCATGTCACGGATATCTACTGTAGAGGGGGCTTGGAGGTAATCCGGAGATTAGGGATAATCCACCCCTTGGCAACAGTGTTTGGGATTAAGAGATCGTGGCAGGTCAAGCGTGGCAGCTCGGCGTGGCAACTCATACTTTAGCTTGTTGTATTTGTCATATTGTATTTTTGTTTATGTTGACTGTAAGCTATAACGGTTGTAATGATGTAATGAGAATAATAATGAGTTTTAGTGTGAGGTCAAACGGTACTCACGAGAGATCAGGCTTGGCAGGGCCTGGGAGAGCTTTCATGCTCTATCGAATGATCTCACTACGGGAACTTTAGAGGGACTTGGTTTGGGGGATTGATTAGTGAGGCACCATTAGGGATTGTCTTGGCCATCTTAGATACACCTGGTAAAACACCAAAAACCCTGACCGTGGAACCTCGGGCGAAGCAGCTTGGAGTTCCATCGGGCGTTGAGCTGTGAACCAAACAACCCTCTACTTAATGTCACATCTACTGTAGGTGATGTCACTAGCCAGCTAAACAATGTCAGACCTGCACTTGAGTAAACCACCGTGGTATTTAGGGCTGTCAGGCAGTTGGTGAGCCACCTCTGCGACAACAGTCCCCTGATACACAGTGGTTAGGCAAAAGTCATGTCTTGGAATTTAATGTTTATGACGTGGGGACAACTAGTGCATCAGGCATTTAATGTTGTGACATAAAGTGTGAGGGAGGTGTTTCATAGTCTTTAATGACTGAGTTGCCTCGGGGGTGGTGTGGGGGGCTATTTAAGTACCTCAACCACCTTTGAGGAAAAGGATCCTTTTTTGGGAGAGTTCGTGTTCTTTTAAAAATCAATGAGTTATTGCTAGAGAGAGTTATTACAAACCAGAGGGTTTCACCCAGTCACTATTGTTATTAATCACGAAGCTTTTAATACTTGATAGATAGAGAAAGGGTGTTTTGGTGTGTTTCTACCTGCCTACCAAGGTGTATCTAGGATGTTTACTTCTCTCTCCCTCTAGCTAAGTCATTTATAAGTTCATTATTATTTCTTGAGTTACACATGAGAGATTTGTGAGTTTAAACTAAGTCTTAACTTCATTGAACTTGTGTATGGGTGTTCTATTTCTAATCTAAGGCTTTGTCCCATCAGCTTATCATTACCATACTCAAACAGGGGTTACACCTCCATCTATAATCTAAAGTACCCTCTTACATTTGGCGACTCTGCTGGGAGGAATTCTCCTAGGTAAGGAGTATGGCGCAAGATAATGCTACTAGAAGACTCAACTTTGATGATATCCAACATAATGAAGAACAGGCAGTGAGGGAGCAAGAGGCCCTGAGGGATGGGGATCCTCGAGTAGAGGTACCTCCGGTTACGACGACGTCACGCGTTTCAGGGGAGACACAACCTTCCACGAGCGCGGGGTTGGGACCCGCCCAGATTGCGCTCCTCGTGAGCAAGTTTCATGAGTTTTTGCAAACTCCAGTAGATTCAACTATGCTGGGAGGATTGGAGGCTAATGCTTTCGTAACACCCGGGGTAGCTCCAACGGCCCCACCCGGTGCAGGTATTGCGGGAACAATCCCAGCAAGCGTACCCTCTGTTATGAATCCAGCATTGGGAACCTTAGGAGTTTCAATGGCACCACCGACAACGTTCGTTTCAGTTGCAATGGGCACTCAGCCCATGGCCCCGCTGCTGGTTACCCCAGTTGCATCGCCCATGGAAGAAATGAGAAAAGAGATGCATAAAGAGATGTTGAAGTTCATGCAAGCTTCCTTGCAATCAGTTGGCGAGGTGGCTTCGGTTTATGATGACTTTCGAACACCTTATCCTCAGGAATAAAATGATGAGCCTTATCAAAAGGACTATATTCCCCCTATCTTTGAAAAATATACAAGGAAAGGTGGGAACCCAAAGGAGAACATTAAGCATTTTGTTGAACACTTGGGAGCACATTGCAATGATAATAGGCTTAGATTGAGGGAGTTTTCCAAATCCCTAACAGATAAGGCATACACCTGGTACTCCCATTTGACTCCCAATAGCGTTTCTACGTGGGAGGAGATGCATGTATGGTTTGTCCAAAAGTTCTTTCTAGCAGAAGATGAGTTCACCTTGACCCAACTTGGTAGGGAGAAGCAAAGACTTGGGGAGGAGGTGGTGGCCTATGTTTGAAGGTTCAGGGAAAGGTCCCTCGATGTAAGGAAGGAGGCCAAAGAGTCCAAGTTACTACAAATTTATGCTGAGGGACTGCTTCCTGAATACATCTACCATCTTATCAACGAGACGCGCGAGGGGACTTTTGTTGCATTCTTGAAAGCGGCGAGAAACATCTCTTTGGTGGTGCGACCCAATCTGGTGGTAGCTCCCATGATGTTCAGGCAGCTGATGCAACTCGCGAGGGGGAGGTCTCAGCCCCCACGGGTAGGATACGCTGAGGGGGAAGATAGGGGCAAAGCACCGAAGAGGGATAATAAGAGGAAGTTTGGAAGAGACAGGGAGGACCCACCACCATTGCCTTATATGGTGGAAGAAGTTGTCAGCTGTTACAACGCAATGGTCCAAGGGGGGACGGTCTATAAGCCAAAGGATGTCCCCATCGAAGAGCCTGATGCGACAACGAAGGCGGATCCAAGGTATTTCCAGGTTCATCGAAGGATCCAGCATCTGACAGAAAGTTTCTTCACACTAAGAAGGATTATTGACAAATACGTGAAGGCAGGGACATTACAAATCCCTCCGCAGGACGTCAATAACAACCCACTACCCGCACATGGGGATAATCTTATGGTGGCCTATGATGAGGAAGCAGAGAAAAGAGATAGGGATGAGTATGTGGAAGCTTTGGAGATTTTCACCAGGGGAATGGCTAATGTCGTGTTAGTTTACGATGAAGCAAGCGTCAAGGATGTGGAGGATGTATATGATGCCGAAGGCGAAGAGGTAGACCCGACCTTAGAATATTGGGCAGTTTCAAAATCCCCGAAGTTCACTTGGTTCTTCGAACAAGTGGGGATTCCAAAGGAGAGTAGGTTGGAGATAACCCAGGTGATACTTGATATTTCAAAAAAGAACACGGTCCCTTCGCTGAGATGGAAGGGACCCATGGCCAGGTTGGTGAGAAGGTTGCTATCAGAGGTCACCTTCAGCGATGCAGATAGGGCTATAAGGTTCCCTCACAACAGGCCATTGTATGTGACCGCCGGGGTCAACGGAGTTATCTTCGCAAGGACTCTTATGGATGGGGGAGCTTCCATCAACATCATGCCGATCAAATCCTTCCACGCAACCAATATTCCAGAAGAAAGGCTGGTCCCCATGCCTTTAGTGATTTCGAGGTATAATAATCAATCTTCCAAGTCCATTGGGTACGTTAACGTTGGGATTGTAATGGGAAATCTGAGTTCCCATATCAAGTTCCACATAATAGAGAGTGCAACTTCCTATAATCTGCTAATAGGAAGGGTGTGGATGCAAAACCAAGGCCTAGTTCCTTCTACATACCACCAATGTGCTAAAGCGAATGTCAAGGGCACAGAGGTGAGCATTAGGGCTACAAAGAGGCCCTTCGCTGTTAAAAAGGCTCACTTGGTAGATGCATCATTTTACACAGAGATAGAGGAAGATGTTTGGGTCTTGACAAGAAGAATAGAAGGAGCATGGGTTCCCTCGATTAGAGAAAGGATGGGGCCCTTAAACGAGCATAAGAAGGAGGTTACGAGCAGCACAAGGGAAATAGCCGAAGAAGCTCACCAGGTGGACCCTCGGCTCCAAGGCATCTCGAAGCATCTTAAAGACAGAATGAGGCACAAAGTGGACCCGATAGAGCATGAGGTTCAACGACAGAGCGTGCTGAGCTGGTTCTTAGGAGAAAAAGTGGTCGAAGCTTCTAGAGAGAAGAAGAGGAAGGGGACCACCACTACTAACGGGCAATGCAAGAAAGTTGTTACTGAGGAAGGAAAGGTGGTGTATCGATTGTAACGGTGTGAGCGGGCGGCCGAAGAAACTGAGGATGAGATGAATGTTTTTTAGTAGATCAACGGGGGCAGTTCAAGGTGATAGACAATTACAGCATACAGGAATTCGTGGAAGAAGTCGTCGAGGAACCAGATTACATGGAAAATCAGTCAAAGCCCTAGGCGCAAGAGTTGGAGCAATTGAACTTGGCAAAAGAAGGAGAAGATCCAAGACCTATCTTCCTCTCGAAGGATCTCAGCAATCAGAAATGAGAGGCCTTGGTCGAATTAATTCGGGAGTTTATAGATGTCTTCGCGTGGAAATACATGGAAATGGAAGGGCTGGATAAGGAAGTAAGTTGCCACAGGTTGAACGTAATGCCGTCAGCTATTCCAGTGAAATATGCAACAAGAACGTACAAGCCCGAGCTAGATCTGAAGATTAAAGAAGAGGTCCAAAGCCTGTTAATGGTAGGGTTCATTGTACCAATACAACACCCACTCTGGCTATCCAGTATTATCCCAGTGGTAAAGAAGGATAAAAACCAAATAAGGATCTGTGTGGACTTCAGAGATTTGAATAGAGATTATCCTAAAGATGAGTTCCCTATACCCTCCATCGATAGCCTGATAGACGCAATAGCTGGTCATGAGATGTATAGCTTCATGGACGGGTATGTGGGGTATAATCAGATCAAGATGGACCCCTCGGACGTAGGGAAAATGGCATTAAGAACCCCGTTGGGTAACTTCATGTACAGGGTGATGTCGTTCGGCCTCAAGAACGCCGGGGCGACTTACTAGAGAACGATGATGGCCATTTTTCATGACTTCTTCCACAAATTTGTAGAATTCCATGTGGATGAATTGGTCATCAAATCAAAGGAGGAGGGGTCCCACCTGCGCGATTTGAGGAAGGTGTTTTCTCGTTGTAGAAAGTATAAGTTGAGGATGAATCCCTTGAAGTGTGTTTTCAGAGTAACGAGTGGGAAATTCTTAGGCTTTGTGGTTGATCGACAAGGGGTGCAAATGGACTAGGACAAATAGTGGGAGATCTTGGAAATGCCAATCCCTAAAACGGCGAGGGAGTTGAAGAGCTTCCTCGGTAAAGTCTCCTACCTTAGGAGATTTGTGCCTGGATTGGCCGAAGTAACACACCCGTTGATGCAGCTGTTGTGAAAGAGCATGAAGTTCAGGTGGGAGGAGGTCCACCAGGATTCTTTTGCGGGGCTGAAGAAGCTGTTGGTTTCACCACAGACCATGGTTCCCCCACGGGCAGGAACACCGTTGCAGTTATATCTCACATCTACCATGAGGTCCGTCGACGCTTTGCTGGCACAGGAAATTGATGGGCAAGAACGACCAGTCTACTACCTTAGTAGAATCATACATGGGCCAGAGATTAGATATAGCAGCCTAGAAAAGAATTGTTTAGCCTTAGTCTTTGTAGCACAAAAACTTAGGCATTATATGCTATCTTTTACAATTAATATTGTAACTAGATGTGATCCTATTAAGTATTTATTGGAAAGAACTATATTGATTGGCAGGGCAGCTAGGTGGTTCCTCATCCTCTCAGAATATGACTTGAAGTGTATAGTCCCTCGCGCGATTAAGAGCCAGGCGTATGCCGATCTATTGGCAATTTTTCCATCAGGAACGTTTGAACAACCTAAAGAAGACATTCCAGGAGATGACCTACAAGCCAATTATCTGGATGCAACTGAGGAGGAGTGGACGATGCAGTTCAATGGATCTTCAGCAGAAAAGAAGGGAGGGGCAGGGGTTATTCTTTCAAAAGGAATGGAAGAGATTTACCTCTCCTACAAGTTAGATTTCCCTTGTTCCAATAACGAAGCAGAGTACGAGGCATTACTACTAGGGTTGCTAGAGGCTCTTCGAAGGGGAATTCGTTCACTCTGTATTAAGGGTGATTCGAACTTAGTGATCCAGTAAGTAAATGGAGAATATGCGTTGAAGCACATGAACCTATCACCATACAGAATGATCATTCATAAACTCCTCAGCCAGTTCCATCAAACTAAGATCAAGAGACATCCCAGAATAACGAATCGCCATCCAGATGCGTATGCAACTATTGCCCAAAAAATGGTCATGAGGAGCG
Source organism: Sambucus nigra (assembly GCA_949130495.1). Lineage (NCBI taxonomy): Eukaryota > Viridiplantae > Streptophyta > Magnoliopsida > Dipsacales > Adoxaceae > Sambucus > Sambucus nigra. The sequence continues at coordinate 335,499,815 of OX422207.1, read as the reverse complement.
ACACAACTATCGTCACGATCCAATGAAGAACAGCTCCTTCAGTGGTACAATCAATTCTACCAATGGGGGAGGACGCGGAATGGAGGGGAGAGATTAAGAAGCAACTGGAGTCTGGCGAAGGGGCAATGGGGCTAAGAGAGTTGGCCCAATATTTTATAAACCAGTGAAATCTCTACTTCATAAACGCAGGGGGATGGTTATCAAGATGTATTGGCCCAGAAGAAGCAGAGCAAAGGTTGAAGAAAACACATGAGGAGCACTGCGAAACAACTGAGGTACTTATTTATAGGACAATTCAAAGAGAAGGATATTTCTGGCCTAGAATGAAGTAGGACGCAGCGGAGCTACAACGGAGGTGCGATAAGTGTCAGCTTTTTTTTTTAAGCAGTTGAATGTCATTTCGTTGAAACCCAGGATGACTGGAGGCAACCCTATATCGACTTCATTCAAGATGGAGTTATCCCAATAGAAAAAATTGATGCGATTGGACTAAAGCGAAGGGCCTCAAGGTTCTATATCCAGGAGGGGCAGCTCTACCGAAGGGGATACTTCAACAGACCATTACGTTGCATCACGAAGGAAGAAGCAGTTGGGGTCCTCAAATAGACTCACGATCCAGCACACATAGGAGGGGCCAAGTTGTATGATCAGTTGATGACGTTGGGGTATTATTGACCAACGATGGAGAAAGACTCTGCTGAGTTCGTTCGAAAATGTAAAGCTTGCCAACTACATGGAAACATGATCCATGCCCCATCGGTGTACTTACACTCTCTGGCAACGCCTTACCCTTTTCACACTTGGGCGTTTGATCTGGTGGGGGTAATATATCCTTATTCGAGGGGGAAGTTGTGGATACTAGTTACAATGGAGTGCTTTACAAAGTGGACCGAGGCAATACCACTCAGAAGGGCAACGGCTGGGGTGGTGAGAAACTTCATTAGAGAAAACATTATTTGTCATTTTGGGATCCCAAAGGTTATTCTCTCGGATAACGGAATGCCCTTCGTCAATTCAGTAGTAACAATGCTCACAAACAAGTACTTCATTATTCATCATACCTCAACGGTGGCATACCCAAAAGGAAACAGGCAGGCCGAAGCGACTAATAAAACATTGGTTAATATTTTGGCCAAGGTATTGGAGGACTTCCCAGGATCATAGGACGATAAGATACCAGCTGTGTTATGGGCCTATCGAACAACTAAGAGGGAACCCACGAGGTACACCCCGTTCTCGCTTATTTATGGGGCAGAGGCAATTATTCCAGTAGAGTTAGACGTTCCCTCAGCCCGATACACCTTGCCAAGCAACATACTCCCTCAGAATAGACACGTGCAGTTGGAAGCGTTAGACGAACACAGAGATAATGTGATGCAAAACTTTTAAATGTACACGAAACAGCTCTCCAGGGCATATGATAACCTGGTAAGACCCAGGAAGTTCGTGGAGGGAGACCTCGTTTTGAAAGCAGCGGTGAAGCACATCAGGGGGCTTCCTCTACTGAAGTTTGCAACCAATTGGGAGGGACCTTTTGTTGTAAAAGAAGTTCATGACTTAGGCTATTGCTTAATTTCGAGGATGAAGGAAGACAAGCCATTTAAAATTAACAATAAATGGCTGAAGGTTTATCATGTGTAGATAATTAAGTTTGAACCGTGATTATAAATAGTTGTTGTTATGAATATACAAGTTTTAGTTATGACTTGAACAGTATGAAAGAGTTGCAGAAATATAGAAATTTATAACATACAAAAGTAGTTGTAACATACAGACGAATTGGAAAATATACATTTCTCATTCATTCGTAAACGATGGAGAATTACAAAATTGGGAACTACTGCCCAAGAATTACATAGAAAGAAGCCAGAGGAAGATATATACAAGAGTTGATCAGCCTAAGAGGAACCATAGATCTGAAGACGAGGAAAAATCTCCGGGAAGGCCCGAAGAAGTTGTAGTGTAAGATTGTTGGGAGTTGATGGAAACCTCCAACCTCGTTTGCACTTGTGTACGTTTGATGAGGAGTATTTATCATTTCATCTTGACCAGACGCAAGGCTTCTTCGGCATCTTCTACCTCCTTATCAACTGCTTCTAGAAGGGGTGCTAGTTCGGCTAACCTGGCTTCCTCATCCCGTTGGTCCTGCTGATGCTTTTGCAACAATTCCCTCTGCTTGATCAGTTGTCGGCTCTTCAAAGTATTTAAATACGATATAATCCAGTTAAAACGGAAACCATCACGACCCAACTCCCTCAAATAGCCAAGAAATTGGTTAAGGAGGGGTCTGGTAACGGTCGCGATGGGAGTGCTAGAAATTTCTGCAACAGCGGTAGCCATGCCTTGTAGCCTATAACTCATGACATAGATGTTAGAACGTAAGAAATCCACCGTGAAGGTTTCAGGATAGTGATTCGTAAGTTGCTCGATCAATAGTCGATGGGTGGCGGGCATTTAGGGAGAATGTTGAAGCACCATCAAGCAGAATGCATAAGGAGCCAGATCAGGCAGAGGAAGCTTGCACCCAAATTCACTCTCCGCTGCAGCACCGGTCATGGAACCTCGGTCGGCATGGCCAGAATATTTTGATATGATAGGTTCCCGATGAGGTGAGCCAACAGGCGAAAGAACGGATGGAGAAGCCTCTCGTGCAACCTGAGATAAGAAAGTAATGAGTTTATGAAAAATCTTAACAAGTGTTTTCATTTTTAAGTCAACGTTATAGGTGGAGTTGCGAAAAATCTTAACAAGTGTTCTCATTGTTAAGTCACCATTATAGGTGGAGTTTATGAAAAATCTTAACAAGAGTTTTCATTATTAAGTCACCGTCATAGGTGGAGTTTATGAAAAATCTTAACAAATGTTTTCATTATTAAGTCATCGTTATAGGTGGAGTTTATGAAAAAACTTGACAAGTGTTTTCATTGTTAAGTCACCGTTATAGGTGAAGTTTATGAAAAATCTTAACAAGTGTTTTCATTGTTAAGTCACCGTTATAGGTGGAGTTGCGAAAAATCTTAACAAGTGTTTTCATTGTTAAGTCACCGTTATAGGTGGAGTTTATGAAAAATCTTAACAAGAGTTTTCATTGTTAAGTCACCGTTATAGGTGGAGTTTATGAAAAATCTTAACAAATATTTTCATTATTAAGTCATCGTTATAGGTGGAGTTTATAAAAAAACTTAACAAGTGTTTTCATTGTTAAGTCACCGTTATAGGTGAAGATTATGAAAAAAACTTAACAAGCGTTTTCGTTGTTAAGTCACCATTATAAGGAGGAGTTGGCGAAATACCTCAATCATGGAGGGAGCTAGAACGAGAATCACTATGGAGGTCGTGGGGGCAGAAACTGCTGGAGGTGGGCTTATTACATCAGAAGCCCCAACGGGACCCCTGGTTGCAGAATCCTCAACGTTGGGCAAAGCTCCCCCACCAACATAAAGTACCAAAGCCAGTACAGGCGATTCACTGGGAGAAGACGATGGACTCCCAAACGAGGCCCCAACATGGGCGGGTACAGAAAAATCACCATGGGGGGCAGAGGCACCAACCTTGGCCCTATACGCATGAAGACTATCAAGAGAAGGTGGAGCAAGATTGGGAGAAAGCTACAACATGAAGTTCAGTGTTAAAAAAGAAAAGAGGAATAAACACAGAAAAAGAGAGAAGTACCTCTAAATGTCACTTACCTCAGTTATGGTACGGAAAAGGCGAATTGTGGTCAAGGGTCTCGTTAGCACTGTGGGAAGAGGAATGTTGGCTAACAATGAGGATACTTCAACCTAGGGCCTCCTAAAATCTCAAGGTTTAGCATGATATATAAATAAAGGAGTGAGACTGAAAGGACGTTATACCAATCAAATTATAGAGGAAATCATACCTCGGGCTCATTTTCTTCAGCCAGAATGATGGGCAGAAGAAGCTCGGGTGGAGAAGATAAACCAGAAGGGATGGGGAGAGTTGTCTCTGGTTGCGAAGAGACGCCCACAGAGTCAACAGCATCACCCCCCATGGCAACATCCCTTGCACGTTGAGAGGCTGAACGACCGGAATAGGTAAGCCCGATCATGGGCGAACGAGGAGGAGTCACATCGGGTGGCGAAACACCAAAACGTCCCCCCACGAAAGGGCTCACGGGGGGGCTAAGGGGATTGGCACTTTCTTCTTCAACCTCTTGCACCAAAGTTACCAAAATGCATAAGTCAATGTACTTTTTCCTTAAGCAAATGGGAAATGAGAATATAACACGTATGCATACCTCAGATCTGACAGGTGAGGGGGCAGCAGATAAGTGCACCTCAAGAGTTTATCTCCTTTGGGACTTGGTACCCAGAGTTTTCTTCCTCGTTCTTGATGCACCAATGCCAGTACCTCAAAGGACCTTTGAACTTTTTCTCCTCTTCGTCGTGGACTCGGTGGTATCAACTAGGATTCTGGGGAAGGTTCCCGATGGAGGAACAACTGGAACACGCCATTAAAACTCAACGTTTATGCGTGCCACCTCAGCTTGAACTTTCCTTCTCAACTCCTCAGCTATCTCTGCACGCATGGGAGGAGGAACGGAGGCAATGGGGAATGCCTCCTTAGGAGCTTGGGGTTTGGTTTGGGACTTGAACTTGGAAGAAGTCCCGTCCTTTGCCTTCTGGACTGAAGGTTCATCGGTAGAAACTTTGGTCGAAAGGGTAGCTTTCTTAGAGGCTGCAACACTTTTGGGTTTGGGCGTAGCAGTAGGGATCATGGAACAAAGGGGAGGAAGATCAGTGGGACATACCTTGGGGGTTTTACTCAGAGGGAACTCAATCCCAAGGATGGAGTTCCCCTTTAAACCCAGCTCTAACGTAAAAAAGGAAAGAACTGGAGGATACACTGGATCCCCCTCTATGAACTCTGCAATATCAGCCAAATGTTTTGGCCAGTATCGTGTAGCGAACAGAGGGGACACATTCCATTGCCTTGTGTTTCTGGCAATGGTGACTCGCCCAGCCATTACAGAACTTATTCCCCATGCAGTAGTAGAAGAAAATAGGGAGCAGGCCTCACTAAAGGAAACCTTGGGGTTTGATGATTGAAAAACTGGGCGAGGAGACCCCTGGTCAAAACCAAATTGGCGGTTGCATCGGTTGGGATTGTAGTGCTCGCTAGTATATCCCCACTCGGTATAGGAAGGTAGATACCCGGGGGAGAACAGAATAACCACGGTCAGCGAAGGATCTTCAATATCTACGCATACCTTCACTAGCCTGGCTTCATGCTGGAAAAAGTCACAGTTGTGAACAAAGACGTCCTCTTCGTAGGGCCTCATAACGAAGTCCTCAAAATGATCAATCACGGAGATCAACTCCTTTCAACTCAGTTTCTTATGATAAAGATAGGAGCGTGGGGGCAGAATTCTTTCCCCAGAAGGAGGGCGATTGATCTTGGCCGCTACGGCAGGGAAACGAACATAGAGGAAGCTCGTCAGAAGGATAGAGTTAGCAAAATTTGCCAAGTTATAACGACCAAGAGACCGTTTCATGTAGAAGAGGGTCCTATCGAGCCATGTATAGAGAGATCCCAAGGTGATTGCAGCCAGGGGAAGCTTGATACCCCGGGCCAAACTAAGGGATATATTGATAAGGTCCCTTCGAGGCTGATCGTTGGGTTTTCCCGATAGAAGGAAATGAGAAAGAATGACAAGGATATAAGCAGGAAGTTCCAGCGATGTACCTTGACCAGGGGCACCTCCAGAAGAACTACCCTCGGCAGAATCCTTGAAGAAATAATTGATAAGTGGGGACAAAGTGGCCTTGTTCGATGAATCGGTGCAGCTTCGGCATATTCGGTCCATCTCCAAACGGTCAGCATTCTCCTGGGAATCCATAGCCTCATCAGTATAAGGCTCGTGGCCTATTGCTTCAAGGCCCAGGAGCTCACACACGTCTTCCAACGTCATCGTGAACTCACCCCACGCAGCGATGAATGTATGGGTAGTAATGTTCCAGCGAGACACCAGAACAGGAAGGGCAACATTATTTTTGGAGAGAGTGAACTCACCAAACCACTTAGCCCGTTGCAGCCCAATATTGGTGAGCGTTTCAGCATAGGAGCTCTGCATCTGGGAGTTCCACGCAGAAAACTGAGAAGGATAAACCCCGGGCGCTTCAAACTAAATGTGGGACCACAGGATGTCCCCTCGCTCCAAACGAAATCAGAGAGTCGCCTCGGGAAGAAGAAAGCCCCACTCAGTAGAAGCTTCGTCTTCATCACCCAACAATAGAGGGTCAAACTTAGAAGAAAAATGTACCCACTTACATGCACCAACAAAATCATCACCTTATCCAAAAATAGGTGATCGACGTTAAAATCTTAGTTGTTCCTGGCAGGCAGCATTCAGGGTGGTGGCAACGGTAGAGGAAGCAGGCGGAGCACTGGCGGCAGATATGGTGGGGTTGCTTGAGGATGCCATAGAAGATATCAATAAAATAAGAGAAAAGCTTCAAGCAAGAAAGGTTTGAGAACGATAATGGAGGAGCACAACCACAGGTGGTGGTGTAGAAGATCAGACGGGAAGGCAGGTAATGACTCAGACAAGTTGGAGTTCTCACAGACTTTCTCTCTCTAAAGTAAAATGGAAGCTTGAGGAAGACGAAGGCAAAGTAAGAGAAAAGAAGGGTTAAGTGTTGGGATATGTCCGTTTGAAATTTCTGAGTTTGGCGTTTAGATTTTCCCACCATCGCACGTGCACGCCCGCCTATAATCATTTCAAATGAACACGTGGCACTTCGGGAAGTACTTTGGCAGCTGAAAAGACAGCGCCACATCATTAATGAAGTGACGCATAGGGAACAAAAAGCGTTGCCTTCTTAAATAAGTTTAAGTTCTGGCGCTAGAAGATTTTGTCAGGCATATCCAATAAACTTCTAATAAAGAAGATCCCCCAACGGTTCAACAAAGCTACGACGTCCCCCCGCCACATGTCCAAACATTTTTTGAACACAGCGAAGAACCATGGGGGAGAATTTCATGTACCAGGAGTCCAAACGAGTATTTGAGAAGTTTAGTAGGCCTTTCAGGAGAATTTCAAATATTAAAGCAAGAACGATTGAGGATCAGCACGAGGAAAAAGCGGCGATGTCCCTTTGCCCAAGCCCCAATAAGAATGGCGCTTCGGCTTAGGTACATCGAGGAGAATTTTACTTTTTTCAGGAGATTATATTGTTGCGGTTCTAACAGGGGAAAAAAGGCCAGAGTGTTTTCACGAAGAGAAGGTTCATCGGATCGAAAAGTTTCGTACAGACATTTCTTGTTCCAACAAATCTCTCCACGAAGGGGCAAATGTAGAGGGGCCTTGGAGGTAATCCGGAGATTAGGGATAATCCATCCATTAGCAACAGTGTTTGGGATTAAGAGAGCGTGGCAGGTCAAGTGTGGCAGCTCGACGTGGCAACTCATACTTTAGCTTGTTGTATTAGTCATATTGTATTTTTGTTTATGTTGACTGTAAGCTATAATGGTTGTAATGATGTAACGAGAATAATAATGAGTTTTAGTGTGAGGTCAAACGGTACTCGCGAGAGACCAGGCTTGGCAGGGCCTGGGAGAGCTTTCATGATCTATCGAATGATCTCACTACGGGAACTTTAGAGGGACTTGGTTTGGAGGATTGAGAAGTGAGGCACCGTTGGGACTTGTCCTGACCATCTTAGATACACCTGGTAAAACACCAAAGAACCCTGACCGTGGAACCTCGGGCGAAGCAGCTTAGAGTTTCATCGGGAGTTGAGTTGTGAACCAAACATCCCTCTACTTAATGTCACATCTACTGTAGGTGATGTCACTAGCCAGCTAAACAATGTCAGACCTGCACTTGAGTAAACCACAGTGGTATTTGGGGTTGTCAGTCAGTTGGTGAGCCACCTCTGCGACAACAGTCCCCTGATACACAGTGGTTAGGCAAAAGGCATGACTTGGAATTTAAAGTTTATGACGTGGGGACAACTAGTGTATCAGGCATTTAATGTTGTGACATAAAGTGTGAGGGAGGTCTTTCATAGTCTTTAACGACTGAGTTGCCTCGGGGGTGGTGTGGGGGGCTATTTAAGTACCTCAACCACCTTTGAGGAAAAGGATCCTTTTTGGGGAGAGTTCATGTTCTTTTAAGAATCAAGGAGTTATTGCTAGAGAGAGTTATTACAACCAGAGGGTTTCACCCACTCACCATTGTTATTAATCACGAAGCTTTTAATACTTGACAGAGAGAGAAAGGGTGTTTTGGTGTGTTTCTACCTGCCTACCAAGGTGTATCTAGGATGTTTACTTCTCTCTCCCTCTAGCTAAGTCATTTCTAAGTTCATTATTATTTCTTGAGTTACACAATAGAGATTTGTGAGTTTAAACTGAGTCTTATCTTCATTGAACTTATGTCTGGGTGTTCTATTGTTAATCTAAGGCTTTGGCCCATCAGCTTATCATTACCATACTCAAACAGGGGTTATGCCTCCATCTATAATCTAAAGTACCCTCTTACATCTACATATCAATCATAGATACCCTTCCTCCTAGTTGGCCACGTGCAAAAATTCATTGGTTCTTAAAAACTAATACCGAATGGATGGAGATCGGACACATTGAACTTATTCTAAAGTCTTACTCTGAAAAGGTATACATAAATATATATATATATATATATATATATATATATATATAGTCATAAGCTTGATTAATTAGTTATAATTTCATATTATTATAATTATTTAGTCACTTATAGTTTTTCATTTTTGTAGATAATGTTAAGAGGAAACAACCCAATGGTACCAAGTGCCGAGGTGACACGAAAACAAGGTTCACCATCTCATGCAGAGCCCGAATTCTCAACACCAATGGTTGAGCAATTCACAACTCCAACTCCAAGTGCTCCTACGCCCCAATCCATCACTCTCGTTGCTTCAACGCCCATATCCAGCACTCCAGATGCATCACGCTCAAATGAAAGAATCCCATTGGGTTCTCCCTTCTCGGGAATAAACCGAAGGGTGATAGGAATGACGTACTGAACTTTAAAGCCCGTTGTTTGTCGCTAGTAAAAATGAAAGTGGGAGTCGGTGGACAAGACAATTGGAACCTTGTTGATTAAGCTGTCAAAGATGACATACATGACTAACTCTGCAAGCATTTCTCATTTCCTGATCGTTCCGAGAATAGGGCTCTATCTCGGGTTGCTAAAGGATTGAGGACATACAGGAGAGACCTTCGAAAGAAACATTTCCCGAAAGAGGCAGGGAGCTCAGATATTTTGGATTTGAAAGAGAGAGTGCCTCCCAATGTTGACATGCCGTTGGAGCAGTGGAATATTTTTTGGAGAATGAGGCGAAGGAGAAAAAGTTGGTCTAGAGGGATCAAAATAAAAAAAATAGGGCACAAAAAATTGAAATCCATAGGCGGGGATCCAAATCATATGAGGATTTGAATAATGAATGGGAGAGTAGGATAAAGGATGGTCCAAATGCCAGTAAAAACCCAAATCGGTCCAACTTATTCATTCTTGCTTGACGGGAAAAATATAATAAATTCCCGTCGCACTTGGCTAAGACACTGGAATTAATAGAGGCCATTAGCAGTCAATCCAATTTGAACCCTACTGATGACTTTAACCTTGAAAATGATGCCATGACCCAGACCTTTGGAAAGGACAAAAGGGGGAGGACGAGAGGTGTTGGCTCACATATTCCAAAGACAAAACTTTAACACACTGTACCTCTTGTGGATGAGATTTCTTCGGTCAAGAATTGTATCTCATCCCAAAAGGAGCACCAGTTAAAGATGGATGGGGTTATCCATGAGATTAAAAATACCCCGGGATTATTGACGAATCAAATTGGGAAACTTGTGAGATTTTTTTAAAGTTAAAGGCCCCCAATGCCTCCTCAAGGTTACACTTTCCCTACTCCTAAGCAAGGTTTCACATATCCTTCCCCTCCAACATTCCCCTCCCAAATTCCTCCTCCTCTAACATTCTCTTCTCAAATGCCTCATCCTCCAACATTCCCATCCCTAGCACCTTCGCCAGTCATGGGACTTGGATCATCGTCAAGAACTCACGGTGACTATGGTGAAGAGTACTATATCAAGGACATGAGAAATTCGAGGTTTGTTGGTGTGTGCACACTCATCTCCATAGTTCCTGGAACTCCAGTACACGGTCGACCTTTGGATAAGGGTGAGGATCAAATAATGGTTGATGAAATATACAACGGATGCGAAGATGTACCAGTGTACGTTAACCGCGGGGAAGGGATGGAATTGTGGAATTTTGCAAAATCTTTTATTGCTTGTCCAGTTTATCTATTGGCCAAGATGTAATAATATCTTCTTTCGTTTCAGTTGTAATAATTTTTTGTTGTTTTATCTATAAGAATATTGGTTTTGCTTCAGTTGCAATGATATTTTTTTGATTTAGTTGTAAGAATATTGGTTTTTGTTTCGTTTGTAATGATATTTTTTTTGTTTCAGTCGTAAGAATATTCTTTTTGTTTCAGTTGTAATAATATTTTTTAACCTATTACCACAGGACTGGAATTTGAAGATTATTACATGGATTTCCTACAATACAAAGAGTGGATGGGAGAGACTAATCGAACAGCAAATAATCATGTAAACGGCGTTTATGAATTTATTAAATACGCTTCCAAAAATCTTAAAAGTGATAAGATTCCGTGTTCGTGCACTCATTGTATTAACGAAAAATATAAGTCATTGGAAGATGTTGAGTTGCATTTACTAAAGTGGGGAATCTGTCAAGACTATAAAATATGGACATACCATGGTGAAAAAGTTATACCTTATGTTTCAGAAGAATTATCGGCACCCGACCGAGTAACGGAACCCCAACGAGTAGAAGATGTACATGATTCACCAACACATCGTCCATTGACCGACTTAATTGATGATTCTTATGGACTCCACAACCATCAAAACCACCAACCTATGGATACAAATAATGTGCATTATGTCCAAGTGAATGAACAAATTGATGCCGAACTACTAGGAGATCGGGAATACATACGGTTGAAAGTCGATGCGGCTATACCGTTGTATAAAGATTGCGATAAAGATCACTCGATATTATATGCAATTATTGGTTTGCATAATTTGAAGAGTCAATTTGGTTTGTCTGGGAACAGTGTAATCGGAATTCTTAAGTGGGTTAAAGAAATTCTCCCAAAAGAGAACACGCTACAAGACAATTATCCTACCATAAAGAAGAGTTTGTAGGGTTTAGGTGTGAAATACAAATCTATTCATGCTTGCAGGTATGATTGCATATTGTACCAAAACGAGCACGAAGAGAGGGATGAATGTCATGTATGCAGTGAGCCTAGATATATGGTTTGTGAGAATGGAAAGTACAAACATGCAAAAAATCGTAAGTGCTCGCAAGTCCCACAAAAGGTTTTGAAGTATTTTCCACAAGGGCTACGGTTAAAACGGTTTTTTACTGTACCGTGGATAGTGGAGGCTGTGATATGGCATTCTCGATGAGAGGTGGGTGAAAATTTTATGCGTCATTCGGTTGATTCACTCATCTGGAAAATTTCAAATGCACAACAACGTGAATTTACAAAGGAACCGCGCAATGTTCGCCTTGCAATCTCAACCGATGGGTTTAACCCTTTCGGTAATTTAAGTACTAGTCAGAGTTATTGGCCAGTTCTCATGGTGCCTTTAAGTCTCCCTCCGACATTATGCGTGATAAAGGAGTTCACATTATTATCTTTGTTAATACCCGGGTTGAAGGATCCTAGTGATGACATTGATATATTCTTAGCACCATTAATCGAAGAACTTAAAGAGTTTTTGGGATAAAGGCATGACGGCATTTGATTCTCATAAGGGTGAAGAGTTCACACTTAAAGTAATGGTGATATGGGCGATCCACGACCTTCCTGCTTATGGGACCTTATCCGGTTGTAATGTTCATGGTTATTATGGATGGCCCATATGTGGGGAGGAAACCGAAACCTGTTGGTTAAAACATAGTGGTAAGATGAGTTACATGGGTCATCGTAGATTTATGTTGACCAGTCACCCTTTTAGGAACGACAAGTCTAACTTTTTTCATGTCGATCATGAGTGCAGAACGGCACCTATTCGTCTTTCTAGTCATCAAATTAAGTAGAAGTCAGCGTCTGCGACTACTGGGAATAAGTACATAGGCAAACACCCCCAGTTGGTAAACCTGAAGCATAAAGCTAGGGGGATCCGAACGACCCTAGTAAAGAGAATCCATGGTCCAGGCGATCAATATTTTTTTATTTGTCGTATTGGAAACATCATCGTGTAAGGCATATAATTGATGTGATGCACATAGAGAATAATGTTGCAAAACATTTGATAGGAACATGTCTGGTGGATCTCATTCCAAAGATGGAGAGCGGGCCCACCGAGACCTACAGGATATGAAAATAAAGAAGAGACTGTGGTTAAAACATGATCCTATGATAAGAAGAATTTGTATCCCCTCGACTGCTTTCACTTTGATTACTAGTGAGAAGAAGATCCTCCCAGACATGTTGTTCAACTTGCAGAATCCAACCGGTTATTCTGGTAATTTACGTAGGTTAGTAAGCTACCAAGGAATGAGTTGAAACATTGCAAGTCTCATGACTGGCACGTAATCATCCAATTAATCCCTCTGTTATTTTGGCATTGCTTCTCTGAACACAAAGATCTCCGTCAGGCAATTGTGCAAATAAGTTTGTGTTTTACCTTACTTTGTGCAAAGTGGTAAACAGAAGGCACATTAAAACTGCGAAATTAACTTTAGCCAAGGCAATTTGTGTATTAGAGAAATATTTTCCTCCATCACTCTTCGATATCAGCATCCACTTGCTTGTTCATTTATGCGATGAAGCTTTATTATAAGATCCCGTTAGGTATCGTTGGATGTATCCTTTTGAGCGCTTGATGAAAACCTTCAAACATTATGTAAATAATACACAGTATATTGGAGGGTCGATTGCTGAAGAATACGTAATGGTGGAATCATCGCTATACACTAGGGAACATATGCCAGAACAAGAGGTGAGGAGGTTTAACCCTCGTGGAGAATGAATGATACAGGAACCTTACAAGTTTGAGGATGAATTTTCATTTGGGAACCCTAAAGAGGTGAAAGTCACAAACCTACAATACGAGCAAGCAACTCGTTATGTCTTCGAATTGCAAGATGAAGTCGAGGACTGGAGAGAGTGAATATCTACTGAATTTTTCTTCTTTGATTATATGTAATTTATATTTTATGATCTAAACTCTATAATTTTTTGATAGGAAGTATGAGAACGAAATTTTCCAAAATCATAGGAAAAATTGCACGACAACAGATTCTAGGGCATGGGTGTCAAAAGAAGTAATTTTCACATCTTATGTGTGCGATTATTTATTCATGTGTGGTAAAAACATGACCTAATACAAATTCATTAATAAATGCAGCCTCTAGAAAGAGGTGATGTCTTTTCCAGACTTGCACGCCTAGCAAAAGGTCCTAGTTTTCGGGCGAAAGAGTTTAAGAAATTTCGTACCAACGGTTTTGATTTCATTTCATATCAATATGAGGAAAATATTTTGACACAAAACAGTGTAATATCAATTTCTGCCTTGACCACTTGTATCTCTAGCAAAAGTGATAAAAATCCAAAGAATACGGTGCTAACCTATTATGGGATAATTCAACAAATCCTAGAACTTGATTACTTGGATTTCACAGATATCGTATTCTATTGTGCTTGGGTTAAGGTGGAGGATACAACAAATGCTTGCAAAGTTGATCTCGACTCCAAAGTTATTATGGTAGATTTATCAAAGCTGAAGACTAAAGATCGCATAGTCGATGAGCCTTTTATTTGTGCCTTTCAGAACGTAAAGAAGGTATTTTACTCGAAGTGCATAAACGTTGGCAATTGGTTTATTGTTGTGCATGCACCAAAGGGTTTGACTACTGAACTAGATGCATTAAAGGCTCCAAAAGAGTTCCAGTCAGCTCTTGATGACAACCCTAATTTGAAGGATCTTTTAGTTGATTTAGAGGAAGATTGAGTATCAAAATATTATTTTATCTTACTCAATCTTATTTGTATCCTATTATGATATTGACATTGTATTCGCACTTTACTTTAATGTATGAATATTTAGTTACTTTTACGAATGTTTATCCTTGTCAATCTTATTTCATATCAACGTAGTTTTAGGCTGGCTATTTTGTACAATATCATCTACTTTTAAGTGTAATGTCTTGCTATTTGTGCAAATGGTAGGTGACCTCGGTCGGTTCTTTTGTTTAGAATAGATATGTTTTTATTCATTTATTTTACTATTACACTTGGCTTACTGATTTGTATGTTATCGGCACGAGAAGTGGAAAACATAAAAATTTTCCACCGATCTTAGTAGTGATGGGTGAAGAAGCCAAGCAGGTGTTTCTGCATATTACATGGAAACACACTCCTAAATATAAGGGGGAAACCCGAAACAGCCCCCGAGTGGCCCCGTGAGAGGAACCAACATCTCGCACTGGACCAATGTAACTTGTAGGAACTGACTGCGTGGTCACTGGGATCCCGATTTGATAATACGACGATAATTTGAAAATATGTAGACTTAGGCTTAAAAACTTGGCGTCAGGGTGCGAAAACCCGAAACAGTCTCCAAATGGCACCGTAAGAGGCATCAACTCCTCATAGCGGGCCAATGTAACTCGTAGGAACTGGCCGCGTGGTCACGGGACTCCCGGTTTCAGAATACGGTGATAATTTAAAAATATCTTGACTTAGGCTTAAAAACATGTTGTTAGAGGGGGGAAAGCCCGAAACAACCCCCCTAACGGCCCTGTGAGTGGTACTGACACCTCGCAGGAGACCAATGTAACTCGTAGGAACTGACCGCGCGATCACGGTACTCCCGGTTTGAGAATACAGTGATAATTTGAAAATATATAGACTAGACATAGTACGTGACCTCGATCGGTTCTTTTGTTTAGAATAGATACGTTTTCATTTATGTATTTTACTATTACACTTGGCTTACTGATTTGTATGTTATCTGCACGAGAAGTGGAAAACATAAAAATTTCCACCGATGTTAGTAGTGATGGGTGAAGAAGCCAAGCATGTGTTTCTGCATATTACATGGAAACCCCCTCCTAAAGGTAAGAGTTTTATATTTTTCGGTGAGGGTCAACATATTTGGACAAGGCATGGTAAGTTAACTTCATATTATTTATTCTTTGGTTGAGTATGTTTACATGCCCTTGTTCACTACATGAATTTGTAATTGTACTTAATTTTCCACTGTGATGTATGAGCGTTCAAGTGATTCGTGTTATTAATTAATTTACAAATAGGTCTAGATTTATAACAAGTTTGAGGTTTTTACATTTGATTATAAAACAATATCTAACCTCAATGGTTGATTGATACTCACAGCAATAGTTATATATAGTAGCTACATATAGCTGCTATATATTGAAGCAGCTATATATAGCAGGTCCGAGTGTCTTCTTGGGAGACCAAGCCTGAGTGTGGGGAGAGATTACAGAAACCAAAATCTCCCCAAGACCTGACCAAACAAAGCCCATATGTCCAAGGGGTTAAATGATCCAAGAAAAACAAATTCAAAAGGGGCAGACCTGTACCGGTTAGGGGGTGTAGTTCAAGGTGGGGGTGGGGGTAGGGGTGAGGTGGGGTGGGTGGGAGTCTTAAATATGTTTGTTCACAGTTTCTTTTTGTAGTAAATTTGTTAAATATGTGAATATGAGGATAATTTTTTCTGTTTTGGTTGCAGCAGCGACGACCCTCTTTCCTCTTCCTCACATATTCTGGTGACCATCTCTCTCTCTACACAAATTCTGGTGCATCTCTCTCTCTTTCTATATATATATATATATATAACAAATAACGAGGGTGAAAAGATAATTAGTAATAAGTAATCGTATACAAGTTGATTTACACGGTTCTCGTTACTATAATCTAGGCAGGTCTAAATTTACACTAAATCAACCTGTATACGATTACTTATTAACTTTTCACCCTCATTACTTGTTACTATAAGTTAGGATGGTGTAAATTTACATTAAATCAATCTAGGCAGGTTTGAGAATACGACGATAATTTGAAAATATCTAGACTTAGGCTTAAAAACATGGCGTTATAAGAAAAAAAGCCTAAAACAACCCCCTAACGGCCCCGTGAGAGGTACTGACACCTTGCATGGGACCAATGTAACTCTTAGGAACTGGCCGCGAGATCACGGTACTCCCAGTTTGAGAATACGAGGATAATTTGAAAATATAGGGACTTGGGATTAAAAACATGGTGTTAGACGGTAAAAACTCGAAACTGCCTCCGTATGGCCCCGTGAGAGGCATTAACACCTCGCACGGGACCAATGTAACTCGTAGGAACTGTCCGCGTGATCCCGGTACTCCCGGTTTGAGAATAGGGAGATAATTTGAAAATATGCAAACTTAAGCTTAAAACATGGCGTCAGACTGCGAAAGCTCGAAACAGCCCCTCAGCGGCCCCGTGAGAGGCAACAACACCTCGCACGTGACCAATGGAACTCATAGGAACTGACCCCCTGGTCACAGGTCTCCCAATTTGAGAATACGACGATAATTTGAAAATTACTACACTTAGGCTTAAAAACTTGACGTCAGAGTGCGAAAACTCGAAACAACCCCCGAACGGCCTTGTAAGAGGCACCGAACCTTTGTACGGGACCAATGTAACTCGTAGAACTGACCGCGTCATCACGGTACTCCCGATTTGAGAATACGATGACAATTTGAAAATATCTACACTTAGGCTTAAAACCTGGCATCAGAGTGCGAAAAATCAAAATAGCCCCCAAACGAACCCGTGAGAGTCACCGACACCTCGTACGGGACCAATATAACTCGTAGGAACTGACCGCATGATCACGGTACGTTAGGTTTGAGAATATGGTAATAATTTGAAAATATCAAGACTTAGGCTTAAAAACTGGGCGTTATAAGGGGAAAGCCCGAAAGAACCCCCTAACGGCCCCGTGAGAGGTACCAACACCTCGCACGGGACCAATATTCTCGTAGGAACTCATCGCGTGATAACAACACTCTCGGTTTGAGAATACAAGGATAATTTGAAAATATGATGACTTGGGATTAAAAACGTGGCATTAGATGGCAAAAACTATGAACGGCCCCCGTATGGCCCCGTGAGACGCACCAACACCTCGCACGGGACCAATGTAACTCGTAGGAACTAACGGGACGATCACGATAATCCCAGTTTGAGAATATGATGTAATTTTAAAATATATAAACTTAAGCTTAAAACTTGGCGTCAGAGTGCGAAAACTCGAAACAGCCCCCAAGTGGCCTCGTGACAAGCATCGACACCTCGCACAGGACTAATGTAACTCGTAGGAACTGACCGCCTGGTCACGGGGCCCTCGATTTGAGAATAAGACAATAATTTGAAAATTTCAACACTTAGGATTAAAAACATGACGTTAGAGTAAGAAAAGTCGAAACAGCCCCGGAACGGCCCCGTGAGAGGCACCGACACCTCGTACGGGACCAATGTAACTTGAAGGAATTGACCGCGCATTCACGGTACTCCCAGTTTGACTTAAGCTTAAAACATGGTGTCAGAGTGCGAAAACTAGAATATCCCCCAAGCGGCCCCATTAGAGGCACCGACACCTCGCACGGGACCAATGTAACTCGTAGGAACTTATCGCGCGATCACGATACTCTTGGTTTGAGAATACGGTGATAATTTGAAAATATCTAGCCTTAGGCTTAAAATTTTGGCATCAGAGTGCGAAACTCAAAACAGCCCCCAAGCGGCCTCGTAAGAGGCACCAACTCCTCGCACGGGACCAATGTAACTCGTAGGAACCGACCGCGCGATCTCGGTACTCAGCATTTCAGAATACGATGATAATTTGAAAATATGTAGACTTAAGCTCAAAACTTGGCATCAGAGTGCGAAAACTCTAAACAACCCTCGAGCGGTCCCGTGAGAGGCACCGACACCTCGCACGGCACTAATGTAACTCGTAGGAACTGATCGCCTTGTCACGGGGCTCCCAGTTTGATAATACAATGATAATTTGATAATTTCTACACTTAGGCTTAAAAACTTGACGTCGGAGTGCAAAAACTCGGAACAGTCCCCGAACGGCCCCGTGAGAGGCACCGATACCTCGTACGGGACCAATGTAACTCGTAGGAACTGATCGCGCGATCATGGTACTCCTAGTTTGAGAATACGATGATAATTTAAAAATATCTAGACTTAAGCTTAAAACTTGATGTCAGAGTGAGAAAGCTCGAAACAGCCACCGAGCAACCCCGGAAGAGGCATCGACACCTCACACGGGACCAATGTAACTCATCGGAACTAATCGCGCAATCACGGCACTCCGAGTTTGAGAGTACGGCAATAATTTGAAAATATCTAGACTTAGGCCAAAAAACTTGGCGTTATAGGGAGAAATCTCGAAACAACCCCCTAACGGCCCCGTGAGAGGTACCAACACCTCGCACGGGACCAGTGTAACTCATAGGAACTGATCGCATGATCACGGTACTCCCAGTTTGATAATACAAGGATAATTTGAAAGCATGAGGACTTAGGATTAAAAACATGGCGTCGGACGGTAAAAACACGGAACAGCCCTTGTATAGCCCTGTGAGAGGCACCAACACCTCGTACGGGACTAATGTAACTCGTAGGAACTGATCGCGTGATCTCGGTACTCTCAGTTTGAGAATACGATGATAATTTGAAAATATGTATACTTAAGCTTAAAACTTGGCGTTAGAGTGCGAAAACTGGAAACAACCCCCAAGCGTCCCCATGAGAGGTACCGACACCTCGCACGGGACTAATGTAACTCATAGAAATTAATCGCGCGATCACGGTACTCCCGTTTTGAGAATACAATGATAATTTAATAATATCTAGACTTTGGCATAAAACTTGGCGTCAGAGTGCGAAAACTCGAAACAACCCCCAAGCGGCCCCGTGAGAGGCATCGACACCTCACACGAGACCAATGTAACTCGTAGGAATTGACTGCGCGATCACGGTACTCCTGGTTTAAGAATATGGTGATAATTTGAAAATATCCAAACTTAGGCTTAAAAACTTGGCGTCAGAGTGCAAAAACTCGAAACAGCCCCCAAGCGGCCCCATGAGAGGCACTAACACCTCACACGGGACCAATGTAACTCGTAGGAACTGACCGCCTGGTCAAAGGGCTCCCGGTTTTAGAATACGATGATAATTTGAAAATTCTAACACTTAGGCTTAAAAGCTTGACGTCAGAGTGCAAAAACTCGAAACATCCCCCAATCGGACCCGTGAGAGGCACCGACAGCTCATACGGGACCAATGTAACTCGTAGGAGTTGATCGCATGATAATGGTACTCCCGGTTTGATAATACGACGATAATTTAAAAATATGTAGACTTACACTTAAAACTTGGCGTTAGAGTGCGAAAACTCAAAACAGCCCCCAAGTGGCCCCGTGAGAGGAACCGACACCTTGCACGGGACCAATATAAATTGTAGGAACTGACCGCCTGGTCATGGGGCTCCCGATTTTATAATACGATGATAATTTTAAAATTTCTACACTTAGGCTTAAAACCTTGACGTCGGAGTGCGAAAACTGGAAACAGCCCCCAAACAACCCCGTGAGAGGCATCGACACCTCATACGCGACTAATTTAACTCGTAGAAACTGATAGCGCAATCACGGTACTCCAGATTTGACAATACGAGGATAATTAGAAAATATATAGACTTAGTCTTAAAACATGGCGTTAGAGTGCGAAAACTCGGAACAGCCCCCAAGCGACCCTGTGAGAGGCCCCGACACCTTGCACGGGACAATGTAACTTATAGGAACTAATCGAGCGATCATGATACTCCCGGTTAGAGAATACGGCGATAATTTGAAAATATCTAGACTTAAACTTAAAAACTTGGCGTCAGAGTAAAAAAACTTGAAACAGCCCCCAAGCGTCCCCGTGAGAGGCACCGACGCCTGGCATGGGACCAATGTAACTAGTAGGAACTGACCGCGGGATTTTGGTACTCCCAGTTTGAGAATACCATGATAATTTGAAAATATGTAGACTTCGGCTTAAAACTTGGCGTCGGAGTGTGAAAACTCGAAACAACACCCAAGAGGCCCCGTGAGAGGCATCGACACCTCGCACGGGACCAATGTAAATCATAGGAACTGAACTCCTGGTCACGAGGCTCCCGGTTTGAGAATACGATGATAATTTGAAATTTTCTACACTTAGGCCCAAAAACTTGACATCAGAGTGCGAAAAACCAAAACAGCCCCCGACCGATCCCGTGAGAGGCAACGACACCTCGTACAGGACCAATGTAACCCGTAGGAACTGATCGCGTGATCACAGTACTCCTAATTTGAGAATATGATGATAATTTAAAAATATCTAGACTAAGGCTTAAAACTTGGTGTCATAGACAGCCCCCATGCGGCCCCGTGAGAGGCACCGATACCACGCATGGGACCAATGTAACTCGTAGGAATTGACCACGCGATGACGGTACTCCCGATTTGAGAATACGAGGATAATTTGAAAATATCTAGACTTAGGCTTAAAAACTTGGTGTTATAGGGGGAAAGCCCAAAACAACTCCCTAACGACCCCATGAGAGGTACTGATACCTCGTACGGGACCAATGTAACTCGTAGGAACTAACCGCGCGATCACGATACTCCCGATTTGAGAACACGAGGATAATTTGAAAATATGAGGACTTAGGATTAAAAACATGGCGTTACACGGCAAAAACTCGAAACGGCCCCCGTATGGCCCCGTGAGAGACACCAACACCTCGCACGGGACCAATGTAACTCGTAGGAGTGACCGCACGATCCCGGTACTCCCAATTTGAGAATACGATAATAATTTAAAAAATATATAGATTTAAGCTTAAAACTTGGCGTCAGAGTGCGAAAACTCGAAACTGCCCCCAAGCGGCCGTGTGAGAGGCACTAACACCTCTCACGGGACCAATGTAACTCGTAGGAACTGACCTTTTGGTCACGGGGCTCCCGATTTGAGAATACGATGATAATTTGAAAATTTCTATACTTAGGCTTAAAAACTTGACGTCAAATTGCGAAAACTCAAAACAACCCCCGAACGGCCCCGTGAGAGGCATCGACACCTCGTACGGGACCAATGTAACTCGTAAGAACTGATCATTCGATCACTGTACTATCAGTTTAAGAATACGATGATAATTTAAAAGTATCTAGACTTAGGCTTAAAACTTGGCGTCAAAGTGCGAAAACTCGAAACATCCCCCAAGCGTCCCCATGAGAGGCACCGACACCTCACATGAGACCAATGTAACTCGTTGGAACTGACCGCGCAATCACGGTATTTTCAATTTGAAAATACGGTGATAATTTGAAAATATCTAGACTTAGGCTTAAACTTGGCATCGGAGTTCGAAAAACTCAAAACAGCCCCTAAGCGGCCCCGTGAGAGGCACCGACACCTCGCACAGGACCAATGTAACTCATAGGAACTGATCGCGCGATCACGGTACTCCCGGTTTGAAAATATGACAATAATTTGAAAATATCTAGACTTAGGCTTAAAAACTTGGCGTCTAAAAGCGATTTGAAAGCGCCCCGAAGGCCCCCAATTTAAAAAAAAAATCTACTTCAAAAGTAATTTCCTTTTATAGATATGCGGAAGCGTAAGGTGGTTCACAAAAATACCAAATTTTTACTTCAAATTAAAACTATACAAAGTGAAATTAAATTCAACGCACACACTTATTTCAATTTCACTTAAACCAAATTAATTAACCCAAGTCCTAGAAAATTTGCCTAAGTCGTATTTCTCAATTTTAACAAATTAGGCCAAACCAATTTTAACACAATAAATTATATGGAACTTGGATTAAATGATATGGGTGTAAACAAAGTGTTTAATAAACAATGGGTGAAAACTAGAGTGTAAAATTAACTTTTCTTTGAAAGATGAACACTCAAAAACCATGAACTTTTCTTGGAAGAATTTGCTCTCAAAATCTCTCTCTAGGAGTTAGAATAGAATGAAAAGTTATTTTGAAAAAGTTCATTTCCGTACTTAAGAAGTTCTGTCAAAAGATAGTGGGAAAAACAAGTGGGAATGTGGGGAAAACTGTCAAAAACTGCCCAAATAACTGTTCCCGACAAATCTCGTTCGAACGAGATTTTCGTTCGAACGAAGTCTCGTTCGAGCGATCTTCTAACGAAGTTCCAGTGTGAACTCGTTACAAATCTCGTTGGATATCTCGTTCAAACCATCATTCCCATTCAAACGATACTTCAAATGACATTCCAGTGGCCAATCTGGGAACTCCTTAGTAAACTCGTTCGAACGACATTGTTGTTCGAACGACAAACTCATTCGAACGAACTTCTAGAAAGTTTGAAAATTTCTATTTTAAGCCCAGAAACTTTATATACTTTGTTTTAAAGTTTTAATAAAATCTTTGTGAAAATAAACAACGGTTTTAAATAAACCGTTCACCCAAAGAAACATGTTCCAAGCTCCTATATATATTTACAATGCATTCATACCTTAGGAGTAAACTGAACCAAGTTGATGACGTAGAAACGAGGCACATTAAACTCGGCATTTGATGAAGCTTTAATATCTTAGCTGCTACATCTTCAACAAACACGTCATAGGCTTGAAGGATGATCAATAACTCTATCGTATGACTCAAACGTTTTTGTTCAGAATTGAGCCAAAACTACAAAGGACTCAATTGAAAATTTGTGTACTTAAGATGATAATTTGAAAATATGTAGACTTGGGCTTAAAACTTGGTGTCAAAGTGCGAAAACTAGAAATAATCCCTGAGCGACCCCGTAAGAGGCACCCACACCTCGCACAGGTTTAATGTAACTCATAGGAACCGCGTGACCACGGGACTCTCGGTTTAAGAATACAAAGATAATTTGAAAATATGTAGACTTAGGCTTAAAACTTGGCCTCAGAGTGCGAAAACTCAAAACAGCCTCCGAGCGGCCCCATGAGCGGCACCGACACCTCGCACGAGACAAGACCAATGTAACTTGTAGGAACTGATTGCGCGATCACGGTACTTCCAGTTTGAGAATACGATGATAATTTGAAAATATGTAAACTTAGGCTTAAAACTTAGCGTCAGAGTGCGAAAACTCGAAACAGCCCCCGAAAGCCCCGTGAGAGGCACCAACACCTCGCACGGAACCAATGTAACGCGTAAGAACTGACGGCGCGATCACGGTACTCCCGATTTGAGAATACAATGATAATTTTAAAATAGCTATACTTTGGCTTAAAACTTGGCGTCAGATTGCAAAAACTCGAAACAAACCTCAAGAGGCCCCATGAGAGGCACCGACACCTCGCACGGACCAATGTAACTCATAGGAACTGACCACATGATCACAGTGCTCCCGATTTGAGAATACGATGATAATTTGAAAATATGTAGACTTGGCTTAAAACTTGGCGTCAGAGTGCGAAAACTCGAAACATCCCCTAAGCGGTCCCGTGAAAGGCATCGACACCTCGCAAAGGACCAATGTAACTCATAGGTACTGAACGCTCTATCACTCTACTCCCGATTTGAAAATACGATGATAATTTGAAAATATCTAGACTTTGGCTTGGTCACTGATAATTTGAATAAGATTTTTGTAAACCTACTTGGTTACTGATATCACTTTTTTTTGTCCTATCATTTGCAGGATTACATTGTATCGTCTGCCTTTTTGCACGTGGAAAAAATGAAGGAGGCAATGGTTTATGACATGAAGTTTGTTTATATAATGTTATGGACATTCAAGATTATGTTTTTTATGTGTTATAGTCGTGCGGGCTTTTATTATTTTATTGTTTAGTTTTATGGCCGTGCGGGATTTTATAATTTGATTGTTAAGTTTTATGGCCGTACGGGCTTTATAATAAGTAGGTTTTATATTAACAGGGTTTGGAGTGTCCACAAAACAGAGGCTCTGCCCAATTTTTTTTGGGTCTGTGAATTATTAACAGGTGTAATATTTTTAACTTTGTATATATATTAGTTTATTAACAACATTCCCGATTCGTAATTTGTGATTTTTTTATTGTTTTGCCAATAATAAATATTTGTAAAACCTCGTACGCATTCAACGTTACACGTAGCAAGCGACCATGCAGTCGCAGGACCCCCAATTTTAGGATTGGACAAAAAAAACATTTTTTAATTATATTTAAATATGGTCATGGACTTTGTCCATGACCATTTCTATTTTTCGTCGCGCATAAAAATGGTCGCGACCATAGTCCATGACCCCTAACCGTGACAAAAAATGGTCGCGGCCAAAGTACGTGGCCCAGAACGCGACGAAAATGGAAAAATTGGTCGTAGTATGGATCACGGACTTTGGCCGCGACCAATTTTTTGCTTTTTTTTTCGTCGGGCGGTGGGTCACAGACTTTGGTCGCGATAAAATTTTGTCACGTTTGGGGGTTACGGACTTTGGTCGGGGCCATTTTTTTCCTTTTTTTCGTCGTGGTGTGGGTCACGGACTTTGTTCGCGACCAATTATTATGACGGTTGGGGGTCACGAACTTTGGCCACAACCATTTTTTTTGTCGCGGTGTGGGTCATAGACTTTGGCTGGGATCGATTTTTGTCACGATTGGGGGTCACGGACTTTGACACTGACCATTTTTTCCTTTTTTTTCATCGCGGTGTGGGTCACGAACTTTGGCCGCGATCAATTTTTATCACGGTTTGGGGTCATGAACTTTGGCCGGGACCTTTTTTTCCCATCGCGGTGTGGGTCACGGCCCAAGTCCTCCACCTAAGGGCCGTGACCCCCAGATTGGTCACGGACTTGGGCCGCGACCCACGAAATTATTCATGCCCGAAATGGTCACTGCCCAAGTTTGCGACTCACAGTCTTGGTCAGGGATTTTGGCCTTGACCATTCATCAGTTTTAGTGTAGCGATGAGAAATATTTCCCTGAAATGGTGAAAGATGAAATGGTACATGAGTTCATGAGTTTAATGCAATGAAATATGACGGTTAGTCAATACGAGGCAAAGTTTACTGAGTTATCCCGTTCTGCACAACATGTTATGATAACTGACATTTTAAAAGCCAAGAAATTTGAACATAGGTTAAGGTTGAATATTCGTAGTAGAATTTCCATCCTAAAGTTGACATCATATAGTAACGTTGTGGCTAGGGCTACGATTGCTGAGAGGGATGACGAGGAGTACAATCAAATTAGAGATGGTAAGAGGAACTTTGAGGAACAAATAGGGAAGAACCAAAATAATAGAAATAATTTTAGGAGTAAATCCAATGTTGGGAGAGCTAGTGATACCAAACAGTTTAATAACAAGATATGTCAGCGATGTGGGAAAATGCATGGAGGACGAACTTGTTACAAGGATACGGGAGCTTGGTTTAGACGTGGACAGAAAGGACATCATATAAAAGACTATCCATTCCTAATAAGGATTTCGATAGAGCCTTTAGGTGAAAAGAAGGACCAAGGCAGATAGGGTAGAGTTTTTTCACTTTATAATACCCCAAGCTTCTAATGCAGTAGTGTCAGGTACACATTTGATATATGCACAACCTTTTAAAGTTTTAATAGATCCTAGTTCTACCCATTCATTTGTGTCTTTTCATTTTGTTACTCGTTTTCCTAATATGCATGAACCCTTGAATCATAGCATATACATTTCCACTCCTTTGGATGAGTTATTTACGGGAACATTAGTATATAAGTCTTGCCCAATAGACGTTAGTAGTCATAAACTATTCATCGATTTGATAGTTTTAGACATAAGAGAATTTGAAGTCATTTTGGGGATGGATTGGCTCTAATCGTATCATGCTAAGGTAGATTATTTTGAGAAGAGAGTTACTTTCCAAATTCCTAACCAACCAAAATTTAGTTTTGAAGGAACTGCCATCCTATCTCCCATGCATATTATCTTTACAATTCAAGCTTGTAGTTTTCTTAAGAAGGGATATCAAGGGTTCCTTGCAAGTTTTATTGATTTGAAAACAAAAGAGCCTAGTTTATAAGATATTCCTATAGCTAAAAAAATTCCAGACAATTTACCCAGTCTTCCTTCTAGTAGAGAAATAGAGTTTACGATTGACTTTATTCCTGAAACTATACCAATCTCGAAACCACCTTATCGTATGGCACCTATAGAATTAAGGGAATTAAAATTTCAATTACAAGATCTGTTAGACAAGGATTTTAATAGACCAAGTGTATCCCTTTTGGGGTGCTCCAGTGTTATTTCTTAAAAAGAAGGATGGGACGATGAGATTATGTATAGATTATCGTGAACTAAATAAGGTGACCATTAAGAATAAATACCCCTACCTCGTATTGATGATTTGTTTGACCAACTACAAGGTGCGCAAGTATTTTCTAAGATTGACCTTAGATCAGGCTATCACCAATTAAATATTAAGGAAGATGATATTTCAAAATCAGCTTTTTGTACTAGGTATGGTCACTATGAATTTCTTGTGATGCCTTTTGGACTAACTAATGCACCAGTCACTTTTATGGATATGATGAATAGGGTGTTTAGGAAATATTTGGATCAGTGTGTGGTTATTTTTATTGATGACATACTTATTTATTCTAAAAGTGTTGAAGAACATGAAAAGCATTTAGACAGTGTTACAAATCCTTAGGAAGGAGAAATTATATGCGAAATTAAAGAAGTGTGATTTTTGGTTACCCAGCGTCCCTTTTTTAGGACATGTCATTTCCAAGGAGGGAGTGTCGGTTGACCCTCAAAAGATCAAAGCTATACTAGATTGGCCTAAACCAACTAATGTGATGGAGATTCATAGTTTTCTTGGATTAGCAGGTTATTATTGAAGATTTGTTGAAGGACTTTCTAGTATTGTCAAACCTCTATCTAGGTTAACACAAAAGAAGGTGAAATATGAATGGTCTGAGGAAGTCGACAA
Organism: Sambucus nigra; assembly: GCA_949130495.1. NCBI lineage: Eukaryota > Viridiplantae > Streptophyta > Magnoliopsida > Dipsacales > Adoxaceae > Sambucus > Sambucus nigra. Next base: position 335,472,748 of record OX422207.1, on the reverse strand, counting down.
TAGTTTTCAAGAACTTAAGAATCGATTAGTAACTGTACCAATTTTGACTATTCATTATGGGACAGGGGGATTTGTGATTTATAGTGATCTTTCTAAAAATGGTTTGGGATGTGTGCTAATTCAAAATGGAAAAGTAGTAGCTTATGCCTCGAGACAGTTAAGAACCCATGGACAGAATTATCCAACCCATGACCTAGAATTAGCAGCTGTAGTTTTTGTCCTTAATATTTGGAGACATTATTTGTATGGTGAGACTTGTGAGATTTATACCGATCATAAGAGTTTGAAATATAACTTTACCCAAAAATAATTGAACATAAGAAAAAGGAGGTGGCTAGAATTAATGAAAGATTATGATTTAAATATTCTTATCACCCGGGGAAAGCTAAAATAGTAGTTTATGCTTTAAGTAGGAAGTCTACACCAAATTTAGCATGTCTTATTACAAGCCAAGAAGCTATGTTAAAGGATTTAAGATGTATGGAAATAAATTTGCGTATTTATAGCAAAGGACGAATAATCGCAAATTTACAAGTACAACCCATGTAGATGAAAAGGATAAAAATTGCACAAATAAGTGACCCACAACTGAAGAAGATTAGAGAAGAAGTTATTGAAAGGAAGAGGATTGAATTTGGGATACGAAATGATATATTTAGGTTAGAAAATAGCGTGTGTGTGTCATGTGATGCCCAACTAAAGACGCAAATTTTATAGGAAAGCCATTACTCAAGATTCACATTTCATCCAGGATGTACAAAGATGTATAGGGATATTCAAGAAGTATTTTGGTGGAATAACATGAAAAGGGAGATAGTCGAATTTATATCTCAATATTTGGTTTGTCAACAAGTAAAAACTTAACATCAGAAACCATCAGGATTACTACAATCCCTACCTATCCCTGAGTGGAAATGGGAACATATTACTATCGATTTTGTGACAAGTTTACCAAGGAGTTCAAATGGCAATGATTCTATTTGGGTAATTATTGATTGTTAACTAAATATGCTCATTTTTTTTACATTAAGATTATTCATTCCTTAGAAAATTTAGCTAAGTTGTACGTGCGGGGAATTATTAGGCTTCATGGAACCCCAGTTTCAATTGTTTTTTATCATGACCCTAGATTTGTGTCTCGCTTTTAGAAAAGCCTACCAGAATCCACGGGAACACAATTGAATTTCAGTACCACTTTTCGTCCTCAAACAGATGGACAATCTGAGAGAACCATTCAAACCTTAGAAGATATGATTAGGGCATGTGTACTTGATCTGAAGGGGAATTGGGATGATCATTTACCGTTAGTGGAATTTGCATATAATAATAGTTAGTAAGCAAGTATTCAAATGAATCCGTATGAGGCACTCTATGGTAGAAGGTGTTGTTCCCTTGCATGTTGGGTAGAAGTTGGAGAAAGAAAATTATTGAGACCAAAATTGATTCAGGTCACAACAAAGAAAGTGAAATTGATACAAGACCGACTTCAATTCGCTCAAAGCCGTCAAAAGAGTTCTATTGACAATCGACACCGACAGTTAGAATTCCAAAGAGGAGATTATGTGTTCTTGCGAGTATCACCAGCAAAGGGAGTAATCCAATTTGGGAAGAAAGTGAAGTTGAGTCCAAGATACATAGGACCTTTTGAAATCCTTAAAAGGATAGAAGCTGTTGCGTATAGAATAGCCTTACCCTATGAACTATCTAGTGTGCATAATGTGTTTCATGTTTCAATGATGAAGAAATACGTCCCAACTCCAACGCATATCTTAAGTCATGGACCTCTTTAAGTTAGAAAAGATTTAACATACATTGAGCACCCGGTAGAAATTTTGGACCATAAATATCAAATATTACGAATCAAGGTAATTCCACTGGTTAAAGTATTATGGCGTAACCATTCCGTTGAAGAAGCAACATGGGAGCGGGAAGATAAAATAAAGGAGCGATATCCATACCTATTTGAAGATTAATGTAAGTCAAGTTTGGGGACCAAACTTTTTATATGGAGTGTAGGATGTAATGACCCCACTTTTATAAGTTCATATATAGTTTGTTTTCACAATTTTGTCTCACTTATTATCAGATAAATGTCGTATTATTACAAACGTGAAATTTTGGGTTCTTAATATGACAAATCGCATTTTTAAATTTGAAGAATCAACTGTAAAATGCGTCAAATTGAAGTTTTAATGCACATCCTAAGATAAATGATAAGTTTTGGGATAGAAAATATAATTTTCTAAAACTTTAGGGACTTGGTTCTAATTAAGAAAGTTTTAGGGACTAAAATGAAAATATAAAAAGGGTCATTTTATAAATAAAATATTTTCAGGGACCTTTAAGAAATATTAAAAATATATAGTGTGAAATTATCAAAATACCCTTTATGTGTAAAATGACACTTATAACCTTAATACCTTCCCACCTTATGCTTGACACCTCGTGCTTGGTTTTGGATACCTCCACCATACACGTTGATAAGGTGACTTTTGCGTATGTCGTTGTTGAAAGCCAAGTTAGTCAAAAACCTCAATTACCTACAAAATATAACAACTCAAGTGTAGCGGTAAATAAGGGTATCAATCCACTTTCAAGGTTGTAAAGCAAATGGAATAAAATTGTAATTCACTTTTTATTTTCTTTTTGTGCTTTTTCACTTTTCTACTTTTTTTAGCTTTTTCAAATATTAAAACAATTGGGTGAGGTAATGATTTAAACTAATAACTAAACTAAATGAGAGATGATAACAATTAACTAGAAAGTTACTAAAATGAAAAATAAAGTCTGAACTAAAATAAGATATAAAATGAGGTAAATAATTGTGAGAACAATCAAGGAATGGGATTACACCACAAATTTTAGCTATTCTAATTAATTAATTTAATTAATTGAATTCTCCCAAATTAATATCAAAATTACAAATCAACTCTCGTTGCAAATGTAATTTTAATAGTAACCTTTTAGAAAATTAAGTTTAACACCTCACAACTCTAGAAAATAGATCCACACTCCTTTTAATTAATCACCCGCTAGGATCGATCAATTAAAATATATGTCAATCTTAGAAAATAAATTTAGAGTTGAAGTTCAAGTTATAATACCCCACTTAAGAAACCCCTATCTCTAGTTCGAATCTAAAATGGGTGTTATAACTAGAATTTCGATTTTCTCTCGAAAATCATTTACCCTCTATCGAGGCATAAATTTAAGGGTGAGGGGTCAAAATTAACATTCAAAGGGACTTTTCAAGTAATTAAACTAATAAAAATAAAATAACATCAAATAAGGGTTTCCCCCCACCCCTTGAAAGGGGTTTTAGCCTAACATGATATGAAATATGACAAATTAATAATCAAAGGCATAAAATAAATGAGAAGAGAAGAGAACAATCAAACCCCAATCTCTTGAAGTGAAATTGAACTTCTATTTCTTTGAAATTAAGCACAATCCATCCAATATGAGCATCCAACAATAATCAACTCAATTGAATTTCACACATTTATCACTCACAAATATCTAAAAAAAATGAAAATAAAACTATTTACAAATATTTCTACCTAATTTATTCTAACCTAACTCTCTATTTTTCTCTAGAATTTTCTCTCTCTATTTGATGATGAGTCCCCCTCAAATGGGGTCTTGAGTCTTCTTTTATAGTAGAATCATGTCACACATGGGGTTAAGGGGGCTTTTTGGGAAAGTTTAATGTGCATGAAAATGGGGTGTGAGGTCATGTGGATGAGGAGAGATAACAAATCTGATTTTGTACAAGGGTGTTTTGGGGTATTTGGAAAAAATGTTTAGTTGGGGGTAATTTGGGGAAATGGGTTTAAAGGGAGAATAAGTGAGGTTTTAAGACATGTGGGTATTAGTGTTTAGTTTTGGTTTGCATTTTGGCTTGTTTGGCTTGGGAACTTGGCAGCTAACATCGTGAGAAGAGGAGATATGAAAATGGGTATTTGGCTTTGATAAAGGAAAGTGGGTTGGACATGGGTAATGGGTCAAGGTAAATGGGTCTGCCCGATTTGATTTGGATGATGGTCAGGTGGATGGTGGCTCGGGTATGGATGGATGTCGTTGGTTCCCTGGGTGTAGTGCAGCCGGACTAGGAAGCACGGGTTCATCGCCGGCGTCGACAGGAGGTCTAAGGGCGACGTCGGCAGTAGGTAGCTCTGCGGCGCCGCTGGGTCGCGCCAGCTTGCCTGAGATGGTCGCCGGCGGGGTCTCTTGGAGGTTCCGACCGGGGGTTAGAGGGTTTCCACCGGAGATGGGATTGGTTGGTTGTATGGAAATGGTGGTGGTTTGATGTTTGATGGAGGTGTTGTTAATGGGGAAGAGAGAGGAGAGAGAAATAGGAGGCTGAAGAAGGGTGTGGTGATGATTAGGTGTAGGAAGGTTAGGTGAGGGTGAGTGTTGGTTGGGTGTGTTTAGGTGTAGGTTAAGTGTATAGGATTATGGTGAGGGTAAGATGAGTGTTAGGAGTGTAGGAGAAGTTAGTGTGTATGTGTATAATTTGAACACCTAAAAATAATAAAATAAAAATAAAACAACTATAACTAAAAATCTTAAAATTAAACTCCGACTCTAAAAATAAAATAAAAATAAAAATAAAAAGAAATAAAATAAAAATAAAATCTAATCAAACTTAAAATAAAAATCCTAAAAAGAAAATGCAAAATCTAATAAAACTAAAAATACATGAAATCCTAAAAATTCTAATCCTAATAAGATAAAATAAAATTAAATTAAAAATCAAAATTAAACTAAATAAAAAGAAATAGAAAATAAATCTTAAAAATTCTAAATAACTCTAAAATAAATCATAAAAATAAAAATGCTCAAACTAAAAATCTATAAAAAATAATAAAAAGTACAAAATCAACACACACACGGGTCGGGGAAGGCTAAGGCTAAGATGGGCTAGGTTAGGGTCAGGGAATTGGGTATTTAGCTCCATTTTGCACACAATTGTCTTGATTTAAGCGTTTGAACCCTGCAATGCACAAGTAAGCCTGCATATTGAACAATTAAGCGCATAAGACCCATATTGCCGAGAATTAGCAACTAAAGTACGTCTATTCAGGGTATAAATTGTACAGTTTTGGGTGCTTATCACACCACCCCCAAACAGAGCGTTGCTATTCCTCGAGCAATAAGATAGAGAGAAAGAGAAAGATAAGAAACCAAAAGTGTACCACTTTCGCGGGCACTTGCGATTGCACTTAGCATGTGCAATAAGCCTTTAAACCTTTAGATTGCTCTACAGGACGAGTTATGTCTCGTGAGGGTTTGCAGGGAATATACCCACAAAATTCTTATTTGCAAAAATTTATTGAAAGGCAGTCAATCTCTTATTGGACATAGAATGATCGCACAATCCATCATGAGATAAATGATTTCAGAAATACAAGCTAGAATTTGTAAAAAGTTTTAGCTAAGTAAATACTCAAGGCACATCCTTCCTAGAACCCAACGTGTGTAGTGTGAATCAGTCAAAATGGGTCGAGTATCACAAGAGTAATTCCTAGATTGCCTTGTCGGAATCAACGCTTCAACTTCAAATCTCACGGATATATCTCTCTCAAAGGAAGTCTCGAGATTAGGGTAAGTGTATCGCTCTTGTGTGTGAGGAGATGAGTAAATGTAACCAAGTTCAAACGTCACACACACACGAGAAAGAATGAACAATTAGAAAGAAAAATGATCTCATGAAAGAATGCTAACCACTATAGTGAGAATGTTGAGTTATTCACCACGTTGACTATCATTGGCCTGGACACCTAGGGGAACCTGTATGTATATGGGTGAGGGGGAATGAAATGGGATAAGAAGGATATGATAGGTAGGATAGGATGTGTGATGTGATGGATGAATGATAAGTGATGGATGTAAGATGGATAAAAGATGGATGCGAATGTGAGAAGAGTGTATACACTTTAGGCACATATGTCTTTATTTTAAAAACAACTACTAACTACAAACTCTTTTTCTTTTCTTTTCTTTTCTCTTTTTTTTTCTTTTTCTTTTCTTTTTTTCTTCTTTTCTCTCTTTTTTCTTCTATTTTTGCTATTTTTATGTTTTTCTCTTTTTTTTTTCTTTTTGCTTTTTTTTTCTCTCACTTTTCAAACCAACAATGAAGACATTTAACATTTGGAATCACACTCTTTTATTTGAAAATAAAAGATGATACGGAGATGATAGGTGATGGTGTGGGGAAATATGTGGGAATATGGAAGAGCATGGGAATATAATGGGTGAGGTGAATGGTAAATGGTATATGGAAAAGTGGTAAGTGTATGGATGAAAATCTAGTATTCGGGACAAATTTCAAGACAGGTGTTTCTTACAACTCGAAAGTGATGTCGTTCTCAGTGATCAAGCCAAAAATTAATGAAGGATAATGAGATCATACAACAATTAACGTGCGGACCCAAAAGAAGTTGAATCAACTTATGACTTGGAGATTGCGTAAAACTCTCTGAAAGGGTGAAAGGCACGAATCTCACAAGTTAAAGTCTCTACTAGTGATCCTTAAGGTTCTCTTGAGAATTGTAGTACTCCTCAACTCTAACCGTAGTGACGTGATAAGTGCGCAAATTTTGTTGAGTCTAGAAATTCATAGTGCAACATGCCTTGTTATGTATTACATAAGCTATTTAGAAAAAATATTCTCTAGCTTGATTCCTAGACTTAGAAAGATGGATGATTGAAAATTCACATCAATGATTGAGATGAAAGAAACTGCGCGAAATTTTAAAAATCAGGTTTAAAAATCAGAATTTTTCAAAAGAGGCACGATTTTGATAAAATTTTCCACCACCAAACAAAAAGGAACATCGTCCACGATGTTAAGTAAAATAATTTTTAAAATTGAGAGCATAAGGTAGGAAAGGGATTACCAGAATGAACCGCTAATGAAGTGGAAAGATATCGCCAATAATAAACCTGAATAAAAAGTGATAAGAGAGAAAAAAAATGTGTACAAGTCTATTAACATGGCAAAACATAGGGTGATGTGAAACACCACCCCCAAACAGGATGAGACTAGTACAAGAAACGCGGGTTGCCTCCTGGTAGCGCTAAGTTTAATGTCTTCAGCCAGACCGATGGGATATCACCCTAAGGATAAGATCTATGATGGCGCGGGGTGGCAAAAAAATTGGGGTGATGAGAATCATCCCCAAACAAGACTGAAGCATCAGTCTTGCTGGATAGAGGCTAAAACAGGTCAATGCACTTGTATGTCAAAGTGCATCACACGATGCAAAGCATCGGTGGACCATGGGTGAGTGGGTATTAGGGTAAGGGTGAGGGTGAATAGGCATCGGTCACGGGCCTTATTGAGCTTAAAGGTGAGGGCAACTAGGGCCCTATAAACATGGTGCTCTAGTTGATGAGGAAGGCAAAATGGTTTGGTAATAGGAATGGGGTGGGCCTCATAAAAATCACACGACCGTTCTATGAATGGGCGATGATAATGGTCGTGCCGTGACACACCAGGGAGCTGCTGAGAAAAATCAACACCATAAGAGAGTGGCGGGTATAGAGGAACAGGCTCGATGTCACGGAAGTCAAGAGTATCACCACAAATACTCTCGTGGAAGGTGAAGGATGATTTGAGGTGAGGATCTAAAAATGTAGATGGAAACATGAAATGTGTAAAGTCAAGATCCAAACCAGGTGGTGGGATAGAAAGGACAATGGGTGGGTCGGGTGGGATAAATGGGGGAGGAAGATGATCCAACTCAAGAGTGGGAGACACACACTCCTCATAAGGTACGGAGTGATCCACAAGGGAACTCGCAGGAGGAAGTGCGGGTTCTAAAGATGGAGTGGTCAACCTCTCCGTAAGACTGGCATCGGTGAATGTGGTGGGTGGAGTAAAGGGTGGTATTGGATCAGGCTCACTATCGAAAGGTAAGTAAACACAATTGTCGACTTGGGACCCGGACCATGGGATGGTCTCAACTTCGAGATTCTCGGGGTGGTAGAGGGGGTCACACTCAAAACCTGTGTCACACGAGGACACGGCATCAGCACTCTCTGTTGCAACAATGGGTGGATGCGTGGGAATGTCCAACTCTCGCTCACACTCAAATTCATTTAACCTTTGTTCAAGCCTTTGGAGAGATTGAGTTTGAATTTGATTTGCTTGCTCTTACTCAAGTATGAACTTTTGTAAGAGGCTTTCGAGAGCGGAGGTGGAGGATGGTGGTGGTGGTGGAGTGACGGGTGGTGGCGGAGGTTGAGGTGGACACAACTCGCTATGATCATGACTATACGGAGAATACTCAAATGAAGTGGGTGGAGTGGGGACAAGTTCATCATACACGAAAGGATCGCTTTCGTGATGGACAAATGGTCGATACTCATTGGGTTCGTAGTGAGGGAACTGATCGTGAACGGGTGCACAAGGTTGCCATCACTACTGTTGGAACGTGTGAGGATCCACAACATCGGGTTGGGATTCGTATTGCGTGAAAGAGTGATCAGGCCTCCACGAATAGCTCGGGTACTCACACAACTCGAGATTGGGTGTAGCAGGATAATGGCCCGAGGTGGGTTCCGAAACAGTGTCATATGGATACACATGTTCCATGGTGGGTTCGGATGGATATGTAATGTAAGGGCACTCATGGGACATGTGATCGGCATAATAATAGTGGGTGCACAATAAAGGAGGAGACACGTCGACACTTGACACCGAGAGTGATCGAATATGAGATGCGTGCATAGACGGGTCAAGAGTATCAAGGGCACTCGTGAGAGAGTCAAAACCAGGAAAAATCTCATAAAGAGACGGCTCGGGATCACTCTCACACGTGTCGCGTGTCAATGGAAAATGACCAAAGTAGTCCCGTAAAGGACGTTCGGCGGCCATGTGGGGAGAAATATTTTTTTTATTTTTAATTTTTTTCAAAAGGAAAGAAAATATTTTTGGAGTTTTCTATAAAAATAAAGAAAGAAAATATTTTTGGATTTTTGTGAAAAAATAAAGGGAGATAATATTTTTGGATTTTTCTAAAATGAAAGAACGAAAATATTTTTGGATTTTTTATGAAACTAGAGAAAGAAAATATTTTTGGATTTTTTTTTTGGGAAGAAAAGGTGGGGAAAAATATGGACTCTTTGAATTTGCACGAACTAACTAAAATTGACCACCGAAAAATGGAATTGGACACACACACAAGTCAAAAAAATTCCTAACTAAATGGTAGTCAAATTTTAATTAAGTCCGCGGGCGATAAAAATCACGGAGATCTCTTTGTGATCGCCTTTGCAAAATTTCTCCTAGTGGGCTACCTAGTTGATTGATTTTAAATTTAGTGATAGCTAGGGTAACAAACAATTGGTAAGCGAGTGAGTCGGGTGATGAAATCCCTTCTCGTGAGTGACCGGGTGTAGGTCTTCGTCAATTAATTCATCACACCATTCGAAAATAAATGCGAGAATAAAATCAAGTAAGAGCACACAAAAAAATTGACTCGCTAACAGGAGAGGCGCGAGGGTTTGAGAAATATACCTCCCACGGTTTTTATGCCGCGGGGTGCCGAAAAATTTTGAGTCGACCAGGGGGAGATTACGCCTATCTCAGTCGTCCCCGGGAGTCCTACCGACCCAAGGTAGAGAGGCTTATAAATCCTCGCCTTTGAACGCCCTCTCTCTACCTTGTCCGGTTTCCCTACCACGCTTTCTTCAATTATTACAAATTTTAAATGAAAATGAAATGGTGTCCCTATGCACCGCAATACAAGCAATGATAAAATAATTCTAAATACAAGCCTTCTAAAATAAAGAAAAAAAATGTTACTAAAAAAAGAACAAAGTGCGAAAAATGAACTACAAGTTGAAATCCGATCCAAGTGCTTCACGATCCCAAGAATGGTAACGGCGCCATTTGATAACGTGACTTTTGAGTATGTCGTTGTTGAAAGCCAAGTTAGTCAAAAACCTCAATTACCTACAATATATAACAACTCAAGTGTAGCGGTAAATAAGGGTATCAATCCACTTTCAAGGTTGTAAAGCAAATGGAACAAAATTGTAATTCACTTTTTATTTTCTTTTTGTGCTTTTTCACTTTTCTACTTTTTTTAGCTTTTTCAAATATTAAAACAATTGGGTGAGGTGATGATTTATAACTAAATGAGAGATGATAACAATTAACTAGAAAGTTACTAAAATGAAAAATAAAGTCTAAACTAAAATAAGATATAAAGTGAGGTAAATAATTGTGAGAACAATCAAGGAATGGGATTACACCACAAATTTTAGCTATTCTAATTAATTAATTTAATTAATTGAATTCTCCAAAATTAATATCAAAATTACAAATCAACTCTCATCGCAAATGTAATTTTAATAGTAACCTTTTAGAAAATTAAGTTTAACGCCTCACAACTCTAGAAAATAGATCCACACTCCTTTTAATTAATCACATGCTAGGATCGATCAATTAAATTTTATGTCAATCTTAGAAAATAAATTTAAAGTTAAAGTTCAAGTTATAATACCCCACTTAAGAAACACCTATATCTAGTTCGGATCTAAAATGGGTATTATAACTAGAATTTCGATTTTCTCTCGAAAATCATTTACCCTCTCTCGAGGCATAAATTTAAGGGTGAGGGATCAAAATTAATATTCAAAGGTACTTTTCAAGTAATTAAACTAATAAAAATAAAATAACATCAAATAAGGGTTTCCCCCCACCCCTTGAAAGGAAAAGCTAAAACACATGTCATGCATTTAGAAAAGGCTAAAACACGTGTCGCCGTTTGCTGAATAAAGACTACGAGACAGCTTTGTTATGTGACACGACAACGGCGACTCATAAAAATGAAAGCTTAGTCACCCAGACACGTGTCAACACCCAAATACCTTTGAAAAATTATAAATATAGCCCTTAGGAATAGTAATTACACGAAATGACTCCAAAAGCTTACGAAGAAGTAGTGAGAGAAAGTGCGGAAAAATTTAAGAAGAAGTTTCGTCTTAGTGATCTAAGACTCGATATCTGTAACTTTGTACTTCTGTTTTAGGTGAGTACTCTATGACATTCCTTGCGTATCTTGATTACATGATATTATGCATACTATAAATATTTTTTGAAATGCTTTTATTCTCAAAAGACATCTGGTACCGATGATTTCGTCATTTGCTATATGTGTATATCTCTCGATATATATATCTTATTTGAATTCTGAAATTATTGATTCGGCCTATGAAAACTCACTTACTATGTTGGCCTTGACTACCGGGTGGAAATATTTAGGTGGTACCTTCCTAGATGGTTTATCGTTGGTGTTCCTTAAACAAGGTGTTCTTCCAGAGATCATGATTTTTTGTCTGTGTTGTTGCCGCGTGGAAACATTTGGTAACACTATTTGTCTGGGTATTAGAGTGTACATGGCCGCTAAAACTGAATAATTGACATAGTGCTCAATTGTTTTATCTGTTGTGTTTTGAAATGTTTATTCTAAAAATATATGCTATCAGTTACTTTATATATCTTACTGCAAGCCTTCTGTTCTAAATTGAATAGGTATCAATTTTTTGAAAACCCTTGAAATTTCTGAAGATTGAATCTCCCTCGGCTTTTAGATGATGTTGTATAAATAACCATTTTTCAGGAAAAGTTTAGGCTCGTGGATGGAACGAAAAAGGACTATGTTGAAGATTTAGTTTTTAGAGCTCTTTTTGTTATTTTAAGTAAAATGTTCGTTTTATCATTTGGAGCATGTTTGGCTCTCTTGTAATAACTTTAAATTTTACCTTAAGTTGTAACTCGTTACTTTAAATATAAATGAAGTTTCCACTAGAAAGCTCTGATGATGTAATTCCTTCACTTTCAGTATTTTACTGTTCATAACCATGTGATTGTATTTTCACTGCATTTATTTAAGGAAACAATTAAGTCATAATATTTGTTGCCTTACATGTCAAGACACTCGTTCCCTACTACAAATTTTGGGTCGAGGTCGTGACACTGCTAAACTCATTTCATACATGAATCTAGTGTTAATGAAATACTGGGACTTGCTCGTGTCACACAAAACATACCCCATTCACCCTAGGATAAACTCATACTTTCAATTGCCAATAGCACTGGTGGTTCAAATTGTTCATGTACATAACACTCTCGTCCAACTGCTACTCCTATTAAGCATCCCGCTCCTGTCCCGTAATTCGCTGCGGACAGGTCAATATATGCGGCCCTACTCTCTATACATGGGACACCTCTTTGTGTCATCCCCTTGTCTCTGGCCCCACTAGCCATATCGAGTTGTCCTTCTCTCAGACCTAGTAGTCTTGGCCCTTATTGCTACCAGGGCCGGTCCTGAGATTTGGAGTGCCCTGTGCAAAACTAAATTTAAGGCCCTTGCAAAAAAATATTATAAAAAAATATTAAATACCTAAAAACTCATTGAAAAATAGTTCTTCTAGCATTTCTACTTACAAAATCACTGATTAAACACGCAATTAACAATGAATCTAATAGATAATTTATTCTATAAATATCTTAATTGATTGAATATAAAAAAAATATAAAAAAGTCACCTGGTTTGAGCCATTTATTATTCCCTCTCCAATTTCATCTACTTGGTTAGTGTAGAAAGTAAGAACCTGATAACAAAAAAAATAATTACATAAAAAAAATATTAATAAGTAAGACCTTGATGAATTAAAAAACAAATTAGTATAAAAAAATATAGCCAACAACAAAGTACATTTATTTTAAAAACCTATTCATACTTAAAAGAAAATAGATTAAAAAACTATTGTTTGTTTTAGTAATCTATTTTTTTTCATAAAAAAAATATAAAGAGGTCTTAATCTTACATTTGCCTTCAAGCTTTTTAAACTATGAATAGTTTCTTGATTGTTGGCTATGACTTTTTTAGACATCCTGCAAAAATCAAAACAAAAATAATAGTAGTACAAAAAGAAAAGAAGCAATCTAGCATCAAGTGCATTTGTACAGAGAGAGAAAGAGGGACGTTGGAGAGAGAGAGAGAGAGAGAGAGAGAGTGGGGCGGTGGAAATTGCAAATGAAAGAGAGAGAGTGGACATCAAAAATATTGTGGGTAGTTGAAAAAATGACTTCCTAGAAAAATGAGAATCTTAAATGAGTTGGATCAGATTTTTTTGGATAGTTGAACCATTCTTTATACAGTATTTTTTATAGTTGATAAAATGGGCCCCTAAAAAATCAAACTCATTTTAAAATGAGCCCCTAAGAATATACATAAAATATTTTTGAACTCCTAAAATATATATATATATTAGTGCTTGTTCTAAAATGGGCCATGTGCCATTGCCCAACTGGCACATGGCCGGGGCCGGCCCTGATTGCTACCCACATTGTTCCTTTGGCTCTGCTGGCCCTGTGGAACACACTATTGGACCAGACGGATTTGACTGAATCCACCGTCACTTGGTAAGAATTCCATTGATCTGAATCATTTAAATGGGTCCCCTGCTGGGTATCCCCATGTGGTGCCTCGCTATCACCAATTACATTCATTATTGTTCTAGTGACTAGACTCTCCAATCTATTATCTCCCTTCACATGAAAGCATTTTTATTGCCCTTGCGAAAGTACGATATTGATGACATCACCATCAGTCGTCCCAGCCGAATTTTCCCCTTAATGCAGGCGTATTCTACCCATGAGTCCATCATCAACTCAAAGACCCCCTCGTCGGGTACAAATTTCACTAAACAAACAAATTCTCCCTCATATTTGGCAACTATCCGGTTCTCCTATAAAAAGTACTGTAAATTCCTTCTCCTCCCTGTTAAAATAGTTGATACAAGGATTTGCAGTCAAACCGCACCCCTAACTCCTCACTATTCATGGTACCTCTCCTCGGATGTGTGACTAACTCCCATCACTACAATACTGCACCTATGAGCTAAAAAAATTGTCCAAAATTTTAATCATAAGTGTCACTACACTTCCCCACACTTAACTTTATTTAGATGTTCTTCTTCCATTGGTCAATCACCATTCGTCATTTTCCTCGAACCCTTACGGATAGCCCGTTAGAAAAACCTCTTCGACTCTCTCCCTTACCACCTGTGCTGGGTGAGTTTGAAAATCATGCCACCATCTTCCATGGTGGTACCTAAGGATTACTGTGCCCCTGTGGTTATCTCATCATCCGCTACCAAAACAAAATTAGTGGTGACTTCTACTGCGATCACCATTCCCAGAATACTCTATAGCTCTGGTTGAGCCTCTCCTCTTACAGTTCTCCTAACGTCCCTCACTGGTCATCCTATATTGTTCAGTGTACAAAGCCCAATTGAACTCGTATATGATTCGCATCAACTATACTCAATAGTAGGAAAACGTAAGTCAAATTATGAATCGACAGGCCTAAGCATAGGATTTTATATCAAAGAAAAGCAACGTTGAAAATGTAGCAAGTCTGCACATATCCTAAGGACTCTAGATCCTGATGCTCTGATACCATCTATGAAACCCCTTTTATTTTAATCAAGGGTGATCAATCCTTTACTAAAATAAAAATAAATATCATTTGGTTCATTCGTAGCATCACTGTCGAACATTTTTTAAATTACTAACCACCTATGTTAAATTAAGTCGGTGCCATATTTTATCTTTCATTAACGTAAAAACATGCGGGAATAAATAATATAATTCAACCATCCATACAAATATAAGAGTGTGAATTATCACATGATAAATAAATAAATAAAATAAGTACCGAATAAACCATCGATTCCAAAACTAAATTCAAACCATAAGTCAAAAGAAATAAAACTGAATCCAAATACACCGCTTGATAAATAAAACTAAATCGATGTATCAAATGAAGGGACAGGATGCCCAAATGAAATACTAAATCATAGATCCTAATCTAGGAATGAATAACTGAAGCATCTACACAAATCCTGCAAGCCTTCACAAGTGCTGCAACTACGTGTAGGGATAATTTTTGACGTAAGATTACAAGAAATATACCCAATAATATATCAAAACCCATATTTCATCAAAACCCTAGTTTATGTGTTCTTCATGCATATACATCAATTTACCCAGATTTCTTTCATGTTAATCATCCCATATCCTTTGATTTAGTGTTATCTACATACATGGATTTGTTCTACATGAATTCCTACTCTGATTCATGAATCCTACCCACCCAAATCCCAAGAATCATCATTTAAATCATAAATGAGTGTTATAACATGCTCAAAATAATGCAAGATAAACACTTGACTTGATAAAGTATGTCTGATTTTGATTCTGAGATGGTAAGGATGTTCTTTCCTTGCTCTGATCTTGAATCCGGCAACGTTTGTAGTGTGAAACGATGTGGAATGGCCTAGGTCTCTTCTCATTTTCCTCTCCTATGGCCTCCTCTCTATCTCAAATGTTGTATCCCTAGCCCACAAATCAAATGGGCTAATATACCACTCAGCTTTTCAGAGTTCCTTCTACCCTAGACTCCTAAATAATTGAAACGCCCTTGCGTGGTGCCGGTTTGGTCTAAAATCATCCCAAGACCCAAACAGTTACCCAGATACACTACTCTGACTATTTCGAACCATTCGAAATCAACCGTGATCTCGAAATTGTCATCCGAGTGACTCTACATAAATTTTCTATCTCGACCTCAATATAGTCCACACGCGACTTTCGATTGAGATATAACATAGTCACGTCGATATCACTCGCTACGACGTATAATAATTATCACAAGTTATTTACTATTCCCTTAGTAACTTTATTCCATAAATATTAATTATTATCTCTCCCGATTAATATTTTAAATAAAAACATAATATTTTAATTCAATTAAATTACGGCACACGTGTAATTTAAAATACCCGAATTAATTAAATTCTAATTATTCAAAAATACGAGGTGTTACATCTGTATGCTTAGACTTCGGGGTGATCCCCATAGGTCCCTCATGTGGTTTAATTTGAAACTGGAATCGCGTGCTAAACAAGTGAAGCGTTAATTAAAATAAAACTGGACTAGCAACATTATATAGGTTGTTTCATTGCACTTCACACCTAACGCTCGGGTCGAACCGAGTTGACTACGAGTAACCCATGAATTTGGATCGGGGCGTTACACTAGCATCTATGTAGGGATCCCAAAGTACCTAAAAACAAACAAAACATAATTTGAGTTCAAAAAATATCGAAGTTAAAAGAAAACTCGATTAACTTACATGAGAAATCACTTACATTCCCAACAGTCATGTCATCTAATTGCTCACGATAGTTGATTAAATTTTGAAATGCATTCTTCTTGGAGGCAGATTGCAATGACCAACATGCAATCCTGGGCATTATGTCATCGAACTCCATGTCGACGCATCCGCCCAACCCGGAGAAGTGCTCACAGATCCATGACTGCAAAATATACAAAATAATATTATAATATGAATTTACAAAAGGAATTTAAAAAAAAATTATAAATGATATTATAATATGAATTTAGAATATTAGTTACATGAATAAAAGAGAGGCAGCCACTCATTTGCTTCACACTAGAGCAAGAGGCTAAGCTCAGTTGCCTATAGGCATGTGCAAGAATACCCATTCCCCAAGCTAATTTGTCCACCTTCTTGACGTCTTTCAGGACATGAAGGTAAAAGACAAATCTTGTTCTTTGTCTTATCGAGAAAAATCGTGCAACCGATAATGTATAATAAGTATTCCCTGGCACAGTAGTCTTTGACTTCAGTAGAGGCATTAGTGTCCTTCAACCATTCCTTAAAATTCGTCGTCAACCAGTTCAATCGGACAGCACAGTGCTCACCACATTCTTATTAGGCAACGAACATGCTAACGCCTCCACTACTAGGTCAACAGCAAACGGGACCTCAACATCCTCCTCCTCCTCAAGTTCGGGGTGCGGACTAAAAAAAGGTAAACCAACTAGCGGAATGCCCAAGATATGTGCTACGTCATCGAGGGTGATAGTCATCTCCCCCAATGGCATGTGAAATGTGTCGATCTCTGGATGCCACCTCTCGACAAAAGCATAAACAAAGATCGTAATCTATGTAATGATGGATATATTTCATAAGGCCATTTAGTCCTTTATCCCCTTATTTACACTATGACTAAGATCATTAAATTCCCACTCGCGGATCTTCGTCCAATTTTGATGCAAAGTAAAGGAACCCGCTCCACCTATAATATAAGAACAATTTATATCAAAATTTATCATACTAATGAATTATATAAAACATTAATGATATAGCTTAGTTTGAAAAGGTAATTACTACCGAACGCGTCCAAATTTCGTAAGCCACGTGATCCTTGAAATGTTTCAATAGACTCCAATCGTTGGGGTCCCCCATAAGCCGCAGTCGAGGGACCTTCTTCAGCAACTTTCTTCTTGTTGTACTCAGTAGCGGTCTTGTGTAACATGATAAACAGGTTATGCAGTCGAAAGGGTAATACACTCCCCCCCCCCCCCCCCCCCAATAGTGAGAGCAACATCCTCCTCCTCGGCATAACCCCCCTCCGCGCCATGACCCTCCTCCTCCTCATGAACCTCTTCAAGAAAAAACTCCTTTACATGACCCTCACCCTCCTCCTCTTCATGAACATCCTCCACCTTATGCACCTCCTCAGTTATCTCCACAACATGGACATCCACCTTCATCACAACAGGGACATCCACCTCCACCACAGCAAGGGCATCTCCATTTAAGGGAGTAGCAGCAACAATAGACAAAGCATAGATCTCTTTACGATGCTTCCTGTCGAAAACAGTAACTGGTTTCCTTTCCTTGCGAGAGTAGGATAGTAGGCTATCCATTTAAGACCTGGATTAAAAGTAGATACAATGAGTACAATGAAATAGAGCATTACATATACTAAGTAAGGTATAGCATTTCATATATCATTTCATATCGTTGATATCATTTTATAAGTAATCATGTATCATTTCATAGGTAATCATGTATTCATTATAAACATAAGTCATGTAGTTATGTAACCATAAGATTTTCGAACTGGTAGTCTTCATTCGTTTTGTTCTTATCGAGTCTATCTCATTAATTCAGGGTAAAGGTAGCGAATCGTTGTGGCTACATTCGGCATAAACATAACGAAATAATTAAATACATTCGGGTGACAATGACGAATAAAACATGGAAAAATTCAATAATCCATTCGGCATAAACATAGCGAAATAAATCACATATTTCGTGATAATAATAACAAATGAAACCCTAGTTAAAAATTCACTAATTCGTCGTAAACATAACGAATCAATGCAATTAATTCGTGTTAATTATACCAAATGAAACCCTAGTTCGACACTTACTACAATTCAAACAGGTCGTTCATTTCAATACTCCAACATTTTGGGGTTCATTCGTTTTGATTTCAAAAAAAATGTCATACAAATGGATATTCCAACAGTTTGATCCATTTCAATAATCAATGGGTTGATTCATTTTGAAAGAACCTAGTGATGTTGCTAATGATTCGATCCAACAGTTCGAGAGATGTGATGATAAAGTTTTGGTGGTAAATAAAATGTAAGGCAGTAAAAATATATATAGTACAAGGGGATTATAAAGTTCTGTTCATTGAGTTCATGTGAAGATGAAAGGTCATTTTGTTGAATGTACCAACCTGATGAATTTAATCTTTATTTGAAGATGAAAGGTTTGAAGGTTTGAATGTATAGAGAGATGGAAGGAAAGTGTGTAAATGAATTTTAACACTTCAAATATTTGGTGGCACTTTTGTTGTATTTAAAAGTAACTATTAAAATTAAGATGTATTTTGTAATAAAAAAAAAAGTTATGGTATTTTAAAGTAATATTTGGGGTGCCCTTAGAAACCCCCTTACAAAATGGGCACCTAGGTTATATACACCCTGCTGCCAAACCCATTCCATTAGAGATGCTCTAACATTAGACACAAAATTCTGTTAATCTACTGGAAGAGACGGGTGCCATGACTGATATAAGTGGCAAAGAGTTACATTCCAGATTGTCCTAATAAAGAAAAATTATGATTCATATATGTATATTTTCACTCTTCCCACTCCAACATCGAGACCTTTTCAGCTGCACTGGTAAGACATATGATTTATGACACAGGCAGTCAAATCCCATACCATTTTGAACAATAGTTAAATTAGAGACAATATCGATGGTAGTAGAATGGAGTATTACATTTACACAAATTTTTTATTGGATGTATAAGTATTTACTCTGTTTCACATACTTTTAAAAGTAAATGATGGAAATACCATTTTCGTTGAACTCCACCTTGAAATTTGTGACTTGGGCTCAAGAACTTCAATTGAGTTGAAAATTAGTTTTTTCTTCAATGACTCGGTAAGAACATATAGAGGTACTCATGTGTGTTTTGTCCCCGTTAAAATCAAATACAGTGCTTTTGCAAATTTCCCCGAAACTCTACAATTGCCATAAAAATCGAGCATTAGTAGATCTTCAGCTTGGTTACTCTTGAGAGCTGACTCGTACTCTAATGAAAACAAAAAAATGGGCGGAACAAAAGTCAACAGGATTTGTAACATCTTTAACTATTCAAATGGGACTCGCGTGTAGTAAACCAAAATATCAAAAGACCATTCTTCATACATTCTTTAAAATTCAATTGATGTGGGATTAATCTCTATCTCTATACTACTATAAAATGCTATACAAGCATTTAATTTTGCTTTGCATCTAGTATGTCCACGTGGACACTAAATTAGAAGCAGTTAAAAACACAGAGCATTCCCACGTCTCTATTATGATTATTCATATTCGTCTCTTCGTTTCATTCTTTACAAATTCCTATTACCCTTTTCATATTCATCTCTTCGTTTCTCTACAAATTCTTCATAATGCAGTTTCTCTCTCCCCCTAAATAACTAAATCAGAAGCATCGGCCCAACAAGACTTCTCTAGGGCTTGTTGTCTTTTGATTCAATATTTTTTGTAATTCAGAGGATGTACCGAAGAAGTCATGGGCCTTCTTCTCGGAGATATTCAGGTCTCACTTCCAATTTCCTCCCCCCCCCCCCCTCCTTTTTTTTTTTACCCTTTTTACTTATAAAATCGTTTACATAAATTTTTTTTGTACCTTTTCAACACCATCACAACTTGGGGCATGTATGTATATCTGCTTTTGTTATCACTACTGGGTTTATTGTTTCACTTTTCATTATGTTGTTTCTTAACATTTTTTGTCTGAGGTTTTCTACATAAAACAATTTGTGGCTTTATTTGTGGCTGATATGGCCATTGAAGAAAAGAAAGAGAAGAACGAAAAAGTTGATGAAGTGATTACTGCAGTTTACAATGCCCACCTACAAAATGTGCACATGATAATAGAAAACCTATTTTGGGAACCAAAGGTTGTTCGTTGATGCATTCAAATGTTTATTAATTCAATTTTTCTTTTCTTTGCTATTTTGTTCGGGGCGATGCGAAAATCAGTTTCTATTTAAATTCACATAATTTTAATTTACAAATTTACCATAAAACATTGATTTAACATCTTCCACGAAAATTGTTATGCTAAATACATGTGTTCACAATGTGGTTTTTAAAAATGAGAGTGGTCAAATTTTGATGCTTAGAAGATTCATGAACGATTAGAGAAATGGAGTAAGAAAAAGGTTCAGATATTACCTCAGCTCACAATCAAGACTATAGTGGAAAAGATAGTGAAGGAAAAGAAAAGGAAACCAAGAAAGTAAGGCATGTTTAGTACTACAGTATGGATTATTTGATGCTATATTTCAATTTTAATTTTAATTGCCAATCTTGGATAATTTTGAAAAATTATGAGACCTCCACATCTCTTATTAAGTTTCAAATTTGCTATAAAAAAGAGTATTTGGACATGAATTCTACTTTTCTTACTATCACGAAAAAATCATCCACAATCATCTCTCCCTTCATATCAATTCCTACATTTTTAGTTTATTGGAAGACGGCAATTCGGATCTTCTTTCAACAAAACTTTTTTAATTAATTTTGTATTGTTACCGAACCAAAGCCCTTACATTCCAAGAAATTATCTGCACTTATTAAGATTCTTGCACCCTTTCAGATTTTTTTTTCCTTGAGTTATTAAATAATTATACACTCGGGTATAATATTTTAATACACTTTCCATAGTCGGATAATTTTTTTTTATGCAAAAATACTTTTCCAAGGATCACATGCTTTAAAATACTTTTGCTCAAAAGTGTTAGGGAGTGAAAATTGATTTGGAAGTTGGTGACTTTTTGGAATTTGTTTGTGAAACTACGTCGTCGTTTCGGAATTTGAGTGTGTGAAATTACGTCGTCGCCGTTTCGGAATTTGAGTGTGTGAAATTACGTCGGCTTTGTGGAGTGAAAACTGATTTTTTTTGTAGAAGAAAAAGTGAAGAGACGCGAAGAAGACATATTTGGTGGGTGGTAGTGTAAGTGGTACGCATGTCTTTCTCACCTCCCTTTGTGCTTCTGTTTGTTTGTTGGTATTTCATTATTTGATTTCTCCTAATAATCACATCACTATTTTGATGCGCTGCTAATTTTCAATTGTCCACAATGAATACTTCACTGACGTTGATCGTAATTGATTCTTCATCTCTCCCTTCATTTATTCTTTTTGCCTTTGATCTCTCAGTGATGGAAAATTATTACATTTTTTCATGAAAAATGTTTAGTTATAAAACAAGTTGTTGGATGTTCATAAAAAATGGATGTAATTTTATAAAATAAGTGAAAACAAAGTTTTAAGAATAGATGGAAAGAAAATAACTTTTTAAAATAAGATAACAGGTAATTTTCATCAAAATTTAAGAAATAAAAAACGTTTAAAAAATGAATGTTACTTTTCTAAAATAGTTGGACAAAATGTTTTTTTTTTATTTTTTGTTAATTAAATTTTATTTTATAATGTTTTCTTAGACTTAGTATTTGAAAAATAAATGTAATAGGTAGACGTAAGAAACATTTTTAATTTTTTTTTTTAAACATAATCATGCGATTGCTGTACAAAATAAATGTATTATGTTTGTGCTTTTTAATCATCATATTTTTAATTTAAGGTGAAATTCAAACTAAAATATAAGCTATTTTTTTTTTCATTAATAGGTGACGTCGGTATTGGATTATATGGGGTGATCCAAGCATGATTGCAACCTTGGAACACACACACACACACATGTTTGTTTATTTTTGACCGTATATTAAAAACCACTTTGGTATTAGGTGATTATATATGAGACTTTAAGAACCTATGGCTTGCCTGTAATAGTAGCAAATTTGGCGGTGTGAAAATTGAGGTTGGAAAAATTATTGAAGACATTATTGGTTACGTAAATGATATTGTCAAGTTATGCAATAAACGCTTATTTGTTTAGTTGAGAAAAATATGTTTTGCAAGATCGTAGATTAAATATTCCTCAAGTATCCAGTTTATAGTAATTACTATGAGTTGGTCTAAACCAAATATAGGATGGATGGAACTAAACTGAGATGAATGTGCTAAAGAAAATCTGGGCCGTAGAAAACGAAAGGATTGCCATCAATTCCAATGAAGCACAAATATGAAAAGAAAAAATGGAATTAAAAAATATTACAAACTCAGAAAAAATTATTTTTGTTTTTCCAATACACTGATGGTAAAGATTTCTTCCATATAAAAATGGGTAAATGATGATAAAAAAAAATACAGATAAAATGGAATTAAAAAATATTACAAACTCGAAAAAAATCATTTTTTTGTCCAATACACTAATGGTAAGGATTTCTTCCATATAAAAATGTGTAAGTGATGATAAAAAATACATATAAAATTGTATTAGATAGTGAAAACATTGTTTCAATCTCATACAAAGAAGATGATATGTGGGATAACGTGCGTAATGACAATTACAAACGCTCAGCTCGCTCATCGCGCGAGTTTACACCTAGTCATTAATACATTTCACATCGTGTGCACATGAGCCGGTTCAAAAAAGTAATTTATGCAATTGACATGCAAGAGGGGGGGGGGGGGGGGGGGGTCACGCTGCATGGATGTTGGCATATTAGAATTTTGTATTAGTGTTTATATATGTTAGTAGCAGACAAATAATTCTTCTATTTAATGAGAAGTAGCGAAGCATAAGTACTAAATATCACATCCAACAATAAAATCACATTCTCCATCTCTAAAACATCATTGTCATGTCAGATAATCATATACATTACCACTACATTTTTCAACAAAAATCCATTAGCGTCCAATCATATACAGATCTATTCGAAAGTAGGTACGGAGATGGCTCTCTCTTCTTCTTGATGGATAGTAGGAAACTACAAATGACAGGAAAACTGGTGTTAGTAATCTTTTACCTATAAAAATGCATTGATTCAACATTTCAATTTTACGAAATACAAGCACCTAAAACCCAGAAATAAAGCTCACCTATGAGAAACATTTATTTTTGCATTCTACATTTAACTGAGTTGCCTAACAAACAAAACAAAAGTAGAAATTAATAGAGAATGTTTTGGAAACATGAGCCTTGTATTTTATCTGGTAACCAATGGGAACAAGAACATATCCCACTCAACTGTAGAAAATTAACATATAAAGAACTAGAAAAATTATTATAATTTGAAGACAGCATAATCCATCAAGCTAACAAGGATCTTAGATCAACTGTGTTTTTTCTTCCATGACTTGTAATTCTTTCTGTAGGAAGGAAGGAAAAGTGGAAGGTAAGAAAATAACGAACTATTAATTTTTATTTCCGTTTGGTATTAATGAAGGAAAGTAGGGAGGGTAGAGAAGCCAGCACTCATTCCTTTGTGTTGGGTTAGAAGGAAGAAAAAACATAATAATACTCGCTCCATCCCAAATTAATGGTCACTATTTGAAAAATTAACACCAACTAAGAAAAAATTAAATTTTCTTTCCAAATTTATCCTCCTAAAATGATGAACCTCTGAATGCAAGACATGAACTTCGCTCATTATTCTCTCATGGGTATTGTTCAGATGGCTAACTCTGTAATCTCACCTAGTTTATACTATTTTGAAAACAGGACTACTATTTTGGGAAGGACTAAGCAGGACTATTTATTAGGGAAGGAGGGAGCACATCTTTTACCAATTACATCCTTAAAACAGAATATTTGTGTCTATTTAATAAGTTAACACAGTGATATCATCCCGCTGTCTGGAATTAAGGATCGTGTTTTCAAAAATAGTACATAAAACTATGTGAGATCCAAAGTTATTCATCCCAACAGTGCCCATGTGCCCATTAGAGAGCAACAATTCAGGCAAAGCACATGTTACATTCCCAAGGCATTCATAATTTTTTAAGATTATAACTTTGGAAAGTAAAAAAATTTTCCTAAAATAATTGACATCCAAACAGGGACTCTTAATTTTTGGCAGATGGAGCAGTAACTAATGCTTTTCCTCTCCTTATTTTCTTCCACCATTATTTTTTCAATTTTGGAGCCATACAAGTTGGTAGACGCAGAAGAAAAGGCACCATTCAACTCATCCTTCCTTTATCCTCCTTCCCTCCACTTTTCCACCATAACCGTACCACCAAACAAAGTGTTAAGGTTGACTTTTAAACAGCACATTATAAGATGTGACGTATAATGAGATTGAGATTATGTCTTACTTACATTCATTTGGAATAGTAGTTCAGCACCTCAACCATCTGACAGTCCTGCTGAAATAAACTTCCCTTGTTGAGATGGGTAAGTTGAAAAGTTCCATGTTGCAACAATCAGTCCAAACTCCAATTGTTACGTGTTGAATTATCTTCCTCCTGCGTAAGTAATCCAAAAACAAGTGTGATGACGGGGCAAGAATGCAAGAATAAGAGGAAAAACGCAACTTTTCTCATCCCATTAAGTTTACAATTAGCAGTAGAACCAACCTTGGGGGTTTGACCAACAGGTGGCTGCCAACCAGTAAAATGTACATCTTCTTGCCAAAGCACGCGAGCTATTCTACCATTCAAGGGATGTAATATGTTAAAAGAGCATTAAGATAAAATGTACCAAAAACTGTTTTCTTTTTAATCTTTTTAGGGTGGTTAACAGTCAATTTCTAACATTTGTTTTCATTCCAACAGAAAACAAACGGAACTTTTAGAATAAATTTTTAAGAGGTTCCAAGTACTGATTTCCTAATTAAAAAATTCAGAGGTTGACAGTTTAACTTTTAAGATCTATTCAGATGGGACCGGCAATATGGGTTCTTAAAAGAAGAAACCGTCCACAACTACCCAGAATAATTTGTTTGCGACCCAATAGTTTTGTTAGTGGGTCAAAATGGTTTGGGCGGCCCAATAAGATGGTTTACTAGGGGGTCAATTGCGGGTTATAAGATCAAATCACTACATACCTAAACCTAAAACTTAAAAGCTGAAACCATTCTCACCATCGTATATGACTGCCTTTCTCTCTCTGTCACATCAGTTTCTCACTCTTAAATCATTCCAAACCAGTGGAACCGACCATTACGTGACACGGATATCCCCGTTTAGTTTCCTACTATCCATCAAACCACTAGAACTGACTTACCCAAACAGAGAATTCTAACTCAGATTTGTCCATATCGTGACACGGATATGATAAGGTATATTTAACTTTTAGATTCATGGTTCAGATTAGTTGTTGGAAAAGAAAAAAGGAAAAAAAAAAGAGGAGAAATTTGGGTTACCCAAACCAACGTGACCCAACCAAAAACCGACCCACTTTGGAGACCTAAATCGTTTTGACCGGCCCATATTATCCCATATCCATTTTCAACCCATCCATATCCGCCCATTTGCCTGGTCTAATTCAAAAGTTCCATTCAGACTTTAGGTTTTCACTTCAGACCCGGGGGACGAAAAATATGCACTCATAATTTACAAGTCTGATTCAATAGTCTTCCAAAGTCATTTTCAGAAATAATCCCTGCATCCAAATTAATAGTCTTAGTTTCCTTTTTTTTAGTCTTGAATCACAAGTCTTGTTTCCAAAAACAGGATACAAAACAACGTGAAATTCCAACCTTAATCTTCATTTCTAAATACTTGAAGAAAAACTAAGAAAAATTACATACAATATTTAGGCCCTCTTTAGTTGTGGAAAACAGGGCTGTTTTCTAGAAAACAATTTCTGAGAAAACTAGAAAACGCGTTCAAATGTCGATTTTTTCCAATTTAGAAAACTATTTTCCTTTTTTCTAGTTTTTCAATTTTTCAGAAAATTGGGAAAACACAATTAAAATGTTATCAAAAAATTTCCTTTGAACTGAAAATTTATTTTAACTCACTACCACAACCTCCACCGCCACCACCCCCACCACCGCCATCACCACCACCACACCCTACCTCACTGCGCCGTTGTGACATCCATGGTAATGTTGCCATAAGGGTATTTTTGTGAAAAAAGAGATAAAATGGACTTTAATATCATTACTTGAACGAGTATTCTAGTTTTCTAAAATTCTCCATGGAAAATGAAAACTAGAAATGGAGATGAAAAATGGAAATAGAAAATTGGAATGTGTTTTCCACAACTAAATGGGCCCTTATTCTCTTGCTACGTCTCATTGCCAAAGGTCCAACCATTACAGTAGTTAAACCCATAATCAACATCTCTTGGAATTCAAGCGTTGTAATAGATTGTTAGAGCCTTGATTTGATGGTATGACACATACTTACCATTTTAGAAGGGTAAATTTGGAAAGTATTTTACCACAAAAAGTTTGACTTTCAAACAGGGTCTCTTAATTTGGGACGGAGGAAGTATGAGTTGAGTTTGCAAGATGGTATAGTAGTGCATATGGTAGCTAAGGTTCTTTTTTATTTATTTCTTTTTATATCTTTTTTTGCATGACTACCTTCACAGTATTGATACACTGATGAAAAACAGAGAAAAAAAAAGAACTAAAAATAAATATGAAGAAAAATAGATAGTACTCTATGTAAGCTTTGTTTGGGTTATCTTCTAAAAAATATCTATTTCCCAATAGCGAAACCAAAAAGCTCTAGGAATTTGTGAGATCCTTGTGGTACTTGCTAGAGTCAAAACTTGACAATTACAACATCCTCGAGGACTTCTTTGATGAAAGAACCACCACTTTAACAGATAAGTAGTTCTACAATAATGACAATTCACAATCTGGAAATAACTCGGGGAGATGATAATCAATCAGCAAGTAGTATAGTTCATATTGTGCTATTATTACTTGCATGTTGAAATGGTTGTCAAACAATACCTTCACACTCCAATAACATGAAGTACATGACATACATTTATGAAATATTCAAATTTTTCACCAAAACTACACTTACCTGAATTTCATTCAGTGACGAAAAAGAATGTCAATTATGGATGTTATTTAATAAAATAAATATCCCCGTTCCTCCACTTCTCCCCAATTGGGCAAACACATTCGATCAAATTTCCACATCTTCAATCGAACCAGACCTGACTGCAAAAACATGAAACAAGCAGTAATAGAGAAACTTTCTCTTGGTTACATCCATTCTACAGAGGACAAGAACAGATTTAGTGCTGCCACGAACTATAAGGAAAAAAAAATGAAGGATCTTTAATAGTAGCCACAATAAAAGAATTTGACAATAGACTAGAATAGTTGTTAAAGGGTACAGAAGCTACACAAATCTGGAATTAATTTGCTGAAACCTTGAGCTAGAAAATCAGAAAGTATACCCAGTTTTGTGAGTGTGTTCCTTGGGTGGTGAGAGCGGATGGTGGGGAGGAGATGCGTTAGGTAAATTAAAATGGCAACACTGTCAAAAACACCTCAAATATTGTGTTCCAGCAATACCAGATATTATAAAATACTTTGTGCAGATTGAAAATGCAAATTAGGCTTGTATTATTTTTCAAAATTTATGAAGCCAAATGTTCACCCCAACGTTTTCTTCTCTATGTAAGGTGAATAACTAAGTAGCTAAATAGGGTCAATCAGAAAAATGGGAGAAATTTTATATGGATTATAAGTCCAAGCACAGATGGGGAATGAGCATATTTCTATTCCCCGCAACCACCTACTTCTGAAAAATGCCTAACATCATAAACAAAGGGGCTAATCGAAGACTGACACAGCAGCCAAATTACACAAGGCCCATATCTACAGATTATAGCTCCACAGAGGACTAAATACATCAATCCAAAATTAAGAGTGTCAAAAAATACTCTATAGAGTAGGTAGGGCCAGCGCGAGATTTTGGGGAGCCGAGGCGAACTACTGGAATAAGGCCCCATATATATTGACAAATTTTAATATTAATTCATAAAAACAAATTACTTATTATTCGAAACAAAATTATGTCATCTTTTGATTTAATCTTTCTTCATCATCATTATGTGGACTTTTGCCGTTAAAAAATGTAAGAATGGGTCTTGTTTGAGATTGGGCAAATTCTCCAGCTTCTTTTGTGGCCCAACTTGTAGGAGCCATGACTATATTCTAACAATTAACACCCAATCAAAAATTGAAGGGAGTTGAACAATAGAACCTGATTGGCTAGTTATGCAGTAATCCAAGCTCCAAATAACAAAATTAATTCAATCATTCTCAGAAAATCAACTTGACAATACACCTCTATCAAAAGGTAAAATAAATTAATGAATAAATAAAATTTTAATTTATAAAAAGTATAAAGCAAAGCTAACAAATTCGTGAAAGTATATATTCGAAAATTTTAAAAGGTAAAAACAAAAGCAAAATATAAATCTTAAATTTTTTTAAACATAAAAAAAAAAGCAAAACAAGGTAGTATCTGTAATTTTTGGAATTTAAAATCCAAAACTAGATGGAAAAAAAAAACTAAATCAGATCAAAGTATATAAATAGAGAATGAGAGAGAGTCAGGCTCTCATACATACCAAGTTTACATACTGATTTTTTAAAAATAGTAAAAAAATTATCGTTGAGTTGAATTTTTTTCTATGGTATTTAAACATTTCAATGGACCCATATAAAAAAAAATCAACTCAATAATTTTTGTTTCTAATTTTAAAAAATTGGTTAAACTTTCACAAATTTTAAAGCACTTTAAAAGCTGTGAAAGTTTGACTGATTTTTTTAAAATAGCAAAAAAAATTATTTTGAGCTGATTTGTTTTTATATGGTCCCTTGAAATGTTTAAATATCACATTAAAAAATTCAAATCAAATATATTTTATTAAAATAGGTTTGCACCAGCAAGTATTTAAACTTGGTATGTATGAGAGCATGCCCCTCTCTCTCTCCCTCTCTCTATCTCTTTATATATATATATGTGTGTGTGTGTGTGTGTGTGTGTGTGTGTGTGTGTGTGTGTGAAATCGGAAGAAGATGGATCCTTGATTTGGAATGGAATCCAAGCAAAGTGGTGGTAGTGACTGATGATCAATTAATGGAATCGTTAGTAGGGTGGTGATTCATGTGACTTAGGGAGTTATATACCCATTTGCAATGGTATTCAATTTTGAGAGTCTAGTTTGTTCGTTCCATGTGTCTTTTAGTATTCTTTTTTATCTTTGTTTTCCTCTTAACATAACTGAAAGGAGAATGTAAAGAAAAAACATATAACTGAAAGGGTGTTGCATGAGTCGAGTTGCGGGAAATCAAAATGGGCTTGTGCCGGTTGGTTTTTCCAGCCCAGCTTTAGGTAGGGGGTTCAAGAATGACCCTTAAGTAACAGATTTGTGTGTGTGTGTGTGTGTATACATACATACATATATACATATATATATAATTTTGGGGGTGGGGACCCTAAAATTCATCCAAAATTCCAAGCCCGAGACGACCGCCTCCCCGGCCTTTCCCTCCTTGCCGTCCCTGACGGTAGGTAACGACATAAGAGAAAATGCAATTCCCTCAAAAGTTGGTGACAACCAAGCCCACGAAGTCGATAAAAACCCTATTTATTCCAAGCTGCTCTCCTTCTCACTATTTTTGTCTTAAAAAATTCTTGTGTTACTTCCATTCCAAATTAGCCAATACTAAGGCATCACTATACATCTCCGAAGATGTCTTCTTCTTTTTTTCTCACCATGTAACAGTAATTCTATGACAGAAAAAAAAAATCACATGCCTAGGGCGCACTCTATTTACACCTAATTTTCTCATAAATTCCCAAAAGAAGAATAATCCATGTTGCAATGTAGGAGCAAATGATCCAAATCCTCACTTGAATCCTGACACATGGGCACACCAGCTAAATGATAGTAGCCAATCAAGCGTCTTCATTGGATCAAATCACAAGCGTTCCTCTTCTTATGGCCCACCATCCAAGACAACATTTGTACTTCGGAAGGTATTCTGGTTGTTCATATAAAACTAAACGTGCACATGGGTCACTTTGAGATGGTGATTGGAGATAATTAAAGAAGGAATTCAACGAGAATCCCTAACCCTCAATATCCATACTCTTCCCATCCCAATTCTTGAATGCTTTAGAAGTTGATGACCATAAGAAGCTCATGTCCATAAGGATGCCGAAAATTGTATTTTAACCCGTCATTTCTTTCACCTCCTCCTTACCCTCAAAAATTCTGCAACTCCAATCTACACACATGCTCCACCGCAAAATCTCAAATCTCCACAAGCACTTTCCTTTCTATATTGCTATAGCTAACTATAGAAAATTGGGTAATCAAACTCTAAGAGAATGTTTGAAATCAAGTATTAATTACCAACCTTTAATGTCCATATTCGTGTTTGAAGTGAAGGAAGGAATGTATGTCTATACTTAAGGTTAGGGTTTAGTTTCTGACGTTTAGTTTTACTATTATAGCTTTCTTCTAAATTTTTTATTTTCATATGTTCTTTTTTTTAACAAGTGAATTTATAAATAATATTTACTTTACTTTTTCTAAGGCAAGTGTTTAACATAAAAAATATAAATATAACTTGGAGTTGATATTCTAACATAAAAAATATAAATATAACTAGGAGTTGATATTCTAATTATAAAATAAGTATATAAATATTAAGTAATGTAAATAACTAATAATAAAAATAAATATATATAATACGAATATGGATATGGATATCCGCAAATACACTCCACTTCGGATACAAATAATTCATGACAAATACATATACTATCTGTAGGCATACCCGTTTTCCCGGATATTTAAACACGCTAGTCGTATTGGTGAAGATATTGTGCCGAACAAAATGGAATGAAAAATTAGGATTCATGTAGTCGACCCCAAATAATTGGGAAAAGGCTTTGTTGAGTTGAGTTGAGTCGTATTGGCATTTTCAGATACTTATTTGGATAAATATCTTAATGGAATTTCGAATAACTGTTTTCACCGCTGCCACTCTTCCCAATCATTTCGCGAGGAATAAAAGTTGAGAATGAATGTGTGTCCACATAGGATTTTTAAATAGTAATTAATACCAAGGGACCCCCAACCACGCCCTTTTATCTAAAATCCCCAGCCTCAGTTGAAACCATCAACGCATTATTCCTTGTAAATGCATTTGTCCATAATTACTTTTCCAAAAATGCCTAATTGAAGAAACACATGCTCCTCATCCGCTCAACCCCTCTTTTTTTTTATCGTGAGTGCTCTGTCTTCAGTTGCATTTTCTAACACCTATGCCACAATTAATTGACTTTTAGACTGATTCTTGTCTCCATTGTTTTCCATTGAATAACTTTAGGGTAGGTTTGGTCGGTTTGGGAGCTCCAATTTCAATTCTTGAAATTGGAGTTCTTACACGGTTAAATTTCTTAAGAAATCCCTTGTCTTTCTAACAACAGTGCCAGCAATATTTCCATCAAAGGCATCATCGTAGTGATTGGAACCAATCATTACTTGATAAATAAGCATCAAATTAAGTATAATCCATTATCTTCTTTCATGATAAAATAAACTAGCAATGCCATAAGAGAACATTGTCCACCGTCATTTGCTAAGAGATGAAACAGCTCAAGTTAGTTACCAAAGTGCGGTGAAATGAATGTGATGTGAATTAGGGTGCGAAAGCGTAAAAGTAAAGAAATTAACTACACAACAACACGTAAATGTAGGGAGTTCTATTATTTCTCTCTCTAGTCTCTCAATATCAAAATGGGCCAAAAGTCCTACAATGAGGGCAACCTTAGCTATTTATACTAAGGAGCTAAGAAAAAAGGAAAATAAAAAAAAAATGCTAAAAGACGACTATAGCCCTATGCTCCTGCATCACTCTCCCCCCGCCCCCCACAAGAGGACTGGGGAAAGAAATCAGGATCAACATGCTGTAAAGTCGCCTCAATAATCCAAGAGTCCTTAGCGGCAGGCTGGCCAACCCAACGGACCAAATAGCGTGTGTAATCACCCGAGGCAGAGGAGACAAAAGCGGAGTCAAGTATGCCCTCAATACGATCGACATGAGAGCGGACTGGCTGATCCGGCGAAGATGAAAGAGGAATGGGAGGAGGATGGGTACCACGAAAAGGAGATAGGTCCGCCACATTAAAGGTAAGATGCATACGAAACTCTGGAGGAAGATCAACCTCATAGGCATTCGTCCCACAAGCGCGCACAATAGGAAACGGTCCAAAACAGCGCATAAGAAACTTGTTGCCTTTGCCGACATGCCATTGTTTCTGGAGGTACACCATGACCAAGTCATCAAACTGGTAGAAAACGAAACGGCAATGCCCATCCGTCGCTTCTTTGTAAGAAGCGTAAATGAACTGGAGGCGAGAACGAACATTTGTCTGTACGAAAGTACGGAAGTCAAATAGACTGCAAACTCCTCAGCAGAAGGGCATGTAGGGACTGTCGGTGGAAGCTCGACAAAATCAATAGGCATATTGGAGGACTGGCCTAACACAATCTGAAAAGGAAAGAAACCAATAAAACAGTTGATGGCGTTGTTGAAAGCAAACTCAGCTTGAGCGATCACCAGATCCCACCTACGGGGGTGCTCAGACGTCAAACAACGCAAAAGATCTCCCACACTCCGGTTGACCACCTCTGTCTGGTTGTCGGTCCGGGGATGAAAGGCAGTGAAAAAATGGAGCTCCGTCCGTAATGGGGGCCATAATGACCACCAAAAATGTCCGGTAAAGCGGGCATCTCGATCGGAAGTAATGCTACGGGGGACGCCGTGCAAGCGGACAATCTCGCGGAAATATAAGGTTGCTACATGAGAAGCGTCAATCGTACGAGAACATGAAACGAAATGCGACATCTTGGAGAATCTATCAACGACCACCATAATAAAATCATGCCCACTCGAAGTACGGCGGGGGCCCACAATGAAATCCATCGAAACGTCCGTCACGGGCGCTCGGGTATCGGCAGGGGAGTATACAATCCGGCATTGGAATGTTGACCCTCGGTCGTCTGACAAGCATAACAACGACGGATGAAAACATTAGT
Source organism: Sambucus nigra (assembly GCA_949130495.1). Lineage (NCBI taxonomy): Eukaryota > Viridiplantae > Streptophyta > Magnoliopsida > Dipsacales > Adoxaceae > Sambucus > Sambucus nigra. The sequence goes on along the minus strand of OX422207.1, from coordinate 335,439,364 downwards.
ATCCCGTCTAATGGTGGGCCAATGAAATCGGTCTCGTAGCAAAGCATGGGTGCGAGCCTGCCCCACGTGACCCGCTAAACCGCCTCCATGAATCTCAGAAATAATCTTCTCTCGCAAGGAAGAAGAAGGAATACACAAAGATGTACCCCGGTGCAAAAATCCATCCTGTAATAAGTACTCACCTGATGCACCATTGCCCTGCTGGCAAGCGGCATAAATGGGCCCCAACTCCACGTCTGCCTGATAGAGGTCGCGAATCTCATCAAACCCAAAAACCTGACTCTGCAAGGTCACTAAGGCATGAGCACGTCGGCTAAGTGCATCCGCTACCATGTTCTCCTTCCCAAGCTTGTACTATAGGTGAAAGGCATAACGTTGAAGGTAAGTCGTCCGCTTTGCGTGTCGATCACTAACACACCGCTGGCTATGGAGAAATCGCAGGGCCTCATGGCCCGATTTAATCACAAACTCCTTATGGAGGAATCGTTGATGGTTTGGACATTTGAGGGATTCGGTTGTGAATCGGTTAGGGTTTGGTTAGAATCGGGTGGGATTACATGGAATTTGGATGGTGGTATGTTAGTGTTTCGTGAATTTTGAATATCTAGGGTTAGGGTTTCTTAGAAAATTTTGGGGATATTTCGTGTTTCATCCGAACGGTTCCAATTTGAATCCCAATCTTCAATTAGCATGATAAATCCAAGAAGAAACCACGCTCTGATACCAATTTGATGTAAATTAGGGTGCGGAAGCGTAAAAGTAAATAAATTAACTACACAACAACAACAACATGTAAATGTAGGGAGTTCTATTATTTCTCTCTAGTCTCTCAATATCAAATGGGCCAAAAGTCCTAGAATGAGGGCCTCCTTAGCTATTTATACTAAGGAGCTAAAAAAAGGAAAATAAAGAAAAATGCTAAAAGACGACTATAGCCATATGCTCCTGCATCAGAATGTCAGCAAAACAGAATGACAAAATTTCATAATGGTTTGTACCAAAGATTATATGTACACAAAGTGAACGGAAAAAACAAAAAAAAACTACTCATCAACAAAGTGAAAGCAACTGAAAAACAATTGCAATAGAATTCAATACAACAAAATTACTTTTGTGACATTCAACAGAAGTTTGAACAAACAACAGTACATTATTATTATCCAGAAGGAGAAACATCAAGAGTATTAGGCATGTGTCTCTCCCTGTATATCAATATCTATATATATAAAAAGGGAAAAATTACAGTCTATAAGAATTCAGAAGGCGAAGTAGCATCCTGCTTGCCATTATCCCCCATGCCCCCTGGATGCTGCAAATTCTGCAAAACTTGAGGGGGCAAAGTCCCCAACCCATCATTTGCCGACCCGAAAAACTGACAAACAAGACGAGCCATTAGCCCGAGAATCTGCATTTGGTTTTGGCAAGCATCCGCGTGCATTTGCATCATTTGTTTCTCGTGCTCCATCTGTATATTCACCATTTTCTCTCTCCACTCCATCTCTTCCTCCTCCCTCTTCTCCTCCATCCTCATCCTTCTCCTCCTCTCCTCGTCGAATTCCCTCTCTACCCTCACCCTTCTATCCAATTCCCTCCTCGCATGCCTAATTCGTACTTGTTCCAACTCCATCTCCTCAATCTCCAACTCGTGATCAAGAAACTCCCTCTCTCTCTTCCTATCTTCTCTCTCTAAAAAACTCTCCTCTCTACTCCACTCCCTCTCTCTCCTCCTCTCCTCTCTCCTCATCACAACATCCCTCAACTCCAAAACTTGTGCACCCACCAACGCTGACCTCGTCCCTCCACAACCCTTCCTCAACCTCCTCTCCTCAACCTCAACCTCAACCTCATCCTCATCCTCATCCGCATCTTCCAATTCATCACTATAAATCCCAAACCCTAACTCCACATCATCCTCGAAGTCATCACCAAATACACCAAGACCCACATCATCAAACTTGCTGTCGTCTTTGACTTCGAGCTCAACATCTCCAAAAACTTGTTTGTATTTCAAGAAATTGTCCCAGTGGTTCTCACCATCTTTCCAGATGAAGTCTCCGTTGGGAGATCTGATTTTTTGCTTGACACCCAGATACTGGTGGCGCATGTTTTGTACTTTGATGGAGACATCACGCCAGGACCATTTGAAAGGGAAGTTAAGTGGGTCTTGGAGATGATGGGCAGAGTTAACGTGGTCAGCTATGGGCTTGAATTTCTTCTCTCTGGTTTTGAGTTTGGGTAAGGTTCCGGAGTTGAGTAGGTCTGAGTATTTGGTCAGGAGGGTTTGTTCTTCCACCTCCGACCATTTCTTGCGCTTCATCTTCCGCTTTTACGTCTTTGTTTTTCTCTTTCTTCTTTCTTTCTCTTTCGTGGGGATGGATGGATATGGATATTAAAGAGTGTGGGGTCTGGACTCTGGATTGGAGTCCATCATAGTCGCACTATGTCTTGGGTCCGTTTAATTTTTGGACAAAAAGTACAAGGGTGTTTTTGTGCCCATTAACAAATTCAAGAATTAGTTTAGATTTAGACACATTAACGTCTTACTTTATTATTGACTCATATTTGAGCTTCATACATCTACTACTACTATAAAATGCAAAACAAGGCATTAAGACTCCTCTTCAACCAATCTATCCACGTAGGCAAAGCATTAAATAAATTGCAACCCTCCAAATTCCAACTATCTATTCCAGCTCGAATAATGATGCACTTACTAAACCAGCTATACAATACGGTCAATCTGTTCACTTTATACATTTTTTTCTACGCCATAGCATAAACCATCATTTATCTCTTTCTTTTTGCACCTACCGATCTGACCTCTCATTTTCCAACAATTTAATCCATCATCAACACATGAATGAATGAATATACATTAAAAAACCCACTTTACGCAATCGATATCAAGAGCGAGAGAAAAGCAGATAAATGGGAGGGTCAAGAAGAAAATACGAGAAATCACGAGCAAAAGCAAAGGTAGAACTCCCAAAGAAAAACCCAAAAATATTCAGACCTCCACCACTGATGTCGCCACCGGCTATGCCTCAAACGGCATCGTTCACACTTCCGGTAGGAGTCGTGAGCGTGAGAGAGGTAATTTTGTAGATTTATTCTTTTTTATATAGAGATATGGTATGTTATATGCAGATGAATTTATATTTTTAAGTGATTGGTTTATTGGTTGGGTATTATATAGGTGTGCCGTGGACAGAGGAAGAGCACAAACTTTTCTAATTAGGCTTACATAAAGTAGGGAAAGAAAGACAATTGGAGAGGAATTTCAAGAAATTTTGTGAAAACACGTACACCCACTCAGGTTGCAAACCATGCTCAAAACTACCTTCTTCGGCGAAACAACCATAACAGCCACCGCCGCAGATCTAGCCTCTTTGGCATGGTAAATCACACACACACACTTTATTTTAGTTGAAATTTATCATCTACATATATAATATATCTCAATCATTGATTATTTTCCATTTCTCTGCTATATAGGCAATGGAAGATCGTCAAATCCAACAAGAAACTATATCTCATAACATACTTGATGGATTTCCAACATCAGTTTTCCCCCGGAGTATAAGCACAAAGGACAAGCTCATCCTGCCAATACCTATGGTCCAGATCCCCCCATCTTCAAAAATGGCAGACCATAGGGGTATAAAAAGGTAGCTAGATCGAGACTGGATGGAAATTCCATTGTTGTTTCTAGAAGTGGAGGGTTCGTTATTGGTTGGGTTAAAAAGAGTTATCTGATAGATCTTTTGGTGGTTGAGGTATGGGGCAGTTTCTGCATCCTATTTTTCTGGCTAATAAACTTGCCTTCTTACCTCTGATGATGATATCTATAGATTGCGCTTTGGGGATGGTGTACACTTGGATTTGGAAACTAAGATGGATAATTAGGTCCCATTAATATTTTTTAATTTTAGGCATTTCAACACATGTTGCATGCCAAGTGTTAGAATTTTTCTCAACAGTTGATTTACAAAAAAATAGAGCATCAAGACACGGTTATAAAGTTCCATAATTCTCATTTGATATTCTAGAAATCATTGTCCGAGTATAAATTTATCCCTAACGTTCTCTTTTATTTTTATTATTCACTTTTAGACCAAGACCTTTTTAATGAATTTCTTCATTTTATTTCAAGTTTAAAGAGATTTTTTAACTGCTTATTGTGGTGTTAAACTTATATTCTAGAGGGTATTTGTTTGCATATTTGTGGGGGTGATTTTTGGTATTTATTTTGACATATGGTGGATGTTTTTATCTTCATGTAAACAGTTTTGTTTCTTTTATGTTTGATCAAATGTAAGAGGAAATGGTATTGTTTGTTCATTCACTCTTTGTCAATTTGGTAAGAATCTCCTATTTCATAAAATACTGCAACTTAATAATATGGTGTCAAACAAGTAAAAAAAATGAATCTCATCTAATGTAATTTACCGGGTTTATTTTTTCTTAATCTATTAAAATTGATTCTATTATTTAATAACATTATTAGATCAATACAAATGTTATTAATACAAATGAACAAAATTGATACTATTTTTCATGTTATACAAATGAACAAATGTTATTAAAACCAACAAAAAAATCGGATTGAGATGATGGATTTTTTTTAATAGTAAAAAAATATCTCATTAGTGATACTATTTTTCATGTTAATGTTAGAATCAAGATTAAACATTAGTTTAAAAAATATGTTGAACAAAATATGCAATATAATATGTTTTTAGTTAAAATTATCCCATTAGTTGTACTAACTTAAACGCTATGTTTAACTTCCTGCTATTATGGTTGTGTTTTTTTTTTCCAAACAATTATGTATGTACTGTATTATTACTCTTGTAGTACTTTAAAATGCTTTACAAGCATTTAATATCACTGAGTGAGAACCACTTGACATTTCCCGACAAAGAGAGTAAGGGTTGAAACTCAGTTTATATATTGGAAACACACTCCTGTGACGAGTAACATAGATGAACCTATCTAGCACTAATCCATTTTTGTTGAGTTCAGATATCAGTTAATATAGTTTTGTAAGTGAGAATAATGGCAAGCAATGTCGCTGCGACCACCACTTGGCATTTCCCGACAAAGAGAGTAAGGATTGAAAATTAGTTTAGATTGGAAACACACTCCGGTGACGAGGAACATAGATGAACCAATCCAGCACTAATCCATTTTTGTTGAGTTTAGATATCCGTTAATATAGTTTTGTAAGTTAGAATAACGGCAAGCAATGTCGCTGCTACCACTATTGGTTGGGTTCCTTTTCTGGGGCACTGACCATTGTTATGATTAAAGCTCTCGGAGTCCTATTTTTTATATTCTGATTAAATCCAAGAGACAAAGAACGACAAAAAAGGCCGAATCATCTGGATAATTTAGTGGTGACAACCTCAATCTATCTCACCCTTATTAGCAGGTCATTCTTTGTTTTCCTCATTCTATTTCGGGAACTTATCAAGCTTGACATAAATTTATCTAATCTTTACTGGTGGTTTTGTTAGGTGACACCAGTTCAACATTCTTTGCTACTCTAGATTGAGTTTAAATTTTATTTCCATGAGTTATGGTTGCACTTGAGCCATAATTCTTTAGTTTATGTTTTTCACAAATCTGAATTTTTTAAAAAAAATTCTTTTAAAAGTTATTTATTTGTTATTTGTTCTTAGATTTGAGAATAATATTTGTTTTGAAATTCGTAAAATTTTGATGTCCCTATTTATAATTTGTTAGGTCTTCTTTATGTATGTAAATAAGGTATATTCACGTAGAAAATTTAACACCTTTTGATCTCAAACATAAATTGATTGTCACTCAAAGCCTCCCCCGTGCATCGCACGGGTTTACACCTAGTGTTAATAGTAATGGAGTTTAAACAAGATCCAATATCATTACAATGCATTAATATATTATATTAAATGTGTCAAATTCATGTATTGATCTATAATTATTCAAACTATAAATAAGAAAATTGAAATTCGAGTATGTAAAAATGATTAAAAATTTAGTATTTTTATGTGAAAATGATTAAACCCGTAACAATCATTAGAGGCATAAAACATTATGAGTGAGAACCTATGATAAGTTTAAAGCGTATTTTTTGGACACATTTGTTTTTGATCTATAACTTTTGTGTGTGCAAATTTTAAAATTAAATATCTCCAAAAATATAAGTTTGTTTAACATAAAAGTAATATATTTGGAAAGGTCTCGGCGAAGTCTCTCAAAAGAGATCCATGAAAGATATTTAATTTTTAAATTTTAAATTTTGCAGCGTAATTTCTGGCGTGTTTTTCGATGGTGAAATTTCGCAATGTGAAATTTCACACTTCGAAATTTAGTAAAAATACTTATTTTTAATAATTTTGCATTATGAATTCGCAATGAGAAATTTCCTCTGTGAAATTTCGCAATGTAATTTCAGAATGAGAAATTTAGCAATGTAATTTTACAATGAGAAATTTTGGTGGTTGTCAAAGCATCATTGGACAGTCGTTGAAAGTCACATATATATCATCGGGTACTCACCAAAGTCACAAGGGTATCGTTTGATTATTGTTGATGTAAAAAACTAGATTGCTCTAATTATTCAATCACAGATAAATAAATAAGACAAAGATTTTTAAAGTGGTTCGGCTAGGAATAAAGCCTACGTCCACTGTTATGTTATTGCTGAGTGTTTGTGGAATTCTTGATTACAAGTTCTTTCAAGAAATTCCGGTCCTCTTTGAATGAGGATGATACAAGGTATTTATAGCCTTGAGGCTGTACATGAAAGGTTCGATACATTAAATGACATACATATGAAAGGGTAATACATTTAATGCAAAGTGCGTGCCAAGAATATAAGCATTCAATGAATATCCGAGCTGTTGATTATCTGGCAATTAATGATACGACCGAGATGCAGCTCGGACCGCCATAGCTGTTCGCTGATCAGGAGTTCCTCGGAACATTAGAGTACCTCGGTGCGTTGGAGTTCCTCGGTGTGATAGAGTTTCTCGGTGTATTCTCGTTGTTCGGAAAGAAACATGGCTGGTCGGGAAATGATCTTCCTCGCTGCTATTGTGCCACGTAGATTGACACGTGTCTTCGTATTATTCGTCCACATCAACATATTAATTTTGGTATCAACAGAAGCCCCCAATGTTTCATATTTCGAACTTTGAGGAGTATGTAACATTCTTTCTCGGTGTATGGCAATATTAAATGACCTTCCTGGGTTTCAGGAACATTGTATTCAAATTTCCTTCTTATTTCGCTGTTTTCCGCCTTTTTTATAAGCGCTTCGATCTTCGTGCAATTTTTGTCCTTTTAGCCGCCGGGAGTTCAGTAGTTTCTTTTTGGTAATCATTTCTTTCGCCGCTTCCCAATGCAAAGTATTTAAACTTATTTGGTAACCATACCGTCGTCTACGTTTTCCATTTTCTGCATTCAAGCTTTCTATTCTCTTCTTCTCTCTTGTGCGTTCATCCTTGTTTCCGTTCGTTGTCAACACACCTCCTTTCTTTCTGTAAGATCTTCTTCCTTTCTTCTGTATCTCTTTTATTCAATATGGTTTATATTGTGGAGTCTGTTGAGAAATTCCGTTCTGATTTTTCCATTCCTTCGTGGGTAATTCTAGAGGTTCTTTCTGAGCCTTTAGATTACTTTCGATTGGCTGAGGGACATTGGTTCCCCAGTCTTTTTGTTGCTGAATGCGGTTTTTCCTTTCCACCAAACCCATTATGTCTTGAGTTTTGTCAATATTTTGATCTTGTTCCTGCAAAAATAGCCCCCAATTCATGGAGAATAATTAACGGGGTGCACAAATTAAATCTAACTCATGGGACTCGTATTGGGATCCCTGAAATTATGTTTTGTTATAAATGGGCCATTCTAGATAATATTTATTATTTAAAAACTAGATATCTGAATAGGGCTCTTGTAGTTAATCTCCCTGACTCAAATAGGGATTATTTTGAGCATGGGTTGGTCATAAAAAATTGGCAACATGCGCCTTTATCTGGGAATGAAGTATACAACGGTCCCAGATGCCCCCCATACGGCAATGGGATAGGTTTATTTTTCATTTTATTTTACTTATGAAATTATGCTTTCATCATGTTTGATAAAATGTATGACCGATATTTCATTATGTATCTATTTACAGTTGATAGCAAAAGAAAAACTCCAAAGGAATCAGAAGTGAATATTAAACATCTGAAACTTATCTGGGGTTTGCATAAGACGATTGCTGACGAGCATATTAGATATGCTTCATATTTACTACAGTATAAGAGTTACACAACCTCTTATACTGCTCGCCCTGTTGAACCAGCTTCAACACCAGAAAGTTCATCTTCAGATTTTCATATCCCCTTATCTCAGAGAATGGGCAAGAAAAGAGCTCCTCCTGCTCTATTTGGTGAAATTTCTTCTGCTGTTGGAGCCCAGAAAGGCAAAATTGATGTCCCAGAGGGGACTAAAAAAGTAGATGCTGGGTCCTCCAAAGCTGCCGAGAAGCCCCCAGTGGCCCCGAGTAGGGGTGTGCACGGGTCGGTTCGGTTCGGTTTTGGACCGCAATCCAAACCGAACCGATCGGTTCGGTTTTGGAAAGGGTTAGACCGAAACCGAACCGACAATGAAAAAAACCGTCGGTTTCGGTTTATGTCGGTTTCGGTTCGGTTTCGGTTCGGTTCGGTTTTGGTTAGTTTTCGGTTTTGGTCGGTTTTTTTTGGGCGGTTTTCGGTTTTGGCCGGGTTTTTTTGGGCGGTTTTCGATTTTGTATATAAAAATATAATTTTTTTAATATAAATATTGATATCGGTTCGGTTCGGTTCGGTTCGGTTTTTTTCATGGCTAGACCGCCAACCGAACCGACATGGTCGGTTTTTTAATTCCTTAAACCGTAAACCGAACCGGGCTAAAAAAAACCGCCGGTTTCGGTTCGGTTCGGGCCGGTTCGGTTCGGTTTTCGGGCCGGTCGGTTTTTTTGAACACCCCTAGCCCCGAGCAAGAAAAATGCTCCTGCTGATGTAATTACAATCTCTCCGACCAAGACTTCTTCCTCGGTTGATGCTGCTGACCCTCCTTTGAAGAGATTGAGGAAATCATCCTCAGTTAATCTTGCTGGAACTGCATCTTCTCTACCCGCTGGTGGTAGTAGTGTTTCAAACATCATTCTTCCGAGTTCTTCAATGAGCTCAGTTATACCCGAGGTTCTCGGGGTTGATGAAAAAATTCTTAGGGATACACTGACATCCCTAGCTGCTCGTCATCTTTCTTCAGTAAATTTCTCATACCTTTGGTCTTTCTTTCTTTTTTTTTTTTTTTTTTTTTTTTTGAATTCTTGTATTTGTGTTGACTTTATTGTTTTTCTTATCTTTCAGCTGGTGAACTGCTTCAATACCATCGTGAAGAAAGATCAAGTTATTAAAGCTTCCAGTTCCTCGTCCGATGTTGACGATGCTTTGTTGGGTTTAGCCCAATCTGTGAAGGAATCTCGCCAACAGTACATCGAGGAGAAAACTGTTTGGGAGAAAAAGTTGGCTGTGGCTGAGGCTGATAAGATGAAGATGGCTGAAACCTCCAAGAATTTGGAGGAGAAAGTTAAGGGTTTGGAGGTTAAACATCAGGAATCTGATGATAAGTTGAAGAAGGCAGAGGAAGAATTATCTACTCTGCGAGATATCAAGGTCAAGAAAGAGGAATTGGAGGTGAAGCTCTCCTCGGAGAAGTCGAGGAGAAAAGTTGCAATCAAGAAACATTTCAGCGTTGGTTGGGAGAAAGGATGGGAGAGAGGGATAGCTGCAATGACATCCCAAGTTCAATATGGGGAGTTGAAATACTTCCATGATGGCTGGGTAGCTGCTCTGCAAGAGCTAAAGGTCCAAGACGATTCTGAGCTATTCCAACAGCATCTCCCTGTTCCTCCTCCACCAATTGTGGAAGAAGAAGAAGATGAGCCTGCCTCAGATGAGTCTTCTATGGCTATGGGCGATCAAGTTTCTGCCTCTCAACCCTCTGCCACCGAGGACGTTTCTTCCATGCCTCCTCCTCCCGAGAAGATTCCTACCGATCAAGTTGTTGTTACCACCGAGCAACCGAGCTCCTCGTCCCAGCCTCCCGAGAAAGTCTTGGGGGACAAGGAAAAGGTGTGAAGTTGTTCGGTATCATTTCTATATTTCCTTGTAATCGAACAATGTAACTTTTTGATGATCTAATAAAATATATCTTTGCTCATCTCTGTTGTTGATAACTTGTTTTTGTTGATTGTTGTCTTTTTTCTCGTCTTTAGTTTGTTGCTAGAATGGAATTGATCTCTTCACATGATACCGAGCTGATGCAGTAATGTCACCAATACTATAAGGCTGGTCATACAGACCTTAGTACATCGAAAATTGCTGATATCCTTGGTCATGGTGCTTCAGAACAGGCTATTGAGGCTTATCGGTACTTGAAAGATTTACTCGACCGAACTGTGGCCAATAATGTGGCGTATTACGAACTGATCGAGGAACTTCATGGTTCCATAGAGGATCTCCAAGGTCAGCACAATGAATCAATGGCTTTGTTACACAAAGATTATGAAAATAGATACCAACAACTTTCTTCTGAAACAGGCCATAAGAAGATCATTGCTGCATATGATATTAGGGAAAGGACCCTAAAAGGTGAAGTTGAAGCCTGCAGACAAATTGCCGAGATCCTGGAACAAGAAAATAATAATTTGCAGAAAAAATTGGCTCAATATGAATCTGCTGCTTCATCTTCTACTGCATTAATACCAGTTACTGATGAAGGCTTCTCGTTCTTAGAGGTCGAAAACGCCAAACTAAGGCAAGAGCTGGAGGACTTAAGAAGATCTGCCATTTCTGGAACTGCTCGGGGACGAGGAAGAGGTTCTCGGGGGCGAGGAAGAACTGTCGAGGAGCAAAGTTCTCCAGTTGCTTCTCGGAGCCGATCAAGAGTTCTCAGTCGCAATGTTGAAGAGGCTCGTACCCAATCCACTTTAGAAACTCAAGCATTCCAGTTAAACATCAAAGATCGGGCCCTATCAGAAATGTCCAAGAAGAATCTATCCTTGGAGGATCAACTTACAGCGACGAAATCTGCTCTGCATAATAAGGATCTTTTTGCCAAAAGCCTTCATGAACAATTGGATAGATTAACCTTCCAATTCCATAAACAGCCAAGGGAATTCTGGATGGCAGGATACAATGAAGCCCTTGTTCACCTGGATGCTCGCATTGAACATGCCAACAATGAAGGTTACAAGCAAGGATGGTTAAATGCACTAGGTGTGTTAAAGTTGGAGCAAGGGCATTTTTTATGGGACTATCATGCTCCATCATTATCAGACCTGCCTGTACCACCTTTCAAATTGGATATGGCATGGATCCCAGCTCGTTCCATTCCTCGCAGCCTAATTTTAAAATACCTTGGTGATTATAGCCTTCATTCCCAAGTTGAATTATCTCGTCCTGAGCATCTTTTGGATACACCTTCTGTTATGAACGTCAGAATGCTCAGAGATGTTAATTTCATCAATTCTCCCCTTTTCCTAGAAGACCCTCCTGCCGGCGAGGAACCTGTTTCTAAAGCACAGGGTAAGAAACCAATAGAATAGTAATATCAATGTAACAATTAGTACATTCTTGTAACTTGTAATTTATTCTAGATTAATGAAAAGATTTTCATTTTCTGTTTGCCAATTTTGCTATTGTCTTGTGTTTATCAAACACCTTTATATTTGTACATATGTATCTATGTATTTAAAAGGATGGCGATATCGTGCTATTTATCAACCAACTTAAAATTTTACAAGTATCAAGGTTGATCAATAAAGTAATGAATGTAAATTGTTCAAACTGTTTCCAACCAACCAAGGTAGTTGAATAATGTTTGTCGACCAATTACAGTTGATGGGTTTTTTATCCCCGACCAGCTATACTTGGTTCAATTATAAAAATGCGTCCGACCAACTAAGATCAATAATTTGTCCTCGCCGACCAACTACAGTTATTGGGTTTTTATCCCCGACCAACTATACTTGGTGTATTTTTTGAACATTTTGTTCTTCAAAGAACTCTTTGTAATAATATTACCTCCCGACCAACATAAGTTGTAATATGAGAGTATATTTTTATCTTACCAACCGTAATTGATCACGCTGGTGTATCTGGTGCACACCTTTTAACCAAAGGAATATTTTTGGCTCCTTAGAGCTGTCCTCCTAACCAAAGGAGGTTGGCTACTTATAGCACTTTTGCTCCGTAGAGCTGTCCTCCTAACCAAAGGAGGTTGGCTACTTATAGCACTTTTGCTCCGTAGAGTTGTCCTCCTAACCAAAGGAGGTTGGCTACTTATAGCACTTTTGCTCCGTAGAGCTGTCCTCCTAACCAAAGGAGGTTGGCTCCTTAGAGCACTTTTGTTGTGTAGTGTATTACACTAGTATTCCCCGAAAAACTTTCAACCAGAAAGAAAATGGCGAAACATCCTCGTTTTATTCATAATGAAAGAAATGCTTTACATTTGACATCACTGATAATACTTGCGCAGGTGTTCAGCATTCCGTGCGTTCTTAAATTCCTCTCCTTCTAGAGTTGCTATTCTGTAAGTCCCTGGTCGAACAACCTCTGTAACTCGGTAAGGTCCATTCCAGTTTGCTTCCAGTTTATTCTGCTTCTGAATGACCTTCTTTAGCACATAATCCCCCTCTATATCACATTTCTTTACCCTTTTGTTGTAAAACAGAGCTGTTCGTTGTTGATAAGCAGCATTCCTAATGGCTGCCTCTTCTCTGACTTCCTCGAGCATATCCAAATCCAGTCTTCTCATCAAATCACTGATCGGAGAATTGAAATTTAACACCCTGTGTGTTGGTAGGCCCAACTCGGCAGGTATCACAGCCTCACTTCCAAATGCTAGCATATATGGTGATTCTCCTGTTGCTGCTCGGGGAGTTGTTCGGTAAGCCCACAAAACTGACTGTAGCTCATTAATCCAATTTGCTTTAGCCTCACTTAACCTCTTCTTCAACCCATTTAGTAATGTTCTGTTCGTCTCCTCAGTCTGTCCATTGCTTTGGGGATGGCCTGGTGCTGAATGAAACTTCAAGACGTTCGACTGATGACAATAGGCAGCAAATTCTTCATTATCAAATTGCGTTCCATGGTCTGTGATGAAAGCGTGGGGGAGACCATATCGACAAATGATATTCTTCCATATGAACTGATACACCTTCTCGTACGTCATATCAATTAGTGGTTCAGCTTCCACCCACTTAGTAAAATAGTCTACTGCCACGACGAGATACTTGAACCTTCCTCGGGTCGTCGGCAGTGGTCCAACCAGATCAATTCCCCACATGGCAAATGGCCAAGGTGATGTTATGGGTGTCAACAATGCCTGTGGAGTTCTTCGGATGGAGGAAAAACGTTGGCACTTGTCACACTTCTTAGCATAGGCTATACAATCAGCCCTCATCGTTGGCCAGTAGTATCCCTGTGTCATTACCCTTTGCAAAAGTGTCCGACCTGCTACATGAGCTCCACAAGATCCTTCATGAATTTCTTCAATCAATTCTTTGACTTCTGATGGATGCACACATCTCTGCAAACCTGCCATAATTCCTCGTCTATACAAAACACCATTAGTTAACACATACCGAGCAACTTTATACTTCAATTTCTTGGCAGCTAGTTTGTCCTCCGGCAATTCTCCTTCTTCAATGTATGCTCTGATAGGATCCATCCAAGATGATCCTAAATCAAGGGTAATAATCTTCACCGTCAGATCTTCTTCTATGCTCCGACTTTCTAATACTTCAATTGGTATTGTTCTTCGCAGCTCGGTGCGCGTAGCTGACGCTAGTCGGGCCAATGCGTCTGCTCTAGCATTCTCCATTCTCGGTATCCTCACCAATTGAATAGCATTAAATTCTGTTAATAACTCCATCACTTTTGCATGGTACTTCACCATTAACTCTCCCTTCACTGCATATATTCCCATCATTTGATTCACAATTAATTGAGAATCACTGAAAACAATTACTTGTCGTGCCTCCATAACTTTCGCCAAATGAAAACCGGCTATCATAGCCTCATATTCAGCCTCATTATTGGAAGCTTTGAATTGGAATCTCAAGGCATACTCCATGTCAATATCATCTGGAGAGTTTAAAACAATCCCTGCTCCACAACCAGCCGTGCAAGATGATCCATCTACATATAATCTCCATGTATGTAACTCGTCTTCAAATTTCTTATCTGTTAGAGTTCCTCGGTGAAATATCATCTGTTTTCTTTCATCATCCCCGGGTATCCTTCGTTCCTCGTTGGTCATTTGTTCGCGCCCTTCTACCAACCGGAGTTGGTCGGGGTTTGAATATGATGATTTTTCTACATCCACAAGTCCTTTTACCAACCTTGGTTGGTCTGGATCTGTGTCTGTTGATCCTGTATCGTCCACAGGTAGGTCAGCAAGCACCTTTTGCTCCTCGGGGGTATCAGGGTATGTGAACTCTGCTATAAAATCTGCCATGGCTTGCCCCTTCAACGATGATCTGGGTTCATACACAATATCATATTCACCGAGCTCTATTGCCCAGTACATCAATCTTCCTGATTTTTTTGGCTTGTGAAGGGCTTGTCTTAACGGCATGTCGGTATACACAATGATGGTATGGGCCTGGAAGTATGGCCTCATTCTTCTACTTGCTTCAATTAATGCCAGTGCCAATTTTTCCAGCTTTGGGTATCTGATTTTCGCACCTCGGAAAGCCTTGCTTGTGTAATAAATTGGCTTCTGGACTCCATTCTCCAATCTGATCAACGCCGAGCTAACTGCATTTTCTGATACTGCCAAATACAAGTACAGCTTCTCTCCAGTTATTGGCCTAGACAACAATGGTGGGGCTCCCAAATACTTCTTCAAATCTTGAAAGGCTTTCTCACATTCATCAGTCCACTCAAAACTTTTTCGCAGTGTTTTGAAGAATGGGAGGCATTTATCAGTTGCTCGGGATACAAATCTGTTGAGTGCTGCAACCCGTCCGGTAAGACTCTGCACTTCTTTCCTCGTCGTCGGAGATCGCAGCCCTAAAAGAGCCTTGATCTTTTCTGGATTTGCCTCAATACCTCGTTGGTTGACGATGTATCCGAGGAACATTCCTTCTCGTACTCCAAAGGTACACTTCGTCGGGTTAAGCTTCATCTGGTATTTATCCAGTTGATCAAAAGTTTGACTCAAGTCAATCAAATGATCTGCACCTCTCTTGCTTTTGGTGAGCATGTCGTCGACATAGACCTCCATATTGCGGCTGATTTGTTCGGTAAAAACCTTGTTCATCAACCGCTGATATGTTGCACCTGCATTTTTTAAACCAAAAGGCATAACATTATAACAATAAGTTCCCCTTGGGGTAATAAAAGAAGTACTTTCCCTGTCTTCAGGTTTCATTTTGATCTGGTTGTAGCCAGAATAAGCATCCATGAAGCTGAGTAGCTCATGTCCCGAGGTAGCATCCACTAGTTGATCAATTCTGGGCAATGGAAAATGATCTTTTGGACATGCCTTGTTGAGATCAGTAAAATCAACACACATTCTCCATTTGTTGTTCTTCTTCTTTACCATCACCACATTCGCCAACCAATCTGGATATTTCACATCTTCAATGAATTGGGCTTTCTGGAGTTTCTCGACCTCCTCTTGTATGGCCTGGTTCTTCTCGGGACTAAACACTCTTCTTCTTTGCTTCACAGGCTTGATCTCCTTATTCACATTGAGTTCATGACATAAGAAGTTTGGATCTATTCCTGGCATGTCTTCATGACTCCAAGCAAAAGTATTCTTCCTGTTTCTCAAGAAAGTTATCAACTCCTGTTTTATTGAAACATCCAACGACGATCCTATCTGAGTTACTCGTTCAGGATGCTCGTCGTTCAGGATAAAAATTTCTGTAGATTCCACAACCTGCCCTTTTACGAGTTGAGATTCATCCCTAGGGTCAAGAGTTTCAATTTCTGTGCCTTCCTCCACTTGGTAAGTAGTAGTCTTTTTCTTTGACTCTTCAAGTTCCTCTTGCTCGGCAGACGAATAATAGCATTCCCGAGCTACTTTTTGATCACCTTTCATAATTCCTACTCCAAAATTCGTTGGGAATTTCAAACACTGATGTACTGTAGATGGAACTGTTTCGAACTTCTTCAATCCAACTCTTCCCATGATGATGTTGTAGGCGGACTGCACATTCTTATCCATCACAAAAAAGCGTATTCTTTCTGTTCGACAAGCAGGCCAAGTTCCAATGAGTATATCCAACTTGATCGTCCCAAGTGGAAAAACTTTCTCGCCAGCAAAACCCAGAAGGGGTCTGTGATAAGGTTCCAATTGAGATAATTTTAAATTCAAGCTATCAAAGCATGAATAGTACATGATGTCTGCCGAACTACCATTGTCTACTAACACCCTTGAAATGATCACATCATTCATCCTCATTTTGATCACCAAAGGATCATCATGAGGATAAAGAACACCTGCCAGGTCATTTTTTGAAAAACCAATCACTAGCTTCTCTTTGTTTACCTTCCTCGGACGATCATCCTCGGCCAGGTTTATTCGTTGAATGTATGAACAAGCTTGAGCCTCTCCGAGGTAAGCTTTTCTTTCTGCAGTAAGGTCTCCTCCTCCTGCATCTCCTCCTGTAATAACATTACAATCAAATGACCCAAAACGTATGGAAAATACCTCTCGTTCAGGTTTCCTTGGTTTCTTGGGAAGATCGGGGTCATCATCTGGATCCTCTTCATGGTCCCTCCTCTTTTTCTCCTCTGCACGACGAGGAGATCTAGATCTCTCTCTAGTTCTATCATCATTCTTCCTTTCACCTCTGCGATCTACATACTTTGATAATTTTCCTCTTCGGATGAGTGTTTCAATCTCGTTCTGAAGGGCTATACAATTTTTTGTCATATGGCCATGATCTTTGTGAAACTCGCAATATTTGTCCTTATTCCTCAGGTCGGGATTTGTCTTCAGTTTCTCTGGCCACTTGATTTCCTCGTTATTCCTGATTTCTTCCAAAACATGATTAATACCCATTTTCAATGGAGTATAATTATCATACTTCTTTAGGACTTCCAACTTCATCCTGTGATTCCTGGAATGTTTGTCACCACCATTACCTTTCTGATATTTCTTCTTAGAATTGTCGACCTCCACTTTAACTTCTTTATCCATATTCTTCTTCGCAGCCATAGCCTCCTCGGCATTCATAATTTTGGCCGCCTTTGCCATCAACTCCGACATATTTTTAGGTGGATCTTTGGCCAAAGTGTAGTACAGCTTGTTAGGCAGCAAACCACTCATCAGAGCAGTGATTGCTGTCTTTTCTTCATAATCTATGACTTCCAACTTCTCGTTATTGAAACGAGTTATGTAATCTCTAGTACTTTCACCTGATTTTTGTCTAACACTTAGCAAGTGTGCTACTCGCTTTACCGGCTTTGCTCCAAAACAAAAATTGCCAATAAATAACTCGGCTAACTGAACAAAAGTTGAAATCTTACCCCGAGGAAGATTATTGTACCATATCTGTGCAGATCCGGTAAGAGTTCCCGAGATTGCTCTACACCTCATCTCGTCGGGGACAGCGTAGATATCTGCAGCAGCTTGGTATTGTTCTATATGAAGTATGGGATCTGTCTTTCCATCGTACTTGGGGGTCACTACGGGTGCTTTGAATTTCGACGGTGTAGGGAAATCCACAATGGCTTGCACAAAAGGTGTTCCTTGAACAAAAGTTCTCTGTAAGGGGTTCCTCGCCTTAGCCATTTCTCCCAGTCTATCCTCCAACCGTTGAATGGAACCTTTTCATGCTTCATTCCCTTCCTCGGGCCGCTTAGTCCGAGCAACTGATTGCTCTGACGTAGCTTCCTGAGATTTATCTCGACGAGTAGTTGGTCGCGATTGTGCAGATCCTTCTCTCAAACCTGGTGGTGGTCGAAAACTTCTTGATGGAGCCCTAGGTGGACTCATGTTCCTCCTTGGTCCTAACCGACTGAAAGGAGACACCCTGCTTAATCTTTCCAAAGCGCTAGTTCTCTCCGGAGAAAGAGTGATACGTTGGTCTGTATCCGTAGCCCGTATCGATGAAGTTCGCCCAGGTTGATAAGAAGAATCATTAGACTCCTCATTGCGATATGACCCAGTACGTCTAGATTGCGATTGCCTATGATCACTCATTTGCCCTGAATAGGTAGGTGCACCGCCCTGAAGAGTTTGAATGAGTTGCCTCACAGATTCTTGCATGCCGGTTTGTCCTTGAGCCAGATTCGTCATAATTCCAGCCAGATCTGGGGACGCAGATGGATTTGGAAGATTTCCAGTATTTCCAACATTTCGATTACTGGATTCTGGATTATCTGCCATTGGTGATAAATGATTTTTATGAAAAACGATAATAACAGTCGTTTCCCACAGACGGCGCCAATCTGTTGATGTAAAAAACTAGATTGCTCTAATTATTCAATCACAGATAAATAAATAAGACAAAGATTTTTAAAGTGGTCGGCTAGGAATAAAGCCTCCGTCCACTGTTATGTTATTGCTGAGTGTTTGTGGAATTCTTGATTACAAGTTCTTTCAAGAAATTCCGGTCCTCTTTGAATGAGGATGATACAAGGTATTTATAGCCTTGAGGCTGTACATGAAAGGTTCGATACATTAAATGACATACATATGAAAGGGTAATACATTTAATGCAAAGTGCGTGCCAAGAATATAAGCATTCAATGAATATCCGAGCTGTTGATTATCTGGCAATTAATGATACGACCGAGATGCAGCTCGGACCGCCATAGCTATTCGCTGATCAGGAGTTCCTCGGAACATTAGAGTACCTCGGTGCGTTGGAGTTCCTCGGTGTGATAGAGTTCCTCGGTGTGATTGAGTTCCTCGATGTATTCTCGTTGTTCGGAAAGAAACATGGCTGGTCGGGAAATGATCTTCCTCGCTGCTATTGTGCCACGTAGATTGACACGTGTCTTCGTATTATTCGTCCACATCAGCATATTAATTTTGGTATCAACAATTATCATCAAAACCATTGGAGTGTCGCCGGAGTTCACCAGAGTGTTACCAGAGTTCACTGGAGAGTCATTAGAGTTCACTAGAGTATCGTCACAGCCACCGAAATGTTGTCAGAGTTCATCGGAATGTCATCGGAGCATCATCGGATGGTCGTGTCGGAGATGTAACGCCTGAGGTTTCTCATAGAGTCACCAGAGACATGGAGTGGGTTAAGGCATACAGAAAAAAGAACTATAACTTCATACACAAATTCAAAATTTACAAAATTTATATTTTTGAAAGCTACTAATCGAGCCATATGAAATTAAAATGAATAGTCAATATTTAATATTAAACAATAAATAAAAATAACTTATTTACTTTTATTTTTATGAAGATAGTAAATGTTTATTGTCTCTATAATATAAGCATGGTATATATTTATCGTTTGTGAAAAATGTTAATATGACTTAAAAAGGACTTTTTTTACTTTAATACGTCTATAATTACTCCGTTTTAAGTTTGGTACCTTTTAACAGTTTAATTTTAACTTTAGTACATTTTTCATAGCTAAATATCATCACAAATCAAGTTTTGCAGCGAAATATTCACATTTTGCGATGAAAAATATACGAAAGTCAATAAAAATAATTTAAATGTATCAAACTCAAAATAGGGTAATTATGGATATAATACCCCGTATTTTTAAGAAAATTTAAAAATTAAAAATAATTAATTGAGAATAATTTTAATTAACTAAATATCAACTCGAACTAATTATATGATTGAAATTGAGAATTTAAAATTATCTCTGAGTTTTTAAGATTGAAATTAATTAATTTGGAAAAGTGGGTTCACTTGATTAATTAGTGAAGTTTTGGACAAATGGAAAGAGGGAAATCCCTCCCCCCCCCCCCCCCTCTCGTGTGGTGTTCATGGGCTACAAAATATATGAAGTTGTCGTCATAAAGGAAGTGAGGATGTGTGAATGTGTAAAGATTGGGTCATCAACCTATTTTACTCAAAATAAGTAAAAGAAATAGTCATTTTCAAAGAGATGATACAAAAGACTAAACTATGAGTGATGTGTCGGATCATAACTCACTAAAAAAGTTGAATACGTGTGTCAACGAGGCCGCTAAAAAGTAATAAAATAAATAAAAGTATATAAACTATGAGCGATACGTCGAATCGTGACTCACTATGAAATAGTGGATATGCATATCAATGGGATCGCTAAAATCTAATAAAATAAATAAGTCAACTACGAGAGTAGCATATATAAAAGTATACAAGTAGAATACTAGTAAGAACAAAATGAAATAAGTAGACGAGGACTCGAATCCCAAGATAATCTCGGGATGCCTACATAACCGTAATTAACATAGAAGTCTACGTAGTTTTAGAAGGGAACAAAGTGGGGTTAATCCATAGTTAAAAATTAGAGTTTCTCTTTCAAATATATGAAAAAAGGGTGTAATGTGGTGAGAGTGTGAAAAATGTGAGAAAAACTCTAATTTGGGATTTATAAGATGAACCCTGTTTTAGGGTTTTTGATTTTATGAAAATAAGTTTAAGGATATATAAATAATAGTAATAATGCGAGTAGTGGTGGAAAAAATAAGAATTAACTAGAAAATGTACTACATGTAATGAAATGTGTAAAATAACACTGAGAATGAATAGGGTTTGGACCTACTAAGTTGTTTGAATTCTGATTTGTTGAGGCTTTGTAATCTGATTTTTGGATGTAAAGTGGTGGAAAATTATGAGGTGGGGGTGCTGTAAGAGAATGTAAGAGAATATTTTAGGGAGTGATGTAATAGAGTTGTCACATGAATTACGAGGCTAAAGGATCAATAGTATTGAGGTCAGGTTTCCTTAAATAGGAACCCTGAAGGTGCTGAAAGGCATAGTTGTTGGCCTGCTTGCTTGTAGGGTGCGAGACTTGGTGGCCAAGTAATATCCCACCTGCCAACTGGCAGAGGAGAAGGTGTGACAATTGGCAGGATAAAATGGATTTTTTTATAAAACATTTATAAAATACAAATCGTAAGTCTGATTCACACACGACAGGGACTGTTGGAAGAGGATTCAGATCTCTATGAAAGTGTATTAAGATACTCTTGGGTCCAGAAGTTTATCAAGGTTGTTCTTTGGTTAGGATTTGAAGGAGGATCACGGGTCCGGGGTTTAAGAAAATTTGTTTAGACCATGTGGAGGTATATGGTATATTAGAATGGGATGTCTATATAGTTCCTCAACGGGAGAGCTTCGAATAAGCGAAGGTCATCAAAAGATATAAACCTTGATGGAGATTTGTGAGTTTTGATTCCCCGTGTGTCGAAACTCTGGTGGGGATTAAAAAGTGAGGACATTTGTGGTGACCCCAAGGTGGATTTGGATCAATATAAGGATAAAGGTTTGATTATGAGGATCTATGGGTGTGATCGATACAAGGGTCGCGAACGATTCTGAGTGTCAAGATCAATTCTAAGGACCTAAAGAGTGCATGCGTCCAATACGAGGATTGCTGCCTGATTTTGAGGGCCTAGGTTAATTCTGAGGCCCTGTAGAGTGTATGCGACCAATACAGGGATTACAGCTTAATTCTGAGGTTCTAGGTCTATTTTAAGGACCTTAAGAGTGTATGCGATCAATGCAGGGTTAAGGCTTAATTCTGAGGTGCTAAGTCAATTCTTAGAACCTAAAGAGTGTGACCAATACACGGATCACGATCTAATTCTGAGAGCTTAAGTCTAATTATGATGACTTAAAGAGTGTATGTGATCAATACGGTGATCCGACTTAATTTTGAGGGTCTGGGTCAATTATGAAGAACTAAAGAATGCATGCGACTGATTCAGAGGGTTGTGGCCTAATTCTAAGAGCCCAAGGAGTGATGGGAACCCTTTGGAAAGGACGCGTGGTGATATGAGAAATTTTTGGAAGGTTTCGATTTTTTCAAGAGTTTTTTATTTTTATTTTTTATGATTCTTTAATGTTTGAATGTTTTGGTGAATTTCATGGAAAATGTGCCTTTTGCAAAAGCTTCAAATTTTTACAATTTTTGGAATTTTCTATAATATTTTGGAATTTTCTAAGTTTTTTTTTTTTTGGGGGGGGGGGGGGATTTTCAAGGGTTTTAGAGGTTTTTCTGAATTTTTTCAAAAAATGTAATGAATTTTAAATGTACGTGCAAATTTTGAATTTGGATGCTTTTATGGGAAATGTGTATTTTTCATGAAATTTTAGATTTTATGAAGTTTTGAATTTTTTTTGTGATTATTAGGATTTTTTTTCTAAATTTTTATGATTTTTTTCCAATTTTTATAACAAAATTCGGAGGGGTTGCCAGTGGGAAAGGGTGACCTGTGCGAGCTCGCAGGGACATGGAGGTTGATGATTTTCGTGGGTTCCCAAGGAGGCACTGTCGGCTGGCAAGCACAAGGGTGTGTCGATCGGCATACCTTTTATCCCTGTATAAAGGGGGTGAGGGCAACCCTCATTCTTACCCCCAAAATGACTCTCTCTCTCTCTCTCTCTCTCTCTCTAAAACATAATTCTCTTGAGTGTTTGTGAGTCTTTTCGTGGAAATGGAGAATATTGTGAATGTTGATGAGCGGGCGAATATCGAGTGGGCCCGAACCGGAGAAATGCCGATGGGAGTGGAAAATGTGTACCGAGGTACCAAAGTTGTGGCAGACGAGAAGATTCTGCTAAGGGAGATCGAGACGCATCGCTCATCTTAGGTGAAGAGCCTTAATGGCTATGTGAGTATTATTTTATTATTTTGTTTTTGTTTTTGTTTTGCTTTGAATTTTAATTTCATTTGTTATCTTCTTTATTTCTCTTGAGTGACTTATTTAATGAATGTATTTTGAAAATAGACATTTTATCGAGGAAGATTCGCTCTCGGGGATCACGAGGGTGAAGGTTTTGGTAGATATTATGGGCTTTGGCACTTTGATAAGGGTGCTTAACGAGACGTCCCGATCAATGGCGGTGTTGTGCTCTCTCGGGGAATGATGGTGGGACACCACACACACTTCCATTTCAGTATGGGTGAGATGACAGCGACGTCGATAGATGTGCATTAGATTTTGGGGCTCTCATATGAGGGGACGCAGACTGTGATGAATCGATCCCTACGTTTGACTGACACTGTGATTAGGGCAGCACTGGAGACTATAGCATGGGTAGTGTCAGGGGAGTTCGTGAAGGTGTCCTTGCTGAAGGGCACCCCACTGAAGAAGGTTATTATTGTGACGGGTGGCTAGCAGTTGCAATAGGCAGCCAAACTACTCAATCTGCTCTTGCTGGGGAGCACGTTGGTGGCGAGGAGTGTGGATAATGTCCACTTATGGTTTCTACCATACCTCTGTGTCTTCTTCAGGATCAGTAGCTATGATTGGGGGAGCTTGACGTTGACTTCTCTGCGTATCTCCTTGGATGCTTTCAGTCGTTGCTGTTGATCGACTTTCATGGGGGCCACATACCTTTTGCAGGCATCTTTTATTAATTTCAATGTTTTTTATTTTATTTATATATCCTTATATTTTTTAAACATTGACTACACCAAAATTGTTAATCTAGCACACTTAGACAAAGAGAATCTGGCACAGTTTAGAACTGAGCCAGATTCTAGCACGGTTTATTCTTAATTTAGCATGAATTAAAACGGTGTCTGAATTTGGCAGGATTTAAAAGCGTGCCAAAATGTGTAATATACAAAAATGTGAAATATTAAAATTCATTTGACTTTTTCATTTAGAGCCAAGCATTTTTTTCCCCGCTCATTCTCAGAGCGACTCTCTCTTTCTCGCATGACCTAAGTTGTTTTTGTGTTGGAATAAAAATATTAATATTCTAGGGCTTGAAACAGATTTAGCATTCGGTTTTGCACATGATTAGATTTCAATAGGAGTAAGGGGTTAAGGGAAGTCCTGTCGGTATTTCATTTTGAAAGTAGCTCCAGTTCAGGTAGATAAACGGGTTTTGTGTTGAGTCGAAACATGGGTTGGTTGTGGCCGATTTTAGCTGGGTTGCCTTGGGTCTGGAGTTACGAGTTTGTGGGTTTACGGGTTTAAGGTAGAAGATGGGTTGGAATACGGTTATTAGGGAAGATGTGGCATGGAGGTAAATGAGAGAGTAGCTCCGATTTTAGGACCGCGGTCGCCGGCGATGGGATTACAGGGGTTAACTAGCGTCGGGTTTTGGCCGAAGCTCGTAGCGGTTGGTTTTCGAGTTTTCAGATGGGTAGGACCACCACCAGTTTGTGGGGGCAGGTGGTTTGAGGGGTTGGCCAGCGTTGGTTGGATGTTGGTCGCCGATGGGATTAACTCGGGCAACTCCACTTTGAGCTTTTTGCAACGAACCTCCTGGGATGACCGTACCTCTCCCTTTCTTCTATCCACTACCTGTAAGTTTATTTATGTTTACTCACAATTACATCTTATTTACAACCTAAGCTTTAATTTTAATTAATTATTAATGACTTCGGAGAAGTTATTAGATTTATTATATCTGGGAATTGGAAATCTAGTATATTGTAGCTGGGAATTAGGAAATCACACTTTTTAGTTGTTGTATTTTGAGCGACCGTGATGGCCGCTAGCTTTGGTTTGTGGTAGGGAGGTCCCCTTCATTCTTCCCGGTGTTTGGTTTTCAATTTTGCTGACTAGCATTCAGTTATTCACCACTGGATTCGGCACGGGTCTCTTTTATATGTTCTTGCGGTGGGAGATGGTTGTTCATGTGCCGATTATGATCTGTTTGTTTGTTTCGGGAGATGTTCGATGATTTATGTGGTCATATGTACATTGGTGGTTCTCGGGCAGTACCTGGTGGGTCTGGTGTTATTTTTCGGGTACCTGATGGTACGTAGGATGAATATAAAAGTGTGAATTGAACAATTGATTTGATGAAGATGAATATACAATTATTGCGATTGAGGTTTTGATTATTTTCTCTATTAAGAAGCTGACTACAAATTTTTATCTTTATTTATTTTTTAACCTTTTGACTAATTTAAATGTAGGGTTTCTAAACTTCAGTACTAAGATAATGGATTGAATTGAACCACTACAATCACCGCGGTAATATTTTAATTTTTATAAATAGTTTTGTTATGCTTTTATTGTATTTACAATCTTTTACTTAGTTGATGGTTTCATATTGACATTTTGAGAAATTTACTTCCTGCTATGCCCAAATATGTTCAAAAGTGGATTTCTCCTAAGATCGGATCTCCGGATCTCTGTCTAGGCAAGTTTATTTACACTATACTATTTTTTTAAGTAATGTTGTTTACACTCTACTACTATATTTAACTTAAATAACAAAGTTTTTAAAATTATCTAATGTTAATTGTTGGGCATCATTTACAGTTTTGTGTCTTACAAGTATTTAATTGACCATTTCTTACAGAATCGATTGCTTGCAATTAACTATATAAATGAGGGAACCGATGGTAAATTATTGTAGGATCACATGTTGAGTTAACTACTACCTATGTGGCATACATATTCTTTTTATGTTTGGATAAAGAAATAGTACTATTTCATAAATAGAATCAATTGCATAAACCTTTAACAATCTAATCTAAATAAATACGAAATTAAAAAATATATATTAGTATATATAATGCGGGCATGTTATTCTACTTTATTATGGTTCTTTCATCTTTATTATGTTTGATAATTTGCATGCTCTAATTAATCAATTAATTAGGATCCCACGTATTTTATGTAACAATTCGACAAATAATGTCACGATAAGGCACTTTTTTCTCTCTAATGACTAGTTCTCCGTCATCCTTTTCAATCGAAAAACATATCCATGGATGTTCAAGCCACCTTCAATAAGGAGGTGGTCGCCTCAATCTAAAAGATGCTAGACTGACTCCGGTTGCTTTGGTGGTACCGAATGATCCTCATCCAAACAAATCTTTTGCCTATGTTGCTGGGGGAAATCATGGTGCGAATGATATGAAACTGAGAGATGTTGGTGTTTTCAAAAGTGAGATGGATATCCTCTTCACTCATGAATATCTTCTCAAACTTTTTAAATTGTTTAAATTCACTCTTGTGGGAAAATTTTCCCATGGAAGGCCTTCTATTGATGAAATTAGGAAAATTTTCTCCTCATTAGGGCTTAAGGCTGCTTTCAACATTAGTGTCATAAATGCAAATCACATACTTATCCTTTACTTTCATGAAGATGATTTCTTAAGACTTTGGCTCATGGATACTTGGTTCATTCAAATATTCCTAATGAGACTCTTCAAATGGTCACATGAATTTCACCATGTTGGTGAATCGTCCATTACTTTTGTTTGGATTTCAATACCACTTATGCCCTTACAACCTCTCTTTCAAGACCCATCCTTTTTAAAGTGTGTATTGAGATTGATTTGAAGGCTAAACTCACTAAAAGGGGTTGGATTGAATATGAAAAGAGTGGTAAAGGTTTATGGCAAGGTGTTCTTTTTCAAAATCTCCCCCATTTTTGTGATTACTGCTTTAAAAAAGGCCACATAACAGAGTAATGCAAAATCAAACAAGAGTTTATGCTTCACTTGAAAAAAGACGGAAAAGGGGCCGAAAATAATAAAAATAAATTGGAGTGATCTCTCCCTATTGATTATATCTCTAAGAACATACAAGAAACTACTAAAGAGTGGGTTAAAAACATTTTAGGAAGAAAAAGTCTGTAATAATATAACTGCTACAAAATCCTCATACGGTAAATAGTCTACTAATAACTCTGCACTAGGAAACCTTGAATTAATAATAAAGAATCCCCTATAGTTGTTAAAAATAATGAAACCTCTTTAAGCATTTACAAATAAGTTAAAACTTTGGAGGAACATGAACTTACAAAGCCTTTTATAAAACGAACCAGTCATACAACATAACCCCACTACTAATAAGAATGTAGTAACCCATTTAAACATCAACATAGAAGTTAATGCTACTCAAGTTAATTCATTAGAGGAATGTGACCCTACAATGCCATTGCAAACTAATATAGCTGACATCTCTACAAGTTCATATTCATTTGAAAACTTTTTAGAACAAGAAAAAACTAAAGAAATAGAAGAAGATCATCTTAAAGAACATATAGTGGATATGGAACATGACATGGTTCTCAATCTCAATTTATCACCAAGAAAACCTCCTTTTGCCATTTCTATTTCTCAGAATAATCAAGAGGCTTGGCATAAAGTTTTGAGAAAAAATCCCAAAAGATTTAATACCAAATTCAAAACTATTGGTAACCATATAAGGATTTTAAGATCTCACATTTAGGCTGCTATCCTTCACAAGTCGTAGCGATTAAATATATTATATGGAACATTAGAGGTATCGCTAAAAAAAAGTGTTGGGATAAGTACTTGGAAACTGTGATGAATTCACAACTTATTTACGTTGGTTTATTTGAAGCCTAAAGTGGATGTGTGTAAGATAAAGAGTTTTAAAAGAATGTTTAGTTTCAATTCCGCTAGTTATAATGATGCCAACACTAATTGGTTCTCATACTCTCATGGAATGGATTCTTCCATCATTTCTCAAATGGATTAATGCATTTGCTTATTAGTAAAACATCCTCTAAATCCCAGAGCTATTAAAGTTTCTCTTGTGTATGCTAAATGATATAAGGCTACTAGAATAAGTCTTTGGGACTAATTATATTATGCAGATACTAATGACCTTTGTATTTTTATGTGTGTGTGTGGGGGGGGGGGGGGGGGGGGCAAGGACTTCAATATAATTTCCAACTCTGATGAAAAGGCTGGAGGAAATCACCAAAAACATCAAATATGTGTTGATCATAGTTGTCAAATCATGAATCGAAAACCCTATGAATCGTGAACTATGAATTGAATCGTAAGAATCGGCTTAAACATAAAATATGTAGGTAATAATATATAAATGAAAAGAGAGCACATTAAGAATATGACGATAATTTGAAAATATTTATACTTTAGCTTAAAAATAAGTCGTTAAAAGGGTGAAAATCCAAGCCAACCCCCAAACAACCCTATAAGAGGCATGGACTACTCGCACGGGACCAATGTAACTTGTAAAAATTGACCGCGTAGTCACGGATCTCCCACTTTGAGAATATGACGATAATTTAAAAACATCTATATTAAGCTTGAAAACAAGTCGTTAAAAGGGTGAAAATCCAAACCAACCCCCAAATGGCTCCGTAAGAGGCATGAATGCCTCGCACGGGACCAATATAACTTATAGGAATTGACCGCATAGTCACGGGTCTCCCGATTTGAGAATAAGATGAAAAAATTGAAAATATCTAGACTAGGCTTAAAAACATGTCGTTAGAGGGTGAAAACCTAATCCAACGCCTAAAAGGCCCCGTAAGAGGCATTAACACCTCGAATGGGACTTATATAACTCGTAGGAATGGACCGCGTAGTCGTGGAACTCTCAATTTGGGAATATGATGATAATTTGAAAACATCTAGATTTATGCTTAGAAGCAAGCCCTTAAAGGGTGAAAATCCAAACCAGTCCCCAAATGATCCCGTAAGAGGCACGAACACCTCCTACTGGACTAATGTAACTTGTAGGAACTGATCGCATAATCACGGGTCTCCCGATTTGAGAATATGATTATGGATGCAAAAAACTAGAATATATCTAATTATTTGATCACAGATAAATAAGTAAATAAAAGAGATAAGTAAGATACTAAAGTAGTTAGGCTGAAAGGAAAAGCCTATGTCCACTATCTTGTATTGCCTATTGGATTGTATTTCGGTCCCCTTTGCTGTAGGAATTACAATGTATTTATATCCCACTAGGGGTTCAAGGGTCGAAATATTAAAGGATGGAATGCCTTTATAAATTAGGCATTTACATCAGTACATATTGTTCATAATGCATATGACAGTTGGCACTTTATTGACACAGTTGGTCGGGCTTCCTGGTATTGGTCGGTATCCCAGTATGATGGTCGGGCTTCTAGGCTTTTGTCGGTAGTTACTCCTTACTGACTAGGATTATTGCCACAGTGGATGACACATGTCTATTTCTAATTGGTCTAGGTAAGTAGGTAAATTTGGCATCAACAGAATCCCCAAATGTTCCATGCTTGATGCCTGCTTGAAAGTATGAATCATTTAGTCTGACGGTAGTTTGGGTTACTTTTCTGATACTTGGTCGACTACCGACTTCCCATACTTGTAAAATTATCAACTTGGTTGATAACGTATAACACAAATGGCATTCTTGCAATTACCCATAACTATAACGAATCGTTTTGGGGGAAAATATGTCTTTTTAAGCTTATCCGCTAAAATTTAAATCGTCGTTTTCCTTTAATCATTACTTTTATCGATTTTCGAGGCAATATATAAAAGAGGTAAAATCCCGATTGTCTTCTACCTCAAATTTTTTGGGTTTTATTGTTATATCCTGATCTTTTCATACGATCATTCTTTCTGTCCTTCAGTTCTTATTGAATCCTAAAGTCTTTGTAAGAATTCTTTCTCTTTCTCCTTTTTCTTTATCTTCAATCGTGGTTTATTCAATAGTTTCTCTAGATGAATTTAGGAGCGAATAGAATATTCCTTCGTGGGTGGATTTGGAACTCCCTAATCCTCCTGTAGATCTTTTTTCTTTATCTGAGGATCATTGGTTCCCTTCTCTTTCCATTGCTGAATGTGGGTTTACTTTTCCCCCAAGCCCCTTTTGTCTTGAGTTTTATCAATATTTTGACGTTGTACCTCCTAGAATATCCCTCAACACTTGGAGAGTTATAAATGGGGTTTACAGATTGAATCAACTCCATGGAACCCATACAGGCATCCTAGAGATTATGTTTTGCTATAAATGGGTCACCAGTGATAACACTTACTATTTAAAAACTAAGGGTCTAAATAGAGCTTTAGTAGTTAATCTCTCAGACTCCAACAGAGACTATTTTGATCATGGAGTTATTGCCAAGAATTGGCAATATGTACCGATGACAAGGGATGCAGTATACCACGGGCCCAAATGCCCTCAATATGGCCAGGGGATAGGTTGCAATACTATTGTATAGCTTTTCTTGACAATTTCATTGGTTACAATACTAACTGTATTTATTTTCTCTTGATTGCAGTTGATCGGAAGAGAAAGTTTTCAAAGGAGAGTGACATCAGACTTACCGAGCTGAAATTTCTTTGGGGTATTCACCAGAAAATTGGAGAGGAACAAATTAGGTCAGCATCATATATATTGGAGCATAAAAACTCTATTACTTCATTTGTTGCTCATCCAACTTCTGTTGCTCCCTCCTTAGTGATTGAGCTTGACCAAGACCCAGTCTTCACTTCTTCTGCCACTGTATCTGGCAGTGGTGAAGCTTCTACGGGCCCCTCATCTTCAATTGACTTGGATTTACCTCTTGCCACTGCCATGGTGAAGAGAAAGTTCCCTAACATTATGGGAGATATTACCACTGTTGGCTCTATAAAATCTGTTGCTAGTAGGGTCAGCAATAAGGATGAGACTGGGAAGAAGCCCCTAACCAAGAAAAATGATAAAGCCCAGCCCAAACGCTTGAACAAAGGTCTTTATTTTAGGCTGGCTAAAGGAACTTCTTTTGTTGCCGACCAATAAAGCTTGGTCGATTTGTCTGATACTGACTCTCCAGTGGCTATTGGCCCTAGTTTATCCAGGCAATTAATAAAGTCTGGTACTCTTTCAGACCATAGGGGTACCCTATAGTTCCCCTATCTAAAATCTCTAAAAGGGGTGCTCAAATCCTTGCTTTGGTAAAAGTTGTTATTTCCTCTCTTTTATTCATATGCTTGGTAATTCCTGTACTAACTTGCTCTCATTCCTTTTTGCAGTTCCAGGTTGATTTCAACCAGATATTGGAGTAGGATGACGTCCTCCGTTCTTATTCAAATGAAGTGGAAGAGGCATTTGAATGCCCGAAGAAATTTTTCCTTGACTCCCAACAAACACTGATCAACAAGCAGAAGAAGTGGGACACCAAAATAAAGACTATTAAGAATGATGCAGTTGCTCGGGGGCAGGTTACCGAGTTATAGAAAAGTCTGGCTGCTGAGAAGGCCAAGAGATTGAAGGCCAAGGAGTTTACGTTCAATAGAGGTTGTGATAAGGCTATCAGCACTGCATTTGTTCAAATTGAATTTGTGAAGAAAAAATGCTTAAAGGATGGCTGGTCAACAACACTTAAGGAGGTTGGCATACCCCAGGACTCTGAGTTGTTCATTGGTCATGACCTTGGTTCTACTCCTAACTTAGATAAGGAGATTGAGGATACTGGAGGATCAGAGGATTCTACTCTTGTCTTGGAGTATGCCGATCAACAACAAGCAGAAGCAATTGGGTTTTCACTCCCCCTTATTCTGAGAAAGTCACTCCACCTATCTCTGCCACTTCCTAAGCTGGGGCCACTTTTGATAGAAAGAAGGTGTAGACTTGCTTGGCGAGCAGCTTTTGTTTTTATCTTTATTTTTACTTTCTCTTCATATTAATGTAGTTGTAACTTGATTTCCATTAATTAAGATGAATATTTCTTTGCACTTATCTTCCTCTATTTTAATTGCTTTATTCTGTTATTGATTGGAGATTTTTCTTACTCTTTATAGTTCATGGCTAAACTGGATTAATTCTCCTCCACTGACTCCGAGCTACTCAGAAGATGTAATGATCTCTTCAAGGCTGGTCATATAACTTTATCCAAGGAAGACCTATCCAACTTACTTGGGGCTGATGTCTCAGATCAGGATAAAAAAGTTTACTTATACCTGAAGTGTCTTCTTGATCGGGCAGTGGCCAATAATATTGCTTACATTAAAATGATAAAAGAGCTTCAAAAAGATCACAAGGAGACTAAATCTCTTTTACATGATGATTATGAATAGAAGTACAAAGCTCTGAGTGAAAGTTTAGGTTTGGAGTATAAGTTGGAAAAGCATGCATCTTTCTTCAGAAGGCAGGAATTTTTTCTTAATCATGAAATAAATGAGGCTAGGGCTATTGCCAAGCTGTTGGAAGAGGAGAATAACAGTTAAAGTGGCGAATTAAACTCATTAAAGGCTTCTTCTACTACTGTTATTACTGCTGATGATGGGGTTTCCTTCTTGGAGACTGAAAATGCCAGACTAAGGGAGGAATTGGAAGCACTAAAGAAAATTAAGCTTGCTTCTTCCTCCCGAGCAAAAGTTAAATCTGGTTGAGCTACTACAGATGAGGCTAGGACCCAGTAAATAATTGCTAACCAGGCTACGCAATTGAAAGCAACGAATTTATCCATTGCTGATATGTCCAAGAAACTCTAGACTCAAGCCGAGCAACTTTTTACTCAGTCCTCCCAATTGCAAGCTAAAAATGGAGTATTAAAGAAATTACATTACCAGGTTGAGAGACTGACTTTCCAATTCCATAAACAGTCTAGGGAATTCTGGATTGAGGGATATAACGAGGCCCTTGGTTATTTTGATAAATGATTTAAGCAAGCCTAACGTGAAGGTTACAAGTGGGGCTGGACCAACTGCTTGACGTTATGAAGGTAGAGTAGAATAGTAAACTTTGAAACTGGTATGATTCTGTTCAAATTGGACGTTAGTTGGATCCCTGTAAACTGTATTCCCTAATGCTTGATTTTAAAATACTTAGGGGATTATGGACTTCATGATGAGTTAGATATTATTCGTCCTCCTCATCTTCAAGAGACCCCGAGCAGCAATAATAGAAGGATGCTTTAAGACTTTAATTTTATCAACTCCCCTTACACATTAGATGACCCTCCAGCGAGCATGGAACCAGTGTTGAGCTCCTCTAAAGCAGAGGGGAAGCATCCCGCAGAGTAGTTTTGTTGCTGTAGATCAATTATAAGTGATATGATGTAATGATCAATTAAATGAATGAAATATTTGATCAGCTTATCCTGTCAATCTCTGGATGTGAATGGCTTTTTACTTCATTAGTTCTATTGATACATCTAGGCTTTTACCCATGTTTAGTACCAAGTACCAATGAAATTATCATCATAGGTTCTACCAGTATACTTAGATTAAAATCCAAGTTTGATTCTAGTTACCCATGTATTTCCATAGGTTTTACAGATGCACTTAAATTTTTAGGTTTTGCATTAGTTACCAGTGGTGACCATGCGTATGTGGAATACATGTCTACATCCTTTTTTAGGAATCTTCACAACGTTCTTCCTTCAGGTTTCCGAATTGGATAAAATCTATTCTTCCTTCTTGTCTTACTTGGGTTTTTGTTTAATGTCGATCAACTCTTGCTTGCGTCGACCAACTTTTGAACAGTACCAATCAATCAACTAGACATGTTTTGTTCTGAACTCTGACCAACTATGTGGTTGTTGCGAAAGACCAGTAATCAACTATGTGGTTGTTGTTCTGAGCTCCGATCAACTATATGGTTTTTTATTTTAAAGGACCAGTATTTTTTAATAAATTTTGAAAAATAACTTTTGAAGAAAGTGCATCAAGTATGTAGTGCATATCACTAGTACTCCAAAAAAAACCACAAAAATAGAGGAAATCATCATTTTCTTGATACGAAAATGTCATGATTACAATTTGTTTCATTACATTCGTGGCAGTACTTTCTAAGATGTTAAACATGCCAAGGATTTTTTAACTCTTCCCCTTCCAAAGTCTCAATTATGTAGGTACCTGGTCGGACAAATGCTGAAATGCGATATGGCCCATGCCGATTGGCTTCAAGTTTGTTATTCTTTTGGATTACCTTCTTGAGCACATAATTTACTTCCTTCAAGTTGATCGGTTTCATCCTTTTGTCATAAAAACGTGTTGTTCTCTACTGATAAGCAACATTTCTCAAGGCTGCATCTTCGCATACTTCCTCTAGCATGTCCAAATTTAATCTTCGCCTCAAATCACTAACAGAAGAATTAAAGTTCAAGACTCGATGAGTGGATAAACCCAATCCAGTTGGTATTACTGCTTCATTTCCAAATGCCAGCATGTATGGGGATTCCCCTGTAACACTTCTTGGAGTTATTTGGTATGCCCATAGAACGGAGTGTAGTTCATTAATCCGATTCCCCTTACATCGTCGAGTCTTTTCTTCATCCCATTGAGTAGAGTCCTATTTGTCACTTTAGTTTGCCCATTTCTTTGAGGATGGTCTGGAGCAGAATGAAGCTTTTGAATGTTTGACTGGGCACAATAGGCAGCAAACTCCTCACTATCAACTGTTTGCCATGGTCTGTAATGAAAGCATAAGACAGACCATATCTGCAAATAATATTTTTCCAGATGAACTGGTAAACTTTCTTATAGGGCATGTCTATCAATGGTTCTGCTTCGACCCATTTGGTGAAGTAGTCCACAACTACGACCAAGTATTTAAATCTTCCTCTGGTGGTCGGAAGTGGCCCGACCATGTTTATCACCCATATAACAAATGGCTAAGGTGAAGTTATTAAAGTTAGAGAAGCTTGTGGAGTTCTACAAATGTTGGAATACCTTTGGAACTTTTCATATTTTCGGCAAAGACCGTGCAATCTGGTCTCATAGTTAGTCAATAATATCCTTATGTATTAATTCACTGCAATAATAATATGCCTGGTATATGAGCTCCACAAGACCCTTCATGGACTTCCTCTATCAAGTCTTGAACCTCTGTTGGGTGAACACAACTAGCCTCAATTTGGTATGCTGGCAAGACTCCTTCTTCAATATAAGCTCTGATGGGATCCATCCAAGATGGCTCCATGTCCATTGTGATTAAATTAATCATCAAGTTTTCATCAATAATTTCTGTTAACTAGAATTTTAATGGAATAGTTCTTCGGAGTTCAATTCTAGTTACTGATGTCAACTGAGCAAGTGCATCAGCTCGAGCATTTTTCAATCTTGGAATTCTGCTCATCCGAACAACTGACAACTCTTCTATAACTTCTAATGCTTTGGACAGGTATCTTATTATTAGTTCTCCCTTGTCTCCATACAAACTCAGTATTTGATTCACCACCAATTGAGAATCACTGTGCGCCATAACTTGCTCGGCGTTCAGCGATTAAGCCAAACTTAAGCCCACAATGAGAGCTTCATACTCTGCTTCATTATTTGAGGCCTGAAACTGGAATCGTAGAGCATATTCAATATCTATCCCATTAGGAGTGTTAATTATTTTACCTCATCCACTTTCGATTATACAAGAGGATCCATCAATATATAAGTTCCATATGGGGATATTATTATCAAACGCTTAGTCTGTTAAAATCCCATGATGGAATGTTTTGGTATTTGCTTCCTCATACTTCCTAGACATCTCCTGTGCTCTGGTGGAAGATTCTGGTAGGTTGGCAATGATTTCTCATGATCCTCCCTCTACTGTGGGCTGCTCGGGAACCTCTACCTGAATTCCTAGTTGCTCTGCCTGAATTCCATATTGCTCGGGAACCTCCGGATAAGTGAATTTGATAATTAAATCTGACACAGCCTGGACTTTTAAGGAATACCTTGGTTCAAACACAATATCATACTCCCCCAATTCCACTGCCCAATACATTAATCTTCCAGACTTCTCCGATTTGTACAAGGCTTGCTAAGAGGCATATCAGTGTATACCACAATTGTATGATCTTGAAAATAGGGTTTCATCCATCTGGATGCCTCAACTAATGTCAATGGTAACTTTTCTAAGCGTGGATATCTGATTTTTGCTCCTCGAAAGGCCTTGCTCGTGTAATAAACTGGCTTTTTAACTCCATTTTCTTCTCGGATCTAGACAGAACTAACAGCTGATTCAGAGACAACAAAGTACAAATACAACTTTTCTCCCAAAATTGGTCGGGAGAGCAGTGGGGGTGATACCAAATAATTTTTCAACTCCAGAAAAGCCTTTTCACACTCGTCGTTCCATTCAAAGCTCTTTCTAAGCACTTTAAAGAATAACAAGCACCTGTCAGTAGCTCAGGACACAAATCTGTTCAAGGATACTACTCGCCCAGTTAGCCTTTTGCAAGTAGGGGACTGCATTTCAATCAACGTCTTGATTTTATCTGGATTTGCTTCAATTCACCTCGGGTTTACTATGTATCCGAGGAATATTCCTTCCTGCACACTAAATACGCACTTGGTCGGATTTAATTTCATTTGGTGCTTCTCCAGTTGGTCGAAAGTCTGGCTGAGGTTGGTAATGTGATCGAATGCTTTTTGGCTCTTTGTCAGCACGCCATCTGCATATACTTCCATATTATTGCCTATTTTCTCCTTAAAGACTTTATTCACCAATCTCTGGTGCGTAGCACCTACATTTTTCAAACCAAATGGCATAACATTATAGCAACAAGTTCCTCGGGGTGTAATAAAATAAGTGATTTCCCTGTCTTCAAGCTTCATTCTAATCTTGCTATAACCAAAGTAAGCATCCATAAAACTTAGCAGCTCGTGTCCTGATGTAGCATCAACGAGTTGATTAGTTCGTGGCAAAGGAAAATAGTCCTTTGGTCATGACTTGTTTAAGTCCGTGAAATCCACACATATTCTCAACTTATTATTTTTCTTCTTGACCATAACGACGTTGACCAACCAGTCTGGGTATTTCACATCATAAATGAATGAAGCTTTCTGAAGCTTCTCCACTTCCTCTTGAATAGGTTGGTTCTTCTTAGGGCTAAACACCCTACGCCTTTGTTTCACATGCTTGGCGCCTTTTTTAATATTGAGCTCATGGCAGAGAAAATTAGGATCAATCCCATGCATATCTTCGTGACTCCATGCAAACACCTATTTTCTTTGCCTTGGGAAAGTCACCAGCTCCTGTTTAAGAACATGATCCACTGTTGTTCCTATTTGAGTAGTCCGCTCTTGCTTATCATCATCTAACACAATATTCTCCGTTGCTTCCACTGTTTGGCCTTTCATCGGTTTTGTTTCTTCTATTAGATCTAAGGTTTCAACCCTAAATTGATTATTAGGTTCAGAGGTGTCCACTTGGTAAGTGGTGATCTTTTTTTTATTTCTTTCAAATTTTCTTGCTCGGCAGATGAGTAGTAGCATTCCCAAGCTACCTTCTCGTCACCTTTTACCATGCCTACCCAAAGTTGGTTCGGAAACTTCAAATACTAATGGACTATAGATGGCACAACTTCAAATTTCTTCAATCTTGCTCTCCCCATGATCATATTATTGGTAGAATGAACATTTTTGTCCATTACAAAGAAACGTATCTTCTTTGTCTGACTTGCTGGCCATGTACCGATCAACATCTCTAATTTATTATTCCTAGAGGAAATACCTTTTTGCCAGAAAAACCTATTAGAGGCCTGTGATAAGGTTCCAATTGGTTGAGCTTTAAGTTCAGAATGTCAAGCTGGGGTAGAACATGATATCCGTCGAGCTGTTGTTATCAACCAACACTCTAGATTAACAATTATATATTCCTTTCTGACTTTCATTACTAAAGGATCATTATGGGGGTATAACACTCCTGAAAGGTCATTTTTAGAAAAACCAATCACCGGCTTGTCTTTGTTAACCTTCCTTGGTCGATCTTCTTCATTTAGGTTAATCCTTTGGATATAGGAACAAGCTTGAGCCTCATTGAGGTAAGCCTTCTTTTCAGCAGTATGATCCCCTCCTCCTGCATCTCTACATGTAATCATTTGACAATCAAAAGATCCAAAACTGAGTGTGAATACCTCGCGTTCTGATTGTATAGGCTTCTTGGGTAGGTCGGGATCATCCTCTTGATCATCTTCGTGAGCTCTTTTTTTCTTGTCTTTGGGCTTACATGGACAACTTGACCTTTGTCGAGCTCCACTATTGTTCTGCCGATCAACAAACCTGTCTCGCTTTCCTCTTCGGATGAGTGCTTCAATTTCATTCTAAAGAGCAACGCAGCGATCTGTCATATGTTCGTGATCCCTGTGAAATTCATAGTATTTAGACCCACCCCTTTTGGCAGAAGATGTTCTTAGCTTTTCAGGCCAATGTACATCCTTGATGTGCTTTATCTCCTCCAAAACATGGTGGATGCCCATTGTTAAGGGAGTATAATTGTTGTAACTTTTGAGCCGATCCATATTCCCTTTTTGCTTTGATTCCCTGTATTCCTTAGGATCTTTGTGCTCATTTTTATCGGTTTTATTTTTAGCCTTTACTAATGAGTTTTGCTTGGTTGTCATTGCCTCCTCGGCGTTCATGATTTTGGCTGCCTTTTCCATCAACTCTGTCATCGTCTTCGGGGGATCTTTAGCAAGTGTGTGGTAGAGATTTTCAGGGAGCAACCCACTCATGAGGGCAGTAATGGCTATTTTTTCGTCATAATCAACGACTTCTAACTTCTCATTATTAAAATGAGTGATGTAATCTCGAGTACTCTCTCCCACCTTTTGCCTTACACTGAGCAAATGAGCTACTCGTTTAACTGGTTTAGCTCTAAAACAGAAGTTACCAATGAATAACTCGATAAGATGATGGAAACTATAAATTTTCCCTGAAGAAGACTATTATACCAAATCTGATCAGGTCATGTAATTGTCCCTGAGAATGCCATGCATCTCATTTCGTCGGGGATGGCACAGATGTCAGCAACTGCCTGATACTCCTCTATATGAAGGACGAGATCAGTTTTTTCATCATGCTTGGAAGTAACTACAAGATCTTTAAACTTTTAAGGTATGGGAAAATCCACAATAGCTTGTATGAAAGGAGATCCCTTTACAAAGCTTCTCTACAAAGGGTTTTTGGCCTTAGTCATATCTCCCAATCTATCTTCCAATCGCTGGCTGGAACCCTTCCAGGCATTGTTACCAGCATCAAATCTGTGTGTTACAACTTTCTCATTCCGACCAACTATTTGTGTTGAACTCTCCTCCGGTGAATGCAGCTAGGTACGAGCAGTTCATCGGGCATCTGATCTAGATTGGGCTGAGCCTTCACGTTGATCGGTTGGTCATCGAGTGTTTCTCGACAATGCCTTTAGAACATTTTTATTCACTCTAGGTCCTAAACGATCAAAGGGAGATGCTCGACTTAGCCTTTCTAAGGCACTCAATCTTTCAGGAGTAAAAGACGGATTGTCATAGGGCTCCGATGTTTTAAGCGAAGAACTTACTCCTGGTCGATAGGAAGTATCTCTAGTAGTCCTAGATTGGCTATGTCAACTACTTCTTGGAGGCGGTGGTGGCATATTTTCACAAAAGTATATAAGGAAGGTGACATGGCTTGTAGGGTTTGGCTGAAAGGAAAAGCCTACGTCCACTGTCTTGTATTGCCTATTGGATTGTATTTCAGTCCTCTTTGTTGTAGGGATTACAATGTATTTATAGCCCACTAGGGGGTTCAAGAGTCGGAATGTTAAAGGATGGAATGCCTTTATAAATTAGGCATTTACGTCAGTACATATTGTTCATAATGCATATTAATGTTGGCGCTTTGTTGACCCTATTGGTATCCCAGTATGATAATCGGGCTTCTAGACCTTGGTCGGCAGTTACTCCTTGTCAACTAGGATTATTGCCACAGTGGAGGGCACATGTCTATTTCTGATTGGTCCACGAAAATGGGTAAATTTTGGTATCAACAATGATGATAATTTAAATTTTGACCCCGTGCCAAAAGTATATCAAATTTTGGCACAATTTTGAACTGTGTCAAAAGTGTGCCAAAATGTACTTAATTTGGTACTGTTATAAACTGTGTCAAAAGTGTGCCAGAAATATCAAATTATGACACGGTTTAAAAATGTGTCAGAAGTGTTCCTGTTTGGCTAAATCTGGCACACTTCTAAACCGTGTCAGAAAAAAATAGTCATTTTGGAACACCTGATTCTGACACAGTTCAAAAGGCACAACTTTAAATCGTGTCAGATTGCTATTTTTAGTGTAGTGATTATTGATTTTTTTATTTGTTGCCTTTTAAGTGTGGTTCTACGAGGTGATTACGTGCAACATCCCATTGTTGTCTTTGTTGGCGGAGGAGGCTGATGTGTGGCCCAAGATGAAGAGGTGGAGGAAGGGGAATATATCCATTAAGGAGATCCTGGGCCATAGGGATCTGAGATTTATGCACCCTTTGACGAGTGGCCAGGTTAGGCTTTATTTTATTTTTTGATTTATTTGTCTTTTTCTAATATATATATATATATATATATATATATATATATATATATATATAGGGAGAGGTTCTCTAGTGGACCAAAAGAATTGACTTTTTAATGGACCTTAACAAAAAACACATTAATTTTAATTCCTCTAGTGTAATTGGTCCGCGCCAGCGGCACCAAACACGCGTGTCGATCGACCCCCAACCGCCCACCCCCACCCCCATGACAGCCCTGCTGTCATAAGGGCTGCCATAAGGGTTGCTATGGTAATGGTGGTGGTTGTGTGTGTGTGTGGGGGGGGGGGGGGTAGTGGGGTCTCGAGTGCCGCTGACGCGGACCAATTACACTATAAGAATTAAAATTAATGTGTTATTATGTATTTTTTGTTAAGGTCCATTAAAAAGTCCATTCTTTTGGTCCACTAAAGAACCTCTCCCTATATATATATATATATATATATATGTAGAGAGAGAGACTCCCGTACATCACACCTAGTTCTAGGCCCTAAAGAGCCTTTTTTTTTAAATTATTTTTTTCTTGAAATTAAGCTTTTAATCAACACAATTTCAAAAAATTAGGTTAAAATACATTTTCTTGCTATTTTTAAAAAATTTAAAAAATTTGCTTATGCAGACCCTCATAAATATGGTATTTTCAGCAATTTTTTGTTGAATTTTTAAAAAATATCTAGAAATTGTATTCTAGCCAAATTTTTAAACATGTGTTAATTGGAAGATTAACTCCATGGGTAAAAAAAAAGTTTTTTAGGGTCTAAATTTAGGTGTAATGTAGAAAGCATGATGTATAGGAGTCTCTCTCTCTCTCTCTCTATATATATATATATATATATATATATATATATATATAGTCATCCTCTTGTGCGGACTAGTCCGCATTTTAAGAATGCGGACCGAACATGTGTCACCTGGCGGTGAGCCCAGAAAAGAGAGAGAGTGTGCCTATAATTTAGGCGATAATTTCTAGGCACACCCTCAGGTGACACATGTCTGGTCCGCATTCTTAAAATACGGACTAGTCCGCACAAGAGCATTATTATATATATATATACTAGGGTATGCCCGTGCCTGAAGGCACGTTGATAATTTCCAAAGTATGTAATCGCAAAAAAGCCAAAATTTCCAAAGTACGTAATTGCAAAGGAAGAATGGGCATGTAATCCCAAAAACTGATGTATCATTGTCTTTCAGCCCATGTATTTTTTTTGTGTTCCGATCCTCCCATGTAAAACTCAAAGAAATGTGGCTTCCTAACACACATGGTTTATTAGAAAAGACCAAAATGTGGCTTCCTATGTGTATAGTATTTGGGGAGTTATAAGACCATTTATAAAAAAAACATGGTTTTTTGGACTCTACAATCTTGAAAATGAGGACCGAGTCCAAAAATTCTAAATTGCGAAACGAAAAATATTTCGTTCCTTAATAAAACAAAGTATAATTTAAAATTGTCAAATTTCCAAAGGTTTGTGCGACACATCGTTATGTTTCCAAAATGTACACCGTTTATATGACCATATGTCGTATTTAGTTCGCAATAGATAAATAATTTTTCAAACAATCTATGGAATGAACCTATTAGTTTGAAAAAAATATTGGGAAAAATTACATTTGTTTATTAGATAATCCAAAATTTTTAAGAACAAAAATACCAACAATACAATTATTAATGTTGAATCTGATAATTTGAAAATTTTGAACAAAATTTCCATTGTTTATACAACAATTCATCCTTTTTACGAACAAAAATGTGTATACAATTTAGAAAAAATGGACAAAATTTCCTCTTTTTGTAGGATTATCGACCTGTTAAAGAAACCAAAACTATTCAAGAATACACATAGTCCATCCCAAGCATTATATATACCAAATCATCAATTTATGACTATAATAAACTTCAAATATGATTATACAAAAATAATCATTATTGGCAATTTTACCAACAAAAGGATGATAAAAATAATACTTAAACACAATAGTAAATTTTCAATCTAGTAAAAAATATAAATCGTCCTTCGATCAAACAACTCATGGCACATTCGTAATGGGATGAGATAGGACTTAAACTTGAACGGGATCCCAAACTGAAGCTTATAATTGACATGTTATCATATTTGTCATAATCTGAAAAATTAAACAACAAAAAATAAACGTTCAAAAAATAGATGTGTCTGACAACACTTGCAAATAAAGTGTTTGACAAACATTAGTCGTGAAATATCACATTCCATTCCATTAAAAATAAAAACCAATCTACGTTTTAATGAAGTCATGAATAATTAAATGAGCAGGAAAAAGAATGTATCCGTAGATTAGATAAAAATGAAAAAGCAGGTTTTACTGAAGTCACAAATCACTCTTATCAATTATAGTCGAACCCATGTAGATTAAAGAGCATGTACCCATGATATCCATCCATTTGAGGAAAATTTCGAATTAGGACCAACTTTGAACATTTTCCTGTTTAGGTACTCCAATAACAGGGTTTAAAAATTTCATGTGTATGAAATGGCACCAAAAAAAATTAATAGAGGTAAAACAAAGTATAACTTACATCGACTGGAAAATTCCATAAGTAAATGTATACCTAGTTAAATCGAAGGCAGAACAGAGTAACTAAATGTATAACTATTGATTATTAAACATAAAATTTGCAACAAAATACTAAGACAAACTAAGAAAAAGCAACGCATAAAGGCCATCTAATATTTTTTCATTAAATTTATTTTGTATACATACTTTAAGATATCGTCTTAGGTTCCAATGAATAGAGACGCGATCAATTAAATTATTATGAATGGCGTGTGCATAAATGCAAAATCGTATAGGATAAAGTTAAGATTTAGAATATATACACCATGATATGATAAAAACTTAGTAATCAGTGGTGACATAAATAGGTGAAAATGATTAAAACGTGCACAAAACAAAGAGATATCGAAAGCATTGAAGCTACAATTTCACATCCTAAACAGGATTATCTCCATAACCTCACCACATTGAGGGCATAAATAAGCATTTCATTACCACATTGAGGGCATGGATGTTGCATGCATCACTTTGCGCACCTTGTAGTAGACGTGCCCTTTTTCGATGAGTCTTGTTCCCATTGGTAATGACCTAATGTAAAAGGATATGAAAATGTCATCAAAAGTTTCAAAGTTCAATATTGTAGCAGTTCGGTAGAAAATCCACTTGACAATGTGAATGCTGAAGCACTAAAGGAACGACAAATGTTGAAGCACGAAATACAGAATAGTTGGTAAACATGTTGTACAAATGAAAGAAAGTAAAAATATAAATCATGTTTAATCTCCTAACAATACAAAGTGAAGGGTGTTTACTTTGTACATGGAACGCCCATTGTCAAAAATGAAGTCCATAGAGCCCTCAATTCAGCAGTCTTTGAAATAATGGCGGCCAACATCTTCGTAAAGAGTGTCTTATGCTCCATAAAATCCATAACCGAAGAAACATGCTTTGTCGTTGGTGATCCAAAATGCGGACGCTCACCAAGTGCCCCTGCATTCCTGGCATTTGTGTCGGTGTTATATTCTACACCAACACCATGCATGCAATATAATGATGAATATTGACTTGACTACTGTTTAATTAAGACTCTCAAGGAAGATTCAAGACACAATAAAGATACATATCTTAAAGATTATGTTTCTAGCGGATAAGTAATTGGCATATACAGTGACTGATGTTGTTTATGATATATTACTGA
This sequence comes from Sambucus nigra, assembly GCA_949130495.1. NCBI lineage: Eukaryota > Viridiplantae > Streptophyta > Magnoliopsida > Dipsacales > Adoxaceae > Sambucus > Sambucus nigra. The sequence continues at coordinate 335,395,451 of OX422207.1, read as the reverse complement.
CATGGGTAAACAAAATAAAAAATACCCCATCAACAACATTTTCAAGAATGAAAATTCGAAGTCATGCTAGTCTATGATATATTGGAGGAAGTTGTTACCCTGTCTTTGATATATAAAACATTGCATTAAAATTAAAATTAAACTACAGTTGGGTTGGACATGGTGAAACAACGAAATGTAAATGGTGCTACCCCGTCTTTGATATATCAATGTATAGTAGTGTTCACAGCCACCTTACCGACAAAATGATTGTTTTCACTACCTAAAAGAATTAATAATATTTGGTCTGCATGAGTACAAAGGCAGTGGAGGAGGGAGAAGACATGAATGGCCCATCTGGGGACTGCAATTTTAGTAGCTTTTCCCACTCCAGGTCTGGCATCCCTTCCAAGATATGTAGTAGTGTTGTGGGCACTCTTCGCATTATGTCAACCTATATAGTTTGACACGCAGATAAATTTTTTTAACAAATATTTCTTTGAAAGATAAGATTAATTTTACTTCTTTGAAAGATAAGATTACTTTTACTTCAGTTATTATCTATTAAAGAGAAAAGTAGTACATAGCTAGCACCATCATGGTTGACCAAGTTTGAGAAATGAAACTAAGTCTATGCTTCACTCAAAATTGAAATGCAATTTAATTGATAAATAAGATTGGGTAAATAAAATGTTCATCAAAGTGGGCAAATATATACCTGATAATCTGCAAGAGGTTGTATCTACACGACAACACGCGCTACATAAAGGAATAAGGACTTAAAGAGGGATTGTGAAAATTAATTATACACACATCTGAGGCGAAAAATAGAGCATAATTTATACGTCACCATCAGATACCAAACTGAACATGTTGATCATGCTTTCACCAAGCTGTAGAATAAAAAGAGGCCTTAATATTATATAGAGTTGAACCAAACTAAACAAAACTGAGAGCTGCCTTTACCACCTAACCACCACTGATATATAAAATAAAATTTAACTATGACTGTGATTGCATGCACAAACTGTAACAGTGAACAAACTGATGCTTACTACCTAGTACCGACAATAGAAACCCTTAAAAAATATTTAGTATAGAAATATACATACATTTATCCGAATTGATACAGATTGAACCCCTAAAAAAACATACATGTGTAAACCTAAAAAGTTATAGCAGTATAGCAGTTTGGCATACATATGTAAACCTCAAAAAATGACATACATATGTAAACCTAAAAAAAATAACATACATACAGTTTGGCATACCCTAGCAGTATAGCAGTATAACAACTATAATTATATTGAACCCCGAAAAATAATAAACCCAAAACTAATCTCATATAAACCCGAAAACAAACTGTGAGCATAAACTAAACAGAGAAAATTACCTTGAATTCATAATGTTCAAACAGAGGGATTAAGAATTTACATAAACCAAACGTTATAGTTTGAATGTATTTTCACAGATATATGCATTCAATTTAGGTATGCTTAGTACGTACAGTTTAATAAGTTGTAAAAGGGTGCAGTGATGCCTTCATGTTCCTTCTTTTTATACATTAACAACAATAATAAACCACTTATTTTTCTTATTTGATGTAGCTACCACTGCCATTGCATCCAAATCGATCAACCCCATTATTGAGCTTGTTTGTGCTGCTGTATGTAGTGCAACAAAAGGCTTAATTGGGGGCTTTTGTCAATAAAAATATTTCGGGGAATTTCTTACTAAACATTCATATTGTAGGGGTCATTTTTACACTTTCCCCTTAGTATTATACCTGATGTCTTTTGAGATAATGTTTTGGAAGAGCTTGGCATTTCACGCAAAGCCCATGCCAACCTATACAACCAATAAAAGTACCAATAGTAAAAAGTGACTTAAAAAAAAAAGCATGCTTAGAGCAAAGAGCTAACTCTACAATAAAAGTAGGTACATTAGTAAAAAACCTCCATTAGAAAAAAAAAAACTCCATAGTAGTAATAGAAGTAGGTACATAAAAATAAAAGTATTCTTAGAGAAACGTTTAATCAAATACCATATCCATATTCTTTTTTTATAGGAGCCTAAATACGAAATTACTTGTCACAGGGCTTCTTAATCTATACAACAAATTCACAGGTGCAAATAACAAAGAGTTCACACTCCATTCTCAACAACCCATTCCATCATAACCCCCCCTTAAGCTTAGTTTTCATGTTATGTTCTAACCGGAAAGGCCTTTTCTAGCTTAGAAGTAGCATTACCAGAGCCAGGGGTTCCCACCAGCAGACATGTTGTAGTTGTAGTTTATTCTCGTAACCAAATCTGCCAAGTGTGGAAACTTTGCGAGATGCATTTGTCTGGCCGAACAGTTCCCCCTTCCAGAATGTTCTGTCTTATAGAGAGCCGTAGCATTGTCCACTATCATAAGTGCAAACCTGGTTTCCACCATGATGAGCACTGTTCAATCCCAATCTTCATGCTATCTGTAAGAGTTTTCGCAGCTTGAATGCTCCCGCAGCATCAATGTACATTGTTTCTCCCTCGCCACCCCCTTGATCTAATTGAAGTTGGTAAGTTCTATAAACTAATTTCTTCGATTCTATTAATCGTTTATATCAATCCAAGCTTCCCGGCTATAAAAATCCAAAACATAGAAATGAGTATTCATGTAGTTAAAAAAAGAGAATAATCAAAGACATCTTACCTAACTGAAAAGTGTGCACACCCAAATTTGATACAAATTTGCATACAAAATCATACCAGTGTACTACCTCATTATGTCTTTCTGAATACAAAATCATACCGGTGTACTACCTCGTTATGTTTGACAATGATACAAATTATCCACACTAAAATTGACCATTCTATCATGAAATGATAGAATAAATTAATATGAAAAGTTATTTTATAATAAATTAAATTAAAATTAAAATTTGATTTATGCAAAAAAGTATACCAGTTCTTAAACCAAACTACACCAATCTTTCAATAAACTCGTACCATTGCTTTTAGAGATGAAATAGTACCAGTTAAAAAATATTAGATGAAGGAGATACCATTAAAAATATATAATTATATAATCATACCCATCTTGACCATAACACTAAAACTAAGCAATTAAGGCCTAAAAGAACTCGGTATAGGGAAAGATAATTCATCACTACATGATGCCATTTTGTCAAACACCTCATGTGTGCTTATGTGTTTTGTAGTAAGAACATGAAGGTTGATGAGTTTCTCATTCTCGGCATATACCAAATGTTATTATTAGAACGTAGTGAAATAAATCGTGCATTACCAAGAAAGTAAAGAGAAGTACCATTATCTATATACTTAATCAGTGCATCGTGACCGCATCATGACCACAACAACCTTAAATTGAAGCTAATCAAGTAGGTAACTTACAACTAAGTCGAATTGCAGAAAATATCACCAACCATAATCACATATAAAACTATGAGCAGAGTGAAACTATCCTATTCACATTAAAATGTGTTAGGAATATTAGTTACAATCCAAAACTATATACCTCACACACACAGGGAAAACAATAAAATTAAACCAAACAAATGATGTTTTCAAATGAAAGCTAAACAGACCGAAAATATACTTGAGATCTGATGTACAAAAAGTCATTTACATCTACAAATAAATAATAATTACATAAAAGTATGAAAAATATTGTTAGTTCTAAAAAATTGAACCAAAAATATACAAAGGAAGGCCAAAACACATCCATACAAAAGCTTCGAACAAATTGAAGGTGTGGAAAAAATTACCTATAGGAGAGTGTGCGAGAGAGAGAGGTGGGTGAGTGAGGGAGCGCATGAGGGAGCGGAAGATGGAGTGGGGGGATGGAGAGAATAAAGGTAGGGTTTGGGTGAATCAGGAGAGAGAAGATGTGAGGGAGGGTTTGGATGTGTTGTGTGGTGGAAGAGTGTGAGAAAGACTTTAACTTAGGTAAGTTACCACTTTACCCCCATTTTGAATTTTGATCTAGAGAGGGAAATAAATTAGAGGGTATAAAAAGAGGGGGAAACCAAATAATAGAGGGATAAATTAGGAAGTGCAAAAAAATTCATATTGATGACATCATAGTGTTATCTTATGACATAGATAAGTTTTCTACTTTATTATATATTATTATATATATATATATATATATATATATATGTTTTGTTTTTAATATGTTAATGACTTAATTTTTTTGGACAGGTGTCGTTCTATCCTTAGGGTCAGTCCTCGGAGGAGATAAGGGCACCGGTCTCTATGTTAAGTCGCGGCGGTTGTTGTCGCACGAGTTTGGATACAGCTGGTATTGAGCGAGTGGGTGGTGCGATAGTTGATGGAGAGCGAGGTTGCGATTCAGAAAATCCCTCGTTCTACATCATGGATCCGGAACAAATGTCGGAGGGAGAGCTGATGGCAGTGATGACGGGGAGCACTTCTCCTTATTTACGTACACGACAATACATGACTATTTAGTCTTCTTTCTTGGGCAGTTGGTTAATGTTGTCGTCGATCTGTGATATGGGTGGTGTGACAAAGGCGGGAGGTGGTGGTGTGCAGGGGTCTTCGGCTCACGTATCGGGGGTTGTAGAGATTCCTCTGCTCCACCACTATGCGTTTCCCACATATTATATTCACTTAGGAAGGGGCGTGCAGAGTCGAGATTCCTCACTGACCCCACGCGACGTTAGAGGCTATTCCTCCTACGACAGAGGCAGATTTCTAGTTAGAGGTAAGGATTATTTATTTCACAGTTGATTTATATACTTGAATCTCTGTGCTTCGATTTTCGCACTTTGATGTTTATAGTTTAATCTCTTCATTTGGCTCTTTTCTTTTACAGACTATGGTTGTTCAGACTTTTCTGGCTGCATGACGCCCGAGACTGGATGGCTTTCATGGACGAGCAAGTTCAGATGATGGCTTGGTCTTGTACTGCTTGATGATCCTTCACCATCTTTGAGCTCCGAAAGTGAGGGTTCCACTTCTCGCCTTTACGGGGGGCGCCCTCATTAGGATTAGTAGTGTTAGGTTAGGTTTTAGAAAGTCTGAGTTGCGCCTTTGCAATTTTTCTCTTTTTTGTTCTTTTTTATGTTTTATTTCTTGGTGTACCTGAAAAAGGGTGTAGATTAACAAAAATATTTTTTCACCTAGGCTTTTATGTGAAAAAGTAAGGAAATATATATTTTGAGTTTTTGAAGATGTTTTTGAATGTTTAAGTAAATAAACTTTTTTGTAAAAAGTTAATTTTAAATGGGTATTATTTGGAAATGAGAAAGACAAAAAAGGAAAAGGGGAATATCTTAAAATAGAGGGGGTGTCGATCGGTCTATCCCTTAGCCTGCCAACCGGCACACTTGTTACCAGTGCATTTTCTTTTCAGCCTTCATTGCACTCTTAGAACTTGGATTCCTTCATTATAGCTGTTGGTTTAACAATTTCGTCATTGTGTGGAGGAATTTTGGTATAAAAGGGGGGCTTAAGATGGGCATTTTCAATTACCCCAACATTTCTTCTCCTCTCTCTTGCATACATTTTCTTTATTTATAATCAATAAAGCCATGAGGGAAACATGTGTTGCTCATCTCTAACGTTTGGAAGCTATGAGCTTGCATAACATTGATTATGTGGCTTTCAATTTGCGTTAGGCCACTTTGTGACGCAGTTACTCGTTCAATTGGAGTATATTGTAGACGACTTCTCAATTTTTGTATCCCGAGTATCACATGTTCCTCTTTGGGTCGGATGAGGTGTGTTCGAATTTTGAGTAATTCTTCGCCATGTTAGGTGTCGATTCCCAAGTTCCTACTACTACACCCGAATTTTCCCATTCCCTGTGGGTGGTCCTAAACGAATTGTTGCATATTTCTCCATCTGCTTCCCGACCACCAGTGCATAGGAGAACCATCAATTTCCCTACAGTGTTGGACTCTTGCGCTAATATTTTAGCTTAGGCATTTTTATTTTATTTTTAATTACTTGCACTTTGGCATATTTGGCATACCCGTTACAAACCTTCACGCACCGAAAAGTCGAATCGAACTCCAACATCTCCAGTTTCAAGACTCCTCTAAATCTCAAGAAGGTATAAAGCTTTTTGGAATTTTCCAATTATTCATAAGGTTATTTGGGGTGTTACTTTTATGAAAAAAAGAGGCTGGATATTTAAAGTTTTGAAATAAAAATTTATTTTTTACGCATATCTATTCGTTTGAACTTTTGTTAAATCTCACATCGAACGAACTACTAACAAGGACACACTGTTGGAATTCATTAGAAGCTGGTTTTAACAAGATTGTTATCTCGTTCGAACAAATTGCACTTTTCGTTCTAGCGAGATGCCAATATCGTTCGAACGACTTGGATTTTCCTTCGAACAAATCCGACGCCTCGAAATTTGTGCAATGTCTATAAATACATGTTTTGACTCAAAATTTCGTAAGACTTTTGCCAAAATATTTCCTCAAAATCTGTTGCAAATTTTTTCAAGTTTTGTGTTACAAAAACACTTTTGATTCACAACTTTACAACCCCAAATAGTTTTTGTGAGTCGTTTGAAGCCCTAAAAAATTTTGTATATTATATATACACTTGTGGAGAGAAATCTCTATGGCCGATTTTTTGAACCTGAGGGATCACGGTAGAAGAAAGCTGAAGGCTGAATTGGTGAATACCGAGTGTGGACTGCCACCTGTGGACGACTCTGGACTGAGCTGTATTCTTTAGAAGTTTTGAAGACACTACGAATTATACTTGGGGGTTAAATCAAGTAGTTTGTAAGTCGATAGTCTTGTAAAATTTTCTAAAGTATTGAAATATAAGTTTTGTTATTTATCATGTTTGACTGTATGCGTAGTTAATTTATATGATTGGATTAGTATCGTATGCTAACCTAATCTAATCAAAGATTAAAATTTGGTAAAATTGGATTTGTTTGGGACATCTAAGTTTGCACTGAGCACTCACAAATTGGTATAAGAGTTTATTTTCGCATTTATAAAGTGACATCATAGCATTTCACGCGTAACAAGTGGTGTCAAAGCTTATTTCGACCTAATAAGTGGTATCAGAGCAGGTTACGCAAAATTATCGTGTGATCCGAATTTTCAAAGAATTTTTCTCGCAAATACCAACTCTAACAACTAGTATCAGAGTGGGTTGCACTAATTTATCGTGTGGATCCTCGCTTAGTACTATTTATGGTGTTTTTTTATTCTTATCTCGGATACGTTTGTTTTACTCTCGATGGATAACCATAGTGAAAATCCATCTCATTTGAATTTGAAGTTTTCTAAAATAATTGAAATTATTGAAACATAAATTTCTTGTTTTAAAGTTGCTATAAACTTTTACAAAATGTTCAAACTCAAAGAGATTTTTTCATGTGAAGTTTGTGGACGTGGATCATCATTTTAAAATTTTAGAATTGTCCAAGAAAAAGAGCGATGATAGAGTCCAGTTTTTAGAGAAATAATTAGAAGACTCTAAAATTTATAAGGTGTGTTTACATACCAATGAGGAAAATGATAAATTAATTTTAGATTTGAGGACACGCGAGAAGACTCTTATGGATAAGTTTGCTTGCATTGAGGGAGAGCGAAATAACCTTCTAGGAATGATTAAATATTTTAAGAAGGAGCCCCTAAAACTTGAAGAGTCTAAAATTTTGAAGTTAAAATATGTTTTAAAAGACTCGAGTAGTGTTGGTAGTAATGGTACTGGCTCCCATGATTCTAATACTCCCAAAGCCAAGACCATTATTTATTTTACCACATCCCAAAGTATTATAAAATGTCAACCTGGAAGTCCCGTTCCTCATCACATCTACACATCCATGCAGTGTGGTAGGAAAAGTCACCTTAGGTCTTTTTCCTATGATCATAAAAAAGGCCCTATGAAGTTTAAGCCTAGTGTCCCCTTGGTCGCAAAGCCCGATTCGTTAGGTGTACATCTATTTGGGGTTAATAAATCCGTTTTAGAGACACTAAATGTTAGGTTAGTTGATTCTCACATACTTGCACATGATGTTTCATATGCTATATCTTATGGATGATTGTTTGCATGTTTTTGTTTGTCATACTCTAGTTTTGCTTCATGATATATATTTTCTACTGTTATGACATCTGTATCTTTTGTATTACATTTTTCTTATATTAAGTCGTATTGAAAAATTCAAAAAGATTTTATTTTGATTTATTTTTTGAAAAACTCAAAAAGATTTTGATTTTTGAGTATTTTAGTTGTACACGTTTGGTATGACATATTAGTGTGGTTGAATCCAATTCATTCATGTGGCTAGGATATTTGGTTACTATTATAGATACTTAGTAATAATAATTTCATGGAGTTGTTTTGAACTTGATTTGCTTTATAGATTAGACTTTGTATATGCCTCCTTACACACATGCACGAGCTTTTTGAATGTTAACTTCACATGTATATTTGATATTTGTGAGATGTTCTCCTAACAATTTTGTCATCTACATGTTTTTGTGACCATGGGGGATTTGTTCGTGTAAGAACCTTTTGTGACACCCCACCAAATTAAATATCGGGTGATCAGTCCTTTATTAAATTAAAACAGAATGTCCGGTTGGTTCTGTCTTAGCATCACCGTCGAAAAACATTTCTTAATTACTAACCACCAAGTAGTTAAAAAGTCAAGTGTCAAATTTTATCTTTTAAAAGTAACATGTAACCAAAAATAATTAATTTAACCATTCATCATCTAATAAAATCTCACAACAAATAAGAATGATATAATTGAATAAATGAGTCTGGAGTAAACACATCCAGTCTAAATCCCAACTGCAAAAGCCTGAAATGAAATAACTCTCCACAACTGAAATATAAATAAGAGTCCGTAGTCACTATCTTTGAGTACATCTGAATAAATGATAGGCATCATGCCCGACTGAAGTAAATAACTCAGAAAGAATCAAGGATAGATGTGGAGGCATATAGTACCGAGGTCATGTAACTTTCACAGCAGCTACAGCACATCAACTGGTAGGAACTCCTATGCTTGGCGTCCCTGTGGCTGGGCACCTAAAAGATTTTTACAAAAATAAAGTAGATTTGAAAGAAAACGGGTCAAAGCCCGAGTTGTAAATGGTTTAAAAATAGCAGGTGTTTAAAATGCATTCAACATTAAATATCATATCCATGTTAGTTCCTCGTGCCCTCATTTGAGATTCTCACCTCTCAAACTAATGTTCACGCCTAACGTAGACTCTTAACCCATCCTAGTCACGCTATCCCACTTATCTAGTTTAGCCCAAGTTCTTTACTGAATTGCTTAAGTCATTTTGCCCAATTATAACACCCGAATAATATATTCTTGTAATTATAATGTTAGCTTAATCGAATTCAAATAACTCATTAATCATTCAAGTTCCCACATTGTTGATTAATATTAAGTATCGTAATATTTCTCATCTACTAAGCAAACACAGTAGAATAATATCAAGTGTATATACATATATATCACTATCATACATATATATACTACTACGTCACCCCAAAAGGCTAAACCTGCGGTGCATACATACTCTGTTATCAGTTCCGGTACATCACGAACATAAGGACTACGAATTCCGAATCACTTTGGAATCGTATAAACACATATCACACACAATGGAGGCGAACATAGTTCCCAATCCCATGGGCTATGCACATACCTACGCACCCACGTGAAAGCAAACTTATCAACTCACAGATAAGTCTTTCCCAGACCTATGTCCTGAGGTAGCAATCTACCCCCCCCGAAGGCTCCTAAAGATAAGATTATCCTATTCCTAAGACCTCCTGCGATAACAAGTATGGTAGGTATGTCATACACATAAGGATTCATACAATAGGTACACACAACCCATTTAATTAATAGGATCACACCGCCTAACTATTCCAGATTTGTACGAATTGTTATTCTTTACAATATTCACGATGTTCCGAATAACGACTATTATCTCTATCGTATCGCACTACTTATAATGGATATCACTAAGGAGTCCCTCTTATCCTTATATACTTTTATTTTTCAAGTTAATATCTCAAGAAATGTGGTTTCCCAGCATAACCATAAGTCATTCATTATTCTTGAATTATTTTTACCAAATTCCAGCTCGTCCCGTAAAATTTCCAAAAATCTAAAAACTCGTTCGAAGTGCCCAGAAGTTTTGTTCGAATGAAAGTTCAAACGAACTTCACTATGAAATCTAGTTAGTAATTCGTTCGAATGAACTTTGAACTCTGAATTTTCGTTGGAATTCTCGTTCAAACGAGGTCGTTCGACCGACTTTCGAGTTCTCCAGGTCGTTCAGATGACATTTACCCGGTTCGTCTTCTACCTTAGGAAACCTGCGTTTTTGTCCATTTTTGTTCACCCAATTCACATCAAACTTGACCCAACTCAAAATAATAGTCCTAAAGCCATTTTACATACATTTAGATGATCCTTAACATCTTTGAACCATCAAACCTCGTTAAATCTCATATATGGGTGAAGGAATTTAATCAAATATCAAAAGCCCTAGTTTCACATAAGTAATAATTTTGTCCACCCGAAACCCAAAATTAAATTCGTTTTTCATCATGTATCAACCCGTATTCATAGCCTCTACATATGGTAATTCATCTACATTCGATTTCCTACCCAAAAGCTTGATTAATAATTAAATTTCAACCCAGATTTCATCATATTATGTGTATATCATCAATTCTTCACAAACATGTATAATATTTGCACTAATTAAAGCAAGATAACAATTTGCCTTATTGGGAAGGTCTGAATCGTTGAATAAAAGTGATATAGGTGCGTTCCTCTTTTCCCGATCTACACGTTGATGGTGTTCTTGGTGAAAGATAGGTGGGTTTGGTCTTGGAGTTGCAAGGAATCTCTTCTCCTACTCCCTCTTGGACTCTCTCTTTTCTTTTGCAGATAAAAACCCTAACTTCTTCCACGTACATGCAAATATATTTCTCTAATTTTCGTCCATTAATTAGCCCCAATTTTTAAAAGACAAAAACACCCCTTCGGGGTATCGGTTTGATCTAAAACTATCCCGAAACCCAAACTAAACCCACGGGTAGACTTTTCTGAATATTTAAACCCTTTTTGGACACGTTGGTGTACTCAAAATGACCATTAAGGCGATGTATAAATATTTTACTTTTTATTTCTTCTAATTTAGTCCCGACACGACTCACACACGCATCCCAACTGAAATTCCATAATTGTCGTATTTCTCTCTCGCGATAATTTTCATAAATTCATAATCACATTCAGAATCATATATTAGTTTATTCGCTCAGTAATATTCAATGTACTTCCCAGTAATAAATACTAACTCTTATCTCTCTAGTTAATATTTATTTTATTTCGGATTAATTATTAATTAATTCTTCTCACATTTAATTCAATTAATCCTATAATTTAAATTCAATAAAATTACGGGGTATTACATACTCCCCCCCTAATTATGGAATTTTGTCCCGAAATTCGGAAATAAAAGGTATACCTGGTAAGAATAACTCTGGGTATCTCTCGTGCATATCATCCTCGCGCTCCCAAGTCAACTCCTCGATATCATGATGTTGCCACTGTACACGAACTAATGGCACCACCTTCGACCTCAGTTTTCTCTCATTATGGTCTAGGATAACAACAGGCCCCTCCTCGTAGGAACTACCGGGCTGCAAATCAATCTCCTCTAAATCAATATGGGTGTGGGCCAAATCATCCTGAAGGTATCTCCTCAGAGAAGATATATGAAACACATCGTGAATCCTATGCAGGTGCTTGGGTAACCCAAGCATGTAAGCCACTGGCATAATCCGCTCAATAATAGGGAAAGTCCCTACATACCGTGATGCTAACTTCCCTTTCTTCTCAAACCGCATTATCCCCTTCATAAGAGATACTCTTCATAATACCTGGTCCCCACCCTGAACTCCCTGAAGAACCTCTTGGCATAGGCGTAGCTCTTCTGTTTATCCTGAGCAACCCATATGCGACTCCAAATCATCTCTATTCTAGCTGACGTATCCTGAATCACTTTCGGCCAAGCAGTTTGTTGTCCCCCACCTCTAGCCAATAAGCAAGCTAATGATAAGGTCTACCATATACTGCCTCAAATGGGGCCATGCTAATCATAAACTGGTAGGAGTTATTATAAGAGAACTCCAACAGTGAAAATCACTGCTCCCAACCCCCGCCAAAATCAAGGATACACATCCGCAACATGTGACACCCCGCCTAATTAAATACCGGGTGATCAGTCCTTTATTAAATTAACTTAAAGTGTTCGGTTGGTTCATTCTTAGCTTCACTGTCGTAAAATAATTTTCTTTATTAATCACCTAGTAAATAATTAAGCTATGTGTCAAAACAGTTAATTTTACAAATTTAGTCTGATTGTTATTATTAACTATGAAACCATTTTCACGAATACAAATGATAGTATTAAAACCAAACCATCGAAATGAAAGAACATGCTAGATGAATTAATTCAATTAAAATATCCCAAAACACAGGACAAGAAAATAAATAGAATAATCCCAACTAAACTGAATACTAAAATAAATAAAGAGTACAAGTCTCTAGACTAGATAAAAACTGGAAATGGGCGACACATGCCCTATCTAATGTGAACTAAATGAAAGACTGAGAATACAATGATGAAGTCGTATACTGCAAAGACCTGCAACTCCCACACTAGCTGCAGCACGTCAACAGTCCAAAGATTTAAGCCAGACGCCCCTTGTGGCCGGGCACCTGTAAAATATATATATACAAGAGAGAGAAAAATGACAGAAAACGTGTCAGAGCCCGAGTGTAAAATAACTTTAAAAATAGTTTTGCAAATATTTAAAATTCTTACCAGTTGATATTACATACATGTTAGTACTCGAGACTCTCTCACCTCTCATCAAGTGTACACGCCTATCGTACTACTAAAATGACTCATAAGTCTAACCCAATTCTCCTCCCATAGATTCTGATTCGCGAGGCCGTATGACTATGATTCATTAAAATAACATCTTGTTGAGGATTATTTAAGTCAATTATGTATATCTCAATACTGTTATCAAATCTCAAGAATTTACTATAATTAGGAGCATTTATTCAATAATTATCTACTAACACACACTGTAGAAGAATTCCGGGTATATGTATATATTAATCACTCATACAATATATATATATGACAACCCGCCTACTAAAATAAGAGGTGGCATCACAGGAATTATAGATGATCCATTCTTAGCATCACTGTCGTTAAAATAATAGTACAAGATAACCACCAATTATTTTAAAAAATGGATTGTTAAATGAAATTTTGTAAGTTAAAAGAAAGCACTTAGACAATCCCATTTGTAAAGAAGGTGGATACCAAAAATCAACGGGTAAAGAATGACAATTATGCATAAAGTAATAACCGAATAAGCTGTCGGTTAACATACTAATACAAACAGGTTACACCGAGCATTACAATTTAAATATCACATTGTAATAGATGAGTACAAAGCATGGGCAACCTGCCCGAATAAATAAACTGAACGTAACTGGAGTATAATGAATAGAAGCGTCTATAACAAATATCTTACAACATCCGTAAAATGCTACAGCTCCAAGACAACTGGAATGGGAAGGTCAATACGGGCGTCCTTGCGGATGAGCACCTGAATGGACAAAGAGTTGCATGCAAAACAAAGAGATATAGACGGTCCAGTGCCCGGTTTGATATGATTACCATGTGACTAAAATTCATGACAGTTATGAATGTAACTATCTCTCGCAATTAAATCATAAATTTCCTTACCTCTCAATCTAGAAGCACAACCTAGCGCAATATCAATGCTAATGCTCAATGATCATATAAGCATGGGAGAACTCATCTACATATACTCAAGGAGACCTCATTTTAATCATTCATAATTCCTTTACTATTTAGGAAATACATATATGGCAATTCATTTTACAAAATGTTTACCAATTCAATTTTAGCTCATATATTTTTATTTCCCTTCTTCCATCCAGGAAATGTAATTAAAGAAAATTTATTATCATAAAATGATTTTTCATCTCATTACTTCCCATTTCCCTTCTTCCATCCAGGAAATGTATTTAAAGCAACTTTATTATCATAAAATGCTTTAACATCAATAATGTCCCACATTATTAGGAAAGAGTTATATTTTATATCATATAACGTTTCTAAGACCGCCCGTCCGGGTTTCCCCACTGTGTGCCCCTAAATAGCTATCATCTTCCAGGGCCTATCAACAAGACAACCTGGGCATCCTACAACGCGAGACGTCGGGAAGCGGTAATATACCAACGAGTGAGTCATAACCACACTCGGAATTACCCCACATCGCTAAAATAAACAAATCATATAATAACCGGTCATATGGCTGAGGACTATTTCTACCCTGCATTCATTAGCCAGGGGACTTCACCTCATGCGTGGACTTCCCTTATGATAGAGATTTAGAGAGGTGTGTTTACGTAGATTATCATTTACGGAAATTATTTTTTCCATCTTGAAAACATTCACTTTAACATTCTCAAAAACCATTTATACTTAGCCATTAAGTACCAAATTTTAGAATATGCATCTCTTATTCTTAAAGTCATATTTTATTAATGACATGCGACCCGAAGTGCCAATATCCTCACACTAGTCTCCAAGAGTCCAAAATAATACCCTAAATCATCAAAGTGAGTCTCCCTCAATAATCGTCTCCCAAAAGTCCCAACAATATCATTTTACCTTCTATAAATTTTAGGTGAACTTCCTATATTAAACCAAACATTTACCTCTATAAACTAACCCTTGGGATAAGCCCAAATATCCCCATGTTAGCCTAGGACATTTGTCTACCCAACACAAACCTCTAAAACTCTTCATTACTTCCCAAAGGAAGGGTCCTAAACTTCGAACCTAAAAGAAAAGGGCTAAAAATAAAACTAGAAAAATCTCACAAAAATAAGGCATCCGAATCGATTCGCCTAGGGCCGAATCGATTTGACCCTGACTGCGAATCGATTCGCCCAAAAATGAATCGATTCGGTGAGGAAAACTAACCTACTTCCCCAGCCCGAATCGATTCGGTCTCCCAGACCTGTATCCTCCCGTGTAACCGAATCGATTCGCTTGGGAGCCAAATCGATTCGGCCTGGCAGAAATGCCCAATTTGGGCTACGGGTTTAAGAACCCTAATTTTCCCTATAACCAAAATCTTTCATTTTCTCCAACATCAACAACAACTAATTCTACAAAATCATTTCTACACATCAAATAACTAATTTATTTTCCTCAAATCAAAATAAACTGCAAGATTTAGGGTTTAAACCCCAAAATCATCAAAAACCCATTTATGGTTTAAATCTCCCAAAACTAATTATACATGCAATTTATCATATTAAATCATGATCTAGCAAGTAAGAAACTTGCCTCAAGTTTGTAGTCTCGGATTCTCTTCCCAAAGCAACGATTTCCAGCTCCAAATCTTCATTTCTCTCTCTTTTCTCCACTTTCTCCCAACTCTATCTTCTCTCTCTCTCTCTCTCTTGGGTTATAATATAAGAATGGGAAAATAGAAGGGTTGGAAGACTTATACGGGCCTTAAACATAAATTCTCCTCTTTTAAATGTTAATACACCATTAAAATGACTCGTAACTACATAATTGAGTCATAACCTGTCAAAAGTGCCCAGAACTCAAAAATACAACTTGACACTTATTTTGACTATCTCGACTATTCCAAAACTAACCGCACCCCCTAAATTGGCATCCGGAGTAACGTAAAATATTTTTTTGTTCCTACGTCATGTTATTTCATTAATTATGCTCCAACTTAAATATAAGTCATAACCGTCGTTTAAAGTACAACGACGCAATAAAACACAATATAATGCTATTTACCTTTTCATAACAGTAAATAGGCAAAACATGGTAAATATTATCTTTTAACTAACTTGAAATAATATTTACTCTAACCTTCTCTATTTTATAAAATTAGCCCATCAGGCAAAATAATATAAAATAGTCGCTCAAAAGTCTGGGTTGTTACATACTCCCCCCTTAGAAGGGAATTTTGCCCTCAAAATTCAGGCGTACCGTATAACCATATTAAGGGTATACTATTCTAAACTATCATTCTTTCATCCTTAGTAAACTCCTCGGCAGTGTGGCGTCCCCAATGGACTTAGACTAAGGTCGTCACTATCGATCTTAGTCTACATTCTTCGTGCTCTAAAATAGCATCTAGTCGTTCTTTATGAACTATCGATCCTAACTTCAACAAAGGGAGAAAATGCCTACATAACTCGGTATAAATTACATTTCTTCCTGAATCACATTATACCCTTCTACACTAACACTTAATCGCTTAATCCCAACACTACTTAAGTTCTATTCACGTTGGCGTAGCCCTTCAAAGTATGCGGCTCCAGGAACCCTATCATTAAAGAAATATTCTTGGACCACTCCAAGTCCAAGGAACTCATTGTCCCCTGGTTCCATCCAACGAGCAGGCGAATTACTCAGCCGACTACACCAGGCCACAGACGGTGCCATCCTTATAGAAAAACGATTCGAATTATTGTACAGAAATTTGATTCATAAAATCTACTGCCCCCATCCTTCCTTTAAGTCAAATACGCCCATTCGAGGTATGCCTTTCGGCATTTTGTTAACTTTCTACATTCATTCATCCACTTACGGGTGGTAGGTTGTACCCAACTTCACTTTTATTCCCATACTACTTGGAAACTTTTCCAAAAACTTTGACACGAAAATCTAGTCTCGGTCCATCACTATTTTGATAGGCACCTTATACGGTTCCATAAATTTACCATAAAGAACTGGGCATACTCGTCCTTAAAAAGTTCGCCCATATTACCCGAAAAAGCAGCAATTTGGTCATACGATCAATAATGTTCTCTAATAGGATCATGACCATTGCGGTGCCGGTAATTCAATGAAAATGTCCACGGATATACCCTTCCTCGTTCCACACTACTCTCTTGACACCCATAGGTGAAATGGTCAATCACAGACATGAATGCTCTTGCTATAGCATCCTCTCGGTTAAGCTCGTTCCACTTGGCTTTCTATGCCTTCACTAATCTCCCCCATGGATTTTCTACTCGGCGCTACCGCTACCCCATTCGCATTTCCTTAGCAAAAGGGAATATCCAATTGATAGTCCTTTACGAACTCTAAACACCAACTCTGTCTCCCCAACAACATATTACAACAACTTGTTGTTCGTAAATAGACCAAATTTCCGCCCAGGAAGTAGTGCCTTTATTTCTTTAAGGCGAATACTATCGCTATGAACTCTACATCGAGCGTGGGATAATACTTATCACGAGGTTTAAATTTGTGAGACGCATAAACAATGGGTCCATGCTCCAGTATTAATACTTCCCGTTCCTGGCAGAGACTCGTTCGTTAAATTCACTCTCGATCTTAACAACACGAGTGCAGGAGTAAAAGTCAGCTCATCCTTTTAACTCCCCGAAAGTTAGGTTATCGACGTAACGCTCTATCTAAGAGAGGCCTCACCTTGGCCCAGTAACCCAAATCACTCAAGATCCCATTCTTCTTTTTTCTAGGGACCTAATCCCTCTTAGAGTTAACCCACAAACCTACTCATGGTCAACTCCCTACCGCCTTCCTAAAACAACGTCAGATGCCCTAAGGGCCCTATGTCCTAATAATCCTAAGGTCGATGTATTTCCTAATCAAGTCGTATAATTATTATCCTAATTATATCCCTAGTGTCCAAGACCTTTCTCAACTTCCGACATTCACTCGGTTTCATGCGTGGGACGTCTCACAAAGCGAAATCCAAACAAGGAACCCTCCCGTTACACTACTACATCGCATCGTCGGTCATCAAGATATAACGGTCTAAGACATATGATCGGGACCACTAAAATTCTAACTCGAAACCCTACTAATGCGCTTCTACTTCTATGTCCTATTATCTCAGATAATTGGAAATTTAACTAATCCGGTGTTTACTTTCTGTAAAGTCTTACAAACTTTATCCCTATATATATATATACATACATCTTCGTAAATGGCCTTCTCATCAAGGCATAACCATAAGTCTCTATCCGACTTTCTTATCTAAGTCTCCCTCACATCGATTAGAGGAGAGAACTATTTACAGTGCTTCTATACCGCACATTAACTTAGCCTTATAATCACTTAATCACGTGATTTTTGGCTAAACCCTCCAACCCAGTATTCTAACAATAGAAAGAAAGAAAGAAAAGAAAAGAAAAATGCAACATCTCTCCACTCCCGACGCCGTTAAGGTTCATGCGTGGAGCGTCTCGCAAAACGAAATCCAAACAAGGAACCTCTCCTATACATTACTACTTAACCTTGTTGGTCGTGGAGATAAGGCAACATCATATATGCAAAATAAAATAAAATAAAAAAAATGAAAAATTCTTATATACCTTAAACCATCTCTATAAAGCCCCAATCCTGTATCCAAGTGAGATATTATAGAACAACTAGTTCCATTCTGGAACTACAAATACGATAGCCTCACAATTTATTTACTCGCTATAGCTCCACCCAAACCAAGAGTATTTCCACTCGTATAATACATATAATACGAGTAGCACATACCATACATATACTTTTAAAATATCATCACTTGCCTTATAACGAGTGAAGGAAAAATATAGAACCTCCCTACCACGGAAGTCATATAGATACTCTCACTATAATAACATCGATACTACCACAAGCTCAAATTACACACCCAGATCTAGGGTTAATACAATACTACTTCATCTTATCGTACAGAATGCGTCACCTTCACTAAGGTGGAATTCCCGCCAACATTCTTGCCAATCACCCTGGGCCAATACTAATGGTCCCCAGACACAGTATTCTAGTCTTAACCAAACCAAACTACTTCCCTTAATGCCCCGACTAGGAATCCTATTCTTGCCCTTGTTCTCCAATCAACAAGGTCAAAATGCGTG
Organism: Sambucus nigra; assembly: GCA_949130495.1. Lineage (NCBI taxonomy): Eukaryota > Viridiplantae > Streptophyta > Magnoliopsida > Dipsacales > Adoxaceae > Sambucus > Sambucus nigra. The sequence goes on along the minus strand of OX422207.1, from coordinate 335,376,448 downwards.
GTTCTATATTCCACGTCATAACCGTTTCTCCATCTCTTGCTACCCTGGCGATTACCTGCATAGTTCCCTTAACTTCCTCAACCAAAGAGAACATGCTACCGGCCTCCCCTGCCTTAGTTCAATGAGTCTTCCCCTGATGGATGTCCACCAATGGGGTTTCATGAACACTACTTCTCCAGAAGTGTTAACAACACTTATTCGTGAGCCTATCATTCCCCTGAAGGGCTCTTTCTTCCTTGTACCTAACTACTTCAATGCAAAATTTCCTTAACCGTGTAACTCTTTATTCACGGTCAGCCTTTGACCGAATCTCGTGTGAATATTTGAGAATCTACTTTCTCGTCATTCCTGATATCCCAGAGAAACTCTCTTTTGAAAATATCAACCGGGTTTCTCTATGGGCAAAACTTCCCGTTCCACCAAAATATGGCGACTACCATTTTCGTCATTTAAACATTACTTCAACGGGAGAAAAAATTCCTTCTATTCTTCGCATCTGGGCACTTCTATACCCCTCTCTAGACCAAAGCTCCTGGGTTTCATACTTCTACCGAATGAGGTTACACTTCTTCCATCTGACTTAACTTTAACACGTGGTCCTTGTCAAGGGCCTTCTCAACTTAAATATAGCGTCGCTTAAAATTACAAGCTTAGTACCACTCTCTACTGGCGGCGGTACATGGAAAACTATATCTACTGTATTTAGTAGTCGCGGTAGCAACATAAGATAATGCTATGAAGGGAGAGACCTCCAAAGCTTCCCTCATCCCCGACTATAGCTTACAGTTCTTAGTAATCCCGTCTCATGATGCCTTCATAATGACCTTCCCTGACGCCCTTCATCAGTCGACCTACGAATCTCAAACGAGCGTGCAAAAGATTTTCTGGGTTCTTACGTTATGGCAGGAGAACGAAATCTCACAAGAGAAATCAACGTTCTTAATCCTAAGGCTCTATATCAAGTTAAGAGTAACGCAGAAGGCGTAGTACATTCGCACATTTTCCTAAGGACACTACAACCGGGCTCTGATACCATCTGTGACAACCCGCCTACTAAAATAAGAAGGGTCCAGCCCGATACTCCAAAAATCACAGGAATAATAGATGGTCCATTCTTAGCATCACTGTCGTTAAAATAATAGTACGAGATAACCACCAATTATTTTAGAAAACGAATTATTAAATGAAATTTTGTACGTTAAAAGAAAGCACTTAGATAATCCCATTTTCAAAGAAGGTGGATATAAAAAATCAACGGGTAAAGAATGATAATTATACATAAAGTAATAACCAAATAAGCTATCGGTTAACAGACTAATACAAACAGGTTACACCGAGTATTACAATTTAAATATCACATTATAATAAATGAGTACAAAGCATGGGCAACCCGCCCGAATAAATAAACTGAACGTAACTAGAGTATAATGAATAGAAGCGTCTATAGCAAATATCCTATAACATTTGCAAAATGCTATAGCTCGAAGACAACTGGAATGGGAAGGTCAATACGGGCGTCCTTGCGGGGGAGCACCTGAACGGACAAAGAGTTGCATGCAAAACAAAGAGATATAGACGGGTCAGGGCCCGGTTTGATATGATTACCATGTGAATAAAATGCATGGCAGTTATGAACGTAACTATCTCTCGTAATTAAATCATAAATTTCCTTACCTCTCAATCTAGAAGCACAACCTAGCGCAATATCAATGCTAATGCTCTATGATCATATAAGCATGGGAGAACTAATCTACATATACTCAAGGAGACCTCATTTTAATCATTCACAACATAAATGCACAATTCCTTTTTCTCTTTAGGAAATACATATATGGCAATTCATTTTACAAAATGTTTGCCAATTCAATTTTGGCTCATATCTTTCTATTTCCCTTCTTCCATCCAGGAAATGTAATTAAAGCAAATTTATTATCATAAAATGATTTTCATCCCATTACTTCCCATTTCCCTTATTCCATCCAGGAAATGTATTTAAAGAAAATTTATTATCATAAAATGCTTTAACATCAATAATGTCCCACATTATTAGGAAATAGTTATATTTCATATCATATAACGTTTCTAAGACCTCCCGTCCGAGTTTCCCCACTGTGCGCGCCCCTAAATGGCTATCATCTTCCAGGTCCTATCAACAAGATAACCTGGGAATCCTACAACGCGAGACGTCGAGAAGCGGCCATATACCAGCGAGTGAGTCATAACCACACACGGAATTACCCCACATCGCTAAAATAAAGATATCATATAATAACCGGTCATATGGCCGAGGACTATATTCACCTTGCATTCATTAGCCAGGGGACTTCACCTCATGCGTGGACTTCCCTTATGATAGCGATTTAGAGAGGTGTGTTTACGTAACTTATCATTTACGAAAATCAGTTTTTCCATCTTGAAAACATTCACTTTAACATTCTAAAAAACCATTTATACTTAGCCATTAAGTACCAAATTTTAGAATATGCATCTCTTATTCTTAAAGTCATATTTTATTAATGACCTACGACCCGAAGTTCCAATATCCTCACACTAGTCTCCAAGAGTCCAAAATAATACCCTAAATCATCAAAGCGAGTCTCCCTCAATAATCGTCTCCCAAAAGTCCCAACAATATCATTTTACCTTCTATAAATTTTAGGTGAACTTCCTATGTTAAACGAAACATTTACCTCTATAAACTAACCCTTGGGATAAGCCCAAATATCCCCATGTTAGTCTTGGACATTTGTCAACCCAACACAAACCTCTAAAACTCTGCCTTACTTCCCAAAGGAAGGGTCCTAAACTTCGAACCTAAAAGAAAAGGGCTAAAAATAAAACTAGAAAATCTCACAAAAATAGGGCATCGGAATCGATTCGCCTAGGGCCGAATTGATTCACCCCTGACTGCGAATCGATTCGCCCAAAAACGAATCGATTCGGTGAGGAAAGCCAACCTACTGCCCCAGCGCGAATTGATTCGGCCTTAGTTCAAATCGATTCGGTCTCTCAGACCTGTATCCTCCCCTGTAACCGAATCAATTCGCTTGGGAGCCGAATCGATTCGGCCTGGCAGAAATGCCCAATTTGGGCTACGGGCTTAAGAACCGTAATTTTCTCCAAAACCCAAATCTTCCATTTTCTCCAACATCAACAACAACTAATTCTACCAAATCATTTCTACACATCAATAACTAATTTATTTTCCTCAAATCAAAATAAACTACAAGATTTAGGGTTTAAACACCAAAATCATCAAAAACCCATTTATGGTTTAAATCTCCAAAAACTAACTATAAATGCAATTTATCACACTAAATCATGATCTAGCAACTAAGAAACTTGCCTCAAGTTTGTAGTCTCGGATTCTCTTCCCGAAGCAACGATTCCCAGCTCCAAATCTTCACTTCTCTCTCTTTTCTCCACTTTCTCCCAACTCTCTCTCTCTCTCTTGGCTTAGAACATAAGAATGGGAAAATAAAAGGGTTGGAAGACTTATACGGGCCTTAAACATAAATTCCCCTCTTTTAAATGTTAATACACCATTAAAATGACTCGTAACTACATAATTGAGTCATAACCTGTCAAAAGTGCCCAGAACTCAAAAATACAACTTGGCACTTATTTTGACTATCTCGACTATTCTGAAACTAACCGCACCCCCTAAATTGGCATCTAGAGTAACGTAAAATATTTTTTTGTTCATACGTCATGTTATTTCATTAATTATGCTCCAACTTAAATATAAGTCATAACTGTCGTTTAAAGTACAACGACGCAATAAAACACAATATAATGCTATTTACCTTTTCATAACAGTAAATAGGCAAAACATGGTAAATATTATCTCTTAACTAACTTGAAATAATATTTACTCCAACCTTCTCTATTTTATAAAATTAGCCCATCAGGCAAAATAATATAAAATAGTAGCTCAAAAGTCCGGGTTGTTACAATATACTAATCGGCACCCCACGTAAAATCTATGGTGCTGGCATACTCTACTATCAAGTCCCTGTACCTCTCGTACATATGAGGGAAATACTAGTTTAGACTCACTCTCGAACTGTATTAACACCAAATACACATATTTGAGGTGAGGCATAGTTGACCGTCACTAGGAGGTCAACACATACCCTCACGTCTCTTAGGACAATCTAACTATCATTCTCAGATAGCCTGTACCAAAGAATCCTATATTCTAGGGTACAAGTCAATATCCCCTTACAGGTCACATCGAGATAAGACTGTCCCGGCGCGAAAACCTCCGTGCTAGCAAGTAGTGCAGGTATGATTAACTACACATAATAATATGACAAGCATACATACAAACAATTATGTATTTCCATAATTCATATAGGTACCCTCATGACCCATAATATTTATATACTAGCCATACGTGGCGTTCACTCTCAAAACCTACTTATTATTAGCTTATCCTTTTTCTCGTTTACGACACGTTTCCAATTACTTCTCAACACCCGAAGTGTATCATTTCTATAACCATAATGTCAGTAGGTTAACACTCTCCATCCTACTGGCCTACGTCATCAATCATGCTTACTCAACCTAACGTATCGCACATACAAACACATTTTTATTATTCTATAGCCCTCATGACACTACGGGTAAGTCTCGTATTAGTCCATATTATCCGGACCTAAATCACAACCCTAATGGTCCCTCATAAGTCCTATTATAATAATATCATCACATGCAAAGTTCTCTCTAAGTGGTGCTACATCATCATTAAAGAAGAGGAAAATTTCCAAAAATCAGCACGAGTCGATTGATCGACATTCATAGGTCGATCGATCGACCCTTAAGTTCTCAGCCCAGATTTCCTTATGACAGCTACGGGTTCAATCATTATAAATCTCAAACGTGGCGATAGGCCCCCGATTTTTAAATATTCTTCTACTTTACAATCAATTTCCTTGTTGAGATATGCGGAAGCGTAAGATGGTTCACAAAAACACCAAATTTTAATTTACTTCAAAATTAAAATTATACCAAGTGAAATTAGATTCAAACACACACACTTATTTCAATTTCACGTAAACCAAATTAATTAACCCAAGCCCTAGAAAATTTGCCTAAGTCATATTTCTCAATATTACCAAGTTAGGCCAAACCAATTTTAACACAATAAATTAAATGACTTGAATTAAATTAACACAAACATTACCCAATATAAATTTCGCACCAAATTAAATATGTAGTGATTAAAACCAAATTTTATCTTGAATTACCTAAGCATGCATTCTAGGTGAGTATAGCAAGATAAAATAAACAATAAATCACAACGCCGCGATGTATGAGGAAAAACCCACAACGGAAAAAAAAACCTCGGACGACCCTAGCCTCAAATTCACTAAGTACGGAATTTACAAATACAAGCAAGATGACTTACAACACTCGACTCGATCCTTCTCAATCCCCGGCGCATCTTCTTGTATCAACCTCGTCTTAGCGAATAACCACGGAGCTCCACCGCGGCCTCGAAATCCACCGATAGGACTTTATATGGTCACCGTCACCTGAACTAAGAGCCTTTCTCCAAGTAGGTATTTAGAAGCAAACCCAAAACGTCTCTTCAAACGGTAGAGATGAAAACCGGTGCCAAAACTTCAAGCAAGTACAAATATATCTATGGAATCTTGGATAAACAATATGGGTGTAAAACTAAAGTGGATAATCATTTTTTCTTGAAAACTTAGACACTTTAAAACATGAACTTTTTCCTTAATCAATTTTGCTCTCAAACTCTCTCTTGGAGATAGATGTGTATGAAAAAGTTAAACCAAAAAGGTTGGTTCCTGTACTATTAAGTTCTGTCAAAAGTTAGTGGGGTAAGGAAGTGGGAAACATGGGTAAAATCTGCCATAAAATTTTCCCGCCTGAAATTTCGTTCGGACGAGATTTTCATTGGAATGAAGTCTCGTTCGAATGAGACTTTCTAACGAAGTTCCAGTGGCTTAAAATTGAAATCGTTAGAAATCTCGTTCGAATAGCAGAAAGTTGAAAATTACGAATTTAGCACAAAAACTTTATATACTTTATATAGAAGTTTAATAAAATCTTTCTGACAAATAAACAACAGTTTTTAATTAAACCTATAACCATTATAAACCATTCCAAGCTCCTATATATATATATGCAATGCATTCATACCTTGGGAGCATGGAACCACTATTGATGATGTAGAAACGAGGGACTTAAACTCGACATTTTGATGAAGCTTTATACACTTGGACGCTACGTCTGCAACAAACACGTCATAGGCTTGAAGGATGATCAATATACTCTATCCTATGACTCAAACGTTTTTGTCCGGAATTGAGCCAAAACTACGAAGGACTCAATTGGAAATTTGTGTCCTTAAAAAATCCTCAAAACCTCCATAATTTCATCCCAAACTCCCAACCAAGTAATGCAAAATTATAAGCAATATATATAAATAAGTTCTAACGTAACAAAATCAATAAATCCTCAATGAATCAATCAAAAAGGGGTTTAATTCCAGCTTTCTTTATAAAACCTAAATATGCATGAATCATCAAGAATCTCTATTTTAATCCAGATTTCCTTCCTAAATATCATTATATAGTTCATGGGTAATCCTCTACATATGATCAAGATTTCATACTACATGGATTCTCCCTACAACATATAAATTCTCATCCAATACATATAATTCTTTAAATAAAACATGTGATTTTCATTCCTAGGCTAACATGGAAGGGATATCAACTAGAAATCAACAAGATAAATACTTACCTGGGAATCAACGGTCTGATCTATTGGTGACGAAGGTATGGTTGCATTCCTCATCTTACGATCTATGCCCCGGTGGTGTTATCCTTGAAAAAGGTGTTGCGGATTGTGATCTATTCTTTTTCCTTTATTCTTTAATGGTCGTTCTATGTTTCTGTGATTGATAACCCTAAAAGCTTAACTCTAATAGCTCATATAACTTAGGGAAATTCGTGGGTTTAATTACCCAAAAATACAGAATGACTATAATACCCTCCCGGGATGCCAGTTAGGCCTAAAAATGCCCCGAGACCCAAACTGATCCCCCGAGTACTCTTTTCTAACTATCTCGATCCTTCCGGACACGTTATCTCACTCTAAATGACCGTACGGGTGACTTATAATTTTATTCACTTTTTATAATTATAATTTAGTCCCGACACGACACAGACGCGTCCCGACTTAATTTCCATAATTGCCATATTATTCACTCGTGACAATTTTAATAAATTAAATTCTATATATTACTTTACTCATTAAGTAATATTTAACAATAATTTAGTCCTGACATGGTACAGGCGCGTCCCGTCTTAATTTCCATAATTGCCATATTATTCACTCGTGACAATTTTAATAAATTCAATTCTATATATTACTTTACTCATTAAGTAATATTTGACAAATTACCAATATTTACTAACTCTTGTCACGCTAGTAAATATTTATTTTAAAATCCAGATTAATATTAAATTAATATAACCAAATTTAATTTAATTAATCCCAAAATTTAAAAGTCTTAAAATACGGGGTACTACATACTTCCCCCTAGTAACGGAATTTCGTCCCGAAATTCGGAAAAGTAAGGCATCCCTAATAAAAATAGGTTTCCTCTAGTACTCAAAACCAACTTCAAAGTAAGGCTCAATCACTATAGCCCCCGCTTCACAACAAGCTTGTTTAACACTCTCGACACTTTATCAGTCATAGGGTCACACCTTAATAACGACACCTCAATCGTGCTCCTACCGAACAACATTCGAATAAGACTATCCCATAAGTCATTAGCCCCAATGTCTCAATATTATTGGGAGGTCGTACCTCACCTCGTATCAACTCTCGTATTTATCTAAACACAAAACTCCCATCCTGAGAGAAACTATATGAACATCCGACTACTCTTATCAGTTCTTCAAATCTTAATTCCCAGCGATGTAGCTCTTACGATAGTTAAAAGGTTACCTAAGACAGTATGTGGTTATTCCACTTTAGTCATCGGATCTAACTCGAGTAATTCAAAATTATGATTATCCGCTCGCCTCTAAACAACTCAAGGGAGAATAGTTAGAGTTTTTTTTCCATACAAAACTTCAAGATTCTAAAAAACGTGGGGCGTGACCAAGGCGTGGAGGTCAAGCCTTAAGTCTTAGAAGCCTAGGCGGGCCTTGGCGTAAAAAGGCGTTTAGGCATTTTTTAATATATTTTAATATTTTTTGACTATGACAAGGCTATTTAAAATACTAAATTGGTACATACCTTAAAAATATGTCTAAATATTTGTAAATTAAAATACTATTTTTTAAAATACAAAACAAATTCGTCTTTTCACGCCTTACTTCTAAAAAACTCGCGTTTTTTCACGCCATACCCCCAAAAATGCACGTTTTTTCACGCCTTGCCCCAAAAAACGTTGACCATCGTTGACCATGCTTTGATCCACGCCTAGGGCCAAAACTTGGCGTATCTAAAAAACCTCGCGCCTAGGCGCGCCTAGGCACATTTTTTAGAACACTGCAAAACTTTAATAAGGAGTTTGTCCACAATAAACAGGTACGAGTGCTTCTTCCACGGAACCCTACCGCACTATTCTTCACTTGCTAGCTATATCCGTTGTGGAAATGAAATGATCACAATGAATCCAAAATTACTTTCACACGGCTCCACAAATCATTAATTACCATTCGCCTACTCCCCGGTTATGGGTGATACAACCTGCTCAAAACGAAACGTTATCCCCGCTGCTTCCTGAAATTCCATATTGAAGGTGGGATTAAAAAATCTCATCCAAATTTAAAAAAATACCATGTAGGACCACGTTACGGTGAGATTCTTTTTTTCAAAGGAAGAATGGGGCACACTAGATAATATTGTAAGTCATCCCAAAGGAATATCAATCACTTCCTTCTTGGGCAACTTATTCCACACATTTGAAGGAACCCTTGATCTTACCTTGAGGTTGACAACCCATCAAAGAAACATTACCGACTTGACTGCTCTCTTCCACTATCGGAATCATCGGTTTGATACAATTTTTTTTGGCTGAACCTCTTGTTCTAATTGAATTCTATCCATGAGTGGTGCATGCAGATACTACTCACTATGTCCTTCTCAACATCGACTTCCACTTGTAATGTCTCACATTAAGTAATACTTAATACTCCCTTCTTTCCTTGGCGTATACCAAAAGTTCCGACCTGTGCACTTTTCTCCATGATGTGCACTTCTGAACTTTTTATACCTTACTAACATCATCATTCTACCTACGTACAAGTCTTTCACAACATTCTACTGGGTAAAACTACGCTCCGAGTGTTTTCCCTAATAGTTAAATTTTTACCCTTCTCGAGAAATACCCCTTTCTAAATGGCTTCCCACAGCCCTTCAACCAAATTCGGGTGTGCTATTCTGATTGCACACGTATTTATGGATTATTGTCCTTCTCACACGATGCTTAATCCACTTTACTATTTATACTTCATTATATTAGTCCCTTAGGCATATATTCCACCCATCTGTTCCCACGTTCCTTTAACCCGGACGATTCTGACCTCGACTAACTAGGATGCCCACATAACCTATAAAATATACATACCGGCATAAACATCACATACGCTTCACATAACACTTAATTCTTTATTGCCCCTATATTCACAATGTGGTTACAACACTGGGGTACTCTCAATCACCCTATAAATTGAATTAATAAATCCTCCTTAACATTGTTCCACCCCTCAACTCGTGGTGATAAGACAAAATTTTCAGTGCTTCCTTGCTTCACAACCTACCCCACTGGCCTTATATCATAATTAAACTACTTACAGTTATAACTACGTACTTATGTGATAACTGGGGTACCGGCTCATGGACTAATGACCAAATATCTCCCTACTTCCAACCTTATGCTAAGTTTCAAGCGTGGGATGTCTCGCAAAGAGAAATCTAAACAAGGAAACCCCTCGATACACTACTTCCTAGCATTGTCGGTCATCGAAATCCGTTAGGTCCTCCGTCCATAACATGTGCCCTTATACTCCCGTCTCTTATCATAAAAGTTACATCTCATCTCGCAATTACACTTAAACAAATAACGTTTTGCCAATTGCACTACCGCTCACCATTGGTGGCAATCACATTCCCCAAACCTCGTACACATACAATCGGGACTTTCGAGATCTTGTCGCCAAACATATGAATATTTATCTTAAATCCCACGTCTCTAAAGGATCGATGTAACCGCTTAACGGTAAACCAAATACACACCGAATCATGGCAATAAAGTCCTTACACACATATGGATCAAATATCTCAAGACTGCTATACCCTCCGAAGTTTCTATAATATATCATATAAGTGCGAGCCCAACCCTCTCGCAGGTGAGGCCTCACCAGAACAAAACATGTTGCACTAGGAAAACCACCCCGATAGCCTTGCAATAACTGCCTACAATCGTTTTAACCATTACTATAAAATCGTAACTAGGATAATATCATACTCGTATATCACATCACCAACATGATTAATCTCAATAAAGTATATACCACTAACAATGCACCCATTTATCCTCTGCATGTAACACTAAAGATAACCCCTCTATACGAGAGAAAACATACACATAATAATAACGTTGTCGATATACGCTCTAAACTTGTCTCACCTGCGAATCTCTCAATAATAAAAATGTAGTGACTCGCTCGTGTCACACAAAATACGCCTCATCCTCTGAGGATAAAACTCATACTCCTACCTTGCCAATTGGCCACTTCTCAAATGGTTTCCCGGACGTAATACGCCTGTCCGAATCAAATTGAAAATTACGTTAACTATTTCCCTTGCAAACATCATATCCTTGTCCCTTTACTTGCTTCAGGGAAAATTAACGTATGTGATTTTACTCTCCACAAAATACCTCAACACATAATCCACTTATCTCTTGTCATACTGACCATGTTAAGGTTGTCCTTCTCTCGGACTTTGGTAGTATCAATTCTGATGGCTACCCTCGTTGTCCCCTTAGCTTTGTTGGCCCTAAGGAACATGATACTTGCTTCAATAGCCCTTACTGAATTCACCATCACTTGTGAAGAATTTAGCTATCCGAATCATTTAAATGGGTCCCCCTGATGGGTCTCCCCCTTGTGATGTTTTACTAACACCATTTCGTTTAGTCTTATTCTCTGACTAAATTCTTCGATTCTTTTAGTTTCCCACACAAATAAGCATTAACATTTCCATTAACCAAACGCGACATTGTCTCCATCTGGATCGACCGTCCAACAGAATTCCCTTTTAGTGTTGTTAACTTTTCTTACGAGTCGATCTCCCACTTGAAATCCTCTCATCCATTTATATCTACATCCTTCGATACAAGATTCGCTAACAGTTTAGATTCATATTCACAAATGGACCTCTGTCCGGCCCTCCTGTGATGAGTTCAGAACAATGTTCACATCTTATCCATAAAATTTGGTGAAGGATCCTGCGGTTAAACTATACCTAAGATCCTTCTATAGACATAGCATTCGACTTCTAAAAGTGGTGGCTGACTCCCACCATTATAACTTCGTTCCGACGAGCCAAGAAAAATTTTATCCTAAATTTTCACTTTCAGTTAGCCACACTCCGTCATATGCCCAATCCTTTGGATATTTTACCTTATTTGGCAAACACACATAATCCCCATGTTTATAGAATTTCCACCGATGGTTCTCCTAAATGCTTCATCTCACTCTTTCCCAGTCACACTGTAACATTCCGTAATTTTGAGGATTTAGTATTTAATTATTTTTGGGAGAAATAAAAATATTTAAATTGGAGAAACTTAAATTTATGATTTGGAGAATCTATTTGAGTGGGAAGAATTATTTTTATTTGTCAACTTTAATTTAGATTGTTCGAAATTAATGTGTGTCGCATTTTCGAGGTCAAAATTGGAGAATGTTATAAAGTATTTCTGATGATAATTTTGAGTGCACGGTTGAGTCTGGATGGGTCGAGATAGTCAGAAAAGAGTACCCAGGGGTAGTAATTGGGTCTTGGGGCATATTTGGACATAATCGGGACCACACAGGCTGATTTGGACCATTTTAATTAGGCCCATATGGCCTAAAACGGGATTAGGGGTTTTAAACCTAATTGGGGGAAAAGTTGAACGACAGTTAACAAGTTCTAAACTTAGGGTTTGAGAGAGACACAGAGGAAAGCAAATCAAGAGCCAATTGGGAGATTTTTAGAGCTAAATTAAGGGACTAATTGGGGTGTTCTTCATCAACACCATAACTACACCAACGGATCAGACCCTACGAACTATTCCAGGCAAGTGGTTAACTGTTATGATTCTAAATTGGTGATAATCAATTCATATTTTTGTGATGTGTAAACCAAAATCCATTTTGGGAATAAATGGGTATTCGGGTGAAATAGGTATTTGAAAAATGGTATATCTTGATGAGATTTGGGATAACATTAGTGGGTTTCATGATTCTGTAGTTTAGGAATATGAACCGTCTGATTGAATCCAGCATGAACGGACATTTAAATTCTGATATTAGAAATGTAAAGTGTTTGGGTGTTTGAAACCCGGGTAAAACCCGAATTTGTAAAACGTTAAGATTTGTGGAAATTGGTGATTCAATTAAGGCTTCTAGGTTGAGTAGAACATGTTTTCATATGTTAATATGGTAGATTATGATCGGATAATTTTATGGGACAAAGTAGAAGCTCGAATGGAATAACAATGGCTGAACAGCAAGCTGGAGAAGAAAGGTACCTGCTTGATCGATCGATCGACCCAGGGGGATCGATCGATCGATGGTCCCAGAATTTTGGCAATTCGGCTAGTTTTATATATATAAGGGAAATTAATTTAGGATTCAATCCCTACTTTTATTTAGTGATAAATTCATATGTGATACATATTCCTTAACAATTATAAGGTGATATAATTAGGAGAGTGATAATTGTATGCTATTAGATGAATAAATTTTGGGAAATAATTTGTGAGTATTGATTTCGGACCGAGGGAAATATTCGGGTATTGTAGTTGAGAGGCGCTACATTATTAAAGGAATTGAGGTGTAATTAATTAGTTATGGGGCGAAATATAGAATCGGGTATTAACGATGGTATGGGCCAAGTGAGCGAGTCCGGGTATAATGGTTGGACGACACCAAGTGTTAAATTAATTAATGTGTAAATTAATTAAATTGGAGTCTGACCATAGACTCGGATTGGTAATGATTAATTAATGTGTAAATTAATTAAATTAGAGTCGTATCATAGACTCGGGTAAATATTATATAAATTAAGGTACAAAGTATTTATATAAGATTCGGACCATAGACTCGGGGAAATATTATATTAATTGATGTGTGAATTGAATAAATTAGAGTCGGACCATAGACTCGGGGAGATGATAAATTACTAAGTGAGAAAATTAATTAGGTTGAGTCGGGCCACATACTCGGGAAATTACAGGCTAGTGTTACGGGTTTTTGAGTACACGGTAAAATCGGGATTTATATTATATATATACGGTGTAGTGATAGTATATATATATGTGTATATATTGTGTGTGCTATTAAATATCAGTGACTAGATATTTATTTAATTTATATACTGTAGTGCTATCAAGGGAGGTTACGCGATGTGGGTGAATCCCCTAACTTGAGGAGTAGGGTGAGTATATCCCTAGGTCATAGCGTCCGGTATATGGGTGAGGTATTTATCTCACTTTTAGGGAAGGAATATGACCGCCTCCACTACGTTTATATTTTGGGCCAAGTTGGTGAGCGATTCCAACTCGGGTATCTAGGTTATGTGAGTACACCTAGTAAGATATCACTTTAGAGGGAATCATCCGGAGAGGGTATGCTCGAAGGGGTGGATATACATATAATATATGTGTGGATGTTATGGTAGATGTACCTATATAAGGGTAGTAAATATTATATGGGGGTAATAATACTGTGTGTGATGTAATTGTTTTATATAACTTGTGTCACAGTTATATATTATTATTTAAAGGAAATTAATTAAGTTAATTAGTGAGATAACTTATAACCCATGGATAATAATACTCGGTTTAGAGTGGAAAGGCAAGGGGGGGGGGGGGGGGGGTTACAAGGGCTACTTGGACGGGGCAGTACAACTAGGTGGGGTTAAGGTAATCGTTAGGTGTGCACTTTAGTTGAGGGGTGAGAATGTCCTCAAGAGAGTGCGACACTAACTTAAATATGGAGCGCATTCATATATTTTAAATTACTGCAGTTAATTCACTTGCTAAATATTTTCAAAATATTTTGGGTTCTAACCCTTGCTATAAAACTATTATCAAAACCTTTTAGGTGTCCAGCCACAGGGACGCCAGGATTAATATTCTATTCCAGGGACACGGAGATGCGGCATATGTGGATGCTAGTAGGAGCTTGGATTATACGCCTCATTCATTCTTTCCTAGAGTAGGAATTATCTATCAGTTTTAGTTTTACTTAGGGCATGACGCCCAAACTTTCAGTTCAGTTTTCAGATTTAATTTATTCCGGTGTTGAATATTTGTATTGGATTATTTACTTTGGTGACCGATGGTTTATTTAGCATGTAGTCATTATTTATTCAGTTGATTTAATTCAGTTGTGTGAATGGATTATATTTATTTCCACATGTACTGTTTGGTTTAATTAATAAGATAAAAATTTGGCACCAGCCTTTTGGAATACTAGGTGGTTAGTAAGTTTTAAAAAGGTTTTCAACAGTGATGCTAAGGATGAACCAACTGGGATTCCTATTTTAATTTGGTATAAGACTGATCACCCGGTATTTTATTAGGCGGGGTGTCACACACACCACATTGGGTTAGTCTACTTTTGCACCACTTTTGACTATAGCAACACTTGGAAATCATAGGCTGCGCCCTAGCCTCTTTACAGTCCTTGTTCTCGTGCCATAATAGGGGTGACATCGACTATGGTCATCATCCTTGAATATACTCTACAACCTCAACTAAGCCCTGCCTCCTGCTGTCTGCTCAATAGCCCTCGCCCGTCATACTTCATTGTTCAGCACACAAACACGTCCGAATGCAAATAAGATTCACTAATATATACGTTATAACAGGAGAATTAAATCTCACCAAAGAAATCAACAATCCTAAACATAGGGCTCTATATCAAAGAAAACTACGTTGGAAGCACAATAAGCCGCACATATCCTAAAGGACACCAGAACCTGATGCTCTGAGATACCACCTATGACACTCCGCCTAATTAAATATCGGGTGATCAGTCCTTTATTAAATTAACTCAAAGTGTCTGGTTGGTTCATTCTTAGCATCACTGTCGTAAAATAATTTTTTTATTAATTACCTAGTAAATAATTAAGTTAAGTGTCAAAACATTTAATTTTACAAATTTATTCCGATTGTTATTATTAACTATGAAACCATTTTCATGAATACAAATGATTGTATTAAAACCAAACCATCTAAATGAAAGAACATTCTAGATAAATCAATTCAATTAAAATATCCCAAAACACAGGACAAGGAAATAAATAGAATAATCCTAACTAAACTGAATACTAACATAAATAAAGAGTACAAATCTCTATACTAGATAAAAACAGGAAATGGGTGACACATGCCCTATCTAATGAGAACTTTATGAAAGATTGAGAAGACAAGGTTGAAGTCATCTACTGCAAAGACCTGCAACTCCCACACTAGCTGCAGCACGTCAACAGTCCAAAGATCCAAGCCTGATGCCTCTGTGGCTGGGCACTTGTAAAATATATATATATATACAAGAGAGAGAAAAATGACAGGAAATGGGCCAGAGCCCGAGTGTAAAACAACTTTTAAAATAGTTTAGCAAGTATTTAAAATGCTTACCAGTTGATATTACATACATGTTAGTACTCGACACTCTCTTGAGAATTCTCACTTCTCATCTAGTGTGCACGCCTATCGTACTACTAAAATGACTCATAAGTCTAACTCAATTCTCCTCCCATAGATTCTGATTCGCGAGGCCGCATGTCTACGATTCATTAAAATAACATCTCATTAAGGATTATTTAAGTCAATTATGTATATCTTAATACTGTTATGAAATCTCAAGCATTTACTATAATTAGGAGCGTTTATTCAATAATTATCTACTAACACACACGATAGAAGAATTCCAGGTACATGTATATATTAATTACTCATACAATATATATACTAATCGACACCCCACATAAAATCTACGGTGCTGGCATACTTTACTATCAAGTCCTTGTACCTTTCGTACAAATGAGGGAAATACTAGTTCAGACTCACTCTCGAACTGTATTAACACAAAATACACATATTGGAGGCGAAGCATAGTTCGAAGTCACTAAGAGGTCAGCACATACCCTCACGTCTCTTAGGACCATCTGACTATCATTCTCAGATAGCTTGTACCAAGTAATCCTATATTCTAAGGTACAAGTCAATATCCCCCATAAAGGTCACATCGAGATAAGACTGTCCCGATGCGAAAACCTCCGTGATAGCAAGAAGCACGGGCATGATTAACTACACATAATAATGTGACAATCATACATACACACAATTATGTATTTCCATAATTCATATAGGTCCTCACGACCCATAATATTTATATACTAACCATACGTTGTTCTCACTCTCAAAACCTACGTATTGTTAACTTATCCTTTTTCTCATTTTCCACACGTTCCCAATTACTTCTCAACCCCCAAAGTGTATCATTTTTATAAACATAATGTCAGTAGGTTAACACTCTCCATCCTACTATCCTACATCATCAATCATGCTTACTCAACCTAACGTATCGCACATACAAACACATTTTTATTATTTTATAGCCCGCGTGACACTACGGGTAAGTCTCGTATTAATCCATATTATCGGGACCTAAATCACAACCCTACTGGTCCCTCATAAGTCCTATTATAATAATCTCATCACATGAAAAGCTCCCTTTAAGTGGGGCTACATCATTATTAAAGAAGAGGAAAATTTCCAAAAGTCAACAGGAGTCGATCGATCGGCATTCATAGGTCGATCGATCGACCCTTCAGGTCTCAGCCCAGATTTCCTTATGACGGCTATTGGTTCAATCATTATAAATCCTAAAAACCTCTATAATGTCATCCCAAACTCCCAACCAAGTAATCCAAATATATAAGCAATATATATAAACAGGTTCTAACGTAACAACATCAACAAATCCTCGACGAATCAATCAAAAAGGGGTTTAATTCCAGATTTCTTTATAAAACCTAAATATGCATGAATCATCAAGAATCTATATTTTAATCCAGATTTTTTCCCAAATATCATTATAAGTTCGTGGGTAATCCTCTACATATGATCACGATTTCAGACTACATGGATTCTCCCCACAACATATAAATTCTCTTCCAATACATATAATTCTTTAAATAAAACATGTGATTTTCATTCCTAGGCTAACATGGAAGGGATATCAACTAGAAATTAGCAATCTAAATAATTGCCCTGGAATTGAAGGTATGTTCTGTTGGTGACGAAGGTATGGTTGCGTTCCTCGTCTTACGATCTATGCCCCGGTGGTGTTATTCTTGAAAAAGGTGTTGCGGATTGTGATATATTTTTGAAGAACTCTCTTCCTTTCTTCTCTAATGGCCGTTCTATTTTTCTGTGAGTGATAACCCTAAATGCATAACTCTAATAGCTGATATAACTTACGAAAATTTCTTGGGTTTAATTACCCAAAAATACATAATGACTATAATACCCTCCCGGGATCTTGGTTAGGCCTAAAAACGTTTCGAGACCCAAACTAATCCCCCGGATACTCTTTTTTGACTATCTCGACCCTTACAGACATGTTACCGCACTCGAAATGACCATACAGGTGACTAATAATTTTATTCACTTTTTATAATAATAATTTAACACCGTCACGATACAGACGCGTCCCGACTTAATTTTTATAATTTCCATATTATTCACTCGTGACAATTTCAATAAATTCAATTCTACATATTAATTTACTCATTAAGTAATATTCAACAATAATTTAGTCCCGACACGACAAAGGGGCGTCCCAACTTAATTTCCATAATTACCATATTATTCATTCGTGACAATTTTAATAAATTCAATTCTACATATTACTTTACTCATTAAGTAATATTCAACAAATTCCCAATAATTAGTAACTCTCGTCACGCTAGTAAATATTTATTTTTAAATCCAGATTAATATTAAATTAATATAACCCAACTAAATTTAATTGATCCCATAATTTAAAAGCCATAAAATACGGGGTATTACACAATATATCCTCTAACATTTAATTTTTTTCGCTCTGTTTGCCCATCCGTTTGTGGGTGATAGGCCGAAAAAATCGTAACTCCGTACCCATGGCCTCATGAAAGCTCTCCCAAAATCTGGACACAAAAATCTTGTTCCGATCGGACACAATATCAAGGGGCACCCCATGGAGTCTCACTATCTTGGAAATGAAGATCTGAGTGTACAACCCCGTAGTATAGTCGGTTCGGACTGACAAAAAGTGAGCCACCTTGTTCAACCGATCCACAATCACCCATATGGAATCGTGACCCCTCTATGATCTAGGCATCCCTGTGATGTAATCCATGGAAATGCTCTCCCATTTCCACACACTGATCTCTAATGGCTGTAGGATCCCTCCCGGGCTATGAATGTCAACTTTCACCAGCTGACAAGTGCCACATTTTGAAATAAACTCGGAGATATCTTTCTTCATTCCCCTCCACCTATATTGTCGCCTCATATCCTGTTACACCTTATCCCCGCTGGGATCTATCGTAAATTGAGATCCATACGACTCTGTCATCACCTCATTTTGTAGGTCCTCCCCCTCTAGAACAACTAGATGTCCATTAAAGCGTAAACCCCCATCTGAACCCCATAGAATAAGAATCAGGTCCCTCGGTTAGAAGCTGTATAATCTGGTCCTAACAGAACATGTCGACTGCTTGGGCCTGTATTACTCTCGTCACAATCTGGGGTGTAATGGTCATAATAGACATCAATGATCGGGATACTGCATCCTGGTGTCCCAACTCCTTCCATTTTTCCTTCCACACCACCTGCTGGATTTCGATTTAACGCATCAGCTACTACATTAACCTTTCCCGTGTGGCAATGGATATCGAACTGGTAGTCCTTCACAAATTCGAGCCACTTACGCTGATGCATGTTCAATTCTATCTCAGTGAACAAATACTTTAGTGACTAGTGATATGTGAACATGTGAAACTTCTCCCCCAAATGATAATGTCTCCAGATCCGAAGAGCAAACACGACTGCTGCTAGCTTCAAGTCATAGGCGGGGTAATTCCTCTCTTGAGGCTTAAGCTTACAGGAGGCATAAGTTATAGCCTGATCCTCCTGCTAAAGTACACCCCCATGTCCTTATAGGAACACATCGATATAGACAAAGTACTCCACTCCCGGTCTGGGCAGTGCTAGAACTGGTGTTGAAGTCAGTTTATCCTTTAGCTCATCGAAATGTAACTGACAAGCGTCATCCCAGATGAAAGGCACTCATTTGCTACTCAAGTTAGTCAATGGACCCGTTATCTTTCAAAATTCTTGAATAAACTTCTTGTAATAGCTTGCTAACCCCAAGAAACTCCGCATCTCCGTCAGTGTCATGGGTAGTCCCCACTCCCTCAACACCGACACCTTGCTGGGGTCTATCGATATTCCCTTATCTGATACGATGTGCCCCAAGAATTATACCTATCGCAGCCAAAATCCATATTTCTAGAACTTAGCGTACAAATCATTCTACCGTAAAGTCTTTAAAACCCTAAGTAAGTGCTCAGCATGCTCCTTGTCGATTTGTGAATAAATCAGGATGTCATCTATGAAGACAATGATAAACTGATCTAATAACTCTCTGAACACTATGTTCTTTAAGTCCATAAATACCGTCGATGCGTTGGTTACCCCGAATGGCATAACCCAAAACTCATAGGATCCATACCTTATCAGAAACGCAGTCTTAAACACATCCTGCTCCCTGATCCTCAACTGATAGTACCCTATCCTCAAGTCTATCTTTGAGAAGAAAGCTGCTCCCCTCAGGTGGTCGAATTAGTCATCGATTCTGGGCAACGGATACTTATTCTGTATCATGACTTTATTCAACTCCCGATAATCTACGCACAGTCGTAAGGATCCATCCCTCTTTTTTATAAACAAAATTGGGGCATCCCAATGTGAGGTACTCTAGCGGATGAAACCCTGTCCCAATAACTGCTCAATCTAATCCCTTAGATCCCTCATCTCCGTAGGAGCCATACGGTAAGGTGCACGAGCTATCGGCCGAGTGCCCGACTCTAAGTCAATCACAAACTCTATCTCTCTACTCGATGGTAGCCTTGATATATCCTGAAACACATCGGCGTACTCACGAACAACCAAAATCGAATCAAGGGGAATCACAACTCCCGTAGAGGTCTCCTCCTCTATATAAAATAAATGAGTGGACGATACTCCCTCGGGACGAGGCATTGCCAATTAAAACATCTCCTGACCTGATATGGCGAACACAATACTACGACTATAGTAGTCAATCATTGCCCTATACATAACTAGCCAATCCATCCCAATGATAGCATCATACTAATGTATATCTAAAACAAGCATATTGGCCGGAAGGATCAATCTCCCAATCTCTATGCCTAAACCCCGACATATAAAGAACATCAGTGGCCCATAACCCAATGATGAATCTACACTAGTAACTGTGCTCTCCGTCGTGTCTAATAACCCCGTGGCACGTGCAAAACTAATGGAAATGAAACTATGTAAACCCCCATTTCAAATAATATCCTCCCCAAAGTGCCCTTGATATAAATTATACCCTCAATCGTGGGTGGAGCTTCTGCCTAGTGGATATTGTATACATGTCCATATTGAAGCTGTCCCTACTGAATCGGGGCTGTTAGAATGGAAGGCAAGGCTGGGACTGGTGCTGGCGCTGGAAGAGTGGCTGGGTAGATCGACTTTTGGGGCTCCTAGTGAGCACCCTGCTGCTGAGGATACTTCCCCTTATCGGGGCATTCAAATCATTTGTGTCCAGTATTACCACAATTAAAGCACTTCTTAAAAAATTCCCCCTTTCTGCACCTATTGGCCTCAACCATGTTGGTCATTTCCACCTTTCCCTTAGCCCTACTGAAACTATTATTGGCTCGAGTGGCCCTACTGTCCCTGCTGGTCCTGATGGCCTTACTGACCCTGGTGGCCATGCCTGAAACCTCCATGTCCCTGATGAAAGCCCCCAGATATGAATCTCTTAGCAGAATCCCCTTGATGGGAAACCTTCTCACTCTGCCTCTACTGACTCTGAGCTGCTTGTGTCCCACTGGCACTACCTCCACATATCCTACCCTGCTGGTTGGATTCACTTACTTGCTTGCTCCCCTTAACATGGAAGCGGTGATCCTAGCAGTGTAGTAAAGCAACATGAAGTACATCGATATAAGACTGCAAGGAGAGGTTACCCAGAAGATGCTGTTGAATCCTCCAGGTTAGACCATCCATGAACATTTGAATTTTCTTCTCTTCAGTAGGCACCTCATTTGGTACCAATTTTACCAATCTATTAAACTCCTCCTGATACTCGGCTACAGTCTTCCCCTCCTGGTTGAGGTCCAGTAGTTTCTGCCTCATCTCAGTATGAATGGTGGAAGGGAAATATTTGCAATCAAACCGTACCCAGAAGTCCTGTATAATCATAATGTCACGCTCCTTTACGGTAGTAGTGGACTCCCACCACTATAACACTGCTCCTACTAGCTTGAAAGTAACTAGTATGTGCTTCTTCACCTCCATGCACTCGTACATGCCCAGATGCCTCTGGATATCTTTCTTCCATTGGCTAACTGTAATAATATCGCCCCCCTGTGAACTCCGTAGGTTGCACCTTCTCGATGGTATCCCTGACTCGCTCCCATGTGGAAGGGAATGCGTGAGCTGGTGGTGGTGCCACCGCCTGTGCCTATGGGGGGACTACTGGACCACAACTAGTGCTACATTAACTGCCTGACCAATAATGGTAGCAACCTCAATAGCATTCAATATACCCTGAGCTGGTGCTGGTTGAGGCTCGGGTTGGGCATTTCTGGCCCTAGGTGCTCGTCTGAGAGGCATCTGAAACGAGAAAGAATTTATAAGTCCATAGTTATCAAATCTCAAATAGCTGAAGACGAATCACATAATCAAGAATGCAACAATCTTGAAGATAGGGTGCTATATCAAAAAATGCTAAGTTGAAAGCATAATAAGCCGTACAGATCCAAAAAGACTGTAGAACTTGATGCTCTGATACCACTTGTGACACCCCGCCTAATTAAATACCGGGTGATCAGTCATTTATTAAATTAAAATCGAATATCCGGTTGGTTCAATCTTAGCATCACTGTAAAAAAATATTTATTAATTACTAACCACCTAGTAGTTAAAAAGTCAAGTGTCAAATTTTTATTTTAAAATTAACATGTAACCAAAAATAATTAATTTAACCATTCACCATTTAATAAAATCTCACAGCAAATAAGAATGACATAATTGAATAACTGAGTCAGGAATAAACACATCCACTATAAATCCTAAATACAAAAGTCTGAAATGAAATAAATCCCCACAACTGAAATATAAATACGAGTTCGCAGTCACTATCTCTGAGTACATCTGAATAAATGATAGGCATCATGCCCGACTGAAGTAAATAACTCGAAAAGAATCAAGGATAGATGTGGAGGCATCTAGTACCGAGGTCATGTAACTTCCACAACATCTACAACACGTCAACTGATAGGAACTCTTATGCTTGGCGTTCCTGTGGCTGGGCACGTAAAAGATTTTTACAAAAATAAAGTATATTTGAAAGAAAATGGGTGAAAGCCCGAGTTGTAAATGGTTTAAAAACAGCAGGTGTTTAAAATGCATTCAACATTAAATATCATATCCATGTTAGTTCCTCGTGCCCTCACTTGAGATTCTCACCTCTCAAACTAATGTTCACGCCTAACGTAGACTCTTAACCCATCCTAGTCACGCTATCCCACTTATCTAGTTTAGCCCAAGTCCTTTACTGAATTGCTTAAGTCATTATGCCATATCATAACACCCGAATAATATATTCTTGTAATTATAATGTTAGCTTAATCGGATTCAAATAACTCATTAATCATTCAAGTTCGCACATTATTGATTAATATTAAGTATCATAATCTTTCTCATCTACTAAGCAACACAGTAGAATAATCTAAAGTGTATATACATATATATCACTATCATACATATATATACTGCGATGGCACCCCAAAAGTCTAAACCCGCGGTGCACACATACTCTGTTATCAGTCCCGGTACATCGCGCACATAAGGACTACGAATTCCGAATCACTTTGGAATCGTATCAATACATATCACACACAATGGAGGCGAACATAGTTCCTAGCCCCATGGGCTATGCACATACCTGCGCACCCACGTGACCACAAACTTATCAACTCACAAATAAGTCTTTCCCAGACCTATGTCCTGAGGTAGCAATCTAAAATCCCCCCGAAGGCTAATCAAGATAAGATTGTCCCCTTCCTAAGACCTTTCGCGATATCAAGTATGGTAGGTGTTTCATACAGAAAAGGATTCATGCAATAGGTACACACAACCCATTTAATTAATAGGATCACACCACCTAATTATTCCAGATTTGTATGAATTGTCATTCTTTACAATATTCACGATGTTCCCAATTATGACTATTCTCTCTATCGTACCGCACTACTTATAATGGGTATCACTAAGGAGTCCCTCTTATCCTTATATACTTTTATACTTCATGTTAATATCTCAATAAATGTGGTTGACCTGCATAACCTTAAGTCATTCATTATTCTAGAATTATTTTCACCAAATTCCAGCTTGTCTCGTAAAATTTCCAAAAATCTGAAATTTTCGTTTGAACGAAACTTCAAATGAACTTCACTCTGAAATCTCGTTAGTAATTCGTTCGAATGAGTTCATTCGAACAAACTTGGAACGAACTTTGAACTCTGAATTTTCATTGTCAAGCGCCCATTAAAAGATTAAAGGCAATAAAAACACAAAAATTTCCAAAAAGGGGCCAACTTAGTTTAATGTTTGATCATTTAAAAGAATTAACTTTAAAAGAATTGAGAAAGGAATAGAATAGAAAATGTGATATATGCTTATCTTTTGAGGGTGTTTAGTTGAAGATCAACAAGTTTACATAATGAATCCTAGTTATTCTTATTTTTTCATTACGCTATTGATTTTTAGAAACATCGATATTCTAGGCTTCTGTGCATTATGCTCATTTGTTCGTTAAGTTCACCTTATTATGTCACTTCAGGCTAAAACTTAGTTTGATAAAGTTTTACAATCAATTAGAACTTCTTGAACATATTTTAGTGTTTGGGTCATGATTTATTTGTATCTAGTTCACGCTCATTCATTCCATCTGACATGTTTAGCCACATCGATACTATGCTAGTGTGTAAAGCTTATGTGTTTTGTGTCGAGTTTGTGATTATTTATTCCTATATATGTGCGCCGAATTTTCTTCGGTATATTTTACATATATTATATATGGTATCGTGTTTTGACTCATTACGATTTACATTTAGTCCATATTTTCCATATGCTTGATCATAGTTTGGATTATTTGTGCTTGACTTCTTATGTTCTATTTGTAATATTTACATTTTTTTTTAATTTTGGAAATTTTGAAAATTTATTGGTTTTTATGGCCTTTGAGATTATCATTACACGTGCATTGTTTGTATATATTTGTGATGATATCTTACTTCTTCAATGTGATACTTTATTTCTTCATGTTTAGCTTCTACTCCGTTGTCTATTTCTAACAAAAAGGGGGAGAACAAACTAAGGGGAAAATTTGATTTGATGATGAGTTTGATTTATGGGGGAGATTGCTTTATGAGTTTTTATTTTCTATTTTAAACTCGATTCATTATGGGGCATTTTTTTTGCTTCATGCATGTAGGTACTGAAAAGGAAGAATATATTCCACCAGATGAAGACAAAGTTTCCCATTGGAAGAACAAGATGAGATTGAATACAAGGTTTCTCTATGTCATTACATTTCTAGGGTTTAATAAAGGTATTACGATTTTTTGTCATAGAGGGGTAATTTTTTATAATTTGGGTTTCAGTTAGTTTTGTACTGGAATAGCCAAAGGGGGAGATTTGTAAGCGCAAATATTTTAGCTTAGGCCTTTTTTTATTCGCACTTTGGAATATTTGGCGTATCCCATTACAAATCGTCATGCACCGACAAGTCTAACCGATCTCCAATATCTCCAAGTTCAAGACTTTTCTACATCTTAAGAAGGTATGAAGCTTTTAGGAGTTTAAAATAATTCATAAGAATATTTGGGATGTTACTTTTATGAAAAAACTGAGGCTGGATTTTTTAAAGTTCTAAAATGTTTTTTTAATCTCGTTCAAATGAGATCTGAATCTCTCTTGAACGAAATTATCTTTTTGTTTAAAGGCTCATTAGATCTTACATCGAACAACCTACTAACAAAGGCACACTGTTTGAATTCGTTAGAAGCTTGCTAGAAGATGGTTTAACGATATTGATGTCTCATTTGAATGAATTGCGCTTTTCGTTCTAACGAGAAGTCAATCTTGTTCGAACGACTTGGATTTTCATTCGAAAGAATTCATTGCCCCGAAATTTGTGCAACGTCTATAAATACCTGTTTGGACTCCAAATTTAATAAGACTTCTGTCAAAAACGTTTCTTGCATATCTGTTGCAAAAGTTTTCAAGTTTTATATTACAAAACCACTTTTGATTCACAACTTTACATCCCCAAATAGTTTCTGTGAATCGTTTTGAAACCCTAGAAAGTTTTGTATTTTGCATACACACTTGTGGAGAGATATCTCTATGACTGAATTTGTGAACCCAAGGGATTATGACAGAAGAACGCTAAAGGCTGAATCGGTGGATACCGAGTGTGGATCGCCACCAGTGGACGATTCTGGACTGAGCCTTTTTATTTTGAAGTTTTGAAGACACTCCGCATTATACTTGTGGGTTATATCAAGTAGCTCGTAAGTCAATAGTCTTGTAAAACTTTTTAAAGTGATGAAATATAAGTTTTACCCTGAAAAAGGATTTTTCCTTATTTGTCAAGTTTGATTGCATGTGTAGTTAATTTATGTGATTGGATCATTATCATATGCAAACCTAACTTAATCAAATCAAAATTTGGTAAAATTGAATTTTATGTGTTAGGGACATTTAAGTTTGCATTGTGCACTCACAAATTGGTATCAGATTTTATTTTCGCATCTGCAATGTGATATCATATAATTCCACGCTTAACAAGTGGTATAAGAGCTTATTTCGACCTAACAATAATGTTTTTGTGGAGCGATAACTCTTGGTTTAACCACTAAAATGCTTCTAGTGGCGGGTGGCCTATGTGTTGACACCCAAGTGGTGGCCATAGTGTTATGGATGGGATATCACTGTAATCTTGACGTGAATATCTTGGCAGAGAAATTGAATGTTCTCGATGACTGGAAGGAGAACCCCTCCACTTTTTTAGGAGGTAACCCAGTGATGTCGTACATGTGGTTGTCAGAAAGGCTCCGTCTAGTTGTACCTCCCAAGTATTCTTTGATCGGTATTTCCGATTTCTTACTTTGATCTGTGGATTTTGGTCCGTCCGTTGATGAATGAACTCACTGGCTCTTTGAAAATAGATCTAGTTGCCTTCATTGGTCTGTGCCCTGGTGGGGTGAATTAAAGCATGTTATGTAATTGGATGAGTTTCGATATGCTCAACTTATGGGTCTTTGTCGAAATTCCTTCTATCTTCCTTTGAAAACTTTGGGTTAAATATGTTGGGAGTAGATTATCCCTACGCTCATTAGAAATTTCTATCATGTGGAGGACTTGACTGAATCCTTGAGGATATTACTGGGGAGTTTGTGGCAGCTCCATAGGCCATTTCGTCACCCAACCAAGTACGTGGGGGAATGTTTGGCAGTTTTAAGGGATTATTTCAAGTGGTTATTAAAAAATTTGGGTTTGAAGGTTTATAATGAGGAAATTTGGTAAATATATTTTATGATAGCATAGGTTGTGGAAGAGGATGATGTGGTCCCGTCGAAGTTATTCTGAGTGTCTCGCCACATTGAGCATATGAGGGTACATATTCAAAATGGAGATCATTTTGGACCTCTCGAAGATAATAGAGGCTATGGCAGTGACGATGATGATGAAATTGAGACGATTTTTTGTGGTGCTCTCTAAGAGGATGGGTGGTATTGGTATATGTGTTGGTGTCTAGTAAGTTGGTTTATTCAAGTAACTTTAGAAATAGTTTATATATTTTAGGTGCATTTGGGTGTAGTTATGGGTAGGTTTGGATGTCTAGTAAGTGTGAGTATTTGTATGCTTCACATAAAAGCTACATTTGAAAAAATGTGTTAAAATAAACGATGATTTTAACGTATCTTGTTCTGCATTTAGAATATTTTCTTATATCTGAACTATATATATTAATCATGAAGCCATGCATAATCCTTATGTTCAATTGAGAATGATAAGAAATATTAGTGTTTCTTGATAGTAGAAAAGAAAAGCATTATTTGAAACAGAAAGGACCGCACCCAAATTCACTTTATGGGTTGACTACGTATCTTTGTGAGGATAGAAAATTCATGTAATTATTATTTGAAGATATTTTAGAGAGGATCAAGTATTATGTAGTTCTTGTAAAGGGAACAAAATATAGATAACGGATGTGAGAACTGCGTAGCTCGACGAAAGTCGAATTAAGGGTAGAATTTTTCGAGTCGATCTAAATTGGCTGGGAGTACCATCTATTCTTCATCGAGGTTTATGAGAATAGAGGTGCCACATGATAATATCTTCTTCATAAGATATTGCCCACTCCAGTCGTGCTCGAATTTTACTCTCGAGTTCGAGATAGGTTCCATATTTTCTTTGAGATCGAGGTCGCCTTCTCGCACACCACATTCTTTGAATTTTATATTAAATAACCATGTAATGCAATGATAGTACCCTTGTATGTGGTATAGGGATTTCAATCTCTTTTTATCCAAGAGTGTATGCTCGTTATAACGGATTTACTGCCAATCAACTTCCTCGATTGACTTTTAACCATGACCCATAGGGAAGGTATTTCAAGTTTAACTGGCAGGTCTTCTTCCATGTTATAGGATAAGGAGTGAGGAGTATCCCAGTGGGCGTTTTGATGGATGTGCGGTAGCCCCAAAGGGCGTAAGGGTTCCTGTCGACCCAAACTCTATAACTCTCATCCATCTTACTGAATATGGATCTGAAACTCTTATTTGTAGCTTCGACAACCCATCGGTTTGTAGTTTATAATGAGAGGATTTGTGTCTCTCAATTTCGTATTCTTAGACCACTTCTATGATTTCTGCTTCAAAATGGAGTCCACTATCGAATACAAGCTCATGAGGGACCCTGTAGAGATAAATAATATTCTTTCTGATGAACTTGACTACTTTCTTCACATTCAGCACTGCGTATGACTTAGATTTAACCCATTAAGTGAAATAATTGTTGGAAACCAATATAAATCCATGCCCATTGGATTCCTTGGGAGTGACTTTCCTAATTATGTCGATGCCCCTGGTAAAAAAAAATCCAGGAAAAAGTCATGTTTTATAACTCTTGACATGGTAAGTGATGGAGATTGACAAAATATTGGCATTTTAGTCACCTTTTAACGTAGGCAACATCGTTTTGGACCATGGTGGTCCAATAATATCCTTATCAAATGATCTTTTTGGTAATCATATGTCCGTTCATGTGGTGTTTGCACTCCCTGCCATGGATCTTCTGCATAATCTCTTGAGTGTCATCCTATGTTATGCATTGCATATGAGTGCCATCGAAGTTCCTTTCGAACAATGCCCTGTCATAAATAATGTACTGGGATGAAAGTTTTCGAAGGGTCATACGATATTTCTTACCAACCCCTTAAGTCTTTCGACCATCCTTGAAGAGGCACAAAATGTTATAATACCATAACTTGACTTTGTCTGAATCTTCTTTCGTAGTGAGCTCGATATGGTAGCAATTAGTTAGCATAGATTGTTTATGGACTTACATGGGGAAAATTGTTATTACCTCTAGCATGTTGACTATGGAAGCTAAAGTTGCCAATGGGTTGACAAAGTTATTCCTTGAACGAGCGATATAGTGGAATGTGACATCTTTGAATTGGGAAGTAAGCTCTTCGAAGTGAGCGTGGAAGGGTAGGAGTTTCCTATCTTTCACTTTCCAATTTTAGAGGACTTGTCCTATGATGAGATAATAATACCTGTAAACATCAAGTTATTATATTACTTTCTCACGGGATATATCGAGGCCCATAATGCATGCCGCATATTACGTCATGATGTTGGTGCAATGGAAGTCTAGCATGATGGTGATTGGAGTGTGAGAATCGTTGCACATGATTAGGAGTATCCCAATGCCATATCTTTCCCCATTGGCAGCTCCATCGAAGAATATTTTTTGCCAGAGTTCTTCACGAATAGTATAATGGTTTTTTTTATCTTGTAATTTAGAGTTCCATAAGTCGACTTCTTCTATGGGATGATTAGCTAGATAATTAAAGATGGAACTTCCTTTGATGGCTTCTTGTATAACGTATGTGATGTCTAACTCGGATAGCATGAGTAGCCATCGGTACATGTGACTTGACAAGGTAGGTTTCTCTAATAATTACTTTATGGGATCCATTTGAGACACTGGGTTGATCGGGATTGAAATCTTGTAGTGTCGGAGTTTTTGAGTGACCAAAACTAGGGAGACACGTGCCTTCTCCAACACTATATAATTTACCTCACACCCTACCAGTTCTCGATTAACATAGTAATTAACTCTTTTTTATGCGATTCCTCAATGTACTGGGCTAGCATAGCCTAAGTTACAGTATCGGTTAAGTACAAGAGAAGGGGTAGATCGGGTTGTGATGGCATGAGCATCGGTTGGGTAAGGTATTGCTTACTTTTTCAAAAGTTTCTTGACACGCCACATTTTAGACATGGGTTGAATCATTTAGAAGAAGCTTTAAGATTAGTTCAAAAATGGAAATAAGTTGGCCGATGAACCTTCTAAGGCACTGGGTTTTGCCCAAGAAACCACGCACTTCTTCGTCAGTTCGCAACGCTAAAATTTTAAGGATCGCCTTGAATTTGTCCAGGTCTTCTCTGATTCCCTTATCGCTGACCTTAAAGCCTAGAATTTTACTCTTTGTAACGACCAAAAGGCATTTTTACAGATTGAGATGCATCTAGTATTGTCGAAGTCATTCAAAGACGTAAGGATAATTTTCCAAATTGAGTCATTTTGAATATTTTGGCTTATTCCATTTTGACAAAACCGTTTGATTCATTGGTTAGGACTTCATTGTCTTCACCTTTCAAGAATATGACATGTTTATTGAAGACGTAGCGACCAAATTATACGATCTACATTATCATGTCATTTTTCATGCCACGTTTTGGCTTCAGATTCCAAAAAATCTCTCAGCTATGAATACGTATATATTTTTTTATCATCCGATATTTATTAGTTGGGTGTTAGGTTTTTATAAAAACGATTTTACCCTTTTTCATTATTTTTTAAGAAAAATATTCATTTTTTCGCGTTGTTGTTGAAACGACTTTGTTGTCGTTCGAACGAGTTACCTTAACTTGTCAGAATAGGGTTCCAACGAGCTTATTGAACGAGTGTTTTTGCCTTCACTAGAATCTTGTTAGATGTTTCGTTACAAGCGTGTTCGAATGAAAAGGGTGGCTTCGTTTGAATGAGATATACCTCGTTCGAACGAGCCGATGAGCAAAAAAATTATTTCCAAATTTTTTAATTATTTTTTCATCCTTATCTCGATTTTGGAAAACCTCCTATAAATAGGAGGGCGGAGCTGCAGTTTTTTATGAGGCTTTTCATTGCTTTTGACTGTTCCAAAAAGCTCTCCCAACTTTTTTATCTTCCATGATCATGTTTTCCAACTAAAACCCTAGTTTGCACCTAGTAGTTTAAATATCTAAAGCCCTGTTTGGTTACACACATTATTTGATTATGTAAATTGGTTCATTATGAATTAGTGAATGGTAAATGAGTAGATTTGAAGTGAGTTTAAATCCAATTTTTTTGCAATGCTTGGTAATTTGAAACTAATGTCATGGTTCTATGAGAAAAAAAATGAATAAAGACAAATTAAGAGAGATAGAATTGGGGGGGGGGGGGGGGGGTAATGAAGGGAAGGAGAGAGATGAGCATTCACTTTAAGTGACTGCTATTTCAAATGGATGCATTTTACGTTTTTTATAAAATAATTCAATTTTAAATTTTACACATGAGCTAAAATGGGACAATTAATTAATAATTTCATTAATAAAATCAAACACAATTAATGGATGAATTTATAAATGGGCTAATTTATAATTTTGGGACAACTAAACAGGGTCCAAATGTTTCATCATATTATGCTTTGATATCTTATTTGTGAGCACCAAGGTTTTTCGTTTCATCTTGTTGAGAATCGTTTTATACGGTGGACTCAGTATTTATTGTTTACACATGGTGGACTCCGTGGTGTGGTGTTGAAGTGAAGAACCATTGGATTCCATGTGTCAAGACTAAACAAGTGGTTATAACCTTATGGTTCGTGTTCTTTAAGCACCGGCCTTTTATGATAGCGATTTGACATTTTCGGTGAGCTTTATTATTACGGAGGAGAGTTTAATAAATAAATTCCATCATATTCGCAATAAATTTGAATTGTTAATTCTTAAGATGAATTTAAGCGTATTGATTACGATACATGCTATTTATATAATGATTTTAACTAGAAATTTTCATTTAAATTAGGTAATAAAATCTGAAGCAATTGATAGGTTCAGACTTATACTGAAGTTCAGATCTGTATCTCTTAATCAGGGCAAGGAGAGGTTCTTGTCATCATCATCTGTCAGATCTAGTGTTAATTCGACTAATATCACCTCGTTCAAGCATGTTTGGTTTCAATCATAGTGGATTTAGTGAGAGTAGCAATGCTGATGATAGAATAGATAATGTCGGTGATACACTACAGAAAGTCATGTACATAAATTATTGTGGATAGAGATGAGGTTTTATGAGTGAGTTTTCGAATATTTAAAGGAGCCAACAAGGGTGGGACTTGTATAAAGTGGGGACAAGGTTATCGGTGAGGGTTGGTTTGGATGTTGGCGATGGTTTTTTATTGACCATGATGGGGTTAAATTTTTTGCTAATGATTTTAGTTTGTGTTGTGTCTACCAATAAGAATAAGATGGTGGATAATTGTTTTGTAAGCTTTATAGAGTTTGGTAAATGAAAATAAGGGTATTCCCCCCCCCCCCCCCCACACACACACATAAAAAAAATACACGAGGGATAATTATAATTTACTTATTTTTTTAACATAAATCTAACTATGATAAAATTAAGGTGCGGATTAAGTAAAAGGGATTAGTAAAGTGAGGGTTAATCAAATAATACATTCAAACGAGGAAACTAAGTAAAATCGTTTTTATTATTAAATCATAATAGAGCCACCTATATTTTATTGTAAGTCTCATTTGTCAAACTTGTGTATACTCTTGTTATTATGGTTGTTTCACTCATTTGAATGCTATCTCAATTGCACTATTTTTAACTTTTAAAACCTCACCTTTTCTCTTTATCCTCTTCACACACACACACACACACACACACACACACACTCACACTCACACTCACACACATATTTTTCTCTCCTAAAATAGTTACAACCAATTATATAAAATGTTTGTTTATTTTAATGTGCTTCACCCATATAAATCTTTAAATAGCTTGCCATCCTTTACCCTTTTTGATTTCTTATGGAATTTTGGTTCATATATATATTTTCCTTTTATTTAGTTGATTTCACACCAATCGATGGTTTGTATTTACTTTATGAACTAACTAATTTATTAGAATTCTTGAATGCACACCTGCAATTATGAATTTTGCTCGATTTTGGAAAACTTTCACCTCACCCCACCATTTTTTCTCAAATGCGTACAACTCGCGCACTAGGTAGGGGAAGTTTGTCAATTTTTCGTCCATTCTCCTAAGAACCAAACAATTTGGAATCATGGGTAATTTTATTTCAATATTGTTCATTTCTCGATAAATGAATACTGCTTAACAACGATCAATATGTCACGACTAGATTTTTGGACAATTACATATTAAGTTTTTTTTTTAAATTATCTTCCTTGTCTATGACCTTGCCAACTATTCAAAAAATATACGGTCGGTTGTTTTTATCTTTATTATTTATTTTGTAAACCTGTGAGTCTCATGATGCATTGTTTAAAGAAAAGAAAAATGGGTTAAACAGGAAAATAAAAAATACAAATTATCTCCCAAGAAAATATAATGTCATATGTAAATAAATGTGTAATAGAAATATGCCTATTTCCACAACAAATGATGAATAAGTGGGACATAAATTGTCTTCCCGTTTAGCCTTAATAATATCCAAACCTCCCTACCACTCTACATCATCGATATGGGCTTTCTTGGACTACACTCTCTCTCCTCATCCCCACCCCACTAGTCCCCACATCCTCATGTGGCCTGGGAGTAGACTTTGTTTTAGGTGGAGGCATTATACTCCCAGCAGGACGATTTTTCAAGATGGATAAAAAGTTTGAGGTTCTCTCTTACATTGTGGCGACCTCTGTGTGCAACTAGAACATCCTAAATCGGTATCGCTCTAACACCAACTCCGTCATGCCAATATACACACATGTTGTTCCAATATTTGATGGTAAGAGGACCACAATGACCGCACCTCCCACTGCTGAGCAACCATCATGAACACCTCCTAAAACGAAAAAGGCATTTAAGAAAGGGGAATAATCATTACACAAGAAAAAGGGAAGAGGGGAGATTAAAAGTACACACTGAAATCCATACCTCATTTCCCTTCAGGGATGGACATAAAATGTACTACCCCGTATTTTTCAAAATTAAAAAATAATTATTTAATTATTAAATAATATTTACTCGGGTGATTTAATGGGTAATTTATTGAAATTAATTAGTTTGCATTATTAATCAAAATTTAAAACGAGAATTTTGAATAATATGGGAATGACTCATAAATTAAATAATACGATTGTAATGAAGTTTGATATTGAAGGTTGGTATGGTATTTGTAATGTGCCAATCGGGCACCAGGGGAGGCATACCCTTAGGCCAAGTTTTAAGAGTAACTCGTTAGTGTTTTTGACTTATTCGGGGGTCCAAAAGTGGGCCTATAGTGGACATGTGAGATAAGGGTTATGAATAGATTATTAAACCTCATTAATCATCATAATAAATCATAAGTTAAAACCCAAAAGCTTAGACAAACTTTAGAAGAAGAGGGAGAACACAAAAGAGGATTTAATCAAAGTTAAAAAAATACTATCTTGCTTATTGTATTAATGAAATCTGATTATAATTTCTTTGCTTAACATATATCAATTGAGTAGCAACATGCTTTAAGGATTAAAAACCTAATTGTTTATTCATAAATCTGATTATGTATAATGCTTTGTATTCGGCTAATACCGATTAAAGATGTATTTTTTTACTCTTTAAAATTATGGTTTTTGTAAAGTTGGTGTTGAAATACTTATCAATCTATGTTTATATATTAGTTCTGATGATTAGAACTCATACGTGGGAATGATTATTATGTATTGTTGATATATTTATTATGAAAGATACTTAAATGAAACTCAAATCTTATAATGGGTAGTAATAAAAATAGTTAAAAGGTTAAATTTTGGGTATAATCATCTTAGAGGGTTTGAAAATAATAATATGAGGATATTAATTAGGATTCCATAGGAGTGAACATAAATTAATTCAGACTTAAAATGAAGTCTTTACAGCACGTTAATGGCGGAACTTTGAAATTATGTAATTTTCTAGAAGGAAGAGGAGTACCCCCATGCCACAACAGGCTTATCCCCAGGCATAGCGCCCTCTTAGGGTCGATATGACGGTAATTAAGGTGGGGCTAGGGGGTGTCATGACCCCGACCCAAGAATAGTAGGGAACGAGTGTCTTGACATGCCACCAAGGCATCTAATATTCTGGCCTTAAAATTTTTCTTTCTAAATATATGTGGCGGAAGTATAATCACATGGTTATGAATCGTAAAATACTGAAAGTGAAGGAATTACATCATTAGAGTTTCTAAAGGGAACTTCATTTGTATTAAAATATCAACGAGTTACAACTTGACACAAAGAGCTAAACATGCTCTATCCAATTAAACAAACTTATACTTAAGGTAAAAAAAAAAGAGCTTTAAAAGCTAAATCTTTAACATAGTCCTTTTTCGCTCCATCCACGAGCTTAATTATTTCCCGAAAAAATGGTTATTTATATAACGTCAGCTTTCCAGGTTTTTTCATAAAATTAATACCTATTCAATTTAGAACAGAAGGTATATACATAGAGATAGGAATTTCAAGTAATATATATAAAGTAAATGACAATATATATATTTAGAATAAACAGTTCAGAACAGAGCAGATAAAACCATTGAGCATGTGCCAATTATTCAGTTTTAGTGGCCATGTACGCGCTAATACCCAGACAAATAGTGTTACCAAATGTTTCCACCCGGTAACATCGTAGACTTATAATCATGATTTCTAGAACAACGCCTTGTTTAGGGCACACTAGTGATAAATCATCTGAGAAGGTACCACCCAAATATTTCCACCCGGTAGTCAAGGCCAACATAGTAAGAGAGTTTCCATAGGCCGAATCAATAATTTTAGAATTCAAATCAGATGTTTATATGGAGAAATATAAACATATAACGAACGACGGAATCATCGGTATCAGATGCATTTTGAGAATAAAAGAATTTCACAAAATATAAATAGTTTGTATAATATAATATAATCAAAATGCACAAGAAATTGCATAGAGTACTCACCTAAAATAGAGGTCGAAATTATAGATAATGAGTCTTCGATCACATGTTAATCTAACAAATATGATAAAGGTTTAAGTATACGTTCTAAACAAGGTCCAGTATACATATTGTATTTTAATAATAACTTATTTCAAAGGATTACTAAAAACCATTTTCTTAACTTTTAAAACTCATTGATCGTAATTAAAGGATTCAATTCATAGTTCTTCCTAATCAGTCGGTTCCCAGTAGAGATGGAGGGTCACAGGGGCACCACTTAAATGCTATCTCATCTAGATAGAGTATTTCCGGATTCATTTCCAGTAGAGATGGAGGGTCACAAGGGAACCACTTAAATACCATCTCATCTAAATAGAATTTCACCGGGCCTGACGTTGGAATTACTTAAATGGGATTATATAATAACGAGCAATTACTTTTAAAAAATAATTTTTTAAAAGCGTATATATAATTTCAAACAAGTTTACATGAAAATAAAATCAACTTGGATTTCTTCTAAATTTTAAGCTTTGATCAGTGAAGTCCTTAGTGTATTTTACCCGCATAACTACTAAGTAAAGCTATAAAACACAAAATTAAAACTATAAAAATACATTATAACATTTAAATAAAATCATACCTACGAAATGAATTCTTTCTTCGAAATTATAGAACTCCTTCTTAAGATATTTCTCAAGCTTTCTATCACTCTTTCTTACTATAATTCTCAAGGAATTGGTGTGAGTTTCAAATGAACCCTAAGGCCCTATTTATAGGTTTCCAAAAGTATTACGGTGTTGACACGTGTCTAATGACTAGGCTTTTTGGAGTAGTGATTCAACACCGAGGTGTCACGATCCGGAGTGGTCTTGTAGTGTTAATATCACCAAATGATGACAAGTGTTTTAGCCTTCTCTCTAAAGACGACATGTGTAAGGTGGAAGTGACCAGTACGTGGTGGAAAGGTGATAAGGGTATAAGGGTCATTTTACACAAGAAGGGTATTTTGGTAATTTCACACTATATATTTTGAATATTTCTTAGAGGTCCTTGAAAATATTTTATTTACACCCATTTTATATTTTTATTTTTGTCCTTAAAGTTTCATAAAATTATATTTTCTACCCCAAAACTTATTATTTACCTTAAGATATGTCATAAGACTTCGATTTGATCCAATTTACAGTTGATTCTTCGTAATTAAAAATGGGGTTTGTATATTGATAGCCAATAATACCACATATCTAATAATACAAAATTTATAAGATAATAAGTAACACAAGAGTGTAAAAACAAACTATATATATAAAAGTGGGGTCATTACAGGGGGAGGCTCGTGGTCTCTTTATTATTTATTTTATTCTTTATTCCTTTGGATCTATTCAGTATGGTTTATTTCTAGTTATATTTTTAGTGGAAAATTAATATATATTCTGAAAACTTATTATTTTTAAGTGTAATTAGGATGTGGGATATCTTAAGGAAATATATAATTAGGGTTTGGAATTTTAAACATATAATTATAGTATAATCCAGTTTAGGGGATTTGGATGGGAAGTGTATGCGAGTGTACTGCGATATCTTAAGTATATATAATAATGTTTTATGCTATTTTGGTTTAGTTATTCGGTGAGGCCACACGATTGAGGTTGGTACAAGTATTATTAGTGGTGTATCGTTTGGGTGGGGCACCATATGATTTGGGTTATATTTGTATACCACGTATTGGAATATAATTATTAAGATATGGTATAGTCACACAATATATATAAATATATATATATGTGTGTGTGTGTGTGTGTGTGTGTGTGTGCATGTGTTTGTGGATACTTAGTTTCGTAGAGAGGACATTTTAATAATATTGTTAAATGCCTATATGTTAGGTTTCGAGGGTGGTATAATATTTTGATGTAGCTTCAACGGTTATGACTAAGTTGGCATATTTTATTTGTATAGGCGTATAGGTATACATGGGACTCAGTTATTATTATGAGACTAATTAGGAATATATTTGTATATGTTAAACTTAAATCAAGAGGTGTACATAACGAGTTAAAAAATATTATAACGCATTGGGATGGGTTAAGCATAATGAATAAATAATGATTAATAGTATATGGTTATGATTTGGTTTAATCGTGCAAACGATAGAACGTAAAGAGTTAGTTTAATACTCGTGTTAAGACGATTCAGAGTTGGTTGATTACTCTGCACCACAATAAGAATTTATTTATTATTATGTACCCTGTGGCGGTAACACCCTGCGTAAAACACTAGGTGCTACTACGATTAAAACTAAACTAAATCCTCAGCAATTAGTATAGAGCATATATATTCCTCAAAAATAAATATAACGAGTCCAAAATTTATACTTTCAAAATAATTACAATTAAATTCCACTAAAAAATAATGTTAAGCTCTCCAAATAAATTACACTCCCAAGCTATACAAAAAAAATCCTCCAAACGTCCCCGTAGCATCCAAATCCATGCTAGCCTACCACTAAAAGAAAAATACGGGAAGTACACAATATGACAAGAAT
The DNA here is from genome assembly GCA_949130495.1 of Sambucus nigra. Taxonomy (NCBI): domain Eukaryota; kingdom Viridiplantae; phylum Streptophyta; class Magnoliopsida; order Dipsacales; family Adoxaceae; genus Sambucus; species Sambucus nigra. The sequence goes on along the minus strand of OX422207.1, from coordinate 335,337,769 downwards.
AGATGCTTAAAACAATAACGGTGAATAAATGCAACAATACGAATTTGAATTCAAGTTCAATACAACATCCGAGCATTATACCAATTTAATTTTTCAATAACACATTATTAGGTCACCGGGCCTCACCTCACATCACCTAAGCTTTGTAAAGCCTCATCCTAACTATTGGACTTTTGAACTATCGGAAGGTGACCATTCTCCATGTCATATAAAGATTTCATGACACCATGACCGTTAAGAAATACAATATCTCAAATCGAATCAATATTTTAGATTTTAATAAACGTCATGATTTCAACAATGAGTACAAACAATTGAGAAACAAAATGACTACTCTCAAGAGCTTGAAGGAGCATATTGCGTTAATCCCGTACCTTAAAATCATCACAAGAAACTCATAAGATTCTACCTCAAAATTCTGATTATACCATTGCGTTCCTCTTGCGAAAATAATCAAAACTCGTTCTAGCCCAAACTCGAGAAAACACCAAATAAGCCTTCAAATCTTCGACTTAAATCTTGATTTAAATGGAGCTAGGGTTTTGTAGATGGAAGAAGATGAAAATAGAAGAGGGTACTGATTTTTGAGAAGGCTAAAATGTGTTTTAAAAGTCCCAAACTTGTCACTTTATGTTTATATACCAAAAAGAATAGAGTCATAATCAGATACAAACATTAAAAAAACATTCCGAATGATCAGACCATGGGAATTGGCTAAAATTTGGAGGCATAGTAGCTGAAGCGAGAGGAATTTGTACACAAATTCATCTCGATCGGATAGTCGAATATTTTTTTTTGCTCCTTTGGTCGGATCCTCCCTCGATTTTTATACAAAAAGTTATAATTTCCAAATTTTAATCCCGATTTAAATTCCACTTAAAATCTTATTTGTATATCTAAAAACCAACATTTTTTTTCACACCAAAATGAAATAGATTCCAAATATTATTTTTTCAACATCCAAGTTAATTTAATTAAACCTGGTTTAAAAAATCACGAGTTGTTATAGTGGCATAGGGTAGTTATGAGATGGGCTATTTCTTTTCGATAACTAATGTGAATATGTGAACTCGATTAATTCTTTGTGGTTGCTATTGTGTGTATGTGAGATGAGGTAATGCTCTATGGTGACTTGTATGATACATAAGACGAGCTAGTGATTTACGGTATCAAATAGGCTTATGGTGGATTGAAATAATTGGCATTTGTTTAGAAAGTCGCGTTCCATTGGTTCGCACGAACGATCAATCTAGACACAAGTGTATCGGAGGTTCGTTGTTTGAATCTTCGTTCTCAAGACATTTTGCGCACGGAGCCTATTTCAATTGAGATTTTGTATATATTTTTTATAAGATCCTTAGGGATTACCTAATGATAATTAATTTGTTTATGTTATGAAAACTATTGTATATGGAGAGTCTCGGGCCAACGGATCTTAACGGCCAACTAAACTAAATAGAAGTGTATCGGGGGATTCCTTGTTAGGATTTTATTTATAAGACGTCTCATGAAAGATGTTTTGTAAGGTTGGTAACTGAGAGATGGTGGGTCAATAGCTAGGACAAATAGTTTTTATTTCATGTTTAAAATCTCAGGGATTGACACTAGTTGTACTATTAGACTTGTTACTTTTGGTTATTTCGTTAGATTTAATTATATGTGGGGTGGTAGCCATAGTATGTTATGGAAATGATGGATATAAGTAGTTTGAATTATATGTGGTTAGAGTAGAGTTAAGTTGTGGGTGGTATGAGTGTCGGTGCACTACACCAAAACACTAAAATTATCACACATTTTTAGCCATGTGTTGTCATGGTCCAAAATTGTGACAAAAAAAACTCATGTCTTATCGCGGTCCTTGACCGTGACAAGATCGATACTTTTTTTTCACGAACCTTATCACGATCAAGGACCATGATAAGGTCTATGACAATTTTGTCATGGGACATCCCACTAAAACTACTTTTTACCCAAATCATTTCACTTTCCATCCCCCTCTCATCAACCTGGTTCCCTCTCTGTCCTAGGTTAAAATATGCCATTTTCATTCACTCAAAAGGTATGATTTACACACACACACACACACACACACACACACATATATATATATATATATATATATATATATATATATATATATATATATATATAGAGAGAGAGAGAGAGAGAGAGAGAGAGAGAGGTGTAATTCTTGAATATTTGTATTTATTTGTTGTAAAATAATTGTATTTACATGTATGGATTTGCTATTATTATAAACCCTTTATGCAAAATCGAGGTTTCAACATTCAAACTATTATTTATTACAATTTGAATATTTTACTTTGATATTAGTTTAGGCTTGAATATAATGTGTTTGTTTGTTCTAAAATAGATGTATTTGCATATATGGCTTTGATATTATTAGAAATAATTTGTGCAAACCCTAGGTTCGAACATTCGAACAATTCTATATTATAATATTAATATTTCAGTTCGATATTTGTTTGGACTTGAATATAATGTGTTTGTTTGTTGTAAATGTAATCATTTTGGTTAAAAAAAATAATTTGTGGGTTTATTTAAAAATGTGAAGGATTTTGGGATTTGGGGTGAAAATGGCAAAGGACACAATGATCATTCTTCGATAATTTCTAATGTTCTTTAAATGTACATAGGTTTTAAAAATTAAATTCGATTAGGTTATGAAGTAAAATTAAACACAATATGTTATGTAAATGCGACTTATGGTTTAAACATGATAGTGTTTCAACATTATTATTTGAACATGATAGATTTTTAATTATATTGGGCTTGTAGAAACACCGCAAGTCACAGACTGCACTTTTTGTTTCTACAAGTTAGTTTTGTCCCTTTCCCATTTGTTCATATATGGTTGGTAACGATTCCTACGGGCTGTTATGGGGTATCCTCTATACAAAGAGTGGATGGATGAGACAAACACACTCGGGGATGTATACCGTAGAGGTGCTAATGAGTTAGTAAAATTTTCAAATAAGTGTCTTAATGGTGAAGAGTTCTCCTATCCTTACACACATTGTAGAAATGGTAAACTGCTTGAGTGTAAGTAGTTGAATTACATCTGCTTAAATAGGGTAGGAAAGATGATTATCGGGTGTGGATTTTTCACTAGAAAATACATTATCCTTTTGTCCCCACATAACATCCACTACAACCGTTAAGTAGGATAATGGTGGAAGGACAATAGGATACCGTATAGTACAACAAGTTAGATGATATAATAGACAATGCTTACGGAGTTCATGTGGCGAAAAATAATAAGGATTCTGATACGAAAGATAATGAATCTCGTGGTGGAGATTTTAATGTTCATGACAATGTTACCAAAGTTTGAAAATCAAATCAACCCAACCATTGTACCCTAACCGGTGAAAAGATCAAACAACATTTCATGTCATTGAGTTGGTTGGGATTCTTGAATTGTTGTTGGCCCTAGGCATTTATAATATTTCACATTATTATTTGAATTATTGTTTGGGATTATTGAATTATTATTGACTGGTGGATTTGAACATTTAGATAGCCATTGAGTTGGTTGGCCCAAGGCATTTATAATATTTTGTATTATTATTTGAATTGTTGTTTGGGATACTGGTGGATTTGAACATTTCGATGGCCATTGAGTTGGTTGGCCCTAGGCATTTCTAATATTTTGCATTATTATTTGAATTGTTGTTTGAGATTATTGAATTGTTATTGACTGGTGGATTTGAACATTTCGATGGCCATTGAGTTGGTTGGCCCTAGGCATTTCTAATATTTTGCATTATTATTCGAAATTTTATTTGGGATTCTTAAATTTTTGTTGACTGGTGGATTTGAATATTTAGATGGCCATTGAGTTGGTTGGCCCTAGGTATTTATAACATTTAGGGTTGTGATTCCACCGAATATAAATAAGACAGAAACGAAACATATTATAAATTTTAAAAGCTTGCTGTTAAACAATTAATAATGCAGAATGAAACATAACTATGTATAAATCATCACTATAAACATTACTACCGAATAAATGAATATATGCTTTTGTTTATACTAATCCATGAATATATGCTTCTTACCCATAATAGGTGATTGTTTGTAGTAGCTGTGATGGGATATCCTAAATACAAAGAGAGGATGGGTGAGATAAATGTACTAGAGGATGTGTTTCGCAGAAGTGCTAATGAATTTGTGAAATACGCAAAGAGATGTCGTAATGATGAAGAGTTCTCGTGTCCGTGTGCTAAGTGTAGTATAGGAATGGTAAGGTGTCTTGGGGGGGGGGGGGGACAGTTGAACTACATATGTTAAGATGGGGTATGCAAGATAGTTATCGATTTTGGATTTTTTACGAGGAATCGGAAGTTCCTTCTGTCCCCGCGCAACCTTCACAACAACCTTCAACGAGTAGGATAAATGTACAAGGGAAGGAGGACAATGTAGATCATAATATGCTAGAGAATTTAGTTGATGACGCGTATAGAGTTCATTAAGTGGAAGAAAATAAGGTCGCTGACGATGTACAAAGTTCAGGTGCTCATAAATATATAGGGATAAACTTTGACGATGACTACCAAGTTTAAAATTTAAGGTGACCCAACCGTCGTACTCTGATTATGAGAAAGATCAAGCAACTTTACGTGCCATGGTTGGTTTGCTTAGTTTGAAGACCCGATATGGTTTTTCTGGCAATAACGTGACATGAATTTTGAATTGGATGAAAGTCTTGCTACCCAAGTAGAATACGCTTTCAAATAGTTCTCATTCTATGAAGAACAGTTTGAAAGGTTTGGGAGTGAAGTATAAATCAATTCAAGCTTGTGTGTATAACTGCATACTATACCGAAAGTAGTATGAAAATCTCGATCGGTGTCCGGTGCGATGAACCTAGATACGTGCAATCTACTGGCAAGGAAGGCACAAGCTCAAAAGTGCCTCAAAAAGTGTTGAAATATTTTCTCATTGGGCCTCGATTGAAGCAATTTTTCACAGTTCCGTTGCGCAGGCAATGACTTGTCATGCTAGGGTAAAAGTAGGGGATAATCTCATGCGTTCACCCTACTGATTCTATAACTTTGAAGATCATGAGTTATGAGTATCCCCATTTTTCTTGAGAACAGCGTGACATTCGTTTGACAATATCAACAAACAGTTTTAATATATTTAGAAATCTAGGAACTAATCAGAGCGTATGGCCAGTGGTCCTAGCACCACTCAACCTCCCTCCTTCACAGTGTATGAGACCTGAATTTTTTATGTTGTCTTTGTTGATACCTTAGCCAAAGGCACCAAGTGAGGATATCGATGTCTACTTGTATCCTTTGGTAGAATAATCAAATGAGTTATGGGAAGAGGGTGTGCAAGCATTTTACTTTTTTAAAAGATAAGAGTTTACGCTGAAAGCTATGTTGATGTGGGCAATTTGTGATTTTCCAGCTTATTGGACATTATCCGGTTGTGTACTACATGGCTATTTGGGGTGTTCTTTTTATGGAGAGGAGATTGAAACTTTGCGTCTCATCGATAGTGGAAAAAATAGTTTTAGATTTGATAAAGGTTCAAATTTTTAACCGGACAGGGTTCAACATAGGCTACCTTCAAGAAAACTTTCAGATTCAGAAATTGAAAGTAAATCTTCTAATTGCCGCCCTAAAATACCAGGTAAGAATCCTAAATTCAAGAATGTCAAGCATAAGAAGACGCCATCTGGGAATGAAACTGAGATAAGAAAGGCATGGTTTAAGAGGTCAATTTTATTTAACTTGCTTTATTGGAAGAATCATCCGGTGCGCCATATTTTGGATGTGATGCATGTAGAGAAGAACATCACTGAACATATTGTGGGCACATGCCTTGGAGGAGTCATTCGAAGGATGGAAAAAATACACGAAAAGACCTTAAATAGTTGAAACTTAAACCACAACTATGTTTGAAAGAAGATAATAATTCCCCCGGTGCATTACTTTGACGAGTGAGGAAAGGAAGGTTCTTTTAGACACAATGTATAATTTGAATGTTCCATTTAATTTTTCATCCAACTTGCAAATGATTGTTAATTATGCTATCCATGATTTACATAAGTGAAAGTCCCATGATTGGCATGTGATCATGCAATTGGTTCCTCTACTACTTAAGGATTGTTTCTCCAAGAATAAGGATTTGCATAGGGATATTATGTAAATTATCATCTGCTTCTCACTTTTTATGTGAGAATGTAGTCAATTGAGATCACACAGTGGTCGAAAAACAAGCGGTAATCGAAATAATTTGTGTGTTGGAGAAGTACTTTCCCCCATATTTTTTTGACATAAGTGTTCACTTTTTGGTACACCTATGCGACAAGGCACTTCTTTGCGGCCCAGTTAGATATCAGTGGATGTATCCGTTCGAAAGATTGATGATTGTTTTTAATATTACGTCAAAAATACACAATATATTGAAGGCTCAATTTCAGAGGAATACATCACTATGGAGTCATCAATCTACACTCGAGAATATATGCCTGACCCAAGCAGCGTGGATAAGAGTGATGAGTTTGTCGATGAGGGTGGTCAGGTGATGCGTTAGCGAGTGAAATTAATAAGTTTAAAACATGAACAAGTAGCTCGTTATCTATTTGATACATATGAAGATGTCGAAGAATGAAAAACATAAGTTTATATTAATTTAACTTTTACATTATTTTAATTTTTATACATAATCAATTTTGTAATACGTTCGACACGACAAATGAAGAAAATATGATGCGTGTGGGAACAATAAAAGACGAAGAACGATGGCACAATCAGACAACGAATTTAGGTGGTGTGTCACGCGATGTAATTATAATGAAAATGTCTTTTTATCACGTCACAATAAAGCATTAAACTAACCTTTTTAATTTATCTATAATCTCAGCTCTTAAAAGCTGGTGATGTGGCATCAAGACTTGCTCGTTTAGTCACTGGACCATTGTTCATGGCACACGAGTACAAAAGGTATCGATTTAATAGTTACATATTCGATCAAAGGGTGTACGAAGAAAATACAAATGTACAGAACTTGGGCATTTCATACAGGCCTCTTACTTATTTTTGAATGAGCACGAAAGATAAAAACCTTGTTGAAGCTGAAATTACTTACTATGATGTAATTAGAAATATACTTGACTTGGTCTATATAAGCTTCAAAGTGGTTGTGTTTTATAGTGATTGGGTAAGAGTTGAGGATAAAAATGCTCGCAAAGTTGATCGTGACACCAATTTGCTCATGGTTGACTTGCCCAAGTTGAAGAGCAACGAGCACATAAACGATGAGCCGTTTGTTTGTACTTTTCAAAACGTCAAACAAGTATTTTACTCAGAGTATATCAACAACGATCCGTGGTCAATCGTCCTACATGTGCCAAAACATCGAACTAGTAGTGTGGATAACTTGACTGCTCCTACTGAATATCAATCCATTTTAGATGATAACCCGAATTTAAAATAATTTTTAGATTTATAATAAGCATTCCAACTATGTAAAATAATGCTTAGCTTGGTTTATGATATGGATTTGTCTTCTTACAATGTCGTTAAATTGTATTCTTCTAGTGCTTTATTAATATCAAACGATATATTAATGCTTTTATTCATTTGGATTTGATCAGTTCCGATGGATTTAATTCAAAATTGGGGGATTGGTTATTGAATATGTTAATTTGGATCTTACTCAGTTTAACCATTAATTCTTAGTCCGTGACATGACCCAAATTTGAAACAAATTTTAGATTTGTAATAAGTATTCCACTTATTTGAAATAATTCTTTGTTTAGTTGATGATATGGATTTGTATTCTTATAATGTCGTGAACTTGTATTATTCTAGTGCCTTAATTCATTTGGATTTTAGTCCATTTAATGCTTTATTCATTTGAATTTGATCATTTTATCATATACATGTGTGTACTAATAACAATAATTTTTGCAGGAAATGACTTCATCAGGGCATCTCTCTAGCGGAGGCGAGGGAGGCACATCTGCCACAATGCCCCCAAAATAGGGGAAATTGGGGTTCGTTGTCGAGAACAAAAAGGCCTTACTAGATAGAGCTCTGGAGTTGCTCAAGATGATCGTCGGCCTAGGGTACACGGATTAGAGGAAGGTGCCACAGGAGCTTAAGATGACCATCTAGGGGCATTACAGGTAGTTGCTCACTTTATTTTTATTTTGTATTTATATTTATATTTATATTTATATTTTATAATTTAAATACAACTAACACTTACTTTATTTTTTGTTTGTATTTATTTGATAGGAGAATTTGGCCTACCCGTACATGTCCGCAACTCCACGTTCAAACAATTGAGAAATCAATACAAAATGTGGAAGAAAAACATGCGGGCACAGTACTTTGGGTAGGACCATGAGTCCATACTGAGGGTCCGTGACACCTTACCATCGAAGGATATGATCTCATTGGCACAGTGGCATCAGTTTTTCGACAATGAGATCCAGGAGCGACATTTGACATCTCGCCAATCGGGAAAAAAATGTCGACGTTCACTACTTCAGGCGTACGTCTTATGCCATGGTGGATCACAAGATGGTAAGTTTTTAATTTTCTTCATTTCAATTTTATGTTTTTCTAATTTATCATTACTTTGCATTACTTACTAATTTTGCATTATTTTATTTCATGAGACGGAGAGTGGCCCTGGGGGTAGGCCAGTTAGGCTCGATGCCTATGTGGCAATTCAGACGAAAAAGGGCAAGGATAAGGAGGTGTCACCAAGCGTGCCAGCCATAATTTTAAGTTATAAAAATATCTTATATTTATTTTATTTTTTTAATTACGTTCTACTTTTTTTATTAACTTAACTAGTCATGTACTCTTTGTCATTTTAGGCAAAGCTTAAGGAAGTGCACAACCCCCAGTCTGATGCCGACAAAACATCTCTGGCTATGGACGCACTAAGCCAAGTGCTCGAGGCAGATCAAAATGGGAGGACAAGGGGGTGAGCTCTCGGGTGTGGAAGTCGAGGCTCACTAGGATTGAAACGAGCAACACCGAGTTGGCTCGTAAGGTGGACACCCATGGCGATAAGTTAGAAAGGTTGGAGGCGACGGTCCTCAATATGTTCGAGCACATGAAGCATCAGTTGGGTTCCACCTTATCTAAGGTCAAGGGAAAGGCGGTAGATAAGGATGCCATTTTTCTATCTCTCTCACTCTCATTGCCGATACGCACCCACTCGCTGCCCGCATATGATCCATTTGTCACCTTGATCTCCGTTAAACGATCTATGTCAACAATGGGTTGCCCGAGTGTGTATTTAATGGACCTCTTTGGTGGCACGCCTATATCTATGGGGTTCAAGGATCCGTACATACACTCGGGTAGTGTGGTTCATGGAAGTGTGTTGCAAGATATTGAGGCAAAGGTTCGCATCATGCATAGTTTGTGCCCGGAAGAAAGAATGAACCTTTATGGTTGGAAGATCAATATGGCATTAGAAGAATTGATGGACGTATCAATTCATATGTGGTGTGGCCTACCTAATTTCTCAAATCTGTTCAAAACTCAAGCCCTTAACATTATTTGATTTGAATATTGAATGTTGAATGTTCGATATTATTTGTATTTATTTGATTTGAATATTGAATGTTGGCTGATTATGAATTGTTAAATGTTGCTTAATATAAATATTGTTTGAACACGTTTAAATATGTTGTAATGTGTTAAAATATACTATTGGGTAGTGGCAGTGTCCATAGAGTCCAACAGTTTTTTTTAATTCTTCCAAGATTTTTCACGGACTTTGACCGTGATAAGTCCGTGAAAAATGAAAATTGTCACGGACTTGTCACAGTCAAAACCCGTGACAATTTTTATTTGTCAAGGACTTTAACCGTGACAAGTTTTCCTTTGTCACGAACTTGTCACGATCAAAGTTCATGACAAATCAAATTCTTATCACAGACTTTGACCGTAATAAGTTCGTGACAATTTCCTTTATCACCCAAAAATTTTCATGGTTTGTCACGATTTTTTACCGTAATAAGTAGACAGTTTTGGTATAGTGGAGGTCTATTTCTCCACCCCTTTCTTTAGCTTATCTATTTGAAGTGTTCTTCATCTTATTTTTATTTTGTGCTTTTGTTTCATTATATCATATCCACTAATCTCTACTATTTATTAGTAGTATTGCACATAATCTATTTTCATAAAAAACCCCAAAAGACAAAAAAAAATTATTTATCGGTGAACTCCAAAAGAGGGACTTCCATTTTTACGTCTTCACTCTTAAAACAAATATTCCTCACATGCACACAAGAAGAGTCCCAAATTTGGATTTATGGGTTGAACTCCGCCCCTATGTTATTTTTGAACTACATGGACTTTGATGCCCCTTGGGCTACATAGGCATCTTAGGCCAATCTAGAGATTCGAGTTCTCCTCCTTTTTTTATTTTATATATCTTCCATATCTTATTATATCTATTTCGTGAATTTTATACTCCTACATACTTGTGTCTCGTCTGACCTGCACATTCGCTATTTCATGGCGATTTTTTATTCGAAGAACACTTGCATTATATTTTTAACCATTATATTCGGGTACACTCCTATGAATGAGTCCACTCCATCCCTTTCATGATGCGAGTTGGAGGATTCTATTCACCCATTAGTTATATTATACACGTGTACACACATGCAAGGAGTTTAAAAGAAAAAGATTATCATTAGCCCATGAGAGATCGAAACGGCGAAATGGGTGCCTAACACCTTCTCATTCCGTAACTTAGTCCCCGGACCTTCGAACTATTTGGTTTCACTTGCATCAGTTTGAACTTGATGCCGTTCTCTTAAGGTGGCGACATTATTTTGCCTATTTTGAGAAAAATAGGTTGGCGACTTTATCTCTTTGTGTTACCCCTATTTGACGACGACCAACTTCATATCCGTGCACGCTGGAGGAATCCGACCCCGGATGGCCATAATGGCTACTCTGCTGGGAATTTTTTTAAGAGAACTAGACTCTATTTCTACATGGGTGTTCTTCTACTTTTCTACATGTGTACATACACTCCCACTTGTATGTTCCCTTTACTCCTTTACTTACTTTTTCTATATTAACCTCATACATGTCTCTACTATGCTCTCTTCTCATGTATATATCACTTTTCACTCATTTGTACATGCTCATTTCACACACTTGTATATATTTTTCATGATCACTTCACACACTTACACTTGTATATAGTTTCACCTCTTCTCACATGCTCCACACACCACTTGGATATTATCCATTCTTAGTTTCACTAGCACACACCCACATTTCTCTCACTTGTATATATCTCCATGCTCACTTCCACATCTCACACACCACTTGTAAATTATCCATGTTTAGCTTCACTAGCACATACATTCACTTGTGTATATTCACATGGTCACTCACACTATTCTCAAGTCACTCTCTCACATTACACATCTCACTCATAGTCTCACTTGAATATATTCGCATGCTTTCCTATCACCATGCTTAATATAGTCTTTATGCTCTATGCTAGATTTACTTTTTATGCTATTTATATATTATCCCTCATAGTGGTAGTACTCCCCTTACTTAGCATGGAAATAAAAAATATCTCTCCATAAGATACTAATTAAGGATCATGCATTTTTACACACTACATCACCAGAGCATGGCAATATTGCCAAAATTAAGTCCCGTACTAGGAGGTCACTTCATGGTGGGTGTCGAATTCGCTGGGGCGTGGTTAAACTAAGTGATATAACCCTAACCTTCCATTATCCTCGTACCTTTGATGTATATCAAACGGTTCCCCTTGCATCGTACCGCGTGATCGAACTCACGACGGGAGGTATATAGCAGAGAACTCGTTCATGTACATTGAGTATATCAAATTCGCTCTCACTCATACCGTCCCCACAAGGTATATCATGAGGCAATTCACGTACACTCAGGTATATTAAATGGCTTGTCCCCATGAATGATTTCCCTTATAAGCAAGAGTTTTATCGTGAAAGTCATGATAAAGGCGAGAACCTTCCACTAACCCGATAAGTGCATAAAACTCATATAGGTGTCAACCTTAGGGCACTCATAATTAGTTTTTCAATTACCATGCGAAGCTCTACCAAAATTTCAGGTCAACATACCGCCCGAATTTTCGTGCTATCTCGCCCTTTTTTAAAACAGAGCCCTGTCTGTGAACCAGGAAACAAGTCAAATCGTGTCTTATATTTTTAAACCCTATCTTTCCTAGGCTCGGGTCTTGTCCAACATGTTTCTTACATTTAGACAAACATAATACACGTGAAAACCTAATAATAATAACAACCCTGCTGAGATTTCTCTCATTTTCCCTTATTTTCAAAAAGTAAAAATACTAAAAAGATTTTTCCCCTTTTTTTAAAAATACCAAAAATTCTCCCTTTTTTTCCAAAAATAAGCCCAAATCATTTCTCCCTCTCAGGTTAATAACACACCCGACTTTGAGCTATCTCCCAATTGGCTTCGATCTTTCGTCAAAACCACCACGAAGCTCCATGCTTCTTCTGATACTTCAATCAAATTTGGGATCTACCTCCACAAGTTATTCATAGAGAACACCAATCAAACACCAAATGTTCAGCCAGATCTGATGGCTGTCCTATCTTCGTGTAGTACAAGATTGGTAACCCCGAATCTGACCTTTCTACCTAGATTGTGCCTATTAAGGCACCCATTATCCCTACAGTCTCACCTAAACCTCTCAAGGTTTATCCGTCATTTCTTCTGCACCCAGCATGCCTTGATGATCGATCTCCATCGCTCCTTACGAGAGCCTATATTACCGTCCGCACCCGATCAGAGGGGGGATGCGTGGAACTACCTATCGTGTTAGACCAACTCTAAAAGTTTAGGTTGAAATTCCCCGTCGAGATCTCCATCGACTATCAAAAATTTAGTGGCCTGTTCATGAAAGCTCAAAAGTGGGCTCGAGAATCAAATGAGTGGGTGGTACTTGTTGAGGAAATCAACCTAGATGATGTTCTGCAAACCATAGTCGATATGTTTCATCAGACATGGGAAATTTACAACATCTCTAAGTTGCTCAATGCTTTCAAACGTCATGGATTCCTGGTCCCTTCACTCTGACACTTCCCCGCTGAGTGGGAGGATTTATATGATGATGCCATAGAGGTTGTTGAATGCATTAATTACTCTTAGGAGGAAGACATAGATGCCATCAGATGGGGGGATGACTTTGATGACTCAGATGATGAATCTAATCATGAAGAAGCCAATTCCATTGCCAATTTATGTGAAATGATCTCTTTCGAAGATTTATTGGATTAAATCAACAAAGTGTACATTCAACCCAAAGTAAATGAAGCCACGGAGTTCTTATTCTACCCTGCCTCAGTGAACCACATGACGAGATCAAGGCGGTACTACAAAGATCTGATTCCCCATTTAGTTGGAGAAGAAAAAGGGAAGGGACTTGTCGAAGACCTCCCAATGCCATAAATGACCATTAAAGAAATCAAAGTTCTCGATTAGCTCAAAAAAATTCAATCCAGTATCACCTTATGGGGACTTTTCATGTCCTCCCAATTGCACCGAAATTCCCTTATAAAACTCCTCACTATTCCCACACTTTTCCCCTCCACTACTCCTGAAGAATTCATGAATATGGTTGGATCCTTAATCTCTACCAGACTCCTCTCGAAACTTGGCCAAAATCACAATTATGCTCTCAACATCTCCGTCGAAGTTTTGGAGGTGACTGTCCCACTACCACTTGCCGATAATGGATTCGCTCTAAATGTTTGTCCGCTCAAGACCTTCAATAGCTTGGTATTAAAAGCCAGTGATCTCACTCCCGCATCCATCATCATGTGTGCTTACGACAACACTCTTGGATAATTAATGGGTTTTAAAAACCTCACACTAGGGGCTGGCCCTATCAATCATTTGATGGAATTCCAAGTCGTCGACATACTCACCTATTTCAATCTGCTCCTTAACTGTCCTTGGCTCCACAACATTCGAGGGGTATCCTCTTCTCTTCATCAGAAACTAAAGTTCTTATCTAAAGGCCAAGTTATCATCATCCTGGGGAATAACAACAGTCCCAACACTAGAAATCCAGTCTTATAGATTCAATAAAGGACTAATGACATGTTCCTCTCCAGTTTCAAGATCGACCCATTCCCCATCCCAGCAGGGGATAATTTTAAAGATCGAGTATGTCTAGAGCACAACCCTTATGGCAACGTTAATGTGATCCAGAAGCTATTAATAAGAAGATAAAACTGAGGATGGAGATATTCTTTTAAGATAATAACACCTGGGATGAAGACTGAAAGCATTAAGTATAACCTTTCTCCAAGCAAACCATGGCAATCACTAAGAACTCTGAAGGAAGCGACTGTGAGGAATCCTTTGACCCGCAGACACTGGGGTTGAGTCTCTGCATGATCCACCAAGATGTTGTGTCGTTGGACTCGTTCATCCAGATAATAACTACTGACGTACCTCTCCTAAACTAGCATGCTATTCCAGTCCAGCCAGCTAAAGCTCAGCCAAAACCTTCTGTTCATCCCATTTAAGAAATCTCTGCAACAGTTTTTGTTTCTCCTTTTCCTGATGTAAATGTAACTGAGACCTCTTTTAACGAGGTTCTCAACCCTGTTTTCCCTGAAAATGAAAAAAATAAGGATTTTGAATATCTTGTTGTGCCTTACATTAATTGCATCGATTCTAATCCAAACTTTATTGATTATGATTTTGTAAATGAATAATTCTTAACTGATCTTAATAAGGAAAATAATAAACAACATAACCGCATTCAAATTAATGATGATGAGACTGTTATTATTAACCTCAATTTTAGTTACCATCAGGGCGAGATTAGGTTAGGGTCCACCCTTTACGAGCATGAGTGAGAACAATTTGAAGAACTTATAGAAGAGTTCATAGACGTCTTCGCATGGTCCTACGATAATATGTCTGGTTTTGACCCAGAAATAGCTCAACATGAGATCCCAACATTCCCATAATGGAAATCGCCCAAGAAGAAGTTTAAATAACTCCGACGGAATGGTCACTTAAAATCAAAGAAGAGGTAATTAGGCTGCCAAATGTGCATAGATTGTCGGGATTTGAACAAAGCATCCCCAAAAGATGATTACTCATTACCAAACATTGACATGATCATGAACAATACGGCTAACCATGCCCTCAAATTATTTGTCGACGGATTTGTTGGCTATAACCAGATTAAGATGCACCCTAACCACCAGCAGAAAACTGCCTTCATCACCCCCTGGGAAACATTTTACTGCATCATCATGCCATTCGGGCTCAAAAATACGGGGCTACCTACCAAAGTACTGCCACAAGTATCCTGCACGACTCATTCATAAAGAGGTGAAAGTCTATGTTGAAGATATAATCATCAAGTCCAAGACTCAAGAAGGTCATATCCCCGTCCTCCGAAAATTCTTTGAGTGATTTTAACAATACAATATGCGACTTTACCCATAAAAGTGCATTTTCAGCATCACTAAAGGGAGATTCCTTGGGTTCATGGTCAGTGAGAAAGGAATTGAAGCGGATCCCGCCAAACTGAAAGTCATACTTGACATGCCACCACCTCGAACGGAGGAGAAACTACAAGGATTCCTCGATAAATTTTAATATATCAATCGGTTAATCAACCAACTGTCCTCTATCTGCGAACCTATTTTCAAACTTCTCCAAAAATATTCAAGTAAAGTCTAGGACGAGGCCTGCCAAGAAGACTTTGACCAAATTAAGCGATACCTTACCTAACCTTTGGTGCTTATTCCTCCGCATCGAGGTCTCTCCCTCCTCCTGAAGTTGACCATCACTGATACCACAGTGGGGGCTTAACAAGCCCAATACATTAAAGAATACCACGAGAAAAGAGCCATCTACTATGCTTATAAAAAATTAGTGGGGTACTAAGTCAATTACACTGCTTTGGAGAAGGCATGTGTCGCCCTAGTCTGGTTCACGCAGAAATTATAGTACTACATGCTTGCTTTTCCTATCAGACTAGTATTCTGAATGGATCCCATCGAATGCCAGCTAGAGAAACCCATTATGTCCAGTTGAATGTCCTGCTGGTTAATGTTGCTAGTTGAGTTCGATATTATGTACTTCACACAAAAAGCCATGAAGGGGAGGGACATCTCTGACTATCTTGTCGATTATCCTATAGAAGGAACCGATGCTTGGGTCTCTGAATTCTCAGATGAAGACATTCTTTGCACCTCTCAGGATGATCTCAAATGGTAGATGTTCTTTGACGGAGCTGCCAACAATAAAAGAGTATGACATTGGGATACTCTTGATACCCTCCAACAACCCCCACACCCCATTGCCATTAAGCTGGACTTCCCTTGCACCAATAACACGACTGAAGATGAGGCATGCTCCATAGGCCCCAAGATCACCCTAAAAAAATGCATTAAGCACTTATACTTCTATAAGGATTTCGTCCTCATTGTCGAACAAATTCTCATAAAATGGAAAGTTAAGGACGAGAAGCTCCTACCCTTCCACGCCCACCTAGAAGAGCTTGCATCCCAGTTCAAAGATGTCACCTTCCATTACCTTCCTCGCTCGAAGAACAGTCTAGTCGATGCCCTTGCAACCTTGGCCCACATGGTCGATATGCCCAAGGGGATAAAAATGGACCCTTTCTTAGCTCGAAAACACGCTACGCCCACTAATAACACAAGAAAATTGGGCGTTCGTGTTACATACGCCAATCGTAATTTTTAGTTTCCACTACTATGTAAAAAACCTAAACTATTACTACACTCTTTACGGGAGTATAGTTGCTAGTCCGGGCATCGAATCCACTATAAATGTTGTTAGACTTTAATACATTTATTATTTCAGGAAGACAAGTGTAAAAGATGAAATTTATAACAAAAGGTAAATCTAGCAATGTATTTAAACTAAGATTAACAAAATGAGTAAAAATAATAGATTGAGAATAATATCCCTCACCTCGGGTTAACAAGAATAAATGGTTACACGGGAAGATAAGTTCATCAAGATTATATTTTATTCTCACAATTAATTAAATCTAGAGTTGTCATCCCCTAAATTTTCATAGAAGCTTAATATGATTTTGGTGTCAACAAATATCCTCAAGATTATACACATGCTCGTAAATATGGCACATACATGATATACACCGTTAAATCTCCTATGCGTAAAATCAAGAACAACCTAATCCATTTAAAGTCATAAAACCCATCACCAAAGCAAAGCAACCCATTAATCTAAGGTGAGTTCAATTATCTCAACCTAAACTAAGTTACCTACAAAGCATAGTAAATGACATGAATTAAATGAAAGCAAGCAACAAAGCAAATAAATGCAAAGAAATCTTTAATTAAGGAAAAAAAAAGGTGAATACTAACTTACACATCAAAGCAATGGCAAACCCAGAAAGAGAGAAGGAGAAGCTCCTAAAATCCTCTCAAATCCTAACAAACTACTCAAAACTAAACAAAAACTAACGATTTGGAAACAAACCCAACTTACATATATATAGTAAGTTCGGAGAAAAGAAAAGGTAAAAGAAAAACAAAAGGAAAATGCCGCATATCTGAAGGTACCAGTCAATCTGGGCAAGGGGTCAGTCGATCAGTGGTATAAAGTCCAGCACACTGCCTTCCTTTGTAGGCATTAATTGCATAGCCAGTCGACTGGGGTCCAAGGGCCGATCGACCGGGGCTCTGTTTTAAGGGGGAATTTGGTTCACCAAAAGAATAATGACTTGAAAAATGGAAAAGGCCATAACTTCAACCTCTGGACTTGAAAAGATGAGTCGTTTGCAGCCACGCGAAGCTAACTCAATGAACTAAACTTCCATGGAGATCATCTAGTTGGGACATAAAGTATGAAAAGACTAAAATTCCCTCTAAGTTGCGTGAGATGACATAACTTCCTCAATATGTAACCATTTACTCCGTTAAGCGTTCCAATACCTACAAAAGCTCACATAGACCATGAAAATCATATATATATATATATATAACACTGAGGTTAACCAATATATGAGCATAAAAGTAGGGCATAATAGAGGCAAAAAAGCTAGAATGCATAAGGATAACGAGAGCAAATATACAATATTCATGACGTATCACACACCCATTGTTACCATACTAAGCTCGTCACCGAAGAAGACTTTGACATGGATGAATTATGGTGCTACGATATTTGGCGCCTCCTCAAACATGATAGGTATTCCCGAGATGCAGATAAGAAAAATCGTGTGACCCTTCGCAAACTGGCTGCCCAGTACATCATATTCGACAAAGCACTTTTCAAGAGAAACTTCGACGAAACCCATTTGTATTGCATAGCAGGGGCTGATATTGAAGGAATGATGCGAAATATCCACAACGAGGAATGCCGTACCCCATATGAATGGTCACATGCTTGCCAAGAAGATCATCCGCCAAAGGTATTATTGGATTATCATGGTTTAAAACTGCACTGCCTATGTTCGAAGATGCCTCAAATGCCAACAGTTTGCCAACCACCAACTCTTACCTCCCCAAAAATTATACAACATGACCTCTCCCTGGCCTTTTTCTATTTGGTCACGAAATGGGTCGAAGTCGAGTCATACGCAGTGTTGAATGCCAAGAAAGTGGCCTAGTTTATTATAAAGAACATCATTTGCCTATACGGGGTTACTTATGAGTTAATATCCAATAATGTACCCCACTTCAAGGCCGAGGTCACAGAAGTGGTCGACGAGTACGGAATTCAGAGACACAATTCTTCTCCTTATCGTTCCCAAACCAATGGCACTGTCAAAGCCGACAATAAAAGCCTTAAAACCATAATTAGTAAAATGATCGAAAGTTGTAGAGACTGGGCTGACTGGATCCCATACGCCCTCTAGGGATACTGCACCTCCATTAAAACACCTTCTAGGGCTACCCATTATTCTTTAGTATATGACATGAAAGTAGTTCTCCCCGTTGAACTAAAAGTGCCTTCTTTACGTGTCATGCTTGAGAGCAAGGTCGATGAAGAAGACTGACTTCAGAACCGCTATGATGAACCCTCACTCTTAAATACAAAGATACTTAAAGGTCTATACCACATATAAGGGCACCATCGTCGGATAATGCGATCATTCAACAAGAGGGTCAAAGGCCACGGTGTCCAAGAATGAGACCTTGCTCTCGAATAAATTGTAAAACCTATCTGGGGCACTAGAGGAAATTTAAAACCTAACTGGAGTGGCCCCTACATCATGAGAAAGATCCAGTCAGGCTGCCTCGCTATACTCAAAGATCTTAATGGAGAAGAAATGGCATGCCTAGTGAATCTGGATCGTCTCAAGAAATTCTACCCATAATTCCAACTCTCGGTGCACTACGACTCTTCTCATCCCCCTTTTATTCTAAGAAAAATCTTTATTTCCCCTACCCAAAACCACGTGGGACATGGTCCTCTTAAAATAATGAGTTTCAAAATGAAACTCGTGCAATTTTTAAAAATCCACAGAGGTATGTAGGCAGCGCATACGACATACATGGGTGCGGTCAATTCTTTTTCACAAAATGCTATTCTTTTCCAACCCCTGAGAACGACGGTTCATCTCATCATTTACATGAACAAAAGGATTATGTATGCCTTACTGATTGGTATAGATAATTTAAATAAAAAATTCATTAAAAGACACAACAAAATATGCCAAAATTACTTTTATTTCAAAATAAAGGGAACACAGCAGTTACATGAAATATCAGTAGAGGGAATCAAATAAACCATCCCCTTTGTCATTACAAAACCAACCTATAAGTAACCTACCCAGTCTCTACCAAATAATCAGCTCCATAGAAAAATCCCAAAACACCTACACTTACACCAACACAAAATTCGTTTCCAAATCACCCAAAAAATAAAATTCTCCCACTCCTGATTGATGCTTCATATGCGCTCAATGCAAGGGTACGCCTTAATAAGCTTCGTCGAAACAAAAATACATTAGTTCATGGTATCGAAAGCCATAAGCCACCTTTGCCCAATCTCCGCTTCCAAAATCTTACTAACTACCTGCTTCCACAACCATTTCAGATAATCACCAGGGACATACCAAGCCCCTTCAACAGATTGTGACAGACGGGTAGACGACTAACGGCACCACTACAAAGGTCCCAGTGTCATCCATAAAGACTCAGTCAAGTTCTCTATCGATAAAAAGTTAGTTATATGAGGATACACTATTTGTTCCCACCCCACTTGGCACATAAGCCGCCTAGGAAAATTGAAGGAATTCTAGAGAATACCAACCACCCGAACATACCGATACTCTCCAAACTACAAAATGGGATGTAAGTCCCCCATCATGGCACAGACCAACGATGACACCAGGTTCCGTGCTTTACGAACTAGTTAACCCAATTCTCTATTGAAGGGCCGAAGTTGAAGAACGACCTAATGAAAAAGTTAGGGACATCACATGAATAACATCATAGGGCTCCCCCACAGAAAGTCTAAATGGACCTTGTTCCAAGCATCAAAAGCATTTAAAGTCTCTACTAGCACCACCACCGCAGGACTATAGCGATAAGACATCCACGCTACTATCATGGCCACCTGAGAATCAACTACCAGGTCACCCGCCACCAGTAAGAGCCCGATAGTAAGCTCCAAGATAATAACTCTAGTAAAGACAGCATCATAGAAATTCCTCTGGCACACCGAGTTCATAACCGTTGGGAGGGAAATATTCCCTTCATAGACTAATAGCCAATATGCCGAGGGAGAGATATAAAGTAACTCAGCTAAAGACACTCAGGGATAACGGGACAAGTCGAGCATATCCGCCACTGTACTGAGGCTAAAATCCAATATCACTAAAAATTCCTCATAAGTAGGGCATGCCTCGTTTATGCCAAATCGAAAAATATGAACTTCGGGGTACCAGAATTGTACCGCCACCTCCAGTGGATTCCAGTCTATAGCACAGTTGTTCCATAAGGAGATGCTGCACAAGCTAAAGGTGTCATAATCGATGTTATAGAGGCACGTTGCCTTTAAACCTTCAAGGTAGGCAAAAAAGACCTCACGCATTGAAAGAGCCATTTGCAAAAGAGAAGAAAGGCACAAAATAGAAAATGTGGATAGTGGTGAAGAAAGCACTCCTCGAACCCTTTTTTATTCCCAAAAGTCATCATAAAAGACAAACTGCTCGAAACCTCATCAATCCCACTGCCCTCATACTACTCCAAGTATGCAAAAAGTGAAATTAAAGTCAAATGAGAGATTTGACTTGACTCTTAAGCCGATAAGCATGACAAGGGGTATGCCGATCCACAACCCCCCCTTTTTAGAAAGATTTCATTTTCCTCTTTTGCCCAAAAATTAATTTCCAAAAGTTTTTACTTTGAAAAAAATTAACCCCCGAGTTATTTCTTTTTTATTAATCCTCTTTTCATAAATTAAACATTTTTCTTCGAAACCATTTTCATGCTTATCTCCGTCTTTGCAAATAAATAAGAAACCTTAGCAGAAAATTAATGTGCATGTAGAATAAGTAACTAAATCAAGAAAAATACCAAAAATAAAAGAATTTCATATATAATCCTTATTTGGCATTATTATATTTTTACATAAACAAAAGAAAAAGCAAAAAAAATAAAACAGTACACTGCCCGAACCCTCTAAAAGCCCTCTCTAAACCAACCCTAGCCTCCACGGCGCACGCGCTTCCCCCTACGATGGGTAGTGGACCTGTAATACCCCGTATTTTTATGGCTTTTAAAATTGGGGATTTATTAAATTTAATTTGAGGTATTAATTTAATATTAATCTGGCATTTTATTTTAAATATTTACTAGCGTGACGAGAATTAGTAATTATTGGGAATTTGTTGAATATTACTGGATGAGAAGAGTAATATCCGAGATTGATTTTATTTTTAATTATCACGAGTGAATAAAATGGCAATTATGAAAATTTAATTCGGGACGCGCCTGTGTCGTGTCAGGACTAAATTATTATTATTAAAGTGAATAAATTATAAGTCGTTTTGAGTGCGCCAAAGTATCTGAAAGGGTCGAGATAGTCAAAAAAGTGTACTCGAGGGTTTAGTTTGAGTCTCGGGGCATTTTTAAGCCTCATTGACACCCCGGGAGGGTATTTTTGACATTTGGTATTTTTGGGTAATAAAACCCACGAATTTTCTTAGTATTTATTAGCCATTTAGAGTTGTCTCTTGGGGTTAACAAACACAAAACCTAAGCCAGCCATTAGAGAAGAAGGTGAAGTGATTAGAGAAGAAGATGAAGAGATTAGAAAAGAAGGTGAAGAGTTTTTAAAGCAATCCAAGGACTAGAACTCACCTGATTGCACCGCCACCACCACCAAAATGTAGATCGCATGATGAGGAACGCAACCATATATTTTTCATCAACAAATCATATCCTTGAATCCCAGGCAAGTATCTATCTTTCTAATTTCCAAGTTAGTATACCTTCCATGTTAGTCTAGGAATTGAAATCGTATGTTTTAATTGAAGAATTATATGTTTTGGAAGAGAATTCATATATGTTGTAGGGAGAACCCATGTAGTATAAAATCTTGTTCATATGTAGAGGATTACCCAAGAGTTTATTATGATATTTAGGAAGAAAATCTTTATTAAAATAGAGGGTGGTGATTATTCATGCAAAATTTGGTTTTATAAAGAGATTTGAGATTAAACCCCTTTTTGATTGATTCGTTGAGGATTTATTGATGTCGTTACATTAGAACTTGTTTATGTGCATTGCTTATACACTTGGATTAATTTCATGGGAGTTCGAGATGAAATTATAGAGGTTTGGAGGGGTTAAAATGGTTGAACCCGTAGGTTGAATATTGTAGAAAACTGAGCAAGAACTGCTTGATCGATCGATCGACTCAAGAACATCGATCGATCGATGATCGATCGATCGACCCCCTTTCCTCGATCAATCGACCCCTCCTGAAAAACTACATATTTTTCCCCTTTTTGTTTTGTCCAGTTAAAATGCGTAGGAACCCTTGATCATCATTGATAGAGTATAATGGGTTATGAAGAGGACCAATAGGGTCTAAGTAGACTTCGTTGAGTGAAATTAATATGAGATGAAATTTTGGGTTAACGGGGAGTTATTTATACATTGGGAATTGTGCGTACGTTTACTAAATGATTGAGACTCGTGAAAGATTTAGACTAGAAGGTAAGTGAGGGTATACCTACTGATAATTATACTTAGTGAGAGAGAATACTTCGAGAGATGAGAAGTAAGAACGAAGTAAATAATAAATGAGAATAAAAGAGACGAATCCGTTAAGAGAAATAATTGAGTAAAATTTGTGTTGATAATGGATAATAACAATTATGGGTTGTGGGGAACCTAATTTGGAACATATGAATATTTATATGTATGACTTTGTGATTGTGCATATATTATGTATCTGTGTATGACATACCTAGCTTACTCGCTATCGATGGGAGGTTTGCGCGTGAGGACAGTCATATCCTGATGAATCCATGGGATTTTTAATTTATCGCTCGAGAACATAGGACTATGAAAGACTTGTCGGTAAGTTGATAAGTCCGTTGACTATGGGAACGTAGGTATGTGCGTGACCCGTGGGTATGAGAACTATGTTCGCCTCCATTATTTGTGATTTGATATTTGTGATTCGAGGAATCTTTATCGAACCTATAGTCCCCTATACAGCGACGTGATGTATTGGGACAAGATAGCAGAGTAATGCAGCACCGCAGCTGTGTCTCGGTATGCAGTATAGTATATATATGAAATAGTGAACATATATATATATATATACACATGTGATGATATCTACTATATGGCTAAAGTAGAAATGTAAGATAGTTATGTATGAAAACATTTAGTTGAATTGAATTAATAAGGGACTTATTTATGTTGAATCTAAATGGATATATATATATATATATATATATATATATATATATATATATATATATATATATATATATATATATATGTTTATAGCATCTTTATATGTATTATAAGGTTAATACGTGGAAATTATTTGGGCCATAAGGAATGGATACATGTGAATAATCTAGTTAGCGTGGGAACTATAACTAGGATGTCCTAGAGGTACGGTAGGAGTGCACACTAGATGAGAGGTGATGATTCTCAAGAGAGTCGCATACTAACATGGTTGTGATATTAACCGGTAAGCATTTTAATTACTTGCTAAACAATTTTTAAAACTATTTTACACTCGGGCTCTGACCCGTTTTCTGTCATTTCTTTCTCTCTTGTATATATATGTATGTATTACGGGTGCCCGACCACAGGGGCGTCATTCTTAGGTTCTTTGGATTGGACGTGATGCAGTTTATGTGGGAGTTACAGGCCCTTACTTTAGACGACTTTGTCATTGAATCAGTTCCTACTTTAGATCTTCATAGTTAGGGCATGTGTTGCCCGATTTCCTATTCCATTTGGATCTTGTCAGATATTTATGTTCATTTATATTTTCGGTATTCAATGCTCCTTGGGAGTTAACTCTTGTAAGGATGATTTGACTTATGGTTCTTAAACTTGGTTTGGATTATATAGATGGTTTAATTCTTGTGTGTAAATTGCCAACCTCAGTATTTATGTAATTCTTAACTGTTGGGTATTAAAAAGATTTTTTTATTGGTATTTAATAAAGGAAAAATGAGATTTTAAATGGTTTTGACACTTAGCTTAATTATTTAGGGTGTTAAAATTGGAAATATTATTTTTCGACAGTGATGCTGAGAATGAACCAACCGTTCACCTTGATGTTAATTTAATAAAGGACTCATCACCCGGTATTTAATTAGGCGGGGTGTTACAGGTGGTATCAGAGCATCAGGTTCTAGTGTCCTTTAGGATCTGTGCGGCTTATTATGCTTTCAGCGTAGCTTTCTTTGATATAGAGCCCTATGTTTAGGATTGTTGATTTCTATGGTAAGATTCAGTTCTCCTGCTATAATGTATATATTATTGAATATTATTTGCATTCAGGCGTGTTCGTACAAGAAGTATTGCAGATGATGGCCAATAGACGGATATCAGAGGTCATACTTAGGAGGTTATAAAGTATGTTCGAGGATGATGATCGTAGTCGAGGTTACCCCTATTATGGAACGAGAGGCCAGGACTGTAAAGACTATTAGGACGCAGCCTACAAATTCAAAGTGATGCTATAGTCGAAGGTGATGCCAAATTAGACTCACCCAAAGTAGTACGCTTGGGAGATGGTCAAATGGAAAATTGAGGAGAGTTATCAGTATAAGTTCTAGAAATGCGGGAATTGAGTGTGTTACCCAACGAAGGCAATATATTCAAAGGCTTGGACATATTGTGGAGTGTGGTTAACTAGAACTGAAAATTTGGGGTAAATTTTTCTTGACTCATCGGAGCAAAGTTATAATAGTGGGAGTCAACAACCACCGCCCACGAATGAGGGTACGTTTTCTATCTATGGAGTTATGGGGAGCATAATGATTGTCATTAGGGCCTCACATTCATTTGTAGCTATTAGAATTGCGTGGACCATAGGGTTACTAGACTTGGCCATTAGCACTATTATTTATGTAGACTCACCGATGGGTTGTGGGACGTCTACTATTTTCTTATATATATCAAAACGTGAGTTTAATTTTATCGGGGATTTACTTGTTATAGACATATACGAGTAAGATGTGATTATCGGCATGGATTGACTTGTTGTATATGAGACCAAGATTGATCGTTATAGCTAGCGTATTGTCTTTGATACGAGAGTGAATAAGTAGACTTTTATATAAATAGATAAAACTTTTTGGGATGTTATATACTATAGACTATGGACCTGAGGAGTTTTGATGACCAACTATTTTAGGTAGTAGTGTATCGGGGGGTTTCCTTGTTTGGATTTCGCTCTGCGAGACACCCCACGCATGAAACTAAAGAACGCTGGGAGTCGAAGTAAGTTAGGCCTTTAGAATACGAGTTTATAACCTTTGCCCTTATCTATGTATATATATATATATATTAATCGGAGAGTTATAAGTTGTAGCATGATTTGAGGCAAATGAAATCGCCAAATGAGAATGTGAAAATCATAGAAATACGGATTATAAACTAGGTAGTCAGTAAATTAAGGGTAACCTTACAGAGGAATCACATTCATTTAGACCTTATGATGGAATGTACACACATTGGGTGTATGGGCGCCCTGGATGGTTGGATTGTAGTATTTTTCATATTTGTGACACAGTAAGTATTCTTGAGGTTAATGAAAGTATAAGTTGTGACTTCCAGATTTAGTTGTTTGACGACTCGGGTAAAGTTTAACTCAAGATAATTTAAACTAAATGGTAAGGCTTGGAGTATAACATTAGTGGGGGTATTCAGTAATGTACTGTATGGGTGGTACGCCAAAAATTACATGAGATGTGAGATTAATACCCAGAGTTGTTTTTACCAATTACTCTTTATTTTTCTGAATTTCGGGACAAAATTCCGTTATTAGGGGGGAAGTATGTAATACACCGTATTTTTATGGCTTTTAAAATTGGGGATTTATTAAATTTAATTTGAGGTATTAATTTAATATTAATCCAACATTTTATTTTAAATATTTACTAGCCTGACGAGAGTTAGTAATTATTGGGAATTTTTTGAATATTACTGAATGAGAAGAGTAATATATGAGATTGATTTTATTAAAATTGTCACGAGTGAATAAAATGGCAATTATGGAAATTTAATTCGGGACGCGCCTGTGTCGTGTCAAGACTAAATTATTATTATTAAAGTGAATAAATTATAAGTCGTCCGTATAGTCATTTTGAGTGCTACAAAGTGTCCGGAAGGGTCGAGATAGTCAAAAAAGTGTCCTCGGGAGTTTAGTTTGAGTCTCGAGGCATTTTTAGGCCTAATTGACACCCCGGGAGGGTATTTTAGACATTTAGTATTTTTGGGTAATTAAACCCACGAATTTTCTTAGTATTTATTAGCCATTTAGAGTTGTCTCTTGGGGTTAACAAACACAAAACATAAGCCAGCCATTAAAGAAGAAGATGAAGAGATTAGAAAAGAAGGTGAAGAGGTTTTAAAGCAATCCAAGGCCTAAAACTCACCTGATTACACCGCCACCACCACCAAAATGTAGATCGCATGACGAGGAACGCAACCATATATTTTTCATCAACAAATCATATCCTTGAATCCCAGGCAAGTATCTATCTTGCTAATTTCCAAGTTAGTATACCTTTCATGTTAGTCTAGGAATGAAAATCGTATGTTTTAATTGAAGAATTATATGTTTTGGAAGAGAATTCATATATGTTGTAGGGAGAACCCATGTAGTATAAAATCTTGATCATATGTAGAGGATTACCCATGAATTTATTATGATATTTGGGAAGAAAATCTTGATCAAAATAGAGGATGGTGATTATTCATGCAAAATTTGGTTTTATAAAGAGATTTGAGATTAAACCCCTTTTTGATTGATTCGTTGAGGATTTATTGATGTCGTTACGTTAAAACTTATTTATGTACATTGCTTATACACTTGGATTAATTTGATGGGAGTTCGAGATGAAATTATAGAGGTTTGTAAGGGTTAAAATGGTTGAACCCGTAGGTTGAATATTGCAGAAAACTGAGCAAGAACTGCTTGATCGATCGATCAACACAAGAACATCGATCGATCGATGATCGATCGATCGACCCCCTTTCCTCGATCAATCGACCCTTCCTGGAAAACTGCATATTTTTCCCCTTTTAGTTTAGTCCAGTTAAAATGCATAAGAAGACTTGATCATCATTGATAGAGTATAATGGGTTATGAAGAGGACCAATAGGGTCTAAGTAGACTTCGTTGAGTGAAATTAATATGAGATGAAATTCTGGGTTAACGGAGAGTTATTTATACATTGGGAATTGTGCGTACATTTACTAAAAGATTGTGACTCATGAAAGATTTAGACTAGAAGGTAAGTGAGGGTATACCTACTGATAATTATACTTAGTGAGAGGGAATACTTCGAGAGATGAGAAGTAAGAATGAAGTAAATAATAAATGAGAATAAAAGAGACGAATCCGTTATGAGAAATAATTGAGTAAAATTTGTGTTGAGAATGGATAATGACAATTATGGGTCGTGGGAGAACCTAATTTGGAACATATGAATATGTATATGTATGACTTTGTGATTGTGCATATATTATGTATCTGTGTATGACATACCTAGCTTACTTGCTATCGATGGGAGGTTTGCGCGTGAGGGCAGTC
Organism: Sambucus nigra; assembly: GCA_949130495.1. Lineage (NCBI taxonomy): Eukaryota > Viridiplantae > Streptophyta > Magnoliopsida > Dipsacales > Adoxaceae > Sambucus > Sambucus nigra. The sequence continues at coordinate 335,309,438 of OX422207.1, read as the reverse complement.
TTATCCTGATGAATCCATGAGATTTTTTATTTGTCGCTCGAGAAAGTAGGACTATGAAAGACTTATCGGTAAGTTGATAAGTCCGCTGACTATGGGAACGTAGGTATGTACGTGACCCGTGGGTATGAGAACTATGTTCGCCTCCATTATTTGTGATTTTATATTTGTGGTTCGAGGAATCTTTACCGAACCTATAGTCCCCTATACAACGACGTGATGTATTGGGACAAGATAGCAGAGTAATGCAGCACCGCAGTTGTGTCTCGGGGTGCAGTATAGTATATATATATATATATAATAGTGAGCATATATATATATATATACATGTGATGATATCTACTATGTGGCTAAAGTAGAAATGTAAGATAGTTACGTATGAAAACACATAGTTGAATTGAATTAATAAGGGACTTATCCATGTTGAATCTAAATAAATATATATATGTTTATAACATCATTATATGTATTATAAGGTTAATACGTGGGAATAATTTGGGCTATAAGGAATGGATACATGTGAATAATCTAGTTAGCGTGGTAACTATAACTAGGATGTCCTAGAGGTACGGTAGGAGTGCACACTAGATGCGAGGTGATGATTCTCTAGAGAGTGCCGCATACTAACATGGTTGTGATATTAACCGGTAAGCATTTTAATTACTTACTAAATTATTTTCAAAACTTTTTTACACTCGGGCTCTGACCCGTTTTCTGTCATTTCTTTATCTCTTGTATATAAATGTATGTATTACGGGTGCCCAGCCACAGGGGCGTCATGCTTAGGTTCTTTGGATTGGACGTGCTACAGTTTATGTATGAGTTGTAGGCCCTTGCTTTAGACGACTTCGTCATTGAATCAGTTCCTACTTTTGATCTTCATAGTTAGGGCATGTGTCGTCCGATTTCCTATTCCATTTGGATCTTGTCTGATATTTATGTTCATTTATATTTTCGGTATTCAATGCTCCTGGGGAGTTAACTCTTGTCAGGATGATTTCGCTTATGGTTCTTAAACTTGGTTTGGATTATATAGATGGTTTAATTCTTGTGTGTAAATTTCCATCCTTAGTATTTATGTAATTCTTAACCGTTGGGTATTAAAAAGTTTTTTTTATTGGTATTTAATAAAGGAAAAATGAGGTTTTAAATGGTTTTGACACTTAGCTTAATTATTTAGGGTGTTCAAATTGGAAATATTATTTTCCGACAGTGATGCTGAGAATGAACCAACCGTTCACCTTGTTGTTAATTTAATAAAGGACTGATTACCCGGTATTTAATTAGGTGGAGTGTTACAGGTGGTATCAGAGCATCAGGTTCTAGTGTCCTTTAGGATCTGTGCGGCTTATTATGCTTTCAGCGTAGCTTTCTTCGATATAGAGCCCTATGTTTAGGATTGTTGATTTCTACGGTAAGATTCAGTTTTCCTGCTATAACTTATATATTAGTGAATATTATTTTCGTTCAGGCGTGTTCGTACAAGAAGTATGGCAGATGAGGGCCATTGGACGGATAGCGGAGGTCATACTTAGGAGGTTATGAAGTATGTTCGAGGATGATGACCATAGTCGAGGTCACCCCTATTATGGCACGAGAGGCCAGGACTGTAAAGACGGTTAGGACGCAGCCTACAAATTCCAAGTGATGCTATAGTCGAAGGTGATGCCAAATTAGACTCACCCAAAGTAGTACGCTTGGGAGAGGGTCAAATGGAAAATTGAGGAGAGTCGTCAGTATAAGTTCTAGAAATGCAAGAATTGGGTGTGTTACCCAACGAAGGCAATATATTCAAAGGCTTGGACATATTGTGGAGTGTGATTAACCAGAACTGAGAATTTGGGGTAAATTTTTCTTGACTCATCGGAGCAAAATTATAATAATGGGAGTCAACAACCACCGCCCACGAATGAGGGTACGTTTTCTATCTATGGAGTTATGGGGCGCGTATTAATTATCATTAGTACCTCACATTCATTTGTAGCTATTATAATTACTAGACTTGGCCATTGGCACTATTATTTATGTAGACTTTCCGATGGCTAGTGGGACGTCTACTATTTTCTTGTATATATCAAAACGTGAGTTTAATTTTATCGGGGATTTACTTGTTATAGACATATACGAGTAAGATGTGATTATCCGCATGGATTGACTTGTTGTATATGAGACCAAGATTGATCGTTATAGCTAGCGTATTGTGTTTGATACGAGAGTGAATAAGTAGACTTTTATATAAATAGATAAAACTTTTGGGGATGTTATATACTATAGACTAAGTACCTGAGGAGTTTTGATGACCAACTATTTTAGGTAGTAGTGTATCGGGGGGTTTCCTTGTTTGGATTTCGCTCTGCGAGACACCCCACGCATGAAACTAAAGAATGTTGGGACTCGAAGTAAGTTAGGCCTTTAGAATATGAGTTTATAACCTTTACCCTTATATATGTATATATATTAATCAGAGAGTTATGAGTTGTAGAATGATTTGAGGTAAAGGAAATAGCCAAATGAGAATGTGGAAATCATAGAAATACGGATTATAAACTGGGTACTCAGTTAATTAAGGGTAACCTTACAGAGGAATCACATTCATTTAGACCTTGTGATGGAATGTACTAAGCCCATTACATACCGTAAAAAAATCCTCAGTTGGATCAATCCCACATTTTTATCATCAAAATAATCTCAGCAGGAACTAAAAGTGTACTCGCACCCAAACTTAGTACACAGTCTCTAGCGAAATCACAAGTCTGCACATTCCCCAGGGGAACTATTCTCCACAAACCACAATCTAGGATCCTCAGAATTGACCTCGCCCTATAGAATTGGTCATCCCTCCTTAGGTCCTCAGAATTGACCTCAACCCGCAGAATTGGTCGTCACAACTTTAGGTCCTCAAAGTTGACCTCGACCCACAAAATTGGTCGTCATAACTTTAGGTCCTCAGAATTAACCTCACCTCATAAAATTGGTCATCGCAACTTTAGGTCCATTGAATTGACCTTGTCCCGTAAAATTTGTCGTCACAACTTTAGGTCCTTAGAACTGACTTCAACCCGCAGAATTGATCGTCGCAACTTTAGGTCCTCAGAATTAATCTTAGCCCGCAGAATCGTTTGTCCCTCCTTAGGTCCTTAGAATTAACCTCGACCCGAAAAATTGATCATCACAACTTTAGGTCCCCAGAATTGACCTTGGCTTGCAGTATTGGTCGTCATGACATTAGGTCCCCAGAATTGACCTCACCCTCAATAATCGGTCATTTTCACCCCGTAGGTGTGCATAATCGACCTTAACACCCCTTAAGTCTGTTGAATCAGTCACCCTCATCTTTTAGGTCCACATAGTTGGGCTAAAATTCTCTTCCCTAGCATAGATGTGGTGTCTATCTTTCGACGACCTTTAATTATTCCAAGCTCGCACGTCGAGGGGATATGTAGACACCCCTTTCGAGGACCACCCTAAACACCTCCTTAGGGTCCTAACACTCATCCATTCGCTATAAACCCTAGGTCATAGTCCGTGTTGATGTAAAAAATTAGATCACTCTAATAATTCAATCACAGATAAATAAATGAGACAAAAGATTTTAAAGTGGTTCAGCCTTATAAGAATGGCCTACGTCCACTGTTTTGGTATTGCTGTTTGTATGGGAATTATTACAAATTATCTCAAGAAATTCCGGTCCGGGGGGGGGTCCTCCTCTACAATGAGGATTATACAATGTATTTATAGCCCTGAGGCTGTCATGTGAAAGGGTGATACATTAAATGATATACATATAAAAGGGTGATGCATTCAATGCCCCTTGTGCGTGTGCATCTGAATGATAAGCATTTAATGAACCAGTTGAACAGTTGGTTATCCATATATTAATGCTTTGTTCGAGGTGCAGCTCGGACCGCCTGAGTTGCTCGGACCGCCTAAGCTTCTCGGTATTCAAGAGTTCCTCGGAGAGGCATTGTTCCTCGGAGCATATGAGTTCCTCGGGGAAGCAGTGTTCCTCGGGGACCTAGTCTTCCTCGTTGTAGTCTTGTTCCTTAGAGCGCATGAGTTCCTCGGAAGTGCTTGTTGTTGCCATGTAGATAGCCACGTGTCTTCATATGATTGGTCCATGTCAGCAGATTAAATTTGGTATCAACAGAAGCCCCCAATGTTTCATAGTTCGAAATTTGAGGAGTATGGAACATTCTTTCTCGGAATATTGTAGCTTTAAATACTCTTCCTGATTTTTAGGAGCGTTTCGCTTGTATTTATTTCTCCTTCCCAATTCGTAGAATCAGGCTTTTTTTGACTTTTTTGCGTGCTTCGATTCCCGCGTCACTTTTCGTCTTTTTGGTCGATGTTGCCCGCTTTGGTTCCTGTGCCCCTTTTTATCTGTTTAGCCGCCGGTAACGTAATCATCCTTTTTTGTAATCATTACTTCACCATTTCCCAAGGCAAGGTATTTAAACTTCACAGATGCTCCCATCGTCTTCTACCTTTTCAAATTTTTATCTTCGAGTTTTACGTCGTCTCTTCCTACTCTCTTGTGCGTTCATCTTTTCCGTCGTTCGTTGTCAACAGATCCATTCTTTTCCTGTAAGATCTTCTTCCTTCTTCTTTATTTCTTTATTCACCATGGTTTACCTTGTTGAGTCTCTTGAGAAGTTTCGTTATGATTTCTCCATCCCCTCTTGGGTTGTCTTGGAAAAACTTTCTGAGCCTTCTGATTATTTCAATTTGGCTGAGGAACATTGGTTCCCCAGTCACTTTTTTGCTGAATGTGGATTTTCTTTTCCACCCAATTCCTTGTGTATAGAATTCTATCAGTATTTCGATGTTGTTCCTGCACGAATATCCCCCAATACATGGAGAATAGTTAATGGGGTGCATAGATTAAATCAAGTGCATGGAACTCTTATAGGAATCCCAAAAATCATGTACTGCTATACATGGGCAGTCAATGAAAATATTTATTATTTAAAAACTAGATTTTTAAACAGAGCCTTAGTAGTTAATCTCCCTGATGCCAATAGGGATTATATTGAACATGGGGTTGTCATAAAAAATTGGCAACACTCTCTATTGACTGGAGATGAAGTTTACCAGGGTCCCAGATGCCCTCCTTATGGCAATGGGATAGGTTATTTTTATTTCATTTTATTTTGAAATTATGCTTCTTTTGTGTTTGATAAAATGTGCCACTGATAACAATGTTTGATTATTTGTAGTTGATAACAAAAGAAAGTGCCCAAAAGAAGCAGATGTCAACATAAGGCATTTGAAACTTATCTGGAGTCTGCATCAAAGTGTTACAGACGAGCACATTAGGTCGGCTTCGTATCTGCTCCAGTACAAGAGCTACACCACCTCCTTCACTGCTCGTCCTGTGATCAGTGCGGCAGAGCCAGTACCCGCCTCTGCAAGTTCTTCGCCTGAATCTCATATTCCTTTGAGCGAAAGGATGAAGAAGAGAAAACCTCCTACATTGTTTGAGAAAAATGCCTCTGGTTCTGGGGAGGCGAAAATGAGTAAAATTGACGTCCCAAGGGAGGGGACGAAGAAGACTGATGCAGCTCCTCCAGCTGCTCTTGATAAAATTATCGAGAAGGTTGCTGATAAGCCCGCAGTGGCTCCGAGCAGGTCTGCTTCTCCTGGATAGGTGATTGTGATATCACCGACCAAGGGTTCTTCCTTAGTTGAATCTGTACCTGTTCCTCCGAGGAGGCTGAAGAAAAGCTCCTCGATCAATTTGGCTGACACCACTGCTCAGCCCCCATCTGCTGGGATTGTAGTTCCCACTTTTGTTCCTCTGAGCTCTGCCATGAGCTCGGTGAAGTCCCGGACCATTCCCGAGGTCCAAGGTAATGAAGATAATCTTACTCGGGACATGGTTACTTCTTTGGCTGCTCGTCATCTTGCTTCAGTAAGTCTCTTTACTTTGAAATTTTTATATTTTCCTTTATCATTTTTGTTTCTAACTTGCTTTCTTTTTCTGTTCACAGTTGACGAGCTGCTTTAATATAATCCTGAAGAAGGATGAAGGGATTAAGGCTTCTTGCTCCTCATCCAGTGTGGAGGGAGATCTGGAAGAGGCTATCAAGTCGTTGGAAGACTCTCGCCAGCAGTATGCCACTTATAAGGCTATCTGGGAGAAAAAACATGCCTCCTACAAGCAAGAAAAAGCTCGAGCGGTTGATGCCTCCAAGGAGTTGGAGAAGAAAAAGACTGCCTTGGAGAAGGCAAATAAAGAGCTTGAAGGGAAGCTTAGAGCTGAAGGGGAGCTTGAGAATAAGCTCAAAGTTGCTGAGGAGAGGTTGGACCAGCTCCAGGAAGTAGGTCGGCAGAAGGAGGAGGTAGAAACTAAATTGAAGGCTGCTGAGAACCTGCTGTCCGAGAAGCTTGCCTTGGAGAAGACCAAGAGGAAAGCTACTGTAAAGAAGTCCTTCAGCTCTGGCTGGGACAAGGGGTGGAACAAGGAGTGTGCTGCCATGGTATCTCAAGTGGACTATGGCAGTCTAAAGTATTTCAGGGATGGATGGGTTGCTGCCCTTCAGGAAATGAAGGTCGACGAGTCCTCCGAGCTTTTCCAGAGACATATCCCTAGTCCCCCTCCTACTCCAGAAGAATTATAAGAGGACGAAGCTACCTCTGAGGAGTCTTCAATGGTGATGGGAGATCACCCCCCATCCATCCAGTACGCTTCCGAGCAAGTTGTTTCTTCTTCCGAGCAACAGCTGATGCTCTCTGAACAACCCACAGTTCCCTACGAGCAACCTGCTTCCTCTTCCCAACTTCCCGAGAAGGTTTTGGGAGATAAGGAAAAGGTGTAGTGTTGTTCAGGATTATCTTTATATTTTGTTTTCTCTTTATCAAATGTAATCCATAATATGTAACTCTGAATTATGATCTAATAAAACTTGAACTTTTTTCATACTGTTGTTCATCTTCTATTCATACTCTGCTTATTTTTCTTATTGATGATTGCTCTTTCTTTCTTTGCTAGTTTCTGGCCAGGATGGAACTGCTATCTGCCCATGATACAAAGTTGCTACAACAATGCAATGAGTACTTTAAGGCTGGTCACACAGACTTGAGTGCTGCACAAGTTGTCGACATCCTTGGTCATGATGCTTCAGAACAGGCAGTTGAAGCATATCAGTACCTGAAGTGTCTACTTGACCGAGCTGTGGCCAATAATGTGGCTTACTATGAAATGATCGAGGATCTCCAGTGTACCCTCGAAGACCTTCAGAATCAGTACAAGGAATCAACTGCCCTGTTGCATGAGAGGTACGAAAAGAAGTACAAGCTGATCATGGCTGACAAGGGCTACGAGAAGCTTTTTGTTGGGTATGATCTGAGGGAGAGAACTTTGAAGGGTGAGGTCGAGGAATGTAGATAGATTGCTGAGTTGCTAGAAAAGGAAAACAACAATTTGCAGAAAGAGCTATCACAGTTGAAGTCTGCAGCCTCTTCTTCAACAGCCCTAATCCCAGTGACTGACGAGGGATTTTCATTCTTAGAAGTTGAGAATGCCAAGTTGAGGGAAGAATTGGAGACTTTGAAGAGTTCTGGCACCTCTACATCTTCTCGCGGTCGAGCAAGAGCTCCTCGGGGACGAGGAAGAGCAGCTCGGGTTCTTATCGAGGAACAGAGAACTCAGTATGCATTATAGAACTAAGCTTTCCAATTAATGGCGAAGAACCAGGCTTTGTCTGATATGTCAAAGAAGATTAGGGACTTGGAAAAACAGCTCTCTACGCAGAAGTCGGTCTTGGAGAATAAGGAGCTTTTCATCAAGAATCTCCATGAGCAGCTAGAAAAGCTAACATATCAATTCCACAAATAGCCCAGGGAGTTCTGGATGGCTGGATACAACGAAGCACTATTCCATTTGGACGATCGTATCCAGAATGCCAACAATGAGGGCTATAAGCAAGGCTGGCTGAATGCCTTAGGTGTGTTGAAGCTCGAACAAGGCCATTATCTGTGGGACTACCATGATCCTGGGTTGCTCGACTTGCCTGTGCCACCATATAATTTGGAGATGGATTGGATCCCTGCTCGGGATATTCCTCGGAGCTTAATTTCAAAGTATCTCGGTGACTACAATCTTCACTCTCAAATCGAGGTATCTCGTCCCGAGCATCTCTTATATCGACCATCCGTGATGAACGTCAGGATACTGAAGGATCTAAACTTTATCAATTATCCTCAGTGTTTAAATGATCCGCCTGCTGGCGAGGAACCTGTGTCAAAAGCAGAGGGGAAGAGACCAGTAGAATAGGAATTTTTGATGTAATAGTTAGTATACATTTCAATATCAATGTACTTTGTAATTTATTTTGAATTCAATGAAAGACTTTCATTTTGTTTGCAAATCTTGATTGCTTTTGTTTTATCAAACACTTTATATTTGTGCATATCTGTTAAAAAGATAATAATATTGTGTTGTTTTTCGACCAAAAAAGTTACAAGTATCAGTAATGTTGCTCGATCACTTAATAATAAAGTAATGAGTATAAAAATGTTTAAAAAATTTCCAACCAACCAAGGTCATTAAATTATGCTTGCCGACCAACTATAGTTAGTGGGTTCTTATCCCCGACCAGCCATACTTGGTAGATTTTTCTCTTAAATGTTTCCGACCAACCAAGGTCGGTAAATGTTCATTGTCGACCAACTACGATTAGTGGGTTTTTATCCCCGACTAGCCATACTTGGTAGATTTTTATCTTTTTCATAAAATGCGTCCGACCAACTAAGGTCGATAAGTTCTACTTGTCGACCAACTACAATTAGTGGGTTTTTATCCCCGACCAGCCATAGTTAGCAACTTTTGCACTTTCTGGAATAATCTTACCTCCCGACCAACATAAGTTGGCATTTTCGAGAATGTACGTACCTTCCGACCAACATAAGTTGGCATTTGAGAGCATATTTTGTTTCCTAGCCATACAGGTTGGCATTTTTAGGAATATATCGTTTCCTAGCCAAACAGGTTGGCATTTTTAGGAATATATCGTTTCCTAGCCAAACAAGTTGGCATTTTTAGGAATATTTCGTTTCCTAGCCAAACAGGTTGGCATTTTTAGGAATATATCGTTTCCTAGCCAAACAGGTTGGCATTTTTAGGAATATTTCGTTTCCTAGCCAAACAGGTTGGCATTTTTAGGAATATTTCGTTTCCTAACCAACCGAAGTTGGCATTTTTAGGAATATTTTGTTTCCTAACCAACCGAAGTTGGCATTTTTAGGAATATTTCACTGAGCAGACTGAGCTTTGCCGAGTAGTGTGTAGCACTAGTATTCCCCGAAAAATTCTCAATAAAAGGAGAGACTTTGGCAGAATATCTTCATTTTATTCATACTGATGGAACTGTGTTACATATACATCACTGATAATACTTGCGCAGATGCTCTGCGTTCATGCATTCTTAAACTCTTCGCCTTCTACAGTTGCTATTCGATAAGTTCCTGGCCGAACAACTTCTGTAACTCGGTATGGTCCATGCCAATTTGCTTCCAGCTTATTGTGTTTTTGAATTACTTTCTTCAGAACATAGTCTCCTTCTTTCAGGTCGTACTTCTTCACCCTTTTGTTGTAGAACAGAGTTGTTCACTGCTGGTAAGCAGCATTTCTAATGGCTGCTTCTTCTCTAACTTCCTCGAGCATGTTTAAATCCAGCCTTCTCATTAAGTCGCTGACAGGGGAATCGAAATTCAGTACCCTGTATGTTGGGAGACCCAACTCGGCAGGTATGACGGCTTCACTTCCAAACGCCAGCATGTATGGTGATTCTCCAGTTGCTACTCGGGGAGTAGTTTGGTAAGCCCAAAGTACTGATTGTAGCTCGTTGATCCAGTTGGCTTTTGCATCATCCAATCTTTTCTTCAAACCGTTCAGTAGCGTTCTGTTTGTCACTTCAGTTTGTCCATTGCTTTAAGGATGGTCAGGTGCTGAATGAACCTTCAAAATGTTTGACTGATGACAATAGGCTGCAAACTCCTCGTTATCAAATTGTGTTCCATGGTCCGTGATGAAGGCATGAGGGAGACCATATCGGCAAATGATGTTTTTCCAAACGAATTGGTACACCTTCTCGTACCTCATGTCAATGAGTGGTTCAACTTCTACCCACTTAGTAAAATAATCCACTGCGACGACGAGGTACTTGAACCTTCCTCGAGTCATTGGCAGTGGTCCCACCAAATCAATTCCCCACATGGCAAATGGCCAAGGAGAAGTTATGGGTGTCAACAATGCTTGTGGAGTTCTTCGGATGAAGGAAAAGCGCTGGCACTTGTCACATTTCTTTGCATAGGCTATAAAATCAGCCCTCATCATCGGCCAGTAGTATCCCTGCGTCATCACCCTTTGCAAAAGCGTCCGACCTGCTACATGTGCTCCACAGGACCCTTCATGGATCTCTTCAATTAATTCTTTCACCTCGGAGGGGTGTACACATCTCTGCAAACCTGCCATAATTTCTCGTTTATATAAAACACCATTAGTTAATACATACCGAGCAGCTTAAACTTCAATTTTTTGGCAGCGAGCTTGTCAATTGGCAATTCTCCCTCCTCGATATACTCCCTGATGGAATCCATCCAGGATGGTCCTAAATCAAGGGTGATAAAGTTCATCATTAGATCTTTATCTATGCTCCGACCAGTTAACACTTCAATTGGGATCGTTCGTCGTAGCTCGGTGCGAGTAGCTGATGCTAGTCGAGCTAGGGCGTTTGCTCTCGCATTCTCCATTCTTGGTATTCTGACCAGCTGAATAGCGGTAAATTCTGACACCAGCTCCTTTTCCTTTGCATGATATCTGATCATTAATTCTCCTCTAACTGCATATACTCCCATCATTTGGTTTACTATCAATTGAGAGTCACTGAAGATCACAACCTGCTGAGCCTCCATAATTTTTGCCAAGTTAAGCCCTGCAATCATGGCCTCATATTCAACCTCATTGTTGGAAGCTTTGAATTGGAAACGCAAGGCGTATTCCATGTCGACCTCGTTCGGAGTGCTCAAAACTATCCCCGCGCCGCATCCTGTAGTGCAAGATGAGCCATCTACATATAGCCTCCATATAGGTAACTCGTCTTCAAATTTTGAATCAGTCAGAGTTCCTCGGTGAAATATTTACTGCTTCCTTTCATCCTCCCCGGATTTTTCTCGCTCCTCGTAGATCATTTTTCTTGCCCTTTTACCAACCGGAGTTGATCTGAGCTCGAAATTGATGATCCTGTAACATCCACTCGCCCTTTTACCAACCGAAGTTGGTTTGAGCTTGTGTCTGTTAATCCTGTAACATCCACAAGTTGATCAGCGAGCAAATCTTGTTCCTCGTCCGGAGTCCTCACAACTATCTCTGCATCGCATCCTGTAACATCCACACGCCCTTTTACCAATCAGAATTGGTTTGAGCTTGTGTTTGTTGGTCCTGTAACATCCACAGGTTGATCGACGAGCAAATCTTGTTCCTCGTTCGGAGTCCTCACAACTATCTCTGCATCGCATCCTGTAACATCCACACGCCCTTTTACCAATCGGAATTGGTCTGAGCTTATGTTTGTTGGTCCTGTAACATCCACAGGTTGATCAGCGAGCAACTTTTGTTCCTCGGGGGTATCAGGATATGTGAGCTCCGCTATAAAGTCTGCTACAGCCTGCCCTTTTAGCGATGATCTGGGTTCATAAATTATATCATATTCACTGAGCTCTATTGCCCAGTACATTAATCACCCTTATTTTTCTGGCTTATGAAGGGCTTGCCTCAATGGCATATCAGTATATACGACTATAGTATGAGCCTGAAAGTATGGACTCATTCTCATACTCACTTCAATCAACGCCAGTGCTAACTTTTCCAGCTTTGGATATCTGATCTCTGCTCCTCGGAAGGCCTTACTTGTGTAGTAAATTGGTTTTTGCACTCCATTCTCCACTCTGATTAGTGTCGATCTAACTGCATTCTTGGACACTGCAAGGTACAAATACAATTTTCTCCCATAACTGGCCTGGATAACAGTGGAGGTGCTCCCAAGTATTTCTTCAAGTCTTGAAAAGCCTTCTCACATTCATCATTCCACTCAAAAGTCTTTTTGAGTGTCTTGAAGAATGGGAGACATCTGTCAGTTGCTCGTGACACAAATCTGTTGAGTGCTGCTACTCGTCCTGTAAGACTTTGCACCTCTTTCTTCGTCGTTGGAGATCGCAACCCTAATAGAGCTTTGATCTTTTCAGGATTTGCTTCAATACCTCGTTGATTAACAATATACCCGAGAAATATGCCTTCTCGTACTCCAAAGATTCACTTCGTCGGATTCAACTTCATTTGATATTTATCTAGTTGATTAAAAGTCTGACTTAAGTCAACTAGATGATCGGTAACTTTCTTGCTTTTCGTCAGCATATCGTCAACATTGATTTCTATATTGCCATTGATTTGTTCAGCAAAGACCTTGTTCATCAGCCTTTGATATGTCGCACCTGTATTTTTCAAACCAAAAGGCATAACATTATAACAATAAGTTCCCCTAGGGGTAATGAAATAAGTACTTTCCCTGTCTTCAGGTTTTATTTTGATCTGATTGTATCCAGAATAAGCATCCATGAAGCTCAGCAACTCGTGTCCCGAGGTAGCATCCACCAGTTGATCAATTCGGGGCAATGGAAAGTGATCCTTTGGGAATGCTTTGTTGAGGTCGGTGAAGTCTACACACATCCTCCACTTGTTGTTTTTCTTCTTTACCATCACCACATTAGCTAACCAATCTGGATATTTAACATCTTCAATGAAACAAGCTTTCTGGAGCTTTTCGACTTCCTCCTGTATAGATTGATTCTTCTCGGGACTGAATACTCTTCTTCTCTGCTTCACAGGCTTGATCTCCTCATTCACATTGAGCTAGTGACATAAGAAGTTTGGGTCTATCCCAGGCATATCTTCATGACTCCACGCAAAAGTTTGTCTTCTGCTTCTAAGGAAAGTTATCAATTCCTGTTTTAATGAGGCTTCCAGCGATGAACCTATTTGAGTAGTTCGCTCAGGGTGCTCGTCGTCCAGACTAATGTTTTCAGTAGTTTCCACCACTTGACCCTTCACGAGTTGCGACTCATCTCTAGGATCCAATGTTTCAATTTCTGCACCTTCATCCACTTGATAAGTAGTGGTCTTTTTCTTTGATTCTTCCAGTTCTTCTTGCTCGGCAGATGAATAATAGCATTCCCGAGCTACTTTCTGATCACCTTTCACAACTCCCACTCCGAAGTTTGTTGGAAATTTAAGACACTGATGCACTGTAGATGGCACAACCTCGAACTTCTTCAATCTCACTCTTCCCATGATGATATTGTACGATGATTGGACATTCTTATCCATCACGAAGAAACGTATTCTTTCTGTCCGACAAGCAGGCCACGTACCAATGAATATATCCAACTTGATCGTCCCAAGTGGAAATACTTTCTCGCCAGCAAAACCAATGAGGTGTCTGTGGTAAGGCTCCAGTTGAGATAGCTTTAGATTTAAACTATCGAAGCACGAGTAGAACATGATGTCTGCCGAGCTACCATTGTCGACCAGTACTCTTGAAATCATGACTTCCTTCATTCTCATTTTGATCACCAACGAGGATATAAAACACCTACAAGGTCATTTTTTGAAAAACCGATAACCAATTTCTCCTTGTTCACCTTTCTCGGGCGATCATCTTCGGCTAGATTTATTCGCTGAATGTACGAGCAAGCTTGTGCCTCGTCGAGGTAAGCTTTTCTTTCTGCAGTAAGGTCTCCTCCTCCTGCATCTCCACCTGTAATAACATTACAGTCAAATGATCCGAAGCGTATTGAAAATACCTCTCGTTCTGGCTGTTTTGGTTTCTTAGGAAGATCGGGGTCGTCCTCGGGATCACCTTCATGGTTTCTTTTCTTTTTCTCCTTTGCTCTATGAGGAGATCTAGACCTCTCTCTAGTTCGATCGTTATTTCTTCTTTCGCCTCCCCGATCAACATACTTTGCTAGCTTTCCTCGTCGGATGAGTGTTTCAATTTCATTCTGAAGAGCTATGCAATTTTTGGTCATATGGCCATGATCCTTGTGGAATTCGCAATATTTTTCCCTATTTCTCGTGTCAGGGTCTGCCTTCATTTTCTTTGGCCAGTTTAACTCCTCGCTGTTCTTAATTTCTTCCAGGACGTGGTTGATATTTGCCTTCAAAGGTGTGTAATTATCAAATTTCCTCAAGACCTCCCATGACGACCTATTTTTGGATTGTTTGTCACCACCATTGTTCTTATGTTCTTTCTTCTTAGCCTTATCACATTCCACCTTGGTTTCTTTGGCGTGCATATTCTTCTTCGCAGACATAGCCTCCTCAGCATTCATAATCTTAGACCCTTTTCCCATCAGGTCTGACATGGTTCGAGGTGGATCTTTGGCCAAAGTATAGTACAACTTGTTCGGCAGTAGTCCACTCATCAAAGCGGTAATCGCTGTCTTCTCCTCATAATCAATGACTTCGAGTTTCTCGTTATTAAAACGAGTTATATAATCTCTGATACTCTCCCCAGCTTTTTGTCTAACACTTAACAAATGTGCTACTCGTTTAACTGGCTTTGCTCCAAAGCAGAAATTCCCAATGAATAACTCGACCAGTTGAAGAAAAGTTGAAATCTTACCCCGAGGAAGATTATTATACCATATCTGAGCAGATCCGGTAAGACTTCCCGAGAATGCCCTGCATCTCATCTCGTCTGGGACAGCATAGATGTCGGCAACAGCTTGATATTGTTCTATATGAAGGACAGGGTGAGTCTTCCCATCATACTTGGGAGTCATAACAGGTGCTTTGAACTTTGATGGTGTTGGAAAATCAACAATAACCTGGACAAAAGGTGTTCCTCGAACAAAGGTTCGTTGTAGAGGGTTCTTGGCCTTAGCTATTTCCCCTAATCTATCCTCCAGCCTCTGAATAGATCCTTCCCATGCATTATTTCCTTCCTCGGGCCTATTGGTTCGAGCAACTGATCGCGTTGAAGTGGCTTCCTGAGATTTATCTCGACGAGCAGCTGGTCGGTCATAGGTTCCATCTTGACGAGCAGCTGGTCGTGACTGGGCAGATCCTTCCCTTAAATCTGATGGTTGTCGAAAGCTCCTCGACGCTGCATTAAGAGGACTTTTGTTCCTTCTAGGGCCTAATCGATCGAAAGGAGAAACCCTACTGTAATACCCCGTATTTTTGTGATATTTATTTTATGGGATTAATTAAATTAAATGCGTATTAATTGGAAATTAATCCGGATTAAAATACTAGCGAGATGCGAGTTGGTATTTGATTATATGTGCATATATGATTTTATATGAATATTGAATTATGAAATTTGTCGTGAGATTGAAATACGGCAATTTGGAAATTTTGTTGAGACGCGTGTGATAGTCGCGTCATGGTATATAATTATAATAATTAAAAAGTGAATTTTATTTCTATTATCCGTATGGTCGTTTTGAGTGCTCCAACGCGTCCGAAAGGGTCGAAATAGTAAGAAAATACTAGCCGGGGGTTTGGTTTGGGTCCCGGGGCATTTTTAGGCCATACCGGCAACGTATAAGGGTAGTTTGGTAATTTTGAATTTTGAGGAATTAAAAGCTACGAAAATTGGGAATTAATATTTGATTAGGCATTAACCCACTAAGCCCACTAATACCCAAATAGACTACGGAGGTTATTGAAAGTTGTTCCTAAGACAAAACCCTAGCCTCCATAGCCACCATTAGAGAAGAGCTTGTAGAGGGAGAGATAGAAGGATTCTGCAGAGAGAGAGGGTATACTTCATCAAATTCGTCATCAAATCAGAGATTCCTATAAGGCAAGTGGTTTAATTTCATTTATTTCAAAGAATGCTTCTTCCATGTGTAGGAATTTATTAAAATCATGTTGTTCTTGGGAGTTAATGAAAAACCCATGTAAATTGGAAATAGAAAGTACATTTTGATGAGGAAATCGCATGTAGATTGGTGTATAATGATTATCCTGATGATATTACAATTAGTAGGAAACCAAAAATGGATTTAATTCAGTTCTTTGATGATTCATAAATTCTAGGGTTCATAGTTTTAAAATTGGGGAAAAATATGTAGAGATTTGATATTTGAATGATGGTAGGATGAATTAATACCCCCAAACATGTCAATATGTGAACTAAGTGTGTTTAGGGACGATTAGAGACCTTAAACAATTGATGGATTGAGGTTTGGATGAGATTTGGGGAGTAGAGAAGTTGGAAAAATGAAAATCAGAAATCTGGGCTCGAATCTGGTCGCTCGTTAGAAGACCTGCCCAGGTCGTTCGAACGACCTCGTTCAAACGAGCTTCTAACGAGTTGACCATTGACTTCTAACGAGGGTGAAGTTCGTTCGATGAGATCGTTCGAACGAGATCTCGTTAGAAAGCCCACTTCGTTCGAACGAGATCTCGTTAGAAGACTCAGTTCGTTCGAACGAAGTCTCGTTCGAACAGCCTCGTTCGAACGAGACTTCGAACGAGTTGAAAGTTTAGGCTTTTTAGCCTGTTTTGATCCCGAGTGCCCCGTAACCTTGTGTATAGGTAGAGATAGCCTTTACTTGATGAGTAATTGATATATTTGGGATGTTTGGGATATAATGAGGAGTCAAACCTAGAAGTGTAGTTTGAAACTAAGGGAAAATATGAAGTAGGACGTGAGTGTCTATTACGATGTGAGATATTGACGGCCTAATTAATTATATTAACCGGGAACATATAAATGGTGTAGTATTATATGTCAGTACGAGAAGAGATATGTACAAATATATTATGGTGATTACTAAGACGTGTGCATACTTAGTATATGTATTGATTTTATGTGTATGACATACCTACCATACTTGCTATCACGGGAGGTTTGCGTTCGCTTAGGGCCCTCTAATCCTTGTGTTGCCCGGATTTAGACTGGTTACCTCGATGAACATAGGTCAGAGAAGGACTTATTGGGATGTTAATAAGTTTGTTGATCGTGGGAGCGCAGGTATGTGCGTGACCCATGTGATGTGACTGTGTTCGCCTCCATTATTTGTGATGTTGTTATCTGTGGACTATTCCTGAGAGATTCGAAATATGTGATCCTTATGTACGTGATGTACCGGGATGGATAGCAGAGTATGTGTGCACCGCAGCTAGTCTCGGGATGCTTGTATTGTATATTTATGACGTGAATAATATACACTTAATTAATGGGAACTTTCATGTTGTTATTGTGAACATAATTATGGTAATGTAGTGAGAGAACATAACGGGTTAACTGATAGTGAATTATGTTACTAATTGAGATTCTGAGTTTAAGTAAAGCCCTCTATTTATTTGATAACGCTAGAATGTATTGTGGGAATCGAGTAGTAAGGGGTAGAACTTATTACGGGTTGGTTAGATATGGATGTCTTATAGATGGGTACGGTACGTTAGGAGTGCACATGTAGTCGAGAGGTGAGAATTTCATGTGAGTGCACGTCCTAACATGTATTTTGCATTTAATGTTTTAATGTTATTAAAACACTTGCTGTTTTCAAAATGTTTTCCACTTTCGGGCTCTGACCCATTTGCTTTCAAATCTATTTTTGTAAAAACCATTTTAGGTGCCCAGCCACAAGGACACCATGCATAGGATTCTCATTCAGGTGACGAGCTGTAGTTGTTTGTGGAAGTTACAGGACTTTGCTTGTAGATGCTTCATCTATCTTGACTCGATATTCATCAGTTATCAGTTGTAGGGCATGTCGCCCATTCCTTTTAGAGACATTTCATTTATTTCAGTTATTCAGACTTTTGGCATGTAATTATTCAGGATTCAGACTTGTAGTATTATTTCCATTTGTTGGGATTGTTGTGAGGAGTTTTCCTCCGGATTTCTTATTATTGTTGGTTATTTCATTACTTCGTATGGTGAATGGATTATGTTGACTCTTCCATTATTCTATTATTGCATGTTATCCAGACTTAACTTAAAATTTGGCAACTTACTTTTTAAATACTAGGTGGTTAGTAATTCTAAAAATGTTTTCGACAGTGATGCTATTAACTGAACTAACTTGGCATTTTGTATTAATTTAATAAAGGAGTAGCTACCCGGTATTTAATTAGTCGGGGTGTCACAGGTGGTATCAGAGCATCAGGTTCTAGTGTCCTTTAGGATCTGAACGGCTTATTATGTTTCCGCTGAGCTTTCTTTGATGTAGAGCCCTATAT
Source organism: Sambucus nigra (assembly GCA_949130495.1). Classification (NCBI taxonomy): domain Eukaryota; kingdom Viridiplantae; phylum Streptophyta; class Magnoliopsida; order Dipsacales; family Adoxaceae; genus Sambucus; species Sambucus nigra. The sequence continues at coordinate 335,291,185 of OX422207.1, read as the reverse complement.
TTTAGGACTGTTGTATTCTTTTGTATATGCTACATTCTTCAGCTATTTTAAGTTTATAACTGCGAACTTATAAACTTCATTCTTATTTCAGATGCCTCCACGACGTGCACGAAGGGTTCCCAGGGATGCGACGCCAGAACCACAGCCCGCACCAGTTCAGGGCACGATGAATGCCGCCGAGGTTGCAGCCATTGTGGCCCAGGCGGTAAATGCCGCACTAGCAGTAGTTCAGCAGGCACCAGCTCAGGCGCCAGTAGCCGCGCCAGTTCAGGCTCATGCATTATCGTCTGCTTGGGAATGTGTACGTGATGCTTTTCAGAAAGCACACCCTCCGGAGTTCGCAGGTAGCTCCGATGTGATAGTTTCGAGTCAGTGGAGGAAGGATATACAGCGGCACTTGAGGATGTATGAGTGCACAGATGTCCAGAAGCAGATACTAGCTACTTTTAAGCTAGTGGGGTCAGCACTGCAGTGGTGGGAGTCTATTACCACCGTAGAGGAGAGGGATACTCTCACTATTCAGGAATTCTGGGTGCGGTTCGACCGCAAGTACTTTCCGTCAGCTGTTCACACGGAAATAAGGAGGAAGTTGATGAGCCTCAAGCAAGAGGGTAAGACTGTGGCCGAGTATGAGGCCGAATTTACTGATCTTCTGAACATTGTTCCGGATGAGATACCGATGGAGGAGAAGAAGATACAGAAATTCACGGACGGGTTGACATGGAGGATTCGTCAGCACTTGTTAGGGAACCTCTCGTTAGCCAGTTATTCTGATGTGGTTAACGCTGCATTGCTCCATTGCCAGGATCACCGCTTTCACATGGCTGAGGGCAAACGATCAGGAGAGTCTAGCCATCCGGGCAGGACTGGAGGAAATGGTGCCGGTGGGGCACAGTCTGTTCAGGGGCAGAGACAGGGTGATCAGGGTACCCAGCAGGGGGATCACAAGAGGTTCAGGTCAGGAAATTTCAGGCACGGACAGGGAGGTTTCCGGCAGGGCCATGAGGGTCCGAACGGCCATCAGCACCAGCAGGGTCAGAATGGTCAACAGCAGTTTCAGCAGGGCCAGCAGGGCTAGTGGAGGAACGGTAACGGCCACCAGGGCCGGGGGCAGCAGGGACAGAGAGGGGGGAACTTCCCGGGGAAGTGTTTTGTTTGTGGCAAGACTGGCCATAAACGCCAGGACTGTCCTGATAGGGGCAGGGCCCCGCAATAACAGCAGGGTGCTCGACATGAGCCACAGAGGCCAGTTTTTCCACCAGCCCTCCCAGCTCCAGCCCAGGTGCCAGCTCTTCCAGCCATTCCAGCAGTTCCTGTGAAGCAGGGACAGTTACAGTATGGACGTGTCTATAACGTCCACCAGGCAGCAGCTCCGCAGGCACCACCCGCTATTGAGGGTATGTTTTCTATCCATTGTACTATGGGTCGGGTTTTGTTTGATATGGGGGCAACGCATTGCTTTATAGCTACACATTTTGCGAAAGCCTTAGGATTGTTAGCCACAGCAGAGAGCACAGTGACGTGTGTAGACTCACCATTGGGGAGTGGGTCACTTATTTTCTTTATATGCCGGGGAGTGGGGGTAGAGATTGGTAGTCTGGTATTACCTGCAAATATGCTGGTATTAGATATGCATGTTCACGATGTGATTATCGGTATGGATTGGCTCGCTGATTATAGAGCCATGATTGATTTCTTCGGTGGGAGCATTGTTTTTGCCATTCCGGGGCAAGAGATGTTTGTAGTGGCGATGCCTCGCCCAGAGGGAGGCTCGACCGCTCATTTGTATTACCTAGAGGAGGATACCTCTAAGGAGGTTGTGATTCCTTTAGATTCGATCCCAGTTGTCAGGGAGTATTCTGATGTGTTTCAGGAGATACCAGGCCTACCCCCCAGTCGAGAGATAGACTTTGTTATAGATTTATTACCAGGTACGAGACCTATAGCACGCGCACCGTACCGTATGGCTCCAGCTGAGATGAGGGAGTTACGGGATCAGATTGAGCAGTTATTGGGTCAGGGGTTTATTCGGAGGAGTACCTCACCGTGGGGTGCCCCTGTGTTGTCCGTGAAGAAGAGAGATGGTTCACTGAGATTGTGTGTGGACTACCGAGAGTTGAATAAGGTCACGATACGGAATAAGTATCCGTTGCCTCGAATCGATGACTTATTCGACCAATTGAGAGGAGCTTCTTTCTTCTCAAAGATTGATCTGAGATCGGGATACCATCAGTTGCGTATCAGGGAGGAGGACGTCTCGAAGACTGCGTTCTTATCGAGATATGGTTCTTACGAGTTTCGGGTCATGCCTTTTGGTTTGACCAACGCTCCAGCAGTGTTTATTGTCTTGATGAACAGAGTGTTCAGGGATTTCCTAGATCAGTTTGTCATTGTCTTCATCGATGACATTCTGGTTTACTCCCAGACAGAGGAGGAGCACGCCGAGCATTTGAGGCAAGTTTTGCAGACACTACGTCAGAACGAGTTGTATGCAAGGTATGAGAAATGCGGGTTTTGGCTGAAGGAGGTCCAGTTTTTGGGACATATTATTTCTGATCGGGGGATATCTGTTGATCCGGGGAAGGTATCCGGGGTGAGGGAGTGGGGACAGCCCACGACACCGACAGAAATTCGTAGTTTCTTGTGCCTAGCAGGATACCACAGGAGGTTCATTCGGGGATTCTCGAAGATAGCAGGTCCTTTGACACATCTGACTCGTAAGGGTGTGCCATTCATCTGGAGTGATGCCTGTCAGTTGGCATTCGATGAGTTGAAGGATAAGTTGATCCCAGCACCTGTGTTAGCATTGCCGAGACCGGGAGTTGAGTATCTAGTATACACCGATGCGTCCTTGCAAGGACTTGGAGGTGTATTGCAGCAGGAGAGTCAGGCCATAGCTTATGCTTCCCGTAAGCTAAAGCCTCACGAGAAGAATTACCCCACTCATGACTTGGAGTTGGCGGCAGTTGTATTTGCCCTTCGGATATGGAGGCATTACCTTTTGGGGGAAAAGTTTCGATTGTTTACAGACCACAAGTTCCTACAGTACCTATTCACGCAGAAGGAGTTGAATATGCGGCAGCGAAGGTGGCTTGAGTTTGTGAAGGACTATCAGTTTGATATCCAGTATCACCCAGGGAAGGCTAACGTGGTGGCAGACGCGTTGATCCGTAGGCCAGCAGATGAAGTGGCAGAGGTGTGGAAGGCCAAGTGGAAGGAATTGGGACACCAGGATGCAGTGGCCCGATCATTCATGTCGGTAATGACTGTTACGCCGCAGATTGTCACGAGAGTGGTAAAGGCACAAGTAGATGACTCGTTCTGTCAGGAGCTGATAGTTCGATTACTAGCAGAGGGATCCAAATCCTATACCGTTAGCTCAGACGGGGGATTGCGCTTCAATGGGAGATTGGTAGTTCCGGAAGGGGAGGAATTGCGGCACGAGGTGATGGCAGAGTCGCACGGCTCACGATTAGGGGTACATCCCGGTGGGGATAAAATGTACCAAGACATGAGACGTCAGTATTGGTGGAGCGGGATGAAGAGAGATATTGCCGAGTTTGTTTCTAAATGTGCCACTTGTCAGCTTGTAAAAGTGGATCATTAGAGACCGGCAGGACTGCTACAGCCGTTGGAGGTCCCGATGTGGATGTGGGAGAGCATATCCATGGACTTTATCACGGGGTTGCCTACGTCACAGAGAGATCACGACTCCATTTGGGTGATTGTGGACAGGTTGACCAAAGTCGCTCATTTTCTACCCGCAAGGACAGACTACACTGCGGGACAGTATGCCCAGCTCTTTATTTCAGAGATAGTGAGACTTCACGGTGTGCCCCTAAATATCGTGTCTGACCGAGACAAGATTTTTGTTTCACGGTATTGGGAGAGTTTTCAGGAGGCCATGGGCACGGAATTGCTGTTGAGTACGTCGTATCACCCGCAGACCGATGGGCAAACCGAGCGTACAAACAAGATGTTGGAGGACATGCTACGTATGAGTATCATTGATTTCGGGAGTGGATGGGAGCAGTATCTTCCACTGGTGGAGTTTGCTTACAACAACTCCTACCAGTTCACCATTGGCATGGCTCCATTTGAGGCGTTGTACGGTAGACCTTGTCGTTCCCCAGCATGTTGGTTGGAGGTGGGGGACAATAAACTACTTGGGCCGGAAGTGATTCAGGATACTTCGGCGAGGATAGAATTGATTCGGAGTCGCATTCGGGTAGCTCAGGATCGGCAGAAGAGCTATGCTGATGCGAAGAGGTTCTTCAGAGAGTTTCAAGTGGGGGACCAGGTTTTGCTCAGAGTATCTCCTATGAAGGGGATTATGCGTTTCGGGAAGAAAGGGAAGTTGGCACCGAGATATGTGGGACCATTTCCTATTATTGAGCGGATTGGACCGGTTGCGTATAGGCTTGGATTACCGGAGCATTTGCATCGGATTCACGATGTATTTCATATTTCCTCGCTAAGGAAATATCTTAGAGGCAATTTGGCTCATTCTCATATTGCTTTGGAGGACATCGATCTCCAGCCGGATAGCTCTTACGAGGAGGGGCCGATTGCTATTTTGGACCTAAGTGAGCGGAAACTGCGGTCAAAGATAGTTCCGTTAGTGCGTGTTCAGTAGCGACATCATAATGTCGAGGAGTCCACATGGGAGCGCGAGGATGAGATGCGCGAACGTTATCCAGAGTTGTTCTTACCAGGTACTTTCTAGTTCCGAATTTCGGGACGAAATTCAGTTATTAGGGGAGAGTATGTAATACCCCGTATTTTTGTGATATTTATTTTATGGGATTAATTAAATTAAATGCGTATTAATTGGAAATTAATCCGGATTAAAATACTAGCAAGATGCGAGTTGGTATTTGATTATATGTGCATATATGATTATATATGAATATTGAATTATGAAATTTGTCGTGAGATTGAAATACGGCAATTTGGAAATTTTGTTGAGACGCGTGTGACAGTCGCGTCATGGTATATAATTATAATAATTAAAAAGTGAATTTTATTTTTATTATCTGTATGGTCGTTTTGAGTGCGCCAACGCGTCCGGAAGGGTCGAAATAGTCAGAAAGCACTAGCCGGGGGTTTGGTTTGGGTCCCGGGGCATTTTTAGGCCATACCGGCAACGTATAAGGGTAGTTTGGTAATTTTAAATTTTGAGGAATTAAAAGCTACGAAAATTGGGAATTAATATCTGATTAGGCATTAACCCACTAAGCCTACTAATACCCAAATAAACTACGGAGGTTATTGAAAGTTGTTCCTAAGACAAAACCCTAGCCTCCATAGCCACCATTAGAGAAGAGCTTGTAGAGAGAGAGATAGAAGGATTCTGCAGAGAGAGAGGGTATACTTCATCAAATTCGTCATCAAATCAGAGATTCCTATAAGGCAAGTGGTTTAATTTCATTTATTTCAAAGAATGCTTCTTCCATGTGTAGGAATTTATTAAAATCATGTTGTTCTTGGGAGTTAATGAAAAACCCATGTAAATTGGAAATAGAAAGTACATTTTGATGAGGAAATCGCATGTAGATTGGTGTATAATGATTATCCTGATGATATTACAATTAGTAGGAAACCAAAAACGGATTTAATTCAGTTCTTTGATGATTCATAAATTCATAAATTCAGTTCTTTGTATGGGAATTCTCGATTACAAATTATCTCAAGAAATTCCGGTCCGGGGGGGTCCTCCCCTACAATGAGGATTATACAATGTATTTATAGCCCTGAGGCTGTCATGTGAAAGAGTGATACATTAAATGATATACATATGAAAGGGTGATGCATTCAATGCCCCTTGTGCGTGTGCATCTGAATGATAAGCATTTAATGAACTAGTTGAACAGTTGGTTATCCATCTATTAATGCTTTGTTCGAGGTGCAGCTCGGACCGCCTGAGTTGCTCGGACCGCCTAAGCTTCTCGGTATTCAAGAGTTCCTCGGAGAGGCATTGTTCCTCGGAGCATATGAGTTCCTCGGGGACCTAGTCTTCCTCGTTGTAGTCTTGTTCCTTGGAGCGCGTGAGTTTCTCGGAAGTGTTTGTTGTTGCCATGTAGATAGCCACGTGTCTTCATATGATTGGTCCATGTCAGCAGATTAAATTTGGTATCAACAGTCCGAGTACTGATATAAAGGCTATCGAGATTTCTCATGTCCCGTTTGACTCAAGTAAACCATCCAACTTGAGTGAAGCTCAATGAATTCTTGAAGTTCTCTGAATCCCCTTTTTAATGGCCCATCTCTTGTGTAAATTAGCCTCACGGTCTGTACGAATGATTCATTTTACTTTAAAAATCGATCTAGATTCCACTCGACATTCTCGATCCCCTTTTGACTTTGATTAACTATTCCACTTGAGTGGAGCTCAATGAATCTTTAAAGGTATTTAAATCCCCTTTCCAATGGTCCATCCGATGAGTGAATCAGCCTTACGATTTGGACGAAAAATCTATTTTACTCTGAAGGGTTATCGGGCGCTTTCAAGCCCCATTTATCCTTGGTCAACTCTCTGAATGGATATAAGCTCAATGAAATCTTGAAGGTTACTGAATTCCCTTTCCAACGGTCCATCCCGTGCACAAATTAGCCTTAAGGTTAGGATGAACGATCCGTTTTCCTTCAAAAACCTCTCGACCATCGGGAGCTTTCGATCCCCATTTTATTTTTGTTAACTCCTGGACCCGAGAGTGGGTGAATGGACTCTTAAAAGGATTTGAATTCCCTTTCTAACGATTTATCCTATACACAGTTTGGACTTACGATTTGCATTTTATGCCCGTTTTAAAAAAAATCATTTTGGACTACCTATAGGCACCTCGGGAACCCTGCATATCGTCAAGGTGTCATTTTCCTTACTTGAAAAGGCAAGAACCATGCCGATAGGCAAGCCAAACACTATGTCGATCGTCACCCCCCGGCCCCTATAAAAGGGCCATGACCTTACCTTACCACAACACCTAAAAAAACTCTCACAAAGTCAGAGAGCATTCTCCTCGTAATATGGTAATACCAAATTTAGTCTGCTGACATGGCTCATTAAAGTAAAGACACGTGGCAATCTACGTGGCAACAACAAACACTTTCGAGGAACTCACATGCTCCGAGGAACCATACTACAACGAGGAACACTGATTCCCCGAGGAACTCATACGCTCCGAGGAACGAGAACTCTCCGAGGAACTCTTGAGCACCGAGAAGCTTAGGCGGTCCGAGCAACTCAGGCGGTCCGAGTTGTACCTCGAACAAAGCATTAATAGCAGGATAACCAACAGTTTGACTGTTCATTAAATGCTTATCATTCATACGCATAAGGGGCATTGAATGTATTACCTTTTCATATGTACATCATTTAATGTATTACCCTTTCACATTACAGCCTCAGGGCTATAAATACATTGTACAATCCTCATTGTAAGGGGACCGGAATTTCTTGAGATAATTTGTAATCGAGAATTCCCATACAATCAGCAATACCATAACAGTGGACGTAGGCCATTCTTATAAGGCTGAACCACTTTAAAAATTCTTTATCTCATTTATTTATCTGTGATTGAAAAATTAGATATGATCTAATTTTTTATATCAACAGATTGGAGCCGTCTGTGGGAAACGACTGGTAATATCGTTTTTCACCAAAAAATAATCCGTTACAAATGGCTGATATTCCAGAATCTAGCAATCGAAATGCTAGAAGCCCTCCAAATCCATCTGCTCCGCCAAATATTCCAGATCTGGCTGGAATAATGACAAATCTGGCTCAGGGCCAGACCGTCATGCAAGAAACTATGCGTCAACTCATACAAACCCTCCATGGCAGTGCACCAACCCATTCAAGACCACGAAGTATTCAAAGAAATACCCGTGCATCTTCTTCGCGTACTAAGCGTACCAATTCATATCGCAATGAGGAGTCTGAAGATTTTTCTTATCAACCTGGATGAACTTCGTCAGTGCGAGCCACAGATACTGAACAACGTATCACTCTCTCCCCAGAAATGACCAGTGCGCTAGAAAGATTAAGCAGAGTATCTCCTTTCGATCGATTAGGTCCTAGGAGGAGCAAAAGTCCTCCTAGATCCCCATCGAGGAGTTTTCGACGACCATCAGATTTAAGGGAAGGATCTGCCCAGTCGCGACCAGCTGCTCGTCAAGATAGATCCCAGGAAGCCACTTCAATGCGATCAGCTGCTCGAACCAAAAAGGCCGAGGAAGGAAATGATGCATGGAAAGGCTCTATTCAAAGGCTGGAGGATAGATTAGGGGAAATGGTTAAAGCCAAGAATCCTCTACAGCGAACTTTTGTTCGAGGAACACCTTTTGTCCAGGTCAATATAGATTTTCCAACACCATCAAAGTTCAAAGCACCTGTTGTGACCCCCAAATATGATGGAAAGACAGACCCTGTCCTTCATATAGAATAATACCAAGCTGCAGCCGACATCTATGCTGTTCCAGATGAGATGAGATGCAGGGCATTCTCGGGAACTCTTACCGGATCTGCTCAAATATGGTATAATAATCTTCCTCGGGGTAAGATCTCAACTTTTCTTCAACTGGCCGAGTTATTCATTGGGAATTTCTATTTTGGGGTAAAGCCAGTTAAACGAGTAGCAAATTTGTTAAGTGTTAGACAAAAGGCTGGTGAGAGTACCAGAGATTATATAACTCGTTTTAATAACGAGAAACTTGAAGTCATTGATTACGAGGAGAAGACATCGATTACCGCCTTGATGAGTGGACTACTGCTCAACAAGTTATACTACACTTTGGCCAAAGATCCACCTAGAACCCTGTCAGACCTGATGGGAAAAACGTCCAAGATTATGAATGCCGAGGAAGCTATGGTTGCGAAGAAGAATATGGATGCCAAAGAAACCAAGGTGGAAGGTGATAAAGCTAAGAAGAAAGAGCATAAGAATAATGGTAATGACAAACATTCAAGAACAAGGTCGGTATGGGATGCAATGAAGAAATTCGATAATTATACTCCTTTGAAGAAGGATATCAACCATGTTCTAGAAGAAATTAAGAGCAACGAAGAATTAAACTGGCCAGAGAAAATGAAGGCGGACCCTGACAAGAGGAATAAGGCAAAGTATTGGGAGTTTCATAAAGATCATGACCGTATGACAAAAAATTACATAGCCCTTCAGAAGGAGATTGAAACACTCATTAGACGAGGAAAGCTGGCAAAGTACGTTAATCGTGGAAGCGAAAGAAGAAATAACGACCGAACGAGAGAGAGATCTAGATCTCCTGGTCGAGCAGAGGAGAATAAGAAAAGAAACCATGAAGTTGATCCCTAAGATGACCCCGATCTTCCCAAAAGACCAAGGCAGCCATAACGAGAGGTATTTTGAATACGCTTTGGGTCATTTGACTGTAATGTTATAACAGGTGAAGATGCAGGAGGAGGAGACTTTACTTCCGAGAGAAAAGCTTACCTCTGTGAGGCTCAAGCTTGCTCGTACATTCAACGAATAAATTTTGCTGAGGAGGAATCAAGGAAAAAGACTACTACCTATCAAGTGGATGAAGGTGCGAAAATTGAAACATTAGATCCTAGAGATGAGTCTCAACACGTGAAGGGTCAAGTGGTGGAAGCTACTGAAAACATCATTCTGGACGACGAGCACCCTGAGCGAACTACTCAAGTAGGTTCATCGTTGGAAGCATCACTAAAACAGGAATTGATAACTTTCCTAAGAAGCCGAAAGCAAACTTTTGCGTGGAGTCATGAAGATATGCCCGGAATATATCCAAATTTCTTATGTCACGAACTCAATGTGAATAAGGAGATCAAGCCAGTGAAGCAGAGAAGAAGAGTGTTCAGCCCCGAGAAGAATCAAGCTATACAGGAGGAAGTCAAGAAGCTCCAGAAAGCTTGCTTCATTGAAGATGTTAAATATCCAAACTGGTTAGCAAATGTGGTGATGGTAAAGAAGAAAAACAACAAGTGGAGGATGTGTGTAGACTTCACCGACCTCAATAAAGCATGTCCAAAGGATCACTTTCCGCTGCCCCGAATTGATCAACTAGTGGATGCTACCTCGGGACATGAGCTGCTGAGCTTCATGGATGCTTATTCTGGCTACAATCAGATTAAAATGAAACTTGAAGACAGGGAGAGTACTTCTTTCACTACCCCTAGGGGAACTTATTGTTATAATGTTATGCCTTTTGGTTTGAAAAATGCAGGTGCGACATATCAGAGGCTGATGAACAAAGTCTTTGCTGAACAAATCAGTTGCAATATGGAAGTCTATGTTGACGATATGCTGACAAAGAGCAAGAAAGCTGCCAATCATCTAGTTGACTTAAGTCAGACTTTTGATCAACTACATAAATATCAAATGAAGCTGAACACGACGAAGTGCATATTTGGAGTACGAGAAGGCATGTTTCTTGGGTACATTGTCAATCAACGAGGCATTGAGGCGAATCCTGAAAAGATCAAAGCTTTATTAGGGCTGCGATCTCCAACGACGAAGAAAGAGGTGCAAAGTCTTACAGGATGAGTAGCAGCACTCAACAGATTTGTATCGCGGGCAACTGATCGATGTCTCCCATTCTTCAAGACACTCCGAAAGAATTTCGAGTGGAATGATGAATGTGAGAAGGCTTTTCAAGACTTGAAGAAATATTTGGGAGCACTTCCACTGTTGTCCAGGCCGGTGATGGGAGAAAAATTGTACTTGTATCTAGCAGTATCGGAGAATGCAGTTAGCTCGGCGTTGATAAGAGAGGAGAATGGAGTATAAAAACCAATCTATTACACAAGTAAGGCCTTCCGAGGAGCAGAGATCAGATATCCAAGGCTGGAAAAGTTAGCACTGGCACTCATTGAGGCGAGTAGGAGAATGAGATCATACTTCCAAGCTCATACTATAGTCGTATATACTGATATGCCGTTGAGACAAGCTCTTCATAAACCAGAAAAATCAGGGAGATTGATGTACTGGGAAATAGAGCTCGGAGAATATGATATAGTTTATGAACCCAGATCATCGCTTAAAGGGCAAGATATAGCTGATTTTATAGCAGAGTTCACCTATCCTGATACCCCCGAGGAGCAAAAGTTACTCGATGATCAACCTGTGGATGTTACAGGATCAACAAACACAAGCTCAGACCAACTCCGGTTGGTAAAAGGGCAAGTAGATGTTACAGGATCATCAAATTCGAGCTCAGACCAACTCTGGTTGGTAAAAGGGCAAGAAAAGATGATCGACGAAGAGCGAGAAATATCAGGGGAAGATGAAACAAAGCAACAAATATTTCACCGAGGAACTCTATCAGATCAGAAGTTTGAAGACGAGTTACCTATATGGAGGCTATATGTAGATGGCTCATCTTGCACGACAGGCAGTGGGGCAGGGATAGTTTTGATCACTCCGGACGAGGTCCACATGGAATATGCCCTACGTTTCCAATTCAAAGCTTCCAATAATGAGGCTGAGTATGAGGCCATGATTGCAGGTCTTAATTTGGCAAAAATTATGGAGGCGCAGTAAATTATTGTCTTCAATGATTCTCAATTAATTATAAATCAAATGTTGGGAATATATGCAGCCAAAGGAGAATTAATTATCAAATACCATGCAAAGGTAATGGAGTTGGTATCAGAATTTGCTGCTATTCAGCTAGTCAGAATACTAAGAATGGAGAATGCAAGAGCAGATGCCCTAGATCGATTAGCATCAGCTACTCGTACCGAGCTACGAAGAACAATCCCAATTGAAGTTTTAGCTGGTCGGAGTATAGATGAAGATTTGGCGATGAACTTTATCACCCTTGATTTAGGACCATCTTGGATGGATCCCATCAGGGTATATATTGAGGAGGTAGAATTACCAATTGATAAGCTCGCAGCCAAGAAATTGAAGTTTAAAGCTGCTCGGTATGTATTAACTAACGGTATTTTATATAGACGAGGAATTGTGGCAGGTTTGCAAAGATATGTACATCCCTCCGAGGTGAAAGACTTGATTGAAGAGATCCATGAAGGGTCCTGTGGAGCCCATGTAGCAGGTCAGACGCTTTTGCAAAGGATGATGACGCAGGGATATTACTGGCCAACGATGAGGGCTAATTGTGTAGCCTATGCCAAGAAATGTGACAAGTGCCAGCGCTTTTCCTCCATCCGAAGAACTCCACAAGCATTGTTGACACCCATCACTTCCCCTTGGCCATTTTCCATGTGGGGAATAGATTTGGTCGGACCACTGCCTACGACTAGAGGAAGGTTCAAATACCTCGTCGTTGCAGTGTATTATTTTACTAAGTGGGTGGAAGCTGAGCCTCTCATTGATATGACGTACGAGAAGGTGTACCAATTTATTTGAAAGAACATCATTTGTCGATATGGTCTTCCTCATGCTTTCATCACAGACCATGGAACACAATTTGATAACGAGGAGTTCGCTGCCTATTGTCATCAATCAAATGTATTGAAGATCCACTCAGCACCAGGCCATCCTCAAAGCAATGGACAAACTGAAGTGACAAACAGAACACTGTTAAATGGCTTGAAGAAAAGACTGGACGATGCGAAATCAAATTGGATCAACGAGTTACAGTCAGTACTGTGGGCTTACCGAACTACCTCCCGAGTAGCAACTGGAGAATCTCCATATATGCTAGCGTTTGGAAGTGAAGCTGTTATACCTGCCGAGTTGGGCCTCCCAACACACAGGCAACTAAATTCCAATTCCCCTGTCAGCGACTTAATGAGAAGATTGGATTTAGACATGCTCGAGGAAGTTAGAGAAGAAGAAGCCATCAGAAATGCTGCATACCAACAACGAACAGGTCTATTCTACAATAAGAGGGTGAAGAAGTGCGACCTGAAAGAAGGAGACTATGTGCTGAAGAAAGTAATTCAAAAGCACAACCAACTGGAGGCAAACTGGCATGGTCCATACCGAGTTACAAAAGTTGTTCGACCAGGAACTTACCGAATAGCAACTTTAGAAGGGGAGGAGTTTAAGAATGCATGGAATGCAGAGCACCTGCGCAAGTATTATCAGTGATGTGTATTTTCTCCTTTTATTGAAAGTTTTTCGGGGAATACTAGTGCTACACGCTACTCGGCGAAACTCGGCAAAACTTGGGCTACTAAAATTTTTTCTCGAAAACGCCAGCTAAGGTTGGTCGAGAAACAAATGTATTCCTCCGGGAAGTAAAACTACCTATATTCCTCTGGGAAGTAAAGATACCTATATTCCTCCGGGAAGTAAAGCTACCTATATTCCTCCGGGAAGTAAAGCTACTTGTATTCCTCCGGGAAGTAAAGCTACCTATATTCCTCCGGGAAGTAAAGCTACCTGTATTCCTCCGGAAAGTAAAGCCACTTGTATTCCTCCGGGAAGTAAAACTATGTGTTTCTCGGGAAATAAAAATATTCCTAAAAATGCCAACTTATGCTGGTTAGGAAGTAAATATATTCTTGAAAACGCCAACTAAAAGCTCCTCGTAGAGGAAAAATCCACTAACTATGGTTGGTCGGGGATAAAAACCCACTAACTGTAGTTGGTCGAAAAGGAAATTTACCGACCTTGGTTGGTCGGAAACATTTTATGAATATGAGAAAATGATCAAGCAAAATTATTGATACTCGTGACTTTTTAAAATTATTAGTGAGTTGGTCAAGAAACAACTTAGTAAGTTGGTCGAGGAATAACTTAGTAATTTTTTAATGACTACCACAAATTCAAGCTAGTCGATAATAAATTGATCGACAAACAACACAAAACAACACAATATTGTTATCTCTTTAATAGACATACATGCACAAATGTAAAGTATTTTACAAGACAATAGCAATTAAGATTGCGAACAAAAATAAAAGTCTTTCATTAAATCCAAAAACAGATTACATTGATAATAAAATGTATACAAATTTATTACATCGATATTCCTATTCTATTGTTTTTTTCCCCTCTGCTTTTGAAACAGGTTCCTCGCCAGCAGGCTGATCATTTAAAGCAAGAGGAGATTTTATGAAGTTCAAATCTTTTGACATCCTGATATTCATCACGGATGGTCGATCTAGAAGGTGCTCGGGACGAGATATCTCAACACTTGAATGGAGATTATAGTCGCCGAGATACTTTGAAATTAAGCATCGAGGAATGGCCCGAGCAGGGATCCAGCTCATATCAAGTTTGAATGGTGGCACGGGTAGGTCGAGCAGCCCATGATTTTGATAGTCCCACATGTAATGACCATGTTCGAGTTGCAGCACACCTAAGGCATTCAACCAGCCTTGCTTGTAGCCCTCATTATTGGCATTCTGGATACGATCGTCCAACTGGTAAAGAGCCTCATTATACCCAGCCATCCAGAACTCCCTGGGCTGTTTGTGGAATTAATATGTCAGTCTTTCCAGCTGCTCGTGGAGATTTTTGATGAAGAGTTCCTTATTCTCTAAGACTGATTTATGCGCTGAAAGCTGCTCTTCCAGGTCCCTGATCTTCTTTGACATTTCAGCCAACGCCTGGTTCTTTGCCATTAATTGAAAAACTTGGTTCTCCAAAGTGGATTGAGTCCTCTGTTCCTCGATAGGAATTCGAGCTGCTCTTGCTCGTCCCCGAGGAGCTCTTACTCATCCGCGAGAATATGTAGACGGGCCAGCTCTCTTCAAGGTCTCCAATTCGTCCCTCAAGTTGGCGTTCTCGACCTCCAAGAACGAGAATCCCTCATTAGTCACTGGGATCAAGGCTTTTGAAGTGGAAGCTGCAGACTTCAACTGTGACAACTCTCTTTGCAGGTTGTTATTCTCTTGCTCTAATAATTCAGCTATTTGCCTGCACTCCTCGACTTCATCCCTCAGAGTTCTCTCCCTCACATCATAGCCAGCAAAACGCTTCTCGTATCCCTTATCAGCATTGAGTTGTTGATACCTCTTCTCATATCCCTCGTGCAAAAGGGCAGTGGATTCTTTGTATTGCTGCTGAAGGTCTTCAAGAGTGCCTTTAAGATCCTCGATCATATCATAATAAGCCACATTATTGGCCACTTCACGATCAAGCAGACACTTCAAGTATTGGTAGGCCTCAATTGCCTGTTCTGAAGCAACTTGGCCTAGGATGTCGACGATTCGTGCTGCACTCAGATCCGTGTGACCAGCCTTAAAATAATCATTGCATTGCCTCAACAGCTTGGTATCATGAGCAGATAGTAATTCCATCCTGGCCAAAAACTAGTAAAGAAAGAAGAAGCAGTAATCAATAAAAGTACCAACTAAGCATGAAGAAGAGACAACAGTATGCAAGAACAAAAGTTCAAGTTTTATTATATCAAGATTCAGAGTTACATGTTCATGGTTACATTTGAAAAAAGAAAAATATAAAGAGAAACCCGAACAACTCTACACCTTTTCCTTGTCTCCCAAAACCTTCTCGGGAGGCTGGGACGAGGAAGTAGGTTGCTCGAAAGGAACAGGTAGTAGCTGGGGAAGTGCTGGAGGTTGCTCGGAGGAAGCAGCGAGCTGCTGAAGTTCCTCGGTAGCAGGCTGGATGGCTGGGGGATGATCTCCCATCACCATAGAAGACTCTTCGGAGGCAGCTTCGTCCTCTTCTTCTTTTTCAGGAGTTGAGGTGGACTAGGGATGTGTCGCTGAAAGAGTTCGGAATTTTCATCCACTTTCATCTCCTGTAAAGCAGCGACCCATCCATCCCTGAAGTACTTGAGGCTGTCATATTCTACTTGTGACATCATGGCAGCCAAGCCCTTGTTCCACCCCTTGTCCCAGCCAGCGCTGAAAGACTTCTTCACAACTAATTTTCTCTTCAACTTCTCCGAGGAAATCTTCTCGGACAAAAGGTTTTCAGCATTCTTCAATTTATTTTCAACCTCCTCCTTATGCCGATTTACCTCTCGAAGCTGACCCAACTCTTCCTCAGCAACCTTGAGCTTATTCTCAAGTTCTCTAGCATTTTTTAGCTTCGTGTCAAGCTCATTATTTTTCCCTTCCAAGTCCTTTATTCTCTTCTCCAACTCCTTGGAGACTTCAACAACTTGAGCTTTCTCCTGCTCGGAGGAGGCAAGCTTCTTCTCCCAAGTTACCTTATCATCAGCATATTTCTGGCGAGACTCTTTCAGAGACTGCCCCAAGCCCATCAAAGCTTCCTCTACACCAGACGAGGAGCTTGAAGCTTTAATAGCTTCATCATTCTTTAAAATTGTATTGAAGCAGCTCACCAACTGTGAAAAGAAAATGAAAGCGAGTCAGAGACAGATATAACAAGGAAAAGATGAAACGTTCAAAGTAAAAGGACTTACAGAAGCAATGTGGCGAGTTGCCAAAGAGGTAACCATATCCCGAGAAAGGTTTTCCTCGATACCTTGGATCTCGGGAATGATCCAAGTCTTCACCGAGCTCATGGCAGAGCTCGGGGGAACAAAAGTAGGAACACCAGTTCCAGTAGTTGGGGGCTGAGAGACAGTGTCAGCCAAATTGATCGAGGAGCTCTTTTTCAGCTTCCTCGGGGGAGCAGGAATAGATTCAACCAAGGAGGAACTCTTGGTCGATGATATTACAATCACTTCTCCTGAGGCAGCAGACTTGCTCAGAGCCATTGGGGGCTTCTCGACAACCTTCACAACAGGGGCAGCCGAGGAAGGTGCATCAGTTTTCTTTGTACCCTCCCCTGGGATGTCAATCTTACTTCTTTTTACCTCTCCAGCACCAGAGGCAGGTTTCTTAAAAAGGGTGGGAGGTCTTCTCTTCTTCATCCTTTGACTTAAAGGAATGTGTGACTCAGGCGAGGAACAGGTAGAAGCTGGTAATGGTTCTACTTCACTTATCACCGGACGAGAAGTAAAAGAAGTTGTGTAGCTCTTGTACTGCAGCAGATATGAAGCTGACTTAATGTGCTCGTCGGCAACAGACTAATGCAAACTCCATATAAGTTTCAAATGTCTTATATTCACGTCTGCTTCTTTTGGACACTTTCTTTTGCTATCAACTGCAAATAAATAAACATTAAAATATCAGTGGCACATTTTATCAAACATAGAAGAAGCATAATTTCAAAATAAATAAAATAAAAATAACCTATCCCATTGCCATAGGGAGGGCATCTGGGACCCTGATACACTTCATCTCCTGATAAAGGAGCATGTTGCCAATTTTTTATGACAACCCCGTGCTCAAAATAGTCCCTATTGGCATCCGGGAGATTGACCACTAAAGCCCTATTTAAAAATCTAGTTTTTAAATAAAAGGTGTTATCACCAACTGCCCATCTATAGCAAAACATGATTTCTGGAATTCCTATGCGAGTTCCATGGATTTGATTTAACCTATGCACCCCATTAACTATTCTCCATGTATTGGGGGCTATTCTTGCAGGAACAACGTCAAAATATTGACAAAATTCCAGACATAGAGGATTGGGCGGAAAAGAAAATCCACACTCAGCAACAAAGAGACTGGGGAACCAATGTCCCTCAGCCAAACGGAAATAGTCAGAAGGCTCAGAAAGCTCTTCCAGAATAACCCAGGAGGGAATAGAAAAATCAGAGCGAAACTTATCAAGAGATTCAACAGGTTAAACCATGATGAATAAAGGAAATGAAGAAGAAGGAAGAAGATCTTACAGAAAAAGAGTGGATTTGTTGACAACGAACGATGAAAAG
The DNA here is from genome assembly GCA_949130495.1 of Sambucus nigra. Lineage (NCBI taxonomy): Eukaryota > Viridiplantae > Streptophyta > Magnoliopsida > Dipsacales > Adoxaceae > Sambucus > Sambucus nigra. The sequence continues at coordinate 335,273,515 of OX422207.1, read as the reverse complement.
GATGAACGCACAAGAGAGTAAGACAATGGAAAGTTCGAAGATACAAATTTGAAAAGGTAGAAGACGATGGGAGTGTCTGTGAAGTTTAAATACTCTGCCTTGGGAAACGGTAAAGTAATGATTACAAAAAGAAACAATTACGCTACCGGCGGCTAGAAGGACAAAAAGGGCACGGCAATCGAAGCGAGAAGAAACGATTACGCTACCGGCGTCTAGAAGGACAAAAAGGGCGCGACAATCGAAGCGAGTATAAAAATTCAAAAAAGCCTGATTCTATGAATTTGGAAGGAAAAATAAATACAAGAGAAACACTCCTAAAAATCAGGAGGACCATTTAAAGCTATCATATTCCGAGAAAGAATGTTCCACACTCCTCAAATTTCGAACTATGAAACATTGGGGGATTCTGTTGATACCAAATTTAGTCTGCTGACATGGCTCAATAAAGTAAAGACATGTGGCAATCTATGTGGCAACAACAAACACTTCCGAGGAACTCACATGCTCCGAGGAACCATACTACAACGAGGAACACTGATTCCCCGAGGAACTCATACGCTCCGAGGAACGAGAACTCTCCGAGGAACTCTTGAGCACCGAGAAGCTTAGGCGGTCCGAGCTGCACCTCGAATAAAGCATTAATAGTAGGATAACCAACAGTTTGACTGTTCATTAAATGCTTATCATTCAGACGCATACGCATAAGGGGCATTGGATGTATTACCTTTTCATATGTATATCATTTAATGTATTACCCTTTCACATTATAGCCTCAGGGCTATAAATACATTGTACAATCCTCATTTTAAGGGGACCGGAATTTCTTGAGATAATTTGTAATCGAGAATTCCCATACAATCAGCAATACCATAACAGTGGACGTAGGCCATTCTTATAAGGCTGAACCACTTTAAAAATTCTTTATCTCATTTATTTATTTGTGATTGAAAAATTAGATATGATCTAATTTTTTACATCAACAGTAATCAAAGTCTTTTCCTTTCCCAAAAAGTACATTTTCCCACATTCTCTTACCTTACTTCCTTACCTCACTTGGTAATTCACCCCACCTCTCTCTATAGCACTTTCATACCACCTCAAATCAGCACACTTTTATTCCAAAATCAGCAGCAAGCATCCAGAAAGAGGTTTATTTCTCCACCCCTTTCTTTAGTTTATCCATTTAAAATATTATTCATATTATTTCTATTTTGTAATTTTGTTTCATTATATCACATCCACAAATCTCTACTCTTTATTACTAGTATTGCACATAACTTATTTTCATAAAACCCCCAAAAGAAAAAAAAAAGAAAAAAAGAGTGTTTATCCGTAAACTCTAATAACGGGACTTCCATTTTTACGTTTTCACTCTTAAAACACATTTTTCTCACATACACAAAAGAGGAGTCCCACATTGGGATTTATAGGTTAAACCCCATCCTATGTTATTTTCGAACTATGTGGACTTTGATGCACCATGGGATACGTAGGCATCTTGGGCCAATCCCAAGATTCGAGTCCTCCTCCTTTTTTTATTTTATATATCTTTCATATCTTTTTACATCTATTTCGTGAGTTTTGGACTTCTATATACTTGTGTCTCATCCGACGTGCACATTCGCTCTTTCATGGCGATTTGTGATTAAACAAACGCTTACATCATATTGTTTTTATTATTTTTGGGTTCATTTGTATAGATAAGTCCACTCCGTCCCTTCTATGATGCGAGTTGGAGGATTCCAATCTCCCATTACATCATTTGTATACACGCGTGCACACACGTCACGGAGTTTAAAAGGAGAAGATTAACGTTAGTCCATGAGAGACCGAAAGTGCCGAATTGATGCCTAACACTCTCCAATTTCGTAAACTAATCCTCGGACCTTCGAGTTATTTGGTTTCGCTTTCATCAATTTGACCTTGATGCCGTTCTCTCGAGGCGTCAACAGTTTTTTTGCCAGTTTTGAGAAAAATATGTTGGTGACTCTATCTCTTCGTGTTACCCCTATTTGACGACGACCAACTTTGTATTCACGCGCGCCTAGGAATCAGACTCTAGATGGCCACAAAATCATTTATGGGTAGCGGGTGTGAAATCTTTTGACTCTATCAAACAATAAGAGTTCATCTTAAAAGCTATGTTGATCTGGCCAATTCATAATTTCCCATCTTACGGGACTGTATTGAGCTGTAATGTCCACGGTTAATTTGGGTGACCCATTTATGGAGAGGGAACTGAATCTCAACATCTCAAGGATAGTGGAAAAATTATATTCCATTCCCATAGGATATTATTTCCTGTCAATCATAGGTTTAGATTTGATAAAGGTTTTAATCTTTTATTGGGTGGGATTTAACATAGACTACCTCTGAGAAATCTTCCAAATTCAGAAATTAAAAGGAGGTATTCCAAATATACAGTTGATGTGCCAGGTAATAATACTAAATTCAAGAATGTCAAGAATAAAAAGACTACTGATGAGAGTGAAGTCGAGAAAAAAAAGGCATGGTCTAGGAGGTCAATATTATTTGACTTGTCCTATTGGAAGGGTAACCCCATGCGCCATGTATTAGATATCATGCACACTAATAAGAACATCATCAAACATATTATGAGCACATGACTAAGTGGAATACATTCAAAGGACGGATAAAAGGCACGATGTGATCTTAAAGTATTGAAAATTAAGCCACAAGTATGGTTGAAAGAAGACACTAGCGGGAGGAATATAATTACCCCCGGGGCATATACTTTGACGAGTGTTACATGTTTTACACCCATGAAGATGTCGACGAATGGATAGAGTAAGTTCATGTTATAATTTTACTTTGTGTCGTTATGTTATATACTTGATCACCTTATTGATAAATCTTATCCTTCAATGCTGAAAATATAATGCATTCGGGCATAATAAAAATGAAGGACGATTTCACATTTAGACAGTGAATTTATAGGAGGTAGTTATTACTTCAAACGTACCTTATTAAATGATAAATAATTGCTAGCTTTAAACCTTATTTAATTAACTTATATAATCCATAAGTTCAGTTGTTGAAGATGGGTGATGTCACATCAAGGCTTGCTCATATCGTCACTGGACCCAATTTTATGGCACGCGAGTATAAGAAGTATCAACTGAACGATTATGTATTCTTGGTGAGGTTGTATGATTAAAATACTTTGTTATAAAACAACTACATTATATATAAGGATCTTACGTATTTGAGGGCGAGTGTCAAAGACAAAGACTTCGTTGAAGTAGAGATGACTTACTACAGTGTAATTCAAAATATTTTACAATTAAACTAAATAAATTTCAAAGAGGTTGTGTTTTAGTGTGATTGGGTAAGAGTTGAGGACAAAAATGATTATAAAGTCAATTCGGGTATAAAAATTTGATAATGGTAGACTTGTACAAGATAAAAAGCAAGGAGCATATGAATGATGAGCCGTTTATTTGTGCATTTAAAAAGCTCAAGCAATTTTTTTACTCAGAGTATATCGACAATAAACCGTGGTCAGTTGTCTTCATGTGTCAAAATGTCGCATCAGTAGCGTGGCAGGACTGACAGCTCCTACCGAATATCAATATATTTTGGATGATAACTTGAATTTAAAGCAATTTCTAGATACTTTGCATGAGTAGAGTTATTTGGGTTATGAAATGTAATAAGGATTCCAATTTGTAATTTATAATATGTAGTTTGTTAAATGTAATGAAGATCTTAAACATTAATTTATTGTTCATTAACTCTAATGCTAGTTATTATATTAAAACTATCTAAGAATATAATTTAATAATAAAATTTCTCAAAAAGAGGCACGATCACGTCACACTACACTAAACTAACTACAGAAACAATCCGTACAGTCGTGGTACGATGTGGAAATTTGCTATGAAATTAAAACTTCCATGGATTAAGCTTTATACTAGGGCCTTTGAGGGTGAAAACATAATTTAACATTAAACTGTTTAAAAAGAGTCACGATCACGTCTCACGACACTAAACTAACTTGTAGCCGTGTAACGCAAGTGGTGGAAATTTGGTAGGAAATTCAAAAATCAAAGCCTTAAGCTTGAGACTATGGTGTTAGGGCGTGAAAAGATAATTTAGCATTAAAAATGCCCGAAAAGAGACACTATCATGCCACGTGACACTAAACTAACTTGCTGAAATACCCAGTGTAGTTGTATGACACACAAGGTGGAGGTTTGGTAAGAAATTAAAAAAAAATCCAATCCTTAAGCTTGAAACTAGGTCGTTAGGGGGTGAAAACATAATTTAATATTAACATTGTTCAAAAAGAGGCACGATCACATCACAAGAAACTAAAATAAATTGTAAAAACAATTGATGCCGTCATGTGACTCACGAGGTGGGAATTTGGTAGGAAATATGAAAATATAAGCCTTAAGCATAAAACCAGGGCATTAGGCGATGAAAACGTAATTTAACAACAAAACTGCCTGAAAAGTGGCACAATCGCATCAAACGAAACTAAACTAACTTATAAAAATAATTGGTGAAGTCATGTGAGTATTTCCATTTAACTCTTGTATCCCGATTAAGTATTTCCATTTGATTCACTGATGAAAACAAGTGGGTGGAATAGTTTTGTGTTATTTATATTCTTATATCTCGATTGAGTATTTTCATTTGATTGATGTTATATATATTATGGTAATAAAGCCTATTTTTTACCGAATATGTCTATATTGGGCCATCGAACCCCGAGAAAAAGTGAAGCAATGAGGGATTGTTTGACAATATGCCCATCAAGTTCGGTAAGCATGGGAAAGTAGATGAAAACAAGATTGGTCTACAAATGAGGTCATTAGAGTTTCTGAAATCACTAACTAGTCCCGTGTATGATAATTGGAGGAACGTGACCGGCGAGCTGAAGATGGCCATTTAGGGGGCCTTAGAGGTATGAGAATTTCAATATTTATATTAAATATTTTCTTTTTATATCTTATTATATTATATGCTTGTTTATTGTTAATTCACTAATTTTTTTTATATTATATGTTTGTTAGACAACAACAATTCAACTTGCCTCCAGAAGTGTGGGATTAGTTAGTGTTCGTGATCAATGGAAGACGTGGATGAAGAACCTCTGCGCTCGCTATTTCAAGAAGGACCAAGAGTCCGTGTTATCATGTTATGGTGTATGGGCACTGTCCCAGAGAAGGAGCCAATCACGTTAGACAACTAGAAGAGGTTTATGGATAACGAGGCATCTGAGAGACATTTTTCCACCCATGGCTTAGCAAGGACAAACTGGTCAACGAAGGTGTATGTGCATTACTCCGAGCGAACATTTTATGCAGAGGTGGAGCATAAGATGGTAAGAAAATTGCTTTAAATTACACTTTGTTTAGTGGTAAGTAATTTTTTTTAATTTGGTCACATTTTACGGGAGTTTGGGAGTGGCCCGGGGTGAAAGCCACATAGGATCGACTCCTATATAAAGATTCAGACGGAGAAAGATGAGACTACTAACCCGTAGGTCGCCGAGACTTTGGTAAGTTATAATTGATATTATATTGTCAATTTCTTATTATTTATTATTGTTCTTTTTCAAAGTTAATAATGTTAAAGGCGGTACACAACATCCAAAGTGATGTAGAAAAGGCATCTTTGAGTACGGATGCACTAAGCCAAGTGCTAGTCCAAGATAGAAAAAGTTGTACTCAGGGTGTCAGCTCCCGAATAGGAAAGTCGAAGTTGTTGGGCATTGCTTGCAGTAACAGTGGGTTATCATCCAAGGTCAACACGTACAAAGCTAACACAAACTCTAAATTGAAAAATATCCAATAAACGATGATCCATATGTTCGAAAGAGTTAAATGTGTAATCGCGAATATGAGGGGAAAGGGAAGGCTAAAGATAAAGGGAAGGGTAATGATAAGGTTGGTGAGGGGACCACTACTCCATCCCCATTACCAATGTTGTGCAACTCATCATCACTGTAAAATATATTCTCTACCCCAACCCCATTATCCCGACTCTATTTGATCCAGTTGGGGAGAAATTTCATACCCATGACATACGTGGAGGTGGCTGAATTACCAAGGGAGTGAAGGACAAGAGCGCCAGTTTGGGTACCATCGTGAACAAATTTCACTGTAGCCTTTTGAGTATTCATGGTTATTGCAATTTTATCGAGAAAAAAGGATGAGGTATTGTGGTTGGACGAGCAAGCCAATGTTTGACATATTGACGAAATGTTGGGGTCGTACATCATTTGGCAGACTTTTCTCCTTGGCCCTTATTAAGCTTATGCAGGATTTTACATTTGATAAAACTTGAGTTTATGTAATTAAACGTGCGATGATTTGGTTTTGATGTAATTAACTCGAAGTATATTTAATTTGGTTTGATATATGTAATTAGCGTATGTGCTTTTGATTTAATTGTTATGCGTATTATATTGTGATGTTTAGTTTCAATAAAAAAGGGGCATTTTTTAAGAAGATTTTATATAATCAAAGTTTAAGCTTCTTTAAAGGAAAAAAATATTATCTTTCTTATCGTATTTATAAGGATATGATTTTATAAATGTCCAAATAGAATCTAGGCTTTTTTGAGTTTCCTGAATCATCGTTAGTATGTCGTATACCATTACATTTGGCGCATCCTCACTTGATCAAACATGACGGCCACAATCCGAATTCGAAGCATTAAGAATCATCATCATGCTCCCATCATCTTCAAAACGTGTGTCATGCATCAACATCATGCAACATGCAACGTGCGTCTTCATCCGTTCCCACTATCTCCACTACGCTAGAAGGTATAATGTTTAATTTGGAGTTTTTAATGTTTACATATTTATTTGGGAATTTTTATAAAATGTTTTTATCAAAATAAGTTGGATTTTCTAAGTCAAAATTATTTTTTAAAGACCGGTTGATGAACTTAGAAAAAATATTTTTTTACGCTTCAGTCGTTCAAATGACTAGGCCATGTCGCTCAAATGACAGACTGATGTTGTTCAAACAACACTTCGAGCGACATCACATGTCGCGCGACGCTCGCTTGTTTTGTGCATTTAATGACCGCGTACTATATTATGTTTTAATTGGTCGTTAGATAGGTCACGCGATCTTAGACATGTCGCTCGAACGACCACACCGACTTGATTTTTTTATAAATATCTACTTTCACATCAGGGTTTTGCAAGTCTTTCCAACTCTGTTTTTTTGCAGAACTACTTCGAAATAAAGATTTCATCTTTTAGGTTTTAAACCTCTTTTTGATTCACCAAAACATCCTAAATATCTATGTGAATCATTCTAAACCCTTATTACTCATTCTACCCATTTTTGGAGTACTATTGTGGAGAGGGAAGCCTGTCTCAATTGTTGACTGTTGGAGCTCTTGCGGGATCTCTTACCGAAGATAATGAATCGAAGCCTGCGGGTATTCATGTGTCACAACAAGCGGTATTTCTCTACATTTGTAAATCGTGATTTACACAATATAGTGAAATAAAAAGTCTTTGCCCCTACTTGTCTTGCACGATAGATATATTTATTGATCCCAATCATGATTAGATGCATGCTAGGGTTTAATTAAAACTGGTTATAAAAATGGAATTTAATTAAATAAGTTTATACATTGAACAAAGCGCAATTTCAGTATTAATGAAACTTGTTTACGATTTCATCGTTGAAAATGAATCAATCAGATAGGAGTGTGCTTTTAGAATTAAAAACATGATTGTTGATTTATAAATTTGATTACTAATCATGCTCTATATCTGGATAGTCTAGATTAAAGATGTATTTTTTAACTCTTTTAAAAATTTGCTTTTTATACAGTTTATGGTTAAACCATTATCAATATGTGTTTATATATGGGTTTTGATGATTAGAACTCATGCGTATAAATGATTGTCATGTTTTGTTCATATATTTGGTATTAAATATACTTAAATGAAACTCCAGTCTTATAATGAACCGTAATAAGAAGAATTAAAAAGGTTGAATTTTGGTATAATAATCTTGTGGGGTTTTAAAATAATAATGTGAGAATTTTGATTAGGATTTTGTGGGAGTGAACATAAATTAATTCCAATTTAAAACGAAGTTTTTATAGCACGTTAATAGGGCAAGTTTAAAACTATGCAATTTTCAATAAGGAAGAGGATCACTCCTCACCACAACAAGCTTGTCCCCCATCCATAGTGCCCTCCCAAGGCCACTGTGGCAGCCTTACCTAGCTATTATAATGGTAGGTAAGATGGGGCTAAGGGGAAGGTTCAAGAGTCTTTTTTATTTATTTTTCTTTTTTCTTCCTTCGAATTTTATTCGGTAATGTTTAATTATGATTAATTTTAGTGGGAAATTAATATATATATTCTGAAAATTATTATTTTTAAGTGTAATTGGGACTTTGGAAATACTAGGAAATTATATAATTAGGGTTTAGGAGTATTAAACCTATAGTTATAGTATAATCCAGTTTTTGGGACTTGGACGAGAAGTGGGTATGTGAGTGTACAATGATATCTTAACTATATATTACTTTATGAATAATTGTGTTTTATAAAATTTGGGTTTGGTTATTCGGTGAAACCACGCGACTAAGGTTGAGTTGGAATGAGTATGGTTATTGATGTATTGTTTGGGTGGGGCACCACATACTTTGCGCTATATTTGTATACCAGGTATTGGAATATAATTATTAGGCTATGGGTATAGTCACAGATTTTATGTGTGTGTGTGTGTGTGTGTGTGTGTGTGTGTGTGTGTGTGTGTATATATATATATATATAAAGCACGTAATCGCGAAACAACAAAAATTTTAAAAATATGTAATCGCAAAATGGCAACATTGCTCACATTTAACAATGGAGCCGCACGTCTAACCAAGAACATAACCATGTACATCTTTAACAAATGAAAAAAAAACATAAAAGGAATGAAACTAATTGAGAAAAAAAATTCATTAAAAAGCACCACGAATAATTAACCCATTCCAATTACAATGATAAAATAAAGTTTACAACATGTATAGGTGTAACATTTGAGAAACTAATGCATATGTACACTTTTCAAAACCCAAAGAGAGGTTAAAGAGAAAAAAAATTATTTAAAAAAGCACCAAGCTATTTCATATTTTAATGATTAAATGAAAATTTTTAATGAATTTTTTTAATGATTTATTTTTCTTCAAATTTGCTAGCATTCATTAAGAGTAGCTAATAATTTCATACATGATAGGGATATCATCATATTGATTTGAAATTGAAATTGAAATTTCTAAAACCGTATTTACACTAGGATTTACTTACATGAACGTTTTATGTTTATTTTCTCCTCTTTTTCAAACACAGACAGACATATAACTCCACGATTCTCTCTCCTAAACATACAAAACACACTCATAAAAATCACAACACACACACACGCATAAACATACTCGCCCAGTATTTACCACTTATGTGCACTGTTAAGTACACAGTTGCCATGAGAATTGTTTACATTAGAACTAATAAAGAGGAGTTCATACTAAACTTTGTCTAACCATTGAACCCACGATGAACCCAACTACAAAGCTATATATGTATATGTGCTTTGGAGACAAAGAAATTGCAATAGATAATCGATAGAGAGAGAAATGAGATGTTGGCTAACTCTAGCATATGAAGTTCAGGAAAAACCCACCTGCTTTCAGCTCGTTCCAAACCCATAAAAAAACACATGCACTCATTATACTCAAAACGGGTTCAATATTATTACAAAATGTTAACCTTAAATTAAAAAACGAACAGACATGATACCTTATACAAAAAAAATCAACAATCATATTGTCTCAATGGTCTCATCAGCTAATTTCATTTAAGACTCGTACAAAAGTGAAATTAACATTTGCTTAAGCTCATGTCGCTCCATAAATCCCTTGCCATCCAAATCATAAAGTACAAATGTGAAATTGATCTTGTCCTTTTATGGACCATTTGGGTGGAAAACGTTGATTAATCATAGACTGCAACTTTAGCCATGGGCAGCTTCAACTAGAATGCCCACTTTCTAATCCAGGTAGAAAAAATAAACTTTACCTACACACTTAATAGTGAAATATCATTAAAAAACAAAATACATTCCTAAAAGATTTTTCTCTCATAAGAGTACAAAATAAAATGATTGGGGCGAAAGATTGGAATTAACACTGACAACCTAAAAAAGTTAAAACATATATAATTTTTCACTTCCTATACGTGAATAAACTGATCCAAGAACCCTCTAAAATCCGAATGGGAACGATAAGGCAATTTTATAAACTCCACCCAGACATGGCCAAAAAAACATAAAGAGCAAATAAAACATGGTATAAAAAGTATGTAATCTGGCATATTCCAATTCAAGAAGCAGAGTATAAGCAACACTCAAAGAAAAAGCTAGAATGATAACCCAAGATCAAAACTTAGGCAAGATCCTGCAAAAACTCAGACATTCAAACCACTTTCTGCAAATAAAAATATATTGAAAAAATGTATGAGTAGGTTGGATAGCATATAATAAGTCATAAGCCTTAAATGAAGGGATCCAAAACCAAACAACCCAGATTAACTTAAAAAAAGTACGGTACTGAAAAACTAAATTCATTTAAAAAAATTAAGATCCCAAACCCTAAACTCAAATGTATTTTTGTTAAAACAAAACCTAGATTTTAAAGTTTAAACACCTTATGTATGAAGACAAAAAACCTAAAAACATTGAAACATAAAAAAATGTGTATGAAAACATAAAATTTATCGTTAGCAACTTCATATGAAAACATATATGGTAGAATAAACTAACTACACCAAAGTTGATTTGTAGCCATGGGTTCTTTATATTTGTAGAATTTTTTATTAGCAATAGTCTAGGCAGGTGGCATTGGATAGTGTTAATAAACGTATAGCTAGTGTCAATTTGGTTGGGACCCTAGTTGATATACTCATATTTGGGCGACGCTTAAACACCACACACACATGGATGACACATTTGCTTATTCTCTTACGAAAACTAAGAGCGCTAAGGCTAAGTGTAACAACCCTTGACTTTGGAGACTGCGAAATTAAATTTTTGGGAAGATAAAATTTAATTGAATTGGAGAATTTTAAAATTTGGAAGTGAAGTCCAAAAATAGAGGACATTTCAAAGTATTCCCGACGATGATTTTGAGGGTACCATCGATCCTGGAAGGGTAGAGATGGTCAAAATGATTGTCAGTGGGTTTTATTTCGGCTCCGGAATATTTTTAAGTCAGTTTGACTCGAATTGGAGTAAACGAGTAATTTAAAGTGTGTATTAACATTTAAAATTAGGACTTATGTTTTAAGGGATTTAAGAGGCTTACGGATCAAGCCTTCTCATTTGAGAGAAAGAGAGAAAGCCCTAGAGAGAGAAAGAAGAAAGAAAAGAAGAAGAAAGGAAGAGAGAGAGGAAGAAAGCTTGGAGATTTCTGGCCCAACCGCGACATCGAGGACGATCCAACCTCTAAAAATCTGAGGCAAGTGTTTAATCTTGCTAAATAAGTCATTTGTATATTTTATTTCATAATTTGTGGGTTAAATAAATGGATTTTGGGTATTAATATCAAAACCTAGTTTTTTGGTTTTAATCTTGAAATCAATGTTTAAATATGGGTTTAATGGTCATTTCTGGTATAGAAATGATTGGGATCAACTTTGGGTTGATTTATGGGATTAGAATCATGTTGTTATTAAGGTTTAGGAGTTAGAAATGAAATTTTTGGGTTTAGAATTCGTGGGTTTCTATGAAGAAGAAGAACCCTTCAAATTTTGCAAACCCGAATCGATTCGCCCCTTAAGCTAATCGATTCGGCTTAGGCAAATTGACAGGTCTGCATTGACCGAATCGATTTGGCCTGAGACAGTAGCCCAGGTATTTGGACCCGAATCGATTCGCCTTAGAGGCCGAATCGATTCGCTAGGCCGAATCGATTCGGGATAGGGACGAATCGATTCAAAACAGGGAATTTTGAGAAATTTTCTCTATGGTGATTTCAAACCCTTTTTGGTTGGGTTTATTAATTTGGGGCCTTCTCTTATGATGTAAGAGATATGTTTTGGAGACACACTAGGGGTTTCTCGCACATTGTGATTATGGGGACTTCTTGGGACAATTTGGGGAAAATATATCCATGTATGCTTTTGGAGTTGTATATAGAGATTGTGGGGAAACCTCATTGGGATTGAGAATCCTAATTATAAATCAAAAGTAAGTATAGATCTGATGGGAGACTAAAAACTCTTAGAGATAGTTGCGAGGGTATGTTATGAAATTCTAGGCCAACATTTATGTCGAATCCTTATGAAGATAGGATATTGTTAAGATACAATTTGGGGCCTAATGAAAGAGAATGGTCACATATCCTTAATAATAATAAATTTCAGGAATAAATCGGAGAGGCGTTAGACTAGGGGATTCATAAAAGTGATTGAACCGTAGTCGAAATCGAGAGCGATGGGATTATATTACCAACTAGAGTAGAGTGTGTAAATCTAGTTGGGGTAGATGTTGTTTATCGGTGTGTGATTTACAACGGATATTTTCCCTAAGTAATGGGATTATTTGATGAATGCAAGATTGATCTTGAGGCTTATAGACTATTAGTTATATGTATACCAGTAGTCAAAATTATTACTAGATTCATCAATGAGCTCTCAGATATGGATGATATGTGTAGTGATGGTTTCCTACACTAAACTTTGGGTGATAACCCTAATGTTGGATATATATATATACATATGATTTTGGGAGACTATTCATCATAGGATAAATGGATGAATATGCTTCAAGTGAGGGATTGTATTCACATATCGAGGTAAAATAAATGAGTTTGTGGTGACGGCTCGTATATTGAGGATTATGTATACTTATAGTCGAGTTTAGATATCTTATACATATGAACGAGAATTAGTTTGTATATATAGATATATGGATATGTGAATATATGTATATATATATTTGTATGGATATGAATATATGGATATATTTATGTTGTGGATATACATGGTGTGAATATCTAAATCGTATACGATGGTTTAATATTTGATCATATGATGGGATCATATGGATGTATATATATTGTGCATGTGAATGATATATATACTTATGTGGTTAAGCATACCCCGCTCATGCTATCATTGGGAAGTTTTCGCGCAGAGGGTGAGCATCCTGGCTTAAGGAGCAGGGTGTGGATAGTCCCCAGGTCATAGTCGTCCAGTGTGTTATTATGTGATTTATATTTTCGGGGTGAGGTGTGGTGGGTATGTCTCGTCTCATTGACCGGTTAGGAGCTATGACCGCTTTTCGGGACGTCGTGTGTGTGTGTATGGCCCCGATGTCGGTGATATTGAGATTGACCATGGTCCCCAGGATGGTATGTGAGTAATTCCCTGGAAGATGATAGCATGGTGCAGTTGTATCGGTGATATATATAACCGGGTATATTATGTGTATGGCCATTGTACATCATATGTGGTATGTACACTTGGCTATGGGAATGGATGATTGTATATATATATATATATGGTTAGAATAAATGCCTATATATATATTTATATATCCTATAGATGAAAGGATATGGAATTTTATGGAGTACATCTTGTATGATTATGATGTACTAGATTGATGGGGGTTGATGTATCGCATTTAAGGAACATTTCGGTTACATCATCCCAAGGATATTATTGGAGATTTTAAGTTGTTTTTATATTGTAACCTAAATTTAGTAGTTGTAGTAGTATAATATTGTATGTATGTCATAATGGATCTCTAGGATCGACATTGTCAAGGAGTAGTGTAACGGGGTGGTTCCTTATTTGGATTTCGCTTTGTGAGACACCCCATGCACCAAACGTAGTGCAGTGTTGAGATTGGAGAGAAGTTTTGTCAATAATAATTTATATGCATGTTAATTATTAATTAAATCATATGATTAAACCCAAATATATATGGGTAATGTATTAAGAATTATAATTGAATAAATTATAAATCGGAATCCATTAAGCCTATTATGGCATATTTGTTTGCAAACATAATTAAGTATGATTAGAAAGTGGTGGATTCTTGGGTATGCTAGGACGGCAGGTATTGGGGGTATAGGCTATGCCCATGTTTAGTTAGGTTGTCGTTATAGGTGGGGTAATTTAACTAAAATTTCAGGACGCGAATAGGTGTGCGCCATTAGATGAGAGGTGAGTTGGGGCTTCACGAGAGTGTGATTCCACTTTAATTATGAAATAGTGCACCGATATTTATTATGCACGGTTAACACACTTGCTAAATTTTTTCACAACTCGGGCTCTGACCCGTTTACTTTTCTCTCCTGCATGTGTATATATATATTACTACAGGTGTCCTACCGCATGGATGCCGGATGACCTTCAATCCAGAGTCTTGGGAGCCGTGACAGGTGCGGACTGTTGCGGGACTTAGATTGTAGTCGCTTCATACTTCTTTAAAAATCTAGGTAGGATTCATGTTGTATATCGGGTTTATACCCAAGGGATATTTATAGATGTGTATATTTATTCCATTTCAGATATTGTATTGGCTGTGACCCGACAGCTTATTCGGGTTTACTTCTTTGTGGTATATTCGGTTGTAGTTATTTATTTCATTTTATTCTAATATTTCATTTATCATAGTTCTTGTATGCATCTTTCTTTTCTTTATTAGTAGCTTATAATGTTGGTTTGTTGTCTGTTGCATATTTTATTTAAATTTTAACATCTCGCTTATATGATATCGGGTAGTTAGTCTATATTATATTTGTACCGACAGTTGGTGTTGAGACTGAGCCATCTGAAACTCCTGATTTAATGTAGTATAGGGCTGGCCACCCGTTATTATTTTAAGCGGGGTGTTACACTAAGCCAATAAGAAAGACCTCGTTCTCTTTGAAAGTCTGCATCCAAAAAAGGACATCGGCTCTGGGACCTGTACTTCTATTCTTTTTGTGTTCATATCCACAACATTCTACATGCCTACGCCTGTGAACTACCGTATAACAAAGATTAAGGTACTCTAAAACAAAGACTAATGTCAGGAAGCACATAAATGTAATAATGTACAAGAGTGAAATAAATACTCTAAAATAGAGACTAAGGGAGTACATTTCATATGAAACCCATATGCCCATATCAAAATGTAATATAATATGTGAATAATGGTATATAATACATACTAACTGTAATCTATACAAATGTATAATACCTGTTTGAGTGTCACTTTAACATCATAAGTTCAAGACCACCTACATGTAGTTTCTCATCATGAAAACCATGATTGAAAACTTCAAACCTGCATGTCAATGAGTTAAACATTAGATAATCATTTTATTTAAAAATTTGGCATGTTCATGAGAATGTAAACACATGAAAATAAATAATTTTACCTAGATTGGTGATTGTTTTTAAATCAAATTTATGTAACCAGAAAGGAAAAACTCCAAATTTTTACACATCTATGTTATACCCTAAATATTAAAAGTAGAAAAAAATTAACTTGGAAAGAAGAAAAATGGGACACCCTTATTCCAACATAGAGAGTTAAGAGTTGGGTAGAATT
Source organism: Sambucus nigra (assembly GCA_949130495.1). NCBI lineage: Eukaryota > Viridiplantae > Streptophyta > Magnoliopsida > Dipsacales > Adoxaceae > Sambucus > Sambucus nigra. Next base: position 335,257,916 of record OX422207.1, on the reverse strand, counting down.
CCTAAAAAAATGGAGTTTTTTTAAACATCTTAAATAAGGAGAGAATCAAGACAGTGGAAAAAATTATAAAGATGATACAACCACAAAGCTAGCATCAACGTGTACCTTAGAAGAATCGCATTGCACAACATGTGATTTTCACATAAACATGCATGTGGAAATCCCAACAAAATATGTGTTCAATGTGGAAATCCCAAACTTAAAAACCTTACAAACATAGCATTTGTCAGACACAATAAGTTTTCAATTTATTGAATACTTGCATAGACATAAAATAGCAGTACACATTCACAAAGATAATAATCAACCCAAAAAATAACAGTACATGTAAAACCCCAAAGGTTGAGAGGAAATCTTTTTGTCAACGGTTCAAAATCCCCCAAAAACCTTTGAGTTTTGAGACATGTAAAAGATCTTAAAAATAAGGAGAAGAATTAGAGTTTGGTCAAATTTGAGATCCACAAAAAAATCGAGCTTGCTCAAATCGTGGAAGGAAGACAGAGAAACTCCACCCAAATCCAAGTGGGTATCAACTGAGATACCATCTAAATAGACGGAGATCCACAAAAATCTAAAGGAAAACGGAGATCCTCCAGGGCAATTCCACCACCCAGGCCCACCAAAAGCTGAAGAAGAGCCCCACATAAATGATATCAATCCGCAAGAAAAAATCGGTTAGATCTGCAAATAAAACATTAAAACAAAAAAAATGAGAGAGGTTTGGTGGTATCCGATGCACACGATGAGAGATATGGTGAGAGGTGATGTTGTATTTGGTTTGGTGCAGCAAGTACTTTGAGACCTGTGCTCGTTCACGAGAGAGAGAGAGAGAGAGAGAGAGAGAGAGAGAGAGAGAGTGAGTGAAATGTTTGAGCGGGATCAAATGGCTTATGAATTAAAAGTGTAAGGATATGTGTGGAATTGGTTTGGGAGGGATGATGAATTTTGGTTAGATAATCTGAACCCTTGGTTTTTACATTGGAGATATGGCCAAATGTGAGCCCTTACTGTGCTTTTACATTTTGAGATTTCAAAAACTATGCTATCTTATTATATGTGTGTGTATATATATATAGGGTGATAGTTTAATAATAATGTTAAATGCCTATATGTTGGATTTCAAGGGTGTTTTAACATTTGGATGTGTGTGCTTCGATGGTAATGGTTAGGTTGTTATATTTAATTTGCATACGCGTATATATACACATGGGACATAATTATTTTTACGAGACTAATTAGGAATACATTTCTATATGTTTAACTTAAATCGGGAGATGTACAAACCAAGTAAAAATGTTATATGCATTGGGGTGGGTTAACCATAATGAATAAATAATGATTAATAGTATATGGTTATGGTTTGGTTTAATCGTGCAAACGATATAACGAAACGAGTTAGTTGAATATTCATGTTAAAACGGTTTTGATTTGGTTGATTAATATGTACCGTGATAAGGATTTATATTGTATTGTATACCCCGTGGCATAGGGTAGTTGTGTGTTGAGTTATTGCTCTTTAGTAATTAATGTAAATTTGTGAGCTTTATTAATGCTCTATGGTTACTATAGTGTGTATGTGAGTTGGGTTAATGCTCTATGGCAACTTGTATGATACATGAGTTAGGGCAATGCTCTATGGTATCAGATATGTGTATGGTGGTTTAAGATGATTGGTATTTGCTTAGGGAGTCATAACCATTGATTTAGATGAACAATCCGGATAAACAGAAGTATATCAGGGGTAATTGTTTGGATTCGTTCACAAAATGTCCCACGCACCTAGTCTACTCTGGTCGAGAGTTAAGAGCTATTGTGTATGAGATCCTTAAGAATTACCTACTGATAGTTAATTTGTTTATGCTGTGATTATTATAGTATATCGTCAGTCTCTAGCCAACGAATCTTATCGACTAACTAAGCTAAACAAAAGTGTATCTAGGGGGATGGGTTGCTTGTTTTGATTGAGTGTTATTATACTTGGGATGGTAGCCTTAGTGTAACAACCCACCTTATTAAATATCAGATAATCAGTCCTTCATTTAATTAAATCAGAATATCCAGTTGGTTCATTCTCCGCATCACTATCGAAAAAAATTCCTTTACTAATCACTTAATAGTTAATTAAGCTAAGTGTCCAAAACTTTTTTCGATTTTTAATTAAATTAAAATCATTCCACGACACGGAATAATAATATACAACAACACATCACAACTGAATTAACTATAACAAGAATAAATGTGATCGAGTTAAATTATAACTTTTACACTAAATAAAACTGATATCCACAATGCTTACATAAATAATTACAACCTCTAGAATCCTGGGCGACAAGCCCTAAATGAAGTAGACGCTACAGATGAGTGAATCGACAGAAAGGAAGCGTCTAAACAAAATCTGCATCTTTGCTAGTAGCTATAATCCATCGGAACATCCATAATCTATTATGGGCATCCCTGCTACTGGACACCTAATGTACAAGATATAGTAGAGAAGATAATAGGCAAGAAAACGGGTCAGAGCCCGATTATAAAAGATTTTAAAAACAACAAGTGCTAAACAATTACAATTAAGCATTTATTATGTACATGTTAGTTTCTCGGGATCTCTCTTGAGAATTCTCACCTCTCATCTAGAGTGCACACCTATCGTATCTTATTATCTTCCTAGTTAAGGTTCCATCCTAACTAGTTTCCACAACATAATTTTAATCCATATCATAAACCCGTATGTCCCATACCATACGTAATATAATTATTTATATTCATTTCTCTTTAATATGAACTAGTCTTGTTATAACCTCGAAATTAAATGTTCACTTACTTAATTCAATTCAGATTTCATTATTTACTTCTATCTACAACATTACACAGTACATTAAATCACAGTTTATATTTTTAATCTACAATATCACACAGAAGATTACATTTTTATATCTACAATGTCACACAGTAGATTACATTATAGTTTATATATATAATATCACACTAATTATAAATATACAAAGACGGCACCTCCCAAGTCACAGTTGTGGTGCATGCATACTCAGCTATCATGCCCGGATACATAATGTCACTGTATAGAGGACTAATGATTCAGTGTCTCTCGCGAATCATATCATAACACAAATATATTGGAGGCGAGCATACTCCGCAGCCAAATGGGTCACGCACATACCTACGCTCCCATTCAACCGTCGAAACTATCATTACACCAATAGCATGTGTCCAAGGTCCTATGCTCAGGGTAAAAATCTAAAATCCTCCCAAATGGGCGCACATGATAAGACTGTCCACAACGCGAAACCTCCACCCCGATAGCAAATAGCCTAGGTATGTTATACATACAAATAATAATATAGGTATTCATCACACTTATATAAATTTAACAACCATAAGGCATTCACATAACCATATGATAATTCCTATACGTAGTATTTTTATCTATCAAATCCTACGTATTAAAGATTATGACTTTATTTCTTTATTTTATATTCTCGAGCCTCACTCATTACTCGAAGATTAAATAAATATTCCTCAACCTAATTCAGTAGGTAAATGTCTACACCCTACTTGACCATGTCATCACAACTTCCGAAATTCTATGAATTAAAAATATCTTTAATTAGGTTTAATTCTCGATAGCCCTTAATTCATTCTTAACCCTTCATTCTATCTTTTAGGGTTAATCCCACTTATTCCTAAGGTTATATAGGTAATTAATAACTCTCTTACTACTGGTCCCAAACTTTAATTATCATTTATCCAATTTAAATCCCAGGTAATATAAGTCTCGATAATAACTCGTTAATTTCTCCTCATTCAAAAATCCCAAAAATGATATTTTTCGGGTCTTACCTATGGCCCACTGCCCTTCCCCCAAGTCCCATTATGTTCAAATAATAATCACAAAAGATTCCTAAAAGTTTTGGGATTAAAATAAGAATTAAAAAGAAACAACTTCATCTTTTCTGGGGAGGTCGATCGATCGATGGTCGTGGATCACCCAGATATAAACCCAGATTCTGCATTGTTTTTCCTACGGGTTTCATACTTTTTAATCATCAAAACCTCTATCAAATAATCCCAAACTCCCTAATATTCATTCCATATGATATACTAAGATATATAAATGATTTCTAATAATCAAATCACCAAAAATCATCAAGAAGGTTGGGTTTAAAACATACTATTTCCAGAAAACTCATATTTGTATAATTATCCATGAACATCATATAAACTCCATTTTTTCATTACCAAATGATTACCAATTTAATCTCATGAGATACAGATCATATACCTTCATATATGGATAAGTTATAACGTATCAAAAATCATTTAAACATCATTAACCTGAATCAATTTATTTAAATTCCATTTTATTCTCAAGAACTATAATTTTTGGCTTTATCATCAATAAGAGTGTGAATCCCAGATTTCTTCACAAGATGGTATAAAATTTCATGGAGTTTATTCTATAATCAAAAGAGATCACTCTTAGATAATATCCATTTCAAAGATCCATTTAAAAAACATCCCAAATTTATCTTTGTTCATGCAACTTTTCAGAATTTTCCTAACTATCCTAACATGGATAAATATATAAGCTAAGATTGAAATCATTAATCACTTGCCTTTAGATTTTAGGTTGTAACAACCCGATTAAAATGATAACGGGTGGCCAGCCCTATACTACCTTAAATCAGGAGTCTCAGATGGCTCAGTCTCAACATCAACAAATTACATAACAACACATAAGACTAACTACCCGAAATCATATAAGAGAGATGTTAAAATTAAATAAAACACACTACAAACCACAAACCAACACTATAGAACTACTAACGAAGGTAAAGCATACACGAGTACACGATAAATGAAATTCTAGAATAAAATGAAATGAGTATATACAATGAATATACCCGAATAAGTTGTCGGCTCACAGACAGTACAATAACATAAATGGAAAAAATATAAACATCTATAGATATCCCTTGGGTATAAACCCGGTATACAACATGAATCCTATCTAGTTATACAAAGAGATAGGAAGCGACTACAGCTAAATCCTGCAACAGTCCTCACCTGTTACGGCTCTCAAGACTCTGAATAGAAGGGCATCCGGCATCCATGCGGTACAACACCTGTAATATATATATATATATATATATATATATATATATATATAGCAAGAGAAAAATATAAACGGGTCAGAGCCCGATGTGTAAAAATGTTTAGCGAGTGTGTTAACCGTGCATAATAAATATCAATGCACTTATTTCATAATTAAAGTGGAATCGCACTCTCGTGAAACCCCAACTCATGTCTCATCTAGCAGCGCGCACCTACTCGCATCCTGAAATCTTAATTAAGTCACCCCACCCATAAGGACAACCTAACGTACCATAGGCACGACTTATACCCACGAGACCTGCCTTCCTAATATGACCCAAGAATCCCTCCCATTCTAATCAAACTTAAATGTACATACGCATATATGCCATACTAGGCTTTAATGAGTTCAATTTATAACCTAAACAGCTATCAATTTTATTACTTCACATTTAAACATTTAGTTTCAAATTAAGAGTCTCTATTCTAAATAACATGCAGAATTTAATAAGGACAAAACTTCTCTCTACCCTCAGCCTTGCGTTGCGTTTCGTGCGTGGGGCGTCTTGTAATACCCCATATTTTCGTGATATTTATTTTTTGGGATTAATTGAATTAAATGTGAATTAATTGGAAATTAATCCGGATAAAAATATTAACGAGATGTGAGTTAGTATTTTATTATAATGTGTATACTTGGCAATATATGAATATTGGAAATATTGAAATTGTCACGATATCAAAATACGGCAATTTGGGAAACTTTGTTGGGACGCGCGTGACAGTCGCGTCAGGAATATAATTATTTGAATTAAAAAGTGAATTTTATTTTTATCACCCGTATGGTCATTTTGAGTGTGCCAACGCGTTCGGAAGGGTCGAAATAGTCAGAAAACACTAGCCGGGGGTTAAGTTTGGGTTTCGGGGCATTATTGGGCCATACCGGTAACTTATAGGGGCATTTTGGTAATTTCGGAAATCTGGGAATTAAAACCCACGAAAATTATAAACAAAAATCTGACTCATTCTTTATCCACTAAACCCACTAACTACACTAAGGGACTTAATGAGCTACGGGAGAAGTTAAGATATAGTCCCAACTTACCAAAAACCAACCACACCTCCATTGTCATCATCCTTAGAGAAACTTGTAGAGAGAGAGAGAGAGAGAAGAGAATTCTGCAGAAAGAGAGAGGGAGAACAACTCAGCTTTCAAGATTCAACATCAAATTCAAAGAAAGATTAATGCAAGTGGTTTAATTACAATTGATTCAATGCCATGCTTTTCCATGTTTAGGAATTATCGAATTTATCTTGGAAGATGATATAGACCCATGAATTGGAAGTTTAAAACTATGAACTATGTTAGGGACTGCATGTAGAAACATTCTGGACGAATTATGAACTCAGAATTATGACCTTTGATGATTTAAAAATGAATTTTAGAAGAAGTTTATTAATGTTCTTGAAAGAAATAGAAATCTGGAATTCTTGATGAAGATTTGATCCATACAAAGCCCTTGAATGATGAATTATTGGTTTTAGAAGGTTAACACTGTTGTAGGATGGTTGTATGATGATATTATAACGTTATCTTAGAGTTTCATGCTTGTTAATGGTGTTTTGGGTTGATTTAAAAACTGCAAAACGAAGCAGTCCGCAACCATACCTGGTGCGATCGATCGATCGACATTCATCAGTCGATCGATCGACCACCATCGATCGATCGAAGGAAAAGGTCGATCGATCGACCTTCCCAGAATGAGTAAAGTTTTTCCCTATTTAAATTTTAATGATGTTAACCCTTGAATAGTATTGTTGGAGACCATATGAATATCCTTAACCTCAAGGAAGACCAGTAGGCATGGTTATGAAATTTGGACCTTAATTAGAATTCAATTTGAGGACTTATTCTAAACTAATGAAATTCGATAAGTGAGTTAATATTTGGGTTAATAGTGTAAATTTGAATAATTTGATGAAATGAGGTTTGGGGCAGAAGTAAGGACCTTAGGAATAAAGATGTTATACGTGGGAATAATAGGAACTTAATAATCTATTTTAGATAGGTTTTAAGTATCAGAAACTACGACGTGAGACGTGTCGACAGTTTAACTTTTATATTATCGGGAGACGTAAAATATACAAATTTGGAATAATGGTATAAGGATGCAGAGTATACCTTTATTAATATTGAATTATCTAAGATGTGTGAATGCTTAGTATATGATTTTTATATGTATGACATACCTACCATACTTGCTATCACGGGAGGTTACGTTCGCTTAGGGCCTTCTTATCCTTATGTTGCCCGGATTTAGATTGGTACCTTGAGGACATAGTTCAAGAGAACGACTTATTTGTGAGTTAATAAGCCAGCTGACTATGGAGCGTAGGTATGTACGTGACCATGGCTATGTTAAATTATGTTCGCCTCCATTTTTGTATGTGGTGCTTATTCCAACAATTCCTGAGGGATTCGGAATTTGTGATCCTTATGTACGCGATGTACCGGGATGGATAGCAGAGTATGTGTGCACCGCAGCTTAGCCTTTGGGTGCTTGTATTGTATATTTATGATGTGAATAATATACGGTTAAATGAAAAGGAAATTGCTATGTTAAATTGTGGGTATAATAATTGTAATATTATGAAAAGATAAAAGGGGACATATATCAATAAATGGTTTTGTTAATAAATTGGGAATCCGAGAATTAAAGTAGAACTCTCTATTTAATCGTTGAGGTTGGAAATTAAACGTGAACCGAGTAGAAGTGTTAGAAACTCTTTGGAATTAGATAGTTATGAGATAACACATGAATGGGTACAGGAACGTTAGGAGTGCACAGTTAGACGAGAGGTGAGTATTTCATGTGAGAGCACGTCCTAACATGTATCTTGCATTCTTTGTTTTAATTATTATTAAAGCACTTGCTGTTTTTAAAATACTCTCCACATTCGGACTCTGACCCGTTTGCTTTCAAATCTATCTTTTTGTAAAAACCATTTTAGGTGAACAGCCACAAGGACACCATGCTTAGGATCCTCATTCAGGTGACGAGCTGTAACGGTTTGTGGAAGTTACAGGACATTGATTATAGACGCTTCATCTATCTTGACTCTATACTCATTATTTATCAGTTGTAGGGCATGTCGCCCATTTCTTTTAGTGGCATTTCATTTATTTCAGTTATTCAGACTTCGGGCATGTACTTAATTCAAAATTCAGACTAGTCTTATTATTTTCAGTTGTGGGATTGTTGTGAGGAGTTTTCCTCCGGACTTATTACTATTGTTGGTTATTTCATTACTTCGTTATGGAGAATGGATTTATGTTGTTCTTCCATTATCCTTTTATTGCATGTTAATCAGACTTAACTTAAAATTTGATAACTTACTTTTTAAATACTAGGTGGTTAGTAATCATTTAAATGTTTTCGACAGTGATGCTATTAACTGGTTCAACTTAACATTTTGTATTAATTTAATAAAGGAGTAGCTACCCGGTATTTAATTAGTCGGGGTGTCACAGGTGGTATCAGAGCATCAGGTTCTAGTGTCCTTTAGGATCTGAACGGCTTATTATGTTTCCGTTGAGCTTTTTTTTATGTAGAGCCCTATATTTTAGGACTGTTGTATTCTTTTGTATATGCTACGTTCTTCAGCTATTTTAAGTTTATAACTGCGAACTTATAGACTTTATTCTTATTTCAGAATGCCTCCACGACGTGCACCACGGGTTCCCAAGAATGCAACGCCAGAACCACAGCCCGCACCAGTTCAAGGCACGATGAACGCCGCTGAGGTTGCAGCCATAGTAGCCCAAGCGGTAAATGCTGCATTAGCCGTAGTTCAGCAGGCACCACCTCAGGCGCCAGTTGCCGCGCCAGTTCAGCCATATGCATTCCCGTCTGCCTGGGAACGTGTACGTGATGCTTTTCAGAAAGCACATCCACCGGAGTTTGCTGGCAGCTCTGATGTTGTTGTTTCGAGTCAGTGGAGAAAGGATATACAGAGGCACTTGAGGATGTATGAGTGCACTGACGTTCAGAGGCAGGTACTGGCTACTTTTAAGCTAGTGGGATCTGCACTACAGTGGTGGGAGTCTATTACCACCGCAGAGGAGAGAGATACTCTCACGATTCAGGAGTTCTGGATGCGGTTCGACCGCAAGTACTTTCCGTCTACTGTTCACACGGAAATGAGGAGGAAGTTGATGAACCTTCGACAGGAGGGTAAGACTGTGGCCGACTATGAGGCCGAATTCACCAATTTGCTGAATATTGTCCCAGATGAGATACCGACGGAAGAGAAGAAGATTCAGAAATTCATAGATGGATTGACTTGGAGGATCCGTCAGCATTTATTGGGGAACCTCTCGTTGGCCACTTATTCTGACGTGGTTAACGCTGCATTGATCCATTGCCAGGACCACCGCTTTCACTTGACAGAGGGGAAGCGATCAGGAGAGTCCAGCCATCAGGGCAGGACAGGGGGAAGTGGTGCCAGCGGGGCACAGTCAGCTCAGGGTCAGTATAGGCAGAGTGATCAGGGTTCCCAGCAGGGGGATCATAAGAGGTTCCGATCAGGGGGTTTCAGGAACGGACAGGGAGGATTCCGGAATGGCCAGCAGGGTCATAACGGCCATCAGGGCCAGCAGGGTCAAAATGGTCAACATCAGCAGTTTCACCAGGGCAGAAATGGTAACGGCCACCAGGGCCGAGGGCAGCAGAGACAGCGAGGGGGAAATTTCCCAGGGAAGTGTTTCATTTGTGGTAAGATTGGCCACAAACGTCAGGATTGTCCTGAAAAGGGCAGGGCCCCGCAGCAGCAACAGGGTGCTCGACATGAGCCACAGAGGCCGCTTTTTCCACCTGCTCTTCCATCTCCAGCCCAGGTGCCAGCACTACCAGCCATTCCAGCAGTTCCTGTGCAGCAGGGGCAGTTACAGTATGGACGTGTCTATAATGTCCACCAGGTAGCAGCTCCACAGGCACCACCCGCGATTGAGGGTATGCTTCATATCCATGGTACTATGGCTCGGGTTTTGTTTGATACGGGGGCAACGCATTGTTTTATAGCTACACATTTTGCGAAAACCTTAGGGTTGTTAGCTACGGCAGAGAGCACAGTAACGTGTGTAGACTCACCATTGGGGAGTGGGTCACTTATTTTCTTTATATGCCGGGAAGTGGGGGTAGAGATTGGTAGTCTGGTATTACCTGCAGATATGTTGGTATTAGATATGCATGTTCACGATGTGATTATCGGTATGGATTGGCTCGCTGATTATAGAGCCATGATTGATTGTTTCGGTGGGAGCATTGTTTTTGCCATTCCGGGGCAAGAGATGTTTGTAGTGGCGATACCTCGCCCAGAGGGAGGTTCGACCGCTCATTTGTACTACTTAGAGGAGGATACCTCTAAGGAGGTTGTGATTCCTTTAGATTCGATCCCAGTTGTCAGGGAGTATTCCGATATGTTTCAGGAGATACCAGGTCTACCCCCCAGTCGAGAGATAGACTTTGTTATAGACTTATTACCGGATACGAGACCTATAGCACGTGCACCGTACCGTATGGCTCCAGCTGAGATGAGAGAGTTACGGGATCAGATTGAGCAGTTGTTGGGTCAGGGGTTTATTCGGAGAAGTACTTCACCGTGGGGTGCCCCTGTGTTGTTCGTGAAGAAGAGAGATGGTTCACTGAGATTGTGTGTGGACTACCGGGAGTTAAAAAAGGTCACGATACGGAATAAGTATCCGTTGCCTCGAATCGATGACCTATTCGACCAGTTGAGAGGAGCTTCTTGCTTCTCAAAGATTGATTTGCGATCTGGATACCATCAGTTGCGTATCAGGGAGGAGGACGTCTCGAAGACTGCGTTCTTATCGAGATATGGTTCTTACGAGTTTCGGGTTATGCCATTTGGTTTGACCAACGCTCCAGCAGCGTTTATGGACTTGATGAACAGGGTGTTCAGGGATTTCCTAGATCAGTTTGTCATCGTCTTCATCGATGATATTCTGGTTTACTCCCAGACAGAGGAGGAGCACGCCGAGCATTTGAGACAAGTTTTGCAGACGCTACGCCAGAACGAGCTGTATGCAAAATATGAGAAGTGAGGGTTTTGGCTGAAGGAGGTCCAGTTTTTGGGGCACATTATTTCCGACCGGGGGATATCTGTTGATCCGAGGAAGGTATCCGTGGTGAGGGAGTGGGGATAGCCCACGACACCGACTGAGATCCGTAGTTTCCTTGGCTTAGCAGGATACTACAGGAGGTTTATTCGGGGTTTCTCCACGATAGAGGGTCCCATGACACATCTAACTCGTAAAGGTGTGCCGTTCATTTGGAGTGATGCCTGTTAGTTGGCATTCGATGAGTTGAAGGACAAGTTAACCTCAGCACCTGTGTTAGCATTGCCGAGACCGGGAGTTGAGTATCTTGTTTACACCGATGCGTCCTTACAAGGACTTGGAGGGGTACTGCAGCAGGAGAGTCAGGCCATAGCTTATGCTTCCCGTAAGCTTAAGCCTCACGAGAAGAATTACCCTACCCATGACTTGGAGTTAGCAGCAGTGGTATTTTCCCTTCGTATTTGGAGACATTACCTTTTGGGGGAGAAGTTTCGATTGTTCACGGATCACAAGTCCCTACAGTACCTATTCACGCAGAAGGAGTTGAATATGCGGCAACGGAGGTGGCTTGAATTCGTGAAAGATTATCAGTTCGATATCCAGTATCACCCGGGGAAGGCTAACGTGGTGGCAGACGCGTTGAGCCGTAGGCCAGTAGATGAGGTGGCAGGGGTGTGGAAGGCTAAGTGGAAGGAGTTGGGACACCAGGATGCAGCGGCCCGATCATTCATGTCTGTGATGACCGTTATACCGCAAATTGTCACGAAGGTGGTAAAGGCATAGGCAAAAGATTCGTTCTGTCAGGAGCAGATAGTCTGATTACTAGCAGAGGGAGCCGAGTCCTAACCGTTAGCTCAGACGGGGGATTACGCTTCAATGGGAGATTGGTGGTTCTGAAAGGGGAAGAATTGCGGCACGAGGTGATGGCAGAGTCGCACGGCTCATGGTTCGCGGTACATCCCGGAGGGGACAAAATATACCAAGACATGAGGCGACATTATTGGTGGAGCGGGATGAAGAGAGATATTGTCGTGTTTGTTTCAAAATGCGCCACTTGTCAGCTAGTTAAAGTGGATCATCAGAGACCGGCAGGACTTCTACAGCCATTGAAGGTCCCGATGTGGATGTGGGAGAGCATCTCCATGGACTTTATCACGGGGTTGCCTACGTCACAGAGAGGTCATGACTCCATTTGGGTAATTGTGGACAGGTTGACCAAAGTCGCTCATTTTCTACCCGTAAGGACAGACTACACTGCGGGACAGTATGCCCAGCTCTTCATTTCAGAGATAGTGAGACTTCACGGTGTGCCCCTAAATATCGTGTCTGACCGAGACAAGATATTTGTTTCATGGTTTTGGGAGAGTTTTCAGGAGGCCATGGGCACAGAACTGCGGTTGAGTACGGCGTATCACCCGCAGACCGATGGGCAAACTGAGCGTACAAACCAGATGTTGGAGGACATGCTACGTATGAGTATCATTGACTTTGGGGGTGGATGGGAGCAGTATCTTCCACTGGTGGAGTTTGCTTACAACAACTCCTACCAGTTCACCATTGGCATGGCTCCATTTAAGGCGTTGTACGGGAGACCTTGTCGTTCCCCAACATGTTGGTTGGAGGTGGGGGACAACAAACTACTTGGGCCGGAAGTGATTCAGGATACTTCGGTGAGGATAGAATTGATACGGAATCGCATTCGAGTAGCTCAGGATCGGCAGAAGAGCTATGCTGATGCGAAGAGATTCTTCAGGGAGTTCCAAGTGGGGGACCAAGTTTTGCTCAGAGTATCTCCTATGAAGGGGATCGTGCGTTGCGGGAAGAAAGGGAAGTTGGCACCGAGATATGTGGGACCATTTCCTATTATTGAGCGGATTGGACCGGTTGCGTATAGGCTTGGATTACCGGAGCATTTACATCGGATTCACGATGTATTTCATATTTCCTCGCTTAGGAAATATCTTAGAGACGATTTGGCTCATTCTCACATTGCTTTGGAGGACATCGATCTCCAGCCGGATAGCTCCTACGAGGAGGGGCTGATTGCTATTTTGGACCGAAGTGAGCGAAAACTGCGGTCAAAGATAGTTCTGTTAGTGCGTGTTCAGTGGCGACATCATAATGTCGAGGAGTCCACATGGGAGCGCGAGGATGAGATGCGCGAACGTTATCCGTAGTTATTCTTACCAGGTACTTTCTAGTTCCGATTTCGGGACGAAATTCAGTTATTAGGAGGGAAGTATGTAATACCCCGTATTTTCGTGATATTTATTTTTGGGGATTAATTGAATTAATTGGAAATTAATCCGGATAAAAATATTAACGAGATGTGAGTTAGTATTTGATTATAATGTGTATACTTGGCAATATATGAATATTGGAAATATTGAAATTGTCACGAGATCGAAATACGGTAATTTGGGAAACTTTGTTGGGACGCGCGTGAGAGTCGCGTCAGGAATATAATTATTTGAATTAAAAAGTGAATTTTATTTTTATCACCCGTATGGTCATTTTGAGTGCACCAACGCGTCCGGAAGGGTCGAAATAGTCAGAAAACACTAGCCGGGGGTTAAGTTTGGGTTCCGGGGCATTATTGGGCCATACCGGTAACTTATAGGGGCATTTTGGTAATTTCAGAAATATGGGAATTAAAACCCACGAAAATTATAAACAAAAATCTGACTCATTCTTTATCCACTAAACCCACTAACTACACTAAGGGACTTAATGGGCTACGGGAGAAGTTAAGATATAGTCCCAACTTACCAAAAACCAACCACACATCCATTGTCATCATCCTTAGAGAAACTTGTAGAGAGAGAGAGAGAGAAGAGAATTCTGCAGAAAGAGAGAGGGAGAACAACTCAGCCTTCAAGATTTAACATCAAATTCAGAGAAAGATTAAGGCAAGTGGTTTAATTACAATTGATTCAATGCCATGCTTTTCCATGTTTAGGAATTATCGAATTTATCTTGGAAGATGATATAGACCCATGAATTGGAAGTTTAAAACTATGAACTATGTTAGGGACTGCATGTAAAAACATTCTGGACGAATTATGAACTCAGAATTATGACCTTTGATGATTTAAAAACGAATTTTAGAAGAAGTTTATTAATGTTCTTGAAAGAAATAGAAATCTGGAATTCTTGATGAAGATTTGATCCATACAAAGCCCTTGAATGATGAATTATTGGTTTTAGAACGTTAACACTGTTGTAGGATGGTTGTATGATGATATTATAACGTTATCTTAGAGTTTCATGCTTGTTAATGGTGTTTTGGGTTGATTTGAAAACTGCAAAACGAAGCAGTCCGTAACCATACCTGGTGCGATCGATCGATCGACATTCATCAGTCGATCGATCGACCACCATCGATCGATCGAAGGAAAAGGTCGATCGATCGACCTTCCCAGAATGAGTAAAGTTTTTCCCTATTTAAATTTTAATGATGTTAACCCTTGAATAATATTGTTTGAGACCATATGAAAATCCTTAACCTTAAGGAAGACCAGTAGGCATGGTTATGAAATTTGGACCTTAATTAGAATTCAATTTGAGGACTTATTCTAAACTAATGAAATTCGATAAGTGAGTTAATATTTGGGTTAATAGTGTAAATTTGAATAATTTGATGAAATGAGGTTTGGGGCAGAAGTAAGGACCTTAGGAATAAAGATGTTATACGTGGGAATAATAGGAACTTAATAATCTATTTTAGATAGGTTTTAAGTATCAAAAACTACGACGTGAGACGTGTCGACAGTTTAACTTTTATATTATCGGGAGACGTAAAATATACAAATTTGGAATAATGGTATAAGGATGTAGAGTATACCTTTATTAATATTGAATTATCTAAGATGTGTGAATGCTTAGTATATGATTTTTATATGTATGACATACCTACCATACTTGCTATCACGGGAGGTTACGTTCGCTTAGAGCCTTCTTATCCTTGTGTTGCCCGGATTTAGATTGGTACCTTGAGGACATAGTTCAAGAGAACGACTTATTTGTGAGTTAATAAGCCAGCTGACTATGGAGCGTAGGTATGTACGTGACCATGGATATGTTGAATTATGTTCGCATCCATTTTTGTGTGTGGTGCTTATTCCAACAATTCCTGAGGGATTCGGAATTTGTGATCCTTATGTACGTGATGTACCGGGATGGATAGCAGAGTATGTGTGCACCGCAGCTTAGCCTTTGGGTGCTTGTATTGTATATTTATGATGTGAATAATATACGGTTAAATGAAAAGGAAATTGCTATGTTAAATTGTGGGTATAATAATTGTAATATTATGAAAAGATAAAAGGGGACATATATCAATAAATGGTTTTGTTAATAAATTGGGAATTCGAGAATTAAAGAAGAACTCTCTATTTAATCGTTAAGGTTGGAAATTAAACGTGAACCGAGTATGTGTTAGAAACTCTTTGGAATTAGATAGTTATGAGATAACACATGAATGGGTACAGGAACGTTAGGAGTGCACAGTTAGACGAGAGGTGAGTATTTCATGTGAGAGCACGTCCTAAAATGTATCTTGCATTCTTTGTTTTAATTATTATTAAAGCACTTACTGTTTTTAAAATACTCTCCACATTCGGGCTCTGACCCGTTTGCTTTCAAATCTATCTTTTTGTAAAAATCATTTTAGGTGCCCAGCCACAAGGACACCATGCTTAGGATCCTCATTCAGGTGACGAGCTGTAGCGGTTTGTGGAAGTTACAGGACATTGATTATAGACGCTTCATCTATCTTGACTCTATACTCAGTATTTATCAGTTGTAGGGCATGTCGCCCATTTCGTTTAGTGGCATTTCATTTATTTCAGTTATTCAGACTTCGGGCATGTACTTAATTCAAAATTCAGACTAGTCTTATTATTTTCAGTTGTGGGATTGTTGTGAGGAGTTTTCCTCCGGACTTATTACTATTATTGGTTATTTCATTACTTCGTTATGGTGAATGGATTTATGTTGTTCTTCCATTATCCTTTTATTGCATGTTAATCAGACTTAACTTAAAATTTGACAACTTACTTTTTAAATACTAGGTGGTTAATAATCATTTAAATGTTTTCGACAGTGATGTTATTAACTGGTTCAACTTGACATTTTGTATTAATTTAATAAAGGAGTAGCTACCCGGTATTTAATTAGTCGGGGTGTCACACGTCTCGCAAAGCGAAATCCAAACAAGGAACCCTCCCGATACAGTACTGCTTGGCAGGGTTAATGGTAGAGATCCATTAGGCCCGCACTACCATCTATTATATAAATACATACGTATATATGAATATACAAATTGTATCTATTCTTACAGACATCTTACAATATACATCCGGATAATATCTCCCGGACAGAGGTTTATTATATTTCATCTTTATAATACACATTCGTATCTCTCTCGCGGACTCAGGGGTATTCTATTCACATCCGGATCTAACTCCCGAACTGAGGTGTATTCTATACTCATTTTAATCTTTTTCATCTCATTAGAGATATAGATTACATTGTTCTCATACACAAGCAATATATCATGCACACATGCATACAAACCATCCCATCGAGCTATAACTCGAGGATGCGGTCTCATAGTGCCGATCCAAAAATCCAGGTTTACTCATATACCACGGTACCAGCCGGAATCCTCAACAATCCTGGTAAAATACACAACGGTGGAGGCGGTCAAGTTCCCCCTGCGAGTGGGAGATCTCACAAATCGCACTCGAACGCGGGACGCAAATGACCTGGGGACTATACTCTCCCTGCTCCTCGAGCCAGGGGATTCACCCACATCGCGCAACCTCCCTGGATCACACTAGAGTAATATATAACTGCGGTTGTCCCAACCCTACACCAAAGGAAAGTCCGTGGAAAACAACCAATGTAAATGCATACATATCATCACACACATATATATATATACATACATAAGATCCCATCATATAATTAAACCATCACATACAGTTTAGATACTTTACTACATGAGTATACATATATAACCATATCTATACCATTATATATATATATATATATATATATCCACATATCCACATAAATATACACACTTTCTCTCGTCCGTATGTATAAGATTTATAAACTCGGCTATCAGTATACATAATCCTCAATATACTAGCCGTCATCCCAACATATTTAATTTGCCTCGATATGTGAATACGATCCCTCACTTGAAGCATATTCATCCATTTCTCCTATGATATAAATAGTCTTCCAACATATATATATATATATATATATATATATATATATATATCCAACATTAAGGTTATCACCCAAAGTTTAGTGTCAGAAACCATCACTACACATCACGTCTATATCCGAAAGTACATCAATATCTCTAGTACTAATTCGACCATTGGTATACACATAACTAATAGCCTATAAACCTCAAGTTAAATCTTAAATTAATCTCATGGTCCCATCACTTAGGGAAAATACCCTTTGTAAATCACACTTCGATATATAACAACTATCCCGACGAGATTTACACACGCTATTCTAGTTGGTAATATGATCCCATCGCTCTCAATTTTGACTACGGTTCAATTACTCTTGTGAATCCCCTAGTCTAACGCCTTTCCGATTTATTGCTTGAATTTATCATTATTAAGGATACGCGACCACTCTCTCTCATTGGTCTCCAAATTGTATCTTAATAGAATCCTATCGCTATAAGGATTTGACACAAACCTCGGCCTACGATTTCATGCTATGCTCTCACCACTCTCTCTCAAAGAGTTTTAAACCGTACATCGTATATAAGCTCACTTATGACCTCTGAATAGAATTACCGTTCGTAAAGAAATTCCCATACTATACCAATACAATAATCTCCAATACATATGTATATACGTACCCAAAATTGACTCGATACATACCCGTGATCTCATCATGAGAGAAAATCTAAATAAATCTCCAAATCATATTCCTTACATCATATAATCATGTCCCAAGTCAATAAACCCAACCAAAAAGGATTAGAAATCATCCTAGGAAAAACTCCATAAAACAACCCTGTTTCCCGATCGATTAGGTCTCAAGGGCGAATCGATTCGCTCCAACTGCGAATCGATTCGGTCCAAAGGACTTGGGACTCTGTCTCAAACCGAATCGATTTTCCTTGGGTCCGAATCGATTCGATTATGCAGACCTGCCACTTTTGCCTAAGCCGAATCGATTCGCTTAGGGGGCAAATCGATTCGGGTCTCCAGACTCAAAAAGTTCTCTTCTTCTTCATGAAAGCCACGAATTTAAAACCCTCAAATTTCACTTTTAACCCCTAAACCTTCATCAAAACCTGATTCTAAGCCAATAATTCAACCCAAAGTTGATCCCAACCTTTTCTACACTATCAAACCCATATCTAAACATCAATTTCAAGATTTAACCCAAAAATCTAGGTTTTGATATTAATACCCAAAATCCATTTCTTTTACCCACAAATTATGAAATGAAATATTTAGCAAGATTAAACACTTGCCTCAGATTTGTAGAGGTTGGATCGTCCTCGTGATCGCGATTGGGCCGGAAATCTCCAAGTTTTTCTTCCTCTCTCTCTTCCTTTCTTCTTATTTCTTTCTTCCCTTCTCTTTCTCTCTTTCTCTCAAATGAGAAGGCTTGATCCGTAAGCCTCTTAAACCTTTAAAACATAAATCCCAGTTTTAAATGTTAATACACACTTTAAATGACTCGTTTACTCCAATTCGAGTCAAAGATACTTAAAAATAATTCGTAACCGAAATAAAACCCAATGACAGTCATGTTGACTATCTCGACCCATCCGGGATCGATGGTACACTCAAAATCATCATCCGTAATACTTTAAAAACGTCCTCAATATTTGGACTTCAATTTCCAAATTCTAAAATTCTCCGATTTAAATGAATTTTATTTTTCTCAAAATTTAATTTCTCAGTCCCAAAATCATGGGGTGTTACATAGGTCTGATCTGTTGGGGATGATACTCTACTGGTGGTCTTCTCTTTTTTCGGCCAACTTCCCACAGTGGTGGTGGTGTAAGGTGGTTGTTCTTTGGTTTCCTAAAAAAGTCTTTTCGTTTCCCATAGAAAGTCTCTCAATCTCCCCTAAACCTTTTCCTCTTATCTTTGGTGAATGAACCTAAGCTCTCTAATCTCCTCACTAATATAATAAAACCCAATTTACTTGTTTACTATTCACCTCCCTTGTAAAATGATCGAAATACCCCTCTGGGGTGTCCCTTCAATTGTTAAGTGCCCCGATACCCAAATCAAACATCCAAGTAGACTTTTTCGACTATTTGAACCCTTTCGAATGCTTTAGTGCAGTCAAAACGACCAGTTGAATTAAATAATAATATTTACCTATATTTCATTTAAATCTAGTCCAGACACGACATACTCACGCGTCCCGACTTACTTACCGAAATTATCGTACACATAATTCGTGATAATATATAAAGTCATAATCAATTGTAAAGTCATAATCATATATATTACTTTAATCACTAAGTAATATTAAACATATATCACGTATTACTTTATTCTCGAGTAAAATTTAAATCCGAATTAATTTTCAATTATATCACAATTAATTCTAATTAATCCCATTTTAAAAGTCATTAAAAATACGGGGTATTACATACTCCCCCCCTTACAACGGAATTTCGTCCCGAAATTCAGAAAATAAAAGTAGGCAGGAACAATTTTGGATAAGTATTGCGCATTATATGCTTACGCTCCCAAGTAGACTACTCTGTACCGCCCATACAGTACGCTATCGAATACCCCCAATAATGAACACCTCACTTATGATCATTTTAATCCCAGGTTATCCTATCAGGTAGGTTATTGTCCAAGCCTTACAGTTTAAGTTTCACTACTTATACTTTATTCTAGATATTCACTATCTTACCTTCTACTATATGCATTTAAATAGATTTAACCGTTCTTTAGATAAATACCATCTCGTCTTGCGATTATCATACACAAGTAGGTTAATTGTGCAGTATATATTTTACACACAATATATACTATAAGTTTCAAATCATTTCTACTATTCACAATAGTTCCTGGTTCCTCACTTTTATCCCACAAGTAGGAGAAATAATAAGACTTGCCGTACCATACTTCAACTGGCACCATATCCAACTGTAACTTATAAGAGTTATAGTAAACCAACTTCACTAATGGAATGTACGTCTCCCGTCCTCCCTTAAGATTCAAGGGTACAAAGATAATTTATCTTCCAATATTAGATTTGTCCGCTCAGTATACCCATTATTCTGTGGATGATAGATCATACCAATTCACAACTCGGTACCCATGCCTCGTGAAAGTTCTTCCAAAATCGGGAGACAAAATCTCGTCCTAATTGGACACAATATTAAACGGTATCCTATGTTACCTCATTATCTTGGTTATTAAGATCAAAGCATATTGTCTCGTAGTATGATCAACCCTAACTGGCATAACGTGATCTACTTCAGTCAACTGATCCACTATCACCCACATAGGATCGTAACCATCTTTGCTATAACATCCTTACGAATACTCTCCCAATACTACTTAGAAATACCTAATGGTTGGAGAAAGCTCTGCTGGTTTCGAATGGTCCACCCTAATTCCAACAGACAGGTGGCCCGCTATAAGAGAAATCTAGCCAAATAACCCTTCTTTTAAATCCTATTACCATAGTCATTTATAGCCTGATACATTTGTTATTCTACCGATTATATCTCTAATCGTCATAAATGATAGGACATTTAAGTCCCGGTATCTAAACCTCTATATTTATTTTCCTCATCCCATATCTCCAAAATGGGGAACAATATCAAATTCAATTACCTAGGGCGCCCATACACCCTATATTTCTCGCTATCTTGCACAAATAACATATACTTTTCTTAAATCAATTTTTCGTTCACTTGGCATACTGATATGGTAGGGGTACACTCAATCACCCCACTAGTCATAACTTAACCATTCTGTCAGTGGAATCATTGTTTTATTCATAATGTTACTAGGACTAGGCGACTCTTAAGTCATAATAGAATTAACAACTCTAAATTTATGTTTTTAAAATGACTAAGGTACGAACTTATGTACTATCGACCAAACTTCTCTCCCACTCCCGACATTCGCTAGTTTCATGCGTGTGATGTCTCGGAAAGTGAAATTCAAACAAGGAACCCCCCGATACACTACTACTTAACATAGTCGGTCGTCGAGATCCGTAATGGCCCTCAATCCATAATTTGTACCTTCCCATAATTTCTGTATGTTGACATAAAATTCTATTAGCCCATGCTTATATATCCCTAAAAATAACATAAACCATGTTGCTCTCACTTTCCCAAATTCTAGGCGCTATATATAATGAGCTATTTCTCACTGTTTGACAAAAACATAATATATCCCGAGTCACATCAATAGTATAAATTTCTACTCACACATATAACTAGACAACATTTTCAATAAGGTCTATGATATCATAAAATATAGGCCCAACCCTATTTCAGTTGGCGCCGCACAAAATTAATATTTCTTAACTCTTCCCGGAGTATTCAACACGATAGTCTTATCACTCAATCTACTATCGTTAAAACATTTGGTAATTCATCACTACATATTACCATAATGAGTTTTATTTGCTAACTTAAAGCAATAGAAGATTATAATAACAAAACATACTCTTTGGACCCACCCGGTTCACTCACGAGCGACACAAAAAAGCCCCGTGATATGAGTGCAAAAGGTAGCGCGTGTAAAGACGTTAATCGTTGTTTTCGTTTCGCCAACTCAATACAAAAAAACCTAAATTACAACTACACTTGCGGGGCAAGTCTAGCGGTAAGTCGGGTATCAAAAATCCACAGAGACGAGTTGTTAGAATTTATATGATTTAATACTCCGAAATAAAAGTGTAAAAGATGATTACAAACTAAAAAGGAAAAGATGCATGAAAGGGAAAGATTATCTAGGCAAGGGTATTGAAACTAGATTATGAAAGCGAGTGAAACTATAGGTTGCGTCGAATATCCCTCATCCGGGTTAATTTGTATAAAATGGATACATGGGTCGACGAGTTATTTCAAGCGCGTCTCGTTTCGATAGTTAATTGAACCAAGGGTTGTCACGCCCCTAAATCCGCATAAAAGCCTAATAAGATTTTGGCGTCAACAAATATCTCAGAAATTATGCACGAAAGGTCGTAAGCACGAGACATACATGATATGCCCCATCAAATCTCCT
The DNA here is from genome assembly GCA_949130495.1 of Sambucus nigra. NCBI lineage: Eukaryota > Viridiplantae > Streptophyta > Magnoliopsida > Dipsacales > Adoxaceae > Sambucus > Sambucus nigra. The sequence continues at coordinate 335,235,395 of OX422207.1, read as the reverse complement.
AGGCATAATAACTAGGACAACACACCCGAAATAGACCCGTAAACCCTATCAACAATCCAAGCAACGCGTTAACCTGAGTGAGTTCCATTCAAACACAACCTAATTTAATTTACCTAGAAAGCATGTTAAAAACGCGGTAAATAAAGTGAGTAAATAAACGCGATAAATCTATACTAGAAAGCGAGTAAAGAAAGCAAGTAAACTAATTAACAAAGCTTGTAAACCTAATTATCAAAGCAAGAAAGAATGAAATACAAGTTAAATTAATGGAGAGGGTAATGAATAGTCAACTCACATACCAAAAAGGGTGTCAATCCAAAGAGAAATGAAGAAGAACTAACCAAAAACGCAAACCCTAAACTATTCTATCTTCTAAAACAATTTAAATACGTTCATCCTTGATATTTATACAAAATTTGGTATTTATAGTAAGTGGAATAATAGAAAAGAAGAAAGAAAAGAAAAGCAAAATATCTCCTGAAAACAGGGCATTGTTCGATCGACCAAAATCATCGATCGATCGATCGATGATGAACAAAATATCCACTGTCGAGAAGGATCAATCGATCTACCAAAATTGTCGATCGATTGATCAAGCAAGTAACAGCCCCCTACATGCTGTTTTTGCATGCTTGCATTTCCCGTCCGCTAGAATCACCGTAACTTCTTCATTTTGAATCGGAATTATGCACCGTTCGCGGCCACGCAAAGTTTACGAGGAGGGATACAACTTTCGTGAAGATGTTGGGCCAGGTGCCCAATTTGTGAAAATATTAAAATGCCTTTGAACGTGCAATAGCATACGAAAATCAAGCGGAATGAGTCCGAACTTCACACTTAGCATCCAAATACCTATAAAAGCTCAATTAACCCCTGCAAAACATGTTAACGTAAAAATCCGAGGTTGTCTGGTTAACGAGCATAAATATAGGGAATAAGATAGCCGAGGGGGCTAAAATGCATCGGTTCGGAGGATGAAATACGCAATATTTGCGTATCATCATCTCGTTATCAACGAGAAATACTTTTGTAACCAGACTGTTAAAATTATCGTTTCCACTAACCTCGACTCGCATGTGAATTTAGGGATTTCAATTTATATATGAATGTTGTGACACACCATGTCACCAGAATTAATCCTTTATACACAAGGATGAAATAAAACTTCATCAGTCTCTCCTGATCACATAGGGTCCTTACATGCACTTCTCACCGTCAAAATAACTCACTGTAACTTGCACCCGTTATAGATTTAGGATTTCATCCTATAGTTGTACCCACCCGTTGTGGACAAATTATTCACTCCTGTGGTTTACACACCCATTATTGAAACGTTGGCCCAACATATCTAGGCCTCAATTTTGGTCTTACCAACCTCCCTTTTTCTTCTTGGACCCCGCCGACCTTGAAAATACAGTATGCTAAAATTACTGAGGACTCCACCGGTCCTATATAAACCTACCACTCTTGGGTCGTAAATTTCTTGGGCCTAATTCTCTTGACCCAATTACTCCCCTAGAAGTCTCACTCCTCCAGTTGTTATGCCTAATTGGTATGGTTTACTATTCCTAAAATTTATCGATCGCACTACTCAATGTGGACACATTTAACACTTAGTAGTCTCTCTCTCTACATATAGGGTAATTTCCCTTACTATTTCTTCATTACTGACCATTTGAACGTCCTCCTCTTGGACCTATCAATCTTAACTTCCAATTATTATTCCCATTATTCTTTTGGCTCTACGAGTCCTATAGGATACATTGTCGACCACACTACTCTTGGCTGATTTCATCGTCACTAAGTAGGGATTTAATCATATCACTTTAAATGGGTCCCCTACTGGGTACACCTTTCGGTGATATTTCATTAACAATATTGAATTCAATCTTTCCCTTCGGCTAGGTTTCCTAACCCTTCTAGCTCCCCTTCATTTGGAAGCACCATTAAATTTCTTAGTGACGTTAATCCTAGTCGTGTTCATCAGATTTCCACTCACACTAAAGTATTTCACTCACGAGTCCTTTTACATAATGAACTCTATTTTTTTTTTGTATGTACCCATTCTTCCTAGGGTAAGGAGTTCGTTAAACAAGTTACTTCTCTCTTTCTTGCCTATAAGAGATAAGTTTCGAAATTCCATTCATATCCTGGTTAAAATATCAAATGAACGATTTCACTATCGAACCATACCTAAAATTCTTATTCCAGCTTCACACATGTTCTTTATATATAATGTCTAACTCTCATCACTTGAGTTTGTTCTTCCTATAAAAATTTTTACTAGAAATTTTTCAAATCCTGGGTTTACTACACTTCACCCTTCACAATTTTCTTTTAATTTCTTCCTTCACAGGAGTCCTTCCGACTCCCTCATCTTTCATATACAGTGTTGGGTGAGTTAAGAACGGCACAACCATCAACTATGATTGTGCTTGGGAAACTACAGCTCCCAAGCGACTTCCTTAATATTCTCAGCCCAAACAACAATTATGATGGTTTCTATCTCCAACACCATTTTCCAAAATACTCTATATCTTTGGATGAGTCCTCCTCCTGTTGTCCTTCTAACGGCTCTTGCTAGTCATCCCAATGTGTTAAGCTTACGATACCCGACCGAACTCGTATAAGCATTACATCTCACATACTTCATGGCACGAGAACGTAAGTCGAAATACGCTAAGAATTCAACATCCTAATAATAGGGCTCTATATCAAAGAACGCTATGCGGAAACGTAGTAAGCCGCACAGATCCTAAGGACACTAGAACCTGATGCTCCGATACCACCTGTAACAACCCGCCTAATTAAATAGTGGGTGATCAGTCCTTCATTTAATTTGTAAGGACACAAATTTCCAATTGAGTCCATATATAGTTTTGGCTCAATTCCGGACAAAAACATTTTTTCATAGGATAGTATTTATTGTAATATTCTCAAGCCTATGAAGTGTATGTTGAAGACGTAGCGGCAAAGAACTTAAAGCTTCATCAAAATGCCGGTTTGTGTGCCTCGTTTCTACGTCATCAACTAAGGTTCCATGCTCCCAAGGTATGAATGTAATTATATGTATATAGTAGCTTGGAACAATTTGTATTGGGTGTTAGGTGAAATAAAAACTGCATTTTATTTTCAGAAAGAATCAATTAAGAACTTTAAAATAAGTATATAAAAGTTTCTGGGCCAAAATCGAAATTTTCAATCTTTCTGGTTGTTCGTTTGAAATGTCGTTCGAACGATTCGAACCAGATTTCGTTCGAATAAGTTTTGTCGTTCGAACCTGTTTCGTTCGAACGAGTTTTATCGTTCGAACCAGGTTCGTTCGAACGAGTTTTGCCAACGACCCTAACTGGACAGTCGTTCGATATGTCGTTCGAACCAATGGTCGTTCTAACGAGGTATCTAAAGAACTTCTAACGAGCCCAGGCTGGTCACTCGTTAGAAGTCTCGTTCGAACGAGAATCACGTTCGTTCGAACGAACTTCCAGCGGGAACAGTTATTTGGCAGTTTTTTGCAGTTTTTTCCCCACTCTTCCACTTGGTTTTCAACCAACTTTTTCATGCAATATTATGTGCGGGAAACACATTTTCCAAGACAACTTTTCCAACATTTGTTTATCTCCAAAAAAGAGTTTGAGAGCAAAATTACTTTAGGAAAATGTTCAAGTTTTGAGTGTCAATTTTTAATGAAAAATTCATACACACTCTAGTTTACACCCAATAATCGTTTATCCAAGTTTCTATATTTATATCAATTGCTTGGAGTTTTTGGCACCGGTTTTCTCTACCGAATTCAAGAGACGTTTCGGGTTTGCTTCTACACCCCATTACAAAGAAGACTTTTGTTGAGATTCTACCCAAAAGGAGAAAGGCTCCATGCTTGGGTGACGGTGACCATATAAAGTCCCATCGGTGTATTCCGAGACCACGGTGGAGCTCCGTTGGTTATCCGCTAATTGGAGGTTGATACAAGAAGGAGCATCACGTCTTGAGAGGGTTCGAGTTTAGGAAGTAAGTCTTTTGTCTTGTATTTTGTAATACCGTTTTTAGTGGATTTGAGGCTAGGGCCGTCCCGAGGTTTTTTCCCGTTAGTGGGTTTTTCCTCGTACATCGCGGTGTAGTGTGACATTGTTTATTTTATCTTGCACAATAATTTAGAATCCATGCTTAGGATAATTTTCAAGATAAAATTCGGTTTAATTATCACACACATTTAATTTGGGACTTAAATTAAATATTGGATAAATTTGGTTTATTCAAGTCATTTACTAAAATTGGTTTCGCCTAACTTTGGATATAATTGTTAATCATGACTTAGGCAAATTTCTAGGACTTGAATATGTTTTAATTTGGTTCTTAAGATATTAAAATTATGCCTTGTTTATTTGTTGAACCACCATCACTTATATTATACGCTTCCGCATTTATTTAAAAAGGATATTAAATATTTTTAATTGTGATTATTATTAATCACCGGGGATCCAACTGCGTTTTTCAAATTAAATCATAATATTCAGTTTGTTCATTCTCAGCATCACTATCAAAAACAATTTCTTTATTATTCACCTAATAGTTAATTAAGTTAAGTGTCCAAAACCTTTTTCCATTTTTAATTTAATTAAAATCATTCCACGACACGGAATAATAATATACAATAACACATCACAACTGAATTAACTATAACAAGAATAAGGCATTCACATAACCATATAATAATTTCCATACGTAGTATTTTTTATCTATCACATCCTACATATTAAAGATTATGACTTTATTTCTTTATTTTATATTCCCGGGCCTCACTCATTACTCGAAAATTAAATAAATATTCCTCAACCTAATTCAGTAGGTAAATGTCTACACCCTACTTAACCATGTCATCACAAGTTCCGAAATTCTATGAATTAAACTCATCTTTAATTAGGTTTAATTCTCGATAGCCCTTAATTCATTCTTAACCCTTTATTCTATCTCTTAGGGTTAATCCCACCTATTCCTAAGGTTATACCGGTAATTAATAACTCTCTTACTACTGGTTCCAACCTTTAATTATTATTTATCCAATTTAAATCCCAAGTAATATAAGTCTCGATAATAATTCCTTTAATTAACCCTCGTTAATTTTCCCTCATTCAAAAATCCCAAAAATGATATTTTTCGGGTCATACCTATGACCTACTGCCCTTCCCTAAGTCCCATTATGTTCAAATAATAATCACAAAAGATTTCTAAAAGTTTTGGGATTAAAATAAGAATTAAAAAGAAACAACTTCATCTTTTCTAGGGAGGTCGATCAATCGATCATCGAGATATCAGCCCAGATTCTTCATTGTTTTTCCTACGGGTTTCATACTTTTTAATCATCAAAACCTTTATCAAATAATCCCAAACTTCCCAATATTCATTCCATATGATATACCAAGATATATAAATGGTTTCTAATAATCAAACCACCAAAAATCATCAAGAACGTTGGATTTAAAACATACTATTTTCAGAAAATTCATATTTGTATAATTATCCATGAACATCATATAAACTCCAATTTTTCTTCACCAAATGATTCCCAATTTAATCTCATGAGATCCAGATTATATACCATCATATATGGATAAGTTCTAACGTATCCAGAATCATTTAAACATCATTAAGATGAATCAATTTATTCAAATTCCATTTTATTCTTAAGAACTATAATTTTTAACTTTATCATTAATAAGAGTGTAAATCCCAGATTTCTTCACAAGATGATATAAAATTTCGTAGAGTTTATTCTATAATCAAAATATATCACTCCTAGATAATATCCATTTCAAAGATCCATTTAAAAATTATTGCAAATTTATCTTTGTTCATGCAACTTTTGAGAATTTTCCTAACTATCCTAACATGGACAATATATAATCTAAGATTGCAATCATTAATCACTTGCCTTTAGATTGTAGGTCTGATCCATTGGGGATGATACTCTACTGGTGGTCTTATCTTTTTTCGGCCAACTTCCGGCAGTGGTGGTGGTGGCTCTTGGTGGTGCAAGGTGGTTGTCGTTGGTTTCCTAGAAAAGTCTTTTCTTCTCCCATAGAAAGTCTCTCAATCTCTCCTAAATATTTTTCTCTTATTTTTGATGAATGAACCTGAGCTCTCTAATCTCCTCACTAATGTAATAAAACCCAATTTTCGTGTTTACTATTCACCTCCCTTGTAAAATGACCGAAATACCCATCTGGAGTGTCCTTTTGGTCCTAAGGTACCCCGAGACCCAAATCAAACACCCAAGTAGATTTTTTCGACTATTTGAACCCTTCCGGATACTTTGGTGCAGTCAAAACGACCATTCGAATGACATGATAATATTTCACATTTATTTCATTTAAATCTAGTCCCGACACGACATACTCACGCATCCCGACTTAATAACCGAAATTATCGTACACATAATTCGTGTCAATATATAAAGTCATAATCAATTGTAAAGTCGTAATCATATATATTACTTTAATCACTAAGTAATATTAAACATAAATCACGTATTACTTTATTCTCGAGTAATATTTAAATTCGTATTAATTTTCAATAATATCACAATTAATTCTAATTAATCCCATTTTAAAAGTCATTAAAAATACGGGGTATTACACTTAGTATGTTATGGCAAGGATATATAAGGTTAGTTAGAATTGTATCTGGTTAAAGGAAAGGTGAGTCATGGTTAGTATGAGTGTTGGTGGGAGTCAACAAGAGGCGTAAATGAATCGCATTTAATACTTTTAAGTAATATAAATATTTCTTGGAATTTTTGGGCCCCAACCCAATTCTATTAAAAAAAATCATGTATTATTATTATTATTATTATTATTATTATTATTATTATTATTGTTAAGTAATATAAATATTTCTTGCAATTTTTGGGCCCCGACTCAATTCTATTAAAATATTTTTTCATGTATTATTATTATTATTATTATTATTATTATTATTATTATTATTATTATTATTATTGTTATTATTATTATTATTATTATTATTATTATTATTATTATTATTATTATTATTATTATTATTATTATTATTATTATTATACATGAATAGTAAGGCTGAACAATCATTCTTGCATTGGTTAGATATCCAGTTCATCATCCTTAATGTATGATTGTTATTTTATTTCACTTAACATTCCAATAATTATTATTCACGAGTTTATTTATGGGCCGAAGTGGTTCCAACTTATTTACATTTTAGCTTGAGACTACTTGGCATTATAGAGTTTTATTATAGTTAGTGTATTCGATTTTATTGGAGACTCGTTTAAATTATTATATATTAATTATTTATATAGTTCATTAGTAGTATGTTGTGGATGGCTTTTATTTATTTTCATTTTTATTTACCGTTGATGCTGAGAATGATATAAATTTCATAGCATGCCCTATTTCGACGTGTTAGCCTGATCAACTATATGTGGGAAAATAGGGGTGTTACATAACCCCCCATTTAAATGATTTCAGTTTACCCCTTATTTTTTAATCTCGTTGTACCCCTTTAGCTATTGGGCGGTCTTAAAAGTTCCCAATCAATTAAGAACGGTTCGTTTTTGGACAAAAACACTCATACGAAGCATGTGGCCTCTTAAAAAGACGTTCTCGTCACTTTAATTGTTTATTCTATTATCAATTCTCCCAAATCAATCATCACCCAAATAAAACCTTAGACAACCATAACCAAGTTTGATTCTTGCAATTGATCTTCGAATCACTGAGATCTCCACCAAATCCATACTTCCAAAGGCAAGACGAAGGGTTTTCTATATTCAAATGATATGAATAAGTCCATTTTGTTGTATGGCGATACATACCGTGATCATTGCTCGTTAATTATAAGTTTTACCAATTATCTTATTTTTTTTGTTCTTGTTTGTGTATTTCGTGTTTTCAAAGTTCACACACCATATTTATTTCATCTATTTAAATATGCATAAATTAAATATAATGCCTTTTTTTTTAATCTCGGTTGTATTGTTCACTATTAAATTGCATCACAACAGTCAGTTTATGGACATTAGACTTGATAAGGTGTACATAGGTGGTTTAGTTGATCACATCGATAAACTTGATCCAAATTTCATGTCAATGATTAAACTGAATGAAATAGTGAAGGATGTTGTTTTAAAAACATTATTCGTTTGTGATATAAAGTACCCACTGGTAAGAAACTCATTTATGGGCTGAGGTGTTTGAATATTGACAATGATGTGCTAGAAATGGTTAAATTTTATCAAGATTTTAAGGCAATTGATGTTTATGTAGAGAGAGAACCATGCTTTGTAGATGAGGCAGTTAATGTTGAGGAGGGAGATAATGTTGATAATGGAATTTATAACAATAATCTGGTTAACATGCATTCCACTGAAGAAGAAAGAGAAATAAATGATAAGAGTCATCAATATGTGAATGTGGGAGAAGAATGTGGCGGGGGATAAAAAATGTGTCTTGTATCAATCTAGGTAGTAAACTAAGTGAAAAATTAGGTTAATATAGGGAAAAGGGTTGGTGATGACAAAAATTCAAAGTATGATGATTCAAATGATTTGATGAGTATGTCTTTAAGTGACGAGGAAGAAATTACCCTAATTAAACCCAAGTATCCTTCATTTATTTATGAAAGAGGCATGATAAATCCTCATTTTGAGTCAGGGATGGAATTTCAGTTAGTTGCTCAGTTAAAGAAGCTATGATGGAATATGATGTTTTGAACATAAAAATAACATATTATTTGTAAGGAATAATTAGTAGAGAATGAGGGCTAGGTGTGAACCATCTTATATATGGGAGGTGTTTGCTTCAAAATTACAGGACAATTACACCTTATAAGTTAAGAAGGTTATATGAGAATACTCAAATTGTAGGATAAGTTTCAATAATAAGGATGTCACTTCAAGATAGTTAGTTAGGAGGTACGTTGACAATGTAAAATCAAGTCCTCAGCGGCCATTGGATTCAATTAGGAAAACCGTTAAGAAGGATCACATAATTTATGTGACTAAAAGCCAAGCACAAAGGGCCAAAACAAAAATAAGGGTTATTATTTAAGGGGATTTAGAGATCAATACAAGCACATTCGAGATTACTGTTGTGAGGTAACTATGGCAGTACATGGGTCAACTATTATTGTGCATAAGGAGGATGGGGGTTCTAGTGGTGGGAATAAAATATTCAAAAGGTTATATCGTTGTTTGGGACCATTAAAGCTAGGTTTCTTAGGTGGTTGCATGCCAATTATAGACATTGATGGATGCTTCTTAAAAAGGCATAGTGGTATATAATCACTATCAATAATTGAAATTAATGCCACCAATGGAATGTATCCATTTGCATGGGTTGTGGTTGAGAAATAATGCAAAAAATCATGGACTTGGTTTATAAACAAGCTTGCAAGTGACCTTTCCATTGTGGTTGATATGAAGTGGACTATCATTTATGATTACAAAAATGGTAATATTACAGCTCAATAAACTCGATACAAATATACTACGACTCAAAGGTTTGTTATGAAATTAAGCCAACACAAACTATAAACTTAAAGGGAGTGTAAAACACGCCTTTATAACTAGCGGCATCCTTAACTTAAAAGATTATTGAACAAGGAGCTAAGCAAAAAAACGTTATCGTAATAAATTATAAAGTAAAGTTTTATACCAATTAATCTTATTTACTAATTTGTAGTCAAATAGATCATACCTTTTTTATTAGCAGGTCTCATGAATTTTTTATATAATTTTCAAATAGGTCATAATAGAAAACATGTAGCGGATATTAACTATGTATGAATATGACCTACAAATAAAAATTTATTTTGATAGTTACAATAAAGAAATGTCCCGTATAAACATGTTTTATTCCTAAATTATAGACTATAGTGGTTTTATTTCCACGCCTATTTTTTTCTACCCGCCACAACTCTCTTATTTTATGATTTTAAACATTGTAACAGCTAAAAGACATGTTTGCCCCAATGATACCACCTTGATTGTTTGATACGTCATTCGTGACCTTTACACGATTATTGCAATTAAATTAGGAACAGACCAAACTTTGAATTCCAAAATCCAAAATCTGAATAAACTTATCAATAGTGAGATAGAAAAAAGAAAGGTGATAATTTTAGATTGTAGCCTCGCTATTATAATTTGGAATGAGAGGATGAAATATAAAATATTATGAATATATATCTATATATATAACTGACATGCATATATAAGCTAGTATTGAAAGTAGAGAAATAAGTATCAAATTTGGAGATCTCTCACCCTCTCTCTTAAAAAAATGTCAATTTCTCTTTTATTGTCTCTTTCTACACATGCATTCTAGCATCTTCACCCATCACTATCTAAACTTTTTTTCTTATCTAAAACCACCTACCTAATGTAACAAGTGCAAAACATGGGAGAAATGAACGGGAGACACATAAACGAAACATCTACCCGACTCGATATGAAACATTTACCGAACACGATATTAAAAAAATTGATTTTTTGGAGTTTACCCTTTTGTTTTCCTTTTAAAATACTCTATATATGGTGGGGTGGGTAAATAAAAAAAGGAGTTTGACAAATAAATTATATTTACATAAGACATTTCCTCATAGGTCCTATCATAATATTTTTTTTCTCCAATAGGTCCTATTTGTATACATATAGTGATATTCATTATATGTTTACAAATAGGATCTATTGGACAAAAAATCTATTTTTATGGAAGGTGTTAAAGTAAAAAAAATACATATGATAGGACTTATTAAACTACATACTTAATAAACGACAAAATCACGTTAATACATGGAGGGGTTTATTAAAATCGGATTGGGTAGTAAAAAATAAGAGGGTTAAACTAAATTCACTCTTTTTTAAATCAAATTTGTGTATTGGTAAAACAAAGACATTTCATTTCAATGATAGAAGCTTAAAATCTTGTTTTATGGTAATACGTAATCAAGGGTGTCATCACATTGACTGAACCATGCAAATGCAATACGAAACTTTGTAGCTGCGTATAATATCCAATATCCAATATCCAAAGCAAAACTTCAAACCTCCCTCAGCTTTCTTCCACAATTTTGCGCTCTCCCAGGTTCTCTCTCTATATTTTGCCTACTACTTTCTTTCAATTTCATGAAAATTTTATTCAATCAGTTGGTTCTATTTGTGTGGGTTGGATTTGGGGTTAGGGTTTATTGATGAGTGGATTCTGTATACTTACATATTTTACTGTAGCATTTTGTCACATTTACAATTGGGTGCCTATGCAATCTGATTATTATTTTGTACGGACATTGATTTTCTATTTCAATTTGCATTTGTCACTGGTTATGCCTGTTGATGAAGTGATATGTTCTTAGTTGGTAATTAATTGGGTCAAAGTGACAGGGAAAAGGAATTAAAACAAGATGTAAAGATAAAAATGTGGATGTAGAAGAAGCATCAAGGTGGTGAAAACATGACATTCATTAATTTTCTTTTATTTTTATGGAAAAGATTTACAATCTGAAGAACGTGTTCTAATATAATAATAATAATAATAATAATAATAATAATAATATATAAGTAAGTCAAAGGGAGTAAAAAAGTATTAATTTCTATGAAAGATGAAATTATGAAATATCTATATTTGTTATTGTTATTGTTGAATACATGAAAAACTATTATCTCATCATTATATATTTTATAAGGGTAAATTACACCAACCCCCCCGGATATCGATTTTTTACACCCAACCCTAGACCTGTCAACGGGTCGTGTCGAGTCGTGTTCGTATCGTTTTATCGTGTTTCGGGTCTTATCGGGTTTGTGTCTAAACGGGTGACTTTTTTATCGTGTGAAAAAATGATATTCAAATCCGACCCGTTATCTTAACGTGTCGTGTCATGTTCCTCGTTATTACCCATTAACATAATTAATTTTTTGAATTGTTACACAAGTTGACATATTACCTCATTTTTAAACACAATTAAAACCATTAATTCATTACCATTACTAACTCTCTCATTTAGTAATATTCATTATGATTAAATTAACATTAAACTATATAAACTTCTTACAAGTCCCAATAATATATTTTATTTACTCAAATTAATGGATCTTAATGGGTATTATCGGGTATTATCGGGTGAAGGGAGTCAACATTAACCCGACCTGTTAACTTTCGTGTCTTATCGGGTTGGCACTGATATGATCTGAAACCGTTAAGGGTCCACCCATTAACTTATAACTTCGTGTCGGTTCGTGTCGGGCCTCATTTTGCTAGGTCTACCCAACCCCCTTTTTAATGAATTGTTAATAAAACATGATTTTTAACATTTTTTATGCATAAAATCATGTTTTATTAACATTTTTTTTATGAAAAGATGCTGGGTGTAAAAAATCAATAGTTCAGGGGGGTTTGGTGTAATTTACCCTTATATATTTTTTTTTAATGATTATAAAGTTCATAAAATTATGAATGTGTATGTTTCTAATCATGAAAAATAGAATTTAAAAATTGCAGAGAAATAAAAAAATAAAACATAAAATGCATAAAAAAAAAAGATAAACACAATCACCGGAGGGCAGGTGACTGTGTTATATAATACGGTACAGACCAGCTGCAGCATTCCAATTGCCGCATGATACCTCCCCGCGGCAATTGGTCTGCTGTGCTTTTGCTTGCTACCCCAGAACAAGCAAATTTAAGAGTATTTTGCTCCCAAATTTATTTGTTTGGGATTTTGCTCCATGAATAGGAGTGCCTAAATGAGCAAATTGGTAGAACAAAATAGCATAATGCATACCTTGCAGATGGTCTAATTCACAATAGCAGGAATTCTACCCAAATGTCGCCTTTCCTGTACCCCCCCCTCCTCTTATATATGTGTATACAGACCTTTTAATTCTGTTCATACATTATCCCTAGTGTATGTAAGTTCATTTGTTAAAGACTATGGTGAGGATTTATTTATGCTGTGCAGGATGAACCTGTTGTCAGTTAATGGCATTTGTATTATCTCAAATCTCAAATCTCAATCCTTACATTTCTTTAATCATTTACTGTGTGAGGTGTAGTACTCATAAACTGTGACAGGAAGCAATGGCGGACACCTTCTAACCTCTTTTCATTATTTATTTATCATAATATGATAATGATAAAGTTCATATCATCTAGCAAATAGAATGTGACAGATTGTTTCATAGCTTTTGGATACAATAACGTGCTTTTCATACATTATTATTGCATATACTGAATAAAGTGTTGTGCTAAGCTTTATTGCTCTTCAAACTCTATTTTACATAGTCTTGCTTATGGGTCAATTTGGTATTCTTTACACTTTGACCTTTTATTATGCTTAAATGACGATATATACATAGGATAGGATTTTGTACAAAAATGACATGGTTTGGAAAATCAGCTATAACCTTTTCAAGTCGTAGTAGTTGCTCCTTACTTTTCTTACTTTTTTAACAGGTTCCTATTCTTTTTCTTATAGGTGTTACAAAGTACGTGTGGTTCTAACTCCTAGCCACACAGTAACTGGTTTTATATGAAATTAACTTTGCTCAGTATTGATCTTGATTTAAAAGCCTTCCGAGGTTTTTCCATTTTCAGGTGAAATTTTCTACAAAGTTTCTCTTATATACACGTGCATATGATTGTATGAATTTCTTTGCAAATAAATACATGCGTGTTTATTTTTTATTTATTTAAAATTGTAGTGTGCAAAGTTCAAGGAAGTCGCTAATGGCACCTCCGATCCTGTCCTTAGCTCTGCCATCGGAAACCGGCCGAGTCCTCAGTATTCAGTCTCACACTGTTCAGGTATTGTTTCTTTCGAATACTCAACTTAGTCTGTTGAGAGATCAAGCATTTCGTGCTTATTTGCTTTATACGTGTACAATCACGGAGTCATGAAATTTGTATGGGTGGGGCACTCGAACAACATGCGGGTGCAAAGGTTTCTATAAACATTGGGGGTTCATGGACGGGAGTCCCGGTGGCAATTTTTTTAGGGTTTGTCTATGGATCTTTTGAAAATACTCAATCAAAGGTGAAATCTTGCGCAATTATACATTTAGAAATCAAGAAAAATACCTCAAAAGAAAGAACCACAATAGCACTAATTCTCAGTTCACAAGCCAGAATATTAAAACCCTAGACAACAACAAAAAAGGGATAATATACAAATTAAGATTAAATAGTTTTAAATTAATACAACAGTTAGAACTAAGTAAACTTTAGGCATATTGTCAAAACCCCAAACGACAACCATATGAAACCCTAAATAACAACTAAATGCATACACATCAATAATATATATGTGCGCGTGTGCTCACATCAATGGAGCTACAAAATGACATTTATATGGATGAAACGCACACACAGAGATAGACATTTGAAAACACACATATCTACGAGAGTGGAGAGGGAGTACGTATATCGATTAAAGGAGCCAACATGGAGACAAATTGTTCTGGCGACATGCAGATGATTTCTTATGGTGCTTTCCTTCATCAATTGATGCTTCATATTAAGAAAAAGAGAGCGATAAATGTTTAGGCAGAGAGAGTTTTGCCGTTTTGGCTGTTCAGAGAGAGAAGGTTCGATGTTAATGTGTTGGGGTCATCTCTTTTAAATTAGAAAGTGACAAAAAGTTTGAATATATCCATTTCAACCCTAAAGTAATTTAACAATACAACTTTTACCCTTAAGATTTTTATTTCATTTTTTATGAAAAATCTGGTTGGGGCACTTGCCCCTTACTCCCCACCCTCAACAGCGACGTGGCTCCGTTACTGTGCTTATATGTATTATAGTACATAGGTTTCTATCTATATTTGCAAAGTGAAATTTTTGTGTGTATAATGCATAATATACAGAGAAGGGTTGGATTTACAAACGATAACGTGCAATTGTACTTGGGAATTAATGACAAGAGTCTTTGAGCTCTTTGGGAGATGTAGGTTTTAACTTATAGCATGGATCTGATGCATCCGATAATTAGCTTGTTTGAAGTACGCATGCGTTTAAATTTGCCGGGAATTGGTTGTAATTGAATGACATTGATTAGGGAAAGGAGTAACCAAATTATTGGTTGGCACAAATGAAAAGGTGGGAACATTAATACTTACATAACCTATAAATTCTTGCAATTTTTAAACTCTTTCATTTATTGTTTATACTTGTTGTTTTTTGACTGGGAGGAGTTTGGACACCCCCCACCCCCACCCCCCATTTGGGACCTATCGAGGGTATTGCTTTGTACGCTAGAAGGGTCTTGTTGGGTTGTTGATCCCAACAACTTTACATTTGAGAGAGAAGATTCATCTCGAAACCTGTAACCATTACAAGAGGTGTGGTCAATGACCTTATTTATAGGTTAAACAATTAGAGTCATAAATTTACCAAATAACTAAAGAGAATCTTAGATAAACTAAAATAATTAAAGATAAATCCTAAACTAAATCTAATTACTAATACTAAGTATCCTTATTAACATTTTTAGTAATCATTTATTTTTCTCTCTCTCCTACAGGGTCGCCTCCCTTTGGCCGCCTCTTCCTCTCTTCTAATCATTAACGTCATAAACAACTCAAAACTCATAACTATCAAGAACCTTCTTTCTCTAGTGTTTGTTAACCTTAAAACACCTCCTTTTTGGAAGATAACATTTATATCATTCATTAATGTTGCTTGACCTGCCTTTTTTGTCTCTCGGTTGAAGTGCCTGTTCCTTACCCTATTGTGAACCCTCTATCACTATCATTGTTAGTTTGTCGCAGAATCATTATCATATTCGGTCGAGTGGGTTACGTCTATTATCCATTTTGTATATCTCTCTCTGGAACTTTACCCACCAAGCTATAAATTTGGAACAATACGTTCTACACATACACATTCTCAAGCGACAGTCACGGTCTCTTTACCATATGGTTGGTCACGTGGACAATTTTTGTATTAAAAATGTAATGATTTCATATAAATTCAATTTAAGTACAAAGGTAGTGGACAAGATGTCCACAAAGCATTATACAAAATGTGAAATGTAAAACCAAAAAAAGAAGAACTCCACCTTATACCTCTTTCCTTCCCAAAACAACCTCCTTCCATCGCCATTGTCATCAAGAAAAAGGGAGTGTCTTTGAACGGTTTTATTGAGAGACCCAAAGAGATGCTATGAACTTTATTCTCTCCCTCATCAACTCCTCTTTTTCCCTTCCTTCGAAAATTCTGTTGTTATGCTCATTCCATTAAGTCCAAAAGATTACTAACACCACATATCTCCATAAACATAAAAAACTTTTGTATCATCCCCTAAAACCTTTATCTCCCAAATGAGCCCATCAGATGATCCAAATGTTAGCCCCCATTGCCTCAAATACCTCGAACACTTTTGTCCTAATAAAATCTGAGAAGGAGCAATGAAGAAGACTGTGCATGTTGAAGAATGTGGTTCAACCTTTCCCCATTTTTCTTGCATAGGCAACACCAATCCGGAGAGTGGAGAGTGGGAGGTTTCCTCCTTTAAAGCAGATCATAAGCATTGACCTATTATGATGGAAATTAGTGTTTATTTTTAGTATTTTCTTGCATTTTTTTTATTTCATTATATTTTTCCTTTTATTAGTTGTTTGGTATTTTTTCTTTACTTTTTTAGTTGTATTATAGAGTTAGTAGGTTGGATCTAGAATAGTCATTTTAGGTATATTATAAAGGGGTGGGCTTAGGCCCATTTCCCTCTTAGCGGTGACATTATTCTAGATCTTTCTCCACTTCCCTATAAATACTCCCTTCCCCCTCATTAATGATCAATTCTAATTTTGAGTAATACTTTTATCTCTCTAGAGCGTGTATCTTTTGTGCCTTTGACGACTTTCATTTTACGTCATTTTCATGAGCTACAACCCAAGCAAACACCTTAATTTTTAACAGAATTCCATATGCCCAAACCCCTAACAGTGGAAAAGAAGACACAAACGGATCATCACACAAGTATTGAAGGTAGAATTTACATGAGAACCCAGATTATCCAACCTCCATCATCTTTCATCTCTCGCCCCCAACTTGAGGTTTCATTGCTGACCCCCAACTTGAGATAAACCTCATCAGTGAGACCCAATAAATAAATGAATTCCAAAGTTTCCTAATCAAATGAGGAGAGGGGCTCCTGTGCGGGATTTTTTTTTTTAAAATTTTTTTTTTTATTTTATTTATTTTTGTATGGGTTTTAAACATTTCAGTGCACCCCTGTAAAAAAAATCAGCTCAAAATGATATTTTTTGGTATTTTAAAAAAATGAGTCAATATTTGACAGTTTTTTAGCAGCTTAAAAGCTCTTAAAAACTGTTAAATATTGACCCAAATTTGTAAATACCAAAAAATATCATTTTGAGTTGATTTTTTTATAGAGGTGCACTGAAATGTTTAGAACCCATACATTTTTTTTTTTTTTTTTTTTTAATTTTTAAAAAAGATCCTACACGGGAATTCTGCATTTGGGCTCCCGCACAGGAGACGTTCTCATCAAATGAGTTCCAAAGTTTCTTAATCATTCAAATTTCTTTGAAAAGATAAGTTCCAAAATGCAAATGAAATAGAATCCAAAGAAGGTAAAGACACATTGGATTTATTTTTATCCAATGAGAGAGCATACAACAGAGGAAAACGACTTTCCCTTTCAAATATTGACGTAAACTACACGTCAAAGGCTCAAAGCAAAACAAACAACAAATTTTAGAGAGAGAGAATCTAAAGATGTCTTGTATTCCAAAAATGATCGTCCCCCTCGAATGAGGCCCATATGGGTATTTATAAGTGTAGGAGGAAGGTTTTAGACTTGGGCTACAAGAAAGGTCCCAATTACTAATATGCCTTTATTAGTCTTAACTCCTTACTCAAATAATACCAATTACAAAATATTTACTAAGCAACCGAACGACTAATAAAAGGAAATACATCGAAAAGAGAGAAATAATAAAACTGGACAAAACGTACTAGAGTTGGATCCAAATCATATCAAATATCTTCCCCAAATTGAATGAGAGCCTCAACTCTTATTTATCCTACCTATAGTGAAACATAAGAAGACTCAACGTCGGATGATATAAACTTTCAAGGGTTTCTCGAAGAATTCCATTATACTTATTTGGAATCCCACGTTTTCTGATGTGATTTGGGGTCATTATCGTCTTTTATCCATTTTTAGTATTTCTTCTATTTTTAGCATTCATTGTATTTTCCCTTTGTGTTTAGTATTTAGAGGAACGAAGGTTAATTAGCATTAAGGGCATATTTGTAATTAGATACTTAGCTTAGAGGCCAAGCAACCTCCTTCCTATAAATACCCCTTATGTAGACTCTTTTGAGTTATTCTTCCATTTTGAGTTATTTGATTAGAGCGAGTTTGAAAGAGAATTATCTTTTTTTGCTCCCATTTGACGTCGTTTACGTCAATTGGTATCAGAGCCTAGTCGCGCCACCCGTTGTTGTAAAACAAAAACTCGTAAACAACGTCACGTGGGTCCAAGAAAAGATGAACACCTCTGAGCCCAACCCTTTTGAGCAACTCTTGAAAGCCATCAACCAATTAACGAACCGAATAGAAGCGATGGACGCCTGAGGTTCTTCGCCGGCAAACACCACAGGCCGCCCCCACACCGCCTGGTAACATCTCTAAACCCTAACCCTAATTCCCCAAGATCCACACATTCTACACCACTCCCACAGAGAAACCCTAACCCTAAAAAATCCAAGAAAGCACCACCACTGAAGAGGTTGTCCCACCACCACAACCCGTTGGCCCATCCATCCAAAAAAATCCCAATCCAGTCAACCCGTGCCGAAACAGTCCCCCCCCCCCCCCCCCCCCAAAAAAAAAAAAAAAGAAGTGATCGGCCAACCCCAATAGGCCCGACACCCGCAAGTGTCTTCCCTAGAACCGACCGACCCCCACAACCAAAACCCCCTGACAGCAGTCGGAAGCCACCAGCAACCATCCGGCTACTTATTCCTGAGTCGGACCACCACCGACAATGCCCCAAGCGGCCGCCCGCCACCGCCGACAGCCATTGGCCCATCTGCTGGATTAAAACAAGGGTTTCAGCCATCCTACAGCCCTACCGAGGGGTGTTTAACAGATCCTACCACCACACCGGCATTCCTGACTGGTCCTATCCCTTTATCTGTTCAACCGGCACCACCCATCATCGGGCCATGCCCCCCCCACCATCGCCGAAATGATCCATGACATTCGGCACACAAAAAAATCAAATCCGCCTCAAATACATCCAAATGTAACAAATTCTATGCTTTTTATCCCCAATCTTGCACCCCAAACCCTAGAATTTTCATCTTCCCACATTCCCAATAATATCGACCACCAAAATTCACCCCCCCCTTATATCTCTACCTCCGCCACCAAACACATCAATCCACCACCACTTGCCCTCTCCACATCTTCCCCCAACCCGAATTCTTCTTCCCTCCCACTCCCCACCACCACACCCATCCAATTACCCCATTCAATCCCCACATCCTTACCCCTTGCCCCCTATCTCCATTTACCCTCGCCACCACCCACAAAAACATCTTGAAAACCCCCATGTACCATCCATACCCCCCGCTCCATTTCTTCCCACATACCCTCACCCGCCCCATTCTACTTTTCCCACGCTTCCGCTATTTTACATACCACTCCCCCACCTCAGCCACCCCCGTGGGATACCCATTCCTTTCACTCCGCGCCCGTTGATTCCCATGTGCGGGTACGGGAGTGGATTACCTTACCTCCCCATGCTGATCCTCCTTCACCCCATCTCCACTCCACTCCTGAGTTTGAGCCACTCCCTCCTACCGAGTGGCGCACGGATGTTTCCCTCTTTGATTAATTAAACCCCAAGGTGACCCCCTATGTTCCCCTCTCTGAGCGCCGTTGCTTTGTTTGCCACCA
Organism: Sambucus nigra; assembly: GCA_949130495.1. Taxonomy (NCBI): domain Eukaryota; kingdom Viridiplantae; phylum Streptophyta; class Magnoliopsida; order Dipsacales; family Adoxaceae; genus Sambucus; species Sambucus nigra. Next base: position 335,215,427 of record OX422207.1, on the reverse strand, counting down.
GAAAGGGCACCAAATGAATCAGTGTCCCTACCGCCAGCCATTGGTTCCAGCACCACCTCCTTCCCCACCCCGCGAGACTCTACCACCACACACTACTCCTCTTGCCGACACAGTCCCCCCACCAGCTCCTGACCCTCCGCATCCACCGCCTCAGAGGCACCCACGACGCGCATTACTTACCGAGCCTCTGCCAGGGGATCATGATCTCGATGAGGATACCCTAGCCCTTCAGAGTGGTGATGCTATCACACAGTTGGCCCTTCAGTTACTCTCACGGAGTATGCAGGGTGATATCAGAGTGGATGTTTCCATGTTTGACGGTCACCTTCAGCCCAATGTCGTCGTTGATTGGCTTGCCGCCATGAAGCGGATTTTTGAGTATAAACGGCTGAAGGGTCGTAGATGTGTTCTTCTAGCAGTAACCAAGTTTAAGGACTATGCTAGTGTTTGGTGGAATGATTTGGAGCAACGACGTGTCCTTGAGGGAATACCCCCTATCCAGTTCTGGGCCGAGCTCCGAGCACAGTTCTGGGCCGAGATCCGAGCACAGTTGATGTCAGCCTTTGTCCCCGCCACCTATGAGCGTGACCAATTCTTGCGAGTCCAGTGTCTTCGGCAGGGCACCACAGTTTTGGACTACACTGAGCGCTTCCAGCTTCTATGTACTCGTGCCCGCCTCGGCGAGAGTGAGGAGCAGCGGATTAGCCGTTATATTCACGGGCTGCAGAGTTATATTCAGCGGGATCTCGCTTTACGTGACGTCACCTCCTTTGCAAAGGCGGTTGAGTACGCCACTAAAGTCGAGTCCTTCCATCAGACTGCGTCTCCACCGCGTAGCCACTCCATGACAGCTCCTCCAGCCCTAGTGACTTCTGCTTCTCCCGCGACTCCATCTACTGTAGCTACTCCTATCAACACGGTTCCTCCGCCGGACCCCACTCATCCGGTCACCTTCAAATGCTACCACTTTGGGGTGATGGGTCATCAAGCCTCATATTGTTCCCTCCCTCGCCGTTGTGCTCTCTTAGCTTCAGGGGACCTGAGTATCTTGAGGAGGCACCAGAGATTCCACCCCAGCTCGCTCTCATTACTATCCTTGATGGTGACATTGAAGGCCATCCCCTCTGAGTTCGAGGACGAACTCTTTTCACGGGAGGAGAATGATGTGATTTGGGGTCATTTTCGTCTTTTATCCATTTTTAGTATTTCTTCTATTTTTAGCATTCATTGTATTTTCCTTTTTTGTTTAGTATTTAGAGGAAGGAAGGTTAATTGGCATTAAGGGCATATTTGTAATTAGATACTTAGCTTAGAGGCCAAGCAACCTCCTTCCTATAAATACCCCTTATGTAGACATTTTTGAGTCATTCTTCCATTTTGAGATATTTGATTACAAAGAGTTTGAGAGAGAATTATTTTTTCGTGCTCCCATTTGACGTCATTTATGTCATTTTCACTCACCCATATATATATATATATATATATCGTATTATAGTACTCTGAAGAGAATCTATTTTTTTAGGAATCTCCTTAACCATTTCGCTGCCAAGGCTTGTCTTTAAGGATTAAATACCCAATTCCTCCCCCCCCCCCCCTACTTTTAGGTCTTGTGATTATATTAAATATTCATTTTGTCATCTCCTAACCTTCCCAGAAGAATTTTCTCATTCTTTTCTCAATTAATTTAGCGATTTACGTGGAAAACTTTAAATTGAATAAAAGTAGATAGGAATGTTGTTCAAGACCGAAGATATCAAAATCATGTTGTCGGATCTTATTTGTAACAGTTATGTTATAGTTATGTTGTGTTATGTTATATTTAAACTATATCGGATCTTATTTTCTCATTCATTCCTATTTGCTGATTTCTCTCTTCTTCCCTCTTCTTCTCTTCTCTTCTCTTCTCTTCATCTTCCTTTATTATGTGAATTGTTTATCTCATAAATCTAACAAATCCTCCGCCTCAAAATCCAACCCTTCTTCCACCATCCAATATCTTGTTGATTCCGTTAAGTACGGGGCTCCAAAAACTAAGTTCATTCGTGCTCCCTCCCAATGTGATGCCCAAATTAGACAAAGGCCAACCCTTTATTCCAAAGCCTGATCCCATAGAGGACAAAAGCTGCGAGGAAAAAAAGGTAGTCCATTGTAAGACAACTGCGAATATTTCAAGAATGTGGCTTCCTTGCATAGTTCTATCCATTGTTGGCGGGGAGATGGATTCTGCCATTGTATGTCGATCTTTAGTTTGTGTATCTATCGTCGTTGGAGAGATGGCTTCTTCCTTCATTTTTATGTCGTTATAATATGTTGCAAGTATACATTTACAATTGTTATTTCGATGGTCCTGTTGTGATCCAAAAGAAAACTATCTAATCATCCATCCCTTCAATGGGGGTATCACAACAGATATATTGTTCATCTTCAATAAGCTAATAGGGATTGAAGATTAGATATTTTTACATCTATTATAATAAATCATTTGCTCTGATATTGATATTGCTCATCTTTTTTGAGTGTCAGGATTGGTACAATGTGTAATCAATTTAATGTGGGTATGCTGGTATAGGTTTGAAAGTGTTCCATTTATTATCTTCCATAATGAATGGATACTGATATGGCACATTGATATGACATGAAACGTTGGTCATGAAAAAATTATAAACAAATAGGTTACGGATACACTTATAATGAAATATGCGAACGATATCTGATTGGAAACCAACTCATGAAGAAGGCATCTTCTCTCTCTCTCTCTCTCTCTCTCTCTCTCTCTCTCTCTTTCCTCTTAGTTTTGTTCTCATAATTGTTAGAGCTGAGATTTGGGGTTTATGGGTGGGTGGGGGGTGGGGGGAGGGGGGGGGGGGGGGGGGGGGAGAAGAAGGTATGGTCCATAAATTGTAGGGTTTCATTCAAAATATGTAATGAAAACAGCCTCAAATTATTGGGCAAGTCAAAATGACCCTAAGATATTCTCTATGCGTGATTGTGTTAAACTTATCTCAAAAGCTTACCATATAGTAGATGGAACAAATGAGTTCCAACTCGTGAGATAGCAATGATAGTCCAATGGTAATGAATATTGACAAGTTGCAATGAAGATGGTGTAATATATTTTGAAGTGTTTTCTATTTATAAGCATTATTTTGAGGAATTTTCAGTATTCTCCTTATTATTTTATATCCTACTTTATAGAAATGACAGTCTTAATGGAATACTTGTTTTTTAAATGGAATTCACAGTAGATAGGCTGTTTGTCTGTTTCTCGTAGGGTTATGTGGGCAATAAATCGGCTGTCTTTCCTCTCCAACTACTGGGCTATGACGTGGACCCAATCAATTCGGTACAGTTCTCAAACCACACAGGCAAGCTGCTTATATCACTTCTTTCAAACAATCTGAGGCTTGACTTGTACTATGAGTTCATCCCTGAATCTGTATAAGACCAGGCAGGAAGTCCTAGTCAAAGTGTTGGTCAGATTATGATTTAATCAACCTGAGGACTTTGCAGGATACCCAACTTTTAAGGGACAGGTTTTAGATGGACAAGAACTGTGGGAGTTGATTGAAGGCCTTGAAGCAAACGATTTATTATACTACACTCATTTATTAACAGGTATGTTTAATATAGCAGTTGTCTTGAGGTCTTAGCGAGAGCAGAGTTCTTCATAGTATATAAATTGAACTCGTCGAAGAGAATAAATATATATTGAGAAAGTACCTAGGTTAAGAAGACTTGAGATTTTCACCTTGTAGTTCAGAGGAAAATAAGTTGTTAATGAGCAGGTAGTAATTATTTAATTTAGTATGATTTTTCCTCTCATTTTTGTATTATCCATTTATTAAAAAAAGAGTGGAACATGGAGTGCACTTCTTCCTTACTTTACCTCATTTCATAATATTTCCATGAGCTCTCCGCATATTTCTTTCAGCTACCTTTTTTTCACCAGGACTTTTTCCCTTCCCCCCTCTCCTCTCCTCCCACCCCACACACTCTCTCTAGTCGCAAACCGTTCTAATTATTGCTAGTTTCTTAATAAAGGGACCAAAGCACAAAGCATGATAGACTAGATAGATAGTCATAACTTGAATATATATATGTAACCCTTGTAATAATTTAATTTCCATTGACCTATCAAAAAGAAAAAATTAATTAAATTGCCATTGAATACATACTTTATACATATTTCTTCTAATGATCATATTGACAATATGTAGGTTTTAATCAGCCATACCTTAAGGGTTAGTCCAGTCATAGGACGGGCAAGTGATAACCGCCTCATGAAGTGTAGATTCAAGTTCAAATCCCACGGATGCATAAACCTCTCTGTCTGCCTCCATTAGTTGTGTCCTACCCCTTTTGATTGGACAGTGTTTGTGTGTGTGTGCTGGGATTGGGTGGGGGGTGGGGGGGTGTCATCATAATCTGGGATGTAAGGGTGCTAACAAGAATTTGTTAGCCATTTTGGCTCCCTGCATCAAACTCAATCAAGAATGTATGGGCCTTGTAAATATGAAGAGAGAACAAAGCTTTAGGAGAATCTTGTTGGTCTATACGGGTTAGTTAGGGATAGATAGTGTCTTGGTGGGAATTTTAATGTTTTAAGAAACAATTAAATTTTGCACAAGGGCATAAAAAAGCATTGCAAAATTTGCTTATTTTGTCAAATAAACGGAGTTAAGGGATATTGCTTCCTTAGTTGAGGTTGGCTAAGTTCTATTTGTGTTAATCAGCCCATGTGGATTGCCTTTGACAATCAGCGCGTCCCTTCATTGTGCCAAACCATCCGTGGTGGTAGGGAGCGATTGCGGAAATCTTATAGTTGGGTCACGGTGTTTTGGGCAAACTCTAGTCGCGGGCGCTAAGGTCTCTATGAACAACGAATAATCCTGTCATGTCATTGTTAGATAACTTCAAACAGACAATCTTAACAACGGATAACTTGAAGTGGAGGGTAAGAGGCTTATCCTGTCGTTGTTAGATGTGCAAAAAGGATGAGGAGACGATGAACAACTTGTTATTACATTATTAGGTGGCAAGAAGCCTTTGGAATGTGGCCATGCCGCATTCAGATTTAAAGGTGATTGTGGTGTGGAGGAGTAAAGGTGTGGGAAGGCGGAATCAAATTTTGTGGAAGGTTGTCCCCCATCGTATCTGATGGAGTTAGGGGTTAGAATTCATTATTAATATTGTTATTTTGAGTATGTTAATTGTTAATATTAAATGTAATAAAAGAAGCTTAGTTGTCTTTCAGAATTATTAGAGTAAGTGAAGGGCCTTTTGGTCTTTTAATACTTTCCTAGTTGGAGTAGGATTATTTCGACTATAAATATGTGATGATGTGAAGAGATTATGTGGTTATTAATATAATTTTTTAGATTTACGCTTGTGTTTCATCTATTTTTAAGATCTTCTTGTGTGTATGGGTGTGTCCTCCCATTGCTCTCATTATTAATGGCTCCCAAGAAGAGTACACAAGCAGCTGAGGTGGAGATTCGTATGACAACCATAAAAGGTACGCTGTATCTTATCTTGGTAGAGCTAGCCAAACTTTACCTCCCGCCTGAATTCCCCTCAAACCCTAAATGCTACCCGAACAAATCTCCAATAACTTTCCTAAACCCTGACCAATTGACCAACCGACCAACCGATGCCCCTGTAACCTTCGAAAATCCTAGCATATGAAACCTTAGGGCTGCGGTGAAGAATAACAAATATAAGGAGAGGGTGAAATAAGTCAAATCATAGCCCTGTTCTAAACCGAAGGCAAAATCGATTAGAGAGAAGAACAAACTGAAATTGAACAAGGAGGATCGATCGACGTACCTCAGATTCGTCTCTGGTGGACATTTATTGATCCGACAAGCTCTGACGTTAGCCGACAATGGCTATGGAGAGTTTAACCTCGTTTCGCAACTTTAGACTGATGTTTGACCCCAGAGGAGGTTGTCTATTGACGGTGCGCAAAGAGATCGAGAAGGCAGAAAGATCAAAGAGATAACATACTTATCGGAGGGATCTCTCATCTGTTGTGAAACGGCTAGGGTTTCAAGTGCGAACCCTATCGATGAAGCTGATGGGAATAAACTTTAATCTGGGCCTGTTACTTGGGTTGCTTTAATAGTTTCCCGATACAACTAAGATGGGTCTTGGATAAACGCTTTGTTTGTTCTTGGGAAAATAAAGTGGGTTTAATAGAGTCTGGGCGTGGCCCAACCAACTAGAGTGGTCTTTATTTTGGGGTGGAACAACCCACTTGTGCCAAAAAAATGTGGTTCTCAAAAGTTTTAAGCTTATTCGTGCGGTTTGTCCTTCTCAAATTTTATCTTTTGGAGTCCTTGGACGAACTCTTTTTCATTAGGGGAGAGATGTAATTAAAGGTTAAAATTCATAATTAGTATTTTTATTTTGAGTATGTTAATCGTTAGTATTAAATGTAATAAAAGAAGTTTAGTCCTCTCTAAGAAATATTAGAGTAAGTGAAGTGCTCTTTAACTTTTAATACTTTCTCAGTAGGTAGGAGTAGGTAGGATTTCATCTGGTATAAAGAGATTCTTTGGTTGGTAATATCATTTTCAGATTTGTGCTTGTGTTTTGTCTCTTCTTTGGATCCAATTTTTGGTGGACGTTGTGTAAAGAAAGGATTAAGAGGTGCTTTGAGGACATCGAGACATACGCAGCCAAGTCCTTTCATTTGTGGATTAGAGTTGATGTTTTAGGAGGTTTTAGGTGTAGCAATTAGCTCCGACGCTTTCTCTTGTGAGGAGTCTTTTGGTTTTCTCCCCTTTCGCATTTAGCTTCATATACCTCATGTATATGGGTTTTCTCGCCCTTAGGTGACTTTTAATTATGCTACAAAAAATTATAGCTTTCAGTATGCCCAACTATGCCTACTTAAGTTTTGTAATACTATAGGATATTGCATTGGATGGTAAACATTCATTGAGTAATCCAAACAGCTCTTCCCCAAAATATATGTATATTTTGGAATTAGGTGTAAAGTCATCGAGAGTACTTAGTGAAGGATTTTATAGAACAAAGAAGAAAGGGTGTGTGGTTCTTAAAAGCCAAAATATATTTTGAGAAAGCCTACGATCATGTGGATTCGGAATATTAGACTCTTTTGGAAAAGAAAGAGTTTTAAATAGGTGGAGGAGTTGGATTCAAGGATGTCTAACTTTATATAATGTTTTAACCTTATATAACAATGTTAGGTGGACTAATAACAATGTGACACCTGCCATTTTATTCACTGGGCTCAAGCCAGCAGATAGCCGTGGTCGACTCTATTATCTCCTTTAGTTGACACACTGGCCGACCACCTCAGGAATATGAACAATCAGCAAGGTGAATAGACACCTGAGGATCTCAACAGTCACCATGCACATGCACGTGAAGGAATACTCAATTGTTAATTATAGTGTACAGGTGTAATTACCTAAGGAATTCCACCTCTTCTTATTCCCTTTGCTATAAATAGCTCACTACACCCCTCAGTTGGGGACAGTTGAAAAACTGTTAACCCTATAACAGTTTTTGAGAGCTTGTATTCAAACCCTAATACATTGTGTCACTGCACTCGTGGATGTAGGCACCTTATCGGGCTGAACCACGTTAAAAACCTTTGTCCCATTCTTCGTCTCTCATCCCTTTCTAGTTTATATCTTTTCTACATTATCTGTGGTTGATAATAATTGGTAGAACTAAGCTAAGACTCATCCTAATCATCATACCAATTTTAGACACCGATAGAATGGCACCGTCTGTGGGATTCGACAAGTTATTGTTTTTTCCATCCAAAAATAATTTTTCAGTCACTTACTTCTGAGTACTGAAATATGGCAGACCATTTTGAAGGCAGTCACGCCACTGGCGATACCTTCGTTCCCTCTGCCCCTCTTGGTTAGGGGATCTCCAAGGGATCTTGATGAGCATAGCCAAAGTTCTAGAGGCTATGCAAGAGACTGCTAAACAATTTACCTAGACGCTCCAAACCAGGTCCGTAGTTGGCCCCATCGCAAGAGGAAAAATGTTGCTTCCTGCACCCTATAGGGACAAGCAGTCCATAAACCCGGCTGGGAGGCAGGAAAGAAGCAATCTAGGCACGCTAAATCAACTAATGATTGGACCTATTGTCCCAGCGTTACCTCATCTCTTAGATCCACTGACTACTACGATGGGCATTCATTCTCTTAAGAAAGGTCTAGCGTACTAGACTGGTTGAACAGAGGTTCAACATTTGATCACCTAGGTTCACGAGCTGTAAGGGGCTGTAAGGGGCCGTAATCACAGAGAACCTTCAAGATTTAGAGACCGCCGAGAAGGACCTGCTAGGTCAAGAATCAATATACGAGGATCGGTGCGTGCTGAACTGACTTCTTAGGAAGAAAGCTCAACACAAACCCATGGCCGAGCAGCTAAAACCGTCTCAGTTAAAACTGATCCAGACGAGCATCCCTCGAAGGGCTCAATTCAACGGTTGGAGGATCACTTGGGGGAAATAGCTAAATGAAAGAGCCCTTTGCATAGGAGTTTCGTGAAAGGATCACCTTTCATTCCTGCAAATGTGGACTACCCTATGCAATAGTCGGCTACCCTACACCTGCTAAATTCAAACCGCATGTGGTAACCCCAAGGTACGATGGCAAGACAGACCCTGTGCTTCACATGGAACAATATCAAGTTGCAATCGATATCTATTCAATCCCTTACGAGATGCGTTGCAGGGCATTCTCTAGCACTATTACTGGATCAACCCCGATCTGGTACAACTTACTGCGAGGACAGATCTCCAGCTTTCAACAGTTGGCTGATTTGTTCATCACTAACTTCTGCTATGGAGCCAAACCAATCAAGAGGGTAGCTCATTTGCCAAGTGTTCATTAGAGAGTTGGGGAAACCACACCTGAGTATATTACTCGGTTTGACAGCAAAAAACTAAGGGTTGTTGATTATGAAGAGAAAACGACGATCAATGTGCTAATGAGTGGATTGCTCCCTGAGAAATTATACTATGCTCTAGCCAAAGATCCTCCAAAGACCATGACCAAATTACTGGCTAAAAGCAGGCAAGATTATGAACACCGAAGAGCCTATAGCTGCCAAATAATCTCATAACACCAAGGCCGACAACACTAAAGGCTCCGAGAAGAAAGAGCATAAGGACAAGAAAGTGTAGAAACCTAAGAGGTATGATGAATATACCCCTTCACTATTGGTGTACATCACATTCTGAAAGAAATCCGGGGAAGCCAGGGAATTGTGACACCCCGCCTATTTCAATCTCGGCTGATCAATCCTTTATCAAAATAAAACAGGATTCTCATATGGATCATTCTCAGCATCATTGTCGAAAAATCAAATTAATTACTAATAAATTAGGCCCGGCCTCAGATTTTAAACTTTCTAATCTTGTTAACTAAGACACACAATAAATCCATCCACATAATAATATACACAACAACTGAAATAAATAAACAATAACCGATAACTCTCGGTGAATCATTTATACAACAATGTCGAATATGCACAAATGAAAATGCGGAAAATAAAATAAATGACAACAGTTGGGCAACAAGCCCGAATATAACTCACAGTACCTCCTATCTAGATCACAAGGATAAAAGCGTCTAAACAATCCCTGCTAGCATCCACCGCTGCTGCAGCATAGTTTTGACTTGAAGGAATAATATCGTCCAGGCGTCCCTCTGTCTGGACACCTAAAACGTTTTTAAATAATTGAAAACGAGTCAGAGCCCCAAACGTTTTGAAAATATTTAGCAAGTGTTTAAAATACTTAACATTTAAAATATGATATTCTCCATATTTAAACTGGTGTCGCACTCACATGAGATACCCCTCACCTCTCATCTAACAGTGCACACCTAAAGCAATTATTTTAAACACCCTAGTTACGCTACCTAGCCTAACTAGTCTCTCTCAAAATCTCAAGTCACCATATGCTATCTCATGCCCCGCATATATAATATCCTAAGCTTTCGCACAAGCTTATACATTATAATTTCTTACTTATAATTTATCCGTTCATTATGAATAACTTTCACTAGTTATTATACACTATTCACGTTTTAGTGTTATTAATCCGTATATAATTTTCTCATCTTATATACGTATATCACATTTTTATTCCGGATTTTATTCTCCAGGATTCCACAATTTATATCTCATCTTTTTCTTTATTTGCCGTATATATATTTATATATTCACATCTTCATATATATACAATATACTATACACATCAAGTATATCCATACTTATATTAACCATTCCTCAGAGCTATAACTCAATGGATGCAGTCTCTAGATTGCTATCATCTTCCAGAGAATATACACACATCATCCTGGGTACCACCGGTCGGGATCTCACACCGACCTGATAAAAACATAACACACACGTAGGGGAAGCGGCCATAGTTCCTCATCTAAAAGTGAGACGAATCATACCCATAACGTCTCACCCATGATAAAAGCCACACTGCATAAATAACTGGACGCTATGACATGAGGACTATATTCTCCCTGCATTGACTAGCTAGGAGATTCACCCACATCGCGCAACTTCGCATGATAGCACTAGAGGGGTACGTTCCATATAAATATATCATTCACACAAATACAGTTATAATCAGATCATATATATACTGCCTCTATACCCGTATGTATATATATCAAATCCGGCTATTCCTACCTATCTCACTGGCATCAGCGTAAAATCCCGAATATACTAATTCGTATTCATTTATAAATATGCACACAACTTATTTTAATCCCATAAGTATTCTCTCACTTATGATACAAATATTTCATTAAATTCTTCCGAATAATAGCTTATCACGTCCAACTAGTATTCTAATATTCATACTTCTCGCACATTCGGATTCACTCGCATATATTATCGGCACATACACTCTACACTCTACACGCATAAATGTATATATACCCGCCGAAATCATTTTCCCCGAGTGTCGTTCATCCCAAACACTTTTAAAATTTATAACCCGGATCTTATTTTTGCTAACCCGAGATTTATATACCATTTATTTTAATCTTTTAGGGGCCCTCACCTTTTATTTAGGGTTCCTTATTATTTATCTCCAAAAGGAATTCTTCTCCAATCCTTTTAGTCCAAGAAAAATATCCCAAAATTAACTGCCATAACCAAACCGAACCTATGGCCATAAAACGAACCGATCCGATTCTGAAATAAACAAACCGAACTGCATCCGGACCGGTTCTACATGATCAGTTTTGTTTTCCAGCGTGTTCATCTTCTTCTACAACTCCAAAAATCACTCAAACACTCATTCAACCCAAGATTTGTGGTCTCCAACATCAGCAACCATCAATATACTCATCTACACACTAATTTATTCTTGGGATTCATCAAGTTAATTAAGATTTAAACCCTATCTTAATTAAACCCTAGATTTTATTCAACCCTTCCAATTTCTCACCAAAAAATAATACCATTAACATGGATTTTAACCCAAATTTCATATGGAGTTATTATCACCTCAATTTACGTGATATCATTTCCAAAAACCCCATTTTGGTTCAAGAATCCCAACCCAAATTCATGTAGTTTTCATCAATTATAATATGAATAATAATCACACATAAATAGTTGGATAAATCCGACGACCTCGTGCCGGAATTCGTCGGAGCTTGGCCGGAAATCTCCTGTTTCTTCTCCCTTTTCTTCCTCCTTTCTTTTCTTCTTTCTTCTCTTTCCTTCTCTCTTTCTCTTGTGGCCTCATAAGAGAGAAATAAGGGTTATTCCCTTATTAAACTCAAAATTTACTCGTATACTGAAATGCGAGTCCCTACCATAGTTGTCAAATCGCGAATCGTATACCCTCCGAATCGCGAATCGTATACCCTCCGAATCGCGAATCGTGAATCGAACCGGTCGAATCGGAATCAAATGTTAAAAATGAAATAAAACATACGTAAATGCATTGACATTATAAAATTGATTATTAAGCATAATATGACGAAAAACTTATCGTAGCACATGATAATATACCAAAATATAGCACAAAAATTAAACGTAACACATGTTCTCATTTGTTTTAAGCTTAAAAATGTAAAAAACAAAAAAAAATCATAAAAACAGCAAAATAGCAAAATAAAAACAGCAAAATAACAAAAATAGGGTTTTATAACCTAAAAAAAGCAGCAAAATAGCAAAATAACCTTAAAAAAAAAAAGCAAAATTGGGTTTTATAACCTAAAACAAACAGCAAAATAGCAAAAAAAAAAATCCAGCACAAAAGGCAGCCTTTGTTTTGGTTTTATAACAAAAAAAAATAAAAAAAATCAAAACGTATGTTTTTATAACCTAAAAAAAAAAGCAAACGAAAACAATAAATCAAATTGTTTGCTTCCGTCGACCATCGATTGAGCAAAATAAGACATGAAAACAAGAAAGAAAACATACCGTATGGGTTTTGCAGAAAAAAGTAAAAAAACGTTTGCTATTTTGCTTCGATTTACTATATGGGTTTCAAACGGCCTTCGATTTGCAAGAATTAGGGTTTGTTTGCTTCGGCCATTTGCGGTTTGAATGGGTTAAGGTTGAAACCGCGTTTTTTTTTCTTATTTGCGTTAAATCGATTTAGGGTTTAAGTAAAAAACCCTTTTCCCCGAATCGTTTTTCACACGATTCACGGTTCGATTTGGAATCGAACGATTCAGTACCAAATTCGGCCGATTCTTTAGACATGCGATTCTTATCCTGATTCGAATCGTTTTGTGTCCGAATCGAATCGAACGACTTTAACAACTATGGTCCCTACTAGTCCAAAAAGTCCTCGGAACCCAAACACTATATCCGGGTACTTTATTTTGACTATTTCAGCCCATTCGAGACCAACCGTGCACTCGAAATCCCCATCCGAGTCACTTATAAAAAATTTACCTTTTTAAATCCAATACAACTCCGCACGTATTTTCCAAATAAAATGTTATTACTTGTCACTTTGCCCAACTGCGACATGATATAAAAATAATCCAACTTTATTACTTATTCCCGTAAGTAAATATTGCACACATCGATAATAATCTAAAACTCGCCAATTAATATTTAATCCACACTTCAAATTAATAAATTACACTTATTCTCAAATTAATAAATTACACTCATGTAATTTAAATGTCCATCAAAGTACGGGGTATTACGTACTTCCTCCCTTACAAAGGAAATTCGTCCTCGAAATTCGGATTCAATCGGTACTAAGACCTCAGGATTTTTAACAACATAACATCCTCTAGTACCTAAAATTAAATCACGATAACGGTATGTTTACTCCTCTACCCAGCTGTCTTAAGGCTTAATCACAATAGTCCCAGCTTAACAACAAGCTTGTTCAATACACTTCATACTGATATACTCCATCAGTCATAAGGTCTCACCTCAATAATGGCACATCACACATTGTGCTTCTACTAACAACATCCGAGTAAGACAAGCCTATGCATTACTGGCTCTATCGCCTTAATACTATTGGAAGGCCGCGCATCACTAAGTGCCAGCTTCCCGTATCCATCCCAACACAAAACTTCCATCCTGAGAGAAACCATAAAAACATCTGACCACTCCTGTCAGTCCTTAAAATCTCGGTTCATGGCGACGTAACTCTTACTACGCTCAAAAGTCACCCCAAAACAGTTTGTGGTAAATGCCCCCTCGACAACGGACTCTAAATCACGTCTGATCCAAAAGTCTAGTTATTCCCTCACCTCTAAACAACCAGAGAGGGATTAACAAGGCTTTTCCACGCAAAACCTCAAATGACACCTTGTCCATAATAAACCGGTACAAGTTATTACACCCAACTCTTGTAATCGGTAATTTCCCTTCCTAATTACCGTACAGTTTATAATGCTCACCACTCGCATTATCCAATATTGGGAATCACTTCTAGTATACTCATCGGTTATAGGTGACACAACTTGCCCATAACAAATCTTCATCCTCGCTGCTTCCCGAAAATCCCTATCGGAGGTGAGGTTCAAGGATCTCATCTGGATTCACAACAATATTGGGCGGCACTTTGCACCGGTGCAATCCTTCTTTACTAGTCTGTCTGCCCAGGAATCGTCACCTTGATACTAAATTTCTGGTTGGTCATCTCGAACCAACCTATTTCCATCTATGAGTGGTGTACTCGGAGACAATCTCACTATGTCTCACCTAACACCAATTCCCACCTATAATATCTCACATTAGGTGGTACTTTATACTCCCCTTCTTTCCCCGGGGTATACCAAAAATCACGGCCCATGCACTTTTTGCCAAAATGCGCACTTCTGGGCCCTTTTCACGTTATAAACATCAATATTCTATCTACGCGCTAGCCACTCTGAACATTCGACTGAGTAGGACTCCGCTCTACTTTTCCACAACGGTTGGATCTCCTCTTCTCAAGAGATATCCTTTTAAATGGCTTCCCACAGCCTTTAACTCATCTCGGGTGTGCTACTCTCAGAACTATAACTCAACGGATGCAGTCTCTAGAATGCTATCATCTTCCAGAGAATATACACACATCATCCTAGGTACCACCAGTCGGGATCCCACACCGACCTAATAAAAACATAACACAAACGTAGGGGAAGCGACCATAGTTCCTCACCTGAAAGTGAGACGAATCATACCCAAAACGTCTCACCTATGATAAAAGCCACAGTGCATAAATAACTGGACGCTATGACATGAGGACTATACTTTCCCTGCATTTACTAGCCGGGGGATTCACCCACATCGCGCAACTTTCCATGATAACACTAGAGGAGTATGTTCCACATAAATATATCATTCACATAGGTACATTTATAATCATATCATATATATACTGTCTCTATACCCGTATGCATGTATATCAAATCTGGCTATTCCTGCCTATCTCACTGGCATTAGCCTAAAATCCTGAATATACCAATTCGTATTCATTTATAAATATACACACAACTTATTTTAATCCCATAAGTATTCTCTCACTTATGATACAAATATCTCATTAAATTCTTCTGAATAATAGCTTATCACGTCCAGCTAGTATTCTAATATTCATACTTCTCGCACATTCGGATTCACCCACATATATTATCGGCACATACACTCTACACGCATAAATGTATATATACCCGCCGAAATCATTTTTCCCGAGTGTCATTCATCCCAAACACTCTTAAAATTTATAACCCGGATCTTATTCCCGCTAACCCGAGATTTATATATACCATTCATTAAATCTTTTTGGGACCCTCACCCTTTATTTAAGGTTCCTTATTATTTATCTCCAAAAGGAATTCTTCTCCAATCCTTTTAGTCCAAGAAAAATATCCCAAAATTAATTGCCATAACCGAATCGAACCTATGGCCATAAAACGAATCGATCCGGTTCTAAAATAAACGAACCGAACCGCATCCGGATCGGTTCTACGTGATCAGTTTTGTTTTCCAGCTAGTTCATCTTCTTCTACAACTCCAAAAATCACTCCAACACTCATCTAACCCAAGATTTGTGGTCTCCAACATCATCAACCATCAATATACTCATCGACACACTAATTTATTCTTGGGATTCATCAAGTTAATTAAGATTTAAACCCTATCTTAATTAAACCCTAGATTTTATTCAACCCTTCCAATTTCTCACCAAAAAATTATACCATTAATATGGATTTTAACCCAGATTTCATATGGAGTTATTATCACCTCAATTTACGTGAAATCATTTCCAAAAACCCCATTTTGGTTCAAGAATCCCAACCCAAATTCATGTAGTTTTCACCAACTATAATTTGAATAATAAACACACATAAATTGTTAAAGCAAGTTAAACACTTGCCTCGATGGATAAATCCGACGACCTCATGCCGGAATCCGCCGGAGCTTGGCCGGAAATCTCCTCTTTCTTCTCCCTTTTCTTCTTCCTTGCTTTTCTTCTTTCTTTTCTTTCCTTCTCTCTTTCTTCCGTGCCCTTATAAGAGAGAAATAAGTGTTATCCCCTTATTAAACCCAAAATTGACTCGTATACTCAAATGCGAGTCCTTACTAGTCCTTAAAGTCCTCGGAACCCAAACACTACATCTGGGTACTCTATTTTGACTATTTCAGCCCATTCGAGACCAGCCGTGCACTCGAAATCCCCATCCGAGTCACTTACCAAAAATTTACCTTTTTAAATCCAATACAACTCCGCACGTATTTTCCAAATAAAATATTATTACTTGTCGCTTTGCCCAACTGCGACTTGATATAAAAATAATCCAACTTCATTTACTTATTCCCATAAGTAAATATAACACACATCGATAATAATCTAAAACTCGCCAATTAATATTTAATCCACACTTCAAATTCTCTTTCACTTAAAATTCTCAAATTAATAAATTACACTCATGTAATTTAAATGTCCATAAAAGTACGGGGTATTACAGGAAGCTGAAGTCTTCCCCAAACCGGAGAGATAAGTCCAATTATTACGCATTCCACAAAGATCACGGACATAACACTGACAGTTGTATAACCTTAAAGAACGAGATAGAAAGCGTAATCCGAAGAGGAAAGCTATCCAAGTTTGTTGACAGAGATTGCAGAGCAGATCCTTTAAGAGAGCGGGAAGCATAGAGACGATCGGAATTCCCTGTAAAAAAGGAGACGATAAGAAAAAAAGGCAAAGAGGATGATGTCGAAGATGACCCAAATCTGCTGAGGAGACCCAAAGAACCCATGCGCGAGGTGAAAATGATCTCTTTTGGCAGTCATTTTAATTGCAGGTGGTGACATTGACGGAGGTGATGAAATTGCTGAGAGAAAAGCATATTACAATGAAGCCAAAGCATGCTCCTACATTCGACAGATCAACTTGTCTGGCGACGTAAATACTCGTCTTAGGATAGTAGACAAAGACAGATTGGTTATCGGATTCTCCAAAGACGGATCTATCAGGATTTCTATACCCCCATGATGATCCTTTGGTCGTTACAATGTTGGTACACAAAGGGTAGCCAGAGTGCTACTAGACAATGGTAGTTCAGTCGACGTATTGTTTGACGACTGCATTAAAGAATTGGGATCAACCTGAATAGCGTTCCAGCCAAGTATATCCCAACGTACTGCGAACCGGCTAGGGTACTGCAAACTTATACCATATACCAATACGATTTTAGCCCAGTATATCCCAACGTACTGCGAACCGGCTAGGGTACTGCAAACTTATACCATATACCAATACGACCCGTGACCTTTCTAAGATTGGTCTAAAATATTTCTGGTGGGGAATGGGGATTATGTTGTCTATGTGCATTTAAATTTTTTACAAAACTAGTTCAGTATGCGCAGTATGACACGATTTAATTATATCAACAACATTTTTATTAAATTTTTGAATTTATTTCAAAATCATGTACACTTCCTATTCTTGAAGTCAATGCATACTTGGCATTTTTTTCAGTACTTCACCCGGTGCAGAAGGGCATTCCTCTATCTCTCTCTCTCTCTCTTTCTCTCTCTCTCTCTCTCTCTCTATATATATATATATATATATATATATATATATCAATGTGTGTGTGTGTGTGTGTTGTGTGTGCACACACATATACAATCCTTTTAATTTGACTAGTACTTGAAACTTTATTTCTATATAACCTCAGCCAAAGCAGACGTAACTTGACAATTGGCACTCAAGAGCAAGTACTAAATTAGAATGAACTCTCTCTATAAGAAATAATCCCAATTTGGATGAGTACGAGAGTTTACATAGCCTAAGAAAATGTGCCTACGACAGTAAAATGACACTTAAGGACAAAAAAAGACTGCAGAAACCTAGACCTTTATAATATAGTGCCCCTCTTGAGCCTTTTGATGCCTTGTAGCAATACAATCGATGAGATATAGCGGCAGTCGAAATGGATCTGAAATACTCCTTGAGGCTGAGGGCATACTTAATGGCTTTTGCCAATGATTTGGTATCTCTGAATTAAAGATCTTGTCGAATACGGGGTTGACTCCTCCTCCTCTAAGCTAGCGCGAGAACAAAGCAACCGAAATTTCTTAATATAATCCTGGACAGAGAAATCCGTGCTGCAAGGCTTGAAGGTGGTTGAATAGATCACGATGGTAGGAATGAGAAATGGAAGCCTCTCGGGGGGATTGTCTCATAACTAGTGACGCGACCACAAAAGTGTCTAAAGTTCGTGCTTATATAGGCTCAAGTGCAAGCTTGCCCCTCAAGTAATAATTCGATAAGTCGGGATCGTCTCCATAGCGAACTAGGACGAAAATTTGTGACAACGTAGGAATAGAAGACTAACCCTAACTTGATTCTCGAAAATAAAATAAAAAGATGATTAATTGTGAACTGAATGACTACTAGCTAAAAGTGAAGTAAATTTAAGAACTAAGTGCATAGAAATAAAATACTGCAGTGAAGTAAATATGAATAAGGGAAAGATAGGATAGGATACAAACCCCCGAACCCTAGTACATTTACCGGATAGAATACTAGCTTTTGAATTAGAAAGTTGATTGAACCCAGTCTTTATTACTCCAAAGCATTACATGTATGAGGGTACTAGTCCGCATCATACGTAATCAAAGGTAAGAATAAAGCGGTGCCGAATAGCTAACACGCGCATTGCATCAAACACCCCGGTTACCCCGGGCAAACAAGGTTAAAAGCCCTACGACGATTGTGAGTGCTACACAACACGATTCGATCAAAATTTAATTTAAAACCTATTTTCTATAGATGTACACTACATCGGGTCGGGTTCATGCATCCCAACCCTTGGAAGTTTAGCTGGACATAATTAAACTAAGTGTGAACACAAAACCTACTGTGCATGAATTCATAATTACTTGAAAAATTGGGAAGAAATTTGGAAATAAGACTTGCAACCTAAAATTTAATGACTAATCAAGCTAAACTATGAAAGCAATTAAAAGCAGAAAATAAATAATACTTGCAATGAAGAAGTTCTGGAATTAAAGCTTGAAACTTGAATAATTGTTGCAGAAATTAAGACCTAGGGTTCTTAGTCGCAAAAGCTCTCTAAAACTATCAAAAAGAGAACTCTCTAATGTCTGGGAATTAGTTGGAATAAATACTCAATGAAATTACAAGAGTTTGAGCTTGATACACTCTAATTTTGAAAAAGATAAAACAGAAATTCGCCACCCAGACCGCTCCGGCCTGGTCCATCGGTTCGGTCCGGTGAATACCGGATCGGTTCGGTTGTAAATCTTATACAAGAACTTTTAAGCTTCTGGACCGGATCGTTTTTGGGAATAACCGGATTGGTCTGGTTGTAAATTCTATTTAGGACCTCAGTCTCCTCCGGACCGGATCAATTTTGGGAATAACTGGATCGGTCCGAAGGTCCTTTTCTATTTTCTCTCATCTTTGAAACTTCATAACTTCTGCTCCGTGACCCGGATTTGGACGCCGTTTATTCCTACGTGCTTGTAGACTTGAGATCTTCAACTTTCATGCTGGTTGCTCTTCCGAACTCCAGATGTAAAGTTACTCTTTTGCCCTCTGACTTTTCTTCCTTGGTTTCTTGGTTTTGAGTTTCCTCTTCTCTTCACTTGTATAAAATACCTGTAAAAAATATGAAGAATACACGAAACTCGATGCACTCTATAGGAAATGTCAGTAGCAAGGATATGAGATAAATCAATGCATTTTACATGTTACGAGGTGATAAAAGCCTCTAAATTAAGGGGATAAATCGGAAGAATTTATGCCTAATCAACTGGCTATGTGCGCACGGGCTCTAAAGCCTCAACCCCTGGGCCATGTGCGCATGGTTCATAATCTTGGCCGAGTCAACTCAATATCGGCCAAGTTGACTCAAAATCATAGGCCACCAACACGATATCGTGGCACAAGATGAGTTTTGGCCATTTTTGGTTCGAATCGGGTAAAATCGACGATATATTATGGTAATCATTTTTTATCAAACTTCTATGTAACTTGTTTATAAAGTTTTACGTGTCATTAGATTATTTCGCTAATTTAGAGTTGATATATTATGGTTTTGACCCATCGTCAACCCCAAGCTAATCACTACCATACAACTTAATGTGGCTTAGGCACATGGAACCCTCCTAAGTGTGATCGCGGAACCTCAATGGGTGTGGCCTTCGGCCCCAAACATCATGAATATGACAATCCATCTCGTGCCCAACCTCGTAGCAAGTTAAACAATCACATTGCTCTCAAGGGACATAGGGTTGTACCCTAATACTCAAGTCCTTAAATGGGGACTGATCCATTCTCCACTCCTCTATTAGGCCATTCAATGTTCTCCTGGTCCGATCATCGCATCAAGGGCAATAAACCAGCCTCAGGATCTCATTGTCGTACTCTGTGCCCGCAAACTCCCCTAACATGATACCCTAAGGCAGGGGTTGTTGAGTTCACTCTCTTGTCCTTCCACAGTTCCTCTTGATAAACTTTGGGTCGGAAGTAGCTGATAATGTCGATTGGGTATGAAACGGAACCATATGTCTCTTTATTGGAGCCCTCCCATCCACCAAAATGATGGTGAAATCTCAAGCGAGAGGGTGTAATGCTGTGCATTATTGTTTGAGGGGGCGTATTTAGCCCTTGGAGGTGGTCCCTGCCTTCTCCTTGTGTATGATGGACCATTGGAGCCTTTTTCTTGTTGTTTGTGGTTGGTTTGACCACCCATAGATTTGCATAATTTTTTAGATCACCATCCCAGCCACCTAGGTTTCCCCCTAGCTTGACCCGTTGATGACATAGTGGGTGCTTTTGGGAAGTTCGCGACACTCACGACAACCCCTCCCTGTGTTGGCAATCCACTCCTCGCCCCTCGGGCTGGGAGACTGTGTTTTCGGGGTAGCTGGAAACCTAGGTCGAATCATGCCTTTTGGCTAGGCGCGAATATGATCGGAGGATAGTTCCCACGATGGCGGTCTAGCCGACGAGTAACAATGATGGCGAGATGGATGGTAAATGAAGTGCTCAACACATTTCAGTCATGAAAGAACTTATTAAATCCTCTTGGACTACTACTCGATTTTTCAATCCAACTTGATGTGATTTCTTGGGTGCCACTCAAGTTGCTGTGATTTGTATGTTTTACAAGAACAAAATTAATGCCGAGTACACGGGTGTGTACAAAAGTTTATGTAGCTCAGCTAAGTGTGCCTTGGCAAACACTTTAAAATCGGTAAAAAAACACGCTAAAAAACAAAAGAAGACTCTAGAACCTAGCTTTATAACATGGCTTACATCAACTAGACTACTATAATTGAAAAAAGAAGGAATTAACCGCGAAAGGAATATAGCCGATAAAATCCCCCAAATAGGCCAGCTGCACAAAAGCTGAAATTACTCCTAGTATCCCTCACGGATAGGTCGAATTCGTTTTCCGGTGCACTTTAAGTGTTTATTCCGTCATCACCATTACCACCAAAAACTCAATTTTGTTTTTGTTATTTCATTTGATTTGAATTGGTACTTAGAAGTTGCTGATTGATTAAACTTAAGAGATGATGTAACTTCTCGCAGCCTGCCCTATTCGTCCGCGGACGTTAAGTCACTTAATCTCACTGGGATTTAAAATTTAAACGTATAGGGAAATTATTACAATGCCGCGGCCTGTGAAAGGCCTTAACTTCTACATCAGAGTTGACAGATTTAATAGTTATTGAGTATAATATTACACCATAAGAGAAGAATTATCAACTAAATCTTTCCAACATCATTAATGCCATAATAGTCTTAATACATGCTATGGAATTAGTCATTCCTCAAAGTTTATACTGTAAAGCTAAATAAGTACAACTAATAGTGAAATATATATAAGCACTCCTAAAGCACTATGCAAACTAACTCCGCGGTCTATATGAACTCCGCGGCCTCTAAAAGTGTCCTCAGCTCCTAACTTGAGGAAACACATAATATAAAAGGGGCGAGCTTTAATTGCTCAGCAAGGGTTAACTCAAGATCCTCATCCACCTGCCAAAGTATTTGCAAGGGCAGTAGATAAATAAATGATACATTGTAATCGGTAATAACATAGAATAATAATTGTGCATTAAGAGTAATAAGGAAATGAAAGAATAGTGTTTCTCAACCCCTCAGATTCCCTAACGGCCTATGTCTCAATCTGTTAAAGGTCTCAACTCCCCGACTTCCCCCATGGCTCAATCTCTTGTAGTTCGCCCTCATATTCTGCTAGATATATTTATAACCTTGGACATCTTAAACTCCGCGGCCTTATTCAAGGTATCTTTGACCTAGTCATGCCATATGCCGCAGCCTCCTCTTCTACCCAAATCCAGGAATGAGTGATCCACGGTCTGCTATTAATTCTACACTTTGGCCGAGTTCTACAACGGTGTTAAGCCGCATAGTTAGCCTAGGCTCAATCTCCCTAGACTAACTGTGTTTACCTCAAGCACCGAGCATGAGGTCCTCAAATAGTCATGATGCCTCAGCCTGACTAATGAATGCCGCAGCCTCAACACTGAATCCCCAACTCAACAAGGTGCCTCTCAACCCCACGGCCTCTTCTAATAGACCGCGGCCTTAAGGAAAGAGTTAGAACTCTTGGTCGGCAACAACAAGGGCATTATAATAAAAATAATATTTTAAAACCCTAATTTACTCCCAACTTAAATCCTCAAAGATCAAAGGCAATTAAGAACATCCTCAATTAAGAACATCCTCAAAATCTCCTAAGGTCAATTAAGAACATCCTCAAAATCCCATTCTCCATCTATAGAATCTCACCTCAAGCCTCCTAGTAGAAAACCTCTAGACTCAGAGATTTGCTAATAAGCCTAAGTCTCCAAATCTCAAGGAATCCATGGCACTCCACGGCCTTTAACCTTAACGAACATTAGCTTACCATAGCCTGAGACCCAAAATCTCAGATGAATAATAGAATTCCATGGACATTTTCCAGATTTTACACAATGGCGCATCTCAATCACTAAAGACATATAAAACTATAGTTTTGAACAAGGAAGAAGAGGGTGAAAACATATACCTTACTTCGGTGGAATAATTTGCTGACTAGTTACCTTCCGCCGCCTTGCTTCGGTGAACGGGAGCCTTTTGCCGCCTTGCTCAGGCAACCTTCTCTTCTCCACACACAAACCTTACTTTCTCTCTCTAAAATGGATCCCAGGATTTCTAATAGCCTTAGGAAGTGTGCCAAGGGTGAGTATTTATAGGTTTTAGTGGGGAACCTAGGGTTTTCCTCTTTTGGACACACTTTTCCACAACTACTGCTTTTATAAAGGCTTCTAGAATTTTCTAAACTTGCTCCTTAAGTCATGACATAATAAGGGCACATCATTATTCCTCGTGCTGTCAAGGAAACTAGGCTTCACCGCTATTACCTTAGGCCATGGTCTTCTAGAGTATGTCGCGGCCTTAACACACTAAGCCGTAGCCTCTGGGTTTCATATGTCCGCGGACCCCTCCTCTAACCTAGGTTTCTCATCAGTTCGGCCGCGGCCTCTTAAGGTTTTAGGGTTGTTACAAATGAAGCCTAAACGTTTGTAGCTTATTGGAAGCCTTTATTTAGTGGATGATGATGAATTACATAAAATAAATATGAAGCTTTGTAACATTATGTACTAAATTGTGGACGTATAGATGTCTGTGGTGATATCAAGTGAATATTTTTAGTTTAAAATATGGAGGAATGGCTATCACTAACATTTAATGGAGAAAAAGAAAATTATGTGAGAAGTACTTTTATGGAATCAAATTGAACTTACTTGGATTTGTATTTCTCAAGAAGAATTTATTTGTCCTTCGATAACTTTATAGAACTTAAGAGGGTTATTTTGGGGGGAAAGTAGGACTTGTACACATTTCTCCTAAAGAAAAATTGTGCAACTTCTAAAACACTGCCTGGGACATTTGTGAAATGGATGTAGCGCCTTTTGCACTTGCATAGTGATAATAATATGCATGAATTCCAATCCTCCTCAAAAGTCACAATGTATAATTTTATGTGCTTGATTCTAATTGTGGAAATATCTACATAGGTTTTTGTAACACTATATTTTCCCGTTCATTTGAGTTATTTAGAAGCTTTGTCGAATCGGTTTGGAGAATTATGAGGTGCTAAGTCTGATTGGTGTATTTGTAGGATATATTGGTTCAGTTTCATTCTTGAACATGGTTTTACAAGTCATCAGTAAGCTTCGTTCTATCAACCCCAAGCTTACATATGGTGAGTAAATTAATGGATATTGCACAAGCTCTTAACTTTCCATAATTCAATTTACTGTGCAATTTTCTTTTCCTTGCGTGTTGTTTTTTCCACTAAGCTTGATTTACTGCATTATCATATTATGTTAGAGTTGCCATCTATGCGATTATTGTATTATGAAGGAAAATAGTGTTCCATTTAAAACAAAATAAGGGAGGTCTGAGCAGTAGTTGTAAGATGATAGGACTTACGGACCTTTTTTTTGGCCCTACGCTGATATATCTATGCAAAATTTCAACTCTTTCTTGATGAATAATTTTATCTTGAACTTTGATAAAATAAAGGAAACTTTAATGAATTGACTATTTGTTTCCCTCTTTCTTGCTCAAAAAGGAAATCATTATGCAAATTTTCACTTCCTCTTAACTCGCAGAGGGGTGAAGGGAAGTTTGGCAAAGCCTTTGTTTAAAATTTCCTTAGACATTTGAATATTATGGATAATTTTTTTAAAATAATAAATCCTACAACAGTCACGGAATAGCATGTTTCTGACTTTAATTAGTCTAATACTATTATCAAGAAGTTTGGCAAAGCCTTTGTTTAAAATCATAAAACAGTTGAGGAATAGCATGTTGTTGATTTTAATTAATCTCATATTATTATAAAAAAAATTTATCGGAAACAATTTTTATTTAAACAAGAGAAAAACTTACAAAAAGGATCGACCAGGAGTCCATCTAAAGCTATCTACTAAAAAGAAATAATATACATTAAAATCAATGAAAGAAAAAAAGAGAAAAGATTGCTGGAACACGAAATAGGGTCTAAATAAGTCCCCAGTCCTCAATTCTCCCACCGAAATGCCGCCCACCGGAGGACAAACCCATCTTATCTCCCACAATCAGCCCATTTGTGAAGTCTCAAATTATGTTTCTATACCATATAACTCTTGTTAAATTACCCAGTTGACATCAATTCTGTTGCCCATTTATAATCCTTTTAGAGTTGTAGATAGATCTTCATGTAGTTTGTGCCTTTGTGGTAGGGGTGCACACGGTTCGGTTTGGTTCGGTTTCAATACTAAACCAGAACCAGAATCGAAGTGGTTCGGTTCTAGGTTTTTGGAACCGGAACCGGAACCGAACCAAACCGAACCGATGGTTTTTGGGTTGGTTCGGATCGGTTCCCGGTTCTATTCACTTTTTAAAATAAAATATTCAATTAACTTTCAAAATTAGTTTTAAATGTAAAAACATCATTTGTCTTGTCCTTCCATAATGCTCTATCATAATATTCGAATATAATTTTCAAATAGATCCCTATTCTTTTATCGCATTTTAATATTTAACCATTCCTTTTCATTTCAACATTAAAAAACAACAATGATATATACTCACATCAAACAGCATAAAGTTAACATTGCACTTGAAAAAACAACATAGATGGTTCACATTACACTTGATAAAACATCATTAAAAACAACATCAAAAGAGCACCCAAAGTGTCTTTAAAAACAGCAACATTACAGCACTAAAACTCCTTTAAAAACAGCACTAAAACTCCTTAAAAATAGCACTGATAGTCCTTAAAAACAGCAACATAAAACCATTTAAATAGCAGCAGCATGACAGCTTCCAAACAGCACCCAAATAGCTTCCAAACAGCTTCCAAACAGCACCCAAATAGCTTCCAAACAGCACCATTTAACTACAAATAAAATTGAAATAAAATAAGCACACCTAAAAACAAATTTTTAATTAAAAACGGAGTTAAAAACAACACCATTTACCTTAATACGGAGGATTTGATAACACATTAACAAGATCGGGATCTTCCGTAATAACTAAAATAAAGCAAAATATATAATGAGAACATTTAATAACAAAACAAATATTTAATGAGAATGTTTAATAACAAATAATGTTAACTTACCGGACTCAAGATCACTCATTTCATCCAATCTCATCTCAACATTTATACGAATTGGTGACGAACGTAAACAATCTTGGGCACATATTAAGCACTCCTCAATTCTAGGAGTTAATGAACTTCCGAATTGATCGAGTACACGTCCACCCGTGCTAAAAGCCGATTCCGAAGCAACTGTGGATACCAGAATAGCCAAAACATCTCTTGCAACTAAAGAGAGAACCGGATACCTAGTGGAATTGAGTTTCCACCAACTTAAAATATCAAAGTTAGACACTTCCTTTTCCACATCTTCTAAATATCTATCAACCTCGGACTTTGCATCAACATTTTCTTATTTTTCTAGTTGTTGAAAAAATTCCGATTGAAGAGATTTCATTTCATCGTCTTCAACTTCACCAAATTGATCAACCTCCATTTCATTTGAACTTTGGTTTTGAGACACTTTTTTTGAGTGGGAACCCATACTTTCAAGCATTTGATAATGAACGAACATTCTAGTCAAAAGGTCTCTAATTCGCATATCCAAATCATTAACCTTTTCAAAGTGATACATTTTTGAGTAACAAAATTTCACATATTTCAACTTGTAACGAGGGTCTTACACCACCGCAATCAATAACATCATATTAATTATATCAATGTTCCTCCAATACTTATCAAATTTTTCCTTCATCTTGATTGCCATTATACTTAATGTCAAATCACTATTCTTGCTCCATTGGGACAAAAGTGCTTCAATTGCACAAATATCATGAAAATAATGATTGGCGGTAACATACAAAGACCCCGAAAAACGCTTAGTAATATCATAAAAAACTTTCAAAAACTTTGCCAAAACCCTTGCATTTTCCCAATCTTTATCAATAGGAGCACCTTCCTTAAGATCGGAAGCAAAAGTTGTTTCATGATCATCCACCATCCTTTCAAATGCCCTTTGAAACTTAATTGATGTTTCCAACAAGAGGTAAGTAGAGTTCCACCGCGTAGGAATATCTAGGCAAAGTGTGGTATTTGAGGGCAACTTTTCTTGAATACAACTAGTTTGAAATTGTGTTGACCTTTGGGGTGAACTCCTAATGAACATCACGGCTCCACAAATTCTAGCGATGGATGACTCCACCTCTTTCATCCCATCTCTCACAATCAAGTTTAAAATGTGGGCACAACACCTCATATGAAAAAACTCTCCATCTAAAATAAAAGCATTTTTTTTAAAGTTTCTTTTTCAAGTGACCAATTGCGGTATCGTTTGAAGAAGCATTATCAACGGTCAATGTAAAAACTTTTTCTATGCCCCATTGAAGTAAGCACGACTCAATGGCTTGGCCTATTGCAATACCCTTATGACTATGAATGACGGTAAAATTCAGATTTTTTTTTATGCAATTTCCAATTGAAATCAATAAAATGGGCCGTAAGTACCATATAGCTCATGTTTTGCAAAGAAGTCCATGTGTCGGTGGTGAGACAAATTCGATTTGTTGCAATGCTCAAAGCTTTTTTCATATCCCTTTTTAAACCAACATACAAATCCAAACAATCCCTAGCTACTGTAGTACGTGACACATTTTGAAACTCAGGTTGACAAACGGCCATAAAAACCCGAAAACCCTCATGCTCAACAAACTTAAACGGTAGCTCATCTATGATAATCATTTTAGCAAGTGCATCACGACATAATTGTTTGTCAAATTTCCAAGAAATGAGTTTGCTTTCTTCTTCTTGCCCTTCATTCTTATCCTTTTGAAAAGCCAAGATCTTTTGTTTCTTATCATTTAAGGGATACTCCTTACATTTTGACAAGTGTTTCCACAAAGTGCTAGTTCCATTTTGACTAGAATATGCATATTCAGTTGAACAATAAGTACACAAAACGTTATTGGGTTTACTTCCATCTTCATTTTCAACCTTATTAAAATGGTCCCAAACATCAGATTTATAGGGTTTTTTAGAAGCTACCTGTGCTGATGGTGGTGCTTGGGATATAACAGGAGGTGTTGCATTTGTTTGGTCAGTTGAAGCAGGTGCATTATGAGATGGATTTGTATTATCACCCATACTTGACATCTGAAAAAAATAATGAAATCAAATGAGTTTAGACAAATAATGAAAACAAATAAGTTTTATACTGAAAAAAGTCTGTAACTCAAATATAGTTTTAAAAGTATCCAAAATGTTTAAAAGTCTGTAACTCAATGGTAAAAAGTTTGTAACTCAGAAAATGAAAAAAAAAAACTGTAACTTAGGTCCGAAAATGAATCAGGTCTGTAAATCAGCCGGACAACATATGAAACTTAGGTCCGAAAATGAATCAGGTCCGAAAATGGAGTTATTCTACTGTAATGAGTTCCGAAAATCTACAGCTTGAGTTCTTAACCAATGAAAAAAAAACTAAGATCTGAGTTCGAAAATCAGAGCAAGCTTCGGACCTGAGTTCGTAACCAACAAAAAAAAAACTAAAATCAGAGCTTTACTTCGGACCTGAGTTCGAAATGAAAAAAAAAACTAACTTCGGATTTGAGCTTAACTTCGTATCAGAGGACATACATCGAAAATGAAAAAAAAATGTAACATAGAAAATTTAACTAAGATCAGAGGACATACCGATTTCATTTTTAGCGATGGAGAGCAAGCTTGGCTTCAGAGTTTTCTCATTAAGTCTCGAGAGTGAGAGCAAAGAAAGAGAGAGAGTAGAGAGAGAGAGAGAAGAGAGACTTAAGTCTTAAGAGTAGTATTTATATGCCTAGGGTTTAAGAGTGGAAAAAACCGGCCGCCCATAAGGCCCTAGTTTTCTTTTTAGTTTTTCTTCTTTTATATATATATATATATATATATATATATATATATATATATAATCGGTTCGGTGCCGGATTGGTTCGGATTCGATGTCGGATTCGGTTCCGGCTCCGGTTCAGATCGGTTTTCGGATCGGATTGTTTTTTTTCCCCTCTGGAACTGAGAACCAAACCGTCGTATCATATTTTTTAGAACCAGAACCGAACCATTGATAAAAAAAACCGAACCGAACCGAACCAATGCCATTGGGTTTGGTTCGGATTTTCGGATTCGGTGTGCACCCCTACTTTGTGGTAGGTTTTCGATTCTGGTTGTGTGTGACACCCCGACTAATTAAATACCGGGTAGCTACTCCTTTATTAAATTAAGTCAAAATGCCAAGTTGGCTCAGTTAATAGCATCACTGTCGAAAACATTTTTATTATTACTAACCACCTAGTATTTAAAAAGTAAGTGCCAATTTTAATTAAAGTCTGATTAACATGCAACAAGTGTAATGAAGAAATAAATGACACCATTCACCATACTGAAGTAAAACGAATAATCATCACAAAAGAGTAAATAAAGTCTGGAGGAAAACTCACTACAATCCCATACTGAAATAAATAACCGAAACTGAAATAAAACATGCTAAAGTCTGAAAACTGAAATGCAAAAGATGTCTCTAAGTAGAAATGGGCAACATGCCCTACAACTGATAGATAGTGACTCTGGAATCCAAAAGATAGAAGCGTCTACATGCAATTCCCTGTAGCTTCCACAAACTGCTACAGCTCGTCACCTGAATGAGTATCCTATGCTTGGTGTCCTTGTGGCTGGGCACCTAAAATGGTTTACAAGAAAAAGATTTGAAAAGCAAACGGGTCAGAGCCCGAATGTGGAGTTATATTTTAAAAACCTGCAAGTGCTTTAAAAACATTTAAAACATTAAATGCAAAGTACATGTTTGGACGTGCACTCACATTATATTCTCACCTCTCGTCTAACTGTGCACTCCTAACGCAAATACCCATCTATAACTACCCATACCACTAGTTAAGTGACAACACATCTAACTAGACTGCCAAAGGTCCTACCCATAATACTCGGTTCTATTAACATAATAACGCTCGTAATTAAAATAGGGGTTTAACGTAAACTCAGATACTCAATATGCAATATATATAACTATCAGTTAACTCGTTATATTTCTCGAAACAATACCGTAATATATTTACAACATTAACATGAGGATTCTTATTAATTAAATGTATATTAATCACATCGTAAATATACAATATAAGCACCCCGAGAACTAAGCTGCGGTGCACACATACTCTGCTATCCATTCCGGTACATCACGTACATAAGGATCACATATTCCGAATCTCTCAGGAATAGTTCAGATAACACAAATCACAAATAGTGGAGGCGAACACAGTCACCATCACATGGGTCACGCACATACCTACGCTCCCATGATCAGCAGACTTATTAATATCACAATAAGTGTTCATCGAGGTACCAGTCTATATCCCCCCGTAGGCACACAAGGATTAGAGGGTCCTAAGCGAACGCAACCTCCCGTGATAGCAAGTATGGTAGGTATGTCATACACACAATCCATATACCAATACTAAGTAAACACACATCTTAGTAATACCGTATTTTAATCGTAGTACATATTGCACTATCGTACTAACTATAATAATCACAATTTATACTATTCCGGTTTGTAATTATACGCGCCATAATTATCTCACGTCGTAGTAGACACTCACGTCTCAACCCAAACCATCCATGTAATACACTCTCGTATGTAATTTCCTTCTCATAAATACCCAAATGTCCCAATTTTATCATTACTACATCTACGGAATGATATCTATATCCTCGAACAAGTTTACGGAACTCCAAAAGTCAAAACAGTCCAAAAAGGACCAAACTGTCAACTCGTTAGAAGTCTCGTTCGAACGAGACTGTTCGAACGAGATTCCTCTGCCAACTCGTTAGAAGTCTCGTTCGAACGAGGCTGTTCGAACGAGGTTCCAGTTCGTTCGAACGAACTGTACCTTCTAACGATATCTCGTTCGAACGAGATATCGAACGAAATCCATTCTCGTTAGCAGCGACTGGTCAACTCGTTAGAAGCTCGTTCGAACGAGTTCGTTCGAACGACCTGGGGGCTGCTTCTAACGAGCTACCAGCTTCGGCCCAGAATTTTCCCAATTCGTTTTTTCAACCATTTTTACTCCTCAAATCTCTTCTAAAATTCGTTCCAACAATATATTGAGTTCTCTAATCATCCTCAAACATGCTAAGGTGCTATACTAACATCTTTAAAGGGTTTAATACCTTCTAAACATCATTAAATCACAAATTTCTACATTAATTCCCAATTTTCTTCAAGAACATAAACCCTAGGTTCTTCTCATCATAATTTCCCAGATTTTAATCCGTTTATACATCACATAGATATGAAATCTCTGAATTTAAATCTTCAAACAATGTTTTCACATGCAAACCTATCCCAAAATTAAATAACAACTTCCAATTTCATGGGTTTTCTTTTAACTCTTATATAAGATTGATTAACAAGTTTTCTAACATGGAAAAAGCATTCACTACTTAAGGAATGTAATTTAAATCACTTGCCTTGGTTTGATTTCTGATTTTGGTGTAGATTAGATGAAGTTTTCTGCAGAAATTCCTCTCTCCAAGCTCTTCTCCAATGGTGGCTTAAGGTGGCTAGGGTTTTGATTTGGGGAAACTTAGAAAACCTAAATGATAATCTACGTAGCCTTCTAGGTTAATATGGGTTGGTTATGGGCTTAGTGGGTTAAATCCACATCAGATTTACATCTCTAATTTTCGTCACTTTTAATTCCTCAAAAAAGTAAAATTACCAAAATACCCTTTAAGTTGCCGGTATGGCCTAAAAATACCCCGGGACCCAAACTATACCCCCGGCTAGTGATTTCTGACTATCTCGACCCTTCCGGACGCGTTGGCGCACTCAAAACGACCATACGGATTATAGATTTTAAATTCGCTTTTATTATCAAAATATTATACCGTGACGCGGCGGTCCCACGCGTCTCAACAAAATTTCTAAAATGCCGTATATAAATCTCACGACAACTTTATAATACCAAATACATATATAATCATATATGCACATAATCAAATACCAATTCGCATCTCATTAGTATTTATAACCCGGATTAATTATCAATTAATACGCATTTAATTAATTAATCCCAAAAATAAATATAGCCAAAAGTACGGGTTATTACATACTCCCCCCCTAATAACTGAATTTCGTCCCGAAATTCGAAACTAGAAAGTACCTGTTAAAAACAGCTCTGGATAACGCTCGCGCATCTCATCCTCGCGCTCCCATGTGGACTCCTCGACATTGTGATGTCGCCACTGAACACGCACTAACGGGACTATCTTTGACCGCAGTTTCCTCTCGCTTCGGTCCAAAATAGCAATTGGCCCCTCCTCGTAAGAGCTATCCGGCTGGAGATCGATGTCCTCCACAGCAATGTGAGAATGAGCCAAATTATCTCTAAGGTATTTCCTCAGCGAGGAAATATGGAACACATCGTGAATCCGATGCAAGTGCTCCGGTAGTCCAAGTCTATACGCAACCGGTCCGATCCGCTCAATAATAGGAAACGGCTCCACATACCTCGGTGCCAACTTCCCCTTCTTCCCAAATCGCATAATCCCCTTCATCGGAGAAACCCTGAGCAAAACCTGGTCCCCCACTTGGAACTCCCTGAAAAACCTCTTCGCATCAGCATAACTCTTCTGCCTGTCTTGAGCTACCCGAATGCGACTCCGAATCAACTCAATCCTTGCCGAAGTGTCCTGAATCACTTCCGGCCCAAGTAGTTTGTTGTCCCCCACTTCTAACCAACATGCTGGGGAACGACAAGGCCTACCGTACAATGCCTCAAACGGAGCCATGCCAATAGTGAACTGATAGGAGTTGTTGTAAGCAAACTCTACCAGTGGAAGGTACTGCTCCCATCCACCCCCGAAGTCAATAATGCACATGCGTAGCATGTCCTCCAACATCTGGTTGGTGCGCTCTGTCTGCCCATCGGTCTGCGGATGATAGGCCGTACTCAACCGCAATTCCGTGCCCATTGCCTCCTGGAAATTCTCCCAAAACCTCGAAACAAATATCTTGTCTCTGTCAGACACGATATTTAGGGGCACACCGTGGAGTCTCACAATCTCTGAAATGAAGAGCTGGGCATACTGTCCCGTAGTGTAATCAGTCCTTACGGGTAAGAAGTGAGCGACCTTGGACAACCTGTCCACAATTACCCAAACGGAGTCGTGACCCCTCTGCGACGTAGGCAACCCCGTGATAAAGTCCATGGATATGCTCTCCCACATCCACACCGGGACCTCCAATGGCTGTAGTAATCCTGCTGGTCTCTGATGATCCACCTTTACAAGCTGACAAGTGGTGCATTTCGAGACAAACTCAGCGATATCTCTCTTCATACCGCTCCACCAGTACTGTCGTCTCATGTCTTGGTACATTTTGTCCCCTCCGGGATGTACCGCGAACCGTGAGCCGTGCGACTCTGCCATCACATCGTGCCGCAATTCTTCCCCTTCCGGAACTACCAATCTCCCATTGAAGCGCAATCCCCCGTCTGAGCTAACGGTATAGGACTCGGCTCCCTCTGCAAGTAATCGAACTATCTGCTCCTGACAGAACGAGTCATTAGCCTGTGCCCGTACTATTTTCGTGACTATCTGCGGTGTAACGGTCATCACAGACATGAAAGATCGGGCCACTGCATCCTGGTGTCCCAATTCCTTCCACTTAGCTTTCCACACCTCTGCCACCTCATCTGCTGGGCTACGGCTCAACGCGTCTGCTACCACGTTAGCCTTACCCGGGTGGTACTGGATGTCGAACTGGTAGTCCTTCACAAATTCAAGCCACCTACGCTGCTGCATATTCAATTCCTTCTGCGTGAACAGATACTGTAGTGACTTGTGGTCCGTGAACCGCTGAAACTTCTCCCCCAAAAGATAGTGCCTCCATATCCGTAAGGCAAATACCACTGCTGCCAACTCCAAATCATGCGTGGGGTAATTCTTCTCATGAGGTTTAAGCTTACGGGAAGCATAAGCTATGGCCTGTCTCTCCTGTTGCAATACACCTCCCAGTCCTTGCAAAGACGCATCGGTGTAAACCAAATACTCAACTCCCGGTCTCGGCAATGCTAACACAGGTGCCGAGGTCAATTTGTCCTTCAATTCATCGAATGCCAACTGGCAGGCATCACTCCAGATATATGGCACCCCCTTACGAGTAAGATGTGTCAAAGGACCTGCTATCTCCGAGAAACCCCGAATAAACCTCCTGTAGTATCCTGCTAGACCCAGGAAACTACGAATCTCAGTTGGTGTCGTGGGCTGTCCCCACTCCCTCACCGCTGACACCTTCCCCGGATCAACCGATATTCCCCGGTCGGAAATGATATGCCCCAAAAACTGGACTTCCTTCAGCCAAAACCCGCACTTCTCATATTTTGCATACAACTCGTTCTGACGGAGTGTCTGCAAAACCTGCCTCAAATGCTCGGCGTGCTCCTCCTCTGTCTGAGAGTAAACCAGAATGTCATCAATGAAGACAATGACAAACTGATCTAGGAAATCCCTGAACACTCTGTTCATCAAGTCCATAAACACTGCTGGAGCGTTGGTCAAGCCGAAAGGCATAACCCGAAACTCGTAAGAACCATATCTCGATAGGAACGCAGTCTTCGAGACATCCTCCTCCCTGATACGCAACTGATGGTATCCTGACCTCAAGTCAATCTTCGAGAAGAAAGAAGCTCCTCTCAACTGGTCGAATAAGTCATCGATTCGAGGCAACAGATACTTATTCCGTATCGTGACCTTATTCAACTTTCGGTAGTCCACACACAATCTCAGTGAACCGTCCCTCTTCTTCACAAATAAAACTGGAGCGTCCCAAGGTGAGGTACTCTTGCGAATAAAGCCCTGCCCTAACAGCTGCTCTATCTGATCCCGTAGCTCTCGCATCTCAGCTAGAGCCATACGGTACGGTGCACGTGCTATAGGTCTCGTACCCGGTAGCAAATCTATAACGAAGTCTATCTATCGACTGGGTGGTAAACCTGGTATCTCCTGAAACACATCCGAATACTCCCTGACAACCGGGATCGAATCCAAAGGAATCACAACCTCCTTAGAGGTATCCTCCTCTATGTAATATAGATGAGCGGTCGATCCTCCCTCTGGGCGAGGCATCGCCACTATAAACATCTCTTGCCCCGGAATGGCAAAAACAATGCTCCCGCTGAAGCAATCGATCATGGCCCTATATGCTACAAGCCAATCCATACCGATGATCACATCGTGAACATGGTCTAACACTAACATGTCTGCAGGCAATACCAAACCATCAATCTCTACCCCCACTCCCCGGCATATAAAGAAAATAAGTGACCCACTCCCTAATGGTGAGTCGACACACGTCACTGTGCTCTCTGCCGTAGCTAACAATCCTAAAGCTTTCGCGAAGTGTGTAGCTATAAAACAGTGTATAGCACCCGTATCAAATAACACCCGACCCATAGTGCCATGGATAGGAAACGTACCCTCGATCGCGGGCGGTGCCTGTGGAACTGCAGCCTGGTGAACGTTGTAGACACGTCCATACTGTAGCTGCCCCTGCTGAACTGGGACTGCTGGAATGGGTGGCAATGCTGCCATCTGTGGCGGTGCGGGAAGAGCGGCGGGAAACATAGGTCTCTGCGGCTCCTGGCGAGCACCCTGCTGCTGTTGCTATGGGGCCCTGCCCCTATCAGGACAATCCTGCTTCTTATGGCCAGTCTTGCCACAAACAAAGCACTTCCCTGGGAAGTTCCCTCCCCTCTGCCCCTGCTGTCCCCGGCCCTGGTGGCCGTTACCGTTCCTCCCTTGGCCCTGCTGGCCCTGATGAAACTGCTGCCCATTCTGCCCCTGATGGCCGTTTGGACCCTGATGGCCCTGACGGAAACCTCCCTGTCCCTGCCTGTAGTTCCCTGACCGGAACCTCTTATTATCCCCCTGCTGGGTGCCCTGCTCATTCTGTCTCTGCCCCTGACCCGATTGTGCCCCGCTGGCACCATGTCCTCCGGTCCTGCCCTGATGGCTAGACTCCCCTGACCTTTTGCCCAAGGCCATATGAAAACGGTGGTCCTGGCAGTGCAACAATGCAGCGTTAACCACATCAGAATAAGTGGCCAACGATAGGTTCCCTAGCAGATGTTGACGGATCCTCCAATTCAACCCATCGGTGAACTTCTCAATCTTCTTCTTCTCTGTTGGTATCTCGTCTGGAACGATGTTCAACAGATTCGTGAACTCGGCCTCATACTCGGCCACTGTCTTGCCCTCCTGCTTCAAACTCATCAGCTTCCTCCTCATCTCTGTATGAACTGCGGACGGGAAGTACTTGCGGTCAAACCGCACCCAGAACTCCTGAATCGTGAGAGTATCCCTCTCCTCCGCGGTGGTAATAGACTCCCACCACTGTAGTGCAGATCCCACTAGCTTGAAAGTAGCTAGCACCTGCTTCTGAACATCTGTGCACTCATGCATCCTCAAATGCCTCTGCATATCCTTCCTCCATTGGCTCGAGACTACCACATCTGAGCTACCTGCAAACTCTGGCGGATGCGCTTTCTGAAAAGCGTCTCGTACACGCTCCCAAGCAGACGGGAATGCATTAACCTGTGCTGGCGCGGCAACCGGCGCCTGAGGCGGTGCCTGCTGAATCACGGCAATCGCGGCATTTACCGCTTGGGCTACTATAGCAGCAACCTCAGCGGCGTTCATCATGCCCTGAACTGGAGCGGGCTGGGGTTCGGGCATTGCATTCCTGGGAACTCGTCGTGCACGTCGTGGAGGCATCTGAAATAAGAACAAAGTTTATAAGTTCACGGTTATAAACTTAATAAGCAGAAGAACGAAGCATATACAAAAGAGTACAACAGTCCTAAAATATAGGGCTCTATATCAAAGAAACGTAGCGGAAACATAATAGCCGTACAGATCCTAAAGGACACTAGAACCTGATGCTCTGATACCACCTGTGACACCCCGACTAATTAAATACCGGGTAGCTACTCCTTTATTAAATTAATTCAAAATGCCAAGTTGGCTCAGTTAATAGCATCACTGTCGAAAACATTTTTATTATTACTAACCACCTAGTATTTAAAAAGTAAGTGCCAATTTTAATTAAAGTTTGATTAACATGCAACAAGTGTAATGAAGAAATAAATGACACCATTCACCATACTGAAGTAAAACGAATAATCATCACAAAAGAGTAAATAAAGTCTGGAGGAAAACTCCTCACTACAATCCCATACTGAAATAAATAACCGAAACTGAAATAAAACATGCTAAAGTCTGAAAACTGAAATGCAAAAGATGTCTCTAAGTAGAATTAGGCAACATGCCCTACAACTGATAGATAGTGACTCTGGAATCCAAAAGATAGAAGCGTCTACATGCAATTCCCTGTAGCTTCCACAAACTGCTACAGCTCATCACCTGAATGAGTATCCTATGCTTGGTGTCCTTGTGGCTGGGCACCTAAAATGGTTTACAAGAAAAAGATTTGAAAAGCAAACGGGTCAGAGCCCGAATGTGGAGTTATATTTTAAAAACCTGCAAGTGCTTTAAAAACATTTAAAACATTAAATGCAAAGTACATGTTAGGACGTGCACTCACATTATATTCTCACCTCTCGTCTAACTGTGCACTCCTAACGCAAATACCCATCTATAACTACCCATACCACTAGTTAAGTGACAACACATCTAACTAGACTGCCAAAGGTCCTACCCATAATACTCGGTTCTATTAACATAATAACGCTCGTAATTAAAATAGGGGTTTAACGTAAACTCAGATACTCAATATGCAATATATATAACTATCAGTTAACTCGTTATATTTCTCGAAACAATACCGTAATATATTTACAACATTAACATGAGGATTCTTATTAATTAAATGTATATTAATCACATCGTAAATATACAATATAAGCACCCCGAGAACTAAGCTGCGGTGCACACATACTCTGCTATCCATCCCGGTACATCACGTACATAAGGATCACATATTCCGAATCTCTCAGGAATAGTTCAGATAACACAAATCACAAATAGTGGAGGCGAACACAGTCACCATCACATGGGTCACGCACATACCTACGCTCCCATGATCAACAGACTTATTAATATCACAATAAGTCCTTCTATGACCTATGTTCATCGAGGTACCAGTCTATATCCCCCCCGTAGGCACACAAGGATTAGAGGGTCCTAAGCGAACGCAACCTCCCGTGATAGCAAGTATGGTAGGTATGTCATACACACAATCCATATACCAATACTAAGTAAACACACATCTTAGTAATACCGTATTTTAATCGTAGTACATATTGCACTATCGTACTAACTATAATAATCACAATTTATACTATTCCGGTTTGTAATTATACGCGCCATAATTATCTCACGTCGTAGTAGACACTCACGTCTCAACCCAAACCATCCATGTAATACACTCTCGTATGTAATTTCCTTCTCATAAATACCCAAATGTCCCAATTTTATCATTACTACATCTACGGAATGATATCTATATCCTCGAACAAGTTTACGGAACTCCAAAAGTCAAAACAGTCCAAAAAGGACCAAACTGTCAACTCGTTAGAAGTCTCGTTCGAACGAGACTGTTCGAACGAGATTCCTCTGCCAACTCGTTAGAAGTCTCGTTCGAACGAGGCTGTTCGAACGAGGTTCCAGTTCGTTCGAACGAACTGTACCTTCTAACGATCTCTCGTTCGAACGAGATATCGAACGAAATCCATTCTCGTTAGCAGCGACTGGTCAACTCGTTAGAAGCTCGTTCGAACGAGTTCGTTCGAACGACCTGGGGGCTGCTTCTAACGAGCTACCAGCTTCGGCCCAAAATTTTCCCAATTCGTTTTTTCAACCATTTTTACTCCTCAAATCTCTTCTAAAATTCGTTCCAACAATATATTGAGTTCTTTAATCATCCTCAAACATGCTAAGGTGCAATACTAACATCTTTAAAGGGTTTAATACCTTCTAAACATCATTAAATCACAAATTTCTACATTAATTCCCAATTTTCTTCAAGAACATAAACCCTAGGTTCTTCTCATCATAATTTCCCAGATTTTAATCCGTTTATACATCACATAGATATGAAATCTTTGAATTTAAATCTTCAAACAATGTTTCCACATGCAAACCTATCCCAAAATTAAATAACAACTTCCAATTTCATGGGTTTTCTTTTAACTCTTATATAAGATTGATTAACAAGTTTTCTAACATGGAAAAAGCATTCACTACTTAAGGAATGTAATTTAAATCACTTGCCTTGGTTTGATTTCTGATTTTGGTGTAGATTAGATGAAGTTTTCTGCAGAAATTCCTCTCTCCAAGCTCTTCTCCAATGGTGGCTTAAGGTGGCTAGGGTTTTGATTTGGGGAAACTTAGAAAACCTAAATGATAACCTACGTAGCCTTCTAGGTTAATATGGGTTGGTTATGGGTTAGTGGGTTAAATCCACATCAGATTTACATCTCTAATTTTCGTCACTTTTAATTCCTCAAAAAAGTAAAATTACCAAAATACCCTTTAAGTTGCCGGTATGGCCTAAAAATACCCCGGGATCCAAACTATACCCCCGGCTAGTGATTTCTGACTATCTCGACCCTTCCGGACGCGCTGGCGCACTCAAAACGACCATACGGATTATAGATTTTAAATTCTCTTTTATTATCAAAATATTATACCGTGACGCGGCGGTCCCACGCGTCTCAACAAAATTTCTAAAATGCCGTATATAAATCTCACGACAATTTTATAATACCAAATACATATATAATCATATATGCACATAATCAAATACCAATTCGCATCTCATTAGTATTTATAACCCGGATTAATTATCAATTAATACGCATTTAATTAATTAATCCCAAAAATAAATATAGCCAAAAGTACGGGTTATTACATACTCCCCCCCTAATAACTGAATTTCGTCCCGAAATTCGAAACTAGAAAGTACCTGCTAAAAACAGCTCTGGATAACGCTCGCGCATCTCATCCTCGCGCTCCCATGTGGACTCCTCGACATTGTGATGTCGCCACTGAACACGCACTAACGGGACTATCTTTGACCGCAGTTTCCTCTCGCTTCGGTCCAAAATAGCAATTGGCCCCTCCTCGTAAGAGCTATCCGGCTGGAGATCGATGTCCTCCACAGCAATGTGAGAATGAGCCAAATTATCTCTAAGGTATTTCCTCAGCGAGGAAATATGGAACACATCGTGAATCCGATGC
Organism: Sambucus nigra; assembly: GCA_949130495.1. NCBI lineage: Eukaryota > Viridiplantae > Streptophyta > Magnoliopsida > Dipsacales > Adoxaceae > Sambucus > Sambucus nigra. The sequence goes on along the minus strand of OX422207.1, from coordinate 335,175,036 downwards.
AAGTGCTCCGGTAGTCCAAGTCTATACGCAACCGGTCCGATCCGCTCAATAATAGGAAACGGCCCCACATACCTCGGTGCCAACTTCCCCTTCTTCCCGAATCGCATAATCCCCTTCATCGGAGAAACCCTGAGCAAAACCTGGTCCCCCACTTGGAACTCCCTGAAAAACCTCTTCGCATCAGCATAACTCTTCTGCCTGTCTTGAGCTACCCGAATGCGACTCCGAATCAACTCAATCCTTGCCGAAGTGTCCTGAATCACTTCCGGCCCAAGTAGTTTGTTGTCCCCCACTTCTAACCAACATGCTGGGGAACGACAAGGCCTACCGTACAATGCCTCAAACGGAGCCATGCCAATAGTGAACTGATAGGAGTTGTTGTAAGCAAACTCTACCAGTGGAAGGTACTGCTCCCATCCACCCCCGAAGTCAATAATGCACATGCGTAGCATGTCCTCCAACATCTGGTTGGTGCGCTCTGTCTGCCCATCGGTCTGCGGATGATAGGCCGTACTCAACCGCAATTCCGTGCCCATTGCCTCCTGGAAACTCTCCCAAAACCTCGAAACAAATATCTTGTCTCTGTCAGACACGATATTTAGGGGCACACCGTGGAGTCTCACAATCTCTGAAATGAAGAGCTGGGCATACTGTCCCGTAGTGTAATCAGTCCTTACGGGTAAGAAGTGAGCGACCTTGGACAACCTGTCCACAATTACCCAAACGGAGTCGTGACCCCTCTACGACGTAGGCAACCCCGTGATAACGTCCATGGATATGCTCTCCCACATCCACACCGGGACCTCCAATGGCTGTAGTAATCCTGCTGGTCTCTGATGATCCACCTTTACAAGCTGACAAGTGGCGCATTACGAGACAAACTCCGCGATATCTCTCTTCATACCGCTCCACCAGTACTGTCGTCTCATGTCTTGGTACATTTTGTCCCCTCCGGGATGTACCGCGAACCGTGAGCCGTGCGACTCTGCCATCACAACGTGCCGCAATTCTTCCCCTTCCGGAACTACCAATCTCCCATTGAAGCGCAATCCCCCGTCTGAGCTAACGGTATAGGACTCGGCTCCCTCTGCAAGTAATCGAACTATCTGCTCCTGACAGAACGAGTCATTAGCCTGTGCCCGTACTATTTTCGTGACTATCTGCGGTGTAACGGTCATCACAGACATGAAAGATCTGGCCACTGCATCCTGGTGTCCCAATTCCTTCCACTTAGCTTTCCACACCTCTGCCACCTCATCTGCTGGCCTACGGCTCAACGCGTCTGCTACCACGTTAGCCTTACCCGGGTGGTACTGGATGTCGAACTGGTAGTCCTTCACAAATTCAAGCCACCTACGCTGCCGCATATTCAATTCCTTCTGCGTGAACAGATACTGTAGTGACTTGTGGTCCGTGAACAGCTGAAACTTCTCCCCCAAAAGATAGTGCCTCCAAATCCGTAAGGCAAATACCACTGCTGCCAACTCCAAATCATGCGTGGGGTAATTCTTCTCATGAGGTTTAAGCTTACGGGAAGCATAAGCTATGGCCTGTCTCTCCTGCTGCAATACACCTCCCAGTCCTTGCAAAGACGCATCGGTGTAAACCAAATACTCAACTCCCGGTCTCGGCAATGCTAACACAGGTGTCGAGGTCAATTTGTCCTTCAATTCATCGAATGCCAACTGACAGGCATCACTCCAGATATATGGCACCCCCTTACGAGTAAGATGTGTCAAAGGACCTGCTATCTCCGAGAAACCCCGAATAAACCTCCTGTAGTATCCTGCTAGACCCAGGAAACTACGAATCTCAGTTGGTGTCGTGGGCTGTCCCCACTCCCTCACCGCTGACACCTTCCCCGGATCAACCGATATTCCCCGGTCGGAAATGATATGCCCCAAAAACTGGACTTCCTTCAGCCAAAACCCGCACTTCTCATATTTTGCATACAACTCGTTCTGACGGAGTGTCTGCAAAACCTGCCTCAAATGCTCGGCGTGCTCCTCCTCTGTCTGAGAGTAAACCAGAATGTCATCAATGAAGACAATGACAAATTGATCTAGGAAATCCCTGAACACTCTGTTCATCAAGTCCATAAACACTGCTGGAGCGTTGGTCAAGCCGAAAGGCATAACCCGAAACTCGTAAGAACCATATCTCGATAGGAACGCAGTCTTCGAGACATCCTCCTCCCTGATACGCAACTGATGGTATCTTGACCTCAAGTCAATCTTCGAGAAGAAAGAAGCTCCTCTCAACTGGTCGAATAAGTCATCGATTCGAGGCAACGGATACTTATTCCGTATCGTGACCTTATTCAACTCTCGGTAGTCCACACACAATCTCAGTGAACCGTCCCTCTTCTTCACAAATAAAACTGGAGCGCCCCAAGGTGAGGTACTCTTGCGAATAAAGCCCTGCCCTAACAGCTGCTCTATCTGATCCCGTAGCTCTCGCATCTCAGCTAGAGCCATACGGTACGGTGCACGTGCTATAGGTCTCGTACCCGGTAGCAAATCTATAACGAAGTCTATCTCTCGACTGGGTGGTAAACCTGGTATCTCCTGAAACACATCCGAATACTCCCTGACAACCGGGATCGAATCCAAAGGAATCACAACCATCTTAGAGGTATCCTCCTCTATGTAATACAGATGAGCGGTCGATCCTCCCTCTGGGCGAGGCATCGCCACTATAAACATCTCTTGCCCCGGAATGGCAAAAACAATGCTCCCGCTGAAGCAATCGATCATGGCCCTATATGCTACAAGCCAATCCATACCGATGATCACATCGTGAACATGGTCTAACACTAACATGTCTGCAGGCAATACCAAACCATCAATCTCTACCCCCACTCCCCGGCATATAAAGAAAATAAGTGACCCACTCCCTAATGGTGAGTCGACACACGTCACTGTGCTCTCTGCCGTAGCTAACAATCCTAAAGCTTTCGCGAAGTGTGTAGCTATAAAACAGTGTATAGCACCCGTATCAAATAACACCCGACCCATAGTGCCATGGATAGGAAACGTACCCTCGATCGCGGGCGGTGCCTGTGGAACTGCAGCCTGGTGAACGTTGTAGACACGTCCATACTGTAGCTGCCCCTGCTGAACTGGGACTGCTGGAATGGGTGGCAATGCTGCCATCTGTGGCGGTGCGGGAAGAGCGGCGGGAAACATAGGTCTCTGCGGCTCCTGGCGAGCACCCTGCTGCTGTTGCTATGGGGCCCTGCCCCTATCAGGACAATCCTGCTTCTTATGGCCAGTCTTGCCACAAACAAAGCACTTCCCTGGGAAGTTCCCTCCCCTCTGCCCCTGCTGTCCCCGGCCCTGGTGGCCGTTACCGTTCCTCCCTTGGCCCTGCTGGCCCTGATGAAACTGCTGCCCATTCTGCCCCTGATGGCCGTTTGGACCCTGATGGCCCTGACGGAAACCTCCCTGTCCCTGCCTGTAGTTCCCTGACCGGAACCTCTTATTATCCCCCTGCTGGGTGCCCTGCTCATTCTGTCTCTGCCCCTGACCCGATTGTGCCCCGCTGGCACCATGTCCTCCGGTCCTGCCCTGATGGCTAGACTCCCCTGACCTTTTGCCCAAGGCCATATGAAAACGGTGGTCCTGGCAGTGCAACAATGCAGCGTTAACCACATCAGAATAAGTGGCCAACGATAGGTTCCCTAGCAGATGTTGACGGATCCTCCAATTCAACCCATCGGTGAACTTCTCAATCTTCTTCTTCTCTGTTGGTATCTCGTCTGGAACGATGTTCAACAGATTCGTGAACTCGGCCTCATACTCGGCCACTGTCTTGCCCTCCTGCTTCAAACTCATCAGCTTCCTCCTCATCTCTGTATGAACTGCGGACGGGAAGTACTTGCGGTCAAACCGCACCCAGAACTCCTGAATCGTGAGAGTATCCCTCTCCTCCGCGGTGGTAATAGACTCCCACCACTGTAGTGCAGATCCCACTAGCTTGAAAGTAGCTAGCACCTGCTTCTGAACATCTGTGCACTCATGCATCCTCAAATGCCTCTGCATATCCTTCCTCCATTGGCTCGAGACTACCACATCTGAGCTACCTGCAAACTCTGGCGGATGCGCTTTCTGAAAAGCGTCTCGTACACGCTCCCAAGCAGACGGGAATGCATTAACCTGTGCTGGCGCGGCAACCGGCGCCTGAGGCGGTGCCTGCTGAATCACGGCAATCGCGGCATTTACCGCTTGGGCTACTATAGCAGCAACCTCAGCGGCGTTCATCATGCCCTGAACTGGAGCGGGCTGGGGTTCGGGCATTGCATTCCTGGGAACTCGTCGTGCACGTCGTGGAGGCATCTGAAATAAGAACAAAGTTTATAAGTTCACGGTTATAAACTTAATAAGCAGAAGAACGAAGCATATACAAAAGAGTACAACAGTCCTAAAATATAGGGCTCTATATCAAAGAAACGTAGCGGAAACATAATAGCCGTACAGATCCTAAAGGACACTAGAACCTGATGCTCTGATACCACCTGTGACACCCCGACTAATTAAATACCGGGTAGCTACTCCTTTATTAAATTAATTCAAAATGCCAAGTTGGCTCAGTTAATAGCATCACTGTCGAAAACATTTTTATTATTACTAACCACCTAGTATTTAAAAAGTAAGTGCCAATTTTAATTAAAGTTTGATTAACATGCAACAAGTGTAATGAAGAAATAAATGACACCATTCACCATACTGAAGTAAAACGAATAATCATCACAAAAGAGTAAATAAAGTCTGGAGGAAAACTCCTCACTACAATCCCATACTGAAATAAATAACCGAAACTGAAATAAAACATGCTAAAGTCTGAAAACTGAAATGCAAAAGATGTCTCTAAGTAGAATTAGGCAACATGCCCTACAACTGATAGATAGTGACTCTGGAATCCAAAAGATAGAAGCGTCTACATGCAATTCCCTGTAGCTTCCACAAACTGCTACAGCTCGTCACCTGAATGAGTATCCTATGCTTGGTGTCCTTGTGGCTGGGCACCTAAAATGGTTTACAAGAAAAAGATTTGAAAAGCAAACGGGTCAGAGCCCGAATGTGGAGTTATATTTTAAAAACCTGCAAGTGCTTTAAAAACATTTAAAACATTAAATGCAAAGTACATGTTAGGACGTGCACTCACATTATATTCTCACCTCTCGTCTAACTGTGCACTCCTAACGCAAATACCCATCTATAACTACCCATACCACTAGTTAAGTGACAACACATCTAACTAGACTGCCAAAGGTCCTACCCATAATACTCGGTTCTATTAACATAATAACGCTCGTAATTAAAATAGGGGTTTAACGTAAACTCAGATACTCAATATGCAATATATATAACTATCAGTTAACTCGTTATATTTCTCGAAACAATACCGTAATATATTTACAACATTAACATGAGGATTCTTATTAATTAAATGTATATTAATCACATCGTAAATATACAATATAAGCACCCTGAGAACTAAGCTGCGGTGCACACATACTCTGCTATCCATCCCGGTACATCACGTACATAAGGATCACATATTCCGAATCTCTCAGGAATAGTTCAGATAACACAAATCACAAATAGTGGAGGCGAACACAGTCACCATCACATGGGTCACGCACATACCTACGCTCCCATGATCAGCAGACTTATTAATATCACAATAAGTGTTCATCGAGGTACCAGTCTATATCCCCCCCGTAGGCACACAAGGATTAGAGGGTCCTAAGCGAACGCAACCTCCCGTGATAGCAAGTATGGTAGGTATGTCATACACACAATCCATATACCAATACTAAGTAAACACACATCTTAGTAATACCGTATTTTAATCGTAGTACATATTGCACTATCGTACTAACTATAATAATCACAATTTATACTATTCCGGTTTGTAATTATACGCGCCATAATTATCTCACGTCGTAGTAGACACTCACGTCTCAACCCAAACCATCCATGTAATACACTCTCGTATGTAATTTCCTTCTCATAAATACCCAAATGTCCCAATTTTATCATTACTACATCTACGGAATGATATCTATATCCTCGAACAAGTTTACGGAACTCCAAAAGTCAAAACAGTCCAAAAAGGACCAAACTGTCAACTCGTTAGAAGTCTCGTTCGAACGAGACTGTTCGAACGAGATTCCTCTGCCAACTCGTTAGAAGTCTCGTTCGAACGAGGCTGTTCGAACGAGGTTCCAGTTCGTTCGAACGAACTGTACCTTCTAACGATATCTCGTTCGAACGAGATATCGAACGAAATCCATTCTCGTTAGCAGCGACTGGTCAACTCGTTAGAAGCTCGTTCGAACGAGTTCGTTCGAACGACCTGGGGGCTGCTTCTAACGAGCTACCAGCTTCGGCCCAGAATTTTCCCAATTCGTTTTTTCAACCATTTTTACTCCTCAAATCTCTTCTAAAATTCGTTCCAACAATATATTGAGTTCTCTAATCATCCTCAAACATGCTAAGGTGCTATACTAACATCTTTAAAGGGTTTAATACCTTCTAAACATCATTATATCACAAATTTCTACATTAATTCCCAATTTTCTTAGAGAACATAAACCCTAGGTTCTTCTCATCATAATTTCCCAGATTTTAATCCGTTTATACATCACATAGATATGAAATCTCTGAATTTAAATCTTCAAACAATGTTTCCACATGCAAACCTATCCCAAAATTAAATAACAACTTCCAATTTCATGGGTTTTCTTTTAACTCTTATATAAGATTGATTAACAAGTTTTCTAACATGGAAAAAGCATTCACTACTTAAGGAATGTAATTTAAATCACTTGCCTTGGTTTGATTTCTGATTTTGGTGTAGATTAGATGAAGTTTTCTGCAGAAATTCCTCTCTCCAAGCTCTTCTCCAATGGTGGCTTAAGGTGGCTAGGGTTTTGATTTGGGGAAACTTAGAAAACCTAAATGATAACCTACGTAGCCTTCTAGGTTAATATGGGTTGGTTATGGGCTTAGTGGGTTAAATCCACATCAGATTTACATCTCTAATTTTCGTCACTTTTAATTCCTCAAAAAAGTAAAATTACCAAAATACCCTTTAAGTTGCCGGTATGGCCTAAAAATACCCCGGGACCCAAACTATACCCCCGGCTAGTGATTTCTGACTATCTCGACCCTTCCGGACGCGTTGGCGCACTCAAAACGACCATACGGATTATAGATTTTAAATTCGCTTTTATTATCAAAATATTATACCGTGACGCGGCGGTCCCACGCGTCTCAACAAAATTTCTAAAATGCCGTATATAAATCTCACGACAATTTTATAATACCAAATACATATATAATCATATATGCACATAATCAAATACCAATTCGCATCTCATTAGTATTTATAACCCGGATTAATTATCAATTAATACGCATTTAATTAATTAATCCCAAAAATAAATATAGCCAAAAGTACGGGTTATTACATACTCCCCCCCTAATAACTGAATTTCGTCCCGAAATTCGAAACTAGAAAGTACCTGCTAAAAACAGCTCTGGATAACGCTCGCGCATCTCATCCTCGCGCTCCCATGTGGACTCCTCGACATTGTGATGTCGCCACTGAACACGCACTAACGGGACTATCTTTGACCGCAGTTTCCTCTCGCTTCGGTCCAAAATAGCAATTGGCCCCTCCTCGTAAGAGCTATCCGGCTGGAGATCGATGTCCTCCACAGCAATGTGAGAATGAGCCAAATTATCTCTAAGGTATTTCCTCAGCGAGGAAATATGGAACACATCGTGAATCCGATGCAAGTGCTCCGGTAGTCCAAGTCTATACGCAACCGGTCCGATCCGCTCAATAATAGGAAACGGCCCCACATACCTCGGTGCCAACTTCCCCTTCTTCCCGAATCGCATAATCCCCTTCATCGGAGAAACCCTGAGCAAAACCTGGTCCCCCTCTTGGAACTCCCTGAAAAACCTCTTCGCATCAGCATAACTCTTCTGCCTGTCTTGAGCTACCCGAATGCGACTCCGAATCAACTCAATCCTTGCCGAAGTGTCCTGAATCACTTCCGGCCCAAGTAGTTTGTTGTCCCCCACTTCTAACCAACATGCTGGGGAACGACAAGGCCTACCGTACAATGCCTCAAACGGAGCCATGCCAATAGTGAACTGATAGGAGTTGTTGTAAGCAAACTCTACCAGTGGAAGGTACTGCTCCCATCCACCCCCGAAGTCAATAATGCACATGCGTAGCATGTCCTCCAACATCTGGTTGATGCGCTCTGTCTGCCCATCGGTCTGCGGATGATAGGCCGTACTCAACCGCAATTCCGTGCCCATTGTCTCCTGGAAACTCTCCCAAAACCTCGAAACAAATATCTTGTCTCTGTCAGACACGATATTTAGGGGCACACCGTGGAGTCTCACAATCTCTGAAATGAAGAGCTGGGCATACTGTCCCGTAGTGTAATCAGTCCTTACGGGTAAGAAGTGTGCGACCTTGGACAACCTGTCCACAATTACCCAAACGGAGTCGTGACCCCTCTGCGACGTAGGCAACCCCGTGATAAAGTCCATGGATATGCTCTCCCACATCCACACCGGGACCTCCAATGGCTGTAGTAATCCTGCTGGTCTCTGATGATCCACCTTTACAAGCTGACAAGTGGCGCATTTCGAGACAAACTCAGCGATATCTCTCTTCATACCGCTCCACCAGTACTGTCGTCTCATGTCTTGGTACATTTTGTCCCCTCCGGGATGTACCGCGAACCGTGAGCCGTGCGACTCTGCCATCACATCGTGCCGCAATTCTTCCCCTTCCGGAACTACCAATCTCCCATTGAAGCGCAATCCCCCGTCTGAGCTAACGGTATAGGACTCGGCTCCCTCTGCAAGTAATCGAACTATCTGCTCCTGACAGAACGAGTCATTAGCCTGTGCCCGTACTATTTTCGTGACTATCTGCGGTGTAACGGTCATCACAGACATGAAAGATCGGGCCACTGCATCCTGGTGTCCCAATTCCTTCCACTTAGCTTTCCACACCTCTGCCACCTCATCTGCTGGCCTACGGCTCAACGCGTCTGCTACCACGTTAGCCTTACCCGGGTGGTACTGGATGTCGAACTGGTAGTCCTTCACAAATTCAAGCCACCTACGCTGCCGCATATTCAATTCCTTCTGCGTGAACAGATACTGTAGTGACTTGTGGTCCGTGAACAGCTGAAACTTCTCCCCCAAAAGATAGTGCCTCCAAATCCGTAAGGCAAATACCACTGCTGCCAACTCCAAATCATGCGTGGGGTAATTCTTCTCATGAGGTTTAAGCTTACGGGAAGCATAAGCTATGGCCTGTCTCTCCTGCTGCAATACACCTCCCAGTCCTTGCAAAGACGCATCGGTGTAAACCAAATACTCAACTCCCGGTCTCGGCAATGCTAACACAGGTGTCGAGGTCAATTTGTCCTTCAATTCATCGAATGCCAACTGACAGGCATCACTCCAGATATATGGCACCCCCATACGAGTAAGATGTGTCAAAGGACCTGCTATCTCCGAGAAACCCCGAATAAACCTCCTGTAGTATCCTGCTAGACCCAGGAAACTACGAATCTCAGTTGGTGTCGTGGGCTGTCCCCACTCCCTCACCGCTGACACCTTCCCCGGATCAACCGATATTCCCCGGTCGGAAATGATATGCCCCAAAAACTGGACTTCCTTCAGCCAAAACCCGCACTTCTCATATTTTGCATACAACTCGTTCTGACGGAGTGTCTGCAAAACCTGCCTCAAATGCTCGGCGTGCTCCTCCTCTGTCTGAGAGTAAACCAGAATGTCATCAATGAAGACAATGACAAACTGATCTAGGAAATCCCTGAACACTCTGTTCATCAAGTCCATAAACACTGCTGGAGCGTTGGTCAAGCCGAAAGGCATAACCCGAAACTCGTAAGAACCATATCTCGATAGGAACGCAGTCTTCGAGACATCCTCCTCCCTGATACGCAACTGATGGTATCTTGACCTCAAGTCAATCTTCGAGAAGAAAGAAGCTCCTCTCAACTGGTCGAATAAGTCATCGATTCGAGGCAACGGATACTTATTCCGTATCGTGACCTTATTCAACTCTCGGTAGTCCACACACAATCTCGGTGAACCGTCCCTCTTCTTCACAAATAAAACTGGAGCGCCCCAAGGTGAGGTACTCTTGCGAATAAAGCCCTGCCCTAACAGCTGCTCTATCTGATCCCGTAGCTCTCGCATCTCAGCTAGAGCCATACGGTACGGTGCACGTGCTATAGGTCTCGTACCCGGTAGCAAATCTATAACGAAGTCTATCTCTCGACTGGGTGGTAAACCTGGTATCTCCTGAAACACATCCGAATACTCCCTGACAACCGGGATCGAATCCAAAGGAATCACAACCTCCTTAGAGGTATCCTCCTCTATGTAATACAGATGATCGGTCGATCCTCCCTCTGGGCGAGGCATCGCCACTATAAACATCTCTTGCCCCGGAATGGCAAAAACAATGCTCCCGCTGAAGCAATCGATCATGGCCCTATATGCTACAAGCCAATCCATACCGATGATCACATCGTGAACATGGTCTAACACTAACATGTCTGCAGGCAATACCAAACCATCAATCTCTACCCCCACTCCCCGGCATATAAAGAAAATAAGTGACCCACTCCCTAATGGTGAGTCGACACACGTCACTGTGCTCTCTGCCGTAGCTAACAATCCTAAAGCTTTCGCGAAGTGTGTAGCTATAAAACAATGTATAGCACCCGTATCAAATAACACCCGACCCATAGTGCCATGGATAGGAAACGTACCCTCGATCGCGGGCGGTGCCTGTGGAACTGCAGCCTGGTGAACGTTGTAGACACGTCCATACTGTAGCTGCCCCTGCTGAACTGGGACTGCTGGAATGGGTGGCAATGCTGCCATCTGTGGCGGTGCGGGAAGAGCGGCGGGAAACATAGGTCTCTGCGGCTCCTGGCGAGCACCCTGCTGCTGTTGCTGTGGGGCCCTGCCCCTATCAGGACAATCCTGCTTCTTATGGCCAGTCTTGCCACAAACAAAGCACTTCCCTGGGAAGTTCCCTCCCCTCTGCCCCTGCTGTCCCCGGCCCTGGTGGCCGTTACCGTTCCTCCCTTGGCCCTGCTGGCCCTGATGAAACTGCTGCCCATTCTGCCCCTGTTGGCCCTGATGGCCCTGACGGAAACCTCCCTGTCCCTGCCTGTAGTTCCCTGACCGGAACCTCTTATTATCCCCCTGCTGGGTGCCCTGCTCATTCTGTCTCTGCCCCTGACCCGATTGTGCCCCGCTGGCACCATGTCCTCCGGTCCTGCCCTGATGGCTAGACTCCCCCGACCTTTTGCCCTCGGCCATATGAAAACGGTGGTCCTGGCAGTGCAACAATGCAGCGTTAACCACATCAGAATAAGTGTCCAACGATAGGTTCCCTAGCAGATGTTGACGGATCCTCCAATTCAACCCATCGGTGAACTTCTCAATCTTCTTCTTCTCTGTTGGTATCTCGTCTGGAACGATGTTCAACAGATTCGTGAACTCGGCCTCATACTCGGCCACTGTCTTGCCCTCCTGCTTCAAACTCATCAGCTTCCTCCTCATCTCTGTATGAACTGCGGACGGGAAGTACTTGCGGTCAAACCGCACCCAGAACTCCTGAATCGTGAGAGTATCCCTCTCCTCCGCGGTGGTAATAGACTCCCACCACTGTAGTGCAGATCCCACTAGCTTGAAAGTAGCTAGCACCTGCTTCTGAACATCTGTGCACTCATGCATCCTCAAATGCCTCTGCATATCCTTCCTCCATTGGCTCGAGACTACCACATCTGAGCTACCTGCAAACTCTGGCGGATGCGCTTTCTGAAAAGCGTCTCGTACACGCTCCCAAGCAGACGGGAATGCATTAACCTGTGCTGGCGCGGCAACCGGCGCCTGAGGCGGTGCCTGCTGAATCACGGCAATCGCGGCATTTACCGCTTGGGCTACTATAGCAGCAACCTCAGCGGCGTTCATCATGCCCTGAACTGGAGCGGGCTGGGGTTCGGGCATTGCATTCCTGGGAACTCGTCGTGCACGTCGTGGAGGCATCTGAAATAAGAACAAAGTTTATAAGTTCACGGTTATAAACTTAATAAGCAGAAGAACGAAGCATATACAAAAGAGTACAACAGTCCTAAAATATAGGGCTCTATATCAAAGAAACGTAGCGGAAACATAATAGCCGTACAGATCCTAAAGGACACTAGAACCTGATGCTCTGATACCACCTGTGACACCCCGACTAATTAAATACCGGGTAGCTACTCCTTTATTAAATTAATTCAAAATGCCAAGTTGGCTCAGTTAATAGCATCACTGTCGAAAACATTTTTATTATTACTAACCACCTAGTATTTAAAAAGTAAGTGCCAATTTTAATTAAAGTCTGATTAACATGCAACAAGTGTAATGAAGAAATAAATGACACCATTCACCATACTGAAGTAAAACGAATAATCATCACAAAAGAGTAAATAAAGTCTGGAGGAAAACTCCTCACTACAATCCCATACTGAAATAAATAACCGAAACTGAAATAAAACATGCTAAAGTCTGAAAACTGAAATGCAAAAGATGTCTCTAAGTAGAATTAGGCAACATGCCCTACAACTGATAGATAGTGACTCTGGAATCCAAAAGATAGAAGCGTCTACATGCAATTCCCTGTAGCTTCCACAAACTGCTACAGCTCGTCACCTGAATGAGTATCCTATGCTTGGTGTCCTTGTGGCTGGGCACCTAAAATGGTTTACAAGAAAAAGATTTGAAAAGCAAACGGGTCAGAGCCCGAATGTGGAGTTATATTTTAAAAACCTGCAAGTGCTTTAAAAACATTTAAAACATTAAATGCAAAGTACATGTTAGGACGTGCACTCACATTATATTCTCACCTCTCGTCTAACTGTGCACTCCTAACGCAAATACCCATCTATAACTACCCATACCACTAGTTAAGTGACAACACATCTAACTAGACTGCCAAAGGTCCTACCCATAATACTCGGTTCTATTAACATAATAACGCTCGTAATTAAAATAGGGGTTTAACGTAAACTCAGATACTCAATATGCAATATATATAACTATCAGTTAACTCGTTATATTTCTCGAAACAATACCGTAATATATTTACAACATTAACATGAGGATTCTTATTAATTAAATGTATATTAATCACATCGTAAATATACAATATAAGCACCCCGAGAACTAAGCTGCGGTGCACACATACTCTGCTATCCATCCCGGTACATCACGTACATAAGGATCACATATTCCGAATCTCTCAGGAATAGTTCAGATAACACAAATCACAAATAGTGGAGGCGAACACAGTCACCATCACATGGGTCACGCACATACCTACGCTCCCATGATCAACAGACTTATTAATATCACAATAAGTCCTTCTATGACCTATGTTCATCGAGGTACCAGTCTATATCCCCCCCGTAGGCACACAAGGATTAGAGGGTCCTAAGCGAACGCAACCTCCCGTGATAGCAAGTATGGTAGGTATGTCATACACACAATCCATATACCAATACTAAGTAAACACACATCTTAGTAATACCGTATTTTAATCGTAGTACATATTGCACTATCGTACTAACTATAATAATCACAATTTATACTATTCCGGTTTGTAATTATACGCGCCATAATTATCTCACGTCGTAGTAGACACTCACGTCTCAACCCAAACCATCCATGTAATACACTCTCGTATGTAATTTCCTTCTCATAAATACCCAAATGTCCCAATTTTATCATTACTACATCTACGGAATGATATCTATATCCTCGAACAAGTTTACGGAACTCCAAAAGTCAAAACAGTCCAAAAAGGACCAAACTGTCAACTCGTTAGAAGTCTCGTTCGAACGAGACTGTTCGAACGAGATTCCTCTGCCAACTCGTTAGAAGTCTCGTTCGAACGAGGCTGTTCGAACGAGGTTCCAGTTCGTTCGAACGAACTGTACCTTCTAACGATATCTCGTTCGAACGAGATATCGAACGAAATCCATTCTCGTTAGCAGCGACTGGTCAACTCGTTAGAAGCTCGTTCGAACGAGTTCGTTCGAACGACCTGGGGGCTGCTTCTAACGAGCTACCAGCTTCGGCCCAGAATTTTCCCAATTCGTTTTTTCAACCATTTTTACTCCTCAAATCTCTTCTAAAATTCGTTCCAACAATATATTGAGTTCTCTAATCATCCTCAAACATGCTAAGGTGCTATACTAACATCTTTAAAGGGTTTAATACCTTCTAAACATCATTAAATCACAAATTTCTACATTAATTCCCAATTTTCTTCAAGAACATAAACCCTAGGTTCTTCTCATCATAATTTCCCAGATTTTAATCCGTTTATACATCACATAGATATGAAATCTCTGAATTTAAATCTTCAAACAATGTTTCCACATGCAAACCTATCCCAAAATTAAATAACAACTTCCAATTTCATGGGTTTTCTTTTAACTCTTATATAAGATTGATTAACAAGTTTTCTAACATGGCAAAAGCATTCACTACTTAAGGAATGTAATTTAAATCACTTGCCTTGGTTTGATTTCTGATTTTGGTGTAGATTAGATGAAGTTTTCTGCAGAAATTCCTCTCTCCAAGCTCTTCTCCAATGGTGGCTTAAGGTGGCTAGGGTTTTGATTTGGGGAAACTTAGAAAACCTAAATGATAACCTACGTAGCCTTCGAGGTTAATATGGGTTGGTTATGGGCTTAGTGGGTTAAATCCACATCAGATTTACATCTCTAATTTTCGTCACTTTTAATTCCTCAAAAAAGTAAAATTACCAAAATACCCTTTAAGTTGCCGGTATGGCCTAAAAATACCCCGGGACCCAAACTATACCCCCGGCTAGTGATTTCTGACTATCTCGACCCTTCCGGACGCGTTGGCGCACTCAAAACGACCATACGGATTATAGATTTTAAATTCGCTTTTATTATCAAAATATTATACCGTGACGCGGCGGTCCCACGCGTCTCAACAAAATTTCTAAAATGCCGTATATAAATCTCACGACAATTTTATAATACTAAATACATGTATAATCATATATGCACATAATCAAATACCAATTCGCATCTCATTAGTATTTATAACCTGGATTAATTATCAATTAATACGCATTTAATTAATTAATCCCAAAAATAAATATAGCCAAAAGTACGGGTTATTACATACTCCCCCCCTAATAACTGAATTTCGTCCCGAAATTCGAAACTAGAAAGTACCTGCTAAAAACAGCTCTGGATAACGCTCGCGCATCTCATCCTCGCGCTCCCATGTGGACTCCTCGACATTGTGATGTCGCCACTGAACACGCACTAACGGGACTATCTTTGACCGCAGTTTCCTCTCGCTTCGGTCCAAAATAGCAATTGGCCCCTCCTCGTAAGAGCTATCCGGCTGGAGATCGATGTCCTCCACAGCAATGTGAGAATGAGCCAAATTATCTCTAAGGTATTTCCTCAGCGAGGAAATATGGAACACATCGTGAATCCGATGCAAGTGCTCCGGTAGTCCAAGTCTATACGCAACCGGTCCGATCCGCTCAATAATAGGAAACGGCCCCACATACCTCGGTGCCAACTTCCCCTTCTTCCCGAATCGCATAATCCCCTTCATCGGAGAAACCTTGAGCAAAACCTGGTCCCCCTCTTGGAACTCCCTGAAAAACCTCTTCGCATCAGCATAACTCTTCTGCCTGTCTTGAGCTACCCGAATGCGACTCCGAATCAACTCAATCCTTGCCGAAGTGTCCTGAATCACTTCCGGCCCAAGTAGTTTGTTGTCCCCCACTTCTAACCAACATGCTGGGGAACGACAAGGCCTACCGTACAATGCCTCAAATGGAGCCATGTCAATAGTGAACTGATAGGAGTTGTTGTAAGCAAACTCTACCAGTGGAAGGTACTGCTCCCATCCACCCCCGAAGTCAATAATGCACATGCGTAGCATGTCCTCCAACATCTGGTTGATGCGCTCTGTCTGCCCATTGGTCTGCGGATGATAGGCCGTACTCAACCGCAATTCCGTGCCCATTGTCTCCTGGAAACTCTCCCAAAACCTCGAAACAAATATCTTGTCTCTGTCAGACACGATATTTAGGGGCACACCGTGGAGTCTCACAATCTCTGAAATGAAGAGCTGGGCATACTGTCCCGTAGTGTAATCAGTCCTTACGGGTAAGAAGTGAGCGACCTTGGACAACCTGTCCACAATTACCCAAACGGAGTCGTGACCCCTCTGCGACGTAGGCAACCCCGTGATAAAGTCCATGGATATGCTCTCCCACATCCACACCGGGACCTCCAATGGCTGTAGTAATCCTGCTGGTCTCTGATGATCCACCTTTACAAGCTGACAAGTGGCGCATTTCGAGACAAACTCAGCGATATCTCTCTTCATACCGCTCCACCAGTACTGTCGTCTCATGTCTTGGTACATTTTGTCCCCTCCGGGATGTACCGCGAACCGTGAGCCGTGCGACTCTGCCATCACATCGTGCCGCAATTCTTCCCCTTCCGGAACTACCAATCTCCCATTGAAGCGCAATCCCCCGTCTGAGCTAACGGTATAGGACTCGGCTCCCTCTGCAAGTAATCGAACTATCTGCTCCTGACAGAACGAGTCATTAGCCTGTGCCCGTACTATTTTCGTGACTATCTGCGGTGTAACGGTCATCACAGACATGAAAGATCTGGCCACTGCATCCTGGTGTCCCAATTCCTTCCACTTAGCTTTCCACACCTCTGCCACCTCATCTGCTGGCCTACGGCTCAACGCGTCTGCTACCACGTTAGCCTTACCCGGGTGGTACTGGATGTCGAACTGGTAGTCCTTCACAAATTCAAGCCACCTACGCTGCCGCATATTCAATTCCTTCTGCGTGAACAGATACTGTAGTGACTTGTGGTCCGTGAACAGCTGAAACTTCTCCCCCAAAAGATAGTGCCTCCAAATCCGTAAGGCAAATACCACTGCTGCCAACTCCAAATCATGCGTGGGGTAATTCTTCTCATGAGGTTTAAGCTTACGGGAAGCATAAGCTATGGCCTGTCTCTCCTGCTGCAATACACCTCCCAGTCCTTGCAAAGACGCATCGGTGTAAACCAAATACTCAACTCCCGGTCTCGGCAATGCTAACACAGGTGTCGAGGTCAATTTGTCCTTCAATTCATCGAATGCCAACTGACAGGCATCACTCCAGATATATGGCACCCCCTTACGAGTAAGATGTGTCAAAGGACCTGCTATCTCCGAGAAACCCCGAATAAACCTCCTGTAGTATCCTGCTAGACCCAGGAAACTACGAATCTCAGTTGGTGTCGTGGGCTGTCCCCACTCCCTCACCGCTGACACCTTCCCCGGATCAACCGATATTCCCCGGTCGGAAATGATATGCCCCAAAAACTGGACTTCCTTCAGCCAAAACCCGCACTTCTCATATTTTGCATACAACTCGTTCTGACGGAGTGTCTGCAAAACCTGCCTCAAATGCTCGGCGTGCTCCTCCTCTGTCTGAGAGTAAACCAGAATGTCATCAATGAAGACAATGACAAATTGATCTAGGAAATCCCTGAACACTCTGTTCATCAAGTCCATAAACACTGCTGGAGCGTTGGTCAAGCCGAAAGGCATAACCCGAAACTCGTAAGAACCATATCTCGATAGGAACGCAGTCTTCGAGACATCCTCCTCCCTGATACGCAACTGATGGTATCTTGACCTCAAGTCAATCTTCGAGAAGAAAGAAGCTCCTCTCAACTGGTCGAATAAGTCATCGATTCGAGGCAACGGATACTTATTCCGTATCGTGACCTTATTCAACTCTCGGTAGTCCACACACAATCTCAGTGAACCGTCCCTCTTCTTCACAAATAAAACTGGAGCGCCCCAAGGTAAGGTACTCTTGCGAATAAAGCCCTGCCCTAACAGCTGCTCTATCTGATCCCGTAGCTCTCGCATCTCAGCTAGAGCCATACGGTACGGTGCACGTGCTATAGGTCTCGTACCCGGTAGCAAATCTATAACGAAGTCTATCTCTCGACTGGGTGGTAAACCTGGTATCTCCTGAAACACATCCGAATACTCCCTGACAACCGGGATCGAATCCAAAGGAATCACAACCTCCTTAGAGGTATCCTCCTCTATGTAATACAGATGAGCGGTCGATCCTCCCTCTGGGCGAGGCATCGCCACTATAAACATCTCTTGCCCCGGAATGGCAAAAACAATGCTCCCGCTGAAGCAATCGATCATGGCCCTATATGCTACAAGCCAATCCATACCGATGATCACATCGTGAACATGGTCTAACACTAACATGTCTGCAGGCAATACCAAACCATCAATCTCTACCCCCACTCCCCGGCATATAAAGAAAATAAGTGACCCACTCCCTAATGGTGAGTCGACACACGTCACTGTGCTCTCTGCCGTAGCTAACAATTCTAAAGCTTTCGCGAAGTGTGTAGCTATAAAACAGTGTATAGCACCCGTATCAAATAACACCCGACCCATAGTGCCATGGATAGGAAACGTACCCTCGATCGCGGGCGGTGCCTGTGGAACTGCAGCCTGGTGAACGTTGTAGACACGTCCATACTGTAGCTGCCCCTGCTGAACTGGGACTGCTGGAATGGGTGGCAATGCTGCCATCTGTGGCGGTGCGGGAAGAGCGGCGGGAAACATAGGTCTCTGCGGCTCCTGGCGAGCACCCTGCTGCTGTTGCTGTGGGGCCCTGCCCCTATCAGGACAATCCTGCTTCTTATGGCCAGTCTTGCCACAAACAAAGCACTTCCCTGGGAAGTTCCCTCCCCTCTGCCCCTGCTGTCCCCGGCCCTGGTGGCCGTTACCGTTCCTCCCTTGGCCCTGCTGGCCCTGATGAAACTGCTGCCCATTCTGCCCCTGTTGGCCCTGATGGCCCTGACGGAAACCTCCCTGTTCCTGCCTGTAGTTCCCTGACCGGAACCTCTTATTATCCCCCTGCTGGGTGCCCTGCTCATTCTGTCTCTGCCCCTGACCCGATTGTGCCCCGCTGGCACCATGTCCTCCGGTCCTGCCCTGATGGCTAGACTCCCCTGACCTTTTGCCCAAGGCCATATGAAAACGGTGGTCCTGGCAGTGCAACAATGCAGCGTTAACCACATCAGAATAAGTGGCCAACGATAGGTTCCCTAGCAGATGTTGACGGATCCTCCAATTCAACCCATCGGTGAACTTCTCAATCTTCTTCTTCTCTGTTGGTATCTCGTCTGGAACGATGTTCAACAGATTCGTGAACTCGGCCTCATACTCGGCCACTGTCTTGCCCTCCTGCTTCAAACTCATCAGCTTCCTCCTCATTTCTGTATGAACTGCGGACGGGAAGTACTTGCGGTCAAACCGCACCCAGAACTCCTGAATCGTGAGAGTATCCCTCTCCTCCGCGGTGGTAATAGACTCCCACCACTGTAGTGCAGATCCCACTAGCTTGAAAGTAGCTAGCACCTGCTTCTGAACATCTGTGCACTCATGCATCCTCAAATGCCTCTGCATATCCTTCCTCCATTGGCTCGAGACTACCACATCTGAGCTACCTGCAAACTCTGGCGGATGCGCTTTCTGAAAAGCGTCTCGTACACGCTCCCAAGCAGACGGGAATGCATTAACCTGTGCTGGCGCGGCAACCGGCGCCTGAGGCGGTGCCTGCTGAATCACGGCAATCGCGGCATTTACCGCTTGGGCTACTATAGCAGCAACCTCAGCGGCGTTCATCATGCCCTGAACTGGAGCGGGCTGGGGTTCGGGCATTGCATTCCTGGGAACTCGTCGTGCACGTCGTGGAGGCATCTGAAATAAGAACAAAGTTTATAAGTTCACGGTTATAAACTTAATAAGCAGAAGAACGAAGCATATACAAAAGAGTACAACAGTCCTAAAATATAGGGCTCTATATCAAAGAAACGTAGCGGAAACATAATAGCCGTACAGATCCTAAAGGACACTAGAACCTGATGCTCTGATACCACCTGTGACACCCCGACTAATTAAATACCGGGTAGCTACTCCTTTATTAAATTAATTCAAAATGCCAAGTTGGCTCAGTTAATAGCATCACTGTCGAAAACATTTTTATTATTACTAACCACCTAGTATTTAAAAAGTAAGTGCCAATTTTAATTAAAGTTTGATTAACATGCAACAAGTGTAATGAAGAAATAAATGACACCATTCACCATACTGAAGTAAAACGAATAATCATCACAAAAGAGTAAATAAAGTCTGGAGGAAAACTCCTCACTACAATCCCATACTGAAATAAATAACCGAAACTGAAATAAAACATGCTAAAGTCTGAAAACTGAAATGCAAAAGATGTCTCTAAGTAGAATTAGGCAACATGCCCTACAACTGATAGATAGTGACTCTGGAATCCAAAAGATAGAAGCGTCTACATGCAATTCCCTGTAGCTTCCACAAACTGCTACAGCTCGTCACCTGAATGAGTATCCTATGCTTGGTGTCCTTGTGGCTGGGCACCTAAAATGGTTTACAAGAAAAAGATTTGAAAAGCAAACGGGTCAGAGCCCGAATGTGGAGTTATATTTTAAAAACCTGCAAGTGCTTTAAAAACATTTAAAACATTAAATGCAAAGTACATGTTAGGACGTGCACTCACATTATATTCTCACCTCTCGTCTAACTGTGCACTCCTAACGCAAATACCCATCTATAACTACCCATACCACTAGTTAAGTGACAACACATCTAACTAGACTGCCAAAGGTCCTACCCATAATACTCGGTTCTATTAACATAATAACGCTCGTAATTAAAATAGGGGTTTAACGTAAACTCAGATACTCAATATGCAATATATATAACTATCAGTTAACTCGTTATATTTCTCGAAACAATACCGTAATATATTTACAACATTAACATGAGGATTCTTATTAATTAAATGTATATTAATCACATCGTAAATATACAATATAAGCACCCTGAGAACTAAGCTGCGGTGCACACATACTCTGCTATCCATCCCGGTACATCACGTACATAAGGATCACATATTCCGAATCTCTCAGGAATAGTTCAGATAACACAAATCACAAATAGTGGAGGCGAACACAGTCACCATCACATGGGTCACGCACATACCTACGCTCCCATGATCAGCAGACTTATTAATATCACAATAAGTGTTCATCGAGGTACCAGTCTATATCCCCCCCGTAGGCACACAAGGATTAGAGGGTCCTAAGCGAACGCAACCTCCCGTGATAGCAAGTATGGTAGGTATGTCATACACACAATCCATATACCAATACTAAGTAAACACACATCTTAGTAATACCGTATTTTAATCGTAGTACATATTGCACTATCGTACTAACTATAATAATCACAATTTATACTATTCCGGTTTGTAATTATACGCGCCATAATTATCTCACGTCGTAGTAGACACTCACGTCTCAACCCAAACCATCCATGTAATACACTCTCGTATGTAATTTCCTTCTCATAAATACCCAAATGTCCCAATTTTATCATTACTACATCTACGGAATGATATCTATATCCTCGAACAAGTTTACGGAACTCCAAAAGTCAAAACAGTCCAAAAAGGACCAAACTGTCAACTCGTTAGAAGTCTCGTTCGAACGAGACTGTTCGAACGAGATTCCTCTGCCAACTCGTTAGAAGTCTCGTTCGAACGAGGCTGTTCGAACGAGGTTCCAGTTCGTTCGAACGAACTGTACCTTCTAACGATATCTCGTTCGAACGAGATATCGAACGAAATCCATTCTCGTTAGCAGCGACTGGTCAACTCGTTAGAAGCTCGTTCGAACGAGTTCGTTCGAACGACCTGGGGGCTGCTTCTAACGAGCTACCAGCTTCGGCCCAGAATTTTCCCAATTCGTTTTTTCAACCATTTTTACTCCTCAAATCTCTTCTAAAATTCGTTCCAACAATATATTGAGTTCTCTAATCATCCTCAAACATGCTAAGGTGCTATACTAACATCTTTAAAGGGTTTAATACCTTCTAAACATCATTATATCACAAATTTCTACATTAATTCCCAATTTTCTTAGAGAACATAAACCCTAGGTTCTTCTCATCATAATTTCCCAGATTTTAATCCGTTTATACATCACATAGATATGAAATCTCTGAATTTAAATCTTCAAACAATGTTTCCACATGCAAACCTATCCCAAAATTAAATAACAACTTCCAATTTCATGGGTTTTCTTTTAACTCTTATATAAGATTGATTAACAAGTTTTCTAACATGGAAAAAGCATTCACTACTTAAGGAATGTAATTTAAATCACTTGCCTTGGTTTGATTTCTGATTTTGGTGTAGATTAGATGAAGTTTTCTGCAGAAATTCCTCTCTCCAAGCTCTTCTCCAATGGTGGCTTAAGGTGGCTAGGGTTTTGATTTGGGGAAACTTAGAAAACCTAAATGATAACCTACGTAGCCTTCTAGGTTAATATGGGTTGGTTATGGGCTTAGTGGGTTAAATCCACATCAGATTTACATCTCTAATTTTCGTCACTTTTAATTCCTCAAAAAAGTAAAATTACCAAAATACCCTTTAAGTTGCCGGTATGGCCTAAAAATACCCCGGGACCCAAACTATACCCCCGGCTAGTGATTTCTGACTATCTCGACCCTTCCGGACGCGTTGGCGCACTCAAAACGACCATACGGATTATAGATTTTAAATTCGCTTTTATTATCAAAATATTATACCGTGACGCGGCGGTCCCACGCGTCTCAACAAAATTTCTAAAATGCCGTATATAAATCTCACGACAATTTTATAATACCAAATACATATATAATCATATATGCACATAATCAAATACCAATTCGCATCTCATTAGTATTTATAACCCGGATTAATTATCAATTAATACGCATTTAATTAATTAATCCCAAAAATAAATATAGCCAAAAGTACGGGTTATTACATACTCCCCCCCTAATAACTGAATTTCGTCCCGAAATTCGAAACTAGAAAGTACCTGCTAAAAACAGCTCTGGATAACGCTCGCGCATCTCATCCTCGCGCTCCCATGTGGACTCCTCGACATTGTGATGTCGCCACTGAACACGCACTAACGGGACTATCTTTGACCGCAGTTTCCTCTCGCTTCGGTCCAAAATAGCAATTGGCCCCTCCTCGTAAGAGCTATCCGGCTGGAGATCGATGTCCTCCACAGCAATGTGAGAATGAGCCAAATTATCTCTAAGGTATTTCCTCAGCGAGGAAATATGGAACACATCGTGAATCCGATGCAAGTGCTCCGGTAGTCCAAGTCTATACGCAACCGGTCCGATCCGCTCAATAATAGGAAACGGCCCCACATACCTCGGTGCCAACTTCCCCTTCTTCCCGAATCGCATAATCCCCTTCATCGGAGAAACCCTGAGCAAAACCTGGTCCCCCTCTTGGAACTCCCTGAAAAACCTCTTCGCATCAGCATAACTCTTCTGCCTGTCTTGAGCTACCCGAATGCGACTCCGAATCAACTCAATCCTTGCCGAAGTGTCCTGAATCACTTCCGGCCCAAGTAGTTTGTTGTCCCCCACTTCTAACCAACATGCTGGGGAACGACAAGGCCTACCGTACAATGCCTCAAACGGAGCCATGCCAATAGTGAACTGATAGGAGTTGTTGTAAGCAAACTCTACCAGTGGAAGGTACTGCTCCCATCCACCCCCGAAGTCAATAATGCACATGCGTAGCATGTCCTCCAACATCTGGTTGATGCGCTCTGTCTGCCCATCGGTCTGCGGATGATAGGCCGTACTCAACCGCAATTCCGTGCCCATTGTCTCCTGGAAACTCTCCCAAAACCTCGAAACAAATATCTTGTCTCTGTCAGACACGATATTTAGGGGCACACCGTGGAGTCTCACAATCTCTGAAATGAAGAGCTGGGCATACTGTCCCGTAGTGTAATCAGTCCTTACGGGTAAGAAGTGTGCGACCTTGGACAACCTGTCCACAATTACCCAAACGGAGTCGTGACCCCTCTGCGACGTAGGCAACCCCGTGATAAAGTCCATGGATATGCTCTCCCACATCCACACCGGGACCTCCAATGGCTGTAGTAATCCTGCTGGTCTCTGATGATCCACCTTTACAAGCTGACAAGTGGCGCATTTCGAGACAAACTCAGCGATATCTCTCTTCATACCGCTCCACCAGTACTGTCGTCTCATGTCTTGGTACATTTTGTCCCCTCCGGGATGTACCGCGAACCGTGAGCCGTGCGACTCTGCCATCACATCGTGCCGCAATTCTTCCCCTTCCGGAACTACCAATCTCCCATTGAAGCGCAATCCCCCGTCTGAGCTAACGGTATAGGACTCGGCTCCCTCTGCAAGTAATCGAACTATCTGCTCCTGACAGAACGAGTCATTAGCCTGTGCCCGTACTATTTTCGTGACTATCTGCGGTGTAACGGTCATCACAGACATGAAAGATCGGGCCACTGCATCCTGGTGTCCCAATTCCTTCCACTTAGCTTTCCACACCTCTGCCACCTCATCTGCTGGCCTACGGCTCAACGCGTCTGCTACCACGTTAGCCTTACCCGGGTGGTACTGGATGTCGAACTGGTAGTCCTTCACAAATTCAAGCCACCTACGCTGCCGCATATTCAATTCCTTCTGCGTGAACAGATACTGTAGTGACTTGTGGTCCGTGAACAGCTGAAACTTCTCCCCCAAAAGATAGTGCCTCCAAATCCGTAAGGCAAATACCACTGCTGCCAACTCCAAATCATGCGTGGGGTAATTCTTCTCATGAGGTTTAAGCATAAGCTATGGCCTGTCTCTCCTGCTGCAATACACCTCCCAGTCCTTGCAAAGACGCATCGGTGTAAACCAAATACTCAACTCCCGGTCTCGGCAATGCTAACACAGGTGTCGAGGTCAATTTGTCCTTCAATTCATCGAATGCCAACTGACAGGCATCACTCCAGATATATGGCACCCCCTTACGAGTAAGATGTGTCAAAGGACCTGCTATCTCCGAGAAACCCCGAATAAACCTCCTGTAGTATCCTGCTAGACCCAGGAAACTACGAATCTCAGTTGGTGTCGTGGGCTGTCCCCACTCCCTCACCGCTGACACCTTCCCCGGATCAACCGATATTCCCCGGTCGGAAATGATATGCCCCAAAAACTGGACTTCCTTCAGCCAAAACCCGCACTTCTCATATTTTGCATACAACTCGTTCTGACGGAGTGTCTGCAAAACCTGCCTCAAATGCTCGGCGTGCTCCTCCTCTGTCTGAGAGTAAACCAGAATGTCATCAATGAAGACAATGACAAATTGATCTAGGAAATCCCTGAACACTCTGTTCATCAAGTCCATAAACACTGCTGGAGCGTTGGTCAAGCCGAAAGGCATAACCCGAAACTCGTAAGAACCATATCTCGATAGGAACGCAGTCTTCGAGACATCCTCCTCCCTGATACGCAACTGATGGTATCTTGACCTCAAGTCAATCTTCGAGAAGAAAGAAGCTCCTCTCAACTGGTCGAATAAGTCATCGATTCGAGGCAACGGATACTTATTCCGTATCGTGACCTTATTCAACTCTCGGTAGTCCACACACAATCTCAGTGAACCGTCCCTCTTCTTCACAAATAAAACTGGAGCGCCCCAAGGTGAGGTACTCTTGCGAATAAAGCCCTGCCCTAACAGCTGCTCTATCTGATCCCGTAGCTCTCGCATCTCAGCTAGAGCCATACGGTACGGTGCACGTGCTATAGGTCTCGTACCCGGTAGCAAATCTATAACGAAGTCTATCTCTCGACTGGGTGGTAAACCTGGTATCTCCTGAAACACATCCGAATACTCCCTGACAACCGGGATCGAATCCAAAGGAATCACAACCTCCTTAGAGGTATCCTCCTCTATGTAATACAGATGAGCGGTCGATCCTCCCTCTGGGCGAGGCATCGCCACTATAAACATCTCTTGCCCCGGAATGGCAAAAACAATGCTCCCGCTGAAGCAATCGATCATGGCCCTATATGCTACAAGCCAATCCATACCGATGATCACATCGTGAACATGGTCTAACACTAACATGTCTGCAGGCAATACCAAACCATCAATCTCTACCCCCACTCCCCGGCATATAAAGAAAATAAGTGACCCACTCCCTAATGGTGAGTCGACACACGTCACTGTGCTCTCTGCCGTAGCTAACAATTCTAAAGCTTTCGCGAAGTGTGTAGCTATAAAACAGTGTATAGCACCCGTATCAAATAACACCCGACCCATAGTGCCATGGATAGGAAACGTACCCTCGATCGCGGGCGGTGCCTGTGGAACTGCAGCCTGGTGAACGTTGTAGACACGTCCATACTGTAGCTGCCCCTGCTGAACTGGGACTGCTGGAATGGGTGGCAATGCTGCCATCTGTGGCGGTGCGGGAAGAGCGGCGGGAAACATAGGTCTCTGCGGCTCCTGGCGAGCACCCTGCTGCTGTTGCTGTGGGGCCCTGCCCCTATCAGGACAATCCTGCTTCTTATGGCCAGTCTTGCCACAAACAAAGCACTTCCCTGGGAAGTTCCCTCCCCTCTGCCCCTGCTGTCCCCGGCCCTGGTGGCCGTTACCGTTCCTCCCTTGGCCCTGCTGGCCCTGATGAAACTGCTGCCCATTCTGCCCCTGTTGGCCCTGATGGCCCTGACGGAAACCTCCCTGTTCCTGCCTGTAGTTCCCTGACCGGAACCTCTTATTATCCCCCTGCTGGGTGCCCTGCTCATTCTGTCTCTGCCCCTGACCCGATTGTGCCCCGCTGGCACCATGTCCTCCGGTCCTGCCCTGATGGCTAGACTCCCCTGACCTTTTGCCCAAGGCCATATGAAAACGGTGGTCCTGGCAGTGCAACAATGCAGCGTTAACCACATCAGAATAAGTGGCCAACGATAGGTTCCCTAGCAGATGTTGACGGATCCTCCAATTCAACCCATCGGTGAACTTCTCAATCTTCTTCTTCTCTGTTGGTATCTCGTCTGGAACGATGTTCAACAGATTCGTGAACTCGGCCTCATACTCGGCCACTGTCTTGCCCTCCTGCTTCAAACTCATCAGCTTCCTCCTCATCTCTGTATGAACTGCGGACGGGAAGTACTTGCGGTCAAACCGCACCCAGAACTCCTGAATCGTGAGAGTATCCCTCTCCTCCGCGGTGGTAATAGACTCCCACCACTGTAGTGCAGATCCCACTAGCTTGAAAGTAGCTAGCACCTGCTTCTGAACATCTGTGCACTCATGCATCCTCAAATGCCTCTGCATATCCTTCCTCCATTGGCTCGAGACTACCACATCTGAGCTACCTGCAAACTCTGGCGGATGCGCTTTCTGAAAAGCGTCTCGTACACGCTCCCAAGCAGACGGGAATGCAATAACCTGTGCTGGCGCGGCAACCGGCGCCTGAGGCGGTGCCTGCTGAATCACGGCAATCGCGGCATTTACCGCTTGGGCTACTATAGCAGCAACCTCAGCGGCGTTCATCATGCCCTGAACTGGAGCGGGCTGGGGTTCGGGCATTGCATTCCTGGGAACTCGTCGTGCACGTCGTGGAGGCATCTGAAATAAGAACAAAGTTTATAAGTTCACGGTTATAAACTTAATAAGCAGAAGAACGAAGCATATACAAAAGAGTACAACAGTCCTAAAATATAGGGCTCTATATCAAAGAAACGTAGCGGAAACATAATAGCCGTACAGATCCTAAAGGACACTAGAACCTGATGCTCTGATACCACCTGTGACACCCCGACTAATTAAATACCGGGTAGCTACTCCTTTATTAAATTAATTCAAAATGCCAAGTTGGCTCAGTTAATAGCATCACTGTCGAAAACATTTTTATTATTACTAACCACCTAGTATTTAAAAAGTAAGTGCCAATTTTAATTAAAGTCTGATTAACATGCAACAAGTGTAATGAAGAAATAAATGACACCATTCACCATACTGAAGTAAAACGAATAATCATCACAAAAGAGTAAATAAAGTCTGGAGGAAAACTCCTCACTACAATCCCATACTGAAATAAATAACCGAAACTGAAATAAAACATGCTAAAGTCTGAAAACTGAAATGCAAAAGATGTCTCTAAGTAGAATTAGGCAACATGCCCTACAACTGATAGATAGTGACTCTGGAATCCAAAAGATAGAAGCGTCTACATGCAATTCCCTGTAGCTTCCACAAACTGCTACAGCTCGTCACCTGAATGAGTATCCTATGCTTGGTGTCCTTGTGGCTGGGCACCTAAAATGGTTTACAAGAAAAAGATTTGAAAAGCAAACGGGTCAGAGCCCGAATGTGGAGTTATATTTTAAAAACCTGCAAGTGCTTTAAAAACATTTAAAACATTAAATGCAAAGTACATGTTAGGACGTGCACTCACATTATATTCTCACCTCTCGTCTAACTGTGCACTCCTAACGCAAATACCCATCTATAACTACCCATACCACTAGTTAAGTGACAACACATCTAACTAGACTGCCAAAGGTCCTACCCATAATACTCGGTTCTATTAACATAATAACGCTCGTAATTAAAATAGGGGTTTAACGTAAACTCAGATACTCAATATGCAATATATATAACTATCAGTTAACTCGTTATATTTCTCGAAACAATACCGTAATATATTTACAACATTAACATGAGGATTCTTATTAATTAAATGTATATTAATCACATCGTAAATATACAATATAAGCACCCTGAGAACTAAGCTGCGGTGCACACATACTCTGCTATCCATCCCGGTACATCACGTACATAAGGATCACATATTCCGAATCTCTCAGGAATAGTTCAGATAACACAAATCACAAATAGTGGAGGCGAACACAGTCACCATCACATGGGTCACGCACATACCTACGCTCCCATGATCAGCAGACTTATTAATATCACAATAAGTGTTCATCGAGGTACCAGTCTATATCCCCCCCGTAGGCACACAAGGATTAGAGGGTCCTAAGCGAACGCAACCTCCCGTGATAGCAAGTATGGTAGGTATGTCATACACACAATCCATATACCAATACTAAGTAAACACACATCTTAGTAATACCGTATTTTAATCGTAGTACATATTGCACTATCGTACTAACTATAATAATCACAATTTATACTATTCCGATTTGTAATTATACGCGCCATAATTATCTCACGTCGTAGTAGACACTCACGTCTCAACCCAAACCATCCATGTAATACACTCTCGTATGTAATTTCCTTCTCATAAATACCCAAATGTCCCAATTTTATCATTACTACATCTACGGAATGATATCTATATCCTCGAACAAGTTTACGGAACTCCAAAAGTCAAAACAGTCCAAAAAGGACCAAACTGTCAACTCGTTAGAAGTCTCGTTCGAACGAGACTGTTCGAACGAGATTCCTCTGCCAACTCGTTAGAAGTCTCATTCGAACGAGGCTGTTCGAACGAGGTTCCAGTTCGTTCGAACGAACTGTACCTTCTAACGATATCTCGTTCGAACGAGATATCGAACGAAATCCATTCTCGTTAGCAGCGACTGGTCAACTCGTTAGAAGCTCGTTCGAACGAGTTCGTTCGAACGACCTGGGGGCTGCTTCTAACGAGCTACCAGCTTCGGCCCAGAATTTTCCCAATTCGTTTTTTCAACCATTTTTACTCCTCAAATCTCTTCTAAAATTCGTTCCAACAATATATTGAGTTCTCTAATCATCCTCAAACATGCTAAGGTGCTATACTAACATCTTTAAAGGGTTTAATACCTTCTAAACATCATTATATCACAAATTTCTACATTAATTCCCAATTTTCTTAGAGAACATAAACCCTAGGTTCTTCTCATCATAATTTCCCAGATTTTAATCCGTTTATACATCACATAGATATGAAATCTCTGAATTTAAATCTTCAAACAATGTTTCCACATGCAAACCTATCCCAAAATTAAATAACAACTTCCAATTTCATGGGTTTTCTTTTAACTCTTATATAAGATTGATTAACAAGTTTTCTAACATGGAAAAAGCATTCACTACTTAAGGAATGTAATTTAAATCACTTGCCTTGGTTTGATTTCTGATTTTGGTGTAGATTAGATGAAGTTTTCTGCAGAAATTCCTCTCTCCAAGCTCTTCTCCAATGGTGGCTTAAGGTGGCTAGGGTTTTGATTTGGGGAAACTTAGAAAACCTAAATGATAACCTACGTAGCCTTCTAGGTTAATATGGGTTGGTTATGGGCTTAGTGGGTTAAATCCACATCAGATTTACATCTCTAATTTTCGTCACTTTTAATTCCTCAAAAAAGTAAAATTACCAAAATACCCTTTAAGTTGCCGGTATGGCCTAAAAATACCCCGGGACCCAAACTATACCCCCGGCTAGTGATTTCTGACTATCTCGACCCTTCCGGACGCGTTGGCGCACTCAAAACGACCATACGGATTATAGATTTTAAATTCGCTTTTATTATCAAAATATTATACCGTGACGCGGCGGTCCCACGCGTCTCAACAAAATTTCTAAAATGCCGTATATAAATCTCACGACAATTTTATAATACCAAATACATATATAATCATATATGCACATAATCAAATACCAATTCGCATCTCATTAGTATTTATAACCCGGATTAATTATCAATTAATACGCATTTAATTAATTAATCCCAAAAATAAATATAGCCAAAAGTACGGGTTATTACATACTCCCCCCCTAATAACTGAATTTCGTCCCGAAATTCGAAACTAGAAAGTACCTGCTAAAAACAGCTCTGGATAACGCTCGCGCATCTCATCCTCGCGCTCCCATGTGGACTCCTCGACATTGTGATGTCGCCACTGAACACGCACTAACGGGACTATCTTTGACCGCAGTTTCCTCTCGCTTCGGTCCAAAATAGCAATTGGCCCCTCCTCGTAAGAGCTATCCGGCTGGAGATCGATGTCCTCCACAGCAATGTGAGAATGAGCCAAATTATCTCTAAGGTATTTCCTCAGCGAGGAAATATGGAACACATCGTGAATCCGATGCAAGTGCTCCGGTAGTCCAAGTCTATACGCAACCGGTCCGATCCGCTCAATAATAGGAAACGGCCCCACATACCTCGGTGCCAACTTCCCCTTCTTCCCGAATCGCATAATCCCCTTCATCGGAGAAACCCTGAGCAAAACCTGGTCCCCCTCTTGGAACTCCCTGAAAAACCTCTTCGCATCAGCATAACTCTTCTGCCTGTCTTGAGCTACCCGAATGCGACTCCGAATCAACTCAATCCTTGCCGAAGTGTCCTGAATCACTTCCGGCCCAAGTAGTTTGTTGTCCCCCACTTCTAACCAACATGCTGGGGAACGACAAGGCCTACCGTACAATGCCTCAAACGGAGCCATGCCAATAGTGAACTGATAGGAGTTGTTGTAAGCAAACTCTACCAGTGGAAGGTACTGCTCCCATCCACCCCCGAAGTCAATAATGCACATGCGTAGCATGTCCTCCAACATCTGGTTGATGCGCTCTGTCTGCCCATCGGTCTGCGGATGATAGGCCATACTCAACCGCAATTCCGTGCCCATTGTCTCCTGGAAACTCTCCCAAAACCTCGAAACAAATATCTTGTCTCTGTCAGACACGATATTTAGGGGCACACCGTGGAGTCTCACAATCTCTGAAATGAAGAGCTGGGCATACTGTCCCGTAGTGTAATCAGTCCTTACGGGTAAGAAGTGTGCGACCTTGGACAACCTGTCCACAATTACCCAAACGGAGTCGTGACCCCTCTGCGACGTAGGCAACCCCGTGATAAAGTCCATGGATATGCTCTCCCACATCCACACCGGGACCTCCAATGGCTGTAGTAATCCTGCTGGTCTCTGATGATCCACCTTTACAAGCTGACAAGTGGCGCATTTCGAGACAAACTCAGCGATATCTCTCTTCATACCGCTCCACCAGTACTGTCGTCTCATGTCTTGGTACATTTTGTCCCCTCCGGGATGTACCGCGAACCGTGAGCCGTGCGACTCTGCCATCACATCGTGCCGCAATTCTTCCCCTTCCGGAACTACCAATCTCCCATTGAAGCGCAATCCCCCGTCTGAGCTAACGGTATAGGACTCGGCTCCCTCTGCAAGTAATCGAACTATCTGCTCCTGACAGAACGAGTCATTAGCCTGTGCCCGTACTATTTTCGTGACTATCTGCGGTGTAACGGTCATCACAGACATGAAAGATCGGGCCACTGCATCCTGGTGTCCCAATTCCTTCCACTTAGCTTTCCACACCTCTGCCACCTCATCTGCTGGCCTACGGCTCAACGCGTCTGCTACCACGTTAGCCTTACCCGGGTGGTACTGGATGTCGAACTGGTAGTCCTTCACAAATTCAAGCCACCTACGCTGCCGCATATTCAATTCCTTCTGCGTGAACAGATACTGTAGTGACTTGTGGTCCGTGAACAGCTGAAACTTCTCCCCCAAAAGATAGTGCCTCCAAATCCGTAAGGCAAATACCACTGCTGCCAACTCCAAATCATGCGTGGGGTAATTCTTCTCATGAGGTTTAAGCTTACGGGAAGCATAAGCTATGGCCTGTCTCTCCTGCTGTAATACACCTCCCAGTCCTTGCAAAGACGCATCGGTGTAAACCAAATACTCAACTCCCGGTCTCGGCAATGCTAACACAGGTGTCGAGGTCAATTTGTCCTTCAATTCATCGAATGCCAACTGACAGGCATCACTCCAGATATATGGCACCCCCATACGAGTAAGATGTGTCAAAGGACCTGCTATCTCCGAGAAACCCCGAATAAACCTCCTGTAGTATCCTGCTAGACCCAGGAAACTACGAATCTCAGTTGGTGTCGTGGGCTGTCCCCACTCCCTCACCGCTGACACCTTCCCCGGATCAACCGATATTCCCCGGTCGGAAATGATATGCCCCAAAAACTGGACTTCCTTCAGCCAAAACCCGCACTTCTCATATTTTGCATACAACTCGTTCTGACGGAGTGTCTGCAAAACCTGCCTCAAATGCTCGGCGTGCTCCTCCTCTGTCTGAGAGTAAACCAGAATGTCATCAATGAAGACAATGACAAACTGATCTAGGAAATCCCTGAACACTCTGTTCATCAAGTCCATAAACACTGCTGGAGCGTTGGTCAAGCCGAAAGGCATAACCCGAAACTCGTAAGAACCATATCTCGATAGGAACGCAGTCTTCGAGACATCCTCCTCCCTGATACGCAACTGATGGTATCTTGACCTCAAGTCAATCTTCGAGAAGAAAGAAGCTCCTCTCAACTGGTCGAATAAGTCATCGATTCGAGGCAACGGATACTTATTCCGTATCGTGACCTTATTCAACTCTCGGTAGTCCACACACAATCTCGGTGAACCGTCCCTCTTCTTCACAAATAAAACTGGAGCGCCCCAAGGTGAGGTACTCTTGCGAATAAAGCCCTGCCCTAACAGCTGCTCTATCTGATCCCGTAGCTCTCGCATCTCAGCTAGAGCCATACGGTACGGTGCACGTGCTATAGGTCTCGTACCCGGTAGCAAATCTATAACGAAGTCTATCTCTCGACTGGGTGGTAAACCTGGTATCTCCTGAAACACATCCGAATACTCCCTGACAACCGGGATCGAATCCAAAGGAATCACAACCTCCTTAGAGGTATCCTCCTCTATGTAATACAGATGATCGGTCGATCCTCCCTCTGGGCGAGGCATCGCCACTATAAACATCTCTTGCCCCGGAATGGCAAAAACAATGCTCCCGCTGAAGCAATCGATCATGGCCCTATATGCTACAAGCCAATCCATACCGATGATCACATCGTGAACATGGTCTAACACTAACATGTCTGCAGGCAATACCAAACCATCAATCTCTACCCCCACTCCCCGGCATATAAAGAAAATAAGTGACCCACTCCCTAATGGTGAGTCGACACACGTCACTGTGCTCTCTGCCGTAGCTAACAATCCTAAAGCTTTCGCGAAGTGTGTAGCTATAAAACAGTGTATAGCACCCGTATCAAATAACACCCGACCCATAGTGCCATGGATAGGAAACGTACCCTCGATCGCGGGCGGTGCCTGTGGAACTGCAGCCTGGTGAACGTTGTAGACACGTCCATACTGTAGCTGCCCCTGCTGAACTGGGACTGCTGGAATGGGTGGCAATGCTGCCATCTGTGGCGGTGCGGGAAGAGCGGCGGGAAACATAGGTCTCTGCGGCTCCTGGCGAGCACCCTGCTGCTGTTGCTGTGGGGCCCTGCCCCTATCAGGACAATCCTGCTTCTTATGGCCAGTCTTGCCACAAACAAAGCACTTCCCTGGGAAGTTCCCTCCCCTCTGCCCCTGCTGTCCCCGGCCCTGGTGGCCGTTACCGTTCCTCCCTTGGCCCTGCTGGCCCTGATGAAACTGCTGCCCATTCTGCCCCTGTTGGCCCTGATGGCCCTGACGGAAACCTCCCTGTCCCTGCCTGTAGTTCCCTGACCGGAACCTCTTATTATCCCCCTGCTGGGTGCCCTGCTCATTCTGTCTCTGCCCCTGACCCGATTGTGCCCCGCTGGCACCATGTCCTCCGGTCCTGCCCTGATGGCTAGACTCCCCCGACCTTTTGCCCTCGGCCATATGAAAACGGTGGTCCTGGCAGTGCAACAATGCAGCGTTAACCACATCAGAATAAGTGTCCAACGATAGGTTCCCTAGCAGATGTTGACGGATCCTCCAATTCAACCCATCGGTGAACTTCTCAATCTTCTTCTTCTCTGTTGGTATCTCGTCTGGAACGATGTTCAACAGATTCGTGAACTCGGCCTCATACTCGGCCACTGTCTTGCCCTCCTGCTTCAAACTCATCAGCTTCCTCCTCATCTCTGTATGAACTGCGGACGGGAAGTACTTGCGGTCAAACCGCACCCAGAACTCCTGAATCGTGAGAGTATCCCTCTCCTCCGCGGTGGTAATAGACTCCCACCACTGTAGTGCAGATCCCACTAGCTTGAAAGTAGCTAGCACCTGCTTCTGAACATCTGTGCACTCATGCATCCTCAAATGCCTCTGCATATCCTTCCTCCATTGGCTCGAGACTACCACATCTGAGCTACCTGCAAACTCTGGCGGATGCGCTTTCTGAAAAGCGTCTCGTACACGCTCCCAAGCAGACGGGAATGCATTAACCTGTGCTGGCGCGGCAACCGGCGCCTGAGGCGGTGCCTGCTGAATCACGGCAATCGCGGCATTTACCGCTTGGGCTACTATAGCAGCAACCTCAGCGGCGTTCATCATGCCCTGAACTGGAGCGGGCTGGGGTTCGGGCATTGCATTCCTGGGAACTCGTCGTGCACGTCGTGGAGGCATCTGAAATAAGAACAAAGTTTATAAGTTCACGGTTATAAACTTAATAAGCAGAAGAACGAAGCATATACAAAAGAGTACAACAGTCCTAAAATATAGGGCTCTATATCAAAGAAACGTAGCGGAAACATAATAGCCGTACAGATCCTAAAGGACACTAGAACCTGATGCTCTGATACCACCTGTGACACCCCGACTAATTAAATACCGGGTAGCTACTCCTTTATTAAATTAATTCAAAATGCCAAGTTGGCTCAGTTAATAGCATCACTGTCGAAAACATTTTTATTATTACTAACCACCTAGTATTTAAAAAGTAAGTGCCAATTTTAATTAAAGTCTGATTAACATGCAACAAGTGTAATGAAGAAATAAATGACACCATTCACCATACTGAAGTAAAACGAATAATCATCACAAAAGAGTAAATAAAGTCTGGAGGAAAACTCCTCACTACAATCCCATACTGAAATAAATAACCGAAACTGAAATAAAACATGCTAAAGTCTGAAAACTGAAATGCAAAAGATGTCTCTAAGTAGAAATGGGCAACATGCCCTACAACTGATAGATAGTGACTCTGGAATCCAAAAGATAGAAGCGTCTACATGCAATTCCCTGTAGCTTCCACAAACTGCTACAGCTCGTCACCTGAATGAGTATCCTATGCTTGGTGTCCTTGTGGCTGGGCACCTAAAATGGTTTACAAGAAAAAGATTTGAAAAGCAAACGGGTCAGAGCCCGAATGTGGAGTTATATTTTAAAAACCTGCAAGTGCTTTAAAAACATTTAAAACATTAAATGCAAAGTACATGTTAGGACGTGCACTCACATTATATTCTCACCTCTCGTCTAACTGTGCACTCCTAACGCAAATACCCATCTA
Source organism: Sambucus nigra (assembly GCA_949130495.1). Classification (NCBI taxonomy): domain Eukaryota; kingdom Viridiplantae; phylum Streptophyta; class Magnoliopsida; order Dipsacales; family Adoxaceae; genus Sambucus; species Sambucus nigra. The sequence continues at coordinate 335,138,612 of OX422207.1, read as the reverse complement.
TAACTACCCATACCACTAGTTAAGTGACAACACATCTAACTAGACTGCCAAAGGTCCTACCCATAATACTCGGTTCTATTAACATAATAACGCTCGTAATTAAAATAGGGGTTTAACGTAAACTCAGATACTCAATATGCAATATATATAACTATCAGTTAACTCGTTATATTTCTCGAAACAATACCGTAATATATTTACAACATTAACATGAGGATTCTTATTAATTAAATGTATATTAATCACATCGTAAATATACAATATAAGCACCCTGAGAACTAAGCTGCGGTGCACACATACTCTGCTATCCATCCCGGTACATCACGTACATAAGGATCACATATTCCGAATCTCTCAGGAATAGTTCAGATAACACAAATCACAAATAGTGGAGGCGAACACAGTCACCATCACATGGGTCACGCACATACCTACGCTCCCATGATCAGCAGACTTATTAATATCACAATAAGTGTTCATCGAGGTACCAGTCTATATCCCCCCCGTAGGCACACAAGGATTAGAGGGTCCTAAGCGAACGCAACCTCCCGTGATAGCAAGTATGGTAGGTATGTCATACACACAATCCATATACCAATACTAAGTAAACACACATCTTAGTAATACCGTATTTTAATCGTAGTACATATTGCACTATCGTACTAACTATAATAATCACAATTTATACTATTCCGGTTTGTAATTATACGCGCCATAATTATCTCACGTCGTAGTAGACACTCACGTCTCAACCCAAACCATCCATGTAATACACTCTCGTATGTAATTTCCTTCTCATAAATACCCAAATGTCCCAATTTTATCATTACTACATCTACGGAATGATATCTATATCCTCGAACAAGTTTACGGAACTCCAAAAGTCAAAACAGTCCAAAAAGGACCAAACTGTCAACTCGTTAGAAGTCTCGTTCGAACGAGACTGTTCGAACGAGATTCCTCTGCCAACTCGTTAGAAGTCTCGTTCGAACGAGGCTGTTCGAACGAGGTTCCAGTTCGTTCGAACGAACTGTACCTTCTAACGATCTCTCGTTCGAACGAGATATCGAACGAAATCCATTCTCGTTAGCAGCGACTGGTCAACTCGTTAGAAGCTCGTTCGAACGAGTTCGTTCGAACGACCTGGGGGCTGCTTCTAACGAGCTACCAGCTTCGGCCCAAAATTTTCCCAATTCGTTTTTTCAACCATTTTTACTCCTCAAATCTCTTCTAAAATTCGTTCCAACAATATATTGAGTTCTCTAATCATCCTCAAACATGCTAAGGTGCTATACTAACATCTTTAAAGGGTTTAATACCTTCTAAACATCATTAAATCACAAATTTCTACATTAATTCCCAATTTTCTTCAAGAACATAAACCCTAGGTTCTTCTCATCATAATTTCCCAGATTTTAATCCGTTTATACATCACATAGATATGAAATCTCTGAATTTAAATCTTCAAACAATGTTTCCACATGCAAACCTATCCCAAAATTAAATAACAACTTCCAATTTCATGGGTTTTCTTTTAACTCTTATATAAGATTGATTAACAAGTTTCTAACATGGAAAAAGCATTCACTGCTTAAGGAATGTAATTTAAATCACTTGCCTTGGTTTGATTTATGATTTTGGTGTAGATTAGATGAAGTTTTTTGCAGAAATTCCTCTCTCCAAGCTCTTCTCCAATGGTGGCTTAAGGTGGCTAGGGTTTTGATTTGGGGAAACTTAGAAAACCTAAATGATAACCTACGTAGCCTTCTAGGTTAATATGGGTTGGTTATGGGCTTAGTGGGTTAAATCCACATCAGATTTACATCTCTAATTTTCGTCACTTTTAATTCCTCAAAAAAGTAAAATTACCAAAATACCCTTTAAGTTGCCGGTATGGCCTAAAAATACCCCGGGACCCAAACTATACCCCCGGCTAGTGATTTCTGACTATCTCGACCCTTCCGGACGCGTTGGCGCACTCAAAACGACCATACGGATTATAGATTTTAAATTCGCTTTTATTATCAAAATATTATACCGTGACGCGGCGGTCCCACGCGTCTCAACAAAATTTCTAAAATGCCGTATATAAATCTCACGACAATTTTATAATACTAAATACATATATAATCATATATGCACATAATCAAATACCAATTCGCATCTCATTAGTATTTATAACCCGGATTAATTATCAATTAATACGCATTTAATTAATTAATCCCAAAAATAAATATAGCCAAAAGTACGGGTTATTACATACTCCCCCCCTAATAACTGAATTTCGTCCCGAAATTCGAAACTAGAAAGTACCTGCTAAAAACAGCTCTGGATAACGCTCGCGCATCTCATCCTCGCGCTCCCATGTGGACTCCTCGACATTGTGATGTCGCCACTGAACACGCACTAACGGGACTATCTTTGACCGCAGTTTCCTCTCGCTTCGGTCCAAAATAGCAATTGGCCCCTCCTCGTAAGAGCTATCCGGCTGGAGATCGATGTCCTCCACAGCAATGTGAGAATGAGCCAAATTATCTCTAAGGTATTTCCTCAGCGAGGAAATATGGAACACATCGTGAATCCGATGCAAGTGCTCCGGTAGTCCAAGTCTATACGCAACCGGTCCGATCCGCTCAATAATAGGAAACGGCCCCACATACCTCGGTGCCAACTTCCCCTTCTTCCCGAATCGCATAATCCCCTTCATCGGAGAAACCCTGAGCAAAACCTGGTCCCCCTCTTGGAACTCCCTGAAAAACCTCTTCGCATCAGCATAACTCTTCTGCCTGTCTTGAGCTACCCGAATGCGACTCCGAATCAACTCAATCCTTGCCGAAGTGTCCTGAATCACTTCCGGCCCAAGTAGTTTGTTGTCCCCCACTTCTAACCAACATGCTGGGGAACGACAAGGCCTACCGTACAATGCCTCAAATGGAGCCATGCCAATAGTGAACTGATAGGAGTTGTTGTAAGCAAACTCTACCAGTGGAAGGTACTGCTCCCATCCACCCCCGAAGTCAATAATGCACATGCGTAGCATGTCCTCCAACATCTGGTTGATGCGCTCTGTCTGCCCATCGGTCTGCGGATGATAGGCCGTACTCAACCGCAATTCCATGCCCATTGTCTCCTGGAAACTCTCCCAAAACCTCGAAACAAATATCTTGTCTCTGTCAGACACGATATTTAGGGGCACACCGTGGAGTCTCACAATCTCTGAAATGAAGAGCTGGGCATACTGTCCCGTAGTGTAATCAGTCCTTACGGGTAAGAAGTGTGCGACCTTGGACAACCTGTCCACAATTACCCAAACGGAGTCGTGACCCCTCTGCGACGTAGGCAACCCCGTGATAAAGTCCATGGATATGCTCTCCCACATCCACACCGGGACCTCCAATGGCTGTAGTAATCCTGCTGGTCTCTGATGATCCACCTTTACAAGCTGACAAGTGGCGCATTTCGAGACAAACTCAGCGATATCTCTCTTCATACCGCTCCACCAGTACTGTCGTCTCATGTCTTGGTACATTTTGTCCCCTCCGGGATGTACCGCGAACCGTGAGCCGTGCGACTCTGCCATCACATCGTGCCGCAATTCTTCCCCTTCCGGAACTACCAATCTCCCATTGAAGCGCAATCCCCCGTCTGAGCTAACGGTATAGGACTCGGCTCCCTCTGCAAGTAATCGAACTATCTGCTCCTGACAGAACGAGTCATTAGCCTGTGCCCGTACTATTTTCGTGACTATCTGCGGTGTAACGGTCATCACAGACATGAAAGATCGGGCCACTGCATCCTGGTGTCCCAATTCCTTCCACTTAGCTTTCCACACCTCTGCCACCTCATCTGCTGGCCTACGGCTCAACGCGTCTGCTACCACGTTAGCCTTACCCGGGTGGTACTGGATGTCGAACTGGTAGTCCTTCACAAATTCAAGCCACCTACGCTGCCGCATATTCAATTCCTTCTGCGTGAACAGATACTGTAGTGACTTGTGGTCCGTGAACAGCTGAAACTTCTCCCCCAAAAGATAGTGCCTCCAAATCCGTAAGGCAAATACCACTGCTGCCAACTCCAAATCATGCGTGGGGTAATTCTTCTCATGAGGTTTAAGCTTACGGGAAGCATAAGCTATGGCCTGTCTCTCCTGCTGTAATACACCTCCCAGTCCTTGCAAAGACGCATCGGTGTAAACCAAATACTCAACTCCCGGTCTCGGCAATGCTAACACAGGTGTCGAGGTCAATTTGTCCTTCAATTCATCGAATGCCAACTGACAGGCATCACTCCAGATATATGGCACCCCCATACGAGTAAGATGTGTCAAAGGACCTGCTATCTCCGAGAAACCCCGAATAAACCTCCTGTAGTATCCTGCTAGACCCAGGAAACTACGAATCTCAGTTGGTGTCGTGGGCTGTCCCCACTCCCTCACCGCTGACACCTTCCCCGGATCAACCGATATTCCCCGGTCGGAAATGATATGCCCCAAAAACTGGACTTCCTTCAGCCAAAACCCGCACTTCTCATATTTTGCATACAACTCGTTCTGACGGAGTGTCTGCAAAACCTGCCTCAAATGCTCGGCGTGCTCCTCCTCTGTCTGAGAGTAAACCAGAATGTCATCAATGAAGACAATGACAAACTGATCTAGGAAATCCCTGAACACTCTGTTCATCAAGTCCATAAACACTGCTGGAGCGTTGGTCAAGCCGAAAGGCATAACCCGAAACTCGTAAGAACCATATCTCGATAGGAACGCAGTCTTCGAGACATCCTCCTCCCTGATACGCAACTGATGGTATCTTGACCTCAAGTCAATCTTCGAGAAGAAAGAAGCTCCTCTCAACTGGTCGAATAAGTCATCGATTCGAGGCAACGGATACTTATTCCGTATCGTGACCTTATTCAACTCTCGGTAGTCCACACACAATCTCGGTGAACCGTCCCTCTTCTTCACAAATAAAACTGGAGCGCCCCAAGGTGAGGTACTCTTGCGAATAAAGCCCTGCCCTAACAGCTGCTCTATCTGATCCCGTAGCTCTCGCATCTCAGCTAGAGCCATACGGTACGGTGCACGTGCTATAGGTCTCGTACCCGGTAGCAAATCTATAACGAAGTCTATCTCTCGACTGGGTGGTAAACCTGGTATCTCCTGAAACACATCCGAATACTCCCTGACAACCGGGATCGAATCCAAAGGAATCACAACCTCCTTAGAGGTATCCTCCTCTATGTAATACAGATGAGCGGTCGATCCTCCCTCTGGGCGAGGCATCGCCACTATAAACATCTCTTGCCCCGGAATGGCAAAAACAATGCTCCCGCTGAAGCAATCGATCATGGCCCTATATGCTACAAGCCAATCCATACCGATGATCACATCGTGAACATGGTCTAACACTAACATGTCTGCAGGCAATACCAAACCATCAATCTCTACCCCCACTCCCCGGCATATAAAGAAAATAAGTGACCCACTCCCTAATGGTGAGTCGACACACGTCACTGTGCTCTCTGCCGTAGCTAACAATCCTAAAGCTTTCGCGAAGTGTGTAGCTATAAAACAATGTATAGCACCCGTATCAAATAACACCCGACCCATAGTGCCATGGATAGGAAACGTACCCTCGATCGCGGGCGGTGCCTGTGGAACTGCAGCCTGGTGAACGTTGTAGACACGTCCATACTGTAGCTGCCCCTGCTGAACTGGGACTGCTGGAATGGGTGGCAATGCTGCCATCTGTGGCGGTGCGGGAAGAGCGGCGGGAAACATAGGTCTCTGCGGCTCCTGGCGAGCACCCTGCTGCTGTTGCTGTGGGGCCCTGCCCCTATCAGGACAATCCTGCTTCTTATGGCCAGTCTTGCCACAAACAAAGCACTTCCCTGGGAAGTTCCCTCCCCTCTGCCCCTGCTGTCCCCGGCCCTGGTGGCCGTTACCGTTCCTCCCTTGGCCCTGCTGGCCCTGATGAAACTGCTGCCCATTCTGCCCCTGTTGGCCCTGATGGCCCTGACGGAAACCTCCCTGTCCCTGCCTGTAGTTCCCTGACCGGAACCTCTTATTATCCCCCTGCTGGGTGCCCTGCTCATTCTGTCTCTGCCCCTGACCCGATTGTGCCCCGCTGGCACCATGTCCTCCGGTCCTGCCCTGATGGCTAGACTCCCCCGACCTTTTGCCCTCGGCCATATGAAAACGGTGGTCCTGGCAGTGCAACAATGCAGCGTTAACCACATCAGAATAAGTGTCCAACGATAGGTTCCCTAGCAGATGTTGACGGATCCTCCAATTCAACCCATCGGTGAACTTCTCAATCTTCTTCTTCTCTGTTGGTATCTCGTCTGGAACGATGTTCAACAGATTCGTGAACTCGGCCTCATACTCGGCCACTGTCTTGCCCTCCTGCTTCAAACTCATCAGCTTCCTCCTCATCTCTGTATGAACTGCGGACGGGAAGTACTTGCGGTCAAACCGCACCCAGAACTCCTGAATCGTGAGAGTATCCCTCTCCTCCGCGGTGGTAATAGACTCCCACCACTGTAGTGCAGATCCCACTAGCTTGAAAGTAGCTAGCACCTGCTTCTGAACATCTGTGCACTCATGCATCCTCAAATGCCTCTGCATATCCTTCCTCCATTGGCTCGAGACTACCACATCTGAGCTACCTGCAAACTCTGGCGGATGCGCTTTCTGAAAAGCGTCTCGTACACGCTCCCAAGCAGACGGGAATGCATTAACCTGTGCTGGCGCGGCAACCGGCGCCTGAGGCGGTGCCTGCTGAATCACGGCAATCGCGGCATTTACCGCTTGGGCTACTATAGCAGCAACCTCAGCGGCGTTCATCATGCCCTGAACTGGAGCGGGCTGGGGTTCGGGCATTGCATTCCTGGGAACTCGTCGTGCACGTCGTGGAGGCATCTGAAATAAGAACAAAGTTTATAAGTTCACGGTTATAAACTTAATAAGCAGAAGAACGAAGCATATACAAAAGAGTACAACAGTCCTAAAATATAGGGCTCTATATCAAAGAAACGTAGCGGAAACATAATAGCCGTACAGATCCTAAAGGACACTAGAACCTGATGCTCTGATACCACCTGTGACACCCCGACTAATTAAATACCGGGTAGCTACTCCTTTATTAAATTAATTCAAAATGCCAAGTTGGCTCAGTTAATAGCATCACTGTCGAAAACATTTTTATTATTACTAACCACCTAGTATTTAAAAAGTAAGTGCCAATTTTAATTAAAGTCTGATTAACATGCAACAAGTGTAATGAAGAAATAAATGACACCATTCACCATACTGAAGTAAAACGAATAATCATCACAAAAGAGTAAATAAAGTCTGGAGGAAAACTCCTCACTACAATCCCATACTGAAATAAATAACCGAAACTGAAATAAAACATGCTAAAGTCTGAAAACTGAAATGCAAAAGATGTCTCTAAGTAGAAATGGGCAACATGCCCTACAACTGATAGATAGTGACTCTGGAATCCAAAAGATAGAAGCGTCTACATGCAATTCCCTGTAGCTTCCACAAACTGCTACAGCTCGTCACCTGAATGAGTATCCTATGCTTGGTGTCCTTGTGGCTGGGCACCTAAAATGGTTTACAAGAAAAAGATTTGAAAAGCAAACGGGTCAGAGCCCGAATGTGGAGTTATATTTTAAAAACCTGCAAGTGCTTTAAAAACATTTAAAACATTAAATGCAAAGTACATGTTAGGACGTGCACTCACATTATATTCTCACCTCTCGTCTAACTGTGCACTCCTAACGCAAATACCCATCTATAACTACCCATACCACTAGTTAAGTGACAACACATCTAACTAGACTGCCAAAGGTCCTACCCATAATACTCGGTTCTATTAACATAATAACGCTCGTAATTAAAATAGGGGTTTAACGTAAACTCAGATACTCAATATGCAATATATATAACTATCAGTTAACTCGTTATATTTCTCGAAACAATACCGTAATATATTTACAACATTAACATGAGGATTCTTATTAATTAAATGTATATTAATCACATCGTAAATATACAATATAAGCACCCTGAGAACTAAGCTGCGGTGCACACATACTCTGCTATCCATCCCGGTACATCACGTACATAAGGATCACATATTCCGAATCTCTCAGGAATAGTTCAGATAACACAAATCACAAATAGTGGAGGCGAACACAGTCACCATCACATGGGTCACGCACATACCTACGCTCCCATGATCAGCAGACTTATTAATATCACAATAAGTGTTCATCGAGGTACCAGTCTATATCCCCCCCGTAGGCACACAAGGATTAGAGGGTCCTAAGCGAACGCAACCTCCCGTGATAGCAAGTATGGTAGGTATGTCATACACACAATCCATATACCAATACTAAGTAAACACACATCTTAGTAATACCGTATTTTAATCGTAGTACATATTGCACTATCGTACTAACTATAATAATCACAATTTATACTATTCCGGTTTGTAATTATACGCGCCATAATTATCTCACGTCGTAGTAGACACTCACGTCTCAACCCAAACCATCCATGTAATACACTCTCGTATGTAATTTCCTTCTCATAAATACCCAAATGTCCCAATTTTATCATTACTACATCTACGGAATGATATCTATATCCTCGAACAAGTTTACGGAACTCCAAAAGTCAAAACAGTCCAAAAAGGACCAAACTGTCAACTCGTTAGAAGTCTCGTTCGAACGAGACTGTTCGAACGAGATTCCTCTGCCAACTCGTTAGAAGTCTCGTTCGAACGAGGCTGTTCGAACGAGGTTCCAGTTCGTTCGAACGAACTGTACCTTCTAACGATATCTCGTTCGAACGAGATATCGAACGAAATCCATTCTCGTTAGCAGCGACTGGTCAACTCGTTAGAAGCTCGTTCGAACGAGTTCGTTCGAACGACCTGGGGGCTGCTTCTAACGAGCTACCAGCTTCGGCCCAGAATTTTCCCAATTCGTTTTTTCAACCATTTTTACTCCTCAAATCTCTTCTAAAATTCGTTCCAACAATATATTGAGTTCTCTAATCATCCTCAAACATGCTAAGGTGCTATACTAACATCTTTAAAGGGTTTAATACCTTCTAAACATCATTAAATCACAAATTTCTACATTAATTCCCAATTTTCTTCAAGAACATAAACCCTAGGTTCTTCTCATCATAATTTCCCAGATTTTAATCCGTTTATACATCACATAGATATGAAATCTCTGAATTTAAATCTTCAAACAATGTTTCCACATGCAAACCTATCCCAAAATTAAATAACAACTTCCAATTTCATGGGTTTTCTTTTAACTCTTATATAAGATTGATTAACAAGTTTTCTAACATGGAAAAAGCATTCACTGCTTAAGGAATGTAATTTAAATCACTTGCCTTGGTTTGATTTATGATTTTGGTGTAGATTAGATGAAGTTTTTTGCAGAAATTCCTCTCTCCAAGCTCTTCTCCAATGGTGGCTTAAGGTGGCTAGGGTTTTGATTTGGGGAAACTTAGAAAACCTAAATGATAACCTACGTAGCCTTCTAGGTTAATATGGGTTGGTTATGGGCTTAGTGGGTTAAATCCACATCAGATTTACATCTCTAATTTTCGTCACTTTTAATTCCTCAAAAAAGTAAAATTACCAAAATACCCTTTAAGTTGCCGGTATGGCCTAAAAATACCCCGGGACCCAAACTATACCCCCGGCTAGTGATTTCTGACTATCTCGACCCTTCCGGACGCGTTGGCGCACTCAAAACGACCATACGGATTATAGATTTTAAATTCGCTTTTATTATCAAAATATTATACCGTGACGCGGCGGTCCCACGCGTCTCAACAAAATTTCTAAAATGCCGTATATAAATCTCACGACAATTTTATAATACTAAATACATATATAATCATATATGCACATAATCAAATACCAATTCGCATCTCATTAGTATTTATAACCCGGATTAATTATCAATTAATACGCATTTAATTAATTAATCCCAAAAATAAATATAGCCAAAAGTACGGGGTATTACATTGTGATGGGGCAAAGACCTGATAGAGAGTGGTTTTATCATTGTATACGGATGTTTCTGTACTCCCCTGGGTGGACTTGTTATCCTCTCTTGTAAATTTGTAATAGTTTGAACCTTTGTTTTTTTCTAGGGGAAAAAAATAAGCTCCGCTGCTTATGGTGTAGGGCTTTGAAATATATCTATATAATTATTATTATTATTTTCTTAATGTTTTAATATATATAAGTGATTACCATGCCTGAAAATTGTGCACTCTGGGAATCATGCCTGATAAATTATGCACTCTGAGAATCATGAGTTGCCATATTATACTTAAGCCAGTGTCAGACAATGATATCTAGGGGACTGGTTTGACAATTATAAAACACCGAGTTGTTGACAGATAATTCTTGACATATAAGTTCATCACTATTATTAGGGAAGTTAAAATCTATTGTGTAGTCATATATCTTCGCTGGCTTATTAATAAATGCCAATTGATTTATTATCCTTATATACCTGAATTTTCAAGATATTTGTTGTCAGTCTGTGATCCAGTGATGGGTGATGAAGGAAAGCTTTATGTCCCTCCCGAACTAGTGTCAGTATATCGTGAGAAGGTAGCCTTTTAATCTTCCTGCTTAAAATTAACATTTTAATTTTAATTAAATAAGGTATTTACTGTATGTTGTTAATGTCGAACCCAGGCAGTGGGAGGGGTGGATTAGGTTCATAGTTAACCTCTTGGGTATATTCACATAATTGGCTGCCTTAAACTCTATCTTTGTCTTTATGCTTGAGAGCTTATGTTTTAAGATTGTACAAACCAATGCAACTATAGCCTTTTAGTTTATTAATTTTCAATAGTTAGTCCTTAAAATGATATATATATATATATATATATATATATATACAGGACCAAATATTTTGTTTGTGTCAATTTTTTTCGGGGTGATGATTCATCCTAGCTATGTATGTTTTATAAACATTAAACGTGTATAAATGTGATACAAATTTTGATTTAATTGTTGTTAAACTAGGATGCGAGTTTATGCTTAACAAGCATCTATATGCCCTTACATATGATGTATGCACATGGAACACGGTATTACACGGACACAGACCTGACAAATTTTAAAAATGTAGGTTAAGGACACATAGATGATATACATCAATATATATATATATATATAATGAAGTAAAACCAATTTGTTTATGACAAATGCGTTTAATGTGAACAGTTATTGGTAGTGATATGATTTGATAGACTTATTTAGTATTATCTTTTAGTTTCCTTATTGTAAATAATATCCTTTTAGCAGCTTATTAGTTCAATTAGGTATCTTCTTTTTCAATAGCCTAAATAAAGGATCGAACATCCACTCCGAATCAATTTTTTTTTTCCTGTGAAACTGAAACCTTTGGGTTAGTGATTATTCCACTGCGTTTACATCATATAGAATGAGAATGTTGTAATGTAAAACGTAGTATATAACCTGTAAATCAGTAGTGAAAAGCAACGAGTTTAGAATAGATGCATAACTATGTATATAACTGTAACTAATACTTCATATAATCACGCCCCTCCATTTAATAAAATTTTCAATTGTCTTACTTTTAAGATGACAATTAGTATATATTATTTTTAGGGTATGGCTATTATCACTCCACTTTGATACTCTAAAACTTCAAAATTACATTTTGTGACACTTTGTAAAGGTTTTTTATAACACTTGTGAAACTTTTGAAGACACTTGTGTGGTGATAGAGTACCAAAGTGGAGTGCTAATAGCTACAGTTACACCATTACATAATTATATTTTTTGTGTAAAAAAAAATCATTTATCATCTAGTATTAATTGGTCACACTTGGCATGCAAAAAATGTTGCATGTTTAAGAATAATGGACACGTCAAAGAATTGTCGATCACGTGCTCGAGAGTGCTCGGTGAGCGTCGGTGTCCAACACATGGCAGACATAGACACGTTTTCTCAGAAGTGTTTGTAATTCGTAGGCACTTATCGCTTATGCCATCCGATACAGGTACTGTCTCTCAATTTTTATAAAGCATAGAGAGTGACTTTCCCATACAAGGGTATTATGCTGTTTTCTTCCCATTTAATCGAGGGTGCTGGTATTGATATAGACTATAAACCTAACATTTGACATATTTGTCCAAAGAGGCTGTCCTGTTTAAAATTCATAACACCAGTTTAGTCAGGAATAGTTGCGCAAATTGTTTTGTTTTTATCACACTTAGCTCCATGATTAGGTTTTTAATTTTATTGTAGTACTTTGGAAAAACTCTGTTTAGGTTGTCCCTGTTGCTTCAATGTTGACTCCTAATCAATTCGAAGCAGAACACTTGAGTGGATTAAGGTACTCATCCCATCCTCTTTATACTAACTTATAAGCTTGGTAAATACTATCATAAATTTGTTAATATTTTTTGTAATTTGGGTCTAGCTTACAACACTATATGTTGTAGTTTTCTTGTTTGTATATGATTACACTGGAATGTCATTGAAGGGTTAATTGACAAGGATTTGATGTGAAAGAACTATAATCCTCCACCATATCATGTATAAATATCTAATTTGATGACGTCAGTTGCTAATGTTTGAAGAATTTCATGCACTGTTGTTGTCATGTGTATTCATGTTATGACTGAATCTAAATTCACGTGATTGAGTTCTCGCATGGGACTACCTATGGAGTTGCCAGAGTTCAGATTTGACCCTTTATTGCATGTCAAAGTTGTATATAGAAGCAATTGAAATGTTGTAAAAAATATATTAAATTATATTTTTGCATCATGTTTGCCTTGTACCTCCACAGGATTGTGTCAGAAAAAGAAGGACGGGAGGCTTGCAATATTCTTCATGCTGCTGGACCAGCAAAGGTTCTGTTACACCCTTGCCTCTTAAATATTATTTAATATTTACTGTCATGGTTCTTTGAACATGCAAGTTCCTATACGTCATGACCAATGTTCTAAAAGGCGTGCCTTGGTGCCGTCTAGGCTTGAGGCTTGGGGTAGGCGCCTGGCTTAGGGGGTAGACCGCAAGAAAGTGGACCAAGTAAAAAATATTGTCGTTTTTAAAATCTTTGCCCCAGTTTTGCATCGCAGATCAAAAGTACATTATTATACTACAATAGCAAAATAATATATATATATATATATATATATATATATATATATATATATATATATATATATATATATATATATATATATATATATATCATATCATATGCATAAATGTTTCTTTGTGTACGTACAATGACTATAAATTATAATAGCATTTTTTTGCATAATATTTTAAATATTACTCAGTTTTATATATTTATTATGTGTGTAATGTTTCTATTCTTTGTTTTAAGAATTAGATATCAACTGCATAAAATACTTGTGTGTAATATTTCTATTATTTGTCTTAGAGTTAGCAATATTTTTTTTATGTATGGAACTTTAAAGAGATGTTAGTAATGTTAAAAGTGTAAGGCTCTGAAGTATTGTTACCAATGTCGATGAGTAAATCAATATGTTGTGATTAATTAGTTTATTAGTATTTCATATATTGTAATGAACTTCGATTGGAATTGTCTTTTATTTATGTATGAGAATTTAAAGAGATGTTAATAATGATAAAAGTAAATCAATTTTAATTGTAACTTAAATTTCAAATTATACTTGGTTTGTATAAAGAAAAACATAAAAAAACAAAAAAACGCCTACGCATAGGCGCCCATCCAATGTCCGCCCCGCGCCTCGCCCTTTTTAGAACCTTGTTAACATTTTTTTTTCTATCTTTAATCTGTAATATGGAAGGTTTGGGGAGTTTCTTTTATTTTGTTGAATTTTGATCTTATTTTATTCTATGATGATGAGTATGTGATTATGACAGTTGTTGATAATTGGGGGTTCCCCAGTTTATTTGCTTCTTCAAATTGCTTACTTCAGTCACTAAATGTGTTATTGGGGTGTGGGGTAATAGGCCTATCATATGACAAGTTTCAGTCAGTTAGCCCATGGACTGGTTGTTAAAAATATCCACTTCTTAGATGAATCCCCTAATTACTTCCATCTTCCCCTACTGAAAAAGAGGGTAGGAGCGGGTGGCGTGAACAATCTTTGGGCGGTTCTTGGACACCTCAATTTTTCACGGGCTGTAGATTTTTTTAGTGTCTAAATTAATCGAACCTGGGGAGGTCAAACTTGACTAATTTCAACCCCTATTATCAGGTACTACAATTAATTAATCAGCCCATATGACAAGACCATAACACAAGCCCCGACCTGATTTCCAAGTCACAGCCCAATCCAACATTTCTCTTAATAAGCAGGTCTTTAATTAAGACACTTGTAGCTCTAAGTTGAAGAACGCCATATATTTTGGTGGGGAACAGCATATGTGAGTATTTCTCAAGAAAACCCCTCCACCCCCATCCCACCCCACCAACCACAAATACTCCCAATCCAAATGCTACAAGCCAATCCCTCCGGGATTCTGGATTCCAGTTGTAGGAGGGTGGGTCTTCGTTGGGTAGGGTTAGGAAGTTTTCTCCTCAAGAGACGAGACGTACCCGTCTTGGTGAACATACGCTGGAATGCTGTAAAGGATCCGAGAATAGATGAAACGGAGGGCGAGAGCACAGGCACTTCAGTCACAAGATATACATGTTAGGAGTCAGCCTGAACACAATCTGGGAGGGTTGTCTTTGATGTAGGCTAGTAAAACAAGGAGTTAAAGAGGGCCTTGATAATGGTTCAGAGAATGTTCTTTTTACGTGTCTTAAATGGCAGTCTTTATGAAGTATATTTTCGGTCCCTAATAAATGAGGTTGAGGTTGTATTTATAGGACTGAGGGTTTTGATCTTGGCCGATAATTTTGGTGGGAGAAAAAGGTGAACAGTGCCATGCATTAAATGCAAGTCAGTGCATTTAATGGGAGGTGATAAGCTACTAGATAAGTACTTGAGAAAGGGATGGTGTGTGGGTGAGTTACAAGTTGTTGGGAGCATTAAATGGGGTAATGATGGTTTTAAGAAGGGGTATACTGGTATTTTGGCTAAGTGCCAAGATGGTGTCTCAAGAAGGGTGGATCGGTTATAGTTTTGATTGTGCCTTAAATCTCGTGAACCTTGTGGTTGGCTAATGGAAGCCCAACGATCCCCTGTGCTCTTTGCCCAACGATCCCCTGTGCTCTTTCTTCAAACCACATACCCTTGAGATTCCCGAAGAGGTATGTATCGAGGCCCTAAGTCCCTTGAGTACTGCCCCACTTAAGTCCTTTGGTGTTTGGGGAATCGATAAGAACCGAAGACAGAGAAAGACATACCTGTGGTTTGTTGTTTGCTATTTGTGTGGATCGCTGAGGTTAGGATTGCTTCTTTAGTAGGTTTGGGTGGATCGGTGCACTAGTGGATCGGCAATATGATGTAATGATTTACCCTACACCAGTCAGCCGTGAACTCTTCTTCCTCCTCTCTCTTTGGCTCTGACCAATCCCGAGCCTCCTTGGTCGAAAATCAACCTAGGGTTGTTGAGAAAACCTCGGTCGAGCCCTGCATAGCCGTTGCCTGACTGTTTGGCATTCGTTAGAGCTCACCAGAGCACTAGAAGTTAGGTCTGCCAGAGTTAAACCGCCATTTATGACTATTCGAACTCCTCTCTTCTTCCTTTTTTGTTTACACAATTGAATCGGAGCCCTGGGAGCTGAGTGCTGCGATCCAAAGGGCTATAAACCTTCACACAACACAGACCCAAAGAGGGTCACTAAGCTCCTATACTAATTAATGCAAAGACCGTTACCGATATCCAAAGAAGTTATAAAAGGACACAAAACAAATTCAAAATTTAATTAGTAAAGGCAAAGTTGAATGCTTTCACCATTACACCTTTACCTATTTATACGAAAAGGGATACTTGGGCAACAAGTAAAAACACTACAAGTGTCAAAGTGATCATAACTTATCCTAGTATTTCCAAAGAAGGTTTATATCTCTTTATTACAGTTACTATTATTATTGCTAGCATATTAAAAGTAAAATACTAATTCTGAATTTTAATCCCCTAATTATAACAAATTGTGTATGGTAACAACTATTGTGGTCTAAAAAACTACAGTTCTCATTAACAATTTCACAGTAAGGCATTTCATTATGAAATTTAGCAATGATATTTCTTTAGTAGCTTAATTCCCCCCCCCAAAAAAAAAAATGAAATAAAAAGTAAAAGTGGCATCTATTTCCATTACATGTGGTAGATATTGACAAAAAAATACAAAATTCATGAAAATTGAGCATGTGTACTAAGTGATATTGTGCTCTTAAACCACCAATTTTCATTTCGAAATTTCAAACATACACTTTGAAATTATTGAAGGATCTCTGTTAATAGATTTCGAGAGATTTTCAAATATATAAAATTCGTGTCAAGGACTTATAATTTGAGAGAGAATTATTTTAAAGCTTGCGCACAACTCAATTCAACAAAGCCTTTTCCCAAATAAATAGGGTCGGCTACATGAATCCTATTTCCTTTTCGTTCTGTTCAGCAGCGCAATATCCTTGCTTAATCCATATGATATCATATCCTTTTTTACAATATCCACCAAGTCAATTTAGGCCTACCTCTACTCCTAGAGTTACCATTAATATCAACTAAATCACTCTTCCTTACGAGGTCATGTTTGACATGTTCAAATCACCTAAGCTGATTTTCTATCACTTATTCTTCCACAGGATCTGCCTCTATTGTTTTACGGATATGTTAATTTCTAATTTAAAAGCTTGCGACGAGAAGAGAAAATAGGAGATAAGGGGAAAATTTGTCCTCTATGTTCATTGTTTTTTTTTTCTTTGCATGAGGCATTCATGTGCCGGGTCGATGGCCACATTCCCTTGGAACACTAGGTAATACAACAAAAGTTGTTTCACATGCCTTTATTGAAGACGAGTTTATACTTCACACAGTATTGCCGTTGTAAGCGTTGTTATTCAAATCTTTCCCTATTATATAGCGAAATGTCTCACTCCCTGCCACAAAATGCTTCTCAATGTCTACTAGAGTGTGCATATGGGTAGATGGTGTGGTTCCAGTTTTGAGTAGTTTATTGCCTTGCCAACATATATTAAATTGGGGTTTCCACTTTTGCCTTCCTTGCTTCAAGCTATTGATGTTAACACCAGGAGTAGAGTTGCCCTGTTTGTGGTTGTAACCTTGTCTTGATGATTCATATTAATCTGACTAATTTAAGAACAAGTCAGTATCCTGAACAAGGGTATCGCCTGTTTATTAAATGGGTTAACTTGATGGTCCTGACATGGTTAATATAGGGTTGTGTTGGGTCGACCCGAAAAGTCCCTGTCAAACTTGTCATGATGCGTCTACATCTGTATAGTGGAGAACATTGTTACTTAGAGCACGGGTCGATTCAGCATGTGGTACAGATACACGATACGCTATTTTGTCCAGTATGATGTACATATGGGGGTAGGCTTAGCTGGGATGATGTTTTGGGCACGGTTCACTTACGAACTATTACTAGGATCATACCATATTTAAGTACATCATATATCCAACTAAAAATATTTTAAACAAATTTTTTTAATATATTAATTTGCCTTTTTGGTGTTAGACCTCAAATGAATTAAAATTTAGATTGGCCCGAATTTCAAACATAGCCGCAAGTCTTCTCTAACTGTAATACGCTTCAGAGTTGAGGTGATATCAAAGCTAATAAATAATCCACTCTACTTTCTTCACCAATAGTTCTAGGCCGACACCCAAATGCGACACTTTGTGTGCGACGCCGAGACGTTCGCACCCGTATTGGCTCGTTTTTGGGCTCCATTGTTGGTGGGTTCAGACACTAGCCAATGTGAGTGTGACACTTCAGGGTGTCTCCCCAGAATGTGTCAATTTTGAGTGTCGGCCTAATATGACTCTTTCTTCGCAAACTGCATGCCTCTCTCTTCATCACCAAGTTGGGTTAAGATTGAATAGTATGAAGAAATGAACAGCAATGGGGCAACACATTTGCAAGTCTTCTCTAATCGTTGAGAATTGATACCATAACAGATTTGTTGAACATGTCGATAAGAGAGAACATCAACTTAAGAAGAGTAGATCAAGAGAGCCTCCTCTTTGCAATTATTTGTAACAGAATGGAAAAAAGATACCAGAGAAACAGAAATAAGACGAGGGATATGCTTCGCAATACTTGCCGGCACGAGGGGTGGGGGTGTGGGATCTAGTAACTCTGGCATGTAAATACAAAATATTAGGATTTCTCCCAAGCTTCAACATCATTAAAAATGACAGCTGATATTTGTCAAAGATATCTATTCAAATAAACATTAAACGTATTGCGTAAATAGTTAATCGAGCACACATACCTGGTTAGACGTAAAGATGCGGATTGGAAGGGATATATTAAGAGCCCGGCTATTCTCACTCCAAACTAACATTCTCCCACTTCACTTTAACGTGAAAAGACTTTAATACCCTCAAAATTCATGGACTTAATCCAGAACTCATAACTTTCTCTCTTTTGATCCAAAAAGGGAAAAAAAAACCTTTTCATCTTTTTTTTTTTTAATTTGTCTAACTACTGTTTTTTAATAAAATTGTATTTTTACAAAAAAAATTGTATTTTTTACAAAAAAATAAGACAATTTAAAAAAGAACTCTACAGTTTTCTCTTTATAAAAAATAGTTAAACAAAGGTTTTTTAATTATAAAAAAGAGTTGTATATATATTTGAAAAAAAAGAAAACAGTTTTTTAAAGATAAAACCAGCATTCCGTTCATTTTAATAATAAAAATAACATTCCGTTTTTATATATATCATGTACAATTTGTTTTTTCCATAAAACAATCGTTTTTGTAAAGTACAATCAAAATAATGTAGAGTTTTCTTTCAATACACTAATATATACATATACTATTGTGCATTAATGTCTTTAGGGGTTAAAAAAAGAAAATAGTTTTTTATAAAAAAAAAAAAACGCTTCAGTTTTTTCTTTTTATAAAAAACAGTTCATTTTCAAAAACACTCAAAACCGTTTTGAAAAGTTTATATAAAACACTCAAAACCATTTTGAATATAAAAAATGTTTATTTAAAAAAATCTTTTAAAAAAAAGTTGTATAAAAAATTGTTTCAAATTTATATAACCGTTTTAAAAAGTAAAAAAATTATTTCCACTGTTGTTTATATAAAAAAAAAAATGGTCCGCGTCAGCGGTATGTATAGGTGGTCAGACCACCTATACATGGCACTGGCGCGGACCAATATAAAAAAAAAATTAAAGATTTTTTATATTCAAAACGGTTTTGAGTGTTTTATATAAACTTTTCAAAACGGGTTTGAGTGTTTTTGAAAATTAACTGTCTTTTATAAAAAGAAAAAATTGTAACGTTTTTTTATAAAAACTATTTTCTTTTTTATAACCCTTAAAGACATTAATGCACAGTAGTATATGTATATATTAGTGTATTGAAAGAAAACTACATTATTTTGATTGAATTTTACAAAAACAATTGTTTTATGGAAAAAACAAATTGTACATAATATATATAAAAATATAATGTTATTTTTTTTATTAAAATGAACGGAATGCTGGTTTTATCTTTAAAAAATTGCTTTCTTTTTTTTCAAATATATATACAACTCTTTTTTATAATTAAAAAAACCTTGTTTAACTATTTTTTATAAAGAGAAAAAACTGTAGATTTTTTTTTTTAATTGTCTTTTTTTTTTTGTTGTAAAAATACAATTTTATTAATAACACAGTTTTAAGACAAATAAAAAAAGATGAAAAGTTTTTTTTTCTCCTTTTTGGATCAAAAGAGAGAAAGTTATGAGTTTTGTATTAAGTCAATGAATTTTGAGGGTATTAAAGTCTTTTCACATTAAAGTGGAGTGGATTGGGTTGCACCATTCAGGTATATTTGTGTTGGTACAACGCTATTATTAACTGTCAAGTTGGGATTAAAAATTGTTCGTTAAAAGCAATGAATGCTTAGATTGAAAAAATAAATGTAGAAGACATCCTGCAAAGCTATCTAACAACAAATTTGTATTAAGGTATAAAGATTTTTATGTAGGTCTGTAGTTATTGTATGTGTACATCTTGAAATTTACAACACATTGTTTACGAATAGAGTTCTTATCTCATATCATGTTTTGTTTGATCCATTATGTATAAATTTTTGTCATATTTCAGATTGTAATAACAAGCATAAATATAGATGGCAATCTTCTCCTTATCGGCAGTCATCAGAAAGAGAAGGTACGAATTTGTGATTTTATAATTCAATTTGGATCAAATTTAAACACTCGAATCTAAACCATTTTACAATATATGCTAATGTTGTAACTTTGGATTTGGTTATATATTGTTGTATCTGTACGATATATTGTGTAATTTACCAAATATAGGGGTGGCACATGCTGTGTCAGTTTCGTGTCTGGTCTTATTGGGTTCGTGTCAAAATGACCTCTACCCAATCTCAACTCGTTATGCCTTTTGTGTCACGTGTATTTCCGCTAAATGGCTAAATCCAAACCCAATTTATTAAGTTATTGTGTTTAGCAAGTCCACCCGTTAAATTTGTCAAGGCTGCATCCAAACCTGCTAAAAAATTGTATAGATTGTGTCGTGTAGCATTTTGCCACCCCTTAATCACAGATGTGGTTGCTTTACTGTATTGTCTGTTTTACATTTTCTTTTGTTGTATTATATGATAATTAGTTAGGCATAATATTTAAATTTTATGGGGAAACGAAGTTTGAGGATAAAAAACACCTTGTTTTTGGAGAAAAGTATTTTTCATTGTCAGTATTTCATAAATTCATTGGGAAATTCAAGATCTGTTTTCAGCATTCATGACAACCCCAATGACTTATACTTTGGCAATTATTTATGAGGGAAAAATATGATCCTAGTGATTTCAAACCATTAAGTATTCTTATTTACCACATAAGCCCATGTCTTTTCCTATGTTGTATTTTTAAGGTTATTTTTAAGTAGGCAAGTGAGGGTTCCGGACTAGGAAGATAAAAGGTTTCATTTTGGTGACTCAAAAAGCTAACATTTTCAGCTTTTTTAGCATTTTATTATTGTAATTTTCCTTTATATTATTTTCCATTTTTTTGTAGTTATTAGGTTTAGTGCGGGTGAATTTAGTATTTAATGTAATAAGAGTATTCTAGGCCATGTGACATCATGAAGGGGAGCATTCTTAGATGTCACCCATGACATTACATGGATTCTAGAATATTCATTTAATGGTAGGGAATATGCCCTCTAGAGCCTTCTCTTTATTATTCCAATATGTAGTGTACTCTCCATTTGGGGCAAAAGCAATTAATAGAATAGAATTTTTTAAAGTGTCTCAATGTTTGAGGGCCATTGATATTTGTCTACTTATCATAGTAAAATTTCGTATTTACCCTTGTTACCTATGTGATAGGGTCAGTCTCCTGCACAGTTCAAGATTGTGATACGCAAAATTCCTGCATATTTTACGGTATGTATTTGTATTAAAAATCTTTTGTTTTGAAACTTTAATGTTGTTTATTAAGGTGCTGAGAACGCATGAGACAATGATTCTTCTACTTGAATTATTGCATTGTGAGAAACTGTACCAATGTTATTTTCCTTCCATGGAATTTTTTCCTGTGATGTTGGTCCAATTAAAGATTAAAAAAATGGATCCTTGACTTTTCATAGTATCTGCGCCATTATATTTCGTTTTACTTTTTTACAACAGTAGTCTATATATGGTTCTAAGACACAAACGATAGCTTTGTTTGTGATGCTGATCCATGCAGATTATTACTGACATAACATTATCTTAGTTTCACTGTTTAAAAAGTGTATTAGAGAAGTACGTTGTTTTCTTTTCTTCTTGGCGTTGTTGTGACAGCTACATTCTTTATAAGACACTTTACAGTTTTGTGAATGTGTATATGCTTGCAGGGAACAGGAGATCTAATGACTGCACTTCTACTTGGATGGAGCAATGTAATGAATTAAATGGAAGCTTAAGTCATTATGAATCATTTGCCCATTTTTTTATATAATTATAATTTCTGTCTTTGTTTCCCAGAAATACCCAGACAACCTTGAAAAAGCAGCAGAGCTTGCTGTATCAAGCTTGCAGGTGCTCATACTAATTTACGATTATTTTGGATGGAGTACTTACATTTCGTTTAGAAATTGTTGCTAAATATATTACTCTGCACATCGAATGCTACAATTACAATAACATCATGCTGAAATAAGATGGAGCCTCATTTACTATGTGGCAGGCTACCACATTAGTTTGTATTCAAAATTTGTACAATTTTTTTTTGAAAGTCATATTCCCCATTGGTTACCATATCTTTTTCCAAAAACACACGTTCGAGGAGGATCGTTTTGACATTCGCCCAAATTTATAGTAGTAGCAGAATCATAAGGTAAAAGTCCCACTTTGTTAATTGGGCTGTCATCACCAGTGAACATAGGTATTGGCAGTGGCGGATCCAGGATTTTTGGTCAACCAGGGCCAAAGTTTCAAGTGGTGTCGGGGGTTCGGGGGCGGGAGCCCCCGAGACGATTTTTTTTTGGGTTATTTCGAGTTTTATACAAATTATAACTTTATTTCAAGTTTTATACAAATTATAACTTTATTTCGAGTTTTATACAAATTATAGTTCATCCAAATTGATTACAAATTATATGTTTCGAGTTTTTTTTTGGCATATATATTTGGGACACAAATTACAGAAATTTGACAAGGTTTAGATTTTTAATTAATTACAATCTTACACCCTCAGTTTTGAATATAATTAGAGTTATACCTTAAAGTTTGAAATTTTACCAAAACACCTTATATATAATTTTTTTTTTCAAAAATTGAACAGGGGCCAAGGCCCCCCTTGGTTCCCATGTGGATCCGCCCCTAGGTATTGGTAACTATTTCAAACTGGTGGCTACTTCTAATCATAGTGCCCTAATGCGGGTGCGAGAGCGGGAGCGAGTGCGAATGCGAGTGCGCCCATGCGTCGATTTTCAAAATACTGAAATTTGAGAGCGCCACGAGTGCGTTTGTGTTTTTAGCATATAAAATATATTTTTAATATATAATTATGATCTTTAGTGTGGGTATATATATATGTGAGTATTTTGTTTAAAGATAAGTATAATATATTTTTAACACAAATATGTAGGAGAAATAGTAGCATATAATGTATTTCATTTAACAAAAATATAATTTATTTCATTTAACAAAAATATATAATTTGGAACAAGGGTGGTATGTGTTAAATTAAATTTTATTTTTCATACTAATGTAGAATTATATTATTGAAGTATATTGGAGTATTATGTATTTTAATTTAAACATAAAAAGTATTTAATCTGCAAACAAATGTAGGCTTTTAACATCACAGGTAGAATTCTCATGCCATACTAGTAGTAAAGTAAATGCATGGAATGGACATGAAGTCCCACATCGGAAGCTGGGAACTCAAACCTCAACACTAGTGTTTATAAATAAGGACTGCTTTGCTGTCAAACAATTAAGTTAATAGTTTTAAGCTTTTAGGCTTCTTTTACGGTGATGGCTCTTGGAAAATGGGCCCAAAAAAAATTAGTACAAAAGTTTGTTCAGTTCGAATTTGACCATGCCAGAACGCGCTTTTGACTTTAAGAAGTCGCGCTTTCGCCACGAATTTGCCCCGGATGCATCAATCCGCGATTTGAGGGCGGGTACGTTAGCCTAGTCGGACGAATTGGGGCACTAGGCTTCTAATACGGGTGCCATTTCTGTTTTCCTTTTATGGTTTTTATTTATTTGTTACTATTTTATTGTACAATTTGGCACTGTAGAACAATAAGAAACAAACACAATTAATAATAGAAGAAAAAAGAAGAATTTTGTTTTGGTTCTCATGTCGCCACCTCAGACAGAATAATAAGCCAAGTGTTGTGTTTTCTTTTACTTAGTCGTTCTACAGTTTAGAGTATTGCTTCTTTTCTAGAGAAAAATAAATAGGTGCATGAGAATATTTACTTAAAACAGTACGAAAGAGAACAAGCCCGGGTTTGTTTTTTATTCTGAGTTTGGACTGCTGTTTTGTTGTAAATTTGAGATTGTTGAGTAATGCAATGGTGAGATTGTTGTAAATTTGACAGGCTCTTCTGGTGAGGACAGTGAATGACTATGAAAGAGCTGGATATGATCCCAAATCAAGCAGTTTGGAGATTAGACTGATTCAGAGTCAGGATGACATTCGCAACCCAGAAGTGAAATACAAGGCTGAAATATACACCTAAATTAGAGTGGGCATTGTAAGAGTACCAGTAACTATATATATTTTTTAATACAATATAAGGATACTCGTCTTATTCTGACACCGGTTATTATTTAATCAAAATAAATTGTCATTTTGTCATTTGTTTTTCTGCAGCTGAAAATGTTGAATTTTTGAATATTCGCTTCTCAAGTAAAGCATTATTCTTTCCAACAGTAGCATGTAGGGTTGCTTTTCGGACTCTTGTTGCCTAGCTCCTTTTAGGATTTGTGGGAATTAGCCGTTGATGGATGTAACGACTAGATTTTAGAGAGGCTATGATATGCATTGGAAACCCTATTTTTAAATAAAAAATTACAAAATCATCCATTCTCTCACATTGTTTTTCTTCCAAAAAACCGATCTCCGAAAAGATTTTTCAATCGATTAAAAAAACCTAAAGATTTTCCAAATCGATCTAGAATTAAGATTCCTGGAAGTAAAGTGACTCTCGTCAGAGGCACTTGAAGTAAAATGTGTGAGATTTTCCCAACAATCATATGTTGTGGGTCATCTTATAATCATAAATTTAATCATATGTTGTGGGTCATCTTATGATTGTGGGTCATCTTATAATCATTATACAATCATTTGGAAGTGATTTATTTTTATTTTTTTGGTGTGTGTGTGTAAAAACATGTGCAAGGCTTTGTCATAATCCCGTTTTTAAAAGTATCATTAACATCTTATAATCATAAATTTAAGCATCATTCTCAGATTTTTTTAAAGTTTTGTTGAGATCAATATTTTGAGAACTAAAACCTTAGATTAAATATATATTCAAACTGAAAGAGGCAGGTGCTTTTCCTTGTTGAGTTATAAGTGTTTATACTTGTTCAATTCAAGTGGTTGTTTATTGACACACTCAGAGAAGCTTGGTGCAAGCATAATGCAGAGGTTTGAATTTCACCCATGAAGATCGGTGGGTTTGATCGCCTCATCTTTCACCTACCAATTTCTACTTGTGTGGATTTCAATATTGCAATATTTTTACTTGGTGTTAAGATCATGAAAAACTTAGTTGTAACCAGATTTGCTGAAGGTCAATCTATGTATCAACTCATCGGGATTAGGGAGTTTTTCATTTTAGTCATTTTTTTTTACTCTAATTCACTTACATATCTTTTGGGCACTAAGGTCCTTCACCCATTCATTATAAATCAGGGTATACACAAACTTAACATGTGTGTATTATAAAAATTTGTGTATTCGTTATAAAATTCCACATACAAGTTACAATTTTTCCAAAAAAAAAAACATATGTATACTTTACAAAATATATTGTATACATTACTAAAAATCTCAGCCATGACTAAAGGTTCCATGTTGCGGGAAAACATCAACAGAACAGAGGCTTGACAAAACCTCACCAAAGGGAAATTCACCTCTATCACAATCATCGACCTCAACGAGGTCCACTTGCCTAAAGCGAAGACATCCCTAGAACCTTATGTCGCAAGCTCAAGGGCAATAATGCTAGCAAACAACTTATAGGAGACTCTTCTTCTAATTGGATGAGAAAGTACGCTCATCATATTCTACCAACCCCACTCACTTTGTACAATTTTTCCTTGGGCATTAAATGACGTTTAATACTCCCAACAACCACCGCTACCGGCCTACAACACCTACCACCAACACTTCGCCTCTCTACTGTAGCGACGGAGCTTAGGGCATGGTCTTTATTGCCATAACACCCAATTTCACAAGTTTAAGATAGTTGGCTATATATTAGACACTTAGAGAATGCATCGGGGATTGAACCCAATTTGTTTTCAAGCAGAGTAAAGGTTAAGCTCTAAGGTGTATTTGATAGCATTATTTGTCATGATAAATGACAAATAATATACAACACCTCCTATGCATAATATGTTGACAAATTTTGCTTTGCTATATGGGTGAGAAATATTTGTCAACAAATTTACTAACTTCTTAAACGCTTTTAATATTTTAAAAAACAATTTAAAAACTGTTTTAAATAATTAAAAAAACTGTTATGAATATTTTTAAAATTGTTATGAATATTTTAAAAATTGTTTTAAATAGTTTTAAATTAAAATCTGTTTTAATGTAAAAACTATTTTTTCGTAAAAAACGTTTTTATGTAAAAAACTGTTTTAATGTAAAAAATTGTTTTTATGTAAAAATTGTTTTAATATAAAAAATAAAAAATAAAAAAATGTTTTAATGTAAAAACTGTTTGAATGCAAAAAATTATTTTAATATAAAAACTGTTTTAATGTAAAAAAAAAAAATTAAAAACTGTGTTAATGTAAAAACTGTTTTAATATAAAAATTGTTTTAATGTAAAAATTAAAAACTGTTTTAATGTAAAAACTATTTTTAATAAATAGTTTTGGCGTAAAAAACTTTTTTTATATATAGCCTGTTAGTTTTTTAATAAATAAAAAACAGGAAGTAAAAAAGAAAAAAAAACTGTTTTTTTATTAAATAAAACTTGGGACGAAAATAAAAAAAAAACATATTTTTTATTATTATATATGTTAATATGGACAAAAAATATGTTATTAAAATGTTTTGCCTAAAAAACTTGTTTTTACCTCATTTGGTGTTTGATAGCCTAATGTGAAAAAAAAATATTTGTCTAGGCAAAATTTGTCCCGACAAATTTTGCCATGCCAATACTTTTGCTCAATGTGTATCAAACGGACCCTAATATTTCATATTTGTGAGGAGATTAGACCACCACTTCCTTCTCTCCGATTTTCTTCTAGGCGTTATACTTACTTTATAATGCCCTCGACCTTACGTTATTAGGCCGAGGGGTTGGTTCTCTTATCTCACGCAATAATAATTTATGACAATCTTAATCACGGAAATCATATTAGGCTGCAACCCCTAGGTAGGCCTCGGTCTCATAATTGGAGTTAAATATCTCTTCTCATTCACCATAAGTAATAAGTTTCATCTCAAAAAAATAATCACAGTCCTAACAACATTCATTTGACAATTCACTTGGTTCGATACATGATAATAAACAACGTTACAAGTAAGATTACTTAACAAAATGATTTCCTAGCATAAACAATTACAACTAGATTATGAAAGCTTAACAAAATCTATGTTGATTCTGTATGTTCCTTTAAGGTGTCCATATAGATACACTGAAGATAGGGGACGTGAAATAATTTATATCATTATAAGCACTAATAAATTATTGATATGATCATAACCCATAATAAGCGATGTAAAACAAGACAATAAGATAAAACCAAATGCAATAGGATAATTGAATAAAGTAAATCTCCACAATATAAGACCTAAATAAAAGTCTAATGAGAAACAAATAACTCAAGAACCTCCACAACCAAAAATGAATAATTGAATGTGCAAAGCCTATTTTGCAAATGAAATATCGTAAGAGGTAATTTTAGGTCTTCTGCTCTGATAATTTTTAATACCCAATATTATATGTCCATTTATTTTAAATTGTGTAATTAATTATTTATATGTCTATCGTGGCATGTTATATGTCACTTAATATTTTTATGTTGTTACGTGATTCCCATATGTGCTACGTAAATCCGCACTTGTTGGAAAGTAACATAATACACGGTAATGCATTAATGAAAATTTCAAAGTGACTTTGTATTATGGGCGACTATGGAATGGTTTGGGACTAAGTGTCCAAGATTTTCGTGTTTGAATTATTCCCTTGGTATCGGGTCCTGTTGATTGTGAAGTGGTTTCTTATAATGACGAGCCACACTGAATTATTTAATAATTAAATTTTAACTTAATTGACTCGTACCGGCTTATTAATTAACTTGAAGAGGTAATTAATTTATTAAAGTGTTCTCTATTTTGGGTTGACTTTCGGGAAGCTTAGGAAATTCGTTTTTTACTTTAAATAGTAGGATTTAAGTTTATTAGGTTGGTATATGATTTGGGCCAAGTTTCGAGCCATTTGGATCATGTTTTGGGCTCAATGGGATAAGACTATTTTTGGTCCTAGGCTTAATTTCGGAAAATAGAGCTTTAGTAACTTAATTTAGAGAACCTCCTGCACTCATAACACATTAGAAAAACCCTAGAAGCTAAGGAGGTTAAGAGAGAAAGTAGAGATTGAAGAACTTAGGGACTTGGGACTTTATTCTTCAATTGGTCAATAGGTAAGTTTACTTTGATTAAGAATGTAATTAGATTTGTGTTGTGATAGTAATATTTCATTGGAATCTGGACTAAAACTCATGTAATATGATTTAATCATCTAAAAACATAATTTTTTATAATTAGTGTGACTGTTGAATTAAGCCTTAATCATATGTTAATGAACTAGAGTAGTTGATTATGAATCCCTGAATTTATCCACGAAATCATGCAATCTACTTGAATAATATAAGGTATGAATCATCGTAATAAAAACTTACAATAACCCTCATGTCTAGTCAGTTATTGAATTGAATCTGAGACGAATTTGACAATACTTGGTTGAAGATATAAACTTTGAGTTTGGAATCACACAATATGAAATTGAATGATAAAACGTTGGATTAATCACCTAGAACTTGTTGTTATAGGTTAGTATTAATATTGGTTATGTTGTACTTGAAGGAGATTGGTTATTAAACTGATTAGAGGATGAGATTTAAGTTGTTAATGGCCATTTTTAGGACTTGGGAAAAAGAGCACTACAACAATATCGTTCAGATGAGATTAGGATATTTTTTAAACGAGATAGGGAGCCTTGTTCGAATGAAAGGATAATTTTGTTCGAATGACTTGGGCATTCTGGTTCAAATGACCGTTAATTGTCATCTCAACGACTTAGTGGGTTTAGTTAGGACGAGAAAGGGGTTTGGTTCGAATGACTTTGCATCAATTTATGAAATAATCCTTAACTAATTAGTGATAATTAATTTGATACTTGCAACATCGTTTTAGAAATCCTTGAGAAGATTGAATTTATCTGCATTTTTTATGTCAAAGCGTACCATGTGTGGGTGTGTGCTCATGGGGGACGTACTAGGAGGGAATTGATGGGACCCATATGACGTTGACCACACTGGTGCCCCAGTTATTGCGATGAGTTTACCTTGGTCATTTTTACCTCAATCATAGTCCTTACATACTTGTAGCCCGAGTGAGGGGTAAACATGGGTGTTCTTCATAGAGCCTTGGGTAGGGAGTCTACACGATAGACAGGAAGATGTGGTGATGTTCCTTTGTTGTGACTTCGAGGTTATAGGATTGGAACGACCTATAACTATACCTAGTACGCCTGAGTGATCCCAAAAGGCAATAAGGTTAAGCCTTCATGCTTTTATTTGCAGACTTGTGCATAACTCGTTGATACTACTTCATTTATTGAGATTATATAAGAAATTTATATGAGATATTAATTATGGAACCTTGTAATTATAATCAAGGGTAAATTACACTAAAATATCCTAAACTATAGTGATTTTGTAGATAGCTCATAAATCACAAAAGTAAAAAAAGAGCCCCTTAAACTATTGAATTTTGGCACCTTACACATTTTCATTGAAAAGTAAGGAGTCAAAATTCAATAGTTTAGGGGGTTCTCTATAAAATTGTTATAATTTAGGGGTTTGGTATAATTTTTCCTATAATCAATTGAGAAATATTTATAATTATGTACCATTGGGTTCACTTGGGTTTAATATTACACCTACATATTATATTTAGGTTGTTTGGGTTAAGAAAACTTAAAAGAAATGAAAAGATGAGAGGAAGGAGCATTATTATTATTGTGTCCCGACTTTAGTTAAATTCTTACTCACTGTAGGATTGATAGGTTAAATCCTATTTATGGAATCTGTTTTCAGGTCCTAGGCAACAGCATCCGCCACAACCCTGATTCTTTGCATTCATTCATAGATCCAACTTCAAGTCTTAGGATGTAGGTGTCGAGCATGTATCCTCATCTTTATTTCTAGAATTATATTTTAGTACCGTATTTCCATTTCAGTACTCAGAGTCGGATTATTTTATTTGGATTTTATTATATTGGAGTCTCTTTTATTTATTCAGAGTTGGACATTATTTATGAGACAAATATTTATTTGAAAGATGGAGTTTATTTTATTATGATTTTGAGATCGGGATAAGAGTTGCATTTGTCTTATATCCTTTTTTAATGTTAGTTTATTATCACTTTATTTTATTTCAGCCATGCTTAGAATGAAATTTATTATTTAGACTCTTGTAGTATTTATATTTAGACCATATCGATCTAGTTAAGGATTTTATGGGTGTCACATAACAGGTTAAGGCTAAACCCGCAATTGGTTCGTTCATTGTAATGCCTCGATATTTTAAATAATTTTTGAATCAATAATGATTTAATTAATTGGAAATAAACACATATAATTTTTTAGACCTAAAACGGAGAAAATTGAATTCACAATGAGAAAATAAGTTAAACAAAATAAATTTGTAAGTTTATAGTTAAATTGATAATTTAAGAAAAAGTTTATTGCCACTACACCAAAATGCATATTTTGGCACCCTTCCAGCGACTAGTCTTGTCACGGTCATTGGCTGTGACAAAAAAATACGCGTTTTTTGTCACGGTCATTGACCGTGACAAGATCGTGACAACGACACTTGCCAGGGACTTGTCACGGTCAATGACCGTGACAAGCCTTATAATATTGTCACGGTCAAGGACTGTGACACGTCCGTGACAATTTGTTCAGTAAAAAAAATCGTACGCTTTCTTTTTTTCCCACCATTTTTGGGTTTTCCTCTCTTTCTCTCTCTAAGCGATTTCGAGCTCTCTCTCTCTCTCTCTAAGGTATTTTTTTCCTCTCTTTCTCTTTCATTTCTATATGTGTGTGGTGGGGGCAGGAGGTGGTGGGGGTGGTGTGGTGTGTGTGTGTACGTGTGTGTGTGTGCGTGTGTGGTGGGGGGAGGGGGAGGGACAGGGGGGCTAGGGAGGGGAGGTACAGGGGGCTGTGTGTGTGAAGGTGTGTGCGTGTGTGTGTGGTAGGGTGGGGTGGGGGGCAGGGGGTGGTGGGGTGTATGTGTGTGTGTGGTGGGGGGAGGGGGCAGGGGACAGGGGTGGTGTGTGTGCGTGTACGTGGTGGGGGAGGGGGTGGGGTGGTGTGTGTGTGGTGGGGGTGGGGTGTGTGTGTGGTGGGGCAATCTCAACAATTGAAACGAAAAAATTGATTAATAAAATATGTATTGCCCATTTCATATGCAAGCAGGATTGCCCCTCATTAACAGATAATTGTTGAGATTAGAAATAACTTTAATTGTATAGCTTTAATAAAATAAATTGTATAGCTTTAATTGTAACTTTAATTGTATAGTTTTATATAAAAGTAAATTAATAATTAGTGCCCATTTCATATGAAAGTAGGATTGCTCCTCATTGTAAATTAGTAAATTAATAATTGTATACTTTAATTGTTAGTTTAATTGATGAAATGATTTAATTGAGTAGATGAATTAGAAGGAGTACGGGAAACACATTTGTTGTTGTCGTTGGATTATAGTGGATCGATATTGGGTTGGTTAATTTTAGAAGTGGTATGACCACTGGATTAATGTCCATATGGGGGTGGGATTTTTTTAACTTTTTTTTAAAGTTACTTTGTGTCACTCTTATGTAGTGTGCGTGTGTATGGGCAGTAGGGGTAGGGGTGGGGGTGGGGTGGGTATGCTTCACTCTTGTACATATGATGAGATAGATACTGTTGTTTTGGAATTCAGAATTGAGGTGTGTGTGGTGGTGTGGTGTGTGTGTGTGTGGTGGGGCAATCTCAACAATTGTATAAATTTAATTAATAAATTGTATAGCTTTAATTGTAACTTTAATTGTATAGTTTTATATGAAAGTAAATTAATAATTAGTGCCTGATAATACACAAATATCGCGTATTTCATCCTCCGAACCTACGCATTTTAGCCCCCTCGAGTGCCTTAATTCCTATATTTATGCTAATTAACCAGACAACCTTGGATTTGGATATGTACATGTTTTGCAGGGGTTAATTGTGTTTTTGTAGGTATTGGAACGCTAAAAGTGAGGTTCGATAGAATTTCGGAGAAGTTTCGTCGCTGGACGCTACTTCAAGGGCATTTTAGTCAATTCAAATTTCTTATTCGGCTCATGGAAATTCTACGGATGCATAGTTCATTGAGTTAGCATCGCGTGGCCGTAAACGGTGCGTCGTTTGGAGTTCGAACGAAGAAGATATGCCTGATTCCGTAATGAAACTTTTCTTCCATGTGATGACCAAATGCAGCCTGAAAACAGAGTACCGGTCGACCGCGTCCCTGGGACCGGTCGACCGCGGTTTGGAATTTTGCCATGGGAAGGAGACAGTGCGCTTTGGCTTAAGGGACCGGTCGACCGCGTCCCTGCGACCGGTCGACCGGTAGTGGCAGATATTTTGGGCTCTTTCCTTCTTTTTTTCCTTTTTCTTTTACTTTTTCCCACTTACTATAATACCCTTTTTTGTTGTAAATATCAGATATACTTAGTTAGAATAGATTGTATAGAGTGGTAGTTAGGGTTTGGGGGTTTTGAAGAGTTTGTCTTTGATTCTTCTCGGTTTGACACCCGATTGGGTTGTAAGTTACACTATTCATCGTCCCTACCATTTAATATAAGTTGTATTTCCATTAATTCTTGATTTCTAGTGTAATTTCCATGCTTTCCTAGTTAGTTTACATGCTTTGATTTACACGCTTTCTAGTATAGATTTACCGCGTTTATTTACCGCTTTCCATTTACCGTGTTTTTAACATGCTTTTTAGGTAATTTAAATTAGGTTGTGTTTGAAAGGAACTCACTCGAGTTGACGCGTTGCTTTGCTTTGGTGATGGAGTTTACGGGTCTATTTCGGGTGCATTGTCCTAGTTATTACGCCTAGGGGATTTGACGGGGCATATCATGTATGTCCCGTGCTTACGACCTTTCGCGCGTAATTTTTGGGATATTTGTTGACGCCAAAATCTTATTAGGCTTTTATGATGATTTAGGGCGTGATAACCCTTGATTTAATTAACTGTCGAAACGAGACGCGTTCTTAATAACTCGTCAACCCATGTAATCATTTTATACTAATTAACTCGGGTGAGGGATATTCGACGCAACCTATAGTTTTACACGCTTTCATAATCTAGTTTCAATACACTCGCCTAGATTAATCTTTTCCTTTTATGCATCTTTTTCCTTTTAGTTTGTAATCACCTTTTACACTTTTATTTCGGAGTATTAAATCACTTAAATTCTAGCAACTTGTCCCTGTGGATTATCGATACCCGATTTACCGCTAGACTTGCCTCGCAAGTGTAGTAGTAACTTACGTTTTTGTATTGAGTTGGCGAAACGAAAACAACGATTAGCATCTTTACACGCGCTACTTTTTGCACTCAATCAAAATGGCGCCGTTGCCGGGGATGAGTTTGTTTTAGACTTTATTTGATTTAGTATTTCATAGTATTTTCTTTCTATTTGTTTATTTGCTAATATTTTGCAGGACTTCCACATTTGAGCACTTAGAAACGCTCGAATTCTTTTCGCGTGCACCTACTTTGTGGAATTCGCCACTTCGAGCCATTTTTGGGGTAAGCATGTCTTATTCCAATTCTTTCTGTAATCCTTGTTATAATTCTCAAAATTCTCGCAAACCTATGACTTTCGGTGCATACTTAGAATCCCAAAAATTTACAAATTCAAATATTACTTTGGGCGAGTATAACGAAAGCCAAAATTTAGGTTATTGGAATTTTGATGATGATGATAATTATTTTGGGCCTTTACCTCCTTATAATAGGAATTTTGAAACAAATTCGAATAGTTTTCAAAA
This sequence comes from Sambucus nigra, assembly GCA_949130495.1. NCBI lineage: Eukaryota > Viridiplantae > Streptophyta > Magnoliopsida > Dipsacales > Adoxaceae > Sambucus > Sambucus nigra. The sequence continues at coordinate 335,104,410 of OX422207.1, read as the reverse complement.
TTCCTATAATAATGAGTTTTCGTTTAAGTCCGATGGTAATTTTTAAAGTTCCCATTTTCATGCATCCGCACCTCGACCTATGACATTTGGTGAGGGCTTCCGTATGTATGAGAATGAGAAACTTGAAAATCGTTATCGGGAAGAAAATCATCTTTGGGAACATGAATTGGATTTATTATTTGAGTCCGACGATGATTTTGCTTCCGAGACTTTCGAAGTCGAGGAATGTTTTGAACCAAACGAGGTACTTGTGCCAACTTTGGAACAAACTATTCTAGACTTTGCCCATCTCGTAATAGATATTGAAAGTGAGGATGATAATGACGTAATATCTATTTGCAATGAAATGATTTCTTCTTTGGCCCCCAAAGAAGAACATTTCATTGAAAATGATATTATTTCCTTTGAAATTCCAACTTCATGCGATGATGATTCATCTCATGAGTTTGAATTTCTTTCATCCCCATTTTCATTCTCTATTACCCGCCCGGAACAAGTACCTGATGATTCGGTTTCCAAATTTAATGTTTTAAATCCTATTGCTGATGAGGAGTACTTGCTCGAGTCACCCTCCACGATCGCATCTTTACCTTTGTGTGCGCCGCCTCCCATTCCAACTTCAAAATTCTTGGGAAGATATTCGGCTTTTCTCGGTCCCCACTTGTTTTTGTCACCCGTTCAATCCACACCCCCCATCGTCCCACCAAAACTTTTCATTGGCGATGGTTCATTTCTTCCGCCTTACACATGCCTTCCGTTGTGCAAACGGAATCCATATTTTTCGGAGGGCATGCTTGTATGTGAGGGTACACCGGTTATCCTCCAAAGTCAAATCATTTTTATGGTGGACCCTCACCTATTTAGACTTCTAGGGTACAGTTAGTGTGAAGTCTAAATAATAGGTTGTATATAGTTAGCTTTTTATTCTTTCTTTCTTTTTATTTTAGTTTAGTGTAATTAGTTAACTTTTTATTATTTGCTTTTGCTATGCTCGGTACTAACTTGTTTTGTAGATTCTTTGGACTTGTTCTTATGGGGATCGCTCCAATTTTGGGTAATATCACTCTTTTCCTCTCTTTAACTTGGTTCTTAATTTACATTGAGGACAATGTCAAGTTTTAAGTTAGGGGGTGTGGGATATTCTATCCATTTCTTATTTTAGTCCATGTTTTTGTTCACATGTTAGTTACTTGGTATGCTTTTCTTAGAAAAATTCAAAAATTTCAAAAAGATTTTCTTTCTTTTTTCTCCTTCTTTGGGCATTTTGCCTTTGTTTTCGATGATAAATTTTAATAATTGCCCGATCCAATTGACAACTCAATGATGCATGTTCTCGATTTTTAAAATTATTAGACTTTAGTCCTAAATCATTGATATTATGAATAATTTCATGAATTAAACTTTAATCCCATGAGCACATGCACTTTTATTGCCTTATTGATTTGGTTTAAGATTTTTATAACTCGGTAATCTTTTGTTTCATTGTATATACTTACACCGAGTAAGCTTTGTACCTTTCGTCGTTTGTGAGTGTATACACTATTATTTTCTCATTGAAAACGTTGAATTCATTGTTAATCTCACTATTCTTTCATTTGACCGTTCATTAATTGAGTTCATACTTGAAATGTGTTACTTGAGCATGATTTTCATATATTGTTTTGATTCAAGAATTGCGTAAACTTTGTGAAATGATCATAGGCATTCTTTGTTATATCACCCATATTAGCCTTGACCTCACCCTTATATGTTTACCCTCGTTAACCCCTTTGAGCCTAAATATAGCCTTTCGTTTCATAATCCCATTTCCATAACCAACTCTAAATTGGAGTTTTAGCCCATATATACACTTTCCATACCTTTGTTTGGTTTGTTACTTGGGATTAAATGATGGTGTTATGATGTCGGTTGCAATTTAGGCATATGAGAGTTTGATAAGTAAAGAAAAGAAAGTAGTGAAAAAGTGAAGAAAAAGAGAAAGCAAAAAGCAAAAGAAAACAAAAGAAAACATGAAAAAGAAGAAAAGAAAAATAAAGAGAAAGTTGTAAATGTTGTATATAGTTCGAATAATCTTTGATCACTCTCCCCGATGATATATTCAATGCCTTTTTGGAACTTGTTTTCCAATTTTGATATTGCCCGCATCTTCCCATTATCCCGAGTTTTTCATTCCGAACACTTTGAATCCGCACATACATTCCTTTCATTTCCTACCCTATCTATACCTACATTACAACCCTAGTAAAGTCCTATGTGATCTTAGGTTGATGTAATTTAAAAGTCATAATAGTTGTGATAATCTGTAAAAATGCATTTTTCCTCTTTTAGTGTGCGGTATCCTTTCATTGAGATTACATTTTTCAGTTTATATATAGCGTTCTTCTTTCGTGACATGTGTGCGACCTAGTTTCCATTTACATTTACTCTTTAGCCCGCATGTCCTGTGTGTTATCTCCCTGTTTCAAGTGAATTCACTTGATGAGTGTAATGCCCATGAGGATTGAATATATGCTTGCTTTAATTTAGTATCCGATTTATTTAAGTTTATGCATGTGCTCGCTCCCCTCCCACATTTAAAGTTTCAATTCTATGAGGTGCATTCTATAATGTTAATGATTTTGACTTCTGTTTGAATTCATTCACTTTGCTAATAATGCGTATGAAATCCTTTTCTCCATTATTGGGCTTGTCGCATGTTGGGTTGGGCATATTTTGAGGAAACCATGTGATGTTTGTGGGTACCATCTCTGAAAACCCTCAGGAGACGACACTCGTCCACTAGGGTGACCTAGGGGTTTAACGGCTTATTGCATAAGCTAAATGCAATCGAATCGCCCGAGAAAGTGGCCTTATGCTTTTATACGATACTTTTGTACTTTCTCCTGCTTTTGGTTTACTTGTTCTTCTTGTTGCATTCTATTTCGTTGCTAGGGACTAGCAATGTGTAAGTTAGGGGGTGTGATAATACTCAAATATCGCGTATTTCATCCTCCGAACCTACGCATTTTGGCCCCCTCGGGTGCCTTAATTCCTATATTTATGCTAATTAACCAGACAACCTTGGATTTGAATATATACATGTTTTACAGGGGTTAATTGTGTTTTTGTAGGTATTGGAACGCTAAAAGTGAGGTTCGGTAGAATTTCGGAGAACATCCATCACTAGATGCTACTTCAAGGGCATTTTAGTCAATTCACATTTCTTATCCAGCTCATGAAAATTCCACGGATGCATAGTTCGTTGAGTTAGCATCGTGTGGCCGTAAACGGTGCGTCTTTTGGAGTTCGAACGAAGAAGATATGCTTGATTCCTTAATGAAACTTTTCTTCCTTGTGATGACCAAATGCAGCCTGAAAACAGAGTACCGGTCGACCGCGTCCCTGGAACTGATCAACCGCGGTTTGTAATTTTGCCGTGGGAAGGAGATAGTGCGCTTTGGCTTAAGGGACCAGTCGATCGCGCCCCTGCGACCGGTAGTGCCAGATATTTTGGGCTCTTTCCTTCTTCTTTCCTTTTTCTTCTACTTTTTCCCACTTACTATAAATACCCTTTTTTGTTGTAAATATCAGATATACTTAGTTAGAATAGATTGTATAGAGTGGTAGTTAGGGTTTGGGGTTTTTGAAGAGTTTGGCTTTGATTCTTCTCGGTTTGACATCCGATTGGGTTGTAAGTAACACTATTCATCGTCCCTACCATTTAATATAAGTTGTATTTCCATTAATTCTTGATTTCTAGTGTAATTTCCATGCTTTCCTAGTTAGTTTACATGCTTTGATTTACACGCTTTCTAGTATAGATTTACCGCGTTTATTTACCGCTTTCCATTTACCGTGTTTTTAACATGCTTTCTAGGTAATTTAAATTAGGTTGTGTTTTAAAGGAACTCACTCGAGTTGACGCGTTGCTTTGCTTTGGTGATGGAGTTTACGGGTCTATTTCGGGTGCGTTGTCCTAGTTATTACGCCTAGGGGATTTGACGGGGAATATCATGTATGTCCCGTGCTTACGACCTTTCGCGCGTAATTTTCGGGATATTTGTTGACGCCAAAATCTTATTAGGCTTTTATGATGATTTAGGGCGTGATAACCCTTGATTTAATTAACCGTCGAAACGAGACGCGTTCTTAATAACTCGTCGACCCATGTAACCATTTTATACTAATTAACTCGGGTGATGGATATTCGACGCAACCTATAGTTTTACACGCTTTCATAATCTAGTTTCAATACACTCGCCTAGATTAATCTTTCCCTTTTATGCATCTTTTTCCTTTTAGTTTGTAATCACCTTTTACACTTTTATTTCGGAGTATTAAATCACTTAAATTCTAGCAACTTGTCTATGTGGATTCTCGATACCCGACTTACCGCTAGACTTGTCTCGCAAGTGTAGTAGTAACTTAGGTTTTTGTATTGAGTTGGCGAAACGAAAACAACGATTAGCGTCTTTACACGCGCTACTTTTCGCACTCAATCAGTGCCCATTTCATATGAAAGTAGGATTGTCCCTCATTGTAAATTAGTAAATTAATAATTGTTATACTTTAATTGTTAGTTTAATTGATGAAATGAATTAATTGAGTAGATGAATTAGAAGGAGTACGGGATACACATTTGTTGTTGACATTGCTATTGGATTATAATGGATCGATGTTGGGCTGGTTAGTTTTAAAAGTAGCATGACCACTGGATTATTGTCCATATGGGGGTGGGATTTTTTAACTTTTTTTGAAAATTACTTGAAATTAAATGAAACATACTTGAACTCACCCTTAGGAGGAGATGGAGGAGATGGGTGTGGGGGGTGGGGTGGGGCTGTGCGTGTGTGTGTGAATGTGCGCAGGTGTGTGTGTGTGTATGTGCGTGTGTGTAGTGTGCGTGTATGTGCGTGTTTGTGCATAATGTCCCTTGTAAACGAATTGATTGGTTATTAATTTTTTTAGTAAATTAATATATGATTGCCCCTCATAGTAAATTAGTAAATTAATATATGATTAATTATGAAAGTAGGATTGCCCCTCATTGTAAATTAGTAAATTAATAATTGTATACTTTAATTGTTAGTTTATTTGCATGTCTTCTTTTAATTAATTTTGACATGTACTAATAACATTTTTTTACAGCAAATGTCTCCTTCAGGTATTAAGGCGAGGATGATGATGCTTGTTATGATGATGTCGTCTGGACTCGGTGGTAGCGGAGGCGGCGAGGGATCCTAGGCCCCTAGGCTCCCCAAATATGGCAAATTGGGGATGGCCATCGAGAACAAGTCGGGGCTATTAGCGAGATCCCTCGAACTGGTAAAGACGATAATCGGCCCGAGGTACATTAATTGGAAGGAGGTGCCATATGAGCTCAAGTTAGCTGTTTGGGTGGCACTACAGGTAATGTATTTAATTTATATTTATATTTATATTCATATGAATATTTCAATTTCATTTTATATTTATATTTATATTTATTTGCAACTAACGTTGTATTTATTGGATAGGAACAATTCATCCTGGATCCAAAGCTACGCGATTCCGTCTTGGAGAAGTTAATGGAGCAACACAAGACGTGAAAGAAAAATATGTGGACCTTGTACTTTGGAAAGACACGAGAGTCCATTATCCAAAGGCGTGAATCCGTCCCGCCGAAGTAGCCGATCTCATTGGCACAATGGCAAAAGTTCGTTGACAATGAGATCGGGGAGCGACAATTGGCATCTCGCCAATCAGGGAGGGAAAATCGAGCAAAAAAGACGGATGTGCACTACTCCGACCGGACGTCTTACGCTGATGTGGAGCATAAGATGATGGTAAGATTTAATTTTCTATAACTACAGAAATATATTATTCTGCATTATTTTACTTTGCGGGGCCGATACTAATTTTACTTTATTTTATTTCAGGGAACAGGGAGTGACCCTGGGGGTAGGCCACATAGGCTCGATACTTATGTGGCTCTTCGGACGAAGAAGGGGAAGGACAAGGAGGTGCCCCCAAGCGTCGCGGCCACGATTGTAAGTAATCCGACAGTTTACTTTTTGTTAATTACGTTATAATTTTTTAATTTACTTATTTTACTAATCATGTGCTTTTTATGGTTTCAAGCAAAGCTTAAAGAAGTGCATGAGTCGCAGTTTGATGCCAACAAGGCATCTTTGTCCACAGAAGCACTCAACCAAGTGTTTGGCTTTGATCACAAGGGGAGGACAAGGGGGTGAGCTCGCAGGTGGCCAAATCTAGGATCATCGGATTGGAGACGAGCGACACCGGGTTGGATCGAACGGTGGACTCGCATTGATGTGAAGCTGTCCCATTTGGAGGCGACGGTCAAAGATATGTTCTCATTCATGAAACGTTCATTGGGTGGCGGAAAACGCAAGGGGAAAGGGAAGGAGAAGATGGTAGGGGAGGGGGTGCGGGAGGACGAGGATGTGGACCTCGCTGCTTCATCGCCGACACGTGCGAACTTTGATGATCCACTTCCCTATTTGGCTCCCTTCGACCGACCGATGTCGACGCTTGGTTGGCCGAGCATTTTTATACTGGACATATTTGATGGCCAGCGGATAGGGCGGGGGTTGAGGGACCCAAATATCGTCCAGGGTGGACTAGTTCATGGATGTGAGCTTCAAGACATCGAGTCCAGGGTGCTCGTCACGCATGTGATACCCGGGAAGGAGAACTCCCTGTTGTGGTTGTGCGAACAATGCAGCAAGATGTATATCAGTGGGTGTGTCAATTCGTATATCGTGTGTCCTACTCACCTCCTCGGATTTAACCTTACCCAAGACATGTAGTGACATTATTTGAATTGAATTGTATTGTTTTTTAGTTGGCACATTTGAATTGTTTTTAAGTTGGTACATTTGAATTATATCGTGATGCATATTGTTTTTATTTTGAAATATATATTTGCGTTATCTCTAGTTTATTTGGATATATGATGTTTGAACAGGTACAATGTTGCTACAACAGGTACAAATATACTACTGGACAGTGGCAGTGGCCATACTGCCCAACATATTTTTTCAATTCTGCCCAGAATTATCACGATCATTGATCATGACAAGTCCGTGATAAATAAAGTTGTCACAGACTTATCACGGTCAATGACCGTGATAATTTTTTATTAAATATCACGGGTTTATCACGGTTATAAAACCGTGATAAAACTTATCACGGTCAATGACCGTGACACGACCGTGACAAGTCTAATTAACTTGTCATGGTCAATGACCGTGATAAAAAAACTTGTCTCGCCCAGAATTGTCACGGTCATTGACCTTGACAAGTTGAAGTTGTCAAGGTCAATGACCGTGACAATTCGGCAGATTTGGTGTAGTGTACCTAAAGTCTAAATTTATAAAAATCTGAGGTCAATTTGATAATTAATTTAAGTCATATGATAAGTCGGCTTATTAGGAATTTTGAATGGAGCCTAAGGGTATTTAGGTCTTTTGTCGTGACATGGGAAACAAGTAGAAAATTAGAGTTTTATATCATATAAAGTTTCCTAGGGTTTATAGCCGCCACAACAGGGCACCCATATGCCCGTGGGCCTCACCCGCTGCTAAAGTGCTTGCATCCACGGATTTTGAAGTTGCACCGGGGGTCATTTATCCCGCATCAATGGCACGACCTGATTTGTGGTTGGGCCTTAGCCTTGTCGTGGGGTGCGCTAGGGCACTTTTATTTTTCTTCCTTATTTTAAACCCTAAACATTTTTGCCTCATTTTTAAGTGTCAAACCCTCATTTTAACCTATATTCTCCTCCAAGTAACCCTAAGCCTCATTATCTTTTCTCTCACCCTAAACATAAAAAAAAAGATCTTCATTATGGAATCAAAATAATCAACAAGAGTTTCAAATAAAGCTTTCAAGGGGAGTTTCAAGTGGTTTTCAGGAGGACTTCAAATGAATATTTTCAAAGGCCATTCTCATTCAAAATGAAATCAAGTTTATTTCGTAATTGAGGCAAGTTTCGTTCAACTCCTTTTCTTTTATACGTGGAGATGCTAAATTTCACTTAAACCTAATTGTAGAGTTAAAAACCAATTAAAAACCTTTAGAAAAGTGTGACTTCCTAACACATTGTTGTAATTAGGTAAAATCCATTATTCTCTCATGAATCATATTAAGTTTTGAACCCTAACAAATATAGGATTTAAATATTGGCCTCCCTTAAAATTATGAAATTGGAATTTTAAAATTTATGATGTCATTTTTAAGAATTGATTATTTGGGACTAGAAGATTTACAATCTGGACTTAATTTAGAATTGATAAATTATAAAATTTTCACATGCTTAGTAGGGTTGTACCTTATGCTTTAGTGGCAGTACTCATGGTAGTAATAGCCCAAAATGGTGAAATCCAGTATGTTGACTTACTTATGGTGTAAAAACTTATGGGAACTCGTCTTAGATTAGTTTGAAACACTTGATTTATAAATTAAATCCTTGTGATGCATTATGCCCTTGAAATTTTAATTACATGCCTCTTTTATGCTAGAACATATTAAGAGCCTTTACTTGAAATACTATTGTCATATAGACGAGATATAAGGCATACGGGATAAACTTATATTGATTGTTGGTTTTTTATGGTTGTGTTGGACGAGTTGGTTTAGTTGTGAACTGTAGATATTTAAACTCCCATTCCATCACTTTAACATCTTATAACAAACCAGTAATTAATTTGTCTTAACAACTACCTTGCCTCAATGAAAGTGCATCGGGGGGTGGGGGCGATCTTGTTTGGATTTTACTTCGGTGATATGTCCCCTATACAAACTCTAATTAAATATAACTTTACTTTAATGTTTTATATTGCGAGAAGTTACTTGTAGGTTTGCTATCCTTTTAGCTCCTTATTTAATGGCTTAAAATGTAATTAAAGACTTTAATTGGACATAACCCGAGGGTGGGGTGATTGGGTAATGATTATATAATACGGAGTGATAAAACATGCGTGAACTTGATATTGTCATTGATAAATGAACATGAGGAATGTGAATTAATAGTTGAGTGCCGAGAAGGAATGCCCTTATGTTGAGATACTTATTGAGCATGATTTATGATGGGTTGTTTTTGCCTCACATGGAGTTGTGGAGTTCCAACGGTGCATATCAGGGTGGAAATAGGTTTTAAGACACTATAAAGCAGGTGGCTACGGATTGTGTGACAGTTTGATTTGGCGTACTGCAAGTTTTTAAGATGGTCGGGGAGAAGGGGCACATGTTGATTACATATTAATTAATTAATGAAATGAATTGAGATAATTATAATGTATTGTGAGGTTGCGCTTTATGCAATTAGTTGTTCTTATTGATATATAAACTGTAGGTTTATCATTTACATATATAACTTCTTTGATTTGCGTAGCTACGTGACTTGCTAGGTTTTTGACACATATTTACTTGTGGTATCTTTCACGTAATAGAGATGGACCTTCCACTTAAATTCCCTCATTCTAGCTACACTACTCATCTTTTCCTCTTAAGACTCCCCGCTTCAGAGATGATGTGGTTTCCTATCTTATTTAGTATATCATTTTATTTTTAGTCTAGTTATATTGATATATTTTAGTTCGCATGTATTATGGGACTTTTATCATTTGAGTTTCACTTGAGGTTTGTATTGAGGATTTATGTTGGTATATTGTCATATCTCTTTTGTGGTTATGGACTTATCATTATGACATTACATTATGAGTACTTTCATCGCTTTCATGTTTTTCCTTACATTTCGTTTAATCTCTTCATGCTGAGAATGGTATTTAATTATTTTAATAATTAGATTTGATCAACTCGAGTATTAAAATATACGTGGTGTCAAAGTTGGTATCAAAGCATCGCCTTAGGCCTCGAGGGTTATAGGTTCTCTTAGACTTTTACGTAGAATTATTTGATGTGTGCCTATATTTGTACTATTATATATGTTTTGTTATTGGTATGATTTCTATTTTGAATTTAAGATGTTACCCAAGAGGAGAGCTCATCAGGCAAGAGACCACAGAGCAGGCTGGGCCAGCAACCCCCACACCATAGGCACCTGCTATGCCTGGTATTCCAACACGCAATTCTTAGGGGCAATATCATTTTGGGGAACAATAGTTATTGAATTTGATCAACTAAATAGGCTTGGTGATAGGAAGACTAGAGGTGCCTCCTGTAGAACCTCAATCAGCAGTACTGATCACATTAGGATGGGAGAAGGCACGGGGAGCCTTTATAAAGAACAACCCATGGATGTTCACAGGTTTTATCGATCCTATTGTGGCACAGTAATGGCACCAGGATATTAATATGCATATAAAGTTGTTGACTTGCACGGCGGTGCATAAGTATGTTTAGCTACATTCCGGTAAATTCGAGACTCTTTAGTGGTGGGGGAGTGTGAAGTCAGTGGAGGAGAGGGAGAGCATGACTTATGAGGAGTTTGTGGTACACTTTGACGATAAGCATTTCCTATAGTCAATTTCAAACCAGAAGAGGACTTGGTTTCTTCTACTTAAGTTGGGTTCCCTCATCACAGTTAAGTATGATCGGGATTTTACCAGTTTGTCTATTTTTGCATGTGGTGAGATTTATATGGAGGAGAAGAATATGAGGAGGTTTTTTTAAGGAAATGGTATGAACAATTAGACATGCTCTTATGGGGAACCCTACCTTTACCACATACACTCAGGTGGTAGACATCGCGCTTATGCATTTCTATGACTGTAAGGAGCATACGAGGAAGTTGGAAAAGGTGGGACAATGCAGTGGGGCCAAGGCAGAGACGACTTCATAGGGAAAAATATGGGGGGATAACAAGGCCAAGGGTAGTGGAGGATTTTTAGTCCTGAACAAGAGAAGCACCATCAACAGTTTCAGGCACCCCCTCAAGTGGGGCAGGGGAAACAGAAGCCACATTACCCACAACATAAGTAGCATGGGGGTGACCACAACCCCATTCGATGGAGTGTGCTTTAGGTGTGGGGGCAAGGGACATAGATCCCGAGCTTGCCAAAGTGTAGAGGTTCAGGGACAACATCGTCACGACCAACAGGGATTGGGCCATTAGGCCTAAACGCAGGGCATAACCTGTAAGGCTGTAGGTCCCACCAGCAGCAGTTGTAGCCATATCAACATTCGTTGCTTCCATCTCCAAGGGCACAACCAATGGCACCGCTACCCATACCCCCAATGGTGTAACAGCAGTCCCAACTACAGTACGGTGGAGTTTATCAGATTACAAATCCCTTGCAAGAGCGCTAGGGCACGTCCAACGGTGGATGGTATATTCTATGTTTATGGCACCTTGACTGGAGTTTTGTTTAACATCAGTGCCACACACGTATTCGTATCTAGTATTTTTATGGATGTTTTTTGGTTCACTATCTAGACCTTGTGATAGGGAATTATCGATAGTTGATCTGTTAGGCGTATGTTTGATATTTGTGATAATGTGGAGATATAGATTGGTGGGATGTGTTTCGAGGCAAATTTGTTAGTTATAGGTACCCACTCTTACGATGTGATCTTGGGATGGACTGGTTAGTTAGGTATGATGATCATATAGACTATAAGGGCCTAGCTATTCTTTCCATAATATTGGGTTAGGATATATAGATTGTGGTTATGCCTAGGACTGAAGGTGGTGCCATAACACACTTGCATTTTATTGATGAGGAGACTTATTAGGGGACTTCCGTTTACTAGACTTGATACAGATTATTAGGGATTTTATTGATTTATTTGAGGCCGTGTCATGATTGCCACCAGCCTAGTCTCCTGGAACAATGTCGATTGCTAACGTGCCATATCGAATGTCTTATATGGAAATAAGAGAGTTGAATGATCAAATTAAATAGTTATTAAAGAAGGGGTTCATTCAACGTAGCACATTATCATGAGGAGATCCAAGTCTCTTTATAAAGAAGCGGGATGGTTCACTATGGTTGTATGTTGACTACCGTAAGTTGAATAAGGTGACGATGAGGAATAAGTACTCTTTACCGATTATCAATGACTTGGATGATCAGTTATAAGGTTCTTATTTCTTCTCAAAGATATATTTGCGGTTGAGATACCATCAGTTGAGGTTACAGGAGGAGGACGTGCTAAAGACTTCGTTTAATGCATTACGATTCTTACGAGTTCAGGGTCATGCCGTTTGGTCTGACCAATGCCCCCTCCGTATTGATGGGTTTTAATTAACATGGTGTTCTTACTATATTTGGATCAGTTTATCATTGTATTCATAGATGAGATCTTTATTTATTTACGAATACAGGAGGAGCATTCCGAGCATTTGAGAGTTTCAATAAGTTGTATTCTAAGTTCCAAAAAAGTGTGATTTAAAATGAGAGGTGGAATTTTTATGCCATGTAGTCTTGGATTCAATAGTGTCAATGGATACGAATAAGGTGCCGATTGGTTTGGATTGGGCACAACCCACGACACTTACAAAGGTTCGTAGCCTTTGGGGATTGGATGATTATTATCAGAGGTCTATTCTAGGATTTTCTAAGATAGCGGGATCGTTGACCGAGTTAACTCAAAATGGCATACAATTTGTTTGGACTAAGAAGTGTCAACATGCATTTGACACTCTCAAAGAGAAATTGACTTTGACTCCAGTTTTGGCTCTTCCTAATAGTGGGGTAGAGTATTTGGTTTATACCTATGCTTCTCTATAAGGATAAAGTTGAGCGTTGATATAGGAGGATCATCCTATTTCATATGCATCTCGTAAGTTGAGACCTACGAGAGTAACTATCTGACTCATGATTTGGAGCTAGCGACAGTAGTGATCATATTTGGAGGCATTATTTGTGGGGTGAGAAGTTCAGGATCTTTAGTGAACACACGAGTCTTCATTACTTGTTCCCACAAAAGGATATGAACACCCGACAATGACGGTGGTTTGAGTTTATCAAGAACTATTAATTTACAATTCAATATCACCTAAGGAAGGCTAATATAGTGGTAAATTCTTTGAGTTGACGACCGATGGATAATTTATATTATCTTCTGTTGATCGATGTGGGGGAGGTGATTAGTGAGCTAGATGATGCATTCATGGGGATGCTTACCATGACTCCCGATATCAATATATGGGTAGTTATAGCACAAGCATATGAGGTGTTTTATAAGGAGAGAGTGGCAGAGGTTTTATCCACTGGTATAACCCTTCACACCGTTAGTTTAGATTGTGGATTGTGGTATAAGGGGAGGTTAGCTGTTCCATCAGACGAGGAGTTGCATAGGGATATTATGCATAAGGTCAATGGGTCATAATTTTCAATGCATCCTGGATGTACTAAGACACGGGGAGACAATATTGGTGGTCCTGGATGAAACGAGACATTTTTTGCATTTGGGTCCCAGTGTATAATGAGTCAGATGGTGAAGGTGGACCATTAGCGACCATCAGGGAAACTTCAGCCCTTACCCATTCCAGAGTGGAAGTGGGATAACTTTTCGATTGATTTCATCGTCGGGTTGGATTTTAATCTCATGCATCACGATTATATTTGGGTTATAATGGACCCTTTAACGAAGTTTACCCATTTCTTAACCATTTGCATAGACTTCACGACAAATAAATATGCATGTTTGTATGTGGCTGAGATTGTTCGATTGTAGAGGGTACTTTTTTGATCATCTAAGACAGAGATTCGACTTTAGTATCTCTCTTTTGGGTAAGTTTTTAGAAGGTTATGGGGAATAGGTTTTACATGAGTGCATCTTACTATCCTTAGGAAAATGGGAGGATAGAGCAGGCGAATCGTATTTTGGAGTATATGCTATAGGTGTGTACGTTAGACTTCAAAATTAGTTGGGAGGAACATTTTCCTTTGGTTTAATTATCCTACAATAATAATTATCAGAAATCATTCAGTATGGAATTGTATGAGGCGTTGTATGTGAGATCGTGTAGGTGACCAGTGTGTTGGTTGGACCCGGGGAAGAGTAGCTTATCGAGGCCCGAGTTTGTTCAGGAAACTATGAAGAAGATTTAGATAATTTAGGAACAAATCAAGATATCCAATAGTAGGAAAAAGAATTACGTGGATTAGGACAGGAATGGCATTGAATTCTAAGTAGGGGATCAGGTTCTTCTCAAGGTGTCACGTGTGGAGGGGGTGATGCATTTTGGGAGAAAAAGCAAGTTGACCCTGAGGTATGTTGGTCCGTTTATGATCACGAATCAGGTAGAGTTGCTCTCTTATAATTTAGCGCTTCCAAACCATTTAAGTCGGGTACATAATGTGTTTTATGTATCGATGCTTCATAAATTCTTGCGGACTAAGGTCGTATATCAACATATTGACTTATAGGATATCCAATTAGATGTCGATGTTTCAGACACTAAGGACCCAACTAGTATTTTCGATCGTGGGGTCCAAATTCTGATGACTAAGGGGATACCATTAGTTCATGTCTAGTGGGGTCATGATAATGAGGATGATCCCACGTGGGAGTGAGAAAATACAATTAGACAACAATATCCGCATTTGTTTTGAGGCAAGTATGTGTTATTTTCTATGAATTTCTAGCATATAATTCTTTTTATCAATGGGAGGAATGTAGACCCCCAATATTTTGAAGAATTATTTAATTAATAGTGACTTAATTAATTAGAAAGCAACCCGAATAAATTTTTAGAATTAAAAGGCAGAAATTCGAATTCACATTGAGAAAATAAGTTAAATGTAATTAATTTGTAATTTTATAGTTCAATTGATAAATTGAGAAAAAGTTTATGGGATAAAGTTTATGTTTATAAAAGTTTAGGTTCAACTTGATAATTACTTTAAGTTATATGTTGAGTTTGTTTGTTAGGAATTTTGAATGGGGTCTAATGGTATTTAAGTCTTTTATTGTGACTTGGGAAACAAGTATAAAATTAGGGTTCTATATCATATAAGGTTTTCTAGGGTTTACAGCTGCCACGACGGTGCACCCGTATGCGAGTGGGCCGGCCCGTGACTAAATTGTCCGCATCCACAGATTTTGAAATTGCATTGACTGTGATTTAGCCCATGTCTGGGGCATGGCTTGATTCGCGGTTAGGTTGCGGCCTTGTCGTGGGGTGCGCTAGGATTCCCCAAATCATGCAATATAGTTTGTGGACTTTACTCGTGGTGTAAGAACTTATGGGAACTCATCTTAGATTACTTTGAAACACTTTAATTATAAATGAAACCCTTGTGATGAATTATGCCCTTGGAATTTTAATTACTAGCCTCTTTTATGCAAGAACGTATTATGAGCCTTTACTTCAAATACTATTGTTATTGATAATGGATTTATTATGTAAATGAGATACAAGGAGTACAGGATAAATTTATATTAGTTGTTGGATTTGTATGGTTGTGTTGGACGAGTTGGTTTAGTTGTGAAATTTGGATATTTAGACTCTTATACCCTCACTTTAACGTATCATAATAACCTTTTAATTAATTTGTCTTAACAACTACCTTATCTAAATCAAAGTGTATGGGGGGTTTCTTGTTTGGATTTCACTTCAATGAGACATCCCACGCACGGAGTTTAAAATAGGGTAGGATTAATGACTCAAACCATTAATAAAATAAATATACCTTTACTTTATTGTTTCGTATTATGAGAAGTCACTTATAGGATTGCTATTTCTTTATCTCCTTAAATAATGACTTAAACTATAATTAAAGGATGTAGTTGATAATCCTGAGGGTAGTAGTTAGGTAATGATGATAGAGTACGTAGTGATAATATAAGTGCGAAATTGATAATGTCATTGATAAATAAACATGAGGATGTTGAATTCATGGGTGAGTGCCGATGAGAAATACCCTTATGTTGAGATACTTTTTAAACATGATTTATCATAGGTTGTTTTTATGTCACATGAAGTTGTGGAGTTTCGGTGCTGCATATCAGGGTGGAAACGGGTATTCTGGAAGTGTGAAGCAGGAGGCTACGGATTATGTGATGGTTTGATGTGGCATACCACAAGTTTTTGAGATGGACGGAGAGAACGGCACACGTCAGTTATGTGTTAATTAATCGATGATAATAATTAACTAATGAAATGAATAGAGATTTTTATAATGTATAGTGAGGTTATGTTTTATGTGATGGGTCGTTCTTATTGATTATATAAATTTTAGGTTTATCATTTACATATATAACTACTTTGAGTCTCATAGCTAAGTAACTTGCTAGGGCTTTAACCCATCTTTACTCGTGGAATCTTTCAGGTACTACAGATTAACCTTTCTCTTAGCTTTCATCATTCCATCTAGCACACAACAAATCATCTATCCCTTTCATAACTTCCTTTGGCAGAGACGATGTGGGTTGCTATTAGTTTATCATTGTATTATCAGTCTAGCTATGTTAAGATATTTCAGTTCACGTGTATTATGTGACTTTAGTTTTGGCTTCTATCATTTGAGTTTCACTTGAGATTTGTATTGAGGATTTATTTTGGCACATTGTCATATCTATTTTATGGGTGTGGAATTTTCATTATGACATTGCATTATGAGGACTTTCTTCGCTTTCGCGTTTTGCTTTATATTTCGTTTGATCTCACCATGCTAAGAATGGTATTTAATTATTTTTACAACCTGTAATATTTTAATAATTTGATTTGATAAACCTGAGTATTAAAATATATGGGGCGTCACATCCATCCATGCTCCTACGACTGACGAATAACTTAAAAAATATTAATTGGAAAAACATGTGGATCATACCCCACATTTTGCAAGAAATAGCTAACTTTACTTGAACAATATTAAATGCGACTCATTTATTGCTCATGCCATCACCATCGACACTCAAGCATAAAATGTCTCATCTCACCTTTATTTAAAGGAATCTTAGCCATATGTGCTCATCTTACTCTAGGCATAAGTAGAAAACGTAAGTACCCAGGTCCATGGACTACTAATGTGAAGCACCTTATACTCTTGACTTACTTGAGTCTACATTGTATAAGTACTGATCTAGTTTGGAAATTGTGACAAAATTTGTGTCCCATCCCCTAGATATGAAATAACCTCTGATTCTTCTCATGATGCCTCAATTGATTCAATTAAAGGTAAATTATGAACCACACACACACACACACACACACACACACACACACACACTAGGATTGCATATATAATATATATGCTGATGTAAAAAACTAGATTACTCTGATTATTCAATCACAGATAAATAAATGAGACAAAGAATTTTAAAGTGGTTCAGCCTTGTATGAATGGCCTACGTCCACTGTTATGTTATTGCTGAGCGTTTGGGAATTCTCGATTACAAGTTCTATCAAGAAATTCCGGTCCCCTTGAATGAGGGTGATACAAGGTATTTATAGCACTTAGGTTGTACATGAAAGGGTGATACATTAAATGATATACATATGAAAGGGTAACTCATTTAATGCTCTTCAAGCGTGTGCGTCAAGATGATAACCATTCAATGAATAGTTGAACTGTTGATTATCTGGCAATCAATGCTGTGGTCGAGATGCAACTCGAACCGCCTTAGTTTCTCATCGTCCAAGAGTTCCTCGGAGGGCTAGAGTTCCTCGGAGAGCTGGAGTTCCTCGGAGAGCTGGAGTTCCTCGGAGAGCTGGAGTTCCTCGGAGTATACTTGTTGCTTGGAGTGAGTCTGACTTGGTCGGGGGAATAAACTTCCTCGTTGCTATTGTGCCACGTAGATTGACACGTGTCTTCTTATTATTCGTCCACATTAGCATACTAATTTTGGTATCAACAGAAGCCCCCAATGTTTCATATTTTGAACTTTGAGGAGTATGGAACATTCTTTCTCGGTATATGGCAATATTAAATGACCTTCCTGGGTTTTAGGAACCTTTTATTCGTATTTGAATTTCCTTCCAAATTCGCAGAATCCGCCTTTTTTTTTTTGCATTTTTATAAGCGCTTCGATCTTCATGCCCTTTTTGTCCTTTTAGCCGTCGGTAGCGTACTAGTTTCTTTTTTGTAATCATTTCTTTAGCCGTTTCCCAAGGCAAAGTATTTAAGCTTCAGAAGCAATCCCATCGTCTTCTACCTTTTCAATTTCTGCTTTCGAGTTTTCTATAGCTTTTTTCTCTCCTGTGCGTTCATCCCTTTCTTCGTTTGTTTGTCAACAGATCTCCTCTTTCCTGTAAGATTTTCTTCCTTCTTCTTCATTTTTTCTATTCACCATGGTTTATATTATCGAATCTCTTGAGAAGTTCCATTCTGACTTCTCTATTCCTTCTTGGGTAACTTTGGAGAGTCTTTCTGAGCCTTAAAGTTATTTTGATTTGGCTGAGGGACATTGGTTCCCTAGCCTCTTTATTGCTGAATGTGGATTTTATTTTCCACCAAACCCTTTATGTTTAGAGTTCTGTCAGTATTTCGATGTTGTCTCTGCAAAAATAGCCCCCAACACATGGAGAATAGTTAATGGGGTGTATAGGTTAAATCAAACTCATGGAACTCGTATAGGAATTCCTGAGATTATGTACTGTTATAGATGGGCTGTTTTAGACAATGTTTTTTATTTGAAATCTAGGTTTTTGAATAGGGCCTTATTAGTCAACCTCCCTGATGCAAACAGGGATTATTTTGAACATGGGGTAGTTATAAAAAATTGGCAACATGCCCCTTTGGTTGGAGATGCAGTATATGAGGGTCCCAGATGCCCCCCATATGGCAATGGGATAGGTTATTTTCATTTTATTTCATTTCTGAAATTATGATTTCATTATGTTTGAATAAATGCATGATTGACATTTCAATATGTTTTTGTTTGCAGTTGACAGTAAGAGAAAAACTCCCAAAGAATCAGAAGTTAATATAAAGCATTTGAAACATATCTGGAATTTGCATCGAAGAGTTGCAGACGAGCACATCAGGTCTGCTTCATATTTGCTGCAGTACAGGAGCTACACATCATCCTTTACTGCTCGTCCTGTGGTCAGCATTAGTGACCCATTGCCAGCTTCTGAGGAATCTTCACCAGAATCTCACATTCCTCTAAGTCCGAAGATGGGCAAGAGAAGAGTTCCTGCTATCTTCGAGGAGACTTCCTCTGCCGGGGATGGAAAGAGAAACAAGGCTGAAGTCCCAAAGGGGACAAAGAAAGTAGATGGTGCCCCTTCTGTTGCTCCTCAGAAGGCTGCCCAGAAGCCCCCAGTGGCTCCGAGCAAGAATAATGCACCTGTGGAAGTGGTCCCAATCAAAAGTTCTTTGGTTGAAACTGCTGAAGTGCCACTGAGGAGATTGAAGAAATCCTCCTCGGTCACTTTGACTGAGACCATTCCTCAGCTCCAAGCTAGTGGAGCTGGTGTTCCAACCATTATTCCCCCGAGTTTTGCGATGAGCTCGGTAAAGACTTGGACTATTCCTGAAGTCCAAGGGATAGAAGAAAACATGTCTAGGGATATGCTGACATCCCTAGCTACTCATCACATTGCTTCAGTAAGTTTCTCTTATCTTGAATTTTTTCTTTCTTTCAGTCAATATATGTATCTCGGCACTGACTTTTCATTACCTTCTTTTTCAGCTGGTGAGTTGCTTTAACACCATAGTGAAGAAAGATGAAGTGCTCAAGGCTTCAAGCTCCTCGTCCGGAGTAGAGGATGCTTTCCAGGGTTTAGCCCAATCTCTGAAGGAATCCCGTCAAAAATACGATGAGGATAGGGGTGAATGGGAAAAGAAGTTGACTGCGTTTGAGGCAGAGAAGGTACAGTTGGGCAATAAAGTGAAGGATTTGGAGAGAGAGAATAAAAAATATGCCGAGAAGCTCACAAGTTTTGGGGAGCTTGAGAATAAGTTGAAATCGGCCGAGGAAGAGCTGACCCTTCTGCGAGAAGTAAATCGCCAGAAGGAGGAGGTGGAGGCCAAATTGAAAGCCACCGAGGATCTTCTATCCGAGAAGCTCTCCTCGGAGAAAATGAAGAGAAAAGCGGCTGTGAAGAAATCCTTTCGAACTGGTTGGGACAAAGGATGGGATAGGGGGTAGCGACAATGATAACCCAGGTCAAGTATGGAAGTTTGAAATACTTCCGAGATGGTTGGGTTGCTGCCCTGCAGGAAATGAAGGTGGGCGAGGACTCTGAACTATTTCAACAACATCTCCCTGGTCCTCCTCCAGCTATTAAAGATGAAGAAGAGGATGAAGCTGCATCCGAGGAGTCTTCAGTGATAGTGGGTGGTCAAGTCCTTGCTCCACAACCCAATTAGACAGCCACCGAGGAGATTTCTTCCTTGCCTGCTCCTTCTGAACAAGTCCCAACTTCTGCCAACCAAATCGTTGTTCCCACCGAGCAACCAAGCTCCTCGTCCCAGCCTCCCGAGAAAGTCTTGGGAGACAAGGAAAAGGTGTGAAGTTGTTCGGTATTCTCTTTTATTTTCCTTTTACTTGTACTTTGTATTCTGAACGATGTACTCTTTTTGATGATATAATAAAATCACATCTTTTTGTTCTTCTACATTGTTGATGCTCTGTCTTTTTCTTTTACTAACTCTTGCCTTCTCTTCTTTATTAGTTTATGACTAGAATGGAATTGCTGTTTGCCAATGATACAAAACTGATGCAGCAATGCCATGAATATTTTAAAGTTGGCCATAATGACCTGAGTGCATCAGAAATTGCTGATATCCTTGGTCATGATGCTTCAGACCAAGCATTGGAGGCATATCAATACTTGAAATGTCTTCTTGATCGTGCTGTAGCCAACAACGTGGCTTATTATGACATGATCGAGGAGCTTCAATATACTTTAGAAGATCTTCAGACTCAGTACAAGGAATCAAATGCCTTGTTACATGAGGGGTATGAAAAGAAGTATCAACAGTTTTCTGTCGAGAAGGGCTACGACAAACTTCTTACTGGGTATGATGTCAGGGAGAGGACCCTAAAGGGAGAAGTTGAAGCTTGTAGACAAATTTCTGAACTGCTGGAGCAAGAGAATAATAATTTGCAGAAAGAGCTAGCACAATATAAGTCTGCAGCCTCTTCTTCAACAGCGGTAATCCCAGTGACTGATGAGGGATTTTCCTTCGTAGAGGTTGAGAATGCCAAATTAAGGCAAGAGTTGGATATCCTGAGAAGGTCTGGTACTTTTACTTCTACTCGGGGAAGAGGAAGAGGTTCTCGTGGGCGAGGAAGAGTTGCCCAGGATGTTGTCGAGGAACGAAGTACTCCACCTGCTCGGGGTCGATCAAGAACTCCTCGTAGTATTGAAGAAGCTCGTACTCTGTCAACATTGGAAACTCAAGCGTACCAATTGAATGCAAAAGATCGGGCTTTGTCTGAAATGTCCAAGAAAATCCAAACTCTGGAGGATCAACTTGCTTCGACCAAGTCTGCTCTGAAGAATAAAGATGTTTTTGCCAGGAACCTTCATGAGCAGTTAGAGAGAATAACTTTCCAATTCCATAAACAACCTCGTGAGTTCTGGAATGTAGGCTACAATGAGGCCCTTTATCACTTGGATGCTCGCATTGAAAATGCCAATAATGAAGGTTATAAACAGGGATGGTTGAACGCCCTGGGTGTATTGAAACTAGAGCAGGGCCATTATTTATGGGATTATCATGCTCCTGGGCTACTAGACTTGCCTGTGCCACCTTATAAATTGGACATGGAACGGATCCCAGCTCGTGCCATTCCTTAAAGCTTAATTGCAAAATACCTCGGTGACTACAATCTTCATTCTCAGATTGAGGTATCTCGTCCCGAGCATCTACTGGACACACCTTCTGTGATGAACGTTAGGATACTGAAGGATTTGAATTTCATTAACTCTCCTCAGACTTTAAATGATCCGCTTGCTGGCGAGGAACCTATTTCAAAAGCGGAGGGAAAGAAACCAATAGAGTAGGGATCTCAATGTAATAGTTAGTACACATATGTAAATTGTAATTCGTTTTGAATTTTAATGAAAGACTTTCATTTTCTGTTTGCAAATCTGTATTGCTATTGTTTTGTGTTTGTCAAACACTTTATATTTGTGCTTGCATAACAATATTGTGTGGTTCCTCGACCAACTTGGTAATAAAAAATTACAAGTATTAGTAATGTTGCTCGATCACTTAATAATAAAGTAATGAGTATAAAAATGTTAAAATTTCTTCCAACCAACCAAGGTTGTTAAGTTGAGCTCGCTGACCAATTATAGTTAATGGGTTTTTATCCCCGACCAGTTATACTTGGTAAATTTTGTCTATTTCTTAAAATGTGCCCGACCAACCAAGGTCAAAGATTTTTCCTCGTCGACCAACTACAGTGAGTGGGTTTTTATCCCCAACCAACTATACTTGGTTCAGTTTGGAACTTTTATGTAATAAACTTACTTCCCGACCAACATAAGTTGGCATTTTGAGATAATCTTTTGTTCTCGCCCTTTTACCAACCGGAGTCGGTCGTGGGTTTGAACTATCATGTCCACTAGTTCTTTTACCAACCTTAGTTGGTCACGCTAGTGTACGCCTCCTAACCAAAGGAGTATAGTTTGTTCTCCCATTTTTACCAACCGGAGTTGGTCGTGGGTCTGAACTATCATGTCCACTAGTTCTTTTACCAACCTTAGTTGGTCACACTAGTGTACGCCTCCTAACCAAAGGAGTATAGTTTGTTCTCGCCCTTTTACCAACCGGAGTTAGTCGTGGGTCTGAACTATCATGTCCACTAGTTCTTTTAACAACCTTATTTGGTTACGCTAGTGTACGCCTCCTAGCCAAAGGAGTGTAGTTTGTTCTCGCCCTTTTACCAACCGGAGTTGGTCGTGGGTTTGAACTATCGTCTTCTTTTTACTGCCGAGCAGCGTAGTGTTAAACACACTAGTATTCGCCAAAAAACTTTCAATAAAAGGAGAGAAGATTGCGAAATATCATCGTTTTATTCATATTTATGGAACTGCTTTACATTTTACATCACTGATAATACTTGCATAGGTGTTCAGCATTCCATGCATTCTTAAATTCTTCCCCTTCTAGAGTTGCTATTCGGTAAGTTCTTGGTCGGACAACTGCAGTAACTCGGTAAGGTCCATGCCAGTTTTCTTCCAAATTATTGTGCTTCTGAATGACCTTCTTTAGCACGTAATCTCCTTATTTTAAGTCGCATTTTTTCACCCTCTTGTTGTAGAACAGGGCTGTTCGTTGTTGATAAGAAACATTCCTAATGGTTGCCTCTTCTTTAACTTCCTCGAGCATGTCCAAATCTAATCTCCTCATCAGGTCGCTGACTGGGAAATTGAAATTCAGCACTCTGTGTGTTGGAAGACCCAACTCGGCAGGTATTACAGCCTCACTTTCAAATGCCAGCATATATGGTGATTCTCTAGTCGCTGCTCGGGGAGTTGTTCGGTAAGCCCATAATACTGACTGTAGCTCATTAATCCAATTAGCTTTAGCCTCACTTAACCTTTTCTTCAAACCATTTAATAATGTTCTGTTCGTCACTTCAGTCTGTCCATTGCTTGGAGGATGGCCTGGTGCTGGATGAACCTTCAAAATGTTTGACTGATGATAATAGGCGGCAAACTCCTCGTTATCGAATTGTGTTTCATGGTCTGTGATGAAGGCATGAGGGAGACCATATCGGCAGATGATGTTCTTCCAAATGAATAGGTACACCTTCTCGTATGTCATATCAATCAGAGGCTCAGCTTCTACCCACTTAGTAAAATAATCCACTGCGACGACGAGGTACTTGAATCTTCCTCGGGTCGTTGGCAGTGGTCCAACCAAATCCATTCCCCACATGGCAAAAGGCCAAGGGGAAGTTATGGGTGTCAACAATGCTTGTGGAGTTCGTCGGATGGAGGAAAAATGTTGGCATTTATCACATCTCTTAGCATAGGCTATACAATCAGCCCTCATCGTTGGCCAGTAGTATCCTTGTGTCATCACCCTTTGCAAAAGTGTTCGACCTGCTACATGGGCGCCACAGGACCCTTCATGGATCTCTTCAATCAATTCCTTCACCTCGTAGGGATGCACACATCTTTGTAAACCTGCCATGATTCCTCGTCTATACAAAACACCATTAGTTAGTACATACCGAGCAGCTTTAAACTTTAATTTCTTTGCTGAGAGCTTATCATCCGATAATTCTCCCTCCTCAATATATGCCCTGATGGGATCCATCCAGGATGGTCCTAAATCAAGGGTAATAACATTCATCGTCATGTCTTCATCTATGCTCCGAGCTTCTAATACTTCAATTGGTATCGTTCTTCGCAGCTCGGTACGAGTAGCTGATGCTAGTCGGGCCAGTGCGTCTGCTTGTGCATTCTCCATTCTTCGTATTCTGATCAACTGAATGGCATCAAATTCTGCCAACAACTCCATTGCCTTAGCATGATACTTGACCATTAATTCTCCTGTAACTGCATATGTTCCCATCATCTGATTCACAATTAATTGAGAATCACTGAATACCATCACTTGTCGCGCTTCCATAAGCTTTGCTAAATTAAAACCTGCTATCAAGGCTTCATACTCAGCCTCATTATTGGAGGCTTTGAATTGGAATCGCAAGGCATATTCCATGTAAATATCGTCTGGGGTTTTCAAAACAATCCCTGCCCCACAACCTGTTGTGCAAGATGACCCATCTACATATAATCTCCATGTAGGTAACTCGTCTTCAAATTTCTTATCTGACAGAGTTCCTCGGTGAAATATCTGCTGTTTTCTTTCATCCTCCCTTGGTATTTTTCGTTCTTCGTCGACCATCTCTTCTCGCCCTTTTACCAACCGGAGTTGGTCTGGGTTTGAATTTGATGATCTTTTTACATCTACAAGCCCTTTTACCAACCGGAGTTGATCTGGACTTGTGTCTGTTGATCCTGTAACATCCACAGGTTGGTCAACGAGCAACTTTTGTTCCTCGGGGGTATCAGGATATGTAAATTCTGCTATAAAGTCTGCTACAACCTGCCCTTTTAATGATGATCTGGGTTCATACACAATATCATATTCACCGAGCTCTATTGCCCAATACATCAGTCTCCCTGGTTTTTCTGGCTTATGAAGGGCTTGTCTCAATGGCATGTCGGTATACACGACGATGGTGTGGGCTTGGAAATATGGCCTCATTCTTCTACTTGCTTCAATTAATGCCAATGCCAATTTTTCCAGCTTTGGGTACCTGATCTCTGCACCTCGGAAAGCCTTACTTGTGTAATAAATTGGCTTCTGGACTCCATTCTCCAATCTGATCAATGCCGAGCTGACTGCATTCTCTGATACTGCCAGGTACAAGTAAAACTTTTCTCCCATTACTGGTCTGGATAATAGTGGAGGTGCTCCCAAATATTTCTTCAAGTCTTGAAAGGATTTTTCACATTCATCATTACACTCGAAAGTTTTTCGAAGTGTCTTGAAGAATGGGAGGCATCTATCAGTTGCTCGGGATACAAATCTGTTGAGTGCTGCAACTCGCCCTGTAAGACTCTGCACCTCTCTCTTCGTCGTTGGAGATCGCAACCCTAAAAGAGCTTTGATCTTTGCTGGATTTGCCTCAATGCCTCGCTAGTTTACGATGTACCCGAGGAACATTCCTTCTCGTACTCCAAAGGTGCACTTCGTCGGGTTGAGCTTCATCTGGTATTTATCCAGTTGATCAAAGGTCTGACCTAAGTCAACTAGATGATCAGCAGCTTTCTTGCTCTTTGTCAGCATATCGTCGACATAGACTTCCATATTGCAACTGATTTGTTCGGCAAAAACCTTGTTCATCAGCCGCTGATATGTCGTACCTGCATTTTTCAAACCAAAAGGCATAACATTATAACAATAAGTTCCTCTAGGGGTAATAAAAGAAGTGCTTTCCCTGTCTTCAGGTTTCATTTTGATTTGGTTGTAACCAGAGTAAGCATCCATGAAGCTGAGCAACTCGTGTCCCGAGGTAGCATCCACTAGTTGGTCAATTCTGGGCAATGGGAAATGATCCTTTGGGCAGGCCTTGTTGAGATCAGTGAAATCAACACACATTCTCCATTTATTGTTTTTCTTCTTTACCATCACCACATTTGCTAACCAGTCTGGATATTTCACATCTTCAATGAATTGGGCTTTCTGGAGCTTCTCGACCTCCTCTTGTATATCCTGATTCTTCTCGGGACTAAATACTCTTCTTCTCTGCTTTACAGGCTTGATCTCCTTATTCGCATTGAGTTCATGGCATAAGAAGTTTGGATCTATTCCTGACATGTCTTCATGACTCCATGCAAAAGTTTTCTTTCTGTCTCTCAAGAAAGTTATCAACTCCTGTTTTATTGAAACATCCAATGATGAACCTATCTGGGTTACTCGTTCAGGGTGCTCGTCGTCCAGAATAACATTTTCTGTAGATTCCACCACCTGTCCTTTTACCAGTTGGGATTCATCTCTGGGATCCAGTGTTTCAATTTCTGTACCTTCATCCACCTGGTAGGTAGTAGTCTTTTTCCTTGATTCTTCAAGCTCCTCTTACTCGGCAGACGAATAATAGCATTCCCGAGTTACTTTCTGATCACCTTTCACAACTCCTACTCCGAAATTTGTCGGGAATTTTAAGCACTGATGTACTGTAGATGGGACTGCTTCGAACTTCTTCAAACCAACTCTTCCCATGATGATGTTGTAAGCTGACTGCACATTCTTATCCATCACAAAGAAGCGTATTTTTTCTATTCGACAAGCAGGCCAAGTTCCAATGAATATATACAACTTGATCGTCCCAAGTGGAAAGACTTTCTCGCTAGCAAAACCCAATAGAGGTCTGTGATAAGGTTCTAATTGAGATAATTTCAAATTTAAACTGTCAAAGCATGAATAATACATGATGTCTGCCGAACTACCATTATCTACCAGCACCCTTGAAATCACTACTTATTTCATCCTCATTTTGATCACTAAAGGGTCGTCGTGAGGGTAAAGAACACCTGCCAGGTCGTTTTTTGAAAAACCGATGACCAGCTTCTCTTTGTTTACCTTCCTCGGGCGATCCTCTTTAGCCAAATTTATCCGTTGAATGTATGAGCAAGCCTGAGCCTCACCGAGGTAAGCTTTTCTTTCTGCAGTAAGGTCTCCTCCTCTTGCATCTCCTCCTGTAATGACATTACAATCAAATGATCCAAAGCGTATTGAAAATACCTCTCGTTCTGGCTGCCTTGGTTTCTTGGGAAGATCGAGGTCATCCTCTGTATCATCTTCATGATCCCTTTTCTTTTTCTCCTCTGCTCGACGAGGAGATCTAGACCTTTCTCTAGTTCAGTCATTATTTCTTCTTTCACCTCCCCGATCAACATACTTTGCTAGTTTTCCTCTTCGGATGAGTGTTTCAATCTCGTTCTGAAGAGCTATGCAATTTTTGGTCATATGGTCGTGATCCTTATGAAACTCGCAAGATTTATCCCTGTTCCTCAGGTCAGGGTCTGACCTCAGTTTCTTTGGCCACTTTACTTCCTCGTTATTCTTGATTTCTTCCAAGACATGATTAATACCCATTTTCAAAGGAGTATAATTATCGAATTTCTTCAGGACTTCCCATGACGATTTATTATTCTTGGAATGCTTGTCACCGCCATTGCCCTTATGCTCTTTCTTCTTAGATTTGTCGTCTTCCACCTTGGTTTCTTTATCCATATTCTTCTTCGCAGCCATAGCCTCCTCGGCATTCATGATTTTGGCTGCTTTTGCCATCAACTCTGACATAGTTGTAGGTGGATCTTTGGCCAAAGTGTAATACAACTTATTAGGCAACAACCCACTCATCAAAGCGGTGATTGCTGTCTTTTCTTCATAATCTATGACTTCCAGATTCTCGTTATTGAAACGAGTTATGTAATCTCTAGTACTCTCACCAGATTTTTGTCTAACACTTAATAAGTGTGCTACTCTTTTTACTGGCTTTGCTCCAAAACAGAAATTGCCGATGAATAACTCGGCCAATTGAAAGAAAGTTGAAATCTTACCCCGAGGAAGATTGTTGTACCATATCTGGGCAGGTCCAGTAAGAGTTCCTGAGAATGCTCTACATCTCATCTCGTCGGGGACATCATAGATATTGGCGGCAGCTTGATATTGCTCTATATGAAGAACAGGATCTGTCTTTCCATCATATTTGGGGGTCACCATAGGTGCTTTAAACTTTGACGGGGTAGGAAAACCCACAATGGCCTGGACAAAAGGTGTCCCTTGAATAAAAGTTCGTTGTAAGGGATTCTTTGCCTTAGCCATTTCTCCCAATCTATCCTCCAAGCGCTAAATGGAACCCTTCCACGCATCGTTTCCTTCCTCAGGCTTATTAGTTCGAGCAATTGATTGTTCTGATGTGGCCTCATGAGATCTATCTTGATGAGCAACTGGTCGTGATTGTGCTGATCCTTCTCTTAGATCTGATGGTCGTCGAAAACTCCTCGACATGGTCTTAGGTGGACTCCTATTCCTCCTAGGGCCTAATCGACTGAAATGAGACACCCTACTCAGTCTTTCCAAGGCACTGGGTCTTTCTGGAGAGAGAGTGATACGTTGATCAGTATCTGTAGCCCTTATTGACGAAGTTCACCCAGGTTGATAAGAGAAATCATCATATTCTTCATTACGATATGACTCAGTACGCCTGGATCGTGAAGAAAGTAAATAAGTTTACCTCTGACCACTTCGCTGTCCTGAACGTGCAGGTGCACCGCCATGAAGGGTCTGTATGAGTTGTCTATTTTTTGTTTCTTGCATGGAGGTTTGTCCTTGAGCCAGATTCGTCATAATCCCAGCCAGATCTGGAGGTGCAGAGGGATTTGGAGGATTTCCAGCATTTCCAGCATTTCGATTGTTGAATTTCGGATTATCTGCCATTGATGATGAATGAATTTTGGTGAAAAACGATAATAACAATCGTTCCCACAGACATCGCCAATCTGTTGATGTAAAAAACTAGATTACTTTGATTATTCAATCACAGATAAATAAATGAGACAAAGAATTTTAAAGTGGTTCAGCCTTGTATGAATGGCCTACGTCCACTGTTATGTTATTGCTGAGCGTTTGGGAATTCTCGATTACAAGTTCTATCAAGAAATTCCGGTCCCCTTGAATGAGGGTGATACAAGGTATTTATAGCACTTAGGCTGTACATGAAAGGGTGATACATTAAATGATATACATATGAAAGGGTAACTCATTTAATGCTCTTCAAGCGTGTGCGTCAAGATGATAACCATTCAATGAATAGTTAAACTGTTGATTATCTGTCAATCAATGCTGTGGTCGAGATGCAGCTCGAACCGCCTTAGTTGCTCGTCGTCCAAGAGTTCCTCGGAGGGCTGGAGTTCCTCGGAGCGCTGGAGTTCCTCGGAGAGCTGGAGTTCCTCGGAGAGCTGGAGTTCCTCGGAGTATACTTGTTGCTCGGAGTGAGTCTGACTTGGTCGGGGGAATGAACTTCCTCGTTGCTATTGTGCCACGTAGAATGTAATACCCCGTATTTTTGGTGATATTTATTTTTGGGATTAATTAATTAAATGAGAATTAATTGGGAATTAATCCGGATAAAATACTAGCGAGATGTGAGTTGGTATTTGACTATATTGAGTATATATGATGTTATATGAATATTGAATTATGAAATTTGTCGTGAGATTGATATACGATAATTTGGACATTTTATTGGGACGCGTGAGACAGTCGCGTCAGGATATAATTATTTTAATTGTAAAAGTGAATTTAAATTCTATTAACCATATGGTCATTTTGAGTGCGCCAACGCATCCGGAAGGGTCGAGATAGTCAGAAAACACTAGCCGGGGGTTTAGTTTGGGTCCCGGGGTATTTTTAGGCCATACCGACATCTTATAAGGGTAGTTTGGTAATATTGTATTTTTGGGAATTAATAATGACAAAAATTAGGAGTCTTTATGAAAGAGTTGGCGCTTGCGTTCAATTAAGAAATAATATAATAACTGCCATTTTTAACCCAAATTAACCCTAAGCATGCAACTAGGTGTGATTGAAACAATATGAAATCATGCACAAGATATTCAACACACAAAGTTAAGGAAAAATCCCCCACAGGGGCAAAACCACTTGTATATCACTATAATTTGTAAGAGAAACGGCTTACAATCGGATTACACTGAAATACAAGATTTTTGACTAAGAATTACCCTCGGGTATCGGATTCTGTAGTCGCGACTGGAATATCCCTTTCCAGTAGGGTTGCGGCTGGAATTATCCCTTTCCAGTAGGGCTGCAATGAAGAGGAAGAAGCGGTCCACTTCACAAGGGTTGAACAACAGCAATGGTGTTCTTGGGTTACCAAATTTGATTCACAAAGATATGGAAGATGTGTGAATCTAAAAACCTAGAATCATAGGACTCAATAGGTGAAGACTTTAGGGTTGATATGCTCTGATAATCGTGTGAAAGTCTTAATAAAACCAACTAGCGATCGTGGTTTAAATAAGGGATCGAAACCCTACAAAATTTGCTGCACGATCTGGCAGTGTTTATCCTCGATGGATCGGTCCGGTCGATTAGGCGGATCGGTCCGGTTAAGTCGGATCGGTTCTTTTTCTGAAACCGGATCGGTCTGGTTGGCATCGGATCGGTCCGGAACTTTTGCCTTTATCGGTTCGCTATGGATCCGGGGTGTACTGGACTTAGCTCAGCATGCGGATCGGTCCGGTAACTTTAGCCGGATCGGTCCGGTGAATCGGATCGGTTCTTTTACCTGAGCCGGATCAGTCCGGTCCTCAGAAATCAGATTCCTTCTTCTTTTGATCTTCGAATTTTGTTGATGACGATGTGATCTTTTCAACTCTCATTCTTGTAACGGCGTATGACATATCATCTACATAAGGATGGTCAAAATGTCCTTACAAATCTCCCCCTATGTCTATGCCGGAACAAATAAAAAAAATCCGAATTATCAAGTATGAAATTTCCTATACAAATCTACCCTTCCATGAACCCAAGACTGAAAGAGTAAAAGTGAATAAGGCTGCATCGTTTGATCTTCAAATCTTCAGGAATCTTCACGCTTTTCTCATCAGAGTGTGTATCATGGGATTATCAAGGATGTACCTACACACATGAGATAAAGCAAATACCAAGTGACGTATCGAGTTTGAAATGAGATAATAAACATATGCATATATACCAGATTCAAAACTCCCCCATACTCAGATAATTCATTCTACCCCTTTTTATGATGTCCCCAAATAGACAAATGAGAGAAATAAATCAAGCAATCAAGTACCAGGGTGACACAAGGTATAACATCACACCATGAATGAACATAAAACAACCAAGTCGGTGATAGCGTAAAAGAATGGGTGTGATCAAAATTCGATAGGAAAATCAAAGCATACAAGCATGACATATGTGCACGATGAATATTGGATATTCCTAACGAATGAACTCAAAAGCTTCCTTTGGTGTAAAAGATTGGACATATACGACATTGACTATATCAAATCTACAAATCAAAGCTCAAAGTGATTTCTACACCAATAACGTCCAAAATGATTTTCATGCTTTTTCAGGACTTTCAAGGAAGAGCAAACCCGTTTTTCAATTTCCAACCAAACTCCCTCAGATTTATATTTTGAATAGAGGTATACTAAATTCTCAAACTTTGGAGAATTGATGGTGAAACCTAAAGTCCCATATATGGCATGTATTGCTTTTTATTGCCTTTTCAATTTTTTCGGGCTCTTTTAACCTCTTTGGACCTCGGATATTAAAATTCCTCCATTTTTAGGTCCTTTTTAACGGTGGCTTTTGCGCAAAGGATAGACGATTACCTTTCGCAGCCCCTCCCCGTTATAAAAAAACACACAGTCTCACCAAAATGGTTTTTACATGCAATCCAATCTTGTCAAGTTTTATCGCATTTTATACATTGTATAGACAGGATTGAGATGGAAACACTCAAGCCAACATGAGATTGACAAGTGCAACAATCAAATAAAGCCGTGCATGTGTGCAGTAAAGGATATAGGAGTCAAGCATGTAGGAAGTATCACTAATTACATCTCAAGGACTCCAATCAATGTTAAGCACATGGATGAAATGATGTAGCCTCTCAAATCTCTATCAAACAGTCACATGAAAAATGGAATGAAGTTGTGACTTGGCTATCTTAAATGCTCATCCATAAAAGGCAAATCTCTTTTTGAATTTTTCAAAAATTTTATCAAAATAAAATCTTTTTGTGCTTTTCTCAAAAATTTTCAAAAAAAATCTTTTTGTATTATTTTTTTTTTAAAAATGAAAAACTAACTAAAGATACATGCTAGCCATAGGTAAAATAAGGCATGATAAACAACCTATGCTAGAAATCAAGACTAGATCTCAACCGGGAGTAACGATGGAGTTTTCCAAAGATGGTGACATCTTTTGAACCAACTCCACTAGATTATGTGTAGTCTTGATCAAAAACTTCACTTGCTCGCGAATATGTGCAAACTCTCTATCAAAATGAGCAGGCAAAGAATCATGAGTGGGTTCATGTGCATGAATATGTGAAGTGGCATGATATGGCACAAAACCCAACTTAGAACAAAATTCCCTAAGATGTCCTCGCTTCTTGCAGTAGGAGCAAACATAAACCGGTCTAGGAAGCAATTTATCAACAATTTTGGGATGAACATTCCTAGACGGACACCCATGGGACTCACTCACAATGGTGGATATAGGCTCGGGAGAATTCTCTAATGTGACTTGAACTTCCCGTGGTTGTTTGAGGTCATCCTCAAGATGGGACACACGTGTCGTCAGACTAGACACCGTGTTGGTCAAGTCACCTTTTTCCCTTTTAAGCTCATCACTTTCTACCTTTAACTCACGAATACGAAGACCTAGGATCCTATTTGACCTTTTTATTTCCATGGTCTCGATAAACAACTTTCTAAAGGCATTTTGGATCAACCTATCATCTCCATTATCACCCTCACTATCACTTAGAGAAGTGGGCATATCAACTTTCTTGCCCTCTCTCTTAAGTCTAGTGGGACACTCAAATTTCTTATGCCCTATCCCATCGCACTCAAAACATCTTATCTTCTCAAGATCTTTCTTTCTTTCTTTTCCACTTTCATCACAACTCTCTCTTTCTCCAAACAATCTTAAATCTCTCTCTAAGGTGGTGATCCTAAGAGCTAAAGCATTATTACGCTTCTTGGTTTCAGATGACTCAGAATACAACTCAGCGTAGGCATGTTGAAGATCACACTCGCTCTTACTTTCCTCATCCTTCCCCTCACTTTTTTCGCTCTCACTGTCGAGGAATTCATGTGAAGAAGCATCCTCATAGTCGTGAGAAGCATTGGAGGTGCTCACATGACTTGCCATGAACGCGGTGAAGTTACGCTCATGCGGTGACTTATCTCCACAGTCCACCGACTCGACATCACTGTCATCACTGAGGGTAGCATTTAGGACAGTTTTATCCTTTTCCCTATTTAGACGAGTGGCACACTCAAACGCTATGTGGCCCCTACCTTCGCATTCAAAGCATCTCTCACTATCTTTCTTAGGAGGATCTTTAAAATCTTTTTCATTTTTCTTTTCAAAATTATTTTTCTCAAAATTCTTTTTATCATTGAAATTTCCATTTTTCTTGAATTTGATAATTCTTTTGAAATTTTTTGCAAACAGGGCCAGATTATCTAGATCAAACTCATCCTCAGAGTCGGACTCAAAAACTTTTTCTTTCTTTTTCTGAAACTGAGTTTTTAAAGCAATCCCATTATCCTTAGCCTTAATGGTTTTGGGAAACATGTCAATCTCATAGGTTTGAAGATCTCCTACAAGTTCTTCCAACTTAAGTGATTTCAAATTTCCCAAAGAGTTCAAAACAGTGACTTTAGGAATAAAGCATTTTGGAAGAGATCTCAAAATCTTTTTAACGACACGCGTGTTATCAATTAACTCACCCAAATTAAAACTAGAGTTAACAATGTCCGACAAGCGTGCAAAAAACTCATCAAAGCATTCGGACTCAGACATGGTGATAGTCTCGAATTGGGTGGCCAAATTTTGTAATTTAGACTCTTTAACAGCGTTCGTTCCTTCATGGGTAAGTTGCAAAACATCCCATGCTTCTTTTGACGTGGAACAGGTCATTATGCGTTTGAACTCATCAGGAGTAATAGAAGCAGAAATAGCACTCAATCCCTTAGAATTAAAGGAAGACCATCTAAACTCATCTTCGGTCCATGATGTGACAGGTTTTAAATTGGTCACGTTTTCAACAGTGACGGAGGGAGGAATCCATCCTCTTTCAACAAGAATCCAAACCCGTTCATCAATGGCTTTTAAAGCCGAGCTCATACGGGCTTTCCAATAAGCATAATTAGTCCCGTAAAAAACAGGCAATTTATTGTATGATTTCTCCATTTGAACACGCTCTTTTCAAAAATCAATTTATTTCAAAAATTGATATCTTTAAAAAAAATTTGCGGAAAAAAGTATACGCGATAGATTAGCGTAACCTGCTCTGATACCAATTTGAAAGAGTTGGCGCTTGCGTTGAATTAAGAAATAATATAATAACTGCCATTTTTAACCCAAATTAACCCTAAGCATGCAACTAGGTGTGATTGAAACAATATGAAATCATGCACAAGATATTCAACACACAAAGTTAAGGAAAAATCCCCCACAGGGGCAAAACCACTTGTATATCACTATAATTTGTAAGAGAAACGGCTTACAATCGGATTACACTGAAATACAAGATTTTTGACTAAGAATTACCCTCGAGTATCGGATTCTGTAGTCGCGGCTGGAATATCCCTTTCCAGTAGGGTTGCGGCTGGAATTATCCCTTTCCAGTAGGGCTGCAATGAAGAGGAAGAAGCGGTCCACTTCACAAGGGTTGAACAACAACAATGGTGTTCTTGGGTTACTAAATTTGATTCACAAAGATATGGAAGATGTGTGAATCTAAAAACCTAGAATCATAGGACTCAATAGGTGAAGACTTTAGGGTTGATATGCTCTGATAATCGTGTGAAAGTCTTAATAAAACCAACTACTGATCGTGATTTAAATAAGGGATCGAAACCCTACAAAATCTGCTGCACGATCTAGCAGTGTTTATCCTCGACGGATCGGTCTGGTCGATTAGGCGGATCGATCCGGTTAAGTCGGATCGGTTCTTTTTCTGAAACCGGATCGGTCTGGTTGGCATCGGATCGGTCCGGAACTTTTGCCCTTATCGGTTCGCTATGGATCCGGGGTGTACTGGACTTAGCTCAGCATGCGGATCGGTCTGGTAACTTTAGTCGGATCGGTTCGGTGAATCGGATCGGTTCTTTTACCTGAGCCGGATCGGTCCGGTCCTCAGAAATCAGATTCCTTCTTCTTTTAATCTTCGGATTTTGTTGATGACGATGTGATCTTTTCAACTGTCATTCTTGTAACGGCGTATGACATATCATCTACATAAGGATGGACAAAATGTCCTTACACTTTATCTGATTGGGAATAGACCCACTAAACCCACTAACCAACCCTTAATGACCCAATAAGCTACGGGGGTTATCAAATTAGGTTTCCAAAACTTTCCCAAAGAAAACCCTAGCCACCATTGGAGATAAGCTTGGAGAGAGAGAGATAGAAGGGAATTCTGCAGAAAAGCTCCATCAAACTAACACCAAATTCAGAGACACTCGAGGCAAGTGATTTAATTCTATTTAATTCAGAGAATGTTTCTTCCATGTTAGATAAATTGAAAGATTTGCATTTGTTCTTGGAAGTTGAATAGAAACCCATTTGAATTGGACTTAGGACTTAAAGTTTGAGGACAAATTGCATGTAGAATAGTATGTAGATGATTATTCTGATGTTAATACATGTTGGATGTAAAAAAAACGAATCTAGAATTGACTTATTGAGGATTTAAAATTCTAGGGTTTATGTTCTTGAAAATTGGGGAAAAGGGTAGAGATTTGATGAATTAATGATGGTTAGGATGTGTTAATTCTTTAAAAGATATTAGTATATGACCTTAGTATGTTTTAGGATGATTGGTGACCTTAAAACATTGATTGGATGAATTTTGGTTGAGATTTGAGGTGTAGAAATTGATGGAAAACGAGACAAGATTTCTGGGCTTGAATCTCGTCACTCGTTAGAAGACCTACCCAGGTCGTTCGAACGAGCTTCTAACGAGTTGACAGTTTGGGGTTCTAACGAGAGGGATGTTCGTTCAATAATCTCGTTCGAACGAGATCTCGTTAGATAGCCCAGTTCGTTCGAACGAAATCTCGTTCGAACAGCCTCGTTCGAACGAGACTTCTAACGAGCTGGCAGTTTAGGCCTTTTTGGCCTGTTTTGATTTTTGGAGTCCCATAAACTTGTTCGAGGTTAGAGATAACATTCCTTTGATGGTGTATTAGTATACTTGGGACATTTGGGTTATAATGAGGAGTAAATTATATAAGTGTCGATCAAATCAAATAGACATTTGAGTCGAGACGTGAGTGTCTACTACGACGTGGGAATAAATTATGGAGCGTATAAATATGGACCGGGATTATATAAGTTGTATATATATTAGGTTGGTACGAGAATGCGATAAGTACTACAATTAAACTACGGTGATTACTAAGATGTGTGCTTACTTAGTATTGGTATATGATTTGTGTGTATGACATACCTACCATACTTGCTATCACGGGAGGTTTGCGTTCGCTTAGGGCCCTCTAATCCTTGTGTTGCCCGGATTTAGACTGGTTACCTCGATGAACATAGGTCAGAGAAGGACTTATTGGGATGTTAATAAGTCTGCTGATCGTGGGAGCGCAGGTATGTGCGTGACCCATGTGATGTGACTGTGTTCGCCTCCATTATTTGTGATGTTGTTATCTGTGAACTATTCCTGAGAGATTCAGAATATGTGATCCTTATGTACGTGATGTACCGGGATGGATAGCAGAGTATGTGTGCACCGCAGCTTAGTCTCGGGGTGCTTATATTGTATATTTATGTTGTGGAAAATATAAGCTTAATAAACTGGGAACTTTCATATAGTATTGTGTGTATAACTATGGAATAACAAAAAGGGATGATCTATAATGAGTTGTATTACTTTTACATGAGAACCTGAATTTAAGTTAAGCCCCCTATTTAATTGCGAGCGTTATAATGTTAATGGGAACCGAGTAATAAGGGTAGAACCTATGACAGTCTAGCTAGATATGATGTCACTTAGCTAGTGGTTTGTGTCATTTTAGATGGGTACTTACGTTAGGAGTGCACAGTTAGACGAGAGGTGAGAATTTCATGTGAGTGCACGTCCTAACATGTACTTTGCATTTAATGTTTTAAATGTTTTTAAAGCACTTGCAGGTTTTTAAAATATCTCCACATTCGGGCTCTGACCCGTTTGCTTTCAAATCTATTTTTTTGTAAAACCATTTTAGGTGCCCAGCCACAAGGACACCATGCATAGGATACTCATTCAGTGGACGAGCTGTAGCTATTTGTGGAAGTTACATGGATTTGTTTTTAAACGCTTCTATCATTTGGATTCAATCTTCAGTATTCCTCAGTTTTAGGGCATGTTGCCCAGTTCCATTAGAGTTACATTTCCATTACAGTTTTCAGACTTTGGCATGTATTGATTCAGTATTCAGTTTAATTATTTCAGTTTGTGGATTTGTAGTGAGGAGTTTTCCTCCAGACTTTATTTACATTATGTGATGGTTATTCTATTTACTTAGGTATGGTGAATGGTGTTATTATTCTCCATTACACTTGTTGCATGTTAATCAGACTTTAATTAAAATTTGGCAACTTACTTTTTAAATACTAGGTGGTTAGAAATAATAAAAATGTTTTCGACAGTGATGCTTTTAGCTGAGCCAACTTGGCATTTTGAATTAATTTAATAAAGGAGTAGCTACCCGGTATTTAATTAGTCGGGGTGTCACAGGTGGTATCAGAGCATCAGGTTCTAGTGTCCTTTAGGATCTGTACCGCTATTATGTTTCCGCTAAGTTTCTTTGATATAGAGCCCTATATTTTAGGACTGTTGTACTCTTTTTGTGTATGCTTCGTTCTTCAGCTATTTTAAGTTTATAAACAGTAAACTCATAAACTTTATTCTTATTTCAGATGCCTCCACGACATGCACGACGAGTTCCCAGGGATACAACGCCCGAACCCCAGCCCGCTCCAGTTCAGGGCATGATGAACGCCGCTGAGGTTGCAGTTATTGTAGCCCAAGCGGTAAATGCCGCAATTGCCGTAGTTCAGCAGGCACCACCTCAGGCGCCGGTTGCCGCGCCAGTACAGGCAAATGCATTCCCGTCTGCTTGGGAACGTGTACGTGACGCTTTTCAGAAAGCGCATTCGCCAGAGTTTGCAGGTAGCTCAGATATGGTAGTCTCGAGCCAGTGGAGGAAGGATATGCAGAGGCACTTGAGGATGTATGAGTGAACGGACGTTCAGAAGCAGGTGCTAGCTACTTTCAAGCTAGTTGGATTTGCACTACAGTGGTGGGAGTCTATTACCACCGTGGAGGAGAGGGATACTCTCACTATTCAGGACTTTTGGGTGCGGTTCGATCGCAAGTACTTTCCGTCCGCTGTTCATACGGAAATGAGGAGGAAACTGATGAATCTGAAGCAAGAGGGTAAGACCGTGGCCGAGTATGAGGCCGAGTTCACGAATCTGTTGAATATCGTTCTGGATGAGATACCGACAGAAAAGAAGAAGATTGAGAAATTCACCGACGGGTTGACATGGAGGATCCGTCAGCATCTGTTAGGGAACCTTTCGTTGGACACTTATTCTGATGTGGTTAACGCTGCTTTGTTACACTTCCAGGACCACCGCTTTCATATGGCTGAGGGCAAGAGGTCGAAAGAGTCTAGCCATCAGGGCAGGACAGGAGGACATGGTGCCGGTGGGGCACAATCTGTTCAGGGGAAGAGACAGGGTGAGCAGGGTTCCCAGCAGGGGGATCAGAAGAGGTTCAAATCAGGGAATTACACGCACGGACAGGGAGGTTTTCGTCAGGGCCATCAGGGTCCAAACGGCCATCAGGGCCAACAGGGGCAGAATGGGCAACAGTTTCAGCAGGCCAGCAGGGCCAAGGGAGGAACGGTAACGGCCACCAAGGCCGGGGACCGCAGGGGCAGAGAGGAGGGAACTTCCCAGGGAAGTGTTTTGTTTGTGGCAAGACTGGCCATAAACGACTGGATTGTCCTGATAGGGGTAGGGCCCCACAGCAGCAGCAACAGGGTGCTCGCCAGGAGCCGCAGAGGCCTATGTTTCCCACCGCTCTCTCCGCACCGCCACAGATGGCTGCATTGCCACCCATTCCAGCATTCCCAGTTCAGCAGGGGCAGCTACAGTATGGACGTGTCTACAACGTCCACCAGGCAGCAGTTCCACAGGCACCGCCCGCGATTGAGGGTACGTTTCCTATCCATGGCACTATGGGTCGGGTATTATTTTATACGGGGGCTACACATTGTTTTATACCTACACATTTTGCGAAAGCCTTAGGATTGTTAGCTACGGCAGAGAGCACAGTGACGTGTGTCGACTCACCATTGGGGAGTGGGTCACTTATATTCTTTATATGCCGGGGAGTGGGGGTAGAGATTGGTAGTCTGGTATTACCTGCAGATATGTTGGTATTAGATATGCATGTTCACAATGTGATTATCGGTATGGATTGGCTCGCTGATTATAGAGCCATGATTGATTGCTTCGGTGGGAGCATTGTTTTTGCCATTTCGGGGTAAGAGATGTTTGTAGTGGCGATGCCTCGCCCAGAGGGAGGCTCGACCGCTCATTTGTATTACCTAGAGGAGGATACCTCTAAGGAGGTTGTGATTCCTTTAGATTCGATCCCAGTAATCAGGGAGTATTCAGATGTGTTTCAGGAGATACCAGGCCTACCCCCCAGTCGAGAGATAGACTTTGTTATAGACCTATTGCCAGATACGAGGCCTATAGCACGCGCACCGTACCGTATGGCTCCGGCAGAGATGCGAGAGCTACGAGATCAGATAGAGCAGCTGTTAGGTCAGGGCTTTATTCGCAGGAGTACCTCACCTTGGGGTACTCCAGTTTTGTTTGTGAAGAAGAGGGACGGTTCACTGAGATTGTGTGTGGACTACCGAGAGTTGAATAAGGTCACGATATGGAATAATTATCTGTTACCTCGAATCGATGTCTTATTCAACCAGTTGAGAGGAGCTTCTTTATTCTCGAAGATTGATTTGAGATCGGGATACCATCAGTTGCGTATCAGGGAGGAGGATGTCTCGAAGACTGCGTTCTTGTCGAGATATGGTTCTTACGAGTTTCGGGTTATGCCTTTTGGTTTGACCAACGCTCCAGCAGTGTTTATGGACTTGATGAACAGGGTGTTCAGGGATTTCCTAGATCAGTTTGTCATTGTCTTCATCGATGATATTCTGGTTGTCTTCATCGATGATATTCTGGTTTAGTCCCAGACAGAGGAGGAGCACGCCGAGCATTTGAGGAAAGTTTTGCAGACACTTCGTCAGAACGAGTTGTATGCAAAATATGAGAAATGCGGGTTTTGGCTGAAGGAGGTCCAATTTTTGGGACACATTATTTCCGACCGGGGGATATCTGTTGATCCGGAGAAGGTATCCGCGGTGAGGGAATGGGGACAGCCCACGACACCGACTGCAATTCGTAGTTTCTTGGGCCTAGCAGGATACTACAGGAGGTTCATTCGGGGATTTTTGAAGATAGCGGGTCCTTTGACACATCTGACTCGTAAGGGTGTGCCATTCATCTGGAGTGATGCCTGTCAGTTGGCATTTGATGAGTTAAAGGACAAATTGACCTCAGCACCTGTGTTAGCATTGTCAAGATCGGGAGTTGAGTATTTGGTTTACAC
This sequence comes from Sambucus nigra, assembly GCA_949130495.1. NCBI lineage: Eukaryota > Viridiplantae > Streptophyta > Magnoliopsida > Dipsacales > Adoxaceae > Sambucus > Sambucus nigra. Next base: position 335,063,550 of record OX422207.1, on the reverse strand, counting down.
CGATGCGTCTTTGCAAGGGCTTGGAGGTGTATTACAGCAGGAGAGATATGCCATAGCTTATGCTTCCCGTAAGCTTAAGCCTCACGAGAAGAATTAACCCACGCATGATTTGGAGTTGGCGGCAGTGGTATTTGCCCTACGGATTTGGAGGCACTATCTTTTGGGGGAGAAGTTCCAACTGTTCACGGACCACAAGTCCCTACAATACCTATTCACGCAGAAAGAGTTGAATATGCGACAGCGTAGGTGGCTTGAGTTTGTGAAAGACTACCAGTTCGATATCCAGTATCACCCAGGTAAGGCTAACGTGGTAGCAGACGCGTTGAGCCGTAGGCCATCAGATGAGGTGGCAGAGGTGTGGAAGGCAAAGTGGAAGGAGTTGGGACACCAGGATGCAGTGGCCCGATCTTTCATGTCTGTGATGACCGTTACAGCGCAGATTGTCACGAAGGTAGTACGGGCACAGGCTAATGACTCGTTCTGTCAGGAGCAGATAGTTCGATTACTAGCAGAGGGAGCCGAGTCCTATACCGTCAGCTCAGACGGGGGATTACGCTTCAATGGGAGATTGGTAGTTCCGGAAGGGGAGAAATTGCGACACGAAGTGATGGCAGAGTCGCACGGCTCACGGTTCGCGGTACATCCCGGAGGGGACAAAATGTACCAAGATATGAGACGGAAGTATTGGTGGAGCGGTATGAAGAGAGATATTGCTGAGTTTGTTTCGAAATGCGCCACTTGCCAGCTAGTAAAAGTGGATCATCAGAGACCGACAGGACTTCTACAGCCGTTGGAGGTCCCGGTGTGGATGTGGGAGAGCATATCCATGGACTTTATCACGGGGTTGCCTACGTCGCAGAGGGGTCACGACTCCGTTTGGGTAATTGTGGACAGGTTGTCCAAAGTCGCTCATTTTTTACCCGTAAGGACTGACTACACTACGGGACAGTATGCCCAGCTCTTCATTTCAGAGGTTGTGAGACTTCACGGTGTGCCCCTAAATATCGTGTCTGACAGAGACAAGATATTTGTTTCGCGGTTTTGGGAGAGTTTCCAGGAGGCCATGGGAACGGAATTGCGGTTGAGTACGGCTTATCATCCGCAGACCGATGGGCAGACAGAGCGCACAAATCAGATGTTGGAGGACATGCTACGCATGTGCATTATTGACTTTGGAGGTGGATGGGTGCAATACCTTTCACTGGTAGAGTTTGCTTATAATAGCTCCTACCAGTTCACTATTGGCATGGCTCCGTTTGAGGCATTGTACGGTAGGCCTTGTCGTTCCCCAGCATGTTGGTTAGATGTGGGGGACAACAAACTACTTGGGCCGGAAGTGATTCAGGATACTTCGGCAAGGATTGAGTTGATTCGGAGTCGCATTCGGGTAGCTCAAGATCGGTAGAAGAGTTACGCTGATGCGAAGAGATTTTTCAGGGAGTTCCAAGTGGGGGACCAGGTTTTGCTCAGGGTATCTCCTATGAAAGGGATTATGCGTTTCGGGAAGAAGGGGAAGTTGGCACCGAGGTATGTGGGGCCGTTTCCTATTATTGAGCGGATTGGACCAGTTGCCTATAGACTCGGGTTACTGGAGCATTTACACCGGATTCACGATGTGTTTCATATTTCCTCGCTAAGAAAATATCTCAGAGACGATTTGGCTCATTCCCACATCGCTTTGGAGTAGATTGATTTACAGCCTGATAGCTCCTACGAGGAGGGGCCGATTGCTATTTTGGACCGAAGTGAGAGTAAGCTGCGGTCAAAGGTAGTTCCGTTAGTGCGTGTTCAGTGGCGACATCACAATATCGAGGAGTCCACATGGGAGCGCGAGGATGAGATGCGCGAACGTTATCCAGAGTTGTTTTTAGAAGGTACTTTCTAGTTTTGAATTTCAGGACGAAATTCTATTATTAGGGGGGAAGTATGTAATACCCCGTATTTTTGGTGATATTTATTTTTGGGATTAATTAATTAAATGAGAATTAATTGGGAATTAATCCGGATAAAATACTAGCGAGATGTGAGTTGGTATTTGACTATATTGAGTATATATGATGTTATATGAATATTGAATTATGAAATTTGTCATGAGATTGATATACGACAATTTGGACATTTTATTGGGACGCGTGAGACAGTCGCGTCAGGATATAATTATTTTAATTGTAAAAGTGAATTTAAATTATATTAACCGTATGGTCGTTTTGATTGCGTCAACGCATCCGGAAGGGTCGAGATAGTCAGAAAACACTAGCCGGGGGTTTAGTTTGGGTCCCGGGGTATTTTTAGGCCATACCGGCATCTTATAAGGGTAGTTTGGTAATATTGTATTTTTGGGAATTAATAATGACGAATATTAGGAGTCTTTATCTGATTGGGAATAGACCCACTAAACCCACTAACCAACCCTTAATGACCCAATAAGCTACGGGGGTTATCAAATTAGGTTTCCAAAACTTTCCCAAAGAAAACCCTAGCCACCATTGGAGATAAGCTTGGAGAGAGAGAGATAGAAGGGAATTCTGCAGAAAAGCTCCATCAAACTAACACCAAATTCAGAGACACTCGAGACAAGTGATTTAAATATATTTAATTGAGAGAATGTTTCTTCCATGTTAGATAAATTGAAAGATTTACATTTGTTCTTGGAAGTTAAATAGAACCCATTTGAATTGGACTTAGGACTTAAAGTTTGAGGACAAATTGCATGTAGAATAGTATGTAGATGATTATTCTGATGTTAATACATGTTGGATGTAACAAAAATGAATCTAGAATGGACTTATTGAGGATTTAAAATTCTAGGGTTTATGTTCTTGAAAATTGGGGAAAAGGGTAGAGATTTGATGAATTAATGATGGTTAGGATGTGTTAATTCCTTAAAAGATGTTAGTATATGACCTTAGTATGTTTTAGGATGATTGGTGACCTTAAAACATTGATTGGATGAATTTTGGTTGAGATTTGAGGTGTAGAAATTGATGGAAAAACGAGACAAGATTTCTGGGCTTGAATCTGGCCACTCGTTAGAAGACCTACCCAGGTCGTTCGAACGAGCTCGTTCGAACGAGCTTCTAACGAGTTGACAGTTTGGGGTTCTAACGAGAGGGATGTTCATTCGATAATCTCGTTCGAACGAGATGTCGTTAGCTAGCCCAGTTCGTTCGAACGAAATCTCGTTCGAACAGCCTCGTTCGAACGAGACTTCTAACGAGCTGGCAGTTTAGGCCTTTTTGGCCTGTTTTGATTTTTGGAGTCCCATAAACTTGTTCGAGGTTAGAGATAACATTCCTTTGATGGTGTATTAGTATACTTGGGACATTTGGGTTATAATGAGGAGTAAATTATATAAGTGTCGATCAAATCAAATAGACATTTGAGTCGAGACGTGAGTGTCTACTACGACGCGAGAATAAATTATGGCGCGTATAAATATTGACCGGGATTATATAAGTTGTATATATATTAGGTTGGTACGAGAATGCGATAAGTACTACAATTAAACTACGGTGATTACTAAGATGTGTGCTTACTTAGTATTGGTATATGGTTTGTGTGTATGACATACCTACCATACTTGCTATCACGGGAGGTTTGCGTTCGCTTAGGGCCCTCTAATCCTTTTGTTTCCCGGATTTAGACTGGTTACCTCGATGAACATAGGTCAGAGAAGGACTTATTGGGATGTTAATAAGTCTGCTGATCGTGGGAGCGCAGGTATGTGCGTGACCCATGTGATGTGACTTTGTTCGCCTCCATTATTTGTGATGTTGTTATCTGTGAACTATTCCTGAGAGATTCGGAATATGTGATCCTTATGTACGTGATGTACCGGGATGGATAGCAGAGTATGTGTGCACCGCAGCTTAGTCTCGGGGTGCTTATATTGTATATTTATGTTGTGGAAAATATACGCTTAATAAACTGGGAACTTTCATATAGTATTGTGTGTATAACTATGGAATAACAAAAAGGGATGATCTATAATGAGTTGTATTACTTTTACGTGAGAACCTGAATTTAAGTTAAGCCCCTATTTAATTGCGAGCGTTATAATGTTAATGGGAACCGAGTAATAAGGGTAGAACCTATGACAGTCTAGCTAGATATGATGTCACTTAGCTAGTGGTTTGTGTCATTTTAGATGGGTACTTACGTTAGGAGTGCACAGTTAGACGAGAGGTGAGAATTTCATGTGAGTGCACGTCCTAACATGTACTTTGCATTTAATGTTTTAAATGTTTTTAAAGCACTTGCAGGTTTTTAAAATATCTCCACATTCGGGCTCTGACCCGTTTGCTTTCAAATCTATTTTTTTGTAAAACCATTTTAGGTGCCCAGCCACAAGGACACCATGCATAGGATACTCATTCAGTGGACGAGCTGTAGCTGTTTGTGGAAGTTACAGGGATTTGCTTTTAGACGCTTCTATCATTTGGATTCCATCTTCAGTATTCCTCTGTTTTAGGGAATGTTGCCCAGTTCCATTAGAGTTACATTTCCATTACAGTTTTCAGACTTTGGCATGTATTGATTCAGTATTCAGTTTAATTATTTCAGTTTGTGGATTTGTAGTGAGGAGTTTTCCTCCAGACTTTATTTACATTATGTGATGGTTATTCTATTTACTTCGGTACGGTGAATGGTGTTATTATTCTTCATTACACTTGTTGCATGTTAATCAGACTTTAATTAAAATTTGGCAACTTACTTTTTAAATACTAGGTGGTTAGAAATAATAAAAATGTTTTCGACAGTGATGCTTTTAGCTGAGCCAACTTGGCATTTTGAATTAATTTAATAAAGGAGTAGCTACCCGGTATTTAATTAGTCGGGGTGTCACAGGTGGTATCAGAGCATCAGGTTCTAGTGTCCTTTAGGATCTGTACGGCTATTATGTTTTCGCTAAGTTTCTTTGATATAGAGCCCTATATTTTAGGACTGTTGTACTCTTTTTGTGTATGCTTCGTTCTTCAGCTATTTTAAGTTTATAAACAGTAAACTCATAAACTTTATTCTTATCTCAGATGCCTCCACGACGTGCACGACGAGTTCCCAGGGATACAATGCCCGAACCCCAGCCCGCTCCAGTTCAGGGCATGATGAACGCCGCTGAGGTTGCAGCTATTGTAGCCCAAGCGGTAAATGCCGCAATTGCCGTAGTTCAGCAGGCACCACCTCAGGCGCCGGTTGCCGCGCCAGTACAGGCAAATGCATTCCCGTCTGCTTGGGAACGTGTACGTGACGCTTTTCAGAAAGCGCATCCGCCAGAGTTTGCAGGTAGCTCAGATGTGGTAGTCTCGAGCCAGTGGAGGAAGGATATGCAGAGGCACTTGAGGATGTATGAGTGCACGGACGTTCAGAAGCAGGTGCTAGCTACTTTCAAGCTAGTTGGATCTGCACTACAGTGGTGGGAGTCTATTACCACCGTGGAGGAGAGGGATACTCTTACTATTTAGGACTTTTGGGTGCGGTTCGACCGCAAGTACTTTCCGTCCGCTGTTCATACGGAAATGAGGAGGAAACTGATGAATCTGAAGCAAGAGGGTAAGACCGTGGTCGAGTATGAGGCCGAGTTCACGAATCTGTTGAATATCGTTCTGGATGAGATACCGACAGAAAAGAAGAAGATTGAGAAATTCACCGACGGGTTGACATGGAGGATCCGTCAGCATCTGTTAGGGAACCTTTCGTTGGACACTTATTCTGATGTGGTTAACGCTGCTTTGTTACACTGCCAGGACCACCGCTTTCATATGGCTGAGGGCAAGAGGTCGGGAGAGTCTAGCCATCAGGGCAGGACAGGAGGACATGGTTCCGGTGGGGCACAATCTGTTCAGGGGCAGAGACAGGGTGAGCAGGGTTCCCAGCAGGGGGATCAGAAGAGGTTCAGATCAGGGAATTACAGGCACGGACAGGGAGGTTTCCGTCAGGGCCATCAGGGTCCAAACGGCCATCAGGGCCAACAGGGGCAAAATGGGCAACAGTTTCAGCAGGGCGAACAGGGCCAAGGGAGAAACGGTAACGGCCACCAAGGCCGGGGACCGCAGGGGTAGAGAGGAGGGAACTTCCCAGGGCTTGTAATTTGATAGGACTTGTTTGTATAAATAAGTGTGCGTGTGTGCATGCATGTGTTAGAACACTGTCACAAACACTTAACACACTACACCACAAGAAGTGTTGGTGAAAAGATCTTAAAATATCAAGAGTCTACGTAAAGCTGGAACAAAGTATTGAGAAGTTAGCAAGCTGGGAAAGCCACATCAACATCAGAACTACAGAGAAGTTAGAATCAAAATAGTGGGTACATATTCTAAACTGTATAGGTCTGTTTTGTTTGCATGTGTGTTAAATAGCCTGTAACTTGTATATTTTGTTTTAGTGGATTTTTGGTTTGTGACTTAAAAGTCACCGTGGATGTTTCCTCAGTTGGGTGAGGTTTTACCACATTAAAAACTGTGTGTACTTAATCTTTCTACATCTCCTCATCTCATTCTTGTTGGTGTACTGATTTAACAGATTTAAACTATTTTAGTTTTATTTTTTAAAACTAGTTACATAATCTTGAACATATCTCCTTCCCTTTTTTTATTAAACACATCTTGTGATTAATCTGTTTGATTTAAAGAAAAGAGTTTCCCCAAAAAATAGTTCGGAATTACTTAGACAGTTTAATCTTGAATTAAACGACTTAAGTGACAACTTTTCATCATGTAACTACATAACTCTTAACTCCACACTACGGTATAATATCATCACTGATAATGTTATACCACAGCTAAAACTAAGTCGTAGTATCCCTAAACCACACAATATCCAACTAGGTTAAGTCCAACAATATGGACTAGCTATTATCCTACATAGTACTCACATAAGATCTGCCATCGTTAGGTTAACTATGGTACCCAATATCTCAATATATTGTACACATTAATAGTCTATCTACTATGATACACTATATCCTCATAACCTAGCCCATCACTAACCTAGCTGCCATACTAGCTATAAAGCTCCACAAGATTAGCTACATAATCTTTATCTAGTGCCACATCACATTATCATAGTCACTAAATTATACATTAATCCTCGTATATATATATATATATATATATGTGTGTGTGTGTGTGTGTGTGTGTGTGTGTGTGTGTGTTCATTGTCGGACCAACTATACATATAATCATAACATAAAAACAAATATTCTTCAGGGACCCTCATGTATCCATCTGATCAATCCATAAGAAGATCCATCCAAATGTATTGCAAATAAACACATAATATCGGGAACATCACTACGCCATCATTCCATTACGTAATCAAATACCAAAATTGAACAATAGATCAAACATCATGTGTGTCCCTCTTATGATATGTTTGACAAACATCATATAGGATTATGATATAGACATATCTTTACGTGCATCACCAGTCAGGGGTGTAGTAATCTATCTCGCGAAACAATCCCATTAAATCTCCATCGATGGATTTATCATGCGACAACACACACACTCTAATATGTCCACACATGTCACAAAAAGCATATAATTTATGAACAAATAAAGTAAACGATATAGCATCCTACCTTTCTATTTCTATCCATTTCTTTAAAAAAACTCATGCCATTAGGCCATCTACATGGCATGTTTCCTTTCTTTGTTTTTTTTCATATGCGAGGTATGGATAATATTAATAAAGTGAGTCAAAAAAGCATATTCGGGAGAAAAATGCTCTCGAATGTGCTTGTTCAGGTCGTTGAGCTTTATTCTCAAAACCATGTATGTTGTTTATTTATTGATAAAGGTGTGTTAGATTGATTTTGAAATGAGAATTATGTTTGTGAGAATGCCTTATATTATTTTTAAATATATAGTATTAATGTCAGTCAATTAAAATTACTAAGAATTTGAAAAACCCTCACTAAGTTATTTTAACTTTTGTTAAAAAGGTCAAATCAGTTTTGAACTACTTTTTTGAAGAGACTTGTAAAAATCTTGACTAGTACACAAGGTGTGTTAAAAACTGTTTTTAAGAACAAAATATTTAAGATTCTTGGAAATAGGTTTTTAGTTTAAAACCTAAGTCTATGCAACATATTGTAGCTATGGAAAATAAAGAAGCACACATAAGAGACATATACTTTTTACGTGGTAAAACTCCACCCAAATTGCGAAACCATCCATGGAGGTCTCTACACCTCAAAATAAAAATTCACTAAAACAGTTTTAAAATTACAAGCATTCAACGACATCCACAAAAAAATAGACCTATTCTAAGTCCAGAAATATACCTGCACTCCTCAGTTATTTTAGGACTTCTTAAAGGATTTAATTATGTCTTCTCCGTTCTTTAGCTTGGCTCCTTTTCTCTTTTAGATTTACGTCAACTCAAATGGTCAGAATCTCTCAACCAACAACACTATTAGTGATGATAAGTGATTGTGTAGTGAGTGTTGTGCCTAAATCACATGCATGCACTCACACGCGCTTAATTACAAACCATTCCTAAGAATTACAAAAACTATGAGTATGAAATATCTTTTTCACACTGCTGAAATTAGACTTGGTCTTTTTCTCAGAATGATTTTAGATATGTGAACCTTTAGAATCTTCCAAACAGAGATCCTTTAGAAATTATTTATCTATAAATTTTTCGAACTGAAAAATCTTAACATATCTGAAATATACAAGTCTTTATTTCAGGTTTGTAAAAAATAGAGAAATGTTGGATACATAAGATTACAAACTTTTCAAAATAAAATCCAACATAAGAGAATGATTTCTTAATAAAGAAATAAAAACAACCTATGGATCTAAGTGAATATGTATCACTGATTTATATCTATGAGTTTCTAAACAGAAATGAGATCTAATTATGTGAGGCTGTTAAGTGAGAGATTTAGACCTAAGAGGATAGAAATGAAAACCAGAAACCCCCAACTCTCAAACTATTTTCTGAAGAAAATTTGGTAGAGTTTAGTTTATGATTTCTATATTTTCTCTATTTTATTTCTTTTCTTATCTCTTCTTTATCTCCTTTCTATACTCTTTTTTTTTCTCTCTCGGACCCTTAGACCTCTAAAACATTGGAATTTTGAAGACGAAGGTCTCTATTTATACAAGTGTTGGAAGGATCTGGAAGATTAAGGCAAATGAATGGCTGAGATTAACTTCACCGTTCGAGTCTTGATCAGATAATTTTTAATTTACCGCACAAACAAATGCTCTGATTGACTCTAACTATCGTCACATGGATTGAAAAAGATAACATGAAGAACTTGGATTAGAAATGATCAAACGGTTAATATGGAAAGATGATGATGTGAGTGTGAGAAAACATAACTTGAACCAGTAATATGCAACCATGCGCCAGCCATATAATCAATCTCAAACGCGTGTTTTTATACTTTATAAAATCTTAGTTTTAGCTACAAATTTATCTAGCTCTTTTGGATTCTACCCAAGGCAGTTTTTAGTAAGTTTCAATATATGAAAATTAAATCCCAAACATTTTAAATTTAATTCTTTAAAAATTGATTTAAATTTTTTAAAAATTCCTAATCAGTGTAGAATTTTCTTTTTCATCCAAATTAACACACATCATTCATATATGAAATGAAATATGCAAATGTACAGTCCTAGAGTGTTTTGTGTGTTGGTTTTCTACCTGAAGACCATTGATCTTTCCTGATGAAGATAGTCTTGACTTGAAGTTCTTAAAGATGCAATAAAGTAAGAGGAGTGACTCAATTTTGTCTTTCTTTCCAAACTAGTTGAGCTCCTATATAGTATAGACTCAAGTGAGTGAACTATATAGTGTGCTTTAATCTACTCCTTTGGAAATGAAAGACGTCATCTAGGAATTGTGGGGATAAAAAAAATAAGAAAACCCTATTCCTATACAAAAGGTCAATCTACCCCATCTCCTAGAAATTAAAAAGTACATAACTTAACTATAAACATACCAATGCCCTTAATGTATTTGATGGTAGTAGTGATACTGAATCCAGAAAAAATAAAACAGCTCATGGCAAAGATCAAGAATTTTAGTTGAATTAATACAATAGAATGTCGAGATGGACTCAAATATCTCTACCCCATTTTGTCTCAAATGGAAAAGGGGTGAAACAATCAAAATAAGCATATATTGAGTATGAAAATATAAATTTATCAACCTAAATTATACAGCGGGTCACCTCAAGGGTCTCCTACATAAAACAAAGATAGGAGATGTCTTTTGTCATTTTTAAAACGACCGCGCCCTATATCCTCAAAGACCAATTATAAACAAGAAAGCGAGAGAAGGATATAATAATAGGTGATTGAGATCTATTCAAGAATCATCATACCAATGGATTTTATTAAAGATTCAAATAGTATATTATCCAAAGGTTTAGTGAACAAATCAGCTAGTTGATATTTTTGTGGGTAAATATTTTATCTCTAATTCTTTAGATTCAACTAATTCTCGTATAATATGATGTGTTATCTTAATATATTTAGTACGGGAATGTTGAACAGGATTCTTAGAGATATTTATCGCACTTTGATTATCGCAATATAGGTTTAGATTTTCTCCTTTAATTCCATAACCACTAAGCATTTGCTTTTTCCACATTAATTGAGTGTAGCAGCTCCCTACTGCTATATATTATGATTCTTCTGTGAAACATGAAGTATTGATTTTCTTTTTACTGCTCCATCCTATTAAGTTATTACCTATATAATAAAAATCACCTCTTGTGCTTTTGCTGTCATCAGAACACCCAGTCCAATCAGCGTAGTTGTATCCTACAATTGTGCTAGATGTATCTTTCGTGTACCATATACCTAGGTTTATTATCCCTCTAACATATTTAATTATACATAACTTTCTTTAGGTGTACTTTGGTAACTGGCACAAATACACACAACATACATGATATCAGGTCAAGAGGCTGTTAAGTATAACAAGCTATCTATCATTCTTCTATATAGGGTAAGATCTATAGGTTTCCCATATTCATCTTTGGATAGCTTCGTAGAAGTACTCATGGGAGTCCTAGAAATTTTGGCATTATCTAAACAGAGTTTTTTCACTAACTCTATTGCGTACTTAGATTGCGATATGGATAACCCATTATCTTTTTTCTTGACTTGAAGTCCTAAGAAATATTGAAGCTCCCCCATAAGTGACATTTGCTATTCCCCGTGCATAATTTTAGAAAACTCTTTAACCTCAGAAGGGGAAGGGGAACCAAATATTATGTCCTCAACATAAACCTGAGCTATTGAGACATATTTGGTTATTACCACCTCATCGAAAACCTTTATTGATAAGAAAGGTCGACAAGCATTTGTACCAGTCCCGAGGGGCTTGCTTTAAATCGTATAATGCCTTTTTCAATCTATACACATGGTTTGGGTACTGAGGATTAATAAAGCCTTTGGTTGTTCAACATAAGTATCCTCTATCAAAATACCATTTAAAAAGGCGGATTTCACATCCATTTGATAAAGTGAGAATTGTAAGTGACAAGCTATAGCCGAGAGTTAGCGAACAAACTCAAGGCGTGTGACTGGGGAAAAGGTCTCCTCGAAATCTATTCCTTCAACTTGTAACTAATCTAGCTTTATTTCTAACTATCATCCCAAATTCATATGTTTAGTTTTTGAAAATCCAACGAGTGCCAATAACCCTTTTATTTTATAGCTTAGGCACAAGATACCACACGTCATGACTTTTAAGTTGGACGGTCTCTTCTTGCATAGAACTTATCCAAAATGAGTCATTGAGTGCTTCATTTACACTCTTTTTCTATTAAAGAAACAAAGAATGAAAATTGAGAAACATTGCGTAATTGGGATTTTGTACGCACGGGTTCTTCGGGGTTACCAATAATATTATCTATGGGATGATCTTTAGAAACCCATTTAGGTACTTCAGGTGTCTTATTTGGTAAAGGATCAACTATATCTGGAAAGTCATAGGTAAAATTGTTTTCAAATTCATCCACTATAGTTGGTCCTTGTTCTTTACTCTCGACATTAGTGTCACTCATTATCACATTTATCGATTCCATTATGACTTTCGTACGCAAATTATAAATGCGATAACACCGACTATTAGGGGAGTAACCCAAAAATATGGCTTTGTCACCACGGGTTTCAAATTTAGACAAGTGTTCTCTGTCTTTGCAAATGTAACACGTACTCCCAAAAGTTCAAAAATATTTTAAGTTGGGATTTTTTCCATACCAAAGTTCATAGGACGTTTGTTTGGTATTTTTTTCGAAGGTATACTCTGTTGGTGATATGACATGTTGTTTGAACTGCCTCAACCTAAAAGTATTTTGGCAAGTTCTTAGCATGTATCATTACCCTAGCCATTTCTTGGATTGTGCGATTTTTACGCTCGACAATACCATTCTGCTGAGGTGTTTTAGATTCACTGAACTCGTGTTGGTAACCATTACAATTATATTATTATGTTACGACCAAGTCTTTAAATTCACCTCCTCTATTACTATGGATTCGAATGAGTTGGGTATCTTTTTCATTCCCAATTCTTAAAAAAAAAAATCTCAGAATGTATCAGATTTTTTTTTTAAAAAGGCTACCAATCGAGTAAAATCATCCACCATTACCAAAATATATCTGTTACCACAAAGACTTACAGTTCGGGAGGGACCCCTGAGATCCATGTGGATTAGATCTAGAGGTTTTGTTGTTAAATTGTCTTTAACTTTCTTATGAGCTAATTTAACTATGTTTCCTTCCTGACACTTCCGACAAACTATAATTGAAATAGGTTTTATTTTAAAAAAACCTCTAACTATATTTCATAAGCTTAATTTGATAAGATTGTCATGATTTATGTGACCCAAACGATTATGCCAGATTTCATTGTCATCAAGTCTAGCTAAACTACAAGTCTCATTACCCGGATTTACTGTGTAAAAGTTATCTGGGGTCATGTGACCAGTAAGGATGCAATCACCATTCTCATTTAAAATTTTATAATTAGTTTTTAAGAATGTGACTGTATGGTAGGAGTCGCAAAATTGTGATATACTTAACAGATTAGCTTTAAGACCTTTTACTAATAAGACATCTTTGAGAATGGGTAGTCCTCTTTCTTAGAGTGTTCCTTTGCCTATGATCTGAGTTGATACTCCTTCCCCAAACAAAACATCTCCTCCTAAGAAGTCAGTTCGTTCGAATAATTTAGTATCGTGTATGGTCATATATTTGGAACATCCAGATTTTAAGTACCAACCAGAAGTAGTGTGTTCAGCTTTTAAAGCTCTTATAACTATGTTACACTTCAACTGAAGTATTAGATCGTCCTTTCTAACCCATATAGCTTTAGTTTTAAAAGTATTGTGAGCTTTTGGTTTAGTAATAGATCTTTAACTCTTTCTCTTAGATTTTTTCTTAGCGTGAGATCTTTTCTTCTTATTCTTATAGTTATAGTTTTTTTGGGGCAGTTTAGGAAGTACATAATTATTTCTGTTCTGTCTAGAATAGTTAAGGTTTTTGTAAACTGGTGATTTATAGATAGGCTTATACAGTCATTTTTGAAAACATTCATCAAGATAGTGTCCATAAACATCACAATATGAACAGTATTGGTGGCTAGACGGTTGTCTCTGATTCTGAAATCTTTGAAAAGAGGTTTATTAATTTGAAGGACATTAACCTTAGGTCTAACTGAATTTTTTTTTCCATTTGGGTTCAAATATCCTAATTGGGGGGGGGGGGGGGGGGGACATATTTGGCCTTAGGTTCAGCTGTAGGCTTTGGATTATTTTTCATCAAGATGTCTGGCCTTTTTTGCTTTTTCTCAAAATCAAGTTTTAAAGATTGAAAATCAGGACATAGATCAATAGGTCTTTTTACAAAATACATGCATTTTATATTTTGCAAAGGTTTGGTTTGTGTCTTAGTTTTTTTATAAAAACCTATGCTTATTTTATCTTCAAAATTAGTTTTACTAGAGGAAACACAATCTTCAAAGCAATTGGAATTGTTTCCAAACTTAGAAAAAAAATTGAAGACATTTGAAACCTTTTCTTTAGATTGTTCCAATTATATCAAAGTTGCCTTATATTTCTTTTCCAAAACTTCATTTGACTCAGAAAGTTCTTTAATTTTTTTCAATAAAAGGTTTGGTTTGGATTCATAGGCCAAACATCGATTTGTATAGTCCTTAGCATTTTGCCTCACCATTAGGCTTAAAGCTTCAATATTTTCAGTTAGGTCGTGGACTGTCTTTTCTAATTTGGTGCTCTTCCTAAGAGTCTTAGTGTATAGTGTGTGAATGTCAGGGAGGTCATCATTATCAAACTCATTAAGTGCAGTGTGTGAATTGTCCCCTAACATTTCATTCGTTGTACTCACACACACGTTCAATTCATTCACTTTGACTCACACACAAGGTCATAGAGTTACTATTAGTAGTATCAACAACATTAATATTATCTAAGAAGAGTTCTGATAAACCAGAAGCATGTATGACATCATAGGACATAACAGTACTAGTCATGATAGCATCAAGTTCAATATTACTAGTAGACATATCATGAGAATAGACAATTTTAGCAAAAAAAAGGACATGAGAGGGTCAAAAGTATTAGGGGATTTGGCCTCATCTTCTTCAGAATCACTCGAATCATCCCAAGTCTTACGGATATGTGCTCTAGCAGTGTTATTCAGTTTAACCCTACAATTAGTAGCTAAGTGACCCATTTTACCACATCTGAAACATTAAGTGTTTTTAAGGACTCTTTGAGGTCTATGGTTGGTCTCAGTATTATATTTGTCTTGATTCCTCTCATGAGGCTTGTTATTGGAATGGTTAGGATACGCAGGTTTCCCTTGTTTAGAAGTAGCATTATTTCTAAACATTAAAATCTCCTTAAATTATTTTGACATAAGGGCTATCTGGTTATCCAATGTTTCCAAATCACATTCCTCATCAGAGCCAACGTCAATTTTAGGCATAACTAATTAAGGTGAAGTCACTTTGGACAAAAATACAACATTTGAACTTGACTTCCTTTTTTATTATTGGTGAGATGCCTTATAAATTCAAGTTCCATTTCTACAGTGCTAAGTTTGCTACTGAGGAGTTCAAGAGTCAAGTATGGATCTCCTATCTCCTCAATTGCGTACCTTTAATTGTCAAACTTAGGGGTAAGGGATCGTAGAATTTTAGATACAATTTCTTTCCTATTGTACACTATTCACTACACCAAATCCTGTGAATGGTCACGCCCAGTGGGTCACGACCCAAGTTCGCGACCAACTGGTCGCGGACTTGGGCCGTGACCCACTCAATATTTGGCGTGACCATATTTATTATCACACTAAATTATCGATGCTATAGAAGTGGTCACAGACCAATTCCGTGACCACAGTGGTCGCGAACTTGGGCCGTGACCAGGTCATGACCATCTTAGAACCAACCTCGCCCTAAAATTCCCTCCAAGCTTGGTCGCGGATTGGTCACGGACTTGGGCTGTGACCGTAGGCATGACGAAGCACAAAACACACACATTGGGGGTCACGGCTAGGGGCCATGACCATTTCTTGGCGTGGGTCACGGCTATGGGCCATGACCATATGCAGTTTGAGGGGTCTTTTGGTTTCATTGGTGTTTTTTCTGGTGGGTCACGGCTGAGATCCGTGACCAGGTTCACTTTTAAAAAAATAAAACGCTGCATTGGTTTTCTCATTTAGTAGCCTTCGTTTCTTTCATTTCCCCCCAATGAAATAGCAGCGCTCAAAGCTCCAAGATGGGACTGTGGCTTTTCCGGCAAATCAAAGGTCGAGACCGCCGGTGGGAAGATGGTTAAATGGCAAGCGAGGTTCAACTAACGACGGTGGTGGTGGACTGTAGGGTTTTTTTCATTTCGATTATTATAAATGGTCTCAGAAATAGAAAGAAGACTATAAGGTTCTTTCACCCATACACCAACGACGGCGGTGGAGGAGAGAGAGTTCTTTGGTGTGCAGTGAAAGCCATACAAGAAGAATATATGATTTGGTGCCATACAGGAAGAGTTATTAAATAATAGGATCTCAATTGCGTTGTGTACACGGGTGATGGCTCGAGCACTCGATCGCTTTGCGATAAATTTACCCTCCTCAAGTACCCCCATCTCTCTAAACAAGCACACATCAATTTATTTTGTTTTTTTAATTTAATAGTTATATAAACTGGTAATATTACTGTTTAACACTATAATTTTAAAACAGGACAGTCTCACACTTTAATATTAGGAGGGCTCCTGCTAAATAAAGAATCTTTCTCAGTTTTTTAACTTTAAGTTGCGATTGATTATATACGTATAAAGTGCGGATGCAACCTCAAGTATGATAGCCATAAGGTCAAGTGGAGGATCCAAGATTTTTGGTAGGGGGCCAAAGTTTTGAGTGTTATTGGGTTAATTCGAGTTTTATACAAATGATACATTTTGTTTTTATGATTTATTACAATTAGTGCCCTAGTGTTTGAGTAAATGCCTCAAAGTTTGAAGGTCTTCAAAATTTCTCACTTACATATTTCTTATCATTGAAGCATTGTGCCTATTCGTAAAGATGAGTGATGTTCTGTATTTTTGTAGAGTCAAATACACTAATTCATTTTGAAAGTGGGCATATATACGCATATATCCAATGTTCTACATTTTTTTAATTCATGTCCAGCAATATCAAATTTGTATTTGCTCGGTTGAGATTTATTAAAGTGGGAGACTGACTAGCCACTCTCGCTTTGCTGATATGACTTGGGTTTAGTCGGGTATTGTTCGAGACTTATTTATTCGTGAAGGTAAATAGAAAGTATAACTATAAGTTTTTTAAAGAAAGTAAATGAGTTTTATTTTTATTTTTTATGTACTATATGAGTATTTAGGCTTTCGGTAGTTATATATTCTCATCTTTTATATCTGATTTTGTCCCACTTTGTAGGTTATCAATTTGACTATGTATATGATTGGACTATATTGAAGTATCCTCAGATTGGTGCCAGTTCTAGAGGACGAGTCGGTGTTTGTATAATTTTCTTTCGTGTTTTTTTCTTCTTCCAAGAATGTTACTTATTTAATGCTTTTGCTTTCAAAATCCTAATGGAAATGCATGTTTAAATGCAGGACCATCTGCGAAAAGGACCTCAGGTACTCTCTCTAAGCATATTCAGATTCGTCCACGAAATGTCATGTCTTTATATAATTATTCTTCTAATTATTCTATTTAGTGTTGTGAGTCTAATTTGAACTTTGCGGTATGGCTATGTTCCTAATTCAACCAAGATTGTAGTTTTACTGGAATGGCTTTTTTGGATTTCATTAGATTTTTTTAAATAAAGCTACCTATGCTTCTGGGGAATATATTGTATATTTTGTTGGGACTCATTTTAGTATCAGTGAGCTATAGCTCCAATTTATATTTCTAAAAAATCTTGTGTTATGCATGCTAGACGGACAGTAAAAAACATTCCCAAGTATGCTCCAGCATAGTTCTACATTGATAATGTGTTATTACGGATCAATGAGAAGAACATTCCCTATTGCTATTGTTGCAGATTAGATCTGCTATGCTTTACCTTAACAAAAGTAGTTATATAATTGATATGCTTTATCTATTAAATCTTTTAGATGATAGAAGGAGTACGGGATAATTATTGGTTTGGCTGTTGGATAATTATTGGTTGTTGCTTGTTGTTGGATAGTATGTTAAAAGGAGTATGGGATAATTAGAAGGAGAATGGGATAATTATTAGATAATATGTTGAAAATATTTTAGACTCCCGATTTGAGAATACGAAGATAATTTGAAAATGTGTAGACTTAAGCTTAAAAGCATGGCGTTAGAGGGGAGAAACCCGAAACATCCCCCAAACGGTCCCGTTAGAGGCATCAACACCTTGCACGGAACCAATGTAACTCGTACGAATAGGCCACACGATCATGGGACTCCCAATTTGAGAAATCGAGGATAATTTTGCATATATCAGGACTTAGGTTTAAAAACATGGCGTTAGAGGGTGAAAACCCGAAACAACCCCCGAATGGCCCTGTGAGAGGCACCGAGACCTCGTACAGGACTAATGTAACTCGTAGGAACTGACCGTGCGAACACGGGACTCCCAGTTTGAGAATATGAGGATAATTTGAAAATATCAATTGTCACGGTTGTGGGTCACGGATGAAGGCCGCAACCCATCACGACATGGGTCACGGCCTAAGTCCGCGACCATCTGCCGTGACCCCTCTCGGTCGTGACCATTTTTTGGTCATGAACTTGGGCCGCGACCCATGAAAATGGTCATGCCCGAAATGGTCACGACCCAAGTCCGCGACCCACAACTTTGGTCAGGGATTTTGGCCGTGACCAATCGCCAGTTTTGGTGTAGTGATACAATTAGCGTGCAATTTTGTTATAATATTAGTCAATCTAATGTAGAATTCGTCAAAAGTCTCAATCTTATGCATAAGCAAAGTGTTCTACTGTTGTATTAATATTTGTGTTTTGGCAGACTTAACACGTTCATCCCTTCATGGGTTGTGACTAACATGTCCCAGGCATCCTTAGATATTAAGAAGATGGAGATACGTTTAAATTTATGTTCATTGACAAACACAAAAATTGCATTCTTCCCTTTATTATTACTTTAGGAGGCATTTGTTTCTTCTTTAGTGAACTCACTAAGGAGATTCTTAATCCTCTCACTGCTACCATCTGCTATAGGCTTGGTTGGGTGAGAATAACCATTTTTAATTGCTTCCTAGACATCGTCTCCCAATGTCCCTTGGATGAAAGCAAGCATCCTTACTTTCCAGTAAGGTAGATTGGTTCCATCAAAGAGGGGAGGTCTGGACAGATTTCCAAGACGCTAAAATTTTTCATCCATAAAAAGATTTTATGAACAGTCTCAAAGTACAGGATCAAAAGTTTTTGAGAAAACAAAATGCATAGCTTTGATACCAATTGAAAAACCGTCACTAGGTTGTTTTAACTTTTGTTAAAAAGATCAAATGAGCTTCAAACTACTTTTTGAAGAGACTCTTGTAAAAATCTTGATTAACACACAAGATGTGCTAAAAATAGTTTGTATGAACAAAATATTCAAGATTCTTGGAAATAGGTTTTAATTTAAAACCTAAGTCTATGCAGCAGATTATAGCTATGGAAAATAAAGAAGCACAGGTAGATATTTTTTACATGGTAAAACCCCACCCAAATTGGGGAAATATCCACGGAGGTCTCTACACCTCAAAACAAAAATTCACTAAAATAGTTTTAAGGTTACAATCATTCAACGGGATATATAAAAAAACAACTATTCTAAGTCCAAAAATATACCTACAATCCTCAGTTATTTTTCAACTTCTTTAAAGCTCTGATGTTGTCCTCTCCATTCTTTAGCTTGGTTCATTTTCTCTTTTATCTTTACGTCGATTCAAATGGTCGAAATCTCTCAACCAAAAAAAAATTAGTAATGGTGAGTGATTGTGTTGTGAGTCTTGTGCCTAAATCACATGCATACACTCACATATGCTTAATTACAAATAATTCCTACGAATTATAAAAACTAAGTATGAAATCTCTTTTTTATACTACTGAAATTAGACTTAGTCTTTTTCTCATAACATTTTCATATCTGTGAATCTTTAGAATCTTTAAAACAAAGATCCTTTATAAATTATTTATATACAAATTTTTTGAACTGAAAAAATCTTAACAGACCTGAAATATACAAGTCTTTATTTCAGGTTTGTAAGAAACAGAGAACTGTTGGATAAGCAAGATTACAAACTTTACAAAATAAAATCCAACATAAGATAATGATTTCTTAATAAAGAAATCAAAACAACCTATGGATCTAAGTGAATATGTATCATTGGTTTAGATCTACGAGTTTCTAAATCGAAATGAGATCTAATTATGTGAGGTTGTTGAGTGAGAAATTTGGACCTAAGAGGATAGAAATGAAAATAACAAACCCCTAACTCTTAAACTATTTTTTGAAGAAAGTTTGGTGGAGTTTAGTTTATGATTTTTATTTTTCCTCTATTTTTTTTCTTTTTTTTCTCTTCTCTCTCGACTCTTTTTTTTCTCTCAGGCCCTTAGACCTCTCAAAGATTGAAATTGTGAAGATGAAGGTCTCTATTTATACAAGTGTTGGAAGGATCTGGAAGATCGAAGCAAATGAATGGTTGAGATTAACTTGATTGTTCGAAGTCTTGATCTAATGGATATTAATGTACCGCATAAACAAATGCTCGGATTGACTCTAATTACCATCACATGGATTGACCAAGATAACAAGGAGACCTTAGATTAAAAATGAGCGATCAGTTAAAATGGAAAGTTGATGATGTGAGTGTGAGAAAACACAACTTGAACCAGTAATATGCAACCACGTCCCAGCCATATAATCAATCTCATACGCGTGTTTTTATACTTTATAAAATCTCAGTTTTAGCCACAAATTTATCTAGCACTTTTGGATTCAACCCAAGGCAGTTTTTAGTAAGTTTCAATATATAAAAGTTAAACCCCAAACATTTTAAAACCCTAAATTTAAATCTTCAAAAATAGATTTTGAATGTTTAAAAATTCCTAAATAATGTTGAAAATTCATTTTAATCCAATTTAACACATGCCACTCATATATGAAATTAAATATGCAAATGTGCAGTCCTAGAGTATTTTGTGTGTTGGTTTTCTACCTGAAAACCATTGATCTTTGCTGATGAAAATAGTCTTGTCTTGAAGTTCTTGAAGATGCAATAAAGTAAGAGAAGTGACTCAATTTTGTCTTATTTTCCAAACTAGTTGAGATCCTATATAGTTGTGATACCCCGCCTAATAAAATACCGGGCGATCACTCCTATATCAAATTATGACAGGAGTCTCATATGGATCATTCTTAGCATCACTGTCGAAAGTCCATTTAATTTCTAATAACCTATTAGGCCGGTGTCAAAATTTTACTTAACTACTCTTTTTCAACGAATACGATTAAAACATCCACACAGTTTTTGCGTAAATGAAACTGAAACGAAATAAAATAACCGAACACTCGGTCAAAATATACAACCATATCGAATGATGTGCTAAAAGAATAAATAAATGCAATTGGACCATTGGCCCGAATATTTATACAGTACCTTCTATCTAGAGTATAAGAATGGAAGCGGCTATAAAAAACCTGCACGCATCCACAGCTGCTGCAGCTGACGTCTGACTCGAAGGAAGTTCCATCCAGGCGTCCCTGTGTGTGGACACCTATATATATATATATATAGCAAGAGAGTAAAAGTAGATAAATGGGTCAGAGCCCGAGTTTTGAAAATATTTAGCAAGTGCATAAATGACTTATTTTTAGAAAAAGGTTTTATCTCACATTTAAGTTTGGTATCGTGCTCCCATGAAATACCCCTCACCTCTCTTATAACAGTGCACTCCTAGCGCATCCCTCTAAACATCCTAGTCAAGCTACCCTGCTAAACTGGTCTATTACCCAACCACTATAAACCCTAGATAGTCCAAGAACTAAGGGCAAAACTTCACCCCAGTCTCAATGCTATGCCATGTTCGTGCGTGGGGTGTATCGCAAAGCGAAATCCAAACAAGAATCCCCCCGATACACTACTACGCGGCAAGGTCGATCGTCAAGATCCATCAGACCCTCAGTACCTAACGTGTATATACATATACATACATCATATAAGAAATATTAATATTAGATCAATAAGGATTAAACTTCTCCCTAGTCTCAACACAATACCATATTCGTGGTGGGGTGTCTTGTAAAGAGAAATCCAAACAAGTAACCCCCCTGATACACTACTACGCGGCAAGGTCAATCATCGGGATCCATTAGACCGTCGGCACCCAATTTCTCCATATATATAATCATATTTCAATATACATCCGGATCTATCTCCCGGACTGAGGTGTATTCTATACTCATATCAAAACCTTTTATTTCCCTTATTTTATCTAGGAAATATATTTAAAAGCCAATTCATTATCATGAATTTCTTTAACACATCATGTAACTTTTTAAAAGCCAGTTTTATTATCATAAAAATGCTTTTCCATTTTAAAACATCCCATTTCCCTTATTATATCCAGGAAATGTATTTAAAAGCCATTTCTATTATCATAAAAATGCATTTACCATATCATATGCTTTCATTTCCCTTCTTCCATCCGGGAAATATATACGAAGCCAATCATTTATCCCATTTCCCTTCTTCCATCCAGGAAATGTATTTAAAGCCATTTTATTAACATAAAATGCTTTAACAAATCTAAGACCGCCTCTTCGGGTTTCCCCACTGGGCGCGCCCCTAAATGGCTATCATCTTCCAGGGCCCATCAAACAAGACAACCTAAGAACCTAACAACGTCGGGAAGCGGCCATATGCCTGTGGGATAGTCAAGACCACATCCAGAATCTCCTAACCAGCGCAGTAAAATATAATCGCCATATGGCCTAGGACTATATCCACCCTGCATTCATTAGCCATGGGGCATCACCATACGCATGAAACTTCCCCTATGATAGCGATTTAGGGAGGTGTGTAACCATAATTTTATTAATTATGAAAATCTTTTCTTTTCCATTTTGAAAATATTCATTTTTACATTTCCAAAATCATTTACATCATATCATATATATACTTTATTCACATAGTATATACACATACTATATATTCCTCCCCGAATATATATATGAATGGCCATATTTGCCAATCTCATCTAGCGATGACCAATAATCCCAAAGATTCTCTCAAAGAATCATAATCATGCATTCATATAAGCATGATACTATACCCAAAGTGTATCCTTACTTTTATTACTAATAAATACCTTAATCATCTCTAAGGATATTATTGGATGTCTCCAATTTCCAATTCACTCTAAGTGAATGTACATATCTATATCCCCAAATTATCCTAGTTATCTACTAGGGTACACTCAACAGTAATCGATATAATTATGCTTTCTATACGCATAATTATATAGGCCTATATGCCTACTAGAAATATCCTCGGGATTTATCTCTCCCGAACAATCTTAAATTTAATGGGTTATTGATTTTATTTCCATGAACCCAAGGACTACCTCTTGTCCATATAATAATTTAAAGGTCCCCACTATAATTTAGGAACCCTAAACCATCAAGTTCTACAATTATACTATTTTCCTCGAAAATATAATGTAAGGGTTATACATTAAAACCCTCACCTTACCCTCCTAGATTTCCTCAATTTTAGGACCATAAACTCCTAAAGGGGTTACTTATATTTACCCATAATTAGCCTCCAGGCAATGTGAATTGGAATCTATCCCATCCAAAACACCCTAGAAGAATTGCCTACTTTCAGCAGGGGTCGATCGATCGACCCATGGCTTTAGATCGATCGATGGCTTCGATCGATCATGGCGGGCAGCTTCTTCTCCAAGAAGCTGTTTCAGCCATGGAAGCTTTCCCAAGCTTCCATATCCTCACCCAACGGCCCACAACTTCAACCAACGATAACCACACATATAATACGGGCTCTAAACATCCTAGAACCCGAAATCACCAATTAATTTCAATTAAAACCTAAGTTTATCCAATTATTCAATTTTAGGGGTTTATTCGTTTTATCTCCCGAAAACTCGTTTTATCCACGAAAACCCAACCCAAAATCTTTAGGGTTTGATTATACCAAACTAAGGTATGAGATATTTATGCAAAAAGGAAGTAAAGTAAGTAAACACTTGCCTCGTGGATACAATCCGACGTCCTCGAGCCGAATCCCGCGGAGGCTGGCCGAAATCTCCCCCTTTTACCCTCTTTTCTTCCTCCTCTCTCTCTTCCCTCTCTTCTCTCTCTTTTCTCTTATTTTTTTCTCCCTCTCACCCTCCTTTTATAAGAAGAAAAGGGTTTTAACCCTTAAAACCCAAAAATGACTCGTTTACTCAATTACGAGCCCGTTTAACTCTAAAATTATCCGGAACTCAATTTCGGAAATCGGACACTCTTTTCTGACTATCTTTACCATTCCGAGACTCATGGCGCAGTCGAAATTACCAACCGAGGTACTTGAGCGCAACTCACTATTCTAACCCAATATAACTTAATGCAGGTTTTCTAATTAAAATCTGACCTTTTTGTCACTTTTCTCCACGGCGACATATAATTAAATTACTTCGACATATTTAATCCCAAAAATAATTACAACACCCATCGAAAATCATTAAATCCTCGAAAATCCCAAGAATCACTATTCCGAGAAATTCTCCAAATTCCAATTTATACTTTAATTTTGAAATTTAATTGTCTCCAAAAGGAAGGGTTGTTACATACTCTACCCCTTACAACGGAATTTCGTCCTCGAAATTCAGATACAACCTACACCGTTAATCCTAAAATCGCTCCAAATACTAATACCTCAAGTGGAACGATACTAACCCAATGGTTCCCAACCATACACTATGTGACTACCACGATCGTAAAGTGACTCTAATACGTCACATTGTACCCATCATCTATAATGCCTCTCGGCATGAATTTAAAATTTATATACTACGCCCATTCTATTTCAGGCGGTATATAAAACCATCTCACCAAGGTGCCCATACACCTTTCTAACTTGTGCACATCTTCACAAACATTGCGAACGTCCGACACGTAACACTCTTTCTAAATGAGGGTCTCCTTTCCTCGGTGTAATACTCACACATGGGTTCTCCCTACCCGCAAAATGCAATTTTCCTAACCTCGGCGCCACTAACTCTATCGAACCTACATCCTAATAATGCTATGGTCTAAGCGTTACCCTACCTATGCGAAGCGAAATTCTAAATATGTCCCTAGTGCCCAATGCCTCTCTCAACTTCCAACATTTGCTTGGTTTCATGCGTGGGACGTCTTGCCAAAGAGAAATCCAAACAATGAACCCTACCATTACACTACTCCCTCGCGTTGTCGGTCATCGAGATATAGCGACCTAAGGCACACCAGCGGGACGTCCTAAATCCTACCACGCTAACCTACGAACGCATTTCTACTATTCTATCCTTCCGCCCATACGAAAGGAAAACTAACAAATCGAAGTGCCCAATTCTCTGAAAGAGCACAACGTACATCGTACCCAAAGTATACTTTCTCAAAGTTTTCCTTTTCATTTAGGCCTGGCCATTATCCTCAAATCAATTTATCTAAGTTCTACTTCACCCACCTACTTGTGGTGAGAGGACCACTTTAGTGCCTTTTCATAGCACAATATTTCCATAAGCATACCATTATCATATGGCTCATAGTCTATAGTGGTTCATCCACACTATAAGACCTTTAAACGAAACCAATATCCTTGCATCCTATAATATCTCTCCACTCCTGACGCTGCTAAGATTCATATGTGGAGCGTCTCGCAAAGCGAAATCCAAACAAGGAACCCCTCCACACACTCCTACTTAACTTTATCTGTCATGGAGGTCCGTTATTTCGAACATGCACCCGGGATAATCCTATCCCTTCTTGACAAAAGGTGGTCTGAACTCCTATCTCTAACTAAGAGTCACACCACCTAGTGCTAGGACTAATATTCAGTCTTCGCGCAAACCAATGATGAGCTTAATCCTACGGCTCAACCATAATCCTGCGGCTTTAAATTATATCTATAAGGTCGCCACGCACTCAAATCATAATAATGAAACCTCCGCTCATTGAAGTTCCATTTACCCAAATCAATGAAGGCGAACTCAACCTGTATCCAGGTGAGATATCGCAACAACAACCTGTTCCCTCCAGGAACCATGGACACGATAGTCTTGCCATCATTAGCCTGTTATTGCTCCGATAATACCATTATATACTCACCATATTACCATACTCGTATAGACATATAAAACGAGTATCCCAAACCAGATATATATGTATATACAACATATCAACACCCGCCTTTATGGCAAATGAAGAAAAATAAAATTCCGCTATCGCAGAAAAACACACAGACATTCATTATATAATGTTATCGATACCGCCACAAAGCTCAAATTACACACACGAGTCTAGGGCTATCGAACACCACAACTTCATCTAGCCACACCTCTTACCAACATTTCTTAACTCTAGGCCCGATCTAGGCACCCTAATCTTGTCCTTTATTCCTACCGGGAAAGGACTATCTGTGTGACTCCACGCTCCACATTACTATTTTCATCACTGGCCTTCCTGACCATGATAAAGTTGTCAACACCATCTGACTCTATAACCTTGATCCTTACAATCACCTTATTAATCCTCTTAACTTCTTTGTCAAAAGGAAATTCCTTATTTCAACAAATTTTTCGGGTGGATTTCCACCAACGGGGTCCACGAATACACACATTCTTCTTAAGTGTTAACAACACTTTTCTAATGAGACCATCATTCCACTGAAGGACTCTCTCTTCGTTGTACCTACCTCACCTAGGCACAGGGTTAGCTTCTCCATATCACTCTTTATTCACTGTCGGCCTCTGGCCGACCCTTAAGTGAATAATTCCCAAAACAACATTCTTTTCATTCTTGCTGAACCACGGGGACTCATGGTTAAAACTATCCGTAAGATCCCTTTCGAATTCTTACTTCATTGGGAAATTCAACTTTAGTACCACACTCTACTATAGCAGTACTATGGTACTCATAACTACTATACTTTAGTAGTCGTTGAGACAATCCTTAGCAAACACCGCAAAGGAAGTGACCTCTACTACGGTCCACATTCCTAACTTCTACCAACTGCTCCAACTAACCCTCACCTCCTGCTGCCATCCAAGACTCGCACACGAATCTCAAACGAGCGCGCAAAAGATTACTATAATCTTATAATATGACAGGAGAACAAAATTTCACAAGAGAAATCAACAATCATAATCCTGAGGCCCTATAACAAATCGAGAGTAATGCTGAAAGCGTAGTACGTCCGCACAGATTCATAAGGACACTAGAACCTGATGCTCTGATACCATCTGTGACACCCCGCCTAATAAAATACCGGGCGATCACTCCTATATCAAATTATGACATAAGCCTCATATGGATCATTCTTAGCATCACTGTCGAAAGTCCATTTAATTACTAATAATCTATTAGGCCGATGTTAAAATTTTACTTAACTACTCTTTTTAAACGAATACAATTAAGACATCCACACGGTTTTTGCGTAAATGAAACTGAAATGAAATAAAATAACCGAACACTCAGTCAGAATATACAACCATATCAAATGATGTGCTAAAAGAATAAATAAATGCAATTGGACCATTGGCCCGAATATTTATACAGTACCTCCTATCTAGAGTATAAGAATGGAAGCGGCTGTAAAAAACCTGCACGCATCCACAACTGCTGCAGCTGACGTCTGACTCGAAGGAAGTGCCATCCAGGCGTCCCATTGTCTGGACACCTATATATATATATATAATATAGCAAGAGAGGAAAAGTAGATAAACGGGTCAGAGCCCGAGTTTTGAAAATATTTAGCAAGTGCATAAATGCCTTATTTTTAGAAAAAGGTTTTATCTCATATTTAAGTTTGGTATCGCGCTCCCATGAGATAACCCTCACCTCTCTTCTAACAGTGCACTCCTAGCGCATCCCTCTAAACATCCTAGTCAAGCTACCCTGCTAAACTAGTCTATTACCCAACCACTATCAACCCTAGATAGTCTAAGTACTAAGGGATAAACTTCACCCCAGTCTCAACGCTATGCCATGTTCGTGCGTGGGGTGTCTCGCAAAGGAAAATCCAAACAAGGAACCCCCCCGATACACTACTATGTGGCAAGGTCGATCATCGAGATCCATCAGACCCTCAGTATGTAACGTATATATATATATATACATACATCATATACGAAATATTAATATTAGATCACTAAGGATTAAACTTCTCCCTAGTCTCAACACAATGCCATATTCGTGCGTGGGGTGTCTCGCATAGCGAAATCCAAACAAGGAACCCCCCCGATACACTACTACGCGGCAAGGTCGATCATCGGGATCCATTAGACCCTCGGCACCCAATTTATCCATATATATAATCATATTTCAATATACATCCGGATCTATCTCCCGGACTGAGGTGTATTCTATACTCATATCAAAACCTTATATTTCCCTTCTTTTATCCAGGAAATATATTTAAAAGCCAATTCATTATCATGAATTTCTTTAACACATCATGTAACTTTTTAAAAGCCAGTTTTATTATCATAAAAATGCTTTTACATTTTAAAACATCCCATTTCCCTTCTTATATCCAGGAAATGTATTTAAAAGCCATTTCTATTATCATAAAAATGCTTTTACCATATCATATGCTTCCATTTCCCTTCTTCCATCCGGGAAATGTATCCGTAGCCAATTTATTAACATAAAATGCTTTAACAAATCTATGACCGCCCCTCCGGGTTTCCCCACTGGACGCTCCCCTAAATGACTATCATCTTCAAGGGCCCATCAAACAAGACAACCTGGGAACCTAACAACATCGGGAAGCGGCCATATGCCTGCGGGATAGTCAAGACCACACCCAGAATCTCCTAACCAGCGCAGTAAAATATAATCACCATATGGACTAGGACTATATCCACCCTGCATTCATTAGCCAGGGGCATCACCATACGCGCGCAACTTCCCCTATAATAGCGATTTATGGAGGTGTGTAACCATAATTTTATTAATTATGAAAATCTTTTCTTTTCCATTTTGAAAATATTTATTTTTACATTTCCAAAATCATTTACATCATATCATATATATACTTTATTCACATAGTATATACACATACTATATATTCCTCCCCGAATATATATGAATGGACATGTTTGCCATTCTCATCTAGCGATGACCAATAATCCCAAATATTCTCTCAAAGAATCATAATCATGCATTCATAAAAGCATGATACTATAACCAAACTATTTCCTTACTTTTATAACTAATAAATACCTTAATCATCTCTAAGGATATTATTGGATGTCTCCAATTTCCAATTCACTCTAAGTGAATGTACATATCTATATCCCCAAATTATCCTAGTTATCTCCTAGGGTACACTAAACAGTAATCGATATAATTATGCTTTCTATATGCATAATTATATAGGCCTATATGCCTACTAGACATATCCTCGGGATTTATCTCTCCCGAACAACCTTAAACTTAATGGGTTATGGATTTCATTTCCATGAACCCAAGGACTACCTCTTGTCCATATAATCATTTAAAGGTCCCCACTATAATTTAGGAACCCTAAACCATCAAGTTCTACAATTGTACTATTTTCCTCAAAAATATAATGTGAGGGTTATACATTAAAACCCTCACCTTACCCTCTTAGATTTCCTCAATTGGAGAACCATAAACTCCTAAAGGGGTTACTTATATTAACCCATAATTAGCCTCCAGGCAATGTGAATTGGAATCTATCCCATCCAAAACACCCTAGAAGAATTGCCTACTTTCAGCAGGGTTCGATCGATCGACCCATGGCTATCGGTCGATCGATGGCTTCGATCGATCGAACCCTTATGATCGATCGATCGATCATGGTGGGTAGCTTCTTCTCCGAGAAGTTGTTTCAGCCATGGAAGCTTCCCCCAAGCTTCCATCTCCTCACCCAATGGCCCACAACTTCAACCAATGATAACCACACATATAATATGGGTTCTAAACATCCTAGAACCCGAAATCACGAATTAATTTCAATTAAAACCTAAGTTTCTCCAATTATTCAATTTTAGGGATTTATTCATTTTATCTCCCGAAAACCCGTTTTATTCACGAAAACCCAACCCAAAATCTTTAGGGTTTGATTATACCAAACTACGGTATGATATATTTATGCAAAAAGTAAATAAAGCAAGTAAACACTTGCCTCGTGGATAAAATCCGACGTCCTCGAGCCGAATCCCATGGAGGCTGGCTGGAATCTCCCCCTTTTCTCCTCTTTTCTTCCTCCTCTCTCTCTTCCCTCTCTTCTCTCTCTTTTCTCTTATCTTTTTCTCCCTCCCACCCTCCTTTTATAAGTAGAAAAGGGTTTTAACCCTTAAAACCCAAAAATCGCTCGTTTACTCAATTACGAGCCCGTTTAACTCTAAAATTACCCAGAACTCAATTTCGGCAATCAGACACTCTTTTCCGACTATCTCGGCCATTCCGAGACTCACGGTGTAGTTGAAATTACCATCCGAGGTACTTAACTGCAACTCACTATTCTAACCCAATATAACTTAATGCGGGTTTTCTAATTAAAATCTGACCTTTTTGTCACTTTTCTCCACGGCGACATATAATTAAATTACTTCGACATATCTAATCCCAAAAATAATTACAACACCCATCGAAAATCATTAAATCCTCGAAAATCCCAAGAATCACTATTCTGAGAAATTCTCCATATTCCAATTTGTACTTCAATTTTGGAATTTAATTGTCTCCAAAAGGACGGGTTGTTACAATAGTATTAACTCAAGTGAGTCAACCATATAATGTGCTTCAAAATTTTGGCGAGTTGGGTTCAGTCTGATCACAGAAGATTGAAATTTCAGTTCTAGTTCAGTTGAAAATTTCACAGCCTAGATAGGCAGTTGATATCCTATCGATAAAGTTTTGAGTACGATCTTATTAGTTTATCTTAACTACGGGAACATGTCTAATGGTTTGAGAAATTATCTGATAGTTTAAAGAGGATCGTACCAATACATGATGAATGTATTGGACAAGATAATTATGACATTCAAGTTTAAGTGTTGACCAAATTAGACTTGTACAATCTCATATCGTTTGCAAATGGTGCATATATTCTTAATCTGGAGGTCTATGAGGATTGAAATGTGAATACACTTAGTGCTTTTATTGTTATGGGTGTGATCCAATTTCTTTTCTCTAAATCTTCGTAAGTTGGGAAATCATTGTGTGTATATGTCTGAGATTATATTCGTGAGAAATCTATCTCTACGAGATATCCTGGATTGTGATGCCCCCTTGATAAGCTTATAAGTTTTATTTGTACGAGTATAGCTGATAAGTCGATTATTTATAATCCAGTTTAGCATAAAATAAATTAAGTTTGATATGAAAGAACAAATAAAATTTTGGTGACAATCAATTAGCGAAAAATTGAATTCATTAAGTGAGCATTGTACCCTTTATGCCGAAAATTACATTATGGACTATATAACTTTGTAAAAAAGGTCCTCATGATTTGAGTAATTATGAGATCATTAAATTGGAGTATAGTTGTAATTATTTAGTGCAATTAGTTACAACTAAACATAAAGGAAATATGTTACGGGGTTATAATTTGAGATTTCTAGGTTTAGGAAACTGATTTAATTATTTAGCCTTGGATCTCCAATATAGTCCTTGTTAAAGTAGTAAAGTTTTTAAGTCTCTCATTACTCTAAACTCTTTTAGCCTGTATCAATTATGACACTGGTCAAGGGTTTCTTAGATTGTGGATATCATTCGAACGAGGGGTACCCTCGTTTGAAACTATTTCAGATAAGGGAACCACATTCCAAGTAGAAACCCTTGCTTGATATCCAACTTCTCATGAGGCCCCCTCATGCGATGTTATCGCTCGAACGAGGGCCAATTTTTTGGGAAAAGTGTTTTACTCGGGGAATTTTATGATGATAAGAATAAATTAACTCGAAGATGGGGCTTCCTAGGAAGCGAGGCAGTTTTATTCACTTTTCTTAATCTTTTAGAGAGAGAGAGAGAGAGAGAGAGAGAGAGAGAGAGACTAAAGGCAATGTGAGGAAATATAGACTTATACACATAAGGAAAATGAGAAAATATTGTAAGAGGGTACTTTAGATTATAGATGGAGGCGTAACCCCTTTGAAGTATGGTGATGATAAGTTAATTAGCTAAAACCTTGAATTAGTGATAGAACATGCAAACACAAATCTAATGAAGATAGGACTCAGTTTAAACTCACAAATCTCTCATGTATAACTCAGAAAATAGTAATGAACTCAGAAGTAGCTTAGCTAGGGGGAGAGAGAAGTAAGCACCCTAGATACACCTTGGCAGGCAGGCAAACACGTCCAAGCACTCTCACGAATCTCTGTCATGTATTAAAAGCTTCGTAATAAATGACAATAGTGAGTGAATAAGACCTCTGGTTTGTAATAATTATTTCTCTGATGTGTATTCTATCTAGTGATGACTTCTTAAACTCTCAAAAGATCATCCGTCTCTGAAAAGATCCCCCTTCCTTAAAGGTGGTTGAGGTCCTTAAATAGCCCTCCCACACCACCCCCGAAGCAACTCAGTCATCAATGGCTGTGAAAGACCTTCCTCATACTTTATGTCATAAACGTTAAATACCTGATGCGCTAGTTATCTCTACGTCGTAAACATTAAATGACAAGACATGCCTTTTTGCCTAACCATTGTGTGGCAGGGGGTTGTTGTCGCAGAGGTGGCTCACCAACTACCTGACAACCCTAAATACCATGGTGGTTTACTCAAGTGCATGTCTGACATTGTTTAGCTGGCTAGTGACATCACCTACAGTAGATGTGACATTAAGTTGAGGGTTGTTTTGTTTATAACTCAACGCCCGATGGAACTCCAAGCTGCTCCGTTCGAGATTCCACGGTCAGGGTTCTTCGGTGTTTTACCAGGTGTATATAAGATGGTCATGACAAGCTCCAACGGTGCCTCACTTCTCAATCCTCTAAACAAAGTCCCTCTAAAGTTACCACGACGAGGTCATTAGATAGAGCATGAAAACTCTCCCAGGCACTGCCAAGCCTGGTCTCTCGCTGGTACCATTTGACCTCACACTGAAAGTCATTATTATTCTCGTTACATCATTACAACCGTTATAGCTTACAGTTAACATAAAAAGAAATACCATATGACTAATAGAACAAGCTAAAGTGTAAGTTGCCACGCTTGAGCTGCCTCGGTTGCTTAATCTCAAACCCTTATTGTCAGTTAGGGAATTATCCCTAATCTCAGGATTACTTTTAATCCCCCTCTACATTTACCCCTTTGTGGAGAGATTTATTGGAACAAGAAATGTCGGCACGAAACTTCTCAATCCAATGAACCTTCTCTGCGTGAAAAAATTCTGGCCTTCTTTCCCTCGTTAGAACCTCAGCGTTATAACCTCCTGGAAAAAGTAAAATCCTCCCCGATGTACCTGAGCCGAAGCGCCATAACTCATTGGTGTTTGGGCGAAGGAACATCGCCACTTTTTCCTAATGTTGAGCCTCAACCGTTCTAGCTTTATTATTTAAAATTCTCCCGGGAGGCCTACTAACCTTCTCAAATACTCATTTGGACCCTTGGGAAGTAAAATTATCTCTTGTAAGGCTTCACTATATTCGAAAAGGCAGAAATTCTCCCTGACATTTGGACATGTGGTGAGGGGACATCATATCTTTTTTTGAACCGTTGACGGACTGTCTTCGTTGGGAGTCATTGGATATGCCTGACATAAATTCTAGCGCTAAAATTAAGACTTACTGGAGAAGGTAACATTTTTTATTCTCCATGCGTCCCTTCATTAATGACGTGGCGTTGTCTTTTCGACTGTCAGAATAGTGCCCGGAGTGCCACGTGTTTATTTGAAATGATTATAGGAAGCCTTGCATGTGCGATGGTGGGAAACTTAAAAGGCGAACTCAAAAATTTCAAATGACTATATTCAAACACTTACCTCATTGTTTTCTTCCTTTTCCTTCATCTTCTTCAAGCTTCCATTCGCTTTAGTCAGAGAAAGTTTGTGAGAACTCCATTAATGTTAAGCTCTTACCTAACTTCTTTCCTCTCTTATCTTTTATACCACCACCTCTGGTTGCGATCCTCCATTTTCTTTTACTTCATCATTATCTGTCATGGAGTCCTCAAGCAACCCCACCGTATCTGCCACCAGTGCTCCGCCTGTTACCTCTACTATTGCCACCGCCCAGATGTTTCCTGCCAGGAACAGCTGAAGTTTTACCATCGATCCCCTATTTTTGGATAGGGTGATGATTTTACTGGACTTTGCAAGACTTGTGTTTTCAACGCTAAGTATGATGCCCTAACACTTAGTGATGAAGATGAATATGTTGCTGACTGGGGATTTCTTCCTCCTGAGGGGACTCTTTAATTTTGTCTGGAGCGAGGGGACTTTTCGTGGTCCCATATCGATTTCGAAGCGCCCGGGGGTTCTCCTGCTAACTTTGCTGCCTGGAACTCCCATATGCAGAGTTCCCATGCTGATACGCTCACCAAAATAGGGCTTCAATGGGCTAAGTGGTTTGGTGAGTTCACTCTCTCCAAGAATAATGCTGCCCTTCCTATTCTGTTGTCTCGCTGGAACCTTACCACTCATACATTCATTATTGCATGGGGCGAGTTCTTGATAATGTTCGAAGACGTGTGTCAGCTCTTAGGCCTTTAAGCAACAGGCCATGAGCCCTATGCTGATGAAGCTCTATATGCCCAAGAGACTGCTGATCGTTTGGAGCTGGACCGTATATGCCGAAGTTATATCGGTTCATCGAATAAGGCCACTTTTTCTCCACTCATCAATTATTTCTTCAAGGATTCTGCTACAGGTAGTTCTTCTACAGAGGTGCCTGGCCAAGGTACATTGTTGTAACTTCCTGCCTATATCCTTGTTATTCTTTCTCGTTTCTTTCTAATGGGGAAGCCCAACGATCAGCCCCGAAGGGACCTTATCAATATATCCATTCATTTGGCCCGAGGTATTAAGCTTCCCCTTGCTGCAATCGCATTGGGATCCCTCTACACATGGCTTGATAGGGCCCCCTTTCACATGGAACGATCTCTAGGTCGTTATAACTTGGACAATTTTGCCAACTGTGTCCTTCTGACAAGCTTCCTCTACGTTTGTTTTTCTGTCATAGCAGCCAAGGCCAACCGCCCCCCTTTATGGGAAATAATTCTACCTCCACTTTCCTTTGTCTATCATAAGAAACAAAGCCAAAAGGAGTTGATCTATGTTATTTATCGTCCTAAAAAATTTGTAATGAGGCCTGACGAAGAGGATATATTCGTCCATACTTGTGAGTTTTTTCAACATGAAGCGAGGATGGTGGATGTAGGCATAGATATTGAAGACTCCTCGCTGGTTGTGGTCCTTCTACTTTCCCCAGGGTACCTGCCTTCTTACACCGAGTGGGGGTATACCAGCGAGCACTATAATCCTAAGCTATGCAGATGCCAGTTTAGTTTTAATCAGGGGGCTCCTTGCCCAGTTTTCCAATCGTCAAACCCCAAGGTTTACTTTAGCGAGGCATGTTCTCTGTTTTCTTCGACTACGGCATGGAGAATATATTCTGCAATGGCTGGGATATTCAGCATTCCCAGCATTACCAGGAGAGGGGACGTGACCCCTTTATTTTCCATAAGGTACTGGCCGAAGCAACTGGCTGAAATTAATGAGTTCATCGAGGGAGATCCCGTGTATCCTCCAGTTCTTTCCTTTTCTACGTTGGAACTGGGGTTAAAGGGCAACTCCACCGAGCTTCCCCCACTTTGTTCCCTGATCCCTACTGTCACGGCCAAACCCAAAACCGTTGCAGCCCCCAAAAAAACTGCCCCTTCGACCGAAGCTGCTACTGGTGAAGGGTCTTCTCAACCGCCTACCAAGAAAGCAAAAAGGGCTAAAAGCGGGATGTCCTCAACATCAAAACCAAAATCTAAGTCCCAGACTCCCGTGGCAGCCTTCCCTATATCCTCTGTTCCCCCTCCCATGTCCGCAAAAGTGACCGAGAGGTTAAGGAGGGAAGCTCAGGCTGAGATAGATCGAATAAACGCTGAGTTTCAACAATGCGCTGTCGTCGTTCCTCCTTCGATTGATCTTCTCACGATCGTGGTTGATCCTATCGAGCTAACGACAAGGAGGAGACAAAGTTCAGGGGTTCTTCGAGGTACTAGTACTGGTGCATTGGGGATAAGGAAAAAAACTCTGGGTACCAAGTCCCATAGGAAACAGACTCCCAATGTGCACCTCTCTCCTACTCTAACTTTTGTTGTCTCCCCTCCTTCTTTTCCAATGGATATATCCCCTCGTTCTCCTTCCGTATCTGAGGTATGTATACTTGTTTTATTCTCATTTTCCCTTTGCTTAAGGCAAGCTGCATTTGCTTATTTTTTCTGGATAACTTTGGTGCAGGGGGTTGAAGAGGAAAGGCCCAATTCCCCTAGTCCTCCCGTGAACCCTTTCGTGGGGGGGACATTTTGGTATTTCTCGAACCGATGTGACTCCTCCCCGTTCCCCCATGACCGGGCTTAACTATTACCATCGTTCGGCCTCACAACGTGCGAGGGATGTTGCTATGGGTGGTGATGTTGTTGAGTCTGTGGGCGTCTCTTTACAACCAAAGATAACTCCTGCAGCCTCTTCTGACTTATCTCCTCCACCCGAGGTTCTTCTGCCCATCGTTCTAGCTGCAGAAAGTGACGCCGAGGTAAGATTTCATCCAGAACTTTCTTTGGTCTGATATCTTTCGCCCCATTTTTCATTTATCATGCTAAAATTTGGGATGTTGGGTGCTCTAGGTTGAAGTGTCCTCGTTGTTAGCCAACATTCTTCTTCCCACGGTGCTGATGAGACCTCTGATCGCCAATCCCCTTTTTAGTGCCATAACTGAGGTAAGTAGAACCTAGAGGTATTTCTCCATTTTTTCTGTACTTATTCCTCCTTTCTAACACTTAGCTTCATTGTTGCAGCTTTCTCCCGATCTTGCTCCACCCTCTTCTCTTGGTGGTCTGCTAGCATATAAGGCCAAGGTCGATGCTTCTGCCCAGCGTGGTGGTTCATCCGTAACCATCTATGTTGGGGCCTAGCTTGAGAGTCCATCATCTTCTCTCAGTGAATTGCCCATGCTGGCTTTAGTACCTTATGTTGGTGGGGGAGTTTTGCCACCCGTTGAGGCTTTTGCGATCAGGGGTCCCGTTGTGGCTTCTGAGGTAATGAGCCCACCTCCAATGGTTTCTGCCCCTATGGACGCCACGGTGATTCTCATTCTGGCTCCTGCCATGACTAAGGTATTTTGTTAATTCTCTGTATTTTTGTTATAGAATTTTGGCAAACTCCACCTATATGGTGACTTAACAACGAAAACGCTTGTTAAGATTTTTCATAAACTCCACCTATAACGGTGACTTAACAGAAAAAACGCTTGTTAAAATTTTTCTAAAAAAATCCACATATATCGGTGATATAACAACAACAACACTTGTTAAGATTTTCCAAAAATTCCACCTATATCGGTGACTTAACAATTAAAACACTTGTTAAGATTTTTCTAAAAACTCCACCTATATCGGTGACTTAACAATGAAAACACTTGTTAAGATTTTTCATAAACCCCACCTATAACGGTGACTTAACAACGAAACGCTTCTTAAGAATTTTTCATAAACTCCACCTATAACGGTGACTTAACAATGAAAACACTTGTTAAGAATTTTCCATAATGTCTTCTATCATTTCACAAGTTGTATGGGGGGGTTCTTCACCAGTTCTTTCGCCTATTGGCTCACCCCATCGTGAATCTACCGTCTTGAGGGATTCTGGCCACGATGATCGAGGTTCAACGACCGGACCTGCAACAGAAAGTGAATTTGGGTGTGAGCTTCCTCTGCCCGACCTGACTCCTCACGCTTTCTACCTGATGGTGCTTCAACGTTCTCCCTAAATGCCTGTCACCCACCGTTTAGTGATTGATCAACTCGTAAATCATCATCCTGAAACCTTCACGGTGGATTGCCTGCATTCAAATAATTCTATCATGAGTTATAGGCTTCAAGGCATGGCTACCGTTGTTGCTGAAATTGCCAGTACTCCGAGTGCAAACGTTACCAGACCCCTCCTTAATCAATTCCTTGGCTATCTGAGAGAGTTGGGTCATGACGATTTTTGATTTGACTGGCTTATAACTTATTTGAAGACTTTGAAGAGCTAACAACTGATCATCCAGAGGGAACTGTTGCAAAAATATTAGGAGGAGCAGTGGGCCGAGGAAGCTAGGTTGGCCGAACTAGCACCTCTTCTAGAAGCCGTGGATAAGGAGATAGAGGATGCCGAAGAAGCTTTGCGCCTGATCAAACTGAAATGAGAAAAAATCTTCATCGAACGTACACAAGTGCAAACGATATTGGAGGTTTCTATCAATGCCCAACCGTACTGCCCAACAGCTTCTTCGGGCCTTCCCGAAGATTTTTTCTCTTCTTCGGATCTATGGTTCCTCTTAGGCTAACGAACTCTTGTATATATCTTGCTTCTGCTTCTTTTTATGTAATTCTTGGGCAGTATCTCCCATTTTTATAATGCCCCCATGTTTGTTAATGAGAATAAAAAAATGTATGTTTTCTGATTCATCTCTTTGTGTTATGACTTCTTGCGTATGTTGTAAATTTCTACCTTTCTACAATTATTTCATTCTGTTCAAGTTACAAATAAAATTTGTATATTAATAACAACAGCTAGTTACCACAATGGCTCAAACTTGACTGCTTACACATGGTAAATCTTCAACCATTTATTGTTAATCTTGAATGGCTTATCTTCCTACATCCTAGAAATTAAGCAATAACCTGAGTCATGGGCTTCTTTTACAACGAAAGGTCCCTACCAGTTCGCTGCAAACTTTGGTAGAGGAAGCCCTTGATGTGCTTTACTACTGCCTTCAAAACAAGGTCTCCCTCTACGAACTTCCTCGGTCTTACCAGGTTATCATATGCCCTGGAGAGCTATTTCGTATACATTTGAAAGTGTTGCATCGCATTATCTCTATGTTCATCCAACGCTTCTAACTGCACATGTCTATTCTGAGGTAGCATGCTACTTCGCAAGGCATATCGAGCAGAGGGAATTTCTAACTCCATTGGAAGGATTGCCTCAGCCCCATAAATAAGAGAGAACGGAGTGTATCCTGTGGGCTTCCGCTTGGTCGTCCGATAGGCCCACAGTACATCTGGTATCATGTCATCCCACGATTATGGGAAGTCCTTCATCATCTTAGACAAAATATTAACCAATATTTTGTTAGTCACTTCAGCTTGACCATTTCCCTTTGGGTATGCCACCGTTGAAGTATGATGAATAATGAAGTACTTGTCTGCGAGCATTATTACTTTTGAATTGACGAAGGGAGTCCCGTTATTTGAGAGAATGACCTTTGGGATCCCAAAACGTCAAATGATATATTCTTTGATGAAGTTGCTTACCACCCCAGTCGTTGCTCTCTTAAGTGGTATCGCTTCGGTCCACTTTGTAAAGCACTCCGTTGCTATTAGTATCCAAATCTTTCCCCTCGAAGAAGGATGTTTTTACCCTACCAAGTCGAACACCCAAGTGTGAAATCTATAGAGTGTTACCAGAGAGTGTAAGTCTACCAATGGGGCATGGATCATATTTCCATGAAGTTGGTAAGCTTTGCATTTTCGAACGAACTCAACAGAGTATTTCTCTATTATTGGCCAATAATATCCCAACGTCATTAGCTGATCATACAACTTGGCCCCTCCTGTGTGAG
This sequence comes from Sambucus nigra, assembly GCA_949130495.1. Taxonomy (NCBI): domain Eukaryota; kingdom Viridiplantae; phylum Streptophyta; class Magnoliopsida; order Dipsacales; family Adoxaceae; genus Sambucus; species Sambucus nigra. The sequence continues at coordinate 335,023,996 of OX422207.1, read as the reverse complement.
CTGGATCATGCGCTAGTTTGAGAACCTCAGTTGCTTCTTCTTTTGTGATGCAACGCAGTATCCTGTTGACGTATCCCCTTCGATAAAGCTGCCCCTTCTGAACGTAGAACCTTGGGGCCCTTGGCTTTAGTCCCATCGCATCCAGTTTCTCTATTGGGATAACTCCTTCTTGAATGAAGTCAATATAGGGCTGCCTCCAGTCTGCCTGATCTTCAATGAAATGACATTCAGCCGCTTCGAAGAACAGTTGACACTTATCGCATTTCCGTTGTAGCTCTGTCACGTCCTACTTCATACTAGGCCAGAAATATCCCTCTCTTTGTATTCTCCTATAGAGAGGTATCTCAGTTATTTCGCAGTGCTCCTTGCGTGTCTTCTTCAATCTCTTCTATGCTTCTTCTGAGATGATACATCTTGACAACCACCCCCCTGCATTTTTGAAGTAAAGATTTCCCTGGTTTGTGAAGTATTGGGATAATTCTCTTAGCCCCGTCGTTCCTTCGCCAGACTCTAGTTGCTTCCTGATCTCTCCCCTCCAGTCTGAGACTTCCTCCATCGGTAGAATTGACTGTACCATCGAAAGAGCTGTTCTTTGTTAAATCACGATAGTAGTTGTATCGCTCCTCATGATCATCTTCTGGGCAATGGTGGCATAGGCGTCTGGGTGACGATTCATCGTTCTGGGCTGCCTCTTAATCTTAGTCCGATGGAACTGGCCAATGAGCCTCTGAATGATCATTCTGTATAGTGCCAGGCTCATGTGTTTCAATGCATATTCTTCATTCACTTGTTACACCACCAAGTTCGAATCCCCTTTGATGCAAAGTGAACGGATCCCCCTTCGAAGAGCCTCTAGCAATCCCAATCCCAATGCTTCATATTCTGCCTCGTTATTAGAGCAGGGGAAATTTAACTTGTAAGAAAGGCAAATCTCCTCCATTCCCTTCGAAAGGATAACCCCTGTTCCTCCTTTCTTTTCTGTCGATGACCCATTGAACTACATTATCCATTCTTTGTCTGTTACATCTAGGTGATTGGCCTGCAAGTCATCTCCTGGAATGCTCTCTTTAGGAGGCTCGAATGTTCCTGAAGGGAAAATAGCTAATAGATCAGCGTACGCTTGGCTTCTGATTGCGCGAGGAACCATGTACTTTAAGTCATATTCAAATAGGATAAGGAACCATCTAACCGCCCTGCTAATCAATACAGTTATTTTAAGCAAATATTTAATAGGTTCACATCTCGTTACAATATGAATTGTAAAATACAGCATATAATGTCTAAGTTTTTGCGCTATAAATACTAAGGCTAAATAGTGCCTTTCCAGGCTACTATATCTGGCTTCTGGCCCATAGATGATCCTGCTAAGGTAATAAACTGGTCGTTCTTGCCCCTCGATCTCTTGTGCCAGTAAATCTCCCATGGACCTCATGGTGGATGTGAGATACAGTTGCAACGGTATTCCTGTCTTTGGTGGAACCATGGTCTGTGGTGAAATGACCAGCTTCTTTAGTCCGTCAAGAGACTCCTAGTGAATTGCCTCCCATTTGAACTTCGTGTTCCTTCGCAGCAGCAGCATCAATGGATGTGTTATTTTAGCTAAACCAGGCATAAATCTCCTAAGGTAGGAGACTTTATCGAGGAAACTCTCCAGCTCTTTCACCGTTTTCGGACATGGCATTTATAATATCGCCCGTTGTTTATCCTGGTCCATCTGCACTCCTTGTCGATCAACCATAAAGCCTAGGAATTTCCCGCTTGTCACCCCAAAATTGCACTTCAGTGAATTCATCTGTAGTTTATACTTCCTGCAACGGGAAAACACCTTCCTCAAATCGCCCAGATGGGACTCCTCCTTCCTCGACTTGATGACCAAATCATCCACATAGATTCCATAAACTTGTGAAAGAAGTCATGGAAAATGGCCATGATTGTTCTCTGGTAAGTCGCCCCATTATTCTTGAGTCCAAACGACATCACCCTATACATGAAGTTACCCAACGAGGTTCTGAATGCTGTCTTTTCTGCATCCGAGGGGTCCATCTTGATCTGGTTGTACCCCACATACCCATCCATGAAGTTATACATCTCATGACCCGCCGTTTCATCTATCAAGATATCAATGAAGGGTAGATGGAACTCGTCTTCGGGGCAAGCTCTATTTAAATCTCTAAAGTCCACGCAGAGCCTTATCTGGTTTTTGTCTTTCTTCCCTACTGGGACAATACTAGACATCCAGATCGGGTGTTGTATCGGCTTGATGAACCCTGCTTTTAGTAAGCGTGAACCTCTTCCTTGATCTTCAAATCTAGCTCGGGTTTGTATGTTCTCATCGCATATTTTACTGGAATGGCTGAAGGCATTACATTCAACTTGTGGCAGCTTACTTCCTCATCCAATCCCTCCATCTCTGTGTATTTCCATGCAAAGACGTCTATAAACTCCCGAATCAACTCAACCAAGGCCCCTCATTTCTTCTTACTAAGATCCTTCGAGATGAAAATGGGCCTCGGATCCTCTCCTTCCTTTTCCAGGTTTAGTTGCTCTAAATATTGTGCCTGGGGCTTCATCTAACTTGCTATGTAATCTGGTTCCTCGATGACTTCTAATGTACCCGTGTGTACCCTCAGCATGGATGAAGATTACCTAAATACAGACGACACTACGAGGGGACGACCCTTCACCAGGCCCCAGCTGGCCACCACCAGGTCCAGACGACCCTACGAGGGGCCGACCCTCCACCAGGCTGTAGCCGACCCTATGAGGGGCCGACCCTTCACCAGGCTGTAGCCGACCCTACAAGGGGCCGACCCTTCCTCAGGCTCCAGACGACCCTACGAGGGTACGACAGTACGAGGCCAGAATCAAACCAGGCTCCCTACCGGAAGAAACTTTGCCCTCGGCCTCGGCTCATAGGCCGAGGGTGACATCATGACAGCGCGTGGTCCGGGACACGCATGGAACAGTGCGCATCAGGCTCATATGACACGTGGCAGACCGTTATAACCAAATCACACCCTCACGTGAGGGAATATTATGTCATCATTTGGCATCTACAGGTGTCAACAGGGGATAGGTTAGATCATCATTCACATGCACCATGCTTACTTGGGTGGTACACTACACCCCCCAAGACCTATATAAACTTGTCACCTACAACCCTACAGGGGATCGATCCATGAACAGTAGCCCTAGCTAAAACTCTGCTTGTACACACACAGTAGAGAGAGAGAGAGGGTTATGTGCATTGTATCCAAGGCCATTAGTGCCCATACTTAGTGGATCACACACTCACAGTGGATGTAGGCCAAATTGGCTGAACCACTATACATCATTGTCTAATTTCCTCTTATACGCATCCCCTTCTATACACTCATATATCTCTATGGCTGCCATGGCTGCTACTGCTTGAGCTCACTAACACTTACCTGGTGGTGCTAAATCTTAGCATCATCAGTTTGGCGCCGTCTATGGGAACGAGAATACATCTCTTCCTTTGTACAGCTTGACCTCACTGGGCACTCTGGTGGTGAACCAACACTCCCCCTGAGAGGAGGTGTTTCACCATTGAAAGAGACCCACTAAGGTTCCCAAGCTAACCAGTATTTTCTTCAGTTCAGCTTTTCATATCTCAAGCACATGGCACCTGAGATGCCACCGCCACCACTTCCACCGTCGGATGAGGTGGGAAGACCCAGTTCCAGTCAGCCGCCGCCTCAGTCTGAGATGGCTGATGTGGCGGCAGCCCTAAAGTCTCTGGCAGCCAGCCAGCAGATGATGCAGGAGCAGTTCACAGCTCTAAGTCAGAACATACTGAGACCACCGGGGGTCTCACCTGAGATGATTACTCCGGCAGCAGCTCCAGGACAACATGAGGCCAGGGGACCACCCCAGGCACCACGTAAAGACCTGCCACCCCCTCAGCGGCGTAGGGATGTTGCTGACCCCCGACGTTTACGCCTGGGGAGGCAAGGAAACCCTTGCCCTGAGGACAGGTATGACGATCTGGAGGTGGAAGAGGCTCCAGTAGAATGCTGGGAGCCGTATGAGGTCTCCAACAATACTGTACGACCTCTCCAGGACAGTAGAGGAAAGTGCGGGAGACCAAACCCTGATGATCGCCCAAGAGGCTCTGCTTTTGACCGCCTGAGCAGGGGGTCGGCCTTCGAGAGGCTGGGCCCAGTGAATGACCTGCGGGACAAGTTATCCAAGTCAAGAAGCGCAGCGAGATCTAGGAAAGAAGTAGAAGGCCGACCCCAAAGACGGGACGACGGCCAAAGGGAAGTAAATAGCCGACACAGGCCTGCCGTAGCGGAGCCCTCCATCCACCTCCGAGAAGCAGCAGGGGATAACATCGGCCAGGCCGACCCTGTGAGACCCTGGAATGACTCAATACAGCGGTTAGAGGATAAGATTCGCGACATATTGAAGAGCCGGGACCCTCTTCAGAGGGGGTACACCGTAGGCTCACCCTTTGTGGCAAAGATAGTCAACTTCCCCACGCCGTCAAAATTCAAGCCTCCTGTGGTCACCCCAAGATATGATGGGAGCACCAACCCTGTCCACCATGTGGAGATGTATCAATCCGCGGCAGACATATACTCTATCTCAGATGAGATGAGATGTCGTGCTTTCTCTGGTACCCTGACAGGGGCTGCGCATGTGTGGTACACGTCTCTTCCAAAAAATTCTATTGGAAACTTTAAGCAGTTGGCAGACCTGTTCATCCATAATTTCTGCTTTGAGGTGAGGCCACAGAAGAAGACCACACACCTGCTCTATGTTAAGCAGGGAAAGAATGAGACTCTGAGAGACTACATAGCCAGATTCAATAAAGAGAAGCTGGAGGTGGAAGACTATGAGGAGAGCATAGCTATGACAGCCCTGATTGGAGGGCTCCAAAAGGGGAAGCTATTATGGAAGCTTGCCGAAGACCCTCCGAGGACGATGGCCGAGCTGTTGTCAACAGCAGGAAAGGTGATGAACGCCGAAGAGGCGATGGCTGCAAAATATGAGGACGAAAGAGGAGGTGCAAGTGGGAGTAAATACCCAAAAAAGAACAAAGAAGGGAAGAAGAGAACCATGGATGATAAGTTCGCGGGGTACACCCCTCTGACGGTCAGCTGTGAACAGATCCTCAATGAGATAAAGAGTGACCGGACGCTGAAGTGGCCTGAAAAGCTGAGGGCAGCCCCCGGCAAGAGGAATAAAAACCTGTGGTGTGAATTTCACCAAGACCACGGCCACGTAACAGACAAATGCTTTGCTCTGAAAGATGAGATTGAGAAGATGCTGAAGCAAGGGAAGCTCAGAAAGTACGTCGACAAAGCCGACTTCAAGAGGGGACGAGGGGACGACCCCAGAAAGAAGCGAGTCGATGCGTGCAGAGAAGGTCCTCAAAAAAGAGGGGACGACCCCTCTGATGATGAGGACGACCCCGACCTCCCGCCGAGAGACGACCACGGCCCTGTCAAGAGGCTCAATATGATCTCGCTCGGGGTGGGAATGATCTCCGGGGGACTTGCAGGAGGAGGGTCTGAGGTCGCCGACAGGAAGGCCCATGTCGCTGAGGCTAAGGCAGTGATGAAGACGGTGCACTCAACCTCCGTAGAGGTCAAGTCAGAAAAAAGGAAGAAGGTTGATATGGACACTTTGATTGTGGGATTTTCAAGAATGGACTTCAAGGGCCTATTGGCCCCGCATGATGACCCTCTCGTCATCACCACCAGGGTGCACGAGTTCGAAGTGCCGAGGATCCTGGTGGATGGGGGCTCATCCGCAGATGTGATGTTTTGGCCATGCTTCAAGGCCTTGGGCCTCAGTCGTGCCAGACTTGTCCCATACCATCATCCATTGATTGGGTTCAGTGGGGAGAAGGTTCACCCCCTAGGAATATATGAGGCTGATGTCAGGATGGGGGACGAGTGGCCGAGATGGCTCACCAAGAGGGTCAGTTTCTTTGTGCTGGATGAGCATGTGTTTTCGGCATACAACATCATACTGGGACGTGTGGCCCTCAAGGGGTTTGAAGCTGTGCCGTCCACGGTCCACCAGATGGTTAAGTTCCCTACCCCTTATGGGGTGGGGGAAGTTCAGGGAGACCAGACGACAGCGAGAGAGTGCTACTACAACTCCGCTGAAGAAAGGGAGGCACACAAGAGGGCTACAGCCACTTACAACATTGATACCCTAGACCCCAGGGACGAGACGAAGCTCAAAAAAGGAGAGGCCGTTGAGGAGGTAGAACCCATCATCCTCGATGAGGATGACCCGGGAAAAACCGTCCAAGTTGGCAAATCTCTGAAGCCCAGTATCAAGGAAGACCTCATCAAACTGTTGAGGAGAAGGCGAAGCGTCTTCGCGTGGAGTCATGTAGATATGCCAGGGATCGACCCTGAAATCATGTGCCACAAACTCAATGTGGTAGAGGGAGTGAAGCCGGTAAAGCAGAAGAGGAGGATTTACTCTAGAGAAAAGTATGAGGTCATCAGGGATGAGGTTAAAAAATTAGAAGACGCTGAATTTATCAGGGAGGTCATCTACCCTGAGTGGCTGTCCAATGCAGTCATCGTCCCAAAGGCCAACGGCAAGTGGAGAATGTGCGTGGACTTCACAGACCTCAACAAGCATTGTCCCAAAGACAGCTTCCCTCTCCCCCGCATCGACCAGATGGTAGACGCTACCGCAGGCCATGAGCTCATGAGTTTCATGGATGCCTACTCAAGGTATAACCAGATTTTCATGAACCCTGAGGACTCGGAGAGGACCACCTTCATCACTGACAAGGGGACATACTGTTATAGGGTCATGCCCTTTGGCCTAAAAAATGCGGGGGCAACGTACCAGCGCCTCGTAAACAAAATGTTCGAAGACCAAATTGGGAAGTCTATGGAGGTTTACGTAGATGACATGCTGACTAAGAGTCTGAAGGAAGAGGATCATGTAGCAGACCTGGAAAGGACCTTTAATACAATGGACAAATACAAAATGAAGCTCAATCCGGCCAAGTGTGTCTTCGGGGTCGGAGCGGGGAAGTTCTTGGGGTTCATTGTCAATCAAAGAGGCATCGAGGCCAATCCTGAAAAGATAAAGGCCCTTATTGAGATGAAGACCCCCAAGTCCATTAAAGACGTTCAGAGGCTCACAGGGAGAGTGGCTGCCTTGAACAGATTTGTGTCAAGGGCTACAGACAGGTGTCTACCATTCTTCAAGATCCTCAGGAAGTCCTTCGAATGGAGCGAAGAGTGTGATGAGGCTTTCAAGGAGCTAAAATCATACTTAGGGTCTCCCTTACTGCTGTCACGACCCGTGCAGGGTGAACGACTTTACGTGTACCTTGCTGTCTCAGAGTCCGCTATCAGTGCAGCAATCGTAAGAGACAAAGACGGGATACAGAAGCCCGTATATTTCAACAGCAAGGCACTCCAGGGGGCAGAGCAGAGATACCCGAGGATGGAGAAGTTGGCCTATGCCTTGATCCATGCCTCAAGGAAGATGAAACCGTACTTCCAGTCCCATACTATGGTCATCCTTACTGACTCTCCTCTTAGGCAGGTCCTACACAAGCCTGAAAAATCAGGAAGGCTAATGACCTGGGCTATAGAGCTGGGGGAGTTTGACATTGTGTATCAGCCTAGGACAGCCATTAAGGGGCAGGCCTTGGCAGACTTCGTGGCTGAGTTCACCTGGGAAGATGATGAGGCCGAGGGTGAGACCCTCGGGAAGACGGATACAGAAGACAAACCCGCATACACACTCGCAGATATGGCTGAGACGAGCACCGCTAGAAGAAAAGTGACAGAAAACGAAGAGGGAAGATACATCTTTAGACAGGGGTCCCTCTCTGAGTGAAATTTCTCTGAAGGAAAAACTCCATGGAGCCTCTTCGTTGACGGGTCCTCCTGTGATAGCGGAAGTGGTGCTGGACTGATACTATCAGCACCCGATGGCACAGACGTCGAGTATGCCCTGAGGTTCAATTTCAAAGCCTCCAACAATGAGGCTGAGTATGAGGCCTTGATAGCTGGCCTCTCCTTGGCCAAATCCCTTAGTGTCGGCCAAATGTCGGTTCACAGTGATTCAAGGCTAGTGGTGAATCAGATACTAGGAGCCTATGAGGCCAAAGATGAGAGGATGGCTAGGTATCTTGATAAGGTGAGGTCATTGCTAAAAAACTTCAAAGAAGTGAAATTCAAGAGGGTACCTAGGCTCGACAATGGCCGTGCTGACGCCCTTGCAAGGTTGGCCTCAGCTACTAGGACAGACATAAGGAGGACAGTCCCGGTAGAAATCTTGCTTCGACCAACTATCGAAGACGTCGGGGGAACACTTGGTGTTTGCATGAATGTTTCTCAAGAACCTTCATGGATGGACCCCCTGATCAGATACATTAGAAGGGGAGAGATGCCAGAAGCGAGCCAAGAGAGGAAGAAGCTGAGATACAGGGCTGCAAAGTTTGCTGTCATCGGAGACACGCTGTACAAAAAGGGGTTTCTGCTCCCCTTACTTAGGTGTGTGCATCCCTCAGAGGTCCCTTCCATTTTGCAAGACGTGCATGAAGGGTCGTGCTCAAGCCATATTGGGGGTAGATCCTTGGCAAAGAGGGTGGTCACCCAAGGCTACTGGTGGCCGACCTTGGGGAAAGATGCTGCCGCATATGTTAAAAAGTGTGATAAATGCCAAAGATTTGCTACCATCCCTCACCAACCTCACCAGCCTCTCACCTCCATTACATCCCCATGGCCGTTCGCAGTATGGGGGATTGATCTGGTAGGACCCTTACCGAGAGCAGTCAATAACTATCGGTTCCTCATCGTAGCAATTGACTACTTTTCAAAGTGGGTAGAGGCCGAACCGATGGTCACGATCACGGAGCAGAAGACCTTCCAGTTCATCTGGAGGAATGTGATATGCAGATATGGCCTACCCAACACCCTCATCTCGGATAACGGGACTCAATTCAAGAATGCCTCTCTGCAGAAGTACTGTGAGAGGGTAAGCATCAAACAATTTTTCTCCACCCCAGGCCGACCTCAAGCCAATGGGCAAACCGAAGTTACGAACAGGACAATCCTAGATGGGATTAAGAAGAGGCTTGAGGAGGCAAAAGGAAAATGGGTCGAGGAGTTATATGCAGTGTTGTGGTCATACAGGACGACAGTAAGGACCTCTACCGGGGAGACCCCATTCATGTTAGCTTATGGATCAGAAGCAGTCATCCCCACCGAAGTGGAGTTTCCTACTCATAGGGTCCAAATGTATGACCCCCAGGGGAATACGGAAGAGAGAAGACTTGACCTAGACCTGATTGAGGAAAGAAGGGAGGATGCTGAGATAAGGCAAGCTTCCTACCAGCAGAGGACCGCAAGGTTTTACAACCAAAGGGTGAAACAGAGGCGTATCGCAGTGGGAGACTTGGTTCTTAAAAAGACTTGGCAGAAACCCAACAAGCTCCATCCTAATTGGCATGGCCCATATAGGGTCATCGATGAAGTTATCCCAGGGACCTACAGGCTAGAAAACTTGGAGGGGGAACCTTTTTCAAACCCCTGGAATGCAGATCATTTGAAGAAATACTATCAGTAGTGTTGTAAGGTCTTGAAAGGCCATAATTGTAATTAGGGTTGCTCCAACAGAACACTTGGAAAATTAATGAGAAATATCAGTGTTTCCTTCATCCTGTTGTCAGTCCTAGCATGCATGGAAAGTTGATCCCTCAGCTATAATGGGGACCAGTGGAGGGGACGACCCCTCCACTCTCCTCAAAAAAGACGAGGGAAGAACTAAATTAAAATCCATTAATTTGGTTAGTTGATCCCTCGGCTATAATGGGGACCAGTGGAGGGGACGACCCCTCCACTCTCCTCAAAAAAGACGAGGGAAAACTAAATTAAAATCCATTAATTTGGTTAGTTGAACCCTCGGCTATAATGAGGGACAGTGGAGGGGACGACCCCTCCACTCTCCTCAAAAAAGACGAAAGAAGACTAAATTAAAATCCATTAATTTGGTTAGTTGAACCCTCGGCTATAATGAGGGCCAGTGGAGGGGACGACCCCTCCACTCTCCTCAAAAAAGACGAGGGAAGACTATATTAAAATCCATTAATTTGGTTAGTTGATCCCTCGGCTATAATGGGGACCAGTGGAGGGGACGACCCCTCCACTCTCCTCAAAAAAGACGAGGGAAAACTAAATTAAAATCCATTAATTTGGTTAGTTGATCCCTCGGCTATAATGGGGACCAGTGGAGGGGACGACCCCTCCACTCTCCTCAAAAAAGACGAGGGAAGACTACATTAAAATCCATTAATTTGGTTAGTTGATCCCTCGGCTATAATGGGGACCAGTGGAGGGGACGACCCCTCCACTCTCCTCAAAAAAGACGAGGGAAAACTAAATTAAAATCCATTAATTTGGTTAGTTAAACCCTCGGCTATAATGAGGGCCAGTGGAGGGGACGACCCCTCCACTCTCCTCAAAAAAGACGAGGGAAGACTATATTAAAATCCATTAATTTGGTTAGTTGATCCCTCGGCTATAATGGGGACCAGTGGAGGGGACGACCCCTCTACTCTCCTCAAAAAAGACGAGGGAAAACTAAATTAAAATCCATTAATTTGGTTAGTTGATCCCTCGGCTATAATGGGGACCAGTGGAGGGGACGACCCCTCCACTCTCCTCAAAAAAGACGAGGGAAGACTACATTAAAATCCATTAATTTGGTTAGTTGATCCCTCGGCTATAGTGGGGACCAGTGGAGGGGACGACCCCTCCACTCTCCTCAAAAAAGACGAGGGAAAACTAAATTAAAATCCATTAATTTGGTTAGTTGATCCCTCGGCTATAATGGGGACCAGTGGAGGGGACGACCCCTCCACTCTCCTCAAAAAAGACGAGGGAAGACTAAATTAAAATCCATTAATTTGGTTAGTTGAACCCTCGGCTATAATGAGGGCCAGTGGAGGGGACGACCCCTCCACCTTCCTCAAAGAAGACGAGAGAAGACATACTTAAAAGTCATTTGGTTACTTGAACCCTCGGCTATAATGAGGCCACATTAGGGGAAGACCCCACAGTGGTCCTCAAAAAAGACGAGGGAAGGGTTAGAAGCATCAACAGTGAGCAAGCCATAATAAAATGAAATAAGGAAGACAGCAAATATGGAAGAGACTGGTATTAATAAAATATAAGTGTCAAGTGTTTTTACAAGGCCTTTGAACAAAAAGTACAAAAATAAGGGTATGGGCTACAGGCAGCCACCCTAGGGGACGACATCGGAGGGCTGGGCCTCAACAATGGGAATAGTCTCCTCAACAATGGGATGATCTTCAGATGTACCGACCCCTTCAATCTGGACTTGCGACTCCACTTGGTTGAGGGCCTCTGCAATTAGAGGGTCGTCCAATTGAACACCCTCCAGTGATGGGCGAACAGAGGAGACGACATCGCCAAATTTGAGGACAACCCATCGGCAGGCCGTCCTGATACCCCTCTCAAGATATTCGAGGCCGAAGCCCTGAAATTCATCTGAGGTCTTGTACGCCTCCACAGCATCAGCCTCAGCTTTCTTGATGGCTGCTTCCAGATCAGTCTTATGCTGGGCCTCCAGGTTGAGCAGAGCCTCATCCTTGCCCTTGATCAACAAGTCCTTGTTCTTGATCAACAAGTCCTTAGCCTGAAGATCGGCATCATGTTGCTTCGTCATCTCATCAAGGACTCTAGCGTGCTCAGTCCTTGCGCTCTCCAGCTCGGCCCTAGCAGTGTCCAACTTTGTCCGTAGGTCAGCCTCTTGTTGAATGGCCCTCTCAGCTTCATGGAATTTCTGTTGGTTCTCAGCCATCCACTTGGTGGCTGAGGTGAGGGCACAGACAGACTGTAAGAAAAAATGAAGAAATATCAAAGGGGGCCGAGGGAACAGTTTGTGAAAATGAAACTAAAGAAAGTCGAGACCAATACCTGAGCAAGGGAGTGCAGACCGTAGTCATACACTTTGGCAGGGGGCATCTTTGCCAAGAACTCGTAGTCAGAGGCCGACGGTGCAGAGAACATCGAAGCCTTGGCCGCCCTCAAATTGGCAATAAGAGATGAGGGGTCGGCCCTCTGATGGGTCAGACTCTGAGACCAGAAGGCCCCCATGCTTGATAAAGAGGTTGCCCCCTCAGAGGCCTCGGCCCTGGCCCTCGTCTTAGGGTCAGGACGAGGCTCGACTGGAGCCTCAGGCTCCTTCCTTTTGTGGCTAACAGCTGTCGGCTCAGCAACTGTCGGCCCTGAGGCCCTTGTCTTCTTAGGAGCTTGCTGAGGCTCCTTCCCCTTCTTTGACAGACCAGCAAGAAGGCTTGGAGCAGTCATATCCCAGAGATAATCTGACACGCCTGCAGGATGACCTGAAAAGGATACGATGAATCAGAAAAGTTCAGAGATAAAGAGAGAACACTTCAAAAATAAGTAAAGAAGGGAAAATGTTCAGTATAACTCACATAGTTCTGTCAGAGGGCCGACCCTCAGACCAGCTTCTTTAAGGAAGCGAGGGGTCATCAAATATTCAAACTTTGGGATCTCACCCTCTCTCCCTCGTCCCCTCAGATACTCAACAATATCCCTCTCCTCCAAGCTAAGTCCGGGGTCTGACCTAGCTTTCATGGAGGGGTTAGACCATCTGTTAGGAACCCTCGGAGCATCGGCAGAAGGGGACGCCTCGGTGGAGCTCTCCCATGCCCCAGATATAAAGAAGAACCTTTTTTTCCAGTCATGATTGGAAGTTTGAGCTACGTGGAGCAGCTTCTTCTCAGACCTTCTCGCCCCTAGATGATAGTATCCGGGCTGTTTAGATGAGGAGGTGATATTGTAGCAGGCCAAGAACACGTCGGACGAGGGCTCGTCAGTGAAAGCGTTTTTCCACAAAGAGATGTACCCCAGAATCGTCCTCCAAGAATTGGGTGGAAGTTGCGAGGGGGAGACGCCCAGAGCCGACAGAATATCTATAATGGCAGGGTGAAAGGGAAGTCTGACACCTACTTTGAACATTTGCTCGTAGACTGCAACTTCTCCCTCTTCACCCTCAAAGACCCTCTCATCCTCAGAGGGAACCCTCATAGTCACCCCAGGTGGCACTCCGTAAATATGCCTCCATATCAGAAGATCCCTATCCCTGACAGAGGAGATAAAAGACGAGGCATGGGAGGTATCAACCTCATCATCTGTATCATCGTCCTCATCCTCCTCATCACCTGCAGGAGGACCTTGAGGAAATGCCACTTGGAAGGCGTTGGGGGATAGGGTTGTCAGAGGGACAGCCTCAGAGGGGATTGTACCCTCAGTCTCTCGTCCTGGGCTAAGGTCAGGTGAGTCCCTTCTACCAGAAGTTCCAGCACCAGTTGGAGAGGAGTTTCTCTCGTCCATTTCACTTGGTTTGGGAGTATCGGCCGGACGAGACGACGACCCACAAGACTCAGAGGGTTCAGATGGTCTTATGGTGGCAAGAGGAATGGGAAAGATGGGTCGTACCCAATTAGGGTCGGCCCCTCGTCTCCTCTCTTCCTCTTCCTCTATTCGTCTGATCTCGGTAAATAGTTTCTCTCTCAGGGACGGGAATTCAGACACCAGGTTGTAAAGCCTCCTAAGCATTAAGGGGAAGACCCAACACTTAAAGAAATTATACTAGACTTGGCTAATTTAACCACAAACACTTGGGAGATTGACCAGGGTTGACCTTTGGATTAAATAAAGAACTCAAGGGTTTTCGTCAAGAACGTTCGAAGAACCAGTGACCGGAGAAGACACCGGAAAAAGCTATGGGGGAACTCCAAGAACCAGACGACCTACGACCCTAAAAAATAGACAGAAATGAAGACAAAAGAAGGAAAAAGGAGAAAAAGGTTACCTGATGAGGAGAAGGGCAAGAACGCTGCTGAGACCTGGGAAATCGGAGGCTGAAATGGCAATGGGAACTGGTTCTAGAGAGAGAATAGACTTGGGCGCGAAGAAGAAGAAGATGAAGAGAGAGTTTGAAAAATCTCGTAAATACTCTTGTAATGAGTGGACCCATTTACCGAAGAAAGATATAATTAGGGCACAAGGCCCCAAGCGTACTGCACAGCCGCCCTGCCTTGGAAACTGGAACAGCAATGAGTATCTGCACAGGTGTCACTCACCTAACTGATCACACGTGTCTCGAATTCAGCAAATATCCCTCAGCCATCCCAATGACACCTATGGCTAAGGGCTGGGGGGTGATTGATGTACCCGTGTGTACCCTCAGCATGGATGAAGATTACCTAAATACAGACGACACTACGAGGGGACGACCCTTCACCAGGCCCCAGCTGGCCACCACCAGGTCCAGACGACCCTACGAGGGGCCGACCCTCCACCAGGCTCTAGCCGACCCTATGAGGGGCCGACCCTTCACCAGGCTGTAGCCGACCCTACGAGGGGCCGACCCTTCCTCAGGCTCCAGACGACCCTACGAGGGTACGACAGTACGAGGCCAGAATCAAACCAGGCTCCCTACCGGAAGAAACTTTGCCCTCGGCCTCGGCTCATAGGCCGAGGGTGACATCATGACAGCGCGTGGTCCGGGACACGCGTGGAACAGTGCGCGTCAGGCTCATATGACACGTGGCAGACCGTTATAACCAAATCACACCCTCACGTGAGGGAATATTATGTCATCATTTGGCATCTACAGATGTCAACAGGGGATAGGTTAGATCATCATTCACATGCACCATGCTTACTTGGGGGGTACACTACACCCCCCAAGACCTATATAAACTTGTCACCTACAACCCTACAGGGGATCGATCCATGAACAGTAGCCCTAGCTAAAACTCTGCTTGTACACACACAGTAGAGAGAGAGAGAGAGGGTTATGTGCATTGTATCCAAGGCCATTAGTGCCCATACTTAGTGGATCACACACTCACAGTGGATGTAGGCCAAATTGGCTGAACCACTATACATCATTGTCTAATTTCCTCTTATACTCATCCCCTTCTATACACTCATATATCTCTATGGCTGCCATGGCTGCTACTGCTTGAGCTCACTAACACTTACCTGGTGGTGCTAAATCTTAGCATCATCAACTTCCTCCACAAATTCTTGTATGCTAGAATTATCTATCACCATGCACTGCCCCCGTTGATCCACCAGAAAGCATTCATAAATTGGGTCAACCTCCTCATCAGCTTCTTCGGCCACCCGTTCACACCGTTACAATCGATACACCAACTTTCCTTCTTCAGTAATGACTTTCTTGCATTGTCTGCTGGTAACAGTGACTGCTTTCCTCTTCTTATCTTTAAACACCTCGGCCACTCTTTTCCCTGAGAACCGACTCAACACGCTTTGTCGTTGGACCTCATGCTCCATCGAATCCGCTCTGGTCCTCATCCTGTCTTTGAGCTTCTTCGAGATGCCTTGGGGCTGAGGGACAGCCTAGTGAGCTTCCTCAGTCATTACTCTTGCGCTACTCGCAACCTCTTTACCCTGCTCGTTCAAGGGCCCCATCCTTTCTCTGATCGAGGGCACCCATGATCCCTCCATCCTTTTTATTAGGACCCGAACATCCTCTTCCAACTCAGTATAAAATGCCGCGTCCACCAAGTGAGCTTCCTCGATAGGGAAGGGCCTTTTCGTTGCCCTAATGGTCACCTATGTCCCCTTGATATGCGCCTTAGCGCATTGGTGGTACGTAGAGGAACTAGCCCTTGGTTGTGCATCCACACCCTCCCTATTAGCAGATGATAGGAAGTTGTACTCTCTATTACGTGGAATTTTATATGGGAACTCAAATTTCCCATCACAATCCATATTAACATACCCAATGGATTTTGAGGACTGGTTATCATACCCCGAAATTATCGAAGGCATGGGGACCAACCTTTCTTCTGGAATATTGGTTGTGTGAAAGGAGTTAATTGGCATAATATTGATGGAAGCTCCCGCATCCATGAGAGTACTTGCAAAGCTAACTCCGTTAACACTAGCAGTCACATACAATGGCCTATTGTGAGGGAACCTTACAGCCCTATCCGCATCGCTGAAGGTTACCTCTGACAGAAACCTCCTTACCAACCTGGCCATGGGTCCCTTCCATCTCAGCGAAGAGACCTCGTTCTTCCTCAAACTATCAAGTATCGCCTGGGTTATCTCCAACCTACTCTCCTTTGGATACCCACTTGTACAAAGAACTAAGTGAACTTTGGGGATTTTGAAACTGCCCAATATTCTAGGGTTGGGTCTACCTCTTCGCCTTCGACACCATATACATCCTCCACATCCTTCGCGCTTGCTTCATCATAAGCTAACACAACATTAGCCATTCCCTTGGTGCAAATCTCTAAAGTTTCCTCATACTCATCCCTATCTCTTTTCTCTACTTCTTCATCATAGGCCACCACGAGATTATCCCCATGTGCTGGTAGTGGGTTGTTATTGATGTCCTGCGGAGGGATTTGCAATGTCCCTGCCTTCACATATTTGTCAATAATTCTTCTTAGTGTGAAGCAACTTTCTATCGGATGCTGGATCCTCCGATGAACCTGGCAATACTTTGGATCCGCCTTTGTTGCCGCATCGAGTTCCTCGGTGGGGACATCCTTTGGCTTATAGATCGTCCCCCCTTGGACCATCGCGTTGTAATAGCTGACAGCTTCTTCCACTATACAAGGCAATGGTGGTGGGTCTTCCCTGTCTCTTTCGAACTTCCTCTTGTTGTCTCTCTTTGGTGATTTACCCATATCTTCCCTCTCGGTGTACCCAACCCGTGGGGGCTGAGACCTTCCCCCTGCGGGTTGCATCGGCTGCCTGAACATCATGGGCGCCACCACCGGATTGGGTCACACCACCAAAGAGATGTTTCTTGCCGCCTTTAAGAATGCCACAAAAGTCACCTCACGCGTCTCATTGATGAGATGGCAGATGTACTCAGGAAGCAGCCCCTCAACACAGATCTGTAATAACTTGGACTCTTTGGACTCCTCCCTTACATCGAGAGACCTTTCCCTGAACCTTCGAACATAGGTCACCACTTCTTCCCTAGGTCTTTGCTTCTCCCTACCAAGTTAGGTCAAGGTGAATTCATCTTCTGCCAAAAAGAAGTTCTGGATAAACAATACATGCATCTCCTCCCACGTAGAAACGCTGTTAGGAGTCAAGTGGGAGTACCAGGTGTATGCCTTATCGGTTAGGAATTTGGAAAACTCCCTCAACCTAATCTTCTTATTATTGCAATACGCTCCCAAGTGTTCAACAAAATGCTTAATATGCTCCTTTAGGTTCCCACCTTTCCCTGTATATTTTTTAAGATAGGGGGAATATAGTCCTTTGGATAGGGCTCCTCATTGTACTCCTGAGGATAAGGTGTTCAAAAGTCATCATAAACCGAATCCACCTCACCAGCAGATTGCAAGGAAGATTGCATAAACTTCAACATCTCTTTCTGCATCTCTTTTCTCATTTCCTCCATGGGCGATGCCATTGGAGCAACCAGCAACAAGGACACAGGTTGAGTGCCCATTGCAACTGGAACGAACGTTACAGGTGGTGCTGTTGAAACTCCTGAGGTTCCCACTGCTGGATTCACAACATATGGTACGCTTGCTGGGATCGTTCTCGCAACACCTGCACCCGGTGGGGCCATTGGAGCTACCCCTGGTGTTACGAAATCATTAGCCTCCAATCCTCCCAGCATAGTTGAAGCTACTGGGGTTTGCAAAAACTCATAAAACTTGCTCATGAGGAGCGCGATCTGAGTGGGTCCTAACCCTGCACTCGTGGAAGGTTGTGTCACCCCCAGAACGCCTGACATCGTCAGAATTGGAGGTACCTCTACTCGAGGAGCCCCATCCTTTAGGGCCTCTTGTTCCCTCGCGGCTTGTTCTTCATTATGTTGGATATCATCAAAGTTGAGTCTTCGAGTAGCATTATCTTGCGCCGTAATTCTCACTCAGAAGAATGCCTCCCCAGCAGAGTCGCCAAATGTAAGAGGATACTTTAGATTATAGATGGAGGCATAACCCCTTTTAAGTATGGTGATGATAAGTTAATTAGCTAAAACCTTGAATGTGATAGAACATGCAAACACAAATCTAATGAAGATAAGACTCAGTTTAGACTCACAAATCTCTCGTGTATAACTCAAAAAATAGTAATGAACTCAGAAGTAGATTAGCTATGGGGAGAGAGAAGTAAGCACCCTAGATACACCTTGGCAGGCAGGCAAACACGACCAAGCACTATCACGAATCTCTGTCATGTATTAAAAGCTTCGTAATAAATGACAATGTTGAATGAATAAGACCTCTGGTTTATAATAACTCCCTCTCTCTCTGATGTGTATTCTCTCTAGTGATAACTTCTTAAACTCTCAAAAGATCATCTGAATTCTTTAAAAATATCCCCCTTCCTCAAAGGTGGTTGGGGTCCTTAAATAGCCCCCCACCACCACCACCCCCGAGGCAACTCAGTCATCAATGCCTGTGAAAGACCTTCCTCATACTTTATGTCACAAACATTAAATACCTGATGCACTAGTTGTCTCTACGTCATAAACATTAAATGCCAAGACATGCCTTTTTGCCTAACCACTATGTGTCTGGGGGTTGTTATCGCAGAGGTGGCTCACCAACTGCCTGACAGCCCCAAATACCATGGTGGTTTACTCAATTGCATGTCTGACATTATTTAGCTGGCTAGTGACATCACCTATAGTAGATATGACATTAAGTTGAGGGTTGTTTGGTTCACAACTCAACGCCCGATGGAACTCCAAGCTTCTCCCCCCGAGATTCCACGATCAGGGTTCTTCGGTGTTTTTCCAGCTGTATCTAAGATGGTCAGGACAAGCCCCAACGGTGCCTCACTTCTCAATCCTCCAAACCAAGTCCCTCTAAAGTTCCCACGACGAGGTCATTCGATTGAGCATGAAAAATCTCCCAGGCACTGCCAAGCCTGGTCTCTCGCGAGTACCGTTTGACCTCACACTGAAACTCATTATTATTCTCGTTACTTCATTACAACTGTTATATCTTACAGTTAACATAAATAGAAATACCATATGACTAATACAACAAGCTAAAGTATAAGTTGCCACGCCAAGCTGCCTCGCTGAGTTGCCATGCTTGAGCTGCCTTGGTTGCTTAATCTCAAACCCTTATTGTCAGTTAGGGAATTATCCCTAATCTCAGGATTACTTTCAAGCCCCCTCTACAAAGATCATTCTCAAGAGGTATAAGATCCTGATCTCAAGAGATGACCACACACTCTTCTTACTTCATAACATCATATATTGTAAAATTTCAAGTCATTTAAACATCTTCTTCAAATATTAGCCTCCGTATCGAATCACCTACAAGATCCACAAATGTGTGGTGATCTTTACCCTAAACCTATTCTTTAGATCTAGTTTTCTCCTCTTTCTAATGAATGACCAGTAAGAGATTTTGGGCAAGCAATTTTTTTATAAAATCAATCAACAATCCAGAATAGGTGAGGTTCGCCCGACAGATCAATTGCCCATTGTTGCGAGGACCCCATGTTTTTTTACCTTTTCTTCATTTAATGAATAAACATAAATGCTAACTATTTCATAAACTTTGATAATAATTTTTTTATAAGTTTAAGAATTAAAAATTTAAGAAATAAATTTAAATAGTGATAATTTTATGAATATAAATATGAATACTTTTTTTAATTTAAATTATAAAAATATAATAAATAATTTTAAACACTAACAATTTCATAAATTTTAATATTAATAATTTCTTATACTTAAATTATAATAATTTAATAATTAAATTTAAATACTACGAGTCGAGATTTGTGGGAAAATGTGTGATACCTCGTACTTTTTTTGCATTATTTAATTGTGAAAATTGATTATGTGTGTTTGTTGTGACATGTGATGTCACTATTTTATATTTTATATGTGTTATATAATTCATGTTTGAAATCGAACTTGATACAAGGTAATTAAATAATTAAATAATAAAATTAACTGAGTATTATGGGCGATTATGGAATGGTTAAGAATTAGGTATCGAGAGATTTCTTATTTGGATTATCTCCTCGGTGTGTGGCCTCAACAATCATGAAGTAGTTTCGTATAAAATCATGTTGCACTTAACTAAATAAAATAATTAAACAAGTGACAATTGACTCCTACCTACTAATATATTAATTAATGGGATAAATAAGTTAATATAAATTATCATATCTCGTGTTGACGTTTGGAACGCATATGATGTTCGTTTTTCACTTAAAATAGTAGGTTTTAAGTTTATTGGATTAGTATATGGCTTGGGTAGAGTTTTAGGTGATTTGAAGTGTCATTTGGACTCATTGGGTTGAGGCTTATATTGGACCCAAGGTCAATTTCGTGGGAAACATATTTATAAGGTTAGAAGAGTAATCCTAAAATACAATTGAGGCTTGAGAGAAACCCTTGAAGGTTATGAAGGGAAGAGGCATTCGAGGGTCAAGAGGAATTGGGAGGTTTTGGGACTTTGATTCGTCAATTAGTCCATAGTCAAGTTTATATTGATTTATAATTTAATTAGTATTGTGTTATGGTAGTTGTAGTTATTGAAATCCAGATTATATGTGTATAATCTGATTTCTAATAATCTAAAGTTAATTTTTGAAATTTGTCTAATGGTTAAATTAAGTTTAAACCCCATGTTAATTATTTGTAAGAATTTGATGTTAAATCTCAAAGATTTGAAACCATAATTTAATTTTAATTGTTAAAAACTAATTCGTGTTAATGAATCAAATAAAAATCCCTTATTTTAATTTGAAGATTGATCCAAATCGGAGTTGTTTTGGGTAGACCATGAACCTAGGGTTCTAAGATGTATAATTATAATTTAATTCATGAATAGTTGGTATAATCACTAAACCTAGTCTTATGACGATGATTTATGAAGGATAAGGGCTATTGTTGTTGTTTCTAGGTCGATTTGAGATTAGTATAGGCCACCATTAGCGTGCTAGTGCGACGTAAGAAATTATAGGGGTGAATCGATTTGGTTATTGGGCGAATCGAGTCGGATAATGAAACTTAGAAAATTGAAGCGACCAAAATGTCTTCGTCGGAATCGAATTCACGCATAGTCAGAAGCCACGCGGAGATTTTCTCGAAACACGTCCAAACTTCACGTCTTGCATCCAAAACAATTATAAAAGCTCAAAATAAAATGCAAAATATGAGATTGTGATTTTAACCCGTTAAGTAGGTTAGAGGAGGATTTAGAATGTTATAGGAATTTTAGGTAGGGAGTAATACCTAATTTGGAAACCTCGGGTTTTGGGTCTAGAAATGAGATGTAGTGGTAACGAGAAATGCTTATAAAGCGTACAGAACTCGGGATAGTCTATAATATAGGACGTATTGGCAGGGAATGATACATAACTTGGACACCTAGGGTTTGGGGTCTAGAAATGAGATGTTAATGGTATTTAGAGATTCTTAGAGAGTTCATACAACTCAGGATAGTCTAGAACACATCTTTACCCACCAAGTAGGGTAGAACTCAATTGGAATGATCCTTACGAATGATAGGTGAGACAATACCTAGATTGCAGAGCCTTTGGAGATTAGAGTAGTGTTATATATTATCGATTATAGTTAACATTCATATTAACTAATTAAAATAGACTATACACGTATCTCATTTGTGTAGGGTGGTATTTATTAATTTTAACCCATTTACGAAGGATTATATTTCTTTGTGTATTTTATGTGCAAGCATACCATCCGTGAGTACTCATAGATTATGTACTAAAAGGAATATCTGTCATGGCGCATGTACGACGTAGTCTGTATTAATACCCTCGTGATAGATACGGGCTTTACCTTGTTCATTTTCACCATCAACACTACATGTTGAAAGTACACATGTTATCCCATGGTGATAAAAATTGGAGGATCTTATCATATATCTTGGATATAGGGCCCTATGATTAGTGTGATAGGCATAATAATTATCCCTTGTTAGTGATCTGTGGTTATAGGTATGTGATAACCTATAACTCTACCTATGCATGAGTGATCCCCGAAACTGTTAGGGGAAGGACCTCGTTATGTGAGGGCACGAGAGTAGCCCATTTACTTATACGTGACGAGAATCGTACTTATATGTGGATGTTAGACGTAAAGATTATCTTTCTCCTACTTTATGTGATTATGTAATATGGTACTTGAGTTAGTTATAGTAGTTTATCTGTTATATTAGAGATGTATATGACTTATTCTAGTGGTGTATACTTATATAGCAATGACTCGGTATTTTTGTATCATCTATACTAGCAATATATATATATGGGTGGTGCTAAATGCACCACCAAAATTTATACCCGACTCCATTACACAACATTTTTAAACACAATGTACAATCACTTTAAAGCATGTAGTGGTGCCCATTATAAATTTTGGTGATACCCTTAACATCACCCATATTATATTAGTGGCATGAGATTTCTTTTGATTGATAGACTTGAGGCATGCATTTAGAGACTATTAGGGATGCTTCAGTTAGTTTGCAAGAGGTGTTTAAGGTAAGAGGCTGTCGTAAAATATAGGATTCTTAATATAAGAGATTAGTCTAAGAATGAGAAAGTAAAAAATAAAGAACTAAGAGTTGAACCTTATTCATACGAGCCACATATGGGGGTGAGAATGGAACTGCATGTTTACTCTAGGTTATTTGGGTTGGGTAACTTAAATAACTTAAAATCTATTTAAAATGGGAGGAAGATGTGTTGTTGTTATCATTATCATTATCATTATTATTATTATTATTATTATTATTATTATTATTATTATTATTATTATTATTATTATTATTATTATTATTGTTATTATTATTATTATTATTATTATTATTATTATTATTATTATTATTATTATTATTGCGAGTGCGAAAAAAATCACAATAAAGGATTCACGAAACCAATTACAAGAGTTAGAAAGTAAATGAAATTACACACAACAACGATGTACGTGGTTCGCCAATTTGCCTACGTCTATGGAGAAGTTACTTGATTTTTATTAAGTGTATCTCAACGATTACAAATTTTCATCATTTGCCCTGGGTCAGGGAGTACAATTTATATCCATGTTTGTTACAGAGTTTTAGTTGTTTAAGGAACTCTATCATAGTTCGTGGATTGGCCATGAGGTGCTTGAATATCTCGACTGAGATTCTTAGCACCTGATTTGACGATATCTGGGAGTATCCTCCTCTAACTAAATTATCCGTGTTAAAACTAAGCCATGATTTTGGCCGGCCCAAATAACTTAAGTTATCTTAGTCGGTTACTTTCATTGACTTGCAAAAAGTGGGCTCCCATAATTGCCTCTAAATTCTTTGGGCTATTGACTATAGGCCAATAGATTTCAACTGGGTTGGAGGTCCAAGTTCTCATAATGTAGTGAGAGTCTGTGATGGTCTTTTTGTAATAACATAGCTTGAAACGAGGGCACACTTGTCTATAAGAAGAAACTCAAGTGCCGAAATCTTTTTGGGAAGTCGAAACCCATCATTTGAGTGTTCTGGTGTTCAGTTGTTGCTTGCTCAAGCGTTTGTTCACTATTTCTGGTCGTCCTTGCACATAATCCGTTCCTAAGCTCTTCTTTTGCTTCGAAAGTCGAAGTGTCTCTCTTTATATGATTCATTAAAGCTTCATTGACATATGTAAGTTATAGTCCGTGCCTCTTCTTGGTTCTTTTTCTCTGTACAAGCTAGTTACTGTAGTTAGGGTTTATTCTTAATCTGTTCAGTTATGGCGATGTTGGATGGTAGTCTGTAAAAGAATTTAGGCATAAATATAACATTCCTAAGTGAGTACTTATCGAATATGCCTCCTTCCTCGGAATGTTCGTAAAGTGGAAGGGGGCACTGGATTCACACCATGTTGATAACTCAAGGGGGTATGACATTTCCCCCAAATGAGTTATTCCTTAGATTTTTTAGGTATTTTTCCATTGTTCCTGCTAAGTGTGCCCCTAATGTATGGAAGATAGTAAACGGTGTACATAGAATAAATACTCTTTATGGAACAAGGTTGGGACTGGCCGAGATATATCATTGTTATGTATTCTTGAAAATCAAAGAGAGTTTATTGTATCTGAAGACCAGAAGAGTTGAGAAAGTTCCGGTGGTTAATCTTCCAAATTCCCATAAGGACTATTGGGAAAGAAGGTTCATTATGAGGAACTGGCAGGACCCTCCACTATTGGAGGGGGAAAGACCACGCGGCCTTCCCATTTTTTATTATAGGGAGGCTAAGATAGGACGCTTCCTCTTTTTTCTTTCTGTTAACTTCTTATGAATTCTTCTCATTCTTGTGGCTGATATTCCTCTTCTTTGTGATTGTAGACCGTGCCAAGAACCAGGAACCTGACGTTAGTGAGATCAATACTGAGGATCTCACGAAGGCTTGTAACATAAAGGAAAGATTGGCAGAAAGTGAGCACACTAGGTCGACGACTTTTCTTTTGGAATATAAGAACATAGGCACCAGCTTTATTGCTCGACCAATCCATCAGGTCCTAATTTTAACAACTCCAGAGGAAAGTTCTGAGGAAGAAGAGAGAAGAGGAGGAGTAAAAGTAGGAGGAGGATATGAAACATAAAAAGAAGAGGACATGGATACTTTAGTTAAGAAGAAGATATTGAGGCTTCCTAATAATGATGATGATCATGTAGTCTTGTCTGATAAGATTCCAGCTTTAAAGGTTTATGCTACATATTCTCCCAAGAGCAATGGTACTGGCCCGTTAGATAAAGGGAGAGAGTAAGAAAAGAAAAAAGAGAGAAAGAGTGAAGAAGAAGAAAATAAGAAAGAGAGAGAGAGAGAGAGAAGAAGAAGAAGAAGAAAGAGAGAGAGAAAGCTAAGTCTACAAATAAGTTAGCCTTGCAGTCTGCTGGAGAGCCCAATGTCCCTAGTCTTGAGGGGGCGAGTATGGGCAATTCCCCCTTTTTATCCCCTGACCTGCTGAAGAGGTCACTGCTCGCTACTGATCACGAGCATTCCTCGAGGTTGGGTCCATCTCAACACGCCCTCAAGACTGCACAAGGGATGGCTCTTGTAAGTCTTTCTTACTTGTTTCTTTTCTTTTTTATTTCCCATTTTTATTCCGATTCCCTGCCATTTTTATATTTCTTTCAGATATTGTCTAACTTCACTACCCTTCTCGATAATCATTCTGACAACTTCAAAAAGGAGGAAGAGCTGAAGAAGGCCCTAGAGGCCGAGAATGTGGCCCTGGATCCCAAGAAGGTGATCCTTGCCAATGCTCGTCAATCATGGGAGTATGAAAAGAGCTAGATATCTAAGGCCTATGATGCTCTGGGGGCTACTCAAAAGGCAATAATTACTGAGAAGTTTGAATTAGTGGAGGCCAATAAAGAGTTAATTGGCAAGGTGGCCAAGTTGGAGGGTAAACTTTCTCAAGCTAAGGATGACATCTATCGTGAAGGTTTCTATAAATCTTATGAGGATGTTGAACACCAGATGTCTTATGCCTGCAAAGTCTCCTTTAAGAGGGGATGGGACCAGGGCTTGAAGGTTGTTGGTACACCTGATGGTTTTGAACTTTTCAACCTTCATTCTCCTAAACATGACCCTTACATTGAATAATAAGAAGAATAAGAAGAAAAAGGTGACCAAGCTTCTAGAAATATTGAGATCGTTCCTATTACGGTCGGCTGGAGCGTCGGTGCTGGCGAGGAACAACAGGTGGTCGATAAGGGGAAGTTCAAAGTTGAGGAAGTCCAGGTGAAAGACTAGGGCTCTTATAGACTAGGAGTTTTCATTTTCCTTGTACAATTCAAGTTTTTATTTGTCTGTACCCTTACTTTGAGAATTTCATGTACTGGCCAATGGCCTTCTTTTCTTTTCATGTGATAATGAAATTTACCCCTTTGTTCATGTGTTCATCTGTTTGCATTTATGTTAATACTTACTTCTGTTTTGATATGTATTGCTTGTAGTCAACTGATTTAGATCGCTATATTTCTCCCAATTCTTAACTGGGGAGAATTCTTGGACCTGATATCAGCTTATAAGCTCGCAAAGCCTTCGTGAAAACATATAAGTCACTAATATTTAGGAACGAATAATAAAAAAACTAGACTGAAATGATTGTAGAGCTAAAGGATGACCTTCATAAGGTAGAGGAAATAGGGGCCTCCATTCAAAAGTAAGTTAATTCCCCGTGGTCCTAACTTCTGGCGAGGACTAAGGTCGACTAAGTGGATGAGGTTCTACGGTATGAAAATGATTCTCTGTGAAAAGAGGTGGCGAGCTTGAAATCTATTATAGGAGTATTAAAAGACAATGTCAAGAAGCTGAAAAAGCTGAGATACTCCTTTAAGGTAGGATCCAAAGAGGTATGGGGGGAAGGTTATAATTCCGGTTGGATAAATTCCCTAGCAAAACTTAAGGAGGCTGAAAGCATTGATTTTTCTCAGGGATGGATGAGCGCTCTCAAAAAGGCGATGACCCCAAAGGAATCCAAGTTTTGTTATAAGTACCAGGTTGAATGTGCTGCCTAAAACCATAATCCTTTTTTGAAAGACGATGAATGGATTCTAGTTGATGCTATTCCTCTTCAACTATTTGATTAGGATCTCGACGAAGATGTCAAAGAATTTTCTCCAAAGCTAGATAATGGTCAGAGGGAAACTATAGCAGAATATCTTGCTCGACACCATAGCTCCTCTTAGGCTTTTGTGTATCTATTTTTGGCCATGTGATTGTAACCTTGTATTCTTAATAAAGAACTTTCTTATGTTTTGAGCGTGTGATGACTAAACATATTTTGATTTTATATACTTGTAGGTTACTTGGCACTTTTATTGACCAAAATGATATTGATTGACCGATTGTAGTCTTTAGATAGACTCATACTTATTTTAAATCATTTTGGATTTTTGTGATAGACTAACTGATGTTTAGGTGATGTCATTCCGCCTTTCATATATATGAACATTCTCCCATTCCAATATGCTTAAGAAGTATCATTCCATTCACTTTACCGTTTAGGTCGTGTCGTCACACTTCCTTGGGTCTAAGTGAGATGATGGCGAGAATGCACCTAATTGTTGAGTAATCCACCTGAGCAGGTTTTTTTTGCGACCAACAGATATTGGCGACCAACCAAAGTTGGCTTTATTGTCTATGGATCCCCAGCAGAGCTTTTATTATTATCGGGACAACTCATGAGGCCTCTTGTGTTAACAACAAGGGCGTGAGGGTAATTCGAAGTGTTTGTATTTAACTTGCTAATACCATTCATTAAACATTCAAAATATGCACAAAGGAGATATCATTGGAAAAGGTGCAAATTAATGAGATATAATCGAGATGTGTTAAGCAGCTAATGCAAACTTTGAGAATAGATGGATCACTTCGGCCTTTATTCATTGCAAATTATCTTATCAGGTAATAAAAAAATTTGCTAAAAAAAGGAATAAGTAAAACTTCTTAAAATTGGATGCGTTCCATGCTCTTGGTATCTCCCTGCCCTCCAGTGTTTGCAAATGATATGCTCCTTGAAGATCATCTCTGATTACTCTAAATGGTCCTTCCCAGTTTGGTCCTAGTTTGCCATCTGATGATTTTATAGCACTTCCGAGGACTTTTCGTAGGATATAGTCTCCTATTGAAAACTTCCTCAGATTAAACCTTTTGTCGTACTTCTTGACTAGTTATTATTGGTAGGAGGCCAACTTGATCAAGGCTAGATATCGTCGCTCATCTACTAGGTCAAGTTTAGTGCGTAAGGCTTCATCGTTGAGGCTTTGGTTGACCAGGGTAGTTTTCATGGTAGGTAGGCTTGCATTCATAGGGATGACAACCTCCATGATATAAGCGGGGGAAAATAGTGTTTCCTCGATTAGTCTTATTGGCATTGTGATATAGGCCCATATAACATGAGAGAGTTCATCCACCTAAGGGCCCTTAGCTTTTTCCAATTATTTTTTCATCCACCCATGCCTCGTGAAGTTCACTAAGTACTTGCTTGGCATCTTGTGGGTGAACACACTGGAGGTATGGGTTTATGAATGATTTCTTATAAAGTTTCCCTTCATGGCTAAGGTAGAAACGAGCAGCCTTGATTTTGATTTAGTGGTTCGACCTCTTGTCATTTGGTAGTATGTCACTAGGTAGATAATTGATGATGGGATCCATCCAACTTGGGGCCTTATCTATGAGGAGAACTTGCTGGGCTACGACTCTATGATCTATACTGTGTTATGCATGGAACTCAGTTTGTATTGTGCTTTTTAAGTCAGAGTCAATTGTTGAGATTGGTGCTGCTAAGGCATCAACGTGACTGTTATGTCCTCTTGGGAATGATTGAATTTCCACCTGCTTAAAGTCTCCCATGAGTCCTCACACTACATTGAGGTATACTGCCATTGGATCATATTTAGCATTAAAGTCTCCACTCTCCTGTTTGGAGACGAGTTTGGAATCACCGAATACATTGAGGTATTTTCCCCCCAATAGTTTGTCTTTTCGCAAATCGATGATCATCGCTTCATACTCAACTTCGTTGTCGGAGGCTTCAAATCCCAACCTAATTCCTTGCTCGATTATTATGTCTTCGGGGGAAATGAGAATAATCCCTACTTATGCCCCCTTGGAATTTGAGGCTCCATCAACATATACTGCCATTAGAATTTGCCTCTCTTTAAAAGCTGGAAGAATGGTCTCCAGCACTCCGAAGACTTGGGAGATGAAGCGACTGAGAGTAAAGAGCATTCCACTAAACTTCTGAGCATCCCTCAGTGACTGAGGAGGGTGGACCAGGGTTATATCATAGATTTGATCTCGGTTGGCCTTAATTCACTAGGTAGCCTAAGAATTTTGCTAACTAGACCCCGAATGAACACTTTTATTAAGCTTCATTCGGTACCGCCTAAGGATTTTGAAGGTTGCTATTAGGTCTAAGAGGTGATCGACCTTTTTCTTGATTTTAACGAGCATGTCGTCGATGCACACTTCCATCGTTTCTCCCATTTGTTTGTGAATCATTTTAGTTAACAATCTTTGGTAAGTTTCCCCTGCGTTCTTGAGGCCAAAAGGCATGACCATATAGCAGTACAAACCAACATAGGTTATAAAGGAGGTCTTATCTTGGTCAAACTAGTGTAGTGGGATCTAATGATATCCCGAATGAGAGTCAAGGAAGCTCATCCTTTCATGTGTCATTGTGGCATCAACAAGTTGATCTATTTATTAGGCATAAATTCTTCATATTTATCCCCGTAATTTAGAGTCTTTTAACACTCCGTGCTGTGTAATTCGAGTTAATTTATCTCATATCATTTCCACTGATATTTTCTAACGAGTACGCCGAGTTTTATGTATTTTTCATCTATTTAGCCGGTATTTAGTGCACGCAAAGAAAGAAAGAAGAGAAAATAAGAAAAGTCAAAGGGAAAAAAGAGTAATTTTACATTTGGAATTGGGACGAGAAGCCTAAGGAAAGTTGAAGAGCTCGAGTCTACAAGCACTGAGGAATAAACGACATCCAAATTTGAGTCGTGGATAAAAAATTATGAAGCTTCAAAGTTGAGAGAAAATCACAAGAAAAAAGGGAAGAAAAAGAACCAAACCGAACCGATGAAGAGGAAAAACGAACCGATCCGGTATTGGTAAATGTTCTGAATAAGGAAAATCGAACCGATTAAGAGGAAAAATGAATCGATCTGGTGTTGTTAAGACTTCTATAAAAGCGAACCGAACCGATACCCCTGGACCGGACCGGTTCGACTGAAGAATTTTTGAATTATCTTTCTTCTAAATTAGAGTTCTGCATGGACCAAACTCTTGTAAAAATGTAGTGTTTTTATTCCTATTTGTTACTAGACATTAGGGAGTTCCTTTTTGCATAGTTTTGGAGAGAGAAAAAAGGCCAAGAACCCTAGGAACTCAATTTTATAATTTTATGGTTTGCAATTCAAGATTTCTGCAATAGAGTCTCTTTCTTCTGCTTTATTGTTTGAAGTTTATAATTTGTGTATGATTTGTTTACTTCCATAAGTTCTTAGATTCTCTTGCTTATCTAGGTATAATTTCATAATGGTTTTGAATATAACCACAGTAGAAACACAGCTTTAATTAATTGCACCATGTTAGGTTAGACTTTTAAGGGTTAGGATGAATGAACCCAGCCTGATGTGGTTTGCATGACTATAAAATTAGTTCCCTAAATTAAATAAATGATTGAATCGGGTTGTGTAGTAGTCACAATCGTCGTACATCTTTTTACCTCATTTGCCCTATGTAACCGGAGTGTTTAAGAGTGTGATGCGCGTGTTAGCTATTTCGACACCGCTTTATTCTTACTCTTGATTATGTATGATGCGAGATAATACCCTCATATATGTAATTCTTGAGATTAATAAAGACTGAATTTAATCAATTATCTAATTCGCGACTAGTTTTCTATCTGGTAAACGTATTAGGGTTCAGGGGAGTGTATTCCAACCTATCTTTCTCATTCATATTTAGTTAATCATAGTTAGTTTAACTCTGCATGCATAGTTTAATTCAGTAGTTTAACTTAAATTGCATTTAGTTAGTATATCAAATTAAAATCCCATCATATTTTAGTTCTTTTTATGAGTCAGCTTAGATTAGTCATCTTACCTATTATTTTCACGAGAGATCGTCCTATTTCCCTAAGGATTTGACCCCGTCTTATCGAGAGTATTACTTACGCGACCGGTTTGCACTTGAATCGATATAAGCACGCACTAGAACACTTTTTAGTCGCGTCAAGTTTTTGGCGCTGTTGTCGGGGATTTAGGTAGACTTTTAGATTAGGTCGATTTAATCTAAAATTTGACTCCAAATCTCAAAAAGCCAAAAAAATCATAAAATCAAAAATCTGAAAAAATTCAGAAAAAAAATATATTAACATCTCTCATAGCCCTTTTCATGAAAAATCAAAATCCGCAACAAACCCCTCAATCTACTCCCACACACATTCACAAGAATCCTATAGTCGAGTACGATCCTGATAGCCCACACACTCCTAACGTACCTCAGTTTTGGGTTCCACCTTCTACACCTCTAAATTCCATTACAAGTCACACTTCTAGGACACCGAGTGAGGATATTGAGTCAATTGGAGATAGATCCATGTGTGATCATTCTAGTTTTGGTACGGGTAAGGGTGAGACGACATATAGTCCCGTGAGAGAACTCCTTCACCCCGAGAGAACTGTCACCCCGGGAGTGATTCTACTTTCGTATAATGCGGGGCAGTTCCATTTTCATAATGGGATGATACAAATTCTTCCAACATTTCACGGGTTAGATTCGGAAAAGACTTATCTCCACATGCGTGAGTTTAAAAATGCATGTGATACATTTAGCGATCAAGCTTGCACACGAGATGTCGTTCCCATAATGCTTTTGCCCTTTTCCTTAAAGGATAAAGCTAAGACCTGACTTTGGTCTTTATCACCAAACTCAATTGGATCATGGAGGGAGATGGCCTCCAAATTTCTCTTAAAGTTCTTTCCCCAACATCGAACAAATTCCATCCAGACTCAATTTCAAACATTCTGACAATAAGAAAATGAGTTATTTGATCGATGTTACGGGCGTTTCAACGAGCGAGTTAGTACATGCCCTCATCATGGTTTTGATAAGTACCATCTCATATCCTTCTTTCACCACGAGCTAAGTATAGCGTCTAAACAACTCATTGTGACAATGTATGAGAGACCATTTTGGGAATTACATGAACACGATGCGGATGCCCACTTTAAGTTCATCGCCGAGACAACTCAATCGTGGGACACATCCGATCCTAGCACCCAAAATCGGGTTTGATAAACTCCCACCGCTCCTTCAGTGGCAAGCCTTTATCATGTGGGAGATATTTTCGGATCAAGGCTAAGAGAACCAACCGGAACCATAAAAGATAAGGTGTGTGCTATTTGTGAGGCAAGTTATTCAATGAAGGAATGCCCGATGATACCCACCTACAAAGTGATGTTACACAAGCAAGTGGATGTGATAGGAGGATTTAAGGGTAATTCCAATGCCCCGCATGGGAACTCTTACAACCCTTCATGGAGAAACCATCATATCTTTAACTATGGGCAATAATAGGCTGCGTTAAATCCTAATTCACACGTTGCCCCACCTCCACTTCCTCATTTTCAACAAGCACCGCCTATGCAAGAACCACCTCCCGCATCATATATCACCCCACTGCGGAGAATTATCAAGGACAATTTAAATAAATTCATCTAATCTCAAAACACAACCAATGCTAAGTATGATCGCATGTTCACTGAGATAAATGTGAGTATCTGTAGGTTGCAATCATCTTTAAAAATCCAAGAGAAGGGCAAGTTTCTGGCTCAAAGCCAAAGACCTCCTCAAGGTCAAGCTAATGTTAGTTCTACCTCCCATGATCATCAAGAGAAATGTTAAGCTACCACCACTCTACGTACTGGGCGTGTTATTGATTTATCACCTCCCCCACACGACACACCTAAAGACACGGAGGTTTCGCCCGGCACGAAAGAGGCCGAAGATGCCCCCTTGAAAGAGAGTGAAAATGAAGACACTAGTGAGCCTGAAGTCGTAGTGAAACCACCCACTACCACACCATTCCCGCAACGGTTGGCTCCACGCCAAAAGCTAGCCTCCCGTGAAGATGTGCTAGATGTCCTTAAGCAAGTAAAGTTGAATTTACCATTTCTCGATGCCATCCAGCAAATTCCCGCCTATACCAAAGTCATTAAAGATTTGTTGACTGTGAAAAGAAGACTAAAGGTGAAAAAGAACGTCTTTCTAGCATAAAATGTGAGCTTCGTTCTACTTAATGTCCTCCCACCAAAGTTTAAAGATCCGGGTGCACCTACGATTTCGTGCATTATTAGGGAAAATCGAATAGAAAAAGCCTTGCTCGATTTAGGGGAGAGTGTCAGCATTCTTCCCAATTCCATATATAGGCAACTCGATTTGGGTGACCTTAAGACCACACGAATCACTCTCCAACTAGCGGATCGTACTGTGAAGATACCTGGAGGGATTGTCGAGGACGTGATAGTCCAAGTGGAAACATTTTACTTGTTGGTAGATTTTGTCATTTAGGACACAGAGCCCTCCATCCATTCTAGCAATCATGTTCCCATTATTCTAGGCCTCCCATTCTTAGCTACAACTAACGCTTTGATCAATACACGCTATGGGAAAATGCAACTTACTTTCGGGAACATGACCCTCGAGGCAAACATTTTCAATATTGTTAAACAAGTGGGTAAAAAAGATAAAATTCATGAGGTCGATCTCATAGATGAGATAGTGGAGGAGAACATAGAGGTAACCATTGTTGGGGACGCCTTAGAAATATGCCATGTGAGGAGTAAGGAGAGCGATGATACGTACACTGAGTTTGAATGAGAGGTAGTAGGGTTGAGAGTGCTATTAAATGAGAGAGAGTCGACCGAGGACTTGAAAGAGATTAATTGGGTTTCTAAATTCGAGGATTTACCCTCGAGGGAGTCATGCATGATCCCCTCCGAAGAAAAATTTCCCACCCTCGAATTAAAGAAACTACCCTCTAACGTAAAATATGCTTATTTAGGAGAGGATGGGACATTTCCTATTGTTGTCTCCTCAAGCCTAGATAAAGAGCAAGAGGGTAAATTACTAGAAATTTTGAGGAAGCACAGAAATGCTTTTGGTTGGAGCATAGAAGATTTGAAGGGTATAAGTCCCTTGATTTGTACCCATAAAATCCACCTCAATGAGGACATGAAGACCTCGAGGGAGATGCAAAGAAGATTGAACCCCACAATGAAAGAGGTAGTGCGAACTAAAATTATCAAGTTATTGGACGTCGGGATCATCTACCCAATATCGGATAGCAAATGGGTGAGCCTTATCCAAGTCTTCCCAAAGAAGTCGGAATGACTGTGGTCGAGAATGCCAAGGGTGAGTTAATTCCCCAACGTACCACCATCGGGTGGCGCATTTACATTGATTATCGAAAACTCAATGCGGGCATAAGGAAAGATCATTTCCCCTTACCATTTATCGACCAAATGCTAGGGAGAGTAGCAGAACATCCATTTATTGCATTCTCGATAGTTATTCCGGATATAACCAAATAGAGCTAGATGTTTTAGACCAAGAGAAGATGACTTTCACATGTCCCTTTGGCATGTTTGCCTACAAACGTATGCCATATGAATTGTGCAATGTGCTCGGGACATTCCAATGGTGCATGCTTAGTCTCTTTAGAGACATGGTTGAGAGAGGACTAGAGGTATTTATGGATGATTTTAGCATTTTTGGTTTCTCTTTTGATTTTTGTCTCGCAAAACTTGAGAAAGTACTCGCCCGGTGTGTGGAAAATAACTTAGTACTTAATTGGAAAAAATGCCATTTTATGGTGACCGAAGAAATAGTTCTTGGCCACATAGTATCGTCCAAAGGAATCGAAGTCGATAGGGACAAAATAGATGTCATATCCGAGCTTCCCCCACCTAAATCACTAAAGGATGTGTGTTCCTTCTTGGAACATGCGGGGTTTTATGGAAGGTTTATCAAGGATTTTAGTGCCATTGCTAGACCCTTGAGTAACCTCCTTATGAAGGATGCCCCCTTTGAGTGGAATGAAGAATGCCAAAGTGCTTTTGACAAATTAAGAAGCATGCTTGTTTCTGCCCCCATCATGCAAGCTCCGGATTGGTCCCTTCCATTTGAGCTTATGTGTGATGCGAGTGATTACGCTATAGGGGTTGTTTTGGTCCAAAGAAAGGATAATAAATCTCATGTCATCTATTATGCTAGCCAGACGTTAATCGGATCGCAACTCAATTACTCTACCATGGAGAAAGAATTGCTAGCGATAGTCTTTACCTAGAGAATTTTTGCTCGTACCTGATTGGTTCACCCATCACATGCTTTATTGACCCTCCGACGTAGAAATATCTCCTTGCTAGATGCTAAGTCGCGCCTCATAAGGTGGATCCTACTCCTATAAGAGTTTAATCTCTCCATCAAAAACAAGAAAGGGGTGTAAAACGTCGTGCTGATCATTTATCCTGGATTTTGTCCGACGTGCCTAGTGATCCCAAACCCATAGACGTATACTTTTTGGATGAATAATTATTTTCCACTTCTTCTCTCCCCTATTTTATGGATATATTTAACTACCTTATCACCGGAGTTATCCCCCCTGATTGGACACCGCAAGAGAAGAAGAAGTTCATTACTTGATCACGCATGTTCTTTTATGAAGACCCCTATCTCTTTAAGTATTGTACCGGCCAACTCATCCCAAGATATGTACTAAATGACGATATCCCTAATGTCATCCGATTTTGTCATACGGAAGCTTGTGGAGGTCACTTCTCAATGAACAAGACGGTCGCCAAAATCCTTCAAAGTGGCCTCTATTTGCCCATAATTTTCCGAGATGTTAACACCTATTACAAATCTTATGATAGATGCTAAAGGATGGGAGCCATCACTCAACTCGACATGATGCCATTAACCCCTATACTTGTCATTGAGATCTTCGATTGTTGGAGTATTGACTTCATGGGTCCTTTCCCCTCCTTTGGTTTCCTATACATCCTTGTCGCGGTATACTATGTGTCGAAATGGGTTAAGGACATAACTACAAGGACAAATGACAACAAGGTGGTGATAATGTTCTTAAAAGAATATATACTTTCTCACTTTAGCGCTCCGAAGGCGATTATTAGTGATAACGGCACTCACTTTTGTAATAAGCTGCTTGAAAAAATCATGATAAAGTATGGGGTCATCCACAAGGTGGGGACGACTTATCACCCCCAATCGAATGGGCAAGACGAGTTTGAAAATTGTGAGATTAAGCAAATATTAGAAAAGACCATTGATCCTAATCGAAAAGAGTGGTCCCTATGCTTAAACGATGCACTATGGGCTTATCGAACCGCATACAAGAACCCCCTCGAAATGTCCCCGTTTCGCTTTTTGTATGGCAAGCCTTGCCATATCCCTATGGAGCTAGAACACAAGACATATTGGTCCATTAGGAGGTTGAACTATAATTTGGATAAACCCGATAAAGCACGAAAGCTTCAATTGAATGAGTTGGAAGAGATGCGCAATGATGCGTATGAGAATGACAAAATATCCAAGGAAAGGATGAAACTCACCCATGATCGAAATATCCATCGAAAAGAGTTTCTTTCGGGCCAAAAGGTGCTTCTCTACAACTTTAGGCTATACTTGTTTCCCAAAAAATTGCGATGAGATGGATTGGCCCATTCATTGTGAGAATGTGTTCCCCCATGGAGCTCTGGAATTGGAAGATCCAAAGGGTGGAGATACATTCAAAGTTAACAGATATCACCTAAAGACATATCTAGAGGCGTGTGTGGAAGAAGCCGACACT
Organism: Sambucus nigra; assembly: GCA_949130495.1. Lineage (NCBI taxonomy): Eukaryota > Viridiplantae > Streptophyta > Magnoliopsida > Dipsacales > Adoxaceae > Sambucus > Sambucus nigra. The sequence continues at coordinate 334,987,552 of OX422207.1, read as the reverse complement.
ATTTGGTTGTCAAACCCCGTTTATGGGGTTGAGTGAGCTATAACGAAGAACTCATCGCACCCCAAACGTGCATGGGATGATTCTTGTGTATATTAGTAGTGTGTAGGTTAGGATAGTTAGGAGTCCGTAGGTACAAGTCGTGAGAGGATAAGACCTCAAACACACGGTTCGAGAGAGCATAGAGAGCTTCAAGGGAAGTTGTTGGGCAGTCCGAGATACTCATGCATAGGAATAGTTATGGAAGTGTCCAAAAAATAGAGAGAGAAAGAGTCTACCCTTCGAAGAGAAGAGGAGAGCTTTATAACAGACCGGACTGGTTTGCCCCTCAAGGGACCGGATCGGTTCGGTAATAAAAATAAATAAAACAAAAAGGAACCGGACCGGTCCACCCCTGGAACCCGAATCGGTTCACTTTCTGCAGACTTTTGTTGTTTCCCTAGGTACACCCCCCCCCCCCCCCCTTTTCCCCCCAATCCATTCCTCTCCCTCCAAATCGGAATTTCCCCCATTTCCCCATCCATTTCCCTTCATTATTCACCCCTTTTTCCTCCATTTTGTTTTCCTCCAAATCCCCCCTCCACACACCACCTATAAATACACACCATATTCCACCCATTTCTCCACACACCATCCACTTCCCTCCCTTAATCTCTCTCCATCTCTATCTCTCTCTTATCTTTCCTGTAGCACCAATTTATTTCCAAATGGCAAACATCTCTACCCGTAAAATACACATCCGTTGAAATCCTCCCCGATGGCAATAGGGAATTTCGTTCATGTCTAGAGTGCTTATGGTGCGAGAGATTTTTCAGTCCTTCCCGCAAATTACACATCGAGCACCAAGTCAAATGGAATGAGTTACCTCCCTCTGTCACAAACATGTTCCTTCCAATGGGGTGGTGCCATTTTTTCAACAAGCCAAATGAAGTGGTTTGGGAGGACGAAGTGCGTTCTTTTTATGGCTCTCTCATCCACACGGGCGAGTTTGAAGCCGTAGCTTATGTCGACGTGACTCCAGTCCCCTTCTCATTGGAAATTTTATCCCGAAAGCTAGAAGCTATGGGGGTTCCAGGCCCTGACCGGTACGGGTACCCCACTAATGTCGCCCCAATTCTGAAAAAGTACGTGCATCGACCGCCTTGCACCCAGAAAAAATTGGGATCACGAGAATTTTTAGGTGGGAAATCTTAATGACAAAGCCCGCATCACTTTCCAAATCGTATGCGGCAACATCCTAGAAACTTCAAACGATTCGGCGATGTGCCCTCGCCAAGCCACCCTTGTATACCACCTTTTTTATCCCGACACCACTATCCATCTTGCCCGAACCTTCTACATCGATACTCTTTACGCGGACATGGATCATAAGGGTAAGGCCCCTCTCCCATATCCCCACCTCATCACCTCAATCCTCGCCGATGCCGGTATTGTCACCCCCCGAGCGGTTCCCCGTATTCCAAAGCCCATTGGGAAGGAATCCCGCACAAGGAGTGAAAAGTAAAGGAAGGTGATACGAGTCGCGAGGGTGGAGGATGATGATGATGATGATGACGATGAGGAGGAGGAGGAGGCTGAGGATGTTGATATGGAAGAGGGCGAGGAAGAGGAGTATGAAGAATAGGTCGATTTGGATTATGAGCCAGTGGGTGCGGAGTTCGATCATCGCATTTTTGCGCTTGAAATGCGCTTTGACGGGTTAATCAACGAATAATGTGTTGATCGACGAGCGGGCCATTAAGCTTACCAGCGTGATACAAGCATGATGCATCGCCTCCAAGCCGAACTTTATCGCCTTCCTATGGGTCCCGATGTTCCTCTGCCGACTTACTTTTATGACTAGTATGACCCCACCACTCCCGGTACCTCCCACCCACTGCCTCAATAGAAGCCCAAGGGTGTTGTCTTGAAGAACTTGGATATTTTTGTGGTTCTCTCTTGTATGAAATTGTTGGCTGCTTGCATTTCTCTTCTATCTTGTACCCAACTTTAGACAATAATTATAAAAAAATCTGCATTTTGATTATTTGTTTGTTTTATTTTTCTCACTTTTTAATTCACCCTTATTTGGATTTTAGTCAATTTTTCTTGAGGACAATGCAAAAGTCTAAGTTGGGGGGGGGGGGGGGGTGATAAGTGCGTCTTTCTAAACCTTCACAAATTTTTTAAAGTGCCTCAAAAAAATGGAAAATTTCAAAAAAAAAATCAAAAAATTTGAAAAAGCCACAAATATTTTTTCAAAATAAATTAAAATTGGAAATTAAAAGCTTCGAAAATGTCACAAATTTTTTTAAGTCTCAATTTGTAAAAATTCAATTGCACAAAGCCAAAATTGACCAAAGATGGAAACTGAAAGAAAATTGACAACTTTACGAATAAGTGTGGAGATTAACTAACCCGGTGAGATTTCGAGTCTATCATTTTTTGGGAGTTTTTAAGTAAATCTGAGTTAATGGTTAACTCAAAGTTCAATTCAGCATTTTAAAAAAAAAGTTGTTGAAGATCTCAACTCCTTTGTTTTGATCGGTTACGAAAAATGTGTGAGATGTTGTTTTAATTATGAGATAAAATATCTCTAAATTAAATTAATCTCGAGACGGATATGGTAAATTAATGAGTGATTTGGACAATGAAGTAGGCCCTCAATTGTTTACTCAAAATATTAGCCATAAAAAGTTGTGAAAAATTATCCTTTTGCTAGCCATTTTGAGCCTAATTTTTTTCCTTTTCGTTTCTAACCCGAAAAACCCAAATAGTCCGAAAATTGTGAAAAGTGAAAAATTCAGAAATAAAGTCCAAAAAGTTCAAAAAAAGGGTCAGGAAAAAAGAAGAAGGTAGAAAAACGCTCAACACAATTAGCAAGAAAAGAAAAAGGAAAAAAAGGGGGGGGGGGAAAGGAAAAGAAAATGAGCAAATGCCCGAAAAATCACTAACGGACATCATAAGAACATTTGCCTCTCTTTAAAAGCTGGAAGAATGGTCTCCAGCACTCCGAAGACTTGGGAGGTGAAGCGACTGAGAGTAACGAGAATTCCACTAAACTTCTGAACATCCCTCAGTGACTGAGGAGGGTGGACTAGGGTTATATCATTGATTTGATATGGGTTGGTCTCAATTCACTAGGTAGCCTAACAATTTTGATGACTGGACCTCGAATGAACACTTGCATTAAGCTTCATTCGGTAGATCCTGAGGATTTTGAAGGTTGCTGCTAAGTTTCAGAGGTGATCAACCTTTTTATTGATTTTGATGAGCATGCCATCGATTTACATTTCCATCGTCTCTCCCATTTGTTTGTGAAACATCTTGGTTACCAATCTTTGGTAAGTTGCCCCTGCGTTCTTGAGGCCAAAAGGCATGACCATATAGCAGTATAAACAAACGGAGGTTATAAAGGATGTCGTATCTTGGTCAGGCCCCTGCAATGGGATCTGATGATATCCTGAATAAGAGTCAAGGAAGCTCATCCTTTATGTGTCGTTGTGGCATCAACCAGCTGCTCTATTGATTAGGCATAAATTCTTCATACTTATCCCCGTAATTTATAGTCTTTTAACACTCCGTGCGGTGTAATTAGAGTTGATTTATCTCATATCATTGCTCCTAACATTTTTGAACGAGTACGCCAAGTTTCATGTATTTTTCATCGATTTTGCAGGTATTTAGTGCACGCAAAGAAAGAAAGAAAGAAACCGAAAGAAAAAAATAAGAGAAAAGAAGTAAAGTCAAAGGGCAAAGGGCAAAAAGGGTAATTTTACATATGAAATTCGGATGAGAAGCCTAATAAATTTTGAAGACCTCGAGTCTACAAGCACATAGGAAGAAACGACATCCAAATTCGAGTCCCAGATCAAAAGTTATGAAGCTTCAAAGTTAAGAGAAAATCACAAGAAAAAAGGGAAGAAAAAGAACCAAACCGAACTGATGAAGAGGAAAAACGAACCGGTTCGGTGTTGGTAAATGTTCTGAATAAGGTGAGCCAAACCGATTAAGAGGAAAAATGAATCGGTCCGGTGTTGCTAAGACTTCTGTATAAAGCGAACCGAATCGATGCCCCTGGACTGGACCAGCTAAAGAATTTTTGAATTATCTTTCTTCTAAATTAGAGTTGTGCGTGGACCAAACTCTTGTATAAACATAGTGTTTTTATTCCAACTTGTTACCAGACATTAGGGAGTTCCTTTTTGCATAGTTTTGGAGAGAGACAAAAGGCCAAGAACCCTAGGAACTCAAGTTTACAATTTTATGGTTTACAATTCAAGATTTCTGCAATAGATTCTGTTTCTTGTCCTTTATTGTTTGAAGTTTATAATTCGTGTATGATTTGTTTACTTCCATAATTTCTTAGATTATCTTGATTATCTAGGTATAATTTCATAATGGTTTTGAATATATGCACAGTAGAAAACATAGCTTTAATTAATTGCACTATGTTAGGCTAGACTTTTAAGGGTGGGGATGCATGAAACCAACCTAATGTGGTCTGCATGACTATAAAATTAGTTTCCTAAATTAAATAAATGATTGAATAGTGATGTGTAGTACTCACAACCATCATAGGTCTTTTTACCTCATTTGCCCTAGGTAACCAGGGTGTTTAAGAGTGCGGTGCGCGTGTTAGCTATTTCAACATCACTTTATTTTTACTCTTGATTATGTATGATGTGGGTTAGTACCCTCATATATGTAATGCTTGAGATTAATATAGACTGGATCTAATCAACTATCTAATTCACGACTAGTTTTATATTTGGTAAACATATTAGGGTTTCCTGGAATGTATTCTAACCTATCTTTCTCATTCATATTTAGTTAATCACAGTTAGTTTAACTCTGCATGCATAGTTTAATTCACTAGTTTAACTTAAATTGCACTTAGTTAGTAGATAAAATTTAAATCCCATCATCTTTTCGTTCCTTTTTTAGTCAGCTTAGGATTAGTCATCTTACCTATCATCGTCACAAGAGATCCTCCTATATCCCTGAGGATTCGACCCCGTCTTAGCGGGCTTATTACTTACACGATCGTTTTACATTTGAACCGATATAAGCACGCACTAGAAACACTTTTTAAGTCACGTCATATATCTTCGGGAGAGGGATGTTATATTTAGGATATGCTCGGTTCAGGTCGGTGAAATCTATATAAACCCTCCAGTTGCCATTACTCTTGCGAATCGCTAGTGGGTTGGACAACAATACACAGAACTGAACTTCCTTGTTGGATCTTGCATCTAGTAGATTTCTTACCTCTTTCTCAACTGCCTTAGCCTTTTTAGGAGTCATTCAGCGAGATTTTTGAGTGATGGGCATAAAAGTTAGGTCGATATGTAAGCGGTGGCACACTAAGCTAGGGTGGGTCAATCCCAGGAAACTCGTAAGGCTCCCATGCAAAAACATCTATGTTGCTATTAAAAAGTGCAACCAGTTCCCTTTTCTCTTAATCGTTAAGAGCATATCCAACCAAAAACGTCCTTTCTATCAAGTTGTCATCAACTACAATTTCTTCCAGGCTTTCAACGACCCTATTTGTTGGGTGGACCATGGTCTCTTCCACCCATGGTTATCCAAACTATAGTTTATATTTAGAGAGAATATTCCCTTCTTGGGATTTCTCTTGGAGTTCTTGAGCTCCTTTTTTTCTCTTTCTTTAGGTGGATGGCTGCAATAAAACATTTTCGGGTTGTAGCCTGCTCATCTCGAATTTTGACCGCTCCATAATCTGTAATGCATTTTAACTTTTGATGACAAGTTGATGGAATGACCCTCATGGAGTGGAGCCAACCTCTGCCCAAAATAGCATGGTATGGGGACTCGATGTACACAACTAAGAACTTCATTAACTTCGAGATGTTCCCTGCCCTGACTGGCAAGGTGATTTTTCCTAATGGCATGGTAATCCTTCGTGCAAAACCAACCAATGGAATAGTGGATTCTTTAAGGTCGACGGCGTTCAATTTTAGCATATGGAACAGGTCCAGATACATCACTTTGGATGAACTCCCTTGGTCCACCAGTAGCTTGTCGACATCCTAGTTAAAAATATTGAGTGTGATTACTAATGCGTCATGATGTGTGGTCCTTATCCCGACCAAATCCTCTTTGGTTAACACGATGTGTGTCACGTAATCAACGTCTTCTGGTCATCGATGCTTTCCAACTAAGTCTTGGCTGGATCTATATGAAAAGCCCCCATTATGTCGGTCACCTTCTTGAGTTCCATTCTAATGGCATTGCCTTGAATCTTTCTGAGGTTTAACTCCCCAAGAATAACTACAAAGTCGTGTTCTATATCATCATCAAGGATTTTGTCTAGCTTCTAGTCACCATTGGCTGTGACCTTATCTATTTTCTTATCAACGTACTCGTTAAAGTGACTTGCCTGAACTAGCTCTTCCAGATGTGACTTCAGATCTTTAGAATTTTTGGTTCGATGGCCACCCTCCTTATGGAATGCGCACCATAGTGCATTGTTCTCTTAGTCGGATATCTACCCATCTTCTTGGGCCATTTGATGAAGGGTTCATCATTGATCTTGCTGAGAATCTTATTAATGGGTTCCTCAAAGACTGTGTTAATAGTCTGGAAAGCCTTGGAGGGGTCAATCTTACCTCTACGCTTGGAGATATTCTTGCCCCCATTCTTGCTTCCATTTTTCTGGGTGTCATTCTTCTTTATACCCTTATGCACCTTTGCTCGACCATTGTCTCCCCACATTAAGATGGGCCATGTCTTCGACCTTAGCATACTTTTTAATATGGTCCATAAGATCATTGATGTTTCCGAATTCCTTCTTGGTGAGAGATTGGTGCAGTAGGGAGGTGGTCGGCAGGCTGATTTTGAAGGATGCTACGGCAACCTGCTTCGAGCATTCCTCGATCTCATTAAAGATCTCCCAGGATCTCTTAGCGTAATCTCTGAGGTTTTCCTGAGGCTTTTTCTTCATAGTGATAAATGCATACATCCTCTTAGGATGGGAGCTGCCCGTTATGAACCATGTCGTAAAAACTTCTGCCAATGCTGTAAAATTCTTAATCGACCTATAGGGGAGCCTCTCAAACCATTTATGTGCTACGTCATGTAGGCTAGAAGGGAATATCTTGCACATCAATGCGTCATTGTGGCTCCATATGGTCATTGTTTGTTGATATTTCTTAACATGATATCCGAGATATGTATTTTTGTCATAAATCTTAAACCTGTGGATAGCAAATTTCTTGGGGGGGCTCATCATATTCAATTTCCCTTAAAAAACGGTCTTCATCTGAGAGTTTAGAGATCTTCCAGCAAGATCTCTGGTCAATCTGTCTCCTCGGTTTGCCGGATGTTGGTTCATCTCCCTATAGACCAGAATCCTCAAATCCTCACTTGGTCGATCATTAATCATGTGGCACCATTCTTGATGACCATGCTCTAATCGTGCTCACTCTGATATGTCACGTTCGGTTCTTTCCTGGTCATGCCTAGTACTCTTGCCTCGGTTGGGGGAATCTCCCCCATGAGGACTAAGAGTTTTGTCTCGTCACTGCCTTGGGTTTTTGGGGAGATCTCTCTTCATTCTTTCAAGTCGCCTCTTAATGCGAGCATTTTCTTCTTCTTGGTATTATGTTTCCTCTTCCTGCTCTCTAAGTGGGGCATCATAGGTATAGAGCAGCCTAGAAATTTGAGTAGACCTCGGAGGTCCATGGCTCACCTCTGAAGGTTGCCTTTCCTTGCAAAACCTTGGGTTTAAATGTTGACAAATTTCATACCTAGACCTGGGAGGGGCTGTCTCTTCCTGAATGTCACCAACTTATGGAATGTTGCTGCTGTAGTGAGACATTTTTGGCTTTCTGGTGTTGAATGCTTTCATAGGAACACAAGTCGTTTCCCACATACGGCGCCAATTGTAAGTGCAGAAAAAATCATTATAAAGGATTCAAGAAAACAATCACAAGATGCAAAAAGTAAATTAAATCACACACAACAACTATTTACGTGGTTCAGCAACTTGCCTACGTCCACAGAGAGGTTACTTCATTTTTATTAAGTGTCTCTCAACGATTATAATTTTTCATCACCTTGCACCGGGTCAGGGAGTACAATTTATATCCGTGTTTGTTACAGAGTTTAAGTTATTTAAAGAACTCTATCATAGTTCGTGGATTGTCCATGAGGTGCTTGAATATCTCGACCGAGATTCCTGGCACCTGATTTAACCACATCTGCGAGTATCCTCCTCTAACTAAACTGTTAGTGTTAAAACTAAGACATGATTTGGGCCAGCCCAAATAACTGAAGTTATCTTGGACGACTACTTTCATGGTCCTGCTAAAAGTGGGCTCCCATACTTATATTATTATTATTATTATTATTATTATTATTATTATTATTATTATTATTATTATTATTATTATTATTATTATTGTGGCCCAACTTCAATTAAATTCTTATTCTTTGTAAACTCGTTATTTCTGTTGTTGTTGAATCTATTTTTACAGGGCTTAGGTCGTTGTCCTGCTATAGACTTGGGTTGATTGTTGTTGGAGTATCTCCATTGACGTTTTATTCCTTATTCCAAGGATATAGAAATCTAGTAGTGTAGATCATCTACTTCTTATATTTATTTTTATTATAGTAATAGACTGTACATGTGGACTTATAATTAGAGTTGATTATTATATTTCAAGATACTTTTTATATTCTAGAGTTGAATTATTTATATTGGCAGTTATTGGTATCCAAAATGGTTTATGTTATTAAGTATTTTATATATCTCTCATTTTATTCCTCATTCAATTTTATTTACTTTGTTATGCTGAGGATATTACCAAATATTTTTTATTCCCACGATTTTCATATTAGACCCAATCAATATTTATATGGATTTTACACAGTGTCAAAAAATCTGTGTATCACAGCATTGCAGGTTTTAGTATCCTAGGGTCTTAAGCGTGTCTGTCTCTTTTTTGCATTACGTTCTTTGACTAATTTAGAGATTTATCGTTTAGGTATTGTATTCTCTACAAGGACGATATCTTATGGGGTTTTATGCCATTGTTCCATAGAACGATTTGAATAGAACGAAGTGTATCGGGGGTACCTTGTTTAGATTTATTTTGTGAGACGTCCCACGTATGAGGTCGAATTCGGTAGGTAGTTTGGGATTGTTGGATATGAGACCTTTAGTATACTCTTAACGAAGGGTTTGAGGGGAAGTGTTTCCACTCACCATCCGTAACGGAAAAGGAGCAAGTTTCATAGACCTTATCAGGGCAATTGCACGGTAGCTAGTATGAGGAGGAATTAAAGTATCTTTATCTTTATGCATCGGGAGAGATTGATATGGCAGCGAATAAGGGTATTCACATTAGACACAATCATTTTAGAAGACATTCTGCATCGACAGAAACCTTACCGTGATACCCCAAACTTTTATGAGTATTTAATTTCCACACGTGCATGGATTTATTAATTTAAATGGGTAAATATTAATTAACGAGATAAGGATTAATATTTGTTTATAATGCGAGTGTAGCTATGTTATTTTTTTATAATGCGAGTGTAGCTCTATTATCATATTATGTGAATATTTGTTTATAGCACGACAGTAGCAATATATTATATCGTTTGTACCTCTATTCATAGCAAGTGTGTAACTATGTTATTGTTTATGAAAGTATAATTGGTGAGGGTAGCATATGGTTATCTAATGGTGACGATTGGGGGGTGGGTTTTGATAGCGCTTATTATCCTAGTTAAACTGAGAAGCATAATTAGGATAATAAAATAAATACTCTAGGTGTGCACTGTAGATAAGAGGTGAGGTTTTGACTCATGTGAGTGGGACCAGTAAATTAATTGTGAAAGTAATACATTATGTGTTTTAGTTATTTAAAGCACCTAAATAATTGTAAAATATTTTCAAACATTTTCGAGCTTTGACCCGCGGGCAAATTTTTTCTTATTTTTCTTTTAAAACCCCATGTGTGCAGCAGCAGCAGGGACAACAAGGGTAGATCTTCATGCCGTTGCGAACAGTAGCTATGGATACTACTGAATTTGATTATAGTCGCTTCAGTCACCTCTATCTTGATAGGATGCAATTTCATTTAAGTTTTTCCTTTTGCGCGTGTTATCCGTAGTTGGATAGGCTTTTATTCATATCAAAGATGTTTTTATCAGTATTCAATTAGATTAGATAGTTATGTAGAGGCCTATGGTTTATTCTATTCACGGTTATTTATTCTGCATTCAATTATTCTATTTGCTCAGTTGTATGTATGATTTTATTATGTTTTATATTTTATTACTTATTGCAACAGTAATGCTAAGAATGAAATCATACTGGATTCCAATGACTACTACTACCATAGACGAGGTGTTACAGTTGGTATCAGAACATTAGGTTCTAATGTCCTTTAGAATCTGTGTGGACTTGCTGCATTGTCAGTGTTGCATTTCTTTGATATAGATCCCTATGCTTGGGACTGTTGTTTCATATTGTGCATTTTCGTTCTTCTGCGACTGTTATGTTTAAAGTTTAATCTCATACAATTTCGATTTGGTTTTAGATGCCAAACATCAGGAGAGGTAGGCCACCTGGTGCAATGAGGAGGGACACAGAAGAGGAGGCTCGGTCGGAGACACGGGCTTCTCAGGGAACTGTGACCGCAGCAGCGATCGCAACCATAGTAGCACAGATGGTTACTGCCGCTATGACCGCCATGGAACAACACTTTCGCCAGGAACAGTCACAACAACTAGTGGTAGCACCAGTACAGACTCACCCTGTAACAACTCACCAAAAATATGAAATCAACCCCTTAAAATTTAAAATCTCCAAGGTATACCTTAGACTTTTGTCAAATTAATAAAAATCCCCTAAACAAGAATTATGCTAGTATTTACACCTTATTTTACCAATTGAAACCAAACTTGAACTCAAAGTTTCATTAAATTCCATATATTTGATATTAATATTATGAACCAATCCCATAAGTTGGGAAAATTACATAAAAACCCGTTAAACTTTTAAAAATTAGCATAAAGGTTCACAAAACTAACATACAAACAACCTAAGAACCAGACTCAAACTCAAACCCAAACTTATTCCTACTTTAACCGCCTGTTGATTTTGGCCAGTTGGCTGCCCCCTGGGCAGTTGTAACACATGGGTTTCCCATGGTACCCATATCTTCCCATATGGTACCATGGTTAAAACTAACCAAACCAAGGTTTAAAAACATCAAACTTACCACCAATCACCTCTCCTTCACCAACCCTAGATAAACCCTCATTTACCACTATAAAAACACATCCAAGCTCAGTATTATCACAACTAAGCTTTTGAGATTTTTTGTACCTTCGTCATTTTATGTAAAATTTCTGGTTCTTTACATTTGGTTAAGTTTCTTCACTTCCCAAGAGTAAAATATTTACATGAAGGTTTCAACGTAAGAATAGCACTGAAAAGGCTTGAATGCCAAAAACCTCCATTAAAGCCTGTACTCTTGACTTTAAACTAATTTCAAAGTGAAAGAACTCAAGTTTTGTGTCTAAAGAACCTAAGTGCAATACTTGATTGAAACCAAACGAGTTTTTATACCCCAAATCCAAATTAGAAATTTATGGCCCTAAGATTTTTAGAACTCAAATTCAGAGACTATAGTGAACCAAAATCATTGAAACCAAACCTGTTTGATTGAATTTTGAGCATCGAACAAAAATATCACCATATCGTAGCCCAAATCATAGCCTATAACCATGAATGTTCAAGTCAAACTTTTGCCATTTTTACAGAAAACTAATAGCTCAAATGAGTCTACCAAAATCTTTGAAACCAATATGGTTGGATTCTTCTCAAAAAAATTACACAAATTTCATTCAGGAATCAAATCAAATGGCATTCTAAAACGGTTTAAATATAGATTCAAAGTTTTCATACTCGAAAGTCAATAAAACGAAGGTAGAATGTGATGTGGGCTAGGGTCAAACTCAGGCGCATCTGGGATTTGGCCCAGCGCGTAAGGGTGCGTCCCCAATTAGAAAAATCTGATTTTTTTTAAATTCTATTTTTTAATTTTGAGCAAATTGTTATATTACATCAACCTATTTGGATTCCTAGAAAGTAATATCTTGAGAAAACAGGTTTAAAAATTAAACTTTCAATTTAACCCTTGGGCAGTTTTTCAAGTATTTCAAAACAGCACCAAACTTTTTACATAAGTTCCTTATGTTAAATATTTCCAATTTGTCTCTTTCCACTAAACCTAAATCCAAATGGAAAGTCAGAGAAAAATTAAAATCTTAAACTTTTATAAAAATTTACATATGACCCCAACATTTATTTTTACACTAAAAAATCCACCTAATTCCACTCAACTTCAGACTATAACTTTACTTTTAGACCTATACTACATACTTATGCTATCCCTGGTCTTTGAATACCCAGTCCACTCTCGTGAATTAGACGAGCGAAACTTCACACACCGAACTTAAAAGTAGGTGATTCTATTTCACTATTAAATTCGAGCTTATACCTTTAAAATTACTGCATTTTTTATCACTATGAGATAGCCCCTGAAATTATGTTCTCATTTATGAACTCTTTTGTGCAGTTCACACTTACCATGAATATTTATTTAATCTTTATCCAAGTTATTCCCTAAACTCGATAAACCTTTACAACTTATTATTTCAGTAGAACCACTGAATTCAGTTAATCCCTTAAATGCAGTATAGCCCTACATCCTATTAAACCTTGATTACAGTAAACCTCTGCAACTAATAACCTTTATCAGTGAAACCCCAAGTAGCATACCTTACGATTCAGGGATTAGATTTCGATATACCATGAAAGTTTTATTTAGCCCGTAGGACTAAGATGTTGAGGGCCTAGTTTTTTTATTTGTTACATACGTATAAGTGCCACTCTAGTTAGTATTCCTATACATTTTATTTTGGATCGATGGTCCAAAGGTTTTGGACGATATTATAACGGTATTGCTACGCATTTGAATCCCCCATAATTGATAATTTATGGGTTATCCTATTACAGTTTGAACCCTTATCTCTATAACTCGATAAATAACATATCCAGATGTAAATCACTATATTATTCTTTTAAATATACGCTCTAGAAGTTAAGGCAAGCAATCCCTTCCTCTATCAGGACCGCCCCATAATCACTGTAGCCCATTTACTAGTAAGAGAAAACATGGAGAGATGAATTCAATGATAAAGGTAGAATCGGGCGACGGAGAGCTATAACTAGAAAGGATGCTTTGGTCTCTCCCAATAAGACTATATTAGCTAGTAAGATTCATATGAGAAATACTTTTACACTACATAAAATAGGCTAGGCCTAGTACTGGTAGACACCAACTATCTATTAGTATTATTACTAGTATTCTCCCTTAAGTTTAGGTACGCTTAGTATGAAACGTATTCCTTAGGCCCTTTCCTGAACCAGAACCGGGGAAGGGCGAGAGGAAAATGGGATCAAAATGTCCCATCAATAAAGTGAGGACTACCTTAATTTCACTAGCTCACTCAGGTGAGCAACAAGCCGTTAGTTGAACTAATGGGGGCTCTGGTTGAAGGTAGCACTAGACACCCAATCCCAGCAGAAGACATATTAGTAGGACAAATCGGCCCTATCAGCATTATTATATTTTATTTTGCTTCGAATTATTAAAAATTGTGTTACAATATCTGCATTGTTAATCCTAATTTTACTATCACAAAAAATTTCTGCATATACCTTGTTATATAAATAAAATTATCTACTTATCATATTTTTGCTTAATGTTTTCCCTTCCAGATGGATAGTGAACTAGGAGAGAGAGAGAAATACCCCTTCACCAATGGATTTCAATTCAGTCTTACCAAGGAAAATGTTTTCGATAACATACGTGTGGGAGGTAATAAGAAAAGATGGTAGTCCTGACGGGAACATTTTTACTACAACATATAAGCTCCTGTGATCTTTAAAGTCCCCTGCCATTATGTGTTATAATAAGCCCATGCGAATATTTATTTTCCTATTATGAAGACTCCATATATGTAATAAGATGCTACACATCCACAATAATGAAAGTTTACTTTGCTTTCGCTTAATTAATTCTTGTTATTACCATTATAACTTAGTACTATTAAGTATAGAACTGAGGACGTGACACACCCATTATCGTCAATATGGGAGCGAGTCAAGGAGGCCTTCTAGAAGGGCCATCCGTCGGAGTTTCAAGGTAGTGTAGATGTATTAGCAGCAAGCCAATAAAAGAAGGATATACAGAGTCATATTCATATGATTAAGTGAAGTGACACTCAAAAGCAGTTACTAACTATATAAAAGCTAGTTGGGGCAACTCTACAGTGATGGGAGTCAGTCACCATGCCAGAGGAAAGAGATGTGTTGACTATTCAGGAGTTCTCGATGTATTTTAATCGCAAGTTCTTTCCATCAATCGTGCAGAGAGAGATGAGGATGAGATTTTTGGATCTCATATAGGAGGGTCGGACAGTGGCCGAGTATGAGGAGAAGTTCACACGCCTGGTGAACATTGTGTCAGATGAAGTGAACACTGATGAAAAAAGGATTCTCATCTTTATGGACGGGCTTACTTGGAGGATCTGCAAGTGATGACACAAAATATCACTTAGAGATGTGCTCAACTCAGTTTCTAGATCTGTAAAACAATAGAAGAGTAATACATCAAGATAGAAATCACTTAGTAAATAAAAAATATGAGAGATAATAATAGAACAAGAGTATTTAAGTGGTTCAATCTTAGCCTACGTCCACTATGCAAAGTAAGAAGTGTATCCACTATCAACGAAGGCTAGAAGCCATTGGAGTAGTACAAGCTCTCACTTTTCTCTCTATAATTGTAGTATAACAGTGGATTAATGAGGAATGATCCTTTAAAAGGATAAATCGGGATGTCTTTTATAGTGTTGGGGTGCGCAATATCAACCCTACCATGTAGCCTGAGTACACGAGGTAGAACGTCCAATGAGAGAGTGATAGTTGTGCACTACAATGTGTAATCCAAAATATGAGCAAATATTCCCCTCACGTGGGGGATGATATACTGCAACGGTCTTAGTCACGTGTTTTAACGTTACCTTTGTCACATATTCCACGCAAGTTAACTGTGACGGAGTTGTGAAGCCACGGTCGGTCGAGACTGATGAGATATCTCTTAATAGAGATGAGGTCGAGGATAATTCTCAATTCCCAATTAATATGGTTGATGATGGGATTATCGGATCGGTGGATCTATCTGAGACCAACATAGGGCAGTCTGTTATTTCTCAAGTCCAGTAGTGACCCCCATGAATAGTGGTAGATGTTACTGGTGAAAAGGTCGAGGCAACGAAACATGTCTCTTAAAGGTGTGGGGTACAGAACAAAATGAGTCTGAGATTACTTATAAAGGTGCATGTCATCAGGTGAGTATCATCCACACGAGGCTAGACTTATGTATATAAATCACCCTGTTGATACCAAATTTAGTCTGCTGACGTGGACCATTCACTTGAAGACATGTGTCAACCTACGTGGCAATTACAAACACTTTCAATGAACAACATAATGTCACCAAGCTACTCAAGCACCCCGAGCAACTCAATCATACCGAGCAGCTTAGGCGGTCCGAGGAGCTTAAGGCTTCAAGCAACTTAAGCGTACCGAGCAACTCAGGCGGTCCGAGCAACTCAACATACAGATCATCCAAATCAGGAGAATCAAAAAGATGAATGCGCAGTAAATGCTCATTATTATCATACAGATGTATATGCCTACTAGATAACAGCGCATTATCCTTTCACATGTACAGCCTCAAGGCTATAAATACATTGTAACCTCCTCATTAGAGGGGGGCTCTGGATCTCTTGATAAATCACTTATCAAGAATTCCGATCAAATAATCAGCAATACAAAAACAGTGGACGTAGGTCATTCTTATAAGGCTGAACCACTTTAAAAATATTTTTATCTTATTTATTTTATCTGTGATTGATAAATTAGAGATAATCTAATTTTTTACATAAATTAGAGATAATCTAATTTTTTACATCAACACACCCCTAGACCTTAATCTTCAATGCCAATAGGAGGCCGAGGTATAAACTTGTCTGTCACAAGCAGTTAGATGTCTCCTCATTATCAGAGTATATCTCGTTAATTGGAATGGGAGAACTGTGTTGTGAGAGATGTCATTTCAGTGCCTAATGTGGACACCTATTAGTTTGTGAGTGGTTTAGCATGCAACCCTAGTGATTGTGCTAATGCGTGCAACCTCAAAAATTATGTCATGATGATTGCCTTTGGTTTTTATGCGCGATTTGAGTTTGCTTAAAATTTAACTCTTCTTCTTATCCTTTTTTCTTCTCATTTTCTCCATTTCTGAGCAAGTGTTTACCAGATCTCCCTATTTCTCTCCAGTCTTCCCTTTTTGCCGTCGTTTCTCCATCATTCTTAGCATTTTCAACGTCATTTAAGTCCCAGGTACCATCTTTTTCCCCTTTCATTAATTTTATTAAGCTTTAATTTCTTTTTAACCTGTTTTCATATTTTTTGGCCCCTTATCATTTTTTCGACCACCATTTCTAATGGTGTTAGGTTAGAATTAGGGCGTCTTAGGAGGAGAACTAGGTTTTTTAGTTGATCAGTGGTTGAAACTTAGGGGAGTTAGCCATTTTTAGGTTCTAGTTAAGTATTTCGGTGATCTTTTTGGTTAAAGATTGTCGATGATGTTCATTGTGTTCTTGACTATTTTTTGAAGAAACCTTTCAACTTCTTTCCTTTGATCTTTTAGTTAACTTATCCTTTAGTTTTTAATGTATTGCAAACTATACGAACTAAGAAAAGAGTTCCCACATCTCAGAGAGAGCGTACTACAAAAGATACGTAAGGTCGAGGTCGAGGCTGAAGCTAAGTCTCAACTTTCATTGACTCTTATTCCTTTTTTTTGTTTTTCATCCTACTATACTCTTAATGTATCCAACATTATTCGAGTCCAGTGTCGTCATTTTTTTGACTGATTCCATGTCAATTGCATAGTTCAAAGACTCGTTGTCGACCCTTTCTTCCTTAGGCTATAGCCCTGATCATATTCCAAAGCCTTGCACTAATTGATGAAAATCTAGGGCCGACTCTTTTGAGGAAGATATAAGGTCACCTCTTGATTGTCCGGATGAGGGTGGGGCTGCCAATCCGTGGTCATGCCATAACTTTGGCTCGTCAGCAAGGCAACCCTGAGACTGAAGTTCTTGATATATATTAGGACGAGTCAGAGATAGAGGTGGCCTACCATATGCCACGAATGGCTATACCCATCTCGATTATGACGGAGGACAAGTTTACGAGCCGAGATCCACGTGGTCACTCTCCTAATATTGAAAAAGTTGACGAGGATGAAGAATAAGAGGAGGAGGTGGAGGTGGACATGAGTTATGCCTCGGCCACACCAAGTGATGTATGAGAGACTGATTTGATTATTTGGAGACATATGTATGGTGTGAAGTCATCCATTAAGCTGAGGGTTCCCTCTGAGGACGAGAGGGCCTTCAGTAGTGAGGTTGAGGGAGAAGTGGGCGTCTATGAGCAAATTTTAAAATCAGCTTTCGTCTGCCAATATATTCATCTATCAGGGCCATTGTTGCCTCCACTGGCCTCTCTCCAGCCCATCTGACCCCCAATGCCTGGAAGACGTTACTTGGATATGTTCAGCTTTAGAAGATTAATTACGGGACCGAACTTCCAGTTGAAATTTTGTGGGCTTGTTATACCGTTTCCACCACTAAAGTCGTGCATTGGTACTTTCACTTTTTAGCTCGGTGCTCAGATAAGAAACTTATGCATATTAACTACACTTCCAACTATGATTGGAAGCCTCAGTACTTCTTCATGTCCATGGACTGATAATTTAACAGTAACGTCTCGTCTAGTGTTGCTGAGCCAAGGGTCCCTCGGAAGTAGGACAGAGTATCCATGTTAACTAAAATGGATCCCAGCCTCATCATCGATGCCAAAACTAACATTGACTTATTGCACACCTCTGGCAAGGAGAGGGGCCTTGTTGTCTTTGAGGATCTGATGGATCTTGAGTTGCTTGCAAGCGCATGGCTGGGGGTTGGACCCCTTACTGAATTACGTTAGGTTTTCAAAAACTTTAACTTCACTATCATATTTTTCAGTTAAGCCGATACTAAATTATTTGTTCAATTTGCAGATCATCCAAGAGGAACCTCTGACAAGGTTTGGGAGATGGTTGCCCCTATCACCCGAAACATTATTTCCCGTCTGTAGGGTAAAACAGCTACTCCGACATAGCCTCGGCAGAAAACCACTACTCCTAGACCCCAAGACACTGATAGGATAAAGATAAGAAAAAAAGGTTCCCAAGGGTGTTTCCACTAGCCTTCGTCCTCAACAGAAGAAGTAATTGGACGCCCTTAGCAGTCGACCACGGACTTGATCATCCAAATTAAGGATGACACATTAACATAAGCTCACCCCGCCTAACTGGTCATGAACGTCGACTCTTTGCTCGACAGCCACCTAAGGGCCCGAGAGGAGAAGCCATCACTACGATCAATTGTCCCCAAGTGTTACAATCATTACTTCGATCCTCAAGACCCCTCTTAGGGCTTTAATTTTTCATTGCATAGGACCATCATGGTAAAATATTTTTTATTATTTCTATTGTACTTGTTATTTTTTCAAGTGTTGTGTAATCCATGCAAATTTGTCTTCTTACTATGCAGTCAGTAATGTAACACCCCGATATTTTTTAGCCGTAAAAATCTTAGAAAAATTAAAAATTTAGAAAAATAAATTTTTGGAATTTATATAATGTTGTTGTGTAAAAATGTTGGTCTTTATATATAAGAATAATATTTTAAGTGGAATTTAAATCGGGGTTAAAATTTGGAAATTGTAACTTTTTGTATAAAAATCGGGGAAGGAACCGACCTAAGGAGAAAAGAATATTCAACCATTCGATCGCACTGAATTTTTTTGTGTAGCTTCATTTCTCCTTCATCTACTACGCCTCCATATTTCAGCCAATTCTAACGGTCCAATCATCTGGAACTTTTTTTTTTATTTTTACATTTTATTAGAACTCAAACTCTTTTTGGTATATAAACATAAAGTGGCGAGTTTAGGACTTTTAAAACATATTATAGCATTCTTAAAAATCAGTAGCCTCCCATAATTTCATTATCTTTCATTTATGAAACCTAAACCCCATTAAACACAACTTTCAACCCAAGTTTTGAAAATTTAAATCAAATTTTCTCAAGATTGTTCAAGAACGAGTATTTATCAATTTTTCGAGAGGAATGCAAATATCTAATCAGAATTTTCAACTGATTTTTCATCAGGCATGATTACTTCTATTATCTCTTTATAGTATTATGCGGTTTAAATGTCGCCTAAACCTTAATTCATGTGCTTTCCTTAAAATAAATTAGCAACCTAATTAGGAAAAGTGAAAACTAATTTGGGACTATTTTTTGTAAAAATCTTAATCTGATTTAATACTTGTAACCCTTGTGTGTTTAGGGTAGAGGTTAAATTTTGGGTAATATGGGTATGGGGTTGCATGTAGAAACCATATAAATTGTATTTTATATGAAAACGAGACTTGGGAAATCACATAGAATTGTGTATGTTTGATAAAAGTAAATATCGTTGGGTGCTCCACAAACTTGCATGTTGTTTGAATTGTACTTGTCAAATAAAATAAATTAGATTAATTATGTCGACTATTTGAACGAGTTAAATTAAAATTAATTGTGACCGCATGTGAAAATAGTGTGATTATTGATACATTCGAATATGTGAATTATTGTGCTGATTATTTATTCGTCGCGGGGACGATGGGATTTTAGGTAATATGATTTCACCTAAATTTTAAGAATACTTGCTAGGTATGGGACTAATAGGTGGGCCTTAGTTGCGGTTAGAACTTTCTAGGTATGGGACTAGTTAGTGTAGATTTTTACGGAAGGAATATTACGGGGTGGGGTTGATTTTGTTGTCGTTCCACTGATTTGGTTAGCCTAGGCATGAGACTAGGGAGAAACTAATTATAGAAATTCATTTTACGGAATAAGATATGACGCATTAGTATTTTGGATACCTTTAGGTATGGGACTAAGGGTAGGTTGAGGTTTATGCTCTAAAATAGGGTGGGCTAAAATAAAATAAAATAAAGAAAAATTGAGATTATGAGAAAATAAGAAATTAAAAATATATTGCCTAAGATATTAAACGAGTATTAAAATATATTGTCATCTTTAATAAATGCAGGACTGGCCGTTAAATGGGTTGGCTGGTTATTGCGACGTGTGGGTGTGTGATAGCTTAATAAGTGTAGGGCTAACAGTTAAACGAGCGGGCTGGATATTATGGCGTGTCGTGCATGGAACCACATCAATAAGTGCAGGGTTGACAGAGTACGGACTGACTGTCTATTACGAGGGGAATGGGTGTGGTGTAAAACTTTTAGTGGGAGTCCGACGACCAAAATGGTGTAAAACTTTAAGCGACAGTCCCGCAACTAATAATAATGATGCATAAAAATAATAATCGAATGAATTGATTAAATTAAATGGATAGCTTTCGATATAAATCAAATAATTGAAAATATAACTTAGGGTAGCATAATTACATGATTAGGTGTTCGCAGTTTCTTTTTCTCACACGTTGATAATTATTTCGTTAATTTAAAATATTTTATTGTGATATTTATTATGTATAATGCTACTGTTTGGGTCCACGGGCCCTAACTGGGGAGAGTATCTTGGATTTATATTGTGGACTCTAACCCATTGCGTTGACTAACATTTCAGGTTTAGCGCAGGAGTAGCTGCATATGAGTTATTAGAGATCTTTTGGAGGTGCAGCTGGAGTTTATTTATTTTGATGCTTAGTAGTCTAGATTTTTTATTATGAGACTTTACATTATGGATTTGGTAGGCCATTCGATTCCACAGTTATTTACAGTTTTTATTCAGTTATTCATAGTTGGATATTTTATTCGGATTTATATTATTGGAGATTGGATTTATTTACTGGAGATTAGCATGGTGATGGATTTTATTATTGCATGAATGATTATATATATTGGGATTGCTTTAACTATTAACTTGTGGAATGAACTTTATATGTCTCATATCTATTACATGCTAGATATTTTATTTAGGGACTCCCAGAGTAATTTGGCGGCGGCGACTACCCCCCCACCCCCCACCCAAAAAAAAAAAAAAATTGTCAGATTACAGGGTGCTACAGATGGTATCGGAGCATGGTCTCGTAGGTTGTGAGTCTATTTATATTCCATGTCACCGATCTTTGATCCCCTTTGTTGATTCGTACTCCTTTAGGTATTGGGTCTAGCATACGTATTAAGTGTGTTTCTTAGAGATAAGGAGATATGTGTTAAGGACATTGTAGGCATTGAGGTTAGAAGTAGTAATCTTGATGTGAGGATCCTTAGAGTTTATTTGGAAAACTATATTTATTTGGCAGATCATTTAGTATAAATTTTCGGTATACCTACTATTGATGAAGTGGTGTGATTTGATTTGAGTATATGGGCGTTGTGATGACTTTGGGAGATAGAATCAGGATGAGATTCGTATGAGAGAGTGGTACGTCGTTATTTTCATAGCTGTATATATATATATACACACACACACACTCTACTTTGATTGTGGAATTACGTGCGAGTAGGACTCGGTGTATGGGCGCCCAATTGTGATATTCTATGGGTAGGCATACTTGCCCACTAGCCCAGGAATTTCGTCCTCGAAATTAGACGATGTCACACCCCGAGATTTTTGAGCCGTAAAAATCTTTGATAAATTAAAAAATTCAAAAAAATAAATTTTTGGAATCGATTTAATCTTCATGTATAAAAATGTTGTATTTATATATAAATATAAGGTTTTGAGTGGAATTTAAATTGGGATTAAAATTTGGAAATTATAACTTTTTGTATAAATATCGGGGGAGGATCCAACCTAATGAGAAAAAAATCAATAAAAATATTTAACGTCCGATCGAGCTGAATTTTTTTGTGTAGCTTCATTTTCTTTCAACTACTACACCTCCAAATTTCAGTCAATTCTAATGGTTCGATCATCCAGAATGTATTTTTTAGTGTTTATATTTAATTAGGACTCAAACTCTTTTTGGTATATAACAAAAAGTGACGGGTTTAGGACTTTTAAAACACATTTTAGCCTTCTCAAAAATCAGTAGCCTCCCCTAATTTCATTCTCTTTCACCTACAAAACCTAAACTCCATTGAACACAACTTTCAACCTAAGTTTTGAAGATCTAAATTAAGTTTTCTCAAGATTGTTCAAGAACGAGTCTTTATCAATTTTTCGAGAGGAACGCAACCATCTAATCAGAATTTTCAACCGAATTTTCATCAGGAATGAATACTTCTATTCTATCTCTTTAGTATTATGCATTTTTTATGTCGCATAAACCTTAATTCATGTGCTTTCCTGAAAATAAATTAGCAACCTAATTAGGAAAAGTGAAAACTAATTTGGGACTGTTTTTCGTAAAAATCTTAATATGATTAAATACTTGTAACCCTTGTGTGTTTAGGGTAGAGGTTGGATTTGGGATAATATGGGTATAGTGTTGCATAAAGAAACCATATAAATTGTATTTTATATGAAAACGAGACTTGAGAAATCACATAGAATTCTGTAGGTTTGATAAAAGTAAATATTGTTGGGTGCGCCATAAACTCGCATGTTATTTGAAATCATAATTGTCAAATAAAATAAATTAGATTAATTATGTCGACGACTTGAATGAATTAAATTAAAAATTAATTGTGACCGCGTGTGAAAATTGTGTGATTATTGATACATTGGAATGTGTGAATTATTGTGTCGATTATTTTTATCATCGCGAGGATGATGGGATTTTAGGTCATTTTCTCAAACCTAAATTTTAGGAATACTTGCTAGGTATGGGACTAGTAGGTAGGTCTTAGTTGCGGTTAGCATTTTCTAGGTATGGGACTAGTTAGTGTACATTTTTACGGATGGGATATTCTGGGGTGGGGCTAATTTTGGTGTTGTTCCATTAATTTGGTTAGCCTAGGCACGAGACTAGGGAGAAATGAATTATAGAAATTCATCCAACAAAATGGGATAGGATGCGATTGTGTTTTGGAGACCTCTAGTTGTGGGACTAGGGGTAGGTTGAGGTTTATGCTCTAAAATAAGGTGGGCTAAAATAAAATAAAGAGAAATTGAGATGATGAGAAAATAAGAAATTGAGAATTAATACCTAAGATAATAAACGGGTATTAAAATATATTGGCATCGTTAATAAGTGCAGGACTAACAGTTAAACGGGTTGGCTTGCTATTGCGACGTGTGGATGTGTAACGACGTAATAAGTGCAGGGCTGATAGTTAAACGGGTTGGCAAGATATTATGACGTGTCGTGCATGGAACCACGTCAATAAGTGAAGGGTTGATGGAATACGAATTGTCTTTCTATTATGAGGGGAATGGGTGTGGTGTAAAACTTTTAGTGGGAGTATCACGGCCAAAATGGTGTAAAACTTTAAGCGAGAGTCCCGCAACTGATAATAAGGATGAATAAAATAATAATCGGATGAATTGAATTAAATTAAATCGATAGATTTCGATATAAATCAAATAATTGAAAATATAACTTGGAGTAGCATAATTACATGATTAGGTGTTCGCAATTTCTTTTTCTCGCGCGTTGATAATTATTGCGTTAATTTAAAATATTCTATTGTGATATTTATTATATATAATGCTACTATCTAGGTCCACGGGCCCTAATTGGGGAGAGTAGCTTGGATTCATGCAGTGGGCTCTGACCCATTGCTAAGATTGCCAATTTTTCCCAAAAATTCGGATCCCCGCGGATACCCGACCCAATTGGGCAGGATATGGAGAATAAGTTTCGGGGATCGGGGGGGTTCGGGGAGTTAAAAAAATCCCCAAAAATTTTCGGATCGATTTCGGGAATAGCCTCGAGTCTCCACGGAGATACCATAATTATTACTATATAATAAAATATATATGTTTATATTATAATAAATATATAAAATATAACTAAACAGAAAAGGGATAACCTTTTTAATGTAACCCTAGCCTCCCTCATCTCAAAATCTCCCACGACCTCCCTCATCTCCCATGCCTCTTCTCCCACGCCTGCGCAGCATATGCCTCTTCATCTCTATAAATTAGTTTGTATTTGTGTGTGTATAAGTTGCAATCACCTGTCTTACGGCGACGACGATGACCTGTGCAACCTCTTCATCTCTGTAAATCTCTCTCTCTTGTTTGGGTTTTCTCTTTGAGATTTGGTTAAGCTTTGTTTAAGTTGTTTTAAGTTGTACTCTTTTCTACTGTTTAAGCTATGTTTAAACCCAAAGCTCTATTTAAGATTTGGGTTTTCTCCCACATTTGTTTATATTGTTGAGATTTGTTGTTTAAGAATTCAGTAGATTTGAGCACCTGATTTGTGAATCACATTTATGAAGAGGCGTTGTCATTGTTCATAATTTAAGAATTCAGTAGATTTGAGCACCTGATTTGTTGTACAGTATCTGTGGTATTTTCTCTACATTTGTTTTTGGGTAATGTACATAATTTTTTTGTGTCATTATCATCTCATTTCATGAAAAAGAACAAAATCAAGATTGTGTTATTACCTTAGTTGTTTTTTTTCTACAAAGAAATGGGTTCCCCGCGGGGAAATCGATACTCATTTTAAACGGGGATGGGGATACCCGAACACGTTATAACGGGGAATGGGGCGGGGATGGGAAATGATATTTCTAACGGGGACGAGGATGGGGATTTCCCCGACCGCGAACCAACCTGTTGCAATCCCAACCCATTGCGTTGACTAAGATTTCAGGTTTAGCACTGGAGTAGCTACATAGGAATTATTAGGCATCTTTTGGAGGTGCAACTGGAATTTATTTATTTTGATGCTTAATAGTCTAGATTTTCTTTTTCGTAGCATTTTATTATGAGACTTTACATTATGGATTTGGTGGGCTATTCGGTTCCACAGTTGTTTACAGTTTTTATTCAGTTATTCATTATTGGATTTTTTATTCCAATTTATATTATTGGAGATTGGATTTATTTACTGGAGATTTAGCATGGTGATGGATTTTATTATTTCATGAATTATTATTCATATTGGTATTAATTTAATTATTATCTTGTGGAATGAATTTTATATGTCTCATATCTTTCACATGCAAAGAATGATATTTTATTTAATGACTCCCAACGTAATTTGGCGATGGTGACTGGCCAGCCCGTTTGTGAGATTGTTGGGTGTTACAAATCATTGCCCTCCAAAACATCCAGTTGTGGGCAAGTGAAGCTGACAAAAAAGTTAAGGTTGTCGAGGGTGCTGTGTCGGAAGCTAAGAACTTAAAGGAGCAGTTGTCTAAGATGAAGGTTGACTATGGCGTCAAGGCTGCTGAGTTGCGGGAAAGGCACAAGCATCGGATGTGGACTATGAAACTAGACCTTCGGGTAAAAATTGATGAGATGGAGAGCCAGATAAACAAGCAGGCCTTGGAGGAGGTCAAGAAGCTAAAAGTGGAGACCGAGAAGGCTCCTATAGACTTCAAAGAGTCTGAGGAGTTTTCTGAATACCCAACTCAATACCGGTATAATGGTGCTAAAACTGCTTATTGCTGAGTATCCAATATGCGCCCTGATCTATCAACTTTAAACCCTCAAATAGTCAAGGTTCTTGCTTCTTTTAGCCTGGCTGATCCAAAAAGTGTTGAGGCTCTGAACCAGGTCCAAACAGAGGTTGATATTCCCCCGATCGTGGTCAAGACTATTGTTGGTGACCCTAAGGTTGCAGAGGGATCATATGATCAGGAAGGCAACACTGCCAACCCAACCGAGACCCTTGTCACGTCGACAGAGACTGACTAAACTCAGGTCAAGCACTGAACTTCCTTCTTTTTCTATTGGGCAACCGTCTGTGGTCTATGTAACCTTTCTTGTGTAGCTTTAACATTTAAATAGTCTCTTTCCCAAACACTATCGTCTGTTATAATTTCTATTTTTGGCTCTTTGTGAACAATTGTCTTTTAATGGAACGGTATGCGATGATTTTTAAACAATCGTGTGAGTCAACTCTTAGCAAGTTCCCATGTTTGATTTTTAACTTATCAACAAATTATTGATGTTTAAACAGGTTGTTTCTTAGGGCTTTTTATCATTGTTTTATAAATTGCTTTGATATATAACCCACTTCAAGTGATTTTCATATTAGCTTTCACTTGAAGAATTATCCATCCTCTCAGCATTATTAGAGCGGAGTTGAGGAGACAAGACTCCTCAACCACTCTCTTACTGCCGCAAAATAGTTATCAATTGGTCACCATAATAAATAATGTTTCAAATAACCATATTCAAATGAATATTATTCTAGCCTTCACCACTTTAAGTGATGTTAAAGTAGTTCTCCCTCCTCTCAACATTATTGGAAGGATATGTTGGAGCTGAGACTCCTCAATCACTTGTGTATCATCGAAAACGAGTTATTAATTGATTCACCATAATAATTGATGTTGCACATAACCATATTTAAATGATTTTTTATTCTAGCCTTCACCACACCACTTTAAGTGATGTTAAAGGAGTTGTCCCTCCTCTCGATGTTATTGAAAAAATATATTGGAGACGAGACTCCTCAATCACTCTCATATCGCCAAGAGAGAGTTATTAATTGGTCAACCATAATAAATGATGTTGCACATAACCATATTCAAATGATTTTTATTCTAGCCATCACGTTAAGTGATGCTAAAGGAGTTGTCCCTCCTCTCGGTGTTATTTGAAGGATATTTTGGAGCCTAGACTCCTTAATCACTCTCGTATTGCCAAGATAGAGTTATTAATTGATTCACCATAATAAATTATGTTGGACATAACCATTTGCAAATGATTTTTATTCTATCCTCCATTACTTTAAGTGATGTTAAAGGAGTTGTTCCTCCTCTCGGCATTATTCAAAGGATATGTTGGAGCCCAAACTCCTTAATCACCCTCGTATCACCGAGAGAGAGTTATTAATTGATTCACCACAATAAATGATGTTGCACATAACCATATTTAAATGATTCTTATTCTAGACTTCACCACTTTAAATGATGTTAAAGGAGTTGTCCGTCCTCTCAACGTTATTCGAAGGATATGTTGGATCCGAGACTCTTCAATCACTCTTGTATCGCCAAAAGAGAGTTACTAAATGATTCACAATAATGACTGATGTTTAGTACTTAGGTGTCGTGAAATCAAAACCATGAAAATTTGGATATAAAGGAGTATGAGACAACACTTGTTGTTTTTCTCATTATAATCTTTAATTCACATATAACTAAATATGAGCATGCAATATAACCTTTTGAACATTTAGCATAATTCATTGAATAAAACTCAGGATAACACATTGAATCTCAAAATAGATGAAACTGAAGGATTATTCGTAATATCTTTTTAGGTGATCCACATTCCAGGGGTTGGAGAATGGTTCGCCTTTAAGATTTTTGAGCCAAAACGTGCCAGGCACAACTTCTTAAGTTAGCCTATAACGTCCGTGACAATTAGGGTGGATCTTATTGGTCTTCTATAAAACCTTTCTCATGACAAGATATCCCATAACTATGGGCCAAGACTTCACCTTTTTATTGTCGAATTTGGTCACTCTGTATTGATGCGCGGATTGTCGGACTGCGACGTCTTCTCGTCTTTCTTAAATTAAATCTAGATCTAACCTTCTCTCTTTAAGATTGGCCTTCGGATCATAGGTTTGGAGTCTGTGACTCGGGAGCCCAAGTTTTGTTGTAATTAATGTCTCAGCTCCGTAGGCAAGCATAAATGGTGTCTCCCGTGTCGAAGTTCTCTCGGTAGTCCTATAGGCCCATAAAACTCCATACAATTCGTCAACCCATTCCCCCTTCGCATCTCTAAGATTTTTCTTTATCCCGTCCAAAATAGTTATGTTTGTGACTTCTATTTGGCCATTGGCTTGAGATCGACCGGGCGAGGAGTAAAATTGGCTAATGTCGACCCTTACACTGTATGCTTTTAGGGATTTATTTTTAAATTGTTTATCATTGTCTGATATTATGGTATTAGGTAGGTCGTACCGACAAATAATGTTTTTCCATATAAATTTTAACGTCTTTACTTCATTGAGGGTTATCATTTACTCGGCATCCACCTATTTGGAATATAATCAATTGCAATAATCAGATACCTGTAAATTTCGTTTGCCCTAGGAGGAGGGCCGACGAAGTCTACCCCTCATACTGCAAATAGCCAAGGGGCTGTTACAGACGAGATTGGTTGATGAGGATGATGAGGGATGCTCATAAAGCATTGGTACTTGTCACATTTTTTCACATATTCCGCTAAATATTTGGCAAGGGTCGGTCAGAAATACCCCCGAGTGATGATCCTCTTCGCTAGAGATAGTCCACTCAGATGACTCGCGCATGATCCCTCATGTCTAAGGGAACATACTCCGTCTCTATGAGGTGTACACACCAAAGTAGTGAGAGCAAAAAGCCTCTCTTATAAAGCACGTCACCTATGAAGGTGAATTTATTTTCCACAAAATTTATTCGCGCGATATCTAATTTTCTTTCTCTCAACTTTTGCATCGAGTAACTTCCCGTCCCTAATGTACTCAACTATAGGATCCATCCAAGACTCTCCAAGATTTAAATTTAGGCAGAGACTCATGCTAAATTCCTCAGCTTTGATGCTTGGCTTTAACTAAACAGGAACAAACCGTATAATCTCTGTTCGAGTTGCCGATGCGAGTCTTACCAATGCATCGGCTCTATTATTTTCCAGTCTTGCAATAATCTTCATCTTAACTTCGTCAAAACTTGAGAGTTATCTTATGTTCAATGTCCAAACTTATTTAATTAAACTTCAATTTTATCACCAAATTTAATTAAATCCTAAACGAGCAACTAATGTGATTGGACACAATAAATTTATCTAGCATGCAATCCAAACAATCACAAACACAAATTCAGGAAAAATCCCAAAAATGGGCAAAACCTCTTATTTCACTATATATTGCAAACCTCGACTTATATATACATAGAGAAATACAGCGTGTTTGACAAATGAATACCCACAGGCATCGGTTCACTATTGTCAGCAAGAGATCCCTCAAGAGCTCCAACATTCAGCAGTGAAGACAGGCGTCTTCTCTACAAGATATACACCAGGAATGGGTAATATGATCAAAAGGGTTTAACAATGATTAAAAATTTTGATTTGGGATATTTTGTGAATCAAAATAGGCTTTAACCTAAAAGAATGAAGTCTTAAATCGCGGCAGTTCTGTAGAAAACGGAGTTATAAAAGACTTACAAAAACATAATTTTCGAGCAAGTATTTATATCAGCAAAAAATAAAAAGGCGGCGCAATGTCATTCGAATGACATCTAGCAGGTTGTTCTAACGACACTAGATTTCGTTAGATACCTCAAGTCACTACCCTAAAGAGGAAGCATTAAAACCAAAACAGTATGTGGTCGTTTGATGCATTTAAAAAACGAGGTATTGCGCGACCTAAGAAACGACAAGTACTATCATTTGATCAGGTCGTTAGAATGACATACCAATGTCGTTTGAATGACACTGTCATGTCATTTAGACGACATAAATAAATATATTATTTTTAAAACAGCCACCTTATTTTTATAAAATAGGAACAATTATAAAAATCGTTTAAAAATCTCCCAAATATAAACGTGAATATTATTAACTCCAATTAAACATTGTACCTTTAGCGACGTGGAGATAATGGATACCGATTGAATATGCACGCGTGTTGATGGGCTGCTAGAGATTCGGATAATGGACGTCAAGGATGAACTTGTGAATAGTCTATTTCTTTAAATGATCATATAAAAATTGTTCTAAAAAATTCGTCTAGGCTCCGCCTAAGCACGCTTAGGCTTGAGGCTTGGGAGAAATGCCCAGCCTTAAACTTTTTATGCCTTATTCTTGGTAAAACCCTAACGGCACACTTTTTTCTAAAAACAACAATGATTTAGTGAAACGATATCACCTTTTAAAGAATTTTTTTTACTAATTGGACCATTATCTCATCCAAAATAATCAAATAGTATTTTAATTTGCATATATTCAGACATATTTTTATGTTATGTACAATTTTAGTATTTTAATAGCCTTGTTATGATTAAAAAATATTAAAATATATTAAGAAGGCCTAAACTCCTTTTCACGCCTTTACGCCTAAGGCCTGTCTAAGCTTCTAAGGCTTAAGGATTGGCCTCCATTCCTCGATTACGCCCCGCATTTTTTAGAACCTTGAAACTAAACTCGTTTGGCCTTGGCTTCTTTTTTCAATGCCACACTTTTTTTGGCACTTTTTAAACTCTTTGCGCCTTGACTACTTTTTACAATGCCACACTTTCCAGGCCTGTTTTAAATGGTGGCTTTCTCGCAAAGGATAATTGTGCCTTTCGTAGCCCTTTCTAGGGTATATTCATCAGTTTTCACAGTAAAAAAAAAATCTCACGGACAACGGTTCTTACATGCACTATTTTCATTGTCAAGTTTTATTGAATTTGGTTCGTTTTAAGACATGATTGAGATGAAAACACTTTGACCAACATGTGATATATAAGTATAATAATCACATAAATTCGTGCGTGTGTGCATTAAAGGAGATATGGAGCCAAACATGTAGAAAGATATTACTAATCACATTGAAATGACTCCAAGTATTATAAAGCACTTGGATGAAATAATGTTGCTTCTCAAATCACTATAAAAAAGTCACGTGGAATATGGAAATGATGGTGTGACTTTAGCCATCCAAAATGTTCATCCATAAAAGGTGAAAAAAGAAATACAAAAATCTTTTTTTCCAAAAAATGTATAAAACAAAATCTTTTTGTCTTTTTCAAAAATTTAATCAAAAATAAAATCGTTTTGGCTTTTTCAATTTTTACTCAAAAAAAGAGAAAATATTTTTGTATTTTTCGAAAAAATATAAAGAAAAAAATATAACACACAAAAGAATGGTACAAATGATACAACCATATAATATAAGCGTGAAAAATGTATCATATATTAGACATGATAACCACCCTCAGTCAACTGTAAAGATTCCTAAAGACTATCTAAGACTTTCGAATCGAAGGGCATCTAAAGGCTTCCTGAAAATATTAGCTAACTGGAGGTCGGTGGACACAAAACTCAAGGACACGACTTTCTCTTAAACTAACTCTTTGATAAAGTGCTCGCATATCCTAATGTGCTTTGTGCACGAATGTTGGACAAGATTGCGGGATATATGTATCGCGCTCGTTTTATCACTGGAAATAGTCATGGTGTCCAGTGAAATCCTATAGTCATCCATCATCTTCTTCATCCATAGAACTTGTGTGTAATAACTCTCGACGATAATGTACTTAGCATTCGCAGTGGACAAAGAGATGGAGTTTTGCTTTTTGCTCAACTAAGAGACAAGAGAATAACAAAAATTAAAACACCTACACGAAATGCTCTTACGTCCATCTATATCCCCGGCCCAATCGGCATCCGAATAGGAGGATTAATGATCGTCGGTATCAAAGGAACACCAAATGTCGTATGAGAGAGTCCCACTCACATATTTGATAATTCATTTAAGAGCAAGTAAGTGCGACTCTTTCAGGGAAGCCTGATATCGTGCACAGACTCCAACACTAAAGGAAATGTCGAGACGATTGGAAGTCAAGTAGAGAAGACTATATATCATACTCTGATACAAGGTTTGATCTACGTCTTTGCCTAAAGTGACCTTACTAAGCTTAGTTGAGGTACTCACTAGGGTATGTGTGTTCTTAGCCGTGTCTAAACCAAATTTCTTCACAAAATCTCTTCTATACTTAGATTAGGAGATAAACAACCCATCCTCTAGCTGATGAACCTAGAGACCAAGGAAGAATGTGAGCTCACTAACCATGCTTATCTCAAAGTCACTCTTCATCTCCTCCTCAATGTTGTGAGCATGGCGGGAGCATGTGGATCCAAAGACTATATCATCCACATAGACCTGGGTAAGCAAAATAGCACATTTTCCTCTCCTTACAAATAACATCTTATCTACTCTCCATCTCCTAAAGACACGGGACAAGAGATGGGAAGTAAACCTATTGTACCAAGCATGGGGTGCTTACTTCAAACCATACAGGTATTTTCTTAGATAATAGACGTGTTCAGGGTGATTAGGGTCTTCAAACCCTTTTGGTTATTCCACGTAAACCTCACCCTGTAGAATGCCATTCAGAAAGGCACTCTTGGCATCCATCTGATATAACTTGGAGCACAAATGACATGCAATGGTGACTAGTAAATAGACGGAATCGAGCCTCGCAACAGGAGCAAATGTCTCCTCAAAGTCTACCCCCTCAATCTGTGTATAGCCCTGAGAGACCAACCTAGCCTTACTGCGTATAATGGTACCATTCGCATCCATATTATTCTTATAGATCCACTTGGTACCAATCATATTCTTCTCACTAGATCGGGGGATAAGTTCCCAAACATCATTCTTTCTAACATGAAGCAACTCATCCTGCATATCGGATATCCACTGTTCATCTTTGAGTGCTTCTTTAACGTTCTTGGGCTCGGCTTTAGACGTGTAGCACAGAAAGCTAACCACGTTCTCTAGCTGAGCATAAGTATTGACCCCTAAAGTGGGATAAATCAAGAGTAGAGAGTAGGGTCCACCCTGTGTGTGTGAGGGACAATGGGATCATCACATGGAAGAGCATCATCCTCACACAAAAGGCTAGGATCAACAAACGCTAACGATTCATCATCTTGCACAGTGATATTTATTTACTCCATAACCATAGAGCTGCTCAGGTTAAAAAATACGTATGCTCTACTCATCAATGAATATCCTAACAAAATTCCCTTGTCACTCCGGGAGTCAAACTTTCCTAATTGCTCTCTATCCCTAAGAATGTAGCATTTACTCCCAAAGACACGAAAATATGAAAGGTTGGGCTTTGTACGTGTCCATAACTCATATGGCATCTAAAATGCGTGGAGGAAGATATACCATATTCACCATATGACATGCAGTAGACACCACCTCTGCCCAAAACCTCCTAGGCACTCTATGGTCGAGAAGCATGGATCTAGCCATTTCTTGAATCGTTTGATTCCTCCTCTCAACAATCCTATTTTGCTGAGGAGTTTTCACGACCAAAAATTCATGTTTGATTCCAAGGCTATCACAGTAAATATCCATTTTTTCTTCCTTAAATTCAGTGTCGTTGTCACTACGCATTCTATTGATAGTGACATCGTATTGATTTTGCAGGATACGGCACTTGGTCGTAAAAAACTCTACAGCATCGTATTTCTCTCTCAGGAAACCTACTATGGAATAACGAGAGAAATCATCTACCACCACTAGGACATACTTCTTACCACCCAAACTCTCAGTACGAGTAGGACCCAAAGATCCATGTGAATCAACTGGAGCACATGTGTAGTGGTAATGGAGTTTAACTTCTGATGGGGGCTACGAACTTATTTTCCCAGCTAATAGGGTCCACAAACCACGAAAGCCATCTTTCCAAGTGATGGCAAGCCACGTACTAGGTCCTTCTTAACTAAACACTCCAGCTTCATAAAATTAACTCTACCTAGACGTTGATGCCACAGATCCATAGAGGAGATCGTGGCATTATTGCATTCAAATGAGGACTTGGGCACAATTCCATAACTTATATCTTTTGTCCTCACCCCTTGCAATATAAGTTTACCGACTTGATCATAAACCTTACAATCCTTCTGGTCAAACTTTACTACAAAGTCAGCGTCGCACAACTGGCTAATGCTGAGAATGTTTTCTTTCAAACCTATGACATACAAAACGTTCTTTAGCTTAGGAAAATCGAGTATCTCTACAGTACCTCGTCCTATTGTGCTAGGTTTTCTCCCATTTCCAAATGTGACTTTACCTTCTTTTTTATCCTTAAGGTAGGTAAAAAATGATATGTCACCTGTCATGTGCCTGGAGCACCCACTATCAAAATACTACAATGAGGTATTATGAGCTTTAAGAGAAACATGAACAATAAGGGCTTTTGCATCAGGCTTAGGTTCTAAGAAGTGGTAAACTTGTGTTTACCCTTGTCATTGTTGGTTCTAACTGGGATGTTGAAATTATTCACTAACGGCAAAGACATCCGTTGGAACTCTTCCATCAAATAGTGAGAAGTGGCGACTAGAAACTCAACCTGATCTCTACAACTAGTAAGATTATTAGTGTGGTGTGACGAAGCATGTGTACATTGAGTCCGACCCAAACCATAGTGATACTCTATAAGTTGGCCTTTTCTCATGTAATAAGTATTAAAGTACACGGTCTTAGGTAGACCTTGGTTTGTTTTTCTTGGTCGTACTCTTCTTTAGGATTTTGGCTGATCATCGTATAAATTCGTTGTAAAATTAGGAATCGATTCAGGTGCAATATGAGACATGGAAGCATCGTCAAAACCTATTCCCTGCCTTTCACCAGACCTTAAAGCGGGTCCGAGGAGAATTTTTCCAAATCTATCCTCAACCTTTACCTTGACCTCCCAAGCTTTCTCAAGATCATGAGTGAGTTGGGCTAGAAGGTCTTCAAGTTTCTTCCGAGCCTCCACGGATGCAAGGAGCTCACTTGTAAGACTAGCCACTTGTTTGGTCAAATCACCTTTCAACTTTTTGTAACTAATCTCTCTCTCTCTCTCCAAAAGCTCTCTTTCTCTCTACACAAACTCTCACACTCTCTCTCAAAGTCATGCCAACCGTGGACTCTCTCTCTCCCTCGTCTCTTTTAAATATTTCTCTAACATGATGATCCTAAGAGCTAACCCTTTGTTTTTCTTTTTTAGTTTTAAAGTACTCGGCATATAAATCGGCGTACGCACGTTGTAGGTCAATTCGCTCTCACTTGCAGCATCCTCACCCTCACTCAGATCATTTTCACTGTCGAGGTGTCCTTGTGAGACAGCTTCCTCATGGTTATGAGACGCACTAGACTTACTCACATGACTAGCCATGAATGAGGTGAAGTTTCATTCATGCAATGATTCATCTCCTGAATCCACCGACTCGACCTCACTATCGTCACTAAGGGTGGCGTTTAAAGCAGCTTTGCCTTGATACTTTAATCTAGTTTCACACTCAAAGGCTTTATGACCTCTTCCATCGCACTCGTAACACCTCACTTCCTCTCTCTTACGGATGTTCTTTTTGTCTTTATCAAATTTCCTTCTAGATTTATTTTTCGCATAACTTTTTTTGTCTTTAAAATTGCCATTATTTTTTAGTTTGAGAAATTTCTTGAAATGTTTAGCAAATAGGGCCAAATCGTCTGAATAAAATCATATTAAGAATCTAACGTTTCTTCCTCTCTCCTTTAGATGACTCTTCTCTCTTTCTAGATGACTCCTCACCTTTCCTAGACTGGGCTTTAAGTGAAATCCCTTTCTCTTTAGGCTTAACCATTTTAGAAAACATATCAATTTCATAGGTTTGGAGGTCTCCTAAAAGTTCTTTTAACCTAAGAGAATCTAATATTCCTAAAGATTTAAGCACGTTGACTTTCGGGATAAAACGGGCAGGCAATGATCTTAAAATATTTTTAACTACTTTAGTGTCAGGAATTTTTTCACCATGATTAAAGCATAAGTTAACAATATCTGACAGGCGTGCATAAAACTCATCAAAACATTCAGATTCAAGCATGGTTATGGTTTCAAATTGAGTAGTTAAATTTTGCAATTTTGACGCTTTAACCGCATTAGTTCCTTTATGAGTAAGTTGTAAAACATCCCATGCCTCTTTAGACGTGGGGCACGTCATAATTCGGCAAAAATTGTTAGGAGTGACGGCTACAGATATAGTACTTAAACCACGTGAATTAAAATTACTCCACTTAAACTTTTTTCAGTCCACAAAGACACAGGTTTGGGTAATACTTCATTACCAACAACATTAATGGGTGCAGTCCACCCACTTTTACAAGTGATCTAGACTCTTTCATCAATGGCTTTTAGTGACCACCTCATACGGGCTTTCTAATATGAATAGTTTGTCCCATCAAAAACTAGTATTCGATTATATAAGTTTTCCATTGAACTTTACATTTGTCAAAGATCAATTCTTTTCAAAAAAATTGATATCCAGAAAAAATTACACGATAGAATTGCGTAATTGTCTTTGATATCAATTTGAGAGTGAGCTTACATTTAATGTCCAAACTTATTTAATTAAACTTCAGTTTTATCACCAGATTTAATTTAATCCTAAACATGCATCTAATGTGATTGGACACAATAAATTTATCTGGCATGCAATCCAAACAATCACAAACACAAATTCATAAAAAATCCCCGAAAGGGGCAAAACCATTTATTTCACAATATATTGTAAACCTATACTTACATATACATAGATAAATACAGCGTGTTTGACAAACAAATACCCGCAGGCGTCGATTCCTTGTCATCAACAAGAGATCCCTCAAGATCTCCAACAGTCAGCAGTGAAGACAAGCTTCCTTCTCCACAAGATGTACTCCAGGAATGAGTAATATGATCAAAACAATGACTCATATATATAATTTGGGATATTTAGTGAATCAAAATAGGTTTTAACCTAAAATAATGAAGTCTTAAATCGTAGCAGTTCTGCAAAAAACAGAGTTGTTAAAGTCTCTCAAAAACGTAATTTTTGAGGAGGTATTTATAGTTGCAAAAAATAAAAAGGCGTTATAATGTCATTCGAATAACATCTAGAAGGTCGTTCGATTGATGCTAGATGTCGTTAGATACCTCGAGTAATAACTCTAAAGACGAAGCGTTAAAACCAAAACAATATGTGGTCGTTTGATGCATTTAAGAAATGAAGTATCGCGCAACCTAAGAAACGACAAGTCCTGCCATTTGATCAGGTCATTAGAACGACATACCAATGTCGTTTGAATGACACTGTCATGTCATTTGAACAATAAAAAATTTAAAACAGCCAGCCTTGTTTTTATAAAATAGCAACAATTTTAAAAAACATTTACAAATCTCCCAAATATAAACGTGAATATTATTAACTCCAATTTAACATTATACCTATAGCGACATGGAGATAGTGGAGACCGGTTGAAGATGCACGATGCACGTTGAATGATGATGGGTGCATGTTGATGATACATGCTGCTAGAGATTCAAATAATGGATGTCAAGTGTGAACGTGTGAAGACGTGCCAACTGAAGTAGTATATACTGGTATATGACATATTAACTGTGATCTGGGATAACACATAAATTCCTAGATTCTAAACGGATATTTATAAAATCATGTCCTTACAAAACTCATCAACATTTCTTCACCCTAGATAAATACTTCGCTATTTTTTCATCTTTGATCTCGTATATTAGCAACACTTGGTTGACAATCAACTACGAATTGCTTTGAAGCTGAATTGCAAAGCATATTCTATATCGGTCCCATTCGGGGCCGATAGTATCAAACCTGCCCCACTCCTGCTTTTATAAGATGATCCATTGACAAACAAACTCCAAATAACTCCTCTTCTGGTAAATTGACCCTCATCTAGTGTACTTTTTTTATAAAGGGATCTTTTTCAAGCACGTGATTTGTCATATCAGCTTGTACTTCCTCGGCCGCGACTTCCTTGTGAACAGTCAACGGTACTTCGACCTCCTATGTGGGTTTGAGATCATTTCTTATGGTCCTGGTGAACTCTATTACAAAGTCTTCTAGCATCTGTCCTTTGGTTGCGCTTCTCGGCTGGTAAATGATGTCAAGCTCACCTAACTCCACTGACCAAGCCATTAACCTACCTAATTTCTCGGGTTTATGAATGACTTAACTTAGGACTGTTGGTTAGTACGCCAATCGTATGTGCCTGAAAATAGGACTTCATTTTTCTAGAGGCATGTATCAAGTCATATGCTAGATTCTCCATCTTTGGATAATTTAGCTCTGCCCCTTGCAGAGCTTTGTTGCTAAAGCAAACAGGCTTCTTAACCCTATTATCATCTCGGACAATGGCGGCACTGATGGTCGAATCTTAGACATCTAGGTATATGAATAATCACTCTCCTTAAACAGGTCAAGATAAGCCTTTAACTCTTAGAATGACCTTTCACACTCTTCATCCCAAGAAAAATCCCTCCTCAAGATTTTGAAGAATGATAAACACTTGTATGCGGCCCTGGAGACAAAACGATTTAGGGCATCCACTCGTCCAGTTAACCGTTGGACATCCTTGATTGTCCTCGGCGTTTGCATGTCAATTAATGCTTTAATCCTTGAAAGGTTTTCTTTAATCCCCCTTTGATTAACAATTAAGCTAAGAAATTTTGCGATGCCGGCGCCGAATACACATTTCTCTAGATTTAATTTCATTTTGTATCTTTCCATTGTGTCGAAAGTTCAGTCCAGGTCAGCTATATATGTCTCGGCTTTTAGACTCTTTGTTATCATATTGTCCATATACACATTCGTCGTCTTTCCAATTTGATCTTCAAACATTTTGTTGACAGACCTTTGATAGGTTGCCTTTGCGTTCTTCAGGTCGAAAGGCATTACTTTGTTACAATAGGTTCCAATATTAGTAATAAAGGAAGTCTTTTCAACATCTTCACTATATATATATATATATAATTTATTATACTCAGAGTAAGCATCCATGAAGCTCATAAGCTCATGTCCAGTTGTTGCGTCCACCATTTGGTCAATCCGAGGTAATGAAAAATTGTCTTTTGGGCAGGCCTTATTGAGGTCTGTAAAATCAACACACATCCTCCATTTTGCATTTTGCTTAGGCACAATTAAGACATAGTAAATTTAATCTGGGTTATGGACTTCTTTGATGAAGTCTATTGTTTTTATCTTCTTCACCTCCTCTTGAATCACATCGTATCGATCTCTAGCAAAGGTGCGTCGCCTTTACATTACTGGCTTAGCATTTTCATCTATATTGAGCCAATGGAAGATAATTTTGGGGTCGATCCCCAGCATATCAGTATGGCTCCAGGTAGATTTTGCCTCTTTCTCAATAGCTTAATCAATTCTTCCTTCACTTTTTCTTTTAGGGACGAGACGATTGGGATGATTTTTTCGATTCATCCTCACGAGGATGATGGATTATACCTCCTCAGATGGCTCTCCCTTCTTGATCTTTCTCTCATCCCTTGGGTTAAAGGTATCAATGTTACACAAAGTTATCTTCCTCTTATGGGCCTCTCTTTCTTTAGATGAGGTAAATTAGCACTCTCGAGCCTCCACTTTACCACCGTGTACTTCCCCTACCCCATAAGGAATCAGGATTTTCAACATTTTGTGTATAGTGAAAGGCACATATTCAAATTCTTTTAGTGTTAATTTCCCCATAATGATGCTGTAGGCCAAGAAAACATACTCATTTATCATAAAGAAACTAACTTTTCAGGTTAAACACCTCGGCCATGTCCCCATGCACACGTCCATTTCATAGACTCCCAACGGATGGACCTTTTCTCCACTGAATCCGATCAGCTGATGGTAAAGGACCAACCTCTTCTTACTCAACTTGAAACCTTTGAAATAATTACAAAATATTACGTTTGTCGCGCTTCCTCTATCAACTTAAATACGAGCTAAATTTAATCCATGACTCGTGTGTTGATAACTAAGGGGTCGTCATGTGGGGCTAAAATTCCTTTGAAGTCTAATCTCAAAAAACCCACCACCAGGCTATCCATATCGACTTTTTTAAGTTTGCTAGGATTATCCTCAATCTCGATCAAGTTAACCTAAACCTTTTGGGGTGTCATTTTTGCCTTAACTACATGAGCCATCCTGTCAGCCAGCTCGATACCTTCATTTGTTAATCCACTAAAGATCGTTTTAATGCCAAGGTAAGTCATGCATAAATTACCTTTTATTGTAGGGAGTTTTACTGAAAGATCTGGATCATCGCTACGCCTATCGTCTCACTCTTCCTAATTATTATTTACTTAAATCTCTTTTCTCAACTTATTATCCTTCCTTTCGTTAAACCTTTTCTTGCTCTTGTCTGGCCTGCCATTTTTGTCAACATATTTTTTTAGCTTCTCCTATTGTAACTATTTTTCTATCTCATCCTTGAGGGCAAAGCATTTACCAGTCGTGTGGTCGTGGTCCTGATGGAACTCATACCACTTCCTTTTATCTCTCTTGTGGGATGGAAATTTTAGCTTTTCTGGACATTTGAGCTCTCTGGCATCTTTAATTTCATTTAAGATTAGATCCGGGCTTACAGTTAATAGGGTATACTTGGCATATTTATCATCATTTGACCTCTTCTTCCCTTCCTTATTGTTACTTTAGCTGGACTTGCCATTACCGATCTTTTTTAGATCGCCTTTTTCGGCGGCCATGGCCTTCTCCATATTTATGATTCTCCCAGCTGTGGCTAGAAGTTCTATCATGGATTTCGAAGGATCCTCAGAGAGGTGCCACATGATTTTTCCCAAATGTAGCCCACTGATGAAGGCTATCATTACAATATTCTCGTCATAATCTTCCACTTCTAATTTCTCGTTGTTTATGTGGGAGATGTACTCCCTTAAAGGTTCGTTCTTCCCATGTTTAACATTCAGTAGGTGTGTCACTCGTTTTGGCGGCTTCATGCTGAAACAAAAGTTGTGAATAAATTTTTCTGTAAGTTGCTTGAAATTCTCTACATAACCTCTCGACAAGCCGGTATACCACATGTGTGTCGCGCCTGTGAGACTGCTTGAGAAGGCTCGGCACCTCATGTCATTGGGTGTCGAATATATATATCGATCTTTAACTGATACATCTCGATGTGATGAATGGGATTAGTGCTCCCATCATACCCGGGTGTTACATCGACAGCTTGAACTTTGTGCGAGTAAAATAATTGATAATTCTCGGTACAAATGGTGATCCTTCTATGTACTCTATGGTTGGAGTCTTGACCTTTGATCAGATTATCGATCTTGTCTTAAATTCTCTGAATGGAACTATTCTCGCGTTTCTCCTCTTGCACTACATTGTCTCCAGATCTTTCAACCAAAATTACCTCAGGGACTGGCACTCGGCTAATAGTTTGTTGCCTGCTGTTGACTTCTATGTGATCCTACCTTCTTTGCTCCTGTATCGTCCTTTCATCATTACGATGAACAGTGGGACATGTGCCACCCACACTGCGAGAGCGATAATGTTAGTATCGTCTGACTTAATCTCTTGGGCTGAGATAATCAAAAGCGGATCCTTTGTTGAGATTGTCAAAGGCCGAGACTCTTTGCCAACTCTGGAGAGTGTGCTGGACACTTCTTCCTTGGTAAGTTGGTGTCGGGGTAGACCTAAGGCAGTAAGAGGTGCCTGAGACTTCGTGCCTCTCCCAACAGTCTTCTTCGTCACAATATAAGTCATTTCGTCACCCCTGGACTTGCTGCCCTAGGCAGAGCCATCGTGAATCAATAATGTCCCTTTATTTCTCGTGGTGTTACACTTCCTTCACTGGAGCTGGGAGTGGTCCCCCTGCTATCGAATTTTCCACCTCTATGGTGGTCGGAGTTATCAAATTCACGGTAGTATCATCAATAATTCTACTCATTATGCCTTGGATTAAGGCTAAGAATTGTTGTTGCATTTGTTGTGACTTGCCACAAGGGA
Organism: Sambucus nigra; assembly: GCA_949130495.1. Lineage (NCBI taxonomy): Eukaryota > Viridiplantae > Streptophyta > Magnoliopsida > Dipsacales > Adoxaceae > Sambucus > Sambucus nigra. Next base: position 334,945,762 of record OX422207.1, on the reverse strand, counting down.
TCTCAGTGTCGACGCTACGTCGGCCATTTCGAACTGTTGAGGCTCTTGACTGGAGCTAGCCCTGATATTACACGGAAGATAAGTGTCCATCTCAGGCAAGAATTATCCAAGCAATTAAGATAAAATAGATAAAATAACATGAAACTAGAAACGAGTTGAACTAGGGAAAGGTTGACATCTAACTCAAGATCCTTCAATGGTGATTCAGCTACAGCAGTGGTGAATCTGGATCACCACCAGAGACAAGAGGAGAGTGCTCAAGCTAAGAAGATGAAGTAACACAGTCTCTTCCCATATACGATGCCAAAAATGATGATACAAAATATCACCCAGAGATGTGCTCAACTCAGTTTCTAGATCTATACAACAATAGAGGAGTAATAAATCAACATAACAATCATATAACAAATAGATGGATGAGAGACGATAAGAGAACATGTGTATTTAAGTGGTTCGACCGTAGACTATGTCCATTGTGTAAAGTAAGAAGTGTATCTACTATAAACAAAGTCTAAAAGCTATTGGAGTAGTATAAGCTCTCCAGTTCACTTTCTATAATTGAAGTGTAATAGTAAATTAATTGAGGAATGATCCTTTAACATGATAAATTGGAATGTTTTTTTTTAGTGTTGGGGGTGCGCAATATCACCAATAGATTACATCTTGTGTGCACGAGGTATAACGTCCAATGAGAGAGCGGCAATTTTGCACTGCAATGTATAATCCATGATGAGAAAATATTCCCTTCATATGGGGGATAATATATAACAACGGTCTTAGTCACGTGATCTAACATTACCCTTGTCACATGTTCCACGCAATTTGATTGTGTCAGAGTTGTGAAGTCTCGACCGACCGAGACTGATGAGATATCTCTTAATAGATAATAGAGATGAGGTTGAAGATGATGTTCAGTTACTGATAAATATGGATGATGATAGGAGTCTTGACTCGATAGAGCTGTCTGAGGCCGACACAAGGCAGAATGTTATAGCCCAAGTCCAGTAGTGATCCCCATGAATAGTGGTATATGTTACTGGGGAAAATGTATCAGAGTCCGAGGCAACGAAACATATCTCTTAAAAGTTTGGGGTACAAAACAGGACGAGTCTGAGGTAACTTGTGGGGGGTGTCATCGGGTAAGTCTCATCCAGATGAGGCCAGACTTATATTGGGGAACCCAACATTGAGGACTTATACTAATATTGTTAACTCCGTGTTGCTTCACTGTCGGGATCATTTCTACCATCTGAGAGGAACAAAGAGGACGAGAGAGTTGAGCTAATAGGGCAAGAATGGGGGCAACGGTGCCAGTGGGGCACCGTAACAACAGTCCAGACAGTAAGAATGGGGTTCCCAGCAAGGGTTCTCGGCTAAGAGATTCAAGCCGAGTAATGTCATTTGTAGACAGGGCCAACTGCATGCTCTTTAGGACCAGCAGGGCCATGGTTATCATGGACAACAAGGTTAATGATAGGGGAAACCTTGTTAGGGACAGTAAGGCCAGAGGTAGGAAACTTTCACAGGGAAATGTTTTATATACAGGGAGCAGGGTCACATATGGCATGTATGCCCTAATAGGGTTAAGGGTCAGCAGTAAGATGCCCAGTCAGGGTAGCAGTTATTGCAAATTCCAACCCTACCAGTTATTCCAATATGACCACCTCCACGGGGGAACTTGAAGTTTGGGAATATGTATAACATCTTTTGATGCAAAAAACTAGACTGGCCTAATTAATTGATCACAGATACAAAATAAGTTAAAGAGGTAGGGATTTTTAAAGTGGTTCGGCTGAAAGAAAGGCCTACGTCCACTGTTGTGTATTGCTTTGTTCAAGTTCCTCTTGTCCCGTGGATCCTGTCCCTTTGCTGTAGGGTTTATAATGTATTTATAGAACTTTATGTGTGTAACAAAGTTATAATATTAAAGGATGGAATGCCTTTATAATGTAGGCATTTACATATGTACAATGTTAATGTATACAATTATTGATGATTTACTATCATTGTTAGTCGATCTTCCTGGTGTTGGTCGGGCTTTTTTAACTTGTTGCTCAGCATTCCTTCGGTTGGTTGGTGACTCGTCCTTGCTGACTTGGATTAATGCCAAGATGGATGACACGTGTTCATACATGATTGGTCCACATAGCAGGATAATTTTTGGTATCAATAGAAGCCCCCAATGGTTCATACTTGAGGTTTTTACAAGAGTATGGAACATTTATCTCTTAAAGTTGCTCGGGTAATAATTTTCAAACTTCATCAGTTATCGACTTCCTATACTTGTAAATTTAATGACTTTGTCTGTCGTGGAGGTAAATCAGCGTAAAACATGAAAAATTATATATATCCTGCATATCCCTATGCACTTAAATCATGCTAGTGAAACGTCTACTCACTGAAGTTTCATCTAAACACATAATAAAAGCGAGCTCAACATGTATCGAGGTGAGATATCGCAATAACAACTAGTTCCACCCTGGAACTGCGAATACGATAGTCTTGGAATCATTAGCCTGCTATCGCTCTGATAATCCACAAATACAATACTCTTACAATAGTACTATACTCGTATAACAGACACAAAATGAGGAGGATAAAGCTGAAATAAATTCAAAATAGAACCCCGCTACCGCGGAAAAACATATAGACATACACTATATAATGTTTCCGATACTACCAGTAAACTCGAATCACACACACGAAATACCGTGACTCAATCTTGCCACACAAATATACCTCCTTCGTCCGAGGTGAAACTCATAACAATAACTTTGCCAATCTCCTTGACTGCTCCAATTGATTTCCGGACATAGTACACTTGTGTTAACTAAACCAAAACTACTTTAATCAATGCTTCATCCAAGCGCTCTACTCTTGTCCTTTAACTCCTACCAGACAAAGATTAACTGTGTGGTTCTAGACTCCACCTTGCAATATTCCCTACTTCTGGCCACCCTGACCAAGTTAAGGTTATCAGCATCTCAGACTCTATAGACTCGATCCTGATAATCACCTTCATAGTTCCCATAATTCTTTAGTCAAAAGGAAACTCCACTATCAGCTTCAAAAGTCCTGTTTCAATGGATTTCCTTGGTAGATGTCCACCAATGGGGTTCCCCAAACACAAATTCTCCATAAGTGTTAGCAACACTTTTCTAGTGAGCCTATCATTCCTCTGAAGGATTCTCTATTTATTGTACCTACCTTAATTCGGTACCAAGTTTACTTATCCTTATAACTCTTTATTCACTGTCGGCCTCTGGCCGATCCTTATGTGAATAATTCAGAACTGCAGTTTCTTCATTTCTGATAAACCAAAGAAACTAACGGTTACATCCATCCGTAATCCCACCATTTCAATATTGCTCTCACGAGTGAAAAAAACTTCCTCGAATTTTTACATATAGGTATTTCCATACCCTGCTCTAAGCCAAAGCTTCTGAGCCTTCTACTTCCACTGAGTACAGCTACACTGCCTTCACATCACTTAACTTCCACATATGGTCCTTGTCAAAGACCATTTTTAAACTTTTTCCCCAACTTAACTTCACGGGGTAATTCGGGTTTAGCACCACTCTCTACTATAGTGGTACTTGGATAATTATAACTACTATACTTTAGTAGTCATTGTAGTAATCCTTGACAATGCCACAAAGTGGAGTGACCTCGAGTGTGGTCCTCAATCCCTACTTCAACTTATAGCTCCATCTAAGCCCCGCCTCCTGCTGCCCTCATCACGGCCTTCCTTAGTCGCCCTTCCTCGATCAGCACACGAACCTCGAACTAGCGCAAAGGATTTACTATAATCTTACATAACAATAGGAGAACAAAATCTCACAAGAGGAATCAACAATCCTAATCATAAGCCTCTATATCAAATCAAAAGCAACGCTGAAAGTGTAGTACGTATCTGTGACACCCCGCCTAATAAAATACCGGGTGATCAATCCTATACCAAATTAAAACAGGAGTCTCATATGGTTCATTCTTAGCATCACTGTCGAAAACCAATTTAATTACTAATAACCTATTAGGCCGGCATCAAAATTTTATTTAACTGATCTTTTTAACCAAACCATTCAAATAAAATATTCACACAGATTACATATATGAAACTGAAATGAAATAAAATAATCGAGCACTCGGCTCAACATAATACAATCAAATCGAATGACGCACTAAAAGGCGGTAAAAGTATAAATGAATACAATTAGGTTGTCGACCCGAGTGTTACTACAATGCTTCTTATCTAGATCACAAGAATAGAAGCGTCTAAAAATAAACCTGCATGCATCCACAGCTGTTGCAGCAACGTCTGACTTGAAAGGATCATCATCCAGGCGTCCCTGTGTCTGGAAACCTATATATATATAATATATAGCAAGAGAGGAGAAAATAAAGAAAGGGGTCAGAGCCCGGGTTTGAAAATATTTTGCAAGTGCATAAATGCCATATTTTTAAAATATGATTTATCTCATATTTAAATTGGTATCGCACTCCCATAAGATACCCCTCACCCCTATTCTAATAGTGCACACCTATCGCATACCTTTTAAACAACCTAGTTAAGCGACCTTGCCTAAGCAATCTATTTCACCTATTTTTTAAGAGCCTCGTAGACCCGAGTACTAAGGGCTAAACTTCTCCCCATTTCCAACATTGCGCTACGTTCGTGCGTGGGGTGTCTCGCGAAGCGAAATTCAAATAAGGATCCCCCCCCCCCCCGATACACTACTACCTGACATTATTGATCGCCGGGATTCATTAGGCCCATAAGACATAACACGTATATACATATGTAGCTCGCATATATATATATATATATATATATATATATAGCTCTTACTAGAACCTATAATTTAATTTCATATAAATCCGGATATGAATCTACTGGAAAGGGAATCACTCTTATTAAATCTTTTCACGTTACACAAGTTCAATTTATATAATTATTCATCTTCAAATACAAACAATATACTATACACAACAAGTATAATTATACCTATCACAATCATAAGTATAATAACCATCCCTCCGAGCTATAAATCGAGGATGCAGTCTCATTGTGTCAATCTGAATTTGGGTTTACTCACTCAACCACGGTACCAAGCCAAACTCACTCATGGTCATGGTAAAAAATACACAATGGTGGAGGCAGTCATGTTCCCTCTGCAAGTGGAGTACACACATCGTACTCATACGCGGGATGAGATAACCTTGGGATATACTCTCCCTGCTCCTTAAGCCAGGGGATTCACCCACATCGCGAAACCTCCCCGGATCGCACTAGAGAAAATATATAATCTGGTCGTTCCAACCCTAAGCCAAAGAAAAGCCCGTAGAATCAGCCTCTAAAGTACAAATATACCAATCACGCACAGATATATTTATTCGTATCATACTATATATACTCTAACAACATCCAATATATAATCCATATTACTTCTCAATACCTATGGCTATAATTGCCAAACTCTCATAGCGATAGACAATACTACGACTATTCCCATTCGTAATAGTATCTAAGTATTCGCATACTTACAATAAAAAGCTTATAAATATTCTCTATACACACTAGCCGAAGACCTCTTTCGAACGTTGTTCGAACCGAACCTTAACTAAGTCCATACCCCAGATTGTACACTAAACTAATCCAAGGTTCTCTCTTTCATTCCAAGGTTTACTCACCCTCAATACCGTCATCTAGGAGTCCTAATATCATAACTATAATCTCCCTTAATAATACCCAATTGCAATTTAACTCCCCACAAACTCAAAGAAGGAAAACCGCCAAATTCAACAAAGGCAAATCGATTTGCCCCAAATGCGAATCGATTCGGGCTAGCGAATCGATTTGGTTTCTATTCGAATCGATCCGAAAAGTGTTCTTTAAGCAGGTCCTCAAAGGCGAATCTATTTAGTCTTAATCTGAATCGATTCAGCCTGAGGCACCTTTACAGGTCCCCTTATGTGAATCGATTCACCCTGTTCGAGGGGCACTGTTTGGGCGATTTCTCAATCTCCAAAATACCCAAATATCAACTCAACCTCCATTTTTATGGTTTATAATATCAACCACCAACTCTATAATCATTCTAACACTGATTTCTAACTAACACATAAATTTCTTTTCTTCCAATGTCAGGTTTGATTTCTAAATAATGATTTCGATCTCGAACAGTCTTCCGTAGAAAAATCATTTTAAATCCCAAAAAAATCAGAAAAATACGCGGTCGGCGCCCACGCGACCGTATAGAAAAGATCTAAAAAATTTATTTTGACCAAAAGCCGAATCGATTCCTTTCCTAGATGAATAAATTCGGAAGTGACGTTGTCACTATTCACCTTATTCTCCAAAATCCTAAACCTCTATTAATACACGTCCAAGCCTTTTATTTTCTCTCCCATCATCATCCAACCTCAAACAACCATCTATACACACATAAAAAGGGTTTTACTCATCCTATAACCCATAACCAACAACTAATTTCAATTAATTCCTAAATTTCTTAAATCGAATTTTATTCGGGGTTTACTCGTTAATCTTCCGAAAACCCGTTTTGATTCACGAAAAACCCAACCCAAAAATCATTATAGTTTTATGCACCAACTATAACATGAGATTTTATGCTTAAAGGAATAAAGCAGGTAAATACTTGCCTCGTGGATAAAATTTGACGACCTCGAGTCGAATCCCGCGGAGTTTGGCCGGAAACTCCTTTTCTTTCTTCCTTTCTTCTCTTCCTCTTTTCCCTCTTTTCTTTCCTTTCTCCCACTCTCTCGTGCTTTATATAGAGAGAAATAAGGGTTTATCCCTTATAAATCAAAAAATAACTCGTTTACTCAATTACGAGTTCCTGCTAGTCCGAAAGTCCCCGGAACCTAAACACTACCCCCGAATACTCTATTCTGACTATCTCGGTCATTCCGAAACCAATCGTTCACTCGAAATCTCCATTCGAGTCACTTAACTATAATTCACTAATTAAACCCAACACATCTCAATACGAGTTTTGCAATTGAAATATTATCCTTTGTCGCTTTACCCAACTGCGACATGTAATTAAAATAATCCGACTTATTTACTTAGAGCCAAAATTAAATATAACACATGTCGATAAACATCTAACACTCTTAAACTCCAAAAATTATTATTCACAGAAATTCCTCAAATTTCCAAATTACTCCCACTTATGCAATTTAAATCTCTATAAAAGTATGGGGTATTACATACTTCCCCCCTCATAACGGAATTTCGTCCTCAAAATTCAGATATAACCTGCACCACCAACCTAGGATCGTTAATTACACTACGTCCTAGTTCACTAAAGTCGAATGGTATTACCCAATGGTCCCCTACCATATACCTATTAATAGTACTACCTCGGCCGTAAGGTTGACTCTAATAACGTCACATCGCACCTAGTGCTTCTATAAGTGCATATAAAAAAATGAGCCTATAATCGTCTCTCTAACGTATAAATCTCACTGGAGAATTACGGCTCTAAGTGTCCGCTCATCTACATCGGGACATCTAATTTCCCTCAAAAGGAGATTACACTAATGCTTGACTACTCCCGTCAGTCTCATCGCTTAGCTTGGGCGTGCTACCTCTTATTGCACCGATATAATTGGATTCCTGCGTACCCCATACTACATTCCATTCAACAAACCCCAATCTCATATATAACTGCCTCAAAGCATATTCTTTAACTTTATATACTACTCCCCTTATAGTTCGGACAGAATATAATACCAAGTTCCCAAGGTGCCCAAACACCTTTTAATCCATGCCTATCTGCACCATTACTGCAAACGTCATCGATGTAACATTCCTTCTAAAAATGGGCCTCACTTTTCTTGGTCTGGTGCTAACACCTGGGTATTCCTAACCCGAATACTTCAAAATTTAATCTTTCATATACCTGGAAATCCAATATTTCATAAAGTTAACCCACTAATCTTCTCGTGGTTAACTCACTACACCTTTCCTACATCAACGCCACTAGTCCTACTGGCCTTACTTCCTAATAACCCTATAATCAAAATGTTACCAACGCACTTAAAATGAGTACTATCCTAACTATATTCCTAGTGCCTAAGACCTATCTCAATTTCTGACATTCGCTCGGTTCCGTGCGTGGGACGTCTCGCAAAGCAAAATCCAAATAAGGAACCCTCATGTTACACTACTTCCTCATATCGTTGGTCATCGAGATATAACGGCCTAAGGCACACAATCGGGACGTTCTAAATCCTACCTCGTTAACCTACTAACATACGTTTACCTCTATGTCTTTCCATCTTGGCGAAATGGAAAGTCTAACTAATCAGGGCGCCTACTCCCTACAAAAGCGTTACGAACATCATACCCAAAACTTATCTCCTCTGAATTTTCTCTCTATTCAAGGCCTGGCTATAAGCCTCAACCCGACTTCCTTTACCTTGCCTCACCCACATCTTGCAATAAGAGAAACATTTCCAGTGCTTTTCCACAGCATATCTACTTTTTATTAGCCCCTAGTCATCACATGGCTCTCGGCTAATTACACCAAAACCAACATACTAGCATAAAACAACGTCTCTCCACTCCCAGTGTCGTTAAGGTTCATGCGCGCAGTGTCTCGCGAAGCGAAATCCAAACAAGGAACCCCTCCGATACACTACTACTTAACTTTGTCGGTCGTGGTGGTATGTAAGAGTAAAACATGAAAAATTATATATATCCTGCATATCCCCATGAACTTAAATCATGCTAGTGAAACATCTACTCACCGAAGTTCCATCTAAAGACATAATAAAGGCGATCTCAACCTGTATCCAGGTGAGATATCGCAACAACAACTAGTTCCACCATGGAACCGCGAATACGATAGTCTTGAAATCATTAGCTTGCTATCACTCCGATAATCCACAAATACATTACTCTTACAATATTACTATACTCGTATAACACACACAAAACAAGGAGTACAAACCTGATATAAATGAAAAATAGAACCTCGCTATCGCGAAAAAACATATAGACATACACTATATAATGTTTTCGATACTACCAGTAAACTCTAATCACAGAAAAAATACTGTGACTCAATCTTGCTGCACAAAATATACCTCCTTCGTCCGAGGTGAAACTTATAACAATAACTTCGCCAATCTCCCTGACTGCTCCAATTAGTTTCCGGATATAGTAAACTTGTCCTAACTAAACCAAAACTACTGTAATCAATGATTCATCCAAGCGCTCTACTCTTGTCCTTTAACTCCTACCAGGCAAGGACTAACCGTGTGGTTCTAGACTCCACCTTGCAACATTCCTTACTTCTGGCCACCCTGACCAAGTTAAGGTTATTAGCATCTCACACTCTATAGACTCGATCCTGACAATCACCTTCATAGTTCGCTTAATTCCTTAGTCAAAAGGAAACTCCACTATCGACTTCAACAGCCTTGTTTCAATGGATTTCCTTGGTGGATGTCCACCAATGGGGTTCCCCAAACACAAATTTTCCATAAGTGTTAGCAACACTTTTCTAGTGAGCCTATCATTACTCAAAAGGATTATCTATTTATTGTACCTACCTTAATTTGGTACCAAGTTTACTTATCCTTATAACTCTTTATTCACTGTCGGCCTGTGATCGATCCTTATGTGAATAATTCAGAACATCATTTTCTTCATTTATGATAAACCAAAGGAACTAACGGTTACATCCATCCGTAATCCCACCATTTCAATATTGCTCCCACGAGTAAAAAAAATTTCCTCGAATTTTCACATATGGGTATTTCCATACCCTGCTCTAAGACAAAGCTTCTGAGCCTTCTACTTCCACTAAGTACATCTACACGGCCTTCACATCACTTAACTTCAACATATGGTCCTTCTCAAAGACCCTTTTCAAGCTTTTTCCCCAACTTAACTTCACGGGGTAATTCGAGTTTAGCACCACTCTCTACTATAGAGGTACTTGGATAATTATAACTACTATACATTAGTAGTCGTTGTAGCAATATTTAATATTGACACAAAGGGGAGTGACCTAGACTGCGGTCCTCAATCCCTACTTCAACTTATAGCTCCAACTAAGTCCCGCCTCCTGCTGCCCTCATTGCGACCTTCCTTATTCGCCCTTCCTCGATCAGCACATGAACCTTAAATGAGCACGCAAAGGATTTACAATAATCTTACATAACAGTAGGAGAACGAAATCTCACAAGACAAATAAACAATCCAAATCATAAGGCTCTATATCAAATCGAAAGCAACGTTGAAAGCATAGTACGTTCGCACAGATTCCTAAGGACACTAGAACCTGATGCTCTGATACCATCTGTGACACCCCGCCTAATAAAATACCGGGTGATCAATCCTATACCAAATTAAAACTGAAGTCTCATATGGTTCATTCTTAGCATCACCGTCGAAAATAAATTTAATTACTAATAACCTATTAGGCTGGCGTCAAAATTTTATTTAACTGATCTTTTTAACCAAACCATTCAAATAAAATATTCACACAGATTACATATATGAGACTGAAATGAAATAAAACAACTGAACACTCGGCTCAACATAATACAACCAAATCGAATGACGCACTAAAAGGCGGTAAAAGTATAAATGAATACAATTGGGTTGTCGACCCGAGTGTTACTACAATTGTGTCCTCTCTAGATCACAAGAATAGAAGCGTCTAAAAATAAACCTGCATGCATCCACAGCTATTGCAGCAACGTCTGACTTGAAAGGATCATCATCCAGGCGTCCATGTGTCTGGAAACCTATATATATAATATATATAGCAAGAGAGGAGAAAATAAAGAAACGGGTCAGAGCCCGAGTTTGAAAATATTTTGCAAGTGCATAAATGCCATATTTTTAAAATATAATTTATCTCATATTTAAATTGGTATCGCACTCCCATGAGATACCCCTCACCCCTATTCTAATAGTGCACACCTATCGCATACCTTTTAAACAACCTAGTTAAGCTACACTGCCTAAGTAATCTCTTTCACCGATTTTCTAAGATCCTCATAGACCCGAGTACTAGGGGATAAACTTCTCCCCAGTTCCAAGATTGCGCTACGTTCGTACATGGGGTGTCTCGCGAAGCAAAATCCAAACAAGGAACCCCCCCTGATACACTACTACCTAGCATTGTTGATCGTCGGGATTCATTAGGCCCTTAGGACATAACGAGTATATACATATGTATCTCGCATATATATATATATATATATATATATATATATATATATATAGCTCTTACTAGAACCTATAATTCAATTTCATAGAAATCCGGATATGAATCTACTGGAAAGGGAATCACTCTTATTAAATCTTTTCACTTTACACAAGTTCGCTTTATATAATTATTCATCTTCATATACAAATAATATACTATACACAACAATTGTTATTATATAGTTCACAATCATAAGTATAATAACCATCCCTCCGAGCTATAACTCGAGGATGGAGTCTCATAGTTCCAATCCGAATCCTGGTTTACTCACTCACAGTACCACGGTACCAAGCCAGTCTCACTCATGGTCATGGTAAAAATACACGATGGTGGAGGCGGTCATGTTCCCTCTGCAAGTGGAGTACACACATCGCACTCGTACGTGGGACGAGATGACCTGGGGATATACTCTCCCTGCTCCTCAACCCACGGGATTCACCCACATCGTAAAACCTCTCTGGATCGCACTAGAGAAAATATATAATCTGGTTGTTCCAACCCTACGCCAAAGTAAAGCCCGTGGAATCAGCCTCTAAAGTACAAATATACCAATCACACACAGATATATTTATTCGTATCATATTATATATACTGTAACAACATCCGATATATAATCTATATTACTTCTCAACACCTATGGCTATAATTTCCAAACTCTCATAGCGATAGCCAATACTCCGATTGTTCCCATTCGTAATAGTATCTAAGTATTTGCACACTTACAATACTAAACTTATAAGTATTCTCTATACACACTAGACGAAGATCTCTCTCGAACGTTGTTCAACCCGAACCTTCACTAAGTCCATACCCTAGATTATACACTAAACTAATCCAAGGTTATCTCTTTCATTCCAAGGTTTACTCACCCTTAATATCGTCATCTAGGAGTCCTAATATCATAACTAGAATCCCCCATAATACTCTCCAATTGCAATTTAACTCCCCACAAACTCAAAGAAATAAAACCGCCAAATTCAAGAAATGCGAATCAATTTGCCCCAAATGCGAATCAATTCAGGCTAGCGAATCGATTCGGTTTCCATCTGAATCGATTCAGAAAGTGTTATTCAAGCAGGTCCTCAAAAGCGAATCGATTCGGTCTTAATCCGAATCAATTCAGCCTGAGATAGATTTACAGGAACCCATATGCGAATCGATTCGGTCTAGACCCGAATCAATTCGCCCTGTTCGAGGGGTACTATTTGGGCGATTTCTCAATCTCCAAAATACCCAAATATCAACTCAACCTCCATTTTTACGGTTTCTAATATCAACCACCAACTCTATAATCATCCTAACACTGATTTCTAACTAACACATAAATTTCTTTTCTCCCAATGTATGGTTTGATTTATAAATAACGATTTTGATCTCGAACAGCCTTCTGTAGAAAAATCATTATAAATCTAAAGAAAATCAGAAAAATACCTAGATGGTGCCCGCGCGATCGTATCGAAAAGATCTAAAAATTTCATTTTGACAAAAAGCCTAATAGATTCGCTTCCTAGCTGAATCGATTCGTAAATGACTCTATCACTATTCACCTTCTTCTCCAAAATCCCAAACCTCCATTAATACACCTCCAAGCTTTGTATTTTCTGTCTCATCATCATCCAACCTCAAACAACCATATATACACACATAAAAATGGTTCTAATCATCCTAGAACCCATAACCAACAACTAATTTCAATTAATTCCTAAATTTCTTAAATCGAATATTATCCGGAGTTTACTCGTTAATCTTTCGAAAAACCCGTTTTGATTCACGAAAAACCCAACCCAAAAATCTTAATAGCTTTATACACCAACTACCATATGAGATTTTATGCTTAAAGGAATAAAGCAAGTAAACATTTGCCTCGTGGATAAAATCTGACGACCTCGAGTCGAATCCCGCGGAGTTTGGCCGAAATCTCCTTTTCTTTCTTCCTTTCTTCTCTTCCACTCTTCTCTTCTTCTTTTCTCTCTTTTCTTTCCTTTCTCACACTCTCTCTTGCTTTATGTAGAGAGAAATAAGGGTTTATCCCTTATAAACCCAAAAATGACTCGTTTACTCAATTACGATTCCCTACTAGTCTGAAAGTCTCGGAACCTAAACACTACCCCCGAATACTCTATGCTAACTATCTTGGCCATTCCGAAACCAACCGTGCATTCGAAATCTCCATCCGAGTCACTTAACTACAATGCACTAATTAAACCCAACACATCTCAATAAGAATTTTCCAATTAAAATATTATCCTTTGTCGCTTTACCCAACTGCGACATGTAATTAAAATAATTCAACTTATTTACTTAGTCCCAAAAGTAAATGTAACACACGTCGGTAAACATCTAACACTCTTAAACTCCAAAAATTATTATTCACGAAAATTCCTTAAATTTCCAAATTACTCCCACTTATGCAATTTAAATCTCTATAAAAGTACGGGGTATTACAAGTAGCCCCCAATACCTGGTGGGTAGTTAATGGAGTATATAGATTAAACCAACTCCATAGGACTCATCTAGGGATCCCAGAAATTATATTCTGTTATAAGTGGGTAACTAGTGGTACAATTTTCTAGTTGAAAACTGAGGCTGTGAACAAAGCATTAGTTGTTAACCTTCGTGACTCTAATAGAGATTACTTCGAACATGGAGTAGTTGTTAAAAATTATAAACATGCTCCTTTGACAGGGAATGCTGTGTACCAGGGGCCTAAGTGCCCACCAAGTGGCAATGGGATAAGTTGAATTTGTTAACTTGTATTTCTTTGGATAATATGTTAACTGCTAATACTAATGTATAATTTGTTGACTTTTACTTGCAGTTGACCGAAAGAGAAAGTGTCCCAAGGAGAGTGACATCAACCTTAAAGAGTTGAAGTTCATCTGGAGCATTCATCAGAAAGTTGTGGAAGAGCATACTAGATCAGCTTCTTACTTGTTACAGTATAGATTTATCATTACCTCATTTCTTGCTCACCCAATTATAGATGCACCATCTCTTTCAATCAACCTTGACCAAGACCCCATCTCCACATCCTATGCCACTGCAATTGGCAGTGGTGAACCTGCTATTATTTCTTCTTCTTTATATTTAGACCTACCTCTTATTGCTGCCATGGGGAAGAGAAAGTTTCCCAATATTTTGGGTGATATAGCTTCTACTGGATCCTCCAAACAAGTTGCTGATGGAGACTAAAATAAAGAGGATGCTGGGAACAATCCCCCATCCAATAAGGAGGACCTTGGGAATAAGCCACCATCTAATAAGGGGGATATTGGGAAGAAACCTCCTGATGAGAAAGCTGATGAAAGGCAGCTCAAGAGGTTGAAAAGAGGACTCCCTTCTAGGCTGGCAGAAGGGTCTTCAGCCAATACCGACCCACAAGAGTTGGTTAATTTATTTGTTTCTGGTTCACCAGTGGCACTTAGCCCTGGTTTGTCCAGACAATTAATAAATTCTGGTACTTTGCTAGACCATGAACTTTTTAAAGTTGGTCATTAATCTCTGACTGAGGAAGATCTACTGAAGTTGCTCGGAGAAGGTGTGTCTGAGCAAGCCAAGGAAGCCTATCTTCATCTGAAATGCCTTTTTTATCGGGCAGTGGCCAATAATGTTGCCTATTACAAAATAATTGAAGAGTTACAGGAGGACCATAAAGAGGTCAAGGCTCTTTTGCATGCTGACTGTGCGAAGAAGTACAAGGCTTTAAGTGAAGGTTGGGGCTTTGAACAGAAGTTGCAAAATTTTGCTTCTCATTTTTGAAGATAAGAAATTTTGCTCAACCATGAAGTAGAGGAAACCAAAGCCATTTCCAAGATGTTGGAAGAGGAGAATAATAATTTAAGAGATGGGTTAAGTGCTTTGAAGTATTTTTCTATTATTGTTGCTACTATCGACGAAGGTCATTCTTTCTTGGAAGCTGAAAGTGCTAGATTAATGGAAGAATTGGAGGCACTGAAAAATACCAAGTCTGCCTCTTCTTCCCTAGCAAGAAATAAATTTGGCCGAGGAACCAAAGATGAGGCAGGGACTCAATAAACTCTTACCAACCAAGATGCCCAATTGAAGGCCAAAAATTAAGCCCTTGCTGAGATATCCGAGAAGCTTCAAACTCAATTTGAGTAACTCGCCACTCAGTCTTCTCAGCTGCAAGTTAAGGATGAAATGATGAAGAAATTACATCATCAAGTTGAGAGGATAACCTTCCATTTTTACAGGCAACCTAGATAGATATGGATGGAAGGGTATAATGAAGCTTTGAGTCATTCTGATGCTATGTTTAAATAGGTCCAGAATTAAGGGTATAATGAAAGTTGAAGAAAATTATCCTTTCTAGAAATGGTATGATCCTGGGTTAAACCTTGAAGATCCTCCTTTTAGACTAGATGTTAACTGGATTCTTGCCAACACAACCCTAGGCCCTGATTTCTAAATAGCTGGGAGATTATAAGCTGCACGATGAGCTGGAAATCATCCGACTCCTCGTCTGTAGATCAGCTAAGCAGCAGCAATATGAGAATGCTGCAAGACTTTAATTTATCAATTCTCCATATACTTTAGATAATCCTCCAGCTGGCATGGATCATATTTTCAAAGTTGAGGGGAAACGCCCTTTAGAATAATGTCATGTATTTCTTTTGTAAACACAGTTATGTAATCACTATTCAAATGAATGAAAAAGCATTTGATTAACTTATATTATTGATCTCTCAATGTGACTATTTTCTTGATATGAATGATTCCTTCTTCTTCATTAGTTCTATTGACACACTTAGATTAAAATGTAAATTTAATATCAATTACCAATGAATACATATGTTCTACTAGCATACTTAGATTAAAATCTAAATTTTGAGTTAGTTACCCATGTGTCTCCAAAGGTTTTACTAACACACCTAAGTGCTTAGGTTTTCTGTATTAGTTACCAATGGTGTGACCAGGTGTATGTGGAATATGTGCTTACATTCCCCTTGAGGAATCTTCACAATGTTTTTCCTGCACTTTGCTTAGTACGATAAAGATCTTATTTTATCCTTATACGTGTTGACCATCTTGAGGTCGTAATAACCTTTTTGGTTGGTTATGATGCCGATCAAGTTTTTCTTGTGCCGAGCAACATTTTGAAGTTTTTCTAGCAACTTTTAAGCTTATTCAAGATCAATTATATAGTATATAGGTAGTGCATAGCACTAGTACTCCCAAAAAATTTTGAAAAATAAGAATTGGAAGAAAGATCATTTTATTGATACTAGAAATTGATATTAAACTGAGTACACTTGATTACATTACTGGTAATATTTTTTAAGATGCTCAGCGTGTTCCAAAGTCTCAATCCTGTAAGTTCCAGGTCGGATGACTGCAGAAATACGATAGGTCCCATGCCAATTGACTTCAAACTTATTATTTTTCTGAATCACCTTCTTTAGCACATAATCTCCTTCCTTTAAGGTCGGCTTCATCCTTTTATTATAAAATCGAGTTGTTCATTGCTAGTAAGCTGCATTTCTCAGAGCAGCATATTCTCGCACCTCTTCTAGCATATCCAAATCCAACCTTCGTATGAGATCACTAACAAGAGAGTTAAATTTTAAAACTCTATGGGATGGAAGACCCAACTCGATAGGTATAATTTCTTCAGTCCCAAATGCCAACATGTATGGGGATTCTCCAGTTGCAGTCCTTGGGATTATTCGCTACGCCCATAAAATCGAGTGTAGCTCGTTGATCCAGTTTTTCTTTGCATCATTAAGCCTTTTCTTCAACCCATTTAGCAAAGTTCTATTTGTAACCTTAGTTTTCCCATTACTCCGAGGGTGTCTTGGAGCAGAGTGTAATTTTTGGATATTGGACTGAGCACAATAAGCAAACTGCGTTCCATGGTCAGTGATGAAAGCATAAGGCAGCCCATACCTACAAATGATGTTCTTCCAAATGAATTGGTAGACCTTCTCATAAGGTATGTCTATCAATGGCTCTACTTCAACCCACTTTATAAAGTAATCCACTGCAACAACCAAGAACTTGAATCTTCCTCGGGTGGTTGGCAATGGCCCGACCAAGTCTATTCCCCACATGAAAAATGGCCAAGGTGAAGTGATTGGAGTGAGAGAAACCTGTGGAGTCTTGCGAATGATGGAATACCTTTGTCATTTGTCACACTTTTTAGCAAAAGTCGCATAATTCGCTCGCATAGTTGGTCAGTATTATCCTTGGGCACTTATTCACTGCAGAAGTGTTCTTCCTGCAATGTGAGCTCCACAAGAGCCTTCATGTACTTCTTGAATTAGGTCTGGAACCTCTGATGGATGAACGCAATGCTGTAAATTGACTCTCAATCCTCTCTTATACAAAACTCCTTTGTCTACCACATATCTAACTTCTTTATACTTCAACTTTTTGGCTTTCACTATGTCTATTGTCAAAGCTCCTTCTTCAATATATGCTCTGATGGGATCCATTTAAGATGGGCCCGTATCTACAGCGATAAAATTGATCATCAAATCTTCATATATACTCCTGTTGGCCAGAATCTCAATAAGAATAGTTTGTCGGAGTTCAACTCTGGTTGCTGAAGCTAGTCGAGCAAAAGTATCTACTCGAGCACTTTTCGCTCTTGGAATTTTATTCATCCGAACATCTAGTAATTTTTCTATGACCTTCATTGATTTGAACAAGTATTTGGCTGTCAATTCACCTTTAGGTCCATACAAGTTCAAGATTTAATTTACTACCAACTAGGAATCACTATGTTCCACAACTTGCTCGGCATTCAGTGATTGGGCTAGACTTAAGCCCACAATGAGAGCTTCATATTCTGCTTCGTTATTTGAGGCTTGGATTTGAAATCGCAGAGCATATTCAATATCAATATTATCAGGAGTGTTAAGTATTATACCTGCTCCACTGTCTGTTGCACAAGATGACCTATCAACGTACAAGGTCCATATTTAGAGATCGTCGTCAAATGCTTGGTCTGTCAAAATCCCACAATGGAATGTTTTTCTCCTTACTTCCTCACACTTTTGTGACATCTCCTTAGTTTGGGAAGAGGAATATGGTAGGTTGGCAACGGCCTCTTCTATTTAAAGTTCCTCAGGAGCTTGACTCTCAATAACCTCTTTCACTTTATTTTCTCTTGATCCTTGCTCGACCTGCTGATTTTGTTGCTCGAGTACCTCGGGTAAGTGAATTCAACTATGAAATTCGCTTCTGCTTAGCCTTTTAGAGAAGACCTTGGTTCATAAATGATGTCATACTCCCCCAATTCCACTGCCCAGTACATTAATTTGGTAGGCACCTATCTATAGCAATTAATGCCTTGATCTTGTCTGGGTTTGCTTCAATTCCCCTTAAATTTACTATATACTTGAGGAACATTCCTTCATGTACTCTAAAGACGCATTTGGTCGAGTTTAATCTCATCTGGTGCTTCTCAAGTTGATCAAAAGTCTAGCTGAGGTCGGCGATATGGTCAGATGATTTTTTCTCTTTATAAGCATATCATCCATGCATACTTCCATGTTTTTACCTATTTGCTCCTCAAAAACCTTGTTCACCAACCTCTGATACGTAACACCTGCATTTTTCAAATCAAAAGGCATAACATTATAACAGTAAGTTCCTCGGGGTGTAATGAAAGAAGTGATCTCCCTATCTTAGAGCTTCATTTTGAACAGATTATAACCAGAATAAGCATCCATAAAACTAAGTAACCCATGTCCTGAGGTAGCATCCATAAGATTATCTATTCAAGGCAAAGGAAAATGATCCTTTGGGCATGCTGTATTAAGATCTGTGAACTCTACGCACATCCTCCATTTGTTATTTTTCTTCTTGACCATAACTACATTAGCCAACCAATCTGGATACTTCACCTCGTCAATGAAGGCTGCTTTCTAAAGCTTTTCAACTTCTTCATGTATGGATTGATTCTTCTCGGGGCTGAACACTCTTCGCCTTTGCTTTACCAGCTTGATTTTTTTATTAACATTGAGCTCATGGTAAAGGAAGTTAGGGTCAATCCCTGGCATATCTTCATGACTTCAGGCGAATAAGTGTTTTTTCTGTCTAAGGAAGCTCACTAGTTCCTGTTTAAGAATAGGATCCAGCGTTGTTCTAACCTGAGTAATGCGCTCTGGTTTGTCATCATCTAACACAATGCTTTTTGTTGCCTCTAATATCTGACCTTTTACCAGCTCGGTCTCCTCCCTTGCAACTAAGTTTTCAACCTTAGAGTCTTCATCAGGTTCAGAGATATCCATTTGAATGAACTATAAAGTCATTCGAACGAAACCTGAATTTCGTTTTAACGAGTTTATATCTCGTTTGAACTCATAAACAAATTTTCTTAAGTATAAAATAAAATTATAAGACAGTTTTTAGTAAAAAAATACACATCCATATAAAAATTTCCAAGGTCTCATAAATCATAACGTATTCATACCTGAGAGATCTTGGGAATCGTGCGAAGATAAAAGTGGGCACTAAACTCGACACGATAAATCACACTTTGAAGCTTTATCGCAACATCTTCAACAGATAATATCATAGGCTTAATGGGATCACGAACTCAAAGTCTAACCTACGACTCAAGTAGTTTTGTATGGAATTATGCCAATTATAAAGAAATTGTCTCAATTGATAATTTGTCCTTACAACGAGTATGATGTTATCCTGGGTATGGACTAGTTAGTGACGTGTGGAGCGATGGTACAGTGTTATAGTAAGACTATCGTGATTGCTATTCAAGGGTAGGATATGTTTCTTGTGGCGATGCCTTATCAGTAGTATTTTTATGGCTTTTAAATTGGAGAGTTATTAAATTTAAATTGAGATATTAATTTAATATTAATCCGAAAATTTATTTTAAATATTTACTAGCGTGACAAGAGTTAGTAATTATTGGGAATGTGTTGAATATTACTTATTGAATAAAGTAATATATTGAATTGTATTTATTAAATTTGTCACGAGTGGATGATATGACAATTATAGAAATTAAGTCGGGACGCGTCGGTGTCGTGTCGGGACTATATTATTATTATCATAAAAAGTGAATTAATTATAAGTCACTCATATGGTCATTTTAAGTGCGTCAACGTGTTTAGAAGGGTCGAGATAGTCAAAAAAGTGTAACCGGGGGTTTAGTTTGGGTCTCGGGGCATTTTAGGCCTAACTGGCATCCCGAGAGGGTATTATAATCATTCTGTATTTTTTGGTAAATAGACCCATGAATTTCCCTAAGTTATATCAGCTATCAGAGTTAAGCTTTGAGGGTTATCAATCACAAAAACATAGAATGTCCATTAGAGAAGACAGGTAGAGAGCTCTTCAAGACTTGATCACAAACCATAACACCTTTTTTAAGAATAACACCACCGGGGCATAGATCGTAAGACGAGGAACGCAGCCATATCTTCATCACCAACAGATCAGACCTTCGATTCTCAAGCAAGTATCTGTCTTGCTATTTTTCTAGTTGATATTTCACCCATGTTAGAATAGGATTGATAAATATATGTTTTATGGACGAATTTGATGATTTAGGGAATTTAAATCACATGCTTTAAAAGAAATAAGTATATTCTGAAAATATCATCATATGTAGAGGATTACCCACGAAATTGTAATGTCTTATAAGAGAGAAATCTGGAAAAAGAATTAGAAGATTGGAAATTATAATGAAACTCGGGTTCTTGATAAATATTATGAATTGGGCCTTTAATCCTATACTTTTGATGAAATCCGTACATGCTTTACGTAGGAAATCATGTAGGTAAGTTAATATGACTATTAGTTTAATTGGTTGGGAGTTTGGGACTCAAATATGGAGTTTTGGTTGAGGTTGAAGAAGGAAACCCGTAGTTAACAATGGCAGAATTTGGAATACTTGTTTGATCGATCGATCGACTGATCGATCGATCGACCCTTTTCATGGATCGACCCCACCTGGAAATTGCAAGTTTTTCCTCTTTTTGTTTAATTCGTATAAAATATGTAGGAACCCTTGAACATCATGTAAAGAGGCTAATGGATTATGAAGATGACCAGTAGGGTCTGAGTAAATTCTGTTAAATGAAATTTTATATGGGATGTAATCGCGGGTGGACGGGGTTGTCATATATTGGAAATCATGCGTACGTTAAATACGGAATTGAGAGATTTATGAATCACTTAGATCAGTATGTTAGAGAGGGTATACCTACTAAATGGACCTTTAGGAAGAGAGAATACTTCGAGGGACGAGAAGTAATTTCGAAATGATTATAATTGAGAATAAAATGAGATGAATTCTTGATGCATATAGATTGGGTGAAATTTTATTATGTACGGTTAAAATATTATTATGGGTCGTGGGAGAACCTAATTGGAAAATAAGAATATTTAAATATATGACCGAGTGCATGTGTATATATTTATATTATATTTGTGTATAATCATACTCGCGCTACTTGTTAACATGGAGGTTACCGCGCCGGAATAGTCTTATCTCGATGGAACCTTTATGGGGGATATTGACTTGTACCCTAGAACATAGGATTCTTTGGTACAGGTTATCTGAGAATGATAGTCAGACGGTCCTAAGAGACGTGAGGGGTATGTGTTGACCTCTTAGTGCCTTGAAACTATGCTTCGCCTCCATTATGTGTGTATTGTGTTAATACAGTTCGAGAGTGATTTCGAACTAGTATTTCCCTTAGTACGAGAGATACGAGGACTTGATAGCAGAGTATGTCAGCACCATAGATTTTATGTGGGGTGCCGATAGTATATATATATTATATGAGTGATTAATATATATACGTATATATGGAATTCTTCTACTGTGCATATAAGTAGATAAGTATTGTATAAATGCTCCATAAATATAGTAAGTGTTAGGGAACGTTACTACAGTATTGAGAAATACATGATAGACATAAGTAATCATTAAGAGACTAATCTTTAACTAAAATCATAGTCCTGTGACTTCTCGAAATAAAATTTCTGGGAGAAAAGTTAGATAGACTTATGAGGCATTTAGCAGTACGGTAGGCGTGCACACTAGATGAGAGGTGAGAATTCTCAAGAGAGTGTCGCGTACTAACATGGTTGTTATATTAGCCGGTAAACATTTTAAATACTTGCTAAACTAATTTTTTTAAAATTTTGTACACTCGGGATCTGACTCGTTTCCTGTCATTTTTCTCTATTGTATATATACGTATGTATGGCAGGAGCCCAGCCACAGAGGCGTCAGGCGTAGGTTCTTTGGACTAGACGTGTTGTAGCTTATATGGGAGTTATAGTCCCTTGTTCTAGATGACCTCGTCTTTGATTCAGCTCTTGATCTAGTACTTCATAGCTAGGGCATGTGTCGCCCGATTTCCTATTTCAGTATAGACTTATTAGAGATTTGTATTTATTTATATTTTTAGTATTCAGTACTCATTGGGAGTTATTTCTTGGCATGATGATTTAACTTATGGTTATTTGGCTTGGTTTGGTTAATCTAGTTGGTTTAATTCTTTTGGGTTGATTGATATCCTTAGCATTTATGTGATTCTTAAACTGATTTACATTTAAAAAGGTTTTTCACGTTGGGATTTAATAAATGGAATAAGACTTTAAATTGTTTTGACACTTAGCCTAATTATTTAGGGTGTTTAAATTGGAAATATTCATTTTGCGACGGTGATGCTAAGAATGAACCAACCATTCATCTTGATTTTAATTCAATAAAGGACTGATCACCCGATATTTAATTAAACGGGGGTGTTACAGGTGGTGTCAGAGTATCCGTTTCTAGTGTCCTTTAGGATCTGTACGGCTTATTTCGCTTTCAGCTTAGCGTCTTTGGTATAGATCCTTATTTTTAGGACTGTTGTATTCTTGTGTTTATGCTTACGTCTTCATCTATTTAGGATTTATTAATAACTATAGATTAATAACTTCTTTCTCATTTCAGATGCCTTCTAGACACGCACCCCGAAATAGGAATGCCCAGCCCGAGCACCCAACAGCTCTGGCTCAGGGAATGATGAATGCAACTGAAGTAGCCGCCATTGTTGCTCAGGCGGTGAATGTCGTATTAGCGGTAGTGCAGCAAACTCCACCCCAGGTTCAGGTAGTAGCGCCAGTACCAGCATAGCTTCCCACCGTATGGGAGCGGGTCAGGGATGCCTTTCAGAAGGCGCATCCCCCAGAGTTCTCGAGTAGTTCGAACATTGTGATCACCCGCCAATGGAAGAAGGATATCCAGAGTCATCTGCACATGTATGAGTGTACTGACGTGCACAGACAGTTACTGGCTTCCTTCAAGCTAGTGGGGGGCCGCTTTGCAGTGGTGGGAGTTCACCACCACCTTGGAGGAGAGGGACAACATATCGATTCAGTCGTCTTGGGTACGATTCGATCGCAAATATTTTCCATCCGCCGTGCAGACTGAGATGAGGCAGAGGTTACTGAATCTTAAGCAGGAGAGTATGACCATTAGTGAGTATGAGGAGGAGTTCACGAGACTTCTCACTATAGTGCCGGATGAGGCACCCACTGAGGAGAAGAAGATATTATTATTTTTAGATGGATTGGCTTTGAGGATTCGTCAGTACCTCATAGGTAATCTATCGTTGGGTACTTACACTGGCGTACTCAACGCCGCTCTATTGCACTGTCAGGATCACTGCTTCCATCAGCAGGGGAGTCCAGCCAGCAGGGAAGGACGGGGGCAGTAGTACTGGTGGGGCACCAGCAGCCCAAGGACAGACCTGTCACGGTGAGAAGAGTTTCCATCAAGGGGACCCTACCAAGCGATTCTGATCCGGTGATTCTAGGCAGGGATTTGGGGGATTTAAATAGGGCCAGTCCAGTCATCATGGCCAACAGGGACAACACCGTCAGCAGCAAGGTCAGTAGTAGGGCCATCAGGGCCAACAGTGTTTTCAGCAGGGCCAGTGGCGGGGTGGTAACGGCCAACAGGGCTGTGGTCAGCAGGGACAGAGGGGAGAGAACTTCAGGGGCAGGTGTTTTGTATGTGGCAAGAATGGCCATAGGCATCAGGATTGCCCATAGGGGGATAGGTCCCCACAGCAGCAGGATGTCCGTAATGAGCTACAAAGGCCACTCCTTCCAACCGCCCTCCCAGCGCCAACTCAGATGCCAGCCCTACAACCCCAGTGTATTAGGGGTAATTACAGTATGGACGTGTCTATAACGTCCACCCGGCCATAGCACCTCAGGCGCCACCCGTGATAGAGGGTACGTTTCCTATTCATGGCACTATGGGTATAGTCTTATTTGATACTGGGGCATCACACTGTTTTATAGCTACTCATTTTGCACGGGCCTTAGGGTTATTAGACACGGCAGAGAGTACAGTGACTTGTGTAGACTCACCACTGGGAAAGGGGTCTTTGATTTTCTTTATATACCGAGGTGTTGATATAGAGATTGGTAGCTTGATTTTACCTGCGAACATGCCAGCTTTAGATATGCGTGAGTACGATGCCATTATTAGCATGGATTGGCTGGCTACGTATAGAGCTATGATAGATTGTTTCGATAAGAGTATTATCTTTGCCATTCCGGGTCAGGAGATATTTTTAGTGGTGATGCCTCGCTCAGAGGGAGGATCTTCCACCCATTTGTATTATACAGAGCATGATACCTCTAAGGATATTGTGATTCCCCTGGATTCGATTCCAATTATTCGTGAGTTTTCGAATATATTCCAGCAGATATCGGGCCTACCTCCCAGTCGAGAGATAGATTTGGTCATTGACCGGATGTCGGGCACTCGGCTGATAGCACGTGCACAGTACTGTATTTCTCCAGCGGAGATGAGGGAGTTATGGGATCAGATAGAGCAATTGTTGGGCCAGGGTTTCATTCGTAGGAGCACCTTGCCTTGGGATGATCCAATATTATTTGTAAAGAAGAGAGATGGTTCACTGAGGTTGTGCGTGGATTACTGGAAGTTGGACAAGGTCACGATACGAAATAAATATTCGTTGCCTCGAATCGATGACCTGTTCAATCAGCTGAGAGGAGCAGCCTTCTTTTCGAAGATAGATTTGAGATCGCGATACCATCAACTACGGATTAGGGAGAGGGATGTGTCGAAGACTGCTTTCTTGACGAGATATGGGTCCTATGAGTTCAGAGTCATACCGTTTGGACTGACAAATGCTCCGATCGTATTTATGGACTTAATGAACCGAGTGTTCAGAGAGTTCTTGGATCAGTTTGTAATTATCTTCAAAAATGACATCCTGATTTATTCACAGATTGAGGAGGAGCATATCGAGCACTTGAGATAGGTTCTTCAAACTCCACGAGAGCATCAGTTGTATGCTAAGTATGAAAAGTGCGGGTTCAGGTTACGGGAGGTACAGTTTT
The DNA here is from genome assembly GCA_949130495.1 of Sambucus nigra. NCBI lineage: Eukaryota > Viridiplantae > Streptophyta > Magnoliopsida > Dipsacales > Adoxaceae > Sambucus > Sambucus nigra. The sequence continues at coordinate 334,920,134 of OX422207.1, read as the reverse complement.
TGGGGCATGTTATGTCAGAATTGGGGATATCGATTGACCCGAGCAAAGTGTCGGTGCTAATGGAGTGGGGTTAGCCCACGACATTGACAGAGGGGCATAGTTTCTTGGGGTTATCCAGGTACTACAATCAGTTCATTCGAGGATTTTCGAAAATAGCGGGCCCATTGACGAATCTGACTCACAAGGGAGTACCGTATGTATGGAATGATGCTTGTCAATTAGCTTTTGACGAGATGAAAGATAATATGACTTCGGTGCTAGTTCCTACTTTGTTCAGGCTGCCTCTTTATAGGAACTCGGTGGAGTACTTCAGCAGGAGGAGCAGGCTATAGCTTTTGCCTCCCGCAAGCTTAAGCCTCACGAAAGGAATTACCCCTCCCACGACCTGGAGCTAGCAGCGATCGTGTTTGCATTACGGATTTGGAGACATTACTTGCTGGGGGGAGAAGTTTTGCTTGTATATAGACCACAAGTCACTGCAATACTTGTTCACTCAGCGAGAGTTGAATATGCGTCAGCCCAGGTGGATGAAGTTTGTGAAAGACTACCAGTTCAAGATACAATACCATCCGGGGAAGGCTAATGTGGTTGCTGATGTGTTAAGCCATAAATCGGTAGGTGACGTAGAGAAAGTATGGAGAGCGAAGTGGAAAGAGTTGGGACACTAGGTCGCCGTAGCCTGTTCCTTTATATATGTTATGTCATTCATACCTGAGATTGTTGCGAGGGTGGTATAAGCACAAGCAGCGGATACTTTTTGTCATGAGCAGATTGTGCGAATTCTAGCTGAGGGTGTTGAATCCTATTCAGTGAGTTCTGATAGGTGTTTGAGATTTAATGGGAGATTAGTGGTCCCGGAGGGAGAAGACTTACGTTACGCAGTGATGACACAGTTGCACGGGTCTAGATTTGTGGTACATCCCGAAGGGGATAAGATGTACGAGGATATGAGGGGACAGTACTGGTGGAGTGGGATGAAGAAGGACATTGCAGAGTTCATGCCCAAGTGTGTCACCTGTCAGATGGTAAAGTGGACCACCAGAGACCGCCAGGGCTACTTCAGCCATTGGAGATCCCTACATGGAAATGGGAGAGCATTTCCATGGACTTCATTAATGGGTTGCCTACATCACTACGGGGTCACGATTTCATATGGGTTATAGTGGATCGGCTGACCAAGGTAGCTCATTTTTTATCGGTACGAACAGATTACACCACGGTCCAGTATGCACAATTATTTATTACCGAGATAGTTAGGCTACATGGTGTGCCCCTGGATATTGTGTCTGATAAAGACAAGATTTTTGTGTCGCGCTTCTGAGAGAGCTTTCAGAAGGCCATGGGTACAGACTTGAGATTGAGTTCACCTTATCACCCACAGACTAATGGACAAACAAAGCGTACCAATCAGATGCTGTAGGATATGCCACACATATGTGTCCTTGATTTTAGAGGAGGATGGGAGTCGTATCTTCCACTGATAGAGTTCGCTTATAACAACTCCTATCAGTTCATAAAAAGTCCCTTTAGTGTGTACTTCAAAACAACTTTGTTCCAATTTTTAGTTAAAACAAATTTTAACTATTTAAACCCTAAACATGCATCTAAGTGATTAAATCCATTCCATGAATAAAGCATGTGGTAAAAGAAACAATTTCATGAAAGATCCCCGAAGGGCAAAACCTTTTTATTTAACTATAATTTGTAAGACCCAACTTACACGGATTATAATGAAATAAGGTGACATACGAAATACCCGCAGGTGTCGATTCCGATGTCGTCGGCTAGAATCTCCCGCAAGAACTCCAAATGGTCAGCAATGAAGAAGAAAATGGTTTCTCCATAAGTTACTTCATAAGGACTCCCTCCACAATAGCACGCAGCTCTCCGATTGTAGAGTTCTCCCCATAAAGTGCAAAAAGCTGTAGTGAATGAATTGTCTTCCGGTAAACGTGTTCAAGATCACTAACTTTGGAATTGAATAATTCGATCTTGAATAAACTCCGGATGATGAAAAACTATATGGAAATGAGTTTTTCGAAACTGTTCTGCTGCTCAAACTTTTGCAGAGACGTTTTATTATATAACTGAGCAGCACAGAGTCCAAGAAACTTAAAACACGAAAATCGAGGCGTCAAGCTCGTTCGAGAAGTGATCTCGTTCTCGCGATATGTGATTGTCATTTGAACGACTCACTGTCTCATTCGAGCGACAGTGATTTAAAAATTACTTTTCTTTTAAAAAATTCCTCGAACTTTCTTAAACTGTTTTAACTCATAAATATTTTAAAAAAAATTCGCAAAAAGATTTAAATTCCCAAACATTTAAATCACCCAGCATTTAATCAACATACTAAATTATTCAAATGCTCACAAGTATTCATACCTGAGTGATCTTAAACATATGCAACACGTTTTGACTTGAAATCTCCTTCAAAGCTTTAAATTGCACATTCTTAGACTTGAACTTTGTCATAGGCTCAAATAAACTCCATAATAAAACTAGCCTAGACTTAATTTATTTTGGCCGAAATTAAGCCAATTAAAACAAATGGACATGATAAGAATTATGTTCTTACAAATCTCCCCCTTTGGCTATTCTGGGACAAAACGAAACAGAAATGCTATATGCCGTAAACAAATACATGTCCTATCCCAAAACTCAAAAACATAAAAATACAGTAAATAATGAAACTGAATAAACGACAAATATCTGAATCTGGTTCTGTCTCTGAATGGCAATCATCTAAATCTGATTTTGTCTTTGAATGTGATGTATCAATAAATATCTGAATCTCTGGAAAAAAATACCTACACACACGAGACACAAACAAATACCCAGGAGAAGTATGGAGGAATAAAAACAAGTATAATCTCATAATAAATACGCCCCCTAGATCACATATATCTCCCCCCTTTTACCTGGAATAGACAAAAGGTGGGACAGACACATCAAATCTAGCATGAATAGAACTGCATGGCTAGATAAACAATATCAGTATGACTATAGATAGCAAAAGGTAGCAGTAACTGAAGCATAATGGGAGAATCACTAAAACTGCAAACGAAATTGTACATCCATGCCATAAAAAAAATCAATGGTGATACAACTGTCCATAAGAATACATTGTATCTGAGAATAAATAAATACATCGGGAATCTCAATGTCTCGGATACAATAAAAAAAAGACATCTAGACATTAATAGGAGTATCATCATCATCAGTGTATGTAGATGAAATATGGCCGAGTCCAGAGGACCCTGCACCTCTCAGCTGCTCTCGCTACCGCATCTTATCAAATAATGTTGTCATCCTGGATTCAGTACGAACACGTGCTTCGGCCTCAGCATCAAATCTGGAAATAATAGTGTCATACATCCTAGTCTGAGCAGCTACCTATGCCTGTAAAGTATAAATCTCCTCCTCAATAGGACGTATGGGTGCAGGTTTAGAGGGGCGTGGCTAAGAAAACTCATATGTGCTCGGAAGAGAGTGATCAGTAGGCTAACAGGGATCAGCATTGACAAAGGATCCCTCAGTGGGTGGAGCTCTAGCTCTCGGCGCCTGTGGCAAGTGACTCTCTAAACGAGTGAAAGTATTATGATCAATTATAGCAGGCGAAGGGAGACGATGATCACCCTCTAAAATAGGAACCCCGGCTGCAGTGCAAATGATGGAAATGAGAATCCCATAAGGAAGAGCAGCGCGGACAGGGGTGGTTCCACTGACGGTGACAGAGGATATAACACGAAGCATGATAGTCAGTAAATCGATATCCCACCGCTGAGAGACATGGTACATGAAATAGACAATGTCAAACCCGATCTGAGTATGATTTATCCCAGGATAAATGAATGCTGACACAAACCTATTTAGCACACGAAAGGCAGGGAAAAGCTAGCGATGATATATAGTAGTATATGTCTGGGGAATCTCCCAAAAGTAATGACGCAGAATATCATCATATGTAGGTCCATCATCGGAATAAAGAGGAAACACTCCGTCAGGAACACGGGGAAGGTGAAGAAAAGCAGCAATAAGGTCTATTGTGACGAGAAAAGGAATGCCACGTATAGTAGAAAAGATCCCCTCAGCGCGGCGAGAGCGTGAAAGAACAACTCTCGGACAATGTCCGGATAGACAACCCCACGAGCCTCAAACAGATATTCCCAGCCCCTACCAGGCAACCAGTGCTGAATACCTAACCCCTGAAACTCATAATAACGAAACACCCTCTCCTGAACAACAGACCAAATGTGGAGACCCAATAAGTAGCAATGATCATACTCAACATGAGTGGCCCATCTCATCGGGGAGTACGGGGGCCTACTGGCCTGAGCTCTCTGAGCTCGATCAGAGGGTGATGGCTCATCGAGTCAGCCTTAAGGGGCACCGCGACGTCTAGGAGGCGTGACAGAAGAGTGTGTAAAGTGTAATGTGTGAAATGGTACTGTCACCGAGGGACACACACCTAAGAACCTATCACCGTACAAACATCCAATCGAACCACCGCGAACGCCAACCACAACAACAGCAAAAGATCAGATAAAAGTACTCAAAACTAGCAACCAATTCCTCTCAACAAATGATTTAAAAAAAAATAGTCAAGATCATAACATAGAAATACCTCGAAATCTCCCGAAAAGGGGAACCGTCTAAAAGAAGGTGAAAACTAGACTTAGCAAAATGAGGCACGACACGATAACACGACACGAACCGACAGGAAGTTATAAGTTAATGGGTTGACCCTTAATGGGTTCGGGACATATCAGTGCCAACCCGATAAGACACGATAGTTAACGGGTCGAATTAGGGTTGATCCCCTTCACCCGTTAATACCCGATAAAACTCATTATGACCCATTAATTTGAGTAAATAAAATATACTTTTGGAACTTATAAATAATTTATGTAGCATAATGTTAATTTAATCACAATGAATTTTACTAACTGAGAGATTTATTAATGCCAATGAATTAATGGGTCTATTTGGGTTCAAAAATAAGATAATATGTCAACTTGTATACAATTAAAAATAATTCATTATCTTAATGGGTAGTAACGAGTTAACACGACACGATAACATAACTGGCCGGTTTGGATATGATTTTTCACACGATAAAAAAGTCACCCGTTTAGACACGAACCCAATAAGACCCGAACATGATAAAAAATGACACGAACATGACTCGACACGACCCATTGACAGGTCTAGTGAAAACTCGACGGAGGCACACAATGAGAAAAATGAGGCCGGAGGAACTAAATCTGGACGAACACACACCAGAGAAATAATATTGGGAACGCCGGAGTAGCAAACCAAAAAAATGGCCATTGACGATCCTTTTTGAACTAGTTCTGACGCCGAAGAGCTCAGGAGCAACAAAGGCTGAAACACAGTGGCTTGATTCCATGCAAAATCCAAGCTGGATAAGGGCTGGAGTTGCCACGTGAGTGAGAGAGGCACAAATCGAAGCTTTTGATTTTAAAAATGGCAGTTTTTGAAAAAACTGGTATAGTCACTTGTGTGCAAAGAAAGAGATATGAGAGAACGAAAAGGTTGAAAATGCGAACCAGCTGTGTTAAGTGAAACCATGATCTCGCTTGAAGTCGCTCGAATGACTTGGTTATGTCACTTGAACGACATGTTCGCGCGACATATGATGTCGTTCGAACGAGAAAATAAAAATCCCAGAAATACCCCCAAAATAATAAGTATTTGCCCAGTGAAAAAATTATCGCAAAACAGTGCCTGGAAAGCAGAAACAGACTCAAAAAATAAAAAATAAAACAAAAAGCAAAGTAAAAAAAACAACGAGAATTATATGTTAACATAGGACGAATGTGCTCAAAACATGAATGTGGACTGAATGGGCGTGAGCTACAACAAATGAGTCACCATTTCAATACGACGAATTGATCAAGAAGTTCTAAATGATAGCACGAAATCATCAAACTTCATCAAAGACATTTGTGACAAAATAAGTGTCAGTTTAATGAACTACACTGACAACATGCACACAAGTCTGGATTATTGACGATTCTATAAACAATGGCGTCATGATACGATATTTCAACATAGGATTCGTGGTGCAAACCCATTTAAATTTATCTCCAACCAAACTCCCTCATACATATGAATTTTTAAGATTCTTAGAAATATCTATCAATCTCAACTTAGAGAAAGTCCTATTGGCCCCAATTATTGGCATATGAATTTTCAATTCCTTGATTTTCTTTTGGGCTCTTTGAAACGGTGGCTTTTACGACGAGTCAATTTTATACTCTCGTAGCCCTTTCCATTGAACACTCATCATTTTTTCAATATCAATTCTCACGGAAAACGGTTCTTACAAGCACACCTCCTCCTTAAGTTTACTTACGCATAAATGACAAAATTGAGATAAGAACATCTCACCAAACTCAAATATGCAAGAGAAGTCAAACATTCATATAAACTCGTGCATGTGTGCAAGGATGGCATATATGCAAGGTCGAATCAAAAATCATATCAACTTCGAAACATCCCCATAATATAATGGTTAAGAACATTCTAAATATCAATAACAATGACCAAATGTCCTAACCACGTGAATAATGAACGAAAAGGGGGGGTCAAGCACACTAATATCCCACATCAACCATGTAACCTCATGACCCAAAAACCAAAAATCTTTTTGTATTTTCAAAAGTTTTTATAAAAAGCAAAATCTATTTGTATTTTCAAAAATTTTATAAAAAGCAAAATCTTTTTGTATTTTTTATAAGACTCAAATACATAACAAAAGCTAGAAACATGCCATAACACTAGCAAAATATGACGCATGCTGTAAATACTAGAGTATGACAAACCGATGAACAACCTCAATCAAAGGATGAAACATGATGAGAACCACGGATAATGATGCGAGAATCACCAAGCCTAATCCCTAATGCCTCTAAATCCGACTTGTTAACCCAAGTAGGTGTGAACCGATGGGAAGGGGCATTGGGAACTGGAATGGCTTTAGATTTTTTAGGAGCGTTCTTAAGATCGTAACAACACCGTCTAAAATTACCTCTCCTACCGCAATGAGTGCAAGTGTAGATATGGTGAGGAGCGTGTCCTATAGGCCGATTATACCTCACGTTCCTAGATTGCTCTCTCCTAAAGTTCCTAGGAGGCTCTCCTCTTTGCATGGTTTTGGCTTTGGGTGCAGGTGGGACATGATTATTAAATCCAATACCTCTACGATTATCTTTGATTTCAACGGTGCCTAAGATTTTGTCAAGCTTTTCAGACCTAGCCTCCAAATCAGACTTAACTTTACTCGAATCTCTCAGTTTTTTCTTAATCTCACCTATCCTTGACTCAAGTAAACGCGTAGAATTCTCAAACTCAAGTAGTTCCTTTTTCATAGTCTCCATCAACCCTCGAAGACTATCTCTTTCACCCTCGACATATTCTAGCTTCTCTCGAATTTTCTTTTCACGTGCCCTAATATCCTCAATTAAAGTTATGGAATTATTTATTTCTATGGCACGTTCTTTCAACATAGCTCCTAATTTCACATTCTCTTTCTTTGCTTTTAATGTTTCTCCATACAAATATTTGAAAGCAATTTGCAAATCTCTCTCATCTTCGCTCTCATCCTCACTCACCTCACCCTCACTCTTAGGTGTATCAACTTCTGTGGCTGCGGAAGAATCACGCAAAGGTAAGTCTTTATCACTTACATGACTAGCCACAAAGGTGGGAAGTTCACGCTTACTAGCATAAAAGTTTTCTTCTTCCGAGTCACTATCACTAAGGGTAGAAACAAGATTTATCGGTTTATTAAAATTCTCCCAAAATTTAGTGGGACACTCATATATCTTGTGACCAAACCCTTCGCAGCAAAGACACTTTTCACAATCACCCTTACCAACCAATTTTTAAGAGCAATTTTCATGTGTGATTTATAATTAGATGATTCAAACAAGTGAATTCTAAAATCATCAAAACCACCGAAAGGCATACCTAAAGACACGGGATCACAAATACAATAAGATAGTGCAACAAGCTCTGATACCAATTTAAAAAGGCCCTTTAGTGTGTACTTTAGGTAAAAACAACGTTGTTCCAATTTTTAGTTAAAACTAATTTTAACTTCTTAGACCCTAAACATGCATATAAGTGATTAAATCCATTCCATGAATAAAGCATGCGATAAAAGAAATAATTTCAGGAAAAATCCCCGAAGGGCAAAACCTTTTTATTTCACTATAATTTGTAAGACCCAACTTACATGGATTACAATGAAATAAGATGACATATGAAATACCCACAGGTGTCGGTTCCGATGTCGTCGGCTAGAATCTCCCACAAGAACTCCAGTTGGTCAGCAATGAAGAAGAAAAGGGCTTATCCACAAGTTACTTCATAAGGACTCCCTCCACAATAGCACGCAACTCTCCGATTGTAGAGTTCTCCCCACAAAGTGAAAAACGGTGTAGTGAATTAATTGTCTTTCGGTAAACGCGCTCAAGATCACTAACTTTGGAATTGAATAATTTGATCTTGAATCAACTCCGAATAATGAAAAATTGTATGGGAATGAGTTTTTCGAAAATGTTCTGCTGCTCAAACTTTTGCAGAGACGTTTTATTATATAACTGAGCATCACAGAGTCCAAGAAACTTAAAACATAAAAATTGAGGCGGCAATCTCGTTCGAGCGAGAAGTGATCTCGTTTGCGCAACATGTGATTGCCATTTGAATGAATCACTTTCTCTTACAAGCGACAGTGATTTAAAAATTACTTTTCATTTAAAAAATTCCTCGAACTTTCTTAAACTGTTTTAACTCATAAATATTTAAAAAAATGTTTTCGCAAAAAAATTTAAATTCCCAAACATTTAAATCACCCAGCATTTAATCAACATACTAAATTATTCAAATGATCACAAGTATACGTACCTGAGTGATCTTAAACATATGCAACACGTTTTGACTTGAAATCTTCTTCAAAGCTTTAAATTGCATATTCTTGGACTTGAACTTTGTCGTAGGCTCAAATAAACTCCATAATAAAACTAGCCTAGACATAATTTATTTTGTCCGGAATTAAGACAATAAAAACAAATGGACATGATAAGAATTATGTTCTTATAGGTCACGATCAGCATGGCCCCATTTGAGGCATTGTATGGCAGGCCTTGTCGTTCTCCCGCTTGTTGGCTAAGAGGTGGGGGACAACAAATTGCTCGGACCATAGGTGATTCAGGAGACTTCAGCTAGGATTGAGCTTATCAGGATTCGCATTCGGGTAGCTTGGGACCGACAAAAGAGCTACGCCGATGTAAAGCGGTCCTTCGGAGAGTTTAGCATGGGGGACTAAGTATTACTGCGCGTGTCTCCTATGAAAGGAGTAATGAGATTTGAAAAGAAAGGGAAGTTGGCTCCGAGGTACGTAGGACCATTTCCCATTATCGAGAGGATAGGGACGGTGGCATTCAAATTGGGGTTGCTAGAGTACTTGCACCGTATTCACAATGTATTCCACATCTCGTCGTTAAGACGATATCTTCGGGATGATATGGCCCACACCCACATCGCGATAGAGGAGATTGACTTGCAGCCCGAAAGTTCTTATGAGGAGAGACTAGTGGCTCTCCTAGACCATATCGAGAGGAAATTGAGGTCGAAGGTAGTTCCACTTGTACTGGTTCAGTGGGAGCATCATAATGTGGAGGAGTCCACTTGGGAGCCCGAGGCAGATATGCGCGAAAAATATCCAGATCTATTTTTACCAGGTATGCCTTATTTTTTGAATTTCGGGACGAAATTCCGTTATTAGGGAGGAAGAATGTAATAGCCAGTATTTTTATGACTTTTAAATTGGGGATTTATTAAATTTAAATTGAGATATTAATTTAATATTAATCCCAAAATTTATATTAAATATTTACTAGCGTGACGAGAGTTAGCAATTATTGGGAATGTGTTGAATATTACTTATTGAGTAAAGTAATATATAGAATTGTATTTATTAAAATTGCCACGAGTGAATTATATGACAATTATGGAAATTAAGTCGGGACACGCCGGTGTCGTGTCGGGACTACATTATTATTATAAAAATTGAATAAATTATAAGTCACCCATATGGTCATTTCGAGTTCACCAACGTGTCCGGAAGGGTCGAGATAGTCATAAATTATAAGTCACCCATACGGTTAATAGAAATAAAATTCACTTTTTAATTAAATAATTACATTCCTGACGCGACTGTCACACGCGTCTCAACAAAATTTCCCAAATTTTCGTATATCAATCTTACGACTAATTCAATATTTCCAATATTCATATATTGCCATATATACACATTATAATCAAATATCAACTCACATCTCGTTAGTATTGTATCCGGATTAATTTCCAATTAATACACATTTAATTTAATTAATCCTATAAATAAATATCGATAAAAATGCGGGGTATTACATACTTCCCCCTAATAACAGAATTTCGTCCCGAAATTCGGAACTAAAAAGTACCTGGTAAAAATAACTCTGGATAACGTTCGCGCATTTCATCCTCGCGCTCCCATGTGGACTCCTCGACATTATGATGCCACCACTGAACACGCACTAACAAAACTATCTTTGACCGCAGTTTCCGCTCACTTCGGTCCAAAATAGCAATCGGCCCCTCCTCGTAGGAGCTATCGGGCTGGAGATCGATGTCCTCCAAAGCAATGTGAGAATTAGCCAAATCATCTCTAAGATATTTCCTTAGCGAGGAAATATGAAACACATCATGAATCATGTGCAAATACTCTGGTAACCCAAGTCTATACGCAACAGACCCAATCCGCTTGATGATAGGAAATGGTCCCACATATCTCGGTGCCAACTTCCCCTTCTTCCCAAATCGCATAATCCCCTTCATAAGAGATACTCTGAGTAAAACCTGGTCCCCCACTTGGAACTCCCTGAAGAACCTCTTCGCATCAGCATAGCTCTTCTGCCGATCCTGAGCTACCCGAATGCGACTCCGTATCAATTCTATCCTCGCCGAAGTATCCTGAATCACTTTCGGCCCAAGTAGTTTGTTGTCCCCCACCTCCAACCAACACGCTGGGGAACGACAAGGTCTACCGTACAACGCCTCAAATGGAGCCATACCAATGGTGAACTGGTAGGAGTTGTTGTAAGCAAACTCTACCAGTGGAAGATACTGCTCCCATTCACCCTCGAAGTCAATGATGCACATCCGCAACATGTCCTCCAACATCTGATTCGTACGCTCGGTTTGCCCATCGGTCTGCGGATGATAAACCGTACTCAACCGTAATTCCGTGCCCATGGCCTCCTGAAAACTCTCCCAAAACCGTGAAACAAATATCTTGTCTCTGTCAGACACGATATTTAGGGGCACACCGTGAAGTCTCACTATTTCTGCAATAAAAAGCTGGGCATACTGTCCCGTAGAGTAGTCGGTCCTTACGGGTAAAAAATGAGCGACTTTGTTCAACCTGTCCACAATTACCCGAATGGAGTCGTGACCTCTCTGTGATGTAGGCAACCCCGTGATAAAGTCCATGGAGATGCTCTCCCACATCCACATCGGGACCTCTAATGGCTGTAGAAGTCCTGCCGGTCTCTGATGGTCCACTTTTACCAGCTGACAAGTGGCGCATTTAGAAACAAACACGGCAATATCTCTCTTCATCCCGCTCCACCAATACTGACGTCTCATGTCCTGGTACATTTTGTCCCCACCGGGATGTACCGCGAACCGTGAGCCGTGCGACTCTACCATCACCTCGTGTCGCAATTCCTCCCCTTCCAGAACTACTAGTCTCCCATTGAAGCGTAATCCCCCGTCTGAACTAACGGTATAGGACTCGTCTCCCTCTGTTAATAATCGAACTATCTGCTCCTGACAGAACGAGTCATCTGCTTGTGCTTTTACCACTCTCGTGACAATCTGCGGTGTAACAGTCATCACAGATATGAATGATCGGACCACTGCATCCTGGTGTCCCAACTCCTTCCACTTTGCCTTCCACACCCCTGCCACCTCATCTACTGGCCTACGGCTCAATGCCTCTGCTACCACGTTAGCCTTCCCCGGGTGGTATTGGATATCAAACTGATAGTCCTTCACAAACTCAAGCCACCTCCGTTGCCGCATATTCAAATCCTTCTGCGTGAATAGGTACTGTAGGGACTTGTGGTCTGTGAACAATCGAAATTTCTCCCCTAAAAGGTAATGTCTCCAAATCCGAATGGCAAATACAACTGCCGCTAACTCCAAATCATGAGTGGGGTAATTCTTCTCGTGAGGCTTAAGCTTACGGGAAACATAAGCTATGGCCTGACTCTCCTGCTGCAATACACCTCCAAGTCCTTATAAGGGCACATCGGTGTAAACTAGATACTCAACTCCCGGTCTCGGCAATGCAAACACAGGTGCTGAGGTCAACTTGTCCTTCAACTCATCGAATGCCAACTGACAGGCATCACTCCAAATGAACGGCACACCTTTACGAGTCAGATGTGTCAAAGGACCCGCTATCTTTGAGAAACCCCGAATAAACCTCTTGTAGTATCCTGCTAAGCCCAAGAAACTACGGATCTCAGTCGGTGTCGTGGGCTGTCCCCACTCCCTCACCGCGGATACCTTCCCCGGATCAACAGATATCCCCCGGTCGGAAATAATATGCCCCAAAAACTGAACCTCCTTCAGCCAAAACCCGCACTTCTCATACTTTGCATACAGCTCGTTCTGACGTAGTGTCTGCAAAACCTGCCGAAAATGCTCGGCGTGCTCCTCCTCTGTCTGGGAGTAAACCAGAATGTCATCAATGAAGACAATGACGAACTGGTCCATGAACTCTCTGAACACCCTATTCATCAAGTCCATAAACATGGCTGGAGCGTTGGTCAAGCCAAAAGGCATAACCCGAAACTCGTAGGAACCATATCTCGTTAAGAAAGCAGTCTTTGAGATGTCCTCTTCCCTGATACGCAACTAATGGTATCCTGATCGCAAATCAATCTTTGAGAAGAAAGAAGCTCCTCTCAACTGGTCGAATAAGTCATCGATTCGGGGCAACGGATACTTATTCCGTATCGTGACCTTATTCAACTCCCAGTAATCCACACACAATATCAACGATCCATCCCTCTTCTTTACAAATAATACAGGGGCACCCCACGGCGAAGTACTCCTCCAAATAAACCCCTGACCCAACAACTGCTCAATCTGATCCCGTAACTCTCTCATCTCAGCTGGAGCCATACTGTAAGGTGCGCGGGAAATAGGCCGAGTGCCCGGCGTCAAATCAATCACAAAATCTATCTCCCTACTCGGAGGTAGTCCAGGTATATCCTGAAATACATCGGCGAACTCACTAACAACGGGTATCGAATCTAGTGGTATCACCACTTCCTTAGAGGTCTCCTCCTCTATGTAGTACAAATGAGTGGACAATCCTCCCTCAGGACGAGGCATCGCCACTAAAAACATCTTTTGCTCGGAAACGGAAAAGATAATACTCCTACTAAAACAGTCAATCATGGCTCGGTACGCAACTAGCCAATCCATACCAATAATGGCATCATACTCGGTCATCTCTAACACTAACATATCAGCGGGTAAAGTAAACCTCCCTATCTCTATACCCACACCTCTACACATAAGCGAAATCATGGAACCCCTACTCAACGGTGAGTCTACATAAGTAGCGGTGCTCTCTGCGGTGTCTAATAACCCAATGGTGCGTGCAAATCTCATAGCAATAAAACAGTGTGTAGCCCCCGTGTCAAATAAAATGCGCCCCAGAGTCCCCTGAATAGAGAACATACCCTCAATGGCTGGTGGATCCTGTGGGGCTGCGACCTGCTGGAGCTGATGCAGTCTCCCATACTGAAGTTGTCCCTGCTGAACTGGGACTACTAGAATGGGTGGTAGTGCTGCCATCTGGGGTGGTGCTGGGAGGGCGGCGGGAAACATAGGCCTCTGTGGCTCGTGTCGAGCACCCTGCTGCTGCTGCCGTGGGGCCCTGCCCTTATCAGGACAGTCCTGACGTTTGTGGCCAATTTTACCACAAATGAAACACTTCCCCTGGAAGTTCCCCTCTCGATGTCCCTGGTGACCACGGCCCTGGTGACCGTTACCATTTCTGCCCTGGCCTTGCTGGCCTTGGTGAAACTGTTGTTGTTGACCATTTTGACCCTGCTGGCCCTGATGGTCGTTCTGACTCTGCTGGACATTTCGGAATCCTCCCTGACCGTTCCTGAAACCCCCTGATCAGAATCTCTTAGAATCCCCCTGTTGGGAACCCTGATCACCCTGCCTATACTGACCCTGAGCTGATTGTGCCCCGCTGGCACCATTTCCCCCTATCCTGCCCTGATAGTTGGACTCTCCTGATCGCTTCCCCTCTGTCAAGTGAAAGCGGTGGTCCTGGCAATGGAGCAATGCAGCATTAACCACGTCAGAATAAGTGGCCAACGAGAGGTTCCCCAATAAATGCTCACGGATCCTCCAATTCAATCCATCTAAGAATTTCTGAATCTTCTTTTCTTCCGTCGGCATCTCATCCGGTACAATGTTCAGCAAATTTGTGAATTCGGCCTCATACTCGGCCACAGTCTTACCCTCCTGTCTAAGGCTCATCAACTTCCTCCTCATTTCCGTGTGAACAGCTGACGAAAAATATTTGCGGTCGAACCGCACCCAGAACTCCTGTATAGAGAGTGTATCTCTCTCCTCTGCGGTGGTAATAGACTCCCACCACTGCAATGCAGATCCCACTAGCTTGAAAGTAGCTAGTATCTGCTTCTGAACTTCAGTGCACTCATACATCCTCAGGTGCCTCTGAATATCCTTCCTCCACTGACTAGATACCACAACATCGGAGCTACCTGCGAACTCCGGAGGGTGTTCTTTCTGAAAAGTATCTCAAACACGTTCCCAACCAGACGGGAATGCATGTGCCTGAACTGGCGCGACTACTGGCGCCTGGGGTGGTGCCTGCTGTACAACGGCAAGAGCGGCATTTACCGCTTGGGCTATAATGGCTGCAACCTCGGCGGCATTCATGGTGCCCTGTACTGGAGCTGGCTGTGGCTCGGGCTGTGCATCCCTAGGAACTCGCTGCGCACGTCGTGGAGGTATCTGAAATAAGAGTAAAGTTTATAAGTTCGCAGTTATAAACTTAAAATAGCTGAAGAGCGAAGCATACATAAAAGAATACAACAGTCCTAAAATATAGTGCTCTACATCAAAGAAAGCTCAGCGGAAACATAATAAGCCGTACATATCCTAAAGGACACTAGAACCTGATGCTCTGATACCACCTGTGACACCCCGACTAATTAAATACCGGGTAGCTACTCCTTTATTAAATCAATACAAAATGCCAAGTTGGTCCAGTTAATAGCATCATTGTCGAAAACATTTTTAATGATTACTAACCACCTAGTATTTAAAAAGTGAGTTGTCAAATTTTAAATTAAATCTGATTAACATGCAATAAATGAAATATAGAAATGTAACACAACCATTCACGATAAAGTCCAACTATAATGAATCAACAAATAAAGATGAGTCTAGAGGAAATACTCCTCACAACAATCCCAATATGAAAAGAAATAAAACAAGTCTGCATCCTGAATTAATTACAAACCAAAGTCTGAATAACTGAAATATAAAATGAAATGTCTCTAAAAGAAATGGGCGACATGCCCTACAACTGACGAAATCTGAATATAGAGTCAAGACAAATGAAGCGTCTACTAGCAAGGCCCTGTAACTTCCACAACAGCTACAGCTCGTCACCTGACTGGAAATACTATGCATGGTGTCCTTGTGGCTGGGCACCTAAAAGGTTTTTACAAGAAAAATAGTTTTGTAAGCAAACGGGTCAGAGCCCGAAAGTGGAGAGTATTTTAAAAACAGCAAGTGCTTTAATAACATTTAAAACAACGAATGCAAGATACATGTTAGGACGTGCTCTCACATGAAATACTCACCTCTCGTCTAATTGTGCACTCCTAACGTTCCTGTACCCATTCATGTGTTATTTATATCTAACTAAACCGTCATAAGTTCTAACCCAACTACACGATTCACAATATGAATTCCCAATGTTATTACTTAAATAGATAGCTTTACTTAAACTCGGATTCTCAATTGTTAATCATTACAATTCACGGCATGTTATCCCTTTTTAACTTCTCAAGGAGTCACTATAAATTATTCTCGCAATTTAAACATAACAAATTCCTTTTCATTTAACCGTATATTAGTTACATCATAATATACAATACAAGCACCCCGAGGCTAAGCTGTGGTGCACACATACTCTGCTATCCATCCCGGTACATCACGTACATAAGGATTACAAATTCTGAATCTCTCAGGAATTGTTAGAATAAACACCTCACACAAAAATGGAGGCGAACATAATTCAACATATCCATGGTCACGTACATACCTACGCTCCATAGTCAGCTGGATTAATAACTCACAATTAAGTCATTCCCTTGAACTATGTCCTCTAGGTACCAACCTCAATCCGGGCACATAAGTATTAGATGGACCTAAGCGAACGTAAACCTCCCGTGATAGCAAGTATGGTAGGTATGTCATACACAAAAATCATATACTAAGCATTCACACATCTTAGATATCTCAATGTTAATAAAGGTACATTCTACATCCTTATACCATTATTCCAATTTTATACATTTTAAGTCTTCCGATAATATAAAATGTAGACTGTCGACACATCTCACGTCATAGTTTCTTGTACTTAAAACCTATCTCAAAGGGATTATTAAGTTTTTCTATTTTTCCCACATATAACATCATTATCCTTAAGGTCCTTACTTCTGCCCCAAACCTCATTTCATCAATTTATTCAAATTTACTCTTTTAACCCTAATATTATCTCACTCATCGAGTTTCATTAGCTTTTAGAATAATTCCTCAAATTGAATTCTAATCAAGGTCCAAACTTTATAACCATACCTGCTGGTCTTCCTTAAGTCTAAGGATATTCATAAAGTCTCCAATAATATTTTCCAAGGGTTAACATCATTAAAATTTAACTAGGGGAAATTTTACTCATTCTGGGAAGGTCGATCGATCGACCTTGACCTTCGATCGATCGATGGTGGTCGATCGATCGACTGATGAATGTCGATCAATCGATCACACCAGGTAGGCTACGGACTGCTTCGTTTTGCATTCCTCAAAACGTCCCAAAACTCCATTAACAAGCATGAAACTCTAAGATAACGTTATAATATCATCATACAACCATCCTACAACATTGTTAACGTTCTAAAACCAATAATTCATCATCCAAGGGCTTTGTTTGGATCAAAACTTCATCAAGAATTCCAGTTTTCTATTTCTTTCAAGAACATTTATAAACTTCTTCTTAAATCCGTTTTTAGATCATCAAGGGTTATATTTTGAATTCATAATTCCTCCAGAATGTTTCTACATGCAATACATAACATAGTTCATAGTTTTAATCTTCAAATTCATGGGTCTATATCAATCTTCCAAGATAAATTCGATAATTTCCCTAAACATGGAAAAGCATAACATTGAATCAATTGTAATTAAATCACTTGCCTCTAATCTTTCTCTGAATTTGATGTTGAATCTTGAAGGTTGAATTGTTCTTTCTCTCTCTCTCTACAAGTTCTTCTCTAAGGATGATGACAATGGAGGTTTAGAGGTTGCCTTAGGAACTTCTTTCTATTTCTTCCAATAACTCCCGTAGCCCATTAAGTCAATTAGTGTAGTTAGTGGGTTTAGTGGATAAAGAATAAGTCAGATTTTATTTCTAATTTTCGTGGGTTTTAATTCCCAAATTTCTGAAATTACCAAAATGCTCTTTTAAGTTACCGGTATAGCCCAATAATGCCCCGGGACCCAAACTTAACCCCCGGCTAGTGTTTTCTGACTATTTCGACCCTTCCGGACTCGTTGGCGCACTCAAAATGACCATACGGTTAATAGAAATAAAATTCACTTTTTAATTAAATAATTACTTTCCTGACGCGACTGTCATACGCGTCTCAACGAAATTTCTCAAATTTCCGTATATCAATCTTACGACTAATTCAATATTTCCAATATTCATATATTGCCATATATACACATTATAATCAAATATAAACTCACATCTCGTTAGTATTTTATCCGGATTAATTTCCAATTAATACACATTTAATTTAATTAATCCTATAAATAAATATCGATAAAAATGCGGGGTATTACATAGTCCAAAGGACTTTCGAAGGTTTCTGAAATACCTTTCCAATGGTTTAACCCATGCACAATTAGGATCAACAGTTCGCGCTCTACAGCCAATTTTTTGAAGGAATCTAAAAGACACTACCAAACAGCAGGTTCCTAGCCCTGCCTATCGGCAGTGTGCCTAAACACACCTGCCGATTGGCAGGACCAGGGCTATGCCGATTGGCAATGCCCTGGGCCTATAAAAAGGAGGGTCTAACCTCATTCTAAAAGGGAAAAAGAAAAGGAAAAATCATAGATCCATCACTCTCAGCAAGCTAAAAAAACCCCTCTCGAAGTCAGCGTGATTTCCCCATCCAAATCCCTTTCCAACCTTCACCTTTTTCCATTAAACTTAGTGAATTAAGTACTCTCCATCATCATCCAAGTCCAAGGGCTGCTCTCCAACATCCAAGATCAAGCTCAAGATCTTCAAGAAGGTCCAACTTTCTCCACTATCTCCTTAAATTCGCCTAAATTCTCATTAGTATGTTTTGCTACTTAGCACTTTTATTCTTTTATCTCACATATCCTAATATACTTTTTATTTAGTATTATTTCACATCTCTTATTTTCATATAAATAAAAAGCAAAAAAATAAGAAAAAGAGGATTTTCTCATAAATTCCAAACGAGAATTCTCACACTTTTTTCACACTTTTCTCACAACTAAAACACTTTTTACACATACATACATATAAGAGAAGTACCTGGTTGGATTTATGGGATAAATCCCACCCCACATTTTGCAAACGAACTACGTGGACTTTGATGCCTCTATAGGCTACGTAGGCATCTCGAGGTAAAACTCGAGACTTGAGTCCTTTTTCTACTTTTTTCCTATTTTTCTATATTTTTTAAACTTAATTCTCTCAAATTCTATGTGTGTATATATATATATATATATATATATATATATATATATGTTCTTAATGGCGTATTATTCCACATGCGTTATCATTCCCTCATAATGATCGACGCTAGGATAATCGCATAAACCCTATTTTCTAATATTACTTTTAGGAATATTCCTATGGATGACTCGCTTTATCTCTACCATGATACAAGCCGATGATTCCTATCTCCACTACGTATACACATGCACACATATCACGGGGAGATAAAGGAAAATAGCAACAACCCATGAGAGACCGTAAGGGCAGAATGGGTACCTAACACATTCCCATTTTGTAACTTAGCCTCCGAACGCTTTTCGAATCATTTTGGTTTCGTATGTATCAGTATGTCTTTGGATGCTGTCCTTCGGGATGGCTCCCTTTTCTTTTGTCTGTTTGGAGTAAAATATACTTGCAACTCTATCTCTCTATATTTTTCACCTCATTCACCGACGCCGACCGAAGCGCTCCTGAGAGGGACGCGCGAGGCCTAAAGGGATCCTCTCCCGCCGCGCCGCGGGGGGATATATCCGGTGATGGCCACAGTGGCGACTCCGCTGAGGATTTTGATTTTTTAGGACTAGACTCTATTTATATGGGTATTTTAATTTCTTATATATCCCCCTATTTTCCCCTTTACTATTTATGTGTACCTCATGCTTATGCTTCTATTCACACACTTGTAGAAAATTCTCCATGTACACTTCACACCACGTGCACCTAAAATCACACATATCCTTATGTTGCACGCATCACCCATACTTGGTATACCATTGGTACTCATACTTTTCTCCGTGTTGGGCATGATCAAGAAAGATACTCTCATCATAAGATACTAATAAGGGGATCATGCATGATTCACATGATATCACCAAAGAGCATTGTGATTTACCAAATTTTGTCCAGTAATTGGAGGGTCACTTCATGATGGGCGCTGGTCCGGTAGGGCGCAATTAGCCTAAGCGATATGACTCTCACCTTCCATTGGCCAAGTACCTTCGACGTATATCGAAAGGTTCCCTTGCATCGTACTGCTTGACCGAAGTCATGACGGGAGGTTTATCGCAGGGAGCTCGTTCACATACGCCGGGTGTATCGAATTCGCTCTCACACGTACCATCCCCACGAGGTATATAGTGAGGCAATTCACGTACACTCGGGTATATCAAATGGCTTGTCCACACGTACCAATTGCCCACAAAAACAAGACGTATATCATGGAACCATGCCAAAGGGGGGAACCTTTTTCGATTCACCCAACCAAACTGCATACCGGCATATAGGTGTCAAGCCTAGGACACACATATTAGATTGTCGGTTTCAACCCGAAACTCTATCGAAATTTTGAGTCGGCCTGTTACCCAAATTTTTGCGCATTTTTAAAACGGGACCCTGCTCGTGATCCTAGTCACAAGTTCAGCCATAGCTTTGCATATGTTACAAACCCAACTTTTCCCGGCTCAGGTCCTGTTCGGTATTTCATTTTACATTTAGGACAATTTAATACAAGTGAGAACATAATAACGATAATAATCATGCTGAGACCCGTCTTCCCAAAACACTTATCCTTTCTTTATCAAAAATCCAAAAGCATTTCTCCTCTTTTTACCAAAAATCCAAAAATATTTTGTCCTTCAATCTAAAAAAAATGTCAAAAATATTGTCATCCTCTTTTTTGTCAAAAATAAATCCAATATTACGCCCTCTCAGGTCGATCGCATGCCCTTGGACTGGCTCCTTATTGGTTTCGGTCTTCAGTCAAGTCACCCCGGAGTTCCGTCCGTTCCCCTACTACCTCTTTCGAGTCCGATATCCATCCGCTTTCCATGGAGAACACAGATTAAGCACCAGTTGTGCAGCCAGATCTGACGGCAGTTTTAGCTCAGCTCGTGTCCAAGATTGACAACCTTCAGACTGAGGTTCGAGAGATGAAACGAAACCAGGTTCCTGTTCCTCAAGATCTCAAGGCCCTATTCCCTCGCGCTATGGGTCCACCCGAGCCTATTTGGGTTCCCTAAGAATATCAGCACGCTCCCCGTGTCCCTTCTATTAATGGGTCACCGCCTGCCCAGCTTCTTATGCCAAACCTTGCCCAGCCTGGGGCTAACTTGCCTATGATCGTTGATCTAAAAGAGGAAGAATTGAACAAGGTCAAAGAAGATCTCAAGATGCTAACTAAGAAGTTAGACCAAGTCAGAATCTCCAAAAATTACATGGACTACACTCACATGTCTCCTTATTCTAAGGCAAGGTTACCCGAGAAGTTCAAGATGTCGAATATAGAGAAATTTGGAGGAAGTAGACCCCCGATTGTTCATCTTCACAGTTATCACCATTCCATGACTCTCCTAGGGGCTTCAGAAGAAGTGATGGCCCAATTATTTCAGCAAATTTTGAAGGATAGCGCCATTCGATGGTTTTTATCTCTCGAGGAGTCCAGAATCCGTATCTGGGAGGATATGGCCAGTGAATTCATGTCACAGTACAAATATAACGAAGTGCTTGAGGTCACCCACCGTGATTTAGAGATGCTCAAACAAAACTCTGGGGAATCAGTCAGTAATTTCATAGCCCGATGGAGGGAAAAAGCAGCTACCATGACCAATCAGCCTTCCGAAGAAGAACAAGTCAGCATAGTGAAGAAGAACTTATTTCCCCATGTCCGAGCAACCATGGGAGGATAATACTATCCCCATTTCCTAGCTCTCAAAGAAGAAGGAGTATAAATCGAGGAAGGTCTTGCTAAGACAAAAGTTGAACCAAAGAAAGTGTCCGGACAGTTCACCCCCAGAAAATATGATAAACCTACCAGTGCTGCAGTCTCAACCATTAATAATATCTCTCAACCAACCACCTCATGGGCACTAGAGAGCCGCCCTGTCCCAGTCCGAAAGGAATACACCGAGCTCCATGCTCCCCTCTCCAAAGTTTATCAGGCCCTATTAATTCGAAACCTCATCAAACCCTTGGACCCTCGTCCATTGCCAAACCCACTTCCAAGAAACTTCAAGGCAGATACCCATTGCGCCTTTCACCAAACTGTAGGCCATACCACTGACCAATGCTTCCACCTTCGAAACGTAATCCAAGGTCTAATTGACCGGGGTACCATTGCCCCACCAGCTAATCCTAAGCCAAACACTACTCACAACCCACTCCCAAATCATACCAATACTATTTTCTTATAATAGAACCCAGAATTTGATCCCTTAACTCAAATCACACCCATACACTCTCTAAACTTGTCCATATTTCCTTATATACCCTATTAGCCTCGCTGATCAGGCACTATCACTCCTTACCAGAGCATGCATCGTTATCCGTACCCGTTCTGAAAATGGAGGTATGGAATTATCATAAGTGTTAAACCAACTCCTAGAGTTCGGGCTGAAATTTACCTCACAGATGATCATTAATTGCCAGAGGTTCAGCACACTGTTCTTGGAAGCACCGAAATGGGCCCGAGAGTCACCAATGAAGTCAACCTAGAAGACATCATCCAGATCATGGCAGAATTATTCAGGCAAACTAATGAAATCTGCAGTATGACCGAGTTACTTGATGCTCTAAAATTTCAAGGGCATCTGGTCCCCTCACCCTCACATATCCCCACAGAATGGGAAGACCTGTATGAAGAAGCCATTGAAGTTTAGGAATGCATCGAATTTAAATGGAAAGATAGAATTGTTACCACCGGATGGGGGGAAGAATTCGAAGATTCGAATGAAGAACGAGCTTTCAAGAAAACTGGCTCGGTAGCTGATATGTGTGGGATGATATCATTTGAGGAGCTCCTCGGAGAAATAAACAAAGTGGCAGAACAACCCAAGATTGACGAAAAAATAGGGTTCATGTTCTTCCCTTCTTCAGTAAATCACATGACCAGATCAGGGAGGCATTACCAGATCCCAAGCTCACTACCCACAAATGACAAAGGGAAGGGCGTTGAAAATCTTCTTATGCCAGAGATGACCCTCGAGGAGAGCAAGATCCTCGATCAACTAAAGAAAACTCAAGCTAACATCACTCTATGGGGGCTTTTCATGTCTTCCCAGCTGCACAGAAACGCTTTGATCAAGTTGCTCACTGGACCCATAGTTCCTCCCTCTACTACACCAGAAGAAGTGATAAATTTAGTCGGATCCTTGACCTCTACCCCGAATGCTATCCTTTTCCAAAGAAGAAATCCCCAAAATTGGGCCGAACCACAATCATGCACTCAACATCTCCATTAAAGTTATGGGGATAATCGTACCACTTTCTCATGTCGATAATGGATTCGCCTTGAATGTCTGTCCATTAAGAACCTTCAAATGCTTAGGACTGAAAGAAAGTGACCTCTCTCCAACTTTCGCTGCTGTGCGTGCCTACGATAATACTCGCCGAGAGGTGATGGGATCCATAAAACTTATAATAGGGGTTGGCCCAATAAACCTCGTCATTGAATTTTAAGTTATTGACATTCGAGCTTGTTTCAACCTATTACTCGGACGACCTTGGCTCCACAGTATCAAAGGTGTGTCTTCCTCTCTCCATCAGAAATTAAAGTTCTTTACCGACAGACGAGTCATTACCATTTTGGGAAACGATGATAATACCGAGGATGTAAGCACCAGCAATCCAATCATTGAGATACAACATGGGTCAAATGATATGCTCTTATCAGGATTCCGGGTTGAGCCACTCCTACTCTCGACAGGGGATGATTTCAATGAAAGGGTTTGTCCAAAATATGACCCTCATGGCAAATATCAATGTGATTCAGATGTTCAAAAACATGCACTTCATGCCCGAACTGGGACTAGGACAAAGACAAAAAGGGATATTTAAGCCCATTGAACTGAAGAAAGCTTTCCCTCCTTGTGGTATGGGGTATCAGCCATCGGAATAAGAGCTCAGAATGATCCGCCAGTCTCGACCAAAGAGAAGACTAGACCACATCCAGACTATCTCAGGTGACTCCTTGAATGGATGATTCATCAAAGAGGGTGAGGACTTCCCCTTTTGCGGCTTTTCGAAACCATGTTATGACCATACAAATAAAAAGATGAAACCTGGAATGTAGATCTTTCTCCAAGACAATTACTCATGGGTCGAAAGTTCCTAACACCATGTACAACCAATCATCAAAGATCCCGAAGAGACTAAGGAAAGCGACTCTGAGGATTCCTTCAACTTACAGACACTGGGGCTGACACTCTGCATGGTTCATTCAAGCACTACATCCCTGGATCCATCCCACCTGATTAAAACTATTGATACACCTCGCCTCAACTGGCATGCTGCTCCTATTCTACCTATTGAAATCCCACCTAACCCCAATATTTATCCAATTTCCTCTTTTATTGTCTATCCTCGCTCAAATATAATCGAGACCTCCTTTGATGAGGTTCTCAATGCTATTTTTCCTATCAATGAAATAAACGAAGATTTTGAGTATCTTGTTGTGCCTTACATTAATTGTGTAGATTCTAATCAAACTTTTGATGATGATGATTTTTCAAATGAACAATTCTTAACTGATCTAAATAAGGTTAATAACAAACAACATAACCACGTCCAAGTTGATGAAGAAGAAACTGCTATCATTAACCTCGGTTCTAGTAGCCAATTGTGCGAGATTAGGATAAGGGCTACCCTTGACGAGCATGAGCGTTCATAACTCAAAGAATTACTGAAAGAATTCGTGGATGTCTTCGCATGGTCCTACGATAATATGTCCGGCATTAATCCCGAAATAGCTCAACACAAGATGCTAACCCTTCCAGATTACAAGTCGGTTAAACAAAAGTTGAGAAAGCTCTGCACCGAATGGTCGCTCAAAGTCAAAGAAGAGGTGGTCAAATAGCTGAACGTGGGCTTCATTCGTGTGATCGAATATCCCACGTGGCTAGCCAATATAGTGCCTATGTCAAAATTAGGAGGGAAAGTGTGGATGTGTGTAGACTATCGAGATTTGAACAAAGCCTCTCCAAATGATGATTACCCGCTACCCAATATCGACATGATCGTGGATAACACGGCCAGTCAAGCTCTCAAGTCATTCGTCGATGGGTTTATCGGATACAACCAAATCAAAAAGCACCCAGATCATCAAGAAAATACCGCGTTCATCACCCCATGGGAAACCTTTTGATATACTGTTATGCCATTTGCTCTCAAGAATGTTGGGTCTACCTACCAGAGGGCTGCCACGACCATCCTGTATGATCTGATTTACGGACAAGTCAAGGTCTATGTGGATGATATAATTATCAAATCCAAAACTATAAAAGGTCATGTCCCCTCTCTCCGAAAGTTCTTCAAACGACTGCGACAGTATCAGATGAGACTCAATCCACAAAAATGTGTCTTCGGCATTATAAAGGGAAAACTCTTGGGATTCATGGTCGGCGAAAAAGGGATAGAAGCAGATCCTGCCAAGCTGAAAGCCATACTTGAGATGCCACCTCCCCGAACGGAGAAAGAGGTCCGAGGTTTCCTTGGAAAATTACAATACATCAGTTGGATCATTAGCCAGCTCACCTTCATTTGTGAATCAATTTTCAAACTCCTCTGAAAGGATTCAACCAAAGTTTGGAACGAGGCCTTCCAAGAAGCCTTCGACCGAATCAAATAATACCTGACTCAACCTCCGGCACCACAACTTGGTTTGCCCTTGCTCTTATACCTAACCATAATTGACACTGCAGCTGGGGATTTTCCGGCCCAATACCTTAAAGATTCCCGCAAAGAAAGAGCTATCTATTATGCCAAACGCAAATTAGCCGGGTACGAAGTCAACTACACTGCTTTGAAAAAAGCATGCGTCGTGCTTGTTTGGGTCACCAAAAAGTTACGACAGTACATGCTCGCCTTTCCCATTAAACTTGTGTCCCGAATGGACCCCATCAAGTACTACTTGAGAAACCCGCCTTATCCAGTCGAATGGCTCAATGGTTGATGCTCTTAGCCAAGTTTGATATCGTATACGTCACACAGAAAGCCATGAAAGGAAGATCCATCTCTGACTACCTCACTGATTACCCTATGGAAGAAGCTGATGACTGGATCTCTGAATTCCCAAATAAAAACATCTTCTATGCTGCTCAGGACGACACTCAATAGCAAATGTTCTTTGACGGCACTGCTAACAAAAAAGGATACGGCATTGGGATACTTCTGATTGCCCCAGATAACTCCCACACTCCCATCACCATCAAGTTGGATTTCCCTTGCACCAATAACATGACTGAATATGAGGCGTGTACGGTAGGCCTCTAAGATGCTCTTAAGAAAGGTATTCAATGCTTAGATGTCATGGGGATTCCGCCCTCATCATCGGTCAAGGGATCAGAAAATGGAAAGTTAGGGACGAGAAACTACAACCCTTCCATGCCCACTTAGAAGAACTAGCCTCCCAATTCTAAGATATCACCTTCCACTACCTACCTCGACCAAAGAATAACCTAGCCGATGCCCTTGCTACCTTGGCCTCTACGGTCAACATGCCCGAAGGGATAATAATGGCCCCCTTCCTGGTCCAAAAGCAAGATAAACCAATCCACTGCTACCACATTGAGCTCATCACCACAGAAGATCCCGAGCTAGCCAACTGCTGGTATTATGAAATTTGGCACCTCCTCAAGCGTGGTAGGTATCCCGAGGGTTCCAATAAAAAGGACCGAGCAACCCTTTGAAGACTGGTCGCCCAGTACATCATGTTTCATAAAGCACTATTCAAGAGAAACTTCGATGGAACCCATCTACACTTTATCACGGGGGCTAACATTGAAGAGGTAATGCAGAGAATCCACAGCGGAGAATGCGAACCCCACATGAAGGGTCACATGCTTGCCAAGAAAATCGTCCGACAAGGCTACGACTGGACCACCATGATCCAGGATTGCACTGCCTATGTCCGGAGATGCCGCAAATGCCAACAGTTCTCCAACCTTCAACACTTGCATCCGCGAGAATTATACAACAGAACTTCTCCCTGACCGTTCTCTACCTGGGGCATCGATATTATAGGGAAGGTTACACCCAAGGCCTCTAACGGGAATGAGTTCATCTTGGTCGCCATTGATTACTTCACCAAATGGGTCGAAGCTGAGTCATACGCAGTCCTGAACGCTAAGAAAGTGGCAAAATTCATCAAGAAAAAACATCATCTGCCGATATGGGGTCCCGCACGAGCTAGTGTCAGATAACGGGTTGCATTTTGAGGCAGAAGTCACAAAAGTGGTCAACGAGTATTGGATTCAGAGACACAAATCTTCTCCCTACCGACCTCAGACCAATGGTACGGTCAAAGCAGCCAATAAGAACCTCAAAGCCATCATCAGTAAGATAACTAAAAGCTATCGACATTGGGCGGACCGAATCCTTTACGCCCTCTGGGGCTACCAAACCTAAATTCGAACCTCTACTGGGGCTACGCCTTACTCTCTAGTCTATGGCATGGAAGCAGTCCTACCCGTGGAGCTGGAAATACCTTCGTTGCGCATCATGCTTGAAAGTAAGGTCAGCGAAGAAGACTGGCATCAAAGCCACCTCGACGAGTTGTCACTCCTGGACGAAAAAGAGGATGAAGGCGTTATATCACATATAAGGGTACCATCGCCGAATAGCGCGTTCATTCAATAAGAGAGTCAAGGACTGCGGCGCCCGAGAAGGGAATTTAGCCCTGAAAGAAATAGTAGATCCCATCTGGGATCCCAGAAGGAAATTCAAGCCCAATTGGAGTGGCCCATACATCGTGAAAAAGATCTTGTCCGGCGGTGCCGCCATGCTCACCGATCTAAAAGGAGAAGAGATGGATCGTTCAGTCAACCTGGACCACCTCAAGAAGTTCTACCCCTAGTCCAAAATCTTGGTGCGCTACGACTCTTCTCATCTCCCTTCTATTAAAAAAAAATTAAAAGTTAAAAAAAAATCTCTTTATCTCCCTCTACCCGGAACTACGTGGTCTTGATCCTCTGCAAAAATCATTCTCATAAAAATTAAAAAATTTCAAAAAATCGCAGAGGTACGTAGGCAGCTCATACATCTTACATGAGCACGACCCCTTTTTTTTTCATAAAAAAACTATTCTTTTCTTATCTCCGAGAATGACAGTTCACTTTAACATATACTTAAACAAAAGGATTATGCATGCCTTAGTGATCGGTATAGATAATTAAAAATACAAAATTCATCAAAAGGCACAGCTAGATGATCAAAAACTTATTTATTTCAATAATAAGAAATTACAGTGCAATTACATAAGAAAAGGAACGGATGACTCCCTTCCCCCTACCTTCATAAAAGCCAAATTAATTCCCAAATCTATTCCCCATTACAAAACAAACTCTCCAATAGTCCTACCCACAGCTACCAGAGGATCCCGCTTCATCGTCATCATCTACATCCTGGGGCCCCCAAGCTTCCTCTGCCTGAATGGAATGACGCACACGTTCCATGGACCGATAGGCTCAAACCAGCCTCGAAAAAACTGCCACACGTCCCTCTATGGTATCGGATAAGGCAAGCCATCTTTGTCCAGCCTCCACTTCTAATATCTTGCTAACTACTCTCCTCCACAACCACTTCATATAATCCCCAGGGATGTATTAAACTCTCCCAGCAGACTAAGAGGGACAGGTTGACGGACGTCGACTCTCCCATAAATAGCCAAGCCGCATGCACAGACGCTCTGTCAGATCTTCTACCGAAAAGAAGTCTAGTGTCCGAGGTGGCACGATCTGCTCCCAGCCAAATTGGCACAAAAGTCGCCAAGGGAAATAGAAAGAGGTCTGTCTGAGACCAACCAACCGGACATACGGGTATTTTCCCAGTTCCAGAATAGGCAGTAACTGTCCCCACCAAGGTACTGACCAATATAGATTTAGAGCTCCACGAACCAGTTCTCTCAGATCTCAATATCCAAGCCCAAACTGATGAAATGACGCGAAAAGAAGTTGGGTACAGCCGACAAAGGGTATTCCAGAGGAGTCACCAGGCGGAATCTTTCAGATAACCACATGAATAGCATCACAAGGCTCCCTCTTAAAAAGTCAAAACGACCTTCTTGCCGGGCATCCAGGCCATTTAAATTCTCTGCCAGTATCACCGTCGCGGGATTGTGATGGTAGGACATTCATGAGGTAATAGCTGCAAGTTGTGGGTCCACCAGCAGTTCCCCAGTCACCAGCAATAATTTTGAAACCAAGCCTAGAACGAAAGATCCAGCATCACCAACCTCCTATAAAGGCACAAACTGCAGCACCGCTGTAAGAGAAATCATTCCTCCAGTAACCAAGGATCTACCCACTGAGGATGAAATACAAAGAAGCCCAGCCAATAACTCCCAGGGAGACCGAGAAAACTCAGGCAAAGCCGCAACAATGCTAGGATTTATCCCCAACATGGAAGGAAATTCCTCATAAGTCGGATAGACTTCTTCCAAGCCAAAGCGGAATACATGGTCTTCAGGGTATCAGAATTGTACCACTGCCATCAGCATGTTCCACTATATGGGCCAATTACGCCATAAAGAAACTCGACGCATGTTGTAACCATCGTAGTCGACGTTGCAGGAGCACATCTCCTACAAAGTCTCGGGGTAGTTGGCAAACTCAACACTACCAGGGAGGGCCATATCACAGAATAAGAGAAGGAGAATGTGAAGGTGTGATGAAAACACTCCACCCTTACCCCTTTTTATACTTGAAAACCCCCACAAAAGACATAACCCCTGCAGAAATCGGAGGAAATCCAACCCCACAAGGTACTAAAAGGCTGAAGAGGGTACTAATAAAAGCTTTGAATTGATGGTACTGGACTGACCTGCCGATAGGTAGAACAAGGTGATTGCCGATCGACAACCCCCTACTTTTGGAAATTTTCCTTTTTCCTCTTTTGTCAAAATTCAGAAAACTCAAAGTAATTTGACATTCTCAACAGAATTTCAAAAAAATCCCCTTTTCATCTTTTTTATAAATTCTCATTTTGAATAAAAATATCTTTCAAAATCCTAAAAATATTTCTTTTTACGGTCTCAGCAGCAAAGTAAAAAGCGCATGTGCATGCATTCATTCATCATTAATAGAAGATGAAAAAAATGTATTGCATTTCATAGATATGTTTATGTGTTACATCATTTTGCACGAAAATAAAGAAAAACAAAAACAACGGGACTCAGCCCGAACCCATATTCTCTCTCTTTCACCTAACCTTCCTCTATAAGAGCTTCCACCCCAGCGATGCGCCCTCTTTCCCCGACGGCGAGATGACGTATCACCGCTACCTGAACCATACTACTCCTCGGATGAGGCAGACGGCGCCAAGCAAGAAGGAACGGGAACCGCATCCCGAATATGGGCAGTCGCCGAAGATATCCAGTCCCTAATGTCCCTTAGCCAAGTGGTGGACACCCGGACATGCTGCAAGAAAAGGCAGAATTAGTATCAAAGTAGAAAAGATCAAAAGAAACTAGAGGAGAATAATATAAAGATATACCTCAAGACGAAAGACCTCCTCTGTCAAGCCCAACTCCTCCGGGTCCATCGCATGAGGATGATGCAGCATAGGCACCATCCCTCCATCAGCCCGTCGAATGTTGTATGAAGGAGTATGCAGCTACACAAAGGGAACCTCCGAAGTCTCCACTACCGCAGATGTCGAAGGATCGCCACCGCTGTTGGAGGACCCCACTGGCCGACTCGAACCCGCAAGAGGGAAGGGCAGTGCATCATATATGCTGGGCGCCATCAGCCAGCTCGTCACAAAGTCCATATAATCATGCGGCACAGCTGTATTGATGTACAGTAGGTAGGACTCGCCAATCATCGCCGCAATCCTCACATCCTCCGACAATAGCCGCTCCCGCCTCATAGACATAGGGGGCCTCGCAGATGGCACCACCACCTCTCCCTCAGCAATCTGTCGGACCACCCTCTCCCCAAGATACCAAGTATGGCTAAACTCATGCGCCAGTAAATGCCTCATCTGCACATTTACTCCAGTCAACCCCGTGTCCTGAACAACCGTCCCCCAAGGGTAAAAGGTAACCTAAAAAAATCCCTAGCGGGTTCAATACAAAATCAAAGTACACAAAGACTAAGACTGAAGAAGAAAGAAGTCTTACCCTGCCACTTGTCAGGCCATTTAAGACCTGACGCACCACCTCCAAAGAGAGAGACTTCGTAGATTACCGATTGGCCTTCCTCCATCGATGCAACCAACAAAAATCCCCAACGGTCTCATCCTTCAAAGCAATCAGCTGGGTATTACACCCGATCACCTCATAGAGCCATATCTGCCAAAGACAAGAAATTCGCAATTAAAAAGAGATGCATAAAGAAAATGCAAATACATGAAAGAAAATACACAAAATTCAAGAATACCTCAAGAAGATACATGGCTCCAGTGAAAGACTGCCGGAAGCACCGACTGAATGCATCCAAAAAAAAATAAAGGGTCGCCAAAGTCAGGCTCCCCTAATCATAGAGAGGGATGTTCGAAAACATCCTCAGGTATGGTAAAAACCATAAGTAGACAACGTCGCAGCTCGACGCCACCAGAAATCCCCCCAACATCAGCAAAATGAATAATCGGGACATCTGTCTCACCTACAGCCCGTCCTCCACATCGATCACTCTGCCTAATAAAACATACTTCAGCAGCGACAAACGAATGAAGTCCCCAGACACTAACCTCCCCACATCACCAAGCACCGCGTGCACCACCTCCGGCCTCACCCACAAAGAGCGATCCACCTCTATCTGCTCCCCATCGCAATCCATCCCTAGTAGCTGCTACACAACTATAGGAGTCACACTTATCTCCCCCAAGCCAGAATGAAAGGCGTGGGTAGTGTCCCACCACCTCTCCCCCAGAGTGCATAAAATCGTCGTCGAACGAGGAGTCTCATCCAGCATAGACGCCAACCTCCCAAAATCTGTTGATGATACCACCCAACGCACCACAGGTAGAAGATGTTCCCAGACATCCTTAAGCCCCGTCGTCTCGCGGGCACGCATATTCGACAGAGAAACATCAGACTGCCAAAAGAGAAAAACCTTGTCAGAATCCAAGAAAAAAGGAAAACCACAAAAAAAGAGAGTGCCAAAAGTCATTTTACTTACATAACCACCAGGGTTCACCACCCTCAAAGAACGATGACGCGATGGCCTTCGCAGCAAGGTCCGCTCATCCACAACCGACTCGAATGCGTTAAAAGAATTCTCGCTCCCCAAGGCAAGAGGCGCCCTGGCCCTCCACTCCACGTTTTCCCAGTCATCAACAACCAACCATTCCCGATGTACTGCAGCGCTCACAAAAGCGGCCATTTTTTAGAGATCGAAATGCTAGAACGATTCGCATAAGAAAATCAAAGAAAAAGAGAAGGCAAGAAGCTGTGAAAAATAAAGGGAGTTCGCCCTCTTTATATAGCATGCCAAGGGTCATGCCAATCGACATTGATCCCCCACCTACCGATCGGCACTGCCCCTTTACCTTCTCTAGGCAACCTAAAAGTTCGTGCCACTACCGAATGGCACCCTCCACACCATGCCGAATGGCACCCCCTTAAATTTTTATATAAAAATTCCCAAAAAATACTAGAAAACCCTGAAAAATCCTCAGAAGTTTCCTAAAAATCCCAAAAAGGATTTAGAGCATTTTCACCAAGAAAATTTCGCACTTCCTCAATCGAAACTCCTATTTCCCCAGCGAAACTCTCAAAATCCAAGCGAATCTCTCCCCGACGATGTCCCCAGAGGACCTCCAAAATATTTAACACTACAGGATCATATCCTATTTCCCAAAGGTCTCAAATCTCCCCGAGAAATACATCCAAACCCTGGACCACCTAATCACTTCCTCAGTATCAGATTGGTTGTTACCCAGGTAAAGTCTCCAAAAGACACAAGGATTTCCCCAGCAATCGGCTCCCCAGCTCAAATCAAATTCATGAGGTAATTTTCCTGGCAAAGTTCCCCAAGAACTTCTCATCCTTAAGCCCACATAATTGGCTTAGACCTGCAGAATTGGTCATTTCATCCTTAAGCCCGCAGAATTGGCTTTGACCCGCAGAATTGGTCATCTCACCTAAAGCCCACAGAATTGGCTTCGACCCGCAGAATTGGTCATCTCACCTAAAGCCCGCAGAATTGGTTTCGACTCGCAGAATCGGTCATCTCACCTTAAGCCCGCAGAATTGGCTTCGACCCGTAGAATTGATCACCCCCATCTTCAAGCCCTCAGAATTGGCTTCGACCCGCAGAATCGGTCACCCTCATCTTTAAACCTGCATAATTGGCTTTGACCCACAGAATTGGTCACCTTCATCTTCAAGCCTGCATAATTGGCTTCGACCCGCAGAATCGGTCACCCACATCTTCAAGCCCTCAGAATTGGCTTCGACTCGCAGAATCGATCACCCTCATCTTCAAGCCCTCAGAATTAGCTTCGACCCATAGAATCGGTCACCCTCACCATCAAGCCCGTAGAATTGGCCTCGACCCGCTGAATCGGTCACCCTCATCTTCAAGCCCTCAGAATTGGCTTTGACCCATAGAATTAGTCACCCTCATCTTTAAGCTTGCAGAATTGTCTTTGGCCCACAGAATCGGTTATTGTCATCCTTAGGTCCTCAGAATCGGCCTCGGCCCTGTGGTCATCCTCTTTCAAAGGCATCATGTGGTGTCTATTCGACGACTATTGTTTGTTCCAAACTCACCCATCGAGGGGCTCTGTAGAAACCCCATTCTAATACCCCTTAACCTCTCCTTAGTTCCCTAACATATCTCTTCATCATTGCAAACCGCAGTCATACCCTAGGTACTGACCTAAAGGACATCGAGCACTCCCAGGCTCCATTTGACCAAAATTCAAACTCTTCATCTCGAACGAGACTGAATGAATCTTCGAAGGTCACTAAATTCCCTTTTCAACGGTTCGTCCCGTGCACAATTCTGACTTACAATGCGGACGAACGACCCATTTTCCCCCGAAACTCGATCAGGAGGTCACCGGACGCTCCCAGGCCCCATTTGACTGACGTCAACTCTTCAGCTCGATCGAGACTGAATGAATCTTTAAAGGTCACTGAAACCCTTTTCCAACGGTCCACCCCGTGCATGATTCTGACTTACTGTACGGACGAATGATCCGTTTTACTCCGAAAGGTCACCGAACGCTTCCAGGCCCCAGTTGACCAAAGTCAACTCTCTGAACCAGGTCAAACTCTTTAGAATGTCAAAGTACATCTCCTAACCTTTATAACAGTCCACCCCGTGATCGATTATGACTTACCATGCGGATAAACAATCCGTCTGCGTCCGAACTTTCCTCGTCCAAAGGACCGACGAGCGCTTCTGAGCCACATTTGACCCAAAGTCAACTCCCGAACCTGGGAGTAGTCCAAGGAATTTTTAAGGTCTCTGAAATACCATCCCAATGGTTCATCCCGTGCACAATTCGGATCAACAATTCGCTCTCAACGACCGATTTTCCAAAGGAACCTGAAAGACCGTGCCAACTCCTAGCCCTGCCTATCGGCAGTGTGCCTAAACACACCTGCCGATTGGCAGGACCAGGGCTATACCGATCGACAATGCCCTGGGCCTAAAAAAAGGAGGGCCTAACCTCATTCTAAAAGGGAAAAAGAAAAGGAAAAATCATAGATCCATCACTCTCAGCAAGCTCAGAAAACCTCTCTCGAAGTCAGCATGATTTCCACATCCAAATTCCTTTTCAACCTTCACCTTTCATCACCTTTTTCATCAAAATTGGTGAATTAAGTATTCTCCATCATCATCCAAGTGCAAGGGCTGCTCTCCAACATCCGAGATCAAGCTCAAGATCTTCAAGAAGGTCCAACTTTCTCCACTCTCTCCTTAAATTCGCCTAAATTCTCATTAGTTTGTTTTGTTACTTAGCACTTTTATTCTCTTATCTCACATATCCTAATATACTTTTTTATATAGTATTATTGCACATCTCTTATTTTCATATAAATAAAAGCCAAAAAAATAAGAAAAAGGGGATTTGCTCATAAATTCCAAACGGGAATTCTCACATTTTTTTCACACTTTTCTCACAACTAACACACTTTTACACACACACACATATAAGATAAGTCCCCAGTTGGATTTATGGGATAAATCCCACCCCTCGTTCTGCATACGAACTACGTGGACTTTGATGCCTCTATAAGCTACGTAGGGGTCTCGGGGTAAAACCCGAGACTCGAGTCCTTTTTCTACTTTTTTCCTGTTTTTCTATATTTTTTAAACATAATTCTCTTAAATTCTATGTGTGTGTGTGTGTGTGTATATATATATATATTTGTTCTTAATGGCGTATTATTCCATATGCGTTATCATTCCCTCATAATGATCGACGCTAGGATAATCGTATAAACCCCATTTTCTAATATTACTTTTAGGAATACTCCTATGGATAACTCGCTTTATCTCTCATATGATACAAGTCGATGATTCCTATCTCCAATACGTATACACATGCACACATATCATGGGGAAATAAAGGAAAAGTGCAACAACCCATGAGAGACCGTAAGGAAGAAATGGGTGCCTAACACCATCCCATTTCGTAACTTAGCCTCCGGGCCCTTTTCGAATCATTTTGGTTTCGTATGTATCAGTACGTCTTTGGATGCTGTCCTTCGGGATGGCTCCCTTTTCTTTTGTCTGTTTTGCATAAAATAGACCGGCGACTCTATCTCTCTATATTTTTCACCTCATTCACCGACGCCGATCGAAGCGCTCCTGAGAGGGACGCGCGAGACCTAGAGGGATCCTCTCCCGCCGCGCCGCAGGGGGGGATATATCCGGGGATGGCCACACTCATCATATGTAGAGGATTAACCACGAAATTGTAATGGTTTAGAAGAGAGAAATCTAGAAAAAGAATTAGAAGATTGGAAATTACAATGAATCTAGGGTTCTTGATAAATATTAAGAATTGGGCCTTTAGTCCTATACTTTTAATGAAATTCGTACATGCTTTACGTAGGAAATCATGTAGGTAAGTTAATATGACTATTAGTTTTGTTGGTTGGGAGTTTGGGACTCAATTATGGAGTTTTGGTTGAGGTTGAAGAAGGAAACCCGTAGTTAACAATGAAAGAATTCGGAAAGAATGTCGATCGATCGATCTACCCTTTTCACGGATCGACCCCTCCTGGAAACTGCAGGTTTTTCCTCTTTTTATTTAATTCTAAATTCCGTTGAGTGAAATTTTATATGGGATGTATTCGCGGGTGAATGGGGGTGTCATATATTTGAAATCGTTCGTACATTAACTACGGAATTGAGAGATTCGTGAATGACTTAGACTAGTATGTTAGAGAGGGTATACCTACTGAATGGACCTTTAGGAAGAGATAATACTTTGAGGGACGAGAAGTAATTTCAAAATTATTATAATTGAGAATAAAATGAGATGAATTCTTAATGCGTACAGATTGGTGAAATTTTATTACGTACGGTTAAAATATTATTATGGGTCATGGGCGAACCTAATTGGAAAATGAGAATATTTAAATATATGACCAAGTGCTTGTGTATATATTTATATTATATGCTTGTGTATATATTTATATTATAGTTGTGTATAATCATATCCGCGCTACTTGCTATCACGGAGGTTACCGCGTCGGGACAGTCTTATCTCAATGGGACCTTTATGGGGGATATTGACTTGTACCCTAGAACATTGGATTCCTCAGTAAAGGCTATCTGAGAATGATAGCCAGATGGTCCTAAGAGACGTGAGGGGTATGTGCTGACTCTTAGTGACTTGGGACTATGCTTCGCCTCCATTACGTGTATATTGTGTTAATACAGTTCGAGAGTGATTCAGAACTAGTACTTCCCTTAGTACGAGAGATACGGTGACTTGATAGCAGAGTATGCCAGCACTATAGATAATTTTATGTAGGGTGCCGATAGTATATATATTATACGAGTGATTAGTATATATATGTATATATAGAATTCTTTTACTGTGCGTATAAGTAGATAAGTACTTCCCAGAGTATGCCAGCACTATAGATAATTTTATGTGGGGTGCCGATAGTATATATATTATACGAGTGATTAGTATATATACGTATATATAGAATTCTTTTACTGTGCGTATAAGTAGATAAGTATGGTATAAATGCTCCATAAACATAGTAAGTGTTCGGGAACGTTACTACAGTATTGAGAAATACATAATAGACGTAAGTAATCATTAAGAGAATAATCTTTAACTAAAATCATAGTCCTGTGACTTCTCGAAATAAAATTTATGGGAGAAAAGTTAGATAGACTTATGAGGCATTTAGTAGTACGGTAGGCGTGTACACTAGATGAGAGGCGAGTATTATCAAGAGAGTGTCATGTACTAACATGGTTGTTATATTAGCCGGTAAGAATTTTAAATACTTGCTAAACTCATTTTTTAAAACTGTTTTACACTCGGGCTCTGACCCGTTTCCTGTCATTTTTCTCTCTTGTATATATATGTATGTATGACAGGTGCCCAGCCACAGGGGCGTCAGGCGTAAGTTCTTTAGACTAGACGTGTTGCAGCTTATGTGGGAGTTGCAGGCCCTTGTTCTAGACGACCTCTTCTTTGATTCAGCTCTTGATCTAGTATTTCATAGCTACGACATGTGTCGCCCGATTTCCTATTTCAGTTTAGATTTATTGGAGATTTGTATTTATTTATGTTTTCAGTATTCAATACTCATTGGGAGTTATTTCTTGGCATGATGATTTCACTTATGGTTATTTGGCTTGGTTTGGTTAATCTAGTTGGTTTAATTCTTTTGGGTTAAATGCCATCCTTATCATTTATGTGATTCTTAAACTGATTTACATTTAAAAAGATTTTTCACATTGGGATTTAATAAATGGAATAAGAATTTAAATTGTTTTGACACTTAGCTTAATTATTTAGGGTGTTTAAATTGGAAATATTTATTTTGCGACAGTGATGCTAAGAATGAACCAACCTTTCACCTTGATTTTAATTTAATAAATGACTAATCACCCGATAATTAATTAAACGGGGATGTTATAGGTCGTGCATTTGTATTATATCGAGGATAAATTTTTGGGGACTATAGTCATCTCGCTAGATTTGATTCCTGTGGTTAGGGACTTTGCTAATGTGATTCAGGAGATACCGAGGTAACTGTCGAGTCAAAATATTGAGTTTATGATCAACTTAACGCTGGGGACTAGGACGATAGTGCGAGCGTTGTATAATTTAACTCCTTTAGGGATGCGAGGGTAGAGAGATCAGATTTAACAGATTTTAGGTCAAGGTTTTGTCCATAGGAGTACATTACCTGGGGGTGTCCCAATGTGTGCCTTGGGCCAACGGATCTCCATAAACGACTGAGCTAGGAGATAGTGTATCTGGAGTGTTCCTTAATTGGATTTATCTTACGAGACGTCCCACGCATGAAGCTTAGTAAGAGTTAAGAGATATTTGACCTCTAGGACATTAGTTTTCTATGTTAAGCATTACATGTGTGAAATGTGACGCATCGAGTAGCGAGCTATTATATGATTTAAGGCTAACGGAGCCAATGAATGCAATGTTGAGAGCATTTGGGGATGTTTTCACCACTGGTTGCATAAGTGGGGAAATCTCAAGAAGAGTTAAGTCACGATTAGTAGGGTAATTGAGTATATCTTTACTATATGGTCACCTATGATATGTGCGATTGATTTTTAGGATGTATGTGAGTTTCATAAGTAATAATTATGTGTGTGTGTGTGTGTGTGTGTGTGTGTGTGTGTGTGTGTGTGTGTGTGTGTGTGTGTGTGTGTGTGTGTGTCCACATGGTATAGGATGTATGGGCACCCTAGTCAGTTCGATATTCAGTATCATCCGGGAAAGGCCAAGGGGGTGGCAGATGTGTTGAGCCGTATGCCTGCAGGGCATTTGGAAGGCAAAGTAGGATGGGTTTCATCAAGAGGAGGAGCTAGTTCAAACCTGTGTATCAGTGAAGACCGTCACACCCGAAATCATTTTGAGGGTTATGAAGGCAAAAATAAGGGATCCTTCTTGTCAAGAGAGGATAAAACAGTTGTTGGCAAGTGGAGCAGAGTCTTATTCGGTCAAAGCTGAGGGTGATTACGCTACAATGGGAGGTTAATTGTCCCCAATGATGAGGACCTACGGTGCACAGTTACGGAGGAGGCACATGGGTCACGATTCTCAGTGCGTCTTAGAAGGTATAAGATGTACCCAGATATGAAAAGGTGGTATTGGTGAGTCAGTATGAAGTGGGACATAACAAAGTTGGTCTCTAGATGCACCACTTGCCAGATGGTGAAGGTTGATCATCAGAGACTAGCCGGGATTCTACAATCGTTGGATATATTGAAATGGAAATAGGAAATTATATCGATGGACTTCATCACGAAAAAAATGGTTTATTTTGTAAAAAACAGTTTTTATTTTATATAAAATAATTTTTTATGTTTTATAAACAGTTTTCAATAAAAAAATATATATATAACAATTTTTTTAAACAATTGAAATGTTTTTTTTAAAACAGTTATAAAAAGCAAAAAAAAAATATTTTTAAAAAAAGATTTTTATTAAAAATAGGTTTTTATAAAAAAATATTTTTTTATTAAAAATATAAATTTTTTAATTATTTTTCATATATATTTGTTTTAATTTAAAGCAAACAAGTGAAAATTTAAATTTTATAAATGCAAGGGCATGATTGACATTTGGTAAAAAAAAAATGGAGTGTTAGAAGAATTTTAGGAGTGCCACGTAGAGGGGTTACGAGTCCATCTGGGCTAGAGTGGATTAATTGACTAAGATAACCCATTTCTTACCAGTTTGAGTGGAGTACACGACAGGGCAACCTGCCCAGTTTTTCATAACATAGATAGTGAGAGTGCATGGGGGTTCCACTCAATATTATTTCGGATTGGGATAAGATCTTTGTGTCCCACTTTTAATAGAGTTTTCAGGAGGTGATGGGGGTGGAGTTACATTTTAGCACAGTGTATCACCCGTGGATCGATGGGTAGACGGAGAGGGTGAATCAGATGTTTGAGGATATGCTGAGGATGCGAATTCTGGATTTTAAGGGTATCTAAAAATAATAATTACTTGGTAGAGTTTGTGTATAATAACTCATACCAGTTTACTATTGGTATGAAACCGTTTGAGGCCTTGTGCGAGATACTTTGTCATTCGATCTCTTGTTGGTTAGAGGTGGGGGATAACAAGATAATCGGGATGGTTGTGATTCAAGAGACGTCGATGAAGATTGAGTTGATCAGGAATCATATTTGGGTAGCTTAAGACCGGCAGAAGAGTTACACCGATGCGAACCAAAACTTCTTGAAGTTTGACGTGAGTGATCAGTTGTTGCTGCGGGTATTTCCCATGAAAGGAGTGATACTGTTAAGGAAGAAAGGGAAGTTTATTCCTAGGTATATGGGGCCTTTTTCTCATCATTGAGAGGGTATGGTCGATTGCCTATAGGCTTTGTGTATCGGAGCATTTGCAGTGGATTCATGATGTGTTTCACGTGTCGTCGTTGAGGAGGTATCTCGGGAATGACATGGCTCACTAGCATATAGCACTAAAGGAGATAGACTTACAACCGAGCATTTCTTACAAGGAAAGACGTGTTGCCATTTTAGGCTGTAGTAAATGGAAGCTTCGATGAAAGGTGGAACCGTTAGAGCGTGTGCAGTGGGCACACCAAAATATTTCGAGTCGATGTGGGAGCGCGAGGATGACATGCGAGAAACGTATCCAGAGTTCTTTGTGGAAGTAACATTCAAATTTTGGAGACAAAATTCCATTGTTAGGGGGAATGTAATCCTCCGTACTTTTATGAGTATTTAATTTCCATATGTGCATGGATTTATTAATTTAATTGGGGAAATTAAATTGATTTCAGTAAATATTAATTAGCGAGATAAGGATTAATATTTATATTATTATTATTTACTTGCATGTGATAAGTAAATAGAGATGGGATTTATTATATGTCCTTATTAGTGAAAAGCAACGATTCACTATGTTATGTCGATAGAGAGTTACAACAACGGATTTATATGTTTTATGGGCGACGCGTATTGTACACACGCGTCGGGACCGATTAATGAGATGTTGGTGTATTTATAGTTGGGTAACTCGGATGACCTTTTTTAGTGTACCGGTGATTCGAAATGGGTTCAAATACTCCAAAATAGGTACCCGGGAGTTATAGTCGGGTTTCAGGGGATTTTTAGACATAGAAGGACCCGTATGGGGTATAATGGTCTTTTTAGGGTTTAATATAAAAAAGGTGTTAGGGTGTGATTAGGAGGTATTTAAGGATTAAGGAGGTGAATGATAGCTCACTTTTTAAACCCTTCATAATTCTACTCAAGAGATAGTTTAAAAGAGGATAAGAATGGAAGCAAGGGATAAGAGAATTTGGAAGAGAGAGGATAAGAGACAATCTTCGAATTCAAATTCATCCCTATGTAGCGTGACTTCGGATTCAGATCCTTAAAGGCAAGTATTTACTTGCTTTAGGTTGCAAATTCTGTAGTTAATTACATTAATAATTAATTAGGAACTAAATCTGAGATTTAAAAGAGTGAAACTTTGATGATAAATTGAAGAGATTTAAATATGGTTGAACATCTATTTTTAATTGAGAAAGATTGAGGATGAACGGATGGGAAATCCGTAATATGATTATGAGTTTATAAGAATGAGCATGGGATTATTTATAGGGTGTTAAAAATAAATAAACTTCAAGTTTGATTAATTATGAGTTGATAGAATTGAATTATGATAGGAACCCTTGCATTTAGATGATGGGTTCAAGTTTAAATTGAAGTTAAATTACTTATGGGATGATAATATATTGATGTGGGTTATTGATTTAAGGTTTGGGGAGGCTTGGAACCTTAGTTGGAGGGTTTTAAAGGAGAAAATCCGAGGAAGAAGACGATTGGCAGCACAACAAACTGAATTGGTTTACTAGGGGAGCTAATTGGTTCAGTTGAGCAAACCGATTCGATCTGCCAAGAGAACCGATTTGGTTTGCCAGTCTACTCGAATTTTGTTTACGCGCTCTTTTGACCCATAAGAGTTTGGGGAATGAACGTAGGGGCTTTAGGGGTAGAGTGGGACTAGTGGAGAATATTTCCAGGGTTTTATATATGTGTTTGGCCAACGATAGATGGGTTTGGGTGAGACAAACTGGGAATTCAAGCGAGTGAACACTTATATGTATAATTGAGAAGTCGGTTCGGACTTCGGGATTGATAGACTGGTATGCTGTGGGATATATATATGTGTGTGTGTGTGTGTGTGTGTGTGTGTGTGTGTGTGTGTGTTGCTTGTTTATGTTGAACATACCTACTCGGTAGTGCTATCGTTAAGAGGTTGCGTATAGTGGGTAGTCCACCCTGGCATTGACCACCGGGTATTGGATTGATTCCCCAGGTCACCGTTGCATAACCACTATCAATGTGCGAGGATAGGTGTTCATTTGGAGACCGTTTTTGGTGCGATGTGGTATGGTTGCAGCCCCCGGGCATATTTTTTTACCGCCACCATTTTTGTATTTACGTTTGGGTTCGGTGTTGAGATTTTTACTCGGTGGCTCAGAGCGATGCTTGATATTCCTGGAGTATGATAAGCACACGAGAGATGCATTCACGAGGTTTCGGCTCTTAGGACATGGTTATACGTATATAGTGAGTGATATATATATATA
Source organism: Sambucus nigra (assembly GCA_949130495.1). Lineage (NCBI taxonomy): Eukaryota > Viridiplantae > Streptophyta > Magnoliopsida > Dipsacales > Adoxaceae > Sambucus > Sambucus nigra. The sequence continues at coordinate 334,877,202 of OX422207.1, read as the reverse complement.
TATATATATATATATATGTATATGCATGCGTATATGAGATGTTGTGTGTATATTTGTTTATAGCTCGGGTGTAGCTATGCTATCATATTATATGAATATTTGTTTATAGCACAAATGTAGCTATGTATTATATCGTTTGTAGCTCTATATATAGCAAGTGTGTAGTTATGTTATTGTTTATGAAAGTATAACTGGTGAGGGTAGCATATGGTTACCTAATGGTGATGATTGACGGGGGTGGGTTTTGATAGCGGTTATTGTCCTAGTTAGGCTGGGTATCATAATTAAGATAATAAAATAAATGTGTTAGGTACGCACTGTAGATGAGAGGTGAGATTTTGACTCATGTGAGTGTGATCGGTAAATTAATTGTGAAAGTAATACATTACGTATTTTAGTTATTTAAAGAACTTAAATATTTGTAAAATATTTTCAAACGTTTTCGAACTTTGAACCACAAGAAATATGTCTTATTATTTTTCTTTTAAAACCCCAGGTTTGCAGCAACAACATGGACAACAAGGGTAAACCTTTTATGCCGTTACAAGCGGTAACTATAGATGCTGCTAAATTTGATTATAGTCGCTTCAATCGTTTCTATCTAGATAAGATGCAATTTCATTTCAATTTTTCTTTTTAGGTGCGTTACCTTATTTGGATAGGCCCTTATTCATATCAGAGATGTTTTTATCAGTATTCAGTTACAATGGGTGGTTATTTGTAGTGGCCGATGGTTTATTCGATTCACGATTATTTATTATGCATTTCGTTATTCCATCCACTCAGTTGTGTGTATGGCTTTATTCCGTTTAGATTTTATTACTTGTTGTGACAATGATGCTGAGAATGAAATCGTACTGGATTCCTGTTTTATTTTAATAAATGACTAATCACCCAGTATTATAATAGACAGGGTGTCACACTCATGTGAAGGTTTTGGCAGGTGTTATCGGATAACCCGTGCTTTACCACTCACGCTCAGGTGGTGGACGCTACATTCCTAATTCATTAAAATAGTCACAATTATTTAAAGGATAAAGTTCCTAAGATTGTGAAGACCAAGGCTAAAGTAGACCCAATTGACTAGAGACGGTGTAGCTTAACTCGAGTAGGGAGGACCTCACCTGCAAAAGGAACTGCATAGGGTGAGAAAACCTCAAGTGGTTTCCAAGAGTAAGCTATATGACCTGTTATGACTGGTGGAGCCATGACCAATGAAGACAATGCCGATAATGCCAGCGTTTTATAGTTACGATCGTAGAGGCAAGGTCAGTTGGGTCTCCATTTAGATAGTTCATTTAGAGTAAAGTATCACTCTTTTGGAGTGAGACCATTTAGCTAGTGTACCACCCCGTCTAATTAAATACCGGGTAGCTACGCCTTTATTAAATTAATACAGAATATCAAGTTGGTTTAGTTGTAGCATCACTGTCGAAAATATTTAATTTATTACTAACCACCTAATATTTAAAAAGAGAGATGCCAAATTTTACTAATTAAATTAACATAATTCAAGTAATTATGTCAACAACCATTATTCGCATAAACAATCTCAAATGAATAATCAACGAAAGGAAATAAACTGAGTCTGGGGTAAACACTCCAATAATAATAATGCCAGAGTAAATAAAGTCCCAATACAAGAGTATGAATAAATAAACTAATAACCGAAATAATGATAGTCTGTAACTACAACCTCTAAATAAGAATGGGCGACATGCCCTAACTGACACAAATGACTCTGAAGGAACTAAGGATAAATATGAAGGCGTCTAATAACAAGATCATGTAGCTTCCACAGCAGCTACAACACGTCATCAGAACGGAATTCCTATGATTGGCGTCCCGGTGGCTGGGCACCTAAAAATGTTTTTACAAAACAAAATAGATTTGGAGGAAAACGGATCAGAGCCCGAGGTGAAAACAATTTAAAAGTTTAGCAAGTGTTTAAATTACAATTAAACAACACATATTATAAACACGTTAGTTGCGTACTCTCGCATGAGTTTCTCACCTCTCAACTAATGTGCACGCCTAATGTATGCCCTTAACCCATCCTAGTTATGTCGCTAAATAACTAGTCTATACCACTTCCTCTTTCGCATTCTACCATAGGACGTCTACTCTTAATATCCAGGTAAGTTATATTCATAACCCATATTCCCATTCATTATATTACTTATCTCAAGTATTAATTATTTTCTCACATTCTTAGTCCATTACAATATCTTAGTTATTCACATCTACTAAGCAGCAGTGAACCAGTCACAAGTACATATATAAATTACTCTAACTATATATATATACATATAAGTCACCCCTAGGCTAAGTTGCGGTGCACACATACTCTGCTATCAAATCCATATACATCACATACGTAAGGATCACGTGTTCTGAATCACTCAGGAACTGTCAGAATACAAATCACACATATTGGAGGCGAACATAGTTCACATACCCAAGGGTCACGCACATACCTACGCTCCCGTGGTCAGCTGACTTATCAACTCACAAATAAGTCATTCACAGTCCTATGTCCTTAAGGTACCAGTCTAAATACCCCCGAAGGAACACAAGGATAAGAGGGTCCTTTTAAAAAAAAACTAACCTCCCATGATAGCAAGTATGGTAGGTATGTCATACACATAAGAAATCCATACACTAGGCATTCACACAACCAAAGTAATCATATATTTTAATATAGGTATTCACACATTCCATCTAGTAAGTCTCGTACATAGCAAGTTTATCCCGAACATCATACGTAATATGTATTTAGCTTGATAACTCTCTCGTCGTATCAATTTGAGTACTTAAACCTATCTCAAAAGGTTACTAGGTCTCCTATTAGTTTCTAATGTTATATCAGTAACTTAAAGTCCCTCCGTTACTGATCTTATCCTTATATCATCATTAATTTCCATTATAGTTTCAATTTCAACAATTTCCAATCGTACCTCACTCGGTAGACTCTCGTAAGCAATAGCATTCAATTCCACAAGGTAAACCATTATTCCTGGCATCAACTAAGACCTTACTAAGCTTAATTAAGTCCAACAATATCAATTTAAAACATCCTAAGAATCATCATCGGCCTTGGGATTTATACTATGCTTTAAGGGAAAATAATTGCCAAAAATCAGGAAGGGTCGATCGATCGAAGAAAAGGTATCGATTGATCGACATTCTTGAGTCGATCGATCGACCAAGCAAGTATCAGCCCATATTTCTCTTAAATAGTTACGGGTTTCATCATTTTTACACCTCTAATTCTTCATTATAACGTCCCAAACTCCCAAGAAAGTTCACTAATCATCCTATTAACATATCAACATCATCTCTAACGTATTAGAATCATTAAATCCTTATGGATCATAAGATTCTTGGATTAAAACACCCAATTTTCATACAAACCCTATTTCTCCTATTTTCCTCAAGAACACAATATAATTCATTACAAATTTATTGTTCTCTACCCATAAATCATAATTTCGTGGCTGCTATTATCTCCAATGTTAAACTACATGCAAGACCTACCCAAATTACAATTTCAATTCTTCAAATCCATTCAATTATCATAAATCAAGGTTATTCTCCATTTCTAACCTAACATGGATGATATATGCGCTAAATTATTGCAAGTTAAATCACTTGCCTAGTAATGAAGATTCTGATCCGATGAAGTAGACGGTATGGGGATGATCCTTGCTTTTCGATATATCCGGTGGTGGTGGCGGTGGTGCAAAAGCCTCTAAGTGGTGGTTATGGCCATGGAAAACCCTTGGAACTTCTCCTCTCTTCTTCTCTAACTTCCATGATGCTTTTTGGTTGTGAAAACCCTAAGGGACTCAAGTGTTGGCTGATAATATCAGTCTAAAATTCGTAGGTCCTTATTCATAAAAAATATGAATGACTAAAATACCCTCCCGGGATGCCGGTTAGGCCTAAAAATGCCCCGGGACCCAAACTAAACCCCCGATTATTGTTTTCTGACTATCTCGATCCCACCGGACGCGTTGGCGCACTTAAAATGTCATACGGATGACATAAAAATAAAAATACTTTTAAATCCATTAAATTGGGTTCTGACACGACTGATACGTGCGTCCCAACTTAATTACCGAAACTACCGTATTTTCAACTCACGACAATTTTAATAAATTCAATAATCACATATTACCATAATCACTCAGCAATATTCAACATTATCATCATTTTTAAATACTAACTCTCGTCTCGCTAGTTATTTAAATTCGAATTAATTTCCAATTAATTATCCCAAATTAATTTAATTAATCCCATAATTAAAAGCAATTTCATTTAATTAATCTCATAATTAAAAGCCATAAAATTACGGGGTATTACATACTTCTCCCCTAATAACGGAATTTCGTCCCGAAATTCGAAAAAATAGTCATACCTGGAAATATTAGGTATCCTCCAGTACTCAAAACAAAATACGAAGAAAAACTCAATCACTACAACACTCGCTTCACAACAATCTTGTTGAACACTCTTGACACTTTGTCAGTTATAGGGTTACACCTCAATAAATGCACCTCACGTTGTGCTCTTACTAAACAACATTCGAATAAGAATAGCCTACACATCATTGGTCGTATTATCCCAATATTAGTGTGAGTCCGCACCTCACTACGTATTAACTCCCGCGTTTATCTAGACACTAAACTCCCATCCTGGGAGAAACCATAGAACATTTGACTGCTCTTGTCTGTTCTTTTTATCTCTGTTCCCGGCGTTGTGACTTTTACACAAGGGAAAACCACTCACGACAGTTGGTGGTTATCCCATTTTAGTCATCGGACTCTAACTCCTGACTAATCCAAAACTCTCATAATTCGCTCACCTTTAAACATCCAGAGAAAGAATGATAAGGTTTATCCACACCAAACCTCAGTAAGCACCTTGTCCAGTATGAATAGATACGGGTGCTTTCACCCAGCTGTGCCATTAGGTAATATCTTATCCCCATTACCACAATATACCTCACTTACTAGCTATATCCGTTTTGAAAATGAAATGATCGCCATGAATCCAAAATTGCTTTCATACAATTCCATCAGTCATCAATCACCTTGCACCTATTCTTCGTGCTATAAGTGATACAACTTTCTCAAAATAAAATTATTCCCACTACTTCCTTATACCCCATATCGAAGGTGGGTTTCGGGTATTTCATCCTCGTTCAGATTAATACTGGGTAGGACCTCATACCGGCGCGGCCATTGTCTAATAGTGTAAATCACCCACGAACATAACAATATCTTTCCTTCTTGACAATCCGTTACACACATTCGAAGGAACTCGTTACTCATCTTAATGATTGTAACCCATCAAAGAAATTTACCATCTTGACTCTTCCGCTACTGGAATCGTTAGCTCGACACCAAGTTTCTGGTTGATACCCTTATTCCAACCGATTTCTATCTATAAGTGGTGCTCGTGGAGACTACTAATTATGTCCCGCTCAACACCGACTTCCACTTATAACTCCTCACATTAAGTGGTACTTAATAACCCTCTTCATCCTTCGGCGTATACCAAATGTTCCGGCCCGTGCGCTATTCACCACGTTGTGCACATCTGGACTCTTTAGACCTTATTGGCATCCTCACTTTATTTACGCGTAAGTCACCCTTAACATTTGATTGGGTGGAACTCTGCTCCAAATTGTCCATAATAGTTAACTATTTACCTTCTCGAGAGACACTCTCTTTTTAAAGGGCTTCCCACTACCTTTCAACCAATTTTGGACGTGCTACTCTGATTGTACATGAATCTATAGATTATCGTCCTTCTCACGACGCTTAATCCATTCTACCACTGCTATTCTGTAATATCAGTCTTACAAGCATAAATTTTCACCCATCTCTGTCTCTTCTTCCAGCGATTATGACACTAGCAAACCAAGGTGTCCATACACCCTATACAACGTGCAAACGGGTTTAAACATCAAATACGCTTTATAAGTACTCCAAACTCTTTATTGTCCCTGCATTTGCAACGTGGCTATACCATTTAGGCGTTCTCAATCACCCCCGAATTTGAAATTTAAATCCTCTTAAACATCATTTCATCCTTCACCCGCCAAAATAATCAGTATTTCCTCACTAGCAACTGGCTCTACTAGCCTTATATTGTAATTTACCCTTTTAAACTTCCAGTTATAACTACATACTTCCATAACGATCGAGGTACCCGAATCATGGACGAATGTCCAAACATCTCCTTACTACCAACCTTGCGCTAATTTTCATACGTGGGATGTCTCGCAAAGCGAAATCCAAACAAGGAACCCTCCCGATACACTACTTTCTAGCATTGTCGGTCATCGGAATCCGTTAGGCCCTCAGTCCATAACATGTACCCCTATATTCCCGTCTCTTGACAACAAAGTTACATCTCTTCTCATAATTACACTTAAACAAAGGAACTTCTTCCGAAAGACAATGTCTCTTAACATTGATGGAAATCACCTTCCATAAACATCATGCAAATATAATCGGGATTCTTAAAATCCCGTCCCAAGTCTTACAACAATGAGTATTAACTTCCACGTCTTTAAATGGTGTTATAACAATGCACTCTTCTTATTACCACATCTTGAGCGTTAATTATAATAACCAACTAAATCTTTTTTTTGTTGTTGAACAGTAAACCAAATACACTCCGAATCATATCAATAAAGTCCCTATACATATCGGGAACAAATATCTGAGACCATTATACTTTTTGAAGTCTCAACAATATATATACATATATACAAATATATAAACGCGAGTCCGGCCCTCTTGTAGATGGGGCCTTGCCAGAACAAAACATTCTACACCAAGGTAGTAACCCCGATAGACTTACAATATTCGCACACTATCGGTTTAAGCATATTATAAAACCATAATTATGATAACATCATACTCGTATGACACAACACTAAAACGAGTAATCTCAATAAAGTATACATCACTATCAATACGCCCATTCATCCTCCGTGGATAACACTGAAGGTAATCCCATTATACCAAGGAAAATATTCACATAAATAATAACATTGCCGAGATACTTACTAAACTCGTCTCTCATGCGAATATAGCAATAATAAAAATGTAGTAACTCGATCTTGACATATACAACACGCATCATCATCTGAGGATATAACTCATACTTCTATCTTTCTAATCGTCCTGGCGGTTCAAATGGTTCCTGGACTTAACATACCCGTCCGTGCCAAATCGAAAATTTCAATAACTCTTGCCCTTGCTAGGCACCATACCCTTATTCCTCTACCTGCTTCGGAAAACTTTAACGCATGGGTTTTACTCCCCATAAAATACCTCTACACATACTCCACTTATCTCCGGTCGCACCGACCATGTTAAGGTGGTTCTTCTCTCGGACGTTGGTAGTCTCAACTCTGATGACTACCTTCGTTGTTCCCTTAGCTTTGATGGCCCTAAGGAACACGCTACTAGTTTCCATATCTCTTACTGAAATCACCATCGCTCGGTAACAATTCAGCTATCAGAATCATTTTAACAGGTCTCCTGATGGGTCTCCCCCCTGCGGTGCTTCACTAACACCATTTTCCCCAGTCTTACTCTATCTAAAATTTTCGATTCTTGTAGCTCCTCACACAAGGAAGCGTTTACCTCCATATTAATAAAACGCAACATTGTTACCAACTGCATTGACCGTCCAAGCAGAATTCCCCAGAAGTACTAACAATTCTTCTTGTAAGTTAATTTCCCCCCTTTATTGTGCTCTTCTTCATTACACCTACTTCGTCCGGTGTAAGGTTTGCTAATTAATTAAATTTCTTTTCACAAAGTGACCTCTGTCCGACCCTCTTGTGTGAGTTCAGAGCAACGTTCGCATCTTATCCTGAACATCTGATGAAGGAACTTATGGCTAAGCCATACATATGCTCCTTCTCTTGACAATACACTCCACTTCTAAGTGTGGTGGTTACCTCTCACCTTTGTAACTCAGCTCTTACGAGCCAAGAACAATTTTACCCTAAATTTTCACTCCCTATTTGTCATACTCCGACATATGCCCACGCATTTGCATGTTTTACCATCGTTGACTAACACACGCCATTTCTGCATTTCTAGTATCTCCACTGATGGTTCTCTTCAATGTTTCGTATGACTCTCTCCCATTCTAACCTTGCTGGGTGAGTCTACTTTGACCCCACTTTTTACTATAGTGGTTCCTGAAAGTCATATGTTGTGCCTTAACCGTCTTTTACCGTCCTGGCCTTCCCTGCCATAATAGGGGTGACCTCAACTACGGTCATCATTCTCGAATATACTTTATAACCTCAACTGAGTTTTGCCTCCTGTTGTCCGCCCAACTCGCAAGACATACTGCATTATTCGACACACGAACACACCTGAATGATAAGATTCGCTATCATATATATTATAGCAGGAGAACGAAACCTCACTAAAGAAATCAACAATCCTAAACATAGGGCTCTATATCAAAGAAAGCTACACTAGAAGCATAATAAGCCGCATAAATCCTAAAGGACACTAGAACCTGACTCTGATACCACCTGTAACACCCCCTCTAATTAAATACCGGGTAGCTACTCCTTTATTAAATTAATACAGAATATCAAGTTGGTTCAGTTGTAGCATCACTATCGAAAACATTTAATTTATTACTAGCCACCTAATATTTAAAAAGAGAGATGCCAAATTTTACTAATTAAATTAACATAATCCAAGTAATTAAGTCAACAACCATTATTCGCATAAACAATCTGAAATGAATAATCAACGAAAGGAAATAAACTGGGTCTCGAGTAAATACTCCAATAATAATAATGTCAGAGTAAATAAAGTCCCAATATAAGAGTCTGAATAAATAAACCAATAATCGAAATAATGATAGTCTGTAACTACAACCTCTAAATAAGAATGGGCGACATGCCATAATTGATACAAATGACTATGAAGGAACCAAGGATAAATATGAAGGCGTCTAATACCAAGATCATGTAGCTTCCACAGCAGCTACAACACATCATCAGAATGGAACTCCTTTGCTTGGCGTCCCTATGGCTGGGCACCTAAAAATGTTTTTACAAAACAAAATAGATTTGGAGGAAAACGGGTCAGAGCCCGCGGTGAAAACAATTTAAAAGTTTAGCGAGTGTTTAAATTACAATTAAACAACACATTATAAACACGTTAGTTGCGTACTCTCACATGAGTTTCTCACCTCTCAACTAATGTGCACGCCTAACGTATGCCCTTAGCCCATCCTAGTTATGTCGCTAAATAACTAGTTTATACCACTTCCTCTTTCGCATTCTACCATATGATGTCTACTTTTAATATCCAGGTAAGTTATATTCATAACCATTATTCGCATTCATTATATTACTTATCTAAAGTATTAATTATTTTCTCACATTCTTAGTCCATTATAATATCTTAGTTATTCACATCTACTAAGCAGCAGTGAACCAGTCACAAGTACATATATAAATCACTCTCACTATATATACATATATATACGTATAAGGTACCCTTAGGCTAATCTGCGGTGTACGCATACTCTGTTATCAAATCCATGTACATCACGTACATAAGGATCACGTGTTCTGAATCACTCAGGAACCGTCAGAATACAAATCACACATATTGGAGGCAAACATAGTTCACATACACATGGGTCACGCACATACCTACGCTCCCGTGGTCAGCTAACTTATCAACTCACAAATAAGTCATTCACAGTCCTATGTACTTAAGGTACCAGTCTAAATACCCTCGAAGGCACGCAAGGATAAGAGGGTCCTTTTTAAAAGAAAAAACTAACCTCCCGTGATAGCAAGTATGGTAGGTATGTCATACACATACGAAATCCATACATTAGGCATTCACACAACCAAAGTAATCATATATTTCAATATATGTATTCACACATTCCATCTAGTAAGTCTCGTACGTAGCAAGTTTATCCCGAACATCATACGTAATATGTATTTAGCTTGATAACTCTCTCGTCGTATCAATTTGAGTACTTAAACTTGTCTCAGAAGGTTATTAGGTATCCTATTAGTTTCTAATGTTATCTCAGTAACTTAAAGTCCCTCCGTTACTGTTTTTATCCTTACATCATCATTAGTTTCCATTATAGTTTCAATTCGAAAAATTTCTAATCGTACCTCACTCGGTAGACTCTCGTAAGCAATAACATTCAATTCCATAAGGTAAACCATTTTTCCCGGAATTAACTAAGACCTTACTGACCTTAATTAAGTCCCACAGTATCAATTTAAAACATTTGAAGAATCATCATCGACCTTGGGATTTATATTAAGCTTTAAGGGAAAACAATTGCCAAAAATCAGGAGGGGTCGATCGATCGATCATCGATCGATCGACCAAGCAGGTATCAGCCCAGATTTCTCTTAAACAGTTATGTGTTTCATCCTTTTTACACCTCTAATTACTCATTACAACGTCCCAAACTCCCAAGAAAGTTCACTAATCATCCTATTAACATATCAACATCATCTATAACATATTAGAATCATTAAATCCTTATGGATCATAAGATTCTTAGATTAAAACACCCTATTTTCAGAAAAACCCTATTTCTCCTATTTTCCTCAAGAACACTATATAATTCATTACAAATTTATTGTTCTCTACCCATAATTCATAATTTTGTGGTTGTTATTATCTCCAACATTAAACTACATGCAAGACCTACCCAAATTACAATTTCAATTCTTCAAATCCATTCAATTATCATTAATCAAGGTTATTCTCCAATTCTAACCTAATATGGATGATATATGGACTAAATTATTGCAAGTTAAATCACTTGCCTGGTAATGAAGATTCTGATCCGATGAAGTAGACGGTATGGGGATGATCCTTGATTTTCGATCTATCCGGTGGTGGTGACGGTGGTGCAAAAGCCTCTAAGTGGTGGTTATGGCCATGGAAAACCCTTGGAACTTCTCCTATCTTCTTCTCTAACTGCCATGATGCTTTTTGGTTGTGAAAAACCTAAGGGACTCAAGTGTTGGCTGATAATATCAGTCTAAAATTCGTAGGTCCTTATTCATAAAAAATAGGAATGACTCAAATACCCTCCCGGGTTGCCGGTTAGGCCTAAAAATGCCCCGGGACCCAAACTAAACCCCTGGCTAGTGTTTTCTGACCATCTCGACCCTACCGAACACGTTGACACACTCAAAATGCTCATACGGATAAAATAAAAATAAAAATACTTTCAAATCCATTAAATTGGGTTCTGACACGACTGACGCGTGCGTCCCAATTTAATTACCGAAACTGTCGTATTTTCAACTCACGACAATCTTAATAAATTCAATAATCACATATTACCATAATCACTTAGCAATATTCAACATTATCGTCATTGGTAAATACTAACTCTCGTCTCGCTAGTTATTTAAATCGGAATTAATTTCTAATTAATTATCCGAAATTAATTTAATTAATCCCGTAGTTAAAAGCAATTTCATTTAATTAATCTCAAAATTAAAAGCCATAAAATTACGGGGTATTACAGCTAGTTGTTGCATTAGGGGCAACTTGTATTATTGGGTTACAACCGGGGGATGGTTATGGTCATGTTTACGACTCACGCGCGCAAGTTTTATTTTAGCTCCGAGGAGTTCTCATTCTTTTATTAGTAAAACATTCACTATGATGTTGATATATATATATTTTTCCAGGAAGTTTATTCCTATATGGATATCCCAGCGGAGCTATCTTACGTCGTGATTTTAGAGACATAACAATTTGTTCGGTCGGCTTGGTTTTTAGCCTTATTTTTTATTTTTCAGATGAGAGATCGTCATTTTATTATTTAGCTTGTTAGGGTAGATATGTACTACGCTTATATCGACTATCCAAAATAAGCCGTTATGTTTTCGTTTTGGGCATTTGATGGTTCTTATAGTTATGCTTAGGCTCAAGTGAGGGTCTAGGACGCACTTGTCTATGTATAGATGGGAGATCATTATAAGAGATTACAATTTCGTGGAGATATTATTGATAGTCTGAGATCTTTTTAGTTTTTATTTGGATAGGTGCTGAGTTACCACTTATGTAAAAGATTAGTTATAGCTTTAGAGTGGCACTAACATTGGACTGTTGAAAGTGAATTTTATTAGATTGATTCCGTCGAATATATAAATCGTCATGGGACCAGACAACATAGATTTGAGCAGTATGTTATTAAGTAAAGATGTTATCATGGGGAAAGAACCAAATAAGGAACGATTCACTGAATGAATGTGTGGACCACCTGGAGCTGGGCAAGGTCGTAATATAAGACGAGTGTTCATTGTTGCAATTAACGACCTATTGGAACAACTGAGAGGAGTTATTTCTTACTGAAAATGTAATGTGAACGAGTTATCATCAGTGGCGGAATCGGGAGGAGAATATCTCGAAGGTAGTTTTCTAACATAAAATTATACGAACGCATCATGTAGTTCATTTTGATCGTACGAGTGATCAGTTCGTTGTGATGGGCGACGACATCTTGCTGAAGCGGGAGTAGTGTAGAAATGATGGTCATTACACTTATATTTACGACGTGGATGGTTCAAGCCCAAACATTAAGTTTTCTATCAGGAGATGGTATGCAAGGTATAATTGGGAGGAGTTCCATTTCTTCATATGATGAAAGCATATGGTTTCTTTTCCAAGGGATATTATTTGTGCTAGAGGGTCCCAAACTATTGGGGTAGTTTTGTCCGAGGCACGTGTTTTATGGTTCACTTTACATTATATATGAGATTGGATATACGTTAATTTAAGGAGTCCGTGTGGTTGGTACGATAAAGGAACGTTTAGCATAATTGTGTTTAAAGGTTGATAATGCCATAAAGAAGGTAGAACACCGGAGACATTCGAGAAAGTTTAAGAGTTACAGTGTTCAAAATCAATGGGTGGAAGTGAGCAGACTCGTTGTCTTTTGATAGGATTCAGGGGTTCCCAAATAGGACATGGCATATTTTGAGTCATTTAAGTTAGATTAGCCAACTAATTAGGCTGAGAGTTAGCAAGTTATTCATTTTAATATGTGTTTGGGACACTTCAAAGGAAGTGGTGTTCATAACAGAGCATATAAATATTGCCGAAGTAGGCAATAAAGATGATCAGAATCATGATTTGGGATCCCAATAAGGGGATTAGTTGTTGTTGATGATCTCACCAGTGTGAGGAAATTATGAAGTTCGTAATCCAAAAAGGACTTGGCAACCCAATGTGAAGTTCCTTTTCGTAATCTTTGATAGGGTGAGGCCGGTGTTTTTTAACCTTGCCCGATCACCGTTAATGGGTGCATAACAGACGGGGTCCTTAGGGGCAAGTTAACATTTCAATGATTAGGCTAGTTCGATTTAGAGTATTAGTCGAATGCGATTTACGAGGAGAGGGACCTTAGTATGCATTGGGTATATGGTGAGTAGATTCCTTTATATTAGTGCAAGGTCGCTTCGAGCGAGATATTCTTAGACTTGAAAGTAGGAGCGTAAATAATTCGAATTTTGAGGACAAAATTCCTTATTTAAGGGGAGGAATGTAATACTCCATATTTTTCGTGCATTATTTAATCGTGAAAATTAATTATGTGTGCTTGTTGCGACATCTGATGTCACGATTTTATATGTGTTATATAATTCATGCTTGAAATCGAACTTAATATCGAGTAATTCATTAATTAAATGTTTATATTGATTGAGTATTATGGGCGACTATGTAATGGTCAAAGATTAGATATCGAGGATTTCCTTATTTTGATTATCCCCTCGTTGTGCCCCCCCAACAATCGTGAAGTAGTTTCTTATAATGACGCGTCGCACTTAACTAGAAGAAACAATTAAATAATTAATACTTTACTCGTATTGGCTAATATATTAATTAGTGGGATAATTAAATTAATAAAAATTGGCATATCTCGTGTTGACTTTTGGGGCGCATAGGATGTCTGTTTTTGTCTTAAAATAATGGGTTTTAAGTCTATCGGGTTTGTACATGGCTTGGGTAGAGTTTTGGGTCGTTTGGAGTGTTAATTGGACTTATTGGGTTGGCGTTTATATTGGGAGGGAGGAGACACTCAAGGGTCGAGATGAATTGGGAGGTCTTGGGACTTTGATTCGTCAGTCAGTTCATAAGCAAGTTTATATTGATTACGAATTCAATTGAAATTGTATTATGGTAGTAGTAGTTATTGGAATCTATATTAAAATATTATAATCTTATTTATAATAAACTAAAATTATTTTTCGAAATTGGTATAATGGTTAAATTAAGTTTAAAACCCATGTTAATGATTTATAAGGATTTGATGTTAAATCTCAAAGATTTGAACCTATAATCTAATTTTAATTGTTATAAACTATTTCATGTTAATGAATCAAGTACAAGTCCCTATTTTAATTCGAAGATTGATCCAAATCTGAATTGTTTTGGGTAGACCATGAACCAAAGGTTTTAAGATGTATAATCACAATTTAATATATGACTAGTTATTATTATCACCTAAACCTTATAGTAGTAGGTTATTAGTTGTCATATGATGATTATTTATGAAGAAGAATGAATATTGTTGTTTTTATAGAGTTGTAGTTCGATTTGGGATGAGTTTAGGCATCCATTAGCATACTAGTGCGAAGTAAGAAATTAGAAGGTGTGAATTGATTCGGTTATTGGGCGAATCAAGTTGGGTTATGAAATATTAAAAATCGAAGTGAACATAACTTTTTCATTCGGAATTGGATCGACGCACCATCGGCAGCCACACAAAGATAACTTGATGCGTTGGATATTAATATTGTGATATTGTCTCAATAATGGAGTATGAAATAAACCAACTTCTCTTGACGATGAAGTATTTGTTAAAACTTTAGCAAACACATCCAAACTTCACGTGTTGCATCCTGAACAACTATTAAAGCCTAAATAAACCTTACAAAATATGAGATTGTGATTGTAACCCATCAAGTAGGTTAGAGGAACATTTATAATGTTATGGGAAGTATTGGTAGGGAGTAATACCTAATTCAGAGACCTAGGGTTTTGGATATATAATTGAGATGTTAGTGGCACCGAGAGATGTTTAAATAGTATATAAAACTCGGGATAGTCCATAATATGGGAAGTATAAGTAAGGAGTGATACCCAATTTGGATACCTAGTGTTTTGGACCTAAAAATGAGATGTTAATAGTACTGAGAAATGCTTAAAGAGTGCATACAACTCAGGATGGTCTAGAACACATCTTTACCCACCGAGTAAGGTGGAACTCAATTGGAATGATCCTTAAAAATGATATGTGAGATAATACCTAGACTACAAAGCCTTGGGAGATCGGACCAATGTTATATATGATCGATTATAGCTAACATGCGTATTAACTAATTATTAGAGACTTTACATGTAACCCGCTTATGTAGTGTGATATTTATTTATTTTAACTCATTTAAGAATGGTTATATACGTTTGTGTATTTTATGTGCAAGCATACCATGTATGAGTACTCGTAGGTTATCTATTAGAGGGGATTTATGGGGAGTGTACGACGTTGACCACATTGGTACCTCGGTGATAGAGACAAACTTTACCTTGGTCATTTTCTCCCCGAACACTATGTGCTGAAAGTACGCATGTTTTCCCATGCTGATAAAATGGGGGGATCCTCTTATATAACCTGGGTATAAAGCCATATGATTGGTATGGAGGTGTTGTGATTATCCCTTACTAACGCTTTGGGATTGTAGGCAACTTATAAATCTACCTAGTATGCGCGAGTGATCCCCGAAGGCATTAGGGGTAGGCCTTCGTTATGTATGGCCACGAGAGTAGCCCATTTACTTATATGTATCGGGTGTCGTACTTATATGTGGATGTTAGATGTAAAGATTGTTTTTTTCCTATTTTATGTGATTATGTATTACGGTATTTGAGTTAGTTGTACCTGTTTATGTGTTATAGTAAAATGTATATGACTTATTCTAGATGTGTATACTTATATACTTATGACTCGAGATTTTTGTATCATGTATATTAGTGGTGTATATAAATTATATGGGTGGTGCTAAATGCACCACCAAAACTTATACCCGACATCACTGCACAATATTTTTAAACACAATGTACAATCACTTTAAAGCGTGTAGTGGTGCCCATTATAAATTTGGGTGGTGTCCTTAGCATCACCTATATTATATTAGTGGCATTAGATAGTTTTGGATTGATGGACTTGAGACATGCATTTAAAGACTGTTAGGGATGCTTCAGTTAGTTAGCAATAAGTGTTTAAGGTAAGAGGCTATCATAAAATATAGGATTCTTAATATAAGAGATTAGTCTAAGAATGAGAAAGTAAAGAATAAATAACTAAAAGTTGAACCTTATTCATACGGACCACATATGGGGTTGTGAATAGAAGTGCATGTATACTGTAGGTTGTTTGGGATAACTTAAATAAATTAAAATCTATTTAAAATAAGAGGAAAATGTATTATTATTATTATTATTATTATTATTATTATTATTATTATTATTATTATTATTATTATTATTATTATTATTATTATGACCCAACTTCAATTAAATTATTATTCTTTGTAAACATGTTGTTTCCATTATTGTTGAATTTATTTTTACAGATCTTAGGCCGTTGTGCTTCCATAGACTTGGGTTGATCGTCGTAGGAATATCTCTAGTGGTGTTCCATTCCTCATTCCTAGGATGTAGGAATCGAGCAATGTAGCTCATCTACTTCTTGTATTTATTTTTATTCTAGTTATTGATTATACATATGGACTTATAGTCAGAGATGAATATTATATTTCGAGATACATTTTATATTCTATAGTTGGATTATTTATATTGGCAATGATCGGTATCATAGATGATTTATATTATTCAATATTTTATTTATCTCTCGTTGTATTACTTATTCAGTTTTATTTACATCGTTATGCGAAGAATGTTACCAGATATTTTTAATTTACTTGATTTTTTTTTATTAAACCTGATATATCTTTATATGAATTTTACAGGATTTCAAGACATGCGTGTATTAGTAATCATTAAAATTATTATTGGTTCCGTGACAATCCAACCAAATGTCGGAGGAAGGATTAGTTTACTAAATGCCATGAACATCTAATTCAAGACTGAGGATCACAAAAGAACTAGCTTAAGGGTCACTCCATGCGTGTCGATTTTTTTTTAAATAGTAAAAAAAAATTTTGAGATGATTTTTTCTAGGGTCAATTATTTAATAGTCCCTACTATAAATATATATATTTTAAAAAGGACACATATTTTTAGTTTAACCCATTTAGTCCCTCAAGCACTCAATATTCTCTTATTTTTAGAGGTCCGCGCCAGCGGCACTCCCTTTCCAAAATATGTGGCAAAGGACTTTTTGAGGCAAAATAAAAAGGCTTGGACTAAATGAGTATTAAAAAATGTTTGAGGGACTATTTGATATGTGTCCCTTTTTTCTATTAACATTTGAGGGTACATCCAATAATGAGTTCAAAATATTTTTTTTTAGAATTTAAAAAAAAGGTCAAAATATAACAGTTTTTAAACTACTTAAAACTCACATATTTTGATCGACTTTTTTTTTAAATAGTAAAAGGATTCTTTTTGAGCTATTTTTTTAGAGTACCCTTAAATGTTTAAATACCACATACAAAAAAATAAATTCAAAAAATATATATTTTTACTATTTTTAAAATCGTTATCTAATCCAACCTCTACAATGTAATCCAAACAAAGTATCATTATACCATTTTGGGTGCTCTGTTTGCATTTGTTTTCAAATATGAATTTGAACTCTGAAATCTAAATCTGAAAATTTTGTGAATAAAATTTTAAATGAATACATTTAGACAAATTTAGATTCACCATTTAGATTCTGAGATAATTTTATATCTTAACAATTTAGAGATAAATATAATTGTTAATCTCTGAATTATTTAAATTGATAAAAAATACTTAATACTTATTTAAGTGTGAACGGTTCAGATTTAGAGTTAAAATTTTAAAATAAAAAAGTCTTTAATCTTTGTATGTCAAGAGCTTAGTCACACAGTTCGACCAAACCACCCCCGCCCCCAAGCCTCGCTTTGACGCTTCACCTTTGGAACCGGACCAAAATCGTGTTTTGGTGAAATCCAAATCGAGATATGTTGAAACTGAATCCGTGAATTGTATATCCGAGGCAACAATTTTGACCAAATTAAAACCTCTTTTGCTTTGCTTTGTTTTGGTCAATTTGACTGTGAAAAAATGAGTTTTTTTTGCAGGTTTTTATACGTATTGTGCATGTTTGACTATAAAAAAGTATATTGATAAATAAATAATGTGAATTTACGCATGACTTAGGAATGTCTTGTTTGGATTTGTTTTTTGATCAACTGTGTGTGTGTGTGTGTGTGTGTGGGTGGGGGGGGGGGGGGTTATACTATTTTTTTTTTCTTTTCTCTAGAAACATTAAATCATAATTATTATACTAGCGACTGTGTGGGATAAATAATTTTTTGGGTAAATGTGATGAAATTTAAATATAATTTTTAGAATATATATTTATGAGTAACACCAGAGAAACTTTATATGTGATTCGATTGATATATCTAATGCACACTGGGTAATGTTTCATATGGACTCGTATAAATTATAAACACCATCCAATATGTACTTGATACATGGATTGGGTCACAAAAAATGATCTCCCTTATCTATGGAATATAATAAAAATTGTAGAGCGAAATCGCGTGAGACTGACACGTGGCGGTAATAAAGACTTGCTTTCAATTCTTCTATTAAAGATGGCATAGTTGAGGTTTCTCTTATATCTTGATTCATTCCCTCTAGCCATTCACTTCGGATGCTCAACTCTCTATTTCTTTTCTCTTCATTCATTGTCTCTCGTGGGGAATTAAAAAAAACAGTCACCTTCCATCTCTTATATTTTGGCCTTTTCAAGTCACTTCCGACGCTCAACTCTCTATTTATTTTCTCTTCATTCATCGTCTCTCATGGGGAATTAAAAAAAAACAGTCACTTTCCATCTCTTATACTTTGGCCTTTTCAATTCTTATCTTAAAGAAGGAATGCTCAGGTCACTCTTATATCTTGATTTATTCCCTTTCCTCCGTATAAAATAAAAATAATATATTGACATTCCATCTCTTATGTTCAGGAAAGTGAAAAATAAACCTTAAAAGGGAACATTTATTTCTCGAGGTTTGCATGATTATCAGGGGGGCCCACAAATTAGAAATGGGTTTGTTCACATACAGAGGTGAGGAGTAAGTTCCAAATCTTATTTTTCTTTATATTTATTTCTTTGTATGTCAACTCCATATTAGCTTTTTTCTGTGAAATTCTTTGATGATTCTCATTGCATGTGATTTATCTTTTTATTTGGATGGGAAAAAGAGGAGAAAAAGATGGTAGAAAAAAAAATTCCACCAGGTATGTTTCTCTCTCTTTCTCTTACTTATGGGTTTTGGGTGCTATCAGATTTTTAATTTTGTATTTTTTTAAGAAAAATTATTTTCTTTTCGTTCAGAGACAAAAAATTATTTATCACATTATGTTATTATTCTTTTTTTATGTACAGGTTTTAGAAAAAAATTCCTATATAATATACTCGGTTTTGTTATCCAAAAAAGAAAAAAAATTCAGGCAGGTATGTTTCTCTCTCTCTCTCTCTCTTACTTATGGGTTTTGAGTTCTATCAGATTTTTATTTATTTTATTTTTGTTCAGATCACTTGCTAGAAAAAAAAGGGTATTTGTAAGCTGAAATAGAAAATGAAGTCTAATGGTGGTGAAAGTAATTTTTTACTTATGAATGCAACACATTCAAGGCCGGAACACTACAGGTACCTATGATTTGTTTTTTATTTTTTGTCTTATTTTAGTCATTTTTGCAATCAGATTCATAATTTCAGTAGCAATATATAATTTGTAAAGTAGTTTTTTTTTTCAAATTATCTCTTACGACTTAGAGTTATTTGGTTTTTTATGTGGATTTTATTTTTTAAGTTGGAACAGCCATAAATGAAGTGGCCAAAATCGAGTAAGATGTTTTTCCTAATTTTTTATATATACGGATCCACATATATAATAATATATCTATAGTAATATATATATATATTCGACCACGCATCACGTGGCCTTCATGTTAATATTACTTTATATTTATATACATTTAATACCACTAGTTGTGCACACGTGCGTGTGACCATTGTCGACATGTTGTAGTGAAAAAAAAATCATTTAAAATTGCACCATAAGTAACGATATCCATCACTACCTAACAAAGCCACGCCAACGATATATTGTTTATTAAGCCCAAATGTGGAACAGTTAAGTGTGCAAAAACTACTATTTGATCCCCAAAACTAACAAATTAAGACTGACAAATTCGTAGACTTTTTGGGAAAAGATATCACCAGGAGGAAGCATTTCAGTATGAAATTAAATGTTTAAATCACTGTAAAAGAAACTAAGAAAGATAAGCGAAAGAAATAATCAACAAAGTCTGCTCAATTTTGTCTAGGCCCCGCATTATCACCAATCTCTCTTTAAGGCTCTACATTCTGATTAATCACTTGTAGAATGTTAAAATTAGAGGGTCCCACAGCTTTCACAAATCATCATGTTTAATTACAGTGTTATATAATCAGTAATCTATAATTGGATTATTCTCTCTACATAATTTAAAAGGATGAGTTCATAAAATTCAAAATGGTAATCCATGGCAAAACCATTAATCAAAAAGAGATGTATGATATATAAAATTGAACAATTTTTTAGAAAATTGCTTCTCTTCTACAACAATATATCAAACAATTATGATATTCCTAAACTCTATATACTTGTAGTGAAAAATTACAAATTGGATTATAACGGAAGAATATCACCTTAATAGTTTCAATGGACATTCCAAGATGATGTCGAAGAACCTTAATGCTTACAGTTGCAAAAGATAATGAAAAACATTAAGACTAAACAACTTAGGAAAGTAGAAGAGGGGGAAATTGAGAAAGATTCCTTACTTGAATAAAAATTATGCAAAGAGGGATCTGGAGCGAGCAATGCTAAATGTATGCAAGTTGTCGTTATTTGACAAAGTGCCTGCTTCCCGTATGACTTCGATATTATTGATAAAAAAATTCTTTTTATTCAACAAACAAGGCATTGGTTAAAAAATACTAATTAAATAAAAGAGAGTTAGATAATTCCATATGAGAAGAATATTTAAATCAATAAGTCAGATATACAAAAGGACCTACCAATTATTAAGAATTAAACAAAAAAAGAGATCGATAATACAAAAGTTACATCAATTTATAGAAGCATCAAATTTCTCCATAGTGGTCGAAGGATATTATAAAAAAAATCACACGAACAAATGGCGTTCGTCTAAAGGAAAAACAAGTTTTACACAAACAATGTTTGTTCGTATGAAATCATACGAATGATATTTCATTGTCTTTATTCGTATAAATTTATATTGTTCATATGAAGAAATAATGTTTGTATCAAATTTACTAAATGGGTAACTATCGTCTAAATATACAAGATGCTTACCTTTTCGACTGCCAAATATCAATTGTTCTCAAACCATTGCAGGCCATTCATTCTTAAACTTTAGTGCAGTGAGTGGACTCAAAAACCTTTACAAAGTAACAAGACAACACCCAAAAAACATCTGCACTTAATAACAAAAGCATAGTCAAAATAAAAGCAGTGATCCTTGATTCTACTGTAAACTAACCTTTTAAAAAAATGGTTGAAATACAAGAAAGTCTTGATGCTAAAATGAAATGTAGAGTATTTATTATGATACCGCGTCTGCAAGTTTTAAGTTGATTAGCAAAACTCAAGTCAAAATAAAGACATTTAAATTTACCTCGACAAGAGCATGCATCTCTTCTTATTTTTGTCCCTTACTGAAAAGGACAGTAAATAATCAATAATATCACCTAAAATGGAAAAAAATAAATCCATATTAGTTCACACAATATGAAAAATATAATAGAATTATCCCAAGCATGATTCATAGTTTATGGTGCCAAAAATTTGATAAGAAAATAACATACCTGTAAAATAAGGGATGGAGGAGAAACATGATGCAAAGTAGTCAATTTGTTGTATTATGGCAAATTATGTTTCCTAATCACTAAGGCCTTTCACATCTACATTCCGCAAAAATCATGAATATAAATTTATTGGATCCTTATAATCTTACCATCCCTAGGCTAGGACTGTCTACTACCAAATGCTCAAACACAACAGCAAAAATACCGACTATTATTTTAGTAAGGCAGTAAAAATTTTCTTTCATCTCCAGCAAACTAACCAAAGGATTGCCATTCTAATGTGGCACATCCAATAGTTCATCTACAATACACGCGACGTTATAAATGGTGCACCGGGTATACCACTGTACCCACTTGCCAGTGGCTTGGCTAACACCATATGGACATTTTACACATTATACTGGAGAAACTCTTATAAGAAATAACATGCAATTGAATTTGAGATTATATTTGTATCATCTTGAATCTAAGGGTTTCTGACGATTTAGGTGGTTCCTCAACTGGGTACATAATTTTGGGGAATGGATGGATATCTAGGGCTTTTCGTGTTTCATGTGGGTTTCATATAGGGAGATAGATGGAGCTAAGATGAAAAGGTTTTCAATTAGGGTCCGTTTGATTCGCACATTTCCCATGGCGAATGTCAAATCAGTGGGCAAATATGACATTTGACCACTTTTTGGTCTGTTTGATTCACAAATTTGCCAACAACCCATTTGCCTATGTACAACATCTCTAATGCATGAAAAGTGGGCAAATTTTGCTTTGCTATTTGGAGAAGAATTATTTGCCAAACAATTTGCCACTTCTTACAAGTGCTTGTTTTATATTTTTATGCTAAAATATTTTAAAAATTATTTTACAAACTGTTTTAAATAAAAAACAGTTTTATAAAAAATGTTTTTAAATTATTTAAAAACCGTTTAAAAATGTTTTAAAACAGTTAAAAAGTTGTTTTAAAAGTGTTAAAAAAAATATTTTTTAAAACTGTTTTATTAAAATCTGTTTTAAAACTGTTTAAAACACTATTTTAAAAAGTTTAAAACTGTTTTGAATAATTAAGAAAACTGTTTCAAATATTGAAAAATTGTTTTATAAAAATGTTGTTAAAAACTGCTTTAAAAATTATTTTAAAAACTGTTTTAATAATGTTTTATAAAAACTGTTTTTGAAATGTTTAAAAAAAACTGTTTTAAAAACTGTTATAAAAAAAAATACTTTTTATAAAAAATGTTACAAAAATGTTTTTAAAACTGTTTTAAAAACAATTTAAAACGGTTTTAAAAAAATGTTTTATAAAACTGTTTTATTAAAAACTTGTTTTAAAACTATTAAAAACATTATTTTAAAAGGTTTAAAATTTGTTTTGAATAATTTAAAAACTGTTTCGAATATTGTAAAAATTGTTTTAAAAAACTGTTTTATCAAATTTAAAAAAAAAAAACTGTTTTAGAAATGTTTTAAAAATTGTTTAAAAACTTTTTATAAAATATTTAAATAAACTAATTGGATTGAATTTAATTTCGCCTAATTGTTGTTTGATAGTTTTGTGTGAAAAAACTAGGTAAAATTTGCCTAGGCAAACTTTACCCATGGAAAATTTTGCCATCTTGACTTTTGCACACTTTTGAATCAAACGGACCCTTAATGTTATCTATAGTGGGTGAGAAGATGTCCGTATAAGATTGTGGATGAGATAGAGAGAGGAAGAGGGCATGAGGTTACAAGCGTGTGGTGTGGATGATAGGAGAAGTTGAAACGAAATTAAGAGTGAGGGTACCAACGGAATTTTATAATGTATGAGGGTAATTTCGACAAATGACTCTCTCAAACGATTTTGCCTCTTTTTAAGTAGTAGGGATTATATAATTTTAAATTAATAAATTAATAGTCGTTCCAGCGCCACTCCCGCGCACACGCGACTTAGGTAAAGATTCAATGGAGGGATTTTGAGTGTAAGTACGACAAGTAAGTTAGCCCGTCTGCTCTTTTTATCCTCAAAACTTAACGATCCTCACCTAC
Organism: Sambucus nigra; assembly: GCA_949130495.1. Classification (NCBI taxonomy): domain Eukaryota; kingdom Viridiplantae; phylum Streptophyta; class Magnoliopsida; order Dipsacales; family Adoxaceae; genus Sambucus; species Sambucus nigra. The sequence goes on along the minus strand of OX422207.1, from coordinate 334,853,019 downwards.
TTGCCTCGCCCGCCCATTAATCCCACCCACTTTTCAAAGGTATCACCAAGCTAAAACACCTCTACTGGTTCACTCTCTGGGTATTTATTTTCCTAAATTTCCATTGCCACGTACAATTTCGTTTCCTGTTTTTTAATTTATGAAATTTTTAGAAGAGTGGCTATGGGGACAACTTTCACTTACACCTAGCTGTCAGAATAGTTGAAATAATTGAGGAAAACAAAGATATAAGGTTGTTGCTTAACTATTAGAAGCTCGTTTGATCCTCGTTATAACTTAGTCTTTCTTTTATTTTAGTTCTTTTATTTTATTTTTAGCCTTTAATTAGCCTCCAAGCATGACTGAGACTAATTAGGCATTCTTTTGTTATTAGTTGGTCCTTTCATTAGCCACTTACTTGATTAGCAAGTAATCTTTCCCATATAAATACCCCATGTAATCTCCTTTGTACTTACTCTTGCAATCCTTGAAATATAAGACATCTTTTGATTGTCTCTTTAAAAATTAGGGTTTGGTTTATTTCTTTTCGCCATTAGTGTGTAGTTTACGTCAAATTGGTATCAGAGCGAGGTGTCGTTCCCAAAGTGGTTTATTGGTGTGTTGGTATTCAAAATCGTACACTACTCGTAATGACTCCAAGAAAATCCAACCCTTAATTGGAATATATTCAAGAATTGAAAGATCAAATGGATGGCAAAATGGAAGAGGTGTTACGAAAACAACAACAATAATTTTAGGCCTTTTGTAACAATTCTCTTAAATTCAAAGTCCAAACCCTAGTCGTGCTGCTCCAAGAGCTACTTTCGACTTGCCCAACCCCACTGAAATTTCGGATCTACCCGCCCCTGTCCAAATTGACAGCAATCTAGACTAAAAACCGGAGTTTCTGACCAGAAATAGTGACCGATCCCTACGTCAGAGGGTAACGGTTGACCTCCTCAGACAGACAAACACGACTTTTTGGCCATTTCGAATGCGCGATCACCCCGAATTTCATCAACTATGGGCGGAAATCTTATCCAATCAGACCGGAGTCCATACCTGGACATCTCGGCATCACACCCTTGCTCGAAATAATGTCCATAATCCAAGCCCAATTGGAGAAATAAGGGTTTTTGGTTTGGGGTTTCTCGATCCACCAAGAAAGAGGGTATTTCAGCCCTACCCGACTTTCCCGACCTCCTCAGCAACAAAAGAAAATCAAGAAAGTCTAAACCCTTACATTTCTTGACCAATTTTTTAGGGTTTTTTGAAAGTAGGTACGCAAGTCGCGTACGTGGGCGTTTCCCGCATCAAATTGAAGAATTCTTGGAAGGACGCCTCATCACGTTGACCATTCACATTTCAAATTTGAGGACGAACTTTTTTGAAGACGGGGAAAGTGATGGAAATGGGTCATATTAGGGTTTAATTATCATTTTTAATAGTTTGTATTAGTTTTTCTTTTATCTTAGTTCTTTTATTTTCTTTTTAGACTTTAATTAGCCTCCAAGCATGTTTAGGACTAATTAGGCATTCTTTTGTTATTAGTTAGTCCTTTTAGTTATTTTAGCTAATTACTTGATTAACAAGTAATCTTTCCCATATAAATACTCCATGCAATCTCATTTGTACTTACTTTTGGAATCCTTGAATTATAAGACATATTTTGATTCTCTCTCTAAAAATTAGAGTTTGGTTTATTTCTTTTAGCCATTGACGTGCAGTTTACGTCAGAAAAGGGTGAGTACAAAGAGTTACAGAGCTTATGAGCTTAATCTCTTTACGTATACATACTCTCTTAGTTTAAGTATCATTCTCACCTTTCCTTTGTCAATTTTCAAATAGTGTTAATTCATGTAACACACCTACTACCACGGAATATCCTCCTCATCGCTCTAACGTAACAATCCTGGCATAATGAAGAATTATGAATTCAAACTCTATTGTTATTTAACCAAGCTTTTAGTAGAGGCTTTGAAATTAAGCATAATTTTAGTGTGAAAACGTAAAATAAGAACAAAACGTCCCGAAAAGAGGCACAAATGCCCTAAACCCTAATTGGTAAACCAAAAAACCTAAACCCCAAATCGTACATCCTAATTAGAATATAAAGTGTTGATTTTTATGAAATAAAAATCCGAAGTAAAAGACTCGAGTGTTTGGATAATTTTTCAATAAAAATAGGTCCACGACACTTTTTATATGTTATTGACACAATACGAGTGGAGCGGAAGTTGCGTGCAGGGGAACTTGTTTGTTTGAAAGTGGATGTCCGGGAGTGTTTGTCTCTCGACATTTCTTTCCTTCTCGAGCAACAGAGACAAGAGGAGGCTCACGTGTACTGACGCCATGCATGTTTTTCTTCTTTTGACGTAAATGACGGCAAATGGGAACAAGAAAAGAGGACTCTCGTCTCAACTCTCTATAATCAATATCTCATAAAATGGAAGAAAATACATGAAATGAAAGAAATAAAAGAAAATAACAAAAATACAATAAAATCCGAAAATGACAAAAATATTCCCAATTCTTCGTTCACATCATCTTTTTTGTCCGGACAATGAGGGGGATCAAAACGCACATACAACATCACTTAAAAGTGGAGATGTGTGCTTTGATCCCCCATGCTTCTTGGGACGTGTAAGAGATTTCGCCTTGGCACGCCCAAAAACCCGCCTCCTGCACAAGCCATCCAACATGTTCTAGATTCCTCCAATCGACATGAGTGCATAATGAAGTACCTCTGCATGTCGCGTTCTTTGTTTACTAGAACACGAGGGATAAGAAAGCGTGGGATGGGCAGGAAAGTGAGGAGCTGCACTTACCTGATGCCCATGCATCATTCTGAGGGACAAAACAAAGGAAATCGCACGCACCTCAAACCCGAAGGTGATTTGTTTGTGCGATCTCCCTATGTTCCTTGGGGAATGCCTAGGCGTTGCTCCCCCAACCGTCCCCTCCACCACCCCATTGGAAAAATGCTTCCCGCCGGCATTCGTTGACATTAGTATTCACTTGTTGGTCTACTTATGCGAAGAGGCTCTTATTTGCGACCTAGTAAGATATCAATAGATGCACGGGTTGTTAAATCTTTGCATATATTGTTTATAATCTAAGGCCTATAAGATGTCAATTGTTAATCGTTTGCAAACAAAGCCTTATTATGAACGCTTTGATCCGACTTCTTTAGTGTTTTAAAATAACTCAAAATATATGTGAAGTGAAAAGGGTGTCTGCCGTGCACACCACGAACGGGGCAACGGTAGACATGCTCTTTAGTAAGGTTCTAAAAAAAAGAAGGAAAAATGGAAGAAATAAATAAAGAATGAGAAAATGAAATGAAAAGAATACGTGAGTTTGAAAAAAAACGAAAAAGAAAATAAAGGTTTGAAAAAGTACCTAAAAGTCAAAATACCAAAAAACTGTTCTTCAAAGTTGGCCCAAAAATAGAGATGGTTTTCTGGACAACTAAAACTTGAATATCTCTTAGAGTATAAATAATTTTTAGGTGATTCCAAGTAAATATGAAATTAGATTTACATACCTTTACAACCGTATATGGTACAACACCTAATTAGTTCCCAATTAGTATATATTTATCTTCAAAGTTGACCCAAAAATAAACGTTATTTTCTGGGTAGTCTGACCTTACTGTTCTAAAATTTGAATATCTTGTAGATTATAAATTATTTTTAGGTTTGCCAGCTTATTATGTCTGCGCCTGCTAAAAAATGACAGATTTGTGTTCCAGTGACCCGGTACTAGTGACCCCTGAACAAATGGGGGCTAGTATCGATTTACGTCTGATTTCCATCCAATCAGTATTAGTTTTTAAAAATTTATAAAATTTTGCACGCAATCAATTAGGTGGAAGCGTATCTATGATTGACGCATAAAGGTCCGTGACATGAACTCAGACCTCACTCAAAATTTTATTTGGCACCAGAGACCTCTGTTGCTCCCAAAGGAAGGCCACACTATTGTGATAAACCTTATTTAGGCTTTCTTCCTCTTAGAAGAATCAATTGTTCTAGCATACCTCTTCCAAGGAGTCTAGGACCAAGACTCCGTTAAGGCTGACAACCAAATCGGACCTCAGTTCAGAGAATAATGGACTTCCCAAGTTGTTCAACCCTTAGCAACGAGGCATATCACCCCAAAGCGTTCCAAGAATAATATATGACCATAAAAGGGCTTGTTAAGCCCATTCAATCTTGTGGGTATTGATAATCCATTATTAGACTCCTTAATGTGACTCATAACCCCATATATCACTCCATGGCATTGTAAGCCCCCTCACATCAACAAATGGCCTTCTTTGTCTAACTCAATCTCATGGGTCTTGATAATCCATAGTCCTTTGGGATTACACCACTATCTATCATCTCATGGGACTTATAACCCCACTCGTATCCTCAATGGCCTTCTTGGCCAGCTCAGTCTAGCTTCCTCGAGAGGAAGTGGGGGCAACCACGTTCACGGTCTTTAATAATGATAAAGAAAATTAATTAGTAGAATATCCGTTAAGTAATGAATAGTGGTATATGTTGATATGGTTTTTAGAGATAGTAAACCGTAATTAAATTGACAATCCAACATTCGTGGATTGGGATGTTTGTGTGCGTTTGAGATATCAGAATAGCCCCTGGTGATGAAGAAAATACCTCATTAATTGCAGATAAAGTTACTTATTGTTATAAAGTTATGCCTTTCGGATTAAAGAATGCACGAGCTAGTCGGGTGGACGTGAGCATTGATTACAACGAGATTTCATATGCTTTGGGGATACCAAGGAACGCTTTGAGGAAAGGTCATGGCGGCCTTGCTCTGTTCTTAAACCCAATATAACTTGAAGAATTAGGCCAACGTCACATCCTATTGACCCCATTAATCTCCCAAAAAACCAAGACAGTGCACATGATTTGCACTCAATTCATGTAAATATTGATTCACTCGAATCGGGCTCGTGGGGGGGATGAGATGTCTAGGCATCCTCCTCGCTTGGACGGGGGAGATCGCACACACGTCGGTCGATCTGGGAAACGCTTTCTTCGGCACTTTTTTGGGTCATCGGGGCTTAATGGACTTGTTTTGGGGGTGTTGGATGTATCGGACATGCGTCGGTGACAACCGTCGGTCATGTTGAAAATTTTGAAGATACTTCAAGGAGAAGTCTAAACCATGATGGAAAGGGCATTAAATGTCTTTTAATTTTAATATATTTAATTATTTAATTGTTGCATGTCTCTTTAGCCTCTCCTTCTTGTTTTAGCATTTCCAGGTCCTTACGAGTGACGCCAAGCTCCTCATTGTATTCATATTGTTTGAGGAAGGCCCGACAGACGACCTCCCAAAACTTGGGAGTTCCTTCACGTTTTAGACTCGTATACCAGGTAAGGGCCCCTCCGGATAGAGTGGAGGAGAACATTCTCTCGAATACCCTTAGGTCCAAATTTTGGACCAATTAACAAATCAAGTTATTTCTATTGACAATATATCAATTGTCTTCGTTTAGGCACTTTGAGTGGCAGATTTTCGCTGGAAGAAGAAGGGTTCTGGACGAATCTCGTTGGAACAACAAATGGAAGTCGTTCGAACGAACTGCGTGTTCTCGTTCGAACGACATTGGGAACTCGTTCGAACGACCTTAGTATTTTTGTTTGAACGAGGAGATCGAAAGGCTTGCGGGATATTCATTTTGATGAAAATTTTGATAAAATCGTCAGATGGCCATAGGTTGGTCCAAAACAGCACTCCAAAAAGAGACGACGTAGAAATTTCATTTAGATTCTTATATTAGTTCTCCTAAACCCTAGCTTTCAAGCAGTTTTCTCAAAGAGATGTTTTTATGGAGAAGTTCATTTATTTGGCGAGTGAAGGAGACACTCTAAGTGAAAAATTGATGGAGAAAGAATATTGATGAAACTTTTTACAGATTGTAAATCAATTATGACTATAAAGTTAAGAGGGTCTGAATGAGGACAAATAGTGAGAAACACGCGTCTATTTTAACTTTGGTCAAGTTTTTGTAAGTGTTACGACTTCTCTTTCCTCTAAATGATAAGGTTCAGTGGAATTCTCACTGTCAGACCTAGATTAAAAATCAATCTTTACACGCTTGTGTAAAACAAAAATTCAATTACAATTGTGTAAAAAAATGGGCGTGACATTTCTTTCCTTTTCGAGCAACAAGGATGAGAGGAAGGTCACACGCACTGACGCCATGCATGTTTCACTTATTTTCCGTCGGGACAATGAGGGGGATCAAAGCGCACACACATATGTTCTCTGAATCTTAGCAACACTAAATAAGTACACGTGTTGTCACGGTCATAAACCGTTACAAAAGCAAGATATGATAAAATTTGTAATGTTCATTAGCCGTTACAAATCTAAAAGATAATATAATTTTCAACAGTCAAAAGCCATGACAAATTTGTCATAGTTTAGACACTTTGAAACCAAATTTCTCATTAATCATTTTTCTGTTTTTAAGAAATGAATATACCGCGTGACTCGTCTTGCTACAAGGAACGTGTACGTACTTAGTCCCACTACTTTTGACGTGAGTCTCACTTTTATAATGGCTCACAAAATCGACACTTTTTAATGCGACACACCGATGTGTCGTAAAAAATATTTTATGAAAAATTCACTCAATTTGGAAAACACGGGAGTGTGAAATTAGCCAAAATTAAATCAAACTTCCCAAAAGGATATAGCAGGAAAAGGGAGAGGCCGTTGGTACTTTCATCACAATCTGTAGAGAAAAAGTCGGTGAGACATCAAATATGTTGAGATTCTCTTCGACATTATATGTTGAGATTCTCTTCGACATTATAGAGGTTTCCGACTTGATTAATTGTTTAAATAATTTAATTTGTTTTGTTGTCCCACACTATTGCGATAGTGTTAGATTTGGCGCTAAACGTGAATCTATCCAAAAGCTTGCCTTGAAAAATGTGGAGATTCCCATTGTTCAGTCTCTCTCTCTCTCTCTCTCTCTCTCTCTCTCTCTCACACACACACACACACACACACACACATACACACACACACACACACAGACAATTTTATATTATACGACCCCTTTTTCTTACTTAACTCCCCTCTCTCTCTGAGATTTTGCTTGGTCACCGAGCACCCCCAAGTTTAGATACCTCAGATTTTTTGGTTTTTTCATCAATTATATTCCAAGGTTCAAACCGAATGTCACCAACAACCCACTACTATATCAACCCAATCCCGGCACCCAATCATTGCTATTTTCGCTTGCCAAAGCAAATTCCATAGGTGACCATAAAAAATTCCCACGATCGATACGTAGTCTCAGCACACTATCTGGGACACCAAGAGCATTGCCTTGTTAGAGCTGGGAAGCTTGTAACCACTTGTACCTAGGCAACATTGCCTTGGTGCTAGGCATCACCTGAACGACATTGCCATGGAGGTAGGTGTAATACCCCGTAATTTTATTGATTTTTATTTAAGGGATTAATTGAATTAAATGAGAATTAATTGGGAATTAATCCGGATATAAATACTTGTGAGATGTGAGTTAGTATTTGATTATGATGTTAAAATTGGATATTTCTGAGTATATATGGTAATATATGAGTATTGAAAATATTTAAATTGTCATGAGGCAGAAATATGACAATTTGAGAAATTTAGTTGGGACGCGCGTGTTAGTCGCGTCAGGCATGAATTTATTTAAATTAAAAAGTAAATTTTATTTTTATCGACCGAATGATCATTTGAGTGCGCCAACGCGTCCATAAGGGTCGAAATAGTCAGAAAACACTAGCCGAGGGTTTAGTTTGTGTCCCGGGGCATTTTTAGGCGAAACCGGCAACCTAAAAGGGTATTTTAGTAATTTTAAAAATTAAGGGATTAAAACCCACGGATTTTAGTGTTAAATTAGATATTATTAAAAGAGACACTAAGGCCATTATCAGCCAAAAAGTGAGAGAGTGGGCTACGAAAGTTTTTTAGAGAAGTTAGAAAGAGGGAAAAATGATTTCCAAACAAAACCATCTCCCCACCATTAATTTTGGAAGAGATTGTGACCAAAAAGAGGGAAGAATCAACCTTGAAACATCGACAACAAATCTGAAGAACAAATTTAAGGCAAGTGATTTGATATTATTAAGTTCATTGAATATTTCCTCCATGTTTAGTGTAGAATTGTCTTTGCCTTGAAAGTTTTGAGGAAAACCTAATAAAATTGTTATAGAAACTCTAAAGTTGGGTTAGGGACTGCATGTAGAATGACTATGGACGAATTTGGTATCCAAAAACTTAACTTTGATGATTTAAAAACGGATTTATGATGGGTAATTAGGCACAATAAAATTATGGGTTCATGTTCATAGGGTTTGGGGTAAAATTTGGGAATTACTGTTATTTGCATGTTGATTAGGAGGATTTAACCCCAAAATTTTGTTAAGAAGCGACCTAAGAGGACTTAGAGTAGTTTAAGAACATTAAAATATTATTGGGATGACCTTAGGATGAATTTAGCGAAGAGAAACATGAAGAAAAACGAGTTGGGAATTTTCTGGGCGTATTCTGCCATCTCGTTAGAAGACCTGCCCAGGTCGTTCGAACGACCTCATTCGAACGAGCTTCTAACGAGATGACAGTATCCCTTCTAACAAGTTCGTTCGAACGACCCTCATTCGAACAACCTTGTTCGAACGAGATTTCTAACGAGTTGATAGAATGACTTTTTAGGCCTGACTTTGTTTCAAACTCCCATTAGACTTTTGTAATTGAGTGATAACCTTCCCTCATTGACCAGTGGGTATAGTTGTGAGAGTTGAGTACGTTGAGGATCAAAACTTAGAATTAAGTAGTAAACCGGATGACATCTATGGGTTAGGGTATAAGTAACTAAAATTACGACGTGAGAAGAGTTGATAACTTTAATGTATATAAATCGGGGACTTGTAAACGTGTAACATTAAATGACGATATAGGGATGATAAATATACCTTTATTAATATTATGGGATACCTAAGATGTGTGAATGCTTGGTATATGTAGTTATTTGTGTATAACATACCTACCATACTTGCTATCACGGGAGGTCGGCGTTCGATCAGGGCCATCTAATCTTTGTGTGCCTACTGGGGGGATTTAGATTGGTACCTCGAGGACATAGGTCAGAGAAAGACTTATTGAGAAGTTAATAAGTCTGCTGATCATGGGAGCGTAGGTATGTGTGTGACCCATGTGATGTGAGCTGTGTTCGCCTCCATTATATGTGCTTGTTATTTGTCGAAACGGTTCCTGAGAGATTCGGAATGCGTGATCCTTATGTACGTGATGTACCGGGATTTGATAGCAGAGTATGTGTGGACCGCAGCTTAGTCTCGGGGTGCCATTATTGTATATTATGATGAGATTGATATACTGAATTATTGAAATGAACTGTTTATATAAGTACAAGTGCGAATTAATGTAATATCTTTGTAGAGTTAAAAAGGGGAAAACACTTAGTAATTATTGAAACTAATTTTGAGGAACGAAGGTAAAAATCTCAGTTTATGGTAAGGCGTCGGGAATTAAATCATGATTAGTATAGTAAAAGTCATATATATATTGAATTGGACTAGTTTGATAGTAGAATATCTAGAACGGATATGGGTACGATAGGTGTGCACGATTAGTTGAGAGGTGAGGAACTCATGTGAGTGCACGCACTATCATGTATTTTATATTCACTATTTAATGATATTAAACACTTGCTGTATTTTAAACTGTCTTCACAATCGGGCTCTGACCCGTTTGTTTTCAAATCTATTTTTTTGTAAAACCTTTTAGGTGCCCAGCCACAAGGACACCAAGCGTAGGAGTTCCATTCCGGTGACGTGCTGTAGCTGTTGTGGAAGTTACAGGACCTCGATAGTAGACGCCTCCACTTTCTACTTTGACTCTATTTTACTCATCTGTGGGACATGTCGCCCCTTTTCTTTTAGAGACATCTTACTTACTCAGTTTTATTTTCAGATTTTGGGGTTGTAACTAATTAGTGATTCAGACTTTGTATTCGGTTGTATTCAGCATTCAGGTTATTAGAGGAGTATTCCTCCAGATTCATTGTCATTTCATTATTATTCCATTGTGACTGTTTTGTGGTTGTGTTATTCATATTTCATAATTTAAATGGATCGTATGTTAATCGAATTTAATTAAAATCGACAACTCACTTTTTAAATATTAGGTGGCTAGTAATTATAAAAATGGATTTCGACAGTGATGCTATGAACTGAACCAACTTGACATTTTGTATTAATTTGAATAAAGGAGTAGCTACCCGGTATTTAATTAGTCGGGTTGTCACAGTAGGCTTCACATGAAAGACATTTCTCCCATTAAAATTATAGAGAATTGAATTATGGACGCCTCGGCGCTAGTTTCGTATTTTTTGATTTTTTTCATGAATTTCTTATGAGTATTTTACCAATTTCCTTCACATTTGAAGAGTTTTAGGGAAACCAAGCCTCTTTAATTTCGCTTATTTCAAAACCTTTTTCAAAATATGAAAAACAAGCAAAGTTAGTGTGAAGCCTACGAGCGTCGTTGAAGCGAAGGTTGTGCTTCGCTGGTAGCAAGCTCAATGTCTTTTGTTTGGCAAAAACCTTAGCAGAATGCGCCTGCAGCTCTCTTCACAAAAATGTGAATAGTGTTTTCTCTTACCTTATCTAACCCTTCGATGAGTCAATCCTTACCCAAATCCTTTCCCGCGACCCATATAAAAACATGAAGTGGGCTTGGGCAACTGGTTTCCTAGAGAGATATAGACCCGCTAGTTAGTACATGAACTATACTAGGGTCCAAGGCAAATAATTAAATTGGTTTCCAAACAAAGATATGAAAATCTAAAATTACAACCCTGTAATTTATTTCCTTTTCTATTTAATTGTCATTAATTCCCCTAAAGAATTACAATTGCACTCCAATATAATTATGTCAAAATCACTCGAACCGCTGAATGAACCTCCTATAATACCCAACCAAACCCAAGAAACTTCTAACCTCCATAGGCATTGTGGGATGCCCCCAATCCACAACTGCAGATAATTTGCTGGGGGGAGAACGAGAGAGGGAGAGAGACTATATATCTTTCTCTCTCTCTCTCTCTCTCTATATATATATATATAAAATGATGAGAAAGAAGGAGAAATAGTGGAAAAGAGATAGGCATAGAGATAGAGAAATCATAAACCCTAAATTCTAAAGCCTAATCCCTAAAATGAAAATTGAATAATCTAAACCCTAAAAGCTAAACTTAAGGCACAAAAACTCTTTATATATATATATATATATATATAGATAGAGATAGAGATAGAGAGAGAGAGAGAGAGAGAGAGAGAGAGAGAGAGAGAGGTTCTCATGCATATCCCAGTCTGCATACCGCTGGCGCGGACCAATTTTGATAAAATAGTAAAAAAAATATTTGTGGACAATTTTCTTTTTATAGTTTTCAAACATTTCAATAGGATCATTAAAAAAAATTCAGCTAAAAATGATTTTTTTTGCTATATTTAAAAAATGGGTCAAACTTTGTTAGTTTTTATAAAAACTGACAATGTTAGACCGGTTTTTTTAAAATAGCAAATCAATTCATTTTGAGTTGAATTTTTTTTATAATCCTGTAGAAATGTTTAGAAACCATTAAAAAAAATCAGCCCAAAAATATTTTTTTTACTATTTTAAAAAATGGTCCGCACAGAGGGTATGCAAACTTAGTATGCGTGAGATCCTTTCTTTCTCTCTCTCTCTCTCTCTCTATATATATATATATATATATATATATATATATATATAAAGGAAAATGCTTTGTGTCCCAAACAACTCTCCCAAATAGCATTAAGTGTTATACCTTGTGGTATGGGTCCCGCCAGAGCACAACTCATTAATACTATTTGGGAGAGATTTGGAGGATTTGTTTGGTACCCATAGCATCACTCATGTATAAAACTAATCTTAGGGCCCGTTTGATAGAAAACTGGGAAAATGCAAATGATTCCAGGACATTTGATTCCAGGGCAAACAATTCCAAGGCAAATGAATATTTTTCAACTTGTGTCTGTTTGATACAAGTTGGAAAATCATCAATTTTCCACATTTTCTATCAAACGCAAAAGCCGGAAAATAGATATAAAAGTGAAAAATTTGTTTACGGAATATATATATATATATATATATAGGCAGGCTCCTGTGCACACTAAGTTTGCACACTAACATTGCACATTACCTTTTAAAAGTGGTAAAAAAAATATTTTTGAGTTAATTTTTTTTGTGTGATATTTAAACATTTCAAGGAACCCATATAAAAAAAATCAGCTCAAAAAAACTTTTTTTGCTATTTTTAAAAAATCGGTCAAACTTTCGGAGTTTTAAAGCCCTTTAAAAACTGCGAAAGTTTGACCGATTTTTTAAAAATAGCAAAAAAAGTTTTTTTGAGCTAATTTTTTTTATGTGAGTCCGTTGAAATGTTAAAATATCACATAAAAAAATTGGTGTGCGCCAGCACTAAGTTTGCACACTTTTAAAAGGTAATGTGCAAAGTTAGTGTGCAAAGTTAGTATGCACAGGAGCCTGCCTCTCTCTCTCTCTCTCTCTCTCTATATATATATATATATATATATATATATATATATATATATATATATTATTAAATATACAAAATATATGAATATATATTATATTATTTGTGGAATATATATATTCCATATATACAAAATATATGAATATATATTATATTATTTGCGAAATATATATATTCCGAAAATTAATATAATTTGCGGAATACATACATTCCATAAATTATTATTAATTTCCGGAATATTCATATATTTTGTATATTTTTCCAAAAATTAATAATAATTTACGAAATATATATATTCCGCAAATAATATAATAATATAATAATATATTTAATATATGAATATATTTCGTAAATAAGATATTATATTTTCATAGATTTTGTACATTTAATAATATAAAAATCTATTATATTATTAAATATAATAGATTTTTATATTATTAAATGTACAAAATCTATTAAATATGAAAAATCTATGAAAATATAATATATTATTTACGAAATATATGAATATATATTATATTATATACTGAATATACTAAATATATATTATTTACAGAATATATACATAATATTATATTATGTATATATGTAAATTATATATATACTAAATATATATTATTTACAGAATATATACATATATATTATGTATTTATGAATATATACATATATATAATATACGTATACAATATAATATGTCTGTACATATACATATACAATATAATATACACATATATAATATACATATACAATATGAATACATTTTATTCTGTATATTATATATGTATATTATAATGTATATACATATATATTCATATTGTATATGTATACAATATGAATATACATTATAATGTATATACATATATAATTATAATTATTCTGTACATATATATTGTATATACATATACAATATGAATATATATGTATATAGATTATGTATATTATATATGTATATTATAATGTATATACATATATATTCATATTGTATATGTATACAATATGAATATACATTATAATGTATATACATATATAATTATAATTATTCTGTACATATATATTGTATATACATATACAATATGAATATATATGTATATAGATTATAATATACATATATAATATACAGAATAATTATAATATACAGAATAATGTATATTATATATGTGTATATGTATATACAATATGAATATATATGTATATTATATTAATATATACATTATACAATATGAATATATATGTATATTATATTAATATATACATTATAATATACATATATAATATACAGAATAATGTATATTATATATATATATATATATATATATATATATATATATATATATATATACATTATTCTGTATATATACACATATATAATATACATTATTCTGTATATTATATATGTATATACAATATATGTATATATACATATATATTATATATATATAATATACAGAATAATGTATATTATATATTTGTATATATACATTATTCTGTATATATATTCATATTGTATATGTATAGTATATGTGTATATTATATTGTATATTATATTGTATATGTATATTATATATATGTATATATACAGACATATTATATTGTATATATATACATACATATTATATTGTATACGTATATTATATATCTGTATATATACAGAATATAATATACATATAATATATATTAAATATAAGGAATATATGAAATATACAAAATTTACGAAATATAAATATATATTAAAATATATGAATTATATAAATTATATAAATTATATAAATGTATGAAATATATAAATATACGAAATATACGCAATATACATATATGTGCTAAAATATATAAAATATACGAATATATATTAAAATATGCGAAATATATATATTTACATATTTATTAACAATATATATTTATATATTTATGAAATATATAGAGTTATAAAAAAAAATTGGTTTAAAGTGATTTGCCACCCAAAGGTGGCAAACAAAAACCTCACCTGTCCAAAGAATTGAATTCCACCCTAGGGTGGCAAATTGTGCTTAAGGGGTGTTGTACATAGAAAACAAATTCCAGGGCAAATTAAAGCTATCAAACAACCTAAAAGCTGAAAAATACCAGAATTTTCCAACTTTTGGGAATTTGCCTTGGAATTTCTGTGCTATCAAACGGCCCCTTAGTACTTATTTTTTCGGAACATACCCCGCTTAATCCCTGTAGAAAGGCATAGGTGTTTACCAAGAACTCCGCTCCAAGGTAAGAACTGGTGTAGAATTTCATTTCTCCTTGATAGTGTCGAAAGCCGATGTATAGTAACTTAATTTCTGATTTTTTCTATTGGATGTATGGTATAACAGATAAAAGTAATTTTTAAAAAAAATTAAAAAATGTAGAAATAAAGTATTATTTTTTTTTACTACTTTAAAAAAGTAGTGTGCACAGGTGCCTGCCTCTTTCTCTCTCTCTCTCTCTCTCTCTCTCTCTCTATATATATATATATATAGAGGGAAATGTTTTGTGTCCCAAACAACTCTTCCAAATAGCATGAAGTGTTATAATTTGTGATATGGGTCCCGTCAGAACACAACTCATTAATGCTATTCGAAAGAGATTTGGAAGATTTGTTTGGTACCATATCATCCCTAGTGTATAAAACTAATCTTAGTACTTATTTTTTCGGAACATACCCCGCTTAGGCATAGGTGTTTACCAAGAACTCCGCTCCAAGGTAAGAACTGGCGTAGAATTTCATTTCTCCTTGATAGTGTCGAAAGCCGATGTATAGTAACTTTATTACCTCCCCAAAAAAAAAGACAAAAAAAAGACAGTTCTTTTGTTCTTTGGGCTAGCCCTTCCGTCAATTCCTTTAAGTTTCCGACACCATCATATGTTCTTTAATGCATTTTTGACTGTTCAATGTTAGGGGCTCAAGTCTAAAGGAGCCAATAATTTTTGATATTGTGGTAATATTAATGCTTGTTTCCATTTGATTATTACCTCTTCCCATTGATTTTGGGTCAATGCAATACTATCAACTGGTGGAAATTACAAAGAAACTAAGAAATGAACGCTTGAAAGTTCATAAAAATTTCTGGGTTTGTTTTGATGATGAAATTGAAACGGCAGGAAACAATTTTTTTATGTGATGATTTGAACTTCACATGCTTATAAAATGGGTTTAATGTGATTGTTATCTCCCTCTTAAAATTCTGGTTTGTATTTAATTAGGTTCATTAGAAAGTTAGAATTTCATTTTCCTATTTGGTATGTTTGTAGGTTTTGATATGCTGGTATAATTCATGTTTATTTTAAGTTCATTATTGCCCCCTTCTCATGATGATTTCTGGGTCATTGCAATACTTATTAACTAAGAATCGTCAAAGTATGTAGATCCTTGCACCCTACCAGTCAATTAGCCTTACAAGGTTCTAAAGAAAGTTTTAAAGTCTTTCCAATTGATTGAATTAGTGTTGTAATTCAATAATGTTATATATTGAATATTTGAATAATACTTGTTTAAGCTTTACTTATTACTATTTCTCTTGTAGTTTGATGTTACCGATCAAAGTTTTACTCCTCAATTATTAATCATCAAAGGTGCCTGTTTTAAGTATCCGGGTCAATCTCCTTTCAGCCAATTTCATTCTCAATAAAGATGGTTACCATGATTATACACATGTATGTTTGTTTGTATTTATGGTCGCTTTTGATTAGATTGTCAGGATTTTGTTTGCAATAGAATTAGAGCCTTTACATGAAATTCTTGTGTAGTTTTATTGTCATTTGAGCCTACATCATGTTTAGATATCGGGTGGGACACGGATTGAGTTGAATCAATTCTTTTTTGTGATTATTTTGCTTCCTTTTTTGTGAAATTGGAATGCCAATTTTGGGGGTTTCATATTGTTGTTGGTACTTGTTGAATGGATCGTTTGGGTTGGGTATTGGCAATTTCTTCTGTGTACTAGGTACTTCATACCCCATTCCATTATTCAATGAAGCCTGAATCTATATATTATGTTTCTGTGAACTACTATGTTTTTTTATTATTTTTTATTACTTTGTTCTTTGCAGATTTTGTAGTGTACGGTCCCATCGTATAGCAGTATATTAGTAAAGTCTTTATCTATCATCTCCAGTTTCCTCGCCGAGTCACTCGAATTCTACGAAATTCTAACCATTTCCTTACGCAATTTGAAGAGAACTTCGATCAAAATAACCAAAAGCCTCAAAACCAGTTAAAATCTACATATATAATAATGGATCCAGATGCCGCACTTGGGCTCGTAAAGCATGGCACTACTCTCCTTCTACTTGATGTTCCTCAATACACACTTGTTGGCATTGATACGCAGGTATTATATTACCTATACACTTCTTCATTTGTTGGCATTATTAGCTTTGTATTTTATGAACGGAGGAATGAGTTTGAATTAGCCGAGTATGTGTTTTACGATTGAAATAGGGGTTGTTTGGGTCTTGTCATAAGTTCAAAAATTGACGGAAAATCACTTCTACATAAAAACTTTATGCTTCACCTTGTAAGGGTTGTGCTGCATCATACATTTAAAGTATTAAACATTGGTAATTCAGTTGTAGTGAAATAAAAAGATCGTACATAAAAAATTAGTTGGTTGCTGGACTTCTCGTACTTGACTAAAGGCTCCAAAAATTAAAAACTCATGTACAACACTAAGGACTTCATTAATTTTGACGAAAAAGAAAATTTTAAAAGGAGAAAGATAAAATAAAATAAAGGAGAACAAGGAGTCCTCCAATGACCATTTGTACACA
This sequence comes from Sambucus nigra, assembly GCA_949130495.1. NCBI lineage: Eukaryota > Viridiplantae > Streptophyta > Magnoliopsida > Dipsacales > Adoxaceae > Sambucus > Sambucus nigra. The sequence goes on along the minus strand of OX422207.1, from coordinate 334,835,642 downwards.
AAGAAAAGCAAAAACAATTACAAGGAGAGAAACTTTCCAAATCTCCCAAATGAACAAAAAATATCACAAATATGCACCAAAATTTGTCGAGAAGAACACTAATGATTAGTGTCCCCACTTCATCCTGAGCTAGCCCAAATGTAACTAATGCATTTAGTGTATTGAGCTCTGTAATTCCATTATTGATTTCTTCCTCAGAGGAGCTATAGACAAGACTTCTACTCAATGTCCCCTCCAAAGGGGCTCAATAACTTCAATTCCATTTTCCTACGCCTATGGCAAAGAGGCGGGTTTAGGCGTGTACCTACCTGCCCTGATCCTAGTTAGGCGGATTTTGGGATTAAAAAACTTGTCATTGTCGGGGTTTAAAATTGGAAACTTAGTAGGGTTCGGGGTGGGGATGGGTTTAGCGTAGATACCTTCGCCCCGCCCTGCACCAATTATTTATAATATTGCCATAAATAAATGTGTGTGCGTGTGTAAGTTTTAATGCTCCCATTTATATTTCTATCTTTTGCTTTCGCCCATGAGAGGTTAAATAGAACAATAAAAACCCTACCTGTTGATCTACAATCGCCCTCGGTATTGTCGGTTCGTTGTTGGCCATGAGAAAGTAAGACACCGCCTGTGTGTGTCTTGATGTGATCTTATTGCTTGACTTTGAATCTTGAATACCTTTTAAAATATGACTGTTTGGTTCAATATTTGATGTACTTTCAATTTGACTATCTGGCTTCGTGGGCCATGCTTGTGCAACCTGATAAAAAATGAAATATGGAAATCCGTTGGCAATCATTTAAAAAACTTTAATGTGCACATGAGGTAAAAATCACTATATTTTGAGATTTTAAAGTAGGCTTGTGGTTTTGTCCCTCTGTTATGTCTTGATATATTTTGATTCAGAAGTAGGTCTGTCTCTACAAATTTCTGAAGTCGTCATATTGTATATGTGTGTGTGAGCATGTGTTTCGTTGGTCGGCCCCCACGGGGTACTTTTTGCGGGTGGGGTAAAATAATCAGGGATGGAGCGGGGGCAGGGGAGGGTGTCCCTGGCGGGGTTGGGGAGGCCCCCCCCCTAGTTGTTAAAGGGTGGGGGCCTGAGGGGGGGTTAGGCGAGGCGCATTTACTTAGGCGCACGCCTATGGGCAGCAGGCGCGAGGCGCTCGCCCAGGCGCGCTTCTTCTGTTTTCCCTTTTTTTTTTTTTTTAAACAGGTGTCTCATCGCATTTTTGTTGGTAAAAACCCGGTTCCCTTATTTTTTAAACATAAAAGCACCTTTTTTTAACAAAACATAGCTGTAATATCAAAAAAAGAAAAGCCCTAGTCTCACAAAACCCTCCAAACTCCGGCGGCTCTTCTCTCTCTCTATTCCGTCTTCTCTGTGCTTCTCCAGCTGCTCTTTCTCCGGCAGCTATTCTTTCTCAACGGCTGCTCTTATCAAATGTATCTATTTTTTTTTTCTGTTTTCTTTTCTTTTTCTCTGTGTTCTTTCTTTTTTCTGTTTTCATTCTTTTTTCGGCCCATTTCTTCTCTTAATGTATGCTCTGATTTTTTTATTTATTTTTCCTTCTTTTTTTCTTTTTCCGGCCACTTTTTTGTGCCTTTTCCCTTTCCTGCCTCTTTTTTCTTCCATTTTCTGACTTTTTTTTATTATTTTCTGCAAGAAAGAAAAAATATCAGTTGAAATATAATAAAAAGAAAGAAAAAAAAGAATACTTTTTTAAGTATTTTTTTAAAAAACTGTTTTGCTATTTAATTAATTATTGTTTTGCAGTTTAAATACAACACCATTTAATTACTTTTTTGCAATTTAATTACTGTTTTGAAAATATTGTTTACTGTTTTGCAATTTCAATTTAATTACTGTTTTGCATATTTTTTCTGTTTTTATAGTATATTTCATATTGTTTGCTGAATTTAAATTAGTTTTTGTATTGTTGCATATTTTTTCTGTTTTTATAGTATATTTCATTTATTATAACATCAATATATTGCTTTAATTTTTTTTTTTGATTTTTTTTTAAAAAGTGCGCCTAGCTTCAATCAGGCGCGCGCCTCGCCTTGCGCCTAGCGCCTAGGCTCCAGAGACACCTTTGCGCCTGGGTGCGCCTTGCGCCGTAAACAACAATGCACCCCCACACCTATCTGTGCCTTTGGCATTCCTGTTATGCAAGACCTCCCAAAAACTTATTAAACAAAACAACTTCTTCTCCCACACCTTAATCAATTGGAGTCGGTAAAATACTACGTCTTGCTTTAGTCGTATCCAGTTTTTCCGTCCATAGAATTAGTTGATGCTCCACTTCATTCGCATCTTAGCTAGATTTGCACACTCGACACGCGATCGCTACTGTGCAGCAAGTTCATCTTTCACTTCAATAGAAAGAAGAGAACATTTTCTGACAGGAAATAACAAGTTCGAACACTATATGATCCAGCGGTGAATACGTGGGTGGGCCCTTTGGGGCATGTGGGTTGGAGAGCAATGAGAAAAGTTTATCTATGAGAATTTATAGGGATATTTTTTAGATATATAGTTAGTAATTATCATTTCTTTTTATCAATTTCCTCTTAGGATATTTCCTTAGTTTTACCTTGTTAACCAAGGATTCAATTAGATTACCTATAATTAAGAATCAATGATCCTCTTTGTAGACACTTCAACTTTGATTTTGAATATGATTTGAGAGAAGTGATATTTGATTTGTGTGCATATATGCTTCCACTAATTTACATTAAAAGTGTTATTAGATCAGGAACTGCTTTGAGTTGAGTTGTTGTGTTGTGTTAAGTAGTTGTGTTTATGAGTTAGGTTTAGAATCTTGAACACCTTTTGATTAAAGGGGATCATTGACAATGAATTTTCCAAAACAAGCAGGCAAATGTGGAATGTCGTTGTTTTGTGAGCGGTTTCCTCTTGATTTTCAGATTCATCATCAAAGAAGCTGTTCTTAGAATCTGAAGGGGTTTAAGAAATGTGTCGAGATGTCCGAGGAAGAAATAACCACCTTTGACTTAAGTGAGATCTAACCTTCGACTCACGTTTGTCACCCGATCGTTTATGGGTCTCTCTTTAAAAGTGGACGTATATGCAAGAGGATCAAATTTGAGTGAAGGTCAAGAATCAAAGTGGTCATTGGATGACCTAACATAGTTGGTCTGTCGGATTTTCCTATTCCTCCAATGCCTCCAAGAGGACCATTCTCAGTGAGGGACAAGACTTCATCCCTTGAAAAATATGGATCAGGAGGCTACAGGATTTGATTCTGTATGTTGCCAACTAAAGAGGAATGTGGTGCATCTTAGTCAATTTGCAACTGCTGGGCAGGAGATAAAGTGATGTGTTTTGGCAGTGGGCTTAGAGTGACTTTGGCTGTATAGAGGATTTTTTTTACAAAACTAAACCCAGTCCCTTTGGGACCATTTAAACATGTGGGAATTGAGTCCATTAGGCTAGAAAAATATGAGTTCACCGCAAATTATCAATTGATGCCAAAATCAATTTTGAGGCACAAAAAGAACTTGTTTTGGGTCATATAAACTGTACCTACACAATTATCCCCCTTATTTGTTTATTTGTTGCTGGTGGTTCCAGTTTTTCTCAAAAGCTTGTGACCAATGCTCCCTAGCCAGGGGATAATAATGTATACGGTGATGACGTTGGTGGGATCCCTATGGTGCATTTGTATTGGAGAGTAAGGAATAAGAGATTATTTATGAGAGCCGTTTAGGATATTATTTAGTTATTAATTATATGTCTATATATATTAGTTTCCTATTGTGATTGGATTTCTTTATTTTTGGTTTCCTTGCTAACCAATGATTGGTTTTGTATATTTATAATAAGAGTCGAGGCTTATTTTTTATGCCCACACTTGAACTGCGGTATTTGATGATTCTTCATTTGTGTCCATGTTTGACACTTCCTTCAGTTTACATTGAAATTGTTATCAGTGCGGGGATCCCTCTGGGTTGGGTTGTTTTGTGTTAGATTTATGAGTTAGGCCAATAACTCGGAACACCTTTTGATCAATATGGTTCTTTGACAATAAATGTTACTGATGTGAATGAAGAATAGGGGTTACTTTTAGTAATTTTAGGGTTTTCTTGTATTTTTGTTATTTTCTTTTATTTCTTTTATTAGATGTATTTTCTTTTATTAGTTGTTTGTTTGGTATTATAGGAAGGAAGTAGCAAAAGGCTATTAGGGACATAATTGTAATTACTTCTTTATCTTGTGCCTAAGCTACCTTCCTCCTATAAATACCCCTTATGTAGACCCATTTGAGTCACTTCCATATTTTGAGATTTGATTAGAGAGAGTTTGAGAGAGAATTATCTTTTCTTCTTCCCATTGACGTCATTTACGTCAATTGGTATCAGAGCCTAGTCGCTCCACCCGTTGTTGTTGTTGTAAAAAAACAAAAAAACTCGTAAACAACGTCACGTGGGTTCAAGAAAGGATGAACACCTCTACGGCAAACCCTTTCAAGCAAATCTTGAAAACCATCAATCAAATGAAGGCCCAAATGGAAGAGATGAATGCGCGACTTCCTCCACCGGCAACCACCTCGCACCCCCCCCCCACCTCCCCCCCCCCAAAAAAAAACACCTCGAATCACCCATCATTATTAACCCTAACCCTAATTCAAGAAACCAAAAACCTAGCCTCCAAAACCCATCTAACCACGCTTCCGCAACGCTACCCCAAGAAAATCTAAACCTTAACCCTATTTCACCCACTACCCAATCAAGAACCGCCATAACCACCATCCAACCTACCCCACCACTTCAAACGGCTGCCCAAACAACCCAAAACCCCACCCATGCTAAGGATGGCGCCCCACTCTCACAAAATACTGACCGGACAGCTCTACACCCACCCAAAGCAGGCCAAATCTGCTCAAAACAGCCCCTACCCCACCTAAAACACCACGCCGACCCACCTGGTACCCAAAACCCACCCGTTCCTGCCCCGGTGTTGCCGCCCCCTGCCGTAATCCCTCAACCACTGCCTGCTGAAATATCAGCGGTGATTTTCTGGCCCAATCATCTTCCCGAAGAGGCAGAATCCTGCTGGAAACTTCCAGAAATATTGCCAATCAACGCCCCAATCCTCCCTCACTGTTCGGCAGTCTAACAGGAGCAGGTACGCTGACCGGACCCAACGTTGGGCAACCCAGATCTGATCAGCACCCATCTGTAGAGGGTAGGGTCCAATTTCAGCCCATTTTGACACAATACCTTGAAGAACAAATTCAGGAACTAAGGTTTCACATCAAAACCTTGGTTTTTGATCCGGGTGGTCGATATTTTTTATGATAGGCATGAGCGGCATGAGGAAAAAGATGAAGATAGCCGCAAGAATTCAAGAAATTTCCTCCTATTTTCAGAAATTGCATTTTGGCCCCTCAAGTTTTGCCTCTTCCGCACATTTTGGAAATTTTTTGCATTTCAACCTCAAATTTTAAAGTTCGAGGACGAACTTTTTCGAAGGCGGAGGAAATGATTTGAATGAAGAATAGGGGCTACTTTTAGTAATTTTAGGGTTTTCTTGTATTTTTGTTATTTCCTTTTATTTCTTTTATTAGATGTATTTTCTTTTGTTAGTTGTTTATTTGGTATTATAGGAAGGAAGTAGCAAAAGGCTATTAGGGACATAATTGTAATTACTTCTTTAGCTTGGAGCCTAAGCTACCTTCCTCCTGTAAATACACCTTATGTAGACTCACTTGAGTCATTCTTCCATATTTTGAGATTTGATTAGAGAGAGTTTGAGGGAGAATTATTTTTTCTTATTCCCATTGACGTCATTTACGTCAGTTACAAAATGTGTTAGGACATAAGTGGAGTGTTGTATTTTGGGAACGTCAATTTGACTTCATTATCAAAGGCGTTGGATTCGGAATATGAAGAAATTGAGGAAGTGGTTGAGATGAGAGGAGGAAATAAGAAATCTTGACTCATTTATCCCATCGTTCTCTACCCATTGACACAGGTTCGGGTTCGTCAGTCACTATCATACCAATAGCATTTTCGACTCAAGGAGGCCACTTCTTAGGGTTGTCTACAACGGTATTGTAATTGTTGTTGAAAAAGATAAGAAAGAAAGAGATATGTTCATGGAGAGTCTGATGCTTACAAATTAGTGATGTGAACAAGCGCTTACCGCTGTACCAAAAGCTATGGCTGATAGTAATGTCACAACTTAATTCACATATACAAAGGGTGAGTCTGCCCTATAAGTCCAAGCCTTAAGAACCTCGGCCCATTAATCGGAGGGTGCATGCCAGGTTGGTTGTTAGCACCTCGCATCATTTTAGATGCCCCTGCATCAAATTCCCCCCATGGGTTGCCACCCTTTGTGACTCGTACTCATGACCTCGCTCTAATACCAAATGATGTGAACAAGTGCTTACCGTTGTACCAAAAGCTATAGCTGATAATAATGTGGCAACTTAATTCACATATATAAAGGGTGAGTCTGCCCCATAAGTCCAAGCCTTAAGAGCCTCGGCCAACCTCGACCCATTAATAGGAGGGAGCATGCCAGGTTGGTTGTTAGCACCTCACATCATTTTAGATGCACCTGCATCAATTAGCAACTTCTACAGATTGATAAGGGAGATTGGTCTGTTGTGATCTTTATCATAGCGGCGGCTTTGGGTGAATCAAAGTGGTCATGGGGTGACCCAATAAGGTTGATCTGTCCAATTCGCCAGTTCTTCCAATGACACCAATTCTTCTTGGCGTGGGAGAAGATCGTGTCGCAAAAACTAATATTGATCGGTAGGCTATGGGATTTGATTCGGTAAATTGTGGACTAGGAATTTGATTTTGTACGTCTCCAACTTGAGAGTGTGGTGCTCCTTAGTCAATCGCAAGAGTTGGACAAGAGTGAAAATGATGTGTTTGGCCATGGGCATAGAGTGACTTTTACTAATTGTTCCGGAAACTAAACGCAGTTCCTTTGGGCCCATTTAAACACGCGGGTATTGACTTCCTTAAATAAAATATGAGTTCCCCCCCAAAAATTAATTTGGAGATGAAAACTTTAAGAAAATTATCTTGGGTCAAAATTGGAGCTACAAAATTATTATCATTGTTTGTTTATTTAGTGTGGGTGGTTTAAATTGTCCCCGAAAGCTCGTGAGTGAGCTTTTCCCATGGAGGGGAGAATGATTTATATGGTGATGGCATGGGGGACCCCGTATGTTGATTGGAGATCAAAGAAAAAATGTTACATTTTTTAATTTATTAATTTCCTACTAGGATTAGATTTCCTTATCTCTGCTGTCTTTATTAACGAAGGATTAGGTTAATTTATAAATAAATAAGAGTTAAGGCTCCGTTTTGTAGAATTCCGAATAAGATTTGTAAACGATAATTCTTGACTTGCGTGTGTTTGTATGTTTTCGCCAATTTACATTACGTTAAGTGCTTCTTCTAATCAAGGCGTCTGAATTACTTCAAACCACCATGATTAATAGTGAAAGATGTACTAAAACCAAGCTTTTCTTACATCACCTCCTTCTTGGAAAGAGCTCCCAAAGTCGTAGCCTATAACACTTATCCTCTAAAAATATCCGAATCTGTCAAACAAAACATACTTAATTCTGTCGCCAATCCCGTGTGGACAATGACCAAGGAAGAAGAGACATAATTACACATGTCTATATACCTTTTTTGGTTACTTGTGAATCAACATCCTTGATGATGGTTATAAGAGAATTATGGATAGAGCAATGGAGTTGCCTTGTTTGAAATTTAATAGTCTAATGTACATAAGTGAAGAAACCCCTAGCTCTTGAGTCAAATACATGAAGGACCTTATCTCCGACCCAAGCCTCATTGCGCTCCTTGAATCCAAGAAGATTAAAAAATCCAGAATTTTTTAAATACCACCGAGATCGAAGCTCACTTTAATTCACTTTGGATGGGGCCTATAAATTTCCTTACATACTCAACTGAAAAAAGCCTTTTCCCAATCACTTGGGTGTCTGAATACATGAACCATATTGCTCCATTCCTTTGTTTAGCACAAATGTACAATTGACATATTACAATTATACTCTCGAGGATGTCTCGTACACATTACTCTTACCCACTAAAAATGCTCGTCCCAAGTGTAGAGGCAGAAAAAAAGATCAAACCAATGCCGCATAATCACCACTGTCTTCCCTACTCGAAAAGGATGTTGTCCTTCAAAGCGGCATGCATATCCACTTGCAAAATTCCGAATAGTCTACTATGCGTCCAAATCAAAACCATCGCGCAAAGAGTCTTCCTTGGAGTTTACCACTATAAGGTAAACACTAGATTATCGACGGAGGAGGAACTTATGATCTCGGTAATGCATTGATCTCAACCGAAATCTTCAACGCATACATTGAATAACCAACTTAGTAGGTATCGAAAAGGCGTCCCAGATTGGGCCCCCATTTCCATGCGCAGGCAAACACTCGCAATTCAACTTGTCAATCATAGAAGAAACAATTACATAACAATCATTTTCCATTCCGAAGAGCTAGAAGAAGTTGGTAGCACAATATGACTCCGCATCTTGAGAAAGTGAGTGCGTGTTATCGAACCGATCTCAGCAAAAATATCGATGAAGTCTCTAATATAGTATTAAGAATCCAACCTCCCCTTAAAGATCTGAAAGAAACCTCGATGACGAACATATTGGCATTGCTAAACTTGGTTCGAGTATATTCGTCAACAAAGATATCGAAGAATTTTATTGGAGTAGTAAGAACGGGGGAGTCGGTCGTCAGAAGCAACGGGGGGCACAGGGAATGACTTAACGAAGGTTAAACGGCCAACGATGGCGTCGGCATCAACGGATGCATGGAACCAAGACATATGCGTTCTATCTCCTCATATTGTGCCTCAGAGATTTATGATCATCTTTCCTACACAATTATGCTCCGTGATCGAACGAGAATCACCCATATCGAATACCCATGGCTTCATTATGCTAAGAATCTCGAGCATTTTCCCACAGCGTGATGTTATACTTGATACTCTCTAGAGGTTGCTCATATTGCCCCTCTAAATCAGACATGTAATAGTCAAATTAAGTGTCCTAGAAGCTAGAGGCGAGGGAGGGGCTTGTTTTGTAACTTTCGAAAAGGGGGCTAAAATAGATACTTTGAAAATTGAGGGAGATGGTTGGCTGGGAAGTTCGAGGTAGCATTTTCTAATTTAAAGAAAAGTCTAAGGGGTTAGGGATGTGATTTTCAGAATGGAGTTGTGGGACAAAAATTTCTAGAATATTTTTTTGAATATAAAAGTTGTGGGTAGTATGGTATGCAAACAAAGAGGAAGTAATTGTGGAATCACCTTCGGGAATTAGAGCAAAAAGTACGGGAGACATATTGCAATCCCTAGCTTGGGCCAGATGGACTCGACTGTCTCGCCGAATGGTCGATTGACTTTGCCCATCATCGGTCAACTTCGTTGGCAAAGTGCTCATGAGGGTTGACGTCGCACACGAGTTCAGGGAAGTAGGGCTTTCGGATATTGTTGGCATGTGGAGTGCTCGCCAGTGGTTGTTGGACTTCTTCTGACTTCACGACATCTTGACAATCATTACTGTAGGTCTAAGAGGAGCAGGGAGTGGCCGGTGAGGTTGAACAACACTCTTGGGCCTAGGGATTTTTCCTCGGTTTGGTTGACACAAAGAAATACTAGTGAGAGCGATGACGTCCGATTGCATGGAGGATTCGGCAGGGGTTGACTGACGTCCATTCGATGTTGCGCCCCCTCAAAACCTAGGGTTGTTGTAGTCTATGGCAGCTGTGGTGTAACGAATTAATGGTGATGGACTTTGCCGGACGTTTGCGAGGGTCGCTTGACGTCGACGAAGATGAGGGGATCTCCGATCGGTGTTTGGATGGGTTATGTGGGTTGTTCGGTGGACGAATAACAAATCAGAAAGGTTTGGTGTATTTGAGATGGAGATAGGGATGCTGCTGCTTGACCATGGGTGGTGATGGAACGGTATGGAGGAGGGGTCTGCTAGTTCCTCCGAGCCTTACCCATGGCTCTATAGGGAGTAGTGGTTCGCCAGTTCGTCCGAGCCTTACCCATGGCTTTAGAACAACATCGGCAACCATATCAGGAGCGACGATACCAATAATATTTAAACGCATCAGAAATTACGTACGACAACAGCAATCCATAAAAGAGTTTTCCCTTATTCATCCATCTCCGAAAGTAGGAAAGTAGGCGCATACAGAGGTGGCCAATGACCTTGTTTATAGGCCAAGTTATCTCAAGTCATCTTGGCAAATTCTAAAAGGTGAAAAGACTGTCGAGGGAACTTTACCTGCACAGTGCTATTATCACATACTTCAAAACTTGTCACAAAATAACTATGCTCTTGCACCATTTTAGGGTCTATGATTATAGTTATCTAGTCTTATGGAGTATAGCTACTTTTAATTGTTTTATGTTGCAGATGTTCTCTGTGGGCCCTGCTTTCAAGGGTATCAAGATGATTCCTCCAGGTCCTCATTTTATCTATTATAGTCCATCGAACAGGTTAGATCTCTGCTGTTAATATTTCTGAATTTCACATTTGTCCCTTCTTGAGCCGACTTTATTTTTATTTTATAATATATATCTTTTATTGGTGGGATAAAGATTTCTCTCCTGATATATTGATCTTCTCTTTTTTCACATTTGAGGTCTGCGTAAGATATATATCTTGTTCTTTATTGTTCTTGTGGTAACAGGTATGTGCATTTCCTCCCTGAGTTGTTGATCATCACCTGACCTCACACGGGAGGCTCCGCACTGAGTGATTATCCCCCTAAAAACTCTACATGTGATGCTTCGAAAACATAAACATGTGATTTAGTTACTTATAACCCATTTTGGGGTGCAACAAGGGGACAATTATTAACTAGTTTGATTGAGTAATTGGCTTAAGCAGACATTTTTTGGTTTTCCTGTATTGTCGAACCATGAGATTTTATATTATATGACCTTTTGTCTGTGGATGTCTCTCTTTTAACTTCTTTCTTTCATCTCGTGTAGAAATATCGGCTTGCGATTGGCCACCAGGATGTGTATAAACCATTTTCTTAAATCTAAAACCTTAAATTTAAATTCTCAGATAGCATTTATTTGATATCCTGTATAGACATCATCTAGGGTTGGGCAACCCTATGGGTTGATGCAAAAGATGTTATGAATGTGAGAAATGAATTAAATGTTTTAGTAGTTATTTTCGTATGTGGTTTTTATTCTGGGCATGGTCAAGTCATCATGTTATATTTTCAATATGATTGAGGCCTTGGCAAAATTGTTGTTTTGAAGCCTAATTCTGTAATTAGTTTTGGTTTTCTGCATTCCTGACCTACTTTATGTTCTTCTCTTTCCTTCATTAATAGTTAGCTTTCCTAGCTTACGTATGATAGTATTTGAATCATAATATATATTTTTACTTGCAGAGATGGCAATGAGTTCTCTCCAATTGTCGGTTTCTTCATTGATGCAAGTCAGTCAGAGGTTTGGAGCGAACTTATATCTTCATTATTTGTTTTAAAAATTTTAAACATTGTTTCTTAACCCAAATTTTGTTGCAATTTTAATATATTTTCATCCGTTGTGTTTTATTAGAATTAGTCAGTGCTTCATATACTATCAAGCAATAAATCTTTTTTTTTTCTTTTGAAAATTTTTAGCTATCTTACCCATGATAATATTATCATCACTTAGCTAGCACCATGTAACCGATAAACTGAATGCAATGTCAATTTTGATACATGACTGAATAGATGTAAAAGTGTGACACATGAACATAGAAAGATTTTTTTACCTTCGATAGCACAACCAGAATGTCATGTTATATCTATCTATCTATCTTTCTATCTTTGTTGCACAACTGACCTGTGCCTTGCATCATGGTGATGTGACAGGTGATTGTTCGTAAGTGGGACCAACGTGAAGAGAGATTAGTCAAACTATCAGAAGAAGAAGTATGTTCTTTTTGATGATGGGTGTTACTTTTTGATATATTTACTGCAGAATCTATGATAATCTAAGAGTTGGAATTTATAGCTCCTAGTGTGAGAAGTAGTAAGGTTACTTGTCCTCAAGGAATATAGGGTAGACTCAAAGCTTGAATTCACTAACTGGCAATCTCTCTGCAAGTGTTAAATAGAGAAAAAGTTAACATAGGCTTTTTGTCAGTATTAGAAGCATTAAGATGTGAACAGAACTCACCTTTTGAAATGATTGATGTAAGAGAGTATTATGCTATATAAGTTGGTCTGTCACCGTAAACCAGATGAAGTTGATGCTTTACCTACTTTTCCATCCATCAGAGAAGTTTCAACATCCAAGATGCCAAAGGCCACTGCCTAAAGCTAAAAGCTTGGGTTTGAGACTCATGATATTCTCATTTAACCAGACCACACCGCACCACCATTCCTGCCTCCCAACCACAAAAAAAAAGGGAAAAAATAAGAGAAGTTTGAGTGCATCCGTCCACTCTTCAGGAAGCATTAGATAGTTTCAGTTTTTATGCCTTGGAATGTTTACTTAAAGATCATTTTTAGATATAGTGCAATTCTGTAGGGATGGTGAGATGCCTCATGCTTCAAAAGGTAAAGATCTTGGGTTTGACTCTCATCCCTTGGTCATAGTACAACCAGACCGTCAACCCTCATCTTTCCCACAATTGATGTTATAAACTCTTGATGCAATTAAAACATATTATGCCGACAGCTTCCGGAGCATCATTGAGCCATTAAATTTGTTCTTGTTCTGCTACATTTTAATTGTTAATTTTGTGCTTCATTCAAGGAAGAGAGATACTCTCAAGCTGTTAAAAGGATGGAGTTTGACCGGCAAGTTGGGCCTTATACACTAAGTCAGTTTGGAGATTGGAATCGGTTGTCAAACTACATTACCAGGAATACCATTGAACGCATTGGTAAGCATTATTGGGTTACCTCTGGGCATATTTATTTTTCTGCTGTCTGGTTTGGTTTGACTTTTGGGTTTCGTTGCATATTTATATTCAGCTTTACAATTCTAAGATTTACGTACTTATGTTCATTATAATATATAGAAGGGTTTCATGTATGTTGCGCTTAGTGTCATATCCTTTTTGTGATTCCAGATAATAGAATAAGGTTAGTTGACACGCGATAACTTTTGTCTGAACTCTTGTGAACACAGAGGTGAATGGCTACACAAGATTCATATAGTTGTCTTCATGTAGTTGGAATACATTTTTTATTCTTAAGTTTAAAATGGATTGAAGGGGTATGATAATCAATGCAACGAACATTTTAAAACTTTGATATGTGGGTGGTCACTAGTCAGTTAGTTGATCTGAAGTGCTTAGATTGTGGGACAACATAAAGAAAACAAAGGTACGGTCAGTTAATTGACTCTGGGTGAACAGACCTGCCAAGGCTGCATGAGACATTTGCTACTTGTAAAAATTGAACCGAAAAATGTGATATTAATACAGAAAGTTGGGATTTACTTGTGTTTATTTTATTGATATAATTCTACTTTCAGTGGTCCCCTCCCGCTTTCCCCTGTTTATTTGTATTGCTTTATTAAGTGTAAGTTGCAGAAGGGAATATACCTGCAGAATATTGCTTCCCTACCCCTCTAAGTCTTTTTGCTGTATTTAGGTTTTCTTGGCTTGCAAGATTACGTAGACCTATATATAGTGATGCGGTCAACCTTTTTTGGTTCATTGAATATATTGGGGAGAATTTTATCTTTGATCAAGTGCAAGACTTACGCTGTTGTTAATTTATGTCAATTGGTATCATAGCAATGTTCTCTCCCTGATTGTTATAGACAAATTGTTACAAAACCCATAGCGGGGCAATGACTCGCATTCCGTCTCATTTGGAATGAAGGACCGAGAGGCTTAAGCAAATTGTGGCTACCATGATGAGTGAGTTTAATAATCTCCCTTTTGGCTTCACAAGAAAAGTGGAACCAGAACATGCGTCGAAGTGACAATCCATCTCCAGGCCTGGATTGTAGCTTTGCAAGAAAAGTGGAAGAGTTCTGGAGGTGCAGTTGGAGCTGCAAATCTGCTTGCCAAACGACAATCCATCCCCAGGCCTGTCTCGACAAAATTGCGAGAAAACTAGTTGCTATGGGAAACACTCCCATTTGATAACGGCCGTCATTGAGCCACAATGACGCCAGAACAAACTGGAAAACATCTCCCGGCCCTCGCCTAGCAGCCCCCTTGCCCTTCTCTACTCCATGCCGTCTATCTTGGTGTCACCCGTTAAGCAAGAACGAAGTTGTCGGAGTGATTCGACTTCGTTGACGGAAACAAGATCATAGGAGCTGCAGGTGTCGCAGGATTTCAACACACCACTGCATCGAATGGTAGCCCTATAGGCTTTGATCCAGTGCGTTGAGTCCACCCAGTCTCATTCATACTCCAACACTTGTTGCATGTCTTGGGGAACCTACATGGGGGCATTTTTGGTAGGAGGGTTAAAGTAAAAGGGGGGCTCTTACCTTTATGGAATAGATTTAGTGTTTCTATGCCCATTGAAGCCTTATATGCTCCTGGGTCCAGCATGTTTCTTTGACAAGCATTGTGGCGTGGGGCTATGTTTGGTTTGGGTTTTAACAGGCTAAAAGATAATGTTCATCTTTGGGCCCAACAAATAATTTGGTTTGAAATTGGGTTTTAAAACCCACAAATTGATCCCTTGGGGTTGGAGAGGAAAAAGCTCATAAAAAAAATCTATGAAAGAGAAACCGATGATGGGAAGTTCTCTTTGAGCGGGAAGGAAGCGAGATCAACAAAATGTAATGCATTTTGGCTGGATCTGTCTCCTCATCTTTGAAGCACCTTCTGTTCCTTTCTTCCCATTGTGTAGTTGATTTACGTAAAAATGAAAATAGTTCATCTATTTGTAAACTTAAACTTTAGTGAACGAATAATAGAAACAAGAGACTGTAAATTCATCTTATAAATGTTGTCATCTATTCACGGTGTATGACCCTCTAAATACATATACACCCATGAGTTGGAAGAGTTACATTAAGAGTTTATAGCCAGAGTTGGAAAAGTTACATAAAGAGTTTACATGGCAACCCACAAATGTACACTCTAATTAGTACATCAATGAAGGTACTATGTTACTTATTGCAGATTATTTTCTCGTCAATGAAGTTGTGCAATATTTTTACTTTAATATAACGTAAGAAACTGAAACTGCAGTTTTTTCCTTTTTCCTTTTCTTTTAAATGGAAGATAGAAGGTCTGATATAATAGCCACATAGTGGGGGTCATTTTCATAGTTTATTGTGAACAGTTTGGTTGATGTACTTGCTGATACAGAGGAATGTGATGGTATACTTCCCTATGTATAAATTGTCCATGGCTTATTAACAGTACGGTATAGGGTACATGTTACTTTTGTTGCAGATTTTGACTCTCCCCTACTCACCCCCCCCAACCACAAAACATCTACAACACACACAAAATGGAAACAACAGAAAAAAAATTAAGCAGAGTTTTGATATTTTAATTAGAATAATGTTGATAATTTTTGAAAGGGATCTGAAATTAATGCACCACTTAGTAAATAGAGAATACGTCCAACTCAGAAGGAGATGAGCATTTAACAAAATGTTGACTCACATTTCCTCCAAATTAACCGAGTTTCTTAAATTTGTAAAGCATTGCCTTGCTGGATCCGTACAATGACTTATTTGACTCATACATTCTCAATGCTGTAAACTTGCTTGTAATACTACTCTTAATGGACGACGCCCTGTTATCAACATTTTAAATGTTTCATATAGCCTAGTTTATGGTCCTTTTGGTCTTGATTGATTTTCAAGCGTGATCATTTTCTTGACTTTAGAAAGTTCAACAAAAATGGTCGTACCCAGTGCTCTACCTTCGTTGATAGTCAACATTGAACAGCCTCTTTTTTATTTCTTTTATTTTTTTGCGTGTACTTTTTGGTAAATTTACAGAACCTGTTGGAGGAGAAATTACAGTTGCATCTGAGACTGTGATTGTTGGAAACAATCCTAAAACATCCAAGGAGAGAGCTCTAGCGGATCAGATGGTGAGCAGTAAGTTTTCCGGGTTCGCTGATAAACCTGAAAGAAGAGCTTGTTACTACACATCAGTACCCCATGTTATTAAGCACAAGAGTATTCGTGGACAAGAACTCACTTCTTTGAATCTGGACAAGGTATGAGTTGGTACAAATTATTATGGAACAATTCTGGGACTTCACAAGAAAATTGAACATTTTTTTTTATCCAGACAAAACTATTAGAAATCATATTGACGAAAGACTATGGAGGTGCTGAAGACTTACTTCTTGCAGAGTTGCAATTTGCATTCATCGCATTTTTGGTATGGACAGAGCAGTATAACTTGTTCTATGTTCCATTTTCTAATTATTTTAATGTTACAAATTTTTTTAATACATAATGCATGATAGCCTTTCAAAGAAAATTTTCGAATCTTTACCATGTATTCAATTTCTCAGATGGGGCAATCACTGGAAGCATTTCTACAGTGGAAAACTTTAGTTACCCTCTTATTTGGCTGTACAGAAGCTGTAAGTGTGTATTTATTTTTTTGGGGGTTTGCAGTGATTTATTAGGATCCCCGTAATAATGTGGTCTTTTCATTGTATGTGGTTGTTTTTGTATTCCTTGGTCGGACTTGCTGTATTCTCTTGTCACATTGTTTATTGTAACAAATTTTTTTTTCTAGCAACACACACACAAAAAAAATGTAAGACCCTGCTATGTGAAACCATATTCTCTATCGTCATGGTGAGAAGTTTTAGGTTAATTTTGTTGTTTTTCTGTCTTTATTTTATTTGAACAGCTTGTTCCCCTATTGCTAGTACCCTATCTTTCTTCTTATTTAATAATATTTGGTTTTATATATGGGGAAAACTTTGACGTCTATCTGTTTTAAGAGAACAAATGATGGTCGCGAATATTGCTTTTCCTCTATTTTTATCAAGGAGGGAAATGCCTTAACGTCTATCTGTTGTATTGTCTGTGTTGAATTGCTTTGCCATGGACTATGGGGGATTCTTATTCACTTTTTGCCTCAAATCTGTATTGTATGGTCCTTGTGATCATGGAAATAATCACTTGATAAATTAAACAAAACATCCCTTTGCCTCTCACCAGATATCTGTGGGGGTGGAGCATTTGGCGGAAATTAATTGAACACAAGTATAATCCTTCCATTTAATATCAAAAACACTTTTTTTGTTATTTTTTTTTTAAAATTTGGCGAGGAGGGGGAATTGAACCCTCAAAGAGTTCTGGCCACTAGACTAGCCCTAGTGGTTAATATCAAACACATTTATTTTCCTTTTCTTATACGATGAAAACAATTCTTATGCCTGACCCTGCTAAAGGCCAAGCAGTTGTTGTCCTCAATCTAATTGAGTATGGTTCAAGTATGAAGGCAGTCGCTTTGTGTGAATGAATCCAGAAATTTTAACTTCAGTTTGAAACTTGTATCTTTTCTTCTTTAAGTAAGAGACTTTAATAAATGGTTTGTTTACGCATTTTTTTTGCAGCCTTTCCACACAAGGAGTCAACTATTTACGAAGGTAATTTTCTGAAGCATTTATTGATCTTAAACATACTTGCCGTTTTTTTTTCTTTTTCTTTTTGCTTTGAAGGTGGTTAAGGAAATTTGGATACAATTTTGTTACTTGAACACAAAATCCACTCCTAGGCCCTTTGTTGGGACAATGCAACATCAACACGGGTGCGTAATTCGAGTCAGATCTGGCATATAGTGCCTCAGATGTGCCACGTTCCCAAATAAAAGGATCACAGAGCCATTGTTGCTGGATTATTATTGATAGGTGATAATAATGGGTGCACGAATGGGTGATAACCCGGGTGTGCTGGATTATTATTGATAGGTGCATTAATGGGTGCTAACCCGGGGATGCAGGATTCTCTTGATAGGTGCACGAATGGGTCTTAGCCCGGGGGTGCAGGATATATATATATATATATATATATATATGGACTTGTGAAAATTTCTACTGTGTGAAATTAGTAGACTTGGTAATAATAATAATCATTACATTGCGCCAAATCGTCTTAACCTAAGGGTGCAGGATTAGTGTATATATATAGGGATGATGAGACTATATATAGATATATGAGTGTACTTGGAGAACTTTCTACGGTGTGAAACTTGTAGATAAAGTGGAAATTAGAAATAAAATAATCTTAGTGGATAAAAGATTAACCATGCGAACGGTGAATAATGAAACTTGGTATGTGAGATAAACTATCCAAATAGCGTATTGTATGGGCGATAAGGGAATACTACTAGTGAGCATAGTTAGTATTAGTATGGTTTTGGACTAGTTAGACTGGGTGGTATAACTAGGGGGAGATGAGATGTACGTTAGGCGTGCACAATAGATGAGAGGTGAGAAACTCATGTGAGAGTTCGATAACTAACATGCGTATAAGACTTATTTTAAGAACTGTAACACCCCGCCTAATTAAATACCGGGTGGCCAGTCCCATACCAAATTAAAACAGAATATACAGTTGGCTCATTCTTAGCATCACTGTCGAAAACATATACAACTCACCCAAAACTCAATTAAGCTGGTGTTAAAAACTTTCCAAATTTTAATTTAACAAAATCCATTTCCAGTTTAAGAATAACACAACACATTTTATTCTACAACACAGATAACACAATAAATAACTCAAAGGAATTTAAATGCAACTGGAATAAACATTTCCAAATAATATAAATCCTTTACAATAATCCCAACAATGTTAAATGTATTAAAAAGACACAAATACAATAGTATTTAACTCCGACAGAAAATGATAACTGAAATCCTTTGGGCGACATGCCCTATGTAAGAATACTGTGAATCAAAAAGATGACAAGCGTCTAAGCAAAACTTTCATAGCTCCATAGCTCGTCACAATCAACTATGGTTGGCGTCCCTGTTGCTGGACACCTGATATAGAGATACAATAGAAGACAAAATATGCAAGGAAACGGGTCAGAGCCCGAATGTGTAGATTATTTTTAAAACAACAAGTATTTTACAAGTGCAATAAAGCATTTATTATGTACATGTAGGATCCAACTCTCACTTGTAATTCTCACCTCTCAACTAGAGTGCACACTTAACGTTTCCTATTAACCTCCTAGTTAATGGTTCCTCTTTTCTAGTCTCCATATTATAAATTCCATTCCCATATCATAATCCTCGTATGTCCCATACCGTACGTCACATTATTATTCATTTACATTTCTTCTTTATATGATTAGTTTCTCATTAACATGAATCATTACTCATTAATATGAATCGTTTCTCATTAACATGAGTGAAGCTTTTCAATTCTATAAGCATAAACATTCATTAACTTAATTCCATTATCTTTCTCTATTCACCGTTATCTACAATTATCACCGTAGATAGATTTAACCACAATATATCCATGTAACCATTTAATCCATTATATATATATATATATATTCATATATAATACGGCACCCCGAGTCACAGCTGTGGTGCAATGCATTACTCTGCTATCATGTCCCATCATCGCAGGTCGCCGAATAGGGGACTAAGGGTTTGGTAAGATTCCACGAACCACAAACAACAACAAACAAATTGGAGGCGAACATAGTTCTCGTATCCATGGGTCACGCACATACCTACGTACCCACAGTCAGCGGACTTATCAACTCCCCGATAAGTCTTTCATAGACCTATGTTCTCGAGCGACAAATCAAAGATCCCATGGATTCATCAGGATATGACTGCCCTCACGCGCAAACCTCCCACCGATAGAGCTAGGTATGTCATACACATAAATCATCAATCAATCAAATAGGTATGATCATACCTATAATATAATATCAATAAGGTAATTATCACTACCCTAAGATATTTCCCATACGTAGCATTATATCTCTTTTAAATTCCACGTATTAAAATACCATATCTTTACTTCATAGTTTAATTATCCTCGCATCCTATAACATCTCTCCACTCCCGACGTCGTTAAGGTTCATGCGCGAAGCGTCTCGCAAAGCGAAATCCAAACAAGGAACCCCTCCAATACACTACTACTTAACTTTGTCGATCGAGGAGGTCCGAAAACTTTAACTATGCGATCGGGATAACCTCATACCCTCTTTCAATCAAATGTGTTATAAACTCCCATCTCACAAGATTCAAATAGGATTTTCCTCATCTTATATTCAGTAAGAAATCACTAATATCCTACTGGTCCATAACATTATTTCTCCCGAACTACTACGAGTTTAGTTCTCCTTTTAATTAAGGTTAAAACCGATAGTTTCAAATCTCTTATAAACACATATTCTTTCACTTAGGATTAAACCCTCTTGTAAACTTAAGGATACCCAGGTGTTATATTCAATCACCCCTACTGGTCCTATCTTGTTCTTCTCCTTCCCAAGTGGCTTTTCCCTTCCCAAGCACTCTTACACTCTCTTTAGGAAGATGGCTTCTCTAATTTGTGATGAGGAGATGAATAACTCCCATACACTTAATCTACCAATACTTATAATAGTTCCAAATCCGAAATCACTATTCATCCCCCCTAGAAAAATGACCAAAATGCCCTTTCGGGTTGTCTATTCCTTTCCAAATGACCCGACGCTCAAAATTAACATCCAAATAAACTTTTCTGACTATTTCGAACCTTCCGGACGCAACGACGCAGTCGAAATGACTATTAGATCGATAGAAAATAAATTTCCTTTTTAATTTAATAAACTAGTCCCGACACGTCCCATACCGCGTCTGACTAAAAATATAAATTACCGAATTTATATCATACAGTCATATCAATGACATCACATTCATATATCACCTAAATACCTTTAAGTAATATTCAGAATCATCCATTTTAATATCCACCGTCCGGATAAAACCCGAATGAATTAATTAATAATAAAATCTAATTAATCCATTAATTTAAAATATAACCCATTTTAAAAGTCATTTAAAATTACGGGGTATTACAAGAACCAGTTTTAAATACTTGCTAAATCATTTTTAAACCTCGGGCTCTGACCCGTTTCTTGTATCTCTTCTCTCTTTTGCTATATATATATATATATATATATATATATATATATATGATATCAGGTGCTTAGCCACAGGAGTACCAGAATTAAAGATTGGAGTGTTAGACGTGTTGTGGCTGTTGTGGAAGTTATAGGTTCTTGCAGTAGACGCATCTATCTTTTCCATTCAGTTTCATCTAGACCCCTTATCTAGGGCATGTGTCGCCCACTTCTGGTTCCTTCATCAGAGATATTGTATTCAGTTTAGTTTATGGTTTGGAGTTTTGAACTAGCCAGTCTTATTTATTTCAGTATTTGATTCATGTTCAGTATTTATTATATTCCTATGTGTGGTGAATGGTTTATATTTTAAGACTGAATAAAAAATGGATTTACTTGGTTTTACAAATTGGAAATGTTTCGACACCTAGCTTAATTTTATATTAGGTGATTAATATGGTTTAATTGTTTTCGACAATGATGCTAAGAATAAACCAACTGAATATCCTGTTTTAAATTGGTAAATGACTGATCACCCTATATTTAATTGGGCGGGGTGTCACAGTGATTTGTACGCGAGACACTTTTTTAAGCCTATTTGGAGGCATGCGCACGTTAACATGGCATTCAGGGTGATTAGCTGTTACACGATCGATATTTGTATCATGGCACTGCCCTGTGTATCCCTACTTCCTTCCTGAGGGAGTAGATTATCACAGAGCTCCATGGTGGGGGACTAGCCGGCCATTCGGTGTCGCTCGTACTTTAGCTACACTCGGCAAGCGTTTTTATTGCCCTACCATGCAGGGAGAGGTTAGCAGACGACCAAGGGGCATGATTATGTGTTTGTGGTCATTGACATTTTTTTAAGATGGCCCATTTTATTCCAAGCTCGCGGACTTTGGATGCTTCGCATGTTGCCACACTTTACTTCTTAGAGATTGTCCGTTTACACGGGGTACCGAAGAGCGTTACGTTTGATAAGGATGTTCGTTTTACAAGATATTTTCGGCGGACTCTTTGAAAGTTTTTGCGATGAACGCTTTAATTTTTCCCATCTTTCCACCCACAGACTGATAGACAGACCGAGGTGGTCAATCGGAGTTTGGGAGATCTTTTACGGTGCTTAGCTGGTGAGTCCTCTAAGACTTGGGAAGTGGTTCTTGCTCAGACGGAATTTGCTTTCAACAATTCAATCACTCTACTAGTCTTTCCCCTTTCCAGATTGTTCTAGGGTCTTCCCGTTTATTCCCCTTTAATCTTGCCGAGATCCTCCCTATTATGACTGTGAGCTAGACAACTGTTGATTTTGCTACCAAAATGCTCTCCATTCATAACGACGTGCGGACACGCTTACAGCGGATGAATGCTTCCTACAAGGAGCATGCAAATTCTCATCACCGATCCCTTGTTTTTTAGCCCGACGATCTTGTTATGGTGTATCTTAGGCTTGAGTGGCGGGTGGGCAAGGCCATTAAGTTATTAGTGCGTCGCTTTGGCCCTAATCCTGTTCTTCGTCACTGTGGCGACAATGCCTATAAGCTCGTTCGACCCGAGGGTTTCAGGACATCCCACATTTAATGTGGCCGATTTGACTCCATTTCGGGGTTCACATGTTCCCTTTATACCCCTCCCCATGGATCACCGTGGCGAGGGTATTTTAGACTCCGAGACAACTATAATATCCACGGGCGCCCTTGTTTATTATTTGATCTGTTGGCTTGGGCACCCTGCGAGTGATGACTCGTGGATTACTGCGGCTACTTTGCGGCATATTGACCATGACTTCTATGACCATCTCCAGGAGGATATGTCGATGCTTCGTAGGGGGGAGAGTGACGAGGAGCGAGTGTTATTTATTTTTATATTTTTTATTTCGTGTATTTTGCTCATGTATTTATTTAGGGTATTTTAGTCTTTTGGGTCCTTGTGCTTATAAAAGGACCCCTAGGTGTTTAGCTTTTATTATTATCATTGCTATTAGAGAGAGTTTAAAGAGAGAATTAATGGAGATTTCTAATTTCATCGTTTCATTCATGTGTGTGTAATTAGTGTGTATATTTCGTTGCGTTTACATCAAAACCTATCTCTATTCTTTGCTAATTTATATCTTTTTTCCGCCCTCTTTTTTGCCTAACATATTGGAGAGCATTTTGTTGTGCCTTACTAACAATTTTCATTGTTGCTCTTTGAAAACGGATAGTTTTTCTCAATCAATGCTCTGGTACCACTTGTTGGAACACGAGGCCCCAATTTTAAAATCTTTACTACAAGAAGAAATTTCAATTTCCTTTTAAAGATGCGGAATAAGGATGGTTCACATAAAGGGACTATACTATTCAAGATTCACAATTAAAATATTTCAATTTTAATTCTTCCAAAATTAAAATTAAACTAAACTGGATTTTAATTTTCTCAAAATTAAAAATTGAACTTTAAAACAAACTTGTGAATATTTAACTTATAGCCCAAAAGTAATTTAACCCAAGTCCTAGAAATTTGCCTAACAAAATATTTAATCCAATTTAGCAAATTTGGGCCAAACCAAATTTTATCAAATTAAAGTAGTGACTTGAATTAAATTAACTTTTAATTTTACCCAAAATATTAGTTAGCACCAAATTAAAGATGAGTAGTGATTTAAACCAATTTTATCTTTTAGCCCTAAGCATGCATCTAGGTGATATAGCAAGATAAAATAAACACAAACCACTACGTCGCGATGTACGAGGAAAAACCCACAACGGGAAACGACCTCGGACGACCCTAGCCTCAAATCCACTAAGTACGGTTTTACAAATACAAGTAAAATGACTTACAACACTCGACTCGACTCGACTCCTTCAGGTCCCGACACGTCTTCTTGTATACACCTCTGCCTAGCGAATAACCATGGAGCTCCACCGCGGTCTCAGAATCCACTGATCAGACTTTTTCTGGTCACCGTCACCCGAACAAGGAGCCTTTCTCCAAGTGGGTATGTCGCAGCAAACAAGCTTCTTCTTTTATGGGATGTAGAAGCAAACCCAAACTCTCTTTTACGGTAGAGATGAATCCGGTGCCAAACAAACTCTCCAAGCAAGATGTATATATATATATATAGACTTGGATTAAAACATTGTTTTATTGGGTGTAAACTTGGTTTTGTTCTTTGAATAAATCAATTTAACTAACAAACACCAAGGGAAATTTTTATAAAAGGATTAGGCTCTCAAAAACTCTCTAAGAGATGGAAAAAGTTCTTAGAAAAAATCTGGTCCCGAAATAGATTTAAACTGCCAAAAGTTAGTGGGGACAAGTAGTGGGAAAATGCCAAAAAACTGCCAAAAATTGTTCCCACCGAAATCTCGTTCGAACGACATTTCGTTCGAATGAACTATCTAGCGAGGTTCCAGTGGCAAGTCGTTGGCCAACCTCGTTCGAACAAAATTCTCGTTCGAACGACAATTTCGAGCGAAAAAACAGAATGCTTTAAAATTCCATTTTTAGCCCAGAAACTTTATTTTAAAGTTTCAAATAAACCTTTTGAAAACAAACCTCAGTTTAAAATAAAATACAACCAATATAAACTTATTCCAAGTCTCCTTATATAGATATAGAAATGCATTCATACCTTTTGGAGACAATGGAATATGATATTGATGACGTAAAAACATAGCACTTGAAACTCGGCAATGATGAAATTTATAAGTCTTGGCCGCTACGTCTTCAACTCTAGTATGTCATATTCTTGAAGGATGGTCAAGTATTCTGTACTATGACTCAAGCGTTTTTGTTCGGAATTGAGCCAAAACAACAAGGGACTCAATTGGAAATTTGTGTCCTTACAAATCTCCCCCTTTGGCTATTCCGGGACAAAAACCAATAAAAATCCTAAAGGGCCGTCAAGCTCACTAGACTCAAAACATCCCACCCAAAATAAAGAGTACAATGCGTGACTCGAATACCAGTTTAGAATTAAACACTTTGCCGACGATGAAAGTTGCCATTTAGAAGAATTCCTGCACACTTAAACAAACTATCGAACGCATAGGGAATATTAAAATATTAAATGCAATATCAATAAAGACTCCCCCTTAATTAATTCTCCCCTTTATCAACTAGGATCTACCTAAGAAGGTCGCGACTCCCCCCAAGTTAAATCTCCCAAACTAAGATACGATTACAATAGGATTAGATACCATTTCTCCCCTATCATTCTCTCGCTTTTGTTCAGGAATAGATAAAGGTTAAAGAATAAAAAATTAACTTATCTGCCCCAATTAAAGCATATACACCCCCTTAACTAAACAAGGGATAAATAGAATGGGATAACAAGCTAAACATGCATTAGTGCATAAAGTGATGAGAACATTAAAGCGCTTGGGCAACAAAAATTCAACTAATCCACATAAAGATATGAATATCAACTATGATGCGATAACAAAAGATATCAATTGATTATAGTAAAATACGCATGTGATATCGAAACAAAATTCGCAACAAGATAGATACCAAAAATGAATTAAAAGCAAAGATGAACTAGCTAAACATGGCAAAGACTCAAAAACAAACAAAAAATCATATATATGTATACATAATAGATTCAAACTAAGCATAAGTACACACATATAGATATAAACACCAAAATGACACAAAACTAAATAACATAAGTTTTTCCACACTCTTATAGCATAAATGTGTCATATGGAAGCGAAAGTGAAGGAGTGTGAACAAGATACCAATGAATTAAAACCTAATCACTTAAACGTGTTCACGTAGTTCGCATTTGATTGCAAAACTTTATCAACTAGAATTTAGCCTTTATGTGACAGGATAAAGTGAACTAATGAACAAACAAACACAATGCATACAAGCCTAGCATGTTGATGATTCTACAAACCAAGAGAGTCATGACACTGAAAGCGCAACTAGGATAAACGGACATTGTGCAAACCGTTGATATATCATCCAAACTCCCTCAATAAGCATATGTATTATTCTTTTGAATGAATAAATCAACTAAACAAATTAGGCCTTGGCAAATTATTCTTCTTTTAATGCCATTATTCTTTTAGGCCTTTGGACCACGTATTTCTTTTAGGTTCAAACAAACGGTGGCTTACTCGCAAAGGATGATTTATCCTTTCGGAGCCCTTCCCTGTGCACATTTATATACATCCTTTTTTATATCTCACACAAATCTCACGTGCAACGGATTTTGACATGCACTAGTCCTCCTAGGTCATAGTATGTAGATGACTAGATTGGTAGGAGAACACCTCACAAAGCTCAAATATAACATGTGACGTTAAGGTTCAAAAAACTCGTGCATGTGTGTAAAGGCATATAAAAGTGAATCCATTAAGCAAGTCAAACTTAAGCTACTCCATGTAAGCATGATAAAGAACATTTTAAGGATTAAAATTCTAACCAAAAGTTCTAGTCACATGGAAGCGAAATGAGGATTCAAACATATGCCACAAAATGTGTGTAAAACCAAAATACATACAAAATAAAATCTTTTTGAGTTTTTCAAATTTTTAACCAAAAAAAGAAATATTTACTCAAAAGACACACAAAAATCATTTGTATTTTTCATTAAGCATAAATTACGAAAAAGGTAAAACACAAATGATAAACAAAAATCTTTTTGTATTTTTCATTTAATGCAAACTAAAAATGAAAGAAATAGAATACAAAAGATAAACAAAAATCATAATTCTAGCATGTGATTAAGCATGGAGCATAGACTAGAAAATGATTAAATATGCATACACCTAGTAATGATATATAATATGAAGCACAAAAAGCTAGAGTATGCAAACAAAACTAACACATTCAACCTTTAAATTTAGCAAGGGAGGTTTCATGTGAAAGCAAATGAGTATCGACAAATCTAATATCTAGCACGTCTAAAAATGATTTCCTAACCCATATAGATGTATATTTAAAATGATGGGATTTGGGAACTAATGAAACGCTAGACATAGACTTCCTGGGGCTTCTTTTAAGATCAAAACAAAATGACCTACGGTGACCTTTCCTACCACAATGCAAGCATGTGTAAACATGAGGAATGTTACCTAATGTATGACCTTTTCTAAAGTTGACCCTCTAAAACAAATAATGGTCTTAACTTTAGCAACAAAAATATTTGAACCAAATGAGCTAGAACCATTACAACTACTACTCGAGTCTTGTAAGTCATTTATCATTTTTAAAATATTCGACTCAAGTAATAAATTAGACTCCTCAATTTTACGGGACTCCTTTAAAATTTCTATAACTCCTAGAAGGTTATCACGCTCCCCCTCAATGTGAGCAAACTTGTCCCTAAGAGTCTTTTCTCGACAATCACTCTCTTTCTTGGACTTTTCTAAAATATTAAAATTGTAATTTATGCCCATGAGCTTTTCACGAAAAATATCTTTTTGAGATGGCGAGGTTTGGAAAAATTCAAATTTAGCTTTAAAACAAGAATTTTTATTTTCAAGAAATTTAATTCTTTTTGCAAATCTCAAATTTAATTCTCTTAATTTTTCATTACACTTTGCCCATTAAATTCCTCTCGAATAGCAAAAACTTCATTATCATTAGAAATAGACAAATTATCATTAAGACGTCCCATCGAGAGATACAAAACAAAACTGAGAGTGAGTAAAAAATGAACCACCAGAAAAAATACAAGGAGCACAAAACTTATAAAAGCCGAAAAACGGATCTTTGACACGATAAATTAGCGCTCCGGCTCTGATACCAATTTGAAAACGGATAGTTTTTCTCAATCAATGCTCTGATACCACTTGTTGGAACACGTGGCCCCAATTTTAAAATCTTTACCACAAGAAGTAATTTCAATTTCCTTTTAAAGATGCGGAACAAGGATGGTTCACATAAAGGGACTATACTATTCAAGATTCACAATTAAAATATTGCAATTTTAATTCTTCTAAAATTAAAATTAAACTAAACCGGATTTTAATTTTCTCAGAATTAAAAATTGAACTTTAAAACAAACTTGTGAATATTCAACTTATAGCCCAAAAGTAATTTAACCCAAGCCCTAGAAATTTGCCTAACAAAATATTTAATCCAATTTAGCAAATTTGGGCCAAACCAAATTTTATCAAATTAAAGAAATGACTTGAATTAAATTAATTTTTAATTTTACCCAAAATATTAGTTAGCACCACATTAAAGATGAGTATTGATTTAAACAAATTTTATCTTTTAGCCCTAAGCATGCATCTAGGTGATATAGCAAGATAAAATAAACACAAACCACAACGCCTCGATGTACGAGGAAAAACCCACAACGGGAAACAACTTCGGACGGCCCTAGCCTCAAATCCACTAAGTACGGTTTTACAAATACAAGCAAGATGACTTACAACACTCAACTCGACTCCTTCAAGCCCCGACGCGTCTTCTTGTATACACCTCTGCCTAGCAAATAACCACGGAGCTCCACCGCGGTCTCGGAATCCACCGATCGGACTTTTTCTGGTCACCATCACCCGAACAAGGAGCCTTTCTCCAAGTGGGTATGCCGCAGCAAACAAGCTTCTTCTTTTATGGGATGTAGAAGCAAACCCAAACTCTCTTTTACGGTAGAGATGAATCCGGTGCCAAACAAACTCTCCAAGCAAGATGTATATATATATATAGATAGAAACTTGGATTAAAACATTGTTTATTGGGTGTAAACTTAGTTTTGTTCTTTGAATAAGTCAATTTAACTAACAAACACCAAGGGAACTTTTTATGAAAGGATTAAGCTCTCAAAAACTCTCTAGGAGATGGAAAAAGGTTTTAGAAAAAATCTGGTCCCGAAATAGATTTAAACTGTCAAAAGTTAGTGGGGACAAGTAGTGGGAAAATGCCAAAAAACTGTTCCCGCCGAAATCTCGTTCGAACGACATTTCGTTCGAACGAACTATCTAACGAGGTTCCAGTGGCAAGTCGTTGGCTAACCTCGTTTGAACGACACTTTCGAACGAAAAATCAGAAAGTTTAAAAATTCCATTTTTAGCCCAGAAACTTTATTTTAAAGTTTTAAAGAAACTTTCTGAAAACAAACCTCAGTTTAAAATAAAATACACCCAATATAAACTTATTCCAAGTCTCCCTATATAGATATAGAAATGCATTCATACCTTTTGGAGTCAATGGAATATGATGTTGATGACGTAGAAACATAGCACTTGAAACTCGGCAATGATGAACCTTTATAAGTCTTGGCCGCTACATTTTCAACTCTAGTATGTCATAGGCTTGAAGGATGGTCAAGTATTCTATCCTATGACAACGTTTTTGTCCGGAATTGAGCCAAAACAACCAGGGACTCAATTGGAAATTTGTGTCCTTACACTCTTTATAATTCTTATATATCCTTTATACTTTAAACACTATAATTTATAATATGATTTTTGTAATATTTTGATTAAACATTACATTAACATCTATATTAAGAATTGCAAAAGCGAGAAGAAAATGTAGAGCACCTCTTGCTACATTGCAGTGTGGTGAGGAGGGGGATTTTTTTTGTTTTCCTTTCTGTCGTTGAATGTGTGATGCTGGAATTGGATGCCCCCATTAGTAGGAGGGCGAGGAGATTGTGGGGCGCAACTCCTCTTTGTATCTTTTGGCCCATATGGAGGGAGTACAATCAGTGGTGTTTTAATGGAACGGAGTTTTTACTACCGATATATATTTATGATAAGTCAAGATTGCTGTTTTTTAAGAGTGTTTTCTGGTCTTTTGGGCTTTTTTTGGTGCTGTAATTTTTGTTTTGTTTCAAGGCCCTTGAGTGCAATTTTTGGGTGGTAGGTATGTGTATGGTTGTATCTAGATCCGGTCTTCTTCAGTATACGGGTTCCATCCCCCTATACGTCTTTCTAATATTTTTTTTAATATTAAAGAAGTAAAATACTATGTGATATACCCATCGATATATTCATAATTTGTGATTGAGAGAGAATTTTTTTTGAATTTTTAAAGCTGAGTGGCAGGAAATATTCTTGAAAGCAGAGATGGCTGTCACTTAGCCAAACATGGATAGTGCCAAAGTGAAAGCCACTTGGACTTTTGACTATTCAGGGATGGTGGTGAACACACTTTTCTTATATATAGGAACGGTCGAGGTATATTCTGCTAATGAAGTCACATTGTGGCCATAACCTTGGGCTCAATCCCCTAAACAAATACCTATGGACTTTATGCGTTACTGGCCCTTTTTTTTAATTGAAAAAGGGGAGCATCCTTTTACGTTGGAGTTTTGGTAACTGTAGTTGGTGATTACTTTCGAGAGAAGCTAGTGGCAACTTGCCCCCTTGTCAATCTGTTGCATGGGTTAACTTTTACTTTTTATTTATTTATGTCAAAATCAATGGACTTCTTTTTTTAGAGACCTTGAGCATGATCTGTTTTTTCCCCTTTTCTGGCAATACATTTTTTTTCACAATAATGATTCCAATAATGCCATTTATAGTATTATATGATTATTGTGATTTTTTTTTTCACATTAATTTCTTCTCTTTCATATAGTTTCATTTTGGACCTTGTTTTATGTTAAACTACTGGCATCATTCCTTTCCTTCCCATTTCTCCCAGATATAACATAATTTTCCCATTCAACTTGGTATGATAGTGGCTGTAACTTGATCGATCTTGGTGTTTGGGGTTTTAGTTTAGGGTTTGGGGTTTAGGATTGAATCATCACATTATGGACATTCTTATCAACCTCGTCCTTCCATCTCTGTTTCTTTTTAATTTTGTTTAATTTTGTTTAGTTGAACAATTGCACTATAGACATGCTTAACCGCCTCATCCTTCAATCTTTATGTCATTTATGTTTTGTTCAGTTTAAAACGTGATTCTATTTTTTCTTTTTTGCTTGATTAAAATATGAACATCACCAGCATGAGCAACTTTATCTTCATTCTTAAGCAAGCTCAAATTTATTGTTTCAATTTTGTTGGTAATGAACTACCCCATTATGGATATGCTTATCCACCTCATCCTTCCATCTCTGTTTTTTTTCTTCTGCTCAGAACACGTTTCAAACTTTTTTATATAAAATATATGATATCTGAAATTTGTATCCATTTGCAGTTTATAAAAGTCATCTATTATCAACTAAAGTACGGATTTCAAAAAGACCATAGAGATACTGCTATGGCAAAGGAGGGAACATCATCATTGTTGGACGAGTCTTTGTTTTCCTCTGATAGCTTTCTGCACCACCTTTGCAAGGTAGTAATAATATCCGTAACTGATATTCTCCAGTTAAATATATCAAATGTTCCTTTTATCAGTATTATGTAACAATTTTAGTCACAGATTGAGTCCTGGTTTTATGGAACAACTCTTGATATGTGACCAATATTATGATTGCAGGATTTCTTTTCTTTGGTGTTTGATGCCCCAGTCGTTGATGGAGATCTCCTGGCCTGGGTGTGTATTCAGGCCCCTTTTCTTGACCTCTGCTTTGTGATATCTGGGCAAGTTTTTTATACTATAGTCATATCAAGAAACTATAACCTTCTTGTTAAAGGACTAACATAGATCAAGCGAAAGAGACCTTGTGGGTTCTTATATCGTGATGAGAATAGAGGAGTACTGAGGTTTAATTGTAATTTGTCTAATTGTACTCTTTTTATTTTGTGCCCTTTTTGCTGTATTTTCTTTATTTTCTTTAGTATTGTAGGTAAAGGGGTAATATTCCGTTAGAATTCCTAGTGTGCTTGTTACTCCCTTGGAATATTCTAATGTGCCTCTTTAGTCTTTACTTTCTTGGCTAGCAAGATAACTTAAGGCTATAAATAAGCCTTTAGCCAACCATTGTAGTCAATTTACATTTTAGTGGGAGAGAGTTTCTTAATTTGTGGTTACTCGTGTGGCATTCGTAGTGTAATGTCAAATTTCTATCAGAGTCGTAGCTAGTTCAGGGTGTTGTAAATCGTGGCAGTGTCAATGACGCGCAGAAGATCAACCCAAGTTAAACTTGAGGAAGCCGCAGCATCTCTCGTCTCCGACATCCACCACCTCGTGAAAGCTCACTCCACCCTACATGACCTAACAAGCCCACCCCACACTACTTTCACCCAATCACCCTCACCAACACTTCTGCCCGAAATCCTCACCCACCCCTAGCCCAACCACCACCACCTCTGCAAAGAACAAAACTGTCGATTTCACCCGGCACCACTCTCAGAGTTCCGACGTCTTGCGGTGGCAATTATAAGGCTCCGTGATGGACGTGAAGGACATGACCTAGGGTGACGCAACCCTAGGTTGCTGTTCGACCTCAGTGAAAACCATTAAGGGCGGGTATGGTCGAGAAATAGAAATAGAGAAGATAAGAAGATCGAAGGAAAGACGAAGAGGAGAGAAAAAATTCACCAAAGAAGTTGCTGGCGAGATTCACAGCGACAGAGGTGGCTGGAGAGCTTCGATCTGGTGTGTGCTGGGGTACCCATGAAAACCCTAAGTTGTGAAAAAGATGGGAGAGGCTTGTTTGGTGTGGATCCAGCTGGACATAAACAAGGATAGGGGTTTTGCTAAAATTGTTTGGGGAATTTTAAGCAACAAGACTGAGTCGCTTACACCATAGGGGCTGGATGTCCTTTTTGGTTTTAATAGCTCCCAAATGAAGCCTTCAGTCTCCTTTTGCTAGACCACTAGAGTTGAGGGGCCTTAACAGTCCAGAAATAAATTATTTTGGGCTAGCCACTGTGGCGTCTGCCATAGCTTCAAGTGGTGGTTAAACGTAAATGTTTCTGTGCACAAACTAAATGCCAAGGTGGCCTGGAAAGAGTTTCCTGTTAAAAAAAAACACAATGGGCCAATTGTTTGTAGGAGATTTTGAGCCATCCCTAAATTTTGATGAAATTACTTGATACCCCCATTTTTTTTCCCTCATGTTTCAGGAATTTTTCACTTGTCTCCATCTTTTAAATCTCGTGGAAGAGCTTTTCCATAGAAGGGGAAGTGATGAGAATAGAGTGCGAGGGCTTAGTTGTAATATGTCAAATTTTACTCCTTCAAAAACGAAGGATTCTATATAATATGAAGGATTTTGTTGAGCAAATGTGTAGAGAGATGACGCCGAGAAAAATGTCTCGAGCCTTGTGCTCTGATTGGGAAGGAACACGATGGACCCAAAATGCCCCAATTTTTTAATCAAAAAGCAAGTTTGATAAGTACAAAAAGAGGGGGAAACAAAAAAATTGGAGGGTAGATTTGTAAAAAAGAGATATGATCTCGACCCTTTATTTTTCAAAAGTGTGTAAGGATGTGGCATTCATCCTCACCATTAAAATGTGTACATAAATAAAAAACTTCCCTATCATATATATATATATATATATATATATATAGGGAGAGGTTCAAAAGTGAACATTTACCAAAAACCCATTAATTTTAGCGCCTATGTTGTAATTGGTCCGCGCCAGTGGCAACGACCACACGCGTGTCGATCGAATATTTTTTTTACACACACCTACTCCCTACCCCCCACCCCAATACCTAGCGCCGTCATATACATGCTACCCACCAGCTGCCAAACCCATGCCCCAACCCAATCAAACCCATTTCAATACCCACCTTATATCCCCTTGCTAAAACCTACCATACCACCATCTCCGGCCATAAGAACCACCGCCGGCAACCTCTACCATGGTAGCCCCTCAATCCAAAATCCGGCCAGTTTAAACCCACTTCTCAATCCTACCCATCAATACAATCCCGAACATCCAAAACTCATTTCGGCTTGTACCAAATCCAAGCAGCCCATTCTACCATACGTTCAAACCGACTTTTACCCCTGCTCCAAACTCCGGCAGCTACTCCCTTATCCCACTCCGGGCGGACTCAAACCTGACCCACCTGCACAACCCATTCCGAAACCCATCTCAACCTGACTACCCCGCCAGTCTGGGTAGTTAGGTGTGTGTGTGGGGGTGTAAAAAATTATTCGATTGACACGCGTGTGTTAGTTGCCGCTGGCGCGAACCAATTACAACATAGGAGTTAAAATTAATGTGTTTTTGGTTAATGTTTATCTTTTATGTTCACTTTTGAACCTCACTATATATATATACACAATACTGCTCTTGTGCGGACCAGTCCGCATTTTAAGAGAGCGGACCGGACATGTGTCACCTGACGGTGAGCCTAGAAATTATCAGCTAAATTATAGGCACGCTCTCTCTTTTCTGGACTCACCGTCAGGTGACACATGTCCGGTTCACACTCTTAAAATGCAGACTGGTCCGTACAAGAGCGATATATATATATATATATATATATATATATATATATATATATATATAGAGAGAGAGAGAGAGAGAGAGAGAGAGAGAGAATGGCATCCTTAAGGAATTTACGGAATCTCATTTTGAGGTGGTAAATGGTTACTTTTTTTACCCAAGACTCGAATTTGGTGAAAAAAATAACAGCTTAGTGGGTAAAATGGAAATTGTATATATATATATATATATATATATATATATATATATATATATATATATTATATGTACCTTTTTGAATGTTGAAACTTTTGATAATCATTACGCAAACTAAATGATTGAATTTTTTCACCACCAAACTTCATGAAAACTTCAACCATTTATCCCTTCAAAATGGTATGTTCCTAAATTCCTTAACTTGAGAACATCAATTTTAGAGACTCACTGATATATATATATATATTGAAGACTGACTTAGAGACTCACTGCAATTTGAAGGCAAAGTTTGGATGTATTTTATAACTACTTTTGGACCGTATTTGAAGAAAAAAAAACTTTTGGGTTGTATTTGATGAAAAAGTTTGATTGTATTTGTATTTTATTTGAATTTGAATTTGTTTTTGGATTTTATTTGAAGACTGTGTTACAAGTTTGATTGTATTTGGATTTGGATGCATTCCTAGTGCTTGGTTGTATTACACATTTGGTTATGTTTGGATTTTATTTTGGTTGTATTACTCTTTATCTTTAATTAAAAAATCCATTTTATGCAAATACAAGTTGGATAAAATCTGCCCTCATTTCCCATTATTTGAGTTTTCTCAATAGTTCCAAAACGAAAAAAATGATAAACAGGAATAAATGCCAAAACAGAAAAATGGATTTTTTTTTTCAAAGAAAAAAACAACAAAGACAATTTTGTAGCTCAACATTTGGATGACCTGTTGCCAAATGAGGGCAGGCGTGATAGGTTAGAGAGAGAGAGAGGGCTCATGTTAGGGATAGCAAGTGAGGTAGTTTGACAGCTTAGCTCATTTATTCATCCTCTTTTCTTTTGTTTTAAGAGGTCCACTCCATCCGTTAAATGAGGTCCGCTGTTGAACCTCCCTGCATATATATATATATATATAAACTTGTCAAATTGATGATAATGAACACTGAATTGCTATAGCGTGATTTAGTCATGTGCAAGGTTCTAAAAAACGCGGGGCGTGATCGAGGCTTGGAGGCCAAGCCTTAAGCCTTAGAAGCCTAGGCGGGCCTTGGCGTAAAAAAGCGTGAAAAGGCGTTTAGGTCTTTTTAATGTATTTTAATATTTTTTAACCATAACAAGGCTATTAAATACTAAAATTGTACATATCATAAAAATATGTCTGAATATTTGTAAATAAAAATACTATTTGATTATTTTGGATGAGATAATGGTCCGGTTTGTAAAAAAATCTTTAAAAGGCGATATCGTTTCACTAAAGCATTTATGTTTTTAGAGAAAAAGTACACCTTAAGGGTTTTATCAAGCATAAGGCGTCAAAATCTTAAGGCGGGGCGTTTCTCCCAAGCCTCAAGCCTAGGCGGGTTTTTTAGAATAGTGGTCATGTGTAACATTAACTGTGGTGCCATCAGCTCCATATGACACTTCTTGTTTTTGGAGGATTTTTTTGTAACTTTGAGATTTGAACTGATGTGTCACTCAACGTGCTTGAAACTAATTTTGAATAGAATGATGCTATATTTGGCTTCTTGTTTTGAATATTATAGCAATATTCACATTATATTGAGGGGAATACCCGCTCATCTTTCTATATTTCTAGACGAGGAAACTGAAAGAGCTTCTTGAGGACACGTTAGGATGGAACTTCCAGCAGAACACTACAGTTGATGGAATATACTGTGAAGACGAGGTTAGTATAATCAATTCAGTCGACCCCGAATAGTTGGGATAAGGGTATTGCTGATTTGAGTTTTTAAAGAAGCATTCATTTTATTTTATTTCACAACTGTTCTCGTGCAGTTTGCTCCTGTGGTGGTGGAACTGGATGAATCAGGTTAGAATCAATCCCCAGCTGCTTTGACACTGATCTAAGACAGCTTTTTCATTGTATCAGTGATAAATAACTAATATCAGGCAAAGTGGAATTATGGTAGCTTCTCGATCTCCCCTTTCAACATCTCTTTCTGGAAGCTAATTGATGTTACACCATGTATACTTGGCATTCATATCTGAGCTAGTGTGGGATGGTAAATGTAGACGTTTTTGTATTCTAGGTGTTACTGTAAATTTATATGAATTTGGCTAATGTCATTTAACACTAGAGTGGGAGCGGGAGCCATAAATGGTATGTAAATGAAGTTGAATTTCATAGATACTTTCTTGTGGATCAGTCTTTTAATGTATCTGTTTTCCTTAAAAGCCATTCTGGATTTAAGTGGCCCTTGATTTTTGATAGGCATAAAAAAACCTAAGCACACAAGAAAATTTTAATTATTTGCTTTTTCTTAGCAAAACTTCTCTCAACAACAATAATACTAATACTACTAATAATAGAAGTTGCTGAGTTATAGTTTATTCATACAACTTGGAATCTCCTCTACATTACTGCATCCAACCATCTATTGTTCACTCCTGGCTAATTTCCATGGTATGGTACATGAGAGAAATCATAATAATAGTTGGCCCTAGTAGGGAGCATGGTAGACGCATGATTCATCATCATATAGGGTTGATGCATATAGACATTGTCATGGTCCATGGTAGTATGCATATTGTGCATGTCATCAGTGTATCTCATCATCATTGGAGATGTATGGTTGTACAAATATCCTTGAAGGCTAGGGTGATTAGCCATTCTCATGAATGATGGATGGTAATACCTATGAAATTCACCAGTAGTAGCATTGTCCGTAAGTTCTTGAAGACCCATCATGGGAGTCATGTTGCCTTCAACTATACCGTCATCCCATTCCATGTCTGTCTCAGCTGTCAGACCCTCAATTCCCATACTCTGTTGGTTCAGATAATTCTCAGTTTGGGGTCCCCACTGGTCTTCTTCAACCTCACAATTAGAGGACAAAATAGGCTGCCTTTTTGAAGCTTTGAGTAGACACTGCTGCATTTGGGTGTGGTTGTTACTGTTGGCTGATTCTTGGTTCTGATTGTGGTTGGGGCTTGGTAATGGGGACCAAAGCTCAGCGTGCTTACCAGATTTGACCAATTTCTTGATCAGTGTAGCTGAATCTACACTTCCTGAGACTGTCACCACCTGTTGTTCTTCATCTATGTTTACTGTGTACACTCCTGAATTCATTGCTCAATATTTATTAAATATGAAAGCAAATTGAAATAGAATAATGCTATTAAGTACCAAGTTTGTGTACTAATTGCATTAAGGTGTTGTACATATACTAGGAGTACAACACTTTAATCTTGGAACACAAAAATTGGTGTAAAAACTTGGCACGCATAACATTTTCCATAGAAATATAGTTTTATTATAAAAGCAAAAATTCTATAATCGAGATGTGCAGAATGGAAAGGGAGAAGCAGAACCGCATTTTCTCTGGAGTTTATCATTCACCTCTCTCTCTCACACTCACATAAACCCATTCCCGCTTATCCCAACTATTTGAGGTAGCGGGAAAATGTTGAAATGCTGATGCGACAACTGGTGCTAACGAGACAATGTTATGCCATCGGTCCAATTTGTGCTGTTAATGTCACAATTCTTGAGCTAATGTCATTACGCAGGATTAAAGATTATATTTGGAAGTATATTGAATTAAAAAGAAAATATGTATTTATTGGGTAAATAGGTGTTTGAGGAGCTAAATGTGTTAAACTAAAAATGTCTATTTTTATAAAATATGTATTTACGCTGGAGACTACACATTAATTAAATCTAAATTATTTAATGTGTTTTAGCAGATTGATCATTATAGGATTTATTAATTAGTAAACCTATTTTTCAAGATGTTCTGGTGAGAAATGTATCCTTTTGCACCTAGCAAATTTCTACACTCCTCCCTATATATATAGTGACGTAAACACAACCCACTTTTATTCTAATGGGCAAGAAAAAATGAGCACAACTGCTGGAGAGGGATTTCAATAAAAACAAATAGAGCATTAAGGTAAAAGTCATGTTCCTTCCTATATTTGGATTTTTTTAGGATAA
The DNA here is from genome assembly GCA_949130495.1 of Sambucus nigra. Taxonomy (NCBI): domain Eukaryota; kingdom Viridiplantae; phylum Streptophyta; class Magnoliopsida; order Dipsacales; family Adoxaceae; genus Sambucus; species Sambucus nigra. Next base: position 334,797,138 of record OX422207.1, on the reverse strand, counting down.
CGCTTTTCAAGTTTATAAATCTAGTTCCTATGGTACAATAACATTTATAAATCAAGTTCCCGTGGTATAATACCCTTTATTTTTAAAAAGAAAATATGTATTTATTGGGTAAATAGGTGTTTGAGGAGCTAATGTGTTAAACTAAAAATGTCTATTTTTATAAAATATGTATTTACGCTGGAGACTACACATTAATTAAATCTAAATTATTTAATGTGTTTTAGCAGATTGATCATTATAGGATTTATTAATTAGTAGACCTATTTTTCAAGATGTTCTGGTGAGAAATGTATCCTTTTGCACCTAGCAAATTTCTACACTCCTCCCTATATATATAGTGATGTAAACACAACCCACTTTTATTATAATGGGCAAGAAAAAATGAGCACAACTGCTGGAGAGGGATTTCAATAAAAACAAATAGAGAATTATCCTTCCTATATTTGGATTTTTGTAGGATAACGTTTTTCAAGTTTATAAATCTAGTTCCTGTGGTACAATAACATTTATAAATCAAGTTCCCGTGGTATAATACCCTTTATTTTTTTGGTTCGCGCCAGCGACACCATTTTTTATGGTGTTTTTAGTACATGAACTAAATTTATAAAATTTTATGGAGTGTCTTGTTTTTTTACACTTTAAGCATTATGAGGATCTTTTTTCAAAACCCCCTAAAAAAATGTCATGCAAACTCTTCACAGCTTAGTAGTGCCATATAACTAAAGTATTAACTAATTCGTAGACAACGCAAAGGTTTTTGCAAATTATAGTCGAATGAACTGCTATTATATTGAGAAATGTGTGCCAAGTAGAAGTAGAAAACAAGTAATAACTGTTGGATATTAGATTAGTGATACCTATTTTATTATTAGACTCACCTGTTTCGGGCTTAGGTTATTAGATTCATTTTATACCTTCATTCTTATTTGTTTTTATCTTTTAGACCCTTCTATTTTAATAATAATAAATACCATAATGTAGCACCATTATTGGTAAGTCAATACATCACACAAATTATCTTGGTATCAGAGCCAAATCAATCCCTAAACTCATCCCTACCAAACAAACCCTAGAAACTAAACCCTAGCCGCAAATCGGCGACCTAACTAGGTCTGGCCGACCCCCCCTTCTGGCCGACGATTCTTTCTGGTCGGAGCCCCTCTATTGCTAGACTCTTGATCTGCCAGATCTGGCCGACCTAAAAGCTATAGCTGTTGGTTGATTCATGGGTTTTATTCTTTACACAACAGTGGGTTTCTTTCTTTACTTAGGACAACTCATTTTTGTTGGTTTGACTGGGTAAGTTAACCTTGTTCTTCTTCTTCATCTAAGGTTTATACCCTCTTGTTAATTTAGGACTTTTATTCTCTCTTGCTGGTGGGATTTATTTCCATGAAGTAGGCTATTAATTTGATGATTTTTTGAGGGTTTATACCTCTCTATGTTGCTGAATTTGATTAGGTAACACCTTGCCAAATTTTTTTGGACCTATTTTTGTACTTGTTGGACTATATTTGAATATTTTAAAGATATGGTTGATTTGTTTGGTCCTAGAGAGGTGGATCCTACCCAACATACACTTATTCATCGAGTGACTAGTGTATTATTGAATGGAACGAATTTAAATTCATGGTCCGGATCTCTTCACCTTTTTATTGGGTCGAAGGGGAAGACTAGTTGGTTATTGGGCACCGAAACCCAACCGAATACTAAGGATGTAGCCATTTTAATCAATGGGAGATGGACCGTTGCACGTATCTAGGGTGGATGTTCAATTTTATCGAGGAGCGCATTTATACTATGTTTATATTCTGAGTTTGTTTCAGAGTTATGGAAGACTCTTAATCAAATGTACGCTCACGCTCAGAATGATGCCCAAAATTGCTCATGCCTCACAAGAATCACTACTTTGGAAATCTAATATGCCGTTGGGAGGAGCTGGCCCAATTTGAAACTCTTTGTGACTCCTCCTAAGACCATTTTTATCCAGATGCAACATCTTTTTCGTCAGCACACTTATCAGTTTCTTATGGGTTTACGATCTGAGTATGATACTCTTTGTACTTAGACCATAAACACATCTCTTATGCCTCCCCTTCGAGAGGCCTTTGATATTGTAGATAGAGAGGAGCATCGTCTTAGGTTATCTCAGAGCTCGCAAGTTGCTGCCCAAGTTTAGTCTCCTCATACTGATCAGAGGGCATTTGCGGCTCATACTGGCCCTTGTCCCCGTGACGAACGAACGGCTTGTCATCATTGTGGAGTTGTAGGCCACTCCAGAGACCAATGCTTCGAACTTCATCCCGAGTTGAGGCAGAAGTTTGCTAAGGCCAAACACTCTGGCCCTCCCAGGACTGCTGCCATTGCCGATGTTTTCGCTTCTTCTTCTCCTGGTTTTCTAGGGATGATAGTCATCTTTAGGCTCAGATTGATCTTCTCCTGGCACAGCTTCGCTCTCTTGGGCACTCTACTCCCACGGCCACTATTGCTTCAGGTACCTCATTTGCTTTTCATGTTAAGGTTGTTAAGCTTACTTAGATTTTGGATTCTGGAGCATTTGATCATATGACTGGTGAGCTATCTTTTTTACTTTCCCCACTACCCTTGTGTGTCGTAATGTGTGTCTTGTGGATGGTTCACTTGCTCGTATTCGTAGCAAGGGAAACATATATCTCTTACCCTCTCTCACGTTATCTTCTGTATTACATGTTCCGACCTCTCGTTTAATCTCATATCTGTTCGTCAACTGTTCAAAGATATCAATTGTGCTGCCATATTCTTATCCTCGCATTGCTATTTGCATGACTTGAGTTCGAAGAGGATTTTTAGCAAGGGATACGAGTGCGATGACCTATATCACTTTGGGGATCCTCCTACCTCGATTACTTGTATTTCTGGATGACGTGCCTCTACTTCCACTGACCATGTTGCTTTTAATATTCCTTACAAACTTTTCATCGTTGGCGTGCCTGTTTAGGACGTGTCAAGTTTCAGTACTTATGTTTACTTTTTCCCTCTTTGTCTAAGACTTATAAAGATAAGAGGTTTACTTATGATACACGTGAGTTTTCTAAACATATTCATACTAGTTATATTTCTCCTATGAGTCATGCACCTAGTATGTTTGATCTTATTCACTCTGATGTTTGGGGACCCTCACCTATCACTTCTTTCTCGGGTTATAGGCAATATATCCCTTTTATTGATGATTTATCCAGATGTACGTGGGTATATTTACTTAAACATAAATCTAAAGTGTTACCTTTATCTGTCCAATTCCTCCAAATGATTAAAACACAATTTAACACTACTACTCGTAACATTCGGTCTGATAATTAGGGTGTGGGGAGGGGGGGGGGGGGGGGGGGAGGGGGGAGATGTTTTTGATGCTTTTTGTTCACAACTTAACCAAAAGGGAATTTTATACCAACTTACTCGCCCCTACACTCCGGAACAAAATGGGGTGGCGGAACGTAAGAACAGTCACTTAATGAGAGTGGTTCGGTGCCTTTTACAGGATATGCGTGTTCCTAAATCTTATTGGCACCTTGATTTTCTCACTGTCACATTTATTATTAACCGCACTCTGAGCAATGTTTTAAACGACAAAAAACCTCTTCACTCATCTTCCTACTTTCCCCCTTTTTCTTATATTACCTCGAGTTTTTGGGCGTGTGTGCTATGCTCAGGAAATGCTCCCTTCACATCACAAACTTGATGACAAGTCCATTAAATATATTTTTATGGGCTATCCTACCATGTCTAAAGCTTATAAATGTTATGATCCTCTCTCTCGACGTATGTATCACTCTTATGATGTTACTCCATTTTATAGTAGGTCTTATACTCCTCCACCCCCACCCCTTCTTCTTCCACCCGCTCCTCTTGAGGATGATTCTCCGGTGGCCCGTCCGATCCCTTTATTGGATGTGTCTCCCTCTCTTCCTAAGACACCCCTTTGCGGGTACATGCTTGTTGCCCTCAACTGTCCCTGCCTCCTCCTCCTAGGGACTCAGATACTATTGATACTCCTTATTTTCAACCCCCCACATATTTCTAGTTTTTAGTCTCGTTATCCCACTCGTGATCGTCGTCTTCCTTCTCGTTATGCTAACTCTTGTAGTACTAAGCATTCTATTCTCGAGCATCTTTCCTATGTAGGCCTTTCAAGGTCCTGGAGTACCTTTTTTGTCTTGTCTTGACTCTATTTCTATTCCCAAATCTTTGCATAAGGCTCTCCAAAATCCAAAATGGGTTGCTGCCATGAAAACTAAGATGGATACCTTGAAAAATAATGGTAGTTGGGAGTTGATATCTCTTCCTATGGGGGAGAAATTTGTTGGTTGCAAATGGTTTTTAATGTTGAGTATTTGGATGATGGCTCCGTTGAGCGATATAAGGTGCGTCTTATATCACGTGGCTTTACTCAGATCTCAGGTAAAGTTTTTGGTGCTACCTTTGCCCTGGTTACTAAGATGACTTCTATTCGTCTCCTTATCTTTCTTGTCACGTCTCGCTCTTGATCGCTATAGTAATTGGATATTAAAAATGCCTTTCTTCATGAGGATCTTATTGAGACTATCTATATGGCTCCTCCTCCTATTTTTCGGGCTGAGGGGGAGTATTTAGACATGGTTTGTTGTCTTCGCAAATATCTATACGGGTTGAAGCAGTCTCCCTGAGCTTGGTTTAGCCGATTCAGTGGGGTGATTACCTCTATGAGATTCTCCAGATGCTGGTTCGATCACGCTTGCTTTATTCGACGTCAACCCAACCACGATGCATTATCCTTTTGGTCCATGTTAATGATATCATTATTAGCAGTGATCTTGAGAGGATTGCCCTGGTAAAGAAGGACACTGGAGTAGTTTTTTATTCTAAGGACTTGGGTCCTCTTCAATATTTTCTAGGGATTGAGATTGCAAGATCTCCTAGTAGGATTTCCTTGTCATAAAGGAAGTATGTTATGGATCTGTTACAAGATATAGGGATGATTGGTTGTCATCTAGCTTCTACTCCTATAAAATCGAATGTGAAGTTGACTAATGAGTCTGGGGATTTACTTTTTGAGCCGTCTAGGTATCAACGTTTGGTTGGTCGTCTCATCTACCTGACCAATACCCTTCCTGATTTGGCCTTTGTTGTGAGTATTGTTAGTCAGTTCATGAATGATCCTCTCACCACCCACCTTGATGTTGTTCATCATATCTTGAGTTATCTCAAGTTTCCATCAGGTCTTGGTCTCTTCTGTGCTTCAGGAGACCAAAGGGTCTCTCTTGCTTCACCAATGCTGATTATGCGGGATGTAAGAGTGATAAGCATTCTACTTCTGGATTTTGTACTTTCTATGATTCTCATCTCATATCATGATTAAGTAAGAAGCAAGCGGTGGTTTCTCGTTCTTCCGCGAAGGCGGGAGTACCGTGCTGTAGCCCATGGTACATGTGAGCTCTTGTGGATTCGATCGATTTTGGGTGATCTAGGCTTTACTGAGGACGGTCCTTCTGAATTATTGTGTGATAAAAAATCAACCATTATGTTGTCATCTGATTCGGTTATTCATAAGAGAACCAAACACATTGAGATGGATATTCACTTTCTCGAGGAGAAAGTTTCTACACGCATCATTCGTCCATTCACCAGCTCAGACTACAAACTGTCTCACCAAGGCAGTTGTACCTTCTTTGCTTCACTCATCTATTGGCAAGCTGGGCTTGGTGGATATCTTTGCTCCGACTTGAGGGGGAATATTGGATATTAGATTAGTGATACGTATTTTATTATTAGGTCCACCTATTTTGGGCTTAGGTTATTAGACTCATTTTATACCTTCACTCTTATTTGTTTTTATCTTCTAGACCCTTCTATTTTAGTAATAATAAATACCATAATGTGGCACCATTATTGGTAAGCCAATACATCACAAAAATTATCTATAATGTCACAACAAATTCATTTAAAAATTGGATGTCATGGTATATAAGTTAAGAAGGCTTCACATATTTATTGAAGTAGGGTCTATTTCGTACAACTAACGGGGACTCAGAACAAATAGCTGAGTTATGTAAATACCAATTGTATAAAATAAGAAGCTTAGTGGGTACAAATAACTCAGACTACGTGCTTATGTAAATAAAGTCTAAAAAATAAACTACACAAAGATAACATTATGGGTAGAGATGAAAGAACTCTATTAAATGCTCGAATCAACTCAACAAAGTCTTTTACCAATTAATTGGGGTCGAATACACAAATCTTATTTTTTCAATCCATTATGTTCAGTGTAATATCTTCGATTAAGCCACTTGATATCATATCATTTTTTACAATATCCCACCAAGTCAATTTAGGCCTACCTCTACCCTTTGCGTTACCATCAATACCAATTAAATCACTCTTTTTTACGGAAGCATATATTGGTCTACGCTTGACATGTACAAACCATTTAAGTCAATTTTCTCTCAATTTATCTTCTATAGGAGCTATTTTTACTATTTCATGAATTTGTTCATTTCTAATTTTATCCTTTCGAGTTTTACCACAAATCCATCTTAGCATTCGCATTTCCGCCACACTAATTTTCTGCAGATTTTATTTTTAGGTTGTCCAACACTCTGTCCTATAGAACATGGCGGGTCTAATGGCCATTTCATAAAAAAATTCTTGAACTTCATAGGTGTACGCCTATCACACAATACACATGTAGCACTTCCCCACTTAACTCAACTTGCTTTAATTCTATAAGTAACATCATCACTAATATCTCTATCTTTTTAGATAATCGAGCCTAATTAATGAAAATGATCATTTCTAGGTATCTTTTGACCCTTCAATTTCACCACATCTCCATTTTTCCTCCCATTACTACTAGAATTGCACTCCACATATTTTATTTTAGCCTTGCTTATTTTAAATCCTCTTGTTTCTAGAGTTCATTTTCACAATTCCAATCTAGCATTAATTCCCATTTTAGTCTCATCCACTAAAATAATATCATCTGCAAATATCATACTGTATTTGTCCAGTCAACTCATCCATAACAATAGCAAAGAGATAACGACTAAATGATGAACCTTGGTGCAGACCTACAGTAATTAAGAATTCATTGCTTTCTCCAACTGATGTTCCTAATATAGTCATGCCCCATCATACATATCCTTGATCACACAAATATATCTACAAGTCACTCCTTTTTTTTTATGTAGAACCCATTATATTATATCTCTTGATATCCTGTCATATGCATTCTCCAAATCTATAAAAATCATATAAAGGTCATTCTTTTTTCTGCATATACCTCTCCATTAATCTTCTCAATAAATAAATCGCTTCCATTGTTGACCTTCCAGGCATAAATCCAAATTGATTATGAGATAATGTTATTTTCAATCTCAATCTATATTTAATCACTCTCTCTCAAAGTTTCATTGTATGACTCATTAGCTTAATACCACAATAATTTGAACAACTTTGTATATCCTCTTTATTTTTATAAGTAGGTACTAAAACAATCTTTCTCCATTCATCGGACATCCTATTAATCATTATAAATTCTATTAAATAACTTTGTAAGCCAAGATACTCCTTCCTCCCCTAAGAACTTCTAGACCTCAATAGGAATACCATCTGGTCCTAAAGCCCTCATGTTTTAATATTTTTAGAGCAATTTAAAACTAATTCTACAATTTTTTTTTCTCGAGTGTCCCTAAGTTACTATATATCTAATCTACTCCCGTTATTTTCATTCAATAACTTCTCGAAGTAGTTTTTCTATCTTTCCATAATCTCATCATCCTTGACTAATACTCTCGAGTCATCACTTTTAATATATTTAATGTTATTAAAAGCTTTTGCTTTTATGTCCCTAAGTTTAGCAAGCTTATAAATACTTTTCCCCCTTCTTATGTTCCTAATTTTGTATAAAGATTATCATACACCTTTAATTTAGCATCTCTTACCATTTTCTTAACTTTCATTTTAGCCCATTCATATTTATCAAATTTTCTTCGTTTGTAGTTATTTGTCATGTTTTAAAGCACTCCTTTTTTATTTTTACTATATTTTGTACTTTTTTATTCCACCAACAAGTTTTTTTAGATTGTAGCCCCTCCCTTTGGATTCTCTAAAAATTTCTTTTAATATTATCCTATTGCATGTGGCCATCTTATCCTCCTTTATGTTAGTTTCCTCTTAGGTATTCCATGATGCTTCATTTAATATTTTATCTTTAAATAGTATATTGTAATACCCGTGCCCAATATTTTATTATTTTTCCCGTGTAAATTGTAATCATATGAATCCCTTGGAATTTGGGTCATTAATATATGGACTTTAATCTATATATGATTATTCTTTGAGACTTGATGGTAATTGTTGGTTCGAACGAGAAGCCCATCCCATTCTAAGTGGACATCTAACGACAATCGAATGACCCACCACTATATAAGTGCACAAACTCGTTAGAAGGTCATTCGAAACGCTGATAGAATGAGAATCCAGTATCATTCGAATGATAGAACCACCTGATAAAAAATCTTTTAAATCGAAATGCCCTTGTGTGCAGTCACGTAGTGGACCGTTGGATCTATGACGTGTCGCCACCTGGCGCACCTAGATGGTCAAAATTGGGATTTATATGATTGGGTCTGTTTTTATAAGGGTTTTGTTGGGGTTGTTTGTGGGTTGTGAGAGGAAAGAATGAAGGTGGGTTTCCCCCACCATTTTAAGCACATTTTCCTCTCTCTCTCTCTCTCTCTCTCTCTCACTATATATATATATATATATGTTTGAAAACTTATCTTCTTCCCTAACTATTTTTCCACCACCTCCAAACACCAGTATACACCCATTTCCTCCTTTGTGGAACAAAGCTACGAATTTATTGAGTTGTTGGGGGTTTTGAAGAAGTAGTAAAACTTTATGGATTTTTAAGGTGGTTTTGCTTAGAGCTTTCATGGAGCACGTGTAATACTCCGTATTTTTATGCTTTATTAGTTTGGGGATTTATTAAATTTAATGTGAGATATTAAGTTAATATAAATCTGGAAATTAATTATTTTTATAATTACTAACGTGACGAGAGTTAGCAATCATTGGAAATTTGTTGAATATTACTAATGAGTAAAGTAATATATGATATTGGTTCTATTAAATGTCACGAGTGAATAAAACGACAATTTTGAAAATTTAAGTCGGGACGCGCTCGTGTCGTGTCGAGACTAAATGTTGATTAATAAAAGCGAATAAATTATAAATCACCCGTATGGTCATTTCAAGTGCACCAAAGTGTCCGGAAGGGTCGAGATGGTCAAAATAATGTACCCGGGGGTTTAGTTTGGGTCACGGGACGTTTTAAGCTTAATTGACACCCCAGGAGGGCGTTTTGGACATTTTACATTTTTAGGCTTGAAAACCCACGAAAATTTTAGAATTATATCATATGCTTAGGGTTGCCTTCTAGGGTTAACTCAACCAAAAACAAGAAACGGTCATTGGAGAAGGAAGGAGAGAGCTTGCCCAAAAGTTCTAAGCCAAGAACCCCTCCGTTTGCGCCGCCGTTGCCGCCAAACGATAGATCGCGTAACAAGGATCACCACCACACCGATTTCATCCAAAAATCAGAAACAAAAATCCCCAGGAAAGTATTTATCTTGCTTAATTTCGTTAATGCTTCATTTATGTTAGTTTAGGGTTGATTAGGATGAGTTTCTATGAAAGAAAACCCATGTTGGAGATTAGAAATTGCATGTTGTAGTGATATATATGATAATATTGAAATCCCCTTCACATGTAGAGGTTGAACCACGGATTTGTGATGAACTAGAAGCAGAAATTCTGGAAAAAGAATGATTTGAATTAAGTTAAAGAAAATTTTAGGGTTCATAAGAATTGCATAAATTTTGGCACTTTAATTCATGATTCTTGATGAAAACTCACATGCCTTACGTTGAATATTGTCCATTTGAATTTAGAACGTTTGTGGTATAAATTTATGGGAGTTTGGGAGTTAAAAGTTTGGATTTTGATGATGTTGGAAGATAGAACCCGTAACTGGTATTCTGCAAATTCGCCATACCTGTTTGATCGATCGATCGACGCATTGATCGATCGAGCTCCTGCCATCGATCGATCGACCCCTCCTGGAAGACTCATATTTTCCCTTCTAAATAGTTGAATTCAATTTAAAAGAGTAATGATCTTTGTACATCCTTATTAAAATATTTTGGGAGACAAAAGAAGACCAGTAGGACTTATTAAAAATATAAGACCTTTAATGTAAGACAAAATTTACATTTTTCGGGTATGTTTACATATAAGGGACGATGGAACTATGTATTAAAGTGGGGAGATGCGTAGGGTAGTTATGTTGGAAAAATAAATAAGTACCTACTGAAATTCCACTTTGGAAAGATAAGAATCCCTGAGTGTTACGTAGTAAGTTGGAATAATCCCTCAAATTAAAGTAAGAAACGAACCGTTATTCATGATAACTAAATAATGAGAAATAAGGATAAATATCATGATTATGGGTTATGAGATGTACCTAAAGTTGATATGGTAATAATAGTATATTTATATGACTGTGTTTATGCATATACTATATACGTGTGAAAATCATGCCCGCGCTACTTGTTATCCCTGAGGTTACCGCGCTGGGACAGTCTTATCTCGATGGGCCTTTATGGAGGATATTGACTCGTACCCTAGAAGATAGAAATCCTTTAGTACAGGCTATCAGATCGATAGTCAGACGGTCCTAGAAGACGTGGGGGCATGTGCTGACCTCTTAGAGACTTGGAACCTCTGCTTCGCCTCAATATTGTTTATGTTTGTGTTAATACAGTTCGAGAGTGATTCCGAACTTGTATTTCCCTTAGTACGAGTGATACGGGAACCGGATAGTAGAGTATGCCCGCACCATAATTATTATGTGGGGTGCTGTTAGAATTTATATATATATATATATATTATATAAGTATTTAATATATATATTTAAATTTGGGATTTGAGAACTACCTGTTGTGTCTATGGTAAGTAAGAATGGAATAACTATTTCAATTTGGGAATAAGTGTTTGAAAAGTATAATGTGTTGCTGAGAAACTTTATTAGTAAATAAGGTTTAAATGAGAACTTTGTTGTTAAATGAAATTCACCTTTTAAACAATTGAATTTGTCATTTTAAATCTTACGAGCAACCTAAGATAAGATAAGTCAAACCGTTGGGAAGGTTAGTGCGATAGGCGTGCACATTAGAAGAGAGGTGAGAATTTCTCAAGGGAGTGCCGCACTAATATGTTGTTGCATTGTCCAGTAAACAATTTAAATACTTGCTAAACAAATTTTAAATCATTTTTACAATCGGGCTCTGACCCGTTTCCATTTTCTTTTCTCTCTTGTATATATATGTATATATTACAGGTGCCCAGCCACAGGGGCGTCTTGCATAGGATCCTTTGGAAGGAACGCGTTGCAGCTTAGGTGAGAGTTGCAGGCCTTTTATTTAGACGACCTCATTCGTCGATTCCACTTCTAGCACTATTTATTCAGTTGGGCATGTGTCGCCCTTTTTCATTATTCAGTTGCTTATCGGATATTGTGATCTATTGATTTCCAGTATTTGTAGTTTTAGATTTATTACTGTCAGGATGTTTTCCTTTAAGTTTTAAATGTTGGGATTACTTCATTGGATGTTTAATTAATTGGATTGTTCGTTCCAGTATGTTTGTTGGTTGATCCTTAAATTATGAATTGCGTAAAGTTTTAAATTATTGATTTTAAATAAAATTCGGAAAGTAATGTGTAAAAAAAAAATGGTTTTGACACTTAGCTTAATTATTTAGGGTGTTTAAATTGGAAAAGTTATTTTTACGACAGTGATGATAAGAATGAACCGACTGTTCACCTTGATTATAATTTAATAAATGACTGATCACCCAGTATTTAATTAGGCGGGGTGTCACAGGTAGTATCAGAGCATCAAGTTCTAGTGTCCTTAGGATCTGTATGGCTTATTTCGCTTTCAGCTTAGCATTTTTGTTATAGAGCCCTATTTTAGGATTGTTGTATTCTTGCATTTACGATTACGTCTTCAGCTATTTGAGATTTGATAATAACTGTAGACTAATAAATTTCTTCACGTTTCAGATGCATCCGAGACGTGCACCAAAGGATAGGCGTGCCCAAGCAGAGCAGCCAGTAGCTCCGGCTCAGGGGACAATGAATGCTAATGAGGTAGCCGCTATCGTTGCTCAGGCGGTGAATGTCGTGCTAGCGATAGTACAGCAGGCTCCACCCCTAGTTCAGGTAGTGGCGCCAGTACCTGCACAACTTCCATCAGCATGGGAGCGGGTTAAGGATGCTTTTCAAAAGGCGCATCCCCCTGAGTTCTCAGGTAGTTCAGATATCATCATTGTTAGCCAGTGGAAGAAAGACATACAGAGGCATCTGCGTATGTATGTGTGCACAGACGTGCAGAAACAGTTGTTGGCTTCATTTAAGCTAGTGGGGGCCGCTTTGCAGTGGTAGGAATCCACCACCACCTTGGAGGAGAGGGATAGTATCCCGATTCAGTCATTCTGGGAGCGGTTTGACCGCAAGTATTTTTCATCTGTCGTGCAAACTGAGATGAGGCGAAAGTTACTGAACTTGAAACAGGAGAATTCTACTGTTACTGAGTATGAAGAGGATTTCACAAGACTTCTCACTATAGTGCCAGATGAGGCACCCACTGAGGGTAAGAAGATACTATTGTTTGTGGACGGGTTAGCTTGGAGAATCCGTTAGCACCTTATAGGGAATCTGTCTCTGAGTACCTACACAGATGTACTCAATGCTGCTTTGCTACACTGCCAGGATCACCGCTTCCATCTGCAGGGAAGCAAGCGAGCAGGAGAGTCCGACCAGCAGGGCAGGACAGGGGGTAGTGGCGCTAGTGGAGCACCGACATCCCAGGGGCAGACTCGTCAGCATGAGCAGAGTTCTCATCAAGGGGACCCTGCCAAGCGGTTCCGATCAGGTGATTCCAAGCAGGGATTTGGGGGATTTAGGCAGGGTCAGCAAGGCCAACCTAATCAGCAGGGCCAGCAAGGCCAACACCGCCAGCAGCAGGGCCAACAACGTTTTCATCAGGGCCAACAGGGCCAGTGGCGGGGTGGTAACGGCCAACAGTGCCGTGGTCAACAGGGTCAGAGGGGAGGAAATTTTAGGGGCCGATGTTTTGTGTGCGGCAAGAATGGCCATAAGAGCCAGGATTATCCAGAGGGTGATAGGGCCCCACAGCAGCAGGGTGCCTGTAATGAGCCACATAGGCCACTTTTTCCAGCAGCCCTCCCAGCACCAGCTCAGGTACCAGCCCTACCAGCCATTCCAGCCGCTCCGGTGCAGTAGGGGCAGTTACAGTACGGACGTGTCTATAACGTCCACCAGGAAGCAGCTCCACAGGCACCACCCGCGATTGAGGGTACGTTTCCTATCCATGGTACTATGGATCGGGTTTTATTTGATACTGGGGCGACGCACTGTTTTACAGCTACCCATTTTGCGAAAGCCTTAGGGTTATTAGCCACATCAGAGAGCACCGTAACGTGTGTAGACTCACCACTGGGAAATGGATCACTAATTTTCTTTATATGCCGGGGTGTGGGGGTAGAGATTGGTAGCTTGGTATTACCAGCAGACATGTTAGTCTTAGATATGCATGAGCACGACGTTATTATCGGTATGGATTGGCTCGCCTCTTACAGGGCCATGGTAGATTGTTTCGGTGGGAGTATTATCTTTGTCATTCCGGGGCAAGAGATGTTTGTAGTGGAGATGCCTCGCCGAGAGGGAGGCTCGACCGCTCATTTGTATTACATAGAGGAGGATACCTCTAAGGCGGTTGTGATTCCCTTAGACTCGATCGCATTTGTTCGTGAGTACTCCGATGTATTTCAGGAGATACCAGGCCTATCACCCAGTCGAGAGATAGATTTTGTCATAGAATTATTATCGGATACTCGACCTATAGCACGCGCTCCATACCGTATGGCTCCGACGGAGATGCGAGAGTTACGAGATTAGATAGAGCAGCTGTTAGGTCAGGGCTTCATTCGCAGGAGTACCTCACCTTGGGGCGCTCCAGTTTTGTTTGTGAAAAAGAGAGATGGTTCACTGAGGCTATGTGTGGACTACCGTGAGCTGAACAAGGTCACGATACGGAACAAGTATCCGTTGCCGCGAATCGATTATCTGTTCGACCAGCTGAGGGGAGCAACTTTCTTTTCAAAGATAGATCTGAGGTCAGGGTACCATCAGCTACGTATTAGGGAGCAGGATGTTTCAAAGACTGCTTTCTTGACGAGATACGAGTCCTATGAGTTCAGAGTGATGCCATTTGGACTCACAAATGCTCCAGCCGTATTCATGGACTTAATGAACCGAGTGTTCAGAGAGTTCTTGGATCAGTTTGTCATCGTCTTCATAGATGATATCGTGATATATTCACACTCCGAGGAGGAGCATGCCGAGCACTTGAGGCAGGTTCTTCAGACTCTACGAGAACATAAGTTTTATGCTAAGTACGAGAAGTGCGGGTTCTGGTTACGTGAAGTGCAGTTCTTGGGGCATGTTGTTTCTGAACAAGGGATAGCAGTTGACCCGAGTAAAGTGTCAGCGGTGAGGGAGTGGGGACAGCCCACAACACCGACGGAAGTACGTAGTTTCTTGGGATTAGCCGGATACTACAGGAGATTCATCCGGGGGTTCTCCAAAATAGTAGGTCCATTGACGAACCTGACTCGCAAGGGGGTGCCATATGTTTGGGATGATGCTTGTCAATTGGCTTTCGACGAACTGAAAGACAAGCTTACTTCAGCACCGGTCCTTGCTTTACCTAAGCCGGGCGTGGAGTATTTGGTTTACACGGATGCCTCATTACGGGGACTTGGGGGAGTACTTCAGCAGGAGGAGAAGGCTATAGATTTTGCCTCACACAAGCTTAAGCCGCATGAGAAGAATTACCCCACCCACGACCTACAGTTAACAGAGGTCGTTTTTGCATTGAGGATATGGAGGCACTATTTATTGGGGGAGAAATTTCGCTTGTTCACAGACCACAAGTCACTGCAGTACCTGTTCACTCAGCGAGAGCTGAATATGCGTAAGCGCAGGTGGTTATAGTTTGTGAAGGACTACCAGTTCGACATACATTACAATCCGGGGAAGGCCAACGTAGTTGCCGATGCGTTGAGCCGTAGACCAGTTGACGATGTAGCGGACATCTGGAAAGCAAAGTGGAAAGAGTTGGGTCACTAAGACGCAGTAGCCCGTTCCTTCATATCTGTCATGACAGTGACACCCGAGATTGTTACGAGGGTAACACAGGCGCAGACATCAGACCCATTTTGTCAGGAGCAGATTGTACGACTTTTAGCCGAGGGTGCTGAGTCCTATTCTGTTAGTTCTGATGGGGGCTTGAGGTTTAATGGGAGATTGGTGGTCCCAGAAGGAGCAGACATACGTCATGCAGTGATGACCTAGTCTCACGGATCCCTATTTGCGGTACATCCTGGGGGAGATAAGATGTACCAGGATATGAGGCGGCAGTACTGGTGGAGTGGGATGAAAAAGGACATTGCTGAGTTCGTGTCTAAATGTTCTACCTGCCAGCTGGTAAAGGTGGACCACCAGAAACCGTCAGGGTTGCTTCAGCCATTGGAAATACCCGCGTGGAAGTGGGAGAGTATTTCTATGGATTTTATTACTGGGTCGCCTACATCACAGCGGGGCCATGACTCCATCTGGGTGATTGTGGACCGTTTGAGCAAGGTGGCTCATTTTCTGCCGGTGCGGACAGACTATACCACGGGTCAGTATGCTCAGTTGTTCATTGCTGAGATTGTCATATTACATGGGGTGCCCCTGAATATTGTGTCAGATAGAGACAAGATTTTCGTGTCGCGTTTCTGGGAGAGCTTTCAGGAGGCTATGGGTACAGAGTTGAGGTTGAGTTCAGCTTATCACCCACAGACATATGGACAAACAGAGCGTACTAATCAGATGTTGGAGGATATGCTACGCATGTGTGTCCTTGATTTTGGAGGAGGTTGGGAGCCACATCTTCCACTGGTGGAGTTCGCTTATAATAACTCTTATCAGTTCACGATTGGCATGGCTCCATTTGAGGCTTTGTATGGCAGGCCTTGTCGTTCCCCAACTTGTTGGCTAGAGGTGGGGGATAACAAGTTGCTCGGACTAGAGGTGATTTAGGAAACCTCTGCTTGGATTGAGATGACCAGGAGTAGCATACGAGTAGCCTAGGACAGGCAGAAAAGCTACGCCGATGCAAAACGGTTCTTCCGGGAGTTTAATGTGGAGGACCTAGTATTACTACGTGTATCTCCTATGAAAGGAGTGATGAGGTTCGGGAAGAAAGGGAAATTATCCCCGAGGTATGTGGGACTATTTCCCATTATCGAGAGGATTGGGCCGATAGCATACAGATTAGGGCTGCCAGAGCATTTACATCGCATCCACGATGTATTCCACATCTCGTCGTTGAGACGATACCTTCAGAATGATATGGCCCACACCCACGTCGCGATAGAAGAGATAGACTTACAGCCTGACAGCTCTTACGAGGAGAGACCAGTGGCTATCCTAGACCATAGCGAAAGGAGATTGAGGTCGAAGGTAGTCCCACTTGTACGGGTCCAGTGGGAGCATCATAATGTGGAGGAATCCACCTGGGAACGCGAGGCAGATATGCGCGAGAAATACCCAGATTTATTCTTACCAGGTATACCTTATTTTCCGAATTTCGGGACGAAATTCCGTTATTAGGGGGGGAGTATGTAATACCCCTTATTTTTATGCTTTCTTAATTTGGGGATTTATTAAATTTAATGTGAGATATTAAGTTAATATAAATCCGAAAATTAATTATTTTTATAATTACTAACGTGACGAGAGTTAGTAATCATTGGAAATTTGTTGAATATTACTAATGAGTAAAGTAATATATGATATTGGTTCTATTAAATGTCACGAGTGAATAAAACGATAATTTTGGAAATTTAAGTCGGGACGCGCTCGTGTCGTGTCGGGACTAAATGTTGATGAATAAAAGTGAATAAATTATAAACCACCCGTATGGTTATTTCGAGTGCGCCAAAGTGTCCGGAAGGGTCGAGATAGTCAAAATAATGTACCCGGGGGTTTAGTTTGGGTCTCGGGGCATTTTTAAGCCTAACTGACACCCCGGGACGGTGTTTTGGACATTTTACATTTTTAGGCTTGAAAACCCACGAAAATTTTAGAATTATATTAGATGCTTAGGGTTGCCTTCTAGGGTTAACTCAACCAAAAACAAGAAACGGCCATTGGAGAAGGAAGGAGAGAGCTTGCCCAAGAATTCTAGGCCAAGAACCCCTCCGTTTGCGCCGCCCTCGCCGCCAAACGATAGATCGCGTAACAAGGATCACCACCACACCGATTTCATCCACAAATCAGAAACAAAAATCCCCAGGCAAGCATTTATCTTGCTTAATTTCGTTAATGCTTCATTCATGTTAGTTTAGGGTTGATTAGGATGAGTTTCTATGAAAGAAAACCCATGTTGGAGATTAGAAATTGCATGTTGTAGTGATATATATGATAATCTGGAAATCCCCTTCCCATGTAGAGGTTGAACCATGGATTTGTGATGAACTAGAAGCAGAAATTCTGGAAAAAGAATGATTTGAATTAAGTTAAAGAAAATTTTAGGGTTCATAAGAATTGCATAAATTTTGGCACTTTAATTCATGATTCTTGATGAAAACTCACATGCCTTACGTTGAATATTGTCCATTTGAATTTAGAAAGTTTGTGGTATAAATTTCTGGGAGTTTGGGAGTTAAAAGTTTGGATTTTGATGATGTTGGAAGATAGAACCCGTAACTGGTATTCTGCAGATTCGCCATACCTGTTTGATCGATCGATCGAACCAGGAGTATCGATCGATCGACCCCTCCTGGCAGACTCATATTTCCCCTTCTAAATAGTTGAATTCAATTTAAAAGAGTAATGATCTTTGTACATCCTTATTAAAATATTTTGGTAGATAAAAGAAGACCAGTAGGACTTATTAAAAATATGAGACCTTTAATGTAAGACAAAATTTACATTTTCGGGGATGTTTACATATAAGGGACGATGGAACTATGTATTAAAATGAGGAGATGCGTAGGGTAGTTATGTTGGAAAAATAAATAAGTACCTACTGAAATTCCACTTTGGAAAGATAAGAATCCCTGAGTGTTACGTAGTAAGTTGGAATAATCCCTCAAATTAAAGTAAGAAACGAACCGTTATTCGTGATAACTAAATAATGAGAAATAAGGATAAATATCATAATTATGGGTTATGAGATGTACCTAAAGTTGATATGGTAATAGTAGTATATTTATATGATTGTGTTTATGCATATACTATATACGTGTGAAAATCATGCCCGCGCTACTTGTTATCCCTGAGGTTACCGCGCTAGGACAGTCTTATCTCGATGGGTCTTTATGGAGGATATTGACTCGTACCCTAGAAGATAGAAATCCTTTGGTCAGGCTATCGGATCGATAGTCAAACGGTCCTAGAAGACGTGGGGGCATGTGCTGACCTCTTAGAGACTTGGAATCTATGCTTCACGTCAATATTGTTTGTGTTTGTGTTAATACAGTTCGAGAGTGATTAAGAACTTGTATTTCCCTTAGTACGAGTGATACGGGGACCGGATAGTAGAGTATGCCCGCACCATAATTATTATGTGGGGTGCTGTTAGAATATATATATATATATATATATTTAAATCTGGGATTTGAGAACTACCTGTTGTGTCTATGGTAAGTAAGAATGGAATAACTATTTCAATTTGGGAATAAGTGTTTGAAAAGTATAATGTGTTGCTGAGAAACTTTATTAGTAAATAAGGTTTAAATGAGAACTTTGTTGTTAAGTGAAATTCACCTTTTAAAAAATTGAATTTGTCAGTTTAAATCTTACGAGCAACCTAAGATAAGATAAGTCAAACCGTTGGGAAGGTTAGTGCGATAGGCGTGCGCATTAGAAGAGAGGTGAGAATTTCTCAAGGGAGTGCCGCACTATTATGTTGTGGCATTGGCGAGTAAACAATTTAAATACTTGCTAAACAAATTTTAAATCGTTTTTACAATCGGGCTCTGACCCGTTTCCATTTTCTTTTCTCTCTTGTATATATATGTATATATTACAGGTGCCCAGCCACAGGGGCGTCTTGCATAAGATCCTTTGGAATGAACGCGCTTCAGCTTAGGTGGGAGTTTTAGGCCTTTTGTTTAGACGACCACATTCGTTGATTCCACTTCTAGCACTATTTATTCAGTTGGGCATGTGTCGCCCTTTTTCATTATTCAGTTTCTTATCGGATATTGTGATCTATTGATTTCCAGTATTTGTAGTTTTGGATTTATTACTGTCAAGATGTTTTCCTTTAAGTTTTAAATGTTGGGATTACTTAGTTGGATGTTTAATTAATTGGATTGTTCGTTCCAGTATGTTTGTTGGTTGATCCTTAAATTATGAATTACGTAAAGTTTTAAATTATTGATTTTAAATAAAATACGGAAAGTAATGTGTAAAAAAAAAATGGTTTTGACACTTAGCTTAATTATTTAGGGTGTTTAAATTGGAAAAGTTATTTTTACGACAGTGATGCTAAGAATGAACCGAATGTTCACCTTGATTATAATTTAATAAAGGACTGATCACCCGGTATTTAATTAGGCGGGGTGTCACAGCACGCTTGTGGAGCTATGCAATTTCCTTGAAGCCACCTTAGGAGGTGTGGGGTTACCATCACCTTCTTCTTCATCCAACCATTTTTGGAGCTCCATTTGACGTGGAAAACTCTACTCTTTAGTTAAAAACTCTATTTTTCTATATGTTGATCATGAAGTTAGAGTTTGTGGGAGTAGAATGCATTTATGATATAAGAATGACATTTCTTATGATTTGTAAAATGGGTTTACAAAGGATTTCAATGGTTTTGAGTAAAATGATATATTTCAAGAAAACTTGGCATTGGGCATTTTTATGAGATAATATTGCAAAAATGTTATTTTGTTAGGAGTAATTTATGAATAAATGTTTCAAAGTTTTCTTGTGAAAAATTGGGATTGTTATGTAAATGGACATTTATTCAAGCTTTAGAGAAACAAAAAATGTCCTTTGCCATGAAAAGTATGTTTGTACAAACATTATGAAATTTCAAGACTGAATTATATGTTAAACTCATTTAAGAGGATTTTTGGATTTAAAATCCATCTTCTCATGCCTTTAAACTTTTAGTATTTTGATTATGAATATATAACCAAGTTTGATGAAGATTTGTTGGATTTAAACACAAATTAAAGAAAATAAAAATTTCATCCCTTAAAGTGTGAAAAAGGTGTTGAAAATGTAATAAGTGTAATGTTTCAAAACTACATGTATTAATAAAGGAAGTGGTATTTTCTTATAAAGTAGTATTTAAATATTCAATTATTGATACGACGAAAATATTGCGTATTTCATCCCTCGAACCTACGCATTTTAGCCCCTTGGGTATCTTATTCCCTATATTTATGCTCGTTAACCAGACAACCTCGGATTTCTATGTTAACATATTTTGTAGGGGTAATTGAGCTTTTATAGATATTTGGATGCTAAGTGTGAAGTTCGGACGCATTCCGGCTACTTTCCATACGCAGCCACACGTTCAAGGGCATTTTAGTCATTCCAAATTTTGGGCACCTGGCCCAACATCTTCACGGAAGTTGTAGCCCTCCTCGCAAGATTCATGTGGCCGCGAACGGTGCGAGTTCGTATGAAGAGGTTACGAGAGTTTTAGCGAAAGAGAAAATCAATCCAACCAAAACAGGAGGAATAGCTGCTGAACTGCTATGGCCGATCGATCGATCAAAAGGATCGATCGATCGATCCTTCAGAGTTTGACCATCGTGGGGAGGCAGTGGGCTCATTTTCTAACCATCGATCGATCGATCCCCTATTTTCTGCAGATAGTTTTCCTTTTCTTTTCTTTTTCCTTTTCTTTTCTAATTTAATTCCACTTACTATATAAAGGTTTTTTGTTGTAAATATCAGATGTAATTCGTTGTAGATAGTTTTGGCTAGGGTTTTAGGGGTTTGAGAGCTCACTTATTCTTCCTCACTTGGTTTGACACCCATTTGGGTTTGTAAGTTGTACTTTCATCTTTCCTCTCCATTAATACAATGTGTATTTACTTATTTCTTGGTTTGTAGTTTAATTTACATGCTTTCATAATTAGATACATGCTTTCTAGTGTAGTTTTACCACATTTATTTATCGCGTTTTTAATATGCTTTCCAGCTAATTTAGTCTAGGTTGTGTCGAATTGAACTCATTCCGGGTTGACATGTTGCTTTGCTTTGGTGATAGAGTTTACGGGTCTATTTCGGGTGCGTTGTCCTAGTTATTACGCCTAGGGGATTTGACGGGGCATATCATGTATGTTCCGTGCTTACGACCTTGCGTGCGTAATTTCCGGGGTATTTGTTGTCGTCAAAATCGTATTAGAATTTTATGCGAATTTAAGGGCATGACAACCCTTGGTTCGATTAACTGTCGAAACGAGACTCATTTGTAATAAGTCGTCGACCCATGTAACCATTTTATACTAATCAACTCGAGTGAGGGATATTCGACGCAACCTATAGTTTTTACTCGCTTTCTTAATCTAGCTTTATTTTCCCTCCCCTAGATTAATATTTCCCTTTTATGCATCTTTTCCCTTTTTGTGTATAATCATCTTTTTGCACTTTTATTTTAGGAGTATTAAATCCAATAAATTCTAGCAACTCGTCTCTGTGGATTTTCGATACCCGACTTACGGCTATACTCACCCGTTGAGTGTAATCGTAATTTAAGTTTTTGTATAATTCAGGTGATCCGAATTCAAAACGACCGACGCGTAGGTGACTCTCATGCCGCGGAAAAACCCTGCCTATCAAATGACGCCGTTGCCGACGACTAGTTTGTTTTAGACTTTATTTGATTTTGTATTTCATAGTATTTTATTTCTATTTGTATTTTTTGCCTAATATTTTTGTAGGACTTCTATATTTGAGTGCCAAGAAATGCTTGAATTTTTTGCTCGTGCATCTACTTTGTGGAATTCGCCACTTCGAGCCATTTTTGGGGTAAGCATGTCGTATTCCAATTCTTTCGGTAATCATTATGATAATTCTCAAAATCCCCATACTCCTTTGACTTTTCTGCAGATATTTTGACTTTTCTTTTCTTTTTCCTTTTCTTTTCTAATTTAATTTCACTTACTATATAAAGGTTTTTTGTCGTAAATATCAGATATAATTCGTTGTAGATAGTTTAGGTTAGGGCTTTGGGGGTTTGAGATCTCACTTCTTCTTCCTCACTTGGTTTGACACCCATTTGGGTTTGTAAGTTGTACTTTCATCTTCCATCTCCATTAATACAGTGTGTATTTACTTATTTCTCGCTTTGTAGTTTAATTTACAGACTTTCATAATTAGATACATACTTTATTTCCTTGCTTTCTAGTGTAGTTTTTCCGCGTTTATTTATCGCGTTTTTAATATGCTTTCTAGATAATTTAATCTAGGTTGTGCCGGATTGAACTCATTACGGGTTCACATGTTGCTTCGCTTTGGTGATGGAGTGTACGGGTCTATTTCGGGTGCGTTGTCTTAGTTATTACGCCTAGGGGATTTGACGGGGCATATCATGTATGTTCCGTGCTTACGACCTTGTGTGCGCAATTTTCGCAGTATTTGTTGACGCCAAAATCATATTAGGCTTTTATGCGAATTTAGGGGCATGACAACCCTTGGTTCAATTAACTGTCGAAACGAGACGCATTTATAATAACTCGTCGGCCCATGTAACCATTTTATACTAATCAACTCGGGTGAGGGATATTCGACGCAACCTATAGTTTTTACTCGCTTTCTTAATCTAGCTTTATTTTCCCTCGCCTAGATTAATATTTCCCTTTTATGCATCTTTTCCCTTTTTGTGTATAATCATCTTTTACACTTTTATTTTAGGAGTATTAAATCCTATAAATTCTAGCAACTCGTTTCTGTGGATTTTCGATACCCGACTTACGGCTATACTCATCCGTTGAGTGTAGTCGTAATTTAGGTTTTTGTATAGTTCAGGTGTGCTGAATTCAAAATGACCGGCTCGTAGGTGACTCTCGTGCCGCGGCAAAACCATGCCTATCAATTATTTATTGGAGAAAGAAAGTAATGAAATAAAGATATTTTTAACATGAGAAGTATGATACTCCAAAGTGTTAAATGAGTGTTAAATGAATTAAAAGCACTTAAGAGGTTAGTGTGGGTAACTTAATAGTGTTTTGATAAATAACACTTGTGAGATTAGACGAAAAGACAAGTTTGAAAATAAATGGATAAAATGGTAATTTTACATAAAGTGGGACATTTTTGTGAAATAAAAATGTTGGAAAAATGTGTTACACAAAATAGTCCCAAGTGAACATGATTTTTGAAATAAAAATCACTCTAAGAGTATAAAGGATAGGAAGTGATTAATTTAAAATGTAACACAAGTTGGGGTGAAATTTCGAATTTTGTCTTCGTACTGTAAAAGAAAGTGGAATAATGGGGACATTTATAAATATTAAAGCACATTAATAAAGACTCGGATGACACCAGGATAATTAAGGAGGGTCCAGAGTCCTAGGGTAAAATATCCAAAATCACTGGCCAGAGCATATGGTAGCACAGCTGGCGATGTGGATCCCCTTAAAGTATGCAAATACTGGAAGATTTCGAAAAAAAGATAATAAAAAGTGGGACATGTCAAGAAACGAGTTTTATGATGAATATGTGAGAAGACAATCGAACTTGAATGAAATAACAAAGGTTCCGATAAAGGATAAATGGACAAGAAATGTGAAGAAATTGATTAATGTCCATAAAGTAAAGGAATGGTAAAGTGAAGTGATTAAACGGGTAGTTAAGCAACCTAAAGAGGTTTAACCCATAATTTTTACAAGAGTGTGTTCATGAAAGGTTTTGAAAGAAAAATAATTATTTTCTAACATGGTGCTTGCGTGTATTGAAAGGTGATTTTCAATGAAAATACTAACGTGAATTGGAATGAATAAAGGGGTAATTTCGGTGATAGAAATGTTTTTTCATAACATGTTCGAGTCCCATTTCTACGTTTGATTCTATATTGTAATGTTGTAATTTTTCACTAGGCATTCAGCTCATTCCCCCGTCTTTGTAACGGCAGGTTAGGTATGGTTCCGTATTTTGAGAGCGTTATACAGGTTAGTATTATTTTACTGTACGTTAGTAGCTCTATATGCTTGGATTCTAGAAACTCTTCCCATGGGTCCCCCACGTAGCTTAAATTAAATGGAGATCACATGTTAAATAAGTGAAATGTTAATTAAATAAAACTGGACTAGAAACAATATGTAGGTTGTTTCATTGCACTTCACACTTAACACTTGGACCGGACTGGGTTGACAACGGCTAACCCATAAATTCGGGCCGGGGCATTACAAATGGCATCAGAGCTCTAGGTTCAAGATTCCTTTCGGGACTTACGTGGTGAGGTCGGTAGTGGATCTTTCGACGTCGGTAATAGTTTTGGGCCGACCACGCTACATTGGTGATAGTTTCAGTTCGTTTTCTCAACGGTGGATTCAAAAAGATTAGCAAGACGAGTGATTCATTTCCAAGTGGCATGCGACCAAATTAGTTGTCATTAATCGCTTTCGTTCTTCTAATTTAGATATGTTAGTAAATTGCGAGTGTCTATGAGAGCCAATAGTGGCAACATCGCAATTTTTAATGTAAGGTGCTTGTGTGTCAAACTTTAATGATATGAGAGGTCTGTTGAGATGTTGATAGAGCTTGATGACGTCCATTGGATTAAATACATGAATTTAATAAAGTCAACCGTGGAGATTAGGTGACTAGAGCGTCATGTCTAAGCAGTATTGATTTGAGATAAGGATGCATGAAGTTCAGGGGTGTGGTACTTCTCGATAGTTAATAATGATGAGATAATTAGGCAAATTCGATCCTTGGGGTAGTATCAAGTCGTAAGACTATTGATGATCCTGTAAACATGATGAACTATATTGGTCAACACTTTGGGATGTGTACTCGATCTAAGTCGATAAGATATTATTGTTGTGAGAAAGTGTCTTGTAGGATATTGATTGAAAGTCGTACCTCACAAGGTATGATGAGAGTTATAGGAAAATTATGGTAAGTATGTTACGTATGCAATAATGGTGGTTAAGGATACTTAGGAGTGAACTTTAGATAGTCTTCCATGTTAGGGTTTTAGGAGATATAATGCAATTTTGAGGAATAAGATCCCTAGTGATGTCGGTGATATAAACCTAGAGGCTTATAGGTTATATTCGATATCCTATATCCTTCCAAAATCCTTATTAGTGTTAGTTTGTGATTTGGTACATAGCTTATGCCCACAACCACTTGTAAGGAAGATAAGATTATTATCTAAGTTTCAGGGCCTGTTTTAGCAGCCTAAGTAATGGCTAGACGCGAGGCAATTCCGGTATGAGTATGGTTTAAGGGCGTCTTGGAGTGTGCGTGGGACTAATTATGTGTGGCATCATTGGGAATAGAAATCGACTTGTTGTGACGTCTTAAGGTGTTCAATGGTTAAGGTACGCCATGTGTAAAGACTTGTAGACTAGTATCTTTGTCAGCAACTAATAGTTATGATGTGGATATTGAGAAATTTATAGAGTGAGCCTACAACGAGAGAGTCATGAGTGATAAAATCTTTTCGGGTTGGAGGACTCTTAGATGGGGTATGTTTAGTGTCCTCAAGGAATCCGTTAAGTTTGGTATTATGAAGTGATAACATTCTAGTGATTATTGTATTCAGGATCAGGTGATGATCTTAGGATATTGGTCAAACTCAAAGGAGTCGAACAGTGTAGTCCTTAGCGAGGTTGTCCAATTTGATATAAATAAGTGAGGTAACCTTCTAAAGGTAATTGAAGATTAGTACCGCAGTTGGAAATAATGCCTTTATAGTAAGATGGCTAGTGTAGGAAGTGTAGTGCTTGATTCTGATGGGTACTAGGAAATGCAATTGGGATATAAGTTGATGATGTCATAATAAATAGTTGAAAATGACACCCCAAGGGGGATATCGAAGCATGATTAGGGTATCGACATGTGTCGACGATATAAGTTAGAATAAACCTAGAAAGCAAAAGATTAGTTCTCAACGTGTCTAGCCAAACCGATACGGACAATGGGATATAGCCCTATGTAGCACTTACTATCCTTAGAATGCTAATGGTGACCGATGCAGCCGTCACGTAAATTTAGTTTGGGTAGAACCCAAAGATAAGCTCAGTGACAACCTTGCGTATTTAGAGGTTATGATAAGTTGAATGTTTTGCTTAAGTGGGGCACCGCCTAAGGAGTCTTGGGGTTATGATCATGATATGATAAGGCAAACAATAACGTAGGTGTAGTAGGTTAGAGATTTCGTCACTGGTAAGATGGACAAGGTCTGTGTCGACAAGGGTGTTGACATTCATTAACCGGGGTAGCTTGCGTTAATCGAAGATGTAAGGAGGAAACCTTATTCTTAAGGAGGGAAGTCCAGTGTTTGACTTCTGAAAGGATAATAGGTTCGTATGTGGCTTTTGTCTTGTGAGGATGAACGGTTTTTTATCCAATTAGTCACGGTTGATGACTCGAGCCATGGTGTTATGCTAGGTCGGTACCCAATGAGAATGTCTGGGAGGAGTCGTAAACTTCAAAGCGTGTAGCGTAGGTTCGCCTTTCGTAAATAATAGTCCTTTGCATGATAATGGGATTTTTTCGAGACAGTTGTTCATTCTTGTGTCCATTTCAGTTTTGGTGATCGAGGATAGTGTTCCCACGATTGTGGTGCCCGAACTTGTACCAGGTTATGGTGAGGCTCAGTTTAGCACAATAGAGTACGGTTGGACCTGATATGTTCAATACATCTCGGTAACTGGGTGCACCCTTGACTAAGGTATCCTTGTTATTGCACAAAATTCTGTGTACGGGTGGCTGCGCTTTCGGCCACACAATTTGGTTATAGTATCTACTCGCCTTAGAATTAACGACCTTATGATTGGCCGACATAGCAATCAATGGCTCTGTTATAAAGAGCGAGATGATGACCTGAGGACATCGTATAGTCTTAAAACTAGAGGAAAGTTACAACACAGTGTTGTTTTGCTCAGTGAGTGGATTGGCGTAATATCCAAGGGTGTCTTCCACAGTTACATGCCTAAAGTGATCATAGGGTCAAGGAATGATCTTGTGGAGGGCGCTAGACGGGGGCGCGGCTTGTGACTCGGTTGGTGTGTCGCTCCACAGAGTGACTTGCGATATGAGTTATATCAAGCTTGAATAAGATTATGTGGTCATAATGACCTGGGAATTTAGGAAGCTCCGGATGTGTAGCCCTAATATTAGAGATGATTCCTAGTGATGAATCAAACTGGGTGTTAGTTATACGTCATTTTGCTCTTGGGTGAGTATCGGTCACTGGAGAGGTCCACCAAGTAGAGGTGCCAGTGTTCTTTGCGTATTAACAAAGGTAGTACTAGGACTTAATTGCGCGTGATCATCAAGTGAGTAGAGACTCAAGGATGGTTATGTGACATTGATGGTTAGCACGACGATGAGCGTTAGAACATGTTGTATGTTGAGCTTTTGGTGACAACCCCCGTGAAAGAGCATATGAAGTGATGTTAGCGATTCAGTACTGATTAGGCACATATTCTTCATATTTATCCCCTTAATTTCGGTATTTTTATGATCCCGTGCAGTGTAAATAGCTTGGATTTGTCTCGTATTTATGCTACTAACCTCTTTTGGCAAGTATTTCGTGTTTTGTGTATTTCTCATGTGCTTTATAGGTATTTCATGCAAGTTAGTGCGAAGGAGAACTCAAAACAGTGAAAAAAAGCAAGAAATAGAGAGTTGAAGGGAATTTTTGTAATTTTCCAGCCTTAGTACGGAGGTGGGGTCAACTAGAAAGTTGAAGATCTCTAAATTACAAGAACATTGGAAAAAACGACACCCCAATCCGAGCTACGGTGAAGAAGTTATGCCCATTTAAAGTTGGAGGCAGAAAGTCAAAAGTTGAAATTAATTCTGGAAGCTAAAGAGACAACTCTTGAAATTTCTTATTTAATTCGTTTTTATTAGTTGTAAAACGTGGAGAGGCATGGGAAAAGTCATTTTTTATGTGTATAAAAGGTCAATCCCTATGTCATTCCAAGGGGAGTTGTTCTTAGACAAGTTTTAGAGTTAGTTTAGCCTTCTTTTTAGTTTTAAAGGGTTCTTGTAACCAAGAACTCTAGTTTGGAAATTTTGCTACTATTCAAGATTGAAGTTCAATTCATGATTCAAGTTTTAGTTTCATATTTCTTCATTCTCCAAGTAATTTTAAATTCTCTGTTTTTACTGCTTTCGTAGTTAGTGTTATTAATTATTGCTTTCTCGTTTTCCATTCCCAAGTCTTGTTCTCAAAGTTTTAGATCTAATTATGAATTCCTGCACTTTAATTCGGGAGTTTTCTTTTGTTTTCATCATGTTTAGCTAAGTTGTAAGGGTTGGGATGCATGAACCCATCCCGATGTAATTTATCTATATAGGAAATAGAATTTAAATTAAATAATTGGACGAATCGTTTAAGATAATTCTACAACCATGGTAAATCTTTTAATCTCTCTTACCCTAGGTACCTGGGATGTTTAAGAATACGATGCGAGTATAATTGTCCTACACCGCTTTATATTTACCTTTGATTTCATATGATGCGGGCTAGTACCCTCATATATGTAATGCTTTGGATCTATAAAGATTGGATTCATTCCAATTTATAATTTATAATTCTAGCATTCTATCTGATAGATAAATTACTAGGGTTTGGGGGATTGTTTCCTAACCTATATTTTTTCCATCTTTATATTCACTCTCTTTAATTTGTGTTCTTAAGCACTTAGTTTATTCATAGCGTCAATTATTGCTGTTAGTTTATAATAGTTTCAAAGATCACCAACAAACATCTTTTCATTTCTTCTTGGATCACTTGAGGGTTAAATTAGCTATTCGTACTTATTGTCCTTTTCTCCCTGTGGATACGATCCCGACTTACCGGGTTTATTACTTGAGCGACAGGCTTGCACTTGAGCCTAGATAGCACGCACACTAGAACACATTTGTGGTCGCGTCATGTTTTTGGCGCCGTTGCCGGGGAGACTGAGGTGACATTTAGGAGAGTGAATTTGATCCTAATTTGATTCATTCCAAAAAAAAAAAAAAATCTCATCTCATATTTCATAAGCTTTTCATGCAAACTCCTCCGTTGTCTCCAACCTAATTTCACGAAAATCCCCTTGCTGAAGCTAACTCTGACAATTCTCATACTACCGACGCTCCACACTTTTGAGTCAAACACTGAGTGAGGGTTATGAATATGTCTGTGCACGGTAGTGTTAGTGTTGGTGCTGGAGAGGAAGAGATACCATATCTTCCCATGAAAGATCTTTTATTTCCGGAGCGAACTGTTACCCCTGGATGCATTTTACTTCCGTATAATGCCGGTCAGTTCCACTTTCAAAATGGGATGATTCAAATTCTTCCCACATTTCATGGTATGGAATCTGAAAAGCCATACCCCCATATTCGAGAATTCGAAGATACATGTGAGATGTTTGGTGATTAAGCCTGCCCACAAGATGTTATCCGATTAAAGCTTTTCCCTTTTCCCTTAAAGGATAAAGCTAAGACCAGGCTATGGTCTCTACCCCCCAATTCTGTTCTGTCTTGGAGAGATATGCAGACTAAATTTCTCTCTAAGTTCTTTTCGCAACACAAAACCAATTCTGTCAAGGCTTAAATCCAAGGTTTTTGCCAAAATGACAATGAAGCCTTTGATAAGTGTTGGGAACGTTTTCAGGAGTTAGTTAGCGCTTGCCCATATCATGGGTTTGAGAAACATCATCTCATTTCGTTCTTTCATCAAGGGCTTACTTTGGCGTCTAAACAACTCATGCAGACAATGTGCGAAAGACCATTTTGGGAATTAGACTCGATCGATGCTGAGGCTCATTTGAAATACGTAGCAGAGACTACGCAATCATGGGATGTTTCTGACCCCAACAGCCAAAACAGACATCGACAAGTGTCCAACACTCCTGGTGCTTCCGGTATTTATCAATTGGACAAGGACACTTTGTTAGACCGTCGGCTTGATCAGTTTGAAAAGAGGATAAGAGACATCCTTGAGGTTCGGTTTAGAGAAGATACTGGACATATCTCAGCTGAAAAAGAAGAGATGTGTGCCATTTGTGCGGAGGGTCATTCTACCAAAGGATGTCCGACAATACCCGCTTACAAGGCAATGTACACTGAGCAAGTGGAAGCTATAGGAGGGGTTAGCGGACATTTTAGTACACCCCAGGGAAACGCGTACAATTCATCTTGGAGGAATCATCCTGGTGTAACACATATGCAGCCCCCCATGCAATCACCATCTCTTGGTTCATATGTTACCCCACCGAGGCGATCTCTTGAGGACAACTTAAATCACCTCATCCAATCTCAAAAGGAGAACGGTACTAAGTATGATCGAATGTTCAATGAAATACATACTAGCATCTCAAGGTTGCAAACTGCATTGAATGTCCAAGAGAAGGGCAAATTTCCTGCTCAAAGCCAACGACCTCCCCAAGGACAAACCAGTATTGGCACTACATCCCACGACCATCGAGAGCAATGTAGCTCTATTACCACTCTTACTTAGTGGGAAAGTAGTTGATTTGTCACCTCCCCCACACAATGCATCTAAAGATAAAGATGTTTCACCCGGAACAAGAGAGGCCGAAGATGCCCCTTTAATTGAGAGTGAGGAGGAGGAAAATACTAGTGGACCCAAGGCCATCACCCCCACCGCTGCCCCATACCCTCAACGGTTGGTCTCTCACTCCAAAACGACCTCCCGTGATGAAGTTCTGGAAGTCCTTAAGCAAGTAAAAATTAATTTACCTTTTCTCGAGACTATATAGAGAATTCCCGCGTATGCTAAGTTTATTAAGGACTTACTCACGGTGAAACGCAAGCTAAAGGTAAATCAGAACATCTCTTTTGCCCAAAATGTCAGCGCAGTCTTGTCGAGTGAATTTCCATTAAAATATAAAGATCCGGGTGCACCCACTATTTCGTGTATCATGGGGAAGAACCGAATCGAGAGAGTTCTAATAGATCTAGGGGCGAGTGTTAACATTATGCCCTATTCCATCTATAGGCAACTAGAATTGGGGGCCTTTAAGCCCACAAATATGACTCTCCAGCTCGCGGATTGTTCTGTGAAGCTTCCTCGGGGAATTGTTGAGGATGTGATTGTCCAAATAGACACTTTCTACTTCCCGGTGGATTTTGTCATTTGGGACGAAGAACCCTCCATTCTCCCAAGTAATCATGTTCCCGTTATCCTTGGCCGCCCATTTTTAGCTACAGCTAATGCTCTTATCAATACCCGAAGTGGGCATATGCAATTAACTTTCGGGAACATGACCCTCGAAACAAATATCTTTAATAATTCCAAGAGAGAGGGTGATGAAGGGGAACCGCGAGGGTTGGATCTTTTGGGGGAAGCACACGAGCAAGAAAGAACTTATAAGGAAGAGCCATTAGGGGAAGGTTGTGTTGCGCACAGTGAGAGGAGTGGTTGCAACATCGAGAGCATGGTAGGGGAGGTATGTTTAGTTAATGCATTCCAGAGCATGAGTGAGCCCATGAACAAGAGTGAAAGAGGAGATTTAGAGTGTGTCGGGAGAGGCTCGTCGAAATACTTAGAGGAAAGCGAATGACAGAACACTATCGATACATTTCTCCTCGATTACCACCCACCCACACCACCCTATCATTCGGCGAGTGAGCACGAAAGGCAGGTTGAGGACACCAAGCAAGAGAGAGAGCTAGAGGAGTTGAGCCTAGCCGAGTTTGAGAGTGAGTTCGGACAGGTGGATGCACGCCTCAATGATGAAGTCCAATCTTTCTGGGCCTCATTTCGTCATTTAGACGAAAGCGAGTGGGACAATAGAATTGATGCATTTCTCCTTACCAAACATCCACCCATACCATTTGAGTCTTCGGAGGTACTTGAAGATAAGACTCAAATCTCGTCCGACTTAGAGACCAACCCACGTGCTACGTAACAAGAGGATCCTTTTTCGATTTATCATAATGCATCTCCCGGTCTTTCCTATATCTATGGGCACGGGCCCAATTTGTTCCGGCTATTCACGTATGATGGTAAGACGGGAGCGACGAGGAGCGCATCGTACCCAATGAAAGGGGTCGGGTGATTTGTGGAGAGAGATGAGAGGTCGTCGCACCCCTGACGTGTATGGGGTGATTTTTGTTGTATTTCTGAGTCATGTATAAGTGTTATATAGTGTCTTGTTGCATTTTAATAGTTTGCTTGTCGCACTTATTCTTTTTCTTCTTTAGATTTTAATCCTTTTGATTGAGGGCAATGCAAAAGTCTAAGTTGGGGGGGGGGGGGGGGGGGTGATAAGTGCGTCTTTCTAAAACTTTACAAATTTGTAAAATGACAAAAAATATATATATATATATATATAGAAAATTTCAAAAATAAATAAATAATTAAATAAAATAAAAATAAAAAAAATTTGATTTTTTTTTAAAAGCCAAAAGTATTTTTGTTCAAAATAAATAAAAATTGGAATTTAAATTTTTCAAAAATATCACCTTTATTCTGTTTGAAGTCTCAAATTGTTAAATCTCAATTGCACTAAGCCAAAATTGACCAAAGATGGAAATTGAAAGAAAATTGACGACTTTACGAATAAGTGTGGAGATTAGTCCAACCCGGTGAGATTTCGAGCCTATCAATCTTTTTGAGTTTGTAAATCAATCCGAGTTCATGATTAACTCAAAGTTCTTTTCAGCGTTTTAATAAGTCGTTGATGATCTTAATCCTTTGTTTTGATCGGTTATGGGAAATGTGTGAAATGTTGTCTCAAAATTCGTGCTAAATATATCTCTGAACTTAATTAATCTCGAGATGCATATGGTAATGTGATTAGCAATTTGGACGATGAAGTAGGCCATCGTTTGTTACCAAAAAATATTGGCCATAAAAAGATGTGAAAAATTATCCCTTTGATAACCCAATTGAGCCGAATAAAATTTATCCTTTTCGCTTACCCGAAAAAACCGAAGTAGCCCGGAATTGCAAAAATGGAATATTCATTAAGTCCAAAAAGTGAAACAAAAAGGGGAAAGAAAAAAATAGATATGCTCAACAAAAAAAAAATACAAAAAGAAAAGAAAAAGAAAAGAAAAAATGAAAAATACAAAAAGAAAAGAGAAAAATGAGCAAATGCCCGAAAAAGCACAAATGGACGTCATCAGGACATTTTCCAATTCCGAACAATCCGCCTATTCCCAATTTTACCCTTTACACTTTTTTACCCGAAAAGTCCTAACCGAGTCCGAATGGCAAAATTGATTACCGCGTGGAGAGCTAAGATACAAAAAGATAATATGAGAGATTAAATGGTGTGATTAAGAGATGATGTTTCCCGTTTCCTAATAACTGTATTCCGATGATGAGATCTTTTCACCATATATTTCCTTCTTTTCAATTTTGTATGCGTGAATTTGTGTCCATTATATTTACTCTTTATATCATGCATACCGAGAGAATAGCCATAATCCGATAGATTCGTTTGTGAGTGCATCCGTAAGAATTTGAATCAAAACGAATTTTCGGAAAGTAACGTAATGCTCAATCGGTGAAAATTTGAGGTTTAATTTCTGGCTTTGCACACACACGCTATGGTTTGAGACATTTGAATATGAATTTATGGTGATTATTTTTCGAAAAGTTTAAATTGTACAATTTTTAAGTATTTTGATATTTATTTGAGTCAATAAAGAATTTTGTGGGTATATTCACTGCAAACCCTCACGAGACAAAACTCGTCCTACTAGGGTAACCTAGGGGTTTAAAGGCTTGTTGCATACGCTAAATGCAATCGCTTGCCCGCGAAAAAGGTATTATATCCCAACAAAATGATTTTCAAGAGTTGAGCCTTGATAGGATTCATTTACATTGCTCGGGACGCGCAAAGTTCTAAGTTAGGGGGTGTGATTAGGCACATATTCTTCACATTTATCCCCTTAATTTCGGTATTTTTATGATCCCGTGCAGTGTAAATAGCTTGGATTTGTCTCGTATTTATGCTACTAACCTCTTTTGGCAAGTATTTTGTGTTTTGTGTATTTTTCATGTGCTTTATAGGTATTTCATGCAAGTTAGTGCGAAGGAGAACTCAAAACAGTGAAAGAAAGCAAGAAATAGAGAGTTGAAGGGAATTTTCGTAATTTTTCAGCCTTAGTACGGAGGTGGGGTCAACTAGAAAGTTGAAGAGCTCTAAATTACAAGAACATTGGAAAAAACGGCACCCCAATCCGAGCTACGGTGAAGAAGTTATGCCCATTTAAAGTTGGAGGCAGAAAGTCAAAAGTTGAAATTAATTCTGGAAGCTAAAGAGACAACTCTTGAAATTTCTTATTTAATTCGTTTTTATTAGTTGTAAAACGTGGAGAGGCATGGGAAAAGTCATTTTTTATGTGTATAAAAGGTCAATCCCTATGTCATTCCAAGGGGAGTTGTTCTTAGACAAGTTTTATAGTTAGTTTAGCCTTCTTTTTAGTTTTAAAGGGTTCTTGTAACCAAGAACTCTAGTTTGGAAATTTTGCTACTATTCAAGATTGAAGTTCAATTCAAGATTCAAGTTTTAGTTTCATATTTCTTCATTCTCCAAGTAATTTTAAATTCTCTGTTTTTACTGCTTTCGTAGTTAGTGTTATTAATTATTGCTTTCTTGTTTTCCATTCCCAAGTCTTGTTCTCAAATTTTTAGATCTAATTATGAATTCCTGCACTTTAATTCGGGAGTTTTCTTTTGTTTTCATCATGTTTAGCTAAGTTGTAAGGGTTGGGATGCATGAACCCATCCTGATGTAATTTATCTATATAGGAAATAGAATTTAAATTAAATAATTGGACGAATCGTTTAAGATAATTCTACAACCATGGTAAATCTTTTAATCTCTCTTACCCTAGGTACCTGGGATGTTTAAGAATACGATGCGAGTATAATTGTCCTACACCGCTTTATATTTACCTTTGATTTCATATGATGCGGGCTAGTACCCTCATATATGTAATGCTTTGGATCTATAAAGATTGGATTCATTCCAATTTATAATTTATAATTCTAGCATTCTATCTGATAGATAAATTACTAGGGTTTGGGGGATTGTTTCCTAACCTATATTTTTTCCATCTTTATGTTCACTCTCTTTAATTTGTGTTCTTAAGCACTTAGTTTATTCATAGCGTCAATTATTGCTGTTAGTTTATAATAGTTTCAAAGATCACCAACAAACATCTTTTCATTTCTTCTTGGATCACTTGAGGGTTAAATTAGCTATTCTTACTTATTTTCCTTTTCTCTCTGTGGATACGATCTCGACTTACCGGGTTTATTACTTGAGCGACAGGCTTGCACTTGGGCCTAGATAGCACGCACACTAGAACACATTTGTGGTCGCGTAAAGTACTTCGGTGATTTAGACTTGATGATTTAGAATAAGGATCAGTAAACCCCATGGACTTGAGGAATTAGCGGATCGATAGTTTCGGGGACAAAATTTTTTAAATAAGGGAGAATGTAATACTTGTGTGCAATATTTTATTAATTTTTCCGTGTAAATTATAATCATATGAAACCCTTGGAATTTGGGTCACTAATATATGGGATTTGATCTCTATTTGATTATTCTGTGAGCCTTGATGGTAATTATTAGAGGTTTTTGGGTGAAATTGGAGATTTATGGAATCTGGGTAGATTGAGCAAACTTGAAGGTTGTTCGAACGAGGTCCTTGTCCCATTCAAACGAGAATACTAATGGTTCGAACTAGAATCCCATCTCGTTCGAAGTGGACATCTAACGACGATCAAACGACCCACCACGGTATAGGTACACGACCGAGTTTGAAGGTCGCTCGAAAGGCTGTTCGAATGAGAATCCAGTCTCGTTCGAATGAGGTCCCATTCTTGCTCGAACGACTTGGGTAGAAATCTTTTAAATCGGAATGCCCTTGTGTGCTGTCACATTTTGGACTGTTGGATCGATGACGTGTCGCCTCCTGGTGCACCCAGATGGTCAAAATCAGGATTATATGATTAGGATTGTTTTTATAATGTTTTTGTTGGGGTTGTTTGTGGGTTTGAAGAGGAGAGAGTGAGGATGGGTTTCCCCCACCATTTTCAGCACATTTTCACATCTCTCTCTCTCTCTCTCTCTCTCTCTCTCTATGTTTGAAGACTTGTCTTATTCCCCCAACTATTTTTCTAATAGCCACACCTTGACACCACCTCCAAACACTAATATACACTCATTTCCTCCATTGTTGAATAAAGCTACGAATTTATGGAGTTGTTGTTGGGAGATTTGAAGAAGAATAAGTAGAACTTTATGGAGTTTTGAAGGGGGTTTTGCTTAGTCCTTTTATGGAGCATGCTTGTGGAGGTAGGCAACCTCCTTGAGGTCGCATTAGGAGGTGGGGATTGCCATCAGCTTCTTCTTCATCCAACCATTTTTGGAGCTCTATTTAAGGTGAAAAACTCTACTCTTTAGTTAAAAACTCTATTTTTACATGTGTAGGTCATGTAGTTAGAGCTTGTGAGAGTAGAATGTATTTATGATAAAAAAATGATATTTCTTATGAATTGCAAATTGGGTTAACAAAGGATTTCAATAATTTTGAGTAAAATGTTCTATTTTAAGAAAATTTAGTATTAAACATTTTTATGAAATAAAAATATTAGAAGAGTTTTATTTGTTGGGAGTAATTAGTGAATAAATGTTTCAAAGTTTTCTAGTGAAAATTTGGGATTTTTATGTAAATGGACATTTATTCGAGCTTTGAAGAAAAAAAAGATGTCTTTTGCCTTAAAAAGTATGTTTGTGGAAACATTAAGAAATTTCTAGAATAAATTATATATGGGACCCTTTTAACATGGTTTTTGAACTTAGAATCCATCTTGTTATGCATATAAACTTTATAGTATTTTGATGATGAATATATAAACAAGTTTGATGAAGATTTATTGGGTTTAAATATGAAAGTGTGTAAAAAAGGTGTTGAAAATGTGACAAGTGTAAGGTTACAAGACTACATATATTATATAAAGGAAATAGTATTTTTCTTATAAAATAGTCTTTAAATGTTCAATTATTTCTTGGAGAAAATAAAGAGATTTCCAACTTGAGAAGTATGATTCTTCAAAGTATTAAATAAGTGTTAATTAATTAAAAGCACTTAAGAGGTTAGTGAGGGTAACTTAATAATGTTTTGAAAAATAACACTTGTGAAATTGGAGGAAAAGACAAGTTTGTAAACAAATGGATAAAATGATAATTTTACATAAAGTGGAACATTTTTGCAAAATAAAAAAGTTGAAAAAGGTTTTACACAAAGTGGTCCCAAGTGAACATAATTTTGGAATAAAAATCAATGTAAGCGTATAAAGGATAGGAAATGATTAATTTAAAGTGTAACACAAGTTGGGGTGAAACTCCGAGTTTTAACTTTGGTCGGTAAAAGAAAGTGAAATAACGTGGACATTTATAAAATGTTAAAACACATTAATAAGGGTTCGGATGACACCGGGATAATTAATAAGGGCCCGGAGCCATAGAGTGAAAGACCTAAAATCACTAACCAGAGTATATGGTCGCATAGCTGGCGGTGTGGAACCCGTTAAAGTATACGAATATTGAAAGATTTCGAAAAAAGATAATGAAAAGTGGAACATGTCAAGAAACGAGTTGTAGGATGAATATGTGAGAAGATAACCTAACTTGAATGAAATAGTAAATATTTCGGTAAATGATAAATGGACAAGAAATGTAAAGAAATTGATTAATATACATAAAGTAAATGAATGATAAAGTGAAGTGATTAAATGGGTAATTAAGCAATCTAAAGAAGTTTAATCCATTATTAATACAAGAGTGTATTCATGAAAGGTTTTCAAAGAAAAATAAATAGTTTCTACCACGATACTTGCGCGTGTTGAAATGTGATTTTTAATGAAAGTACTAATGTGAATTGGTATGAATAAAGGCATAATTTCGATGATAGAAATGTTTTTCCTTAAACAAAGAGTATTATTTAAAGTATTTAACTGTTGTGTGTAAAATCAAGAAATAAATATCAAGTCAAGTAAAAAGGAAATTTTCACAGGATTAAGGTGAATTAATCGGGATAAGATATATATATAGTCAGGCTCTCCAACATACCTCATTAAACATACCATGGACAACATACCTCATTAAACATACATTTGGTTTATTTTTTTAAAATAGTAAAAAAAATAATTTTGAGTTGATATTTTTTATATGGGTTCATGATATTTCAATGTGCCCCTGTAAAGATATTTAGTTCAAAATAATGTGTTTTGTTATTTTTAAAAAATAGGTAAAAAACTGATAGTTTTAAGAAACTGTCAGTTTTTTGACTTATTTTTTAAAAATAACAAAGAACATTAGTTTTAGTTGATTTTTTTATGGGAGCACATTGAAATATCATGAACCCACATAAAAAATATTATATCAAAATTATTTTTTTTACTATTTTGTAAAGTGGGTATGTTCATAGGTATGTTAATAGGAGGTGTGTTGGAGAGTCTGACTGTATACACACACACACACACACACACACACACACACACACACATATATATATATATATATAAAGTAGTTGCATGTGCATGTAGATATAACGTGTTAGAGTCTCCTTTCTGCCGTTCGATTCTATATTGCATTGTTGTAATTTTTCACTGAGCATTCCGCTCATTCACTCGTCTTTGTTACGATAGGTTGGGTGCGGTTCCATATTTTGAGACCGTTGTACAGGTAAGTATTCTTTTATTTTACGTTAATAGCTCTGTATGCTTAGATTCCAGGAACCCTTCCTACGGTCCCTCACGTAGCTTGATTTAAATGGAAATTGTATGCTAAACAATTGAAATGTTAATTAAATAAAATTGGACTAGCAACATTATGTAGGTTGTTTTATTGCACTTCACACCTAACGCGCGGTTCGAACCAGGTCGACCATGGGTAACCCATAAATTTAGGTCGGAGCGTTCTAAGTTCTAAATTCTCTCCTTTTAAGTTTCACCCCCTAGTTTGTGGGCTAATATTCTCCTTTCGCACTCGTGATTGATTTTTAATATTTATATCCAACACCATTATCATATGTTGTGAGGTTAAGTTGTCTCCTGGGATAACCTTACAGTTTTTACATGTTAATCGGTCTACTTTTCTAGTAATGAAAAAGTCTATTTGGCTTTTATGCGTTCCACTCTTATAAGTTATTAAGTGTTCGAGTCTCTTTTTAAACATGTATTTACTAGTGCAAAATCATATGCCATCGCAAAATATAAGATGACTCTCTATTGTCGTTCCAATCTCTAAAACCATATCTATCCTCAATGCACTATCTTATATCCTGCACGATCTTCTCCTACATGGCCATTAAACTCTCCTTCCTATATAGATTTTCTCATCTACGAGTATTTTTTGAATTAGTTTTTCATTTTTTTCTAAAATTGTACTTTAATGTGCTCATATAATCCTACTTGGGGTTCACAAGCACTAAGAATATTGATTAGTTTTTTACGTAATACCAGTTGTCTATCACCTTTTCTAATAAAGGTTACGCTATCATCCTTAAGGTTCTTTTCTACTATTATTCCGACTCCATTTCAATTTCTATGTTTTCCTGTATAATATAATTTAAACCTTTTGTTTTATATTTCTCCAACTTTCTCATCGATCCATTTAATTTTTTGTAAACAAGCTATGTTAATTTTTATTTTTATCATGGTATCCACTAACTCCATAAATTTCTCTGTTATAGTCCTTATGTTCCAACTTTACTATCCTGTATTAGCTTCTTTATCCGCAGACGTTCAAATTGTTGCAGGAACCCTTGTCTATTTCTCATCGCATCCGACGCTAATGCGACGCCCCCATACTTATTTTCGAGACATCCGGTCGTAGGCGCAATACCTTTTGCCTATTTTTCGAAACATCTTATGGCAGGCGCAACGCATCACTAAAGAAAAATGATCCTAATATTAACGCATGTATTCATTGGATTCTTTCTCACACTTAGTAAATGGGCCGCTACAGAAAAATTCATTATTTGAGAAGGAAAAGAAAACAATATTTGTGGAACTAACGGTTTATGATTTTGGTTGTGAAATTATAATGATGAGAATGCAACATGAATATTAATATTTAAGAAAGACATAAAAATGGTCAATGTGAATACATGGATTCTATCGTTATGAAAACCAAAATAAAATTATTTATACTCCAGTTCCGAATCCAAAGCTAGTTTTTAGGACTAGAATAGTAAATCATTATACCAAGATACTATGCATCGAAATATTAAGAAGCAACAATACTTAATTGCCTTTTCATTGTAGAACCAATTTCAACTAGTAGATAATTTACCTTCAATTCTTCGGAGGAGTTTCTTCACTTTCTGCTTACAGCCATCGCAGTTAATGTGCACTTTGAGAACAGATGTCTGTAAGAAACGATTTGGTATATGAAACAAATTAATAAAAACATATGTTGCTAGCCTAGGTGGGATAGTAAAAAAATAACAATAAAGAAAGCTTCTGAGACAACGACAGACCTCTATCTTTAGGAGTTCAAATTCATTTGTAGACATTTTAAATCCTTTTTGGTTAAAAAAAAATAACGAAGCACACATGTGTTAACAGTTTCTTCCTATTTTCCCGCTTGTTTCTACTTTTGGCATTTTCCTTTTTTGCTACGAAGGGCCAGCTTCAAAAGGTTGTTTACTCTGAAATATAGAAAAGAGTGCATATGTTAGTACTACTATGCAAGGCTAAATGGCCAGGGGGGGAGAGGGTGAAAAGTTGTGATTTGACTAAGCTCAAAGACAGGCATATTTCATGTGCCAGTTTTTTGTCACGTAGCAAATATATTTTTGGGTTAGGTTTGATTCTGTCTGGTACCAGTTACGATTTGATTCGTTCCCAAATACATGTTATCTAAAATCCCAAGGGGTAGGATTAAACCTTCCTTGTTCAGAGTGGATGCAAGAATTTTACTTTTATTAAATCAAGTTTACAAATTCAGAACTTACCATTTGCCTTTTGTGTGTTAGTCTCCTTATAATGGTGATGGGTAACTTTACTAGAGGCACCCACTTCCTATGAACTATATTAGTTCATAGGAATTCCTACGATCAAATATAGTTTGTAGGAAATTCTTACAATCTAATATAGTTCGTATGAACTATTTGTAAATTTAGTACCCGTTCAGTAAAGTTACAAATCCACTACTTTTTCTCTTGCAAATTTTGTTGGTTTCATTACACCATTGCAGAGCTTGCAATTTGTAAGTTTACCAAATTGTGTGTCCGTTTGCTCCACCACTACGGATGCTCTAAGGGGCCAAAAATTTATTCAAAGAAAATTTTCACTAATATTACAATATATGTTTCTAAAACAAAGGTAAAACCTTCTGCACAATATAACAACAAACTTTTACTTAGACAACAAAAGGTAATAATATATTTCACAAAGATAATAAAAATGTGGAGAATTTTTTTTTTTTTTTTTTTTTTTGTAATCACTAAATCTCTATTGTTTATATGGATATTGAGTACCCTTCTTCTCTCAACTCAACTTCGCATTTGTTTAAATTTTAAATAGCTGTAGTTAGAATTAATTTAAGGTTTTAAAACTATAGATGTATGATAATAAGCAATGCAAATAAAAAATTAAATTTATAATCATCTAAAAAATCTTCAATTATAATTGTAGATTTAAGGGTTACAAATCCGATTCAAAACTAGAACAAAGAATTAGGGTAAAAATTATTCTAATAGTAGGTTAAACTTGAAATTAGTAATTTAGATTAAGTACAAATGGAAAGAGATGTCAATCCGTGTGGGTAATATGTAAGTTTAGAGAGAGAGATTGAGCTTAATTGAATCTGAATAAAAATATTTGAGAGTAAATAACAAACAGTAATAATAGGGAGTTCCATTTTTCGGACCTTATTTTGGGTTAGTGATGTGTCAAACACACATTAGTTGGTTTTGTAATGAATTCCATGTGAATTATAAATACCACCCAATATTTATTTGAGACATCACAGAGTTAAAAAATGGTCTAAAAATTGATTCTTCGTATTACTCATAAACAAATGGGATTTAAAAACTATCTTGAACATGCAATTAACAATGGGAAAAAAATAGGAATCAAATTATAATTACTCGTGAGAGACCTAGTCATATGGGCCACCTAAATTTTGTGCAGTCAATATCCATTGGATTTATTGAAAAGAAAATATAAAATATTTGGTAGATTCTTTCAAAAAGAAAAGGAGTTAGGCATGCCTCCATCTATTTGGAAAAAAAACTCCACAATTTATATACCCATCAGGTAGAAACTTGAAAATCTTGGATGGGGCCATGGCCCCCCTCAGTCATGCTTTAGTTTCTTCCCTAAGTGGAGGAATTAGTATGGGGTGCACGCAAACTGATCCATACCACCCTCCAATAAGAAAAACATGTTAATTAATTTACATATACGCGTATAGTATCGTGGTTATGACATGGTAAGATACCTTGTTATACCATTTTAATTTAAAAAATATAACCATGATACACTAGTTTTCATTATCGAAAATCAAAACAATAAAAAAATTTGTGGTTGGTTTTGATTAGACATTTCCAAAATCGATTTATTGAAGTTACCATACCAAAATTACCAACCCAAAAAACCAATTTAATACACCAGGTATACAACATTTAAATTATATTTATTAATTTATTTAAGTAATTTGACTCTTTTATCACAACAGTAAGTACTAAAAGTGATCTTAACCTTTATTTTTTTGCCATATATAATGTTCTCAACTAATTTTCTCTTCCTTTTAGATTAGTGGATTGTATGTTCCAAAATTTTAAAAGTATATATAGAATTTTTTTTCAAATTAAGAATGCATATTTATTAATTTGTTTTTGTCTCCTGAATAAGCTATGTTTTTTACTTTGTATGCGAGGAATATATGTCTGTTCTTATATTATTTAATGTCTATTGTGTAGAGGGTATA
Organism: Sambucus nigra; assembly: GCA_949130495.1. Classification (NCBI taxonomy): domain Eukaryota; kingdom Viridiplantae; phylum Streptophyta; class Magnoliopsida; order Dipsacales; family Adoxaceae; genus Sambucus; species Sambucus nigra. Next base: position 334,753,788 of record OX422207.1, on the reverse strand, counting down.
TACAAAATATGTAGGCTATTGTAATGCCCGCGACCTTGCCCTATTAGGTCGAGAGGTTGATTCTCTTAAACTCGCGTGATAATAGTTTGAATAATTTGAATTAGGGCTATCCCGCTAGGTCACAGCCACTAAGTAGGCCTGGACCTCATAATAAGAGTTAATATATTTTCTCATTCATCACAAGTAGTCAAGCATAAAGTAATAAATATAATCTCAAATAAATAACTACAGTCCTTAGAACATGAATTAAAGAATTAACTTAGTTCGATGCATCATAATAAAATAATTTACAAGTAAAATGACTTGACAAAATACTTTCTTAGCATAATCAACTATAACTATATTATGGAAGCTTAATAAAATCTATGACAATCTGTATTTCCATTTCCATTTCGCGGCCTCTATAAATTTTCCTTCCCAGTCCATGATCTATAAATTTCCTCCATGGCTTCTTATCCTGAGGAAGTCAAGGAACAAATGGATGAGATCAACATTAAGGGTTAAATAAAATGTTCTCATTCCAACCTGCGAGTGTTAGTAATCATTAATATACTAAGAGATCTATGAAATAAGATATAAACATGATAATAATTAATAATATTTAAATGTAAGGAAGGGAAAAGTTATTTTTCCAAAATTTAGGTTTCAACCTTAAGGAGAAACAAAGGAATATCGATTGAGGGCTTAAATCTGCCCAGATAGCAAGCTTTGGTGTCCTAAGTCTCAATCTTCGACTTCTCCCAAGGCTCAATCGTCCTTACTTCACCCAAATATCTTTGTCTTCTGCGGCCTTTAGTCCAGCCTTGGATAACCTTTACAACTTCACGACCTTATTTTGAGTTTTCCTTGGCGCAACCATGCCACAGGCTGCGACATCCTCTCTTACCCACTTCAGGATGAGCTATATGTGGTCTGCTATTAACTCCACAACCTTGGATGAGTTCTACCAAAGTGCAAGCCATATAACTAGCCCATACTCAATCTTCCTTGATACAATCATCCGGCCTCATGCACATAGCATGAGGCCACTCCAAACATAATGACTCATTTTGGAGCATTAATTCTACAACCTCAACATTAGAATCTAATGAAAACACGTATAGAAGGTAAGGCACGATACTATATGGTATATGTCCTCGACCTTAAAGAAGGAGTTAGAAATCATGATCTCCAAATAACAAGGAGTATTCTAGTAAAAAAAAGTTCTGTCCTAACAAGATCCATACCCTAGATTTTCAAAGATCTAAATAGAAAACCCTAACCTAACCCTTAAAAACCCATAAACATATCCAAAATTAGTTTTACCTTTACGATCTCAAAACCCATCCCACTCAAGGAAATATTCCTCGTAATAGGAACTTATGATGAATAGTAAAAGTCCATGGCCATTTACCTAGAAACTCATATTACACAAGGGGCTTCCTCTAAGTCAATAAGCTTAGAAACGAGGGTTTATGAAAAAGAAAATGAAGGTGAGGAAAGGGTTCCCTACCAAATGACTTAGCCCGATGCTAAAAATAACATTCTTCCCCCTTGAACAACGTCGCCTCGCCTCTATAACAGTGACACTCATTGACCTCCTTTTGACAACACCTCCACTTGCCCTCACATTCTCATTTTTTTTCTCTGGAGTGTTAGTGTTGATTTTCTCAAAGTTTTTAATATCTTTGGGAATAGATCCCAAGATTTCTATTTATAGGAAGTGAGGGGAACCCAGGGTTTACAATGATGTCACCACTTTTCCCAAAAATCCCCTTAAAAAAGGCTTCTAGAATCTTTGAAACTTGGTTCTCAAGAAATAACCTAATTGACCCACATCAATAATTCATGTGATGTTTTTTTTGTACTTTCGAGGTGTAAACTTTGTGACCCCGTACCATAGGTCACATCATAACGAGTTTAACTGTGGCCTTGGTAATTATCCACGACCTTAATCTACTAAATGAATGAAGTTTTCACCTAAGGACCAATTGACAAAGTTTTTATTACGAGTCACAATCTCATTAGCATTGTCAATGGCCTCACTAGTATTGGTCGTAGCCTCAATAAAATTCCACGGTCTTTATGCCAGTTAAAATGTGTTGACTTTGTAAATCGATCAAATATTACCCAAATCTGGACCATACCTTTCTGAGTCCATAGTAAACCTAATGTGAAGTCCATTAATATATTCTCCCACTTTCATTCTATGATAGACAAGGGTTGTAACAATCCCGCGGGCTTTTGATGCTCGACCTTGACTTACTGGCAAAGTAGGCATTTAACAACATACTCCGTGACCTCCTTCTTCATGTTAGGCCACCTGAATGTTTTTTTCCCAAGTATTGGTACATCTTAGTGCTTTTTGGGTGAATTACAAACTGTGATGATTGACATACTTAGATTGTCACAACCTTTTTCTCCTCATCTAGTGGCACACATTACCATGGACCAAATCTTAAGGCGTTGTGATTCTCAACTTCAAAGGAAGTCTTCTCATTATTTGCTATCAATCCGTAAATTTTTTATTGTTCAGGGTCTTCGGTTTGTGCAATTTTATCCTCTCGATTAATATTGGCTCTATCTCAAGTGTGTTAATTTATTCATTATTCTCTTGACTAGCCGCGACCTGAATGACCAACCAATTCTATCCTCATATATGAAACTAAAAGTATTTAAAACTAAAAGGATTTTATATAATGACAACATAATTGATATAAGATCATGTTTACTAGCTTATATCTAATGTATTTGAGATTATAACAAGCACTTAATGCATTGTGAGATATGTCACATGGAACATAACATCCATTCAACCATGAAATCATATCCATGCATACAATGAAGCTCTCAATTAGGATAATAAAGATCATAACCAAGATAATGAAAACCACAAGATCATCTCTTAAGCCTCAAATTTTTATTCAACGTTATCCTGTTAAATAAGAAGGCACGTCATCATATCCCACAACCTATAGTGATCAAGCTCAAGTATGCATTATATCACAAGCCCACCATGATTATCTCAAATATGTCAAGAGAATGCTCAGAAACACAGAAGATCATTGATCTATTTTCTTATTATACTTTTGGGACTATTATATAGAAGTAAAGTAACCTGTTTCAAATTATATTTTCTCAAATCCTAACCACATAAACCTACACTAGAGATCCCTATACCTTCTCTAAAGCATAATCCTAAACCCAACCCCCTATTGTCTAAAACCTAGAGAGGTTTAGTCGACTACACCTTAATTTTAGCCGACTAAAAGAAGTTTAGTCAGCTAAACCTTTTGATAACCCATTAAAACTGAATGCCACGACTCGGATTTATGGGTTACCCATGGTGAACCCAGCCCGACCCGAGCGTTAGGTGTGAAGTGCAATGAAACAACCTATATAATGTTACTAGTCGAATTTAATTTAATTAAAATTTCACTTGTTTAACATGCGATTTCCATTTCAAATCAAGCTACGCGAGGGATCTGTGGGAAGCATGCCTAGAATCCAAGAATACAAAGCTACTAACGTAAAATAAAAGGGAATATATACATGTATAACGTCCTCAAAATACAAAATCGCACCCCACCTTTCGTAACAAATATATATATATATATATATATATATATATATATATATATACACACACACACTTAATGCATGGAACCATTTTTATTCTGAAAACCTTATTTATCCCGATTAATTTAGCTTAATCTTGTGAAGGAATTACCTTTTTTATTTCTTGACATTTATTCCTTGATTTACCCACCCGGTTAAATACTCAAAACAAATACACCTTGTTTAATAAAAATCATTTCTTTCCCCGAAAATTTCCTTTTATTTATACTCATTCACGATAGTATTTTCGTTGAAATTCTCCCTTTTAACACAAGCAACCACCGTGTTAAAGAATACTTATTTTTTCATTGAAAATATTTCAAAAGCACACTCTTCTGTTAATTATGGGCTAAACCTCTTTAGGTTGCTTAACTACCCATTTAATCCCTTCACTTTACCATTCTTTTTCTTTATGGACATTAATCAATTTTCCTTTTACTTGTAGACTCTACCCTTTACCAAAACGTTTATTAATTCATTCAAGTTAGGTTGTATTTTCATATATCCACCACACTGCCCATTTCTTGACATGTCCCATTTACCAGTATCTTTCTCTCGGAATCTTCCAATAACCTCATACTCTAACGGGTTCCAAACCATCGGCTATGCAAACCATATGCTCTAGCCAAAGATTTGGGATCTTTCATTCCAGGGCTCCAAACCCTCCTTAATTACCCTGATGTCATCTGAGTCCTTATTACTATATTTTAATATTTTACAAATGTCCACCTTATTAAACTTTTTCTTTTACCCGATCGAAGCCAAAACTCGGGGTTCTACCCAACCTGTGTTACGCTTTAAAAATCATCATTTATTGTCCTTTTCACTCTAACATTGACTTTATCCCAAAATCATGTTCATTTAGGACCCTTTTTGTGTAACACCTTTTTTCAATATTTTTATTTCATAAAAATGTTCCACTTTACGTAAAATTACCATTTTACCAATTTGTTTTCAAACTTGTCTTTTCCTCCATCTTCATAAGTGTTATTTTCCAAAACACCCTTAGGTTACCCACACTAACTTCTTAAGTGTTTAATACCTTAACACTTATTTAACGCTTTGGAGTATTATGTTTCTCAAGTTGGAAATCCTTTCATCTCATTACTTTTCCTTTCATTAATATCCAAGATCACTTTATAAGAAAATTACCATTTTCTCTATTACTACATCTAGTCTTAAACCCTTACATTTATCACATTTCCACACCTTTTAAACACACATTAAGGGCTAAAATTCCTTTCTTCTTTATTTCATGTTTAAACCCAACAAAACCTTCATTAAACTTGTTTATATGTTCATTATCAAAGCACTACAAGTTTATATACATGGGAAGATGGATTTTAACTCCCAAAATACTATTAGATGGGTTAAACATACAATTTATTCTAGAATTTCATAATACTAGCTTTTCAAGACTAAAGGACACTTTTATTTCTTCAAAATTCAATAAATGTCTAACTTTTATAAAATCTTCCTTTTGTAAGATAAATATCATTGTCAAAATATCTTATTTCATAAAATGCTTAGCATCAAACTTCTAGAAATGCACCATTACCATAAAATCCCAAACTTTATTTCTAAGAAACTTTGAAATATTCATTCATATTTCACCCTCATCAAAATAGCATTTTGCAACATTTTTATTCCATAAAAATGTTAAACACTAAAGCACTTGAAACTCATCATTTTATTCAAATGCATCATACTCTTATAATATAACAACAAGACTACTAATATGCAAACAGAGTCTTAATACTAAGAGTGGAGTTTTTACATCTCAAATGGAGCTCTAATAATAGTAGATTGAAATGTCTAAGAAGATGGCAACCTCCCACCTCCTAAGGTGGTCTTAGACAGGTTGCCTAGCTCCACCCAACTTGCTCTATAAATGCTCCATCAGAAGCTCTCTTCAAGCTCCATGAATCTTCCATCTTCATTTTCTCTCCCCCCCCCCCCCAACACCTCCAAACTTGTAGCTCTACTCAACAATGGTAGAAATGGGTATGTATGGATCAAATATGGAGGAATACATGTAAACTAAGGTGGGATAAGGTCGGGGAATGGTGGTTTATGGTAAAGAAAGGAGGAGAAGTCCTGAAAATGAAGACCCACCCCCCTCTCACACTCTCTCTCTTCTTCAAACTCAAATAATCCCTCAAATAACCCATATAAACCCTTATAAAATACCCCCAAACCTCAAATCCCGTTTTTTTCCAAATCTGGGCTCACCAGAGCTTGATACATCATCAATCCAATGACCTAAAATGTGACAGCACACAAGGGAAATTCGATTTAAAAATTTCTGTTGCGCTCGTTCGAACGAGAATGGCCGCTCATTCAAACTAGCCTTCAAAGGACTATCTAACGAGTCTGTTTTAGTAGACAGTTGGGTCTCTTTGATACCCACTTCTAATGATCCGAGATTATCGTTCGAACAACCTTGAACTCATTCGAACGACCTATTCCTAAATGTAAGGACATAAATTTCCAGTTGAGTCCCTGTATTGTTTTGACTTAATTCCGTGAACAAAACTGTGTTTGTAATATATCATAGGGATATTTTATTTTGTCACGATCCCACTCAATCTATGATGTATTAAAGAAATTGAAGACGTTGCGGCAAAGCTTCAATGAATTAATCGTGCCTAAGTTCAATTGGTGCATGTTTATTCGTCTTCAAGTTTATTGCATTTCGAGATCACACAGGTATGAATGCATATTTTTAATGAGATTCAGAATTGTTTTTATAAAAGATAAGGATGTAATTTTATAAAGAAAATTATTTTAAAAATATTTTTAAATGTTTTATAAGCTCGAAAATGAGTTTGACTTAATTGAATCTCTTTTGGAAGAAACATTTTAAAGAAAAAGTCAAACATACACGCGCATCGTTCGAACGACAGCGGATCGTTCGAGCGAGATGGATATGTCGTTCGAGAGACACATTTTTCGACGTGGTTAATTTTTCCTATTTAAAGCATGGTTTCATTAGAATTAAAGAGGTGTGCAATCTGGAAAATAGTTTTCAATCCAATACGAGTTTTTGCACATATTTTTCTAAGGTTTAAAAGCTTAAACACATCCTTAGAGTTTGCAAAGATCCGAGTTATCATTATTATATGTTTATGTGATCTTGCTGCACGAAGAAGGTTTGTTCTATACTTGAACATATGGGTTTTGCGGTGAAGAAAAGAGAAGGACTTCTTGTTCGACATCGTAGACGTATCAAAGCCATTCGGTGGACACCGAGACATACATGGACGCGTGTGTTGTAGACATGTATCGTGGAAGAAGGAATTTCTACATAGGCATTATGAGAGGAGTGGTTGGAGATCAGAAGAGCGTCAAGACCCGTGGAGATCGAGTCGTTGAGTGAGTCTTTTCTCTGTTCGTTGTAATTTCATATTCATAGTGATTGTTTGGCTTGGGTCATCCGAGGTTTTTTCCCGTCTTGGGTTTTTCCTCGTATATCCTGCGTTGTGAGTATTCTTGACTTTAATTTACTTGCTTTAATCACTAAATGCATGTTTAGGATTAATCAAGATAAAATTTATTTAAAGTAAAAATTGGGTTTTCACAACTTGGTTTGGTGCACATTAAAAGTTGGATAATTTTTGGTGAAAATTGATTTGATTTGAAACACACTCGTGTAGGGCCACTCTATCACTAAATTTTTCATCCTCATTCTTCCAATAATTAACACCGGGAGTCTAAAATCCGTAAAATACATATATGACCCCAATTATAATGATCAAAATTCCAAGGTTTCATATGTTTACAATTTACGTGGGGGAAAATTATAAAATATCGGGCAAGGGCATTACATTTTTCCCTCCTTAAAAAATTTCGTCCCAGAAATTATTGATCCGTTAATTCCTCAAATGCATGGTGTTTAATGACTCTTATACTAAGTTATAGGAATTCTCCATGACTAAATCATCGAAGTCCTCAATAGTTAAGATCTCATTGCACACCCTTGTATAGGGATTGTTACTAAAATCTCAATATGCTCTGATGCTCACCCTCACGCTGACCATCAATGCCTTTGCTAATACCGAAATCATACTGACGACTTTACTGGGAAACCCTCTTTCGTGATTGATACTTACTTAAGAGTGACGTGTAATACAACCAATCATCAAATTCATCATCAAGAACCATTTTCAATCTTAGGACTATATATCATGTGTCCCCACGAATTTTTGGGTCATCTTGACTACACAATTTTTTTGCCCGAACATGATACTAATGATAAGAGCTTTTCACGTATGGTCGTTGTCTTCAAAAGCCAATCTCAAAATCCCTTGAATTAACTACAAAACTTGTCTAAAATAACTCGTATTGCGATAAGTAAGCGTATCAATCCAACTTCCAAGGTGAAACAATTATTGCGAAAACTTGCAACTCAATTTTTTTTTTTTTTTATTTAAAACAACTTTAAGGGAAAATTTAATAATAAATGCTAAAAATTATGAAATGACTAAATAACGAAAAATAATGTGCAATCGAGTGTGAAAAATGCGAGAAGGTCAAGAGATGGGATTGCACTGCATTACCAATTATTTTAATTTCTCAATTTATTAATTTGAAATATTTCGAGATAATATTAAATCGATAATCTAACTCTCGTTACAATTATAAATTTAATAATATCTTTTTCAGAAAACTAATTTAAAAATGTCACACGATGAAAAATTAAGAACGATACTATTTTCAACAAAATTACCCGCTAGGATCAATTTAATAAAATCAATATGAATTCCCAAATTTCAACACATAATTAATATTCAAATTTCGGAAAAACCTATCTCTAGTTCGATTCCTAAATTCAAACATTAATTTGTACAATTAATTTAGTAACTCTCGTTACATAAATTAATTGGTGACAGTTAAAAATGAATTTTCCTATAATTATAACAATTAATGAATTTAATTAATTAATATAATATCCTACACAGTACATCCCACCCCTTGAACAGGCTGACTAGCCAAGCATAATGAAATAATTAATCACAGTCACAAAGATGGCACAACAAATTAAAGAGAAGAGCGAGAAATACAATACATAAAAGTCTCCCTTTGAATTGATTCCTTGAATCGCGTTCATGCAGGTGTGTCCCAATGTTCCCACAAATCTAGCACTTGATTACACATCTAAAAACCTATTCCAACACTAAACTAATATTTTTGAATTTTTCTGAATTTTTTTATGTTCCTACTATATACATAATATACACAGTGTCTCTCTCTATTTTCTCTCTAGTACTGTCCGTCTCCTACTTGTATTTTTTTGTGAGAGTCTTCTTGCTTCTTTTTACCCCACGATGTTGTATTTTTTTGGGAGATTTTTTTGGGATTTTAAAAGGCCAATTCAAAAGGAACGGGTTTAAAAGCACGTGGGTCTTTTGTTAACAGCTAGGTTTGATATTTCTTTAGTTCCTATTTTGGTGAAGATCTGAATCGGGTTCGGATAGGAGCCTGGGTTGGATCGGGTTAAGTGGATCGCGATCTGATTTTGTTATTGGCAGTGATTTGAATTGGGTTGTGGGGTTTAAGGTCGGGTTTAGAAGTAGGTTGAATATTGAGGAATAAGGGGCCGAAGGTCGGATTCGTAGGTAATGGTTTCGGCAGGTCAGCAGACGTGGCAGGGGGTTTTAATGGGTTGAGAATTTTCGGGTCGATGGTTTGGTTCGGGCCGGAATTGGGTAACAGCAGGTAGGGTCGAGTTTCAATTTAGGGGAGCAGTAGGCTGAGGGTTTGGTAAGAGTTGGATTACGGGTTAACTGCTAGGAGGTCGGGTTTATGGGGGTTTGGACATGGGTTTTCACAGGTGTTTGGTTGTATTGTTAATGGTGGGAGATGAGAGAGATGGTGGGTGAAGAAGATGAAGATGGGTTGTGTTGTGTGTGAGAGGTTATAGGGGATAAAGGTGAGGGTGAAGGTTAGTGATTTGTGCGTGAGTGAGTTGTATGATAGTATGATGTGAGTGTGTATGGGGTGTGTGTGTTTTGATTTGGACGAAAATAAAAAAATAAAATTATGACTCAAATTAAAATCCTATAAAATAAATAAATATTTATAAAACTATAAAACAATATAAAGTCTAAAAAAACATAAACTTCTAATCCTAAAAATAAAAGACTTAAATAAAAACTAAAAATAAAACTAATCTAATAAAATAAAATAAAATAAAAAAAACAAGATGAAATTAAACTAACTAAAAACTAAAAAAAAATAAAAATAAAATGAAGGAAAATATAGATACAAATACTCGCAAATAAAATATAAAAATTACTAAAAATATGTACATGACTCAAAAATAAAAATATAAAATAAATTCTAAAAAATAAACAACACAAATAAAAAAATCTATAAAAATCTAAAAAAAATACGAACTAAACACATACGCGACTCGGGTATTGGCTTAGGTTCGGTTAGGCTGGGCATTTCGGGACAGGCTTAAGGTACAGGGATTAGGCTTAGGACATTAGAACTCATCTGCGCAAGCTCAAAAAAGGACTAGAACTTCACAGTCTTATTTGATTTCTTCGTCGAATGCTTTTAGCCACTACTTTATCGCAATTACGCCGATTTAACATCATTTAATACCGCGACTGCGTATTGACCTAAGAATTAAACAAATACGAACATAAGGTCATTTTTATTAAAACGAGTGACTAAAATGCATCTATTCGGGGTATAAAATAGACATTTTTGGGTGCTTATCACACCACCCCCAAACAGAACATTGCTAGTCCTTGAGCAAAAATATAGAGAAAACAGAGATAAGTAACCAAAAGTGTGTCGCTTTCGCAGGCACTAACGATTGCACTTAGTATGTGCAATAAGCCGTTAAACCTATAGGTTGCCCTAGAGGACGAGTGGTGTCTAGTGAGGATTTGCAGTGAATGTACCCACAAAATACAATTTTTTTATTGAAATGCAGTTTCTTATTTGACGATGAAATACTATACACCCCAACTAAAAAGACGTTAAGGAACACCGTATTCAACTATAAAAAAAGATATAAAATTACTTAATTCCAAAAAACGTAATCCTTCCAAAAACTTAGCGTGTATTAGTGTGAAACAATCTTAAATATCATTAGAGTAAATCCTAGATCGCCTTTATAGAATCAACGTTTTGACTTAATTTCTCACTGGACATATCTCTCTGAGTCGAACTCTCTGAGAATTGGGTAAGTGTATCTCTCTAGTGTGTGAGGAGGTGAGTAAATGTAAACAAGTTCAAACGTCTCCCAAACTTTATAGAAAATGACGAATACATGAAAAATTGATCTCATGAACGAATGCTAACTACCATGTTGAGAATGTCGAGTTATTCATCATATAGTCTTCTTATTTGCCCGAACATTATTCATCATATGAAAGGTGCGAGGCACTACACTAAATCTGTCGAATTTCCACGGTCATTGACTATGACAAGTACAACTTATCAAGGTCAATGACCATGATAAGTCTGGGGGTGACAACTTTTGTTGTCACGGTCAATGAACGTGAAAAGTTCATTAGACTTGTCACGATCATGTCACGGTCTTTGACCTTAACAATCTTTGTCACGGTCAAAGACCGTGACAAACCCATGGCATTTAAAAAAAAATTATCATGGTCATTGACCGTGACAAGTCTGTGACAAGTTTTCTTTGTCAAGGACTTATTACGATCAATGACCGTGACAATTCAGGGCAGAATTGATCTACTGGGCAGTATGGCCACTGTTACTGCCCAGTAGAATATTTGTACCTATTATAGCAATATTGTACCTGTTCAAACATCATATATCCAAATAAAATAGAGATAATACAAATATACATTCAAAACAATATGCATCACGATATAATCCAAATATAATTCAAATGTAACAACTTAAAACAATTCAATTCAAATAATTTCACTACATGTCTGGGTAGGTTTGAGGAGGTGGATAGGCCACACGATATACGAATTGATACACCCTTGAATATGCATCGTGTTGTATTATTCACGCAAGCACAATGGAGAGTTCTACTTCTCGGGTATTACATGCGTGACGAACATCCTGGCCTCAATGTCTTGAAGCGCACGTCCATGAACTAGCTTACCCTGGACGGTATTCGAGTCCTTCAACTCCCTCCCTATCCGCTGGCCATCAAATATATCCTGTATAAACACTCTCGGCCAACCAAGTGTCATCATCGGTCGATCGAAGGGAGCCAAATAGGGGACTGGATCATCAGAGTCCGCACGTGTCGGTAATGAAGCAGCGAGGTCCACGTCCTCATCCTCCTCCACCACCTTCTCCTTCCCTTTCCCTTTACGCTTTCCGCCTAATGAACGCTTCATAAATGAGAACATATCTTGGATCATCACCTCCAAACGGGACTACTTCGTGTCATGCGAGTCCACCATTCGAGCCAACTAGTGTTTCTCATCTCTAATCTAATGATCCTAGATTTGACCACCCGCGAGCTCACCCTCTTGTCTTCCCCTAGCGATCAGCGCCAAGCACTTGGCTGAGTGCGTCCGTGGACAAAGATGCCTTGTCGGCATCAGACTGCGACTCATGCACTTCCTTAAGCTTTGCCTGAAACAATAAAAAGCACCTGGTTAGTTAAATAAGTAAATAAAAAAATTATAACGTAATTAACAAAAAGTAAACTATCGGATTACTTACAATCGTTGACGCAAAAATTAGGGACACCTCCTTATCCTTCCCCTTCTTCATTCGAATAGCCACATAAGCATCAAGCCTATGTGGCCTACCCCAGGGCCACTCCCCTCCCCTGAAATAAAATAATGAAAAATTAGTATCGGCCCCGCAAAGTAAAATAATGAAGAATAACATATTTTTGTAATTATAGAAAAATAAAATCTTACCATCATCCTATTGAGGTCACATAAGCGGAATCACTCTCGAACTGTATTAACACAAACACAAATAATATTGAGGCGAAGCATAGATTCCAAGTCTATAAGAGGTCAGCACATGCCCCCACGTCTCTTAGGACCGTTTGACTATCGATCCGATAGCCTGTACCAAAGGGTTTTTATCTTCTAGGGTACGAGTCAATATCCCCCATAAAGGCCCATCGAGATAAGACTGTCCCAGCGCGGTAACCTCCGGGATAGCAAGTAGCGCGGACATGATTTTCACACGTATATAGTATATGCATAAACACAGTCATATAAATATACTACTATTACCATATCAAATTTAGGTACATCTCATAACCCATAATTATGATATTTATCCTTATTTCTCATTATTTAGTTATCACATATAACGGTTCATTTCTTACTTTAATTTGAGAGATTATTCCAACTTAATACGTAACACTCATGGATTCTTATCTTTCCAAAGTGGAATTTCAGTAGGTACTTATTTATTTTCCAACATAACTACCCTACGCGTCTCCCGACTTTAATACATAGTTCCATCGTCCCTTATATGTAAACATCCCCGAAAATGTAAATTTCGTCTTACATTAAAGGTTTCATAATTTTAATAAGTCCTACTAGTCTTCTTTTATCTCCCAAAATATTTTAATAAGGATGTCCAAAGATTATTACTCTTTTAAATTGAGTTCAACTATTTAGAAGGGGAAATATGAGTCTGCCAGGAGGGGTCGATCGATCGATACTTCTGGTTCGATCGATCAATCAAATAGGTATGGCGAATCTGCAGAATACCAGTTACGAGTTCTATCATCCAACATCATCAAAATCCAAACTTTTAACTCCCAAACTCCCAGAAATTTATACCACAAACGTTCTAAACTCAAATGGACAATATTCAACGTAAGGCATGTGAGTTTTCATCAAGAATCATGGATTAAAGTGCCAAAATTTATACAATTCTCATAAACCCTAAAATTTTCTTTAACTTAATTCAAATCATTTTTTTTCCAGAATTTCTGCTTCTAGTCCATCATAAATCCATGGTTCAACCTCTACATGTGAAGGGGATTTCCAGATTATCATTTATATCACTACAACATGCAATTTCTAATCTCCAACATGGGTTTTCTTTCATAGAAACTCATCCTAACCAACCCTAAACTAACATGAATGAAGCATTAACGAAATTAAGCAAGATAAATACTTGCCTGGTGATTTTTGTTTCTGATTTGTGGATGAAATCGGTATGGTGGTGATCCTTGTTACGCGATCTATTGTTTGGCGGCGACGGCGGCGCAAACGGAGGGGTTCTTGGCCTAAAACTCTTGGGCAAGCTCTCTCCTTCCTTCTCCAATGGTCGTTTATTGTTTTTGGTTGAGTTAAACCTAGAAGGCAACCCTAAGCATCTGATATAACTCTAAAATTTTCGTGGGTTTTCAAGCCTAAAAATGTAAAATGTCCAAAACGCCCTCTCGGGGTGTCAATTTGGCCTAAAAACGCCCCGAGACCCAAACTAAACTCCCGAGTACATTATTTTGACTATCTCGACCCTTCCGGACACTTTGGCGCACTCGAAATGACCATACGAATGATTTATAATTTATTCACTTTTATTAATCAACGTTTAGTCCTGACACGACATGAGCGCGTCCCGACTTAAATTTCCAAAATTGTCATTTTATTCACTCGTGACATTTAATAGAACCAATATCATATATTACTTTACTCATTAGTAATATTCAACAAATTTCTAATGATTACTAACTCTCGTCACGTTAGTAATTATAAAAATAATTAATTTATGGATTTATATTAAATTAATATCTCACATTAAATTTAATAAATCCCCAAATTTAGAAAGCATAAAAATACGGGGTATTACACATATCCCCATAGTTTTCCAAGTACACGACGTAAATCGAAAAGTGTGAGTGTTATTTCAATTGAAATAACAGTCACACTTATCCATCTAGTATGTACCCAGAGAACATTAGGATACGACTGCAGAACTTCCTCCAAAAGTAACAACTTTAAGCCACTAAGAATATTATTATACAAAAATTATGCAGTCCCAAACTGTCCAAATGGGACAATTCGAGAGATCTCATTATAGGGGCCATGACTCTCGAACGGGTCTAAGGGCTATTGAATGCGTACGCATAAGAACTAGATGGCTAGTATCTATGCGCACTATATGTAATTTCAAGTATGTTTCATTTAATTATCATACTATATATATATATATTGTTCGTGATACAAAAGTAATTTTTAAAAAAAGTTGAAAAATCCCACCCCCATATGGACAATAATCCAGTGGTCACGCCACTTCTAAAATTAACCAACCGAACATTGATCCACTATAATCCAACCGCAATAGCAATAATAAATGTGTATCCCGTACTCCTTCTAATTCATCTACTCAATTAATTCTTTTCATCAATTAAACTAACAATTAAAGTATACCATTATGAATTTACTAATTTACAATGAGGGGCAATCCTACTTGCATATGAAAGAGACACTAATTATTAATTTACTAAAAATATTAATAACCAATCAATCAATTCTTTTACAAGGGACACTACTTGCATATGAGGGGCAATATCTAATAAACCAATCAAAATTTAATTAAAAAAAATTAACAAGCCCCACCCCCGCCCCATTTCTCCATGCCCCCTCCCCCCACCACACACAAGCACATATATATATACACACACACACACACGCACATACACACACATATACACACACATAAACATACACACACACACACACACACACATACACACACACACACACATATACAACCCCCCTCCTCACCCCCACCCCTAGCCCTTCCCCCTCCCCCACCACACACACGCGTGCGCGCACCTTTACACAGGCATATATACACCCACATATATACAAATGGAAGAGAAATAGAGAGAGAAAACGTACCAAAATCGTAGAGAGAGATAAATGGAGGGAATAAAAAACCATGGGAAAAAAGAAGAGGGAGGATTTTTTTTACTGAGAAAGTTTTCAAGGACATGTCACGGTCTTTAACCATGACAAGTTTATAAGGTTTGTCACAGCCTTGTCACGGTCAATGACAGTGACAAAAAATGCGTGTTTTTTTTATCACGGTCATTGACCGTGATAAGGCTGACCAGTTGAAGGGTGCCAATTTGACCATTTTGGTGTAGTGAGGGGATAATGAAATGAAGAAGATGAATGATAGGATTTTTGAGAAGAGTGTAACACACATCGAATAACTAATGTCTTCATTTTGTAAATCTACGATTGCATGCTTTCTATTTCTTCTTTTTTTTTTCTATTTTTTTTCTTTTTTTTTTATTTTTTTTGTTTGCCTTTTCTATTTTTTTAAAGCGATGCATATTTCTTTTCATTACAAAAATGAAGACAATTTACATGGAAAATTCCAAACACTCTTTTCTCAAAAATGATGGCAGTGATGGGAATTGATGTGTGGATGGTATCTGGGACATATATGGGTAAGGAAAACATTGCATGATAATAGGTGGAGTGAGGGTAAAATTTGTAAGTGTATGGAAAATTCGGTTTAGTGCTCGGGACAAACTACAAGACACATGTTACTTATAACTAGAAAGTAATGTCATTCTCAGTGATTTAACCAAATTTCAAAAAATAATGAGACCATGCAACGACTAAGTGCGGTATCCAAAGAAAGTTGAGCCAACTTGCGACTCAGAGATACGTAAAAATCCAAAAAAAGGTGAAAAGCTCAAATCTCACGATTCTAAGTCGCCACTAGTGATGTTTAAGGCTTTCTTGAGAATATAGTTACTCTTCACCTTCTGATTGTAAATGTGAGAGTGAAAATTTTGCTGAGTTTAGGAATTCATAGTGCAAGTACACTTTAAGAGGTATAAATTAATTTATATGTAAAAAGCATAATTTTAGGGTCGAACATGGGTATTCTGAGATTTCTAAAAGAGGGATGATAGACAATTCATGTCATAATATTTATTTTTAATTGCTCAAAAAGTTTAAAATCACTTATTTTTGAATTATTTTCAAAAAGATATACGATTTTGATAAATTTCCCACCCCCAAACAAAAGAGAACATCGTCCTCGATGTTTAAAACTATATATAAAAATAAAAAGCACAAGAGAGGAAAGGTAATACCATAATGTACCGCTAATGAAAATGTACTTCATGACGGAGCATAGATGAAACCTGAAGAATAGATGCGACATAAAAATATGGACAAGTCTATTAAGCAGGTGAAAATCATTGGGTGGTGTGAAACACCACCCCCAAACAGGATAAGGCTTATACTCATAAACAATGAACGAAGGGATGTCTCCCCGTAGCACTAAGTTTAGCGTCTTTATCCAGACCGATCAGAACTCACCAAAAAGAGGGTATGGAAGAACGTGTGTGCTCGCGTTCAAATGATCAAATTATATATAAAATCCTTTTAACACAAACAAACCCTAAACATGAAGCAGTATGTGATTGAATAAATTGATAATCTACGCAAGAACATTCAAACACATGCAATTAAGGAAAAATCCCCCTCAGGGGCAAAACCATTTATTTTCACTATAATTTGTAAGAAAACGGCTTACAATCGGATTACAATGAAAATACAAGTTGACTAAGAATTACCCTCGGGTATCGGATTCTGTAGTCGCGGCTGGAATTATCCCTTTCCAGTAGGGCTGCAATGAAGAAGAAGAACGGTCTCCTCCACAAGGGTTGAACAAACCAAAGTTGTGTTCTTGGGTTGCAAAACGATTCACAAATATTTGGCAAGGATGTGTGAATCAAAACATGAGTCTTGAGACTCAAAAATATGAAGACTAGATGTATTTGGACTCTCAAATTCGTCTCCTAAAGTCTTGCAAAACAACTCTCCCGAAGTTGGTATTTATAGGGAAATACATGAAGAGATCCACAATTTTAAACTACCGAAATTCTATCATGCGTACAGGTACCCCGAACCGGTTCGGGTACCCCTGCGAACCGGTTCGCCCCCCCGAACCGGTTTCTGGCTGGGTTCGGGAAAGTGTGCTGGGAACAGGTGCTTAAACACTTAGAAAAATTCCCAGAATTTTCAATGAACATATCTCCATTTTCAACGGGCCATAACTTGTTCACCGTAGCTCGGATTGAGGTGCCGTTTCTTCCAGTATCTTTGTTGCGGCAAGCTCTTCAACTTTCCAGTTGACCAGTTCTCCGGACGGTGGCTGTAAAATTACCAATTTTCCCTTGAACATCCCTATCATGCATTGTTTCATTGATTTGACTTTTCTTGCGTTCCACTTGCATTACGAGCCTAGAATCAAGGAACGCGAAGTCGTTGATGCAGATAAGGGACACAGTAATGGAGATAATGCATGATTGATTCCTGGAATTCGGATAGAGGCCGTCATGTGATATCGTGAGGTGACGTGCCAAATGTAGCGGCGTACGACATAAATAAATGAAACATTTCGGACATGAGAAAAATGTCCTTACAAATCTCCCCCTATGTCTATGCCGGTACATACATAAAAAATCCGAATTATCAAATATGAAATTGCCTATACAAATCTACCATCCCATGAACCCAAAACTGGAAAAGGTACAAATGAATAGTCTACAGAGTTTGCTCTTCAATTCTTCAGGAATCTCAACACTTTTCTCATCAGGGTGTGCAATCCAATGATAATCCATGTAGTACCTACACACATGAGAAAAAGCAAAATACCAAGTGACATATCGAGTTTGAAAAGAGATAAACATATATATATATATATATATATATATATATATATATATATATATATATATATCAATTTATGAGCAAACTCAAATTTCAAATCTCCCCCATAATAAGATAATTCCTTCTCCCCCTTTTTATGATATCCCCAAATAAACAAATGAGAGAAACAAATCAAATAAGCACGAGCGGGGTGACACTAGGATAAAACCACACCATGAATGAACACAAAGCAACCAAGTCGATGATAGCGAAAATGAAGTGGTGTGATCAAATTCGATAGGAAAATCAATGCATACAAACATGACATATGGGCACGATGAATATTGGATATTCCTAGCGAATGAACTCAAATGCTTCCTTTGGTGTAAAATAATGACAATATAAGATATTGACTCAATCAAATCAATAAATCAAAGCTCAAAATGATTTTCACACCAATAACGCCCAAAATGATTTTATGCTTTTTCAGGACTTTCAAGGAAGGGCAAACCCGTTTATATTCTCCAACCAAACTCCCTCAGATATTATTTTGAATAGAGGCATTCTAAATTCTCAAACTTTGGAGAATTGATGGTGAAACCTAAGTGGCCCATATTTGGCATGAAATGCTTTTTATTGCCTATAAATTTTTTCGGGCTCTTTTAACCTCTTTGGACCTCGGATATTAAAATTCCTCCATTTTTTAGGTTCTTTTTAACGGTGGCTTTTGCGCAAAGGATAGATGAGTACCTTTCGCAGCCCCTCCCCGTTATACAAAAACACACAGTCTCACCAAAACGATTTTTACATGCATTCCAATCTTGTCAAGTTTTATCGCATATTGTACATTGTATAGACAGAATTGAGATGGAAACACTCAAGCCAATATGAGATAGACAAGTGCAATAATCAAATATAGCCGTGCATGTGTGCAATAAAGGATATAGGACTCAAACATGTAGGAAGATATCACTAATTACATCTCAAAAACTCCAACCAATGTAAAGCACATGGATGAAATGATGTAGCCTCTCAAATCTCTATCAAACAGTCACATGGATAAATGGAATGAAGTTGTGACTTGGCTATCTTAAATGCTCATCCATAAAAGAAGCAAAAAAAATCTTTTTGGTCTTTTTCAAAATTTTGATGAAAATAAAATCTTTTTGTGCTTTTTCTAAAAATTTTCTTAAAGGAAAATCTTTTTGTATTTTTAAAAAAAAAATAAATGAAAAACTAACTAATGATACATGCTAGCAATAGGTGAAAAAAAAATGATAAACAACCTATGCTAGCAATCAAGACTAGATCTCAACCGGGAGTAACGGTGGAGTTTTCTAAAGATGGTGACATCTTTTGAACCAACTCCACTAGATCATGTGTAGTCTTGATCAAAAACTTCACTTGCTCGCGAATATGTGCAAATTCTCTATCAAAATGAGCAGGCAAAGTATCATGAGTGGGTGCATGTGCATGAATGTGTGAAGTGACATGATATGGCACAAACCCCAAATTAGAACAAAATTCCCTAAGATGTCCTCGCTTCTTGCAGTGGGAGCAAACATAAACCGGTCTAGGAAGTAATTTATCAACAATTTTGGGACGAACATTCCTAGACGGACACCCATGGGAGTTACTCACAATGGTGGATATAGGCTCGGGTGAATTCTCTAATGTGAATTGAACCTCCCGTGCTTGTTTGAGGTCATCCTAGAGATGGGATACACGTGTCGTCAGACTAGACGCCGTGTTGGTCAAGTCACCTTTTTCCCTTTTAAGCTCACCATTCTTTCCCTTCAACTCACCAATCCGAAGACCTAGGATCCTATTAGTCCTTTTTGTTTCCAAGGTCTCGATAAACAACTTTCTAAAGTCTTTTTGGATCAAACTATCATCACCATTATCATCCTCACTATCACTCAGAGAAGTGGACATATCAACTTTCTTGCCCTCTCTTTTAAGTCTAGTGGGACACTCAAATTTCTTGTGCCCTGTCCCATCGCACTCAAAACATCTTATCTTCTTAAGATTTTTATTTCTCTCATTCTCACCACAACTCTTTCTTTCTCCAAACAATCTTAAATCATTCTCTAAAGCGGTGATCCTAAGGACTAAAGCATTATTACGCTTCTTGGTTTCAAAAGACTCAGAATATAACTCGGCGTAAGCGAGTGTGAGATCACACTCGCTCTCACTTGCCTCATCCTCCCCTTCACTCTCATTGCTCTTACTGTCGAGGTGTCCTTGTGACGTAGCATCCTCATCGTCGTGAGAAGCATTTGAGGAACTCACATGACTTTCCATGAACGCGGTGAAATTATGCTCATGCGGTGACTCATCTCCCGAGTCCTCCGACTCGACCTCACTGTTGTCACTAAGGGTGGTATTCAGGACAGTTTTACCCTTTTCTCTATTCAGGCGATTGGCACACTCAAAGGCTCTATGACCCCTACCATCGCATTCAAAACATCGCTCACTGTCTTTCTTAGGAGGGTCTTTGAAATCTTTCTCATTTTCCTTTTCAAAAATATTTTTCTCATTATTCCTTTTATCATTGAAATTTCCACTTTTCTTGAATTTGAGAATTCTTTTGAAATTTTTTGCAAACAGGGCCAAGTCATCTAAGTCAAAATCACATTCAGACTTGGACTCAAAAACTTTTTCTTTCTTTTTCTGAAAATGAGTCTTTAAAGCAATCCCATTATCCTTAGCCTTAATGGTTTTGGGAAACATGTCAATCTCATAGGTTTGAAGATCTCCTACAAGTTCTTCCAACTTAAGTGATTTCAAATTTCCCAAAGAGTTCAAAATAGTGACTTTAGGAATAAAGCGTTTTGGGAGAGATCTCAAAATCTTTTTAACGACACGCGTGTTATCAATTACCTCACCCAAATTAAAACTAGTGTTAACAATGTCCGATAAGCGTGCAAAAAACTCATCAAAGCATTCGGACTCAGACATGGTGATAGTATCGAATTGGGTGGCCAAATTTTGTAATTTAGACTCTTTAACAGCGTTCGTACCCTCATGGGTAAGTTGCAAAACATCCCATGCCTCCTTTGACGTGGTGCACGTCATTATGCATTTGAACTCATCAGGTGTGACAGACCCATAAATAGCACTAAGACCCTTAGAATTAAAAGAAGACCATTTAAGTTCTTCATCACACCAAGAAGTGTCAGGTTTCAAGTCAGTCACATTATCAACAGTCACGGTGGGAGGAGTCCACCCTCGTTCAACCAAAATCCAGACACGTTCATCAATGGCTTTTAAATCCGACCTCATACGGGCTTTCCAATAAGCATAATTTGTCCCGTCAAAAACAGGCATGTTATAATATGACTTCTCCATTTGAACATGCACTTTTTCAAATATCAATTTTTAAAAAAATTGATATCTTTAGAAAAATTTTGCGGAAGAGGAATACGCGATAGATTAGCGTAACCTGCTCTGATACCAATTTGAAGAACGTGTGTGCTCGCGTTCAAATGATCAAATTATATATAAAACCCTTTTAACACAAACAAACCCTAAACATGCAGCAGTATGTGATTGAATAAATTGATAATCTACGCAAGAACATTCAAACACATGCAATTAAGGAAAAATCCTCCTAAGGGGAAAAACCATTTATTTTCACTATAATTTGTAAGAAAATGGATTACAATCGGATTACAATGAAAATACAAGTTGACTAAGAATTACCCTCGGGTATCGGATTCTGTAGTCGCGGCTGGAATTATCCCTTTCCATTAGGGCTGCAATGAAGAAGAAGAACGGTCTCCTCCACATGGGTTGAACAAACCAAAGTTGTGTTCTTGGGTTGCAAAAGGATTCACAAATATTTGACAAGGATGTGTGAATCAAAACATGAGTCTTGGGACTCAAAAATATGAAGACTAGATGTATTTGGACTCTCAAATTCGTCTCCTAAAGTCTTGAAAAACAACTCTCCCGAAGTTGGTATTTATAGGGAAATACATGAAGAGACCCACGATTTTAAACTGCTGAAATTCTATCCAGCGTACAGGTACCCCGAACCGGTTCGGGTACCCCTGCGAACCGGTTCGCCCCCCCGAACCGGTTTCGGGCTGGGTTCGGGAAAGTGTGCTGGGAACAGGTGCTTAAACACTTAGAAAAATTCCCAGAATTTTCAATGAACATATCTCCATTTTCAACGGGCCATAACTTGTTCACCGTAGCTCGGATTGAGGTGCCGTTTCTTCCAGTATCTTTGTTGCGGCAAGCTATTCAACTTTCCAGTTGACCAGTCCTCCGAACGGTGGCTATAAAATTACAAATTTGCCCTTGAACATCCCTATCATGCCTTGTTTCACTGATTTGACTTTTCTTGCGTTCCACTTGCATTACGAGCCTAGAATCAAGGAACGTGAAGTCGTTGATGCAGATAAGGGACACAGTAATGGAGATAATGCATGCTTGATTACCGGAATTCGGATAGAGGCCGTCATGTGAGATCGTGAGGTGACGTGCCAAATGTAGCGGCGTACGACATAAATAAATGAAACATTTCGGACATGAGAAAAATGTCCTTACAGGTATAATCTTGGAGAGAACGGGGTGGAAGAAAAATTGGGTGATGAAAATCACCCAAAAACAAGACTGAAGCGTCAATGTTGTTGGATAAAGGCTAGAAGAAGTCAATGCACTTGTAAGGAAAAGTGCATCACTCGATGCAAAGCATCAGTGGACCATGAGTGGGTGGGTATCAGGGTAAGGATGAGAAAGGAAGGGTAGAAGAAGCATCGATCACGGACCTTATTGAACTGAAAGGTGAGGGAAACAAGGGCCCTATAAGAATGGTGCTCCAATTAGTTGGGGAGGAAAAATGGTTTGGCAATAGTGATGGTGTGGGCCTTAGAGAAAGTGCACGAACGTTCTATAAATGGACGATAATTATGGTCGTGTCGTGACACGCCAGTGAGCTTTAGCTGGAAAAAATCAACACCAGAAGGAAGTGGTGTGCAGAAAGTAATAAGCTCGGTGTCACGTATGGGGAGAGTAACATGAATACTCACATGGATGGTGGGGTCGATGAAAAGTGCACAAATGGGATTGTGGAGCACTATGGTGGAAGGTGGGTGTAGGTGAGGACCTAAATGCTTAGATGTGAACAGGGAATGTATAATAGCAAGATCCAAATCAAGTAGTGGCGTGGTATGAACAATAGGTGAGTCGGGTGGGATAAAGGGTGGGGAAAGATTATCTAACTCAAGAGTGGGAGAGACACACTCCTCATGAGGCTCATAGTGATCCTCAAGGGCACGCGAAGGAGGAGGTGTGAAAGTGAACGAGGGCGTGATCAACTTATCCACCCAAAAAGCACCATCCAAAGTGGTGAAATAATCTAACGAGGCATCCAAATTCGATATAGATGAATCAACATTAATAGTTGAATCAACGGGAGCCAAGCATGGTGGGACAGGATCCATATCCAGAGCGATAAAAGCCATCTCGGATTCAATCTCAGGATAATGGGAAGCACTCGCATCCGGAGCTAACTTATAAGGAATTGTTGCCTCAGGGACACGTATGAAAGGATCAAAAGGTGTAGACTCAGGCATAATAGTAGATTCGGTGGAAGGGGAGATGCAAACATCAATGGTAGGTTCGAGAGGATAGGGCGTTGTGGGATCAGCCTCACAGTCAGTGGATAGGTCAACATAATTATCAACTTAGGGCCCGGACCACTAGGTGGTCTCAAATTTGGAATTCTCAATATGATAGGGTTGGTCACACTCAAAATCAGTGGCACAAGACAACACATCATCGTCCCACGCTGGGGCAATAATGGGTTGACTTGAGGGAAAATCTGACTCGTTCGCACAATCAAATGCAGTAAACCTATGTTCAAGCTGTTGAAGGGCTTCATTTTGAGATTGAAGAGTGTGATCGAACTTTTGTAAGAGGCGCTCAAGAGCGGATGTGCAAGGTGGTGAGGAGGTGGTGGTGGGTGAGGTGGACACAACTCGCTATAGACACTAGGAGGCGGAGAATACTCATATAAAGTGTGGGGAATGAGGTCAAGTTGGTCATACACGAGAGGAGTATATCCGTGAGAGATAAAAGGTTGATTAGTATAAGGAGCATAGTAAGGTGACTGATAGGTATGAGGTGCACGAGGTGTTGATGACGACTGATGGAAACCATAAGGATCCACAACATGGTGTTGGGATTCATAGTGCATGGAGGGTGATCAGGACTCCGTGAATAGCTTGGGTACTCATACCCTTCTGCAGTGGATATGTTGTGAGAATACGTCGAGGGTGGTTCCGAAACAGTGTAATATGGAAACCCTTGGCCCATGGTGGGTTCATATGGAGCGAAAATAAATAAACACTCATGGGACAAGTGATCAACCAAAAAGCAGTGTGTGCATGGCGAAGCATAAGATGGTTTGGCACTCATCACTGGAGGCGGTGGAAGATGAGATGTGTGCGTGGATGACACATGAGTATCAACAGTGGGTGTTTGAGAGTTAAATCCATGAATTAATGAATGGAGGTTCTATTTGGGCTCAACGTCAAACAAGCTTCGAGAGAATGGGAAATGGCTAAAGTATTCTCGTAAAGGACATTCTTCGACCATGACGAGATGAATATTTTTGGATTTTTAAATAATTTTCAAAAGAAAAGAAAATATTTTTGTGATTTTTGAAAATAAGAAAAAGAAAAATCTTTTTGGCATTTTAAATATGGAAAAAAAGAAAATATTTTTGGGATTTTTGGAAATATTTTTTAAAAATGGAAAATATTTTTGGAATTTTTTGGTAAAGGGGAGAAAATGGACTCTTGATTTGGGTGAACGAACTAAAATTGACTACCGAAATAATTGAATTGGACACATACGAGTAAAGGAAAAATCCTAACGAGCACGTAGCCAATTATTATCTTCAAAATTAGTGAGAGGGGTTGTCGAATTTTAATTAAGTCCGTGGGTGACTAAAATCACCGAATTTATCTTTGTGATCGTCGGTTACAAAAATGTGTTCCTATGGGGCTAGCTAGTTGATTGATTTTAGGGTAGCACACAATGGATAAGCTAGTGAGTCGGGTGATGAAATCCCTTCTCGTTTTAATGACCGGGTCCAGGTCTTAGGTAAATTAATTCATCAAACCATTCAATTTAAGTGCGATGCAAAAATTAAAGGAACACAAGAGAAAATAAGCGAACAAAAATTGAACTCGCTTGCAGGAGATTCGCGAGGGATAAAGAAATGTACCTCCCACGATTTTTACACATGTGGGGTGAAGACCAAGCCAAGTCAACCGGGAGGAGATCTCGCCTATCTCAGTCATTCCCGGGAGTCCTACCCATTCAAAGTAGAGAGGCTGCTAAATCTTTGCCTTTGGGCGCCCTCTCTCTACCTTGTCCGATTTCTCTTATCACTTTTTTATTTTTATGAATAATTATTACAAATAAATCGGTGTCAAAATGCACCCAAATAAATAACAATGCCTCAATAATCCTATACAACGAGTCTAAGGAGGGAAAACAAGAAAGAACTACACTTTTAAAATAAAAAATAAAGAATAATAAATCTTCAACTTTGCTCCACATCAAGAAATCGGTAAATTTTACCACACCACTCTATATTGAGATTTTTGAAAAAATTACAAACACTCTTTCTAGAGTGTTGGGGCAAAACCTCTCCCATTTTTTTAAAATCGAAATAAAGATTATTCCTTCTTGAGGTGCTCTCTTCCCTTATTTATAACCCACCGATGGTTTCTTGTAGAGAGATATTGAAGGGATTTTTTTAAAAACCAAGTCAATTTTTTTTAAATGAACTGTTTGTTCTCCTTATGCACGTGGGTTCATTCTTGAATTTGGCTTTGATTTGTTCCTAATTTATAGGAATCGAGTTTTAACAGGTGCGTAGGAGATTGAACTGGGGGGATGTCCGGCGGGTGGTTCAAACGAGGAGCAGCTCAATTTTCGAGTTTTATGCCAATAGGTGTAACACACCACACTTTTAGGGATTATTAGATTACATTAGTAGGTGTAATTTGGAGATTAAGGGAAATCCTGTAAATTGAAATTTTGGGATTTATGAACATTTGATTATTACTCGTGTGTGTTTCATTTACTTTTAAGACTTAGTAAATGAGTTGGATTATTTTAATTACATGTCGCAGTTGGATAAAGCGACAAAGGACAATATTTTAATTGGAAAACCCGCATTGAGATGTATTGGATTTAATTAGTGGATTGCGGTCAATTAGTTCGGATGGAGATTTTGAGTGTGCGGTTGATTTCGAAAGGGCCGAGATAGTTAGAATAGAGTATCCGGGAGTAGTGTTTGGATTTCGGGAATTTTTGGATTAATAAGGACTCGCAATTGAGTAAACGAGTCATTTTTTTATTTAAAGGGATAAACCCTTATTTCTCCCTATATAAGGCACGGGAGAGGGAAAGAAGAAAGGAAAAAGAGAGAGAGGAAATAGGAGAGGAAAGGAAGAGAGAAAAGAGGAAGAAAAGGGAGGTTCCGGCCAAACTCCGCGGGATTCGACTCGAGATCGTCGGATTTTATCCACGAGGCAAGTGTTTACTTGCTTTATTTATTTTAAGCATAAATCTCATATCATAATTGGTAATAACAAACTGTAAAGATTTTGGGTTGGGTTTTCGTGACGATTAACGTGTAAACCCCGAACAATAATCGATTTAAGGAACTTAGGAATTAATTGAATTTAGTTGTAAATTCTTGGTTCTAGGATGTTTAGAACTTATTTTCCCTTGTGTATAATTAGTTGGTTGGGGTTAAATAAGGTTGGAAGAAGGAGTAAAAAAGCTTGGAGGCTTATTAATGGCCAAAGCAGGGGCGAAGAAGAAGCTGTCCTGTTTGATCGATCGATCGATGGCCAAGGGTCGATCGATCGATCAAACAGTTATTTTGGCAATTTCGGTTTAGTTAATTTAAATGGAATAAATTCCAACATATATGCGTTTTAGCTTATTTATTCGAGGAAATAAATATTCACCTAGGGGAATGTATTCCTAATCAATTGAGGGAGTTACAATTGGGATTTGGAGAGTGTAAAAATGTGTGTCGCAAAAGGAATGGTTTGGATGAAAATAAATAAATTGAGGAATTAGACAATTGGGGGTTCACAAAAATAGATTGAGGACTTATAAATAATTATTGGAGTGAGATGTATACTTTGGGTCAATTAAGTAAAATCCTGGACTTATTTATTCAGGGGGGTCGGGACGAGTAACACCCAAGGAAAAATTTCAGCGGGCGATTATATGTAGAAAAATTGTGTGTAGAAAATGTAATTATATACCGACTATAATTGAATAAATCCTATGACGTGACTAGGATGGAATTTGGGATATTCGGAGAGTGTGTAAATCCCGAAAAGTGATCAAGGTGCGAGGTATAATTGTGTAAGAGAATGTTTATGGAATTAGTATTTAAGTAGGAGAATACTTAAATATTATTATGAGATTGGCAAGTATAGCCAGATATACATTCGATGAATGAGAAAATATATATACGATGTGAGTACAGTATATAAAATATATGATACGAGTACATATATATCTGTGTGTGATTGGTATATTTGTATTTTAGAGGTTGATTTCCACGGGCATTCCCTTGGCTTAGGGTTGGAACAACCAGATAAAATATTTTCTCTAGTGCGATCCAGGAAGGTTGCGCGATGTGGGTGAATCCCCTGGCTTGAGGAGCAGGGTGAGTATATCCCCAGGTCATCTCGTCCCGTGTTCGAGTGCGATGTGTGTACTCCACTTGCAGAGGGAACATGGCCGCCTCCACCGTTGTGTATATTTTACCAAGACCATTAAGTAAATATGGCTTGGTACCGTGGTACAGTTAGTAAACCCAGATTTGGATCGGCACTATGAGACTCCATCCTCGAGTTATAGCTCGTTTGGGTGGTTATAGTACTTGTGTGTTTAGTACACTACTTGTGTATGAGAGCAAGAATATATATGTATCTCTGCTAGAGTATAAAGATAAAATGAGTATAGATTAAATCTCAGTTCGGGAGATTCTATCCAGATGTGTATTATTAAAATAAATATAGAGTAAATCTCAGTCCGGGAGATTTTATCCGGATGTATATTGTGATATGAATATGAGAGTGAGTAGGTATATTATTATATGAGTATGTATATATATATACGTTTTGTACTGAGGGCCTAATGGATCTCGACGATTGACACTGCCAAGTAGTAGTGTATCGAGGGGGTTCCTTGTCTGGATTTTGCTTCGCGAGACCCCCCATGCACGAACGTAGTGTAGTGTTGAGAATGGGGAGACGTTTAGCCCTTAGTACTCGAGTTTCGAGGTTTCTAGAGGTTAGGTGGGATAGGGTAGTTAGGCGGGGTAGCTTAACTAGGGGTTTTATATGGATGCGTTAGGTGTGCACTATTAGATGAGGGGTGAGGGATATCTCATGGGAGTGCGATACCAACTTAAATATGAGATAAATCATATTTTTAAATAAAGCATTTATGCACTTGAAAAATATTTTTACAACTCGGGCTCTGACCCGTTTATCTACTATTCTTCTCTTTTGCTATATATATATATATATATATATATATATATATATATATATATATATATATATATATATATATATATATATATATATATATATATATATATATATATATATATATATAGGTGTTCAGACACAGGAACGCCTGGATGATAATTTCTTCGAGTCAGACGTCTACTGCAGCAGCTGTGGAAGCATGTAGGTTTTTCTATAGACTCTTCTATCCTTGTAATCTAGATAGGAGGTATTATATAAAAATTCGGGTTGATAACCCAACTGCATTTATTTATTCTTTTACCACCTTTTTATTAAGGAATTCAATGGGGTTGTATAATTGTTAAACCGAGTGTTTGGTTATTATGTTTCATTTATATATAGCGTGTGAATGTTTTAAATTGATTAAATTGTTTAAAAAGATTAGTTAAATAAAATTTTGACGCCAGCCTAATTGGTTATTAGTAATTAATTTGGTTTTTGACAGTGATGCTAAGAATAAACCATATACGACTCATGTTTTAATTTGGTATAGGAGTGATCGCCCGATATCCTATTAGGCGAGGGTGTTACAGATGGTATCAGAGCATTAAGTTCTAGTGTCCTTAGGAATCTGTGCCGACATACTACGCTTTCAGCGTTGCTCTCGATTTGATATAGAGCCTTAGGATTAGGATTGTTGATTCATTCTCAATCCCAACAAAATCTTAGCTTCAACTTCTCCCAGATCACCAAGATGTCAAAGCTCCCAAAAGATATAATCGCAGAAATACTCTCCCGAATACCGGTAAAACCCTTCTTGCGTTTTAGGTGTGTATCTAAACCATGGTGTACTCTAATTGACAGTCCAGATTTTGTAAAATCCCACCTCAAACAATCGGTTGAAAACAACACAAATCTTACAGTATTTCTCAAAGGTATGGGCCCACTCCACTCAGTGGAATTTAATTCACTCGACAAAGCCGTTGAATGTGACAATCCATTCAAAAACTTTGAAGTGTTGGATTCTTGTAACGGTTTTCTACTTCTACAAGGGGACCACATTGTCTGGCTCAACCCATCTATTAGAAGGTACAAAGATTTACCCCCAACGCCATTTATGTATCCAGATCGTCCTGTAACTTCGATATTTGAAAAGTTCAGTATAGGGTATGATTCAGTTACGGATGATTATAAAGTACTTAGGGTAATTCAGTATAACCGAGGCTCTAACTGGGTCAAGTCTGATGTTAGAATTTGCAGTTTGAAATTAAATTCGTGGCGAAATATTGGTGATTTCCCTTATTGTTTACCATACAAACGCTTGTGGGGAGGGCGAAGCGCGGATCTTAATGGCATTCTGTACACGGTTGTGCATAAAGACCAAGATTTTCAATCGCCAAAAGTGATTGCTGCATTTGATATTTGAGTTGAGAAGTATCATGTGGTTCCACAACCTGATTTTTGGGATAAAGACTTTGATATGACCGTGGAGGTTTTGGGTGGATGTCTTTGTATGATGGGTGCTTACCCGGGTTATCGGACTGATATATGGATGATGAAAGATTATGGAGTGAAGGAGTCGTGGACGAAATTATTGTCGATTTCGCCACCGATGGTTAAGTCTCATGCCTCTTTGTATCCGTTGGGCTATTCGAAGAGAAGAGATGAAGTTTTATTGAATTTTCGTGATAAAAAGTTGGTTTGGTATAATTTGAAAAGGGGAACAATTAGGAATGCTAAGGTTCGTGGGTTACCGAAATTATTTTATGTAGATGTTTGTGTAGGAAGCCTTGTTCCCCTTGGTAGCTGTGGCAAAAGTGACGAGTGCAAGAAGCAACACAAGCAAGAGAAAAAAAAGTCAAAGAATAATAAGAAGAGGGATGAATTTCTATTAAAGGGATTTAAACTGACGCTATAAGATTCTTGACGAACAAATGAGAAGTGACAATGCAAAATTTTCACAACAGGAAGGGAGAAAGAAATTTCTTGCATGTGAGAACCTATTGATTAATGGTGTATAAAAAAATTTCTTCCTCAAGACTAATGTTGGATCAATGGGCTAGTTGCTGCAAGTTTAGGGGGAAAAATTAGAACTTGTTTCTTTCTATATTCTCGATAATTTTGCGTAGTAAAAAGACCCGTGTATTTACTTTTGAATGTAACACTGTTTTGGAGCTCAATAACTTTGTGATGCTCACATCATGTTTAGGTAATGTAATTTTCAAGTGATTTTTTCCTTAAAAAAAAAAGGATTGTTGATTCCTCTTGTGAGATTTCGTTCTCCCGCTACTATGAAAGATTATAGTAAATATTTTACGCGCTCGTTTGAGGTTCGTGTGTTGATCGAGGAAGGGTGACTAAGGAATGCCGTGATGAGTACCGCAATAGAGGTCACAACCGTTGTGGCATTGTCGAGGATTGTTGCAACGACTGCTAAAGTATAGTAGTTGTGAGTACCCAAGTACCGCTGTAGTAGAGAGTGGTGCTAAAGTTTAACTACCCATCTGATGTTGAGTTAGAAAAAGGTTCGAATGGTCATAGATAAGGACCATACCCTGAAGATAAGTTATACGAAGTTAGTGTAGCTTTACTCAGTGGAAGTAGAAGGCTCGGGAGCTTTGGCTTAGAGAAGGTTATGAGATACACCCAAATGTGAAAATTTGAGGAAAATCTTCACTCGTGGGAGCAATGTTGAAATGGTGAAACTGATGGTCACCATATATGGGGGGAGCAGGATGTTTTGGCCCATAGAAGGATCTTATAGGTGGATATACCTGTTAGTTCCTTTGGTCCATCAGAAATAGAGGGAAGGCAGTTTTTGGATTATTCACATAAGATCGGTTAGAGGCCGATAGTGAATAAAGAGATATGGAATAATGAACCTTGTACCAAATGAAGGTAGGTAAAATGAAGGGAGAGTCCTTCATAGGAATGATAGGTTCACTAGTGAGTATTGCTAACACTTATGGAGAAGTTGTGTTCGTGGAACCTCCTTTGGTGGACATCCACCCGGGGGAAATTTATTGAAATAGGGCAATTGAGGCCGGTAGCAAGTTTCCTTTTCGTCGAAGGAGTTAAGGGAATTATGAAGGAGATTGTTAGGATCGAGGCTATAGAGTCCATGGTGCTGATAAATTTATCATGGCCAGGATGGCCAGCGATGGAGAATGTTGAAATGTAGAGTGTACAACCACATGCTTTGAGTTGGTTCGGTAAGACTTAAAGGACAAGAATAGAGTGTCAAGACGGGGCATCGATTAAAGTAATTCTTGGTTCAGTTAAGGCAAGTGTACTACGCCTAGGAACCAGATAGAACAACCAACGAGATTGGTAAGAATATTGTTATGAGTTCCTCCTCGGTCGAAGGAGGTATATTCTATGTGAAAGAATTGGGTCACAGTATTTTGTTAGCCTTAGATTCGTGTGTGATTCGAGTTTATTAATTGTATCGATAACATCCTATAGTGTATGTCTATATGTTTTTCGTGGTAGCGGGGCTCAATTTTCTTCATTCGTTATGAAAATGGGTGTTGTCATTTTGTGTTTATATTTGCTTTACGTTGCTCATTTTGTGTGTATTATATGAGTATGTTATTTTTTTGAGTATTAGATGTTCTTCGTTGATCGGAGCGATAGCAGGCTAATGATTACAAGACTATCGTGTCTGTAGTTCCAGGATGGAACAGGTTGTTGTTGCAATATCTCACCTGGATACAGGTTGAGCTCGCCTTTATCATATGTTTAGATGGAGATTTGATGGGTATATGTTTCATTATCATGATTCGAGTGCATGACGACCTTAAGTATATGATTTAAGGTATGCAAAATTTATTGTTAAGCTGTGAGTTTAAACTTGTTGTTGTTGGCGCAAAGGACTTAGTGTTAGTATGAGCGCTTGGTGGTGTGACTCCTGGAAAGAAATAGGAGTTCTGGCCACATTTTATTTATAGGTGGGTTAGGATTTTCCCGGTTGTATTTTTGGAGCTAACGAACCTCCACGACCGACAAAGTTAAGATGTAGTGTATAAGAGGGGTTCCTTGTTTGGATTTCTCTTTGCGAGACGCTCCACGCATGAACCTTAACGACATTTGGAGTGGAGAGATGTTATGAGATGAAAGGATGTTGGTTTTGATTATAAGTCACATAGTGTGGAGAAAATAATATAAACCGAGAGACGTGTGATGATGGTATGTTTATGGAAATATAAGTGCTATGGAGAAGCACTGAAATGTTTGTCTCACTGCAAGTATGTGGGTGAGGCAAGGTAAAGGAACTA
The DNA here is from genome assembly GCA_949130495.1 of Sambucus nigra. Classification (NCBI taxonomy): domain Eukaryota; kingdom Viridiplantae; phylum Streptophyta; class Magnoliopsida; order Dipsacales; family Adoxaceae; genus Sambucus; species Sambucus nigra. The sequence goes on along the minus strand of OX422207.1, from coordinate 334,720,767 downwards.
ATTTAAGTCTTGTATCTAGGCCTTGATAAGAAGGCTAATTCGGAGGTAGTATCTAACAGGATAAGTCTTGGATGTGATGTTCATAATATATTAGGAGAGAGTCGGGGCCTTGATTAGTTAGATTTTCCTTTTCGCCAAGGGGGTAGGATAGAGTGGTAGAAGAGCGTTAGTAGGTTAGCGAGGTAGGATTTAGGACGTCTCGCTGGTGTGCCTTAGGCCGTTATATCTCAATGACCGACGACGCGAGAGGGTAGTATAACTTGTCTGGATTTCGCTTTGCGAGATGTCCCACGCATGAAACTGAGCAAATGTCGAAAGTTGAGAGAGGTCTTGGGCACTAGGGACATAGTTTGAACAGTACTCGTTTCGCATGAGTAGGAAAAAAACATAGATCGTATGATTATTAGGGAGTAAGGCCAGAAGGGCTAGTGGTGCCGATCTCAGAAGATTGTGGTGAGTTAACTACGAGAAGGTTCGTGGGTTAACTTTGAGAAGGATTGGATTTCCAGGTATAGGAAGGTTGAAAATTGAATTTTGTGGGTTAGGAAGACCCATGTATGAGTATTACTCCGAGGAAATAAGGCCCATTATTTAGAGAGAGTGTACGTATCGGACGTTTATAATGGTTGTGCAGATAGGCACGGGTCTAAAAAGGTGTATGGGCACCTTGGTAGGTTGGTTTTACATACCGCCTGAAATAAAAAGGGCATAATATATAAAGTCTAAAATAATGTCGTGAGGCAGTCATAATGAATTTGAAGTGTGTTGGATGGAATGTCGTAACAGGTACGCGATAATCCTAGTGTATGGGGTAATAAGGGGGTAGCATGCCCAAGATAACCGATGAGTTTGATGGGAATAGTTAAGCACTAGAGTAGTCTCTCTTTGAAGGAAATCAGATGTCCCGATGTGAATGGGCGGACGCCAAGAATAGCGAATCTCCGATGGGATCGATAAGTCAGAGAAGTGGGTGTAGGCTCATTTTAATTTCATGTGGATATAGAAGCACCAAGTATAATGTGATGTTAGAGTCAACCTTATGACCGAGGTAACATTGTAGTATGTGAAGATTTAGATAAGCTTATATTGAAGCTAGTAAGTTTGAACACACGCCTTAAGATAGGTGGAATATGGTAGGGGACCATTGTATGATCACCTTTCAACTTTGGTGTACTAGGACGTAGTGTAATTAGCGATCCTAGGTTGGGGGTGAAGGTTATATCTGAATTTCGAGGGCGAAATTCCGTTGTAAGGGGGGGGGGTGTATGTAACACCCCGCATTTTAGGGATTATTAAATTACATTAGTGAGTGTAATTTGGAGAGTAAGGGAAATACTGTAAATAGAAATTTTGGGATTAATGAACATTTGATTATTACTGGTGTGTGTTTCATTTACTTTTAAGACTAAGTAAATGGGTTGGATTATTTTAATTACATGTCGCAGTTAGATAAAGTGACAAAGGATAATATTTTAATTGGAAAACCCGCATTGAGATGTATTGGGTTTAATTAGTGGATTGTGGTCAAGTACCTCAGATGGAGATTTCGAGTGTGCGGTTGATTTCGGAAGGGCCGAGATAGTCAGAATAGAGTATCCGGGAGTAGTGCTTGGATTCCGTGAATTTTTGGATTAATAAGGACTCGCAATTGAGTAAACGAGTCATTTTTGGATTTAAAGGGATAAACCCTTATTTCTCCCTATATAAGGCACGAGAGTGGGAAAGAAGAAAGGAAAAAGAGAGAGAGGAAAGAGGAGAGGAAAGGAAGAGAGAAAAGAGGAAGAAAAGGGAGGTTCCGGCCAAACTCCGCGGGATTCGACTCGAGGTCGTCGGATTTTATCCACGAGGTAAATGTTTACTTGCTTTATTTATTTTGAGCATAAATCTCATATCATAATTGGTAATAACAAACTCTAAAGATTTTGAGTTGGGTTTTCCTGAATCAAAACAGGTTTTCGGGAGATTAACGAGTAAGCCCTGAACAATAATCGATTTAAGGAACTTAGGAATTAATTGAATTTCATTGTAAATTCTTGGTTCTAGGATGTTTAGAACTTATTTTCCCTTGTGTATAATTAGTTGGTTGGGGTTAAATAAGGTTGGAAGAAGGAGTAAAAAATCTTGGAGGCTTGTTAATGGCCGAAACAGAGGCGAAGAAGAAGCTGCCCTGCTTGATCGATCGATCGATGGCCAAGGGTCGATCTATCGATCAAACAGTTATTTTGGCAATTTCGGCTTAGTTAATTTAAATGGGATAAATTCCCACATTTATGGTTTTTAGATTATTTATTCGAGGAAATAAATATTCACCTAGGGGAATGTATTCCTAATCAATCGAGGGAGTTACAATTGGGATTTAGAGAGTGTAAAAATGTGTGTCGCGAAAGGAATGGTTTAGACGAAAATAAATAAATTAAGGAATTAGACAATTGGGGGTTCCCAAAAATAGATTGAGGACTTCTAAATTATTATTGAAGTGAGATGTATACTTTGGGTTAATTAAGTAAAATCCTGGACTTATTTATTCAGCGTGGTCGGGACGAGAAACACCCGAGGAAATATTTCAGCGGGTGATTATATGTAGAAAAATTGTGTGTGTAGAAAATGTAATTATATGCCGACTATAATTGAGTAAATCCTATGAGGTGACTAGGATGGAATTTAGGATATTCGGAGAGTGTGTAAATCCCGAAAAGTGATCAAGGTGCAAGGTATAATTGTGTAAGAGAATGTTTATGGGATTAGTATATAAGTAGGTGAATACTTAAATATTATTATGAGATTGGCAAGTATATCGAGATATACATTCGAGCAATGAGAATATATATATATATATATATATATATATATATATATATACACACAATGTGAATACAATATATAAAATATATGATACGAATACATATATATCTGTGTGTGATTGGTATATTTGTATTTTAGAGGTTGATTTACACAAGCTTTCCCTTAGCGCAGGGTTGAAACAACTAGATTATATATTTTCTCTGGTGCGATCCAGGGAGGTTGTGCGATGTGGGTGAATCCCCTGGCTTGAGGAGCAGGGTGAGTATATCCCCAGGTCATCTCGTCCCGCGTTCGATTGCGATGTGTGTACTCCACTTGCAGAGGGGACATGACCGCTTCCACCGTTGTGTATATTTTACCAAGGCCATTGAGTAAGTCTGGCTTGGTACTGTGGTACAGTATGTAAACTCGGAGTTGGATCGACCCTATGGGACCGCATCCTCGAGTTATAGATCGTTGGGATGGTTCTTGTACTTGTGTGATTAGTACACTACTTGTGTATTAGAGCAAGAATATATATATATGTATCTCTACTAGAGTATAGAGATAAAATAAGTATAAATTAAATCTCAGTCTGGGAGATTCTATCCGGATGTGTATTATTAAAATGAATATAGAGTAAATCTCAGTCCAGGAGATTTTATCCGAATGTATATTGTGATATGAATATGAGAGTGGGTATGCATATTATTATATGAGTATGTATATATATACGTTTTGTACTGAGGGCCTAATGGATTTCGACGTTTGACACTACCAAGTAGTAGTGTATCGGGGAGGGGGGGGTTCCTTGTCTGGATTTTGCTTCACGAGACACCCCACGCACGAACGTAGTGCAGTGTTCAGAATGGGGAGATGTTTAGCCCTTAGTACTCGAGTTTCTAGGTTTTTAGAGGTCAGGCGAGATAGAGTAGTTAGGCGGGGTAGCTTAACTAGGGGTTTTATATGGATGCGTTAGGTGTGCATTATTAGAGGAGGGGTATCTCATGGGAGTGCGATACCAACTTAAATATGAGATAAATCATATTTTTAAATAAAGCATTTATGCAATTGCAAAATATTTTCACAACTCGAGCTCTGACCCGTTTATCTACTTTTCTTCTCTTTTGCTATTTATATATATAGGTGTCCAGACACAGAGACGCTTGGATGATAATTCCTTCGAGTCAGACGTGTGCTGCAGCAGCTGTGCATTCATGTAGGTTTTTCTATAGACTCTTCTATCCTTGTAATCTAGATAGGAGGTATTGTATAAAAATTTGAGCTGATAACGCAACTGTATTTATTTATTCTTTTACCGCCTTTTTAGTGCGGAATTCAATGGGGTTGTATAATTGTTAAACCGAGTGTTCGGGTATTATGTTTCATTTATATATACCGTGTGAATGTTTTAAATCGATTAAATTGTTTAAAAAGATTAGTTAAATAGAATTTTGACACCAGCCTAATAGGTTATTAGTAATTAATTTGGTTTTCGACAGTGATGCTAAGAATGAACCATATGCGACTCCTATTTTAATTTGGTACAGAAGTGATCGCCTGGTATCCTATTAGGTGGGGTGTTACAGTAGGTTCGGGAGTTCTCGGGTTAAGGGTCGGCTGGAATTGAGCAGTTCGGGTTGGTCTTGTTTAAGTCGCGGTTTTGTATGTCGAGTATGTGAAGGTATGGTGGAGATGGGTTGGTTGGAGGTGGGGGTAGTCTTGGATTGCTCTGGGTTAAGTCGATTTTGATTCAGAATGGGTAGATTTCGGGTGATGGGGCGGGAGATATAAGATGGGTTTAATGGAGGTGAGAGACAGAGAAAAGGAAGATGGGTGGAGGTGGTGATGAATAATAAGGAAAGGGAGGAGTTTTAGTGGAGGTGAGGTACATGGGATGTGGGTGGAGAAGATGAAATGGGTTTGTGATTAGGTGTGTGTTGGTGTATGGAATTAGTTTGGCGAGGGTGAGTGTGTTCTAGTGGTGGTGAGTGAGGAGAGAGAAGATGGGTTTGGTGAGAGGTTGAAGATGATGGAGGTGGGATTTGTGTGTGAGTGAGTTGTATGATAATAGGGTGTGAGTGTATATGGGGATGTGTGCGGTTTGATTTGGCCCAAAAAATAAAATAAAATTAAGACTCAAATTAAAATCCTATAAAAAAAAATATATTTATAAAACTATAAAACAATATAAAGTCTAAAAAAAGCATAAACTTCTAATCCTAAAAATAAAAGACTTAAACAAAAACTAAAACTAAAACTAAAACTAATCTAATAAAATAAAATTAAACAAACAAGATGAAATTAAACTAACTAAAAACTAAAAACAAATAAAAATAAAATGAAGGAAAATATAGATACAAATACTCAATGCGCAAATAAAATATAAAAATTACTAAAAGTATGTACATGACTCAAAAATAAAAATATAAAATAAATTCTAAAAAATAAACGACACAAATAAAAAAATAAAAAAAAATACAAACTAAACACACACAGGGCTCGGGTGATGGCTTAGGTTCGGGGATTTCGAGACATGCTTAAGGTACAGGGATTAGGCTTAGGACATTATAACTCATCTGTGCAAGCTCAAAAATGGAATAGAACTTCACGGTCTTATTTGATTTCTTCGTTGAATGCTTTTAGCCGCTACTTTATCGCAATTACATCGATTTAATATCATTTAATACCGCGACTGCGTATTGACCTGAGAAATAAATAAATACGAACATAAGATCATTTTTATTAAAAACGAGTGACTAAAATGCATCTATTCGGGGTATAAAACAGACACTTTTGGGTTCTTATCAACTAACCTTACATCGTTAATTACTCACTCTGAGGAGTAATATACCGACCTAATCATCATCGTGCACTCGGATGACTCATTTTGTTGCGTCTCTCTGGTGACCCTGGTATTACTCTAGGCGTCTTACTTGGAGCACTCACTTGAGTATCGCATCAATCCACTCACTGTGGAAAAGTAACACTGTGCACTAAATTTCCTCGAGTTCTAATACTATATAATGTCCTCAAGTCACCATCCAGCTCTTTACAACCAGAGCCATTGATTGCCATGCTGGCTAGTCGTAAGGTCCTAAATCCTAAGGGAATTAATTACTACGAGCAAATCGTGCGGACGAAAGTGCACCCGCCCGTACACTTAACTTTGTGCAATATCAAGAATACCTCAGATAGGGGCACACCCAATTATCGAGATACATTGACCATGCTTGGTCCACCCGCACTCTATTAGGCCCAACTGCACCATACCATGACATAATACAAATCTGAGCTACCACACTCACGGGAATACCAATCCTCGATTACCGGAACACACATAAGAATCAAAAGAACAACAATCGTTTCGATAAAATCTCATCCCGTACACATGGACTACAATTTAGGAAAGCGGCCTATGCCACATGCTTGAAGTCTCACAACTTCTCCTAGACGTTTTCACTGAAATCTAACTTATCCACGCCCTTGGCTCAGTTCACCAACTGTGACGAATTGAATCAAAATCATTCATTTATATCATACAAAGGCAACATATTAGCCTATTATTATCTGGAAAGTCAAATGCCATATTTCCCTCCTTAGGCATAAGTCCATCTCCCTTCTACCCTTGACATACATGAACCACTTCGGTTGGAGAATGCCTAACGCCTTATCTACACTAACCTTGTCCATCTTACCGGTGAAGACATCACCGACCTACTACACCTAGGTTACTATTTTACTTATCATATCATGATCCTAACCCCAAAGTCTCCTTAGGCAATACCTCATTCAAGAGAGACATTCACCTTATTATAACCTGTAATTATGCGAGATTGTCATTAATCTTATTCCTAGGTTCTACCGAACTGAACTCATGTTACGGCCACACCGGTAGACATTGGCATTCCGAGGGTAGTAAGTGCCACACATTATTAGATCTTCTAATCCAACTATCGTGGCACGACATGCCAACAACTAACCCCTACCTTGGCGTCACTAATCTAAGTCCTGAATACATTTCCTGGTACTCTTCAAAATCAAGTGTCACAGTGCCTATACTAGTCATTCCATGACCCCCTAACATTACGCTCACTCATGAAAGAAACTTCTAATTTCTCTTACAGGGTTACATCATCAATGTATGCTAATTTAGATAACAACACCCGAAACGTACACTATTTGACTCTTTTAAACCTTGACCACCAACCTGAGATCATCACCTGACCCTCAACACACTCATTACTAGAACGCTAATACTTCTTCATTTAAGACCTAACTGGTTCCCCTAAGGGTACTAAACATACCCCACGTAAAAGTCCAGAAGATCGGACAAGATTTCATCATCCATGACTTTCTCATTATAGGTACGCTCCACAAACTTCTCAATACTCACATCGTGATTACTAGGTGCTCATAAAGACACTAGTTTATGAGCTTGTACACATGGTACACCTTGACCAATGAGTACCTTAAGAGGTCACAACAATCAATTTCCATTCCCAATGATGCCACACATATAATTTATCCTACGAACATTCCAAGATGCCCTTAAACCACATTCACACTTGGATTACCTCGCATTTAGTCATTAATTGTGTCACTAAAATGACCTTGACACTAGTTAATAACCTGATTAACCTTCCAAATGGTTGTGACCATAACCCACGTGCCAAACCAAAACTAACACTATTTAGGATTCTTTCAGGATACAAGACATCGCCTACAACCTGTGAACGTCTAGGTATATATCATCTACATCACTAAAGACCCTATACCTTGAAGTTACATCATATTTTATAAAACCCCAACATAGAAGACTATCTAGATTTCACTCCTAAGTATCCTCAACCATCATCGTTGCATACATAACATACTTATCACCATTTGTTCGTAACTCTCATCATACCCTACGAGGTATAACTTTTAATGAAGACACTTGTTTACAACTATAGTATCTTAGCAACTCTGGCCGAGTGCACATTCCCAAGTGTTAAACAACATGTTTCCTCTTATTTATCGAATCATCAATTGCCTTATGACGTGATACTACACCAATGATCGAATTCTCCTAATCACATCATCGGTACTAACTACTCAAAAATACCTAATCAAAGAACTTAACGTGTTCCTATCATAAATCAATACTTCTTAGGTATGACTCACTAGTCACCTAATCTCCACGGTTGAATTTATGCGATTCGTGTTTCTAATTCAATAAACGTCATTTACCATTTCAACATCTTAATTTTCCTCTCACATCATCACGGATTAACACACCATCACCTCACACTAAAATCCGCGGTGTCGTCAGTATTGGATTGTACGGACACTCATAACTTACTAACATGTCTAATCAGAAGTGCAAAAGCAATTTATGATAATTAATTTAATTTCACACCACTTGGTAATGGATTATCCTTCATGCACATCTCATTGACTTTACCGTTGAGGATACGAACTAAAACCGTCACTAATCTAGTGTGACCGGCCTAAAAATAATACCAATGTCGAAAGATCCACTACCGACCTCATCACGTCACTCCCTAAAGGAACTTTGAATCTAGAGCTCTGATACCATTTTTAACAAAACACCCTAACCCAAATTTATGGGTTACCCGTGATCAACCCGGTCCGACTCGAGTGTTAGGTGTGAAGTGTAATGAAATAACCTACACAATGTTTCTAGTGTAGTTTTATTTAATTAACATTTCACTTATTTAACATGCGGTTTATATTTCAAATTAATCTATGCGAGGGACCCGTGGGAAGCATCCTTAGAATCCAAGCATACAGAACTAGTAACATCAATTAAAAGGGAGTACTTACCTATATAACACCCTCAAAATACGAAATCGCACCCCACCTGTCATAACAAAGATGAGGGAATGAGCTGAATGTCCAGTGGGAAATACACAATAATGTAATATAGAATTGAACGACAGAAAGAAGTCTCTAACACGTTATACCTACATGCACATGCAACTACCTTGTATATATATATATATATATATATATATATATATTTATATATATAATGAAGTAGGAAATTTATGTATGTCATAAGATTAAAAAATGATGTCATCTTTATGAGTTTTTTGCACTTCCTATTTTGTCGCTTACAAATTTGGTTAAGGGTTATCAAAGTCACCCGTCCAAGAAATCAAGGGTTTGGATCAAACTTGACAAAAATTTCACAACGCTCCATATTTTGCAATGTGACCACTTCCTGGAGCCTCTCAGACATCTTCTCGCTTACATGCCTATTCCCTTGGCCTCTAAAACACTCAATCACCCACTGCAACGCTCCCCACTCGACCCTTAAATTCTCTCTCTACCGCAAATATCTCTGATCATCATGTATTCTCCCCCTCTCTACCTTAGTTTTTGTAAGGTATTATCCGGTTTCAAATCTAATGTTAATTTTATTTTTCTTTTATTGTTCGGGTATAGGAATTTGTAGGTTGATCACCACGATAGTATTTTTGTGTTTGATTCTCCCAATCCCCTGTTGTGTTGAAGAAACCCAAACCCAGTTTTTTTATGGGTTTGATATTGTTAGTTTTCACCATATGCTTTGTTCGCCATCTGATTTCTCTTTCCCAATCCATATCTCACTTTAATCCACATAAACATCCATACACAACAATACTCCTGAGTAAATAAAGTTTTGGGTTTATCATCGTGAAAAATCCCCTCGGTAGGTTATAAACCATCTCTTTGTTATCTATCAATTGTAACATGCTTAAATTAATAAATTGTGTATGAAAAATCCCTACGATAGGTTATACCGTGATAGATCCATCTCTTTTCTATAGATGGAATCAAGTTTTAGCCTCGCTTCACTGAACAAGGTCGGTTCCATATCTTTTTTTTAATTTGTAATAATTAGTTGAAGGAGAATTTTTTTTACACGTTCATTTGGGATCTAAAGTTGCGATGTCTCTCCTTACACACGTTCGTTTTAGGGTTGCCTGAACTGAGAGTTCAACATATAGGACAGGGGTTCAAGTTTTTTAAAATCCCTAATAATTCTCAAAGGGGTTTGAAATTGGGACAGGGGTTCAACATACATGACAAGGGTTCAAATTTTTTAAGGATGTTTTTATATAAACCCACATATTCTATCTCCAACTCTCACTTTTATTAAGCCCACAATTATGGGTTTGAACTCATTTAAGACACCCAACTGAAGGGGTTTGTTGAAAGGGGAGAAAAAGGACATTTCAAAAGACCCATTAGCCCGTTGAGATAACTATTGCTGAAAAAATTCCTTTTGATCTCGAGAAGAAAAAATGAAGGAATAGGCTCACCAACTAGAAAACCAACATTTTCAAGTGAGACTAAATGTTTAAACTTTACTGATATGGATTAAATGAGTTGAATGTGTTTTTTTGAGTTTTATTGCACTGCAATAGTTTTCCATGTCTCTCTCAATTTTTTAATAACTGTTGTCTTTTGTCGGGGGCTTCTAAAAGGATATCCAAGTTTTTTTTATAACTTTTGTAACTTAAGAATTAAAACTGACTAGCAGAGGCTGTATACAGGTCTACTGGGTTTATATAAAATCACCCTTTTAAAAATATTAATGTTGATGGTTTTTTTAGTTTTATTTTAAACAACTAATCTTTTCACGAGTTTATGTTTATTTTGCAGGCACGTTCAGTTCAGAATTTTTTATGTTTAGGACCTTTGTCTTTGAAGTAGCTTTTGAAGGTTGTGAGGAGGTAATCAAGTTTTGAACTTTCACTTTAATTTTCTCTGTTTATGTTGCTACATAGACTATATTTACATGAGTTTTTTTCTAATTTGGTGGAACGGCGCGGAACACATGCGTTTTAATAACAACTCACTACCACATGAACAATTATTATGTGACTCATTTCGGCAGTGAAATCATTTTCAATGGTTCTTATAATGAAATGATATTTTCAATTAAAATAATTTTCAGTTGACTAGTGAATTGACCCGACTTTTTTTATTCAAGTTCCTTTTCATTTCAATTTGGATACACTCTAAAAAGTATGTTTACTTCTTTTTGGTTGAAATAGTATGCTTTGGGTGTATGGGTACAAATTATTTTTAGGTATGCGGTATATCTTTCTTTTCTTCTACTTTCATAGTTTCAGTTGGATGGCATTGGAAGTTTAAATTCGGGAATTGTTATAAGTTGTGTGAATGTTTTATGCGCTCTCTGGAAAATTAGTGGGTGGTAACAAACAATTATTGTTTTTGAATATGAGAGCAATTTAAGGACCCTTTATGTGTGAATACATATGCGTTTTTGTTTTTAATTTTATTTTCATAATTCACATATTTATTGTCCCTTTATGTGGGTATTTATATATGATAGAATACTTATAACTGTCACTTTAACTGTGTCCAGAAACTATATTGGCCTAGAGTTGACAGCTGAAGAATTCATTTATTAGGGGATCCTTTATGTTTCTCACTAATAGTACAAATCAATCGGAGTTTCTCACGAACTAAGCCGTTACTCTACGTTTCAAAACACAGTTCAAAATTGTTTTTATGGTTTGAACTTAGGTTTCATTCAGAATAAATATATGGTGTTTTTGGCTTTGAAACTCGGATTTTTGTTCAATCCGTGTTCGTTATGTTTCCCAGCTCATTCCATAGTTGAAATTGTGGGGTTTCCCAGTTCAGAATATGGGTTTGAATATATGGTTGAGTGTTCAAAAAATTATTGTGATAGGTATTTATTTGTGATTGATGCATATTTTGGTATTTATTTTGTATGTCAGGTGATGAGTGAATTTTTTTTACCGTTTAGCAATTACGTACTTTGAAAATTTTCATCGTTACGCGATTATTTATTTTGGATATTTTTGTCGTGCCTTTAGGCACGAACATTCCGTTAGGCATATTATCTAAAAAACTAGGCGTACTATTGTTAAATAGCATATATGATTAGATTTAGTGTGATGCATTGAAACACCAAAGATGTATGTACGTCATTCTCGAATGAATAAAACTGTAGTTATTAGTTCTGGAGCATAGTATAACACCATATAAGTTGCAGTCTGACCATTTTTGAAATTATATTTTGTTTTGTTGCGGAACGAAATTTTTTCCTTTTTGCAATTACGTATTTTATAATTTTTTGCCATTTTGTGGTTATCAGCGTGACTTTAGGCACGGGCATATATATATATATATATATATATATATATATATATATATATATATATATATATATATATATATATACAAATTAATGCATGGAATCGTTTTTATTCCAAAAACGTTATTTACCCCAATTAAGTCACCTTAATCTTATGAAGGAATTCTTTTTTTTCTTTCTTGACATTCATTCCTTAATTTACACACCCGGTTAAATACTCAAAACAAATACACCTTGTTTAAGAAAAATCATTTCTTTTCCCGAAATTTTCCTTCTATTTATACTCATTCACATAGTATTTTTGTTAAAATTCGCTCTTTCAACACATGTAACCACAATGTTAGAGAATACTTATTTTTCCTTCAAAAATATTTCATAAACACACTCTTGTGTCAATTATGGGGTAAACCTCTTTAGGTTTCTTAACTATCGATTTAATCCCTTCACTTTACCATTCCTTTACTTTATGGACATTAATCAATTTTCCCATTATTTGTCCATTTTATCCTTTATCGGAAGATTTATTAATTCATTCAAGTTAGGTTGTATTTTTATATATACATCGCACAACCCATATCTTGACATGTTCCATTTTTCATTATCTTTCTCTTGAAATCTTCCAATAATCGCATACTTTAACGAGCTCCACATCGCTGGCTATGCGCACCATATGCCCTGGTTTGTAATTTTGAGTCTTTCACCCCAGGGCGGCTTCGGGCCCTCCTTAAATATCCTGGTATCATTCGAGTCCTTATTAATGTGTTTTAACATTTTACAAATGTACATATTATTCCACTTTTCCTTTTATCCCACCGAAGCCAAAACCCGAGGTTCTACCACAACACTTGTTATACTTTAAAAATCATCACTTCTTGTCCTTTTTACTCTAACATTAACTTTATCCCAAAATCGTGTTCATTTAGGATCTTTTTGTGTAACAACTTTTTCCAACATTTTTTTATTAAAAATGTTTCACTTTACGTAAAATTATCATTTTTAACATTTATTTTTAAACTTGTTTTTTCCTTCATCTTCACAAGTGTTATTTCTTAAAACACTCTTAAGTTATCCACAATAACTTCTTAAGTGTTTTAATACCTTAACACTCATTTAACACTTTTAAGTTTTATGCTTCTCAAGTTGGAAATCCTTTCATCTCATTACTTTTCCTTTTATTAATATCCAAGACCGCTTTATAAGAAAATTACCATTTTCTTATTACTACATGTAGTCTTAAACCCTACATGTATCACATTTCCAACAACTTTTTAACACACATTACGAGCTCAAATTTCTTTCATCTTTATTTAATGTTTAAACCTAATAAAATATTCATTAAACTTGTTTATATGTTCATCATCAAAACACTACAAGTTTATATACATAAGAAGATGGATTTTAGCTCCAAAAATACTATTTGATGGGTTAAACATATAATTTATTCTAGAATTTCATAATACTTGCAAAATATGCTTTTCAAGACTAAAGGACACTTTTGTTTCTTCAAAATTCAACAAATGTCCAACTTTTATAAAATCTTGATTTTTGCAAGATAAATATAATTTTCAAAATAATTTATTTCATAAAATTTTTAGCATCAAACTTCTAGAATTGCACCATTACCATAAAATCCCAAACTTTATTTTCTAGAAACTTGGAAATATTCATTCATATTTTGCCTTGGTAAAAATAGTATTTTGCAACATTTTTATTCCATAAAAATATTAGAGACCAAATCACTTGAAACTCATCATTTTATTCAAATCCATCAGACTCTTATAATTTAACAACTAGACTTCTAATATGACAATAGAGTCTTAATACTAAGAGTAGAGTTTTTCCACATAAAATGGAGCTCCAACAATGGTAGGTTGAAATGTATAAGAAAATGGCAACCTCTCACCTCCTAAGGTGGACTTGGAGAGGTTGCCTAGAACCACCCAACTAACTCCATTAATGCTCCATAAAAAACCCTCTTCAAGCTACATGAATATTCCACCTTCATCTTCTCCCAAAACCCCCAACAACACCTCCCAACTCGTTTCTATACTCAACAATGGTAGAAATGGGTATGTATGTATCAAATATGGAAGAATACAAGTAAACTATGGTGGGATAAGGTGAGGGAATGGTGGTTTATGGTAGAGAGAGTAGGAGAAATGCTGAAAATGGAGACCCATCCTCCCTCTCTCTTCTTTCAACTAAAATAATCCCTCAAATAACCCAAACAAAGCCTTATAAAACACCCCCAAATCTCAATCCCAGTTTTACCCAATCTGGGATCACAAAAACTCAACACCTCATCAATCCAACAACTTAAAACATGATAGCATACAAGGGCAACCCGATTTAAAAAATTTTGTTACGCTCGTTCGAATGAGAATGACCTTTAGTTCGAACGAGAATGACATCTCGTTCAAACTAGCATTCGAACGAACTTCTAACGAGTTTGTTCAGGTATGCAGTTAGGTCTCCTTTAATCCTCGTTCGATCCCCACTTTGAACGACCTGGGTTTCTCATTCAAACGACCTTGAACTCGTTCGAACAACCTCTCCCTGAATTTCCTCAAACTTTATAATTTTCATCCTCATTTTTCCAATAATTACCACTGCGACTCCAAAATTAGTAAAATACAGATATGACCCCAATTATAACGATCCAAATTCCAAGGTTTCACACGTTTACAATTTACACGGGGAAAAATAAAATTATCTTTTAGTCGACTAAAACTATCAAATTTCAAATACGCATTTGGTAAATCTTTCCATCCTTTTATCCTAACACTCTAACACTTACCAACTCCTTTACCAACATTTTTAACAATGTTTAGCTGCCTCCTAACACTATAAGTAGAGACCCTAAGTTCCATTCCAAGACACACAAGCATATAATAACTTCTCCTTGAGTAAAGATCCATCTTCCTAGCTTGTGTTAATATCCCTAAAACCCATTTAAGAGTTATAGTCCCTAAACTCCATTAAATCTCAAGCTTCAAGAAAATCCACTTAAACCAAAAGCTTCCATTTTAACCCCTCTTTAGCAAAGTTATAAACCCAATACCCACTTGTGCTAAAGATATACCCATAATCCTATTTGAGCAATATACTTGTAATTGTTTCCTACGTACTTTTTAAGGAGAAAGTAAACCGACTTCATCATTATTTTTAGTACATTTACTTGGCTTTAAATGTCAGTTACAAATCTTATTGTTATAACTTATGGTTCAACTTCATTGTATCTTCGCCGCCGATAGTTCCATTGTTACGGATATTCAAGGAGTTTAAAGTCCTTGGGCTATTACGTGGCTAACACTTGGACAAGGATGAGCTTAACGTCTTGTTGATTTAGGATTACAAGGTAGCATTCTGTATGAGGTTTTTATTCCTCTATAATTGAATCGGAGATAGTTAAGTTCTCGAGTATGATCTCGAGCATGGATGTATGTAGAGGTTGAACCATTTTAAAATCTCAATTTGAAAAGTTTCATTAATACATTTCTCTTAAATGCTTATATTTATTATTGATTAATTTCTTACACATAAGTTGATTTATCATATTTCAATTGATGATACTAGAAATGGTATGACCAAATCAATGTAAGTGTGCAAGCTCAAACCAGTATATCAATGGAGTGTGAATGGATATGTAATATAGAAGGATATGAGGCAACTAAGTAAATAACGCAGAATATAAGTGGTTCAACCAATCTTGGCCTACTTCACAATGTGAGTGTTGTGAAATCCACTAAGAAAAGGGAACTAACATCCTTGGGGTATAGAGCACTTAAGATTTCTCTATTTATGCAATGAATTTAGTAGAGTTTTAGTAGGATTGTCAATTAGAGATCACTCTAAAGGCAGAAGAAGGTTGGTATTTATATAGTTGGGGTAGTGGCATGCACACTCTTGGCATGGATGAGGCATGTGCAATATGATGTAGCCAATGCCATGTTGACACATTTCAGTTATGCATGTAAATCATGATTGAAAGATATTCTTCATATATGAGGTATATGTTGTTGCAATGTGTCCATGTGAGGTTTGCAACCCATGCACACTCTCTCAAGTGTGGTCCATTCCACGTGCACATCAGATGTCCAATGTGTCATGCCGATATGAGGTGTTGGCTTGGCCGTGTAAGAGAGCTCCGAGGTGTTATTGGATAAAATGTTTGTAACTATCAAGTAGAGTCTCAAGCAACTTGTATTAGGTCGAGACGAGAGTATAACCAGCCTAATGAGGTCTCGAGCTTCCTTAAGGAAGACGAGAAGAGGCATTAGGCCCATTATGATGGTATGTGGTCTCGTCTTAGTGGAAGAACGAGATTGAGACAGCTACTACAAGATTCTTTATGAGAGCGCATTTCATAAGGTCGGCCTGAATCGATCCAGACTTGAGTGTAGACCTGGTCACATTTGGGAATATCAATCACGGCCAGCCCCTAGTCTTCATCGATAGGAGGAGGTTGTAGGGTACTAATGTTTGAAGATAAGAAGTTAATGCTGGATATTGAGTAGCCATACGTCAGTCAATTAATGGTTTATAAGCTTGATAGGACCCTTGTCATAGTTCCCATAGGTTAGCATGTATGAGGGCGATGAGATGCTTGGGGTTTTATGCCCTAATGATGGTTTTCTCGAAAGTTGGACTCAATGATTTTTATGGTTAAAAAACCCCCATTTTCATCATTTTCATCTTCTTCGCCAAAACTTTCTCTTTCCTGCCCTAAACCTTTATTGTTATACTGTGAACTTCTTTATTATTCCTTGCCTACACTTTGGCATTTCTTGCTCCTTGGAGACTTTCTTCAACGAAGTAATCTTTTCTACCATTTATATCCTTTCGTTTACCTGGTTTCTTCATTTTGGTGATTTTTTGACGACTTTTCTATTTTTCTGTGAGTTGTTAGGTGGTTTGTGGTCTTTAAGAGGCGTTATAGGGTGTGCTTTAGGCTTCCTTACCTATTTTCACCCTAGTTTGGATATCCTGGTGGATCACTGGTCACCATCTCCAGTGAACCTTTCATGTTGTTCTTGATAATTCTTTACTAAAATGGTTCATTTTCCTTCATTTGATCTTGTGATTAACTTAGTCAACACCTTAAACTATTTGTCCCCTTTTACTATTTTTTCCACCTAAGTGGTAGGTCATCCTTTGAATGTTAATACCTTTGCATAATTTATTCAAGGAGTTCCCAATACTCAGGGAAAGGTATTTTAGGGAGATAATAAAGTATGACGTCGAGGACGCTGCCAGATGCAAAGCTGAGGCTTTTCCTCTTTATCCTATTTACCCTATCCCCCGTGCTATTATTTATTCTCCTATTATAGAGATCAGTGACTCCATGTATGAGTCATATACCTCTGCAAACAGTAATCCCTCCGTTTCCCACATCGTTGAGAGTGTGGATTCTTTCTTTGAGACTATGAGACTCCCTACTGATGGGTCTGAGGAGATTGGAGGTTTTTCCAGAGCCTCATCCTCAAATCAAGTCGAGTATTCAAATCAGGCTGAATCTTCAAATGAAGCTGAATCTTCAAATCAAGACGAGTCTTCTCTTGAGTTAGACTTTTCCTTACAAATCCTTTCGTCTCATGGTGAGCCAAGGGTGGGTATTGCAATTCACCCCTATAATGGCTACCCCTCTTTCTGCCATTTCGGGGAAATACTTTGTAGAAAATGACCAAGATCAAGGTCTCATCCCAGCTATATACCAAGACGACGATGAAGATGTAGCCGAGGGCACACTTGACACCTCCTGTACTGAATCCTATGTCAGCATAATCACTGAAGTTGATCTCTTAGTCTATAGACATCTTTATGGTATAAGTCCCTCTATTACAATGAGCATACCCTCAGAGGATGAGAGGGCATTCCAAGGACAAGAGGGCAAAGTGTGAGTATACGAACAAATGTTTATGTTCGGCTTTAGGTTACTTGTGCACGCCACTATACGATCCATTCTATCCATTCTTGGTCTCGGCCCTGCCCAGTTGTCACCGAATACTCGAAGGGTTATTCTCAGATTTATCGCCATTTGAAAGGTAGTCCACTATAAAGACCTCCCAGTTAGCCTCTTTAGAGGATGTTACACTATCTCTTCACCCAAAACTCAGCCTAGCTACTATCATCTCACAGCCAAGAAACTGACCAAGAAATCTCCGATTGTTACCCGAACCTCTAATCATAATTATAAACCTCGCTACTTTTTTATTTCTAGAGCCCGAGAATTCGGCCCTGATGCCCCCTATAGTGCCTCTGAGTCCCGAGTTCCCCAGCAATGGACAAAGGCCCAAATGTCGGTCAAACTGGATCTGGGCTTAATCATTGAAGCCGCCAAAAATGTGGAAAAAGTTAGAAACCTGAGCAAGGAGGGGTGTCTCATTCAATTTTAACAATTGATGACCCCATACGTTTTCGAGCAGACCGGTCTGGGGGTAGAACCCCTATCTGAGTTGTGTAAGTTTTAAATTTGTTTCCAGCTGTTATATCGTACTTTGTCTTTTTGAGTTACTGATCTCATCTTCTTTATTATAAACCAACCACCCAATACTCCTGAAGTTGTGTGGAAGATGGCAGACCCAAGTTTGACAAACCTATTGAAGCAAGTGGGCAAGAAGATAGCCCCAACCCCTCAGACCAAAATGTCCACAACTGTCAACCCTAGCCAAGCCGAGGGGTCAAATAAGTGGAAGGAGGTTCAGGAAAATCTCTGCTGATCTCATAAAAATAAGTAGAGCAAGGAAGACCCGTCCAAAACCTAGACGAATCAGGCTATACCCATTTCCTCTAAGGGCGCCCTAGATTCTCGCTTGGAGAACTTAAATATCAACCTTGACTCCCTCTTGGGAATAAGGCCAAAGCCTTTAACTCTCTCATCTTAATAACCTCCGAGTCTGACATTCGGTTCCTCGAAGACACCAACATCTCTCTGATGAATGACTTCATTTTTCATAAAGCCATCCAAGTAAATTCTTGTCCATTTTATTCCTTTTTCTTACCTGTGATGTCATCTCGTACTTATATTTTTTCTTTCGTAGACCGCCATATGTCTGTCGAAGATCCATCAATAGGTTGAGGTGAAAATCCCAAAAATTTGCCAAGGTCGTATTGCGATTTAAAATAACGAGACTCAGAATAAGTGCATCTCAGACTTGGAGATTGAGATTGAAAATTTAAATAATCAGCACACTGAGGCAATCAACATCCTTAACACTACCCATGCTAAAGCAATCAAGACTCTGAACAACCAACATGGCACTGAGATTACTGGGAAAGGGTAGGAGGCCGTTAAAAGAAAGATCGGGGAGGCTCAAATATAAGATGTTGAATACTTTAAGTCTTTAGAGGAGTTCCTAGAATATAGTATGCAGTATCTCGAAAGAGGTTCCCACACTGGTTGCCTCTTGTCTACACTAAAATTTGAAGAAATATTCTACTTTTCAGAGCAGCTTAAAACCTTCAGTCTGGACGACCCTTTGACCATGATTGCTCTGAGTCAAATTGAGGGGTCAATAGAATCGTAGCCTATAATTCAAACGACTAATTAGGTGTAAGAGACTGAACCAATCAACGATGCTGAAGCCGATAGTAACGCTGTAGGGGATAGGTTGTCACCTGCCGAGAACAATATGAACCCGAGCTCTTAATTCTTGAGTACTTTTACTTATCTGGGCGGCCGTCTGTGGCCTAACTCCCCTTATGATGTAAATATATAAAAATAGTTGTTATTTTTTTATTCTAATTTGGTTTTGTAGCTCTCCTCTCTGAACACTTTAACATCACCTTTGAATGGAAATGCTTGTGTTGTTTACTGTCATATTTGAATGGATGAATGGATAGAGTTTTAGCTTGTACTTAAGATGTATTTATCTATTTATATGTGTGAATTATACTGATGTTTAACAATTAACCTTGCTTGAATGGCTTGTAATCTTGAAATCAACAGTTAACAATTTTTTCACACATCGTACCGTCCTTAGACGAGATAAATATAAATGTCTGATTCCATAATTTGAACATCGTCTCATCCTTAGACGAGATAAATATGACTATTTTCATAATTTTAATTCACCAAGTTATGGTGTTATATCACAAGTCCCCTCTCGTCATTTTGAGAGTGTATGGATAGGAACTACCTCATCCATACACTATCGTCTTGAACAAGAGAGTCTTTCCACCAAGTTAATGATGTTAAGATGAACCATAATAAATTGAATTTGAATTTACAAAATTATGGTGTTATATCAAGTCCCCTCTCGTTATTTTGAGAGTGTATGGACGAGAGCTACCTCGTTCATACACTGTCGTCTCGGCCAAGACAGTTTTTCCACCAAGTTTATGATGTTATGATGAACCACAATAGAGTAATTTTTTAATTTAAATTCACCAAGTTGTGGTCTTATATCACAACTCCCCTCTCGTCATTTTGAGAGTGTATGAGAGAGAGCAATCTCGTCCATACACTATCATCTTGGCTACGAGAGTTTCTCTACCAAGTTAATGGTGTTAATATGAACCACAATAATGTGATTTTTGAATTTGAATTCACAAAATTATGGTGTTATATCATAAGTTTGCTCTCATCATTTTGAGAGTGTATGGACGAGAGCTATCTCGTCCATATACTGTCATTTCGACGGAGAGAGTTTTTCCACCAAGTTGATCATGTTAAGATGAACCACAATAAAGTGATTTTTAAATTTTAATTCAACAAATTATTGTGTTATATCAAGTCCCCTCTCGTCACTTTGACAGTGTATGGACGGGACCTACCTCGTCCATACACTTTTGTCTCGGTTGGAGAGAGTTTTTCCACCAAGTTAACGATGTTAAGACGAACCACAATAAAGTATTTTTGAATTTGAATTCACCAAATTATTGTGTTATATCAAGTCCCCTCTCGTCATTTTGAGAGTGTATGGACGAGAGCTACCTTGTCCATACACTGTCGTCTCGGCCGAGAGAGTTTTTCCACCAAGTTAATGATGTTAAAATGAACCACAATAAAGTGATTTTTGAATTTTAATTCACCAAATTCTGGTGTTATATCACAAGTCCCCTCTCGTCATTTTGCGAGTGCATGAACGAGAGCTACCTCGTCCATATATTGTCGTCTCGATCGAGGGAGTTTTTCCACTAAGTTAATGATGTTAAGATGAACCACGCTAAAGTAAAATTTTAATTTGCATTCACCAAATTATAGTGTTATATCAAGTCCCTTCTCATTGTTTTGAGAGTGTATAGACGAGAGCTACCTCGTCTATACACTGTCTTCTCGGCCGTGAGAGTGTTCCATTAAGTTAATAATTTTAGGTATCTCCTCTCGATGTTATTGAGAGTTCATCGATGAGGTTAGCCTTGTCCGAACTGTGGTGTCACTAAGAGAAAGGTAAAGCTGCTTCACCACGAATGATGTTCCATGACTTAGGATGAAATGATACATATAAAGTGGATCACTCATACGATCAAATAGGAGAGAAAACTTGGGAAATTTTCATTCATACCTTTCTTTACATACACTGTTACATAGATAAAACAAATTCATATAAAATTCCTACTTATAACTCTATTTTAGATGCTCGACATTCCAGGGGTTGGATAATGGCTCTCCTACCAAGTTCTCCAGCCGATATGTTCCTGGAACCACCTCTTTGATGACTCTGCAGGGGCCATCCTAGTTGGGATTGAGTTTTTCGAATTTTGCCAAGTCTTTTTCAAAACTAAGTCCCCATTTGCCAATGTCAGGGTCTTCACTCTTTTATTGTAGAATTTTTTTATTCTCTAGTGATAAGCAGCTTGCCTAACCTCATCATCCTCTCTTCTTTCTTTTATTAGGTTTAGGCCAGTCTACGCTCTATAGTATTCTCCCATGGGTCATATGTCTGGACCCTGTGAGTTGAAATACCAATCTTTGTTGGCACCACGACCTCTAAACCATAGGTAAGCATGAACGGGATCTCCCCCATTGGCGTTCTCTTCGTCGTCCATAGGACAGTGTGAAGCTATTCTGCCCATCGTCCTTTGGCATCTTCCAATTTTTTCTTGACCTCATCAAAGGTTGTTCTATTCGTCATCTCAGTTTTCCCATTAGCCTGGGGTCGGCCAGGAGTTGAAAATAACTATTTAATGCCGATCCTCTCACTGTACTTCTCCAATTATATATTCTTAAACTGCTTCCCATTGTCTCAGATCAAAGTGTTAGGCATGACATATCTGTAAATAATATTCCTCCAAAAAAATTATAAGGCCTTCTTCTCTATTATGGTGATCATTGCCTCGGCTTCCACCCACTTAGAAAAATAGTCCATAACCACTATTAGATAGCGGTAGTTACATATAACCTTTGTAAATGATCCTACAAGATCAATCCCCCATATTGCAAACGACCAGGGGGAGTGATAGAAGTCAAAGTTTGGTGAGGTCGATGAGGAGTATTGCCGAATCTTTGGCACTTATCACATTTCTTAACGTAATTAGCTGCATCCTTAGCCAAGGTTAACCATCAGTACCCCTGGGTTACAATTCTCTTCGATAATAATCTTCCTCCTATGTGGATGGAGCAATATCCTTTACGCACATTCTTTAAGATATAATCCACCTCTATCGGATGGACACATCAGAATAGGGGGATAAAGAATCCTTTCTTATATAATATGTCTCCTATGATGGAGAACTTCGCCGCTTTGTATCTCAACTTCCTCCTCTCAGCTTTTAAATTGGGTAACTCATCGTCTCTGATGTATCGGATGATGGGGTTCATCCATGAAGTTCCCAAGTTCAGGTTATGGCATAACTCCGTTGAGCCATCCTCTTCTTCAATGGTCGGCCGGAGTAAGATGTCCACCGACATCGACATTTTGATATTTATCCTGGTGGCGAAGGCTAATCTCGCTAAGGCATCGGCTCGATTGCTGTCTTACGTAGGGATAATTTTTAGTTTCCCCTACTTATAAATTTTCAGCGCTGCCTTTACCCTTGCTAGGTACTTGGTCATCCTATCATCCTTGGCCTCATATGCTCCCAATATCCGATTCACTACTGTCTGGAATCACTATAGACCAAGAGTTGGCTGATATTTAATGCTCTGACGAGGGAGAGTCCTACCAGAAGAGCTTCATTCTCGGACTCGCTATTGGCGGCCTTAAATATGAATCTTAGAGCATATTTGATATCAGTCCCATCTGGGGATGACACGATCAAGCCTGCTTCACTTCCCGCTTCGCATGAATAGCCATAAAAAATAAATTACAAACAGTACCTTCTTTGGAAAATGTACCCTCCTCCAAGGTCCCGTATTTAAAAAGATATCTCTCTTCTTCATTTTTAGTCACTCTACCTCTTGTCGTGCTCGTCTCGGCCTCAACCGGTCTTTCACTTGATTTTTCTATCTCTCGTGTTGGGTTTGTCAATTCTTCATTATCGGCCTCATCCCAGGTGAACTCGATGGCGAAATCTGTCAAAGCCTGCCATTTTATGGCTGTCCTCGGTTGATAAATGATTTCAAATTATCCCAACTCTATTGCCCCGGCCAGCAACCTACCCTATTTCTCAGGTTTATGTATGGCTTGTCTGAGAGGAGAGTCGATGAGGACGACCATGGTGTGCGCCGAAAAATACGGTTTAATTTTCCTCGAGGCATGAATTAAAGTGTGGGCCAGCTTCTCTATCATAGGATATCTCTACTCGCCCACCTGGAGGGATTTCTTATTTAAGTATACTGGCTTTTGCACACCATGCTCGTCTCTGACGATTGCAACACTGATGGATGACTCTGACATGGCCAGATATAGATATAATTTTTCACCTTGAACATGCTGAGATTATAAAAGCGGCAAGATGAGATAAGTCTTTAACTCTTGGAAGGCTCTCTCACACTCTTCATTCCATTAAAAGGACTTTCTTAACACTTTGAAAAATGGGAGACACTTATCAGTAGCTCTCAACACGAACCACTTCAATGCTACTACTCGTTTAGTCAACCTATGAACATTTTTCTATGGATTTTGGAGTCTTCATCTCCATCAGAGCTTTAATATTCTCGGGGGTGGCCTCAATCTCCCATTGATTCATAATAAAACCAAAATATATTCCAACCCCCACCCCAAAAACACACTTAGAGGGGTTGAGTATCATTCAGTACTCATCCATGGTATCAAAAGTTTGTTCAAGGTCGGCTATATGAGTGTCGGCTTTATGACTCTTTGTCAGCATGTCATTAATATATATTTCCACGGTTTTCCTTATCTGGTCTTCAAATGTCTTATTTACCAATCTCTGACATATCACCCCTGCATTCTTCAGGCCAAAAGGCATGACCTTGTAACAGTAGGTCCCTTTGTCGGTAATGAATGATGTCTTCTTAGCATCAGCTGGGTCCATAAAAATCTGGTTATAGACTGAATAGGCATCCTTAAAACTCATCATCTCATGATCGATTATGGCGTCAACTATTTGGTCTATCCTCGGTAGGGAAAAGATATCTTTAGGGAATGCCTTGTTCAAGTCTATGAAATCAACGCACATTCTCCATTTGACATTGGCCTCAGGGATGATGACAATATTTGCTAACCATTCAGGGTAGATAGCTTCCTTGATGAAGTAGGCTTTCTCTAACTTCTTCACCTCATATCTGATAACATCATTCTTAATCTCTAGAGTACACCCTCCTTCTTTGTTTAACCAACTTTGCATCCTCAACCACATTGATCTTATGGTAGAGGACATTTGGATTAATGTCAGGCATAACCACATGGCTCCAAGAAAAATGCTTTACCTCTTCCTTAGCAGTTTAATCAACTCTTCTTTAATCTCTTTCTTCAGGGCCTTATCGATTTAGACGATTTATCCCGGCTCATTCTCATTGAGGACGATGGATTCTACCTCCTCATAGGCTTTGCCCTTTTTTATCTTGGTCTCATCTCTAGGGTCCAGAGTGTCAATTTTCTAAGTTGTAGTGGACTTATTATACGCCTCTCTCTCTCTCTTGAGTTGAAGTAGCACTCGTGTGCCTCAACTTAGTCACCCTGAAATTCCCCTACTCGATATGGAGTTTGGAATTTAATCATCTAGTTAACTGTTGAGGGCACAACCTCAAACTCTTTGAGGGCTACTCGTCCCAGAATTATATTATAGGCTGAGTAGACGTTCTCACCCATAACAAAGAAATTGATCTTCTTTGTGAGGCATTTTGGCCAACTATTCCCCATTCTAACTTCCATCTCTTAAATTACCAAAGGCTGGACCTTCTCTCCACTGAAACCAATGAGAGGTTGTTGATATGGGATCCATCTTTTCTTACTCAACCCCAGGCCCTTATAGCAATCCCTAAACATCACATCGACCAAACTGGCACCATCGATTAATATCCTGGGGATTTCATACCCATGTACAAAGGTGGTGATTACCAAAAGGTCATCATGTGGGGCTAAGATCCCCTTAAAATCCAACTTCGAGAAACTAATAATCAGTGTATTCATATCAACTTTTTTTCCATTTACCTTCTTCATCTCAACAACTACCGAGTGCACCTCTTTGGGCTTTGGGGGGAGAGCTTTAACTTCTGCCATATAAGCTTTCCTATCAACAATTTCCTTTCTTCCGCCTGCAAGTCCTCCACAAATAATTTTCACCCTTAGAGAGATAATATTTTTTCGACCCTTAGAATCAGTTATCTTCGGTGGGAGGTCAGGGTCTGCTTCATCATCATCGTTTGAAGCATCGTCGTCTCGACTTGCTGGTGTGTTAGTCCTGCATTTATCATTCCACTTCTTTCGGGTGTCATCTCGGCCACCCTTTGAACTGCTATTTTCCACATATTTCCTCAATTTTCCAGCCTTCAACAACTCTTTTATCTCATTTTTGAGAGCGAAGCATCTATCGATTGTATGGCCATGAACTTCATGGAATTCACACCATAAGTTCTTGTTCCTATTGTGAGGAGGATCTCTCAACTTCTCTGGCCATCTTAGATATCGATCATTCTTTATCTCATTCAGAATATGCTCACATCTGACTATCAGCGGGGTATAGTCAGCGAACTTATCATCTGTCGACCTCTTCTTGCCATCTTTGCCCTTTGACTTTTGGAATTTACTTCCACTGCTTGCTCCTTTCTCATCGTCTCCTTTGCAGCCATCGCCTCCTCCGCATTCATAACCTCCCGACCACAGCCAGGAGTTTAACCATGGATTTTTGGAGGATGAATGAGTTCCGCAATTTAATGTTATTTAATCGGTAACAAAGATCAAATTAGAAAAATTTGCAAATTCCAACAATAAACTTATTATGACACCCCACCTAATAAAATACCGGGTGATCAGTCCTATACCAAATTAAAACAGGAATCCCAGTTGGTTCATCCTTAGCATCACTGTCGAAAACTTCTTAAAACATACTAACCACCTAGTATTCCAAAAGCTGGTGCCAAATTTTAACTTTTTAATTACACAAAACAGTACATGCGGAAATAAATATAAACCATTCACACAACTGAATAAAAATTAACTGAATAATTAATTACACAACTTGCAGAATAAACCACTAGCCAGCAAAGTGAAATAATCTAATACAAACATCCAACACCTGAATAAGTACATCTTAAAACTATACTGAGATGTCTGGGCAACAAGCCCAACATAAAACTGAAACTGATACAATATTCCTACTCTAATAATGAATGAACGATGCGTCTAGTACAAACTCCTGCTAGGATCCACATATGCCGCAGCTCCATATTCCTGGAATAGAATATCAATCCTGGCGTCCCTGTGGCTGGACACCTAAAAGGTTTTGAAAATAGTTTTATAGCAAGGGTTAGAACCCAAAACATTTTGAAAATATTTAGCAAGTGAATTAACTGCAGTAATTTAAAATGCATGAATGCGTTTCATACTTAAGTTAGTGTCTCACTCCCTTGTGGACATTCTCACCCCTCCACTATTGTGCACACTTAACGGTTACCTTAATCCCCACCTAGTTATACTACCCCGTCTAACTAGTCCTGGTATAACCTCCCCTTGCCATACTACTCTAACCCGAGTATAATGATTTTTGAATTATAAGTTATCTCACAATTAACTTAATTAATTCCTTCTTAAATAGTAGCATATAACCGTGTAACAAGTTATATAAAGTAAATACATCACACACTGTATTATTACCCGCATATAATATTGAATACCAGTATATACGTACCTTTACTAAAACATCCACACATATAACATACGTATATCCATCCCTCCGAGTATACCCTCGCCGGATGATTCCCTCTAAAGTGCTATCTCACTAGGTGTGCTCACAAAACCTAGTTCCCCAAGTTGGAATCGCTCACCAACTTGGCCCCAACTATAAACGTAGTGGAGGCGGTCGTATTCCTTCCCTGAAAGTGAGATAAATCCCGCACCCATATACCGGATGCTATGACCTGGGGATATACTCGCCCTACTCCTCAAGCTAGGGGATTCACCCACATCGCGCAACCTCCCTTGATAGCACTAGAGTATATAAATTGAATAAATATCTAGTCACTGATATTTAATATCACACACAATATATACATGTATATATATACTATCACTACACCGTATATATATAATATAAACTCCGGCTTTACCTTGTACTCAAAATTCCGTACACTAGCCTGTAATTTCTTGAGTATGTGGCCCGACTCAACATAATTAATTTTCTCACTTAGTAATTTATCATCTTCCCGAGTCTATGGTCCGACTCTAATATAATTAATTCACATCTCAATTAATATAATACTTTTCCCGAGTCTATGGTCCGACTCCAATTAAATTAATTAACATACCCATTAATGTAATGCCTCCCCAAGTCTATCGTCCGACTCTAATTAAATTAATTAACACACCTATTAATTTAATACCTCCCCAAGTCTATCGTCCGACTCTAATTAAATTAATTAACACACCTATTAATTTAATACCTCCCCGAGTCTATTGTCCGACTCTAATTGAATTAATTAACATACTTATTAATTTAATACCTATCCGAGTCTACAATCCGACTCTAATTAAATTAATTATCACACCTAGTAATTTAATACCTACCCGAGTATACAATCTGACTCTAATTAAATTAATTATCAAACCTATTAATTTAATACCTACCCGAGTCTACAATCCGACTCTAATTAAATTAATTATCACACCTATTAATTTAATACCTACCCGAGTCTACAATTCGACTCTAATTAAATTAATTATCACACCTATTAATTTAATACCTACCCAAGTCTACAATCCGACTCTAATTAAATTAATTAACACCTCAGTTAATTTGATTACTTGGCATCGCCCAACCATCCTACCCGGACTCGCTCACTTGTCCCATAACTTAATATTTCCCGAGTCTATGTTCCGACTCTAAATTAATTACTCTCTCAATAATTAATTTAATACTTTTCTGAGTCTACCTTCCGACTGTACCTTCATTAATTAACACATCCATTAATTTAATAACTTGGTGTCACTCAACTATTATCCATGGACTCGCTCACTTGGCCCATAACTTAATATTTCTCGAGTCTATGTTCCTATCACAAGCAAACACACAATAGGCATTCACAACCCAAGTAATCCTATAAAACAATAGGTATTTACACAACCCAATTATACATACTTGTACGTAATATATTTCTCTCTAATATTCACCGTACTTGTTTGCTTTACGAATTTATTTTACTTTCATATTAATTCAAGTATTCCCATAACTCTAAGGGTCCTAGTTACCCCTCGTTATATCAATTCAGTAGTTACCCTTGTTAACCCACTGACCTAATGAATTTAAGCTCGCTCACGCTTTTTCGTAATTATATTCTTATCATCTCGAATTAGAGTACGTCACAATCAAGTCTATGAATCTCCACTTTAACTCTCTCACAAAATTAAAGTCCAACACTCAATCATAGACCTACTTCCATGTCATTTTTCCATCAATATATTTCATCAAGGTCCCATACACTTCCCCGATAAAATTTTAGACATTTGAGGCTTAAAAAGAAAAATCTCAAATTTTCTGGCAGATTAAACACCCTCTAGTAAAATTTTGATTACTCCCTCTACCGAACCCCGATTGACTTGATTCCAAGTTCATTGGATAAATAAGAGAAATAACTTTTCAGTAATATATGGTTCACACTCTAATTAGAAGTAAAATTCAAATCGCACACGTTTAAAGTCACGTCAAAATTCTGGCAGATTACTATGTTGACTGATCAAACACCCTGTAGTAAAATATAAATTACTCCCTCTACAGAACTCCGATTGACCTGATTCCAAGTTAATTGGATAGCTAAGAGAAATAACTTTCCAGGCATATATTGTTCACACTCTAATTCGAAGTACAACTCAAATGGCATACGTTTAAAATTGTGTCAAAAATTCTGGCAGATTGACCTCTTGTGTTCATCAAATAAACCCTAAGTCATTCAAGATTCATGTTCTTCATCCAAGAACTCATAAAGATTCCATGTTAATCATAAAATATATTCAAATTTCATTTTACCTTTACTTAAAGATATATAATACACCTATTTCTTACTTTGAATCTCAGCCAAGTATTCGATTAACAAAACCCCATTTTCTACGCATTTATCCCCAAAACGAATTTTAGTTTACACATTACAGCAAGTTAATCACTTGCCTGGAATTGTTCATAGAGTCTGATCCGTTGGTGTAGTCCCTTAATTTGGCTCCAACATCCCCAAATTGGCTCTTGATTTGCTTTCCTCTGTGTCTCTCTCAAACCCTAGGTTTAGAGTTGTGTTGACTGCCATTCCCTAGTCTCTCAATTTGGTTAAAAACCCTTCATCCCATTTTTGGCCATTTGAGACTAATTAAATTGGCCCAACTCACCCCGTGTGGGCCCGGTTATGCCCAAAACTATCCCGAGACCCAATTACTACCCCCTAGTAATCTTTTCTGACTATCTCGACCCATTCGGACACAACCGCGCACTCGGAATTGCTATTCGAAATACTTTTTGATATATCCACATTTTGACCCCAAAATGTGAAACATTAATTCGAACAATTAAACTTAAAGTCGCCAATTATAATTAATTCGGCTCACTCAAATAAATTCTCCAACTCACGAATTTAAGTTTCTCCAATTTAAATATTTTTTTCACTCCCAAAAATAATTAAATATTAAATCCTCAAAATTACGGGGTGTTACACTTATTTAATCAGAGTCAATTTTTAAACCAAATTAAATCAGCCCCTAAATATGCAACTATGTGTGTCAAACCAATAAACACAAATAACCAACTCGCAGATTTCAGGAAAAATTCCTATCGGGTAAAACCTTTATTTAACTATAATACTTACAATTACAATGAAATCCGCAATTAGTTAATCGTAGAAAACCCACATAAATCGTAACCTAGAGTCAGCTAGAATCGCAGCTCCAATTTAGCCCAAGAACACCCACGAGCACTCCCTATTGACACGCAATCATCTTAGCCCAGTACCCCCCTCAAGAGCACATAGATTAGCACTAGAGATCTTCTCTACAAGAGAAACTTGACACAAGATGTGTTCTTGGGTTTCAAAACGATTCACGCAAACTATTTGGATGATTTATAAATTGAAAACAAAGGATTAAAACCCTAAAAGTGAGAAGATAATGTATTATGCCAAAGCAGTTTCGTGTATGGAAAATTCTCAGGTCTTCTGATAAAAAATGAAGTTGGAAAAGTCTATTTATAAAAAATCTAAGGCGGTGCATCGTTCGAACGAAAAATCAGTGTCGCTCGAACGGTTCCACGTGTCGTTCAAACGACATCGTACAACAGAGGCTTGTCGCTCGAACGAGGAAATTAAAAAATATTTTTTTATTTCTTTCTCTAGTAAATGTTCTGCCTTGAAACTTCAAAAAATATTTTTTGACAAAAAACTCGAAAAGTCCGCTCCAACACTTTGATTTTTTTTCATAAAAGTTATCCCAATATTTTAAGTGAAATGCCAAGGAATTAAAACACAACCTTCACCAAATTTTTCTCGCGGAGGCTTAAATTTTGAAGAACTTGATATTCGGAATCGTTTTGAATCATATTTGATCTTGAACATTCTTCGACGTTTGTAGCAGTATACGACATACTCAATTGTGAATGCACATTTTTAATATTATGTCCTTACAAATCTCCCCCTATGTCTATGCAGGTACAAAATAAAAATATCCAAATTATCAAATCAAAAAATGTCTATACAAATCTAATACCCTCCCATGAATCCAAAACTGAAAAGGTAGTAAACATGTAGGACTGAAAGTTTTCTTCAAAAATCTTCAACTTCAAAACTTTAAGCTTTTCTCATCAGGGTGTGAAAAATAATGATCTTCAATTTTGTACCTACACACATGAGACAAAGCAAATACCTTCGTGACACATCTAGTTTGAAATGGTATAAGCATAAATCAATCGGTATAATCAGATCTCCCCTATAATGAAAAAACTCCCCCATAATTCGTTCTCCTCCTTTTTATTTGTCCAAAATGGACAAGGAAACGAATAAACAAAATAAACTTGGAGTTATCATGACAAAAATGCATAGAAAATATGAATCAAACTATGCTCAACAAAGAGTAACTCAAAATCTTCTATAAACTATTTTTGATTTTTTAATTTTTCATATAAAAATGCAAAAATAATTTTACAAACATCACACACCATGAATTTACACTAAGACAACCAAATAATGGATACAAAATGAAAGGGTGTGAACATATTCGATAGGAAAATCAACGCATTCAAAACAACATATGTGCACGATGAATATGTGTACTCCTATTGAATGAATCTCAAAATAATCCTTAGGTGTAAAAAAGTGTTCAATTTAAATAACATCGAGTCAATTCCTCAACACATCAAAGTCAAGAATGATTCCCACACCAATAACGTCTAAAACTATTGTTGTCAATTTTATAAAATACCGCAAGTGCACGGGCTATTATAGAATAGCGAGTGTAAGTACGGGTCGAACCCACAGAGATTTATCAATTTTTTTTCTTTAAAAATAATTGTGACTGTCCAACTAGACTAAATTGGGTTGGAGATGAGATGTAATATTAAACTAAGGAACACAAACAAGAAATAGGAGTACGAGAGATATAATCAAGGTAGCGTGAAAACTAGGACATTGGATCCATTTATCACGTTAAACTAACACTGTGCAATAATTTAAATTCGTCATTCCCGATTTTATAACTCAAATTAAACCGGCTCTCGTCGTATTTAATTCGGAAAAATAATACGTGAGAAGTCCAAAATAAAATTTAACGTCTCTAAATTTAGACGCCTAAAATCCCTATTCCCTTAAAAAGTTCACTTTTAAATTTTAAAATATAGTCTTTAAGCATGGGCTATCAATCAATTTAATAAAAGTATAACCCATCAAAAAGTACTCATACTTAAAATATAAAAATGATTTTTTTTTTCAAATAATGCCGA
Organism: Sambucus nigra; assembly: GCA_949130495.1. NCBI lineage: Eukaryota > Viridiplantae > Streptophyta > Magnoliopsida > Dipsacales > Adoxaceae > Sambucus > Sambucus nigra. The sequence goes on along the minus strand of OX422207.1, from coordinate 334,688,372 downwards.
AGGTTTAAAACGCACTCTCGTGTCGTTTTAAATGAATACCGAATTTTTAAAACTTTTAGTACATATCGGGAAATAAAGACGAAATTAAATCACACACAATATTAATCACACATGATAAATTTCACCTAGTCCTAGTGAGGAAATTAAGCTAGCATAATTGTAGACATAATAAAACTGCAAGAATGAATACTCAGTTTCATTAAATAAACAAACTTACAATTGATGTGTCACAAATAATCTTGACAAAAATTCCACCCACAAAATAATTATTGGCCCTCTCTAAAGCTCTCTCTATCACCCTCCCAAAATAATGAACCCAAGGGTCCTATTTATAGGCTTAGAATTAGGGTATTTTAGTTGGTGTAAAACACCCTTTTAATTGATTTATATGAATTATAAATTCCTAAAAATCAACCAAAAAAAAGAGTCCCACGGAATATCTTGAAAATCCCGTAATGGTCAGCTCCAAATCCCTTGATTTTCGGACTAAGAAGCTGTCAAACCTTATCTCTTTAAGGCTGCGTTTGGGTGCAATTTGGACTTGAGAATTTTTTTCCAAAAAATTAAGGTCAGGGGGAAGAATCGAACCCCTGACCTCCTCCTTCCACGCGCGCGAAGACCACTGAACCAAGCAGCGTTCTTACAATAATAGTTGCTTCAATAATATATAACCCGTTCCCATTTCCAGAAATTGCATTCTTCCACTTTGGCCCCTTAACTTTGTACTTCTTTAAATTATTCCCACAATCTTCATATCTTCACTAAATCACCTCGGATCTTCACCAAACTTCAGGGGTACCTGCAAAAATATAAAATAACTTATATTAATTCAATTTCAGCCCCAGAAAGTTTAGAAAATTATGAATTCACCCTTATTTATATTTTTGACCCCGGAATTCATAACTTTTTCATTTTAACTCCAAATTCAACCAAATTTCAGAGGGAACTTTATTTTGCCTAGATAAACATTTAAAAATTATTTTCAGGCCCATAAAGTTTTTGAAATTACAATTTTACCCCCGGAGTTATTTAAATTGTATTTTTTAACTCGGATTTTATTCAAACCTGCATTTTTCTTTTATTTTTCGAAAACGACTCTAAAAACTCATTATTTAAGATACAATGGGTCTAACAAGGCCTAGATTTGGGCATAATTCATACAAAATAATGCACTCATCAAATACCCCCAAACCTAAACTTTGCTAGTCCTCGAGCAAAACTAAAATTTTAAAATCTAACTCACTTTCGTAGGAATCACGATTGCACTTAGCATGTGCAACAAGCCGTTAAACCCCTAGGTTACCCTAGTGGACGAGTTTTGTCTCGTGAGGGTTTGCAGTGAATATACCCACAAAATTCAAAAACTTGACTCAATACAAATGACTAAAAAGTAATATAACCAAGTTTGAATGCAAACTTCATAAATATAGTAGAATTTCATTTCTCAATCTCAACTTATTGTGTCTGTGTGTGCATAGCCAATATAACCGTCAATTTCAAAAGATTTGATCGTTGCATTTCTTATCTGAAAGTTCGTTTTGATTTCAAAATTTCACAGAATGCACTCACAATCGAACACTCGGAAATGGGTCATTTTCTCTCGGTATATGTGAATAAAAGAGTAAATTTATATGAACAAATTTCACATATACATAATCAAAAATGGATTCTTATACAATGGATGAATCTGATCTCATGAGCAGAAAATCGATTACTTGTTGAAAACATTGAATCACACCATAGATCCTATTCGTCTTCTCTCCACACTATAACTAACTTCTCCTGAGATCTATTAGGACTTTCTTTGGTTGTATTGTAGGCTCGAATTTTGGCTAGAAAGAATGGCTATTTTTGGAGTTCAAAATTTCTGAGAATATAGAGGTTTTTCGGTATTTTGACTTTTAGCACTTTTTCTTCTAACCTCAATTTGTCTTTTTGCTTTTTCTTTTCAAGCTCACACTTTTTTTTTTCATACTCACATTCGTGCAACCTCTTTTTCTTTTGGCCTTTTTCCTACCGTAATTTTACCCTAGTATTCTCAGAAAATAGGTATGACTTGTTTTTTTTAGGCTTTAAACTCCCAGTTGGAGTTGGGTAGTATAATGGGTTTTCAACAAAAGTCTTATTTTCTTTTTGGCTCAAATGGGCTTGCAACGGAATATTGTAAAAAGGTTGGTGTTAAGCTTATTTTTGGGCTTTCAAACGATGGCCTAATCTCATTTCTCAAGTTTTGTTAAATTGATTTGTGTCTCAAGACGACTTACTAAGACTTCTAGTGCTTAAGATTCACATTTTGACCTTTTGTTTTCAGTAATCGAACAAAACAAAGAATTTGAGATCATCAACGAATTTATCACTGAAGGAAAGATTGAGTAATTTTAACTCGGATTGATTTAAATCTCTCGAAAACGATGAATGGCACAAAATCTCATCGGGTTAAAATCTCCACATTTATTCGTTAAGCATATTAACTTTCGCCTCAATATCCATTGTCAATCATATTAATGGCTAATGTGTAAAAATTTCATAAGATGAGAGATCCATGAATTAATTCTATATTAAGAAATTGTTTCAAAACTCAATTATATTGAAAATCTTTTTGGATTTTTTTTTTTAAAGCGGAGAAAAATGACCTCAATACCCCCAAACCTAATTTCTACATTGTCCTCAATGTTCACGACAAAAATTTAAAAGGTGGGAAAGATATGAAGGATATTACCGTAATGAGGGACTTTTTCCAACGCACAATTCCTGTAAAACAAAAAGTATGATACAACAACAATGACTCATTTTCATGTTCACTCGTGGTACACAGGGTCTTGGAGGAGAAGATCCTCCACTTTTCGATCTCGCAATTCCAGATATGGCTTCAACCTTTGACCATTAACTTTGAAAATTTCACCATTTTTAGGATTCTCTATCTCAACCGCCCCATGTGGGTAGACTGTCCTAACAATAAAGGGATCGGACCATCTAGACCTCAACTTACCGGGAAAGAGATGCAATCTAGAATTGTACAAGAGAACTTTCTGTCCAGGCTCGAATGACTTCCGTAGGATGGACTTGTCATGGAACATTTTCATTTTCTCTTTATACAATTTTGCATTTTCGTATGCATCATTCCTAATCTCTTCCAACTCATTAAGTTGTAGTTTTCGGACCTCTCCCGCAGCAGGTAAATCGAAATTGAAGGTCTTAATGGCCCAATAGGCCTTGTGTTCTAACTCTACCGGAAGGTGACAGGCTTTTCCATAGACAAGCCTATACGGGGACATACCAAGTGGTGTTTTGTAGGCAGTGCGATAAGCCCACAATGCATCCAATAACCTTAAGGACCAATCCTTTCGGTTTGGATTCACTGTCTTCTCGATGATTTGCTTGATTTGCCTATTGGAAACTTCAACTTGACCACTGGTTTGAGGGTGATAAGAACACCCTACTTTGTGCGTGACCGAGTACTTTTTCATAAGACTTTCGAAGGATCGATTACATAAATGGGTTCCCTGATCACTAATGATGGCTCGAGGCGTGCCGAAACAGGAGAAAATATTTTCTCGAATGAATTTGACCACCACGTGGCGATCATTCGTCCTACATGGTATGGCTTCTACCCACTTAGACACATAATCAACTGCCAAAAGAATGTAGAGATTTCCGTAGGAATTTGGAAATGGACCCATAAAATCAATGCCTCAACAGTCAAAAACCTCGATAATCAGAATGGGATTTAAGGGCATCATATTCCTACGTGTGATCTTTCCTAACCGTTGGCAACGGTCACAACTCCTACTGTAATCATTCGAGTCACGAAAAATGGTGGGCCAATAGAATCCACACTGCAAGATTTTTGCAGCGGTCTTTTTAGCACTGAAATGACCTCCACAGGCTTGGTCATGGCAGAAAGAGATTACGCTTTGAATCTCGTGATCGGGGACACACTTTCGAATGATTTGATCAGGACAATACTTGAAAAGATACGGGTCATCCCAAAAGAAATGTTTGACCTCCTTTAAAAATTTGGAACAATCTTGCTTAGACCAATGCAGTGGCATTTCACCTGTCACAAGATAGTTCACAATATCGGCGAACCATGGAAGCTGAGAAATAAGCATCAGTTGCTCATCGGGAAAGGACTCATTTAGTGGCAGCAGGTTATCGAATGATTCATTGGTTAACCTAGACAAATGATCCGCCACTACATTCTCACACCCTTTCTTATCCCGAATTTCAAGGTCAAACTCTTGCAGTAATAGGACCCACCTAATGAGACGAGCCTTAGCATCCTTTTTAGACAAAAGGTATCGCAGGGCCGAGTGATCGGTGAAAATAACAACTTTGGATCCTATCAAGTAAGACCTAAACTTCTCAAGAGCAAAAACAACAGCGAGGAACTCTTTTTCAGTCGTGGAATAGTTCAATTGGGCATCATTAAGAGTTCTACTGGCATAATAGATGACATGAGGAAGTTTCTCATTACGCTGACCTAGAACCGCACCTATGGCATAGTCGGAAGCGTCACACATGATCTCAAACGGCTGATTCCAGTCGGGAGGTCTCATAATAGGTGCAGAGGTCAATTCCGTCTTTAGCCTTTCAAAGGCATGAACGCATTCGTTAGTGAAATCAAAGGGTGTGTCCTTGGCAAGAAGATTGCACAAGGGTCGAGAGATTTTGCTAAAATCCTTAATAAATCTCCGATAAAAACCGGCGTGTCCTAAGAATGATCGAACTTCACGCACAGTTTTAGGGGGTGGGAGATTAGCAATGAGATCTATTTTAGCTTTATCAACCTCGATACCCTTTTCAGAAATGATGTGACCTAGCACTATGCCTTGTTTGACCATAAAGTGACACTTCTCCCAATTAAGCACAAGGTTCTTTTCCTTGCACCTCTTCAGAACGAGGGTGAGGTGATGGAGGCACTCATCAAAACTAGACCCAAATACAGAAAAATCATCCATAAAGACTTCGAGAAACCGCTCCACCATATCCGAAAAGATACTCATCATGCACCGCTGAAAGGTGGCGGGTGCATTGCATAACCCAAAGGGCATGCGTCGGTAGGCAAAAGTACCAAATGGACAAGTGAAGGTGGTTTTCTCTTGATCCTCAGGAGCGATGGGAATTTGATTGTAGCCGGAGTAACCGTCGAGAAAACAGTAATATGGATAGCCGGATAATCTCTCTAGCATTTGGTCTATGAAAGGAAGGGGAAAGTGATCCTTCCTTGTAACAGCGTTCAACTTCCTATAATCAATACACACCCGCCAACCGGTTTGAATCCTAGTGGGTACTAACTCATCATCGTTATTTTTCACCACCGTAACACCGGATTTCTTAGGGACCACTTGAACAGGACTGACCCATTGGCTATCAGAGATGGGGTAAATGATACCCGCATCGAGCAATTTTAGCACCTCGGCTCGGACGACCTCTTTCATATTGGGATTAAGTCTACGTTGTGCTTCACGGGAATTTTTAGCATTGTCTTCTAAGTGTATCCTATGCATGCACACCGAGGGACTTATCCCCTTAATGTCGGCTATGGTCCATCCTATGGCTTCCTTGTGTTCATTGAGAACACGCAACAATTTATCTTCCTGTTCTTTGTCTAAGTCAGACGCGATGATAACAGGTAAGGATTCAGAAGGTCCTAAGAACCTATACTTGAGCGTTTCAGGCAATAGCTTCAATTCAAGCTCGGGAGCTTTCTCAATCGAGGGTGGAATATGTGATGAGGAAAGTGAGAGGGGCTCGGGTTTAGACTTCCAATTTCCTACTTCCATGATAGGGGAAGAGTCGAGGAGGGCATTGACTTCTTCGATGGACTGTTCGACATCAAATTCAGACCCAAAAAAAGCAAGACAAGAAGCTAAAGGGTCGTCATTATAAGTTTGCTCGAAAGTCTCTTGAACAATACTATCAATCATGTAGACATCCACGGGTTCATCGTCATCAGGTGGTTGTTTGGCCAAATTGAACACATTAAGGTCCATAGTCATGTTCCCAAAGGATAGGTTCAATTGGCCGCTTCGACACCTAATGACGGCATCAGATGTGGCGAGGAAAGGACGACCCAAAATAACAGGGATTTGTGCAATAGGATTTTGCACTTGTTGGGTGTCCAAGACAACAAAGTCGACAGGAAATATAAAGTCACCCACTTTAATTAGGACGTCCTCAACAATACCTCTCGGGATTTTCACGGAACGGTCGGCTAAGGACAAGGTAATCCTAGTCGGTTTCAACTCCCCCAAACCTAGTTTCTCGTATACGGTGTACGGCAGAAGATTCACGCTTGCTCCTAAATCTAGAAGTGACTTCTCGATGAGGTAATCCCCTATCTTTATAGAGATCGTCGGAGTACCGGGATCCTTATACTTGATGGGAGTTCGATATGAAATGATCGAGCTTGCTTGCTCGGCGAGAAAAGCTTTCTTGGGTACGTTGGTGCTTCTCTTGAAGGTACAAAGGTCTTTTAGAAATTTCGCATAGGATGGGACTTGTTGAATAGCATCAAGCAGTGGGATATTGATTTGTACTTGCTTGAATACTTCCAACATCTTATCAACTTGCGCCTTTTTCTTTTGTGGCACCAAACGCTGTGGAAATGGAGCTTTTGGGACATAGGTCTCTACAGATGGCTCGGAAGGTAAAGGTGAGGATGAAGTTGGAGACATGGGTGGATCTTCCTTTGCCTTACCTTTCTCGGATTCACTCTCGATAGGTGGTGAAATATTTGTCTCTACTTCCTTGCCAGACCTAAGCGTCATGATGGCTTTTGCATGCTCTTGGGGATGTGATGCGCTCGTGTCGCCTTGAATAAGAAATTGACCCCTTGGCATGTTACCCTTTGGATTGGGTTCGGGCTGACTCGGGAATGTTCCCTTATTCCTCTCACTCAACGCATTAGCTAGTTGGCTCATTTGGACCTCGAGTTTGGTAATGGCTTGCGTATTCGCGTGCATGCTTTGCTGGGTGGATTGGAGGACATTTTGCGTGGTTTTCTGGAATTGAAGGGTACTTTGGGCAAGAAGATTCATCGAATCCTCTAAAGATTGAATCTTTTGGGATGAGGGATTCGAGAGTGCAGTGGCATTCTTTTGGAAACCAGGGGGTGGGTTATCGGAAGATTGACCTCCACTTCCTTGGTATTGACCCTTGGACCATGAAAGATTGGGGTGGTCTCGCCATCCCGAATTGTATGTATTGGAATATGGGTCATACTTTGGCCTATTTTGGTAGAGGGCATTGGCTTGCTCGGTGAGTGCCTTGTGGGCCGGAAGGGCAGGGCAATTCTCAACTAAGTGGTCGAATGCATCACAAAGTATACACATAGGGGAACCTACATGTTGAATGGCCGCAGATGCGGTTCGATTTCCCTCATTGCTTGTCTCTAAAGCTTCTAAATGTCGGGCCAATGTGGCCACTTTGGCATTTAAATCATAACTTTGTTCGACTTGGTGAGCGAACCCCTCATTGGAGGTGGTGGATCTAGATTCTCTATTGGGTGCCCATCGCTGGGACTTTTTGGCTATGGCTTCTAGAAATACCCACGCATCGACCTCACTCTTCTCGGTAAAATCACCATTACATAGTGACTCGAGCATAGTTCGGGTGTTACAATCGAACCCCTCATATAAAATTTGGACTTGGCGTCCCATCTCAATCCCATGGTGTGGACATTGCAGCAGCAAGTCCTTGAATCGCTCCAAATACATCCACAATGCTTCTCCCTCCTTTTGGCTAAATGTGTTGATGGCGTGACGTATCGACGCCGTCTTTTGGTTAGGAAAGAATTGTTGTAGGAAGGTGACACTCATTTGGTTCCAAGTGGTGATGGATTCGGGTTTTAACGAGTTAAACCAACTCTTAGCTTTGTCTTTCAACGAGAACGGGAACAATTTAAGCTTAACAATCTCATCGGAGAGTTGTTGGTACTTAATGGTCCCACATATCTCCTCGAATTCACGCACGTGAAGGTACGGATCCTCTTTTTCAGTACCCGAAACACGGGCAACAGTTGGATTGTTCCCGAATGGAATTGGAAATTATTTGCATTGTGATCGGGGAGAAGTATGCATGAACGCTGACTAGACCTAGTTGGATAAAGGTAGTCTTTAAGGGCACGTGGTGCTAACTCGTCTCCCATCTCGGTGAATATCGAAAATCTACCTACGTAGGTATCGGGAATGCTAGACTCCACACTTGACAAACGACCGGTATGATTTCGAAACCAACTTCGCATGCACTCAGCTCACTCGATTTTTTTTTTTTTATGTGATGAAAAATAATATTTGACTCAAACCACGTAATTCCTAGCTAACACACAACAAATTGAATTATCTAATTTAGGTGAGGGGAATTTCAATTTTAAAATCCAGTTTTCCCGAGATTAATCGACGACAACAAGGGTCTCCAAATTAATCTCCCTAATTAGACAGCTCCTACTCTTTGACAAGGGAGAATTTAAAAGACGACCAACTACGGTTATCGCCTCAAAACCCGTTTTTTCCTCCAGGTAGGTGGTCGGTACGAAGACACATTAAAAACCACCAATCCTAGACAAGGTGAAACGGAATTGATTTGACAAGTTCGCGTTGGAGTAGCTTTTAACTCTAGCCTTGTTAAGAGGTTTCCTATGAGCTATGTGATATCCTAAGGCCAATGTCTAATTGATTTTAAATTAAATGTGATGGCTAGGGATATGCAAATGCTTGGATAATTTGTGATTTTCGGGCCAAGGAGAGGTGATGAAATCCCCACCTTATCTTTCACACGGGTTTTGCCCTTAAGTCAATTTATGCAATGTGCTAAATTAAATGCGAAATCAAACCACGTAGGAGCACCCAAAAAAATATGTACCTCCGGCGTGGACTTTTTACAGTCACTTGTTTACGTCGGGCCGAAGTTTAACTTGACGTCGATCGGAGGGGAACGCCGCCTACGTTTCAGTCGTCACCGAGAGTTCCTTGTGCCCGTGGCAAGATTGCACAATTTTTTTCTTCGCGTTCAAGCACTGTTGGACACTTTTTCGAATTTTTCGTCACTTTTTTTTTTTTTTTTTAATATGCTCCTGAAAAAAAAAAAAAAGAAACTACACCAAACGTAAAATGCGACACATGCAAAAAAAAAAAAATTAGGAAAAAAAAAAGAGGGAAAAAAAACGACACACGCGCTAGTGGTGTATTTAACAAGAAAAAAAACACTTGGGAAACAAATTTTTTTTTCAGAAATTTTTACTTTTTTTTTTTTAATAAATTTTTACTAACAAAGATGCGAAAAGTATATAAAAAAAAAAACTAGTCCGAAAATCACAACCTTTTTTTTTTTAAAAAAATCGAACAAATCCCCGGCAACGGCGCCAAAAACTTGTTGTCAATTTTATAAAATACCGCAAGTGCACGAGCTATTATAGAATAGCGAGTGTAAGTACGGGTCGAACCCACAGAGATTTATCAATTTTTTTTCTTTAGAAATAATTGTGACTGTCCAACTAGACTAAATTGGGTTGGAGATGAGATGTAATATTAAACTAAGGAACACAAACAAGAAATAGGAGTACGAGAGATATAATCAAGGTAGCGTGAAAACTAGGACATTGGATCCATTTATCACGTTAAACTAACACTGTGCAATAATTTAAATTCGTCATTCCCAATTTTATAACTCAAATTAAACCGGCTCTCGTCGTATTTAATTCGGAAAAATAATACGTGAGAAGTCCAAAATAAAATTTAACGTCTCTAAATTTAGACGCCTAAAATCCCTATTCCCTTAAAAAGTTCACTTTTAAATTTTAAAATATAGTCTTTAAGCATGGGCTATCAATCAATTTAATAAAAGTATAACCCATCAAAAAGTACTCATACTTAAAATATAAAAATGATTTTTTTTTTTCAAATAATGCCGAAGGTTTAAAACGCACTCTCGTGTCGTTTTAAATGAATACCGAATTTTTAAAACTTTTAGTACATATCGGGAAATAAAGACGAAATTAAATCACACACAATATTAATCACACATGATAAATTTCACCTAGTCCTAGTGAGGAAATTAAGCTAGCATAATTGTAGACATAATAAAACTGCAAGAATGAATACTCAATTTCATTAAATAAACAAACTTACAATTGATGTGTCACAAATAATCTTGACAAAAATTCCACCCACAAAATAATTATTGGCCCTCTCTAAAGCTCTCCCTATCACCCCCCCAAAATAATGAACCCAAGGGTCCTATTTATAGGCTTAGAATTAGGGTATTTTAGTTGGTGTAAAACACCATTTTAATTGATTTATATGAATTATAAATTCCTAAAAATCAACCAAAAAAAAGAGTCCCACGGAATATCTTGAAAATCCCGTAATGGTCAGCTCCAAATCCCTTGATTTTCGGACTAAGAAGCTGTCAAACCTTATCTCTTTAAGGCTGCGTTTGGGTGCAATTTGGACTTGAGAAATTTTTTCCAAAAAATTAAGGTCAGGGGGAAGAATCGAACCCCTGACCTCCTCCTTCCACGCGCGCGCGAGACCACTGAACCAAGCAGCGTTCTTATAATAATAGTTGCTTCAATAATATATAACCCGTTCCCATTTCCAGAAATTGCATTCTTCCACTTTGGCCCCTTAACTTTGTACTTCTTTAAATTATTCCCACAATCTTCATATCTTCACTAAATCACCTCGGATCTTCACCAAACTTCAGGGGTACCTGCAAAAATATAAAATAACTTATATTAATTCAATTTCAGCCCCAGAAAGTTTAGAAAATTATGAATTCACCCTTATTTATATTTTTGACCCCGGAATTCATAACTTTTTCATTTTAACTCCAAATTCAACCAAATTTCAGAGGGAACTTTATTTTGCCTAGATAAACATTTAAAAATTATTTTCAGGCCCATAAAGTTTTTGAAATTACAATTTTACCCCCGGAGTTATTAAAATTGTATTTTTTAACTCGGATTTTATTCAAACCTGCATTTTTCTTTTATTTTTCGAAAACGACTCTAAAAACTCATTATTTAAGATACAATGGGTCTAACAAGGCCTAGATTTGGGCATAATTCATACAAAATAATGCACTCATCAACTATGAATGCTTTTTTAAGACGCTGTCAGGACGTGCAAACCCGTTTTTCATTTCTTTCTATCCAAACTCCCTCATGAATAATAATCATTATATTTTTCTTTTGGGGTGGCCCCTTTTTGGTATATTTATCTTTTTATCTCCTTTAAAAATTTTCGGGCTCTTTTAAATGGTGGCTTTGACGACGAGTTAATTTTAAACTCCCGCAGCCCTTTCCCGTGATTCACTCATCATATTTTGTTGCAATTAAATTCCTCACGGTAAATGATTTTTACATGCACTACTTCCATTGCCAATTTTTATCGCATATGGTACATTTTACAGAATTGAGATGACAACACTTTTACCAATATGTGATAAACAAGTACAATAATCAAACAAATCCGAGAAAGTGTGCATTAAAGGAACTTATGAGTCAAACATGTAGGTTGTAACACTAAATAACATCTCAATGACTCCGAACATTGTAAAGTATAAAAATAAAATGATGACGCATATCAAAACACTATCAAATTGTCACAGGATATGGAATAAAATTGTGACTCGGTTATCCATAATGTCCATCCATATATGGTGTAAAAATAAAACTCAATACTCTTTTTGACTTTTCCAAAATTTTTATTAAGATAAAATCTTTTTGTATGTTTCAAAAACAAAAATCTAATATAAAAAAAATACACACTAGTAATAGGAAAACAATATCATCATGCAAATCAACCTATGCTAGCAAACAAGTCTAAACCTCAACCGTTAGGTGCGTTGGAGTATTTCAAAAGTGGTGACATCCTATGAAAAACCTCCATCTAATCATGTGATGTCCTTGACTAGAAACTTTACCTATTCCCTAATATGTGCAAACTCTCTTGTGTAATCATCCGGAGTGTCAGGTGTGGATGCGTGTGTGTGAACAAGTGTAGTAGCAAAACGTGACACATGGCCCAACTTAAAACAAAACTCTTCAAGGTGTCCTCTCTTCTTGCAGTGTGTCAAAACATAAATAGGCCTAGGTACACCTCTCACCAAAAGTCTCCTATGCGCTCTCATATCAGGTACGGGATGCCTAGGTGGGTTGGGTTGAGAGCCATATGGATCTATCACAAACTCGGGAACCGGTGCGGGTGCAACGTGTGAAGTGAAAGCACCGTCATGACTTATTCCTAAACTTTCACCTCTACACAAAATGGGATTGAGAACCATCTTTCCAGCCTTCTTAGATGCGTTCTCTAAAGGGACTTTGACCTCTCTGGAACGTTCGATATTAGTCTCGAGTTGGGATACACGTGCCGTCAGACTAGACACCGTGTTGGTCAAATCACTCTTTTCCCGGCCTAAAGCTATCAACTGTTCACTCAAAGAAACTTTCACCTTCTCGAGTTGACTAGATTTTCCCCCAAACTCCCTCAAAACCTCTAACTCTCTTTCCACATCTCTCACCCTAAGACTCAACTCCTTATTCATTTTTTTACACTTTAAGGTCTCGGTATATAAATCTCTAAATGTGATCTTGAGTTCACTATCACCCACACTAGTGCACTCATTCTCAGACTCGCTAGTAACACTCAAATCATCCTCGAGAGCCGCACGTGCAAAAGTATCCTAATTGTCGTGGGACAAACTGGGTGTGCTCACGAGACTAGCAGAAAAAATAACAAACTTCCCATGTGACAACTCATCCCCAGAATCTTTCACCTCTTCCTCACTATTGCTAAGAGTGGCTGGCAAGGCAATCCTTTTGCCCTTTGTTTTTAGCCTAGTGGGACACTCAAATTCTCTATGGCCTCTCCCCTCACACTCAAAACACTTCTCTTCCTCTTATTTATCACCCTCTTCTCACTGTTCTCTTTAGCCTCATTTTTATTTTTCTCAAAAAATCTTTTATTAGAAGAATTTTGTTTTGAAAACTTGAGAAACTTTTTTATGTTTTTCGCAAGCATGGCCATATCAAAATCAGACTCGTCCTTAGACTCGGACTCACAAAAACCCACTTTCTTTTTCTTCTTAGATTGGGCTTTAAGCACTATCCCTCTACCCTTAGGCTTGACAGTGTCAGGAAATATGTTAATCTTATATGTCTGGATGTCTCCTACTAGCTCTTCTAATTTCAGACGATTCAAACTACCTAAGGTATTCAAAATAGTCACTTTAGGGATAAAAAGTTTTTGGCAACGATCTTTAAATCTTTTAACCACTCGTGCATCAGGTATAGGCTCACCAAGATTGAAACTAGTGTTGATAATGTCAGACAAACGTGCATAAAAGTCATCAAAACACTCAATCTCAAGCATGGTAATCGTTTCAAATTGAGTAGATAAATTTTGAATTTTAGACTCTTTGACCGCGTTAGTGCCTTCGTGGATGAGTTGTAAAACATCCCATGCTTCTTTAGACGTGGCGCACGTCATAATACCTTGGAACTTGTCGGGGGTGACGTGTCCGAAAATTGCACTAAGCCCACGTGAATTAAAAGTGCTCCACCTAAACTCATTCTCAGTCCAGTCTGCCACAAATTTTAAATTCGTGACATTATTCGCAGTGACAATGGGAGGAGTTCAACCTCTTTTACAAATGACCCAAACTCTCTCATCGATTGCTTTTGAATGTGATTTCATGCGGGCTTTCCAGTAAGCATAATTAGACCCGTAAAAAATTGGCAACCGATTATATAAGTTTTCATTCGAAAATATTGTGACAATTTTTAAAAATCAAACTTTTCAAAAAGTTAATATCACACAGATTTTGTGAAAAATAAGAATACTCGGTAAATTTCAGTAACCTGCTCTGATACTAATTTGAAAGAGTTGTGTGATTTAACTTTATTTAATCGGTGACAAAGATCAAACTAAATAAATTCGCAAAGTCCAACAATAAAATTATTTAATTAGAGTCAATTTTTTAAACCAAATTAAATCAGCCCCTAATCATGCAACTACGCGTGTCAAATAATTAAACACAAACAACCACCTCGTAGATTTCAGGAAAAAACTCCGTTCGGGTAAAACCTTTATTTCACTATAATACTTACAATTACAATGAAATTCGCAATGAGTTAACCACAGAAAACCCACATAGACCGCAACCTAGAGTCAGCCAGAACCGCAACTCCAATTCAGTCCACAAACACCCACGAGCACTCCCTATTAACATGCGGTCGTCTTAGCCCAATATCCCCCATAAGAGCACCTATATCAGCAGTAGAGATCTTCCATACAAGATAAACTTGACACAATATGTTTTCTTGAGTTCCAAAATAATTCACACAAACTATTTGGATGATTTGTGAATTGAAAACAAAGGATTAAAACCCTAATAGTGAGAAGACAATGTATTCTGCCAAAGCAGTTTCGTGTATGGAAAATTCTCAGGTCTTCTGATAAAAAACAAAGTTGGAAAACTCTATTATAAAAAATCTAAGGCGGTGCATCGCTCGAACGAAAAAATAGTGTCGCTCGAACAGTTCCACATGTCGTTCAAACGACATCGCGCGACAGAGGCCTGTCACTCGAAGGAGAAAATTAAAAAATAATTTTTTATTTCTTTCTCTAGTAAATGATCTGCCTTGAAATTTCGAAAAATATTTTTTGATAAAAAACTCAAAAAGTCCGCTCCAACACTTAGAAAATTATTCATAAAAGTTATCCCAATGTTCTAAGTGAAATGCTAAGGAATTAAAACACAACATTTATTAAAATTTTGTCACCGAGGCTTGAATGTTGAAGAGCTTGATATTGGGAACTGTCTTGATGCATATGTGATCCTGAACATTCTTCGATATTTGTAGTGGTATACGACATACTCAATTGTGAATGGACATTTATGAAATTATGTACTTGGAGAGGATCTTTGGCAAGCTTCCAGAGGGTCTTTCCTTTATGCAATCCTCCCATCAGGGCGATCATAGCATTGCTCTCTTCATAGTCTTTGGCTTCTAATTTCTTTTTGTTGAAGCGAGCTATGTACTCCTTAAGACTTTCATTATTTCCCTACTTAACGTACAACAAGTGTGTCGCCTTCTTTTGGGGCTTCACTCCGAAGCAAAAATTGTGTATAAACCTCTCTGCTAACTACTTAAAATATTCTATTGAGTTTTTGGGAAGGGAGGTGAACCACACATAAGCACCACCACTAAGAGTGATGGAAAATACACGACACCTCATCTTGTCCGAGACCGAGTTGATATCTGCATCTGATTGATACGTCTCCACATGATGGATGGGATTAGTGCTACCGTCATATTTAGGTGTGGCTACTAGCGGCTTGAATTTAGCCGGGGTTGGATAACTCACAATTTTTGCCACAAAGGGAGAGCCTTCAGTGTAACCCGTCTGCAAAGGGTCTCAGCTCTTCAGTTTATCCCCTATTTTGTCCTCTAATCATTGTATGGAATCATTCCAAGGCCTCTCGACCGCATCTACAACCTCTTTCTCGGCATGAACAATATTATCTCCATCCCCTTCTCTATCGGTTGGATGAAGTGAAGGCTCTCTAGCAGCTGTTCTATATCGGCTATTAACATCTTGTTGTTCTTACTCTCAGCCTCAAGGATGCCTACGGTATCCACATTTATCATTCCTTCTAGAACTAGTGATGCTTCAAGATCTAGAGTGGTAATTCCTCAAGTCATTTACTGCTGAGCTGAGCCTATCAAAGGCTGACTCTCTGCTTAGCCTGTCTAAAGCTGATGCTTGTGGCTTAGATTCTCGACTTGTCCTACCACTATGTCCCCTGCTAGGCTTAATTGGATGCACAGTGTCTCCAGATATTTAATAAGGCTCCCAATACTCCCTAACATCCTCATCATTATGAGATTCTTGAATCGGAATCCCCTAGCGTAAATGCCTAGGGTCATCCACATCTCTATGCCTTTGTTGAGGAGGGAGATATTTGTGTGGGGCCTGTGGTGTTCCCCTAGCTGTTGAATCTGGGATGCCTTCCCTGGCAGCCAGAGTTATCAACTCCTCCGGCGCTGATAGGTTTAGTCACAATATTCTGGCTGAATGCAACAAGATTTTCTTGGATCTTCTGTTGGATGTTCGCTAATGATCATAGTGCCACCACCACCTCAGCTATTTCTGAATGGGGAGGGGCTTGGTTGGATCTTAGGCCAATTCCCAAAGGCA
The DNA here is from genome assembly GCA_949130495.1 of Sambucus nigra. Classification (NCBI taxonomy): domain Eukaryota; kingdom Viridiplantae; phylum Streptophyta; class Magnoliopsida; order Dipsacales; family Adoxaceae; genus Sambucus; species Sambucus nigra. The sequence continues at coordinate 334,672,164 of OX422207.1, read as the reverse complement.
GATCAAATGCCGTATCTTCGATGAACTAGTAGAGTTAGAAATCTGAAGAAAGGCTTGAGAAGCTCAACTGGAGCTCTTTCAATGGTGATACAGGCCCACATGAGCGGAGCTAGATCACCACCAGAGAATTCAGTGAGTACAATCTAAACAAGGAGGAGAAAAAAGTTGCACTTCGTTCCCACAAACGTCACCATATTAATGATACCAGAATTGGTATCACAAAATCAATGTAAGTGTGCAAGCTCAAACCAATATATTAATAGAGTGTAACCGAATATGTGATATAGAAGGAGATGAGTCAAAGAGGAAAATAACATAGAATATAAGTGGTTCATCAAATCTTGGCCTATTCCACTGTGTGAGTGTGTGTGAAGTCCACTAAGAAAAGGGCACTAATGGTATTGGGATACAGAATACTCAAGGTTTCTCTCTTTATACAATGAATTTATCAGAGCTTCAGTAGGATTATCAATTATATATCCCTCTAAGGTAGAAGAAGGTAGGTATTTATATGGTTGGGGTGGTGCTATGCACACCCCAGACAAGCATGAGGCATGTACAATATGAAATTTCCAACGCTACGTTGCAACCTGTAAGTTGTGCATGAAAATCGTGATTGAGAGATATTCTTCACATGTGAGGTAGATGTTGTTGCAATGGTTTTGTCCACGTGAGGTTTGCATCCCATTCTCATTCTCCCACATGTGATCCATTCCACGTGCCCCGTCAGATGTCCTATGTGTCCTGTCGATATGAGGTGTCGGCCTAGTCGAGTAAGAGACCTCTGAGGTTTTATTAGATCACAAGTTGGTAATTATCAAGTAGAGTCTTGACCAACTTGTATTAGGTAAAGATGAGCTTATTCCTAGTGTGATGAGGTCTCGGCCTTCCCTGGGGAAGACGAGACGAGACATTAGGCTCATTATGATGGTATTTAGTCTCGGTCTGGTGGAAGGACGAGATCGAGACAACTGGTACAAGATTTTCTATGAGAGCGCATTTCATAAGGTCGGACTGAACCGAGCCAGACTTGAGTGTATATGAGGTCACACTTAGTCATATCAATAATTAATCTCTACACAAAGTTATTTTTTTAGATTCGCCATTGAACTCATATACCCTATGTCTCCATTACAGAAGGACAACCAACAAACCGACCCTCATTTTTTTTATTGAACTAACTATGTTTTTTGGAAAAATAGAATGCAATGGTTTATTAAAGCTCATGACTATAAAACATGGAGAGCTATAGTTAATGGTCCATACATATCCATGAAAATTGTATATAATCTTTCCATTCCTAAAGAGGAGATGGAATTCACGGAAGATGATTTTAGAAAAGTTCAAGTTAATTCTAAAGTAGTGAACACTCTTGTATGCTCACTGTTTATGAACAAATATACTAGAGTTTCTTATTACACATCCACTAAACATATATGTGACACTCTTGAAATCACACACGAAGGCATATCAATTGTCAGAGAAGATAAAATTAGTATAATCATACATAATTATGAATTATTTTAAATGAAAGAGGAAGAATCAATTAATAAAATGTATGATAGATTTAGTAGAATTAAAAACAAACTTCATAGTCTTGGTAGAAAAATTTCTAATAATGAAAAAGCTAGAAGGCTCCTCAGGTATATGCCAAAGAAGTGGGATTACAAGAAGATAATTCTCCAATATCAAATTCAAATGGGAGACGTGTCTTTGGAATAACTCATTGGATCTCTCATCACATATGAAATGGAGATTAAGGAGAGACAAGAAAGATATAAAAATGATAAAAAAAAGTCTAGACCTCCTTGGAAATCAAGAAAAAGGATATTATTCCACAAATAAAATGTTGGCACTTTTTATAAAAAACTTTCAAACCTTTCTCAAATATTAACGAAAAGATGGTCACAGAATACAAACTTACAACATACTCCCCTACGACGAACATCATCCCAAAGAAAAATCCAAAAGTTTTGTGTTCAATGAATATGACCATTTCATTGCAAATTGTCCAAAAATATGAACGAAAAGTAGGAAAGAAAATATGAAGCATCATGGAAATAAAGCCATGAAAGCATTACGAAAAGAAAACCATGAAAGCATCATGGAGTGTCTTCAATGATTCGAATTCAAGTGGTTCTAATAACGAAACATGTCTTGTGGTATTGGACAATGAGATACATTCGTATCAAAACTCTTGTTATGATTATCTAAACCTTTTTAAAACTCTTCGTGAAAATTACATAACTATAAAAAACGAATTTGAACAACAAAATCCCAGCTCTTTTATTAAATATATAAAAGATTTGAAGGAGATAGATAAAATGAAGAAATAAAATGAACTACTTAAAAGAAAACTCACTCACGTTGAAAACATAAATGGTCATAAGATATTTATTCTTGGAAAAGACGTAAAGAAACTAAAAGAGGAAGTGAAATATTTAAAGACTTCTACAATTAATTGAAAGTTGAACCCACCTTTTGAAAAACAAGGATATTCTTTAAAAAAAGCCTTAAACCTGTTTACCATAAAAAGAAAAGATCAAAATCACACCACAATACAAGATCCCCTCCTATGTAATACTTAAATCTCTATTTTAATAAATTATTCTTTCGGGATAGTAATTGCTCATAACCACATACTAGCCAATATGGACCCAAATTTTCAAGGGGACCAAAAGAAAAAATCTGGTGCTAACTCACGTAGGTATGTGTGAAGGCATCCATAAATGAAAGGTAGTGGTATATTGACAGCGGGTGATTTTTTCACATGATTAGTGCCAAGTCAAAATTCACTAATCTAGTTCCTCATAAAGGAGGAAAAGTAACTTTTGGTTACAACTCAAAAGGTAGAATCATCGGTGAAGGAAAAATTGGTACGTCAACCTCCACCTTTATTGATAATGTCTTACTTATAAATGTATTCAAGAATAACTTATCTAACCTCAATCAACTGTGTGATAAAGGATACCAAGTCATCTTCGCCTAAAAAAATGACCTAATTAAAAGTGTTTGTCAAATTTTAAATGTTAAAATTACCACAAGTTCACGGTCTATTGAAACATAATGGGTGTCGGTACGGGTTGAACCCACGGAGCTTTGGACAATATTTATAAAGTATCGACTATCCAACTAGACATATCCACATTCCATTAAAAATATCACTCTTAAGCATTAAATGTCAAATATAAGCATGGACTATCAAACAATTTATCATAAGCATAATCCATTAAACATAAGTACATAAATGAAACAACCCCCATTTTTTCACGTAAAGATTAGCCAGACATGATATGCCGATAATGGGACTTGCTTGTAAATATATATCATTCTCAGCATCAACCATAATAAAACCTTAATATTTATAAACCACATTTGAATTTAAAACTGAATTGAATTAATAAACACGAGATAATGATAAATCCAACATCTGCGTCCAATAAAATAAAATACAATATGAACATTACTGTCTCGACTAATAAAACCAAATTAATTTGGGCTTATGCCCATAAAATAATCCAAAAAATAAAAGACTGAAGAAGTAGCAACCTAAACTACAACCAATGAATGGAAGTAGTCGCTGTGCAAATATGACAACAAGTCTGATATGATGTCAGTCCTGCTGTCCTTGTTTATATAAACCTGAGGGGAGAAAACATTTATAATTTTGCTCAACACCCTAGAGTATGCAAGAATTAACTTACTAAAATTAAAATATAATTATACAGTTAATTCAACATATGTATCCCCAACAACACTCACATACAATAAATGTCTCACCTCTCAACTAGGTGCAATATTAATCGTATCTTACCCTGAATCCCAATTGAAATATAGATAACACAAATATCACTAAAGAAGTGATACATCTATCATAACTTACGCATTGGAATATAATTTTCTACACCCGTATTACCATTTTTCGAATACCCCAGTCACGCAATCCACAACAGTGTCATAATCATCTATTATAGATATCGCGTAGTAGTGGGTCTGTGATTGTTTGTCTACATCCTCTGACTACTTAAATATATCTCATTTAATTTTCATAATTAACTATAGATATATGTCCTTACATTTGCGACACATAAAGGCATCTACCATTAGTGTCCCGTTTGTGCTCTATTGGTAAGTCCAGAGGAGTCCCTTATCCAAATGGACATCACAAACATAAACAAGTGGGGAAGTCCCTATGTAGTACACCATTACACAGACAATACCTGATGGTGACAATGGATGCCAGCGTATACACATATTTCTCATTAGTGGCGCTCCTACATAGTACCTAAAATAATGACCTAGACAATGCCTAGCCCACTTGTGCCGATATGTGCTACGGTCCCAAACGTGTGTAACCCCGGCTGATAGGACCATCCACGAACAAAGGTATGTTCACACAAATAAATAAATTACATACCTATATTACATAATATGTATACACGTAACCACCCTATAATTACCCCCAACGATATATTATTACTTCATCCATTAATAATTTTCAATTTAATTAATCCTCTTATTAATTATTAGTTTTGCTAATTGAATAGTATTCCCAACATTACCAGAATTTATCCCCAATTATTTTAGGTGTTCACTAACCTTCCATTTTATTCCAAAATTTTTCCATCTTAACTCCCGGATTTTGTCGATTAAGTCATACACTAAGTACCCATAATTCGATAACTCGGATTTTATTCTTGGTTAACCCAAGGGAATATGTTATTCTACCAATCTTCCAAAAGTATTAAATTACCCTTACAGACCCCCTAGATTTGACTAGATCTTGAATGATTCTCCAAGAACACAAAATACCAACCTTGGCTGAATAGGGTTGCCGAACCAGTTCGCCTCTGGGTTTGATTACAGTGAGACTACAACGAGTTTGGACTGAATTTCTAGATTTTTCTTCACCAACAACTCATTATTCATCACCCAAAAGTTATACCAACATCACATATGATCATTAATTGGTTTTATATCATCTACCAATAATTTTAAACATGAGAACAACACCTAATCCATAATCAATTCATAAGAGTACAATTATCTAAAAAATTATAAAATGGGTAATTCCTCATTTTCAAGATCATATCTTTTTCATCAAATTGAATTAAAATGAATTCTTTCCTATAGATATCCATTAGAATCATATTAATATGATACAAAATCAAAATATTCAATCCCAATTCTATATAAACATCATTCTTTTCTTGGTTTCTCAACGAGTAATAATTCATGAATTTTTAGTTAGTTAAAATTGGATCCTCTGCTTGCTTAACATATACATCCACCTATTACCATCAATTGATAGAATCAAATTCATAATTATACATGAGGGACTACATACTTGAATTAAAAAATAAATTAAAAATTACTTTGAGCAAGAAAATTCGTACCTTAGGATGAAGGTTGAGGTTCCTCTTCTTGAGTTCTCTTCTTTGAATCTCCAATTTGCTCTTTCTTTTTGACCTGGGTATCTCCTCTCTCTAGGTGGGGATGCTAGGATTTCTTCTGATGAGTGGAATGAGTTTCTTAGTCTTCCTAATTAACTTATAAACTCCCTAATCCCGAGTAAGGCTTTAACCGTCATTTTTTGACCTCCAAATGAGCCCGAATCTGTTACCAACATAGCCCAATAACTCTCCAAATAATATAGCTATACCCCGGGACCATTTTTAGATGTCTGAAACACCTAAACGACTTACCAAAATATCTCAAAACGTGATCAAATTATTTTTACTCGACATACCCATTTTTATTATGTTTAAACAACATGTAACAATAAGTTAGTTACTAGTTTATTTATTTTCCACGAGTGAAACCATCATGCCCAATTGAGTCAAATAATTATGTAATCATGAATAAGCATTTCTTCTCAATTTAAATTTTACCCTTTTAATTTAAATCCCACCGGTTTAATTAATTCTCGAATATATTCTGAAATTATTGAATTAGATTCTGTCGCCATATTTTATTGTGAAATTATGGGGTATTATATTCTTCCCCCTAACAATGGAATTTTGTCCTCAGAATTCACTGAAGCATAACATCATATTTTAATCCATACAATTATCAAAATTTTTATACTCAAGTGGTCCATACTCATATCCTACGAGACAAAAGAAAAAGTCTCATCTACCTTTATCATAATATTACTGGGATGCCCATACATCACATATTACATGCACACACACACATAAATATCAAATATGGATGACACTTATATATCTGACCTGAACCATACATATTATGTATATCTATAAAGCAAGGTATATTCAAATAACCTACTGACCGTGAATACATCTAGAAATTATCCCACTTATTCCAATTGTGGTGTAAACATTTCTAAGTGCTCTCATTAATGCACTCCTCGGCCTTAGCTCATATAAGATAAAGTCGCCCGATGCGTTATACCTCCACATGTGTAATACGTAGTAATAAAACATTATAAAACCCAATATCTCTCAACTCTCGACATTTGCCAATTTCGTGCATGGGACCTCATGCAAGCGAAATCTAAATAAGAAACCCTCCCGATACACAACTACATAACTTAGTAAGTTATTGAGATCCGTCGGTCCAAGACTAATGGAAAGAAAATAATAATTTTTTTATAGATTTCAACTTGTGCTCATTTTAACAAAAGGTTCATCACTTTTATGGGATACACTAAATTCTAATAGACTTATCGATTCGATAATATGACGCGAGGGAAACCGAGTGTTCGTGTAGGGACACTATCGTTGATTTCGGCTCCCGCTCGGCATGCAAAAGAATAAACCTAAGCTACAGCTACACTTGACAAGCAAGTAAAGCGGTAAGTCGGGTATCGAGAATCCAGAGGGAGTTATTAAATTTCAGATGTTAATTGTTTAATTACTTCAGGAATAAAAGTGTAAAAGGTGATGTGTGGTTATGGTGACTAAAGAAAATGAGAAGTTACGCTAAATTAAAGTAAAGCGAGGATCGGGATCGCATTCTACCAAACGGATCGAAACAACTACTAACTAGAGTTAAGGCTCGAAAGCAATCTAATCGAGCAATTACAATTAAGCGTAAACATCACACAAGAAGGAATTTAACCCAAAGTTGCGAGATTAAACATTTAACTGAAAAAATGGTCGCACGCGGATTAAATTCGAATTGTCGCTATAAACACTAAAGTTGCGTGACAAATAAAGTTAAACACATAACAATCCAACTTTAATACACGCAGTTTCAATTAAACGCGATTTTGCACTAAACCTAGTTTTCGGAGCTCGGGGCCCGAAAATGGCGGAAATGAAATCCCGACCCTATTTATCTAAGGGTGCATGGTGAGTTAAACTAAATTATGCTAATTAGACTAAGAAAGCAAGAATTAAAACATGTAAACTAGTTAGAAAGCATTGAAACTAAATTACAAGGCAAGAGGAGAAGAAGAACAAACTATATAAAAGGAGAGGAAGTGAATAGTTCAATCTTACAAACCCATGGGTTGTCAATCCAAGAAGAAGAAGAAAGGAAATCTCCACACCAAACCCTAACTAACTATCTAATCTGAATCTCTCTAAGTATATAAGTCCCCCCTTTTATTACAACCAAAATCAACTTATATAGTAAGTTGTAATAAAAGAAAAGAAGAAAGAAATAAAGGAAAATATCTGCAGGGGAAAACAGGGGATCGATCGATCGACAGTGTAATTCGTGGCAAAAAATAAGAAGGGTCGATCGATCGACCCTTATGGTCGATCGATCGATCAAGCAGGCAGTATGCAGAATCCCCTGTTTTGGCATACAGTCCAACGTCGCTCAAATCGACGTAACTTTGTCGTTATGCATCGGAATCGCGCACCGTTTACGGCCACGCGAAGATAGCGAGGAGAGCTACAACTTCCGTGTAGATGTCGGGCCAGGTGCCCAAGTTGTCAAAAGACTAAAATGCCCTTGCGCGTGCGGTTGTGTACATAAATCGAGCGAAACGCATCCGGACTTCACACTTAGCATCCAAATACCTACAAAAACTCAATTAACCCCTGCAAAACATGTTAACATAGAAATCCGAGGGTTGTCTGGTTAACGAGCATAAATATAGGGAATAAGATACCCGAGGGGGCTAATAACGCGTAGGTTAACGGGTGAAATACGCAATATTTCCTCCGTATCACACCCCCTAACTTACACATTGCTAGTCCCTAGCAATGAAATAAGATGCAACAAGAAGAACTAGTAAACCAACACAGGAGATAGTACAAAAGTATGGTATAAAAGCAATAAAAAGATAAGGCCACTTTCGCGGGCGATTCGATTGCATTTAGCGTATGCAATAAGCCGTTAAACCCCTAGGTTACCCTAGTGGACGAGTGTCGTCTCGTGAGGGTTTTCAGTGATGAAACCCACAAACATCATAAAGTTTCCTTAAAATATGCCCAATCAAGTAAGACAAACTCATCAGTGCGAACAAGATTTCAACATGTTATTAGCATAGCAAACGAATTCGCATGAGAAGTCCGTAGTTATTAACATTATCGAATGCACCTCAATGAATCCAAACTATAGCATGTGGAAGGGGAGTGAGCATATGCAAGGTAAGATTTGGCGAAAAACTTAAATAATTCGGATACTAAACATCAAAGCATGCATACATTCAATCCTCACGGGCATTACGCTCAACAAATGAATTCACTATGAAAAGGGAGGTAATACACGGGACATGCGGGCATAAAGAGTAAATGTAAATGGAAACTAGGCCGCGCACATGTCACAGATGAAGAACGCTATATATAAACTGAAAAACTGTAATCTCAATGAAAGGATACCGCACACTAAAAGAGGCGAAATGCATTTTCATAGATTATCAACACTATTTAAACATTTGAATTACATCTACTTAAGATCACATAGGACTTGTAATAGGGTTGTAATGTATGGCTAGGTTAAGGTACGAAATGAAAGGGATGTATATACGGATTCAAAGTGTTTGGGGATGAAACTCAGAATAATGTGAAAAAGTGGGCAATATCAAAAGTTGGACAAAGATGTCCAAACGAGCATAGATATAACAATTGAGAGAGTAATCAAAGCTTATTGAAACACTACAAACAATATTTACAACTTTCTCTTTCTTTTTCTTTTCTTCCTTTTTCTCACTTTTTCTTTTGTTTTCTTTTCTTCCTTTTTCTCTCTTTTTCTTTTGTTTTCTTTGATTTTTGCTTTCTCTTTTTCTTCTTTTTCACTACATTCATTCTGACACTTCTTAATCTTTTCATACTCAAATTGCAACCACACAACAATAATAACATTCAATTCCAAACAACAATCCAAACAAGGGTATGTAAGGTAATATATATGGTATAAAACTCCAATTTGGAGTTGGATATGGGATTTTTGGGTAATGAAAAGAAAGGCTAGTATATAGGCTCAAGTGGGTTGACTAGGGAACATATAAAGGTGAGGTCAAGGTCATATGGGTGATATATCAAAGAGGGCCTATGATCATTTCACAAAGTATACGCAATTCGCGAGTTAAAACAACATAAGAAAATCATGCTCAAGTAACACATTTCAATGATGAACTCAATTAATGAACGGTTAATGAAAGAATAAAGAGATTACCAACGACTGTAACGTTTTCAATGAGAAAAGAATAGAGTATACACTCACAAATGAAGATAAGTCTCTAATCTCACTCGGTGTAAGTATATACAATGCAGCAAAAGCATACCGAGTTATAAAAATCTTAAGCCAATTCAATATAACAAGAATGGTGCATATGTTCACGGATAAAGTTTAATTCATGAAGTTATTCATAATGTTAATGATTTAGGGACTAGAATCTAATAACTTCTAAAATCGAGAACATGCATAGTTGAATTGTCTATTTGATCAGGCAATTATTAAAATTTATCATCGGAAACAAGGGCAAAATGCCCAACAAAGGAGAAAAAAGAAAGAAAATATTTTTGAAAATTTTCAAATTTTAACAAAAACATGCTTTGTAACTAAATTGTAATCCAATCCAAGGACTAAACAACAAAATGGATAGACTATCCTACACCCCCTAACTTAAATGTTGCATTGTCCCCAATGCGTCCATTAAAGAACACAACACAAAGAGAGGAAAAGAATGATATTACCCACACGTGGAGCGATCTCCATAAGTACAAGTCCAAATGAAGCTGCAAAACAAGTTAGTACAAAGCATAAAAAGAATATGTACCGATGTATCAAGTGAAGAGAATCTATGTCACAAGTCACAACAATATAGAGGGGCTGAAGTGCAAATACTAGATAAATTGATGGTGAACTTTTTGATTTTATAAAATGGAAGGTCACACACATCAAAATCCAATAAACAACCACAAACTACATTTTCATTTCTCATTTCATAAGTTCAATACAAAATTACTTAATACATTACAACTTCTGAAATAAAAGAAATACAAATAAAAACAAAAATAAAAATAAAAATAAAAAATACAACATACTATCCGATCCCAAAATACAAAAATGAAACCCAGCAAAACAACAGCCTAGTGGCCAAAACCACTAGGATCGGAGGGGTCCTGAAAATGAGGAGGCACTGGTGCGTCGGAATCACTGCGCTGCAGATAAAGATCTCTCATCATCCGCTGCATCATCCGGTACTCCTGTCTGCTCTGTGCCCTGGCCTGCCTCTGCACTGACCACTCCTGCCGCTGCTTGGCCTAAAACTGCTCCTGATGAGCCTGCTGCTGTAACCAATGCTGCCGCTGCTCGGCCTGCAACTGGTCCAGGCGCGACTCCCAAGTCGCCCACCTGAGCTGGGTCTCCTCCCAGCGCTGGTCCTGCACGGCCTGGTATGCCGCAAAGCGGGCATCATCCTCTGTATGTGGTGCGTGAGAACCCTCACCAGTCTCCATCTCTCTAATCTCCTCCTCCTCGGCCATATCGTCAGCAACCTCTGCCCTCTGCCTCTTCGTCGCCGGTTGCCCCCACTCGTGCTTGAGCATCTTAGTAATGTTGGCCTTTGTTAGAAGCCCGAGTGGATCGTGTTTGCGGTCGGCGATTAACTCTGGGCAACCGTGAGAAATACAAATCTTAGTGATGAGGGCAGGAAAAGGGATAGAAAATGTCTTGGCTCTCTCCTTGGCCTTTGCACACATCATATCCAGAAATATGTTGGGCAAACTGATATTGCCCAAATTATTAATCAGCGCGTAGATAAATGCGGCGTGCTTGTGACGCACCTCAGATCGGTTGCTCGTCACCATAAAGGAGTGGACATTGATGTAGTGAAGTAGCCTCGGTAGGTCCTCCATTGCAGCCGAACGAAAAGCCATTCTTTTCCATTCTTCACCCGGTGCAAGGCTCTCTATCAATGTCGTCAACCCAAAAACATCCCCATCGGTTAAACTGACAGCATTCTCGGGGTTCGGTACATTCATGAAGGCGGCCAAATCAGATAAGCGGAAAGGTACCCTCACCCCTCGAACCATGGCCTCGAAAGTGATCGGCCCGTCACCTTTCACCACCACTAATGTCGCATAAAATATTCTGACCAATTCTTCATTGATGCGCCCATTAATGGCGAGAAAAGACTCCCATCCCTGGCGCCTCAAAATAACACGCGCCTCACTCGGCAAATCCTCAAGATTCCAGGCAAGATTGTAGGCCAACGGCCTCTGAGCAGTCTCAAAATAAGCCTGAAACCATTCCCGTTCCTTCTTGCAACGGAAACCCTCAAAACCCAGGATGGGCACGCACACAGTGGAATTATATTTCTTCAATTGGCCATTTCAACCTACAAAACAAGAATTAAGCAATACAAAAAATTGTAAGCGCAATTAATGGTTAGTTTAGTGTACGAGTTGAAATGGGGTGCGAGTGCGCCAAACCGAGGCAACAAAGTGCAACATTGCGATAAAATATGTCGGAATACGACAACGAGTAAAAATCACCCAAGTGTGCGCCAAAAAATGCATTGAAAACTATTTTGGGCATTTTGGCGAACACTTGGCGTGCGCAATGTGCGTCAAGGGTGAGAAATGTGCCAATGAACCAACAAAAAGCCCCACTCATGAACAAAACAACAATGCAGCAATTTACATGTGTTCATGAGTGGAAAAATAACACTAATCACAGCAAAAATCAGTTGGAATAAGGGAATAACCATACACATTCAACATATGTCAATAAAGGGTTTAAACATGTAAATTGTGACAAAAATCAACCCTAATCTACAAAAACATAAGTAAGTGGGAAGAATTATACCTTTAAAATGTAGAGAATGGAGAAATGTGATGAAGGGAAAACTAGGGCACGAAATTAGTATAGAGAGGAGAAGAGAGAAATAAGAAGAAAGGGGAAAATAAAGAGGTAGCTTCGGTTTTACTGGTCGATCGATCGATCGACTCCCAAGGGTCGATCGATCGACCAAGCAGGAAAACCTCACTACATTGGCTGTTTGGAAATGGGGGGGGGGGGGGGAATGCAAATTGGGCATTTTTATGGGGTATAAAAAGAAAATAAATATAAATATAGTATATATATATATATATACACATAAAAATATGAAACAAAAATAGAAAAATAAAAATAAAAATAAAATAAAAATAAAATACACATAGGCATAAATATACACACCTGAAAAGCCTATGCTAAAGAAAATAAAATAATAAAAATGAAAGAAAATAAAAATATGCACACGAACAACGCACACGCATAATCATGACAACAAATGAAAAATAAAATTAAAAGAAAAGAAAAACAAAAACAAATGCAAATGCGTGAGGATGCGAGTGTGAATATCAAAGGGAAAAAAAATGTTTTTTTGTGATTTTTGATTGTTTTCTTAACAAATGTGTGCCGGGCGCATATCTCCGCAAATTCAAGTCCGTTGAACCTACAAAAGAATCAGAACCAAGCATACGAAAAGAAATAAAAAGAGATTAACCAATTACACTAGGCTAAAATCAAGAAAAACAAAAAGAAAGAAGTTAGTATATACAACCTACACTTAGGATGTGCAATTAACTATATACCAAAAGTTGAAATTTTTGAGGGTCCATCCAAAACACGATTTGACTTTGGAGGATCAACGGTGGACCCTCCCGAGCATGCATGCCTCCCGGAAAATAGGAATTCTGTTTGAACAACGGAAGGCATGTGGGCGGTGAAAGAAATGAACCATCGCCAATTTGAAATTCTAGGCGGACGATGGGGGATTTGGATAACAAGGGGAAAAGTACACTTGAGGTCCAAGAAAAATCGATTCATCTCCCAAAGGTTTTTCAAATGAAATGGGAGATGGTGCACACATCGGGACAACAACCATTGAAAACAAGTCCGGTAAAGAGTCCTCGTCGGCAAGAAGTGTAGAAATTATAAAAGTTTCTACCGACTCATAGGAATCGACCGGTAATTCTAATGGTTCGATCACGGAAAACGAATATGGTGATGAAACAAATTCAATCTCAATCGACTCATCGTTGGAAGGAGATTGAATTTCGAGGGAGAGAGATTCACACTCGATGAGAAATTCTTTGAAGAATTGAGGTGAAACACAAGTTTCCACCTCCTCGTTGTTTTGTGCATAAGAATTAATCTCATCGCAAAGTGAACCAAGTCTCATTCCAGCATCATTTAAGCCTTCCAAACCTTGGGAGTAAAGAAGAAAAGTTTCTTCCAAAGTAGGCTTCCTCGGCTCTAGATCCTCGGATTCCTCATTTGGTTGAAATTCGTCTTCGAAAGTAATGAGATGAAGATCGTCATTGGATTCGAATAATGAATCCAACTCAAGCTCCCAATAACGATTTTCATTCCGATAAATGTTTTCAAGTCTTTGATTTTCAAGAAAATCTTCAAAATGGAAAACTTGAAAACTATCCCCAAAGTAAGAATCATTAGAATGACCGTAATAACTATAAAAGAAAGACATGGTTACCTCGTTGTTGAAAGATGGAGAATCCAAAAAAGAAAGTGAGCAACCGCGAATAGAAGTTTCTTAGCGCTCAAAGTATGCAAATCCTGCAAGAAAGGTTAAAAGAAAGAATACAAATAGAAAAGGAAAAATACTACGAAATCATAAAACAATTACTATCTAAAACAATAATTCCCCGGCAACGGCGCCAATTTTACGCGAGGGAAACCGAGTGTTCGTGTAGGGACACTATCGTTGATTTCGGCTCCCGCTCGGCATGCAAAAGAATAAACCTAAGCTACAGCTACACTTAACAAGCAAGTAAAGCGGTAAGTCGGGTATCGAGAATCCATAGGGAGTTATTAAATTTCAGATGTTAATTGTTTAATTACTTCAGGAATAAAAGTGTAAAAGGTGATGTGTGGTTATGGTGACTAAAGAAAATGAGAAGTTACGCTAAATTAAAGTAAAGCGAGGATCGGGATCGCATTCTACCAAACGGATCGAAACAACTACTAACTAGAGTTAAGGCTCGAAAGCAATCTAATCGAGCAATTACAATTAAGCGTAAACATCACACAAGAAGGAATTTAACCCAAAGTTGCGAGATAAAACATTTAACTGAAAAATGGTCGCACGCGGATAAAATTCGGATTGTCGCTATAAACACTAAAGTTGCGTGACAAATAAAGTTAAACGCATAACAATCCAACTTTAATACACGCGGTTTCAATTAAACGCGATTTTGCACTAAACCTAGTTTTCGGAGCTCGGGGCCCGAAAATGGCGGAAATGAAATCCCGACCCTATTTATCTAAGGGTGCATGGTGAGTTAAACTAAATTATGCTAATTAAACTAAGAAAGCAAGAATTAAAACATATAAACTAGTTAGAAAGCATTGAAACTAAATTACAAGGCAAGAGGAGAAGAAGAACAAACTATATAAAAGGAGAGGAAGTGAATAGTTCAATCTTACAAACCCATGGGTTGTCAATCCAAGAAGAAGAAGAAAGGAAATCTCCACACCAAACCCTAACTAACTATCTAATCTGAATCTCTCTAAGTATATAAGGTCCCCCTTTTATTACAACCAAAATCAACTTATATAGTAAGTTGTAATAAAAGAAAAGAAGAAAGAAATAAAGGAAAATATCTGCAGGGGAAAACAGGGGATCGATCGATCGACCGCTTTGGTCGATCGATCGACAGTGTAATTAGTGGCAAAAAATAAGAAGGGTCGATCGATCGACCCTTATGGTCGATCGATCGATCAAGCAGGCAGTATGCAGAATCCCCTGTTTTGGCATACAGTCCAACGTCGCTCAAATCGACGTAACTTTGTCGTTATGCATCGGAATCGCGCACCGTTTACGGCCACGCGAAGATAGCGAGGAGAGCTACAACTTCCGTGTAGATGTCGGGCCAGGTGCCCAAGCTATCAAAAGACTAAAATGCCCTTGCGCGTGCGGTTGTGTACGGAAATCGAGCGAAACGCATCCGGACTTCACACTTAGCATCCAAATACCTACAAAAACTCAATTAACCCCTGCAAAACATGTTAACATAGAAATCCGAGGGTTGTCTGGTTAACGAGCATAAATATAGGGAATAAGATACCCGAGGGGGCTAATAACGCGTAGGTTAACGGGTGAAATACGCAATATTTCCGCCGTATCATAATACCAATAACATCATGTTCCTTTTTACACATACGATAAGACATCCTCTGTCCATTCTTAAGTCTAGTAGAGTGCTTAATCAATTCTGATCCTCCAGAGACCTACCCATTTCAATAAAGGCTACTATCGCCTATTTTCAATAACATTGTCATTATTATAACACTATTTATGACCATACACATCTTCATGTAACCAAGACTATCACTAGTCATAAAGTTCCCAAAGTAACCAAATACCTTTACAACACAAATTCTCCTCATTTTCATATCCTTACCTAAAAAAAAAAATCCGTCTCTGGATAACTATCATATTTACTCACCCTTTAGCATATGCTCTTATTAGCTTGTAGTTTATATCCGTAACGCGAGTCGAACATTCACTTTATTCCTAATATAAGTAATACATTAGTAACCAATCATGAAATCTTCACATTATTGTTCCTACTCTCGATAAAGATATATTTCTCGATTCATGCGAATATCGTAACTAAAATCCTAGTGCCCGTATAAACATTCAATATACAGGGTTTATAGAATCCTTTGAACCACCATTGGTCCTAATATACCATTTCCATAATTCATATTTGGACACCGGTTTGTCTATGAACTTTATCCACCATTAGTACATCTACAAAACTCACGTTTATGATGCACAATTCACACCATCCTCGTAAAAAATTTTGAGTCATGACCCATTATATTTCAAAATTACATAGTGACCCTACGTCTAGGTCCAACTAGTTGCACATTATTTTCATAAAAATCATGAACAATTTAACAACACAATAGATATTTCCCAATCCGAGTACATCATCATTTGAGGTTCTTTATTCGAAATTTATCCGCCCCCAAAAAAGTACTCTGCTCAAAATTCTCACAATCACATCACTACGCGGTTCTTGCTAAATTTTATGAAAATCATCGTACTAATCCAAACTTTACATCTCTATCCATTTTACTATGATTATACCTAAAGTATTATAATTCTTATAATAGTTCTCCCAGCTATGGTGAACACCATTGTCCAACCAATCGTTCTACACTTGACCGTTGACCCTCTACGGTCCTACAAAAATCCATAGAGGACCTAAAATTTATTTTTCATCCCATGCCCAAGATAATATTATATTCTAACATATCCAATGCAAATAGGTCTGCTGCTACCTAAGTCCCCCATTGTAAATCCCTATATCTCTACACATGAAATAATATAGGTGTCCATCAACTCGGAGTTGAACCATCGTAAAGCACAACATCAAATGCTACATCTACCGTCCTTGGTGTACCAATAACATAGTATTAACGATCACGTACTATGCACTAGTATGAGACTAATTATGCCTCATATGCTCAAAAATAGTGAACGTACCATCCAATGCATATGCTGGTATTGGTTCCTCTTCAGGGACGATGTGGTACCCACACACATACTGCAGATGCGGCTGCTGTCCCTAAGGTGGAGCTGGTAATGCTGGTAAGGCTGGCACTACCACCACTGGCTGGGCCAACAAAGATTTGATGCTTACCATTCCCCCAGCTCTTGTATCGCCCGATTGTTCTAAAGGAGCTTCCTCGCAAAGTGTTCATTCTCTTTGCAAGCATAACAATTCCTTTAGAACTAGTGCTTATCTGGTTGTTTCCCCTGTTGTCCTTGGACCTATTGCCACTGGCCCTGGTGTCCCCTCTGTTGCTGGCCCGAATCTTGTTGGCCCTATCTATTTTGGCCACCAGAACCCCAAAATCTCTTATTCTGATAAGTAAACTATCATTACACCACAAATAAGAATCTGGCATGGTTTAAAATCGTGCCAGAATCAGGGGTGCCTGATTTTTATTTGGCATGCTTTTAAACCGTTCCAGATTTTAATCTAGTATGTTTTGGCACACTTATAAACCGTGTCAGATATTGAATCTTACATGCTATTGATTTGTCATTACTTAATCATATTTGCTGGTTGTTTCATGATTATCTAGCGGCTTCATATTGATTCAAATTCGTTTATATTCTCATGCTAGATACTTGGATTGGTTTATCTTTTCACCGGATTGTCTATTCGAGACAAAAAGGGGGAGAGATGTATGTGATGTAGGGGGATATTTGAGCGTGTTTTGGTTTACATATGTTTACAAATTGGTATTACATATTGGTAACATTTTGCTGCTCAAATTGTTTAAAAAATGACTTTTTAAAGTTTATTCATATTGGTATCCTTTGTCATTTGGTATCATTTGGATATATATATTGGTTTCATTTGTTCCTCTATACTTCACTTGGTATTTGTTTGTGTGTTTCATATGTGTAGGTATGGTCAACGATTCGAGATTTCAAGTTCACATCACATTTAGACAGTTCATGCTTACCGGTGCAACATATACTAGTCCGTGCCCTGTATATTTCATTTTGGGCTTATGCGATGGGATTTAGGCGTCATACGGCTTGACGACCCGACTTAGGAATTTCACTGGTTTAGTTTTGTCCCGGAATAGTCAAAGGGGGAGATTTATAAGGACATAAATTTCCAATTGAGTCCCTGTATTGTTTTGAATTAATTCCGTGAACAAAATTGTGTTTGTAATATGTCATAGGGAGATTTTTATTTTGTCATGATCCCACTTGGTCTATGACGTATTGAAAAAAATTGAAGATATTTCGGCAAAGCTTCAAAAAATTAATCATGTCGAAGTTTAATTGGTGCAAGTTTAATCGTCTTCAATGTTAATTGCATTCCGAGATCACTCAAGTATGAATGCGTATAATTAATGGTGCCTGGAATTGTTTTATAAAAGATAAGGATGTAATTTTATAAAGACAAATATTTTAAAATATTTTAAATTTTTTTAATTGTTTACACTACGTTTTATTATGATAAGCTCGAAAAAGGAGTTTGATTTATTTGGATCTCTTTTAATAGAGACGTTTTAATCAGAAAGTCAAAAAGTCAAGCTTACGCGCTGTCTTTCAAATGACATAAGCTCTCGTTTGAACAAGATGCTCATGTCGCGCGAACGACGTGTCATTGTCATTCGAATGACATGTATTTCGAGGTGGCACTTAATTCTTATTTAAAGCCTGGTTTCATTAGAGTTTCATAAGTGCGCATTCCGGAAAAACAGTATGCCATCCAGTACGTGTTTGCACACGTTTTCTAAGGTTTAAAAAGCCTAAACACATCCTTATAGTTTACAAAGATCCTAGTTATCATTCTTATATGGTTACAAATTGAACATCAGGGTTTTACGGTGAAGAAAAGAGAAGGACTTCTTGTTCGACATCGTAGACGAATAAAAGCCAATCGGTGGACACTGAGACATTCGTGTAGTCGAGTGTTGTGGAAATGTATCGTGGAAGACATAATTTCTGCGTGGGCACTATTGAAGAACGGTTTAAGATCAGAAGGAGAATTAAGACCTGTGGGGATCGAGTCATTGAGTAAGGCTAATCTATCTTTGTAAAACCTTTATTCATAGTGATTATCTGGCTTGGGCCGTCCGAGGTTGTTTTCCCGTTTTGGATTTTTCCTCGTACATCCGACGTTGTGAGTATTCTTTACTATACTTTCTTTAATCACTAGATGCATGTTTACAATGAATCAAGATAAAATTGGTTTAAAGTAAGAAGTGGGTTTTCACAACTTGGTTTGGTGCACATTAGAAGTTGGATAATTTTTGGTAATAAATTGGTTTGATTTGAAACACACACAAAAGGGATTTTCAAATTGGTATCAGAGTTAGAAACCATAATTTATTTATTTTGTGATCCCGTGTGTTTGTTTATCTCTCCCGTGTTTGTTTTCTCTCGACGAATTCTCTAAGCTTTGACGATTTACATCGTTTGAATTTGAAGTTTTCAAAACATATTGAAGTTTTGGAGAAAGAAAATTCTTGTTTTAAAAATATGATTGAATATTTGCAAACGTTTAAAATTCAAAGAGATATTTGTCGTGAGAAGTTTAGTTCCTTGTTTAATGATTTTAATATGTTAATATTGGGCAAAAAGGAGAGTTATGATAGAGTCCTTGTTTTAGAAAAAGAGATAGAGGATTTAAAAAATTCTAGGGTTTGTGCCGTTGAGGAAAATAATTTGATTAATGATTTTGTGGCACGAGAAAAGGCTCTTAGGGATAAGTTTGATCATATTGAGGGGGAGCGAGATAACCTTCTAGAGGCAATTGAAAATTTAAAGAAGGAGTCCCGAAAGTTTGAGGAGTCTAATCGTTTGCTTGAGTCGAAAGTTTTAAAGTTAAAAAATGATTTAAATGACTCGAGTAGTGATTGTAGCGGCTTATATTGTTCTAATGGTTCGAATGGAAAAGCCAAAACCATAGTTTATTTTAGAGCGTCAACCACATCTGAGGGTATTAGAAAAGGTCAACCTAAAGGTCCCATTCCTCATTGTGTTTTCACATGTTCGCATTGCAGCAGGAAAGGTCACCTTAGGATTTTTTGTTTTGATCTTAGAAAAGATCCTAGGAAGTTTAAACGTAGTGCCACGTCGGTTCCCAAAACTCATTTTGTTAGGTATACACACCTGTTTGGGTTACGAAATCTGTTTTGGAGATGCTAAATGCTTCTTTGGTTGATTCTCACATGCATGTACATGATTCATCTCTTGCTATTTCTTATGGAAAGTAGCTTGCATGCTTTGTCATATGCTAGCCCTTGCCACATGATTTATAATTTGCTAGTGTTATGTCATGTTTATCTCTTTGTATTATTTTTTTCATTGGTTTGAGTCTTATTTGAAAAATACAATTTTTTTTATTTTTGATAAAAATTTTGGAAAACTGAAAATAGTTTTGTTTTCTTGTTTGGTTGGTTTTTGTTTTTGAGTTTACATGTTTGATGTGGCATATTGGTGTGCTTGGACCCCCCCCTCCCATCGTTTCATTATCCATGTGGCTAGGACATTTGGTCATTATTATCGACGCTTAGAATGATCTTAACCATTGTTTATATGGGTTTGTTTCGAAGTTGATATGAATTTTGATTCGACTTTGTATATATGCCAACATTGCACACATGCACGAGTATATATGGATGTTTGACTTCTCTTGCATATTTGAATTTGGTGAGGTGCTCTTATCTCAATCTTATCATCTATGCGCAAGTAGACTTAAGGAGAAGTGTGTATGTAAGAACTGTTTACCGTGAGGATTTGAATTAAAAAAATGATGAGTGATTCACGGGAAAGGGCTGGGAGAGTTCAAAATTAACTCGTCGTGAAAGCCACCGTTTAAAAGAGCCCCAAAGAAAATGCAATATGTTAAGAAAAGGGCCAAATTAGTTTAGTTAATTCCAAATAAAATATGATATTATTGAGGGAGTTTGGATGGATTAAAAATTTAAACAGGGTTTTCACAACTAATCCTAATGTTGAAACATTGCAATTTGACGCTATTGTTTGTAGAATCGTCAAAATTCTGGATTTGTGTGCATGTAGTATGTTTGGTTCATTAAGATAACACTTTAATTGTCATATGGCTATGATAAAGTTTGATGATTTATCACTATCAATTATAGCTTCTTTATCGTTTCGATGTGTTGGAATTGTGACTCATTTGTTTTTTGTTTCACACCTATACATTCCATATCCATGTTTGAGCACATCGGTACTATGTTTGCATGCGACTTGCGTTTTGTGTTAAAAGCCTACTGTCTTAACACTGTTTTGCTGCTGTCAGGGTCTTTCACTGATTTTTTTCTGGAAAATTTTTCACTGGGTAAAAATGTAACATATTTCAGGGAAAATGTGAAAATTTGGCAGGTCGCGAGAAGTCGTTCAAACGACATCTATGTTGTGCGAATGACATCTGTCCTTCGTTCGAGCGACGTCCCCACTTTGTTTGAGCGACGTCCCTAGCTCAATCGAACGACAGGCTAGATTCTTGCTTCTGATTGGTTTGCAGTCCACTCGTTTAAATTGGTATATTTTTGGTACTGCTAGAAGTGTTTATGGACTGATTGGTTTATATGCAGGATTTATTGGTTCTAAATTGGATTTTTTCATATAATCCGTTTATCACACCTGTTTAGATTGATATATTCTTTGTGTGATTCCTTGGTTTACTAGCTACTGATTTGTCATTACTTGATCATATTTAGCTGATTGTTTCATGATTATCTAGTGATTTCACATTGATTCAAATTGGTTTATATTCTCATGCTAGATACTTGGATTGGTTTATCTTTTCATCAGATTGTCTATTCGAGACAAAAAGAGGGAGAGATGTATGTGATGTAGGGGGGGGGGGGGGGGAGGATTTGAGCATGTTTTGGTTTACATATGTTTACAAATTGGTATTACACATTGGTATCATTTTGCTGCTCAAATAGTTTCACAAATGACTTTTTAAAGTTTATTCATATTGGTATCTATTGTCGTTTGGTATCATTTGGATACATATATTAGTTTCATTTGTTCCTCCATACTTCACTTGGTATTTGTTTGTGTGTTTCATGTGTGTAGGTATGCTTTAGCGATTCGAGATTTTAAGTCTACATCACATTCAGACAGTTCATGCTTGCCGGTGCTACATATACTAGTCCGTGTCCTATATTTTTCATTTTGGGTTTATGGGATGGGATTTAGGCGTCATACGACTTGACGTCCTGGCTTAAGCATTTCACTGGTTTAGTTTTGTCCCGAAATAGTCAAAGGGGGAGATTTATAAGGACATAAATTTCCAATTGAGTCCTTGTACTGTTTTGACTTAATTTTGTGAACAAAACTGTGTTTGTAATAGGTCATAGGGAGATTTTTATTTTGTCACGATCCCACTTGCTCTATGACGTATTGAAGAAAATTGAAGACGTTTCGGCAAAGCTTCAAAGAATTAATCATGCCAAAGTTTAATTGGTGTAACTTTAATCATCTTCAATGTTAATTTCATTCCGAGATCACTCAGGTATGAATGCGTATAATTAATGGTGCTCGGAATTATTTTATGAAAGCTAAGGATGTAATTTTATGAAGAAAAATAATATAAAATATTTTTAAAAGTGTTTTAATTGTTTACACTACGTATTATTCTGATAAGCTCGAAAAAAGAGTTTGACTTATTTGGATATCTTTTAATAGAGACGTTTTAATCAGAAAGTCAAAAAGTCAAACTTACGCAATGTCGTTCAAACGACATAAGCTCTCGTTAGAACGAGATGCTCATGTCGCGCGAACGACGTGGCATTGTCGTTCAAATGACACGTATTTTGAGGCGGCGCTTAATTCATATATAAAGTGTGGTTTCATTGGAGTTTTGTAAGTGTGCATTCTGGAAAAACAGGTTACCATCCAGTACATATTTGCACATGTTTTCTAAGGTTTAAAAAGCATAAACACATCCTTAGTGTTTGCAAAGATCCGAGTTATCATTCTTATATGTTTATTTGATCTTGCGGCACCTATAAGGTTTGTTCTATGAATTGAACATCTGGGTTTTGTAGTGAAAGAAAGAGAAGGACTTCTTGTTTGACATCGTAGACGAATCAAAGCCAATCGGTGGACAGTGAGACATTCGTGGAGTCGAGTGTTGTGGAATTGTATCGTGGAAGACGAAATTTATGCTAGACACTATTGAAGAACGGTTGAAGATCAGAAGAAGCGTCAAGACCCGTGGCGATCGAGTCATTGAGTAAGGCTAATCTGTTTTTGTAAAAACTTTGTTCATAGTGATTGTCTAGCTTGGGCCGTCCGAGGTTGTTTTCCCGTTTTGGGTTTTTCCTCGTACATCTTTCGTTGTGAGTATTCTTTACTTTACTTGCTTTAATCACTAGATGCATGTTTAGGATTAATCAAGATAAAATTGGTTTAAAGTAAGAATTGGGCTTTCACAACTTGGTTTGGTGCACATTAAAAGTTGGATAATTTTTGGTAATAAATTGGTTTGATTTGAAACACTCGCAAAAGGGATTTTCAAAAGCTAGTAAGGAAAATATTTTTTTTTGCAAAAAAAATCAAGAAAATTCACAAATTGTGAATCTCGCACATTATTGATAAACTAATGTACATACAAACTTCAAAATATTACAAATTTTAATAGTTGACAGGCCCAAAAAAAATTGGGCAGAAGTTCCTCTATTTTCTAAATATTCTAAAACCTGCTAATATAAAACCTATGTAATGTAAATCCCGCAGGACCATAAAATATAATAATAAATTTACAAAAGCTCGCACGACCAAAAAATTTGACAACAAAACTACAAAAGCCGACACGACAATAACACAAAAAAATTAGAATAATGAAGATTAACGACATTAAATAAATAATCCCCCTGTTGTAAACCATTGACTTCTTCATGTGTTCCACGTGGATAAAAGCTAACGATAAAATATTATCCTGTAAAAAAATAGGATACGAAAAAGAGATGATATTAGTAACCAAGTAATTTAAAAAAATTCTTATTCAAGATGAAAAATTGCATATATGAGTTACAATTATTATTATATTCTCAAATCGTAAGTCTCGTGACTACGCGATCAGTTCCTACGAGTTACATTAGTCCCATGCGAGGTGTTAGTGCCTTTTCTGGGGCCGTTTGGAGGTTGGTTTGAGTTTTCACCCTCAAATGACATGTTTTTAAGCATAATATGATATTTTCATATTTTCGTCATATTCTAAAATCGGGATACCCATGACTACGCGATCGGTTCTTACAAGTTACATTGGTCCCATGCGCGGTGTTCATGCCTCTTATGGGGTCGTTTGGGGGCTGGTTTGGGTTTTCACCCATTAACGACTTGTTTTTAAGCCTAATCTTTATATTTTCAGATTATCATCATATTCTCAAATCGGGAGACTCGTGACTACGCGATCAATTCTCACGAGTTACATTGGTGCCGTGCGAGGTGATTGTGCCTCTTACGGGACCGTTTGAGGGCTGGTTTTGGTTTTCACCCTATAAGGGCATGTTTTTAAGCCTAATCTAGATATTTTTAGATTATCATCATATTCTCAATATGGGATACGCGTGACTACATGGTCAATTCTCACAAGTTACATTGGTCCCGTACGAGGTGTTAGTGCCTCTTACGGGACCATTTAAGGGTTGGTTTAGGTTTTCACACTATATCGACATGCTTTTAAGCCTAATATAGATATTTTCAAATTATCCTCACATTCTCAAACCGAGAGTCATGCGTTCACGCGGTCAGTTCCTATGAGTTACATTGGTCCCGTACGAGGTGTTCGTGCCTCTTACGGGGCCGTTTGGGGGCTGGTTTGGGTTTTCACTCTTTAACGGCTTATTTTTAAGCCTAATCTAGATATTTTTAGATTATTACCATATTCTCAATCCGGGACACGCGTGACTACACGGTCAATTCTCACGAGTTACATTGGTCCCGTGCGAGGTGTTCGTGCCTCTTACAGGACCATTTGAGGGCTGGTTTAAGTTTTCACACTATATCGACATGTTTTTAAGCCTAATCTAGATATTTTTAAATTATCCTCATATTCTCAAATCGAGAGTCCTGTGTCCACACGGTCAGAGCCTACGAGTTACACTGGTCTCTTGAGAGGTGTTCGTGCCTCTTACGGGGCCGTTTGGGGGATGGTTTGGGTTTTCTCCCTTTAACGATTTGTTTTTAAACCTAATCTAGATACTTTTAAATTATCATCATATTCATAAACTAGGAGATCCGTGACCCTGCAGTCAATTTCCATGAGTTACATTGGTCTCGTGTGAGCTGTTAATGCCTCTTACATGATCGTTTGAGGGATGCTTTTGGTTTTGACCCTGTAACGACATGTTTTTAAGCCTAATCTAGAGATTTTTAATGTTTTCCTCATATTCTCAAATTGAGAGTCCTGTGACCACGTGGTCAGTTCCTACGAGTTACGTTGGTTCCGTACGAGGTGTTCGTGCCTCTTATGGGGCCGTTTGGGGGCTGGTTTGGGTTTTCACCCTTTAACGTCGTGTTTTTAAGCCTAATATAGATATTTTCAAATTATCACCAGATTCTTAAATCGGGAGGCCCGTGACTATGCAGTCAATTTCCATGAGTTACATTGGTCTCGTGCGAGGTGCTAGTGCCTCTTATGAGACCATTTGAGTGTTGGTTTTGATTTTGACCCTATAACGACATGTTTTTAAGCCTAATCTAGATATTTTCATGTTATCCTCATATTCTCAAATTCAGAGTATTGTGATCACGCAGTCAGTTCCTGCGAGTTATACTGGTCCTGTGCGTGGTGTTCGTATCTGTAATGGGGCGGTTTAGGGGCTAGTTTTCATTTTTTCCATCTAATGACATGTTTTTTTAAACCTATTCCTAAATATTTGCAAGTTATCATCATATTATCAAATCAAGAGTCCCGTGACTACGCGATAAGTTTCTATGAGTTACATTGGTCCCGTGAGAGGTGTTCGTGCCTCTTACGGGGCCATTTGGTGGTTGTTTTGGGTTTTCAACCTCTTAATGACATGTTTTAAGCCTAATCTATAAATTTTAAAATTATCATCACATTCTTAAACTGGGATTTCCGTGACCACGCAGTCAGTTCCTTTGAGTTACATTGGTCCCGTGCGAGGTGTTCAGACCTCTCACGGGGTCGTTTGGAGGCTGTTTGGGTTTTTACCCTCTAACGACATGTTTTCGAGCCAAAGTTGAGATATTTTCAAATAATTATCATATTTTAAAAATGGGACTCCCGTGATTGTGCGTCAATTCTTACGAGTTTCATTAGTCCCGTGGAAGATGTTCTTTAAGAATAATTTTTCTGTTATTGTTCATAGCAAACCTTAGGCTAGTTTGGCGAATCTTATTACAAATAGTCACACACCGAGAAGACGAATCAAACTCAAGCATATGAAAGTTTGAAGACTTCCCGTCATCCCAAAAGTTTTAAAAAGATTTAGAGTTTGAATTAATTCATGGAATTATATTTAGGATGTTTAATTTTTATCAAAAGATGAACAAGATTCTTTTACTTTGCAAAAATATGTTTTTGGAAGACCTGTAAGCGGAGTTTAAGAAATAAGTGTTTTTGACATTTCAGTCGTTCAAACGACATTCGATGTAGTTCAAACAGCATGAAGAAGTTGTTTGAACGACCCGCCGACTTAAGGTTTGTTATAAATACCCGTTTCATGGATCAGTTTGTTTAAGAATTTTGCAAAAACGTTACTTCATATCAGCAGCAAAATTTCTTCAAGTTTTGTGTGTCAAAACACTGTTTTAATTTACGAGAAAGCATCCTTGAATATTGTTCTTGTGAATTAGTTTAGAACCCTAGAAAGTTTTGTATCTATTGCATACACCTTGGTGGAGAGGCACTCTATTACTGACTTGTGATACTTGCGGGGATTCACTGCTGAAGGTGAAGGCTGAGGCTGACGGAGGGTTGTGGTCCATTATGGTTCTCGAGGGAATTATTATTGATTTAGGCTGCAGTCTATGTGAGTTTGCTGCGGTAGATTCATTGTAGATTTGTTTGTATTTGTAAGTTGCAATTTACGTTATATACTGAAATAAAGGTTTTGCCCTAATGGGGTTTTATCCTGAAACTTGGCCTTGGCATTTGGTGTTTTTTCTTCTTCTTTTGGTTGTTGATAGAAAGTAATGAGGGGAAGGAATTACAATTAAAGCAACATGCTGAAGTTGGAGAGTTAGGAGGAAACCCAATAAAAAGTAGAGCTCCCAAAGCTCTTAGGATATTGGAAAAGTCCGGTAAGATGAAACTCTGGGCAACTGTTGGGAATTTCTTGGAAAAGATGTGAAGAAATCGGATCTCTTTTTCGAAGCTTTGAAGTATCATTAATGAATGCTATTCAAACCATGCCACGTGTCAGCCTCACATGATTTGGAGCAATAATATTTATATTTAAATTTGACTTTATTTGTTAATTTTAGGGATACCAAGTGAGGGAGATGAGGAGGTTTACCTCTGAACGAATTTTTTATGCATTTATTATGTTTATAAATAACAAAAATAAAATTAGGAGTAGTATTAGTTGTTAAATAATCAATATTGGAGTTAAAGTTAATTTAACGAGGCATTTTTGAGGGAATTTAAAGGGTTAAATTGAAAATTAAAGGGAGAAAGATTGGAGAAAAAGTATTAATGTGTTTTTAATGGAATTAGGATTGTTTTAAACCTATTTACTTGTATATAAAGGTGTGTCAAGGTTCTGTCGGCTCTAGATACCTTTTAATGAGAGAATTCCAGAGAATTGAGAAAGAAAATTAGAGAGAAAATAAGAAGAACTTGGGAGATATTTCTAGATGAGAAATAAAATGACTTGTATTCTAACTAAGAGTATTACGATGTTGATTATTATTTACATGTAAATATTTGTAAGCTTTTTGGTGCTTTGATTCGTCATTTTCAACTTTTATGGTTTAAGGTAGTTTCGTTCTCTTGTGGTTTTAATTACGTGCTACACATATTCACCCATGACTGCATATGTTATACATTCTACTTAAGCTTATTATATGTATAATTTATATGTATTATTTTTTTTTCACTTATGTTGTATGACTCGTTTTCATGTCGTGCAATGGGGTTAACATAATTAGAATTTATTTACGAGCATGTTTGGAATTAGAATTTGGATAAGCAATTTATACTTAAATTGTGGAAATTGATTTATATGTTTATTAAATTGGAAGAATTATTACTTTTTATTGTTGAATTTATTGGAGGATGCATAGACATGCCTTAGCCAAATAACCCAAGATAAGGGGTATGCTTTCAGGCTATGATTTTGTACTTTATCGGGTGAACTATGCCATGGGTCCGATTTGGCGGTTATGCTAGGTTTGGCGATTATGCCAGGATTGTTATGTTAGGGAGATAAGGAGGATTTTCCTATTATGCCTTTGTAAGTATGTTTCTTATGTTTGGATCATGGATTGTTCATATGATAATTGATAGAAAAGTATAATGAGAGCCCACACCATCTCGCGAGAAGTGAGGTGGGGATTTTATATATTGGTTTCGAATTTGTGTAGAGACGTTGTGAATCAATAAAATTAATTATTGTTATGTTAAGATCTTAGAAAGAATGTTATATTTCATACACTTTTTTTTATAGGAAATCGAATTTATTTATGAAGTGAAAGAAAAAACCTCTCATGGATGCATTACATGAAGGAGCCATTTTGTGAACAAATCAGACTTACAAATCAACAAATTAGACATACGAGATATTGAATTCCTTAAACAAGTCTTCATAACATGAGCACAGAGGGTATTTGGAGGAACTAGATTTAAAGGCCAACTCAATATCATTATATATCATTGTAATGATGTTAGGGTCAATCATCGTAATTTTGTCAAACTCACTTTTATTCGTGGCACACCAAATTCTCCAACATATGAAAGAAGGGATCATAATACAAAGAGTTCCTTTGATTTATTTACCCCTAGTGCTTAACCACCAATTCATTAGCTCTCCTTTAACGATGGATAAAGTGAACTTTAGTCCCATACTTTTTTAAAAATAGCTCCAAACCGCTTTTGCAATCTTCTCGCTAGCAAATAAATGATCCATATTTTCATCCTTTTGGATTAGTACACCATCTACACTTCGAGGGAAGGGGAGTTTTTAATATCTTAATATTCTCATCTAAGGGTAAACCATTATGTAAAAGTCTCCACATAAAAGTAGAAACTTTAGGAAAAATATGTTTATCTTAAATGGAAGAGAAATATGTAATACCCCTAATTTCTGTGTATTTTTATTTAATTAATTTGAGGAACCAATTGAGAAAAATATGTTTTAATTAAATTACGCGAGTGAAGTAATTTAAAATGAATAAATGGTAAATGTGTTTAATTGGATATTAATTGGGAGTTAAATACGGATTAATATTACATGATAATATTTACTAAGTGAAAATAGTAAATAATTGATAATTATGGTGATACGGCATAGCGAGTGACGTGCACGTATTTTTACTGTATCTCATTGGGAGTCGTGCGTGTATACTATTTTGTGGTGAAAAATGAGAAATATAATTTAAGCGACTCAGATGATAATTTAGAGGTCACGGATGGTTCCGAATGGGTCGAAATAGTCAAAATAGTGTACTTGGGGGTATAGTTTGAGTCCCGGGTAAATCTTGGACCAAACCGACACTTATCGAGGGTGTTTCGGTCATTTTTATAACATGGGTTAAATGACCTACGAAATTTAGATCCTTAGATCTGATATTTGGAGATTGGATATTAAGGTTCATAACACAAAATCTACTAGAGAGACCATTAGAGAGAAGGAAGAGTCAATTCTCAAAGCTTAAGGAGAAATTCTAAAGGCGGTGAAGAGTTCTTTCACATGAAGATAAATTGGAAGAAGATATTGGAGAAGAAACAATCAACCCTCAATCAAGAACCACAAA
The DNA here is from genome assembly GCA_949130495.1 of Sambucus nigra. Taxonomy (NCBI): domain Eukaryota; kingdom Viridiplantae; phylum Streptophyta; class Magnoliopsida; order Dipsacales; family Adoxaceae; genus Sambucus; species Sambucus nigra. The sequence goes on along the minus strand of OX422207.1, from coordinate 334,642,268 downwards.
ATCAGATTTATCAATTCAAGGCAAGTGTCTATTGCAAATCAAATTCAAGTTATAATACCCATGTGTAGGGAGTTTTAAGAATGGGTTGATTCTATTCAAAAACCTTGAATTAAATATACGAATTGATCACATGTTGTAAGGACATATTTTCATAGGTCCGTTATCAATTTATTATGTCATATACCGCTACACCGTCGAAGAACATTCAAGAGACATCTGCATCAAAGAAGAATCTGAATTACTCAAGTTATTCATCATTCAAGACTCCGTGAAGTTTACTTTGGTAAGCTTATGTTTTAAATTCCTTAACTTTTCACTTAGAGCTTTTGGGATATTTTTATAAAATATTTTTCTAAAGATTTTGTTCTCGGACACCTTTTCGTAGAAAAATCATAACTAATTCATAAAAAATCATAAAGATACGAAACTGGTGGCCATGCGTTCGTATCGAAATTTTCTACAGGCCGGCGTGGAATCTCATTTGATAGTTCGTTTAAACAACCTGCAATTGTCGTTCAAACGATATAGCATCTTGTTAGATCTCATTCGAACGACATTTTTCCTTCGTTTGAGCGACTTGCTGATCTCATTCGAACAAGCTCTATTTTCTAGGCGGCATGATTTTCTATAAAATCTCATTCTCTGGTTCCGTTTTCATTAAGAAGTCACAGTATTTTGACGAACAAAAAAACTACGAAAGCATAATTCTTTTAGGCTTCTTCCTTTAGGGTTTTAATCCTTTTTTGTTTTCAATTCACAAAACTCCCATATGCGTTAGTGAATTGTTTTGGTTTTCAAGAACACGACTTTTTCTTTTGTTCAAACTTGTGGAGAAGCCGTCTATCTTCTTCATTTCTGCCCTCCTAGAAAGGGAAAATTCCAGCTGACGAACTTGTGGAGAATCCGTTTTCTTATTCATTGTTGACCACCTGGAGTTTCTGCGGGAGATTTCAGCCGAGACATCGAAACTGACACCTGCGGGTATTTCCTATGTCACCCTATTTCATTGTAATCCGTGTAAGCCATTTTTTTTACAAATTATAGTGAAATAAAAGGTTTTTCCCTTCGGGGATTTTTCCCGCAATGGTTTGTTTTATCATTCGTGCTTTATTTTTTGGATAAATCATCTAGATACATGTTTTAGGGTTTAACTAATATTTGGGATTAATTAAAATTGGATTTTATTTGAGAAGTCACAATATTTTCGCTGCAGCGATTCTACAAATTGGTATCAGAGTTTATTTAAGCGGGTTATGCTAATTTATCGCGTGATCCTGATTTTTCGAGGATTTACTTTCTGATACAATTTGTCTACTCGCGTTTACAAATTGGTATCAGAGCCTGTTGCACTAAGTTATTGTATTTTGATCCCGATTTTGCACAAAAATGGCTTTTGATGGTTTTGATGATCTTCAATGTCAATTTTTTGAAAAAGTTAATTGGAAAATTCACACGAACTCTTGTTTTAAATCTTCTCTTGAAAACGACTCTGAGAGGTGTCCTTGTTGTGAGGGTGTTAGTCACACGTTAGATGAGTGTACCACAAATTTGAATTTTTTTTTGAATAAACCTGTTTCTCATGTTTCTACCCTTAGTAATAGTGATTCGGAAGAAGAAGTCTTTCATGCTTCTAGGCTAGAGCTTCCCATCCGTGTGATTAGTGATGAGAGTGAGGGTGAAAAGAGTGAGGAGGAAGAAGAAGAATTGAGTGGGTTGCAAGTTGCCTACAATAATTTGTATTTTGAATCCTTAAAGACAAAAAAGGCAAACTTGAAAAATTAAAGCTGAATTGAAGAAACATGCTTTAGATAATGATAATACTGATGCGTTGATTAAGGATCTTAGGGCACGCGAGGAGATGCTTAAAGAGAAATTAGGATATGTTGAGGGTGAGATAGATAGTCTTAGAGGATTGATGGAGACTATGAAAAAAAAGCTTTTAGAGTTTGAGGATTCTAGACGTGTACTTGAATCTAGGATAGGTGAACTTGAGGTGAAATTGAAAGATTCAAGTAAGATAAAATTTGATTTGGAGTCTAGGTCTGAAAAACTTGATAAGATTTTAGGCACCGTCGAGATAAGAAAGGATAGGGGTGGGATTGGTCTTGAAAAATATATTGCACCCATTCCCACACGTGTGAGAGAGCCTCCTAGGATTGTTAAGAAAGAGGCACCTAAGTTTGTTAGGAAAGATCCCCCTAGGAACATCATGAGAGAAACTCCTAGGATCATTAGGAGAGTCCCACCTAGGCAAATTCGGAGAGAGCAACCAAAAAATTTGATGAGAGGGCCAACTTTAGGTAACACACACCGCCCGATTTACACTTGCACACATTACGGTAGGCAAGGTCATCTTAGGCGCTTTTGTTACAAGCTTTTAAATGGACCTAAGGTTAATAGAAGAATAAATTCGATTCCCCACACCCCCACACCTCGTTACACAACGATTTGGGTCAGGAAATCGGATTTAGAGGCTCATGGTTTACTTGTCCACGATTCCCGTTTGCTTGCACTCGATTCACCCCATGTGAGATCGTTTGGCTGATTGTATTGGATGTTTGTCATACACTAGTGACGCATCATGTTATATTCTTTCTAGTGTTATGACTCACTTTGATGTAGCGCACATTGGTATATTTGTTGCATTTGTGTGTTTCGCTACTATTTTAGCATTGTTTTGGATCTGTTTGCTCCTTACAGCTACTATTTTGACGAAATTTTTGCACTGGACAAAACTGTATGATTTTTTGGGAATACTGGGAATTTTTTATTTTCTCGTTCGAGCGAGATGTATTGTCGTTTGAGCGACATCTCTATCTCGCACGAAGTCGCATCTCACGACATGCCCTTGTCGTTCGAGCGACAGAGCGATATCGTTTGAGCGACCTGTCTAAAAATTCTGTTTTTGCTTCCCTTCTTATTCCAGTACCCGGTGTTCATATGCTTAGATTTTTTGTACTGATGGTTTTGCTTCTGGTCGTTTATATGCAGTTATTCTTGGCATCCATGCTTAATTGATAACACTTCATTGCTCATTTATCACATATTCTTTCATTGTGGATTCTCTTGTGTTATTACCGTTTGCTAGTATAGCATGTTGAGCATATCAATATTATATGCCTATTGCTGGTTGTGTCATTTTGTAGTTATATTTTTTTCTGTTTGAAAATTTTGAAAAAATACAAAAAGGTTTTATTTTGATAAATTTTTTAAAAATCCAAAAGGATTTTTGTATTTTGTTTACACCGTTTATGGATGGACACTTAGGATGACCGAGTCACAATTTTATTCCATTTATCCATGTGACTATTTGATAGTGTTTTGAGACAATAGGTCAATTCATCCATGTGCTTTATAATGTTTGGAGTCAATAAGATGTAATTAAGTGTTATTTCCTACATGTTTGACTCATAATTTCCTTTATTGCACACATGCACAGATTTGTTTGATTATTGTTCTTGACTTATCACATGTTGGTTGGGTGTTTTCATCTCAATCCTGTCCTTAAAATGAACCAAGTGCAATAATACGAGAGTAATGAAAGTAGTGCATGTAAAAACCGTTGCCCGTGAGGAATTGATTGCTTAGTTTGAAAAAAATCATGAGTGAACATGGGAAAGGGCTGCGAGTGAATAATAATCACATCATGAAAGCCACCATTTGAAAAGAGCCCACACAAAAAATTAAGTCAATAAAAAGATGAAATATGCCAAAAATTTGGGCCAATAGGTTTTCTCTAAGTTGAGAATTTAGTACCTCTTTAGATATACAAAATTGCATTATTATACATGAGGGAGTTTTGGATGGATATATCAATGGGTTTGGACATCCTTTGAAAAGTTCTCAAAACGGCACTAAATAGTTTTGGATGTTATTGATGTGGAAATAATTTAGACTTTGATTTGTTGATTTGATTAAGACAATGTCATTTAAATTCAATAATTTTTACACCTAAGGATTCTTTTGATGTTAATTCGTTAAGGGTACACATATGCATCGTGCACATATGATTGATTGAGTTTATTTACCTATCGAATGTGTTCACGCCCATACATTCCATTTCCATGACTTGGTTGTTTTAGTTTAAATCCATGGTGTGATTTTTGGTATCTTATTTTTGTATCAAAAATTGAAAGATCAAAAATAGTTTGTGGATGTTTTTGGGACATACCTTTGCATGCGCGTTGATTGATTCATATTTTCTATGCAATTTTATCGTGACACTCCATGTTTTGATTGTTTCTTCTTATCTGTCTATTTGGGGACATCATAAAAAGGGGGAGAAAGAATTATCATGTTATGGGGGAGTCTTTGCATTATGGGGGTGATTTGATTTATTAATGCTTTATTCTTATATCATTTCAAACTCGATGCGTCACGAAGGTTTTTTCTTTATCTCATGTGTGTAGGTACAAATATTGAAGATCATGATGTTGCACACCCTGATGAGAAAAGCTTTGAGATTTGACGAAGATGATTGAAGAACAGTTTTGAAGTCTTGCAAATTTATTCATGGGAGGGTAGATTTGTATATGCAATTTGGTTTTTGATAATTTGGATTTTTTATGTATGTACCGGCATAGACATAGGGGGAGATTTGTAAGGACATATTTTCATAGGTCCATTATCAATTTATTATGTCATATACCGCTACACCATCGAAGAACATTCAAGAGACATCTACATCAAAGACAGATCCAAATTACTCAAGTTCTTCATCATTCAAGACTCCGTGAAGTTTACTTTGGTAAGGTTATGTTTTAAATACTTTAACTTTTCACTTAGAGCTTTTGGGATATTTTTACAAAATATTTTTCTAAAGATTTTGTTCTCGGACACCTTTTCGTAGAAAAATCATAACTAATTCATAAAAAATCAGAAAGACACGAAACTGATGGTCACGCATTCGTATCGAAATTTTCTATAAGCCCGCATGGAATCTCATTTGATAGGTCATTCGAACGACCTGCAACTGTCGTTCAAATGACATAGCATCTCGTTAGATCTCGTTCAAATGACATTTGTCCTTCGTTCGAGCGACTTGCTGATTTCGTTCGAACGAGCTCTATTTTTGAGGCGGCATGATTTTCTATAAAATCTCATCCTTTGGTTCCGTTTTCATTAAGAAGTCATAGCGTTTTGACGAACAGAAAAACTGCGAAAGCAGAATTCTTTTAGGCTTTTTCCTTTAGGGTTTCAAGCCCTTTTTGTTTTCAATTCACAAAACTCCCATATGCTTTTATGAATTGTTTTGGTTTTCAAGAACACAAATTTTTGTTTTGTTCAAACTTGTGGAGAAGTCGTCTATTTTCTTCATTACTGCCCTCCTGGAAAGGGAAAGTTCCAGCCGATGAACTTGTGGAGAAGCCGTTTTCTTCTTCATTGCTGACCACCTGGAGTTCCTGCGGGAGATTTCAGCCAAGACATCGAAACCGACACATGCGGGTATTTCGTATGTCACCCTATTTTATTATAATCCGTGTAAGTCATTTTCTTACAAATTATAGTGAAATAAAAGGTTTTGCCCTTTCGGGGATTTTTCCTGAAATTTTTTGTTTTATCCCGCATGGTTTATTTTATTGGATAAATCATCTAGATGCATGTTTTAGGGTTTAACTAATATTTGGGATTGATTAAAATTTGATTATATTTGAGAAGTCTCAATATTTCCGCTGTAGAGATTTTACAAATTGGTATCAGAGCTTATTTAAGCGATCACCACTTTACACATGTTTGGGTAGGATTACATGTAGAATGAATCCCTATGTAAATATAAAATGAAATTTGAATATATTTTTTGATTAACATAGAATCTTTATGGGTGCTTGGTGTAAGAACATGAATCTGGAATGACTTAGGGTTTAACTGATGAACACAAGATGTTAATCTGCAAGAATTTTTGACTTAACTTTAAACGTATTCCATTCGAATTTTACTTAGAATTAGAGTGTAGACCATACATTCCTGGAAAGGTATATCTCTTAGAAATCCAATGAACATGGAATCAGGTCAATCGAAGTTCGGAGTAATCAAATTGTTACTACAGGGTGTTTGATCTGCCAACATAGTAATCTACCAAAATATTGATGTAAATTTAAATATGTACAATTTAATTTTTACTTAGAATTTGAGTTTGAATAATAAATTTATGGAAATGTATATCTCTTAGCATTCCAATGAACTTGGAATCAGGTCAATCGGAGTTATGTAGAGGGAGAAATCAAAATTTTACTAGAGGGTGTTTGATCTGCCACGGAATTTATGATTCGATTCGGCTGCCCAAAAAATGTGAGATTTTTCTTTTTAGATTTCAAATGCCTAAAATTTTATTGAGGAAGTGTTTGGGACCTTGATTAAATATATTAATGTAATAATGATATGGAAGTAGGTCTATTATTGAGTGTTGGTCTTTAATTTTTTGAGAGAATTAAAGTGGTGATTCATTGGCTTGATTGTGATGTATTCTAATTCGAGATGATAAGAATATAATTATGGAAAAGAGTGAGCGAGCCTAAATTAATTGGGTTAGTAGGTTAACAAGGGAAACTAGTGAATTGATATAACAATGGGTAACTGGGACCCATAGAGTTGTGTGAATACTCGAATTAATATGATAGTGAGATAAATTGTAAAATAAAATGTACGGTGAGTATTTGAGAGAAATATACTACGTACAAGTATGAATGATTAGGTTGTGTGAATACCTATTTTTATTAAATCTTAAGTTGTGTGAAGACCTATTATTTTCTAAAGTAGGTATTGGGGTTTATGGCTTTTCGGACCAATACACTAAAATTCGAGTTGGGGTCGATGGACAGTCCGGACTAACATCGAAGATATATAATATTCATTGGTATCGACGGAAGGTCTGAGCCAATATACTGTAACACCCCGTAATTTTGAGGATTTAATATTTAATTATTTTTGGAGTTATAAAAATATTTAAATTGGAGAAACTTAAATTCATGAGTTGGAGAATTTATTTGAGTGAGCCGAATTATTTATAGTTGGAGAATTTAAAAATTGAATAGGGGCATGACTCTTGGTAATTATAGGTAAATATAATTGAGAATTTTGGGAGAGATGAATGTGTGACACATTATGGGCGAATATTGGGGAATGAAATTCTGAGATTTAAAAAAAATGGACCAAGTGAGCGAGTCCGGGTATGTTGGTTAAGTGACACCAAAGTATTAAACTAATCATTAAGAGAGTAAATTAATTTAGAGTCGGAACATAGACTCAAGAAATATTAAGTTACGGGACAAGTGAGCGAGTTCAGGCATAATGGTTGGGCGACACCAAGTATTAGATTAATTGATGTGTTAATTAATTAAATTTGAGTCGGCCTATAGACTCGGGAAAATATTAAATGAATTAATGTGTAATTAATTAAATTAGCGTCAGACGGTAGACTCGGGAAGGTAATAAATTAATTAATGTGTAAATTAATTAAACGAGAGACGAATCATAGACTCGAGCAATTATTGTATAAATTAATGTGTAATGTATTTATATTAGAGTCGGACTATAGACTCGGAAAAAATATCATATTAATTAATGTGTGAATTAAATAAATTAGAGTCGGACCATAGACTCGAGATAATGATAATTTAATAAGTGAGAAAATTTATTTAGTTGAGTCAGGCCAGAGACTTGGGAAATTACAGGCTAGTGTTACGGGTTGTGAGTAAACGGTGAAACCGTGATTTTTTTTTTTTATATATATATATATATATATATATATATATATATATATACGGTATAGTGATAGTATATATATGTGTGTGCTATTAAATATCAGTGATTAGATATTTATTTAATTATACTCAAGTGCTATCAAGGGAGGTTGCGCGATGTGGGTGAATCCTCTAGCTTGAGGAGTAGGGTGAGTATATCCCCAGGTCATAGCGGCCGGTATATGGGTGAGGGGCTTCTCTCACTTTCAGGGAAGGAATATGACCGCCTCCACTTTGTTTATGTTTTGGGCCAGGTTGGTGAGCGATCCCAACTTGGGTAACTAGGTTATGTGAGCACACCTAGTGAGATGGCACTTTAGAGGGAATCATCCGTTGAGGGTATACTCGGAAGGATGGACATACGTATGATATATGTGTGGAGGTTTTAGTAAAGGTACGTATATAATGGTATTAAATATTATATGCGGTTAATAATACAGTGTGTGATGTACTTACTTTATATAACTTGTGTCACAGTTATATGCTATTATTTAAGAAGGAATTAATTGAGTTAATTGGTGAAATAACTTATAATTCTTGAATAATTATATTCGGGTTAGAGTAGTGTGGCAAGGGGAGGTTATGCCAGGACTAGTTGGATGGGGTAGTACAACTATGTGGGGGTTAAGGTAACCGTGAGGTGTGCACATTAGTGGAGGGGTGAGAATGTCCACAAGGGAGTGCGACACTAACTTATATATGAAGCGCATTCATGCATTTTAAATTACTGCAGTTAATTCACTTGCTAAATATTTTCAAAATGTTTTGGGTTCCAACCCTTGCTATAAAACTATTTTCAAAACCTTTTAGGTGTCCAGCCACAGGGATGCCATAATTGATATTCTATTCCAGGGACACGGAGCTGCGACATATGTGGATGCTAGCAGGAGTTTGGATTAGACGCATCGTTCATTCATTCCTAGAGTAGGAATCATTTATCAGTTTCAGTTTTATTTAGGGCTTGTCGCCCAGACTTCTCAGTTCAATTTTCAGATGTATTTATTCAGGTGTTGGATGTTTGTATTGGATTATTTTAACTTTGGTGGCCGATGGTTTATTCGGCAATTTGTTTAAATAATTATTCAATTGATTTAAATTCAGTTGTGTAAATGGTTTGTATTTAATTCCATATGTACTATTTTGTTTAATTAAAAAGTTAAAATTTGGCACCAGTTTTTGGAATACTAGGTGGTTAGTAAGTTTTAAAAAGTTTTCGACAGTGATGCTAAGGATGAACTAACTGGGATTCCTATTTTAATTTGGTATCGGACTAATCACCCGGTATTTTATTAGGCGAGGTGTCACAGATGGTATCAGAGCATCGGGTTCTAGTGCGCTTAGGATCTGTGCGACTTTTAACGTTTCGGCTTTGCAATCTTTGATATAGATCCCTATTATAGGATTGTTGTATTCTCATACGTATGCGCATTTATGTTCTTCTGCCAAATTTATATTTGAGGGTGAACTCATACGATTCGATTCTTATTCCAGATGTCGCACAGGAGAGAGAGAGCAGCTAGGGCATCAGGGGGAGATGAGACTAGAGAGGCTCATTAAGAGCAAGAGTTACCGCAGCAACTGTCAGAGATGATTTCGGTAGCACAGGTAACTGAATTAGTGGCCCAGGCAGTTGAAGAGATGATGGTCGCAATGACAAGGTACTTTCCACGAGATCAACCACAGGCGTTAGTGGTACCGGATGTTCAGGCCCACCCGGGGCCGTCGGGGTGGCAGCAAGTACGAGAGGTTTTTCAAAAAGGGCATCCACCAGAGTTTCGAGGGGGTTCAGATGTAGAGCTAGCGTGTTAATGGAAGAGAGATATCCAGCGTCACCTACGCATGGTAGATTGCGATGAGGTGCAGAAGCAAAAGCTAGCCACTTTTAGTTTAGTGGGAGCAGCGCTACAGTGGTGGGAGTCGATCACCACAGCTGGGAAGGGATACACTAGCTATTGCAGAGTTTTGGGTGCGGTTCGATCGCAAGTATTTTACTCTAGCGGTTGAGACCGAAATGAGGAGAAAATTTAGTGAGGTGACTCAGGGAGACCGTTCAGTGGCCGATTATGAGGAAGAATTTACTCGGTTGGAAAATTTAGTACCGAATGAGGTAAGCGATGAAGAGAGACATAAAGCAAGGTTTATGGATGGGTTAATATGGAGAATCAGATAATATTTAATTGATAATCCCGCATTAGTAGCTTATACCGATGTTGTTAACGCAGCACTACTGCACTGCCACGAATATCGCTTCCACGTGAAAGGAAGTAGGAAGGGAATGGAATCCAACTAGTTGGATAAAATAGGAGGGAACAATACCAGTGAGGTATCCCAGTAGCAGACAGGGGGAAATTAGGGGCAGGATTTTCGGTAGGGAAATCATGCCAAATGATTTAGAGCAGGAGGCTATCGAGAAGATGTCCAAGAATTCCGACAAGGCCAGCAAGGAAGGGATCAGTGGTAGAGTGAATTTATTCGGAGGTTTTTCATTTGCGGGGAAGCGGGGAACATGAAGATAAATTGTCCTCAGTGAGGCAGAGGTCAACTACAAGACGAGGTCCTGGATGTATAGCCACTACAACAAGTTATGGGTGCATTCGGGCAGGGAGAAGATCCTCCGGAACCCGAAGATCAGCTGTTGGAGCTAGAGTATTGAGGTAATTATTTTTACCCTATGGGAATTTTTGAGTGACAAGGAGTATGTCACAATATAATTCTTATTTTCATTAGAGTTCGAGTTCGCGGGTGAGTCGAATTTAGTGGGTGCATTGGCTGTAGCACCCATGGTATATGGATAAACTTTTCGTGGGGTAGCGGAGTTCTTTGGTATTCTTCATGGGAGAGTGGAGGTGTACACTGAGTGAAGGTTTGAATTATCCAATGGGTTACTACTTTCGATAATTATGGGAGTAGGGTTGATGATTCTTCCCAAATATCGGCTGGATAACGATGGATTTGAACTATTGTGGATAGTGGGGTTAAGTTTTGGTGTTCACGACACCAGGGTATGATTGGTACTAGGTATCACCTGATAGGGAGTCTAGCCTATATATATGTGTGTATATATGTTGTATTTTGTGGTGCGATAGACACATAGTGAAGTCTTGTGTTCTCACATTTTATCCCGGTAAGTAGGGGTCTTTACTGAAGTGAATCAGGGTTGTTAAATTTATTTTCGAGCAGGGAGAGATATCTTGGGGTTAATTTTTTTTTGCGCAAGGACTAGTGATAGTAAGGCACGATAATTTATGTTGTCCTTTGTAGCATAAGGGTAGGCGTATATATTTTTGTGTTATGAGACAAGTATTTAGGGGTACGTGTTATAAACTGAGGGTCTAACGGATCTCAAGGACCGACAATGTTAGGTAATAGTGTATCGGGGGAGTTCCTTGTTTGAATTTCGCTTTGCGAGACGCCCCACGCATGAAACTTAGCTCAACATTAGAAGTGGGGAGATGTTTAGTACATAGGCTGAGTACCCTGGCCAGTGTATATATATATATATATATATATATATATATAATATGACTACGGGTTGGAAGTTATATTACGGGTTATGACTAGCATAGTCGGGTAACTTTCGTGCGGTAAAGCATGGAGATAGGGTGTATGGGCACCCGGGTTAATTAAGGCAAATTTTGTGCGATTAAGCACGGGTAGAGGGTGTATGGGCGCCCTGGTTAATTAAAATACATATTTGTGTAACTTATAGTTAGAAGCGGGAAGATATAGATATAGCGAGCTTAAAGACGCATGAATAGAAAGTGATATTTGAAGCTTGGAACACTAGGCTTATCTTAATTTTGAGGACGAAATTCCTTTGTAAGGGGGGAAGTATGTAACACCCCATAATTTTGAGGATTTAATATTTAATTATTTTAGGAGTTATAAAAGTATTTAAATTGGAGAAACTTAAATTCATGAGTTGGAGAATTTATTTGAGTGAGCCGAATTATTTATAATTGGCAACTTTTAAGTTTAACTGTTCGAAATCTCATGTGTCGCATTTTGAGGTCAAAATTGGAGAATGTCAAAAAGTATTTCGGATGTTAATTTTGAGTGCGTGGTTGAGTCCGGATGGGTCGAGATAGTCAAAAAAGAGTACCCGGGAGTAGTAATTGGGTCTCAGAGCATTTTTGGGCATAGTCGGGCCCACATAGAGTGATTTGGGCCATTTTAATTAGGCCCATATGGCCAAAAACTGGATTAAGGGTTTTTTAACCTAAGTGAGGGACTTATTGAATGTCAATTAACAATTCTAAAGCTAGGGTTTGAGAGAGGCACATAGGAAAGCAAATCAAGAGCAATTGGGAAACTTTTTGGAGACAAATTAAGGGGCAAAAGTGAGGGTTCGTCATCAAACCATCCCCTACAACGGATCAGACTCTATGAACGATTTCAGGCAAGTTGTTAACTTGATGTAATGCTTAAATTGTGATATCTAATTCATATTTTAGTGATGTGTAAACTGAAATTCATTTTGGGGATAAATGGGTACAAAATGGGATTTTTGTTAATGGAACAATTGAATGAGATTCAAAGTAAGAATTAGTTGTGTTTAATATTTCTGAGTATAGACATCAGATTTGAATGAGAAACCCGGAACGTAAATGGTGGAATTTGAATCTGTAATTGGGATTGTACCATAGGGATTTGTGTTCTTGAGTGGGTAAAGATTCGTAGTGTTAATGATGCTAAAAGGTTTAGATGATGTTTATAGTTAGTGAGAGATGTAATAAGAGGATTAATAGGTTGGAATTTGAGAAAAAAAACCTTAGTTTTTCGTCAATGGCCGAACAGTAGGCTTGAGAAGACGAATTCTGGGACGATCGATCGATCGATGATACAGAAATTTTGGCAGTGACGCCAGTTTTTAATTATATGGGAGATTTTATTGGGGAAAATTCAAAGGTTGATTTATATGATAAAAATTGAATAGGGGCATGACTCTTGGTAATTATAGGTAAATATAATTGGCAATTTTGGGAGAGATGAATGTGTGACACATTATGGGCGAATATTGGGGAATGAAATTCTGAGATTTAAAAAAAAATGGACCAAGTGAGCGTGTCCGGGTATGTTGGTTAAGTGACACCAAAGTATTAAACTAATCATTAAGAGAGTAAATTAATTTAGAGTCAGAACATAGACTCAGGAAATATTAAGTTACGGGCCAAGTGAGCGAGTCCGGGCATAATGGTTGGGCGACACCAAGTATTAGATTAATTGATGTGTTAATTAATTAAATTAGAGTCGGCCTATAAACTCGGGAAAGTATTAAAGTAATTAATGTGTAATTAATTAAATTAGAGTCGGACTATAGATACAGAAAGGTAATAAATTAATTAATGTGTAAATTAATTAAACGAGAGTCGAATCAAAGACTCGAGCAATTATTCTATAAATTAATGTGTAAAGTATTTATATTAGAGTCGGATTATAGACTCGGAAAAAATATCATATTAATTAATGTGTGAATTAAATAAATTAGAGTCGAACCACAGACTCGGGATAATGATAATTTAATAAGTGAAAAAATTTATTTAGTTGAGTCAGGCCAGAGACTCAGGAAATTACAGGCTAGTGTTACAGGTTGTGAGTACACGGTGAAGCGGGGTTTATTTTTATATATATATACGGTGTAGTGATAGTATATATATATATATATATATATATGTATACGGTATAGTGATAGTATATATATGTGTGTGCTATTAAATATCAGTGATTAGATATTTATTTAATTATACTCTAGTGCTATCAAGGGAGGTTGCGCGATGTGGGTGAATCCCCTAGCTTAAGGAGTAGGGTGAGTATATCCCCAGGTCATAGCGTTCGGTATATGGGTGAGGGGCTTATCTCACTTTCAGGGATGAAATATGACCACCTACACTTCGTTTATGTTTTGGGACAGGTTGGTGAGCGATCCCAACTTGGGTAACTAGGTTATGTGAGCGCACCTAGTGAGATGGCACTTTAGAGGGAATCATCCGTTGAGGGTATACTCGGAAGGATGGACATACGTATGATATATGTGTGGAGGTTTTAGTAAAGGTACGTATATAATGGTATTAAATATTATATGCGGTTAATAATACAGTGTGTGATGTACTTACTTTATATAACTTGTGTCACAGTTATATGCTATTATTTAAGAAGGAATTAATTGAGTTAATTGGTGAAATAACTTATAATTCTTGAATAATTATACTCGGGTTAGAGTAGTATGGAAAGGGGAGGTTATGTCAGGACTATTTAGATGGGATAGTACAACTAGGTGGGGGTTAAGATAACTGTCAGGTGTGCACATTAGTGGAGGGGTGAGAATGTCCACAAGGGAGTGCGACACTAACTTATATATGAAGCGCATTCATGCATTTTAAATTACTGCAGTTAATTCACTTGCTAAATATTTTCAAAATGTTTTGGGTTCTAACCCTTGCTATAAAACTATTTTCAAAACCTTTTAGGTGTCCAGCCACAGGGACACCAGAATTGATATTCTATTCCAGGGACACGGAGCTGCGACATATGTGGATGCTAGCAGGAGTTTGGATTAGACGAATCGTTCACTCATTCCTTGAGTAGGAATCATTTATCAGTTTCTGTTTTATTTAGGGCTTGTCGCCCAGACTCAGTACAATTTTCAAATGTATTTATTCAGGTGTTGGATGTTTGTATTGGATTATTTTCTCTTTGGTGGCCGATGGTTTATTCGACAAAATTGTTTAAATAATAATTCAGTTGATTTAAATTCAGTTGTGTGAATAGTTTGTATTTAATTTCGTATGTACTATTTTGTTTAATTAAAAAGTTAAATTTGGCACGAGTTTTTGGAATACTAGGTGGTTAGTAAGTTTTAAAAGTTTTTGACAGTGATACTAAGGATGAACCAACTGGGATTCCTGTTTTAATTTGGTATAGAACTGATCACCCGATATTTTATTAGGCAGGGTGTCACATATACATAGGCATTAATATTAATTGGTATCGACAGAAGGTATGAGCCAATATGCATGTACGTTACATTTACCTTGGGATCGATGGCTTTGTGGACCAATAATCCTTATAGTATATATTGTGTGAAAAATATATACCTCATGATACTCTACTTATGTGCAAGGGTAGACTTGTATATGATATACACATAGATATACATCTAGATGATAAATCAAGTAGAGAGAAACATAATTACGAGATTAAAGATATAATGAGAATATGCATGTACATTACATTTACCTTGGGGTCTATGGCTTTTCGGACCAATGTAAATGTTAGGATAATTGGGATCGATGGCTTTCCGGACCAATAATCCTTATAATATATATTGTGTGTGAAATATGTATTCCGAACTAAGAGATATAAATCACTATTTGTGCTCGAAGTATGATTCTGAGACAATAACCCCTAAAATGTGATGTGGGGAGGTGATTATAAAGTATGTGCTTATAGTATATATTGTGTGCGAAATATATACCTCATGATACTCTACTTGTGTGTGGTAGAAGACTTATATATATATATATATATATATTAGGAATATCTATTCACCATTTATACACATATACATACATATAAATGGAAAATTAAGTAGAGAGAAGCCTTAATTACATGATCAAAGATATATTAGGAATATCTATGGTTAATTAAGTAGTGAAACTTAATTATGAAAGTTAAATGATGATAGATGTGAAATCCTATATGAATTAAGTAGTAAGACTCAATTATAATGATTAAACATAACATATGTGAATGTTATATGGGAAATGAATAACATGTGAGAGATGTTACTAATGAAGCGTGTTGTATGGGCAGTAGGGGAAAGTAGATTATTAATAAGATCGATTATATACTTTAGTCGAGATAGCTTGGGTATGATAGCTTTGTGGGCTAAGTATAGATTGTTACGAGTGCACATTAGATGAGAGGTGAGGAAACTCAAGAGAGTATGCATGAATCTAACATGTGTAATAAATAACCAACTGTAACTGCGATGAATTACTTGTTAAATTTTTCCAAAATGTTTTGAGTACTAATCGATTTAGGTGTCCAGCCACAGGGACAACATGCATGATGATATCATTCTAGGGACTCAGAGCTGCAGCATTGTGGATGATGACGGGTTTTTGTGTAGCCGATTCTCTTATTGAGATCTAACATAGGATCTCATTTTGTATCTCTTATATAAACTGTTGTCAGTGGACAACCTTGTAGTTTCAGCCTTGTATTTGATTTAGTCAACAGTTTGGATTTAGATTGTATTTGACTTTCGGTATTTTTACCTTTGGATTTTAGCATGTATTGGATTCATTTGCATATTATAATGGTTTAGATTATAGTCTATTGTGTATAATGATTTAGACTTCAATAATGTTATTTTATTCCCAGTTAATTGAAAGTTAAAATTTTGGCAGCACTTTAATTAACTTAGGTGGTTAGTAATTAATTTGATTTTTGACAGTGATGCTAAGAATGAACCATATGAGAAACCTATTTTAATTTGATAAAGGATTGATCACCCGATGTTTAGTTAGATGGGGTGTCACAGATGGCATCAGAGCATCAGTTTCTAGTGTCCTTAGGATCTGTACGGCTTACTACGTTTTCAGCGTATCGTTCTTTTGATATAGATCCCTATGCTTAGGATTATTGATTCCTATTATGATATTTCATCCTCTTACTATTATGCATAATAGTAGTACAATTTATACACGTTCGGTTGTGATTCATATACCGAACAACGAAGGACAACCGGTGAGGGCCATTGGGAGGATAACAGAAGGCGGGGATCAGTTGGTGTTGTAAAATATATTTTGAGGACGATGACCGTAGTCGAGGTCACCTTTATTTTGTTTGAGTAGTTGATACTTCAACGTGAAGGGAGCTAAAATAATTTGAGAAATTAGTCAGGGTGTAAAACTAAAAGTAAAGGTGCTAGTGAAACACCATGAGGAGAGCCCCATGAGGGGGACCCATTTAAATGATGCAGATAATTAAATTCTTACCAAGTGACAGTGAATTCAGTCAGGGCTGGTAAGGCCAGTATTGTGTTCCCTGGGGCTAGCGGAGCTAAAGGAACAATGGGGGTTCGGAGTGGCCACATATATATGAGATTTTATCGAGAGATATTTTTATGTGGAGTGTGAGACCGTACGTATTGATTTTCCCAAAGCGAGTAAGGGGACATGGGTATGGTGCCTAGAAAGGCAATGATTAAGATAATTTTGGGGTTCGGTTCGGACAAGCATTTTATGTCCGGGAACCGCTTGAGCATCCAGGGAGATTGGCAAGGTATAAATATGAGTTATATCCTTGGGCGAATGAGGTATATTTTGTGTGATCGAGCGAGTCATGATATTTTGATTAACGATAGATTCACGTGTGAGATGAGTTTAGTGGTTGTATCGATATATTATTATGTGTACATATTATACTGTTGTGTAGTGGGGTTATCATTGATTTCATCTGGAGGGGAGAGGGTATGAACTTAGTGGGGAATATATTAGAACTACTCATTTTAGTGATGTGTTATACGAGTATGATATTCTCCTAGTTATAGACTCGTCAGTAATGGTTAGAGTGGAAGTGGGTCGTTAGTGCAAGGCTATCATGTTCGTTATGCCAGGGAAGGACGTGCCATTTGGAAATTCCTCACCTGAAAGATGGTTGAGCTCACACTTATGATACATTTTGTTAGGGACTTTGGAGAGCATAAAGGTCTCGTTACAGTTAATCCCAGTGTATAAGGACTATATTGATATGATTCAGGGTATATTGGGTTACAACCGAGCAGAGAGATTGAGCTCGTTATTTTGTTTAGCGCTCAGTACTTAGTGATAGAAAGAGCGCATTATTATATCACTCTTTTAGAGACGCGAGACTTGGGAGATGTATTGGATGCTACGACAAGGGCTAACACTGTAGTTGTTACTCGTTTTATGTGTGGAGAGAACACGTCGAACTGAGTGATATTATGCAAACACTACACCAAATCTGTTGAATTGTCACGGTCATTGACCTTGACAAGTTCAACTTATCAAGGTCAATAACCGTAATAATTCTGGGCGAGATAACTTTTTTTGTCACGGTCATGGACCGTGACAAGCTCGTTAGAATTGTCACGGTCATGTCACGATCCCTGACTGTGACAAGTTTTGTCACAATTTATGATCGTGACAAGCCCGTGGCAGTTTATAAAAAATTATCACGGTCAATATCCGTGACAATTATCCTTTGTCACGGACTTGTCACGGTCATTGACCGTGACAATTCTGGGCAGAATTGAAAAAAAATCTGTTGGGCAATATGGCCACTGCCACTGACTAACAGTATATTTGTACCTGTTATAGCAATGTTGTACCTGTTCAAACATCATATATCCAAATAAACTAGAGATAATCAAATATACATTCAAAATAGAAACAATATGCAAGCAGGACAACTTCGCGTCATGCTATATTTTTGTCGTTTCAATGTTCTTATTAATTTACTTATTTTACTAATCATGTGCTTTGAACACTTTGGAAGCTTTAATTGTTCAACACCACCCTTCATCTTTATTATATTCTTCTCCAAAACTTTGGCCTTCTCCACAAAGTACCTCAACTGTTCAACTCCATTGTTCGACCCCAATCCCGTAATTTCGATTGTCTTTAGGTGTGATCTCAAACAATCAGGTACATACCATTCCAACCACGATGTCCCGATTTGTTCACAATAAAATGAAAATCCCTAATATAAGAAGAAACAAAATCACCATCAATTATCTCAAATGTACAAACTATTTAGCTGGAAGTGATGCTATGAACCCTTGACGTACCTCAAAGATAAGAACCTCTAGAAGAGCACAACTTCTAAGAAAATCCAACACCAATTTCTAGTTCCAGTTCCACTATAAGAATCAACCACTGCAAGACACTGCACAAGAGAGATTTTATAAATGAATTGAAAAGTAATAAATCTAAAAAATATAGTCATTTATGCAAGCAACAATAGCAGAGATATTATAGCTTACCAACATGGTAGAACATGATAATGAAAGAGACTTTACATTGGAAATCCTTCGAAGAAGCTTAAACATTGGAAATCCTTCGAAGAAGCTTAAATAAACATGTGGCATTACCAAGGGTGGAGCCAGGATTATCATAAGGGGTGGGCTAACAACAAGCAAATATTCATAATAATAGAATTAAGCTAAAACAAGAAAAAAATGACAAAGCATAGTTTAATATAATAATTCATTCACAATAAAAATTAAAATGTATCGAAATTTTGCATGACTAATCTTAAAAGAATTCAAATTCATCGAGTGCAAAAAAATTCTACCAAAATTGTGCAGACGAGTCTTTAACGATTCATATCCATCGATTACAGAATCTAAATCCATAGTCAAAGTAAGCTACCGTTAAAGAAAGAGAGACAAGAATTTGGCAAGAAATTCATTTCGCATTAAGTTGCAATTCGATTTAATAAATCCCTAACCAAACACAATCATAAATAAAATTTCATAAATGAAATTAAAATCAGAATAATATAATGTAAATATAAAATGAAATTGAAATCGAAATTGAAATTGAAATATTCATATAAATATAAATATAAATACATTACCTGTAGTGCCACCTAAACAGCTAACTTGAGCTCATATGGCACCTCCTTCCAACTAATATACCCCGGGAAATCATGTCAAATATAATCCCCTTCATATCTGAACACTAAGAAATGCCATAATCCTATGGAGTTATGCTCTGCAAATGCCTTCCAACCGTTGTATAGCCAAACATCACCAGTTGAAGTTGTCAATTACAATTTCCATATTTTCCCATGTTTTGCTAGAGGTTCCAAGTGGTGGGGTATGGAAAGTGGAATTGACAACTTCAAGTGGTGATGTTTGGCTACACAACGGTTGGAAGGAATTTGCAGAGCATCACTCCATAGGATTATGGCATTCCTTAGTGTTCGGATATGAAGGGAATTCTCGCTTCATTTTTTGAGCTAAAGGATAGACGAAGAGATTCAGTCTCCTCTCCATAAATAGGACACCCCAAATAACTATGTACTAATCACCTATTAAAGGTAAGATGCGTATATTCATGGATTAGTATAAACAAAACTTAAATTTCAAATTCAAATTCAAATTCAATATATAATAGAAAGTTCCTCCAAAAGTAATAACTTTAAGCCACTAAGAATATTATACATAAATTATGCAGTCCCAAACGTGACAATTCGAGGGATTTCATTACAGGGTTAATGACTCTCGAACGGGTCTAAGGGCTATTAAATTCGTACGCATAAGAACTAGAAGGCTAGTATCTATGTGCACTATATGTAATTTTAAGTATATTTCATTTAATTATCATATTATATATATATATATATATATATATATATATATATATATATATATATATATATATATATATATATATATATATATATATATATATATTGTTCGATATACAAAGTAATTTTAAAAAAAAGTTGAAAAATCCCACCCCCATATGGAAAATAATCCAGTGGTCATGCCACTTTTAAAATTAACCAACCCAACATCGATCCAATATAATCCAACATCAATGTCAACAGCAAATCTAATTCATCTACTCAATTAATTATTTTCATCAATTAAACTAACAATTAAAGTATACAATTATTAATTTACTAATTTACAATGAGGGTCAATCCTACCTTCATAATTAATCATATATTAATTTACTAATTGACAATGAGGGGTAATCATATATTAATTTACTAAAAAAATTAATAATCAATCAATTCGTTTACAAGGGACACTACGCACAAACACGCACATACACGCACACTACACACACACTATACACACACGCAGCCCCCCACCCCTACCCCACCACCCACCACCCACCCCCATCCCTTCCCCTCCCCCCCACCCTCCCCACCCCTTCCCCCACCACACACATGCACACACACAAGCACATATACACACACACACACACACACACATGCACATACACACACACACACACACACACACACACACACACACATATATATATATATATATATATATATACACACACACACACATATATATATAAATGGAAGAGAGAGAGAGAGATGTAATACCCCGTACTTTTGTCTATATTTATTTTTGGGATTAATTAATTAAATGCGTATTAATTGGGAATTAATTCGGGTTATAAATACTAATGAAATGCAAATTGGTATTTGATTAGGTGCATATATGATTATATATGTATTTGGTATTATAAAATTTGTCGTGAGATTTATATACGGCATTTTAGAAATTTTGTTGAGACGCGTGGGACCGCCGCGTCACGGTATAATATTTTGTTAATAAAAGTGAATTTAAAATCTATAATCCGTATGGTCATTTTGAGTGAGCCAACGCGTCCGGAAGGGTCAAGATAGTCAGAAAACACTAGCCGGGGGTATTGTTTGGGTCCCGGGGTATTTTTAGGCCATACCGGTAACTTAAAGGGTATTTTGGTGATTTTACATTTTTAGGAATTAAAAGTGACGAAAATTAGAGATGTAAATCTGATGTGGATTAAACCCATTAAGCCCATTAACCAACCCATATTAACCTAGAAGGCTACGTAGGTTGTCATTTAGGTTTTCTAAGTTTCCCCAAATCAAACCCTAGCCACCTTGAGCCACCATTGGAGAAGGAACTTAGAGAGAGAGGAAACTCTGCAGAATCTTCACCAAACCTACACCAAATCAGAAATCAAACCAAGGCAAGTGGTTTAATTATGTTTAATTTCAGCAAATGTTCTTTCCATGTTAGAAAATTCGGATTTATGGTTTGTTCTTGATAAATATGAAAACCCATGTAGATTAGATCATAGAACTTGAGAAATTGTGAAGAGAATTGCATGTAGAATAGATTGGAGACAATTAATCTGATGTTAATACATGATTGGGTGAAAGAAAAACGAATTAAATTCTGGAATTTGATGTTGATATATATCTAGGGTTCATGTTCTTGATGATATTGGGGAAAAGTATAAAATCTTGGGATTTAATGATGTTTAGGATGCCTTATTGCCTTAAAAGACGTTAGTTTATGACCTAAACATGTTTTAGTATGATTAAAGGACTTAAATCATTGTTAGAACGAACTTTGGAGTAGGATTGAAGTGATAAAAATGGTGAAAAACGAGATGGAAAAAATCTGGGCCGAAACTGGTAGCTCGTTAGAAGCAGCCCCCAGGTCGTTCGAACGAACTCGTTCGAACGAGCTTCTAACGAGTTGACCAGTCGTTACTAACGAGAAGGGATCTCGTTCGATATCTCGTTCGAATGAGATATCGTTAGAAGGAACAGTTCGTTCGAACGAACTGGGATCTCGTTCGAACAGCCTCGTTCGAACGAGACTTCTAACGAGTTGACAGAAGGATCTCGTTCGAACCTCCTCGTTCGAACGAAACTTCTAATGAGTTGACAGTTTGGTCCTTTTAGAACTGTTTTGACTTTTGGAGTCCCGGAAACTGGTTCAAGGGTAGAGTTAGCATTCCTTTGATGATATAGTGATAGAATTGGGACTTTTGGGCAATTATGAAGAGTAAATTATATACGAGAGTTGTATTACATGGACGGTTTGGGATGAGACGTGAGTGTCTATTACGACGTGAGAAATTATAGCGCGTATAATCACAAATCGGATTAGTATAAATTATTATAATTATAGTTAGTACGAGAATGCGATACGTACTACGATTAAAATACGGTATTACTAAGATGTGTGTTTACTTAGTATTAATATATGTATTGTGTGTATGACATACCTACCATACTTGCTATCACGGGAGGTTGCGTTCGCTTAGGACCCTCTAATTCTTGTGTGCCTACGGGGGGGATATAGACTGGTACCTCGATGAACATAGGTCATAGAAAGACTTATTGTGATATTAATAAGTTCGCTGATCATGGGAGCGTAGGTATGTGCGTGACCCATGTGATGGTGACTGTGTTCGCCTCCATTATTTGTGATGTTGTTATCGGTAAACTATTCCTGAGAGATTCGGAATATGTAATCCTTATGTACGTGATGTACCGGGATGGATAGCAGAGTATGTGTGCACCATAGCTTAGATTGCGGGGTGCTTGTATCGTATATTTATGTTGTGAATAATATACATTTAATTAATGGAAATCCTCCTGTTAATGTTGTAAAAATATTACGGTATTGTTTCGAGATATATAATGAGTTACCTGATAGTTATATCAATGGCATATTTAGTAACTGAGTTTACGTTAAACCTCTATTTAATTATGAGCATTATATGTTAATAGAACCGGGTAAAAAGGGTAGGAACTATTACAGTCTAGCTAGTTATGATGTCACTTAGCTAGTGGTTATCTTATTGTAGATGGGTACTTGCGTTAGGAGTGCACAGTTAGACGAGAGGTGAGAATATCATGTGAGTGCACGTCCTAACATGTATTTTGCATTTAATGTTTTAAATGTTTTTAAAAGCACTTGCAGGTTTTTAAAATATAACTCCACATTCGGGCTCTGACCCGTTTGCTTTTCAAATCTCTTTTTCTTTGTAAAACCATTTTTAGGTGCCCAGCCACAAGGACACCAAGCATAGGATACTCATTCAGGTGACGAGCTGTAGCTGCTTGTGGAAGCTACAGGGATTTGCATGTAGACGCTTCTATCTTTTGGATTCCAGAGTCACCATCTATCAGTTGTAGGGCATGTTGCCCATTTCTTTAGAGACATCTTTTATACTTCAGTTTTCAGACTTTAGCATGTTTTATTTCAGTTTCGGTTATTCATTTCAGTTATGGGATTGTAGTGAGGAGTTTTCCTCCAGACTTTATTTACTCTATTGTGATGGTTATTCATTTTACTTCAGTATGGAATGGTGTTATTTACTTCTTCTTTACATTGTTGCATGTTAATCAGACTTAAATTAAAATTTGGCAAATTGCTTTTTAAATACTAGGTGGTTAGTAATAATAAAATGTTTTCGACAGTGATGCTATTAACTGAGCCAACTTGGCATTTTGAATTGATTTTATAAAGGAGTAGCTACCCGGTATTTAATTAGTCGGGGTGTCACAGGTGGTATCAGAGCATCAGGTTCTAGTGTTCTTTAGGATCTGTACGGCTATTATGTTTCCGCTACGTTTTCTTTGATATAGAGCCCTATATTTTAGGACTTTTGTACTCTTTTTGTGTATGCTTCGTTCTTCAGCTATATTAAGTTTATAAACTGCGAACTTATAAACTTTGTTCTTATTTTAGATGCCTCCACGACGTGCACGACGAGTTCCCAGGAATGCAATGCCCGAACCCCAGCCCGCTCCAGTTCAGGGCATGATGAACGACGCTGAGGTTGCTGCTATAGTAGCCCAAGCGGTAAATGCCGCGATTGCCGTGATTCAGTAGGCACCGCCTCAGGCGCCGGTTGCCGCGCCAGCACAGGTTAATGCATTCCCGTCTGCTTGGGAGCGTGTACGAGACGCTTTTCAGAAAGCGCATCCGCCAGAGTTTGCAGGTAGCTCAGATGTGGTAGTCTCGAGCCAATGGAGGAAGGACATACAAAGGCATTTGAGGATGCATGAGTGCACTGATGTTCAGAAACAAGTGCTAGCTACTTTCAAGCTAGTGGGATCTGCACTACAGTGGTGGGAGTCTATTAACACAGCGGAGGAGAGGGATACCCTCACGATTCAGGAGTTCTGGGTGCGGTTCGACCGCAAGTACTTTCCGTCCGCAGTTCATACAGAGATGAGGAGGAAGCTGATGAGTTTGAAGCAGGAGGGCAAGACAGTGGCCGAGTATGAGGCCGAGTTCACTAACCTGTTGAATATCGTTCCAGACGAGATTCCAACAGAGAAGAAGAAGATAGAGAAGTTCACCGACGGGTTGAATTGGAGGATCCGTCAGCATCTGCTAGGGAACCTATCGTTGGCCACGTATTATGATGTGGTTAACGCTGCATTATTACTCTGCCAGGACCACCGTTTTCATATGGCCGAGGGCAAGCGGTCGGGGGAGTTTAGCCATCAGGGCAGGACTGGAGGACATGGTGCCAGCGGGGCACAAACCGGTCAGGGGCAGAGACAGAATGAGCAGGGTACCCAGCAGGGGGATAATAAGAGGTTCCGGTCAGGGAACTACAGGCAGGGTCAGGGAGGTTTCCGTCAGGGGCATCAGGGCCCAAACGGCCATCAGGGCCAGCAGGGGCAGAATGGGCAGCAGTTCCATCAGGGCCAGCAGGGCCAAGGGAGGAACGGTAACGGCCACCAGGGCCGGGGACAGCAGGGGCAGAGGGGAGGGAACTTCCCAGGGAAGTGCTTTACTTGTGGCAAGACTGGCCATAAGAAGCAGGATTGTCCTGATAGGGGCAGGGCCCCACAGCAGCAGCAGCAGGGTGCTCGCCACGAGCCGCAGAGACCTATGTTTCCCGCCGCTCTTCCCGCACCGCCGCAGATGGCAGCATTGCCACCCATTCCAGCAGCCCCAGCTCAGCAGGGGCAGCTACAGTATGGACGTGTCTACAACGTTCACCAGGCTGCAGTTCCACAGGCACCGCCCGCGATCGAGGGTACGTTTCCTATCCATGGCACTATGGGTCGGGTGTTATTTGATACGGGTGCTACACACTGTTTTATAGCTACACACTTCGCGAAAGCTTTAGGATTGTTAGCTATGGCAGAGAGCACAGTGACGTGTGTCGACTCACCATTAGGGAGTGGGTCACTTATTTTCCTTATATGCCGGGGAGTGGGGGTAGAGATTGGTGGTTTGGTATTGCCTGCAGACATGTTAGTGTTAGACATGCATGTTCACGATGTGATCATCGGTATGGATTGGCTCATAGCATATAGGGCCATGATTGATTGCTTCAGCGGGAGCATTGTTTTTGCCATTACGGGGCAAGAGATGTTTATAGTGGCGATGCCTCGCCCAGAGGGAGGATCAACCGCTCATCTGTATTACATAGAGGAGGATACCTCTAAGGAGGTTGTGATTCCTTTGGATTCGATCCCGGTTGTCAGGGAGTATTCAGATGTGTTTCAGGAGATACCAGGCTTACCACCCAGTCGGGAGATAGACTTCGTTATAGATTTGCTACCGGATACTAGACCTATAGCACGTGCACCGTACCGTATGGCTCCAGCTGAGATGAGAGAACTACGGGATCAGATAGAGCAACTGTTGGGACAAGGCTTTATTCGCAGGAGTACCTCACCTTGAGGCGCTCCAGTTTTATTTGTGAAGAAGAGGGACGGATCACTGAGATTGTGTGTGGACTACCGAGAGTTGAATAAGGTCACGATACGGAATAAGTATCCGTTGCCTCGAATCGATGACTTGTTCGACCAGTTGAGAGGAGCTTCTTTCTTCTCGAAGATTGACTTGAGGTCGGGATACCATCAGTTGCGTATCAGGGAGGAGGATGTCTCGAAGACCGCATTCTTGTCGAGATATGGTTCTTACGAGTTTCGGGTTATGCCTTTCGGCTTGACCAACGCTCCAGCAGTGTTTATGGACTTGATGAACAGAGTGTTCAGGGATTTCCTAGACCAGTTTGTCATCGTCTTCATTGATGATATTCTGGTTTACTCTCAGACAGAGGAGGAGCACGCCGAGCATTTGAGGCAGGTTTTGCAGACACTTCGTCAGAACGAGCTGTATGCAAAATACGAGAAGTACGGGTTTTGGCTGAAGGAAGTCCAGTTCTTGGGTCACATTATTTCCGACCAGGGAATATCTGTCGCTCCGGGGAAGGTATCAGCGGTGAGGGAGTGGGGACAGCCCACGACGCCAACGGAGATTCGTAGTTTCTTGGGTTTAGCAGGATACTACAGGAGGTTTATTCGGGGTTTCTCGGAGATAGCAGGTCCTTTGACACATCTTACTCATAAGGGTGTGCCATATATCTGGAGTGATGCCTGTCAGTTGGCATTCGATGAGTTGAAGGACAAATTGACCTCAGCACCTGTGTTAGCATTGCCGAGACCGGGAGTTGAGTATTTGGTTTACACCGATGCGTCCTTGCAAGGACTGGGAGGTGTATTGCAGCAGGAGAGACAGGCCATAGCTTATGCTTCCCGTAAGCTTAAGCCTCATGAGAAGAATTAACCCACGCATGATTTGGAGTTGGCAGCAGTGGTATTTGCCTTACGGATTTGGAGGCACTATCTGTTGGGGGAGAAGTTTCAGCTGTTCACGGACCACAAGTCACTACAGTATCTGTTCACGCAGAAGGAACTGAATATGCGGCAGCGTAGGTGGCTTGAATTTGTGAAGGACTACCAGTTCGACATCCAGTACCACCCGGGTAAGGCTAACGTGGTAGCAGACGCGTTGAGCCGCAGACCAGCAAATGAGGTGGCAGAGTTGTGGAAAGCTAAGTGGAAGGAATTGGGACACCAGGATGCAGTGGCCCGATCTTTCATGTCTGTACTGACCGTTACACCGCAGATTATCATGAGGATAGTACGGGCACAGGCTAATGACTCGTTCTGTCAAGAGCAGATAGTTCGATTACTTGCAGAGGGAGCCGAGTCCTATACCGTTAGCTCAGACGGGGGATTGCGCTTCAATGGGAGATTGGTAGTTCCGGAAGGGGAAGAATTGCGGCACGATGTGATGGCAGAGTCGCACGGCTCACGGTTCGCGGTACATCCCGGAGGGGACAAAATGTACCAAGACATGAGACGGCAATATTGGTGGGTCGGTATGAAGAGAGATATCGCTGAGTTTGTCTCGAAATGCGCCACTTGTCAGCTTGTAAAAGTGGATCATCAGAGACCAGCAGGATTGCTACAGCCGTTGGAGGTTCCGGTGTGGTTGTGGGAGAGCATATCCATGGATTTTGTCACGGGGTTGCCTACGTCGCAGAGGGGTCACGACTCCGTTTGGGTAATTGTGGACAGGTTGTCCAAGGTCGCTCACTTCTTACCCGTAAGGACTGACTACACTACGGGACAGTATGCCCAGCTCTTCATTTCAGAGATTGTGAGACTTCACGGTGTGCCCCTAAATATCGTGTCTAACAGAGACAAGATATTTGTCTCGAGGTTTTGGGAGAGTTTCCAGGAGGCAATGGGCACGGAATTGCGGTTGAGTACGGCTTATCATCCGCAGACCGATGGGCAGACAGAGCGCACCAATCAGATGTTGGAGGACATGCTACGTATGTGCATTATTGACTTCGGGGGTGGATGGGAGCAGTACCTTCCACTGGTGGAGTTTGCTTACAATAACTCCTATCAGTTCACGATTGGCATGGCTCCGTTTGAGGCATTGTACGGTAGGCCTTGTCGTTCCCCAGCATGTCGGCTAGAAGTGGGGGACAACAAACTACTTGGGCCGGAAGTGATCCAGGATACTTCGTCAAGGATTGAGTTGATTCGGAGTCGCATTCGGGTAGCTCAAGACAGGCAGAAGAGTTATGCTGATGCGAAGAGGTTTTTCAGGGAGTTCCAAGTGGGGGACCAGGTTTTGCTCAGGGTTTCTCCGATGAAGGGGATTATGCGATTCGGGAAGAAGGGGAAGTTGGCACCGAGGTATGTGGGGCCGTTTCCTATTATTGAGCGGTTCGGACCCGTTGCGTATAGACTTGGACTACCGGAGCACTTGCATCGGATTCACGACGTGTTCCATATTTCCTCGCTGAGGAAATACCTTAGAGATAATTTGGCTCATTCTCACATTGTTGTGGAGGACATCGATCTCCAGCCGGATAGCTCCTACGAGGAGGGGGCAATTGCTATTTTGGACCGAAGCGAGAGGAAACTGCAGTCAAAGATAGTCCCGTTAGTGCGTGTTCAGTGGCAACATCACAATGTCGAGGAGTTCACATGGGAGCGCGTGGATGAGATGCGCGAACGTTATCCAGAGCTATTTTTAGCAGGTACTTTCTAGTTTCGAATTTCGGGACGAAATTCAGTTATTAGGGGGGAAGTATGTAATACCCCGTACTTTTGTCTATATTTATTTTTGGGATTAATTAATTAAATGCGTATTAATTGGGAATTAATCCGGGTTATAAATACTAATGAAATGCAAATTGGTATTTGATTAGGTGCATATATGATTATATATGTATTTGGTATTATAAAATTTGTCGTGAGATTTATATACGGCATTTTAGAAATTTTGTTGAGACGCATGGGACCGCCACGTCACGGTATAATATTTTGTTAATAAAAGTGAATTTAAAATCTATAATCCATATGGTCGTTTTGAGTGCGCCAACGCGTCCGAAAGGGTCGAGATAGTCAGAAAACACTAGCCGGGGGTATAGTTTGGGTCCCGGGGTATTTTTAGGCCATACCGGTAACTTAAAGGGTATTTTGGTGATTTTATATTTTTAGGAATTAAAAGTGACGAAAATTAGAGATGTAAATCTGATGTGGATTAAACCCATTAAGCCCATTAACCAATCCATATTAACCTAGAAGGCTACGTAGGTTGTCATTTAGGTTTTCTAAGTTTCCCCAAATCAAACCCTAGCCACCTTGAGCCACCATTGGAGAAGGAACTTAGAGAGAGAGGAAACTCTGCAGAATCTTCACCAAACCTACACCAAATCAAAAATCAAACCAAGGCAAGTGGTTTAATTATGTTTAATTTCAGCAAATGTTCTTTCCATGTTAGAAAATTCGGATTTATGGTTTGTTCTTGATAAATATGAAAACCCATGTAGATTAGATCATAGAACTTGAGAAATTGTGAAGAGAATTGCATGTAGAATAGATTGGAGACAATTAATCTGATGTTAATACATGATTGGGTGAAAGAAAAACGAATTAAATTCTGGAATTTGATGTTGATATATATCTAGGGTTCATATTCTTGATGATATTGGGGAAAAGTATAAAATCTTGGGATTTAATGATGTTTAGGATGCCTTATTGCCTTAAAAGACGTTAGTTTATGACCTAAACATGTTTTAGTATGATTAGAGGACTTAAATCATTGTTAGAACGAACTTTGGAGAAGGATTGAAGTGATAAAAATGGTGAAAAACGAGATGGAAAAAATCTGGGCCGAAACTGGTAGCTCGTTAGAAGCAGGCCCCAGGTCGTTCGAACGAACTCGTTCGAACGAACTTCTAACGAGTTGACCAGTCGTTACTAACGAGAAGGGATCTCGTTCGATATCTCGTTCGAACGAGATATCGTTAGAAGGAACAGTTCGTTCGAACGAACTGGGATCTCGTTCGAACAGCCTCGTTCGAACGAGACTTCTAACGAGTTGACAGAAGGATCTCGTTCGAACCTCCTCGTTCGAACGAAACTTCTAACGAGTTGACAGTTTGGTCCTTTTAGAACTGTTTTGACTTTTGGAGTCCCGGAAACTGGTTCAAGGGTAGAGTTAGCATTCCTTTGATGATATAGTGATAGAATTGGGACTTTTGGGCAATTATGAAGAGTAAATTATATACGAGAGTTGTATTACATGGACGGTTCGGGATGAGACGTGAGTGTCTATTACGACGTGAAAAATTATAGCGCGTATAATCACAAATCGGATTAGTATAAATTATTATAATTATAGTTAGTACGAGAATGCGATACGTACTACGATTAAAATACGGTATTACTAAGATGTGTGTTTACTTAGTATTAATATATGGATTGTGTGTATGACATACCTACCATACTTGCTATCACGGGAGGTTGCGTTCGCTTAGGACCCTCTAATCCTTGTGTGCCTACGGGGGGGATATAGACTGGTACCTCGATGAACATAGGTCATAGAAAGACTTATTGTGATATTAATAAGTCCGCTGATCATGGGAGCGTAGGTATGTACGTGACCCATGTGATGGTGACTGTGTTCGCCTCCATTATTTGTGATGTTGTTATCGGTAAACTATTCCTGAGAGATTCGGAATATGTAATCCTTATGTACGTGATGTACCGGGATGGATAGCAGAGTATGTGTGCACCATAACTTAGATTGCGGGGTGCTTGTATCGTATATTTATGTTGTGAATAATATACATTTAATTAATGGAAATCCTCCTGTTAATGTTGTAAAAATATTACGGTATTGTTTCGAGATATATAATGAGTTACCTGATAGTTATATCAATGGCATATTTAGTAACTGAGTTTACGTTAAACCTCTATTTAATTACGAGCATTATATGTTAATAGAACCGGGTAAAAAGGGTAGGAACTATTACAGTCTAGCTAGTTATGATGTCACTTAGCTAGTGGTTATCTTATTGTAGATGGGTACTTGCGTTAGGAGTGCACAGTTAGACGAGAGGTGAGAATATCATGTGAGTGCACGTCCTAACATGTATTTTGCATTTAATATTTTAAATGTTTTTAAAAGCACTTGCAGGTTTTTAAAATATAACTCCACATTCGGGCTCTGACCCGTTTGCTTTTCAAATCTCTTTTTCTTTGTAAAACCATTTTTAGGTGCCCAGCCACAAGGACACCAAGCATAGGATACTCATTCAGGTGACGAGCTGTAGATGCTTGTGGAAGCTACAGTGATTTGCATGTAGACGCTTCTATCTTTTGGATTCCAGAGTCACCATCTATCAGTTGTAGGGAATGTTGCCCATTTCTTTAGAGACATCTTTTATACTTCAGTTTTCACACTTTAGCATGTTTTATTTCAGTTTCGGTTATTCATTTCAGTTATGGGATTGTAGTGAGGAGTTTTCCTCCAGACTTTATTTACTCTATTGTGATGGTTATTCATTTTACTTCAGTATGGAATGGTGTTATTTACTTCTTCTTTACATTGTTGCATGTTAATCAGACTTAAATTAAAATTTGGCAAATTGCTTTTTAAATACTAGGTGGTTAGTAATAATAAAATGTTTTCGACAGTGATGCTATTAACTGAGCCAACTTGGCATTTTGAATTGATTTTATAAAGGAGTAGCTACCCGGTATTTAATTATTCGGGGTGTCACAAGAGAGAGAAACTAACCTGAAAGTAGAGAGAGAGAGAGAGCAGCGTAGAGAGAGAGAGAAAAGGAGGGAAGAAATCGGTGGGGGAAAAAAAGGAGGGGCAAGGGTTTTTTGCTGCGAAATTTGTCACGGACTTGTTACGGTCAATGACCATGACAAAAAACGCGTGTTTTTTTTATCATGGTCATTGATCATGACAAAGCTAGACGCTGGAAGGGTGCCAATTTACCCATTTTGGTGTAGTGAAATAAGACATGTGAAGCCTTTAGTGCCTTGAAAAAGCATTGAAAATTTTCCTCTCACCACAGGTTGAAGGGTGAGATGATGTCGAGGAACATTATATTATGATTAGTGGGGCGATTGAAAATACCCATGTTTTTATGGGCACGGATATGCACGGATTATATTATGATTGTGTAGATATGCATGGATGATAAGGTGTATGGGCACCCTGGTTAGTTAATTTCAAAGATGTCCGAGATAAAAGGACGTGAAAATGAATGTGTAGAATATATGCCCGAGGGGAAGATATAAACAAGGTTAAAATGGTATGATGGATTGAATGTCATGGGAGAAAGACGATGATCCAAGTATATATGTGTGCAATGAGAGCTAGCACACCCAACTATTGAGAAGATAGGTTGAAAGGATGTGGGAATCCATTTATAAGGATATCTCTTGAGAAGAAGGAATCCAACTACTAGGGTAAAGTAGAGCGGAGTCCTACTCAGATGCATGTCAGAGTGGCTTGCGCGCAAGTAGATTGCTGATGTTCATGAGGTTACAAAGAGCCCAGAAATGCGTATTTTGGCAAAAAGCGCATGGGCCAAAATTTTGAATACCCGAAAGAAGTAAGGGGGTATAAAGTATCACTTAATGTGAGATATTATAAATGGAAGGCGGTGTTGGGTGATACAAAGAGAGATTGTGTCCGAGTGCACCAATCGTAGATGAGAAAAAAGATTGATGCGAAATGATCAAGCTAGAAATTGTGTATTAAGCCGACGATTCCAGTGAAGGAATGGGCAGTCAGGTTGATAAATTTCATTGGTGGGTTGCCAACATCAAGACAAGGTCACGATTTCCTTCGATTGTGTGGAATGGTTTGAGCAAGGTGGGGAAACTGTTATTTACTTGGGGTGAGTTACACTGTTAGGTGCTAGTCACTAATGTTGTGTATTAGGATGAGATCCTTGAACCCCACCTCCGAGAGGGGTTTCAAGGAGGCATTGGGGGATGATGTTTTGCTGTGAGCAACTCGTGTCAATTATGGACTGATGAGTAAATGGGAGGTGAATGACTACTAGTAAAGCTGTATGAATGAGACTATGGAGTCACTACGAATATTCTACTTTCGTAACGAACCTAGATCAAAATTGGCATAGAGCATTGTACGGTAATTGGTGTGGAAATTATTGATTGGTAGAGTTTTGTGTAATAACTCATACCTGTTTATTATGGACGAGGTGCCTTTTGAGGTTTGGTATGGAAAGCTTTGTCATTCTACCTCTGGTTAATCCGAAGTGAGAGGATAACTAGATTTTTGGACTGGATGTGATTTGAAGTTCGTTGTTAAGAGTGGAGTGAACCATAAAGTATTTTAAGTGGCTTTTAAATTTCGTATTAGTGTCGTCACCACGAATCAATGTTTTGAGAACTGACATGAGTGGTCAGATGTTCGTGTGATTTCGTGTAACACCCCGCCTAATTAAATACCTGGTGGCCAGTCCCATACCAAATTAAAATAGAATATACAGTTGGCTCATTCTTAGCATCGTTGTCGAAAACATTTACAACTCACCCAATACTCAATTAAGCTGGTGTTAAAAACTTTCCAAATTTTAATTAACAAAATCCATTTCCAGTTTAAGAATAACACAACACATTTTATTCTACAACACTGATAACCAAGTAGATAACACAAAAGAATTTAAATGCAATTGGAATAAACATTCCCAAATAATATTAATCCATTACAGTAATCACAACAATATTAAATGTATTAAAAAGACCCGAATACAATAGTATTTGACCCCGATAGAAAAGAGATAACTGAATCCTTTGGGCGACATGCCCTAACTAAGAATACTGTGAATCAAATGAAGATAAGCGTCTAAGCAATACTCCATAGCTCGTCGTAATCAACTAAGGTTGGCGTCCCTGTTGCTGGACACCTGATATAGAAGATACAATAGAAAAGAAAATATGCAAGGAAACGGGTCAGAGCCCGAATGTGTAAATGATTTTTAAAACAGCAAGTATTTAACAAGTGCAATAAATCTTTTATTATGTACATGTTAGACCCAACTCTCACTTGCCATTCTCACCTCTCAACTAGAGTGCACACTTAACGTTACCTATTAACCTCCTAGTTAATGGTTCCTCTTTTCTAGTCTCCATATTATAATTCCATCCCAATATCATAATCCCCATATGTCCCATACCATACGTCACATTATTATTCATTTACATTTCTCATCGTTTCTCATTAACATGAATCATTTCTCAATTAATATGAATTAAGTTTTTCAAAAAACATTCATTAACTTAATTCAATTATCTTTCTTTATTCACCGTTATCTATAATTATCACCGTAGATAGATTTAACCATAATAAATATCCATTCATTCATTTAATCCATTATATATATATATATATATATATATATAAATTCATATATAATACGGCACCCCGAGTCACAGTTGCCACTACACCAAATTTGCCCATTTGTCAAGGTCATTGACCTTGACAAATTCACCTTGTCAAGGTCAATGACCGTGACATTTCGAGGCGAGACAACTTTTTTTGTCACGGTCGTGTCACAGTCATTGACCTTGACACAAAACTCGCGTTTTGTGTCACGGTCGTGTCGCGGTCAATGACCGTGACACGTTTGTCACCGTTATAAACCGTGACAAAGCCGTGACCCTTTTTAAAAAAATTGTCATGGTCATTGACCGTGACAATTCTGGGAAGAATTTAAAAAAAATCTGCTGGGCAGTATGGCCACCGCCACTGCCCAGCAGTATATTTGTACCTGTTATAGCAACGTTGTACCTGTTCCAAACATCATATATCCAACACAAACTAAAGATAATGCAAATATATATTCATGACAGTATAATCCAAATCTTCAAAGTAAAAATAATATACATGACGATATAATCCAAATATAATTAAAATGGACAAACTTAAAAATAATGTTACTACATGTCTTAGATAAAACTGAGGAGGTGAGTAGGCCACACGACATACGAATTGACGCACCCACTAATATACGTCGTGCCGCATTGTTCGCGCAACCACAATAGGGAGTTCTCCTTCCCGGGTATGACATGCGTGACGAGCACCCTGGACTCCATCTCTTGAAGCACACGTCCATGGACTAGTCCACCCTCGACGATGTTCGGGTTCCTCAATCCCCGCCCTATCCGCTGGCCATCAAATATGTCCAATATGAACACGCTCGGCCAACCAATTGTCGATAATGGTCTGTTGGAGGGCGTCAAATAGGGAAGTGGATCGTCGAAGTACGAACGTGTCGGTGATGAAGCAGTGAGGTCCACATCCTCGTCATCCTGCGCCTCGTCCTCCCGCACCTCCTCGTCCTCCCGCACCTCCTCCTCCACCGCCTTCTCCTTCCCTTTCCCTTTCCCTTTCTCTTTACGGTCTCCACCCAACGTACGCTTCATGAATGCGTACATATCTTGGACCGTCGCCTCCAAACGGGACAGCTTCGCGTTGTGTGAATCCACCGTTCGAGCCAACCCGTTGTCGCTCGTCTCCAATCCGATGATCCTAGATTTGGCCACCCGCGAGCTCACTCCCCCTGTCCTCCCCTTGCGATCAGAGCCAAGCACTTGGCTGAGTGCGTCTGTGGACAAAGATGCCTTGTCGGCATCAGACTGCGACTCATGCACTTCCTTAAGCTTTGCCTGAAATGAAAAAAAGCACATGATTAGTAAAATAAGTAAACTAAAAAATTATAACGTAATTAACAATAATTAAACTGTCTGATTACTTACAATCGTGGTTGCGACGCTCGGGGACACCTCCTTGTCCTTCCCCTTCTTCGTCCGAAGAGCCACATAAGTATCGAGCCTATGTGGCTTACCCCCTGGCCCACTCCCTACCCCCTGAAATAAAATAAAGTAAAGTAAAATTAGTATCGGCCCCGCAAAGTAAAATAATATCCAATAATATATTTCTGTAGTTATAGATAAATTAAATATTACCTTCATCCTATGCTCCACCTCAGCGTAAGAGGTCCGGCCGGAGTAGTGCACGTCCGTCTTTTTAGCCCGATTTTCCCTCCCCGATTGGCGAGATGCCAATTGTCGATCCTCGATCTCATTGTCAATGAACTTTTTCCATTGTGCCAATGAGATCGGCTCCTTGGGCGGGACGGATCCGCGCCATTGTAAAATGGTCTCTCGTGTTTTTCCAAAGTACCGTGTCCGCATATTTTTTTTCCACGTCTTGTGTTGCTCCCTCAACTGCTCGAAGACGGAATCGCGTAGCTTTGGATCCAAGTTGAATTGTTCCTGTCCAACAAATACAATGTTAGTTGCGAATAAATATAAATATAAATATAAATATAAATATAAATATAAATATAAATATAAATATAAATATAAATATAAATATAAATATAAATTGAAATTGAAATATTCATATAAATATTACCTGTAGTGCCGCCCAAACAGCTAACTTGAGCTCATACGGCACCTCCTTCCAACTCATAAACCCTGGGCCGATGACTGTCTTTAGCAGCTCGAGGGATCTCGCTAAAAGCTCCGACTTGTTTTCGACGGTAATCCCAAATTTTCCATATTTGGGGAGCCTAGGGGCGGAGGAGCCCTCGTCGCCTCCGCTACCACCGAACCCAGACGACGACATCATCATAAACAGCATCATCATCTTCGCCCTAACATCTGAAGGAGACATTTTTGCTGTAAAAAAAAATGTTATTAGTACAGATAGAAAAAATGTTATTAGTACAGATAAAAAAATGTTTCGTCTATATTATAACGTATGTGTAAGTTCTGTCAATACCACCCCCGCCACACGCACACACACACACACACACACACACACACACACACACACACACACACCACCCCTACCCACCCCACCCCACCCCCGCCACACGCACACACACACACGCACACACACACACACACACACACACACATATTTTGAATGAAAATATCAATTATTTATAAAATTGATGTCTACTTTTAGTGTTGTGTATATATGTTAGTCTACTTTTGCTTTTTTTTTTAAATAATCAATTAACCAAATTTCATAATAGTGAATAAGGGTTAATCCTAGCCATTGATTAAGTGTATTATTAGTAAGTACAAAAAATAAATATGGACTCTTAATCTAGGATATAAGGAGTATTTGTTAGTGAAATAATAATTTAGTGATAAAAACACACTCGAACACTACCAAGTTTTGACGACACGGGTCTCTAGAAAGAAAAACAAGCATTTCCAAATTACACGTCGAAATAATACAAGTGCATGCTTTGCAATCAAAGGTATTTATCTTTAGGGGTTTGTAAATTTAGGATTTATTGTAATATGTATTTTGAAAATAGGACAACAAACATTTTATTTATGATTTTAGTCCCTATTTTTTAATAAAACCGCTGGCGCGGACCCATATTCATAAAACGTTAACCAATCATAACATGCCACGTGTCCCTTTAATTTGAAAATAGGGACAAAAAATGGAAACAAAATGTTTGTTGTCCTATATCCATAATCAATATTATTTTAAGTCCTAAAATTACATAATCTATTATCTTTATAAGGATAAAATTATCTTAAAATGATTGGTAGGGAATGTCTATGAGGTGGATGATAATTTATTTGATATTTTATTTTATTTCTTTTGGTTAGGTTATTAAGACTTTATTTGAATTGATATCTTAGTAATTATTATTTAATATTTATTTTGAGCAATTATCTTATAGTAGGATTATTATCCTAGAAACAATTCTATCAATTCAAATAAATAGATATCAATTCAAATACATGTCTTGGATATCAATTCCCACTAGGGGTGGCAATTCGTGTGCGTCGTGTCGTGTTCGGGTCGTGTCATGTCGGGTTGACCCGCTTAACTAATCGTGTCAGATGAGCAAACACTAACCCGACCTATTTATTATCGTGTCGTGTTCGGGTTGACCCGCATAACCCATTAAGTAAAATATAAAATAATTTTTTTCTTCTCTCTTAACCAATCATAGCACTCATACGCCTACAATAACTTAATTTAATTAATTTCAAATTCTTGCAACACATAAATAATTTATCATCCGAGTTCGTGTCGAGTTCGTGTCGGGTATCGTGTCGTGTCAAAAATTGCCCCCCCACCCCACCCCTGCCCCCCTCCACCACCACACACACACACACACACACCCCACCCCACCCCACCCCACCCCACCCCCTCCCCCACCACACACCACCACACACACACACACACACCACCCCTAACCACCCCCTGCCCCACCCCTCCCCCACCCCCTCCCCCACCACACACCACCACACACACACACACACACCCCACCCCACCCCACCCCACCCCCTCCCCCACCACACACCACCACACACACACACACACCCCACCCCTAACCACCCCCTGCCCCACCCCTGCCCCACCCCCTCCCCCACCACACACCACCACACACACACACACACACCCCACCCCACCCCACCCCACCCCCTCCCCCACCACACACCACACACACACACACACACACACACACACACACCCCACCCCACCCTCCCCCACCCCCTCCCCCACCCCTGCCCCCCTCCACCGTCCCCACCCCCTCCCCCACCCTGCCCCACCTCCCACCCCCTGCCCCCCTCCACGCACACACATACACACATATATATATACACATACACACAAATATATATATAAATGAAAGAGAGAGAGAGAGAGAGAGAGAGAAAATGGACCTGAAAGTAGAGAGAGAGAGAGAGAGAGAGAACAGCGTCGAGAGAGAGAGAGAGAGAAATGGAGGGAACGGCGCGGGAGGGAAAAAAGAAGGGGGGGGTAGGGTTTTTGCTGAGAATATTGTCACGGTCGTGTCAAGGTCTTTGACCGTGACAAGAATTTAAATAATTGTCACGGTCAATGACCGTGACAAGTCCGTGACAAGTAAATTTGTCACGGGCTTGTCACGGTCAATGACCGTGACAATTCGTTGTCACGGTCGTGTCAAGGTCAATGACCGTGACATAAAACGCGTGTTTTTTTGTCACGGTCAATGACCTTGACAAGGCTGGCCGGCTGAAAGGTGACAATTTGCCCATTTTGGTGTAGTGTGCGGTGCAATGCATTACTCTGCTATCATGTCCCAATATCGTTGGTCGCCGAAAATGGGACAAAAGGTTCGGTGAGGATACCTCGAACCATTAACAACAACAGAATCATTGGAGGCGAACATAGTTCTCATACCCATGGGTCACACACATACCTACGTACCCATAGTCAGCGGACTTATCAACTCCCCGATAAGTCTTTCATAGACCTATGTTCTCGAGCGACAAATCAAAGATCCCATGGATTCATCAGGATATGACTGCCCTCACGCGTAAACCTCCCACCGATAGCAAGTAAGATAGGTATGTCATACACATAATCATTAATCAATCAAATAGGTATTATCATACCTATTGTATACTAACAACAAGGTACTCACATTAACCTTAGATTATTCCCTTACATAGCATTATATCTCTTTAAATCTCACGTATTAAAATGTCATATCTTTACTTCATAATTTAATTATCCTCGCATCCTATAACATCTCTCTACTCCCGACGTCGTTAAGGTTCATGCGTGGAGCGTCTCGCAAAGCGAAATCCAAATAAGGAACCCCTCCAATACACTACTACTTAACTTTGTCGATCGAGGAGGTTCGTCAAATTCAAATATGCGATCGGAATAACCTCATCCCCTCTTTCAACCAAATGTGTTCTAAACTCCCATCTCTATCCAGGAGCCATACCACTACGCTCTTGTACTACACTCAACCCTTGCGAAATCAATAATGGGCTTAAACTCAATCCTTGATGTTTAAATTGTAACCCTAAGGCTACCCAGGTGTTATATTAAATCTCCCCTACTTGAACTATCCTTAATCCTCATACAAACAGATTAGAATCCAACACATGAATCTAGAAACCGAAATCTCTTTAACTTTAATTATCATAATTCTAATCAATTAAAACCCAATCAAATTAATTCAAATCTTAACTAGGGCTTACTGATCTTCTCTAAGTCCCATAATATCCAATTAATAATCACCGAAGATCTACAAAAGTTTTGGGATAAGAACCAACATTAAAAAGAAACAACATCATGAATTCTCATATTTTAAATACTTAGAAAAATCAGATCCAAAAATTATTCAAATCATCAATCCAACTTCAGATTTGGATTCTACACGAAAAATTGAGTCAGGTATGTGTTTTGAGTTTTTCTTAAATCTCATCCAAATGCACTCAAAAAGAAGATCTAAACCTTCCAAATTGGCTGTTCTCATTCCACTCGTTTTTTGCCTCCTTTTCCAGAAAATTATCAACATATTATCTTCAAGAACACTAAATTATTTTCAGAATTTCTTCCACAGATTGATGAATATTTATTGGATTACTAACTACCTGCAACATGAGTTTAATTCCTATATATTTTTAGATTCCAAAAATCCATTAACAACTATATCCTTTCATCTTCCAAGCATGAAAATCATCTCTTTTTATAACTATCCTAACATGGACAATATACGAACTTAAATTGCAAATATCAAACACTTGCCCTTACTGAAGGTCTGATCCTTTGGAGTTGAATAACACAGGTGGTGATAGTGGTGGTGACCTTTAACCTTTGGTTCTCCTCCTTCCCAAGAAAACTTCTTTTTCTTTCCAAGCAACCTTCCACTCTCTCTAAGAAGATGACTTTTCAATTTTGTGTAGAAGAGATGAAATGAACCTACATACACTAATCTCCAAATACTTATAATAAGACAAAACCCGAAATCACTATTCACCCCCTTGTAAAAATAACCAAAATGCCCTTTTGGGTTGTCTTTTCATTTCAAAATGACCCGAGACTCAAAATTAACATCCAAATAGACTTTTCTGACTATTTCGAACCTTCCGGATGCAACGACGCAGTCGAAATGACTATAAGGTTGATAGAAAATAAATTTCCTTTTTAATTTAATAAATTAGTCCCGACACGTCCCATAACGCGTCTGACTAAAAATTCAAATTACCGAATTTATATCATACCGTCATATCAATGACATCACATTCATATATTACCTAAATATCTTTAAGTAATATTCAGAATCAACCATTTTAATATCCACAATTCGGATAAAACCCAAATGAATTAATTTATAATAAGATCCAATTAATCCATTAATTTAAAATATAATTCATTTTAAAAGTCATTAAAATCACGGGGTATTACATACTTCCCCCCTTATAACAGACTTTCATGCCGAAATTCAGGAATATAAATCATACCGGTAAGGTCAACTCCGAGTATAAATCTCACATCGCAAGAAATCTAAGACGTACCGCCCATACAATACGTTAACGAAAATCCCTATCGATGTTATACGCCAAGCCTCACCATATAGTTCCAACTGAATCAAATTTAAATTATACCCAATCTTCCCTATACCGTCCTCGTGACAAAGTTTGGGAAAAATAATCCTCACTTATTAAACAAATAAATCCTAAAGTCACAACTACTTACTGTTTCACAATTTTGAAAACTACTACAATCCAATCATCCAGGGCTCCCATACACCCTCTCGTACCGCTTTCAATATGAACATTTTTGCAAAGGTTATAAACTCATATCCCAAAGACCTAACTTATTTCGACTCCCAACGATTATTAGTTTCATGCGTGGGGTGTCTCGCAAGCGAAATCCAAACAAGGAACCACCTCGATACACTACTTCCTAAAGTAGTCGGTCATCGAAACTCCTAAGGTCCTTAGTCAATAGTATATAAAAATTTGGTTTATCGAAAAAAATATCAAGTTTATCGATTTAAACAAAAAAAATTTAGTTTTTTTTAATTGATTTCAAATAGAGTCTACTCATCTACTCTTCTCTAGAAGACAAGATGCTGGTTAATAGTAGTACATACGCTCTCGTATACCACAAGTCAATGCATGCCGATAGTCACATCATGCTCGGACATGCCCAAAGTAAGTAATCCCATGATAAAAATCAAACCCACGTGATAACATGTAATATACAGGTGTCCCACACCCCTCAGTGAGTCTACGTAAATAACGATGCTATAGGCTAAGTTTAGCAACCCTTTTTTCCCATATAATATTAATCGATAAAAAAATCAATATACGCCTTATAATTCCTTAGATAGAGAACATACCCTCATTCGTGGGTGGTGGTTGTTGAATCCCACTATTATAACTTTGCTTAGATAAGTCAAGAAAAATTTTACCCCAAATTTTCAGTTCTAGTTAACCACACTCCACTATATGCTCAAGCCTTTGAATATATTGCCTTCGTTAGGTAACACACACAATTCCCGTATTTCAAGAACTTCTACTGATGTCTCTCCTCAATTTTCCATAATAGGGGTGACCTCGACTACGGTCATCATACTCGAACATACTTCATAACCTCCTAAGTACGATCTCCGCTATCCATTCAATGGCCCTCATCTGCCATACTTCTTTGTTCGATCACTCCCGAACGTAAATAAGATTCACTGATATATACGAAATCTTACCAAAGAGATCAACAATCCTAAACATAGGGCTCTATATCAAAGAACGCTAAGCTAAAAACACAGTAAGCCGTACAGATCCTAAAGGACACTAGAACCTGATGATATGATACCATTTGTAACACCCCGCCCGCCCGGGGAGAGCGAACGGAGCGCTAATGCGATAAAATAAATCCAAATCCACAAGTGACAAGGTATAGAGCATCTAAATAAACCCACAATAATATAAATCCACTAATCTCAATTCTTCAAATTAAATACCAAATCTCTCGAATTACATACAACAACTAACTCGAAAATAAAATACAAATCTCCAAAGCTCTATACATCAAAATAATACAAATCTTTCCCAAACAATCCTCGCTAAAATCAATCTCCATAGCGCCCCAAAATCCGCGCTAACCTGCCACTAAAAGAAAATATGGGGAAGTACACAATACGATAGGAAAGATGCTCAACAAATACGGATTAACAATGAATAAAGCGTAACAACACGAGTACGAATATTCAAATCAAAATGCAAATCTCAAAGAATTTATCAATATAATTTCTCAACAACACATCAATGGGTCACCAGGCCTCACCCCATTCGCATATGCTTTATCAAGCCATAGCCCGGGAATAGGTATTTTGG
Source organism: Sambucus nigra (assembly GCA_949130495.1). NCBI lineage: Eukaryota > Viridiplantae > Streptophyta > Magnoliopsida > Dipsacales > Adoxaceae > Sambucus > Sambucus nigra. Next base: position 334,599,180 of record OX422207.1, on the reverse strand, counting down.
CGGGTACTCAACATCCGTGCCATATTAAAATCTCATGACAACGTGCTCATCAACAATATAATGATACCACGTGAATCAAAATAATTTCAACAATTATTTTCCAGATTTCAATGAATTTATCAATTCAAATATGAGTTCAATTAACAAGAATTCAAAGAGAATGACACTCGCGAGATTTAAGGAGCATATTGCGTAAAACCTCATACCTCAAACCATGATGAGAAACCAATGATCACATCCTCAAGATCAACACAAAAGATCTACAAAAGCTTCTCCAAGAACCACCAACAAAAAAGCCCCAAGAACACCTCTAATCTAAGGTTGGAACTCACAAATCTCAAGGGCCAATGTGTATATAAAAAGAAGAGGAATATAAAATATATTTGCTGCCAAAATTTGTGCCAAAAGTAGGTTAAAAGGGTTGCTCATGACTTCCTTTTATATTTCAAAGAAGTTAAGAGTTGGAATCCAAAAGACTCCTTTAAATAAGGCAAAGAAATGAAGAGTTGGAAGTCAAAACAACTGCAAGAGTTAAAAACATTTAAAAATAATTTTAAAATCCGTTTTAACTCCGTTTTCAAAACCGTTTGAAATTCTTGCCTTTAAAAATAATAACCAACATATTTGAGCAATAAAAATAATGTTATCAAAAACTTTATTTTCCTCCATTTTCCTAAATTAATTAAAATAGCTCAAAAATTACGCGGGTTGTTACACTTCCCTACTAACAATGGAATTTCGCCCTCGAAATTCACCGAATGCCTAACTCTAAAAAATCAGGCTAACAATCTCCAAAAATATTTTCGTCTCCAAAAATAAATTCCTCACATCTAATCTATATGCCTATCACGAATATCACCTAAAATTTTCTATCACCAAAAATTGCTAACCACGCAATGAACCCAAAACTCAAGCCCCGAGGGTTGCCGTATACCTAAGCTCTGATACCACCTGTAACACCCCGCCTAATTAAATACCGGGTGGCCAGTCCCATACCAAATTAAAACAGAATATACAGTTGGCTCATTCTTAGCATCACCGTCGAAAACATTTACAACTCACCCAATACTCAATTAAGCTGGTGTTAAAAACTTTCCAAATTTTAATTTAACAAAATCCATTTCCAGTTTAAGAATAACACAACACATTTTATTCTACAACACTGATAACCAAGTAGATAACACAAAAGAATTTAAATGCAATTGGAATAAACATTCCCAAATAATATTAATCCATTACAGTAATCACAACAATATTAAATGTATTAAAAAGACCCGAATACAATAGTATTTGACCCCGATAGAAAAGAGATAACTGAATCCTTTGGGCGACATGCCCTAACTAAGAATACTGTGAATCAAATGAAGATAAGCGTCTAAGAAATACTCCATAGCTCCATAGCTCGTCGTAATCAACTAAGGTTGGCGTCCCTGTTGCTAGACACCTGATATAGAAGATACAATAGAAAAGAAAATATGCAAGGAAACGGGTCAGAGCCCGAATGTGTAAATGATTTTTAAAACAACAAGTATTTAACAAGTGCAATAAATCTTTTATTATGTACATGTTAGACCCAACTCTCACTTGCCATTCTCACCTCTCAACTAGAGTGCACACTTAACGTTTCCTATTAACCTCCTAGTTAATGGTTCCTCTTTTCTAGTCTCCATATTATAATTCCATCCCAATATCATAATTCCCATATGTCCCATACCATACGTCACATTATTATTCATTTACATTTCTCATCGTTTCTCATTAACATGAATCATTTCTCAATTAATATGAATTAAGTTTTTCAAAAAACATTCATTAACATAATTCAATCATCTTTCTTTATTCACCGTTATCTACAATTATCACCGTAGATAGATTTAACCATAATAAATATCCATTCATTCATTTAATCCATTATATATATATATATATATATATATATATATATATATATATTCATATATAATACGGCACCCCGAGTCATAGCTGCGGTGCAATGCATTACTCTGCTATCATGTCCCAATATCGCTGGTCGTCGAAAAGGGGACAAAAGGTTCGGTGAGGATACCTCGAACCATTAACAACAACACAATCATTGGAGGCGAACATAGTTCTCATACCCATGGGTCACGCACATACCTACGTACCCATAGTCAGCGGACTTATCAACTCCCCGATAAGTCTTTCATAGATCTATGTTCTCGGGCGATAAATAAAAGATCCCATGAATTCATCGGGATATGACTGCCCTCACGCGTAAACCTCCCACCGATAGCAAGTAAGCTAGGTATGTCATATACATAATCATTAATCAATAAAATAGGTATTATCATACCTATTGTATACTAACAACAAGGTACTCACATTAACCTTAGATTATTCCCTTACGTAGCATTATATCTCTTTAAATCTCACGTATTAAAATGTCATATCTTTACTTCATAATTTAATTATCCTCGCATCCTATAACATCTCTCCACTCCCGACGTCGTTAAGGTTCATGCGCGGAGCGTCTCGCAAAGCGAAATCCAAATAAGGAAACCCTCCAATACACTACTACTTAACTTTGTCGATCGAGGAGGTTCCTCAACTTCAAATATGCGATCGGAATAACCTCATCCCCTCTTTCAACCAAATGTGTTCTAAACTCCCATCTCTATCCAGGAGCCATATCACTACGCTCTTGTACTACACTCAGCCCTTGCGAAATCAATAATGAGCTTAAACTCAGTCCTTGATGTTTAAATTGTAACCCTAAGGCTACCCAGGTGTTATATTAAATTTCCCCTACTTGAACTATCCTTAATCCTCATACAAACAGATTAGAATCCAACACATGAATCTAGCAACCGAAATCTCTTTAACTTTAATTATCACAATTCGAATCAATTAAATCCCAATCAAATTAATTCAAATCTTAACTAGGGCTTACTGATCTTCTCTAAGTCCCATAATATCCAATTAATAATCACCGAAGATCTACAAAAGTTTTGGGATAAGAACCAACATTAAAAAGAAACAACATCATGAATTCTCATATTTTAAATACTCAGAAAAATCAGATCCAAAAATTATTCAAATCATCAATTCGACTTCAGATTTGGATTCTACACAAAAAATTGAGTGAGGTATGTGTTTTGAGTTTTTCTTAAATCTCATCCAAATGCACTCAAAAAGAAGATCTAAACCTTCCAAATTGGCTCTTCTCATTCCACTCGTTTTTGCCTCATTTTTCAGAAAATTATCAATATATTATCTTCAAGAACACTAAATTATTTTTAGAATTTCTTCCACAGATTGATAAATATTTATTGGATTACTAACTACCTACAACATGAGTTTAATTCCTATATATTTTTAGATTCCAAAAATCCATTAACAACTATATCCTTTCATCTTCCAAGCATGAAAATCATCTCTTTTTATAACTATCCTAACATGGACAATATACGAACTTAAATTGTAAATATCAAACACTTGCCTTTACTGAAGGTCTGATCCTTTGGAGTTGAATAACACAGGTGGTGATGGTGGTGGTGACCTTTGGTTCTCCTCCTTCCCAAGCAAACTTCTTTTTCTTTCCAAGCAACCTTCCACTCTCTCTAAGAAGATGACTTTTCAATTTTGTGTAGAAGAGATGAAATGAACCTACATACACTAATCTCTAAATACTTATAATAAGACAAAACCCGAAATCACTATTCATCCCCCTTGTAAAAATAACCAAAATGCCCTTTTGGGTTGTCTTTTCATTTCCAAATGACCCGAGACTCAAAATTAACATCCAAATAGACTTTTCTGACTATTTTGAACCTTCCGGACGCAACGACGCAGTCGAAATGACTATAAGGTCGATAGAAAATAAATTTCCTTTTTAATTTAATAAATTAGTCCCGACACGTCCCATACCGCGTCTAACTAAAAATTCAAATTACCGAATTTATATCATACCGTCATATCAATGACATCACATTCATATATTACCTAAATATCTTTAAGTAATATTCAGAATCATCCATTTTAATATCCACAATTCGGATGAACCCAAATGAATTAATTTATAATAAAATCCAATTAATCCATTAATTTAAAATATAATTCATTTTAAAAGTCATTAAAATCACGGGGTATTACATTTCTCTCAGAATGGGAGTTTTATTTCGGGGTGGGTACGGGAAGATAGCACTCAGTGATATGCAGGATTCCGTTAGTATTTGAGGTGATAGAGTCAATTTTGAGATCACATAACTGATGGAGTGTATTCGTATGTAGTGAATCCAATAAACTTGGGCTACAGTGATTAAGCCTTTGATAGGTGGGTACCACAAGCGGGGGTATAGTGGAGTGACCCTTTAGTTATTATCGAATTTGGATACTAGAGGATGTCGTGTGGTTAAAGATAAACTTTTAGTACCATACTTCTCCTAATTTCGAGGACGGAATTCCTTTGTAGGGGAAGGGGGGAGAATGTAATACCCCGAATTTCTGTGTATTTTTATTTAATTAATTTGAGGAATTAATTGAGAAAAATACGTTTTAATTAAATTACGCGAGTGAAGTAATTTAAAATGATTAAATGGTAAATGAGTTTAATTGGATATTAATCGGGATTTAAATAGTATTAATATTACATGATAATATTTACAAATAGTATATAATTGATAATTATGGTGATATGACATAGCGAGTGATATGCGCATATTTTTACTTTATCTCACAGGGAGTCGTGCGTGTAGACTATTTTGCGATGAGAAATGAGAAACATATTTTAAGTGACTTGAATGATAATTTAGATGTCACGGATAGTTCCGGATGGATAAAAATAGTCAAAATAGTGTACCCGGGGGTATAATTTGAGTCCCGGGTCAATCTTGGACCAAATCGGCACATATCGAGGTTGTTTCGGTCTTTTTTAAAAGTGCGTTAAATGACCCACGAAATTGAGATCCTTAGATATGATATTTGGATATTGGAGATTAGGGTTCATAACACAAAAACTACTATAGATACCATTAGAGAGAAGGGAGAGCTAATTCTCAAAGCTTAAGGAGAAATTCTAAAGGTGGTGAAGAGTCAATCACATCAAGCCAAATTAGAAGGGGATATTGGAGAAGAAACAATCAACCCTCAATAAAGAGCCATAAAATCATATTTATCAATTCAAGGCAAGTATTTATTGCAAATCAAATTCAAGTTATAATACCCATGTGTAGGGAGCAGTAAGAATTGGTTGATTTTATTGAAAAACCTTGAATTAAATATATGAATTGATCACATGTTTGGGTAGGATTGCATTTATAATGAATCCCTATGTAAAGTTAAAATGAAATTTGAATATATGTGGTGATTAACATGGAATCTTTATGGGTGCTTGGTTGAACAACATGAATCTTGAATGACTTAGGGTTTAATAGATGAACACAAGATGTCAATTTGCCTGAATTTTTAACGTAACTTTAAACGTGTGCCATTTGAATTTTACTTCGAATTAGAGTGTGAACCATACATTCCTGGAAATTTCTATCTCTTAGATATCCAGTGAACTTAGAATCAGGTAAATCGGAGTTCTGTAGAGGGAGTAATCGACATGTTACTACAGGGTGTTTGGTCTGTCAGCATAGTAATCTGCCAGAATTTTAACGTAATTTTAAACGTGTACGATTTGAATTGTACTTAGAATCAGAGTCTGAATAATAGATTTATGGAAAGGTATATCTCTTATCTTTCTAATGAACTTGGAATCAGGTCAATCAGAGTTATGTAGAGGGAGAAATCAAAATTTTACTAGAGGGTATTTAATCTGCCAGAAAATTTATGATTCAATTTGGCTGCCCAGAAAATGTGAGATTTTTCTTTTTCAGCCTCAAATGCCTAAAATTTTATCGGGGAAGTGTTTTGGACCTTGATGTAATATATTGAGGGAATAATTATATGGCATTAGGTCTATGATTGAGTGTTGGACTTTAATTTTTTGAGGGAATTGATGTGGAGATTCATAGGCATGATTGTGAAGTATTCTAATTTGAGATGATAAGAATATAATTACGGATAAGAGTGAACGAGCTTAAATTTGTTGGGTAAGTAGGTTAACAAGGGCAACTACTGAATTGATATAACAATGCTTTACTAGGACCCTTAGAGTTTTGTGAATACTCAAATTAATACGATAGTGAGATAAATCGTAAAATAAAATGTACGGTGAGTATTTGAGAGAAATATACCACGTACAAGTATGAATGATTAGGTTGTGTGAATACTTATTTTTATTAAATCTTAGGTTGTGTGAAGACCTATTATTTTCTAAAGTAGGTATTGGGGTCGATGGACACTCCGAACCAACATCGAAGATATATAATATTCATTGGTATCGACGAATGGTCTGAGCCAATATACATATGCATTAATATTAATTGTTATCGATGGAAGGTTTGAGCCAATATGCATGTACATTACATTTACCTTGGGGTCGATGTCTATCTGGACCAATGTAAATGTTAGGATAATTGGGGTTGATGGCTTTTCGGACCAATAATTCTTATAGTATATATTGTGTGAAAAATATATACCTCATGATACTCTACTTATGTGCAAGGGTAGACTTGTAGATGATATATATATATATATTATAAATTAAGTAGAGAGAAACTTAATTATGAAATTAAAGATATATTGAGAACATGCATGTATATTACATTTACCTTGAGGTCGATGGCTTTCACTACACCAAATCTGCCCATTTGTCAAGGTCATTTACCTTGACAAATTCACCTTGTCAAGGTCAGTGACCGTGACATTTCGAGGCGAGACAACTTTTTTTGTCACGGTCTTGTCACGGTCATTGACCTTGACAAAAAACTCGCGTTTTGTGTCACGGTCGTGTCAAGGTCAATGACCGTGACACGTTTGTCACGGTTATAAACCGTGACAAAGCCGTGACCCTTTTTAAAAAAATTGTCACGGTCATTGGCCGTGACACGCCCGTGTCAATTTTGTCACGGACGTGTCACGGTCAATGACCGTGACAATTCTGGGCAGAATTAAAAAAAAAACTGCTGGGCAGTATGGCCACTGCCACTGCCCAGCAGTATATTTGTACCTGTTATAGCAACGTTGTACCTGTTCCACACATCATATATCCGAACAAACTAAAGATAATGCAAATATATATTCAAATAAGAAACTATTTAAAAAGAAACAACATCACCATCATTTTATCTCAAATATACAAACTATTTGCATGGAAAAGAGATTTTGTACCGCGACGCTCGGGAACACCTCCTTATCCTTCCCTTCTCGTCCGAATAGCGACATAAGTATAGAGCATATGTGGCCTACCCTTAGGGCCACTCCCTGTCCCCTGAATTGAAATAAAGTAAAATTAGTATCCGCCCCTCAAATATAGATAAATATAAATTGTAATTGAAATCAAAATCGAAATTGACATATAAATATAAATACATTACCTGTAGTGTCACTCAAACAGCTAACTTGAGCTCATATGGCACCTCCTTCCAACTAATGTACCCCGGGCAATCGTGTCAATTATAATTCTCTTCATATCTAAACACTAAGAAATACCATAATCCTATGGAGGTATGCGTTGCAAATTCCTTCCAACCGTTGTGTAGCCAAAAATCAGCAGTTGAAGTTGTCAACTCCACCTTTGAATGGGGTATGGAAAGTGGTGGGGTATGAAAAGTGGAATTGACAACTTCAACCGGTGATGTTTGGCTACATAACGGTTGGGAGGAATTTGCAGAGCATCGCTCCATAGGATTATGGCATTTCTTAGTGTTCGGATAGACGAAGAGATTCAGTCTCCTCTCCACAAATAGGACACCCCAAATAACTATGTACTAATCACCTATTAAAGGTAAGAAGCGTATATTCATGGATTAGTATAAACAAAAATTAGATGTAGTTGGAATATTTATGTATTAATCTCCTCTCCACACACGCACACTACACAAGAGTGAAAATGATAAAGTGCAGATCAAGTAAAAGCATTAAAAATGGATGTTTCGGTACAAATTGAAATAATTATTACAAATTAAAAAATTGTTTCAAATTCGGGTTATCATCAAAAATGGATTGATATTCGGTAGGAGCAGCCAAGTCATCCACACTACTATTTAGACGCCTTGGCGCGTGTTGGACAATTGACCACGGCTCGTTGTTGATATACTCCGAGTAAAACACTTGCTTAACCTTTTGAAATGCACAAACAAACGGCTCATCGCTCACGTGGTCGTTGCTCTTCAACTTGGACAAGTCAACCATGATCAAATTGGTGACAGGATCAACTTTAGAAGCATTTTTATCCTCAACTCTTACTCATTCACAGTAAAATACAACCTCTTTGAAGCTTATATAATCCAATTCAAATATATTTTGGATTACACCATAGTAAGTCATTTCAGCTTCAACGAGGTTTTTATCTTTTGCGCTCGCTCGAAAGAAAGTAAGAGCCTTGTATGAAATTCCCGAGTTCTGTACATTTGTACTTTCCTCGTACACTTTAGCGCCGAAAATGTAACCGTTCAATCGATATTTTTTGTACTCTTGTGCCACGAACAAGGGTCCAGTGGCTAGACGAGCAAGCCTTGATGTCGCATCACCCATATTTAGGAGCTGAGAATATAGATAAATTAATTATATTAGTGGTAAAATTTGAGTGTAATGTAACGTTATATAACGATTGTTTTTATTGTAATTACCTCTTGTGTCAACCATAGCCTAAATTCGCTGTCTGATTGTACCACTGTTTTTCGTCTTTTATTGTTCTCACAGGCTTCATATTTACTGCATATTACAAAATTAATCATGTATAAAATAATCTAAAATAATGTTAAACATTATAATATTCGAAACTTACTTTTTCCATTCTTCGACATCTTCATGTGTGTCAAATAGATAACGAGCTACTTGTTCATGTTGCAAACTCGTTAATTTCACTCGTTTTCCCATCACATTACCACCATCATCGAGGAATTCATCAGTGTCATCAACGCTGGTAGAGTCAGTCATATATTCCCGAGTATATATTGATGACTCCACGGTTATGTATTCCTCTGCAATTGATCCTGCAATATATCGCGTATTCTTGACGTAATCTTTAAAAACTTTCATCAATCTTTCAAACGGATACATCCACCGATATCTAACTGGACCACAAAGAAGTGCCTCGTCGCATAGGTGTACCAACAAGTGAACACTTATGTCAAAGAATGCTGGGGGAAAGTACTTCTCCAATACACAGATCGCTTCCTTCAGAGCCAATTTTGCGGCCACTATGTGTTCTCGATTCACTACCTTCTCACATAAGAGGGAGAAGGTAATACTAATTTGCATAATAACCCTACGCAAATCCTTGTGCTTGGAGAAACAGTGCTTAAACAATAGAGGAACCAATTGTATGATCACATGCCAATCGTGGGACTTACACTTATGTAAATCATGAGTAGCATAATTCACAATCCTTTGCAAGTTGGACGAAAAAGTAGATGGGCCCTTCAAATTATATATTGTGTCTAGAAGCACCTTCCTTTCCTCACTCGTCAAAGTAAACGCACCAGGGGGAATTATTGTCCTTCCCCTACTATCTTCTTTCAACCATAGTTGTGGTTTAAGTTTTAACGTTTTAAGGTCTTTTCGTGCATTTTCTCCATCCTTCGAATGACTCCCCCCAAGGCAAGTACCCACAATATGTTCAGCGAAGTTCTTCTCTGCATGCATCACATCCAATACATGGCGCACCGGGTTTTTCTTCCAATAAGGCAAGTCAAATAAAATTGACCTCCGAGGCCATGCCTTTCTTATCTCAGTTTCATTCCCAGTTGGGGTCTTCTTATCCTTGACATTCTTAAATTTGGGATTCTTACCTGGCATATTTGGGCCACATTCAGAAGATTTACTTTCAATTTCTGAACCCGAAAGTTGTCTCGGCGGTAGCCTATGTTCAACTCCGCCCAATAAAAAATTGGAAGCTTTCTCAAATCTGAAACTATGAGCTGGGGGTAAAAACCTCCTGTGGCAATGGTATACATTTTTTAAGCTGGAGGATAGACGAAGAGATTCAGTCTCCTCTCCACAAATAGGACACCCCAAATAACCATGTACTACACATCCGGATAATGTCCCATAAGCTGGAAAATCATGAATTGCCCACATCAACATAGCTTTCAGCGTAAACTCTTCTTTTCTAAAAGAGTCAAATGATTGCACACCATCTTCCCACAACTCATTTAATTCTTCTACCAAAGGAGCCAGGTAGATATCAATGTCTTCACTTGGTGCCTTTGGCCCAGGTATCAATAAAGCCATCATCGAAAATTCAGGTCTCATACACTGTGAATGAGGGAGGTTGAGTGGGGCTAGGATCACTGGCCATACACTCTGATTGGTGCTTAGATTTCCAAATGGATTGAAACCATCTGTTGATATAGCCAAACGAATGTTGCGTTGTTCTCGAGCAAAATCGGGATACTCATAATTCATCCTCCGCCAGGCAGTAGAATCAATAGGATGACGCATGATATTACCCCCTACTTCTGCCCTAGCATGCCAAGTCATTGCCTCTGCAATCCATGGTACGGTGAAAAATCGCTTTAATCTAGGCCCAACGGGAAAATATTCCAATACTTTTTGAGGCACTTTTGAGCTTGTGCCTTCCTTACTAGTAAATTGGACATATCTAGGTTCGTCGCATACCGGACAACGATCGAGATTTTCATACTCCTTTCGGTATAGTATGCAGTCATACACACAAGCATGAATCGATTTATACTTCATTCCCAAACCTTTCAAACTGTTCTTCATAACAAGATATCTATTTGGAAGTGTATTCACCTTGGGTAATAAGCCCTTCACCCATTTCAGAATTCCCGTCACGCTATTGCCAGACAAACCGTACTGCGTCTTCAAACTGTGCAAACCAACCATGGCATGTAAAGTTGTTTGATCTTTCTCACAGACAGAGTATAACGGTTGGGTCGCCTTAAATTTTAAACTTTGGTAGTCATCGTCAAGTTTTATCGTGTTATCTTCACGAGCACTTGAATCTTCTACATCATCAGTAACCTCATTCTCCTCAGCTTCATAAACTCCGTACGCATCATCAACTAAATCCTCTAACATATTATGATCTACGTCGTCCCCTTCTTCATCTATTCTACTTGTTGAAGGATGTTGTGAAGGTTGGTCAGGGACAAAAGGAACTTTCAATTCACCGTGAAAACTCCAAAATCGATAACTATCTTGCATCCCCGATCTTAACAAATGTAGTTCAACTGTTTTCCATTCAAACACCTTACCATTCTTACACCTAGCACACGGACACGGAAACTCTTCATCATTACGACATCTCTTTGCATATTTCACAAATTCGTTAGCACCTCTGTGAAACACATTCCCCATTCTATTAGTCTCACCCATCCACTCTTTGTATTTTGGATATCCCATCACAACTACCACAACTAAACACCTATTAAAGGTAAACAAAACTTAGATTTATAGTATGTTTTTTTTAATTATCCCATCATTTAATTAGCCTATTAAAGGGTATGTGGTCCTATCCCATTCAAGAATGCATTTTTCTGTAATATACTTAACAGCTCATGCACATTGTTACGATTTGAAAAAAATTCGACAGCATATCCCCTTAGTTCTCCAAGTACACGACGTAGATTGGCAGGTGTGAGTGTTATTTCAATTGGTCAATTAAAATAACAGTCACACTTGTCAATCTAGTATGTACCCAGAGAACATTAAGATACGACTGCAGAACTTCCTCCAAAAGTAACAACTTTAAGCCAATAAGAATATTATACAAAAATTATACAGTCTCAAACTGTCCAAACGGGACAATTCGAGAGATCTCATTACAGGGGTAATGACTCTCGAACGGGTCTAAGGGTTATTGAATGCGTACGCATAATAACTAGAATGCTAGTATCTATGCGCACTATATTTAATTTCAAGTATGTTTCATATAATGGGTTAATTCAAATACAAAAATAAATTCATGGGATAATTCAAATACAAAAATAAATTCATGGGATAATTCAAATACAAAAATAAATTCATGTATTGACCACATACACACACACACACACACACACACACACACACACTATCTAAGCTGTTCTATAGGTATAAAAACAATTATTATCCAATTATTATCCAACTATTATTAATTATTTATTTTGAATGTAAATAATATTCAAAACTCCACCCACCCCCACCCCCACCCCCTCAGATTAATTCAAGACATAAGACCCTAAAGGGAATCCTATCTGCAACAAGATTCTAGTTAGTAAAGAAGACATAACAGAATATGGTGGAATCCACTACACTACAAAACCATTTAATAATATTTAAAAAATTCAAAACCATTTAATAATATTTAAGCACTAAAATTAATTTAATTTAATTTAACCTAGGAATTAATCAGATATTTTTATCCTATGTTTACTAATGCTAAAATTATGAAAAATGACACCACCACACACACACACACACACCGCACCCCACCCCACCCCACCCCCTGCCCCCTCCACCACCCCCTTCCCCACCCTGCCCCACCCCGCCCCACCCCCTGCCACCCCTTCACCACCCCCTGCCCCACCCCACCCCACCCCCTGCCCCCACCCCCTGCCCCCTCCCCCACCCTCCCCCACCCCGCCCCACCCCCTGCCCCCCTCCACCACCCCCTCCCCCACCCTGCCCCACCCCACCCCACCCCCTGCCCCCACCCCCTGCCCCCTCCCCCACCCCCTCCCCCACCCTGCCCCACCCCCCACCCCCTGCCCCCCCCCTCCACCCCCTCCCCCACCCTGCCCCACGCCCCATACACGCACACACATACACACAGATATATATACACACACACACATAACTATACAGACATATATATATATATATAAATGGAAGAGAGAGAGAGAGAGAGAGAAGCGTCGAGAGAGAGAGAGAGGGAGGGAGGGAACGGTGGGAGGGAAAAAAGAAGGGGGAAATGATTTTTGCTGGAAAAGTTGTCACGGTCGTGTCAAGGTCATTGACCGTGACACGAATTGTCACGGTCATTGACCGTGACAAGCCCGTGACAATTCAATTTGTCACGGGCTTGTGACGGTCAATGACCGTGACAATTCGTTGTCACGATCGTGTCAAGGTCAATGACCGTGACATAAAACGCGTGTTTTTTTGTCACGGTCAATGACCTTGACAAGGCTGGCCGGCTGAAATGTGACAATTTGCCCATTTTGGTGTAGTGTTTCCGGACCAGTGTAAATGTTAGGATAATTGGGGTCGATGTCTTTTCGGACCAATAATCCTTATAATATATATTGTGTGTGAAATATGTATTCCGAACTAAGAGATATAAATCACTATTGGTGCTCAAAGTATAATACCAAGACAATAACCCTGTGGGGAGGTGATTATAAAGTATGTGCTTATAGTATATATTGTGTGCAGAATATATACCTCATGATACTCTACTTGTGTGTGGTAGTAGACTTATATATGATATATATAGAGATATACATCTAAATGGCAAATTAAGTAGAGAGAAGCCTTAATTACAGCATCAAATGTATATTGGGAATATCTATGGTTAATTAAGTAGTGAAACTTAATTATGGAAGTTAAATAATGATAGATGTGAAATGCTATATGAATTAAGTAGCGAGACTTAATTATAATGATTAAACATAACATATGCGAGTGTTATATGGGAAATGAATAACATGTGAGAGATATTACTAATTAAGCGTGTTGTATGGGCGATACGATAAAGTAAATTATTGATAAGATCGGTTATATACTTTAGTCGAGATAGCTTGGGTATGATAGCTAGGTGGGCTAAGTGTAGATCGTTAGGAGTGCACATTAAATGAGAGCTGAGGAAACTCAAGAGAGTGTGCATGAACCTAACATCTGTAATCAATAATCGATTTTAATTGCGATAAATTACTTGTTAAATTTTTTCAAAATGTTTTAAGTACTAACTCTTGCTAGTAAAATATTTTTAAAATCTTTTAGGTGTCCAACCACAAGGACACCATGTATGGTGATATCATTCCAGGGACTCGGAGCCGTAGCATTGTGGATGCTGACAAGATTTTGAGTAGCCGATTCTCTGATTCAAATCTAGCGTAGGATCTCATTTGTATCTCTTATATAGACTGTTGTCAGTGGACAACCTTGCAATTTCAGTCTTGTATTTGATTTACTCAACTGTTTGGATTTAGATTGTATTTGACTTTGGGTATTTTTGTCATTGGATTGTAGCATGTATTGAATTCATTTTCATGTTATGATGGTTTAGATTATAGTCTATCGTGTATGATGATTTAGACTTCAAAAATGTTCTTTTATTCCTAGTTAATTGAAAGTTAAAATTTTGGCACCAGTTTAATTAACTTAGGTGCTTAGTAATTAATTTGGTTTTTAACAGTGTTGCTAAGAATGAACCATATGAGAAACTTTTTTAATTTGATAACGGCCTGATCACTCGATGTTTAATTAGACGGGGTGTCGCAAAAGACAGTTGAATACAATCTTTTTTTAAAAGAAATTTCGATGCAATTTTCAGAGTGAAATTTTCATTCACCTCCAAGTCTTTGTAATTTAAAGCTCCCTTTGCATTCTTTTTTAAGTATGAATTGAATAAGACGGGATGCCCATAAATTCATGATTATGAACCTCTCTATATTTATCTTTCTTGAATTTAGACCACAACCCATCTTTGTTAAAGAAGGAATGCCATAATTTTCAAGTGTATGCCCTGCGCACATCGTACATCGATCTAATACCTAGACCTCCTTCATTTTTTGGAAGGCAAATTCTTTCCTATTTAAACCAATGTTTTTTCAATTTACCTTTATGTGAGACCCACGAGAAATTGGAAAAGGAATTGTTGATGTCTTAAAGGGTCGATATGGGAGGATCAATGGCAGCTAAGTAATTAAAGGACATAGATTGTGCTACATTCTTTATGTGAATATTTCTTCCTTCTTGAGAGAGAGTATTAGTAGCCCAACCTACCATGCATTTTTTAATTCCTTCTGCCAATGCTTGCAAATGAAGCCTTTTCCTTTTACCTTCATATATCATCACGCCAAGGTGTTTAAAAGGTGTTTTTTGAAAGAAAAAACTGTAAGAAGATGCAATGCACGAGTATTGCTGTTGGAGGTGTTTTTTCGGTATTAAAAATAAACTTTTAGAATGGTTTATGAGTTTCCCCGAATTATCTTCATATTCTTGGAGGAACTTGAGAAGATTTTTGATATCACTCGTAGCAAGAATCAAAATGTCATCCACAAACGATAGTGAAGCGATGAGAGGAAAGATAATGGAAGAGAAAATGGTTGATAAGTCTTTGTTCCATTCGTTTATGAAGACCACGCGATAGTACTTAAGAAGAAATCACGAAAAGCGCAGGTGATAATGGATCTACTTGTCTCACTCCTCTTTTAGATAAGAAAAAAATTCAGATTTTGCCATTTGTGGATATTGAATTCCAGCAACCTAAAATACATCTCCAAATCCTATCTATGATTAGTTCACCAAAGCCAAATGATCGAAGAGTTTTAATAAGAAACTGCCCTGAGAGACAATCATATGCTTTCGACATGTTTAGCTTGTAGACCACATTATCTCCACGCACTTTTTATTTATTAATATTTTTCATCATTTCTTGGGCTAAAAGATTATTTTCCTTGATATCACGCCCTTTAATGAACCCTGTTTAAGATAAAGAAATTATTTTAGGAAGAATATCTCTTAAACGATTGGCAATGATTTTAGTTAGAATTTTATTGCAAAAGTTGCACAAACTTATAGGACGATAGTCTGAGCATTCTTTTAGATTCGAAAATTTTGGAATTAGGATAATGGTTGTGGCACACCAGCTTAAGGGTGTATCTCTTCCAGGAAGAAATATTGAATCGATGCTATAAGGTTTTCCTTAATAATGTCCTAAGATTGTTGGTAGAACACACCAGTAAAGCCATCAGGCCTGCTGCACCATCTTTATTCATAGAAAAAACTACTCTATGAATTTCTTCCTCACTTGGGATCTGCACAATCATTTCAATCATATCTTCATTCATCAACTTTGGGATGCATTGGAAAATATTTTCGTTGGAGGCCAAGGTTGATTGTTCTCCTAGAATTGATTTGAAGTGATTGTAAATTTCATGTTCCATTTAAGAAATTGAGTCTGTCGAGGTACCATTATTTTTTTTTAATTTTATGGATAGTGTTGACACTTCTTTTATATTTCACTATAGAGTGAAAAAACTTCGTGTTACAATCTCTAACTTCTGCCCATTTAATAGCCGCTTTTTATCTCCAGTATTTTTCCTCTTTTTCAGTTTCAACAGATAATATGCTTGAGCTTTACTCTATTTAGATCTATTACTCTCATTGCGAAGGATATGAAATTATTGTTCTTTGGTCATAAGATTGTCCTCTGCTTCACAAAAACTTGAATCAATTTTTTTAAAGGTCAGAAAGTTTTAAGATTTGAGGGCCTGCTTTAGGTGCTTGAGTTTTGAGGCAAAGATCTTCATAGGTTCACCTGCTTGATGTAAATCCAACATTTTTTTTACAGTAGCCTTGAATGAGTAGTGGGTTATTGAGGCATTTATAAAACGGAAAGGTCTAGAAGTTTTATTAGCAGGAAAAACAATATTGGTAACAAGTGGATTGTGGTACGAGAAAGATGTTGTATAGAGGTTTGATAATTGGTAAGAAACCATTCTTCATTGGTAAGAACTCTATATAGCCTGACCCAAATGCATGATGCGCCATCTTTATTGTTACACCATGTAAAGCGAGACCCAATGAAAGGAAATGGAACCAGACCTGCTTGGTTTAATGCGTCATTGAACTCAACTGCCCCTGACGTTTCTCCCAACCTTCTCATATTGACTTGATACAATGTTTAAGTCCCCTCTATTTAACCATTTTCCCTATATCTGTCAGCAGTGTCGAGAATATCCTCCCAAAGCTCCTCTCTATCCACTCTATCACATTTTGCATATACTGCCATGAATAGTATAAGACTATCAAAGTTGGTATGGCTAGGAAGGACAAAGAGTAATGATCTGGTTCTTGCCTTTAATTGTGTCAATGACCCAATTAAATTTCCAAAAAAATCTAGATTTTGTTGTTAGAGTTTTAAACACCTCTAAAAAAAATTATTTTCTTGCAAACATGTTGCAATTTTATTTCATCTATTTTGGGCTCCATCATTGACACTACATTAATATTATGCTTTTTGATGATTCTCTTGAGTCTACGAATAGAAGGTAGATGTTCCACCCCACGAATGTTCTAAAAAAGGAGATTAATCATTGAGACAAGGTTAGATTTTTAGTATTTGTTATTTTACCTGCTGATCTGGTTATGATAGGATAATTTTGTGGAAAACTTTGATAGTTTCTCCTCTTCCTTCTTGTGACCATTGTGAACTCCTCTTCTTTACGTAACCATGTGTATTTCTCAATCAGCTCGTTCGAAAAGATTATAGAGTCTTCTTTACAGAATGTTATAACATTTTCATCTTCTTCTATATCGAGCCCCATTTTGGTTTCCATTTGTCTTTAGACATAACTACATAAGGGAAAATGTAAGGTCTTGGGGATAAGGTTAGGTAGGTCAACAAAGAAGGGTCTTAGGGGACTTTGATAAGAGATGTAACAAGTGTCATATCAATTGTAAACTCTGTTATTTCACCTTCTTCCATACAATTATCTTCCAAAAAAAATGGGAGTCTGGTTTCCAAGAACCTTTGGGATCCTCGATTCTATTTGAGTTAGCACTTTGTGAGGGTATAGTTAGGTGAGTGTGAGTAAAAATAGGATTATTAACTGCGTTTGGTAGGCTAATTTTTTCTCTAGTTTTAAGGTTCCTTGTATAAGTAGTATTAGGGTTTGAGGATGTAAGGGTACGTTTTGAGGAATTACGGATTGGAAGTGTTGGAGGGTTATGAGGGTTAAAGGTTTCTCCGATTTCAAAGTTTTCTGATAGAATTGTTTTAGGGTTTGGATCACTATGGGTGTTTGTTGGGTTTTTGGTATGCGGCAAACGTCGTTTAACTTTCTTGGTATTTTTTTTGTGCCACATCTGGATAGGTTTAGTTGAAGTATTGGTTGGGTTTGATTGAAAAATTTCCTTGCCTTTGATTAAATCTGGAGTGCATTGTTTATGTGTAGAACCCAGTTCCATCTTCATTGTGCAAGATTGTTCTGAATGGCCTGATCTCCTACAGTATTAGCAAAATACATTTATATTCTCATACGTAAATGGTTGCCAAAAACCATTGGATTCACAACCGATCCATATCCGTTTAGCCAAAGGTTTAGAGATATCAATTTCCATGTAAACTAGTTCTTGCTAGATCTAGAGGAATTCACCGTGGCTTAATCAAATTTGAGTGGCGTACTAATAAATTATAAGATAGAGAATAATGCTGTTTTGTTGAAAAAATGCACAGGTAATAAAGGTAGAGAAACCCATATGGGGTAAATTGACAAATCAACTCAAGGATTGTAATATAATCTTGTGAGGAACCTTATAAACATACCATTTTTCTCTGAGCCAAAGTCTTAGGTAGTCTTCTTCAGATGATTGTTTAATGAGTATATGATTATGATCAGTGAGACCAATATCAAAAACAACTTTTAAAGAGAACGTAAGAAATACCTTTCTAATCGTTTCCCTAGCAGGTATTACGAAATAGAATTCTCCAATAAGTGTGTGTTTATAAGGTGCTACCAAGATTGAGATATCTTCTTCACTGAAATGTTGGGCAAGTTCTCCTTTATGGCTTATAGGTTTAGGGCCAATGGATAATTGATTGGATCCATGTACAAGAATGGAAGCAAACAATTTTTTCCCTTCTCTTCGCGGGTCGGGTGTCTTAGGGTTACGGGCCGCTGCTATGGAAGGTTGGGGGAGGGAGACGACTGTCATTTTTCCTCGTGGGGGAGAAAGTTAGTGTTGCAATTATAGATCCACTATTGTTATGATTAAAATGATATATATGCACACACAATTATGTTTACTACACTTAGAATAGTTAAATGAGCTATACTGAGTTTCCTTTTCACCCCCAATAGATTTATATTTGTATTCTAGGTGTATACAAACACTGGATTCATTAAAGATATTTTTATTTTTTTGAGATGCATGGAACGTTGTAGAAGCTTTGAGTACTTTATTTTCATTAAAAAGAAAATTTGTATTTATTATAAAAAGAGATAGTTGTATATTGTATTTTATCTCAAGTTTGTAAAAAAGGGGCTTTGATTATTAGTGAGAAAATAAATTTTGTATTTGATGACAATTTGCAAATTGGTTATTTATTTACAAATGTCATTATATGCTACCGTAAGTTAAATGGTTTATTACAAATGGTATTTCTTTTAAAAAGATTCAATTTGGCACGCATTTTAAGTATTTTATTTTTAAAATTTATAAGTAATACAACCACTTAGCTTGCGGAAGCATAAAATTATATTTATAATTAATCAAAAACCAATTTGTAATTTTCATAAAATACAAAGGTTCTTTTCTCATAAATAATCAAAGTTTTTTTTTTCACAAACTTAGGGCGAAAAAAATATACAGCTATCTCTTTTTACAATAAATGAAATAAATACAATTTTTTCTTTTTAATAAAAAAAAGTACACTGAAATCCTACAACGTCGCATGCGTCTAAAAAAGATTTAAATTTCTATAATAAATCCAACATGTGTATAAACCTGGAATACAAATATAAAACTATTGGGGATGAGCGAAAAACTCAGTAGCTCGTATAATTGGTCCAAGTGTACTAAACATAATCGTGCGTGCATATATATATATATATCAAGTGTATAAACAAGGCACTCGTTCCGAGAACCTAACATAATAATAATCAATCTTATTTACTCACAATGTCTTTACATAAATTTTGATCCCATATATGAAATTCCCGTCTCATTTCTCACGAGATAGTGTGGATTCTCGTTGTATTTTCCTATTAATTATTACCGTAACAATATATGGCCCCAAAGTAAGAAACATACTTACAAAGGCACAATAGGAAAATCCTTCTCATCTCCCTAACATAACAATCCTGATATAATCATTGAACCGTACTTATGGCCTAGCTCACCCGATAAGAGGCAAAAGTGTAGCCAAAAAGCACACCCCATATTCTTGGTTATTTGGCTAAGGGATGCCTAAGCATCCTTCAATAATTTCTATAATAAAAATAATAATTCTTCCAATTTAATAAACATATAAGTCAATTTTCACAATTTGAGTATAAGTTATTTACCTAAACTCTAATCCCAAACATGCTCGTAAATCAATTATATTTAAGTTAATCCTAAAACAAGGTATGAAATAAAAAAATGATAATATATACAAAATATACATATACTATGCATAAGTAGCATGTGTAATATATACAAACATGGATGAATATGAGTAACACACAATTAAAATCACAGGAAAACAAAACACCCTTAACCGTAGAAGTTCAAAATTTCGAATCAAAGCCCCCAACAAATCCAAATATTTACATGTAAATAATTTTCATCATCTTCTTCCACTCATTCAGAAAATTAGTCATTTTGTTTCTCATTTAAAAATTTCTCCCAAGTTTCTCTCTAATTTTCTTTCTTAATTCTCTAGAATGCTCTCGCTAAAAGGTGTCTAATGCCTCCAAACCCTAATACACTTTTATATATCAGTATATAGGTTTAAAATAAACCTAGTCCTATTAAAGATATGTTAATACTTGTCCCCTACTCTTTCGCCCTTTAATTTCCCATTTAACCCTTCAAATCCCCTCATAAATTCCCTATTGAATGAGTCTTAACTCTCATATTAATTATTTAACAACTGATATTACTCCTAATTTAATTTTTATTATTATAAACATAATAAACATAAAAAATATATACAATATTCTTTCATAACTAAACCTCCTTATCTCCATCACTTAATCTCCCTCCAAATCACAAATAAAGTCGAGTAACTAGCAAATTAGGACCGTGTTAATCATCCTACAACTAATATTCATTTAAAACAATTTTTTTCTTCTTTTATATCTAAAAAGGATTATTAGTATTTCTAAAATATAGAGTGTATCATTACCATGCCAAAAAATTAAATAAAATGTGCACCCTCTCTAATATGCCACGTACTAGCTAGTTTTAAAACTAGTCAAATAAAAAAACTCAATAAATTTCATATTAATTTTAGTTAATTAAAAATTGCCCATATAAATACATCTAATATTTAATTTGTTTTAATACTTATATATTATTTAAATAATTGCACTAAAATTTGTCAAGTTCCATATAATTAGTTTCCAATTCAAAAATAAAATTTGCAAATAATTAATATAATTAATCTAATACTATCTTATATTAGATCCAAAAAACACGGGGTGTTACAATTCGGAGTTGCTAGTATTGGCAAGTTTATGGGTTTAAATTTTTTACAACATATAAGAAGACATTTTATGTTATGGATATTATTCATTAAGGCACCACGATAGTAAAACATGCTAAGCTTCAACGGTTGACCACATTTTTCGAAGTCTTGATCATGAAAGAGAAAAATGTTTTGATGAGTTCTATGCACGTTTGAGTGTCTTAATGAAATATTTGTTACCTTGGGAAAAGAGATACAAAAGATATATGTTGTTGATAAATCTTATGATCTCTACTCAAGAGGTTTGATATCAAGGTTTATGAAATATATGACGTTAGATCCGCTACCAATATCCCTTTGCGTTTAGATGAGTTAGTGGGTTCACTTAAAATGTATGAGGAAATATTTGGTCATTGATGAGGGTCAAATAAAGAAAATATATTTATTTGAAAGCTAACTCTAATAAGTACTCCATACATTCCTTTGACTTTGACGACGTAAATGTTGCTTACTTCGCTAAAATGTTCATAAAATTATGGAAAGATTTAATAAAAAAAAGGTCAATGACAAATTCAAGTCAAACATATTTGATATAAGTAAAAGAAGTTGGATGAATAAGGTTTATTGTCCAAAAGAGTTATTAACTTGTTTCAAGATCCATTATGAGTAATACGAATTAGGACTTGGAGAACGACACCTCTTTAAAATATAGTATTTTCAAGGCTTTTATTTCTAAGGAAAGTCATTCAATTTTTGAAGTCGTATCAGTTGATGAGCGCATCCAAGTTTATGAACATACATCATTCTCTATTGATAATAAGTTTAATGATTCTGAGATCGTGTACGATTGTCTCCTAATGGAATTTCTTGAACTTGGATTAGAAATCGTGATCTTTCCACCTGAATGTGCCTAATTGAAAAAGAGAGATGAAGCATCATGGACAATGATTTAATGATCCAAATAATTTAGATAAGAGATATCCTTATAGATAAGCTCATTTACTTGTAGAGTTAGAGAGACAATCTAGATGGTGAGAAAGATAATCTTTGTGTTGAGTTAAAGAAAAAAAGGCGTTCCAAGATTATACAAAAACTAATGATTCCATTTACATTAAAATCTCATTACTTAAATAAGATTTGATCTCAACCACTACTTTGAAAGGATATTTGAAAGGGAGATTATAGAAGTTAAGGATGGTGTTGATGGAAGTTACCTAAGTTGATAATGATAAATTAGGGCCAAGCTTCAACAAGTTTTAGGCAAGTGGTTCTAATGTTGTTATGGATGTTTGTTATAGCACATTGCACTAATAATTTTACTTAAATTCTTACTACTATTTATACTTTAATTGAAAATGTGAAAAAGTGGAATTTCATAAAAAGATGTCTGCCTATGTTTTCTCCTTTTACAAAAATAAGAGTCATTTGAATGTGTTTTCATTTAAGATGAAGATAACACAAACCTCATGTTGTTTTTAAGACACCAACTAAAGTGAACATGCCCAAACCTTACTCTCGCACTTATCGAAAAAGGATGGTAACTTAGAGGAGTTTTGTTTATTTTTTACGAAACCTCCATGATATTGAATGGTAAGGAGAGAAACAAAATTGATGGTAGAAAAAGGGCAACTAACTTTATGGATAAAGGTTAATAATAATGTAGGAAAAGAGAAACCCATTGTACCTCCCATTATACCCATCGACCCCGCCATACCTATCCAGAAGGCCCCCTGAGTGAGTCGTGCTTGGAGTAGGAAATACGCATTGGTTATAATTTCTTTAGAGACCAAATTGGATCCTATTGTCTCTTACTCGACCTTTACTAATTAAATGTTTGCATTAGTTCTCAGGATATTTTTTTATATTTCTTACAACGTGTCCTTAGTCCTATTATTTTTCTTTTCGAGTTTTTCTTTTGTGTGTTTTTCTTTGTTGGTTTATTTTGCAGAACCCAAAAATAATTTTTTTGCAATTGCCTTAATAAGCATTATATATATATAAATATGTGTGTGTGTGTGTGTTTCTTTTAGTTCTTATACGATATTTTTATATCATGCATATCTTTTTTTGGTATCTCATATTTATGATTATCTTAAGAATTCTCTTTTAGTTTGGTTATGTCAATACTAGGTCTTTAGAATTATCGCATCTAGTTGATCCATGTCTGTTGTATCCCTTTGCATAGTAGAAGATTTTTGTGACACCCCGCCTAATAAAATACCGGGAGATCACTCCTATATCAAATTAAAACAGGAGTCTCATATGGATCATTCTTAGCATCACTATCAAAAATCCACTTAATTACTAATAACCTATTAGGCTGGCGTCAAAAAATTTACTTAACTACTCTTTTTAACAACTATAAATAAAACATCCACAAAGTTTTGCGTAAGTGCAACTGAAATAAAATAAAATAACCTAGCACTCGATCAAAATTATACAACCATATTGAATGCCGTGCTAAAAGAATAAATAAATGCAATTGGGCCATTGACCCGAATGTTTATACAGTACCTCCTATCTAGAGTACAAGAATGGAAGCGTCTATCGAGAACCTGCACGCATCCACAACTACTGCAGCCGACGTCTGACTCGAAAGAAGTGCTATCAAGGCGTCCCTGTGTCTGGACACCTATATAATATATATATATATATATATATATATATATATATATATATATATATATATATATATATATATATATATATATATATATATATATATATATATAAAGAAAGGGAAAAGTAGATAAACGGGTCAGAGCCCAAGTTTAAAAAAAATATGTAGCAAGTGCAAAAATGCCTTATTTTTAGAAAAAGGTTTTATCTCATATTTAAGTTTGGTATCGCACTCCCATGAGATACCCCTCACCTCTCTCCTAACAGCGCACACCTAACACACTTAACATTCTAGTTAAGCTACCCTGTCTAACTAATCTAATACCCCCGTCTACTAGAAACCTCTACAACCCGAGCACTAAGGGATAAACTTCTCTCCATCCTCAACACTGCGCTAAGTTCGTGCGTGGGGTGTCTCGCAAAGCGAAATCCAAACAAGGAACCCCCGATACACTACTACTTGGCAGGGTTAATGTTATATATCCGTTAGACCCATAGTACAAAACTAAAGTATAAATATATACGTACATTCTTATATTCACCTTTAAATACACATCCGAATATATCTCTAGGACTGAGGATTCATATACAAAGTATTTATCAATACTTTTCATTTTTATCTCAAAACTTTCCATTTCCTTTTTTATATCCAAGAAATGTATTTAAAAGCCAACTCATTAGCATGAATTTCTTTAACATATCATATAACTTTTTAAAAGCCAGTTTTATTAACATAAAAATGCTTTTCTGTTTTATAACATCGCATTTCCCTTCTTACATCCAGGAAATGTATTTAAAAGCCATTTTTATTATCATAAAAATTCTTTTACCATATCACATGCTTCCATTTCCCTTCTTCCATCCGGGAAATGTATCCGAAGCCAAATCGTTTGTCCCATTTCGCTTCTTATATCCAGGAAATGAATTTAAAGACAATTTATTATCATAAATTGCTTTAAAATATCTAAGACCATCCCTCCGGGTTTCCCCACTGGACGCACCCCTAAATGGATATCATCTTCTAGGTCCTATCAAACAAGACAACCTGGGAACCTAACAAATCGTCGAAAAGCGGCCATATGCCTGCGGGATAGTCATGACCACACCCAGAATCACCTAACCAGCACAGAAAATATATAATCGCTCATATGGCCTATAGGACTATATCCACCCTGCATTCATTAGCCAGGGGGCTTCACCATACACACGCAACTTCCCTTATGATAGCGATTTAGAGAGGTGTGTATCCATAAATTTTCATTTATGAAAATCATTTATCTTTTCATTTTGAAGACATTTATCTTTACATTTTCAAAAGTCATCTACATCATATCATATATATAATTTAATCACATAGTATATATTTATATATGACCATAATTGCCAATTACATCTAGCGATGACCATTAATCCCAAAGATATAAATCCCTAGAAATCACTTTCTAGGTTTCACCAAGATGTATTCAACTCACATACATACTTATGCTCAATGATAGCCGAACTCTCTCTTTCAAATTCTGTTCGTCCCGAACGTTAACTATGTTCGTTCTCAGTATTATGCCCTACCCCAATCCAAGGCCTTTTCTTTAATTTAAAGGTTTACTAACCCTCAAAACCATCATTTAGGAGTCCCGATATCATAACTAGGGTCCCCCATATAAGTCCCCAAATTGTAATTTAACTCCCCATACTGTTAAGAGGAGAAAACTAGAAAATCTTATCAAAGTGAATCGATTCGCCCCAATTGTGAATCGATTCTGGTAGGCGAATCGATTCGGCCCCCAATCCGAATCGATTAGGTCTTAATCCAAATCGATTTGTCCCACTGCAGAATCACAGATCCCCTTAGGCGAATCGATTCGGCCTAGACCCGAATCGATTCGGCCTGATCGAGGGGCACTGTTTGGGGAATTTTTTTCAATCTCAAAAATACCCAAAACTCAATCGAATCTCCATTTAAATCATAACTTGGATTTATTCCTACAAACCCAAAGTTTTAATATCTCCTCAAGTTCTTTAGAGGTCCTAACACTCCATTTGAGAACCCCTAATATTTATATCCAATAAGTTCTAACTAACGATTTCGATATTCGATAGTTTTCGTTGAAAAATCACTATAAATAAAAAAACAAATCAAAAAAATACATGGTTGGCGCCCACGCGACCGCGTCGAAAAGATCTACAAAATTTACTTTTTAACCAAGAGCCTAATCGATTAGCATCAAGGCTGAATCGATTCAGAAAGACGCAGGTCACTATTCATCATCTTCTCCGAGACGGTTTCGGCCATTAAAGCTTCTCCCAAGATTTTGTCGCCTCACCCAACGTCCTACAACCTCAACCAACTAAAAATACACATTTATTAAGGGCTCTAAACATCCTAGAACCCTAAATCACCAATTTATTTCGATTAATTTCTAAGTTTCTCCAATTATGAAATTATAGGGGTTTATTCGTTTTAACTCCCGAAAACCCGTTTTATCCACGAAAACCCAACCGAAAATCTTTAGGGTTTGTTAATGCCAAACTACTGTATGAGATTTATGCAAAAAAGTAAATAAAGCAAGTAAACACTTACCTCGTGGATATAATCCGACGACCTCAAGTCGAATCCCGCGGAGGTTGGCCGGAATCTCCCCTTTTCTCCTCTTTTCTTCCTCCTCTCTCTCTTCTCTCTCTCTCTTTTCTTTCTTTCTTCTTTCTCTTTTCTCCCTCTCTCCCTCCTTTTATAAGGAGAAAATGGTTTAACCCCTTAAAACCCAAAAAATGACTCGTTTACTCAATTACGAGCCATTTTAACTCTAAAATTTCCCGAAACTCATTTTTGATAATCGGACACTCTTTTCCGACTATCTCGGCCATTTCGAGACTCATGGCTTAGTCAAAATTTCCATCCAAGGTACTTGACCACAACTCACTATTTTAACCCCACACGACTTAATGTGGGTTTTCCAATTTAAATCTCACCTCATGTCGCTTTACTCAATAGCGACATATAATTAAAATACCTCGACATATTTACTTAACCCCAAAAGTAAATATATCACCTATCGATAATCATCAAATCCTTAAAAAATACCAAAAATTACCATTCCGAGAAATTCTCCAAATTCCAATTTATACTTAATTATGGGATTTAATTATCTCCAAAAGGACGGGTTGTTACATACTCCCCCCTTACAATGGAATTTCGTCCTCAAAATTCGGATATAACCTACAACTCAAAACTAGGTTCACAAATCCCACTAAGTCTTAATACCCCCAAAATCAAAAGGTGCTAACATGATAGCCCTTTATCATACTCCACCTACCTAAAGGTGTACTCCAAAGTACTAGCTTCACTATAAGCTCATCTAAATCTCTACCCATAACACACAACAACGATGCGTTACTCCGATGGCTTCTCTTGCTGCCAATAAGAGAAACGAGTCTATAACTACCGCTTTACATCTCGCAAAGCTTCAACTTTATATACTACGCCCCTTCTATTTCAGGAGGTATGTAAACCAATTTACTAAGGTGCCCATACACCTTTCTAACCTGTGCATATCTGCACAACCATAGTGAACGTTTGACACGTAACACTCTCTCCCAATAAGGGTCTCCTTTCCTCGGTGTAATACTCACATATGGGTCCTCCCTACCCGCGAAATACAATTCTCCTTACATCGGCGCCACTCACTTTATCGAACTTATATCCTAATAATGCTACGATCTGTGCGTTACCCTACCTACATGAAATGAATAATATCCTAAGTATATCCCTAGTGCCCAAGGCCTTTCTCAACTTCCGACATTTTCTTGGTTTCTTACGTGGGACGTCTCACAAAAGTGAAATCCAAACAAGGAACCCTCCCGTTACACTACTCCCTCGCGTTGTCGGTCATCGAGATATAGCGACCTAAGGCACACCAGCGGGACATCCTAAATCCTACCACTCTAACCTACGAACTCATTTCTACTATTCTATTCTTTCGCCCATACAAATGGAAAAATAACTAATCGAAGTGCCCAACTCTCTGAAAGAGCACTACGTACATCGTACCCAAAGTATACTTTCACAAAATTTTGCCTTTTCACTAAGGCCTAGCCATAATCCTCAAATCAATTTCTCTAAGTCCTACTTCACCCACCCACCTGTGGCGAGAGGACCATTCTAGTGCTTTTCCATAGCACAACATTTCCATAAACATACCATCATCACATGGCTCATAGTATATAGTGGTTCATCCACACTATAAGACTTATCAACAAAACCCACATCCTTGCATCCTATAACATCTCTCCACTCCCGACGCCGTTAAGATTCATGTGTGGAGTGTCTCGCAAAGCTAAATTCAAACAAGGAACCCCTCCACACACTCCTTCTTAACTTTGTCGGTTATGGAGGTTCGTTATTTGAAACATGCAATCGGGATAACACTATCCCCTTTTTCTAAAAAAAGGGTGGTCTGAACTCCTATCTCTAACTAGGAGCCACACCACTAAGCGCATCGCACTACACTCAGTCTCTGCGCAAATAATAATGAGCTTAAACTTATAGCTCAATAATCCGGCACACCTTAAATCATATCTATAAGGTCGCCACATACTCAAATCACGATAATGAAACCTTTGCTCATCGAAGTTCCATCTATGCACATAATAAAGGTGAACTCAACCTGTATCCAGGTGAGATATCGCAACCACAACCCGTTCCACCCTGGAACTGCGGACACGATAGTCTTGCCATCATTAGTCTGCTATCGCTCCGAATAACTAATAACATTATATACTCGCAATATTACCATACTCGTATAAGCATATAAAATGAGTATCACTCACCAGATATATATATATATTCAAAATATCAACACCCGCCTTTATGGCAAATGAAGGAAAATAAAACTCCGCTACTACGGAAAAACACATAGACACACATGATATAATGTTATCGATACCGCCATAACTCAAATTACACACACGAGTCTAGGGCTAACGAACACCACGACTTTATCTAGTAACACCAAATATACCTCCTTCATTGAGTTAAAACTCATAATAACAGCTTCGCCTTTATCCACTGTCGGCCTCTAGCCGATCCTTATTGTGAATAATTCAGAAACTGCATTATTCTCATTCCTGCCAATTCATGTGGACTCACGGTTAAAACTATCTGTAAGATCCCTTTCGAATCCTTATCGTCAGTGGGAAATTCAACTTTAGTACCACTTTCCACAACGGCGGTACTCATAACTGCTATACTTTAGTAGTCGCCACCCAAAATCCTTAGCAATCACTACAAAGTAAGTGACCTCTACTATGGTCCACGTTCCCAACATCTACCAGCTGCTCCAGCTAAGCCCCACCTCCTTCTTCCATCCAAGCCCCGCACATGAATTTCAACCGAGCGCGCAAAAGATTTACTATAATCTCATACTATAGCAGGTGAACAAAATCTCACAAGAGAAATCAACAATCCTAATCCCGAGGCTCTTTAACAAATCGAGAGCAATGCTGAAAGCATAGTACGTCATCACAAATTCCTAAGGACACAAGAACCTGATGCTCTGATACCATCTGTGACACCCCGCCTAATAAAATACCGAGCGATAACTCCTATATCAAATTAAAACAGGAGTCTCATATGGATCATTCTTAGCATCAATATCGAAAATCCATTTAATTACTAATAACCTATTAGGCTGGCGTAAATTTTTTTTACTTAACTACTCTTTTTAACAACTATAAATAAAACATCCACACATTTTTGCGTAAGTGAAAATGAAATAAAATAAAATAACCGAACACTCGATTAAAATTATAGAACCATATAGAATGCCGTGCTAAAAGAATAAATAAATGCAATTGGGCCATTGACCCAAATTTTTATACAGTACCTCCTATCTAGAGTACAAGAATGGAAGCGTCTATCGAAAACCTGCACGCATCCACAGCTACTGCAGCCGACGTCTGACTCGAAAGAAGTGCCATCCAGGCGTCCCTGTGTCTGGACACCTATATAATATATATATATATAACAAGAAAGGGAAAAGTAGATAAACGGGTCAGAGCCCGAGTTTGAAAAAAAATATTTAGCAAGAGCATAAATGCCTTATTTTTAGAAAAAGGTTTTATCTCATATTTAAGTTTGGTATCGCACTCTCATGAGATACCCCCCACCTCTCTTCTAATAGTGCACACCTAACGCACTTAAGATTCTAGTTAAGCTACCATGCCTAACTAATCTAATACCCCCGTCTACTAGAAACCTCTACAACCCGAGCACTAAGGGCTAAACTTCTCTCCATTCTCAACACTGTGCTAAGTTCGTACGTGGGGTGTCTCGCGAAGAGAAATCCAAACAAGGAACCCCCCCGATACACTACTACTTGGTAGGGTTAATGGTAGAGATCCGTTAGACCCATAGTACAAAACTAAAGTATAAATATATACTTACATTCTTATATTCATCTTTAAAATATACATCCGGATATATCTCCCGCACTGAGGATTCATATACAAAGTATTTATCAATACTTTTCATTTTTATCTCAAAACTTTCCATTTCCTTTCTTATATCCAGGAAATGTATTTAAAAGACAACTCATTAGCATGAATTGCTTTAACATATCGTATAACTTTTTAAAAGCCAGTTTTATTAACATAAAAATGCTTTTCCGTTTTATAACATCCCATTTCCCTTCTTACATCCAGGAAATGTATTTAAAAGCCATTTTTATTATCATAAAAAATGATTTTACCATATCACGTGCTTCCATTTCCCTTCTTCCATCCGGGAAATGTATCCGAAGCCAAACCGTTTGTCCCATTTCCCCTCTTATATCCAGGAAATGTATTTAAAGCTAATTTATTATCATAAATTGCTTTAACATATCTAAGACCGTCCCTCCGGGTTTCCCCACTGGACGCGCCCCTAAATGGCTATCATCTTCCAGGGCCTATCAAACAAGACAACCTAGGAACCTAAAAAATCGTCGGGAAGCGGCCATATGCCTGCGGGATAGTCATGACCACACCCAGAATCACCTAACCAGCGCAGAAAATATATGATCGCTCATATGGCCTATAGGACTATATCCACCCTGCATTCATTAGACAGGGGGCTTCACCATACGCACGTAACTTCCCTTATGATAGCGATTTAGAGAGGTGTGTATCCATAAATTATTATTTATGAAAATAATTTATCCTTCCATTTTGAAAACATTTATCTTTACATTTTCAAAAGTCATCTACATCATATCATATATATACTTTAATCACATAGTATATATATATATATATATATATATGGCCATAATTGCCAATTACATCTAGCGATGACCATTAATCCCAAAGATATAAATCCCTATAAATCACTTCCTAGGTTTCACCAAGATGTATTCAACTCACATACATTCAAACATATACATACTTATGCTCAATGATAGCCAAACTCTCTCTTTCAAATTCTATTCGTCCCGAATGTTAACTATGTTCGTTCCCCGTATTATGCCCTACCCCAATCCAAGGCCTTTTCTTTCATTTAAAGGTTTACTAACCCTCAAAACCATCATTTAGGAGTCCCGATATCATAACTAGGGTCCCCCATATAAGTCCCCAAATTGTAATTTAACTCCCCATACTCTTAAGAGGAGAAAACTGGCAAATCTGACCAAAGCGAATCAATTTGCCCCAATTGCGAATCGATTCGGGTAGGTGAATCGATACGGCCCCCAATCCGAATCGATTCGGAAAGTGTTCTGCAAGCAGGTCCTTAATGGAGAATCGATTAGGTCTTAATCCAAATCGATTTGTCCCACTGCAGAATCACAGATCCCCTTAGGCGAATCGATTCGGCCTAGACCCGAATCGATTCGGCCTGATCGAGGGGCACTGTTTGGGGAATTTTTTTCAATCTCAAAAATACCCAAAACTCAATAGAATCTCCATTTAAATCATAACTTGGATTTATTCCTACAAACCCAAAGTTTTAATATCTCCTCAAGTTCTTTATAGGTCCTAACATTCCATTTGAGGACCCCTAATTTTTATCTCCAATAAGTTCTAACTAACGATTTCGATATCGGTCAACTTTTCATAGAAAAATTACTATGAATCCAAAAAAAATCAAAAAAATACGTGGTCGGTGCCCACATGACCGCATCGAAAAGATCTACAAATTTTATTTTTTGACTAAGAGCCGAATCGATCCGCATCAAGGCCGAATTGATTCGGAAAGACGCGGGTCACTATTCATCATCTTCTCTGAGAAGGTTTCGGCCATTAAAGTTTCTCCCAAGCTTTTATCGCCTCACCCAACGTCCTACAACCTCAACCAACTACAAATACACATATATTAAGGGTTCTAAACTTCCTAGAACCCTAAACCACCAAATTTATTTCGATTAATTTCTAAGTTTCTCCAATTATGAAATTATAGGGGTTTATTCGTTTTAACTCCCGAAAACCCGTTTTATCCACGAAAACCCAACCCAAAATCTTTAGGGTTTGTTAATACCAAACTACGGTATGAGATTTATGCAAAAAAGTAAATAAATCAAGTAAACACTTTCCTTGTGGATATAATCCGACGACCTCAAGTCGAATCCCGCGGAGGTTGGCCGAAATCTCCCCTTTTCTCATCTTTTCTTCCTCCTCTCTCTCTTCTCTATCTTTTCTTTCTTTATTCTTTCTCTTTTCTCCATCTCTCCCTCCTTTTATAAGGAGAAAATGGTTTAACCCCTTAAAACCCAAAAACGACTCGTTTACTCAATTACGAGCCATTTTAACTCTAAAATTTTTCGAAACTCATTTTCGACAATCGAACACTCTTTTTCGACTATCTCGGCCATTCCAAGACTCATGGCGCAGTCAAAATTTCCATCCAAGGTACTTGACCGTAACTCACTATTTTAACCCCACACGACTTAATGCGGGATTTTCAATTTAAATCTCACCTCGTGTCGCTTTACTCAACAGCGTAATATAATTAAAATACCTCGACATATTTACTTAACCACAAAAGTAAATATATCACCTATCGATAATCATCAAATCCTTAAAAATCCCAAAAATTACCATTCCGGGAAATTCTCCAAATTCCAATTTATACTTAATTATGGGATTTAATTATCTCCAAAAGGACGGGTTGTTACATTTGTCATATTTGTCCATATTATAATTAGGCCTTGCATGCTCTTTCATCTAAACCTTTACAATTTATCTTGGTTTTATTATCTTAGGATTTCAATGGTTATTTGCATAAGTGATTGAGCTTGTAGTTACATGTCTAGGATTTGATATTTTATTGCATATTTATTATATCCTATGCTTTTTCTTCTGTGGTTGTGCATATATTTAATTATAAAATTCATTTCTTTTTTATACAATCATGTATGTTCCTTTTAGATTATATACTCCATGGCATATTTTTGTATATCATAATGGCTTGTTTGATTAGTTTACCTTTTATTTGGGAATATGATACGTTCTTGCTAAGATGGATCCTATTTTACTTTAAGTCTTATAAAATTTGAGAAATTATTTTTTTAAGAATATATGATCATATCTTGTTTCACTTTACATCAGACTAAACATTGTTGTGATGACACTTTATAAGGGATACAAAAGTTTTATGATCGTTACATAATGTTCAAAGCTTCAAGAGACTTGTGAAATAATGTCTAATATCTTATCACGTATGTGTGACATATGTGGTTCATGATTTCAAAAAGTTGAAAATGTAAATGATATATCTTAAAAAATCATGAGAAAGAAGTGATTAGGGATATATCATTGGAAAGTGTGACTTTGAAAATTAAAAATAGTATCCATTCTTTGTTTTTGAGTGAAAACTGCCACGTGCCAAAACAATTGAACAAATGAAATGTATCAAATATTTATATCTATCCAAATTGAGTAACATCAAAGATATGAGTCCAAACATTTAAACCAAAAATGGATTATTTAGGGAAAAATTAGTAGTTGAAAATTCTAATAAAAATGTGTTGGATATTTCACTTGAGTCTTGACTATTTTATTTAAATATTTGTAATTCTTATTTGAACTTGATCATGGGACTTTATCTCAATGGTGTTCCTTTTTGTGTTTTTCACAGAAGATATATGATCACATGTTCTTAATAAATAGTGTCAACAATTTATTAATATTTAATACTAATATTTTCTTGATTATTGATATTGGACATAAAATCAAAATGTAGTAAGTTTGATAATATTGTCTATATTTTTGCTTATCAAATTTTGGGTAGAATTATGCTTGTGTCAAATTGTAAAACTATTTATGAGTTAGGATGTGAATTTTAAAATATCTCAATTAGTAACATATGATCTAGTGTATATTATAACCCCAACATCATGGTTGTGGTTATTTTTCTATTTAAGTACATTTTTGGTATTTATGCTACATCTTGATGACAGTGTTTATATATATATATATATATATATATATATATATATTCGCCGTGGTATGTAATTTTTGATCTTTTATGACTTTATATTGTATACCATGCGATTCATATCCCATATTACTTTAATATCCTTGTATTAAATGTGTTAAATATCACACTTTATACAATATCTTATTTTCATCATAACTAGTGTGTAGTTTACTTTCTCATGCTCTTATTGATTCATTTTCATAACTCTATCATCTATACCTTGTCAATTCCATGACAAAAGGGGAAGTATTTTCCTAAAGGAAGATAAGTAATGATTAAAGGGAGCATAAGTTTGTGACAAAAAAGAGATAACTATATGTTAAGGGAGATAAGCTTGTGTTATTAGGTTGTGCTCTTACATTATACTTCTTAGGAGAAGAGATTTTATGCTAACATGTTGTGGAGAGTATAGTAAGGGGAGTGGATTTAATATTTTGTGATTTCTTATTAAATTTATATTGTTATATCTTATAATTCATCTTACTGCATATGTTTTCACTATTTTTAGATCACGCTTTGGTATCTCGATATGTTTAGAAGTGCATGATAACAAAATAGGTACAAGATCTCTTTGAAGGTATTTTGAGCATCTTGTTTCATTTGATTTTTGTAAATGTTATTTTTATTTTTTGCTGCCTCTTCCAGGAGAGTCGTGTCATAGGTAATAGATTTGATTAATTTGCTTATAATATTTATTCTGGAGTTTTTCCACGGAATAGGCAAAGGTGTAAACTCTAAGATCATATGTATACTCATTTCCCTGAGACTTTTTACTATCTTATTCCATTTTTAAAACCCACTTTGAGTCTTAGAGGAATTAGATTTTACCTATTGGTTAAATGTTTCCTAATTAATTTTTTTCAATTTAACCTTGAGGATTTTAAGGTTTCTAAATACATGATATAATATATTCTTCATATATGGAAATTTATTTTTAAAATGAATCTTTTTTATATAGAATTTACTTCTTCATAAATTGAACAAGAAAATTAAGAGTTTGTGAAATTTTATAAAACTTGCAAACTCTAGTTCTAGGCACGACCTTGCTCACTGGTCCTTTGCATCTGTGAAGCAGGTTCTCGGATCCACGAAGCATTGTGTTCCCTAGAGGTGAAATCTCTCATTTCTAGCTAAACCTTGTTCTCTAAGTTTTTGTTGACTCCTTACATCCTGAAAAAAGTCTTCGCGCCAGCGAATGGCTCGTGAACCTGTTGGGATTTTTTTACCTTTTGAAATATTTATGTATGATCTCCTTGGAAATTATGCCAAGACACAATCAAAGTTGGACAGAAAAATATATATTTTCTTAATTTATATTTAAATAATAACTATTAATAATTCTTCCGTCTCTAGTGTATAATTAACATGACCAAAAATTAGAAAATAAAAAATGTACCCACTTTAGCATGTCATGTACTAACTAAGACAAAGAAACGATCAAATAAAAATTTAATAAATAACATATAAACTATATTTAATTAAAATATGTCCATGAAATATATTTTTCCCTTAATTTATTTTATTATCGTAATCTTTAAATAATTTTCCTGAAATACGAGGTATTACATTACTACACTCGACACCTTAATGCCTTGTGTGTAATTAAAATTCCGCGTTGATGTCATTTACTATACTTAACCCCCTAACATCGAGTATGTAAATAAAACTCCAAGGTTTTATAATTTACTACAATCCAAACCATATCAAACCGTGTGTTATTAAAAGTTATACTTAGTGTAATATTTGATTACACTTCCCTTAAGTGAATGCCAAATATGATTGAAATTGTTATAGATATATATTATGGTGATTTTTAATTTTTTTACCTAATTGAATTTTTTAGGTTTCACATGACCAACTATAATTACCTTTCAAAATCTATATAATATGGGGGAAGGGTTTATTATTGTAAACTTATAAAAAGTAATCCAATGGTCTTCAATCTTCCAATGCATTGGAAATCAAACGGTCTATGTGAAAAGTTCTAAGAATCCAAGTTTCACTTTCTCCCGCGCTCTCTCCAACGTTTTCGATTGACACTTAACTCAACTTATACTAAGTAATCCAACATCTAGCATTGCTTCAACTGGAAAAATACATGCTCTAGATAAAAAAATTATGGATAAAATTCCTAGAGAAGATTTCAATTGCAAATTACTCCCAGTTCCTAAGACATTCCCCAACATAGAATGTCTCTCCCTTATAATTTATTGGCGCCATTACTAGGATCATTTTATCTCTCTATTTACTCTCTCTCTCTCTCTCTCTCTCTCTTTCTCTCGCTCCCTCTCTCTCTCTCTCTCTAAATGGTTTCGATATTGAGGTTTTTTCTATAGGGATTAATATTTTCAAATTTGTCAAACGGTGGGTTTCTGGTATTGATTTGGGTATTAGATTTAACTTTAGGGTTTAATTTCAGGTTTGTACTTACATAAAGGTTTTGATTTCAGATTTAGGTTATAATCCCAAATTTGGGTTTTTAAAATCTTCATTTCAGTTGGTATTTTTAGTATAATGTTTTTTTGCAGATGGAAGTATTGAAAAATTCATAGTTTTTACTTAATTAGGTTTTTATGAAGATATTAAGTACCTATCTGACCTTTGGATCGACAAAACTTTAGGAATGTTATTAAATTTTTTAGTCTATTTTTTCTTTGTAGAAAATGCTTCTATTAACTCCATATTTCAACTACCTATATTTAATAGTATTAAATTTGTATGGATTCATTCCCTAAATTTGCTAAAAAAATTATGGCAATAGTTTTTTTAATTTTTTACTGACTAATGATTTTACCCACGATTTTGTTTTAATTGTACTTTTATCTTATTAGTGATATAACCACCTTAAAAGAGTATTTTCAATAATTTCCCATAATCGTGACTTTTCTTTTGGTTCATGTGTACATGTTATACCCGCAAAACAATCAACATTCGTGGAGATAGAAATTACAAATATAAAAATAAAAAATATGCCAAGTTAATTCAAACATCTTTTGGCATAAACCTGGGATCCTCTTTTTAATTAAAATTTTTTATGATGATATTTTTCTGTCGGCAACTTTTTTTTGTAGGTAGTTCTTTTCATGTGATAGGTTATATTGAGCATTCCCCCTGACTTGCTTGTGGGATCCATTTATAGAGGCTTTTAGATCGTAGATTCTCAATATGGCAGGGGATTTTGAAATTATGTCCATCCGGGATTCCTCTGGCGCGGGATCGCCTTGAAAGGATAGAAATGAGAAAAGTCTCTCTCAGCATGTGCGAGAATTTGAGAATGGAGGTCCTCTTTCTGCCACTCGCACGATCTTTGCGGACCACAGATATAAATCGATTGTCATCAAAAGGGAGGAAAAGAGAGAAAATAGAGTTGCTAGAATATTTTTCGCAAAACAGGAAAGAAAATGTAGTCGTCCCTAAACACTGACATAAAAAACAAACTGATGCGTACGAAACCAAATGATTCGAGGGTCCGGGGACTAACTTACGAAATGAAAAGGTGTTATGAACCCATTTCGAGATTTTGGTCCCTCATGGGCTATAATAATGTTCTTCTTTTTCTCCATGATATGACTCATGTGTATAATGTGTGTGATGTGAAAATGGGTGAGTAAAATAAATCATCGTACTCATGTCATGGGAAAGACGAAGAGGACTCATCCTAAGGAGTGTACAAAAGAAAGAGAATAATTAAAAAATACGATATTAGTGACCATCGAATCATGATTCACTATGAGGAAGTGAATGTGCATGTCGATTGGGAACACAAATTTGTAGGCATATACATGTGGGCAATACTACTAAATATGATATTTAACAAAGTACTGCAATGAACAAAATAGGACTCGAAACTCGATAATAGTTCGGGATGCCTACGTAGACATAATAGGTATCAAAGTCCATGTAGTTTAATATTTCAAAGGGTGGGGTTTAACCCATGAGCACAAATTTGGCACTTCTCTTTCGTTGATTTTGACGAATATGTGCTCAAGTGTAAAATTGTAGAAAAAGTGAGTAAATTTAACTTTAGGGTTTATAGGTGAACCCTCTTTTTTAGTCTTTTTTAGTTTTATGAAAATATATTATGTGAATACTATTAATAAATAAGGATATTAGTTGACGGGAGAGAATGAAGTAAGATTAAAATATACCAAATGCGGAGAAAGGCAAATAAAAACCACTAATAAAACGAAATATAAAAGAATAGGAGTAGACCTCCTAGAAGATTTTACTACTGATTTTTTAAGAGGAGTAGGATGATTTTATGGTGGTGGAATGAGGGTGGAATAGGGATAAGGTACGTTGCAAAAAGATGGGATAAAAGTGATGTAAGGAAAGTGGTGAGAATGTTTGGAAAATGGATTTTTTATGATGGCGACGTAGTGATTTTAAGGCAGAGAATGTTCCAATTGCTAAAAAAGAGGTTCTTAGGCATAAGGACATTACATCCTTAAATGGAAAAAATTAGGGTTGGTGGGTCTAATGATTGGCACAG
Source organism: Sambucus nigra (assembly GCA_949130495.1). Lineage (NCBI taxonomy): Eukaryota > Viridiplantae > Streptophyta > Magnoliopsida > Dipsacales > Adoxaceae > Sambucus > Sambucus nigra. The sequence goes on along the minus strand of OX422207.1, from coordinate 334,560,189 downwards.
GACCTATCTTACCTATCGACATACCCCTGACTTACTGGCAATGTAAAGTACACATCTGTCTATAGGCAAAGGATATAGGGTGCCTATAGGCAGTCTAAAAGGGACTTTTTCAAAAAAATAGGCATAAAATGAAACTTATAAGTTCGAATCGAGCATGACCCGAACAGTTAGAAATGGAATTAAAAGACAAATGAAAATATATTAGGCCTCTCTCAGGTTTGTGATTTGACTAAAGTCAAACGGGGCTCGAAAGTGCCCAATGGCCTCTAGACGGGGGTTTTAGGAGTAAAAGGGCAAGTACATGCAAACTATAAGGTCAAATCATGCACAGTATGTACAATTGGAAAGGGGATGCAGATCCCTATAAGGATTCAATGAGCTTTGCTTGGGATGGAGAGTTGATAGGGGTCAAACGATGCTCGATATTTTCGAATGGCCTCTAGGTAAAGGTTCTAGAGTATAAATGCATGTACACGTGAACTGTAAGGCCGATTCACATATGGTATGGACTATTGGAAAGGGGATTTAGAGCCCTATGAAGGTTCAATGAGATTTTATCGAGTTAGAGGTTTTATTGTGGTCAAATAAGATTCGGGAGCATCCGATGGCCTCTAGGTCAAAGTTTGAAATAGGACCTGGGATCTGAGGGTGAAAGGAACGGTGTTAGGAACCTAAGGAGGTATTTGGATGGTACTAGAATGGTGTGTTAATTAAGTCACTCGACAGGAGAGCTTGGAATAAGTAGAGTTCATCAAAAGATAGACACCTCATGGAAGGTTAAAAGGTTTTTAAGGGTAGAGGCTTGATGATAAGGTCGGGGCCTTTTCTGGTGGTTAAGGTAAGAAATGATAAATTCAAAGGGTCAAAGATGATTCTAGAGGACAAAAAGAGTTGACGTGATCGATTCAAAGAGTTGAGGTTGATTTTATGGATGCAAAGAATTCAACAATCGATTCTAAGGGTCAAGACTAATTCTATGGACCTAGGTCAATTGTGAGGATCTAAAGAGTGGAAGAGATCGATTCAGAGAGTCGAGATCAATTCTATGGATCTAGGTCAATTATGTGGACGTAAAGAGTGAAAGTCATCAATTTAAAGGTTCAAGGCCGATTCTGCGGACCTAAGGAGTTGAGGTGAACGATTCAGAGGGTAAAGATCTGGGACATAAGGACTTGAGGTGAATGATTCCAAGGGTCGAGGATGATTATGTGGACCCAGGCCAATTATGCGGACCTAAAGAGTGAAAGTGACCGACTCAAAGGGTCCAGGCCAATTTTGTGGACCTTAGTCAATTATGCATCCCTAAAGAGTGAAAGTGACTGATTCAAAGGGTTGAGGCTGTTTCTGCGAACCTAAAGATTTTTGTTTATGGGTGACGTTCTTCCTTTTCGATCCTGATGGGAGTATGATGGGAATGAGGTCTCTGTGTATGATAGCATGCTTTGCTTAGTGAATTTTTTGAAGATCTTATATATTCGATCCTCCAGAGATTTTTCGGGAATTTTTTAGGTGATGTCTGGATTTTTCTTGGAATTTTTGCTACAAAATTTGAGGGGACTATCGATAGAAATAGGCATAGGTGTTCCTATTGGCACAGGGCACGGACTCATGGGCTTCTTGGGAAAGTGAAGGATCACTGTGTAACACCTCATGATTTTTTTAGCCATAAAAATGTTTGCTAGATTAAAAATTTTGGAAAAATATTTTTTGGAATTTATTCAATTTTGGTATGTAAAAATGTTGGTTTTTATATAAAAAAATAAGGTTTTAAGTGGAATTTAAATAGGGATTGAAATTGAAAATTATAACTTTTTATATAAAAATCGGAGGAGGATTCGAGCTAAGGAAGATCAGAAATTCGACTGTTTGATCTCCAAAATGTGATGCAGATGAACTTAACGATGTTCGATCGAGTTGAGTTTTCTTATACGACTTTGTCTCGCCTTCAGCTAAAACATATCCAAAGTTCAAGGAAATCTGACGATCTAATCTCTAAATCTTGATGCAAATGACTTTAACAACGTCCAATAAAGTTGATTTTTGAACAGCGGCTTCGACTCGCCTTTAGCTACAGCTTATCAAAATATCATTGAATTTAGATGGTCCGATCGTCCAAAACTTATTTGTGTGTGTTTGTGTTTGATTATGACTCTTTCTTTAAATCCATTATATAATGGATGAAATTTAGACTTTTTAAAACACTTTTAACCCTTCTCAAAAAGAAGTATCCTCCAAAATAATTATCTCCTCTCTTCTATAAAACTTATTCCCATTAAAAACAAGTTTTAACCCTAGTTTTGAAGATCCAAATCAAGTTTTCTCAAGAATAGACAAGAACGGGTCTTTGCTATTTTCACGAGAGGAAGGCAACCGTGTAATCGGATTTTTAAGACGACTTATTTAGAGGCATTAATAATTCTATTATTCCCCTTAAGTGTTATGCGTGTTAGATATTTCCAAAACTTTAATAAATGATGTTTTTCACAAAATAAATTAGGGAGATTAATTACGAAAAGTGAAAGTAATTACCAGGCTATTTTTATTAAAAAGTATAATGTGATTTAAGACTCAAAACAATCGCATGCTTGGATTAAGGGGTTGTGTCACGATAGAATTGTGGAGCATTTTGCATGTTAGAATTTAAAATATGAAATTAACATAATGTTTCGACTCATATAATGACAATAATGAAATTAAAATATCAAATATCAAATTAAAATAAAATTATGGGGCGTTAAGCCAGAATGCGTGGGGTGTTACACACTGCCGATAGGCATGACTAGGGGACTATTGATCGGTCTACTCCCTTATTCCTTATAAAAATTAGGCGGACCCTTCATTTTTTACACCTTTATTCAAGTGAAAATCTTGCTTTCTCTCTCTATCAATTGGTTTTGAGTGTATTTATTGGAAAGAATTCATAGAGGGTGGAGTGGATAATGCTTGGATGACTACTGGTGAGTGGGATGGTTTGGAGTGAAGCGATGTTGAGGCACTGATACTAGGGAGTGAGAACACCTATGCTAGTTTTGACCCTATTCTTGATAATTGGGTTCAGCTGCGAGAGCCGAAGAATTATCATTGTGTGAGGGTGAAGAACCAAAATGGTTATGTGAGTGGTTTCTATTTCACTTTTATTTTTCTATTTTTTCTCTCTTTTATCCTTGGGATGCTTAAGGGCTTTGGCCTAGGTGCAGGTGGATATCATATCGTCAAGTATGCGTTCTCGTGGATAGATAGGGATAAAGAATATGTGAGAAAAACTCCCCCTAGCGATGATGTTGATGGTGGAAGCTGCTGGATTTGGATCTATTTCATCTATTACAACACCCTCGCCATTTGCAATTTTTGGGATAGACCTAGTCGGTCCTCTTCCAAAGGCAACAAGAAATTATCGATATTTGATAGTAGAGATTGATTATTTCTCAAATTGGATGGAGGCCGAAACAATGATAACCACCACGGAAGTAAAGACGTTCAAATTTATTTGGAGGGACATCATCTACTGCTACAACCTAACCCACACCATGATATCAAATAACGAAAAACAATTCAAGAATAATTCATTAAAGGCCTACTGCTCGAAGGTCGACATAAAACAATTCTTCCATGCTCCTGGTCGAGCCCTAACTGATGGTCAAACTGAGGTCACTAATAGGATGATACTCCATGGGATCAAGAAGAACTTAGAAGATGCAAACGGAAAATGGACTAAAGAACTACATGGGGTCCTATGGACCTATAGGACAACTGAGAGGACACCGATAGGCGATACACCTTTTATGTTGGTATATGGGTCCGAGGCAGTTATGCAGATAGAACTTGGATCCCTAAGCCACATAGTCCAAACTTATGACCTAGAAGCTAAAATAAAAGAGAGAAATTGGACTTTGATCTGATTGAAAAAAGAAGAGAGGATGCTGGGATCAGACATTCGGCGTACCAGCAGAGAAGTATCTATAATAAACGGGTGAAATCTAAGCCGATAGCAGTTAGGGACTTGGTCTTGAAGAAGGTTTGGTAGAAACCCAATAAGATGCATCCTAATTGACATGGGAAATACATTGTAACATAGGAGGTTGTTCCAGGATATTTAGACTTGAAAATATTGAGGGCGAACCTTTCTCCAATCATGGAATGATAACCATTTGAAAATATATTATCAATGCTTTTCTACACCTCAATCGGTGGTGCTGTTTCCAGCATCATCATTTTGGCACCGTTTGTGGGAATGAGAGGATTCATCTCTTCCTACTTTGCTGGTTGACCTCACCGGAGACTCTGGTGGTGAACCAGACCTCATCCTTCGCGTGGAGCTATTTCACCATTGAAAGAGATCCTTAAAGGTTTCAAGATTTTCTAGTGTTTTCATTTACAAACTCTCTAGTATTTTCCCATGGCACCAGAGTTACCACCTCCACCGTCTGGTGTTAGAGGAGCTAGTTCCAACCAGGCACCACCCCAGTCCAAGATGGTTGATGTGGCATCAACCTTGAAGTCCTTAGCTGCAACTCAATAAGCGACACAGGAGCAATTTGCCCAGCTAAGCCAGAACATAATAATGAGACCACCCAGGGTCTCACCGGAGATGATTTCTCTGACAGCTCCTCAACCACCTCATGAGGCCAGGGGATCACCCAGGCATCATGAAAGGACCAACCTACGGCTCAGTGGAGGAGGGATGTTGCTGACCCTAGGCGTTTATTTCTGGGGAGGCAAGGAAACCCTTTCCCTGAGGATAGGTATGATATCATTGAGGAAGAGGATACTCACAGACTGTTGGGAGCCGTATGAGGTCTCAAACAACACTGTACATCCTATCCAATAGAGCTGAGGTCGGTGTGAAAGACGAGATTGTGATGCACGCCAAGGCGGATCAGCTTTTGATCGCTTGAGTAGAGGGTCAGACTTTAAAAGGCTCGGCCCAGTTAATGATCTAAGAAAAAAGGCGGTCCAGATCAAGAAGTCTTGCCGGATCTAGAAGAGATGGAGGTGACTGTCGTCCCCATAATGGTCGACCCCCACATAGCCGAGACTGTGGTTAGGGGGAGGTCAATAGACGACGTTGTGCAGCAGTTGGGGAACCCTCAGTTCACCCCTTGGAGGTAGATAGGGACAACCTCGGCTAGGACGACGTTGCTAAACCATGGAACGATTCCATTCAAAGGCTTGAAGAGAATATATGAGACCTCATAAAAAGCCGAGACCCATTACAGAGGGGTTACTCAGAGGTCTTACCATTTTGGGCAAGGATTGTTAACTTTCCAACCCCTGCCAAATTTAAACCTCCAGCGGTGTCTCTCAAGTACGATGGAAGTACCAATTGTGTCCATTAGATCGAAATGTATCAATCCGCAGTAGACATTTATTCAATCCCTGATGAGCTGAGATGCCGCGCTTTCTCAAGCACCCTAGCTGGGGCTGCACATATCTGGTTCACGTCTCTTCCTAAAAATTCAATCGAGAGTTTTAAAGGTTTGGTCGAGCAATTTATTCACAACTTCTGTTTGGGGTAAGACCTCAGAAGAAGACAACACACTTGCTTTATGTAAAATAAGGGAAGAATGAAAGCCTCAGAGACTATATCGCGAGGTTCAACAAGGAAAAATTATAGGTAGAATATTATGAAGATAATATAGCCATGACTACCCTTATAGGAGGACTTCCGAAGGGGAAGTTGCTCTGGAAACTTGCTGAAGATCCACCTAAGTCCATGGCTGAGCTGTTAGCAGCAACTAGTGTAGACACCCCATTCTAATACCCCCTAACTTCTCCTTAGGTCCCTAACACTTCCCTTTATCATTTTAAACCTACGTAATCCCCCAGGTACTGACCTAAAGGCCATCGGGCGCTCCCAGGCTCCGTTTGACCAAAAGTCAAACTCTTTAGCTCAAATGATACTGAATGAATCTTTGAAGGTCACTGAAACCCCTTCCAACGATCTACCCCATACGCGATTCTGACTTACGGTACGGACGAACGATCCGTTTTCCCCCGAAACTCGATTAGGAGGTCACCGGATGCTCCCAAGCTCTATTTGACTAAAGTCAACTCTTCATCTCAACCGAGACTGAATGAATCTTTGAAGGTCACTGAAACCTCTTTCCAACGATCTTCCCCGTGTGCGATTCTGACTTACGGTACGGACGAATGATCCGTTTTACTCCCAAAGGTCATCGAATGCTTCCAAGCCCCGGTTGACCAAAGTTAACTCCCCAAAATGAGTCAAACTCTTTGGAATTCTAAGTACATCTCCTAACCTTTCCAATGGTCCACCTCGTGCGAGATTCAAACTTACCATGCGGACGAACGATCCGCTTGTGTCCGATAATTCCCCGTACAAAGGATCGACGGATGCTTCCGAGCCACATTTGACCTAAAGTCAACTCCTGGACCTGGGAGCAGTCCAAAAGACTTTCGAAAGAATCTGAAGTACCTTTCCAAAGGTTTTCCCCATGCATAATTCGAAGCAACAGTTCGCGCTTTAAGACCAATTTTACGAAGGAACCTGAAAGAGACTGCTAAATAGCAGATTCCAAACCCTGCATATCGAGAATGTGCCTAAACACACCTATCGATTGGCAGGACTAGGGATATGCCGATCAGAAATGCCCCGGGCCTATAAAAAGGAGGGCCTAACCATATTTCTGGGGGAAGAGAAAATCTGAAAACCTATCACTCTCAGCAAGCCAGAAACCCCTCTCGAAGTCAGCGTGATTTCCACATCCAAATCCCTTTCTAACCTTCACTTTTCATCATCCTTTTCATCAAACTTGGTGAATCAAGTATCCTCCATCATCACCCAAGTGCAAGGGCTACTCTCCAACATCCAAGATCAATCTCAAGATCTTCAAGAAGGTCCAACTTTCTCAACTCTCTCTTTAAATTCCCTTAAATTCGCATTAATTTGTTTTATTACTTAACACTTTTATTCTCTCATCTCACATATCCTAATATACTTTTTATTTAGTATTACTGCACATCTCTTATTTTCATATAAATAAAACCCAAAAAATAAGAAAAAGAGGGTTTTCTCGTAAATTCCTAACGGGAATTCCCATATTTTTATCCACTTTTCTCACGACTAAAACACTTTTTCACACACACACACACACACATATAAGAGAAGTCCTCGATTGGATTTATGGGACAAATCCCACCCCTCATTTTGCATACGACCTACGTGGACTTGGATGCCTCTATAGGCTACGTAGTCATCTGGGGGTAAAACCCGAGACTCGAGTCCTTTTCCTACTTTTTTTCTATTTTCCCTATATTCTTTAAACTTAACTTTCTTAGACTCTCTATATACATATATTTGTTCTTAGTGGCATATTATCCCGCATGCGTTATCATTCCCTTATAATGATCAATGCTACGATAATCGTGTAAATCCTTTTTTCTAATATTACTTTTAGGAACATTCCTACGGATGAATCGTTTTTATCTCTTCCATGATACAAGTTTATGATTTCTATCTCCTCTACATATACACATGCACACATATCACGAGGAAATAAAGGAAAATAGTAATAACCCATGAGAGGCTGTAAGGGCGGAATGGGTGCCTAACACCTTCCCATTTCATAACTTAGCCTCTGGACCCTTTTCGAATCATTTTGGTTTCGTATGTATTAGTATGTCTTTAGATACTGTCCTTCGGGATGGATCTCTTTTCTTTTGTCTGTTTTGAGTAAAATAGACTGGCGACTCCATCTCTCTATATTTTTAACCTCATCACCGACTCCGGTCAAAGCACTCCCGAGGGGGATGTGCGGGACCAAGATCCTCTCAAGACGAAGGGGACACGCCCCTCTTTTGTCGTCACTTCCACCGTGAGGATTGGAAGGGATGGACACAGTGGCGACTTTGCCGGGGACTTTTATTTTGAGGGCTAGAATCTATTTACATGGGTGTTATATTTGTTTATATTTTCCCCTATTTTGCATGTTCCCCTTTACTATTCATGTGTACCTCATGCTTATGATTCTATTCACACGCTTGTAGAAAATTCTCTATGTACACTTCACACCACGTGCACCTAGGATCACATATATACCCATGTTGCATGCATCACCCATCCATACTTTGTATACCATTGGTACTCGTACTTTGCTCCCTGTTGGGCATGATCAACAAAGATACTCTCATAAGATACTAATACGAGAATCATGCATGATTCACACGATATCACCAAAGATCATTATGATTGACCAAATTTTTTCCAGTAACTTCAGGGTCACTTCATGACGGGCGCTGGTCCGGCAAGGCGCAGTTAGCCTAAGCGATATGATTCTCACCTTCCATTGGCCAAGTACCTTCGACGTATATCGAATGGTTCCCCCGCATTGTACCGCTTAACCGAAGTGATGATGGAAGGTATATCGTAGGGAACTCATTCACGTGCACCAAATATATCGAATCCGCTCTCACACGTACTGTCCCCACGAGGTATATAGTGAGGCAATTCACGTACACTCAGGTATATTAAATGGCTTGTCCACACGTACCGATTGCCCTCAAAAGCAAGACGTATATAGTGGAAGCCACGCCAAAGGGGGGAACCCTTTTCGGTTCACCCAACCAACTACATACCCACATATAGGTGTCAAGCCTAGGACACACATGTTAGATTGCCGGTTTCAACTCGAAACTCTGCCGAAATTTTGGGTTGGCCTGCCCAAATTTTTGCGCATTTTTAAAATGGGACCCTACCCATGAGCCTGGTCACAAGTCCAGCCATATCTTTGCATATGTTACAAACCTAATTTTTTTAGACTCGAGTTCCGTCCGACATTTCATTTTGTATTTAGGAAAATTTAATACAAGTGAGAACATAAAAATAATAATCACGTTGAGACCTGTCTCCCAAATATTTCTCCTTCCTTTATTAAAAATCCAAAAACATTTCTCCCTTCTTTATAAAACGTCCACAAATACTTCTCCCTTCTTTATCAAAAATCCAAAAATATTTCTCTTTTCTTTATCAAAAATCCAAAAATATTTTGTCTTTCAATCTCGAAGAGAAAAAAAATGTTAAAAATACTTTCCTTATTTCTTTTCAAAAATAAATCCCATTTTACGTCTTCTCGAGTCGATCGCACTCCCTTGTCCTGGCTCCTTATTGGCTTCGGCCTTCAGTCAAATCACCCTGGAGCTCCGTCCGTTCCCCTGATACTTCTTTCAAGTCCGGCGGTAGTTTTAGCTCAGCTCATGTCCAAGATTGACAACCTTCAAACCGAGGTCCGAGAGATGTAACGAAACTAGGTTCCTGCTCCTCAAAATCCTGATGCGTTATTTCCTCAAGCTATAGGTCCACCCGAGCCTATCTGGGTTCTTGAAGAGTATCAGTATGCTCCTCGTGCCCCTTCTACTAATGGGCCGCCACCTGCCCAGCTTCCTATGTCGAACCTTGCCCAACCTGGGGCTAACTTGCCTATGATCATTGATCCAAAAGAGGAAGAGTTGAACAAGGTAAAAGAAGATCTCAAGATGCTAACTAAGAAGTTAGACCAATTCTGAATCTCTAGAAATTACATGGACTACACCCACATGTCTCTTTATCCTAAGGCAAGGTTACCCAAGAAGTTTATGATGCTAAATATCGAGAAATTTGGAGGCAGTGGACCTCCGATTGTTCACCTTAGTAGTTATCACCATTCCATGACTCTCCTATAGGCTTCTGAATAAGTGATGGACCAATTGTTTCAGCAAACTTTGAAGGATAGTGCCCTACAATGGTTTTTGTCCTTCGAGGAATCCAGAATCCGTAGCTAGGAGGATATAGCCCGTGAATTCATGTCGCAATACAAATACAACGAAGAGCTTGAGGTTAGCCATCGTGTTTAGAACTACTTAAATAGAGCTCCAGGGAATCAGTCAGTAACTTTATATCCCTATGGAGGGAAAAGGCAGCCACTATGACCAATCGTCCATCCGAGGAAGAACAGGACAACATAGTAAAGAAGAACTTCTTACCCATGTCCGAGCAACCACGGGAGGACAATATTATCCCCACTATCGAGCTCTCAGAGAAGCAGGAGTAGAAATCGAGGAGGGTCTTGCTAAAATAGAGGTTAAACCAAAAAGGTGTCCGGACAGTTCACCCTCAAAAAATATGACAAACCTGCCAGTGATGCAGTCTCAACCATCAACAATATCTTTCAACTAACCACTTCGTGGGCACCAGAAAGCCGCCCAGTACCTGTACGAAAGGAGTACACTGAGCTCCATGCTCCCCTCTCCAAAGTTTATCAAGCCCTGTTAAGCCGAAACCTTATCAAACCCTTGGATCCCCGCCCATTACCAAATCCACTTCCAAGAAACTTCAAGGCAGATGCCCATTGTGCCTTTCACCAAACTGCTGGCCATACCACCGACCAATGCTTTCACCTTCAAAATATAATCCAAGGTCTAATTGACTGGGGTACCATTGCCCTACTAGCCAATCCTAAGCCAAATATTACTCACAACCCACTCCCAAATCATACCAATGCTATCTTCTTAGAAATGGACCCATAATTTGATTCTGAACTCAAATCACACCCATACATTCTCCCAAGCCTCTCCAAACTTGCCCATATTTCATCCTACACCTTGTTAGCCTCGCTGATCAGGCACTGTCACTCATCACCAGAGCATGCATCGTTGTCCGTACCCAGTCTGAAGATGAAAGTATGGAATTATCAGAAGTGTTAAACCAACTCCAAGAGTTCGAGCTGAAATTTACCTCACAGATGATCATTGATAGCCAAGAGTTCAGTACGTTATTCTTGAAAGCATTCAAATGGGCCTGATAGTCAGATAGTTGGGTGGTACTAATCGATGAAGTCAGCCTAAATGACGTTGTCCAGATCATGGCAGAATCATTTAGGCAAATAAATGATATTTGTAGTATGATCGAGTTACTTGATACTCTGATGATACAACGGAGCCTGGTCCCTTCGCCCTTACTTATCCCCACAGAATGTGAAGACCTGTATGAAGAAGCCATTGAAGTTGTGGAATGCATTGAATTTACATGGAAAGACATAATTGTTGGCACCGAATGGGGAGCGAAATTTGAAGATTCAAATAAAGGGAAAGCTTAAGATAAAACTATCTCTGTAACTGACATGTGTGGTATGATATCATTTTAGGAGCTCCTCAGAGAAATAAACAAGATGGTAGAGAAACCCAAGATTGACAAAGAAACAGGGTTCATGTTCTTCCCTTCTTCAGTAAATCACATAACCAGATCAGGGAGGCATTTCCAGATCCCAAGCCCACTACCATCCAATGATAAAGGGAAGGGCGTTAAAAACCTTCCTATGCTAGAAATGACCCTCGAGGAAAGCAAGATCCTCGATCAACTGAAGAAAACTCAAGCTAGCATCACTCTATGGGGGATTTGCATGTCTTCCCAGCTGTACATAAATGCTTTAATCAAATTTCTCACTAGACCCATAGTTCCTCCTTCTACCACACCACAAGAAGCGATAAATTTAGTCGAATCCTTGACCTCTACCCGAATGCTATCCTTTTCCAAAGAAGAAATCCCTAGAATTGGGCCAAACCATAATCATGCACTCAACATCTCCGTCAAAGTTATGGGGAAGATTGTACCACTCTCTCTTGTTGATAATGGATTCGCCTTGAATGTATGCCCATTAAGAAACTTCAAATGCTTAGGACTGAAGGAAAGTGCCCTCGCTCCAACCTCCGCTACTGTACGTGCCTACGATAATACTCGTCGAGAAGTAATGGGGTCCATAAAACTTGTAATAGGGGATAGCCATATAAACCCTGTCCTTTAATTCCAAGTTATTGACATCCTAACTTGTTTCAACCCGTTGCTCAGATGACTTTGGCTCCACAATATCAAGGGTGTATCTTCCTCACTCCATCAGAAATTTAAGTTCTTCGACGATGGACGCGTCATCACCATTTTGGGCGATGACGATAATGCTGAGGGTGCAAGCACCAACAGCCCAATCCTTGAGATATAACACGGGTCAAATGATATGCTCCTATCGGGATTCCGAGTTGAACCACTTCTGCTCCTGCAGGGAATGATCTCAAAGAAAGTGTTTGTCTAGAATATGACTCACATGGCAACGTTAATGTGATTCAGATGTTCAGAAACATGCACTTCAAGCCCGAGTTGGGGCTAGGACAAAGACATCAAGGGATACATTGAACTGAAGAAATATTTCCTTCCTTATGGTTTGGGGTATCAACCATCAGAACAAGAACTCAAAATGATCCTCTAATCTCGACCAAAGAGATGACTAGACTGCATCCAGACTATCCCAGGTGACTCCTTGAATGGATGATTCATTAAAGAGGGAGAAGACTTCCCCTTTTGAGGCTTTTCGGAACACTGGTATGACCATACAGACACGAAGATGAAGACTGGAATGGAGATCTTTTACCAAGACAGCTACCCATGGGCCGAAACTTCCTAACACTATGTACAACTGCTCATTAGAGATACCGAATATTCTGAGGGAAGTGACTCCGAAGATTCCTTCAACTTACAGACACTAGGGCTTACACTCTGCATAGTTCATTCAAGCAATACATGAATGGATCCAAATCAAAATGCACCCAGATCATCAAGAAAAAACAGCATTTATCACCCCATGGGGAACCTTTTGCTACACTATTATGCCATTTGGTCTCAAGAATGCTGGAGATACCTACCAGATGGCTGCCACAACCATCTTGCACGATCTGATTCACAAGGAAGTCGAGGTCTATGTGGATGATATGATTATCAAGTCCAAAACTAGAGAAGGTCATGTTCCCGCTCTCCGAAAGTTCTTCGAACGACTGCGATGATATCAGATAAGACTCAATCCACAGAAATGTGTCTTCGGCGTTACAAAGGGAAAACTCTTGGGATTAATGGTCAGTAAAAAGGGATAGATGCAGATCCTGCCAAGCTAAAAGCCATACTCAAGATGCCACCTCCTCGAATAAAGAAATAAGTCTGTGGTTTCCTTAAAAAAGTGTAATACATCAGTCGGTTCATCATCCAGCTAACCTCCATTTGTGAACCGATTTTCAAACTCCTCCGAAAGGATTTAACCAAAGTTTGGAACGAGGCCTACTAAGAACCTTTTGAACAAATCAAATAATACCAGACTCAACCTTCGGTACTCATGCCACCATAGCCTGGTCTCCCCTTGCTTCTATACCTAACCACAACTGACACTGCAGTTGGGGTTTTACTAGCCCAATACCTTGAGGATTCTCGCAAAGAATGAGCCATCTATTACGCCAGTGGCAAACTGGCTGGGTACGAAATCAACTACACTTCTTTATAAAAAGCATGCGTCATTCTTGTTTGGGTCACCTAAAAGTTACAACACTACATGGTCACCTTCCCCATTAAGCTTGTATCCTGAATGGACCCCATCAAGTACCTACTTGAAAAACCCGCCGTATACAGCCGAATGGATCGATGGATGATGCTCCTAGTCGAGTTTTGTGACACCCTGACTAATTAAATACCGGGTAGCTACTCCTCCCATTAAGTGGTACTTACCAACCCTCTTCTTCCCTCAGCACATGCCAAAAGTTCTGATCCCTGCACTTTTCACCACATTGAGCACATCTGGACTCTTTATACCTTATTGACATCCTCACTCAATTTACGCATAAGCCACCCTCAACATTCGATTGGGTGAAACTCCGCTCCAAATTGTCCATAATAGTTAAATATTTGTCTTCTCAAGGGATACCCCCTTTTTAAATGGCTTCCCACTTCCCTTCCACCAATTTTGGACGTGTTGCTCTGATCGCACATGAGTATACTGATTATCATCCTTCTCTTACGATGATTAATCCATTCTACCACTACTATTTTGAAATATCAGTCTCACAAGCATAAATTTCGCCCATTTTTATGTCTCTTCTTCCAACAATTATCACATTAGCAAACTAGGGTGTCTACACTCCTTATAACCCATGCATACGTGTTTAAACATCACATACGCTTCATAAGTACTCCAAACTCTTTTTTGTACCTGCATTTGCAACGTGGCTATATCACTTAGGCGTTCTCAATCACCCCCAAATTTGAAATTCTAAATCCTCCTAAACATCATTCCATCATTCAACCCGCCAAAATAAAACAAAATTATTAGTACTTCCTCACCACACAACTGGCTCTACTGGCCTTATATTGTAATTTACCCTTTAACTTCCAGTTATAACTGCATACTTTCATAATGATCGAGGTACCCAAATCATGGACGAATGGCCAGACATCTCCCTACTACCAACCTTACGCTAAGTTTCATGCGTGGGATGTCTCGCAAAGCGAAATCCAAACAAGGAACCCCCTGATACACTACTACCTAGCATTGAAATCCGTTAGGCCCTCAGTCTATAACATGTACCCCTGTATTCCCGTCTCTTGACAATAAAGTTACACTTGCTTCCACAATTTCAATTAAACAAGGAACTTCTTCCGAAAGACAATGTCTCTTAACATTGATGGTAATCACATTCCATAAACATCATGCAAATATGATCGGGTCTCTCAAAATCCCGTCCCCAGACATACAACTATGAGTATTAACTTCCACGTCTCTATAGGGTGTGTGGGTACCCGAAATTAGAACTATGGGCCTGGACGAGTAGCCCAGTCCTGGAGGCCCAAAGTCTAGGCCCCTCTTCTTTTATATTGATCCGGTCTCTCCCCACGTCCCCATAAAGGAAAGTTATAGGGGAGATGGAAAATGTGGAGGAACCCATCACCTCCACTTACCTACATGCACATGTATATATTAAACCCTAGGTCCGGGGTAAAAGGACAAGTTGTATTCTCTGTAATTACTCTCCGAAGTATCTAGAAATAATATCGATTGCACCACCGTGGATGTAGGAACATCTTTGCTGAACCACATACATCCTTTGTTGTGTGATTGTCATTTTATATTCCGTGTTCTCACTTGGTGAATTCTTTCTTCTTATTTATTTGTGTTGCACAATAATTGTCACCACAATTGGCGCCGTCTGTGGGAAGCGTTCATCTTTCCCTGAGAAGAGTCCACACCAAGAAAGGAGTTTAAGATGTTCGGTCACAGCAGCAATGCCCCTCAGGTAGGAGATATTCAAGAGCCACATGCTCCTCGTGGGATTAGGTCTGAAGCTCGACGTTCAGATCAGATAGCTAGCCTGGAAAGGCCAGCCTCAGAAGAAAGTCAGGGACCAGCGAGGTCCACGTAGATATCCAGATTGATTGATGCGTACGAGGAAAGACTCCACGAGCAGAGAGAGTCTTACCGCAGATACGAGGCTGAGAACGCTCTCTTGAGAAGAAGGCTGGAAAGACTGGAGAGGGAGCTTGGTCCTGATAACAGGAGACGCCCATATCGTACTCCTAGCCCTCAGGCTAGCAAGTCTTGCAGCCGAGGAAGGAGCCTTAGGCGAGAATCTCAAAAGGTCGAAGGAGGCGAGTCAGATGATGACCTCCGTGAACAACTGTGAAGAGCTCGCCACTACCAGAGCCCTGCTCGTAGCGACGAGAACATACGAAATCTAGTCCGCAGAGAGATGGACCAACACCCTGCTCACCACGGAACAAGATCAACCACAGAACTCGCAAGGCGAGCTCTCAAAACCCAGATGAAGTCACCCTTCACGAGATAAATCGAAGAGGAAGAAGCCCCCAAGAAAATTACCATCCCAAGGTTCAAGATTTACAATGGAAAGACTGATCCCATCGATCACGTCAGGCAATACCGACAGGCCATGACCCTCTGGAATCATCGAGATTCCCTGATGTGATGCATTTTTCCCTCGAGCCTGCATAATGTAACGCATAAGTGGTTCGAAAGGCTCCCCCACCGGTCGATCAGAAATTTCAAATCCCTAGCCGAACTTTTTACGGCCCGATTCATTACTAGTAGCTCCCATCCCAAAAGGATGGATGCTTTGCTAACAATGAAGAAAATGCCTCAAGAGACCCTCCGAGACTACGCGAAGAGGTACTGGGATTTATTCAATGAGATCGAGGACTGCACAGAGGAAGTGGTAGTGGCCTCCTTCAAAATTGGGCTCCCTAGTTCCTCACTCCTATACCAGTCCCTGACGAAGAAGGAAGCTGTGACTATTGACGACCTAATGGCTCGAATCGAGAAATACGCAATGGTGGAAGATGTCACCCGCCCTAATACAGGAGAAAATGGTCGAGCTAGGCTCATTACCAAGGGAAGTGAGAAAACTGAGAACCAGAAGAAAGGAGGAAAGAACGGAGGCAAAAATGGCTCCAAGAACGGAGGAAACCATGACGCGTCAAAAGTATTCTAGGCGGTCAACACCGTCTTCAAAGAACCAATTTACAAAATTCTCGTGAAGATCAAAGATGAGCCATTCATCAAGTGGCCCAGAAAAATAGGAGGAGATCCCTCGAAGAGGAACAATGCGTTAAGATGCGCTTTTCACAAAGAGGGAGGATATAAGACCGAGCACTTCAAAGCTCTTAAGTCTCACCTTGAGGAGTTGGCCCAGTCCTGGCATTTGAACGACTTTGTGGAAAAGAGGGCAGAGAAAGCGGCTGCTAACAGAGAGGCGAGACCTGACAACGTGCTGGAGGATGATGCTGGACATGAGTTCGCAGTAATCCATGGAGTATTTGACGTCAAGCAGATACAAGGGAACTCAGCTCGAATGGAAATGAAAAAACTTACAATTATAATGCAGGCTTTTCAAATCGATCCAGCAAAGTCACAGTCAGGAAAGAGTCGACGAGAAGAGGGCGTCAAATAAGTTCACGGATGAAGATTTGGTGGGAGTAAGGACCCCACATCATGATGCCCTGGTCATTACACTCAGGATAGCCAACTTTGACATAGACAAGCTTCTCGTCGATCAAATAAGTTCATCCGAAGTAATGTACCTCGACCTATTCGGGAAATTGAAGTTGAGCGTCGCCGACCTAAAGGAATCTACTGTTCCTTTGGTCGGCTTCGCTGGAAAAATGACCATGTCCCTGGGCAAGATAGTGCTGCCAGTTCGTGCTGGGAACGTCTCCAAGATGATTGAGTTTTTGGTAGTTGACATCGAATCACCGTACCAGGCCATCCTCGGCAGAGGATGGCTTCATGCGATGAAGGCGATCTCCTCGACCTACCATCAGAAGCTCAAGTATGTAACCGAGCGAGGAGTAATGGAGATCCACGGTGACCAAGCGATGGCGAGGAAGTGCTTCATAGCAGCCATTCGACCAAAGCTAGAGAAGAAGGTCGGTCAACCCAGCGAGAAAGTTGAAGAAGGTGTGATACCTTCCAAGTAGCAATTAAAGTATGAAAGACCTGGAGTAGAGGAGACCAGGCTCCTCCCCTCCGAGCGTGTCGTCGAGGACCTGGTAAAAGTTATGGCTGAAGTTGGTGACAGTAGCAGAGTCTTCTTGATTAGAGAATCTCTCACCGACCAAGAACAAAAGGAGTTGACGACCTTGCTGAGACACAACGTAGATGTTTTCGCATGGGAACCATACGAGCTGCCTGGAATCGATCCTAGTATGGTCTGTCATCAGCTGCACGCTGACCCCACATTCAAGCCAATCACGCAGAAGGCACGGAGAACTGCTCTCGAGAAGGCTAAAGCGGTCAAAAAGGAAGTCAAAAAACTGCTGGATGCAGGATCCATATGGGAAGTGCAGTTCCCCAAGTGGTTGTCCAACCCAGTAGTAGTTTCGAAGAATAATGAGAAGTGGAGAGTTTGCATCGACTTCACTGACCTCAACAAAGCATGCCCTAAGGATAGTTTCCCCCTCCCAAAGATAGACCAACTAGTAGACGCCACTGCAGCTCACGAGCGAATGAGTTTCCTGGACGCATACTCAGGATATCACCAGATCCCCTTGTATGCCCCAGACCAGGACAAAACGGCGTTCATCACGACAGTTGGGTTATATTGCTACAAGGTCATGCCATTTGGGCTCAAGAATGCAGGGGTAACCTATCAGTGGCTGGTCACTAAAATGTTCAAGGATCAAATGGGAGACACAATGGAGGTCTACATCTATGACATGCTCGTTAAGAGCAAGAAGAAGGAAAATCACCTCTCAGACCTGTCAAAGACCTTCGAAATCCTCAGGAAGTACCGAATGAAACTTAATGCGAGCAAATGTTCCTTCGGTGTCCAGTCAGGAAAATTTCTTGGATACTTGGTCAGTAAGAGAGGCATAGAAGCTAATCCAGACCAGATCGATGCAATCAACAGGGTACAACCCCCTCGAAAAATCTGGGACGTATAGAAGCTCACTGGAATGCTCGCCGCCTTAAATCGCTTCATCTCCAAATCCTCCGAGAAGTGCAAGTATTTTTTCCATCTTCTAAAGGGGAGTAAAATGATAAAGTGGAGCCCAGACTGCTCGCGAGCTTTGGACGAGCTCAAGTCCTACTTGAGCTCTCCACCGCTGCTTGTCATACCACAGCAAATGGATTCTTTGTACCTGTACCTCTCAGTATCCAATCGCACTGTCAGCTCTGCATTAATATGCGAGGTTACAGAAATCCAACACCCCATTTACTATGCGAGCAAGACCTTATTAGACGCCGAGCAAAGGTACCTGCCATTGGAGAAGCTTGCCTTTGCACTTGTAATAGCCTCGAGGAAGCTGAAGCATTATTTCGAAGCTCATACTATCATCGTCCTTACATCGCATCCCTTAAGATGGTCCTAAGGAAAGTGGACTTATCGGGCAGACTGTCTAAGTGGTCACTCGAGCTCGGCCGGTTTGACATCCAATTTTAACCAAGGACAGCTATCAAGGGTCAGATCCTTGCTGATTTCATAGCCGAATTCACGGGCGAAGAACTCTCCAACCAACCTCAACCAACAAGGCAAGAGAAGAACCAAGCAACAGAGAGAACCTGGAGACTCTTTGTTGATGGAGCCTCCAACTCAAAGGGGGCAGGGGTAGGCATTGTCCTCATCACTCCAGAAAACACAATCCTCGAATAAGGAATCAGGCTTGGATTTTCATCCTCTAACAACAAAGCAGAGTATGAAGCCCTAATAGCCGGTCTCGAAAAGGCACAAACTCTAGGAGCAAAACATTTACAGGTGTTCGGCGACTCTCAACTAGTCTCCAATCAGATAAGTGGAGATTATAATGCAAAGGATGAAAGAATGGTAACCTACCTCGCCTTAGTGAGATAATTAATGTCAAGCTTTGAAGAGATCAACATCCAGCAGTTTCCCAAGGGGCAAAACAGTCATGCTGATGCCTTAGCAGCCTTGAGTTCGGCAGTTGACTCTGACCTTAAGAGGGTCATCCCCATCGATTTCCTCATTTGTTCGAGCATTAACCACAACAGCAAGTTACCAAACATGGAACAAATACTCCATGTGGGATCAGCCCCCAGCTGGATAGACCCCTTAAAGGACTATTTAAAGGATGGAACGCTCCCAGATGACAGGAAAACTACCCACCAGATAAGAGTCAAAGCTGCTCGCTTTCACTTATCCACAGGAGGCGACTTGTATAAGAAATCCTTCTCCGGTCCCTACCTTAGATGCGTCCACCCAGGTGATGTCGAGTAAGTGCTACACGAGATCCATGAAGGAATCTATGGAAGTCATATCGGAGGAAGGTCTCTAGCCTTTCGAGCAATGAAGGAAGGCTATTGGTGGCCATACATGCAAAAGGACTCCGCAGTATATGCCCGCAAATGCCTAAAATGCCAATTCCACGCTCCTATGGCCCACCAACCCACCAGCGACCTGAAGTCCTTGTCCAGCCCATGGCCCTTCACCCAATGGGGAATGGACATCGTGGGACCGCTGCCTACCGCCGTCGACAATCTCAAATACCTGTTGGTTGCGACTGACTACTTCACCAAATGGATCGAGGCTGAATCCCTGGCGAAGATCCGAGATGCTAATATGATAAGGTTCATATGGAGAAATATAATCACTCGGTTTGGAATCCCCAGAACCATTATCACCGACAATGGAACGCAGTTCGAAAATGGCCTCTTTTAGAACTTCTGTAACTAACATGGGATCAGACACCACTTCAGTTCGGTGGCCTACCCTCAGAGCAATGGCCAAGCTGAAGCTTCCAACAAAAATGTGATCGATGGATTAAAGAAGCGATTAGAGCGAGCCAAAGGCGCATGGGTAACAGAGCTACCCCATGTTCTATGGGCATACCGAACCACTCCTCGGCGAGCAACAGGAGAAACCCCATTTTTGCTGACATATGTCATGGAAGTAGTCATCCCACTAGAAGCAAGTTTGCCAACAATGAGATCCAACCTTATCGACCAAGGCCTGAATGATTAAGCATTGCTCGCCGAACTCGACCTTGCCTACGAGCGTAGAGAGCTAGCCCTGGTGAAGCTAGCGAACTATCAGCAACAACTCGCGAAGCATTATAATAAAAGGGTTAGCCCGAGGACGTTCCAAGTTGGGGACTATGTTCTAAGGAAAGTCCTGGGCAGCACAGTGAAGTCGGCAGACGGCAAGCTAGGCCCAAACTGGGAAGGACCCTTTAAAGTAACTAAAGACGATCTGTAAGGTGACTATCACTTGGAAACGATGGAGGGCAGAGAAATACCACGAGCATGGAATGCAACTAATCTCAAGAAATTCTATTTTTAGATCTTTTTCTTGTATTCTTTTGTTATGAAAATAGAAGTTCATTTTCCTTATTACTAATGAAAGTTACTTAATTGGTTACACTCTGATTGGTGACAGCTGCATTCATCGCAAATCTTTTCCAAATAACAAGCACATTAATCACTATAGCAGGGGAATACCCCTCCTCAGGTCATCGTCATAAAGCACGAGAGACCTCTTAGCATTGCCCCTGGCAATATCTAAAGCCCTACAGAGGATTCTTAGGCAATACGACCAAATCTTATACTGGTCATCAAACCTACTTCGATTGGATAAAATCCTGATCGGATGAAGACATCCAACCCCAGGTGTGTCCTCGCCAATTGCCCTACTTAGTCCTAAGGGAGTGTGACGACACAACCTAAAAGGTAAAGTGGGGCATAATGGTACTTTGGTATTATACTGGACTGGGGGGACACTTGCATGACAAAACAGAAAAGATCATAAAGCAATAAGGATATGAAAAGTAGGATATACACGTTTAGTTGGGGAAATTGCCCAAAACACAAACTTTTCATTAATCCATCTTACTTACAACAATGATAATACATGTTTAGTCGGCAAGCTCGCCCAAAGCATTTACATTATCACAAAAAAAATAGCAACTGGCAAAATCTCAAGGGGGTGGAAGCCTCCGAGCAAGATAATCAGCCACTCGAGCTCTTCGTCCGTCATCAGGAGCAGGAGCAAACTCTTCCATAACCTCATTCGCATCCGACTCCAATAATTGCCGAGGAATAGCATCGATGGGGATCCATCGATCGTCCCTCCTGAATGGGTTGGGCACCAGAGTGGAGGAAGACATCTCATGACGATACCATAGCACCGAGTTCCTCAAGACTTGCAGCTCCTTCAAGGTACTTAGCCATCCCCTGATGAAAGAAATCTCCTCGAACTCAGACAGCCTTGTTGGAGCATCCGACCAGCCTTGATCATAACCGTTAGCCCACGCTTGCCGAGGACCTTTCTTGAACAGGTGCTGCAAGCGGGTGACGTCCCTTTGAAGCCCAGCAGTGATTACATATGCTCGCTGAACATCACCGTGGAGTTCTTCCATTTCCCTATCTCAAAGTTCTTCTCCTTCCCTGCTTCTTCTTCTGGTGCTCCTACAAGCTCGCGGAAGGGGAGGGCGAGTGAGACTTCGCGACATTGGAGGGGTAACATTATGATCAGCTCTAGCTCGCAAATGATGAGGAGCCTTGTAATACTGCTCGAATAGTGCTCGGCGCATGCTCCCTGGGTCGTAAGACTTCTCTCCTCAGTTCTTCATTCTCCTGATGAAGAACATTCCCTACTTAGTTAATCTCGGAGGCCTCTAATAGTTTTGTCTTCATCACATTGATCTCCTCTTGCACTGAAGCACCAATGTCCTCCATCTCCTGGAGCCTGTCCTTTAGCTTGACCACGAGCTCAGATTGCTCCTTATACTTCTGATTTCTAAACCTAAGGGACTTGCAGAGCTTAACGAAGGCCTGGCGAACTTCAGGACTCGCATTAGGACCAAGGGTCCTACCCAACTAGGACGTAGCAGGAATGTAACCATCCACATCAACTAACTACAAGCAAGAGAAATAAAAGTGAGAGAAAGGGACAAATCAGTACAAGCAGAAATGAAGCCTTTTTCATTAATGCAGATTAAAGTTACATCGAACTGAAAAAATAAAAGTTTATAGAATGGAAAAAACAAAAATACAGAGCAATCCTAGTGGATAACTAGTTGATAACCTCAGGCGGCCCAGAGGTCGATGGCCCCTTCCCCTTGTCAACATCAACAGGAGCACCGCCCTCAGCAGGGATAATCTCTGTCCCCACAACTAGAGAAACATCAGCAGGGGTCGCTTGAGGAACATAATCGACGCCTTCAACAGCTGGGGCAGGAACTTCATCCACAGTTGGCTTTGGACCTGGGTCATGCTCGTCAAATAAGGGAGAATCGATTGCAATGCCAGCAGCCAAAAGGGCCTTGTTCCAGCCTTTTTTGAAGTTCAGATTACTAATATAGCCTATTTGAACTTCAGGATCCTCATATGCTGCATCCCAACCAGAATTGTATGAGTCCTCCTTGGCAGTGACAGCCTCAGACTCTTTCTTCTTCATCTCTTCAGACATCACCCTGTTATTTTCAACAACCGCTAGCTTGCTCGAGCAAACCAGGTCATAGGCCTGCTGCAGCTCCTTCAAGTCCTTGACTGCTGCGTCCTTCTCCTTGTTGGCAGTAGCAAGATCCATATCGGATGAAATCCGAGCAGCGTCAATGGCTTTAAAGCTAGCCTCGAGCTCTTTACCCTTCAGCTTCAGGGCAGCATTTTCCTTCTCTAGCTCGCTATTTCTCTTCACCAGCTCGTCGCGTGAACGATACAGTACGGCAAAGTCAGTAACGAACTGCAGAAAAAAGAAGGCATCAGAAGAGGAAAATGAGGGAATTCAGAACAATATAGGAGAAAAGGGAAAAACCTTACCAGAGCAAGCCTTTGACTAGCCTGAAGGGACAACTGCTCCGACCCTACCGCCCTTTAGCGATCATCTGGGAGAATAACTCTCTCGAGCAGAGCTGGGGCCAACTGGGGAGAAATTGCCACAGAAGCCCCCTCGGTCAACGTGGACACCGGGACTAAGGCCTACCCGACCTTCGTCCTCGCTTCTGCCCTCCTTCTCTCCTCCTCCTTCTCACTCTCCTTATTCTTCCTCTCCTCCACCCTCCTCTTCTCTTCCATCTTCTTCCTCTCTTCTTCCTTTTTTCTCTCTCTCTCTCACCTGCTCCTCTTCCTTCCTCTTCCTTTCTTGCTCCTGAGCGGAGGATCGGGAACCAGTAGCCACGTCCCCAGAAGTAGATTTTTGCTTATTTGACCTCTGTGCAAGGAGTACGTGGTCCTCATCATCATCATCCCTAATCAAGTTCTTCCTCGGAGGAACCATCTCTTCACTTTAACTGCTAGAAGTGCTCGACAATCTTCGAGCTTCAGAAACCTCCTCACGGTCAGAGGAACTGCTACTATTAAAGCTCCCTCCACCCAAATTACTCACGGCTCCTGCAAAGTCACTTTCAGAGCTGCTCTCCTCTTCGTCCAACTGGATAGGCTCTGCAGCAGTCTCTTCGAAGGAGTCAAACTCTGGTATACTATCCACAGGCCTTACTATGAAGCTGGAGCCAACGTTCTTGTACTTGAGCAGGAAGGCAGCATATCTGGGGTGCTCGCTGTCACCTAAGGGCTCCCTGATTTTCCAAGCCTTTACCAATTTTGAAAGATGGACCTCGTTGAGTGCAGGTTCCAAGTTCTTTGACTTTGCTGCACAAGAAAAAGCAAAGAAGAGTTAGAAAGGTCACAAATCAGCAAAAATCAAAATAATAGTACAACCCATAGAAGGGGACAGAGAACCTCTCAGACCTCGACTCTTCAAATTGGGGAGAAAACTGCCAATTTCTAACAAGGAAACCTTCTTGCCAGTGGTCCTTATGGGAATCAGGTATATTTACTACCAATACCCTATCAGGGCTCCTAACTTTGAGGTAAAGGACACCAGAACTAGTTCGAGAAAAGGAGTAACAGAAACAGACCTCGGCGAGCCCTAACCTAGTTCCATACAATTGATTTATCCTATGGACGCCATTTACTATTTTCCACACATTGGGCGAGCATTGTGTAGGAGCAATATTGAAATAGCCAAAGAAATGCAGGAACAAATCATTGGGAGGAAAAGTGAGTCCCCCCTGGGAAAGCAACAGAACATGGATCCAGTGAGCATCATCTATATCCCTAACATTCCTAGGAGGGGAGGCACAACACTCAATATCCACCCACTCAGGAATGTTGTAAAACTTCCTAAATTCAGAGATTGACCTATTTCCAATCTTCGCCATTGGAAGACCCAAGAAAAGCTACAAACCAAAGAGAAAGTACAAGGAAAGGGCACAGGAAACTTAAAAAATAGAAGATCGGTTCAAGTGATGAAGAAGCATAAGCTCAGACAATCGGTTCAAGTGATGAAGAAGCACGAGCTCAGACAACTAAGAAGCAATGGGAATGGAAATTGAGAGAAGAAGGTATGAGGTGCTAGAGCTCTCAGAAGATAAAAGAATACTGGAAATACTGAAGCGACGGGAGAAAAGTGGCTATTCCAACAAGCCTTCAAATTCTAATCATAGTGCACAGTAAGCGAAGTGGGTGCCACCAAAATCAACTCCACAACTTTTGAGGAATCGCAAAATAGCCATTATGGCTAATCATTTAAATCTGTTGAGTCCATAAACATGGCCCAACAAATTTAGGGGCAATTGTGGGTACCCAAAATTAGAACTATGGGCCTGGACGAGTAGCCCAGTTCTGGCGGCCCAAAGTCTAGGCCCCTCTTCTCTTATATTGATCTGGTCTCCCCCCACGTCCCCATAAAGGAAAGTTATAGGGGAGATGGAAAACGTGGAGGAGCCCATCACCTCCACTTACCTACATGCACATGTATATATTAAACCCTAGGTCCGGGGCAAAAGGACAAGTTATATTCTCTGTAATTACTCTCCGGAGTATATAGAAATAATATCGATAGCACCACCGTGGACGTACGCACATCTTTGCTGAACCACGTACATCCTTTGTTGTGTGATTGTCATTTTATATTCATTTTTCTCACTTGGTGAATGATTTCTTCTTATTTATTTGTGTTGCACAATAATTGTCACCACAGGGTGATATAACAATGCACTCTTCTTATTACCACATCCTGAGCGTTCATTATAATAATCAGCTAAATCTTTCCGTTGAACAGTAAACCCAATACACTCGGAATAATATTAATTAAATCTCTACACATATCGGGATCAAATATCCGAGACCATTATACCTTTCGAAGTCTCGATAATATATATATTCATATATATAAACATATAAACGCGAGTCTGACCCTCTCGCAGATGGGGTCTCTCCAGAAAAAAAACATTATACGCCAAGGTAATAACCCCGATAGACTTGCAATAACCGCACACTATCGGCTTAATCATTATTATAAAACCATAATTAGGATAATAACATACTCGTATAACACAACACTAAAATGAGTAATTTTAATAAAGTATATATCACTATCGATACACTCATTCATCCTCCGCGGATAACACTAAAGGTAACCCCACTATACCAGGGAAAATATTCACATAAATAATAACATTGTCGTTATACGCACTAAACTCGACTCTCATGCGAACATAGAAATAATAAAAATGTAGTAACTCGTTCCTGACACATACAACACACATCATCATCTGAGTATATAACTCATACTTCTGCCTTTCAAATCGCCCTGGATGCTCAAATGGTTCCTGGACTTAACACACCTGTCCGTACCAAACCAAAAATTTCAATAACTATTGCCCTTGCTAGGCACCATACCCTTATCCCTATACTTGTTTCGGGAAAAATTTTAATGTACGGGTTTCACTCCCCACAAAATACCTCTACACATAGTCCACTTATCCCCGGTGACACAGACCATGTTAGGCCTTCTCTCGAAATCTTAAGTCTGATGACTACCTCTATTGTTCTTTTATCTTTGATGGCCCTAAGGAACACACTACTGGCTTCAACAACTGTTACTGAAATCACCATCGCTCGGTAACAATTCAGTTATCCGAATTATTTAAATGGGTCTCCCCCTTGTGGTGCTTCTCCAACACCGTTTCCCCATGTCTTACTCTATCTAAATTCTTCGATTCTTGTAGCTCCCCACACAAGGAAATGTTTCCTACATATTAACAAAATGCGACATTGTTACCATCTTCATTGACCGTCCCAGTAGAATTCCCTAGAAGTGCTAACAATTCTTCTTGTAAGATAATTTTTCCCCTTTAATGTCCTCTTCTCCATTGCACCTACGTGAAATTCGGTGTTGAAAGGGTTATAGTAAGTAGTATATCGGTTGGAGTAAGGATATCAACAAGAAACTTGGTGTCGAGCCGACGTTTCCAGTAGTGGAAGAGTTAAGTTAGTAAATTTCTTTGATGGGTTGCAATCATAAAGATAAGTAACGAGTTCCTTTTTACATCCTTGGATGATTTACACTATTAGATAGTGAACGCGCCGATATGTGGTCCTACCCAATATTATTCTCAACTAGGATGAGTGTGGCCATCCCCGATGCTCTCCTGCGGGCGGGCACGCGAGGGAAAGGATCCTCGGGTCTCGAGCATCCCTCTCGGGAGCGCTTCGGCCGACGTCATTTGAGATGAGGTGTAAAAATGTAGAGAGATTCAGAGTCACTAGTCTATTTTACTCAAAACAGACAAAAGAAAAAGGGGAAGCCATCCCGAAGGATGGCATCCAAAGACATACTGGTGCATACGAAACCAAATTATTCGAGAAGGGTTCGGAGGCTAAGTTATGAAATGGGAAGGTGTTAGGCACCCATTCCACCCTTTTGATCTCTCATGGATATTTGCTATTTTCCTTTATTTTTCCCCGTGATATGTGTGCATGTGTATATATATAGTGGAGATAGGAATCCTCGACTTGTATTATGGAAGAGATAAAGCGAGTCATCCGTAGAAAGGTATAAAAGTAATATTAAAAAGATAAGATTTACGCGATTACCCCTACGTCGATTGTTATAATGGAACGATAACGCATATGGAGTAATACGTCACCAAGACCAAGTATATAGAATATAAGAAGATTGGATTTAGAGAAGATAGAAAATGAGAGAAAAGTGAGAAAAAGGACTCGAGCCTCGGGTTTTACCCCAAGACGCCTACGTAGCCTATAAAGGCATCAAAGTCCACGTAGTTAGCATACAAAACGAGGGGTGGGGTTTATCCCATAAATTCAAATGGGGGATCTCTTATTTGTGAGTGTGTGTGTGTGTGTAGAAAAGGTGTTTTAGTTGTGAGAAAAGTGTGAGAAAAGTATGAGAATCCCTATTTGGAATTTATGAGCAAACCCTATTTTTCTTATTTTTTGGGTTTTATTTATACGAAAGTAGGAGATGTCCAACAATACTAAATAAAAAGTATATTAGGATGTGTGAGATGAGATAATAAAAGTGCTAAGTAATAAAACAAGTTATTGCGAATTTAAGAGAATTTGGAGAGAAAGTTGAGAAAATTGGACCTTCTTGAAGATCTTGAGCTTGATCTTGAATGTTAGAGAGCATCCCTTGCACTTGGATGATGATGGAGAGTGGCTAATTCACCAAGTTTGATGAAAAGGATGATGAAAAATGGAAGTTAAGAAGGGATTTAGATGTTGAAATCGTGCTGCCTTCGAGAGAGGTTTTGGGATTCGCTGAGAGCGATTTGTATCAGATCTGGGCTCCCCTTGCAAATGAGGTGAAGTCCTCCTTTTATAGGCCCAGGTCATTGCCGATCGGCATAGACCTGGTCCTGCCTATCGACACCTACTGATAGACAGGGTCTGGAACCTGCCATTTGGCAGTGTGTTTCAGGCCTTTTTGGAAAATTGGCTGCCGAGGGCAAAACCATTGTTCTGAATTACCCACGGGGTAGACCGTTGGAAAGGTGATTCAAAGAACTTTGAAAGTACTTTGGACTTCTTCCGAGTTCAGGAGTTTACTTTGGGTCAAATATGGCTCGGAAGCATTTATCGGTCCATTGGATGGGGAATCATTCGGATGCAAACGGATCGTTCCTCTGAATGGTAAGTCCAAATCACGCACGGGATGGACCATTGGAAAGGTTAGGAGATGTACTTCGACATTCCAAAGAGTTTGACCCGGTTTAGGGAGTTAACATTGGTAAACCGGGCCCTAGAAGCATTCAATGACTTCTTGGAGTCAAACGGATCGTTTGTCTGCATGGTAAGTCAGAATCATACATGGAGTGGACCATTGGAAAGGGGTTTCAGTGCCCTTCAAAGATTCATTCAGTCTCGATCGAGCTCAAGAGTTAACTTAGGTTAAATAGAGCCCGGGAGTGCCCGGTGGCCTCTGGATCAAGTTTTGGACGCAAACGAATCGTTCGTCCGCATGGTAAGTCCGAATCGCGCACGTGATGGACCGTTGGAAAGGGAATTCAGTTCCCTTCAAAGATTCATTCAGTATCAGTTGAGCTAAAGAGTTTGACTTCTTGGTCAAACGGAGCTTGAGAGTGCCCAATGGCTTCTAGGTCAATACTCGGGACATGACCTGGGTTTGTACTGATGAAGGGAGGTGCTAGGGACCTTAGGAGAGTTAGGCGGTAACAGAATGGGGTGTCTACAGAGCCCTCGATGGGTGAGTTTGAAACAAATGAGAACCGTCGAATAGACACCACATGATACTTTTGAGGGAGTATGACCGATTCATAGGGTCAAGGACAATTTTAAGGACCTGAGGGGTGTGCTGGGGATGACCAATTTTGTGGGTCAAAGTCAAATCTGTGGGCTTAAGTGATGAGGGTGACTGATTCTACGGGCTTAGGGTGAAGATCTAATAACCGAGGTCAATTCTGACCTAAGAGTGGTGACGATCGAGGACCGAGGCCATTTCTGACCTAACTTAGGTGACGATCTAAGATCAAGGTCAATTCTGACCTAAGAGTGGTGATGATCGAGGACCGAGGTCAATTCTGACGTAACTCAGGTGATGATCCAAGACCGAGGTCAATTCTGACCTAAGAGTGGTGACGATCAAGGACCGAGGTCAATTCTGACCTAACTCAGGTGACGATCCAAGATCGAGGTCAATTTTGACCTAAGAGTGGTGATGATCGAGGACAGAGGTCAATTCTGACCTAACTCAAGTGACGATTCAAGACCGAGGTTAATTTTGACCTAAGATTGGTGACGACCCAGGACCGAGGTAATTTCTGACATAACTTAGGTGACGATCCAAGACCGAGGTGAATTCTAACCTAAGAGTGGTGACAATCGAGGACCGAGGTCAATTATGACCTAACTCAGGTTACGATCCAAGATTGAGGTCAATTCTGACCTAAGAGTGGTGACTACTGAGGAGTGAGGTCAATTTTGATCTAACTCAGGTGACGATCCAAGATCGAGGTCAATTCTGACCTAAGAGTGGTGACGATCGAGGACCGAGGTCATTTTTGACCTAACTCAGGTGATGATCCAAGACCGAGGTTAATTCTGACCTAAGAGTGGTGACGACCGAGGACATTTTTTACCTAACTCAGGTGATGATCCAAGACCGAGGTCAATTCTAACCTAAGAGTGGTGACGACCAAGGACTGAGGTCAATTCTGACCTAACTCAGGTGAAAATCCAAGACCGAGGTCAATTCTGACCTAAGAGTGGTGACGACCGAGGACCGAGGTCAATTCTGACCTAACTCAGGTGACGGTCCAAGACCAAGGTCAATTCTGACCTAAGAGTGGATAAATATTGGATTTAGATTCTACTGGAGAAAGTGCTTTGTGATTTTGATCTGAGCTGGGGAGATGATATCTGGGGAAGCTTTTGTTTCCTTAGGAGGCTTCACAAAGGGAAACAACCAATTTTGGTGCCGTAAAAAAAATCCGTTGGGGAAGTGATCAGGCGATCCTTAGAGATTCTCCGGGGCTTTATCGGGAGGATATTTACTTGGTTTTGGGGGATTTTGCTGGGAAAGAGGGGTTTCGCTTGAGGGAACGAGAAATTTTCCTGGAGAAATGTTCTAAATCCTTCCTGAGATTTTTAGGAATTTTTTGAGGATTTTTTGGGGCTTTCTGGTATTTTCTGGGAATTTCTGTACAAAATTTAAGGGGGATGCCAGTTGGCATGATATGAGGAGTGCCATTCGGCAGTGGCACAGACTTTTGGACTGCCTCGGGAAGGTAAGGAGTCAGTGCCGATCGGTATGGCTGGGGTAAGTGCCGATCGACATGGCGCTTGGCATCCTATAAAAAGGGGGAGAATCCCTTCATTTTTTTCACAGCTTCTTTGCTTTCTCTCTTTCTACGATTTCTCTACAAATCGTTCTAGAATTCCGATCTTCAAGAAATGGCCTCTTTTGTGAGCACTACAGTCCATAGGGAGTGGTTGACCGTTGACGACTGGGCGAATGTGGAGTAGAGGGCCAAGGCGCCTCTTGCTTTGGGGAGTGAGAACTCCTTTGATGCATTTGTGCCTATTGCAGATGAGCGAACCTTGTTGCGGGAGCCGTCGCATCATCGCTCTTCGAAAGTGAATCCTGATGATTATGTAAGTGACCTGACCTTTGGCATTCCTTTATTTTTGGTGATTTTTCTTTCTTTCTTGACTTCTGATGAGTTTTTTCCTTTTTTCCAGTCTGATATTTCTTTGAAGAACATGCGCGTCCACGGGATGATGGGGCTCAGGGATGTTTGGGAGCATCTCCCACCTGTGGTGCGTTGGGTGGTATCATCAGCGGGTTTTGGGAGGTTGGCATCTGCGCTGGATGAAATGCCTCGTTCCACAGCGGTCCTGTGCGCTTTGAGAGAGAGATGGTGGGATACTACCCACACCTTCCATTTCGGCTTCGGGGAGATGATTGTGACTCCCATAGATGTGTAGTAGCTGTTGGGGCTGGATTATGATGGAGAGAAGATAGAGGTGGATCGCTCTTTGCGAGTGAGATCGGAGGCAGTGCGTGCAACACTTAGTGATGTAGGGAGGATAGTTTCTGGGGATTCTATTCGGCTGTCCCTACTGAAGGATGTTTTGTTGGGCAGGGTGATTGATGTGGAGGATGGGCTGCAAGTGAGGCAGATGGCCCAGTTATTTATTTTGCTGCTGGCGTCGAGCAGTGACGTCGTCCATTTGTGGTTCTTGTCGTACTTGAGGATGTTTTTGAACATCCCTTTCTATGATTGGGGGAGTCTGACTTTGGCGACCCTTTACTCTTCTCTGGATACATTCAGTCGGTGCTGTCGACAGACCTTTACGGGAGCCACGTACCTTCTTAAGGTATTCTTCAGTTTGCGCATTTCTTTTCATGCATTCGCATTTTCCTTTCATGCATTCGCATTTTCCTAATGCGTCTTTTTTTTGTGAATTCAGACGTGGTTCTATGAGGTGATTGGGTGCAATACCCCGCTGATTTCTCTGAAGGACGACACTGTTGGGGACTTCTGCCAATTGTATCGATGGCGTAAAGCCAATCGACAGTCGAAGGGATCTCTATACCTGGAGGTGGTGCGTCAGGTCTTGAATGACCTGACCAGTGGTAGAGTAAGACTCTTTCCATTTTCAGTTTTGGTTTTTTGCACCTTCTGATCTTGTATTGATTTATGCCTGCTTGGAGATTTTTAGGTGACCTTTTATCCCTTGGGGATAGCCATTCAGGATGTGGGGACGACTGGGGTGAACGTGTAGATGAGGCGTTTACTGGCGCACGAGTTTGGCCATTCCTGGTATCTTGGGGAGAGGGTGGTTCGCCAGATTGCTGAGGAGGAGGTGGTGGTGCCACCTGCACAGCCTCCTACGTCTATGAGGCGGGAGCGATAACTGTCAGAGGATGCAAGGATCGCGGCGATGATCGACGAGTCCTACTTGTTGTACACTGATACGGATACGCCGTATGACTATATGGACTTTGTGACGAGCTGGTTAATGGTGCCCAGCATATATGATGACCTGCGGGTTCAAGTCGTGCAGTGGGATCTTCCCACAGTGGCGGCGGTCCATCGGCATTTACGGGAGCTGCGACTTCAGAGGTTCCTTTCGTGCGGTTGCATACTCCTTCATACAACATCCGACGGGCTGATGGAGGGATAGTGCCTATGCTGCATCGTCCTCATGCGATGGATCTGTAGGAGTTGGGTTTGACAGAGGAGGTCCTCCAACCTGCGGTATACCTTTCTGTTCTTCTCTTTCTATCTTTTCTGTTTTGGGCATCTCTACTTTGATACTGATTTTTCTTTTCCTTACAGCAAGTTCGAGTGTCGACCACTGGGCTAAGAGACATCAGAGACTTGATATCCTCAGCGATTGCCCATATTCGGGATACGATTCCTCTTCCTTCTTGCTTGGTGTAATCTGCTTCGTCCGAAGAGGACTCTGGCTCGAGTAATGGCGGTGCATCATCTCGCCGTAGTGGAAAGAGAGCACGTCGCAGGGGTGGAAGCTCTTAGTGAGAGAGAGAGAGAGAGAGAGAGAGAGAGAGAGAGAGAGCGAATGTGGGTTTAGGTTGAGTCCTGTTGTTTTTGTTTTTTTTTTATTTCCTGCAAAATTGATGTGACACAGAAATAAATAGATGCAATGCAATGGAGTTTTTTTTATTATCTTTTATTAATGATGAATGAATGCATGCACATGCGCATTTTACTTTGCTGCTCAGACCGTAAAAAGGAGTATTTTTGGAATTTTTTGAAGGAAAGTTTTTTTAATTAAAAGGGGAAATTATATAAGGAGGAAAAGGGATTTTGAAATTCTGTTGAGAATATCAATTTATTTTTATTGAGTTTTTTGATTTGACAAAAGAGGAAAAAAGGGAAATTTCTAAAAATGGGGGATTGTCGATCGGCAAGCACCCTGTCCTTCCTATCGACAGTTCAGTCAAGTACCATCAATTTAAAGCTTTGAATGGTACCCTCTTCAGCCTTTTGTATTTTGTGGGGTAGGATTCCCTCCGATTTCTGCAGGGATTATGTCTCTTGTGAAGGTTCTCATGTATAAAAAGGGGGTGAGGGTGGAGTGTTTTCATCACACCATTGCATTTTTACTTACTTGTCCACTATCTCTTAGCCTTGCAAGATGGCTATCCCCGGTAGCATTGAGTTTGTTAACTACCTCGAAGCCTTGGAAAAAATGTGCTCTTATAATGTCAACTATGATGCTTTCAACATGCGTCGAGTCTCCTTGTGGCGCAATTGGCCGATTGAGTGGAACATGCTAATGGCGACGGTACAATTCTGGTACCCCGAAGACCATGTATTCCGCTTTGGGTTGGATGAAGTTGGTCTTACCTATGAGGAATTTACTGTTGGTGACTGGGGAACTATTGGTGGACCCGCAAGTTGCAGCCATTACTTTGTGGATGTCATACCATCACAATCCTGCAGCGGTGATACTGGAGGAGACCTTGAATGGACTGGATGCCTGGCGAGAAGGTTGTTCTGACCTTTTGAGGGGTAGCCCTGTGATGCTGTTCATGTGGTCGTCTGAAAGACTCTGCTTGGCGACTCCTCCAGAATATCCTTTATCGGTTGTACCCAACTTCTTTTCACGTTACTTCATCAGCATTGGTCTATATGTTGAGAGCTGGGAGAATCGGCTTGTGGAGCATGGGTCCCGGAGTCTGCGCTAGTCAGTGCCTTGGTGGGGACAGTTGCTGCCTGTTCTGGAGCTATGGGAATACTCATATGTGCAGCTGGTTGGTCTCAGGCAAACCTCTTTTTATTTCACTTGGCCGCTTCTGCGCCAATATGGCCGGGCACAGGTCGTGCCATCTCGGACCTCGAATTTCTTTCCGGTAGAAGATTTGACTGAGCGCCTGCATCTGTTTCTTGGCTCCTAGTGGGAAAATCAGTGTCTGTAGACCCGTCCCTCTCAGTCTGTCAGGAGAGTTT
Source organism: Sambucus nigra (assembly GCA_949130495.1). Taxonomy (NCBI): domain Eukaryota; kingdom Viridiplantae; phylum Streptophyta; class Magnoliopsida; order Dipsacales; family Adoxaceae; genus Sambucus; species Sambucus nigra. Next base: position 334,526,114 of record OX422207.1, on the reverse strand, counting down.
GTTATGTCCCTAAAGATTATATGAAATGGTTGTGGAGGAAAGTAGTCAGCAAGATGTTGGAAGTGGAGACTGGACAAAGGTGGTTTGTTTTATTTAACACCATGGAAGGGGGCGTTATGGTCTTTTCGAAGATGGTTCAGGCTCATCGGTCCATGGAGTGTTTACGACATTCTATTCAGGCAGGGGAAGTTTGGGGACCCCAGGATGTAGATGATGAGTGTGAAGGCTCCTCTGGTAGCCATGGGTAGGACTCTTGGAGAGTTTATTTATGTAATAGGGAATAGGTGTGGGGATTTTATTTGGCTTTTTATGTCAGTAGGGGGAAGGGAGTTATCCGTTCCTTTTCTTATGTAATCCGTGTTTTAATTTCTTATTAATGAAATAAGCATGTTTCTGATGAATTTTGTATTTTTGAATTGTCTATACCGATTGCTAAGGCATACATAATCCTTTTGTTCAAGAATTTGTTAGAATGAACTGCCGTTCTCGGAGATAAGAAAAGAATAGTATTTTGAAAAAGAAAGGGTCACGCTTCTGTAAGATGTATGAGCTGCCTACGTACCTCTGGGGTTTTTGAATTTTTTTATTTTCCTTAAAAAATGGTTTTTTTACAGAGGATCAGGCACACGTAGCTCTTGGTAGAGGGAAATGAAGAGAGTTATTTTTTTAGAAGGGAGATGAGAAAAGTCGTAGCGCGCTGAGATTTCGGACTAGGGGTAGAATTTCTTGAGACGGTCTAGGTTGAGTGGACGAGCCATCTCTTCCCCATCTAGGCCAGTGAGCATGGCGGTACCACCGGATAGGATTTTCTTGACAATGTAGGGGCCGCTCCAATTGGGATTGAATTTCCCTATAGGGTCCCAGATGGGTTCTATTATCTCCTTGAGGGCTAAATCCCCTTCCCGGACACCGCGGTCCTTGACTCTCTTGTTGAATGATCGCGCTATTCGGCGATGGTACTCCTGTATGTGGTAAAGAGCTTTCAATCTCCTTTCATCTAGGAGGGTCAGCTCGTTGAGACTGCTTTGGCACCAATCTTTTTCACTAACTTTGCTTTCGAGCATGACGCGGAGCGAGGGTATTTCTAGTTCCACAGGTAGGACTGCTTCCATGCCGTAGACCAGAGAGTAAGGGGTAGACCTAGTAGAGGTTCAGAATGAGGTTCGATAGCCCCAAAGGGCATACGAGATCCGGTCGGCCCAATCCATATAGCTTCTGGTCATCTTACTGATGATGGATTTGAGGTTCTTATTGGTGGCTTCAACTGCACCATTGGTCTGAGGTTGGTAGGGAGAAGATTTGTGTCTCTGAATCCTGTACTCGTTGACTATTTCTATGACTTTTTCTTTGAAGTGCAACCCGTTATCTGACACTAACTCGTGGGGGACCCCATATCGATAGATGGTATTTTTCTTGAGGAATTTGGCCACTTTCTTGGTGTTCAATACTGCGTGTGACTCAGCTTCGACCCATTTGGTGAAGTATTCAATGGCAACCAGGATGAACTCATGTCCATTTGAAGCCTTTGGTGTAACCTTCCCTATGATGTCGACACCCTAGGTGGAGAACGGCCAGGGAGAGGTTATGTTGTATAATTCTCGCGGAGGTAGGTGTTGAAGATTGGAGAGCCATTGGCATTTGATGCATCTCCGGACATAAGCGGTGCAATCTTAGGCCATGGTGGTCCAGTAGTAGCCCTGTCGGATGATCTTCTTGGCAAGCATGTGACCATTCATTTGGGGCCTTCATTCCCCGCTGTGGATCTTCTGCATTATCTTCTCAATCTCAGCCCTTGCAATACAGTGTAGATGAGTTCCATCAAAGTTCCTCTTGAGTAGAGCTTTATGACAGATGATGTACTGGGCGGCCAGTCTTTGAAGGGTCATTCGATCTTTTTTATTGGAACCCTCGGGATACCTACCATGTTTAAGGAGACACCAGATATCATAGTACCAGTAATCGGCTAGTTCGAGATCTTCGGTGGAGACAAGCTCAATATGGTAGCAGTGGGTTGGTTTGTCTTGCTTTTGAACTAGGAAGGGGGTCATTATTATTCCTTAGGGCATGTCGACCATGGAGGCTATGGTAGCGAGAGCATCGGCTAGGTTATTCTTTGCGCGGGGTAGGTAATGGAAGGTGATATCTCAGAATCGGGAGGCTAACGCTTCAAAGTGGGCATGGAAGGGTTGGATCTTTTCGTCCTGGACTTTCCACTTTCTGAGCACTTGACCGATGATGAGGGAAGAATCTCCGTAGACATCAAGGTATTGAATACCTTTCTTGAGAGCAATATTGAGGCCTACTGTGCATGCCTCGTATCCCGTCATGTTGTTGGTGCAAGGGAAACCTAATTTGATAGCGATGGGAGTGTGGGAGTCATCTGGGGCGATCAAAAGTATCCTAATGCCATATCCCTTTTTGTTGGAAGCGTTGTCAAAGAACATTTTCCATCGAAGGTGGTCTTGAGCGCTGTAGAGGATATTTTCATCTGGGAATTCGGAGATCGAGACAACTGCTTCTTCTACGGGGTAATCAGCGAGGTAGTCAAGATGGATCTTCCTTTTATGGCTTTCTGCGTGATGTACACGATATTGAACTCGGTTAGGAGCATAAACCATCGGGCCATTCGATTGGATAAGGTGGGTTTCTCAAGCAGGTATTTGATGGGATCCATTAGGGATACAAGTTTGATTGGGAAGGCGAGCATGTAGTGTCGTAACTTTTGGGTGACCCAAACAAGTGCGACACATGCCTTTTTAAAAGTAGTGTAATTGACCTCGTACCTAGCCAGTTTGCGACTGGCGTAATAGATGGATCTTTTCTTGTCGAACTTTTCAAGGTATTGGGCTAGCAAAGCCCCAACTGCAGTGTCGGTTATGGTTAGGTATAGGAGAAAAGGGAGACCAGGCTGTGGTGGCATGAGTACTGGAGGTTGGTCAGATATTGTTTAATTCGATCAAAAGCTTCTTGACAGGCCTCGTTCCAAACCTTGGTTGAATCCTTTCGGAGGAGCTTGAATATCGGTTCACAAATGGAGGTTAGCTGGCAGATGACCCGGCTGATATATTACAATTTCCCAAGAAAACCTCGAACTTCTTTCGCTGTTTGGGGCGGTGGCATCTCAAGTATGGACTTCAGCTTTGCAGGATCTTCTTCTATCCCCTTCTCGCTGACCATGAATCCCAAGAGTTTTCCCTTTATAATGCCGAAGACACATTTCTATGGATTGAGTCTCATCCGATACTGTCGCAGTCGTTCGAAAAACTTCCAGAGAGCGGGAACATGACGTTCTCTAGTTTTGGACTTGATAATCATATCATCCACATAAGCCTTGAATTATTTGTGAATCAGATCATCCAGGATTGTTGTGGCAGCCCTTTGGTAGGTAGCCCCAGCATTCTTGAGACCAAATGGCATAAAAGTGTAGCAAAAGATTCCCCATGGGGTGATGAATGCAGTTTTTTTCTTGTTGGTCTGGGTGCATCTTGATTTGGTTGTATCCGACAAACTCGTCGACGAATGACTTGAGAGCATGACTGGTTGTGTTGTCCACAATCATGTTGATATTGGGTAGTGGATAATCATCCTTTGGAGATGTTTTGTTTAAATCTCGGTAGTCCACACACATTCGAACCTTCCCTCCTGATTTCGGCACAGGTACTATGTTGGCTAGCCATGTGGGATATTCGATCACACGAATGAAACCCATGTTCAACTGTTTGACCACCTCTCCTTTGACCTTGAGAGACCATTCGGTGCGGAGCTTTCTCAATTTTTGTTTAACCGGCTTGTAATCTGGGAGAGTGGGGATCTCATGCTGAGTTATTTCAGGATCAATGCCGGGCATATCATCATAGGACCATGCGAAGACATCCACCAATTCCTTTAGCAAGTCTTTGAGTTGTGCACGCTCATGCTCGTCAAGGGTAGCTGCTATCCTAATCTCGTGCAGTTGGCTACTAGAACCGAGATTAATAATAACAGTTTCTTCTTAATTAACTTGAACGCGGTTATGTTGTTTATTATTAACCTTATTTATATCAGTTAAGAATTGTTCATTTGCAAAATCATCATCATCAAAAGTTCGATTAGAATCCCAATAATTAATGTAAGGCACGTCAAGATACTCAAAATCTTCGTTTATTTCATTGATAGGAAAAACAGCATTGAGAACCTTATCAAAAGAGGTCTCGATTACATTTGAACAAGGATAAATAACAGAAAAAGAAATAGGGTAAATATTGGGGTTAGGGGAGATTTCAAGACGTAGAACTGGCGCAGCATGCTAGTTGAAGAGGGGTGTATCAACAACTTTAATGAGATGGGATGGATCCATTGATGTAGTGCCTGAATGAACCATACAGAGTGCCAAGCCCAGTGTCTGTAAGTTGAAAGAATCTTCGGAATCATTTCCTCAGTCTCTTCGATATCTTTGACGAGCGGTTGTACTCGGTGTTGGAAACTTTCGACCCATGGGTAGTTATCTTGGAAAAAGATCTCCATTCCAGGCTTCACCTTCTTGTCTGTGTGGTCATACCATGGTTCTGGAAAACCGCAAAAGGGGAAGTCTTCACCTTCTTTGAGGAATCGTCCATTCAAGGAGTCTCCTGGGATAGTTGGGATGTAGTCTAATCTTCTCTTTGGTCGAGACTGGTGGATCATTATGAGCTCTTGTTCTAATGGTTGATACCCCAAGCCACAAGGATGGAAAGATTTCTTCAGTTCGATGGGCTCAAGTATCCCTTGCTGCCTTTGCCCTAGCCCCAGTCCGGGCATGAAGTGCATGTTTCTGAACATCTGAATCACATTAACATTGCTATGAGGGTCATATTCTGGACAAACCCTTTCTTTGAAACCGTCCTCTACCGGGAGTTGGAGTGGCTCAACTTGGAATCCTGATAGGAGCATATCATTTGACCCGTGCTGTATCTTAAGGATTGGACTGCTGGTGCTTGCACCCTCAACATTTTCTTCGTCGCCCAAAAATGGTGATGACTCACCCATCGACGAAGAACTTCAATTTCTGATGGAGTGAGGAAGACACACCCTTGATAATGTGGAGCCAGGGTCGTCTGAGCAATATGTTGAAACAAGATGGGATGTCTATGACTTGGAATTGAACGACAGGGTTTATAGGGCCAACCCCTATTACAATTTTTATGGATCCCATCACCTCCCAATGAGTATTATCGTAGGCACGTACAACGAAGGAGGTTGGAGAGAGGTCGCTTTCTTTCAGGCCTAAACACTTGAAGGTTCTCAGTGGACAGACATTCATGGCGGATCCATTATCGAAAAGAGAGAGTGGCACAGCCTTCCCCATAACTTCGATGGAGATGTTAAGTGCATGATTGTGATTCAGCCCAATTTTGGGGATTTTTTCTTCAGAAAATGACAATATTCGGGTAGAGGTCAAGGATCCGATCAGATTTACCGCCTCTTCTGGTGTGGTAGAAGGAGGAACTGTGGGTCCAGTGAGCATCTTGATTAAAGCATTTCTGTGCATCTGTGAAGATATGAAAAACCCCCATAGAGTGATGTTAGCTTGAGTTTTCTTCAGTTAATTGAGGATCTTGCTCTCCTCGATGGTCATCTCTGGCATAGGAAAGTGTTTAACACCCTTCCCTTTGTCATTTGCTGGTAGTGAGCTTGGAACCTGGTACTGTCTCCCTGATCTGGTTATGTGATTTACTGAAGAAGGGAAGAACATGAATCCCGTTTCCTCATCAATCTCAAGTTGTTCTGTCACCCTGTTTATTTCTCTGAGGAGTTATTCAAATGATATCATCCCACATATGTCGGCTACTGGTCCAGTTCTTCTTGAAGCTTGTCTTCATTCGAATCTTCGAATTCTTCCCCCCATCAGGTGGAAATAATTATATCTTTCTATGTAAATTCAATGCATTCCACAACTTCAATGAATTCTTCTTACAGGTCTTCCATTCTGTGGGGATATGTATGGTTGAAGGGACCAAGCACCCATGTAGCTTCAAAGTATCAAGCAACCCGGTGATACTGCAAATGTTGTTGATTTGCCCGAATAATTCTGCCATAATCTGGACAACATCATCTAGGCTGACTTCATTGATTGGTACCAACCACTTATCTGAATCTCGGGCCCATTTCCATGCTTCTAAGAACAGCGTACTGAACCTTTGGCAATCGATGACCATCTGTGAGGGAAATTTCATCCCGAACTTTAGGAGTTGGTTTAACACCTCTGACAATTCCATATTTCCATTTTCAGAATGGGTACGGACAGCGATGCATGCTCTGGTAAGGAGTGACAGTGCCTAATCAGCGAGGTTAGTAGGGTGTAGGAGGAAATATGGGAAACTTTGAAGAGGTTTAGGAGAGTATATGGGTGTGATTTGAGTTGAGGGATCAAAATCTGGGCTTTCTTCTAAGAAGATGGCATTAGTATGATTTGGGAGTGGGTTGTGAGTAGTGTTTAGCTGGTGGGGCGATGGTACCTCGGTCAATGAGATCTTGGATTATGTTTCGGAGGTGAAAGCATTGGTCGATGGTATGGCCAGCAGTTTGGTGAAAGGCGCAATAAGCATCGGCCTTGAAGTTTCTTGGGAGTGGATTTGGTAATGGACGGGGATCCAAGGGTTTGATGAGGTTTTGGCTTAACAAGGCTTGGTAATCTTTGGAGAGAGGAGCATGGAGCTTAGTGTATTCCCTTCAGATGGGGGCAGGGCTACTTTTTAGTGCCCATAATGTGGTCGGTTGAGAGATGTTGTTAATGGTTGAGACCGTAGAACTGGCAGGCTTGTCATACTTTCTAGGGGTGAACTGTCCGGACATCTTCTTCGGTTCAACCTCTGTTTTAACAAGGTTTTCGTCGATTTCTACTCTTGCCACTCTGAGAGCTCGGTAGTGGGGATAGTATTATCCTCCCATCATGGCTCGGACATGGGGCAAGAAGTTATTCTTCACTATGTTGACCTGTTCTTCCTCACATGGTCGATTGGTCATGGTAGCTGCTTGTTCCCTCTAATGGGTTATGAAGTAATTGACTGATTCCCTAGGGTTCTATTTGAGAAGATCTAAATCATGATGGGTGACCTCAAGCTCTTCGTTGTATTTGTACTGTGATATGAATTCTCGGGCTACATCTTCCCAGTTACGGATTCTGGATTCCTTGAAAGACAAAAACCATCAGAGGGCACTATCCTTCAAAGTTTGCTGAAATAATTGGGCCATCACTTCTTCAGAAGCCCATAGTGGAGTCATGGAACGATGATAACTGCGAAGATGAACAATCGGGGGTCCACTCCCTTTGAACTTCTTGATATTTGGCATCTTGAACTTCTCGGGTAACCTCTCTTTAGGATAAGAAGACATGTGGGTGTAGTTCATGTAATTCCTAGAGATTCTGACTTGGTTGAACTGCTTGGTGAGCATCTTGAGACCCTCTTTGACTTTATTCAACTCCTCCTCTTTTGGATCAATGACCATAGGCAGGTTAGCTACAGGCTAGGCAATATTTGGCATCGAAAGATGGGCAGGCGGCGGCCCATTAACAGGAGGGGCACGTGGAGCATGCTCATATTCTTTGGGAACCCAGATAGGCTCGAGTGGACCCATAACACGAGGGAATAGGGCCTCGGGCTCTTGAGGAATAGGAACCTGGTTTCGTTGCATCTCTCGGACCTTAGTTTGGAGGTTGTCAATCTTGGACACGAGCTGAGCTAGGACCGCCGTCAGATCCGGCTGTATGACTGGTACTTGATCTGTATTCTCCATAGAAAGTGGATGGATTCCAGACTCGGAAGAAGTAGTAGAGGAACGGATGAAACTCCAGGATGATTTGACTGAAGACCGAAGCCAATAGGGAGCCAGACCAAGGGCTTGCAATTGACCTGGGAAGGTGTAGAATTTATTTTTGAGAAAAAGGGGAGAAACTATTTTTGGATTTTTGATAAAGAAGGGAGAAATGTTTTTGGAGATGGAACTCATCATGATTATTATGATTATTATGTTCTCACTTGTATTTAATTCTCCTAAATGCAATTCCGGACGGGACCCGAGCCTGGAAAAGTGGGGTTTTTAATATATGCAAAGCTACGGTTGGACTTGTAACCAGGCTCACGGATAGGGTCCCATTTTAAAAATGCACGAAAATTGGGCGGTAGGCCAACTCGAAATTTCGGTAGAGTTTCGGGTCGAAATCGGCAATCTAAAGTGCGTGTGCTAGGTTTGACACCTATATGCGGGTATATAGATGGTTGGGTGAATCATCATGGGTTCCCCCCTTGGTGTGACTTTCACGATATACGTCTTGCTCTTGCGGGCAATCGGTACGTGTGGACAACCATTTGATATACCTGAGTGTACATGAATTGCCTCACTATATACCTCGTGGGGGCGGTATGTGTGAGAGCGAATTCGATATACTAGGTATATGTGAACGAATTCCCTGCGATATACCTCCCATCATGACTTTGGTCAAGCGGTACGATGCGGGGGAATCGTTCGATATACGTCGAAGCTACTTGGCCAATGGAAGGTGAGAGTCATATCTCTTAGGAAAACAGTGACCTGCCGGACCAGCGCCCATCACGAAGTGACCCTACAGTTACTGGGTAAAATTTGGTCAATAACAATGCTCTTTGGTGATGTCGTGTGAATCATGCATAATTCTCTTATTAGTATCTTATGATGAAAATGTTTTTCTTGATTATGCCAAACAGGGAGCAAAGTACAAGTACCAAAGGTACACCAAGTATGGATGGGTGATGCGTGCAACATGTGGATATATGTGATCCTAGGTGCACGTGGTAAGAAGTGTACATGGATAATTTTCTACAAGTGTGTGAACAGAAGCATAAGCACGGGATACACATGGAAAAGGGTAACATGCAGATATAGGGGAAATAAAAACGAATATAACATCCATGCAAATAGAGTCAATCCCTCAAAATATACATATCCCTAGCGGAGTCACCACTGTGGCCATCCCCGATCCTCGTCTGTGGGCGGGCGCGCGAGGGAAAGGATCCTCAGGTCCCACGCACCCCTCTCGGGAGCTCTTCGGCCAGCGTCATTTGAGATGAGGTGTAAAACTGTAGAGAGATTCAGAGTCGCCAGTCTATTTTCTCAAAACAGACAAAAAAAAAGGGGAAGCCATCCCGAAGAATGGCATCCAAAGACATACTGGTGCATACAAAACTAAATGATTCGATAAGGGTTCGGAGGCTAAGTTACAAAATGGGAAGGTGTTAGGCACCCATTCCGCCCTTTCGGTCTCTCATGGATATTTGTTATTTTCCTTTATTTTTCCTCGTGATATGTGTGCATGTGTATATATATAGTGGAGATATAAATCCTCGACTTGTATTTTGGAAGATATAAAGCGATTCATCCGTAGGAAGGTATAAAAATAATATTAGAAAGATAAGATTTACGCGATTATCCCTACTTTGATCGTTATAATGGAACGATAACGCATATAGAGTAACCCTTCACTAAGACCAAGTATATAGAATATAAGAAGATTGGATTTAGAGAAGATAGAAAATGAGAGAAAAGCGAGAAAAATGACTCGAGCCTTGGGTTTTACCCCAAGACACCTACGTAGCTTATAAAGGCATCAAAGTCCACGTAGTTCGCATACAAAACGAGGGGTGGGGTTTATCCCATAAATCCAAATGGGGGATCTCTTATTTGTGAGTGTGTGTGTGTGTGTAGAAAAGGTGTTTTAGTTGTGAGAAAAGTGTGAGAAAAGTATGAGAATCCCTATTTGGAATTTATGAGCAAACCCTCTTTTTCTTATTTTTTGGGTTTTATTTATATGAAAGTAGGAGATCTGCAATAATACTAAATAAAATGTATATTAGGATGTGTGAGATGAGATAATAAAAGTGCTAAGTAATTAAATAAGTTATTGCGAATTTAAGAGATTTGGAGAGAAAGTTGAGAAAATTGGACCTTCTTGAAGATCTTGAGATTGATCTTGAATGTTGGAGAGCAGCCCTTGCACTTGGATGATGATGGAGAGTGGATAATTCACCAAGTTTGATGAAAAGGATGATGAAAAGTGGAAGTTAAGAAGGGATTTGGATGTTGAAATCGCGCTGCCTTTGAGAGAGGTTTTTGGGATTCGCTGAGAGCAATTTGTATCAGATCTGGGATCCCTTTGAAAATGAGGTGAATGACTCCTTTTATAGGCCCAGGTCATTACCGATCGGCATAGACCTGGTCCTGCCTATCGGCACCTGCCGATAGGCATGGTCTGGAACCTGCCGTTTGGCAGTGTGTTTCAGGCCTTTTCAAAAAATTAGTTATCGAGGGCAAACCATTGGTTAGAATTGTGCACAGGGAAAACTATTGGAAAGGTGATTCAGAGACCTTTGAAAGTCTTTTGGACCGCTCCCAAGTTCAGGAGTTGACTTTGGGTCAAATATGGCTCTGAAGCGTTTGTCGGTCCATTGGATGGGGAATCGTTCGGACGCAAACGGATCGTTCGTCCGCATGCTTAGTCCGAATTGCACATGGGATGGACCGTTGGAAAGGTAAGGAGATATAATTCGACATTCCAAATAGTTTAACCCGATTTTGGGAGTTGACTTTGGTCAATCGGGTCCTGGAAGCATTCGATGACTTCTTGGAGTTAAACAGATCGTTCATCCGCATGGTAAGTCGAAATCGCGCATGGAGTGGACCATTGGAAAGGGATTTTAGTTCCCTTAGAAGATTCATTTAGTCTCGGTTGAGATGAAGAGTTGACTTTGGTCGAACAGAGCCCGGGAGTGCCCGGTGGCCTCCAAATCAAGTTTCGGACGCAAATGGATCATTCGTCCGCATGGTAAGTCAGAATCGCACATGGGATGGACCGTTGGAAAGGGAATTCAGTGCCCTTCGAAGATTAATTCAGTCTCAATTGAGCTGAAGAGTTTGAATTTTTTATCAAACAGAGCCTGGGAGTGCCCGATGGCTTCTAGGTCAGTACTCGGGACATGACCTGGGTTTGTAGTGATGAAGGGAGGTGCTAGGGACATTATGAGAGTTAGGGGGTAACAGAATGGGGTATCTACAATGAGATCCCTAAAATATACCTTCAACACGGGGTATCAGAAAGTAGTGGGGATAACATTTCGTTTTGAGAATGGTGTCTCACCTATAGCCCAAGGAGTAGGCGCAAGGTGATTGGCGACTTGTGGAACTGCATGAAAGAAATTTTGGACTCATTGCGATCATTTCATTTTCACAGCAGGTATAACTAGTAAGGTAAGTATAATATGGTAATGGGGAGAGGATATTACCTAATAGTAGAGTTGTGTGAAAGCACCCGTACCTATTTATAGTGGACAAGGTGCTTACTGAGGTTTTGTGTGGATAAACCTTACCATTCCTCCTCTGGATGTTTAGAGGTGAGAGGAGTATCAGAGTTTTGGGATCAATCAGAAGTTAGAGTCTGATGACTATAATGGGATAACCACCAACTGTCTGAAGTGGCTTTCCCTTGTGTAAAAGTCACAAAGACGGGAACAGAGATTCGAAGAACGGACAAGAGTAGTCAGATGTTTCATGGTTTCTCCCAGGATGGGAGTTTTATTTTTAGATAAACGCGGGAGTTAATACGAAGGGTGGTGAGAATTCACAATAATATTAAGATAAGGCAACCAATATTGTATAGGCTATTCTTATTCGAATGTTGTTTAGTAAGAGCACAACGTGAGGTGCATTTATTGAGGTGTAACCCTATAACTGATAAAGTGTCAAGAGTGTTCAATAAGCTTGTTGTGCAACGAGGGCTGTAGTGATTGAGCCTTTCTTGGAGGATACCTAATTTTTCTAGGTATGCCTACTTTTCTGAATTTCGGGACGAAATTCCGTTACTAGGGTGGAAGTATGTAATACCACGTAATTTTATGACTTTTAATTATGAGATTAATTAAATGAAATTTCTTTTAATTATGGGATTAATTAAATTAATTTGGGATAATTAATTGGAAATTAATTCGGATTTAAATAGCTAGTGATACGAGAGTTAGTATTTAAATATGATGATAATGTTGTATATTACTGAGTGATTATGGTAATATGTGATTATTGAATTTATTAAAATTGTCGTGAGTTAAAAATACGACAATTTCGATAATTAAGTTGGGACACGCGTGTCAGTCGTGTTAGAACCCCATTTAATGGATTTAAAATTATGTTATTTTTATGTCATCCGTATGATCATTTTGAGTGCACCAACATTTCCGAAAGGGTCGAGATAGTAGAAAAACAATATCCGGGGGTTTAGTTTGGGTCCTGGGGCATTTTTAGGCCTAACCGGCAAGCCAAGAGGGTATTTTAGTCATTCCTATTTTTAATAAATAGTGACCTACGAAATTTAGGTTTTATTTATCAGCTAACACTTACGGTTATTAGGGCCATTATTTTTTAAACACAAGAGAGAGTAAGGTGAGAAGAAAGAAAGGGTTTCACGAGAATTTCAAGGGTTTCCAAGGCAAAACAACCACCACCATCGCCGGATTTGTGACCGAAAAGAGAGGGAGAACCAACCAATACTATCATCAACGGATCAGAACTTCTAATCAGAGGCAAGTGATTTATCTTTCAAAGATTCAAAGCATATATTTTGCGTGATAGTTTAGATTTGATGGTTTATCGTAAATAAGTGAATTAATTGTGAAACTAGAGAATTAAACATTGAATATGGGTAGGCTTCATGTAGATATACTTATGGGCGTATACTAGTTATGAAATCATGATCCATGCATAAAGAATTGTGAGTTTATGATGAGTTTTATGAACATCTTGAAGGAAATAGAAGAAATGGGGTTTTATGAAAATTGGGTGTTTTGATCCAAGAAACTGATGATCCATGATGATTTAATGATTATAATACATTAAAGATTATGATAATATGTTAATAGGATTATTAGTGAACTTGATTGGGAGTTTGGTACGTTGTAATGAAGAATTTGAGGGGTAAAAAGGAAGAAACCTGTAACTGTTTAAGAGAAATCTTGGCAAATACCTGATTGATCGATCGATCGATCCAAGAACGTCCTTTTCTTCGATCGATCGACCTCTTCTGATTTTTGGTAATTGTTTTCCCTTAAGGTTTAATGAAAATCCCAAGGCCGATGATGATTATTAGGGTGATTAATTTGATATTGTGGGACTTAGTTAAGGTAAGTAGGGTCTTAATTGATGCCCGAAAAAATGGTTTACCCTATGGAATTGAATGCTATTGCTTACGAGGGTCTACCGAGTGAGGTACGATTAAGAAGTGTTCGAATTGAAACTATAATGCGAATGAATGATGATGTAAGGATAAGAACAATAACGGAGGGACTTTAAGTTACTAAGATAACATTAGAAACTAATGGGAGACCTAGTAACCTTTTGGGATATATTTAAGTACTCAAATTGATACGATGAGGGATATCAAGCTAAATATATTACATATGATGTTCGGGATAAACTTGCTATGTACGAGACTTACTAGATGCAATGTGTGAATAACTGTATTGAAATATGATTACTTAGGTTGTGTGAATGCCTAGTGTATGGATTTCTTATGTGTATGACATTCCTACCATACTTTCTATCACGGGAGGTTGGTTTTCGAAAAAGGGCCATCTTATCTTTGTGTTCCTTCGGGGGGGATTTAGATTTGTACCTTAAGGACATAGTACTGTAAATGACTTATTTGTGACTTGATAAGTCAGCTGACCATGGGAGTGTAGGTATGTGAACTATGTTCGCCTCCAATATGTGTGATTTGTATTGAGACGATTCCTGAGAGATTCAGAACACGTGATCCTTACATACGTGATGTACATGGATTTGATTGCAGAGTATGCGTGCACTGCAGCTTAGCCTAGGGGTGACTTATATGTATATATGTACTGAGGGTGATTTATATATATAATTGGGACTAGTTCACTATTTCTTAATAGATGTGAATAACTAAGATACTTGAATGGGCTAAGAATGTGTGAATTTAATTAACACTTGAGATAAGTAATTGAATGAATGTGGATATGGGTTATGAATATGACTTGTTTGGGTGTTACGAGTAGATACCCTATGTTAGAATGCGAAAGCAGGAGTGGTATAGAGTAGTTAGTTAGAGGAATAATTAGGATGCATACGTTAGGCGTGCACACTAGTTGAGAGATAAGAAACTCATTTGAGAGTACGTAACTAACATGTTTATAATATGTGTTGTTTAATTGTAATTTAAACACTTGCTAACATTTTAAACTGTTTTACCCTCGGGCTCTGACCCGTTTACCTCCAAATCTATTTTTGTTTTGTAAAAACATTTTAGGTGCCCATCCACATGGACGCCAAGCATAGGAGTTATATTCTAATGACGTGCTGTAGTTGCTGTGGAAGCTACAGGATCTTGGTAGTAGACGCCTCCACATTTATCCTTGGTTCCTTCATGGTCATTCATATGAGTTAGGGCATGGTTCCCATTCTTATCTAAAGATTGTAGATATAGACTTTCATTATTTCAGCTGTTGGTTTATTCAGACTCTTATATCGGGATTTTATTTACTCTGGTATTATTATCATTGGAGTGTTTACTCCAGACTCAGTTGATTTCATTTCATTAGTTATTCACATGAGATTGTTTATGCAATTGAAGGTTCTTGATTTAATTACTTAGTTGTTGTTAATTTAATTAATAAAATTTTGCATATCTCTTTTTAAATATTAGGTGGTGTGGGTACCTCGATTTATCATTACGGGCCCAGACGAGTAGCCCAGTAGAAATGGCCCAAAGTCTGGGAACCTTGCGACTTAACCAAAATCAGTTACGACTTAGTCTATTCCTAAAATCTCACAAGGAGATATTCTAGGAAGATATATTGACGTGGGGAAGTCCCACATTCCCACTCCCCGAAGACCGAGATGTATATAATAAACCCTAGGCCTGGGTCAAAAGGTATGCATTGTATTTTTCTGTAAAACACTCCCCGGAGTATAGAGAAATAAATATTGAGATCACCACCGTGGACGTAGGAATTCTTGCTGAACCACGTACATACTGTGTTGTGTGATTGACATTCTTTACATTCTTTATTTGCTCTGGTGATTGACTTTTCTTGTTAACTTGTGTTGAACATAATTGTCACCACAATTGGCGCCGTTTGTGGGAAACATTTGTCTTACTTAAGAAAGCCCTCACCAACAAAGAAGCTAGAATGTCAGGTCACAGTTTCAATGCCCCTCAAGCAGAGGATATCCAAGAATAGCCTACCCCTCACAGGATCAGATCTGAAGTTCGACATTCAGATCAGAGAGCTCTCCTAGAGCGACAAGCCTCAAAGGAAAGTCAGGGACCAACGAAGTCCACACAAATCTCTAAGTTGATCGATGACTATGATGCAAGGTTCCAAGAGCAAGGAGAGGTCGCTCACAAGAAAGAGGTTGAGAATGCTCACCTCAAAATGAGATTGGAGAGGATGGAGATAGAACTCCATCGCAACACTAGGCGACGTCCATACTGCACTCCTAGCCCTCAGGCGAGTAAGTCTCGCAGCCGAGGAAGGAGCCCCAGACACGAATTCCAGAGAAGTGAGAAGCACGAGTTGGATGATGACTTGATCGAGTAACAACGACAACCTCGCTGCTACAGGAGCATTGCTCGAGGTGGAGGATATACGAAATTTGGTCCGAAGAGAAATGGACCAGCACCCATCACATCGGGGTGCTAGATCGACAAGAGATCTTTCTCGAAGAGCTCTCAGGACCCAGATGAAATCCCCTTTCTCAAGGGAGATAGAAGAAGAATCCCCTAAGAAGTTCAAAATTTCGAGATTCAAGATCTATGATAAAAATACTAACCCTATCGATCACGTTAGGCAGTATAGGCAGGCCATGACTATATGGAACCATAGGGATGCACTAATGTGCCGAATTTTTCCCTCGAGTCTGCATGATGTGGCCCAGAATTGGTTCGAGAAGCTCCCTCACAGGTCCATCAGGAGTTTTGAGTCCCTGGTCGGGCTCTTCATGGCTCCCTTCATTACCAGCAGCTCCCATCCAAAAAGGATGGATGCTTTACTAATAATGAAGAAGACGCCTCAAGAGAGCCTCTGGGACCATGCAAAGAGGTACTGGGAGTTGTTCAACAAGGTCGAGGACTGCTCGGAGTAGGTAGTGGTGGCCTCTTTTAAGATTGTCCTACCTAGCTCTTGCCTTCGGCACCAATCCCTGACGAAGAAGGAGGCCACAACCATCGATGACCTGATGGCTCGCATCGAGAAGTACGCCAAAGTGGAAGATGTCACCTGCCTCAGTACAGGGGATAATGGTCGGATGAAGCTCGCTGTCAAGGGCAACGATAAGTCCGAGAACCAGAAGAAAAGAGGCAAGGGTGGCTCCAAGAATGGAGGAAAGAACGATGTTTCAAAAGCATTTCAGGCAGTAAACACTGTCTTTAAAGAACCAATCTACAAGATCCTAGCTAAGATCAAATACGATCCATTTGTGAAGTGACCCAGAAAGATGGGGGGAGATCCCTCAAAGAGAAACAACGCACTGAGATGCGCTTTTCACAAGGAGGGTGGACATAAGATTGAGCACTGCAAGGCTCTTAAATCTCACATTGAAGAGTTGGCCCAGACCGGGAATCTGAATGAGTTTGTGGAGAAGAAGGCAGAGAAGGTTACTGCCAATGGAGACACAAGGCCTGATAATGTACTCGAGGATGATGTTGGCCATGAATTTGCAGTAATTCATGGGGCATCTGATATGAAGCGGTTTCAAAGGAACTCAGCTCGGATTGAAGTGAAAAAGCTTATAGCAGTAATGTAAGCTTTTCAGATCGATCCAGCGAAGACACAGTTAGGAAAGCATCAATGAGCAAATGACGTCAATTACAACAAACACATCATGTTCACAGTTGAAGATTTGGTGGGGGTAAGAACCCCACATCATGACACTTTGATCATTATGCTTAGGATATCCAACTATGACGTCGATAAGTTGCTCGTCGACCAGGGAAGCTCATCTGAGGTAATATATCTCGACCTATTAAAAAAATTGAAGTTTAGCGTTGTCGACTTGAAGGAAGCCACTGTCCCTCTCGTTGGCTTCTCTGAAAAAGTAACTATTCCATTGGGAAAGATCGTGCAGCCGGTAAGGTCAGGAAGTGATTCCAAGATGATCAAGTTTCTGGTAGTCAACATTGACTCGCCATACCAAGCTATCCTCGGCAGAGGGTGGATACATGTAAAAAAGGCAGTCCCCTCGACCTACCATCAGAAACTCAAGTACATGACTGAGCGAGGAGTGATGGAGATCCATGGGGATCAAGCGATGGCAAGAAAGTGCTTCATTGCAACCATCCGCTCGAAATCAGATAAAAAGGCCGAGAAGGCCAAAGAAAAGGTCGAGGAGCAAGAGGGTTTGATACCATCAAAATAGCAATTAAAGTATGAAAGGCAAGGAGTGTAGGAGACCAAGCTCCTCCCCTCTGAGAGGGTCATTGAGAACCTCGAAGAAGTCGCAGCCGGTGGTAACAGAAAAGACAGGAGTCTCTTGAATGGGACATCTCTCACAGATCAAGAGAAGAAAGAATTGATGATGCTACTACGGAGCAACCTAGATGTTTTCGCGTGGGAACCATATGAGCTGCCTGGAATTAATCCCAGTGTGGTTTGTCATAGGTTACACGTCGATCCCACTTTTAGACCTATCGTGCAGAAGGCACGGTGAACTGTGCCAGAAAAGGCTAAGGCTGTAGAGAAGGAGGTAAAAAAGATGGTGGATGTAGGATCCATACGGGAAGTTCAATTCCCTAAATGGCTATTCAACCCAGTAGTGGTTCCGAAGAACAATAGAAAATGGAGAGTTTGTATCGATTCCAATGACCTTAACAGGGCATGCCCTAAGGACAATTTTCCTCTCCCAAAGATCGATAAATTGCTGGACACTATAGCAGCTCATGAGAGAATGAGTTTTCTAGACGCGTATTTAGGATATCACCAGATTTCTCTATATGCACCAGACCAAGACAAGATGATGTTCATTACCACCGTTGGTTTATACTGTTACAAATTTATGCCCTTTGGTCTCAAGAATGTAGGACCTACTTACCAAAGGCTAGTCACCAAGATGTTCAAAGACCAAATGGGTGATACCATGGAGGTCTACATTGATGATATGCTCGTCAAGAGCAAGCGCAAAGAGGACCATCTCTCAAACCTATCAAATACCTTTGAGATCCTCAAGAAATACCGAATAAAACTCAACGCGAGCAAGTGTTCTTTCGATGTCTAGTCAGGAAAATTCCTCTAGTATTTGGTTAGCGAGAGAGGCATTGAGGCAAACCCGGACCAGATCGATGCGATCAACAGGGTACAGCCTCCTCGCATGATACGAGACGTACCGAAGCTCACGGGCATGCTCGCCACTTTGAATCGTTTCATCTAAAAGTAATGTGAGAAGTGAAAGCCATTCTTCTTGCTCTTAAAAGGAAACAAGAGAGTAGAGTGAAACCAAGATTGGTCGAAGGCATTAAAATAGCTCAAGGCTTATCTCAGTACACCACCTTTGCTCATTATACCTTAAGAAAATGATTTCCTGTACTTATACCTCACTGTCTCCAAAGACGCTGTCAATTTTGCACTGGTATGCAAAAAAATAGGAATCCAGAACCCAGTCTACTACGCGAGTAAGACCTTATTGGACGTCGAGAAGCTATACCTACTATTGGAAAATCTCTCCTTTGCACTAGTGGTAGCCTTGAGGAAGATGAAGCACTACTTCTAATCTCACACTATTATCGTTCTTACATCACACCCCCTTAAAGCTGTCATGTGGAAACCGGATTTTTATGGAACACTATCCAAGTGGCCAGTCGAGCTCGGACGATTTAACATCTAATTTCAACCAAGGAATGCAATCAAGGGGCAGGTCCTCGCCGACTTCATCGCAGAGCTCACAGGCGAGTAGCCTTACGACCAACTTCAACCCATGAAGGAAAAGGATGATCACTCATCAGAAGGAGTTTGGCGACTGTTTGTAGATGGAGCCTCCAACACAAAGGGGGCAGGATTAGGCATTGTTCTCATTACTCCAGAAGATACAATCCTCGAGTAGGGAATTAGGCTTGGATTCGAAGCCTCTAACAATGAAGAAGAATATGAGGCTTTGATAGCTGACCTACAAAAGGCACATGCATTGGAAGCGAAGCAGCTGTAGGTGTTCGGCAACTCGTAATTGGTCTCCAATCAGATAAGTGGGGACTTCAACGTAAGAGACGAAAGAATGATAGCTTACCTCACCTTAACAAAGAAAGTAATTTCCAACTTTGAGGAAGTTAGTGTCCAACAGTTTCCCAGAGGACAGAACAGTCATGACGACGCCCTAGCAGCCCTGAGTTCAGCAATCGACTCCATAAAGAGAACAATCCCTATCGACTTCCTCGCCCATCCAAGCATCAACCAGAGCGACGAGCTACAAGACATGGGACATATGCTCCATATTGAATTAAAACCTAGTTGGATGGACCCCCTGAGGAACTATTTGAAGGATGGTTCACTTCCAGATGATAAGAAGGTCGCTCATCAGATAAGGGTCAAAGTTGCCCGGTTTCACTTATCTCCTGAGGGCAAACTATACAAGAGATCGTTCACTGGCCCTTACCTTAAATGTGTTCACCCGAAGGACATCGAGCAAGTTCTATGCGAGCTTCATGAAGGAATTTGTGGAAGCCATATTGGAGGGAGGTCATTAGCTTTCCGAGCAGTGAATGAAGGCTACCGGTGGCCTAACATGCAGATAAATTTTGTGGTATATACTCGCAAATGCTAGAAATGTCAACTACATGCTCCTGTGGTCCACCAACCTGCCAGCGACCTAGATCACTTACCAGCCCAGGGCCTTTCATCCAATGTGGAATGGACATCAGAGGCCCTCTTCCTACCACTGTCGATAATCGCAAGTATCTGTTGACTACTTCACCAAATGGATTGAGGCAGAACCACTGGCGAATATTTGATATGTAGATATGATGAGATTCATATGGAAAAACATAATTACCCGCTTTGGAATCCCCAGAACCATCATCACTGACAACGGGAAGCATTTCGAGAGCGTCCCCTTCCAAAATTTCTGTAGTGAACACGGGATCAGGCACTATTTCAGCACGGTATCCTACCCCCAGAGCAACGGGCAAGCCGAGGCTTCCAATAAAATAGTGATCAATGGGTTAAAGAAATGAATGGAGCGAGCCAAGAGCACATGGGTGAGCGAGCTGCCACATATTTTGTGGGCTTATCGCACTACCCCATGACGAGCAACTGGGGAAGCCCCATTCGCACTAACATATGGAATGGAAGAAATCATCCCTCAAGAAGTTGGCCTCCCAACCATGAGATCCACCTTGGTCGACCAAGGCTAGAATGATGCAACATTACTCGCTGAACTTGACCGAACTGATGAACTCAGAGAACTAGCCCTAGTGAGACTAGCGAGTTATCAGCAACATCTCGCAAAATACTATAACAAAAAGGTCAATCCAAAGACATTACAGATTGGGGACTACGTCCTAAGGAAGGTTCTTGGCAGCGTAGTAAAACCATCTGATGGCAAGTTGGTTCCAAACTGGGAGGGCCCATTCAAGGTGACAAGGGACGACTTACAAGGAGACTATCACTTAGAAACGCTGGAGGGCAAAGAGATACATCGAGCATGGAACGTAGACAATTTGAAAAAATTCTATTTCTAGTTTTTTCATTAATCTTTTATCGTATTTTTGGAATTGGAAACTCATTTTTATTGCTTGTGATTAATAAAAGATTGTTTGGCAGTGACATTTTATGAAGTGTTAATTTTGTATTATGAACTTTATAACTTGCACATCTTTTCCAAGCGACAAGCACCTTATTCAAAGCACAAAAGTAGAGTGTCACCCTCATCAGGTTTTCGTTATGAAACACGAACAACTTCATAGAATTGCCCCAGAAATATATGAAGCCCAGCTCGATCAAATTGAATTGGTCACCAAATAATGTTTGGTTCAGAAAACCTGATCGAATAGAACATCCAACACCAGGTGTGTCCTCGTCATTACCACACTTAGGCCTAAGGTAGTGTGACGACACGACCTAAATGGTAAAGTAAGGCAAAATGGTTTCCCAAAAAGCATACTGGACTGGGAGGATACTCACTCAACGAAACAACCCTACAAATCTAGTCGACTGCGAAGGGCACAAGATAATCAAGTGAGAAAGAAATGAAGTAAAAAATATACAACACATGTTTAGTCGAAAAAATCGCCCAAGACATAAATATTACATTATTTCATTACATGTACAATGAGTTACATCCTGTAAAATCTTAATGAGGATTAGGCCTCTGAGCAAGATAATCAGCCACTTGTGCTCTTCGGCCGTCGTTCGGATGAGGAGACAATTCCTCCTCGACTTCATGCACATCTGTCTCTAATAGCTGTCTGGGAATAGCATCTATAGGGACTCACTGGTCGTCCCTCCTGAAAGGATTAGGCCTCAGAGTTGAAGGAGAGATCTCGTGATGGTACCAGAGTACTGAGTTCCTAGGGACCTGCAGCTCCCTGAGGGCACTCAACCATCCCCTAATAAAGGACAACTCTTCAAAATCTGTCAACCTCATCGGAGCATCTGTCCAACCTTGGTCGTAACCATCAACCCACACTCATCGAGGACCTTTCTTGAACAGATGCCTCAGCCGTGTGACATATTTTTAAAGCCCAGTAGAAATCACGTATGATCGATGAACATCATCTTGAAGCTCGTCCATATCCCTGGCTAGACCCCCGGCATCTATACCAGCTCACGGACCAGTGGATGGGGTAGAACCTCATGAAACTTGAGGGGTGGTGCTCGACCCTGTGCCAGCTCCCAGAACAGCCGATAAAGAGGAACCTCGCAAAATTCAAGGTGTGACACTTTGTGCATGCTCCATGAGGCGCAACACTTCCGTCCTGAGAGTCTCATTCTCATGTTGAAGAACTTCTCCGACTTGATTAATCTCAGAGGCATCGAGAAGTCTAGCTCTTAGAGAGTTCACTTCTTCTTGGACAAAGGCACCAACCTCTTCTATCTCCTGAAGTCTGTCTTTCAGTTTGGCGATGAACTCAAACTGGTCTTTAAAGCTCTTATTCCTCTATCACAGTGACTTGCAAATCCTTACGAAGGCTTGGAAAACTTGATCGCTCGCATTAGGACCAAGAATCCTTCCCGCTTGAGACGTGGCAAGTATATATTCATCTACATCAATCTACTACAAGCCATAAAGAGCAGTAAAGAATAAAAGAATCAGTACTACAAGCCATAAAGAGTAGTAAAGAACAAAATAATTAGTATGCTGAAGGGAAAGTTTTCTCATTTTATTCAAATAAAGAGGCCCAAGTACACCGTAAGTTAAAAAGGAAAGTACAAACAAAGTAAAAATACAAAACAATAACTAAGAGCAGGCTAGCTGGAAACCTCGGTTTGTTCAGAGGTAGTTGGATGCTTTCCCTTGTCAGCGACGATAGCAACATCTCCCTAAGAGGGAACAACCGCTATTCCCCGAGAAGGAGGAGCACCAACAGGAATAGTCTGGGAAGCAGGGAGTACACCTTCAACGGCTGGGGCAGGCGTGTCATCCATAACAGGCTTCGATCCTGGATCATGCTTGTTGAATAAGGGTGAATCAATATCCACCCCAACAACCATAAGAGCCTTGTTCTAGACCTTTTTAAAGTTCAGTTGCCTGATGTAGCCTATCTAAACATCAGCATTTTCATATGCGGCAGACCGCCCAGAGTTGTACGAACTCTCCTTAATGGTAGCTGCCTCAAACTCCACCTTCTTCACCTTCTCTTCTAGCACCTTATTTTCCTCGACCACGACCTACTTGCTCGTGCAGACCAAATCATAGGACTGCCTCAACTCATTTAGTTCCTTGATCGCCGCTTCCTTCACTCTATTTGCTTCAGCAAGGGCAATATCAGAGGACTTCTGGGCTTCACTGGAGGTCTTCATGCTGGCCTCCAACTCAATGCCTTTCCCCATCAGCTCAACATTTTACCTCTCTAAGTCCGCATTCCTACTCACCATCTCGTCGCGAGTACGACAGAGAACAGTGAATTCGGTCACAAATTACAAGTAAAGAGGGAGCATTAGAAGAAAGCATTGGACATAATATTACAAGTATTGAAAAATGGAGACATGCTTACCAAGGCTAGCCTCTGACTCGCTTGTAGAGCTAACTGGTCGGTCCCCATTGCCTTCTGTCGATCAGCAGGAAAAATTACTCTCTCGAGCAGCACATGATCCAACTGGGGAGAAATGGCGACACATGCCCCCTCAGGCAACGCGAACACAGGCACCAAAGCTTTCCCAGCCTTCTCCCTCACTTCCACTCTCCTTCTCCCCTCTTCCCTCTCCTTCTTCTCCCTTTCAGCTCTCTTCCTCTCTTCCACCTTCTTCCTCTCTTTAACCTTCTTCCTCTCCTCTTCCTTCTTTCAATCTTTATCTCTCAACTGCTCTTCCCCCCTCCTCTTCTTTTCTTGCTCAATGGAAACAGGCTGAGAACTAGTGGAAATTTTTCCACTTCTAGGCTTTTACTTCTATGACCACTTAGAAAGAAGAACATCATCATCATCATCATCATCCCTGATCAAATTCCTCTTGGGAGGATCCATATCTTCCATACTAGAACTGCTCGACTCACTGGAAGACTCTCGGGAGTCTAAAACCTCTTTCGAGTTAGAAGACCCTTCACCACTAGAGCTCGCCTCACTGGAACCACCTTCAGCACCTCCCCTATTATCACCTTCATTAGAACTTCTCTCTTCCTCGTCCAATTGGATAGGATCTGTAGCAGCTTCTTCAGTGATATCAAGCTCGGGGACGCTATCCACAGGTCGCGCGATAAAACTAGACTCAATGTTCTTTTACTCCAGAAGAAAAGCAGCTGATCGAGGATGTTCACCGTCAGCCAAAGGTTATCTAATATTCCAATCTTTGATCAACTCAGCAGCTCGAACCTCATTAAGAGCAGGTTCCAAGTTCTTTGTCCTCGCTAAAAAAGAGAGAAGAATATCAGAAAACACAAACATTAACAAGAGGTTCAATGAGTAGAGAAAAGATTACTTATGCACTCCTCCCCATAAAAGGGGATCGTGAATCTGTCAGACCTCAACCCCTCAGTATAGGGGGGACACTGCCAATTTCTAGCAAGAAAACCCTCTTTCCAGTAATCCTTATGGGAATTAGGTAGATTTACTATCAACACCCTATCAGGACTCATGATCTTGAGGTAAAGAAGACTAGAACTGGTTCGTGAGAAAGAATAACAAAAGAAAATCTCAGCAAGCCCTAGATTGGTGCCGTAGAGATGATTTATTCTATGGACACCATTAACTATCTTCCAAACATTTGGCGAACACTGTGTAGGGATAATATTGAAGTAACCAAAGAAATGCAAAAACAAGTTACTTGGAGGGAAAGTGATCCCCCTTGGGACAGTAAAAGAACGTGAATCTAGTGAGGTCCCTAACTACAAATGCGAGGAGGTTGCAATAGAAAAAACTACAAAAAGAGAGCCAGAAGAACTTACGAAATAAAAACTTGGCTTGGGATAACGCGAAGTCATAAGTAAAGACGATGGAGGAAATTGAGAGATGAAGACCTGGGGACGAGAGCGCAACAATAGAAGCTTAGAGAAGATGAGAAATTTTGAAGAAGTTTGAAACGATAGCAATGAAATGCTGCTCCAAAGGACTTTTAAATGTTTCTAATCATAACGCATAGGACACGAAGCAGGCTGCCGCCTAAATCAGTTTTTAATCCTGAGAAGAGTTGCACAATTTATAAGGAAGTCATTATGACAAATCATTTAAATTTATTGAGCCCAAATTGTGGCCCAACAATTTTAGGGGAAATTGTGGGTACCTCAATTTATCACCACAGGCCCAGACGAGTAGCCCAGTAGAAACGGCCCAAAGTCTCGAAACCTTGCGTCTCAACCAAAATCAGTTACGACTTAGTCTATTCCTAGAATCTCGTAAGGAGATATTCTAGGAAGATAGATTGACGTGAGGAAGTCCAACATTCCCACTCCCCGAAGACAGAGATGTATATAACAAACCCTAGGCTTGGGGTAAAAGGCATGCATTGTATTTTTCTGTAAAACACTCCTCGGAGTATAGAGAAATAAATACCAAGAGCACCACCATGGATATAGGTATTCTTATTGAACCACGTATATACTGTGTTGTGTGATTGACATTATTTAAATTCTTTATTTTCTTTGGTGATTGTATTTTCTTGTTAACTTGTGTTGAACATAATTGTCACCACAAGTGGCTAGTAATAAATTAAATATTTTTGAAAGTGATGCTAAGATTGAACCAACTCTATATTCTGTATTAATTTCATAAAGGAGTAGCTACCCGATATTTAATTAGTCGGGGTGTCACAAGTTTGATATCGTGTACGTCACACAGAAAGCCATGAAAGGAAGATCCATCTCTGACTACCTTGCTGACTACCCCATGGAAGAAGCTGATGTCTGGATATATGAATTCTCAGATGAAAAAATCCTCTATGCTGCTCAAGATGACCTTCGATGGCAAATGTTCTTTGATGGCGCGTCCAACAAAAAGGGATATGGCATTGGGATACTTCTGATCGCCCAAGATGACTCCCACACTCCCATCGCCATCAAGTTGGATTTTTCCCCTGCACCAATAACATGACTGAATACGAGGTGTGTACGGTAGGCCTCAAAGTTGCTCTCCAGAAAGGTATCCAATGCCTAGATGTCTATGGGGATTCTGCCCTCATCATTGGTCAAGTACTCATAAAATGTAAAGTCAAGGACGAGAAACTCCAATCATTCCATGCCTACCTAGAAGAACTAGCCTCCCAATTCCAAGACATCACTTTCCACTACCTACCTCGAGAAAAAGAATAACCTAGCCGATGCCCTTGCTACCTTGGCCTCCATGGTCTACATGCCTGAAGGAATAACAATGGCCCCTTTCCTAGTCCAAAAGAAAAACAAATCAACCCACTACTACCACATTGAGCTTATCACCAAAGAAGATCCCGAGCTAGCCAATTGCTAGTATTATGATATCTGGCACCTCCTCAAGCATGGTAGGTATCCTGAGGGTTCCAACAATAAAGATCGGGAAACCCTCTGAAGACTGGCCACCTAGTACATCATTTGTCACAAATCACTGTTTAAGAGAAACTTTGATGGAACCCATCTACACTGCATCGCAGGGGATGACATTGAAGAGGTAATGCAGAAAATCCATAGCAGGGAATATGGACCCCACATGAACGGTCACATGCTTTCCAAGAAGATCACCTGATAAGGCTACTACTGACCACCATGATCCAGGATTGCACCGCCTATGTCTAGAGATGCATCAAATGCTAAAAGTTCTTTAACCTTCAACACTTGCCTCCACGAGAATTATATAACATGACTTCTCCCTGGCCGTTCTCCACTGGGGTATCGACATCATAGGGAACGTTACACTCAAGGCCTCCAATGGGCATGAGTTCATTACAGTTTCCATTGATTACTTCACCAAATGGGTTGAAGCGGAGTCATACGCAGTTCTAAATGCCAAGAAAGTGGCCCAATTTATCAAGAAAAAATCATCTGCCGATATAGGGTCCCGCACGAGCTAGTTTAAGACAACGGGTTGCATTTTGAGGCAGAAGTCACAAAAGTTGTCAACGAGTATGGGATTCAGAGACACAAATCTTCTCCCTACCATCCTCACACCAATGGTGCAGTCAAAGCCGCCAACAAAAACCTCAAAGCCATCATCAGTAAGATGACCGAAAACTGTCGAGATTGGGCCGATCTAATCCCATACGCCTTCTGGGGATATCGAACCTCAATCTGAACCTCTACTAGGGCTACCTCTTACTCTCTAGTCTACATCATGGAAGCTGTCCTACCCATGGAGCTTAAAATCCCTTCACTTCGTGTCATGCTCAAAAGCCAAGTGTATGAGGAGGACTGGCAATAAAGCCATCTCGATGAGCTATCACCCTTGGATGTGAGGATATTAAAAGTACTGTATCATATACAAGGGTACCATAGACGAATAGAGCATTCATTATTAAGAGAGTCAAGGACCGCGGTGTCCGAGAAGGGGATTTAGCCCTCAAAGAAATAGTAGAGCCCATCTGGGACCCTAGAGGGAAATTCAAGCCCAACTGGAGTGGCCCATACATCTTCAAGAAAATCTTATCCAGTGGTGTCGCCATACTCATCGACCTAGATGGAGAAGAGATGACTCATCCTATCAACTTGGACCGTCTCAAAAAGTTTTACCCCTAGTCCGAAATCTCGGTGCGCTACGACTCTTCTTACCTCCCTTCTATTCTAAAAAAAATCTTCATTTCCCTCTATCCAAAACTATGTGGGCCTGATCCTTTGTAAAAATCATTCTCAAAAAAATTAAAATTTTCAAAAACCCTAGAGGTACGTAGGCAACTCATACATCTTACATAAGCACGGTCCTTTCATTTTCACAAAAAAACTATTCTTTTCTTATCTCCGAGAATAACAGTTTATTCTAACATATACTGGAACAAAAGGATTATGTATGCCTTAGCGATCGATATAGGTAATTCAAAATAAAAAATTCATCAAACGGCACAGCTGGATGATCAAAAACTTATTTATTTCACTAATAAGAAATTACAGTGCAATTACATAGAGGAATGGATATCTCCCTTACCCTACCTTCCTAAAAAAGCCAAATAAATCCCCAAATTTATTCCCCATTATAAAAATAAACTCTCCAAGATCCCTACCCACAGCTACCAGAGGAGCCCGCTCCATCATCGTCATCTAAACCTGGGGTCCCCAAGATTCCCCTACCTGAATGGAGTGTTGCAGACGCTCCATAGATTGATAAGCTCGAACCAGTCTCAGAAAAACTACCACACCTCCCTCCATGGTATCAGATAAAACAATCCACCTTTGTCCAGTCTTCACTACCAACATCTTTATGACTACTCTTCTCCACAACCACTTCATATAATCCCCAGGGATGTGCCAAACTCTACCAGTAAACTGAGAGGGGCGGATCGACTAATGCCGACTCTCCCATAAAGAGCCAAGCCGCATGTGCAGACACTCGGTCAAATCTTCTACCGGAAAGAAGTCTAGTGTTCGAGGTGGCACGATCTGCTCACCAGCCAAATTAGCGCAGAAGGCGCCAAGGGAAATAAAAAGAGGTATGTCTGAGACCAACCGGCTGGACATACGGGTATTCTACCAGATCCAGAATAGGCAACAGATGTCCCCACCAAGGCACTGACCAGTACAAATTTTGAGCCCCATGCTCCACAAACCAGTTCTCCGAGCTCTCAATATACAAACCCACACTAATGAAATGGCGAGAAAAGAAGTTGGGTACAGCCGATAAAGGGTATTCCGAAGGAGTCACCAGGAGGAATCTTTCAGATAACCACATGAACAACATCATAGGGTACCCCTCAGAAAGTCAGAACGACCTTCTCGTCAGGCATCCAGGCCATCTAGAGTCTCCGCCAGTATCACTGCCGTAGAATTATGACGGTAGGACATCCATGAAGTAATAGTTGCAAGTTGTGGGTCCACCAGTAGCTCCCTGGTCACCATCAGTAATTTTAAAACCAAACCCAGAATGACGGCACCGGCTTATCCAGCATCATGAACCTCCTACAAATGCACGAACTGCAGCACCATCGGAAGGGAGATCATACCTCCAGCCACCAGTGATCTGGACGTCGAGGACGAAATACAAAGAAACCCGACAAACAAATCCATGGGAGAACGGGAAAACTCAGGTAGATTTATCCCCAACATGGCAGAAAATTTCTCGTAGGTAGGACAAATCTCATCCAACCCGAAGCGAAAGACATGATCCTCAGGATACTAAAACTCGACAGCCGCCATCAGCATATTCCACTCTATGGGCCGATTACGCCATAAAGAAACTCGACGCATGTTGTAAGCATCGTAGTCGATGTTATAGGAGCACATCGCCTCCAAAGTCTCGAGGTAGTTGGTAAACTCAACGCTACCAGGTGGAGCCATCTCACAGAATAAGAAAGTAGGAATGTGAAGGTGTGAGGAAAACACTCCACTCTTACCCCCTTTTTATACATGAAAACCCCCACAAAAGACATAACCCCTACAGAAATCGGAAGAAATCCTGCCCCACAAGGTACCAAAGGCTGAAAAGGGTACCAATCAAAGCTTTGAATTGATGGGACTGGACTGACATGCCGATAGGAAGGACAAGGTCCTTTTCGATCGGCAACCCCCTATTTTTAGAAACTTTTCTTTTTCCTCTTTTGTCAAAATTAGAAAACCCAATAAAAATAAATTGATATTCTCAACAGAATTTCAAAAATCCCCTTTTCATCTTTATATAAATCCTCATTATGGGTAAAACTTTCCTTTAAAATCCCAAAAATATTTCTTTTTACGGTCTCACCAGTAAAGTAAAAAGCGCATGTGCACGCATTCATTCATCATTAATACAAGATAATAAAAAAACCTCATTGCATTACATAGAAATGTTTCTGTGTTACATCATATTTGCAGGAAAATAAAAAAAAACAAAAAAAAAACAATGGGACTCAGCCCGAACCCACATTCATTCTCTCTCTCACTTTCCCTTCTCTCTCCTAAGAGCTTCCACCCCTGCGACACGCTCATTTTCCCCTACGGTGAGATGACGGACCACCGCTACCCGAACAAGACTCCTCCCCGAATGAGGACGACGGTAACATGTAAGAAGTAATAGGAACCGCGTCCCGAATATGGGCAGTCGCCGAAGATATCCAGTCCCTAATGTCCCTCAGCCAAGTGGTGGTCACCCGGACTTGCTGCAAGAAAAGGAAAAATCAGTATCAACCAGAAAAGATCAAAAGAAATAAAAAAGAAACCAAGAGAAGAACAAAAAGATATACCAAAGGACGAAGAACCTCCTCTGTCAAGACCAACTCCTCCGGGTCCATCGCATGAGGACGATGCGTCATAGGCACCATCCCTCCATCAGCCCGCCGGATGTTGTATAAAGGAGTATGCAACCGCATAAAGGGAATCTCTGAGTTCGCCGCTGCCGCAAATGTCGATGGACCGCCACCGCTGTGGGAGGACCCCACTGACTGACTCGAACCTGCATGAGGGAAGGGCAGTGCATCATATATGCTGGGCACCATCAGCCAACTCGTTATAAAGTCCATATAATCATACGACACAGCCGTATCGGTGTACAATAGGTAGGACTCGCTAATCATCACCGTGATCCTCACATTCTCTAGCAGCAGCCGCTCCCGCCTCATAGATATAGGGGGCCTCGCAGGTGGCACCCCCACCTCCTCATCATTAATCTGTCTGACCACCCTCTCCCCGAGATACCAAGAGTGACCAAACTCATGCGCCAGCAAATGCCTCATTTACGAATTCACCCTAGTCAACCTCATGTCCTGAACAGTCGTCCCCCAAGGGTAGAAGGTCAACTAAAAAATCCCCAGAAAAATA
The DNA here is from genome assembly GCA_949130495.1 of Sambucus nigra. Taxonomy (NCBI): domain Eukaryota; kingdom Viridiplantae; phylum Streptophyta; class Magnoliopsida; order Dipsacales; family Adoxaceae; genus Sambucus; species Sambucus nigra. Next base: position 334,495,580 of record OX422207.1, on the reverse strand, counting down.
TAAGGAAATATGGAATCAGAGCACATAAAGGTCTTAGACTGAAAAAGAAAAAAGTCTTACTCTATCACTGTTCAGGTCATTCAAGACCTGATGCACCGCCTCCAGAGAGAGAGACCTCCTCGACTGCCGATTGTCCTTCCGCCACCGATGTAGTCGGCCAAAGTCCTCAATAATCTCGTCCTTCAAAGCGATCATCTGGGTATTACACCCAATCACCTCATAGAACCACGTCTGCCAAAGACAAAAATCCGTAATTAAAAAGAGATGCATAAGTAAAATGCAAATGCATGAAAGGAAAATGCGTAAATTAAAGAATACCTCAAGAAGATACGTGGCTCCAGTGAAAGTTTGTCAAAAGAATCGATTGAATGCATCCAGAGAAAAATAAAGGGTCGCCAAAGTCAGGATCCCCCAATCATAGAGAGGGATGTTCGAAAACATCCTTAGATATGGTAAAAACCATAAGTGGACAACGTTGCTGCTCGACGTCACCAGAAATCTCCCTAGCACCTGCAAAATAAATAAGTGGGCCATCTGCCTCACCTGCAGCCCGTCCTCCACATCAATCACCCTGCCCAATAAAACATCCATCAACAGCGACAGACGAATGGATTTCCCAGACACTATCACCCCCACATCACCAAGCGCCGCGCGCATCGCCTCCGTCCTCACCCGCAAAGAGCGATCCACCTCTATCTGCTCCCCATTACAATCCATCCCTAGCAGCTACTGCACATCTATGGGAGTCATATTCATCTCCTCAAAACTAAAATGAAAGGTGTGGGTAGTGTCCCACCACCTCTCCCCCAGAGCGCATAAGACCGTCGTCGAACAAGGCATATCATCCAGCACAGATGCCAACCTCCTAAAGCTTGCTGACGATACCACCTAATGCACCACAGATGGAAGATGCTCCCAGACATCCTTAAGCCCCGTCGTCCTGTGGGCACGCATAGTCGACAAAGAAACATCAGACTGCCAAAAGAGAAAAACCTTGTCAAAATCCAAGAAAAAAGGAATACCACAAAAAATGAATGCCAAAAGTCATTTTACTTACATAACCGCCAGGGTTCACTACCCTCGAAGAGCGATGATGCGACGGCTCCCCCAGTAAAGTTTGCTCATCCGTAATCGACTTGAATGCATCAAAAGAGTTCTCACTCCCAAAGCAAGAGGCGCCCTGGCCCTCCACTCCACGTTCGTCCAGTCATCAATAACCAACCACTCCCGATGTACTACGGTGCTCACAAAAGTGGCCATTTTTTAGATTGCGAAAGGCTAGAAAGATTCGCAGAAGAAAATTGCAGAAAGAGAGAAGGCAAGAAGCTGTGAAAAATGAGGGGAACCCGCCCCTTTATATAGGATGCCAAGGATCGTGCCGATCGACACTGCACCCCCACCTACCGATCGGCACGGACCCTTTGCCTTCTTGAGGCAACTCAAAAGTCCGTGCCACTGCCAAATGGCACCCTACACATCATGCCGACCAGCACCCCCCTTAATTTTTCATTCATAAATTCCCAGAAAATACTAGAAAACCCTGAAAAATCCTCAGAAAATTTAGAAAAATACCGAAAAGGATATAGAACATGATCACTAAGAAAATTTCGCACTTCCTCAAGTTGATCCCCTATTTCCCAAGCGTAACTCTCAAAAGCCAAGTGGGCAACGTCCCTAGAGGACCTCCAAAATATTCAAAACTTCAGGATATCTCTATTTCCCAAAGGTGTCAAAGTTCCCCGAGCAATACGTCCAAACCCTGGACCGCCTAATCACTTCCCCAGCGTTAAATTGGCTGTTTCCCCGGTAAAGTCTCCAAAGACATGAGGATTTCCCCAGTAATCAGCTCCCCAGCTCGAATAAAACCACAACTCAACTTAAGCCCACATAATTGTCTTCGACCTGCAGAATTGGTAATCCTAACTTAGGCCCACATAATTGGCTTCACTCGCAGAATTGGTCATCCCAACTTAAGCCCACAGAATTGGCTTCGACCCACATAATTTGTCATCTCAACTTAAGCACTAAGAATTGACTTCGACCCGCATAATTGGTCATCTCAACTTAAGCACACAAAATTGGCTTTGACCCGCACAATTGGTCATCTCAACTTAAGCCCACAGAATTGGCTTCGACCCGTATAATTGGTCATCTCAATTTAAGCCCTCGGAATTGGCATTGACCCACAGACTCGGTCATTCTCACCCCTAAGCCCTCAGAATTGCCATCGACTCATAGAATTGATCACCCTCATCAAGCCCTTAAAATTATCTTCGACCCATAGAATCGGTCATCCTCATCCTTAGTTCCTCAGAATCGGCCTCGACCCTCTAGTCATCCTCTTTAAAAGGCATCATGTGGTGTCTATTCGACAACTACCTTTTGTTCCAAACTCATTCGTCAAGGGGCTCGGTAGACACCCCATTCTAAAACCCCTAACTTCTTCTTAGGTCCCTAGCACCTCCCTTCATCATTTCAAACCTAAGTCACCCCCCGAGTACTAACCTAAAGGCCATCGGGCGTACCCACGCTCCGTTTGACCAAAAGTCAAACTCTTCATCTCTAATGAGACTAAATAAATCTTCAAAGGGCACTAAAAACCATTTCCAACGGTCTACCTCGTGCACAATTTTGACTTATGGTACGGACGAACGATCCGTTTCCCCTTAAAACTCGATCAGGAGGTCACCAGACGCTCCCAGGCTCCGTTTGACCAAAGTCAGCTCTTCACCTCCACTGAGACTAAATGTATCTTCGAACGACACTGAAACCCCTTTCCAACAGTCCTCCCCGTGCGCAATTCTGACTTACGGTACGGACGAACGATATGTTTTACTCTAAAAGGTCCCCGAATGCTTCCAGCCCCGGTTGACCAAAGTCAGCTCCTAAAACAGAATCAAACTCTTTGGAATGTCAAAGTACATCTACTAACCTTTCCAACGGTCTACCCCGTGCGCAATTCTGACCTACTATGCGGACGAACGATCCATTTGCTTCCGATAATTCCCTGTCCAAAGGACCGATGAATGCTTTCGAGCCACATTTGATCGAAAGTCAACTCCCGGACCTGGGAGCAGTCCAAAGACTTTTGAAGATCTCTGAAGTTCCTTTACAATGGTTCACCCCGTTCGCTATTCGGATCAACGGTTCTCTCTCTATGACGGATATTCTGAAGGAACCTGAAAGAGATTGCAAAACGGTAGGTTCCAAACCCTGCCTATCGGCAGTGCGCCTAAACACACCTTTCGATTGGCAGGACCAGGTCTATACTGATCGGCAATACCCTGGGCCTATAAAAAGGAGGGCCTAACCTCATTTCAGGGGGAAGAGAAGATCTGAAAACCTATCACTCTCAGCAAGCTCAGAAAACCCCTCTCGAAGTTAGCGTGATTTCCACATCCAAATCCCTTTTCAACCTTCACATTTCATCATCATTTTCATCAAAATTGGTGAATCAAGTATCCTTCATCATCACCCAAGTGCAAGGGCTGCTCTCCAACATCCAAGATTAAGCTCAAGATCTTCAAGAAGGTCCAACTTTCTCAACCCTCTCTTTAAATTCTCTTAAATTCACATTAATTTGTTTTATTACTTAGCACTTTTATTCTCTCATCTCTCATCTCACATATCCTAATATACTTTTTATTTAGTATTATTGCACATCTCTTATTTTCAAATAAATAAAACCCAAAAAATAAGAAAAATAGGGTTTTCTCGTAAATTTTAAATGGGAATTCTCATACTTTTATCACACTTTTCTCATGACTAAAACACTTTTTTACACACACACACACACATATAAGAGAAGTCCCCGATTGGATTTATGGGATAAATACCACCCATCATTTTACATACGAACTACATGGACTTTGATGCCTCTATAGGCCACATAGGCGTCTCGAGGTAAAACCCGAGACTCGAGTCGTTTTCCTACTTTTTTCTATTTTTCCTATATTCTTTAAACTTAACTTTCTTAGACTCTCTCTATATACATATATTTGTTCTTAGTGGCGTATTATCCGTCATGCGTTATCATTTCCTTATAATGATCAACGCTAGGATAATCACGTAAATCCTATTTTCTAATATTACTTTTAGGAACATTCCTACGGATGACTCGCTTTATCCCTTCCATGATACACGTTAATGATTCCTATCTCAGCTACATATACACATGCACACATATCATGGGGAAATAAGGGAAAATAATAATAACCCATGAGAGACCGTAAGGGCGGAATGGGTGACTAACACCTTCCCATTTCGTAACTTAGCCTCCGGTCCCTTTTTGAATCATTTTGGTTTCGTATGTATCAGTATGTATTTGGATGCTGTCCTTCGGGATGGCTCCCTTTTTTTATCTATTTTGAGTAAAATAGACTGGCAACTCCATCTCTTTACATTTTCACCTCATCATCAACGCCGACCAAAGTGCTCTTGAGAGGGATGATGGGACCACGATCATTTCGAGACAAAGGGGACACCCCCTCTTCTTCGTCTCTCTCACCATGAGGATCGAAAGGGATGGCCATATCTAGAAAGGTCATGAACGCGAAAGAAGTAATGGCCGCGAAATAGGAGGATGAGAATGCAAATAGCATTAGGAAGTTTCAAAAGAAAAAAGATGGAAATAAGAGGGATACGGACGACAAGTTTGTGAATTATACTCCCTTAACTGTGAGCTGCGAACACATTCTCAATAAAATAAAGAACTATAGGTCCCTGAGATGGCCAGAGAAGCTGAAGGCTCCTCCACATAAGAGAAATAAGAATTTATGGTGCGAATTCCATTAGGATCGCGACCACCTAACTGACAAATGTTTTGCACTGAAGGACGAGATCAAAAAAATGTTTAAGTCTGGAAAGCTCAGAAAGTATGTGGATAATAGAGCTTCTAAGGGGGAAGAGATGACCCTAAAAAGAAAATAAATGATAAGTGCTGGGAAGATTCCCCTGCCAGAAGAGCTGATGATGACGATGACCTTGACCTCCCACCAAAAGATGATAATGTCCCAGTGAATAGGGTCGATATGATCTCTTTTGGTGTGAACGCTATCTGTGGAGGACTAGTAGGGGGTGTCTCAGAGGTAGTTAATCGCAAGGCTCATGTGGCAGAGGCCAAAGCAGTGACTAAAGACGAGGTTGTGAACTTAGCATCTACAGAGGTTAAGCATGAGAAGAGAAAGAAGGTAGATATGGACCCCCTTGTGGTCGTCTTCTCACAACTTGATTTCAAGGGTATCTTAGCTCCCCATGATAACCCTTTAGTTATCACCACAAGGGTGCATGGGTGTGAAGTTTAGAGGATCCTAAGTTAATGGGGGAAGTTCTGCAGATGTTATATTTTGGCCTTGTTTCAAGAGCTTAAACCTCAACAGAGCTAGGCTTGTTCCTTATCATCATCCCTTGATTGGCTTCAGGGGTGAAAAGGTTCATCCATTAGGTATGTATGAAATGGATGTGAGAATGGGAGATGATTGTCCTTAGAGGTTGACCAAGAAAATCAATTTCTTTATAATGGATAAAAATATATTCTCAGCCTACAACCTCATCATGGGACAAGTAGCCCTCAAGGAATTTGAGGTCGTGCCTTCAACGGTCCACCAAATGCTAAAATTCCCGACTCCCTATGGACTAGGGTAAGTGAAAGGTGACCAAACATCGACACGAGTATGCTACTTCAACTCTGTAGAACAGAGAGAGGCTCATAAGAGGTCAACAACGACTTATAACATTGACACCCTTGACCCTCGAGATGAGGCAAAGATCAGAAAGGGAGAGGCCATGTAGGAGGTAGAATCCATCGTCTTTAATGAGCGCGAGCCGAAAAAACCCATCCCAATCGGTAAAGCCTTAAAGCCTGAGGTGAAGGAGGAGCTAGTGGAGCTGTTAAGGAAGAGATATAGTATCTTTGCCTGGAGCCATGAAGACATGCTAGGTATTGATCCTGAGATTATGTGTTATAAACTCAATATTGTAGAGGATACTAAGCCTATTAATTATAGAAGAAGGATATATTCAAGGAGAAGTATTAAGTCATGAGAGATGAGGTTCAAAATCTTGAAGAGGCCGAGTTTATTAAAGAAGTTATATATGAGTGGCTGTCTAATGCTGTCATAGTGCCTAAAGCTAATGGGAAATGGAAGATGTGTGTAGACTTCACCGATTTAAAAAAGTCTTGCCCAAAGGATATGTTTCCCTTACCTCATATAGATCAGATGGTGGATGCCATAACTGTACATGATCACATGAGCTTCATGGATGCATATTCTGGGTATAATTAGATCTTCATGGACTCGGAAGACTCAGAGAAGACAACCTTCATTACAGACAAGGGGACCTATTACTATAGAGTCATGCATTTTGGGTTGAAGAATGCAGGGTCTAGTTACCAATGTCTTGTAAATAAGATGTTCGAAGATCAGATAGGCAAGTCCATGGAAGTTTATTTAGATGACATATTGATGAAGAGTCTGAAGGCCAACACTCACGTGGCTGACCTTAAAAGAACTTTTGATACCGTGGACAAATTCAAAATGAAGCTCAACCCTACCAAATGTGTCTTCGGGGTAGGAGCAGGAAAGTTTTTGGGCGTTATTGTCAACCAAAGGGGAATAGAATCTAACCCTGAGAAGATCAAGGCTTTGCTAGAAATGAAGACACCTAGAACCATCAAAGACGTTCAGAGGCTAACCGGATGAGTTGCTACACTTAACAGGTTCGTCTCAAGAGCCACAGATAAGTGTCTTCCTTTTTTCAAAGTTTTTAGAAAGGCCTTCGAATGGAATAAGGAATGTGGTAAAGATTTCAAAGAGCTCAAGTCCTACCTCGGATTACCTCTACTCCTATCTCGACCAATTCAGGGTGAAAAGTTGTATGTATATTTAGCTGTCTCAAAGTCATCCATCAGCGCTGTAATAATAAGAGAAGAGGATGGAGTGTAGAGACCAGTGTAATTCAATAGCAAGGGACTCCAAGGGTCTAAGAAGAAGTGCCCTTAAATTGAAAAGTTGGGCTATGCTTTGATACATGCTTCAAGGAAAATGAAGCCAAACTTCCAGGCCCACTCCATGGTCATCCTCACTGATTCCCCACTCAGAAAGGTCCTCCATAAATATGAGAAGTCAGGAAGGATAATGACTTGGACAATCGAGTTGGGGGAGCACGATATTGTTTATCAACCCAGGGTTGCTATCAAGGGATAAGCACTCACAGATTTTATGGTCGAGTTTGCCTGGGACGAGGACGATGTTGAGAATAATCATAAGGCTGCAGATGATCCAGTAGAGAGAAACTTTGGCTAAACAACAGATGAAGATAAGACAAGTATAGCCAAGCAAAGAGCAGTTGAGAATGATTAAGAGAGATACATCTTCAAGCAAGGGACCCTATCAGAGGGAAGCTTCTCTTCTAATGAAACTATTTGGAACCTCTTCGTTGATGGGTCATCGTGTGATAGTAAAAGTGGAGTAGGGCTGATAGTGTCTGCACCAGATGGAACATATATTGAATATGTGTTGAGGTTCAACTTTAAAGCTTCCAACAATGAGTTAGAGTATGAGGCATTAATAGTAGGCCTCTCTTTGGTAAAAGCACTTAGTATCGGCCAACTCCTAGTCCACAGTGACTCAAGATTGTTCGTGAACCAAATCTTGGGGGTATATGAAGCCAAAGATGAAAGGATGGGCAGGTATTTGAAGAGGGTGAGATCCATACTACAAATCTTCAAGGAAGTGAAGATAAATAGGATACTTCGACTAGATAATAGCCGAGCTGATGCACTCACAAGGTTGGCCTCAGTAACATGGAAAAACATAAGGAGAACAGTACCAGTTGATATTCTGCTCAAGCTGACCATCGAAGAGGAAGAGATTGCTATACCTTGCCTAAATCTGAATGTGGGAGCCTCATAGATGGATCCTCTTATCACATACATCATAGAGAGAGAGGAGCCAGAATTGAAGTTTGAAAGGAGAAAGCCGAGGTTCAGAGCTGCTAAATTATCAATTGTAGGAGATGTCTTGTATAAAAAGGGATTCTTACTCCCTCTTCTTAGATGTGTCCACCCTTCAGAGGTTCCACACATCTTGCACGATGTTCATGAGGGATCTTGTTCAAGTCACATAGAAGGGAGGTCGTTGGATAAGAGGGTAATAACTCAGGGGTACTAGTGGCCGACCTTGGCCAAAGATGTAGTTGCATATGTGAAGAAGTGTGATACGTATCAGAGTTTCTCCACCATCCCTTATCATCCACACTAACCTCTCACTTCTATTAGTTACCCTTAGCCATTTTCAGTAGGGGGAATTGATTTGGTAGGACCCTTGCCAAGAGCTGTACACAACTATCGATTCTTAATAGTGGCAATTGATTATTTCTCCAAATGGGTAGAGGCCGAGCTAATGATCACAATTACTGAGCATAAGACTTTCCAGTTCATCTGGAAGAACATCATATGCATGTATGGCCTTCCAAAAACCCTCATCTCAGACAATGGAACCCAGTTCAAGAATGTTTTCTTAGAAAAATACTGTGAAAGAGTAGGGATCAAGCAGTTTTTCTCTTCTCTTGGCCGACCCCAAGCAAACGGTCAGACCGAGGTCACAAATCGAACAATCCTTAATGGGATAAAAAAGAGGCTAGAAGAGGCTAAAGGAAGATGGATAAAGGAGGTATATGATGTGCTTTGGGCCTACGGGACGACACCGAGGACACCCATAGGAGAAACTCCATTCATGTTAACCCATGGCTCAGAGGCTGTCATCCCAACAAAGGTAGGACTTCCCACTCATAGAGTTCAGACATATGACCCTCAGAGGAATGGGGATAAAAGAAGACTTGATATTGATTTGATTGAGGAAAAAAGAGAGGATGCAGAGATAAGACAGGCAACCTATCAGCAAAGAACTGCGAGATTCTACAATCAGAGGGTGAAGTCAAGGCTGATAGCTGTGGGAGACCTAGTCTTGAAGAAAACGTGGAAAAAAATAAATAATCTCCATCCTAATTGGCATGGTCCTTATAGGTTAATTGATGAGGTTGTACCTGGTACCCTCTAGATAGAAAATCTGGAAGGAGAACCTTTCTCCAACCGTTGGAATGCCGATCACTTAAAGAAATATTACTTATGATGTTGCAATAATTCTTATCTCTTTGTAATACATGTGTTAACTTAAATAGAGAACGTTAATAAAAAAGTAGCAACATTGTGTTAATGCTTTTGTTCCAATGTGTGTGTATTTAACATCATTAGTTTGGTGAAAATATGAGGTGAAACATCATAATTTGGTGACCCAGACCTTAAAACACCATTAGTTTGGTGAAAATACCAGGTAAAACATCATTTATTTGGTGACCTCAAATTTTAAACATCATTAAGTTGGTGAAAATATGAGGTGAAGCATCATAATTTGGTGACCTCATACCTTAAAACACCATTATTTTGGTGAAAATACGAGGTAAAACATCATTTATTTGATGACCTCAAATTTTAAACATTATTAAGTTGGTGAAAATATGAGGTGAAACATCATAATTTGGTGGCCTCGAACCTTAGAACACCATTAGTTTGGTGAAAATACGAGGTAAACCATAATTTATTTGGTGAACTCAAATTTTAAACATCATTAAGTGGGTGAAAATATGAGATGAAACATCATAATTTGGTAACCTCAGACCTTAAAACACCATTAGTTTGGTGAAAATACGAGGTAAAAGATTATTTATTTGGTGAACTCAAATTTTAATCATTATTAAGTTGGTGAAAATATGAGGTGAAACATTATAATTTGGTAACCTCAGACCTTAAAACACCATTAGTTTGGTGAAAATATGAGGTAAAACATCATTTATTTGGTGACCTCAAATTTTAAACATCATTAAGTTGGTAAAAATATGAGGTGAAACATCATAATTTGGTGACCTCGGACCTTAAAACATCATTAAGTTGGTGAAAATATGAGGTGAAACATCATAATTTGGTGACCTCAGACCTTAAAACATTATTAAGTTGGTGAAAATTAGAGGGTAAACACCATAATTTGGTGACCTCAGACCTTAAACATCATTAGTTTAGTGGAAATACAAGGTAAAACATCATTTATTTGGTGACCTCAAATTTTAAACATAATTTATTTTTTCAAATGTGAGGTGAAACACCATAATTTGGTAACATCAGGCCTTAAACATCGCAATTGTAGAGTAACAAAGCATCATATGAAACAATAGAATCAAAAAAGGCAAAGCTACTTATGATCATATCATCAAGAGGGTTCAAAATACAAAACAGAGTATCAAGAGCCTTCATCAGAGTACATAAAAACTAGAATTATAGACAAAGTTCATCAAAATTACAATTATTGAAAATCTTCACAGGGTAGAGGTGAGAAGCAAATGAGCCTATGCATCGGTAGGAGCCGACCCACCAGCAACTGCAGTCATTTGGGTACGGCTGATGTGGTAACTTCAACCTCATCATTGTGGTGCGTACCGTCTTCTTTGTCTATGACCTCGAGAGGAGCAGTCACGGCTGGAGAAACATCACCTTCTTCAACCTCCTTTAAAGCCTGAGAAAATCGAGGATCTCCAAAGCCAAGACCAATAAAATATTCGACAGATAGGATCCCAGACTCGTTCTCCTTCATGGCTACCCATTTGCTAGTCGCTTTGATACCCCTCTCTAGGTACTCAAAGCCAAAATTGACCAACTCGTCAGAGACCTTGTAGTCCTCAATGGGTTTCTCTGAGGCATCTTGTAAGGTATCTTTGACTGTAACATCAACTTTCAATTGAAGAAAGTGATCCTTGGCCTTCAGAGCTTTGTCATGATCCTTCTTGAGCTGAGACATGTTGTTGTCCCTCTGCTTCATGACTCCTTTTAACTTTTCAACCTCTTCATTCAGAGAGGCCTCAACCTTCTCACCCACCTTACCCTTTTCTATAAGGGGCATATTTTTCAAGGTCCACTCAATAAGGCGATGAAAAGATAAGACACCCTACAAAGGAAGATCAGATGTATGAGTAATAGTTTCCAAGAAGCTGAGGTAACACTTGAAAGAAAGAGCAAATAAATGATACCTAAATTGATTTGTGAAGGGTGAACTCAGCCAACAAAGGTACACCCAAGGCATGAAGGAAATTCTTATCTTCCTCAGTCATTATAGTGCCAATAGCATCGACAGCCTTCAGACTGTGGCCGATCATGCTATCTCCAATTTTGAGGAGAGATAGATGAGCATCTAGGGCATAATCTATAGAAATGTGTATGGTACGATCTTTGGCCTGAGTCCTACTCGGCCTTGTATACGCTGGGTCAGCCGTGGACTTCCTCTTTTTACTAGCGTCATCCTTGGAGGTGCCGACGTTCTTTTTTACAGCCGGTAGTGGAGCACTCTTACCACCTCACTTTTCCATGCGCTTCACTAGACTAGTAGCAAGCATCTCCCAAAACTCATCTAGTATACCTGCTGGACGCTCAGTAAAAGACAAATCTCTGAGTTAGTCAGTCAGAGATAAAAAATATAAGAGGTATAACTTAGGTGATAAAAACATTGAAGACTTATGAAGCTCTTCCAGGGGACCACCCCCAAACCTGTCTGAGAAAGGTAATAGGGGGTCATCATATGTTCATATTTAACGAGATGACCTTTCTCACCTTGATTGCGAAGGTCCTGAATGTTCTTGTAATTATCCTGGCTAAGGCCAGGGTCTACTTTAGCCACGAGGGAGACTTCCCCCCATCTCAGGGGATCCTTGGAATCGACGTGCCTGAAGCTTTATTTGAACCAAATTCCCATGCCCCAAAAATAAAAAAGTACCGTCATTTCCAATTATGATTTGAAGTTTGGGTGACCAAGATCATCTTCTTCTCAAATTTTCTAGCTAAGAAGTGATAGTAGCTGGGATGGTTCTTGGCAGACAAGCGGACGTAACAACCCGTAAAACTCTGACTGGAAGGTCTAAATGGTGAACAACCTTCCAAAGGATGGTGGCTCCAATCATGACCCTTCAAGCATTGGGGGACAATTGGGAAGGGGAAAGATTTATGTGTGAGAGCTTAACTCTGATAACTGGATGGATAGAAAGACGAAATCCCAACTAAAACATCTGCTCATGAAGACAGATTTCTCCATCTCATCCATCGAAGGCCCTCTCATCCTTCAGAGATTTCCTAAGGATAATTAAAGAATATATGGAATAGAGGTGCATGAAAGAAATAAGTTCATACTGGTTCACGATACTCTCATACTCTGCCGTCTCAGAAGGATCGATTTTGCTCTCCTCACCATCATCACCATCCTCATCAATGTAGGCCTAGGAAATGGTAGGGGCACCACCTGGAAACCTCTTTACAAACTCAACTCTGGTGGCAGCCGATAGAGGAATGGCATAAATAGGAGGCAAAATTGCTATCCTGAACTGTACGATCTCCATGGAAGGAGACCTACGTGAAATGATAGCTTCTCTATGGGATAAGGCATGACTTGAAACCTCAGCTTCCTCCGAAACCTCACCTTGCCTAGGAGAATAATCCATAGCCTCTTGAAAAGAGTCTATAGATTCATTGGCCTCAGACATTGACATTGGATCTGAAGAAGCATTATCCTCAGACATCGATTCAGGATCCTCAGCAGGCTCAGGGTATATGACCTTCAAGGGTAGAGGAAAGATTGGTCTTAGGGGAAAGGACTCAGCCCTACGATCCTCCTCATGAGATAACTCTATCTACCTAATATTTTTGAAGGTCTTCTCACGTAGAGATGGGAACTCTTCAATGAGTTTGTACAAAGGTTTGAGCATTCAGAAGACGACACTACACTTGAAGAGTTCTAACTAAAAGAGTATAATTAGGCAAACAAGTTGTGCTACTCAAATTAAAGATTAAAATGTGGAATCCAAAGGGTTTCTAACAAGAACACCAAGAACACTCAAGGGTAGGTCACCAGAGAAGGTGATCGGAAGGTAACCGGAAGCCAGAAAGGAAGGGGTTTTTGGTTAGAATAACCTTGGAGCGGCCTAGAATAGTCCTAAAAATACCTAACCCCGCCAAGCCTGGCCTAATAACCACCAAATAATGGTGGTTTTGTTGGACAGAAAACCAAGAAAAACTAACGAAAAAGGAACTAATATGCAAATATACCCAGAAATGGGAGAATAAGGGTCAAAGAAAGTTACCTAAGCAACGAAGAGTGATGAGAAAACACATACGAGCTTGAGATGTGTAGACAACCAGAGAAATGGTCAAGCTTTGGCTATGGAAGGTTTGTAGGGTTTTTTGCAGTAAAGGAAAACTTAGGCGGGAAAACTAGAGAAGAAAAAAGAGAAGTGAGGAAAGAGAAGGGCCTTTTTAAACCTTCTCAATGATGAGGCACAATTACCAATACACCCATTATTACCCTAGAGAACCTAAAAGACACCGTCATACCTTGGGCGGTACGTTAGTCACTTCAATGAGTGACATGTGTCAAAGAATCACTTCACGCCTCGAGACACCAAAAGTAACTCAACCTTGGCTTAACCTGCATACCCCTTAGCCACCTACTCACATAGGAGACTAAGGTCTAAGGGTGATTGATATGCCTAAAGTTTACCCTCGTACCCAGGGTCACGTACCTCGTCCTGTTTCATTGCCGAGTCGACAAAAAACTTATTACAACCATCAGAAAGGTCATCTTCTGGAAGGTCGGCCCCTCATTTATCAACCTCTACTAGCCATCAACCAAGGTCAACAGCATCTCATGGGCTCAATATATTGCCAACATCATACTCTACCTCAGACGACGTTACATCCTACCTCATACATAACTTTGTTCAGTCTGCCAAGTCGAGGCCATATTGATGATTGACCAGACAAAAGCAACTATCGAACCCCTCCAACCTCGTACTCGGCCAGGCCGAGGTTACAACAAGTGATATTACAAGTCTGAGAATTCATAATCACATGTAAGACTTAGAGCACGTGGAAATTCAGTTATAACCGAATCATTCCCCTCATGTGGGGGAATATCTGGTCATCATTCCTTACATGTAGCACAACCATGTGTCCACTTAGTGTATTCAACTCATACATTCTCATGGCATGCATATGGGGTACATTACACCCCTAAGAACTATAAATACATGCCTTATCCTACCTTGGAGGGGGGTCGATAATTGCAACCCTAGCTGAAACTATGTTGGTTTACATAGTAGAGAGAGAAAGCTTGAGAGATTGTATCATAGGCCATTAGTGCCCTCATTATAGTGAAATTACTCACACTGACAATGGACGTAGGCTTGAATAGCTGAACCACTTATATACTAGTGTTCCTCCTCTTCTCCTTACCTCCCTCTACTAGATATCTACTCTTTGTGCTGCCATTGTTATTGCTTGCTTGAGCTTATCAACACCTCATCTGGTGGTGTTTTTTCCAGCATCATCACTTATTATGCTTTACTATCATCAAATTATGTATGGTTTGTATGACATCTAACTAAAGAACATCATTTTATGGTAAATTAGTTCATAACTCACTCTCGGAGATACGAGAGTGTATCCGGGGTCTCGTCTCCTTCATACTCTCCCAATAACGTCGAGAGAGGGGACAAAAATTATAACATCACATTTATGGTGAAGACAAAATTGAAAATCATTTAATTATGGTTGTGTAAAATCATCTTTAATGTTGAAATTATATCCTATCTCACTCTCAGAGATACGAGAGTGTATGAGGAGTCTTGTGTCCTTCATACTCTTCCAATAACGCCAAGAGAGGGGGTCAAAATTATAACATCACTTTTGTGACAAAATTAAAAGTCTTTTAATTATGGTTGTGTAACATCATCTCTAATGGTTAAATTATATCATCACTCACTCTCGGAGATACGAGGGTGTATGAGGAGTCTTGTCTCCTTCATGATCTCCTAATAATGCTGAGAAATAGGGTCAAAATTATAACATCACTTTTGTGGTGATTGCCTCAAAATTATAACATCGCATTCACCAATACGAGAGCGTATGATGAGTCTCATCTCCTTTATACTCTCCCAATAACACCGAGATGGGGGATTAATATTATGGTGGTAAAGTACTGGTGAAATAAAAGTGGAACATCATACCTAAACATCAATCAATGGTGATAAAAGTAAAAGGCAAAGACAATAGTCCTACAAAAACACAAAATTTCCATTCCATTTACAACAGAGTTAAATCCACATTCATACTAAGAATAAAGTGTTATAATTAAAAATGTTATGAGACAAAAAATTCGAGGTACGAGATAAAAAATTATTCAGACATTGATTAAAAAATAGGGGGAATTCAAGACCACAAATGGCCTCCCCAAGAAATTTAACTATCACAATTTTTCTCCGCCTCAATAAAGACCTCAGAAGTTGTTAGGGGTAGGAGTCTTGGTTATTTATTCTTGGTCATTGGGCCATGGGTCCATACAATAACACCCTGGGTCATAATTGTTGTCTCAGTTGTAGCATTTTGAGAATCAAGCTCAGCTTGAATTTTGTTGAAGGAGACAATTGCATCGACCTCCACTAGATCAAACTATTTCAAATCTTCCACAAGTCGAGGGTCGGCTATAGCAAGATCAGGTGTGTATGTAGCACCCAACGACAAACGGCTCTAGCCCCCTGTCCAAGTATTAGATTTTATAATTTGTAAACTCATCGGACGATTTGAATGCGATGATTGCCTCCCCTACATCTTCCTTAGCATTGGACTTATGTTTTTCAATGAGGTCGTTAATCTCAGCCCTAAGACCCATCCTCTGAGTCAGAAAATCCTCCCTGTGCTAATTTTTCAAGTCACTAATCTCCTTTTTTTTATCCTCCTTGGTTTTGTGGAGCTTCTTCTTCTTCAGGCCTTTATTCTCTTCAATATCATATTCGACCTGATTTATCTTAGGGGTGTTCATTTGGACCCACTGGTTCATATGGTGAAAGGCAAGCACAAAATGCAAAACAGGAAGGGGAGAGTTAGAACAAGATGAGTCAACACTTGATAAAAATAATGAAGGATAACTACAAAATATTACTTGAGTGACCTTATGAAGAGCAAATACGTTGTCCCGATAAGGGTCCTGGGCATCAAAGAACCGGCTATCGTATTCGGGCATGATTGGACCTTAGATATTTCAAGACCTCAGTTTTCTATTGAGAAGAGAGTAAGTGGAAACACCGAGTTGGGCCAAATGAGCAGCGACCAGAACATCATCAGATATGGTAACTGTTGAGTCTCTAGGGGTTTTGGATAAGATGTCCTTATTCTTGTGGTTAAGAGGGATGATACTAGTGACCTTAGGCACGTCCTTATGCTTTTTAAAACCCTTAGCTTGAGTGGGACTCCCTATTGTTGTCTTTTTTGGGGGAACCGTGGGTGCAGCCTTCTTCCCTACCATCCTTGATAGCATGTTAGCAACTGATGGGGCAAACATTTCCCTAACTTAATCCAAAGTCTCAGCTAGACCACCTATAAACAAAACAAATGATCAGTATCGAAAAAGTAAAATAAAGGACGATAATAAAGTTTTGAAAAATTATCTAACTTACACATCTCGATAAGGGGTTCAACCCCTAGGCTAGTCTCAATCAAAAGATCACCCTCCCTCAGGTTTTTGAACATAACTAGCACTTTCTTCTTACCATAAGTTCAGAGGTGATAAATTTTATCCTGGACATCCACGCTGAGGCCAGGATCAAGTCTCACCAATATATATACCTTACCCCATTTTTGTGGGACTCTTGGCACTAGATGGACCATCACCATTAAACTCCCAAGAACCCAACACAAATAAGTAACGGGGTTTACAATCATGATTTGATATCTAATTTATAAGCAAGAGTTTTTTTAGCCCTTCGAGCTACGAAATAAAAGTAGAACGAATGAGACTTATTAGTCAAGATAGTATAGCATGCTTTAAATATGCTAACTAGAAGGTCGACTTTATATGACAACTTCCAAAGTTGGATGCAACTGAGTAATATTCTCCATGCGTTGGGAGACAGCTGAGCTGAGGAGAGCCCTATACTTGCGAGAATGGCTCTATTGTTTGGGTGGATAGACAGTCGGAAGTATATCCTGAACATCTTATCATAGACTGTAACCTCACCTTTTCAGTTGTTGAATTTCCTCTTATCCTCGTATGGAATTCTCATCCTAATATAAAGCTTGATGCCATAAAATGTCTCCACATATTTAAATCATGTCATAAACATTGCTCGAAAATGTTAAGGCATACGATGTATCTATCTTGTCCTCGTCTTTATCTTCATCACATTCCTCATCATCCCTAGGAGCTTCAATACGGGGGTTACGACAGGTGAACTCGGCCTCAGTCATGGTCGATTTTGGAATAGCCATAGGTCTATGGTTAAACTCTACCTCTACTCTCATCTCGTCATTATTCGAGCTTTCATGAACATCAGAATCGATGCCCTCTGACTCATTTGTAGGTGATTGGGGGTTACCCCGAATATAAGATTTAGTAGCCCCACTGTTGTCCAGATGAGAACTTGTAACTTGCATTACCTCATCGAAGGAGTCAGATGCCTCAGAGTCTATGGAGGAACAATCTATGTAGGAAGGGCTATAATCCTCGGATGAGGCTACAGATTGTGAACCCTTAGAAGAGGTTGCTAGCATGGTATCACTACTAATACTTATAACCCTAGAATCGATCGAAAAAGGGTATGTGAGGAGTAAAGGAGGATGAATAATTGATACAGGAATTGGGTGAATGGGATGTGTAGACTCTGTCTCGGCTCTCCTTTGAGCCTCAGCCTTGGCCTTGCGTACCTCCATCTGTATTCGTTCTTTAAGGTGTGGGTATTTATCTCTTAGTTCTTATAATCTACGGTACATTCAAATAGGTATTACATTTCACTCACATTTACTAAAAGATCAAATTAAGGAAACTAGAGAATTTTTACCAATAACTAGTTAAGAACTAGTTGGAGTTCTGCTCGAGAAGACAACAGAAAAAACCATCGAAAAGACCAATCACTGCCTAAAAAGCATGTCATTCCTCCTAAAAACTAAACTCATCTGTAACCTACGCAACACTTCAGAACCGCCAAATAAACACGAAATCCACCTATAATAGTGGATGAAAAATGCAAAACTCCCAAAAAAAGCAAAAATTGAAAAGTAATAACAAAAATGGAAATCGAAGGCAAAAGAAGAGAAAAAAAGGTTACCTGAGTAGAAGTAAGGCTTGGAATAAAAGAAAGGAAGAAAACACGTCTGGAACTATGAAAATGGAGGGGGGAGAGAGAGTTTCATACTTTGGTTGATTAGAACATTATAGCAGGAGAAAATGAAGAAGAAAGAGAAAAATGTGGGCTTTTGAAGTATTTAAACCAAGCAATGATTACACACACTTACCAACGCCCATATCATTAGGGGACAACTCCCGAAGATGTATGCTTGCAACCGCTTCTTCGCTCACATGCCAAGCTATTTATCTGTTCCCATGTGTATATTCAAGGACATCAGAACATCACATCCACTAATTACTCTGAAATGGTGCTCTTGACACCTATACGATGACTTCCCATTATCAAGGCATCCTTTCACACTAAGGGGTCATCTCATAATAGGGGGGTTAGATGAATTTTACACCTCATCCTCCTATATATATTGAAGACTCAGGTCTAGGGGTGATTGATATACATAAGTATGGCATCATCTGGATGAGGCTCAACCCTACTTCATAATGACCTCGAAGTACGATTCAAAATCATTTTCATATGGGACCACATCCTAGAGGCTTATGCCAGTCAGTCTTGGCCATTGAGACTCAATCAACAGAACAATTGTAACAATACAAAAAGTCTACCTTTACACTGATAAGTTCTTCCAAGTCTCATATTCGCAATGTATCAGCTTCGTACGACACTACCAAGACGAGACCAATCTGCAGTCCTAGAACATGTATCATTATCGGTATTACTCAATCGAAAACCACTTCATCAGTTTTGGCCAGTCGAGACCTTACACAGCTGACATCAAACTTTTGTGTAGAACATGTGTGTAATACCCTATAATTTTAATGACTTTTAATATGAGATTAATTAAAAGTTAATGGGCTAAATAAATGGGGATTAACTGGAATTAATTATGAGAAATTAATTGGGATTAATTCGGATTTAATATTACTAGATATTAAAGTAATATATGTTTTTGAATATATTATTTTGAATATTATTTAGTGATATAAAAGTAATATATGAAAATAATAATTATTGTCGGGAGCTCTAAATACAACAATAATGGAAATTAAGTCGGGACGCGCTTATGAGTCGTGTCAGGACTAAAGTTGGAACATAAAAAGAGATTTATTTTTGAGTCATTCGCATGATTATTTTGAGTGCACCGTTGAGTTCGGAAGGTTCGAAATAGGCAGAGAAGCCTACTCGAGGATTTGTTTTTGGTCTTGGGTCAATTAGAAGATGAAAAGACACCGCGAAGGGGCATTTTAGTCATTTTTCTTGGGAGATGAATAGTACCTACGTTTTTTGTCTTTTAGCTAACCTTAGAGACTTATTATATATTTGAGTTTAGATGTACGTAAAATTTATTTCATCAAAACACAAAGTTGTGACACCCCGCCTAATTAAATGCCAGGCGATCACTCCTTTATTAAATTAAAATCAAGGTGAACAGTTGGTTCATTCTTAGCATCACTGTCGTAAAATAACTTTTCCAAATTAACACCCTAATTAATTAAGCTAAGTGTCAAAGCCATTTTTAACCTTTCTAACCAAATTGTATTTTTAAAGAAAAACTTATTTATTTAATTATTAACCACATTTTCAATAAGTAAGAATCATACAACAATTATCCTGGAAAATAATCCAATTACTTTAAACATTCAACATCCAAAATCCCAACATTTAAAACAAAATGTAAAACATACATGCTGAATAAATCCCAAAGTAACAATACTAGAAATAACTGAAATACAAATGTCCCAACAGAACAGATAAATAGTGGAAAGGGCAACACATGCCCCAATAACTGAGAATCATAGGAGTGGAATCAAGTAAATAAAATCGTCTAAGCAAGTGGCCTGCAACTCCCACCTAAGCTGCAGCACATTCCTTCCAAGGGATCCTAAGCAAGATGCCCCTGTGGCTGGGCACCTGTAGTACACACATATATATACAAGAGAGAGAGAGAGAGAGAGAGAGAGAGAGAGAGAGAGAAACGGGTCAGAGCCCAATAGTGTATATGATTTAAAAATTATTTAGCAAGTATTTAAATTGATACAGGCCAATGCAACAACATATTAGTGTGACACTCTCTTGAGAAATTCTCACCTCTCTTCTAATGTGCACACCTATCGCACTAACCTTCCCAGTGGTCCAACTCATCATATATCACGCTATCCTTTCCCAATAGTTTAACTTATCTTATTTTATTCGCAGGATTCAAAATTTAACGATTCCATTGTTTGAAAAGAATATTTCAATTAGTAATCAAAGTTCTCATTTTAACTTTATAAATCAATAAAGTTTACCAGTATCATATTATACTTCCTCAAAACAAGTATTTACAGTTTGAGTCATCAACCATGTCGTACATATCAAATCATAGTAGGCAGTTCCAGATTTCAGAATTTCATATATATATATATATTAACTACTCATAAAATATATATATATCATAACAGCACCCCAAATAAAAACTATGGTGCGGGCATACTCTACTATCCAATCCCCGTATCACTCGTACTAAGGGAATACAAATTCGGAATCACTCTCGAACTGTATTAACACATACTCAAAAAATATTGAGGCGAAGCATAGATTCCAACTCTCTAAGAGGATGGCATATGTCTGCGTCTCTTAGGACCGTCTGAGCTATCATTGCGATAGCCTGTACCAAGGATACCTATACACAAACAATATGAGACGAAGCATAGATTCCAAGTCTCTAAGAGGATAGCACATACCCGCATCTCTTAGGACCGTCTGAATATCATTTCGATAGCCTGTAACAAGGATACCTGTCTTCTAGGGTACAAGTCAATATCCCCTATAAAGGTCCCATCGAGATAAGACTGTCCCCGCGCGGAAACCTCAGGGATAGTAAGTAGTGTGGGCATGATTTTCACACATAGATAGTATATGCATACACAATCATATAACTATACTAATATTACCATATCAAAAATGGGAAAATTCTCAATTCCCATAATTACGACATTTCCATATTATCATATTTTAGTAAACACTTATAATGGTTCGTTTCTAACCTTGATTCGGTATTATTTCAACGTACCACACAACTCTCATGGATATATTCTCCAAATTATAAAATTCAGTAGGTATACACATTTGTCCCAAAGTAACTCTCTTACGTGTCTCTCTCTTTAAGTCATAACTTCACCGACCCTTATGTAATTATCCCAAAATACAATCTTTGCCCGACATCAAGGGTCCCAAAATTTATTCACATGTCCTACTGGTCTTCCCTATCTCCCAAAATATTTTATTAAGGATGCCCAAGAATTAACTCACAATAAATTGAATTTAACTCATTTAAAAAGGAAATAGGAGTCTGCCAGGAGGGGTCGATCGATTGAGGTCTGGGGTTCGATCGATCGAAGCTCTGGGCTCGATCGATGGATCAAGCAGGTATTGCGATTTCTGCAGAATTGCAGTTACGGGTTCTAACACATTTCTTCATCCAAATCCATATTTTTCAATCCCAAACGTCTCAAAAATTGTACTACCAACATTATATCATCTTACTAGGTATTTCCAACGTGAAGCATGAGTAATTCTATCATTATACATGGATTAACCAACCAAAAATTATTATAATTATCAAGAACCCTAGAATTCTCTTAAACATGGTTCTAACAAGTATTTCCAGAAATTTCCTTCTTGTAAACATCATAATTTCGTGGGTAATTCCTCTACATGGCAAGGGTTTCCAGAATTATCAATTTATTCATCACTACATGCAATTTCCTAACTCATATCTTAGGTTTCTTCCATAAAAACTCATTCTAATTACTCCTACACTAATATAAAAGATGCACCAACGAAATAAGCAAGATAAACACTTGCCTGGGATTTTTGGTGTTCTGATTTGCAGATGTTTTTGGTGTGGTTGCGTAGCCCGTTGCGCGATCTACGCGTTGGTGGTGGTGGCGGTGCAAACGGATGACTTTTGGGCCTTGGATTGCCTTGGAAGCTCTTTCCTTCCCTCTCTTATGGCCATCACTTGTCTTTGGTTGTTCTAACCCTAGAAGACAACCTTAGGCATCTGATATAACCCTAAGAATTTCGTGGGTTTAATTACCCATAATTGCGAAATGTCCAAAACGCCCTCCCGGGGTACTAATTAGGCCTAAAAATGCCCCGAGACCCAAACTAAATCCCCGGGTACACTTTTCTTACTATCTCGACCATTCCGGACGCGTTGGCGCACTCAAAATGACCATACGAATGACTTATAAAATATTCACATTATTTTTCACTATTTAGTCCCGACGCAACACGGGCGCGTCCCGGCCCAAATTTCCAAAATTGTCATTTTATTCACTCGTGACATTCAATATAACCAATATTACATATTACTCTGCTCATTAGTAATATTCAACAAATTTCCCATAATTACCAACTCTCGTCACGTTATTAATTATAACATAATTAATTTCCGAATTTTTATTAAATAATTAACTCACATTAAATTTAATAAATCCCCAAATTAATATAGCATAAAAATACGGGGTATTACATACTTCCCCCCTAATAACGGAATTTCGTCCCAAAATTTGGAAAATAAGGCATACCTGGTAAGAATAATTCTGGATATCTCTCACGCATATCTGCCTCGCGCTCCCAAGTGGATTCCTCCACATTATGATGCTCCCACTGGACTCGCACAAGTGGAACTATCTTCGACCTCAATATCCTCTCACTATAGTCTAGGATATCCACCGGTCTCTCCTCGTAAGACCTGTCAGGCTGTAAGTCTATCTCATCTATCACAATGTGAGTATGGGCCATATCATCCCGAAGATACAGTCTCAATGACGAGATGTGGAATACATCGTGAATGCGATGTAAATGCTCTGGTAGTCCCAATATGTATGCTACCGGCCCAATCCTCTCGATAATGGGAAATGGTCCCACGTACCTCAGGGCCAATTTCCCTTTCTTCCCGAACCTCATCACTCATTTCATAGGAGATACACGCAGTAACACTTGGTCCCCCACAGTAAACTCCCGAAAGAACCGTTTCGCATCGGCGTAGCTCTTCTGCCTGTCCTGGGCTACTCGAATGCGACTTCTGATCATCTCAATCCTCGCGGAGGTTTCTTGAATCACCTCTGGTCCCAAAAACTTGTTATCCCCCACCTCGAGCCAACAAGTTGGAGAACGATAAGGCCTGCCATAAAAAGGCTCAAATGGATCCATACCAATCGTAAACTGATAAGAGTTATTATAAGAAAACTCTACCAGTGGAAGATGTGGCTCCCAACCTCCTCCAAAATCAAGAACACACATGCGTAGCATATCCTCTAACATCTGATTAGTACGCTTTGTCTGTCCATCAGTCTGTGGGTGGTAAAATGAACTCAACCTCAACTCAGTACCCATAGCCTCCTGAAAGCTTTTCCAAAAACGTGACACGAAAATCTTGTCTCTATCTGACACAATATTCAGGGGCACCCCATGTAATCTGACAACCTCAGCAATGAACAACTGAGCATACTGACCCGTGGTATAGTCTGTCCGCACCGGCAGAAAATGAGCCACCTTGGTCAAACGGTCTACAATCACCCAGATAGAGTCGTGGCCCCGCTGTGATGTTGGCAACCCTGTAATAAAATCGATGGAAATACTCTCCCACTTCCATGCGGGTACTTCCAATGGCTGAAGAAATCCTGACGGTTTATGATGGTCCACCTTCACCAGCTGGCAGGTAGAACATTTGGACACGAACTCAATAATGTCCTTATTCATCCCACTCCACCAGTATTGCCTCCTCATATCCTGGTACATCTTATCTCCTCCAGGATGTACTGCAAACCGGGACCCGTGAGACTGGGTCATCACTGCATGACGTAATTCTGCTCCTTCTGGAACCACCAATCTCCCATTAAACCTCAAACCCCCATCAGAACTAACAGAATAGGACTCATCACCCTCAGCTAAAAGTCGTACAATCTGCTCCTGGCAAAACGAGTCTGTGGTCTGGGCCTGTATTACCCTTATAACAATCTCGGGTGTGATTGTCGTAACAGATATGAAGGAACGGGCTACTGCGTCCTGGTGGCCTAACTCCTTCCACTTTGCTTTCCAGACGTTCGCTACCTCATCTACCGGTCTACGGCTCAACGCATCAGTAACTACGTTGGCCTTCCCCGGATGATACTGTATGTCGAACTGATAGTCCTTCACAAACTCTAACCATCTACACTGTCGCATATTCATCTCTCGCTGAGTGAATAGGTACTGCAGTGACTTGTGGTCTGTGAACAAACGAAACTTCTCCCCCAATAAGTAGTGCCTCCATATCCTCAATGCAAAAATGACCACTGCTAGCTCCAGGTCGTGGGTGGGTTAATTCTTCTCATGCGTATTAAGCTTGCGGGAGGCAAAAGCTATAGCCTTCTCCTCCTGCTGAAGTACTCCCCCAAGTCCCCGTAAAGAGGCATCGGTGTAAACCAGGTACTCCGCACCCGGCTTCGGTAAAGCAAGGACTGGCGCTGAAGTAAGCTTGTCTTTCAGCTCGTCGAAAGCCAACTGATAAGCATCATCCCAAACATATGGTACCCCTTTGTGAGTCAGGTTCGTCAATGGACCCGCTATTTTGGAGAATCCCTGAATGAATCTCCTGTAGTATCCGGCTAACCCCAAGAAACTACGCACTTCCGTCGGTGCCGTGGGCTATCCCCATTCCCTCACCACTGACACTTTACTCGGGTCAACTGCAATCCCCTGCTCGAAAACAACATGGACCCAGAACTGTACTTCTCGCAACCAGAATCCACACTTCTCGTACTTAGCATACAACTGATGCTCTCGTAGAGTTTGAAGAACCTGCCTCAAATGCTCGGCGTGCTCCTCCTCGGAGTGTGAATATATCAAAATGTCATCTATAAAGACGATGAAAAACTGATCCAAGAACTCTCTGATTACTCGGTTCATTAAGTCCATGAATACGGCTGGAGCATTTGTGAGACCAAATGGCATCACTCTGAACTCGTAAGACCCATATCTCGTCAAGAAGGCAGTCTTTGAAACATCTTGCTCTCTAATACGTAGCTGATGGTACCCCGACCTTAGATCTATCTTCGAAAAGAAAGTTTCTCCCCTCAGCTGGTCGAACAGATCATCGATTCGAGGAAACGGATACTTATTCCGTATCGTGACATGTTCAACTCCCGGTAGTCCACACACAACCTCAGTGAACCATCTCTCTTCTTCACAAACAGAACTGGAGAGCCCCAAGGTGAGGTACTCCAGCGAATGAAGCCCTGACCTAACAGCTTCTCTATCTGATCTCGTAACTCTCGCATCTCCGCCGAAGCCATACGGTATGGAGCGCGTGTTATAGGTCTGGTATCTGGCAATAAATCTATAACAAAGTCTATTTCTCGACTAGGGGGTAGGCCTGGTATTTCCTAAAACACATTGGAATACTCACGAACAACTGGAATCGAGTATGAAGGAATCACAACCTCCTTAGAGGTATCCTCCTCTATATAATACAAATGAGAGGTCGAACCTCCCTCTGGGCGAGGCATCGCCACTACAAACGTCTCTTGCCCCGAAATGGCAAAAACAATGCTCCTACCGAAGCAATCAATCATGGCTCTATAAGCTGCGAGCCAATCCATATCGATAATAACATCATGCTCATGCATATATAAGACTAACATGTCTGCAGGTAACAACAAACTACAAATCTCTACCCCCACTCCCCGGTATATAAATAAGATAAGCGACCCACTTCCCAGTGGTGAGTCTACACACGTTACAGTGCTCTCTACTGTGGTTAATAACCCTAAAGTCTTCGCATAATATGTAGCTATAAAACAATGCGTTGCCCCAGTAACAAACAAAATTCGACCCAAAGTTCCATGGATAGGAAACATACCCCAAATCGCGGGTGGTGCCTGTGGAGCTGCTGCCTGGTGGACGTTATAGACACGTCCGTACTGTAACTGCCCCTGCTGCACTGGAGCTGCTGGAACGGTTGGTAGGGCTGGCACCTGGGCTGGAACTGGGAGGGCAGCCGAAAAAAGTGGTCTCTGTGGCTCATTACAGGCACCCTGCTGTTGTGGGGCCCTATCTCCCTCCGGACATTCCTGGCGCCTATGACCATGCTTACCACACCCAAAACATCAGCCTCTGAAGTTACTCCCCCTCCGACCCTACTGCTGTCGGTGTTGGCCTTGCTGAATTGGGACTTTATTCCTCTTTCGAAACTGCTTCACTTTACCACGTTGTTGACTAGACTCACTTTTTCCTTGGTCTTGCTGGCCTTGAGGGGAAATTTGCGGAAAAACTATGTCAGGGTGAGGACAATCCATCCACTTGTGACCCAGTTGTACACATTTATAGCAGAGTTTCAAAATTCTTCCCTGGTCTGATTGTAGTTTATCCCCAGTCTAATTCGGACAAGATTTACGTTTGTGATCGTCCATTCCACAACTGAAACACCTCTTTGTGGTTTCATTCTGAACCTGACTTCATTGGCCCTGACACTTTTGCCCCTGTACATAAATCTCGTTACATCTGGAACTGACTCGATCTTGATTGTTTTGTTACCGCAGATTCGGTGCCTTCAAACAATTTTCAACGTTTGTCATATGAATTTGATCAACCTCTCTAGGTCTTTTTCCTCCTTTTAGTTGCATACTACGTTCGTGGTACTGTAAAACTGCAGTGGTCACTGCTTGTGCCATAATGCCCGCAAGTTCAGCTATCGGTACCCTTTTCGGAGACACCTGAGGAATGAGTTGTCCTTGCTATTAACTTCCTTAATGGAATTAGCTTGTTCTTTCTGACGGGCCATCTAAAAGTTTAAATAAAATTTACATCAGAATGAGTTCATCATTCGTATAAACAAATCGCAGAAGCACGAATTTCCAATGTATAGAGATAAACACAACATTCCTAGTATTAGGGCTCTTTATCAAAGAAAGCAACACTGAAAGCATAATAAATCGTACAGATCCTAAAGGACACTAGAACCTGATGCTCTAATACCACCTGTGACACCCCGCCTAATTAAATACCGGGCGATCACTCCTTTATTAAATTAAAATCAAGGTGAACAGTTGGTTCATTCTTAGCATCACTGTCGTAAAATAACTTTTCCAAATTAACACCGTAATTAATTAAGCTAAGTGT
Source organism: Sambucus nigra (assembly GCA_949130495.1). Taxonomy (NCBI): domain Eukaryota; kingdom Viridiplantae; phylum Streptophyta; class Magnoliopsida; order Dipsacales; family Adoxaceae; genus Sambucus; species Sambucus nigra. The sequence goes on along the minus strand of OX422207.1, from coordinate 334,468,205 downwards.
CAAAACCATTTTTAACCTTTCTAACCAAATTGTATTTTTAAAGAAAAACTTATTTATTTAATTATTAACCACATTTTCAATAAGTAAGAATCATACAACAATTATCCTGGAACATAATCCAATTACTTTAAACATTCAACATCCGAAATCCCAACATTTAAAACAAAATGTAAAACATACATGCTGAATAAATCCCAAAGTAACAATACTAGAAATAACTGAAATACAAATGTCCCAACAGAACAGATAAATAGTGGAAACGGCGACACATGCCCCAATAACTGAGAATCATAGGAGTGGAATCAAGTAAATGAAATCGTCTAAGCAAGTGGCCTGCAACTCCCACCTAAGCTGCAGCACGTTCCTTCCATGGGATCCTAAGCAAGACGCCCCTGTGGCTGGGCACCTGTAGTACACACATATATATACAAGAGAGAGAGAGAGAGAGAGAGAGAGAGAGAGAGAGAGAGAGAGAGAGAGAGAGAGAGAGAGAGAGAGAGAGGGAAACGGGTCAGATCCCGATAATGTATATGATTTAAAAAATGTTTAGCAAGTATTTAAATTGATACAGGCCAATGCAACAACATATTAGTGCGACACTCTCTTGAGAAATTCTCACCTCTCTTCTAATGTGCACACCTATCGCACTAACCTTCCCAGTGGTCCAACTCATCATATATCACGCTATCCTTTCCCAATAGTTTAACTTATCTTATTTTATTCGTAGGATTCAAAATTTAACGATTCCATTGTTTGAAAAGAATATTTCAATTAGTAATCAAAGTTCTCATTTTAACTTTATAAATCAATAAAGTTTACCAGTATCATATTATACTTCCTAAAAACAAGTATTTACAATTTGAGTCATCAACCGTGTCCTAAATATCAAATCACAGTAGGCAGTTCCAAATTTCAGAATTTCATATATATATTTTAACTACTCATAAAATATATATATATATATATATATATATATATATATATATATATATATATCATAACAGCACCCCAAATAAAAACTATGGTGCGGGCATACTCTACTATCCAATCCCCGTATCACTCGTACTAAGGGAATACAAATTCGGAATCACTCTCGAACTGTATTAACACATACTCAAACAATATTGAGGTGAAGCATAGATTCCAAGTCTCTAAGAGAATGGCATATGTCTGCATCTCTTAGGACCGTCAGAACTATCACTGCGATAGCCTGTACCAAGGATACCTATACACAAACAATATGAGGCGAAGCATAGATTCCAAGTCTCTAAGAGGATAGCACATACCCGCATCTCTTAGGACTGTCTGAACTATCATTCCGATAGTCTGTACCAATGATATCTATCTTCTAGGATACAAGTCAATATCCCCCATAAAGGTCCCATCGAGATAAGACTGTCCCGGCGCGAAAACCTCAGGAATAGCAAGTAGCGACGGCATGATTTTCACACATAGATAGTATATGCATACACAATCATATAACTATACTAATATTACCATATCAAAAATGGGTAAATTCTCAATTCCCATAATTACGACATTTCCATATTATCATATTTTAGTAAACACTTATAACGGTTCGTTTCTAACCTTGATTCGGTATTATTTCAACGTACCACACAACTCTCATGGATATATTCTCCAAATTATAAAATTCAGTAGGTATACACATTTGTCCCAAAGTAACTCTCTTACGTGTCTCTCTCTTTAAATCATAACTTCACCGACCCTTATGTAATTATCCCAAAATACAATCTTTGCCCGACATCAAGGGTCCCAAAATTTATTCACATGTCCTACTGGTCTTCCCTATCTCCCAAAATATTTTATTAAGGATGCCCAAGAATTATCTCACAATAAATAGAATTTAATTCATTTAAAAAGGAAATAGGAGTCTTCCAGGAGGGGTCGATCGATCGAGGTCTGGGGTTCGATCGATCGAAGCTCTGGGCTCGATCGATCGATCAAGCAGGTATTACGATTTCTGCAGAATTGCCGTTACGGGTTCTAACACATTTCTTCATCCAAATCCATATTTTTCAATCCCCAAACGTCTCAAAAATTGTACTACCAACATTATATCATCCTACTAGGTATTTCCAACGTGAAGCATGAGGAATTCTATCATTATACATGGATTAACCAACCAAAAATTATTATAATTATCAAGAATCCTAGAATTCTCTTAAACATGGTTCTAACATGTATTTTCAGAAATTTCCTTCTTGTAAACATCATAATTTCATGGGTAATTCCTCTACATGGCAAGGGTTTCCAGAATTATCAATTTATTCATCACTACATGCAATTTCCTAACTCATATCTTAGGTTTCTTCCATAAAAACTCATTTTAATTACTGCTACACTAATATGAAAGATGCACCAACGAAATAAGCAAGATAAACACTTGCCTGGGATTTTTGGTGTTCTGATTTGCAGATGTTTTTGGTGTGGTTGCGTAGCCCGTTGCGCGATCTACGCGTTGGTGGTGGTGGCGGTGCAAACGGATGACTTTTGGGCCTTAGATTGCCTTGGAAGCTGTCTCCTTCCCTCTCCTATGGCCGTCACTTGTCTTTGGTTGTTCTAACCCTAGAAGAAAACCTTAGGCATCTGATATAACCCTAAGAATTTCGTGGGTTTAATTACCCATAATTGCGAAATGTCCAAAACGCCCTCCCGGGGTACTAATTAGGCCTAAAAATGCCCCGAGACCCAAACTAAATCCCCGGGTACACTTTTCTTACTATCTCGACCCTTCCGGACGCGTTGGCGCACTCAAAACGACCATACGAACGACTTATAAAATATTCACTTTTATTTTTCACTATTTAGTCCCGACGCGACACGGGCGCGTCCCGACCCAAATTTCCAAAATTGTCATTTTATTCACTCGTGACATTCAATATAACCAATATTACATATTACTCTGCTCATTAGTAATATTCAACAAATTTCCCATAATTACTAACTCTCGTCACGTTAATAATTATAACATAATTAATTTCTGAATTTTTATTAAATAATTAACTCACATTAAATTTAATAAATCTCCAAATTAATATAGCATAAAAATACGGGGTATTACAAAAGTGAGGTCTTTTGAGAGAGAGAGTGAAAAGCCTTAGAGAGAAAGTGAAAGGTTATCTTTAGGAGAGGAAGAGTTTCTTGGAAAGGAAGAGTCACGTAGGGCAAACTAAGGGGACAACCACCATCTCTCTACCTTGAACCACTACCGGATTGTCATAAAAAAAAGGAAGAGGAGGTGCGAAGCACTTGTCTTCTCCAGAGGTTCAGCCCTACACATAAGGCAAGTGTAATTCTTGTTTTATTTTTGGTGCTTATATTATCCATGTTAGAATAGGATTTCTTTTTGGATTGATGAACTTATGAATTTGGGATTTAAAACAATTGATAAATCAAGTTCAATGGATAGGCAAATTCATGTAGTTGGATATTTATACATATAGATACTATGAACATGAAAATGGATATACATGTAGAGGTTATGAACATGGAAATGGATAAGTTTTACATGTAGAGGATTTATTTGTTTATTGATGATATGAAAATGATGTTAGGTTGCATGTAGATGAATTGTACTCATGTTGAATATGGAAATATGATGATTTAGTTATGAAACGATAATTCGAAATTCTGGGTTTTTAAGAGGCATAAAAATGGAGGATTTAGATAAATTGGAATTTTAAGGATTTAATGGGTTTGATGATAATACCCTTATGAACATATGCATTTGATGTTATTCTTTTGTGAAAATCACCCTTGAACATGTTAGAACACCGTTAGAGAATCTAGGTTTTGGGTATAATATAATCCAGAAGGGTTTGGGTGTAATAACTTGAAGAAAAACTCAGAAAACAGAGGTTGAAGATGAACTAGAATGACGTTAATCTCGTTCGAACGAGACATGCCGCCGTTCGAATAAGATGCCATCTCATTTGAACGAGATTTCTAGGTTTCTGATGAGATTCCAGAATTTCTGTTTTAGCCCAGAACAATTTGGAAAATTGTATTTTTCGCCCACAGCAAGTTCTGAATAATTTTGGTAAATTAACAAGGAGTGAGGGACTTGGGTTAATGTTGGAAAATTATATGAAAATTGAGGAATAAAATTATGTGAGAGATATCTACATAATAATAATAATACGATTAAGAGATGAATAATCATCATGGTCAAGTGCGAGTTAATATTGGTGGGATATATATACGGGTGATTGGGACTATGTGAGTGATAACTACATAATAAATATAGGATGATAATCGTGAATAACAAGTACGGATGGTATTCGAGAAATACGACGGGTACTTGGGGTAGGATGAAATCCTAATAAGATATTGGTCGAGTACGTACCAAATTTTATATAGGTTGATGTGTATACCTATTGCTTGTTTAAGTTATGTGTATGAAATACGTATCCTACTTGCTATAGACGAGAGGTTTATGCATTGAGGGCAGTCATATCTTGATGAGCCTTAAGGGGGATCTTTGAGTTGTTGCCTCAGAACATATGACTTAGGTTGGATTGCCATTAGCGAGAACAATGGTATTGAACAGTCTTTCGGGTGCGTAGCCCAAAGGCTTAGGACTATGTTCGCCTCCACTGTTTGTGATTTGTTAATTATGGTTCGTGGGACATACAGAACCTATGGTCCTTTATACAGTGACGAGATGTACTGGGACATGATAGCAGAGTACGCATGCACTGCAATTGAGACTAGGGGTGTAGTTTAGTGAATATATATATATATATATATATAATAGAGTGAATGTGTATATATACTTGTGATAGTGTTTACTGTGTGATTTAAGTAGACATGAAAGATAATGAAATCTGAATGAATTAAGTAGCTAAATACTTAATTATATTGAATAAAAAAAGGGCTTATCCATGTTATAAAAAATGGATATACATGTATTACCTGTATTGCGAGAGAAATACGTGGGATAGATATGAACTATGGTTAGTTGTCACTGATATGAACTAGTTAGCATGGAAATGGTAACTAGTATGGTTTTAAGGTTCATTAGGTGTGCACTCTAGATGAGAGGTGATGATCTTAAGAGAGAGTCCGATAATCTAACATGTATATAATAATTGTTGAATATATAATTTATTCACTTGTTGTTTTCTAAGCTATTTTTATAATCGGGCTCTAACTCGTTTTCTTGCATATTCTCTTCTCTCTTGTATCTCCTATATCAGATGTCCAGCCATAAGGACGCAAATGATAGAGGATTGAGATTTTTGACAAGCTATGGATGTTATGGAGTTTTGGACTTTGTTTAGATGTTTTTTATTCATTAATTCATACTCTGTAGTTGATCTTTCATTTAGGGCATGTCGCCCAAGAGGATTCTCAGACAGATTAAATTCTTATTTCGATTTTGTTACATTTTATTTTTTATGGGATTATTGTATTGAGATATTTAAACTAGAGAGTTTTATTCTAGTTGCATTTAATTCAGTTTTGATATTACTCAGTAGTTATTCATTGTGTGAATGGATTGTATTAAATGGTTCATGTTTTAAAAGTGTAAATTTTATTTAGATTAAAATTTGAATAGTTTTAACACCTACTTATTTAGATATTAGGTGATTAAAAATGATTTTCGACAGTGATGCTGAGAATGAATCAGCCGTAAATTCTATTTTAATTGGGTATAGGATTGATCACCCAATATTTAATTGAGTGGGGTGTTACAATGTGATTCGAGCATCGATGGGACACGTGGAAGAAAATCGTTATAGAAGGTCAACCTCCTATGTGGGAGAATATTCTTTCATTATGATGTACATGTTCACAAGACAATTGGATCTCTCCTATTGGTGCATTGTGGTTATGCACGCCTGGTGCATGTGTGGGGGTGGTACTGCGCATCCCAACACTATAAAATCTAACTTAATCTTCTTTACAAAGGATCAAATAATTCCTACTGAAAATCTGTCGTACTGAAGTAAGAGAGAGAAATCTTGAGTGTGTATCCATGGCCATTAGTGCCTTGTTATAGTAAAAACATCATTGCTTTTCATAGTGGAGTAGGCCAAGGCTGAACCACTCATATGCTTGTGTCTTTCATCGCTCTCATCCCTTATTTCATATGCATATATTTCTTATACTATCATTGTGATGCCACCATGGTTAATAGAGCTAGATACTGAGTTATATACATCTTTGAGGTGGATATTCTCAGCATAATCACTGTGCATGTCTAAGGTTGCTGTTCGGGTTGCCTTGTGAGATATTGAGCATATATTTTCTAGGGAGTCGTTTTGGAGATCAGTATTGAAGGGCACTTTATTTTCTAGATAGATCAATGATATAGATAGGCAACATGTGAGGTAGGCAACTCATTTATTTATTTTTCTCTTACTAGGGGGATTTTTGGTGGCAGCGAGTGGAGATACCATCCATTTATGGATTCTCCCTTATACGAGGATCATCTTGAAGATTCATCTGTATGACTGGGGGAGCTTTACATTAGCATCCTTTCATCCTTCTCTTTATGCTTTCATTCGATGTCATCGACAGACCTTTACAAGTCCCACGTACTTTCTAGATTGCACCTTTAGATACATCTTTCTTCATTTTCCTACTATCTTGTTCGTTTTTCCTTCATGATATTTGTATCACTTTCTGCAGATGTGATCTATGAGATGATTGGGAAAAATGTTAGGTTTGTGTCCCAGAAGGTGAGCGATGTGGGAAACTTTTCGAGGATGTACCTGTGAGGGAAGTTGAACATGAAGTCGAAGGAGTTTTTGGTTTTGAAGGATGTGAGGGAAATTTTGAACTCCTTAATGAGCGATCAGGTTTGGCTTCGATTTTGTTCTTTGTTTTTGATTTAATGTTTTGTTTGAACTTTGTAAATTTTTTATGACTAACTTTTATTTTGGGACATGTGATATTCTTCCTTAGTGTCTATTCTCGTGGGTTGCAGGGGTTACATGAGGACATGCCCCAATGAGAATGTTACTAACGCATGAGTTCGGGCACATCTGGTTAATGAGGGAGAAGGTGGTGAGGTAGGTGATAGAGGGTGAAGTGGTGGTCCCACCATCAATTCCCCCTTGAGTTCATGAGGAGGGTGAAGGAGATATCGAACGAGGTGAAAGCAATGAAAATTGAGGGTGAACCCTATATTCTCTATATGGACACGATGACATGATATGACTATCTAGAATTTGCGACCAATTGATTGATGACATTATATATCTATGATGTCGAGGGTAAGACTCCACCAGTAGTGGGATCAAGGTGGGATACTTGTACCCTGATAACTTCAGCTCATAGTTTAGGGGTGGTGTAGCAGAGTTAAATGATATTACTCTTTCACATATTTCCACTCGTTATTACTACATTCGGCTGGGTGGTGTGCAGGTTATCTCGGTGCCTCACCACCCTAAGGTAGAGATATATGGTTTCACTCCCCTTCTCGAGTAGGTTCTCCAGAGAGAGGTATGACTTCTATTTCTCACTTTTTCTTCTAATTCTCTTCCTTTATTACTAACTTGCTTTCTCTTGTTGTATTCGTTCTTTCACACACTATTATGTATCAACATTGTGTCTGTGGGATGTTTGAGACTAGATGACTTTGATGTGGGATCATGTGAGGAAAATGGACAGGTCTTGTATGGTGCCACTGACCACTTATGAGGAAAGCTTTGGTTACGAGAATGGGGGATCTACCTCTCATCATCGGGGGAAAACATCTATAGAGATGCTCGAGGCAACAGTTTTTAGTTGATGGGGGTTTTTTGGAAAGTTCGGTTTGCGTCCCGACTTATTTTGATATTTTCCTTCTTTTTTTGTTTTTCTTATTTTTTCTATAGCTGAAAAATGTAACCATAGTAAGTAATATATAGAAGATGTATTTTTCAATATTTTTGATTTATCTTGGGTTAAATGGCCTAGTCTACATGCACTTTAATTTTCCATCGAAGTTTTATATATTACAAAGGTGAGTTGAAAAAGAACATGCATTTTTTTAAGAAATAAATACTCGTAAAAGTCTTGCAAATAGGTTGTCTTTGACAAAGACGGGTCTTTATTAAAAAGATGTACGCAAGAGGTAAAGTTAGAGAATTTCTTAAAATAGGGGGATTCCGATCAGCATACCCCTTGGCTTGCTTAAAGGCCTATTGTTCAAGTCCAAATCACTTATCTAGACTTTATTGTACTCCCACTGCATTAAGTACAGATGGGAATAGTTTTGAAGCAGCTGGTCGAGCCCTTTTTTGTGAGTGTTTGGAAATGAGTTTCATCACCACACTTTAATTTCCTTACTTACTATTTTCCAAATCTTCTTCTATTCTAGAAATGGTGGTTCCCATAACCGAAGCATTCGCATCTTACCTTGAGGGTTTGGAGGCCATATGCCTTTAATACGTCAACTATGAGGTTTTTACTTGCGTCCGATCACCTTATGGGGTACGTGTCCCTTGGATTGAAATATATTAGAACTGGCATGGTATTTATGGTATCCCGAGGAAAATATTTTTTTCTTTGGCCTAGATTAAGTGTGTCCCACCTATGAGGAATTTTTTATGATGTTGGGCATTAATAGTGTCAGGGTAGCTATGCTGAATTTATCCTATTCCCCTCGAGTGTCATTAGTTGAGTTACTTCAGATTTCTCCCTCTACTTCCTGATCACTAGTTTATGGGGGAAGTATTATTCTCCCGACAATATTGAATTCGGTGTGTAAGAGATTATACCAATAATGGATTTTCTAGTGTTATGGCCCTGGGCTTGACTGCTTGGATGCTTTTAGTAACTAGTGATATGATGACGAATTCTCAGATGGTCAGAATTATTCTATGGATGCTTCATGATTATAATACTATTGTTGTCATTCTAGCAGAGACTCTGAAGGACTTGGATGCTTGGAAGGAGGGTCATGCTGGTTTTTTATGGGGCAGTCCCCTGATGCTGTTCATGTGGTTTTTGAAGAGACTACGCCTGGAGACTTCCCCCGAGTACCCTCTGTTGAGTGTTCCCAATTTCTTTGACCGATCTTTCTTCAACTTTGCCCCACCTACGAGGAACTGGGTTAATTGTCTTTTGGAGCATGGGAGTAGGGATTTTTGCTAGTCAATGCCATGGTGGGGCAACCTGCCGCCTATTTTACAACTGGGTGACTACTGTTATGTCTGATTGGTTGTTCTTTTCCAGATATGCTTCTATTTTTCTTGGTGACTTTGCATCAAGTTGGCTGGGAGGTTGTTCCTCCTTGTATAACCAACTTATATCCTACTGAATCTCTGAGGATGATCCTAGAACCTTTACGGCAACACCGCTGATCATATACATGTCCCTCCTAGTTCATTGGGGAGGCTGGATTTATACCTAGGGACAATTTGAAATGGCTATGGAAAAAGGTGGTTATGAAGGTCTATGCTGAGGAGACGAGGCAGAGATGGCTTGTGATGTTTAATTCTCTAGAGGAGGGCAGCATGGTCTCATCCAATCTGATATAGGCATACCGTTAATTGGAGAAGATACAAAAATGAGTCAAGATTTGGATTCCTAGGGTCCTCTAGGGAATGGAAATGATGATGAGGCAGGTCCTTCTGGCAATTGAATTAGGTCTTTTAGGGAGAATAGGGAGAAATGTTTTGGTAATAGATGGGGTTGTGTGTAGGTTTGGGTAGTTTATGAGTTGTAGGTTTTTTCTGTTTCTCGTTCTTGTCGTTGATGTCTCATGTAACTTCCATATGTTGTTTTATAAAAATGATGATGATTTCGACGTGTTTTGTGTTGCCTTTGATGAATTTATTTTGTTTAAATTATCTATACCGATCGTTAAGTCATACATAATATTTAAATGATGAGAGAGACTAATGTTCTCAGGGGGAGAAAAGAATATCATTTTTTGAAAGAGAAAGGACTGTGTCGAAGGTATTTTATGGGTTGCCTACGTACCTCTGTTGGATTTTGAAAATCACGAGTTTTTCTTTTAAAAAGGTGATTTTTGAGATGATTAGGTCCTATATAGTTATGAGTAGAGTGGGGGAAATGATTTTTTATAATAAAAGAGAGGTGAGAAGAGTTGTAGCATGACGAGAGTTTGAACTATGGGTAAAATTTCTTAAGACAGTCCAAATTGACTGGACACGCCAACTCCTTTCCGTCAAGGTCTGTGAGCATAACGGCTCGACCTTATAGAATTTTCTTTACGATATAGGGTCAGTCCGACTTGGGCTTGAATTTTTGCCTTAGGTAGTAGATGGGTTTTATGATTTATCTGAGGGTAAGATATCCTTTTTGAACACCACAGTCCTAGACCTTTTTATTGAATGATCTCGTAATACGATGATGATACCCTTGTATATGATATAGGGATTTTAATCTTCTTTCATCTAAGAGTATGAGTTCGTCTTAATGGATTTGATGTCAAATTGATTGGATGCACCATCTCCTTTCTGTCGAGGTCTGTGAGCATAACGGCTCCACCTGACATAATTTTCTTTACGATATAGGGACAATTCGAGTTGGAATTGAATTTTTGCCTAGGAACTATATGGGTTTTATGATTTATCTAAGGTCAAGATATCCTTTTTGAACACCATAGTCCTAGACCTTTTTATTGAATGATCTCGTAATACGATGATGATACCCTTGTATATGATATAGGGCTTTTAATCTCCTTTCATCTAAGAGTACGAGTTCGTCGTAACGAATTTGCTGCTAATTTTCTTCGTTGACCTGACTTTCAAGCATGACCTACTGGGAAGGTATTATAAGTTCAACAAGTAATACTACCTCCATGCCGTATACTAGGGAGTAGGGGTAGCCCCAGTGGGTGTTCTGATGGAGGCATGGGTAGCTCCAGGAGAATATAGGATTCGGTCGGCCCAATCACTGTAACTTTCGATCGTCTTGCTGATTCTAGTCTTGAGGCTTTTATTGGAAGCTTTGACAACCTTATTGGTTTACGGTCGGTAAGAAGAGGACTTATGACTTTGGGTTCTATACTCATTAACTAATTCCATGACCTTAGCTTCGAAATAAATCCCATTGTTTGATATGAGCTCGTGAGGAACACCGCAGCGGTAGATGATGTTTTTCCTGATGAACTTGTCTATTTTATTTACATTAAATACTATGTATGGCTCGGCTTCAACCCATTTTATGAGGTAATCAATGATGGCTACGATGAATTCATGCCAATTTGATGCCCTTGGACTGACTTTCCCGATGATGTTAACACACTATATTGAGAAAGGCCAGGGAAAAGTCATGTTGTACCACTCCTGGGAGGCAAGTGTTGAAGGTTGGCAAACTGTTGCCATTTGAGGCATCTTCTGATGTAAGTTGTGTAGTCTTGAACCGTGGTGGTATAGTGATATCCTCGATGGGTGATTTTTTGGCAAGCATATGGCCATTCATACGGGGTCCACATTCCTCACTGTGGATTTACTGCATCATATCTTTGACCCCAGCCTATATTTCTCTTAAAAAGTGCCTTATCATAGAATATGTACTCAACAGTCATCCTACGAAGGGTCACACGATCTTTCTTTTTAGCGCCGTGAGGAAAATAATGCTTGATGAGGCGTGAAATGTCATAATATCATAATTATTCTATATTTAAATCTTCTTATGTTATGAGCTCAATATGGTAGTAGTGAATGGGTGCTGCATGTTTCTGAACTAGAAAAGGGGCTATTGTTATTCCCCCATGCATGTCGATCATAGAGGCCAAGGTTGCCAGTACGTCAACTAGGCTATTTTTAGAGCAAGGAAGGTAGTTGAAGGTGACATATTCAAACTAGGATCCGAGTTCTTTGAGCTAAGCATAGAAGGGTAGGAGCTTCTTATCTTTGACTTTCCATTTTCTAAAAATTCGTCCCATGGTGAGAGTTGAGTCTCATAGACATCAATGTGCTTAATTCTTTTATCGAGGGTGATCTTGAGCCTGGCGATACATGATTCATATTCCATTATGTTGTTGGTACAAATGAAGTCCAATTTGATGGCGATGTGAGTTTGAGAATCATCGGGAGAGATCAGGAGTATCCCAATATCGTATCCTTTCTTGTTATCAGATCCTAGATGAACATCTGTCATCTGAGATCTTTGTGAGAGGCCTAGAGAATGCTTTCATTTGAGAATTTGGGAATCTAAATATGATCTCTCCTATGGGATTGGCAGTAAGGTATTCATAAATGGATCTTCGACTCATGAACTTCTGGAAAACGTACGTGATATCGAATTGAGCAAGTTACATCAACCATTGGGCCATGTGACTGGACAAGGCAGGTTTTCTAACAGAGATTTCATAAGATCTATTCAGGACGCCAGTTTAATAGTGAATGCAAGCATATAGTGCCGAAGCTTCTGCGCGACCCAGACTAAAATGACACATGCTTTTTCTAATTCAGTAAAGTTTACCTTGTACCGTGCCAACTTTCAACAAGTGTAGTAGATGGATCTCCCTTTATGGTATTCTTCGATGTATTGGGACATCATAGCCCCTGCTGTAGTGTCGACGACTGTGAGATATAGGAGGAGGGGATGACCTTGCTGCGAAAACATGAGCACTGGAGGTCGGGTGAGGTATCACTTGATCCGTTCAAAGGCTTCTTGATATGATTCATTCCATTATTTGGTTGAATCCTACCAAATAATTTTGAATATGGGATTGAAGATAGAGGTCAGTTGGCTGATGTACTAATTGATGTATTGGAGTTTTCCCATGAAGTCACAGACTTCTTCCTCCATTCGGGGTGAGGGAATTTTGAGAATCACTTTGAGTTTGGCAGGGTCTATTTTGACCCCTTTCCCATTGACCATGAAGCTGAGGAGCTTTCCTTTCATGACACCGAACACGTATTTTTATGGGTTGAGATGCATCTGATACTGCCACAGTCAATCACAAAATTTTCTCAAGGTACGAATGTGACCTTGCCAAGTATTAGACTTTATTATCATGTTATCGACATATATTTCAACCTATTTGTGGATACGATGGTGTTGAATGGTCATAGAAGCCCTATAAGTAGCCCCGACATTCTTGAGACTGAGAAATATGATTGTTGTTATAGAAAGTTCCACATGGCGTGATGAAGGTAATCTTTTACTGATGGTCGGGATGCATCTTGTTCTGATTATATCCAAAAAACGGTCATCAAATGACTTGAGGGCATGTCTCGTAGTATTATCAATGATCATGTCGGTGTTGGGATATAGATAATCATCCTTCAAAGATTATTTGTTTAGATCTCGGTATTCGGCGTACATATAGACATTTCTTCCTAATTTTGCTACATAGCCGATGTTTGGAAGCCATGTAGGGTATTTAACCATGCGAATGAAGCCTACTTTTAATTGTTTCACCACTTCATCTTTGACCTTAAAAGATCACTCCGTTCGGAGCTTTCTCATCTTTTGCTTGATAGGATTGCTTTATGGGAAAGTAATAATCTCATGATGTGCTATTTCTGGGTCAATATCGGGCATCTCATTGTAGGACCACATGAAGACGTCCACAAATTACTTTATAAGCTTTTTAAATTATGACCGCTCATACTCATCAAGGGTGTACCCTATCCTAATCTCGTGCATATCACTACTATAATTAAAATTTATAATAAAAGTCTCATCATCGTTAATTTGTACTAGGTTATGTTGTTTAGTTTTTTCCTTATTGAAATCAGATAAGAATTGCTCATTTATTAGTCCATCTTCATCAATCGTTTGCTTAGAATCAAAGTAATTAATATAAGGTACAACAAGATACTTGAAATCGCAATTCATTTTATTGAAATCATTTTAGGAAATAAAATGGTAAGGACCTCATCAAAGGAGGCCTCATTCATAAATACATTAAAGATAGAATAAAAGCGATAGATTCCGACGTTTCTTGGAGGGGGTGAACAACAGGGTTTAGATCGACTTGGATAGGCATGAGAGGGATGTCATGAAAGTTGAGGATAGGTTTGTCAGTAGTAATAATCTTTTTATATGTATCGATATCCTGGCATTCATATAGATCATGCAGGGATCTGGTCCTAGTATATGCATGTTTAGCAGTTCATCAGTGTCGTTGCCTTAAGAGTTTTTGGCATTTTCCACAGATTTGATAGTCAGAGGCTTTGCTTCATTCTTCTGGTCTTCATCCCTAGTAACCTCATCACAAAAGAAGATCTTCAATCTTAGTTTCATCTTTTTCTCCATAGGGTCATACCATGGCTCGGGGAACCCATTAAATGGGGAAGTTGAGTCAGATTTTTTATCATCGATTCATTATCTAAGCTGCTAAAATCATCCCCCCATATAGTGTCAACATTGTCATCCTTCGATGAAAAGACAAGATAATCCACAACCTCCATGGCCTTGTCATATAAATTTTCCCACTCAGTAGGGAAAAATTGGATGGAAGGGACTAGATGCCCTTAGAGATTAAAGACCGTGAGCACCTCGAGGGCAATACATATTTCTCGCTTTTTGATGGACACATAAAAACTAACCCGCATAATATCATCCAAACTGAATTCTTCCACTGGATCAAATTATTCATCGGATTGTCGAGTCCACTTTTAGGCTTCCATAAACATAGTGCTGATCTTCTCGCAACTATTTTCTCCGAGGGTCATTTTTGAGGGAAATTTCATCCCGCAATCCTAAAGCTGATCTAAGACTACTAGCAGTTCCATGCCTCCCCCTTCTGAATGCGTACGAATGGCTATGCTTCTTCTGGTGAGGAGGGATAGATCTTGGACGAAGGGATTCTCAGGATATAGGAGTGAAGTTACAGATTTATACGGATTCAGTTCAATTCGTTAAATACACTCCTTTTTAAAGAAATTAATATGCAACACATGATGCAAGTAACAATTAGGCAAGTAGGATTATACTTTCTAAATTTTAATATTGATTACTAGAATTCTTACTTGAGAATGTGAGATATCATGCATAACATAAAAGAAAATCACAATCACACAACGCACTGATGTACGAGGAAAATCCAAAGGGGAAAAACCTCGGACAACCAAGCCTAGACAAAATCCACTATGAATGCGATTTTTATAAGAAGACACATAATACTTACAAACTTGACTCCACAAGAGACATTGATGCCGTCTTCAATATGTGTATCCATAACACGTGTAGATCTAACATGCTGAGCAATATTCTTGTGTCTCGGTATCCACCAAAAGCCAAGCACCGTCTCCAAATTTAACTTGTGTGGAAGTCCATCGCACCCAAATCGGGAGGAAGGTTGTAGGAGGGGCTTAATGATAAGCCTCTGATTAAATTATTAAATGAGATTAGAGATGATTAATATTGACAAAAGTCCATGTGTTTATGCGACTGAGGTATTATTATGTGCGTCGGACATATCACGCGTATTTGTGTATTATTTACGTATTAACTAGACAATATTCTAGTATTGAGAGTTTTAACATATGTTATGGGACACATGCCACTTAAAATAGGACATGTGTCACCACGGGTTATTTGACATGTGGCGACCCACTTGGGTTGGTTTTGCTATAAATAGTCCCTCCCCCCATACATTTGAGGGAGAGCTTCTTGGAAGAGGAGGGTGATTTTCTTGTCTTATGAGGTTTTAGAGAGAGTTTTGAGATAAGTTCTTTGAGAAGAGTGGCAACACCTCCCATCTCTCCGAAAAACCACCACAATGAGTTTTTCGGCGAATAGTACGAACCTACGAACTACGCTGACTTTGATTCCGACTGTGACGGATACGTAGGCGCAACCGAAGTTGCTCGAGTCAAACACGTGCTAAAATCGAGTATTTCCCCAAAATTAGACTACTCTCTTACATTTGGCGACTCTGCTGGGGAGGTATTCGTTATTTTCATTATGTAACGCCTCGTTCGCACTCGGAAAAGTGGACAAAGATGGAGAAAAGAGGTTGACAACACAACTTCTTCTCAAAGATTTATGGAAAAAAATATACAACTTTATCTCAAATAAGTATTATATTTTCGTACTTATAATATCTCATGCTTTGCATCAAAATTCCACGATATTTTATATATGAGCATCGGTTATGATATCTGTCACAAAACAAATGGATGCCCTTCATAATGAAAAATTGTTTGATATATATATCTTTACCTGAGATTTTATATTTGGTGTTTTACAAAAGAAAAAAAGAACATGATCAAATATAGTTTTAAATGTGTTTGTGTTGGATAAATACGTACTGATGGAGGTAGTAGCGCCGTGTTAATGGCTATGACTGAAGTAGTAGCAGCGTGTTAATGGCTACCAAAGAAAAAATGCTAGGGCCTCAAATTACGGACTGAGTACAAATGTATTATGTCCACATTAATTGATTGGACTGTTGCATGATAGAACTTCTATTAAAATATTAGCAGAATGGTATATCCATCACATAAATATCTTGGTATCTGACAAAATATTAACGCCAGGCTATTGCGTGCAAGTCATCTTACAGCTATTGTCAAGGTATAGAGTACACTTGTCTGATAAAACCACGTGGGTAGTGGGTAACTGTCAGCAATTGATTAGAAAAGATGGGACAACCCTTTATGATTTCAGTACAGCAGCCAAAAGCTTTGGCTATTAGCGTGTGCTTTCAGAAATAGTAGCCCTTGAGATACATGCTCAACACTTTTACTTTCTTCGTTACTTTATACGTATTAAAGTCAGATACATGCTAAATGAATCTTAAAAAAAAAGAATACCCACACAATAGTTGTTTCGGAAACACGAAGAGCATAACCTCATCTCGACAAAAAGTCAACTGGGACTTGCTTTGATGAATCTCTTCCCGATGAAGCTCGGAGTGAACGTTAGTAATTAATCGAGGAAACTCGTTCGAGGAAACTCAAAATACAGTGAACGTTTTTTTCTTATGAATATCCTATCTTCTTAAGAGATCGGACTTCCCTTATTCCGAGGAACCTCACCTCGGTAGAAGTGACATAACTTTTTTTTCCCCCGATGAACCTCCATAAACTGTGGGAGCTTGAAATCCGGTGAAACTCTATAGAAAAACACCGTTGAATCTTGAAATGTGATGAATCTCCGTGGAAGCTTGAAAATGATGAACCCGTGGGAGCTTGAAAAACGAAAAAAAAACTTCGTGGGAGCTCACAAATCCGACAAACCTCTGTCAGAAACTGACGGGGCTTTGCTCCGATGAACCTCGTCTTCGTGTGTAAGTGCAGATCCGACAAAACACGGGAGCGATGGAACTTGGATGAACCTTAGGAGTTTGAAATCATAAGTGATCTGATACCTGAGGAACCCACGAGGGGACTGAGATAAGAAAACCGACCTGACTTGGTCCCATCCGAACCACCATGGATATGAAAATCAGCTAACCTTTGCTGCTACGATTCAGAACGAGCAGTTCCTTCGAATAATTCCAAATGAGCTACGGAATCTAACTATGTGGTTTCACATTCAACTTCAAAAACTCCGTTGTACCTTATTCGTTTTATTTGTTGGTTATATAATATTTAAAACTACCTAATTTAGCCAAAAATGTTTTCTGAAAAGCGAATGGTGCTCATGAGTGTCAGGAACATTGAATGTTTTTGGGATAACGACTAGATATCAAGATTTTTTGGGTACTAAATAGATTTGTGGCTATAAATTTTATACCAGTTGGTTAATAGTACAAACACAAGTCTCTTGATGGGACTACACGTGAGTAGTGCATGCGGTTGAATCGTTTTTTGGGTTTTTGAGACTGGCCATTTATTATAAAGGGCAAAGGTTAAATATTTTATTTGACTGATTCGTTTAATAAAGTGCCAGATTATTTGATCATACCTGTTGATGGATAATCAAACAATCCTTTTTATTCTAGATAATAAAAATTGCACATAGATTTTATGATAGTTTCGTTTCTTGGGGACAATAATTACAAAATAACAAATTTTATGAAAAAATTGAGAGCTTTTGAGAAACTTTAAGGCAATGAAGAATATTTTATTATCCCTCCGTGAAGGGTTATTTATTGATGAAACATATATATAGTTTCATCAAATTTCTTGAAACATATGTATACATGATCATTTTAGCAAAAACTACCCCAACATGATCTATCTTCCGAGAGTTGTGTAGGCTCGAGTATGTTAACGCGTCACAATATTTCGTGATACAATGAGAATATTATGATTCATGGCAAGATATTTCTAGACGCTATTACATAAAAGTAGAAACAACTTAGAGGGAGCATGATGAATATTATTTGATATTTCATAGAAAAATTTGCAAATGTTATTTTACGATTATTTTATAAATTATGAATCATTTATGAGAGTGTTGAGTATGTTTTACAACTCATGATTAACTTTGAAATTATATGCACCTTCGAATTTAATATTGCGTGTGCTCAAAATACATCAAATTGTGCATGATAAACCTATGAGTATGAGAGGTTACGATTTATTACACAAATCTCCTCGAACTTTATTTATTTATTTATTTATATTTTATTACATCAAATAAAATAAAATAAAGGGGGCATGATGAGAACTGTACTTGGATATTTACTGAGTTTTACTAACATTTGAAATATTGTATAATTGGGTCAGAAAGATATTATTTTGCAGAGCTTCTGAATGAGCAGATATTGAGCGATACAAATATCAAGTCATTGTTGAAAGATATGGTAGTTTGAGTTACACCCCATGAAATGTAATAATTAGATTGCTTTCATTTTTCTCGGGTGGGAATTGTAAAAGATATATGTAATTTATTTTATTTTATTTTATCTTAAGATAAAATAAAATAAAGGGGCAAATGGATATTATGATGTAACGTAGCTTGTAGTCTAAAGCTTCTTCGACATCATCCACGCCAAGATTAGATTGATGAACCTTCAGAGTATAGTAACATCCAAGCAGTCCATTACAAAAGCTTCTTCAGTTTCCTTCGCAAAGAGTTCAAATGGGTTAATTAGTTATCACTCAGAAATTGACAAAGTCAGTCATCCTTCAGATATGACATCATATTATGAGAACTTTGCGAGTGTTGAGATAAGTCTTCTACAGAGGTGTATTATATTCCAAAAAAAACTTTATCAAATTGGTCGGTAGTTGAACCACGATCGTTATGACTTAACCCGTCCGAAGAAGTTGGTCATGGAAGCAAACAGACGAAGGACCACGCTCAGTTTGTCAGGTACGGGATCCTGTCCTAAAAAGAGATACATAAGAATGAGTTTACAAAAAATCTTAACAAATGTTTTCATTGTTAAGTCACCGTTATAGGTGAAGTTGATGAAAAATCTTAACAAGCGTTTTTGTTGTTAAGTCACCGTCATAGGTGAAGTTGATGAAAAATCTTAACAATCGTTTTCGTTGTTAAGTCACCGTTATAGGTGGAGTTTATGGAAAATCTTAACAAGCGTTTTCGTTGTTAAGTCACCGTCATAGGTGTGCCGTTATCGGTGAAGTTTTACAAAAATCTTAACAAGCGTTTTCGTTGTTAAGTCACCGTTATAAGGTGGAGATTATATAAAAAATCTTAACAAACGTTTTCGCTGTTAAGTCACCGTTATAAGGTGGAGATTATATAAAAATCTTAACAAGCGTTTTCGTTGTTAAGTCACCGTTATAAGTTGGAGATTATATAAAAAATCTTAACAAGCGTTTTCGTTGTTAAGTCACCGTTATAAGGTGGAGATTATATAAAAAATCTTAACAAACGTTTTAGTTGTTAACTCACCGTTATAAGGTGGAGATTATATAAAAATCTTAACAAGCGTTTTCGTTGTTAAGTCACCGTTATAAGGTGGAGATTATATAAAAAATCTTAACAAGCGTTTTCGTTGTTAAGTCACCGTTATAAGGTGGAGATTATATAAAAAATCTTAATAAATGTTTTCGTTGTTAAGTCGCCGTTATAAGGTGGAGATTATATAAAAATCTTAACAAGCGTTTTCGTTGTTAAGTCACCGTTATAAGGTGGAGATTATATAAAAAATCTTAACAAACGTTTTCGTTGTTAAGTCACCGTTATAAGGTGGAGATTATATAAAAATCTTAACAAGCGTTTTCGTTGTTAAGTCACCATTATAAGGTGGAGACTATATATAAAAATCTTAACAAGAGTTTTCGTTGTTAAGTCACCGTTATAAGGTGGAGTTTACGAAAAATCTTAACAAGCGTTTTCGTTGTTAAGTCACCGTTATAGGTGGAGTTTACGAAAAATCTTAACAACTGTTTTCATTGTTAAGTCACCGTTATAGGTGGAGTTTACAAAAATCTTAACAAGTGTTTTCATTGTTAAGTCACCGTTAAAGGTGGAGTTTACGAAAAATCTTAACAAGTGTTTTCATTGTTAAGTCACCGTTATGGGTATCACCGTTATAGGTGGAGTTTACGAAAATCTTAACAAGTGTTTTCATTGTTAAGTCACCGATATGGGTGTCGCCGTTATTGGTGAAGTTTTACGAAAAATCTTAACAAGTGTTTTTGTTGTTAAGTCACCGTTACAGGTGGAGTTTACAAAAATCTTAACAGGTGTATTTTCATTGTTAAGTTACCTCTAACGGTTGAGTTTATGAAAAATCTTAAAAAGTGTGTGTTCATCATTATGTCACCTCGTAGGTGTGAGTTTGAGAAAAAAATATTAAAAAGTGGTAATTTGAGTGAGTCAATAATACGTACATGCACAAGAAACCTCATCGTGATTAAAACAAGTCAAAAAACATTTGCATGCACCAAAAGATTAAAAGAGAACGATGAAGTAGTTATTATGTAAACCATAATAATGCTTCCACCAAACTTGAGAACGACGAAGTAGTTATTATGTAAACCATAATAATACTTACACCAAGCTTGGTTGAGAATGATGAAAGAGAATGATGAAGTACTTATTATGTGTCCATGATAATACTTTTTACCAACGCAGAGTTACGAACAATCACAATAAAAATGTGAATGCATGTTCATTTAAGTAGGAATGGGGGCAACACTCATTGTATATCATTCGTATGAAAAAAAATGATAACGAGGTCCTTCGGAACAACCTATGAGATCAAAGCCTTAAAATGAGATTTAAGATATGAGATATGAAATTGATGTATATCATATAACTGAGATATAAAATATGAGATTGCATTATATCATAAAATGTGATATATGAGGTAAAAGTACATCATCAAGATGAAATGAGATATGAGATTATTACCCACAATCCACAAGTCGATCGAACATATGAAAACTGACTAAAGTTATTTCGTACATACAGTCGATATATTTCAGACATGTATCAATATATCAACTATATGTACGAGGGGGCAAATGTAGGAGGGGCTTAATGATAAGCCTCTCATTAAATTATTAGATGAGATTAGAGATGATTAATATTGACAAAAGTCCATGTGTTTATGCGACTGAGGTATTATTATGTGCACCGGACATATCACGCGTATTTGTGTATTATTTACGTATTAACTAGACAATATTCTAGTATTGAGAGTTTTAACATATGTTATGGGACACATGCCACTTAAAATAGGACATGTGTCACCACGGGTTATTTGACATGTGGCGACCCACTTGGGTTGGTTTTGCTATAAATAGCCCCCCCCCCCCCCCCCCCATACATTTGAGGGAGAGCTTCTTGGAAGAGGAGTGTGATTTTCTTGTCTTATGAGGTTTTAGAGAGAGTTTTGAGATAAGTTCTTTGAGAAGAGTGGCAACACCTCCCATCTCTCCGAAAAACCACCACAATGAGTTTTCCGACGAATAGTACGAACCTACGAACTACGCTGACTTTGATTCCGACTGTGACGGATACGTAGGCGCAACCGAAGTTGCTCAAGTCAAACACGTGCTAAAATCGAGTATTTCCCCAAAATTAGACTACTCTCTTACAAAGGTAATGAGAGGTTTGGGTTGAGGTTTTTGAAAAAATGATCCTAAAGATCACATGAAAAGTTCGAGACCTTTTATGAAGAGAAAATGTGTTTTCTTCTAAAGTGCAAGGGCTAAAAACTATGAAATTCTCGAGATCCAAAGAGGTTTGAAAGTTAGAAGTAGCGGGCAAGGGAAGTTAGAGGAAAAAATATAGTTTTCAAAATTAAAACCACCCGTTTGAATGACTTAACTCACTCATTAGAATGAGTCCTTCAAACTACATTTCAAGAAAAATCTCTAAGGAAGTCGATTGAAGTTGTTGGAACGACTAAGAGAGATAGGTCGTTCGCACGACCTCTCTAGTTTAGAAAATTTTAAATTAACTGTAAAGGAAAAAAGAAGTTTGAATTTTTTTTACCAATAAGCATATAATACTTCAAAAATTTGTCTTTAACAAAGTAAAATAATTCGGGTCATATACCTTTTGGGAAAACGAGCAATCAGATGCTGAGGTGAACTTATTGTACGTTGAAATTCGAGATGATCAAATTCTTCATGAAGTAGAGTTAGCATAATAATAAAAGACCCTAAATGTTTTGTCCAATGGAAATAGCCAATGCTACAAATTGACTCTATTGAAACTTTCTCCTTACAAATATCCCCTTTTGGCTATTCCAGAACAAAACATAAATAATAAAAAGACTCAAAATTTTCTAAGTTAGGTCGTTAAGCTAATCTTAAAGATCATCCCTAAAACCAAAAATTAGACAGACTCGACGGGACTGACAACACAGTTGCAATGTGAAGCTCTTTTAGGCAAGAATCTTAAGCATGAAAAATAGCCTACACACATAAAACAACAAATCCATAAAACGCATTGGGAAATAAAGATGAAGAGTAAATCAAGTTACAAGCTCCCCCTAAACATGTTCTCCCCCTTTTTGTCCAGAAAATACAAAGGGGCAGAACACACCCGTAAAGTTAGTGCAATGGAACAATCTAATAAAGATGACATGGTAACACTAACATGATAAAACAATGGTGATAATATAAGTAACGTAGAAATGGAAAACATCCATCACAATGAGATATTATAAATTAAAGCAAGAGATGATTAATATTAATTCCTAAAAATATCCCACAAATATGAAATAATATCCAAATAAAAAATAGGAAAGGGAAATGGAAACCAATATCCGGTACATATGAGAGTACAGATAAATAAGAAATAAAGATCTCCCTCACAAGTACACTAGAGAAAAGAACTATAAAAAAATGAGGATCACAGTGAGGGATCATCAGGGGCATCATATGGTGTGTCATCACCAAGAACGGGTCTGGTGCCTGAAGAACCTGTGCCACGTCGTATCTCAGCACGATGAAGCTACCTAAAGTGCTGCATCAAGAGGGAGTCTCAACATACCTGAGCCTCCTCTCTACGGGCCTATGCCTTCTCAGCTAGCTACCTATCCCTCTATATGGAAGAAAAGAACTCCTTCATCCTAAAACGATCTTGATGCTGTTCCTCATGCATTTACTCAACCTGCAAATGCATCAACCTAAGCTTCTCCGACTCTGAGGGTGGATGACGGCGAGGGGTAGAGGGACAAGATTAAAATGGAGTAGATAAGGCAGAAGACTAGGATGACTCTTAGTGGGATGAAGTGGCGAGAGGTGTATCCTTAAGAAGATGACAACGGGATCAAACTATGGATGAACTATCTATGGTTTGATATGGGGTCAAGGCTATATCCAAAGGAAGAAGAGGGTGACCTACATCGAAACTATGATGAGTGACTAGAACCATAAAAGGTAAAGAATGTCGAAAAGGTGCTTAAGGTGACATATGCCTGGCTTTAAGAACACTATAAATAAAATTGGTAAGATCAATAAAATTCCAAACACTGATTGCATACATTAGATTCACATGTTATGGTGAAATTTGAATATGGTTGGTGAATGGTGAGAGGCCGCCGACAAATTATCCAATTAAGGATTCTAAAATCAGACTTGAGATTCCTATGATACAAGATGGTTGAACTTGGTTGAATCACTTGGAAAATGGTCTCTAAAATAAGATTAGAAGCAGTTCTAGCATCTTTGGGCCAAGGGTAAGTCAGATTGGCGACTGAGGATAAACCGACAAGATGGGCTATAGAGTCGACAGTGATGACAAACTCCCTACCACAAACTCGAGAGACACGACCTCTCTCCACTATGAGCATTGAAAAGAAAAACTCTCCAATAACGTCGGGATAGATTAGGTCGCAAAGACTAAATATGGGATCCCAACCACAATTGAATAGCCAAGTGAAAACTATGGTGCCAGCCAACGAAACTAAATTTACTACCTTTTCCCAAACAATAGACCTAGTAGAGAGGGTGTGAAAGAGTGAGTGGTTCGCATGCGTACCCCAACGCAAGTGAAGATTTGGGGTGGCATAGTTTTTATCAGAAGAACATTCATCATTCGAAGGGATGGCATGCTTGGGATGACAACTTATAGCCATGGGAGAAATGAATAGATGACTAATACCTACCCAAAATTAACCAACCAAACCACCGCAATATCAAAATCCAATAGCAATAACAAGAAATTCCGTCCTCCATTAGAATAGAATCAATAAGAGAAGATACAACTAATTAAAAAAATTAAATTAAATTTCATGAATTTTGACAACAACAACAATTTTTTTTGTTTTATTAAAATGTCAGAAGTTCATGATATTTCATTTAAACGGGGCAAACACAAATATTTAAAAAAATATGTATAAAAAATTATATAAAATATAAACAAAGCCCCAAAGAAATATTTTGAGTTTATATGAAATGGGTCAATGGTGAGAAATAAATATCATTCAGGTGTTGCATGTAAGAAAATGACTCAAAACATATGTACTCAAACAAAATATTAAAATAGACTACAGAAGGAATGAAAAAAATACCTCAAAAAGAAAGCTTTAGAAATCAACACCAACTCTAGGAGATATTGAAAATGGCTCTACGAGGTGGAGGAATTTATATGGGTGAATATGGAGATAGAGGGTTGGGGATATGGAGAGTGTGGGTGAAATGGATTTGAGTGTTAGAGAGAAATAAGGAAGGGAAACCGTTTTTAATGAACATAAAAAGAGGGGAATAAAAGAAAAAAGTCTATAACAATTCATCCCAACTGACCTATTAAAACCCCGATCGTTTGAACGATTTATGGGAATCTCATTCGAACGACGTCGTTAGAACGAGATTGCAGGGATTACTGGACCATTGGGTCATTAGAATAGCGTTTGAATGAGATTTCCAACAAGATTTTAGATGTTCCAACCTCAGCCCAAACAAAAAAAAATTCAAAAATAAAGAGCATAAAGGCCCGAAAAGGTTATAAACCCATAAATTTTTTATTTTTAATTATCCTAGGTGGTGTAGAAATATCCGAAATCGTGGAAACAGAATGAATAGGTGTGAACAATGCGAGTGAGAACATTTCCCAAGAAAACACACAAGTTCAAAATTCCGAACAAAATATTAACACAATTTACATTTACATATGCCTTGTGACAATTAATAGGAATACAATTGGACACTAGCCATAAAAGCAAAACGCATATAAGATTAATGATTCTCTGGCCAATTGCGCCACCTTAAGAAAGCAATATAATGATTTGTTTCACATACCCATTGATATTCAACCTATGTCTCCCATAAAATCAAATGTTCTTTTGAATTATGCACAATATTTTGCATAGCATACATTGGCGTTGACAATTTGAAATTTTTTATGGCATGAATTCTTTTTGGCTCTATTCTTTTCGAAAATATTGGTTATTCACACAAAGACAACCTATCTTTCGGAGCTCGATTCCATTACTAAACAAAACTTTACCGGATGAATATGTATTGCTTATAAGATTAGGTGACAAAATTTATAAGGTAACACTTAACTTTACCTAGCGTATGTAAAGTGACATAAACATCCTCAAGATTCCGTGAAAGGTGTGTGCATGAAAGGCAAACATATGTGGAAATCATAGAAGAATATATCATAAACAAGCATCAAAACGCACAAGAGAGATGAAGTCCGGACTAGCTACTCATCGAAAGCCACATGGACAAGGAATGAAATAGTGATTCGAAAATCTCACACACATAACCTATATGGTTAAAAGTTTTATGAAAGCCTTTATACACAAAAGAAAATGAAAATATTTTTGGAATTTATATAAAATATATGTATAACATATAATCTAGTCCCTAGGAAAAGAGATAGACATGAGGTTCAACCTAAACTAGATGAATGTCTCCGAACTCAATCAATGGACTAAACCCCAATGGATTTCCTAAAGTTTTCCCGTTTAAGGGAATCTAGAGGTTTGGTAAAGATGATGGTCAATTGAAAATCGGTGCCTAAAAAGATTGAGGAAATGACTTTCTCTTTAACTGAATCTTGAATAAATTGCCCTCAAATCCTAATGTGCTTTGTTATAGAATGTTGAACAGGATTTTGGGAAATATGGATTGCACTCGTATTATCATAATAAATAGTCACCGTTCCTTGTGAAATACCGTAATCCTCCAACATTTGTGAGAGTGCACTTTCGTTCAAACAAAGAAATTATTTAATTAAACTCAGTTTTTTTAATTAAATCCTAAAACATGCATCTAGGTGTGATTGAAGACAATATGATCATGCAAGAATATTCACTCACAAACAGACACACAAATGAGGAAAAATCCTCCAAAGGGGAATTTTTTTTTTTTATTTTCACTATAATTTGTAAAGAACGGTTTACACGGATTATACTGAACACACGAGTGACATAAGAAATACCCTCAAGTGTCGATTTCGATGTCGTCGGCTGGAATCTCCCACAAGAACTCCAGATGGACAACAATGGAAAAGAGTCGGCTTCTCCACAAGTTACTCTAGATGAGTAAAACGATCCTTTGAAGGTTTAAAGATTCACACACATATATGAGAATGGTTTTGTGAATAAAAAAGGCATGAAACCTTAAAAACATGAAGTCTGTTTTCTTGGATGTAAATCACAGAAACGTGTGAGAAAAAGACTTGGAAAAACGTGCAGAATGTGTACAGATATTTATAAGAAAATCGAGGTGGCGCCATCGCTCGAACGAGATAGGCATGTCGCTCGAACGAGACCATGTGTCGCTCGAACGAGATCGTGCGACATCCTTATGTTGCTTGAACGATAGAGAGATGTCGTTTGAATGAGCTCAACGACCGAGAAAAGTCCTCTTCTACACTTAGAAAAATTACTTCTTTTTGTTAAAAACAAATCAGACTTCAAATTTTTTTTCTAAAAAACTCCCAAATATTTATGCAAATATTAACATCTCCAAAAAACCATTTTACCAATAACACGTCGTGGAGTACTGCGAACGGTTGAGAAGCATGTCGCATGATGCACGTGTGAAGATAGTGGATGCATGGATTCGGATCAAGGTCGTCATGGATGATTTTGTTAACATGCCGAATGTAGCGGTATCAGATATACATACTGTGATCTAGGACAAATAGAATATTACTAGATTCTACCTTAGACATTTATAAAATTATGTCCTTACACATCTCCCCCTATGCCTATGCCGGTACATACATAAAAAATCCTAATTATGCTATCTCCATAAAACAAATGACATATAAGATAATATCCCCATTAAACCCTCAAACTGAGAATACCAACTGACATGTCGTCAACCAAACTTCAACATCTTCATATCTCCATCTTTTCTCCTCAGGGTGTGCAATCCAATAATCATCAATTTTTTACCTACACACATGAGATAAAGCAGATACCCGTGACATGCAACAGTTTGAAATATAATAATATGCAAAGGTCGAAGCAATTAAGCTTAAGCAAATCATTGATAAATCAACCAAACAATTCTCCCCCATAATTCATTCTCCCCCTTTTTATGATGTTCCCAATTAGACATATATGAGAAGCACAAATAAATGCAAATGGAGAGTGCCTCAAGGTAATAAACGTACTATTTTTGAATTTTTCAATTTTTTTTACACAAAATGTACAACAAAGAATCACACCATGAAAGAACACAAAAACAACCAAGTCGATGATAGAGAAAATTTAGGGGTGTGAGCAAATTCTATAGGAACATCAATGCATACAAAAATAACATATGTACACGATGAATATCGGATATTTCTAACGAATGAACTCAAAATCTTCCTTAGGTGTAAAAATATGGAATTATAAGAAATTGACTCAATCTAATCAACAAATCAAAGCTTAAAGTGATTTCCATACCAATAATGTCCAAAACTATTTAATATTTTTTCAGGACTGTCAAGGAAGTGCAAACCCGTTTAAATTCTTCAACCAAACTCCCTCAAATTTATATTTTGTTTTAGAGGTGATCTAAATTCTCAAACAATGGAGAATTGATGGTGAAACCTAATGGCTCATATTCGGCATGTATTTCTTTTTATTGCCTTTAAATTTTTTCGAGCTCTTTTAACCTCTTAGGACCCCAAATAATTAAAATTCCTCAATTTTTAGGTCCAAATTAAACGGCGGCTTAATTGCAAAGGATAGATGAGTACCTTTCGTAGCCCTTCACCATTGATAAAATACCACACAATCTCACCAACTGGTTTTTACATGCATTCCAATCTTGTCAAGTTTTATCGCATATGGTTCGTTGTATAAATATAATTGAGATGGAAACGCTCATGCCAATATGTGACAGACAAGGACAATAATAAAATAAAGTCGTGCATGTGTGTAATAAAGGAGATAAGGATCCAAACATGTATAAAGATATCAATGATCACATCTCAAAGACTCCAAACAATGTAAAGCACATGGATGCAATGATGTAGCATCTCAAATCACTATCAAACAGTCACGTGAAAAATGAAAATGGAAGTTATGACTCGGCTATCTTAAATGCTCATCTGTAAGAGGCGTAAACAAAATACAAAAATCTTTTTGTGCTTTTCTAAAATTTTTATAAAACGAAAATCTTTTTGGATTTTTCTAAAAAATATAAAAAGCAAAAATAAGAGTACAAATGATACAAACTAGCAATAGAAATCATATGATGTGATCATGATAATGCATCCTATCCTAGACAAGGGCCATCCCTCAGTCAACTGTGCAAATCCCTAAAGACTTCCGAAGACTCTCGAATCTAAGGGCATCTAAAGGTTTCATAAAAATATCGGCTAACTGAAGGCCAGTGGGTATGAAATTCAGGGATACGACTTTCTCCTCAACTAACTGTCGTATAAAGTGCTCGCGTATCCTGTTGTGCTTTATGTACGAATGCTAGACTGGATTGCGGGATATGTGTATCACGCTCATATTATTATAGGAAATGGTCATGGTGCCCTGTGAAATCCCATAATCCTCCAATATTTGCTTCATCCATAAGAGTTGCGTGCAACAACTCCCAGTGGCGATGTACTCAGCATCCGCATTGGACAAAGAGATGGAGTTTTTCTTCTTGCTCAGCCAGGAGACAAGAGCAGAATCAAAGTAGAAACACCCACCAGAAGTGATCCTATAACCATCTATATCCCTGGCCCAATCGGCATTCGAATAGGCGAATAAACGGTCATCGGTATCAAAGGAATACCAAATACCATAGGAGAGTGTCCCAATCACGTATTTGATAATACATTTTAGAGTGAGTAAGTGTGACTCTTTCAGGGATGCCTAATATCATGCACAAACTCCAACACTAAAGGCTATGTCGGGATGACTGGCAGTCAAGTAGAGAACACTACATATCATACTCCGATATAAGGTTTTCTCTACGTCCTTGCCTGAAGTGACCTTACTAAGCTCGATAGAAGTACTCATAGGTGTACGTGCATGCTTAGTGGAGTGTAAACCAAATTTCTTCACTAGGCTTCTAGCATACTTGGATTAGGAGATGAGCATCCCATCCTCTAACTGACGAACCTAGAGACCAAGGAAGAAAGTAAGCTCACCTACCGTGATCATCTCAAACTCACTTTTCATCTCCTCCTCAAAGTGGTGAGAATGATGGGAGCACGTGGATCCAAAGACTATGTCATCCACATATACCTGGGCAACCAAAATAGCACCGTCATCTCTCCTGATGAACAACGTCATATCAACTCCCCCTCTCTTGAAGCCACGGGCTAAGAGATAGGAAGTGAGCCTCTCGTACCAAGCATAGGGTGCTTGCTTCAAACCATACAAGGCTTTCCTCAGATAGTAGATGTTCTCCAGGTTCTTAGGGTCTTCAAACCCTTTTGGTTATTCCACGTAAACCTCCTCCTGTAGAATGCCATTTAGAAAGGCACTCTTGACATCCATCTGATATAGCTTGAAGCGCAGATGACATGCAATGGCGAGTAGTAAGCGGACGGACTCAAACCTTGCAATAGGAGAAAATGTCTCCCCAATGTATACACCTTCTATCTGTGTTTAGCCTTGAGCGACCAACCTAGCCTTATTTCTGATTGTGGTACCATTTTCATCCATTTTATTCTTGAAAATCTACCTAGTACCTATCACATTCATCTAACTAGGTCGGGGGACAAATTCCCAGACATTGTTTTTTTTTAAACTGTAGTAACTTATCCTGCATAGAAGATATGTAGTGTTCATCCTTATAAGGACATTTTTTTCCATTATCAATTTGTATGTCGTACGCCGTTACACCGTTGAAGAAATTCAAGATCGCATCTACATCAACGGATCCGAATATCAAAGCATCTTCAACATCATAACCTATGCAATAATGAACTTGGTAAAGTTTTTGTTTTTAAGTACCTTAAAGTTTCATACTTAGTATTGGGAAATTTTTATGAAATGTTTTTTATAAAAATAAGAGGCTTTTATAAAATGAGGCTTTTAAAAGTATTTAAATTTTTCTGGATTATCAAACCAGTCCGCTCATATTTTAAACGAACCGATCCGCCTTCGGACCGGTCCACCTCTATACCGGACCGATCCACTTTGCCAGAACCAGTATACCCCGGATCGATTGCAAATCGAAGAGGCCCTTTGGAAAAACGAACCGATCCGAGGTCGGACAGATCCTCCTCCAAGTCGGACCGGTCCGCCTGAAAAAAATTCTAACAGTTCGGTATGATGTTTTTCCACCGACTCATATTTCCTATAAATACACCTATTTCGGTGGAGTATTTTTTAAGTCTTTGAGAAAACATTTCTAAGAGTTCAAACACAACAAGACTTCGATTTTTGATGTGCCAAACATCTTTTTGATTCACACACAAAAATCCTAATTACTTTTGTGAATCTTTTGGAACCCTAGAACAAAAACTTTGTTACTGTTCATCTTTGTGGAGAGATCTTTGCAACCGAGGGCTGCGTGTCATTGCTAAGGGAGTCTCTACAAAGTTTTATGGCTGCGTGTCATTGAGGAGTGCTGCGGTTCTTCCTTTGTTGTTTGGGCTGCGAGTCCTTAGAGGGTGTTGCGTGTATTCTCTTGCTGAGTTTAAGAGTGCGTGTCTTTGTGGGTTGGATGCATGTTGATCCATTACAGATTTCTCTATGTAATTATAAGTTGCGATTTATATATTCATAGTGAAATAAAGGTTTTACCTGAAAGGGTTTTTTTTCCTGAAATCTGTGTCTCAGCATATTTTTGTGTCACATGCTTTACTTATTTATGGGTTGACACACTCACCTTAGATGCATGTTTATGGACTCTAATTAAATAAGGGGTACTTGGAAACTTACAAATTAATTTAAATCGATATCACAAAGTCACACTCTTCAATCCTTGAGTGATACTTTGTGATTATTGGGATCGACTTTAGATGTGTAGCAGACATGGCTAGAAAGATTCTCTAGCTGAGCACGAGGCTTGACCCCTATAGTGGGATCCCCAATAATGGCGGAAGGATCATGACTCTTGTGAACCCAAGCAGGTGTGTCCCCTAAAACAGGAGTAGGGTCCACCCTGGATGTGGGACACACAGTGGGATCATCAAAAAGGAGTGTGTCATCCTCACTCAAATGGGTGGAGTCGACATACGTCGAAGGTTCGTCATCTTGCACAATAACGATTATTGACTCCATCACTTTAGAGCTCTTCAGGTTAAAAACCCAGTATGCTCTAATATGTGATGAATATCCTAACAGTATTCCCTCTTCGCTTCGGGAGTCAAACTTTCCTAATGTCTCTCTATCCCGTAGGATGTAGCATTTACTCCCAAAGACACGAAAATATGAAAGGTTGGGCTTCTTTCAAGTCCATAATTCATAAAGAATTTTAAGTGTGTGTGGACGAAGGTAAACCATATTCACCGTATGGCATGCAGTAGACATTGCCTATGCCTAAAATCTCCTAGCTACTTTATGATCTAGAAGCATAGATTTAGCCATTTCCTGAATCGTCATGTTCTTTCTCTTAATAATCCCATTTTGCTGAGGAGTCTTCACAGCAGAAAACTCATGTTTAATTCCTAGGCTATCACAGTAAAGATCTGCTTTTTTCTCCGTAAATTCAGTGTCGCTGTCACTACGCATTCTATTAATAGTGACTCCATGTTGGTTTTGCAGGACATGACACTTGGTCGTTAAAAAGTCTACATCATTGGCTTTCTCTATCAGAAAACCTATAATCGAATATCTGGAGAAATCATCTACCATTACTAGGATGTACCTCTTACCACCCAGACTCTCAGTACGAGTAGGATCCATAAGATCCATGTAAACCAACTCAAGTACTTATGAAGTAGTAATGGAATTAAACTTC
Organism: Sambucus nigra; assembly: GCA_949130495.1. Lineage (NCBI taxonomy): Eukaryota > Viridiplantae > Streptophyta > Magnoliopsida > Dipsacales > Adoxaceae > Sambucus > Sambucus nigra. Next base: position 334,435,623 of record OX422207.1, on the reverse strand, counting down.
CTCTGAGGGCTACGGATTTTCTTTCCCAACTGACCGGGTCCACAAACCGTGGAAGTTGGCTTTCCAAGTGTTGGTAAGCCATGTACTAGGTCCTTTTGATCTAATCGCATAAAATCTCTAACGTTCACGTGACCTAGACCTTGGTGCTATAGATCCATAGGAGTGATCGTGGTGCTATTGAAGACAAGAGAGGATTTGGGCACAGTCCCATAGCAATTATCCTCTGTCCTCATCCCTTGTACTAAAAGTTTACTGGCTTGATTATAGACATTACACGCATCCTGGTCAAATTTTACGACAGAGTCAGAATTGCACAGTTGGCTAATGCTGAGAAGGTTTGCTTTCAAATTTTTGGCGTATGAAATATTCTCTAGGTTAGGAAATCCTGGTAACTCTATTGTATCGCATCCCACGATGCTAGACTTTCTCTCATCTCCAAAGGTGACTCTACCTTCCTTATATTCCTCTAGGTAGGTAAAAATTGAGACATCACCAGTCATATGTTTGGAGCACCCACTATCAAAATACCACTGTGAGGTATTATGTGCTTTGAGAGAGACATGAACAACAAGGGCCTTTCATCTTTCTTAGGTACCCAAGAAGTGGTAACCTTTTGTTTACCATTGTTGTTATTGGTTTTAGCCGGGTTGCAGGAAGCATTCACCGATGACAAAGACATCTGTAAGAATTCCTCCGTCAAACTCTGTGATACGGTGACTAAAAACTCAACACGCTCTCTTAGACTGTTAAAATCATCAGTACGATGTGATGGAGCATATATACGTGAAGTCCAACCCAAACTATAGCAATACTCTCTCATGTGGCCTTTTCTTTTGTAGTACGTACAAAAGAACACAGTCTTAGGCGGACCTTGGTTTGCTTCTATGAGTCGAAGTCTCCTTCGTGGTTTTTTACGATGGCCATATGGATTTGTAGTAAACTCAGGAACAGGTCTAGGTTTTATTTGGTACGTGGAGGCACCATCAAAACATATTCCCTGCCTATCACCAAAACCTAAAGCGGGACCAAGGAACTTCTTTCCCATATTTGCAGATCTATCCTCGATTTGGACCTTGACTTCCCGTGCTCTCTCAAGATCATGAGTAAGCTGGGCTTCAAGTTTCTTTCGAGTCTCTAGGGAGGAATGGAGCTCACTCGTAAGACTATCCACTTGATTAGTCAAGTCCACTTGATTAGTTATATACTGATTAGTCAAGTTTCTTTCGAGTCTCCAGCCGTGATCCTAAGAACTAATGCTTTGTTACCCTTTTTGTTTTTAAAGGACTCAGTATATAACTCAGCGTAGGTGCGTTGAATATTACTCTCGCTCCCACTTTTAGTATCCTCCCCCTCACTCACTTCGTTCTCACTGTCGAGGTGTCCCTATGAAGTAGCATCCTTATCGTCATGAGGAGCACTATAGGTACTCACATGACTAGCCATGAATGCAGTGAAGTTACATTCATGCGATGACTCATCTTCAGAGTCCACCGACTCGACCTCACTGTCGTCACTAAGGGTAGCATTAAGGACAACTTTGCCCTTTTCTTTGGCAAGTCTGTTCAGCCTAGTAGCACACTCAAAAGCTCTATGACCCTTACCGTCACACTCATAACATCTCTCACCGTCTTTCTTAGGAGGGTCTTTAAAATCATTTTCATTTTTCTTTTCAAACTTATTTTTCTCAAAATTCTTTATATTTTTAAAATTTCCATTTTTCTTGAATCTGAGAATTTTCTTGATTTTTTTTGCAAATAGGGCTAAATCGTCTAAATCAAGGTCATACTCGGAATCAGACGTTTCTATCTCCCTTTTTCTAGATGACTCTACCCTCTTTCTTGCAGACCCCACACTCTTCCTATCCTGGGCATTAACTACAATTCCCTTATCTTTAGCCTTGATAAATTTAAAAAACATATCAATTTCATACGTTTGTAAGTCTCCTACTAGTTCCTCTAATTGAAGCGTGTTTAAATTACCCATAGAATTTAGCACATTGACTTTAGGGATAAAACGCTTAGGAAGTGATCTTAAAATCTTTTTAACAACTCTAGCATTAGGAATGTGTTCACCGAGATTAAAGCTAGTGTTTACAATATCAGATAATCTAGCATAGAATTCATCAAAATATTCAAACTTAAGCATGGTGATAGTTTCAAATTGAGTTGTTAAGTTTTGCAATTTTGACTCTTTCACGACATTTGTTCCTTCATGGGTAAGCTGTAAAACATCCCATGCCTCTTTTAACGTGGTACACATCATTATCTGTCGAAACCCATCAAGAGTGATGGATCCAGAAATAACACTAAGACCTTTAGAGTAAAAATTTGACCATATAAATTCTTATGCAGTCCATGCAGTCACAGATTTTAAGTTAGTCACATTGTCAACGATGATGGAGGGAGGTGTCCACCCTCTTTCAACCAAAACCCAAACTCTTTCATCTATGGCTTTTAGAGCAGATTTCATACGGGCTGTCCAGTAAGCATAATTTGTCCAGTCAAAAACTGACATTTTATTATATAATTTCTCCATTTTGAACTGTCCCTTTTTGAAAAATAAAATTTTTAGAAAATTGATATCTTAAAAAAAATTTGCGAAAAATTACACGGTATAATTGTATAATTGGCTCTAATAAAAATTTGAGAGTGCGCTTTTGTTCAAACAAAGAAATTATTTAATTAAACTCAATTTTTTTAATTAAATTCTAAAACATGTATCTAGGTGTGATTGAAGACAATATGATCATGCAAGAATATTCAATCACAAACAAACACACAAATGAGTAAAAATCCCCCAAAGGGGCAAAACCTTTTTTTATTTTCACTATAATTTGTAAACAAAGGTTTACACGGATTATACTGAAAACATGAATGACATACGAAATACCCTTAGGTGTCGGTTCCATATTATCGGTTGGAATCTCTCGTAAGAACTCCAGATGGGAAACAATGGAAAAGAGTCGGCTTCTCCATAAGTTACTCCAGATGAGTAAAACGATCCTTTGAAGGTTTAAAGATTCACACACATATATGGGAATGGTTTTGTGAATCAAAAAGGCGTGAAACCTTAAAAACTTGAAGTCTATTTTCTGGGATGTAAATCGTAGAAATGTGTGCGAAAAAGACTTGAAAAAACATGCAAAATGTGTACAGATATTTATACGAAAATCGAGGCGGTGCCGTCGCTCGAACGAGATAGGCATGTCACTCGAACGAGGTCACGCGACATGCTCATGTCGCTTGAACGACAGAGAGATTTCGTTCGAACGATCTCGACGACCGAGAAAAGTCCGCTTCTACACTTAGAATTCTTTTTGTTTTTTGTTAAAAACTAATGAAACTTCGAATTTTTTTTTTCTAAAAAATTCCCAAATATTTATGCAAATATTAACATCTCCAATAGACCATTTTACCAATAACGCGTCGTGGAGTAGTGGGAACGGTTGAGCAGTATGTCGTATGTAGCATGATGCACGTGTGAAGATGGTGGATGCATGGATTCGGATCAAGGCCGTCGTGGATGATCGTGTTGACGTGCCGAATGTAGCGGTATCAAACATACATACTGTGATCTAGGACAAATAGAATATTCATAGATTCTACCCCGGACATTTATAAAATTATGTCCTTATAATTTTCTTCATCGAAATAAGTTGAGTGCGACAACTCCTGGCGGCTATGTATTCATCCTCCAACGTGGAAAAAGAAATATAATTTTATTTCTTGCTCATCCATGAGACAAGTGCACTACAAAAATAGAAACAACCTCCTGAGGTGATCTTATAACCATCAACGTCTCATGCCCAATTGGAATCCGAATAATTCGATAGACAATCATTAGCGTCGAAAGAGTACCAAATTCCAAATGATATGGTCCCACTAACATATTTGATAATATGTTTGATGGAAAGTAGATGGGACCTTTTTGGATCAGCTTGATAACAGGAATAAACTTATACACTAAAGGAAATATCCATATGACTGGTGGTTAAGTAGAGTAAACTACTTATCATACTCCTAAAAATGGTGTGTTTTACATCCTTTCCTTTCGTGTCCTTACTAAGCTTAATGGATGAACTCATGGGAGTATGTGCATGCTTAGCGCAGTTTAGATTAAATTTCTTCACAATATCTTTCACATACTTAGACTAGGATAAAAATATCCCGCTATCGATTTGACACACTTGAAGTGCTAGGAAATATGTGAGATCGCCGACCATACTTATTTCAAACTCTTTTTTCATTTCTTTCATGAAGATTTGAGTATGTTTATCATATGTGGATCCGAAAACTATATTGTCGACATTCACTTGGGCAACTAAGGTTGCATTCTCATCTCGACGAATAAATAACGTCATATTTACTCCCCCTCTCAAAAAGCCGCGAGTAAGTATATAGGAAGTAAGCCTCTCATACCAAGCACGGGGTGCTTGCTTCAAACCATATTGGGCATTCTTCTAATAAAGTATGTGTTTAGGGTACTTAGGGTCTTCAAATCCTTTATGTTGTTCCAAATAGAATTCCTCTTGAAGAATGCCATTTATGAAGGCACTCTTGACATTGATTTGACAATATTTGAACATAAAACGACATGTTATGACTAGTAAAAGGCTAACAGACTCTAACCTAGCAACAAGGAGCAAACGTCTTATCAAAGTGAACAATTTCTATTTGGGTATATCCTTGAGCAACTAACATGGCTTTATTATGAACAGTGACATCATTTTCATCCATTTTTTTAAAAATCCATTTTGTTCCAAAGACATTAGCATCACTAGGCCAAGGAACTAACTCCCAAACACCATTCGTTTGTAATTTAAACAACTCTTCTTGCATGGAATTTATCCAATATTCATATTTTAGTGCTTATTTAAAATTTATAGGTTTGATTTTAAAGGTATAACACAAATAAGTAACCTCATTTTCTAGTTGCACCCTAGTCTGGACACCTAATTCGGGGTTCCTAATAATTTTGGAAAGGTCATGACTTTTATGAACCCAAGGATCTGGATCCATTTTCTCAAGTGAGGTGTCCATAAAATCATGTTAAGTTTCACTACGAGAAACGTCATGGGGTGCGCCACTCTCAAGTGAGGAATCATCCTCAATATCAGCAAACGTGGTTGGAGCATCATCTTTAATTGTAACATTTATTGATTCTATAATTTTAGAGCTAGAAAAGTGATAAGCCATATAAGGTCTACTATTTGGTGAATACCCTAGAAATATACCTTCATAACTACTCGAGTCAAATTTGCCTAAGAGCTCTCTAACCCTAAGAATGTAACAAGGACTCCCAAAGACTAAAAAATAGTATAGGATGGGTTTCTTACCTGTCCAAAATTCATATGGAGTTTTATTAGTGTTGGGATGTAAGTATACCCTATTCGCCATATGACACATTTCATTTGCTGCTTCCACCCAAAACCTACAGGGCACTTTCCTACCTAAAAGCATCGATCTCGCCATTTCTTGAATTGTTCGATTCTTCCTCTCTACTATACCATTTTCTTGAGGTGTTTGAATAGTCAAAAACTCATGCTAAATTCCAACTTCATGACAAAAAGCATTCACACCAGATGCCTTAATTTCTATTTCTTTATCACTTCTAAACCGATTAATGTCGAGACCACATTGAATTTGAAGAACTAGATATTTAACGATTAGAAACTCAAATGCATTGGACTTTTTCCAAAGAAATCCAACTATTGAATATCTTGAAAAGTCATCTACCATCATTAGGATATATCTCTTTCCTCCTATACTCTCGGTACAAGTGGGACCCATAAGGTCCATGTGAATAATTCTAAAACACTAGAGGTGGTTATAAAGTTCAACTTCTTATGTGGACTCTTAATTTATTTTCCAAGTTGATAAGGACCAAAAATTGAGGTTGTTGGTTTTCCTAAGGATGGCAAGCCTTGAACTAGGTTTCTCTTTATAAGACGATTAAGATCTCTAAAGTTTACATGACCTTGATGTTGATTCCAAAGATTAGCTTATGAGACCTTGGCACTATTGCAAACAAAAGAAGACTTTGGAATGATTCCATATTGTCACTAGTCTTCACACATTGACGAATAGCTTCACCAGATTTATCAAAAATTGTACACTCCGTTTAGCTAAACTTAACTGCTAGGTTTTCATTGCATAGATAGATAATGCTTATCAAATTAGCTTTGAGTCCTCAACATAAAAAACATTTTCTAGTCTTGGAAAACCAGAAACTTCAATAGTGCCTCTACCCATAATTCTAGATTTACTCCTATTGCCAAAGGTGACTTTACCACTATTGTAATCTTCAAAAGTGGTAAAAAAAGATTTATCACCTCTCATATGTCTGGAGCATCCACTATCAAAATACCATTGGGAGGTATTTTGAGCCTCAATAGTAACATGAACAACAAAATCCTTCTTGGTCTTTTCTTTTGCAACCCAATCTTGAGTTGTCTTCCTCCCTTTGTTGTTTCTAGTCTTTAAGTTGGAATCATTTTCTTAGTCCATAGAAATTCTTCCATTAAACCTTTGGATGCATTGACTAGATACTCAAATTGGTTTTTAATTCTAGTTAAAGATCTATAGTGTGTCCTAGGAGTATTGGGATTAGAATTCTTCCTAAGCTTGTAATAAAATTCTCTAAGATGACCCCTTTTGTCACAAAAACTACAAACATAGGGTTGATTTGGAGTCACTTCAATAGGTTTCTTAGCTAGAGTTCTCTTAGGTGGGTTAGTTTTATGAGGGTTTGTTTTGGTAATAAACTTAGCTAAGGGTTCAGATTTAACATTAGATGACTCACCATGTTTATATCCTATACCCTATATCTCTTTGTATCCTTTCTCCTTATAACCTAAAACTTGACCTAGGAATAACTTCCCTACTCTTTCAAAATTATCAAGCGTGACTTTGACTTTTTGAGAGGCCTAGAGATCTTTCTCAAGTTTGACAATTTTTTCTTCAAGTGTTTTTCTAATATCAAGGGATTCATGAAGATCTTTGTTAACACGACCTAGAGAGTCAGTCTTTACCCAACAAAATAAGCCTCTCAGATAGAGAAATCTCAATCCCCTCAAGTTGACTAATTAAAGCCTCTTTCTCCTCTAGGCTTTTCAACTCCTTTTTTAACGTTAACACCTTAAAAGTTAACCTTTTATTTATCTTTTGAATATGCATAGACTCGGTGTACAACTCATAATAGGCAGATTGCAATTTACTTTCATCAACATCACTCTCTCGTACCTTTTCATTACTACCTTGTGAATGAGTAGATACAACCTCAAGATCATGGTAAAAAATGTCAACATTAGGGTGTGACTCACTTGAAGCACTAGCATGACTCACCATAAAAGAGACGAAGTTATTTCCTAAGGAACGGAATCAGCGGAGTCTTCAAACTCATTCTCACTATCAGTAAGAGTCGCATTATAAATGATTCTATCCTTACCTTGTCTATTAGGCTTATGGGGGGGGGGGGGGGTACTCATACCCTCTATGACCTCATCCTTCACACTCAAAACATCTCTCATAATCATCCTTTTTAAAGTTATCTCTATTAGAATTTTTATTTTTAAACTTCTTTTGATCCTAATTAATAAAACTTCTATTTGCCTTGTTTCTGTTTTTCTCAAATTTAGGTTTTTCAAATTTTGAGTTTTGATTTCTATGCTTGAGAAACTTTTTAAATTTATTAGCAAATAAGACCATATCATCAAGATCCACATCGGACTCTTAGGATTCAGGCATTTCTTCCTTTTTTAGCTTTTAAAGATACTTTTATCTTTCTTATTATTATCTTTAGGAAACGTGTCTAATTCATATGTTTGGAGATAACCTACAAGCTCTTCGAGTTTTAGTGAATCTAGCACTCCTAAAGAATTAAGAAACGTGACTTTTGGAATGAAACGACTAGGGAGATATCTAAGAATCTTCTTCACTATGCGAGTTTCAGGGATTTTATCACCTTACTTGAAATATGAGTTAATAATATTTGAAATGCGGGCATAAAACTCATAAAATGTTTCACTTTCTTTCATGGTGATAGTTTCAAATTAAGTGGTTAGATTTTGAAGTTTAGACTCCTTGAACACACTCGTTCCCTCATGAGTAACTTGAAGATGTCACATGCCTCATTTGAAGTTTCACAAGTCATAATACGATGAAACTCCTCGGGAGTAACAACACTAAATAAAGAATTCAAACCTTTAGGATTAAAGTTACATAATTTTAACTCATCCTCGCTCCATTATTCTCGGGTTTTAGAACAGTTTCTTCTTTAACAACAACAGTAGGAGGAGACCACCTCTTTTCAACAACAAGCCAAACACATTCATCAATTGATTTTAACGCACAACACATACGTGTTTTTCACTAGGCATAATTAGATCCACCAAACATTGGGGGTTTATTTGATGAATAACTATCCATATAACCACCATGATTCATCCAAGTAGCTTTTAAAAACAAGCTCTAATACCAATTTGAAGTTTAAGGGTTATATAGACTCGATTCAATTCATTAAATACACTCCTTTTTAAACAAATTAATTAGCATCACAATATTCAAATAGGAATTAGGCTAAGAGGATTATACTTTCCAAATTTTAATCTTGATTACTAGAATTCATATATGAGCATGCGAGATATCAAGTGTAACGTAAAAGAAAAGCACAATCACAAAACACACCGATGTACAAGAAAAACTTAAATGGGAAAAACCTCAAATGGCCAGGCCTAGACAAAATCCACTACGAATTCGATTTTTACAAGAAAATACATAAGACTTACAAAATTGACTTCACAAGACCCATTGATGTCGTCTTCAATACCTCTGTTCATAGCACGTGTAGACCCAACCCGCTGCACAACACTCCCATCTCGGTATCCACTGAAACCCAAACATCGTCTCAAAATGTAACTTGTGCGAAATTCCACCTCACCCAAACCGGGATGAATGTAATGAGAGGTTTAGGCTGAGGTTTTTGTAAAAATTATCATAAAGATCACATGAAAATTTAGAGACCTTTTATTCAGAGAAAAATTATTTTTTTCAAAAGTGAAGGGGCCAAAAACTCTAAAATTATAGGGATCCAAAGAGGTTTCAAAGATAGAAGTAGTGGGCTAGGGAAGTTAGAGGGAAAACCCATATTTTCAAAATTAAAACCGTTCGTTCGAACGACTTAATTGACTCGTTCGAACGACATTACATAATGTCATCAGAACGAGTCCTTTGAACGACATTTCAGGCAAAATCTTTAAGGAAGTTGATTGAAGTCATTTGAATGACTAAGAGAGATGGGTCATTAGAATGACATCTCTAATTTTATCAAATTTAAATTAACTTTAAAGGATAAAGAAGTTTGGAAAACTTTTACCAATAAGCATATAATACTTCAAAAATTTGTCTGTAATAAAGTAAAATAATTCGGGTCATATAACTTTCAGTAAAACAAGTAATCAGATGTTGAGGTGAACTTATTGTACGTTTAAAGCTAAGATTCTCAAATTATTCATAAAGTAAAGTAGCATAAAGACCCTAAATTTTTTGTCCAACGAAAATTGTCAATACTGCAAATTGACTCTATTGGAAATTTATCCTTACAAGGAGGAATGAAGGATGGCCCTTTAGAGGTTTAGGTTAATTGGTAGATGAGCTGGGTATTTTGATGGGCTTAATTCTAGTAGAATGGTTGAATTCTATATTTTCTTCTGAAAGGATGGAATTTACCCCGATTCGGCATTCCGGGAGAGGATTCTGAGTGGTATTGGGTTTAGGATTAGCTGGATGGGAAATGATCCCTCTATCTATGAGGCTCTGGATAACATTCTTCAGATAAGAACACTAATCAGTGATGTACCTGATGATTTAGTGTAAGTCACAACAAACAACATGATTAATATTTTAGGGGAAGGGGATCTGGTAATGGCTGAGGTTCCTAAGGTTTGATGAGATTTTGGGCTAGGAGGTCTTGATAAACATTTAACAAGAGGAATGGAGTTAAATATATTCCTTTATGATGGGATTGGGATGACTTTTGGGCGTCCATGAGGTAACAGGTTGAGAGATGTTATTGACGGTTGAGATTGAGATGTTTGCTACTTATCATATTTTTGAGGTTTGAACTATCCGGTTAAGATTCTTCAACTCAAATTCAAAATTTTGATTTATGACCCCTTCTCCGATTTCTACCCCTGCCGCCCAGAGGGTTTTAAAATGGGAGTCATATTCGTCTCCCATTGAACTTCTGATATAGTCTAGGAAGTTCTTCTTCACATTGTTTACGTTCTCCTCCTCTGATAATCATTTTGTCATAATGGTGGCTTTCTCCCTCCATCTTCAGATAAAACTACTTAATCATTCACCTATGTTTTTCTTGATAAGTTTGAATCTCTCTGGCAATTGAGCCTTAATATAGGGAGACATGTGGGGTGTAATCCACATAGTTTATCAAGATTTTAACTTAGTCAAACTTCTTAGCCAATAAGCTGAGGTCTTCTTTGACTTAGTTCAACTCTTCTTCTTTAGGATTGAGAAAGCGGAGTTTATTGAATGATTAGTATATTAGGTGAACCACCCACAAAATTAATTTTACTAAATTTTTCTTTTTATCAATTTAGTCTGCATGCAAAAAAGTGGTCCAAATTTTAATACGTCAAATCAAATATGCAAGTACGCGAATAAGTAAGGAACAATCTCAAAAAGGGCAAAACCTTTATTCAACACTATAGAGTAATTAACAGACATAGTTGACTTATGAACTACTTTGAACGACTAAGTATAACGTAGAGAGTATACAATTTCTTCAACAGAATATGACCTAGTCTAATTCCACTCAAAAGAAGCGATTTTCCCTCGACATCCACCGATCAACTTTTTTTTCTTCTTCAGCAGTAGAACCTCGGTTCCACAAGTCAGCAGTAGAGATGGAATGGGTTTCATAAATCTAAAAAATCTCATATGGGGATGTATGATTTGTACAAAAAATGGTTTTGTTAAACAAAAAGTGAGAACTTTTGTAACACGTATTGGAAATTCGTTTTCACAAAAAGTTGTTGAGAAATTTTGAGGAAAATTGGTTTTAATAACAAAATTAGGAATTTCAAGGCGGTGGGGCCCTTCAAATGAAACTAGACCTCGTTCAAATTAAAATAGTAGTTTTGTTCGAACCACATCCATGTCGTTCTAACGAAATCCCATTCTTGTCCGAATTGTTTTATAACAAGCTTCTAACGACCAATATCTATTAAGGTAGTGATATCTTGTTTGAAGGTCATTTGATGATGGTTCTAATGAGATTGCATATCTCGTTCGAATGAGATTCGATTTCATTTAAACGAGACCAAAAAAAACTTTTTATTTTAAATTCCTTTTTATAAAAAGACTCAATTTAAAATAAAAATCCTAGTATATGATTTATATAACTCCAAGAAAATCCTAAGTTTATTCCTCCATAAAGTGTTGGTAATGATTTTAGAAACGGAGTTCGGTCACTAACGTATCTTCGAATGAACTTGAGGATAATGCAGATGTTCGATTTGTAACGGGATACGCTAAGACTAGCATAAAGCCTAAGCCATAAGAAATTATAAAATCTTTCTCTTACGAATCTCCCCCTTTGTTTATTCCGTTACAAAACAAAATAAAAAAAACAAATGACAATATGACCCTCTTAGACAATGAATCCAAGTGTCCTCCCAAACCCTAGAAATGAAACGACATATGAAACTTTGTCTTCAACTGAAACTTGGTCTCCCCTTAGATATCTTTGTCGTCAGCTTGTGTAGTCGATGAAATTCTCATTAAATCAAAAGAGACCTACCACTACACCAAATCTGCCCATTTGTCAAGGTCATTGACCTTGAAAAATTCACCTTGTCAAGGTCAATGACCGTGACATTTCGAGGCGAGACAACTTTTTTTGTCACGGTCGTGTCACGGTCATTGACCTTGACACAAAACTCGCGTTTTGTGTCACGGTCATTGACCTTGACACGTTTGTCACGGTTTAAAACCGTGACTAAGCCGCGACCCTTTTTAAAAAAATTGTCACGGTCATTGACCGTGACAAGCCCGTGACAAATGTTGTCAAGGACTTGTCACGGTCAATGACCGTGACAATTCTGGGCAGAATTTAAAAAAAATCTGCTGGGCAGTATGGCCACCGCCACTGCCCAGCAGTATATTTGTACCTGTTATAACAACGTTGTACCTGTTCCAAACATCATATATCCAACACAAACTAAAGATAATGCAAATATATATTCATGACAGTATAATCCAAATTTTCAAAGTAAAAATAATATACATGACGATATAATCCAAATATAATTAAAATGGACAAACTTAAAAATAATGTTACTACATGTCTTGGGTAAATGTGAGGAGGTGAGTAGGTCACACGACATACGAATTGACGCACCCACTAATATATGTCGTGTCGCATTGTTCACGCAACCACAGTAGGGAGTTCTCCTTCCCGGGTATGACATGCGTGACGAGCACCCTGGACTCCATCCCTTGAAGCACACGTCCATGGACTATTCCACCCTCGATGATATCCGGGTCCCTCAACCCCCGCCCTATCCGCTGGCCATCAAATATGTCCAATATGAACACGCTCGGCCAACCAATCGTCGATAATGGTCTGTTGGAGGGCGTCAAATAGGGAAGTGGATCGTCGAAGTACGAACGTGTCGGTGATGAAGCAGCGAGGTCCACATCCTCGTCATCCTGCGCCTCGTCCTCCCGCACCTCCTCCTCCACCGCCTTCTCCTTCCCTTTCCCTTTACCTTTCTCTTTACGGTCTCCACCCAACGTACGCTTCGTGAATGCGTACATATCTTGGACCGTCGCCTCCAAACGGGACAGCTTCGCGTCGTGTGAATCCACCGTTCGAGCCAACCCGGTGTTGCTCGTCTCCAATCCGATGATCCTAGATTTGGCCACCCGCGAGCTCACTCCCCTTGTCCTCCCCTTGCGATCAGAGCCAAGCACTTGGCTGAGTGCGTCTGTGGACAAAGATGCCTTGTCGGCATTAGACTGCGACTCATGCACTTCCTTAAGCTTTGCCTGAAACGACAAAAAGCACATGATTAGTAAAATAAGTAAACTAAAAAATTATAACGTAATTAACAATAATTAAACGGTCGGATTACTTACAATCGTGGTCGCGACGCTCGGGGACACCTCCTTATCCTTCCCCTTCTTCGTCCGAAGAGCCACATAAGTATCGAGCCTATGTGGCTTACCCCCTGGCCCACTCCCTACCCCCTGAAATAAAATAAAGTAAAGTAAAATTAGTATCAGCCCCGCAAAGTAAAATAATATCCAATAATATATTTCTGTAGTTATAGATAAATTAAATATTACCTTCATCCTATGCTCCACCTCAGCGTAAGAGGTCCGGCCGGAGTAGTGCACGTCCGTTTTTTTAGCCCGATTTTCCCTCCCCGATTGGCGAGATGCCAATTGTCGATCCTCGATCTCATTGTCAATGAACTTTTGCCATTGTGCCAATAAGATCGGCTCCTTGGGCGGGACGGATCCGCGCCATTGTAAAATGGTCTCTCGTGTTTTTCCAAAGTACCGTGTCAGCATATTTTTTTTCCACGTCTTGTGTTGCTCCCTCAACTGCTCGAAGACGGAATCGCGTAGCTTTGGATCCAAGTTGAATTGTTCCTGTCCAACAAATACAATGTTAGTTGCGAATAAATATAAATATAAATATAAATATAAATATAAATATAAATATAAATATAAATATAAATATAAATATAAATATAAATATAAATATAAATATAAATATAAATTGAAATTGAAATTGAAATATTCATATAAATATTACCTGTAGTGCCGCCCAAACAGCTAACTTGAGCTCATACGGCACCTCCTTCCAACTCATAAACCCCGGGCCGATGACCGTCTTTAGCAGCTCGAGGGATCTCGCTAAAAGCTCCGACTTGTTTTCGACGGTAATCCCAAATTTTCCATATTTGGGGAGCCTAGGGGCGGAGGAGCCCTCGTCGCCTCCGCTACCACCGAACCCAGACGACGACATCATCATAAACAGCATCATCATCTTCGCCCTAACATCTGAAGGAGACATTTTTGCTGTAAAAAAAATGTTATTAGTACAGATAAAAAAAATGTTATTAGTACAGATAAAAAAATGTTTCGTCTATATTATAACGTATGTGTAAGTTCCGTCAATACCACCCCCGCCACACGCACACACACACACACACACACACACCACCCCTACCCACCCCACCCCACCCCACCCCCGCCACACGCACACACACACACGCACACACACATATTTTGAATGAAAATATCAATTATTTATAAAATTGATGTCTACTTTTAGTGTTATGTATATATGTTAGTCTACTTTTGCTTTTTTTTTAAATAATCAATTAACCAAATTTCATAATAGTGAATAAGGGTTAATCCTAGCCATTGATTAAGTGTATTATTAGTAAGTACAAAAATTAAATATGGACTCTTAATCTAGGATACAAAAATTACATGTTGTATAATAATAATACAACTGCATGCTTTGCAATCAAAGGTATTTATCTTTAGGGGTTTGTAAATTTAGGATTTATTGTAATATGTATTTTGAAAATAGGACAACAAACATTTTATTTATGAATTTAGTCCCTATTTTTGAATAAAACCGCTGGCGCGGACCCATATTCATAAAACGTTAACCAATTATAAGGATAAAATTATCTTAAAATGATTGGTAGGGAATGTCTATGAGGTGGATGATAATTTATTTGATATTTTATTTTATTTCTTTTGGTTAGGTTATTAAGACTTTATTTGAATTGATATCTTAGTAATTATTATTTAATATTTATTTTGAGCAATTATCTTATATTATTATTATACAAACACATCGGGAAATACGCGTATGTGAAACTCTCCCTAATGTTTAGAATTTATAATTATTTGGCTAGCAGAGTTTGTTTTATAAAGTTACCATTAAGTTTACTATTGATGGGTTGTCTCTATCTTTCGATATCTATTTGTTTATCTCTATTTATGTTGGAGCGTCTGGCCATGGTACATCGATTTTTCATATAAATTGAACTATAAAAATTGTAAAACCCTACAAGACGTATTAGGGTTTACCTTCCAGATCTCTTTAGTTTGATTTCAGCACTACACCAAAACTTCCAGATGAATCTAATCACTAAAATGAGATGATATAGATTAATCGATTACATGAGATCAATGTTACCTCACGATGTTCTATCGTATTCCATTTATTCCCATTCATGAAAACAACTTCCTTTGTGATCTCTCTCTCTGTCTGTGTGTGCGCGCGCGCGCTTATTTATAGCCTATGATAGGGACTTTAAGGAGAGATAAGTGTGTGGCTTTTAATGGGCCTCAAGTTATTCAATTCAATACACACAGGGTGTAATAGTACAATAATGTGAAACTTTATCACTTATTATAATCAATACAGACCCACTAAAATATTGTGATACAAATCTACCAATGGTGTGTCAAGTTCTATATAAAAATGTGAACGAGGGACTTATATTCTACTATAACTGGTGATTTGATAGTACTCTACACACTAGATCACCTACTAAAGACACTCATGATGTATAAAATAATGCAAACAATATGTTTATAATGAAAATTGACTTTATCAAATAAATAAGTTCATAATTAAAACTATTACAAGAAGCATGATTTTAGTTTACTACCACAACATTTACAATGTAAACATTATGTCCATAATTGATTTATTTTTGTGGTGGGGTGGGGGTGAAGGGGTGGATATTAGAAGGCTACAAGGGATTTACCAATTTTGCTAAGTGTGTATGTGACATTACTTACTAATTTGGTGAGGTATTGATGAATTTCATTAAGTAATTGCTAATTTTATTAAGGTATATGTGAAGTACATAAAGTTTATGTCCAAATTTAGTAAGTTATATATTAATTTTATAAGGTATGTGCGAATTTTATACAATATCTGCGATTTTTGGTAAATTTTTCGTTTAAACTTCTATAATGTATATTTGAAAAGAGTAATATTAGGTATACCAAAAAAATGAACCCCAAAAAATAGACCCAATGAAATTTAACAATGCATTGAGTGATATTTTTAGTAGACTTCATGTGAACCCCACACACCAACCAACGTGTTGCTTACATTTCTCATTAGGTTCATTTGAATTTAAAAAAATATATTTTAATTTGGGTCAGTTATTTATTAATTTAGTAAGTAATTGCACATTTGTCCATGTAGCGAATTTCAAAAGTAATTGTCAATTTCATACTCACTACAGTATAGTAATGTTTAATAAATATTTTCTCTAATGTACATATATCATACAAGTAAACCACTGCAAAACTCTCACCCTCATATATGAGATTTAGGGCCTCTTTGGTTTTCTGTGTTTAAATACAATTCTGATAAAAATTTACGTTTGGCACACCTGATTTTTAAATACTGTATTAAAAGATTTCCGTGTTATAATTAAGTTTTTCAGAAAATAGCAAAAGGGTATTTTCTAAATTTTGTTTTTTAATTTTCACCACACACACACACACACACCCCACCCCACCCCCTCCCCCACCACACACCACCACACACACACACACACCCCACCCCTAACCACCCCCTGCCCCACCCCTCCACCACCCCCTCCCCCACCACACACACACACACACACCCCACCCCACCCCACCCCCTCCCCCACCACACACCACCACCACACACACACACACACACACCCCACCCCACCCTCCCCCACCCCCTCCCCCACCCTGCCCCACCCCCTGCCACCCTCCACCACCCCCACCCCCTCCCCCACCCTGCCCCACCCCCACCCCCTGCCCCCCTCCACGCACACACATACACACATATATATATACACATACACACAAATATACACACAAATATATATATATAAATGAAAGAGAGAGAGAGAGAGAGAGAGAGAGAAAATGGACCTGAAAGTAGAGAGAGAGAGAGAGCAGCGTCGAGAGAGAGAGAGAGAGAGAGAGAGAGAAATGGAGGGAACGGCGCGGGAGGGAAAAAAGAAGGGGGATAGGGTTTTTGCTGCGAAGATTGTCACGGTCGTGTCAAGGTCTTTGACCGTGACAAGAATTTAAATAATTGTCACGGTCAATGACCGTGACAAGTCCGTGACAAGTGAATTTGTCACGGGCTTGTCACGGTCATTGACCGTGACAATTCGTTGTCACGGTCGTGTCAAGGTCAATGACCGTGACATAAAACGCGTGTTTTTTTGTCACGGTCAATGACCTTGACAAGGCTGGCCGGCTGAAAGGTGACAATTTGCCCATTTTGGTGTAGTGTACACACATAAAATAAGAAATACCGTGATGTGTACTAACTTTAAATAAAAATAAAATTCCCCCTCAATTTGTTCTCTCCATTTTTATCCGTAATAGATAAAGGGTTAGAAACTGATCATGAATAATAAGCATCACATAAATAAGCAAAGGTATCATAAAAAGGATAATAGATAATGTGCGTGTAATGATAATCCAATAGGTATAAAGAGATATGCAAAAGAATACACCTAAAGTTGATATGCCTTTCGAAAATTTTGAAATTTTTTCATTTTTCAAGTATAAATTATAAAAACTACATATTGATACATAAATACATAGTCACCATAGAATAATACTAAAATATTCGAATTGTGAAAACATAATATAATTGTGTGAATATATTCCATAGGCAAATCAACATAAACATTCATAACATCGGTGCACAAAGTCATGAGAAACTTTTAAAGAAAGAACTCAAAGTCTACCTTAGGTGTAATATAGTGGACTGAAATGAAATTGACTCGACTTAATCAATATGCCATGAATTTTAATGATTCTCACCCAATAACGCCAAACTATTTAATGATTTTCAAGAAAGTCCATTGTGCAAACCCATTGATATTCTACTTTATAACTACCTCAAAATCTCTCATATATAGGAATTCACGCTCAAATATTTTAATGAAATCATAATGCTTGCTCATAGGTAGAGAACCATCAATGAATATAAATTAAATGGCCTTTGTACTTCTGTTTTTGTGTGCCGACAATATTTTTAGGCTCTTTTTATGCAAATGGTGGCGTTTAATGCTAAGAATATTTTGATATTTCGTGGTCCCTTTCCATTTCTTAACATATAACAATATTTTTCGGGAAAAAAAATAGGGCAATGGTTCTTACATGCACAACTTATATCTTTTTACATTTGGTTCATTCTTAAGCAGAATTGAGATTAGAACATCATATTCGACACATGACAAGTAAGTATAATGTTCGAAAAGTATGTGCAAGTGTGCACTAAAGGTGACAAAAAGTCTAAAATTTAGAGAGTAATCCCAAATTATCAATGAAATGTTATCCACACATTATTATGCACACTAATTGAAACGGAGTTATGTCTCAAAGCACTATAAAAACCCATGTAATGGGTGGAATGTAGGGATGATTTGAATATCTTAAATGTTCATCTGTATACAGCTAAAAATCGAAAGCATAAAAACCTTTTTGTCTTTTTCAAAATTTTTATCAAATTAAAATCTTTTTCTCTTTTCAAAATTTTTCTTAAACATCGAAAATCTTTTTAATTTTTCAAAAAAATTTCATAAAAACAAAACTCTTTTTGGAAAATTTCAAAATATATCAAAAAGAAAACATATAAATACAATGACGATACAATCTAGCAATAATAATATGAGACATGAACATGATAAATATCCTAAACTAGATAAAATACCCGAACTCAGTCAATAAAGTAAATACCCAAAGACTTACTAAGATCCTAAAATCTAAGTGTATCAAAAGGTTTCATGAAAATACCGGCGAATTGACGTTCGATGCTCACAAAGCTCAAGGATATGACCTTATCCTACGAAAGAACACGCACAATATTCTCACGTATCCTAATGTTCTTTGTGCGGGAATATTAGACCAAATTATGGGATATATGAATTGAACTTGTATTATCATAAGAAATGGTCATCGTGCCTTGTGAAATCCGATAATCTTCCAACATTTGCTTAATCCATAAGATTTGCATGAAAAACTCTTAATGACAATATAACCATCCTTCGCTGTGGAAAAAGATATGGAGTTTTGCTTCTTACTCAACCATGAGACAAGAGTAATCCCAAAGTAAAAAACCCACCCAAGGTGCTCCTTCAACCATCAAAATCCTCGGCCCAATCGTCATCCAAAGAGGTGGACAAATGGTCGTAGGTGTCAAAGGAATACCAGATACCATAGGAAAGAATGCCACTCACGTATTCAATGATATGTTTAGGTGCGAGTAAGTGTGACTCTTTTGGGGACACCTAGTATTGCGCATAGACTTTAACGCTAAAGGAAATGTTAGGACAACAAGCGGTTAAGTAGAGAAGACTACCTACCATGGTCCTATAAGGAATTTGCCTTATATAATTGCCTAAAGTGTCTTTGCCAATCTTAGTCGAGGTACTCATAGGGGTGCATGAGTTCTTACCGGAGTCCAAACCAAATTTCTTCACTAGGTCCCTAGCATACTTGGATTGAGATATGAATATCCCATCCTCAAACTGATGCACCTAGATACCTAAGAATAAAGTAAGCTCACCAATCATGCTCATCTCAAACTCTCTCTCTTCATCTCCTCCTCAAAAGTGTGAGCATGTGGATCAAAATAATATGTTGTCCACATAGACTTGGGAAACAAATATAGCACCAATCTCTCTCCTCACAAATAACGTATTGTACACTCCCCCTCCGTTGAAGTCATGAGCTAAGAAATAGGAAGTGAGCCTCTCGTACCAAGCATGAGGTTCTTGCTTCAAACCATACAGGACCTCCTAAAGATAAAAACAGTGCCCCGGGTACTTTGGGTCTTCAAACCCTTTTCGTTGTTCCACATAAACTTCCTCCTATAGAATGTCATTTAGGAAGGCACTCTTGGCATCCATCTGATACAACTTGAAGCTCAAATGACATGCTATGGCGAGTAATAAGCGGACAGACTCAAGCCTAGAAACAAAAGCAAATGTCTCGTCAAAGTCTACACTTTCAATATATGTGTAACCTTGAGCGGCCAACCTAGCCTTATTGCAAATAGTGGTACCATTATCATCTATCTTATTCTTGTAAATCCACTTGGTACCTATTGAGAGTGTGAAATTGTCTAATGACCTAACTTATTTAATTAGATGTCAATTCCATAAACAAATTTTAATTCTTATTAACCCTAGAACATGAAACTATGTGATACAAATCAAGCATGTAAAGAAATCACAATTTCAAGAAAAATCCACAAAGGGAAAAAACCTTTTATTTCACTATAATTTGCAAATTACAACTTACAAATACTGCCAGACGAATCTCCCCCATGTGACCTATGTCTTTTTTAGCGGTGATTCTCTTAAGTCCCATAAAGATCTCAATCTTCCTTCAGTAATGATTCCCACAAGAATCACAAGCGCAGTAGTAGAGACTCCTTCTCTATAAAGTCAACAATGAAGAATCCTTCTTCACAAGAGTAACTTTCATATATAAGTGTTTTAGGTTTCAAACTTGATTCACAAAAGTACATAGGATAGATTGCATGAACCAAAAAGTGTTTTGCCCCTTTTTTAAAAGTGAAGATTTAAAGCAGCAGTTCTGTAGTTTTCGTAAATGCAAAGTCTTAACGAAAAACTATCGAAAATGGGTATTCATAGGTGGACCTAAAAATTGAGACAACGCAAACTCGTTTGAATGAGACTATGGCTTCGTTCTTATGACATGCTGATATCATTCGAACGACACAGACTTTGTTTCTAACGAGATGAAAAAATTCAAGACAGTGAGCCCTCATTTAATCCAAGCTTCAAATGACCTTCTAACGAGATCCCAGGTCGTTCTAACGAGATTTCCATCTCGTTTGAATGAAACTATTGAAAATTAAAAAATATTTTTCAGTCTAAAAAACTATTAGAAAAACTGCCTCGTTTTGTAACAAATCAATTTAAATAAATCTCCCAATACTTTGTAATAAATCCACGACATGTCCAAAATAATAACTATACCAATATTACATGACGTCGTGGAGCATGTTGAAGTTTCTTGATAATTGGATCTGTTTTCTTGAACGAGCGAACGTGAAGTACCATGATGGAAGTAACGGGATATGACATACTCAATGTAATCTAGATTCTATGGACAAGTCCTAGATACTAGGGGCAATGACAGAAAATTTTCCCTTACACCTATCATATTTGTCTCGCTAGGTCGGGGGACTAACTCCTAGACATCGGTCTTGTAAAACTGAAGCAACCCATTTTTTTATAGTGGATAACTAATGCTTGTCCTTGAGTGTTTCTTTCACATTCTTGGACTCGAGTAAGGAGGTTTAGTAAAGGTATCTAACCACATTCTCAAGTTGAGCATGAGTCACTTAGTGTAAGATCACCAAGTATAGCGGAAGGGTAATAACTCTTTCGAACCCAAGAGAGAGGATCCCTTGAATCAAGAATGGGGTCCATTGAGGTAGTATAAGGAAGGATGGGATTGTTACCAGGGATTGCATTATCCTTATACTGGGGTCCAGATTCAATAGATGCCAGTGTCTCGTCATCTCTAATCGTGACATTTATTGACTCTATAACCTTAGATCTTGCAAGTCTAAACACCCAATAAGCCCTGCTAATCGATGAATAACCAAAAACTATCACCCCGTCGCTCTGGGAGTCTAACTTTCCTAAGTGTTATTTATCTCTCAAGATATAGCATGTACTCCCAAAGACACAAAAATATGCTTGGTTGGGCTTCTTCCCTGTCCACAACTCCTATGGCGTGTGTACAATGTGAGAACAAAGATATGCCCTATTCATTGTATAGAAAGTGATACTCAACGCCTCTGCCCAAACATGTCTATGCATGTGTCTTCAAGAAGCATGTATCTATCCATTTCTTGTTTCGTCTCGTTCTTTCTATTAATTATCCTATTTTATTGAGGAGTACGAACAGTCAAAAACTTGTGCTTCATGCCTACTCCATCTTAATATCTATCCACTCCTACTTATTTAAATCTATTGTCGTTGTCATTACACATCTGATTAATAGTGACAGCATGTTGGTTTTCTAGGAGATGACATTTGGTTTTTAAGAACTCAAACGCATAGGAAAATTCCCTAAGAATATCCACAATAGAATATCTCAAAAAGTCATCGACCATCGCAAGTATCTATCTCTTATCACCTAAACTCTCTGAGCGAGTAGGACCCATAAGATCCATGTGAATTAACACCAAAACACATGTGGTGGTAATTGTATTCAACTTTTGATGAGGACTTCAAATTTTTTATCCTTGTTGGTGAGGTCCACAATCCGAGGAAGTTGGTTTCCCAAGTGATGGTAAGCCACGAACTAGGTCCTTTTTCACTAATCTCTCAATATCCCTAAAGTTCACATGACCTAGTCATTGATGCCAAAGATCTAGAGAAGAGACCGTGGCACTGTTGCACACAAAGGACATGGGAATTATTCAATAGCAATTATCTTCAGTCCGTACTCCTTGTAGTATAAGTTCACTGAATTGATCTTATACGTTACATTCGGACCGGTCCAACTTTACCTCTAAATTTGCGTTGTACAGTTGGCTTATGCTAATTAAGTTTTATTTCAACCCTTTTACTTACAACAAATTGTCTTGTCTAGGAAATCTAATTATCTCAACACATCCACATCCTAAAATCCTATACCTACTCCCATATCAAAATGTGACTTTACCTTCCTTGTAATCCTCAAGGTGGGTAAAAAATGATATATCACCAGTCAACTGCCTAGAGAACGCACTAACAAAATACCATTGGGAATTATTTTCATCCTCGAGAGCAACATGCATAATAAGGGCTTTGTCGTGTTGCTTAGGTACCTAAGTGGAGGTAACCTTTTATTTGATTTTATCGTTGTTGTCTCTAGTTGTAGCATTATAAGCTTTTTCAAATGGTAAACAAATATAGGAACCGATTCCTGTGCAGTATATGAAGTAGATGCAACATCATAATCTATTCCTTAACTCTCCCTAAAATCAAAAGCGGGGCCGAGGAGCATATTTTAAACCTTCTTTGATGTATCCTCTATAGTGACCTTGACCTCTCGGGCACATTTGAGATCTTTCTCAAGTTGGGATACAAGGGCTTCATGTTTCTCATGAGTTTTCGTGGATGTTTGAAGATCTCTCGTATGACAATCAACTTTGTTGGTCAAGTCACCATTTTCCCTCTCAATTAAAAAGACTCTCTCTTCCAAAGAAACTTTCACCGAGGACTCGATCTCTATCGTCTCTTTCAACTCCTTCTCTAAAGATAAAACTCTAAGTGCTAAACCTTTGTTTTGTTTCTTTATTTTGAAGGACTCAACGTAAATCTCGACGTAAGAACATTGACGGTCATTCTCTCCCTCACTCAAAATGTTATATCCTTTACTCTCTTTGGAATAACTAGAGTCACTGTTGAGGATATCATGTTTAGTATATTTCCCTATTAGAGTGAGGCTAATTGGATGTATTAATATGACTAAACATGAACGCAGTGAAGTTACATCCATACGTTGACTCGTCCCCAAAATCCACCGACTTGACATCGCTTTCATTAGCATTGCATTAAAGAAATGTTTCCCTTTGACTTGTCTCTTTAATTGTGTATCACACTCATGAGCTTTGTGACCCTTACCATCGCACTCATAACATCTCTCTTCATCTTTCTTTGGGTAATCTTTTCTTTCTTTTTCAAATTTTTCATGCTATGACACAATTAGCTAGAGCTTCAAGAAAGGAAAGAAAAAGAAAAAAAGAAAAATATTTGCCAATGCCAAAGTTTAGCTATTGATCATCATAAAAAATGATATATTCAAAAAAAGAGAAAAAATATTCATAATTTTGAGTGTGTTATAAATTGAAGATCAATGGGTCTTCACAATGTGGTTTAATTCATTCTTAACGTTTGACACTATTGATTTGAGAATCATCAGTATTCTCTAGAATTGTGTGCATTTAGTATGTTTGTCCACTTTGAGTTCACTTTATTTATCACACGAGGCTATATCTAAGTTTGATAAATGAAGACGATCAAATAGGACCCCTTCATTCCATACCACATTTGTTTAGATACACATTTATGCCATGCCATTGTGCAAAACTTGTTATTTGTGTGTCGTTTTATGATCATGCCTATATATATATATACATACTAATGGTAGCCTTATCCATAATACAAACTCCTTTATATATAATCCTCACACCCATATATATATTCTCCAATCTCGTTGTTATAAGTACATTGGCTTTGACCCCAAGTCTCCTTGGGTACGTAGGCATTATACCGAACTAAACTCGTGAATCTCAAGACTCATAATACATCTCTCGGTCTATTATTTGTTAGCGATTCCTCCATTCGTAAAAAAAAACTATTCTTGATACAATCCCCTCTATATGTAATCGAAAGACCCCTATATATTCTCAATCCCCGTTGTTGGAACTACATTATATTTGATACCAAGTCTCCTTGGGTATGTAGGTGCTATACCGAGTAAAACTCGTTAATACCAAACCTCATAATATGTCTATCGGTGTATTATTTGCAAGGTATACATCCATCCCCGATCCAAAACTCCCATGACTGATCATCGTCCACTCGAATACCAAGATGTAGTTTTCTCCTATGCTTCTTAATAATATAACATTGCACACTTGATGTAACCTCCTTATTTCTTATCCCAAATCCTTCTGTTTGTACACCTTCAAACTAGTATGAAGGACTACACCTTCCGTCTAGTAATCACCCGACTATTATTTGGTTATATGCCAATATTAGACAACTTACGGTTCATTCCCATTATGATATTTCATACACCATCCCTCCCCTTCCCAATCCAATTCCTACACTTGCACACACATCAAGTTGGAACATGTGAACACTTAAATTCCATAGGCTTTTATCTCGTGGCTACACGAGTACATAGGTACAATACTAAGTCCTTATCATAAGCTCGAGCTCCATAATACGTCTCAAGATATATTGTCCACATAGAGATGCACCCATCTCTCTCTTAGACCCAAATGCTCAAACTAAAAGTGAGATATCAAACTATCTCAAAGTCACAATCTCTCACGAATCTTTATACATATAAATAAATTTATATAGATTAATCACAACGGAGATGCACCCATTTCTTGCCTTACCTTTCTACCTTTCCTCAATCGAAAAAAAAGATATAAAACTATCTCAAAGCTGAGCTATCTTGCACACTTACCTTCATACTAATTCTCACCCATTATACAAATAAAATCACGAAGTCATACATAAGCAATCTCATGTACCTACACCGATTAAGGTGACGTTAATATACCTATCACTAACACTATTTTCTAACTTAAGCACCTATCTACATACTAAGGGATTCTCAACCTAAGGCATGTTAACAAATTCTAAAATAAACTAAAAAGTAATCAATTAATGTTAAGAGAACTAATAAGAATATAATTAAGAAAGTATATAAGAACAAGTGGGGTTCCTTATACCTTACCCACTCATAACTCGGTTCCCAAACCCACTCAACAAGAATCATTGAAGCAATCGTAGATTTAAAACTTCCTTAGGATTATCCAGGAAGGGATAACTTGCATCCTGTATGTTTTTGTATATAACAAACTGGATACTCTAACCAAACCAATCGAGCCACTTATCCCATGAAAACACATACTAAAGCCAAGACCTGAGAACCAGGGACGTGAGACTCAAAGTGGACATGGCGTCAAACATCTTCTAGGGGCATGTCACCCTGTCCAACCTCGAAATAATAACTCGACCCTAGAGGAAAGTGGGGGATCGGGAGGGAATCATTCCCCATGTCCCAGTGATATTTCCCTTCAGGCATGCCACACCGCATGCTCAGGGCCCACAATGTCATAATGGCAACTCTGTTGTCGATAATGTTTCTATCGTCGAAAATTAATATTGCATGTTGTAGCTGGCTGCCTAGCTAGGTCGCAGTGGAGACTCCACAGAGGGAACATCATAGAAACAAAACTACATATTTTCTTCCTTTCTACTATGTTTAATATTTCTCTCCCGCATGACTACTTTACGCAAATTTTAAAACTATTTTGTGGCCTTTGTTTTAGGGTCTCTCATAATGTAGATACTTTTTTAGTTCCCACGTACAAGATTTTACATTTTCCCAAACATATAGGTACATTCAAAGGACCTCGCGATAAAATAAACATCAAAGTACATAAATACTAAAGATTACCCACTTGCATCACACACTAGATAATCTATGTTTTCATATTGCTTAAACTCGATACCCTAAAATCAATAAAAGCATCTAGTTTAAAGAAGTTAGTTCTTCAAGAAAGTCATTTTACTCAAAGGAAAGTTTGCACTTCAGAAAAGTCACTTCTCCCCAAAGAGAGGTTGTTACTTTTGAGAAGTCATTTCTACAGATAAAGTTCTTACTTTCGAAGAGTCGCTTCCTCGAAAGGCTAGTCGCCAATGAGTTCCTCACTCTTTTTGTCAACCAATCTAGTATATATGGAACAACTTCTCTATTGACCCCAAAGTCTCGGTATATCAAATAAGCTCTCATAACTATTCAGTACTAGAATAAAGTGGTTTCACAAGTATCCTAAAGGTTTCTCTATCTTAACAGCACGATATATGTTGATCCATAACAAAGAATAACGAACCACCAATCATCGAGTCACATTGCCCTTTTTGCATATAGAGAAATGTTCTAGGAATAAATCATGTTGAAAAAAAGAATGCATACATAAGTGCCATATGCTTTGATGAAGATTTTAAATAAACTGTTTAGACAACCAGAGACTAGTCAAAAAACCCTCAGATTCCAAGGTGAATGTCTTCCCATTAATAGTCGAAGATAAAATGTATGAATTCACAAGTTATCACCAAAACAGAGTCCCCTTACGTTAAATTCCCCCACCCTTTTTTTTGTTTTGAGAAAATAATAGGACACAGTCTATTACTTCCTCTCTCCTCGATTGAAAAAATAAAGCTCACCCATGTTTACCTAAATCCAATGGGACTTGAAGATAACTTGAAACCATCATCACTTTATACAAGACCATGTAGTCTGAGATAAGGGATCTAAAACTTACACAGTTCACCTATAAGAGGCCACTACTACACCCATAATAGGAGAGAACATACTTCCTCCCCCATCCCTAACACTGAAACACCGCCTACGCTGATTGCTGAAATCGTTCCAATAAATCCGCAAGATTTGTTGCAATAGTCCTAGGACAAGATCCCCCTGATAATGCTAAAGCCCCTCACTTAAATATGCCATTGTACACAGATAGATATTTTTAAACCTAACAATAGTACCTTGAGTACCCATACAATGCCTACCAAGCCACACCCCCCCCCCCCCTCATGAACCAAATCTTTAACTCCCCCATTGGATGATGAAATTATGACCCCTCCTCCAAATGAAACGATCACACAGGTCCAATCTGAATTTTGTTTCCTTTAGAGAACCATCAATAAAATACAGTCTACCGATGATCTCACTAAAATTAAAAAGATAGCCCTCTATCCTGAAGCTTAGTTGCCGAAGAAATCTAAAATTTCTGTCTTCAGAGCCTACAAAGAACTAGGATCCCCAACATCCCACTTATCCAACTGGTACCTCGAGATTAGGTCCAAAACATAGGTCTAAGGGTTCTAGAAAGCATGTTCTCTTCCACTTTATCTGGAGGAGTCTTAACTTGATATATGGTACTGAAGCATGACGGAACCAATAAAATACGAGAGTACAAATATCATTATTTTTTGATGCAATACGAGTAGAATGAAGAACTTGGGGTCACCCAAAAATATTTGAAAATTCTAAAGTAGGAAGAAGAGGAGATACTTGGCACCTTCATCACTTGCTGGAGGGAGAAAGATGGTCAGATGGTCAATCGCCCCCTAAAAAATGAAAAAATAGTGGTCATGATCAGAAGCCTTCAGAAAAAGTTGCATAATGAGCTCGGTCTCACCTAGATGCCTAAATTCAAAGCACTCAACCACATTAAGTGTAAGATAAAGGAGATTTAGCTACTAGGGCTACCATATTTATGGAGGAACCTCGCCGAGCTGACGACCGTTTCTCATCCTGAAAGAACTCACCTAGAGCTTTCATATCTCACATCACCACTCTCATGATTAGTCTGAACCCAACATCATGTTTGGTTACTAATAGTTCCCAAGAAATGGTAGCCACTACTGCACCTTTCTAATAAGGACCCTCTCCCATAAATTACCAAGTTTCCCCCCCTAAAAAGATTTTAGGGCCCACAAAGATAATTCATCAATTTGTCGGCTCTCCTCATCCAGGTATACACTACCCTGAAAATGGATGGTCACATAAGACCTCTCAATCCTAGACCTCCCTACATTCCTAGATAATAATTGGCGAGCTGATGCTCATTGCTAGTTATATAAAGGATCCGATAATTGTACTAACAACAGTCAGGCCTTGAGGTTTTCCATCCCAGACCTTATCGATGTCAGGAGCCTTATCCCACTAAACACCAATGTCACCAATAATATGCTACCATATCACCCTAACCTCGATACCAACACCCTACTAGATGCTCTTGTTCCCAAGACCATCCCCTTTACCATGATAGTCCCATTCATCACAAACCAAGGATGAGGACACGTACCCCCTTCCAAATTGCTGGCCATGTTGGCACGTTATCACTTTCTATAAAAGTAATCACTGATACCAAGCCCACGATCGACCATATGAAATTATTCATCATGACCATAAACTTCTTGCAGAATAACCATTGTAGCTCGAATATCCTCCTAGTGATGGAATTCATGCTTTTCCAAGAGCCATAACTCATTACCCTTTTTAAGAAAAAAATGATCATTCGGACGAATAGGAGGAAATGTATAATAAATCCCTTTAGGAAACATATAAAATCACCTTTGAAGTACCTATACAAGCCACCGGGTGAGGAGGGCCTATACTAGAGGTGAACCCATTTTCCCTCTCAGATTCAGGAACCAACAAAGATACTTGCTAACATGGCTCATCCTCAGGCTACTCTCCTAAAAATAACGAAGAGATTATGGCTGCTAGCCTTCAAATGTAGGAACCCATAATTTTGGCAACCCTGATACCTAAATCCTCCAGTCCAAATGAGTGAGTGGTACCTGCAAATATGAGCCAACTATCATATCCCTTGGAGAAATCAATATCACCACTAATTATTGTACGATGAGGAAGAAAGGATAAGGTCTCGCTTTGTCCAAAGATACATAGCTTGTGAAACCAAGATCAAGGACAGTCCGAGACCAAGCCCATATCCCCCCCCCCCCCCCCCTCACTCGAATCTATCAAAAGAAAGGTGGAACTGAGTATTTGAGAACCAAAGGGTCGTATTGGCCTAAGTTTTTTTTGAGTCAGAGTACGATTCATAACATAGAATACTCACCCAAGAACCGCTCCAAGAATACGAGACAAGTGTCTACCCCTTGAGCACCATCCACAAGAAGGGGATAGATAATGGGAGTGCATTGACCCCTCATAGTTAATCATCCCAAGATCTATACTCTCTTCATCTGCAAGGAACACTACCTTTGGCCAATCGAAACATACTTTGAGACCCTCAACATCCAGTCCTAAGCATATATACTATACTCACCTGCATGAAAAAGGGATTATCGATTGCTTTGACTATCTCCTCATCACCAAAGGGAACATATCCCCATGCCCTGGACACGAATTCACCCTCAACCCTTAGGTCTGGGAAATGATCACATAGTGGGACTATTCCACAGGAAAAGGATTCGAGCTACATGAACAAGGGGCCGCATCCTTCGAATCCCCTAGTATTCAAGGCTACAAATATACGATAAGATATGGAACCACTATAGAGGAGCTTGTTCAAGTCAAGAAACATGAGCACTGGATCTTTCATATGAAGATATGAGGTCACACTGCAGATAATATACAACCCAACCTTTCATACGGAGACCCACCCATGTAGTTCTTCAACAATGAGGAAAATTCGACACTCCCTATCGACATTTATTAGAGCATCCAAGTGATTGGTTGGGATGAATTACCTATAGAAGTATAAAATTCCATGTATAAATCCATGATTATAGATAACTACCATGAGATCCCTCTTCCTAAGGATGACCTCGTTAGTGCCAATAATGAACTAAATATGCTCATCTCACAACTATATTATCTCCTCTTTATCCTAGCGATATCTCCCAAGTCCCATCATTACACTAACACGAGATACAATTATGGGAATGTATACCTAGACATAACCCATATAGTCAGAATTATTAAACTACAATATTAGATGACTCCATGCCACTATCTTCTGCCAAAAGGTCCATCCTCACGGAGGTTCTCATATACAGACAAAATGGAACTAGTCCACCCCACTCCCAATGATTATTCACTTGGGAAATTTGACATCCTGCAGTACATAGTATTTGCACTAACACTTGCTAGGTTTGTCTATGAAATATTGCCTTAGGTGTCAGAATATGCAGAGTATCGATAATACTACGAAGACATCTTTTGCGAATGCATTAGTATAGTATAGTAAATGGATCCATGGGAACAAAATCCCCCTTCCTATAATGGAGAAAACTAAGAAACCGCCTCTAATGGTGCTCCGTTATGAATACGAGGAATAATAAGAAACTACATCGGACGATGACATTTGGCTAGGATCCTCAATGTCTATAGAACCCCCACTAAATGAACTAAATTAGATAGATGACCAAGTACTGGACATAGTGGAATAAATCCTCACCACTACTCAGATATAATTTTACGAAGGATAAATAACTCCATTACACAAGCCTCCGTAAAGAGCTAGAATTAAGCTCCCAATAGTCCAAAATAGAACTCTATCTTAGATTAGATTGCAGTCAAGGCCTCAAAGACAACGCCGTCTGACTCGATTCCCATGTACATGATTGGTTTAATACTACATCTAGGGATGGTTGAATAAGAACCCTGAGCAAAACCCATTCTCACTTTGGACAAATAGGTCGCCTTCCTTACCAGGTCAAGTCGAGATTCCACCCTACAAACCCTGCTGATAAAGAGGGATGCTTCCCATAATAACCACCATACCCACTCTTCAGGATAATAATAAGATCTAAAAGTAACTTCGATGAACCACATCTAATATCACCATTTAGTAGTTTCTAACTACATCTTAAGAACAACGAGTTGCCCCTGTCCGTATGTTATTCTAAGCTTCTGTGTCTATAGGTATAACCCCTACCGGTATGTTATCCACAATCGATACCATTATCATGAAATAACAAATTATTTTCTTTGATGAAGACCTTCCCATGCAAGGCTGTAACCACCGATTTGCATTACATAATAAAACTGAAGCCCATGGACAGATTGTACCTATGGTATTAATGGATAATAATTGCATCATCAACGTATGCTCCCTATGAAATAATATCGATTTGGGATACACTACCTCAGAATTTACAACATCTTCCACGGCCATCTGGGCCTATGATAACACTCATCAAGAGGTCCTCGAGGCCAGCATTATCATTCCCATATTAGGGCCTATCCAATGCGATGTCGAATATCATGTACTCGATATTTCATCCCATTTCAAACTCTTACTGGGAGGGTCTTGATTCATGCCATGGGGGAATTACCCTCTTCACCCAATGAAGCCAAGGTTCTCGCTCGATACCGAGGTCAGCACAATCCAAGGGGACGGTAGATGGGACACTGTAGCCAATACTAGAACTACCCCTCTCTTAGACATCCATCATGACATCAACAATATCTTACTCAACGAATTAGTGGTCATCCTAATCGCTCACATGATAGAATAGGAGCCAATTATTCACAATGTAACCGCCCAAATCATCCAAAAGATGGGATATATGCCCGGGTTTAGACTCATAAAGAATCGATGGGAAATCCTCAAAGCTGTCATAACCATAGAATATAGGGGGAAATCGATCTTTGGTACACCCTAAAAAATCCATAAACAGTAACTTGAAAGGCCCCCATGAAGGGTGGAATGGACACTTACTCTCCCGAGGGAGGATTTTTCTTATCAAGGGCTCCTCGAGCCATGATGGGACGAAATAAAGAGATCCCCACATCCCGGAATGGAAATCCTCAACAAAGAAGGGCTATATATAGATTATTGGAAAACTCGCAAAGTCAACTAAGGTGAACTTAACATATCATGGATCACTATAGAAGATAATGAAATCTCCTAGTTAGAGCCCGAATGGGGATTATCCACATTATTCCCTAATGAGACTACTATAATCGTCATGTTGAGAACCACAGACTTAACCTGTAGAGAATGCTTTCAGAATTGGTACACCATCTCAGCCACTTGAGGCATCACTACAGAGAAAGGATGATTGATTATCAGACCTAAGCTCAACCTATACCTCCGTATGTCAGACTCATTAACCTTCCCAATTAAAACACTGCCTTTAGTCGAGCCTCAGGATACGCTCAACTAACCCCCATGGGATTACTAGTGGAATGAGGAAAATCACCCCTTCTTATCGAAATTTCTCTCTAAGGCATGCCCTTACATCGACCCCATTGCAGACTCGACTAGGAGACCAAAGTCCACCCCTAAGAGAAAGATAGACCCAACAAAGAAACACCACCCACCTCAACCTGCAGTGAGTACCAAAGTTACAAAAATCTCAGAGATCACTCCAAAAGTACCTCTACAGAGCCCGTCTCACCTTATCACCCACATCGAAGGAACTGTTGTATTGAAACACTAGACCTCTACCAGATGAATCCTAATGCCCATCATATAGAGACCCTTTAAGTCTGTTATGTTAGCTAAAGAGACCCCCCCTTATACCCTCTCCTAATGTCCCCTTATATAAAGAAGGCTTTTTTGCTATAATGAATCTTGTACTCCCTCCCTTTGGTTTCATAATTCAAGAGTGCGCTTTTGTTCAAATAAAGGAATTATTTAATTAAACACAGTTTTTCAATTAAATCCTAAAAACATGCATCTAGATGATTTATCAAATAAAATAAATATAGCATGTGACACAACATATCAGGAAAAATCCCCGCTGGGCAAAAACCATATTATTTTCACTATAATTTGTAAAGAACGGTTACACGGATTATAATGAAAATAAGTGTGACATACGAAAATACCTGTACGTGTCGGTTCTGATGTCGTTGGCTGGAATCTCTTGTAAGAATTCCAGGGCAACAATGAAGAAGATACCGGCTTCTCCACAAAATACTCCAAAATGAGTAAGAATAATCTCTTGAAGGTTTATTATGTGCACTTTATAAATGGGAATTAAGTGTGAATTTATAAGGAAGTTTTAAAGCCTAAAAAAAACTTTAGGAAAACATGGCAGATTTTGGGCCGGATTTTGCTCAACATGCTGCAAAAGGAATTTGACCAGCAAATAGTGGTGACAACATTTGACACAGAAATCGAGGTCGGCGACATCATTCGAACGACATTGGATGTCACTCGAATGAGGAAACGTGTCGTTCGAACGACATCGCGCGAGATGTCTATGTCGTTCGAATGACAGTGACATCGTGCGAGATGTCTATGTCATTCGAACGACAGTGACATCTCATTTGAATGAGTAGCCTTCCAAAAAATTCTACATTTGATAAAAAAATAATTTCAGATTTTAAAAAATATTTTCTAAAAAATTCCCAAATATTTATGCAAATATAAACAACTCCAGTTAATCATTTTAATGATAATGTGTCATGGAGTTTGTGGGAAACGGTTGAGAAGTACGTAGCATGTATCTTGATGCACGAATGAAGATGATGGATGCATGGATTTGGATAAAGGCCGTCGAGGAT
Organism: Sambucus nigra; assembly: GCA_949130495.1. NCBI lineage: Eukaryota > Viridiplantae > Streptophyta > Magnoliopsida > Dipsacales > Adoxaceae > Sambucus > Sambucus nigra. The sequence goes on along the minus strand of OX422207.1, from coordinate 334,401,715 downwards.
TATTGTGATGACGTGCCGAATGTAGCGGTATCAGACATACAAACTGTGATCTAGGGAAAATAGAAAATTCCTATATTCTACTTGGACATTTATAAAATTACGTCCTTACAATCTCCCCCTATGTCTATGCCGATACATACATAAAAAAATCGAATTATGAAAAATCCCAAAAACAATGACATATAAGATAATATCCCCATTAAACCCTCAAACTGAGAATATTAACTGACATGTCTTCAATCAAACTTCAACATCTTCAAATCTTCAATACTTCAGAAAACTCCCAAAACTTTTCTCATCCGGGTGTGCAATCCAATAGATATCAACTTTGAACCTACACACATGAAAAAAGCAGATACCCGTGACACGCAACAGTTTGAAATATAATGATATGCAAAAATCAAAGATCAAATTTGCTTAAGCAAATCATAGATAAATCAATAATATTTTCTCCCCCATAAGTCATTCGCCCCCTTTTTATGATGTCCCCAAATAGACAGATATGAGAAGCATAAATATGGAATGTCAAGAAAATATCTATTTTTGAAAATTTTTAGTCAAAATATACAACAAAGAATTAAAGAATCTTCTATTTTTGAATTTTTCAAAATTTTTACACAATATATAACAAAAAATTAAAGAATCTTCTATTTTTTATTTTTTTTTCAAAATTTTTACACAAAGTATACAACAAGGAATCGCACCATGAAAGAACACAAAAACAACCAAGTCGATGATAGCGTAAATGTAGGGGTGTGAACACATTCGATAGGTAAATAAACTCAATCAATCATATGTGCACGATGCATACGTGAACTCCTAACGAATGACCATCAAAAGTATCCTTAGGTGTAAAAAAATGTTGAATTTAGATGACATTGTCTTAATCAAATCAACAAATCAAAGTTAAAGTGATTTCCACACCAATAACGTCCAAAACTATTTAGCGCTTTTTCAAGATTTTCAAGGACGTGCAAACCCGTTTAAATTCTCCAACCAAACTCCCTCAGATGTATATTTTGAATAAAGGTGATCTAAATTCTCAAACTTTGGAGAATTGATGGTGAAACCTAATGGCCCATTTTTGGCATGTATTGCTTTTCATTGCCTTTAAAGTTCTTCGGGCTCTTTTAACCTCTTTGGACCCCAAATTATAAAATTCCTCAATTTTTTAGGTTCGTTTTAACGCTGGCTTTAGCACAAAGGATAGATAATTACCTTTCGTAGCCCCTCCCCATTTTTAAAATACCACACAATCTCACCAAATGGTTTTTTACATGCACACTTTCTTATCAAGTTTTATCATGCTTGGTTCGTTTTAAGAACAGAATTAACGTGAAAACACCCAACCAACATGTGATAAGACAAGTATAATAATCAAACAAATCCGTGCATGTGTGCAATAAAGGAAATCATGAGTCAATTATGTAGGAAGTAACACTTAATTACATCTTAATAACTCCAAACATTATAAAGCACAAAGATGACATGAATAAATGGAATGAAATTGTGACTTGGCTATCTTAAATGCTCATCCATAAAAAGTGCAAATACAAAAATCTTTTTGTTCTTTTCTAAATTTTTTATAAAAAGAAAATCATTTTGTTCTTTTCTAAAAATTTTTATAAAAAGAAAATCTTTTTGTTCTTTTCTATTTTTTTTAATTATAAAAGTAATAATAATACACATGATACAGTCTAGCAATAGGAATCATATGATATAGACATAACAAAGCTTCCTATCCTAGACACGAACCAACCCCTTAGTCATCTATGCAAATCCCTAAAAACTTCCTAAGACATTCAAATCTAAGGGCATCTAAAGGTTTCATGAAAATATCAGCTAACTGACGGTGAGTGGGTACGTAACTCAGGGATACAACTTTTTCCTCCACTAGCTGTCGTATAAAGTGCTCGCGTATCCTGATGTGCTTTGTGCACGAATCCTGGACTGGATTGCAGTATATGTGTATCGCGCTCGTGTTATAACAGGAAATGTTCATGGTGTCCTGTGAAATCCCATAATCCTCCAATATCTGTTTCATCCCCAACAGTTGCGTGAAATAACTCCCGACGGCGATGTACTCAGCCTCCACAGTGGACAATGAGATGGAGTTTTTCTTCTTGCTTAACCAGAAGAAAATAGAAGAACAAAAATAAAAACACCCACCAGAAGTGCTCTTACAACCATCTACATCCCCAGCCCAATCGGCATCTGAATAGGCGGACAAACGGTCATCGGTATAAAAGGAATACCAAATACCGTATAAGAGAGTCCCACTCACGTATTTGATAATACGTTTTGGAGCGAGTAAGTTTGACTCTTTCGGGGATGCCTGATATCGCTCACAGACTCCAACACTGAAGGCTATGTCGGGACGACTAGCAGTCAAGTAGAGAAGACTACAGTGACACCCCGACTAATTAAATACCCGGTAGCTACTCCTTTATTAAATTAATTCAAAATGTCAAGTTGGTCCAGTTAATAGCATCACTGTCGAAAACATTTTAATGATTACTAACCACCTAGTATTTAAAAAGTAAGTTGCCAAATTTTAATTTAAGTCTGATTAACATGCAACAAGTGTAAAGAATAATAACACCATTCACCATAACGAATTAAATAGAATAACCATCACATAATATAAATAAAATCTGGAGGAAAACTCCTCACTAATAAACCACAAATTGTAATAACTAAATGAAATACTGAATCAATACATGCCAAAGTCTGAAAACTGTAATGGAAAGATGTCTCTAATAGAAATGGGCAACATGCCCTACAACTGATAGATAATGACTTTGGAATCCAAATGATAGAAGCGTCTACAAGCAAATCCCTGTAGCTTCCTCAAACAGCTACAGCTCGTCACCTGAATGAGTATCCTATGCATGGTGTCCTTGTGGCTGGGCACCTAACATGGTTTTACAAGAAAAATAGATTTGAAAGCAAACGGGTCAGAGCCCGAATGTGGAGATATTTTAAAAACCTGCAAGTGCTTTAAAAACATTAAAAACATTAAATGCAAAGTACATGTTAGGACGTGCACTCACATGATATTCTCACCTCTCGTCTAACTGTGCACTCCTAATGTAAGTACCCATCTACAACGACCCAAACCACTAGCTAAGTGACATCATATCTAGCTAGACTGTCATAGGTCCTACCCTTATTACTCGGTTCTATTAACATGATAACGCTCATAATTAAATAGGGGTTTAACGTAAACTCATATGCTCAATATGCAATATATTTCACTATCAGCTAACCCGTTATGTTTTTCTCGAAACAATACTGTAATTATATTCACAACATTAACATGAAGGTTCCCATTAAATAAGTGTATATTATTCACATCATAAATATACAATACAAGCACCCTGAGGACTAAGCTGCGGTGCACACATAATCTGCTATCCATCCCGGTACATCACGTACATAAGGATCACATATTCCGAATCTCTCAGGAATAGTTCACAGATAACAACATCACAAATAATGGAGGCGAACACAGTCACATCACATGGGTCACGCACATACCTACGCTCCCACGATCAGCGGACTTATTAATATCCCAATAAGTCTTTCTATGACCTACGTTCATCAAGGTAACCAGTCTAAATCCGGGCAACACAAGGATTAGAGGGCCCTAAGCGAACGCAAACCTCCCGTGATAGCAAGTATGGTAGGTATGTCATACACATAAAATCAATATATATACTAAGTATGCACACGTCTTAGTAATCTCGTAGTTTAATCGTAGTACTATTCTCATTCTAGTACCAATATATAATATATATACAACTTATATAATCCCGGTCCATAATTACACGCGCCATAATTTATTCTCACGTCGTAGTAGACACTCACGTCTCAACCCAAACGGTTCATTAATTTAAATCACTCGTATATAATTTACTCCTCATAATAACCCAAAAGTCCCAAATCTCTCAATACATCATCAAAGGAATGTTAACTCTACCCTCGAACAAGTTTACGGGACTCCCAACATCAAAACAGACCAAAAAGGCCCAAACTGGCAGCTCGTTAGAAGTCTCGTTCGAACGAGGCTGTTCGAACGAGATCAAACTGTCAGGTCGTTAGAAGTCTCGTTCGAACGAGACTGTTCGAACAAGATCCAGTTCGTTCGAACGAACTGTACCTTCTAACGAGATCTCGTTCGAACGAAGTATCAAACGAAATTCCTTTTCGTTAGAAGCGACTGTTCAACTCATTAGAAGCTCGTTCGAACGAGCTCGTTCAAACGACCTGGGTTGGTTTCTAACGAGCTACTAGCTGCGAGCCCAGAAATTCCAAAATCATTTTTCACCCAATTTCTACTCCTCAAATCTCCTCTAAACTTCGTCCCAACTATGTTTTAAGGTATCTAATCAATCCTAAACATATATAGTCACATCCTAACATGTCTTAAGGAATTAATTCGTCCTAAACATCATTAAATCACAAATCTCTACACTTTTCCCCAATTTCTCAAGAACATGAACCCTAAAGTTTGTAATCATCAATTAGTCCATTCTAGATTCCATTTTTATTACATCCAACATACATTAATACCAGAATAATCATCTCTATCTGAATCTACATGCAATTTTGTCCTCAATATTCAAGTTCTAAGTCCAATCAACATGGGTTTTCATTTATCTTCCAAGAACAATTATAAATTATCAAATTCTCTAACATGGAAGGAACATTCTCTGAATTTAAAGTAATTAAACCACTTGCCTCTATTGTCTCTGAATTTGGTGTTGATTTGGTAAGGATTTCTGCAGAATTCCTTCTCTTCCTCTCCCTCTCCAAGCTTTCTTCTCCAAAGGTGGCTATGGTGGCTAGGGTTTTCTTTGGGAAAGTTGGAAACCTAATTTGATAACCTCCGTAGCTTATAGGGTCATTAAGGGTTGGTTAATGGCTTAGTGGGTCAAATCCACATCAGATTTACTTAGCTAATTTTCGTCATTAATAATTCCTCCAAATACAAAATTACCAAAATACCCTTTATAATGCCGGTATGGCCTAAAAATACCCCGGGACCCAAACTACACCCCCGGCTAGTGTTTTCTGACTATCTCGACCCTTCCGGACGCATTGGCGCACTCAAAACGACCATACGGTTTATAGAATTTAAATTCACTTTTATAAATAAAATAATTATATCCCGACGCGACTGTCTCACGCGTCCCAATAAAATGACCAAATTATCGTATATCAATCTCACGACAAATTTCATAATTCAATATTCATATAACATCATATATACTCAATATAGGCAAATACCAACTCACAACTCGCTAGTATTTTACCCGGATTAATTTCCAATTAATTCACATTTAATTAATTAATCCCAAAAATAAATATAGCCAAAAGTACGGGGTATTACATACTTCCCCCCTAATAACTGAATTTCGTCCCGAAATTTGAAACTAGAAAGTACCTGATAAAAATAACTCTGGATAACGTTCGCGCATCTCATCCTCGCGCTCCCATGTGGACTCCTCGACATTGTGATGTCACCACTGAACACGCACTAACGGAACTATCTTTGACCGCAGCTTCCTCTCGCTTCGATCCAAAATAGTAATCGGTCCCTCCTCGTAGGAGCTATCCGGCTGGAGATCGATGTCCTCCACAGTAATGTGAGAATGAGACAAATTATCTCTAAGGTATTTCCTTAGCGAGGAAATATGGAACACATCGTGAATCCGATGCAAATGCTCCGGTAACCCAAGTCTATACGCAACCGGTCCGATCCGCTCAATAATAGGAAACGACCCCACATACCTTGGTGCCAACTTTCCCTTCTTCCCGAAACGCATAATCCCCTTCATAGGAGATACTCTGAGCAAAACCTGGTCCCCCACTTGGAACTCTCTGAAAAATCTCTTCGCATCAGCATAACTCTTCTGCCTGTCTTGAGCTACCCGAATGCGACTCCGAATCAAATGAATCCTTACCGAAGTATCCTGAATTACTTCCGGCCCAAGTAGTTTGTTGTCCCATACCTCTAACCAACATGCTGGGGAACGACAAGGCCAACCGTACAATGCTTCAAACGGAACCATGCCAATAGTGAAATGATAGGAGTTGTTGTAAGCAAACTCCACCAGTGGAAGGTACTGCTCCCATCCACCCCCAAAGTCGATAATGCACATGCGCAGCATATCCTCCAACATCTGATTTGTGCGCTCTGTCTTCCCATCGGTCTGCGGATGATAAGCTGTACTCAACCGCAGTTCCGTGCCCATGGTCTCTTGGAAACTTTCCCAAAACCGCGAAACAAATATCTTGTCTCTGTCAGACACGATATTTAGGGGCACGCCGTGAAGTCTCACAACCTCTGAAATGAAGAGCTGGGCATACTGTCCCGTAGTGTAGTCAGTCCTTACGGGTAAAAAGTGAGCGACTTTGGACAACCTGTCCACAATTACCCAAACGGAGTCGTGACCCCTCTGCGACGTAGGCAACCCCGTGATAAAGTCCATGGATATGCTCTCCCACATCCACACCGGGACCTCCAACGGCTGTAGTAATCCTGCCGGTCTCTGATGATCCACTTTTACAAGCTGACAAGTGGCTCATTTCGAAACAAACTCAGCGATATCTCTCTTCATACCGCTCCACCAATACTGGCGTCTCATGTCTTGGTACATTTTGTCCCCTTCGGGATGTACCGCGAACCGTGAGCCATGCGACTCTGCCATCACATCGTGTCGCAATGCCTCCCCTTCCGGAACTACCAATCTCCCATTGAAGCGTAATCGCCTCCCTCTGCTAGTAATCGAACTATCTGCTCCTGACAGAACGAGTCATTAGCCTGTGCCCGTACTACCTTCGTGACAATCTGCGGTGTAACGGTCATCACAGACATGAAAGATTGGGCCACTGCATCCTGGTGTCCCAATTCCTTCCACTTTGCCTTCCACACCTCTGCCACCTCATCTGCTGGCCTACGGCTCAACGCGTCTGCTACCCCATTAGCCTTACCTGGGTGATACTGGATATCGAAATGGTAGTCTTTCACAAACTCAAGCCACCTACGCTGCCGCATATTCAACTCTTTCTGCGTGAACAGGTATTGTAGGGACTTGTGGTCCGTGAACAGTTGGAATTTCTCCCCCAAAAGATAGTGCCTCCAAATCCGTAGGGCAAATACCACCGCTGCCAACTCCAAATCATGCGTGGGGTAATTCTTCTCATGAGTCTTAAGCTTACGGGAAGCATAAGCTATAGCCTGTCTCTCCTGCTGCAATACGCCTCCAAGCCCTTGCAAAGACGCGTCGGTGTAAACCAAATACTCAACTCCCGATCTCGGCAATGCTAACACAGGTGCTAAGGTCAATTTATCCTTAAATTCATCGAATGCCAACTGACAGGCATCACTCCAGATGAATGGCACACCCTTACGAGTCAGATGTGTCAACGGACCTGCTATCTTCGAAAATCCCCGAATGAATCTCCTATAGTATCCTGCTAGGCCCAAGAAACTACGAATCTCCGTCGGTGTCGTGGGCTGTCCCCACTCCCTCACCGCGGATACTTTCCCCGGATCAACAGATATCCCTCGGTCGGAAATAATGTGTCCCAAAAACTGGACCTCCTTCAGCCAAAACCCGCACTTCTCATATTTTGCATACAACTCGTTCTGACGGAGTGTCTTCAAAACTTGCAAATGCTCGGCGTGCTCCTCCTCTGTCTGGGAGTAAACCAAAATATCATCGATGAAGACAATGACAAACTGATCTAGGAAATCCCTGAACACTCTATTCATCAAGTCCATAAACACTACTGGAGCGTTGGTCAAACCAAAAGGCATAACCCGAAACTCGTAAGAACCATATCTCGACAAGAACGCAGTCTTCGAGACATCCTCCTCCCTGATACGCAACTGATGTTATCCTGATCTCAAATCAATCTTTGAGAATAAAGAAGCTCCTCTCAACTGGTCGAATAAGTCATCGATTCGAGGCAACGGATACTTATTCCGTATCGTGACCTTATTCAACTCTCAGTAGTCCACACACAATCTCAGTGAACCATCCCTCTTCTTCACAAACAAAACTGGAGCGCCCCAAGGTGAGGTACTCCTACGAATAAAGACCTGACCTAACAGCTGCTCTATCTGATCTCGTAGCTCTCGCATCTCTGCCGGAGCCATATGGTACGGTGCACGTGCTATAGGCCTCGTATCTGGCAATAGGTCTATAACAAAGTCTATCTCTCTACTGGGTGGTAAGCCTGGTATCTCCTGAAACACATCCGAATACTCCCTGACAACTGGAATAGAATCTAAAGGAATCACAACCTCCTTATAGGTATTCTCCTCTAGGTAATACAAATGAGCGGTCGATCCTCCCTCTGGGCGAGACATCGCCACTACGAACATATCTTGCCCTGGAATGGCAAAAAAAATGCTCCCGCTGAAGCAATCAATCATGGCCCTATAAGCTACGAGCCAATCCATACCGATGATCACATCGTGATCATGCAAATCTAATACCAACATATCTGCAGGTAACACCAGAGTACCAATCCCTACTCCCACTCCCCGGCATATAAAGAATATAAGTGACCCACTCCCCAATGGTGAGTCGACACACGTCACTGTGCTCTCTGCCGTAGCTAACAATCCTAAAGCTTTTGCGAAGTGTGTAGCTATAAAACAATGTGTAGCACCCGTATCAAATAATACCCGACCCATAGTGCTATGGATAGGAAACGTACCCTCAATCGCGGGCGGTGCCTGTGGAACTGCAGCCTGGTGGACGTTGTAGACACGTCCATACTGTTGCTGCCCCTGCTGAACTGGGACTGCTGGAAGGGGTGGCAATGCTTCCATCTGTGGAGGTGCGGGGAGAGCGGCGGGAAACATAGGCCTCTGTGGCTCTTGGCGAGCACCATGCTGCTGCTGCTGTGGGGCCCTGCCCTTATCAGGACAATCCTGTCGTTTATGACCAGTCTTGCCACAAACAAAACACTTCCCTGGGAAGTTCCCTCCTCTCTGCCCCTGCTGTCCCCGGCCCTGGTGGCCGTTACCGTTCCTCCCTTGGCCCTGCTGGCCCTGGTGAAACTGCTGCCCATTCTACCCCTGTTGGCCCTGATGGCCGTTTGGACCCTGATGGCCCTGACGGAAACCTCCCTGTCCCTGTCTGTAGTTCCCTGATCGGAACCTCTTCTGATCCCCCTGCTGCGAACCTTGCTCACCCTGTCTCTGCCCCTGAACAGATTGTGCCCCACCGGCACCATGTCCTCCAGTCCTGCCCTGATGGCTAGACTCTCCCGACCTCTTGCCCTCAGCCATATGAAAGCGGTGGTCCTGGCAATGTAGCAAAGCAGCGTTAACCACATCAGAATACGTGGCCAACGAAAGGTTCCCTAACAGATGCTGACGGATCCTCCATGTCAACCCGTCGGTGAATTTCTCAATCTTCTTCTTCTCTGTCGTTATCTCATCTGGAATGATATTCAACACATTCTTGAACTCGGCCTCATATTCGGCCACAGTCTTACCCTCCTGCCTCAGACTCATCAATTTCCTCCTCATTTTCGTGTGAACAGCTGACGGAAAGTACTTGCGGTCAAACAGCACCCAGAAGTCCTGAATAGTGAGAGTATCCCTCTCATCCATGGTGGTAATAGACTCCCACCACTGCAGTGCAGATCCAACTAGCTTGAAATTAGCTAGCACCTGCTTCTGAACATCCGTGCACTCATACATCCTCAAGTGCCTCTGCATATCCTTCCTCCACTGGCTCGAGACTACTACATCTGAGCTACCTGCAAACTCTAGCAGATGCGCTTTCTGAAAAGCATCACGTACACGCTCCCAAGCAGACGGGAATGCATTTGCCTGTACTGGCGCGACAACCGGCGCCTGAGGTGGTGCCTGCTGAACAATGGCAATTGTGGCATTTATCGCTTGGGCTACTATAGCTGCAACCTCAACGGCGTTCATCATGCCCTGAACTGGAGCGGGCTGGGGTTCGGGCGTTGCATCCTTGGGAACTCGTCGTGCACGTCGTGGAGGCATCTGAAATAAGAATGAAGTTTATAAGTTCGCAGTTATAAACTTAAAATAGCTGAAGAACGAAGCATACACAAAAAGAGTACAACAGTCCTAAAATATAGGGCTCTATATCAAAGAAAGCTTAGAGGAAACATAATAAGCCGTCAGATCCTAAAGATAACTAGAACCTGATGCTCTGATGCCACCTGTGACACCCCGACTAATTAAATACCGGGTAGCTACTCCTTTATTAAATTAATTCAAAATGTCAAGTTGGTCCAGTTAATAGCATCACTGTCGAAAACATTTTAATGATTACTAACCACCTAGTATTTAAAAAGTAAGTTGCCAAATTTGAATTTAAGTCTGATTAACATGCAACAAGTGTAAAGAATAATAACACCATTCACCATAACGAAGTAAATAGAATAACCATCACATAATATAATTAAAATCTGGAGGAAAACTCCTCACTAATAAACCACAAACTGTAATAACTATACGAAATACTGAATCAATACATGCCAAAGTCTGAAAACTGTAATGGAAAGATGTCTCTAATAGAAATGGGCAACATGCCCTACAACTGATAGATAATGACTCCGGAATCCAAATGATAGAAGCGTCTACAAGCAAGTCCCTGTAGCTTCCACAAACAGCTACAGCTCGTCACCTGAATGAGTATCCTATGCATGGTGTCCTTGTGGCTGGGCACCTAACATGGTTTTACAAGAAAAATAGATTTGAAAGCAAACGGGTCAGAGCCCGAATGTGGAGATATTTTAAAAACCTGCAAGTGCTTTAAAAACATTTAAAACATTAAATGCAAAGTACATGTTAGGACGTGCACTCACATGATATTCTCACCTCTCGTCTAACTGTGCACTCCTAATGTAAGTACCCATCTACAACGACCCAAACCACTAGCGAAGTGACATCATATCTAGCTAGACTGTCATAGGCCCTACCCTTATTACTCGATTCTATTAACATGATAACGCTCGTAATTAAATAGGGGTTTAACGTAAACTCATATGCTCAATATGCAATATATTTCACTATCAGCTAACCCGTTATGTTTTTCTCGAAACAATACCGTAATTATATTCACAACATTAACATGAAGGTTCCCATTAAATAAGTGTATATTATTCACATCATAAATATACAATACAAGCACCCTGAGGACTAAGCTGCGGTGCACACATAATCTGCTATCCATCCCGGTACATCACGTACATAAGGATCACATATTCCGAATCTCTCAGGAATAGTTCACAGATAACAACATCACAAATAATGGAGGCGAACACAGTCACATCACATGGGTCACGCACATACCTACGCTCCCACGATCAACGGACTTATTAATATCCCAATAAGTCTTTCTATGACCTACGTTCATCAAGGTAACCAGTCTAAATCCGGGCAACACAAGGATTAGAGGGCCCTAAGCGAACGCAAACCTCCCGTGATAGCAAGTATGGTAGGTATGTCATACACATAAAATCAATATATATACTAAGTATGCACACGTCTTAGTAATCTCGTAGTTTAATCGTAGTACTATTCTCATTCTAGTACCAATATATAATATATATACAACTTATATAATCCCGGTCCATAATTACACGCGCCATAATTTATTCTCACGTCGTAGTAGACACTCACGTCTCAACCCAAACGGTTCATTAATTTAAATCACTCGTATATAATTTACTCCTCATAATAACCCAAAAGTCCCAAATCTCTCAATACATCATCAAAGGAATGTTAACTCTACCCTCGAACAAGTTTACGGGACTCCCAACATCAAAACAGACCAAAAAGGCCCAAACTGGTAGCTCGTTAGAAGTCTCGTTCGAACGAGGCTGTTCGAACGAGATCAAACTGTCAGGTCGTTAGAAGTCTCGTTCGAACGAGACTGTTCGAACGAGATCCAGTTCGTTCGAACGAACTGTACCTTCTAACGAGATCTCGTTCGAACGAAGTATCGAACGAAATTCCTTTTCGTTAGAAGTGACTGGTCAACTTGTTAGAAGCTCGTTCGAACGAGCTCGTTCGAACGACCTGGGTTGGTTTCTAACGAGCTACTAGCTGCGAGCCCAGAAATTCCAAAATCATTTTTCACCCAATTTCTACTCCTCAAATCTCCTCTAAACTTCGTCCCAACTATGTTTTAAGGTATCTAATCAATCCTAAACATATATAGTCACATCCTAACATGTTTTAAGGAATTAATTCGTCCTAAACATCATTAAATCACAAATCTCTACACTTTTCCCCAATTTCTCAAGAACATGAACCCTAAAGTTTGTAATCATCAATTAGTCCATTCTAGATTCCGTTTTTATTACATCCAACATACATTAATACCAGAATAATCATCTCTATCTGAATCTACATGCAATTTTGTCCTCAATATTCAAGTTCTAAGTCCAATCAACATGGGTTTTCATTTATCTTCCAAGAACAATTATAAATTATCAAATTCTCTAACATGGAAGGAACATTCTCTGAATTTAAAGTAATTAAACCACTTGCCTCTATTGTCTCTGAATTTGGTGTTGATTTGGTAAGGATTTCTGCAGAATTCCTTCTCTTCCTCTCCCTCTCCAAGCTTTCTTCTCCAAAGATGGCTATGGTGGCTAGGGTTTTCTTTGGGAAAGTTGGAAACCTAATTTGATAACCTCCGTAGCTTATAGGGTCATTAAGGGTTGGTTAGTGGCTTAGTGGGTCAAATCCACATCAGATTTACTTAGCTAATTTTCGTCATTAATAATTCCTCCAAATACAAAATTACCAAAATACCCTTTATAATGCCGGTATGGCCTAAAAATACCCCGAGACCCAAACTACACCCCCGGCTAGTGTTTTCTGACTATCTCGACCCTTCCGGACGCATTGGCGCACTCAAAACGACCATACGGTTTATAGAATTTAAATTCACTTTTATAAATAAAATAATTATATCCCGACGCGACTGTCACACGCGTCCCAATAAAATGACCAAATTGTCGTATATCAATCTCACGACAAATTTCATAATTCAATATTCATATAACATCATATATACTCAATATAGTCAAATACCAACTCACAACTCGCTAGTATTTTACCCGGATTAATTTCCAATTAATTCACATTTAATTAATTAATCCCAAAAATAAATATAGCCAAAAGTACGGGGTATTACATACTTCCCCCCTAATAACTGAATTTCGTCCCAAAATTTGAAACTAGAAAGTACCTGATAAAAATAACTCTGGATAACGTTCGCGCATCTCATCCTCGCGCTCCCATGTGGACTCCTCGACATTGTGATGTCACCACTGAACACGCACTAACGGAACTATCTTTGACCGCAGCTTCCTCTCGCTTCGATCCAAAATAGCAATCGGTCCCTCCTCGTAGGAGCTATCCGGCTGGAGATCGATGTCCTCCACAGTAATGTGAGAATGAGCCAAATTATCTCTAAGGTATTTCCTTAGCGAGGAAATATGGAACACATCGTGAATCCGATGCAAATGCTCCGGTAACCCAAGTCTATACGCAACCGGTCCGATCCGCTCAATAATAGGAAACGATCCCACATACCTTGGTGCCAACTTCCCCTTCTTCCCAAAACGCATAATCCCCTTCATAGGAGATACTCTGAGCAAAACCTGGTCCCCCACTTGGAACTCTCTGAAAAATCTCTTCGCATCAGCATAACTCTTCTGCCTGTCTTGAGCTACCCGAATGCGACTCCGAATCAAATGAATCCTTACCGAAGTATCCTGAATTACTTCCGGCCCAAGTAGTTTGTTGTCCCCCATCTCTAACCAACATGCTGGGGAACGACAAGGCCAACCGTACAATGTTTCAAACGGAACCATGCCAATAGTGAACTGATAGGAGTTGTTGTAAGCAAACTCCACCAGTGGAAGGTACTGCTCCCATCCACCCCCAAAGTCGATAATGCACATGCGCAGCATATCCTCCAACATCTGATTTGTGCGCTCTGTCTGCCCATCGGTCTGCGGATGATAAGCTGTACTCGACCGCAGTTCCGTGCCCATGGTCTCTTGGAAACTTTCCCAAAACCGCGAAACAAATATCTTGTCTCTGTCAGACACGATATTTAGGGGCACACCGTGAAGTCTCACAACCTCTGAAATGAAGAGCTGGGCATACTGTCCCGTAGTGTAGTCAGTCCTTACGGGTAAAAAGTGAGCGACTTTGGACAACCTGTCCACAATTACCCAAACGGAGTCGTGACCCCTCTGCGACGTAGGCAACCCCGTGATAAAGTCCATGGATATGCTCTCCCACATCCACACCGGGACCTCCAACGGCTGTAGTAATCCTCCCGGTCTCTGATGATCCACTTTTACAAGCTGACAAGTGGCTCATTTCGAAACAAACTCAGCGATATCTCTCTTCATACCGCTCCACCAATACTGGCGTCTCATGTCTTGGTACATTTTGTCCCCTTCGGGATGTACCGCGAACCGTGAGCCATGCGACTCTGCCATCACATCGTGTCGCAATGCCTCCCCTTCCGGAACTACCAATCTCCCATTGAAGCGTAATCGCCTCCCTCTGCTAGTAATCGAACTATCTGCTCCTGACAGAACGAGTCATTAGCCTGTGCCCGTACTACCTTCGTGACAATCTGCGGTGTAACGGTCATCACAGACATGAAAGATTGGGCCACTGCATCCTGGTGTCCCAATTCCTTCCACTTTGCCTTCCACACCTCTGCCACCTCATCTGCTGGCCTACGGCTCAACGCGTCTGCTACCCCATTAGCCTTACCTGGGTGATACTGGATATCGAAATGGTAGTCTTTCACAAACTCAAGCCACCTACGCTGCCGCATATTCAACTCTTTCTGCGTGAACAGGTATTGTAGGGACTTGTGGTCCGTGAACAGTTGGAATTTCTCCCCCAAAAGATAGTGCCTCCAAATCCGTAGGGCAAATACCACCGCTGCCAACTCCAAATCATGCGTGGGGTAATTCTTCTCATGAGTCTTAAGCTTACGGGAAGCATAAGCTATAGCCTGTCTCTCCTGCTGCAATACGCCTCCAAGCCCTTGCAAAGACGCGTCGGTGTAAACCAAATACTCAACTCCCGATCTCGGCAATGCTAACACAGGTGCTAAGGTCAATTTATCCTTAAATTCATCGAATGCCAACTGACAGGCATCACTCCAGATGAATGGCACACCCTTACGAGTCAGATGTGTCAACGGACCTACTATCTTCGAAAATCCCCGAATGAATCTCCTATAGTATCCTTCTAGGCCCAAGAAACTACGAATCTTCGTCGGTGTTGTGGGTTGTCCCCACTCCCTCACCGCGGATACTTTCCCCGGATCAACAGATATCCCTCGGTCGGAAATAATGTGTCCCAAAAACTGGACCTCCTTCAGCCAAAACCCGCACTTCTCATATTTTGCATACAACTCGTTCTGACGGAGTGTCTTCAAAACTTGCCTCAAATGCTCGGCGTGCTCCTCCTCTGTCTGGGAGTAAACCAAAATATCATCGATGAAGACAATGACAAACTGATCTAGGAAATCCCTGAACACTCTATTCATCAAGTCCATAAACACTACTGGAGCGTTGGTCAAACCAAAAGGCATAACCCGAAACTCGTAAGAACCATATCTCGACAAGAACACAGTCTTCGAGACATCCTCCTCCCTGATACGCAACTGATGGTATCCTGATCTCAAATCAATCTTTGAGAAGAAAGAAGCTCCTCTCAACTGGTCGAATAAGTCATCGATTCGAGGCAACGGATACTTATTCCGTATCGTGACCTTATTCAACTCTCAGTAGTCCACACACAATCTCAGTGAACCATCCCTCTTCTTCACAAACAAAACTGGAGCGCCCCAAGGTGAGGTACTCCTACGAATAAAGACCTGACCTAACACCTGCTCTATCTGATCTCGTAGCTCTCGCATCTCTGCCGGAGCCATATTGTACGGTGCACGTGCTATAGGCCTCATATCTGGCAATAGGTCTATAACAAAGTCTATCTCTCTACTGGGTGGTAAGCCTGGTATCTCCTGAAACACATCCGAATACTCTTTGACAACTGGAATAGAATCTAAAGGAATCACAACCTCCTTATAGGTATTCTCCTCTAGGTAATACAAATGAGCGGTCGATCCTCCCTCTGGGCGACACATCGCCACTACGAACATATCTTGCCCTGGAATGGCAAAAAAAATGCTCCCACTGAAGCAATCAATCATGGCCCTATAAGCTACGAGCCAATCCATACCGATGATCACATCGTGATCATGCAAATCTAATACCAACATATCTGCAGGTAACACCAGAGTACCAATCCCTACTCCCACTCCCCGGCATATAAAGAATATAAGTGACCCACTCCCCAATGGTGAGTCGACACACGTCACTGTGCTCTCTGCCGTAGCTAACAATCCTAAAGCTTTCGCGAAGTGTGTAGCTATAAAACAATGTGTAGCACCCGTATCAAATAATACCCGACCCATAGTGCTATGGATAGGAAACGTACCCTCAATCGCGGGCGGTGCCTGTGGAACTGCAGCCTGGTGGACGTTGTAGACACGTCCATACTGTAGCTGCCCCTGCTGAACTGGGACTGCTGGAAGGGGTGGCAATGCTTCCATCTGTGGCGGTGCGGGGAGAGCGGCGGGAAACATAGGCCTCTGTGGCTCTTGGCGAGCACCATGCTTCTGCTGCTGTGGGGCCCTGCCCTTATCAGGACAATCCTGTCGTTTATGACCAGTCTTGCCACAAACAAAACACTTCCCTGGGAAGTTCCCTCCTCTCTGCCCCTGCTGTCCCCGGCCCTGGTGGCCGTTACCGTTCCTCCCTTGGCCCTGCTGTCCCTGGTGAAACTGCTGCCCATTCTACCCCTGTTGGCCCTGATGGCCGTTTGGACCCTGATGGCCCTGACGGAAACCTCCATGTCCCTGTCTGTAGTTCCCTGATCGGAACCTCTTCTGATCCCCCTGCTGCGAACCTTGCTCATCCTGTCTCTGCCCCTGAACAGATTGTGCCCCACCGGCACCATGTCCTCCAGTCCTGCCCTGATGGCTAGACTCTCCCGACCTCTTGCCCTCAACCATATGAAAGCGGTGGTCCTGGCAATGTAGCAAAGCAGCGTTAACCACATCAGAATACGTGGCCAACGAAAGGTTCCCTAACAGATGCTGACGGATCCTCCATGTCAACCCGTCGGTGAATTTCTCAATCTTCTTCTTCTCTGTCGTTATCTCATCTGGAATGATATTCAACACATTCTTGAACTCGGCCTCATATTCGGCCACAGTCTTACCCTCCTGCCTCAGACTCATCAATTTCCTCCTCATTTTCGTGTGAACAGCTGAAGGAAAGTACTTGCGGTCAAACCGCACCCAGAAGTCCTGAATAGTGAGAGTATCCCTCTCCTCCATGGTGGTAATAGACTCCCACCACTGCAGTGCAGATCCAACTAGCTTGAAATTAGCTAGCACCTGCTTCTGAACATCCGTGCACTCATACATCCTCAAGTGCCTCTGCATATCCTTCCTCCACTGGCTCGAGACTACTACATCTGAGCTACCTGCAAACTCTAGCAGATGCGCTTTCTGAAAAGCGTCACGTACACGCTCCCAAGCAGAAGGGAATGCATTTGCCTGTACTGGCGCGACAACCGGGGCCTGAGGTGGTGCCTGCTGAACAACGGCAATTGCGGCATTTATCGCTTGGGCTACTATAGCTGCAACCTCAACGGCGTTCATCATGCCCTGAACTGGAGCGGGCTGGGGTTCGGGCGTTGCATCCTTCGGAACTCGTCGTGCACGTCGTGGAGGCATCTGAAATTAGAATGAAGTTTATAAGTTCGCAGTTATAAACTTAAAATAGCTGAAGAACGAAGCATACACAAAAAGAGTACAACAGTCCTAAAATATAGGGCTCTATATCAAAGAAAGCTTAACGGAAACATAATAAGCCGTCAGATCCTAAAGATAACTAGAACCTGATGCTCTGATGCCACCTGTGACACCCCGACTAATTAAATACCGGGTAGCTACTCCTTTATTAAATTAATTCAAAATGTCAAGTTGGTCCAGTTAATAGCATCACTATCGAAAACATTTTAATGATTACTAACCACCTAGTATTTAAAAAGTAAGTTGCCAAATTTGAATTTAAGTCTGATTAACATGCAACAAGTGTAAAGAATAATAACACCATTCACCATAACGAAGTAAATAGAATAACCATCACATAATATAATTAAAATCTGGAGGAAAACTCCTCACTAATAAACCACAAACTGTAATAACTATACGAAATACTGAATCAATACATGCCAAAGTCTGAAAACTGTAATGGAAAGATGTCTCTAATAGAAATGGGCAACATGCCCTACAACTGATAGATAATGACTCCGGAATCCAAATGATAGAAGCGTCTACAAGCAAGTCCCTGTAGCTTCCACAAACAGCTACAGCTCGTCACCTGAATGAGTATCATATGCATGGTGTCCTTGTGGCTGGGCACCTAACATGGTTTTACAAGAAAAATAGATTTGAAAGCAAACGGGTCAGAGCCCGAATGTGGAGATATTTTAAAAACCTGCAAGTGCTTTAAAAACATTTAAAACATTAAATGCAAAGTACATGTTAGGACGTGCACTCACATGATATTCTCACCTCTCGTCTAACTGTGCACTCCTAATGTAAGTACCCATCTACAACGACCCAAACCACTAGCGAAGTGACATCATATCTAGCTAGACTGTCATAGGCCCTACCCTTATTACTCGATTCTATTAACATGATAATGCTCGTAATTAAATAGGGGTTTAACGTAAACTCATATGCTCAATATGCAATATATTTCACTATCAGCTAACCCGTTATGTTTTTCTCGAAACAATACCGTAATTATATTCACAACATTAACATGAAGGTTCCCATTAAATAAGTGTATATTATTCACATCATAAATATACAATACAAGCACCCTGAGGACTAAGCTGCGGTGCACACATAATCTGCTATCCATCTCGGTACATCACGTACATAAGGATCACATATTCCGAATCTCTCAGGAATAGTTCACAGATAACAACATCACAAATAATGGAGGCGAATACAGTCACATCACATGGGTCACGCACATACCTACGCTCCCACGATCAGCGGACTTATTAATATCCCAATAAGTCTTTCTATGACCTACGTTCATCAAGGTAACCACTCTAAATCCGGGCAACACAAGGATTAGAGGGCCCTAAGCGAACGCAAACCTCCCGTGATAGCAAGTATGGTAGGTATGTCATACACATAAAATCAATATATATACTAAGTATGCACACGTCTTAGTAATCTCGTAGTTTAATCGTAGTACTATTCTCATTCTAGTACCAATATATAATATATATACAACTTATATAATCCCGGTCCATAATTACACGCGCCATAATTTATTCTCACGTCGTAGTAGACACTCACGTCTCAACCCAAACAGTTCATTAATTTAAATCACTCGTATATAATTTACTCCTCATAATAACCCAAAAGTCCCAAATCTCTCAATACATCATCAAAGGAATGTTAACTCTACCCTCGAACAAGTTTACGGGACTCCCAACATCAAAACAGACCAAAAAGGCCCAAACTGGCAGCTCGTTAGAAGTCTCGTTCGAACGAGACTGTTCGAACGAGATCAAACTGTCAGGTCGTTAGAAGTCTCGTTCGAACGAGACTGTTCGAACGAGATCCAGTTCGTTCGAACGAACTGTACCTTCTAACGAGATCTCGTTCGAACGAAGCATCGAACGAAATTCCTTTTCGTTAGAAGCGACTGGTCAACTCGTTAGAAGCTCGTTCGAACGAGCTCGTTCGAACGACCTGGGTTGGTTTCTAACGAGCTACTAGCTGCGAGCCCAGAAATTCCAAAATCATTTTTCACCCAATTTCTACTCCTCAAATCTCCTCTAAACTTCGTCCCAACTATGTTTTAAGGTCTCTAATCAATCCTAAACATATATAGTCACATCCTAACATGTTTTAAGGAATTAATTCGTCCTAAACATCATTAAATCACAAATCTCTACACTTTTCCCCAATTTCTCAAGAACATGAACCCTAAAGTTTGTAATCATCAATTAGTCCATTCTAGATTCCGTTTTTATTACATCCAACATACATTAATACCAGAATAATCATCTCTATCTGAATCTACATGCAATTTTGTCCTCAATATTCAAGTTCTAAGTCCAATCAACATGGGTTTTCATTTATCTTCCAAGAACAATTATAAATTATCAAATTCTCTAACATGGAAGGAACATTCTCTGAATTTAAAGTAATTAAACCACTTGCCTCTATTGTCTCTGAATTTGGTGTTGATTTGGTAAGGATTTCTGCAGAATTCCTTCTCTTCCTCTCCCTCTCCAAGCTTTCTTCTCCAAAGGTGGCTATGGTGGCTAGGGTTTTCTTTGGGAAAGTTGGAAACCTAATTTGATAACCTCCGTAGCTTATAGGGTCATTAAGGGTTGGTTAGTGGCTTAGTGGGTCAAATCCACATCAGATTTACTTAGCTAATTTTCGTCATTAATAATTCCTCCAAATACAAAATTACCAAAATACCCTTTATAATGCCGGTATGGCCTAAAAATACCCCGAGACCCAAACTACACCCCCGGCTAGTGTTTTCTGACTATCTCGACCCTTCCGGACGCATTGGCGCACTCAAAACGACCATACGGTTTATAGAATTTAAATTGACTTTTATAAATAAAATAATTATATCCCGACGCGACTGTCACACGCGTCCCAATAAAATGACCAAATTGTCGTATATCAATCTCACGAAAAATTTCATAATTCAATATTCATATAACATCATATATACTCAATATAGTCAAATACCAACTCACAACTCGCTAGTATTTTACCCGGATTAATTTCCAATTAATTCACATTTAATTAATTAATCCCAAAAATAAATATAGCCAAAAGTACGGGGTATTACAACTACCTATCATACTCCGATACAGGGTTTGATTTACGTCCTTGCCTGAAGTGTCCTTACTAAGCTTGACATAAGTACTCATAGGTTTACGAGCATGCTTAGCGGAGTCTAAACCAAATTTATTCACTAGATCTCTAGCATACTTAGATTGATATATGAACGTCCCATCCTCCAGCTGACGAACCTAGAGACCAAGGAAGAACGTAAGCTCACCTACCATGCTCATCTCAAACTCACTTTTCATTTCTTCCTCAAAGTTGTGAGCATGCTGGTAGCACGTGGATCCAAAGACTATATCTTCCACATAGACCCGGGTAACCAAAATAGCACCGTCATCTCTCCTGATGAACAACGTCATATCAACTCCCCCTCTCTTGAAGCCACAAGCTAAGAGATATGAAGTAAGCCTCTCGTACCAAGCACGGGATGCTTGCTTCAAACCATACAAGTTATTCCTCATATAGTATACGTGCTCTAGGTGCTTAGGGTATTCAAACCCTTTTGGTTGAACCATATAGACCTCTTCCTCTAGAATGATATTAAGAAATGGACTCTTGACATCCATCTTATATAACTTTAAGTGCAGATGACATGCGATGGCGAGTAGTAAGCGTACGGATTCAAGCCTTGCAACAGAAGAAAATGTCTCCCTAAAGTCTACACCCTAAATCTGTGTGTAGCCTTGAGTGACCAACCTAGCCTTATTTCTGATTATGGTCTCATTTTCATCCATTTTATTCTTGAAAATCCTCCGGGTACCAATCACATTAGTATCACTAGGTCAGGGGATAAGTTCCCAGACATTATTCTTTTTAAATTGAAGCAACTGATCCTGCATGGGAGATATCCAGTGTTCATCCTTGAGTGCTTCTTTATGATTCTTGGGCTCGACTGTGGATGTGTAGAAAAAATGACTAACAACGTTCTCTAGCTGAGCACGAGTCTTGACCCCTAAAGTGGGATCGCCAATAATAGAAGAAGGATCATGACTCTTGCGAACCCAAGCAGGTGTGTCCCCAAACACAGGAGTAGAGTCCACGGAGTATGGGTGAGGTACAAGTAATTTGCTACCAGAAAAATCCTCATGCTCACACTAAAGGTTAGGATCAATACACTCCGAAGGTTCGTCATCTTGCACGGTGACGTTTATTGACTCCATAACCTTAGATCTCTTCAGGTTAAAAACTCGGTACTCTGTACTATTTGATGAATATCCTAGCAATATTACCTCATCGCTCTGGGAGTCAAACTTTCCTTATTGCTCTCTATTCCGTAGGATGTAGCATTTACTCCCAAAGACACGGAAATATGCAAGGTTGGGTTTCTTGCCAGTCCACAATTCATAAGGCGTCTTAAGTGTGTGTGAGCGTAGGTAGACCCTATTCATCGTATGGCATGCAGTAGACACAGCCTCTTCCTAAAATCTCCTAGCAACCTTACGACCTAGAAGCATAGATCTAGCCATTTTTTGAATCGTCCTATTCTTTCTCTCAATAATCCCATTTTGCTGAGGAGTCTTCACAGCAGAAACCTCATGTTTGATTCTTAGGCTGTCACAGTAAAGATCTACCTTTGCTTCCTTAAATTCCGTGCCATTATCACTATGTATCCTGTTAATAGTGACTCCATGTTGATTTTGCAGGACATGGCACTTGGTCGTAAAAAACTCTACAGCATAGAATTTCTCTCTTAGAAAACCGATAATCGAATATCTGTAGAAATCATCTACCATCACGAGGATGTACCTCTTACCACCCAGACTCTGAGTACGAGTAGGACCGATAAGATCCATGTGAATTAACTCAAGCATACGGGAGGTGGTAATGGAATGCAACTTCCTGTGGGGACTAAGGATTTACTTTCCCAGCTGACAGGGTCCACAAACCATGGAAGTTGGCTTTCCAAGAGATGGTAAGCCCCATACTAGGTCCTGTTTAGCTAAATGTGTCAAATCTCTTACGTTCACGTGACCTAGGCGCTGGTTCCATAGATCCATAGGAGTGATCGTGGCGCTGGTGCCACAGATCCATAGGAGTGATCGTGGCGCTGTTGCAGACAAGTGAGGATGTGGGTACAGTCCTATAGAAATTATCTTCTATCCTAACCCCTTACACTAAAAGTTTACCGAATTGATTATAGACATTACACACGTCCCAGTCAAACTTTATGGCAAAGTCAGTGTCGTAGAAATGGCTAATGCTGAGAAGGTTTCCCTTCAAACCTTTGATGTACAAACCATTATCTAGCTTAGGAAATCCTGGTAACATAATTATACCTCGTCCTACAATGCTAGACTTACTTCCATCTCCAAAGGTGACTCTACCATCCTTATAATCCTCTAGGTAGGTAAAGAATGAGACATCACCTATCATATGCCTGGAGCACCCACTATCAAAATACCACTGTGAGGTATTATGTACTTTGAGAGAGACATGAACAACAAGGGCCTTTTTGTCTTTCTTAGGTACCCAAGATGTGGTGACCTTTTGTTTACCCTTATTGTTGTTGGTTTTAGCCGGGATGCGAGAAGCATTTACTGACGGCAAAGATATCCGTCGCAATTACTCCATCAAACTCTGTGATGTGGTAGCTAAAAACTCAACACTCTCTCTCAGATTGGCAAATTAATCAGTATGATGTGGTGGAGCAGTAGTACATCGTGTCCAACCCAAACTATAGCAAAACTCCCTGAGGTGGCCTTTTCTTTTGCAGTACGTACACAAGAACACAATCTTAGGTGGACCTCCTTTTGTTTTTCTTGGTCAAACTCTCCTTTGTGGTTTTTGACGATGGCCATATGGAGTCGTAGTAAACTTATGAACTGGTCCAGGTGAAACTTGAGACGTGGTGGCACTATCATAACCTATTCCCTGCCTATCACCAAAATCTAAAGCGGGACCGAGGAGTATCTTTCCCATCTTTCTAGATCTGTCCTCGATTTGAACCTTGACTTCCCGTTCTCGCTCAAGATCATGAGTAAGATGGATAACATGGGATTCAAGTTTCTTTCGAGTCTCCAGGGAGGAATGGAGCGCACTCTTAAGACTAGCCACTTGTTTAGTCAAGTCCCCTTTCTCTTTCCCAAAACCACTCTCTCTCTCCAAACAGTCTCTATCTCTCTCTCTAAACAAACTTTCTTTATCAACACATGCAGACTCTCTTTCTCTAAAGCTAGTGCAGGTGGAGGATTCTCTCTCTCGCACTTCTTCTAAATCCTCCTTTAAAGCGGTGATACTAAGAACTAGCGCTTTGTTACGCTTTTTGGTTTTAAATGACTCATTATATAACTCAGCGTAAGCACGTTGAAGATTACACTCGCTCTCACTTGCATCATCCTCCCCCTCACTCACATCATTCTCACTATCGAGGAGTCCCTATAAAGTAGCATCCGCAACGTCGTGAGGAGCAATAGAAGTATGACTATCCATGAATGCGGTGACTCGTCTCCAGAATCCACTGACTCGACCTCACTATCGTCACTAAGGGTAGCATTAAGGACAGCTTTGCCCTTTTCTTTTGCAAGTCTGTTCAGCCTAGTAGCACACTCAAAATCTCTATGACCCTTACCGTTGCACTCATAGAATCTCGCACTGTCTTTAGGAGGTTATTTAAAACCTTTTTCATTTTTCTAAATTTACTCAAAAAACTTTTTATCTTTGAAATTTTCATTTTTCTTGAATCTGAGAATTTTCTTGAAATTTTTAGCTAATAGGGCCAAATCATCTAAATCAAAATCACACTCAGAATCTGACGTTTCTATCTCCCTTTTTCTAGACGACTCAACTCTCTTTCTTACCAACCCCTCACTTTTTCTAGCCTGGGCATTAAGTGCAATACATTTATCTTTAGGTTTGAAGGATTTAGGGAACATATAAATTTCATAAGTTTCTAAGTCTCCTACAAGTTCCTCCAATTTAAGTGTGTTTAAATTACCTATAGAATTTAGCATAGTGACTTTAGGGATAAAACGCTTAGGAAGAGATCTTAGAAT
Organism: Sambucus nigra; assembly: GCA_949130495.1. NCBI lineage: Eukaryota > Viridiplantae > Streptophyta > Magnoliopsida > Dipsacales > Adoxaceae > Sambucus > Sambucus nigra. The sequence goes on along the minus strand of OX422207.1, from coordinate 334,376,688 downwards.
CTTTTTAATAACTCTAGCATTAGGAATGTGTTCACCAAGATTAAAACTAGAGTTAACAATATCAGATAACCTTGCATAAAAATCATCAAAACATTCAGTCTCAAGCATGGTGACAGTTTCAAATTGAGTTGTTAAATTTTCCAGTTTAGATTCTTTCACAGCATTAGTTCCTTCATGGGTAAGTTGCAAAATATCTCATGCCTCTTTTGACGTGGTGCACGTCATAATTCGTCGAAACTCGTCAGGTGTGACGGATCCAGAAATAGCACTTAAACCCTTAGAAATTAAAGAAGACCATTTAAATTCTTCTTCAGTCATATCAGTCACAGATTTTAAATTAGTCACGTTATTAGCAGTGACGGAGGGAGGTGTCCACCCTTTTTCTACTAAAATCCAAACACATTCATCAATGGCTTTTAAGACAGATTTCATGCGGGCTTTCCAGTAAGCATAGTTTGTCCCGTCAAAAACTGGCATTTTATTATATAATTTCCCCATTGAACACGCCCTTTTTTAAAAATCAATTTTTCAGAAAATTGATATCTTAGAAAAAAATTGCAGAAAATTACACGGTATATTGTGTAATTGGCTCTGATACCAATTTGAAGAGTGCGCTTTTGTTCAAATAATGGAATTATTTAATTAAACACAGTTTTTCAATTAAATCCTAAAAACATGCATCGAGATGATTTATCAAATAAAATAAATATAGCATGTGACACAACATATCAGGAAAAATCCCCGCAGGGCAAAACCAAATTATTTTCACTATAATTTGTAAATAACGGTTACACGGATCATAATGAAAAAAAGTGTGACATACAAAAATACCCGTAGGTGTTGGTTCCGATATCGTCGGCTGGAATCTCCTGCAAGAATTCCAGATGGGCAACAATGAAGAAGGTACCGGCTTCTCCACAAAATACTCCAAAATGAGTAAGAATAATCTCTTGAAGGTTTATGATGTGCACATGATAAATGGGAATTAAGTGTGCATTTATAAGGAAGTTTTAAAGCCTAAAAAAAAACTTTAGGAAAACATGGCAGATTTTGGGCCGGATTTTGCTCAACATGCTGCAAAAGGAATTTGACCAGTAAATAGTGGTGACAGCATTTGACACAGAAATCGAGGTCGGAGCCTTCGTTCGAACGACATTGAATGTCGCTTGAATGAGGACACGTGTCATTCGAACGACATCGCGCGAGATATCTGTGTCGTTCGAATGACAGTGACATCTCGTTTGAACGAGCACACCTTCCAAAAAAAGTCTGTTTCAGCTTAGAAAAATTCTGCACTTGATAAAAAATAATTTCAGATTTCAAAAAATATTTTCTAAAAAATTCTCAAATATTTATGAAAATATAAACAACTCCAATTAATCATTTTACCAATAATCTGTCATGGAGTTTATGGGAAACGGTTGAGCAGTACGTAGCATGTAACTTGACGCACGAGTGAAGATGATGGATGCATGGATTTGGATAAAGGCCATCGCGGATGATCGTGATGATGTGTCGAATGTAGCGGTATCAGATATACAAACTGTGATCTAGGAAAAATAAAAAATTCCTAGATTCTACCTTTACATTTATAAAATTATGTCCTTACAATAATAAATAGTCATTTAAAGTATTTGCTCGTGTGTTTTACATGTGAGGATTATGAATCCAACAATTGATTAGAATTCGCCCCTAATAACAATAGATTTGCGAAATTACAATTAAAACACTTACAAAAACATGACCAAAGTCAAAATAAACATATGTATCTCAATGAGGATAATACAATTAGCATAAACTTGGGCACTGCCCAAAATCCACAATGATTTCAGATAAAGTCCTCCCTAGATGATAATGAACAAAACGAGCTCACAGATCTCCTCGTTAACTTCTGAGATTTATTTTCTTGGTCAAATTCCACTATGCTCGATATCAACCCAACTATCATCACACATGAGATACCCACTCTCCCTGATGCCAAACCCGTAAAGAAAAAACTCTAGAAACTAATACCTGAATGGTCGTTGAAAGTGAATGAGGCGATAAAAAAACAACTTAGTGTCAGCTTCATACAAGTAATTGAATATTCCACTTGCCTAGCCAACATCGTACTTATACCTAAAGCCAATGACAAAGCCTAAATATGCATGGACTATAGGGATCTTGATTTGTCCTTCCCCAAAGATGATTTCCCTTTTGGACTTCAACCTTTTGGTAAAAAATTGAAAACTCGTATGACTGTGTGATAATTGATTAACTTCGCAAATTTATAATTTGACACACTTATTTAATGTCAACCCCTAAACATGCATATAAAGAGCGTGATTTAACCCATAAACAAATAAAGCATGCGACACAAAATTAAGGAAAAATCCCCGCAAGGCAAAATCTTTTATTTCTAGAACTTTGAATAATTTACAAGACCATTGACTTACATACAACTTGATAATCTCCCACAAGTGTAACGCACGATGTCTTCGGCAAACCTTCAAAGCAACGGCTAGAAACAGTGTCGACTAGAATCTCCCGCAGGAACTCCAGGTGGTCAGCAATGAAGAAGAGAGACGCTTCTCCACAAGGGTGAACAAACCAAAGTTATTGTGTTCTTGGGTTACACAAAATGATTCACAAAGGTTTGTCAATTGTGTGAATCAAAACATGAGTCTAGGGACTCAAAAAATATGAAGACTAGAGTAATTGGGACTCTAAAAAACGTCTTCCAAAGTCTTGCAAAACAACTCCCCCGAAGTTGGTATTTATAGGGAAACACATGAAGAGTTCCACGTTTTAAAAACTCTAAAATTCTATCCAGCGTACAGGTACCCCGAACCGATTCGGGTCTCCTTCAAACCGGTTCGCCCTTCTAACCGGTTTGGCCCTCGGTTCGGAAAAAATCGCTGGCCAGAGGAACTTAAACACTTAGCATTTTTCCCAAGTCTTTTTCTTTGAAATTTCTCCATTTTCAAAAAGCCATAACTTTTTCACCGTAGTTCGGATTGAGGTACCGTTTCTTCCAGTATCTTCGTTGCGGCAAGCTCTTCAACTTTCCAGTTGATCGGTCCTCCGAACGGTGGTTGTAAAATTACCAAATTAACCTTGAACTTCCATATCGTGCCTTGTTTCACTGTTTTCACTTCTCTTGCGTACCACTTTCATTACGAGCCTAAAATCATGGAACGTGAAGTCGTTGAGGCAGATGTGGGATACTTGATGAAGATGATGAATGATTGATTCCCAGAATTCAGATTGAGACCGTCATGTGAGATCGTGTGGTGACGTGTCAAATGTAGCGGCGTACGACATACACAACAAATGTAACATGTTGGACATGAGAAAAATGTCCTTACAAATCTCCCCCTATGTCTATGCCGGTACATACATAAAAAATCCGAATTATCAAATACCAAAATTGCCTATACAAATCTACCCTCCCATAAACCCAAAGCTGGAAAGATACAAATGAATAAGTCTTCATCGTTTTTTCTTCAAATCTTCAGGAATCTCAAAGCTTTTCTCATCAGGGTGTGTAACGTATGATCACCAATGTAGTACCTACACACATGAGATAAATCAAATACCAAGTGACGTATCGAGTTTGAAATGAGATAAACATAGATACCAATAAATGATAAGCATAAGTTAAATCTCAAAAACTCCCCCAAAATAAGATAATTCTTTCTCCCCCTTTTTATTATGTCTCCAAATAGACAAATAAGAAGAATGAATCAAACAAGCAAAATCGGGGTGTCACGGTATTCAAAACAAAGGATCAATCAAATGGCAAACGTGCTCTTACAAGGAGATGCTCAAAAATATCTTCACAAACTATTTTTGAATTTTTCAAAATTTTCGAACAAAAATGAGATACAAATTTGAAAAAAATAATACAAAAATCACACCATGGATTTAAACTAAAACAACCAAGTCATGGAAACGGAATGTATGGGGGTGAACACATTCGATAGGTAAATCAACTCAATCAATCATATATGCACGATGCATACGTGTACTCCTAACGAATGAACATCAAAGGTATCCTTAGGTGTAAAAATTTGTTGAATTTAGATGACATCATCTTATGCAAATCAACAAGTCAAGGTCAAATGATTTCCACACCAATAACGTCCAAAATTATTTAGCGCATTTTGAAGACTTTTAAGGACATGCAAACCCGTTATAAAATTCCAACCAAACTCCCTCATATATATTTTCTTTTAGAGGAGAATAAACTAAATTCTCGAACTTTGGAGAATTGGTGTAAAAACCTAAATGGCCCATAATTTAGCATGAATTTCTTTTTATTGCCTTAAAAAAAATTGGCTCTTTTAAACCTCTTTGGACCTCGGATAATAAAATTCCTCCATTTTTTGGTCCAAGTTAACGGCGGCTTAGTATTCGAAAAGGCAATATGAACCTTTCGCAGCCCTTTCCCATTTTAAAACAAAGCACACAAACTCACAAAATGGTTCTTAAATGCACAATTTCCTTATCAAGTTTTATTGCACTTAGTTCGTTTTAAGCACGGGATTGAAGTGAAAACACCTAACCAACATGTGATAAGACAACCACAATAATCAAATAAATTCATGCATGTGTGCAATAAAGGAAATCATGAGTCAAACATGTAGGAAGTAACACTTAAATACATCTTAATGACTCCAAACATTATAAAGCACATGGATGAATTGACTTATTGTCTCAAAACACTAAAAAAATTCTAGGCTTAGAAGAATTAATTTTCAATTCGGGGAAAATCGAATTGATTCTCCCAATGGTCGAATCAATTCGAAATGTGTTAGGGGTAAATGTTGTAACGAAATTTCTACACTTTTCAATTCTCAAACTTTCAGATAATCATCTCCATATTTCGATTCAACTTAACTAATCGTCAAGTATAAATGTGATGGGGATTCCCAACTTAGATTATGTGAAATTTCATTCAATTTCATCCTAAAATCTAATTGAAATCCCATTATTTTTATTTCCAAAAATATGATTAAAACTCCATTAGTTATTAACCATAAATATTTTTATGTTCCTCATATAAAATCATAAAAAAACCTAGATTTTTCCCATTATCTAAATCTTCAAATTTCAGATTTTTATTTAATCTTACAATTGGGTTTATTCTACATGAAATGCTATTCCCTTTTATGAGATTTATTCATCAAATCACATGAATTGTATTAAAATTCCATAATTTAAAGACCCTACTCTACATGGGTATTATAACTTATAAAATTTGCAAGTTAAATACTTGCCTTATATAGAAGTGGTCTAATTTGATCCTTTTTTATGAAGCTTCTCTTCTAATCCTTCCTATAAAAATGGTTGGGATGCCAAAATGAGCTTAAATTCTTCGAAATCCTCTTCTAGGCTCCAAGAAAACTCTTCCTCTCCTCTCTACTAGCCTCAAATTGTTTTATACTCTTTTTACCCTAACCTCCAATCACCACAACTATATATAATCCTTGAAATTTCGAAATCCCCTTAGCCCTAGGTTATAAAATGACTAAAATGCCCTCCTAGGGTGTCGGTTTTGTCTAAAACTGTCTCGGGACCCAAACTACACACCCGAGTATACTAGTTCGACTATTTTAGCCCTTTCGAACTCATCTGTTACCTCAGAATTATCATATGAATTACTCATAATTTATTTCCTATCTGAACCTCATTTAGTCCACACACGACAACTGGTTGAGATAACATATTGTCACATCACTGTCACACGTTATAATGTCAAATATGTAATTACTATTCATTTAGTAATTTTATTCAATAACATTAATCATTTCTATCAGATTAATAGTTTACTCAACCCATAATATTTAATTTTCATTAAATTACATCACACGTGTAATTTAAATTCAACCGAATTAATTCATTTTATAATTCTTCAAAATAGTTAATTCTTCAAAATTACGAGTTATTACACCACAGTATTAGTGATAGTGCGCTATAAAAGGAGGGGAAGACCCTTCTATGGTGTATGAGCGCCAAAGGTTGGGTAAGGTACCACTTGATCTTATCGAAAACTTCTTGACATGCCTCATTCCATACTTTGTTCCAATCCTTTCAAAAAAGTTTAAAGATAGGTTCACAAATGGAGTTCACCTGGTTGACGAATCGACTGATGTATTGAAGTTTCCCAGGAAACAACGAACTTCTTTATCCATCCAAAGTGGCGACATTTCGAGAATTTTTTTAAGTTTGGTAGGATTTTCTTCGATTCCTCTCTCACTAACCATAAAATAAAGGATTTTTCCTTTCATGACGTTGAAGATGCATTTTTTAGGATTGAGAGGCATCTGATATTGGCGCAGATGCTCAAAGGATTTCCTCAAGACATGGATGTGAGATTCTCAATTTTTGGACTTGATGATCATATTGTCAACATAGATATCAACCTATTTATGGATAAGATCATTCAAAATGGTTGTATATGCCCTTTGGTAGAAAGCTCCAGTGTTTTAACACTTAAAGGCATGACGGTGTAGCAAAAGGTTCCCCATGGGGTGATAAAGGAAGTATTCTCTTAGTGGTCCGGATGTATCTTGATCTAGTTGTACTTGGAAAAATTATTGACAAATGAGTTGAGGGCATGACTGGCAGTTTTATCAATAATTATGTCGATGTTGGGTAAAGGGTAATCGTCCTTTTGATATGATTTGTTCAGATCTCGATAGTTGACATATATGGGGACTTTTACTCCCGATTTTGGCACAGGGATAGTGTTCGAAATCCATGTTGGATGTTTGACCACGCAGATGAAGCCTATGCTCAATTTTTAACCACTTCATTTTTTACTTTTAGGGTCCAATTTGTCCCAAGATTTCTCAATTTCTTCATGATAGTGTTGCTTTTGGTATTAGTAGGAATTTCATGTTGCACGATTTCTGGGTCGAGGCCAAAAATGTCGTTATATGATTATGCGAACACGTCTATAAATTCTTTCAAGCGATCTTCAAATTGTGACCGCTCATGCTCATTAAGGGTGGAACCTATCGAAATCTCGCGTGGATTTGTACTCGAATCGAGATTAATAATAATAGTCTCATCATTACTAGTTTAAACACAGTTATGTTATTTTTTTCCATATTGAGATCAGTTAAAAATTATTCATTTATTAGATCATCTTCATTAATTGTTTGATTAGAATCGATGCAATTAATAAAAGGCACAATAAGATACTCAAACTATTCTTTCATTTCATTAGATACAATTTATAGAAATACAAAATTGAGAACCTCATCAAAGCAGGCCCCATTTACATAAATATTAGTAACATGAAAAGGAGGTACATATTTAGGTTCATTTTGTAGAGTGTAAACAGGAGGGTTCAGGATAACTGGAGTTGGGTTGATAGGAAAACTGTGCCGATTCAGGATAATATTTTCGTAGGGCCAATCTTTATAAATGATTTAGACGGATTAACCTTGGCCTGGATCATGCAAAGGTCCACCTTAGTGTGTGGAAACCAAGTGACTCGTCATTGTTACTGCTCTCAAAACTTGCAGTTCTTTTAGTGCTTAAAGAGATTGAATCCGTAGGTTTGATTGTTAGGGGTTTCACCTTATGCTTTGGGTCTTCAGTCTAGGTGATCTTGTCTTCAAATAATAGTTCTAATTAGAGTTTCAATTTCTTCTCAATAAGGTCGTAACACGGTTTAAGGAAATTGCAGAAAGGAAAATCCTTGCCTTCCATGGTAAACGACCCATTTAAGGAATCTCCTGAGATGGCTCATTTTCTTTTTAATACCCTCTTCCGATATAGCTGGAAGAGGGCTACGAGTACAACTGATGATTGTTAGTAACTTAAACTGTCGGGGGGGGGGGGGGATCTTCTTTTAAAACTACCAGTTTAAGAATCCCCTATTGATGATGATCTAGCCCCATTCCAGGCATGAAATACACATTCTTGAACATTTAGATCATTGTGACAATTCCATGCGAGCTATGCGTTGGGCATAATCTATCTTTGAAGTTATCCCCTGTTGGTATAAGAAGTGGATCAACCTTGAAACCTGAGAGGAGCATGTTATTAGACCCCTGTGGGATTTTTGAAATAGGGTTACTTGTGATGATGCCATCATAGTTGTCATTAACCCCTATGATAGCGATAACTTGATTGTTGGAAAATAATTTCAGCTTCTGATGGAGGGAGGAGGACACACCTTTGATACAATGAAGCTAAGAATTACCAAGGAACAAGTTAAATCCGACTACTATATGATGACCTAAAACTCAGTTTGGAAGTGTATAGGGCCAACCCTTAGTATGAGATTTATTGAACCCATAACTTCTCGGCGGGTGTTATCATAGGCGTCCATGGTGGAAAAAGTGAGGCCGAGATCACTGATTTTTATCCCCAAAAAATTGAGAGTCCTTAATGGACAGACATTATAAGCGGTTCTGTTATCGACAAATCCCAACATAACCGTCTTTCTCATGACTTCCACTGAGATATTGAGAGCATAAATGTGGTTAGGATTGATCTTAGAAATTTCCTTATCAGTAAAGGAGGTGAGCTTTGTTGCGATCATAGATCCAACTATATGGACGTCTTCTTCAGCATTAATAGTAGGAGGAACTTTGGGTCATGTTAGGAGTTGATCAAATATTTTCAATACAACTGGGAGGACATCAAAATTCTGGAGAAAGTGATTTTGGCTTGGGTGAGCTATTCAAGGATTTTACTTTCTTCGATCGATATTTTTGGCATTCGCAGTGCTTCAGCAGATCCATTCTCTTAATCTATACGCATGCTCATTGATGAAAGAACCGGGTTATGTGATTTATGAATGTTGGGATGAGTAGAAACAATGTGTCCTCATCCACTTATAGCATGGAAAATACTTCATTAATTCTTTATACCAGCTCTTCAAAATAAATCATCCCACATAAGAAAGAATCATTCCGATATCCTACTATCTAGTTCATCAATTGAGTTTTCTAAAGGGTCAGATTCATCGCCCCACTCGGTGGCAACAATATTATCTCTTCATGAGAAATCTATGCATTTTATGACTTTAACTACTTCATCGTATAAATATTCCCATTAGGGAAGAAATATTGGAAAAAGGAGACATGTATCCCTTGAGCATTAGGATGGTGAGCAGTTTAGAAGCTATATATAATTATTTATCCTTAACAAACTGATCGGTCATAACCCACACAATACCGTCTAAGTTAAATTACTCTACTAATAAAAACCAATCGTCTGATTTTAGGGACCATTCCCGAGATTTTATATATACATCAATAATTATTTCATAACGGTCCTCTTCGAGTGCCATCCTTAGTGGTAGTTTCAGCTCAAAGTCTCTGAGTTGATTCAACATAGTCAATAGCTCCATGTTTTGTATTTCTGAGCAAGTTCAAACGGTGATGCATGTAATACCCTACCCTAATATTTCATTTAAAATCATTGCATAAATTTTAATGAAGTGAGGTTTGAGGATAATTATTGGAAGTTGTAGGTCAAAACTAAAGTAAATAAAAGAATTGGAAAAAGGGGTCGTTTAAACGACATAGGGTGTCATTTGAAGCGAGACCCATTGTCATGCGAAGGTCGCGTAAAGCATGGGTTCCAATGACCTTCGAGCAAGATTTCACTGTATTACAGTCCCAAGTCGCGCGAAGTTTGCACAAAGCCATACATCAAACGAGATGGACATGTCGTTCGAATGAGGTTCATGTCATTCGAATGAGGTGCCTCAAAACTGTTTAAATCTGATTGACCTTATGTGCTATCACATTTATGGCCCTTGATTAGGTGAGTTGTCGAGCTTAGATGTGTCCAGAATGGGCAAAATGGGATTTTTGGTGTTTTAAGGATTTTTGTAAGGGTTTCTTTGATTGATTTTGGGCATTCGAAGTTAGAAGAAGATGAGAGAGTGAGATAGGCAGTCTTCCACCTTGGGAAAGCTTCTCTCCACATTAAACCACCATTTTCTTATAGTATTCCACCATATTCAAACCTAAAACACCCATTTCCACCATTGTTGAACTTGAGCGATGAATTTTTGTGAAGTGTTGTGGGATTTTTGAGAAGATGATGAAAGCTTCATGGAGTTTGAAGGGGTTTTTGGATTGGAAGCACATATAGAGCATTTTGGAGGATAAATTTTGTACCCCCTCGAGGCCACCTTTGAAGGTGGGGGTTGCTCCTCCTATACTAACCTTCTTACCAATATTGAAGTCTTTGAGGAGGAAAAATCTATTCTTAGTGTTTAAGACTCTATTTGCATTATTAGTAGTCTTGTTGTTAGATTACATGAGTAGGATGCATATGAATAAATAATGGTTTCTAGTAAATTAATATTAAACATTTTTGTGGAATAAAAATGTTCGTGAAATGTTATTTTTTTACAAACTAAAGGACAAGTGAATATTTTAAAGTTTTGAAATATTAAAATTGGTATTTTATGAAAATGGTGTATTTTCTAGAAATTTGATGGTAGACATTTATGAAATAAAATGTTTGAAAAGTGATGTTGATCTTACTATAATGTTTGTGAAATAAAGTTCCCAAGTTTCTTTCATAAATGAAGATTTACGAAAAATGGACATTTGTTGAGTTTGAAGAAATAAAAATGTCTTTTAAGACTTGAAAGTATAATTTTTGCTAGTACTAGGAATTTCTATAATGAAACCTATGTTTAACCCTTTTGATGTAAAAAACTAGACTGGGCTAATTAGTTGATCACAGATAAATAGAAATAAAAGAGACAAAAGAATTTTAAAGTGGTTATGTTTAATAGAATAGCCTACGTCCACTATTTGTATTGCTTTAGAATTATTTAATTGCCTCTCTTTTCGTGTCACTTGGATGTAGGGTTTATAATGTATTTATAGCCCACAGGGTGTACAAGAGCTAAAATATCAAAAGATGGAATGCCTTAATATCGTAGACATTTACATCTGTACAATCATTAATGTATACAACTGTTGGTATTTTCGGTCATCATTGGTCGGCATCCCTAGTGTTGGTCGGTATCCTTGGTGTTGGTAGGTATTCCACCCTTGATGACTAGGATTTATCTTCCACTGTACAACATGTATCAGTATCTGAATGGTCCATGTAGATGGATAATATTTTGTATCAATAGAAGCCACCAATGTTTCATCCTTGAAGTTTTCACAAGAGTATGGAGCATTTGGCTCTTAAATTTGCTCGGGCAATAATTTTAGGCCTCAGCGGTTGCCAACTTCCCATACTTGTAAAAGATTTATGATTTAATTATGGAAATATAATGCGCGTGGAATTTTTGATATTATCCATAACTTTAACGAACCGTTAGCGGCCACCAGTTTAATCGACGCTACCTTTTAACCATTATTTTTTCAGTTTTTGACGCAACCTATAAAGAGCAGGAAAATACACGAACTTGTTCTACCTCTAATCTTCTGAGTGTTTTTCGATACAGTGTCTTCAAGCTTTCTTTCTCTCTCTTGAGCTATCATTTTCTGTTCTTTAGTTCTTGCTGAATCCTTAATTCCTATAGGAATTCTTTCTCTTCTGTTTTATTCTTCATCACGGTTTACTCTATTGATTGTCTTGATGAATTCAGAAATGAATTTAAGATTCCTTCTTGGGTTATTTTTTAACACAATAATTTACCTATTGGTTTTTTCTCACTTGCTGAGGGTCACTGGTTTCCTTCTATTTTTATATTATGTGTGGGTTTACCTTTCCTCCTAACCCCTGTTCCTTGAATTTTGTCAATACTTTGACGTTTTCCCAGCTAGGGTAGACCCCATTACTTGTAGGGTCATAAATGGGGTGTATAGGTTAAATCAAATTCATGGAACCCATATGAGGATTCTAGAAATAATGTTTTGTTATAAGTGGGTGACTAGTGACACCACTTTTTATTTAAAGACAAGGGTTGTTAACAAAGTGTTAGTAGTTAATCTTCCAAACTCCAATAGGGATTATTTTGAGCATGGAGTTGTTGTAAAAAATTGTCAATACGCACCTTTGATTAGAAATGTTAAGTACCAGGGGCCTAGATGCCCTCCTTTTGGTAGTGGGATAGGTTATTCCTCATTTAACTGTTTTTCCTTGTACATATATGTTCAAATGTTACACTTATTGTTGCTCTATAAATTTTCATTGCAGTTGATAAGAAGAGAAGGTGCCCAAAGGAAAGTGAAATGAATATGAGGGAGTTGAAGTTTATTTGGAGACTTCATCAAAGGATTGGCGAGGAGCACGTCAGGTCTGCATCTTATTTTCTACAGTACAAGAACACATTTTTTTCCTTTATTTCTCGTCCTACTCCTTCCCCTGTAATTAACCTTGAGCAAGAACCTCCTTCTACTTCCTTAGCCATAGCATCTGGCAGTGGTGATCTTTTTGCCATTTCCCCTTCTTCCTTAGATTCAAATTTCCCCGTGCCATATCCATGGGGAAGAGGAAGATTCCCAACATTTTGGGAGGCATAGCTATTAATCCCCCTTCCAAATAAGCTGATGAATGGGTAAAAAATAAAGATGATACTGGGAAAAAGCCCCTAGACAACAAAATTGAAGAGAGTCCCCTAAAAAGAATAAAAATAGGGTTGTCTTCTAAGTTAGCGAAAGATTCTTCTGCTCTTTCTGACCAACGTGAGTTGGTCGACTTATCTTCTTCTACCTATCCAGTGGTCCTTCGCCTTGGATTGACAAGACAACTAATAAAGTCTGGGACTTTTCGAGACCACAAGGGTGCTGTAGCTACATTACCTCATTCCAAAATCTCTGATAGGGCTGCTCAAAGCCTTGCTCTTATATATTCTTTTACCTTATTTAATTTTATGTCTCTTGATTTGTTCTTCATAATACTGACTTTCATTATTGTTCTTATGAAGTTATTCATTGACTTAAATAATATGTTAGAGAAAGATGAGGCTTTGAGATTTTCTTCCTCTGGTGATGTTGAAGACACTTTTAACGAGCTAAAAAAGTCATTGCTTGATTCCTAAAAATCATTGGCTAACGAACAAAAGAAGTGGGATGAGAAGATGAAAGATGATAAAGGATCTTTTGAAACTGCTCTAGGGCTAGGTAACAAGTTATAAAAAGACTTGGATGCTGAGAAAGTCATGTTTGCCCAGCTACAAAAGGACTTGGGTACTGAGAAGGTGAGGAGGGATAAGGCCAAAGAGGTTGGCTTCAACAGAGGCCAGGATAAGGCTTTTGGAGCAACTTCTTCACAAATTGAGCTTGCGAAGAAGAAATTCTTCAAGGATGGCGAGTCTACTGCTCTGGTGGAGGTCGAAACTCCAAAAGATTTTGATCTATTCTTACGACATGATCCTGGGACTCCTCCAAACCTGGATAAGGAAGTTGATGTTGGGGGTTCTAGTGAATCCTTAATAGCGGTGGAGTCCACGGATCAACACTAGGATGTTAATTCTACTGTGCCTTTTAAAGTCAATCATCCTCCCCCTTCTACTCTTGCTTCTACTTCAGCTAATCCTAAGGCAAATAAGAAGAAGGTGTAGAACCGAGCATCTTTTTATCCCTTTTTCAGTAGTTATACTTTTTCTTTTCTTTTTCAATACGTATCTGTACTTCCCTTATTTATTAATGAGAAGAGAAATATTATTGTTCCTCTGCTTGTGCTTTTAAATACTCGGCACCTTGTTGATTGATGACTTTCTTCTTAATAGTTTATGGATAAATTAAAATACTTCTCATCTACTAACTCCGAGCTGCTCCAGAGGTGTAATGAGATTTTCAAAGCTGGTCATTTATTCGTGACTGATGCCAACCTACTGCAGTTGCTCGGGAAAGGCATATCCGAATAAGTTAAAGAGGCCTATGTTCATCTGAAGTGTCTTCTTAATCGGGTGACAGCCAATAATGTTGCCTACTATAAAATGACTAAAGATCTAGAGGAGGAGCATAACTAAGCTAGGGAACGTTTTCATGAGGATTATGAGAAGAAATTCCAAGCCCTTAGTGAAGGTTGGGGCTTTGAGAAAAAGTTGGATAAATTTGTTTCTTATTTTTTAAGATAATAATTCCTGCTCAAATGTGAAGTAGATGAGGCAAGGGACATTACAAAGCTTCTAGAGGAAGAGAATAACAACTCGAGAGATGAACTTAATGCCCTGAAGTCCTCCACTACTGTTGTTACTACTATAGATAAGGGTCATTCCTTCTAGGAGGCTAAAAATGCAAGGTTGAGTGTGGATTTAGAGGCTCTAAAGAAATTAAAATCTGCATCTTCATCTTCCTAAGCTAGAGTCAAACCTGGATGAGTTACTACAGAGGAAGTCAGGACCCAACCAATCTGCATAATTAAAGGCCATAAATCAAGCCATTGTTGATATGTCGCAGAAGCTACAAACCTTGTCCGAGCAAATATCCCCCAATCTTCTCACTTACAAGCTAAAGATGGGTTATTGAAGAAACTGCATTACCAAGTGGACAGATTGACCTTTAAATTCCATAAAAAACTAAAAGATGTCTGGATGGATGGGTAAAATGAAGCTCTGGGGCACTTTGATGATAAGCTTCAGCAGGATAAGAATGAGGCCTATAAATGGGGTTGGATGAATGCTTTAACAGTGATGAAGGTAGATCAAAATAGCTCATTATGGGACTGGTATGATCCAGGCTTGCTTGAGCTTGATAATCCCCCTTTTAAATTAGATGTCAATTGGATTCCAGTCCATTGTATTCCTCATTGCTTGATTTCAAAATATTTGGGGGATTATGAACTTCATGATGAATTAAAAATCGTCTGACCTCCTCACCTGCTTGATTGTCCTAGTAGCAGCAATACCAGAATGCTTCAGGATTTTAACTTCATTAATTCTCCTTATACTTTAGATGATTCTCCCGCTAGAATGAATCATTTTTCAAAAGCTAAAGGGAAACTTCTTACAGAATGAAGCTTTGTACTTTGTTTTGTTAACACAGTCATGTAATTACTTTGATTAAATGAAATGGAAATTTGATTAACTTATCTTATGTTGAATGTTAATCCTTTCTTTATCATTAATTCTATTGATACACTTTCATTAAGTTGAGTATCAATGATCAATGAGTGCAGATGTTATACTAGCATACCTAGATTAAAATCTAAATTTAGAGATAGTTAGATGAATACATAGGTTCTACTAGTATACTTAGATTAAAATCTAAATTTAAATCTAGTTACCCGTGTTACTGGATCAGTATAGTAATATATGCGATTTATTTTATAAAAATTGTCACGTGTGAATAAAATGACAATTATGGAAATTAAGTCGGGACGCGTCTGTGTCGTGTCGGGACTAAATTATTATTATATAAAGTGAATAAATTATAAGTTTCCCGTATGGTCCTTTTGAGTGCGCCAAAGTGTCCGTAAGGGTCTAGATAGTCAAAATAATGTACCCGGGGGTTTAGTTTGGGTCTCGGGGCGTTTTTAGGCTTAATTAGTACCCCGGGAGGGCATTTTGGACATTTCGTAATTATGGGTAATTAAACCCACGAATTTTCTACGGTTATATCAGATGGTAAGTGTTGTCTTCTAGGGTTAGCATAACCAAAAACTAATGACGGCCATTTGAGAGGAAGAGGAGAAGCTTTCTAAGGAGGTCTAGGCCAAGAACTCCTCCGTTTGCACCGCCGTCACCGCCAAACGTTAGATCGTGCAACAAGGATCTCAATCACACCAAATTCTCCACAAAATCAGAACTTTCAATTTCAGGCAAGTATCTATCTTGCTTTAATCAAGTTAATGCATCCTTTTATATTAGTCTAGGATTGATTAGAATTAGTGTTCTTGAAAGAAAACATTAATTGGAGACAAAAATTACATGTTGTAGAGGTAAAAATTTATATTCTGGAAATCCATTTCACATGTAGAGGTTGAACCACGAATTTCCATGGTGTTAGTGATAGAAAATCTGGAAAAAGAATGGAAGAAACTAAGTTAAAGAAAAATATTAGGGTTCTTGAGATTTATATAGATTTTACTCTTTTATTTAGTTATAGTTGATTAAAACTCGCATGTTTTACGTAGGATCTTGTTTATATGGGTATACAAAACTTGTAGTATAATTAGTTGGGAGTTTGGGACTGAAACATGATGATTTGGATGAGTTTGGGGTAAGGTTTCCATAGCTGGGTTATCTGCAGTTTTGCCATAACTGCTTGATCGATCGATCGAGCCCAGAGCATCGATTGATCGATAGATCGATCAATTGACCCCCTTTTATCGATCGATCGAACCCACCTGGAAAACTGCATTTTTTCTCATGTTAGCTTAAACCGATTTTATGTGTAGTAAATCTTGATTAGAGTTGCTAGAACATAATGGAAAATAATAAGGACCAGTAGGGTCAAGATAAACCCCGTTACGTGGGACTTTAATGTGAAGGGAAATAAAGGGTAAACGGGGAGATATTCATACTTAGAAAATTATACGTGCTTTGATTTAATAATTGAAATGTCTATGAAGTTGAAGTAGAAGGTAAGTGATGGCCTACTGAAATTGTACTTAGGTAAAGATAATACTTCAAGAGATGAGAAGTGAGTTTAGAATAACTTAATTACGAAAATAAAATGAACGAGTCCGTTATACGAAATAATCGAGTAAAATGTGTAATAAAGGATGATTATAATTATGGGTCGTGTGTGCACCTAATTTAATATTGTGGATGTGTGTGTATATATATATATATATATATATATATATGACTGTGTGTTTGTGCATATATTATATCTGTGTAAAAATCATACTAGGGCTACTTGCTATCACGGGGGTTTCCGCGCCGGGACAGTCTTATCTCAATGGGACCTTTATGGGGGATATTGACTTGTACCCTAGAACATAAGATTCCTAGGTACAGGCTATATGATTGATAGTCAGACGGTCCTAAGAGATGTGAGAGTATGTGCTGACCTCTTAGTGACTTAGAACTATGCTTCGCCTCTATTTGTTTATGTTTTGTGTTAATACAGTTCGAGAGTGATTCCGAACTAGTATTTCCCTTAGTTTGTGTGATACGGGGACTTGATAGCAGAGTATGCCAGCACCATAGTTTTTATGTGGGGTGCCGTTAGTATATACATATTATATGAGTGATTGGTGTATGTATACTTATTTATGGAAACTTTGCACCATAGATTTTATGTGGGGTGTCGTTTGTATATATATTATATGTGTAACTAATATATATACGTATATCTATATGGGAACTTCATACTGTGGGTATAAGTAGTTAAGAAATGAAGAAATGTTTCACTTCGCTATAAGTGTTCGGAAACGTTATAACAATACGGAATTATTATAATTAACGTAAGAAATCTTGAAGAGATAGATTTTCTAAAAGAGAATAACAGAACCTCAATTTCACATGATAAGACTTATGGAGAATAAGTTAGAGAGATATATGAGAATCATTAGTACGGTAGACGTGCACACTAGATGAGAGGTGATATTTCTCAAGAGAGTGTCGCACACTAATATGATTGTTGCATTAGCCGGTAAGCATTTTAAATACTTGCTAAACTATATTTAAAACTGTTTTACAATCGGGCTCTGACCCGTTTGCTGTTATCTCTGCTCTCTCTCTCTTGTGTGTGTGTGTATATATATATATATATATATATATATATATATATATATATATATATATATATATATATATATATATATATATATATATGTATTACACGTGCCCAGCCACAGGAGCGTCATGCTTAGGATTCTTTGAATGGAACGTGCTGTAGCTTTTGTGGGAGTTGCAGGCCATTACTTAAACGACTTCATTGTTGACTCCACTTCTTGATCAGTTTTATCCGGTGGGTCCTGTGTCGCCCTTTTCCCATTATTCAGTTGGTTTTGCTAGAGATTGTAATTCTTTTACTTTCAGTATCTTTACTTCGGGATTTATTACTGTCAGGATGTTTTCCTTTAGTGTTTTAAAGTTTGGATTTGTTATTGATGGTTAAACTCTTGAATGTTCATTTATATTCTTATACTTAATGTGTGACTCTTAAAATGTTAATTGTCAAAGGTTTTATAATTGAATTCAATAAAAATGGAAATAAGGTTTTAAATGGTTTTGACACTTAGCTTAATTATTTAGGTTGTTTAATTTGAAATTTTAAATTTGCGACAGTCATGCTAAGAAAGAACCAACTGTTCACCTTGATTTTAATTTAATAAAGGATTGATCGCTCGGTATTTAATTAAGCAGGATGTCACAGATCTTTAGCAAGAGTGTAATACAGTTTTTTGGGGAGCAATCCACTCATCAGGGCAGTTAATACAATCTTCTTCTCATAATCTACTTTTTCTAGTTTCTCGTAATTAAAACAAGTGATGTAATCTCTGGCGATATCTCTTTCTTTCTGTTTCATAAAAAGTAAGTGTCCCACCCTTTTCATAATCTTTTCTCCAAAGGAAAATTTGTTAATGAATCGCTCGTCTAGTTGGTTGAAGCTAGAAATCTATCCCCTAGGAAGACCATTGTACCAGATTTGGGAAGATCCAGTAATGGTTCCAGAAAATGCTCTACACCTTATTTCATTGGGGACGACATAAATATCAACAACTTCCTGGTATTGTTATATATGGAGGACTAGATCTTTTTTTCCATCATATTTGGGTGTTACTAGTGCAGCCTTAAACTTTGCTGGAGTAGGGAAGTCCACAATTGCTTGCACAAATGGAGACCCTTTTACAAAACTTCTTTGTAATGGGTTTCTTGTCTTTTCCATTCCTCCTAATCTACGTTTCAATCTTTGTATGGAGCCTTTGCATGCATCATTGGTTGCACCGAATTTATGCGTTGCAATTTAATTAGTTGCTAAGCTTTCTTCCTGAAGCCGTTACTTGGATTGAGTTGTGCTTTCCCTTTGATCAGATGCTCATCGAGTATTACTAGATCATGCCCTAGGAACATTTTTGTTCCCCTTGGGTCCCAAACGATCGAAGGGAGAAGCACGACTTAATATCTCCAAGGTGCTCGGCCTCTCTGAAGAATAAGACTTGGTGTGGAAAGATTTCGATGTCCTGAGTAATGAAGTTAACCTTGGATGGTAGGAGACATCTCTTATCGATATCGAGTGGCTGTGCCGACCACCTCTTGGTGGGGGTGGTGGCATGTTTCCTTGAGCAGATAGATCAGGTGCTCCGGCTTGAAGAGTTTGTGTAAGTTTCATGATAGTGTCTTCCATAGCTTCTTGGCCTCTTGCAAGACTAGCGAGAATCCCAATTAAATAATTTATAGAGAGTGGAGCAGAAAGGATAGGCGGAATACCTTCGTTCCTGATACTTGATTCAAGAATATCAGCCATTTAGATATTTAATTGAATGAGATCAATCAGAAAAATCGTTCCCATAGACGGAGCCAATCTGTTGATGCAAAAAACTAGACCGGGCTAATTAGTTAATCACAAATAAATAAAAATAAAAGAGATAAAAGAGGCAAAAGAATTTTAAAGTGGTTTGGCTTAATGGAATAGCGTACATCCACTATTGTGTATTGCTTTGGAATTTTTTAATTTCCTCTCTTTTTGTGTCCCTTGGATGTAGGGTTTACAATGTATTTATAGCCCCTAGGGGGTGTACAAGTGCTAGAATATCAAAGGATGGAATGTCTTTATATCGTAGACATTTACATCTGTACAATCATTAATGTATACAACTGTTGGTATTTTAATGTCAACGTTGCTCGCCATCCCTGGTGTTGGTCGGTATCCTTGGTGTTAGTTGGTATTCCATCCTTGATGACTAGGATTTATCTTCCACTATAAAACACGTATCAGTATCTGAATGGTCCATGTAGGTGGACAATTTTTGGTATCAACAAACACACTTATAGGATTTTAGGATTTAAAATCCATCTTCCCATGCATATAAACTTGTAGTATTTTTGCAATAAATGTATAAATAAGTTTAAAGGATATTTCATTAGGTTTAAATACAGAATAAGAAAAGTAGAAATTCTTGTCTTCTAAGTGTGTGAAAAAGGGTTAAAAGTGTGATAAGTACAAACTTACAAGATTACATGTGATAATAAAAAGAAATGGTATTTTCTTATAAAAGTAGTCTTCAAGTGTAATTAGGTTTATTGAGTAAAGAAAGTAAATAAATTTCTAACTTGGCAATATGGTTAGTAAAGGTGTTGGATAAGTGTTAATAGTTAAATATTGGAAAGTTAGTGTGTGGTGTTTGAAAAATTAATACTTATGAATTTGGAAAGTAAATAATGGAATAAAGAGATTTCTGACTTGAGAAGAACGATAGTACAAATGTTAAAATGGTGTTAAAATGTTGAAAGAACTTAAGAAGTAGTATGAGTAACTAAAAATTGTTTTGGAAAAATAACACTTGTGAAATGGAGGAAATGACAAGTTTAGAAACAAATGGGTGAAACGGTACTTTTACTTAAAGTGGAACATTTTTATGAAATAAAAATGTCGAAAAAAGGTGTTACAAAAATTTGTCGTAAATGAATATGATTTTTGGAGTAAAATCAAAGTTAAAGTGTAAAGGATATAAAATGACAATTTCAAAGTGGAAAATCAAAGTTAAAGTGTAAAGGATATAAAATGATAATTTCAAAGTGTAAAATCAATAGGGTGAAACCCTGAGTTTGGCTTCGACCGGGTAAAAAGTGAAAGAAGGAAAATGTGGACAATTAAAAAATGTTAAACACATAAAAAGGAACTCGTATGATACCTGGGATGAAAGACTCAAAACCACTAGCTCGAGCATATGGTGGCATCGTTAGCGGTGTGGAGCCTATTAAAGTAAATGGTTTATTGGAAGATTCCGATAAGAAAGATTAAGGCATAAGGAACATGTCAAGAAATGGGTTGTGTGGTGAAAACGTGTTAAGACAACCTGACTTGAATGAATTAATAAATGTTTTGGTAATGGTTAATATGGATAGGTAAATGCGAAATTGGTTAATGTTAATATTATAAGGAAAAAAGGTAAAGTAAGTGGGTGATTAAGCAACCTAAGTGGTTCAAATCATGATTAACACAAGAGTGTGTTGTAAAAGGTCTTTCAAAGACTATGTAAGTATTTTCTAATAGGATGTTCGCGTGTGTTGTAAAGATGATTTTCAATAAAAACACTATTGTGATATGGTGAAATGAAAGGGGTGACTTCGATAAAGAAATGGCTTTCGGCAAAACCAAGTGTAGTTTTTTCAAGTATTTAGTCGTGTGTATTAAATAAAAGGATAAATGTCAATTCAAGGAGGGGTAGTCTTTTAAAAGATTAAGGTTAATTAATTGGTATAAATAACATTTTTGAAAGAAAAACAGTTTCATGCATTAAGTGTGTGTGTGCATATATATACACGTACACGGTAGTTTCATGTGCATATAGGCATAACGTGTATAGTCTTCTTTCTGCCATTCATTTCCATGTTAAATTATTATATTCCCACTAGGCATTGACTCACAGCCACTTTTTTGTTTTGGCAGGTTAGGTGAGGGTTCTTATTTTGAGCAGGTTACACATGTAAGCATCTTATTTTATTTTACGTTAGTAGCTCTGTACGATCGGACTCCAAGCATGCTTCCCACGGGTTCTTCTGGTAGTTTGAACTTGAAATTGGAATCATATGCTAAACAAGTTAAACATTAATTAAAATAAAACTAGACTAGTAACATTATATAGGTTGTTTCATTGCACTTCGCAGCTAACGCTCGAGCCGGACCGTGTTGACTATGAGTAATTCGTAAATCCGAGCCAGGGTGTTATAAATGATATTAAAGCTCTAGGTTTAGGGTTCCTTTCAGGATTGAAATGGTGAGGGAGGGATTGGATCTTTCGACATCGATGTTATCTTGGGTCGGTTGACGATGCTGTAATCAACACCGCCAGACTAAGATGAGATTATGAATAGCTTAAGCTCAATCACAGCACAACAATGGTGATGGATATATGTATATATGATGGAATGGTATGAGGATAAGAAGATGAACTCAAATATTTTAAAGTGCATCAAACAATTAGGCATATATCCACTGTGTGAGAAATCCACTAAACAAGGGCACTAATTGCCATGGAAATAATACCCAAAGCTCTCCCTCTCTCTCTCTCTCTCTCTCTCTTTTGTACACAATTGGACAGAGTTTTGTTAGGGTTTTGAATTAAGAGAAATCGATTCCTTCTCATGGAGAAGATGAAGTGTATATAGGGATTGGGGGGTGTAATGTACCCCCTAAGCATGTAATTTGCATGTGCATGAGGAAACTCCCAATAAGATGAAGACACATGTCCCTCCCTAACACATGGATATATTAATGATGTAATATTCCCTCACGTGAGGGAATGATCCTATTATAACATAATTATTCACGTGGGCATGCCACTTCGATACTTGCATATGCTCGCTCTTCTTGGTGTCGTCCGCTGGGAGCTCGGCCTAGCAGGATACGAGGTTGCTAACTCCGATAGGATGGTCCCATGATCACAGACACAAGTATTACATCGACTGAATATATCAATACGAGGTTGGATTAGCGCGGTCACTCCTATTATCGGCAATAGCAGAGAATGAAACTGGTCCTTACTGAATAGGTAATGATCTTCGGTCTCAGCTTTCCATATGGTCGAGACTTGTTAATACGAGGTCGACTCTTATCTAGACGATCCCACCATAGGACTATGGGACTCTTATGGAGACTCGATAATAAGATGTGGTGATAGTCTTCCTTCAAGATGAGGGTTCACTTCGGTCATATTAATCACCCCTAGCCCTTAGGCTTCTGTATGAATAGGAGGTTCAGGGGTACATGTTATTGAATGTGTGATAACACGTCTATGATGTGTTGTATGTATATGGATTGATACATTAGTGGGTGACACGTGTCATTGACCAGATTAGTTTGCACCTTCCCCAAGTAGGGTTTAATGGATACACGCTTGGGGTTCGTGCCTTTTATGATGGCACCATTAGGAAATGCGCATAATCAATCGGGGAATATTTAAACCAAAACAAAAACAATCAATGATTTCTCTTTCTTCTCAAACAAACCTTCGCGCCTTTTCCGTTTCTGAAAACTCCCCATAGCCTTTCAAATCTCAAAACCTGCAAATCCTCCAATCTCAAGTCGCCTCCTACCATACCCCTTGTCTCAAGAGCTTAAGTTTTCTCAGGTAATCCTCTTCACCCCTTATTTTCTTCATTTCCTATAATTCCAATCTTTGCATTACTTTTTTGGTCAACTTTCATATTTTTTGGCAACGATTTTTACCACAGTTGGCGTTTTTGGGTTGAAGAGGTTAGCTTATCGTTTGTTGCATTCCCTCCTCCAATAAATGTAATTCCAATATCGATCATGACTGGAGACTAGTTCACTGAGAATTTCTCTAGCGGTGACCCTAACAACACCCAGGCTGAGGTCCCGAAGAATAACAGTGAGGGGGAGAGTGAGGTTGACACCTCCATCACCGCTGAATATGAGAATTTTGTATATGAGGTTGATCTCTCAGTCTTCAAACACCTCTAATAGATCCCGCTATTTCTAGTAGGATACCTCTCAATAACGAGAAAGCCTTTCACGGACGAGATGGAAAGATATGTGTAGTACTCCTTTGGATGAATATATAAGCGAAGGGCAATCGGCTATTTCATACCCTTCCCCCCTTGTATAGTAAGGTCGAGTAGCCTCGAATAGCCCGAACCCACTCCCGTACCTCTTCCAGAGAGAGCCTTCTCTTCCTATTGGAGAGGATGACCAGTAACAGGAACCAGCGAGTGAAAAAGAAAAA
This sequence comes from Sambucus nigra, assembly GCA_949130495.1. Lineage (NCBI taxonomy): Eukaryota > Viridiplantae > Streptophyta > Magnoliopsida > Dipsacales > Adoxaceae > Sambucus > Sambucus nigra. The sequence continues at coordinate 334,352,958 of OX422207.1, read as the reverse complement.
GTGAGAGCGTCAAGTTCTATTGATTTTGTAATAGGAGCAAGACGAGGGGGAATATCACAGTTTAGGCAGACAAGCACGAATGTAGTTAGCTATCTTCTACAAGAAGATGTTTAAGTTAGGTTTTCATCTGCCTATTCACACTATAATCCGAGCCATCCTTGCTCATATAAACCTTGCCCCTTATCATTTATCTCCAAATACGTGGAGAGTTATGATTGGATCAATCGTGCTTTGGAAGGATGTACATCAAACTGACCTTCCAGATCACATATTCCTTGGTTGTTACACACCATCGTCTTCCAAGACTCATCCAGGCTACTATTGTTTTGTTGCCCTGAAGTCTGAAAATAAAATCTTATTGGTGACTCAGACCTCCAACCATAATTGGAAAGACCGATACTTTTTCATTTCGGGTGCTTGGGATTTCGTCCCCAACCAAGCCTATGGGAAGTCTACGCCTAGAACTCCTCTAAGGTGGGATAAGGACCCTATATCGGCCAAAGCTGACCTGAGATTGAGCCATGATGCCTATGAGAAGATTACCAAACTTCGTAGCCAAGGTAATAAAGATCGTCTTGTGAAGTTTGAGCATTTGATGAACCCGTACTACCTTACTCAGACAAGTCTGGGGGGTGGCCCCATGATTAGGCATAAATTCTTCCTAATTTATTTCTTGATTTAGTTACTTATAGCACCTCGAACAACGTAATTGAGTTGGATTTATCTCGCAATCGTGCTACTGACTGATCCTAATGAGTACACCGAGTTTGTGGTATTTCGTAGTGATTTTACAGGTATTTGATGTCAAGAAACGGAAGAAAGAAACCGGAACAATCAAGAAAGAAAGAAGGAAAAGTCAAAAGGTCAAAACTGGAATTTCCACCAGGAATTCGGATGAGGTACCTAAAGATAATTGAAGACATCTCATTCACGAATACATAAGAAGAAACGGCACCTCTATCAGAATCCCGGAACAAAAGTTATGAGCAGTCAAAGTTGAGCCAAAAAGTCAAAAAGCCGGACCGGTCCGCCCCTACCCCGGACCGGTCTGCCTTGCCAAACTCCGAAAGACCCCGAAACACAAGCAAACCGAAGAAGGAAAAAATAAAAGGAACCGGTCCGCCCCCGGACCGGTCCACCCCAAAATAAAAAGAATCGATCCGCCTTGGGGGCAGACCGGTCCGCCTAAGGCCTGGACCGGTCCGGGCCTCGAGATTTGCAAATCCTATCTCTTCCTAAAAAGACTCCTAGTGCAGCTGAACTCTGAAATTGTTGTAGGGTATAAAAACCCCATTTATTATTGTTATTGGTACGGAGAATTAGTAGGATTTTTCCTCTCCTTTTCCAGAAACCCTAGTTTAGCTAACAATTGCAGTTTTAATTCAAAGATTGAAGATTTATTCAGTGATTTTTGTGAGTATCAGTTTCATTCATTGTTTCTCTTATTTCTTGGGTAATTTTAGTGAGTATTTCATATTTATAATTCTTTTCTACATCTAATTACTATTTTCCTTAGAGTAATTATGAATTCCTGCACATCAATCATTGTTTTCATTAAATTCAACATGTTCGGCTAGATTTTCCAAGGCCGGGGTACATGAACCCAACCTGATGTGTTAGTGTGTGTGTATAAAATTAATCCGATGAATTTAGTGATTGATTATGATCGTATTGTGTAGTTACACAATAATTGTAGATCTTTATATCTCGTTTGCCTCTGGGTACTCGTGATGATTTAGAGTGCAATTTGAGTGTCACTATCGGGGTACTGATTTACTCATCCTCAGATTAGGTATGAGGCGGGCTCTAACCTCGTATACATAATGCTTGGGAGTACTAAATTCCGGGTCAGATCAATCAGATAAATTCATGATTAATATTATAACTGCACTACACTAGGGTTGGGGGATTGTATTCTCGTCCTATTTCTCTCATCATTTCAAACAAAAAAGTTTTGAATCATCATTCATTCTTAATTTCGGTAGATTAGTATAGTTGCATTTCTTCTTAATTTCATTATCGCATTTAGCTGTAATCAATCTCAAAACCAAATCAATTTTTCCTTTTCTTTTTAGAGTCAAAGTTAGGGTCTCTCCGTCTCTTCCCGTCGTCACAACTTTGTTCTCCTTTTTCCCTGAGGATCGATACCCGACTTACTGGGATTATTACTTGAGCGAGAGGCTTACACTTGAGCCTAGAGTGAACGCATTCTTGAGACACATTTTCAGTCACGTCAAGTTTTTGGCGCCGTTGCTGGGGAACTAGGTAGACTTAGGATTAGATCGAGTCAATCATAAGCTTTGACCAAAACTATTCAAAAATCCAAAAACATATAAAAAAATTTCAAAAAGCATAAAAAGATTCACCATCATCTCTCCCAAGCTTTTAATGCAAAATCCCACTCCCCATAATACTCCAACCAGCATTCACGAAAGTCCAATAGTTGAGTATAACCCAGATAGTCCCCACACTCCAAACGCCCCATAGTTTTGGATCCCGCCTCCCACACCGTCACACTCAATCTCCAATAACACTCCGTTTACCTTCTTAGGACACACGCCCGAGCACACTTCGAGCACACTCAGTGAGAGAACCGAGTCATTAAGTGAGAGAGATGTCGCAACACAGTAATGCACCCACCGGTGAGGAAGAGCCCCCATACCGCCCGCTGAGAGAATTCCTATATACCGAGCGCACTGTCACTCCGGGATGCATTATACTCCCGTATAATGCCGGGAAATTTTGTTTCAAAAATGGAATGATCCAGATGCTACCACATTACCACGGTATGGATTCTGAATAAGCCATACCTCCATATCAGGGAATTTGAGGATGTGTGCGATACGCTCAATGATCAAACCTGCAACCAAGAGGTGATCCGCCTCAAACTCTTCCCTTTATCTCTCAAATATAAAGCTAAGACTTGTCTATGGTCTTTACCTTCGAGCTCGATTCCATCTTGGAACGAGTTACAATCGAGATTTCTCCAGAAATTCTTCCCGCCACATCGAACAATTTCCATAAAGGCTCAAATTCAATCATTCAGACAATCTGAAAATGAGCCATTTCATCGATGTCATGAGCGTTTCAATGAGTTAGTTACTTCATGCCCCCATCACGGATTTGATGCTGCGCAAATCATCTCTTTTCTCTATAATGGGCTGAATCTCAATTCCAAGCAACTTGTTGAAACCATGGAAAGTGGTCCCTTTGTCGATTTAGATCCCCAAGATGTAGAGCTTCATTTGAGGTATGTCGCCGAGACTACCCAATCCTGGGATACCTCCGACCCTAATGCTCAAAATCGAAATCGTCAAGCGACCACCAGTCCGTCAGCGTCCAGCCTATATCATGTAGAAAAGAATTCTATAGCAGACAGTCGGATTGATATACTTGAGAAAGATATGCGAGACCTATGAGGGATATGTGGGAGAGGACTAACTGGATCCATACCGAACCCCGTCGAGAAGGTGTGTGCTATTTGTGAGGCGGGCCATTCAACTGAGGAATGTCCGACGATACCCACCTACAAAGTAATGCTTCAGGAGCAAGTAAGTGGTATAGGAGGATTTAAGGATAATTTCGGTGCCCCGCACGGGAATTCCTACAACCCCTCATGGAAAAATCATCCCGGTTTTAGCTATGGGCAACAACATGCCGTAATGAACCCTCCTTCGCATGTTTCCCCTCCTCCACAACAACATTTTCAACAAGCTCCACACATGCAAGGACATGTGCAAGCACCACCACCTCAAGGAAATTATATCCCGCCACAGCGAAGAACTCTCGAGGATACCATGAATCAATTCATCAAAAGCCAGACCGCAACAAATGCCAAATATGATCGTCTGATTGGCGACATAAATGCGAATTTGTCAAAAATACAATCCTCATTGAGTGTTCAAGATAAGGGCAAGTTTCCTGCCCAAGACCAAAGACCTCCCCAAGGTCAAACTAGTATTAGCTCCACCTCCACTGAACATCAGGAGCAATGTCAAGATGTGACCACTCTTCGTAGTGGGAGAGTCGTTGATTTATCACCTCTCCCACACGACACAACGAAAGACAAGGAGATTTCGATCGGCACGAAAGAGGCCGAAGATGTCCCCTCGAATGAGAGTGACCAAGAAGATGCTAGTGAGCCAGAGGTAGTAGTGAAACCGCCCTCCGCGGCACTGCTTCCTCAAAGGTTGATTCCCTCCCATAGAGGAAACCCACGTGAAGACGTGATAGAAGTACTAATGCAGGTCAAGCTGAATTTACCTTTTCTTGATGCCATTAAGAAAATTCCAGCTTATGGCAAAGTCATCAAAGATTTATTGACGGTAAAAAGGAAGATGAAGGTAAAGAAGAACGTCTTTCTAGCCCAGAACGTGAGCTCCTTTCTACTAAATGATCTCCCACCTAAATTCAAAGATCCCGGTGCACCCACCATATCCTGCATCATTGGAGAGAATAAAATTGAAAAAGCCTTACTTGACTTGGGAGCAAGCGTAAATATCCTCCCTTTCTCCATCTATAGGCAACTTGACTTGGGCGACCTCAAGCCCACAAAGGTCACTCTCCAATTAGCGGATCGAACAGTGAAGAACCCACGAGGCATAGTCGAGGACGTGATCGTCCAAGTTGACACTTTCTACTTTTCGGTTGATTTTGTCATTTGGGACACGGAGCCCTCCTTCCACTCGAGTAATCATGTTCCCATCATCCTTGGGCGCTCTTTCCTAGCCACGTCTAACGCAATCATCAATACTAGGAATGAGCGAATGCAACTCACCTTTGGGAATAAGACCTTGGAAACCAACATCTTCCACATAGACCAAAATGCAGGGGAGGAAGATGATCTTCACTCGGTGAGCCTCATAGATGAGATAGTAGAGGAGTACTTTGAGGAGAATTACTGTGGCGATGCTTTAGAGTCATGTTTAGCGGTGATATGCGAGAGTGAAGGGACGTACACCGACTTCGAGAGGGAGGTTGGGGAGTTGAGAAAGCTACTCTATGAGAGTGCGTCGGACGAGGACGTGAGAGAGGTTAATTGGGTTTCTAGATTCAAGGAATTACCTCCGAGGGATACACACATGGTTCCCTCCAGTGAAAAATTTCCAACCCTCGAATTAAAGAAACTCCCCTCCCATATTAAATATGCCTACCTAGGAGAGGATGAGACATTTCATGTTGTTATCTCCTCTAGCCTAGATGAAGGGCAGGAGGGTAAATTATTGAAAATTCTGAGGAAGCACCAAAGTGCTTTTGGTTAGTGCATTGCTGATTTGAAGGGGATAAGTCCTTTGATTTGCACTCATAAGATCCATCTTGAAGAGGATGTCAAACCCTCTAGAGAAATGCAAAGAAGACTGAATCCCAACATGAAAGAAGCTGTGAGAACCAAAATTATCAAATTGTTGGATGCCGAGATCATCTACCCAATCTCGAATAGCAAGTGGGTAAGCCCTATTCAAGTCATCCCGAAGAAATCGGTTATGACTGTTATTGAGAATGCCAAGGGAGAACTAGTCCCCCAACGTACCACCACCGATTTTTTTCCGGATTGGTCCTTACCAGTCGAACTTATGTGTGATGCAAGCGATTACGCGATCGGGTCTATTTTGGGCCAACGAAAAGATAAGCAAGCTCATGTCATCTACTACGCTAGTCGGACCCTTACCGGACCTCAACTCAACTACTATACCACGGAGAAGGAGTTGCTAGCAGTAGTTTTTGCCCTTGATAAATTCCGGTCATATCTCATTGGTTCTCCCATTACTGTCTTCACTAACCACGCGGCCTTGAAATACCTACTTGCAAAGAAAGATGCCAAGCCGCGCCTCATAAGGTGGATCCTACTCCTACAAGAGTTCAATCTCTCCATCAAAGATAAGAAAGGAGTAAAAAACATAATTGTTGACCATTTATCTCAATTTTCGTCCGACGTACCTAGTGATCACATACCCATAGACGAATACTTTCCAGATGAGCAACTTTTTGCTACCTCTTCATATCCCTGGTTTTCGGATATAGCGAACTATCTTGTCACGGGAGCCATCCCTCCCGACTGGACACCACAAGATAAGAAGAGGTTTCTTACTTGGTCTCGCATGTTCTTTTACGATGATATATTCCTTTTTAAATATTGTGTCGACCAAATCATCCGACGATGTGTACCGGATGATGAAATCCCGAAAGTCATCCAGTTTTGTCATTCGGAAGCTTGTGGAGGCCACTTTTCGACGAAAAAGACGGCCGCTAAAATTCTGCAATGCGGCCTCTAATGGCCCACAATCTTCCAGGATGTGAACGATGCTTGCAAATCATGCAATAGGTGCCAACGAATGGGAGCCATTACTCGACGAGACATGATGCCTCTTACCCCCATACTCATCATTGAGATATTCGACTGTTGGGGTATTGACTTCATGGGACCCTTCCCCCCGTCCTTTGGTTTCCTATACATCCTTGTCGCGGTAGACTACGTTTCTAAATGGGTGGAAGCTATAGCTATCAAGACTAATGACAACAAAGTGGTGATAAAGTTCCTGCAGGAACACATACTTTCCCGCTTCGGTGCACCGAAAGCAATAATTAGCGATAATGGCACCCACTTTTGCAATAGGCCATTCGCGAAGCTCATGAGAAAGTATGGTGTCGTTCACAAGGTGGGAACGACTTATCACCCATAAACGAATGGGCATGTCGAACTAGTGAATCGAGAAATCAAGAACATTCTCGAAAAGACCGTCAATCCTACCCGGAAAGATTGGTCACTTAGGTTGAACGATTCGCTATGGGCCTATCGTACCACATTTAAGAATCAACTCGGCATGTCCCCTTTTCACTTTGTATATGGAAAACCTTGCCATCTTCCCGTTGAGCTCGAACACAAAGTGTATTGGGCGATTAAGCAATTGAATTATGCCATGGACAAGGCCGGTGAAGCCCGCAAGCTTCAATTGAATGAGTTAGAAGAACTACGCAATGATGCGTATGAGAATGCCAAAATTTCGAGAGAGAGGATGAAACTCGCTCATGATAGCATCATTCGACGAAAAGAGTTTCTCCCCGGGCAAAAATTTCACCTCTACAATTCTCGGCTTCACCTCTTTTCGGGTAAATTGCGGTCACGATGGTCTGGCCCGTTCATTGTGAAGAATGTTTTTCCCCATGGAGCTGTTGAATTGGACGATTTAAAAGGGGGAAATACATTCAAAGTGAATGGACAATGCCTAAAGCCATATCTTTAGGCGTGTGCAGAAGAATTCGACACCGTCTGGTTGTCGAACCCCGTTTACGGGGTTGAGTGAGCTATTTAAGCAAGGTCGTCGCACCCCCGACGCGTATGGGGTGAGAGTCGTGTGTGTTGAGAGTCGTTAGGACTAGGTTCAATCGGGAAAAGCATCCGTGTGTTTCGGGAATTTTGAGTCAAAGGGTGTTGACCAATGAAATCAAGAGGGTTTTTAGTCTAGTTGGATAGAGAGTATGCCGGGAAAGTGAAATTTTTTAAAGAACAGAGGTCGAAATCAAGTTAGGAGAATTCCAGCCCAAAAAGCCCTGGGGCGGACCGGTTCCTTTTTAAGGCGGATCGATCCGACCCCGGACCTGTTCCTTTTATTTTAAAAGGAACTGGCCCGCCTGGCGAGTGTTGAAAAGTCAAAGGCCCGGACCGGTCCGCCTTCTACAGATCTGTCTTCTCCCCTTCCCAAGATTCACCCCTCTTTCCCCCCAATCCCATTCATTCCCTCCAATCCATTTTTCCCTCTTCCCAACCCCAACCTTTCCCTCCCAAATCCATCCCCTTTTCCCTCCAAATCCAACCCCTCCCCTCACCCTTTCCACTATAAATACACACCCAAACCCTCCATTTCTCCTCACACCTTCAAACCAAATACTCTCTTCTTCCTCTCTAGTATTTCAAGAAATAAATCCCTACTGTTTCTATGGCTCCCCGCGTTGCCCCCACTAAGTATGACTCCACCATGATCCAACCCTCCGGTCACGGCGAATTCCGCTCCCGCCAAGAGGAGCGGTGGTGCACTCAATACTTCGGTTTGGTCCGCAAACTCCATATGGAGCGTGCTGTCTAATGGGAAGCCCTGACCAACTCCATAATCGCCCTATTCATGGCCCGGGACTGGTGCCGATTCCTCAACCAACCTCACGAAGCAGTTTGGGCAACCGAAGTCCGCTCATTCTATGGTACCCTCGTCCGGACAGGCCAATTGAGGCCGAAGCTTTCGTGGATGGGACTCCCATTCCATTTTCCTTGGCCCGTCTCACGGCCAAGTTGGCCGAGTTTGACGTCCCAGACGTCCAATAATTTATATATCCCCAAAACATTCCCCCGGTCGACAATGACATTATCATGGCCCGAATTGCACCGAACGTGGCTTGGACGGGGAAAACCGTCGCCGTTGGACACCTAAACGAGAAGGCGCGCCTCACATTTCAGATTGTGTGTGCCAACTTATTGCAAACGTCCAACGATTCCTCCATGCGGCCTCGGCAAGCTACTTTGACATATCATCTCTTTAACCCCCAAACTTCCATCCATTTGGGCCGTACCTTATACGCGGACATCATTAACGCGTCCTTGGATGAGAAGGGCATCACCCCACTTCCTTATGCTCGATTGATCACTTCCATCCTTAAGGATGCTGGCATACTGGCGCCGAGCGACCATACGCGCCTCCCCGATACTTTTGGACAAGGGACCCGTACCAAAAGCGCCAAACAGCTAGCTGTCCTCCGGGCTAGGCGGGGTGATGATGTTGAAGAAGAGGCTACCTCGAGCGAGAGTGAGGAAGAAGCTAGGCCAGCCGGTGAGGATGTCAAGATGGGAGACCTCGGCTGGGACGAGGAGTCGGCGGACTAGGAGGATGACCCAGATTTCGAGTGGGAGGGGACCAACCTCGCAGCCCACATGTCGGCGCTTGAGACCAACTTCAACACTTTTCAGACCAACTATGAGCGCGACATGGGCGTAGTCCTCCGCTTCCAAGCGAACATCTATCGCCGCCTCGGGGATCCGAATGAACCACTACCTTCCTACTACCATAACCCCTATGACCCTACCGCGCTCGGTTCCTCCCATCCCCCACCCCGGTGAAGCTCTATATGGTGCTGGCAGCTTTTTATTTTTCTTCCTGTTCACAGTTGTATGCTTTTTCCTGCACATGTAACACAGTCCGGATGTAAAAAAAACTGCATTTTCTTTATTTATTTGTTTTATTTATTGAAATTATTATTTTTCCTTATTTAGATTTTAGTCCTTTTTTCTTGAGGACAATGCAAAAGTCTAAGTTAGGGGGGGTCACAAGTGCGTATCTCTAAAACTTCACAAATTTTCAAAAAATGCCCAGAAACTTCCAAAAAAAACATAAAATTTTGAAAAATCCAAAAATATTTTTGTTCAAAATAAATAAAAATTGGAATTCAAATGTTTCAAAAATATCATTAAAAGTCGGCTTAAAGTCTCAAGTTGTAAACATTCAACATACACAAAGCCGAAATTGACCAAAGATGGAAATTGAGCGAAAATTGACGACTTAACGGATAAGTGTGGAGGTTAACAAACCAGTGAGATTCGAGCCTATCATTTTTTGCGAGTTTTTAAATCAATCCGAGTTAATTGTTAACTCAAGGTTCTTTTCAGCGCCTAAAAAGTTGTCAAGGATCTCAAGTCTTTCATTTTGATCAGTTTTGAAAATTTTGTGTAATATTGCCTTGAAAAACGTGCCAAATTCATCTCGAAACGCATATGGTAACGCAATTGGCATTTTGGACAATGAAGTAGGCCATCGTTTGTTACCCAAAAATATTGGCCATAAAAAGTTGTGAAAAAAATATAAAAAAAATCACCCCTTTTGTAACCCAAATTTGAGCCGAATAATTTTTTCCTTTCGTTTGACAACCCGAAAAACCCAAATAGCCCGGAATTGTGAAAAATGGAAAAATTCAGAATTTAAGTCCAAAAAGTGCATATAAAGGGGCAAGAAAAAAATAGATATGCTCAACAAAAATAGCAAGAAAAGAAAAAAAAAGTGTGAAAAATAGAGAAATTGAGAAAAAGAAGAACAAAGTGAGCAATAGCCCGGAAAAAGCACAAATGGACATCACTAATAATTTTTCCAATTCCAACCTCCCTACAATTGTCATTTTACCCAATATACCTTAAAACTCGAAAAAGTCCTAACCAAGTCTAAATTGCAAAATTGGTTACCGCGTGGAGAGCTAATACACCAAAAGATAATAAGGGAGATTAAGTGCGCGGAAAAAGAGGCAATGTTCCCATTTTTAAAACCGTAATCCGTTGATGAGATCCTTTCACCATGAAATTTCAGTCTTTCTACTTGTATGCGTGATTTTGCTTCCATTACATTTACTCTTTATATCGCGCATACCGAGAGAATAGCCACAATCCGAGAGATTCGTTTGTGAGAGCATTCCGTGAGAAATTGAAATCAAAATGAATTTTCGAATAAGTAACGTAATGATCAATCGGTGGAAATTTGCGGTTAAATTTTTGGCTTCGCACACAGGCACTATGATTTGAGACCATTGAACATGACTAGATGATGATTATTTTCTGGAAATGTTTGAATTATACAATTTTTGCGTATTTTGAAAATTTCTTTGAGTCGAATTTTGTGGGTATATTCTCTACAAACCCTCACGAGACAACACTCGTCCTACTAAGGTAACCTAGGGGTTTAAAGGCTTGTTGCATACGCTAAATGCAATCGCTTGCCCGCGAAAAAGGTATTTTATCCCAATAAAATGATTTTCAAGAGTTGAGCCTTACTAGGATTCTTTTACATTGCTCGGGACGCGCAAAGTTCTAAGTTAGGGGGTTTGATTAGGTATAAACTCTTCCTAATTTATCCATTGATTTAGTTACTTATAGCACCTCGAACAACGTAATTGAGTTGGATTTATCTCGTAATCTTGCTACTGACTGATCCTAATGAGTACACCGAGTTTCTGGTATTTCGTAGTGATTTTACAGGTATTTGATGTCAAGAAACAGAAGAAAGAAACCGAAAGAATCAAGAAAGAAAGAAGGAAAAGTCAAAAAGGAAAAAGTGGAATTTCCACCCGAAATTCAGATGAGGTACCTGAAGAGAAGTTGAAGACATCTCATTCACGAGTACATAGGAAGAAACGGAACCTCTATCGGAATCTCGGAACAAAAGTTATGAGCAGTCAAAGTTGAGCCAAAAAGTCAAAAAGCCGGACCGGTCCGCCCCTACCCCGAACCGGTCCGCCATGCCAAACTCCAAAAGACCCCGGACCACAAGAAAACCGAAGAAGGCAAAAATAAAAGGAATTGATCCACCCTCGGACCGGTCCACCCCAAAATAAAACGAATCGATCCGCCTTGGGGGCAGACCGGTCCGCCTAAGGCTCGGACCGGTCCGGGCTTCGAGATTTGAAAATCCTATCTCTTCCTAAAAAGACTCCTAGTGCAGCTGAACTCCGAAATTGTTGTAGGGTATAAAAACCCAATTTATTATTGTTATTGGTACGGAGAATTAGTAGGATTTTTCCTCTCCTTTTCCAGAAACCCTAGTTTAGCTAACAATTGCAGTTTTAACTCAAAGATTGAAGATTTATTCAATGATTTTTGTGAGTATCAGTTTCATTCATTGTTTCTCTTATTGCTTGGTTAATTTTAGTGAGTATTTCTTATTTATAATTCTTTTCTACATCTAATTACTATTTTCCTTAGAGTAATTATGAATTCCTGCACATCAATCATTGTTTTCATTAAATTCAACATGTTCGGCTAGATTTTCCAAGGTCGGGGTACATGAACCCAGCCTGATGTGTTAGTGTGTATGTATAAAATTAATCCGATGAATTTAATGATTGATTATGATCGTATTGTGTAGTTACACAATAATTGTAGATCTTTATATCTCGTTTGCCTCTGGGTACTCGTGATGATTTAGAGTGCAATTTGAGTGTCACTATCGCGGTACTGATTTACTCATCCTCAGATTAGGTATGACGCGGGCTCGAACCTCGTATACATAATGCTTGGGAGTACTAAATTCCAGGTCAGATCAATCAGATAAATTTATGATTAATATTATAACTGCACTACACTAGGGTTGGGGGATTGTATTCTCGTCCTATTTCTCTCATCATTTAAAACAAAAAAGTTTCGAATCATCATTCATTCTTAATATCGGTAGATTAGTATAGTTGCATTTCTTCTTAATTTCATTATCGTATTTAGCTGTAATCAATCTCAAAACCAAATTAATTTTTCCTTTTCTTTTTAGAGTCAAAGTTAGGGTCTCTCCGTCTCTTCCCATCGTCACAACTCTGTTGTCCTTTTTCCCTGAGGATCAATACCCGACTTACTGGGATTATTACTTGAGCAAGAGGCTTACACTTGAGCCTAGAGTGAACGCATTCGTGAGACACATTTTTAGTCGCGTCAAGTTTTTGGCACCGTTGTCGGGGAACTAGGTCGACTTAGGATTAGATCGAGTCAATCCAAAGGTTTGACCAAAATCTCCAAAAATCCAAAAACATATAAAAAAATTTCAAAAAGCACAAAAAGATTCTCCATCATATCTCCCAAGCTTTTAATGCAAAATCCCACTTCCCATAATACTCCAACCAGCATTCACTACACCAAAATGGGCAAATTGTCACCTTTTAGCCGGCCAGCCTTGTCAAGGTCATTGACCGTGACAAAAAACACGCATTTTATGTCACGGTCATTGACCTTGACACGACCATGACAACTAATTGTCACGGTCATTGACCGTGACAAGACCGTGACAAATTTACATCTCACGGACTTGTCACGGTCAATGACCGTGACAATTCTTTGAATACTTGTCACGGTCAATGACCTTGACACGACCGTGACAATGTTTACAGCAAAAACCCTTTCCCCCTTCTTTTTCCCCTCCCGCGCTGTTCTCTCTCTCTCTCTCTTCCATTTATATATATGTTTGTGCGTATATTTATGTGTGTATGTGTGTATATATATATATATATATATATATATATATATATGTGTGTGTGTATGTGTGTGCGTGTGTGGGGGTGGGGCAGGGTGGGGGTGGGGGGTGGGGCGGGGTGGGGGCAGGGCGGGGTGTGTGCGTGTGTATATGTATGTGTATGTATGTGTATATGTGTGTGTATGTGTGTGTGTATATATGTGTGTGGTGGTGTGTGGTGGGGGAGGGGGTGGGGGAGGGGGGCAGGGGGTGGGGTGGGGTGGGGTGTGTGTGTGTGTGTGTGTGTGTGATTGTGCGCGTAGGTGCGCGTAGGTGTGCGTGTGTGTGTGGCGGGGGGAGGGGGGCAGGGGGTGGGGCACCCATTTAATAAGTTTTAAAATATTTGGAAAAAACATAATATTACAAAATTGAAACGAAATGGTATTGACGGAACTTACACATACGTTATGTACTGTGCTCTTACGTTGAAAATTATTAGATAGAAAAAGAAAAATATAAATTGAGATAACCTTAGAATCTAAGTAGGCTAAAAATATAATGGCATCAACTAACATATATACACAACAGTAAAAGTAGACATCAATTTTATAAATAATTGATAATAGTTGGATAATAATTGGATAATAAACATCGAGAGGGGGTGGGGGTGGGGGTGGGTGGGGTTTTGAATATTATTTACATTTATATTTTTGGATATTATATACATTCAAAATAAATAATTGATAATAGTTGGATAATAATTGGATAATAGTTGATATTTTCATTCAAAATAAATATTTCATTCAAATATATTGGATAATAATTGATATTTTCATTGAAATTGATAATAATTTTATTCATGAAATTAATTCAATTGATAATAATTTATATATATGTTTGTGTGTATATATATGTGTGTATATATGTGCGTATGTGTGCATGTGTGGTGAGCCCTTCATATTTTAAAAATGTTGTTTTTATTCCTATAGAACAGCTTAGATAGTGTGTGTGTGTGTGTGTGTGTATGTGGTCAATACATGAATTTATTTTTGTATTTGAATTAACCCATGAATTTATTTTTGTATTTGAATTAACTTATGAATTTATTTTTGTATTTGAATTAACCCATTATATGAAACATACTTGAAATTAAATATAGTGCGCATAGATACTAGCATTCTAGTTCTTATGCGTACGCATTCAATAGCCCTTAGACACGTTCGAGAGTCATTACCCCTGTAATGAGATCTCTCGAATTGTCCCGTTTGGACAGTTTGAGACTGTATAATTTCTGTATAATATTCTTATTGGCTTAAAGTTGTTACTTTTGGAGGAAGTTCTGCAGTCGTATCTTAATGTTCTCTGGGTGCATACTAGATTGACAAGTGTGACTGTTATTTTAATTGACCAATTGAAATAACACTCACACCTGCCAATCTACGTCGTGTACTTGGAGAACAAAGGGGATATGCTGTCGAATTTTTTTCAAATCGTAACAATGTGCATGAGCTGTTAAGTATATTACAGAAAAATGCATTCTTGAATGGGATAGGACCACTTACCCTTTAATAGGATAATTAAATGATGGGATAATTAAATAAAGCATACTATAAATCTAAGTTTTTTTTACCTTTAATAGGTATTTAGTTGTGGTAGCTGTGATGGGATATCCGAAATACAAAGAGTCGATGGGTGAGACTAATAGAATGGGGGATGTATTTCGCAGAGGTGCTAACGAATTTTTGAAATATGCAAAGAGATGTCGTAATGATGAAGAGTTTTCGTGTCCGTGTGCTAAGTGTAAGAATGGTAAGGTGTTTGAGTGGAAAACAGTTGAACTACGTTTGTTAAGATTGGGTATGCAAGATAGTTATCGATTTTGGAGTTTTCACGGTGAATTGAAAGTTCCTTTTGTCCCCGACCAACCTTCAACAAGTAGAATAGATGAAGAAGGGGGCGACGTAGATCATAATATGTTAGAGGATTTAGTTGATGATGCGTACGGAGTTTATGAAGCTGAGGAGAATGAGGTTACTGATGATGTAGAAGATTCAAGTGCTCGTGAAGATAACACGATAAAACTTGACGATGACTACCAAAGTTTAAAATTTAAGGCGACCCAACCGTTATACTCTGGCTGTGAGAAAGATCAAACAACTTTACATGCCATGGTTGGTTTGCACAGTTTGAAGACGCAGTACGGTTTGTCTGGCAATAGCGTGACGGGAATTCTGAAATGGGTGAAGGGCTTATTACCCAAGGTGAATACACTTCAAAATAGCTATCCTGTTATGAAGAACAGTTTGAAAGGTTTGGGAATGAAGTATAAATCGATTCATGCTTGTGTGTATGACTGCATACTATACCGAAAGGAGTATGAAAATCTCGATCGTTGTTCGGTATGCGATGAACCTAGATATGTCCAATCTACTAGTAAGGAAGGCACAAGCTCAAAAGTGCCTCAAAAGTATTGAAATGTTTTCCCGTTGGGCCTAGATTAAAGCGATTTTTCACAGTACCATGGATTGCAGAGGTAATGACTTGGCATGCTAGGGCAGAAGTAGGGGGTAATATCATGCGTCATCCTATTGATTCTACTGTCTGGCGGAGGATGAATTATGAGTATCCCGATTTTGCTCGAGAACAACGCAACATTCGTTTGGCTATATCAACAGATGGTTTCAATCCATTTGGAAATCTAAGCACCAATCAGAGTGTATGGCCATTGATCCTAGCCCCACTCAACCTCCCTCCTTCACAGTGTATGAGACCAGAATTTTCGATGATGGCTTTATTGATACCTGGGCCAAAGGCACCAAGTGAAGACATTGATATCTACCTGGCTCCTTTGGTAGAATAATTAAACGAGTTTTGGGAAGAGGGTGTGTAATCATTTGACTCTTTTAGAAAAGAAGAGTTTACGCTGAAAGCTATGTTGATGTGGGCAATTCATGATTTTCCAGCTTATGGGACATTATCCGGATGTGTAGTACATGGTTATTAGGGGTGTCCTATTTGTGGAGAGGAGACTTAATCTCTTCGTCTATCCTCTAGCTTAAAAAATGTATACCATTGCCACAGGAGGTTTTTACCCCCAGCTCATAGTTTCAGATTTGACAAAGGTTCCAATTGTTTATTGGGCGGAGTTAAACATAGGCTACCGCCGAGACAACTTTCGGGTTCAGAAATTGAAAGTAAATCTTCTGAATGTGGCCCAAATATGCTAGGAAAGAATCCCAAATTTAAGAATGTCAAGCATAAGAAGACCCCAACTGGGAATGAAACTGATATAAGAAAGGCATGGTCTCGGAGGTCAATTTTATTTGACTTGCCTTATTGGAAGAAAAACCCGGTGCGCCATGTATTGGATGTGATGCATGCAGAAAAGAACTTTGCTGAACATATTGTGGGTACTTGCCTTGGGGGGAGTCATTCGAAGGATGGAGAAAATGCAGAAAAAGACCTTAAAACGTTAAAACTTAAACCACAACTATGGTTGAAAGAAGATAGTAGGGGAAGGACAATAATTCCCCCTGGTGCGTTTACTTTGACGAGTGAGGAAAGGAAGGTGCTTCTAGACACAATATATAATTTGAAGGGCCCATCTACTTTTTCGTCCAACTTGCAAAGGATTGTGAATTATGTTACTCATGATTTACATAAGTGTAAGTCCCACGATTGGCATGTGATCATGCAATTGGTTCCTCTATTGTTTAAGCACTGTTTCTCCAAGCACAAGGATTTGCGTAGGGCTATTATGCAAATTAGTATTACCTTCTCCCTCTTGTGTGAGAAGGTAGTGAATCGAGAACACATAGTGGCCGCAAAATTGCCTGTGAACGAAGCGATTTGTGTATTGGAGAAATACTTTCCCCCAGCATTCTTTGACATAAGTGTTCACTTGTTGGTACACCTATGCGATGAGGCACTTCTTTGTGGTCCAGTTAGATATCGGTGGATGTATCCGTTTGAAAGATTGATGAAAGTTTTTATAGATTACGTCAAGAATACGCGATATATTGCAGGATCAATTGCAGAGAAATACATCACCGTGGAGTCATCAATATATACTCGAGAATATATGCCTGACTCGACCAGCGTTGATGACACTGATGAATTCCTCGATGATGGTGGTAATGTGATGGGAAAACGAGTGAAATTAACGAGTTTGCAACATGAACAAGTATCTCGTTATCTATTTGACACACATGAAGATGTCGAAGAATGGAAAAAGTAAGTTTCGAATATTATAATGTTTAACATTATTTTAGATTATTTTATACATGATTAATTTTGTAATATGCAGTAAATATGAAGCCTGTGAGAACAATAAAAGACGAAAAACAATGGTACAATCAGACAGCGAATTTAGGCTATGGTTGACACAAGAGGTAATTATAATGAAAACAGTCGTTATATAACGTTACATTACACTCAAATTTTACCACTAATAAAATTAATTTATCTATATTCTCAGCTCCTAAAGTTGGGTGATGCGACATCAAGGCTTGCTCGTCTAGCCACTGGACCCTTGTTCTTGGCACAAGAGTACAAAAAGTATCGATTGAACGGTTACATTTTTGGCGCTAAAGTGTACGAGGAAAGTACAAATGTACAGAACTCGGGAATTTCATACAGGGCTCTTACTTTCTTTCGAGAGAGCGCAAAAGATAAAAACCTCGTTGAAGCTGAAATGACTTACTATGGTGTAATCCAAAATATATTTGAATTGGATTATATAAGCTTCAAAGAGGTTGTATTTTACTGTGAATGGGTAAGAGTTGAGGATAAAAATGCTTGTAAAGTTGATCCTGTCACCAATTTGATCATGGTTGACTTGTCCAAGTTGAAGAGCAACGACCACGTGAGTGATGAGCCGTTTGTTTGTGTATTTCAAAAGGTTAAGCGAGTGTTTTACTCGGAGTATATCAATGAGCCGTGGTCAATTGTCCAACACGCGCCAAGCCGTCTAAATAGTAGTGTTGATGACTTAGCTGCTCCTACCGAATATCAATCCATTTTTTATGATAACCCGAATTTGAAACAATTTTTCAATTTGTAATAAATATTTCAATTTGTACCGAAACATCCATTTTTAATGCTTTTACTTGATCTGCACTTTATCATTTTCACTCTTGTGTAGTGTGCGTGTGTGGAGAGGAGATTGATACATAAATATTCCAACTACATCTAAGTTTTGTTTATACTAATCCATGAATATACGCTTCTTACCTTTAATAGGTGATTAGTACATAGTTATTTGGGGTGTCTTATTTGTGGAGAGGAGATTGAATCTCTTCGTCTATCCGAACACTAAGAAATGCCATAATCCTATGGAGCGATGCTCTGCAAATTCCTCCCAACCGTTATGTAGCCAAAAATCACCAGTTGAAGTTGTCAATTCCACTTTCCATACCCCACCACTTGGAACTTCTAGCAAAACATGGGAGACCATTGAAAGGTGGAATTGACAACTTCAACTGCTGATTTTTGGCTACACAACGGTTGGAAGGAATTTGCAACGCATAACTCCATCGGATTATGGTATTTCTTAGTGTTTAGATATGAAGAGAATTATAATTGACACGATTGCCCGGGGTACATTAGTTGGAAGGAGGTGCCATATGAGCTCAAGTTAGCTGTTTGAGTGACACTACAGGTAATGTATTTATATTTATATGTCAATTTCGATTTCGATTTCGATTTCAATTACGATTTATATTTATTTATATTTGAGGGGCGGATACTAATTTTACTTTATTTCAATTCAGGGAACAGGGAGTGGCCCTAAGGGTAGGCCACATATGCTCTATACTTATGTGGCTATTAGGACGAGAAGGGAAGGATAAGGAGGTGTTCCCGAGCGTCGCGGTACAAAATCTCTTTTCCATGCAAATAGTTTGTAGATTTGTGATAAAATGATGTTGATGTTGTTTCTTTTTAAATTGTTTCTTATTTGAATATATATTTGCATTATCTTTAGTTTGTTCGGATATATGATGTTTGGAACAGGTACAACGTTGCTATAACAGGTACAAATATACTGTTGGGCAGTGGCAGTGGCCATACTGCCCAGCAGATTTTTTTAAATTCTGCCCAGAATTGTCACGGTCAATGACCGTGACAATTTTTTTTAAAGGGTCGCGGCTTTGTCACGGTTATAAACCGTGACAAACGTGTCCCGATCATTGATCGTGACACGACCGTGACAAAAAAATTTGTCTCGCCTCAAAATGTCACGGTCATTGACCTTGACAAGGTGGATTTGTCAAGGTCAATGACCTTGACAAATGGGCAGATTTGGTGTAGTGATTCATGAAAATCCAATAGTTGAGTATAACCTAGATAGTCCACACACTCCAAACGCCCCACAGTTTTGGATCCCGCCTCCCACACCGTCACACTCAATCTCCAATAACACTCCGTTTACCTTCTTAGGACACACGTCCGAGCACACTTCGAGCACACCTAGTGCGAGCACCGAGTCGTTAAGTGAGAGAGAGATGTCGCAACACAGTAATGCACCCACCGGTGAGGAAGAGCCCCCATACCGCCCGCTGAGAGAATTCCTATATCCCGAGCGTACTGTCACTACGAGATGCATTATACTCCTGTATAATGCTGGGCAATTCCATTTCAAAAATGGAATGATCCAGATGATATCACATTACCACGGTATGGATTCTGAAAAGCCATACCTCCATATCAGGGAATTTGAGGATGTGTGCGATACGCTCAATGATCAAACCTGCACCCCTGAAGTCAGAAAATAAAATCTTATTGGTGACTCAGACCTCCAACCATAATTGGAAAGACCGATACTTTTTCATTTCGGGTTCTTGGGTGTTCGTCCCCAACCAAGCCTATGGGAAGTCTACGCCTATAACTCCTCTAAGGTGGGATAAGGTCCCTATATCGGCCAAAGCTGACCCGAGATTAAGCCATGATGCCTATGAGAAGATTACCAAACTTCGTAGCCAAGGTGATAAAGTTCATCTTGTGAAGTTTGAGCATTTGATGAACCCGTATTACCTTACTCAGACAAGTCTGGGGGGTGGCCCCGTGACTGAACTTCGTAAGTTATTTTATTATTATTGCTAAGTGATGCCTCGTACCTTTCTATAGCCGATACACTGATTCTGAGACTTTTCTTTTGCAGATCTTCTAAAAGGAATTTCAGACTATCTTTGGAAGATGGCGTCCCCAAATTTAAGAAAGCTTATTGACAAGAGTGGCAATAAGGCTACCCTTCTAACTGTACTATCGAAGAAGACTGTCAGCTCCAGTAAAACCAATGGTGCCGGGAAGAAGAGGAAGGGTCAGCTAGCCGATCCAACCTCCACTCGGCCTTCCAAAACTCAGCGTTCCGAGCATGCCATCCATATTTCAACGTATAATGCTCTTGATGATCATCTTTTACAGCTAAAAATAAGTGATAATAGCATCATTTCTCATAGTCTGAAGGCTGCAGATGCCCTCGGCTCCCTTATCTCAGAGGATGACAAACGTTTCCTTTAATCCATAGGCATCCCTCTACTGGCTAAATTAGCCGTTCACCGAATTGTCCAGGTATCTTTGAGAAAAATATCATTCATCGAAGTGTTGTCCCTTCATTTCTAGTCTTATACTTAAGTGTCCGCCTCTTATGTTGCAGGGTGCGATTTTTCTTCACCACTTGGCCAACTGGATTCCGAAGAGGCTTCCCTTAATCCAAAAGAGCTATGATACTGAAAAAGTAGAGAAGGATTGGAAGGACGACCTTGACAAGGTTAAGTGGGATCTGAAGAAGGAGAAAGATCTTATCACCACTATGAAGTCGGCAATGATAAACCTCTTAAGGCTAAGTATTAGAGCATAAAGGACAGCATTGATGCCGCCGTTAAAGCCGCCTTAACCGAAGCTAAGGAGTTAATCATTGCCGACAATAAAGTGTCTGATTAATTTGTGGACTTAGGCTTTGACTATGTTGAAAGGGGCATTAGGGCTACCCTTAAACACCCTGAGACTGGGAGCCTAGCTCGTATGACTTTGTAGGCCTTGGTTTTAGTGACCCTCATCTCGGAGTTGCTTTGGTCGAGGTTGAGAACGCTACTGCTGCCCCTGTAGAGACCATCCCTCTAGAGGTTACAGAGAACCTTGGGGACGATACCACGTCGAATGTCCATGACGATGGGATTAGGGCCACTAGTGTCAAAGCCACTAAAATGGTTTAGACTGGTGATGGGACGACCCCAGTCGAAGGCGACGTTCAGCCTTGGGGGCTCATTGGTTATTAGTTTTCGTGTTAAGGCAGTCAGCCCTGAGGGCTTTTTGTACTAATTCTTCCTTTTGCAACCTCTATTTATGGCATTTGTAACCTCGTATTTTGATGAATGAAATTCTTCTTTCCATAATTTTTCTGTATTCTGCTTGCTATCTTTTGAAGTATGATACCACTAACTAATGATGTTTCACCTTCATCTCATATTCACCAAATTAATGATATGTAAGGTCTGAGATCACCAAACTAATGATGTTTCATCTCATATTCACCAAATTAATGGTGTTTAAAGTCTGAGATCACCAAACTAACAATGTTTCATCTCATATTCACAAAATTAATGATATTTAAAGGTCTGAGATCACCAAGCTAATTATGTTTCATCTCATATTCACGAAATTAATGATGTTTAAGGTCTGAGATCACCAAACTAATGATGTTTCATCTCATATTCATATATTCGCCAAATTAACGATGTTTAAGGTTTGAGATCACCAAACTAATGATGTTTTGTCTCATATTCACCAAATTAATGATGTTTAAGATCTGATATCACCAAACTAATGATGTTTTATCTCATATATTCACCAAATTAATGATGTTTAAAAGGTATGAGATCATCAAACTAATGATGTTTCATCTCATATGCATATATTCACGAAATTAATGATGGTTAAGGTCTGAGATCACCAAACTAATGATGTTTCATCTCATATTCATATATTCACCAAATTAATGATGTTTAACTAATGAACCATACCCAAGTGGTTTTAAATTTGGACTCACCAAATTATGGTGTTATGCCATACCCACTCTCGTCGTTTTGAGAGTGCATGGTTAAGCATCATCTCACCCATTAACTATCGTCTCTTCCAAGATAGATTTTCTCACCGAATTAATGATGTTTGATAGCTTGAGGACATCTGGACCATATAATTTAATTGCTACAAACAAGACTTGAGGGAACGTATGCAAGATAATTTTCATTTATAGACTATATCATACAATGGAAAAAGAAAAACATTCAATATAATCTCCAAGATATTTTATTGGTAGTATCTTTTTAAATGGTCGGCGTTCTAAAGGTTGGAGAAGGGATCTCCCTCTAGATTTTCCATTATGTAGGTCCTTGTGATGACTTCATCAGTAACTCTATAAGGACCATGTCAGTTGGCATGGAGCTTGTTAGGTTTCTGCCACGTCCTTTTCAGAACAAAATCCCCTACAGCTATCGACCTTGCTTTGACCCTCTTGTTATAGAACTTAGCCTTCCTCTGTTGGCAGGCTGCTTGCCTAACCTCCGTATCTTCTCTCCTCTCTTCAATCAGATCAAAGTCAAGTCTTCTCTTTGCCATATTTCCCTCAGGGCCATACGTCTGAACTCTGTGAGTAGGGAGACCAATCTCTATAGGCACCACAACTTATGAACCATAAGCTAGAATGAACAGGGTATCCCCTGTCGGCAATTTCACTGTTGTTCGGTAAGCCCATAGTACAACATGCACCTCTTCAGTCCATCTCCCCTTAGAATATTCCAACTTTTTTTTATTCCATTAAGAATAATTCTATTGGTGACTTCAGTTTGACCATTGGTTTGGGGTCGACCGGGCGATGAGAAGAACTATTTGATGCCGACCCTTTTATAATATTTTTCGAGGGAGATGTTCTTAAACTGGGTACCATTGTCTGAGATGAGTGTATTAGGTAAGCCGTATGTGCAAATGATGTTCTTTCACATGACTGAAAGGTCTTCTTTTCTGTGATCTTGATCATGGACTCGGCCTCTACCCACTTTGAAAAGTAGTCTATCACCATAATTAAATATTTGTAATTGCCCATGGCCCTTCGCAGAGGTCTAACCAAATCAATCCCCCACACTGCAAATGGCCATGGTGAGGTGATAGATGTTAAAGGTTGATGTCATTGATGAGGGATGGTGGCAAACCACTGGCACGTGTCGCACTTCTTTACGTACTCGGTTGAGTCTTTGGCCAGGGTCGACCACCAATACCCTTGAGTGACGATCCTCTTTCTCAATGATCTTCCCCCAATATGGATTAAGCAATAACCTTCATGAACATCCTTTAAAATATAATCTACTTCGGCCGGGTGGACACATCTGAGCAGAGGTAAAAGAAACCCATTTTTGTATAGCACGTCCCCTAAGATAGAGAACTTAGCGACTTTATATCTCAACTTCCTTGTTTCGACCTTAGACTCCGAAAAACTACCTTTTTTGATTTACTGAATATGGGGTTTCATCCAAGATGGTCCCAGTTTAAATTAAAGTAAAAATTCATCTTCGTGTCATCCTCTTCTATGGTCGATCGAGGTAGTATTTCTAATGGCACCAACCTCCCGATATTTGTCTGTGTGGCTGAGACTAGCCTTGCTAGAATGTTGGCTCGAATATTATCCAATCGAGGAACCCTTTTGACTTTGATCTCATTAAAGTCCTTCATCAGCTTCCTCACCTTTTCTAGGTACCTTACCATTCTGTCGTATTTGGCTTTATAAATCCCCAGGACCTGATTAACTACAAGTTGAGAGTCGCTAAAGACTCAAAGTTGAACGACGTTGAGAGCTCTAGAAAAGGAGGTTTCGTCTATGAGGGCCTCATACTCTTACTCATTATTGGAAAACTTAAAATGAACCTTAATGCGTACTCTATATCTGTTCCGTCTGGGGCCAACACAATCAGGTCGGCTTAATTCCCATTTTCATAGGATGAACCATCAACAAACAACTTCCACACCGCACTTTCTGAAAATGGACCTTATTCAATAACACCATTTCTGAGCAAAAACTTATCAATCTCGATTGTAAGAGGTCTCGTCGTGCTTGTCTCAACCTCTACTGGTTTGGTACTAGTTTTGTCTAACCTTTCAATACTATCTACTTCTTCATTATTAGCTTTAGAGAAGGTGGATTCTTCCACAAAGTCTACTAAGGCCTGCACTTTGATTGCCACCCTTGGTTGATAAACTATGTCATCCTCTCCCAGCTCAATGGCCCAATCCATGAACCTACCCGATTTCTCAAGTTTATGGATGACCTGTCTGAGGGGTGAGTTTGTCAAGACGACTATAGTGTGGTCTTAAAAGTATGGCTTCATCTTTCTTGAAGCATGGATTAAGGCATATGACAGTTTCTCCATCTTCGGATTCCTCTGTTCATCCCCCTAGAGGGCCTTGCTATTGAAATACACTGGTCTTTGCACACCCTTATCATCTCGTACTATCGTGTGCTAATAGCCAACTCAGACACGACCAACTATAGATAAAGTGTCTATAATTGGACAGGATGAGACAGTAAAAATGGAGAGCCGAGATAAGAATTTAGCTCCATAAGGGCTCTCTCGCATTCCTCGTCCCACTCAAAAGCTTTTTTTTGCACTTTAAATAATGCCAAATATTTACCAGTGGCTTTAGAGATGAACCTATTTTGAGCAGCCACTCGTCTAGTGAGCCTCTGAAAGTCCTTGATGTTCTTTTGGGGGTCTGCATTTCTACCAAGGCTTTGATTTTTTCAGGGTTTACCTCTATTCCCCTCTTATTTACGATGAATCCCAAAAACTTGCCAGCTCCAACACTGAACACACACTTCACTAGATTGAGTTTCATGACCATTATGTCGAACTTTCTATCATGGCCAGCCACATGTGTGTCGGCCTTCAGACTCTTTATAAGCATATCATCGGTATATTCCTCCATCGTCTTCCCTATCCGATCTTCGAATATCTTATTTACTAGACGGTGATAGTTGACCTCGACATTCTTCAGACCAAAGGGAATGACCTTGTAAAAATAGGTCCATTTGTTGATGATAAAGATTGTCTTCTCTTCATCGGTCGGGTCCATGAAAATTTGGTTATAACCTGAGTAGGCATCCATAAAACACCTCAATTCATGCCCAGTCGTGGGATCTACCATCTGATTAATACAAGGGAGAGGGAAGATGTCTTTAGGACAAGACTTATTGAAATAAGTGAAATCCACACACATTCTCCACTTGCTGTTGGTTTAGGCACTATGATAGCATTTGAAACCCGTTCAGGGTATATCACCTCTCTGATGAACTTAGCCTTCTCAATCTTTTTAACCTCTTATCTAATGACCTCGTACTTCTCCCTCGAGTAAATCCTCCTCCTTTGCTTTATCAGTTTGTGCTATCAACAACATTCACCTTGTGAGACATTACTTTAGGGTCAATCCCAGGCAAGTCATCGTGACTCCACGCGAAGATGATTTGTCTCTTCCTCAGAAATTCGATCAGCTCATCCTTGATCTCTTATTTTAGGGCTTTACCAACCTGGACGTTTTGTTTTGGCTCGTCCTCATTGATGACGATGGATTCTACCTGTTCTGCGACCTCACCTTTCTTTAGTTTTGTCTCGTCAATGCTATATGTGGTTGTTGTTTTCTTGTCTGCCTCTCTCTCCTCTGCTGAGATAAAGTAGCACTCTCGTGCCGACGTTTGGTCACCTTGAACTTCCCCTACTCCATAAGGAGTCGATAATTTTATCATTTGGTGAGCCGTTAAAAGCACGGCCTCAAACTCTTTGAGAGATAACCCGTCCCAATATGAGGTTGTAAGATGAGAAGACATTCTCATCCATCATAAAAAATTTGATCTTCTTGGTCAGCCTTTTTGGCCACCCATCTCCCATTCTGACATTTATTTCGTACATCCTAGAGGGTGAACCTTTTCTCCACTAATGATGGTATAGGACGAGCCTGGACTAACTAAGTCCTAAGCCTTTGAATAACGGCTAGAACATGATGTCTGCAGAGCGTCCTCCATCAACTAAGATTCTCGGTACCTCACATTCATGTACCCTGGTGGTAATAACGAGCGGGTTATCATAAGGATCTAGGATACCATTAAAATCTAGCCTTGAAAAGTCGACTATGAGGGTTTCCATATCCACTTTCTTACTTTTATCGGGATTAACATCAATAGAGGCTGAGTTTTGAACCTTGACCTTAGTTATTTCTTTCGCCTCGACCACGTGCGCCTTGCGATCGGCCACCTCAGAGACTCCTCCTTCTAGGCCACCATAAATCATGCCTACACCAAATGAAATCATATTAAGCCTCATCATTGGGATGTTATCGTCCTTTGGTGGGAGATCTGGATCATCACTATCATCATTCGAAGGGTCATCCCTCTTGGTCGGAGTGCCCTCTCTGCATTTATCATTTCTCCTTTTCCTAGGATCGTCTCGGCCTTGGTCATCTCGACCTCAGCCTGAAATATTCTTATCAATATATTTCCTCAACTTACTAGATTTTAACATTTTTACTATCTTGTCTTTGAGGGTGAAGCATTTATCGGTGATGTTACCATGATCTTGGAAAAATTAAGACCAAAGATTTCTATTCCTCTTGTGAGGAGCGGTCTTCATCTTTTCCGTACACCTAAGAGACTGATAATTTTTTATCTCATTCAGAATGTGCTCACAGCTAACTATTAGAGGCGTATAGTCCGTAAACTTATCGTCTATCGACCTTTTCTTACTCTTCTTCCACTTAGACTTATGACCCTTTCCAACCCCATGGGCTCCATTTTCTTCATCTTTTTGGGGGGCCATCGCCTCCTCTGCGTTCATGACTCTCTCAACCGTAACCAAGAGTTTAGCCATAGACTTTAGAGGGTCCTCGACTAGCTTCCAGAGTAGCTTTACTATCTGAAGACCTCCCATAAGGGTTGTCATTGAGATACTTTCTTCATAATCATCGACTTCCATCTTCTCCTTGTTAAAACGGGCTATATTCCCTCAGAGTCTCGTCCTTCCCCTGTTTGATGTACAACAGGTGGGTTGTCTACTTACTAGGTTTCACCCCAAAGCAGAAATTGTGTATAAAACTATCGGCTATCTGCTTAAAACTCCCTATTGAGTTCTTGGTAAGGGAGGTGAACCATACGTGGGCTGCCCCTGTCAATGTGCTAGAGAAACTTAGCATATCATCTCGTCCAAAATTGAATAGATGTCGGAGGTCGATTGATACATCTCCACATGATACACCAGATTAGATCTCCCATCATACTTCGTAGTAACCACCGGTGACTTGAACTTAGTCGAGATTGGGTAGTTCAGTATCTTTTCCACAAATGGAGATCCTTCAACATATCCCCTCTGTAAGGGGTCTCAGATTTTTATAATATCCCCTATTTTGTTTTCCAACCTATGTATGGACTCATTCCAAGGCTTGTCTACTACAATGTCGGCTTTTGTAGGGATAGAATTTTCCCTGGACCTTTCTCTACCGTCTAGTACAGCTGATCATTCTATGTTAATTGGACAGGCTGAGGGTACCCTCTCTTCACACCTAGGTCGGCTGATGAACTCTCTTTACTCCTCTCGATCTTTAGGAGGCCTGCAATCGTCTCTCCTCTCATTTTTTCTTAAGCTGACAACACTCCTTGATTTGGACAAATGGTTCCTCAGATCTCCCAGAGGGCTGAGCTTATCAAAGTCTCGCCCCTTAATTAGCATGTCCAAGGCTGATTGCCTTGGTCTGCCATCTCGGCTCTATTGACGCTCTTGCTCCCAATTGGGTTATAAAGTACGAACGGTGCCCCTAGAGATCAGATATAGTTATCAGCATTCCCTCTCTTGTTCGTCCTCATAGAGGTCGTCTCCCACCCTATCATCTTGGGGTTCTTAACTCTACCCCCCAGGCATAGATTCCTGGGATCAACAATGTATCCCCGTCTCTGTTGTGGAGGGAGATCCTTTTCCTGGGCCGGGGGGTCCCCTGGATTGCTGATCTGGCCATGAAATTCTGGCTAAACATAACAAATTGGTTTCGCATTTACTGTTGGCTAGCTATGAGTGAATGGTGTGCAATCGCCAACTCAGCCATCTCTGACTGGGGCGGTGCTTGACTGGAGCTTGCACCACCTTCAGGGTGGTGTCAGTCGATTCTCAGGAGGAGGGGGTGGATCCATTACCATTGGTGTAAACTTTTTGAGTTATGATCTGGAGAAGGAGATCTTAGATGCTCAATAAAAGCTCCTTTAATGGTGAAACACCTCCACAAAGCGGGAGGAGTTGTTCACTACCAGCGACTCTGATGAGTATAAGCTAAAACAGGGAAGAGATGTCTATCTTCTTCCCACAAATCGCGCCAAATTAATGATGTTGTAATCAACACCACCATAATAATATGAGATTATGAATAGCTTAAGCTCAATCACAGCACAATAATAGTGATGGATATATGTATATATGAGAAAAGGAGATGAGGAATAAGAAGATGAACTCAATGATTTAAAGTGGTTCAACCAATTAGGCCTACATCCACTGTGTGAGTGTATGAGAAATCCACTAAACAAGGGCACTAATGGTTATGGATACAACACTCAAAGCTCTCTCTCATGGATAAGATGAAGTGTTCTGAATTAAGAGAGATCGATGCCTTCTCATGGATAAGATGAAGTGTATATATAGGGCTTGGGGGGTGCAATGTACCCCGTAAGAATGTAATCAGCACATGCATGAGGAAACTCCTAATAAAATGAAGACACCTGTCCCGAGCACATGGATATAATAATGACGTAATATTCCCTCACGTGAGGTAATGATCCTATTATAACAGAATTTTTCACGTGGGCATGCCACTTCGGTACATGCATATGCTCACGTTGCTTGGTATCGTCCGCTGGGAGCTCGTCCTGGCAGGATATGAGGTTGCTAGCTCCGATAGGATGGTCCCATGCTCATAGACACAAGTATAACCTCGACTAAATAGATCAAGACGAGGTTGGATTAGCATAGTCACTCATGTTATCAGTTATGGCAGAGTACAAAGTTGGTCCTTACTGAATAGGTGATGCTCTTGCGGTCTCGACTTTCCATATGGCTAAGACTTATTGAGACGAGGTCGACTCTTATCTGGACGAACCCACCATATGATGGTGGGACTCTTATGGAGACTCGGCAGTGAGATGTGATTATACTCTTCCTCCAAGATGAGCCTTCACTTTGGTCATATAATCGGTCATGCTAGTTTGGTGACGATTTAGTTTATGTCCTTGACATTAAAGCTAAAGAGGTTACCACGACAAGTTAGTTAGTGCCAAGTGGGACATGATCAAGTTGATAGTTATTAATCTCCTTCACATTTCTTATTATATGTTAGTAATTTACGGGTGTCCTTGCAAGCCAATAGTTGTGGCATTGTGGTTATTATTGTGAGGTGCTTGTGTTTAATCCTTGATGGCGTAGATTCCTTTAACATGTCAATAGAACAAGATGACGCCCATTGAGAAACTAACAAGAATTGTGTACAATCAATGATAAAGGTCGATACTTAGGGTGTCGTGACTAAGAACTGATGATTAGTGATTAAAAAGTATATATCCTTCACTTGCAATGCTTTCGGGTAACACAAATAATGTAATTAGGAAAATTTGATCCTTTAGGTGATATCGGTATTGATGTTATTTCGGTGAACATATGAAGTTGTGTCGAATAATAGTGGCAATATCGTGATCTTTTGCGTATGATGTATTATTTGGTAGCTTTGATGATGAGAGTAGTCTTGTTTGTGGTAATAATGAGTAGTGTTCATTGCAACCTAGCTATAAAGGTTGTATATTTCATATATGGAGTTTGGATGACTGAAGGGCATTCATAAGTATCGATTTTATGGTGAGAAAGTATTAGGTCCCTTGGTTTAGGACTTTAGTTTAATGTATCTTGATTATAATGTGGTATTGAAGAATAGGATCCGTCCTGGCGTCTGTGGTGTAGGCCTTGGTATTTACAGGCAATACCCGACGTCCCATATCCTACCAAGGTCTCTGTAATTGTGTTAACTTGTAGATTAGCACATGGTATGATGTTAATATAGTGAGGAAATTTAGTTGTAATGGTTGATCATTCACTAGGGATTAGATGAGGCAGACCTTGAGGTTTATAGGTTATAAGTGACGTCTTGTACCTTTCCATAATCCTTAATAGCGTCAATTATGGTTTGTACGCGGCATATGGTCACAGTCGTTTGGAAGAAAGATAATATTATTATCTAACTGTAGAGACTCATTTTATCCGCCAAAGTAATGGATATGTTCAAAATAATCCCAATGTGATAGTACTTATATGCATTTTGGGGTTCCCATAGGACTAATTATGTGTAGCCTCAATAGTGAAAGAAATCAACCTATTGTGATGCCTTGAGGTGCTTGATGGTTAGAGTGCGCCATGTGTAGAAGCTCTTACACCAGTATCCCTACGAGCGCCTAGAAATCACTATGAGGGTATTGAAGGATTTTTGGAATGCACCTACAATGATTAAGGTATGGATGATGAAATTTTGTTAGGTCTGGAGGACGAATACATAGAATGTGTTTGGTGTCCTTAGGATACCAATTAAGTCCGGTTTGAAGGAGCATTAGCATTCTAGTAATGATTGTGTTGAGGGTAAGGTGATGATATCAGATTGTTGGTTGAGGTTTAGAAGAATCGTCCAGTGTACGTGTCGAGTGTGGCTTCTTGAATCGACATTGATGGGTGGTGTAATCCTTAAGGTAAGCTGAAAATTAGTGTCATTATAGGCGTAATGGTCAGATATGAAATGACTATTATTGGTGCTGTGTATTAGGGAATGTATTCAAGACTTAGGTTGATGATGCCATATGGAGATTTAAAATGGCAACCAAGGTGGGGTTATATTGAACCATGATAAAATATTGTCTTGTGTCAAAGGTATATGCTAGGGTAGCCTTAGCAAGGTAAGGACTAGTTCTTGGCACATCCTACAAAGCCAGTACGGATTCGAAGATGTAGCCCTGTGTAATACTTACTACCCATAGGATGCCAATGGCAGTCAGTGTGGTCGCCATGTAAATTCTGGGTGGGTAGAACCCGGAAGTAAGTGTGGTGTCAATCTCGTGTGGTCAAACGACACGGTAAGGTGAATGCCTCACTTGAACTAAGTAATGCCTATGGGAATTTTTTATTTGGATCATGATTTGATAGGTAGATAGTAACCTAGGAGTAGTAGGTTAGTAACATCGTCACCGATAAGTGAACTAGTTCAGTGGAATAAGGGCATTAGGCTTTCTCCAGTCGGACTAGTTCATGAATACTAAGGATACGAGGAGTTGGGTCTTACTCCCGAGGAGGGAAGTTAGGCATTGATTTACCAAAGAACTACCGATTCATGAATTTCCTTCATGTTACGACTATGAATGGTTATGATTCTATTCGTCACGGTTGGTTACCCAAGAAAGGGTATGTGTGTAGGAATAGTACCCAGTGAGAACATTGGGAATGAGTAACATGACTTCAAGCATATAGCATAGGCTCTCTTTCGTAAATCATAGACAGAAGTAAATGGGTAGAATTTCTTGGGATGATTGCCTATTCCTTTTGACTCCCGTGTGTCCCTTTTTGGTTTTGGTAATCGGGTATCGGTATTCTCACGTATGTGGTAACTCGGATTGGTGCCATGTCATAGTACGGTGCAATTTTTCCTAATAGAACGCGATGGACCAGGTATGGTCAATGCAGTTCAATAACTGGATGCGCTCTATTTGAGGTATTCTTGTTATTGACTAAAGTTCTGTGGACGAGTGGCTGCGCTTTCGGCCACACAATTTTCTCATAGTATTGGATTTTGTTAGTATTAGTGGCCTCTTGATCGCATGACATGACACTCAGTGGCTCTGGTTGCAAAGAGCGAGATGATGACATGAGGATATGGTATAGTGTTAGAAATCAAGGAAATCTTAGCATACGGTGTTTCTTTGCCATGGTGAGTGGATTCGAATGAGGCTCTAGCGAGTGCTCAAAGTTGATGTGCCTAGAGTAGTAGTAGCGTCATCAAAGTGACGTAATGAAAGGTGTAAGACGAACCCACGGTGATGAATTGGTAAGAATATTACTTCTTGGAGTGAGAAATCAGCATATTATGGTTATTGGCAAGATCATATGAGTTGTGTAGTCAGATTAACCTACAAAATTTGTGGGCCGCAGTATGTGCATTCCTAAGATAAAATTGAATTTGGTGATGACTACGATGATTAACTGTATTACGATTCACGTGGGGTGAGTGTTGATCGCTAAAAAGGGTTCGTAGAGGCGCCAACATGGCTTGGGTAGTACTAGAAATTATTGCGACATGATCATCAAGTGAGTGAAGACTCGGAGTTGATTATGTGACATTCATGGTTAGCAAGATGGTGAACGTTAGAGCATGTCGCATAATGATTATTTGGTGACAAACCCCGTGTGGGGGGTGTAGGGTGACCTTAGTATTGAGAACTTTGATTATTTTGTCTTGGAGGATTTCTATAGCTTATAATAGAAGTTAATGAGCCACATAAGCTTAAGGATTAACGGATTAAGAATTCCGGGGAAGAAATTACCCAAAGAGGAAAGTTTTTAATACCTTGGCATGATATTTCATTTGAATTTTTTGTATAAATGGTAATTAAGTGAGGTTTGAGGATAATTATGGGAAGTTTTGGTTCAAAACTGAAGTGAATAAAAGAATTGGACAAAGTGTCGTTAGAAGTGAGATCCAGTCTCGCGTGAAGGTCACGCAAAGAAGGGGTTCAAATGACCTTTGAGGGAGATTTCAAAGCATTATAGTCCCAGGTCTCGCGAAGGTCGCGGGAAGCCATACATCGAACAAGATGGAGATGTCGTTCAAATGGTGTGCTTAAAATATGTTTAAATCTTATTGTCCTCGTGTGTTGTCACATTTTTTGCCCTTGATTTGGCGAGCTATTGGTAAAATAAGATTTTTTGTGTTTTAAGGGTTTTTATAAGGGTTTGTTTGGTTCATTTTTAGCATTTGGAGTCGAAAGAAGATGAGAGAGTAAGGTAGGTGGTGTTCAACCATGGGAGAGCTTCTCTCCACCTTAAACCACCATTTTCTTATAGTATTCCACCATATTCAAACCTACAAAACCCATTTCTACTGTTGTTCAATTAGAGCTACGAATTTTGGTGAAGTGTTAAGGGATTTTGGAGATGATGATGTAAGATTTCATGGAGTTTGAAGAGTTTTTTTTGGCTTGGAATATTAAATGGAGCACATATGGAGCATTTTGGAGGATGCATTTGGTAACCCCTCGATGCCACCTTTGGAGGTAGGGTTTTCTCTTCCTACACTAACCTTCTTACTACCATTGATGTCTTTGAGGTGGAAAAATCTATCCTTAGTGTTTAAGACTCTATTTGCATTATTAGTAGTCTTATTGTTCGATTGCACGAGTAGGATGCACATGAAGAAATAATAGTTTCTAGTAGAGTAATATTAAATATTTTTATGGGATAAAAATGTTGGTAAAGTGTTATTTTGTAAAGAAATAAAGGATGAATGAATATTTCAAAGTTTTGAGATATTAAAATTGATATTTTATGAAAATGGTGTACGTTATAGAAATTTGATGCTAGACGTTTATGAAATAAAATGTATGAAAAGTGATGTTGATCTTGCCATAAGTTTTGTGAGATAAAGTTCCAAAATTTCTTGCAGAAATGAAGATTTTATGAAAAATGGATGTTTGTTGAGTTTGAAAAAATAAAACCATCTTTTAGGCCTTGAAAGTATATTTTTTGCAAGTATTAGGAATTTCTAAAATTAAATGTATGTTTAACACATTTGTGGGATTTAAAACCCTCTTCCCATGCATATAAACCTTTAGTATTTTGGCAATAAATGCATAAACAAGTTCAGAGAAGATTTTGTTGGGTTTAAACATGGAATAAGAAAAGTAGAAATTCTTGTCTTCAAAGTGTGTGAAAAATGGTTAAAAGTGTGATAAGTACAAAGTTGCAAGACTACATGTGATAATAAAAGGAAATGGTATTTTCCTATAAAAGTAGTTTACAATTGTGGTTAGGTTTCTTAAGTAAAGAAAGAAAGGAAATATCTAACTTGGAAATATGGTTAGTAAAGGTAATGGATAAATGTTAATGGTTAAACATTGGCAAATTGGTGTTTGAATGTTGTTTGAAAGATTAACACTTATGTATTTGGAAAGGTAATAATGGAATAAAGAGGTTATCGACTTGAGAAGAACGATTCTCCAAATGTTAAAAAGGTGTTAAAGTGTTATAAGCACTTAAGAAAGAGTATGAGTAATTAAAAAGTGTTTTGGAAAAATAACATTTGTGAAATGGAGAGAATGAAAAGTTTGGAAACAAATGGATAAAATGGTAATTTTACTGAAAGTGGAACACTTTTATGAAATAAAAATATTAGAAAAAGGTGTTAAACAAATTGATCGTAAATTAATATAATTTTTGGAGTAAAATCATAGTTAGAGTGTAATTGACATAAATAATAATTTCAAAGTGTAACATGAGTTGGGGTGAAACCTTGGGTTTAGCTTCATACGGATAAAAAGGGAAAGAAGGAATAATGTAGACGTTCGCAAAATGTTAAAACACATAAAAAGGAACTCGGATGACACTTGCATAATTAAGGAGGTTTCGGAGCTCTAGGGTGAAAGACCTAAAACCACCGTCCAAAGCATATGGTGGTGTCACCAGCAGTGTGAAGGACGTTAAAGTATGCGGTTTATTGGAAGATTTCGAGAATAAAGGTAATGGAATAAGGAACATGTCAAGAAATGGGTTGTGTGGTGAAAATGTGTTAAGATAACCTGACTTGAATGAATTAATAAATGTTCCGGTAACGGTTAAAATAGACACATAAATGTGAAATTGGTTAATGTCCATAAGGTAAGGGAAAAAGGTAAAGTAAGTGGGTTGTGGGTAGTTAAGAACCCTAAGTGGTTCAAATCATGATTAACACAATAATGTCTTTTAAAATGTCTTTCGAAGACTAAATAAGTATTTTCTAACACGGTGTTCGCATGTGTTGAAAATATAATTTTCAATGAAAACACTAATGTAAATTGGTTTAAATGAAAGAGATAATTTCAATAAAGATACGGCTATCGGTCGAACCAAGTGTAGTTGTTTCAAGTATTTATCCGTGTGTGTTAAATAAAAGGATAAATGTGAATTCAAGGTGGGAAAGTCTTTTAGAAGATTAATATGAATTAATCGATATAATTAACTTTTTCGAAAGAAAAACGATTTCATACAGAAAATATGTGTGTGTGTGTGTGTGTGTATGTGTGTATATATATACACTTGTATAAGGTAGTTATATGTGCATGTAGGCATAACGTGTAGAGTCTTCTTTATGCCGTTCGTTTCTATACTGCATTTGTATATTCCCACTGGGCATTGGCTCACACCTCCGTCTTTGTTATGGCAGGTTCGGTGCGGGTTCGTATTTTGAGAGTGTTACATAGGAAAGTATATTATTCAAGTTTCCGTTAGTAGATCTGTATGCTTGGACTCCTAGGATGCTTCCCACGGGTCCTTCACGTTGTTTTAACTTGAAATTGGAATCATATGCTAAATAAGTGAAACGTTAATTAAAATAAAATTGGACTAGTAACATTATATATGTTATTTTATTTCACTTCACACCTAACGCTCGGGTCGAACCGGGTTGACTACGGGTAACCCATAAATCCTGGTTAGGGCATTACATTCCAAGACCTTATGATGAGAGATAAGGATCACTTTGGTGCATTTTTTGGGTGAAGAATGAAAAAAAGAAATTTTTTGAGGGATTTAGGGGATCCATAAGATATATCATGTATATTGGTGAGTTGAATTCTGCTGGAATGATCAATATTTGAATTCTTATCCAGAATAATGGCATTCATACTAGCCCCCCGATCTGCTTGTAGAGGGTTTTTAGTAGTATGGGGGGTTTGGATTTATTGGAGGAGCAATGACCCCTTATCAATGAGGTCTTGAATGAGGTTCTTCAGGTGGAGATATTAGTCAGCAGTGTGCCACATGATTTTGTGTAAATCACAACGAGCGATCATACTTGAAGTTCTTTGGATGTGGGTCTGGTAATGGGTGAGGGTCCAAAGGCTTAATGAAGTTTCGTGAACGGAGTGCCTTGTA
The DNA here is from genome assembly GCA_949130495.1 of Sambucus nigra. NCBI lineage: Eukaryota > Viridiplantae > Streptophyta > Magnoliopsida > Dipsacales > Adoxaceae > Sambucus > Sambucus nigra. The sequence goes on along the minus strand of OX422207.1, from coordinate 334,316,780 downwards.
AACTTTTGAGAGGGGATCATGGATCTTGATGTAGTCCCTTCTTACTATTATCCAATGATCTTCAGGATCGTACGACCTAGCATTATGAGAAATGTTATTGATTGTTGAAATAGTAGTGTTATCCGGTTTGTCATACTTACGAGGAATGAACTTCCCTGTTTTCCTTTTCACCTCGGACTAGGATTTTTTTATTAATAACACTTTTTTTCGATCTCAATCCATGCCTCCTGGAGGACCCTAAAATGAGGGTAATGTTGGATTCCTATAAATGTTTGGATACGCGATAGGAAATTCTTCTTCATAATGATCAGTCGCTCTTCCTCGAAAGGTTAGTTTGTCATGGTAGCGGCCTTTTTCTCTCCATCTACTAATAATGTTGTTGATTGTTTCCCCAAGATTCTGCTTGAGTATCTTAAGGTATCTATAAGTGACTTCTAAATCCTCATTATATTTGTATTGGGTCATGTATTATTGGTATACATCCTCTAAACTACTGATTCATGATTCTTCTAGTGACAATAACCCTCAGAGAGCGTTCCCTTTAAGGGCCTGCTAAAACATCTGAACCATTATTTCTTCATATTCTTCAAGTAGAATCATATCATGATGATATATGCAAATTTTTACAATAGGAGGTACGCTACCTTCAAATTTTTTGATGTCTGGCATCTTGAAATTTTTTGGCAATTGGGCTTTCGGGTAGGGGGACTTGTGGGTGTAATCCACGTAGTTCGCTAAGATCTTGACTTAGTAAAACTTTTGGATAGCAATATGAGGTCTTAGTTAACCTTATTTAATTCTTACTCTTTTAATATCAACAATAATAGGAAATGGAAAATTATCCCTTAGCTAGGCGAGGTTCAACATTAGCAATTGAGCTAGAAATGGCCCATTAGTAGGTGGGACGTGTTGGATATATGGGACTTGCGGATACTATTATCAAAATTATATCTATTTTGGTGCTTGAGGACCCATGGAAAGGGGGAAGACGATGTCAGTATTAGAAACCTCAAGTGTTTGAACCCTGTTTCACTACATCTCCTAGACATCCATGTGGAGATCACCAATCTTGGCGATAAGCTAAGCGAAGGCTATCATCAGGACTGTCTAAACATTGTTATTCTAATCAAAGTTATCCACAAAGAGTCTTTGGAGGGATTGTTTAACTTTTATGGAGGTAGAAGATGAGGTGTTATAGCTCTGAGGTGGCTTGATAGGGGATGTGATCCAATAGATATCAAGGCAAAACTAGGGTATACGATCTCACCTCAAAGGGAAAGAAGGATATTTTTGGTATTTTTAGAAAAAAGGAGGAAATATGTTTTGATATATTTGTTGAAGGGAGAAAGGGAAATTCCCCAGTGTAGTTGTTATTATTAGGTTTCACTTGTATTATCTTTTGTCTAAGGTGTAAGTGAAATGCTGGACAAGACCCAATTATAGCAAAAGATAGGGTATGCGATATACGACAGGGTTTGACATGTTTCCAGGGTCTTATTTTGAAAACGAGCAAAATAGTGCAAAATTCGAGTGGCAAGACGAACTGAAATTTTGACATATTTTCACGTTGAAATCGAAAATCTAGGTTTGAATTTCCTAGGGCAAACACCTATATGAGGTTGATTCATTGGGAGATTAGTATAAAAGTTGCCCCCTTTGGCATGACTTCCACGATATACCCCGTGCCTATAAGGGCAATCATTCATCGACACGTGTGGACAGGCCATTTCATATACCTGGGTGCACGTGAATTGCCTCAAGATATACCTCATTGAGTTGGTATGTGTGATAAGGAATTTGATATACTCGACGTACGCGAATGAGGCCCTTGCTATATACATCCCATCATGAGTACCCACACATATGTTGAAATATACACACATGTGCAGAAAATAGAGAAAAAGGAGAAGGAGAAAAATAAAACCCATGTAAATAGACTCTAGTCCTTTAAAAACAAATAAACTATCCCCATAGTAGTCTCCACCGTGTCCATCGCGGGATTAAAATGGGGCAAATTTGTTCTAGGTTCACCCCAATAGAAAAAGTCTCTAGCTCGCTGAGAATAAGGTCAAGGAAGAGAACTTCCCTTTCCACCACTTGCGCAGTATTCGCTGGCTCCCATGGACATAAATCGACCGTTGTCGAGGGGTAAGAATATAAAAATAGAGTTACCAATCTATTTTGCTCAAAATAGAAAAAGGATATAACCACCCCTCGATGAAGCAGCATCACAAGACAAAGTGATTCATACAAAAGCTAAGTAGATCACATGTCGAGGGACTATGTTACGGAGTGGTAAGATGTTAGGAACCTATTCTGCCCTTTTCGTCTCTCATGGGCTATAAAAATATTCTTCTTTCTCTCCTAATAGGGGCATACAGTGGATAGTGAGAAAAGTGTGTGGGTCTCTCTCTCTCTCTCTCTCTCTATATATATATATATATATATATATATATATATATATATATATATATATATATATATATATATATATATATATGTGTGTGTGTGTGTGTGTGTGTGTGTGTGTGTGTGTGTGTGTGTGCGTGTGTGTGTGTGTGTGTGTGTGTAAGGAGTGATTCATTATGTTCACATTATGGGGAGGATGGGAATGAATCAATCGAAGGAGTATACATAAACGACATAAAAATATGACTAAAAATGTGAGCGACGCACCATATTGAACTCATTATGATTAAATGAGCACACATGTTAATGGGATCGCTAAAGGGCCAAAATAAAATATAAAATGATAGATAACTGTGAGCGATGATGTGGTAGATTGAACTCATTATGAATGAATGAACACACTTGTCAATGGGATTTCAATACGAGCAAAAATAGATAAACTACTATATATCTATGTAAAAAGATAAGAAAATAGTGAAATATGGAAAAAAGGACTCGAGTCCCAAGGTGAACTCGAGATGCCTACGTAGCCAAGATTGTCATCAAAGTCCACATGGTTTGGTAACACACAAGGGTGGGATTTAATTCCTGAACCCAAAACTAGAATTTCCTTATTTTTAGTTTTTTGAAAATGTACACATATGGAGAAATTGTAGGAAAAGTGGGAGGAAAAATCAAATTTGGGGTTAAAGAACTAATCCTATTTTTTTACGGGGGATTTATCAAGCTATATTTTTGTGTACATGAAAAATAAAAAAATATTATTAAGGGTGAAAAAATTAAACTAAAGCAAAATATATGCTAAGAGAAATAAAGTGAGATGAATGACACCACTTAAATTAGCTAGAAAACGATAGAGTTAGACTCTATATGAAGCTTTGCTCCTAATTTTTGAAGTGATGTAAGCTGGGATTTTTAATGCTGAAGAAGTAAAATGGATGGAAAAGGTTGAATGAAAGTGATGTAAGGATATGTGGAGGGAATGTTTGAAAAATGATGTTTTTGAAGGCCACGCACTGATTTCGAGGCAGAAACTCTCCGGATTTCAAGAAGGGTCCCTTGAGAATGAGGTCATGGCCTCCTTAAATAGTAATATTCTAGGGTTAGGGTGTCTGCCAATTTTCATATTCCTTGGCCTACCTATCAACATACACTCAGACTTGAGGGATTATTGAAGCACTACTATGTCGATAAGCAAAAGGTCCAGGGGTGCCTATAGGCAGTCCAAAATGGACCTTTTAGAAAAAGGGCATATAGTGCTAAATATATATATATATATATATATTCGAATTGCGCATAACTAGGACCGTTAAAAAGACTATTCAAATCCTTATGAAAGTTCATTCTAAAACCCTTGGGTCCAATATTTGACCAAGGTTAAATGGAGCTTGGAACCACCCGATGGCCTCTAGGTCAAGGTTTGGAGACAAAAGGCAAATACGCATGAACCGTATGTTCGATTCATTCACGGTATGGACCGTTGGAAAGGATATTTTTATCCCTATGAAACACTCTCAATTCTGAGAGTTGACTAAAGTCAAATGGAGCTATACAGTGTCGGGTAGCCTCTATGTAAAAGTTTAGAGTAAAGAATCAAGTACACACAAGCCGTAAGGCCAATTCGTTCACAGTATGGACTTTTGGAAAAGATACTCATAGCCTTATGAAAATTCATTGAGCTACTCTCAATTTTGAGAGTTTACCAAATTCAAATAGAGATTGAAAGAGCCCAGTGTCCTCTGGGTCAAGGTTTGGAGTAGGACCTAGGGTCCCAGGGCGAAAGGGGTGGTGTTAGGGACCAAAGGAGGCGCTTAAATGGTATTATAATGGGGGTGTCTACATGTATGATTAAAGCCCCCCATATTTTAAAAAAATTAATATTTTAACCCAAGATATTCCACCATCAGCTCTTGCACCCAATGCTTTCCCTAAAATGTTGGAACCCATTTTTAGGCCTTTTAATTTTGACGTAGATTGTTTGCACGTGCACACTCTTAGTTGACCACATCTGTGGACACCCCGTTTTGCAATCGGAGTGTGTTTGATATGTACCACCTAACGAATATCCTCAAACCAACTTCACCCCATGTCCTGGAGGTAAAACCATATCAAATAGATACTAAAAACTTATGATACAAAAATTGTTAGGGTGAAAATTAAAAGAAAATTAATTATAAAGAACCCAAAATCTTTATCTAAAACATTCTGAGATCGTCAAAAGTCTCTAAGGTCATTCTACCGATCGATAGAAGGGATGTTATAGAACCTTTTTCCAGTTTTGTGTGTGGCAACCCTATCCAAAACCAACGAACATCATCCTTCTATCGATCGGTAGGAAGACAACTAAAGAGACTTTTCTTGTCGTCCACATGGAAACCCTATCCAAAACTAATGGAATTCATCCTTTTATCGATCGATTGAAGACATGGACCAGATTCTTATAAATATAGGTCCCCGCATCTCATTTTAAAATCATCTAAAAACCCTACTATGGTTCAATTTTCTCACTTTCTTATCCCTCGAGCATCCGAGATACTCGAGATCATTCTTAAAGTCTCGGGGAAAATCTTACTTTATAAAAGTCACTCTTACCTCAAGTGTAAATCTTGTACTTCCATAAAGTCTCTTTCAATTCCCAAATACAGTCAACGCTCTACAAAAATTTTACAAAAACAAACACTTCTATACGAACTTTGCCCAACTGAATACAAACCTTTCGTAAAAATAAGCAGTTTTAAATGAAGCCCAACTAATGACAAAAAGTTATAAAAAAGTCAACACTTCTTGATGAATGTTTCTAGACCGAAAAAAACCAAAAACGGGGGTCACTTCCTCGATAAAAAAGTTGACTTTTACTACGAGGGAAAAGAGCCCTTGGCCAAATTTAGGGGGCAATACCACCATATATATTTTCAATAAATTATACATATTGTGAACTTCATTTATCCCAGCCCCTATTTAGGGGAACGAGTATGAAATTTACATTACTTATATTTCAAAATATTGGATTCTAATCCACCACCTCTACTTGTGTAATGACTTGGAATGCTCATATGTTAAAATGCTAATAAAATTCCACAACGTCCATTGAAAAACATGAAAACATATTTTTCAAAATCATTATGAGGAAAGTGTCCATAAGATGAGTGAGTCTAAATCCTTGCATCGAGTTAAAGTCTAAAATCTAACTACTCACACCACTTCTCTAAATGGATAAATCCCATCTTGTCCGCGAATCCACAAATATGTGTTTTCATATCATATACTCGTCCAATGTCGGCCTTTGATTTACAGTATTTTAACATATTATTATATCAATACAAGATAACAACAATGATATATTAAGTACAAAGCTTCATAAATACTGTAATTTTCTATATTGTATACCTAATATCTTGTCGCCTACACCAGTAAATATACCCCATTTGTTAGAACTATGTTGGCCTTAATCCTAAGTCTCCTTGGGTGCGTACGCGTTATTCCTAACTAAACTTGTGAAAGCCAAGCCTCATAATAGATATGGATCCATATCTAATGCAACCCCCATATATTCCCCAACTCATTTTTTGAAACTAAGTTACGTAGGCGCTATAACGAACTAAACTTATGAAGACCAAGCCCCATAATATGTCTCTTGGTGTATTATCTCTCAGGGATGATTCCATCCCTAATACAACCCCACTACCCCTAATACGAACCCCCTATGTATAATCCAAACACCCCTATGTATTATCTAACCCCCATTATTAGAACTATGTTGGATTTGATCCCAAGTCTCCTTGGGTACGTAGGCGTTATTCCAAACTCAACTCATGAAGTCCAAGCCTCATAATATGTCTTTTGGCATATTATTTCTTAGGGATTCCTCAATACCTAATATAACCCCCTTATCCCTCGTGAAAACCCCTTTATATACAATCCAAACACCCCTATATATTCTCTAATTCCATTGTTGGAACTACGTTGGCTTTGATCTCAAGTCTCCTTGGGTAAGTAGGCACTATAACGAGTCAAACTTGTGGAGCACAAGCCTCATAATACACCTCTCGGTGTATTATCAACTAGGGATGCATCCATCCCAAGTCTTAGACTCTCTAGACTTCTATTGGTCCACCCTAATACCATGATGTAGTGTTCTTCTACGCTTCTCATTAATAGAATATTACATTCTTGATGTAACCTCCCCGCTTCTTAGCCAAACTCCTCCCAATTCTACACCTCCAAACTAGTCTAAAGGACTATAGACTATTATTATGTTATGTGTAAATATCAGACATCTTATGGTTCATTCCCATTTGGATATTCTATACACCAGCCCTACTTTTACCAATCCAAGTCTTACATTTTCACACATCATGTTGGAACACGTGAACACCCAAACTATGTAGGCGTTAATCTCATGGCTATACGAGTATGTAGGCATAATACCGAGTCCTTCTCATTACCCCGAGCCTAAATAATATGTCTCATGATATATTATCCCCACAGAGATGCACCATCTCTCTCTTACACCTAAATGCTCCAAATAAAAGAGAGATATCAAAATATCTCAAAGCCGTAATTTGTAGTGCATCCTTATGCAAATGTATAAATATGTATACACTAATCACAACAAATATGCTCTCATCTCTCACCTAACCTTTATATCTCTCCTACATATTTTTATATTAAACTATCTCAAAGCCAAGCTCTCTTATACATTTACCTATGTACTAATTCCCCCCCCCCCCCCATTATACAAGTAAAAGCACGGAGACAAACATGAGAAATCCCGTGTCCATGTATCGGTTGAAGTGAAATTCATACAATTCTCACTAATACCATTTTACAACTTAAGCACATATTTACACATTAAGGGATTCTTAACCTAAAGTCTTTAAACAAATTCAAAAATAAACTTACTTCTAACGACTTTGGCTTCTCGTTCGATCAGAGCATCAAATGAACTTTGAACTAGAATACTTTGCATAACAAGTCTTACTTCGTTAAAATCCCATTAGAAGTTGGTTCAAATGAGATTATAGTCTCGTTCGAACAAACTGAGGTTTTCCTTCAAACAAGATGATATTCTCATTCTAATGACTTTAGTTTTCATTCAAACAAGCTGCTGCCTCGAATTTTATGTCAGGTTTATAACCAGTTTTGACTCTTTTTTTCATAAGGCTTTTGAAAAAACATTTCCTGCATATCTGTTGCAAAAGTTTTCATAATTTTTTTTTTCAAACACCTTTTGATTCAAAACTTTACATCCCTAAATATTTTTTGAATATTTTTAAAACCCTTGAAAGTTTATGAATCTTACATACACCCTGTGGAGAGGATTCTCTACGGATGAATTTATGACCCGAGGGATAAAGAAGAAGGAAAAAGGTTGATCGATGGATACCGAGGGTGGACCACCACCTAGTTGATGACTCTGGACTGAGCCATTTTCTTCAGTATTTTTGTGAAGACTACGCATCATACTTAGTCGATCTAAGTAGTCTGTAAGTCGACTGTCTTGTAAAACATTCTAAAGTGTTGAATATAGGTTTTGCCCTAAAAAAGGATTTTTCCTCATTCACTGTGTTAATTGCATGCGTAGTGAAATTGGCTTAATTTGTTTATTTTTACAACTCGGTTTAAAATTGGGTGTATTTATTTAAACGTTCAATCTTTGATAAATCAAAAAATACAAAAATATATTTTTTTTATTGTGACCATCCTTGTCGAGCATGTTCATGCACTTATAATATATGTATGACAGGTAGATGCAGTGATTTATCCCTTGATCATGCTGAGGTATTAGGTCTGGGGAGGCCTAACACTATACCTAGTACGCGCAAGTGATCCCTAAAGGAAATAGGGATAGGCCTTCGATGTATGCGGGTGTGAGAATATTCCATTTGTTTGTACATGTCGGGGGCTATACTTTTTCATGGATGTTAGGCTTGAGTAGAGTCTTTCTCCTACTAGATTATTGTGTAGCGGTACTAGAGATATTTGTACCAATTTATGTCTTATACTAGAGATGTATATGACTTGTAGTGTGGATTCCTATCTACATACGCATGACTCGAATTTGTTTATTACTTATACTAGAGACGTGCATATTGGATTATTGGAATGATATAGCCTAGTATGGATATAATTAAGATGTAAGCCTATTATTTTACTGAGACGCACCTTAGGATTGAGACTTTAGTACATCACTTGATTTATAATGGAAGACACTAACCTAATATTGTCATGGTAAAGATTAAAGAATGGTGATGTAAAACTTTAATGACATGGGGTACATATGGATATGGGATTTAGAGCCAGATGTTATTTTAGATTGTTAGGGTAACTAATAAGTTAAAATCCACTAAAAGACGAGAGGAAGATGTGTAACTATAATGTGGCCTAGATTCAGTTATAATATTATTCTACATAGTCTTGCTACTTACATTTAGTATATATTTTTTCACATGTCTTAGGTTGCGGTGGTTACGGTAGAAAGGGCTTGTTGGAACATCATCTCTAACGACGTTCCATTCATTATTCCTAGGCTGTAGGAGTCGACAAACTGTAGCTCATCCTCTTCTTGTACCTTTTTATTTTCAGTCAACTTGTATATGTGATGCTTATATTCAAAGTTAGACATTTGACTAAGATACATTTTGTATTCCAGTGTTGATTTATTTGTATTGGAATTGATTGGTATCATAGTTGGAATCGTGTTATTCACTATTTCATTATCTCGTTATTACTCGTTTATTTTTTATTTAGTTATGCTAATAATGTTGTGAAATATTTTTAATTCCCATGATTTTTGAATTAGAACTGATCAATCTATTTATGGATTTTTGGGGTGTCACAGTTGGCATGAGATAATTCCAAGTTCTAGTGTCATATGGATGAGCTTGTCGCTTTTTTTCATTACGTTCTTTGATAATTTTATAACTTTATCGTTTAGATTCTGTATCCTTTATAATGATGACCGATTAGGGAGTTTCGCGCCATTACTTCCTAATGAATTACTCGGATGGATCAAATGTATTGGGAGGGTTCCTTTTTTGGATTTGTCTTACGAGGCTTTGCACACATGAGATAAATTTCGATCGAGGGTTAAAGACTTTTGGATACGAGGCCTTTAGAACATGCTTTTCATAGGATTTGAGGAGAATTTCTTTCACTCACCATCCATATCGTCATTAGATATAAGTTTTCGAAGACCTCATCTATGCGACCACATGGGAGCCAACGTGAGGATGAGTCCAATTATATTTCTATTTCTGAATTGGGAGATATTGATATAAAAGTGAACGAGGGACATTCGCAATTATAAGTAATAGTGTGAGTTAGACTTTTTGAGTTAGAAGATGCCTTATGTGAATGGATTAACCGATGTTTTTTGGTTACCTATTGTTCACCACTTGTGCTCAAGTGGTTAAAGTTATCCTCCCACATCAATAGGATCATTATAATTATTATACGTCTAAAGTCCATAAGATTGAGAAGACCGAGATCAATGTGGACCCAATGACTAAAGATGGTGTAATGTTGACCTAAGTAGGGGACCTCACCAATTGAACAAACCGTACAGGGGTAAAATAACCCAAGAGGTTTTTAAGCATAGACGATATGATCTGTTATGGCCAGGAGGGACAAGGAAATTATAACCCTAGTCCAATAACAGAAGGCTAAACAATGGAAGTTTTAGTAGGAATGACCAATGAGGTAAGGTCAATCGGGCCACCAATAAGGCCCCCGTTTCAATAATTCCTTTACAATAAGGTGTTATACTCATGGAGAGTGAGGTCACCTAGTTATTTGATGCCTTAGTGGCAACCATATTTTTAGGGTACATCCGGGGGATAGATATTATTCTATCTTAGGCATCAAGGATTTGTCATTATTTATTAGTAGTGTGTGTACTATGATTATGAGTTATATAAATTTTTTCTCTGAGTTATACGTATATATGGATTCCCAAGTCGGTAGGGGTTGCGTTACGTTGTTATTTTTAATACGTGGCAGCTTGTTTGGTCGACTTGATTTTTTAGCTGCTTGGTCGACTTCTAGATGAGAGGTCATTGTGTTATTATTATCTTGTATGTATAGCTATTTTTTATGCTTATTTTGACTACCGGGGGTAGGCTTTCTATGCCTTTTTAAGCTAGGATTACTTTGGGTGGTTATGCTTAGGCTTGGGAGAAAGGCTAGCATGATTGTATATATAAGGATGAGAGTACATTATAGGGGATTACGATCGCATATAGGTGTCACTGATAGTTCGAGGTTCTTCCACTTTTATTTAGATAGGTACTGAGTTATCACCTATGTGAGAGATAATGTGTTGCCTATACACGGACGATGTTAGTTTAAGGAAACTCTAAAAAAGGGAACAGTTATTAAGTGGATGTATGTATCACCAGGAGTAGGTAAGGTAATGATACGAGGCGTGTATTTGTTGTTACATATTAATAACCAGGGGAACAGTTTAGGGGAAAGTTTCATTCAAAACTTGAGACATGAACGAGTTATCATCGGTGGTGAAATTTGGAGGAGAGTATCGAGAATATTTTTTTAGCACAACATGGATAGGGCATGTCATTAGTAAGTTTTGGACACACAAAGGAGAAGTTCGTTGTGATGGGAGGAGACATCTTGGTGAAGAGGGAATGGTGAAGTAAAGGTATTCACTACACCCAAATCTGTGTTAGGGGTGGTTCAATCCAAATGTCGAAAATTTATCAACAGATGCTATACAAGTAGTGATTGGGAGGAGTTTTGATTTTTTCGATTGAGGACAGAGATGGTTAAATTTTGGGAGAACAATTTATTCCAAGGGGTCCCCAAACTAGGAGAGGTGATTTTGATTAAGAAAAATGTTTGGTGATCCACTTTACATCCCAGGAACGATTAGTAGTACAAAAGTAACATAGTATACTCATTTGATTCTAATATGGATCATGGGTCCCAAGGAGGATATGGTACCATTTGTGGTCATGCGAGTTTGGCTGACCAGGTCAATTTGAACTATGAGTTAGTGAGCCTTTTTTGTTTTCACGAGTACGATAAACATTAGAGGGCGGGGCATTCTTAGTGGGACGTGCTCATAATATCGGGATAGGAAAATCAAGTTAAGGTCGAGCGAAAATGTGGTTTAGAGCTTTAGGTGAAAGATTAGGTGTGGCTAATGATCTCTCTGGTGTGGGAATTGTGGAGTTTGGGTTCTAATATGGAATAGACAATCCGAGGGGAAATTCCCTTTAGAAGGATTATATAGTGTGAGGTCAGTGCCATTTGACATCACCTTATCACTTTTAGGGTGCACGATGTTCACGGGTACAGGATGAAGGGTGTTTTTGAGGACCCGTTGGTGCTGCAATGATTAGAGTAGAGTATAACCAAATGCGATTTACGATGTGAGTAACCATAGGGTATGGTAGTTCATCGAGCGATTGGACTCCTTTTTGGTAGGATGAGGATGCTACATGTGAAATATTTTTAGACTTTCGACTAGGAATATAATGAATTCGAATTTCGAGGAGAAAATTCCTTATTTAAGGGGTGTGGAATGTAATACTCACTTATTTTGTGTGATTTATTAATTGAATAAAAAAATTAATTATGTACTCTTGTGTGACTGGATATGTCTATATTTATATTTTTATGTGTTATTTAATTCGGAATTGAAATCTGAATTAAGGCACGATAATTCATTAATTAAATTAATTAATATTTGAACTTGTACATGTCATTTAGTAAATAGCTGAGTTGTTAGTTAGTTATTTTGGGCATATTTGGTATTAGTCTATCGGAATGCATAGAATTTCCATTTTAGTTTAAAAGGAAGGTTTAAAGGCCCATTCAATTAATATAAGTCTTGGGCAAGGTTTTAAGTCTTTTGGAGTTGATTTTGGGCCCTTTTAGGTGAGATCCATTCAGGTCCCAACCTAATTTCGGGATTAAAGGGTTTAATAAAGAACTAGGGATCTCGTTTATCACAAAACAAAATTAGAAAAGAAAATTTGGAGGCTATAGAAAAGGAATATGGAGAAAACAGGAGAAATTGGGAGATTTTGGCTTGGTTTCTCCACAAATCAAATTAGGCAAGTCTATATAGAATTAAATCATCACTGTATGTGAGTTAAGATTATACATATTCATTAAAATCTCAATATAATCATCTCCTAAATCCTATTCAAATGATTTTAAATGATTAGGTTTTAATTAACCTAATCAAGATATTAATTAGGTTATATTCCATCTTAATATGATTAATTCTATAATGAATTGGAACTCAAATTGTTAGAAAATAATTTGAATATGTTTTCTATTGTAAACCAATTACAATCCCTCTGATTATATATATAAATATATAAAAATCATAATATATTGGAAGAAATTGGGATATCTACCATTCTTGAGTCAGAATTAGGTTTTTCGTTTGAATCTTATTGAAAACTTGGGATTTGTTGTTAGAAATAGGTTCCAATTATTTATTTGATGCGATTTTATTGATTGGATATTCGTTGGGTGATTTGATGGAAATTTTGAGAGGAAAAAATAGGGTTTGAAGAGGAGGAATCCCATAACAAGGGGAATTGTCAACTTTTGGGGAGGGTCGATCGGTCGACTCCAGAGTGTTGATCAATCAACGATAGCGGGTTTGGAAAAGGAGGGCCTTTATTTATTTAGGTGAATTGTTAGGTTTTGGGGGTTAAGGCTAAGATGATTTGTCCTTTAATATTATTATACCGATAGAATGGAGACGAATTATATTGAATTGAGATAATGGAAATTGGTGTTTAGGTTATTGGGATAATTGTGAAATGAGTTGGTCTTAGGGGGTTAATTTTAATTTAGAGCATTAGTTTACAAAACCGTGAGTAGGATGGGTTGTTAATTTAGAACGTTGGAAGTTTAAATGGATTGGTCTTGTTACTCAGGTTTTATTTATGTTATTTTGATAAACTAGTGGGGTGCGTATCCTTTGGGTGCAATAGGTATAGGCCTTTGTTATGTACGAGAGTGAGAATAACCCATTTATTTGTATATATCGGGGGTTGTACCTTTTTATGGATGTTAGACGTGAGTAGAATCTCTCTCCTACCATATGTTATTATTGTGTAGTGTTACTAGATATAGTTGTACCAGTTTATGTGCTAGACTACCATGTTGGGGGATTCTTTAAATCTCAAAGGGGTCTTAAACAAGGAGACCCCATCTCTCTAGGCCTTTTTGTGATTGTTGCTGATGTGCTGAATCTAGGCATTCACAAACTCATGCTCACTAACAAACTCAAATCCTTCTCCCACCCTAGAGGCAGCCCCCTAATCAGTTGTTTAAGTTTTGCAGATGATACTGTCATTTTCACCAATGGGGTCGCAAACAACTTGAAAACTCTTATGAAATTCCTTAAGGAATTCGAGAAAGCGACTGGTCAGGTGGTAAATTATGAAAAATGCATTTTCACAGTGCATCACTCCACCAGCAGAAGTTCTGTCAGATCAATAGCAGCAGTCACTTCGTTCAGATTAAAGAAAAACCCAATCACTTACCTTGGTTGCCCTATATTTTATGGCCGATCTAAACATTTATTATTTTGAAGGAATCTCAAACATAATAGCCTCTAGAATAGAGGGTTGGCAAACAAATTTTCTATCCTTTTCTGGAAGGAAATCTCTCATAAACTCAGTCCTAACTTCCATCCCTATTCATTGCATTGCTGTATTGAAACCTCCTCAAATAACCATCTCCCACATCAACAATATGTTCAAAATTTTCTTGTGGGGATCCTCCAAGGAATTTGGTAAAAGGCATCATTGGAAAAAATGGGTAGATCTCTGCTTTCCCGCAGAAGAAGGAGGCCTAGATTTCAAAGACCTGACAGACATCATCAAAGCATTCTCAATGAAATTATGGTGGAATATTTCTAACTCTAATAGTTTGTGTTTAGTTTTCCTTAAGTGCAGGTTCAATACTTCCATAGGAAAGTCCTCTCAAACATTCAAAAGAATTCAGCTGATTCAAGACAAAGCAGAAATTGCCTCCATCGAAGTTAATGGTGTTAAATACTGGTCGCTCACATCTAATGGAGACTTCTCTATAAAATCAGCTTGGGAATGCATAAGACACTCAAATCCCACCTCCTTTTTATGCAAATTCATCTGGTCCAAAGTTATACCTCCCAAAATGTCATGCTTCATGTGGAAATGTATCAACCAGATAATCCCTCTTGAAGATTCAATTCAACTCAAAGGCATTCACATCGCCTCCTTCTGCAGATGCTGCTGTCAACACTCAGAAAGCTTCACTCATCTTTTTTTGGAGGGTCCAATTGCAAAGTCAACCTGGACTCATCTCAGTAATTTTTTTGGCATCAAGGTCAACCTATCCTCTCTGCACCAAGCTCTTATGTCATGGTGGTTGGTCAAAGCTAACATAGATTTCCTTGATTTCCTTCATTTGTTGACCCCCTGCTGTATCCTATGGGAAATTTGGTTAAGTAGAAACTCGAGTATCTATGACGGAGGTCCCATGAGCAGCGCAAAAATTATTAAAAATGTGATCGATCTAATCAAAGTCTGCTCTTCAAAAACTTCTTTTAAGTCTTCCTTCAAATTCCATGCAGATGTCCAAGATTCTTTTTGTCTCAGATTTGTTCCTTCTCTCCCATCAATCTTCATAGTTAAATGGTCATATCCTCCAGCTCCATTTTTCAAGCTCAACACTAATGGGGCCTCAAAAGGCAATCCGGGCATATCAGGCTCAGGTGGTATCATTAGAGATCACAATGGGAGATTTATTCAAGCTTTTTCCTCAAAGGAAATACAAATGACTAATACTAGAGTTGAATGTCTGGCCATTCTTAGAGGCATCAAAATTTGTCAATCCCTGCAACTCCCTAAGGTCATAGTGGAATTAGACTCCAAGGTCGCCATAGACATTCTGAAAGGCAAGATTCACAAGCCTCCCTGGTCTGTTATTGATATAATAGAGGAAATTAAGGAAATTCCTATAGTCTTAGTTTTTTCTCATGTCTGGAGAGAAGAAAATCAAGTAGCAGATCACTTAGCCTATTATGGAGTCAATTCTTTTGGTTTCGAAACCTTCTCTAAGCCTATGGATCTTCCCAAAATTGCTAGAGGTGCATTTAAGATGGATTATCTTGGATTTCCTTCCATTAGATCTTCTAGAAATCTTTCAGGTCTTTATGCTTAGCTTTATCTCTAGCTTGTTCAAGCCACCTTGGTAGGGCTTTTCTACCTTAATTTAATAAATCTCATGACCTTGTCCTTTAAAAAAAAAAAATAGAGATATATATAACTTATAGTAGGGATGTCTCCCTACATACTCATGACTTGAATTTTCGTATTACTTATACCGGAGGCGTGTTTATTGCATTATTGGTGTGATATAGCCTAGTATGGATAGAATTAAGATATAAGCTTTTCATTTTACTGAGATGTGCCTCAGGCTTGAGAGCTTATTACATCGTATTATTTATAATGGAAGATACTAACCTAATATTATAATGATAAAGATTAAAAAATGATGAGGTACAACTTTAAAAACATGGGGTACCTATGGGTTTGGGATTTAGAATTACGTGTTATTTTAGATTGTTAGGTTGGAAAACTAATAACATAAAATCCAAAAAAAGACGAGATTAAGACGTGTAGCTATAATGTGGCCCAGATGAAATTATAATCTTATTCTACACAGGCTTGTTTTTTATCTTGGTATTGTATATGTTTTCACAAGTCTTAGGTTGTAGTGATTCTAGTAGACCAAGTTCGTTGGAGGTGTATGTGTAGCGATGTTCCATTCATTACTCCTAGGTTGTAGGAGTCGAGCAAGTATATCTCATCCTCTTCGTGAACCTTTTTAGTTTCAGTCAGCTTGTATAAGTGATACTTATATTCAGAGTTGGACATTTGTATGAGATACATTCATATTCAACTTTTGGTTTATTTTTATTGGCAGTTATTGGTAGCAGGGTTGGATTATGTTATTAAGTATCGTTATTAATTGTTCAATTTTAGTTATATAGTTATCCTGAGAATGTTACCAAATGTTTTTTATTCACATAATTTTTGTATTAGATGCAATCAATATATTTATTGATTTTGCGGGTTGTCATTAAGGATGAGGGTTTTTCATATGTTGGGAATAATTATTTTTAGCTAATTTTTTTGCATTGGAAATATGTGTTAAGTGTGCATGTTATGGTTTGATGCAACAAAGTTTCACAAGAGTAAATATACTCGAGAGATAGAGCCAGTCAAGTCATGTTTTGTGTCTTTTTCTTGTGGGGTTTGGGGATTGGGCATAGAGCTTGATGGTGTAGTTTCTTATTTTGGGTTTTCTCCTAAGGAATTTTTTTGTTAGTTTGTCATGTTTGTAATGTTTATTAAAAGTTAGTAATATTTTCTTTATTCCATTTGCACAACCGTTTGAGTTATAGGTAAAGGTGTGTCAGTTTGTACCTTCAAGCCTATGGAATGAAGACACGACGCGACCCACAAAGCGACATCAAATTCATTCCCAGTTTCGTCTTCAACCATGGGATCCAAGCAAATGTGTAATTTATTTATTATGTTAATCCATGGGTTTCCTATTTTGGGTGTTTCAATTTTATTGGGGATATTTTTTAAAAATAAATTTTTAGAAAAATATTTTTTGGTTCCTAAAGTCGTTCAAACAAACATAGTTTTTCGTTTGAACGAGTTTTTTTACTGGTTGGATGATATTATAGTTTTCGTTCGAAAGATATTAAAAGGTGTATCAAATGAGTACATTCGGCCTAGAAAATATGATTGCGATTAGAAACATGCACGAACCTCGTTGTAACAAGTTAGCAATGTCACTCGAATGACCTTGTTTGGTTCGAACAAGATGGATGATGTCATTCTAACGAGATGCCTTAACTTATGTGCCACCATTTTTTCACTATTTTCAGCATTAAATGTCGCACACCAGTTCAATTTTTATGAAGGGTTTCAAAAAAAAAAATTCACACAGAAAATGCATAAGCTCTTTTAACCCCATTTACACCATAGTTTATGTGATACATGTTTCGACATAATATTCTGGTTTGAAATATTATGTTTTGAGCACCAAATATTTCTTACTCTTCATTAAGTGAGTTTCTTTGTCACGTTGGATTCTTCATGACTGCGAGACAAATAATAGTCAGAGATCAATGGACAATGAGATATAGGAGGACTTCATTGTGAAACCGTTGGTGGATTCCAGAGTGTAACAATAAAATTTCCAATTGAGTCCATTTGTATGTATTTGACTTATTCCCGGAACAAAACATGTTTGAGTCATAAATAGATTTTGTATTGTCACGATTTCCATAAAGTCTATGACGTTTTTGAATAGAAGATGTAGGGGTCAAGCTTCAAAGATAGATCATGCCGAGTTTTATTGGTGCACATTTCACATCTTTAGTCAATTTCATTCCGAGATACTCTCAGATATGAATGCAAAATGTTTATCAGACTCAATTTTTTTTCAAAGGTCGATATTTTGTTTATATATGTTTTAAAATGTTCAAAATGATTTTAAAAGGGTTTATCTTCGTTTATTCTGAGATAATTACTGCTTAGAGTCGTATGGAATCACATCTTGTGTTTTGGTGGTTCAAACGACATTAGATGTCGTTCGAACGCCATGCTATTGTCATTAGAAGGTCGTTATAATGACACGCCGACTTAGAATTCCCATTTAAAGAATTTTTGTCCCTGAATTTCATAGGAGTGCAAGACCATAATACAATTTAACAATTTCGTTTCTTTACACAAAAGTTTTCTAAGGTTTTCATTGATAAAAACCATCTTTAGAGTTTAAAATATTTGAGATTTCATATGCTATTGCTATAGAGATCTTGTTTGCACCATCTGGGGTTGTTCATCCTTATTGAACGAAAGGTTTCGTTGGGTTTTTCGGTGAAAAATTAGAGGATTCTGTGTTCCTAATCATGGACGGTTGCCAAAGCTACATCGGTGGACACCGAGGCATTCGTGGACACGTGTGTTGTGGATAAGTATTGTAGAAGGACTTCTGCGTGGGCATTGTGGATGAGCGATTAAAAAGAAGAAGATGGTCGAGGCTTGTGGGGATCGAGTCATTGTGTAAGTCTGTCTGTCTTCCTTTATAAAACCGTATCATAGTGATTATCTGGCTTGGGCCGTCCAAGGTTTTTTCCCTTTGTGGTTTTTTCGTACATCCGACATTGTGAACTTATTAATCTTACTTACTTTAATCACCTAGATACATGTTCAGGATTAAACAAGATAAAATTGGACTAAATTGAAATTGGTTCACAAACGTGGTGCGTGTTAAAATTTCGAAAAAGATTTTTGAAAGGAAAATTATTTTTGATATCCTCAAAGCACATTTGAAATAAAAAGGGGCCTAAACAAAGGTTGTTTTGAAAAAATTTCGAGTAGTGAAGACTAGATAAGACTTGAAGGAGTCGAGTCAGTGAATAAAACTGTCTATCGCTATTATATAAAATTTTATATCACAGTGGACTTTTAGTAAGCTAGTGATGAGGGGAAAACCAAGCGGTCATGTAAGGTCGCATGTCATTGTTGTCGGTTCCCACTGCAATGCAAAAAAACTAAACTTTAACTACACTTTTATTGATTATAGCAGATATTCTGGGTATCGATTCCACATAGAATGCATGTTAGATATTAGTTGATTTATTATTTCTGAATAAATTTGTGAAATGTGATTTTTTTTATTTAAATTATTATAAACTAGGCAAGTATTGAAACTAGATTAACAAGAAGAATAAAATTATAGATTGAGAATCATATCCCTCATCACGGTCTAATTAGCATAAATGGTTACATGGGGAGAAAAGCTTTGTCAAGATAAATCTCATTTTGTCAAACCTAGAGTTTTTACACCCTAAATTCTCATAAAAGCCTACTTTAATTTTAACATAAATTGTTTTTCCCGATAGTACGCACGAAAGTCCGCAAACATGGTGCATACAAGATATACACCATTAATTTCCCTAGAGGAAAAATCAAGAACGACCTAAGCCATTAAAACTAGCCTAATCCACCATACCATAACAAAACAATCAATTAATCCGTCATGAGTTCAATAATCTCAACCTAATTTAATTAGATAAAAAAACATAATAAATGACATGGAATTAAAGGAAAGAAATAAATTAATAAATAAAACTAATTAACAAACTTGAAAATTAATTAATAAAGTAAGAAATAACTTAAGAAAACTTGAATTCAAGATGAATAATATTTAGAAAATCCAAAATGGGCAAACCCTGACGGCAGAGAGAGAGAGAAAGAGAGAGAGAGAGAGAGAGAGAGAGAACTTATCTCCTAAAATTAACTCTCAACCCTAATTAGGACAAAAACTAGATAAATAAGAAATAATCTACACTTATTATTTATAGTAAGTCGATTAAAACAAAGAAAAGTAAAACCAAAAGCTCGAATTGTTAAATCCCTAGTCGATCGATGAAAGTGATCGATTGATGATTATAAAATCATCCTACTATCTTTAATTCGAGACAATAACTATAGGGGTTGATTGATTGGTGACTCTTTTGATCGATCGATCGATCGATGCTCTGTTTTTAGGGTCACTTTTGCTTTAAAAAGGGAGAAGTTGCACTATACAGAAATGATCATAACTTCATCTCCCGGACACGAAATGATGCACGATTTGCAGACATGCAAAGCTAACTCAATGAACTACGTGAGCATGGGTTCCACTAATGTGTACATGAAATGTCAAATGTATGAAATGCTTGAAGTTACATCTTACAATGTGACTTTCCCAAAACGCAACCAATTACTCCGCTACGCGTTCCCATACACACAAAAGTTTAAATAAACCTTCCAAAGCATATATATATATGCTGAGGTTTAACCCATAAATGGGAGCATAAATATTGGATTTAAATGTCATAATTTTTCTAGAATTCATAAATATAAAGGGTGTTAATATACATTATTCATGAGTAATCACACCCCCAATCTTAGACATTGATAGTCCAAAGTAATGAAACAAAACTAGAACCATCCCAATAAAGAGATAAAAATAAAAAATGATGTGTAAAGGATATATCCCACTTTCGTGGGCACATAATTGCATTTAGAGAATGCAACATGTCGTTAAACACCTAGGTTACCCTAATGGAGGAGTGTGGTCTCGTTAGGATTTTCAGGGTTGAAATCTATAAAAATCAAGTTTCCTCAAAAGTATGACGATAATACCCAGTAAATTTAAAAAGAATTAACTTATTTAAATTAATTAGTTAATTCAGATCATTAGGATTTAAATTAATTTTCAAAAAAACAAATTGAGAAATTTTTCTTTAACTATTGAAATGAAAACTGAAATTTTATAATTATGTTCATGGAGAAATATGTTTGATAAGAAACTTTGAAAGTGAGTTGGACATAATTGAAATTTCAATTTTATTTGAGGAAAGAATGAAATTTACGGGACTTTTAAATTAGTATTTCAAAACTAAGTTGTGTAATTAGCTGAGTGGTCAATGTTAATAAAGGAATTGAACTAGATACTTGAAGAGGAAGATAGGGTTAAGGTCATAAGAGGAAAGAGACAATTAGGAGGACTTAGTATAAAAACATAAGTAAACCCTTATTGAACCATAATTCATGTTCTAAACTCAAAAACTCACAACATCATCCACTAAAATCTCATACCAAATCATATTTTCAATTCACAGGCTGTTAAGGATATTCTTGAAGAACAATTCAATTATTTGTTTTAAGAGTGCTCCTTCTACACATTTGGGGACTTCTTTACACAAATTGGGATTTATATTCTTTATATAAGGCAAAATAACTTTACTCTTTCCTCTCATGATGTAAGTAATGACTTCTACCTAAACAATGTTTTTATAAATTATGAAAATGGTGCCGAAACAATTAGGGTTATTTGATATATGGAGAAATAATGATTTTGGTATATAACTGAATAAACCTAAATTCGTGGAATTGTATGTTTAGTTTTATTGAATTGGGTTTGAAAACTGTATGTTCTTTTTGTGATATTCTTATTATATGGAATCATATGATAAACTACTTCTTTACATATATTTAGGTATTTCCCTTCACATATTATTATAGAAATTGTATATGAAATTTGTATCTTGAAACCTCGCAACTTAACAAGGAAAAATGGAAATTTCAAGTAAGGATTGACTTGACCTTAAGAACTCATAGACCATATTTGGGGTTTATGGGGGGCATACAATTATGTTTCAAGAAGGAAATAGTAATCTGAATTTTGTGCTTGGGACAGGGGTGTACAAGATTCTTGATGGCTTCGGTATCCATGCGCTGTGTGGATGAACATGAATTTTATTATATGCACGGTGGCGTGCAAACGGACATATTTTTTATCGTACGAATGAAGGCATGCGAACGGTCACATTTTTATACCCATGCAAACGGCCGCATTTTTATACCCATGCGATCCCAATGGGTTTTTGTAATTGAGTAAAACTTTGAGGACCCTTATGTGACAAATTTTAGGTGGGCCCTTTGTGTATTAAATTATGTTTATATGGGAAATGTTGGAGTTTAAAATATAATTATTAAAATATTTTACTCCTATGATTTGACACCGTTAAGGGTGAGGTAAAAATATTCATTTATGTAGTTGTAGATTTTACTATTTACACCCGTGATTGATAGTTTTACTACTTGAGTGTGTAGATATTATCTTGTTGCAACGGGCCTGACCCATCACTTTGTTATAGGTTCTCCTGGGTACCATACTTAGATTCTTATGTGGAGTAATCGTTCAATCAATTTCGATTTGATTATATATGTGTTGGAGCTACCCTTACTTTTATCTTTTATTTATGTCTTGAGAGATGCAGGGATTTTCTTTAATTTTACTCATTTTAGTTTGGAAATGACATCGAGTGCCATCTTCTACTCTTATCTTGAACGAATGCTCAGAAGAAAAATTTTGGCCACTTTTTGATTGACCAGTGACATTCTTAGGTGCTGGGAGAGTGGAGATCAGATGAATTATGTCGTGTTTGTAGATAATTTTAATGACAATTATTTCCCTGAGTCTATTCGTACATAGAAAATGATGGAGTTTTTGTTCTTTTATTCGGGAACTCATACGGTTACTGAGTATAAAAAGGAGAAAACAAACTTATCATTGTATTGGAAGAACTAAATATAGAGAAAATGAAGATTATATATTTCGTGCAGGGTCTCATATACCCCACTCATGAGATTTTGATATTGAATCCTACTTATGTTGTGTATACCTAGAGAGTGTATACAACACTCACCCTTTGTAGGTATCAATCAAATTATATGAAAAAGTTAGAGAAAGGGGGATAAGTAGGTGGTCCCAAAACTGAGGCTAGATTTGACCGCAAATGGAATAAAGGTTAGGTCCAGCAAGGCCGAGGATTATTGAAAAAGTTTCAACCTAATCGGTGGAGGCCCTAACAAGGTGGATATGTGACAACCCGTATATAATTATGATAAATTATATTTAAATCATACTTATGCTATGTGATATGAATAATGTGTTATTAGTATATCTAATGTTAAGTGATTGTGGTTAGTATAATTCTATTTTCATAAATCATGAATTGTCGAATTATTTACAAACACAAGATTTGGTTATTTTCGATAGAAATGTTCCTATTTAAGACTAGTTTTGACCCTTGTAACATTACAATTGACTTGAGGTGAAAATTACATAGTTGTAGACATGTGAGTTAGGGTTGTAACACAACAAACGGTGCATCAAACGGATGTTCGAGTAAGAAGTTAGGCCGAAATTACGAACAAGGGTCAAACCTGTCAATTCCCTTAAGTGGTAAATTGTCTTTTATTAAACCAAATGTTTTAATTTGATTGGATGGATTGGGAGGCAGCCTTGGCCGACTTAAAACTCTCCCTTAACCTTATATCTTCAGCAAATAAGTCCCTAGGTTCAGTTTGAGGTGTTATTAGCTTGAGGAAAGAGAGGTAGAAGTTAAGGAAGAAAGGGTTACAGGGAAAATCTAGGAAAACAATTCCAAGAAAATCCTTAAGGTGTTTCCAAAGTAAAATTATTTGTTAATATTGTTTTAATATTTTATTATACTTATTTAAAAGTATATAAATCGTGAAGTATTGATTAAAATTTCATCCTCCTTTGTGATAATATTTATTGGTTTATACGTGAGATAAGTGGTATTATAGGTCATATTGCTTTGTATTGAAACCCTTTGTATTCAAACTTGCATATCTCTTTGTGTGATTACTGGAATTCAGAAATTACAATTGGATATGAAAATAGACTCATATATTCATATCATATCCGAAAAATAGAATTTAACTCCTTATGTTTAGGTTTTAGAGATGGTTTCAAGTTGGTATATAGTTGTTGTTTGTATATATCATTTCGATATGCCCTGAGTTTGGTCAAGCTTTTGAGATAGCAAATGAAGTCCAAATATTATGAAACTTTAATTCTGTACTCTTCAGTATGTGTACTAAAACTTTGTTGAAAATCATGTAAAGTTATCCTGGAGAAAAATTATGAAAATTCTTGGAAGTTGAAGAAACAATAGAGGAGCTTGAAGGGCAGATTTTTTGTGTTGTAAAGAAATAGTCATAACTTGCCCTAGGGAGCTTGGAAAATTACACCGTCACTTGTTCTAGAAAGTATATTCATATATGTTTTCATATTGATAATGTTGTACACCTGTATGTGTGCAATTAACGAATATGGGAAGGTTAAGTATGGAGGACAATAATTTCAGGCCATACTAGATATCCCATGAAAGAATACTTTTATCTGCGCCTTACCAAGGGTATTTTGAGTACATGTTTCATGTGTATATATATTCAGAAGTATAATTTTATGTTTACTTGAGTTTAGTTATAAGTTCCTTACGAGGTAGTTTCTAGGGTTGAATGTTCATGACCTTATCAACATATATACCATCGTTTCGTCTTTACATATGTTTCATGGAATATGACTTGAGTAGAATCATATTGTGGTTGTGTACTCATTTAAAGTTACATAATTATATTAAGATAATACTTATGATTGAGTTTCAGTACTGATCTAGTTGGATTAACAGGTGTAAGGTCAAATCAACCAAGTTCAGCTCCACCTGAGGGAAACGTGAATACATAATTGACAACACAAGGTGAGTGTACTTACTGAGTTGATTTGGGATATGATGTTTATGTATTATATATTGAGATGATATGGCTTATTAAAAGTCATGAGATGTTAAGATGTTATGGCTTATTAAAAGACAAGAGATGTTGAGATGTTATGGCTTATTAAAAGCCAAGAGATGTTGAGATGTTATGGCTCATTAAAAGCCAAAATATATTGAGTTGCTATGCAATTCAGGAGATGTTAGGTTTTTAAAACCTATGGATATGATTATTGCCTACGGGCAGGAGATGTGGGGTTTATTAACTCCGGATATGTATATGGACTAATTTGGCACAGAGATGTATATATTGTTATATTGAGATGTTAATATAGTACTTTTACTATAGATAGTTGTAGTACATTCACTGAGTTTTTAAAGTCATGGTTTAATATGTTTACATTTTCAGGTCTTCCAGCTGCCACTGCCAGGTCTAGGAGGTTGAGTAAATAGAAGTAGGATCTTGTTAGTTTGTTTTATGCACTGTACTATTTGTAAGTAAGTTAAATGATATGTGAGTTCTGTTGAAATTATATCTCCTTAAAACGATTGGATTTTTAGTATTCCGCATTTTAATCTTGAAGTTGTTTCAATATGTATTACTAAAATAATAAATAAACTATAATTGTGATTTGTAAACTATTTAGTTAAATATATCCTAATGGGGTTAGGGGGTGATAGGATATGTCCAAGAGAAAAATGGGAGCTAGGGTGACGCCTTATAGGGATAGTCTTCACTTATCTATTTAAGGTGTAAGGGGTTTGGTCATAAGAATAAATATTCCCCAAGTGAGGCCAAGCCAAACTAGTAGAGTCAGAATGGATGGGGCTAGCAGGGCCAGTTTGCTCAGGGATAGTAGGGATTTTAGACCAATTATCAGTAGCAATAGCAAAAGGAACAACAAGTGCCTAGTTCTCTAGCTCATAGGAAATATACACCAACATCAGTTCTTACACGAGCCGCAACACCTCAGCCCCAACTGCAGTATGATAGGGTCAATCTGGTGGGACCCAGGGATAATCAGGTACTTATTAAACTGTCGATAGTATGTTATCTGTTAATGTCACTCTGTCTAGAGTTTTATTTGATAAGGGTTCAACACTTTTGACGCACAAAAATGACATAGATGTTAAAAAACAGCATCTATGTAATTTTATGCGTCAACAAACACACTCTTTTGTTGCATGACATTTGTGGATTTATTGAGGATGGTTATGATTCCTATCACTCAGAGATTATCTATAGCTACTACATTATGCGTATCCGTAGTTATTACCATGTCTTGTGATGGGATAGGCATTCATATTAGTAGGTTCTGGTTTGTCGCAAATTTATTGGTTTTAGATACCCACATAAACAATGTGATTTAGGGAATGGATTCGTTGTGTACGTATCAAGCTCATAATTGACTGTAAAGGTAAAGAGATTGTATTCTCTATACCAAGAAAGGATATATATTTAGAGGCCAGACCTACATGTGAGGGTGGGGATACTACCCACATGTATTTTATTGATAAGGAGACTCAAGAGGATACCGCAGTGTCCCTAGATATGATTCTCGTAGTTCAGGAGTTCGCCAACATATTTGATGAGATTACAAGATTACCACCAACATATTTGATGGCACTAGGAACTAAGAATATAGCTATATAGACATATCATATGGCCCCTATGGAGATTGGGGAACTCAGAGATGAGGTTAAACAGTTGTCAGAGCAAGGGTTTATTTGGCGTAACACTTATCCTTGGGGTGAACAAGTGTTGATTATGAGAAAGAAAGATGGGTCGTTGAGGTTGTGCATGTATTACCATGAGATAAAAAAGGTGACTATGTGATTGAGTCAGAAACCGAGCGTTCGTGTAAATACGCTAGTCGTTGTTGTCGGCTTCCAACCACAATACAAAAAAACCTAAACTTTAACTACACTCTTGCGGAGTATAGTGGCGAGTCTGGGTATCGAATCCTCAGGGAACTAGGACGAGTGAACGTGACGACAAAGGTAAGACTGTTAACCCTAACTTGACTCTAAAAAGAAATAAAAATAAGATGATTGAGTGAGAAAGGAAAAAGGGAAAAAATAAAGAAGTTAACTAAAACTAATTGGAAAAATTAAGGTAGAGACACAATCCCCCAACCCTAGTGTTTTGACGGTATAAAACTAATCATAAATTTAACTGATTAATTTGACCCGGAATTTAGTACTCCCAAGCATTACGTATACGAGGTTCAAGCCCGCGTCATACTTAATCTGAGGATGAGTAAATCAGTATCGCGATAGTGACACTCGAATTGCACTCTAAATCATCACGAGTACCCAGAGGCAAACGAGATATAAAGATCTACAATTGTTGTGTAACTACGCAATACGGTCATAATCAATCACTAAATTCAGAGGACTAATATTATACACATGCAATTAACACATCAGGTTGGGTTCATGTATCCCAACCTTCAAAAACCTAGCCTAACATGGTAAATAATAATAAAAGTGCTGGAAATAAAAATTACCACGACTTAAGCACAAGAACATGCAAGAAGAAATCAAAGATTGAAGAAAAACCGAAAAAGCTCTTGAATTAATGGTGCAAAGTACGTAAATTCTTCTCCTAGATGTTCCTACTTGTTATGGAGCTTTTACATGAATGAAATCTGAATAAAAAGAGTCCTAATGACTAAATATATAGGCTAAGGGTCGTTTAGAAGAGTCCCCAAAACATAAAACTCTTTTGGCTAAAAGATAAGCACAAAATAAAAATCCCGTATCTGCCAATTTGTCACACTTAGAAAGCGTGACTAATTTTGTAACGGATCTGGTGCGTGACTAATTTCGTAACGGATCTGGAGCGTGGCAAATGGGTGGACTGGTTTCTTTTTCTCAGCTTCGGTTCGGTTCGGGTCTGACAGCTTTTTTCTTGGATTTCTTCTCAACTTCAAATGGGCATAACTTCTTCATCGTAGCTCGGATTGAGGTGCCGTTTTTTCCAGTGTTCTTGTCATTGAAAGATATTCAACTTTCTAGTTGGCCCCACCTCCAGACTATGGCTGAAAAATTACGAAAATGCCCTTTAACTCCCCAATTCTTGGTTTCTTTCACTATTTTGAGTTATCTTTGGTACTAACTTGCATGAAATATCTGTAAAACACATAAGAGATACACAAAATACGAAAATACTTGCCAAAAAGGGTTAGTAGCATAAATATGAGACAAATCCAATCTATTTACACCGCACGGGATCATAAAAATACCGAAATTAAGGGGATAAATGTGAAGAATTTATGCCTAATCACTATGAAGAACAAGTATCCACCTCCAAGGATTGATGATATTTTTTATTAGTTAGAGGGAGATTTTTTTTAAAAATTGATTTGCGATCTGGGTATCACAAGTTGAGGGTTTGAGAGGAAGATGTGCCCCAAGGTAACCTTCTTGACTCGTTATAGGTCTTACAAGTTTTTAGTGATGCCTTTTGGGTTGACCGATTCCCCAGTTGTATTCTTGGACTTAATAAATTGGGTATTCCGACCATATTTGTACTAGTTCATCATCGTCTTTATTGATGATATTTTAATCTACTCACGGGCTGAGAAGGAGCATGATCGGCATTTGCAAATTGCATTGCAATCATTACAGGAACATAAATATTATTTAAAGTTCATTAAATGAGAATTTTGGAAGCGAGGAGTGAAGTTTTTGGGTCATGTGGTGTCAGACAAGGGACTATCCATGGACCCGAGTAAGGTGTCGGCCGTGTTGGATTGGAGATAACCTAGGATACCCACTGAGATTCACAACATTTTAGGGTTGGCAAGTAATTACAAAAAAATCATTCGTGGATTCTCAAATATAGTGATGTTAATGATCGAGTTGACCAAGAAGGGTGTGGCTTTTTTTTTAACGTGAAGTTTAGCAAACATTTGACACTTTGAAGGAGAAGTTGACTTCAAGACCAGATCTTGCCTTACCTAGGAGTGGAATTGAGTTTTTGGTCTATATTGATGCGTATCTACAAGGACTATGTGGAGTATTAATGCCAGAAGAAAGGCTGATTTCATACACCTATCAAATGTTAATGTTGCACGAGATTTATTTCCCAACTCATGACTTGGAATCGATGTCCATTTTATTTGTATTACATGTAAGGAGACATTATATATGGTGTGAGAAATTTAGGTTCTATAATGATCACAAGAGTTTAGAGTATTTATTTACACAAAGAGATCTCAATATGAGGCAGCGAAAGTGGTTTGTGTTCATGAAGGACTATAAGTTCACAATAAAGTATCACCCGAGGAAGGATAATGTGGTAGCAGATGCGTTGAGTCGATGACATAGTCGTAGTCTCTTAGGACTTTTGGCAGCCAAGTAGGTCTCAGTTGAGATGATTGTCGAGTTGACCAAAGTATTTATGAGTATGCTCACAGTACACATGATGAGATATGAAAGTGGTTTGTGTTCATGAAGGATTATAAGTTCACAATAAAGTATCACCCGAGGAAGGATAATGTGGTAGCAGATGCGTTGAATCGATGACATAATCGCAGTCTCTTAGCACTTTTGGCAGCCAAGT
Source organism: Sambucus nigra (assembly GCA_949130495.1). Lineage (NCBI taxonomy): Eukaryota > Viridiplantae > Streptophyta > Magnoliopsida > Dipsacales > Adoxaceae > Sambucus > Sambucus nigra. The sequence continues at coordinate 334,287,609 of OX422207.1, read as the reverse complement.
AGGTCTCAGTTGAGATGATTGTCGAGTTGACCAAAGTATTTATGAGTATGCTCACAGTACACATGATGAGATATGTAAGGGGATGGTAATGGAGCATCTCGTTACCGGAGTACCTTTATTTTCGATGGGATTCTTTAGCGGGTTACATTATAATGGTAGGTTGGTGGTACCCTTAGATGACGAATTGATACAATCCATTATGGATGGGATGTATGGTTCGCATTTTGTGGTACATCCAAGAGGTCATACAATGTACCAAGATATGAAGGGCAAGTATTGGTCGATCGGTATGAATAAGAATATGACTGAGTTCATATTTAAATGCACTACTTTAAAGATGGTAAATGTGGAGCACCAAACTCCTTAAGGTATTCTTTAGCCTCTACCCATTTCGGAGTGAATGTGGGACATCATCTCGATGGACTTAATCAAGTGGCTACCTTGATGCCTAAATAACATTATTCTATCTGGGTGATTGTTGATCGCCTTACCAAGATGGCACACATTTTAGCAGTTCATTCTTATTATTCGATCGAGAAGCTTGCACATTTAAATGTGTTTGAGATTGTTCATTTATATGGGGTCGATCCTTTCAGATTGGCCCCTACATTTATGGCACACATTTGGGAGAGTTTACAGTAGGCCATAGAGACTAAGTTGCATCTTAGTACATCATACCATCCACAGACAGATGTCCAGACATAGCGGGTCAATAAAGTATTTGAGAATATGTTTTGGTTGTGTGTAATGGACTTCAAGGGAAGTTAAGAGTCCCATTTACCACTAGTTGAGTTTTCGTTGGACAATAGTGATTAGAAGTCCATTTTTATGGCCCCTTATGATGCACTTTATGGGAAAAAGTTCCAATCATCAGTATATTGGTTGAACCTAGGCGAGGGTAGACATTTGGGACTGGAGTATGTCCACAAAAGTATTGAAAAGATTAAGTAAATCGAAGAGCGAATCAAAATCTCTCAGGATAAACAGAAGATTAATTCCAATAAGAATCGAAATCTAATGGAGTTTGAGGTCGGAGAGCAGGTTTTACTATGGGTTTCTCCTATAAGATAAGTGATGAGGTTTGGAAAGAGAGGAAAATTATCACCTCGTGATATTGATCCTTTTATGATTACAAAGAAAGTGGGGAAGGTTGCATACCATCTAGCACTTCTAAACCACCTTGATTGAGTGCATAATGTGTTTTATGTCTTTCCACTCCATTTGTTTTTGTACCCTAAGGCTACATATCAGTATATTGATTTGGGTAAGATTGAGCTAGACATGGATACATCATACAGTGAGAAACCGATGAGTATTTTGTATTGGTGAATTTAAAAGTTGCGCACCAAAGAGATACCACTAGTATAAGTATAGTGGAATCATCACAACAAGGAGGAATCCACTTAGGAGCGTGATGACTTAATGATGCAACATTACCCCATTTGTTTTGAATCAAGTATATGAGTTGTTATTATATTTTGACTCATTCTAATATGAGATATTATTTTGACTCATTGTTATATGAGAAGATGATTTTAACTCACACGAACGTGAGGTGATGGTTTTGACTCATTCTTATATGAGGAGATGTTTTTTACTCACATCCATTTGAGGAGATGATTTTGACTCATTCACATATGAGGAGATAATTTTGAATCATGTTATTTGAGTATATGATTTTGATTCACTTTATATGAGGAGATGGTTTGAATCATTTTATATAAGGAAATAGTTTGTGGCTTTTGAGGTAATAAAATTTTTGAGTCTATGAAGTGAGAAGTTTATTATGAATTCCGAGGAAGAAATTCTTTTTGTTAGGGGGAAGATCCTAATACCCCATAAATTTAAAAGATTTAATTAATTAATATAATTAGTTAATTCAAATTCTTGGGACTAAATTTAATTTTTGGATTTTTTTTAGAATTGTTTTTTTAAACTATTTTTAAACGAAAACTAAAATTTTATACTTCTATTTATGAGGAAAACAATTTATAAGAAACCCTCAAAGCAATTTTGAGATAATTGAAATTTGGATTTTGTATGAGAAAATAATAAAATTTAAAGAACTTCTAAATTATTATTTAGAAACTAAGTAGTGTAATTAGTTCAGTGGACAAGGTTAATAAGGGGATTGAAGTACATACTTAGAGAGGAAGATAGGGAAAAGGGCATAAGAAAAGGCATAATTAGGACGAGTTAGTATAAAACATAAGGAAACCCTAATTCCTATTCTAAAATCACAAACTCACAATAACCTCCTCCAAAACTTCACACTATATCATTTGATATAGTACTTCTTTGCATTTTTAGGTATGTTTAAACCTCACAATTTAATAAAGGAAATTGTAAAATTTAAGTAAAGATTGACATTAATGACTTTTAGACCATATTTGGGGCTATAACGCTATGTTTTAAGAAGGAAATAGTAATCTGATGTTCTTGGTTGGGGACACGGGGTGTACGAAAACTTTGGTTTTCGCACACCATGTGGATAAACATGATTTTTATCGTGCACATGGTACCGTGTAAACATGCATAGTTTGTACTGTACGAATGAAGGCATGCGAAAGGTCACAATTTTATACCCATTCGAATGGGCCCAATGGGGTTTTGTAATTTAGTTAAACTTTGAGTACCCTTATGTGATAAACTTTTTATGGGACCCTTACATAGATAATTTTTTTTGCATGGGAAATATTGGAGTTTAAAATATAACTATTCAAATACTTAGCTCCCATGATTTGACACCATTAAGGGTGAGGTAAAATGATTCATTTATTTAACTGTGGAGTTTATTAAATATATTCATTATTGATAGTTTTACTACTTAAGTCTGTAACTTTTATCTTGTTGCGGTGGTCCTAACCCGTTACATTGTTACAGGTCCTCCTGGTTACCAAACTTAGCTTCTTTTGTGAAGTACTCGTTCAATCATTGTTGATTTGATTACGTAGGTTTTGGATACACCCTTAATTTTATCTTCTATTTATGTCTCAAGATATGCAAGGAGTTTCTTTATATTTTACTCATCTTAGTTTGGAAACGATTTTGCGTTGGATGTTTGGCTTCAATAGCTATTGTAAACATTGGGTTTAAGGATATACTTATATCTTAGGTCACGCACAAACATAATTACTTTTTACCAAATTTTATCTTTATTAAACTTTAGTGAGTGTGCAAGATAAATTATGAAGTCAATATCCAAATCAAATAGGAAGTAGAGGAAACAGAGGAAAAAACCCTTTCAGGAAAAACCAATATCAGAACTGTTTAAGAAAGGAAAGACATGTGATGACTTGGAAACTACTTAGAGATATACTGAGTATAATGCACAAGCTTCTTTGAATCTTTAAGAGAAAATGACACAATCCAACACCCCCCAGAGTAAGCAGATATTGCCTAAGTATCCACCAATCAACCTCAGTTATCGCAATTCCTTTCTTCTTCAGCCATAGAGCCTCGAACCCATAATTAAAAGTAAAGAAATATCTCTATAAGGGTTTAGAACTGAGATTGTCTTCTTTGTGGTTTTGCAAGGTGATCCTAAAATATCCAAGGGGTTTGGACCAAAAAATTATATAACTCTAAAAAGGCTTCAAAACAAGTGCATCCCCACATCTCAATATATTGGGAAAGAGGTTTTGAGGAGATAGGGATAAAATGTTGCATTTTATTTGGGATAAAAAATAAAAACACGTGTACACATTCGAACTAACTACCATCTCGTTCGAATGAAGTACATGCTTTCATTAGAATATGTTCCAACGAGACTTCGAACGAGATTCTGGATCTGAAAAAAGTCTTTGCTTCAGGATTCATTCGAAAGTCTTCCAACGGGACTTCGAAAGAGATTCCAGAGCTAAACCAAAAGGCATCCCTTCCAAATTCGTTTGAACAAAGGAAACCCGTTCTAACCACCGATAACATATCGTTCGAACGACATGTCTTATCATTTTAATGAACTTTTGAGATTTTTAAAAAACGTTTGAAATTATTTTAAAAACAATTTGAAAAACTTAATAAAGATCTTTTAAAAATGAACATTGAGTATTTTAAACTTTACCAAACCACTTCATAACTCTTATCGGGAAAAGTTATGAAGAACGATCTTCAATCTTACAAATGTCACCAATGATTTTTCTCTTAGATGACTTAAGAATGATCATAAAGGTGCAGTGGCGTGTAACGGGATAATCCAAATAAAATAAAATGATCAATTATAATTTTTTCTCTTACAAATCTCCCCTTTTGGCTATTTTGGTACAAAACACAAATCGAAGACAAATTGACCCCTAAGATTACAAACTGATGCCCTCTTAAACCAAAAAATGGAAATGCATAAATGTATAAGTCGTCAACTAAGAGTCTTCATCTTGTGCGGTCTATGAAATCAACGTAAAGTAAGAATGATATACGCACATAAGACAAAATAAATATCGTGATGCATATGAAAGTTTAACCTAAATAAAACTCTCCCTCAATTTATTCTCCCCTTTTTTGTCCGTAAAAGACAAAGGGTAAGAACTAAGCATGAATCAAAAGCATCAACCTAATCCAAATGAAATAACATCACAAAGATAATCAATTAGCCACAAGCGAAGAAATTCCAAATAATCAGCCTATTATTTTTGCAATTTTTTCGAGTATAAAAATTGTATGAATAAAAAAAGTACATGTAGGTACAAATACATCACACCATGGAATAGCACTAAAATATCTGAATCATGAAAGAAAAATGAAATTGTGGGAACATTCTTCATGGGCAAATCAACATAGGAATACATAACAAAGTTGCATGAAGTCATGAGATACTTCTAAATAAAGAACTTAATTTCAACCTTAGGTGTAAGAATGTTGAACACATTGAAATTGACTCGACTTATGAAACATGCCATGAATTTAAATTCTTCTCAAAACATTAACTCCAAACTATGTCATGTTTTTCAAAAGTGTCTGTTGTGCAATTTCATTGATCTTGTACTTTATAAAACCCTCAAATTCTCACATATATAAGAATTCACTCTCAAAATTTTGAAGATATCGTTATGCTCATGTGTAGGGAATCATGAATGAAAAAATGGCCTTCGCACTTCTGATTTTGTGTGTCATTAAACTTTTAGGCTCTTTTGCTAAAGATGAATTTTAACACAAAGATAATTTACTTTTTTATAGCCCCTTTCCATTGCTTTAATATAAAACTATTTTTTCGGGAAACAAAATTTGGGCAATAGTTTTTACGTGCACAACTTATATCTAGTACATTTGGATTGTTATTAAAAATTATTAAGATAAGAACACCATATTTGACATATGACGAGTAAGTAGAATGTTCAAAAAGTCTATGCATCTGTGCAATGAAGATGATAAAAAATCTAGCATGAAGAAAGTATTCATCAATGAACAACGAAATGGTGTCCACAAATAATTAAGCACACTAAAGAAATAAAGTTGTGTACCAAAACACGATGAAAAGGTCATATGAAAATATAGAATGTAGGGTTGACTCGAACATCTTAAATGAACATCCATTTATGGTGAAAAACAAAAATAAGAAGATCTTTTTGAAAATTTTCGAACTCTTTCCTAAAAATTGAAATTATTTTTGAATTTTTAAGATTTTTCAAATAAAATCGTATAGAAACATAGAAATACAATCTAGAAACAAGAGCAAATGATAGCAACATGATAATCACCCTAAACTAGATCCAATTCATAACCTCAATCATTAGTCGGAGAGGAGTTCTCAAAAGGAGTAGACATCCTTTGAAATTCCTCGATCAAACTTTGAGAACTTTTGATTAAAAATTCCACTTGCTCACGAAAACTCTAAAAATCTCTATGGCGATGTGTGGAGCATGTGGGGAACTGTGTGTGGGAGCGCATGTGGGAACACGTGTGTGATAAACTCTTCCTAACTTAAAATCAAATTATCGAAGCTGACCTCTTTGTTTGCAATGGGAACGAACATGGACATGTTTGGTCTACCTTGGTTAAACCACCTAGGATGAGCTCTCCTTAGTGGGTTAGGTCAAAGAACACATGGATCCATCACAAACTCGAGAACCAGTTTGGGCAAGATATTGAAAGTGGATGCATCATCATAACATATTGCTTGCCTCTTGTTAAAACCTAATCCGGGACCGAGGAACATTTTTCCAACCTTCTTCAAGGTGTCCTCTATAATGACCTTGACCTCCCAGGCACGCTTGAGATCTTTCTTGATTTAGGAAACATAGGCTTCAAGTTTCTTACGAGTCTCCAATGAAACTTTAAGATCTCTCATAAGACTAGCCATAATGTTAGTCATATCGGTATTTCCCCACTAACCACAATCAATTGCTCACATAAAGAAACTTTCAACTTCTTAATTTGACTCACCAATGCCTCACACTCTATCAAAACTTTCACCTAATTTTATAAATCAAACACCCTAAGAGTCAACTTCAGTTTTGCTTTTTGGTTCTCAAAGATTATTTGTAAAGTTTGTCGTAGATGCAATGGAGTTCACCCTCTCCCTCACTCAAATTATCTTCATCACTCTCACTCTCTCTATAATGGTTCGATTATGTGTCGAGGCTATCACGTTTAGAAATGTCCTCACTGGCATGAGACGAACTAGAATTACTCATGTGACTGTCTATGGATGTATAAAAAATAGGTTCATGCAGTGATTCGTCCTCGGAACCCACCGACTCGACATCACTATCACTAAGAGTTGTTTTGTATGCAGCTTTGCATTTTCCATATCTCTTTAGCCTAGTTTCACACTCTTGGGATTTTTGACCCTTTCCCTCACACTCATAACATCTCATTTAATCATTCTCAGATACGTTCTTTCCCTCATTGACATTTTTATTTTTCTCAAAACTTTTGTTTTCTCTGGAAGAATTTTGTTTGTTAAATTTTTGAATTTTTTTGAAAATTTTGCAAACAAGAAAGATCATCAAGCTCAAAATCAAACTCAGACTCAAAATCACAAACCCTTTCCTTTTTCTTTTTAAACTACTCTTTGAAATAAATTTATATTTCCTTTTTCTTTTTCATTTTGGGGAATATATCAATTTCATAATTTGAAGGTCTCCTACAAGTTCTTCTAACCTAAGCGTATCTAAAATTCACAAAGAATTAAGGATCATGAATTTATGGATAAAACAAGATGGCAAGGATATCAAAATATTTTTCACAACTCTTGTCTTAGGAATTCTCTCACCCAAATTAATGTTAGAATTGACTATATTAGAGAACGGGGCATAAAATTCATCAAAAGTATCATCCTCCAGCATAGTAATGGGCTCAAACTATGTGGTCATATTTTGAAGCTTTAAAGCTTTCACAACATTGGTACCCTCGTGAGTGAGTTGGAGGATATCCCAGTCTTCATTAGACGTAAGACACGTCATAATACGATAAAGTTTGTCGCGAGTGATTGAACCCGGAATCGCACTCAAGCCACTGGATTTAAAATTACTCCATTTTAAATCATCCTATATCCAAGAAGTGATAGGTTTAAGACTTATAAATCATCACCATTAGTTATAGTGGGTGGTGTCCACCCTCTTTCACAAATAATCCAGATTTTGTCGTCAATCGATTTTAAGGCCGACCTCATTTGAGCTTTTCAATATGCATAATTTGTCCCATCAAAAATAGGTAGCCTATTATACAAATTATCCATACAATACCAAGTTATAGATCACATAATAAACTATTATAATCGACTCTGATACTAATTTGAAAATTTGGTATCCCCAAAAAAACTTGCACTTAAAACAAGGATCACAAAAATATTTAGTGCAACCTGCTCTCAAACCAATTTAGAAATGCTGGGTAATACGGATTTACTTGTATCTTAGGTCACACACAAATAAAATTAGTTTTTACCAAATTTTATCTTGATTAAACTTTAATAATCATGTAAGATAAATTATGAAACCAATATCCAAACTAAACAGGAAGAAGAGGAAATGGAGGGAAAATCCCTTCTGGGAAAAATCTATATTCAATAATATTTAAGAAAGAAAAGATACGTAATGACTTACAATCTACTTAGAGATCCACTAAGTATAATGCACAATTATCTTCGAATCTTCAATGGAAAATGATACAGTCTAGCACGACCTATAGCAAGAAGGTCTTGCCTCGGTATCCACCGATCAGCCTCATCAATCACAATTCCTTTCTTCTTAAGTTGTAGAGCTTTGACTCCACAAATCGGTAGTAGAAAAGAATATCTACAAATGTTTAGAACTCATATTGTGTTCTTCTTAGTTTGAAAAAATTATCTTAAAAGATCCAAGGAATTTGGATGAAAAACTTACAGAGTTTGATCACAAATAGAACTCTAAAAAGGCTTAAAAACATCCTTGCATCTCTATTATAGGGAAATAGGCTTCAAGGAGATCAGGATAAAAGATTTCATTTGATTTGGGATAAAAATTGAAAACACGCGTACTCGTTCAAATGAACTTCCAACTCATTTGAACGAAGTACTTGCTTTCGTTCGAAAGTCTTTTAACGATACTTCGAATGAGATTCTAGAGTTGAGCCATAAGGATTTTCTTCACAACTCATTCGAACATTTTCTAACAAGACCTCGAATGAGATTCCAGATCTAAACCAAAATGCCGCTTCATAATTCATTCAAATAAGGAAACCCATTCAAACGATGAACAATATTCTAATCGAACACTATGTCAAGTCGTTCTAATAAACTAGTGAGATTTTCCAAAAACTTACATTTTGAAAAACTTTTAAAAACAAACTCTTTTAAAAATAACCCCTAAATATTTTATGCATTACCAAACAACTTCACAACTCTTCACGAGGAAGGATGTGACGAACGATCTTTAATCTTGTAAATGTCACCAACAATTCTTCTCTTCGAAGACTTGAGAACGACCAGGAAGATACAGTGGGATTTAATGAGATAAGAAAAATAAAATAAAATGAGCAATTATAAATATTATTGTTATAGTTATGTTATGTACTACTCTTTTCAGTTAGTACTGCTGGTTGACTCTATCTATAATATTAATTTAAGTTTTATCATATCGTTGTTCCTCTTGATTGTCACTATTCATTAATTTCTATTCCATGTTGATGATGATATATTATTTTTTTAAACTATATTAATTATTAAAGAGATTTTATTAACTTAATTATTAAAAATCACGGAGCATCAATTTGTACCCGAGCATGGTCCTAGACAATGTAGATTCCATAGGTCCATTTTAGTTTTCCACATATCATTCTTTCATACATTATTCCCTTTGTACTATTGACGTGAGATGGGAAACATTAATAATTGTTTTATGTCATATTTCAGATGGCACCTAAAAGGAACACCAGTTTCATTGCACGTGTTGCCCAGCCTGATCCAATAGCACTAGTTCCACCCGCACCACCCGTTTCACCACTTACACATTATCAGCCATCCCAACTCCCGATGACTAAGGAAAATTTATTTTTGGAGCTCACCATGGTTTTGATATTATCTCCTAAGCAGTGCAGGCAGGACAAACCTATTGATGCACCTCAACTAGTGGTATGGTCTCCCACAATAGACTAGGATATGATTCTTGGTGAGTTCATGAAGAACAGTTTGCCCATATTTTCATAGCTAACAGATCCTCAGGTAGCTATTCAAAGGCGTCAGGAAATCGAGCACCATCTCCGACTCTTATCTTACACGGATGTTCATAACCAAATTTTATCCACTTTTTGATTGACTAATAATGCTATTTATTGGTAAGAGAGTGTGACTACTTCAAAACAAAGAGGTCAGATAACTCGTGTCGTGTTTGTAGAAAAGTTCGATGACAGGTATTTCCCTTAGTCCATTCCCACACAGAAGATGATGGAATTTTTGGACCTTCAATAGGGAACTCATACAGTTGCTGAGTACGAGAAGGAGTTGACAAACTTACTGTGGGGACCTAAATAATTAACGAATCCCAATTAAAGGACAACAGAGCCAGCCCAGCAAAATGTGGTACACGTCCCGCCCAATTACTCAAAGAAATCAATAAGATTATTTGTCACCTGGATAAATATGAACATTTATCATGTGAATATTAATAAGGCTCAATTGGTTACCAATAATCTCTCATGAGATATTCAGGAGTCACCCAATACGCCAATAACTAGCACGGGGAGTTCCTTGTACAACTCAACCACTATACACTACTATAAATGTAACCCTCAACCCAGAGTCAAAAAGGATGTAATTACGAGACTTGATAGAACTTAATAGATTTATAGTTACCTCTCCGTGGATGTAGGCAATTTGTCGAACCACGTATATTCTTGTTTTGTGTGATTGGCATCTCTTTATTCTCTCTTTAATTATTTTTTGGAATATTTATTTATTGTGATTAATTTGTACTCACGATTGGCGTCGTCTATGGGAATCGACTTTCCTTTCCATGAAATAAATCTTCTCAATGAATAGTTACGATGTATCACCAAGCAAATACTGTACCCCAGCTCGGAGACCTGTGAGCTTATTTGGCTCCACTGAGGATCAGGTATGAGGCTCGCCAAGATGGGAACCCAAGGCTCTACCCAGAGGGAAAACCTTTAGAGGAAAGACATGGGTAACCTAGGTCTACTCAGATCTCATGCCTGGCTAACGCGTATGAAGCAATGCTTTAGTAGCATCATGAGGTAGCTCACCTTAAAGTTGAAGGGAATTCTTTCCTCCAACGGCGACTGGATGAGATGGAGAAAGAACTCCGCTAAAATTGAAAGCACCGACCTCAAACTCCTAGCCCTCATGTGAGTAAAACTCACAACTGAGGAAGGAGAAATGGGTGTAACCAAGAGCATTGAGGGCATGAAAGTTATCAAGGCAAACACCAAAGGGATAATGAGCATCATATATATGATATAAGGAGTTTGGTTCGAAGGGAAATGGACCATCACCCCGCTTATAGGGGGCTTGGTGAACTATGTAACTAGCAAGGAAAGACCTCATCACCCAAATAAAGTCTCCCTTGTCAAAAACCATCAAAGAGGAGGAATACCCTAAGAAATTATAACCCCCAGGTTCAAAGTCTATGATGGCATGATTAATTCTATTCACCATATTTGGCAGTACATGCAGGCCATGACCTTATGGAGTCATAATGATGCGTTGATGTGTCTTACCTTTCCCTCCATATTGGGTGACGCTACCCATAAATAGTTCAAAAAGCTCACTCACATGTCCATCAAGAGTTTCAAGGTGCTCGCCTAAACCTTCACTTCCTATTTCATCACCAGCAACTCTCATCCCAAAAGAATAAACTCCCTGCTCACGATGAAGAATAAGCCACAAGAGTCCTTGGACGAATGCGCCAAATGCTATTTGGAAGTCTTTGATGAGATAAAAGATTGCTTGGATAAAGTGGTGATAGCATCCTTCAAAATAGGTCTACCATCCAGGTCAATGTTGTATCAATCCCCTACCAATAAGAAAGCTGACACCATTGACGATCTTATGTTATGCATTGAGAAATATGCCCAAGTGGAGGACATGGTACACACTGGTCAAGCTGAGTCTGGTCACGTCAAGGAGGACAAAGGGGGCAACAAGTAGAACACCACCAAAAGGGAATAAAAAGGAGAATGGTGCTAAAAATGGGGGCAAAGTTGATTTATCTAAAGCCTTTCAAGCCATCAACACAGTTTTTAAGGAGCCGATCTACAAGATTCTGGCAAAAATCAAAAATCAAGAGAGGCAACTGCAGGGTCATTATCAAGCATATCATTTGGTTCCCATGAGAACACATCCAAGCTATGTTTTAGGAAGGTGATCATCTCCACCCTTTCAAGGTTAGTTATGCTTGTCCCAATAAAAAACTTTCTCTCTGGATTGATTTTGCCAAAGAGAAGCTCCTCCAGGTCTTCGATGACCCTATCAGTGGGGTGGATCCTAGTCTCTTTCACCCCTAGTCGATCATGCCATAGTTATTATTTGGATGGAGTAGCCCCATCCTAAGTTGCCTTCGGAACAACTTATTTCTCTTTCTTCTTTTCCTGCCTGGGCCTAATGACAGATATGAACAATTTTGAAGCAACTTCCTAGTATCCTATGATCTTCATTATCCCTCTGTTCGTAATGCACTTGAGCTTCGGGTGAAAGGTGGAAGGGAAAACTCTCATGTCATGAATCCACCCTTGCTTAAGATGGCGTGATAAGGTGAATTAATGTCGGCCACCAAGAACTCTATGAGTTTTAAAATATTCCCTACCCTTACTGGAAGGACTTCCTTTCCCAATGGCATCGTCATCTTTCTCACAAAGCCAACCAGAGGGATGGTTGCCACCTTTAGGTCCGATATCTTAATCTTGAGTTTGTGGAAGAGCTCCAGGTAAATAATCTATGTAGAGCTTCCCTGATCCACCAGTAGCTTGTCCATGTCCTAGTTCATAATTTTTATAGCGATTACTAATGCATCGTGGTGTGGAGTTTATACCCTAACCAAGTCCTCTTCTGTGAAGACAATGTGCTTATTGTAGTCAAAGTCCTCTTCTTTCCAGAGCTTGGCAGACTAAATTATAGCGGGATCAATCTAGAAAGATTCCATCACAGCTGTAACTTTTTTGAGTTCCATTCGGACATCATTCCCATGGATCTACTTAAGATCAGATGCTTCATGAATAATGGCGAACTCATGCCACATGCCATCATTAAGGACATTATTTGTTTTCTAGTTTCCATTGGTTGTGATGTGGTCAGACTTCTTCTCAATAAATTCGTTCAGATGCGCAGCTTGGGATAACTCATCTAGATGAGCCTTAGGCGCCTTGTAGTTTTCAAATTTGACAAACAGATTTCCCTTTTGAGTTAACTCGATCAACAGTCTCATAATATTTGAAAATCATCCAATAAAAACTCTGATATTGCCTGAATAATCCTAAAAAGCTATGAACCGCCATAGGTGTCGTGGGTTATCCCCAATCCAAAATGGATGACACCTTTTTCGGATGCCCAACTTCAAAACTACCTAGCCCAAATATTGCACCTCCCGTTTCCAAAACTCACATTTTTAGAACTTCTCCTACAACTTGTGCTCACAAAATCGGAAGTGAAACTACTCAAATGATCGGCATTATCCTCGTCGATCCATAAATAAATCAAGATGTCATCAATGAAGATGACGATAAATTGATCCAAATATGGCCGAAACACTCTGTTTATCAAATTCATGAACACGACGGGGGCATTGGTTAACCCAAACAACATGGCCTTGAGCTCGTAGGAACCATAACGAGTCAAAAAGTCAGTCTTTTATAACCCCTCCTCACGTACCCTCAAATGATGGTACCCCAAACGAAAAATAATCTTCGAGAATAATGAATCACCCGGAAGCTGATAAAATTAATCATCGATCCTCGACAAATGATACTTGTTTCTCACTGTCACATTGTTCAACTCACGGTAGTCAACACATATTTATAGTGAACCATTCCACTTTTTTTTAAATAAATGGAGCTTGCCATGGTGACATAGTACACCAAATGAATCCCTATTATAAAAATTTCTTGGTTTATTCTCTCAACTTCATCATTTCCATATGAGCCATTCGATATGGTACCTTGGGAATCAGCGTCGTACCTGGAGACAAATTAATCACAAAATCCATCTCTCGAGTTGGTGGCAGCCCTGGAACTTCCTAAAATACATTGGCAATATACCAATACAACCCAGCCATGGCACAAGCCCAAACTGCTACCAACCCCGGATCCGCGCCAGACCCAGGCCGAGATCCGGGCCAGTACCCCACTGCCACAAACCCAAACCAACCCGAACCAAGAAGCCCTCGTCCCTTATCCCAAACCGCGACTCCAAACCCGGGGCAACCTTCACAGCAACCCACCTAACCCGCGAAACCACCAGCCTCCTCTGGCAAACGAGACCCAGACCCAAAATCGCGAGCCCACTTGCCAAAGCAGAACCCAACCAAACTCGGGTTTATACCCAAGATCAACTCGCCGACGGCCCCTGACCCGTAAACCAGACCTCCATCCGGCACCTGGAAAATTGAACCCCAACCCGAATCTGCCCTGCTAAATCCAAATTCGAAAACCCATTTCGATCCAAACCTTCCACAATCAAACCCAAATCCCATAAAAATCGGGACCAACAATTATCTCCAAAAGAAATCCCACAAAATCTCTTCTCAACAAAGCATTAACGTGAGTTATAAAACAAAGGAGGAGCAACACATTTAAGACACTCTCAGAAAAAAGAAAATACACACAGATACAGAGAGACGCAGAGAGAGAGAGAGACACTGTATAATATGTACATAGTAGGTACATAAAAAATTCCAGAAAAATACAAAAAAATTAGTTTAGTTTTAAAATAAATTTTTAGGTTTCTTTTTTATTCTTTTTGGTGTAATCAAGTGCTGGAATTATGAAGAAGTTGGACGCATGTCAAGGCGCATTTCAAGACAAATTTGGGGAAAAAATTGCGTATTGTATTTTTACATTCTCTTTTCAATTTAATTTCTTTTTGACATGTTATTTGTTGTTGTTTATGCACACATGAGAATGTTTGGCTAAACACTCCGTTCAAGGGATGGGATGCACTGCTAATGATGTTAATTTAATTAATTAGTTTTATTAATTTTATATTTCTAGGTAAATTAATTTTTAACTGTCACCGATTAATTTATGTAACGAGAGTTAGTAAATTAACTGAATAAATTAATGTTTGAATTTACGAATCGAACTAGAGATAGGTTTTTTCAAAATTTGAATATTAATTCGGTGTTGAAATTTGAAGATTGCTATTGTTTTCATCAAATTGATCCTAGGGGTAATTTTCTAAAAATAGTGTAGTCCCAATTTTTCATTGTATGACATTTTTAAATTAATTTTTTGAAAAAGATTTTATTAAATTTATAATTTTAACGAGAGTTAGATTATCAATTTAATATTATCTCGAAATATTTCAAATTAATAAATTGAGAAATTAAAATAATTGAATGCAGTGTAATCCCATCTCTTGACCTTCTCACATATTTCACACTCGATTGCACATCCTTTTTCATGATTTAGTCATTTTATAATTTTTAGCATTTGCTAGTTAATTTTTCCCTTGAAATTGTTTTTAAAAATTAAAAAAAATCAAAATATTTTCATAAAAAAATTGGAATTGCACGTTTTCACATTTATTGTTTCACCTTGAAAGTTGGATTGATTCCCGTACTTACCGCAATACTAATTATTTTTAGACAAGTTTTGTAGGTACTCAAGGAAATTTTGAGAGTGGCTTTTATACGATAACGATACATATGCAAAAAGCTTTGTATCAAATGGCGTCGTTGCCGCTTTTTTGACGTGGAGACATGATTGAAGACTTATAATTTTATTTATTTTTTTAGTGTAGTTCTTCCTCCTCCCTCCTCCTTAGACTGGTTCTATAGGATTTTTTTTTAAGATTGTATATTTATCTGGGGTGCATTTTGACACCATATTATTTTTATAATAATTATTCCATAAAAAAAAGCGAAAAGGGAAACCAGACAAGGTAGAGAGAGTGCGTCCAAAGGCGAGGATTTTGAAGCCTCTCTACTTTGGGTCGGTAGGACTCCCGGGGACGACTGAAGTAGGCGTACTTCCCCCGGTCGACTCAACTCGATCTTCACCCCACGTGTGTAAAACCTGTGGGAGGTACAATTTTTTTATCCCTCGCTACTCTCCTGCCAGCGAGTTCATTTTTTGTGTGATTAATTGCTCCTATGTGATTTTAATTTCTGCATCGTACTTAAATTGAATGGTTTGATGAATTAATTTGCCTTAGACCTGGACCCGGTCATTGCAACGAGAAGGGATTTCATCACCCGACTCACTCTCTTATCCATTGTGTGCTACCCTAGCTGTCATTAAATTTAAAATCAATCAACTAGATATCCCCGTAGCCACACATTTTTGCAACAGGCGATCACAAAGATAAATTCCGTGAATTTTGTCGCCCGCGGACTTAATTAAAATTTGACTACCCATTTCACTAATTTTAAAGATAATAATTGTCTACGTGCTATTTAGGAGTTTTTCTTGACTCGTGTGTGTCCAATTCAATTCTTTCGGTAGTAAATTTTAGTTAGTTCGTCCAAATCACGAGTCCATTTTCTCCCCTTTTTTCGAAAAATCCCAAAAATATTTTCCTTCTTTTTTTTAAATATTTTAAAAAATACCAAAAAGATTTTCCTTTTCTTATTTTCAAAAATCACAAAAATATTTTCTTTTCTTTTGAAAAATATTTAAAAACCAAAAAAATATTCCTCTTGTCATGACCGAAGAACGTCCTTTACAGGAATACTTTGTCCATTTCACATTCTCTCGAATTTTGTTTGATGATAAGCCCGAATCGACCCTTGATTCATTAATTCAGGGATTTAACTCTCAAACGCACACCGTTGATACTCCTGTGTCATCCATGCACACATCTCATCTTCCACCGCCTCCGATGACGAGTGTCAACCCATCACATGCTTCGTCGTGCACACACTGCTTTCTTAGCGATCACTTGTCCCATGAGTGTCCATTTATATTCTCTCCATCTGAATCCAACTTGGAACATGTGTATCCCTATGACACTGTTTTGGACCCACCCTCGACGTATTGTCACGACATATCTAATGTCAAAGGGTATGAGTACCCGAGCTATTCATGGAGGCCTGATCATCCTTCCATGCAATATGAATCCCAACGCCATATTGTGGATCCTTACGATTTCCAACAATCGTCACCTTGTGCACCTCATACCTATCAGTCCCCTTCATATGCTCCTCATGTCGATCACACTTTTGTCCCTCACGGAGATGCTTCTCCCGTGAATGCTACACTTGACCCTGCTCCACACACTTCATATGAGTATTCTCCACATCCGAGTGTTTCTAGCGAGTTGTGTCCACCTCACCCGCCACCGCCACCCACCACCTTGCACATCCGCTCTCGCGAGCCTCTTACAGAAGTTTGCGCACACTCTTCAATCTCAAAATGAAGCCCTTCAACGGCTTGAACACGGGTTTACTGCATTTGAGTGTGCGAATGAGACGGATTCCACCCCAAGTCAACCCATTATTGACCCCGCGTGGGATGATGATGTGTCGTCTTGTGCCACGGATTTTGAGTGTTACCAACCCTATCTTCCTGAGAATCTTGACATTGAGACCACTCCGTGGTCCGGGCCCCAAGTTGACAATAGTGTTAACATTTTCATTAACTGTGAGACTGATCCCACACCACCCTACCCTCTCGAACCCACCATTGCGGTTTGTCTTTCCCCTTCCATAGAATCCTTACTTATGCCCGAGCCTACACCTACTGAGCCCATTGCGTGTGTTCCCGATGAACCACTTCATCCTAGGTTAGCTCCGGCTACGAGTGCTCACCAATGTCCCGAAATAGGATCAGATATGGTCCCCACCTCTCTTGATATGGATCCTACCCCCATCATATTTGGCTCCCCTTGAGCCTATTATTGATTTGGATTCATCTATCTCGGATCTTACAGCCTCGTTAGACCCTTTCACAACCTTGGCTGGTGACGTAATGGTGGTTAAGTTGATCACTCCCTCGTTTATTTCCACACTTCCTCCCGCGAGTACCCTTGAGGATCACTCCGTGCCTCATGAGGAGTGTGTGTCTCCTACTCGTGAGTTAGATCATCTTCCCCCACCCTTTGTCCCACCCGATCAACCCACTGTCCCTTCCACCCCACCACTTGGTTTGGACCTTGTTATTGCACCTCACCTGTTCCCATCTACGTATTTAGGTCCTCGCCTATATCCATCCTCCACCCTCGTACTCCACGATCACATTTGTACATTTTTCATCGACACCACTATCTATGAGAGTATTTGTGCTACTCTTATCTTTCGTGACACCGAGCTTATTACTTTACGCACACCACTACCTTGTGGTGTTAACTTTTTTCATCTATCGTTCCCTGGTGTGTCACGGCGTGACCATTATCATCATGCATTTATAGAATGGTCGTGCACTTTCTATGAGGTCCGCCCCATCATTATTGCCAAACCATTCTGCCTCCCCCACCAACTTGAGCACCATACTTATAGGGCCCTTGTTGCCCTCACCTTTCGGCTCAGTAAGGCCTGTGATCGATGCTTATTCTCCCATGCCTTTTTCATCCTTACCCTGATACCCACCTGCCCATGGTCTACCGATGCTTTGCATCGAGTGATGCACTTCGCCATACAAGTGCATTGACCACTTATTTCTCCTTTATCCAACAAGACTGACGCTTCAGTCTTGTTTGGGGGTGATACTTCACACCCCATTTTTCTGCTGCCCAGCACTTTCATAGATCTTATCTTTAGGGTGAGACTGGTTCGGTCTGGCTGAAGACGTTAAACTTAGCGCTATCGAGAGGCAGCCCGTTGTTCATTATTTCTGAGTATGAGTCTTAGCCTGTTTGGGGGTGGTGTTTCCCACCACCCCATGCTTTTCACATGCTTTATAGGCTTGTACGTATTTTTGTATCACATCTGTTATTTAGGTTTCATCTATCCTCCAGAATGCGGTACATTTCACTAGTGGTTCATTATGGTACTATCTTTCCTCCCTTGTGCTTTTCATTTTTATATATGGTTTTAAACATCGAGGACGGTGTTCTCTTTTGTTTGGGGTGGGAAATTTATCAAATAGTACATTTTTTAGAAAATTTTCAGAAACAAGTGATTTTAAATTTTTTGTGTCATTAAAAATAAATTTTTATGACATGATTTGTCTATCGTCCCTCTTTTAGAAATCTCGGAATACCCGTGTCGAACCTAAACTTATGCTTTTAACCTTAAATTAACTAATACCTCTGAAAAGCGTACTTGCACTATGAATTCTTAGACTCAGTAATTTGCACTATCATGTTTACAATCAAAAGTTGAAGAGTAAATATATTCTCAAGAAAGCCTTAAAAGATCACTAGTGGCGACTTAAACCCGTGAGAATCGAGCTTTTCACCTTTTTGAGGGTTTTTACGTATCTCCGAGTCACAAGTTGACTCAACTTTCTTTGGATACCACACTTAGTCGTTGCATGATCTCATTATTTTTTTTTTAAAATTTGGCTTAATCACTGAGAATAACATTCCTTTCGAGTTGTAAGATACATGTGTCTTGTAGTTTGTCCCGAGCACTAAACCGAATTTTCCATACACTTACCATGTTCCCTATCACATTATCATTCACCCATTATCATTTTCCATATTACCCTTATCTATATGTCCCAAATACCATCCATCATTGCCATCGTTTTCAAGAAAAAGAGTGTTTAAAATTTTCCATGTAAATTGTCTTCATTTGTGCTATGAAAAGAAAAAAAAAAGTAAAGAAGAAAAATAAAAAATAAAAAATAAAAAATAAAAAAGAAGAAGTAAAGAAAAAGAAAAAAGAAAAATAAAATTATATTAAAAAGAAGAAAAAGAAATATGCGATCATAAGTTCAAATGATGAAGACAATAGTCAGTCAAAGTATGCAACACTCCTCTCAAAAACCCTATCATTCATCTTCTTCATTTCATTATCCCCACATACCATTCATAACCCACATTTTCACCCTTAGTAAAGTGTTTGGGCAAACGAAAAGATTATATGGTAAATAATTCGACATTCTCGACATAGTGGTTAGCATTCGTTCATGAGATCAAATTTCCTTCATGTATCCGTCCTTTCTTATAAAGTGTGTGAGACGCTTGAACTTGTTTACATTTACTCACAGGCTCACACACTAGAGAGATACACTTACTCAATTCTCAAGAGAGTTCGATTCAGAGAGATATTTCCAGTGAGAATTGAAGTCAAAGCGTCGATTATAAAAAGACGATCTTAGAATTACTCTAATGATACTTAAGATTATTTCAAACTATACACGCTGACTTTTAGGAAGGATTACGCTTTTGGTATTAAGTAATTTCATATCTCATTTTTATGGTTGAATACGGTGTTCCTTGATGTCCTTTTAAAGTTGGGTTGTATAGCGTTTCATCATCAAATCAAAAACTGCATTCAAATAAGTTTTGGATTTTGTGGGTACATTCACTGCAAACCCTCACGAGACACCACTCGTCCTGTAGGTCAACCTATAGGTTTAACAGCTTATTGCACATGCTAAGTGCAATCGACAGTGCTTGCGAAAGTGGCACACTTTTGGTTACTTATCACTGTTTTCTCTCTAATTTTTGCTCGAGGACTAGCAATGTTCTGTTTGGGGATAGTGTGATAAGCACCCAAAAGTGTCTATTTTATATCCCGAAGAGATGCATTTTAGTCACTCGTTTTAATTAAAATTGGCCTTATGTCGTATTTTATTATTTTTCAAGTCAATACGCTATCGTAGTGCTAAATAACGTTAATTCCAGTCAATTGCGACACAAAAGCGGTCAAAAGCATGCATCGAAGAAATCCAAAGAGACCGTGCAGTGAGAAGTCCATTTTGAGTTTGCCGAGATGTGTTCTGAATACCCCGAACCAGTCCCGAACAAAATCTAAGCCTAGACCGAACCCAGACCATACCCCGAGCCCGGTGTGTGTTGAGTTTGTGCCTTTTTAGATTTTCCTAAATTTTTATTTTTAGTCATTTTATTTTTAGGACTTATTTTAGATTTATTTAGAATTTTTTAGGATTTATTTTCTATTTTTCTATATTTTTATTTTGATTTTGATTTTTATTAGTTTTTTTTTTAATCTTTATTTTATTTTATTTTTCTTAGGATTAATTTTTAGGAATTTATTTTGTTTAGTTTTTAGTTTTAATTTATTTAGTTAGGATTTTTAGTTTTTTAGTTTTTATAGAGTTTTATTTACTTATTATTATTTCTTTTTATATATTTTTTTAGTCTCTTAGTAATAAATTAAAGTTTTATTTCTAGATTTTTATTTTTTTATTTTAGTTCTAGTTTTATTTTTTTTAGCATCAATTTTTTTAGGGGTGCAAACTAAACAGACACAAACCCCTCTTACACCCGTTATTACACCTTAAACCCTACACTCACACACTAACCTACCCTACACCCCACAACACACAACCACACCCCGTCTACTATTCATCATCATCCTCCCACCAAACACGATTCTCTCTCTTACCTCCATTACAACAAACTCCCATATCCATTTTCAAAACCCAATCCTCATACCCCCACCTTAGCTCCAACCGAACCCCTCACCTCTTCTCTCTCCCAACAAATCTGTCATACCCGTCACCAATACAACCCAGCCATGGCACAAGCCCAAACCGCAACCAACCCCGAAATCGTGCCAGACCCAAGCCACGATCCGGGCCAGTACCCCGCTGCCACAAACCCAAACCAACCCGGACCAAGAAGCCCTCGTCCCTGATCCCAAATCGCGACTCCAAACCCGGGGCAACCTTCACAGCAACCCCCCTGACCCGCGAAACCGCCAGCCTCCTCTGGCCGACGAGACCCAGACCCGAAATCGCGAGCCCACCTGCCAAAGAAGAACCCAACCAAACTCGGATTTATACCCGAGATCAACTCGCCGGCGGCCCCTGACCGGTAAACCCGACCTCCATCCAGCGCCTGGAAAAATGAACCCCAACCCGAATCTGCCCTGCTAAATCCAAATCCAAAAACCCATTTCGATCCAAACCTTTTACAATCAAACCCGAATCCCATAAAAATCGGGACCAATAATTATCTCCAAAAGAAATCCCACAAAATCTCTTCTCAACAAAGCATCAACGTGGGTAATAAAACAAAGGAGGAGCAACACATTTAAGACACTCTCAGCAAAAAGAAAAGAGACACAGATGCAGAGAGACGCAGAGAGAGAGAGAGAGAGAAAATGTATAATATGTACATAGTAGGTACATAAAAAATTTCAGAAAAATACAAAAAAATTAGTTTAGTTTTAAAATAAATTTTTAGGTTTGTTTTTTATTCGTTTTGGTGTAATCAAGTGCTGGAATTGTGAAGAAGTTGAACGCATGTCAAGGCACATTTTAAGATAAATTTGAAAAAAAAATTGCGTATTGTATTTCTACATTCTCTTTTTAATTTATTTACTTTTTGACATGTTATTTGTTGTTGTTTATGCACACATTAGAATGTTTGGCTAAACACCCTGTTCAAGGGGTGGGATGCACTGCGAATGATGTTAGTTTAATTAATTGGTTTTATAAATTTTATATTTCTAGGTAAATTAATTTTTAACTGTCACCGATTAATTTATGTAACGAGAGTTAGTAAATTAATTGAACAAATTAATGTTTGAATTTAGGAATCGAACTAGAGATAGGTATTTTCAAATTTTGAATATTAATTCGGTGTTGAAATTTGAAGATTGCTATTGTTTTCGTTAAATTGATCCTAGCAGGTAATTTTCTAAAAATAGTGTAGTCCTAATTTTTCATTGTGTGACATTTTTAAATTAATTTTCTGAAAAAGATTTTATTAAATTTATAATTTTAACGAGAGTTAGATTATCGATTTAATATTATCTCGAAATATTTCAAATTAATAAATTGAGAAATTAAAATAATTGAAAATGCAGTGTAATCCCATCTCTTGACCTTCTCACATATTTCACACTCGATTGCACATCCTTTTTCATGATTTAGTCATTTTATAATTTTTAGCATTTGTTGGTTAATTTTTCCCTTGAAATTTTTTTTAAAAATAAAAAAATAATAACAATATTTTCATAAAAAAAATTGGAATTGCACATTTTCACATTTATTGTTTCACCTTAAAAGTTGGATTGATACCCGTACTTACCGCAATACGAGTTATTTTTAGACAAGTTTTGTAGGTACTGAAGGGAATTTTGAGAGTGGCTTTTGCACGGCAACGATACATATGCAACAAGCTTCTTGTCAATTTGATATAAATCGATTATTCTTTATAGGTATTAGGTCTAATGTTGATGCAGGAGGATCGTCCTATTACCTATACGTCTCAAAAGTTGAAACCCCGCGAGGGTAACTATACAACTCATGATTTGGATCTAGAGGTTGTAGTGTTATCACTACACGTTTAGAGGAATTATTTGTGGAGTGAGAAGTTCAGAATCTTTACCGATCACAAGAGTAAGTATCTGTTCACACATAAGGATTTGAATATGCGATAGTGATAGAGGTTCGAGTTTATTTAGGAATACCATTTTATGATTCAGTATCACCTAGGGAAGGACAATGTAGTGGCAGATGCTTTTAGTCGACGACCTACGGTGATCAAGTACCTCTTAAAGTATCACCCATCAAGGGGGTGATGAGTTTTGGAAATAACAGCAAGTTGTTCCCGAGGAACGTTGAGCTACTAAAGATCGCTGATCGTGCTCGATTATCATTTAACGCTTTATGACCATATGGCTCGGGTACATAATGTGTTCCACGTATCGATGCTTCGTAGATTTTTAGGGGAAAGGACGCGTATAAGCATATACACTTGGACAATATCTAGTTAGATGTCGATGCCTCTTACACTGAGGAGCCAATCAATATCTTAGATCGTAGAGTCCGTATTTTGAGGACTAAGGAGATCCTGTTCGTTCTAGTTTAGTGGGTTAACCATAGTGTGGATGAGTTTACTTGGGATCCAGGGGATACAATAAGACAAAAATATCCACATTTATTTTGTGGCATGTAAGTTTAATTTTTTAATGAATTTCGAGGATGAAATTCTTTTTGTTAGAGGGGAAGAATGTAATACCACGTTATTCTAGAATATTTATTAATTAATAAATTTATAAGGCATTCGGAATTAATTTTAAAAAAAATATGCGATTTATAAGTCATATTGTTAAATTGAATAAATATTATGAATTTACAAAGTTAAAGAAGTCAAAGTCGATTTTTAATGATTAATTGATTAACTGTTAAAATATAGGATGACTAGTAGCATGTAACACGCGCGATGCACGGACGCATATAGTTTTTCTACCCTACTTTGACACATAAATGTGGCAAACTACATATATACCATCCCAATTTTAATGTAATATTTTCATAAGCTCTTTTATCTAAACCATGGGATGGACCAATAACTATGCCTCCAAATTCTATTCTTTAAGACACTATTGTTAAAGAGGCCTCGATCTCGCTCATCCACTTCATGAAAAGGATGTGGTACTGTCATAACAGCTTTAAATTTGCCAGCATTATTCAGATGCTCATTCTCCAACCTGGAACATTTAAACAAATGGCTCATTAGGAAAACCTTTTGACTGAAAAAAATGTAATTATTATATTTCACCAATGAAGAATAAAGATTAATTAATGAAATTTAGATAGCCCACTATACATGTAGAAATTCCAATGTCCTCTTCTAATAACTTCAAGGGCTGCTAAAAATAGCAATGTTATTCTGTAATCAATGCTCCTAAAATTGTAATGGTGAACAGTTTGTAACCAAGACAGCCTGAGAATAAGGTTCAATCCCTTTAAGAGATACCATAGTAATAAGCAATTACTCATAGATTTATTCAACAATCATTGGGCTAATGGATTGATATATCTTATCAGTTCATCTTTTGTGGACATATTATCAAACAACACATGTGAAAGATAAGGAGATCTAGAAGAATCAATTTTAAGAGTGATGTCCTAACTTATTAGGTTCCAAATAAAGGGTCCGCTTCAAAAATCAATGAACCAAATTCCCAATATTCGAGTAACTTATATTTTGCCCATTGTCTATGTTAAAAGTCACTTTTCTGTAAAGCATTTGACTGTCAAATGTGGACTCATATTTGAGAACGGAGAATAAAAAACAATCATGTGCACCGTGAATTTAGGATACCTTGGACAAAAACGTAAACAGCGCGATGAGGATGCTCATAAGCTGGGCATTGAAAACAAAGGGCTCTATTAGGTCCCATAACATTATTATAAGTACCTTCTAGACATTCATGTACAAATATACACTCTAATCATATCAAGCAACTAATTATTTGGAGAAAAAAAAAGATTGAGTTGACATCGAATCCTACGAATAGTTCGTTTGAAAATGGGAAAAAATCAAGTAAATAAGTGATATCTAGAAGATTTCTATATCTAATAGTGCCAACGTTGCATAAATCCCTTAAATCAATGTTTGTTTGATTACCTAGGTTAAAATGCCAAAGGTTACACTTTCAAGTCAAATTGAAGTATAACATGGTTTTCATAGAGCTGTAGAATTACCTTGGGGAACATCATTTTTGGCTCTTTTGTCAGCTGATAAGGAGAACTTCTATTTCTTCAATGAGAGTCCTATTAATGGGAGATGATTGATTGGGTTTTTTGAATATGTATGGAATGCATCCGCACAATTCCAAATTTAACACAAAAATTAAAATTATACATTCAATTTGTGAGTCTTTTTATTTTCCCATTAATCAAATATTGACAAAAAAGAGGAACCTATTGTATGAATCATGTAATAAAGATGAAGATGAAGCTGAAACTTTTGTTATTTTTTATGCAAATTGAAAGAAAAAAGCTAAGGTAAAATCAAAAGACAAAAGGTACCTGATATCTCTTAAATTTGTATTCCTTCGAATATGATTTGGAGTGTCGTTGCAGTCAAACTTCGAGTATCAAAATTCCTGGAATTACCTACAAAACTTATTAAAAAAATTCAGTATCGTGGCAAATTCGGGTATCAATCCAATTTCAAGCATCGAAACCGTTATTGTGAAAACTTGCAATTTCAATTTTTATTAAAAAACTTTTTGTGTTTTTATTTTTTATTTAAAACAAATTTTAATGGAGGAAATGAAATTTTACGCAACTAAAGTAACTACGAAATTTTGAAAAGTAATCGAGTGTAGAATTTATGAAAAGAGACAAGAGATGGGATTACTCCACGCAATTACTTTAATTTAATTTTTTCAATTATTCAATTGATATGTTCGAAATAATATTGAAATTTAAAATTATTTTTTTTTAGCAATTAAATCAGAAAGTGTCACAACAGATAAAAAATAGATTCATACCCTTTTTTTACAAACTACCCGCTAGGATCAATTCATAAAAAATTGTACGGATCTTTGAACTGCACACACATGATTAATATTTGAATACAAGAATGAAACCTATCTCTAAGTTAAATCCAAAAATCAAATATCAATTTTTAACATTAATTTATTAACTCTCGTTAAATAAATTAATGTGTGATTTTTTTTCAATTTAATTTGCCTAGAACACATCAATTGAACAATTGTTTAATTAATTAATTTAATATACGTGTTTCACCCCACCCCTTGAATGGGTTGTTTTAGCGAGACATGATTAAATTTTTAGCACAATCACAATTAATCAGCAAGAAATTAAATAGAAGAGAAAGAAATACGATACGAATAATTCCTTGAGTCAATTGTAGCATGAACACGCGTTCCAAACTCGTCACAAAAATTGGACTGGATTACAAAATTAAAAGAAGAAAAAAAACCTACAAAATTTTCTAAACCTAACACTATTTTTTTTGTATTTTTACTATTTTTTTCTACCCTCTTTTTTTCTTTTTCTGTGTCACCTCTCTACCTGTGTATATTCTTTTTTGCTGTTGAGAGTGAGTCCCTTTTTATGAGAAGCTCTCCTCATTTGAAGAACCCACAAAGCTGTTTTTTAGAAGAGGATTTGGTGGGATCTCCTTAGTAGGGGTGGTCATAGGCCCGAGGCCCGCCAAGCCCGCCCAATAAAAAAATAGGGCTTGGGTAAGGTAAATAGGCCCGCAAAGCGGGCTTGGCAAAATTTTATAGGCCCGATTTTTTTTTCGGGCGGGCTTGGGCATGAGTTTTTAAGCCCGATGAGGCCCGGCCCGAGGCCCGAAATATATATATATATATATATGGGGGGGGGACTTCTATAAATATAAAAACGTATACCAAGTATTTTCATGTAAAGTGAGAACCTTTATATATGGACTTTGTAATATATGGAATTTAAAACATATTTTTAATTAAAAAAATTGGTCTTTAAATAAAAAAATAGGTATTTTAATTTTTAAAAAAAATCTTTTAATTAACATAATAGGGCCCGATCGGGCGGGCATGAGTAAAGAGCTTTCAAATCTGGGCGGGCTTGGGATTACATAAAAAGGCCCGATCTAGGCCCGAGCGGGCTTGGGATAACACTTAATTTTTCAAGCCCGGCCCAGCCCGACCGGGCCTGCCCAGGCCCGGCCCACAGCCACCCCTACTCCTTAGGATTGAAAAGGGTAAGTCAAATGGGTATTTGGTTTTCCGAATTTTCTGGGATGTTGGACAAAACGGTTTCGGGTTGAACACGGGGTGGACATGGTGCGGATCCGGGCTTGTAGCGGGTTAGGGATTCGGGTCAGGAGCTGCGCCACGATCGGGTCAGGCAGCGGTTCGGGGCTTGGTATGGGTTGAACTCGAGGATCGCGGCTGGAGGTTGTGGCTGGCCAACACCGACCGCGGTTTGGGAGGTCGTCGGCAGGTGAGGTCGGGGATCAGCAGGTCCTGGGATGGCTGCGGTCTGTCTCGGGTATAAACCCAAGTTGGGTTCGGGGCATAGGAGAGAGAGAGAGGGGTTTAAGTTGTGGGTGTTAATGGAGTAGGAGAGAGAAGGTGGTTGGATGGAGAAGATGAACTTGGATATGATTGGGTGTGTGAGGGTGTAGGAAATTAGGGGTGTGGGTGAGTGGGTTTAGGTGCAAAGTTTAATGGTATGTGTGTTTAATTTGCACCCCTAAAATAACATCATTAAAAAAAATATATCTAAAACTAAATAAAATAAAATTTTAAATTTAATAAAACTAGAGACTAATATCTCAAACTAATAAAATAAAAAAAAAGAAAAAGAAAAAAGAAATAAAATAAAACTCTATTAAAACTAAAAAATATAATCTTAATAAAATAAAACTAAAATAAAAAAATATATATAAAATGAAACCTAATAAAAAATAAATTCCTAAAAATGAATCCTAATAAAATAAAATAAAGATTAAAAACTAATAAAAATCAAAATTAAAATAAAGAAACAGAAAAATAGAAAAAAAAAAATTTAAATTCTAAATAAATTTAAAATAAAACCTAAAAATAAAACGACTCAAAACAAAAAAATCTAGAAAAATAATAAAGGTACAAACTCAACACACACCGGGCTCGGGGAATGGTCTAGGCTCGGGTTTAGGTCACGGGACTGTTTCGGAGCATCGGAACTCTTCTGGGTAAGCTCAAATAGGACTCCAGACTTTGCGGTCTCCTTTCATTTCTTCGATGCATGTTTTTTACCGCTTCTGCATCGTAATTGCGTTGATTTAGCATTATTTGTACCGCAACTGCATATTGACCTGAAAATTAATTAAATACGAACATTAGGTCATTTTTATTAAAAATGAGCGACTAAAATGCATCTATTCGGGGTATAAAATAGACACTTTTGGGTGCTTATCATTACCCGACAATTTGACGACCGCCTTGATTGATGCAATGTATTTTTCTTTTGATTCGTATACTCCATTTCATATATAAATCATGGAAAACAGGTAGTATGGGAATCTATTAGGCATATTAATAAACATAGAGATAACTACATACGAGGTTATTAAGCATACCTGGAGTAAGTGTTTTCTTATTGAACATATACATATATTTGCACCTACAAATCATAATGTATATCAAATCAACATAATTTACAGTAACAATTAGCCTTTTTCACAATTGGAAAGTATCAAGACAAATGGAAATTTAAGAGAGGCGTGAACTATATATTTCGAAGTTATTATTAAAGTAATAGAACTCACATTCATTGATTTCGGGGAACGTTGCCGATACAAATATCGGAAGCTACTCTTTACTTATGAAAAATTCCTTCTTATGCCCTTGGAAATAGATCGAAGGTTTAAAGAAAGACTTGGAACTTTTGAACCCAGCAAAAAAATATCACCAACATCAGTATGGAAAAAAAATAGAAAACAATTACATAAGTTTAATAATGCCTCACGATAGCCCCCTCATTTTTAGCCACACAACCAATTCAAATAATTACTTCACAGCCAAATCTTACTGGCAATGCAATGTACTGAACATATACACACACACATACATATATGTACTAATAATTGATCTACAAATTGTAACGATTTAGAAATTTATGGATTTAGTAGACATCAAATGCAATCAAAACAATATAAATTTCATATTCTTTTCAAATTAATTATACATCTCACAATATCAGACATCAAAAACAACATACAAAATATTGTAATGTACGCAAGTGTTGCAAAAACTATGGCTACCACTTTGGGTTATTGATGTCAATCCTAATTGGTTGTGATTGTGTTGTTATCGTAACAACAGAAGCAGGCTTCTCTTGTTGTCTCATTATGGGCTTAGGGTTGGGAGACTCCTCGGGCTTTTGTGGAGTAACAGGTGGTGTTTCATGTTTATGAACTTTTCAAGTTTCTTCTGCCCTCTTCAGGTCACCCTTACAAGAAACAACCGATCTTCCAACCACCTACCTATAGAGAGCATTTGTACCTCTTCTCCAATGCTACAATCTTACCAACCACCTCACTAATATCAATTTTCATGTTTGCCCCAAAAAGTATGCTTCTATCAAAACAAATTATCTTGTGGGAGTTCACTGCTTACGTGAAATTGTGAGCTGCAGAGGTTCCTTTAACATTTGCGTGAGGTTGATAGCAGAGGAGGGTTGAATATATATAGAAGTTATATAATGACTACTCATTGTATTGTGGGAGGCAAATGGACTGAAGACAAAGGGAAAGGTTTGTA
Organism: Sambucus nigra; assembly: GCA_949130495.1. Taxonomy (NCBI): domain Eukaryota; kingdom Viridiplantae; phylum Streptophyta; class Magnoliopsida; order Dipsacales; family Adoxaceae; genus Sambucus; species Sambucus nigra. Next base: position 334,257,892 of record OX422207.1, on the reverse strand, counting down.
TATCGTAGAAGAGAAAGAGATGGAATATAAAGGGATTGGTCTGATCGAATTAGGGCCAAAGGAATGGAAGGGGCAGAGTATATCTGCGAATTTAATACACGAATGAGTGGAAAGGGATATGAGAAATTAATACACCAATGAGGGGAAAGGGTGGAATAGATTCAACGAATGAGGGAAATCAAGAGCAATTATCTATTGAAACCTAAGAGCATTGAAATCTATTATTAATTTCTAATACTAACATAATAGAGTTATAATATATATTATTGTTTAACTATTAAATTAAGTTTTAGTGTTTGGAATAAGATAGGTTGATTGTTAAAATGAATTTTTGTGTTAGGTTCCCTCGAACTGACCGTTTATTTTTACTGCGCCTAGAGTTTAATGAATAAGGCCTAAGGCCTTAATTATTGGGTGGGCAAACAGGGTCAAATAGGGTTAGAAAACAACAACAAGAAGCCTAAACATAAAGTGTACAACAAGGGTTTTGATTTGTAAAAGGCAAATTGCAAGGTGCTGGGGTCAACAACTACCATTATAGGGCTGGAAGTTTATGTTCTGACATGGAAATTAAGGGAAAATGGAAGTCTCTCTCTTTGTTGTGGTGGTATGAAGGATGATTAGGAAAGGTGATTGCTAGGAAGCCAACGTTAGTTAATGTTTTTATAAAAAAAATTGGGCGAACGAGATTTTATCTTGGGTTGGTAGGATGAATAGGAGATGTGATAGATTTTTGGAGGTTTGTCGGAACCACATTTTAGGGCTAGGTATCTTGTTTTGGGGAAGGAATCTCCTCCCTTAATTCGTTTGGCTTTGACCTTGTTATTGTAACAAATTTCCTTTTTGTTTTCCTTTATTTCCAGTCATTGGAAATAAAGTAAACAAAAACATCATTTTACTCCACCATTGCCTTTCTTGGAAATCACCCAACCACCAAAATTAGTAAACCTTTATTTTCAACCTTTACCTTTACCTTAACCTTTAATAAAATTACAAACTTAACCTCAAATATTTTAGAGATTTAAAAGGAAGGGTTGCAAATTGGTACAAAAGGGCCCAAGGGTATATTTTTTTAAGGATTATTTCCAATCGCCATTTAAGTGTTTCTTCATCTAAATGGAAGAGTAATTTTTGGGATGCTTATTCGAGGCAAGTAGTTTTTCCTCTCCTCCTTTTATATGCGTAGTTGACTATATTCACCTAAATAAATTTTTAATATTTAACACTAATCAGTAACCCTAGGAACTTGGACATTCCTAATTCAATTACAAATAGGTATATTTAAATGTTTATGTACTCGAGATTTCCTTTTGAACCTTTTTACTTTGAAGAAATTAACTTAATCCCGGTAACATGAAGATTTATATTAAGTGTTGGACCCCATTTGTAGAAGTTGGCAATTGAAAATTTATATTATATGATGCAGACTAAATTTTAGACTTATTAATTATGCATGCTTAGTAAGGATGTACCTTGTTCATTAGAAGTTTTACTCTTGACACACTTGTCCTTTTTAGATAATATATGTCACACGGACCTCATTTATATTATGTGAACTAATGTAAAATATTATAAATGACTTGGGATAATTGATATATATTGATGGACCTCCATATGAGTAATGTACTCTTGTAAATAATTACATGTCCAATTTATGCAAGTATACCATATGATTCCTACTTGAGATCCTATTAATGTTGATATTCATTTTGTCACATAGACGATAGAAGGAGTGAGGGAAATTACTTGTTGTTGGCTTGGTTGTTAAATAATAGTGTTGGATTAGTCAGAGAATTTCACTCGTAGATATTTATATCCCTATCTTACTCTAGCAATTAATTTGTCTTAACAATTATCCTATCTAAACGTAAGTGTATCGGGGGGTTCAGTATTTGAATTCCATTTCGGTGAGACGTCCCACATACGGTGTTTAGAGAAGGGTAGTTGTGACGACTCAAAACCTTAATCAAAATAAAATACCCTTACTTATATATTTTACTTTAGGAAAGGTTATATTTAATGATAATAATCCCTTAGCTTGTTATGTAACGGACTAAAACGTATAAATGATTCCAAAGTACATGACCCAAGGGTGGGGTAACTAGGGTTTGAGTTGATAGCTCTAAGTGAATAAAGATGTGTCAAAACATCATTGATAAATGAAGATACGATATGTAAATGAATGGGCGGGCGCCGAAAAGGGACACACTGATGTTGTGATATGTGAATTCTCGGCCATGCGAATACTAGGTGGCATTAAGATGTGAAACGTGATGTTTAGGATTAACAGGAAATCGAGGTTTATGTAACTATTCAAATTTGGCATACCTCATGTTTTTCTAAAGCTGAAATGAAGGATCACATGTCGGTTACGAGTTTCTTAAATAACGAGAATGGGTAATTAATTAAATGAATTGGAAATTCAAATATATTTTGAGGTTATGTTTACAGATTGAGCCGTTCATTAAGTTATAAATTTTTATTTTATCATCTATTCATATAACTTCTTTGAGTTACATAACTAAGTTACTTTATCGGATATTGACCCATTTATTATGCATTGATCTCAAGTGCTAGACCTTTCGTGTAAGCTTTTACTTTCTTATCAGCCCTTGTTATTCCTCACTCTATTCAGGATTTCAGACTTAGAGACACAATGGGTACCTATATTTCTAGCATAGTTAGTTAGAACTTTTACATTTCCATTCAGTTTATTTGAGACACTTAAGCTTTTATTATTCAGTGACTTTTGGAGGACCGTATTGAGACATCTTATATTTAGTTACTTTTTCATTTTCCTTATGGACTTTTATATGAGTCTTATATTTGAGGATTTTCATATCGTTTCCAAATTTATTGTATATTCTTTAGTTTGTTCTTTCCATGTTGAGAATGATATTGTATTGTTTTAAATATTCCGTGTAATTTTATATTTAAACTTGATCAACCTAAGTATTTAATTACACGAGGTATTAATATTTTATAAATGAAAATTTCAAAAAAAAATTGTTTTCTTTTGAGTCATTTAAGAAAAACCAAAAGATTTTTTTTGAGAAAATTTCTAAGAATAAAAAAATATGTTTTGTAATTTTAATGGATAGCTAATGTTGAGGTGATTGATAATTTGTGGCGCACGCCATGCTATCCAATTCCCTATTCTTGGAATAAAAATAGAGAAACATAGTGCAAACCTATGCATATTTTTGCTTAATCATTGCTATGAAGTTCTTCGAGAATGACCCATGTTAACTATGTTATAGTCATTTTCATATCGTACAAAATATACACGAGTTTACTAGGGTGTATTTTCGATTTTCATCCAAAAAATATACTTACACACTTTTTCACTCAATCGGGTCATATTTGCTTCGCTGGATTTTTTATGTATGCAGGTAAGAACCTTTTTTAATAAGTTTATTATAAAAATGATGAGAGAATCATTGGTAAGAGCTACTTAAAGATGGTGATAACTACCATTGGAAAAAAACTTATATTTATTGTGTGATCAAAAAATTCACATGAAGGGAGGGGTGACCAATAATCATGATGAGAGTATAAAAATAAATAATAAAAAGACAAAGATTTACGTGGTTCGACCATTGATGGCCTATGTTCATGGGAGTTCAACAGTGTTTCACTATAAAATTGAGAGAATTTATGTGAGAGTGTTTCTCTAGCCTATGACTCCGCTTTCACCATGGGGGTGTCTCCTTCATATAGAACTAGGGGTTAGAACTAAATAAGTCTTATCCTCGTACAGTTTGAGTTGCAATAAAATAATTCTTCTTGATGTAATTGGTCTTCTACTTTATCATGGAATCTCGTCGTCTGTATCTCACTAGATCGGGTATGGGTCATCATCTTGATCGGCCTGCTTTCCACGTGTCACACTATTATTAATGGTATAATTTTATCACCCCACATATATGTGTTAATGGAAGAAAGAAAAAATAAATTAATTATGCAAGTGAATCTCTTAAAGAATAAAAATGATATATATATATAACACATATTTGAGAGAGTTATAAGTTGAAGACCAATGGGTTTGCATATTTTCGTGTAAGATATGATTTTATTTTGGCCATATTGGAATGTTAATATCAACGATTTATTTTAATCTTAATGAACATAAACCTAGGAACACTAAATGTTTTTCACTATTGTTTACTTGTAATTATTTTCAAGTATGTGTTGTATCAAAGGGTTCACATATAACATGAGTGGGAACTTTTTAATGATTCTAGATTTTTGAGCTTATCCATATTCCCATTAGATATGTTGTGTGGGATTTCATGGATTTGAAGTTATCTTGAACTTTTCATCCACTTGCGTTTAGTTTATTTTTTATTTGTTGTGGTCATATTGAGAGATGGATATTTGAACTTTATTGATCTATGTTGTTCATATTCATATTTTCATGTTTTTATATGTCACGTATCTCATTAAGCATATGCAATAATTATTGATGATTACTTTCTTCATTTAATTGATTCGCGATATATTATCGAGTTCTTTTCGTTGTCTATTCAAGACAAAAAAAAGGGGGATAAGTTTTAATTAAGGGAAAGTATTTTAGTAATGGAGAGTAGTTTACGACCTGCATTACCACTAAATAAAAATGTTCTATTGGGACTGATATATTAGGGATGACCAATCATAACTTTTCGAAAAGCTAATTATTTGGGACGACCATATTGCCCGTCCTATATATATATTTATTAGGGACGACTAGGGTCACTCCGTCTCAAATAATACATAAAAAGAGTGTTATGTATGACGGTTTATTAGCTTCCCTAAACCCCATCTCAAAATATGCATGCATTTTTAAATACTCATCGCTTTATTATACTTTAGTATCTTTTGTACGTCACATGTATGAGTTGAAGTGTGCAGGATACAGGGCCTGCAAGTATCAGAAAAGACTGGATCAAAGTTTTGAAGCCTATCCAAATATCGAGTCTTGTTCGATTTGGGATAAGTAGTTTTGATGTATAAGAATATTTTGATTTGTCCATTTTTTAAATCGTTTCTTGCTTTATATTGTTTTAGGTTTTTCCACAAGATAGTCAAATGTGGAGATTTTTAAGGACATATTTGTGGATCCTTTCTTTGGTTTGTCATATTTCGAATTGATAAAATATAAAAATGTAGGTTTAGGTGTGTCTTTGTATCTTGAAGATGGGCGTGCCTATCTACACCATCTTATCGAAAAACATCAATGCATCGTTGCACACATCTTAAGGTATTGACAAGTTTAGTAAGTTGTGATTTTAGTTTTTGTTGTGTCTTCACTTAATTTGGTTTGGCATGAATCATTAAAAGTGAGGATAAATATTTTTTGATGTTCAAGAAAGTTTTTAAGTTATAAAAGTTATTTTTGAAAATATTGAGGGCGTTTTTTGTTAAATTAAATGTCGTAATTTTATTTCTCTCAAAATAAAAAAATCATTTGAGATTTACTGTGCAAAAAACAATGCCTTATTCTGACATCAGAGTCCAAATTTATGCTCAAAATAGTGAACCTTGTACAAAGTTGTTGTAGAGATTTGGATCTTGTTCGAAAGATATTTCAAATGAGAGTTGTAGAAATGAGGCGAAAAAGGCTCATTCAAAAGTTTTTTTCGAATGATAAGACCTTGGTTCAAACTATATCTCATTCGAATGAGATTAACCAATTAGAACGAGGGACAAATAAGAAGAATCGTGTTTTTTTTACGTCTTCTCACATAGAAACTATAAATAAAACTCTAGTTTCGATATGGAAACACCTCTCGAGCTAATATAACCCTTCAAAACCCTAGAGAATATATTTGATTTTTTCTTTGAGTGTTCATCGAATATATTTCCAACCCAATCATCATATGAACACACAACAAATATACATCTGATTTTACTGTGTATTGAGTCGTTGGTGGACTCCAAGGCTGAGTTGTGGTTAAGATTCAAACATACCGTTTTTATCAGAAGATGTCAACATAAGTGATAGTGTGGGAAGATTGTGTTCCTAGTCCAGATTGGGGGATACCGAGACTTGCAGATTCTGCAAACGAGTAACTGATTTCTAGTACAAGCAGAGGCATCATATTAGAATGTAAGGAAGAGACTTAGTGGCATGTATCTTCGTCTTACATGCCATTTAAGTATGTTCTCTATAAGATCTATAAATATTATTAGTATTAGTGGACCTTATTGGGCTTATGTGCGATAGTGATTTTTCTCGTGAGGGTTTTCACGTTAAATGCATGTGTTTATTGTGTGTGTTTGGTTTTAATTTGCAATCACTGTATATAATAATTGGGTAAATTATGAAATTGACCATAATTACCTTAATTGGATTTAATTAAGATGTAATTTTATTTCGTGTCTAAAATTGGTCCAAAATAATTTCTTTGAGTAAAATCAAAATTTAGTATTAATCGAACTATCTCGTGTCATAAAGAATTAATCTTCAAATAGTTTTAGATTGCAAGTTTTTTTAGGGCAAAACTTTTTTTTCAATTAATTAAGTAACGCGACTTAAACAACCATAGGATAATTTTTTTTATCCATTAATGAATACATTGAGTTTATAGCAATGGGGGTCTTACATATAGGTCCCATTTAAAGATATATTCCATAAATAAGTCTCATTGACTTGCCAATCATCAAATAGTCATATTTCTAATTTGGAGAAATTTTAATTTACAAATTTACCCCTTTTAAAATAGTATTCCGAAATTGTTAGGGAGAAATAATTCATGTGGTTGAACTTTCTCCCTACTTTTTTATCTTTAAATGACCATAAATTTTTATTTACAAATTCATTTTTTTGAAAAATTACTAATTCTGAAATCTACTCATCGAGATCTATCAAACACGATCCACGAACCCTATAAAATTCTAAAGAAATAAAAAAATTATGCTGACAGTAAATATTATTGTATTCACTGAAAAATAAAATTATTTTATATCTGAGACGTTTTCACAGACAGTAAACATTTACAGTGTTAATATTAAACAAACAGTAATATTTACTATCTGTAAAAAAAATAAGGAAAACATGTCATTTTTATTTTTTTAATATATTAATTTGAAAATGGATCTTATTTATAAGGCTGATTAGTGGCTTTCAAAAATATCAATTTTGTAAATTTTGGTTTTGTATATGGAAGGTTATAGTTCTCTATCACCTTAAATTTGGAAGGAATATAGGGAGAGGAGTATATTAGTAAAGAAAAAATTTATGAATTCAAAAATAGGACTTGAGTAATGGTTGACTAGTCAGTTGGACTTAAATATAATAAGAAAATACTCTTCAAATAGTACGTACATATAGCAATCCCACCAAATAATTGTCCTTAGGAGCTTGTGTGGATAATTTGAATAAAATACGTGGGTTTGTATATATTTATAATAAATCTGAACTCTCCTAATATTGATGCATGCATAGGAGAAGTATTTATAGTCTCAACCAAATTTTTCTCTTTGCAAAACCCAAACGATCAATTTCTATTTTGATGATACCAAATATGATCTCTAACTACCAACTCTCAATACGTTCTTCACACCTTAAGAAGAGACTACAAGAAGAAGCCAAGGACCTCTACCACGTCAACTTAAATATCACCGACAAGGTAGGACCCGCCACTAATAACTATTGACCTTGGGAGATCCATTGCATGCTTCAACAGAAACACATTGGTCCAGTCAAACCGTGGCAGATAGCGATGCGATCTGAACGGTACCTCGGAGGATTCATCACCTTCATGGGACACCTCAGCAACTCTGTTAGGACATGTCCATTGGACAGGCTCACAGGCTAAATTTGCATTGTTTCCTACCACAGTGGGTAGGAAATAATGTATATTCCGGGAAGAGAAAATATAGGGACAACCTAAATTTACACGACCACTACACAATGTGTAGTGGTGGACCCCCCAGCTGGGGGGGGTAAGTTTTTACCATCTAGACTGTGGGAAACTAAGCCTTACACCTCAATTAAAAAAAATCCTTTCCCTAATGGCAGAAATGTAAGGCTATATAATTAGCCAACGCCAATAAAATTTAATATAAATACACAATTTACCCTCACTAGTTTAACACCCAAAAAAATCTTCATCCTCCTAAATTAATCAAATAGGCTCTCCTTCCCAAAGTACTCTTACCAATTTAATCCAGTTACAAAATTTCACTTAATAAGATGAGGTGTTGCTATGTATGGCATATTTAAAATATTCTATCGATGGTATTATGAGGACAAATCAAGCCGGTACCACATTGTGGGATAAAATAACTAACGAATATAACACTAGCAATGGTGTTATTTATAAACGCACCAAAAATGTGTTGCAAGGGAAATTTAGAAATATAAACAAAGATTGTTTATTGTATTCGGCAAAGTTGTCCCGAGCATACGGACCCGGAAGAGACAGTGGGACATCAGAGGTTACTTGGGTAATTACACTTCTTTGCGTTCAGTTTATTAATTTTATTTGATTTCAATATTTTATAACACTAATTCTATAAAATATTTTGTTTTTCAGATACAATAAGCCCGTGAAAACTTCCGCACCACTGTGGGTCATAAATTTACATACGACCATTGCTACGAGTTGCTGAACGATTTACCGAAATACGCTATGTCAACCACTGGATCCCAATATATGGATGAGGAAAATAACAAAAGCCCGCTCTATTCGAACAACACTAACAAACAGGAGTTCAATAATTCACTAACTATACCGATAGGACGTACAACGGCGAAACAGAAAGGGAAAAAATATGCAGCCGTCAATAGCCCTTTCCACATAAGTCTTTATATTCCCAAAAAAAATTTAGGTTCCCAATAAAATGGAAATGCTGTTGCAAGATGCCAAATGCCCTTTCCACATCCTTTCAGGCACCTTCCTACACTCGTGTGAGCACGCTTTGTTTCTGAGTAATTGGTCTCTTGAAACTTTTGACAATACCTGTGAGGGTTGGATAAATACCATTTGCAAGGTAGTACCACGTATCATGCATGTTTTCGTTGACTTCAAAGTTCATAGGGGTTCAATTTCCTTCCAGAAGTTCTTCGAACACATGAGATTTGGCCAAAACATTTAGATCATTACATGCACTGGGCATTCCAAAGAACGCTTGCCATATCCAAGTGTCATAAGATGCCACGACCTCTAAAATTATTGTGGTTGCATGACAATGTCCTTGATATTGTCCCTTACATGCGTGTGGACAGTTATTCCATTCCCGGTGCATACAATCAATGCTACCAATCGTCCCAGGGAAACCACGATGCTCATTCGCAGGCTGCATGCAGGCAATATCTTCAATTATAGGCTTGCAAAAATACTCCGGTCTAAACACCTTCACCACAGCCCTACAAAAATGTTTTAAAGTCTCAATCGACGTTGTCTCAAAAATTTTAAAATATTTGTCCTGTAAATCCATGCATCCATCATACGCCAACATTCAAAGTGCACAGACAATCTTCTGGTGTGAGATTAATCCCAGTTGACCAACACATATGAGTTTCTGAATGAAATATGAATCTTTTTCCCAAATGGCTTCCAAAACACGATTGAAACTCACCTTGTTCATCCTAAAGAAATGCCTGAACATTTCTTTAAGATAAGTAGGGTTCTCTTGAAAATAGTTTTTCCTTATATTACGGTGAGTCATCTCTCTATCGCGTATACCGTTCTTAGCTCATGAATTTCCCTACTACTATGCAGTAGGGATGATTGATAGATTGCGCTTCGCAATTTATTGTGGATTACGGCGATTCATCATTTGAGTCGAGATCATTTCCTCCAAATCGTTGTTAGATACTATTTTTATGGACTTCAGAATTTTTTATTCTTTATAGAAGTCATTGTTATGTTCGGCATAATTTTAAATGAGATATGGTGTATTTATAGTACTGATATTCTGAATAAAGATGATGTGACCAGTCATATTTGGACGGTAAATAATAACTCGTCTAGCAAGTTCACAGACTGATGTGACTACTCATTTTTTAACGATAAATAATAACCCTCTTGGCTAGTTCACAAACTGAAGATGTACAGTGTCATATAGCATTTATTACTCTGTATTATAAAGATGATGTGACCAGTCATATTTGAATGGTAAACAATAACCCGTTTAAAAGGTTCACAAACTAATGTGACTACCCGCCTGGAAGGTTTGCAGACTGTAGTTGTACAATGTCATATAACATTTATTACTATATGTTATAAAGACGATGTGACCAATCATATTTGAACGGTAAATAATAACCCGTCTGGTAGGTTCGCAGACTAATGTGACCACTCATTTTTTTACGACAAATAATAACCCACCTGGCAAGTTCTCAGACTGAAGTTATACAATGTTGTATAGAATTTATTACTTTGTATTATAAAGATGATGTGACCAGTCATATAACCCATTTGGCAGGTTCGTAGAGTGATTTGACCACTCATTTTTGGATGGTAAACAATAACCCACCCATAAGGTTCGCGGATTGAATTACGGCCCCCTATTTTTGGACGGTAAAAAATAACCTGCCTGCCCGATTTTCAGACGTTGTATAAATATGACTAGAATGGGAACTCATCCATCTACTGCTTTTGCATCATGGATTCACAACTATGGCTAATAAATAAATACTTCAAACTACTTACCTTAATAACCATCCCTGATTTACCTTTTAGTCCCCGCTAACGAGTACCGTCAAAAACTTTCGCAAACTTTGAGCGACGTTGGCTGACACCACCTAATGCTATTAGAGGACGGACCGCAAATGAGATATGTATATGTTGGTTCACGCACATAATAAAGTTTGACTTCTATGAAAAAGCTATAAGCATTTCTAGTTATGGGTGGGAAGAAGACTCTTGCATGTTGGTAATTTTCGAGGAAGATGTGTGGGAAAGGTTTTCCAACTGTTATCCACATGGTCAGGCATACGTAACGAACCTTCTGACCTATTACATTCCTTTCGATGGATAATTTATGAATAAATTATTCATTTTTTTATTCTTCCTTAGTAGTTTTAAAATAAATTATGCATTGTTTTGGTTATTCCTTATTAGTGTCATAATAAAGTATCCAATGTTTTTTGTTGTTCCTTATTAATGTCATAATGTATTATCCAATACTTGTTAAGATAGAAAATAAATGCTCAATTGAAAATGGGTGTTATTACATAGAAAGATAAATAGATGAGTTATAAAACTCGAATAGAATTTAGATAGTCTGACGGAGGTGCAAAACTCTCCTAAATTCATTAAACAAATACGAAGGCTCTTCACGGATATTCCAACACCGTGGGACTTGATCGCATAACCTTTCCCATGCCTCGTCATTGCACACAATGAGTGTGAAGGTCGATGCATTCCAACAATAATTGCCAGTTGTCACCGTTAGTTGGTAAAGTTTAATTTATAATTTAACACGATCCACCGATGTTGAAAATCGTGTAGATGATAAAAACGGGGAGATAATCTAGGGCTATTCCTCCAACGCCCGCATATGGTACGTATTTCGCTAGGGGTAACCAATCTGGTATCCTTGTTATAGTATCACTCTGTTATTTCAGTGAGGAAATAGTAATCCTCGATAGTTGACCAAGTTGGGTGATTCATTGTGTGAACTCTAAAATAACAAGTATTACAAACCATTTTAATGTTGAGGGAATTCGAAAAATTATTATTTATAGATCGCATAATTATCCATACGAGAAATAATAACCTGCCCAGCAAATTTGCAAGCTGCAGCTGCATAGTGATATCTAGCATTTATTAGTCTGGATAATAAAGATGATGTGACCACTCATACTTGAACGGTAAAAAAATACCCACCCAGCAAGTTTGTAGGCTGAAGTTGTAGAGCGATGTCTAGCATTTATTAGTCGGGATAATAAAGATGATGTGATCACTCGTACGTGGATAGTAAAAATATACCCGTCTGGCAGGTTTGCAGGCTAAAGCTGCATAGTGACGTCTAGCATTTATTAGTCTGGATAATAAAGATGATGTGACCTTCGTACTTAGACGGTAAAAAATATTCGTCCGACAGGTTTGCAGGCTGAAAATGATATGACCACTCGTACTTGGACGATAGACAAAGACCCGTCTGGTAGGTGACCACTAAAATATGGATGGTAAAGAAAACCCCGTCCGGAAGGTTTTCACCACTAACATCACTTACTCGTGTTAAAAAATCGTGTCGCCACACTTTGACATATAGCGTATCCCGCAGAAGTGGATTTTTTTTTGCCTTGATTTATTTGAGGAGGAGATATGGCAGATGGAGAGGTGCTTACAACGTTATCACAAAGCACAACGAGCAATGCTATCTGGGGATCACATTCAGGAACAATTAATTATTATCTATAACGACACCACTTTGACATCGGATAAAAACATTTCTGACTATAGTAATTCCGATTATGACTACTTCTCGCAATGCGTACATGAAAATGGCAGGAAGAGTACGAACCAAATATATCAAATTACAACAAAGAATATGTTGATTCCGACACGCAATGATCTTACTTACCAAAATGTTTAGTGTGTTATGAGAAACCATTTTGTTGTACCTCTATTAGGATCGACGTAAGCGTTTGAACATAAAAGCGTAGTTATTTTATCTTTAAGTGTGAGTGTTTGTACCTGAATTTATCAATAATATAATAAACGAACGAATTATTATTCAATAAAAAAGATTTTATTAACACAACAAATTATTACAATGTAATTATGACTTTACATTGGACCTTGACCTAAATATTGGTCATAAGGAAATGTGTTAAAAAATTCAGATGCATCAGCGACAATAGATAGTTGAGTAGTTGATCATTCGGGATCTTGTGAGGGTGCATTACTAATATTCAGAAATGCAATAGGATATTCATATCCATATATGTACGATGATGTGTTTTACGGAATGGGGTAGTATCCCGGAGCCGAACTCGGTCCCGCGCCTCGCACATTTGCAATCCCTTCTTCTTTCTCCCGTAACCACCTCTACCACATAAGCTCCCATTATAACATTTTTGGATTTTAATTTTCGGATGTAGTCCTCTTTAAAATAAACCACATCACGCCAATGTGAGCGTGAGTAAAATTCAGACGGTGCTAAGTCATTTGACGTACTTGGTGGATTTAGTTGAATGAATGTTGTGTCATTCCCACTTAAACCTTTAACCTTTAACCTCAACTTTTTGAAGACGAAGGTTGGTCCTGTGTCGTACATATGTGGGGCCTCCCATCTATTTATCAGTGCGATGGGTACCCTTAAATTAGAGGGTACAACCGAGGCAAACCCAACCACATCGTGGTTCTACCACTGAAATAATGCGGGTAGAATTGGAACCTTACTGTTTCCAGTATGTAATCCATTCCTCTTTCTATGTGTTTGTGACATGAGCAATAGCAGGTTGCCAATTATTAATTTGTTATATATATATATAACAAATTAATAATTGGCAACCTGCAATTGCTCATGTCACAAACACATAGAAAGAGGAATGGATTACATACTGGAAAACAGTAAGCTTCCAGTGTGTGTGTGTGTGTGTGTGCGTGTGTGTGTTAAGGAATGAATGCCATAGGATACGGTAGGTTTCCAGAAATAGAAATGTGGCTTGTCATTTAATGGTAGCAACAATCTTTGAGATACGTACTCCCACCTAACTCCAAATTGAAAAGCGTGTACCATATCTGAGCCAAATCATGAGCAACTCCAAGGGCAACGAGCTGGATTTATGGAAATCCCATAAAAGTTTGCCATATTATTGACTCGGGTGATCACAGTTCGAGTTTCTCTTGTATGGCCGAACTTTTAAACTGTATTTATCCCAGAACAGCACCTCGTTGATTGGTCCCCCATCATAAAATATGGGGCCATATTTCCCCTGCTTCATTGTGCAAGATGGGAGACATCGTGTGGAAATACTAGTAGTCATAGTATTGCGATTTTGAAGAACAACTAATTAATAATTGGTATATCCAAAAAGTAACTACATTGAAATTTTAGGGAAAAAATTGAAATGTTGAATTCCTGATACCTTTACCTCTATTATTTTCCAGAAATAATTAACTATTTTTTGGACATTTGAAGTGTATGCATCAAGTACGTAGTAAACTTGTGCAAGAATGGCAATACCCCAATCCTTCACAGTCAGATTGTTTAGGTCATGTAAATAAGTTGCCCAAATCACAAACACTGAATTATGTCTCGTCGGAAAAAATATGGAGCTCATAACATAACCAATAAAATATCAAGTAATTTATTCTATACTTGCTAATCTATGCTGCGAAGCATTTTGACGCCAATGCAATATGTATGCTTTTAGCATTGCGCACAAAATATGTTATCCTTTGTAATGTGGGTGTCTTATTTCGGGATTTTTTAGAAGTATTAAATGTTGCAAGTTTGACGTATAAATAATAAACATAAATAGACTGCGTAGCATGATATTTAAATATTATCGGCTATATGCACAAAATCAAAAGGGGCAATCCCCAACTCCATATACGGTAGGTGAAATGTATGTGTTATCTCCGATCACCTACTGATTAGGGCTTCGGTTATTTGGTTGTCTGAGGTAAGAAAACTTTCACTAAACAAATTACTAATCCTAAAAATGGCTATGTCGTCTCGCAATTTTGAAACGTCAAATAATTTTGCATAGACTTCAATCGGTCCTTGGACACTACCGCGCATATGGAATTGACTGTCATTGGCATGTGCATTAGGATCAATAATTGTGTCTCTCACATGTGGTGTATTGTTTCACAACCGAAATAAATCTCAATACAGGACAGGCAAATTAGGTGACGGGGAGGATTTTCAATTGGTTTCGCAGTTGTGCCACACCATTTTCTTTGAATATGAAACATCTTGACAAAAAAAAGTGCCTTTGTGGAATTTATGTGGATGATATTTAGAATATAAGAAGAAATAATTTTTTGTGTGTAAAAAAATGAGGGATTAACTCTCATATTTATAGGGGTTATTTTAGAAATGAATAATAGTTTAATAGATAGTTTATAATGGTCGGATTTAAACGGTAGGATAATTAATGAAAGTGTGTTGGAAATTAGGAGGCAGGTGAGCGGTAAACATATTATCGCCTAGGATGGGCCCGCCCCTGGGCGGTTAAGCCTCTCCCATCCGGCAACAATCTACCCAAACACAAAATGTACCCGAAAAAAATGCAAGTTTGCATTATTTTAGCCTCTCCCGTTGGAGATGGCCTTAGAAGGGAAAAATTGCTCATTATCCTTCCCTAAGGACCCATTCCATGGTCCAGACCTCAAAAGCACCCTAACAAAAGTTCATTTCAGACACAACAAGCATATATCTGGCTTAAGAGGTCTCCTTAGGCATTTATAGGAAGAAGACCCATTGTCCCATGATCGAAACATCCCAACACCTCTTTTTGTTAACCTTGGGACCAAGAATGCTCGCAAACAGCCAAGTTAAACTCACTTGGTCATTCTGACGAGTTGGTAAGAAAATACTCTTGGTGTTTCATCAACCACCACTCACTTCATGCAATTTATTCTAGAACATTAAATGCCATTTTATGCTCCCAACAATCGCCACTATCAACCTTTGAATCCTTCCACTAACACTCCACCTCTATACTATAATGACAAAGCTTAAGGAATTGATGTCCATATCGTAACCGTCCTATATCACTAGACTGAGCAATTGGTTATATAATAGACACTTGAGAAGGCAACAAGCACCGTATTCAAGTTATTCCCGAGCGAAGCATTGAGTATAGATATTGTCTTTCATATTTGTAAAAGTATAAGACCACTTCCTTGTGATACCATGCCTAATTAAATTCCAGGTGATCAGTCCTATATCCAATTAAAATAGGTTTCTCATCTGGTTCAGTCTTAGCATCACTATCGAAAACTTTTTAAAACATTACTAACCACCTGATATTCAAAAAGTCGATGTCAAAATTTTAATGTTTTCATCAAACAAAATAATATGCAGAAACAAATACAATAACTAACCATCCATGTAATAAATGAATAAGCTGAACAATCATCTGATAAGCAACGGATACAAAATAATACCGAATAAACCATCGGTTCCAAAATTAAAATAAAAGTCCAGTATAAATAAAATTCAAATACATAGTCTGACTGCCTTAAAGAAATAACTGAGGGCCAATACGCCCGAATGAAATACTGAACTTCACCCTACACTAGGAATGAAGTAACTGAAGCGTTAATTCCAAATTCTGCAAGCATCCACAAGTGTTGCAGCTACGCATTCCTGAAACAGATCATCCTGCTTGGCATCCATGTGGCTGGATACCTAAAAGGTTTCGAAAAAAGGTTTTTGCAAGTACAGGTCAGAGCCCAAGTTAAAAATATTGAAAATATTTAGCAAGCATTTAAATATCAATTTAAATAAACAGTTATTAGATACACACGTTAGGCTGCGGACACTCCCTTGAGTTTCCTCACCTCTCATCTATAGTGCACACCTAACATCCCAACTAGTCAAGCTACTCAATCTAATTAGGTCTCAAGTTTATAATAAGCCTCAAATCAGTCTATCTCACCCTTACCGCCCATACAATACGTTACCGAATACCCTGAACTACCAATTAATCATAGTTAAGATTCTGGCAGATTGACATCTTGTGTTCATCAATTAAATAAGTCATTTAAGATTCATGTTATTCAATCAAGAACCCATCAATATTCAATCTTAATCATCAAATATATTCTAATGTCATTTTATATTCAAATAGAGATAAATGTCCAATGAAAAGTTTACACAAAAACATCAAAGATTCAACCCAAGAATCAAATTCTCCTTTAATTAACATAAAAACCTAATTTTTTTTCATGTTCATCAACTTTATTTACCTCTTATTAATCAACCCAAACCCACTAATTTTGTATTATCATCATTCGGGAACATGTTTACATGCATTCCTACTTTAGTTTATGAATTAAACCCTCCCAAATTCATATAAAACTTCTAAAAACATGAAATCGAACCCTATCCCACATGGGTATTATAACATGATTGATATAAATTGACATTTAAATACTTGTCCCTCAATAACAGGTCTGAAATTTGTTGATAAGATGGTATGGTGGTTCTCCCCTCGCTCCGTTCTCAATTCCGTTGCGTTCGGGGAGAAAAAACTGTGTAGGAAGCTTAGTTCTCCCCTCATCTCCCTCTCCTATGGCTTCCATCACTTTTGATTTGTGTTAAACCTAGACCCTCTCTCTAATGGGAAGATATACACTAACAATTTTCGGAGTTTTCTAAATCCCAAACTCCTAGATGACCGAAATGCCTTTAAACGGTATCGCGATTGTCTAAAATAGTCACGGGACCCAAACTATACACCCGAGTACACTTTTTTTACTATTTAGACCCTTCCGGAACCAACCTTAACCTCAAAATCACCATTCGAGTCACTTTATAAAATCCTCTTATTTTACCTCCAAATATGCCATGTGTGAAATTAAGCTTAGACTAAATTAATAAAATCTGAATCATCGAATTAAATAATTTCTCCCAATTAAATAAATTCTTAGGTCATCAATTTAATTAATTTCCATTTTATCCAAAGATACGGGGTGTTACATTCATTTCCTCATAATTTGTTATATGAATAACACTTACTTGACTTATGCATATTTTAATATTATGTGTCCTAAGTGAGTCAAAACCACCTAGAGGATTCAATTAGTTATCTTAACTAATTTTGAGCACCATCATGTTTCATCATGTGTCTGTTAACAAGTCCTTTAGACTTCTTAAGGTTTTAATACACGTGATGGAATGATTTTAAGACATTTCATGCTTGCATTAAATGGAATTCCAAACATATTTAGGCCATTTTTCAATTCTCTTCAATCCAGTTAAAATCTAAAGTTTATTGCATAAATCAAACATAATTTATATCTCATAAGATTCTTTGACACAATGTTCAATATATTTACAATTCTCATGATTTCAACCATTATTTTCATCATGTTTCTCCAATCTCTTGATCTTGATTTAGCACTTTAGTCTTCCTTGAGTTTTTCTTAAATCTTCTTGATAATTTACATCACTTAATAACTCAACTCAAGTTACATCAACATACTCAACATATTTCATTTAGATAAAATGTCGAGAGTACCATTGATATGAATATTTTGGGGTAATGCATTCTCTTACGGGGGGGGGGGGGGGGGGGGGTCAAGGATTGAGTATGGCTCCTTTTAGTTTTCTCCCTTATTAGTATTTTCTTGATAATAGGTACGTTGTTTGCGAACCAATAATTGTGTAATGATTTATGATTTGGATCATAAATAATTTTTCTTGTATTGCAAACTCTTCCAAAATAGGTAGGTTGAATAATCATACCAAAATAACAAATAATATAAAGAAATATGCAAACTGTGTTATTGACCATCTAAAAGAGATATTAGTAAAACTACATACTAGATTAGAAAAAACAAAGTAAAATAATTGTTGATGAATATCTTAAACTTCATGTCATTCCATGACCTAAGAATTAGTATTTCGTAAATTTCTTCAAAATAATAGGACCCTGTGTCGTGGGTTAAGGTGGTCTTGTAAGTACTTTTACAAGTTTTTCATCAAATGACTTCTTAACCATTGGAAGATACTTTCTTAAAAATACACCCTCAAACATGAAATCCGTGTGCTTAATAATTGTCGTCTTATATTTCATAGAGAGTTCATCTTCATATATTGTAAGATGAATTCAAGCAACCTCACTTCGTTCCTGAATTAAATCTAGTTCCCTAACTATTTGATCAACATTGTGGCCATCCTTAAAGGTTTTTTAATTTGAGGTTCGTTAGACCTACTTGTGAAGGAATCACATTTTTCATACCATAGGCCAAAGAATAAGGATTCTACTCAGTCGATCGCCTTGATGTCATCATAGAGGCCTAAAGGATAATTATTAAACAAGGTGTTTTTTTTTAAAAGAGGGATCTCGTGATGCAAAACATGGCCATGACATTCTTATCGATGAAAGTTTATGCATCTATGTCTCGTATGTTGACTAATGAGTTGTGCCTCAATATACTCAATAAAATTAGTCGGTTTTCATTATTATAAACTTATAGTCTCTCGGGGCTTTGGATAGTGGATCATCTATATCGATCCCCATTATGTGACCATCAGCACTTGATAGCATTGGTCTCCATGTATTCCCACCCATAGACTTGGGATATCCATCTATGTAATATATATTTTCCTCTATGTGTTCTCCAAAACTTCCTTAATGCATTTCCCTTAGGATGTCACCAAACTTATTAGGTGAATGCACCACAAAGGGGACCTGAAAATGAAGTTTCGTAGATTTTAGATAAAATCTCTTATATTTGAATTTTTTATGGTCTTCCCAACTTATGTGTGGTTTGTCCTTTCTTAAGGTACAAAACAATCGAATCCATCACTTTGGGTGTCGGATCAATCTCCACTATTGACATACATTGTTTGATACTTGGCCAGTCTAGGCACTTAACGTCAATGATAACTTTTTTCACCTAGTGCATATAACATTATATGTATGCTCATTTGACACCATACTTTTTAGGTTATCTTATTCCATTCACCAAATCCCACTTTGAGTCTTATTCCAAGAGGTCACGGGAAAACTTCATGTTCAAAACTCAAGACTAGACTTCATCAACTTAGTTTCCCAGAGTATACCAACTTTTGTGAATTTCAGGGTGAAGGTAAAAATACTTAGAGGAATTACATTTTACCCATGATCAAATGTTTTTTCAAATAAAAAATATTTTAATTTAACCATGAGATTTGAAATGTTTGTCAAATACACGATGGAACATACATTTTTTTATAAAATATATTTTACAAAAATTGCTTCATTATGTATTTATAAGACTTAATTCATATGTTTGAACAAGTACTTATTTTTAAAACTTGAAAAATTATTTGGCTTCTTTGGCGACCTCCCTCGCTGATGATTCGTCACAATAAAGACCACCTTTACTTGAGCGAAGGATATCATTGCTAGCCACGAAGCACTTTGATGGTATATTCCAAATCCTCTAGAACTATCCGCTACCTACTTAGCTGGATAATTGCTCCGGTCAAGCTCTACTTCGCTACAGTAAACCGGTAGAGAACTTATTAGAGAATGTGCCAAAATTTGCCTCGGAATCCGTGTAAACCACTTTCCAGCCATATCTTTGTGTTATATCGATTGTTGATTTGTTTGTGTGGTGTGGAATCACTTGGGGACTATTATATATTATTACCACAAGTTTGCGTTGTATATCTATATAATATAATATGAGATAATGGTGTTATGAATAGTAATTTATGCATGATAAACATGCATGATAAACATCTATAGCATTTTATGTGTTGCATGCATACACATGCATGTATGCATGCATACACATATACAATATTATTTTTTTATTTTTTTAATAATATATATTTTTTAAAAAATAAATTTTTTTAAATATTTTTTTATAAAAAATATTTTTTTTTTTTAAATTTTAATTTTTTTTTAAAAAAAAGGTTGGTTATTATGCGCTGGGTTTTATCACAGGAGCAAATTTATCGTCGCGCCTCGGGCACGGGATCCGCTAGTATATATATATAGGGAGAGGTTTACAAGTGGACTAAAAGAATGAACTTTTTAATGAACATTAATAAAAAATACATAATAATACATTAATTTTAATTCCTATAGTGTAATTGGGGGCTGCCACAAGGGTTGCTTTGGTGATGGTGGTGGTTGGGGGGGCGGTGGGTGGTGGTTGGGGGGGCGGTGGGGGGTGGCGTGGGGGCGTAGTGGGGTGAAAGTGTGGTCTCGGTGCCGCTGGCGGGGACCAATTACACTATAGAAATTAAAATTAATGTGTTAATATGTGTTTTTTGTTAAGGTCCATTAAAAAGTACATTCTTTTGGTCCACTTGTGAACCTCTCCCTATATATATATATATAAAGGGAAAGGATCAAGTGAGGTTCCAATTTCAGAATTCTGAATGAGGATCTTTTTTTTTAAATAGTAAAAAAAAATTTGCGTTGATTTTTTTTATGATTTTTAAACATTTCAATAGAACCATAAAAAAAATCAACTCAAAATGAATTTTTTTGTTATTTTAAAAAAATCGATCAAACTTTGTCAGTTTTTAACAACTTAAAAACAACTCAAAAACTGACAAAGTTTGATCGGTCAAAATTTTTAACAATTTTGTTATTTTAAAAAAATCAATCAAACTTTGTTAGTTTTTGAGTTGTTTTTAAGCTGTTAAAAACTGACAAAGTTTGACCGATTTTTTTAAAATAGTAAAAATATTCATTTTGAGTTGATTTTTTTTATGGTCCTGCTGAAATGTTAAAAAACTATAAAAAAAAATTAGTCCAAAAATATTTTTCTTACTATTTTATCAAAATTGGTCGGCGCCGGCGGTAGGTAAACAGAGGTCTTCATGAGATCATCTCTCTCTCTCTCTATATATATATATATATATATATATATATATGTGTGTGTGTGTGTGTGATTCCTTCTTCATAAACAAGTTAAGTTTTGAAGGTTTTCGAAAAGGTTTTCAAGTATTTATTAAGCTAAAGAGAAATCATATTTGTGAGAAATAACCTTTTTTATGTGAAAAGATATTTGCAACATATTAAGAGAAAACATCAAAGACTTTTATCATGTTCTTCAAACTATGAAGTTACTTTTTGTTCTCAAGTGTGAACTACTTTTAAGTTTTCTACATTTTGTGAGACTTCTAAGTGATCCCAAACATTTTGTACACCGTCAACGTTGATGATATCTTCATACATTATAGGTGTTATCCCATCAGCTACTCTTGGTTAATTTTTATTGGAACTAAGTTTCTTTAACTTAAGAATATTTGTGAAGTGGTTAAAGGGTAAAATTATCAACGAGGGTGACATGTTGCGATGTGATGAGTGTTCGCTCCGTACTTGATCTTGTTATTATAAGGTGGACAAAGTTTTTCATGGAGGATGTGCATTATTGAGTCTAGATAGAGGTTCGAGTTTTTATGTCATTCATCCTTCGTGTAATGCTTTACCTTTATAGGTAAAACGTGTCTATTTGGCCCAAACAAAAATACCTTGTACAAATCATCTCCTCAAGTGTATGATTTACTTTTCCATATTTAAACCCTTTATATATTTAATGAACATATGTTAAAAATATAATATTTTTTTATAATTCATGTTTTGTTCATTAAAAATACAATATACTTTTTAATTGAAAATAATTTTAATTTGGGTAGCCGTTATCAAGAGGCATTATGCTCCCTATGTCAATAGTTGAGGCCAAAATTTTAAGTGCGTTGGCATGGATGTTGAGGTACCTCAGCATCTACACTACATTGACTGAATCAAGAACTTGAATAAATTCTTCACTTTATTGAGGTGCGCTTCCTTTATTAGATCATGTGCCTCGTGATCTTCTATTATCTTGCTTTCCAAGAGTCTAGAATCTCTATGTACTACATTTTCACTTGCCCTTGGAGTAGTTTGTTTTAACAATCTCGTAATCGTTGCTTTGTTTCGTGATTAATTATTGATAGTTCGAAACCCATTTGAATCTCTTGTTTGATCATGGACCCATTGAAGGTAAATAAGACTACATCGAGCCAGAGGCGGATCCAAGGGAGGGGGCAATTCTAAAAAATTCAAATTTTAACTCTATAGTTAAAAAAAATTGTGAATTTTTTTTACAGATTTATAGTTTTGGCCCCCACAAAAATTGATATATATTGTTTAACCCTCTCTTACTCACATTTCTAGATCCGCCACTGCGAGCCAAGTACCTTTTGTATTTGACGCAGCATCCGTAAATAACGTCCACTGGTAAGGCATATCTTCAATAGTGTATAGCATTTTCCCCTAGCCTTATGCTCAACAGTTAAAGCAAGTTAAAGCAGAGGGTTAGGCTCAACGACCGCTAACCTGGGGGTCATCGCAAACTAAGTCACAAAGTCGGCCAAAACTTGGCCTTTAATCGATGTCATTGGATCATGTAAGATATCAAATTGGGTCAAATCAATGGGACACTTACAGCTTGTTTGGGAGTTTTATTTTGGAGAGAAAAGAAAGGAAAGGAAGGGAAATTATGTTTCCTTTCCGTCGTTTGGGAGTTTACATAGGAGAGAAAGTGTTGTTTTGCCATTTTCCATTGCTTGGGAGTTTAAAAGGAGAGAAAAGAAAGGAAATTTTTTATAAAAAAAAACCTTCCTTTCTTTCCAAAACTTTCCTTCCAAATCGGAAAGAAATGGAGAGAAAGGAAAGTTTTCTAAAGAATGTACCTTATTTTCCTTAAAAAATTATTTTCCTTCCAACTCCCAAACATTAGAAAAGAAAATTATTTTATCTTTCTTCCTAAATCCTTTCTCTTATCTTCCTTTCTTTTCTCTTTTATAAATTTTCTTTTCTGTTCTTTTCTCTCATAATAAAACTTTCCTTTCCTTTCCTTCCTCTAAAAAACTCCCAAACAAGTTGTTAGTCATCATGTTTGACAATTTGTCGTTCTTAAGGACCCCCTTTAACAGAAAATAGGTCCAAATAAATATAGTGTTAACGTTAAAGTAGTGAATTAGCTTCCAGAGGAAAATTTGATTAACAAAAATTTGATTAGCGTTAACGTTAAAGTCGTTTTGCAACCAGAAAAAAATTGATTAACATAGTAGATAAGCGAGTGTTATATTTCTTATTTCCAAACCAAAGCCTTACGCACTACTCTTTGAAATGGCCAAATATAAGTATAGTCCACTTTGGGGGTAGAGAGCAGTGATTTAGATCTCTAGTACTACTTTCCTTTGTACACGCCTCTATGCTTAATTTATGGATAGAGTTTGGTGTACCCACTTTTGTACCTATTTTTCATACTCAGTGCATAAAAAATTTATACATTGTTGTTGTGGGTCCCACTAGGACATAAAGCATAAACTTTTATTACCTTGTCTTATTAGGCGGGTATAAAAGTGGGTATTAAAGTGTGTAAGTGTAGTGATACTCTTAATTTATTCCAAACCTATCAGAATAAGTAACACTTGTCTAAATACCTTAAGATGAACATGTTCCGAAGAGCCAACGTGAGAGTGAATCTTTGAATCTCATTTGCAGCTGTCAGTCGATTTACATCTTGTACATCGTTGATTTTGTTCACGTTTGATTTTTTTATACATCTTGTAAAATCAACCTAAACGGTTAATTAGTTGTTCAAGTTTGATTTTTTTATACATCTTGTAAAATCAACCTAACCGGTTAATTAGTTACCTGTTTAAAATCAACGATGTACAAGATGTATTAAATCGGTTTATACATCGTTGATTTTATATATAATGTATAAAAAAATCATCCACTTATTATAAAGTAAGTGAATGATTTTTTTATATATTTTTATTTTGTATTAGTTTAGGTTAGGGTTTGATTTGGCTTTGAGAGCGTCTCCCTCTTCTAGGTTTAACCCACTTTTGTATGTAAGTACACTATTCATCTTATTTCCTATTAATTTAAGCCATCTTTTATTGTTTTAAGCTTTGTTAATTAGTTACCTGTAGGTATTTCTTGCTTTCTTTACTTGTATTCTTTAAATATATGCTTTAATATGATTTCTAGATAATTTAGTTCAGGTTGAGATTTATTAAACTCACCTTGGATTAATTTGGTTACTTTACTTTGATGATGGATTCAATTGGTTTAAATGGGTTAGATTGTTCTTGATTTTACACCAAAGAGATTTAACGGTGTATATCGTGTATGCACTGTATTTAAGACATTGCGTGTGTATTTTTTAGGATATTTATTGACGTCAAAATCATATTAGTCTTTTATGATAATTTAGGGGGTGGCAACTCTAGATTTGATTAATTGATGCAATGAGATTTAATCTGGATAAATTTATCTTTCCATGTAACTATTTATACTATTTAATCCGAGTTGAGGGATATTATTCTCAATCTATAGTTTTTACTCGTTTTATTAAATTTAGTTTCAATATATGCCTAGATTAATCTTTTGTTAAATCTATCATCTTTTATACTTTTATTTAGAAGTAATAAATCAATTAACGTCTAGTAACAGTCCTTATGAATTCGATACCCGAACTAGTCGTTATACTCTCGTAAGATTGTACTTAAAGTTTAAGTTTTTACATTTTCGATGGGAGACTAAAACAATGATCAAGCATAGCTTACACAGACGCTTCGATTCAAGTCTCACGCGAATCAAATGGCATCGTTGTCGATAAATTTTGCTTTAGAATTAAATTAATTCAGTATTTTGTAATATTTTCTTTCTATTTGTTTAACTAGTTTTATAGGACCTCTGCATTTTAGCAACAATATATGCTTGAATTATGGGTCGTGCATCCATTTCTTAAAAATCTCCATCTTGAGCTTATTGGGGTAAGCACGCCTTACTCTCCTTTTTGCAGTAATCGTAATGATAATTCTCAAAATCCCTATATACCTATGACTTTTGGTGAATACTTGCAAAGTCAAAATCTTGATAAATGTAAAATATCTTTTGGTGAGTATTACAAAATTCAAGTTATAGTTTATGAGAATTTTGAGAATGATCTTTTCGATAGTTGGTTATAAGATCATTATAATAATAATGTTGAAAGTTATTGCAATTAGTTTTGAATTTTTTTATAATTGTGATTTTAAGAGTAGTTATGAGGATAGTCATCAACCTTTTCATTTGGAAGAATCCACACCTCCACCAATGACTTTGTGTGAGGGCATTTGCATTCTTGAGAATGAAAATAGTGAAAATCGTTATCAGAAGGAGAATCATTGTTGGAAAAAAGAATTGGATGTATTATTTGAATTCGAGAATGATTTTTCTTCCAAGACTTTTGAAGTTGAGGAATGTGTTGAACCAAATGAGGAATCGATGACTACTTTGGAATAAATCATTCTTCTCTTTTCCCAAAGCATAAAGGAGAACGAAAATCGCGAGGGTATGGGAATTGAATCACCTTACAATGTTATTATTTCTTCTTTAAAAAACAAAGAGGAGGTTGAGACCTTTGTTTCATCTCAAACCATTTTGGAAGATCATTTCATTGAAATTGAATCTTTCTCTTTCAAAATTCAATCCTTAAGCAATGATGAGTCATCTTTCGAGATTGAATTTATTTCCTTCCCATTTCCAATCGTCGTTATCCCGCATTTGCATCAATATCATGAATCCGTTCAAAAATTTAAACCGTTTAATCCTTTCACCAACAATGATTACTTGCTCGAGCTCTTTTCATGAAGGAAATCTTGCCTCCATGTTCCACCTCCCATTCCAATTGTAAAATCTTTTGGAGAAAATTTTATTTTCCTCGAATCCCATGTGTATTCGTTGCCCTTTAAATCCAAACCCCCATTATCCCCCAATTTTTTTTAATTGGTGATGATTCATTTCTTATGCCTTACATTGTTCAACAAAAATCTTATTTTCACAAAGGTATGCATTCAAATGAGGGTACACAATTAATCCTTCAAAGTCAAATTATATTTTGGATGGACCCTTAAAAATTTCAACTTCTAGTCTATAGTTAGTTAGAAGTCAAAATTCTAGGTTGTACATAGTAGTTTGTTTCATTTTTCCTCCTTCTAACTTATTGTCTAGTGTAATTAGTTAAAGTTTTTGTTATTGTTTTTTGTTATGCTTGGTTTTAACATGTTTTGTAGAACCTTTAGACTTGTACTTTCTGTAGATCTCTCCATTTTTGGTAATATCGTTATTTTTCTCTCTTTAACTTGGTTCTGAATTCACATTGAGGACAGTATAAGGTTTAAGTTAGGGTTGTGGGATATTATTCCCATTTATTGGTAGTCTCTTTGATTTAATTATATGTTCTTCTCAAGTATGCTTTTGTTTAAAAAAATTAAAAAAAAAACTTTTTTTTTCTCCTTTGTTGGGATTTGCCTTTGTTTTCGATTATAAATTTGAAATAAATGCCCGATCCACTATATAACTCGATGATGTATGTTCTCGATTTTTGAAGTTATTAGGCTTTAGTCTTTGAATCATCTTCGTGAATTAAACATTAAACCCATGAGAACATGCAATTTTCGTGTTTAAATGATTTGGTTTAAGGCCTTTATAATTAATCTTTTGTTGCTTTGTATATACTTATACCAAGTGAGCGTTGCGCTTTTCTTCGTTTGTGAGTATCTATACATTACTCTTTACTCTTTGAAAATGTCAAATTCGTTGGTAATCTCACTAATCTTTCATTGATCATTCATCAATTTAGTTAATCTTGAAATGTGTTACTTTATCATAATTTTCAAAGTTGTTTTGACTTAAGAATTGCATAAACTTTAGGAAAGGATCATAAGCCTTATTTATTATCACTCATATTGACGTTAACCTCACCTTATATGTTCACCCTCGTCAACCACTTTGAGCTTAAATATAGCCTTTCATTTCATAACCCAAAATTCCACAACCAACTCCAAATGAGAGTTATAAACCATATATAACACCTTGCATACCTTTGTTTGGAATTATACTTGGGATTGAATAATGTTCTTGTTATGTGGTTGCAATTTAGCATGTGAGAGTGAAAATAAAAGAAAATTTGAAATGAAAAAAATAAAAGAAAAATAAAATAAAAAAGATGAGAAAAAGAAGAAAAGAAAGAGAAAGAGAAATTATTTCCTTATTGTACATAGTATTCGATATCTTTGTCACTCTTCCTTGTTATATCCAATGCTTGTTATGTGAATCATATTTTAATTTTGAAATTGCCCACAATTTTTCATTTTCCAAAGTGTTTCTCCCAAAACATCTTTAAATCCATACATATTCCCTTCATTTCATAACATTAACCTCAAACCTACATTACAACCCTATAAAGTCCTATGTGGTCCTAGGGTGAGTGTGATTCAAAAGTCATAATAATTGCGATAATATGTGAAAATGTGTTTCACCTCCTTTAATGAAGGGTATATTTTCATTGAGATTCCATATTTTGCATTTTATATGCAGAGTTGTTCATTGATGACATGTGCACGACCTAGCTTCCATTTACATTTACTCTTTATGTCTGCATCTCTCGTGTGTGTTACACCGTTTTCATTGTGATTTCATTTATTGAGTGTAAACACTGGTGATGGTTGAATAGCATGCAAACTTTAAATCTTATTTGATTTTTAAAAGTTTTGTTAAATCAAAATGTTTTCATGTTCTCGCTCTTCCTCCCACACTTGAGGTTTCAATTATATGAATTTTATTTTATAATGACAATGATAAATAACTTGTTGAAATAATTTTCGTTGTTGTTGAACTTGTCTTTTTGGTTCTTTGGGCATACTTTTTTAGAAAACTTGATGTTTGTGGATTCCATCCTTAAAAAGCCTTATGAGACATTACTCATCCACTAGGGTAACGTTGGGGTTTAACGGTGTATTGCATACGCTAAATGCAATCCTTCACCCGCGAAAGTGGCATTTCTATCTTTAATGTTTATCTATTTTTGTTATCTATTTCTTTTGTACTGATTTTGTTTTGTTACATCACTAGGGACTAGCAATTTCTACGTTATGGGGTGTGATACGTCACGAATATTGTATATTTACGCCATTTATTCTTATGCATTCCATAAATTTTGTCTTCGTCATTTCCTACTTTTACTCTCATATATTGTTTAATCTTAGTATTCGATATATATATTATGAGCAAGGTTCATCTAAATTTTATAGGAAATAGAATGCTAAATGGAATAATTTGTTGCATTACGGTAAAGTTCGTCATTTGATAAAAATTCAGGGACAATATTATCATATCACGCCTCATGTCCCGGCAGTGAAATTCTATGGAAGCGTAGTTTGAGTTAGCTTCACGTGGTAGTAATCCGCGCCTCATTTCGAGTCCGAATGAAAAAGTTAGAGTCATTTTCGTAAAGTGCAAAGTTCTCCCTTTTTAAGAGAAAATGAGGCCAGAAAACAGAGCCCCGGTCGATGGGTCAAAAAGGCCCAATTGATCGTCCCTTCCAATTTTTCCTTGGCTCGAAACCAGTGGCCATATTTCATCTTGACCGATCGATCGGTCAAAATGTCTGATCGATCGGTGCTCTCGGATGGTGTGCATGTCGGCTAGTTTTATTTCTTTATCCTTTTCCTTTATTCCACTTACTATAAATAGTAAGTGGAAGATTTTTGTAAATCTCTTCATTTTTGTATTAGTTTAGGTTAGGGTTTTATTTGGCTTTGATAACTTCTCTCTCTCTCCTTGGGTTCAACCCACTTTTGTATGTAAGTAAACTATTCATCTTTTTCCTTAATAATTTAATCTTTCTTTTCTTGTTTTAAGCTTTGTTAATTAGTTGCCTTTACTAATTTTTTGCTTTTTTTTACTTTCATGCTTTAATATATTTTCTAGCTAATTTATTTTAGGTTGAAATTGATTGAACTCACCTTGGATTGATTTGGTTGCTTTTCTTTGGAGATGGATTAGATTGGTTTAAATGGGTTAGGTTGTTCTTGATTTTATGCTTAGGATATTTAATGGTATATATAATGTATTCGTTGTATTTACAACCGTGCGTGCATAATTTTTGGGATATTTGTTGACACCAAAATCACAGTAAGCTTTTATGAGCATTTATGGGGGTGATAACTCTAAATTTGATTAATTAATAAAATGAGATTTCATCTTGGTAAAATTATCTTCACATGTAACCATTTATACTAATTACCCGAGGTGAGAGATATTATTCTCAATCTATAATGTTTTTCTCGTTTTGTTAATTTTAATTTCGATACATGTCTAGATTAATTTTTTGTTAAAACTATCATCTTTTACACTTTTATTTAGAAGTAATAAATAAATTAACATCTAAGAACATTCCATGTGGATTTAATACTCGGACTAGCCGCTATACTCCCCTAAGAGTATTGTCAAAGTTTAGGTTTTTGGATTTAAGGTGGCAGCCAAAAATAATGATCAAGCGTAACTTACACAAACGCTTTGATTTAAATCCCGCTTGAATCATTTCTTTCTTTCACATATGAAAAGGGTACTCGGTAATTAGTAAAAAGAACCTCAAATCCCGTAATAGTAAATTAACATTAGGGCCTGTTTGGTTTGAAATTATAATTCTGTTTTCTGTGTTTAAATACAATTCTGATAAAAAATTGTGTTTGGCAACCTGGTTTTAAAAACTGAAATATTGTGTTATTATAATCAAGTTTTTCAGAAAGCAGAAAAATGGTGTTTTATAACTTATATTTTTTATTTTTCAACTCAGAATTATTCATTCTTAATATTTTAATGCATTTATACCTGAATATATAATATACATACATAATACATTAATATATGTGAAATTCTTATAAATAACAAATATATATATATATATATATATATATATATATATATATATATATATATATATATATATATATATATATACATGTACACAAAATTACATATATTTATATTATTAAATTATATAATATACTAAGATCCATATGTTAAATAATATTATATATAGATACATGATACCAATATATAGCTTACACATGTATTATTAATGTACAGAATAATATAAAATATACATATAGTACATATGTATTAAAAAATATTATCAATTCATGTAAGTATATAATTTTATTGTCAATTATACATGCAATATCATTATATAGACATAAATTTATCTATGTATATACGTTTATATATATATATATATATATATATAGAGAGAGAGAGAGAGAGAGAGAGAGAGAGAGAATATGTGTGTGTGTGTATGTGTCTCTCTCTCTCTCTCTCTCTCTCTCTCTATATATATATATATATATATATATATATATATATATATATATAGAGAGAGAGAGAGAGAGAGAGAGGCTGGATCGTATACGGACCTAGTTTACGGACCGCTACCGTCCAAGATTTATCTAGGGGCAGTTTTGTCTTTTTAGGACCACCTTTTGTGACCGCAATGTCTTTTAACTTCTTCTAAGTTTTGGGGAATATCAATTCTTACCCCAATGATTTCTAAGGTCTTTTAAACTTATTTTAAAGCCTAATTAATCTGGAAGTCTAAGTGTAGAAGTTTCAGGGCTGTTGCTACTTCTTAAGCTTCTTCCGTCACTATCGTACTGGAATTCTGAATAGCGAGGATTATCTATATAAATTGTTTCTTCAGGGAGTCTGGAAACTGAAAGAGGTTTTGATGGAAAATATTCTAGTCTTAAATACCTTATACGGTATCGTGGATTTATCTGTCTAGTTTCTTTATATATCTGATTAACAATATCGATTATATCGTTATCTATAAATTCGTCTAAATTATTATCACCATAAGATGACAAAAATCTACGGTATGTTCTAGGGGCAGCTGTCTCTACGTTTTTAAGGAGAGGGCGGATTCCTCCGGCTCTAATTAAAGTAGCATTTGTTTCAGCTAACCTTTTACGTCTAATAAATTTTAATACGTCTATACTGTCTTCAAGTATCCTAGTATATTCTTGATATTTTTCAGGTCTTGATAGTTCTTCTGCAAAATCTTCAGTTCTTAATTTTTGTCTAAAGAGATCTCGGATCCCTGTTCTAATTATTTCTATTCTAGGTATTTCTCTTCCTAACCACTCAATGATCTGGTCTATGTATTTAAAAGTACCACCTGCATATACTAAAGCAGATTTTATAAGTTCTTTATCTTTAGGGTCTGTAAGAGTCAAGTCTTGAATTTCTCTAGTTAAGTCTAAAATTGTTTAATTAACAAATTCTAAAAAGTCTTTAGTGATTTGTAAGCTCATATAAGATTTTTCTTAACACAATAATATGTAAAATAGTTAAGGGTTTGGTTCGAGTTTATACCTTCCTTCTGGTCTGCAATATCTTTATCTTCTTCCCTTTGTCTCTTCAGCCTTGCTACTATTCTTCTCCAGTCTCGGCCTCCTACAAATCTCTCTTTATGTGTCTCACCTCAATCCACTACTTTGGCGGTTGACCCGTTTCCTGCCTGAACGCCATTACGCCTAACGCCCACCTGGCTAACGGCTCCCGGCTAATCGGCACCTGACGGCGGTTCACCCGTATAACACCTTGTGTGCTACACCAGAGGTTCCACACAATAGTCCTCTATGAACAGAAAGTTGGAGACTATTTGGCAAATAATAACAACTTAGCATAAGAGATTTCTGGAAAAGAAAATACTTTTATTACATTGCATAAGTAAATACAACTCTCCCCTCTCCCCTCTCCCCTAACTATGAGAGGTTTACTCACTCATATACATATTCTCTCTAAAAGTCTAACAATCTCTCACTATCTCCCTCCTTATCTCTAAAACACAAATGGACGCTCCCTTTTATAGATCAAGGGCACTACAATATGACTGGTAACCGGCTACCAAAAGCAATCCGGTTGAAAGCATCTAATTATTAAAGTAACATTGTCTTCCGAATCTTCACAGCTGGGTCTACAATCTTTTATCTTCTTTTGATAATGGGGGGACCTCTTTATTTTTTTTTAAAAAGGAAAGGCGTGCCAAGTCTTCATCATGGTCTTGTCGTTTTGTAATAATGCAAGAGCATCAAACAAAGTCTTCATCTTTTTCATCAGTCTGGTGGTCCATGTGGGGCATGGGTCTTTTTGCTTTATGGAAAGCATGGTCTAAGTAAATGATTCTTTCGTCTTTATTAATTCATCCACCACTGAGGGGCCCTTCTTTGTTGTGTCTGTGTCTTCTTCTGCCTTGTCTTGATTTGGGAGGGTATTATTGAAAAATTCATCAATAAGGCCTACCGTTCTAAGGCTGGCTGGCTGGCAAAGCTAT
Organism: Sambucus nigra; assembly: GCA_949130495.1. Taxonomy (NCBI): domain Eukaryota; kingdom Viridiplantae; phylum Streptophyta; class Magnoliopsida; order Dipsacales; family Adoxaceae; genus Sambucus; species Sambucus nigra. Next base: position 334,225,103 of record OX422207.1, on the reverse strand, counting down.
CTCTACCATTTCTTTGGATTCTTTCTTGAGCCTTCCATTGAATGGCTCATCAGCTTGGATTATCAAGTCTTCTTTGTGGTAGGCAGTGTACCACCTGTCTTCTCATGTTAATAATTCCATGATCTCAATTGTTTCCATTGCCTGAGCGATCTGGAGTTTGGACTTATCAATAATTAAATCTTTAGTCTCGTCTTCAGATAGGATCTCAATGTCTTCAAATGTATAATTAGAAAATCTAACAAGTCTAAATCCTTCCACCCTCATTCCTCCGTAGGAATTTGGAGCAATCTGATAAATTCTAGCAAATAAAGGAAGGAAATCTTCTACCTTTTTAACGTACTCATGGACTATTTTTCCAAGAGCAACAGAGTCTTCTATAGTCTCAATTTGGATGAGTCCGATGAACCCATAGTCTGCTAAAGTTATCTGGGCAATTTCTGCTTTCCCAGCAAGATAAATCTTTGGAACGTCTTTGAAGAAACCTTTAATTATTAAGGCATCTCCATTAGTCTCAGATAATAACAAATTGAAATGTTCAATAATGCTATTAGATTCTTTCTTATAGTCTTCTGTTGATGGAAGATTATTATGATCAAAAGGTATAACATTCTTAGTCTTAAAGGTCTTTTTCTGATAACAAAAATTATCAATGGGTCTAACTTTGGAGGATTCTCCAAGAGTCTGAGCATAGGTTTGCGTCTGAGGTCTAGGTAAAGTAGTACCACTGAGTTGGGTAACTGCAAGTCTTTGAGTTCTCATAAATCTGGAAATAGCTACCAAATTTTGTTTGAACTCGATCCACAGTCTATTCTTCACGTTCCACCATATGGCATTTACAAGGGTATTTTCGTCTTCTGAGAATTCTCGTCTAAATTTGATCAAGTCTGGGTATCTTTGATCAGGTCTATATTGGGGGAAATACATCTTCCCAATGAGTCTATTTTGAGAAATGATCTCTTGTCTAGATTTTCCAGGAGGAACTAAGATATCATCAAAGTTCTCTAGGATTGGTCTTTCTTGAGAGTCTTGAATATGAGTCTGTCTTTGCGTTATACCAGCATTTGGTCTTACGCGTCTAAGATAGTCTGCAACGTCTTCCCTGTTCAGTCTATTTGTTCCAGAGGAACTCATGTCTTCTGGGTCTTCTGTTTGCAACATAAAACATGAAATTATATTAGTGTTAGCAAACATTGGCTCTCTTGATATAATGTCTAGAATGGTATTTTTACTTCCCTTAACATGTATAACAGAGAAGTCATAACCATTAAGCAATTGTTGCCATCTAATTAGTCTATTAGTCCTTGACTTGGACAAGTCTAGATCTCTGAATTTTACTGCATAAGAAGAGTCAGTATAAACAGTAAAATGCTTAGGTCTAAGAAACAACATATATTTTTCTTTTGCTCTTACGATAGCTAAAACTTCTTTTTCATGGGCAGTGTATCTTGTTTCTGGGTCTGTAAAGGTTCCAGAGCTATGTCTACACAGTTTCTTCTTTTTTGTCTGATGATCAATGGCAAATTATACTGCTCCCCATTGCTTATCAGAGGCATCTGTTTCTACTATAAACTGGTCTTCTACATTAGGCAGTTCAAGTAAAGGAATATTCTTTACTGCATCTTTAATTTGTCTTATGACTTCAAAATCATCTTTAGTCCAATAAAAGGGATTAGTTTTATCTGTTCCTTTTAATTTGGCTGTTAAGCTTTGTCTTTCTGAAGCAAGGTCTTTAATAAAATCTGCAGCACAATTAAGCAATCCTAAAAATGATTGTAATTATTTTCTATCTTTGAGTTGGTCTGGGAACTCAAGAATCTTTTTTGTTATGTGTTCTGCTAAGGACAATTTTCCTTTATTAATATGCATTCCCACAAAGTCTATCTCGGTCTGAAATAATTGCATTTTCCTTTCGGAAATAACAATACCATGCTTGTCTAATTCTAGAATAATCTTTTTAAGATGGCCTACATGTTCTATCTCAGTCTTACTGGCTATAAGAATATCAAACAAGACAAAATTCTGAATAAGGTCTAAATATATTATCCATTCTTCTTTGGAAAACTTGAGGAGCATTCAAGTATCCAAATGGCATAACTAGCCATTCGTATTTTCCTTGGGGCACACTAAAGGTTGTCCAAGTAATACTGTCTGGATGCATCTTAATTTGCCAGAAGCCTGATTTGCAATCAAACTTACTGAATATAATTCTATCTTCGATTAAATTAATCAAATTATTCTTGTCTGGTATCTTATAAGAATCGAATTCACAATTCTTATTTAATTGTCTATAATCTATAACCATACGTCTTTTTCCTCTTTTACGTTCAGATTCATTTTGAACATAGAAGGATAGGCTATTATGTCTACTTTTACTTTCTCTAATAATGCCTAACTTAAGCATTTCGTCTACGTCTTTCTTGAATTCTTCCCTATCTTCTTGTGAGTATCCTTTCTTATAGGTTCCACCATTAATAGTGGCGTCTGGGTTAATAGGGATGATTTCACAATAGCTTTGGTCTTTATCCCACTTAGCGATGGGATTTTCTCCTAAAGTAGGCTCTGCTAGTTGCCTAATCTTTTCCTTTTCTACTTCTATATCCATTTTCTTTTGTTTGGATATAGCTTGCACCTGTAATAAGGTCTGTTGGGCTTGATCTAAAATGTCTTGCTGTATAAGCGCTATTTTCTTATAACACTTTTGGTCTGGACACTTACACTCTTTTTGTAAGGGTTTAGGTATTTCTAAGGCTTCTTGTTCGGTTGTAGGTCTAGGTCCACCATGCTCAGCTGAAGAACTCTGATGTTTGATGGGTCTATAACTGGGCTTGACCTGCATAAGGTCAAAGGCAGTCTTATGATCTATTAGAGGAGCTTTAATATTAAATTCCTCTTGGTCACTATTTAATATCTTATCATTATACTGAGTATAAGGATGATATTTACTAATAAAGTCTTGTCCTAAAATAATGTTTTCTGTGAAACTAGGACGAGGATCCATTATCCAAAATCGATGATTAACGGTTTTGTTGGTCTGATTTCCTAATTTAAAGTAAATAGGAATAGTCTGGAAATATAAGGTAAATGGATCTCCATTAGCCACTTTACCATAGATTTCTTGAGTACTTTCTAAAAAGTAGTCTTCAGGGAAGGCATTAGCCTTACAAATACTCTAAGAGCACCCTGTATCTATAAAGGCCGAAAGTCTTTTAGGATAGTCTTTATGTTGAACAAACAATTCTACAAAACAAGCATGTGGTTTAGTATAAATGCCTAAATTATTCTTTTCTAAAATAGATATTCCTTTCTGAGATTTATCTATAAAATCTAAGGGTATTTGGTCTTCTAAACTATCATCAGAATGGTATTCGTCTAAGTCATGGGAAATTCCTTTTCCTTTGAAGTCTTCATTTTCTTGCAGTCTTTTGGCTATATTCCTATCAATGTCTTGATAATAGGTTTTAATATCTAAGTCTATTTGAGCGTCATACTGGCTAGTATAAATTGCTCTAAATCTAGTTCTCCAACAGTCTTCATGGTAGTGTAGTTGACAAATAATACAAACAATAAATAATTATGTTTGTATAATCTCAAAGCATTCTACACATCTAAAGTCTTTTTTGCAATATTTCATTTCAAATGTGCAATAATGTCTTTCATCAAAGTAACATCTAGGTATATAGGTTAGTAATTCAGGATTACTAACAGTCCATCTTTTCTTCAAAAAGGGGCTTAATATACACTTATACCAAGCGTCTTCAAAATATATATATTTATCATCTGGATCTTCTTGATTAGTCTGCATCATGTATAAGTCTAGGGTATCCTGAGAGTCTTCGTACTCATCATTATCACTATAGTCTTCTGAATCACTGTTTGTGTAAACACTATAGATACTAGTGCTATCATCACCTTTTATGTCTGATATTTCTATAGCATATAGGATATCTAATTCTTCTTGATCTGCATAGTCTAATATTGTATTAATGATTTTAATACTTTCTTTATCTTTCTTATTAGGGCAGTCTTTAGCAAAGTGTCCTTCTTTGCCGCAAGTCCAACATTCTTTGGTGGCAGTCTTAGATTGAGCTACGTCTTTTTCTTTCCTATAATTAGGAACCTTCTTATACTTACTAGTATTCTTCTTAAAGTATCTTCTTTGGTTAAATCTATTTTTCTTAGTCTTAGGATTCTTTTCCCTAAAGGTAGTAGATTGTCTAAATTTATACTTCTTTGGAAATCCTAAAGGTCTAGTCTTAAACTTCCTATGTTTCCATTCTACTTTCTTTTTGAATTTCTTAGATTCACTTCCACATCCCCATTGGATTGGAGCGATGTCTCTTTCGTCTTTGATTGGAGGGATCTGCTTGAAAGTCTCTTCTATCAACTTTCCTTGGGTTATATCACGTCTCTTAGATATGATATAGTCTTTGGCGAAATTGATTCTTTCACCAAGGGATTTATTCTTAACTCCAGATACTCCTGGCCAATTCCTATATTCATTAATTAGGATTTGTCCTATGGCTAGTATCTTTCTAAAGTATTCATCTTTTAAGGTCTCTCCAAATTCTTTAATTTGGTAATATAGATATTCATAATTATTGTTATATTCAGTTATCTTATCTAACTTGCAAATGCTAAGGAGGGCTAACTTAGTTTTTGCTAGGTCTTGTTCATTGATCTGAGCTAGATGTCCAGCTCCAGTGAATTCTGAAGTGAACAATTGAATATATTCTTCAATTGATCTTTCTTCTAGGTTTTCCTTCATCTTCTCAATCTTAGATAAGGAGTCTTCATCTGTAGCCTTTCTTAAACTATCTAAGTAGTATTTTGCAATACCTATAATGGATTGCTCAGCGTACTGCTTACATGAACTTGCATCCCATTGTTCATTAGATGCAAAACACATGTTCATCTGATTACGCCATTCGTCTAAGGCTTTCTTCCTATCTTGCACATTGTCTAGGTTGAGGTATATACCTACAGGATTTATGGCTTGGCTTGCCATAGTCTTAACAGGAGTGAAACTCTTGTCACTAGTTGGGAAGTCTTTTATATAATCAGGTTTAGTCTTAACTACGGTGCTAGAGTATATAGGAATATTTATTCCTATTGGTTTACTAAAAAGTCTAGGAGCATCTTCTAGCCTACTACTACTTCCTATCTCTTATTTGCTAGGCTCTACTTGTGTAGCAGGCATTAGTCTTTGTTCTCCTTCTTCTATTAGTCTTAAGTTTCTAAGAAGTTCTTTAGTATTCTTAGATTCTTTTAGTTTTAATCTGCGATCTTGGGCTATTATATTAAATCTTTCTCTTTCTTGAAACCTAACAGAATGACTTTTCTTAAGGTTATCTTTAAATGTATTCATATCCAATTCTGAGGGCTTATGTCCAAAGTTTTGGATCCTAGCTTTTTCTTTAACTAAGTCTTTTTGTTCAAATGATCTTCTAGGTCTAATTATGAGAGCTTGTCTAAGTAAACTAGCATTAGTCTTACTACTACATTCTCCTTCTGAAGGATCATTGATTATGGCTTCTCCCATATTCCTAAATCTAATTTCTTCGGTCTGGATATTCTTATTGACAATCTTAGGGGGACCAAACTGGATGGTAACATTTCCAGTGACGTCGTCTTGATTAATAAACAAGGGTTTATTTTGTATAGTCTTAGTTTCTTGAAATTCTGGCAATTTCCAGAGAGTCTTAGCTTTCTCTTTCATAGGTCCAGTATTCCTAATACTGTAAGTATGATTATAGTCTGATACATTGGTTCTAACTAAGATTTCTTCATTAAGTCTACCGCTAGGACTTCCCGATTGCAATCCTTCATAAGGAAATTGGAAGAACTTCACATAGCTTTGAAATTCTATGTTTATATTAGCGTCTGGGATAATATAGTCTTCATAGCCACTAGCATATAAGATTAACTTAAAATGTTTGGTTGTATCTACGGTTACTGTAAATGCCGAAATGGCATTAAAGTATCCTATGTTGTCTGACATTTCTAATTGGGCTATCCCAATAAGACTTTTCTCAAAGTCTTTCCATCTTTTGTCTACTAAACAACATAATATGTTGATATTATTCTGGGGTCTATGTAATCCTTGGATTCTTGCTTGGAAGAGTCCAAAGGTTAGGAATTGGAACTTCCTATCAGTTCCTCTAGATCTAAGCCATTCTGAGTCAATTACTTGGAGCTCAGTATAGGATTTGTCTAACACATGATTTCTACAATGGTAGGTCATGTTATAATTGGGAGTCTTAGGAGTGGCACCTTCTTTAAATAAGTCTATGTATCTAACGGCTGGAAGTTGTCCATTATGAATGGAGTCTTCAACAATCTTCCAGTCAACTTCACCCCACTCTTTCCATTGGAGAGGATTGGTGAAATTTCTCTCTTTCCACCATGTCCTAACATTGAAGGATGAATCCTTAAGTCTTTTGAGCATATGATTACTCTGTTCGATATTTGGGATAGAGCTGGCTATCTTTCTAGTCTTATCTAATCCGTCATTTATGACTCATCTACCTATGGTATTCCTTTCTCTAGTTTCTATGGGAAGGGATTCTTTAAACTTACAGGTGGTTACCTGTTTCTGTTCAAGTCTTTTTTCAATTTTTTCTAAGAAGTCTGAATAATCTTTTTGTCTTTTTACCTGATTAAGGATTTCTTCTTTAAAATTCTTATTCTCTTTTCTAGTCTTTTCAGAAGTTTCTTCACTATGTCTAGCTAGAGAATTAACGATGGTTTTCCCAACGTTAGTGATATAGTCTTTTACTTCATTATCTTTTTCTAGTTGTTGCATAGTTCTAACTTCTATGGCTTCTACAGTCTTTTCAATTTTATCTAACCTAGTTAGAATAAAAGGAGAGTCTATTTCTGCTTGGGAAGGTTTATTATATACGGCTTTAATTCCGTTTATAATTTCACTGTATTTTTCTTCTACTTGGGCCATGTCTAGTCTAAGTTCATTAATAATACTATCCATTTTAGATAGATTATGTCTTTCCATATTATTAAGGTAATTTGCTAAATTCTGTTGGAATTTAACAAAGTCTGTGTAGAAGGTAGTTAATCCTTCTGTCTTAGCCTTTAAGTCTAAATGCAAGTCTTTAACAAAGCTACTATTATAATCTTGGGTAGCTGCTATAGATGTAGAAATTAAATTTAATCTTTCTAATATAAGTCTAGTTGCCTTAGCTGCGTTGGCAATCTCATTTTCATTTATCTTGTAATAAAATCTATCATCATTTATCTTTTCTAAAATTCTTTGATAGAATTCTGATAAGGTCTGAATGGAGAGGTCTTTTGATACCTCATTCCAGTCTGATCTAACTATCTCCATTAGGAAGATAACTATCAAGTCTAGGGATAAGCTTAGCTTGTTCTTTAGTAAGTTTAATTAACTCACTGCCTTGATTTTTAATTAAAGTCTTAATTTCTAAAATGTCTTTGTTAAGGACTTCTATATGATTAGTCTTAATATTTATTTTTTTGTAACACGTGTACTAAGTCTATTGGGATTTGATTATCTATGTCTAATAATCTTTTAGAGATATTTTTTATCTCTGTTTCTAAAGTTTGAGTGTCTTTTATTAATTGTCTTAATATAAGCAGTATACACTTATTTTGGTCTATTATGCTATTAATAGCACTAGCAGTAACTTGTCTACTGTCTTCGTGTTTGGCTGGGATATGTTCAATATGTGAACAACCGTCTATGTGTGTGGTTAAACAACCTTCTGAATCTAAATTAGTTATGGGTATAGGTTGGTAGTCTGGGTTGGATCCAAAAATATCTTGGTAAATGCGAGGGATAAATCCCAAGGGCATTAAAGTCTTTTTTCTTTTACTCTAAAAGGAACGTCTTATGGCTCTGATACCAGAATTAGGGTTTAGTCGGAATTTGGTGAGGTTCTAAAATCTTTAAGGTCTTGATACCAATTTTGGGTCTAAATTATAAATCTTTTAATTATATAGTCTTAAACTAAGGTTTTAGTATAAGACAAGAGGGGGACCATCTAGAGTAAATAACAAAAGTCTTTGGGACCACGAGGGGACCACTTTCGGGATATGGACAAAGTCCGCACGAAAAGTCCGCACGGGAAGTCCGCACCTGAGCCTGTCTGTATATGTATAATATAAATATACATGTTTGCCAATTTTGTCAAATTTTTAAAAAACAATATTTAAAAACAAGTTTACCAAATGCGCACCAATAATTATAAACCGAAAAAACTGAATTTTAAAACTCTATTTAAAAACAGCATTTAAATCTAGTTTTATGAATAAAGAATCAAGCAGTCCCAAGATTTGAAGTCTTTTTCATTTGTTTGTCACTGTTACAAGTAACGCCTTAAAGTACAAGAAAGTTATGTGCTGCTAAAAACAATCTTTTAGTGTCACTGAAAATATATTGTAGGTGACAGGAATTGAAAAAATTGTCAATAGTTGAAATAGTTTAATTTTTTATTTAGTAGTTCAATCAATAATTCAAATAGGTTTTATTTTGAAACAAATGTGGTAGCTTAGGCTATTTTTTGAAAATGTTAAAAGTTGGGAGGGGACATAGAAATATAACAAAGTACTGAGTACTCATAAAGTTTCATCTTTTTAGTCCGCAGCCAAAAGTTCAAATAATGTTATATGTACCTACAACTAGTACAAAAAAATGTAATGAAAGTGCTTTACACGTGTTGTGTCATGATGTGGGACACATCATGATACAATATATGTAAAACACTATCGATCATTTTTTAGTACTAGTTATAATTAAGCAATGGCGGAGCTATGATGTATGGAGGTGGGGCAAATCTATGGTGTATGGAGCTATGGTGCCCCACGTAGAAATTTGAATTTTTTTTATAAAACTTTAGGTTAAATCTACCATACTTATTATTTGTTTTTAGTTTGTTTATGGTTAGTTTATTTTTCTTATTGTTATTTTTATTTTATGGTTATTTTTTGTTGTTTTATGTTTGATTAACTTTGATGTTGTTATTGTTTTGTTTAGCAATTATTTATTATGATTTGCTTGTTTTGGGGGGATTTGTAAGTTGTTTAGTTTAGGGAGAAACGGTATCATGTGTAGGGTCCGCGTTCAATACAAATAAGTATAAAATACGTATGTGATACGTGTCCCACTATACAGACAAAAAAAATTAAATTTACATACGTGTCGTATCCTTATTTGTATTTCTCTAGTTCAGGGGTTTGATTAACATACTACGTGCATTTGATTAACATATCTGAGCTTGTTTTATTTTAGTTATAATTGTCTTGAAGCGCAAATTATTAATTCAATATTTGTAAAAACATCTAAATGTAACCCTAAAAAAATTTGGCTCGGGATCTCCTGCTCCCAACCCCCGAAACTGGTCTTTGATTTGTACATAGCGATGTCCCACCAAAAAAAAAAATTTGCTTCGCCACTCTAGGTGTGTCATTACTCTTCTAACAATATTAATTTTCTAAATTAAAGGGATGACATTTTATGTAACAAACTAAGAGATAAGGGAATAAGGTGTAGTTTTCATGATAATGAAGTTACGTTAATAGAAAAGACTTAGAAAGCCAAAGATTTTCAAATACATAATGAGGCCTTAATTAGATAGGTTTCTTAATCCATGTCCAACTAGTATAAAACTACAAAAATATAATAATACTAGGTGTAAGCCCGCGTGATGCGCGGGCGAGGCGCAATGCGAGACACGTAAGGAAGAAGAAAAAATATGGATTGAAAATTTAAATCAAGTAAATATTTTTCACCATAATCTTTGAGACATTTGTTCAAGCAATACATAGTCAATATGAAGATAAGAAAGAGGTAAATCAATATTTGAAGCACATATGGTATTTTATTTCAACATCCAAAATACAAAGGAATGATACTAATAATAAAAAAAAAACTAAAATTAAAAACGAAAAGCCGAAAAGAGAATAAAGAACTACCATAAATCTTTCTCATTGTATCTTACTATATAATAGAGCAGTGAGATCATCCATTTGAAAAAAGAATTAATATTTCACAAATGCCATAAAAAACTAATGTGAAGTTTATAAATGCCATTGACAAAAAAAAAATACAAGTGCCATAAAATGCTACAGGCGAGTCTAAACTGGTTTTGCATCTATTATCCCTTTATCTGTAATCTAGCACTATAAATTAATACGCTCTAATATTGTTTGTACAAAAAAAACTTATAGCAAATAAATAGTTTAATTGTGTTATTTGAGAGTACTTTCATGCTTTGTTGAATTAAAAAAATTTCTTTAAACTTCATATTTAAAAGAAACATGGGCTTCAAAAATAAATTATCATACAAGGAACCCATATTTCTATAATAAAAAAATTACAAATTCCTCATTAAAAACTCATAGCATGTTTAGTAAATACATAAGAACACACGATACCAAAGAATTTTATAACACATAAAAAAGTATTGAAAAGAATTTAACCTAAATATATGGAAAATAACTAAACAACCTAATAATACAAATTATTGGAAACATGTTATGTACTTGGTCCCTGTTCATGTCTTAGAAAAACCAAAATTTTATCGTAAATAAAAATATAGGAAAATTTTTATTTTAGTGTATGCATATACCAATAAAGTACACTTACATATAAAAAAAATAAACAATGAACTAAAAAGAAACCTATTTTAAACAGTATATCGCATACACGTATGTACTAAAAAGAAATCCATTCTAAAACAGTATATTTATATTGTCATGGACATGATAGTGACAAAAGAAATCCATTCCAAACAACAACGTCCTCATCTTGGGGCACCTAATTTTAGTTCGAACTAGCATGAAGACCACGCGATGCGTGCCCGAATATATATATATATATATATATATATATATTTCATTATATAAACTTCAGTACTTTCTTTTTTAGAAAACTAATATATAATTACATATTTAATATAAATTTAAATAATCAATAATTAATTAAGTTTGATATTTAATAGGATAATTGATTAATTTTAGATGATGGATACTAAAACCAAATTGTAAAGTATTTGGTTGACATTCAATTCCAATGTTGGCTATCCACTCCCAATGTCAAACGGAATAAATATTTTAAAGAGTTTTAAAAAATATTATAGAAAAATTGATTTTCAATAACAAAGTAGATTTCCAATTAAAAACAAATTTATAATAAAATATGGAAAAAATATTCAATAATTACCAAAAAATTGGAAAATACAAAAAAAACAGATAAATAAATAAAAATATGGAAAATACATTAAAAAAAATATTCAATAAACAGAAAAACTATTTTTTTTAAAAATTTGCAAACTGAATAAATATTCTAAAAAGTTTGAAAAAATACTGCAAAATATGAATTTTCAATAACAAAATAGATTTTCAATAAAAAAAAATAGATTTCTAATAAAATTAGGAAAATATTCAATAATAATAGAAAATTTGGAATATATAGACAAACCAGAAAAAAATATTTAAAATAATAAAAAAAAGAAAAATAATTTCCAAAAATAAAAATTCTAAACTTGATTAAAAAAACATAAAAATCAATATTGATAAAAGATTTCCAGCAAAAAAATATTGCTTTCATCCAAAAAATATTTTCTAGCAAAATAAAAAAGATTTCTAGAGAAAATAAATTTTATCGAAAAAAATTGTTTTCTTATAGATAAAAAAAACTATCCTCAATATATAGTTGATTTAATTATCTAATGCATAGAAGGTAATACAACTTAAGTTTGATTTGATAAAAAAAACTGAATTAACTACAGCCTCTTTCACTTGTAAAAAAAAGCTAAATCCCAATGACTGGTGTGTACCTTCTAGGTAAGAAAAATAGACTAAAAAAAATGTATGGGACTCCTAAAATATAAACTACGAAAAATCTAAAAGAAATCATCTTCCCAAGCAATGATCTACAGAGAACGACCGAGAAAAATTAATCATATATCAAATCAAAAGGAAAATAATGAGGCACACATAGTATCAAATATTGAGAAGAAGACTTACATATTATAATATAAATGCAAAGACAGGAAGATTTTACATTTGATTTTTAATGTTAGATGTTTGATGTCTGAAAGAAAGAAAAATTAAGATGCCTACTAGGTTAAGGAATCTTTAGGATTTGAATATGAGGATGTGATGGGGTTGCTACTTCCATTGAGAGCTCTACGCATGTAGTTTAGGAAATTAGGGATTGGAAATGGGTCGAATGGGTTATTTGGAATGGTGGATTACCTTGGGTTATTAAAGGTTTGAGAGAGAGAGAGAGAGATCAATGAGTGTTTCTGGATGATACATGTACACACATGGCAAAAGTGACTCTTAAGCTCCAGTTTTATAATACCTCTAATGATATTTATTGTATTTTCCACATGTCAACCTTACGCGATTTGGGACAACAATTTTTATATATTATTACTTGGAAAATTAAAAATGGAGTACATTGAATAGGAAGCCGGTTAGATGGACTAAACTCATTGAATTGGAGTGTAGAGAAAGATGAGTTATTATCTTCACGTATCCTTCTCTAGAGAGAGACTCTCATTTATGATATCATTTATTAAGTTGCCACGTGTCAATCTCACATGATTTTGGTTTACAGTTTTTATATAATTATATAGATTATATAGATTAGCACCGACAGTTAAGCGGGTTAGGTTGAGTTTGGACGGGCTAAATATGGGTTGTGTTGAGTTTGGGGGGGGGCTAAATATGGACTACAATATGAAGTGGGTCGGGTTTGGGCTGGGTCACCCGATAAGTCATTGTTATTATCAATCCATGTCCTAAATGCTTTAATTCATTGTTAAAATTGGGATCTGTACAGGAGGAGAAATAAAGGAGCAAAGAAGAGAGAGAGAGACACACACAAAGAGAGAGAGAAAGAAAGACTGAAGCTTGTGCGGGTGGGAGGAAAATGACCCATGTTTCATTTTGTTCCCTTTTGCCTTTTAGGTATACAAATGGTTACCCGAATTTGGTCTTTTAGGCCCAAATTTTGCCCGCAAATTAAATAATATGGGCCCCATATTTTAACAAATGGGTCTACATGGACAGTGCTGATAATTGGGGCCAGTTTTGTCGGTAATAGCTCGGACTAAAACTTCTTCTTCGATTGCGACCACTAAGCCCCCAGAATCCAATCTTTACCTCTCACCTGTCAGATGAGTGGTTCCTGCATTGAGGTATTTATATGTTGTTGTTTTTTTAAAACCTAAAAATGAATCACGTTGAAGATTCAAGACTTTATTCAACAAAAACTTTACCCAAACAAACAAAAACAGAAAAAAAAACACGGATCACGCACTACACCAAATCTGCACTATTGTCACGGTCATTGACCTTGACAAGTTGGACTTGTCAAGGTCAATGACCGTGGCAATTCGGGACGAGACAACTTTTTTTGTCAAGGACGTGTCACGATCATTGACCGTGACAAGTTCGTTAGAATTGTCATGGTCGTGTCACGGGCCATGACCGTGACAAGTTTAGTCACAGTTATTAACCGTGACAAAGCATTGACCCTTTTTAAAAATATTGTCACGGTCATTGATCGTGACAAGTTCTTGACAAATAATATTATCACGGATTTGTCACGGTCAATGACCGTGACAATTCTGGACAGAATTTAAAAAAATCTGCTGGGAAGTATGGCCACTGCCACTGCCCAGCAGTATATTTGTACCTATTATAGCAACGTTGTACCTATTCAAACATCATATATCCAAACAAACTAAAGATAATGCAAATATATATTCAAAATAGAAACAATATAGATGACGATATAATCCAAATATAATTAAAATGTATCAACTTAAAAATAATGTCACTACATGTCTGGGGTAAATGTGAGGAGGTGAGTAGGCCACACGATATACGAATTGACACACCCACTAATATACATCGTGCCGCATTGTTCGCGCAACCACAATAGGGATTTCTCCTTCCCGGGTATCACATGCGTGACGAGCACTTTGGACTCGATTTCTTGAAGCGCACGTCCATGAACTATTCCACCCTGGACGACATTCGGGTCCCTCAACCCCCGCCCTATCCGCTGGCCATCAAATACGTCCAATATGAACACGCTCGGCCAACCAATTGCCGACATCGATCTGGGGAAGGGATCCAAATAAGGAAGTGGATCATCGAAGTACGCACGTGTCGGTGATGAAGCAACGAGGTCCACATCCTCGTCATCCTGCACCTCGTTCTCCCGCACATCCTCCTCCTCTCCTCCACCGCCTTCTCCTTTTCTTTCCCCTTATGGTCTCCGCCCAACGTACGCTCCATGAATGAGTACATATCTTGGACCGTCGCCTCCAAACGGGACAGCTTCGCGTCATGTGAATCCACCGTTCGAGCCAACCCAGTGTCGCTCGTCTCCAATCCGATGATCCTAGATTTGGCCACCCGTGAGCTCACCCCCCATGTCCTCCCCTTGCGATCAGAGCCAAGCACTTGGCTGAGTGCGTCTGTGGATAAAGATGACTTGTCGGCATTAGACTGCGACTCATGCACTTCCTTAAGTTGTGCCTGAAACGACAAAAAGCACATGATTAGTAAAATAAGTAAACTAAAAATTTATAACGTAATTAACAAAAATTAAACTGTCGGATTACTTACAATCGTGGCCGCGACGCTCGGGGACACCTCCTTATCCTTCCCCTTCTTCGTCCGAAGAGCCACATAAGTATCGAGCTTATGTGGCTTACCCCCTAGGCCACTCCCTACCCCCTGAAATAAAATAAAGTAAAATTAGTATCGGCCCCGCAAAGTAAAATAATGAAGAATAATATATTTCTGTAGTTATAGAAAAATTAAATCTTACCTTCATCCTATGCTCCACCTCGGTGTAAGACGTCCGGCCGGAGTAGTGCACGTCCGTCTTTTTTGCCCGATTTTCCCTCCCCGATTGGCGAGATGCCAATTGTCGATCCTCGATCTCATTGTCAATGAACTTTTGCCATTGTGCCAATAAGATCGGCTCCTTGGGCGGGACGGATCCACACCATTGGATAATGGACTCTCGTGTTTTCCCAAAGTACCGTGTCCGCATATTTTTCTTCCACGTCTTGTGTTGCTCCCTGAACTGCTCCAAGACGGAATCGCGTAGCTTTGGATCCAAGTTAAATTATTCTTGTCCAACAAATACAATGTTAGTTGCGAATAAATATAAATATAAATATAAAATGAAATTGAAATCGAAATCGAAATCGAAATCGAAATCGAAATCAAAATCAAAATTGAAATTGAAATTGAAATTAAAATTGAAATTGAAATTGAAATTGAAATTGAAATTGAAATTGAAATTGAAATTGAAATTGAAATTGAAATTGAAATTGAAATTGAAATTGAAATCTAAATATATTACCTGTAGTGCCGCCCAAACAGCTAACTTGAGCTCATATGGCATCTCCTTCCAACTCATAAACCACGGGTCGATGACCGTCTTTAGCAGCTCGAGGGATCTCGCTAATAGCTCCGATTTGTTCTCGATGGTAATCCCAAATTAGCCATATTTGGGGAGCCTAGGGGCCGAGGAGCCCTCGTCGCCTCTGCTACTACCGAGCCCAGACGACATCATCATAAACAGCATCATCATCTTCACCTTAATACCTGAAGGAGACATTTGCTGTAAAAAAATGTTATTAGTACACATATACACACACCCCTACCCCACCCCGTCCCCCCTCACCCCACCCCCACCACACACACGCACACGTACACGTACACCCCCACCACCACCACCACCCTCCCCCCACCACACCCCCTGCCCCCTTCCCCACCACACACCACCACACAGATATACACACACACATATACACATACACACATAAATATGTCTAAATTAGTTGAAAACATCTAACGTGGATACATGTATCGAGATTTTATGTCATCTATTGGAACTATTAAAAAAAATTCTTCTTTGTTTAAGGTAATTGACACTTAATAAATCTTATTGCAAGTGAAAATATTTTTTGGACAAAAAAAATCATTGAAGTCAAAATATTATTTTTAAGAGGTTTTGTTTATTATTATATATATTATATATGCCGGAATAGATGTAAAGCATGGAATAGATGTTATATATTATGTCCGTTCGAATGCCTCAAAATAAAAAATTCCAAAATTATTTTTAAAACTTGTTCCTAGATCCCAATACTTCAAAAGGTAAATACACAACTCAAAAAAATTCTTCAATACTTCAAAAGGTTTTTAAAACACATTTTATGAAAAAATTCTCTCAAGTTAAAAAACGTCTTAGTGTGTGCAATTAGCCAATATTATATCAAACTTCTCGAAAGGATATAGTCCTCATATTCAATCATGGAAGGCTCCAATGAGAGATAGTGCATGATCTTCAATCTTTAGTCCTTAACTAGATTGTGTCTCACTCATAACGAACCAAGTCTATTTAACTTGATAGACTCAAACGTTTTGATACATGAGAAAGACAATTTATATATAATACAAATGTTTACATCTTCAGTAAGACTTTTGCCAACATTTAGTGAACAATAATGGTTCTTTCGCTTTTGTTTGTTAAATACTAATCTACTAAGAATTTGGAGACATCCACGATGAAAAAATTTGTAGGAGAAAAATGCTACCAATTTAATGTTTTAATGGTGAAGGAAAGTTCAAAATAACCTGCATTATTAAAAAATAAATATCTTTCAATAGAAAGAATGCATTGATTTCTTTAACTCCAAGAAGAAAAATTCTAGAATCACTTAGAAATAAAATCACAACGAATTATTTTTTATCTTTAACCATAGTCAAAATATCGTAATCTTCCCTTTGAAATTAAAATTAGACACAAATATACAAGTACAAATATCTCCAATGTGGAATTAAGTCGATAACACTAATATTCTAAAGTTCATGAACGATATCTAACCTAAGACAAAAGTATAGGTTAAGCAACAACATATTAACATGTGAATTGTCTAATTCGAATGAAAATGAGTTAATCTTTATATACATAATCATCAATATTAATCTAAATTAGCTTATATCCATACAAGGCTAATTTTATATACATAATCATCAATGTTTTGCCTCTAATATAACAACCCCCTATTTTCCACATACTCACCCACCACACACACACACACACATACACATATATACACACACACATATATATACACACAAACATATATATAAATGGAAGAGAGAGAGAGAGAGAGAGAGAGAAATTAACCTGAAACTAGAGAGCGAGAGAGAGAGCAGCGTAGAGAGAGGGAGTTGTAAAAAGGAGGGAACGGCGGGGGAGAAGGGGAAAGGGTTTTTGCTACAGAAGTTGTCACGATCGTGTCAAGGTCCTTGACCGTGACAATTATTTAAAGAATTGTCACGGTCATTGACCGTGACAAGTCCGTGACAAGTAAATTTGTCACAGTCGTGTCAAGTTCAATGACCGTGACACAAAACGCGTGTTTTTTGTCACGATCAATGACCTTGATAAGGGTGGCCGGCTAAAAGGTGACAATTTTGTCATTTTGGTGTAGTGACGATTCACATCCAAGGTGAACAAACATATTCCTCTAATTTTACTTCGTCGAAGGCGCATTCTCTTCCTTCTTAGGATGTGGCTTAAGGAATGGGTCGTTTTCGATGAGGATGAAATTGGCGATATCAATAGTGGCAACAATTTCGCCCAATATTACAGCTGGTCCCATCAGGAGACTCCATTTTTTAGACTTGTCATCTTCTTCGATTCAAATGCCTCCTCTCTCTTGTCTCCTATAAACACCTTGTTTCCCTAATTTTATATGTTGGTGCTGTTTGACTTGTCATTTGAAAGAGAGAATGTGAAGGGATGGAGATAACTCGTAATGGGTTAAATGTTGAGGGGAAAAGAGATGGATTAAAAATAAATGACACTTGGACACTCTCAAAATCAAATACAATTAACTCCTTAATGAGTGTCTATTAAGCGTTTTAGATTATAGAACTAGGTTTTAACATGCCCAATGCGCGGTTTTTACTAATTAGTTCCATTTACTAAGTATGTAGTTCAATAGGTCCTAACATTTTATTTTTGCTCCATCAGATCCCATAAAAAAATATTTTTGTTCCAATAGGTCCTATTTATAAACATAAGTGAATATTCACTATATGTACATATAGGACCTATTAAGGAAAAAATGTTGCGATAAGACTTATTAGAAAATATTTCATATAAATAGGACTTAATAGGAAGATCCCCTTAAATTATTATATGCAAGGTGTTGGATAATTTTTTTATATACAACTTGTTTATCTACATATTTTAGCAAATAAAATTTCATACAATCATAAGCCAATTCTTTCTAAACTAAATACTCAAACAAAAATATATAAATATGTTGCATATGCACTCATTCAAGCATTATCCAAGGATAAATTAACACCAATTTGTACAATTATATATATATATATATATATATATATATATACACATACACACACACACAATCACTTTTTTAACACTATATATAAAAACTTACTCTAAATAAAAACAAAGCACTTGAGTTTCAACATCTATATGTTTGCCTCAATTCATGTAAACCCACTTTTTGGAAAAGGAGGAAAGTTATGTATATGTGTGTGATCGCCCACATCACTCATCCCTCCTCACGGGGTATTTTTCCATTCTATCCAAACAACCGGCTTGTTCCCTCCCGTTCTTGTGAATCATATTTGCTTTCGCAATTGAATTAAATGCAAAAGCCTACCATACATAAACCAACATATATTGTTATTTATCATCACTTTATAATAACAGTAGACATATTATATAGTATATACAGAGTGAGGGTGGAGGAAGAAGGAAAAAAACGACCTTTGGGTTACGTTTTTGTCATCAGAAGTACCAGGCTTCTTTTTTTCTTGGCAGATGGGCCTGATCATGGCCGGCCCTGGCCATGTGCCAAGTGGGCAATGGCACAGGGCCCATTTTAGAGTATGCACTTATATATGTATATTATAGGGGTCCAAAATTATTTTATGTATATTAAAAATGTCAATTTTTTAAATAAGTTAAATTTTTTAGGGGCTCATTTTTTTTAACGACCCAAAAACAATCTGTACAATGAATGATTCAACTATCCAAATATCTCATCCAACTAAAATGGGCCCCTAAAAAATAATTTTAATTTTTTAGGGGCCCATTTTAGGTATTTAATATCTTTGTACAATGTTTTTTTTAGAAGGGCCCTAAACTGATTTTCGCACAGGGCACTCTCAATCTTAGGACCGGCCCTGGGCCTGATTGGCGAGAACTATGAGATTAGTGAGATAGCTCTTTGTTACCACTATCTATTTCCATACTACTCGTTTGGAGTAAAATTGAAATTTATAAATAACAGGGGAGCCAACTAAAAGACTACGTAGAGACAATATAAACAGGTTTGAAAAGGATTGAGTCAATATATATATCTATATAATAAAGGAGTAGGGTTTTTTTGTCTCCCCCAATTAACGGTTGAGATCAAAACTGAATGGATTTGGTCTTTATCAACTAGCGGTGGGGATTAAATCTGAGGGGTTTTGATCTCCCCCAACTCACGGTTGGGATTAAGGCACGTGTGAACTGACTAGACTGCTTTGGTACACTTGATCTGCGTTGCTTCTTTCACCCACTATCTCAATCTTTCTTTCTCCGTCTTCTGTACAGCACACGGCTCAAGAAAAGTAGATGAAAAATCCACTCAACAAATTCGGATAAGGTTCTGCCTTTTAGCCACTTAAATCACACGGATCAAGAAAAGTAGGTTCTTTCTATCGACCGCTTAATCATCGTCCGCCTCTCTCTCCCTCTCGCATAACTCCTACAAGTTCGACCTCTCCACCACTCGGTTTGATCTGAGTGCTCCTCCAACCACCAGCAAGCCTAACCCCTGCACAGCCCATCCGCCACAAACTCAGTGAACACCCCCGGTGGAGGCAACATATGGTAAGATTTTTTCGGTTGAAAAAGTTACAGATCTTGGTTGTTCACAATTAGTAGAGACAAAACACATGGATCTAATGTTTGTGTTATTAAAAACTCCACACCGAAAAGAACGGAGAGGAGACATAACTTCACACCGAAAAGAAGATCGGAAGGGAGATGCGGACCTGTCTTCGGGTCATTGATCGGTTTTCTATTTAGGTCGGAGAAGAGCGCGAGCTAGTAGGCGTGGCGGAAGAGGAGACCGGGGGGATTTTTTTATCTAGGTCGGAGACCTGGCTGGTCGTCATTTTTGTACATGGTCGCCGACCAACAAGGGTTATCCAGCGACCCTTTGACCAATTCGTATGAGATCAGCGGAGAGAAACCAAACCCAGAGCAGAGAAACCAAACGCATCGGATTGTCAAATTTTGGGGGGGTTTTGGATTTGATTCTCACAATCCTCTGTTGTGTTGAAGAAATCCTAGCCCATTTTTTTTTGCTTTGTTATGGGTTTGAGATTGATTGCTTTAACTATTTTTTTCCAGGTAATTTGTCTAAGAAGCCACATGCATCAGGTATACAGTTTACATGGGTTTGTTAATGTTTCTTCCATTTTGAAGGTTTCTATGGCTATTTAAATATTTAAGTTTTTGTTGTAGTTCTTTAATTTTGTTTGTTTTTGTTAATTCGGGTGGTGTGTAGATATTTATAAGATAAAATCATTTTTTGGCAACAAATATTGTCGGTTACTCTACCTTAATTTTTCTTGGATTTGATGGCAAATATTGTTTGATGTAGTCTTTAAACAGGAGCTTGGACTATTTTTACTACGTCGTTGGCAAAATGTTTGGTGTGAAGAATCTCATTATTTTTTTTCACGAGTTATTTTTTAATATATTTTCATGGCTATTAAATTAAAGGGGTTTTGGTTTAAATTTTTAGTTTAAGATCAGGGTCTGTCACTTCTTCGAACTTCATTTCATATTTTTAGGATTTCTTTTTTCAAAAATAACTGTTTTTGACAAAACAAGAACACAATAAAAACAATTTATAACAACAAAAAAAGTTTTTTAAGGACTATTAACATTTAGAAATAAACGGTTTTTAACAAACAAAAAATAATTTTTAAATTAAATTTTGTAACAAAATAAACAGAGTTTATAACAAAAAACAGTTTATAACAAATTAATAGTATCTTAACAAAAAAAATGAAAAAAAAAGGAAAATACAGTTTCAAAATGGAATCATTTTCAATAATTTGATTTTCAATAAAACCTCAATGAGGTGACAACGATTAGACAACTCATCTGTTATCATAAACATTGCCAGTTTTGAGCTCATGGCTCGAGGAAAATAGTTGAGTTGTTGAAAATGACTTTTTCTCTGTCAGTGGATTGTTTTCAACTATTACAAATCGGTTTGTTTACTTTATCATCTGATGTTTTTTTTTTCAATTATTAATATTGATTTATTTGAAAGTATTATATTAACACAAAAAGTTGTATATTGAGTAACCCACGTAATTCTGAAGAAAATGACCCATTTTACCTTTTGGCAGAGGATGCAAGACCATAATATTTGGTATCACGTGACACGATATCAAGAAAAGATTTCTCCATAGTCCCAACAATGGGTATAGAGGAAAAAAAGCAGTTTTGATGTTTAATGATTTCTTATTCTGAAATGGTTGCTAAATATTATGGGGTTAAGTAGAACTTTGTTTTCTTTGTACTGCCAATAGTCTTTATGCATAGATTATGGGGATAAAAAAAGGGATGTGCAACTTTTATTTTTTCCTTCAAAATTTGAAATGATTAAAACCTATTATTAAAAAAAGGGATGACTACTATTTTTTTTTAATTTTTAATTCTTTTTATTTGGTGTGCAACGAGACAAAATACTATAAAGATATTTATGACACTACCAATGACATGTGTAATATGTCTCTGGCCAAAGTCGTAATACAAATTATTTGATTATATTATTTGTAAAAAAATTATTGTATACTTTAATATGTTAATATTATTTACGAGAATAAAAAGTATAGTAAAGAATGCAAGTGATCAATTGTGGATTGCGTTGTTAGGCCATCTCCAATGTGATGCCTCTAAAAGATGTAAATGTGCACATTTTTACGTACATTTTTTTGTTTGGTTTTGTAGTGGGACAATGTAAATATGAGGTGGAAAGTGGGAGGGGCCCACTCTGGGCGGGTAAAAGTTACGCACTCAGATTTGGGTGCACAAATCTTAGCCGTTCAACTCCAATCCGTATTATCTATAATGGCTTGGGCGGACAAAAGTCTACCGCCCACAGTCTGGGCGGGCAACACTTAGCCGCCCAGCTGTGGGCCCCCCCGGTTACACATTGTGTATCGGCAATGTATATTTACATTCCCTCTACATTTTCTCTCTCCTAAATGTGCACATTTTTATACCCACTGTGAAACATAAATGTGCAAATGTGCACATTTACATCTCCCATTGGAGATGGCCTTACCCATTGTATTCAATTGTTATAATTTATACTTATTTTTTTTATAAGTTGTCTTTATATATGATCGTGTTATTTTAATTGTTTAAACATTTAATCCAACAATCTCCCTTGGACTCACGTGTATTTGAAATATCATATTCTCACCCCTTAAATTTTAATGACAATAGAATTATATGGTTGTAATGTGTTGAACTCTGGACATAATTAAGATAGTTCCGTCGATACAGAATATGAACTGTTGGTGACACGGGAATTAATTTATCGTCGTGCCATCGGCACGGGTACACCCTAGTATATATATATATATAGGGAGAGATTCACAAGTGGACCAAAAGAATGGATTTTTTAATGGACCTTAACAAAAAACACATAATAACACATTAATTTTAATTCCTATAGTATAATTGGTCCGCGCCAGCGGCACCAAATACGCGTGTCGATCGATCCCCACCCCACCCCCACCCTCCCATGCCCATGGCAGCGCTGCTGTCATAAGGGCTGCCACAAGGGCTGCTATGGTGATGGTGGGGGTTGGGAGGGTGGGGGGTGGGTGGGGGGTTAGTGGGGTGAAGGTGTGGTCTCGGGTGCCGCTGGGGCGGACCAATTACACTATATGAATTAAAATTAATGTGTTATTATGTGTTTTTTGTTAAAGCCCATTAAAAAGTCCATTATTTTGGTCCATTTGTGAACCTCTCCCTATATATATATATATATATGTATATATATACACACACACACAACTACAAAAAGAAAATCAGTCAACCATATACAACATATTCATAAAAAGTAAACTCATTATTTTTTTTAAATAGATTCATATATTGATCAATAGATGATGTATTGATACACAACATACAGGGAATGGAGATGAACGGAGGGGGAGGGAAGGGAGAGCAAAGGCATAAAACCAAGTCAAAACATTCAACGCATAATATATAGCTGGGGAGATAAAAATTGTAGGAGGGAGATGGGAAATGAAAGGACTAAGATTGGAAAATATGAAAGGACGGATGAATTTAATTGACAGAAAGAGAGAGAGAGAAAAGAGAACGGGTGTTAGATGCATGTAGGGAGGCTCTTGTCATCACTTCACAATTAATAAATATTGCCAAAATTCTACCCTGAACGGCAAAACGCTACATCATTAAGAGCTCTTTTCAAATCGAATGGAAGAAAGTCAAAAAGGAATGAATTCATCCAACGAAATTCCAAACAATACCATAGATGATATACTCCTCCTCAGATTGCCTGTAAAGTCAGTCAAGCGGTTTCAATGTTTATGTAAGTTTTGGTATTCCTTAATCTCAGATTCTAAGTCAGCTAGAACCCACTTAGAACGTCAAAACCCACATAGGCTCCTTGTTTCATCTATGTCTCATCTCAAAACTTCTGATGGAGAAAGCCCACACAAGTCCCTTGCCCTTGGTTCGTTAATATCTCATCATCTCAAAATTTCTTCCTACTCCATAGACTATGAAGCTCCTTCTCATGATAATAATAAGGGTTAATAGTTATGTAACAACCGGATTTTTTAAAGACGAAATTTTTAATTAATTTTGAAAATTAATGAAAAATAAAAAAAATGGATTTAATAATTAAATATGTTGAGTTTTATGTTTGAAAATTGAATTTTCAATCGGATTGTAATCGTAATTAAAATCGGAGTCATAATGGAATTTTAAAATAAAATAAAAATGAAAAGACATTCGTCATGGATTTAGGCCGTGACTAATGGAAAATTTGATTTTTGGTTAAATGGAATTAAACGAAGGGGAATGGCGGCAGTGGTCGCGTACCTGATCGATCGACTATGCCAGATTTGAGGCGGTTCGGTGATTTTATTTGTAGTGTTAGAGTGGGATTATGATTCCTAATTAGTATATAAGACTAGTAATTCGTATAGGGACTTTTCATAATCACTTTTTCACAAGTTTTTCTCCAAATAACACTTCTAAATATTTTTTCTTTCAACCATAATCATCAACCTCCAACATAATCAAGTTTTTGTCACAAGTTTTGGAACGCTTAATTGGGGTTTAATCAAGTTTGCTCAAGAACACTTCTTTACTAATTTTTCGAGAGGAATCCAAATGTGCTACCAGATTTTCTTCATCTAAATCACAGGCATGGATATTTTATTCATTTCCTTTGGTATTATGCGTTTTAAGTATTACCCAAACATTTAATCATATTTTTCTTAAAAGAAGTTAGTGACTTAATTACGAAAAGTGGACACTAATTATGGGACTGTTTTTATTAAATCTTTTAATCTGAATAATATTCATAACCCTTGGGTACGTAGGATTGATGAGTGGATTTTGAATTTTATTAGTGTAGGTTGCATGTAGAAAAACCTTGGTTTTGAATTAAATGAATTTGGGGACGTATAACTTATGTCAGTTGTGTAGAGATAATGAAATTGGAAATATAATGTATTAATGATGAAATATCGGTGTATTTAATTTAAAATAATTAAATGGGATTAAGTGGGTGTTTATGACGATGTGCTAATTAAATTGAGATTTAATTGAATTGGACTATGTTGCGTAGTTGTATATGTTGATTAATTATGCTTGTTTGTGTGACTTGTTGGTATTATTAATTTGTCATTGTGACGACGGGTTGTTGGATACTTTTGCTCCCTATATATTAGGATGCCCTCTAGGTATGAGACCAGTGGGTAGGCCTTTAGGTGGTTTACGCCTTATAAGTATGGAACTAGTGAGGGCAGATTATCGCGGTTTTATTAGACCTGGCAATTTTTTACACTACCCGAAAACTCGACTCGAACTCGACGCGATTTTTGCGGGTCAGGTCATGGATAAACAAGTGCGGGTCAAAATCGGGTCAGACCCGCTTAACCCGTTTATTAAACAGGTCGTGTTTCGGGTCAACCCGCGTAACCCGCCATTGACCCGTTTATTTTTCGGGTTGATTTCGGGTCACTTTAGGGTCAAAACTTATATAACCCGTTTAGACACGAATAATTATAAACCATTGATTTTCTAATCTAACGGTTAAAAAAATAAAAACCAAAAGGGGGATTTGGAAAAGTTTCTAAACCTAACTAAACCTAACCTTACCTGAAGAAAAAAAAAACACACGCAGGTCTCTCTCTCTTAGCAGAGTCGCCGCCCTTCTCTCTCTCGTTCGTCTCCTCCGCTTCTCTCTCAGCAGGTCTTTTCTCTCTTCCCTTCTTCTTCTCCCTTCTCTCATGTCCTCCACACACACACGCACACACACACGCAGCGAACACAACACACACGCAGCGAACACAACACACACACACACAGCACGACGAACACACACACGCACACAGCGCACACACACGACGCACACACAACACACACTGATTTGTTAGATTTTTTTTATATATTTCAGTTTTTTTCTCATAAATTTGTTAGATTTTTTTTATATTTCAGATTTTTTTTTTCAGGTAATAAAACTTATTTGTTAACAACTAAGGATTGACATCATTAGATTTCTGAATTTCTTAACCGATTTGTTAACTGATTTGTTAGATTAAATTTCTTAACTGATTTGTTAACTGATTTTTGAATTTCTGATTTTTTTTCAGCAGGTCATTATCCAAAAAGCCTAAAGGTACTGATTTTTTTTTTCAGCAGGTCATTAGATTTCTGAATTTCTTAACTGATTTGTTAGATTAAATTTCTTAACTGATTTGTTAGACTTACAATTTGGAACAAAGCTTAAGATTAATTCTTTTAATATACATATTTATTAGCTGATTTATGTTAGATTAAATTCATTAGACTTTTTATTGATTTACGTTAGCTGATTTATGAATATTAATGCATGATTTTTGTTGTTGAAATTTTCTTTAGTAAACAGTTTTGTGTTGGTAATAAATATTAAATAATGTCTTTTTGTAGATGGAGTCGGATGGGCTAAATGTCAGTTTGCCCAATAATTCTATTGATGTTGATGTAATGATGGAGGATGATGATGATGACGATGATGACGTTGTAGAAGTTGATCACGTGCAATCACAAGAAGGTGCAAATAAATCCACTACTAGTGCTAAGGGCCAAATCAAAGGAGGCAAGCGTAAAAGGAGATGTACTTCTAATGTGTGGATTTTTTCCGAGATTCTCAAACAAAAGGGCGTTGATGGTAAAACAAGATGTAAGTGCAAGAAATGCGGGTATGTCTTCATTTGTGATAGCAGGTATAGAACTGGTAATTTAAAGCGTCATAAAGATAAATGCGAATCGACAAGCACCCGTGACATAGGCCAATTGATTGTTTAACAACAACTAGCGACAAATACTATGTCATTGGGTGCCCCAAAGTTTAATCCCGAGGTATTTAGGGAGATGTTGGTTGCTTCCCTCATTATGCATGATTTACCATTTTTATTTGTTGAGTATAAGGGCATAAGAGCTCTCTTCTCTTATTTACGTGATGATGTACCACTCATATCTCGAAACACCGCTAAGGCGGATGTGTTGAAAATGTACCATAGGGAGAAGGCTAGGGTTAAACAAATGCTTGATGAAGCTCCTGGAAGGGTATGTCTAACTTCAGATTTATGGTCATCAGTTGTTACGGATGGGTATATATGTGTTACGGCACATTTTCTTGATAAGGAGTGGGTGTTGCAAAAGAGGATTTTGGTTTTTTCTTATATGGCGCCCCCACATAATGGGGTTTCCTTTTGTGATAAAATTTGCTCTATTTTTAGGGAGTGGAGGATTGAAAAAAAAATATTTTCTGTGACCCTAGATAATGCTTCTTCAAATGATTCATTTGTTGCCATGTGTCGAACACAACTAAATGCTAGGAAGGCTCTTTTGTGTAATGGGGATTTCTTTCACATAAGATGTTGTGCACATGTGCTTAATTTGATAGTTCACGATGGCTTGAAAGAAATTGATGTGGGTGTCCAAAAGATTCGTGAAAGCATCAAATATATCAAAGGTTCACAAGCTAGGAAAGTAAGCTTCGTTCAATGTGCCAAATTGTTATCTCTAGATGTTAAGAAAGGCTTGCGACAAGATGTTCCAACAAGATGGAACTCTACTTTTTTAATGCTTGAGAGTGCTCTTTTCTACCGTGAGGTCTTTTCTCACTTGGAATTAAGTGATTCAAATTATAAGCATTGCCCTTTGGAAAGTGAGTGGAAGAAAGTTAAGAAAATATGCAAGTTTTTGGGTGTTTTTTATAATATAACTTGTGTTTTCTCCTGCACGAAGTATCCTACAGCAAATTTGTACTTCCCTTTGGTGTTTATGGCGTACTTGACATTGAAAACCCAAATGGAAAGTGTTGATCCATACTTGCAAAACATGGCGGTTATGATGTTTGAAAAATTTGAGAAATATTGGTCTGAATTTAGCATGATTTTGTCTATAGCCGTGATACTAGATCCACGGTATAAGATTCATTTTGTTGATTTTTGTTATAAGAAAGTGTATGGGGTTGCTTCACCTCAATTTGGGGAAGTTCGAGAAAATTTGTTTGTATTATTTGGTGAATATGATGTAAAGCATCCTTCTTGTAGTTCGATGCAAAACAGGTCCGTTGATGATAGTTTAAATGATGCATCCTTTAGCATGGATACAAGAGATGTACTAAAGGTAAATTTATTTCTATTAATTTGTGTTCATATAACTTGTTCTAATGGTAAATGTATCTAATTTTTATTCATATAACTTCTTCAGGAGTTTGATGATTTTGAAAGTGAGGAATTTGGTTCTTGTGCTCAAAAGTCACAACTGGAGCTTTATTTGGACGAACCAAGAGTTGATAGGAATGCCGACTTAGATATTTTAGCTTTTTGGAAAGCAAATCAATTTAGGTATCCCCAACTTGCTGCAATGGCAAGAGATGTTTTGAGCATTCCTGCATCTACGGTAGCTTCGGAATCTGCATTTAGTATGGGTGGAAGGGTTATTGATCAATATAGAAGTTCACTTAAACCCGAGGTGGCAGAGGCGTTACTTTGCACAAAAGATTGGCTCTTCGGTGCTATTGGTAATTTCTATATTTGAATTTATTTTTATTATTTTTATATTTCTTTGCTTTGATTTTAATTTTCATTTGTGAATGCAGAATCTGCACAAGATCAAATTGATGATCTCACGGAAAATATCTTAAACTTGGATATCAACACGAAAATGCTCCTTCATCCTCGTCGGCACAATGCTCAACTTCTTTTTCGGTTTCGGGTGTGTAATTATCATATTTTAGTAAGAAAAATCGTATTAGTATTTTAACATCTATTCATTTAAAGTTATAGTATGTTAACATCTATTCATTCCTATCATTTTCATTTTAATTGATGCTTACTTTTTTTTGTAGGTATATGAGTTGAAGGGTTACTTTTTGGCGTAGATTGAAGTCTTGAAGATTAAGTTTACATCTTTGTAGTTTGGTTGTTTATATTTTGGATTTGGATTGTATGATGGCACTTTAAACCTTTTATGAATTCATTTAAGGATTGTTTTGTAGTTTATGGATTTGATCAAAATCCATAAACTTGTTTATGGATTCGTATAATTATCTTTGTAGTTTTGTTGTTTATATTTTGGATTTGGATTGTATGAATATGATGGATCTTTCAAAACCTTTTATGGATTCGTTTAATCATTTTGAACTTGTTTATGTATGAACTTATGTTAAATAAATAGCTTAATAGTTAATAATGTACTACGTTCGACTAAGGACCTATTTTATAAAATATTAAACATATTTTGTAAACATGTTATTATTATCGTGTTAACGGGTTGAAATATAACCTGTTTATTAAACGGGTTAGCGGGTCGTGTCAGGTTTTTGAGTTTAACACGACCTGTTTATTAAACGGGTTAGCGGGTCGTGTCAGGTTTTCGGGTTCAACACAACCTGTTTACTAAATGGGTTAGCGGGTCGTGTTAGGTTATCGAGTCGAACACGGCCCGTTTATTAAACGGGTTATGCGGGTCGTGTCGTGTAACCCGTTACTTAAACAAGTCGTGTTCGAGTTTTATCTTTTGACACGATTAATAAACGGGTCGTGTTCGGGTCGAGGGGTTTACTAGAATATATGGGTCTTGACCCGACCCGAACCCGACCCGCCAACACGAATTGCCAGGCCTAGGTTTTATCATATCGGGGGTGGGCTGATTTTCGGTACTTTATCGCCGTTACGTTATCCTAGGCATGAGAGTAGGTTGAGGGTTATGTTAGAAATTCATCATATACGTAGGGTATGACGTATTCGTGACTTGGGGACCCTTAGGTATGGAACTAGGGGATATTTTGAGGATCTCACATCGATAAAAAGGGTGTGATAAATTGTTAATTGTGAAATTGAGGACATGAGAATTAATGCCTAAGATAAAAATGGGTACACTACACCAAAATGGGCAAATTGTCACCTTTCAGCCGGCCAGCCTTGTCAAGGTCATTGACCGTGATAAAAAACACGCGTTTTGTGTCACGGTCATTGACCTTGACACGACCGTGACAAGAAATTGTCACGGTCATTGACCGTGACAATTCTTTAAATAATTGTCAAGGTCAATGACCGTGACACGACCGTGACACGACCGTGACAATGTTAGCAGCAAAAACCCTTTCCCCCTTCTTTTTTCCCTCCCGCGCCGTTCCCTCCCTCTCTCTCTCTCTCGACGCTGCTCTCTCTCTCTCTCTTCCATTTATATATATGTTTGTGTGTATATATATGTGTGTATGTGTGTATATATGTGCGTGTGTGTGTGCGTGTGTGGGGGGTGGGGCAGGGTGGGGGGTAGGGGGTGGGGCAGGGTGGGGGTAGGGGGTTAAAAATGTAAATAAATAAGTAATTTTCTATAAATTTCTAAAAATAATATCCAAAAATGTAAATGTAAATAATATTCAAAAATGTAAATTTGTAGTAATTGTCATCCGAAGTTGGTAAAAGCATCCGAAGTTAAAAAAGCATGAAAAATAAAATATTTTTTAAGATTTGTGGTGAATAACTAAAGTTAAAAAAAGTATTACTTTAGTCATTAAATTACTTTTTGAATTCGGGCGATGCGCGTAAATTTGTAGTAATTGTCTTATAATAAAGATCAATTAGTCTATGTTGTTGAAAATTTTGATCAAATTGGTGAGCCCTTCATATTTTAAAAATATTGTTTTTATTCCTATTTAACTTTTCTTTATATACACCCTTAATTATATTTAAAGTTTAATAAAATAGGAGTTATAGAAAGAAAAGTGGGGTTTAAATAAAAAAACTTTTTTTAAATTTTAGGTTCTGGTGCATAATCTTACTTTGTCACAATTAATTTATATGCCTCAAAGTTATTTTATCACTCTTAGTTTATATTTGTGATAATACTTTATGAACCACAACTTTAGGTTGATTATTTTAGAACTTAACCCATGAATTTATTTTTGTATTTGAATTAACCCATTATATGAAACATACTTGAAATTAAATATAGTGCGCATAGATACTAGCATTCTAGTTCTTATGCGTACGCATTCAATAGCCCTTAGACTCGTTCGAGAGTCATTACCCCTGTAATGAGATCTCTCGAATTGTCCCGTTTGGACAGTTTGAGACTGTATAATTTCTGTACAATATTTTTATTGGCTTAAAGTTGTTACTTTTTGAGGAAGTTCTGCAGTTGTATCTTAATGTTCTCTGGGTACATACTAGATTGACAAGTGTGACTGCTATTTCAATTGACCAATTGAAATAACACTCAAACCTGTCAATCTACGTCGTGTACTTGGAGAACTAAGGGGATATACTGTCGATTTTTTTCAAATCGTAACAATGTGCATGAGCTGTTAAGTATATTACAGAAAAATGTAGTCTTGAATGGGATAGGACCACTTACCCTTTAATAGGATAATTAAATGATGGGATAATTAAATAAAACATACTATAAATCTAAGTTTTGTTTACCTTTAATAGGTGTTTAGTTGTGGTAGCTGTGATGGGATATCCGAAATACAAAGAGTGGATGGGTGAGACTAATAGAATGGGGGATGTGTTTAGCAGAGGTGCTAACGAATTTGTGAAATATGCAAAGAGATGTCGTAATGATGAAGAGTTTCCGTGTCCGTGTGCTAGGTGTAAGAATGGTAAGGTGTTTGAGTGAAAAACAGTTGAACTACATTTGTTAAGATCGGGTATGCAAGATAGTTATCGATTTTGGAGTTTTCACGGTGAATTGAAAGTTCCTTTTGTCCCCGACCAACCTTCACAACAACCTTCAACAAGTAGAATAGATGTCGAAGGGGACGACGTAGATCATAATATGTTAGAGGATTTATTTGATGATGCGTACGGAGTTTATGAAGCTGAGGAGAATAGCGTGACGGGAATTCTGAAATGGGTGAAGGGCTTATTACTCAAGGTGAATACACTTCCAAATAGCTATCCTGTTATGAAGAACAGTTTGAAAGGTTTGGGAATGAAGTATAAATCGATTCATGCTTGTGTGTATGACTGCATACTATACCGAAAGGAGTATGAAAATCTCGATCGTTGTCCGGTATGCGATGAACCTAGATATGTCCAATCTACTAGTAAGGAAGGCACAAGCTCAAAAGTGCCTCAAAAAGTATTGAAATATTTTCCCGTTGGGCCTAGATTAAAGCGATTTTTCACGGTACCATGGATTGCAGAGGCAGTGACTTGGCATGCTAGGGCAGAAGTAGGGGGTAATATCATGCGTCCTCCTATTGATTCTACTGCCTCGCGGAGGATAAATTTTGAGTATCCCGATTTTGCTCGAGAACAACGCAACATTCGTTTGGCTATATCAACAGATGGTTTCAATCCATTTGGAAATCTAAGCACCAATCAGAGTGTATGGCCGCACTCAACCTCCCTCCTTCACAGTGTATGAGACCTGAATTTTCGATGATGGTTTTATTGATACCTGGGCCAAAGGCACCAAGTGATGACATTGATATCTACCTGTCTCCTTTGGTAGAAGAATTAAATGAGTTGTGGGAAGAGGGTGTGCAATCATTTGACTCTTTTAGAAAAGAAGAGTTTACGCTGAAAGCTATGTTGATGTGGGCAATTCATGATTTTCCAGCTTATGGGACATTATCCGGATGTGTAGTACATGGTTATTTGGGGTGTCCTATTTGTGGAGAGGAGACTGATAGTTTCAGATTTGAGAAAGGTTCCAATTTTTTATTGGGCGGAGTTGAACATAGGCTACCGCTGAGACAACTTTCGGGTTCAGAAATTGAAAGTAAATCTTCTGAATGTGGCCCAAATATGCCAGGTAAGAATCCCAAATTTAAGAATGTCAAGCATAAGAAGACCCCAACTGGGAATGAAACGGAGATAAGAAAGGCATGGTCTCGGAGGTCAATTTTATTTGACTTGCCTTATTGGAAGAAAAATTCGGTGCGCCATGTATTGGATGTGATGCATGGAGAGAAGAACTTCGCTGAACATATTGTGGGTACTTGCCTTGGGGGGAGTCATTCGAAGGATGGAGAAAATGCACGGAAAGACCTTAAAACGTTAAAACTTAAGCCACAACTATGGTTGAAAGAAGATAGTAGGGGAAGGACAATAATTCCCCCTGGTGCGTTTACTTTGACGAGTGAGGAAAGGAAGGTGCTTCTAGACACAATATATAATTTGAAGGGCCCATCTACTTTTTCGTCCAACTTGCAAAGGATTGTGAATTATGTTACTCATGATTTACATAAGTGTAAGTCCCACGATTGGCATGTGATCATGCAATTGGTTCCTCTATTGTTTAAGCACTGTTTCTCCAAGCACAAGGATTTGCGTAGGGCTATTATGCAAATTAGTATTACCTTCTCCCTCTTGTGTGAGAAGGTAGTGAATCGAGAACACATAGTGGCCGCAAAATTGGCTGTGAACGAAGCGATTTGTGTATTGGAGAAGTACTTTTCCCCAGTATTCTTTGACATAAGTGTTCACTTGTTGGTACACCTATGCGACGAGGCACTTCTTTGTGGTCCAGTTCGATATCGGTGGATGTATCCGTTTGAAAGATTGATGAAAGTTTTTAAAGATTACGTCAAGAATACGCGATATATTGCAGGATCAATTGCAGAGGAATACATCACCGTGGAATCATCAATATATACTCGGGAATATATGCCTGACTCGACCAGCGTTGATGACACTGATGAATTCCTCGATGATGGTGATAATGTGATGGGAAAACGATTGAAATTAACGAGTTTGCAATATGAACAAGTAGCTCGTTATCTATTTGACACACATAAAGATGTCGAAGAATGGAAAAAGTAAGTTTCAAATATTATAATGTTTAACATTATTTTAGATTATTTTATACATGATTAATTTTGTAATATGCAGTAAATATGAAGCCTGTGAGAACAATAAAAGACGAAAAACAATGGTACAATCAGACAGCGAATTTAGGCTATGGTTGACACAAGAGGTAATTATAATGAAAACAGTCGTTATATAACGTTACATTACACTCAAATTTTACCACTAATATAATTAATTTATCTATATTCTCAGCTCCTAAAGATGGGTGATGCGACATCAAGGCTTGCTCATCTAGCCACTGGACCCTTGTTCGTGGCACAAGAGTACAAAAAGTATCGATTGAACGGTTACATTTTTGGCGCTAAAGTGTACGAGGAAAGTACAAATGTACAGAACTCGAGAATTTCATACAAGGCTCTTACTTTCTTTCGAGCGAGCGCAAAAGATAAAAACCTCGTTGAAGCTAAAATGACTTACTATGGTGTAATCCAAAATATATTTGAATTGGATTATATAAGCTTCAAAGAGTTTGTATTTTATTGTGAATGGGTAAGAGTTGAGGATAAAAATGCTTGTAAAGTTGATCCTGTCACCAATTTGATCATGGTTGACTTGTCCAAGTTGAAGAGCAACGACCACGTAAGCGATGAGTCATTTATTTGTGCATTTCAAAAGGTTAAGCAAGTGTTTTACTCGGAGTATATCAACAACGAGCCGTGGTCAATTGTCCAACACGCGCCAAGGCGTCTAAATATTAGTGTGGATGACTTGGCTGCTCCTACCGAATATCAATCCATTTTTTATGATAACCCGAATTTGAAATAATTTTTCAATTTGTAATAAATATTTCAATTTGTACCAAAACATCCATTTTTAATGCTTTTACTTGATCTGCACTTTATCATTTTCACTCTTGTGTAGTGTGCGTGTGTGGAGAGGAGATTAATACACAAATATTCCAACTACATCTAAGTTTTGTTTATACTAATCCATGAATATACGCTTCTTACCTTTAATAGGTGATTAGTACATAGTTATTTGGGGTGTTCTATTTGTGGAGAGGAGACTGAATCTCTTCGTCTATCCGAACACTAAGAAATGCCATAATCCTATGGAGCGATGCTCTGCAAATTCCTCCCAACCGTTATGTAGCCAAACATCACCAGTTGAAGTTGTCAATTCCACTTTCCATACCCCACCACTTGGAACTTCTAGCAAAGCATGGGAGACCATTGAAAGGTGGAATTGATAACTTCAACCGCTGATTTTTGGCTACACAACGGTTGGAAGGAATTTGCAACGCATAACTCCATAGGATTACGGTATTTCTTAGTGTTTAGATATGAAAAGAATTATATTTGACACGATTGCCCGGGGTACATTAGTTGGAAGGAGGTGTCATATGAGCTCAAGTTAGCTGTTTGAGTGACACTACAAGTAATGTATTTATATTTATATGTCAATTTCGATTTCGATTTCAATTACGATTTATATTTATCTATATTTGAGGGGCGGATACTAATTTTACTTTATTTCAATTCAGGGGACAGGGAGTGGCCCTAAGGGTAGGCCACATATGCTCTATACTTATGTGACTATTCGGACGAGAAGGGAAGGATAAGGAGGTGTTCCCGAGCGTCGCGGTACAAAATCTCTTTTCCATGCAAATAATTTGTAGATTTGAGATAATTGATGGTGATGTTGTTTCTTCTTAAATAGTTTCTTATTTGAATATATATTTGCATTATCTTTAGTTTGTTCGGATATATGATGTTTGGAACAGGTACAACGTTGCTATAATAGGTACAAATATACTGCTGGGCAGTGGCAGTGGCCATACTGCCCAGCATATTTTTTTTAAATTCTGCCCAGAATTGTCATGGTCAATGGTCGTGACAATTTTTTTAAAAAGGGTCACGGCTTTGTCACGGTTATAAACCGTAACAAACGTGTCACGGTCATTGACCGTGACACGACCATGACACAAAACGCGAGTTTTGTGTCAAGGTCAATGACCGTGACACGATCGTGACAAAAAAAGTTGTCTCGCCTCGAAATGTCACGGTCATTGACCTTGACAAGTTGGATTTGTCAAGGTCAATGACCTTGACAAATGGGCAGATTTGGTGTAGTGGTATTAAAATTAGTGGCGACATAATGTGCGAGGGATGACAATTTAAACGGATCAGCTGGCGATTTATGTCGTGTCATGTGTGAAACCTTGTCAAATTGAGGGGGATCGTCAGTTTAAACGAATTCGGCTAGCGTTTTGACAAGGGGAAGTGTGACACTTTGGTGGAAATTACCAACCTGTGCGGGAGGAGCGCCATAATAAAAAGTGAAAAATAATAAATTGGGTTAATTAAATAAAAATTAACACTGTGGGACTTGGGAATTTAAAATCATATTGGTATGCTTTTTGAAATGGGGATCTATGCCGGTAGTTAGTGATTTATAATTATCTCATTTAATTACTCGTTTAATTAAAATACTCTATTGTGGTATTTATTGGTATAATGCTACTGTCTGGATTCAAGGATACTATTTGAGGGGAGTAATGTGTATTCATTCTCGGAACTCTGACCTCGTGCGTTGACTAATATTTTCAGATATTAGCACTGGAGTAGTTGCACATGAGTTTTTGGGAAATAATCTTGAAGGTGCAGTTGAAGTTATTTTGGTTATGCTTAGTAGTTAGATCAGTTTTTCATTCCTTCGCATTTGTATTGAGACTGAGTTCATGATTTTGGTGGGCATTCAGTTCCACAGTTGTATAGGTATTATTCAGATATTTCTTTATGGATTCAGTTGGAGTTTATTCAAATGGTTATTTAATACAGATTTTAAAGATTGGATTTAATTAGAGTTTAGCATGAGATGATTTTATAGTATTATTATTCATTAGGTTTGATTATTCTTCATCTTGTGGATTGATTTATTTATGTCTCATATTTGTCTCATGCTAAGAATGATATTTTATTTAGTTCATGTCCGGCATAGTTTTGATGGCGACCGACGCCAGAATTATGCGGGGTGTGACATTAACAAGTCTCATTCACTTGGTCAATGATGCAAGAGATCCTTTAAGTGAGTCAATGGTATTAAAGGTCCTATTTTGCCAACTCAGCACATTAAAATGACAAATACACCTTCAAAATATCTTTGATAGTTGTTATCTCGTTTTTTACAAACCCATCAAATCTTTAAAAGTCCATAACTTCAATTTACAAATCCAAAATTCACAAAATTTATATATTTGAAATTTAATCGTCAAGATCTATCAATATGGCGGGGACTAAGTTCATTTACCCTTGAAGACATTATGTTCTACAAAGAATGGAAAGATTGTAATGATGATAAATGAAAATAAGTTAGTAGCATACAATCATGGAGAAAACAAATTAAGAAAGATCGTGATGCCGAATTATGCAGATTTTGTGAAGCTCAATTACTATTGATTGAAGTGCTATGGAAAAAGAAAGAGATGAAGATTGAAAAGTTAGGGGAGAGATTACAATACTTATTTTTGTGTGTCATTATTCAAAGTCTGCGGTAGAATTGATAAATATTTGCAAAACCCTGGATTGTTAGGTTTATTATAAAATATGAGATTAAATATGATTTACTTTCTAACTTCTTAGCATTATATCCCCTTTGCACATATAGATATACTTATAAACAGGTTGGTGGAATTATATCCCGTTACACTATGAATGCTCCAAATTCACCGTTATTGGCCAGGTGATACGAGATTCTCTCGCTAGAATAATATTTTTTGAATGTGGTGGGAAAAAAAGGCGAAATCTCAATAGAATTTTACCTATGTTCATGGAAGGCACCAAATTTCACTACATTTTGAAAGAAGTGTTTGCAGTGGAGCTATCAAACAAAAATTTCTTAAATGGCTCTCTCACCACAATACAAGACACTTAAAACATATAACAAATAAAAAGATCCCTGAGACCCGAGTAGCTAAGCAGTCAAGTCTTTGCGAGCTCATTGAGGAGCTCAAGCTTTAACAAGTCCACAAAGCGTCAACTTAAATTGGGCTTGTGATTGGGGCACAACGACTCAACAAAAAGGCTTGATAATAAGGATATATCTTAACACTTAATTGAACATTGTACAAGTTAACGGATAATATTACTTTCATAAACTAGCATGCAAACCCCGCGATGTAGGGTCTTTTTTTAACAAAATTATTAAAATATATACTAAAAATGTATAAGGAAAAATGTTTCTAAAGTTATAGAAAAAATTATTCAAATATAGAGTATACGATAGATCGAAAACGTCTTTACATTTGTCCTGCATATGAAATGAGTTGTTTGGGGAATATGAGAAACCAAAATAAAAAAGAGTAAAATTGAGGCCATATTTAAAACATAAATTGGAGAAAGTCAAAGTTATTCCGAAATTACACATTTCAACAAACATCATAATAAATTGACAGACAGATATCTATAATCAGCAATTAACCCCCAAGTTTCTCTCTCACGCATACACACACAATATATATATACATATGTTTGTGTGTGTGTGTGTGTGTGTGTGAAAGAGAGAGAGAGAGAGAGAGAGAGAGAACCCAAAGCGCAAAAATAAACTGAAAACCCAAAGTATAAAAAAAAAACTCTTCAAATGAATCAAAATGAAATACATTCCCTTTTACTAACAGAGATTGGGTGACGAACGCTGTCTCGCCATTGGAAAAAGTGGCTTTGGAATATTCAATTTTCATCTCCTAATTACAGGAAAAAATCTTTAAAATCTAAAATAAATAATTTATCATTTATTGTTTAATCTTATCTTTCAATATTGTGGCATCTTACTATTTTTTTGTAATTTCATTACAATGACGTAAGTAAAAATATAAGAAATAAAAAAAAAAATCACAAAAGCAGGAAGTCTAACTCATTGACAGAACACTAAACAAAAAAAATTCTCCCTTCAAAATCTTGTCATCACGTGTACTGAGATTCTTTCCCATCATCCACCCAAACCAAATTCAGAACAACAATAATTGTATATACGCAGTAAGCAAGTCATCTCTATAAAAAATCGATTACAGTGATCCGATTGAAACTCCCAGCTCAATTAGTTGACACACCAAAAATTAAACATATCAGAAAAATAACGACAATCCATCAAGTTAAAAAAAATACTTGTGTTGAACCATACAAGGATATGTCTGAACATAAAGATCTCAAAACAGTGAATAAAATTTGTTCTTCAATAAAACTTTTCTTGAGAAGTGACCTCCGTAAGATGGTTTCTTTGGGTCTGAGTTCAGTTGTGCAAAACAAAGTAAGGGTTTTAAGAGTTGTGGTGAGTGACGGTTTGGGCAATTTGATTGATTGAAAGGAGGAATTTGAACAGCTTATCATTATAAATACGGTTTGTAATGTAGAAATGGATCTGCTCACAACCGGTTAGAAGTTGAATGACTTCTTATCCGGATTGGTTGTTACTTAACAATGATGTGGAATTTTAATGGAATTTAGATATAATCTCTTTATTATTTATATAACCTTAATGTCTTTATTTTTGGGGAAAAACATTAATATAGGTAGACTTTTCATTTCTTAAATAATATAACCTTAAGTACCATTGCCCACGTGGCTCTCTGTATACGCGACAAATGTCGGAACCTGATTTTGCTGTCCACTTTAGTTATATACTATAATGTAGAGTATTTAATTTATTATAAACAATTAAAATATGTCATGTCACATTTTTTTAAATGCTTTTGCATTATATGTCATATTTAGTGTTTTAAATTGTCGTCGCGTAAGGTGTCGTGTTTTGGTTTCGAGCAATTCGGATATTTCGATATTATAATTAAAAATACAAATAAATAACTTCAAAAAAAACATTCCAAATTAAATATTACATCACTTGAAATATAGTCATAGGATCATAAAGTATTACATAAAATTCTAAACCACACCGTGTCTCAAATAAAGTAAACAAATCAACAAAACCAACATATGAAATCCCAAATAAACCAACAAATTAATGAGAAGCCAAATGATATTTCAAACGAATTATACCTTCCTTCGATCTATGATTACAATACTTGCAAAATGTGTCATTTTCCCCATTTTTTCAAAACCATATTTCCAGCATAAATCATTTTTTGGCATTGTTAGCTGGGAAAAAAAAACAACTCAATTGGTTAACAATGAAGAAATAGGGTTTTAAAGAACAAAAAACATGATGCAATGAAGAAATATAGGTTTTTTTAAAATGAAACAAAGAAATCGTGTTTTAAAAAACAAGAAGAAAGAAGGGAATTGAATAAAGAACATTCATTTTTTTTTAAATGAATGAAGAACATTTTGGAGAAGTTTTTTAGAGTCGGGGGGTGGTTTTGGGGGGGAGAAGGGGTTTGCTTGGGTCTTCATTCAGCGTAGATTTTTTTTTGGAACATAAGCTAGAGATTTTTTGTTGTGTCTTAAAGAACTAATGTTTTCATCGGGTGGGCTTATATTTTGATCAGGTGGGTTCTCAATTTCTAAGTGTTAAAAAAATATAATAATAATAATAATAATAATAATAATAATAATAATAATAATAATAATAATAATAATAATAATAATAATAATTGAAAATTTTTCAAAACCACAATTTTGTGCATTTTCTGTTAAATAAGCTTGGAACCTAAATAGCATCCAAATCACGCAAATAGTGCAATTAGCGTCCAAATAGCGTGCCACATCATCAATCGTGCACCCTATCTGTGACTTGCTTAGATCTTAAAGGGCCATGCCGCATTTTCATTCAAAAATACGCAATCATGCGCTTTCGAAAACACTGGTCATATCCTTGCATATTGCACTTGATGGTGGCAATGGGTAGAAAATTTGTGAATGAATCTCTTCGATTTTGTTTAGTTAGTTTTGAACTAATACTGAATAAAGTAATCTTGTTAAATAATCAAGCCGGAGGTTGCCTTCTTAGATTGTTACATGATAATGTCAGAAATAATTGTTTAAGGGATATATTTCAAAAATTGGTTTTGCAATACAAGGAAGTTGGAATACACTCCATTTTTTTTTTAAACGACGAATATAAGGCAGAAGGAAGCAACAATGAGTTGTAGCTCACCTATGGCCATCCAAATTTCATCCCCCTAGGCACGGTTTAAATCCCAGTTGGCATGATTTAAGTTCTGCAAAGGAAAGATTCACTCTTCTGGGGTTGATTTAAAATAGAGAGGATTTACCTTCATTGTGTAATTAACCTTTTTTGTGCAATAAAATAATAGCGCTCTAGTTGTATGATCTCGTCAGAGTTAATTAAAAGTATGTATAGATCTCGGATAAGTTAAGGACCAACTTAAGGATCATTTCGGACTCAATTTTTTTTTATAGTAAAAAATATTATTTTGACCTGATTTTTTTTTAGAGTATTTAAACATTTATGAGAACTCCCAAAAAATTCATCGCAAAATAATATTTTTTTACTATTTAAAAAAAAATCAAAATATGTCAATTTTTACAGTTTAAAAACCAACATATTTTAACTTTTTTTTTAAATAGAAAAAAAAAATCGTTTTAAGCTGATTTTTTTTTTGTGGAGGGGGGGGGGGGGTGAAACTTCTAAATATCCAACAAAAAAAATCAACTCAAAATATTTTTTCTTACTATTTAAAAAAGATTGATCCGCATGGAGCGATCCTTAAGTTGGTCTGCATTGAATCCAAGCTCATATATATATATATATATATAGAGAGAGAGAGAGAAGTAGTAGACTCTCGTACATACCAAGTTTACATACTTGATGGACCAAAACTATTTTAATAAAATATTAAAAAAAAAATAGTTGAATATTTTATGTGATATTTAAACATTTCAAGGTATCCATATAAAAAAATCCGCTCAAAATAACCTTTTTTGCTATTTTAAAAAAATCGGTCAAACTTTCACAACTTTTTAAGTGCTTAAAAAACTGTGAAAGTTTGACCGGTTTTTTAAAAATAGCTAAAAAAGTTATTTGGGGCTAATTTTTTTTATATGGGTCCCTTGGAACATTTAAATACCATATAAAAAAATTCAACTCAAAAATAATTTTTTTACTAAACTTGGTATGTATGAGAGTCTGACAAAACCTGAGCAGTAGCTCAGCTGGTCAGGCCTTGGCTATGCTCCCCAGAGGTCGTCAATTCGAGTCACGGACCGCAGGGTGTTTATGTGTGATTCCACATCTCCTGTTTCGAAAGCCTTGTTAGGGGTGAAGGGTTTAGTTTCGAGGTGTACGCAAGCTGACCCGGGGATTACCCTCCGTACCAAAAAAAAAAAAAAAGTCTGGCTATATATATATATGCAGTGAATATAAATATATAGAGAATGCTTTTCTTATGATGGTATAGTTCACCTGAGAGCCCGATATATATTTGATCGGGACTCTAAAGGCAAAATGACCATCTCAAACATCTGCCACCTTTTCCCCCCGGTTTTGAGGTGCAGAATGGCTATGTTTACCCCCATACAGAGCATACTTTCTTTGTATTTATTACTTCTCAAAACGGGTCAAAATATCACCAAAACAGTGCTGTGGATGTGGGTGTGGGCGGGCGGGTGTGAGGGAGGGGGGAGGGAGAGAAGGAAAGAAGTCCCCCATTTGTCAAATAGAAATTCTAATATCCCATTCAATTATATAGAAGCTTCAGATTTCCACCTATAGATTATAATAGACGATATGGAGGGGGGAAAACCAAATGTACTGCATTTTCCAGAATTCAAAATTCTTTATATTTAAAAATCGATCAAACTACCCCATATTAGCACGACTACACTAGGCGAGAAATGTTACACTGTATATACGAGATATATCAGCCTCACACGGTAGCAGGCGCTTCCTTCTCATCGCTTGCTTGACCATTTTGTAAAATCCTTTCCTCGGAGGGTAAATTCTTCCTGGATTTCCTAGTGCCCTCAATTTTCCATTGATCCCATACGCGGGTTTTGGGTGGAGCAGTTGCATCTGCAGTGGGTGCAACTAATCCCGGCTTCCCATCATCGATAACCGCATCCACCAACCCATATTCCACTGCCTCCCAGGGATTCATAAAGTTATCGCGATCAGTGTCCACTTCAACCTTCGATGACATTCAAAATTAATAATATAACAGCGGACAACTCAACGTTTTGTTTTGATAATAATATACAAGGATATTTTGAGTTTGACCCCCTTTCAGGGTCCTTGTGAGTTATCCCAGAAGATATTGAAGTTACACCCCCCTACTCAGGACCTTAGTGATACTTTGTAAGCTTATATGCAACGCTTCTGAGGGGATATGGCAGTTTTTTTAATTTTTGGAGTGCAACTCAAAAATTACCATACAGTAGGTGTCAAACTCAAAATAACCATGATAAATAAAAACTTTTTTTCTGTGTATGTGTGCGTGTCAGATGGGGAGACCAACCTGCGCTTCAGGCTTTCCCGTGACTCTTGATAGTATCTTGTTCAGCTTAATCTTGTGGTACACCATTTCTCTTATTCGTATGCTCATTTCTGTTGCCTGGGATTATTACATGCAGCAGTTGAATGAAAAAAATTATGGGAGGCCCCCTACTAGTATAAAGAAGTTAAGCCCAATAAAAAGTCTTCCTTACAATGGAACTATAAATGTAGAATTAAATCAAGATGTTCTTCCACCTCCTCACTCTTTTTTTTGTTTTTAATCTTTTCACTCTACAACTCCACACAGATTAGGCCTTTTTTTCAAATCAGAAACAAGCTGTAATATATAAAATCATATCAACACAATATAACAAAGAATAAATGGACTAGGAGCCCAATGAAGAACAGGTAACAGGGGGAAGTATTAAAAACTACACCAAGTCTACAGCATAAAATATGCTTTGACATCAACACTCAAAGAGAAGCTTCTTCGCTTGAAATCCTTTAATGTTGAAACCCATAGAGAAATAGAAGATCAAACTTTCGGTGAAGATGTGAATGGACTTTCGAGTTTCATTTTTAAGGCAACCATCGAAAAAGGGTTTCTAGCTATTCAAACTGATATAAAAATTGCGGAATATATTTTTTTAAACTAGAAAAAAATTAAGAAAACTATACCAGGATATAGTTTTCCTAATCTCTAATCTGTGTAGACGGTGACTGTCTGAGCGAAAAGAGACTCAAGTCCATAATCTCTACAACGACGCGAGAGTCGGGAGAGTAAGATTGGGCATTTTTTAAGTGAATTGCCGAAAGTAATAGTTATACAATCCAACTGTCCAGAGTCCTGAAAACTAACTGTATAGA
Source organism: Sambucus nigra (assembly GCA_949130495.1). Taxonomy (NCBI): domain Eukaryota; kingdom Viridiplantae; phylum Streptophyta; class Magnoliopsida; order Dipsacales; family Adoxaceae; genus Sambucus; species Sambucus nigra. Next base: position 334,181,165 of record OX422207.1, on the reverse strand, counting down.
ATATTCTAGGGGCATGTCCGTAGGTCATAAATTTCTAACATTTAAAGCAATGAGTCTGTCATAAATTTTTAAACTGATAGGTACTACAAATAATTTATTTGTTTATAACGAACGTATAGAATCACTATTAAAGTATAAATAACTTTCATTAGTACATTTGAGGATTCATATAATTATAAGTATAAATAATCATCGCCCCAAGATAATTATATGCAAAAAATCAACAATTTTTATGGACACGGATAAATTTACTATCTATTCAAAAATCCTACTTCCCGCCTTATTTATAAGAGATTTAACATTTCTTAAGCTACATATATATATATATATACGCACAGAATATACAACTTCAACAACTATTCTTAAAACACCATTATTTAAATTTCCTTTGGCAGGACCTATTGGAACAAAAAAATAAAGTGCACAACCTATCGCAAAACAATAAAAATTGCAGGACCTACTGCAGCGTACGAGCTAAATTTAGGACCCGTCCACAATTACTCCATTAGTCTATTATAAATATATATGTGAAAAAATGAATAATCAAATTTAAATAATAATAATAAGGATATCCAACATAACAAATATCCGCAAATATATTTACTCCATCTCAGACACAGATGTCGGATACACACACTACTCGTATTCATAATTGTTTTCTGGATAATTTAAATACAATATCCGAATCCGCTCTGTCGTATATTCATTTGGATAAATATCAGTAAAATGTAGATTCCAATACAGGACGGATTTGAATTTTGAATAGCCATTTACACACATACTAATAACAAGGATCGACACAAAAAGTGATTTGGGCCTTATGCTACGTCTCCTTGAGAAAGCACCACGTGGGGATATCCAGGTTGACGTTCCCATGTCTGATGCATTTATTGATTAGCCCATTGAATGGAGAAGGTTTTTTACTATAAAAATATAATCGGGCCCAAGTGTGTCAACTTGTCAAGCTAGAATTGAACAAATTGCAAGGTTACGCTCTAATGCGGTGGAACGATTTTGTTGGGAGACGGAAGGAGAGTGGAAAGGGGTAGATTCGTACTTGGTCAGAAATGAAACAACACTTGAAAACGGTCTTCTTACCTCACTCCTACTATAGAGACTTATTCCCGAGGGTGCAAGGTCTCCAGAAGTTTTATTTCCTACGCACCCGGACCCAAGTTGAATTGAACAAAGATCAACCGCTATTTACATGGGAATGTGATACCAAGCCTTCACTTCAACAAGCGGTGGAGTACGCTTTAAAGGTCAAAGATTATTTCCAGACATTGGCATTAAGCAAAGGAGGTGCCAACTCCGGCTCCACCTAAACCTGCGAATAATCCTCTTCCGTCCTAATCAAACTTAAAATGCTACAAGTGTGATGAAATGGGGCATAGGATGGGGGAGTGACTGAATATATATATATAGAGAGAGAGAGAGAGCGGTTCTCATGCATACCCCAGTTTGCATACCGCTGGCGCGGACCAATTTTGATAAAATAGTAAAAAAAATATTTTTGATGTAATTTTTTTTTTATAGTTTCTAAACATTTCAATAGGACCAGAAAAAAAAATTCAACTCAAAATGAATTTTTTTGCTATTTTAAAAAAATCGGCCAAACTTTGTCAGTTTTTAACAACTTAAAAACTGACAAAGTTTGACCGATTTTTTTAAAATAGCAAAAAAATTCATTTTGAGTTGAATTTTTTTTTATGATCCTATTGAAATGTTTAGAAACTATAAAAAAAAAATCAGTCCGAAATTATTTTTTTTACTATTTTAAAAAAATGGTCCGCACGTAGGGTATGCAAACTGGGTATGCATGAGATCCTTTCTGTATATATATATATATATATATATACAGTCCTGCTCTTGTGCGGACTAGTCCGCATTTTAAGAATGCGGACCGGACATGTGTCACCTGGCGGTGAGCCCAGGAAAGAGAGAGAGAGTGCCTATAATTTAGGCGATAATTTCTAGGCGCACCGTTAGGTGACACATGTCCGGTCCGCATTCTTAAAATACGGACTAGTCCGCACAGGAGCATTATTATATATATATATATATATATATATATATATATATATATATATATATATACACACACAAAGTGAACCGTACTTGCTACCAATGGATGGAATGGAGATATAGAAGAACCAATTGAAGAGAAGATTCATCGGGAGACGTTGTTAGCTGGAGTCCCGTGGCACTAGAGACTGAAGGCGAACCCCTTTAAGCTCAAGGTCGAGTTTCGTCAAGAGGAGGAGAGTGATGTAAATAAGGGGCGTGAATAAGGGGCCTAACCGCATGGGATAGAGAAATAAAACAATTTTGAATTTCAAAAATTCTTTACTTGGCAATTATTTAGGAGTTTAGTGGGAGCCTTGTGCACGGGGTACGGCCTTTTTTTATTTCTAGGAGTTGATAAAAGTAGCTTATTTTTATCTAGTTTATTTCCTTTTAAATTAGTTTCCAAGAATAGGCAAAAATCTTAGGATCAAGTTTTGTAATGCCTATTTAAAGAGACTTCCACCATCATTTCAAACACAATTATTATTAAGATTTCTTTGATTGTGACTTCACTTGAATATTTGTATTACTTTCGTGTGTTCATCTGCTAGGATTATTGCCGTGTTTACGTCATATCCACCGTCTCTTCTACCAAAAAATCTGAGATCCTGTTCATCAATCCTTATTCCTTATCATATCCCAGTGATTTCAAAACAAAACAGATACCTTCCCCCTTCAGCTAATGATGTCTTCATCACCATTATCATCACGGTAGATAACCCTAGGCCCATTGTCAGTACAGACCATATTAGCCTATATAATGTGATTTATATGATCCTGTCCAAGACTCATCAACAGGCGTAGAAAAGCCCTGTTCATCAATCGTTATATTGATTATTTGTACCCAAATGAAGCAGAAGCCACATACCCATACATAATTCATCAGACATTAGTGAAACCAGATCCTCTGGGCTCATTGCAGCAAAAAGGAAAATATAAACGACAGACCACACGCAATCAACGAATAGGAAGAACTTGGTCGAAAAAGAAAGAGAGAAAACTGCAATTCCTAAGAGAAGAAATCGCACCTCATGGTAGCAGTAAAATAGAAGAAATCAAACCGTAGCTGAGCTACTTTCTTTCCTCTTTTCTTTTGTTTTTTTATTTTGGGAAACCCTTCTTCAGCCCCTTTGAAACCCTCTTGTACCAAACTCCCAGGCCCCTCTCTTGCTTCCTCTGTTGAAAGGCCTTTTTTTTAAGCCTGAGTGACGTCGTCTGTGTAAAAAGTGAAGCTCCAAATATATCGCACGATACACGTGTATTGGGAGATACATATCTTTGTAGCGACAATACCTATCAATTTCCGATATATATGGAGATACAACACGGAAGTCCCCCGAGACTATACATTGTGTATAGGCCGATATTGACAACATTGCTTTCAATTATACCATTTTCCACCTCCAAAAATTTAAGGACAGAGTTCCTTCATCAAACCTTCCTCGACTTCAACTTCCCTCCCCTCTGAGTTGAATATTTTCCATTCCTTCAGCTAAGGAGATAAAATATCTGGTTTTATTGCTGAAGTACACATTTTACTAGTGCTGTTCAGATACTAATCATTAGGATCTTGTAGCTTGTGAACACAGCAGTTTTGATCCATTCAGGTTTAAACTCTATGTTTCTCCTACCCGTTAAATAAGTCTTATTGGGTTTTGACTGGGTGTGTTTCAAAGTACCTGGAATTGTCAGACTTGAACCTGGGTCTTGTAATGGCACTTTTGCAATATCATCATTTTTGTTGGATCGAGCTTAGATCAAGGCCCGATTTTCAAGCTTGCTAAGTGAACAAGAAGGACCAACATGTCTCATTAGGCTCATAAACAGTGAGAATAATGGAGAACTCGAAGCTTGCCCTAAGGGTCTGCATGATACCATGGGGTGGCAATATTTACCATGGGAAATTTGCTTAGTACCCATGCACCCCACCCCCAAAAAAACAAATATCCAAAGCTTCACCAGCTTGTACAAAAGTGTAAGTTGAAAAAATGATCCAAAGTTGAAAAAATGATCCAATGCATATAAATGCTATCAAATGCACCCAAAAGCTGGAAAATGAACAGGCCCCTAAGTTAGTGTCGCTGTAATCAAGAAAAAAATATACTAAAATCTGCTATAAAAGAAGTTATTGTAGTACGGATATAAATCATATAATCAAAACCTTTATAATTGAAAGGTATAGCTGAGACACCTGGACCAAAAAGTATAATCTCTAAGACGTGGACCACGAAAATGGTGCCACACGTCCTCCTTTGAACAACCAATTCAACAGCATCTCCCCAGGAAAGTGGAATCAGCTTATCCAGCAGCAAGAGGAATGAGCGGACTGAGCTGTAAAATATTCAAATAGGCCCTTCAGCAATCCGTGCGAACCTTTAGGAACTGGTTTCGTGGCTAGAGCGTTGAGTGTTGTCAGATCAAGTGTTGATTCAACCACTTTAGAGAGAGGAACACAACAAACCATCTATCGAGGAACACTAACCTCTTGAGAAGCTACATCCATGTCATGTCCTTGTACAGATGTCCCCGGAACAACTGCTCTACATTGCAATACTTGCTATTGAATTGAATAACATCCCCTCCTCGATCAACACTGGGTCACATTACGCCCATAGCCTTGTGTGTGTATTTTTAAATGCACTTAAAATAATTGGTTACAGAATTTTGTCACTTGTAAACTTATTTACAAAAGTATGGCACTTTGAGATTTCGCATGACCACAGCAGGGAAATTACATTAAAAATCGTTGTTCTTGACAGCAAAAATATCAGTACATGTTGAAATTTCTCCGTCAAATACAGCGACTTAAGTAATTTCATCAAAATTGTTGTCATGGACAGCAAAATGTCAAGCGTACAACAAATGTTTGGAGAACTTGAAATTTCGTTGTCCATGACAACGGTTTTTTATGCGATTTCATTGTCATGGACAGCAAAATTTTAAAGTGTCGTACTTTTGCAAACAAGTTTGTAAGGACAATTTGTCCATCATTATGTATATGATATGTCATACGCCGTTACAAGAATGATAGTTGAAAAGATCACATCGTCATCAACAAAATCCGAAGATCAAAAGAAGGAGGAATCTGATTTCTGAGGACCGGACCGATCCGGATCAGATAAAAGAACCGATCCGGTTCACCGGACCGATCCGGGTAAAGGGACCGGACCGATCCGATTGCTGAGCTAAGTCCAGTACACCCGGATCCATAGCGAACCGATGAAGGCAAAAAGTTCCGGACCGATCCGATGCCAACCAGACCGATCCGGTTTCAGAAAAAGAACCGATCCGACTTAACCGGACCGATCCGCCTAATCGACCGGACCGATCCGTCGAGGATAAACACTGCCAGATCGTGCAGCAGATTTTGTAGGGTTTCGATCCCTTATTTAAACCACGATCAGTAGTTGGTTTTATTAAGACTTTCACACGATTTTCAGAGCATATCAACCCTAAAGTCTTCACCTATTGAGTCCTATGATTCTAGGTTTTTAGATTCACACATCTTCCATATCTTTGTGAATCAAATTTGGTAACCCAAGAACACCATTGCTGTTGTTCAACCCTTGTGAAGTGGACCGCTTCTTCCTCTTCATTGCAGCCCTACTGGAAAGGGATAATTCCAGCCGCAACCCTACTGGAAAGGGATATTCCAGCCGCGACTACAGAATCCGATACCCGAGGGTAATTCTTAGGCAAAAATCTTGTATTTCAGTGTAATCCGATTGTAAGCCGTTTCTCTTACAAATTATAGTGATATACAAGTGGTTTTGCCCCTGTGGGGAATTTTTCCTTAACTTTGTGTGTTGAATATCTTGTGCATGATTTCATATTGTTTCAATCACACCTAATTGCATGCTTAGGGTTAATTTGGGTTAAAAATGGCAGTTATTATATTATTTCTTAATTGAACGCAAGCGCCAACTCTTTCAAAGTTTTAAAGACTGTATTTGTATAAAAAACAAATTGACAGAGTGACATTTTAAAGAGCTACCATTTTGCAGAGAACAGGTCAGCTAGTAGCCCACTTTTGACAAACATTTCATCAGCCATCAATTAGGGGCATGGTTCAAAGTCGCGGCTGAGTTCTCCATTTTGGCAGTAGGTGTTCCGATACCGTTGCGCGAGTACAGTAATCAACGATTCTACCTCAAATCGCTTTGAATCGGCAATATATCTTTTGAATTGTCCGAGAAATCGGTCAATCAGACGAGTCGTAATGAATTTGGGCGAGTTGGGACCAAGTTTTTTTATATATTAAAAAAATAGAAAAAAAAGTAAAGAGTGCGTACCTTTTGCAACTCTTTCTGCCCTTAAAGAAACAGCCTCAATTTGTATTTTCAATGCTGTAAAGTTTCGATGTCGACGATTTGCGCCACCGGTGACCCTACTTTTAAGGTTTTGTTCTGGGTTTTGAAATTTGATACTTTGGTCGGTGTCTACTGTCTCTTCATTTAGTTTGATTATGTTTCCTCTTTTCTTCACCCGATTCCTTTATGAGTGTCCAGAATGTTGTAGATTTGATCTATTCCCTCTTTAACTGTTAAAAGTTCCTCATTTAAAAAAAAAATAAGTAATAATTGAAAAAATGATGTTGTAAGTCACTAGATTATGTTATATATTAGTAATATATATACTTATATATTAACTTATAAACAAAATAATACTTCACTTACGACTTAATGTACTTGCCCTCATTAAACCTTTGATTGAACATAATGTTTACTATGTAATATTTTACTTAAAATGTATCATTATTTATATATTTTAGAAATTCTATTTTTACTTTTTTCTTCAAATATATTTTTATTCGCTTAAAATACATTTAAAAATGTATCAGCATTTATTTAAAATGTATCTTTATTTACTTATAAAGTATTAATCTAACATTTAGGAAAAATAAAATATGCATCTTTTCCTTTATTAATTCGTGTAACTTTATTAAGTTTTGTTGTTGAACTGCTGTATAATATTGTAGCTGACATTACAAGTGCGATAGACGACAATATAATCAATTAGACAATGTTATGCATACTAAATGATGGTTTTATACTTATTTAATAAATCAATAGTATTATTCCTATTTTTTTATAATTTTCTCGAGAAATTTATAAGCTCTCTAAATAGTGTATCTTTGTGCATCACCCGATACCGAGATCGAGTTGAAAATTGAACGGTCGAGTCATAGACCAATACAAGGATATTAAACCATGATCAGGGGAGACCAGCGCCTTTCTCAAACAATAAAGATCTCATTTGCAAAAAACTAAACCTACACCTCAAGCCACTATAACACTTGTTTCCTGTTTTCCTCAAGCCACTATAACATTTGTTTCCTGTTTGAGTGCTTTCGTATCCATCTCTAACAACAACATTCACACATGGTGACCACTCGCTATAAACTTATAGAGTAAATTACTCATTTGGCTCCTAAACTATCCCGATTGTTACAAAATGACCCACCAAACTATCAAAATTGTCAAGTAAGCCCTCAAACAATGGGAATGGATTTAACAAGGCCCTTCCATTAATTTTGGCAGTTACATGTAACAAAATATAGTCATGTGCAATGCACGTCTATTTGGCTTTACACCACCTCCCAAACATCCCCAACCCCAACTCAAACACCCCCTCCACTCCCCCAAACTTTCGGCGTCACCGGTAACCCGCCACCACCTCCCTTACCAGTATCACCATCACTGGAAGGCCAAATCAAAAACCCAAATTTGAAAACCCAAATCAAACACCTCTCTCTCTCTCTCTCTCTCTCTCTCTTATATATATATTTATATGTGTGTGTGTGTGTGTGTGTGTGTGTGTGTGTGCGCGAGCGCGCGCACGTGTGATTTCACCGGAAAATGAAGGCAGAAGAGGGGGTTTGGCGGAAAATCAATGGTAGGGGGAGGGGTGTTTTGGCCGGAAAATCAAAGTTAGGGGGAGGGGTGTTTTGGCCGAAAATCAAATTTAGGGGGGAGGGGAGGGGAGGGTTTCTCAAGAAAGACGGAGAGGAGGGGGGAAGTATGAGAATGGTTATGGGTGGGTGGGAGGTGACAGGGTTTATTCGGAGGAGGTGCGAGTGGGGAGTGGAGGGATGATTTTGACGGAGGAGGTAGGTGGGGTGGGGTGGGGTGGGAGATGAAGATATTGGGTTGTTTTTGCCAGAGATGAATACAATTGTGCAGGGTTTCTCAAGAAAGATTGAGGGGATATTTGATTCTATTTTTTTTTCAAATTAATTTTTATTAAATTACATTTATACCCCTATTAATAAAGTTAATCCTTTTTTGCCTTTTGAAAAAGTCATGTGCGCACATGACTATTTTTTGTTACATTTAACTGTCAAAATTAACGGAAGGGCCTTGTTGAATTTGTTCTCATTGTTTAAGAGCTTACTTGACGCTTTTAATAGTTCATGGGCAATTTTGAAATAAGCGTGATAGTTTAGGGACCAAATTAGTAACTTAACAGTTACACAATATCCACTACACTGACATATGGGCAAATTATCATATATTTTTATTTCTTTTACCACTTATCGAGCTAAGAAATCAAGTTCATGAGTCGTCTATCCTTCCTTTAAACGAAGATAGAGTTGAGGTTTAGTTGCTCAAGTGAATCTTGAGCTTAAGCACGTGTTATTTCTCCATGCCAAGCTTAACATCCTCACGGCTCCAAACTCATTTTGTAGCTCTATTTTCCTATGTTTGGTTAGGTCACTTCAACTGCACTGATATGGTACAAGTAACTAAGAAATAAATAAATCAAAAACATCAACTGTTGAAGAAAAAATAACTGTTAAAGAAAAAAATACAAGTTTGAAACAGCTGAGGTGCTATTCTATTGTATTTATACAACTAAATGTTTTATTCATTTTGCATAATATCTTAATAATTCTATTTTGCAAAACCGCCATAGTGCATATTTTGTTAATTTGATTATGCACGTCTTTTATGCATTTTGCATAATCGTCTGGAGATGGTCTTATGAAGGATATATTGAGGGTTTCACCTCAAACCTCTCTTGTTGCCACATGTGTTTCAAGTATGGTGTCATTTCAAGTTTTCTATCTTGTTTCTTTTTTCTTTGTTAAAAATGACGTAAACGGTGTCAATAGCACACAAAGAAATTACACACAAACAAAGAGTAGTAATATTCAAATTATCTATTACTTAAATGCCTTTCCCGAATGGGGTATTACATTATTTATAGGGATAAGGGAATGATGCAGAAAGGATCCACTACTCGCCCACTAAGGAATGCATAGGTCACATGTAACGTCATGGGTGACATCAAGGGACTAAAACATTCCCGTTACAAAAAACATATTCCAGCCCTTACTAATCCTTCTAATTACTACCAACTAAAAAAAAAAAAGTCGTACCCAGTGCACAAGGCTCCCACTTAACTGCAGGTAGGGATGGCAACAGGGCGGATTTTCAAAAACCCAAACCCGCCCCATTTAAAAAATTCTTAGCTCACCCCGCCCCGTGACAGGTTTATTTCAAGGAGCCCCAAATCCGTTTAAGCGTGTTTTACATGAACCTGACCCCGCCCCGCTCGCCTCATTAAAACCTTGCGGGTCGCAATCCGCCCCGTTTATTCTGGAATAATAAAAAAATCATCTTCTATATATTTTATTAATACTAAAAAATTTCAGCATGCCCCACAAATGTCAACATTACAATTTCATCATCACCTATAAATTTCAACATTAAAGTGAAGCATCACCTATAAATTTCAACATTAAATTTTCAGTATCACCTAAATAATTTAACAGTACATCAAAATGTCCTAAAAAATTCAGCAATATCCAAAATAAAAAGTTACACGACATAAAAAAAGGTCTCAACAATCTCAAATACAAGTTCACACAACATAAAAATATAGAGGATGAAATTTAATCAAATGACTCTCCACGAACTTCAACATCATCCTCATAAGTTAAACGAGGCAGGGCAATTTTATTTAAATTAACTCCTACCCGCCCCATTTAATAAATGGATTTTCTTTAAAACTCATACACGCTCCTAATTCATTAATTGAGTTTTAAAACCCGCACCATTATGGTCAGGTAGGGTTAAATTGTCATCCCTAACTGCAAGGTTTGGAAGAGACGGATATCGACTCGCCTTACCCCCATATATTGAGAGACTGTTCCCATGTCTCGAACCCGAGACCAACCGTAACTTGGGCGAGGGCACTTGCCATCGCACCAAGGTACGACCTCTAATTACTACCAATTAATAAGAAAAAAATTACGAAATAGGACTCAACAGAAATAAAAATGACAGAAATGCTCCTAATCATGGAACACATAACTCCCCCCCCCCCCCCCCCCCCCCCAAATGAAAAAAGTTCATGCTCGAACTCAAAGAGGAATACCATCGGAGTCGGGATAGATCACAATTACGTGAGCAATCAAGGCCTCATATTGCTCAGCCTCTCCATCATCGGGCGACGTAAACCCATCCGTCACTCGGAGGCCCCCTTCTTCCCCTTAGGGCGCTCAGTGGCCAACTAGTCCACGTGAAGAATTTCATAATGATGAGTGGGGAATCCGGGGTTCGAGGTAAAGGGATGGTGGTTGGAGGACGAGGAAGGACGGTTGAACTTCGGTGGTGCTCTTCCACCTTGATGACATATTGGACGGCTTTTACAAAAGTTAGAATCTCCATGAGGTTCAAATTGTGGTTGATGTAGAGCTGCAAATCACGAATGAAGTTGATCTGTTATTCCTCACTATCACCCAAACATACTCGGTTGCATAGCAACTCGAACTACTCTGTGTAGGTTGTTGAAGATGTACCTTGATGTAGTCCCTGAACCCGCAAAACGAGGTCCCTCTCATAAGTGGGGGGAACAAAGAACACATGCATCTCGTCTTTCATTTGAGCCAAAGAGGTGATCAGAGGTTGATGAATCAAAGTGCGCTTGTGAACCGAGTCATACCACCATACGCGGGCAAAACCCTAAAGTTCGGTGGGTCACTAACTAAACACATTTACGCTTGATATGCATTTGTACTCGAACAATTCCTCCATCGCATCCAACCAATCAATGAAGTCATTGGGGTTGAGGTGACTATCAAACATAGGAATATCCACCCTAATGTCTCCACTTAGGCTCTTGGAGAGTTATCGTAACGCGTATGTTAGGTGGTCATTTACCGATGGCGAATAATCATCATCAACCTCGAAATCATCAAGCAAGGGTAGAGAACGGGCTATAGTCATAGTAGCCGAGGGCAGATGCTCATAAGGAGGTGATATTTCATCAAGTGGAGGTGGGGTTGCATTCTTTTGGTTACCTTAGGGGCAATAGTCCATTTAATGACTCCTCTCATGGCATAAAAAGCAAATAGGATCTTTGATTGATACAAATGGGACCACCTTCGGATTGAGAGTCAAATGAAAACATATTTGTACTCCATTCTTCCGATACGGGTGCTCTACCATCTCCACAAAGCGAGGCATGTGTAGGAAAAAATTTCACACCTCCAACATAATAATCAAATTGGATTCGACAGTGGAGAGTGAGAGGTTGTTGGATCCACTCTTTGACCCTTTGTTTGTAATCCCTAATGGTGTCGTGGCAGTCAGCGAGGGCAATAACGGTAGACCGGGCATCCCATTGAATATCGAACGGGTGTTGGGTGTTTAGGTTATTTTGTAGGAGTATGGGCCGCTGCACATGAGCAGAAGGTTGGAGGGTATTTTTAGGGAGGTGAGTGGGTCAGATTTAGATAGTGGGTGGGTCGTAAGCCTGGTGTGAAGTGGGAAGGTGGGTCGCGACTTGGGTGAGATGGTCAGGTGGGCCTGTGGTGGCAAGCCGACCTAGGGTTTGGGTTGGTGGAGGTTGGCTAAGAGGTTGGGGATAGATCTAGGGGTTTGGGGACAGGGGTGAGGAGAATCAAAGGCGGCTCCCCCAACGACTGTTTTATAGGGTAGTGAGTGGTTGTCGACTGGCAGTAAGCTGATGGGTCGCTGTCTGAGGGTCAGTAAGGGTAGCAAGAGATGGATGGGCTAAGTTGGCCTGGGTTTCGGGTTGTCGCAACATGACGAAAGGTTCGAGGGGTGGAGGATGTGTTGGGTCTGGTTTGGGGTCACATTGGAGTGATGGCCAGTGTTAGATCCGTGGGTTGCCAATGTGGAGGTTGATTGAATGACTGGAACAGGTTATTGGTAACGACTGAGGAGGTAATCCATTTTTCCGGTGAGGCATACGAGGGTTTCCTCTATGTTGGTATTACAAAGCTCAATTTGGGTGTTCTTCTTTCGCACCATTGTTGCTTTATTTACGATTTTTCTACACAGCAATAACAACGGGAGCGACTAGGCTCTGATACTAATTTACATAAACAGTGTTAATGGTACACAAAAAAATTACACTCAAACAAAGAGTAGTAATACTCAAATTATCTATTACTTGAATGCCTTCTCCGAAAGGAGTATTACACTATTTATAGCCTATAGGGATAAGGGAAGGATCTAAAAAGGGCTCATTACTATCCCACTAAAGAATGTCTAGGTCACGTATGATGTCAAGGGTGAAATCACATAGACTAGAACATTTCCTATACAAAATATCTATTCTAGCCCTTATTAGTCCTTCTACCTACTACCAACTAACAAAGAAAAAATTACGAAAAATAGACAAATACGAACTATGACTCAACAAAAATAGAAATGACAAAAACGCCCCTCATCGGGGTACACATCAATAAATTTCTAATAAGTTCAATAATAAACTGCATTTAACATAAAGAAGGACCACAAGGAAAGGGGGGTAGGATGAGACATCGAAACCATAAGCAACTAAACATAGAGCAGCATATCTTTTCGCCCCGACAGCAAAAGTTAATAATAGTGCATGGGCTCATACCTTGTAAGAATTCAATTTATATTCCATAATAACTAGAAGCAACAAGATCATAAAAAGACACGAGTGGTATCCCTATGTAAAGATCAATATCCAGGATAAAAAGCACAAAACCTTCCACTTACTTTTCCCCCAGAAGTTCCAAGAGGCTGATGGATCATGACCCTCGCATTAGGCATGCAATACCTCTTCCCTTTAGTTCCCGAAGCAAGGAGAAATGCACCCATGGATGCAGCAAGCCCCAGGCAGATAGTGGAAACATCTGCCTTGCACAATTTCATAGCATCATATATTCCCATTCCTACATTCAATAAACAGAGAAAATTGTCAATTTTTTATATAACTAAGAAGATGACATGAGTTCTTCATTGAGCAACAGTGAAGAGGTTAATAGAAAGCTTTCAAAGATTGGATATACACTCGTAATATTAAACCCCCAATATGAGTTAGTTATTCTCACTGCAAAAAAGAAAAGAAAAAATGTATTATGCACTTGTGCAGATACTGGAAAAAATTATTTATAGTAATTTCATTTAAGCGGAAAAATGCCACAAATTTCTCCACGAGACTTCATGCTGGTGATGACTTATTAAGACCCAGCACAAAGATAAATATTAAAGGACAAGTCTTAAGGTGTAAGTGATATAACCTCTTTACTTTGACCTCCTCATGGGGATGATCCCATATTTTATTTTTTAACGCCAAAATATGAAGAAAACATCAGGCCAATGACATTCAACAAATGCATCATTTATATATGATGAGAAAAATGCAAAATGAGCCCTGAGGTTTAACAAGATTTTAACATGGCCAATAAATAAGTGACTAGGCCTGTAAATCAGGCTCTATGAGCTGAGCCTATGGTTGATCAAGCTCAGCCTGATTTGGATTTACTTGGCTCAAGCTCAAGCACTGCCGAAACGAGCTTGAGAGTACTTGGCTCAAGCTCGGCTCACAAAGTAAATCGGGCTTCGGGCCCAATTTGAGCCGGCCCGAATTGAATATTTCAATACATATTTATTTATTTTAATAATAAATATTCATATTTCAGCAATAAAAAAACATATTTTAGCAATAAAAAACAAATTTCAGCACTAAAAAAATAGAATTCAGCACTAATATATGGACATTTCAGCATTAGTAAAACACATTTCAACGCTAAAAAACGATTTCAACACTAAAAAAACACATTTCAGCACTAATATTGACATTTTAGCATTAAAAAACCACATTTCAACACTAAAATAACAGATTTCAGCACTAAAAAAAACAAATGTTAGCACTAATATTGACAAGTCCCATAAGATTAAGTAAATTAATAAACGACCGACCTTATTTTTGTTTCTTTAATATTAAGACCGACCTTACTTTTGTTTCTTTAATATTAAGTCCAATAGTTTATTTCCAATAGTTTATTTGCTTAAGGATAAAATTATAAAAAATATTTTGTTTTAAAATATTTTTTACATATCAGAGAAAATAAAATAATTTGTATATATATATATATATATATATATATATATATATATATATATATATATATAGATATATTATTTCGGGCCGAGCCTAGTTCGGGCTTGAAAGTGCTTCGCTCGCGCTTGGCTCAAATTGAATTCGGGCTTAACATCTCGGCTCAAACTCAATAAAAGCTCGGCCCAAATTTATCGGGCCGAGCAAGCGGGCTTCGGGCCTGCTCGGCTCAATTGACAGGCCTATAAGTGACATTTGGCTACAAAATTTTAAAAAACATAAAATTACAACCTAATTAATTAAAATCTTTTAAAATACACACACACACACACACATATATAACCAAGCACCAGGAAACGAAATAGCCTTCACCAGAAAAAAATAAATAAAAAATAAACCAGCCCTACCTCTTGCTCCAACACTACACACATAAATATACAAACTGATGGAATTAGTCATTTTATTTTCTTTTGTATTTTCTTTTATTTTATTATTTGTATTTTCATTTGTTTAGCTTTAGTATTTAAAGGTAAGGAGTAGTAATGGCATTTTTGTAATTAGGACTTTAGCTTGGGGTCTAAGCTACTTCTCTCCTTTAAATATCCACTTGTAAGCCTCATTTGAGGTAAACTTGAACTTTGAAATAGAAAAGATTGTTTAAAGTGGTGTTTTGATAATCTTTGGAGCCTTTTGAAGGGTGGCTTACGTCAAATTGGTATCAAAGCAGGTGTCGCTCCACATTGGTGTTTGGTGTATCGATGTTTATTTTTATCAAATCGTACACTACTCTTCAATAGCTCCCAAGAAATCCAAACAACTAATTGAGGAGATTCAAAGACAAACGAGAGAGTGGATATAATCACAACAACAAATCTATACCCATTTCCAAAACCCTAACCCTAATCCTAACACCTACCCTATCCTCCACACATTCTACTTGCTGCCCCAAACAGTCCAGCCCCTTTACCCTACCCCGCCGCCCTAAAAAAAACACCCCTACCCTCGAAACCCTAGTTTCCTCCTCCACCACCATCCCCTACACCACCTACGGCCCTGCGACTATATCTCACTATCCAGCAACCCCCGCCCTCTAAACACCTAGATTTGCTGCTGGCGCTACACGCCCTGCGCGACAGCCAACCACCCACCCCAACCGCAAGCTTCCGCCCCTGCACACCTCCAGAACCCCTTCCCCCCCAACCGACCCGCTTCTTAGCCCTCGAAACCCGTCCAATCTCCCTTGCTCAGACCCGAGCAAGTGTGTTTCCCTTACCCGCTGCCTCGACAACCAATCCAGCACCTCCGACCCAAAAAATAAAAAAAACTCCCCGAGTTAAACCCTAACCCCAAGCATCAAAAAAATTACGCTTCCACCCCAATTAACTCTCGAGGCTCACTTCAAGATTGTCGGTAGCTAGTCCAAGATTGGTTGCTCCACCCAATCATTCTTCCTCCCTCACTCACCCAAGCGGGTCAAATCAACGATAAAAACTCCCCTCCCAAGCCGGTTGATGGCAATAAAGATAGAAACGACGAAATTGGATTGTGTATTGGAGATTTTTTTGACATTTTTGTCGAGGATGTTTGGGTGACTCGCACGCATTTTCGCAAGCCGGATACATTTGATTTGGGAGATTTCTTCCCAATCTTTGAGAATGGGGTTGAAGTAGTGATTGGAGGTGATGTGTTTGGTGGTGGATTTGTGGATCCATTTTTAGTGACATTTGATATGCGCTCGACAACGTATCATTGAGGGAGCTCATCACGGGAATCTAGGATCGCGATTTTGTTGGTCGGCCATGTTTGGATCATGTTACTATTCTCCATGGACTTCTTACAAGCCAGTACACAGGGCATTTCCGAGGACGACTCCTCTTCCATTTGAGGAGCTCTTTGATGGGTGCATTGCTTTCTTACCGTTCAGCTCCTACGCTCGAGAACGAGCTTTCGAAGCCGAGGAGAGTTGTGGAAATGGGCCATATTTTAGGTTTTATTAGTCATTTTATTTTATTTTGTATTTTTTTTTTTTTTTCATTTGTTTTGCTTTAGTAATTAAAGATAAGGAGTAGTAATGGCATTTTTGTAATTAGGGTCTTGGCTTTGAGCCTAAGCTACTTCTCTCCTTTAAATACCCACTAGTAAGCCACCTTTGAGGTAGACTTGAGCTTCGAAATAGAAAAGAGTGTTTCTCTCTCTAAAGTGATGTTTAGATAATTTTCGGAGTCTTTTGACGAGACGTTGATTTTCAACATCGATCATCTTTTTACAAGTAAGGAGCTAGGATTTCGATTAAGGAGGTATACACAGATCGAACTATGTATATCTATACAAAGATCGTGTATATACACAAATCCAGAGACAAGGTGATGAGCTAGGAAGGAGCGGGCTCGAGAGAGCTATGAAGCACGGGTGTGGTGGGGTGCGAATGATGATGTGGGGTGCGGTGGTTGGGCAAAATAATGCATGGGTGTGGCGATTTAGTGTGGCTGCAAGTGCAAGTGCAACGGGTGTTTTGAAGAATTAGAACTTCATTGCGAGGGAGGGATGCAGGTAAGAGAGAGGTAATGGTGGTGGGTGGCGATGGGGAAAGGATCTGCATCTATATAGACGAACCCATGTGTATATATTCACACATT
Source organism: Sambucus nigra (assembly GCA_949130495.1). NCBI lineage: Eukaryota > Viridiplantae > Streptophyta > Magnoliopsida > Dipsacales > Adoxaceae > Sambucus > Sambucus nigra. Next base: position 334,164,114 of record OX422207.1, on the reverse strand, counting down.
TGTGGGTGTATATATATATATATATGAGAGAGAGAGAGAGAGAGAGAGAGAGAGAGAGAGAGAGTAGGGTGGTGGTGGTGGTGGTGGTGGTGGTGGCGGCGGCGGAAGGGGGAGGGAGAATAGTGTGGGTTTAGGGGACAATTGAGTTTTGTTTTGGAAACAACTGTTCTGAACTGTTTCGTCTTTTATAATTTCTTTTTGGTATTAAAAGGTGTCAATTTCTTAGGTGGAACTTTTTTAAATTTATTAATACATTGTTACCAAATGTCACTCATTTTAACAAATAGGACGCCCCCATCAACCGCTCCATTAAGTTTTCTTACGTGAATGAGATGGAGGGTTAACATTGCACTAAATTGAAAGCTTAGGGTTAATATTACAAAAATTAAACAATTGGTATGGAATTCAAACTTGAACACAAACATCAAGATTAAGTTTGCATTTACATACTGGAAAAAATTAAAACCATGAAAGATAATGTATATTAAGAAGTCTTTTTATTTTAATGTACATTAAGGGCCCGTTTGGCAACCTAATTCCAATGCTTGGAATTGGAATTGGAAGGCCAATTTGAATTCCACGGAATTGAAATTGGCCTTCCAATTCCAATTCCAAGCCTTGGAATTGGATTGCCAAACGGGCCCTAAGAAGTCTTTCTATTTTATTTCGTGCTTCTTTGTATGTGAGCTAGTTGAATAAGTGTGCAGAGGGGGAGAGAGAGCTACCTAATACATGCTGAATTTCAAATAGCTACAAATGACAACAAATATTTCCATACTAAATAAAAGGTGAAGTATATTGTCACGAGAAAGAATAGTATCCTGATCCCCCGTTCATAATTAAACCGATTGATGATGCAATGCAGATATATAGAAAATAAGGGCCACTTTAAAGAGCACCTATTGAGCATTGACTAATCACAACTTCGGCACAAACCAATGTTTACTGGATGTAAGAGCAAATAATTTAATTAGAGAGAGAGATTGAACTTGATGAAGGAATTTAAGATGCTAGGTTTTAAGTTGATCTTATTAGGCTAAGACAACTCACTAGAGTTCTATTTGGTCAGATGGGAAAGTTGAAGTAATAATAAGACCATTCAAGACTAATTAACAACCACCCAACTAATAGCTTCATTAGAGTCAATGGAATATATTGTCCACTACTTGCTTCATGGTAGCACTGTGCATTAAAAATGCTAATTCTGGATTAAACTTCCATATTAATTTTAACGAGACTTGCAACACTGCAAACCAATTAATGATTTTCGTTATTTGGAAATCCAATGAAAAATGAGCATTGATGGAAGCCCCATTTGAGGTTTCTTCTGGTACCAAGATGATAGTTGTTACTGTTCACATTTTTCACTCAGTTGATGTCTACTTCTATGTGGACCTATAGGCTGTTTTATCAGTCAACAGATTATCCAGGACTAGGAAGAAAAATGCAAACTTACATAAATTCGAGCATATCAAAGGGAATTAGCTTGAAAGAGAAAAAAACAACTAAAATGAGCGAGTATAAGAATACCAGCTGTCACAGAACCACCAGGTGAATTAATGAACAATTTGATGTCTTTTGTCGAGTCTTCCGCATCAAGAAATAATAGCTGACTTATAATGAAATCCGCTGAAACATCATCCACCTGCCCATCACCAATATAAATATAATAAAAAAGACCTTTTTTCAGTCTAGTAGGGGTGCCTATTCGTTTTGGGGTTTGTTTGGGCCACACGCGACAAGCGTCATTTAGACATGAACGCTCGACATGAATCGTGTTTTTTCCCCTAAAAGGAACAGGATCCGTTAAAAACATGACACGACTAGCCAATAAATAATTTTACGACCAATTAAACGTGATACAAGAGTAAAAACACCGCTAACACGACAATATCATTTGGCGTCCTGTTAATATGTGGTTTCTGAATTGACACCCCTACAGTCTAGCCAATACAAGTAAACTTGAACCAAAATATAGAGAACAAAACAATATTATCTGCAGAAATTTTCACAGCCCGTAATTTATAAATTCTTGAAAAACAAATACCCAATGTTCAAATAAATACAGTGATGAAGTTAACACTCAAAAGGCAAGGAACAACAAAACCCATCTCCAAAAACCCAATAATTTAGCAGCCCTTCACAAACATCCACCAAAAAGTTGGGAAATTTGAGCAATTAGCAAAACCCAATTAATATGGATAGGGAAATAAGACCTGGGAACCCAAAAAGATGATTCTTTGGCGAAGAAGCATGCTGGTGGTATCAAGATCTTCGAATCTGGGAAAGCGAGAAGGAGGAGCTGAGTAACTGGAGACATCCCAGTTGGTGGTTAGGCTATGTGGTGTAATGGTAAACAAGTTGTTGTTCAAAGCTTTAACTGACAACAAGGGTCTTTTAGTATGATTGGTTTTAAAGTGGTTGAATAAGAGGCTGCCGTGGCTGATGAAGCTGGGTCTCCAAGCTGTTGTGAAGGCTACACAACCCGTCTCCATTTTTCGGTCCTCACTTCTAAATGGGGATGGGGGCGTTTCGGCTAAATTTATCTTTTCGCACAAATTCTCACCAACTTATATTTTCAAACTTTTACCATTAATACAAAATTTCAGATTCTTTCTCCATTAATAATGTGTCACTTATCTTATAAAATACGTATTTACTGCATGTTCACTCTTATTTCATAATTATTAAAAAAATATTAAAATATTTTATTTTATAGTATAAATGGAGATCGTACCCTTAAATATTAATTCTCTTTGTATCCCCTTTATTTTATAAAACTTTATCAAAATAAGTTAGCTCTCACGTAATTCTAGCAAATTAAACCGTTGAAATTAAATCTCTAAGCATTTTTTTTACATTGATCTTGTACAATTTTCTTTCGGAATTTCAAAGGTCATTCTGATTGTCGGTAATCTCACAAACCTCTATGTGAAGCTTTTGTTAGTCAATAACTCAATTGATCCAGTTCAATAAGAGCTACAAGATTTGATAAGTAAATTTTTCACATCCATGGCTACATATAAATGGGCATGCAAATAATTATTTAATTACTTAAAGCACGTATAATTGATGTTCTTGTTTGAACTAGTTGGTGCACACATGAGTTGCACGTGTGACCGTTGTTTGAGTATAATTATTTATGAGTGTCATCGTTGAATTTGGAGAAACGAACTGAATATTGCATTGGACTATTAAAATAGATTATGCTATAAATCTAATTTCTAATATTAAAAAGGGGAAAGTACCCTTAGGTCCGTCGCTAACAAATTTTAAACACTAAAGAAATTTTAATAAATTTTAAACACTAAAGAAATTTTAATAAATTTTAAACACTTAGGTCCACTAATTCTCTTCTTGTACAAGTCCACGCTAGTGACATAATAAGTGGACCTAATAGTAAATTGTCCTTAAATGTTTAAAAATTGTTACCGAGGAACCTATCTGTAAATTGCCCTATTAAAAATGGTGTCTCCTTTAGAATATGAGCCACGTGGCATGTCATTTATGTCTGTGTATGTATTCTTGCTGCCTTTTTCCTTCCAGCATAATTTGAGAAAAAATGATTTGAGCATTGTATAGGGATGGATAAATGAGCTCCATTTTTACACTCCAGTATGTCAGCTTCCTTGCAAGTCCAAATCCCAATTTTCACACGAACATGTAAAAGCATGTTGGGGAAGTTTTTATTTATTTGGGAGATTTTATAAATTATAAGTGTTTGATGTATTCTAGATATTTTAGATGTATGCAAAGATGAGATTGGGGGTATACATTAGTGTATTTTGGTAGTGTTTAGCGTTGACACTACACAATCAACACAATTTAGACACGAACGTCACACAAACTTTTGATTTTTATTTAATAAGAACATGACTCATTCTTAACACGACACGACAAAGCTAACACAATTAATAATTTTCACATAGTTAAAGTTAATAATATACAAAAATATGAGAGGAGACACGAATTATACAAAAAGACGTGAAAACAAGACTAAACACGTGTCTTAAACTTGGCACGAACACAACACGCCTAACCCGATCACATCATATCATATCAATTTTGTGTTATTTCGGGTTGTGTTATCTAAATCTGTGCATTAAATGATTGTACCTCAAGTGTAGGTGCAATCATTTAATGCACTTCACATAAAAACTTGATACACATTACTCTTTACCTTAATGTATATATTGAATGTTTGATTTCATGGTTGGTTTCTTTGATCTCATTTTGCAAAATTATGTATGTTAATGTTGGTAATGTAATAAATACACTATCTTTCTTAGTCTTGATTTTTCACACTATAACTGCAATTAAAAAAGATCTTAAAATATTATATGCATTTTTAGTTTAATATTAATATGAAATATTTAATAAAAATAATTTATATATATTTATTTATGTGTGTGTGTGTGTGTGTGCGCGCGCGCGTGTGTTTGTGTATCACATATATATGTAAATTTGTTTATACTACATGCATTGTAAACAAAATTCTATAAACCGCCTGCGAATCGCGCGGCCCTACAAACTAGTGTTGATATAATTTTACAAATTTACCAATTCAATCCATGACGTGATTGTACATGTTTATGGTATGACAACTTGCATAGTAAAGAAATTGAAAGAATTGTGATTGAAATTTGAATATAGCTTTGAAATGCAGTTTGTTCTGAATAGAATTGTTCATGCCAATAATTAAATGCAAGAGAAAATGTACAAACACATTATTAATTGAATAATAGATAAAATCATGACTAATATTTATGGATATTTTGAGTTACACACACATTAATTATTCGTTATTGAGTCAAACCCCCATAGTTTTCACTTATTGGGGTTTGGCACTACTTTGACGGATTTCGTCAATTAATCGTTACGTAACTCATTGTCATGCTTATAATGTTCATATACCCCTCCCTCATTCATTGCTTAATAACCATGATTTATAAAACTGTTTTTATTTAAAATAAAGGTTTTATAAAAATAGAATAAAAACTGTTATTTTTTTTTTAAATGTTACGATAGTTTTTAAATTTTATTTTTTTTATAGAAAAACTGGTTTGATAGTTTTAAAAAATTATTTTTCTATTCAAAAAACTATTTTTTACATTCAACTGAAAAAAACTATTTTAACAAAAGAATAAATTATTTTTTATATAAAAAATTGTACATTATTTGTACATTATATATATATATATATATATATATATAGAGAGAGAGAGAGAGAGAGAGAGAGAGATGAAGGCTCACCTACATCATAACGCATCACACCTAGTTTCAGGCCCTAAGAATTTTTTTTTCAATTTTTTTAGTTTTCACTTGAAATCAGTCTTCCAATAAACTCATATTCAAAAAATTAGGTCAACATATATTGTGTATCTATTTTTAAAAAATTAACAAAAATTTTTTGGCGCTGACCCTTATAAATAAGGTATTTTTAGCAGTTTTTTGTAAATTTTTAAAAAATAGCTGCAAACTATATTTTGATCTAGTTTTTTGAACATGGGTTTATTGGATTATTAGTTTCAAGAGAAAAATAAAATAAAAATTGAAAAATAATAATAATTAAGAGCTTACAACTAGGTGTGATGTATGAATGATGTAAGTGATAATTCTCTTATATATCTATATAATAAAGTAGAAAACTTATATATGCCATAAGATTAAAACATGATGTCATTAATACAATTTTATCATGTAATGCCTATTTTGCCCCCTCAAGGATTTGAGTTCCCCCTCTTTGAATACACCCCAATTTATTTCCCCCTCTATATCAAAATTCAAAATGGGGGTAAATTAGTAAAGTTACCCGAACCAACCTCCCTCCAACACTTCCCAACCACAAAGAAGGACACCCAAACCCTCCTTCCCATCTCCTCTCTCCTTTCACAAAACTCACCTCTCATTCTCTCGCACTAATCCACCACCCCTCATCCTCTCTGTCGCTGCCCCTCCTCTTCGTCGTACCCCAAACTTTTACCCGCCACAACCCATCTACTATCTTCTTCCCGTTGTCGGCCATAACTACAAAATCCGCCGAGAGACAAAAGTATTATTTTCGTCTTACAGGTAATCTCGAAATAAGATAAATATGGTTTTTACCCAACCATATATCTGAAATGTGTATTTTTTTATGTGTTATTTTTCATTTTAGTTATGTAAATTTGGTATATTTTGTGTTGGATAAGTACGTTTGGTATTTTGTGTATTTTTCATACCTTTGAACATTGCGCAATAGTCTGGAAATGTGTAAATTTGTGCACTTGATTGCACTTTATTTACATCTTTCTCACTCATTGGGTAGTAGGTTTGTCGTGGGAACTTGACGTGCTGGGGTTTATCCAGTTGGGTCCAGATCTCTCAGGTAAATTTCATAAAAAAAAGGTACAAACATGTAAATCTCATGAAAATTGTCATGGGTTTTGTTGGAGTGCCATATTAGAATTAATTTGAATATTCATAGTCTATTTAGTTGTTATGGATAATTTCATTTTAAGTTAATCTAAAATGTACACGAGCTTCAATGGTGTTAAGATCATGACCAAATGAACCAGAAATGACCCACAATTGATAATTTAAACATGATTCACCTGATAAACTCCAAAGTTGATAATCTTCAATTTCCATCCCTGTTGGATTGTGGCACTTTGGTATATCTTGTGGATTCTACACAAACAAAAGCATGGTTAAAAAATAATTCAATAAAAACTAAAATGTTAAAATTGATACCACCATCAGTACTCTGTACCAGAAACTAAAATGTTCAAATGCTAAAAGTATAAGCTAGATACCAATGGTTTTTGTCCTTTCACTTGTGGATGATCAAATGCTATATGTTGCTGAGTCAACACAATCTATGATACCACCATCAGTACTCTGCACCAAAAATGAGAAAATAAAATGTTAACACAATCCTCTGATTGTTTCTTTCTTCTCTGTTGGGCTTTGAACTCCTGTGTGTTAGCCATTCAGTTGAAAAAAAAGGAATCAAAGTGCAACAGCTTCATAGTCAGTTGTTGCATTTTGACTTATTTTGATTGTTAAAAAAAAGAATATTCAATGCACTAAAAAATGTTTATTTTTGATAAGAAATTTTAATTGTTCAAGATGTCTTTATTTTAATAAGACATCTAACATACAAGTATAAAGCTGTATGTTATCTAAATAACATACAGAACACTTAGTCAAGACTAAGAAATGTATGTTATTTTGTTACCAAAATAACATATAGTACACGAAGCTGTATGTTATCAAAAATTAAATATAGTACATTAAGAAATGCAACGACTTTATTTTGTCTTATCAAAATAACATACACTGTATGTCCTCTGATTGTTCAAAACATTTCTTATTTTGTTAGCCATTCATTTGTAAAGTGATAAGTTCTCTGTGTTTGGCTCAAGCTGATGCAAGATTTAAGATTTCCACCGAAGGTGGAACCGATGTCAAGGACTGAGCTCTTCCGTTCATCGAGGTTCTTTTTTTTAATCGTTCATGGATCTACAAGAATTTTGATAATTCTTTTGAGTGTTAACTAATCCAATATATTATTCATTTATTTATACATATGAGATTACTTATTGCATTTCAGATTTAGAGGCAAGATTTTTTGGGTGGTTCAAGAACTCTATCGGATAAGGAATTGAGAAATCATGTAGTGATGTTACAAGCTCAACTCACAGAAGTTCACAATAGGCTAAACGGTTGGAGAATAAACAAGTAAAGTAGTGGAAAACCTCAACTTATGCAACTAGATAGCACTATCTAGTTCCATAATGGGCTTCACTTGCGTTTGATGATGCGTGGTTGCCAAGAAGTCGAACCCCTATCCTAGCTTCTGGATAATTGTATGTACTCCTATTGTTCAAGTGTGAACCCGATTATAGGTATGCGATATTAGATTTTAGTTTGTAATATGCAAGTGAGTAATTTTAATATCTATACTCTTTTCATTTTTACTTTGAAATGAAGGTGTGTACTTTGAAATGATTATGTTTTAACAAGATTTTGATTAAATTAAGTTTCAATTTTGCTATTTAGCTGATGATTTGTATTCCCTATTTTTTTGCAGTTTCAAGGACTCAATTTTAGCAAAAAAAATTATCGTGTTCTTATAAATCAAACCGATATAGAGAAAGATCCACAACAGACTTAAAAGGTTTTTAGGTAATACGAAGTTTTAAACGACCTTGAATTTTCACCTTTGCAGAAAAAATGTTTTCTCAAAATCAGAATTTGGTATTTGTTTGTTAGTAAAAGTAAGTTTTAACCATAGTTTTATATGGAAGTAACATTGGTTAATGATTGATAATTTGACAGGTGGAGAAGTAAAGCACGATGTATAATGAGAATAATAGTAGCCAGAACCGAGATGGATTATTAGTGAGAGCGGAGACCCGATAGCCAGTGCCGGATTTCGAAATACAATGGGGGAATCGTGAGTGCATCCCTTTCCTTGACCATCTGCTAAGAACGAGCCACCACTGCCCACAAGCATCTGAAGTACATTCAAAGTGGGCGGCATCTTTCTCTTTATTCCAACTACCAGGAACCTTAAAAGCAAGGGCAAAGTGTGAGCTCCCACATTCAGCTTGACATCAATGATCCCCTCCAACATATACAGACTTTGGCTCCTTTGGACATGTCACACTAGGGAGATGAGAAAAAATTGGCTCTCCAATAGACAAAAGCTCCTCGTGTTCAACCCCAGATGCGATCAGAACCATCCGAGGAGCAGTATAATTCTTCGCAACAAATTCTGCCAAACCATCGCTATTTAATATGTTTAGCTCCGACTTAGGAGCCAAACGTGGACTGGCAATTGCACCAGAATAACCAGTAGAGTGAATAGCCTCCAAAAGTAAAACTTGAGGGTTGTTCGAAAGATTCGCAATCTCCACTCTCACCTATATCTGAAAGATTTTTGTACCCATATCTGAAATATTTTTGTTTTACGGCATTTTCATTTTGCATTTTTAGATTTGGGGTTTAGATTATATTCGAATCAAAGGAATTATGTTCATTTTTGCAGTAGCTTGTATGTTCAATGATTTGATTTGTATACATCTGATATGTGTTTACTTTTCAGGGCCAAAATGTTGAATTCATTGTTGTGTAAAATTCATTTTTATTCATATATTTAGTTTGTCATAAAATGTGTAAAATGTTTTATTTTTTATTTTTGTGCTCTCATTTTCACATTTTGATGAACTGATTTTTTTGGATGATAATAGAATAATGTATTTAAGTAAATATTCATAACTGATTATCATGGGATCATGCATGTTTCCCCTATGATGAAAGTTGATTGAACTGTAGAATTCGGTTTGACATTATTAAGGCAGCTTACTTGAACCTCTGATGGAAATTAAAGACCAACAATGTTCTACGGGCCAAATTCATGAATCAAAAGTACAAGAAAGGCTTTGATCAAGGGTTCAATTAAGTGAGTCATGTTTGTTATTGATATTGCAAACCAGTTTACTGTTTACAGTGGATCAGTATAATATGGACATATTCTAATTAGGGGGTGGCCACTTTCAATTCACACACATGCACACTCCCCCACCCCCTCCCGAACACACACTCTGGGGTCATGGACTTTGAATTAATACTTAAATTGATTAAAATCCTAATTAACACATTCACTAACCAAAAAAACAATTTTGATTTAAATTCGATAATAACAAACACTTGAAGAATACACCCACTGGTTATTGCAAGCATTAAAATGATCAAGTACGAATGAATAAAAAGCATTAAATTGTCGTATGATAATAACAAATCACTAGAATAATACAATCACTGGTCATTACAAATAATTGGAATACTTATTATAAATCTAAACATTGTTTCAAATTCGGGTTATCATAAAAATTGGATTGATATTCGGTAGGAGCAACCATTTAATTATGTAATCTAAAGTATGTTTCATTTAATTTAAAATACGCATAAGAACCAAAACTTATACCAATATCAATACCAATTCAAATTCAATTTCAATTTATACCAATTAAATTCAATTGAAATTGAATTTCAATTTCAATTTTAATTCAATTCAATTCAATTCACGTTATAAGGCCGGGGCACATCGAATCGTTCATTTACTCGTTATGATCAATCCATGCAACAATTCACACACACACACACTTTCTACAACGCCATTCTATCACACACACACATACAATAATTCATGTAAACTTTTAAATAAAAATTATAAAAAAACACATATAAAATTTCATTTCCAACTTGACCCGAAACCTTAACTTTCTTCACTCCCAAATCAAACCCCTAATTTTGATTCTCATCAATCTCCCCCCGCGCCCCCTGCCCCCCATACAACCCCTACCCCCACTGCCCCCCAACCCCCACACCTACACCCCCCCCCATACATGCAAACCCAGGCACACACACACATATACACACGCAGTCCTACACATACACGCACACACACACACACACACACAAAGGACATAGAGAGAAAAAAATGACCTGAAAACGTTGAGAGAGGGAGAGAACCGTCGCACGCGTGAGAGTGAAAAATGGTGGAAAAAATAGGGGTCTAGGGTTTTAGTTAAAAGAGTTGTCACGGATCTGTCAAGGTCGTTGATCATGACAACTTTTTAAAGTTGTCACAGTCATTCATGGTGACAAGTTTGTGACAACTGTACTTGCTACGGTCAATGATCGTGATAAAAAACGCGTATTTTTTTGTCACGATCAATAACTGTGACAAGGTTGACCAGCTTAAAGGTGACAATTTAACCTTTTTGGTGTAGTGTTAACTGATTTAGGAAGAGAAAACTCGCTTCCCAAAGACGATGCCAATATTAGGTGCAATTGAATTGCAGGTGCAATTATCCCATAATGAATGGTCCTAAACAATTAATGCCGAACATAATAAAATTAATCTAAAAAAATATATATTTACGTGGTTCGACAATGACATACTTCCAAAGGGTATTTTACTTTCCTTATTATTGTTTTTTCCTAATGACGAGAATTACACGTGACTTTTCCCTCGAATGAGGATTACATTTATAAGGGGAAAAAAGATTGGTGCCGTGAAAGGGTCTCTTGCTTGTTGATGAAGTCGCCGCTAAATTGTGCTCATCTCTTCCCGAGATCCACGTAGGCGAAAATCTTATTTGTGTTTATCTAGTAGTTGTGATCCTCTACCCACTCATCCCGATCGATATTTATCTGACCTGAGTTGTTCAGGCCGTTCGGGTTATCCCTCCATAGTTAACAACCCCCACGAGTTTTCATTTATCTATGCTTAGGACATGTGAAAATTTTCTTAGTACCTTAAGGACGCCATATTTTCGATTAACTAATGATAATTTCATTTACTATTTAATTACACTTTTATACAAATCTATATAACTATATAAAAACTATAGACTCAAATCCTCTGAGAATGACACGTGGCACTAATAAATGGTGGGTATTATAACTTACACTTTTTATTCATGTATTTAACTTGCCTTTAATTCCGGTTGAGTTTTTCAATATATAACAAGTCCCATGAAAGCTTTGGAGGTTGTGTTACTTTTCCTTTATCATCACTCTTTCCCAGAAATCCTCTTCAACTCGGTAGCAATGAACCTGGTACAAATCGTTAAAAGCTTTTCTTCATCTGCCATCAATTAATTAGTTGGATGTATATTTGAAACGATTCTTTTTTCTCTTTATTTGTTACTCCCTCCACCCCACCCCACAATATTTTTCTCTTTTTATACAGAACTTTCCTACCTACATCACCTCCTAAAGTTGTAATTCATTCAATTTTGGGCTGCACAAGTTTTTCTTTGTTTTGTCACTTTCTATATTAATCGAAGATGTTTGGCTTCCTACTTTGCTTAGATATTGAAACCCATATAACTTTTTTTGATATAGTCAAATCTGAATTATGTCAAACCGAAACAATTATTTTTTTTTCAATTTTGTTTTACAAAATTAATTTATGTAGTTGCAGATCTAACTTTGTTTTTTTATGTTATGCAGATCTAATATTATTTATTTTTATTTTTCAGGTACTCTCTCTCTGATCGAGGTGGAAACCGAGCGTCCGTGTAAATACGCTAGTCGTTGTTGTCGGCTTCCAACCACAATACAAAAAAAAACTAAACGTTAACTACACTCTTGCGGAGTATAGTGGCGAGTCTGGGTATCGAATCCACAGGGAATGTTTGATAGATTTTAATTGATTTATTATTTCAAAAAATAAAGTGTAAAAGATGATGATTGAGTGAGAAAGGAAAAAGGGAAAAATAAAGAAGTTAACTAAAACTAATTGGAAAAATTAAGGTAGAGACACAATCCCCCAACCCTAGTGTATTGATGGTATAAAACTAATCATAAATTTAACTGATTAATTTGACCCGAAATTTAGTACTCCCAAGCATTACGTATACGAGGTTCAAGCCTGCGTCATACTTAATATGAGGATGAGTAAATCAGTATCGCGATAGTAGCACTCGAATTGCATTCTAAATCATCACGAGTACCCAGAGGCAAACGAGATATAAAGATCTACAATTGTTGTGTAACTACGCAATACGGTCATAATCAATCATTAAATTCAGCGGACTAATATTATACACATGCAATTAAGACATCAGGTTGGGTTCATGTATCCCAACCTTTAAAAACCTAGCCTAACACGGTAAATAATAATAAAAGTGCTGGAAATAAAAATTACCACGACTGAAGAACAAGAACATGCAAGAAGAAATCAAAGATTGAAGAAAAACTCGAAAAGCTCTTGAATTAATGGTGCAAAATATGTGAATCTTTCTCCTAGATGTTCCTACTTGTTATGGAGCCTTTACATCAATGAAATCTTGAAGCAATATAATCCCTTGATGTTCCTAGATGTTCCTCTCCTTTCTTTCTCTCCAAAAACTCTCTAAAACTAGCCCTAATGGCTGTTCCTAAGCTGCTACCTCCGTTCCCTACAATTTTGGAGTGTTAAAAACCTAATAGGAGTCTTGGGAACCAATCAGCATAAAAGACAAAATTCACGCATCAGGTACCCCGAATCGGTTCGGGTGTACCAGCGAACCGGTTCGCCACCCCAAACCGGTTCGGCCTGGGGTTCGCGAATGTATGCTGGCTTGGAGTTCAACACTTAGGATTTTTTTGGCTTTTCTCTTCTTTTCTTGGATTTTTCTTCAACTTCAACTGAGCATAACTTTTCAACCGTAGCTCGGATTTGGGTGCCGTTTCTTCCAGTGTTCTCG